>CM067845.1:443913888-448913888 GCA_034509565.1 Triticum monococcum
TCAAAGGTCTCCCAGCACGACGAATAGTTCTCTGGTGCATGAACATGATCCATGCCTGAATCACACTAATCAGTGCTGCTGCCTGAATTACCAGCCTCATCCGTGCGTCCATAACCTAGTCGACATCGACGGTTCGTTCAGTGGGAAATTGATCCTACACCTAGCCTAACAACCTAACCACCGACCTAACAAAGGGGGGAGGGGGTGCTGCTTACCGTCATCAAAGATGAGGACGGCGTAGGAGGAGCCATGACACAGACAAGGTCGGCCAGACGGTGGCCAACAGCAAGGGGAGCACCAGATCCGCCGCAAACGCCGTCGCCTCTTCCGCCGTCACCGCCGCCGCCGGCGGCTCTTCCGCCACCGCCGCCTCTAGCGCAAATCTAAAATCGCAGTCACCACCGGTGGTGAGGCAGTAGGGAAGAAAGGGGTGTAGTGGCTATGGGTGAGCGAGTGAAAGGGGGTGAGGCTAGATTTGGCGCCGGGACGGCGCGCCGATTTCCATCTCCCGCCATCCCCCCTTGCCTCGCGTCGCACCCGCCCCTGCGACCTCGCGCCGCACTCAGCCTGGCTTGCGAGAAACCGCCGATCCGAGCGTTTCGAGCGAGCCAGGCTCTGGGCTGCTTTGAGAAGCGTGCGATGCAGGCCCAACAGTGAAACCAGACAACCAAATAGGCCTCTTCCTTCCCGCGCGGGCCTGGTTGGGCTCGATGCGGGCAACCAAACACGCCCTAAGGTAACTAGTAAAAAAAGGGGAGGGGGTGGAGCAGACCTCCTATGGGTATTGTTAAACTGAATGTAAATATTTCTTTTGATCATGATCTACCTAGAGGCACGGCGGGGCTTGTCTTCAGAGACGACAAAGGAAGGTTCATTTTAGGTGGAAATTGGACGGTGGATTGGTGTGCTGATGTATTAACAACAGAAAAGTTGGCCCTAAGGTTTGGCTTATGCCTTGCATAGAAGGTGTTTTATGACATCTGATTTTTCCATTACTAGATTTGAGCATTGTAATAGAGAATCGATAAGATTGCCCATGAATTCGCTAGGCTAGCGAAATCCTCTGTGACAAGGGATTGGTTTGATGAGCCTATGGATGATATTGTATCTTTACTTATTGACGATGTAACAATTATTTCTAATAAATAAAATTGATGTTTATTTTTTTTAAAAAGAGGGAGAACTAGTGGGTATCTAACAAGCGATGTTAGTATCTTGTGCGGCATTTAAGCGTGTGCAGGATTTTTGGCTGAAGAGCAATCATGATCTTTTTTTCCTATTCCTATCACATAATGTGTGTTATTTTCCCTAATTATTAATACAGGATATATTTGTAGAAGAGATTATGTTTTTTAGAGTTTAAGTGACTCATTTGTCAGCCAATAAGAACCATCTAATATTATCATTTGGGATTTGTATATATAACATAAGGGATGAAAACATCTTCATGGGCGGTTATGAAAGTCAACCAACAAGTCAATATTTCTAAGTCGACCAGAACTAGTCACTCTAGTACAATAAATGATCTCAGAACCAAGCATATAGGAGTGCCATTTTTCGGTAATGTCCAAAAATCTGTCAGCAGATTCTTAACCAGGGCAAAGCTGACGTTTTTATGGGAAATTACGTTGTTGGGAGCAACGCAGGTTCCTTCAACAAACATGGTAAATCATTGCCATGTCTGCTGATTTTTTTTGCCATGCTCCCAACAATATAATTTATCAAACTTAATGTCACATTTGCCATGGTTAAAAATCCGACGACAAATTTGAATGAAAATCCTTTTTCCTATACTGTGCGCCGTGGGAAGTATATATCGTGTGTTTTTTTTAAAACGGAGGCAAAAGCTTTGCCTCATCCATTAAATAAGATAGAATAGAGTTTGTTACAAGCCATTGAAATACACGACATGCGGATTACTCGCGTACGATAAAAGACCCTAATTTCTTAGCTCCGGCGATGACCCAAAGGCTTGCCTCGGTGGAGATGGACGAAAGCAAGATTGGCGGTGGGGCACTCTTATGCTTAAAAACCCTTGCATTCCACTCGTTCCAGACTGTCCAAGAGACAAGCATGGTGATGGAGGCCTTGGCTTGACGATCTGGCGCTCCTTCAACGCAAGTGCTTGCCCACCAATCTTGCACTGTTTCAAACAAGGGCCAAGCGGAAGTGTCGAGCCCGAGCATGGGGAATTTCCCGATGACCAAAGACCAAAGGCGCCGGGTGTAGCGGCACTTGTAGAAGAGATGGGGTCCGCACTCTTGCACTCTCTTGCAGAGAGGGAAAACATCACAATTTGGCCATCCTCGCTTTGCCAATCTATCCGCCGTCCAGATTCTATCTTGAAGAGCTAGCCAAGCAAAAAGTTTAACTTTTGGAGGCGCCCAAACCTTCCAAACCATCCTGTCCATGGGCGACAGGACCATCCCTAGGAATTGTGCCCTGTATGCGGAAGTCGCCGAGTACTGCCCATTGCTCGTATGCTTCCAAATGATTTCATCCTCGGTGAGCACGTCAAGGTGGACCTCGTTAAGGAGCATCCAAAGAGTGAAAAATTGTGTGATGTGCTCGGCGGTTACGTTGGTGGGGGTTTTGATCTTGAGGATCCACGCATTGTGCTTGAGGGCCTCCCTGACCTTCCAACTTTTTCTCTTGGAGGCTTCGAAAATGAGTGGGGCAATGTCTTTTGGCGAACGCCCCAGAAGCCAAGGAGAGTCCCAAAAGGGTGTCCTCGCGCCGTTACGAACGGTGATGGTGGTTGAGGCATAGAAAAAATTGAGGTCTTCCGCATCACATGGGTTTCCCATCCCCACCCACATCTTGTTGGGCTCTTTCCATTCATACCACGGCCATCGTAACCGGAGAGCCCTCGTAAACTTGGCGGTGTTCACGATCCCAAGCCCTTCGTACGAAAGTGGCCGGCAAACTATCTCCCAGTTCACCTTGCATTTGGCCCCCGATGTTTTTTCCGAGCCGGACCATAGGAAGGCTCTTTCGAGCTTGTTGACGTTGTGGAGGATGGTTGGCGGTATGACCAATGGGGTGCCGGGGTAGACCACATGGGAAGTGAGCACGGACTTGACGAGGGTCGTTCGCCCGATGTTGGTGATGTATCGACCATCATACGATAGCAACTTGCTTGCCACTTTGTCCACGAGGAATTGGAAGTCCACCAATTTCAGCTTCCACACGGAAAGAAGGAGACCCAAGTATCGTAAAGGAAAAGACGCACGCGCAGCCGGCAAGCTTTGAGTTAGGGACTCCAAATCGAGGTGGTTGCAACGAATGGGCACCACCGAGCTTTTTTGGAAATTGGTGCAAAGGAAAGTATATATGTTGTACCTGCCACATCTTTTGCACGAAGAAAGTATATATAATAACAAAATCATCGATAACTGTACACCAATTGGCATGCATGATAACCCAAAGGGTTACTACACATACATAGTATTATAGCTGTTTGACGACGTAATGACAACACCATGAGAGATAGAAGTATGCATGGCCGGGATCGATCGATCCCTTATTGGAAGCCAGCCGCTTCAGAAGCGGAACGAAAAGCAACCACGATGACAAGAACGGAAAACAACAACAGGTACGTGGAATATCAAATCATAAGAAACGAAACTTCAAAAAAAAAAGCATACGAATCGATGGAACGCACGCTTGCCCGCCCGCCGGCTGGTCACGGCCTCACAGCCACAGGCATGCACGCTCATCGCGTACGTACGTCGTCCTAGTGCAGCGGCGTCCTCAGCATGCAGTTGTTGTAGCAGACCCCGTTGCACTGGAAGGTCTCCAGGTTGCAGTCGCAGATGCAGAGCTGGACGCAGATCACGCACTGGGAGTGGCCTGGAATGCAGAAGCGGCAGGCCCCCTCGACGCAGATGGGGCACTTGTTGGGGACGCAGACGGGCGCGGGCACCGCTGCCAACGCTGGAGCGGCCACCAGCAGCTGTCCGGCGAACAGAGCCAGCATGCACACGGTGGCCATCTTAAGCGCGGCGCTGCTGGAAGCCATTGCTCGCTTGATCTCTGTCGCTCAAGAGAAAGGTAGCTTGTTAGATGATGGGTGGTGGGAGCGTGTGGCTGCTTGACATGAGAATGGAGACGAGGCTCCTATTTATAGGCGGGGATGCAATGGCAGAGTGAGTAATATTAGTCTTTCTTTCTCACGGTCTCACGTGCAATGGAATCTCATACTAACAGGTGTCCATTTCTGCCTGATTAGTGGAGGTAGCCAAAGTTGGACACCAAGCCAGATGGATACTTTTGTTCTTGAGATTGCATATGGGGTAGGAGTACATCTCAAGACGTATGCACGCCAAGGCCCCAAGTACATGGGAGTTGCAATTCATACTTAAGCCCTTATGCTACACTGTTTCTTGATCGGACCGCATAGAGTTGACAATAGTGCATATGTTAATCAGTAGCACGACAAATTAAGGCTTGATTTGCTTGGGAGGTCGTGACGTATCTGCTTGGGCATGGGGCAGATCTCAACTAAGCCAGCTGTATGCATGCCCGGTACGTGAAGCTAGATGGTTAGCGCATCTTCAACGGTAATTCGTCCCTGGAGCTAGCCGCCGCCTCCCTAGAACCCTAGCTATCTGCCTCCCGTCGGCGTCGGTGCCGATCCCTCCCGTCTCCAGTGGCTTTATGGCTATGGAGGCGGAGTGGATCTCGGCCCTTGCAGTGGGAGGGTTTCGTTTCTAGATCTTTTCTCGAGCTTTGTTAGGGTTTGTCTCGTACTTAAAAAGGCAAGACGGTGGCAGTTCCCTGAAGATGGAATAAAGGTCTTTCTGCCTAGCCTCCGTCCTGATGATGTGTCTTGCATTATTGGTGGACGTGTGGAGGTGTATCTCCGACGGATCCGTCTTTGGTGGATTTGCTCGGATTTGTTCATCGTTCGTCTTCGTTCGTGTGTTTTCAGGTTGGATCCTTTTGATCTACACTCTTATCCGCGGCGGTTTCTATTCTGATGCGTTGGTTCTATGGGGCCTTAGCACGACGACTTCCCGACTGTCTATTACAACAAGGTTTCTCCGGCTCCGGCTGAAGGAAATATGCCCTAGAGGCAATAATAAAGTTATTATATATTTCCTTATATCATGATAAATGTTTATTATTCATGTTAGAATTGTTGGAATTTTGCTAGTAGGCCTTTGGCCCAAAGCCCAACTAAAATTCTGAAATTCTCTTGGCCCATTCATGCACACATGTGAGTGGAGTGAGTGAGGCTAAATTTAGTCCCACCCCGGAAGTTGAGAGAGAGATGCACCTCTTTATAAGGTGAGCTCTTCTACCACTTGTATGAGCATGAGAAGAGGAGACCTACACGCGCGCTCCTCTTCCTCGCTCGCCTCGCCACGCCACGCCTCGTCACGACGCGCCGCGGGTTGCGGGATTGAGCCGAGGACAGAGCTATGCACGCTGTCTATATTTTTGCTGCATGGGAAAATTAATGAATCATTGCGCCGCCAAGCAAGTCTTCTTCATCCCTCCTTCCGGCGTGCACCGCGAGAAGGGACAGCAGGCCTCCGGAACCCCGCCTCTCGTGATCCTGTATGGGAGAGGGGCGATCAGGTTTTTGGGGAGCGCACTCGCGCGACTGCTGGCAGCGACGACTTCGCGAACGACGACTTCTTCCCCAACCTCGTCCTCGACGACATGGGCGACAATGTCAACGCCGGCGGTGCTGCACCCGCTGCACCATATGTGATTCTATCCTTCCTATTCGAGATTGTGATAGAATTCATGCTTCTAGTATGTGCCCTAGATGTGATATGTTCATCTGCTATGCTAGTTCGCATGATTAGTTTAATCTCTGCTGTTGTGGTCATGATTTATCTTCTGTTTATTCGGATTAAATCTCGTAGTAATTTGCTCATATTTCCAACAAGAATTGTATTAACCGGAAACCTAATACATGTGTGAATACATAGATAAACAGAGTGTCACTAGTATGCCTCTACTTGACTAACTCGTTGATCAAAGATGATTATGTTTCCTAACCATAGACATGAGTTGCCATTTGATTAACGGGATCACATCATTAGGAGAATGATGTGATTGACTTGACCCATTCCGTTAGCATAACACTTGATCGTTTAGTTTGTTGCTATTGCTTTCTTCATGACTTATACATGTTCCTATGACTATGAGATTATGCAACTCCCGTTTACCGGAGGAACACTTTGTGTGCTACCAAACGTCACAACGTAACTGGGTGATTATAAAAGTTCTCTACAGGTGTCTCCGAAGGTACTTGTTGGGTTGGCGTATTTCGAGATTAGGATTTGTCACTCTGATTGTCAGAGAGGTATCTCTGGGCCCTCTCGGTAATGCACATCACTTAAGCCTTGCAAGCATTGCAACTAGTGAGTTAGTTGCGGGATGATGTATTACGGAACGAGTAAAGAGACTTGTCGGTAACGAGATTAAACTAGGTATTGAGATACCAACGATCGAATCTTGGGCAAGTAACATACCGATGACAAAGGGAACAACGTATGTTGTTATGCGGTCTGACCGATAAAGATCTTCGTAGAATATGTGGGAGCCAATATGAGCATCCAGGTTCCGCTATTGGTTATTGACCGGAGACGTATCTCGGTCATGTCTACATTGTTCTCGAACCCGTAGGGTCCGCACGCTTAAGGTTTCGATGACAGTTATATTATGAGTTTATGAGTTTTGATGTACCAAAGGGGTTCGGAGTCCCGGATGAGATCGGGGACATGACGAGGAGTCTCCAAATGGTCGAGACGTAAAGATCGATATATTGAACGACTATATTCGGACATCGGAAAGGTTCCGAGTGATTCGAGTATTTTTCGGAGTACCGGAGAGTTACGGGAATTCGCCGGGGAGTATATGGGCCTTATTGGGCCATACGGGAATAGAGGAGAGAGGCCAAAAGGAAGGAGGCGTGCACCCCCCCTCTGGTCCGAATTGGACAAGGGGTGCAGCCCACTTTTCCTTGTTCCTCTCCACCTCTTTCCTTCTCTCCTACTCCAACAAGGGAAGGAGGAGTCCTACTCCCTGAGTAGGACTCCCCGTTGGCGCGCCCTCCTCCTAGGCCGGCCACCTCTCCCCTTGCTCCTTTATATACAGGGGCAGAGGGGCACCTCTAGACACACAAGTTGAACAAGTTGATCAGTTGATCTCTCCCAGCCGTGTGCGGTGCCCCCTCCACCATATTCCACCTCGGTCATATCGTAGCGGTGCTTAGGCGAAGCCCTGCGTTGGTAGCAACATCATCACTGTCACCACGCCGTCGTGCTGACGGAACTCTCCCGTGAAGCTCTGCTGGATGGGAGTTCGCGGGACGTCATCAAGCTGAACGTGTGCTGAACTCGGAGGTGCCGTGCATTCGGTACTTGGATCGGTCGGATCGTGAAGACGTATGACTACATCAACCGCGTTGTGCTAACGCTTCCGCTTTCGGTCTACGAGGGTACGTGGACAACACTCTCCCCTCTTGTTGCTATGCATCACCATGATCTTGCGTGTGCGTAGGATTTTTTTTTGAAATTACTATGTTCCCCAATAGTGGTATCAGAGCCAGGTTTTATGCGTTGATGTTATGCATGAGTAGAACACAAGTGAGTTGTGGGCGATATAAGTCATACTGGTTACCAGCATGTCATACTTTGGTTCGGCGGTATTGTTGGATGAAGCGGCCCGGACCGACATTACACGTACGCTTACGCGAGACTGGTTCTACCGACGTGCTTTGCACACAGGTGGCTGGCGGGTGTCAGTTTCTCCAACTTTAGTTGAACCGAGTGTGGCTACACTCGGTCCTTGTGAAGGTTAAAACAACACCAACTTGACAAACTACCGGTGTGGTTTTGATGCTTAGGTAAGAACGGTTCTTGCTCAGCCCGTAGCAGCCACGTAAAATTTGCAACAACAAAGTAGAGGACGTCTAACTTGTTTTTGCAGGGCATGTTGTGATGTGATATGGTCAAGACATGATGCTAAATTTTATTGTATAAGATGATCATGTTTTGTAACCGAGTTATCGGCAACTGGCAGGAGCCATATGGTTGTCGCTTTATTGTATGCAATGTAATCGCGCTGTAATGCTTTACTTTATCACTAAGCGGTAGCGATAGTCGTGGAAGCATAAGATTGGTGAGACGACAACGATGCTACGATGGAGATCAAGGTGTCGCACCGGTGATGATGGTGACCATGAAGGTACTTCGGAGATGGAATGAGGGAGTCCTGGATTAGGGGGTGTTCGGGTAGCCGGACTATACCTTCAGCCGGACTCCAGGACTATGAAGATACAAGATTGAAGACTTCGTCCCGTGTCCGGATGGGACTTTCCTTGGCGTGGACGGCAAGCTTGGCGATGCGGATATTCAAGATCTCCTACCATTGTAACCGACTCTGTGTAACCCTAACCCTATTCGGTGTCTATATAAACCGGAGAGTTGTAGTCCGTAGGACATCAACTCCATATACAACAATCATACCATAGGCTAGCTTCTAGGGTTTAGCCTCCTTGATCTCGTGGTAGATCTACTCTTGTACTACCCATATCATCAATATTAATCAAGCAGGAGTAGGGTATTACCTCCATCGAGAGGGCCCGAACCTGGGTAAAAACATCGTGTCCCTCGTCTCCTGCTACCATCCGGCCTTGACGCACAGTTCGGGACCCCCTGCCCGAGATCTGCCGGTTTTGACACCGACATTGGTGCTTTCATTGAGAGTTCCTCTGTGTCGTCGCCTTTAGGCCCGATGGCTCCCTTGATCATCAACAACGATGAGGTCCAGGGTGAAACTTTTCTCCCCGGACAGATCTTCGTCTTCAGCGGCTTCGCACTGCGGGCCAATTCGCTTGGCCACCTGGAGCAGATCGAACGCTACGCCCCTGGCCATCAAGTCAGGTTTGGAAGCTTAAACTACACGGCTGACATCCGCGGAGACTTGATCTTCGACGGGTTCGAGCCACGGCCAGGCGCGCCGCACTATCTTGAGGGGCATGATCTAGCCCCGCCTCCGGACAGTGTCCTGGAGGCCGCACATGCACCGGTTCCGACCCCTAACTCGGAGCCTATTGCGCCAATCGAGGATAAGCGGTTGGACGTCACCTCGGGGGCTGCGATCTCAAAGGCGATCGAGCCGAGCGCTGGCCCCACACTCTGCATGACCCGTGACTCCGAGGATCCGGACTCCAAACCCCCCGCGCCCCTGCCAATCAAATCCGATTGGGCGCCGATAATGGAGTTCACTGCCGCGGACATCTTTCAGCACTCGCCTTTTGGCGACATCCTCAATTCTCTCAAGTCTCTCTCTTTATGAGGAGAGCCCTGGCCGGATTACGGTCAGCGAGGATGGGATACGGACGATGAAGAAGTTTAAAGCCCACCCACCACCCACTTTGTAGCCACTGTCGACGATTTAACCGACATGCTTGACTTCGGCTCCGAAGACATCGACGGTATGGACGACGATGTAGGAGACGAACAGGAACCAGCACCTGTAGGGCGCTGGAAGGCCACCTCGTCATATGACATATATATGGTGGATACTCCAAAAGATGGAGATGGCGATGGAACAGCGGGGGATGACACCTCCAAGAAACAGCCAAAGCGCCGGCGTCAGCGGTGCCGCTCTAAATCCCGCCAAAGCAAAAACGGTGATTCCGGCACGGGAGATAATACTACCCCGGATAGCGCCGAAGAACACCCACCCCAGCAAGATTCGGCACAGGAAGATGGAGAAACCAGCCCTCGTGAGAGAGCGGCAGACCGAGAGGTCAAGGATGATAACTATATGCCTCCCTTCGAAGACGAGGCAAGCCTCGATGACGACGAATTCGTCGTACCATCAGACCCCGCCGAACAAGAGCGTTTCAAACGCAGGCTTTTAGCCACGGCAAGCAGCCTCAAGAAAAAGCAGCAACAGCTTAGAGCTGACCAAGATTTGGTAGCTGACAGATGGACTGAAGTCCTTGCGGCCAAAGAGTATGAACTCGAACGCCCCTCCAAGAGTTACCCAAAGCGCAGGCCGCTACCCCGATCAGAGGAGGAAGCACCTACATCACCAGTGCACGACATGGCAGACCGGCCACCTCGCGGCCGCGATAGAGAGGCCCTCCACCCAAGCCATGCCCCGACGCCGCTCAACTAAGGCACGGGAAAATGCGCCAGACCTGCGAGACGTAATGGAGGATAAGGCAAGACAAACAAGATCGATCTATGGATCGCGCAGGCGCCCTACGACACGTGACGATGATCTTCACTCCGGATACAACAAATCCGGCCGGGCCGAACATAACAGACATAGCTCTTCCGAGCTGCGTCGTGATATAGCCCAGTATAGAGGCGCCGCACACCCGCTATGCTTCACGGATGAAGTAATGGATCATAAAATCCCAGAGGGTTTCAAACCCGTAAACATCGAATCATACGATGGCACAACAGATCCGGCGGTATGGATCGAGGATTATCTCCTTCACATCTACATGGCACGCGGCGATGATCTACATGCCATCAAATACCTCCCACTCAAACTTAAAGGACCGGCCCGGCATTGGCTTAACAACTTGCCAGCAGACTCAATCGGTTCTTGGGAGGACCTGGAAGCCGCATTCCTCGACAACTTCCAAGGCACTTACGTGCGACCGCCGGATGCCGATGACTTAAGCCACATAATTCAGCAGCCAGAGGAATCGGCCAGGCAATTCTGGACACGGTTCCTAACAAAGAAAAACCAGATAGTCGACTGTCCGGACGCAGAGGCCCTAGCAGCCTTCAAGCATAATATCCGCGATGAGTGGCTTGCCCGGCACCTGGGACAGGAAAAGCCGAAATCTATGGTAGCCCTCACGACACTCATGACCCGCTTTTGCACGGTAGAAGATAGCTGGCTAGCTCGCAGTAACAACTTATCAAAGAACCCTGGTAATTCGGATACCAAGGACAAAAGTGGCAGGACACGTCGGAATAAGCAAAAACGCCGCGTTAGCAGCGACAGCAATGAAGACACGGCAGTCAATGCCGGATTCAGAGGCCATAAATCCGGTCAGCGGAGAAAGCCATTCAAAAAGAATACTCAGGGCCCGTCCAGTTTGGACCGAATACTCGACCGCTTGTGCCAGATACATGGCACCCCCGAAAGGCCAGCCAATCACACTAACAGGGATTGTTGGGTGTTCAAGAAGGCAAGCAAGTTAAGAGCTGAAAGCAAAGACAAGGGGCTGCACAGCGATGACGAGGAGGAGCCCAGGCCGCCGAACAACAATGGACAGAAGGGCTTTCCCCCACAAGTGCGGACGGTGAACATGATATACGCAACCCACATTCCCAAGAGGGAGCGGAAGCGTGCGCTACGGGACGTATACGCGATGGAGCCAGTTGCCCCAAAGTTCAACCCATGGTCCTCCTGCCCGATCACTTTTGATTGAAGGGACCATCCCACTAGCATTCGTCATGGCGGCTTCGCCGCATTGGTTCTCGACCCAATCATCGACGGATTTCATCTCACAAGAGTCCTCATGGACGGCGGCAGTAGCCTGAACCTGCTTTACCAGGATACAGTGCGGAAAATGGGCATAGATCCCTCAAGGATTAAGCCCACAAAAACGACCTTTAAAGGCGTTATACCAGGTGTAGAAGCCAACTGTACAGGCTCAGTAACACTTGACGTGGTCTTCGGATCCCCGGACAATTTCCAAAGCGAAGAGTTAATCTTCGATATAGTCCCGTTTCGCAGTGGCTATCACGCCCTGCTCGGACGAACCGCATTCGCAAAGTTCAATGCGGTGCCACACTATGCATATCTCAAGCTCAAGATGCCAGGCCCTCGAGGAGTAATCACGGTCAACGGAAACACCAAACGCTCCCTCCGTACGGAGGAGCACACGGCGGCTCTCGCAGCGGAAGTACAAAGTAGCCTTCTTAGGCAATTCTCCAGTCCGGCCGTTAAAAAGCCAGACACTGCCAAGCGTGTCCGGAGTAACCCACAGCAGGACCGCCTGGCACGCTCTGAGCAAGCGTAGCAATGTGGCCCCAACCCCAGCTCTCGCGACATAGCGAAACCAGTGCCTCGCGTACATAACTACGCCCTTGAAATACCATGGGCACAGGGGAGGGGGCACAATAACGGCACGCCCAAATACGGCTTAAAACGTACTAGGGGCTGCCGGATTCTTTTTTAATTTTTTCTTACTTTTCAGGACTCCATACTTCGGACGACCTGTTCGGCAATTCGACTGCCGCACAAACGATGCAAGATCTAAGGAGGCAGACAAGCCATGCCGCATTATGGAACTCCCAGGTGGTCTCTGTTACGAGCAGTATACCTGTTTTGAATACAATTCCGCGGCCTGCCCCTGGTCAGGACATGTTAAATAGTCCAATATCTTTTTGCTTATCGCACTATTTGTATCGTCCGGCTTTGATAAATAGCCTCTCTATAAACAATGCATAGCTTTTTGTCTATTTTTTGCATTATCCTCTTTTCACATATATGTTTATTAAATGACATGATTGCATCCGTACACCACGGTACGGCAAACACGCCAGGGGCTTCAGTACCCCTCATTATGGTGTGAGAAGTCCGTACACTTTCATAAGTGCGGCACCCTGAACTTATAGCATTATATGCATCGGCTCCGAATCATGATTTGGGTCAATAGTTGGGTTTGCCCGGCTCCTATGTTTTGGTGCCTTACGTTCCGCTATATCGGCTAAGGTAGCACTAGGAGAACCACTGCGATTGTGCCCCGGTTCAGCTGGGTTAAGCACCTCAGTGGAGAAAGCTAAAACTGACTGTCATGATGAGGCGAGAGACCGGTCGCTGTTCGAGAGGTTTTTCGGGTCCCTAAAGACTTATGCCGCTTCGAGCGAGGAGCTGGCTTTGTCCGGCCAAGGCGTGGATAGCGCCCCGAACTCGGTCTTCTGAACTAGGGGCTTCGCCGAAATTTAAAATTATAGAGTTCTATGGCTAAGTGAGAGTGTTCAAGCATTATAGTCCGATTGCCTGGTTCGTTGTGCTAAGCGCCTCCCTCGAAGGACCCAACTATGGGAAAAAGAGCGCTCAGGTTTATCCCGAACACCCCAGCACTGGTGGCATGGGGCAGAAGCCGACGACTAGCCATCTCTCAATTTTTTGATAAACGGTCACACAGAAAGTAATATTTTAAATTCAATAAGCATTGCTTAGCGCATATGAACAAGTTTTCAGCGCACAGGATAAACACGAGCGAGTTCATTCAAAAATCACATCCTTGGTACATTCATCCGCCACAAGGCGGGCACCTGCAAGAACATCCTTGTAGTAGTTCTCGGGCTTGCGATGCTCCTTCCCCGGCGGCGGCTCGTCCTTCACAAGCTTCTCACCGTCCAGCTTACCCCAGTGCACCTTTGCACGGGCAAGGGCCCGACGGGCACCTTCCATGCAGACGGAGCGCTTGATGACCTCGAGCCTCGGACAGGCCTCCACCAGCCGCCGCACCAGCCCGAAATAGCTCCCAGGCAGGGCCTCTCCGGGCCACAGCCGAACCATGAAGCCCTTCATGGACTGTCCAGCCGCCTTGTGGAGCTCGACCAGCTATTTCAGCTGGTCGCTCAAGGGCACAGGGTGTCCGGCCTCAGAATACTGAGACCAGAACACCTTCTCCGTCGAGCTGCCCTCTTCAGCTCGGTAGAATGTGGCGGCGTCGGATACGCTGCGGGGAAGATCTGCAAATGCCCCTGGAGAGCTCCGGATTCGGGTAAGTAACAAGTAGTTTACTTTTATATTTCTGCTTTGCATAAAGAATGCCTTACCCGCTGCTATCTTCCTCATCTCCTCCAACTCTTGGAGGGCCTTTTGGGCTTCGGCCTTGGCAGACTTGGCAGTCTCAAGGGCCGTCGCGAGCTCGGATGCTTGCGCCTTTGACTCAAGCTCCAAACTCTCATGTTTTTTCATGAGAGTCTGAAGCTCTTGCTACACCTCGCCGACCTGAGCCCCAAGTTTGTCTCGCTCGGTGCGCTCCGCGGCCATTTTCTTTTCGGCCTCAGACAGCGCCTACTTAAGGGTCGCCACCTCAGTTGTGGCCCCTACAATAAGCAGTACAATCCTGTTATTTTTTTGCAATCACGCCTTTTTATAGGCACTTTTTCTGTAAGGTATTTCTTACCTTCTTTCTCCTCGAGCTGCCGCTGGGCAAGGCCGAGCTCTTGCTCGGTCCGCTCGAGGTCTTGCTTCAGGACACCCACCTCCGCAGTCAGTGCGGCAGTGGATAGCAGCAAAGCCTGCATACGCATATTGACTCCTTTTTGTTAGACTCCTGCGAAATTTAATAGATCCTCTATTCGGCTTTTCTTTCCGAACGCCAAACAGAGCATCAGGGGCTACTGTCTATGCGGTAATATTTTTACATATTTTTACTTACCTCGAAGCCTGTTAGAAGGCTAGCACAAGCTTCAGTCAATCCTCTCTTGGCGGACCGAACCTTCTGGATCACCGTACTCATAATAGTACGGTGCCCCTCGTCGATGGAGCCGCCATCAAGCACCTCCAGCAGATTGTCCGGCACCTCCGGTTGGACGGAGGCCGCCGGCTCAGAAGGCTTGCTCCTCTTGGAAGGAGTTCGCCTACCGCGGTCCGGAACTGTGGAAGATTCCGGCGCGATGTCCGGCACAAAGCAGGACTTGGAGCTCTTGGGGGCCTTATCCCCTTCATTCCTGGAGTCCGGGAGGTTGCCTTGCGGCTCCTCCGAGACCACCTCCTCCTGCCCCGGAGCCTGTCGCGACGCCACTTCGGCGTCATCTGCACTGCGGGGGGAGACAGCGGGTGGAACTGAGTTCACGTCCGATGAGTCCAGGGAACCGCCCGATGATTCGTTGAATTCGGCCCGGGGCGGGCTGCATAATTACGTTCGACATTAGGGAAAGCTGTGCGACAAAGGAACATCATGAGTTACTCTGATATCCGAACTTACGATTTCGCCGGACGCTTGGCCCTGTTTGGCCACTCCTCTTCGCTCTCTTCGGCGTCGGGGAGTAGTCCGGCGGAGGGGTCTTCCTTTTACTAGACCCCTCGGCCTCCCCCGTTGGGGCGGCCTTCCTCTTCTCTCCTCCCTCCACTAGGGGGAGAGTTTTCTTCTTCCTCCTCCTCGTTTTCACGGGAAGAGGGCGTCTCGGACTCGTCGGATGACGAGTCTGACACCACCACGTTACGGGAACTCTTTCGAGTCCCCGTGGTCTTCTTCTTCTTGGCCTTCTTCTCCGGCACCACATAAGGCACCGGAACCAGCAGCTTCACTAGTAGAGCTGGGGTTGGGTCTTCGGGCAGCGGAGCCGGACAGTTAATTGGTCCGGATATCGCCCGCCAAGCCTGTCAAAGGTAAGGGAGTTTAGATCCCGCATAGAGTCAAACTACGAAAAAAGCTTAACATCCTGTAAAAGGTGAAGATGGCTTACCTCGCTAGCATGACGCTGTGAGCTGTATCCGTGGTCCTCGGAAGCGGATGTGGGAGCCTCGGCGCCCTTGAATAGCACCTTCCAGGCATCTTCGTACGTCGTGTCGAAGAGCCTGCTAAGGGTTTGGTGCTGCGCCGGGTCGAACTCCCATAGATTAAAATCCCGTTGTTGGCACGGGAGGATCCGGCAGATGAGCATAACCTGGATTACATTAACAAGCCGGATTGGCTTGTTCACCAGGGACTGGATGCATGTTTGCAATCCGGTCACCTCTTTTTCGTCATCCCACGACAGGCCCGTCTCTTTCCAGGACATAAGCCACGTGGGGGGTCCGAATCGGAACTCGGGGGCTGCGGTCCATTTCGGATCGCGTGGCTCGGTGATGTAAAACCACCCGGATTGCCACCCCTTTAGGGTCTCCACAAAAGATCCCTCGAACCATAGGACGTTGGCCATCTTGCCTGCCATGGCGCCTCCGCACTCCGCCTGGCTGCCGCGCACCACCTTGGGCTTGACGTTGAAGGTCTTGAGCCAGAGGCCGAAATGAGGGCGGACGCGGAGGAAAGCCTCGCACACGACGATAAACGCCAAGATGTTGAGGATGAAGTTCGGGGTCAGATCGTGGAAATCCAGGCCGTAGTAGAACATGAGCCCCCGGACAAATGGGTGGAGTGGAAAACCCAGTCCGCGGAGGAAGTGGGGAAGAAATACTACCCTCTCATGGGGCCTTGGGGTGGGGAGAAGCTGCCCCTTTTCGGGAAGCCGGTGCGCGATGTCCTTAGACAGGTATCCGGCCTTCCTTAGCTTCTTGACTTGGCCCTCCGTGGCGGAGGAGACCATCCACTTGCCTCCTGCTCCGGACATCGCTGGAGAAGGTTGAGGTGGGAAGTGCGGGCTTGGGCGCTGGAGCTCGAGTGCGCAGGAGATGGATAGGCAAAGGAGGAAGAAGGCGTAGGTAAAAAGGTGGATCCTTATCCCCTTATATGGGCAGATGCGGTTGTGTGTCCCCACCAGCCTAGTAAAACTCGCTTGCCTCCCAAGCGCCATGATAAATGGCGCGGTTGGGTTACCCACGTCCATATTGATGAGAATCCCGTAAAAGGGGTACACGATCTCTGCTTTGACAAGACATGCCAAGGAAACCGCCTCGCAAAACATGCTGAGGTGGAAAAGTAAAAATGGGTCGAGTAAAGGACTTGGCCGTAGTGTGATGACGCACTGCGGAATACGTCAGCAGATTTGATTTGTGTTAATATTATTCTCTCTATGGCAATATGTGGAAACTTATTTTGCAGAGCCGGACACTACTCTTGGTGTTTACAATCTTCTATGAAGGACTTGGAGGAGGAACCCGCCTTGCAATGCCGAAGACAATCTGCGCGCCGGACTCGTCGTCATTGAAGCCTGGTTCAGGGGCTACTGAGGGAGTCCTGGATTAGGGGGTGTTCGGGTAGCCGGACTATACCTTCAGCCGGACTCCAGGACTATGAACATACAAGATTGAAGACTTCGTCCCGTGTCCGGATGGGACTTTCCTTGGCGTGGAAGGCGAGCTTGGCGATGCGGATATTCAAGATCTCCTACCATTGTAACCGACTCTGTGTAACCCTAACCCTATCCGGTGTCTATATAAACCGGAGGGTTGTAGTCCGTAGGACATCAACTCCATATACAACAATCATACCATAGGCTAGCTTCTAGGGTTTAGCCTCCTTGATCTCGTGGTAGATCTACTCTTGTACTACCCATATCATCAATATTAATCAAGAAGGAGTAGGGTATTACCTCCATCGAGAGGGCCCGAACCTGGGTAAAAGCATCGTGTCCCTCGTCTCCTGTTACCATCCGGCCTTGACGCACAGTTCGGGACCCCTACCCAAGATCCGCCGGTTTTGACACCGACATGGAGATCACAAGTACAAGATGATGATGGCCATATCATATCACTTATATTGATTGCATGTGATGTTTATCTTTTTTGCATCTTATCTTGCTTTGATTGACGGTAGCATTATAAGATGATCCCTCACTAAATTATCAAAGTATAAGTGTTCTCCCTGAGTATGCACCGTTGCGAAAGTTCTTCGTGCTGAGACACCACGTGATGATCGGGTGTGATAGGCTCTACATTCAAATACAACGAGTGCAAAACAGTTGCACACGTGGAATACTTAGGTTAAACTTGACGAGCCTAGCATATAACATATATGGCCTCGGAACACGGAGACCGAAAGGTCGAGCGTGAATCATATAGTAGATATGATCAACATAGTGATGTTCACCATTGAAACTACTCCATCTCACGTGATGATCGGACATGGTTTAGTTGATTTGGATCACGTGATCACTTAGAGGATTAGAGGGATGTCTATCTAAGTGGGAGTTCTTAAGTAATATGATTAAATTGAACTTAAATTTATCATGAACTTAGTCCTGATAGTATTTTGCAAATCATGTTGTAGATCAATAGCTCGCGTTGTTGCTTCCCTGTGTTTAATTTTTATATGTTCCTAGAGAAAACTAAGTTGAAAAATGTTACTAGCAATGATGCGGATTGGATCCGTCATCTGAGGATTATCCTCATTGCTGCACAGAAGAATTATATCATTGATGCACCGCTAGGTGACAGACCTATTGCAGGAGTAGATGCAGACGTTCTGAACGTTTGGCTAGCTCAATATGATGACTACTTGATAGTTTAGTGCACCATGCTTAACGGCTTAGAATCGGGACTTCAAAGGCGTTTTTAATGTCATGGAACATATGAGATGTTCCAGGAGTTGAAGTTAATATTTCAAGCAAATACCCGAGTTGGGAGATATGAAGTCTCCAACAAGTTCTATAGCTAAAAGATGGAGGAGAATAGCTCAAGCAGTGAGCATGTGCTCAGATTGTCTGGGCACTACAATCGCTTGAATCAAATGGGAGTTAATCTTCCAGATAAAATAGCGATTGACAGAATTCTCTAGTCACCATCTCCAAGTTAGTAGAACTTCGTGATGAACTATGATATGCAAAGGATAACAGAAATGATTCCCAAGCTCTTCGTAATGCTGAAATCGACGAAGGTAGTAATCAAGAAAAATATCAAGTGTTGATGGTAGACAAGACCACTAGTTTCAAGAAAAGGGCAAAGTGAAGAAGGGGAACTTCAAGAAGAACGGCAAGCAAGTTGCTGCTCAAGTGAAGAAGCCCAAGTCTGGTCCTAAGCCTGAGACTAGGTGCTTCTACTGTAAAGGGATTGGTCACTGGAAGTGGAACTGCCCCAAGTATTTGGTGGATAAGAAGGATGGCAAAGTGAATAAAGGTATATTTGATATACAGATTATTGATGTGTATTTTACT
This sequence comes from Triticum monococcum, assembly GCA_034509565.1. Lineage (NCBI taxonomy): Eukaryota > Viridiplantae > Streptophyta > Magnoliopsida > Poales > Poaceae > Triticum > Triticum monococcum. The sequence goes on from CM067845.1 coordinate 443,932,665, forward strand.
AGTGTTCGTAGGAATCCCTCGATATTTGATACTGGTTCAGTTGCTAAGAGTAGTAACTCGAAACGGGAGTTGCAGAATGAACATAGAATAGTTAAGGGTGAAGTGACGATGTGTGTTGGAAGTGGTTCCAAGATTGATATAATCATCATCGCACACTCCTTATACTTTTGGGATTAGTGTTGAACCTAAATAAGTGTTATTTGGTATTTGCGTTGAGCATGAATATGATTTGATCATGTTTATTGCAATACAGTTATTCATTTAAGTAAGAGAATAAATTGTTGTTCTGTTTACATGAATAAAACCTTATATGATTACACACCCAATGAAAATGGTTCATTGGATCTCGATCGTAGTGATACACATATTCATAATATTGAAACCAAAAGATGCAAAGTTAATAATGATGGTGCAACTTATTTGTGGCACTACCGTTTAGGTCATATTGGTGTAAAGCGCATGAAGAAAATCCATGCTGATGGGCTTTTGGAATCACTTGATTATGAATCAGTTGATGCTTGCGAACCATGCTTCATGGGCAAGATGACTAAGACTTCGTTCTCCGGAAGAATGGAGCGAGCAACAGATTTGTTGGAAATCATACATACTGACGTATGTGGTCTGATGAATATTGAGGCTCGTGGCAGGTATCATTATTTTCTGATCTTCATAGATGATTTGAGCAGATATGAGTATATTTACTTGATAAAACACAAGTCTGAAACATTTGAAAAGTTCGAAGAATTTCAGAGTGAAGTGGAGAATCATTGTAACAAAAATAAAAGTTTCTACGATATGATCGCAGAAGTAAAATATTTGAGTTACGAGTTTGGCCTTCAGTTAAAAACAATGTGAAATAGTTTCACTACTCATGCCACCTGGAACACCACAGTGTAATGGTGTATCCAAACATCGTAACCGTACTTTATTAGATATGGTGCGATCTATGATGTCTCTTACCAATTTACCACTATCGTTTTGGGGTTATGCATTAGAGACAGCTGCATTCACGTTAAATAGGGCACCATCTAAATCCGTTGAGACGACGCAGTATGAACTATGGTTTGGCAAGAAACGAAAGTTGTCGTTTCTTAAAGTTTAAGGTTGCAATGCTTATGTGAAAAAGTGTCAACCTAATAAGCTCAAACCCAAATCGGAGAAGTGCGTCTTCATAGGATACCCAAAAGAAAATGTTGGGTACACCTTCTATCACAGATCCGAAGGCAAGATATTCGTTGCTTTGAATGGATCCTTTCTAGAAAAGGAGTTTCTCTCGAAAGAAGTGAGTGGGAGGAAAGTAGAACTTGATGAGGTAACTGTACCTGCTCCCTTATTGGAAAGTAGTTCATCACATAAATCTGTTCCTGTGACTACTACACCAATTAGTGAGGAAGCTAATGATGATGATCATGTAACTTCAGATCAAGTTGCTACCGAACCTCGTAGGTAAACCAGAGTGAGATCTGCACCAGAGTGGTACGGTAATCCTGTTCTGGAGGTCATGTTACTTGACCATGACGAGCCTACGAACTATGAGGAAGCGATGATGAGCCTAGATTCCGCGAAATGGCTTGAGGCCATGAAATCTGAGATGAGATCCATGTATGAGAACAAAGTATGGACTTTGGTTGACTTGCCCAATGATCGGCGAGCCATTGAGATTAAATGGATCTTCAAGAGGAAGACGGACGCTGATAGTAGTGTTACTATCTACAAAGCTAGAATTGTCGCAAAAAGGTTTTCGACAAGTTCAAGGTGTTGACTACAATGAGAGTTTCTCACTCGTATCTATGCTTAAGTATGTCCGAATCATGTTAGCAATTGCCGCATTTTATGAAATCTGCCAAAATGGATAAACAGAACTGCATTCCTTAATGGATTTATTAAAGTTGTATATGATGCAACTAGAAGGTTTTGTCAATTCTAAAGGTACTAACAAAATATGCAAGCTCCAGCGATCCATCTATGAACTGGTGCAAGCATCTCGGAGTTGGAATATACGCTTTGATAAGTTGATCAAAGCATATAGTTTTATACAGACTTGTGGTGAAGCCTGTATTTTTAAGAAAGTGAGTGGGAGCACTACAGCATTTCTGATAAGTATGTGTGAATGACATATTGTTGATCGGAGATAATGTAGAATTATTCTGCAAAGCATAAAGGAATGTTTGAAAGGATTTTTTCAAAGAAAGACCTCGATGAAGCTGCTTACATATTGAGCATCAAGATCTATAAAGATAGATCAATACGCTTGATAAGTTTTTTCAATGAGTACATACATTGACAAGATTTTGAAGTAGTTCAAAATGGAACAGTCAAAGAAGGAATTCTTGACTGTGTTACAAGGTGTGAAGTTGAGTAAGACCCAAAAACCCGACCACGGCAGAAGATAGAAAGAGAATGAAAGTCATTCCCTATGCCTCAGCCATAGGTTCTATAAAGTATGCCATGTTGTGTGCCAGACCTGTTGTATACTCTGCCCTGAGTTTGACAAGGGAGTACAATAGTGATCTAGGAGTAGATCACTGGACATTGGTCAAAATTATCCTTAGTGGAATAAGGATATGTTTCTCGGTTATGGAGGTGACAAAAGGTTCGCCGTAAAGGGTTACGTCGATGCAAGTTTTGTCACTGATCCAGATGACTCTAAGTCTCAATCTGGATACATATTAAAAGTGGGAGCAATTAGCTAGAGTAGCTCCATGCAGAGCATTGTTGACATAGAAATTTGCAAAATACGTACGGATCTGAATATGGCAGACCCGTTGACTAAACTTCTCTCACAAGCAAAACATGATCACACCTTAGTACTATTTGAGTGTTAATCACATAGCGATGTGAACTAGATTATTGACTCTAGTAAACCCTTTGGGTGTTAGTCACATGTCGATGTGAACTATGCGTATTAATCACATGGTGATGTGAACTATTGGTATTAAATCACATGGTGATGTGAACTAGATTATTGACTCTAGTGCAAGTGGGAGACTGAAGGAAATATGTCCTAGAGGCAATAATAAAGTTATTATATATTTCCTTATATCATGATAAATGTTTATTATTCATGCTAGAATTGTATTAACCGGAAACATAATACATGTGTGAATACATAGACAAACAGAGTGTCACTAGTATGCCTCTACTTGACTAGCTCGTTGATCACAGATGGTTATGTTTCCTAACCATAGACATGAGTTGTCATTTGATTAACGGGATCACATCATTAGGAGAATGATGTGATTGACTTGACCCATTCCGTTAGCATAGCACTTGATCGTTTAGTTTGTTGCTATTGCTTTCTTCATGACTTATACATGTTCCTATGACTATGAGATTATGCAACTCCCGTTTACCGGAGGAAAACTTTGTGTGCTACCAAACGTCACAACGTAACTGGGTGATTATAAAGGTGCTCTACAGGTGTCTCCAAAGGTACTTGTTGGGTTGGCGTATTTCGAGATTAGGATTTGTCACTCCGATTGTCGGAGAGGTATCTCTGGGCCCTCTCGGTAATGCACATCACTTAAGCCTTGCAAGCATTGCAACTAATGAGTTAGTTGCAGGATGATGTATTACGAAACGAGTAAAGAGACTTGCCGGTAACAAGATTGAACTACGTATTGAGATACCGACGATCGAATCTCGGGCAAGTAACATACCGATGACAAAGGGAACAACGTATTGTTTTTATGCGGTCTGACCGATAAAGATCTTCGTAGAATATGTGGGAGCCAATATGAGCATCCAGGTTCCGCTATTGGTTATTGATCGGAGATGTATCTCGGTCATGTCTACATTGTTCTCGAACCCGCAGGGTCCGCACGCTTAAGGTTTCAATGACAGTTATATTATGAGTTTATGAGTTTTGATGTACCGATGGAGTTCGGAGTCCCGGATGAGATCGGGGACATGACGAGGAGTCTCGAAATGGTCGGGATGTAAAGATCGATATATTGGACGACTATATTCGAACATCGGAAAGGTTCCGAGTGATTCGGGTATTTTTCGGAGTACCGGAGAGTTACGGGAATTCGCCGGGGAGTATATGGGCCTTATTGGGCCATACGGGAATAGAGGAGAGAGGCCAAAAGGAAGGAGGCGCGCGCGCCCCTCTAGTCCGAATTGGACAAGGGGCGCAACCCACTTTTTCTTGTTCCTCTCCCCCTCTTTCCTTCTCTCCTACTCCAACAAGGGAAGGAGGAGTCCTACTCCCGGTGGGAGTAGGACTCCCCCCTTGGCGCGCCCTCCTCCTAGGCCGGCCACCTCTCCCCTTGGTCCTTTATATACAGTGGCAGGAGGGCACCTCTAGACACACAAGTTGAACAAGTTGATCAGTTGATCTCCCCCAGCCGTGTGTGGTGCCCCCCTCCACCATATTCCACCTCGGTCATATCGTAGCGGTGCTTAGGCGAAGCCCTGCGTCGGTAGCAACATCATCAACATCACCATGCCGCCGTGCTGACGGAACTCTCCCGTGAAGCTCTGCTGGATCGGAGTTCGCGGGACGTCATCGAGCTGAACGTGTGCTGAACTCGGAGGTGCCGTGTGTTCGGTACTTGGATCGGTCGGATCGTGAAGACGTACGACTACATCAACCGCGTTGTGCTAACGCTTCCGCTTTCGGTCTACAAGGGTACCTGGACAACACTCTCCCCTCTCGTTGCTATGCATCACCATGATCTTGCGTGTGCGTAGGATTTTTTTTTGAAATTACTACGTTTCCCAACACCGGCGAGGGAGGGGCGATGATAGCGGCGCGCCTTCGGCTCGCTTGAGTGTTTGTAGTCGTCGCTAGATGGTCTACAGATTTGGATGTAATTTTTATTATTTTGAGTGTTCGTTGTACTACCATGATTGAAGAAGAATAGATTGGAAGTTTTTCTGGCAAAAAAAGGGTAATTCATAAATTTTCTCCTGCATTCGGGGACAAGTTTGCGGACACAGATGCGAGACGACGACATCCAACCCTAGCCGCATACATCCGGCCTTTCTTTTTCTTTTTTCAAGTGTGCACGATCAAATAGCCGCATGCAAAGGGTACAGACGTTCAAATAGCCGCATGCAGCACTAGTTCAAATTTTAAAAAAGTTTAAATATTACATTCCAACATTGTTGTCCTCTTTGACCGTCCACTGATGCTCAATCAGATCTTCCTTCAGCTGCTCTTGAGTTGGTCAATGCCGAATTTGTTGATGCTTTTGAATAAACTCTTCAAATGTAGCCGGATTCTGTTCCAGAAGTTGGATAGGATCACCCATGTTATCAAATTCCAAAGCTGCAACAGTATCATCACCCTCATCCTTGATGATCATGTTGTGCATGATCACACAACATGTCATCACCTTCCATAAGATTTTCGGAACCATTGTTTAGCAGGCCCACAAACAATATGGCTTCTTCAATTTAAAAGAAATCCAAGGAGAGAAGATAATATGACTTCTTCAATTTAAAAATAATTTGGAAATGTTTTGAATAATTGTTTGGAGTTCATAGAAATATTTTTGCACATTTAATAAACACGAAAAAATTAGTGTAAGTTTTATGGTATTTTTAAAATTAATTTGGATAAGTTTTGCACCACAAAACCTTCTATGCAACAAAACAAACTTTTTCCAAAAACACTGTTCGTCTGGCGGCCCATACGCCTCGCCCAGGCGCACAGCGCACTAGCAGCAGTTCAGCCCAACAGTGCGCCCCAGTTTTTTTCTTCTTTCAGTTTCTCACATGGGCCAAGCCCAGCCAGCCGAATCGGTCGTGTAGGCCATGCGTGGCACTATTACCGAGAGCAACTAATTAACGAGCGTTTCTTTGGGAGCCTCGCAATGATTAGCGCCACTTGACGCGCTCTCAGCCATTTGCCACGTGTCGCGCTCTGGACGCTTCCTCCGAATTTTGTTTATTTTTTAATTTTTTGCACGTGTTTTCAGCTTTTTAAATGTTTTTTCCGGGTTTTTTTCGATGCTTTGGTTTTCCACCACTCTTCCTTAGCTTTTCGATCAATTTTTTTTAGGAAAAATGTTTTTTGTGTGAAAAAACGCGTTTTTCCCTTTCGCGAGAGGCACGGTTTTGCTTTCGTGAGAGTCACGGCCGTGCCTCTCGGAAACAAAAAAACATGTTTTCTGTTTTTTTTCCTTTCGCGAGAGTCACGGTTTTGCTTCCGCGAGAAGTACGGGTATGCTTTCGCGAGAGTCACGGCCGTGCCTATCGGAAACAGACAAAAATAATGCGTTTTCTGTTTTTTTTCCTTTCGCGAGAGTCACGGTTTTCATTCCGCGAGAGGCACAGTTGTGCTTTAGCGAGAGTCGCGGCCGTGCCTCTCGGAAACGGAAGAAAACACGTTTTCTGTTTTTTGTTTCTTTCGCGAGAGTCATAGTTTTGCTTTCGCAAAAGGCACGGTTGTGCTTTCGCGAGAGACACGGCCGTGCCTCTCGGATACAAAAAAACATGTTTTTTCTTTTTTTTTCTTTCACGAGAGTCACGGTTTTGCTTCCGCAAGAGGCACGGTTGTGCTTTCATGAGAGTCACGCCCGTGCCTCCTCGGAAACGGAAAAATCGTTTTCTCTTTTTCTTTTTCTTTCGCGAGAGTCACGGTTTTGCTTCCGCGAAAGGCATGGTTGTGATTTCGTGAGAGGCACGGGCGTGCCTCTTTCGGAAAGGAAAAAACCCATGCTTCCGGTTCAGTTTTTTCGTCCGGTTTTTTTCCTGAAAAAAAGTTCGTCAAAATCTATCAATATGGGATGTAGTTTCAAAGATCCAACGCGAGGAATCCAATGGTGAAAACGGTTCGAGATTTGGACGCACGGTTTGAGAGATAAAACGTTTTTACTAAACGGATCTATGAAAAAAAAGGAAAACTCCCATATTGTGACAAGTGGCGCGCTGCATGTACGCCACTTGTCGCAACCAGGGGAGTTGGAGTGATTTTTGCAATGAGTACTCCTGAACTAATGAGTTTGACTATTCCCTTTACGCGAATAGCTTCGAAATCACTAATTGAGGAGTATTCCTAGCAAAGATCACTCTCATCTTTTCAAGTTGTGAAAAGTGGCATGCTGCATGTGCGCCACTTGTCGCAACCAGAGATTTTTCCTTTTTTGTCGATCTGTTTATTCAAAACATTTTATCTCGTAAACCATGCGTCCAAATCTTCAACTGTTTTCACCGTTGGATTTCCCGCGTCGAGATCTTCAAAACTAAATACCATGTCGATAGATTTTAATGAACTTGTTTTTAAAAAAAACTGACGAAAAAACCGAACCGGGAGCACAGTTTTTCCCTTTTTTGAAAAAGCACGGTCGTGCCTCTCGCAAAATCACAACCGCGCCTCTCACGGAAGAAAAATCATGCCTCTCACAGAAGGAAAAAAAATAAAAAACGTGTTTTTTCGTTTCCGAGAGGCACGCCCGTGCCCCTTGCGAAATCACACCCATGCCTCTCGCGAAAGGAAAATCGTGCATCTCGCGAAAGGAAAAAACAGAAAACTATTTTTTTTCGTTTTCGAGAGGCACGGTCATGCCTCTCGCTAAAGCAAAACCGTGCCTCTCGCGGAAGAAAAAAAAAAGAAAACACGTTTTTTTTTGTTTCTGAGAGGCATGGTTATGCCTCTCTCAAAAGCAAAATCATGTCTTTTGCGAAAGCCAAAAAAACACGTTTTTTGCGCAATTTTTTTCCTGAATAATTTTTTGGCCCAAAGGCTAAGGTAGACCGGTGAAAAACCAAAACGTCGAAAAAACCCTAAAAAATCATTTAAAAAGAAGAAAACACGTGCAGAAAAATAAACAAAACAAAATCTGAAGCGAGTGCCCAAGTGTGATACGTGGCGGGCGGCTGAGAGCGCGCTAAGTGGCGCTGATCGTTGTGAGGCTTCCGAAGAAAGCTCGTCAACTAATTGCTCTTGAATAGCTCCGTACATTTAAATAGTGTCACATCTGCTAGAAAAAAATCTACATAGGCCATGTTGCTAGTCTTTGACTATTCGGTAGACTTCTGGACTATATATAGAGAGACCCAAGGGACACCTAAAAATCATGTTTAATATTTGATTTTGCTAGCCTTATAAAAATATTATTTCTTCAATGGAAATTCTTGAAGTTATCTTCTCTCTGTGTTCTGAAGGTATCTTTGCGAAGTAGTTTATTATTTTTAGTCTGATGATGACTGGAGTACATTTTTCCGCTAAGTTATTTATTCCGTTCACTGTAGGATCTTTTGTATAAAATAGTTGGTTACCAATTAGTCCTTATATTTACCGTTTAGTCCTATAATTCTTTTAGCCATAACTTTCGTTCTTTTATTCAAATTAGATGAAACCAATGCTCAAATTTTCATCTTGATCCCCTCTATCCAGTAGACCCAACAAATAGTATTTTTGAAACTTCAAATTTTGAATTTGACCAGATCTAGTTTTCAACTTAAATAGGTCATAACTTTGGATCTACAACTCTATTTTATTTGATTCTTTTTGCAAATTGACCTGGTGACATCAATTTCTTCTTGGAGGCGCCTACATGGAGCATGTGCAGGAGCATTGTCACACACTCGCCTTAGGACGCATTTGTGAGGAGTATCACAAGGATCTCAAAGGGCCCCCCCCTATATCATGTGCGGACATAGAGATCACCAAGGAGAAATAGTACGCACCAGGGAAGATGATATGACAGAATCATACATTCAGGATCTGGAGGAGCACATCCGAATAATGGAGAACCAGATGCACCGCGGTATGAATAGCACCAGGAAGATGGACCCACAAAACCGAGCTCGAGGATGAACTCAAGGAGGACCACGAGGAACATGAGGAAGAAATCAATGTTTTATTAGAGAAATATGGACCTGAAGACGAAGCTGGAAAAACCCGAAGAGAAGCTGGAAGGAGAGTCTTCTTGTTCGTCAATGTCGTCTTCATAATCGTCGTCTCGCTGATGAATCCATCAGAGTCGTCCTTCTGGATGTTCTCCCTTGTCCAACTTCTCTTGGGCTTTTTCCAGGTCTTCATATTTATCTATTAGCACTATGATTTACTGCTCATGTTCCTCATGTGCCTACTCGAGTTAATTCTCAAACTCGGTCTTGCAGGTCATCAGCTTCCTGGTGCTATTCATGTTGTGGTGCATCTGGCTCTCCATTCTGCGGATATGCTCCTTCAGATCTTGAATGTTAGAATAAATTCGAAGCCACCGTCAATCTACCAAGGACCAAGCAATCACACGAGGCACGACATCGAGATTTGTTAACGAGGTTCACCGTTATGGCTACATCCCGGGGCCTAACTACGGGCGTTTCTCCCCATGACACCGTCATAATACCGCACCCGGTCGCCCTGGACACCGTCACATGCCGCCGGCTTCCCCTGCCTTCCGGTGCTATTATGTTGGCATAGGTTACATCGTGTGTCTAGCCCTACTATATATAAGAGGCCTAGGATACAAGTGTCCTATTAGAACACGACTCCATATCCTATCTAAACACAATAAACTACAAGTCCAACTATAACCTAACTCGTACAGTATATTCGACACAACTCTAACAAACTCCACCTTGGCGAATATTCTCCATCACCTTGAATTCGTCAATGCGTCAAACTTCCATGTACATTGGACTTGAGCTTATCCCATGAGTACCGCTGCTACTCCAAAGACTCCATGTGACTCCACCTGCAACTCGTAGTCCCTTCTTTTCTTGACTATAGTCAACACTCGAGCAAAATTAAGTTCCTTTTTACTCTAGTTTGTGCTCCAACTTTCAGAGTATCCATCCACGACATCACACACTAATCACTGACCTGCGTGAAAGTGAACAACTCATATATTGGATGTCACACGTAAGAGTTACCTGAACTCAACATCACCGCTCCTTTCTTGACCGCCTGTCTGAAACTTGAAGCAATTTCACCGTTGCTTGTAGTCACCCCGAGTCAAATTCGCAGTTGTCTCACCACATATATGACCACCAGAGCCCTGGCCCGTCTCCATGTCCCGTGCTAGCCGCACGCCTCGCCGCTATTACCGCGTCGAGCCTCCGCTGTTCCGGTCGAGTCTCAAGGGTCGTGAACCCACACCACTCAACCCCCACTGCAGAGTACCATCGATCATCACCGATCGATGACGAGTTTCACGCTTCCATCAGACCACTGGGCTCCAGTCCGAACTGCATGTCACTCGCTTTTCCCCCTTGCTGAATAGGCTTTGATTCCCTGGATCCTTACACCGTAGCCCCTCAATCCAGCTCCACCTTCAACATGACTCCATGGTAGATGATCAGTCCACCCTTGCGCCTCATCGACTTCAAGCTCCGTGTAGACAACACCTTGAATCAAACCCGCGCCATAGTCTTGTCGAAGCCGCACAAGCCTCGGGCATGTGCACCACGTGTTTGCACGCCCAGAAGTCGGTCACCATCAGCATCACGCTCCTATGTCGTTGTCGCCGATCCCGCACCGTCTTCTGTACCAATCGACTTGCGTCGATCCGTTAGACTATCTAGTCCGACCCAGCCGAACTTGTCCGGTTGTATGACACGCTCGAGACTCCCAAATCGTCTTTCAAGAATTTCCATCTGTCACACGATAATTACATCTTAGCTGACATGACTTTCCGCAACGTCTTCAAGCATTCCTGTTGTGCCAACAAATTTTCCATCCGTGTCTGCCATAACCCAAGGTTTTCAGTTCCGCGAACTTCTTCACCTCAAACTAGATATCCGTTGATGTCATAGTTCTTTGTACGACTGACTGTGTGAAAAATAGTCCAAGCTATCAACGCAAAACACCCTCTGGTCTTCTCACGTGGCGTAGCTCCTAAGCCCAACTCTGAATGCTAGCACTGCCTTTTGTGTCAACTCCTGATGCTAGTGCTCCCGATGGATACGCCGCTTGATGGATTTTTCTTTTCAAATCGATCTGTTGCCTTGCGTCGTATACGAGGACTCGGTCCTCTTTTTTTTCAAACAAACCTCCACGATGTGTTGCATGCTCCAGCTACCAACATCATAGCTATGTGACTTTAGCTACACGCCAGCCTGTGGGCCGCTGCCTCCTGAACGATCGGCCGCTTGCAGGGCCACGCGCCCCGCGTGGGCTGCCACCTCACACGCGCCTCGGATTCCGCTACCTCTTCTGCATGTTTCGTCGATCACCACGGTCCTGTCGAAACCGACTCGTCGAACACCATAACAGTCGCCTGCTCGATCTGACCTCGCTGAGAATTTCGCCCGGACGACACGCCGGCCATATGTACGCTCGCCCGATCAATCCATGTAATCAATCGCCACACGTCTCGCACTGCCGCTGTGATGCGCACACAGAATTCCGTTGATCGCTTCCTCAATCTTGCCGAGAACCACACCGCAACCGGCTGCATCTCGAACTTGATACTTCCTCTAGATCAACTTTCATAGCCTTTTCGTAACCTTGCTCATGATACCACTTGTTAGAATAAATCTGAAGCCACCGTCGATCTACCAAGGACCAAGCAATCACACGAGGCACGACACCGAGATTTGTTAACGAGGCTCACCATCATGGCTACATCCCCGGGGCCTGACTACGGGCGCTCCTCCCCATGACACCGTTACAATACCGCACCCGGTCGCCCTGGACACCGGCACATGCCGCCGGCTTCCCCTGCCTTTCGCTGCTATTATGTTGGCATAGGTTACATCGTGTGTCTAGCCCAGCTATATATGAGAGGCCTAGGATACAAGTGTCCTATTAGAACACGACTCCATATCCTATCTAAACACAATAAACTACAAGTCCAACTGTAACCTAACTCGTACAGTATATTCGACACAACTCTAACACTGAATGTATGATGTTGTCGTGTCATCTTCCCTGGTGCGTATTATTTCTGCTTGATGATCTTGGCGTACACACATGATGTAGTGGGTTCCTTTGAGACCCTTGTGATACTCCTCACAAATGTGTCCTAGGGCGGCGTGTGCGGCAATGCTCCTGCCTATGCTCTATGTAGGCGCCTCCAAGAAGGAATTGATGTCATGAGCTTCAATTTGCAAAAAGAATAATTTAAAACGAAGTTATAGATTGAAAGTCATGACCTATTTAAGATTAAACATAGATCAAATTCAAAATTTAAAATTTCAAAAATATTGTTTGTTTAGGTCTACTGAATATAGGGAATCAAGATAAAAATTTGGGAGTGGTTTCATCTAATTTTTGAATAAAAGAACAAAAAAATATGGCTAAAAGAATTTCAGGGCTAAACAATAAATACATGGACTAATCGATAACCAACTACTCCCTACATTCCTAATAAGTTTTTTTAGAGATTTCATTATAGACTACACATGGAGGAAAATGAGTGAATCTACAATCTAAAATAACTCCATATAAATATTTAGGAACGAAGGAAGTAATATATACAAAAGACCCTATGATGGACGGAATAAATAAATTAGCGGAAATATATACTGCTATCATCACTAGTGTAAAAATAATAAACTATAGAAATATAAAAAAGAATACAAGGACATGATTGAGAAAGATACCTTCAGATGACCTCAAGAATTTCCATCGGTGATTTTTTTAATAAGGCTAGCCAAACCAAATATAGATTTAGCCTGAATTGCATCATTTTTCAGTGTCCTTGAGTCTTTATATATAGTCTAGAAGTCTACCGAACAGTCAAAGACTAGACAATGTGGGACTATTTAGATGTACGGAGGTATTCACAAAAGGGCAAAGTGCCACGGATATTCAGTTTGACTCCCATGTCCACATACACCTGATATCTCTACCGTTGCCTCATCCAAAGATGCGCAGTAGCAGCTGTATTTGGTCTTGTATTTTCATTTGATGTGGCTTTTTGCTACAGTGTAAGAAACAAATTGTTCGAAGGTTTTAGTTTTTCAAAATGATTTTGTGGATATTAGTTGTTACGCCCCCTCCCCCGCGTGCCTCTCACAACCTAGGCGACAGTGCGGTAACTCCCTATCTAATCTTCTCTGCCGGTGCTTCTGCTGCCCCTTTGTCCCTTCGTCTTGTTATATGGATTGGTTTTTTTTTTGTGCATGTCTGTCTCGATGGAAAACCTACAGATGTGTCGTGGATTTCTGTCTTGATCCTCCATCTCCGGTTCCTACCAGTGAAGGCTGTCGACTTTTGTCGGGGAGCATGTGAGGTTTGCGTCCCTCGACTTAGTATGTCGGATCTGGAGCATTCTCCAGGCCCTCTCCGATATTTCCTTCTACAAGGTGGTGATTTACCCTATAGACCGCAATGCCGACGTCTTTTGCTCTGCATCACTGAATTCCTGACCGCCGATTTTACAAACTCCTATGTTTCACCAAGTTTTCTTCACTAAGATGGAGGGTCAGAGGCGGCATCGATTTGCGTACAGGGTGTCATCGATGGATATAGGAGGAAGAAGACTTCAACAAACCCAGGGACTTGGATGCATTTTTCAATTTCTATAAGTGTGTTTTTAAAACAATATCTGCTACTTAATGTATGATTGGTATTTCAGAAAATAAATGATTTTGCGAATTTCAATTCAAGATCTTATATGCACACGATATCACACAACACAAGGAGCAAGTGCATCAACTTAGCGGTTTTTTTTTCCTAAAAACTTCTTAGCGTCTTGGGTATCAGTTTTCCCAAATCATGCCCTTGAAGGAAGCCCGTGGTCGTGGACGTGAGAAACTGCGCCCCGAGGTGGTGAGCTTTCAAGTGATAGTGCCGGGCTAGCCCTCCTGAAGGTTCACTTGGAATTAGTGATGGAGTACCAAATCATCCGGGCCACTGGATCGGGAGAAATGAACGGACTATATTAATTTCTGAAGTGTTGTAAAAGAGCTCAATTTTGAACAAACAATCTCCATACGCACACGACAGCGCACACCACAACGAGCGATGCATCACTGGTTTCAAACATAAGCTGCTTATTTCGCAAAAGAAGAATGGGAAATGAGTACACGAAAAGGGAAAAACGCACTGAAGATCGGTTTGGGCCGGTCACTTCTGATTTTTCGGTGAGGCGCCATTACCTTGGGCGGCATTGTTTGAGCTCGGCTTGTCTTGGGCTGGCGTGTTCTGGGCCGTGCTTTTCTTCCCAAACCCGACTGGTTTTTTTATGCCACGGTTGTCGGCTTTGCCGATGGTAATCTCCAGCATCCCGGCCTTGAGCTCCGCGGTGACGTCCTCGCTGTTGTATTCCTTGGTCATGAGAAGCCTGACGTGGAAGGAGCCCACCCCGTGCACCTCCACCGGCGGTTCCTCGCGGCCGCCGGCCCCGGTGCGAGGCTTCCTCTTGATTTCGAGCATGTCCTCGCCGGCGGTGATCTCGAGGTCGTCCTCCGAGAGCCCGGGCACCTGGAGCCATATCTTGACGTGCTTCTCCTCCTCCTTGATGTCCCACCGCTCCTTGCTGTCCGGCGGTTGCACGGGGTACAGCAGGGCTGAACACACACACACACACACACACACATAGACTTCAGATTTCAACAGCTGTGAAGGAGATTATTTGACATGCATGAAGGATGGATGTCGAGGGCGTTTCACGTACCGGTGGGGGGAATGCTGAACGCCGGCAGCTGTTTCTCCGGGTGAGCGCGGAGTACCACAGACGTCGGGCGGCAGCACTTGACGGCGAGAGAATTAGGGAACGCCGACGCTGCCGCCGGCCTCCAAGAGCGGCTGGCTGGCGTGCCGGAAGAAGACGGCAGAACGGGCGAGCGACTCATAGTCATAGGGGTGTAAGACGCAACAACTGTCGACATTAGACCTGCAATGCTAACTTGCATCTATCACTGGCTTGTCCTGATGCAGGATCGGAAGAGTAATGCGAGAACTATCTATGAAGAAGGCTAAAAGTTGGTTTAATGTATGCCAAATCTTGGCTACTAGTGTGAGGCCGTTCGAATTTATACTACACACATGGAAGCCAGGCCCTGATGGAAGCGTATGCATAGAGCGAGGTAGCAGGACTGCAGGAGTGTCGGCTGGCCGTTCCATGAATAACCTTTGCTTGTCGGATAAGGAGGGAATAAAGAGAGGAAAACAGATCGAGCCGACCGGGACGCTGGTAGGTAAAGTGATGATTCTTCGCGTGCGTGGATACTAATCTTGATGATACAGCGAACTAAGCATATATAGCTCAAGGCGGTTAGGTTTCTTGTGGTAGAATCAGCCCACCAGGGTTCAAGTTTTAAATTTTGGCACTGCTGTTTGCATTTTTCTAGATTTATTTTAGTCTTATCGGCGATATTCGTTCAATGAGAGAAGATGTTTCCGTTGAATATGAGACACATGTATTCATAATGATGAGTGTATATGCGTGTATGTGAGCATCTGCCAAAATCTTGATGATTACATGACCGCCAAAAAAAATATTTCGTTACAAATCAGAAGTCAGATTTTTTTAGAATGTCAAATCAAACTTTTCTATGGCAAATTTAGTTGTCGCGAGGATGGCAAGTTCCTTTAGTAAGCATAGCAAATCCTTGTCGTGTGTTTTGCCAGGATTTGTCATGCTAGATAAAGGAATTTGCCATCCTTGCGATAACTGAATTTGTCATAAAAAATGTCTAATTTGCCATGGTTAAAAATTTAATGTCAGATTTTTAACATTATGAGGTGACAAGGTGTTCGGTTAGTTTGTTGGCATTTAGAGCATCTTTCTTATCTCCATTTTGCACCTCTACCTTTTTTTTTGAAGTAGACGACGACGATCAATGTGTTTTTCATTTTAATTCAAATGGAACTTATATTAGATCACGGGAACATCAGATACACCCAGCAGGTAATGGAAAATTAGACTCATCAATTCAGAAACGAACCTAACCAAATCGGAGGTTATAAGCAAGATCATACACCTTAAAATAGTTGCCACGGTTGTATTTGAATACATTGTCATTTTGCCAACATACCTCTCGCCCACGATGGACAACATAAAAAAAATCAGCCATTAATTTACATGCAAATACTCTATAATGGATTAAATCTCATCGAATGACTACAACATAGATCATCGCCTATTATGGACATTGACAATAGTACCAAGCATATATGTGAGGGTACCACCCTGATATAGACAAATAGTCGCACCTCAATATCATTATACGATGGCGAGGACCTTGTTGATAAAGACTCAAAAGAAGAGTTTGTTGAACGAAGATGATGATCTTACTGACAATGAACATGAAGCCACGCCAACACACAACACAATGAACCAACCTGTCGTGTATAAAGAATGACGGTAGTTTAAACCCCAAGCTCCTCGGCAATGTGGGATCAATCCCATGTTGCCTATCTGCATATCAGAGGACCACTTGTTCTTCATATGCTCCTCGACTCGACGACTTTGGCGTGCTATCAGTGTGCACCGACCGCGTCTAGTCAGCGCCGCCGCCACAAGGTTTGCAACCTCTACTCGCCCCTTTATACTTTTACTAGTGCTCTGAAAGCTTTGGGATGCCAAGAAATCTAAGGTGTTATGTGGGATCAACGTTAACACTAACATTGTGCTCGCAAACATCATTATCGACCTAACTCTTTGATCTCATAGGGCTAGAAAACAAGAAAAGATCATGCCGGTCTATGACGAGATTTTTTTCTTCAAAGTAGTCATGGTCTTGTAAAAAAATCAAGCTAGGAACCCCCCTGTTTGATAGTTTCAAAAAAGTGAGAACAAGCTCCACCGAGAAGAGATGGAGTCAGAGAACTTTTATTTGAGACAACAAGACCATAACCATCGGAGTGATGTTGTCTCGCAACCTGAAAAGCTAATTAAATAGATCTTACTATACAATAGTGAGGGAAGTGCATATTTCAACGCCGAACTCATGCCATAGGCTAATTTACAGCCCGAACTCCAATACAGTCTACATTACAACCCCTAACTCTTAAAACCGGCCAGGATTCAACCGTCCCCTCCTTGTTGACCGGTTTTTTCCCTGTTGACCTATTGTGACCCAGTTGACTGGTTTGGACCCGTTGACCATCCAGTCAGCATCTCTAGTCATCGAGCCATGTCGGCAAAAAAATTCATTTTTTGAAGAAAAAACTATAAAATAAAAAAGGTCCAGGAATAAATCCAGAAAAGGGGGAAATCTGTAAAATAAAAAAATTATAAAAAAATAAAAATTATAAACTCAGGAAAGAAATACTTAGCATTCTAGGAAAGTTTCTATTATGTTGCTTAAAAAGATAAAATTAGTTTCAAATATCATTTTCCACCCAGTTGTTTGCCAAAATTTTCAAAATACTAAATTTTCGAGAAATTTTTGAAAAGCTTTTGTAATCAAGAAAATAATACTAAACATTTTGTGAAAGTTTCAGTTTTTTGCTTAAAGTAATGAAAATTATTGTCAAATTTCATATTCGGCCTTTTTGTCAATAAATAAATAAATTATATTCAATATTTTTAAGAAATCTTAAAATAGTGAAAGTTATCATAAAATTCTATTTTTCAAAGGTTTGACTTTTTTTGCTTTTCTAGATTTTTTTAAAATCTGACATGGCTTACTGATTGGACATGCTGACTGGATGGTCAATGGGTCAAAACTGGTCAATAGGGAGGGGAGGTTTGAATCCTGGCCGGTTTTAAGAGTTCAGGATTGTAATGTCAGCGGTATTGAACTTCGGAGTTGTAAATTAGACTAGGGCAAGAGTTTGAGGTTGAAATACACACTTCTCTCTATTTTTGTCAGGAGATGAGAATCCTTTCTTCTTCGTCCACCAGCACCAGAGCAACGCCCAAAAGCGAATGGGAGGGCTATTGATCTGATGGTAGGTGCTAGATTTTCCTACGACCTACACCAAGCGAACTAAACTAGAGATAATCATTTGATTGATTGATTCAGGAATATGTTTGGTTATGTACTTCAAATTGTTTTTGGCCAACAATTGAATATGATGGTTGTTGGAATATGTACCTGTAAGGAGTTGGAGTGTAGCGCCTTGAGTCATAAAGTTGTGGTTAGGATACATATTCCATTCGATTGTACTATAGATGAATGTAAGGATAAAGGTAGCTACCATAACGAATCCTTGTAATATATTTCTGTAGACTGAATCCATGAGCAATAATTATCATAAATAACTCATTCAGAGTGTATAACATTATTCAAGCTACCAACTTCCATTGTACAGTGCGACTCTTATAATATCTCACCTATGTCTATTGAGAGCGGTGATGAAGGAACTTCTTAACTAGGCGACTTTCATCAAAGATAAGCCTGCGTCCAGAATCCTCTCCCTTAATTATGATGTGAGAAGTTGTCGGAGTAAATAGCCATGGGAAGCCTAACCGGCTTCCCCTGGCCCTTCTGAAAAAATTACGAGCCCGTCCGGTTTTCGAGAATCCAAGACGTGGGGCCGCCTTCCCCTTGCTGGCCGTCGCCCAGGCCGGCTATCGGAAGGCGGCCCGACTTTAGCCCTCGCGAAGAAAGTCACGGAAGGGCCGGCTTCGAGAAGCCGGCCGCGAGAAGGCCGACTCCAAGAAGCCGACTCCCATAAAGTGGCCGAGACCGTACCCTCAAAGTTTGCATCCACCTAACGGCGGTGTGACGGGGCGTGGCTACAGTGAAGCCTGCCATCCCCGAATCCTGGAGCACGACCGGCACAGCGCGCCGTACGGGTGGCCATGACCCGACCGGCGCGGCACTGTTGTCGTGTTGACCCTGATGTCATCCACGATGGACTACCAGTACGACCCACAGGCGGTGGGCCACTTCGGGCAGAGAGACACCCGAAGGCGGCCATGCCTCCCCTAGTCGGCCCAAGACAGAGCCGGCTCCCCGCAGCCGGCTTGCCGCCTCTCCCGAAGGAGACGCCCCATTAAGGAGACAAGACGCGGTGAGGCTACAGTAATCGCCCGCTGGGCGGCGGCACTGTAGCCACGCCTACCACGATGAAGCCCACGTCATCAAGATTGAGCAACAGTAACCAGCTGCCGACATGGTCCTGGACAGTGGGGCCTGCTTGTCGACCAAGGGGCCGGCAGCCGGCGGGACCCACCAGTTGGCGGGCCCCAGCAGCCGGCGCAGAAGCCGGCGAGCGCAGTCACAGACGGCTGGGCCCCGCGCCCAGTCGGATTACCGTTGTACCCCCGGGGGGTAGGCCTATATAAACCCCCCGGGACACCCATGCAAAGGGTTGGATCCCTAGCTAGTTCTAGACACCATACAAGGAGAAGAAGCAAGCAAGTCGTGCCCTTCTTCCTCCTCCCACAAAACAGCTCTAGGAGCATCGTGTAGCTACTTGTTCATCTAGTGATCATGCGGAGACCCCGCAGAGCAGTAGTAGGGGTGTTATCTCCACGGAGAGCCCCGAAGCTGGGTAGGATTCGCCGGCGTGCATGTCTTCGCCTCATCCCGTTTCCAGGCACCGGCGATGTTTTACTGGCTCCCACAATGATAAGCCACCCGTTGGCATATGTCGCACCTACCACCCGACATTTGGCGCCCATCATGGGGCCAGGTGCATCGTCGTCTGGAAACCTGTTCTGGACGGGAACCCTCTTCCTCCCCAGCGAGCGTAGCCAGCCCGACACGCCCGATGGCGCTTGCCACGACGCGCTGCAAGGCGTCACCAGCATCTGCGCGGCGAGCAGCCTCGCCGATCTCCTTGACGAAACCCTCATCTCCGACGAGCTCGCCTCCGATGCGGGCACCGACCACCTCGCCAACCTCCTCGGCCAGCTCCATGTCTCCGGCGAGCCTGCTGTGGATTTGGAGTTGGTTGGCTCCACCGACCCGATGCCTGTTGACTCCGACACGGCCTCACTCGACACCTTCCCCACCAACGTCGCGATCTACAACGACCCGCTTCCCCGGACCGATGGCTGCGACACTGTCACCACCGAGGTGATGGTCATCGGCCACGGCGGCACGGCTGACGAGAGCGCCCACGACACCCCACATGCGGTGGTGCACGATTTGTCCATCCCGCTCCCGGCTGATGCCGACGATGAAGCCCTGGAGGCACGCCGCCTCACTCTCCTCGCGGAGGGCCGGAGGCTGGCTTCCATAAGACGCCTCATTGAAGCTTACCAGCGCGAATCTGACCGCGCCGCCTTCGGCACGCCGGCCCCGGGCGGGCCAAGCCGGGCCGGCGTTGTCAAGCAACGCGGCGCTGTCATCGCCGACACGCTGGGAGTCGACCGCCCGGTCTATGCCACTCCACTCGAGAACTTGCGCGCCGCCCAGGCGGCCGTAGACGAGTTGGACGGATTGGAGGCCGAAGAACTCCCCCACATGACCAGGCGCATCCAGCAGCTGATTGATGCGGCTGCACGACGGCACGAAGCCGACGCCCGCGCGGGAGGCCCTCCCCCACGCCGAGATCACGGCGCGACGTCCTGGACACCGACTACGAGCAACACCCGTGCGCGGCGCGAGAAAGAGCCGGCTGCCAGCCGAAGCCGGACCCGAATCTCCATCGAGCGAGACGCAGAAGGCCATCCCCGAGCCGTGGAATGGCGGGGCAACCCGCCTCCGCCTCGGCCCCGTGGAGAGAGATATCCCACCCCGCCGCCTGTGGCACATCCGACTCTCAGCGGCCGACTAGGTCGCCGTGAAGGAGTCGGCGAGAACGACGCCCGCCATCGGATCGACCGCCTGGCGCGATCCCTGGCGCTGGAAGAAGAAGACGATGTCGGCCCGCCTTGTTTCGGCCCCCGCATCCGCGACGAGCCTTTCCCCAAAGGGTTCTCGCTCCCAAGAGACACGCCCAAGTACAATGGCTCCGTGAAGCCGGAAGATTGGTTGATCGACTACTCCACGGCAGTTAGCATAGCCAACGGCAACAGGCGTGTTGCCGTGAAGTACGTGCCCCTCATGCTGCAAGGCACGGCGCGGACCTGGCTCAACAACCTCAAGCCCTTCAGCATCAACAGCTGTCTAGATTTCACTGAAGCTTTCATCCGCAACTTCACCAGCACCTACAAGCGGGCTCCCAAGCCCAGGCAGCTCTCCTTGTGCGTGCATGGCCCAACCGAGTCCACTCGCGACTACCTCACGCGTTGGGCCGAGCTTCGCAACTCTTGCGAGGGGGTGCACGAGGTGCAAGCCATAGAATACATCACTGCCGGGTGCCGAGAAGGCACCCTCCTCAAGCACAAGCTCCTCTGCGACGAGCCGACTACCCTCGACGAGCTTTTGGACATAGCGGACAAATACGCCACCGCCGACTCTTCGATGAAGACTAAGCTCCGGGTAGAAGCGTCCGAGAAAGTACTCAACCCGGCGCCCAAGACGCCGGTAGGGGATTCCGGTCGATGCCCACACCCGAATGATCACAAGCGCAAGGGCCCTGCGCCGCCTCCCGCCAGTCGGCAGGTGGCCACAGTCGAAGACGCATCGCCTGAAGGGCGGCCCGCACCTAAGAAACCCAAGGGCGGCCGGCCGGCTTGGCAGCCGGCCTTCTCCTACGAGCAAACTCTCGACGCCCCATGCAAATTCCACAGTGGCGCGAAGCCGTCCAACCACACAACCCGAAAGTGCCATTGGCTCACCCGAATCTCCAAAGGCGAGGGGCTCGCGCCGCCTCCGGCTCCGCCGCCGCCGGCTGCTCGGCCCGCAGTTGGAGCCGTGCACGATGAGTTCCCCGACGAGCATGCGACCTACATCGTCTTTACAAGCCAGCCCGAAGACCGGCGCGGCAAGCGCTGAGAGCACCAGGAAGTCAGCGTGGTCGCTGCCAACCCCGCCGGACACATGCATTGGTCAGAAAAACCTATCAGCTGGAGCCGGGCCGACCACCCAGAGGTGATGCCGTCTCCCGGCTCTTATGCATTGGTCTTGGAAGCCACCCTTGCGACGGACAGACGCGCCGCCCATTTCTCCCGTGTGTTGATAGACGGCGGGAGCAGCATCAACATCCTGTACCGTGACACCCTGGAGAAGATGAATGTCAAGACGAAGCAACTCATGCCTACTCGGACAGTGTTCCATGGCATCGTACCCGGCTTGTCCTGCGCCCCCATTGGCAAGGTCAAGATTGATGTACTCTTTGGGGACAAGGAGCATTTCCGTCGGGAAGCGATCTGGTTTGAAGTGGTGGACCTAGAGAGCCCCTACCATGCGTTGCTTGGCCGACCCGCCTTGGCCAGGTTCATGGCAGTTCCCCACTATGCATACCTCAAGATGAAGATACCGAGTTCCAAGGGCGTCATCACCATAGCCGGCGATTACAAGAAGTCCTCCGAGTGCGTTGCCGCCAGCAGCCGGCTGGCCGAGTCCCTTGTGATTGCCGAAGAGAAGAAGATGTTGGACCGGGTCGTGGCCATGGCCGGCAAGCAGCCGAGCCTGTCCCTCGATCCCAAGGAGTATGATGCCCAAGGATCTTTCCAGCCGGCCAAAGAAATAAAGAAGATACCCCTTGACCCCGAGCACCCCGAGAGGTTTGCCGTCATCGGGGCAAGCCTGAACAGCAAATAGGAAGGCGAGCTCGTCGATTTCCTCCGTGAGAATCGGGACATCTTTGCATGGTCCCCCAAGGACATGCCGGGTGTTCCAAAGGAATTTGCCGAGCACAAACTACACGTTCGAGAAGACGCAAAACCAGTCAAACAGCCCCTCCGCCGACTATCGGAGGAAAAGAGAAGGATTGTAGGGGAGGAGATAGCCCGGCTTCTGGCAGCCGTGTTCATTATGGAAGTTTTCTTTCCAGAGTGGCTCGCGAACCCGGTCCTCGTGCTAAAGAAGAACAACAAGTGGCGCATGTGTATAGACTACACCAGCCTCAACAAGGCCTGCCCTAAAGATCCCTTTGCCCTGCCGAGGATTGACCAAGTGATAGACTCCACGGCCGGATGCGAGCTGTTGAGTTTCTTGGATGCTTACTCAGGATACCACTAGATAAAGTTAGATCCGGCTGACCGTCTGAAGACCGACTTCATCACGCCGTTCGGAGCTTTCTGCTACCTGACTATGACATTCGGCTTGAGAAATGCCGGTGCCACTTTTCAGCATTGCATGCAGAAGTGCCTCCTCAAGCAACTCGGCAGAAATGCTCACGTCTACGTAGACGACATTGTGGTGAAGACGGAGAAGCGCGGCACCTTGCTGGAAGACCTCAAAGAAACATTTGAGAACCTACGCCGGTTCCAAGTCAAGCTCAACCCCGAGAAATGCGTGTTCGGAGTGCCAGCCGGCCAGCTCCTAGGCTTCCTGGTCTCCGAACGCGGCATCGAATGCAACCCAGTAAAGATCAAGGCCATCGAGAGAATGGCGATTCCCACCGAGCTTCGAGACATCCAGAAGTTCACCGGATGCTTGGCCTCCCTAAACCGCTTCATCAGCCGGCTCGGAGAGAAAGCTCTCCCTCTCTACCGCCTCATGAAGAAGACCACTCACTTCGAGTGGAATGACCAGGCCGACCAAGCTTTTCACGAGCTGAAGAAGATGATGGCCACAACGCCTGTCCTGGCGGCGCCGACTGAGAAAGAGCCCATGCTCCTCTACATTGCTGCAACCAGCCGGGTGGTCAGCACCGTCATCGTAGTCCAACGCCCAGAGGTGGGCCGAGCCCAGCCGGTCCAGAGGCCAGTGTACTATTTGAGCGAGGTACTGTCCGCCTCGAAGCAGAACTACCCGCACTACCAGAAGATGTGCTACGGCGTATACTTCACCGCCAAGAAGCTGAAGCCCTACTTTCAAGAACATCTCGTCACGGTCGTATGCACCGCCCCGCTGGCCGAGATCATAGGCACCCGGGATGCATCCGGCCGGGTGGCAAAATGGGCCATCGAGCTGGCCCCTTACACGATCTTCTACCAGCCCCGCACCGCCATCAAGTCCCAAGCACTGGCCGACTTCCTCGTCGACTGGGCCGAGACCCAGTACCTGCCACCGGCTCCCGACTCCACCCATTGGCGCATGCACTTCCACGGGTCCAAGATGCGCACCGGCTTGGGAGCCGGCATCGTCCTTACCTCTCCCAAAGATGACAAGCTCAGATACATGCTGCAGATTCACTTTGCCGCTTCCAACAATGTAGCCGAGTACGAGGCGCTCATACACGGGCTCCGGCTTGCCAAAGAACTCGGTATTCGCCGGATCCTATGTTATGGCGACTCGGACTTGGTGGTCCAGCAATCATCCGGCGACTGGGACGCCAAGGACGCAAATATGGCAAGCTACCGCTTCCTTGTTCAGCAAATCAGTGGGTACTTTGAAGGATGCGAGTTCCTCCACATACCGCGAGCCGACAACGAGCCGGCCGATGCCCTGGCTCGAATAGGCTCCACTCGGCATGCAATACCAACCGGTGTCGCTCTACAACGCCTCCTCAAGCCATCCATCAAGCTGTCTCCAGAGTCCGATTCTATCTTCGTGCCGCCTGACCCCGACGCGGCCGGGTCCGGCTCGAAGAACCAAGCAGGCGACCTGGGGACTTTAGCAGTCGGCCCGGGGACTACGGTAGCCGGCTCGGGGACTTCCGCAGTTACGCCCGATCCGGGGACTGCCACACCCGGCCCGGGGACTGCGGCAGTCGGCCCGGGGACTGCACCAACACAACAGCCGGCGGCCGACTCCAGCATTTCACCACCCAGCCCGCCCACCCTGGTGGCAGTAGCCACATTGGCAATAGGAGAAGTCGCGGCTCCATCATGGGCTCAGTCCATCCTCATCTTCCTAATAAACCAAGATCTACCGGCTGACGAAACAGAGGCAAGACAAGTCCAACGCCGAGCCGGAGCATACACAATCGTCAACAGAGAGCTCGTCAAGCGCAGTGTCACCGGAGTCCTCCAACGATGCGTCGAGTAAGAGAAGGGCATTGCAATCCTCAGAGACATCCACCAAGGAGAATGCGGCCACCATGCGGCCTCAAGATCACTCGTCGCCAAAGCTTTCCGCCATGGTTTCTTTTGGCTGACTGCTTTGGACGCTGCCAAAGAATTGGTTAAACATTGCAAAGGGTGCCAACTCTTCAGCTCCAAGCAACACATGCCGGCTTCGGCACTCAAGACCATTACCCTCACCTGGCCCTTCGCCGTCTGGGGACTGGACATGGTGGGCCCATTCAAGACGGCGCGCGGCGGCATGACACATTTGCTCGTCGCCGTGGACAAATTCACCAAGTGGATAAAGGCAAAGCCGATCAAGAAGCTGAATGGCCGACTGCCGTGACATTCATCACAGATATAACAACTCGGTACGGCGTGCCACACAGCATCATCACCGACAATGGCACGAATTTTGCCAAGGGAGCCTTGGCACGTTTCTGCGCAATGCAAGGTATCCGGCTGGACTTAGCGTCTGTTGCCCACCCACAGTCAAACGGCCAGGTCGAGCGAGCCAATGGCCTCATCCTTTCCGGCATCAAGCCCCGACTGGTCGTACCACTGGAGCGTTCAGCCGGCTGTTGGCTCGATGAGCTGCCGGCTGTCCTCTGGAGTCTGTGCACTACCCCAAACAAGTCAACCGGCTTCACTCCTTTCTTCCTCGTGTACAGTGCCGAGGCGATCATCCCAACCGACATCGAGTTCGACTCGCCCCGGGTAACCATGTACACGGAGGCGGAGGCCAAGGAAGCACGAGAAGATGGCGCCGACCTGCTGGAAGAAGGCCGGCTGTTAGCCCTTAGCCGATCTGCCATCTACCAGCAGGGTTTGCGCCGCTACCACAGTCGGAAGGTCAGGCCAAGATCCTTCCAAGAGGGCGACCATGTGCTCCGGCTGACCCAGCGAACAGCCGGCCAGCACAAGCTCTCGGCCCCTTGGGAGGGCCCCTTCTTCATCAGCAGAGCTTTAGGCAACGACTCCTACTACCTAATCGACACACAGAAGCCCAAGGCACGCAAGAGAGACGACTCCGGCAAGGAGTCGGAACGACCATGGAATGCCAACCTCCTCCGAAGATTTTACAGTTGAAATGCATTATGTATCACACTAACTTTTGTACCAAGCACGAGACAATAGGCCCCCCGAGGAGAGCTCGGGGACTGCCATCTTTTATCTATGAATGAAGAGTATCATGCTTATGACCTTGTCATTTCATTTACTTGTTCCGTCCGGCACCGGGTTCGACTAGTCGGCCCGGGGACTGGCCGACTGGAGTTATATTAGAAGTCCTACCCGCGGTCAGACAAGTAGTGTGCCGACACCCAAGCTTAACTCTTGCCAAAAGTCGCAGTTCGAAGAACCGGCTGTCCGGCTAGCAAGAGTTAAAAGTAGGAAAGGATGCCCACACGAAAAATGGCTAGGGACTAACGGACTAACATAACGAAAGCCGGTTTGCCTCCTACCACCGACCGACTACCAGAGTAGCCGGCCGGCCGGCCGGCTTCCATTCACTTCACTTCAATCCAAGAAAGCTCAAGTACTTGCCTCCCCAAAGGGGGAAGGCGGCAAAGGAAAAAGCCTAAGGATAAAAAGCATACGAGAATGGAAACCAAACATGCACACAATAATATTTACATAAAAGACCTCTAAGAGGCCAGCATTCAACATAGTTTGGATACACCCCCAGTGGGTGGAACTGCAAAAGCTTAATAAAATTGTTCAGAAGGCAGCAAACAGGAAAAAACAAGGACGGCAGATCAAGCCGGCGGGGCGACTGACGAGCTGGGCAGGTCGGTGGAGACGTCAGTGCCGGCTGGAGGAGTGGCCGGCTGGTGAACCTCGGCCTGATCACCGCCTCCCGCAGAGGGCGCGCTTGCGCGTGCCTCGTTGCTGGAGGCACGGTCAGCCTGAGGCCGGTCGGTTGTTCCACCGGCCGGCTCGACGTCTTCACCTTCCTCTTCTTCGTCGTATTCGCCTTCGTCGCTGGAGGCGATCTCCTCCGCCGAGTCCTCGCCCACCGTCGGGTTCAGCCCGAACCACTCCTTCGGCTGGGCAACGCCGTCATCATTGATTTCAGGTGCAAAAACGCTGATGTCGGTGCACTCGGCGATCGTCAAGGCATGCTGAGCGATAGCCGGCCGCACCTCCTCCAGCTCTGCGTCGGCCTCCAGCCGCCAGGTGCGTAGCTGGTCCAGGCTCAGCCCTGGGTACCAAGCTCGGACGAACTCCAACACCCGCCCGGCTCCAAGCCGGACCGCTGACGCCTTCCAAGCTTCAAAGCGGCTGACCGCAACCTCCAGCCAGTCGGCAGTCCGGCTCGGGGTGCGGGGAATCGTCTCGCCGGGCCAGAGGGAGGCAAACACCTGCGCTCCGGCACGTTGGAGGCGGCGGAGCATACGATGAGCCGGCTGCAGCCGCGCTTGGACCGCCAAGAGCTGCTCCTCAAGCGTTCGATTCGCGTCCGGCGCGATGACGGCCCCCGCCTGACGGCGCGCTTTGCGATGGGCCTCGATGGTTTGGGCGGCGAAGACGGAGTAGCCGGGAAAGTAGTCTGCACAGAGAACAGAATGTGGCACAAGTCAGAGAAAAAATCAGGTGGCCAGGGACAGGCAAGGAGCGAGGAAGGCGGCTTACCATCGACCAAGTCCTTGATACGGCCGAAGCCTTCATCCAGCGCTTGTCGGGTCTCAGCCCAGCCTGCCGCCTCAGTCTCGAACTCGGCCTTCAGGGCGGCTTCGCTATCCTACGCTTTCTTCAGGGCCGCCTTGTGGCTCTCCTCTTGGTCAGCCAGCTTCTTGGCCAGGCGGTGTGCTCAGTTTCCTTGGCGCCAAGGGCGGCCCGCGCCTCGCTGAGCTGCCCCCTCAAGTCGGCATTGGCCCCTGCAAGCACGAAAGACAAAAGAAAAAACCAATGAGGAAAAAGTCGCCAGGAAAGATCCGACCCGACTGCTCAGCAGTCGGCCCGAATCTCGGGGACTACACCCAGTGGGTGCGCTAACGCGCCCCCACAGTAGATAAACAAGAACAAGTACTCACTTCGGCTGTTGACCAGTTCTTCGGTTTTCCGACCCAGCTCCTGAGCCTGGGAGTTGAAGGCGGCAGCACGGGAGTTATGATACTCCTGGAAGATCAGACAGGAAGCGAGAATAAGATAGTCGTCAAGGAAGATCCGACCCGACTGCTCTGTAGTCGGCCCGAATCTCGGGGACTACACCCAATGGGTGCGCTGACGCGCCCCAACGGAAGAAATCAAGAGAACAAAGCAACTAAGGACAGAGGACTCACCCGGATGGCGGCCCGCGTCGAAAGGAACTCCTGGGTGTACTGCTGCAGCAAGGCGGCCTGAGCTTGAAGCCGGCTCCGGACCTCTTCGGCCGCCACGTTCAGCTCGCCCTGTTGGGGAACGCAGTAATTTCAAAAATTTTCCTACGCACACGCAAGATCATGGTGATGCATAGCAACGAGAGGGGAGAGTGTTGTCTACGTACCAACGCAGACCGACTGCGGAAGCGATCACACAACGTAGAGGAAGTAGTCGTACGTCTTCTTCCCGATCCGACCGATCCAAGCACCGTTACTCTGGCACCTCCGAGTTCTTAGCACATGTTCAGCTCGATGACGTTCCTCGGGCTCCGATCCAGCAAAGCGTCGAGGAAGAGTTCCGTCAGCACGACGGCGTGGTGACGATCTTGATGTACTACCGACGCATGGCTTCGCCTAAGCACTGTAACGGTATGATCGAGGTGGAATTTGGTGGCAGGGGGCACCGCACACGGCTAAGGAGCGATTAACTTGTGTGTCTTGGGGTGCCCCCTGCCCCCGTATATAAAGGCCAGGGGCAGGGGGTTCGGCCGGCCAGGTGGGAGGCGCAGGGAGGAGTCCTACTCCCACCGGGAGTAGGACTCCTTCCCCCAATCCTATTCCAACTAGGATTCTTGGGGAAGAAGGAGAAAGAGGGGGCCGGCCCACCTCTCCTAGTCCTATTAGGACTTGGGAAAGGTGGGGGGCGCCGGCCAGGTGTGGGCTGCCTCTTCTCTCTTTTCCACTAAGGCCCAATAGGCCCATTTACCTCCCGGGGGGTTCCGGTAACCCTCCCGGTAATCCGGAAAAATCCCGATTTCACCCGGAACGCTTCCGGTGCCCAAACATAGGCTTCCAATATATCAATCTTTACGTCTCGACCATTTCGAGACTCCTCGTCATGTCCGTGATCTCATCCGGGACTCCGAACAACCTTCGGTACATCAAAATGCATAAACTCATAATAACTGTCATCGTAACGTTAAGCGTGCGGACCCTACGGTTCGAGAACAATGTAGACATGACCGAGACATGTCTCCGGTCAATAACCAATAGCGGGACCTGGATGCCCATATTGGCTCCTACATATTCTACGAAGATCTTTATCGGTCAGACCGCATAACAACATACGTTGTTCCCTTTGTCAGCGGTATGTTACTTGCCCGAGATTCGATCGTCGGTATCCAATACCTAGTTCAATCTCGTTACTGGCAAGTCTCTTTACTCGTTCCGTAATACATCATCTCATAACTAACATCTTAGTTATTATGTTGCAAGGCTTATGTGATGTGTATTACCGAGAGGGCCCAGAGATACCTCTCTGACAATCAGAGTGACAAAACCTAATCTCGAAATACGCCAACCCAACATCTACCATTGGAGACACCTGTAGTACTCCTTTATAATCACCCAGTTATGTTGTGACGTTTGGTAGTACCCAAAGTGTTCCTCCGGTAAACGGGAGTTGCATAATCTCATAGTTATAGGAACATGTATAAGTCATGAAGAAAGCAATAGCAACATACTAAACGATCGGGTGCTAAGCTAATGGAATGGGTCATGTCAATCAGATCATTCAACTAATGATGTGACCTCGTTAATCAAATAACAACTCTTTGTTCATGGTTAGGAAACATAACCATCTTTGATTAACGAGCTAGTCTAGTAGAGGCATACTAGTGACACTCTGTTGGTCTATGTATTCACACATGTATTATGTTTCCGGTTAATACAATTCTAGCATGAATAATAAACATTTATCATGATATAAGGAAATAAATAATAACTTTATTATTGCCTCTAGGGCATATTTCCTTCAGTCTCCCACTTGCACTAGAGTCAATAATCTAGAGTACACAGTAATGATTCTTACACCCATGGAGTCTTGGTGCTGATCATGTTTTGCTCGTGGAAGAGGCTTAGTCAACGGGTCTGCAACATTCAGATCCGTGTGTATCTTGCAAATCTCTATGTCTCCCACCTGGACTAAATCCCGGATGGAGTTGAAGCGTCTCTTGATGTGTTTGGTTCTTTTGTGAAATCTGGATTCCTTTGCCAAGGCAATTGCACCAGTATTGTCACAGAAGATTTTCATTGGACCCGATGCACTAGGTATGACACCTAGATCGGATATGAACTCCTTCATCCAGACTCCTTCGTTCGCTGCTTCCGAAGCAGCTATGTACTCCGCTTCACATGTAGATCCCGCTACGACGCTTTGTTTAGAACTGCACCAACTGACAGCTCCACCGTTTAAAGTAAACACGTATCCGGTTTGCGATTTAGAATCGTCCGGATCAGTGTCAAAGCTTGCATCAACGTAACCTCTTACGGTGAGCTCTTTGTCACCTCCATATACGAGAAACATATCCTTAGTCCTTTTCAGGTATTTCAGGATGTTCTTGACCGCTGTCCAGTGATCCACCCCTGGATTACTTTGGTACCTCCCTGCTAAACTTATAGCAAGGCACACATCAGGTCTGGTACACAGCATTGCATACATGATAGAGCCTATGGCTGAAGCATAGGGAACATCTTTCATTTTCTCTCTATCTTCTGCAGTGGTCGGGCATTGAGTCTGACTCAACTTCACACCTTGCAATACAGGCAAGAACCCTTTCTTTGCTTGATCCATTTTGAACTTCTTCAAAATCTTGTCAAGGTATGTGCTTTGTGAAAGTCCAATTAAGCGTTTTGATCTATCTCTATAGATCTTTATGCCTAATATGTAAGCAGCTTCCCCGAGGTCTTTCATCGAAAAACTTTTATTCAAGTATCCCTTTATGCTATCCAGAAATTCTATATCATTTCCAATGAGTAATATGTCATCCACATATAATATCAGAAATGCTACAGAGCTCCCACTCACTTTCTTGTAAATACAGGCTTCTCCAAAAGTCTGTATAAACCCAAATGCTTTGATCACACTATCAAAGCGTTTATTCCAACTCCGAGATGCTTGCACTAGTCCATAGATGGATCGCTGGAGTTTGCACACTTTGTTAGCTCCCTTTGGATCGACAAAACCTTCTGGTTGCATCATATACAACTCTTCTTCCAGAAATCCATTCAGGAATGCGGTTTTTACATCCATTTGCCAAATTTCATAATCATAAAATGCGGCAATTGCTAACATGATTCTAACAGACTTAAGCATCGCTACGGGTGAGAAAGTCTCATCGTAGTCAACTCCTTGAACTTGTCGAAAACCTTTTGCGACAAGTCGAGCTTTGTAGACAGTAACATTACCATCAGCGTCAGTCTTTTTCTTAAAGATCCATTTATTCTCAATTGCTTGCCGATCATCGGGCAAGTCAACCAAAGTCCATACTTTGTTCTCATACATGGATCCCATCTCAGATTTCATGGCTTCAAGCCACTTTGCGGAATCTGGGCTCACCATTGCTTCTTCATAGTTCGTAGGTTCATCATGATCTAGTAGCATGACTTCCAGAACAGGATTACCGTACCACTCTGGTGCGGATCTTACTCTGGTTGATCTACGAGGTACAGTAGTATCTTGATCTAAAGTTTCATGATCATCATCATTAACTTCCTCTCTTATTGGTGTAGGTCTCACAGAAACAGTTTTCTGTGATGTACTATTTCCCAATAACGGAGTAGGTACATTTACCTCGTCAAGTTCTACTTTCCTCCCACTCACTTCTTTCGAGAGAAACTCCTTCTCAAGAAAGTTTCCGAATTTAGCAACAAAAGTCTTGCCTTCGGATCTGTGATAGAAGGTGTATCCAATAGTTTCCTTTGGATATCCTATGAAGACACACTTCTCCGATTTGGGTTCGAGCTTATCAGGTTGAAGCTTTTTCACATAAGCATCGCAGCCCCAAATTTTAAGAAACGACAACTTTGGTTTCTTGCCAAACCATAGTTCATAAGGCGTCGTCTCAACGGATTTAGATGGTGCCCTATTTAACGTGAATGCGGCCGTCTCTAAAGCATAACCCCAAAATGATAGCGGTAAATCAGTAAGAGACATCATAGATCGCACCATATCTAGTAAAGTACGATTACGACGTTCGGACACACCATTACGTTGTGGTGTTCTGGGTGGCGTGAGTTGCGAAACTATTCCACAATTTTTCAAATGTACACCAAACTCGTAACTCAAATATTCTCCTCCACGATCAGATCGTAGAAACTTTATTTTCTTGTTACGATGATTTTCAACTTCACTCTGAAATTCCTTGAACTTTTCAAATGTTTCAGACTTATGTTTCATTAAGTAGATATACCCATATCTGCTTAAATCATCTGTGAAGGTGAGAAAATAACGATATCCGCCACGAGCCTCAATATTCATCGGACCACATACATCAGTATGTATGATTTCCAATAAATCTGTTGCTCTCTCCATAGTACCGGAGAACGGGGTTTTAGTCATCTTGCCCATGAGGCACGATTCGCAAGTACCAAGTGATTCATAATCAAGTGGTTCCAAAAGCCCATCAGCATGGAGTTTCTTCATGCGCTTTACACCGATATGA
The DNA here is from genome assembly GCA_034509565.1 of Triticum monococcum. Lineage (NCBI taxonomy): Eukaryota > Viridiplantae > Streptophyta > Magnoliopsida > Poales > Poaceae > Triticum > Triticum monococcum. The sequence goes on from CM067845.1 coordinate 443,965,218, forward strand.
CCTAAACGGCAGTGCCACAAATAAGTTGCACTATCATTATCAACTCTGCATCTTTTGGCTTCAACATTATGAATATGTGTATTACTACTATCGAGATTCAATAAGAATAGACCACTTTTCAAGGGTGCATGACCATAAAAGATATTACTCATATAAATAGAACAACCATTATTCTTTGATTTAAATGAATAACCGTCTCGCATCAAACAAGATCCAGATATAATGTTCCTGCTCAACGCTGGCACCAAATAACAATTATTTAGGTCTAATATTAATCCCGAAGGTAGATGTAGAGGTAGCGTGCCGACCGCGATCACATCGACTTTGGAACCGTTTCCCACGCGCATCGTCACCTCGTCCTTTGCTAGTGTCCGCTTATTCTGTAGTCCCTGTTTCGAGTTGCAAATATTAGCAACAGAACCAGTATCAAATACCCAGGTGCTACTGCGAGCATTAGTAAGGTACACATCAATAACATGTATATCACATATACCTTTGTTCACCTTGCCATCCTTCTTATCCGCCAAATACTTGGGGCAGTTCCGCTTCCAGTGACCAGTCTGCTTGTAGTAGAAGCACTCAGTTTCAGGCTTAGGTCCAGACTTGGGTTTCTTCTCTTGAGCAGCAACTTGCTTGCCGTTCTTCTTGAAGTTCCCTTTCTTCTTCCCTTTGCCCTTTTTCTTGAAACTAGTGGTTTTGTTAACCATCAACACTTGATGCTCCTTCTTGATTTCTACCTCCGCAGCTTTCAGCATAGCGAAGAGCTCGGGAATAGTCTTGTTCATCCCTTGCATATTATAGTTCATCACAAAGCTCTTGTAGCTTGGTGGCAGTGATTGGAGAATTCTGTCAATGACGCAATCATCCGGAAGTGTAACTCCCAATTGAATCAAGTGATTATTATACCCAGACATTTTGAGTATATGCTCACTGACAGAACTGTTCTCCTCCATTTTGCAGCTATAGAACTTATTGGAGACTTCATATCTCTCAATCCGGGCATTTGCTTGAAATATTAACTTCAACTCCTGGAACATCTCATATGCTCCATGACGTTCAAAACGTCGTTGAAGTCCCGGTTCTAAGCCGTAAAGCATGGCACACTGAACTATTGAGTAGTCATCAGCTTTGCTCTGCCAGACGTTCATAACTTCTGGTGTTGCTCTTGCAGCAGGCCTGGCACTTAGCGGTGCTTCCAGGACGTAATTCTTCTGTGCAGCAATGAGGATAATCCTCAGGTTACGGATCCAGTCCGTGTAATTGCTACCATCATCTTTCAACTTAGCTTTCTCAAGGAACGCATTAAAATTCAACGGAACAACAGCACGAGCCATCTATCTACAATCAACATAAACAAGCAAGATACTATCAGGTACTAAGTTCATGATAATTTTTAAGTTCAGTTAATTTACTTAAGAACTCCCACTTAGATAGACATCCCTCTAATCCTCTAAGTGATTACGTGATCCAAATCAACTAAACCATAACCGATCATCACGTGAGATGGAGTAGTTTTCAATGGTGAACATCAATATGTTGATCATATCTACTATATGATTCACGCTCGACCTTTCGGTCTCCGTGTTCCGAGGCCATATCTGTATATGCTTGGCTCGTCAAGTATAACCTGAGTATTCCGCGTGTGCAACTGTTTTGCACCCGTTGTATTTGAACGTAGAGCCTATCACACCCGATCATCACGTGGTGTCTCAGCACGAAGAACTTTTGCAACGGTGCATACTCAGGGAGAACACTCCTTGATAATTTAGTGAGAGATCATCTTATAATGCTACCGTCAATCAAAGCAAGATAAGATGCATAAAAGGATAAACATCACATGCAATCAATATAAGTGATATGATATGGCCATCATCATCTTGTGCTTTGTGATCTCCATCTCCGAAGCATTGTCATGATCACCATCGTCACCGGCGCGACACCTTGATCTCCATCGTAGCATCGTTGTCGTCTCGCCAATCTTATGCTTCCATGACTATCACTACCGCTTAGTAATAAAATAAAGCATTACATCGCGATTGCATTGCATACAATAAAGCGACAACCATATGGCTCCTGCCAGTTGCCGATAACTCGGTTACAAAACATGATCATCTCATACAATAAAATCAGCATCATGCCTTGACCATATCACATCACAACATGCCCTGCAAAAACAAGTTAGACGTCCTCTACTTTGTTGTTGCAAGTTTTACGTGGCTGCTACGGGCTTAAGTAAGAACTCATCTCACCTACGCATTAAAACCACAACGATAGTTAGTCAAATAGACTCCGTTTTAACCTTCTCAAGGACCGGGCGTAGTCACACTTGGTTCAACTAAAGTTGGAGAGACAGTCTTCCGCTAGCCATCTGTGTGCATAGCACGTCGAGGGAACCGGTCTCGCGTAAGAGTACGCGTAAGGTTGGTCCGGATCGTCTCGTCCAACAATACCGCCGAACCAAAGTATGACATGCTGGTAGGCAGTATGACTTGTATCGCCCACAACTCACTTGTGTTCTACTCGTGCATATAACATCAAACCATAAAAACCTAGGCTCGGATGCCACTGTTGGGGAACGCAGTAATTTCAAAAATTTTCCTACGCACACGCAAGATCATGGTGATGCATAGCAACGAGAGGGGAGAGTGTTGTCTACGTACCAACGCAGACCGACTGCGGAAGCGATCACACAACGTAGAGGAAGTAGTCGTACGTCTTCTTCCCGATCCGACCGATCCAAGCACCGTTACTCTGGCACCTCCGAGTTCTTAGCACACGTTCAGCTCGATGACGTTCCTCGGGCTCCGATCCAGCAAAGCGTCGAGGAAGAGTTCCGTCAGCACGACGGCGTGGTGACGATCTTGATGTACTACCGACGCAGGGCTTCGCCTAAGCACTGTAACGGTATGATCGAGGTGGAATTTGGTGGCAGGGGGCACCGCACACGGCTAAGGAGCGATTAACTTGTGTGTCTTGGGGTGCCCCCTGCCCCCGTATATAAAGGCCAGGGGCAGGGGGTTCGGCCGGCCAGGTGGGAGGCGCAGGGAGGAGTCCTACTCCCACCGGGAGTAGGACTCCTTCCCCCAATCCTATTCCAACTAGGATTCTTGGGGAAGAAGGAGAAAGAGGGGGCCGGCCCACCTCTCCTAGTCCTATTAGGACTTGGGAAAGGTGGGGGGCGCCGGCCAGGTGTGGGCTGCCTCTTCTCTCTTTTCCACTAAGGCCCAATAGGCCCATTTACCTCCCGGGGGGTTCCGGTAACCCTCCCGGTAATCCGGAAAAATCCCGATTTCACCCGGAACGCTTCCGGTGCCCAAACATAGGCTTCCAATATATCAATCTTTACGTCTCGACCATTTCGAGACTCCTCGTCATGTCCGTGATCTCATCCGGGACTCCGAACAACCTTCGGTACATCAAAATGCATAAACTCATAATAACTGTCATCATAACGTTAAGCGTGCGGACCCTACGGTTCGAGAACAATGTAGACATGACCGAGACATGTCTCCGGTCAATAACCAATAGCGGGACCTGGATGCCCATATTGGCTCCTACATATTCTACGAAGATCTTTATCGGTCAGACCGCATAACAACATACGTTGTTCCCTTTGTCATCGGTATGTTACTTGCCCGAGATTCGATCGTCGGTATCCAATACCTAGTTCAATCTCGTTACTGGCAAGTCTCTTTACTCGTTCCGTAATACATCATCTCATAACTAACATCTTAGTTATTATGCTTGCAAGGCTTATGTGATGTGTATTACCGAGAGGGCCCAGAGATACCTCTCTGACAATCAGAGTGACAAAACCTAATCTCGAAATACGCCAACCCAACATCTACCATTGGAGACACCTGTAGTACTCCTTTATAATCACCCAGTTACGTTGTGACGTTTGGTAGTACCCAAAGTGTTCCTCCGGTAAACGGGAGTTGCATAATCTCATAGTTATAGGAACATGTATAAGTCATGAAGAAAGCAATAGCAACATACTAAACGATCGGGTGCTAAGCTAATGGAATGGGTCATGTCAATCAGATCATTCAACTAATGATGTGACCTCGTTAATCAAATAACAACTCTTTGTTCATGGTTAGGAAACATAACCATCTTTGATTAACGAGCTAGTCTAGTAGAGGCATACTAGTGACACTCTGTTGGTCTATGTATTCACACATGTATTATGTTTCCGGTTAATACAATTCTAGCATGAATAATAAACATTTATCATGATATAAGGAAATAAATAATAACTTTATTATTGCCTCTAGGGCATATTTCCTTCACGCCCGTCCCCCCGCTGGGACTCTACTCGGACGTGGCGGTGCTGGCCGTCTCCAGGGCCTCCGCCGTCCGGTCGGCGCCCGCAACTTGGCGCGGCCCCGGCGCAGCGGTGCCTCCCCCTGCGCGCCGGCGCGTTACCAGCTGCACCTCGAGGCCGGCTCCGACCTCCGGCTCGTCCCCGGCCGGCTTCTCTGGCGCCGCTGCCGATTGGCCGCCTTGGCCCGCTCCGGTTGGCACTACCGGCGGTGCCCTCTCCACGAAGACCACGGAGTCCTCCCTCCTCTCCATCAGCGGCGGGTCTTGGCCGATTTCCTCCGCCAGGGGCAATGGGATGTTAGGGGCCACGACACGGAGGGGAATGGCGAGCATCGGAGGCTGGTTATGCGAACCCTCCGCCTCTGTCTCCGCGGCCGCCGCCTCAGCCTGGGCCTTGGCTGCTGCGTCGGCCTGCTCCTTCGCCGCCTAGGCGGCCGCTTGCTCCGCCGCCTCCCGCTCCTCCCGCGCCTCACGGGCGTTCTGCTCCATGGCCTCCTTGAGGTCGGCGCGGGGGTCCACGCGGCGGGAGCCTGAAGACCCTCCAGTCAGCCTGACTACAGAGCCGCCCGGACCCCGCTCAAGGGAAAGCGGCGCCCTGTCCGGCGAGCAAAGAAAGGTTTAGAAGAGTGTTCAATCGAAGAGAACAATGAAAAGTATGCATCCAGGCATTCGATGACTTACGCTGAGACTGCCTGCGGCTGCTTCACCGCCTTGCGGAAGCGGGCCGCCTTCGCGGCCACCTCATCTCGCTTGGTCACCGCGGTGGAAGCCTTGGACTTCTTCGGCCAGCTGCCGAAGAGGATCGACGCGGCCCGGCGCTTCTGGACACCGCCGCTGGCAGCTGGCGCGGCGGACGTGCCCGCGCCTTGATGATCAGGTGCCGGCTGGCGGCGCGGGGCGACTTCGACCTCGGCATCATCCGGCTAGTCCTGGAAGCCGGCAGTGAGCCCCGTGCCTCTGGGCTCGTCATTGTCCCCCACGATGGCGTCTTCCATGGCGGCCGCTCCCAAGTCTGGGTCGTCTGCGTCGTCCACCGTGCGGTCGGGGACGTACTGGCGCTCTATCCCCGCGGCCCCGGTCGTCGGCGGAAGGAGAGGGTTCTGCTAGGGGAGAACCAACCAATCAAAAGCCAGCTATCATGAGGCCGGCTACCAACAAAAAGAAGAAGAGGAAAAACTTACCACGGGCGGAGGGTTGGCGCGAGAATACAACACCTTGCCGTATCGCCAGTCCTCGGCGAGCTTGCAGTTGGAGATGTAATTCACCATGTACGACACCTCCGAATGGGGCATCTCCCTGGTGCTTAGCCGGCTTGGGTCGATGTGGCCGCTCATCTGACACATCATGTGGGGCTGGCTTTGGAGAGGAAGTACCCGGCGCTCCACGAAGCCAGTCACCAAGTCGGCTCCGGTCAGGCCTTCCGACTGGATCATCACCCGAAGCCGGGAGATGGCTGCGTTCCCGGCCTGAGACAATGACCTGGACCGGAAGCTCCATGAGGGTTGCCTCCCCGCCGGCGGGCCGGCTAAGTAAGCCGGCAGGTTGACGTGGTCGCCTTGCTGGGCGACGTTCTTCACATAGAAGTATGATTTCTGCCAGATCTTCACCGACTGGATCAGCGGGATGGACGGGAACGGGTTGTTCTCGCTCGACCGCCTCATGGCGTTGTAGGCCCCGTAGGGGGCAGGCACGCCCGTGACGACAGTGCCGAGTTTGCTCTGGAAGAATCCCCCCCAGAGCTCCAGCGTGGGGAGCACCCCCAAGAAACCTTCGCAGAGAGAGACGAAGGCCGACAGCAGCATCACCGCGTTGGGCGTGAGGTGATGCGGCTGAAGGTTGTAGAATTTGAGGAAGGAGCGGAGGAACCCGCTCGCCGGGAGGCCGAAGCCGCGCAGGAAGTGCGAGCGGAAGACAACCCGCTCGCCCTCCTCCGGTGCCGGCGAAATCTCCCCCTCCGGCGCCAAGCGGACCCGCACGGAGTTGGCGTCGAACAGGCGCCGCGTCCGGCGGAGGAACTCAACATGGTCCTCATGGATGTTGGAGCCGTCCCACGAGCTTGACAGCGCCATGGGAGCAAGACGATGTGGCGGCGCAATGGCGCTGCGGCGGGAGGCTGCGGCGGCAGCAAGAAGAAGAAGGAAGACGAGGAGGGGCGGAGTGAGGGAGAGCGTGCGAACCTCTGTCTCTCCCCCTCCTCCCCCTACTTATAGGCTCGCGTGGCGGAGCCGAGGAGGCGTGGCGTGGGAGAACGTGGGGATCGACTGTGCCCACTCCCCCATGTCCCGCGATTATTGCGCCCTAACGGCGTAATAAAATCGCCGCGGGAAGGCGAGCGGTCCGCATGGGCCGCAGTAGATCAGCGCTCGGGCCGAGGCCTAGGAGTGGCGGGCCCGGGCCTGCGGCGGCCTCTCGTCGCGCGCGTGCACTGGTAGGGTTTCGCTGCCACGTGGCTCGTGGGAGGGCCCGCGGTCAGCTCGCGGGTCAACCACGTTCCCACCAGCAAGACATGAAGCTCTCCGAAATCGGCATGCACCAGCAAAATCGGCAACTCAGGGTAGGAAGCTGACCAAGCTTCTCGTCCCTCTGTCCGCGTCGAACCTCGATCAGCTTCGGGGACAACTGTCGGAGTAAATAGCCATGGGTAGCCTAGCCGGCTTCCCCAGGCCCTTCTGAAAAAATTACGAGCCCGTCCGGCTCTCGAGAATCCAAGACGTGGGGCCGCCTTCCCCTTGTTGGCCGTCGCCCAGGCCGGCTATCGGAAGGCGGCCCGACTTTAGCCCTCGCGAAGAAAGTCACGGGAGGGCCGGTTTCGAGAAGCCGGCCGCGAGAAGGCCGACTCCAAGAAGCCGGCTCCCATAAAGTGGCCGAGACCTACCCTCAAAGTTTGCATCCACCTAACGGCGGTGTGACGGGGCGTGGCTATAGTGAAGCCTGCCACCCCCGAATCCCGGAACACGACCGGCACAACGCGCCGTACAGGTGGCCATGACCCGACCGGCGCGGCACTATTGCCGTGTTGACCCTGATGTCATCCACGATGGACTACCAGTACGGCCCACGGACGGTGGGCCCCTTCGGGCAGAGAGACACCCGAAGGCGGCCATGCCTCCCCTAGTCGGCCCAAGACAGAGCCGGCTCCCCGCAGCCGGCTTGCCGCCTCTCCCGAAGGAGACGCCCCATTAAGGAGACAAGACGCGGTGATGCTACAGTAATCGCCCGCCGGGCGGCGGCACCGTAGCCACGCCTACCACGACGAAGCCCACGTCATCAAGATTGAGCAACAGTAACCAGCTGCCGACAAGGTCCTGGACAGTGGGGCCTGCTTGTCGACCAAGTGGCCGGCAGCCGGCGGGACCCACCAGTTGGCGGGCCCTAGCAGCCGGCGCAGAAGCCGGTGAGCGCAGTCACAGATGGCTGGGCCCCGCGCCCAGTCGGATTACCGTTGTACCCCCGGGGGGTAGGCCTATATAAACCCCCCGGGACACCCATGCAAAGGGTTGGATCCCTAGCTAGTTCTAGACACCATACAAGGAGAAGAAGCAAGCAAGCCATGCCCATCTTCCTCCTCCCACAAAACAGCTCAAGGAGCATCGTGTAGCTACTTGTTCATCTAGTGATCATGCGGAGACCCCGCAGAGCAGTAGTAGGGGTGTTATCTCCACGGAGAGCCCCGAAGCTGGGTAAGATTCGCCGGCGTGCATGTCTTCGCCTCATCCCGTTTCCAGGCACCGGCGATGTTTTACTGGCTCGCACAATGATAAGCCACTCGTTGGCATATGTCGCACCTACCACCCGACATTTGGCGCCCACCGTGGGGCCAGGTGCACCATCGTCCGGAAACCTATTCCGGACGGGAACCCTCTTCCTTCCCAGCGAGCGTAGCCAGCCCGGCATGCCCGATGGCGCTTACCACGACGCGCTGCAAGGCGTCACCAGCATCTGCGCGGCTAGCAGCCTCGCCGATCTCCTCGACAAAACCCTCATCTCCGACGAGCTCGCCTCCGATGCGGGCACCGACCACCTCGCCAACCTCCTCGGCCAGCTCCATGTCTCCGGCGAGCCTGCTGTGGATTTGGAGTCGGTTGGCTCCACCGACCCGATGCCTGTCGACTCCGACACGGCCTCACTCGACACCTTCCCCACCAACGTCGCGATCTACAACGACCCGCTTCCCCGGACTGATGGCTGCGACACTGTCACCACCGAGGTGATGGTCATCGGCCACGGCGGCACGGCTGACGAGAGCGCCCACGACACCCCGCACGCGGCGGTCCACGACTTGTCCATCCCGCTCCCGGCTGATGCCGACGACGAAGCCCTGGAGGCACGCCGCCTCGCTCTCCTCGCGGAGGGCCGGAGGCTGGCTTCCATAAGACGCCTCACCAAAGCTCACCAGCGCGAAGCTGACCGCGCCGCCTTCGGCACGCCGGCCCCGGGCGGGCCAAGCCGGGCCGGCGTTGTCAAGCAACGCGACGCTGTCATCGCCGACACGCTGGGAGTCGAACGCCCGGTCTATGCCACTCCACTCGAGAACTCGCGCGCCGCCCAGGCGGCCGTAGATGAGTTGGACGGATTGGAGGCCGAAGAACTCCCCCACATGACCAGGCGCATCTAGCAGCTGATTGATGCGGCTGCACGACGGCACGAAGCCGACGCCCACGCGGGAGGCCCTCCCCCGCGCCGAGATCACGGCGCGACGTCCTGGACACCGACTACGAGCAACACCCGTGCGCGGCGCGAGAAAGAGCCGGCTGCCAGCCGAAGCCGGATCCGAATCTCCATCGAGAGAGACGCAGAAGGCCATCCCCGAGCCGTGGAATGGCGGGGCAACGCGCCTCCGCCTCGGCCCCGTGGAGAGAGATATGCCACCCCGCCGCCTGTGGCACATCCGACTCTCAGCGGCCGACTAGGTCGCCACGAAGGAGTCGGCGAGAATGACGCCCGCCATCGGATCGACCGCCTAGCACGATCCCTGGCGCTGGAAGAAGAAGACGATGTTGGCCCGCCTTGTTTCGGCCCCCGCATCCGCGACGAGCCTTTCCCCACAGGGTTCGCGCTCCCAAGAGACACGCCCAAGTACAACGGCTCCGTGAAGCTGGAAGATTGGTTGATCGACTACTCCACGGCGGTTAGCATAGACAACGGCAACAGGCGTGTTGCCGTGAAGTACGTGCCCCTCATGCTGCAAGGCACGGCACGGACCTGGCTCAACAGCCTCAAGCCCTTCAGCATCAACAGCTGGCTAGATTTCACTGAAGCTTTCATCCGCAACTTCACCAGCACCTACAAGCGGGCTCCCAAGCCCAGGCAGCTCTCCTTGTGCGTGCAAGGCCCAGCCGAGTCCACTCGCGACTACCTCACGCGTTGGGCCGAGCTTCGCAACTCTAGCGAGGGGGTGCACGAGGTGCAAGCCATAGAATACTTCACTGCCGGGTGCCGAGAAGGCACCCTCCTCAAGCACAAGCTCCTCTGCGACGAGCCGACTACCCTCGACGAGCTTTTGGACATAGCGGACAAATACGCCACCACCGACTCTTCGAGGAAGACTGAGCTCCGGGTAGACGCGTCCGGGAAAGTACTCAACCCGGCGCCCAAGACGCCGGTAGGGGATTCCGGTCGACGCCCACACCCGAACGATCACAAGCGCAAGGGCCCTGCGCTGCCTCCCGCCAGTCGGTAGGTGGCCACAGTCGAAGACGCGTCGCCTGAAGGGCGGCCCGCGCCCAAGAAACCCAAGGGCGGCTGGCCGGCTTGGCAGCCGGCCTTCTCCTACGAGGAAACTCTCGACGCCCCATGCAAATTCCACAGTGGTGCGAAGCCGTCCAACCACACAACCCAAAAGTGCCATTGGCTCACCCGAATCTCCAAAGGCGAGGGGCTCGCGCCGCCTCCGCCTGCCGGCCCGCCGCCGCCGGCTGCTTGGCCCGCAGTTGGAGCCGTGCATGATGAGTTCCCCGACGAGCATGCGACCTACATCATCTTTACAAGCCAGCCCGAAGACCGGCGCGGGAAGCGCCGAGAGCACCAGGAAGTCAGCGTGGTCGCTGCCAACCCCGCCGGACACATGCATTGGTCAGAAAAACCTATCAGCTGGAGCCGGGCCGACCACCTAGAGGTGATGCCGTCTCCCGGCTCTTATGCGTTGGACTTGGAAGCTATCCTTGCGACGGACAGACGCGCCGCCCGTTTCTCCCGTGTGTTGATAGACGGCGGGAGCAGCATCAACATCCTGTACCGTGACACACTGGAGAAGCTGAATGTCAAGACGAAGCAACTCATGCCTACTCGGACAGTGTTCCATGGCATCGTACCCGGCTTGTCCTGCGCCCCCATTGGCAAGGTCAAGATTGATGTACTCTTTGGGGACAAGGAGCATTTCCACCGGGAAGCGATCTGGTTTGAAGTGGTGGACCTAGAGAGCCCCTACCATGCGTTGCTTGGCCGACCCGCCTTGGCCAGGTTCATGGCAGTTCCCCACTATGCATACCTCAAGATGAAGATACCGAGTTCCAAGGGCGTCATCACCATAGCCGGCGATTACAAGAAGTCCTCCGAGTGCGCTGCCGCCAGCAGCCGGCTGGCCGAGTCCCTTGTGATTGTCGAAGAGAAGAAGATGTTGGACCGGGTCATGGCCATGGCTGGCAAGCAGCCGAGCCTGTCCCCCGATCCCAAGGAGTATGATGCCCAAGGATCTTTCCAGGCGGCCAAAGAAACAAAGAAGATACCCCTTGACCCTGAGCACCCCGAGAGGTTTGCCGTCATCGGGGCAAGCCTGAACAGCAAATAGGAAGGCGAGCTTGTCGATTTCCTCCGTGAGAATCGGGACATCTTTGCATGGTCCCCCAAGGACATGCCGGGTGTTCCAAAGGAATTTTCCAAGCACAAACTACACGTTCGAGAAGACGCAAAACCAGTCAAACAGCCCCTCCGCCGACTATCGGAGGAAAAGAGAAGGGTTGTAGGGGAAGAGATAGCCCGGCTTCTGGCAGCCGGGTTCATTATGGAAGTTTTCTTTCCAGAGTGGCTCGCCAACCCGGTCCTCGTGCTAAATAAGAACAACAAGTGGTGCATGTGTATAGACTACACCAGCCTCAACAAGGCCTGCCCTAAAGATCCCTTTGCCCTGCCGAGGATTGACCAAGTGATAGACTCCATGGCCGGATGCGAGCTGTTGAGTTTCTTGGATGCTTACTCAGGATACCACCAGATAAAGTTAGATCCGGCTGACTGTCTGAAGACCGCCTTCATCACGCCATCCGGAGCTTTCTGCTACCTGACTATGACATTCGGCTTGAGAAATGCTGGTGCCACTTTTCAGCGTTGCATGCAGAAGTGCCTCCTCAAGCAACTCGGCAGAAATGCTCACGTCTACGTAGACGACATTGTGGTGAAGACGGAGAAGCGCGGCACCTTGCTGGAAGACCTCAGAGAAACATTTGAGAACCTACGCCGGTTCCAAATCAAGCTCAACCCCGAGAAATGCGTGTTCGGAGTGCCAGCCGGCCAGCTCCTAGGCTTCCTGGTCTCCGAACATGGCATCGAAGCAACCCAGTAAAGATCAAGGCCATCGAGAGAATGGCGATTCCCACCAAGCTTCAAGACATCCAGAAGTTCACCGGATGCTTGGCCTCCCTGAACCGCTTTATCAGCCGGCTCGGAGAGAAAGCTCTCCCTCTCTACCGCCTCATGAAGAAGACCACTCACTTCGAGTGGAATGACCAGGCCGACTAAGCTTTTCACGAGCTAAAGAAGATGATGGCCACGCCGCCTGTCCTGGCGGCGCCGACTGAGAAAGAGCCCATGCTCCTCTACATTGCCGCAGCCAGCCGGGTGGTCAGCACCGTCATCGTAGTCCAACGCCCAGAGGAGGGCCGAGCCCAGCCGGTCCAGAGGCCAGTGTACTATTTGAGCGAGGTACTGTCCGCCTCGAAGCAGAACTACCCGCACTACCAGAAGATGTGCTATGGCGTATACTTCACCGCCAAGAAGCTGAAGCCCTACGTTCAAGAACATCCCGTCACGGTCGTATGCACCGCCCCGCTGGCCGAGATCATAGGCACCCGGGATGCATCCGACCGGGTGGCAAAATGGGCCATTGAGCTGGCCCCTTACACGATCTTCTACCAGCCCCGCACCGCCATCAAGTCCGAAGCACTGGCCGACTTCCTCATCGACTGGGCCGAGACCCAGTACCTGCCACCGGCTCCCGACTCCACCCACTGGCGCATGCACTTCCACGGGTCCAAGATGCGCACCGGCTTGGGAGCCGGCGTCGTCCTTACCTCTCCCAAAGGTGACAAGCTCAGATACACGCTGCAGATTCACCTTGCCGCTTCCAACAATGTAGCCGAGTACGAGGCGCTCATACACGGGCTCCGGCTTGCCAAAGAACTCGGTATTCGCCGGATCCTATGTTATGGTGACTTGGACTTGGTGGTCCAGCAATCATCCGGCGAATGGGACGCCAAGGACGCAAATATGGCAAGCTACCGCTTCCTTGTTCAGCAAATCAGTGGGTACTTTGAAGGATGCGAGTTCCTCCATGTACCGCGAGCCGACAACGAGCCGGCCGATGCCCTGGCTCGAATAGGCTCCACTCGGCAAGCAATACCAACCGGTGTCGCTCTACAACGCCTCCTCAAGCCGTCCATCAAGCTGTCTCCAGAGTCCGATTCTATCTTCGTGCCGCCTGACCCCGACGCGGCCGGGTCCGGCTCGAAGAACCAAGCAGGCGACCCGGGGACTTTAGCAGTCGGCCCGGGGACTACGGTAGCCGGCTCGGGGACTTCCGCAGTTACGCCCGATCCGGGGACTGCCACACCCGGCCCGGGGACTGCGGCAGTCGGCCCGGGGACTGCACCAACACAACAACCGGCGGCCGACTCCAGCATTTCACCACCCAGCCCGCCCACCCTGGTGGCAGTAGCCACATTGGCAATAGGAGAAGTCGCGGCTCCATCATGGGCTCAGTCCATCCTCAACTTCCTAATAAACCAAGATCTACCGGCTGACGAAACAGAGGCAAGACAAGTCCAACGCCGAGCCGGAGCATACACAATCGTCAACAGAGAGCTCGTCAAGCGCAGTGTCACCGGAGTCCTCCAACGATGCGTCGAGCAAGAGAAGGGCATTGCAATCCTCAGAGACATCCACCAAGGAGAATGCGGCCACCATGCGGCCTCAAGATCACTCGTCGCCAAAGCTTTCCGCCATGGTTTCTTTTGGCTGACTGCTTTGGACGCTGCCAAAGAATTGGTTAAACATTGCAAAGGGTGCCAACTCTTCAGCTCCAAGCAACACATGCCGGCTTCGGCACTCAAGACCATTACCCTCACCTGGCCCTTCGCCGTCTGGGGACTGGACATGGTGGGCCCATTCAAGACGGCGCGCGGCGGCATGACACATTTGCTCGTCGCCGTGGACAAATTGACCAAGTGGATCAAGGCAAAGCCGATCAAGAAGCTGAATGGCCGATTGCCGTGACATTCATCACAGATATAACAACTCGGTATGGCGTGCCACACAACATCATCACCGACAATGGCATGAATTTTGCCAAGGGAGCCTTGGCACGTTTCTGCGCAACGCAAGGTATCCGGCTGGACTTAGCGTCTGTTGCCCACCCACAGTCAAACGGCCAGGTCGAGCGAGCCAATGGCCTCATCCTTTCCGACATCAAGCCCCGACTGGTCGTACCACTGGAGCGTTCAGCTGGCTGTTGGCTCGATGAGCTGCCGGCTGTCCTCTGGAGTCTGTGCACTACGCCAAACAAGTCAACCGGCTTCACTCCTTTCTTCCTCGTGTACGGTGCCGAGGCGATCATCCCAACCGACATTGAGTTCGACTCGCCTCGGGTAACCATGTACACGGAGGCGGAGGCCAAGGAAGCACGAGAAGATGGCGTCGACCTGCTGGAAGAAGGCCGGCTGTTAGCCCTTAGCCGATCTGCCATCTACCAGCAGGGTTTGCGCCGCTACCATGGTCGGAAGGTCAGGCCAAGATCCTTCCAAGAGGGCGACCATGTGCTCCGGCTGATCTAGCGAACAGCCGGCCAGCACAAGCTCTCGGCCCCTTGGGAGGGCCCCTTCGTCATCAGCAGAGCTTTAGGCAACGACTCCTACTACCTAATCGACACAGAAGCCCAAGGAACGCAAGAGAGACGACTCCGGCAAGGAGTCGGAACGACCATGGAACGCCAACCTCCTCCGAAGATTTTACAGTTGAAATGCAGTATGTATCACGCTAACTTTTGTACCAAGCACGAGACAATAGGCCCCCCGAGGAGAGCTCGGGGACTGCCATCTTTTATCTATGAATGAAGAGTATCATGCTTATGACCTTGTCATTTCATTTACTTGTTCCGTCCGGCACCGGGTTCGACTAGTCGGCCCGGGGACTGGCCGACTGGAGTTATATTAGAAGTCCTACCCGCGGTCAGACAAGTAGTGTACCGACACCCAAGCTTAACTCTTGCCAAAAGTCGCAGTTCGAAGAACCGGCTGTCCGGCTAGCAAGAGTTAAAAGTAGGAAAGGATGCCCACACGAAAAATGGCTAGGGACTAACGGACTAATATAACGAAAGCCGGTTTGCCTCCTACCACCGACCGACTACCAGAGTAGCCGGCCGGCCGGCCGGCTTCCATTCACTTCACTTCAATCCAAGGAAGCTCGAGTACTTGCCTCCCCAAAGGGGGAAGGCGGCAAAGGAAAAAGCCTAAGGATAAAAAGCATACGAGAATGGAAACCAAACATGCACACAATAATATTTACATAAAAGACCTCTAAGAGGCCAGCATTCAACATAGTTTGGATACACCCCCAGTGGGTGGAACTGCGAAAGCTTAATAAAATTGGTCAGAAGGCAGCAAACAGGAAAAAACAAGGACGGCAGATCAAGCCGGCGGGGCGACTGACGAGCTGGGCAGGTCGGTGGAGACGCCAGTGCCGGCTGGAGGAGTGGCCGGCTGGCGAACCTCGGCCTGATCACCGCCTCCCGTAGAGGGCGCGCTTGCGCGTGCCTCGTTGCTGGAGGCACGGTCAGCCTGAGGCCAGCCGATTGTTCCACCGGCCGGCTCGACGTCTTCACCTTCCTCTTCTTCGTCGTATTCGCCTTCGTCGCTGGAGGCGATCTCCTCCTCCGAGTCCTCGCCCACCGCCGGGTTCAGCCCGAACCACTCCTCCAGCTGGGCAACGCCGTCATCATTGATTTCAGGTACAAAAACACTGATGTCGGTGCACTCGGCGATCGTCTAGGCACGCTGAGCGATAGCCAGCCACACCTCCTCCAGCTCTGCGTCGGCCTCCAGCCGCCAGGTGAGCAGCTGGTCCAGGCTCAGCCCTGGGTACCAAGCTCGGACGAACTCTAACGCCCGCCCGGCTCCAAGCCAGGCCGCCGACGCCTTCCAAGCTTCAAAGCGGCCGACCGCAACCTCCAGCCGGTCGGCAGTCCGGCTCGGGGTGCGGGGAATCGTCTCGCCGGGCCAGAGGGCGGCAAACACCTGCGCTCCGGCACATTGGAGGCGGCGGAGCATACGATGAGCCGGCTGCAGCCGCGCTTGGGCTGCCAAGAGCTGCTCCTCAAGCGTTCGATTCGCGTCCGGCGTGATGACGGCCCCCGCCTGACGGCGCGCTTCGCGATGGGCCTCGATGGTTTGGGCGGCGAAGACGGAGTAGCCGGGAAAGTAGTCTGCATAGAGAACAGAAAGTGGCACAAGTCAGAGCAAAAATGAGGCGGCCAGGGATAGGCAAGGAGCGAGGAAGGCGGCTTACCGTCGACCAAGTCCTCGATACGGCCAAAGCCTTCATCTAGCGGTTGTTGGGTCTCAGCCCAGCCCGCCGCCTCAGTCTCGAACTCGGCCTTCAGGGCGGCTTCGCTATCCTGCGCTTTCTTCAAGGCCGCCTTGTGGCTCTCCTCCTGGTCAGCCAGCTTCTTGGCCAGGCGGCGTGCTCAGTTTCCTTGGCGCGAAGGGCGTCCTGCGCCTCGCTGAGCTACCCCCTCAAGTCGGCATTGGCCCCTGCAAGCACGAAAGACAAAAGAAAAAACCAATGAGGAAAAAGTCGCCAGGAAAGATCCGACCCGACTGCTCAGCAGTCGGCCCGAATCTCGGGGACTACACCCAGTGGGTGCGCGGACGCGCCCCCACAGGAGATAAACAAGATCAAGTACTCACTTCGGCTGTTGACCAGTCCTTCGGTTTTCCGACCCAGCTCCTAAGCCTGGGAGTTGAAGGCGGCAGCACGGGATTTATGATACTCCTGGAAGATCAGACAGGAAGCGAGAATAAGATAGTCGTCAAGGAAGATCTGACCCGACTGCTCTGCAGTCGGCCTGAATCTCGAGGACTACACTCAGTGGGTGCGCTGACGCGCCCCCATGGAAGAAATCAAGAGAACAAAGCAACTAAGGACAGAGGACTCACCCGGATGGCGGCCCACGTCGAAAGGAACTCCTGGGTGTACTGCTGCAGCAAGGCGGCCTGAGCTTGAAGCCGGCTCCCGACCTCTTGGGCCGCCATGTTCAGCTCGCCCGTCCCCCCGCTGGGACTCCACTTGGACATGGCAGTGCTGGCCGTCTCTAGGGCCTCCGCCGTCCGGCCGGCGCCCGCAACTTGGCGCGGCCCCGGCGCAGCGGTGCCTCCCCCTACGCGCCGGCGCGTTACCGGCTGCACCTCGAGGCCGGCTCCGACCTCCGGCTGGTCCCCAGCCAGCTAATCTGGCGCCGCTACCGATTGGCCGCCTTGGCCCGCTCCGGTTGGCGCTGCCGGCGGTGCCCTCTCCACGAAGACCACGGAGTCCTCCCTCCTCTGCATAAGCGGCGGGTCTTGGCCGATTTCCTCCGCCAGGGGCAATGGGATGTCAGGGGCCACGGCACGGAGGGGAATGGCGAGCATCGGAGGCTGGTTATGCGAACCCTCCGCCTCTGTCTCTGCGGCCGCCGCATTTGCCTGGGCCTTGGCTGCCGCGTCGGCCTGCTCCTTCGCCGCCTAGGCGGCCGCTTGCTCCGCCGCCTCCCGCTCCTCCCGCGCCTCACGGGCGTTCTGCTCCGTGGCCTCCCTGAGGTTGGCGCGGGGGTCTACGCGGCGGGAGCCTGAAGACCCTCCAGTCGGCCTGACTACAGAGCCGCCCGGACCCCGCTCAAGGGAAAGCGGCGCCCTGTCCGGCGAGCAAAGAAAGGTTTAGAAGAGTGTTCGATCGAAGAGAACAATGAAAACTATGCGTCCAGGCATTCGATGACCTACGTTGAGACTGCCTGCGGCTGCTTCACCGCCTTGCGGAAGCGGGCCGCCTTCGCGGCTGCCTCATCTCGCTTGGTCGCCGCGGTGGAAGCCTTGGACTTCTTCGGCCGGCTGCCGAAGAGGATCGACGCGGCCCGGCACTTCTGGGCGCCGCCGCTGGCAGCCGGCGCGGCGGACGAGCCCGCGCCTTGATGATCAGGCGCCGGCTGGCGGCGCGGGGCGACTTCGACCTCGGCATCATCCGGCCAGTCCTGGAAGCCGGCAGTGAGCCCCGTGCCTCCGGGCTCGTCGTTGTCCCCCACGATGGAGTCTTCCATGGCGGCCGCTCCCAAGTCTGGGTCGTCTGCGTCATCCACCGTGCGGTCGAGGACGTACTGGCGCTCTATCCCTGCGGCCCCGGTCGTCGGCGGAAGGAGAGGGTTCTGCTAGGGGAGAACCAACCAATCAAAAGCCGGCTATCATGAGGCCGGCTACCAACAAAAAGAACAAGAGGAAAAACTTACCACGGGCGGAGGGTTGGCGCGAGAATACGACGCCTTGCCGTATCGCCAGTCCTTGGCGAGCTTGCAGTTGGAGATGTAATTCACCATGTACGACACCTCCGAATGGGGCATCTCCCTGGTGCTTAGCCGGCTTGGGTCGAAGTGGCCGCTCATCTGACACATCATGTGGGGCCGGCTTTGGAGAGGAAGTACCCGGCGCTCCACGAAGGCGGCCACCAAGTCGGCTCCAGTCAGGCCTTCCGACTGGATCATCACCCGAAGCTGGGAGATGGCTGCGTTCCCAGCCTGAGACAATGACCTGGACCGGAAGCTCCATGAGGGTTGCCTCCCCGCCGGCGGGCCGGCTAAGTAAGCCGGCAGGTTGACGTGGTCGCCTTGCTGGGCGACGTTCTTCACATAGAAGTATGATTTCTCCCAGATCTTCACCGACTGGATCAGCGGGATGGACGGGAACGGGTTATTCTCGCCCGACCGCCTCATGGCGTTGTAGGCCCCGCAGGGGGCGGGCACGCCCGCGACGAAGGTGCCGAGTTTGCTCTGGAAGAATTCCCCCCAGAGCTCCAGTGTGGGGAGCATCCCCAAGAAACCATCGCAGAGAGAGACGAAGGCCGACAGCAGCATCACTGCGTTGGGCGTGAGGTGATGCGGCTGAAGGTTGTAGAATTCGAGGAAGGAGCGGAGGAACCCGCTCGCCGGGAGGCCGAAGCCGCGCAGGAAGTGCGAGCGGAAGACAACCCGCTCGCCCTCCTCCGGTGCCGGCGAAATCTCCCCCTCCAGCGCCAGGCGGACCCGCACGGAGTTGGCGTCGGGCAGGCGCCGCGTCCGGCGGAGGAACTCAACATGGTCCTCATGGACGTTGGAGCCGTCCCACGAGCTTGACAGCGCCATGGGAGCAAGACGATGTGGCGGCGCAATGGCGCTGCGGCGGGAGGCTGCGGCGGCAGCAAGAAGAAGAAGGAAGACGAGGAGGGGCGGAGTGAGGGAGAGCGTGCGAACCTCTGTCTCTCCCCCTCCTCCCCCTACTTATAGGCTCGCGTGGCGGAGCCGAGGAGGCGTGGCGTGGGGGAACGTGGGGATCGACTGTGCCCACTCCCCCACGTCCCGCGATTATTGCGCCTTAACGGCGTAATAAAATTGCCACGGGAAGGCGAGCGGTCCGCATGGGCCACAGAAGATCAGCGCTCGGGCCGAGACCTAGGAGTGGCGGGCCCGGGCCTGCGGCGGCGTCTCGTCGCGCGCGTGCACTGGCAGGGTTTCGCTGCCACGTGGCTCGCGGGAGGGCCCGCGGTCAGCTCGCGGGTCAACCACGTTCCCACCAGCAAGACATGAAGCTCTCCGAAATCGGCATGCACCAGCAAAATCGGCTCCTCAGGGTAGGAAGCTGACCAAGCTTCTCGTCCCTCTGTCTGCCTCGAAGCTCAATCAGCTTCCAGGACTACTGTCGGAGTAAATAGCCATGGGTAGCCTAGCCGGCTTCCCCTCGCCCTTCTGAAAAAATTACGAGCCCGTCCGGCTCTCGAGAATCGAAGACGTGGGGCCGCCTTCCCCTTGTTGGCCGTCGCCCAGGCCGGCTATCGGAAGGCGGCCCGACTTTAGCCCTCGGGAATAAAGTCACCGGAGGGCCGGCTTCGAGAAGCCGGCCGCGAGAAGGCCGACTCCAAGAAGCCGGCTCCCATAAAGTGGCCGAGACCGTATCCTCAAATTTTGCATCCACCTAACGGCGGTGTGACGGGGCGTGGCTATAGTGAAGCCTGCCACCCCCGAATCCCGGAGCACGACCGGCACAACGCGCCGTACAGGTGGCCATGACCCGACCGGCGCGGCACTGTTGCCGTGTTGACCCTGATGTCATCCACGATGGACTACCAGTACGGCCCACGGGCGGTGGGCCCCTTCGGGCAGAGAGACACCCGAAGGCGGCCATGCCTCCCCTAGTCGGCCCAAGACAGAGCCAGCTCCCCGCAGCCGGCTTGCCGCCTCTCCCGAAGGAGGCGCCCCATTAAGGAGACAAGACGCGGTGAGGATACGGTAATCGCCCGCTGGGCGGCGGCACTGTAGCCACGCCTACCACGACGAAGCCCACGTCATCAAGATTGAGCAACAGTAACCAGCTACCGACAAGGTCCTGGGCAGTGGGGCCTGCTTGTCGACCAAGGGGCCGGCAGCCGGCGCGACCCACCAGTCGACGGGCCCCAGCAGCCGGCGCAGAAGCCGGCGAGCGCAGTCACAGACGGCTGGGCCCCGTGCCTAGTCGGATTACCGTTGTACCCCCGGGGGTTAGGCCTATATAAACCCCTCGGGGCACCCATGCAAAGGGTTGGATCCCTAGCTAGTTCTAGACACCATACAAGGAGAAGAAGCAAGCAAGCCGTGTCCTTCTTCCTCCTCCCACAAAACAGCTCTAGGAGCATCGTGTAGCTACTTGTTCATCTAGTGATCATGCGGAGACCCCGCAGAGCAGCAGTAGGGGTGTTATCTCCACGGAGAGCCCCGAAGCCGGGTAAGATTCGCCGGCGTGCATGTCTTCGCCTCATCCCGTTTCCAGGCACCGGCGATGTTTTACTAGCTCCCACAATGATAAGCCACCCGTTGGCATATGTCGCACCTACCAGCCGACAGAAGTGCTCAACTAGTGGCTCGGGTCGAAGACTAGCCCACCTTGATGCTCCTTTTCTTGTCATCACTCCAAGCCTTTCAAGGTCCCACTCGGAGTCGACCCCTCTCCCTAATCCCTTCTCGGGTCCTTTTGAGGTCTCTCCCGTTGAGTTCTGTTCAAATGATAGTTACATGCCCATGGGGTTTATATAGGTTAGGGTTCCTTGATAGGTGACGAAGGCTACCATGGTGTGATGGTAGATAGGAAGGCTACAATAGTAAAGTTTGGTCCACTTGTTCATGGTGGACTAGGAAATAGTGGTGGTGCATGGTAGAATCCACCCTTGATCGAGAAAAAAAGGTTCATGGTAAAGCTAGCTCATACATGTCCCTCCACTTAACGAGCTTATTTTACTTGGATCTTCATCATTAGATAATTTCCTATTTTACAGTTTTTTTCTTTCACTTGTTGACATTTTGTTCATTGAGTTGGCATGACTTTGACAATTTGTAAACAGACGTGTGGGGTGTCCTTCTCCTTCGGGTAGACTCACAAACACAATACATACATTTTTACAGAGCACAACAAATGTTCAGTTTGATCAATAATTGTATGCATGGTTGAAAAACAAGTGGTACATGATACATGCATAATACTTGACCTTATTTAAGTAGGAACAAAAGTACATATGAAGACGTTTTTCATGGATCTCTTGGACAATTTCTCCTCGATGCAATGGGCGTCAGCGTACGTAGAGATGCCCATGCGTATGCATTATGCAAAGCGGCAGTTCTACTTGACGTCGATGTCGACACTGATCCTCCTGCGTGCGAGCTCCTTCACTTTATCAATGGTAACCTTCAGAACGCCGGAGGCGAGCTCCGCCTTGGCGGTCTCCTTGTTGTAGCCCGCCGGGACGAGTAGCCGCGCGTACATGTCACCGTCCTGCGCTGCCGCTCCGGCCGCGTCCTTGGAGCTCGCGCTGCCGCCAGCGTCTGTCGTCGCAGCCGCCGTCTCCGCCTTGGCCTTCATCTTCCGTATGACGAGCACGTCCTCGTCCAGCTCCACGACGAGGTCCTCCTTGGACAGGCCCGGCACCTCGAACCACATGCTCACGGCCTCGGGCCCCTCCTTGATCTGCCACCGCTCCCCCTGCGGCGACCCGGGGCGCAGCAGGGCTGATCAACACAGATTCGTTGCGTGAGTGACATGACGATCAGTGTGGTGCACGGGGTATAGCAAAAGTAATAAAGTTATATCTTACCGACGGGGGAGATGCTGAACGGCGGCAAATCCGTCTTTGGCACGTGCTGATCCCCTTTTGGGTTGCTTGCACAGCACACGGAGGAGGGCCTGGACTGCCGCTGGAAACAAGGGAGAGCGACCGCGGCAGCCTTCCCCGTCGTCGGTGGAAACCGATTGCCGGAGGATCGCGATGGTGCGGCCGCCGGCCGGCCGCTCATGAGGGAGCAAGAGATGACCGTCGACATTGCAGCTGCTTGTCTGTAGTAAGATGGTTGGAAGACAAGGTGGTGGTCAAGTCGGTCCTGCTGTGCACATATGTTATGAAATGGGATGCATTTCGAGGGCCCTTTTATACGGTTAGTAGTGCCGGTGCGAAGCCACCTTTTTGCTTGGCGACGCAGGGAATAAAGAGGTGCGGTTGCTTGGGCTGTTGCTGCGAATGATACCAATCTTGTCGTCGGAGGAAGAAGAATATGACAGGGTGGTGCTTTGTTCTTCCTTTTTTTCACAACCCTTCATTTGATCCAGATCGATGAGAGTGAGTAACTGAATAATTCTAGACGCACGGGCTAAGAACATCTCCAACAAACGCGCGAAACGGAGCGCGCGCGCGGTAAACAGACCCTTTAGCGTGCGCCGAGCGTTTTGCCGCGCTCCAGCGGCGGCGGGAAAACCACGCACGCTGAAACCGTTTGCGCGCGCGCGAAAAGGCGCCAGCTCGCGCACCATATTTTGCGCGCCGCTTCCGGCGCGCCTATAAAGTCCAGCGCGCGTCACACGCCTCTCCACGCTTCCTCTTCTCCTCTTCTCTCGCTTTCTCTGTGCCACGCGCCGCTCCAGTGCCCCGCCACCGACGCGCCTCCGCCGCCCCAGCGCCACGCCATGCCGCCGCGCCGCCGAGGAGCGTCCGGCTACCGCGGCGTCCGCCTGCGCCCCAACGGCTGCTACACCGCGGAGATACGCTCCGGCGAACTCCGGCTCGGCCTCGGCACGTACGGGACGGTGCGCGAGGCAGCCCGCGCGTACGACGCGGCGGCGTGGCGCCTAGGCCGGCCGCGCGGCCAGATGAACTTTAAGATGTGTACACGCTTCAGCAAGCGCTCAACCTCGCCCCTCTGCCTCGTCTGAACACGGCGGAAGACCGTGCGGAGCACGCCGAGCGGCAACGCCGCCTCCTCGTCGCCCAGGAGGACGAGCGGGTCATGGCGGAGTGACGCCAGCGCCATCCGGAGGACGTCGCCTACGAGCAGGCCTAGTGGGCAAGGCGCCGCGAGGAGGACACGCGAAGGCGCCGCGAGACGCGGTTGGAAAGGCGTCAGCGGAAGGCGTTGGCGAATGCGCAGTCCGACATCGTTGCAGCAGTTGGGCAGTCGTTCTTCACGCCGGACGATGATCGGTGGCTGGACATCTGACTAGATACCTCGGACGACACCGCCGAGGATGATAATGATGATGATGATAGCGACTTAGAGTAGTTTCTATCTAGTTGCGCCGTAGTTTATCTATGCTTTCGAACTATCTATCTAGTTGCACCGATGTAAAATACATTTGCATCATTTTTTATTTATATGCAATCTATCTAGTTTTTATTTTATCTATGCGTTTGAAAATTAAAAAAATTGTTGTGTGCGCGCTGCATTTTTTGCGCGCTGCTGGAGCGGCGCGCCCGCGCTGCATTTTAGCGCGGCTGCTGGAGCGGACGCAGCGCGCCGCGCCAAACCAGGCGTTGGGTGCGTGCTAAAGCTGTTTTTTGCGCGCGCCGCGTTGGGCGTGTGTTGAAGATGCTCTAACAACGGAGCTTTAAGGGGCGCCTTAGCACTAATTAACTTCTCCCCCCTGATTTTCAGGCGGGTGGGGCCCTTCCTCTTCCTAAACCCGATCAAACTATGCCACATGTGCCAACCCGTAAACCCTGTAAAATTTGGTCCGTGTGTAGCATCGCCGGTGAGTA
Source organism: Triticum monococcum (assembly GCA_034509565.1). Classification (NCBI taxonomy): domain Eukaryota; kingdom Viridiplantae; phylum Streptophyta; class Magnoliopsida; order Poales; family Poaceae; genus Triticum; species Triticum monococcum. Next base: position 443,989,074 of record CM067845.1, read on the forward strand.
ACTAGCACATTTGGCTTAACCAACTCATTACCTTAAAAAAGACAATAGTCCTTTTTTGAACAAGACGGCGCTCAATCATTTGAAAGTAGAATATTATTACGAGGCCCCTCCGTCTCTGGAAAGAAGACCTACAATTTTATTTGAAGTCAAATGATGCATAGTATTATCAACTTTGTAGGGAAACCCATTAAAAATTACATTCTGAAATAGATAATATGATAATATTTCATTGTGCATCTAATTATATTAAGTTTACATCATAGTTTTTGATAGCTTTTGCTACAAATTTCAAACTTAGTCAAACATTACATCATTTGACTTCAGAAAAAAAATTATAGTAGGTCCTTTTTTAGAGGCAGAGGGAGTACATCATGTCGACCTCGGATCTTTGTGATAACCTATGATCTATCGCAAAATAGACATGATGTTCTCTTTGGGTTTCGGTGCTAGTGTCACAGACAAAACACAACCACAACAAGTTTAGAATCATTTGGATCTCGCGTTGTTACTTTACAAAAGCAGTTGGACATCATTCACGCAAGACACAACCTCCCAAACTCTTGCCAAAGTACAACAGCCCAGACAAAGCTATCCTACCAAGTTTTTTTCGAGGAAAAAAACATTGGTGCCAAGTTAATTAGTTGCCCGGCTACAAATATAGTCCAGGTATTTAAGGAACCTTTTTTTTGCAACAAGGCAAAACATTTACTATTTTAATAATAATTGTCTCTTTTTTGCGAAAATCATTGCTCCCTAAAAAACATTTTGGCCCTAGGGTCGCCCTGCGGGCGACTTGAGGGCAAGGGTTTCCATCAGGCCATCCTCTCCAACCCCCCTTTGCATTGCTAGTTCTGATCATCTGACTTTTAGCATTTCTCGATTACACCGCGTTCTCCTGGTCAAATGCTAGTTTTTTGAGACAAGCTCGAGATTTGTGAGCTCACTGATTTGGGCTTTGTTGGGCCACCGTTCATGTATGACAACAGAAGATGTGGAGCTGCAAATGTCAAAGTGGTGTAGGTAGAGCAACATCAAATGTTGATTGGAGAAAATTGTTTCCTATCGCTTCAGTCCTCCATCTTACTTCACCTAGATCGGACCATTGTTCTTTGCTTGTGCGAGGTGAAGCTGATTCGGGAATAAGACCATATATGTGATTATGTGGGAGAGGGAGCAACACTGCCCGAGGTCATATCCAACACGCTGGCCAAGGCTAGCCAGAAACGGAACCTAGGAGAGATGTCCATTACATTAAAAAAGGACAATAATCTTTATTTTTTGAACAAGGCGATGCTCAGTCATTTGAAACTAGAATATTACTACTCTATCCATCTCTAAAAAAGAAGTCCTACAATTTTTGTCTGAAGTCAAATGATGCATAGTATGATCAAGTTTGTAGATAAAATCATTAACAATTAAAATTTGAAATATATAATATGAAAATATTTCAATGTGCATCTAATGATATTAATTTTATATCATAGTTTTTGATAACTTTTGCTATAAACTTAGTCAAACTTTACATCGTTTGACTTCAGAAAAAAATAGTAGGTCTTTTCTTATAGTCGTAGTTATCAACCTCGGATCCGTGCGATAACCCATGATCTTCTCCTTGGGTTTTGGTGCTAGTGTGACAAACAAAACATAGCCGCAACAAGTGTATAATCATTTCGTCCTTGCGTTGTTACTTTACAAAAGTAGCCGGCATCATTCACGCAAGACACAACCTCTTAAACTCTTGCTAGGGTACAACAGCCCACACAAAGCACTCCTACCATGTTTTTTTAGGAAAAAATATTAATGCCAAGTTAATTAGTTGCCCAACTACAAATATAGTTTAGGCATTCAAGGAAATGTTTTTTTGCAACAAGGAAAAACACTTATCATTTCATAATATAATTGTCTGGCTAGTTATAAAAACTGAAGAAAATCATCCTAGAAAAACATTTTGGCCCTTGGGTCGCCCCGCGGGCAACTTGAGGGCAACAAGGGTGTCGGGGTAAATAGCCATGGGTAGCCCAGCCGGCTTCCCCTGGCCCCTCGGAAAAAATTATGAGCCCATCCGGCTCATAAGGAGACTCAAGACCTGGGCCGCCTCCCCCCTAGCCGACTGCCATCTTTGCCGGCTTGGGGGGCGGCCCGCCCTTTTTACCCCCATGAAGAAAACTGTGGAGGGCCGGCTACGGCCTAGCCGGCTGCGGCAGGGCCGGCTATGGCAGGGCCGGCTATGGCACGGCCGGCTACCGCTGGGCCGGCTCCGATAAAGCAGTCAACGCCGTACCCGCGATGTACGCGTCCACCCTGTGATGATGAAGCGGGGCGTGGCTACAGTGGGGCCTGCCACCCCCAAAACCCGGAGCACACCTGGCACAGCGCGTCGTGCGGGCAGCCGCGGCCCGCCCGGCGTGGCACTGTAGCCACGGCGGCTCTGACGCCTTCCACGACGGGCCGCCAGCGTGGCCATCGAGGCGGTGGGCCCCTTCAGGCAGAGAGATGCCGAAGGCGGCCACACCCCCTCTCAAGCCGGAGAGACAGAGGGCCGGCTTCGCGTAGCCGGCCTACCGCCTTCCTCGAAGGAGACGCCCATTAAGGAGACAAGGTGCGGCGGGGCTATAGTAATCGCCCGCCAGGGCGGCGTTACTGTAGCCACGCTTACCCCGACCAAGCCTGCGCCAACAAACACGGAGCAACAGTAACCGGCCGCCGACAAGGCCCTGGCCGGTGGGGCCGGCCTGTCGACCCAGGAGCCGGCAGTCGGCGGGACCCACCAGCCGACGGGCCCCAGAAGCCGGCGGAGAAGCCGGCGAGCATAGTCACAGACAGCTGGGCCCCGCGCCCAGTCGGATTACCATTGTACCCCCGGGGGGTAGGCCTATATAAACCCCCCGGTGCACCTATGCAAAGGGTTGAACTCTCTTTCTAGACATAGACACTTACAAGGAGAAGAGGCAGGCTGAGCTAAGCCCTTCTTCCTCCTTCTGCCCCCAAACAGCTCAAGGAGCATTGTAGCCACCTGTGAACTTAGTAACCATGCGGAGACCCCGCAGAGCAGCAGTAGGGGTGTTATCTCCCCGGAGAGCCCTGAAGCTGGGTAAGATTCGCCGGCGTGCATGTCTACGCCTCATCCCGTTTCCAGGCACCAGCGACGTTCTATTGGCCCCCGCAATGATAAGCCACCCGTTGGCATATGTCGATCCTACCACCCGACAAAGGGTTTCTAGTGGTCACTCTCCCCAACACACCTTTCCCTTGCTAGTTTTGATCATCTGATTTTGAACATTTTTTGATTACACCGTTTTCTCCAGTTCAAATGCTAGTTTTCCACGACATGTGTCGAGGTTTGTGAGGTCACTGATTTGGGCTTTGTTGGGGGTATGGTTCACATATGACAACAAAAGAGGTGGGGTGTGACGCCCTCGATTGAATCGTACACTAATCATGCACACAAACATATACAATAAAGATCAGGGACTCACGGGAAGATATCACAACACAACTCTAAAAACAAATAAGTCATACAAGCATCATAATACAAGCCAGGGGCCTCGAGGGCTCGAATACAAGTGCTCGATCATAGACGAGTCAGCGGAAGCAACAATATTTGAGTGCAGACATGAGTTAAACAAGGTGCCATAAGATGGCTAGCACAAACTAGGATACAGATCGAAAAAGGCACAGGCCTCCTGCCTAGAATCCTCCTAAACTACTCCTGGTCGCTGGCGGCGGCCTGCACGTAGTAGTAGTAGGCACCTCGGTGTAGTAGGAGTCGTCGTCGGTGGCGTCTGGCTCCTGGGCTCCAACATTTGATTGCGACAACCGAGAAGAATGGAAAGGAGGAAAAGAGGAAGCAAAGCAACCGTGAATACTCATCCAAAGTACTTGCAAGCAAGGATCTACACTACATATGCAATGTTATCAATGAAATGGGTAGTATATATGGACTGAACTGCAGAATGCCAGAATAAGAGGGGGATAGCTAGTCCTATCGAAGACTACGCTTCTGGCGGCCTCCATCTTGAAGCATGTAGAAGAGAGTAGCTGGTAAGTTCACCAAGTATCATCGTATAGCATAATCCTACCCGACGATCCTCTCCTCATCGCCCAGTCAGAGAGCGATCACCGGGTTGTCTCTGGAACTTGTGTGAGTGTGTTTTATTAAGTATCCGGTTCTAGTTGTCATAAGGTCGAAGTACAACTCTGGGTCATCCTTTTACCGAGGGACACGACTATTCGAATAGATAAACTTCCCTACAGGGGTGCACCACATTACCCAACACGCTCGATCACTCTGGCCGGACACACTTTCCTGGGTCATGCCCGACCTCAGAAGATCAACACGTCGCAGCCCCACCTAGGCCTAATAGAGAGGTCAGCACACCGGTCGAAATCCTAAGTGCGCATGAGTCTGGTCCCATCGCCCGTTGCACACCTGCACATTGCGAACGTGGCCAGTGAGCAGACCTAGCAACCTCCTTCACAAAGTTGGGTTACACGGTCCAACCCAGTGCGTGCCACTCAGTCACTGATGTCTAGAAGGCTTCAGCTGATACCACGACCTCGAGTGCCCATAACTGTTCTTGCTGTTGGGAAACATAGCATGCAATTTCAAAAAAATTCCTACGTCACACAAGATCTATCTAGGAGATGCATAGCAACGAGAGGGGGAGAGTGTGTCCACGTACCCTCGTAGACCGAAATCAGAAGCGTTTGACAACGCGGTTGATGTAGTCGAACTTCTTCTCGTTCCGACCGATCAAGCACCGAATGTACGACACCTCCGAGTTTTGCACACATTCAACTCGATGACATCCCTCAAACTCTTGATCTAGAAAAGTGTCGAGGGAGAGTTTCGTCAGCACGACGGCATGGTGACGATGATGGTGAAGTGATCTGCACAGGGCTTCGCCTAAGCACTACGACAATATGACCGGAGGAGTAAACTATGGAGGGGGGCGCCGCACACGGCTAGGAATCAATGTTGTATGTTCTAGTGGTGCCCCCCACATATATATATATAGGTGGGAGAGGGAGAGGGGCTGCAAGGGGTGCCCCAAGTAGGAGTAATCCTACTTGGGCGCCTCCTCCAAGTCGGCCTCCCCCCTTCCATATACATCAGAGGGGAAAGGAAAGAGAGGGGGGAGGGGAAGGAAAGGGGGAGGCCGAATCCTCCCCTTTCCTTCTCCCTTCCCTTCTTTTCCTTCTCCTCCTATTCAGCCTATAGGGAGCGCACCAGCCCCTTTTGGGGCTGGTCTGTCCCTCTCTTGGCCCACTAGGCCCATATAGCTTGCCAGAGGTTGCCCGGAACCCCTTTCGGTGACCCGATACGTACCGGTACCCCCGGAACACTTCCGGTGTCTGAATACTATCATCCTATATATGAATCCTTACCTCTCGACCATTTCAAGACTCCTCGTCATGTCCGTGATCTCATCCGGAACTCCGAACAACATTCGGCAACCAAATCACATAACTCATATAATACAAAATCGTCATCGAACGTTAAGCGTGCGGACCCTACGGGTTTGAGAACTATGTAGACATGATCGAGACACCTCTCCGGTCAATAACCAATAGCGGAACCTTGATGCTCATATTGTTTCCTACATATTCTACGAAGATCTTTATCGGTCATACCGCAATGACAACATACGTTATTCCCTTTGTCATCGGTATGTTAGTTGCCCAAGATTCGATCGTCAGTATCTTCATACCTAGTTCAATCTCGTTACCGGCAAGTCTCTTTACTCGTTCTATAATGCATCATCCCGCAACTAACTCATTAGTCACATTGCTTGCAAGGCTTATCATGATGTGCATTACCAAGAGGGCCCAGAGATACCTCTCCGATACTCGGAGTGACAAATCCTAATATCAATCTATGCCAACCCAACAAACACCTTCGGAGATACCTGTAGAGCATCTTTATGATCACCCAGTTCCGTTGTGACGTTTGATAGCACACAAGGTATTCCTCGGTATCCGGGAGTTGCATAATCTCATAGTCGAAGGAATATGTATTTGACATGAAGAAAGCAAAAGCAGTAAAACTTAACGATCATTATGCTAAGATAACAGATGGGTCTTGTCCATCACATAATTCTCCTAATGATGTGATCCCATTCATCAAATGACAACTCATGTCTATGGTTAGGAAACTTAACCATCTTGGATTAATGAGCTAGTCTAGTAGAGGCTTACTTGGGACACGGTGTTTTGTCTATGTATCCACACATGTATCAAGTTTCCGGTTAATACAATTCAAGCATGAATAATAAACATTTATCATGATATAAGGAAATATAAAACAATAACTTTATTATTGCCTCTAGGGCATATTTCCTTCACCCGTGTGGTGGCTAGTGCGTATAGGCTCGTAGCCAGACTCAGATCAAATACCCAATCTCGTTAAACATGTTAATTGATGTAACCGCGGACGCCGACTAGGGGCCCAGACTGAAGGAAATATGCCCTAGAGGCAATAATAAAGTTATTATTTATTTCCTTACATCATGATAAATGTTTATTATTCATGCTAGAATTGTATTAACCGGAAACATAATACATGTGTGAATACATAGACCAACAGAGTGTCACTAGTATGCCTCTACTTGACTAGCTCATTAATCAAAGATGGTTATGTTTCCTAACCATGAACAAGGAGTTGTTATTTGATTAACGAGGTCACATCATTAGTAGAATGATCTGATTGACATGACCCATTCCATTAGCTTAGCACCCGATCGTTTAGTATGTTGCTATTGCTTTCTTCATGACTTATACATGTTCCTATAACTATGAGATTATGCAACTCCCGTTTACCGGAGGAACACTTTGGGTACTACCAAACGTCACAACGTAACTGGGTGATTATAAAGGAGTACTACAGGTGTCTCCAATGGTAGATGTTGGGTTGGCGTATTTCGAGATTAGGGTTTGTCACTCCGATTGTCGGAGAGGTATCTCTGGGCCCTCTCGGTAATGCACATCACATAAGCCTTGCAAGCACTGCAACTAATAAGTTAGTTGTGAGATGATGTATTACGGAACGAGTAAAGAGACTTGCCAGTAACGAGATTGAACTAGGTATTGGAAACCGACGATCGAATCTCGGGCAAGTAACATACCGATGACAAAGGGAACAACGTATGTTGTTATGCGGTCTGACCGATAAAGATCTTCGTAGAATATGTAGGAGCCAATATGGACATCCAGGTCCCGCTATTGGTTATTGACCGGAGACGTGTCTCGGTCATGTCTACATTGTTCTCGAACCGTAGGGTCCGCACGCTTAACGTTACGATGACAGTTATTATGAGTTTATGCATTTTGATGTACCGAAGGTTGTTCGGAGTCCCAGATGAGATCACGGACATGACGAAGAGTCTCGAAATGGTCGAGACGTAAAGATTGATATATTGGAAGCCTATGTTTGGGCACCGGAAGTGTTCCGGGTGAAATCGGGATTTTACCGGATTACCGGGAGGGTTACCGGAACCCCCCGGGAGGCAAATGGGCCTATTGGGCCTTAGTGGAAAAGAGAGAAGGGGCAGCCCACAGGCTAGCCGGCCGAACCCCCCTTCCCTAGTCCTATTAGGACTAGGAGAAGGGGCCGGCCCCCCTCTCTTCTCTTTCTCCCGAAGAGTCCTATTAGGAATAGGATTTGGGGGAAGGAGTCCTACTCCCGGTAGGAGTGGGACTCCTCCCTGCGCCTCCCTCCTAGCCGGCCGACCCCCTTGCCCCTGGCCTTTATATACGGGGGCAGGGGGCACCCCATAGACACACAACTTGATCCTTGAGATCGTTCCTTAGCCGTGTGCGGTGCCCCCTGCCACCAAATTCCACCTCGATCGTACCGTTGTAGTGCTTAGGCGAAGCCCTGCGTCGGTAGTACATCAAGATCGTCATCACGCCGTCGTGCTGACGGAACTCTTCCTCGACGCTTTGCTGGATCGGAGCCCGAGGAACGTCATCGAGCTGAACGTGTGCTAAGAACTCGGAGGTGCCGGAGTAACGGTGCTTGGATCGGTCGGATCGGGAAGAAGACGTACGACTACTTCCTCTACGTTGTGTGATCGCTTCCGCAGTCGGTCTGCGTTGGTACGTAGACAACACTCTCCCCTCTAGTTGCTGTGCATCACCATGATCTTGCATGTGTGTAGGAAATTTTTTGAAATTACTGCGTTACCCAACAGTGGCATCCGAGCCAGGTTTTATGGTTTGATGTTATATGCACGAGTAGAACACAAGTGAGTTGTGGGCGATACAAGTCATACTGCCTACCAGCATGTCATACTTTGGTTCGGCGGTATTGTTGGTTGAGACGATCCGGACCAACCTTACGCGTACTCTTACGCGAGACCGGTTCCCTCGACGTGCTTTGCACATAGATGGCTTGCGGAAGACTGTCTCTCCAACTTTAGTTGAACCAAGTGTGACTACGCCCGGTCCTTGAGAAGGTTAAAACAGAGTCTATTTGACGAACTATCGTTGTGGTTTTGATGCGTAGGTGAGATGAGTTCTTACTTAAGCCCGTAGCAGCCACGTAAAACTTGCAACAACAAAGTAGAGGACGTCTAACTTGTTTTTGCAGGGTATGTTGTGATGTGATATGGTCAAGGCATGATGTTGATTTTATTGTAAGAGATGATCATGTTTTGTAACTAAGTTATCGGCAACTGGCAGGAGCCATATGGTTGTCGCTTTATTGTATGCAATGCAATCGCGATGTAATGCTTTACTAGATTACTAAACGGTAGTAATAGTCGTGGAAGCATAAGATTGGCGAGACGACGACGATGCTACGATGGAGATCAAGGTGTCGCGCCGGTGACGATGGTGATCATGACGGTGCTTCGGAGACGGAGATCACAAGCACAAGATGATGATGGCCATATCATATCACTTATATAGATTGCATGTGATGTTTATCCTTTTATGCATCTTATCTTGCTTTGATTGACGGTAGCATTATAAGATGATCTCTCACTAAATTATCAAGAAGTGTTCTCCCTGAGTATGCACCATTGCCAAAGTTCATCGTGCCCAGACACCACGTGATGATCGGGTGTGATAAGCTCTACGTCCATCTACAACGGGTGCAAGCCAGTTTTGCACACGCAGAATACTCAGGTTATACTTGACGAGCCTAGCATATGCAGATATGGCCTCGGAACACAGAGACCGAAAGGTCGAGCGTGAATCATATAGTAGATATGATCAACATGACGATGTTCACCATTGAAAACTACTCCATCTCACGTGATGATCGGTTATGGTTTAGTTGATTTGGATCACGTGATCACTTAGAAGATTAGAGGGATGTCTATCTAAGTGGGAGTTCCTAAGTAATTTGATTAACTGAACTTAAACTTATCATGAACTTAGTACCTGATAGTATCTTGCTTGTTTATGTTGCTTGTAGATAGATGGCTCGTGCTATTGTTCCGTTGAATTTTAATGCGTTCCTTGAGAAAGCAAAGTTGAAAAATGATGGTAGCAATTACATGGACTGGGTCCGTAACCTGAGGATTATCCTCATTGCTGCACAGAAGAATTACGTCCTGGAAGCACCGCTAGGTGACAGGCCTGCTGCTGGAGCAACGCCAGATGTTATGAACGTCTGGCAGAGCAAAGCTGATGACTACTCGATAGTTCAGTGTGCCATGCTTTACGGCTTAGAATCGGGACTTCAACGACGTTTTGAACGTCATGGAGCATATGAAATGTTCCAGGAGTTGAAGTTAATATTTCAAGCAAATGCCCGAATTGAGAGATATGAAATCTCCAATAAGTTCTATAGCTGTAAGATGGAGGAGAACAGTTCTGTCAGTGAGCATATACTCAAAATGTCTGGGTATAATAATCACTTGATTCAGATGGGAGTTAATCTTCCAGATGATTGCGTCATTGACAGAATTCTCCAATCACTACCACCAAGCTACAAGAGCTTCGTGATGAACTATAATATGCAAGGGATGAACAAGACTATTCCCGAGCTCTTCGCAATGCTGAAAGCTGCGGAGGTAGAAATCAAAAAGGAGCATCAAGTGTTGATGGTTAGCAAGACCACTAGTTTCAAGAAAAAGGGCAAAGGGAAGAAGAAGGGAAACTTCAAGAAGAACAGCAAGCAAGTTGCTGCTCAGGAGAAGAAACCCAAGTCTGGACCTAAGCCTGAAACTGAGTGCTTCTACTGCAAGCAGACTGGTCACTGGAAGCGGAACTGCCCCAAGTATTTGGCGGATAAGAAGGATGGCAAAGTGAGCAAAGGTATATGTGATATACATGTTATTGATGTGTACCTTACTAGAGCTCGCAGTAGCACCTGGGTATTTGATACTGGTTCTGTTGCTAATATTTGCAACTCGAAACAGGGACTACGGAATAAGCGGACACTAGCAAAGGACGAGGTGACGATGCGCGTGGGAAACGGTTCCAAAGTCGATGTGATCGCGGTCGGCACGCTACCTCTACATCTACCTTCGGGATTAATATTAGACCTAAATAATTGTTATTTGGTGCCAGCGTTGAGCATGAACATTATATCTGGATCTTGTTTAATGCGAGACGGTTATTCATTTAAATCAGAGAATAATGGTTGTTCTATTTATATGAATAATATCTTTTATGGTCATGCACCTTTGAAGAGTGGTCTATTCTTGTTGAATCTCGAAGATAGTAACACACATATTCATAATGTAGAAGCCAAAAGATGCAAAGTTAATAATGATAGTGCAACTTATTTGTGGCACTGCCATTTAGTTCATATCGGTGTAAAGCGCATGAAGAAACTCCATACTGATGGGCTTTTGGAACCACTTGATTATGAATCACTTGGTACTTGCGAACCGTGCCTCATAGGCAAGATGACTAAAACACCGTTCTCCGGTACTATGGAGAGAGCAACAGATTTGTTGGAAATCATACATACCGATGTATGTGGTCCGATGAATATTGAGGCTCGGGGCGGATATCGTTATTTTCTCACCTTCACAGATGATTTAAGCAGATATGGGTATATCTACTTAATGAAACATAAGTCTGAAACATTTGAAAAGTTCAAGGAATTTCAGAGTGAAGTTGAAAATCATCGTAACAAGAAAATAAAATTTCTACGATCTGATCGTGGAGGAGAATATTTGAGTTACGAGTTTGGTGTACATTTGAAAAATTATGGAATAGTTTCGCAACTCACGCCACCCGGAACACCACAGCGTAATGGTGTGTCCGAACGTCGTAATCGTACTTTACTAGATATGGTGCGATCTATGATGTCTCTTACTGATTTACCGCTATTGTTTTGGGGTTATGCTTTAGAGACGGCCGCATTCACGTTAAATAGGGCACCATCAAAATCCGTTGAGACGACGCCTTATGAACTATGGTTTGGCAAGAAACCAAAGTTGTCGTTTCTTAAAGTTTGGGGCTGCGATGCTTATGTGAAAAAGCTTCAACCTGATAAGCTCGAACCCAAAGCGGAGAAATGTGTCTTCATAGGATACCCAAAGGAAACTATTGGGTATACCTTCTATCACAGATCCGAAGGCAAGACATTCGTTGCTAAGAATGGATCATTTCTAGAGAAGGAGTTTCTCTCGAAAGAAGTGAGTGGGAGGAAAGTAGAACTTGACGAGGTAACTGTACCTGCTCCCTTATTGGAAAGTAGTACATCACAGAAAACTGTTTCTGCGACACCTATACCAATCAGTGAGGAAGATAATGATGATGATCATGAAGCTTCGGAACAAGATACTACTGAACCACGTAGATCAACCAGAGTGAGATCCGCACCAGAGTGGTACGGTAATCCAGTTCTGGAAGTCATGATGATAGATCATGATGAACCTACGAACTATGAAGAAGCGATGGTGAGCCCAGATTCCGCAAAGTGGCTTGAGGCCATGAAATCTGAGATGGGATCCATGTATGAGAACAAAGTATGGACTTTGGTTGACTTGCCCGATGATCGGCAAGCAATTGAGAATAAATGGATCTTCAAGAAAAAGACTGACGCTGACGGTAATGTTACTGTCTATAAAGCTCGACTTGTTGCAAAAGGTTTTCGACAAGTTCAAGGGGCTGACTACGATGAGACTTTCTCACCCGTAGCGATGCTTAAGTCCGTCAGAATTATGTTAGCAATTGCCGCATTTTATGATTATGAAATATGGCAGATGGATGTCAAAATTGCATTCCTGAATGGATTTCTGGAAGAAGAGTTGTATATGGTACAACCAGAAGGTTTTGTCGATCCAAAAGGAGCTAACAAAGTATGCAAACTCCAGCGATCCATTTATGGACTGGTGCAAGCATCTCGGAGTTGGAATAAACACTTTGATAGTGTGATCAAAGCATTTGGCTTTATACAGACTTTTGGAGAAGCCTGTATTTACAAGAAAGTGAGTGGGAGCTCTGTAGCATTTCTGATATTATATGTAGATGACATATTGCTAATTGGAAATAATATAGAATTTCTGGATAGCATAAAGGGATACTTGAATAAAAGTTTTTCGATGAAAGACCTCGGGGAAGCTGCATACATATTAGGCATAAAGATCTATAGAGATAGATCAAAACGCTTAATTGGACTTTCACAATGCACATACCTTGACAAAATTTTGAAGAAGTTCAAGATGGATCAAGCAAAGAAAGGGTTCTTGCCTGTGCTACAAGGTGTGAAGTTGAGTAAGACTCAATGCCCGACCACTGCAGAAGATAGAGAGAAAATGAAAGATGTTCCCTATGCTTCAGCCATAGGCTCAATCATGTATGCAATGCTGTGTACCAGACCTGATGTGTGCCTTGCTATAAGTTTAGCAGGGAGGTACCAAAGTAATCCAGGAATGGATCACTGGACAGCGGTCAAGAACATCCTGAAATACCTGAAAAGGACTAAGGATATGTTTCTCGTATATGGAGGTGACAAAGAGCTCACCGTAAGAGGTTACGTTGATGCAAGCTTTGACACTGATCCGGACGATTCTAAATCGCAAACCGGATACGTGTTTACTTTAAACGGTGGAGCTGTCAGTTGGTGCAGTTCTAAACAAAGCGTCGTAGCGGGATCTACATGTGAAGCGGAGTACATAGCTGCTTCGAAAGCAGCAAACGAAGGAGTCGGGATGAAGGAGTTCATATCCGATCTAGGTGTCATACCTAGTGCATCGGGTCCAATGAAAATCTTCTGTGACAATACTGGTGCAATTGCCTTGGCAAAGGAATCCAGATTTCACAAAAGAACCAAACACATCAAGAGACGCTTCAACTCCATCCGGGATTTAGTCCAGGTGGGATACATAGAGATTTGCAAGATACATACGGATCTGAATGTTGCAGACCCGTTGACTAAGCCTCTTCCACGAGCAAAACATGATCAACACCAAGGCTCCATGGGTGTTAGAATCATTACAGTGTAATCTAGATTATTGACTCTAGTGCAAGTGGGAGACTGAAGGAAATATGCCCTAGAGGCAATAATAAAGTTATTATTTATTTCCTTACATCATGATAAATGTTTATTATTCATGCTAGAATTGTATTAACCGGAAACATAATACATGTGTGAATACATAGACCAACAGAGTGTCACTAGTATGCCTCTACTTGACTAGCTCGTTAATCAAAGATGGTTATGTTTCCTAACCATGAACAAGGAGTTGTTATTTGATTAACGAGGTCACATCATTAGTAGAATGATCTGATTGACATGACCCATTCCATTAGCTTAGCACCCGATCGTTTAGTATGTTGCTATTGCTTTCTTCATGACTTATACATGTTCCTATAACTATGAGATTATGCAACTCCCGTTTACCGGAGGAACACTTTGGGTACTACCAAACGTCACAACGTAACTGGGTGATTATAAAGGAGTACTACAGGTGTCTCCAATGGTAGATGTTGGGTTGGCGTATTTCGAGATTAGGGTTTGTCACTCCGATTGTCGGAGAGGTATCTCTGGGCCCTCTCGGTAATGCACATCACATAAGCCTTGCAAGCACTGCAACTAATAAGTTAGTTGTGAGATGATGTATTACGGAACGAGTAAAGAGACTTGCCAGTAACGAGATTGAACTAGGTATTGGATACCGACGATCGAATCTCGGGCAAGTAACATACCGATGACAAAGGGAACAACGTATGTTGTTATGCGGTCTGACCGATAAAGATCTTCGTAGAATATGTAGGAGCCAATATGGACATCCAGGTCCCGCTATTGGTTATTGACCGGAGACGTGTCTCGGTCATGTCTACATTGTTCTCGAACCGTAGGGTCCGCACGCTTAACGTTATGATGACAGTTATTATGAGTTTATGCATTTTGATGTACCGAAGGTTGTTCGGAGTCCCGGATGAGATCACGGACATGACGAGGAGTCTCGAAATGGTCGAGACGTAAAGATTGATATATTGGAAGCCTATGTTTGGGCACCGGAAGTGTTCCGGGTGAAATTGGGATTTTACCGGATTACCGGGAGGGTTACCGGAACCCCCCGGGAGGCAAATGGGCCTATTGGGCCTTAGTGGAAAAGAGAGAAGGGGCAGCCCATAGGCTAGCCGGCCGAACCCCCCTTCCCTAGTCCTATTAGGACTAGGAGAAGGGGCCGGCCCCCCTCTCTTCTCTTTCTCCCGAAGAGTCCTATTAGGAATAGGATTTGGGGGAAGGAGTCCTACTCCCGGTAGGAGTGGGACTCCTCCCTGCGCCTCCCTCCTAGCCGGCCGACCCCCTTGCCCCTGGCCTTTATATACGGGGGCAGGGGGCACCCCATAGACACACAACTTGATCCTTGAGATCGTTCCTTAGCCGTGTGCGGTGCCCCCTGCCACCAAATTCCACCTCGATCGTACCGTTGTAGTGCTTAGGCGAAGCCCTGCGTCGGTAGTACATCAAGATCGTCATCACGCCGTCGTGCTGACGGAACTCTTCCTCGACGCTTTGCTGGATCAGAGCCCGAGGAACGTCATCGAGCTGAACGTGTGCTAAGAACTCGGAGGTGCCGGAGTAACGGTGCTTGGATCGGTCGGATCGGGAAGAAGACGTACGACTACTTCCTCTACGTTGTGTGATCGCTTCCGCAGTCGGTCTGCGTTGGTACGTAGACAACACTCTCCCCTCTAGTTGCTGTGCATCACCATGATCTTGCGTGTGCGTAGGAAATTTTTTGAAATTACTGCGTTACCCAACACAGACCACCTCTCACCTAGGTGGTCTCAACCTGCCCTGTCGCTCCGCCACAAAGATCCACTCAAAGGGCCGTCGGGATAAATGTCCTTTCAGCCCCCAATCCGTGAATCACTCACGGGTACTCTACGAGCCGACCCGACTTTAGTCACCACATGTATCATATAATATGTATGTAAGTGTATACCCGTGATCACCTCCCGAGTGATCACGGCCCGATAGTATAGCATGGCAGACGGACAAGAATGTAGGGCCACTGATGATAAACTAGCAACCTATACTAAGCATTTAGGATTGCAGGTAAAAGTAACAATAGTAGTAGCAGACAGGCTATGCAGCAGAATAGGATTAACCGAAAGCAGTAACATGCTACACTACTCTAATGCAAGCAGTAGAGAGAAGGAATATGCAATATTGGGATGACCAAGGGGGTTTGATTGCCTGAAAGCTCAGTCGAGAAGGAGGGGTCGTCAACACCATAGTCGTACTGGGTAGCAGGGGCGTCGGTCTCGGTGTCTAATGAGAGAAGAAGGGGAAGAAACAATAAATATAATGCAAACATATGCATGACGATGCATGACATGACAATGAGCGGTGCTAGGTGTGCCCTAATGTGGTAGTAGGTGATATCGACAAAGGGAGGAAACATTCGAGAATGTATTCCCAGTGTTTGACGTTTTGGACTGATGAACCAGAGATGGACTGTTGCATGCTCGATATGCTAGGGATGCTTGGCGGATGAACGAACTACATATTCAGATTCGTCTCGTCGTTCTGAGCAACTTTCATGTACAAAGTATTTTTATCCAAGCTACGAATTATTTTATATTTATTTATAAAGATTTAATAATTTTGAAGAATTAACAGATTAATTTAATCAAAAGCATTAACGACGTCATCATGACGTCAGCAATGAACTCTGACCGTTGACTGGTCAAACTGACACGTGGGGCCCATTCATCATCGTGTGTCTAACTAACTAATAGATTAATTAGATTAGGTAGCACGTTAATTAGGTTTAATTAGTTAGCTAACATAATTAATTAAGTTAATTAATTAATTTAACTATCGTTCTTCTATCTCTTTTTTATAACGTTCTCAGGGGCGGGGCCCCACTGGTCATTGACCCAGAGGGGGCCTTAATGGGCGCCGGGTGCGGGGCGCAGCCCGAGCGGGTGCACGTCCAAGGGCGCACGGGGCGGGCGAACCCGGTCGACGGCTGCGGGCACGGCGACGCAAGACGGGTGCTCGCCGGCGGGCGGCGATGGGGCGGGCGAACCCGGTAGGGCGCCCGAGCAGGGGGAGGCCGGTGGCCTGAGGCCAGAGATGAGGGGCTAGGCGCGGCCTTAGCAGGATGGGGAGGCAGCGGGCAGAGGGAGCCCGAGCGGCGCCGGGATAGCAGTCGGCGGTGGCAGCGCAACAGAGAAGAAGCAGCAGTAGCGATGACCGTTGCGGCTGCAAGGGAGCGCCAAGGCGAGGCGTGTGGTTTGCAGGCCAATAGCAGGGGGCCGCGATAGGTCTAGCAGTGGAGGTGGGGGGGGGCACGGCAGTAGCTGTCACACCCTATTTAGTTCAAGCATTAGAGTGTGCATCATGTTTAAATTCGTTTTAAATTTGAAATGGGGATGACAGAACCCCCAGCACCCCCCTGGAACAACTAGGGTTTACTAAAAACTTTACCAATGAACCTGAAATGCCCTTCTAAAAAGCCCACCCTTTTTGTTTTGGGTTAAAACCTTTGACAAAAATGGTGCACATTTTTCTAGGACATCAAAGGTCATTGGATTAATCCTTATGGTATTTGCATTTGGGCATTTAAATGCTATAAAATATTTTAAATGCTCAAATAATCATAAACTAAAATGTTTGCTGTTGGATATATTCTAAGCAGTGGCCATGATTAATTTTATGATTTATGGTAATACCCTGGTATTTTTAATAAAGCCCTGAAGTTACAGAAATAATAAATAAATAAGAAAAACAGAAAAAGGAGAGAGAGAAACTTACCAGGCGCAGCCCACCAGCCCACCTGGCTCGGCCCAGTCGACTGGCTCTTGCCAGTCGTCCTCCTCCTCTCGCCAGGAGGACGAGGAGCGCGTGGCCGGCCACCTCCTGCTTCCGCCGACGCCCTGGAGGCGTCTACGAGTGCCACGCCGACCCCCACGTCTCCCCCTCTTTCTTCCTACTCTCCTCGTGGCCTCTCCCCCTCTCTGGCTCTCTCCCCATCTTCCTGCCGACGCAGCCGCCGTCGTCTTGCCGCCGTAGCCGCAGCCACCGTCGTCCCCATGTCACCCCACCATGCCCACGAGCTCCGCAACATCTCCCTTGACCTCCTCGACGAGCCACGAGGCCTTGGACGCGCTGCAACACCGCCACCGCTGCCGTTCCCCTCGTCGGTCACCGGAGATCGTCTTTGATGTTTTGCCGCCTCCCAAGCTTCCCCGAGCCAGCTTCGACGCCCGCTGCACCCACCGTGAGGTCACTCTCTCCTCCCCCTAGCCACGTCGCTCGAGCTGCCCTCTAACCCCGTTGGCCATCACGGCCGAGAGCTCGGCTCCGCCGGCCATGTCGCCGTCGTGGCCACAGGCACGTAAGCTCGATTCCGAGCACGTCACCACACTCACCACGTTCCCAGGAGCCTAACGCACCACTCCCCGCACCTCGCCGTGCCCCGTAGCTTCGGGTTCATCCTCGCCCGAACTCCGGCGACCGCCAAGGTCGTCGCCGGCGTCGTTCCCGGCCTCCTTGAGCTCCACTTTCTCCACCAAACGACGCGACTCGCTCCCCGCGTCACGTAGCTGCTCTCCGCCGTCGATTTGGTCGCCGTAGACGCAAACCCGAGCCCCTCCGCCGCGTCTGTCATCGCCGGCGTCAAGCCGCCGGCGAGTTGACCCTGTTTGACCCCCGTGTGGGCCCAGGTAGACCCTCTTGAGTCTATGACAGGTGGGGCCGGTCTGCTAATCAGTTTAAGACTAGTTTTAACTAATTTTTATTAGTTTAGTCACTGACATGTGGGCCCAGGCCCCACTGACAGTCAATTAGCACTAACATAATTCTGTTAATTAGTTGTGACACTGATAGACAGGGCCCACCAGTCAGGTTTGACCTGGCCGACCCAGTTGACCCGCTGACATCACACCTATGTCATGTTGACGCATTAATTCAATTACTGGATCTATTCCTTAATAGGAAATTCCAGAAAATAGCCAAAACTTCTAAAAATCATAGAAAATCAACCATAGCTCCAAATGCAAAGATTTATATATGAAAAATGATCAGAAAAATACAATCTATCCATCTGTAATGGTTTCATGCATGACAAAACAAGTTAACCTTGCCGTTTAAGCAGAATAAGGTAATGCACTAATAAGGCCATGTTTAATGAGCTAACATTTGAATCTTTGATTCAAATGAGTTCATCCCCTTCTGTTTTAGCTTGCATTAGGCCAAGACACTTTCATCTTGCCATGTCATAGCATGCATCATATTGTTGCATATTGCCATGTGTTGATTATGTTTGGTGTGTCTTTCGTGGTAGGTTCTGCCTCCGAGGATAACCCCGAGTATCCGTCTGAAGGGCAGTACCCTACTACCTCTACAATAGGCAAGCAACCCATTGATCATTCCGATACAAAACCATGTTCTCGCTTCTGCTCTTGTTTACTACATTAAGACAACGCGATTCAAACTGCTTTGTGCTACGATAGTTGAACCCTTATCCTCTGCATGACCTGTCATTGCCACAGTAACTAGATGAAACCCACTAGCATGTATAGGAGTTGATTGAGCCATGTATGTGATTCTTACCTTGCTATGCCTGCTATGCTTAGAGTTGTGTCAGGTCTGGTTCATCTGGGTGATTGGCTAGAGTGAAATGTTTATGTCAGTAATGTGAGGGATGCGTTGAACATGTTTTGGTAAAGGTATCGATGAGAGGCCTTGTAGGAGTACATGGTGGGTTGTTTCATTGAGACCGTCCATAAGAACTGAGATCTGTATGTGTGATTTAAGATGCAGTTACTACCGTACATTGGGCCCGAAACCAATGGACCCTCTCGGCTTCTTAATCACCCTAGTACTCTGTCCAGGAGTTGCAAATAGTTTCTGGTGTTTGTAGGTTATGTGTTGGCGGCCGTGCGTAGTGCTAACCCTAGGGGTGGGCTATGTTGCGGTAGATACACCGTGGCCGGGAATGCCGGGCGCCCGTTTGGCGTCTCGGGACCCTGTTCACATTGTTCGGGGCCGTATGTGGAAACCTCGGCCGGACTCCCTGCGGATGGAACCTGGATAGGTGATAAACCTGTACTAGAGACTTAAGTGTTTAGGTAGGCCGTGGCCGACACCCTCGCTGGGCTTCCGCTTGAAGGTTGCCGAGTACATGTCGTGTAAATGGCGGTAAGTGGTGAAAGCATGTATGAAGAAGTATACCCCTGCAGGGTTAACATCATCTATTCGAATAGCCGCGTCCGCGGTAAAGGACTACTTGGTTGCCTATACAGTTCATAGACAAGTTAATGGATACTACTAAAAGACTCAAGATAAGTGTGAGTACCGAGGATGGCCCTCTCGTAGGATGATGAGAGAGGATCCCCGGTGGAGTATTGTGTTGGTGAGCAGTGGACTCGTGTGCGAAAACTATTTTACTAGTGGAGTTCCGTAGGATAGTTTAGCCAAGAGTCAAAGCTGGCTTGCTCCAATAACCCCACCACCTTCTTGAGAATGAGCATGTATAGTAGGTTCTGTTCTAAGACTTGTTGAGTACCTTTGTACTCATGTTTGCTTAATTACTGTTTTCAGACGACAACACCGCCCCCTTCGATGGGTTCTACGTAGACCTTGACGTCGACGAGTGACTAGCCACCCAGGTGGTGATCCTGGCCATGGAGGGCCCTATGTAGATAGACAGGCTACGAGAAGCCTTCTTTCTTTCTAGTGTCTGTACTCAGACTAGTTGCTTCCGCTTGTGCTTGTATGATTGTATGAGTTGAGTGTCAGGTCATGTGACCCCTATCTGTATGAACATGTTATGTATGGCTCTCTGGAGCCTTTAAATAAAGTACTTGAGTTGTAGAGTTTTGTTGTGATGCCATGTTGTATGTATTCATATCGGGCATATTGTGTGTATGATTGAAATGCTTGGTATGAGTGGATCCGACAATCTAGTTGTTTATCCTTGGCAACCTTTCTTATGGGGAAATGTAGTCTAGTGTTCCTCGAGCCATAGTAGTCCTCTACAGCCCGGTTCACCGGAGTCCTGCTAGCCCAGCACTACTGCTCAGGACACTTGACTGGCCAACATGTGTTTCACGTCGTTCCTATGTCTGTCCCTTCGGGGAAATGTCACGCGGTGACATCCGGAGTCCTGCCTAGCCTGCTACAGCCCGGGTTCCCCGGAGTCCTGTTAGCCCAATGCTACAGCCCGGAATCACTCGCTGATGACCGACATGCTCGATGTGATTCATGTATGCCTGTCTCCATAGGTCTGTGCCGCTTTGGGTTCACGACTAGCCATGTCGGCCCGGGTTCCCTGCCATATGGATGCTAGCGACACTATCATATACGTGGGCCAAAAGGCGCAAACGGTCCCGGGCCATGGTAAGGCGACACCCGTGGGATACCGTGCGTGAGGACGCAAAGTGATATGAGGTGTTACCGGCTAGATCGATGTGGCTTGGAATCGGGGTCCTGACAGCGTTGGCATCAGAGCCGGACTGCCTGTAGGTTCGTTGAGCCAAACTGGTCGATGTCGAGTCTAGAAATGCTTTAGTTATATGTAGGGGAACTGATTGTGGGAGGGAACGTAAGGCTCTTTTACTCCTTTACCTTATGTCCTCTGATGTGAGTCATTCTCTTCTCATTCAACGTGGGTTAAGGACTAGGCTCTCTTCTTCTATCAGGTTCACGTGTTACTAATCCGTAGTAGCTTATAGGATTGTTGTTACAAGCCTAGTTCAGTTTCTACTATTTTAGTATGTTGCTAATTGAACCAGAACCTTGATATGATGTTGTTGAGTGGTATTGCAAACTGTTGTGGATGTCTCAAATCTTTTTCTGAGCATTTACAGCTGTTATGCTGTCCAATTTTTCCTAGAAATTCTAATGTCTTTGCATTGTGGTTGTGATTTCAGATGGCCAACGGTGTTCAAAACCAAGTGGTTTGCCTGACCCGGTGCCTCGACGTGCCCGGTCATACTGCTATGTTAGTCCGGGTAATGATAGAGACGGGTTACCGTTGGTATCCCGAATACACCGTCGAAGAGTAGTTCCGAGACTTTAATCAAAGCCAATATTTCCGCACCGTTAGGATATTTCCTTCTTATCCTGGATCTACCGAGCCCCTTCACTGTTCCTATGGACTCGGGGTTACTGTTGAGATGGCTGTGCAGGATGCTGCCTATTCCATGATGACCATCATGCGAGTCCGGACTGGCCTACTTTGGAACACCGACTTCCGTTACATGCCAGCTTCACTTCCGGGAGCGCAAGGGTATCTTCAGGCTATCTATGCTGACTCCACTCAGGAGGACTCATTAACTCGTACCACTGCCGAGATGCTCGAAGATAAGGACCGAGAGAATCGGGCCTTGAGGCTGGAGCTTTTCAATACCCGTGCTGATCATTGGGCCACATTGACTCGGTTTGCACCTGCGGTGCAAGCTGGATGTATGGATACAAGGGATCTGTATCCTCTGAGATCTGCTCTGCTAGACATGGTGCATTGGCATGATGTGGGAGGCATCACCCCAC
Source organism: Triticum monococcum (assembly GCA_034509565.1). Classification (NCBI taxonomy): domain Eukaryota; kingdom Viridiplantae; phylum Streptophyta; class Magnoliopsida; order Poales; family Poaceae; genus Triticum; species Triticum monococcum. The sequence goes on from CM067845.1 coordinate 444,010,999, forward strand.
CCCGTGGTCCCCGCAGGCCACCGTTTGTTTGTCCAAGACCTCATCCTAGCCCCTTTGGTCCACAAGCTCCTCAGGACCGTCTGTTCCCGGATGATCACGTTGAACTTCCAGGCTATGGAGGTGACTTCTGTGAGGACTACTACGGAGCTGTCTGAGTTAGTAGTAGTATCACTAGTATTGTAATAGTTGTATCTCCACTGTGCTGCGTGACTTGTGGAATATGACTTTGTGTGTAATCAATTCCGGAGGTGTAAACAAATAATGTATAGGAGCTTGGAATGCCTACGATGAGATGTAACGTCTTTCATCATAGTTGTACTGTAGCCTGGGCTTGTACTAAACTATGTATGATGTGTATGACCGTTGGTATATATATGGCAGTTTTATATTACCATGACATACGGATGAACATCTCTGCATTCCGTGTTATCCATTACATTCTGCATTTCCTTGCTAAGTTTGAGCCATCCTTATCTAAACCATTGTTGAGTTCATTAGACCTTGTTCCAGGAACCGTTCCAATTTCTAGAAGACCCTACAAGATGGCACCCTTAGAACTAGCCGAGCTTAAGAACCAACTCGATGAGTCCTTGAAAAAGGGTTTCATCCGTCCTAGTTCCTCTCCTTGGGCTTGCCCCGTCCTCTTCGTCAAGAAGAAGGATGGAACGGATCGAATGGTTGTAGATTACCGACCTGTCAACCTGGTCACTATCAAGAACAAGTATCCGCTTCCCAGGATCAACGATCTGTATGATCAGCTCGCTGGGTCCTCAGTCTTTTCCAAGATGGATCTGAGGTTGGGCTACCACCAAATCAAAATCAGAAATGGGGACATTCCCAAAACGGCCTTTGTTACTCGTTATGGCCAATACGAGTACACCGTTATGTCCTTTGGTTTAACCAATGCCCCCGCTACCTTCTCTCGGTTAATGAACTCGGTCTTCATGGAGTATTTGGATAAATTCGTCGTAGTATACCTCGATGACATACTCATCTACTCCAAGAATGAAGAGGAACATGCCGAACATCTAAGGCTGGTATTGATGAAACTTCGAGAGCATCGCCTTTATGCCAAATTCTCCAAGTGTGAATTTTGGTTGCCAGAAGTGACCTATCTAGGCCATGTAATCTCTGGTAAGGGTATTGCTGTCAATCCCGAGCGAGTTCAAGCCGTCCTTGATTGGACTCCACCTGAGACGGTCAAGCAAGTTCGGAGCTTCCTTGGCTTAGCGAGCTATTGCTGCCGCTTCGTCAAGAATTTCTCCAAGGTTGCTAAACCTCTAACTGAACTCCTCAAGAAAGATAAAAAGTTTGAGTGGACCCCACAGTGCGAGTTTAGCTTTCAGGAACTGAAAAGACGCATGACATCTGCTCTCGTACTGGTACCACCAGATTTCTCCAAGGACTTTATTATCTATTGCGACGCCTCGCGACAAGGACTAGGTTGCATACTCATGCAGGATCGTCAGGTAATTGCCTATGCTTCATAGCAATTACACCCACATGAGGAGAACTATCCCACACATGATCTGGAGCTTGCAGCTGTAGTCCATGCACTCAAAACTTGGCGACATTACCTCCTTGGTAATCATTGCGAGATCTTCACCGATCACCAAAGTTTGAAATATATCTTCACCCAACCAGATTTGAATCTCAGGCAAAGACGTTGGGTCGAGTTGATCTTGGATTACGACTTAGGAATAACTTACACCCCGGGCAAGGCCAATGTCACGGCTGATGCGCTAAATCGTAAATCCTATTGTAACAACCTGATGTTACAACAAAGTCAACCACTTCTCCATGAGGAATTTCGTAAGCTTAATCTTCACATTGTTCCTCGAGGATTCCTATCCACCCTGGTGGCGAAACCTACCCCTATGGATCAGATCATCAAGGCACAGAAGGTAGATCCGGGAATATTCCGTATTAAGAGAAACATTAAGAAAGGAGTCGCGAATTGTTTCTCCGTTGATGATCAAGGTGTCGTATACTTTGGAAACCACTTAGTGGTTCCCAAGGCACGAAACCTGAGGCGGCTGATCCTTAAGGAAGCTCATGAATCTCCTCTCACCATTCATCCCGGCAGTACTAAAATGTATCAAGACCTACGCCAGAGGTTTTGGTGGACTAGGATGAAGAGAGAAATCGCTCAATACATTGCTAATTGCGACATTTGTCGTCGTGTTAAAGCAGAGCATCAACGGCCTGCTGGCACCCTTCAACCTTTGGCTATTCCCGAGTGGAAATGGGATAAAATTAGTATGGATTTCATCACTGGGTTTCCCAGGACCAAGAGAGGTAATAATGCCATCTTCGTCATGATCGACCGTCTTTCCAAGGTAGCCCATTTCCTACCTGTTCGTGAGAGTATCACCGCTGGCCAGTTAGCTGACTTGTACATCTCCCGAATAGTGTCCCTTCATGGTGTTCCATTGGAAATTAACTCAGACCGTGGGAGTCTCTTCACTTCTCGATTTTGGGAAAGTTTCCAAAATGCTATGGGAACTCGTCTCTCTTTTAGCACCGCCTTCCATCCTCAATCAAGTGGTCAAGTAGAACGAGTCAATCAAATTCTGGAAGATATGCTCCGAGCCTCTGTCATCTCGTTCGGAATGGGTTGGGAGAAATGCCTTCCATTCGCGGAGTTTGCTTACAACAATAGTTATCAAGCTAGCTTGGGCAAGGCTCCTTTCGAAGTTCTCTATGGACGAAAATGTCGAACGCCTCTTAACTGGTCAGAAACCGGGGAAAGACAACTCTTTGGCTTGGATATGATTCAGGAAGCAGAAGAGCAGGTTCGCGTTATTCGTGAGAAATTGAAAACAGCCCAATCTCGTCAAAAGAGCCAATATGATCGTAGACATAGACTCATGACTTATGAAGTTGGCGAGAAGGCTTACCTTCGGGTTACTCCATTAAAGGGAACCCATCGTTTCGGTATCAAAGGCAAATTGGCTCCTCGTTACATCGGACCCTTTCGCATTCTTGCCAAATGAGGAGAAGTTGCCTACCAATTGGAACTACCGTTGCATCTTTCCAGAGTTCACGATGTCTTCCACGTTTCTCAACTCAGGCGTTGCTTTGCGGATCCTATCCGTGGAGTGTACCACGAAACGCTGGATCTACAAGATAACCTCTCATATCGGGAATATCCCGTTCGTATCCTTGATCAAGCCGAGCGTACCACTCGATGTCATAATATCAAGTTTCTCAAGGTTCAATGGTCACACCATTCCGAGAAAGAAGCCACTTGGGAAAGGGAGGATCGTCTTCGACTCGAGTACCCCACCTTCTTTCCGGAGGATCCTAAATCTTGGGACAAGATTCTTTTGAGTGGGGGTGAGTTGTCACACCCTAGTTAGTTCAAGCATTAGAGTGTGCATCATGTTTAAATTCCTTTTAAATTTGAAATGGGGATGACAGAACCCCCAGCACCCCCTGGAACAACTAGAGTTTACTAAAAACTTTACCAATGAACCTGAAATGCCCTTCTAAAAAGCCCACCCTTTTTTGTTTTGGGTTAAAACCTTTGACAAAAATGGTGCACATTTTTCTAGGACATCAAAGGTCATTGGATTAATCCTTATGGTATTTGCATTTGGGCATTTAAATGCTATAAAGTATTTTAAATGCTCAAATAATCATAGACTAAAATGTTTGTTGTTGGATATATTCTAAGCAGTGGCCATGATTAATTTTATGATTTGTGGTAATACCCTGGTATTTTTAATAAAGCCCTGAAGTTACAGAAATAATAAATAAATAAGAAAAACAGAAAAAAGGAGAGAGAAACTTACCAGGCGCAGCCCACCAGCCCACCTGGCTCGGCCCAGTCGACTGGCTCTTGCTAGTCGTCCTCCTCCTCTCGCCAGGAGGACGAGGAGCGCGTGGCCGGCGCCCGATGCCACACACCGGCCACCTCCTGCTTCCGCCGACGCCCTGGAGGCGTCTATGAGTGCCACGCCGACCCCCACGTCTCCCCCTCTTTCTTCCCACTCTCCCTGTGGCCTCTCCCCCTCTCTGGATCTCTTCCCATCTTCCTGCCAACGCAGCCACCATCGTCTTGCCGCCGTAGCCGCAGCCACCGTCGTCCTCGTGTCACCCCACCGTGCCCACGAGCTCCGCAACATCTCCCTCGACCTCCTCGACGAGCCACGAGGCCTCGGACGCGCTGCAACGCCGCCACCGCTGCCGTTCCCCTCGTCGGTCACCAGAGATTGTCTTCAACGTTTTGCCGCCTCCCAAGCTTCCCCGAGCCCGCTTCGACGCCCGCTGCACCCACCGTGAGCTTCTCTCTCTCATCGCCCTAGCCATGTCGCTCGAGCTGCCCTCCAACCCCGTTGGCCATCACGGCCGAGAGCTCGGCTCCGCCGGCCATGTCGCCGCCGTGGCCACAGGCGCGTAAGCTCGATTCCGAGCGCGTCACCACACTCACCACGTTCCCAGGAGCCTAATGCACCACTCCCCGTGCCTCGCCGTGCCCCGTAGCTTCGGGTTCATCCTTGCCCGAACTCCGGCGACCGCCAAGGCCGTCGCCGGCGTCGTTCCCGGCCTCCCCGAGCTCCACTTTCTCCACCAAATGACGCGGCTCGCTCCCCGCGTCACGTAGCTGCTCTCCGCCATCGATTTGGTCGCCGGAGACGCAAACCCGAGCCCCTCCGCCGCGTCTGTCGTCGCCGGCGTCAAGCCGCCGGCGAGTTGACCCTGTTTGACCCTCGTGTGGTCCCAGGTAGACCCCCCTGAGTCTATGACAGGTGGGGCCGGTTTGCTAATCAGTTTAAGATTAGTTTTAACTAATTTTAATTAGTTTAGTCACTGACATGTGGGCCCAGGCCGCATTGACAGTCAATTAGCACTAACATAATTCTGTTAATTAGTTGTGACACTGACAGACAGGGCCCACCAGTCAGGTTTGACCTCGCTGACCCAGTTGACCCGCTGACATCACACCTAGGTCATGCTGACGCATTAATTCAATTACTGGATTTATTCTTTAATAGGAAATTCCAGAAAATAGCCAAAACTTCTAAAAATCATAGAAAATCAACCATAGCTCCAAATGCAAAGATTTATATATGAAAAATGATCAGAAAAATACAATCTATCCATCTGTAATGGTTTCATGCATGACAAAACAAGTTAACCTTTCTGTTTAAGCAGAATAAGGTAATGCACTAATAAGGCCATGTTTAATGAGCTAACATTTGAATCTTTGATTCAAATGAGTTCATCGCCTTCTGTTTTAGCTTGCATTAGGCCAAGACACTTTCATCTTGCCATGTCATAGCATGCATCATATTGTTGCATATTGCCATGTGTTGATTATGTTCGGTGTGTCTTTCGTGGTAGTTTCCGCCTCCGATGATAACCCCGAGTATCCGTCTGAAGGGTAGTACCCTACTACCTCTACAACTGGCAAGCAACCCATTGATCATTCCGATACAAAACCATGTTCTCGCTTCTGCTCTTGTTTACTGCATTAAGACAATGCGATTCAAACTGCTTTGTGCTATGGTAGTTGAACCCTTATCCTCTGCATGACCTGTCATTGCCACAGTAACTAGATGAAACCCACTAGCATGTATAGGAGTTGATTGAGCCATGTATGTGATTCTTACCTTGCTATGCCTGCTATGCTTAGAGTTGTGTCAGGTCTGGTTCATCTGGGTGATGGGCTAGAGTGAAATGTTTATGTCGGTAATGTGAGGGATGTGTTGAACATGTTTTGGTAAAGGTATCGATGAGAGGCCATGTAGGAGTACATGGTGGGTTGTTTCATTGAGACCGTTCATAAGAACTGAGATCTGTATGTGTGATTTAAGATGCAGTTACTATCGTACATTGGGCTCGAAACCAATGGACCCTCTCGGCTTCTTAATCACCCTAGTACTCTGTCCAGGAGTTGCAAATAGTTTCTGGTGTTTGTAGGTTATGTGTTGGCGGCCGTGCATAGTGATGACCCTAGGGGTGGGCTATGTTGCAGTAGATACACCATGGCCGGGTATGCCGGGAGCCTGTTTGGCGTCTCGGGACCCTGTTCACATTGTTCGGGGCCGTATGTGGAATCCTCGGCCGGACTCCCTGCGGATGGAACCTGGATAGGTGATAAACCTGGACTAGAGACTTAAGTGTTTAGGTAGGCCGTGGCCGACACCCTCGCTGGGCTTCCGCTTGAAGGTTGCCGAGTACATGTCGTGTAAATGGCGGTAAGTGGTGAAAGCATTTATGAAGAAGTATACCCCTGCAGGGTTAACATCATCTATTCGAATAGCCGCGTCCGCGGTAAAGGACTACTTGGTTTCCTATACAGTTCATAGACAAGTTAATGGATACTACTAAAAGACTCAAGATAAGTGTGAGTACCGAGGATGGCCCTCTCGTAGGATGACGAGAGAGGATCCCGGTGGAGTATTGTGTTGGTGAGTAGTGGACTCGTGTGCGAAAACTACTTTACTAGTGGAGTTCTGTAGGATAGTTTAGCCAAGAGTCAAAGCAGGCTTGCTGCAATAACCCCACCACCTTCTTGAGAATGAGCATGTATAGTAGGTTCTGTTGTAAGACTTGCTGAGTACCTTTGTACTCATGTTTGCTTAATTACTATTTTCAGACGACAACACCACCCCCTCCGATGGGTTCTACGTAGACCTTGATGTCGACGAGTGACTAGCCACCCAGGTGGTGATCCTGGCCATGGAGGGCCCTATGTAGATAGACAGGCTTCGAGAAGCCTTCTTTCTTTCTAGTGTCTGTACTCAGACTAGTTGCTTCCGCTTGTGCTTGTATGATTGTATGACTTGAGTGTCGGGTCATGTGACCCCTATCTGTATGAACATGTTATGTATGGCTCTCTGGAGCCTTTAAATAAAGTACTTGAGTTGTAGAGTTTTGTTGTGATGCCATGTTGTATGTACTCATATCGGGCATATTGTGTGTATGATTGAAATGCTTGGTATGAGTGGGATCCGACAATCTAGTTGTTTATCCTTGGCAGCCTTTCTTATGGGGAAATGTAGTCTAGTGTTCCTCGAGCCATAGTAGTCCGCTACTGCCCGGTTCATCGGAGTCCTACTAGCCCAGCACTACTGCTCAGGACACTTGACTGGCCGGCATGTGTTTCGCGTCATTCCTATGTCTCTCCCTTTGGGGAAATGTCACGCGGTGACATCTGGAGTCCTGCCTAGCCTGCTACAGCCCGGGTTCCCCAGAGTCCTGTTAGCCCAGTGCTACAGCCCGGAATCACTCGCTGATGACTGACATGCTCGATGTGATTCATGTATGCCTGTCTCCATAGGTCTGTGCCGCTTCGGGTTCATGACTAGCCATGTCGGCCCGGGTTCTCTGTCGTATGGATGCTAGTGACACTATCATATACGTGAGCCAAAAGGCGCAAATGGTCTCGGGCCATGGTAAGGCGACACCCGTGGGATACCGTGCGTGAGGCTGCAAAGTGATATGAGGTGTTACCGGCTAGATCGATGTGACTTGGAATCGGGGTCCTGACAGTAGCGGAGCGGGAGCCGCGGCTGGGCGCGGTTGGCCGGACCAGCGAGCAGCTATGGGCGCGGCCCTGCGTGAGCGAGCGCGCGCGGGCGGCAGGACGAGGAGCAACATGGCAGCCGCGGGCGCAGCGCGCGGCACGTGCAGGCGCGGCGGGCGGGCGAGGCACACGACTGTAGCAGGAAAGGAGGGGTCGGACGAGGGGGCCACGACGCGGGCGGGAGATGCAGATGGCTTTGATGAGGTGCGGCCTCGTGCATAGAGACACAGCCGTAGCGGGCCGGACGACACAGCCATGGTGCGGAGTGGACGCGATCAATGAGTGAGCGGGGCAGAGAAGGAGGAGGTCGGGCCTCACCGACGTTCGTGGGGGGAATGGCAGCGGGCTCAAGGAGGAGGGCGGGAACGATGGGTTAGCGAGGACGCAGACGGACGGCAAGCTCCGAGCGGCTACGTTGGAGGTGATGGTGGCGATGAGCTCTGGCGGCGGCTATGCGGCATCGGTGTGGTCAAGCCCCTCCCCGATCCAGATGGGATCAAGAGGTGAGGGGGAGAGGGAGAGGTGATGTGCGGAGAGTGGGGGTGACGGTGGGTTAGGGTTTCAGGTAGTGGGGGTTAAGGGGAGTGAGGTGGTCTGGTTGGGACCAGTTGGGATGGCCGGCTGGGCCATTTGGCTCAGTTGGCCAGGGGATGGCCCTTTTCCTTTTATTTCTATTTTATCTTTTCCTTTTATTTTTATTAAATTTTCTTTTTGTTGTTTTACTCATTTTAAAGTATTTGAGCATTTTGTAAAAGTGTGGTTCCTTCACGCATATTACTTGCGATTCATTTGTCATAGTCAGAACATTTTAGTTTTAATATTTGAAAACTTTTATTGTTCGACTTTATTTTAAAATTGAATTCCGAATCGGTTTTTGAACTAACGCGAGATTAGCAAAAGTAACGGAGGTGACATGGCATCGTTAGCAGAGGTTCACTTTAGCATAATTATATAGGCGTTACAATTCTCCTCCACTATAAGAAATCTCCTCTCGAGATTTAGGAGGTAGAAGGAAACAGTGCGGGGTATTCATCACGCAGATGATCCTTGCGTTCCTAAGTGGCTTCATCTTCAGAGCGATGTGACCACTCGACTTTGAGGAACTTGATCGCCTTCTGACTTGTGTGGCGTTTAGTTTGGTCGAGAATGCAGACCGGATGCTCTTTATTGGAGAGGTCCTGTTGCAACTCGAGCACTTCATGACGCACTGATCGGATTGGGTCCTTGAAGCAGCGGCGGAGCTGTGACACGTGGAACACATCGTGAATCTAAGAAAGGTTTGACGGAAGCTCCAGTTGATATGCCACTTTTCCACACCTTTCCAGAATAGTGAATGGACCAATATAGCGAGGAGCTAGCTTGCCCTTGATCCCGAAGCGGTGAGTACCTTCATTGGTGTGACTCTAAGATAAGCCTTTTCGCCAGGTTGATAGATCATGTCTTTGTATTGGCAGCCATACTGACTCTTTGACGTGACTGGGCAGTCTTGAGATTCTCGCGAATAATGCGAACTTGTTCTTCGACGTGTTAGATAATATTTGAACCGAAGAGTGGACGTTCCCCAGTTTCTCACCAGTTCATAGGGGTTCGACACTTTCGTCCATATAACACTTCGAAGGGGGCCATCTTCATACTAGCTTGATAGCTATTGTTATAGGAGAACTCAGCATACGGGAGAGATTCCTCCTATTTCTTGCCAAAGGAAATAACACAAGCTCGAAGCATGTCTTCGAGAACCTGGTTGACGCGTTCAACTTGCCCTTGCGACTGAGGATGAAATGCAGTACCAAATGACAGATGAGTCCCCATAGCTTCTCGGAAACTTGCCCAGAATCTTGAAGTGAATAAGTTGCCACGGTTCGAACTGATAACCAGTTGAATACTGTGAAGTGAAACAATTATGGACTTGTAGAGAGTTGCAAGCGGACTAACAGTGATCGTTTCTTTGACCGCAAGAAAATGTGCATATTTGGAAAGCTAGTCAATGACGACAAGAATAGCATCATTACCTTTCTGCAATTTGGGAAATCCAGTGATGAAGTCCATTTCAACATGGTCCCATTTGCATTCAGGAATAGAGACAGGTTGCAGAGTTCCGGTAGGTCTTTGATGCTCTTCTTTGATACGACGACAAACGTCACACTCAGCAACATAGCGAGCAATGTCTTGCTTCATGGTATACCACCAGAATCTCTGACAGATGTCCTGGTACATCTTTGTACTACCAGGATGGATAGACAGATGCGCACCATGAGCTTCTTTCATAACCTTTGGAGTCATATCCAGGTTTTTCCTCGCTCATGGCACGACTAGGCTGCATTTGAAGTACAAGGCACCATCATCGGCAATAGTCAAGAATGAGGGCTTTCCTTCTGTGAGATAGCGTTTAATCTTCTTGACTTCAGAGTCATGAAGTTGAGTTGTCTCGATATCTCCCACGAGATCTGATACGTATCTACAATTTTTGATTGTTCCATGCTGTTATATTATCAATCTTGGATGTTTTATAATCATTTTATACCATTTTTTGGTACTAACCTATTGACATAGTGCTAAGTGCTAGTTGCTATTTTTTGCATGATTTTTACATCATAGGTAATCAATGTCAAATGGAGTCCGAACGCAACGAAACTTTTTGTGGATTTTTTGGACCAGAAGACAACCGATGGGCCAAAGAAGCACGTGGGGGCTACTCCGAGGGGGGCACAACCCACCAGGGCGCGCTTGGAGGCCCAGGCATGCCCTGGTGGGTTGTGCCCACCTCGGGTGCCCAGCAGACCACCTCTTTACTCTATAAATACCCTAATATTCCAGAAAACCTAGGGGAGTCGACGAAAATCAATTCCAGCCGCCGCAGAGTCTAGAACCACCAGATCCAATCTAGACACCATCATGGAGGGGTTCACCACTTCTATTGGTGCCTCTCGAATGATGCGTGAGTAGTTCTTTGTAGACCTTCGGGTCCGTAGTTAGTTGCTAGATGGCTTCCTCTCTCTTGTTTGATTCTCAATAACACGGTCTCTTGGAGATCCATATGATGTAACTCTTTTGCGGTGTGTTTATTGGGATCCGATTAACTTTGAGTTTATGATCAGATCTGTCTCTTTTTATCCATGAAAGTTATTTGAGTTTCTTTGATCTCTTATATGCATGATTTCTTATAGCCTTGTATTTCTTCTCCGATATTTGGGTCTTGTTTGGCCAACTTGATATATTTATCTTGCAATGGGAAGAGGTGCTTTGTACTTGGTTCTACCTTATAGTGCTTGATCCCAGTGACAGAAGGGGAATCGACACGTGTGTATCGTTGCTACTAACGACAAAACGATGGGGGTCTATTTATACATAAATAGATCTTGTCTACATCATGTCATTATTCTTATTGCATTACTCCATTTCTCCATGAACTTAATACACTAGACGCATGCTGGATAGCGGTCGATGTGTGGAGTAGTAGTAGATGGAGGCAGGAGTCGGTCTACTAATCTTGTACGTGATGCCTATATAATGAACATTGCCTAGATATCGTCATGATTATTTGAAGTTCTATCAATTGCCCAACAGTAATTCGTTTACCCACCGTTTGCTATTTTTCTTGAGAGAAGCCACTAGTGAAATCTACGGCCCCCGGGTCTCTTTCTCATATTATGTGCCTTTGCGATCTATTTTATTTGTCTTTTATTTTTAGATCTATTAGAACAAAAATACAAAAATACCTTTCTGCAAATTTTTTTGGCGTTGATGCGGCTTGAAGCTACGTCGGTATTTCCCAAAAGAGGAAGGGATGATGCAGCACAGCGACAGTAAGTATTTCCCTCTGTGATGAGACCAAGGTTATCGAACCAGTAGGAGAACCAAGCAACACCACGTAAGCGATGCCTGCAAACAAATAATAACTACTTGCAACCCGACGTATTAAAGGGGTTGTCAATCCCTTTCGAGTAACGGTGCCAGAAATTGGCAAAGCGGACGTTAATAAATTGCAGTAGGTTGATAGATCGAATGCCAAATAAAATAAATAAGAATAAATTGTAGCAAGGTATTTTTGTATTTTTGGTTTAATAGATCTGAAAATAAAAGGAAAATAAAATAGATCGCAAAGGCAAATAAAATGAGAAAGAGACCCAGGGGCCGTAGGTTTCACTAGTGTCTTCTCTCTCAAAAAATAACAAATAGTGGGTAAACAAAATTACTGTTGGGCAATTGATAGAACTTCAAATAATCATGAAGATATCCAGAATATGATCATTATATAGGCATCACCTCCAAGATTAGTAGACCGACTCCTACCTGCATCTACTACTATTAGTCCACACATCGACCGCTATCCAGCATGCATCTAGTGTATTAAGTTCATGGGGAAACAAAGTAATGCAATAAGAACGATGGCATGATGTAGACAAGATCTATCTATGTAGGGATAGACCCCATCGTTTTATCCTTAGTAGCAACAATACATACATGTCGGTTCCCCTTCTGTCACTGGGATCAAGCACCGTAAGATCGAACCCACTACAAAGCACCTCTTCCCATTGCAAGATAAATAGATCAAGTTGGCCAAACAAAACCCAAATATCGGAGAAGAAATACGAGGCTATAAGCAATCATGCATATAAGAGATCAAAGAAGATTCAAATAACATTCATGGATAAAAAGATAGATCTGATCATAAAGTCAAAGTTCATCCGATCCCAACAAACACACCGCAAAAAGAGTTACATCATATGGATCTCCAAGAGACCATTGTATTGAGAATCAAACGAGAGAGAGGAAGCCATCTAGCTACTAACTACGGACCCGAAGGTCTGCAAAGAACTACTCGCGCATCATCGGAGAGGCACCATTGGAAGTGGTGAACCCCTCCGTGATGGTCTCTAGATTGGATCTAGTAGTTCTGGACTCTACGACAGCTAGAATTTATTTTCATCGACTCCCCTAGGGTTTCTAGAATATTGGGGTATTTATAGAGCAAAGAGGTGGTCCCGGGGGCACCCGAGGTGGGCACAACCCACCAGGGCGTGCCTGGCCTCCCCAGGCACGCCCTGGTGGGTTGTGCTCCCCTTGGAGCACCCAGGTGCTTCTCCGGCCCATTGGGTGTCTTCTAGTCCAAAAAATAATCCACAAAAAGTTTCGTTGCGTTTGAACTCCGTTTGGTATTGATTATCTGCGATGTAAAAAACATGCAAAAAAACATCAACTGGCACTTGGCACTATGTCAATAGGTTAGTACCAAAAAATGATATAAAATGATGATAAAATGATTATAAAACATCCATGATTGATAATATAACAGCATGGAACAATCAATAATTATAGATGCATTGGAGACGTATCAGCATCCCCAAGCTTAATTATTGCTCGTCCTCGAGTAGGTAAATGATAATAACAGAATTTTTGATGTGGAATGCTACCTAACATGTCATATCATATTCTTTTCTTTATAGAATGGACATTTGGACTTTTATATTGTTCAAAGCAATAGTCTAGTTTTGACATGATAATTTAAATACCCATGCCAACAAGCAACCATGTATTTCAAAATATCAATGCTAAAATAAGCTATCCCTAGCCCATTATGCTCAGCCATTGATCCATTCATGAAACACACTCGCATATTAACTACACCCAGTGCTCAAGTACGATCATAGTGACTCCTAGTTGGTGCTTTATAAGAGAAGATGGAGACTAAAATTCAAAATAAAAATTGCATAAAGTAAAAGAATGACCCTTCGCAGAGGGGAGTAGGGATTTGTAGAGGTGCGAGAGCTCAAAGCGAAAAACTTAGTGGTAATAAACATTTTGAGAGGCATACTTTTCCCACCAACGAAAACGACTTAGAGTTCCCAACACTTTCCATGCTAGATATATCATAGGCGGTTACCAAACAGAAATTAAAGTTTATTCCTTTTCCCACCATACTTTTACTTTCCATGGCTAATCATATCCATGGGTGCCTTCCAAACCAACACTTTCCAAGGAATTTATTATTTTACAACATAAAGTAAATTCATTTTTCATTTCGGGAATGGGCATCCCTTATACATTTGCGTTACTCTCATGCAATGACAAGTGAATAAACACTCATCGTGAGAATAACACATCTAGCATAGAAAATATTAGCCACCCCTCACCGCCTTGTTAGCGGTACGAGCACAGGAAAGAGAAATTTATTTTGAATATTAGATATGGCACATACAAATTTGCTTAGAACAGAAAAATAATACTGCATATAGGTAGGTATAGTGGACTCATATGGCAAAACTGGTTTAAATTATTTTAGATGCACAAGTAGTGATCATACTTTTCCCCACAAGACTCGATATCCTCCGTTGGATTTCTCGCACTACATGGTGTTTGAGAAATGGATGACCGAGACACAGTCTTTCAGAAGCGTTAACTCTAACCCCGGGTAGACCGTACCAACCTACATCCCCTACATCTGCTAGTCTACCACTAGAAGAGGTCATGCAACCTACTCAACTATGCTAGAGCCCATAATAGGTTGTGGCTGCACACGGAAGTTTCAAGCATGAATAATCTTATGATCCCTTTGAGCCTGGGTGGCGGACCATAGGGGTATCACATAGTATAACCCTGGGATCTCCTAGGACAACACACGTATATCCCTAGGTGCCCAAATCAACAATCCACCCAGATGTGTATTAAAGTTGCCACCTTAAGTTCAACCATAAATTAAGCACTCACATCTGTCATGAATACTGTCGGTGTCAAAACTGGCGGATCTCGGGTAGGGGGTCCTGAACTGTGCGTCTAAGGCAGATGGTAACAAGAGGCAGGGGACATGATGTTTTACCCAGGTTCGGGCCCTCTTGATGGAGGTAAAACCCTACGTCCTCCTTGATTATACTTGATAATATGGGTATTACAAGAGTTGATCTACCATGAGATCGGAGAGGCTAAACCCTAGAAGCTAGCATATGGTATGATTGTATGTTGTCCTACGAAATAAAACCCTCCGGTTTATATAGACACCGGAGGGGGCTAGGGTTACACAAGGTCGGTTACAAAGGAGGAGATATACATATCTGTATTGCCTAGCTTGCCTTCCATGCCAAGTAGAGTCCCATCCAGACACGGGACGAAGTCTTCAATCTAGTATCTTCATAGTCCAACATTCCGGCCAAAGGATATAGTCCGGCTGTCCGGAGACCCCCTAATCCAGGACTCCCTCAGTAGCCCCAGAACCAGGCTTCAATGATGATGAGTCCGGCACGCAGTGTTGTCTTCGGCATTGCAAGGCGGGTTCCTCCTCCGAATACACCATAGAAGAGTTTGAATACAAGGATAGTGTCTGACCCTACAAAATAAGTTCCACATACCACCGTAGAGAGAATAATATTTCCACAAATCTAATTTGCTGACACGTATTGGCAGCATGACATCATGCCATGGCCCGGTAATTATTCAAACCATTTTTCTTTAACCAGCCCCGCACATAACGCGAGGCGGTTTCTTGACACGTCTTGTCAAAGAAGAGATCGTGCTCCCCTTATTACGGGATTCTCATCAATACGGGCGTGGGTAACCCAACCGCGCCATCAATTACAGCGCTTGGGGGATAAGCGAGTTTTACTAGGCTAGTGGAGGTGCATAGTTTAGTCCGCCCTTATAAAGGGATAAGATCTCACCTTTTTATTCCCACGCCTTCTTCCTCCTTGCTCATCCATTCTCGCGCACTCGAGCTACAGCACCCAAGTCCGCATCCTCCTCCTCAACTCTCTCCAAACATCTCCGGAGCGGGAGGCAAGTGGATGGCCTCCTCCGTCACGGAGGGGCACATCAAAAAGTTACGTGGAGCCGGATACTTAGCCGCGGATATCGCGCACCGGATGCCAGCCGCGGTGCAGGTTGTCCCTACCCTGGAACCTCACGAAACGGTGGTTTTCCTCCCCCACTTCGTGTGCGGACTGGGGTTTCCCCTCCATCCATTCATATGCGGCCTCATGTTCTATTATGGGCCGGACTTTCATGATCTGGCCCCGAATTTCATCCTCAACATCTCGGCGTTCATCGTCGTGTGTGAGGCTTTCCTCCGCATTCGCCCCAGTTCGGCCTGTGGTTGAAGACATTCAATATCAAGCCGAAGGTAGTGGGCGGCCAACAAGCGGAATGCGGCGGAGCCATGGTGGGCAAAATGCCCAACGTTATATGGCTCGGGGGCTCCTTCGTGGAGACCATAAAGGGGTGGCAATCGAGGTGGTTCTACATCACCGAGCCGCGCGACACCAACTGGGTGGCGGCCCCCGAGTTTCGATCCGGAATCCCCACGCGGCTCACTTCCTAGAAGGAGAAGGGCCTGTCCTGGGGTTCATCGGTGGAGCTGGACAGACTCCATAAGTGTATCCGGAACATGACAAGCAAGAAACTTAAGCTTGTCAACATAGTCCAGGTCATGCTCTTCCGCCGGATCCTCCCGTGTGAACAACGGGACTTCAACTTATGGGAGTTCGACCGGGCCCAGCACCAGACTCTCAGCGAGCTCTTCGACACGACGCATAAAGAAATCTGGAGGGTGTTGTTCAAGGGCGCCGAGGTCCCTCCTTCTGTTACTGAGGACCATGGGCTAAGCGCGAAGTGCCATGCGAATCCGGTAAGCTCTGTACATCTGGCAGGGTATTTATTTCTCATAGCTTAACAATGTGCGGGGTCTGAGCTCCCATGCCTTTGACATGATTGGGTGGAGACATCGGAGCAGATCAACTATCCGGCCCCTCTGCCCGAAGAGCCTGCGGACGCTCTCCTAACGGAGATGCGAACTCCGACTCCTTATGAGGTGCCGGATAAGACCAAGAAGAAGGCCAAGGGAACCCGAAAAAGTTCCCGGCGCCAGGTGGTATCGGACTCTTTGTCCGATAACTCCGAGACGCACTCCTCCCAAAAAACGAGGAGAAGGAAGACGAAGACTCTCCCCCTCCAGCCGGGGGAGACAAGAAGAGGAAGGCCGCCCCAACTGGGGAGGCCGAAGGGTCCAAGAAGGGAAGCTCTCTCCTTTCGGACTGTTCCACCACTACCGCCGACGGCGAAGACGAGTGGCTGCTCAGGGCCAAGCCCCTAGCGAAGTCGTAAGTATTCAGATACCAAAGTAACTCATAGCATACCTTTGCTGCACTACTTATCCTAACGTCGAATATGATTATGCAGTCCGCCCCAAGCCCGTATCGATGTATCATCGTCGGACGGTTCCTTGGACTCGTCGGACATGAATAGTGATACACTTCCAACCACCACCTTTCCTTGCCCTACAGACAATGCGGAGGTACCGTCTCAGGGGGCACCGAGCCGGGGGGAGACAGCCCCGGAGGCGCCTCAAGGCGACCTTCCGGACTCCAGGAGCAAAGGGAGAAAGGCTCCCGGGGGCTCCAAGTTCGGCTCTCAGCCGAACACCGCGCTGGAACCTCTAGTGGTTCCGGACTCGGGCAGGCGGCCCCCTTCCAAAAGGGGCAAGACGCCCGTGCCGGTGACCTCTGTCCATCCAGAGGCACCGGACAACCTGCTGGGAGTGCTTCGCGGTGCTTCCATCGATGAAGAGCACCGCACTATTATGAGTGCGGTGATCAAGAAGGTTCAGTCTGCCAAGAGCGGACTAACTGAAGCCTGTGCCAGCCTTCTAACAGGCTTTGAGGTAAGTATTTAAAATATAGGAAAAATATTACCGCATAGACAGTAGCCCCTGATGCTCTGTTTGGTGTTCACAAAGAAAAGCCAAATAGAGGATCAAATAATATATGCATGAGTCTAATATAAGTATGTCTGTATGCGTATGCAGGCTTTGCTGCTGACCTCTGCCGCACTGACTGCGGAGGTCGCCGCACTAAAGCAGGACCTCGAGGGGTCCGAGAAAGAGCTCGGCCTTGTCAAGATGCAGCTCGAGGAGAACAAAGGTAAGTAATACCTTGTCTATATATATAAAAGAAAATGTGGTTGCGAAATGACAGGATCATCATGAATGTGCCAGGGGCAACGACCGAAGTGGCAACCCTAAAGCAAGCACTGTCCGAGGCCGAAGACAAAGCGGCCAAGGAGCGCACCCAGCGGAAAAGCAAGAGGCACGGGTGGGCGAGGTGCAGCAAGAGCTCCAAGCTCTCTTGACGAAGCATGAGGCGTTGGAGCTTGACTCGAAGACGCGAGAGTCTGAGCTTGCCGCGGCCCTCGAGAGCGCAAAGAATGCCAAGGCTTAAGCTCAAAAGGCCCTCCAGGAGATTGAGGCGATGAGGAAGATAGCGGCGGGTAAGGCATTCAATATGCAAAGCAAGCATGTGAAAGTAAATTACTTGTTACTTACCCGAGTCCGGAGCTCTCCAGGAGCATTCGCAGATTTGCCCCGCAGTGTGTCGGATGCCGTGAAGCTTTACCAGGTCGACGGAGATGCTGTTTTGGTCTTAGTATACTGGGATCGAATACCTGATGCCTATGAGCGACTAGCTGAAGCAACTGGTCGAGATGCACAAGGGGGCCGAACAGGCCATGAGGGGCCTTATAGTCCGGATGTGGCCTGGCGACTCCCTTCCCAAAAGCTACTTTGGCCTGGTGAGGCGGCTTATGGATGCCTGCCCACGGCTGGAGGCCATAAAGCGGTCCGTCTGCATCGAGGGTGCATGCCGGGCCTTTGCCCGTGCGAAGGTGCATTGGGCCAAGATGGACGCTGAGAAGCTGGTGAAGGAGGGGTCGCCGTAGGGCAAGGAGCATCGCCACCCCGAAATGTATTATAAGGGTGTCC
The DNA here is from genome assembly GCA_034509565.1 of Triticum monococcum. Classification (NCBI taxonomy): domain Eukaryota; kingdom Viridiplantae; phylum Streptophyta; class Magnoliopsida; order Poales; family Poaceae; genus Triticum; species Triticum monococcum. The sequence continues at coordinate 444,029,274 of CM067845.1, forward strand.
TGAAGGGTGCCCGTCTTGTGGCGGACGAGTGTGCAAAATATGTAATTTTTGAATGAACTTGCTCGTGTGATCCCGTATTATGAAAACTTGTTCATATGCGTTATGCAACGCTTGTTTGAATTTAAAATATTACCTTTTGTGCGGCTGTTTATCAAATCTGAGAGATGGCCAGTCGTCGGCTTCTACCCCCATGACACAAGTGCTGGGGTGTTCGGGATAAACCTGAGCACTCTTTTTCCCATTGTTGGGTCCTTCGAGGGAGGTGCTCAGCACAACGAACAAGGCAACCGGACTATAATGCTTTATCACTCTCGCTTAGCCATAGAATTCTAAAATTTTAAATTTTGGCGAAGCCCCTAGTATTTGGAAGGCCGAATTCGGGGTGCTATGCACGCCTTAAGCCGGACAAAGCCGACTCCTCGCTCTAAGCGGCATAAGTCTTTAGGGACTCGAAACCTCTCGAACAGCGACCAGCTCTCGCCTTATCATGACAGTCAGTTTTAGCTTTCTCTACTGAGGTGCTTAGCCCAGCTGAACCGGGGCACAATCGCAGTAGTTCTCCCAGTGCTACCTTAGCCGATATAGCGGAACGTAAGGTACCAAAAAATGGGAGCCGGGCAAACCCAACTATTGACCCAAGACATGATTCAGAGTTGATGCATATAATGCTATAAGTTCGGGGTGACACACTGTCGAAAGTGTTCGGACTTCTCATGCCGTATTATGGGGTATGCTTAAGCCCCTAGCGTATTGGCCGTACCAGAGTGTACGGGTGCTGGATATCATGAATAAACATATATATATATATATAAGAAGAATAGAGAATGCAATAATAGTCTAGTGCTATGCATTGTTTATTCAAAAAGGTGTTGTCACATCCCTAGTCCTGGTATGACCTATGCTAGCCCTTCATGTTTGCATCATGTTTAAATTTCAGTTAAACTTGAAATAGGGGATAATAAACCCTAGCAGCAAATGAAATTCAATCAGGTTCAAACTTAAATCTTTTCAAAGACCCCAAAATGTTCATGATTTATGATAAAGGTGAAAACCCCTTCCAAAAATGATGAGCATATTTCTTAGACATTTATGGATTTTTGATTTAATTCATATTGTATTTGAGTTGGACCAAATATATGTTATAAATATATTTAATGCTTCAATAATTCTGTTATTTTGTGAGGGGCTTTAGAATATTTCTTTCAGTCCCTGCAAAAATTATCAGAAGAAACAAAAATGATTTAGTGCTTGAACTAAATCAAAACAAATTGAACAAATAGAAAACAGTAACTAAAAAAAAACAAAAACAGAAAGCTTACCTGGCGCTTACCTACAGTCATCTAGCGCCTCAGCCGGCTTAGTGGTGCGGCCCACCGGCCCAACCGCCAGCCATCGTCCTCCTGGCGATGACAGAAGGACAGGGGCACGCGCCGGCGCGCGCGGCCACGCGCCCGGCCGGGGCCACGTTCCCCGCCACCTCCTGCTTCTCCTCCTCGTCGCTTGGATCGCCCGCACGTCGCCACGATGCCCCGCACCTCTCTCCCTCTCCCTCGCTCTCCCTCCTTCCCTGGTTCTCTCCCGCGCGACCGTCCGAGCACTGCCGTCGCCGCCGTTCGCCGTTTCCGTAGCCACCGCCTCCCCCTCGCTTCTCCGACCAGCTCAGAAGCTCCGCGCCGTCACCTGCTACCTCTCCGTCGAGCCACACGCCTTGGGAGGCCCTGGAGCATCGCCATCGCCGTCGTCTTCAAGCTTCGGCCGACGAGATCGCCGTCGTTGCTCCGGCTGCCCCAAGCCTTCCCCGAGCTCGCCGACGACGCTGTTGGATTCGCTGTGAGCCCCACTGTCGAACCCCCCTTCTCCCCTGCCTCCCGGTGCCCCGCAGGCTAATTCCGCTCGTGCCCGAACAACAGCCGCCGCCGTGAGCTTCGCTTCGGCGTGCTCCGGCGCCCCCGCAACCTCCCACTAGCTCCGCTGGATGCGGACGACGACGGGCTACGCCCCGGTGGTCTTCGCGCGTCCAGACGCCGCTAGTAGCGCAAGTCCGGTGAGTCGCCGCCGTCGTTTTGGTCGTCGCCGGCCGAACTCCGGCGACTGCTGACGTGGCCTCTAGTTAGGCACTAATTACCCCTAAAGACACTAACGTGTGGGCCCCAGGCCATTAACTAAACTAGGATTAGCATTAGTTTAACATTAACTAACTCAGTTAGTGGACTGAGTCACTGACTAGTGGGTCCCACTGGTCAGGTTTGACCTGGCCAGCCATAGTTGACCTGATGACGTAACTCTTACTTCATGCTGACGCAGTAAAACCTTTTCTAGATTTTAAATAAATCTAAATGATTTATTTATTTTCAGAAAATGCCTAAAACTTCTAAAAATCATAGAAAATAATCTATAACTCAGAATGAAATAATTTATATATGAAAAATTATTAGAAAAATTCAAGGAATCTGTTTATGACACTTTCATGCATGTTTGAACTATGTTTGTCCTCTGTTTTGGACAAAACAAATAAATGGCATTTATAAAGAGTTAATTTAGAGTTGCATTTGAACCTTGGGTTCAAATGGACCTCTTCCAAATAGAATGCTAAATGCATTAGCTCAGAGCACATCACATACCCATGCCATGTTCATGCATCATAATGTTGCATATGATTGTGTTTTGATTGCCGACACCGTTCCTTCTCGACAGGTCCTGCTCCGGAGAGTGCTCCAGAGTACCTGTCTGAAGAGTAGTGTCCCCTGTTGATCTACCAGGCAAGCAACCCCCCCTTGTTCATTTCGATACAATCCCACTCTCTCGCTCCTCCTCTCTTTTATTGCATTAGGACAACAAAGATTCAACTTCTACTTTATGCTGCAGCAGTTGAACCCATTCCTCTGCATGACCTGTCATTGCCACAGTAAATAGTTGAAACCCACTAGCATGTGTAGGAGTTGATTGAGCCATGTTGTGTTCTTGCCATGCCATGCCTGCTATTGCTTAGAGTTGTGTCAGGTCTGATTCATCGTGAATGAATTGGAGTGGTACGATATGTTCTGGTGCTGAGAGTTAAGCGTGTGAACACGATTTGGTAAAGGTAGCGGTGAGAGGCTATGTAGGAGTACATGGTGGGTTGTCTCACTGGAACCGTCCTTAAGCACTGAGTTCCATGTATGTTGTCCAATGACTTGCTACTACCACCCATTGGAATGCTTAAGTGCCCCTCTCGACTTATTAGCCAACTTGATCTCTATCCAGGAGTCGCAAATAGTTTCTCGTGTTTGTAGGTAGTGTTAGTAGTCTACCAAGTGGCACCCGGCCAGGTGGGCTTGGGACAGACTAGGCACAAGTGGCACGGTGTACCAAGCGTAGATCCATCCGGCGAGGTGGGCTTGGGAACCCTACACATATCGTTTGGGGCCGTGAGCGACCCCCCAGCCGGATCTCCTTGCGGATGGAACCCGAATAGGCGATAAACCTGGATTAGAGTCGTGTGTGGTTAGTCAGGTCATGGCCGACACCCTCGCCAGGTTTCCGCTTGAAGGTTGCCGAGGTACATGACGTGTACATGGTGATAAGTGGTGAGAGCGTGTGTGAAGAAGTACACCCCTGCAGGGTTATCATGATCTATTCGAATAGTCATGTCCTCGGTTATGGACTTCTTGGATGCTTACGTGGTACATAGACAACTTAAAGTGGATACCCTAAAATGCTCAAGACAAGTGTGAGTGCTATGGATGGCCTTCTCGTAGGGAGACGAGGATGAATCCATAGTAGTGTATTTATGTGGTGATTAGTGGACTCGTGTGCGCTGCCTCATCTCAAAGAAGTTTCTCGTTGTCGTAGTACAGGATAGCCACTGAGTCAAAGCTGGCATGCTGCAACTAAACCCCACATTACCTTCTTGATACAAATGCATATAAGATAGGATCTGATGTAAGTCTTGCTGAGTACCTTTGTACTCATGTTTGCTTTATTTATGTTTTGCAGATGAGACATCTGTCTCACTAGTAGTACCACTTGGACTTCGACGAGTAGCTTGTACCTCAGCTACGATCTTGATCGGACGTTGTAGATAGTCAGGCTCACAGCCTTTTCTTTTGTAGTTGTCTGTACTCAGACATGTAATGCTTCCGCTTGTTGCTTGTATGCTCTGAATGATGGGTCATGTGACCCCTGTTTGTATTTATGCTATGTGGCTCTTCTGAGCCTTTATCTATATGAGATTGCATTATGTTGTGATGCCATGTCGTACATCACATACTTGCATGTTATGTGTACGTGTGACGTGTATTGCTATGTGTGGGATCCGACAATCTAGTTGTTTGTCCTTGGCAGCCTCTCGTATGGGGAAATGTAGTCTGGTGCTTCCTTGAGCCATAGTAGTCTGCTACAGCTCGGTTCACCAGAGTCCTACTAGCCCAGCACTACTGCTCTGAACACTTGACTGGCCGGCATGTGTTCCACTTCGTTCCTATGTCTGTCTCTTCGGGGAAATGTCACGCGGTGACTTCCGGAGTCCTGCCTAGCCTGCTATAGCCCGGGTTCCCCGGAGTCCTGTTAGCCCAGTGCTACAGCCCGGATTCATATGCTGTTGACCGACTTGCTCGATGTGATTCATGTATGCCTGTCCCCATAGGTTAGCACCGCTTTGGGTTCACGACTAGCCATGTCAGCCCGGGTTCTCTGTCATATGGATGCTAGCGATACTATCATATACGTGAGCCAAAAGGCGCAAACGGTCCCGGGCCATGGTAAGGCGACACCCGTGGGAATAGCATGCGTGAGGCCGCAAAGTGATATGAGGTGTTATAGGCTAGATCGGTGTGACTTAGAATTGGGGTCCCGACAGCTTTGGTATCAGAGCCTGACTGCCTGTAGGATTTCCAAGCCAACCTGGTCGAAGTTGAGTCTAGAAATTCTTTAGTTATGTAAGGGAATTGATTGTGGAAGGGAACGCAAGGCTCTTTTTACTCCTTATATCTCATGCCCTTCTGATATGAGTCATCCTATCTTCCTATGGGTTTAAGGAACTAGGCTTCCTCTTCTGTCTATCAGGATCACGTGTTACTACTCCGTAGTCTCTTAGGATTGGTTGATCAGAGTCATATCCCAGTTCGAGTACCTCTGGTGTAGCCTGTTTAGTAATATCTCAGAACCTTGAGTGATGATGTTGAGTATGGTGCTACTCCGTCCTTTGCAGAATGTCTCATTTCGAGCATTTTACTGCCGTTATGCTGCCGGAATTGTCCTAGGAGTTCAAGAGATAGTATTTTTCCTCATACTATATTCTACATCCTTATGATGATGCTGAATCCATCCTTGTTTCCTTGGTTGGTTCTTCAGGATGTTGCCGGTTAACCGAAGTTCTGTTGCTCGTATCCGAAACCACGGAGATGGTAGGGATGAGGCTCCTCCCAACCAGTCTTCGTTGACAGAGTTCATGTTAGAGATGGAGAGGAACAAGCATGAGTCTAACCGCTTGTTAGCACATATCGAGGAGAACACCGCACCCTAGTGCAAAGAGCTAGCGACCATCTATGATTTCATTGGTCTGAAACCACCTACCTTCCATCATTTCATTGAACCACTCGATGCAGATGACTGGCTCCGTAGTATCACACACAAGCTGCGTTTGGTGAACGTAGATGAAAATAACAAGGTCACCTACGCTGCATATCACCTGGAAGGTCCTGCTAGTCTTTGGTGGCAGAACTATGAGGCTATGCTTCCAGCTGGCCAGATACCTACCTGGAGAGATTTCATTGAGGCTTTTCGCGAGCATCACATCCCTCAGGCTCTCGTTGACCGCAAGAGATAAGAGTTTTGTAGTTTCACCCAGAGTAAGTTGCCCGTTGATGCTTATAGTAGAGAATTTGAGAACCTTGCCCGCTATGCTACAAAAGAAGTGTCCACAGATGCCAAGAAGCAGGCTAGATTCCGGAAGGGTCTCAACCCCAAGTTGCGTCGTGATCTTCACTTGCACCATTGCAATACATTCCAGGCTCTTGTGGACAAGGCCATTAATGCAGAGACAGCTCAACTCACTTACGAAGAGTCTTGTAAGCACACCTGTGATTTGGGTTCTTCCTCCGGTTCTAGTTCTCAGAAGCGCCGGATTTGGGTCCCGAACTCCGCTCTTCCACCCGGTTATACACCAAGGCCTTCTTGTGTGGCACCTCACCCAGTTCAACCATATGCTACACTCATGCCTATTGGTGGACCACCTGCCAATGCGGGTCCACGTCCTACCTCCAAGATTTGTTACAAGTGTGGAGAGCCAGGCCACATTGCCCGTATTTGCACTCAGACCAGTGTTGCTCCATCCCAGCCCGAGAAGTCTATTGGCCGTGGTAGTAAGCCATCACACAAGATGATCAGTGCCAAGTCAGCTCCCACTGAACTTGGATGTGTGCATCACGTCTCGGCTAAAGACGCTCATGATGATCCAGATGTCGTTCTTGGCACACTCCTTGTCAACTGTCATCCAGCTTCGGTTCTATTCGATACTGGAGCATCTCACTCCTTCATTTCTGAAAGTTATGCTCGCTTGCACGACATGTCATTTTGTGATATGCCCTCCCCACTACTCATTCAAACTCCTGGATCCAAGTGGCAAACTTCTAGGATAAGTTATGGCAATGAAATACATGTTGATAGACTTGTATTCCTAGCTTCCTTGATATCCCTTAAGTCTTCAGATATTAACATCATCTTGGGAATGGACTGGATGAAAGCTCATTATGCCAAGATTGATTGTTACACCAGGTCTGTTCAGCTCACACACCCCTCTGGCAAGATAGTCACTGTCTCCACCAAAATTGCAAGGCGTCAACTATATTCTCTAAATGCCAGCCTTCTTCCTGACCTTGAAGATATCCCGGTAGTCCGTGACTTTCCGGATGTTTTCCAGAGGAACTGCCAGGTATTCCACCTGACATAGATGTAGAGTTTGTTATAGATCTTATCCTCGGAACCGCCCCAATTTCTAGGAGACCTTACAAGATGGCACCCTTAGAGCTAGCGGAGCTTAAGAACCAACTTGATGAGTCCTTGCAAAATGGTTTCATCTGTCCTAGTTCTTCTCCCTGGGCTTGCCCCATCCTCTTCGTCAAGAAGAAGGATGGTTCGGACCGAATGGTTGTAGATTATCGTCCCGTTAATTTGGTCACGATAAAGAACAAGTATCCACTCCCCAGGATCAATGATCTGTATGATCAGCTCGTTGGATCCTCAGTCTTCTCCAAGATGGATTTGAGTTTAGGCTACCACCAAATCAAGATCAGAAATGGGGACATTCCTAAGACGGCTTTTGTCACTCGTTATGGCCAGTACGAGTACACCGTCATGTCCTTCGGTCTAACCAATGCTCCAGCTACGTTCTCCCGCTTGATGAACTCGATCTTCATGGAGTACTTAGATAAGTTCGTCATGGTTTACCTCGATGATATCCTTATTTACTCGAAGAACGAGGAAGAGCATGCCGAACATCTTAGACTTGTGTTAGAAAAACTCATAGAACACTGTCTTTACGCCAAGTTCTCCAAGTGCGAATTTTGGTTGCCAGAAGTGACCTATCTAGGCCACATAATCTCTGGTAAGGGCATTGCTGTCAATCCCGAAAGAGTTCAAGCCGTTCTTGATTGGACTCCACCTGAAACGGATAAGCAAGTTAGGAGTTTCCTTGGCCTAGCCAGTTATTGTCGCCGCTTCGTTGAGAACTTCTCCAAAGTGGCCAAACCTCTCACGGAACTTCTCAAGAAAGATAAAAAGTTTGAGTGGTCCCCACAGTGTGAGTACAGTTTTCAGGAACTGAAAAGACGTCTGACTTCTGCTCCTGTACTTGTGCCACCGGATTTCACTAAGGACTTTGTTATCTATTGTGATGCCTCACGACAGGGACTAGGTTGCATTCTTATGCAAGATCGCCATGTGATTGCCTATGCATCTCGACAATTGCATCCAGATGAGGAGAATTATCCTACACATGATCTAGAGCTTGTAGCCGTAGTCTATGCACTTAAGACCTGGCGACATTACCTTCTCGGTAAATGTTGCGAGATATACACTGACCACCAGAGTCTCAAGTACATCTTCACCCAACCAAATTTGAACCTTAGGCAAAGATGTTGTTTGGAGTTGATCTCAGATTACGACTAAGGAATTACCTACACCCCATGCAAGGGGAATGTCATGGCTGATGCGCTAAGTCATAAGTCCTATTGCAACAATCTCATGTTGCAACAGGGCCAGCCACTTCTCCATAAGGAATTATGTAAGCTTAACCTTCACATTGCTCCTCACGGATTCCTTTCTACCTTGGTGGCGAAACCTACCCTTGAGGATCAGATCATTACTGATCAGAAGTTTGATAGGGGTGTTATCCGCATCAAGAGAAACATTAAAAAGGGAGTGGGTGGATGTTTCTCTATGGATGTCAGGACCCCGATTCTAAGCCACATCGATCTAGCCGGTAACACCTCATATCACTTTGCGGCCTCACGCACGGTATCCCACGGGTGTCGCCTTACCATGGCCCGGGACCGTTTGCGCCTTTTGGCTCGCGTATATGACAATGTTGCTAGCATCCATATGACCGAGAACCCGGGCCGACATGGCTAGTCGTGAACCCAAAGCGGCACAGACCTATGGAGACAGGCATACATGAATCACAACGAACATGTCGGTCATCAACGAGTGATTCCGGGTTGTGCACTGGGCTAACAGGACTCCGGGGAATCCCGGGCTGTAGCAGGCTAGACAGGACTCCGGAGATCACCGCGTGACATTTCCCCGAAGGGACAGACATAGGGACGAAGTGAAACACATGCCGGCCAGTCAAGCGTCCTGAACAGTAGTGCTGGGCTAGCAGGACTCCGGTGAACCGGGCTGTAGCGGACTACTATGGCTCGAGGAGCACTAGACTACATTTCCCCATAAGAAAGGCTGCGAAGGACAAACAACTAGATTGTCGGATCCCACTCATACCAAGCATTTCAATCATACATACAATATGCTCGATATGAGTACATACAACATGGCATCACAACAAAACTCTACAACTCAAGTACTTTATTTAAAGGCTCCAGGGAGCCATACATAACCTATCCATACAGGTAGGGGTCACATGACCCGACACTCAAGTCATACAGTCATACAAGCACATGCGGAAGCAACTAGTCTGAGTACAGACTCTAGAAAGAAAGAAGGCTTCTCGAAGCCTGTCTATCTACATAGGGCCCTCCATGGCCTGGATCACCACCTGGGTGGCTAGTCACTCGTCGACGTCAAGATCTATGTAAAACCCATCGGAGGGGGCAGTGTTGTCGTCTGAAAACAATAAATAAGCAAACATGAGTACAAAGGTACTCAGCAAGTCTTACATCAGAACCTACTGTACATGCTCATTCTCAAGAAGGTGGTGGGGTTTATGCAGCAAGCCAGCTTTGACTCTTGGCTAAGCTATCCTACGGAATCTTTTAGCAAAATAGTTTTCGCACACGAGTCCACTACTCACCATCACAATACTCCACCGTGGATCCTCCCTCGTATCCTGCGAGGGGGCCATCCTTGGTACTCACACTTATCTTGAGTCTTTTAGTAGTATCCATTAACTTGTCTATGAACTGTATAGGCAACCAAGTAGTCCTTTACCGCGGACGCGGCTATTCGAATAGTTTTATACCCTGCAGGGGTGTACTTCGTCATACACGCTTTCACCGCTTACCGCCATCTACACGACATGTACTCGGCAACCTTCAAGCGGAAGCCCAGCGAGGGTGTCGGCCACGGCCTACCTAAACACCTAAGCCCCTAGTCCAGGTTATCGCCTATCCAGGTTCCATCCGCAGGGAGTCCGGCCGAGGTTTCCACATACGGCCCCGAACGATGTGAACAGGGTTCCCGAGACACCAAACGGGTGACTCGGTACACCGTGCCACGGTGTATCTACCGCAACATAGCCCACCCCTAGGGTCAGCGCTACACACGGCCGCCAACACATATCCTACAAGAACCAGAAACTATTTGCAACTCCTGGACAGAGTACTAGGGTGGCTAAGAAGCCGAGAGGGTCCATTTGTTTCGGGCCCAATGTACGGTAGTAACTGCATCTTAAATCACACATACAGATCTCGGTTCTTATGGACGGCCTCAATGAAACAACCCACCATGTACTCCTACATGGCCTCTCATCGATACCTTTACCAAAACATGTTCAACACATCCCTCATATTACTGGCACAAGCATTTCACTCTAGCCCATCACCCAGATGAACCAGACCTGACACAACTCTAAGCATAGCAGGCATAGCAAGGTAGGAATCACAAAACATGGCTCAATCAACTCCTACACATGCTAGTGGGTTTCATCTAGTTACTGTGGCAATGACAGGTCATGCAGAGGATAAGGGTTCAACTACCATAGCACACAGCAGTTTGAATCGTGTTGTCTTAATGCAGTAAACAAGACCAGGAGCGAGAACATGGGTTGTATCGGAATGATCAATGGTTGCTTGCCTGATGGAGTGGTGACGGGATATTGCCCTTTAGTTGGATACTCGTGAATATCCTCGGAGGCAGAACCTACCACGAAGAACACAACCGAGCACAATCAACACATAACGATATGCAACAATATGATGCATGCTATGACATGGCAATATGGATGTGTCTTGAGCTAATGCAACTAGCTATAATTTAAATGGAGTTGGTTTGAGTACAAGATTCAAATTCCAACCCCATATATGATTATTTAAATGCCCTTTATTTGTTTTGTCCAAAACAGGGGACAAACATTGTTCAAACATGCATGAAAATGGTACAGATGGATTCCTTGAATTTTTCTGATAATTTTACATATATAATTTGTCTCATTTGGAGTTATGGTTGAATTTCTATGAATTTTTGAAGTTTTGGGTATTTTCTGGAATTTCCTGAATTATTTTTAAACTAGAAAATGGTTTACTGCGTCAGCCTTGCGTCAGCATGACATCAGCAAGTCAAAGGCGCCAGCCAGGTCAAACCTGACTGGTGGGGCCCCCTGGTCAGTGTCTCTGTGCACTAACCGCGCTTAGTTAGCCTAATTAACAGGCGGGGCCCACTAGTCAGTGACTATACTAATTAACTAATCTATTTAGTTAGTACTAACAGGGTAATTTGCCGGGCAGGGCCCACATGTTAGTGAGAGAGGGGGGGGGGGGAGTCAACCCACGTCAGCAGGTCAAACCTCCCCGGTCAGCGGGTCAAGGCCTGCCGGCGTTTAGCCGCCGGCGAGGCCAGACACGGTGGCGCGCTGCGGAAATCGCCCACGGGGCACCATTTGGGGCGTGGAGAGCATCTACGAGCTCCTGGGAATGAGCCGCAGCTCTTGGTGGTGGTGGTGGAGCTCGGGGTGGCCGGGGACGTCGCCGGCGACGACTTTGGCGGTCGCCGGAGTTCGGGTGATCGCGGGATCACGTTTTGGTGCGTAGAAGAGCGGGGCAAAGGGGCTAGGAGGGCGCTACGCACCGCGAGGAGTAAGTTCGACACTCCAGGGTGACCATTTGGTCACCGGAGCATCGTCGACAGCGAGCTCAGGCGGCGGCGCACTTCGGTCATCACGGGGGTGACGGCTACGGCAACCAATTGAAGCGGGGAAGAGGGGGAAACGGTTGCGGAGCTCACCGCGGTGCCGTAGGGATGGTTAGCGGGCTCGGGGGCGTCCTGCGTGCGGCGAATCGATGATGAAGGTGGCCGGAGCCCGAGGTGGAAGACGACGGCGATGGCGATGTTGCTGGCCTCCCGGGGTCACGTGCCTTGGCGTACGGCTCTACGGTGTCGAGGCGAAGCTCATGGGGGCGCTGGCCGGCGTGGGGGGTGCTGGTGGCCACGGTAACGACAAGCGACGGCGACGGCGACTCTCGGATGAGCTCGGGGAAGAGAGTCAGGGGAGCGAGAGAGAGTGGAGCGAGTGAGGGAGAGGAGCGACGGGACACGGGACATCGTCGTGGCGTCGCTAGGAGGGCCGGTGGGAGCAGGAGGTGGAAGCAGGAGGTGGCTTCGCCTCCTGTGCGCGCGCCACGCCGTCGTCCTCCTGGCAAAGGAAGGAGACGACTAGCGTCGCCTGGTGGGCTGGGCCGTGCTGGGCCGGTTGGTGGCGCCAGGTAAGTGGCCCACTGGCCTACTCTCTCTCTCTCTCTCAAATTTTATTCTGTTTTCTATTTTTGCTATTCTGTTTTGATTTAGTTTAAATACTAAATCATTTTATAAAATCCTGAAAATATTTATGGACACTTTCTGAATTATTTCAGTGGCCCAAAAATAATTCCAACATTATTTGAGCATTTGAATTATTTAATAGTATTTAAATGCCCAAATTCAAATATTTATGAATTAAGTCAATGCCCCTTTTGTTGACCTAAAAATATATGCATCATTTTTCCCAAGGGTTCTAACCCAAGGCAAAGAGGGTGAACATATCTGAAGGGCATTTCAGGTTCATTGAATTTATTTTTAGTAAACCCTAGTTGATTTCAGGGGGGGGGGTGCTGGGGGTTCTGCTTTCCCCATTTCAATTTTCTGATGAAGGTAAGCATGATGCACACTCTAATGCATAACCTAGCTAGGGTGTGACAACTCACCCCCACTCAATAGAATCTCGTCCCGAGATTTAGGATCATCTGGGAAGAAGGCGGGGTACTCGAGTCGAAGGCGATCCTCCCTTTCCCAAGTGGCTTCTTCCTCGGAATGGTGTGACCATTGAACCTTGAGAAACTTGATATTATGACGTCGAGTGGTACGCTCGGCTTGATCAAGGATACGAACGGGGTATTCCCGATAAGAAAGGTTATCTTGTAAATCAAGCGTTTCGTGGTCCACTCCACGGATAGGATCCGCGAAGCAACGCCTGAGTTGCGAAACGTGGAAGATGTCGTGAACTCTGGAAAGATGCGGAGGTAGTTCCAATTGGTAGGCAACTTCTCCTTGTTTGGCAAGAATGCGAAAAGGTCCAATGTAACGAGGAGCCAATTTGCCTTTGATACCGAAGCGATGGGTTCCCTTTAACGGGGTAACTCGAAGGTAAGCTTTCTCGTCAATTTCAAATGTCATAGGCTTATGCTTACGATCATATTGACTCTTTTGGCGAGATTGGGCCGTTTTCAATTTCTCACGAATAACGCGAACCTGCTCTTCTGCTTCCTGAATCATATCTGGGCCAAAGAGTTGTCTTTCCCCGGTTTCTGACCAGGTAAGAGGCGTTCGACATTTTCGTCCATAGAGAACTTCGAAGGGAGCCTTGCCCAAACTAGCTTGATAGCTATTGTTATAGGCAAACTCCGCGAATGGAAGGCATTTCTCCCAACTCATTCCGAACGAGATAACAGAAGCTCGGAGCATATCTTCCAGAATTTGATTTACTCGCTCTACTTGACCACTTGATTGAGGATGGAAGGCGGTGCTAAAGGAGAGATGAGTTCCCATAGCATTTTGGAAACTTTCCCAAAATCAAGAGGTGAAGAGACTTCCACGGTCTGAGTTAATTTCCAACGGGACACCATGAAGAGACACTATTCGGGAGATGTATAAGTCAGCTAGCTGGCTAGCGGTGATACTCTCACGAACAGGTAGAAAATGGGCTACTTTGGAAAGACGGTCGATCACGACGAAGATGGCATTATTTCCCCTGTTGGTCCTGGGAAACCCAGTGATGAAGTCCATACTGATTTTGTCCCATTTCCATTCAGGAATAGCCAAAGGTTGAAGGGTGCCAGCAGGCCGTTGATGCTCCGCTTTAACACGACGACAAACATCGCAATTAGCAATGTATTGAGCGATTTCTCTCTTCATCCTAGTCCACCAAAACCTCTGGCGTAGGTCTTGATACATTTTGGTACTACCGGGATGAATGGTGAGAGGGGATTCATGAGCTTCCTTAAGGATCAGTCGCCTCAGGTTTCACGCCTTCGGAACCACTAGGCCATTCCCAAAGTATACAACACCTTGGTCATCAATGGAGAAACAATTCACGACTCCTTTTCTAACGTTTCTCTTGATACGGGAAATTCCCGGATCTATCTTCTGCGCCTTGATGACCTGATCCGTAAGGGTAGGTTCCGCTACCAGGGTGGATAGGAATCCTTGAGGAACAATGTGAAGATTAAGCTTGCGAAATTCCTCATGGAGAAGTGGTTGACTTTGTTGTAACATCAGGTTGTTACAATAGGACTTACGACTTAATGCATCGGCCATGACATTGGCCTTGCCAGGGGTGTAAGTTATTCCTAAGTCGTAATCCGAGATCAACTCGACCCAACGTCTCTGCCTGAGATTCAAATCTGGTTGGGTGAAGATATATTTCAAGCTTTGGTGATCGGTGAAGATCTCGCAACGATTACCGAGGAGGTAATGTCGCCAGGTTTTGAGTGCATGGACTACAGCTGCAAGCTCTAGATCATGTGTGGGATAATTTTCCTCATGTGGGTGTAATTGCCGTTAAGCATAGGCAATTACCTGACGATCCTGCATGAGTATGCAACCTAGTCCTTGTCGCGAGGCGTCGCAATAGATAATAAAGTCCTTGCAGAAATCTGGTGGTACCAGTACGGGAGCAGATGTCAGGCGTCTTTTCAGTTCTTGAAAACTGAACTCGCACTGTGGAGTCCACTCGAACTTCTTATCTTTCTTGAGGAGTTCAGTTAGAGGTTTAGCAACCCTGCAGAAATTCTCGACGAAGCGGCGGCAATAGCTCGCTAGGCCAAGGAAACTCCGAAATTGCTTGATCGAAACAGGTGGAGTCCAATCAAGGACGGCTTGAACTCGCTCGGGATTGACAGCAATACCCTTACCAGAGATTACATGGCCTAGATAGGTCACTTCTGACAACCAAAATTCACACTTGGAGAATTTGGCATAAAGGCGATGCTCTCGAAGTTTCATCAATACCAGCCTTAGATGTTCGGCATGTTCCTCTTCATTCTTGGAGTAGATGAGTATGTCATCGAGGTATACTACGACGAATTTGTCCAAGTACTCCATGAAAACCGAGTTCATTAACCGGGAGAAAGTGGCCGGGGCATTGATTAAACCGAAGGACATGACGGTGTACTCGTATTGGCCATAACGAGTAACAAAAGCCGTTTTGGGAATGTCCCCGTTTCTGATTTTGATTTGATGGTAGCCCAACCTCAAATCCATCTTGGAAAAGACTGAGGATCCAGCGAGCTGATCATACAGGTCGTTGATCCTGGGAAGCGGGTATTTGTTCTTGATGGTGACCAGATTGATAGGTCGGTAATCCACAACCATTCGAGCCGTTCCATCCTTCTTCTTGACGAAGAGGACGGGGCAAGCCCAAGGAGAGGAGCTAGGACGGATGAACCCTTTGTTCAAGGACTCATCGAGTTGGTTCTTAAGCTCGGCTAGTTCTAAGGGTGCCATCTTGTAGGGTCTTCTAGCAATTGGAACTGTTCCTGGAACAAGGTCTATCACAAACTCGACATCCCGGTCAGGTGGAACACCTGGTAGTTCTTCCGGAAACACATCCGGGAAGTCTCGGACTACCGGAACGTCCTCAAGGTCTGGAAGGGGGTTGGCATTGAGAGAGTAAAGTTGGCGCTTGGCCACTCGAGTTAAGACATTAACTGTCTTGCCCGAGGGATGGGTAAGTTGAACGGTTCTAGTGGCACAATCGATCTTGGCATAATGAGCCGACATCCAGTCCATACCCAAGATGATGTTTATGTCGGAGGACTTGAGAGCTATTAAAGATGCAAGGAAGACAAGCCTATCGACAAGAATTTCGTTCCCATGGCTTACCCTAGAAGTTTGCCATTTGGAACCCGGAGTTTGAATTACCATGGAAGTGGGCATGTCACAGAATGTCGTGCTATGCAACCGAGCATAATTCTCGGATATGAATGAATGAGATGCTCCAGTATCAAAAAGAACAGATGCCGGATGGTAGTTAACAAGGAGCGTACCAAGGACGACGTTGGGATCCTCATGAGCCTCTTCGGCTGAAACATAGTTGACATGGCCACGTGCAGTAGTGGCCGGCTTGGCGTAGAAAGTCTTTCCCGCGGGCTTACCACGGCCAACGGACTTTCCAGCTTGATTGGGGTTGTTCTGGGGACACTCTCGACTATAGTGACCCGGTTCTCCACACTTGAAGCATGTTACCACAGTGGGGCGTGGAGCAACATTAGCAGCGGGGCCACCATAGGACTTGGACGGTGCAATTTGCTGGTTGGGACGAGGCACCTCAAAGGATGGCCTCGGGGTGAATCTGGGTGGCAGTGCGGTGCTTGGAATCCACACCCGGCGCTTCTGGGCTCCAGAGCCGGATGAAGACCCAAAATCACGAGAATGCTTGCGTGAAGCGTCATAATCAGTCTGGCCTGTCTCAGCACTGATAGCTTTATTGACCAGCTTCTGGAAGGATGTGCACTCATGCAGACGGAGATCGCGGTGAAGCTCAGGGCTAAGTCCCTTACGGAACCTTGCCTGCTTCTTGGCGTCAGTAGAAACCTCTTCAGGAGCATAGCGTGCCAGGTTCCCAAATTCTCGGCTATATGCATCCACAGTCAGCCTTCCTTGGGTGAAGTTGCAGAACTCCTCCCTCTTGCGATCCATGAGACCTTCCGGAATGTGATGCTCACGGAAAGCCTCGCTGAACTCAGCCCAGGTAGTGATTTGGCCGACCGGGCGCATAGCTTCGTAGTTTTCCCACCAATGGCTAGCGGGGCCCTCAAGATGATAAGCAGCATAGGTAACCTTGTCGGCTTCAGCTACGTTGGCAGAACGTAGCTTGTGGGTGATGCTGCGAAGCCAATCATCCGCGTCGAGGGGATCAACGGAATGGTTAAACTTTGGTGGGTACAGCTTGATAAAGTCGTTGATTGACACCAAGTCATTTCGTGGGTGGCGTGCAGTGTTCTGCTCAATCCGCTCCAACAGGCGGTTGGTCTCAGGCTTGTTCCTTTCCGCCTCCAGCATCACTTCGGCCAGGGAAGGTGGGTGAGGCAAATTTTCACCTCTAGCTGCATTGGCTTCCCCCTGCGCCAGGGCAGCAGGGTTTCCACGGGTGTTGACCATCCTAGGAGGAAAAACAAGACAACGGTTTAGACAAGGATGGCTCAAACTTAACAGGGAAGTGCAGAATGTAAAGGATAACGCGGAATGCAGAGATGCTCATTCGTATGCCTTGGTAATATAAAACTGCCATATATACACCAACGGTCATACTCGTCATACATAGTTTAGTACAAGCCCATGCTACAGTACAACTATGAAAGTAGACGTTACATCTCATCGGAGGCATTCCGAGTCCCTATACATTATTTGTCTACACCTCCGGAATCGATTACACACCAAGTCGTATTCCACAAGTCACACAGGATAGTGGAGATACAACTACTACAATACTAGTGGTACTACTACTAACTCAGATAGCTCCGTAGTAGTCCTCATAGAAGTCACCTCCATAGCCTGGAAGTTCAACGTGATCATCCGGAAACAGGCGGTCCTGAGGAGCCTGTGGACCATAGGGGCTAGGATAAGGTCTTGGACCAACAAACGGTGGCCTGCGGGGACCAAAGGGGTGGGGTGATGCCTCCCACATCACGCCAATCCACCATGTCTGGCAGAGCTGCTCTCACAGGATACAGATCCCTGGTATCCATACATCCAGCTTGCACCGCGGGTGCAAACCGAGTCAATGTGGCCCAATGATCAGCACGGGTATTGAAGAGCTCCAGCCTCAAGGCCCGATTCTCTCGGTCCTTATCTTCGAGCATCTCAGCGGTGGTACGAGTTAATGAGTCCTCCTGAGTGGAGTCAGCATAGATAGCCTGAAGATACCCCTGCGCTCCCGGAAGTGAAGCTGGCATGTAACGGAAGTCAGTGTTCCGAAGCAGGCCAGTCCGGACTCGCAAGATGGTCATCATGGAATAGGCAGCATCCTGCACAGCCATCTCAATGGTAACTCCGAGTCCATAGGAACAGTGAAGGGGCTCGGTAGATCCAGGATAGGAAGGAAATATCCTGACGGTGCATAAATACTGGCTTTGATTAAAGTCACGGAACTGCTCTTCAACAGTGTATTCGGGATACCAACGGTATCCTGTCTCGATCATGACCCGGACCAACATAGCAGTATGACCGGGCACGTCGAGGCACCTGGTCAGGCGAACCACTTGATTTTGAGGCTGATTGGCCATCTGAAAGCACAACCACAAGACAAAGACATCAGAATTCCTAGGGAAAATTGGGCAGCATAACGGCTGTAAATGCTCAGAAAAAGATTTGAGACATCCACAACAGTTCACAATACCGCTCAACAGCATCATATCAAGGTTCTGATTCAAATAGCCACGTACTAAAATGGTAGAAACTGGACTGAAACTCGTAGCAATAATCCTATGAACTACTACGGATTAGTAACACGTGAACCTGATAGAAGAAGAGAGCCTAGTCCTTACCCACGTTGAATGAGAAGAGAATGACTCAGATCAGAAGCATAGGGTAAAGGAGTAAAAAGAACCTTACGTTCCCTCCCACAATCAATTCCCTTACATATAACTAAAGCATTTCTAGACTCGACATCGAGCAGTTTGGCTGAACGAACCTACAGGCAGTCCGGCTCTGATACCAACGCTGTCAGGACCCCGATTCTAGGCCACATCGATCTAGCCGGTAACACCTCATATCACTTTGCGGCCTCACGCACGGTATCCCACGGGTGTCGCCTTACCATGGCCCGGGACCGTTTGCGCCTTTTGGCTCGCGTATATGACAATGTCGCTAGCATCCATATGACCGAGAACCCGGGCCGACATGGCTAGTCGTGAACCCAAAGCGGCACAGACCTATGGAGACAGGCATACATGAATCACAACGAACATGTCGGTCATCAACGAGTGATTCCGGGCTGTAGCACTGGGCTAACAGGACTCCGGGGAATCCCGGGCTGTAGCAGGCTAGACAGGACTCCGAAGATCACCGCGTGACATTTCCCCGAAGGGACAGACATAGGGACGAAGTGAAACACATGCCGGCCAGTCAAGCGTCCTGAACAGTAGTGCTGGGCTAGCAGGACTCCGGTGAACCGGGCTGTAGCGGACTACTATGGCTCGAGGAGCACTAGACTACATTTCCCCATAAGAAAGGCTGCGAAGGACAAACAACTAGATTGTCGGATCCCACTCATACCAAGCATTTCAATCATACATACAATATGCTCGATATGAGTACATACAACATGGCATCACAACAAAACTCTACAACTCAAGTACTTTATTTAAAAGCTCCAGGGAGCCATACATAACCTATCCATACAGGTAGGGGTCACATGACCCGACACTCAAGTCATACAGTCATACAAGCACATGCGGAAGCAACTAGTCTGAGTACAGACTCTAGAAAGAAAGAAGGCTTCTCGAAGCCTGTCTATCTACATAGGGCCCTCCATGGCCTGGATCACCACCTGGGTGGCTAGTCACTCGTCGACGTCAAGATCTACGTAAAACCCATCGGAGGGGGCAGTGTTGTCGTCTGAAAACAATAAATAAGCAAACATCAGTACAAAGGTACTCAGCAAGTCTTACATCAGAACCTACTGTACATGCTCATTCTCAAGAAGGTGGTGGGGTTTATGCAGCAAGCCAGCTTTGACTCTTGGCTAAGCTATCCTACGGAATCTTTTAGCAAAATAGTTTTCGCACACGAGTCCACTACTCACCATCACAATACTCCACCGTGGATCCTCCCTCGTATCCTGCGAGGGGGCCATCCTTGGTACTCACACTTATCTTGAGTCTTTTAGTAGTATCCATTAACTTGTCTATGAACTGTATAGGCAACCAAGTAGTCCTTTACCGCGGACGCAGCTATTCGAATAGTTTTATACCCTGCAGGGGTGTACTTCGTCATACACGCTTTCACCGCTTACCGCCGTCTACACGACATGTACTCGGCAACCTTCAAGCGGAAGCCCAGCGAGGGTGTCGGCCACGGCCTACCTAAACACCTAAGCCCCTAGTCCAGGTTATCGCCTATCCAGGTTCCATCCGCAGGGAGTCCGGCCGAGGTTTCCACATACGGCCCCGAACGATGTGAACAGGGTTCCCGAGACACCAAACGGGTGACTCGGTACACCGTGCCACGGTGTATCTACCGCAACATAGCCCACCCCTAGGGTCAGCGCTACGCACGGCCGCCAACACATATCCTACAAGCACCAGAAACTATTTGCAACTCCTGGACAGAGTACTAGGGTGGCTAAGAAGCCGAGAGGGTCCATTTGTTTCAGGCCCAATGTACGGTAGTAACTGCATCTTAAATCACACATACAGATCTCGGTTCTTATGGACGGCCTCAATGAAACAACCCACCATGTACTCCTACATGGCCTCTCATCGATACCTTTACCAAAACATGTTCAACACATCCCTCATATTACTGGCACAAGCATTTCACTCTAGCCCATCACCCAGATGAACCAGACCTGACACAACTCTAAGCATAGCAGGCATAGCAAGGTAGGAATCACAAAACATGGCTCAATCAACTCCTACACATGCTAGTGGCTTTCATCTAGTTACTGTGGCAATGACAGGTCATGCAGAGGATAAGGGTTCAACTACCATAGCACACAGCAGTTTGAATCGTGTTGTCTTAATGCAGTAAACAAGAGCAGGAGCGAGAACATGGGTTGTATCGGAATGATCAATGGTTGCTTGCCTGATGGAGTGGTGACGGGATACTGCCCTTCAGTTGGATACTCGTGAATATCCTCGGAGGCAGAACCTACCACGAAGAACACAACCGAGCACAATCAACACATGACGATATGCAACAATATGATGCATGCTATGACATGGCAATATGGATGTGTCTTGAGCTAATGCAACTAGCTATAATTTAAATGGAGTTGGTTTGAGTACAAGATTCAAATTCCAACCCCATATATGATTATTTAAATGCCCTTTATTTGTTTTGTCCAAAACAGGGGACAAACATTGTTCAAACATGCATGAAAATGGTACAGATGGATTCCTTGAATTTTTCTGATAATTTTACATATATAATTTGTCTCATTTGGAGTTATGGTTGAATTTCTATGAATTTTTGAAGTTTTGGGTATTTTCTGGAATTTCCTGAATTATTTTTAAACTAGAAAATGGTTTACTGCGTCAGCCTTGCGTCAGCATGACATCAGCAAGTCAAAGGCGCCAGCCAGGTCAAACCTAACTGGTGGGGCCCCCTGGTCAGTTTCTCTGTGCACTAACCGCGCTTAGTTAGCCTAATTAACAGGCGGGGCCCACTAGTCAGTGACTATACTAATTAACTAATCTATTTAGTTAGTACTAACAGGGTAATTTGCCAGGCAGGGCCCGCATGTTAGTGAGAGAGGGGGGGGAGTCAACCCACGTCAGCAGGTCAAACCTCCCCGGTCAGCGGGTCAAGGCCTGCTGGCGTTTAGCCGCCGGCGAGGCCAGACGCGGTGGCGCGCTGCGGAAATCGCCCACGGGGCACCATTTGGGGCGTGGAGAGCATCTACGAGCTCCTGGGAACGAGCCGCAGCTCTTGGTGGTGGTGGTGGAGCTCGGGGTGGCCGGGGACGTCGCCGGCGACGACTTTGGCAGTCGCCGGAGTTCGGGTGATCGCGGGATCACGTTTTGGTGCGTAGAAGAGCGGGGCAAAGGGGCTAGGAGGGCGCTACGCACCGCGAGGAGTAAGTTCGACACTCCAGGGTGACCATTTGGTCACCGGAGCATCGTCGACAGCGAGCTCAGGCGGCGGCGCACTTCGGTCATCACGGGGGTGACGGCTACAGCAACCAATTGAAGCGGGGAAGAGGGGGAAATGGTTGCGGAGCTCACCGCGGTGCCGTAGGGATGGTTAGCGGGCTCGGGGGCGTCCTGCGTGCGGCGAATCGATGATGAAGGTGGCCGGAGCCCGAGGTGGAAGATGACGGCGATGGCGATGTTGCTGGCCTCTCGGGGTCACGTGCCTTGGCGTACGGCTCTACGGCGTCGAGGCGAAGCTCATGGGGGCGCTGGCCGGCGTGGGGGGTGCTGGTGGCCACGGTAACGACAAGCGACGGCGACGGCGACTCTCGGATGAGCTCGGGGAAGAGAGTCAGGGGAGCGAGAGAGAGTGGAGCGAGTGAGGGAGAGGAGCGACGGGACACGGGACATCGTCGTGGCGTCGCTAGGAGGGCCGGGGGGAGCGGGAGGTGGAAGCAGGAGGTGGCTTCGCCTCCTGTGCGCGCGCCACGCCGTCGTCCTCCTGGCAAAGGAAGGAGACGACTGGCGTCGCCTGGTGGGCTGGGCCGTGCTGGGCCGGTTGGTGGCACTAGGTAAGTGGCCCACTGGCCTACTCTCTCTCTCTCTCAAATTTTATTCTGTTTTCTATTTTTGCTATTCTGTTTTGATTTAGTTTAATTACTAAATCATTTTATAAAATCCTGAAAATATTTATGGACACTTTCTGAATTATTTCAGTGGCCCAAAAATAATTCCAACATTATTTGAGCATTTGAATTATATAATAGTATTTAAATGACCAAATTCAAATATTTATGAATTAAGTCAATGCCCCTTTTGTTGACCTAAAAATATATGCATCATTTTTCCCAAGGGTTCTAACCCAAGGCAAAGAGGGTGAACATATCTGAAGGGCATTTCAGGTTCATTGAATTTATTTTTAGTAAACCCTAGTTGATTTCAGGGGGGGGGGGTGCTGGGGGTTCTGCTTTCCCCATTTCAATTTTCTGATGAAGGTAAGCATGATGCACACTCTAATGCATAACCTAGCTAGGGTGTGACAATGGATGATCGAGGTGTTGTTCTCTTTGAGAATCGCTTGGTGATTCCCAAGAATCAACATCTGCGACAATTGAGTCTTAAGGAGGCACATGAATCCCCTCTCACGATTCATCCCGGTAGTACTAAGATGTATCAGGACCTACGCCAGAGGTTCTGGTGGACTAGGATGAAGAGAGAAATTGCTCAGTTCATTGCTAACTGTGATGTTTGTCGTCGCGTTAAGGCAAAGCATCAAAGGCCTGCTGGCACCCTTCAACCTTTAGCTATTCCTGAGTGGAAATGGGATAAAGTTGGTATGGACTTCATCACCGGCTTTCCCAGGACCAAGTGAGGGAATAATGCTATCTTCGTAGTCATTGATCGTCTTTCCAAAGTGGCTCACTTCCTACCTGTTCGAGAGAGTATCACTGCTAGTCAGCTCGCTGACTTATATATTTCTCGAATAGTGTCACTTCATGGTGTTCCACTAGAGATCAATTCAGACCGTGGTAGTCTTTTCACTTCTCATTTCTGGGAGAGTTTCCAAACTGCTATGGGCACCCATCTTTCCTTCAGTACCTCTTTCCACCCTCAATCCAGTGGTCAGGTGGAAAGGGTCAACCAGATTCTTGAAGACATGCTTAGAGCTTGTGTTATCTCCTTCGGTATGGATTGGGAGAAGTGTCTTCCCTTCGCCGAGTTTGCTTATAACAATAGCTACCAATCCAGCCTCAAGAAAGCTCCTTTTGAGGTTCTGTATGGATGAAGATGTCGAACACCTTTGAACTGGTCAGAAACCGGTGAAAGACAATTCTTTGGATCGGATATGTTCCAGGAGGCAGAAGAGCAAGTTCGCATCATTCGTGAGAACTTGAAAACAGCCCAATCTCATCAAAAGAGCCAGTATGACCGTAGTCATAAAGAAGTGGCTTATGAAATTGGTGACAAGGTTTACCTTCGGGTTACCCCTTTGAAGGGTACCCATCATTTCGGTATCAAGGGCAAGTTGGCTCCTCGTTACATTGGTCCTTTTCGCGTTCTCGCTAAACGAGGAGAGGTTGCCTACCAATTGGAACTACCGTCACACCTTTCTCGAGTTCATGATGTCTTCCACATCTCTCAACTCAGGCATTGCTTCTCGGATCCCATCCGCGGAGTGGACCACGAAACGCTTGATCTCCAAGATAACCTCACTTATCGAGAGTACCCCATCCGCATTCTGGATCAAGCCGAGCGAGTCACTCGACGTCATAACATCAAGTTTCTCAAGGTTCAGCGGTCTCATCATCCCGAGAGAGAAGCTACCTGGGAGCGTGCAGATCATCTTTGACTGGAGTACCCCACTTTCTTCCCGCCGACTCCTGAATCTCGGGACGAGATTCTTCTGACTGGGGGCGAGTTGTCACATCCTTAGTCCTGGTATAACCTAGGCTAGCCCTTCATGTTTGCATCATGTTTAAATTTCAGTTAAACTTGAAATAGGGGATAATAAACCCTAGCAGCAAATGAAATTCAACCAGGTTCAAACTTAAAACTTTTCAAAGACCCCAAAATGTTCATGATTTATGATAAATGTGAAAACCCCTGCCAAAAATGATGAGCATATTTCTTGGCCATTTATGGAATTTTGATTTAATTCATATTGTATTTGAGTTGGAGAAAATATATGTTATAAATATATTTAATGCTTCAATAATTCTGTTATTTTGTGAGGGGCTTTAGAATATTTCTTTCAGTCCCTGCAAAAATTATCACAAGAAACAAAAATGATTTAGTGCTTGAACTAAATCAAAACAAATTGAACAAATAGAAAACAGTAACTAAAAAAAAGAAAAACAGAAAGCTTTCCTGGCGCTTACCTACAGTCATCTGGCGCCTTAGCCGGCCCAGTAGTGCGGCCCACCGGCCCAACCGCCAGCCGTCGTCCTCCTGGCGATGACAGAAGGACAGGGGCATGCGCCGGCGCGCGCGGCCACGCGCCCGGCCGGGGCCACGTTCCCCGCCACCTCCTGCTTCTCTTCCTTGTCGCCTGGATCGCCCGCATGTCGCCATGACACCCCGCACCTCTCTCCCTCTCCCTCGCTCTCCCTCCTCCCCTGGTTCTCTCCCGCGCGACCGCCCGAGCACTTCCGTCGCCGCCGTTCGCCGTTTCCGTAGCCACCGCCCCCCCTCGCTTCTCCGACCAACTCACAGGCTCCGCGCCGTCACCTGCTACCTCTCCATCGAGCCACACGCCTCTGGAGGCCCTGGAGCATCGCCATCACCGTCGTCTTCAAGCTTCGGCCGACGAGATCGCCCTCGTTGCTCCGGCTGCCCCAAGCCTTCCCCGAGCTCGCCGACGACGCCGTTGGATTCGCTGTGAGCCCCGCTGTCGAACCCCCCTTCTCCCCTGCCTCCCTGTGCCCCGCAGGCCGATTCCGCTCGCGCCCGAACACCGGCTGCCGCCGCGAGCTTTGGCGCCCCCGCAACCACCCACTAGCTCCGCTGGATGCGGACAACAACGGGCTACGCCCCGGTGGTCTTCGCGCGTCCAGACGCCGCTCGTAGCGTAGGTCCGGCGAGTCGCCGCCGTTGTTTTGGTCGTCGCCGGCCGAACTCCGGTGACTGCTGACGTGGCCTCTAGTTAGGCACTAATTACCCCTAGAGACACCGACGTGTCGGCCCCATGCCATTAACTAAACTAGGATTAGCATTAGTTTAACACTAACTAACTCAGTTAGTGGACTAAGTCACTGACCAGTGGGTCCCACTGGTCAGGTTTGACCTGGCCAGCCATAGTTGACCTGATGACGTCACTCTTACGTCATGCTGACGTAGTAAAACCTTTTTTGGATTTTAAATAAATCTAAATGATTTATTTATTTTCAGAAAATGCCTAAAACTTCTAAAAATCATAGAAAATAATCTATAACTCAGAATGAAATAATTTATATATGAAAAATTATCAGAAAAATTCAAGGAATCTGTTTATGGAACTTTCATGCATGTTTGAACAATGTTTGTCCTCTGTTTTGGACAAAACAAATAAATGGCATTTATAAAGAGTTAATTTAGAGTTGCATTTGAACCTTGGGTTCAAATGGACCTCTTCCAAATAGAATGTTAAATGCATTAGCTCAGAGCACATCACATACCCATGCCATGTTCATGCATCATAATGTTGCATATGATTGTGTTTTGATTGCCGACACCGTTCCTTGTCGATAGGTCCTGCTCCGAAGAGTGCTCTAGAGTACCTGTCTGAAGAGCAGTGCCCCTTGTTGATCTACCAGGCAAGCAACCCCCCCCCCCTTGTTCATTCCGATACAATCCCACTCTCTCGCTCCTGCTCTCTTTTATTGTATTAGGACAACAACGATTCAACTGCTACTTTATGCTGCGGTAGTTGAACCCATTCCTCTGCATGACCTGTCATTGCCACAGTAAATAGTTGAAACCCACTAGCATGTGTAGGAGTTGATTGAGCCTTGTTGTGTTCTTGCCATGCCATGCCTTCTATTTCTTAGAGTTGTGTCAGGTCTGATTCATCGGGAATGAATTGGAGTGGTACGATATGTTCTGGTGCTGAGAGTTAAGCATGTGAACACGATTTGGTAAAGGTAGCGGTGAGAGGCTATGTAGGAGTACATGGTGGGTTGTCTCACTGGAACCATCCTTAAGCACTGAGTTCCGTGTATGTTGTCCAATGACTAGCTACTACCACACATTGGAATGCTTAAGTGCCCCTCTCGACTTATTAGCCAACTTGATCTCTATCCAGGAGTCGCAAATAGTTTCTGGTGTTTGTAGGTAGTGTTAGTAGTCTACCAAGTGGCACCCGGCCAGGTGGGCTTGGGACAGACTAGGCACAAGTGGCACGGTGTACCAAGCGTAGATCCATCCAGCGAGGTGGGCTTGGGAACCCTGCACATATCGTTTGGGGTCGTGAGCGACAGCGCAGTCGGATCTCCTTGCGGATGGAACTCGAATAGGCGATAAACATGGATTAGAGTCATGTGTGGTTAGTCGGGTCATGGCCGACACCCTCGCTAGGTTTCCGCTTGAAGGTTGCCGAGGTACATGACGTGTACATGGTGATAAGTGGTGAGAGTGTGTGTGAAGAAGTACACCCCTGCAGGTTATCATGATCTATTCGAATAGTCGTGTCCTCGGTTATGGACTTCTTGGATGCTTACGTGGTACATAGACAACTTAAAGTGGATACCCTAAAATGCTCAAGACAAGTGTGAGTGCTATGGATGGCCTTCTCGTAGGGAGACGAGGATGAATCTATAGTAGTGTATTGATGTGGTGATTAGTGGACTCATGTGCGCTGCCTCATCTCAAAGAAGTTTCTCATTGTCGTAGAACAGGATAGCCACTGAGTCAAAGCTGGCTTGCTGCAACTAAACCCCACATTACCTTCTTGATACAAATGCATATATGATAGGATCTGATGTACGTCTTGCTGAGTACCTTTGTACTCACGTTTGCTTTATTTATGTTTTGCAGATGAGACATCTGTCTCACTAGTAGTACCACTTGGACTTCGACGAGTAGCTTGTACCTCAGCTACGATCTTGATGGGACGTTGTAGATAGTCAGGCTCACAGCCTTTTCTTTTGTAGTTGTCTGTACTCAGACATGTAATGCTTCCGCTTGTTGCTTGTATGCTCTGAATGATGGGTCATGTGACCCCTGTTTGTATTTATGCTATGTGGCTCTTCTGAGCCTTTATCTATATGAGATTGTGTTATGTTGTGATGCCATGTCGTACATCACATACTTGCATGTTATGCGTACGTGTGATGTGTATTGCTATGTGTGGGATCTGACAATCTAGTTGTTTGTCCTTGGCAGCCTCTCTTATGGGGAAATGTAGTCTAGTGCTTCCTTGAGCCATAGTAGTCTGCTACAGCCCGGTTCACCAGAGTCCTGCTAGCCCAGCACTACTGCTCAGAACACTTGACTGGCCGGCATGTGTTCCACTTCGTTCCTATGTCTGTCCCTTCGGGGAAATGTCACGCGGTGACTTCCGGAGTCCTGCCTAGCCTGCTACAGCCCAGGTTCCCTGGAGTCCTGTTAGCCCAGTGCTACAGCCCAGATTCATATGCTGTTGACCGACATGCTCGATGTGATTCATGTATGCCTGTCCCCATAGGTTAGCACTGCTTTGGGTTCACGACTAGCCATGTTGGCCCGGGTTCTCTGTCATATGGATGCTAGCGATACTATCATATACGTGAGCCAAAAGGCGCAAATGGTCCCGGGCCATGGTAAGGCGCACTAGTAGAAAAAGGGTCAAACATGAAGCACATTAGTGCCGGTTTGTATTTGAGCCGGCACTAATGTGCACATTAGTGCCGGTTCGTGGCGGCGATCAATAGTACTGGTTCGTGGCGAACCTTTAGTACCGGTTCGTGGCATGAACCGGTACTAAATAGGTTGTGTCATCCTGCGGTCAGGCTATGGCCCCACCATCACCATTTAGTGCCGGTTCGTACCACGAACCGGTACTAATGAGCGGTGCCGGTTACGGCAAGCTGTTTTTAGTCCCACCTCACCAAGAGAGAGGCAATATGAGCGGTTTATAAGCCGTGAGTGCACAGACAATGACGAAGAGTTGCAATGCTCACCTACATGTTGATTTTCTTCAAGCCTTGCGGAATAGCATAGATTGCACTGAGCTATGTGCAGTGGCTTAGTGCAATCTACACTATTCCGAATGGCTTGAAGCAAATTAACCAGCATTGCACCTCTTTTTTATTTTTAATAACTTATTTAAACTCCGGACTTCTTTTGTGTTCAGTATGCAGCATTTAAAGCTTGTTATGCCTCAAGGTTGTTGTGGTTTGGAAATTATGGATTTGACAACCATGAATCATAGCTTTTTGTGTAAGTGACTTGGGAAACTCAAGTTTGGCAAACTCTATTGACTAGTAGAAAAACGGTCAAATGTGAAGCACATTATAGTGCCGGTTTGAATTTGAGCCGGCACGAATGTGACCATTAGTGCCGATTCCAACGGCTAGGCGGGCTGCTACCATTAGTACCGGTTCGTTGCCAATCTTTAGCACCGGTTTGTGGCACGAACCGATACTAATGTGCATCCCACCAATCAGGAAGAATCACACAGATCGTGTGTTTCTTTCTAGCTCTTGCGAGTCGTTGGATCAAGGGTGTGTTTCTTCCTAGCTCATGTGAGTCATTGGATCGAAACTATCACAATCACTTTGTGAGCCAGACGACCCTATATATAGCCCATCTCTCGCCTTCCCTGCATAAGTCTTTCAGTTCATCGACTACATACATCTACCAGTTCATCGACTGCATACATCTACCAGTTCATCGACTGAATACAAATCATTCGGATTCGCCATCATACGCCCAACCGTACATTTGATATGCATATATATGCATCACGAGCCACGGTAGGGCTGTATGATGGCGATACCAATTGGTTTGTTCTAGATCCGACATAAAAGGTTTGATACAACTTCTTTTTTGTGACATAAGATCTAACATTGTTGCTTCTAGTAGTTCTCTTGATTCCACTAACGATTCTCTTAGCCAAGTTACACTTGAGCAAGAAAATAGCTTATTGAAGGGAAGAATCAAGGTGTTGGTTTTGAACGAAAGTTCAATGCCAATGGTGTTGAGTGGGAAGAAGATCAATACCCCAAGACAAAGTTTGTTCCTCAACAAGAGAAGTATCCTACTTCCTTCAAGGGGACACAAGCTCAAGATGATCTTCTACATGTTGATTAGCTTCAAGCCTTGCGGAATAGCATAGATTGCACTGAGCTATGTGCAGTGCAGTCTACACTATTCCGAATGGCTTGAAGCAAATTAACCAGCATTGCACCTCTTTTTTATTTTTAATAACTTATTTAAACTCCGGACTTCTTTTGTGTTCAGTATGCAGCATTTAAAGCTTGTTATGCCTCAAGGTTGTTGTGCTTTGGAAATTATGGATTTGACAACCATGAATCATAGCTTTTTGTGTAAGTGACTTGGGAAACTCAAGTTTGGCAAACTCTATTGAATAGTAGAAAAACGGTCAAATGTGAACTCTGTTACATGGCCACTTCAATGTTTTTTAAACTTATTTGAGCTCCGGACTTCTTTTGTGTTCAGTATGCAGCATTTAAAGCGACGTCATCAATATCCAACATGTTCTGGCATCATTTGTTGTTTTTCGGTCATTTACCTAGCTAATTGTTTAGAGAGCTAAATGACCGTGAAATTGAAAATCACTACAAAATGAATCCTGAAAATGTTGAAACTTGGCATGGTATCATCATATCACCCGCATAGCATGCGCGAAAGAGTAGAGAGGGTCACGGCAAAAACTGGACGCACTTCGTGTACAAACTGGACCTACTCTTTCCGAGTATCAGGGTTTCGGACGAGAACTCATCTGTTACATGGCCACTTCAATGTTTTTTAAACTTATTTGAACTCCGGACTTCTTTTGTGTTCAATATGCAGCATTTAAAGCGACGTCATGAATTTTCAACCTGTTCTGACATCATTTGTTGTTTTTCGGTCATTTACCTAATTTTTTAGAGAGCTAAATGACCGTGAAATTGAAAATCACTACAAAATGAATCCTGAAAATGTTGAAACTTGGCATGGTATCATCGTATCACCCGCATAGCATGCGCGAAAGAGTAGAGAGTGTCACGGCAAAAACTGGACGCACTTCGTGTACAAACTGAACAAACTCTTTCCGAGAATCAGGGTTTCGGACTATGCAAAAATAAGTAATGCAGAAAATAAAAGAACTATACAAAAAATTACTCAAAAATAAATAGAAGAAAATAAATAATGCAGAAAAAAAACTATATAAAAAACTACTCAAAAATAAATAAATAAAAATAACTAATGCAGAAAAGAAAAAACTATATAAAAAATTTGTTGGCGCACTGCCCTGTGGGTCTACCAGACCTAGGGTGTGCAAATGCAGGCCCAGAAGGGCCAGCAGACTCACAGGGCAGCGCGCCCTAATTAATTAGGCCTAGAAGCCTGCTATATAGAGGAGTTCGAAGAGGTAGCCGCGGCTGGGTTTATAAACCAGTGCGGCTGCCCTTCCCCGGGCGAGGTGGGACTAAATTTTGGGGTGGAAGCGCAAACTCTAAATACAGCAAAAAACAACTAAAAATAAATAAAACAAAATAAATAAAGCAGAAAAGAAAAAACTAAATGAAAAAAGCCCACCTACTGGGCCACAGCGGCCTGCATACAACTAGAAACCCAACTTGTTGTTGGGCCAGGATGCAGGCCCGCAAGCCCAATAGGCCCCACAGGGCAGAGTAGCAGAGGTAGGCCCAGAAGGCCTGCTTTAGAGAGGAGCTCGAGAAAGCAGCGGCGGCGGGGCTTATAAGCAGGTGCGTGCGCCCTTCGGCTAGCGAGGTGGGACTAAACTTCTGCGCCCCTCGTCTGGCAACGCACCCCCCTTTAGTACCGGTTCGTGGCTCCAACCGGTACTAAAGGGGGGGTCTTTAGTACCGGTTCGTGGCACGAACCGGTACTAAAGGGGTCGTTTCCCGCCGCTTGGCCTTGGGAAAATAGGTCTTTAGTACCGGTTGGAGCCACGAACCGGTACTAAAGGCCAATCCTATATATACAGCACTTACAAAAATTTCAGTTTCAACTCGCCACTTCGTCTCCAACCTCCGCCGCGCGCGCCGCTCTATCCCGTCGTCGCCGTCCGTCGTCATCGTCGCTGTCCCCGCCGCCGCCCGTCGTCGTCGTCGTCTCGCGCTGCCGCGCGCCCCGAACGCCGCCGCCGTCCGTCGTCATCGCCGCGGCCGTACGTCTCTCTCTCGCTTCCGCACACACATACACACACATACACACACATACACACACACCGGCGCCCCCGCTCGTACGTACGGGGCGGCGGCATATGGGGCCGCACACACACACACACATATACCACACATGCACACACACGCATACACACACACATACACACATACGTACACATATGTATACGTATATATACACACACATGCATGCACACACATACACACACACACAATTTTTTTACTTATTTTCTGTTTTTTAGAAAAGTTAATTAGATGATCGAATGTTAGATTAATGTCGAATGTTAGATGAATTAGCTAGCTAGATAGAAAAATTGTCGAACTAGAGATTAGAACTAGTTGAATAATTAATATAACTAGTTTATTTTTAATAAGAAAATTTAGGTATATGAGATTAGAACTAGTTGAATAATTAATATAACTAGTTTATTTTTAATAAGGAAATTTAGGTATATGAGATTAGAACTAGTTGAATAATTAATATAACTAGTTTATTCTTAGTAAGAAAATTTAGGTATATGAGATTAGAACTAGTTGAATAATTAATATAACTAGTTTATTTTTAGTAAGAACATTTAGGTATATGAGATTAGAACTAGTTGAATAATTAATATAACTAGTTTATTTTTAGTAAGAAAATTTAGGTATATGAGATTAGAACTAGTTGAATAATTAATATAACTAGTTTATTTTTAGTAAGAAAATTTAGGTATATGAGATTAGAACTAGTTGAATAATTAATATAACTAGTTTATTTTTAGTAAGAAAATTTAGGTATATGAGATTAGAACTAGTTGAATAATTAATATAACTAGTTTATTTTTAGTAAGAAAATTTAGGTATATGAGATTTGATGATCTAATTAAAATATTATTTGTTAATGAATTAGATAGAAAAGTTAAATATATAGTAATGTCAATTGAATATATAGTTAGATATATTAATGTCAAATGTTAGATGAATATATATTTGGCTAGATATAGGTGTTTAATGTTTCACCTATATGAACATAGGAAATGTCATCTGACGACGAAAAAGATTTTATTATGTGCGAACACTGTGAAGACCAGCGTGGCCTGTGCGACCAAAATTTCCTTGTTGATGATAGGCGCTTCAGCATCAAGCTGGATGAGACATTCGAAGTTGATACAGTAAGTCACTTTGTCAATTATTATTTGAATGCAAAACTTATGCTTCATTTGCTTCAACTTATAATTTTAAATTTTCACTATTCTACTAGCGCATCCCCTGCCATGCAAGAATTTTGGTCTTAGATAAGATAGGTTTCAGTGCTATAGATGATATGGAGGTAAAGAGAGTTTACTTGAAGACGCAGCATGGGTATACTTTCAACGTCAAATTATATAATGGAGACACATACACCCATTTTGAATGCAAAACTTGGCAAGCACTATGCAAGGCTTATGCATTTGAGCCTGATATGGTTATCACCTTTGATATTCGTCCGGAAGATGATATTGAAGGTAATATAGACATCTGTGTCGATGTGCAAACGCCTCCAGTTCTACCATTTGGTGAGTTTTTCTCAACCATGCATGCATATGTTTATGTCTTTCGTACAGTTTATTCAAAAATAGTTGACAACTATTTTGTATTGTCAGCTTATTTCGGTTCAAGCAAACATGTCCGGCGCTTGGTAGACAGGACCTACTACTGCCCCGGGGCTCAACTAAACTGCGAGGAGATAAGTCATTATGTTTCATGGCTCGAGGATCTTAATACTGTCAAGACAAATTTTTTCCCTACACTTAGAAATGTTAGTACTCAAAACGTGCGACCAATGGTGATCGTATTGAACTACGGTGACATCTATAATCAAAAGATGGTAAGATTTTAAATATTTGTCCTTAATTAGTGCATCTTTTGCATACATTATTTTTGAAGCTAAACTTTCATTGCTTAGTATATTAATTACTATACGATGTTGTTCAACAGGGACTTTCGATGACAGTTGTGCCCCAGTGGATCGAGACAAGAGGTCGCATGTCAATGGTTAGCTTACGACCAAGATTTCCTACATTGCACATGAGTGCATTCAGGATTTCTAAAAGCGAAGAATGCTTAATAGTGAAAGATTGGAGCAAAATTGTTAACGATCGCAGAGAAGTACTAGGGGGCAGTAAGGAGAAGCGCAACCCAAGATTAGGAGACAGATTCATCTGCATGCTCCAGTATGATGAATCAGGAGAGCTATACATGTTCTATGCTATTCTACCTGAGAGGGAGCAGCAGGATCAGTAGCTACTCTTCATGCTCTTAATTAGTACTTGTCTCATGGATCCGTGTCCTGAACTTCGATGTTGGTGATGATTATGTTGAACTTGATGATATCTCTTTGCTTCTGTTACAAAGTGAATGTTTCCTCTTTAAGCTAGCCAATGTTGATGATGAATTACATAGCTAGCGGTAATGACTATGATGATTAAATAGTGGTAATTAGACGACCACGATGATTTTTAGCTAGCTAGAGTTTATTTATTTATTAATATGCGATGATGATGATGATGATGACGACTACAACTCATTATAACGTAAAACAATCCTAAATTAAATTGATAACACAAATTTAATTGAAAAATACAAAATAAAACAAAAACCCACAACCATTTAGTACCGGTTGGTTTTACCAACCGGTACTAAAGGGCTCCCGGCCCTCGGAGCTGGCTCGTGCCACGTGGTACCCCTTTAGCACCGGTCCATGCTGAACCGGTACTAAAGGGGGGGGCTTTAGTGCCAAAATAATAGTGCCGGTTCCATAACCGGCACTAAAGGCCCTTACAAACCGGTGCTATTTCCCGGTTTTCTACTAGTGGCGACACCCGTGGGAATACCGTGCATGAGGCCGCAAAGTGATATGACGTGTTACAGGCTAGATTGGTGTGACTTAGAATCGGGGTCCCGACAGGTGCATTAAAGCGGAATGATACAAGTAGTGTGATAAGCAAAAAGTAGGACTATTTTACATGTCCCCTCCAAGGGCAAGCTGAGGAATGGTATTTAAAGCAGGTATTTCGCTCGTTGTCAGAGACCACCTGGGAGTTCCATGGTGCGACGTAGCTTTCTGCCTCCTTGGTTGTTGCATCGTGTGTTCGGCCACCGTACTGCCGAACGGGGTTTCTAGAGATAGAAGTCCTGAAAGAGAGAAAACTAACAAAGCAGGAAGCCCCTAGTGCGGTTGAGCCGCGTTTTGGGGCGTGCCCCCTCCCCACCTGTGCCCATGGTATTTTCAATGCGCAATTATGTACGTGTGGCACGGATTTCACCGTTTGGCTGGGATTGGGGCGGGGGGGGGGGGGCGCATTGCTATGCAAGCTCGAAACATGCCAGGCAGTCTTGCTGCTGATTACTCCGGGCGCGCTTGAAGGAGTCTGGGTCTTTGATCGCTGAACCGATGGATTGCCTTAAGAGGCTGCTTTGTGCTTCTGCTGCGAGGGCCGCAGTGTGCTCCTCCGTGCGGGGAGAGCGCCCTGTGTTTCCATTGACTGTGATGACCCCCCGAGGTCCTGGCATCTTGAGCTTGAGGTACGCATAATGCGGTACCGCATTGAATCTTGCAAATGCAGTTCGCCCGAGCAGTGCATGATAGCCACTACGGAACGGGACTATATCAAAGATTAACTCCTCGCTTCGGAAGTTATCCAGGGATCCGAAGACCACTTCCAGTGTGACTGAGCCCATGCAATGGGCCTCTACACCTGGTATGACGTCTTTAAAGGTTGTTTTTGTGGGTTTGATCCTTGAGGGGTCTATGCCCATTTTGCGCACTGTGTCCTGATAAAGCAGGTTCAGGCTCCTGCCACCGTCCATAAGGACTCGAGTGAGGTGAAATCGGTCGATGATTGGGTCTAAGACCAGTGCGGCGAATTCGCCATGACGGATACTAGTGGGGTGGTCCCTGCGATCAAAGTGATCGGATAGGAGGACCATGGGTTGAACTTTGGGGCGACTGGCTCCAACGCATATACGTCCCTTAGCGCACGCTTCCGATCCCTCTTGGGGATGTGGGTTGTGTATATCATGTTCACCATCCGCACTTGTGGGGGGAACCTCTTCTGTCCTCCGGTGTTAGGCTGCCGAGCCTCCTCCTCGTCATCGCTATGTGACCCCTTATCTTTGTTGAACACCCAACAATCCCTGTTGGTGTGGTTGGCTGGCTTGTCGGGGGTGCTGTGTATTTGACACGAGCAATCGAGTATACGGTCCAAACTGGACGGGTCCGGAGTGCTTCTTTTTAATGGCTTTTTCCACTGACCGGGTTTAGAGCCTTTGAATCTGGCATTGACTACCATATCCTCGTTATTGTCGTTGTTGATGCGGCGCTTGTGTTTGTTGCGACGTGACCTGCCATTGCCATCCTTGGTATCAGAAGTACCATGGTTCTTTGATATATTATTGCTGCGAGCCAGCCAGCTGTCTTCTCCCGCGCAAAAGCGGGTCATAAGTGTCGTGAGGTCTGCCATAGATTTCGGCTTTTCCTGGCCAAGGTGTCGGGCGAGCCACTCGTCACGGATGTTGTGCTTAAAAGCTGCTAGGGCCTCTGCATCCGGACAGTCGACGATTTGATTTTTCTTTGTTAGGAACCGTGTCCAGAATTGCCTGGCCGATTCCTCTGGCTGCTGAATCATGTGGCTCAAGTCATCGGCATCTGGTGGTCGCACATAAGTGCCCTGGAAGTTGTCAAGGAATGCGGCTTCCAGATCTTCCCAACATCCAATGGATTTGCTGGCAGGCTGTTGAGCCAATGCCGAGCTGGTCCTTTGAGTTTAAGTGGGAGGTATTTGATGGCGTGTAGATCGTCACCGCGGGCCATGTGGATGTGCAGGAGGAAGTCCTCGATCCATACCGCAGGATCTGTTGTGTCGTCATATGATTCTATATTTACGGGTTTGAAACCCTCTGGGATTTGATGATCCATTACTTCGTATGTGAAGCATAGGGTGTGTGTGGCGCCTCTGTACTGGGCTATATCGCGAGGCAGCTCAAATGAGTCTTGTCCGCTGTGTTCGGCCCGGTCGGACTTACTTTTACTGTATCCGGCGTGACGGTTATCGTCTCGCATAGTGGCGCGCCCTCACGATCCGTAGATCGATCTTGCGTGTTTTGCTTTGTCCTCCAATATGTCTTGCAGGTCTGGCGTATTTCCCCGTGCCTTGACATGTTTATTTGAGTGGCGTCGGGGTGCGGAGCTTTAGGCTGAAATGCCTCTCTGTCGCGGCCACGAGGTGGCTGATCAGCCGCGTCATACACTGGAGATGTCGGTTTTGGTGCTTCCTCCTCTAGTCGGGGTAGCAACCTGCGCTTTGGGTAACTCTTGGAGGGGCGTTCGAGGTTATATTCCTCGGCCGCAAGGACTTCAGTCCATCTGTCAGCTAGCAAATCCTGATCAGCTTGAAGCTGATTTTGCTTTTTCTTAAGGCTATTTGCCGTGGCTATAAACCGGCGCTTGAAGCGCTCTTGTTTGACGGGATCCTCAGGGACGACGAATTCGTCATCGTCGAGGCTTGCCTCGTCTTTGGAGGGAGGCATGTAATTATCATCCTCCGCCTCTCCAACTGCCACTCTCTCGGGAGGGCTGGCTTTTCCATCCTCCTGCCCTAAATCTTGCTGGAGGGGATTGTTGTCATCTTCGGCACTATCCGGAGTGCTATTATCTCCTGTGTCGGTGTCATCGCTTTTGCTATGGCGAGACTTAGAGCGGCGCCGCTGATGTCGGCGCTTGGGTTGCTTCCTGAAGGGGTCATCCTCCGCTGTCCCATCGCCATTGCCTTCTTTGGGTGTGTCCACCATATATATGTCATATGATGAGGTGGCTGTCCAGTGCCCTGTGGGCAGTGGTTCTTGTTTGCCTCCTGCATCGTCGTCCATGTCGTTGATGTCTTCGGAGTCGAAGTCGAGCATGTCGGTTAAATCATCGACAGTGGCTACTAAGTGGGTGGTGGGTGGGCGGCGAATTTCTTCGTCATCCGCATCCCAATCCTGCCGGACATAGTTCGGCCAGGACTCTCCTGACAAGGAGAGAGACCTTAATGAGTTCAGTATGTCGCCGAAGGGCGAGTGCTGAAAGATATCCGCGGAAGTAAACTCCATGATCGGCGCCTAGTCGGATTCGATAGGCGCGGGCGTAGGCGGTTCGGAGTCCGTGGCCGGAGAAGGATCTGGCAGTTTGGCATCACGGCTCTCGTGAAGGGTAAGGTCGATATTCGGCTCGATCGCCACTGAGGATACGGCCTCCGTGGCGGGGTCTATCCACCCATCCATGAATGGCGCAACAGGTTCCGAATTTAGGGTCAGAGCGGTTGCCGGTGCGATATCCTGAACACTGTCCGATGGTAGAGCTAAATCATACTCATCGTGACCGTGTGGTACACAAGGCAGGGGCTCGAATCCATCGAAGATCAATTCTCCCCGGATATCGGCCATGTAGTTTAAGCTTCCAAACCTGACCTGGTGGCCAGGGGCGTAACTCTCGATCTGCTCCAGATGGCCAAGCAAGTTGGCCCGTAGTGCGAAGCCGCCGAACACAAAGATCTGTCCGAGGAGAAAAGTCTCACCCTAAACTGCATCGCTATCGATGATTGAAGGAGCCATCAAGCCTGATGATGACGACACAGAGGAACTCTCAATGAAAGCACCAATGTCGTTGTCAAAACCAGCGGATCTCGGGTAGGGGGTCCCGAACTGTGCATCTAAGGTGGATGGTAACAGGAGGCAGGGGACACGATGTTTTACCCAGGTTCGGGCCCACTTGATGGAGGTAAAACCCTACGTCCTGCTTGATTATACTTGATAATATGGGTATTACAAGAGTTGATCTACCACGAGATCGGAGAGGCTAAACGCTAGAAGCTAGCCTATGGTATGATTGTATGTTGTCCTACGGACTAAAACCCTCCGGTTTATATAGACACCGGAGGGGGCTAGGGTTACACAAGGTCGGTTACAAAGGAGGAGATATACATATCTGTATTGCCTAGCTTGCCTTCCACGCCAAGTAGAGTTCCATCCGGACACGTGACGAAGTCTTCAATCTTGTATCTTCATAGTCCAACAGTCTGGCCAAAGGATATAGTTCGGCTGTCCAGAGACCCCCTAATCCAGGACTCCCTCAAATACACTCAACCCAATCCACGCCTATGAGCATAGCATGGCAGTATAAGCATAACGTAGAAGTAACTCCCAAGGGTTTGATAATAAAAAAGGTAATAGGTTCTACCTCATCATCTACTTCCCAAAATCCACATGTTAAGAGATCCTACTCATGCAATGTTTGAGGATTGAAACTAATGCATAAAAACTGGGTATGAAAAAGTATGATCAATGTGTTACTTGCCTTGCTGGCGATCTGCAAATCCTTAAGACTCGTAGTAGTACGCTTCACACTCCGGGAATTCTATCGTAAACAAACAATAGCATACATAAGCACTCAGGCAAAGATGCAAAGGGAAAACTTCGAATAAGAAGATCTAACCAGAAAGCTCAACTGAAGAACTCCGGTTTGCAAAAAGAATCAAATCAAACGGAGCAACAAAACTCAAACTACGAAAGAAACAAGATCCGATTACTAATCTGGACTAAAGTCAAATTTTACAGTACCAAAATCTTGTTCATGTTGGTTAAACAGAAAGAGGGCTTCGAGACGAAGATCTTGGCGCTTGTTTCACCCTATTTGGATAAATGAGCGAAAAGATAAACTACAACAAAGATTAGGGCAGGAATCACGATCGGAAATAATCGTGGAAAAACCCTGGAAAATAAAATGAGACGAACAGGCTAACAAACGAACATTCGTTGTCTGCGGCTAACTGACGAACAAAACTGATCTAAAAAAACCCGATCTAGGGTTTTTTGGGAAAAAATAAAGCCGGGGTTAACCGAAGAAAACCGACTAGTCAATGGTCAACGACGGCGGCTCGGCAAGATCCGACGCGGCGGGCGGTGGATCCAGCAACGGCGGGCGGCGGCGGGGTGGCGGTGCAAGGCGGCGGCGCTAGGGTTAGGTGGGCGGGGCGCGACGCTTGGTGGGCTGGGGCGGCCGGCTCAGGCGGGCTTTATAGGCCTCCGGGCGCAGTGTCCTGGACGGACACGACCCGTTAGGTCGGTTTGGATTTTTTAAAAATAAATCCTGACGTGGAAAAACAAATAAAAGAAATACTAAACGGAGTCCAAAAATTCCGAAATAAATTTTCACGGTCCTCTAGTAATATTGTGGACAAAGTGAACATTTATTTGGGCCTGTACTGCAATTTTGGAAAACACATATTTTTCCTAATTCAAATAAATAGCAATAAAATCCAAATAAAATTACTTATTTTATTTCAATATTTTCCCTCTAATATTTCATTTATTTTGGAGAAGTCATATTATCTCCTCTCATTTATTTTAATTAGAAATATTTTGAGAGAGGAAAATAATTAAAACCAAAATGATCCTTGTTTTGATAGTTGATAAAATTCAAATATGAAAAATGTGAAATCCCCAACTCTCTCCATGGGTCCTTGTGTTGCTTAGAATTTCGAGGATCGCAAAGCAAAAATGCAGTAAAATATGATATGCATGAATGACGTATGTATAACATTCCAAATTGAAAATTTAGGAATTTACAGGTGAACCCCTCCGTTATGGTGTCTAGATTGGATCTGGTGGTTCTGGACTCTACGGTAGCTAGAATTGATTTTCGTCGACTCCCCTAGGGTTCTAGAATATTGGGGTATTTTTAGAGCAAAGAGGCGGTCCGGGGGGGGGCACCCGAGGTGGCACAACCCACCGAGGCGCGCCTGGGCCCGTAGGCGCGCATAGGTGGGTTGTGCTCCCCTCGGAGCACCCCTCAAGCGCTTCTCCGACCCATTGGGTGTCTTTTGGTCCAAAAAAATTCACAAAAGTGTCATTGTGTTTGGACTCTGTTTGGTATTGATTATCTGTGATGTAAAAAAAATGCAAAAAATAGCAACTGGCACTTGACACTATGTCAATAGGTTAGTACCAAAAAATGATATAAAATGAATATAAAATGATTATAAAACATCCAAGATTGATAATATAACAACATGGAACAAAAAAAATTATAGATACATTGGAGACGTATCAGGCGTTCGATCTATCAATCTACGACAATTTATTCACGTCCGTTTGCCAGTTTCTGGCGCCGTTGCCCGAAAGGGATTGATAACGCCTTTAATACGTCGGGTTGCGAGTATTTGTTATTTGTGCGCAAGTGCCATTTACGTGTTGTTGCTTGGTTCTCCTACTGGTTCGATAACCTTGGTTTCATCACTGAGGGAAATACCTACCGTCGTTGTGCTGCATCATCCCTTCCTCTTTGGGGAAATACCTACGTAGCTTCAAGCCGCAATCAAAACGAATTTCTGGCGCCATTGTCGGGGAGGATCTTCAACATATACCAGGTTCCTAATCATAAATCTCATCACCTCACAATTTACATTATTATTTTTTGACTGTAAAGACAGTAGGAAAGGCTCCTACTGCATGTATATTAGAATGGGAGTGTTGTACAGGTTACATGGTGGAATGTTACATGGGGGGTGTGGTAAAGTGTAAAGAACTATTTTAGCTACTACCAGAGAACCCAATCAGTGTATGGAATCTAGTAAGGCAGTAATGAACTACACTTTTGAGTGTTGCACCCTATATCTAAGATTGTAGAAGTCGGATTTGAATCTTTGTTTCCAGGCAGTCACTGAAGGCCGCACTTTCCTAAAATGGTGGTTGTTGCATTCTTTCCAGAGGCTCCAAGCCGAGATCAAGAAAATATCCATCCACAACCTCGAAGGATATTGGTTTTTCTGGTGGCTAATCAACTGTAGTCTATGATTGTGTGTGGACCAGTGGAATCCATGAATTCTCCAACATTCTTGGCTGAAAACACAATGAAAGAACAAATGTTCCACGATCTCTTCAATATGTTGGCAGTAGAGGAGGCAGTCTAGGTTGGAACCAATGTTATAATGCCTTCAGTTGAGCATGTTTCTAGTGTTTAGACGATCAGAGAAGAGGAACCAACCGATGACCTTGATTTTTGGGGTGCATATGGCTTTCCATAGCCACTTAAAAGCCTCATGAGCAACCACGTCTCTAAAGAAGAAGCTTTAGTATGCAGTGGTTTTGAAGGTGTCACCTCCCCCAAACACATTTCCAAGTGTCACGCGTGTCAAGTGGGGCAATTGCGGCCACCTCAGATTAAATTTGCCTCAGCTCCTCTCTTGCCTGGATTGAGAGCGGGAGGTGAAAGTTGGCATGTAGGTCAGCTGCTGCCAGGAGATCTTTGACCGAGACATCTTCATTTAATGTATAGGAAAAACCCATGGGGTACTGTTCGGCGTAAATAGATTGGTTCCAGTTGTCTTTCCAGAAAAGCGCCGATGATCCATCTCGAATCTGAACCTTTGTTACTCCCCTATAGATTGGCATGAGGTGGATCAGATCCTTCCACCAAAAGGAACCACAAGTGTCCTGGGCATGGGGGATAGAGCTGTTGTAGTAGGATTCCCAAATTAAATTTACCCAGGGTATATCTTTTCTGTTGTAGAACTTGTGCAGAAACTTGAGCAGCAAGGCTTCATTTTGGACTCGTAAGTTAATTATCCCCAAGCCTCCACTCTTCTTCGGTCTACACACCATGTCCCAGGCTGCGAGAGAGTTGCGTTTGACCCCATTATTAGTCTTTTTCTCCACAAGCAATGTCTTCTGATCTTATCTAGTTGAACCAAGATTTTTGGGGGTAATCGAATGGTTCCCATCGAAAGCATA
The DNA here is from genome assembly GCA_034509565.1 of Triticum monococcum. Classification (NCBI taxonomy): domain Eukaryota; kingdom Viridiplantae; phylum Streptophyta; class Magnoliopsida; order Poales; family Poaceae; genus Triticum; species Triticum monococcum. The sequence goes on from CM067845.1 coordinate 444,071,641, forward strand.
ATTAGAGAGGTGATCATCGAGTTCATGAGGGCCAGCTTGCCTGCATAGGACATCAAGGACATGGCAGCAGTGATATTCCTCTCTGCTTTGCAAACCAGAGGCGTCATATCTTGGATATATGGTCTCGCAATTTACATTATTTGCCATTTGCCTCTCGTTTTCCTCTCCCCCACTTCACAAAAATTTGCCGTTTCATTCGCCCTCTTTTTCGTTTGCCGTTTTCTTGCCAGATCTGTTTTTGTGTGCATTCTTGTTTGCCATTATTATCGTCATGGATAGTTCTTCCTCTATTGCGTGCACTACCGAGAACGAGGTTCTCATCTTTAAACAAAGGGGAGGAGAAAATTTAAAAGATGCTTGGTATAGAATTTGCAATGCTCGTAATAGATCTATCCGTAAGCAATCTACTGTTGTTCTTCTTTGTTGTTTTTATGTGGGCATCACCACTTGGTATAGATTTGTCCTTGATATGATTACTGGTGGAAAATTCTTGATGTGTCCCTCTCGTGATGCTTTCAACGCTATGGGAAATTTAGTGGGTTCACCACCTCCTATGATTAATGAAACAACTTTGACTCTTGAGCATGTCATGGAAAGATTAGATGCTATTGAAAAGAAAATGCTTACTAAAGAACGTATTGAAAACTTGGATAAAAAGATGCATAATTTTGCTACTAAAATTGGGTCAAAAGTGGGAGAAGTTTTTAAGTTGTTAATAGAAAAAGGAATCGTAATTCATCAAAGAATTGAAGAAAGCCCGCTCGGATTGATAAACTAGAAGAAATCTTTAGTAATTTGAGCATGGATTTTGCTTTAACTAAAACTATTGAAAATACTCCTGTAAAGATTAGCAAGACTACTCAAGTTACTAAGAACAGGGGTGCAGCTTCTAGTAATAGTAAAGAGGATCTTAAAATGATTAGCATTCACCTGGATTTTGTTGAAGTTATAGGATATCCCTTTGGCAAGAATGAATTCTTTAAGATTGTTCCTAGGAGTATTGTCATTGAAAATCTTTATGCTAAATCTTTGAAGAATTCTAAGTGTTTGATTGAAGAGTTGATCAAAGATGACAAAACTTAAATCCTTGCTTTATGTCTAGCTAAGGGCGTAAAAATATAGCGCTCGTTGGGAGGCAACCCAATGAATAAAATTTAATTTTGCTTCTTGCTTTCTGCTCATGAGTGTTAGCACAATTATTCTAATGTTATGGTTGTGTTTTTTTGTTTTAATTAGTGTTTGTGCCAACTAAAGCCTTTAGGATCATCTTGGGTGATAGTTGTTTGATCTTGCTGAAACAGAAAACTTATACACTCACGAAAACAATTCTCATTTCTAACCAGAGAGCGATAAAATACAAATTATTTGTGCAGAAGATTAATATGCAAATTTCCCAGGGCGTCCTAATTTTTCAGAGTTTTTGGAGTTACAGAAGTATTAGAAATATCCAGATTTCTACAGACTACTCTGTTTTTGACAGATTCTATTTTCTTTGCGTCATGTGCTTGTTTTGATGATTCTATGGTTTTCTTTGATGAGGTTTTTGCCATAGAAAAGTTGGAATTCAGTAGATATAATTCAAGAAGAAAATATGAATTGGTTTTCCACAACACTTATATTAGTGATTTGCTTTCTTATACTAACGGATCTCACGAAGGTTTTGTTGAGTTTTGTGTGATTGAAATTTTCAAGTTTTGGGTTATCTTACGATGGATGAAGGAATAAAGAGTAAGAAGAGCCTAAGATTGGGGATGCCCCAGCATCCCACGCTATTATACAAAGAGAGAAAGCAGCTAAGCTTGGGGATGCCCCGAGTGGCATCCCCTCTTTCTTCTAACGACCATAGATATTTTACTCGAAGATATATTTTTATTCATCACATACTATGTGTTTTTCTTGGAGCGTCTTGTATGATTTCAGTCTTTGCTTGTTTTATTTTGTGTTTTTAGTTTTGATCCCTTGCTGGACACACCTATATGAGAGAGACAAAATTATGCCATGACTTGTTAGAATTGCTCTCTATGCTTCACTTAAATTTTTTATGAGCTATGGATTTGCTCTAGTGCTTCACTTATATCTTTTTGAGCATGGTGTGCTTTAGTATTTTTTTTAAGAAATTCTCTCTTGCTTCACTTAGATTTATTTGAGAGTTAGTAAAATTTTCAAGAAATTCTCTCTTGCTTCACTTAAATTAATTTGAGAGAAAGAAATTTTATGCTCATGATCTTCACTTATATTTGTTTGAGCTTATCAAAATCCACAGATGAAAATTAGTCCCAAAGTGATAGATATCCAAGAAGGATATAATAAAAACTTTCATGAAGATCATTGGACAAAATAAATTTGATTCTTAGCAATATTTTTGACATATTATGAGGTGATATGTGGGTCATCTTGATGAGTAATTATGCTTTAGTAAGAATATTGGTGTTAAGGTTTGTGATTCCCTATGCAAGCACGAAAGTCAGTAGTCATGCAATGAAATTATATCCTACGTGTGGTGCATTATTCGGTGTTAATTATGCTTAATGCTCGCTTCTAAGATTATTCTTTCTTGGTTGGCCGCTTCTGAATCTTTTGCTAGCCTTCGTTTTGCACTAAGTATGATCACTACTTGTGCATCCAAAACCCTTTAAACCAGTTTTTCCACATGAGTCCACTATATCTACCTATATGCGGTATTCTTTTGTCGTTCTAAGAAAAATTGTATGTGCCATCTCTAATATTCAAAATAAATTTCTCTTTTGTGTGCTTGTAACGCTCGCGAGGCGGTGAGGGGTGGCTAATATTTTCCATGCTAGATGTGTTATTCTCACGATCGAGGTTCAACTACAACAAGCGAGGGCTGAACTTTGTGAACCTGGAGGTGGTTGCAGTAAGACTTGCGGCTCAAGGCATCAACCATTACATTAGCCTTGCCCAGTGTATAGGAAATACCCAAGTCAAAGTCTGCAATAGTCTACATCCATCTCTGCTGACGGAGGTTGAAGTCTGGTTAAGTAAACAGATACTTCAGACTTTGGTGGTCGGTGAAGATCTCACAATGATTACCGAGAAGGTAATGTCACCACTGCTTTAGTGCATGAATGACAATAGCAAGCTCGAGGTCATGAACTGGGTAGTTCTCTTCGTGAGGTCGCAATTGACGAGAGGCATAAGCAATCACTTTGTGCTCTTGCATTAGGACACAGCCTAATCCATGACGGGAAGCGTCGCTTTGAATGACGAAGTCCTTATTAGTATCAGGTGGAGCAAGCACCGGGGCAGAAGTCAACTTGTCTTTGAGTGCCTGGAAACTTTCCTGACATTTTTCTTCCCATTGGAACTTGACGCCCTTATGCAACAGGTTAGTCAGAGGCCTGGCGATCTTGGAGAAGTTCTCGACGAATCGACGGCAATAGCTGGCGAGTCCAAGAAAACTTCTGACTTGCTTGACATTCTTCGGAGGATTCCAATCGAGAATAGCCTAAACTCGCTCGGGGTTGAGGGCAATACCATCCTTGGAGATGACATGCCCAAGATAGGTTGCTTTGGGAAGCAACAATTCACACTTGGAATACTTAGCATAGAGTTGATGCTCTCGAAGCAGTTCCAGAACAAGGCGAAGGCGTTCAACATGCTCTTCTTTGTTCTTGGAATATATGAGGATATCATCCAGATAAACCACGACGAATTTGTCGAGGTATTCCATGAATATGTAGTACATCAGACGAGAGAAAGTCGTTGGAGCATTGGTCAAGCCGAAAGACATGACGGTGTACTCGTATGAACCATATGGAGTCACGAAGGTGGTCTTTGGGATATCCTCTTCACGAACACGGATCTGATGGTAACCCAACCTCAAGTCGAGTTTAGAGAACACTGATGAACCAGCCAGTTGATCATACAGATCATTGATACGAGGAAGGGGGTATTTGTATTGGATGGTGGCTTGGTTAATAGGACGATAATCTTGGACCAATCTGTTTGTCCCATCCTTCTTCTTAACAAAGAGAGAAGGTGCTCCCCAAGGAAAGCAACTTTGGCGAATGAAACCACTGCGAAGAGATGTGTCCATTTCCTCCTTAAGTGCAATGAGTTCATGTGGCGGCATCTTGTAGGGTCGTTTGGCTATAGGAGTGGTGCCTGGTTTCAAGTCGATGATGAACTCGACAGCTCTAGCTGGGGGAATCCTTGGAAGTTCTTCAGGAAAGACATCTTGGAATTTGTGAACAACGCGAATGTTTTCAATGCCCTCGAGTGGTGCAGCGTTCAATGCATTCAATGCATAAAGCCTTGCCTGGGCATTCTGAACCAGACAAGCGTTGTAGCTTATTACTTCATTAGAAGGGCGTAGAAGATGGACGGTCTTAGTGGTGCAAACTATAGAAGAAGTATGCGCTTTCAACCAATCCATTCCCAAAATGAGATCAATACTACAAGACTTCAGGACAAAGGGAGATGCATGGAATTCCAACCCTTTGATTTCAGTGGGAACGTTGTGACTAACCATAGAGGTTTGACATTGGCCCGCAGGGGTGTGTACCACTAGCGGAGTATTCATCTCTTCATATTTAAGGGCCACATGCATTTTTACCTTAGTTGGAACCACCTCACGGGTTTTGCCCTTACTTTTCGATTCTGCTCAATTTTGCCCTTAGATTTGTCCATGAGGTCATCCGAGTGCCCTTTGACCAATACTTTGAAAATTCATTAAAAAATCATATGAATCCATAAAAATGAAAATAAGATATCAAAATGTTTAGAAAGACATTACCTTTATGTGCATGCCATTTGCATTAAGGAAAAAACTAATGTTTAAACTAACCGGGGTTATTAGTGTTATTAACATTACTAAAAACAAAAGGTATAAGCATTATTATTTTCATAAATAAAAATTTACATGCAAATGTAGGTGATGTTTTCTGAACATCTTGATATCTTATTTTCCTTTTTCCGAGTTCATATAACCTTGTTGTGAATTTTGAAATGACTTTGGTCATTATTTTGAAACTTCATAACAAGTTGATATCAACTCAGAAAAATGCAAATAAGAAATTTGAATGTTTAGACAACATCAACTATATTTATTCGTAATTTTTATTCATGGAAAGAGTATTGTTTATAACCTTTTATTTTTTATAATGTTAATAACATTAGTAACCTCAGATTGTTTAAGCATTTTTTCCCTGAATTCAAATGACATGCCTATAAAGGTAATGCTTTTCTAAACATTTTGATATCTTATTTGCATTTTTATGAGTTCATACGAATTTGTTATGAATTTTTAAAGTCTTGGTCAAATGGTCAAAGGGCATTCAGGCGACCTCAGAGACAAATCTAAGGGCAAAACTGAGCAGAGCCAGAAAGTAAGGACAAAACCCACGGGCTGGCAAAACTAAGGGCAAAAGTGTAATTGTCCCCATATTAAATGCCATGCATGAATGCAAACTTAGCTGATATGAACGAATGTGATGCTCCTGTATCAAATAAAATGTATGCTTGTACTAAATTTACGAGGGGTGTACCCATCACAGTAGCATGCTGGTCTTGAGCTTCATTCAGATCAACATGGTTGGCATGAACATGGCCATAAGGCCTAGCATTGCTGTTGCGGGGTTGATTGTTTCCAGGGCCAACTACGAGAAGGGCCAGTTGATTCTGGTTCTGATAGCAGTTCCTGGCAAGGTGACCTGGTTGACCAGACTTGTAGCACATACCATTATTGGGAGTGGGAGTAGGAGCTTGGGGTGGTGCAGCTAGAAATCTTGGCTTCCTGGGTGGTGGAGGAGGGAAACGCGGTGTAGCATAAGACTGCCTTGGAGCAGGTGCATTTGGACGGTACATACTGTTGGGAATCCATAACTTACACTTCTGCGAGGGCGGGCGCGAAGATGAGCCTGTGTCATGGTTGCGTCTGTGATAGCCCTGGTGTTCATGCAGACTAGTTTCAACCTGGATGGCTTTGTTCACCAAGGTGGTGAAATCAGCAAAGTCATGCACGAGGAGTGCGAGCTTGATGTCAGCTTGAAGGCCATTGCGGAACTTCTCCTGTCTACGAGCATCAGTTGCAATGTCCTCTTCAACATAGCGGGCTAGTTCCAGAAACTCACGTTGATAAGCATCCACAGTCTTGTTGCCTTGGGTGAGGTTGCGGAACTCATGCTTCTTCCTGTCCATGATTCCTCAAGGAATGAAGCGGGCACGGAAAGCAGCTTGGAAATTCGCCCAAGTGATGACCGTTCTAGCAGGTAGGGAACGCCTGTGGACGTCCCACCATTGTGCAGCGGGACCCCTCAGATAGTATGCCGCGAAGCGGACATAGCTAGCAGGGGCTACTCCACCAGACTCTAGCTCGAAGGTGATGTCACAGAGCCAGTCATCAGCACCAAGTGGCTGAGTTGAGCTCTGGTAGATGGTTGGGTTGAGACATGCAAAATCTTGCAGTGCCACTAGGGCTGGCTGCTGGTTCATATTGGGGCGAGAAAACTGAGCCATCACATTCTCCATGAACTGGCGATTCAGCTTGAACTGTTACATCATGCCAGCCATGTACTCAGGCAGTAGTGGGGCGTTGCCACCATGACCAGGACCACCTGGTCTAACCATCCTGCTAATATTTAATACGGGTAGTTCATCATTGAGAAATTTGCAAAGACAAGAATCATTCATGATGAAACATGCTTAATGAAAGGAGCACGATAGATACTGCATAGTAGTTGGCATATCTTACAAAAGGGATCATGCATAGATTTCAGTACATAGAGTTCACAGCAGTGTCTAAAGACATCATAGGCAGCACGCAGGCTTGCGGCGAATGCATCTAATACTAATAAGGAAGACTACATCAGTCCCAGGAGGAACTGTGGAGGTAGGTGTACCCTGACAGCTGGTAGTGACGCGACGGGAAGTCCTCCACGTCAGTAGACTACGGTCCGTGAACACTCTCGTGTAGAACCCGACATCCAGGTGGCAAAAGAGGACCAAGTGCGGGAGTGTAGCCCCCCACATCTGGCCAACCGACACCGTGGGGCATCACGGTCCTGGCTGGGTAGATCGCCGAACGGGGCAACTCTCCAGATCGGACAAAGGGGTGCAACAACGTCAAAGCACTATAAAGGTACCGATGGGTGGTGTATGATACATCTCCGTCATATCTATAATTTTTGATTGTTTCATGCCAATATTATACAACTTTAACATATTTTTGATCTATTGTTATCCTATGATGTTTGAGTAGATCCGTTTTGTCCTATTGGTTAATTGTGATCTTGGTTGGTATGATTGTATATTTTATTTATGGTGCTGTCCTACATTGCCCTCCATCTCGCGCAAACGTGAGGGATCCTCGCTGTAGGGTGTTGCAATATGTTCATGATTTGCTTATGGTGGGTTGCGAGATTGACAGAAGCTTAAACCCGAGTAGGTGGGTTGTTGCGCATGGGATAAAGAGGACTTGATACTAAATGCTATGTGTGACGCCCGGATAATCATGCTACAGTGAACCTCTTCTAATGATGCCACGTCACCTCCGTTACTGTTGATAATCGCGTTAGTTCAGAAACCGATTCAAATTCAAATCCAGAAAAATATGGCAAACAACAATAGTTTTCAAATATTGGAACTAAAATGTTCGGTTTGTTGAAAATAGTCCTTACAAAATGTTGGTGGAGAAACCCCACTTTTATAAAGTGTTTAAAACTCCATAATGAGCAAAACAGTAACAAAATCAATTATTTAAAAGCTTTTAAATTACTAAACACTTACAAACTATTTTATTTTAGGTGCCAAGTTAATTGTGGTGGTGGCATATTTGTCAATACTAATTTAGGTACAACTAATGTATTTTATAAAACTAAGCTATTTGAAATATAAAGTTAAAACAGAAAAGAAAAGAAAATAAGAAAAACAGAAAGACTAGAACAAAAAAACAAATAGAAAGAACAATCCCCCCATCTGGGCCTCGGCCCAGCAGGCCGACGGGCCGCCAGACCGGCGCACCCTGGTCCCCCTTATCCCCCACCCGACCAAACCCTAACCACCGACACCCCACTACCCCCCCACGATCCCCCTCATCTCTTCTCTCTCCCCCCTCGTTCTGGATCGGGGGGGCACACGCCCGATTTCGCCGCTGCCCGACGCGGCCCGGCTCTGACCACATCGCTCTGACGCCGTCGCCCTGGACCTTGCTGCCTCGTCCTCAACCGCCCATCGCCGGACCGCCTCGCCTCCCCCTCTTCTCCGATCTGGATGCGCCGCCGCCCGAAGGCCTCACCATCGCCGGACCACCTTGCCGTCGCTGCTCGTCGGCTGGAACTTCTCCGCCCCGTCGCGCCAGCCCCGACTCCTCCTCGAGCCGGCTTTGCTCAACTACAGGGCTCGGTGAGCCCCGTCCTCCCTCTCTCCCCTCGTTCTCTGTCGCCGGCGCCGTCCACCGCGCTCGGCCCTGCGCCTCGCCATGGTCCTCCGCGCCCCTGTACACGCATGCCGCGTCCGCGTCTTTGCGCGCCTCGGCCTCCTCGCGGTGCATGCGCGCGGCCCACTCGCGCCCAGCGCTCGGTGCCCCTCCTCCCTGCTCGCCCGCGCGCCCCACTGATGCCGCCTCGCCCTCGCCGTGCAGCCTCGCACTGCTCGCTACCCCTCGCCGGCCATGCGCCTGTTCGCCCGAGCTCCCCACCCCCCCACACGCGCGTAGTCTCCAGCCGCGCCCACTGCTGGCCCTCTCTCACCGCCAGCTCCACCCTGCAACTGCTCGTCGGCCACCGCCGCCGTGTCCCCGCGCCGCCCCTCGCCCCCGCGGCCGCCGCTCCGGCCTCCTAGCCAGCGCCGTGGCCCCCGGCGCACCGCAGTGCTCAGTCAGGTTCGGCCATGCCAAGGCGCATGTCCCCGACGCCCGCGCCAACTATGGCTTAGCAGAGCCACTGGCTAGGGGCCCCACCCGCTGAAACGAAAACAAAAACAAAAGAAAAAAAGGAATTTAAAATAAATAAATAAATTTAATTAATCAATTAATTAGCTTAAATTAATTAATCTATTTAGTTAAACTAATTACACGGGATTTGTTAGTCTAAGTGAATGACATGTGGGACCCAGAGGTCTGTTGACTAGTCAAAGTCCACATTTGATTGCTGATGTCATGCTCACATCATGCTGACGTCATAAATGCATTTTTGGATTAAATTAATTCTGTTAATTCTAGAAAAATGATAAAATCCTTTTAAAATTAATATAAAATAAACCGTAGCTCGGATGGAAAAACTTTGTACATGAAAGTTGCTCAGAACGACGAGACGATTCCGGATACGTAGCCCATTCATCCACCACACATCCCTAACCTATCGAGCTCGCATGTTTCCCCCTCTGTTTCATCTGCCCGAAAACGGGAAACACCGGGGATCTTCCCGGATGTTTCCCCCCTTCACTAGTGTCACTTACTACCGCGTTAGATCACCCCTGGCACCGCGTATTGCCTTGTTATATTTTGTGATGCTTTGTTTGCTCCATATTTACTATTTCTTCCCCCCTCTTCTCTCCGGTAGACTACAAGACTGACGCCGCTGCCGGCGACCCCCAGTTCGACTACTGTGTTGACGACCCCTCTCTCTTGCCAGAGCAACCAGGCAAGCCCCCCCTTTGATCACCAGATATCGCCTACTCTTCTCTATACTGCTTGCATTAGAGTAGTGTAGCATGTTACTGCTTTCAGTTAATCCTATACTGCTGCATAGCCTGTCCTTGCTACTACTGTTGTTACCTTTACCTACTATCCTACTGCTTAGTATAGGATGCTAGTGTTCCATCAGTGGCCCTACACTCTTGTCCGTCTGCCATGCTATACTACTGGGACGTGATCACTTCGGGAGGTGATCACGGGCATATACTATATACTTTACACTATTACATTACCTGTGATACTGTTCAGAGATGGGGGCTGAAGGGGCAGGTGGCTCCATCCCGGTAGAGGTGGGCCTGGGTTCCCGACGGCCCCCGACTGTTACTTGGTGGTGGAGCGACAGGGCAGGTTGAGGCCACCTAGGAGAGAGGTGGGCCTGACCCTGGTCGGCGTCCGCGGATACTTAAGACGTTAAACGAGATCTTGGTATTTGATCTGAGTCTGGCCACTGGCTTATACGCACTAACCATCTGCGCGGGGACAGTTATGGGCACTCGACGTCGTGGTATCAGCCGAAGCCTTCGTGACGTCAGCGACTGAGTGGCGCGCGCCGGGTTGGACCGCGTAACGCAATTTCCTTTGTAATGGAGGTTGCTAGGTCTGCTCTCCGGCCGTGTTCGCAACGTGCAGGTGTGCAAAAGGGCGATGGGCCCAGACCCCTGCGCCATAGGGTTTATACCGGCGTGCTGACCTCTCTATTGTGCCTAGGTAGGGCTGCGATGTGTTGATCTTCCGAGGCCGGGCATGACCCAGGAAAGTGTGTCCGGCCAAATGGGATCGAGCGTGTTGGGTTATGTGGTGCACCCCTGCAGGGAAGTTTATCTATTCGAATAGCCGTGTCCCTCGGTAAAAGGACGACCCGGAGTTGTACCTTGACCTTATGACAACTAGAACCGGATACTTAATAAAACACACCCTTCCAAGTGCCAGATACAACCGGTGGTCGCTCTCTCATAGGGCGACGAGGGGAGGATCATCGGTTAGGATTATGCTATACGATGCTACTTGGAGGTTGTCAGTCTACTCTCGTCTACATGCTGCAAGACAGAGGCTGCCAGAAGCATATTCTTCGACAGGATTAGCTATCCCCCTCTTATTCTGGCATTCTGCAGTTCAGTCCACTGATATGGCCCTTTACACACATATCCATGCATATGTAGTGTAGCTCCTTGCTTGCGAGTACTTTGGATGAGTACTCACGGTTGCTTTCTCCTTCCTTTCCCTCTATCCCTTCTACCTGGTTGTCGCAACCAGATGTTGGAGCCCAGGAGCCAGACGCCATCGTTGACGATGACTCCTACTACGCTGGAGGTGCCTACTACTACGTGCAGCCCGCTGATGACGACCAGGAGTAGTTTAGGAGGATCCCAGGCAGGAGGCCTGCGCCTCTTTCGATCTGTATCCCAGTTTGTGCTAGCCATCTTATGGCAACTTGTTTAACTTATGTCTGTACTCAAATATTGTTGTTTCCGCTGACTCGTCTATGATCGAGCTCTTGTATTCGAGCCCTCGAGGCCCCTGGCTTGTAATATGATGCTTGTATGACTTATTTTATTTTTAGAATTGTGTTGTGATATCTTCCCGTGAGTCCCTGATCTTGATCGTACACGTTTGCGTGTATGATTAGTGTACGGTCAAATCGGGGGCGTCACACTATGGTTGGGTTTCACGACCTTAATGATCTTTAGTAGTTGCAGATGCTTGCTAGAGTTCCAATCATAAGTGCATATGATCCAATTAGATAAAGTATGTTAGCTCATGCCTCTCCCTCATATAGAATTGCAAGAATGATTACCGGTACTTGTTATTGATTGCCTAGGGAAAAATGACTTTCTTATTGACAAAAGCTATCCACTTTTATTACCTTGCAACTTATTCGTAGTTTTATTGTCGCAAAGTACTCGTAGTTTTACTCCTGCAAAATAGTTTCATACTTGTTTTAGGTAATGCAAACGTTAAGTGTGCTTAGAATTGTATCAGTGGTTGATGACCCACAGGTATAGGGGATCTATCGTAGTCCTTTTGATAAGTAAGAGTGTCGAACCCAACGAGGAGCAGAAGGAAATGACAAGCAGTTTTCAGCAAGGTATTCTCTGCAAGCACTGAAATTATTGGTAACAGGTAGTTCTGTGATAAGGTAATTCGTAACGGGTAATAAGTAACAAAAGTAAACAAGGTACATCAAGGTGGCCCAATCCTTTTTGTAGCAAAGAACAAGCCTGGACAAACTCTTATATAAAGGAACGCGCTCCTGAGGACACATGGGAATTATCGTCAAGCTAGTTTTCATCATGCTCATATGAGTCGCGTTCGTTCCTTTGATAATTTGATATGTGGGAGGACCGACACTTGGGTATTTCCCTTCCTTGGACAAGCATCCCACTTATGATTAACCCCCCTCACAAGCATCCGCAACTGCGAAAGAAGAATTAAGGTAAACCTAACCATAGCATTAAACATATGGATCCAAATCAGCCCCTTAGAAAGCAACACATAAACTAGGGTTTAAGCTTCTGTCATTCTAGCAACCCATCATCTACTTATTATTTCCCAATGCCTTCCCCTAGGCCCAAACAATGGTGAAGTTTCATGTAGTCAACGTTCACATAACACCACTAGAGGAAAGACTACATACATCTCATCAAAATATCGAACGAATACCAAATTCACATGACTACTTATAACAAGACTTCTCCCATGTCCTTAGGAACAAACATAACTACTCACAAATCATATTCATCTTTACAATTAGAGGGGTATTAATGTGCATAAAGGATTTGAACATATAATCTTCCATATAAACCAACTAGCATCAACTACAAGGAGTAATCAACACTACTAGGAACCCACATGTACTAATCTGAGGTTTTGAGGCAAAGATCGGATACAAGAGATGAACTAGGGTTTGAGAGGAGATGGTGCTGGTGAAGATGTTGATGGAGATTGACCCCCTCCCGATGAGAGGATCGATGGTGATGACAATGGTGACGATTTTCCCCTCCTGGAGGGATGTTTCCCTGGCAGAACAGCTCCGCCGGAGCCCTAGATTGGTTCTGCCTCGAGACGGCGGCTCTTTGTCCCAAAAGCTTCCTTATGATTTTTTCCAGGGCAAAAGACACCTTATACCGGAAGATGGGCATCGGGGGGCTTCCAGGCCCAAGAGGCAGGGGGCGCGCCCTCCACCCTCGTGGACAGTGGGTGGCCCCCTCTGGTGCTTTCTTCACCCAATAGTTTTAATATATTCAAAAACTGACTATCGTGGAGTTTTAGGACTTTTGGAGTTGTGCAGAATAGGTCTATAATATTTGCTCCTTTTCTAGCCCAGGATTCCAGCTGCTGGCATTCTCCCTCTTCATGTAAACCTTGTAAAATAAGAGAGCAAAGGCATAAGTATTGTGACATAATGTGTAAAAGCAGCCCATAATGCAATAAATATCGATATAAAAGCATGATGCAAAATGGACGTATCAACTCCCCCAAGCTTAGACCTCGCTTGTTCTCAAGCGGAAGACGATATATGTCCACATGTTGAGAGATAGAGGTGTCGATAAAATAAAATACGGACATGAGGGCATCATGATCATTCTTAGAATAGCAACATATATATATATATTGTCATATGATTTCTTATGCTGAAGTACAATCTATTCACAATGTAAAGTATGAATCAGAAACTTCCCTAAAAAACTAGCAAACTATAATCTCAATCATTGAAGCAATTGCAATATATCATAACATCGCAAAGAGTCAATATAAGAGATTTTCAACAAGTCCACATAATCAACTACATTTAGTCTTTCACAATTGCTAACACTCACACAATACTTATGGGTATGAAGTTTTAATTGGACACAGAGAAAGATAGGGGCTTATAGTTTTGCCTCCCAACCTTTTACCTCAAGGGTAACATCAACAATAATGCTTTATGAAAACCCACATCCAATTGGATATATATATATATATATATATATATATATATACCAGGATCTTTCCGACACATAATGCTTGCCAAAGGATAAAGTGTAAAAAGGAACGGTGAAGATCACCATGACTCTTGTATAAGGTATAAGACAAAAATAAAAGCTAGGCCCTTCGTAGACGGAAGCAGAGGTTGTCATGTGCTTTTATGGTTGGATGCACAAAATCTTAATTCAAAAGAATGTCACTTTATATTGCGACTTGTGATGGGGGCCTTTATTATGCAGTCCATCGCTTTTATTTCTTCCATATCACAAGCTCGTATAAAGTTTATTTTCTCCACACTAATAGATCATACATATTTAGAGAGCAATTTTTATTGCTTGCAACAATGACAACTTACTTGAAGGATCTTACTCAATCCACAGGTAGATATGGTGGACTCTCACAGCAAAACTGGGTTTAAGGATGTCGGTGGAAACGACATCTATGGAATCACTGGGATCCCTTCTACGGTTGGCGGCGCGGGGTTGTGCAAAGAGTGGGTCTGGCGGTCAGCACAAGGATCGTTTACCCAGGTTCGGGCCCCCGGAGATGCATAATACCCTAGTCCTGCTTTGATGTATATTTGAGTGTTCTTGAGTTCTTGAACTAGCTACGGTGTGTATCTAGTTCCAAAGATCCAAATCCCCCTCCAGTACACCTCGGGCCTCCTTTTATAGCCCAAAAGGGGTTGCCACAGTGGCACACAGGAGGTGGAAAGGTGTATAGTGGCTGAGTCTATCTCCTGGCACCGTTAGACAAATGCATTTAATGCGCTGCCGATGTGCCCCTCTTTCTTTATCGGGGACGGCAAGGAAGCTCGTCCAAGCTGTCGCTGCCTCACCTGGCTCCGACGCGCGTCCGAGCTGACAAGGCGTTGTAGTGCCATGTTGATTGGCTACTAGGCTGGCATAGTGGCGGATGTTGGGGAACATAGTAATTTCAAAAAATTTCCTACGCACACGCAAGATCATGGTGATGCATAGCAACGAGAGGGGAGAGTGTTGTCTACGTACCCTCGTAGACCGAAAGCGGAAGCGTTATAACAACGCGGTTGATGTAGTCGTACGTCTTCACGGCCCGACCGATCAAGCACCTAAACTACGAAACCTCCGAGTTCTAGCACACGTTCAGCTCGATGAAGATCCCCGGACTCCGATCCAGCAGAATGTCGGGGAAGAGTTCCGTCAGCACGACGGCGTGGTGACGATCTTGATGTTCTACCGTCGTAGGGCTTCGCCTAAGCACCGCTATAATATTATCGAGGATTATGGTGTAGGGGGGCACCGCACACGGCTAAGAGATGAATGATCAAGTGTTGTGTCTATGGGGTGCCCCCTGCCCCCGTATATAAAGGAGCAAGGGGGGAGGCGGCCGGCCTAGGAGGAGGGCGCGCCAACGGGGGAGTCCTACTCCCACCGGGAGTAGGACTCCTCCTTCCCTTGTTGGAGTAGGAGAGAAGGAAAGAGGGGGGAGGAACAAGGAAAAGGGGGCTGCACCCTTTGTCCTATTCGGACCAGAGGGGGCGCGCGCGCCTCCTTCCTTTTGGCCTCTCTCCTCTATTCCCGTATGGCCCAATAAGGCCCATATACTCCCCGGCGAATTCCCGTAACTCTCCGGTACTGCGAAAAATACCCGAATCACTTGGAACCTTTCCGATGTCCGAATATAGTCGTCCAATATATCGATCTTTATGTCTCGACCATTTCAAGACTCCTCGTCTTGTCCCCGATCTCATCCGGGACTCCGAACTCCTTCGGTACATCAAAACTCATAAACTCATATTATAACCGTCATCGAAACCTTAAGCGTGCGGACCCTACGGGTTCGAAAACAATGTAGACATGACCGAGACACGTCTCCGGTCAATAACCAATAGCGGAACCTGGATGCTCATATTGGCTCCCACATATTCTACGAAGATCTTTATCGGTCAAACCGCATAACCACATACATTGTTCCCTTTGTCATCGGTATGTTACTTGCCCGAGATTCGATCGTCGGTATGTCAATACCTAGTTCAATCTCATTACCGGCAAGTCTCTTTACTCGTTCCGTAATACATCATCTCGCAACTAACTCATTAGTTGCAATGCTTGCAAGGCCTTAGGTGATGTGCATTACCGAGAGGGCCCAGAGATACCTCTCCGACAATCGGAGTGACAAATCCTAATCTCGAAATACGCCAACCCAACAAGTACCTTCAGAGACACCTGTAGAGCACCTTTATAATCACCCAGTTATGTTGTGACGTTTGGTAGCACACAAAGTGTTCCTCTGGTAACAGGAGTTGCATAATCTCATAGTCATAGGAACATGTATAAGTCATGAAGAAAGCAATAGCAACAAACTAAACGATCAAGTGCTATGCTAACGGAATGGGTCAAGTCAATCACATCATTCTCCTAATGATGTGATCCTGTTAATCAAATGACAACTAATATCTATGGCTAGGAAACTTAACCATCTTTGATTCAACGAGCTAGTCAAGTAGAGGCATACTAGTGACATACTATTTGTCTATGTATTCACACATGTATTATGTTTCCGGTTAATACAATTCTAGCATGAATAATAAACATTTATCATGATATAAGGAAATAATAATAACTTTATTATTGCCTCTAGGGCATATTTCCTTCAGCGGAGTCTTCATGAAGATCTGCATGCCATCACGTAGGTGCTTGCTGAGTCGGTGTGGAGGCCGCACGCTGCTACACAGATGCCTGCCTAGCTGGTTCAGCCGGTGGGGCCTTGGTAGACGTGAGCCTGGCTGCGGTCCCGCGGATGTCCTCGGCAAGGGTCTTGCCGAGTGCCCGGGAAGGGTCTTGCTGTGGCACCGCGGTCGTCCCCATCAAGGATCTTGCTGGGGGTCTCATGGATTTTCTTGGCAAGGATCTTGCCAAGGATCGTCTTCTTTTGGTCCTCATCCGATCTTGTGTATTTATGATCTCCACAAAGATCTGCATGCCACCATGGAGGTGCCTCCCGAGCCTAGTTTCCGATGTGGTTGATGGCCTTGGAACCCCTTGGCTCAAGGGCGGCGCGCTCTGCTGGAATTGGGAATGTTGCCCCGGCAAGGCCCTTGCTGGGGTAGCTCTTGTCAGGGGAGTCCACTTCGCTCGATTGCTCTTTGTGTCTCTGGTCTTGTCGTTGCTTCGGTTATCTTGTGCTCCGGCTCCCCTCCTCTGACTACCCGTGCATAAGTAAAGGGGTGCAAAGGAGAGCCCCTACTTTTGTACACCGATAGGAGTCCCGGGCCTGGGCCACACATAAGCGTGACGCATTGTTAGGCTAGGCCTAGAATGGTGCGCGGGCAGGCGGGGCGGATTTTTACTTGTAGTAACTCGTTCGCTCGCTGCGCTTCCCCACGAGCCGCGTTGAACGCGCGATGTGGAGGGTCATGTGTGGGCCAGTTTCCGCACGCATGCGTCATGTCGTAGTAAATGGTAAAGAGGCGGCCTGCGCCTTCCCCGTAAAAAGGAATAACCGCAGGCGCGCTGCTCATTTACCCTTAATGCCTTCTCCAATCTCGGAACTGCCGTCCCCTCTTTCTTCCTTCTCAAGCTCTTGCTCTCGCTCGCCGCCGCCGCGTCTTCACTGTCCTTCATCCTTCACCTCTTGCAGCCGCCATGGCACCCAAAACCAGCAAAGGCAAGGGAGTGGCCAAGGACACTAGGGGAAGGAGCCGCCGGAGAGTGAGTTGGCGGCATGGCGGACGCAGCTCGCCTACTTTCCCTTGACGGTCGAAGCGGCCCAACTCCGGGACAACTTCAAGCCCCTGTGAGGGTGCAAGATGGGGGGAGACGAAGGGGCATTCGGCCACGCGTATCAACCATGTTGATTTCGCCAAGGCCGGCCCGAATTGGTACCCATTCTTCATCGACTACTTTTCCTGCGGCCTCTGCTCCCCTTTCTCCGATTTCTTCAATGATGTCATGCACACCTATGGCTTCCACCTTCTGGACTTCACTCCAAATGCCGTGGCGTGCATGGCCCTTTTCGCCCATCTCTGCGAGGGCTTCGCCGGAGTGCATCCCAACATGGCGTTTTTCCGCCACTACTTCTATCCTCGGATCCAGAAGGGAGGCGCCATCTCTGGTTGTGTCGCCTGGATCCCAAGGACCCGGTAGGAGGGAACATATCCAGAGGGCGCTCAGAAGGAGAGGTGGGAGGAGTGGCGGAGCTAGTGGTGCTGGATTGAGGAGGAGGACCCACAGGAATTTTGCTAGGTTCGCCAGGCGCCGCCGGTTCGCAGAGACGACTGGGGCGATGTCGACGCCCAGGATGAGAAGCTCAAGGTCGCCATCACTAGGATCCATCGCCTCACCATTGCCGAGCTCACCTGGAGATGATTGGGGCGGATTTCATCCGCCGCCAAATCACTCCACTGCACAACAAGGGGAGGCCGGCCTGGCTTTTCAGGAATGCGTCTGACATCATGCGGCTTCGCCCCGGCTTGAACCACAACTTCACGGTGATGGGGCACGCCCATTTCTGCCAGCGGCTTTTTCAGCTCGACGTGAACCGCAACGGCAGGGCCGAGAGGACCGGCAAGGCCGCGAAGGCCGGCAAGGTCGCCAAGGGACCCCTATTTGGGTTGCCGGTGGGGGTGGTCCCTCTGAGCAACAACTCCCGCCAAACCGACAACATCGCCATGATGCCGGACTTTAATGCGCACGGCCTTGACCTGAATTGGGCTGATCCGGAGGCGGATCAGGTGCAGAAGTTCTTCGACACCTTGTCAGAGAGGTACGTCCGCGACGAGCCGCTACTCATCCAGGAAACCACCCAAGCGGAGCTGGACTATATGGCCGCCAGGGCAGCGGAGGCAAAACTTGCCAAGGAGGCCGGCAGTGCTAGCGGTGTGGAGGATGAGGCCGCGGTGGTCGCAGATGAGAGGGAGCTCGCCCAGTGGGCGGAATCCGCTGGGGAGGCCAGCATCGCCGGCACCGGGGCCCCTCTCATTGAAGATGTGGTCGATGAGTCGTCCGGCGAGGAGGTTAAGGCTGTCGACCCCCCGGCCACAGGGAGAGGGTGTTTTCTGCTGCGCACTAGCTCTAGTGAGCCGGTCCGGCCTGGCAGGGCCGTGCAACCGCAACAAACCCATGATCCATCTCTGCGCCAGACGAGGGCCGTGGCGGCAAGGAAGGCAGTGAAGGCTGCGGCGGCAAAGAAGAAAGTGACTGCCTCTTCTTCGTCCAAGCGTCCTTGGACTCCACCCGCCTCCCCTCCTCCCGCACGCGACGACACGGAGGTCATCTTCGACTTTAGGTCTCTTAGCCTGAGGAGGAAGAGGAAGGCAACAGAAGAGGAGGCGGGGGATGAGTAAGTATCTTGTCTTTTGTCATCTCCGTCCCCTCAGGCCGTGCCGCTTGTATTGACTTGTCTTCATCTTTGCAGGGATGTGGAGACGTTGGCCCGAAGGGTGGAGAAGAGGGCCAGGGCTTCAACGGGCGGCCAGCCCCCGGCGGGCACCTTGAGTACACCGCTAGTGGTGGAGAGCAGCCCCCGGCGTAGCCTCCAGCGTGCGTTCATCACTCGCTCCCCATCAACTTGTGCTGGGACATGATCTCTTGGTGCTGACCTTGCCATGGTTGTAGGAGGAGGACGGCAGCAGGAAGAGCCACTGAGGGCCACCCCCAATATGCCCCACATCAACCACGCGGCCCCAAGGGACATCCCCGGCAAGGGTGCCAAGCGTCGAGCCCATGCGCACGGAGGAGGAGGAGGCAAACTCGGGCGTCGGTGGCTCCATCTCGACACCGAATGTTGGTGGGGAGGGGGCCACTTCTTCCCAGCTTGGCACGGGTGAGTTGTTTGCCTTCTGTCCCCGCTTTTTTCTTCTTTTGAATTTTGGTCTTGACTTCTCCTCATTCCCCTTCTCGGTATGCAGATCCTTCCTCGGCGGATTGGGAGGACGTGGACACTATCATCGAGGAGGTTGCCAGGGATGCCGCGGCCAAGGCCAACAAGATCGCTGCTGAGGAGGCCGCCAAGGGGCCTGCCGAGGAGACCGGCGAGGCTGCTGCCAAGGAGGCCGGCGAGGGGCCTGCCGGGGAGGCCGGCAAGGCCGCTGCCTAGGAGGAGGTGGTTGAAGACCATCCTTCCTCCTCCGCCGCATCTGGTTCAGGCAAGTACCTGAAGGTGAGCGACGACCTGTTCGTCCACCTCCCATGGACGGCCAGCACCAGGGTGCTAGCTGAGGGGGAGGTGTTCGACGATGAGGAGCTTGCCGCCGCCGGGCTTGAGGTCGTTGACGAACCGAGCACCGGTGGCGGAGGTTCTCAGGAAGAGCGGCTCCTCCAGGGCATGAGCGCCAACTTCCACAAGCTCCAGGCGCTTCACCGTGCCCGCCTTGACAAGGCCAAGTCCAGGACGGCGGCGATGGACAAGGTGGAGGCGGGCCACGAGGGACGCATCGCCGAGACGCAGGCTTGGTTCCGCCAGGCCTGTGAGGAACTGAAGAACGCCCAGGATTTGCTGGCCGAGCGCAAGTTGGAGCTTGTCATGAAGCAGGCCGATATCAAGAATGCCCAGGAGGCGGTGAGAAAACAGGCTGCCAAGGACGAGGCCACTCGGCACCAGCACCAGGCCACACTGAACTCCCAGGAGGAGGACCTTGCCACTCGCGAGGATAAACTCGCCGCGACACTCCGCGGCAAGGACGAGGAGGTCAAGAAGCTTGTCATGCAGCGGACCCAGGAACTAGAGTAGAGGCGCGAGGAGGCACTCAATGCTTAGGCCCAGGTCCATCCCGGCAAGGTGAACGAGCTGGAGGTGGAGCGGGACGGGCTGAAGAAGCAGAACCTGGAGCTAACGGGAGAGAGCGACACGTCCAAAGGTGCTTTGGCTGACGCGCAGGCCACAGTCCTCGGCAAGGCCGAGCTACTCTCCAAGGCCAACGACTCCATCCAAGACCTGAAGCTGAAGCTGGAGGGTCTTGAGGGGACGCTGTCAGAGGTCAGGGCCCGGGAGGAGACCCTGACCAAGAATCTGGAGAAGGAGAGGCAGCTGCGGAAGAATGAAGCCGCCAACCACGAGGATTTTGTGAAGGGTGAGGACCTCTGGATCAACCGCCTCGCCGGCGTCGCCGGCAGGATCACCAGGCAGCTCGCTACCATGGGGATGCCAAACGTGAGGTACATCCCGGAGCCGAATGTGAGTCCTAATGCCAGGCTGACCCTATTCTTCGAGGGTGTTCTCGGGGCCCTGGAGCACTTCCGCTCCAACAGGGCGGCCTCTCTGGCCGATGAGGCCCGGAGGCTTTGCCGGGGTGCCATGACCAAGCTCCTCACCAAGGTGGCGTACTAGAACCCTGAACTCGACTTCGACGCTACGCTAGAGAGCTTGCCGGAAGACGTGGATCTCACGACGCTCGAGGAGCATATCGAGCCCGTCATCAGCCGCATCGACGGAGTTCAGAGGATAGAAGGCCAGTGCCGGGACTAGGCACCCCGTTTCTTATCGCCGTTGCAGGTTCACGACCAAGACATTTTTTATCTTTAGTTAGAACCGTAGCAACAATTGATGAAATGATCCATGTTATTTTCCTGTTTGATCCCCCTTTGTATGTCCACCCTACGTTAATCGGGTAGGCTTGCCGGCGCGGAAACCCAGGCCGCGGCGCCTTGAGGACGGATCCCCAACGGCCTGCCGGGTGTGCTTGCTGCCTAGCAAACCACCTCACTGCTCTTAACGTGGCCGCTCGAACTGTCGAGCGGACTTGAGACAGAACGCGAGCGTTGCCAATCGCAGAATGTCACCCTGCCGTTCTCGATGCAGCCGCTCGAACTATTGAGCGGACTCGGAACAGAATGAGGGCGTTGCTAATAGTGGCAAAGCCCCATTGCGTGCAGGTTTTCCATACACAGGGCAAGATTGTCGAGGACGATAACCATATATATATAAAGCAATTGCTCAAAGTTTTGCATGACTTTGCTTTTCTGCCGCTGTGTGAGCATTCACTGCATTCACCGAGGATGCCACTTGTTCGGTCGTCTTCTTCCTTGGAGTGACGACAATGGTGAAGCCGCTGCTTCAACCAGAGCAGATTTCCACAACTGCGCCCCCTGCCTCGTGCGCCAAAGATGTCGGTGGAAACGACACCTATGGAATCACTAGGATCCCTTCTACGGTTGGCGGGCGTGGGGTTGTGCAAAGAGCGGGTCTGGCGGTCAGCACAAGGATCATTTACCCAGGTTCGGGCCGTGGTCACGCGTAATACCCTAGTCCTACTTTGATGTATATTTCAGTGTTCTTGAGTTCTTGAACTAGCTACGATGTGTGTCTAGTTCCAAAGATCTGAACCCCCCCTCCAGTACGCCTCGGGCCTCCTTTTATACCCAAAAAGGGGTAGCAACAGTGGCACACAGGAGGTGGAAAGGTGTATAGTGGCTGAGTCTATCTTCTGGCACCGTCGGACAAACGCATTTAATGCGCTGCCGACATGCCCCTCTTGCTTTATCGGGGACGACAACGAAGCTCGTCCCAGCTGTCGCCGCCTCGCCTAGCTCCGATGCGTGTCCGAGCTGATGAGGCATTGTAGCACCACGTTTGCTGGCTGCAGGGCTGGCGTGGTGGTGGAGTCTTCACGAAGATCTGCAGGCCACCACACAGGTGCTTGCTGAGTCGGTGTGGAGGCCGCATGCTGCCATGCAGATGCCTGCCCAGCTGGTTGAGCTAGCAGCTGTATGGAAGCGGCGGTGGGGCCTTGGCAGACTTGGGCCTGGCTGTGGACCCACAGATGTCCTCGGCAAGGGTCTTGCCGGGGCCTGACAAGGGTCTTGCTGTGGCACCGCGGTCGTCCCCGGCAAGGATCTTGCCGGGGGTCTCGTGGATTTTCTTGGCAAGGATCTTGCCAAGGATCGTCGTCTTGTAGTCCTCATCTGATCTTGTGTATTTATGATCTCCACAAAGATCTGCATACCACCATGGAGGTGCCTCCCGAGCCTTGGTTCCGATGTGGTTGATGGAGTTGGAACCCCTTGGCTCAAGGACGTCGCGCTCTGCTGGCATTGGGAATGTTGCCCCGGCAAGGCCCTTGCCGGGGCTACGGAGGATGCCCCGGCAAGGGTCTTACCGGGGGAGTCCACTTCGCTCCCTTGCTCTTTGTGTCTCTGGTCTCGGCGTTGCTTCGGTTGTCTTGTGCTCCGGCTTCCCTCCTCTGTCTTGCTCAGTGCGGCCGCAGGTGCAACTCTGATTGCCCGTGCACAAGTAAAGGGGTGCAAAGGAGAGAACCTACTTTTGTACACCAACAAATGATATTTGGAAGCACAAGTATTATCTCTACTTGGTGCAAAGAATTTGGCTAGCATGAGGGGGAAAGGAAAGCTCAACATGTTGGATGATCCATGACAATATAATTTATTTCAGATATAAGAAAGCATAACCCATTACATTGTCTTCCTTGTCCAACGTCAACTTTTTAGCATGTCATATTTTAATGAGTGCCCACAATCATAAATGATGTCCAAGATAGTATATTTATATGTGAAAACCTCTCTTTCTTTATTACTTCCTATTAATTGCAACGATGACCAAAACTATGTTTGTCAACTCTCAACAACTTTTATTCATCATACTCTTTATATGTGAAGTCATTACTCTCCATAAGATCAATATGATCTCTTTATTTATTTTTATTCTTTATTTTTTTTATTCCCTAAAGATCATAGCAAGATAACCAAGCCCTCGACTCAAGACTAATCTTTATTATATATAGCTCACGAACTTGATTACATAGATAAGGATCAACACAAAAACTCAAAGCTAGATCATAATAAACTTTATTCTACTAGATCAAGATATAACCAAAAGGATCAAACTAAGAAGAATGGCAAAGATAGAAGTGTGATGGTGATACGATACCGGGAAACCTCCCCAAGCTGGGCAGTTGCCAAGGTGAGTGCCCATAGCCATGTATTTATGTCTCTTTCTTCGGAGGTGGTGATGATGGAGTTGTTGATGATGTAGGCTTATTCCTTAATTTGCGCTTGAGGATAGAATTTTGATCCCTTAGGTCATCGATCTCCTGCTCAAGGATTAATATCTTTTTGCATAGTTCCTATTTGTTCTCCTGCAAGAGGCGAAAAGGGATAAACTCGATCTTAGGTTTCTTTGCTCTATCAGGGAGGCTTGACTTTTTGAACTCCACATGCATGTCCCCAGGTTGAGGTAATGGGACTTCATCTTCATCTGAGCTCGCCTCCTCCTTTCCCCTAGGATCATAGTCTTCTTCTTCCTCCATGGTCCAAGCACAATGCTCCAAGTCCCCATAGACCTTAGGGTCTGCAAGGTAATCAGCCACATAGCTTTCTCCCTCCGAATCCTGGGATGACATATTCCTCTAATCTACGGAAGAAACAACTCAAAACAAAAGCAGAGGATTTTGTCGTGGTACGGTGGTCAAAACCTTCGGGAGATTATATAATGAATTTTTACCGACCAAATGAAATATCGTGCAAGAAAATGGAGTCCGGAGGGCACACGAGGTGCCCACGAGGCAGGGGGTGCGCCAAGGGGGGTAGGGCGCGCCCTCCACCCTCATGGATGCCTCG
Source organism: Triticum monococcum (assembly GCA_034509565.1). NCBI lineage: Eukaryota > Viridiplantae > Streptophyta > Magnoliopsida > Poales > Poaceae > Triticum > Triticum monococcum. The sequence continues at coordinate 444,095,812 of CM067845.1, forward strand.
TGTCCTTTCCACACTACTTCTTATTTTTCCTATTTTCTTAAGTATTCCAAAACAAAGAAAAAAATGCTGTTCGAACTGTTTCGGTGTCGGTTTACTTACCGTACCACATACCTATTCCTTTACGGAGTCTGAAACATTCTGGAAAGTGTCCCTTATGTACTCCTCCAGGTTACGGTGTAAATAACAATGGTTTCAACATTTATGGGATTACCTGAGATATAATGTTTGATTCTTTGACCGTTCACCACCTTCAGATTTGTGCCTTTGAAGTTGTTGATTTTTATGGCACCGGAACGATAGACCTCCTCGATAACGTAAGGACCTTCCCATTTAGAGAGGAGTTTTCCTGCAAAAAATCTTAAACGAGAGTTGTATAACAGAACATAATCACCTACATTAAGCTCATGCTTTTGTATCCTTTTGTCATGCCATCTTGTAACTTTTTCTTTAAACAGTTTGGCATTCTCGTAGGCCTGGGTTCTCCACTCATCAAGTGAGCTAATGTCAAATAGTCTCTTCTTACCGGCAAGTTTGAAATCATAATGGATCTCTTTAATGGCCCAATATGCCTTATGTTCTAGTTCGAGATGTAAGTGACATGATTTTCCAAAAACCATTTTATAAGGAGACATACCCATAGGATTTTATATGCAGTTCTATAGGCCCATAATGCATCATCAAGTTTCTTGGACCAATTCTTTCTAGATCTATTAACAATCTTTTACAAAATTAATTTAATCTCTGTATTACTCAGTTCTACTTGACCAATAGACTGTGGGTGGTATGGAGATGCAATTCTATGATTAACATCATACTTAGCAAGCATTTTATGAAAAGCACCATGAATAAAATGTGAACCACCATCAGTCATTAAGTATTTAGGGACTCCAAACTTTGGAAAAATAACTTCTTTAAGCATCTTAATAGAAGTGTTACGATGAGTACTACTAGTTGGAATAGCTTCTACCCACTTAGTAACATAATCAACATCAACTAAAATATGTGTATACCCATTAGAGGAAGGAAACAGACCCATATAATCAAAGCCCCAAACATCAAATGGTTCAATAACAAGTGAATAGTTCAGAGGTATTTCTTGACGTCTACTAATATTACCAATTCTTTGACATTCATCACAAGCCAAGACAAACTTACGAGCATCTTTGAAAAGGCTAGGCCAATAAAAACCGGATTGCAATACTTATGTGCAGTTCTATCTCCAGCGTGGTGTACTCCATAAGCCTCGGAGTGACACTTGCATAGGACATGTTCCTGTTCATGCTCAGGTACACAACGTCTAATAACACCATCTACTCCTTCTTTATAAAGGTGTGGGTCATCCCAGAAGTAATGTCTTAAATCATAGAATTTTTTCTTTTGCTGGTATGTGAAACTAGGTGGTATAAATTTAGCAACAATCTAATTAGCATATAATCATCATACCATGGAGCAGTACGAGAAGCATTGATGACAGCTAATTGTTCATCAGGAAAACTATCATCAATAGGGAGTGTGTCATCATGAACATTTTCTAACCTAGACAAGTTGTCTGCAACGGGGTTCTCAGCTCCCTTCCTATCAATAATATGCAAATCAAATTCTTGTAGCAAGAGAACCCATCTAATAAGTCTTGGTTTAGCATCTTTCTTTTCCATAAGGTATTTAATAGCAGCATGATCAGTGCGACCAGTTACTTTAGAATCAACAATATATAAGGTCTGAACTTATCACAAGCAAATACAACTACTAAAAATTCTTTTTCAGTAGTAGCATAATTTCTCTGTACACTATCTAGAGTTTTAGTAGCATATTGAATAACATTTAATTTCTTATCAACTCTTTGTCCTAGAACAGCACCTACAACATAATCACTAGCATCACACATAATTTCAAAGGGTAGATTCCAATCAGGTGGCTGAACAATAGGTGCATAAATCAAGGCTTTCTTAAGTATTTCAAATGCCTCTACATAATCATCATCAAAGATAAAATGAACATCTTTTTGTAAGAGATTACTCAGAGGCCTAGAAATTTTTGAGAAGTCTTTAATGAACCTCCTATAAAAACCGGCATGACCAAGGAAACTTCTTGTAACTTTAATGTCCTTAGGACACGACATCTTTTCAATAGCATCAACTTTAGCTTTATCAACTTCAATACCTCTTTTAGAAATTTTAAGACCCAAGACAATACCTTCATTAACCATCAAGTGGCACTTCTCCCAATTCAAGACAAGATTAGTTTCTTCACATCTCTGCAAAACTCGATCAAGGTTGCTTAAGAAATCATCAAAAGAAGTTCCATACACGGAGAAATCATCCATGAAAACCTCAACAATCTTTTCACAAAAGTCAGAGAATATAGCAGTCATACATCTTTGAAAGGTAGCAGGTGCATTACATAAACCAAAAGGCATATGTCTATAAGCAAAGGTACTGAAAGGGAAAGTAAAAGTGGTCTTTTCTTGATCCTCTTTCGACACGGGTATTTGAGAGAAACCAAAATAACCATCTAGAAATCAAAAATGTGTATGTTTGGATAATCTTTCTAGCATTTGATCTATAAAAGGTAAAGGGTAATGATCCTTTCTAGTAGCTTTATTTAATTTGCGGAAATCAATTACCATTCTATAACTTGTAACAATTCTTTGTGGGATCAATTTGCCTTTATCATTAGGAACAACAGTAATACCTCCCTTCTTAGGGATACAATGGATAGGACTTACCCATTGACTATCAGCAACAGGATAAATTATACGTGCCTCCAGAAGCTTTAGTATTTCATTTCTTACCACTTCTTTCATCTTAGGATTTAACCATCGTCGGTGATCAACAACCGGTTTAGCGTCTTTCTCCAATTTTATTTTGTGTTGGCATAGAGTGGGACTAATGCCCTTAAGATCATCAAGAGTATATCCAATAGCAGCACGATGCTTCTTCAAAGTTTTCAATAATTTCTCTTCTTCCTACTCTGAAAGGTTAGCACTAATAATAACAGGATATATCTTCTTTTCATCAAGATAAGCATATTTAAGAGTATCAGGTAATGGTTTAAGCTCAAACACGGGATCACCCTTGGGTGGAGGAGGATCCCCTAGAATTTCAACAGGCAAGTTGTGTTTCAAAATAGGTCCCTGTTTAAGGAATACTTCATCCATTTCCCTTCTTTCATTCATAAACATATCATTTTCATGGTCTAGCAAATATTGTTCTAAAGGATCATTAGGAGGCACGGCAATAGAAGCAAGAACAATAATTTCATCTTTACTAGGCAATTCTTTATCATGGGGTTGTCTACAAAATTTAGCAAAATTAAAATCATGAGACATATCCCCTAAACCAACAGTAACAATATCCTTTTCGCAGTATATCTTAGCATTAACAGTATTCAATAAGGGTCTACCAAATATAATGGGACAAAAGTCATCTCGTGGGGAAGCAAGAACAAGAAAATCAGTAGGATATTTAATTTTCCCACACAAGACTTCAACATCTCTAACAATCCCAACTGGCGAAATAGTATCTCTATTGGCAAGCTTAATAGTAACATCAATATCTTCTATCTCAGCAGGTGCAATATCATGCATAATTTCTTTATATAAAGTATAAGGTATTGCACTGACACTAGCACCCATATCACATAAGCCATGATAACAGTGATCTCCTATTTTAATAGAAACAACAGGAATGGCAACAACGGGTCTATGTTTATTTTTAGTATCGGGTCTAGCAATTCTAGCAGCTTCATCACAGAAGTAAATTACAGGCCCATCAATATTGTCGACCAAGAGAACCTTAACCATAGCAATACTAGCTTCAAATTTAATTTGCTTAGAGGGTGTAGGTGTTCTAGCATTACTCTTACAAACCACAGTTGAAGCTTTAGCATGATCCTTTATTCTAATAGGGAAAGGTGGTTTCTCAATATAAGCGGTAGGAACAATAGGATCAACACTATAAGTGATAGTATTTTCTTCAACTTTATTAGGTACAACTATTTTTACTTCAATGGGAGGATGATATTTAAACCACTTCTCCTTAGGGAGATCAACATGAGTAGCAAATGATTCACAGAAAGAAGCTACTATCTCAGAGTCAAGTCCATATTTAGTGCTAAATTCACGAAAAGCATCGGTATCCATAAAAGATTTAACACGATCAAACTTAGGTGTTGTACCTGACTCCTTACCTTCATCGAGTTCCCAATCTTCAGAGTTGCATTTAATTCTTTCCAATAAATCCCATCTGAATTCAATAGTCTTCATCATAAAAGAACCAGTATAAGAAGTATCGAGCATGGAGCGATTATTGAGAGAAAGCCGAGCATAAAATTTTGAATAATAATTTCTCTTGAGAGCTCATTATTGGGTCATTAATATAACATTGACTTTAGCCTCCCCCAAGCTTTAGCGATACTTTCTCCTTCGCGAGGCCAAAAATTATATAATTATGATCACGATGAACCAGATGCATAGGATAAAACTTTTGATGAAATTCCAATTTCAAATCGGTTGTATTTCAATGATCCAATATCATCACATAGCCTAAACCATGTCAATGCATTTCCCTTCAAAGATAAAAGGAAGACCTTCTTCTTGATAACATCCTCGGGCATACCTGCAATCTTAAATAATCCAAAATTTTCATCCACATTGATTAGGTGCATATCGGGATGTAATGTTCCATCTCCTGTAAAAGGATTAGCTAGCAGTTTCTCTATCATACACAAAGGAATTTCAAAGTAAACATTTTCAGTAGCTTCAGTAGGTTGAGGAGCAACTCTTTGTTCTACTGGTCGGGGTGAAGATACCCCGAACAAGCCCCTCAAAGGATTATTTTCCATAGTAACAAGTGGCAGTAAATTTCAGAACACTAAATTTTTCCTTACCAAATTCCACCTACCAAAGGCACTTCACTCCCCGGCAACGGCGCCAGAAAAGAGTCTTGATGACCCACAAGTATAGGGGATCTATTGTAGTCCTTTTGATAAGTAAGAGTGTCAAACCCAACGAGGAGCAGAAGGAAATGAAAAGCAGTTTTCAGTAAGGTATTCTCTGCAAGCACTGAAATTATCGGTAACAGATAGTTTTGTGATAAGGTAATTCGTAACTGGTAACAAGTAACAAAAGTTAACAAGGTACAGAAAGGTGGCCCAATCCTTTTTGTAGCAAAGGACAAGCCTGGACAAACTCTTATATAAAGGAAAGCGCTCCCGAGGACACATGTGAATTATCGTCAAGCTAGTTTTCATCATGCTCATATGATTCACGTTCGTTACTTTGATAATTTGATATGTGGGTCGACCGATGCTTGGGTACTGCCCCTTCCTTGGACAAGCATCCCACTCATGATTAACCCCCCCCCCCCCCGCGAGCATCCGCAACTACAAAAGAAGAATTAAGGTAAACCTAACCATAGCATGAAACATATGGATCCAAATCAACCCCTTACGAAGCAACACATAAACTAGGGTTTAAGCTTGTGTCACTCTAGCAACCCATCATCTACTTATTACTTTCAAATGCCTTCCCCTAGGCCCAAACAATGGTGAAGTGTCATGTAGTCGACGTTCACATAACACCACTAGAGGAAAGACAACATACATCTCATCAAAATATCGAATGAATACCAAATTCACATGACTACTTATAACAAGACTTCCCCATGTCCTCGGGAACAAATGTAACTACTCACAAATCATATTCATGTTCATAATAAGAGGGGTATTAATGTGCACAAAGGATCTGAACATATAATCTTCCACCGAATAAACCAACTAGCATCAACTACAAGGAGTAATCAACACTACTAGCAACCCACAAGTACCAATCTGAGGTTTTGAGACATAGATCGGATACAAGAGATGAACTAGGGTTTGAGAGGAGATGGTGCTGGTGAATATGTTGATGGAGATTAACCCTCTCCCGACGAGAGGATCGATGGTGATGACGATGGTGATGATTTCCCCCTCCCGGAGGGATGTTTCCCTGGCAGAACAGCTCCGCCAGAGCCCTAGATTGGTTCCACCAAGGTTCCGCCTCGAGACGGCGGCGCTTCGTCCCGAAAGCTTCCTTATGAGTTTTTCCAGGGAAAAAGACACCTTATACTAGAAGATGGGCATCGGGGGGCTTCCAGGTGGCCCACGAGGCAGGGTGCGCACCCAGGGGGTAGGGCGCGCTCTCCACCCTCGTCGACAGTGGGTGGCCCCCCTCTGGTGCTTTCTTTGCCCAATATTTTTAATATATTCCAAAACCGACTTTCATGGAGTTTCAGGACTTTTGGAGTTGTGCATAATAGGTCTATAATATTTTCTCCTTTTCCAGCCCAGGATTCCAGTTGCCAGCATTCTCCCTCTTCATGTAAACCTTGTAAAATAAGAGAGAAAAGGCATACGTATTGTGAAATAATGTGTAATAACAGCCCATAATGCAATAAATATTTATATAAAAGCATGATGCAAAATGGACGTATCAGTGGTCGATAGAACTTGAGGGAATATTTGTTCTACCTTTAGCTCCTTGTTGGTTTCGACACTCTTATTTATCATAGAACGCTAGAAATGATCCCCTATACTTGTGGGTTATCAAGACCTTTTTCTGGCACCGTTACTGGGGAGCAATAGCGTGGGGTGAATATTCTTGTGTGTGCCTGTTTGCTTTATCACTAAGTAGTTTTTATTTTCTGTTATAAGTTGTTCTCTATCTTTAGTTATGGATATGGAACACGAAACACCAAAAAAAATAGTGGTAGTTGCTACTCATGGAGATGGCGAATCTCCTAAAACCCTCAATGCTCGTTATGTGAAAAATATTATGATCTATTTTGATAATCCTGACAAAACCCCATTTAACTTGATAATGGGAGTAATGTTGGATCAACATGAATACTTTAGGGATTACCGGTTGACACAAAAAGGGAAACTTTTATGTGATCAAATTTATATGTTGCTTTGGTATGCTCGGGATTTATGCGTGAGATATGATTTTACTTGTTGCTCTAGGATGAACGCTCCACACCTTCCCTTTTCATGCAAATTTAATGAATATGAAACCTTGGCTTCTTATGCTAATGGTATATATGATTACTATGATGTGGAACGTATAGAAGAATTTGTTGCTTTTAAGGGTGCTTATGAAATTGAATCTTTGTTTGAAAGTTTGAAGATTTTAATGATTCAGTTTGTAGACATGAAAATTTTGCTAGTCTTAAATATTGCTATGATAATTATAAATTCAATTCCGATATTGATGAATTTATTGAGAGAGTCTCCACTGTCAAAGAAGAGACTAATATTTTGCAGGAGTCTATGGAAGAAGGAATTGATGAAACTGTGAGCTCATTGGATGAAAAAGATGATGAGGAGAGCGAAGAACAAAAGGACGAAGAGCAGATTAGCTACCCGTGCCCACCTTCTAATGAGAGTAACCTTCCAACTCATACATTATTTAATTTTCCTTCATGCTTACCGAAGTACGAATGCTATGATAATTGTTATTATCCCATTGATTCGTTTGAAATATCCCTTTTTGATGATGCTTGCTATGCTTGTGGCCAAGATGCCAATATGAATTATGCTTATGGATATGAACTTGCTATAGTTCCTTATGTTAAAAATGAAACTTTTTCTATTGTACCCACACATCATAGTCCTATTAGCTTTTTGAATTCTCCCAACTACACTATATCGGAGAAGTTGGCCCTTATTAAGGATTACATTGATGGGTTGCCTTTTACCGTGGCACATGATGATTTTGATGAATATGATATGCATGTCCTTTCTGCTCCTACTTACAATTATTATGATATAGGAACTATATCTCCACCTCTCTATGTTTCCAACACGATAAAATTGCAAGAAACTGCTTATGCTATGTATTGGCCTTTACTTGATATGCATGAATTGTTCTTGTATGACATGCCGATGCATAGGAAGAGAGTTAGACTTCGCCATTGCATGATATATGTTGCTTTGTGCTCACTACTAAATGCCAAATCATTGTTAATTAAAATTGGCTTTGATATACCTTGGGATCCAGGTGGATCCATTACTTGAGCACCTTATGCCTAGCTTAATGGATTTAAAGAAAGCGCTGCTAGGGAGACAACCCAAAAGTTTTATAGAGTCATATATTTCTGTTGAGTGATTTTATAAAGTTAAAAAACAAAAAAATATAGAGGGGAACTTAAAACTTCACAAAAAGAAAAGTGAAACTGAGATAGACGAGCACCGTGGAAGCGGGAGCATGCCTTGAACTTTTTTCATGCCCATGAAAACTTTGTGAATCTTGAATTGCAGAAAATTTTCAACAAAAATAATTATACCCTCGTACAATTCCATTGTATTATAAAAATAATGTGTCAAGATTTGCCTTTAGGATGTTTAGATTGCTTGTTGGTATGTGCGGTGGAGAAACACAAACTTTGGCTGTTGTGCGTGATTTTACACTTTTTTACTTGAATGTCGAAAGCTTCTGAAACCTCTTGCACAGTCTTGCTATACAAAATGTTTATTTTTCCTAATTTTTTCAGAATGTTTGGAGTACCATAAGTATGGTAGATGTTCAGATTGCTACAGACTGACCTGTTTAAGACAGATTCTCTTTTTGAAGCATTGTTTTGCTTGTTTTGATGAAAATATCAATTTTTATCGGTGGTATAAGCCATGGAAAAGTTATATTACAGTAGCTACAATGCAAAAACAAAATATGAATTGGTTTGCAACAGTACTTAGAGTAGTGATTTGCTTTATTATACTAACGGATCTTACCGAGCTTTCTATTGAGTTTTGTGTGGATGAAGTGATCAAAGATCGAGGAGGTCTCGGTATGAGGAGAAGGAGGAGAGAAAAGAGCTCAAGCTTGGGGATGCCCAAGGCACCCCAAGTAAATATGCAAGGAGACTCAAGCGTCTAAGCTTGGGGATGCCCTGGAGGCATCCCATCTTTCTTCAACAAGTATCGGTATGTTTCCGTTCTCGTTTCGTTCATGTGATACGTGCAAATCTTCGAGCATCTTTTGCATTTAGTTTTCACTTTTCTTTCATGCACCATGCTAGTATGAGATAGTCCATGGTTGAGTTATATAATACTCATTGCACTTCACTTATATCTTTTGAGTATGGCTTTATAGAATGCTTCATGTGCTTCACTTATATCATTTGAAGTTTGGATTGCCTGTTTCTCTTCACATAGAAAACTGTTATTTGAAGAATGCTCTTTTGCTTCACTTATACTTATTAGAGCATGGTATTTTGTAGAAAGAGTTAAAATCTCATGCTTCACTTAGATCTATTTAGAGAGTCAACAGGAATTGGTCAATTGCATGGTTACTCATAAAATCCTACATAAAACTTATGGATCACTGAATATGATATGTTTGATTCCTTGCAATAGTTTTGTGATATAGAGATGGAATATGTGGGAGGTACTAGTAAACAATTATTCTTAGTAAGAATTTTGCTGTTAAGGTTTGTGATTTTTTATTGATTGTCTTCCTTATGAGTGGCGTTCGGGGACGAGCGATGGTTTTTCCTACCAATCTATCCCCCTAGGGGCATGCGTAGTAGTACTTTGCTTCAAGGGCTAATAAAATTTTGCAATAAGTATATGAGTTCTTTATGACTAATGTGAGTCCATGGATTATACGCACTCTTACCTTTTCGCAATTTGCTAGCCTCTACGGTACCGTGCATTGCCCTTTCTCACATCGAGGTGTGGTGCAAACTTCGCAGGTGCATCCAAACCCCGTGATATGATACGCTCTATCACACATAAGCCTTATTATATCTTCCTCAAAACAGCCACCATACCTACCTATTATGGTTTTTCCATGGCCATTCCGAGATATATTGCCATGCAACTTCCAGCGCTTTCATTTTGATGACTTGAGCATTCATTTTCATATTGCTTTGCATGATCATATAGCTGACATAGTAGTTGTGGCTCAGCCCCGTTCATCATTTTTCATACATGTTACGCTAGATATCAAGTTGTAATTTTTATTTCTATTATGTTATAAGTAAATAGAAGTGTGATGATCATCATTGTTCATTTTTAGAGCAGTGCCCCAGTGAGGAAAGGATGATGGAGAGTGTGATTCCCCCACAAGTCGGGATGATACTCCGGACAATCAGAGAAAAAAATAGAAAAAAGAAAAAAAATAAACATAGAGAGAAGGGGCATTGTTAGTATCCTTTACCACACTTGTGCTTTAGTAGCACCATATTTTTCATATGGAGAGTCTCCTATGTTGTCACTTTCATAAACTAGTGGGAATTTTTCATTATAGGATTAGATGCACGCCCACTTAGTATTCATATTGAGCTTTCGTACACTTATAGCTCTTAGTGCATTCATTCCATGGAAATCCCTACTCCCCGCATTGATATCGATTGATGGACATCTCCAGAGCCCATTGGTTAGCTGCGTCAATGTGAGTCTTTCTTACTTTTTGTCCTCTCTATATTTACCCCTATCATCATACTCCATTCCACCCGTAGTGCTATATCCATGGCTTGCGCTCATGTATTATGTGAGGGTTGAAAAAGCTGCAACGCGTTAAAAATTATGAACCAATTGCTCAGCTTGTCATCGGGGTTATGCATGATAAATACTTTGTGTCAAGAAGACAGAGCATGACAAGACTATATGATTTTGTAGGGATAGCTTTCTTTAGCATTGATATTTTGAAAGACATGATTGCTTGTTGGGATGCCTGAGTATTGATGTCTTTATGTCAAATTATAGACTATTTCTTTGAAACACTTATGTCTTAATATTCATGCCATGACTAGATATATGATCGAGTTTATGTTAGGTAGCATTCCACATCAAAAATTATCTTTTTTATCATTTACCCGCTCGAGGACGAGCAGGAATTAAGCTTGGGGATGCTGATATGTCTTCGTCATATCTATAATTTTTTATTGTTTCATGCCAATATTATACAACTTTTACATATTTTGGCAACTTTTATATGATTTATTGGACTAACCTATTGATCTAGTGCCCAGTGCGAGTTCCTGTTTTTTGCATGTTTTTTATCTTGAAGAAAATCCGTATCAAACGAAGTCCGAATTCAATAAAATTTACGAAGAATTATTTTGGAATATATGTGATTTTTTGGAGTTGGAATCACCGCAAACGGAGGCCCACACATCTCACAAGACACCAAGGCACGCCCCTGGTGCGTGGTGGTGGGTTGTGCCCTCTGTGAACGTTGGTTGGAACTCTACCTCGGTCGCAAGGAATCTTATATCCAGAAAAAAAATCGTGTTAAAAACTCAGCGCAATCGGAGTTACGGATCTCTCGGAATATAAGAAACGGTTTTCGGCCAGATCTGGGGAACGCGAAACAGAAGAGAATAGAGAGGGAGATCCAATCTCCGAGGGGCTCCCGCCCCTCCACGGCCATGGAGGACATGGGACAGAGGGGGAACTCTTCTCCCATCTAGTGGGAGGCCAAGGAAGAAGAATAAGTAGGGGGCTCTCTCCCCCTCTCTCCAGGTGGCGACGGAGTGCCGCCGGGGCTAGGATCGTGACGGCGATCTACATCAACAATCTTGCTACCGTCCACACCAACTTTCTCCCCCTCTATGTAGCGGTGTAACAACCCTTCTCCCCACTGTAATCTCTACTTAAACATGGTGCTCAACTCCATATATTATTTCCCAATGATCTATGGTTATCTTATGATGTTTGAGTAGATCCGTTTTGTCCCATGGGTTAATCGTGATCTTGGTTGGTATGATTGTATATTTTATTTATGGTGCTGTCCTATGGTGCCCTCCATCTTGCGTAAATGTGAGGGGTCCCCGTTGTAGAGTGTTGCAATACGTTCATGATTTTCTTATGGTGGGTTGTCAGAGTGACAGAAGCTTAAACCCGAGTAGGTGGGTTGTTGCGTATGGGATAAAGAGGACTTGATACTTAATGCTATGGTTGGGTTTCACGACCTAAATGATCTTTAGTAGTTGCAGATGCTTGCTAGAGTTCCAATCATAGGTGCATATGATCCAAGTAGAGAAAGTATGTTAGCTCATGCCTCTCCCTCATATAGAATTGCAAGAATGATTACCGGTACTTATTATCGGTTGCATAGGGACAAATGACTTTCTTATTGACAAAAGATATCCACTTTTATTACCTTGCAATTTATTCATAGTTTTATTCTCACAAAGTACTCGTAGTTTTACTCTTGCAAAATAGTTTCATACTTGTTTTAGGTAAAGCAAATGTTAAGTGTGCGTAGAGTTGTGTCGGTGGTCGATAGAACTTGAGGGAATATTTGGTCTACCTTTAGCTCCTCATTGGGTTCGACACTCTTATTTATCGAAGAAGGCTACATCTGATCCCCTATACTTGTGGGTTATCAGTGTATAACTCGTGGTGAAGAGCTCGGTTAGCTCGATCTAGCCCATCAGCATGCAGAACAAAGTTGTGATGGTGGAAGGGCTCGCGGGTGATGGTGGAGTAGGCATCCGTGTAGTATCCCTCCTCACCATCGTCAGATGCGATAGCAACAATGTGCCTGAAAGGGGAAGTGTCCAACGCCTGATACTCTCCATGAAGACGTGTCAGAGCAGTGTAAGCAGCATCATGGACTTCCATATTGATGGTCACTCCAGCACCGTGAGCGGTGTGCAGCACAGTAGTGGAGTCATACTCCCAAGAGTAAAGGTGGACGATGGCACGGTACTACTCCTGGTTAAAGTCCTAGTATTGCTCATACACGGTGTACTGAGGATGCCAGTGATAACCCAGATAGGTCATCATCTCAGCTAGCACAGAAGGTAATCCCGAGACTCCAATGGCCATCATGTGGCACACGAATTGCCTCGTGGGTTCCATCTGAAAACATAGATGTTTCAAAGTAGTAAAATGACAGCGTGGGTGTTATTCAAAACGCTGTTTGAAGGAATAACTATGGCTTATCCAACTTTCGGGTGAATGTGGCCATGGGATCCTAATGTTAGAGTTAGTAAATCCATTTAACCCGAGTAGAGGAGAGATCAAAGTCCCAGAGTATAGACGGGGAGTAAAAGTTCCTAGTACCACCCAAATGGCGACATGGGCCCGTCAGACACACGACCATGTTAGTAAAAGTTTTGTATTGGCTAGACTCGACTTCGGCCAAGGAGTGTGGAAGGGGGATTCCTACAGGCAGTCGGTTCTGATACCAACTTGTGATGCCCCCGATTCAATCGTACACGCAAACGTGTACGCTCAAGATCACGGACTCACGGAAGATATCACAAGACAACTCTAAAAACAGATAAGTAATACAAGCATCATAGTACAAGCCAGGGGCCTCGAGGGCTCGAATACAAGTGCTTGATCATAGATGAGTCAGCTGAAGCAACAATATCTGAGTACAGACATAAGTTAAACAAGGTGCCATAAGATGGGTAGCACAAACTGGGATACAGGTCGAAAGATGCGCATGCCTCCTGCATGGGATCCTCCTAAACTACTCCTGGTCGTCGGTGGCGGCCTGCACGTAGTAGTAGGCACTTCCGGTGTGAAGGAAATATGCCCTAGATGCAATAATAAAGTTGTTATTTATATTTCCTTATATCATGATAAATGTTTATTATTCATGCTAGAATTGTATTAACCGAAAACTTAGTACATGTGTGAATGCATAGTCAAACAGAGTGTCCCTAGTATGCCTCTACTTGACTAGCTCGTTAATCAAAGATGGTTAAGTTTCCTAGCCATAGACATGTGTTTTCATTTGATGAATGGGATCACATCATTAGTGAATGATGTGATGTACAAGACCCATCCATTAGCTTAGCATAATGATCGTTTAGTTTTTCTTCTATTGCTTTCTTCATGACTTATACATGTTCCTCGGACTATGAGATTATGCAACTCCCGAATACCGGAGGAACCCCTTGTGTGCTATCAAACATCATAGCGTAACTGGGTGATTATAAAGATGCTCTACAGGTGTCTCCAATGGTGTTTGTTGAGTTGGCATAGATCAAGATTAGGATTTGTCACTCCGTGTATCGGAGAGGTATCTGTGGGCCCTCTCGGTAATGCACATCACTATGAGCCTTGCAAGCGATGTGTCTAATGAGTTAGCCATGGGACGATGCATTACAGAACGATTAAAGAGACTTGTCAGTGACGAGATTGAACTAGGTATGATGATACTGAAGATCGAATCTCGGGCAAGTAACATACCGATGACAAAGGGAACAACTTATGTTGTTATGCGGTTTGACCGATAAAGATATTCGTAGAATATGTGGGAGAAATATGAGCATCCAGGTTCCGCTATTGGTTATTTATCGTAGATATGTCTCGGTCATATCTACATAGTTCTCGAACCCGTAGGGTCCGCACGCTTAATGTTCGATGACGATTTGTATTATGAGTTTTGTGTTTTGATGAAAATAAGTTTGTTCGGAGTCCAGGATGAGATCACGGACATGACGAGGAGTCTCGAAATGGTCGAGACATAAATATTGATATATTGGAAGGTTATGTTTGGACACTGGAATGATTTCAGATAGGTTCGGGCATTTTCCAGAGTATCGGGGGGTTACCGGAACCCCCCGGGGGATTAATGGGCTACAATGGGCCTTTGTGGAGAAGAGAGAGGGCCGGCCAGAGGTGGCGTGCGCCCCACCTTGCCCGGTCAAAATTGGACAAGCAGAGCGGGAGGCTCCCCCCTCCTTCTTTCTCTTCTCTCCTCTTTGCCTTCTTCTCCTACTTGGACTAGGAAAGGGGGGGGGGGCGAATCCTACTTAGACTAGGAGTCCAAGTAGGACTCCCCCCATGGCGCGCCCCTCCTAGGGCCGCCCTCCTCTCCTCCCCCCTTTATATACGTGGGGAGGGGGCACCCCAAAGACACACAAGTTGATCTTTTAGCCATCTGCGGTGCCCTCCTCCACAGTTACACACCTCGGTCATATCGTTGTAGTGCTTACACTACAAAAAAAGACACATCCGTGGCATTCTGGGCCGAACAAAAAAATTTCTGTCATACTTATGACACTTCTATGATGATATTTGTGACAAAACCCGGTATCATCATAGATGTGGTGGGGTCCTACTTCTATGACAAAAAATCATGACAGAAAATGGGCTTTTCCTCCTGGGCGGGCCGGAGACGTAGCTGCATGACATTCTTTGGGCCGTCCATGACGGAAAAACTGTGGTAGAAGCGAGGGCGAGGAAAATATCGGGGAGTTCCCGGTTACGATGGGTGGTCAGGGGCCAAGCGATGTGCATTCCTCTCGTACACGTACGCGCGTGGGTGCGAGGCGTTGGGCTCTAACTGAACCCGAGCGATTGCACTGCAGGCTACGCGTTACACTGAACCCGAGCGATCGATCGGTTCCCTACTGTTAACTGGATCCGAGTGATTCCTTCGCTACTAGTGCTAACTGAAGCTGATTGATGCTGCCTCTGGATCAACAGTGAGCATTGTTGGGGGGTTCAGATGAACAATTCCTGGTGGGGGGTGGGATGAACAGGACCCCGTGGTAGTAGAGGCCGTTTCCGCTAGATGAACAGTACCCCGATTGATCGAGCCGGTGGATGAACAGGACCCCATGGAGGGCTGGTTGAACAGTAGCCAGTGGAGGGCTGGTTGAACAGTAGCCGGTGGAGGGCTGGATGAATAGTAGCCCGTGGAGGGTTGGTTGAACAGGACCCCGTGGAGAGGGCTGGTTGAACAGTAGCCGGTGGAGGCTGGATGAACAGGAGCAGGTAAAGGCTGGAGGAGGTCAATGGTGGATGAACAGTAGCCCGTGGAGGCTGGAGGAGGTCGATGGTGGAGATGAACAGTATCCCGTGGAGTCCTGTTTTGCAGTACGCCACATCCCTCCCGATGAACAGGATCCCCATTTCGACCGTAGCGCTCCAACACAAGTCTGTTTCCTCTGTTTTGCGGTATGCCACACCCCTCCTGATCAACAAGATCCCGTTTCGACCGTAGGAGGTCCGTTTCCTCAGTTTTGCGGTACGCCAGACCCCTCCCGATGATCAGGATCCCACTTCCACCGTGGCCGGTCGAAGACAAGGCCGTTTCCTCCATTTTGCAGTACGCCAGGCCTCGTTTCCATCGCCTGTTCCGTCCAAGCCGGTTGGCTCCCCTTGAACACTGCGACGCATTCCGTTCCAACCCAGCTGCTTGGCTCACCATGAACACGACGACGACGCAGTTTCTCCGTTCCGACCCAGCCATGTATACGAGCCCTGGCCGTACGTATGCGCGAGTAGGCGTTCGAGACCCCGCCGGTATGTATGTGCATGGCCGTATTTACTTTCTTGCACCCCATCCACTGTATGTACGTGTACATGCTACGTGCGCGCCTCTACTACCACACGTGCGCGCATCTACATCGACCAGTATGTACGTACACGTTCGCGACCAGAATGACAACGCTACGTACGGTTCGACCGGGTGGGTCCCGACTATCAGGCACTTCCTTGCATGCGAAGATGTAACTGGTGGGTCCCAGCAGTCAGGGGGTGAACCTTTTTTCGTAATATGGACGCACTTCCTTACGTGCGAAGATGTAGCTGGTGGGTCCTAGCAGTCAGGGGGAAAACGTTTTTTTTTCACGAAATACGGTGGCCCATCCGGTGGGTCCCCGCAGGTAGAGGAATCATTATTTTCCGCGTAATAAGGAGGCATTTCCTTGCTGCGGTCGTGGACCCAGCTGTCAGCCTCTCCACGTACAGTACTCTTCCGATGGAAGTCGTTCCTTGACCATGTTGACCACGCCGCGCCCAGAGCACCAGGGCAGTGGACGACGGCGAGGCCTAGGAAGGGGACGATGCGGAGCCGGGGAAGACATGGTAGTGGATGCCCACGCGGAGAGGAGTACGAGGGTTCACTGGTTCGGCTGCGGTGTGAGGCTGTCATCGCCGCAGGGCCTGGCCAGCGGTGGGAGTAGTAGCGGGCGTGAGGCTTTCACGGCAGCACAACCAGCCACGGGAGGCAGGAGCAGGCGGTCTCGCCGGCGCTGGTTTGGGCGGCTGGTGCAAGAAGAGGAGCGATTGAAGAAGCAGCAGGACCGTTCAATTCAAATCCAACAGTCACTACTACTAGAATCGTTTGTTGACTAAGTTGACAAGCCCTGCGTACGCATCAACTTAGTAGGCCCATGGTTCAGCCTCCCAACCGGTGCGCCCAAGCTGTCAGTGGGAGGAATCATTTTTTTCGCGTAATAAGGAGGCAGTTGATTGCGTGCGGCTAGGCCAGCAGAGGGAGTAGGGTGGGCCGGTGAAGCCTGCGCGGCAACACAGCGGGCCACAAGAGGTGGGAGCAGGCAGTCTCACCGGCACTAGTTTAGGCGGCTGGAGCAGGAATATCAGAGATTGAAGAAGCACGACGGCTGTTGGATGGACATCGAATAGTCACTGCTGCTAGAATCGTGTGTTGACTCACAAAGCCTTGCGTAAACAAGTCAGCCTCGAAATCTGTGGCGTGTACAACCCATTTGCTATTATTTTTATTATTTTTACTCATTTTTAATTCATATGGAATTTATTGCAGTCCATTTTCCATTTTTAGAATTGCTGCCTATTTTCTGGTCAGTGCCAGGGTTAAAAACTGAAATAAATATGTGCGAAATTTTGAAAATTCGCAAATTTTTCCCGGGGAACAGAATATTCTTAATCCAAAAATTAGTAGCCATACTAAAACAAATTTAAAAATAAATTAGTACTATGTCATGTTAAATCCAATGAAATATAAAATATCAGTGAAGAACAAAAACAAAAAAGAAACTAATTTCCCATTTGCTATAATTTTTTTGGAATTTTCAACCCCTTTGATATTAATTTTAACAGACACTGACCATACTCTTTGGCCAGGCCGGAATGCATCCCTCCTCGTCCTGAAAGATTTGCAGCCCAGTAAGTCGGAGAAAACAAATACGCCTAGATTGTGTATTCTTCAAAAAGAAATATTGGGCTACCTATTTTCCCAAAGAAATAATTGCTGGGCTGGTCATGTTGTTAGACCGGCCGCAGAGACCGCACAACCTAGTTTATAGCCTCCTCCTCCGAATTACTACTAAAAAAGTTGTGCATTTTTGTCTTTAATTGATTATACATTGAAAATGATGTGGGTCCCATATATCAACATGGTGGATTAGAGTCAAAAACGAGGGGTGCATCTGAGTAGTTAAAGAGGTGCTTGCTTGTGTTCGGGAGTGGACCTGGTGGGTCCGTACTGTCATACTCACAACTACAGTCCTCTCCCGATTCACTATGTTGACAGGGGCGGATGGCGGCGCCGCGGAGAGCGCACCAAGGCGGAGGATAAAGTGTTGTCGCCAATGTGCTGGGCTGGGTTGGACATTCTTATTGAAAAATAAAAATGGACCGGAACTATTTACGACGTTCACTATGATTTGCATGGGTCCGCTGGTTGCAGGAAGAAACTGGTGGGAGAAAGAAGACTGGTCGCTATCTTTGCCTAAGAATAATATCGACTAAATGTAACGACACTATCATAGGAAATAATATCCTCCTGTTAAATCGTGAATTTAAATAACTGGTGCATGAGCATTTAGCTTTATTTATTTACTTTTGTTTAGGGGAACATGAGAATGTACCTGGGCCGGATTCATGTGAGAGACTCCCTTCCAGTTAATTATGGCCTCCTCTATTGGGCCTTCATTAGTGGGCTGCATGTTATCAACAAGTGGAAAATATGTTCCGTACCAAAAATAGTATGTGCTACGTACGGTACAGGGCACTAAAGGATCAAACCGTGCAATGACTTTCAAAACATTGTGTTTGTCATTCGAACAACACATTTATTCAACCAACAGACAAAATAGACTACTGATTGTACATTGAAAACAGCAGCAGCAGCAACCAGGGTTGGGGGTGCAACAGAAGCAGTAAGCGGGCCAAAAGAGTAAAGACTGAACTCTCTCTTCCAAACCAAACATCAGCCATCATTACAAAAGGGCTACCAAAAAAGAACAAGTGTATGAATCAAACTAAATAAAGATCCTACTACACCAAGTGTACGCATCTAACTAACTGGCTCAGTTAGACGTTACTATTTATTAAGCTGTAGGGATTGGCTGACGGCTTGAACCAGATGGGTGCCTGACTAGGGAAACTCCAGCCAGCAGGTTGAAGTCTGATACTTGCGACCCTCTCTCCTACTTTGTGCTGCAGAGCATGGCGGCACATATCAGGGTATAGTGCATGCAGAGACGCATGGTACGTTGTGTACACATAGTTTTGCCTGATGAATGAAACCGCGCTGCCATCATGATCCTTGCCATAGGTTATCTCCTGGTTAATCGGATAATTCAGTCCGAGAAATAGAGAGCGTGTACCAAGGCTACTTACCAGCCTCCAATAAAAAATTCCTGAAGGCCTGGAGAAGCTAGGATCCTGCTCAAAGACCCTGCAGTGACTGTGATTATATTCCGCGAAACAACATGTCCGGTATGTGCGAACGATTATCAATCGTTCACCGTCGTGTGATCGAGTCAGGAACCACCTACAACTGCCATGCCGTTTTTCTTTGAAAGGTTCTGGGATTTGGAAGGGTAGGGACACCAGGCGGCCTACAACATCATATCAAGTTGGAGTCAAATAAAAAAGGGCTCTTAATGTAGTCAATCTTAAGAATAGCATGTTATGAGCATGAATATTTTTTCAGTAAATGTTGACAGTAATATAAGCAAGCCATCGTGATATCATAGGAAACTAACATACTGCTGTAACATCCGTTTGTAGCAATGACTGGAGTAGGCCAGCAATACGTCTAATCATAGAAGGAGTCAACAGCGTAAATGAAGCCCTTGTGTTCAATGGCATCAGAGAACCATGGAGGATGTATGATCCTGCGATGGACATGCAGATTTATCCACTTACCGCAGTGACCTGTCAGATAGGCGAGACCGCGGTTGAAGAATGCAATTAGCCTGAAGTCTTTATAATTCGCAGATCTTGTCGGCAATTGGCAGATTACAACCTTGAGCAAATCAAACTTGGTATCATGTTGGCTACTATAAGATTCCGAGTATTCTGGGCCGCGGTGCCAAAGCAGTGCAGTGTTAATCGAAGGAAGGGGGATCAATCGCCAGGTGTAGACCTCCACGAGCATCCAGCTGCCGCGACCGTCGACGAGCACCATCCAAGACGTGTTCATGCCGACCGAGTGCATACCGTTAATGTAGTTGAGCGTGATGGGGATCGGATCGCAGTCAAGGGGGTTGATGCTCGCCACCCTATGATCTTATGCTGAGTGACACGTCATTTCTGAAGATCAGGTGGCATCAGCAAGCAAGGATCTGGCTTAAAAAGCTCCGGCCTAAGGGGAGCGGCATGGTACAGCCCCGACGAGCATGCGGCGAGCGGCATGGTTATGAGATTGTCCACACGTGAAACAATGAGCTTGATTACCTCTATGGGGAGCGAATTCCAGCCACTCTTTCGGCGGACGCTGCTCGGTTCTGCCATTGTTAGTTCTTGGGTTTCGCATGAGGGGGCGCCTTAGCAGGGATGGAAGATTGGACGAGACTATGTGCGGACAAAGATAGAGAAGAAAATATGTGCTGCGGGAAGTGGACAGGTGATGATGACTACAGCATGCTGCTTGACTTATGAGACACATACCAACAGCGTAGGGTCATATCGATGCCAGACAACTTGCTTGAGTGATCACAGTACTGGTACTCCCTACAGCACCTACTACCATGCCCTAACTTGCTTGAGTAGAGTAGTAGTGGAGTAGGACTGGAGGAGTAGTATATTCTAATCTAAAATAGTTACAAAGTTCAATGCCTGAGCGTGGAATGACTACGAACCGCCATCGGTGCTAACTCCAATCCCCAGCAAACGTTCGCTGGGAGACATGGCAGTTGCAAACGCCCGCAACGCAGTTACAGTACGTGTGTAAGGGTGGCGGTTTTGTCAAATACTATGGCTTAAAAATAGGCCACTGTCGGATGGAAATCTGACGGTTGCGTGGGATTTGCCAGGATTGAGCTCGTGGCGAACAATCGCCAGATATCATTACTAAAAAGGGGCTATAACTTGCACCGACTGACCACTAACAATGATACTAACATAGTTGTAAAATGGTCGAAGACCATGTCTATGTGGTGTTTGGAATTATATGCAAAAAAAATTAGCAAGATGCCCGTGCATTGCACGGAACATCAAGACACATTTTTTACAAAACACCTGTTGTGGTTGACCCATGCAGGAGTAATCCCATGTGTAAAAACTAATGATATCTTGAGAATTTTATCGGAAAATGGTATGTCGACCATTTCATCAAAAAAATAATATCTTGAGAAAGATGATAGATAAGGTGAGGAGGAGTGGGGCTGTGGTGACTGTTGGTCGGACTGGGCGGAGGCATGGGGATGGACGGCGCCGGCAGCGGCCACCATGCCAGATTGTTCCACAGACTTCCTTTTTTAATTTCTCAGCAATGAGGTTGTGGGAGATAAGGATGAACGAGGCAAGGCCTTATTTGTAAATGTGGAGAGAGGTGCGGGTATCTTTTGTAAAATTGTCATTGTTTGCTTTCTATCCGTCAGATATAGATCGAATAGTCTATATTATAAGATGGCAGGCACACCATCATCACCAACTCGGTTTTTTCTCTACTCCTACTCCTATAAAAGACTAAGTTGGTCATGATGGTGTGTCTACCATCCGCCATTTCTGACCATTAGATCTGCATCTAATAGCTGTGATGTAAGTTGTGGCCTTTTGCAACAATTCCGACTTCTCTACTCCAGTTTACACAAAACCCCTTAGTATCTTGAAACCAACCACATTCCCCCCTTACTTCATCAAAACAGCCCAAAGAATATATTTGGAGTGAAACGTAAGATATTTTTAGTTATATGTATATCAAAACTAAATTGTTTTCTTTCAAATTTGTGAATATGTATTACTCTACTTTGGATCCGTTGCAATGGACGGGCTCATTGTTATAAAGGTTTATCTCTTGCATTGTAGAGACTAGGGAGGAGCACCATCTACTGCTTCGTGGGCTACTCCCGCGCTCCATTCGGCGGCCGCAACGTCCCCTACAACCACTCCCTCCTGCACTTCATTCGGCCGACGTTTGTCGGGGTACGCAGCCACGGGTAGCCCAGCCGGCATCCCCTGGCCCCTCAGAAAAAATTGTGAGCCCGTCCGGCTCATAAGAAGACTCAAGACTTGGGCCGGCTCCCCCCTAGCCGGCTGACTTCCTGGCCGGCTTGGGGGGCGGCCCGCTCCTTTTTACCCCCGCAAAGAAAACTATGGAGGGCCGGCTACGGCAGGGCCGGCTATGGAAGGCCGGCTGTAGACGGCCGGCTACCGCTGGGCCGGCTCCGATAAAGCAGTCAACGCCGTACCCGCGATGTACGCGTCCACTCTGTGATGATGAAGCGGGGCGTGGCTACAGTGGAGCCTGCCACCCCCAAAACCCGGAGCACGCCTGGTACAGCGCGTCGTGCGGGCAGCCGCGGCCCGCCCGGCGCGGCACTGTAGCCACGGTGGCTCTGACGCCGTCCATGACGGGCCACCAGCGTGGCCCCCGAGGCGGTGGGCCCCTTCGGGCAGAGAGATGCCGAAGGCCGCCACACCCCCTCTCAAGCCGGCAAGACAGAGGGCCGGCTTGGCGTAGCCGGCCTGCCGCTTTCCTCGAAGGAGACGCCCACTAAGGAGACAAGGTGCTGCGGGGCAACAGTAATCGCCCGCCAGGGCAGCGTTACTGTAGCCACGCTTACCCCGACCAAGCCTGCGCCAACTAACACGGAGCAACAGTAACCAGCCGCCGACCAGGCCCTGGCCCGTGGGGCCGGCCTGTCGACCCAGGAGCCGGCAGTCGGCGGGACCCACCAGCCGGCGGGCCCCAGAAGCCGGCGGAGAAGCCGGCGAACATAGCCACAGACAGCTGGGCCCAGTGCCCAGTCAGATTACCATTGTACCCCCGGGGGGTAGGCCTATATAAACCCCCCGGTGCACCCATGCAAAGGGTTGGACTCTCTTTCTAGACTTAGACGCGTACAAGGAGAAGAAGCAAGCTGAGCTAAGCCCTTCTTCCTCCTTCCACCCAAAATAGCTCAAGGAGCATTGTAGCCACCTGTGAACTTAGTAACCATGCGGAGCCCCCGCAGAGCAGCAGTAGGGGTGTTATCTCCCCGGAGAGCCCTGAAGCTGGGTAAGATTCGCCGGCGTGCATGCCTACGCCTCATCCCGTTTCCAGGCACCGGCGACGTTCTTTTGGCCCCCGCAATGAAAAGCCACCCGTTGGCATATGTCGATCCTACCACCCGACAACGTTGTTGAAATTTGGGGAGCACACTCCCGCGACTGCTGGCAGCGATGACTTCACCGATGACGACTTCTTCCCTAACCTCGGCAACCTCTTCCTCAACGACATGGGCGACAACCTCAATGTCAATGGTGCTGCTCCCGTTGCATCGTATGTGTTTCTGTCCTTCCTGTTCGAAATTGTGGCAGAATTCATGTTTCTAGTCTGTGTCCTAGATTCGATCTGTTCATCTACTATGCTAGTCCACACGATTAGTTTAATCTTTGTTATAGCCGTCATGATTTATTTTGTGCTTATTCAGACTAAATCTTGTAGTAACTTGTTCATATATTCAACTGGCGCGCCATCCCCTACAGCCACTCCCGTTTCATGGACGGCCTGGTCGATGCCTCCAAGGAGCCCTTCGTCTACTGCTATGAGTGCCCGATGCCATTTTGGGGCTCGCCAGCGGACCTCGTGCATCACCTCACGCAGGCGTCCATCTATCACTACTAGCCCGCGGCGAAGAACATCAAGTACGAGACGTGCTACCTGTTCACCATGCCGGAGTCGCTGGAGGATCACCGCCGCCTGCTAGTCTAGGAGGAGGATGGCAGCGTCTTCCTCTTGATCATGGGCACCAGCGAGGCCCGCGCAGGCGGCCGCCCCGTCTCTGTAGTGTGCGTCAGGGGCGACACCGCTGACGCTGACACTGACACGAGGCCAATGTACGGGTGCGTGCTCACTATTACTAACCCTCAGAGGTATGTGGGCGGCGACACTGCCTAGGTCAAGCTGACTAGGACTGTGCCGAGCTGGGACCTTCCCGCCGATGTGGACATGGAAGACACATGGCATGATTTGACCCCCAACAATGTGCACGGGGACTCCAAGGAGGTTCACCTGGACATATGCATTACCAAGTTAAATGTTGATCATTGGTCTTCGCTCAATGTAATCCGCTGTCTAAGCATGTGGAGACTTCCATGCATGATCTTGCTCTATTGCAGTATCGTGCATGAATAAAAGTGTATCCATTTATGGTTTAGTCTAGAATCTTCCATGTATGAAATTTTTACTACAGTACTGGTGAAAGACTTATGATGAAGAATTTCTTACATCTCCTTTGCCCCCTTCCAAGTCATCCTGATTTAATCCCTCCGTCAAGGTGTATAAGGGCATGGTTAATACTTAATAGTATAGCCAACTGTTGACTATAAGAAAGTGCCAGGCCATCTGTAGCCAACATGTATAACAATCGATACTCAAAAACTAATTCTTAAAGATCATTTCTTGCAAAGCACAATAAGTGTTATTTCTTCACAAGTTTTGGATGCAGGTTGAACAGTTGAACGCTTTTGTTTGCAAAAGGTACTTTTTTATCTGTTTCACCCAGATGTTTGTGAGCTCTAGAGATGAAATAATATCCGAAGAAACCTATCGATACCCGTTACACATGAGATAACCCCCACATCCTTTGTCAAAATAAACAACTCCCCGATCGATGCATTTCACTGTTCCGTGCAACGCACGGGCACCTTACTATAGATTAGTACGACCAAAAATTGAACTAACATTATATATAGTATGATAAATGCTGATGCATGTCACCTAAAATTATATCATTGAAAAGTATATTCAAATATGAATCCAATGATATAGTTTTTGTTGACATGCACTAACATTTTGTCAGTTAAATCTCCAGTCAAATTCAATGGGGGACTAATAAACCACGACCGATGTAGTACTAGTGTAGAGGGCGGCGCTGCAGGCGAGTCTCACCCTGCTCGTGGCGGGGCAGTAAAGTCGTCATATCACAAAACCCAACCACTCCCAGTAATAAGTTGCCTGGTAAAATAAACGGACAAGCAACCATCACACCCCTCCGGCTTTTTTGCATTTCATCTCTCTGGATTTACTTTCTCCGGTTCATCTTGCACACTCGATCCCTAGGTACTACTCCCAGTATCCCTAGCTACTACTCCTAGGGCCAGTTCTTTTGGCGGCTAAAAAAATAAGTCATCTCTTCCCCGGCTTTTCCCATAAGACTAGTCACAGTGGAGAGTAACACGACTCACTCATTTATTTGGGCCTCTAAACTACTACTAGTACCTCCGTCCTGGTTTATTCATCACCATTGTAATTTGTGCTAAATTTTGACCAAAGATTTAACTGATAAAATGTTAGTGCATGTGACATGCACTAACATTTCATTAGTTAAATTTATGATCAAAATTTGACACAGATTACAATGGGGACCAATAAACCAGGACAGAGGTAGTAGTTATGGGATTACTAATCTAGAAGCCTAAAAGAACTGGCCCCTATTACTACTACTAGTAGTAGTAGTCAAGTTGGAATTCCAATTGCACGACACAACTTGTTAGGTAAAAAATTTGATACAGGGTGTAGGAAGCGGTTTGGGAATTTGCATGCCTTTCCAACCAGTGAGATACTCCGTACAAAGTACGACAGAGAAATAACCACAGAGAAGGAAGCTAAAAGTAAACAATCAAATGAGCATTTTTGCATTTGTTTTGCATGGAATCGTTTCACAAGCTTGACTAGTGTTGTTTTTTTACTTTTACAAAAACCACATCGTAATGTTAAAACGTGCATTTGCACGTACATAAGTAATAGTAGTACTCCCTCCACCTAGGTGTATAAGTCTTCCCTCCTTCTTGGTCACGGTGCACAACCAAAGATGACTTATTCACCTGGACGGAGGGAGTAGCACAGTATGCAAGCATATATAGAGACAGACATGTAGTGCGATAGTATATGGGAGTAGTAAAGTTTGTGCTATATGCACGTACTTACAAAATGTGTACGGATACACAAGGTTTCCAAACTTTCCCTTTTACATACTTAATTAAGGACGCTAATAATTCCTGAACATTCAGGATTTATCATTTGCGTCCCAAAACTAGTGAGATCGCCTTACGAAATTAAATTATACTCCTACTAAAAGCCACATCGCTCGCAGGAGCGCTTGCGGCACACCACGAGTGCCCTGGTGCGCGGCCGTTTCCCAGCGCGCCGACACAACGCCTCTTCCTCAGCCTCTCAACTCACAAGGTGCTGATTGGCGGCTTGCCGGCGGGCGAGCGTGATCTCACCGGTGTGGTGATACGGCGCCAATAGGTACTCCTCCTCACTGGAAGCGTGCACCCGGTCCACGTACCGCCAAGCGTAGATGAGGCGCTTGGGCCCGACTACACTCAAGGCTTTGGCACGGGCGTCCTCCGCCACCCTCACGGCCCTTGCATGAGCCTTCTTCCAAAGAACCAATTGCCCGACTCTCTCGGATGCGACATAGGCCTGCCAGGCAGCTTGTCCCGCGGCGCACTTCTCTTCCTCGTCCTTCTTCTCCGCCTCTTTTTTGGCATGCTCTGCCGGAGGCAAAGCCTCCCACAAGGAAACTTCCATTTCTTTCCAAAACTCCTCAAGGCTGGGGGGATCGGCGGGTGGCGCGGCATTGTCCTCGTAGTGGGGAGCCGACGTGTCCTCCGACGCGCGTGCTGGCGAGATTGGGAACGCCGACGCATCCACCTTGACGCGTCGCAGCAAGGAGCGGAACGCCGATGCGTCCTCCTCGACTAGTGGCAGCAAGGAACGGAACGGCGATGCGTGACCATCCGCGCGGTGCAGCGAGGGGCGCCTTGGGCTTGGGAGGGGCGATGCCATGGTGGTCGACGTGAGAGGGAGGGGGAGGAGATAGTGATGAACCTGAGCATTCTTCCGAATGCCGTGGGAGGCGTAGTATTTATAGCGAGCAATGGCACACCTACGTAAGATATGGACTGAGCTGCACTGACTTAACTGCAGGTCCAGTTGCGTCACTAACATGTGGGCCAGACCCCTGTTGGGCCCATATGTCAGTGACCCAATGCACCTGCAGTTAAGTACTGAAGCAGCGCCCCGTAAGATATGTTGCATGATTAACGTAACAGCTATGTGGGCATATTTGTTGGATTAAATTATGGGGGAGGGAAGGGGTGGAAATATTGCTGGTCACAACGGATTGGAAGAGCGCGGGGGGGGGGGGGGTGGAGAGTCATGCATGCAGATTTTTTCCACACGGGGGGGGGGGAGTGGTGGGACCGCCGGAGGGAGAAGGAGAGTCAAGCAGGCATATTGTTTTCACACATGGAGAGGAAAAGATATGGAGACGAACGTGCTTCCTGCAGGTATGGGGAACGATGCATAATAAGTCATCTTGCATGCCGGGCTAGGTATAGTTTCAAGTCATTAAAACATACACGCCCCACACATGTTCATATTTCAAGGTGCAATAAATTATTGCATGCGATAATTAAGGCTGGCCATGATGGTGGTACCTTAGCAGGTATCATGCACACAAGAATAGCAAACATGCTGATGTGGCAAAGAATTAAAGAAGAGAGTGGGGTTAGAGTAAAACTAGTGTTCATGCATGCATGCAATGCGATAATGCATTGGTAAACACATTTTTTGTGAAGAATGACAGCATTAGTTGAGTACTTTTGCATACTATAAAAACTATTCCACCGCCTCTATCTTGGTAAGAGTAGGTGAAATTTTTGAATCAATCCCTTTAAAGTAGAAGGGAGGTAGTAGTACACTAATAGCTAACCTTGTTGTGATGACTAGATAGGACATGGCACGCACCTAGACGGAGGAACTAGTCCGCATTGTGCATTTAAGTTTTGTCTGAAGTCAATGTACCTCTACTTTGACCAAACTTATAGAAAAATGTATCAACATTCATAATGTCAAATCAATATTTTTATACTCATTATGAAACATAGTTCTTATACTCATTATAATCAGTATTGTAGATATTGATATTTTTAGTATAAATATGGTCAAACACTTTGCAAACGGTTGACGGGAGTAAAAAGGACCAGAGGGAGTATGATGCATGCGGACTAGGCAAAAAAATTGCTCATTTATAGCCGGTCGAAGTCTCAAAGGGTGCGACCGCGTGAGAGAGGCGAAGGTCGTGGGAGGCGCGACGGTTGACAAAATTAAGTGAAGTTACATCCATGCACCAGCATGGCGTGCGAACAGGCATAAGCTATACCGTCAGGCCTACGGTATGGGTCTAGTAGACATGACATCTAGTGGGTCCCGCATAGTACTTGAGAAATCTTTGGGGGCTTGCACTCGTTTATCCACCGGGCAAGCCAACAACCCCACATCGTTTGCAGGCCCTACTCGTCCCCGTCTTCTAGTACTACCTTACAATAGTTCGCTCCCAGTCATCCCATCCTTTCACATTACACCAGTTCAACTTCTCCTAACCCTCCTCCAAAATCCGTGGCCTCCCAAATCTCCATGGTCGTCGCTGAGTACCAGGTTAGAGCCATCACCGACGATGAGTTCATCGTCATCTACACACGTGGATCTGCGACGGTGAAACCATGCCTTGCTCGCTTCCTACACATGTTCGATGGTTCAAAGGATGAGTGGGTCGTTGGGCTAGATGTTGAGTACACCATAGTCCTTGAAAGAGAGAAGATTCTAAAGGAGGCAGAGAAGAAGAAGCCCACCGTGATCCAAGTTTGTGTACATAACTTGTGCTTGGTCTACCACATATGCCATGCCCACGTTGAGTGCCAGGATTTTAAGAACTTCCTCAAGGATGAAAGAGTGAAATTCGTTACTGTAGACTTTAGGAATGACAGGGATGTCCTAGGTCGGATAGGCCTCGTTGTAGGCCAGCCCTTCAATCTCCATAAGGCAAGCCTAGTGTCCTCCTCTCCGCCTTCAATGCGGACCCTGGCAGCAGCCATGATTGATCCTTCGTACGCTAAACTGAAGAAACCTCACCACGAGTTTCATCTTGCATGAGTGTCGAAGACATTAGATGAAGATCACATCTTGTACGCAGCAATGGATGCCTACCTTCGTTTAAATATCTACAAGGGTTGGATGAAGAAGCAGAGCCCAGTGTCTGGTTCAATCAAAGAAGCGTCTGCGAAGAGGAAGAGGAAGAGGGGCGAGGACGAAGTCGAGGACGTGGACTCAGACTCGGACTCTAAGTAAGGTGGCAGTGTCCTCGCTCATGCTGCTTCTACTGCAGTGTCAAGCGGACTAGTTGCTTAGTTTTATTTCAGGGGTGTGTTGTGCTGAGCCCCCAGCAGAACTATGTTTATGTTCTTTCTCGCTATTTGAACTTTATGTTCTTTCTTGTTATTTGAACTATTTAGTACGTATAGTAGTACTAGTACTATGTCTTACTACTGTTCTTCTTGCAGTTGGTACTACTGCTTGTATCTTCTTGTTCCTATTGTACTCAATACGTTCGTACTAGTAGTATAATTTGGGTTAGTCAATTTGTGAAATAAGTTCGACGAAGTGAACGAAGAAGACGGCAGAGAAGCTACCCCGGCATCTATATTATGGTGGCAGGGTCCCCATAATCTATCTTCTGAGTGTTGGGGTTGGAATGCAGTTCACCGGAAAAAATGGATTGTGCCTGGGGTTAAATGGATGGCGGAGGTGGGGGGAGCATGGCGGTGGCAGGCGGTTCAGGGGAGGGCGGGGCGGCGGCGGCAGTCGGTTAGTCATGTGGAGGGCTGAGAAGATGAACAGTGCATCAGTTTCAAAGGTTGAAGAAGCCCTTCTAGCCATCCATGTTGCATCCAATGGCTCACAAGAGTCGACTGACCCAAATTGCTCCTTCAGATTGCAAGATCCATGTGGCATTCAAGGTCTCGAAGGTAGATTCCGCGTACGCACCCGGTTTGCGGGCTCGGCGCGGGCGCGACCGGCTTCCGCCGCGACAGTCACCATGCGCGCCTCCTCCGCGCGGGCGGAGACTGATACGTCTCCAACGTATCTATAATTTTTGATTGTTCCATACTATTATATTATCAACCTTGGATGTTTTACATGCATTTACGTGCTATTTTATATGATTTTTGGGAATAACCTATTAACCTAGAGCCTAGTGCCAGTTTCTGTTTTTTCCTTGTTTTAGAGTATCGCAGAAAAGGAAAATTAAACTGACTCCAATTGACCTGAAACTTCACGGAACTTATTTTTGGACCAGAAGAAGCCCACGGAGTATTGGAGTTGGACCAGGAGAGTCCCGGGCTGCCCACGAGGGTGGGGGGCGCGCCCCCTGCCTCGTGGATAGCTCAGAGGTCCACCAACGTACTTTTTCCCCCTATATATACCCATATACCCTAAAAACTTCGGGAGGCGGGATAGATCGGGAGTTCCACCACCAGAAGCCTCCGTAGCGACCGAAAACCAATCTAGACCCGTTTCGGCACCCTGCCATAGGGGGAATCCCTCTCCGGTGGCCATCTTCATCATGCCGGCACTCTCCATGACGAGGAGGGAGTAGTCCACCCTCGGGGCTGAGGGTATGTACCATTAGCTATGTGTTTGATCTCTCTCTCTCTCTCTCTCTCTCTCTCTCTCTCGTGTTCTTGAGGTGATACGATCTTGATGTATCGCGAGCTTTGCTATTATAGTTGGATCTTATGATGTTTCTCCCCCTCTACTCTCTTGTAATGGATTGAGTTTTCCCTTTGAAGTTATCTTATCGGATTGAGTCTTTAAAGATTTGAGAACACTTGATGTATGTCTTGTGTGGGATACCCGTGGTGACAATGGGGTATTCTATTTATCCACTTGATGTATGTTTTGGTGATCAACTTGCGGGTTCCGCCCATGAACCTATGTATAAGGGTTGGCACACATTTTCGTCTTGACTCTCCGGTATAATCTTTGGCGCACTCTTTGAAATACTTTGTGTTGTTTTGAATAGATGAATCTGAGATTGTGTGATGCATATCGTATAATCATACCCACGGATACTTGAGGTGACATTGGAGTATCTAGGTGACATTAGGGTTTTGGTTGATTTGTTTCTTAGGGTGTTATTCTAGTACGAACTCTATGATAGATTGAACGGAAAGAATAGCTTCATGTTATTTTACTACAGACTCTTGAATAGATCGATCATAAAGGATAACTTTGAGGTGGTTTTGTACCCTACCATAATCACTTCGTTTGTTCTCCGCTATTAGTGACTTTGGAGTGACTCTTTGTTGCATGTTGAGGGATAGTTATATGATCCAATTATGTTATTATTGTTGAGAGAACTTGCACTAGTGAAAGTATGAACCCTAGGCCTTGTTTCAACGCATTGCAATACCGTTTATGCTCACTTTTATCATTAGTTACCTTGCTGTTTTTATATTTTCAGATTACAAAAACCTATATCTACCATCCATATTGCACTCGTATCACCATCTCTGTCGGTGTAATGGGACACAGATACCCCGAAGACGGCAAGATGATATTTCAAGACATCGGGGCTAGCAAAGCCCCTCAGTCCGACTGCCTGGCCGCTCCGGCCGGCTCCCCGTCCGACTGCACTACCCGGCCGGCTACCGACTGCCGGCCACCGACTACGCCCACCAGCCGGCTGCCGACTGCAGCCCGACCCGACATCGACGAGACAACCGTACCGCGGTGCCATCATCTACAGTGTACCGTGTCCCCTGGGTACTGATTTATAAGGTATCCCAGGGGACAAGCATGACATATATCATGCCTCTAGCCATGCCTACATGGCTTGGCATGTAAGCTACCCAAGGTAGCTTACATCCAACGCCACCACTACCTAGCTTACTTACTAAGCTACCTCACACTATATATATACCACACATCCATCCATCCAGGGGGGGTGGACTCACGCACGCACACGCAAGCTAGCAAGCAAGTTAGCTATCCATCCATCCTTCCATCCACATGAGCACATATGCTCACGGCCATGAGCACGGCCGGCCACTAGCATGCCTCATATAGGCATATACCAAGTCAGATGCCTATGGCACTGATCTTAGATACAGCTCTAGGAGCGACTCTGTACCAGATGTACCAGATATACTCAGACGTGCAGGAGTAGGGGTATTATCTCTCTGGAGAGCCCCGAACCTGGGTAAACCTCCGCGTGCTACTCGCATACCCGCTCCCGGTCCTATCAGCAGCAGTCCTACCCACACACTAAGCCCTTGTGGCATCTGTCGGCTTGCACGCCCCCCGTGAGAAATACCACGACAGTTGGCGCCCTTCGTGGGGCGGTACTACTACTACGCTACCACGCTGCTGCTGGTTTCGCTGTCCGGGCAGGACCCTTTTTTCTTCATCGCCTCTACCGTGGCGTCGCGCCGTCTCTCCGGTAACGCTCGGGGGCTCGACATCGACCCGCCCCCGGAGCGGCCGCGAGGGGTGGCGCGTCCTCGCCATCGGCATCTTCGTCTTTACCACCGCGGCGTCGCGCCGTCTCTTCGATAGCGGTCGGGGGCTCGACATCGACATGCCGCCGGAATGGCAAATGAGGGGCGGCATGACCTTGCCATCGGCCTTGCCTTCTTCACCACCACCGCAACGCCGGCCGTCGGTCCGCGCGCGCGCCGCGCGCGGGACCTCGTTTCGGTCGCCGTGGACATCCACGCGCTGCTCGCGTTTGCTCCGCACCGTCCCCCCTCGCCCGCTGCCGTGCTCTGCCTCACCACCGCGTCGAGCCGCGCACGGCTGTCCGGCCTGCCTCCGAGCCTTCCCAGCACTCAGCCCCGCTCTGGTCTCCGGTCTCCTCCGCGCGTCGGCTGTATCATGTCCTCGCGCGCCTCCGCGGGCGGCTCCTCACAACCACCGGCGCAGCCGCGCCTCGCCTGCGCCGTCCCTGCCCGCCGACCGCCCGCTGCCGCATCCGGCTCTGCCGTATGGCCCGTTTGCGCGCGCCGAGTCCTCCGCCATCCGGCCCGTCACCCTCGTGGCCGACTCGCCGTCTCGCTGGCTTGCCGTGCCGCGGCCGTCTCGTCATCGCCGTCGTCCATCCTCGCAGCAGCGGCCGCGGAGAGCACTCCCCTCATGGGGCTCGTCTCCGTCCTTGCCCGCGGGCTCCCGTGCCGGCCTCGCTCCTCCGTGCGCCGGCCCAAGGAGGAGCGCTCCTCGCCGGCTTCCGCGTCCGCCATCGGCTCCGCCTCGCCGATGCGCCCCGTGCCGGCTACACGCGACTCGGCTGGTCCTCCGTGCACCGCATCCGGCTCCGCGCCCGGTCCTGCTGCTGGCTTCGCGGCAGCCCCGTGCCGGCTCCCCGCCACGCGCAGGCCGGCCTCCGCGCGCCCTGGCCGGCTTCCGCGGCAACCCCTTCCGGCTCTGCTCGCCGGCCGCCCGCTGCCGCATCCGGCCTTGCCGTATGGCCCGTTCGCGCGTGCCGAGTCCTCCGCCATCCGGCCCGTCGCCCTCGTGGCCGACTCGCCGTCTCGCTGGCTCGCCGTGCCGCGGCCGTCTCGTCATCGCCGTCGTCCGTCCTCGCAGCAGCGGCCGCGGAGAGCACTCCCCTCGTGGGGGTCGTCTCCGTCCTTGCCCGCGGGCTCCCGTGCCGGCCTCGCTCCTCCGTGCGCCGGCCCGCGGCCGGGTGCTCCTCGCCGGCTTCCACGTCCGCCATCGGCTCCGCCTCGCCGATGCGCCCCGTGCCGGCTACACGTGACTCGGCCGGTCCTCCGCGCACCGCATCCGGCTCCGCGCCCGGTCCTGCTGCCGGCTTCGCGGCAGCCCCGTGCCGGCTCCCCGCCACGCGCAGGCCGGTCTCCGCGCGCCCTGGCCGACTTCCGTGGCAACCCCTTCCGGCTCCGACAGTCCTCCCCGTGCCGGCTTCGCTCTGCCTCGCGGGCGCGCCCCAAGCCGACTCCGAACCCGCGCGCTGCTCCATTCTCCTTCTGCCACAGCGCCGACTCCCTCACTGCTCCGGTTTCTTCTTTGCCGGCCCGCGCCTCTGCATCGCTTGCCGCCTCGTGGCTGCCGGCTTCCCAGCGCTGCGCCGACTCCCACGCGCCCGTGGCCGCCTGCTCCACTCCCGCTGCACCGGTTGCGGCTCCCCGTCGCCTCCCCGCGCCGACTCGGCCGCGCCTTCGCCCGCGTTCCATGGCAATGCTGCGCCCGCGTGCAACCTAGCCCGGCCGGCTCCACGCCTCCTAGGTTCGGCTGCCCCCCGCGCCGACTCGCCGCCTGGCCATTTTGCGCACCCCCACACCAGCTCCGCTCGCCACTGCGCCCGCTCGGTCGGCTCCTCCACTCGGCCCCGCCTTGCCTGGCCACCCGGCTGCGCGACGACAAAGAGAAAGAAGAAAGTCCATGGGCCGGTTGGAGGAAAAGTCAGAGGCCAGGTGCCCACGGCCGGCTGCCCCAGAGGCAAAAAAAGAGAGAGAGAAGGTGGATCCGACTCCGCAGACTACAGTCCGGCCGACCGCTCTGGCCAACAGCCCGCGTTACCGCTTGGCCGGCTGGTTCGTCTGCCCGCTTCGATGCCTGGCCGACTGCAAAGAGCCCGGCTGCCATGTCGGGGTCTGCCTGCCCACCGACTGCAGAAGAAAGAGAACAAGACAAAGTAGTTGCCGGAAGATCCGGCCTGACTGCTCAGCAGTCGGCCCGAATCTCGGGGGCTACACCCAGCGGGTGCGCTGACGCGCCCCCGCGAGAAAAGAGAAGACAAAGTAGTTGCCGGAAGATTCGGCCCGACTGCTCAGCAGTCGGCCCGAATCTCGGGGGCTACACCCGGTGGGTGCGCTGACGCGCCCCCGCGAGAAAGAAGACAAGATAGCTGCCGGAAGACCCGGCCCGACTGCTCAGCAGTCGGCCCTACAACCAGCGGGTGCACCGGCACACTCCACGAGCGCCGAGTCGCGTCGGCTATCTTCGACGACCATGACTGCGCGAAACTCAATGTGAGCTCCTCACCCGCATATTTTTGCACTACGCAAGCACGGATAACCCCGAGCGTTGCTCGGGGGGCTGCCTCCGCATTTTATTACAGTAGCATCACTGTTCGCCCCGGCGCCAGCCAGAGTTGGCCCGGGAGCTGGCCGCCTGGCCTGAGACGTTAGTTCCCGCAGACGGCTTAGTACCGTGCGCGGTACCAAAGGCCCACTCTTAGTCACAAACCGCAGAGCGGCTATCGACTAGCAAGAGTGAACGCTGGAGGCCACCCACGCAAAAAACGTCCGGGAAGAAAAACGTTAGGGCGACCCGACCGTTTTCCTTTACAAGTATCTACTCGGTTGAATCTGCTCCCAGACTCTGAGTACTGTACACTCCACTTCGCGGCCCACTCTCAGCCACAGACCGCAGAGCGGCTGTCCGGCAAGCAAGAGCATGGGCCAAAGAGTGGAGGGAACATGAAAAAGATTGAAGGGGGCTCGGACGAAACCGAGTCGGCACCCTCCGCATAAAACATGCAATGCTAAAAGAAAACATTCAATATATCTGCATGGACTAACTTTGTCCTTTTTATGATCATTTTCATGAACATTTGCCAAAAACCTCCGCCCAACTTTGCCAAGTTGACCGGAGGCTTGGGGGCTACTGTCGGTGTAATGGGACACGGATACCCCGAAGACGGCAAGATGATATTTCAAGACATCGGGGCTAGCAAAGCCCCTCAGTCCGACTGCCTGGCCGCTCCTGCCAGCTCCCCGTCCGACTGCACTACCCGGCCGGCTACCGACTGCCGGCCGCCGACTACGCCAACCAGCCGGCTGCCGACTACAGCCCGACCCGACATCGACGACACAACCATACCGCGGTGCCATCATCTACAGCGTACCATGTCCCCTGGGTACTGATTTGTAAAGTATCCCAGGGGACAAGCATGACATATATCATGCCTCTAGCCATGCCTACATGGCTTGGCATGTAAGCTACCCAAGGTAGCTTACATCCAACGCCACCACTACCTAGCTTACTTACTAAGCTACCTCACACTATATATATACCACACATCCATCCATCCAGGGGGGATGGACTCACGCACGCACACACAAGCTAGCAAGCAAGCTAGCTATCCATCCATCCATCCATCCACATGAGCACATATGCTCACGTCCATGAGCATGGCCGGCCACTAGCATGCCTCATGTAGGCATATACCAAGTAAGATGCCTATGGCACTGATCTTAGATATAGCTCTAGGAGCGACTCTGTACCAGATGTACCAGATATACTCAGACGTGCAGGAGTAGGGGTATTATCTCTCCGGAGAGCCCCGAACCTGGGTAAACCGCCGCGTGCTACTCGCATACCCGCTCCCGGTCCTATCAGCAGCAGTCCTACCCACACACTAAGCCCTTGTGGCATCTGTCGGCTTGCAAGCCCCCCGTGAGAAATACCACGACAATCTCTTCGCTGAACTAGTGCACCTATACAATTTACCATTGTATTGGGTGTGTTGGGGACACAAGAGATTCTTGGTTATTTGGTTGCAGGGTTGCTTGCGAGAGACCATCTTCATCCTACGCCTCCTACAGATTGATAAACCTTAGGTCATACACTTGAGGGAAATTTGCTACTCTCCTACAAACCTCTGCTCTTGGAGGCCCTAGAACATCTACAAGAAGAAGGTTGTGTAGTAGACATCAAGCTCTTTTCTGGCGTCGTTGCCGGGGAGGTTAGCGCTTGAAGGTATATCTTTAGATCTTGCAATCGAATATTTTTGTTTCTTGTTTTAGCACTAGTTTAGTTTATAAAAGAAAACTACAAAAAATGGAATTAAGTTTGCCTCATACGGTTCATCTTTTTAATATCTTTCGTGAGTATGATGGAAAGGAAAATTGTGCCAAAGTGTTAGAAGAAGAATGCTTTAAAATGTTTGGCACTAATTATTTGAATGATGAGCATGATTGCAATGTTGTCAGTATGAACTCCTTGAATATCCATAGTACTAATGATGATTGCACTAGTTATGATGAAAATGTCTCCTATAAACATGTCAATTTTTGTGGAGTGCATTGGGTTTGCAAGTACACACCAAATAGGGAAGATAGATATTGCAAGAGGCATAAGCATTTAGAAACTAAATTGTTGCAAGAAGGGCTAGATGTTTGTGCTGAAAGATTCAATATTTATCGCCATCCTTGTGAACTTTGTGATGAACATGGTAATTTAAAGCTCCAATGCTATTTGTTTCATGATCAAGTCGTGTCCAAAAATTGTGATAACTTGATTACCCTTGAGCATCATAAAGAGCTTAGTCTTCTTTTGTGTTTGAAGAAATGAAATGTATAACTGCGGATATTCCAAAATTTAATCTTGATAAATTTCTTGATTTTGATCTAGAGGAAATTCATATGTATTGTGTGGTGAATTGCATTGAAAACCCTTATATTGCCAATTACATAAAGAAAACAAAACAAATAGAGGATGGAGAGAATACTAATGAAAGGGAAGAGACTTCCCAATATCCTCCTATTATTTCTTATGATGAATCAGGTAAAGAGGAGGAGCCTTTTATTCAACCAATCTCATTAATAAGGAGCTCCAAAAAGAATATTAAACCCACACATGATGTGAAGAAGAAAAAGAAAAGACGGAGAAGCAAAGGTAGAAAGGTATCTCTCCCAAATAATGTTGCTCCTATTACTCATTGTGATGATGATAATTTCTATACTATCGGTGCTATCCATAGTATTGATGATGAGAGTGATTATGCTTATGATATGAAAAGGCCTAAGCTTGGGGATGCTATGTTTGATGAAGATGATGTTTTTGAGAATATATTTGCTGCAATTAATGTTTGTCCCAAGCTTGGGGATGCTATGTTTAATGAATATGATAGTTTTAGTCTCCCAAGTTCTGATATGCAAATTTACAATGATGATAGCATGCCTCCTACTTATCATGATTATATTGCTGAAAGTGGATTTGGAGAGATCATGACTTTATTTAGTAATGATTCCACTATCTTGGAAGAGGTTTCAATTGATTATGATGAGAACAAAGTTGCTACTTATGATGATTATTGTGATGGCACTTATGCTATAAAAAGTAGTGATGATTATATTTATAAAACTTGTCATGATTATGATTACCCTTTTTCTGAACATTACTCTTTTAATGTGGAAATAATTTATAGTATTCGAGTCTCTTATGATACTCCAACTATTCCGAATGAGAAGAATTTTGCTTCTGTGGAGAGTAATAAAATTTCTATGCTTGTAGATCATGAAAAGAATGCTTTAGTTGCTGGTTATATTGTTGAATTCATTCATGATGCTACTGAAAATTATTAAGAGGGAGGAATATATGCTTGTAGGAATTGCAATAATATCTAGTTTCCTCTCTATGTGCTTAAAGTTTTGAAGTTATGCTTGTTTTGCCCTCCTATGCTAGTTGATTATTGTTCCCATAAATTGTTTGATCACGAAATACCTATGCATAGGAAGTGGGTTAGACTTAAATGTTCTAGTCATATTCTTCATGATGCTCTATTTATGTTTCAATTCTTATCTTTTATGTGAGCATCATTGAAATCATCATGCCTTGCTAGGGGCGTCAAACGATAGCGCTTGTTGGGAGGAAACCCAATTTTATTTTTGTTCCTTTCTTTTTGCTCATGTTTTCTAATAAATAATTTATCTATCCTCTGTTATGATTGAGTTTTTATGTTTTAATTAGTGTTTGTGCCAAGTAGAACCATTGGGAAGACTTGGGGAAAGTCTTGTTGATCTTGCTGTAAAAAACAGAAACGTTAGCACTCACGAGAATTGCTACCATTTTTTATTGGAGAGTGATATTTAGTTAATTATTTTTACTATGATTAATAGATAAATTCCTCACGTCCATAAATTTATTTTAGAATTACTGGGGTTCCAGAGGTATGCGTTAGATACAGATTACCACAGACTGTTCTGTTTTTGACAGATTCTGTTTTTCGTGTGTTGTTTGCTTATTTTAATGAATCTATGGCTAGTAAAAGAGTTTATAAACCATAGATAATTTTTAATACAGTAGGTTTAACACAAATATAAATAAAGAATGAGTTCATTACAGTACCTTGAAGTGGTGTTTTGTTTTCTTTCGCTAACGGAGCTTACGAGTTTTCTGTTAAGTTTTGTGTTGTGAAGTTTTCATGTTTTGGGTGAAGATTCAATGGACTATGGAATAAGGAGTGGCAAGAGCCTAATCTTGGGGATTCCCAAGGCACCCCAAGGTAATATTCAAGGACAACCAAGATCCTACGCTTGGGGATGCCCTGGAAGGCATCCCCTCTTTCGTCTTCGTTCCTCGGTAACTTTACTTGGAGCTATATTTTTATTCACCACATGATATGTATTTTGTTTGGAGCGTCATTTATTTTATTTTGTTTTTATTGCTGTTTTAATAAAATACCAAGATCTGAAATTCTTAAATGTTAGATAGTCTTCATATAGTTGCATAATTATTCGACTACTCATTGATCTTCACTTATATCTTTTGGAGTAGTTTGTTGTTGCTCTAGTGCTTCACTTACATCTTTTTAGAGCACGGTGGTGGTTTTATTTTATAGAAATAGATGAACTGTCATGCATCACTTATATTATTTTTAGAGTCCTAAACAGCATGGTAATTTGCTTTGGTTATGAATTTAGTCCTAATA
The DNA here is from genome assembly GCA_034509565.1 of Triticum monococcum. Classification (NCBI taxonomy): domain Eukaryota; kingdom Viridiplantae; phylum Streptophyta; class Magnoliopsida; order Poales; family Poaceae; genus Triticum; species Triticum monococcum. Next base: position 444,135,486 of record CM067845.1, read on the forward strand.
TGATGGGCATCCAAGAGGGATATAATAAAAACTTTCATATAAAGTGCATTGAATGAGAGGTTTGATACTTGATAATTGTTTTGAGATATGGAGATGGTGATATCAAAGTTGTGCTAGTTGAGTAGTTGTGAATTTGAAAAATACTTGTGTTGAAGTTTGCAAGTCCCGTAGCATGCACGTATGGTAAACGTTATGTAACAAATTTGAAACATGAGGTGTTCTTTGATTGTCCTCCTTATGAGTGGCGGTCGGGGACGAGCGACGGTCTTTTCCTACCAATCTATCCCCCTAGGAGCATGCGCATAGTGCTTGGTTTTTGATAACTTGTAGATTTTTGCAATAAGTATGTGAGTTCTTTATGACTAATGTTGAGCCCATGGATTATACGCACTCTCACCTTTCCATCATTGCTAGCCTCTTCGGTACCGTGCATTGCCCTTTCTCACATTGAGAGTTGGTGCAAACTTCGCCGGTGCATCCAAACCCCGTGATATGATACACTCTTTCACACATAAACTTCCTTATATCTTCCTCAAAACAGCCACCATACCTACCTATTATGGCATTCCCATAGCCATTCCGAGATATATTACCATGCAACTTTCCACCGTTCCATTTATCATGACACGTTCATCATTGTCATATTGCTTTGCACGATCATGTAGTTGACATAGTATTTGTGTCAAAGACACCATTCATAATCCTTTCATACATGTCACTCTTGGTTCATTGCATATCCCAGTACACCACCGGAGGCATTCATATAGAGTCATACTTTGTTCTAGTATCGAGTTGTAATCATAGAGTTGTAAATAAATAGAAGTGTGATGATCATCATTTTCTAGAGCATTGTCCCAAGTGAGGGAAAATAAAAAATAAAAAACAGAAAGGCCATAAAAAGAGAAGGCCCAAAAAATGAGATAAAAAGAGAGAAGGGGCAATGTTACTATCCTTTTTACCACACTTGTGCTTCAAAGTAGCACCATAATCTTCATGATAGAGAGTCTTTTGTTTTGTCACTTCCATATACTAGTGGGAACTTTTCATTATAGAACTTGGCTTGTATATTCCAACAATGGGCTTCCTCAAATGCCCTAGGTCTTCGTGAGCAAGCAAGTTGGATGCACACCCACTTAGTTTCTTTTGTTGAGCTTTCATATATTTATAGCTCTAGTGCATCCGTTGCATGAAAATCCCTACTCCTTGCATTAACATCAATTGATCGGCATCTCCATAGCTCATTGATTAGCCTCGTTGATGTGAGACTTTCTCCCTTTTTGTCCTCTCCACATAACCCCCATCATTATATTCTATTCCACCCATAGCGCTATATCCATGCATGGCTCACGCTCATGTATTGCGTGAAGATTGAAAAAGTTTGAGATTACTAAAGTATGAAACAATTGCTTGGCTTGTCATCGGGGTTTTGCATGATGAGAGCATTCTTGTGTGATGAAAATGGAGCATGAGTAAACTATATGATTTTGTAGGGATGAACTTTCTTTGGCCATGTTATTTTGAGAGGACATAATTGCTTAGTTAGTATGCTTGAAGTATTATTATTTTTATGTCAATATTAAACTTTTGTCTTGAATCTTGTGGATCTGAATATTCATGCCACAATAAAGAAGATTACATGGATAAATATGTTAGGTAGCATTCCACATCAAAAATTCTGTTTTTATCATTTACCTACTCGAGGACGAGTAGGAATTAAGCTTGGGGATGCTGATACGTCTCCAACATATCTATAATTTTTTATTGTTCCATGATATTATATTATCAACCTTGGATGTTTTATATGCATTTATATACTATTTTATATGATTTTTGGGACTAACCTATTAACCTAGAGCCTAGTGCCAGTTTTTGTTTTTTCCTTGTTTTAGAGTACCACAGAAAAGGAAAATCAAACGGAGTCCAATTGACCTGAAACTTCATGGAACTTATTTTTGGACCAGAAGAAGCCCACGGAGTATTGGAGTTGGACCAGGAGAGTCCCGGGCTGCCCACGAGGGTGGGGGCTGCGCCCACCCCCCTGGGCGCGCCCCCCTGCCTCGTGGACAGCCCAGAGATCCACCGATGTACTTCTTCCTCCTATATATACCCATATACCCTAAAAACTTCGGGGGCCGGGATAGATCGGGACCTCCGCCGCCAGAAGCCTCCGTAGCCACCGAAAACCAATCTAGACCCATTCCAGCACCCTACTGGAGGGAGAATCCCTCTCCGGTGGCCATCTTCATCATCCCGGCGCTCTCCATGACGAGGAGGGAGTAGTCCACCCTCGGGGCTGAGGGTGTGTACCAGTAGCTATGTGTTTGATCTCTCTCTCTCTCGCGTTCTTGAGGTGATACGATCTTGATGTATCGCGAGCTTTGCTATTATAGTTGGATCTTATGATGTTTCTCCCCCTCTACTCTCTTGTAATGGATTGAGTTTTCCCTTTGAAGTTATCTTATCGGTTTGAGTCTTTAAGGATTTGAGAACACTTGATGTATGTCTTGTGTGGGATACCCGTGGTGACAATGGGGTATTCTATTGATCCACTTGATGTTTGTTTTGGTGATCAACTTGTGGGTTCCGCCCATGAACCAATGCATAGGGTTTGGCACACGGTTTCGTCTTGACTCTCTGGTATAATCTTTGGGGCACTCTTTGAAGTACTTTGTGTTGGTTTGAATAGATGAATCTGAGATTATGTGGTGCATATCGTATAATCATACCCACGGATACTTGCGGTGACATTGGAGTATCTAGGTGACATTAGGGTTTTGGTTGATTTGTGTCTTAAGGTGTTATTCTAGTACGAACTCTGTGATAGATTGAATGGAAAGAATAGCTTCATGTTATTTTACTACGGACTCTTGAATAGATCGATCAGAAAGGATAACTTTAAGGTGGTTTCGTACCCTACCATAATCTCTTCATTTGTTCTCCGCTATTAGTGACTTTGGAGTGACTCTTTGTTGCATGTTGAGGGATAGTTATATGATCCAATTATGTTATTATTGTTGAGAGAACTTGCACTAGTGAAAGTATGAACCCTAGGCCTTGTTTCAACGCATTGCAACACCGTTTATGCTCACTTTTATCATTAGTTACCTTGCTGTTTTTATATTTTCAGATTACAAAAACCTATATCTACTATCCATATTGCACTCGTATCACCATCTCTTCGCCGAACTAGTGCACCTATACAATTTACCATTGTATTGGGTATGTTGGGGACACAAGAGACTCTTTGTTATTTGGTTGCAGGGTTGCTTGAGAGAGACCATCTTCATCCTACGCCTCCTACGGATTGATAAACCTTAGGTCATCCACTTGAGGTAAATTTGCTACTGTCCTACAAACCTCTCCACTCGGAGGCCCAACAACGTCTACAAGAAGAAGGTTGTGTAGTAGACATCAGAGACGACAATGACACACTAGTTCCTCCTCGCCGGCGTGCTGGAGCACGCGCTCCTCCTCCTTGTATGTTGCGTGCATAGACGCGGCTCCGCCAGCTGCTCGCGTGCTTGGCAGCGCGGCGACATCGCGAGGAGGGACTACAGACACCGTGAGCGGGCGAGCCTTCGGCTTCATGGCACAGGGATGGCGGAGAAACGGTGGTGATGGGCGAGAAATTATTGGCCGGAGCAGGCGGGCGCCGGCATGTGCAACGGCGGCGGTGGCATATTGATGCGTGCGCGTATGGGAGCTTAGTTTAGTTTTATATAGGGTTGGTCAAACTTAAAGAAAAATGTACTAGTACACGTAAACATTAGACTGAGGTAGCGCTTATATTAGTTACCACAGCCACGATACGGAATCCTGTTTAAGAGCATATACCGCGGCCGCGCGGTCGATTGAACGGTGCGTCACCGTGTCGCACTTGAAGGACATCCACCAAAACTTTTTGTGTGTGTGAAGAAAATCCCCGAATATTACTCACTTTTTTTCCTAGAAAAGTTCTTCATGCTACAATATTTCCATATATTTGAATTTAGCTCCAGTTCATGTTTGTTTGGATTTTGATGTTTTAGGTGCGCCCTAGTTTTTTTAATACTGATTTTGTGTGTTGACTGAGAGAGAACGTGTGTATGTGTCCATATGTGTGTTTTGGGAAGGGCAATGTGGAGATAGTGTGCGTGTGATAGAGACATAGAGAGGTGTGAATGTGCAAATGATCATGCATGAGTGAGACATAGACAGATGTCGATACACTGTGTATACATGAGAGAACGGTCTTCTATTTTACTTGTGTGTGTGTGAGAGAGAGAGAGAGGGGAGCATCCGTAACACAACAACCATCTCTCTCTCTATTCGTCCGTCCCTCAAACGATCGCATGTAACAGATGCATCAACGCACACATTTTGACACCCTCACCCGGCCCCTGCCAACCTCAAGGCCCACACATCTCTCTCTATATCGCACGCACAATCTCTTCGTGAAAACCCATTTTAGGATGTAGCTTTCCGTCACATACACACACATTTCTCTCCATAGGTTTGATTTCTCTAAATATCTGACACACACACACACATACTGCACACACACACCCCCTCCCCCGAGCACACAATTCATCCCCATCCAAGGTTATATGGCGACCACTCTCGCTTGTGCTTCTCTGCACCCCAGCATGCACAACACCTCAATCTTCAAAGAGGGCATCATGGAGATCGAAGACAGCGACAACACTGCACTAGAGAATGCGGGGCCATTTGGAAGCAGGATGATGTGACGACGGCTGACTGGCTCCTCCCCCCTCTCTCCCGCACAAAATTACCAATCCCTCTCTCCCCCGCACAAAATGATCAATCGCTCAACCCACGAGATCCTTCCCCTATCGTCCATGTTTTTCCAGCTCTCTCATCAAACCTGTTGTCTCTTCTCCTTCTACATGTAAAGAATCCCGATGCACACGCATCTCACGTATATTACATGTCTCCATCTTTCTCACAGACCTAACTTCTTCCTCTCTCTCTTTCTCTCTCTCACTATCTCTCTCTCTGTCTCGTTAGGTTTGTCTCCTACTCTCTCGTCCACATACATACAATCTTTCCCACCCTATCTGCTCCATCTTCACAAGCTCTCTCTACATGTTTCATTCCCACATTGGGTTGTGTTCAAAATGTTGCTTTTTATAATGGATGATGTAGAGTTATGGTTGGTTTTGTTGCATCCTACAAAGTAATAACTATGAAATGCATTTAGACTCTCATTTGACTGGGATTGTGTGAGTTTGAGCATATTGTGAAGTACTATAGACCCCGTATACATCTTGGAATTCAACAATGATTGCAACTATTGAATTGTATAGACCATTACATTCGAAGTCAGTAGCCTAATATATTTATTTCACAATTACAACAAATGATTAATTCAGTACAAACTAAGAAAACAAATGTGCACTCCCTCATTTTTATTTAAGTCCGCGCATTAACACTGGTCAAACTCAATTTTTGTAAACTCTCAGAAATTTTATAACAAAAAATATTAACATATACAATACAGTAACAAATAAATACCATTAGATTCATTATTGAATGTACTTTCACATCATACATATTTGTTATGGTAAATGTTTATATTTTTCTATAAACTTGGTCAAACTTTAGGAAGTTTAACTTCGGTCAAACCTAATATGCAAAGTTAATAAAAATGGAGGGAGTACTAGTAGTTACTAGTACTACTCGCTAGTTTCTTAGCCCAATGTAACGCCCTCGATGCGGCTATATCTCCCACGTGTCGAAGCACGACTTAGAGGCATAACCGCATTGAAAGCAAAGTCACAAGTGAGGTAATCTTCACACAACCCATGTAATACATAAGGGAAAAGAGACATAGTTGGCTTACAATCGCTACTTCACACAATTACATGAATAAAGCATTACATCATCCAAATGCAATCAGGGCCCGACTACGGAGCCAAAATAAAAGAAGACTACCCCAAATGCTACACATATCCCCGATCGACCCCAACTGGGCTCCACTACTGATCAACTAGAATGAAACAACACAAAGGACAAGATCTTCATCGAGCTCCTCCTGAGCTTGGTTGCGTCATCTGCACGGTCTCATCGGCACCTGCAAGCTGGTTTTGGAAGTATCTGTGAGTCATGGGGACTCAGCAATCTCGCCCCCTCGCGATCAAGACTCTTTAAGCTTATAGGTAAGGTAAAGGTATGAGGTGGAGCTGCAACAAGCGACTAGCATATATGGTGGCTAACATATTCGCAAAAGAGAGTGAGAAGAGAAGGCAAAAGCACGGTCGAACAACTATGATCAAGAAGTGATCCTAGAACAACCTACATCAAGCATTACTCCAACATCGTGTTCGCTTCCCAGACTCCGCCGAGAAGAGACCATCACGGTTACACACGCGGTTGATGTATTTTAATTAAGGTCAACTACAGGCTTTCTACAACCGGACATTAACAAATTCCCATCTGCCTATAACCGCGGGCACGGCTTTCGAAAGTTCATAACCCTGCAGGGGAGTCCCAACTTAGCCCATGACAAGCTCTCATGGCCAACGAAGGATATTCCTTCTAGCAGGAAGACCCGATCAGGCTCGGAATCCCGGTTACAAGACATTTCGACAATGGTAAAACAAGACCAGCAAAGCCACCTAGATGTGCCAACAAATCCCGATAGGAGCTGCACATATCTCGTTCTCAGGGCACACCGGATGAGCAAGACGTCGGGTAAGCCAGCCCAGAGTTGCCCCTGGTAGCCTCGGATATCGCTCACTTGGACCAACACTTAGAGAAGCACTGGCCCGGGGGGGGGGGTTAAAATAAGATGACCCTTGAGTCTACAGAACCCAAGGGAAACAAAAAAGGCTAGGTGGTGAATGGTAAAACCAATGTTGGGCATTGCTGGAGGAGTTTTATTCAAGGTGAACTGTCAAGGGGTTCCCATTATAACCCAACCGCGTAAGGAACGCAAAATCCGGGAACATAACACCGATATGACGGAAACTAGGGCGGCAAGAGTGGAACAAAACACCAGGCATAAGGCCGAGCCTTCCACCCTTTACCAAGTATATAGATGCATTAATTAAATAAGGTATATTGTGATATCCCAACAAGTAAACATGTTCCAACAAGGAACAACATCTCCATGTTCCAACAAGGAACAAACTTCAATCTTCACCTGCAACTAACAACGCTATAAGAGGGGCTGAGCAAAGCGGTAACATAGCCAAACAATGGTTTGCTAGGGTAAGGTGGGTTAGAGGCTTGGTTCAACAATATGGGTGGCATGATAAGCAAGTGGTAGGTATCACAGCATAGGCACAGCAACAGAGCGAACAACTAGCAAGCAAAGATAGAAGTGGTTTCGAGGGTATGATCATCTTGCCTGAGATCCCGCAAGGAAGAAGAACGAGTCCATGAAGAAGACAAACGGACGTAGTCAAACGGGTCCTCACAAACGTGACGTTACCGCAATCAACCCGAAGAAGCAACACCGAAAAGAAGCAAACAACAAAGTAAACAACCATCACATAAACATGGCATGATGCACAATCAAGTATGATGCATGTCCGGTTTAATGAAGCATGCAATGACAAAGTGCACAAGCAATCCTACAAATTAAATGGAGCTCAATATGCAACGAGTTGCATATTGACGAAACACCACATCAATTATTTAGTTCTCTCGCGGTTATGCACTCAACAATATTAAATGTTGTTAAACATGGCAAGAGGGGAGGCAAAGTAAAACTTGTTGGGGAACGCAGTAATTTCAAAAAATTTCCTACGCACACGCAAGATCATGGTGATGCACAGCAACGAGAGGGGAGAGTGTTGTCTACGTACCAACGCAGACCGACTGCGGAAGCGATCACACAACATAGAGGAAGTAGTCGTACGTCTTCTTCCCGATCGACCGATCCAAGCACCGTTACTCCGGCACCTCCGAGTTCTTAGCACACGTTCAGCTCGATGACGTTCCCCAGGCTCCGATCCAGAAAAGCGTCGAGGAAGAGTTTCGTCAGCACGACGGCGTGATGACGATCTTGATGTATTACCGATGCAGGGCTTCGCCTAAGCACTACAACGGTACGATCGAGGTGGAATTTGGTGGCAGGGGGCACCGCACACGGCTAAGGAACGATCTCAAGGATCAAGTTGTGTGTCTATGGGGTGCCCCCTGCCCCCGTATATAAAGGCCAGGGGCAAGGGGGTCGGCCGGCTAGGAGGGAGGCGCAGGGAGGAGTCCCACTCCTACCGGGAGTAGGACTCCTTCCCCCAAATCCTATTCCTAGTAGGACTCTTCGGGAGAAAGAGAAGAGAGGGGGGCCGGCCCCTTCTCCTAGTCCTAATAGGACTAGGGAAGGGGGGTTCGGCCGGCTAGCTTGTGGGCTGCCCCTTCTCTCTTTTCCACTAAGGCCCAATAGGCCCATTTGCCTCCCGAGGGGTTCCGGTAACCCTCCCGGTAATCCGGTAAAATCCCGATTTCACCCAGAACACTTCCGGTGCCCAAACATAGGCTTCCAATATATCAATCTTTACGTCTCGACCATTCCGAGACTCCTCGTCATGTCCGTGATCTCATCCGGGACTCCGAACAACCTTCGGTACATCAAAATGCATAAACTCATCATAACTGTCATCGTAACGTTAAGCGTGCGGACCCTACAGTTCGAGAACAATGTAGACATGACCGAGACACGTCTCCGGTCAATAACCAATAGCGGGACCTGGATGCCCATATTGGCTCCTACATATTCTACGAAGATCTTTATCGGTCAGACCGCATAACAACATACGTTGTTCCCTTTGTCATCGGTATGTTACTTGCCCGAGATTCGATCGTCGGTATCCAATACCTAGTTCAATCTCGTTACCGGCAAGTCTCTTTACTCGTTCCGTAATACATCATCTCACAACTAACTTATTAGTTGCAGTGCTTGCAAGGCTTATGTGATGTGCATTACCAAGAGGGCCCAGAGATACCTCTCCGACAATCGGAGTGACAAACCCTAATCTCAAAATACGCCAACCCAACATCTACCATTGGAGACACCTGTAGTACTCCTTTATAATCACCCAGTTACGTTGTGACGTTTGGTAGTACCCAAAGTGTTCCTCCGGTAAACGGGAGTTGCATAATCTCATAGTTATAGGAACATGTATAAGTCATGAAGAAAGCAATAGCAACATACTAAACGATCGGGTGCTAAGCTAATGGAATGGGTCATGTCAATCAGATTATGTGGTGCATATCGTATAATCATACCCACGGATACTTGCGGTGACATTGGAGTATCTAGGTGACATTGGGGTTTTGGTTGATTTGTGTCTTAAGGTGTTATTCTAGTACGAACTCTATGATAGATTGAATGGAAAGAATAGCTTCATGTTATTTTACTACGGACTCTTGAATAGATCGATCAGAAAGGATAACTTTAAGGTGGTTTCGTACCCTACCATAATCTCTTCGTTTGTTCTCCGCTATTAGTGACTTTGGAGTGACTCTTTGTTGCATGTTGAGGGATAGTTATATGATCCAATTATGTTATTATTGTTGAGAGAACTTGCACTAGTGAAAGTATGAACCCTAGGCCTTGTTTCAACGCATTGCAATACCGTTTATGCTCACTTTTATCATTAGTTACCTTGCTGTTTTTATATTTTCAGATTACAAAAACCTATATCTACTATCCATATTGCACTCGTATCACCATCTCTTCGCCGAACTAGTGCACCTATACAATTTACCATTGTATTGGGTATGTTGGGGACACAAGAGACTCTTTGTTATTTGGTTGCAGGGTTGCTTGAGAGAGACCATCTTCATCCTACGCCTCCTACGGATTGATAAACCTTAGGTCATCCACTTGAGGTAAATTTGCTACTGTCCTACAAACCTCTCCACTTGGAGGCCCAACAACGTCTACAAGAAGAAGGTTGTGTAGTAGACATCAGAGACGACAATGACACACTAGTTCCTCCTCGCCGGTGTGCTGGAGCACGCGCTCCTCCTCCTCGTATGTTGCGTGCATAGACGCGGCTCCGCCAGCTGCTCGCGTGCTTGGCAGCGCGGCGACATCGTGAGGAGGGACTACAGACACCGTGAGCGGGCGAGCCTTCGGCTTCATGGCACAGGGATGGCGGAGAAACGGTGGTGATGGGCGAGAAATTATTGGCCGGAGCAGGCGGGCGCCAGCATGTGCAACGGCGGCGGCGGCATATTGATGCGTGCGCGTATGGGAGCTTAGTTTAGTTTTATATAGGGTTGGTCAAACTTAAAAGAAAAATGTACTAGTACACGTAAACATTAGACTGAGGTAGCGCTTATATTAGTTACCACAGCCACGATACGGAATCCTGTTTAAGAGCATATACCGCGGCCGCGCGGTCGATTGAACGGTGCGTCACCGTGTCGCACTTGAAGGACATCCACCAAAACTTTTTGTGTGTGTGAAGAAAATCCCCGAATATTACTCACTTTTTTTCCTAGAAAAGTTCTTCATGCTACAATATTTCCATATATTTGAATTTAGCTCCAGTTCATGTTTATTTGGATTTTGATGTTTTAGGTGCGCCCTAGTTTTTTTAATACTGATTTTGTGTGTTGACTGAGAGAGAACGTGTGTATGTGTCCATATGTGTGTTTTGGGAAGGGCAATGTGGAGATAGTGTGCGTGTGATAGAGACATAGAGAGGTGTGAATGTGCAAATGATCATGCATGAGTGAGACATAGACAGATGTCGATACACTGTGTATACATGAGAGAACGGTCTTCTATTTTACTTGTGTGTGTGTGTGTGAGAGAGAGAGAGGGGAGCATCCGTAACACAACAACCATCTCTCTCTCTATTCGTCTGTCCCTCAAACGATCGCATGTAACAGATGCATCAACGCACACATTTTGACACCCTCACCCGGCCCCTGCCAACCTCAAGGCCCACACATCTCTCTCTATATCGCACGCACAATCTCTTCGTGAAAACCCATTTTAGGATGTAGCTTTCCGTCACATACACACACATTTCTCTCCATAGGTTTGATTTCTCTAAATATCTGACACACACACACACATACTGCACACACACACCCCCTCCCCCGAGCACACAATTCATCCCCATCCAAGGTTATATGGCGACCACTCTCGCTTGTGCTTCTCTACACCCCAGCATGCACAACACCTCAATCTTCAAAGAGGGCATCATGGAGATCGAAGACAGCGACCACACTGCACTAGAGAATGCGGGGCCATTTGGAAGCAGGATGATGTGACGACGGCTGACTGGCTCCTCCCCCCTCTCTCCCGCACAAAATTACCAATCCCTCTCTCCCCCGCACAAAATGATCAATCGCTCAACCCACGAGATCCTTCCCCTGTCGTCCATGTTTTTCCAGCTCTCTCATCAAACCTGTTGTCTCTTCTCCTTCTACATGTACAGAATCCCGATGCACACGCATCTCACGTATATTACATGTCTCCATCTTTCTCACAGACCTAACTTCTTCCTCTCTCTCTTTCTCTCTCTCACTATCTCTCTCTGTCTCGTTAGGTTTGTCTCCTACTCTCTCGTCCACATACATACAATCTTTCCCACCCTATCTGCTCCATCTTCACAAGCTCTCTCTACATGTTTCATTCCCACATTGGGTTGTGTTCAAAACGTTGCTTTTTATAATGGATGATGTAGAGTTATGGTTGGTTTTGTTGCATCCTACAAAGTAATAACTATGAAATGCATTTAGACTCTCATTTGACTGGGATTGTGTGAGTTTGAGCATATTGTGAAGTACTATAGACCCCGTATACATCTTGGAATTCAACAATGATTGCAACTATTGAATTGTATAGACCATTACATTCGAAGTCAGTAGCCTAATATATTTATTTCACAATTACAACAAATGATTAATTCAGTACAAACTAAGAAAACAAATGTGCACTCCCTCATTTTTATTTAAGTCCGCGCATTAACACTGGTCAAACTCAATTTTTGTAAACTCTCAGAAATTTTATAACAAAAAATATTAACATATACAATACAGTAACAAATAAATACCATTAGATTCATTATTGAATGTACTTTCACATCATACATATTTGTTATGGTAAATGTTTATATTTTTCTATAAACTTGGTCAAACTTTAGGAAGTTTAACTTCGGTCAAACCTAATATGCAAAGTTAATAAAAATGGAGGGAGTACTAGTAGTTACTAGTACTACTTGCTAGTTTCTTAGCCCAATGTAACGCCCTCGATGCGGCTATATCTCCCACGTGTCGAAGCACGACTTAGAGGCATAACCGCATTGAAAGCAAAGTCACAAGTGAGGTAATCTTCACACAACCCATGTAATACATAAGGGAAAAGAGACATAGTTGGCTTACAATCGCTACTTCACACAATTACATGAATAAAGCATTACATCATCCAAATGCAATCAGGGCCCGACTACGGAGCCAAAATAAAAGAAGACTACCCCAAATGCTACACATATCCCCGATCGACCCCAACTGGGCTCCACTACTGATCAACTAGAATGAAACAACACAAAGGACAAGATCTTCATCGAGCTCCTCCTGAGCTTGGTTGCGTCATCTGCACGGTCTCATCGGCACCTGCAAGCTGGTTTTGGAAGTATCTGTGAGTCACGGGGACTCAGCAATCTCGCCCCCTCGCGATCAAGACTCTTTAAGCTTATAGGTAAGGTAAAGGTATGAGGTGGAGCTGCAACAAGCGACTTGCATATATGGTGGCTAACATATTCGCAAAAGAGAGTGAGAAGAGAAGGCAAAAGCACGGTCGAACAACTATGATCAAGAAGTGATCCTAGAACAACCTACGTCAAGCATTACTCCAACATCGTGTTCGCTTCCCAGACTCAGCCGAGAAGAGACCATCACGGTTACACACGCGGTTGATGTATTTTAATTAAGGTCAACTACAGGCTTTCTATAACCGGACATTAACAAATTCCCATCTGCCTATAACCGCGGGCACGGCTTTCGAAAGTTCATAACCCTGCAGGGGAGTCCCAACTTAGCCCATGACAAGCTCTCATGGCCAACGAAGGATATTCCTTCTAGCAGGAAGACCCGATCAGGCTCGGAATCCCGGTTACAAGACATTTCGACAATGGTAAAACAAGACCAGCAAAGCCACCTAGATGTGCCAACAAATCCCGATAGGAGCTGCACATATCTCGTTCTCAGGGCACACCGGATGAGCAAGACGTCGGGTAAGCCAGCCCAGAGTTGCCCCTGGTAGCCTCGGATATCGCTCAGTTGGACCAGCACTTAGAGAAGCACTGGCCCGGGGGGGGGGGGGGGTTAAAATAAGATGACCCTTGAGTCTACAGAACCCAAGGGAAACAAAAAAGGCTAGGTGGTGAATGGTAAAACCAATGTTGGGCATTGCTGGAGGAGTTTTATTCAAGGTGAACTGTCAAGGGGTTCCCATTATAACCCAACCGCGTAAGGAACGCAAAATCCGGGAACATAACACAGATATGACGGAAACTAGGGCGGCAAGAGTGGAACAAAACACCAGGCATAAGGCCGAGCCTTCCACCCTTTACCAAGTATATAGATGCATTAATTAAATAAGGTATATTGTGATATCCCAACAAGTAAACATGTTCCAACAAGGAACAACATCTCCATGTTCCAACAAGGAACAAACTTCAATCTTCACCTGCAACTAACAACGCTATAAGAGGGGCTGAGCAAAGCGGTAACATAGCCAAACAATGGTTTGCTAGGATAAGGTGGGTTAGAGGCTTGGTTCAACAATATGGGTGGCATGATAAGCAAGTGGTAGGTATCGCAGCATAGGCACAGCAACAGAGCGAACAACTAGCAAGCAAAGATAGAAGTGGTTTCGAGGGTATGATCATCTTGCCTGAGATCCCGCAAGGAAGAAGAACGAGTCCATGAAGAAGACAAACGGACGTAGTCAAACGGGTCCTCACAAACGTGACGTTACCGGAATCAACCCGAAGAAGCAACACCGAAAAGAAGCAAACAACAAAGTAAACAACCATCACATAAACATGGCATGATGCACAATCAAGTATGATGCATGTCTGGTTTAATGAAGCATGGCATGACAAAGTGCACAAGCAATCCTACAAATTAAATGGAGCTCAATATGCAACGAGTTGCATATTGACGAAACACCACATCAATTATTTAGTTCTCTCGCGGTTATGCACTCAACAATATTAAATGTTGTTAAACATGGCAAGAGGGGAGGCAAAGTAAAACTTGTTGGGGAACGCAGTAATTTCAAAAAATTTCCTACGCACACGCAAGATCATGGTGATGCACAGCAACGAGAGGGGAGAGTGTTGTCTACGTACCAACGCAGACCGACTGCGGAAGCGATCACACAACGTAGAGGAAGTAGTCGTACGTCTTCTTCCCGATCGACCGATCCAAGCACCGTTACTCCGGCACCTCCGAGTTCTTAGCACACGTTCAGCTCGATGACGTTCCCCAGGCTCCGATCCAGCAAAGCGTCGAGGAAGAGTTTCGTCAGCACGACGGCGTGATGACGATCTTGATGTATTACCGACGCAGGTCTTCGCCTAAGCACTACAATGGTACGATCGAGGTGGAATTTGGTGGCAGGGGGCACCGCACACGGCTAAGGAACGATCTCAAGGATCAAGTTGTGTGTCTATGGGGTGCCCCCTGCCCCCGTATATAAAGGCCAGGGGCAAGGGGGTCGGCCGGCTAGGAGGGAGGCGCAGGGAGGAGTCCCACTCCTACCGGGAGTAGGACTCCTTCCCCCAAATCCTATTCCTAGTAGGACTCTTCGGGAGAAAGAGAAGAGAGGGGGGCTGGCCCCTTCTCCTAGTCCTAATAGGACTAGGGAAGGGGGGTTCGGCCGGCTAGCTTGTGGGCTGCCCCTTCTCTCTTTTCCACTAAGGCCCAATAGGCCCATTTGCCTCCCGGGGGGTTCCGGTAACCCTCCCGGTAATCCGGTAAAATCCCGATTTCACCCGGAACACTTCCGGTGCCCAAACATAGGCTTCCAATATATCAATCTTTACGTCTCGACCATTCCGAGACTCCTCGTCATGTCCGTGATCTCATCCGGGACTCCGAACAACCTTCGGTACATCAAAATGCATAAACTCATCATAACTGTCATCGTAACGTTAAGCGTGCGGACCCTACAGTTCGAGAACAATGTAGACATGACCGAGACACGTCTCCGGTCAATAACCAATAGCGGGACCTGGATGCCCATATTGGCTCCTACATATTCTACGAAGATCTTTATCGGTCAGACCGCATAACAACATACGTTGTTCCCTTTGTCATCGGTATGTTACTTGCCCGAGATTCGATCGTTGGTATCCAATACCTAGTTCAATCTCGTTACCAGCAAGTCTCTTTACTCGTTCCGTAATACATCATCTCACAACTAACTTATTAGTTGCAGTGCTTGCAAGGCTTATGTGATGTGCATTACCGAGAGGGCCCAGAGATACCTCTCCGACAATCGGAGTGACAAACCCTAATCTCAAAATACGCCAACCCAACATCTACCATTGGAGACACCTGTAGTACTCCTTTATAATCACCCAGTTACGTTGTGACGTTTGGTAGTACCCAAAGTGTTCCTCCGGTAAACGGGAGTTGCATAATCTCATAGTTATAGGAACATGTATAAGTCATGAAGAAAGCAATAGCAACATACTAAACGATCGGGTGCTAAGCTAATGGAATGGGTCATGTCAATCAGATCATTCTACTAATGATGTGACCTCGTTAATCAAATAACAACTCCTTGTTCATGGTTAGGAAACATAACCATCTTTGATTAACGAGATAGTCAAGTAGAGGCATACTAGTGACACTCTGTTGGTCTATGTATTCACACATGTATTATGTTTCCGGTTAATACAATTCTAGCATGAATAATAAACATTTATCATGATATAAGGAAATAAATAATAACTTTATTATTGCCTCTAGGGCATATTTCCTTCAAAACTACCTATCTAGTCAAGTTTAAATGAGGCCGGAAGCAATGAACAACAATTCCGGTAAATCCCCATATGCATATATTAGGTTTGGTACTGTTCTGCCCTAAACCATATTTTATAGTTATTAAACATGCAAGATGATGCCACCATGTTAAACTAGGAAAAATTCTACCCCATTTACATATAAAGTTTGTTACAAACCGAGTTACGGTTAAATAGTTATGAATTAAATCATTTTAGCAAGTTATTTAAGCAAAGTTAAACAAACAGCATTTTAAACATTTTGAACATGGATGGAAATGACATATTATGAAAATACACAAAATTCTAAGGAACTTTCATACATAAATCATTTTAATCTGTTGCATAGATGATGAGTTATTATATGCTTGAAACAGGAGGGTTTTTCTATAAAAACTACTGACTCTGAAAAATAGGAAAAACGTTCTATGAAAAAAATACACGATACGGGCCGGATCTGGTTGGCCCAGCAGAGCGAAAAGAAAAAAAACAAGGTCACGCTGGGGCCTCACCATGGGCTTCGACCCAGGACGATGGAGCAGTGGGCCAGCTGGCGCACGGCCCACGACAAGCAGCGAGGGGAGAAAGGTGGCCCAGGCGAAGCGTCAGAGGCAGGGGTTCTTCGCATGGGCGAGCTGGGCCTGGTGCTCGTCCACGCTAGCCCCAGATCGGGTCAACGAGGGGGGGGGACGAGCGGCATGATTCGCTGGAAGCAGAGGACGCAACGGTGACGGACTCCTCGTTCGTGAAACAGGGGACCGAGCAGCAGGAGGAAGGAAGCAGCGGCGCAGGAGAGTCCTGGTGGCCGGATCCGTGACGCGGTGGGGCAGACGGGTCCTGGAGGTGCTCGGGCAGAGGTGGGGATGTCCATGGCGCTGGAGTCTTGTGGGTTCTCGCAGACGACGCACAGGTAGGAGGCAACGTTGCTACAAGGAGAATAGAGAGAGGGAAAGAGAAGTGAGTGAAGGTCGAAGGAAGGAGAAGGGCACGCTGTGGCATGGCAGAACTGACCGGGTCCAGGATGAGGACGCGATCTCCGACGAAATACGGTAAATTCCCGACAACTGTGAGCTCCGGTGGTGGCGCCCCGGTCTACTGCTACTCCTGCGTGAAGAACACAGGGGAAGGGGAGAGTTTAGAAACGGGATAGAGAGAGAGAGGGATAGCGAGGGGGAGGCCAGGGACGGCGAGGGTTGGCCTGGTAGTCGTCCAGCGAGAGCTCGCCGGAGGGCACGTTGGATCGGGAGGAGCGGCGAGCATGAGAGATTCGCGGGGCCACTGCTTGCAGGAGGCTGGGAGCGAGGCTGCGGTGGCGACTGTGGTTGGTGGTTGGATCGGGAGGGGATCGAGAGGTGGAGGCTCGGGCACTGGTTGGGTGGATCAGCAGGAGAAGATCCCGAGCGGGATTTGGAAAGCGGCGGCGGGCGACAGGACACATCTCCTAGATTTTAGGGTTAGGCTAGAGTTTGATCTATATATTGCAAAAAGGCTAAGTTTAGGGGCATTAGGTCCCTCCGATCTTAATCGGACGGTCGCGAATAAAATAGCTAGGGAGTCCAAATAAGAAAACGGTGGTGTTTTGTAGATGTTTGGGGATGATCCGGATCCAACGGTGACGACTGTCCGGGTCGTGTCCGGGACAGCTTTCGGACGCGCGCGCGAGGAGGTCCGCGGACTGACGAGAGAGCCTAGGTTGGGCCTGACGAATTATGAAAAGCGGGTTGGTCTGAGAGAAGAGGGGAGAGATGCATCCCGGAATGGTTTCCGGAGACCGAAAACGTCCGACGTTAGACCGGCTATATTGCCGCTATAGTTATTCATTGGGGCATCAAACGATCTCCGAATGCGATGAAACTTGACAGGTGGTCTATATACACTATAATAAGACCACACGTCAACTCTCATCCCATTCCGAGAACATTTTCCATCCACTTATAAAATACTATTTCGGACATGCCACGGACGCGTGCAAGTGTGGTTGGACTCAGAACGGACAACGGAGAGAACTGGGGAACCCGGACGGATGCAAGTTTTAAAACATGATGATGCAATGCACATGATGACATGATATGATGCAGCGCTCAAGCAAATGACATGACAACGTCAGCGAATAACTGGAAGACACCTAGCACATGGGTCTCGGGGCGTTACACCCAATCACCGAGCACGCCACACAAGGAGTTCAGTGTCACAAAATTTTGAGGTCGGCGGGAAAATCTCCCGCGACCCTGATTCGAGCAGTGCGAAGTTATGATCATAGCCTTCGGAACAGGCCAGCGGATGACAGTTGGTAGGGGGCTGTTTTCGTAACTTCAGGTTCACCCTAACCAGCCAACCCCACCCCGGCACCCAGAGTAGTACACCTGAATTCTCCCCATTTTCTATACCGACCACAAAATAGACTTCTCCACGGCACCGCAGCCCTCGTGCTCCTCCCCTTCTACATCGGCGCACTCGTCTACTACAGCGCATCTGCCTCATCGATGACATCGTACGCCACACTGGAGCTGGTCCACCATCGTCGTCGTACACGGAGCCTCTTCCCCGGCACCGTCATCCACGGTATCGGATCTGCTTCTCGGAAGCCGACGCCAAGCGTAGAAGCACCACCGTCATGGAAAATGAACTGACTCCTGTTGCCGACCATGGTGCACAGAGGCCGCCGCGACCATCGTTCTCCTCCTCGATTGGTAATGTGTGTATTGAATCACTTAGCAGTACATGTGCAGTTCCAATTTTGTTCATACCTACCCTTCAAATTTCCTGGTTGCTATTGTTCCCATAAAAGTAATTGGTTATAGCCTCCATTGTCCAACAGAATATTAGCTTGTAATTGTGCGTCGCTCCTGTATCGCGCTGTTCTTGGGTAGGTTCTTCATATGTAACCAGTAGTGTAGCAAATGATGAAAAGTTTTTTAGAACTAGCAAGATGCCCATGCGTTGCACGCATCAAGATGCATTTGTATGAGTAGTTTATCTTGTGAGAGAAATGGATGAACGGGGGAAGGCCTTATTTGCAAATCTGGAGAGGGGTGTGGGTACCTTTCTACAAAATTGCCATACTTTCCTTCCTATCCGTCAGATATAAATCGGACGGCCTATATTGCAGGATAGGAGGCGCACCATCATTGCCAAATCTCTTTTTTAAAAAGAAAAAAAGAGTAGAGAGTAGAGAAGTAGAGATAAATATTAAATACAAAATAAATATAACACTAGAGAAGAGAGTAGATATAGCAGGGACGTCGGGAAAGGATCGCGCGCGGGTAGACAAATCGGCCGGGCGTGCGCTAGTTTTGGCGCGTGGCGTCCGACGCACTTTATAAAATCCAACGCCCTCCCACCGCTCTGTGCCTTGCCACCGCTCTCTCCCCGCTCTGTGCCTTGCCACCGCTCTCTCCCACTCTTTCTCGCCTCGCTGCCGCTACGCCACCATGCCGCCGCGTCGTCAGGAAACATGGGGATACGGTGGCGGCCGTGCGTGCCCCTCCTGCGGCTTCTCCGCCAAGATCCGGTTCTGCAGGATGTGCCTCGGCCTCGGCAATTTCGACACTGCCAATGAGGCCACCCGCGCGTACGACGCGGCGGCGTGGAGCCTCCGGTGGCCTATAGGACATTGAACTTCCCCAACGTGCCGACACGGAAGTGGGTGCAGGAGCTCGCGCCTCTGCTGTGGCTTATCACCGACAAGGATCGTCGCGACAACCGGAGGCGGGAGCACCATCTCGGCATCGCTGAGATGGACGAGGAAGCCATGGCGCTGTGGCGCCAACACTTCCCGCTGGACATCATCAACGAGCGCGAGTTCTATGCGCAAAGGAGGGTGGAGAGGGAGAAGAGGAGGGCGGAGCGAGCCGCCTATCGCGAGGACAAGCATACGCGAAAAGTGGATGCTCAATTCAACATGAGGCTAGGAGCAGCGCCGCCCTGGGAATCCAACGACGATCGGTATATTCACACCTACATTGAGACGTCGAAGGAGGACATCACCGAGGAGGAGTCGGATGACGAGGAGTAGTTGAACTATCTATTTTTTTATCTATCTATGCTATATCTATGTTGAGAACTATCCTCTACTCTGTAGTCTCTACTCTGTATCTCTACTTCTCGATCTCAGCACAGTAAACACTTTTTTAAAGCGCCGCGCATTGCGCTTCTGTTGGAGATGCTCTAACATGGCAGACGAGTGCTTTAATGTTGCCCACAAAATGCGTGAGTATTACTAGTAGTATATTTTTCTTTCCATGTTGAGATTTTAAAACCATGAGTGCGAACATGCAGAGGAGCAATGAAGACCAAACACGGGATATTGGGGACATCTTCAAGGAGCGTGGCAAGTTAAAGAGGAGCTGCACCGAACCTGTAAAACGAGCTTTGGTAAGTAACACCCTTTCAATTACTTTCGTTTAGCCTCGTGGCCTTCGATGTGTATATGTTGTAGTTTCTGTTTCTCTTAGCATCATGTTCTTTGATGTGTAATAAGAATAGTCTTAATCTTCCTAATGCTTTCGGTTTTTAGCTTGATGTAGGAAGTGGGTGTTCTCATCTTGTAGCCTGTTTTTATATTTTTCCTTTTGAATTCACTTCCGCGAGTCATGTTTATCTGGCTCAAATGCATCTGGGTTGCTCTGAGTATTGATCTAAAAAAGAAGTAACTTCATGTCAGGATGCAGTTCCTGCGAGGAGGGAAGTATGGTCAACTTCGAGATCATGTTTCCAAAATGAGGCTGGATTACACACAAGGTGCTAGTTCCCTAATGATGCTGGATTAGACACAAGGACACTACTAGGGAAAAGGCTAGCAGCAGCGTGGGTTTTGTGCTCACTAGTAGCGCGGGTAGGCGCGCTACCAATAAGGCGCTACAGCTATTGCTTAGCAGTAACGCGTGTCCGCACGCGCTACTGCTAGGGAAAATAGCTGCAGGGTTTGTTCACTCCCGTGCTACTGCTAATGTAACTACTGGCAGCGTGTTTTCTCGCCATCGCTACTAGTATTCTTTTTTTAGTGTATTTATGCACCATAGGACAAATATTGGTACAATACCAGTTATGAGGTTTACATCATTATGTCCATAACAGTGTGTCAAATGAAGGTGGATTAGGTTCAAGTGGAGGCAATATGTGGTGCATGTCAAAAGTATACTACTAATCCAAACTTGATCTAGTTTGGACTAGTAGTACTTTCGATGTGCACCACATGTTGCCTCCACTTGAATCTAATCCGCCAGCACAAGCTATTTAATCGTCATCATAGTCATTACCACCAACAGTATTTATTTAATCACCACTAACACTAGCTAATAATAATCATCATAGTCATTACCACCAACACTAGCTATTTTATCATCATAGTAATAGTGTAGCACATCATCATCCTCAAACTCATTTCTAGCTAGCTAATCACTCCTGCCGCTCTCTCTTAGGTAAAATAACATAAAACATGTGTAGCTCTCCTCCTTGATCAAGTTGGAGCATGTAGATGAACCTGTCTCCTAATTGTGGGTAGCGCATCTGTTTGCTGCCCCCTATTACTTCTCTGTGCTTCTCCATCACACATTTGGTCCAATCTTACACTATTAAGCATCCGTCGCTAATCTTGAATGCACTAAAGTAATCTGTAGGATATCTTGGCCGTAAGCTAATAATACTCATGGTACCTTTAGTCTCGATCCCATAAGGCACAACATTCATCGGGAGTCCCTGTTGAAGAACATCGTATGGTAACATACTTAGCAATGAAGTTTAGCTTCAAAAATAATGTATGGAAAAGATGCATTGAGGACAAATAGTAAAAATCTTACCATCGTTCCTAAATAGATGTGACTGTAGTTCATTACGAACACTATTTGTCGCATGTTTTCAGTACTAACATTTCTAAATGCAGGAAGAAAATTTGTCTTGACAGTATCAAGATCCTCAAGCCATGAAACATAATGACTTAGCTCCTCGTAGTTGAGTTCAGCCTCGGAACAGTAGTAGGTCCTGTCTACCAAGCCCTGGACATGTTTGCTTGCACCGAAATAAGCTCACAATACAAATTAGTTGTCAACTATTTTTGAATAAAAAATATCAAAGACATAAATATGGTTGAGAAACTTACATAATGGTATAACTGGAGGCGTCTGCACATCGACCCAGATGTCGGTATTACCTTCAATATCATCCTCCGGACGAATATCAAAGGTGATAACCATATCAGGCTCAAATGCATAAGTCTTGCATAGTGCTCGCCATGTTTTGCATCCAAAATTGGTGTAGTCGTCTGAATTGTATAATCTTGCGTGGAAAATATAACCATGCTCGGTCTTCAAGTAAACTTTCTTTACCTCCATAGTATGACTGAAACCTATCTTATCCAATACAAAAACTCTTGCATGGCAGGGGATACGCTAGTACAATAGTAAAAAAAATATAAGTTGAAACAAATGAAGCAGATGTCATGCTTAATTATGAAAAAAGACTTGTCGTTGTGACTTACTATATCCACTTTGAAGTTCTCGTCCAGCTTGATGTTGAAGCGCATATCATCATCTAGGAAGATTCCGTCACACAGGCTGCGCTCGTCTTCGCAGTATTTACAAATACCGAAATCCTTTTCGTCATCAGACATTTCCTATGTTCATAGTTAAAACATTAATTGAAAATTGATCGAAGAAAACTAATAGGATACTCAACATAGAAATCCAGGGCACTCGATATTTCCTACATATTCTGGCACAAGTCATGCCAAAATTCACGGAAAAATCTGGCATGACCTTTGCTAAAATAGGACATATTGATCGCCTGAAATTTGCTAGAACGGAAATGAATCAACACTCCGGCAAAACATAGGCCACTTGGAGGTGTAACCTGCAAACATGACCGGCCACTTGGATATTGAGCAACACAAGATATACATTTCAAAATATCTTATAGGACTCAAATTAGCATGCATTCAATAAGCAAAAGTAAATCATCTCATGCGTCCGTACATCGTTGAATATTATCAATAATACATCCCAAATAGTGTCATACATATAACAACACTAATACAACTAAAACCCTAGCACACGACGGGTATCGGCGCGGGCAATGGACACCCACAAAGAAGGAACCATCACGGGATCATAGCTCTAGTGAGATCCCTGGAGAACCTGCCAGGTATTGGAGAACCTATGCTCCAACGCAAACAAGTAGCGACGGACGTGCGCGTCCTCCTCACTGACACGGTGACGCACCACCTCCGCGGAGTCCTCGAGCCTCTGTACCGTCACTGGCCCACGCGACCGCCACCAAAGAAGGTTCGGGTCAACGACAGGCTGGCTCCTCACCAACCTGTGCCCCCCGGTAGGTAGCGCCTCCCAGTACCACCCCGGTGGAGCCCAGTCCTGGACATGGCCCATCTGGTCAAGCAGGTGTCGTCCTCCGCCGACTCGACGATGAGGATGCGGGATAGGCATCGTCCACGTCGATGCGAGAAAAATTGCTTTAACTAAAAAAATAGCAACAAGTTCTTACTAACGAGTTCTATTAATTCAATTAGTTCTTACTAAAAATAAACTTACTATAAATAAAAATAAACTAATACCTAATTAGTACCTAGTTCTTACTAACTAATTAGTACCTAGGAACTACTGCCCTAATTACCATATAAGTAATTACCTAACTAGCACTAAAAATAGCCTAGGGTTCATACTAACTAGCACTAAATAGCTAGGGTTCATACTAAGCAGAGAAGAGGGATTGGAAGGGGAGAGTGCTTACAGAGGGCGGGGTGAGAGATGGGGTCGGGGGAGACGGCGGCACCGAGGCGTGGCAAGGCGGGGTTGGGGTTGACGGCGGCGAGGCGGGGTCGGGGGAGACGGCGGTGAGGCGGAGGCGAGGCGGGGTCGGTGGAGACGGCGACGAGGCGGAGGCAAGGCGGGGTCGGGGGAGATGGCGGCGAGGCGGAGGCGAGGCGGGGTCGGGGAGACGGCGGCGAGGCGGAGATGACGAGGAATAGTAGAGGAGAATTATGGGAGGAAGCACAGGAGAGGGAATCAGGACGCGCGGGGGGTTAGGTGAAAATAGCTTTAACAGTAGCGTGGGGAGGCAAAACGCACTGCTACTAAAATCCGTAGTAGTAGCACTGTTCGTAGAATGGTGCTACTACTATACCTAACACGTCGGGAACGGTGTGGCAATTATAGTAGTAGCGCGTTCTGTTCTTGCCGCGCTACTACAAAGCGGGTAACAGTAGCGCCGTTCTAGCAACGTGCTACTGCTAAGTAGCATTAGCGCCTCATTTTAACAAGCGCTACTGGTAACATTCTGTGTATAAGGTTTTCCCTAGTAGTGGGTGCAAATTTCCCAGATGATGCTGGATTACACACAAGCCAGGTGGAGTCGTCAGTTGTCCGTGTCCTCGTGGCTCTAGTGAAGGCTGAAAGAAAGCGTGCAGCAGCCCTTGAGAATGTAGCTGAGTTCCTGAAGAAGCGAAAAGAGCAATCAGATGCTCTCTTCACCCAAGCCAAAGAGATGGAAGAAGCCAGAAATAAACTAGCAGAGGCAGAGCAGGCTAGGCGTCTCCTGCTATCTAAAAGTGTTGTTAATACAAAATTTCCTTCATAATAGCTAGCTTCAAATGTTTATCCAGTCAGCATGCCTGTTGAGATGTCCATGCATCTATTGATGTGGCACAAAATAAATTTTTTGGGTCATGTAATAACAACAATTACTTTCCAAACAATAATAGATGAAGCATTGGACATGGTATAGTTCACGCGCAATCCCGACATTCCAAGTTCAACTTCCACATCAAACTCATGTTCACAAATGTCTGCACATTCATAGATAATGTCGAGAACCATGATTCACTTCAAAGCCAAAAAATATGTGAGGAGAGTTATAAATAAAGAAAGACCTCTAGTTCCTGCTACCACTGCGAGCACAACAAGTCAAGACAATGCGTAATTAATTATATTTTGGTCATTTTTGTGTTCTAAAATACCGGCCGGCTCACGGAAGGACGTGTTGTCGGCACACGTGCGGATTCAAGGGAGGCAGGCGGGGCAGTCTGAATCCGGTTGCATGCGGCGAGGAGGCGTGTTCAGCTGGGCCTGCAGCGAATGGGGCCCTCTTGGCCGGCGCGCCGGTTCAATGCCTGCGCTATGAGAGGTCGCATCCGTGTCAGAGCAATCACTCTCTCCAGTCCTTTTTTGTTTGGGTATAACAAAATTTCGTTTTCCATTCACATTCTACAAGTAAAATTCGTGGACACACTTTGACCCAAACTACGATTGGCTACTCGATCTATGGCAACTGGCGAGCCACCGTCTCCAGGTCATTCACTTGTGGCCCCGACCATCAACTCCTACGGAACAAATTATCATGCGAGCTGACTATTCCTACAAAGGTGCGCTCCACCACATAGCCGGTACCCGCGCATGCAGCAATCGTGCACCAAGGATTTTAGGGTTTATTTGTTAACGGTGCCTTTACGTAACTCTCATGTGTGCGAGACAACGAGAGACCGATTGCATGCATGCGCCTCTTCTCTTCTTATATGTACTCCACCGTTTGTCTGGTGTCCAAAAAATTATACAGTGGTAATAACTACTCCCTCCGTTCCATAATGTAGTGCCTATACATTTTTTGAAAAGTTAAACCTCACAAACTTTGACCAAGTTTGTGGAGAAAAATATTTACATCTAGAGTGTGAAACATATATCACTAGATTCATCATATGATGTAGTTTCGCAATATATATTTTTGCTATTGTAGATATAAATATTTTTATCTACAAACTTGATCAAAGTTTGCAAAGTTTGACTTCTTAAAAAATCTATAGGAACTACATTGTGGAACGATGTGTTTCCACACGATCAAAGTTGATTAATACATATTCACCGATTTGATATAAAAAGGGTCTAGTTTTGAAATACGTATATCACTAAGAATATGTTATGTTTCACTCAAAATATATTCCTGGCGGTTTTGATGAGATAAGGGAGGAATGTTGTTGGTTTCAAGATTCGAGAAGTGGTGTATGTCTAATTTCTACTCTTTCTAGCAAGATGCCCGTGCGTTGTAAGGAACATCAAGATCTTGTGGGAGAAAAGGATGAACGAGGGAAGGCCTTATCTGCAAATGTGGAGAGGAGTGCGGGTAAATTTCCATAGTTTCCTTCCTATCCATTAGATATAGATCGGACGGCCTATATTGCAGGATGGCAGGCACACCATCATCACCGACTATGCTTTTTATAAGAGTAGAGATAAAAAATAGAGTTGGTGATGATGGTGTGCCTGCCATCCTGCAATATTCCGTCTGATTTATATCTGGCGGATAGGAAGGAAACTATGGCAATTTTGCAAAAAGATATCCACACCCCTCTCCACATTTGCAAATAAGGCCTTCCCTCGTTCATCCTTTTCGCCCACTAGATAAACTACTCATACAAATGCATCTTGATGTTCCGTGCAACGCATGGGTATCTTGCTAGTTGTTGCAAAAATCCCATGTGTGTGTGAGAGAGAGGGAGAGAGGAGGAGGATGGAGTGCATGTGTGACAAAGACACAAAGAGTGTGTGTGCGAGAGGTATTAGCTTAGAATGAGGTGATAGTGTGTGTGTGCACGATAGAGAGGGCGTGTCTCAAGAAGGGAAGAAAATTCTACATAGATACAAGGAGCGAGAGAGAGACATGTATGCAATAGTGGAAGCACGAGTGTGCGGGTGTATAAACCTATCTAGAGGCTACTCAATAAATGTTTGTGAGAGAAATACGAGTCGGGGTGCGAAAGCGAGAGTTTTGTATGTGTGAGAGAGAGACGGTAGTCGGGAAGGGGAGTGGCGTGGAAGCAGGAGTTGTGTGTGTGTGTGAGAGAGGGGGGAGTTTGTCTTATCGGCAAACAAATGAATAATGTTAGTTTTATAACTGGGATAGAGACGGAAAGGAGACCGCAACAAATGTTGTGTCTCCAGGAGAGAGTAATTTTAGTGGTATGAGTCATATCTAGAGACATATAGGGTGTGTGAGAGAGCCCCGTAGAGAGAAAGACAAAGTGAAAGACGAGCGAGACTGTGTGTGTGGCGGTGAAAAAGAAAGCTTAGGTACCTAGTGATACCAGAGAACGGTAGAGATGTGAGAGATAATGAAAATCGTGTAATGTATAATGATAGGGAGAGTGTGACACTTCTCAAGGGAGATGTCGAGAGACCATGTTTCTGAAGATAGGAGAAACATGAAGTGAGCATGCGGGTGACCTGGAGAAAAGAGAGTGATAGCTACATGAAGGAGCATGCATGCGAGAGAGATGGGCGTGCAAGGAGTCAACATAAAAGGGATTCAAATGTTTGAATTCGAGATGATGATACATGTAATTCATACTCGAACCAAAATTGATCTATCAAACATGCACACTCATATGAATTCACGCACATCTATGTTATTTAATATGTAGATATTACTGATCCATACATTTTAGTAGAACAGAATTTGGTTTAAATTTTTTGAATTCAACCTTATGATTTTGAGGTCATTGTATTTGTACATCATATTATACATATAAAGGAGCAGAATTCTTTGTTGTGCTTTTGAAAGTATATATATATATATATATATATATATATATATATATAAAATGACGTATATAGAATTTTATTCCAATCGAAAATGGATCCCGCCCGAACAAAAATAGAATACAAACTGGATTCGAATTAAGTTGGCATGGTAAATGTGCACTCTTGCTCTGCAAAAATTTCAACGAAGCAGGAAAAGTCGCAGTAACCGCCCGAAACCAAAATCTACGAGATGGAAATTACTACCTATCCCTGCCACGCAAAGCCCATCGGCTCGATTTCTATAGGTTTCGATAGGGGTAGGTTTGTAGTTTCACTCAAACGTGACATAATCGCCTCTCACCCGGATTCATACACGGTGGGCGCCAAAACACAGTGTCTCCTCGGCTGAAATCGAATCCCTCCCTGATTCATACACGGTGGGCGCCAAAAACAAACTCTCGTCGGCAAATATTCAGTGTATGCGAGATTACCGTCCTATCCCCAACCGACTAATATTGCTGTCATGTAAGAAATTTTAAACGGGGGCTAAGGTTGTAAATTTCCTCGCATTTGAGACAAGCGCGCCCTGAAGACATGGTTCCCCCCTTCCTCTCTCCCTCCATTTCCCCATTCGTACTCTGTGGGCGCCAAAACACCCTCTCCACCCCAGCCTCCTCCGTTTGCCACCCCATCCACCGCCGTCCTCCTCCCCCATGCCGGAGCTGATACCCCGACGCCGTCGGCCGTTACAAGAGATTGACCTCTCTCATCCACGGCTTTGGACCAGGATCCTTGCATCCCGTCCTCTCGCTTCGTCCCCGCCGTCGTCCACCTTGTTGGGGCCGCTCCCACGACCATCTCGTCCACTGCGCCCTGCCACCACTGTCTACCCTCCTAGATCTGCCTCCACGCCACCGACAGCCATCACTACCGCGGCACTGTCAAATTCTCCGTAGATGCATACACGACACCTCACCAGAGGCGGTACTCTTTCGTATCTGCTCAACTCATTTATCACAGCAAGAAAATAGATCGCGACTGCTTTACTCTGATTTCTTGTCCATCACCTACTTGTTAGTTGAAAGCAAACATTGGTTGCGAGGTTTCCTTTGTCCGGTTTGCACCTTCAGATCCGCCATGGCATGCTCAACACTATACTCGCAATGCTTATGGTTTTCCCCTTTTATATTCCACACTAGTTAAATGACAGTAAACTAAATTTCAAAATTGGGTCATTTGATTTTTGAGAGCTCACTGGAGTTTGCCGGTGCGAAGGAAGGGGCTCGGGTGGGGACGGTGGTTGTGGGAGCAGTGGTGGGGCCTCGCCGAACAAAGAAAACTCGACGCGGGTGGGGGCGGGGCTGTGATAGGTGGGAACCCGATGAACGAGTTCACGCCCGAGGGTGGCCCGATCTTCACGCTGTAGGATCGAATTGGGAGGGATAACTAGCTGCAAGTAGCCGGGATAACTAGCTGCAAGCAGCCGGGATAACTAGCTTTATACCTGCCAAGGTTGGATGCAACCCGTATTTTGGGGATGGCTGACCGAAGCTACAAGAACTCCAACCCGCTGTCCGAACAATCACAGAACCACAAACTGGGACTAATCCACACAAAACGGCCGGAACCGTAGAGCACGAACTAGGGGGAACCAGAGGCTCCTTCTCGCGAATCCGAATGAACTCACAAGAGCAAAGGTAGCAAGATCTCTCGGATCTCTCTAGCAGTCTTGCTGCATAAGCTTCTAGCTGAATGGTTTGACAAAAAGGTTTTCTAGAGGATGGGGGAGATGGGGTTTTATAGCAGGGACAACCCCCCTTAGCTAGGTGTGAAAATGGTTTCAAAAGTAAGCAGGTTTGCATGGCTTCCTTGGGTGAATAAGCAGTCAACTTTGGGAGTTGTTGCAGAGCTCCTCGGAAATTCGCGAAGTCTTAACAGCCTGGACACCTTCCACAAGAATGACTAGAACTTTTGACTCACAACTCCAAATGATGTGAGGTTTTTTGAATTGGAAAGATAATTTGATGTAGATTATGTTGATGTACCCCTATTGCCTCATCTCTCCACCATATGGGTGTGCCACACCAAAACATCAGAGGTAAAAACTGGCAGCATTAGCTTCACTTGAAACTCGTTTTCTCCAAACTTGTTCCTCCAAAGCGGTTGGTTCAAGAGCTCATAGGTTGTTGGATTGCTTCCATGTTATACCTAAGTTCAACCAACAACAATGAAGATGAAAGCATAGTTGTGTCATCAAGGTTACAATGTAAACTTAAGTTAGTGTTCACCTGGTCACTTATTTGTTTGGCGCGACTTCTTGTGATTGGACCTATAATTGTTGGAGACTTGTAGATGGTTGTGGTGTCCTCATCATCCTCCCCATCTTGAAGAGGAGTCGTCCTCGACTCTGATGGTCCAAAGTATGGAGAGGGTTCGGACACATTGAAAGTTGGACTAACACCATAATCCATCGGAAGGCCAATCTTGTAGGCATTGTCATTGATCTTTGCAAGAACTTTGAATGGACCATCTCCACGTGGCTGCAACTTGCATTTGCATTGATATGGAAACGATCCTTCCGCAGGTGTACCCACACAAGATCATCTTATTCAAAAAACACCTTCTTTCTTCCCTTGTCTGCTCGTTTTGGATATTGTTCAGTCATCTTCTCAATAGTTTCCTCGGTCTTCTCATAAATTTTCTTCATGAAGTCAGCACGCTTACTTGCATCAAGATTGGTTCGCTCCTGCAATGGTAAAGGCAAAAGATCTATGGGAGCAGCAAGTTTGAAACCATAAACAAGTTCAAAAGGACAAAATTTAGTGGTCGAATGTACTGCCCTGTTGTATGCAAACTCCACGTGGGGGAGACATTCTTCCCACATCTTCAAATTTTTCTTTGAAACTGCTCTCAGCATCATGGATAGTGTGTGGTTGACAACTTTAGTTTGTCCATCCGTTTGTGGGTGACATGTAGTGGAAAAGAGAAGCTTTGTCCCTAGCTTTGCCCACAACGTTTTCCAAAAATATCTCAGAAACTTGGTGTCACGATCTGAAATAATAGTGCATTGTTCTCCATGTAGCCGCACGATTTCCTGAAAAACAAATCAGCAATGTGTGAAGCATCATCGCTCTTATGACACGGGATAAACTGAGCCATCTTGCTAAACCTATCAACCACCACAAAAACTGAATCACTCCCCCTCTTAGTGCGTGGTAATCCAAGAACAAAATCCATAGAAATATCTTCCCAAGGCGTACTAGGAATGGATAAGGGCGTATAAAGTCCATGAGGGTTTAAATGTGACTTAGCTTTGCGGCAAATCTCACAACATAGTATGTAGCGCTCAACATCATGCCTCATCCTTGGCCAAAAGAAATGGTCAATCAACACACTCTCAGTTTTGTTTGCTCCAAAATGTCCCATGAGACCACCAGCATGAGCCTCCGGCAAAAGCAATAAACGAATAGAGCAATTTGGGATGCATAATTTGTTAGCTCGAAACAAGAATCCATCATGCAAGTGAAACTTTTCCCAACCTTTCCCCTCACTGCACTTTGAGTGTGGTTCAGCAAAATATGGGTCATTGGCATACAATTCTTTGATGCTTTGCAGCCCAAGAATTTTAGTATCAAGTTGTGAGAGTAAAATATGGCTTCTAGACAAAGCATCGGCAACAACATTATCTTTTCCTTTCTTATACTTGACAATATAGGGAAAAGATTCTATGTATTAACTCCATTTTGCATGTCTATGGTTCAGTTTTTGTTGACCCCTAAGGTGCTTTAAAGATTCATGGTCAGAATGTATCACAAACTCTTTAGGCCACAAATAAGGTTGCCATGTTTCTAAAGATCTCACAAGTGCATATAATTCTTTGTCATAAACTGAATAATTTAGAGTTGGACCACTTAGCTTCTCACTAAAATATGCAATAGTCCTACCTTCTTCCATTAGTACGCCTCCAATACCCACACCACTTGCATGACATTCAATCTCAAAAGTCTTATCAAAGTTGGGTAGTGCAAGCAATGGTGTAGATGCCAATTTTTCTTTCAGCTCTTGGAAGGCCTTCTCTTGTGCATTTGCCCACTTGAAGGGAACATCTTTCTTGGTTAGCTCATTCATTGGGGCAGCAATGGTGCTGAAGTCCTTCACAAACCGACGGTAGAAACCATCAAGGCCAAGAAAGCTTCGTACTTTGCTTACATCTTGTGGAGGCATCCACTCATGGATGGCCTTGACCTTCTCCTCATCTACCTCCACACCTTGACCTGAAACAACAAAGGCAAGAAACACAACTTTTTATATGCAAAATGTGCACTTCTCCTTGTTAGCATATAATTTCTCCTCTCTTAGAACAGCAAGCACACACCGAATGTGTTCAACATGTTCATCCAAAGTTTTGCTATAAATCAGGATGTCATCAAAGTAAACAACCACAAACTTGCCAATGAACATTCTAAGCACATGATTCATCAATCTCATAAAGATACTAGGTGCATTTGTCAATCCAAATGGCATAACTAACCACTCATACAAACCAGATTTTGTTTTGAAAGCAGTTTTCCATTCATCACCCTCTCTCATTCTTATTTGGTGATAGCCACTTCGCATGTCAATTTTATAAAAGATGGTGGCACCACTAAGTTCATCAAGCACATCATCA
This sequence comes from Triticum monococcum, assembly GCA_034509565.1. Lineage (NCBI taxonomy): Eukaryota > Viridiplantae > Streptophyta > Magnoliopsida > Poales > Poaceae > Triticum > Triticum monococcum. The sequence continues at coordinate 444,167,657 of CM067845.1, forward strand.
AGCCTAGGTATTGGGCGCCTATACCTCAAGGTGATGTTGTTAATAGGCCTACAATCACAACACATTTGGGAAGATCCATCTTTCTTTGGTACTAAAAGAACGGGTATAGCGCAAGGAGAGAGACTTTCCCTTACATAATCTTTGTTTAGTAGGCCTTCAACTTGCCATTGAATCTCCTCGGTTTCCTCCGGTTTGTGCGGTATGGTGGTCGGTTCGGCAATGGGGCTCCTGGTACCAAATCAATTTGGTGTTCAATGCCTCTTTGTGGTGGCAGCCCTAGTGGTATCTCCTCGGGGAACACATCTTCATACCCCTGCAACATTTCAACAACAACACTAGGAGTGGTGGAGGTTAAATCATTAGTAGAAAGAAAATTGTCCTTGTACAAAAGTACAAAGAACACGTAACTGGGTTCTCTCAACTCTCTCATGTCCCTTTTCCTAGCCATCATAACTAATCCCTGTTTTCCCATGTCTTGGTTAATTTAAGCTGTGGGGTTTTATTTGGCTTTGGATTCTCTCGCTCACTATGTTGGTGCATGTCACTCAAGTGTTTCTCGCTCACTCTCTCTTTCTTTTTCAGATCATCCATCAATATTTCTTCGGGTGTCAAAGGGAGCAAAGATATGTGCTCTCCCTTGTATTGGAATGATAGACAATTAGTACGGCCGCTGATTTGCACATCATGATCATACAACAAAGGTCTTCCCAACAACAATTGGCATGCTTGCATTGTCACCACGTCACATTCCACTTGATCTTGGTACTTCCCAATGGAAAACTGAACGGTGACAATGTTGCTTACTCGAAGTGTACCACAATCATTGAGCCATTGCATCTTATATGGACTTGGGTGCCTTCTTTGTTTCAGTCCCAACTTCTCTACCAAATTTGAACTTGCAATGTTTTTGCAACTGCCATTGTCAACAATAATTCTGCAAACCTTGTCCTTGATGCTGCCATGAGTGTGAAAAATATTATGTCGCTGCCCTTTCTCTTCTCTAGCTACAGTAACACTAAGCACACAACGAGAAACAAAGCAATCTCCCATGTCGGCCTGAATATCACAACCACTCTTCTCGCCCTCTTCATCCTCATGATCACCTAATGCTCCATTGTCTTCATGCTCACTCTCAGATTCCCATTCACCTTGTTCATTCACAAAGAGAACTCTCTTGTTTCGACATTCAGAAGAAATGTGACCACGCCCTTTTCACTTCCAACACTCAATATCTCGGCTTCGAGATGATGGTACAGCCGTGGGGTAAGAAGTACTTCCAACAGCAGAAGGAGCATGCTTGTCAACATTCCTAGGAGACGGTGATGATGCCGATGAAGCCGCTATTTTCCGGGTGGTGGTAGGGTGTGAAGTATGTTGAAACTGAGAACAACCATGAAAGGCACTTGGCTACGACCTTTGCCATGGTGTGGTGGTGCGGCTATGAGATATTCGTCCATGACCACCCCATTGCAACTTCAACTGTGCACTTTGCTTGCTCCAAAATATCTTGTAGAGTGTTATAGGGAAACATCTCCACAAAATCTGAAATTTCATTGTTGAGACCATGCAAAAATCTTGCCATCTTTGACTCCTCATCTTCATGAATACGAGCACGAACTAGCAACAATTCCATCTCTTTGTAGTACTCATCCACCATGCGCGTACCTTGGCTGAGGCGCTGCAATCTATTTCGGAGATCTCTTTGATATTGCGAAGGAACAAACCTTCGCCTCGTGGCTTGTTTCATCTCTTCCCAAGTGTCAACGTGGTCACGGCCTAGCAGCAACTGATTTTCTTGGAGTTGGTTCCACCAAGTGAGTGCGTAACCAGAAAACTCAACACAAGCAAGGTTGACTCTCTTTGGATCAGCAAGGTTATGGATACGAAAAATCTGATCACACTCCTCTTCCCAATCAAAATATGCATCGGGGTCTTCCTTTCCTGTGAACTTGAGGACGTGCAACTTGATTCTTGCCATGTCATCTCGATCATGACGTTCTGCACGACGCCCATCTTCAGCAACACGACGGCATGGGACACCATCATAACCATCAAAATCATCTCCATGACCACGAGCAACACGCTCATGAGGGTCATAGTAGTGTCCACGAGGACCATGGCCTCACCCTCGAAGTTGTCCTCCTCACTGCCCTCCATGAGCAGTAGCACCACGCCCACGAGTAGCAGCCACATGTCCACCATGGCTGTTGTTATCATCCTCCAAGTCATTGTCAACAGCAGCATGCACAGAATTCTCATCGCCAACTTCCTCAAGTGGATCAATAGGGTGTTGTCGGTGTCGAACCCTATCACCACCTGCTAGAGGACGCTTGTGAAGCATCCTTTCCATGGCTTGGAGTAAGTTGTTCTCGAGTCGCTGCAGCTCGGCACGTGTGACTGGGGCATGTTCTTCCCCATGATTTTCTCCATGAACACTCGATCTAGACCCTGCCATGTTAGTAAGGCCAAAAGTGGAATAGGATAATTTTGTGGAATCACACAACCTCACCTCTTACTCACCAAAGTTCTTATGAGTTCACATCAGATTGTGCTTCTCCCGGATGTGTTAAAGCGATTGAAAGATAGGGATCAAAGAACTAGCTTCGGTTTTTGGTGGAGCTCGGTGAGGTAAACAAAAAGGGGCTTGTGCTGAAATCAAGTTGCTGCAAACCAAGAAAATATGGGGATAGATCTGTTGCACCTTTGCACCAAGATTGAAAACACACAACACACAAGATTTTGAAATTTTTTCTACCAAGGTGAAACTTTTGGATCTTGCACAACACTTTCTTTTTCTCTCTTGACTTCTTTTGCCACTCTTTTTTTCTCTCTTTGATTTTTTTGCCACTTTTTTTCTCTCTTTTTCCAAAGCACAACAACCAAATCTGAAAACAACTATGAAGATGAACTTGGTGCAGATCTAAAAGATGAAGAACATGCAAGGTATGCAACAACAAGATCTCAGCACCAACAAGGCTTGGATTTATTTTTGGTGGGGCTTTGGACTTCTAGGACAGAAAATATAGCATGAAAAACACTCGATCTAAAGGGATGATAGCAAGATAAACTTGGATAATAGGTCCTACCGTGTCAACGAAGGCTCTGATACCAGATGATAGGTGGGAACCCGATGAATGAGTTCACGCCCGAGGGTGGCCCGATCTTTGTAACACCTTCGATGCGACTATATCTCCCACGTGTCGAGGCACGACTTAGAGGCATAATCGCATTGAAGGCATATGTCACAAGTGAGGTAATCTTCACACAACCCATGTAATATAATAAGGAATAAGAGATACATAGTTGGCTTACAATCGCCACTTCACACAAGTACATGAATAAAGCATTACATCATCCAAATACACTCAAGGTCCGACTACGGAACCAAAATAAAAGAAGAACCCCAAATGCGACAAAGGCCCCGATCGACCCCAACTGGGCTCCACTGCTGATCAACTAGAACGAAACAATACAAATGAACAAGGTCTTCAACGAGCTCCTCCTGAGCTGGGTTGCGTCATCTGCACGGACTCATCGGCACCTGCAAGCTGGTTTTGGAAGTATCTGTGAGCCACGGGGACTCAGCAATCTCGCACCCTCGCGATCAAGACTATTTAAGCTTATGGGTAAGGTAAAGGTATGAGGTGGAGCTGCGGCAAGCGACTAGCATATATGGTGGCTAACATACGCAAATGAGAGCGAGAAGAGAAGGCAAAGCACGGTCGATAAAAGTATGATCAAGAAGTGATCCTGGACTACCTACGTCAAGCATAACTCCAACAACCGTGTTCACTTCCCGGACTCCACCGGAAAGAGAGCATCACGGTTACACACGCGGTTGATTCATTTTAATTAAGGTCAACTTCAGGTTTTCTACAACCGGACGTTAACAAATTCCCATCTACCCATAACCGCGGGCACGGCTTTCGAAAGTTCAAATCCCTGCAGGGGTGTCCCAACTTAGCCCATCACAAGCTCTCACGGTCAACGAAGGAATAGACCTCCACCCGAGACATTCCGATCAGACTCGGTATCCCAGTACAACAAGACATTTCGACAGGGTAAAACTAAACCAGCAACACCGCCCGAATGTGCCAACAAATCCCGATAGGAGCTGCACATATCTCTTTCTCAGGGCACACCGGATTGTCTAAACTTCCGGTAGGCCAGCCCAGAGTTGCCCCTGGTAGCCACCGGTGGCTGACAAGTTGGACCAACACTCAGAGGAGCACTGGCCCGGGGGGGTAAAATAATGATGACCCACAGGAGCGTGACTCCCAAGGGAAAAGAAAAGGCTAGGTGGCAAATGGTAAAACAAATGTTGGGCATTGCTGGAAGAGCTTTACTTAAGGCGAACTGTCAAGGGGTTCCCATTATAGCCCAACCGCGTAAGGGACGCAAAATCCGGGAACATAACACCGATATGACGGAAACTAGGGCGGCAAGAGTGGAACAAAACACCAGACATAAGGCCGAGCCTTCCACCCTTTACCAAGTATATAGATGCATTAATTAAATAAGATATATAGTGATATCCCAACAAGTAAACATGTTCCAACAAGGAACAACATCTCCATGTTCCAACAAGGAACAAACTTCAATCTTCGCCTGCAACTAACAACGCTATAAGAGGGGCTGAGTAAAGCGGTAACATAGCCAATCAACGGTTTGCAAGGACATTGGTGGGTTAGAGGCTGAACATGGCAATTTGGGAGGCTGACAAGCAAGTGGTAGGCACCGTAGCAATGGCATAGCAAAAGAGCGAGCAAACTAGCATAGCAAAGATAGTAGTGATTTCGAGGGTATGATCATCTTGCCTGAAATCCCGCAAGGAAGAAGAACGAGTCCATGAAGAAGACAAACGGACGTAGACGAACGGATCCTCACAAACTCGACGTTATCGGATCCAACCCGAAGAAGCAATCACCGGAAAAGAAGCACACAACATAGTAAACAACCAACACATGAACATGGTATGATATGCGAGATGCGGGATGCGATGCGGGATGCAAAATGCAAGACGTGACAGGAAATGCATGAGCCTGGCCTCAAATTGGAAAACCAAGTGTGCCACTGGATAGAGGGGATGAAATCACCTGAAAACAATATAAAGATCATAGGAGTCGGAGCTACGGTTTGGAAATGGCGAGCGTTTTACGAAACGAACCGGTCTGCGATTTACAGCAAGTAGGCATCTAAATGCAATGCAATGAACATGCTACAACACTCAAACATGACAACAAAAGGCATGGCAGGGATGTACACAAGATGCTTATCAAAACACTAGCACTGAGCCATAGCCAAATTCATCCATTATGAGGTTCAAACAAGCATGGCAAAAATGAATATGCAAAACTGATTTCAGACTTAGTGAAATTAACACTAGTCTGAAATCTCAGACCACGATGCTCTCTTCGGAGCAACAAAACAACACGATACATAATCTGAACATGACAAGTAAGAACATGGCATGGAGCTACTCAACAAGCTTAACAAAACACCCAAAGTGACCTGGGGCCAAAAGGGTTCACAAAATACTCTAACGAGCACACGAACATAGCTCACGCACAATCAGTTTTCAGACTTAGTGAAAACTGAGACAAGCTGAAATATAACTCACGAAGGCATGTAAACGAGCTCGATGCACTCACTACGGTGCAAGTCAGGCAAGGCAAGCATCTATCCATAAAGAAGGCACAAAATGCTAGTTAGACATGGCAAGAACAATGGCATAGCATGCACGGATCACTAACTATAGCAACGGCAAAATTGCAAACAAGTTGACGATTTGCCCAGTTTTACCACGAAGCAAAAGTAGGGCTCGATTGACTCAAGCTAGAGCACTCCACATATGCAAACAAAGACATGGATGGATAGAGCATAACATAAATATCAAAACTCCCTTACTGATCATCCTCAAAAGAGGCACGGATCACTAGGAAACAAGCTGAACATATGGCATCATGAACTAAAATATCCCAGACTTAGTGAAAATCACTAAGTCCCTAAAAACAGAATTCTCAGGTGCCTCTCTTTGCAAGCTTGCACAAGTGACCACACACATTCTAAAAATGTATGGTTGGCACCTCTGGAAAGAAGACAAAATGCTTAACAATTCACCCCAAAGACTCACAGGCATATCATGCACACAATAATCATGGCAAAAATGACAAAAGTCTATGATGAACTAACGGATCTGCAATTTAACTCACGATGCCTCCTTCTAACAGCATTTTGGGAATCAAGATGACCTCGAATGAAAATGATGCAATGTAATGAAATTATGTACATGTCGAGGCGAAGATTTTGATATATTATATGTCCAAAACGGAGCTACGGATGCGGAGATATCATCAGTCAAAGTTTGCATAAAATTAGGGTTTCGGGAGGAGAAAGTCAACCCTCAAAATTCCAGATCCAGATCCAGATCGGCGGTACTGTAGCAGCGGCGCGGTTCGAGGTTCGCCGGGGTCGTTGGGCTTGCCGGAAAACGGAGTTGGCCGCCGGGGAACTTGCCGCGAGGAGGAGCCGTCTTGGGGCCGGAGGAGAGGTCGGAGTGAGGGGCGCCGGCGGGAGCTTGCGGCGGCGCGGCGGCCGGTGGCCTTCGACGGCGAGGTGGACGGCGGCGGAGCACGCTGGGCAGGCGCCGGAGTGGCAGCTTCCCGGAGAGAAGCGTGGCGATGACGGCAGCAGGTGGGCGCGGGCGGCGCTCGGCGTTGTAGGCGGCGGGGCGCGGCTGGATCTGTCGGCGGCGGAGATGGGCCCCGCGGGCCCGATCCGGGCCGCGTGGGCCGGCGGCGGGGCTGGAGAAGAGAGAAGGCGGCGCGCTGACGTGGCGGTGGCGGATTCGCCGGGTACGGCGGTCGGACATGTCCGGGGGCGTGGGGATTTGTCCGGGCACGAGGAGGACGAAGCTAGGGTTTGGACTGTGCGAAAAATTCGAAGGAGAGCACATATTTATAGGTAGAGGGAGCTAGGAGAGTCCAAATGAGGTGCAGTTTTTGGCCACGCGATCGTGATCGAATGCTCTAGGGCATGGAGCAGAGTTTGGTGGGTTTTGGGCCAAATTGGAGGGGTGTTGGGCTGCAACACACACGAGGCCTTCTCGGTCCCTCGGTTAACCGTTGGAGTAACAAACGAAGTCCAAATGATACGAAACTTGACAGGCGGTGTACCGATAGTAAACCAAGGCCGCATGACAAGTCTCGGTCCAATCCGGAAATGTTTAATCCCCACACACGAAAGAAAGCTAGAAAAGGCCACCAGAGGAGAACGAAGCGCCGGAATGCAAAACGGACAACGGGGAAAATGCTCGGATGCATGAGACGAACACGTATGCAAATGAAATGCGCAAGATTGCATGATATGCAATGCATGACACGCAAGCAATGACAAGACAACAACAACGAATAACTGAACGACACCTGGCACATCGGTCTCGGGGCGTTACAATCTTCACGTCGTAGGATCGAATCGGGAGGGATAACTAGCTGCAAGCAGCCGGGATAACTAGCTTTATACCTGCCAAGGTTGGATGCAACCCGTATGTTGGGGATGGCTGACCGAAGCTACAAGAACTTCAACCCGCTGTCCGAACAATCACTGAACCACAAACCGGGACTAATCCACACAAAACAGCCGGAACCGTAGAGCACGAACTAGGGGGAACCAGAGGCTCCTTCTCGCGAATCGGAATGAACTCACAAGAGAAAAGGTAGCAAGATCTCTCGGATCTCTCTAGCAGTCTTGCTGCATGAGCTTCTAGCTGAATGGTTTGACAAAAAGGTTTTCTAGAGGATGGGGGAGATGGGGTTTTATAGTAGGGACAACCCCCTTTAGCTAGGTGTGAATATGGTTTCAAAAGTAAGCAGGTTTGCATGTCTTCCTTGGGTGAATAAGCAGTCAACTTTGGGAGTTGTTGCAGAGCTCCTTGGAAATTCGCGAAGTCTTAACAGCCTGGACACCTTCCACGAAAATGACTAGAACTTTTGACTCACAACTCCAAATGATGTGAGGTTTTTTGCATTGGAAAGATAATTTGATGTAGCTGCTATTGATGTACCCCTATGGCCCCGCCTCTCCACCATATGGGTGTGCCACACCAAAACATCAGAGGTAAAAACTGATAGCATCAGCTTCACTTGAAACTTGTTTTCTCCAAACTTGTTCCTCCAAAGCGGTTGCTTCAAGAGCTCATAGATTGTTGGATTGCTTCCATGTTATACCTAAGTTCAACCAACAACAATGGAGATGAAAGTATAGTTGTGTCATCAAGGTTACAAGGTAAACTTAAGTTAGCGTTCACCTGGTCACTTATTTGTTTGTCGCGACATCTTGTGATTGGACCTATAATTGTTAGAGACTTGTCGATGGTTGTGGTGTCCTCATCGCGCTGGGGGTGGTGCTGGAGGAGGAACACAGGCGGTGGGGGCCAGTGGTTCGACCGGCATCCCGTGCAGTGTTCTGTATGGGAAGAATCTGAGACGAGGAAGAGGAAGGGTTAGGAGACGTAGGATCTTCATCCAACCTCTTGAAATGGTCGACTGACCCAAATGACAAAAGTCACGTGACTTGCATGCAGCCATGCCTTTATATTCAGTACCATCATCGTACTTTCTTAGCACTGCTCCTAAATGCATCAAGCTAAACAACGTGGCACTCATAATTCCAAACTTGTTGCTCAAATACGAATCTGATATGATGCTGATATTACTAAAATAGATAATGTTTAATTGGTCAGCTAATGTTCCTACTTTACTTTCGAAAAGCACGTGCACCACATATAGAGAGACAGGAAGGAGTTGCATTCTTAATGCGCTCTGGTTCATCATGTGTGGGCACTGCCCAACGAACATTTTATTATCCAAAATCTTCTTGCTCTTATTTAGCATGTTCCTCTTCCGTTCTTCTTTAATAAGTACTCTTTCCGTTCCTAAATACAAGTCTTTGTATAAATTCCACCATGACTACATATGGAGCAAAATGAGTGAATCTACACTCTGAAATGTATCTGTATACATCTGTATGTGATCCATAGTGGAAATCTCTACAAAGACTTATATTTTGGAACGGAGGGAGTATGATAGTAGTACATTATGTTCCTTGTAGTGAAGATGAGCAGGGACATTTGAAGTGTAGAGGTCTATACGGTCGGTTGTGATGGACACTTTGAACTCTTCGGGCCTCTTTGATTCGTAGGATTTTGTAATCATAGGAATATGAATTGTAGTGGCCTGTCCACTTGAATCCTATAAGATTAGCAAGGAAATGCGGGGAGCTGTGTCGCCTTTGAGAGTTACATGGATATTAACAGTACCGCATGTTCAGTTGAAGAGAGATGGTATTCGAAGCCTTTCTAGCCGTGCTGGCAATACTACCACATATATTCCAGCAAGTTCAACTTTGCTGATTTTACTTGTGATGCTTACGGTTTTCCCGTTATATCTACACTATGATCTGCGTAGCTGCTTTGTGTCGCACTAGCAGCAGTCCACTCTTGAAGCTAAACAACACACCAATCATAAGTCCAAAGCTTACTTCTTCAAATACGAATTGTGATATGATACTGATATTAGTTAACAGACACACATTTAATTGGTCAGGTAATGCTCCCACTTGATTTTCCAAATGCATGTGGCCACATATAGAAAGACAGCATGGAATTGCATTTCTTTGGGCGCTGTGATTCATCATGAGTGGGCAACCAACAATGTATGCAATGAAGCGGAACCTCAAGAATATGCTTCCTCTTCTGTTCTCTAACATGTTACTCTTTTGTTATTCTGTATTTAGTACGTATAGTATGTTCCTTGTCAGGAAGGGGAGCAGGGACATCTGCAGTCAACAACTGATAGAGCTGACCTATACGTGATCGATAGGCTTTTAATTAGTAGCGGCAATACAACACCGTAATTTCTAGCCAGTTCCACTTTCCCGATATATATATATATATATATAATATATCCTGGTTATGGTGTACCCCTTTTATGTAAACTACGATCTGCCTAGTTGTTGTGTGCTCTTGTTATCATGGTTTGGCAATAAACTCTCTATACAGTATATTATGAATGTAACATCCCAAAATTCTAAATTTTGGAATGTTATAATAAATAGATAGATTTGATTGATTGTTTGATTGATTGATTGTGTGAAATTGAGTGAAATTCGAAACCTTTTTGAAAGTTAAATGAGAGGGAATAAAAGGACTTTCCCAAACTTTCATTTTTCATTTACGATCTTCTTGAATTCAAATACTTTGCATCACAAAACCCTGGAGGGAAGATGACATGACTTCTTCCATTTATTTAAATGACAAGGGGGTGTTGAAAATATTTGAATTTCATTTGGAAAATTTCCACTTCTGAAACTTTATGCAACTCAATGATTTTTATGAGAGAAGATAAAATGACTTCTTCAAAACATATGAAATATGAGTTGGGAGTTTCGAAGAATCAAATTCAAAGCCCTTTTGAATTTATTTTCAATTTGGAGTTATTTGAGTTTTATTCAAATTATTTTTCTCCAAAAATAAAATATATGGAAAATAGGGTAACATGATTCCCTACAATAGAAAATTGGAGAAAATTAATTTGAAACCATTTTGGTATTTTTAAAATGATTTTTGTTGGATTTTAATAGACCAGTAGCACTCTTTGAATTATTAGAATTTTTGTGTATTTAATTTAATGCTAGAAAAATGTTCAAGTCGTAGAAAATCTTTTTCTGAAAATTTTGATATATAATATGCCTATATAAAGTTTTATTTTTATTTTCGTTTTTTAGTTTATCGCATTCTGTAAAAAAAACTGCACCGCGCGGCCGGCCGAAGGCAAAAAAAAAAAAAACTGCAGCGTGCGCGCGGCCGAAGGCCTTTAGGCCCATCGCCTCTTTTCTTCTCTGTTTCGTATATTTTCGTCTACGTTTAGTCCCACATTGCCTAGCCTTTGACCCCTAAGCCTCTTTTCCACCAATAAATATAGACCCATAGAGCCTCCAAAAATCATCTGATTCGGGTTAAATCAATATTTTGGTTTGACTAGATTCATTTAAGAAAAATATATTTCTCCTCTCCGGCGCGACTTCTGGATATTATCTCTTCTCTCCAAAGTCATCTTTTCTCTGCCTTATAAAGGTATCTTTCTTTGTTTTTTCTTCTTATACCTCCGTAGTTTAATATTTTTATACTAATATGATAAAATAATTAGATTATCAATTAGTCTACGTATTTATACATCAGACCCTCGCCCGTAGCTATTTTTTTTTCTTCCGTAAAACAGCTTGGCCCTGATTTTTCAAATAGCCATAACTTTTTACTCGTTTGCCCAAATCCAATGAAACCAACGCCCACTTCTTCGTTATGATCTCCTGTATTCAGTAATTCAACTCAAACATGTTTTTGAAAGTTTTAAAATTTGAATTAGATCAGATTTGAATTTGAACTTCGTTTGATCATAACTTGAGTTTTATAACTCCGATTTAGTTGATTCTTTTTGCAAATCGAAGCTCTTGACCTAAATTTTCTGATAAGGCCAAATTCCCATAATTTTGGTACTGTTAGAAATTGTTTTATGTTGCAAGAGCTATTTGCTTGGTTTTGATGTTTTCCGAATCGACTTCTTCGATCTTTCTGGTCTTTTGAGTGATTGCTTATGTGTGGTTACTATTGCTTGATTACGATAGATTGACCGGAGTGTGACGAGTAGAGCTATCAAGATTTTGAGTGCGAATCATCCTCATCAACATTGCAGGCAAGTTCACACTTTGATCATACCTCTTACTACCCAGTTTTATTTGCATTAGATCAAACCCCAAACATTGCATGATTAGGATCTAATTAAATTGTGGGATGGGAAGTAGTTGAGGTAGTACCTATTACATGTTTATTATCAAACCCTTGGGAGTTACTATTACGTTATGCTTACAGTGCCATGCTATGCTCGTAGACGTGTATTGGGTTTTGAGAGTATCCATGACAGATGTGAGATTGTTAACTAATGGTTTACTTAAGGTGGCAACTTAAACACACATATGGGTGGATTGAGGCACCTGGTCATTCTAGGATTGCCTGTCTAGGCACCTGGGTAATCCAGGACTTGCCTGTTTTCTTTTGGACCGCCACCCAGGCTCAAAGGGATCATAAGATTATTCATACTAGAAACTTCCGTGTGCAGCCACAAGCCATTATGGGCTCTGACATAGTTGATTATGTCGTGCGAACTCTTACAGGGTAGACTAGCAGATGTAGGGGAAAGTAGGTGTACCGGTCTATCCAACGTAAGGTGCTAGCGCTTCTGAAATACTATGTCTCGGTCATCCGTTTCTCAAACACCATGTAGTGCGAGAATCCAAACGGAGGCGATCGAGTCTTGTGGGGAAAAGTGCGCAAACCTCTGCAGAGTGTAATAAACTAATCATGGTCAGCCGTGTCCCCGGTTATGGACATCTTGAGTATCTAGTTCTTGGATTATCCTGTTGATCTCATCACGTTCCTTTAAATGAATATTGTTGGGTTTTAATGATGTTACTTAATTGGGATTGAGAATGCTGTCAACCATTCTCAATGTTTAACAACCACCATGATAGTTAAATAAAATTTATTCCTTTGCAGTAGGGAAAAATTGGCTTTTCACAAAAACCTTATAACCATAGAGCTTTTCCACCAGCCATATATGCATGTAGTGATAGCCATTGTTCATCATTTCTCTCTATGGTGTGAATTTGCCAGTACATTCAATGTACTGACCCTCTGTGGCTGCAACGTCTCATGTTGCAGGATTTCTTACGACGAGTAAGTGATTCGTTAGGGTTACGATTTCTACACTCAACTTTGCCGTTGGTGTTGATGGGGATCCACAACCTTGTTACTTCCGCTATTTGGATTGAGGTAATAGTATTTACGTTACTTTTACATGTGATTTACCTCTGTTATAAATCCTTGAGTACTGTGTGTGTCAGCATACCGATCCAGGGATGACACTTAAGCATAGAGACTTGACCCATTCGGGTCGGGTCGCTACAATGAACCTATCATCTGCCAACTATCCTTACTTCCGGAGCCTATTTTTTGTGTACTTGTGCCAGATTATATTAATGCATGCACCATATTACAGCACACATGGGTTCTCTCATCAGAATCCAGTGATAGCACACAAGGGTTTACAGGGGCGCCCCTATATTAGAATATCCTCTGCATTACAAAGATAATCTCACTAATATTTATGTTTTTATGCTTCTCAGATATTATACATAATCACAGTGAATATCAGAATCCGCGCATCAGAAGAATATTATGGAACACTGCAATGACTTAAAAAAATGGCACCAAGGCATTGAGTGCCATTCTAGATGCAATGAAACTCATACGCTCCCCACCTGTAGATTCTTGTTCAGAATATGATCCTAATGACTATTCTAACCTCAAGGAGTCAAAGGCAGATGACCTGTCCTGTTCACCCATCAAGGTGCCTATTCTAATTTGGCAAGGTTTTATTGATTGCGCGTATTTTGCATAAGTTGTCTTGCATTTCTTCTACTTTGTAGCACCGTCGTTTGCTTAGTTTACTCATCATATACGTCAAGATGCCATGCCCATCCATTATCAATGCATATTCCATCTATCATCCTACCATGTTTTTCCACTCAAATGATGTTCTTGTGCATCAGACATCAGAAAGGAAGAGGGTGATTGCCGAACCTAAAGGAGCACCAGTAAAGTCCTTGAAAAACATGGTGGTGCCGGAGAAATCAGATAGCACCCCACTTATATTGGCTCTACAAGCAGTGACAGAAAACATAGGACCGACTCCAGCAGACTATACCCATACTTCACTGGCCACACCACTAGCCCCACCACACAGGACCTGCACTCCAGCAAAAGGTACGCCGATTTCAGTTGCCATAGCACCATCCGTACAACAAAAAATCTCACTCCAGCAAAAAGTAGAACAAGTCCACCAGTCGAAGACCTATCCCAACTGCAGAGACGGCCAATTCCTGCAGATTGGAGCCCCATTCCAGTTATTCCTAGTTTAAAAGACAATGCTTTCAATGTTGTTAGGGACTACGTGCATATATTCCCATCATGGGAAGATTATAGTGAAGACAAACACCATTTTCACATCTTCCTGTCCCACTTACATGTAAGTGCTATTATTCATGGTGATTATTTTCCTGTTTTCTGCTGATTGAACACATCAATGATTTACATTACATTATTGTAAGTAGGTGAGGGTCAATCTGGATAGTCATGACGAGCAAAGCTTGCTTGCGATTTTCAAGGAAGCATTGCAGCAGTATTGATGTTACCTGAGGAAATCACACTTTGATGGAAAGTCTATAACAAATTTCCGGTGAAGTCTCCTGTGCTAAATTTAGAAGACATTGAATGGAAAAACCTTGTTATGCACTGGTCTCATTCCCAGGATGAGGTACTGTCTATGATATCACATGACAATTTGAACTTCTACTTTTACACATGTGCCTTACAGATTTTTTTTGCAGGAAATCTGCTCGAAGAAGAATTACGGTTTGAAAAGGACGACGGGATATCGCAAATATGCTGCCCACTGCTTTGCTCTTGTTAGTACCTGTTGTCATGTATCATTGTACTTGCATACATACCTGGTTCATTATGTGATAGCTTGATTATCAATTGTTCGCTCCAAATTATATGATCTATATGAATGGTTACATTAGTGTAGAATATATCCAATCCCAATGAATTTTTTTAGCTCTGCATTGTTCTTGTAAGTACCTATTGTCCTTTATTAGTGTACTTATATTGACAGCTAGTTGTACATGTACCATCACTCTGCAGCTTATTTTCCTTTGCCCTTCATTTTATACACATCAGATCTATATTTACTCTTACCATAAGGTTGGACAACACCGATGGTACTGAAGAAGTTTATCTCTACATTGCTCTTGGTTGTACCTTTTGCGTGTATCGATGTACTTACGTTTATAGCTACTTGGTTATGTAGCATCACTCTTCATCTAATCTTAATTATTCTCCATTTTTTCTTATATTATCACATCTATATTTACTCTTAACAAAATGTAGAATAAAGGCAATGCTTATGAAGAAGATTTCGTGGTAAACTTCTTTAATTCCCCCCCCCCCATCAGCATGGACAAGGGCTTTATAGAGCCTGTCTTCACCAATAATGTAAGTTTGTCCTTCTCAAGCCTTCAAACTTTGTTGTGTATACTTGGTTAGGCATGACTGCAACAACTGTTTATTTTTGGTGTTTGCATCAAATTGCATGTTTAAAGTTTATTATGTAGTTCATAAACAAAAGTTTGTCCTTCTCAATTTAAGTTTTCAGTTGTAAAACCAAGTTCCTTCTTCATACCATGTAAATTAAACTATACAGAGCAAGTGATCTTCTTTTGCACTGCATATATGCTTCTGTTCTTGACTCGTAATCCAGTGGTGTCGTGAACCTACCCACTGCAGCACAATGTCATATTCTGCAATGTCTTAACTATGAACAATGTCATATCATTCTACTATTATTCAAACCATCTCTTTATTTGTCAATCTGAAATGGGATAAATTGACACCACACTAACCATTGATAATTATGAGTTCTTGATCTGTAATCTAGTGGTGTCGTGAAGCTGCCAACTCCTCCACAATGTCATTTCCTACCATGTCTTGACCTAAACAATACCATATTGTGTTAATGATATTTTAAACTATGTCACTTTATTCGTTAGTAAGAAATGTGATGAATTGTCAGCACTCATACTTATATGTGCAAAACATGTCATCTATCTCTTGTTTATCTTTCAGAGTGAGGAGGATATAAGTGTCAAACAAGCGCAGTCTCATCAGCTTGCTCAGCTGCTTGCGCTGCAGCTCTCGAGGAGGGCTAACCTTTCTTGAAGTCTATTGAAGTGCTGGAGGTTTTGTGTATTATTTTGTCGGCATGTTTATTTCCACTAGTGGCGATCTTTGATGCCTAGTGTATGTAATCTGATGTCTGCTTGTGCTTTATTATCATAGTGGCGAACTTTGATGCCCAGTGGATGTAATATGCCGTAATTTGTTTATTGTATAGTCTAGGTTTTTTCTTATTCACGATGCTGCAGTTATTTTACTGTATATATATCTTGTCTTTGCAGTAAACTGGCCAAACCGTAAAATTATGGTACATAATCGGGCCGTCATGCAAATCACTATGTATGATCCGCATCATGGGCCCAGTGATCTTGGTCCGTTAACAGGCCTAAATGTAAACTGGCCCACAAGTAGATTCAGGTCTTTAATAGGCCGAGTAAACCGTCGGCCCTATTTTCGCAAGAAAACTCAATGGGCTTTTAGGAGGCTGAAAAGTAGGTTGGGCTCATGCTGAACAGCTCACGGGCCGGCAGCAGGCCGAAATAGACCCCGGCCCATGATTGTGCCAATCACATCATGGGCCGTTAACAGGCCAAAATTGTCTCGCTCCTTGTTTGGCCCAATCAGATTATCGCCTGTGAGCAGGCCGGATGCAAACCGGACCGTAGTTAGGCCCGACTATATGATGGGCTTTTAACAGGACAAAATAAATATAGGGCCAAAATATTAAACAGGCCTTTAACAGGCCGAAACTAATATCAGGCCAAATTACTAATTGGGCCTTTAGTAAGTGGGATCAAAAGTATAGCATCTAGTTGACGGGCTGAATATGATATGAGCCATAATTTGGCCCAAAGCCTCTTAAAAGGCCGGATCTTATCTGGGTCGTAATTTGGCCCAGAACGTGGTAGGCTTTTAACAGGCCGGATCTCATATGGGCCTTTATTAGGACCGGAACGTGGCAGGTTGTTAATGGCCCGGATCAAATATGGGCCGACATTCGGCCCAACACATGGCAGCCTATGAATGGTCGGCCCACTAGTGTCCTCAAAATCTTGTGGGCCTTTAGCTAAGCCGGCCCATTAAGGTCGGCAAAATCTTGTGGGCCTTTAGCTGGGCCGGCTCATTATGGTCTGTAAAATCTTGTGGGCCTTTAGCTGGGTCGGCCCATTATGGTCCGCAAAATCTTGTGGGCCTTTAGTTGGGCCGGCCATTTAACCTATATGGGCCTCTGTTGGGCCCTGCCATGTGTAGATGTATCATAGGCATGTCTCCTCCAATGGATGGGCGACATCTGGCCCACCGAGGAGCAGACACGTGTTTCCTCCAGCCAATGAGAATTTTACATGTGGACAATCACCATTGGTTCAGGCTGTTAATGGGTTGTCGGATCCAAAACCGGACCCGATAGCTTAACGGCGAGCCATTACGATGGATGCCACATGTCGGTCACCCTTGACGAAAGCACTTCTATGACGCGTGATTTATCGTCATGGAAGTGGACACTTCCGTGATGATAATTTTGGTAATGTCATGGAACACTTCTACGACAGCACAGGTATGACTATCCTGATTCTGTCATAAAATCGTCATGGATGTACATGCATGACAGAAAACGTGACCTACTGTGACAAACACGTATCATCGCGGAAGTGTATTTTTTGTAGTGTTAGGCGAAGCCCTACGTCGGCAACTTCATCATCACCATCACCACACCGTCGTGCTGACGGAACTCTCCCTCGGCCTCAACTGGATCAAGAGTTCGAGGGACGTCATCAAGATGAACGTGTGCTGATCACGAAGGTGCCATGCTATCGGTACATGGATCGGTTGGATCGCGAAGACGTTCGACTACATCAACCGCATTACTAAATGCTTCCGCTTTCGGTCTACGAGGGTACGTAGACACACTCTCCCCTCTCGTTGCTATGCATCTCCTAGATAGATCTTGCGTGATCGTAGGTAAATTTTTTGAAATACTGTGTTTCCCAACAGTGGCATCAGAGCTAGGTCTATGCGTAGATGTTATATGCACGAGTAGAACACAAAGAGTTGTGGGCGATAATAGTCATACTGCTTACCAGCAATGTCTTACTTTGATTCGGCAGTATTGTTGGATGAAGCGTCCCAGACCGACATTACATGACCGCGTTCATGAGACTGGTTCTACCGACGTGCTTCGCACATAGGTGGCTAGTGGGTGTCTGTTTCTCCAGCTTTTGTTATATCGAGTTTGACTACGCCTGGTCCTTGTTGAATGTTAAAACAGCACACCTGACGAAAAATCGTTGTGGTTTTGATGCGTAGGTAAGAACGGTTCTTGCTAGAAGCCCATCGCAGCCACGTAAAACTTGCAACAACAAAGTAGAGGACGTCTAACTTGTTTTTGTAGGGCATGTTGTGATGTGATATGGTCAAGACGTGATAATTTAAATTGTTTTATGAGATGATCATGTTTTGTAACATTTATCGGCAACTGGCAGGAGCCATATGTTTGTCGCTTTATTGTATGAAATGCAATCGCCATGTAATTGCTTTACTTTATCACTAAGCGGTAGTGATAGTCATAGAAGCAACAGTTGGCAAGACGACAATGATACTATGATGGAGATCAAGGTGTCAAGCCGGTCACGATGGTGATCATGACGGTGCTTTGGAGATGGAGATCAAAGGCACAAGATGATGATGGCCATATAATATCACTTATTTTGATTGCGTGTGATGTTTATCTTTGATGCATCTTATTTTGCTTAGTACGGCGGTAGCATTATAAGATGATCTCTCACTAAATTTCAAGGTATAAGTGTTCTCCCTGAGTATGCACCGTTGCTACAGTTCGTCGTGCCGAGACACCATGTGATGATCGGGTGTGATAAGCTCTACGTTCACATACAACGGGTGCAAGCCAGTTTTGCACATGCAGAATACTCGGGTTAAACTTGACGAGCCTAGCATATGCAGATATGGCATCGGAACACTGAGACCGTAAGGTCGAGCATGAATCATATGGTAGATATGATCAACATGGTGATGTTCACCATTGAAAACTTCTCCATCTCACGCGATGATCGGACATGGTTTAGTTGATATGGATCACGTGATCATTTAGATGACAAGAGAGATGTCTATCTAAGTGGGAATTCTTAAGTAATATGATTAATTGAACTTTAATTGATCATAACTGAGTACCTGATAGTATTTTGCATGTCTATGTTGTTGTAGATAAATTGTCTGTGCTGCTGTTCCTTTGAATTTTAATGCGTTCATAAGGAAAGCTAAGTTGAAAGATGATGGTAGCAACTACACAGACTGGGTCCGTAACTTGAGGATTATCCTCATTGCTGCACAGAAGAATTACGTCCTGGAAGCACCGCTAGGTGCAAAGCCCGCTGCAGGAGCAACACCAGATTTTATGAATGTCTGGCAGAGCAAAGCTGGTGACTACTCGATAGTTCAATGTGCCATGCTTTACAGCTTAGAATCGGGACTTCAACGACATTAACGTCATGGAGCATATGAGATGTTCCTGGAGTTGAAGCTAATATTTCAAGCAAATGCCCGAATTGAGAGATATGAAGTTTTCAATAAGTTCTATAGCTGCAAGATGGAGGAGAATAGTTCTGTCAGTGAACACATACTCAGAATGTCTGGGTACCACAGCCACTTGACTCAACTGGGAGTTAATCTTCCTGATGATAGTGTCATTGACAGAGTTCTTCAATCACTGTCACCAAGCTACAAAAGCTTCGTGATGAGCTATAATATGCAAGGGATGGATAAGACAATTCCCGAGCTCTTCGCAATGCTAAAGGTTGCGGAGGTAGAAATCAAGAATGTGCATCAAGTGTTAATGGTCAACAAGACCACTAGTTTCAAGAAGAAGGGCAAATGGAAGAAGGGTAACTTCGAGAAGAACGGCAAGCAAGTTGTTGCTCAAGTGAAGAAGCCCAAGTCTGGACCTAAGCTTGAGACTGAGTGCTTCTACCGCACAGGGACTGGTCACTAGAAGCAGAACTGCCCCAAGTATTTGGCGGATAAGAAGGATGGCAAATTGAAAGGTATTTGATATACATGTTATTGATGTGTACCTTACTAATGCTCACAGTTGCGCCTGGGTATTTGATACTGGTTATGTTGCTCATATTTGCAACTCGAAACAGGGGCTACGGATTAAGCGAAGATTGGGAAATGGTTCCAAAGTCGATGTGATCGCGGTCGGCATGCTACCTCTACATCTACCTTCGGGATTAGTTTTAGACCTGAATAATTGTTATTTGGTGCCAGCGTTAAGCATGAACATTATATCTGGATCTTGTTTGATGAGAGATGGTTATTCATTTAAATCAGAGAATAATGGTTGTTCTATTTATATGAGTAATATCTTTTATGGTCATGCACCCTTAATGAGTAGTCTATTTTTATTGAATCTCGATAGTAGTGATACACATATTCATAGTATTGAAGCCAAAAGGTATAATTTTAATAATGATAGTGCAACGTATTTGTGTGGCGTTTAGGTCAATTGGTGTAAATCGCATGAAGAAACTCCATGTTGATGGGCTTTTGGAATCATTTGATTATGAATCACTTGATGCTTGCGAACCATGCCTCATGGGCAAGATGACTAAGACTCCGTTCTCCGGAACAATGGAGCGAGCAACATACTTATTTGAAATAATACATACTGATGTATGCGGTCCGATGACTGTTGATGCTCGCGGCAGGTATCATTATTTTCTGACCTTCACAGAAGATTTGAGCAGATATGGGTATATCTACTTAATGAAACATAAGTCTGAAACATTTGAAAAGTTTGAAGAATTTCAGAGTGAAGTGGAAAATCATCATAACAAGAAAATTAAGTTTCTACGATCTGATCATGGAGGTGAATATTTGAGTTATGATTTTGGTCTTCATTTGAAACAATGTGGAATAGTTTCGCAACTCACGCCACCTGGAACACCACAGCGTAATGGTGTGTCTGAATGTCATAACCGCATTTTATTAGATATGGTGCGATCTATGATGTCTCTTACTGATTTACCGCTATCGTTTTCGGGTTATGCTTGAGAGACGGCTGCATTCACGTTAAATAGGGCATCATCGAAATCTGTTAAGACGACACCATATCAACTGTGGTTTGGCAAGAAACCCAAGTTGTCGTTTCTTAAAGTTTGGGGCTGTGATGCTTATGTGAAAAAGCTTCAACCTGATAAGCTCAAACCCAAATCAGAGAAATGTGTCTTCATAGGATACCCAAAGGAGACTGTTGGGTACACCTTCTATCACAGATCCGAAGGCAAGATATTCATTGCTAAGAATGGATCCTTTCTAGAGAAGGAGTTTCTCTCGAAAGAAGTGAGTGGGGGAGAGTAGTACTTGATGAGGTAATTGTACCTTCTCACTTATTGGAAAGTAGTTCATCACAGAAATCAGTTCCAGTGATTCCTACACCAATTAGTGAGGAAGCTAACGATCACTACTGCAGGATGCTGCTAATGTGACACAACGATCAGAGACCCTTTGATGAAACTGTGTGCATTGTATTAATGACAAACGAGGTTGTAAAAACCCATCAAAAAGGTTCAAACGTTTTTTATGGAGGATGCATCAAACACGATTCAGATTTTAGTTGCGTGTGTGATGCAGGGCACACATTAACCCTTTCGAACTATTTCCGATGAGGCAGAACAACAGAAATGGGAAGCCATATAAATGTGTGTGCGATATACGGCATACAGTTCGCTCCGATGAACCGTTTGCTATTAGGGAGTGCAACATAAACGGTTAGCCAGATCAAGGTGTGTGTGATATAGGGCATACGGTTCACTCGAACGAACTGTTTTCGATTACCAAATGCAACAGAAACGGTTCAACTTAAGAAGATGTGTGTGATACGTGGCAAACAGCCGACTCGGATGAACTATCTGGGATGAGAATTTACAACACAAATGGTTAATATAGTTAGTTCGTGTGCGATTCTGTGTGTACAAAATACTTTGACAAATGCAAACTAGTTGCTTGCGGTGGCTAGGAGTATCGCACACGATGAGTCTGCGAGTACTCGTGTGCGATGATTAGTAAGTTACACATGCATTTCCTTATGTTAACACTTGTGTGATAAATAACATGTGGTCAACCTTCTATCATCAATAAATTTTGACCTTGTTTCTCGTCACATTGCTGATTACAACGCAATAAGTAATTGCAAATCTGTTGACACCTATCAAACTAATATGTGTTCACACTTAGCACCATGCTATAAAAACTACCCACTCGAAAATTACTTCACAGTTCCTCTCCTCATCACCCACAAAACTGGTTTTTTATGTCAAGTCATTCCGCCATGACTGGTAGGAGGAGTTTAGGGTGGACATATAACCAGGAAGCAAAGACCAAGGCCGCGGAAGCACTAGAGAGGTCCCGCCGTGAAGCCACAGCCGCAGCAGAGATGTCTCGGCATGCCGCGGAGCCCTGAAATGAGCTCTCACGGGCACGCGACGGCTCTCACAAGCGCATTCACGGCGTCAGCCATCGCGACGAGCCGGCGTTCCTGAAGTCATTCGCCAGCGACGACGACATTCTCGCTGGCGTCACTACGCAGCAGGAGCTGGTCGACGGCTTGATGAAGCTGCTCAAGATCAGTGATGCCTCGGTTGACAAGGCGACCGACCTCATCGAGCAACTCATGGGTGACAATGCAAAGCTCCTCAAGTTTGTCGCCGAGAAGGACGAGGAGGCCGCCGGCTGGAAGATGCTGCATGAGAAGAGCAGTGCCTCGAAGATGACGCTGAAAGCGGTCGTCGAGGAACTGATGGGTGCCTTGAGGAAGCTGCGGATCGAGCGCGAGCATGAGGTGGAGGAATCCGTGGCTGCTTTCCAGCAAAGTCGTGAGGAATTGAAGAAGGAGCTGGAGGATTTCGCCGCCCGGCGATCCATCGACAAGTAGAGACAGTAGCGACCTAGATCGTTATGTGCAATTTCCTTCTTCTCTTGCCCCCATGTCTTCCGGGCTTTGCCGCATGTGGCATTTTAAATTATCCGGAATTTGTAAGACAACTATTATCTACACTATTGTAAATTTGTCGTCGTATTATCCGTTGCCATTTTATTAGTGGTCATATTATCTGTTGCCCTATGTGGCAATTTAAATTAGGGTGGAATACGAGTTGAAAACATGAACAAAGCAAATGCTGCCATGGGATCACAAGCAAACACCCTCCGTCCAGGTGCTTTAATTAACCCATTAATGGAGAAGTTGTGAGCAAGGCGGGCGGCGGCTGGTGCATGGAAGTCAAAGAGCTCGCTTCCCAGTGAGCATGGGCGGCCTTGTTGCTCGCACGTGTCTCGTCGAGCCTGCGAGGTGGACAGGATGCATGCGTCCCATCGAGCCTGCGGTGGACTGCTCGCACGTGTCCCGTCGAGCCTGCACGGTGGACTTCTCGCGCTCGTCCCGTCTAATCAAACAGCTGCACGCACGCCATCGATTATGGTTAAATTTCGGCACGGTAAATATAATACAACCATTTGCGATATTAAAGTGTCATCTTTTTGTTTCAAAAAGGACTTCGTTGGCTACTAATGTGTGCGCTTCTTCTCAAACTGGACGATTTTTTACCACGGCATATATGTGCCATGTCATGAAACCGTGCCAAGTTTCTTGTTTTTGGGTGACTTTTTGATTTACTGGGATTTAAAAATCGAGATTCTCAATGTTTCAGGACAATGAAAAGTTTGTAATTCATTCTCATTCCTCAAATGAGACCTAAACAGGCACCCAACAACACATGTACGATTTCCCACCCATTTTGCTTCACTGGAGCATGTGGTTGTAGTTCAAATTTGAATTATGGACTACATTAAATGCATAGAAAACTTAGTAATTAGTAATATATATATATACACGATGGCCAAACGAACCCTGAACAGTTCAAATTTCAGCCCGACACTCCCGTTATTCTATGTTGCTTGTAGAAAACAAAGTTCATGGCGAGAAGAGGAAGTGATTATCGTTTAAATTTTAGCACGGATATCCTGTCGGTCCATGTTGCCCGTAGAAGAAAATACAAGGTGAAAAGAGGAAGTGATTACATTTCGCCCACAAGGGGGACACGTTTCCCTATCGGAACCGCGAGGCTTCTTTGAGAGAAGCTCTAGTTTTTGTAAGAGGTTTGCAATAAAGCTTGGCCCAAATTGGACAATGTTTTTACCACAACATATATGTGCCATGACGTGACACCATGCCACCTTTGATGACTTTCTAGTGAGTTTAGGATTTATGGGGACTTAAAAACCGAGATTCGAAATGTTTGAGGACGAGCCATGACACTGGCATGGTTGTAATTCATTCCCATTCCTAGCATGGGACCTAAACATGCACCCAAGGACACATGTATAATTTTTCTAGCCATTTTGGTGAACTGGAGCATTTATTTTTAGTTCAAATTTGAATTATAGACATTAAATGCCTAGGAAACTCAATTAGAGTATAAAAAGGTCAAACGAACCCATAATAAGTTTAAATTTTAGCACGGATATCCTATCATTCCATGTTGCCCGTGGAAGAAAATACAAGGTGAAAAGAGGCAGTGATTATGTTTCGCCCACAAGGGGAACACGTTTCCCTATCGGAACCATGAGGCTTCTTTGAGAGAAGCTCTAGTTTTTTTAAGAGGTTTGTAATAAAGCTTGGCCCAAATTGGACAATGTTTTTACCACGACATATATGTGCCATGACGTGACACCATGCCACCTTTGATGACTTTCTGGTGAGTTTAGGATTTATGGGGACTTAAAAACCGAGATTAGAAATGTTTCAGGACGAGCCTGACACCGGTACAGTTGTAATTCGTTCCCATTCCTGGCATGGGACCTAAACATGAACCCAAGGACACATGTATAATTTTTCTAGCCATTTTGGTAAACTGGAGCATGTATTTGTAGTTAAGATTTGAATTATGGACATTAAATGCCTACGAAACTCAATTAGTGTATGAAAAGGCCAAACGAACCCTGAATAAGTTTAAATTTTAGCACGGATATCCTGTCGTTCCATGTTGCCCGTAGAAGAAAATACAAGGCGAAAAGAGGCAATGATTACCTTATGCCCACAAGGGGGACACGTTTCCCTATCGGAACCACGAGGCTTCTTAGAGAGAAGCTCCGGTTTGTAAGAGGCTTGTAAAAAACTTGCGCCACAATGGATGAAAAAAATTCCTCGACATATAAGTGCCATGTCGTGACACCATGGCAGGTTTCACAATTTAGCTTAGTTTTGGATTTGCGGGGATTTAAAAACCGATATTCTTCTCACAAAATGTTTTCAAATAGCACATGGTTCACTCACGAAAGCCGATATTCAATGAAAACTTCGTGGAAACCATATTTTAATGTTTCATAAAAATCTAAAAAAATGTGGGATGTTAAGAAGCTGATGTTTTATTGCGACACAAAATTTCAAGTTGAAAAACATTACGAGATTTGAGCTATGAAAAAGATAAATTCCGCCATGAATAGTGACATTACTATTCGGCACTGATTTTGTCTTTTTCATAGCTCACACCTCGTAATGTGTTTCAACTTGAAATTTTGTGTGGCGATAAAACATCATCCTCTTAACATCCCGCATTTTTTGGAAATTTTTTTAAACTTCAAATCATTTTTTTCTCGTGGTTTTCACCAGTTTCCACCGAATGTTGGTTTCCGTATGATATCCCCCCCCCACTGCTTGCGCGATCTGAGTCATGCGTTCTGACTGGCCAGAACCCAAACCCCACGGACCGTACGTGTGCACCGTTGGATGCTCCCAGATCGAACGACAACCCTGAGCCCTTTCGACAACACATGCAGTACATGGGTAAGCACTGTGCGCATGCGTCGTGTAGCTCACGCTTCCTTCTCCACTAGGTTTTCATTCAAAACCACTGTTCAAGATATCTTCCGATATGTCGATAAATCAGCCGATTTATCGCTTACCGCTGTCAGACCGATAAGATAAATCGGCCGATAAATCTGCCAATATGGCGATAAATCGGCCGATATGCCGATAAACTAGCCGATTTACCCCTTATCATGGGTCGACCGATAAGTTCCCGATAAGCGATATCCCCAACATTGTTCAAAACAGGCTACCGTTTCTCGCCACTCCTCTCATTGGTTTCCCGCCTCTTCTCCCAGATATGCATGATGTAGATGTTCGTTTAATTCTTATAGTTCATCTCATCCGAAATCATTTAGTTTTATAAAAAAACTATTTTAAGATTCATGGAATTGTGCATTGTAAATTTAAAAACAAAAAGTGACAATTCATTTAGAAAAAAAAGGTTTGGGCAATTAAGATATGGAATACTCTAGAGAACGAAGGAGGAGTGCTTGTGTTTTGAGGTTTGTGCATTATGCTTAAGTTCAACCATGGAGTCTTCTGGATTTTACATGTGGCAGAATCTGGTGGAATGTAGATGATATCCAACAGCCAGTAGTGCTCGGATTTGCCATCTCTGTACGGTCAAATTGGCTTCATCGAACGAGCAACTTTCAAAGTTATTCACACACTATATAGGTGTATAGATATATATAGATGTGTCCCATGCTAGACGAAATAAAGTTTGACCGCATGCGTGGGATGACCCCCCCTCCGTCGTCGCCGCCTCGAAGTTGGGAAACTGACATCATAGGTATTGAACCAAGCTTGGAGTCGGGTACAGTGTTCGGTTTGTAATGTAGTTGGCGTGGCCCATCGAAGTTGTGCATTTGGGATTTAAACACATCATACACCATCATACCCAAACATATTTTCGGGCCGCATGCAGTGTATGCGGGGTCTTCTGATCGACCACGTCTCCCTTGTGCAGTTTTTTGTGACGACATGGATATCTGTGGGCTCCCCGAGTGTATATATATCATCCCTTTGACCAATAATGAGGGGTATGTGTTAGACATGAATGGATTCCTCCTAGTTCGTGTTAGGGCCGGTCACCGTCAAATGTCAGTCACCAAAGCTCGAGCTTATGCGTTGTCAGGATTCCCTCCCAGATGCTCGGATTGCTTGGTTCGACCTACAACAAACCCTGCGTACGTATCTCGTCCTTAACTACCTTGCCTTAATGGTTGTTGTCTGTATCGAGAGGTAGGCACCACATCTAAATTGTACATTATTCTATATTGAAAACACATATCACCCCTTCCCAATGTACATCATTTTGGGCCGCATACAAGAGGTGCTGGTTCGGTGGTCCCTCTCATGCGATTTTTATGATGGTTCAATCTATTGGCCTAAGCGGTTTATCGACAACAACAACTGTCATTTTACCAAACGATAGATTCATTGATCCGCCTTATGGTAGGTTGTGGCGACATGCATGTATGACCAAAGTATCGATCATTATGTGCATCCACCCCGTTGACACGAAGTGGGAGGTGGTGGGCCAAGCATCCTACCTAGGTATGACATTATGTCATTATATATATCCTAGCTAGGTGGTTGTTAGGGTGCTTTCGGGTTTGCGAGATAGGTGCCAACAAAGTTATGCATTGTGTATTTAAAGTTTTAAACATCCCCAAAATATTTGTACATATATTTCGCCACTTGCAAGTGGTTCTTGACTTCTGGCCCCTCTCATCGATCTTCAACGACGCGCCCAACCGTGGGTCTGCGGGGTCAAAGTTGTGCGTTGGAATTTTGAACATCACAGACCACCCTTTTCACTCATATATATTTGGGCCACATGCTGGTGTGGCTGCCTTTTGACCCTCTCTAACATTATTTTTTGCTGCAAAGACTCTGATGACCCTCAACAGACACGTGGTATAATATCTTAACCGTGTGCGATACAAGTGCGATGTTAATCACCACTCCTGCGCAAGCGCGAGAAAATTAAGGTGGAGGTACTGCCTCAACCGTGTGCGATGCAAGTGTGCTGAAACCACAACGACCGCGGAAGCGCGAGAAAATTAAGGTGGAGGTACTGTCTCAACCATGTGTGATGCAAGTGTGCTGAAATCACCACGATCGCGCAAGCGTGAGCAAAGGATGCAGGTACTGGCTTAGCCGTGTGCAATGCAAGTCCGCTGTAAAACCACCACATGTGCAAGCAAAAAGGTGGGTAAGTTTATTTGGAAATTAGGACGAACCGTGTGCGATAGACCAGCTAGCTAGAAAAATAAAAAACAAACTACCCGCCTTGAGCGTTGCAAAAATCGGCGGATCTGCACCACTTTTCTTATTATCATACACGCATATTGTTATTGGACCATGCGCGATCTTGGGCACTCCCGCCCCGCATCAATTCCTTTACCCAAATTTTAGTAGTCGTCGTACTTCAACCATCGCCCACACTCCTCCAGCACCGACCTTATAGTGAAATTGCAGTAGCCGAGGCATTTGAACCGTCGCCCTCCCTCGTCCACCACCATCTCAACCCACCATTACTAAAATTTTCAGTAGCTGTGGCGTATCCTCAAACACCACCCACCCTCTACAGTCCCCCACCTGCCCCTCCCCCCCTTCGAACCTTAGCTCGCGGCCGCCGCCGGTGCCGCCACCAACCCCTGTCAGTCTGCCCGTTCCTCCTAGCTTAGATAATAAAGTCCAGGTTACCCAGCGATTCCCCTACCGTCACCCCACTCCCTTGAGTTTTTAGATGAGGCCTGCGGTGTCCCCCCGCCAGATCCACATCCCCTGCTCTAGAATGTCATAGCCTAAGCTCGACCATGTATCCCAGGGAGCCCGACGAGCGTTAGGCCAAGAAGAGGTTTATCATGGCCTCTCCGGCGGATGTTGGCGAGGTGGCCGCCGTTCGCCCTGACCTGTCGATCCCGGAGCAACATGTCGCCATGGAAGCCAGCGAACAAGTTGACTACATTGCCATGTCGAAGGCTTCATCTCAGCGGGCTAGCGTATTACTGTATCTCGGGAAAGCTGGCTACGACATCAAGCTCGTCCACACCGACGGCTTCACACAGGCCATGCCATAGGTTAAGTGGTCCATCCACAACCCCTCTGGTTCAACCGTCGTCGATCTCTTCGACGGCCCTGCCGCTGATCTCCTCTGCCAATTGATCAAGGATTTGCGAGCTTTATACGCCATCGAGCCCATTTTTTCACTTCTGAAGGACACGTTCTATGGCGGCGGCTTGGGATCCTCAATTGCCAAGTCAGATCTCATCGACCACGACCACGACCATGAGGAGGGCACCCACGAAGATTCTTCTAAGGTGAAATAGCCCATTTGTGACATCAGAGAGCGCACCATGGGTCTGTGCTCTTCCAACTAGAAGGATCCCATCCATGAAATGTGACGCAACATTCTATCAGCAAATCTTACCTTTTATAGCTTGCCAACCCGTACCCTTTGTTGTTGTAGCATTTGTCGTGCAGTGCTTTAACTGTGACGTGTTTAATTACTTCAGTTATGCAAAAATGTATTGTTCAATAGGTCAATGTGATGTTTAAGTATGAATTGTCCACTTCAGTTTCACGAATGGCTATATTTGGTTGTTTATAGTGAGCAGATGCCTTGTTTATCTGTATTTGGTTGTTACGTTGGTTGGAGTGAGCATTTTTCCAGTCACCGAGCAGATGCCTGATTTATCTGTATTTGGTTCTTAGTTTGGTTGTAGTGAGTATTTGTCCAGTTATCAAGAAGATGCATTTTTATCTGTATTTGGTTGTTAGGTTGCTTTTTTTAGCATTTGTCCAGTTATCAAGCAGATGCCTTGTTTATCTTTATCTGTTTGTTAGGTTGGTTGCAGTGACCATTTGTCCAGTTTTCAAGCATATCCCATGTTTATCTGTATTTGCTTGTTAGGTTGGTTGCAGTGAGACTCTGTCCAGTTTTCAATGGCTATATTTGGTTGCTATACTGGTCATTTATGCCTTGTTTATTTCAGTCATTCACAATGTGTTGTTCATTATGTGCATGCCGGAACTGTGCCGCTCGACTACATCAATACTGGTTTGAATGGCTATATTTGGTTCCAGTTATTCCTGGCGTAGTTAACACATGCCCTTTATTTCAGTTTTACACATGTATCCAGTGTGATGTTTAAGCATTACCTACGTTCTACTCATTTTCAACAATACCAGTTTGAATTGCAATATTTGATGGCTGTTAAGCCTGTTGTCGGTAGCATTGCCTTCCATTTTATATCTGCTTTAATAGCATGCTGAAACCAACACATTCAATCTATCATTTGGAGATGATGTTGTTTACCATTGCTATATTTATTTGATGTTAAGATTGTTGTACTTATCATGCATTTCCACTACTTATGCAGGACAACAACGAGAGTGGCCACCATTTTCCGCCGACGTTAGCTTCATCCCTCCGCTTGTACTCCCCTCGTTGTTCCAGAATGTAGTGCATATAGATCCAGGCCTGGACACTAGTTAGCTTCTAATATTGACTTGTTGCTTGTAGGTGCATATGCCCTTGGCAAGGATCCACGCATCGACCCTTTTTGCGTATGGGCAATGAGATATTGATGAACAAGCATCAAGTGAGGAAACTGATAAGGATTATTAGCAAAAAGATACGAATGGTGGCAAGAAAATTATTTGTTTATGCTCTATCCAACATAACAATGAGCTGTAGGATGGTAACTACAAACTCTGCAGCCTTCTCTTTTTACTGCCCATAATGAGTTGTTAGACAACAATGTCTGAATCTTTTTCGTTCCCAGTGTTTCCCAAAGCAGTTCACTCAAGATTACCTCGCAAAGTATATGATTGGTGGACATGCAATGAAGGTTAAAGTATTTCATCCAGACTACAATGAGCATCGAGAAGTCCTAATGAAGACAGTGAAGGATGGACAGGTAGCCATCACAAGGGGTTGGCCTAGAGTCGTGCGCGCATTATGCATGGAGGAGGGCGCAATATGGGCATTCCGCTTCACCTTCTCCAGCAACCAAAATGTCTTTCACCTCTCTCTTTACAGTCTTTAGTACAACTATGGTTCATCATTCTTTACTTGATGCTTCTGTAGTTCTTTAGTATATGTACTTGTGCATCGAATTATGGATTCGTGGTTGAACCTATATTTGTAATAAACATGGTTGGATATGAAATAAGTGATTGCCTACTTTCAAATTCAAAACATGTGATTTTTAAATTAGGGATTACACTGCACACGGTTTGCGAAAGCAAAACGTCCGCGATATACGTGGAGATCAGAAACGTTTCTATGATCCACTACGTGTGCGATCAATCTCCACTGCACACATGACTTTCTCTTGAAAACTATTTGCGTTAGGCCACCTTGCGCAAACGTTTACCATATAAAAAGTGTGTGTGATGGACAGCCATTGCCACACAGTTTCTTCTACACACCGTGTGTGATGCATTCAATAACACAAACGATAAAATTATTAATATCGTGTGCAATGGCAACGCTATCACAAACGATTTAACGGGAAGAATTGTGTGTGATGTACCTATGAACACAAACGTTTTCCTTGGAGCAACTATGTGGGGTGTACATACGAACAAAAACGTTTGGCGGGGACTGACTGTTTGGGATGTACTTCCGACCGGAAGCAATTTCGCCGTATAATTGTATTTTTTTAGATCTACTGTACATATTTCCATATTTGACCATGACGAACCTATGAACTAGGAGGAAGCGATGATGAGCTGGATTCCGCAAAATGGCTAGAGGACATGAAATCTGAGATGGGATCCATGTATGAGAACAAAGTGTGGACTTTGGTTGACTTGCCCGATGATCGGCAAGCCATAAAGAATAAATGGATCTTTAAGAAGAAGACTGACATTGACGGTAATATTACTGTCTACAAATCTCGACTTGTTGCGAAAGATTTTCGACAAGTTCAAGGAGTTGACTACGATGAGACCTTCTCACCCGTAGCGATGCTTAAGTCTGTCTAAATCATGTTAACAATTTCCGCATTTTATGATTATGAAAGTTGGCAAATGGATGTCAAAACTGCATTCCTTAATGGATATCTCAAAGAAGAGTTATATATGATGCAATCAGAAGGTTTTGTCGATACTAAAGGTGCTAACAAAGTGTGCAAGCTCTAGCGATCCATTTATGGACTGGTGCAAGCCTCTCGGAGTTGGAATATATGCTTTGATAGTGTGATCAAAGCATATGATTTTATACAGACTTTTGGAGAAGCCTATATTTACAAGAAAGTGAGTGGGAGCTCCGTAGCATTTCTGATATTATATGTGGATGACATATTGTTGATCGAAAATGATACTGAATTTCTAAATAGCATAAAAGGATACTTGAATAAGAATGTTTCAATGAAAGACCTCGGTGAAGCTACTTATATATTGGGCATCAAGATATATAGAGATAGATCAAGACTTTTAACTGGACTTTCACAAAGCACATAACTTGATAAAGTTTTGAAGAAGTTCAAAATGGATTAGTGAAAGAAAGGGTTCTTCCTGTGTTACAAGGTGTGAAGTTGAGTCAAACTCAATGCCCGACCACTGCAGAAGATAGATAGAAAATGAAAGTCATTCCCTATGCCTCAGCCATAGGTTCTATCATGTATGCAACGCTGTGTACCAGACTTGATGTGTGCCTTGCTATTAGTTTAGTAGGGAGGTACCAAAGTAATCCAGGAGTGGATCACTGGACAGCGGTCAAGAACATCCTGAAATACCTAAAAAGGACTAAGGATATGTTTCTTGTTTATGGAGGTGACAAAGAGCTCGTCATAATAGTTACGTCGATGCAAGCTTTGACACTGATCCGGATGACTCTAAGTCACAAACCGGATACGTATTTTTATTGAATGGTGGAGCTATCTGTTGGTGCAGTTCTAGGAAGAGCATCGTGGCGGGATCTACGTGTGAAGCGGAGTACATAGCTGCTTCGGAAGCAGCAAATGAAGGAGTCTGGATGAAGGAGTTCATATCCAATATAGGTGTAATACCTAGTGCATCGGGTCCAATGAAAATCTTTTGTGACAATACTGGTCCAATTCTAAGCAGAGCGTCGTGGCGGGATCTATGTGTGAAGCAGAGTACATAGCTGCTTCGGAAGTAGCAAATGAAGTAGTTTGGATGAAGGAGTTCATATCCGATCTAGGTGTAATACCTAGTGCATCGAGTCCAATGAAAATCTTTTGTGACAATACTGGTGCAATTGCCTTGTCAAAGTAATCTAGATTTCACAAGAGAACCAAGCACATCAAAAGACGCTTCAATTCCATCCACGATCAAGTCAAGGAAGGAGACATAGAGATTTGCAAGATACATATGGATCTAAATGTTGCAGACCCGTTGACTAAGCCTCTCTCACGAACAAAACATGATCAGCACCAGGACTCCATGGGTGTTAGAATAATCACTATGTAATCTAGATTATTGACTCTAGTGCAAGTGGGAGACTGAATGAAATATGCCCTAGATACAATAATAAAGTTGTTATTTATATTTCCTTATATCATGATAAATGTTTATTATTCATGCTAGAATTGTATTAACCAGAAACTCAGTACATGTGTGAATACATAGACAAACAGAGTGTCCCTAGTATGCCTCTACTTGACTAGCTCGTTAATCAAAGATGGTTAAGTTTCCTAGCCATAGACATGTGTTGTCATTTGATGAACGGATCACATCATTAGAGAATGATGTGATGGACAAGACCCATTCGTTAGCTTAGCATAATGATCGTTTAGTTTTTTTGCTATTGCTTTCTTCATGACTTATAGATGTTCCTCAGACTATGAGATTATGCAACTCTCGAATACCAGAGGAACACCTTGTGTGCTATCAAACATCACAATGTAACTGGGTGATTATAAAGATTCTCTACAGGTGTATCCAATGGTGTTTGTTGAGTAGACATAGATCAAGATTAGGATTTGTCACTCCGTGTATTGGAGAGGTATCTCTGGGCCCTCTCGGTAATTCACATCACTATGAGCCTTGCAAGCAATGTGTCTAATGAGTTAGCCACGGGAAGATGCATTACGGAACGAGTAAAGAGACTTGCCTGTGATGAGATTGAACTAGGTATGATGATACCGGCGATCGAATCTCGGGCAAGTAACATACCGATGACAAAGGGAACAACATATGTTGTTATGCGGTTTGACTGATAAAGATCTTTGTAGAATATGTAGGAGCCAATATGAGCATCCAGGTTCCGCTATTGGTTATTGATCGGAGATATATCTCGGTCATGTCTACACAGTTCTCAAACCCGTACACTACAAAAAAAGACACTTTCGTGATGATACGTGTTTGCTCTGTCATGCATGTACATCCATGACAATTTTATGACAAATAAGATAATCATACCCATGCTGTCATAAAAGTGTTCCATGACATTACAAAAATTATCATCACAGAAGTGTCCACTTCCATGACGATAAATCACACGTCATAGAAGTGCTTTCATCAAGGGTGACCGACACGTGGCATCGACCGTAACGGGCTGCCGTTAAGCTATCGGGTCCGGTTTTGGATCCGATAACCCGTTAATAGCCTGAACCACTGGGGATTTTCCACGTGTAAAATTCTCATTGGCCAGAGGAAACATGTGTTGGCTCAACATTCAGACAGATGTCATCCACTAATTGGACAGGAGGCGCCTATGATACGTCGACATGTGGCATGGCCCAACAGAGGCCCATTCCGGTGAAATGGTCGGCCCAGCTAAAGGCCCACCATGTTTTTTCAGACACTAGTGGGCTGTGATACGTCCATTTTGCATCATGCTTTTATATCAATATTTATTGCATTATGGGATGTTATAACACATTATGTCACAATACTTATGTCTATTCTCTCTTATTTTACAAGGTTTACATGAAGAGGGGGAATGCCGGCAGCTGGAATTCTGGACTAGGTAAGGACAAAATATTAGAGACCTATTCTGCACATGTCCAAAAGTCCTAAAACTTCCCGGGAGCATGTTTCAGAATATCTAAAAAATATTGGGTGAAAGAAGTATCAGAGGGGGGCCACCCACTGTCCACGAGGGTGGGGCGCGCCCTACCCCCTGGGTGTGCCCCCTGCCTCAAGGGCCCTCTGGCGGCCCCTCGATGCCCATCTTCTGCTATATGAGGTCTTTCGTCTGAGAAAAATAAGAGGCAAGCTCACAGGACGAAACTCCGCCGCCATGAGGCGGGACCAATCTAGGGCACCGGCAGAGCTGTTCTGCCAGGAAACGTCCCTCCGGGAGGGGGAAATCATCACCATCGTCATCACCAACGATCCTCTCATCAGGAGGGGGTCAATCTCCATCAACATATTCACTAGCACCATCTCATCTCAAACCCTAGTTCATCTCTTGTATCTAATCTTTGTATCCAAACCTCATATTGGTACTTGTGGGTTGCTAGTAGTGTTGATTACTCCTTGTAGTTGATGCTAGTTGGCTTACTTGGTGGAAGGTCATATGTTCAGATCCATTATGCATATTAATACCGCTCTGATTATGAACATGAATATTCTTTGTCAGTAGTTACATTCGTTCCTGAGGACATGGGAGAAGTCTTGCTATAAGTAGTCATGTGAATTTGGTATTCGTTCGACATTTTCGTGAGATGTATGTTGTCATCCCTCTAGTGGTGTCATGTGAACGTCGACGACATGACACTTCACCATTGTTTGGGCCTAGAGGGAGGCATTGTGAAGTAATAAGTAGATGAGGGTTGCTAGAGTGACAGAAGCTTAAACCCTAGTTTTTGTGTTGCTTCGTAAGGGGCTGATTCGGATCCATATGTTTCATGTTATGGTTAGGTTTACCTTAATACTTCTATTGTAGTTGCGGATGATTGCAATAAGGGTTAATCATAAGTGGGATGCTTGTCCAAGTAAGGACATTACCCAAGCACTGCTCCACCCACATATCAAATTATCAAAGTACCGAACATGAATCATATGAACGTGATGAAAATCAGCTTGACGATAATTCCCATGTGTCCTCGGGAGCGCTTTCCTTCATATAAGAGTTTTTCCAGGCTTGTCCTTTGCTACAAAAAGTATTGGGACATCTTGCTGAACCTTATTTACTTTTATTACTTGCTACTCGTTACAAATTACCTTATCACAAAACTATCTATTACCGATAGTTTCAGTGCTTGCAGAGAATACCTTACTGAAAACTGATTATCATTTCCTTCTGCTCCTTGTTGGGTTCGACACTCTTACTTATCGAAAAGGCTACGATAGTTCCCCTACACTTGTGGGTCATCAAGAATCTTTCCTGGTGTTGTTGCTGGGGAGTGAAGCGCCTTTGGTAGGTGGAATTTGGTAAGGAAAGTTTTATATAGTGTGCTGAAATTTACTGTCACTTGTTACTATGGAACATAATCTTTTGAGGGGCTTGTTCGGGGTATCTTCACCCCGACCAGTAGAGCAAAGAGTTGCTCCTCAACCTACTGAACCAACTGAAAATGTTTACTTTGAAATTCCTTCGGGTATGATAGAGAAACTGCTAGCTAATCCTTTCACAGGTGATGGAACATTACATCCCGATTTGCTCCTAATTTATGTGGATGAAGTTTGTGGATTATTTAAGCTTGCAGGTATGCCCGAGGATGTTATCAAGAAGAAGGTCTTCCCTTTATCTTTGAAGGGAGATGCATTGACATGGTTGAGGCTATGTGATGATATTGGATCATGGAACTACCAACGATTGAAATTGGAATTTCATCAGAAGTTTTATCCTATGCATCTTGTTCATCGTGATCGTAATTATATATATAATTTTTGGCCTCGCGAAGGAGAAGGCATCGCTCAAGGTTGGGGGAGGCTTAAGTCAATGTTATATTCATGCCCCAATCATGAGCTCTCAAAAGAAATGATTATTCAAAAAATTTATGCTCGGCTTTCTCTCAGTAATCGCTCCATGCTCGATACTTCTTGTACTGGATATTTTATGATGAAGACTATTGAATTCAAATGGGATTTATTGGAAAGAATTAAACGCAACTCTAAAGATTGGGATCTCAACGAAGGTAAGGAGTCAGGTATAACACCTAAGTTTGATTGTGTTAAATCTTTTATGGATATCGATGCTTTCCGTGAATTTAGCACTAAATATGGACTTGACTCTGAGATAGTAGCTTCTTTCTGTGAATCCTTTGCTACTCATGTTGATCTCCCAAAGGAGAAGTGGTTTAAATATAATCCTCCCATTGAAGTAAAAGTAGTTGCACCTATTAAAGTTGAAGAAAAGACTATCACTTATAATGATCCTGTTGTTCCTACTGCTTATGTTGAGAAACCACCTTTCCCTGTTAGAATAAAGGATCATGTTAAAGTTTCAACTGTGGTTAACAAAAGTAATATTAAGACACCTAAACCCCCTGAACGAATTAAAGTTGGACCTACCATTGCTATGGTTAAAGAACTCTTCGCCGATAATATTGATGGGCATGTTATTTACTTCTGCAATGAAGTTGCTAGAATTGCTAGACCTGATGCTAAAAATAAACATAGACCTGTTATAGGCATGCCTGTTATTTCTCTTAAAATAGGAGATCATTGCTATCATGGCTTATGTGATATGGGTGCTAGTGCAAGTGCAATACCTCATTCCTTATACCAAGAAATTATGCATGATATTGCACCTGCTGAGATAGATGAAATTGATCTTATAATTTAGCTTGCCAATATGGATACTATTTCACCAGTTGGGATTATTAGAGATGTTGAAGTCTTGTGTGGGAAAGTTAAATACCCTGCTGATTTTCTTGTTCTCGGTTCCCCCCAAGATAACTTCTGTCCCATTATATTTGGTAGACCCTTCTTGAATACTGTTAATGCTAAGATAGACTGCAATAAGGATATTGTTTCTGTTGGCTTAGGGGATATGTCTCATGAGTTTAATTTTGCTAAATTTCATAGACAACCCCATGATAAAGAATTGCCTAGTAAAGATGAAATTATCGATCTTGCTTCTATTGTCGTGCCTCCTGCTGATCCTCTAGAACAATATTTGCTAGACCATGAAAATGATATGTTCATGAATGAAAGAAGGGAAATAGATGAAGTATTCTTTAAACAGGGACCTATTCTGAAACACAACTTACCTGTTGAAATCCTAGGGGATCCTCCTCCACCTAAGGGTGATCCCATGTTTGAGCTTAAACCATTGCCTGATACTCTTAAGTATGCTTGTCTTGATGAAAAGAAGATATATAATGTTATTATTAGTGCTAACCTTTCAAAGCATGAAGAAGAGAGATTATTGAAAACTCTAAAGAAGCATTGTGTTGCTATTGGATATACTCTTGATGATCTTAAGGGCATTAGTCCCACTCTATGTCAACACAAAATAAATTTGGAGAAAGACGCAAAACCGGTTATTGATCACCAACGACGGCTAAATCCTAAGATGAAAGAAGTGGTAAGAAAGGAAGTATTAAAGCTCCTTGAAGCAGGTATAATTTATCCCATTGCTGACAGTCAGTGGGTAAGTCATGTCCATTATGTCCCTAAGAAGGGAGGTATTACTGTCGTTCCTAATGATAAAGACTAATTGATTCCGCAAAGAATTATTACAGGTTATAGGATGGTAATTGATTTCCGCAAATTAAATAAAGCTACTAAAAAGGATCATTACCCTTTGCCTTTCATTGATCAAATGCTAGAAATATTATCCAAACATACACATTTTTGCTTTCTAGATGGTTACTCTGGTTTCTCTCAAATACCTGTGTCAGCCGATGATCACGAAAAGACTACTCTTACTTGCCCTTTCGGTACCTTTGCTTATAGACGTATGCCTTTTGGTTTATGTAATGCACCAGCTACCTTTCGAAGATGCATGATGGCTATATTCTCTGACTTTTGTGAAAAGATCTGTGAAGTTTTCATGGATGATTTCGCCGTTTATGGATCCTCTTTTGATGATTGCTTGAGCAACCTTGATCGAGTTTTGCAGAGTTGTGAAGAAACTAACCTTGTCTTGAATTGGGAGAAGTGCCGCTTTATGGTTAATGAAGGTATTGTCTTCGGGCATAAAATTCCTGAAAGAGGTATTGAAGTTGACAACGCTAAAGTTGATGCTATTGAAAATATGTCGTGTCCCAAGGACATCAATGGTATAAGAAGTTTCCTTGGTCATGCCAGTTTTTATAGGAGGTTCATTAAGGACTTCTCAAAATTTCTCGGCCTCTGACCAACCTATTACGAAAAGATATTCCTTTTGTCTTTGATGATTATTGTGTAGAAGCATTTGAAATACTTAAGAAAGCCTTGATTTCTTGACCTATTGTTCAGCCAACTGATTGGAATTTACCCTTTGAAATCATGTGTGATGCTAGTGACTATGTTGTAGGTGCTGTTCTAGGAAAAAGAGTTGATAAAAAATTAAATGTTATTCAATATGCTAGTAAAACTCTAGACAATGCCCAGAGAAATTATGCTACTACTGAAAAGGAATTCTTAACAGTTGTATTTGCTTGTGATAAGTTCAGACCTTATATTGTTGATTCTAAAGTAACTATTCACACTGATCATGCTGCTATTAAATATCTTATGGAAAAGAAAGATGCTAAACGTAGACTTATTAGATGGGGTTCTCCTGCTACAAGAATTTGATTTGCATATTATTGATAGAAAATGTTCTTGATGACCCACTACCTATTGATGATAGCTTTCCTCATGAACAATTAGCGATCATAAATGCTTCTCGTGTTGCTCCGTGGTATGCTGATTATGCTAATTACATTGTTGCTAAATTTATACCACCTAGTTTCACATACCAGGAAAAGAAAAAGTTTTTCTAT
Organism: Triticum monococcum; assembly: GCA_034509565.1. Classification (NCBI taxonomy): domain Eukaryota; kingdom Viridiplantae; phylum Streptophyta; class Magnoliopsida; order Poales; family Poaceae; genus Triticum; species Triticum monococcum. The sequence continues at coordinate 444,207,231 of CM067845.1, forward strand.
GATTTAAGACATTACTTCTAGGATGACCCACACCTTTATAAAGAGGGAGTAGATGGTGTTATTAGACATTGTGTACCTGAGCATGAAGAGGAACAGATCCTACGTAAGTGTCACTCTAAGGCTTATGGAGGACACCATGCTGGAGATAGAACTGCACACAAGGTATTGCAATTCGGTTTTTATTAGCCTACTCTCTTCAAGGATGCCCATAAGTTTGTCTTGTCTTGTGATGAATGTCAAGGAATTGGTAATATTAGTAGACGTCAAGAAATTCCTATGAATTATTCACTTGTTATTGAACCATTTGATGTTTGGGGCTTTGATTATATGGGACATTTTCCTTCCTCTAATATGTATACACATATTTTAGTTGTTGTTGATTACGTACTAAGTGGGTAGAAGCTATTCCAACTAGTAGTGCTCATCATAAAACCTCTATTAAGATGCTTAAAGAACTTATTTTTCCAAGGTTTGGACTCCCTAGATACTTAATGACTGATGGTGGTTCGCATTTTATTCATGGTACCTTTCGTAAAATGCTTGCTAAGTATGTTGTTAATCATAGAATTGCATCTCCTTATCACCCATAGTCTAGTGGCCAAGTAGAATTAAGTAATAGAGAGATTAAATAATTTTGCAAAAAACTGTTAATAGATCTAGAAAGAATTGGTCCAAGAAACTTGATGATGCATTATGGGCTTATATAACTACACAAAAAATCCTATGGGTATGTCTCCGTACAAAATGGTTTATGGTAAGCATGTCACTTACCTCTTGAATTAGAACATAAGGCATATTGGGCCATTAAAGAGCTTAATTATGATTTCAAACTTGCTGGTGAGAAGAGGCTTTTTGACATTAGCTCACTTGATGAATGGAGAACCCAGGCTTATGAAAATGCCAAGCTATTTAAAGAAAAAGTTAAAAGATGGCATGATAAAAGGATACAAAAGCGTGAGTTCAATGTAGGTGATTATGTATTGTTATACAAATCTCGTTTAAGATTTTTTGCAGGAAAACTTCTCTCTAAATGGGAAGGTCCTGACATTATCGAGGAGGTCTATTGTTTTGGTGCCATAAAAATCAACAACTTCGAAGGCACAAATCCAAAGGTGGTGAACGGTCAAAGAATCAAACATTATATCTCAGGTAATCCCATAAATGTTGAAACTAATATTATTGAAACAGTAACCCCGGAGGAATACATAAGGGACACTTTCCAGAATGTTTTAGACTCCGAAAAGGAATATGTATGTGCTACGGTAAGTAAACCGACTCCAAAATAGTTATAATAGCAATTTTTCTCCGTTTTGGAATATTTAAGAAAATAGGAAAATAAGAAGAAGACCGGAAGGGATACGAGGCTTCCACGAGGGTGGAGGGCGTGCCCTACCCCCTGGGCACGCCCCCTGCCTCGTGGGCACCTCGTGTGCTCTCCGGACTCCGTTTTATTGCACGATATTTCTTTTGGTCGGTAAAAATTCACTATATAATCTCCCAAAGGCTTTGACCACCGTATCACGCAAATATCTCTTGTTTTTGTTTCGAGCTGTTTTCTGCCAGGATTGTCAAGGCCAGGCATCATGTCGTCTCCCTCCTCCTCCAACAATGAGGGCAACGATGCTTGGCTAATGAAGATAGAGCTGAACAGAGAAGAGCCCGGAGAGATCAACAAGGATGATGGGATCAAGAAGGCCATGGGGGATCAAGTTCCGGCAGTAGCAGAAGCCTACAACCTCACCACAATCTCCTTGCCCCAACGGAGATTGAAGCTTTCAAGATGATTGAGTTACCTCGCATTCAAAACAAGTATCTCACAAGTGAAAATATTTTGTTGAAGGCATTATCTACAAATTGGAGGATCTCTTATGCTCGATGTGAGACTATCCATCATCACCAACTCCTTCTTCACCAACAAAGAAGAACTGATCATCGGGTATGGGCACTCCCCTTGGTAACTTCCAAGCTCGGGGGAGTGCCCCGGTATCGTATCACCATCACTTTCATCTTTACCGTTTTTCTTAGTTCGAACCTTTTGATAATATCTTGATCTAGTAGAATAAAGTCTTAGTATGATCTTGTTGTGATTTAGCTTTATGATCCTTCTATGTAATCGAATCCGTATGCTATATATAATAAGGATTAGTGTTGAGTCAAGGGCTTGATTACTTTCCTATGATCTTGAGGGAATAAAATAAAAGAGAAGAAATAGAAAGAAATAAAGAGATCATGTGGATCTTATGGAGAGTAATGAGCTCACATATAAAGAGTATGATGAATAAAAGTTGTTGAGAGTTGACAAACATAGTTTTGGTCATCATTGCAATTAATAGGAAGTAATAAAGAAAGAGAGGTTTTCACATATAAATATACTATCTTGGACATCTTTTATGATTGTGAGCACTCATTAAAGTATGATATGATAAAGAGTTGACGTTGGACAAGGAAGACAATGTAATGGGTTATGTTTTCTTACATCTGAGATAAATTATATTGTCATGGATCATCCAACATGTTGAGCTTGCCTTTCCCTCTCTTGCTAGCCAATTTCTTTGCACCAAGTAGAGATACTAATTGTGCTTCCAAATATCCCTAAACCCAATTTTGCCATGAGAGTCCACCATATCTACCTATGGATTGAGTAAGATCCATCAAGTAAGTTGTCATCGGTGCATGCAATAAAAATTGCACTCTAAATATGTATGACTTATTAGTGTGTAGAAAATAAGCTTTATACGATCTTGTGATATGGAAGAAATAAAAGCGACGGACTGCATAATAAAGGTCCACATCACAAGTGGGAATATAAAGTGACGTTGTTTTGCATTAAGATTTCGTGCATCCAACCATAAAAGTGCATGACAACCTCTCCTTCCCTCTGTGAAGGGCCTATCTTTTATTCTTGTCTTATACTTCATGCAAAGAGTCATGGTAATTGTCGGTGTCAAAACTGGCGGATCTCGGGTAGGGGGTCCCGAACTATGCGTCTAAGGCGGATGGTAACAGGAGGCAGCGGACACGATGTTTTACCCAGATTCGGGCCCTCTTAATGGAGGTAAAACCCTACGCCCTGCTTGATTTATTCTTGATGATATGAGTATTACAAGAGTTGATCTACCACGAGATCGGAAAGGCTAAACCCTAGGAGTGAGCCTATGGTATGATTGTATGTTGTCCTATGGACTAAAACCCTCCGGTTTATATAGACACCAGAGGGGGCTAGGGTTACACAAGGTCGGTTATAAAGGAGGGGATATCCATATCCGTACTGCCTAGCTTGCCTTCCACGCCAAGTAGAGTCCTATCCGGACACGGGGCAAAGTCTTCAATCTTGTATATTCATAGTCCAATAGTCCGGCTGTCCGGAGACCCCATAATCCAGGACTCCCTCAGTAGCCCCTGAACCAGGCTTCAATGACGATGAGTCCGACGCGCAGTGTTGTCTTTGGCATTGCAAGGCGGGTTCCTCCTCCAGATACACCACAGAAGAGTTTGAATAAAAGGATAGTGTCCGACCCTGCAAAATAAGTTCCACATACCACCGTAGAGAGAATAATATTTCCACAAATCTAATCTGCTGACACGTTTTGGCAACATGACATCATGCCATGGCTCGGTGATTATTCGAACCGTTTTTCTTTAACTAGCCCCGCACATAATGCGAGGCAGTTTCTTGACACGTCTTGTCAAAGCAGAGATCGTGTCCCCCTTATTACGGGATTCTCATCAATACGGGCTTGGGTAACCCAACCGCGCCACCAATTTACGGCGCTTCGGGGATAAGTGAGTTTTACCAGGCTAGTGGGGGCGCATAGTTTCGGCCGCCCTTATAAGGGGATAAGGTTTAACCTTTTTCTACCCACGCCTTCTTCCTCCTTGCTCATCCATTCTTGCGCACTCGAGCTCCAATGCCCAAGTCCACACCCTTCTCCTCAACCTTCTCCAAACATGTCCGGAGCGGGAGGCAAGTGGATGGTTTCCTCCATCACAAAGGGACACATCAAAAAGCTGCGGGGAGCCGGTTACTTAGCCACGAATATCGCGCATCGGCTGCCCATTGCTGGGCAGATCGTTCCTACCCTGGAACCTCACGAGAGGGTAGTTTTCCTCCACCACTTTCTCCACGGACTGGGGTTTCCCCTCCATCCATTCGTCCACGGTCTTATATTCTACTACAGGCTGGACTTTGATGATTTGGCCCCGAACTTCATCCTCAATATTTCGGCATTCATCATCGTGTGTGAGGCTTTCCTCCGCATCCGGCCCCACTTCGACCTGTGGCTGAAGACCTTCAATATCAAGCCGAAGGTGGTGGGAGGCCAACAAGAAGAATGCGGCGGAGTCATGGTGGGCAAGATGCCCAATGTTATATGGCTTGAAGGCTCCTTCGTGGAGACCATAAATTGGTGGCAATCGGCGTGGTTCTACATCACCGAGCTGCGCGACACCAACTGGGTGGTGGCCCCCGAGTTTTGATCCGGAATCCCCACGCACCTCACCTCCTGGAAAGAGAAGGGCCTATCCTGGGGTTCGTCGGTCGAGCTGGACGGACTCCAGAAATGTATCCGGAATATGGCAAGCAAGAAGCTCAAGCTTGTCAACATAGTCCAGGTCATGCTCTTCCGCTAGATCCTCCCGTGTCAACAACGGGATTTCAACTTGTGGGAGTTCGACCCGGCCCAGCACCAGACTCTGAGCGAGCTCTTCGACACGACGCACAAGGACATCTGGAGGGTGTTGTTCAAGGGCTCCGAGGTCCCTCCCTCTCTCACCGAGGACCGTGGGCTAAGCGCGAAGCGCCCTGCGAATCCGGTAAGTTTTGTACATATGGTAGGATTTTTACTTCCCATAGCTTAACCACGTACGGGGTCTGAGCTCCCATGCCTTTGACAGGACTGGGTGGGGGCATCGGAGAAGATCAACTGTCCGGCCCCTCTGCCCAAAGACACTGCGGACGCTCTCCTGACGGAGATGCTGACTCTGGCTCCTTACAAGGTGCCGGAGAAGACCAAGAAGAAGGCCAAGGGAACCTGTCGGCGTTCTGGGAACGGGGGTCCCCAGACTTGCCTGCCCGCGGCCTGCGGTGTGGCTCAAAGGAGGCCCAGCATGGCCCATCTTCATCAACACAAGACTCAAGACCCTCGCGAGGGGCCAAGCCTCGCGGGGCGGACGACACGGCGCATCCTCAGGCGCAGCCTCCTTAGGCTGGCTCGTGAGGAGGCGGAGAAATCAAGGCGGGGTACCTCGCGAGGTGCCCCTGACGCAAGCCATGACGACTCAGGGCGCCAGGCGGGCGCCAGCGCGCGCAGCGTCCTTCTTTCCTCTTTGGTGCAAAGGGGGCAAGCGCAGCCGCGGAGTACCGAGGCATCATGCAAAGTTTGCCATTTCGATGCAACGAGACCAAGACCAGGCGGACTACGAGACGGAGGTCACCATGGAGCCCAGCACGGCGTCACCGCAGAGCCTTTCGCAGGCGAAGACCAACTTTAGTCAGGATAAGTGTACTAGCTGTTCCCCTTCAAATTAGCCCGCCATTGTTGGCGCCCTTCCCGCTCAATATTTGGGAAGAGGCCCAGGGCCTTTGCCTATAAATAGGACTAGCCACTCGCATAGCAAGGGGTTGGTTCGTTCGGTACGCAATCAGAGAGAGAGAGAGAAGGGTGACTAAACTCCTCCTAGCGGTTCATCACCCTAGCCAAGAACAGACCCTCGCGAGGCTGTTCTTCCTTGTATCGTTCATCATCATCAGCCCCAAGAGGCAATCCACCAACCACACACTGGAGTAGGGTATTACACCACAACGGTGGCCCGAACCAGTATAAACCTTGTGTCTCTTGTGCAGTTCTTTTAGTAGTTTAGATCTTTGTGAGACAGGGAGGTAGAAGGTGTGATCTCCGCGCGCACCCCAGTGTTCGAACCTTAAGGGTCTGCCGGAACCCGTGATCCAACATTTGACGCGCCAGGTAGGGGTGCGCCAGAATCTGTCCTCCACCACTCCGTTCTCCTCCAACCGTCGCATCCATGTCCGACGCTCGTCTGGCCCGTGCCGAGCGCCGGGCCGCCATCGCTTCTCGCGTCGCCCAGACGGCCCCCGTCGGTGGGCGTCCTCGTCGTTCCCCATCGCCCGCCGTCAATGCCGCCACCAGCCCGGTGGGGGGCGAGCAGCAAGCATCGTCTCAGCATCCGTCCGTGCGACAAGACGGCCGCACCGCTACTCCATCGCTCGCACCCGCTGGCTCTTCGTCCCGCGCGCTCCGTGCACCCTTGGATGCTCGAGCTGCGCTCCTCGCGGCAAACGAGCTCCTGCGCTACCGCCCCGTCGACGACGTCTAGGAGGAGTGGCTCGACCGCGTCGGTGGGCTTGTCTGTGCCGCAGGGGGCTCTTCCGCACCGTCCGTTCCTCTGCGCCACACCCCGCCCCGCGTGGGCAACGAAGCTCCAGAGGCGCACCAGCCGCCTCCTCTCCAAGAAGATGCCATGGCTCTAAGGCGCGTGGCCCCTGGGCGAAACCCGCTCCATCAGGTGCTAGCGCAACAAGAACGGAGCTGCCAAGAAGTCCCTCGCCCGCAAGGAGCTGCCCGGGTGCTCCCTGCTCCAGCATGCCGTGACCCAGCTCCAGCTCCGGCACGCCAAGACCCCACTCTGCTCCTAGCTGCAGCACGTGGGGACCCTCAAGACCAAGCTCTCCACCAGCCGAAGCCTTTCGTGGCCACCGCATGCTGCCGTGCCTACACCACTGAGTTGCGCAGCGTCGCGTGGCCCGGCAAGTTCAAGCCAGACCTGCCTCCTCGCTACGACGGCACAACTGATCCCGCAGAGTTCCTCCAGCTCTATGAGCTAGGCATCGAGGCTGCCAGCGGGAATGAAAAGGTCATGGCGAACTGGTTCCCCATGGCGCTCAAGGAAGGATCTCAAACCTAGCTCCTGAATCTGGCTCCGGTCACGATCTCCTCCTAGGACCAGATGCGCACCCGCTTCATCGCCAACTTCCAAGGTACTCGCGACCGGCCACCCGCCGTGAGCGACATGCGCCGCATCAAGCAACAACCCGGAGAGACCCTGCAGAAGTACATCCAGCGCTTCAACAGCGCGTGCCTCAAGATCCCCAAGGTGTCTGAGGAGGCCATCATCTCGGCCTTCTCCGATGGCGTGCGCGACGTCAAGATGAAGGAGGAGCTGGCGATGCATGAAGACCTCTGCACCTCCCTAGAGCTGTTCAACTTGGCGAACAAGTGCGCCAGGGCTGAGGAGGGACGTCTCTCCCTCCTCGAGCTGCCTGCCGCGGACCCAGAAGAGAAGAAGCCCATGGCCAAGGACGTGAAGCGCAAGGGGGCTGCCGTACTCGCAGCGGAACCAGACACCAAGCGGGGCAAGGATCTGCCCGAACCCTCCAGGGGCAGCCGGTACTGTGTGTACCACGACCTCCACACCCAGAACACCAACGAATGTCAAGAACTCCGCACCGTGCGAGAAGGAAGGATCGGCCGTCGCCCTGACCGTGCTGACCGGGGCTACGGCCGAGGAGGAGGAAGAAACCCAGGATGCTGGGAAGATCGCGGCCCGCGCTAGGGGTGGCGCGACCAACCTCGCGAGGACCGCTGGCGGGACCTGCCTCACGAGGGTGACTAGAGGGATCAGCCTCGTGAGGATCGCCCTCATGGCAACGCAGGCCTACCTCCGCTGCCGCCTCAGCCAAGGAGGAACGAAGACCGCCATCAAGACGAGGGGGCTGGGGGCTTCCAAGAGCCGTGTGCAATCGCCTGCATCCTGGGCGGAGCTCAAGCCCCAGCCTCTCAACGTATCTTCAAGCAGTTTTCCCGTGAAGTGAATGCAGTTCTCCCCAAGCTCAAAGCAACGCGCCCCCTTAGGTGGTCGGTGTGCGCCATCATGTTCAGCTCAGCAGACCAGCTCAAGTGCGCGGCCACGGTCGGAGTCCTCCCGATGCTTTGCTCCCCAGTAATCAGCAACGTGCTGGTCACCAAGACCCTCATCGATGGAGGGGCAGGGCTCAACGTCCTGTCCATGGAAACATTCAACAACCTCCAAGTGCCCTATGACCAGCTTCAGTCAACCAAGCCTTTCTCCGGAATCACCGACGGTTCCACGGTCCCGATTGGGCAGGTCCGCCTCCCTGTCACCTTCGGGGCCCGCAGCAACTACCGCACCGAGCTCATCGACTTCGACGTCGCCCACATCCGCCTGCCGTACAACACCATCCTCGGGTACCCAGCGCTGGCCAAGTTCATCGCCGTGACTCACCATGGCTACAATGTCCTCAAGATGCCAGGAAGTGGCGGCGTCATCACGGTGCCTTGTGAAGAGAAGGATGCAGTGTGTTCCCTGGAGCGAGCCTATCAGGCCGCGTCGCTAGAAGACCCAGATAGCGGAAGCAGGAGGCTTCCTGAGACCACCCCCAAGAAGAAGAAGACGTTGTCAGGCTCGGCCCCTCAGGGCCCGTGTCTGCCCAGGGGGGCCCCCTTCCATCGCATAGGAAAGCGCGCCCGGCGCCCTCCTCAGGCAGGGCTTGGGGGCTCTCACCTGGAGGGCTAACGACCTAGCTAGGGCACGAGGGAGGCGCTTGGGCACCATGTGGAGGCGTGCTTCGAAGCACGTTTCCCTCGAGAAGGAGCCAGGCAAGGAAGGTCAGACTAGCAGGGGTTCGTTAACGAGGACATTCAAGAACTACAGGAGTCAAGGATCATGAGAGGTTGCCGCCGTCTACCAGCTGTGGCCCCACATCCAGGCGAGGATGGTGGGCTGCGCTTCTGCGTCGATGTACCAGGGCTCAATCAGATCGCCACGACGGAGCGTCTCTGGCCCTCGCAAGTGGGGCGCTGCGGGGGTCCACCCCACAGCTATGTTCGCATGCCTTGCAGCCTGCCGAGCATGGCTGCGGCGTACCAGCGCCTCATGAGGGGCATCATGGAGGCTCAGGAAGACAGGCGTTCCGCAGCCTTGGAGGAGATAAAGACAGCTCGCGAGGAGCCACTAGCGCCTCCGGAGTCTCCCGAGGCCCCGGGGCCTGGGGGCTCGTGAGGATCAGCTTCCACAGCCCATCGAGTCTGCTGCACCAACGCCACTTCACCGACGACATCCTCAGGTGACATCTTTCAAGCTTCATTCCCAGCTGGGGGTGCCCTCCCCGGGTTGCATCACTCTCAGGCCGCGTGGGTCCGTCCCTGCGGCATGTATCCCCTTTATTTTTCGGTCGTTAGTTTGCCTTGTTGGGGGCGCCCCTCGGGCTGCATCATCCCCAAGCCGCTCGGGCTAGGCCCAGCGGCGTGTATCTCCCTTGCGTTTATTTCCAATTATGCATTCGCCTATCACGCTTGATTGCTTGATGCCTGTCCGTGGCATCCCTGCTTCTCCATGTCGGCCACTTGCACATTAAAGGGGGGGTGCCTGAGCATCACGACTCAGGGCTCTTACTGGCTCTCCAGCCCTCACCCTCTGGCCTTGTCCGTGGCATCGCGACCTGGCATACCAGCGACGGCTGAGACAAGCTCGAGGGCCTGGACCCGAGGACGTAGAGTACCAGCATCTAACCAAATTTTGCAGGGACACATCTCAAGATACGGCCCAGTGCCAGGTGCAACCCGCCTAGAGGTAGGGCCTCGTGAGTCCCGCGCTGGCTCACGGGTGCCCTGATACACCTCACCTGCCCCAACCAGCGAGCTCTTGAGCGACTAACGATCGACTAATGGCTGCCATGGCAACCCCATCTTCTCTCTGTGATGAATCTGCAGGATCCTTGGAGGGAACTGCGCAAGCCAAGGCCCTCACGGAGTTCCCTTCACCCTCGCCCGCGCGAACCGCTTGCACGTTAAAGGGGGGCACCTGAGCATCGCGACTCAGGGCTCTTACTGGCTCTCCAGCCCTCACCCTCTGGCCTTGTCCACGGCATCGCGACCTGGCATACCAGCGACAGCTGAGACCAGCTTGAGGGCCGGGACCCGAGCACATAGAGCAGAAAGGGGAGCAGAGGCGAGGGAGAAGGGGCGTCTGAGGACCTCGCTGAGCAACTCCATCCCAACTACCCCGCGGACCCGACGATGCGCTGGGGGCGATCCCCGATCCTCAAGATAAGTCACCATCCAAAGCACTGGCTACCATGGCACTACCCCCGCACCTAAAGCAATTCTGTACTAGCGACGTTGCTTCCCTTTCTCACCGAGCGACGGCTGCTTGGGCGCCAAAGGGGACCTCCTGAGCATCGCAACTCAGGGGCTCTTACCGGACCCCGGGTCGCTCACCTTCTGGCCTTGACCACGGCATTGCGACCTGGCATACCAGTGACGGCTGACGCCACCTTGGGACTGGGACCTGTCGACGCAGAGCACCAAGCCCTCCCGAGGTTCGAAAGGGAGAACTAGGCTAAGACGAAATCACCAACTCACATAGCTCTGCGATAAAGGTTATGTATTAACAAACGGGACTACAGGCACCTTACAAGCCCCCGTGGGGCGCATTTTGATTCCTCACAGGGAACGGATCCTAAGGGGTGCTAACTACACGAGCTCCTGCAAAAGATGCCATCATCAACAGTGGGCCGTCAGGCGCCGGTGCCAACCCCATCCAGATCAGGGTCGGTGATGGCCTGACGAGCCCGCCCTGCTCCGGGAGCGGCGCCGACTTGGGGGCTTGTAGCTGTCGTCGCTCGTCTCCGGAGTCGCGAAGATTTCGCTGGAGTCGCTGGACCCTCCGGCGCCTCCGCCAAGGGAGCGGTCGATGGGCCTAGCCCTCACCAGGGCAAGGTCCCGGCCACCGCTCCCTGGGAAGCACTCCAGCCGGCGCCCGTTCGCGTCGAAGACCTTGAAGAACATCACCGTAGCGCCATCGTACTCCAAGTGGACCGCGAAGACGCCCCTTTCCCTGCAAACCCTGGCGACCTCTCTCCAGCCGCAGGACATGTAGACCTCGCCCGGGGAAGTGACCACGACCTCTGCTTTGGTTGCGAGGGCGCTGCAGCCGGCGTGCTGCAGCCAGAGCTCCAGGGGCCCTCCTGGAGGGACGATGGAGGCGAAGAAGGGAGGCAGACGGATCCAGGACTGGAGAGGAATGACGACATGGAGCATGAACTCTTGGGAGGAGCCCTCGGCATGGACTCCAGGAGGAACAACCCACGCCTTCACGACCCGACGACGCCTACGACGGCGCCGACCGCGGAGATCAGCATCGACACCTTCGGGGACCTCGACGTGGGCATACAAGGGAAGTGGGAACCCTGGCGGAGCCCGCTCTGTAGGATCGAAAGTATGTCTAGAGGGGGGGTGATTAGACTACTTGACCAAATAAAAACTTAACCTTTTCCCAATTTTAGTTCTTAGCAAATTTTAACTATCTTAGGACAAGTCAAGCAATCATCACACAATTCAAGCAAGCATGCAAAGAGTATATTGGCAGTGGAAAGTAAAGCATGCAACTTGCAAGAATATAAAGGGAAGGGTTTTGAGGATTCAAACGCAATTGGAGACACGGATGTTTTTCCCGTGGTTCGGATAGGTGGTTCTATCCTACATCCACGTTGATGGAGACTTCAACCCACGAAGGGTAACGGTTGCACGAGTCCACGGAGGGCTCCACCTACGAAGGGTCCACGAAGAAGCAACCTTGTCTATCCCACCATGGCCATCGCCCACGAAGGACTTGCCTCACTAGCAGTAGATCTTCACGAAGTAGGCGATCTCCTTGCCCTTACAAACTCCTTGGTTCAACTCCACAATCTTGTTGGAGGCTCCCAAGTGACACCTAGCCAATCTAGGAGACACCACTCTCCAAGAAGTAACAAATGGTGTGTTGATGATGAACTCCTTGCTCTTGTGCTTCAAATGATAGTCTCCCCAACACTCAACCCTCTCTCATAGGATTTGGATCTGGTGGAAAGAAGATTTGAGTGGAAAGCGACTTGGGGAAGGCTAGAGATCAAGATTCATATGGTTGGAATCGAATATCTTGGTCTCAGCACATGAGTAGGTGGTTCTCTCTCAAAGCATATGAGTTGGAATGGTGTATGTGTTCTGATGGCTCTCTCCACGAGTGAAGAGGAGGTGGAGGGGTATATATAGCCTCCACACAAAATCCAACCATTACACACAATTTACCAATCTCGGTGGGACCGAATAAACAAACTCGGTCGGACCGAAATAGTAAACCTAGTGACCGTTAGAGATTTCGGTGGGACTAACATGCAACTCGGTAGGACCGATTCGGTTAGGGTTTGGGCATAACATAATCTTGGTGAGACCGATTGCACAAACTCGGTGAGACCGAGTTTGGCAATAAGCTAACCAGAGAGTTGGTCGGGAAAACTTGGTGGGACCGACTCGCTCTTTCGGTGAGACCGAAAAGTTACAAGAAGGAAACAGAGAGTTCACATTGCAATCTCGGTGGGACCAATTCGCTCTTTCGGTGAGACCAAAAAGTTACGAAAGGGAAACAGAGAGTTTGCAATCCCATCTCGGTGAGACCGAGATCCTTATCGGTAGGACCGAATTACTATGGTTTGGCAGTGGCAAATGACAAGTGAAACTCGGTGGCGCCGGATTGAAAGAATCGGTATGACCGAGTTTGCTTAGTGTTTAGGTCATTTGTGGCTATGGAAAAGTGGTTGAGGATTTTGGAGCATATCACCAAGCACATAAAGCAAGAGGATCATTAAGCAACACCTCATCCCTCCTTGATAGTATTGGCTTTTCCTAAACACTCAATGTGATCTTGGATCACTAAAATATAAAATGAAGAGTCTTGAACTTTTGAGCTTGAGCCAATTCTTTGTCCATAGCATTTTGAGGGTTCCACTTTCACATCCATGCCATGCCAATCATTGAGCTTTCCTGAAATAATCATCTTGAAATAGCATTAGCTCAATGAGCTATATGTTGTTATGAATTACCAAAACCACCTAGGGATAGTTGCACTTTCAATCTCCCCCTTTTTGGTAATTGATGACAACATATAGATCAAAGCTTCGACAAATTATAATAATCATGAAATACATCGTCGCTTTGAGAAGTATGTGACAAGTAAGAGCTCCCCCTAAATTTGTGCATATTTAGAATTTTCTTTGGACTGCAAATGCACAAGGAATTAGAGTCATGGGTTACTCTTTCGTGTCACATACATCTTGATGGAGCGCTCAAAAATGATAAGAAAGAAGTACATGCACTCATCACCAAGAATAGTGAGTGATCACATAAGATAGATAGAATGATAATATTAAGCAAACATTAAGTGTAGCTTAAGATCAAACACATGATCATCGATGTCTCACAGGCATAAGGACGTAGTATCTCACACACAAGCAAATAAACTTCGAAAAACCACCAAATAAAACAAGAGAGAATAAAAGCAACACTCTCTCTCGAAGCCTATGATCTATACATTTTCTCCCCCTTTGGCAACAAGTTACCAAAAAGTTCCTAGAAAATGCATAGTGCTAAGTTGACGCTCGGGCTTGATCTTTAGGTGGTGGTGGAGTCCGGAGCACTCCAAGGACGAAGCCTTCGGTAGACGTGGTCGGAGTTGAGGCTGAAGTGGACGCTGGAGCTGGTGGAACTGAGGCTGTGGCTGGCGCAGACGTGGTAGCTCTGGTGTCAGCAACTGGCATTGCAGGCGACCTCGGACCTCGTGGCACCCTGGCAAAAGCATCAGTCGTAGTCCTGCCTCTCCTCTCATTCATGTCATCCTGGAGCTGCTCCACGGCAGTCTGTATCTCTGTCACCTTGATGTCCAAATCATAGAACCTCTATTCCATGATCCTCTCTAAGCTTGCCTGGTTCTGAGTTAGGGTGGCTCGTCCTTTCTCAATCCGCAGGGTGGATGCAATCAGGTAACCAAGCTGCTCTTGTTTGGTTTTCAGAAAATATTCAGATGCCTCCTCTTGAGTAGGCATCCTGGCAGCTTTCTCCTTCTTCGCCTTCTCCTTCTTGGCTTGTGCTTGGGCAGATGATGGCTCATTCTCAGTCATGATCACTTGATTATCTTCGAAGTCTGGACGGATGGGCAGGTGTTCCTTATCCAACAAGTATGTGCCCGTGCCCATCTTTGAGTTGATGAGCTCCTGAATCTGTGGGGCATACCCACAACTCCTCTTCTGGTCGGCAGTTATCCTCTTGACTGTTTCCACTATGAGGCTCATGACTTTGAATTTCTGAGGTACATCAAAGATATGTAGAAAGTTAATGGCATGACCTCTGATCATCCTATGATCTACAGACTTGGGCAAAAGAGTGTGCCTAAGGATTCAGTTGATCGTAGGCAATCCTGATAGCAAGTGTTTCACAGACCCAAACTGGTGAGTGTCAAGATCATCTGTTGGAATCTCCTTGTACATATTTGCCATAGAGTTGTGATCCATCTTCTTCTTGGAGTAGAAATCTAAGTCATCTTCATTTTCCTCAGGGGCATTGATAAGCTGTGCCCATTCAGCAACTGTGGACTGGTACCTCGTACCTTCTGACATCCAAGTGATCCTCCCATCTGGGTAGAAGTGTGCTGTGGAGTAGAATTGCATGATTAGCTCCTCGTTCCACTTTGTGAGCTTCTGCCCAACAAAGTCTGCAACTCCACACGCACTAAAGCTGTCATACACTCCAGGATAGTGTTCCTCATTTTCCTTCATGTAGGTCCAGTCGACCCATCTCATGTCACATACTATTGGCTTCTTGTCAAGCAAAACGGTCTCATAGAAATCCTGCTGCTCCTTGGTGTGAAACCTGTAGTCCACTTCAGTCCTCCTTCTGGTAGCATAGGGATCTGTCTCTCTCCACTTCCTCAGCCCTGAGTCTTTCCTGAGCTTCATATTCTCAGCCACAGGATGAGCATCGTTGTGGTCTGGGATCTTGGGCTTGAGCTTCCTAAGGACATGCTCTTCCTCTTCCTCTGCAGATTCAGGCACTGGGGCCTTGTTCTTTTCAGTGGCTGGAATGCTTCTTGTGTTTCTCTTTGGTGCACTCTTTGGCTTAGATGCAGCCTTGGGTGCTTCCTTGGGCTTGGATGCAGTTGCCCCTGACCTTATGGCATCTCCCATAAGTTTGGGTGCCTTGGGTGCTGGTGCAGCAACCTCTTCTTCTTCCTCCTCAACTTCCATGATGGAGGCCTTGCCAAGCACTCTGGCTACAGTTTGCTTGACCCTTTCCTTCCTCTTTTTGCCCTCAGCAGCAACTGGCTCTGTGGGTGCAGGCTTCTCAGTTGAAGATCTAACCTTAGACATGGGTTGCCTGCCTGCTGGCCTTTTGATTTTCAGCCCTGGCTTTGTGCCTTGAGCTGGCTCAACTCTCCTTGATGTGGCCTCTTCCTCTGCCACATAATCTTCATTTTCAGAATCAGAAGTTCTCTTCTTCCTTTGTCTAGTGGCAGCTTTAGGCAGATTGCTAGGGGTGCTCCTGCTGCCATCATCTGAAGAGCTGGAGGGACTAGTGCCCTCACTCATCACCACTTGCTACTTTGAGAGGTTCTGGCTGTCACTTTGGTCTGACATGATGCAAACTCTGACTGCAAACGCTGTGAATAGATTATAGATGAGATAGAGTGGATGAGCATCACAAAGTGCAGAGATTTTACAAAAGAGTAATTCAAAAACTTAGTTTTAGTTTCCCACTGAAATCATCTTGGATCTACCGATTTTCAAACTCGGTGACACCGAAGCAGTTTTGGCACAAGAACTAGTGAACTCGGTCAGACCGAGTCACAGTTCGGTGGCACCGAGACTGCTAGGGTTTCACAGAGTTCCAAAATCGGTCACACCGATAAGTAATTCTCGGTCAGACCGAGTTTTACTTGTGCAATGGCATAAGCCAAATCGATGGGACTGAGTTTTTCAACTCGGTGGGGCCGAGATGGTTTCGGCGGAAACCTAACCCTAAAATTTTCGAATTAAACCTAATCTACGAGTTCATTGACTGGATAGAAGTTTATCAAACATGGCAAGAATCATGATGATCACAATGTGCTAGGAATCGGATTGGAGAATAGCACAAAGATCGAGTCCATACCCTAGTTCGGCGGAGACTCGCTACGGCAGCAACGGCAGGGGCAGAATTCCCGTTGACGGCGACGGAGACCAGCGACTGGAGGCGGCTGGCGGCGAGGAGGACGATCCGGAGACCCAGGAGGCAGAGCGAGCTATACGCGGGCGAAGACGTTTCGGAGAAATTTCCAAAATTTTGCCCGTCACTATATATAGCCCGACCCTGTCGGTGTGACCGAGTGGAACAACTCGGTGGCACTGAGGTGCAAAACTGTATGCAGTTATTGCAACTCGGTGTGACCGAGTGGTTCAAATCGGTTGCACCGAGATCGAAAACCTAGATCAACTTAATGATCTCGGTAGGACCGAAAGTATGGTATCAGTCAGACCTAGAATCACAAAGAGGTTTTTGAAGTTTAAGTCTATGACGAATCGGGGACTCCGAGCGCTCCTCACACAGAGTGGTTCGAATCTGACTTGATCAAATTTTGTGATGCAGCATGAATAGAGTTTGAGACGAGAAAAGCATAGATAGCTAGAGGAGGTTCTTAGGCATTCTTGTCCATCCACTTGGCAAAAGAAGATAAAGCCAAACAATCAAAACAACAAGTGGATGTCCTCGAATGAGTAAAATACGCAACCAACATGCTCACACAATAAGATGGCAAATGAAATATGTGGCAAAGCATGCACAACCAATTCTAGCATCTATCAAGCAATTTGCGATGACTAGGTCATCTATATATGAGTATATTGACTTAGGAGTCAAGTGAGAACACTTGATCGTAGGTCATACTCATCGTTTAAGCTCAAGTGGGGTTACCACTTTTACATAAAGCATCATTGTATTCACATCTTTAGAGTTGCTTTAGCTCAAGTTTTAGAGTAACGCTCCCCCTAGATGTGATATCCCCCCTAAGAGGGATGAACTAACCTTGGGTTTTGTCGATGATGACTTCATGTAGATGTTGAAGATGTGGATGCTCAATGTTGATGTAGATCACTTGGAGCTATCCATTTGAGTGAATTGCACTTTCAATACCTACATGGGTTAGTCCCACAAGGAACAAACAAGGATATCCATCGACATAGAGTGATGCATACACAAGATGATGTCCATGAAAACTTTAGGTTACCTTGTCCCTTGTCTTACCAACAAGAGGGTTTGTGACTCCTTGAACTAGTGCATGATGTGGAAGTTGATTGCACTTGTTCTTGCCAAAATGATGAGAGTGAAATATGTTGGCGGAGTCACCCTCAAGAACTCTCTAGTTCTTCTTTTGGATCCACACCATCTTGATGGGAATCCTTGGAGTTGTAGTCATACTTGATGAAGTGGAACTTGACGTGGTCTTGGGAATCCACTTGACTAAGGTCTTAGGAGCTTCTTCAAATGCATCAATCTCCTCTTGAAGCTTGTCCTTGCCTTTTTGCTTGTAGTCTTGTGGTGCAAGATCATCTTGAGCTTGTGTCCCCTTGAAAGAAGTATCAGACTTCTCTTGTTGAGGAACAAACTTTGTCTTGGGGTATTGATCTTCTTCCCACTCAACTCCATTGGCATTGAACTTTCGTTCAAAACCAACACCTTGATTCTTCCGGTGCATTCCTTGCTTGCGCACAATTTCCTCGAATTGCTTACTCCCGGCAAGGCTTTTGTACACTGCTTTCTCTATAATCCCCTTCAATAAGCTATTTTCTTTCTCAAGTGTAACTTGGCTAAGAGAATCATTAGTGGAATCAAGAGAACTACTAGAAGCAACAATATTGGATTTAGCATGATCATTGTTACTACTAGAGGAAGAATCTTTCTTGTTCTTGTTACTAGACTTGACTTGAGGCATGTAAGTGGATGATAGTAAACGCTTGGCAATGTAAGAAGAACTTTTCTTGCGGAGATCATCATTGATTGCTTTTAAGAACTCATGCTCTTGCTCAAGATTGAGCTTTTCAAAGCGTAATTTCTCATGAGCTCTTAAAAGTTCTCGATGATCTTCGAAGATAGTTTCATGAGCTAACTTAAGAGTGTTTAGTTCTTTAGTTAGAGCCTCAATCTTCTCCTTATCATTGTCATTCATTTTATCTTGATTAGCATGATTAATTGATGTTCCATCATAGTACTCATCACTAGAGTTGTCAACAAGCAAGTCATCATCACCTAACAAGTCATCTTCATCACTATTAAAATCAACATACTCGGGGTGTGTTACCTTAGGACCTTTGGCCATGAAGCATCTTCCAATTCCTTCATTTGGTGAGTCAAATATGTCGTAGGAGTTGGTTGACACAAGTGCTAGACCGGCAACACCTTCATCTTGAGTATCTTCGGAGTCGGAGTGATAACTTCTCTCGGAGTGGCTGTCGGAGTCGGAGCCGGATACCCATTCACCAACATGAGCTTGATGTCTTCGTTTTGTGTAGCTCCTTGATGATTTTTCCTTCCTTTCCGAATCCTTGCTTCTCCGTGAGTATCTCCGTTCATAACGATCATCTCTACTCCTTCTCTCTCTTGGTGGTGATTCTTTGCTTCTTCCTTTTGGAGAATCTTCTCTTCTCTTGTAGGGAGCAGTACACTCATTGGAATAGTGTCCGGGTCTTCCATAGTTATAGCAGTTTCGCTCTCGACTAGAAGATCTTTTGTCATTGTAGGACCTTGACTTGAAGCTTCTATCTTTGCTTCTACTCTTGTAGAACTTGTTGAAGTTCTTCACCATTAAGCTCAATTCTTCATTGAAGTTTTGTTTCTCACTTGATGATGTGGGGACTTCACATGAGGCTTTGTAGGCACCACTTGATTTGCTGTGAAGTTCCTCTTTATCCTTGAGTGACATCTCATGAGCAACAATCCTTCCAATCACTTCCGTTGGTTTGAGATCTTTGTAATTTGGCATCATTTGAATCAATGTGCACACGGTATCATATTTCCCATCCAAGGCTCTTAGGATCTTCTTGATGATGAATCTATCGGTCATCTCTTCACTTCCTAAGCCGGCAATCTCATTTGTGATGAGAGCAAGCCTAGAGTACATTTCGGTGACACCTTCACCATCCTTCATCTTGAACTTGTCAAGTTGACTTTGGAGCACATCCAACTTGGATTCCTTGACGGAGTCGGTACCTTCGTGCATATCAATCAAAGTGTCCCAAATTTCCTTTGCATTCTCAAGACGGCTGATTTTGTTGAATTCTTCAGGGCACAATCCGTTGAAGAGAATATCACAAGCTTGAGCATTGTATTGCAACATCTTCAAATCATCCGCGGTAGCTTCATGGTTTGGTTCTCTCCCATCAAAGAACTCACCTTGCAAAGCAACACAAACAATAGCCCATACGGCGGGGTTATGTCCAAGAATATGCATTTTCATTTTATGCTTCCAACTAGCAAAATTAGTGCCATCAAAGTAAGGACCTCTACGGTGATAATTTCCCTCGCTAGACGCCATACTCTCCTAGGTTGTGAAACCAAGGCTATGACCACCAAAAGCTATGGAGATCAAGGCAAATGGAGACCAAAGCTCTGATACCACTTGTAGGATCGAAAGTATGTCTAGAGGGGGGTGATTAGACTACTTGACCAAATAAAAACTTAACCTTTTCCCAATTTTAGTTCTTGGCAAATTTTAACTATCTTAGGACAAGTCAAGCAATCATCAAACAATTCAAGCAAGCATGCAAAGAGTATATTGGCGGCGGAAAGTAAAGCATGCAACTTGCAAGAATATAAAGGGAAGGGTTTTGAGGATTCAAACGCAATTGGAGACACGGATGTTTTTCCCGCGGTTCGGATAGGTGGTGCTATCCTACATCCACGTTGATGGAGACTTCAACCCACGAAGGGTAACGGGTGCGCGAGTCCACGGAGGGCTCCACCCACGAAGGGTCCATGAAGAAGCAACCTTGTCTATCCCACCATGGCCATCGCCCACGAAGGACTTGCCTCACTGGCGATAGATCTTCACGAAGTAGGCGATCTCCTTGCCCTTAGAAACTCCTTGGTTCAACTCCACAATCTTGTTGGAGGCTCCCAAGTGACACCTAGCCAATCTAAGAGACACCACTCTCCAAGAAGTAACAAATGGTGTGTTGATGATGAACTCCTTGCTCTTGTGCTTCAAATGATAGTCTCCCCAACACTCAACTCTCTCTCATAGGATTTGGATCTGGTGGAAAGAAGATTTGAGTGGAAAGCGACTTGGGGAAGGCTAGAGATAAAGATTCATATGGTTGGAATGGAATATCTTGGTCTCAACACACGAGTAGGTGGTTCTCTCTCAGAACATATGAGTTGGAATGGTGTATGTGTTCTGATGGCTCTCTCCACGAGTGAAGAGGAGGTGGAGGCGTATATATAGCC
This sequence comes from Triticum monococcum, assembly GCA_034509565.1. Classification (NCBI taxonomy): domain Eukaryota; kingdom Viridiplantae; phylum Streptophyta; class Magnoliopsida; order Poales; family Poaceae; genus Triticum; species Triticum monococcum. Next base: position 444,227,549 of record CM067845.1, read on the forward strand.
TCCACACAAAATCCAACCATTACACACAATTTACCAATCTCGGTGGGACCGAATAAACAAACTCGGTCGGACCGAAATAGTCAACCTAGTGACCGTTAGAGATTTCGGTGGGACTGACATGCAACTCGGTAGGACCGATTCGGTTAGGGTTTGGGCATAACGTAATCTCGGTGAGACCAATTGCACAAACTCGGTGAGACCGGGTTTGGCAATAAGCTAACCAGAGAGTTGGTCAGGCAAATTCGGTGGGACCGACTCGCTCTTTCGGTGAGACCGAAAAGTTACAAGAAGGAAACAGAGAGTTCACATTGCAATCTCGGTGGGACCGATTCGCTCTTTCGGTGAGACCGAAAAGTTACGAAAGGGAAACAGAGAGTTTGCAATCCCATCTCGGTGAGACCGAGATCCTTATCGGTAGGACCGAATTGCTAGGGTTTGGCAGTGGAAAATGACAAGTGAAACTCGGTGGCGCCGGATTGAAAGAATTGGTATGACCGAGTTTGGCTTAGTGTTTAGGTCATTTGTGGCTATGGAAAAGTGGTTGAGGATTTTGGAGCATATCACCAAGCACATAAAGCAAGAGGCTCATTAAGCAACACCTCATCCCTCCTTGATAGTATTGGCTTTTCCTAAAGACTCAATGTGATCTTGGATCACTAAAATATAAAATGAAGAGTCTTGAACTTTTGAGCTTGAGCCAATTCTTTGTCCTTAGCATTTTGAGGGTTCCACTTTCACATCCATGCCATGCCAATCATTGAGCTTTCCTGAAATAATCATGTTGAAATAGCATTAGCTCAATGAGCTATATGTTGTTATGAATTACCAAAACCACCTAGGGATAGTTGCACTTTCACGCTCGCACAAGGTCCTCGGCCCCGCCTGACGGTCTTCCTCGCCCCAGCTGCAAAGGGCGAGCCGTTTCTTCGGCGGGAGCGGGTTTGGCCCCCCTCGAGGAGCCTTTACCTTCTCCACTGAAGAGAACCGGTGGATTGGAGCCATCGCAGCAAGACGGAGCAAGGATCGGGAAGAAGGAGAAGCTAGGAGGAATGGACTGGAAGGGCACGCACAGTTTCGTACTTATAGCCAGCGAAGACCAACCGCTGGCCTCCACGATCATAGGTAATCATGACACGATCTGCATGCAGGGACTTGTCCAACTCGCGCAATCACCGAGGCATCATGGGGAAGTGGAGACGCCCACGTCACATCAACCGCCATGTGGCGCCCAAGGCCGCAGGCTGTTAGGGCCCGCGGCGCTTCGCCCTTGCCCTTTCGCCTCTCGGCACGGCCAAGTCCATGCGCGCCTTGGGCCTGGGGGCTACTGTCGGCGTTCTGGGAACGGGGGTCCCCAGACTTGCCTGCCTGCGGCCTGCGGCGTGGCTCAAAGGAGGCCCAGCATGGCCCATCTTCATCAACACAAGACTCAAGACCCTCGCGAGGGGCCAAGCCTCACGGGGCGGACGACACGGCGCATCCTCAGGCGCAGCCTCCTCAGGCTGGCTCGCGAGGAGGCGGAGAAATCAAGGCGGGGTACCTCGCGAGGTGCCCCTGACGCAAGCCATGACGACTCAGGGCGCCAGGCGGGCGCCAGTGCGTGCAGCGTCCTTCTTTCCTCTTTGGTGCAAAGGGGGCAAGCGCAGCCGCGGAGTACCGAGGCATCATGCAAAGTTTGCCATTTCGATGCAACGAGACCAAGACCAGGCGGACTACGAGATGGAGGTCACCATGGAGCCCAGCACGGCGTCACCGCAGAGCCTTTCGCAGGCGAAGACCAACTTTAGTCAGGATAAGTGTACTAGTTGTTCCCCTTCAAATTAGCCTGCCATTGTTGGCGCCCTTCCCGCTCAATATTTGGGAAGAGGCCCAAGGCCTTTGCCTATAAATAGGACCAGCCACTCGCATAGCAAGGGGTTGGTTCGTTCGGTCCGCAATCAGAGAGAGAGAGAGAAGGGTGACTGAACTCCTCCTAGCGGTTCATCACCCCAGCCAAGAACAGACCCTCGCGAGGCTGTTCTTCCTTGTATCGTTCATCATCATCAGCCCCAAGAGGCAATCCACCAACCACACACTGGAGTAGGGTATTACACCACAACGGTGGCCCGAACCAGTATAAACCTTGTGTCTCTTGTGCAGTTCTTTTAGTAGTTTAGATCTTTGTGAGATGGGGAGGTAGAAGGTGTGATCTCCGCGCGCACCCCAGTGTTCGAACCTTAAGGGTCTGCCGGAACCCGTGATCCGACAGAACCCGAAAGAGTTCTCGACGCCAGGTGGTATCGGACTCATCGTCCGATGACTCTGCGACGCACTCCTCCCATGAAGACGAGGGGGGAAGATGAATATGCTCCCCCTCCAGCCAGGGGAGACAAGAAAAGGAAGGCCGCCCCAACCGGGGGGGCCGAAGGGTCCAAGAAGGGAAGGACTCTCCTTCCGGACTGCTCCACCACCACCGCCGAAGACGAAGATGAGTGGCTGCTCAGGGCCAAGCCCCGGGCGAAGTCATAAGTATTCGGACACCAGAGTAACTCATAAGATACCTTTGTCCCACTGCTTCTCCTAACGCCGAGTATGATTATGCAGACCGCCCCAAGCCCGTATCGACGTATCTTCGTCGGGCGGCTCCATGGACTCGTCGGATATGGATAGCGATCCACTTCCGACCGCCACCTCCCCTTGCCCTACGGACAATGCCGGGGTACTGTCCCAAGAGGCACCGGGTCGAGGGGAGACAGTCCGGGAGGCGCCTCAAGGCGACCTTCCGGACTCCGGGAGCAAAGGGAGTAAGGCTCCCGAGGGCTCCGAGTTCGGCCTTCAGCCGAACACTGCGCCGGAACCTCCAGTGGTTCCGGACTCGGGCAGGCGGCCTCCTTCCAAAAGGGCCAAGACGCCCCTGCCGGTGACCTCTGTCCATCCAGAGGCACCGGACAATCTGCTGGGAGCGCTTCGCAGCGCTTCCATCGACGAAGAGCACCGCACTATTATGAGTGCGGTGATCCAGAAGGTTCAGTCCGCCAAGAGCGGACTGAGTGAAGCCTATGCCAGCCTTCTAACAGGATTTGAGGTAAGTATTTTAAATATAGGAAAAATATTACCGTATAGACAGTAGCCCCTAATGCTATGTTTGGTGTTCAAAAAGAAAAGCCGAATAGAGGATCAACTAATATCTACAGGAGTCTAATATAAGTATGTCTATATGCGTATGCAGGCTTCGCTGCTGACCTCTGCCGCACTGACTGCGGAGGTCGCCGTACTGAAGCAGGAGCTCGAAGGGTCCAAGAAAGAGCTCGGCCTTGCCAAGAGGCAGCTCGAGGAGAACAAAGGTAAGTAATACCTAGTCTATAGATATGTATATATACAAAAAGGATGCGATTGCAAAATGACAGGATCATCTTTAATTTGCCAGGGGCCACGACCGAAGTGGCAACCCTGAAGCAAGCGCTATCCGAGGCCGAGAACAAAGCGGCCCAGGAGCGCATCGAGCGGGAAAAGCAAGAGGCACGGGTGGGCGAGGTGCAGCAAGAGCTCCACGCTCTCGTGACGAAGCACGAGCCGTTGGAGCTTGACTTGAAGACGCGAGAGTCCGAGCTTACCGCGGCCCTTGAGAGTGCAAAGAGTGCCAAGGCTGAAGCCCAAAAGGCCCTCCAGGAGATTGATATGATGAAGAAGATAGCGGCGGGTAAGGCATTCAATATGCAAAGCAAGCATGTGAAAGTAAATTACTTGTTACTTACCCGAGTCTGGAGCTCTCCAGGAGCATTCGCAGATTTTCCCCGCAGCGTGTCGGATGTCGCACAGTTTTACCAGGCCGAGGAGGGAAGCTCAATGGAGAAGCTGTTCTGGTCTCAGTATACTGGGACCGAACACCCAATGCCTCTGAGCGGCCAGCTGAAGCAACTGGTCGAGCTGCACAAGGCGTCCGAACAGGCCATGAAGGGCTTTATAGTCCGGATGTGGCCTGGCGACGCCCTTCCCAATAGCTACTTCAGCCTGGTGAGGCAGCTTGTGGATGCCTGCCCACGGCTGGAAGTCATCAAGCGGTCCGTCTGCATCGAAAGTGCACGCTGGGCTTTCGCCCGTGTGAAGGTGCACTGGGCCAAGATGGACGCCGTGAAGCTGGTGAAGGAAGGGCCGCCGCAGGGAAAGGAGCATCGCCACCCCGAGATGTACTATGAGGGTGTCCTGAAGGGTGCCCATCTTGTAGTGGACGAGTGTGCGAAAGATGTAATCTTTGAATAAACTTGCTCGTGTAATCCTGTATTATGAAAACTTGTTCATATGCGCTATGCAACGCTTGTTTGAATTTAAAATATTACCTTTTGTTCGGCTGTTTATCAAATCTGAGAGATGGCTAGTCGTCGGCTTCTGCCCCCACGCCACGAGTGCTGGGGTGTTCGGGATAAACCTGAGCACTCTTGTTCCCATTTTTGGGTCCTTCGAGGGAGGTGCTCAGCACAACGAACATGGAAATCGGACTATAATGCGTTATCACTCTCACTTAACCATAGAATTCTATAATTTTAAATTTTGGAGAAGCCCCTAGTATTCAGAAAGCCGAATTCGGGGCGCTATACACGCCTTAAGCCGGACAGGGCCAACTCCTCGCTGTAAGCGGCATAAGTCTTTAGGGACTTAAAACCTCTCGAACAGCGACCAGTGTCTCACCTTATCATGACAATCAGTTTTAGCTTTCTCTACCGAGGTGCTTAGCCCAGCAGAACCGGGGCACAATCGCAGTAGTTCTCCCAGTGCTACGTTAGCCGATATAGCGGAACATAAGGTACCAAAACATGGGAGCCGGGCAAACCCAACTATTGACCCAAGACATGATTCGGAGCTGATGCATATAGTGCTATAAGTTTGGGGTGTCGCACTATCGAAAGTGTTCGGACTTCTCACGCCGTATTATGGGGTATGCTTAAGCCCCTAGCATATTGGCCGTACCAGAGTGTACGGGTGCTAGATGTCATGAATGAACATATATATATATATAAAGGAAGAATGCAATAATAGTCTTAATGATATGTATTATTTATTCAAAAAGGTGCATTAAAGCAGAATGATACGAGTAGTGCGATAAGCAAAAAGTAGGACTATTTGACATGTCCCTTCCAAGGGCAGGCTGGGGAATAGTATTAAAGCAAGTGTTTCACTCGTTATCGTAATCCACCTGGGAGTTCCGTGGTGTGACATAGCTTTCTGCCTCCTTGGTTGCTGCATCATGTGTTCGGCAATCATGCTGCCGGACAGGGTTTCCAGATATTAAAGTCCTGAAAGAGAAAAATAACAAAGCGGGAAGCCCCTAGTGCGGTTTAAGCCGTGTCTTGGAGCGTGCCGTAGTCGTGCCCCCCTCCCCACCTGTGCCCATGGTATTTTTAATGCGGAATTATGTACGCGTGGCACGGATTTCGCCATTTGGCTGGGACTGGGGTGGGGGCCGCATTGCTATGCGAGCTCGGAATGTGCCAGGCGGTCCTGTTGCCGATTACTCTAAGCGCGCTTGAAGGTGTCCAGGTCCTCAGTCACCAAACTAGTGGATTGCCTTAAGTGGCTGCTTTGCGCTTCTGCTGCAAGGGTCGTAGTGTGCTCCTCCGTGCGGAGAGAGCGCTCTGTGTTTCCATTGACTGTAATGACCCCCCGAGGTCCTGGCATCTTGAGCTTGAGATATGCATAGTGCGGTACCGCATTGAATCTCGCAAATGTGGTCCGCCCGAGCAGTGCATGGTAGCCACTACGGAACGGGACTATATCGAAGATTAACTCTTCGCTTCGGAAGTTATCTAGGGATCCGAAGACCACTTCCAGTGTGACTGAGCCTTTGCAATGGGCCTCTACACCTGGTATGACGCCTTTAAAGGTCGTTTTTGTGGGTTTGATCCTTGAGGGGTCTATACCCATTTTGCGCACTGTGTCCTGATAAAGCAAGTTCAGGCTACTGCCGCCATCCATAAGGACTCGAGTGAGGTGAAATCCGTCAATGATTGGGTCTAGGACTAGTGCAGGGAATCCGCCATGACGAATACTAGTGGGGTGGTCCCTGCGATCGAAGGTGATCAGACAGGAGGACCATGGGTTGAACTTTGGGGCGACTGGCTGCAATGCATATACGTCCCTGAGCGCACGCTTCGGCTCCCTCTTGGGGATGTGGGTTGCGTATATCATGTTCACCGTCCGCACTTGTGGGGGGAACCTCTTCTGTCCTCCGGTGTTCGGCTGCCGGGGCTCCTCCTTGTCGTTGCTATGTGACCCCTTATCTCTTTTTTCGGCATTTAACTTGCCGGCCTGCTTGAACACCCAACAATCCATGTTGGTGTGGTTGGCTGGCTTGTCGGGGGTGCCATGTATTTGTCATGAGCGATCGAGTATACGGTCCAAACTGGACGGGCCCGGAGTGCTTCTTTTGAATGGCTTTTTCCACTGACCGGGTTTAGAGCCTTTGAATCCGGCATTGGCTATCGTATCCTCGGTATTGTCGTTGTTAATGCGGCGCTTATGTTTGTTGCGACGTGACCTGCCGTTGTCGTCCTTGGTATCTGAAGTACCATGGTTCTTTGATATGTTATTGCTGCGAGACAACCAGCTGTCCTCTCCCGCAAAAAATCGGGTCATGAGTGTCGTGAGGGCTGCCATAGATTTCGGCTTTTCCTGGCCAAGGTGCCGGGCGAGCCATTCGTCACGGATGTTGTGCTTAAAAGCTACTAGGGCCTCTGCATCCGGACAGTCGACGATTTGATTTTTCTTTGTTAGGAACCGTGTCCAGAATTGCTTGGCCAATTCCTTTGGCTACTGAATTATGTGGCTCAAGTCATCGGCATCTGGTGGTCGCACATAGGTGCCCTGAAAGTTGTCGAGGAATGCGGCTTCCCGATCTTCCCAACAGCCAATGGACTCTGCTGGCAAGCTGTTGAGCCAATGCCGAGCTGGTCCTTTGAGTTTGAGTGGGAGGTATTTGATGGCATAAAGGTCATCACTGCGGGCCATGTGGATGTGCAGGAGGAAATCCTCGATCCATACCGCAGGATCTGTTGTGCCGTCGTGTAATTCTATATTGACGGGTTTGAAACCCTCTAGGATTTGATGATCCGTTACTTCGTCTATGAAGCATAAGGGGTGTGCGGCGTCTCTATACTGGGTTATATCGCGACGCAACTCAAATGAGTCTTGCCCGCTGTGTTCGGCCCGGCCGGACTTACTTTTACTATATCCGGCGTGACGATTATCATCTCGCATAGTGGCGCGCCCTCGTGATCCGTAGATCAATCTTGCATGTTTTGCTTTGTCCTCCAATACGTCTCGCAGGTCTGGAGTATTTCCCCATGGCTTTTTATTTGAATGGCGTCAGGGTGCGGGCTGAGCTTTTGGCTGGAATGCCTCTCTATTGCGGCCATGAGGTGGCCGATCAACCGCGTCATACACCGGGGATGTAGGTTTCGGTGCATCCTCCTCTAGTCGGGGTAGCAACATGCACTTTGGGTAACTCCTGGAGGGGCGTTCGAGTTTATATTCCTCCGCCGCCAGGACTTCAGTCCATCTGTCAGCTAGCAAATCTTGATCAGCTTGAAGTTGCTACTCTTTTTCTTAAGGCTATTTTCCATGTCTATAAGCCGGCGCTTGAAGCGCTCTTGTTCGACGGGATCCTCTGGCACGACAAATTCGTCATCGTCGAGGCTTGCCTCCTCTTCGGAGGGAGGAGTGTAATTATCATCCTCCGCCTCTCTATCTGCCGCTCTCTCAAGAGGGCTGGCTTCTCCAGCCTCCTGCTCTAAATCTTGCTGGAGGGGATTGTTGTTGTCTTCGGCACTGTCCGGAGTGTTATTATCTCCGGTGCCGGTATCACCGCTTTGGCCGTGGCGGGACTTAGAGCGGCACCGCTGACGTCGACGTTTGGATTGCTTCTTGGAGGGGTCATCGTCCGTTGTCCCGTCGTCATTGCCTTCTTTGGGTGTGTCCACCATGTATATGTCATATGATGAGGTGGCTGTCCAGTGCCCTATGGGTAGTGGTTCCTCTTCGCCTCCCGCATCGTCGTCCATACCGTCGATGTCTTCGGAGTCGAAGTCGAGCATGTCAGTTAAGTCATCGACAGTGGCTACTAAGTGGGTGGTGGGTGGGCGGCGAATTTCTTCGTCATCCGCATCCCAATCATGTCGGACGTAGTTCGGCCAGGACTCTCCTGACAAGGAGAGAGACCTTAATGAGTTCAGTATGTCGCCAAAGGGCGAGTGCTGAAAAATATCCGCAGAGGTAAACTCCATGATCGGCGCCCAGCCGGATTCGATAGGCATGGGCACAGGCGGTTCGGAGTCCGTGGTCGGAGAAGGATCCGACAGTTTGGCAACACGGCTCTCGTGAAAGGTAAGGTCGATATTCCGCTCGATCGTCGCTGATGGTATGGCTTCCGTGGCAGGGTCTATCCACCCGTCCATGGATGGTGCAACTGGTTCCGAATTGAGGGTCGGAGTGGTTGCCGGTGCGCTCTCCTGAACACTGTCCAATGGTAGAGCTAAATCGTACTCATCGTGACCGCGTGGCGCATAAGGCAGGGGCTCTAATCCGTCCAAGATCAAGTCTCCGCGGATATCGGCCGTGTAGTTTAAGATTCCAAGCCTGACCTGGTGGCCAGGGGCGTAACTTTCGATCTGCTCCAGATGGCCACGTGAGTTGGCCCGCGGTGCGAAGCCGCCGAATACAAAGATCTGTCCGGGGAGAAAAGTCTCACCCTGGACCGCATCGCTATCGATGAATAGAGGAACCATCAAGCCTAACAGCGATGACATAGAGGAACTCTCAATGAAAGCACCAATGTCGATGTCAAAACCGGCGGATCTCGGGTAGGGGGTCCCGAACTATGCGTCTAAGGCGGATGGTAACAGGAGGCAGGGGACACGATGTTTTACCCAGGTTCGGTCCCTCTTGATGGAGGTAAAACCCTACGTCCTGCTTGATTTATTCTTGATGATATGAGTATTACAAGAGTTAATCTACCACGAGATCGGAGAGGCTAAACCCTAGAAGCTAGCCTATGGTATGATTGTATGTTGTCCTACGGACTAAAACCCTCCGGTTTATATAGACACCGGAGGGGGCTAGGGTTACACAAGGTCGGTTACAAAGGAGGATATATCCATATCCGTACTGCCTAGCTTGCCTTCCACGCCAAGTGTAGGACCTTGAAGTAGATGTGTCTAGAGGGGGGTGATTAGACACTTAATGCTAAAGTTGCAATTTTTAAGCTTTTTTGGTATAAGTGGAGTTTAGGCATAATTTCAACACTCACAATATGTATCAAGCAAGTATGCAAAGAGCGTATAGGCAGCGGAAAGTAAAGCATGCAACTTGCAAGAATGTAAAGGGAAGGGTTTGGAGAATTCAAACACAATTGGAGACACGGATGTTTTCCCATGGTTCGGATAGGTGGTGCTATCCTACATCCACGTTGATGGAGACTTTAACCCACGAAGGGTAACGGTTGCGCGAGTCCACGGAGGGCTCCACCCACGAAGGGTCCACGAAGTAGCAACCTTGTCTATCCCACCATGGCCATCACCCACGAAGGACTTGCCTCACTAGCGGTAGATCTTCACAAAGTAGGCGGTCTCCTTTCCCTTACAAACTCCTTGGTTCAACTCCACAATCTTGTCGGAGGCTCCCAAGTGACACCTAGCCAATCTAGGAGACACCACTCTCCATGAAGTAACAAATGGTGTGTTGATGATGAACTCCTTGCTCTTGCGCTTCAAATGATAGTCTCCCCAACACTCAACTCTCTCTCATAGGATTTGGATCTGGTGGAAAGGAGGTTTGAGTGGAAAGCAACTTGGGGAAGGCTAGAGATCAAGATTCATATGGTAGGAATGGAATATCTTGGACTCAACACATGAGTAGGTAGTTCTCTCTCAGAAATAGAATGCTAGAAGTGTAGGCTTAGTCTGATGGCTCTCTCCATGAATGAAGAGGAGGTGGAGGGGTATATATAGCCTCCACACAAAATCCAACCGTTACACACAATTTACCAATCTCGGTGGGACCGAATCAACAAACTCGGTCGAACCGAAAAGGTAAACCTAGTGACCGTTAGAGATTTTCGGTGGGACCGACTGGATCAACTCGGTGGGACCGATGTGCTAGGGTTAGGGTAAATCCAAAACTCGGTTTGACCAAGTACTCAAACTCGGTGGGACCGATTTTGGTAATAGGCGAAACAGAGAGTTGGCCAAGCAAACTCGGTGGGACCGATTGTATATCTCGGTGAAACCGAGAGTATTGCAATAGGTAACAGAGAGTTTGCAAGCCCATCTCGGTGAGACCGAGATCCCAAAGGTGAGACCGAACTGATTAGGGTTTGGCAGTGGCTTATGACATATGAAACTCGGTGGCTCCGGATAGAAATAATCGGTAGGTCTGAGTTTGGCTTTAGGTTTACGTCATATGTGGATATGGGAAAGTAGCTGAGGATTTTGGAGCATATCATTAAGCACTTGAGCAAGAGACTCATTAAGCAACACCTCATCCCTCCTTGATAGTATTGGCTTTTCCTATGGACTCAATGTGATCTTGGATCACTAAAATATAAAATGAAGAGTCTTGAGCTTTGAGCTTTAGCCAATCCTTTGTCCTTAGCATCTTGGAGAACTTCCCATAGCCTTTAGTTCATGCCACTCTATTGTCGAGTTTGTGATAGACTTGTTCCAGGAACCGTTCCAATTTCTAGAAGACCCTATAAGATGGCACCCTTAGAACTTGCCGAACTTAAGAACCAACTCGATGAGTCCTTGAAAAAGGGTTTCATCCGTCCTAGTTCCTCTCCTTGGGCTTGCCCCGTCCTCTTCTTCAAGAAGAAGGATGGAACGGATCGGATGGTTGTAGATTACCGACCTGTCAACTTGGTCACTATCAAGAACAAGTATCCGCTTCCTAGGATCAACGATCTCTATGACCAGCTCGCTGGATCCTCAGTCTTTTCCAAGATGGATTTGAGGTTGGGCTACCATCAAATCAAAATCAAAAACGGGGACATTCCCAAAACGGCCTTTATTACTCCTTATGGCCAATATGTCCTTCGGTTTAACCAATGCCCCAGCCACCTTCTCTCGGTTAATGAACTCAGTCTTCATGGAGTATTTGGATAAATTCGTCGTAGTATACCTCGATGATATACTCATCTACTCCAAGAGTGAGGAGGAACATGCCGAACATCTAAGGCTGGTATTGACGAAACTTCAAGAGCATCGCCTTTATGCCAAATTCTCCAAGTGTGAATTTTGGTTGCCAGAAGTGACCTATCTAGGCCATGTAATCTATGGTAAGGGTATTGCTGTCAATCCCGAGCGAGTTCAAGCCGTCCTTGATTGGACTCCACCTGAGACGGTCAAGCAAGTTCGGAGCTTCCTTGGCTTAGCGAGCTATTGCCGCCGCTTCGTCAAGAATTTCTCCAAGGTTGCCAAACCTCTAACTGAACAACTCAAGAAAGATAAAAAGTTCGAATGGACCCCACAGTGCGAGTTCAGCTTTCAGGAACTGAAAAGGCGCCTGACATCTTCTCCCGTACTGGTACCACCAGATTTCTCCCAGGACTTTATTATCTATTGCGACGCCTCGCGACAAGGACTAGGTTGCATACTCATGCAAGATCGTCAGGTAATTGCCTATGCCTCACGGCAATTACACCCACATGAGGAAAATTATCCCACACATGATCTAGAGCTTGTAGTTGTAGTCCATGCACTTAAAACTTGGCAACATTACCTTCTCGGTAATCGTTGCGAGATCTTCACCGATCACCAAAGTTTGAAGTATATCTTCACCCAACTGGATTTGAATCTCAGGCAAAGACGTTGGGTCGAGTTGATCTCGGATTACGACTTAGGAATAACTTACACCCCGAGCAGAGCCAATGTCATGGCTGATGCACTAAGTCGTAAATCTTATTGTAACAACCTGATGTTACAATAGAGCCAACCATTTCTCCACGAGGAATTTCGTAAGCTTAATCTTCACATTGTTCCTCAAGGATTCCTATCCACTCTGGTGGCGAAACCTACCCTTACGGATCAAATCAGAGCTGCCGAGAAGCATGATAAGGGCATATCCCGGATTAAGGAAAACATTGCTAGCGGAGTTGCTAAATGTTTTTCTGTGGATAAGCGAGGTGTTGTTTTCTTCGAGTACCGCTTGGTGGTTCCCAAGAAACAACATCTACGCCAGTTGATTCTTAAGGAAGCTCAAGAATCCCCTCTCACCATTCATCCTGGTAGTACTAAAATGTATCAAGACCTATGCCGGAGGTTTTGGTGGACTAGGATGAAGAGAGAAATTGCTCAATACATTGCTAGTTGCGACGTCTGTCGTCGTGTTAAAGCAGAGCATCAACGGTCTGCTGGCACCCTTCAACCTTTGGCTATTCCTGAGTGGAAATGGGATAAAATCAGTATGGATTTCATTACTGGGTTTCCCAGGACCAAGAGAGGGAATAATGCTATCTTTGTCATGATCGATCGTCTTTCCAAAGTAGCCCATTTCCTACCTATTCGTGAGAGTATCACCGCTAGCCAGCTAGCTGATTTATACATCTCCCGAATAGTGTCTCTTCATGGTGTCCCATTGGAAATTAACTCAGACCGTGGGAGTCTCTTCACCTCTCGATTTTGGGAAAGTTTCCAAAATGCTATGGGAACTCATCTCTCTTTTAGCACCGCCTGCCACCCTTAATCAAGTGGTCAAGTAGAGCGAGTCAATCAAATTCTGGAAGGTATGCTCCAAGCTTCTGTCATCTCATTCGGAATGGGTTGGGAGAAATCCCTTCCATTCGCAGAGTTTGCTTATAACAATAGTTATCAAGCTAGCTTGGGCAAAGCTCCTTTCGAAGTTCTTTATGGACGAAAATGTCGAACGCCTCTCAACTGGTCAGAAACCGGGGAAAGACAACTCTTTGGCCCGAATATGATTCAGGAAGCAGAAGAGCAGGTTTGCGTTATTCATGAGAAATTGAAAACAGCCCAATCTCGTCAAAAGAGCCAATATGATCGTAAACATAAGCTCATGACTTATGAAGTCGGCGAGAAGGCTTACCTTCGGGTTACTCCGTTAAAAGGAACCCATCGTTTCGGTACCAAAGGCAAATTGGCTCCTCGTTACATTGGACCCTTTCGCATTCTTGCCAAACAAGGAGAAGTTGCCTACCAATTGGAATTACCTCCGCATCTTTCCAGAGTCCACGATGTCTTCCACGTTTCTCAACCCAGGCATTGCTTCGCGGATCCTATCCGTGGAGTGGACCACGAAATGCTTGATCTACAAGATAACCTCTCATATCGGGAATATCCCGTTCGTATGCTTGATCAAGCCGAGCGTACCACTCGACGCCATAATATCAAGTTTCTCAAGGTTCAATGGTCACACCATTCCGAAAAGGAAGCCACTTGGGAAAGGGAGGATCGTCTTCGACTCGAGTACCCCACCTTCTTCCCTACAGATCCTAAATCTCGGGACGAGATTCTTTTGAGTGGGGGTGAGTTGTCACACCCTAGCAAGTTCATGCATTAGAGTGTTTGCATCATGTTTAATTCTCCCAGAAAGATGAAATGGGGATAACAGAACCCCCAGCACCCCCTTAAACCAACTAGGGTTTACTAAAATTGGTTTCAATGAACCCAAAATGCCCTTCACAAAATGTTCATCATTTCTGGATTGGGCTAAAACCCCTGGCAAAAATGGTGCACTCTTTTCTAGGACATTCTAGATTTTTTTGAATTAAATCATAAGTATTTGAATTTCGGCATTTAAATACTATAAAATATTTTAAATGCCCAAATAATTCTGGATTTAAGTGAGGGCTGTTAGGAATAATCCCAACGGAGCCCACAATTATTTTCAGGATTTTTGGAAACGTTTTAGTATTTTTAATAAAGCTCAACAGTTGCAGAAAATTAGAAAATAGAAAACAAATCAGAAAGAGAGAGAGAGAGAGAGAGAGGAAGGCCAGAGGCCACTTACCTGGCTGGCCCGACCCATCTGGCCCGTGCCAGTCATCACCTACCTCTGCTAGTAGGTAGAGGAGGGACACCGCGACGCCGCCGAGCTCGCCACGCCACCTCCCTGCCTGCCTGCCGTCGCCCGCGCCAGCGCGACGCCTTGAAATGCCTTCGTGGCACCGCCCCAATCCCCTGGACACCTCATTCCTCCCCCCTGCTCTCTCCCTCGCTCCCCCGAAGCCATGGCCGACGCTGCCGCAGCCACGCCACCGTAGTTCTCACGTCCACCATCGTCCTCGCGCCGCCCCGCCGTGTCCACGAGCTCTGCCACCATCCTCTCCGTTGAGCAGCCCGAGCCCCGAGCGCTCGCGCACCCTGCTTCGTCTTCTTCGAGCTCGACTTCATCGAGCACCACTGCAGATCCCCTTCGTCGTCGCTGCCGCATCAGCTCGTCCCCGACCGCGCCGTCTGCTCCTATGTCACTGTCGTGAGCTGCTGCACCTCCCCATTCTCTCAGTTTCCCTTCTCGTGCACCGTAGCAACTGCACGAAGCTCCACCGCACGCACCGCCGCCAAGGTCGTCGCCGACAATGCTCCGGCCACCCACTAGCCACCCCATCGTGTCCAACACACTCACCGCACTCGCAAGAGCCCAATGCACCACTCCACGCGCCTCGCCGTGCCCCGTAGCTTCGGGTTCATCTTCAGACGAGCTCCGACCGCCGCCAAACTCGTCGTCGACGCCTTTTCTGACCACCCCAGCTCCTCCCGCTTGGCCTACCAGATGCGCGCAAGCCTCAGCTACGCGTTGGACCAAACCGCAGTCAATTTGGTCGACTGTGGGCAAAACCCGACGCTCTCCACCGCGTCTGTCGTCACCGGCGTCGAGCCGTGGACCAACATCGGCGGGTTTGACCATGTTTGACCCGTGTGGGCCCAGGTTAACTCCCCCCTAAGCTTATGACAGGTGGGGCCAGCCTATTAATTAGGTTAGGATTAGTGCTAACTAATTTTAGTTAGTTTAGGTCACTGACATGCGGGCCCAGGCCCCACTGACAGTTAGTTAGTATTAACTTAATTCTATTAGTTAGCTGAGACACTGACAGATGGGGCCCACCAGTCAGGTTTGACCTGGGCTGGCACCTTTGACTCGCTGATGTCACAGTGATGCAGTGCTGATGCAGTTATTTAATTTCTGGATTTATTTTTATATAGGAAATTCCAGAAAATAGCCAAAACTTCTAAAAATCATAGAAAATCAACCATAGCTCCAAATCAAACAAATTATATATGAAAAATGATTAGAAAAATTCAATATTTCCATCTGTAATGGTTTCATGCATGACAAAACACTTTAAACTTGTTGTTTTGGTGAAACAAGCTAATACACTTATTATGCATAAGAACTTAAGCTTCCATTTGAATCTATGGACCCATTTCAACTTGTTTCACATTGCATTAGGCAGGACACATCATTTTTCCACGTCATAGCATGCATATTGTTGCATATTGCCATGTGTTGATTATGTTCTGTGTGTCCTTCGTGGTAGGTTCTGCCTCCGAGGATATCTCCGAGTATCCAACTGAAGGGCAGTACCCTACTACCACTCCATCAGGCAAGCAGCCCAATTGATCATCTCGATACGATCCCATGTTCTCACCTCTGCTCTCGTTTACTGCGTTAAGACAACAACGTTTCAAACTGCTGTGTGCTACGGTAGTTGAACCCTTATCCTCTACATGACCTGTCATTGCCACAGTAACTAGATGAAACCCTAGCATGTGTAGGAGTTGATTGAGCCATGTATGTGTTTCCTACCTTGCTATGCTTAGAGTTGTGTCAGGTCTGGTTCATCTGGGTGATGGGCTAGAGTGAAATGATTATGTCGGTAATGTGAGGGATGTGTTGAACATGATTTGGTAAAGGTATCGATGAGAGGCCATGTAAGAGTACATGGTGGGTTGTTTCATTGAGGCCGTCCATAAGAACTGCGATCTGTATGTGTGATTTAAGATTCAGCTACTACCACACATTGGGCCCTGAAATACGACCCCGCTCGACTTACTGACCCCTCTCGTCCTCTATCCAGGAGTTGCAACTAGTTTCTTGTGTTTGTAGGTTATGTGTTGGCAGACGTGCGTAGCGCTGACCCTAGGGGTGGGCTATGACGCGGTAGATACACTATGGCCGGGTATGCCGGGCGCCCGTTTGGCGTCTCGGGACCCTGTACACATCGTTTGGGGCCGTTGAGGACACCCCGGCCGGATTTCCTTGCGGATGGAACCTGAATAGGCGATAAACCTGGACTAGAGGCTTGTGCGGTTAGTCAGGTCATGGTCTACACCCACGTCGGCTTTCGCTTGAAGTCTGCCGAGCACATGTCGTGTGTAGACGCTAAGTGGTGGAAACATGTGTGACGAAGTACACCCCTGCAGGGTATGAAACTATTCGGATAGTTGCGTCCGCGTTAAAGGACTACTTGGTTGCCTATACAGTTCATAGACAAGTTAATGGTTACTACTAAAAGACTCAAGATAAGTGTGAGTATCGAGGATGGCTCTCTCGTAGGATGACGAGGGAGGATCCTCGGTGGAGTATTGTGTTGGTGATTAGTGGACTCATGTGCGAAAACTATTTTACTAGTGGTGTCTCGTAGGATAGCTTAGCCAAGAGTCAAAGCTGGCTTGCTGAAATAACTCCACCACCTTCTTAAGAATGAGCATGTATAGTAGGTTCTGTTGTAAGACTTGCTGAGTACCTTTGTACTCATGTTTGCTTTAATTACTGTTTTCAGACGACAACACCTCCCCCTCCGATGGGTTTTATGTAGATCTCGACGTCGATGAGTGACTTGCCACCCAGGTGGTGATCCTGGCCATGGAGGGCCCCGTGTAGATAGACAGGCTTCGACAAGCCTTCTTTCTTTCTAGTGTCTGTACTCAGACTATTTGCTTCCGCATGTGCTTGTATGCTTGTATGACTTGAGTGTCGGGTCATGTGACCCCTACCTATATGAACATGTTATGTATGGCTCTCTGGAGCCTTTAAATAAAGTACTTGAGTTGTAGAGTTTTGTTGTGATGCCATGTTGTATTTGCACATATCGAGCATATTGTGTGTATGATTGAAATGCTTGGTATGTGTGGGATCCGACAATCTAGTTGTTTATCCTTGGCAGCCTCTCTTATGGGGAAATATAGTCTAGTGCTCCTCGAGCCATAGTAGTCCGCTACAGCCCGGTTCACCGGAGTCCTGCTAGCCCAGCACTATTGCTCAGGACACTTGACTAGCCGGCATGTCTTTCACTTCGTTCCTATGTCTGTCCCTTCGGGGAAATGTCACGCGGTGACATCCGGAGTCCTGCTCAGCCTGCTACAGCACGGGTTCCCCGGAGTCCTATTAGCCCAGTGCTACAGCCCGGATTCACACGCGGTTGACCAACATGTTCGATGTGATTCATGTATGCATGTATCCATAGGTCGGTGCCGCTTTGGGTTCACGACTAGCCATGTCGGCCCGGGTTCTCTGTCATATGGATGCTAGTGACACTATCATATACGTGAGCCAAAAGGTGCAAACGGTCCCGGTCCATGGTAAGGCGACACCCGTGGGGATACCGTGCGTGAGGCCGCCGCAATGTGATATGAGGTGTTACCGGCTAGATCAATGTGACTTGGAATCGGGGTCCTGACAGTCATTTAACAGCCCACGCAGAAACTGGGCTATTTCTTGTTCGAAGTAACTTCAGGCCTCTTAACGGCATGTAGTCTTCGTGGATAAATTTCAGCCCAACTGGCCTATCCACCTATTAATGGCCCGTGTAATAGTTGGGCCTAATTCCAGCCCGCGTTGAATCCGGCCTGCTTACAGCCCATCTGATAATGGCCCGTGACACTTTTATGCCTATGGCCCGCGTAGGTACCGGCCTGCTTCAAGCCCATAATTTTAACCATTTCATGCTTATAGCTATCCAAATATAAACAACATTTGTCCATTTCCTGCTGTCTTAACCATTTGTCCATAATTTTAACCACACTCACCATCCATGCTTATACGTTGTCCATTTGTCTTCCACGAAGATACGTTGTCCATAATTTATCCAAATGTACAAATGTTGTTTAAAATTATGGACAAATGTTCTAAACAACATTTGTCCATTTGCACTCATAGCTATCCAAATATAAACAACAAAGTTTCAAGGCTCGAGGAGGACAAACTTACATTAGTACTGAAGATAGGCTCTATAAAGGACTTGTCCATATTGATGGGGGGGGGACAATTCAAGAAGTTTACCGCACACTCTTCTTCAAGAGTGTTGCCTTTATTCTACCTTTTGTTAAGGGGACATTTACATTTGTGCCCCTAACTTGAACCCACTACTCAGATTTGCCCCTAATTTCCAAGCATGCTCAAATTTTCCCTTCCGTCGTCAGTTGCACTTACAGAATTGCCCTTCCGTGCCGTTTCCGTCCAATCAAAGGTCTTTGACCGTTTTCTTAACATTTGCTGGACGTTTTTGCCCCTATATGCCCATGCCACTTACATGTGGGACCGGCTCAAGAAAATAAGAAAACTCTCTCACCCCCTGACTCACTTACAACTGGCCCCCAACCAACATAAAAGAATAAATAAATAACTCTCTCCCTCTCTCTGCGTGACATGTGGGCCACGGGAGGCCCACATGCCAGGGTCAACGCTGGTCCACACATGGCCATGGTGTGGCTCGGCTGATGGCCGGCGCCGGCGAGGGCAGTGCGCCTGCTCGTGAGGACCAGAGAGGCATGCTCGGACTGGTCTGGCGAAGGGGGTGGAGCCGCCGCCCACAGCTATCATCATTGCTAATGTCGAAGCTATTGGCTGAGATCGCCTGAGAGCTTCTGCCGATGATGTCGTCACTAGCCACCGCGGCGCGAGTCCAGATCGAGCAGGATGAGCATGTCCATGAGCTCCTTCGGTCGCCTATCCTCCACCCTACACAGTCAATCGAGCCTGGGGCCGCCCGTTGACGATGCGCGGGACCACGAACTCCGCCACGACCGTCGGTCTTCCCCTCCTAAATCCGGCCACGCCGAGCCACCGTTGAGCTACCCGACCTTTGTGTCGTCGTCGCAGAAGGGTCACGCACCTACTACAATCTTCTCCCGCCTGATTCTGTGGCCGTAGCCACCTGCCCGAAGCCGACCACCATGACGGACCTCGACTGGTCGGCCATGCGAGCGCCCATTTACTCCTGCCGTGCTCAGCATGCTTAGCGCATCACACAGATCGTGTGCCTCGCGACCTCCTCCCGCGGTTGTACGGCCCCCTCCGGCGAGCCGCCAGCGAGCGCAGCCGCTCATGGCCGCGAATGCGTAGACCAGTTGACCCTGGGTCCCATGGCCCACATGTCAGGTTGAGAGAGGGGGGGGGGTTATGCGAGGAGAGTGTTTTTTTATTTTGTACTAATTTTGTTTGGGGTCCATGTGTAAGTCAGAGAGATGGGATAAGAGAGATTTTTTTACGTTGGTTCCACATGTAAGTGGCATGTGCAAAGAGGGGCCAAAATGTCCAACCAACGTCAGGAAAACGGTCAAAGCCCTTTGACTGGACGGAAACGGCACATAAGGACATTTTTGTAAGTGCAACTAACGGAAGAGGGGCAAATTTGAGCATGCTTTAAAATTAGGGGCAAATATGAGTAGTGGGTTCGAGTTAGGGGCACAAATGAAAATGACCCTTTGTTAAGAGTAGATATAGATGTGAAAATATGGGAACAAATGGCGATTATTTAACATAAGATGCAGAGTACAAATGTAAATACAGCATACAGGCAGAAGGCACTGACAAGAGCAATGCAGAGCTAAACTTCTTCAGTAACATTGGTTTTATTCTTTTGGCAAGAGTAAATGTAGATCTGATGTGTAGAAAAATGGAGGACATGGGAAAATAAGCTGCAAAGTGTACATGAAGAACTAGCTGACAAATATAAGTATAGTGATGAAGGACAACAGATACTTACAAGAACAATGCAGAACTAAATTTCTTCATAGGCATTGGGTTTATTGTACATTAATTTAAGCATTAATATAGATCTGATAATTTGGAGCGAACAGTGGATAAGCAAGCTATAATGCACAATGATGTCACATAATCCACTAGTTATGAATGTAAGGACAGCGATAGGACAATAGGTACTCACAAGAGCAAAGCAGCGACCAGCATAGTTGTGATATCCTAGGTTTTGTGACGCTGGTTCGATCGCCAATATTCGTCCGGTGCTATGTGATTTCTCCGGTAGCACCACCTTTTTCAAGGACTTTGCTTGTACTCCTTCACATTATGCAATCACCTCTTCCTTTTGGATGTCTGAAACACAAGAACAGCATTTGAATGGAAAAACATGGTATGACGATAAATGGAATAGTTGTTGATAATGGATGGGCATGGCATCGTCACATATATCATGAGTAAACTAAGCATATGGCGGTGCAATGAAGCAAAAGAAATGCAAGACACCTTATGCAAGATATGTGCAACCAATAAAACCTTGCCAAATTAGAACATGCACCTTATTGGGTGAACAGGATAGGCCATCTACCTTTGACTCCTTGAGCTCAGAAGAGTCATTAGGATCATATTCTGAATACGAATCTATAGGTTGGGAGCATGTGGGTTTCATTGCATCCATAATGGACCTCAACCCCTTGATGCCAAGTTTGTTACCCATTGAACTGTTCTGCAATATTCTTCTGATGTGCGCATTCTTATATTCATTGTGATTACATAAAATATATGTAAAGCATGAAAACACGAATAGTAGTGAGATTATCTTTGTAATGCAGAGGATATTGTAATATAATAGAGGCTCCCTGTAAACCCTTGTGTGCTATCACTGGATACTGATGAGAGAGCCCATGTGTGTTGTAATAGGGTGAGTAGATTAATATAATCTGGCACAACTACACACAAAAATAAGCTCCCTGTTGGGGGCCCTAGATGTAAGGATAGTTGGCAGACGATAGGTTCATAATATACCATATAGAAAGTTCATTGCCAAACCATGATAACGAGAGCGCGGAGCCAATAGGCAGATCGTAGTGTAGATAATAGGGGTACACCATAACCACCATAAATAAATCGGGAAAGCGGAACTGGCTAGAAAACCTAGGGTTTTGCCGCTACTAATATGCAGCCTATCGATCACCTATAGGCCAGCTCTATTCATCTGAAGGCGCACAACTATTACTATCAGTTTAGTCTATCAAAGACCGCGTGGCTCCCACCATTTCCGGGGTATTATGGCAGACCAATTCGAAGTGTGAAATCATTTAGCAGAACCGGCCCAATAGAGGTGTCGACTGGAGATGTCCCAGCTCCCATTCCTGACAAGGAACATGATGTGCTTACTAAAGAAGAACAGAAGAGGAACATGTTCAAGAACATAAGAGGAAGCATATTCTGCATGTCTGCATGCAAGTCGCATGACTTTTGTCATTTGGGTCAGTCGAGCATTTCAGGCTGGTGGATGAAGATCCTACGTCGCCTAACCCTTTTTCTTCCTTGTCTCCGATTCTTCCCATACAGAACACTGCACGGGCCGCCGGCCGAACCACCGGCCCCCACCGCATGTGTTCCTCCGCCACCGCCACCCCCACCCCGCCCCCACCCGCGTCGAGTTTTCTTCGTTAGGCGAAGCCCCACCACCGCCCCCACAACCATCGTCCCCACCCAAGCCCCTTCCTTCGCACCGGCGAACTCCGGCGGACTCTGAAAAATCGGCTGGCCCAATTTTGAAATTTAATCTATTGTCATTTAACTAGTGTGGAATATAAAAGGGTAAAACCATAGGCATTGCAAGTATAGTGTTGAGCGTGCCATGGCGGATCTGAAGGTGCAAACCGGACAAAGGCAACTTCCCAACCAATGTTTGCTTTCAACTAGCAAGTAAGTGATGGATAAGAAATCAGGGTAAAGCAGTGGTGATCTATTTTCTTGCTGCGATAAATAAGTTGAGAAGATACGAAAGAGTACCGCCTCTGGTGCGGCGCCGTGTATGCATCTGCTGAGAATTTGACGGTTCTGCGGTAGCGATGGTTGTCGGTGGCGTGGAATCAGATCTAGGAGGGTAGACGGCGGCGGCGGGGCGTGGTGGATGAGACGGTCGGAGGAGCAGCGCCGAAAAGGTGAACGATGGCGAGGATGAAACAAGAGGACGGGATGCAAGGATCTCGATCTGAAGCCGTGGATGAGAGAGGTCAATCTCTTGTAATGGACGACAGCGTCGGGGTATCAGCTCTGGTATGGTGGAGGAGGACGGCAGTGGATGGGGTGGCAGACGGAGGAGGCTGGGGTGGAGAGGGTGTTTTGGCGCCCACGGAGTACGAATGGGGAAATGGAGGGAGAGATGAAGGGGGAACCATGTCTTCATGGCGCGCTTGTCTCAAATGCCAGGAAATTTAAAAACTTAGCCCCCGTTTAAAATTTCCTACATCACAGCAATATTAGTCGGTTGGGGATAGGACAGTAATCTCGCAAACACCAAATATTTGCCGACGAGAGTTTGTTTTTGGCGCCCACCGTGTATGAATCGGGGAGGGAGTCGATTTCGTCCGAGGAGACACTGTGTTTTGGCGCCCACCGTGTATGAATCCGGGTGAGAGGCGGTTATGTCACGTTTGAGTGAAATTACAAACCTACCCCTATCGAAACCTATAGAAATCGAGCTGATAGGCTTTGCGTGTCAGGCATAGGCAGTAATTTCCATCTCGCAGATTTTGGTTTCGGGCGGTTACTGCAACTTTCCCCGCTTCGTTCAATTTTTTTCCGAGCAAGAGTGCATGTTTACCATGCCAACTCAATTCGAATCCAGTTTGTATTCTATTTTTGTTCGGGCAGGATCCATTTGCGATTGGAATAAAGTTCTATATACATCATTTTTTATATATACTTTCAAAAGCACAACATCCTTTATACATAAATATGGTTTACAAATGGCATGATCTCAGATTCATAAGGCTGTATCCATCTTAATTTGGATTTCCAAATATTTGAAGCCACTTTATGTTTAAATCCAATTTATGCATTCCTCGCTAACTGTCTCCAATTAATGTGTGTTTCATGCGGGTTTTTTTACTTCTCAAACATGTATAATGTGTTTCACACACGCAACATATAGTGTGTAATCCCATTTAGACATTAATTGCATATAAATCATGCATTGTCTCTAATTAAAGAATCTATGGATCACTAATATTGATAAACTATATAACATTACACGTGTCCCCAAATTCAAATGAATATGCATGTTTCATACACCAATTTGCGTTATGATATTATCGATGTCGTGATCTCCAGTTTAAACATTTGAATCCCCTTTAATCCAGATATTCCTCTCATATAGCTATCACTCATGCTTATATAGGAGTATCTCTCTAGACCTATATGTGTTCATCATCTCTTGGGTATCTCTTGTGCTACATGTATGTCGACAATGATCTTTTATCTTCGCAACACACTGACGGCACTCTCTCCCTCGACCTTCATCACTCTATCTCTCTCTAAGTATATCTCGCTCCCTGCTATGTGTCTCTAACTATGATTCTCCATGTGAAATCTCTTTCTCTCACACAAACACAAACTTCGTCTCTCGGGGTCTCATTTCTCTCTACTATTCCCCTGTGTGCCACTCGCACACCCCCTCTCACACAGAGATGTATTTCGCTCCTTAGATATGAGAAGCTACAACTCTTCCTCTTAAATATCTCTTTCTCACACACAAACACAAATCTGTCTCCCAGGGTCTCATATCTCTCCACCATTCTCTTCTATGTCGCTCACACACACTCTCTCCCCTAGAGATATCTTGCGTTCCCTCATATGTCTCTCTAGCTATCACTCTCATTGTGAAATATCTTTCTCTCTCGCAGACACAAAACTTCGTCTCTTGGGATCTCATTTCTCTCTGATATTTGTTTGTATGTGACTCACATGCACACTCTCTCTATCTCTCTCACACCCACACACATAACTCGGCCTTCTGATCCACTCGACTCCTATCTCTAACACACACTAGCTAGCTAGCATCTTTATCTTTCTATTTATTTGTTTCTCCATCAACCTTCTTTCTCGCCCTCACTCTTGCTTCCTATCACGCACACTATATATGTTTCTCTCTACATGCAGTCAAGTGCCCTCTTTTTATCTTTCTCTCACACACACATAATTTCACCCTCTGAACCACCCGGCGGTCATCTCCAACACTCAAACTAGCCGATGTCCCTCTATCTAGCATCTCTGTCTCTGTATCTATCTGTAGTTCCTCCGTCAACATTTATTTCTTGCACGCACTCTTGCTTCCTATCACGCACACTATATAGTCTCTCCATACATGCATTTATAGGTTGATCCCTTTTGCAAAATCGTTGTGTCTCGCTCCCTCTGCTCGCCATAGATGCATGCTCCAGCCCACGCCACTATCTCTTAAAGACAAAAACACATGCACAATTATCGAGCCTTCTTCCCTGCACTCTCACATGCATGCATATTTTCATACTGATCTCTCCCATATCGTTGATATTATGACTTATGTCTTCTTTCTTTTATCTCGATCGTGCTCGCACGCGCACACACACACACACATCCCATGTATACATGTATACCTCTCGCACATGCACGTGCAAGGTCTCCTATGTCTCCATACATAGTTAATTACCCTCAACCCTAACGCCACATCGAATCGTTCTCTTCTTGTGTGCACATAATTTCCGCTTGGATGGGTAAAACACACACTCACACTTGACAATCTCCTTCTAGCTAACCCCCTCCCCCACTCTCACTCTTCCCCTATATCCCCGAAACCAATAAGAGCATCCCTTCGTTTAATTCCCGCCTACATTCACCATCGATATATAGTAGTCTTCCTCGGTGTCTCTCGAACAAACACGTTCTCTCGATTTCGACTCCTCTCACGCACACACACCTTCCCTTCCCTCTCTATGAGCCTTTTGTCTCTCGCACCCCCTCGTTGGTGGCCCTATCATACACTATGATGAAGCCACACACACTTAAATTACATCCACCAACGAGGAGCCCACGTTACACACACACCCGCACCCCCCCACAGACACACACTAAGACTCCATCACACACACACACATGCTCTAGGCGGAGCATTTGTTCCTACCACCCTTAGTCCAACCTTACCCGTATGATAAGCAATCACCTTAATTTACTTGTATAACATGGACAAATCCCACTTTACTTTAGTAGTTAGCAAACTTATCATCTCTACTCTTATAAAAAGACAGTTGGTGATGATGGTGTGCCTACCATCTTGTAATATAGACCGTCTGATCTATATCTGACGGATAGAAAGCAAACTATGACAATTTTACAAAAGATACCTGCACCTCTCTCCACATTTACACACAAGGCCTTGCCTCGTTCATCGTCCTTATCTCCCACAACCTCATTGTTGAGCGATTAAAAAAGGAAGTATCTGCAACAATCTAGCATGGTGGCCGCTGCCGCCTGCACGCGCCGTCCATCCCCATGCCTCCGCCCAGTCCGACCACCAGTCACCACCACGCTCCACTCCTCCTCACCTTATCTCTCATCTTTCATTTTTTTGATGAAATTGTCGATATACCAGTTTTCCGATAAAATTCTCGAGATATCATTAGTTTTTACACATGATATTAATCCTGCATGGGTCAATCACAACAGGTGTTTTGTAAAAAAATGCATATTGATGTTTCGTGCAATGCACAAGCATCTTGCTAGTAATTATATAACGCAAATCATGAGCAGGAAGTGACATTTTTTTACACAACCACATTAACATGGCCATGTAAATCACTAGCTAAAGTGTAATACCATTATACTTATATCCCGATGCAAAAGGTTGAGTACATGTCCGAAGATTAGAGTCGGACACACGCACTCTGTCTCTCAGAATCTCTCACGCACACCAGTTACGTGACGCCCACTTAAGCAGACACGTATGTTACAATTTGTGCACCCGCAGGTACACGTGATGGTGCGCATTTATTTAAGTCGGACGGCGAACCCAAACAGTAGCTGCATTCATTCCCCTCCCGCCAGCTCTTCTCTAGTCGCCGTAGCCCGGTAGCCATGGCCCGGCCGAAGGTAACGACATACGCCCTAATCCCGTTGGAGCGACGATTTAATCTGGAAATTTTAGTGGTCATGCATGCATCTTTTTGTGTAGCACTCCTATATAAGGGTTGACCGGTCACTTCCCGCGGACGTGCGCGGGCGGTGGAAGAGGAAGGAGAAGGGGAGGGGGTTGTGGAGTAATGTTTTTACCACATTTTCTTAGGAAACTGAGTGCAATAATTGAGTAGTTTTGCAAACTAACAGTACTACACCTGAAACGGTTCAAAACCAATACCACCACCACGCCTGCATCTAATCGCCCTGGCCGACCCAACCCCCCTCCCTTGCCGGTGTGAAATGGTTAGCGTCGCCCCAAAACGTCAGTGCCGCATTAATGCCTGGCCAGAGGGGAGGCGACCTCTCACTAGCGCCGGCTTTGAAGCGGCGCGACGGCCGAGAGAGCGTCGCTTCCCGGTGCACGCGACTGCTCCGCATCGAGGCTAGCCATAGTTTGGATGAGTCTCCATCATGGGGAGCCACACTAACTGCGATGATATGGACTCCCGTTGCCCGCAGTTAAGGATCTTTCCATCTATGAAGAACACGTGGGACTGGAACTACGAGACGGACATGTAGCCAGGTGGATGTACGAACCTGAGTAATGTAGCGCAGTAAGTGAAATAGAAAGGCAGAAATAGTATGAACATGCATGGCATATAGGCATTTGTCTCTTACTACCACTAAATGCTGTACGTGCAATGCCCGGTGATGTTATGGAGTACGTGCCTAAGTACTCTACTACTACTATATTAATTGGAGGCACATATTAGGTTTTATACTTGTTTACGTGTATGCCCCGAGACCTTCCAACTAAACCCGTCTTTCTCTCTGGGTCGCACTTTGTATCGTTCATACCACTAGTACTACTACTACGTGTGGTCTCCGACCTAGAAGTGGAGATGCTCTACCATGTTGTTCATGTCTCACTCCTTTCGCTGATGTGTGGGACATCCAACACGTGCCGTGTTTGGCACTCCTTTGTCGTAAGAGTTGAAACGCTAGCATTCATCATAAATAAAAAAGAGATATCCCACACGGTTTCCTTGCTCCTCGATATCAGAAAGAATACTTTCATTCACTGGCATGTGGGATGTCGACCATCCTGGTCCACTTGCCATGCCCGTGGAACTCCAAGGGAGAGTCACCCTGGTCGTCGTGCCGCAGTAATTACTAATGAGCCGTCAAATCACAGGCCTAGCCTTTCCCACTGTGAAGTTGCTCGAACGAAGGAACCATCATGACTTTGTTGAATTCCACTTCTGGAAGAAAACTACCATACCAGCATTACTGCTAGCTACAGTAGTTACTCCAGCAGAGGCCTCCTTTGGTTCATAGGATAGGAATTTTATAGGAATATGAAAATCATAGGAAGTGAGATGACATGCATCTCAATTCCTATAGAGAAAGAGATGTCATTTGATGCATAGGATAGTAAGTTTTCCATTGAGTCTAGGCTAATGTACTGGTAATTTGCTCTAGCAACTACAGTAGGAACTAGTAGTGCTGGTACATGCTCGTAATTAATTAAACAAATGTACGGGCGACACAGACACACACTAACTACTAGTACTACTACTTCTCACATGCTGGCCAGACATCGTCATTCTCCTTCCCGGCTTTGTCGGCGACACCCCACCATGCTTGGATCTCCGCCGACCTCTCCGCAGCAGCGCGTGCATCCTCTTCTTTCTTGCGACAGCAAGCCTCTCTTTTCCTGAGTGCTTTCTGACTTTTTCACTCCCTCTGTGCGGCTTTGGCCGCCTCTTGCTCTACAGCCCATTCGGCCTTGGCAGCTTCAAATTCCGCCCACATAGGTGTGAGGTCACGAGCGGCGATTAACTCGGCACGGTGGGATGCCATCGCTTCCCTACCATTATGTCTGCGGTCGTGGGCAGCGAGGAACTCGACGCGGCGGGATGCCATCGCTTCCTTACCGGTTAGTGTGCGGTGCGGTGGCATGAACAATGCTCGGTGACAGCTCTGGGGCGGAGTGGCCGGATAACCGTAAAGTGCATTGGTTTGTCAAGAGCTCAAGGACAGAAGACGAAGGAGATTTGGATTCCCCTTCACTCCTAGTCATTTATTACCGAGTAAAATGCATTGGCGGTCATCGAACTTGTCTTGATAGCTCACTTTGATCATTGTATACGAGATATGGTGATTATACGATCACTGGCTCAGCACATAGCTCCGTATTTGTCTGGTTGACCAGTCAAACAGTTCGCATGCGCCTCATCAGCTCGCGTTTTTTATCTATCTATCTATGTGGTCCAACCTGTCAGTGGAGAAAGAAATAAAAACCAAAATTATGCGTATGTGCGGAATCAAACCACGGACTCGTCGCTGCAACGCACACCCGTCAGCCAAATGAAAATGAAATACTTTGCATTAAATGCACAAACGGATTTTTTATATATTATACGTGATGCACACATTAGCGCACACCGTCCATAGTGGCAAGTAGCATGTACGCGTGCAAACAGCTAGGCACTCACGCTCACGCTGTCAAACCATGCTAATGCATGCACGTCGACCTCTCAATCAAAGTCCTGCTCATGGTGCAACGCAAATGGCGAGCCCATCACCTGCGCGCCCCGGCGGTGTACGACATTACTGTTTAGACGTTTGCAGGAGTCCTCCGTGAACACCGAGCATGTATTCACCTGGCTCAACACCAACGATCATACTCGTGAATCGGCGCCTTGCTCATCTATATCGTCCATCACAACGATAATCTATAAAATAGCCTAGCTAGAGAGGGTACAATGGTACGGAGTATGTACTATCATGAGCAACCGATCAAAGTGCCACTTCACATGAGTGTGTGTCTGATCGATTCGTCAATAATTCGTAAGTTATGCATGGTTGTGTGGTGTCTAATGATGGTCGTCGAAGGCTAGCTGGCGACAAGAGCGGTTGCATGGACGCTTGGTTGTCAATTCATGCCGCATACGCTTCAAAGGCTCATCATCCATGAGTTCACATTTTACCGCCACGCCAGCGTCTGACTGCCCTGGCCTACCGAAATCCCTTCCATCGCTAGCGCGCGCTTCACGCCTGAAATGGTCACCGTCTCTCCAGAACGTCAATGCCACATTCACCGGACTTAACTGCAGGTGCAGTTGGTGTGTCACTGACATGCGGGCCAGATGCCCGTTGGGCCCACATGTTAGTGATCCAATGCACCTGTGGTTAAGTCACTGAAGCAGCATCCGCATTCACGCCCGACGCGACCTCTCACTGGCGCCAGCATTGCAGCAGCGCGACGGCTGAGAGAGCGCCACCCGCGCGGCATCCCGGTGCAAGCGACTGTTCCGCGTTAATGACACCACGGCTATCCTTCCGTCCGCCGCCCACATTAATGACATGCGGTTGCCGACGAACCTACTCCGGTGCCAGCCATCCATCTGTCTGTCGCAGCTCATTGCCATTCGCCCGCTATATTAACTTGAGCCCTAGCTCGCAGCCATAGCCAAAGACCCACACTCATTCTCCTCCGGTCCCTTCCTTCTGTCGGCACCAATCCAAGCATGGCCTCCTGGCGCTCCAAAGCTCTCTTGGATGTATTGTCGCAGGAGCAGATGAAGGACATCGGCGGCTCTGCTCGGGGCGCGCTCCAAAGCTCTCTCGGACGTATTGTCACAGGAGCAGACGAAGGAGATCGCCGGCTCCCCTCGGCCGCCCTCCGCCGCCACGACCACGAAGCCGGCGTGTGTGCGTGGGCGCAGTTGGCAGCGAGGAAGAGTAGTACACGGTAGGTCACCGCCGCTCTGGTCCCAGGAAGGCCACCGCTCCTCCACTCAGTCAACACCAAGCTTGGTGGGATAAACATCGGCGGCCGATTAGCCACTTGACGGCGACATGGAGGCGGAAATCTTCAGAACCTTGTGCTCCAGAGGAGGAGGTTATCGAGGCAGATGAGCAAGAGGCAAAGTCAATGACCGGCTTTCTCGGGTTCATGGCCGGACATGGTGGTCCGGCGCCGGCGGTCGTTTAGATTAGGTTTACAGTAGGTTTTAGTATGGTTTGTGCGAAATATGTAATGAATTTCGTCCAATTTATAGGAAAAGTTTTCGAAATGTAATGAATTCATTCGGTTAATTTGAAATTTTCTTTGTTTAAACGAATTTCGTCTAGTTAGTTCATATAGTTGTTGAAAGGTATGCGGGCAGCATTGGATGGCATCCATCAGTGTCCTCGGACAGACGTCGGTGTAAATTTGAGGGCCAGCGCTGGAGATGCCCTAACTATCATGCTATAATCGCTAATAGTGCTCCATTATTTCGCATGGAACAGTTATCCCTCGATCAAAATCAGATCCGCCATGTTTTGCACTCCTCCCACGTAAGAATGTAGACTCTTGCTTACATAAAATGGAGCAAGTGGACGGCACTATAGCACGTCATATCACTCAAACTAGCCCGCCTAACGGGCGGGAAA
This sequence comes from Triticum monococcum, assembly GCA_034509565.1. Lineage (NCBI taxonomy): Eukaryota > Viridiplantae > Streptophyta > Magnoliopsida > Poales > Poaceae > Triticum > Triticum monococcum. The sequence continues at coordinate 444,258,113 of CM067845.1, forward strand.
GCACCGCCCTCGTAATTTTGTTCTGGATTTCTATGACCGAGTGCAGGAAACAAGAAATCAAGCCTGCATGCAGCCCGCATGCATCGGTGTGAGCCTGCGCTCCTCTCCTTTCCACCAATGAGCATGTGTCTTGTGTCCTTCTTTCACATGCAAGCATTAAATACCAGTAGTTAGTTTACAGCCCATATATTATACTACTTGGCTATTATGAAGGCTTCAAGTGACATGGCAGTGGTATATAGCTAGCAGTAGGCTTTCTTATTAACCATGCTCTAAGTTGGTCGGACGAAGGAACCATCATGACTTCATTGAATTCCGCTTCTTCAAGAAAACTTACTGTACCCGTAGTACTGCTACCAAACGCGAAGATTGGGCAGGACTGTACCATGTCATATCACTGAAACCCACTAGGCCAAATTAGCCCGCTTAGGATTTGTACTCCCTCTATTTCAAAGTTAGTAGCACAAAGTTGAGTCATCTATTTTGGAACAGAGGGAGTACATCTCTGTACTACTATGATTTTGTGTTATACGTCTCTGTACTTTTGCTACGATTTTCCTACCCTATGAACCAAATGAGGCCTCAATGTATCCGTGTCGACTATTGTCTGATCGATCGCTAAGCCTACAATTTTAGGAGCTTGGGCTATTGGCCAATATGACGGATCAGTATAAGCATACCACGAGCTCATCAGCCCCAACGTTTCTCTTCGGTGAGTGTTTTGCAAGTACTATAGCTCGCACAGTAGCTAGCCTACTAACACCAAGAATCATCAAACAATCCCTGCTGATATGATAAACAGTTCAAACTTACATCTAAGCATGCCATATAACTCGGAGAGGGTTCACATGATTCACTATCAAACAAAAGTAGCAAGTACTGCCCACACAAGACAGTGCACTAGCCCTAAGATGGTTTGATAACATGCATCATTCTGGTAATTAAACACAATGCAAACTACCCTGAAGGATTAGCGTGAAAAACTATTTCTTGTCATCGATCTCTCGGGCAATGAGCACAGCACGAACAGCGGCATGGGAATCGATCTCTGGGGCGATGTCCACCGCGACATCGGAATCAATCTCTGGGGTGATGTCCACAGGATGGACAGCGGCATCGGAATCGATCTTCGGGGCGATGTCAACAGGACGGACCGCGACATCGAAAATGATCTCTGGGGCGTTGTCCACAGGACGGGCCACGACATCGGAATCATCAAGGACGTCCACCGGCACCTGCACAACCCTAACATATTAGCAAGCACATTGCAAATAATCAAAAACCACAACTATGGTAAGCCCTTATTTTTTACCTTGTGCAGCTCACCGGGGGATCCCATCCCTCCGGGGGCCATCTCCTCATCCTCGATGGGGGCCATCACCTTGCCAGGGGAATACTACTTCTCAACGGCGACTATCTCCTCAAACTCGGCCTTGAGCCTCGCATAGGTGGCCATTAGAGTTTCGAGGGTAGGCACGGTGGGGCCCTTGCTGTTCTTACAACTTTCTTTGAGGAGTTCGTCCGCCAACGTCATCAACTCTTTGGCCAGTGCTTGTTTCTTGGAGTTCTTCGTCTCCATGGGTTGGCCCGCCAACATGGTCAACTCGTTGGTTGGTGCTCGCTTCCTAGAGAGTGTTGTCTCCAGTGGGTTGTTCGCCGGCAACTCTTTGCCTAGTGCTCTAGGATCCATCAATGAACTGACAAACAAAAAGCAATCGAAAGGAAACCACAATCACAATGAAAACAGGAAAAGAATAGGTTGTGAGAATTGGTCGGTGCTTCGCAAAAAGAAGATTCTTGGAATGAAAATATAGTAGCATCACAGATTCGCCCACCTTTCCTTCATCGGTACAGAAGAAAAATGGCATAAGTGAGTAGCCTGGAGTGAGGTTTTTTTCAAGAAAGGGCTTCCACGAGCGTTCTAGTGAAATGATGGTTGCTTCATCCAGTCAAACTTCGAGGCCACTTCGAGGCCACTTTACCACTTCTGGTAAAGGTGTGGGTTTTGTGATATGATGGGTCATGACGGCCACACCGGGGTGACAGATGAGTCTCGACTATAGCACCTCGTTGTGATTTGGTGGATGGAACACGGGCCCGGATGCTTTGTGATATGCTTTGATGTTTGGTAAGGTGTATGAAGGGTGCATGAGTCCACACTAGCTTAACACAAATACACTAGGAGCATGCATGAAGAGGGGTGCTGGGATGAGCATGCATGAAGAGGGAACAACTATGCTGAGATGAGAATGCAACCAAACACACTGTGGCGAGCGTTCTCAACTGCCACGTTCGGGTTGCGCTTGGCTCTTCGCCTCTTCAAGAAGATGAACAATGATGTTACTACTACTTCTAAAGTATCGAATCCACTGCTGCATGTTTGTCCATCATGTGCGGGAGGGATAGCTTGTTGTATACTATATTTGCTGCAACCTCTAACATTTACCCCCACCACAAATTAAAATATATATTCCTGTCTTAACCAGATGAACGTGCAAACTACAATCACCTAGATGACAAGTAGGGCCAGAAGATTATTTTAATCAAACAAGCATGGAGCCAACCCTAATGATTTTAAGCTTACAGGCACGGTACATGCTATCCTAGACTACTCTACACATGAAACTGCCACACGAGCGTCCGGGCTATGCTTGGCTCTTCGCCTCTTCGGGGAGTCGAACAATGATGGAGTACTAATGCAGTGTAGGAGTACTATAGTATGCTTCTGGCTATCTAACACCGATTGAACTGCTGCATGTGTGTAACTCCCCGGACACACCTGCCGGTGGTCGTTACTCCTGGCGGGATCTAGACTGGCCCCACAGATCAATACTAGTCTTTTCTGCGCACTTTGTCCTCACTCATGTGCACCCGGGAGCAACTTCCCGGTCGGTCACCCATCCTGACACTACTCCAAGCTGAGCACGCTTAACTTTGGAGTTCTGTCTGAATGGGCTCCCGGAAAAGAAGGAATTCCTTATTGATATGAGTAGTCTATCATCCCTAATTAGCCAGGCTATCACATACAACCCCACTCAGAGGAACCGACGTCCTCGTCAGGCCACAGGAACGTTCCCTCTTGGCACAAACGTCTGTGCATCCAGTATGGTACATGTGCCATGCCGTGTGCCATGACGGGTCACAAACGTCATGAACAACATGACCACGCACATGTCCGCAACCATCCGTGTAACCGCGACGGGTCTGATACCAACTTGTAACGCCCTCGATGCGGCTATAGCTCCCACGTGTCAAGGCACGACTTAGAGACATAACCGCATTGAAAGCAATGTCGCAAGTTAGGCAATCTTCACAACATCCCATGTAATATATATAATAAAAGGGGAGATACAATAGTTGGCTTACACTCGCCACGTCACATCAAAGTACATAAATAACATACATCATCCAAACACTCATGGCCCGGCTACGGCGCCAAAATAAAAGACAACCCAACAAGCGACATAGGTCCCGATCACCCCAACTGGGCACCACTACTGATCATCAGGAAAAGACACATAGTAACACTGAGAATCCTCGTCGTACTCCCACTTGAGCTCAAGCGCGCCATCTGGAGTTGTATCATCTGTCCCTGCATCTGGTGTAATAGTAATCTGTGAGCCACAGGGACTCAGCAATCTCGCACCCTCGCGATCAAGACTATTTAAGCTTAATAGGTAGGATGGGGGTTAAATGTAAGTGGAGCTGCAGCAAGCGACTAGCATATATGGTGGCTAACTTATTCGCAAAAGAGAGCGAGAAGAGGAGGCAAAGCACGAGCGAGAAAACTAGAGAGCAACCTGCGCAAACATAACTCCAACACCGTGTCCACTTCCCGGACTCCACCGAGAAGAGGCCATCATGGTAACACACTCAGTTGATTCATTTTAATTAATTAAGGTTCGAGTTATCTACAACCGGACATTAACAAATTCCCATCTGCCCATAACCGCGGGCACAGCTTTCGAAAGATCAATCCCTGCAGGGGGGTCCCAACTTAGCCCATAACAAGCTCTCACGGTCAACGAAGGAATAGACCTCCACCCAAGACACACCGATCAGACTCGGTACCTCGGTACAACAAGACGATTCGACAGGTTAAAACAAGTCCAGCAACACCGCCCGAATGTGCCGACAAATCCTGATAGGAGCTGCACATATCTCGTTCTCAGGGCACACTCAGATGAGCAATCCATACAACTAAAACTAGCCCTCGAGTTTCCCCGAGGTGGCGCTACACAGGGCTCTAGCTTGGACCAACACTCAGAGGAGCACTGGCCTGTGGGGGTCTAAAATAAAGATGACCCTCGGGCTCTGGAAACCCAAGGGAAAAAGGGGGCTAGGTGGAAAATGGTAAAACCAATGTTGGGCATTGCTGGAAAAGCTTTAATCAAGGCGAACTATCAAGGGGTTCCCATTATAGCCCAACCGCGTAAGGGACGCAACAATCTGGGAACATAACACCGATATGACGAAAACTAGGGCGGCAAGAGTGGAACAAAACACTAGGCAAGAGGTCGAGCCTTCCACCCTTTACCAAGTATATAGATGCATTAAGATAACATGTCAATAAGATGATATCCCAACAAGTAAATAAATGTTCCAACAAGGAACGGCTCCAATCTTCACCTACAACTAACAACGCTATAAGAGGGGCTGAACAAAGCGGTAACATAGCCAATCAAGGGTTTGCTAGGACAATGGTGGTTTAGAGGTTTGACATGGCAATTGGGAGGCTGACAAGCAAGTGGTAGGCATCGTAGCATTGGCATAGAAAAAGAGCGAGCAAACTAGCATAGAAAAGATAGTAGTGATTTCGAGGGTATGATCATCTTGCTTGCACAGTTGTCAGAGTTGACTGGATCCTCAAAAGCAAACTCAACAGGCTCCTCGTTAGCGAACTCGTCTCCCGGATCTACCCAAACAACACAAACAAGCAACAAGAATACAATCAACCACGTGCAAACTCCAACAGTAAGATGCAATGATGGTATGCTATGCGGGATGCGATGCGGGAGGCAAAATGCAAGACGTGACAGGAAATGCATGAGCCTGGCCTCAACTTAGAAAACCAAGTGTGCCACTGGATAGAGGGGATGAAATCGCTTGAAAATGATATAAAGTTCATTGGAATCGGAGTTACGGTTTGGAAATGGCAAGCGTTTTAAGATATGACACCGGTCTGCGATTTACAGCAAGTAGGCATCTAAATGCAATGAAATGAACATGTTGCAGCCACCAAACATGACAACAAAATACATGTCAGGGATGCCCACAGGATGCTTAACAAAACACTAGCACTGAGCCACGGCCAAATTCATCCATTAAGAGATTCAAACAAGCATGGCACAAACGCAAATGCAAAACAGATTTCAGACTTAGTGAAATTAACACTAGTCTGAAATTTCAGATCACGAAGCTCTCTTCGGAGCAGCAAAACAACATGATACATGACCTGATTATGAAAAGTAATAACATGGCATGGAGCTACTCAACAAGCTTATCAAAAGTCCCAAAGTGACCTGGGGCCAAAAGCGATCACAAAATATACTAACAAGCACACGAACATAGCTCACGCACAAGTAAACGAGCTCGATGCACTCACTACATTGCAAGTCATGGCAAGGCAAGCATATATCCATAAATAAGGAACAAAATTCTAGCTATACATGGCAAGAACAATGGCATAGCATGCACGGATCAATAACAATAGCATCGGCAAAATCGCAAACAAGTTGACGATCTGCCCAGATTTCCCACGAAGCAAAAGTAGAGCTCGATTGACTCAAGCTAGAGCACTCCACATGCGCAAACAAATACATGGATGGATATAGCATAACATGATTAACAAAACTCCCTTACTGATTATCCTCAAAAGAGGCATGGATCGCTAGGAAACAAGCTGAACATATGGCATCACGAACTAAATAATCCCAGACTTAGTGAAAACCACTAAGTCCCTGAAAACAGATTTACCAAGTGCCTCACTTTGCAAGCTTGCAGAAGTCACCACACACATCCTAAAAATGCATGGTTTGCACCACTGGAAAGAAGAAAAAAATGTTTAACAAATCATATCAAGGACTCACAGGCATAGCATGCACACAGTAATCATGGCAAAAATGACAAAAGGCTAATATGAACTAGCAGATCTGACAATTATCTCACGAATCCTCCTTCTAGCAGCATTTAGGGCATCAAGATGAACTCAAATGAAAATTATGCAATGGAATGAAATGATGTACATGTCGAGGCGAACATTTTGATATACTATATGTCAAAAACGGAGCTACGGATGCAAAGATACGGCAGCTCAAAGATTGCATAAAAATTAGGGTTCGGGAGCGAAAAGCCAACCCAGATCTAGGGTTCTTCGGCGGGCACGCGAACCGAGGCACGACCGGGCACTGTAGCTGATCGGATCCGAGGCCGTCGGCGTCGGGGAGGCGGTGGCCGGCGTCGGGGAGGCGGTGGCCGGTGTCGGGGAGGCGGCAGCGGCCGGCGGGGCCTCGGGGCGCGGGCGAGCGGGTGAGGGGCGGCGGTGGCCGGGTGCGGCGGCGGCGCGCCGGCCACGCAGGCGGCGGGGCGCGGCCGGGGACGGGCGGCGGCGGCCCGGCGACGAGGAAGATGGGCAGCGGGGCGGATCGAGCGAGGCGGCGGCGCCCTGGGCCGCGGGGGCCCCGAGCGGGCTCGGCGGGCCACGGCGGCGGTTGACCCGACGGTGGCCACGTGTCGCCCTTCCAGTGGCCGCGGGCGGCGGCGCGGCGGGTCCTGCGCCGGCGGACAATGTCCGGCGCGCGCGATGAGTGGATTTAGGGTTTCGGGGAGAGGGGATCCGAGATTTGGAATGGGGGGTCTTTAAATAGGCATAGAGGGAGCTAGGAGAGTCCAAATGAGGTGCTGTTTTCGGCCACGCGATCGTGATCGAACGCTCTAGGTGATGGAGCAGAGTTTGGTGGGTTTTGGGCCAAAATGGAGGGGTGTTGGGCTGCAACACACACGAGGCCTTTTCGGTCCCTCGCTTAACCGTTGGAGTATCAAACGAAGTCCAAATGATACGAAACTTGACAGGCGGTCTACCGGTAGTAAGCCAAGGCCGCATGGCAAGTCTCGGTCCAATCCGGAAATGTTTAATCCCCAAACACGAAAGAAAGCTAGATTTGACCACCGGAGGAGAACGAAGCACCGGAATGCAAAACGGACAATGGGGGAAATGCTCGAATGCATGAGATGAACATGTATGCAAATGCAATGCACATGATGACATGATATGAGATGCATGAAAACGAAAACAACACACGGAGACAAGACCCGAACCCGAGAAATAAATATAACTTAACGCCGGAAACGGCAAGAGTTGGAGTACAAATTGGGAAAGTTATATCTGGGGCGTTACAACACTCTACCACTACGAAAAGATCTTGTCCCGAGATCTAGGACTGAAAGAACTCCGGGTACTCAGAACGGAGGTGATCCTCGCGTTCCCAGGTAGCTTCACGGTTGGAATGGTGAGACCACTTGACTTTGAGAAATTTGATTGACTTGTTGCGAGTCTTTCGTTCAGTCTCTTCAAGGATTGCAACTGGGTGCTCACGATAGGAGAGATCTTCTTGGAGCTCAATGTCCTCGAAGTTGACAGTGCGTTCAGGCGTCTTGAAGCACTTTCGGAGCTGAGAGACATGGAACACATCATGAACATTTGCAAAGTTTGAAGGAAGCTCGAGTTGATAGGCGAGGTCGCCTCTCTTGCTGACAATCTTGAAAGGTCCGACGTATCTAGGGGCAAGCTTCCCTTTGATACTGAAGCGACGAATCCCTTTCATAGGAGAGACGCAGAGGTAAACATGATCTCCGATCTCGAAAGCCAAATCACGGTGCTTACTATCATAGTAGCTCTTCTGGCGGGATTGGGCTGCTTTGAGGTTATCACGAATAACCTTGCACATTTCTTCTGCCTCTGTGATTAAGTCATTACCTAGCAGCTGACGTTCACCGGTTTCAGACCAGTTGAGAGGGGTATGGCATTTCCTACCATACAGAATTTCAAATGGGGCCTTGCCCGAACTTGCTTGAAAACTGTTGTTGTATGAGAATTCAGCATAAGGAAGACAATCCTCCCACTTCATGCCGAAGGAGATCACACAAGCCCTGAGCATATCTTCAAGAATCTGGTTGACACGCTCGACTTGACCGCTTGTTTGAGGATGGAAAGCAGTGCTGAAGCGGATGTTGGTGCCCATGGCCTTCTAAAAAGAATCCCAAAACTTGGAGGTAAAGATGCTGCCACGGTCTGAAGATATCACTTGAGGAATACCGTGCAAAGAGACAATTCGAGAGGTATAGAGTTCCGCCAATTGAGCTGCAGTGATCGACTCTTTGATACGTAGAAAGTGAGCCACTTTGGTGAGCTTGTCGATGACAACAAATATAGCATCATTGCCACGCTTGGACTTTGGAAACCCAGTCACGAAGTCCATCTCAATGTGGTCAAACTTCCATTCTGGAATGGCAAGAGGTTGGAGGAAACCTGCTGGCCTTTGGTGTTTGGCCTTCACTCTTCTGCAGACATCACACTCATTCACGAATTGAGCGATCTCGCGCTTCATTCGAGTCCACCAATAAGTTTGCTTAAGATCCTGATACATCTTCGTGCTCCCAGGGTGGATGGAGAGGAGAGAATTGTGAGCCTCGTTCATGATCACTTTATGAAGTTCACCTTTGGGCACAACAATTCGATCCTCGAAGAAGAGAGTGTCCTTGTCATCAAGGCGGTAGCACTTGTACTTGGACAGACTCTTGGCAATCCCAATCTTCACCTTTTTCACCATAGCATCAAGAAGCTGGGCTTGGCGAATCTAGTCTTCTAAGGTAGGAGAGACTTGAAGGTTGGCGAGGAAACCTTGAGGAACAACTTGCAGATTAAGTTTGCAGAAAGCTTCACAAAGCTCGGGTTGATAAGGCTTCAGAATCAGACTGTTGGAATATGCTTTCCTGCTCAAAGCGTCAGCAATCACATTGGCCTTGCCTGGAGTATACTCGATACTCAGATTGTACTCTTGAATCATTTTGACCCATCGAGTTTGCCTGAGGTTGAGATTAGGCTGGGTGAAGATGTACTTGAGACTCTTGTGATCAGTGAAAATATCCACTTTTCTTCCCAATAGAAGATGTCTCCAAGTCAACAAAGCATGCACAACTGCCGCCAACTCGAGATCATGAGTGGGGTAGTTCTTCTCATTAGGCTTCAACTGGCGAGAGGTATAAGCAACAACTTTCTTCTCTTGCATTGGTACAGCACCGAGACCTCGGAGAGAGGCATCACAAAAGACCTCGTACGGCTTGGATTCATCAGGCGGAGTCAGAACTGGAGCAGTGATCAACTTCTCTTTCAAAGTGTTGAAAGCAATATCACAATCCGGAGACCAAACGTACTTGACGTGCTTCTGAAGAAGATTTGAGAGAGGCTTCGCGGTCTTAGAAAAGTTTTCAACGAATCTTCGGCAGTAGCTTGCGAGACCGAGGAAGCTACGGAGTTGCTTCACGTTCTGAGGAGGTTCCCAATTAACAATTGCAGACACCTTCTCAGGATTCACGGAAATGCCCTTGGCAGAGATGATATGACCAAGATAAAGAACCTCATTGAGCCAAAATTCACACTTGGAGAACTTGGCGTAGAACTGATGTTCCCTGAGCTTGTCAAGAACCAAACGCAAGTGCTTGGCATGATCTTCCTTGTTTTTGCAGAAAACCAGAATGTCGTCGAGATAGACCAAAACGAAGTCATTGGTGTAGGGGTTGAAGATGAAGTTCATCATGTGAGAGAACGTCGGAGGAGCGTTGGCGAGGCCAAAAGACATGACAGTGTATTCATATGACCCATAGCTTGTCCTGAAAGCCGTCTTGGGAATATCTTGCTCACGGATTCGAATCTGATGATAACCCATACGGAGATCAAGCTTGGAGAATACTTGGGCACCCTTGAGTTGTTCGAACAGCTCATTGATGTTGGGAAGTGGGTATTTGTTCTCGATGGTCTTCTTGTTCAATGGACGGTAATCAACACAAAGTCGGTCCGTTCCATCCTTCTTCTTCACAAAAAGAACACCACAACCCCACGGAGAAGAACTAGGCCGGATGAGACCCATTCTTTCTTGAACATCGCGTTGTTTCTTCAGCTCCTTCAACTCTTCAGGTCCTAGCTTGTAAGGACGTTTGCACACAGGTTCCGTACCGGGCTCAAGTTCAATAACAAATTCAACGGGCCGGTGCGGAGGCATTCCTGGGAGTTCTTCTGGGAAGACGTCTTGATACTCACAAACGACTGGGATCTGCGAAATAGCATCCAATTCACCCTTCTCATTGAGAGAAAACAACCGGATTGTATCATCACGAGCGGCAAAGACAATGACATCCTCAGACGAATGAGTCAGTTGAATCTGCCTGGCTGCACAATCGAGCTGAGCCTTGTGCTTAGAGAGCCAGTCCATCCCGAGAATAAGATCTATATCCGAATTACCAAGAACCATCGGAGAAGAGAGAAACTTGTAATCGCCCAAAGTCATTGTAACATCCGGAATGCAAACTTGAGATGTCAACAGACTGGCTGGAGAGTCAATAGACAACGGACTCGGCAACATTTGAGTAACAAAATCATTCTTGGAAGCAAAAGGTCTCGAGATGAAACAATGCGATGCACCAGTATCAAAAAGTACTTTTGTAGGAATATCCTTAACAGGAAGGTTACCCATGATGACATCTGACGAATCCTCTGCCTGAGCTGCATTCACCATATTGACCTTGGCATGCTTGGGGTTATGCTTGACCACAGCTGTACTTGCCGATCTCACAGGAGGAGGAGGAGGAAGACGCCTCTGGTTGAAACACTTCTTGGCATAGTGACCCTTCTGTTGGCACTTGTTGCACGTGACCTCTGAAAGCGGACGGTGCTACGGAGCACTTGATCTTGGAGCTTGCGGTGAAGACTTGTTCTGAAAGCCTGGGTTGGGTGGGTGGGAAGAACCACTGCCACCTTTGCTCTTCTGCTGATACGGCTGACGGAACGGGGGAGGAGGAAGCCAATACTTCTGCTGCTTGGCCACTTGAGTAGAGGAAGAAGGAGTAACATCTCTGACTCGCTTCCTGGAAGCATCACACCTCAACTGAGCAGCCTCTTGCTTCAGTGCCATGTTGTAGAACTCATCGTACCTCAACGGCTCAAAGAGGACAAGAGCGAGCTGAATTTCTTCTCTGAGACCACCCCTGAACTGGTATATCATGCTATTCTCATCAGGTACGTCTTGCTTGGCAAAGCGGGCGAGCTTCTGGAACAACTTGTTGTAGTCATAGACAGACAAAGAGCCTTGCTTCAGATTGCGGAATTCCTCACGTTTGCTTTCAGTCACACTCTGAGGGATGTGGTGAGCTCGGAAATCTCGACAGAAATCATCCCAAGTGATCAAACGTCCACCTCTGGAATCCTTGTACTGCTGGAACCACTCTGCAGCCTGATCTTTGAGTTGGAAGGAAGCGAACTTGATGAAATCTTCAGGCCTGACGTTGCTGCATTCAAAATGCATGCCAGATCCACAAGCCAATCGTCAGCATCGGAAGCCTCAACACAATTGCTGAACGTCTTTGGACCATTTGCAAGGAACTGGTTCAGAGTAGCAAAATGGTTCTGTTTGTTGCCTTGATTCCCTTGACTGCCTTGATTGCGCTCTTGGAGGATTTGCATGATCAACTGTGTGTTTGCATTGGTTACGGCCATCACAGCTTGCCAAGCCTCCGGAGGAGATGGAGGTGGTGGCGGATCAGGATTCGGAGTCGTGCGCGTTGGAGGAGCCATCCTGAAGAGGTTGACCACCATTAGCACATAGATAGACAAATATTGAAGGTGAATCCAACGGAATGAAAATTGCAACATAAATCTTCACATCCGAACACAATGAACGAATGCACTTCTCTTGAAGTGGTCACATATCCCCAAATTGCGAAGCCACGTAGAATTAGGTAGAAGAGGTAAATCAACAAGGGATGGAATCAACATAAGACTTCGAAGCAATTCGAATCCCACAACTCAAAATAAAACCAAGGATTGACTTGCGAAATAAGCCGGAACAAACATATGATAGAGATTTCGTCCGAAGTTTTTGTGGTGGGACCTACACGGGCTCGATCGTACAGCACCATCATGTACAAGGCAGTGCACATGACATACGAAGCATCCCCGAGTCAGCATAGCCAAGGACTCTTTAAGACACAACGAGACCACTGTAAAATCGATCGTGAATAGGCGAACCACTAGACGTCGAACCCCAATTTCATATCATACATCTGTCGGAAAAGATATTCTAAGAGCTACTTGAATTCCCACCTATGAAACTCCTGAAACTTTCCGGTTATGCAATCAGGTGTTGGGGATACAGGGGAAGCATAATATCTCACCCAAACTAGCAATACCTACATCCAGCTGTATCCATCCTTCAACACATAACCAAGAAACCTTCGGAAACCATCTACCTCAACCTTCGAAAAGCATCCGGTATACAAGTTATGGCGATACTCCCGAACTCCCGCCCCAGTACTGGGTGGCGTCGAGGTTATCTCACCAACGAACTCCATAAAGGAGATTTTCGATGTCGGCGAACATATCTCAAGTATTCCAGAATTGCAACGATAAAATTATGATGACAACACCTCAGAGGTCAACTCCCCGGGACACTTCCACTAAACCCCTGACAGGAGGCACCAAGACAGTATTCTCATCATAAGCCATCGGAACAAATCCAAGATACTCGCGTGATCCTAAATGTTTTTTGTGAAATTTGAGAAGAGAAGAGTCAAAACTCTAAGTCAGGATGCCTTACCAGAGCGATGAGGAGACTGGGAAGTAAAAAGAATTCCTAAGCTCTCCGATATATAATTCCTAAATGACTCAAAACATTTTTCTAGACACAACTCGGCTGCTAAAAACGATCAAACAGTGGGGCTCCTAAGGTCGGGGAAGGCTCTGATTACCAACTTGTAACGCCCTCGATGCGGCAATAGTTCCCATGTGTCGAGGCACGACTTAGAGGCATAACCGCATTGAAAGCAATGTTGCAAGTTAGGAAAATCATCACACATCCCATGTAATATATATATATATATATATTAAAGGGGAGATACAATAGTTGGCTTACACTCGCCACGTCACATCAAAGTACATAAATAACATACATCATCCAAACACTCATCGCCCGACTACGGCGCCAAAAATAAAAGACAACCCAACAAGCGACATAGGACCCGATCACCCCAACTGGGCACCACTACTGATCATCAGGAAAAGACACATAGTAACGCTGAGAATCCTTGTCGTACTCCCACTTGAGCTCGAGCGCGCCATCTGGAGCTGTATCATCTGTCCCTGCATTAGGTGTAATAGTAATCTGTGAGCTACAGGGACTCAGCAATCTCGCACTCTCGTGATCAAGACTATTTAAGCTTAAATAGGTAGGATGGGGGTAAGTATGAGTGGAGCTGCAGCAAGCGACTAGCATATATGGTGGTTAACTTATTCGCAAAAGAGAGCGGGAAGAGGAGGCAAAGCACGAGCGAGAAAACTAGAGAGCAACCTGCGCAAACATAACTCCAACACCGTGTCCACTTCGTGTATGTTGCAGCCCAACACCCCTCCATTTTGGCCCATAGCTCCATCACGGTAACACACTCAATTGATTCATTTTAATTAATTAAGGTTCGAGTTATCTACAACCGGACATTAACAAATTCCCATCTGCCCATAACCGCGGGCACGGCTTTCGAAAGATCAATCCCTGCAGGTCAACGAAGGAATAGACCTCCACCCAAGACACACCGATCAGACTCAGTATCTCGGTACAACAAGACGATTCGACAGGTTAAAACAAGTCCAGCAACACCGCCCAAATGTTCCGACAAATCCCGATAGGAGCTGCACATATCTCTTTCTCAGGGCACACTCAGATTGTCCTAGGTACGGGTAGGCCAGCCCAGAGTTGCCCCTGGTGGCCACCGGCAGCTGACAGTTGGACCAACACTCAGAGGAGCACTGGCCCGGGGGGGTTAAAATAAGATGACCCTCGGGCTCCGAAAACCCAAGGGAAAAAGAGGCTAGGTGGCAAATGGTAAAACCAAAGTTGGGCATTGTTGGAAAAGCTTTAATCAAGGCGAACTATCAAGGGGTTCCCATTATAGCCCAACCGCGTAAGGGACGCAAAAATCCGGGAACATAACACCGATATGACAGAAACTAGGGCGGCAAGAGTGGAACAAAACTCTAGGCGAGAGGCCGAGCCTTCCACACTTTACCAAGTATATAGATGCATTAAGATAACATGTCAATAAGATGATATCCCAACAAGTAAATAAATGTTCCAACAAGGAACAACTCCAATCTTCACCTGCAACTAACAACGCTATAAGAGGGGCTGAGCAAAGCGGTAACATAGCCAATCAACGGTTTGCTAGGACAATGGTGGGTTAGAGGTTTGAAATGGCAATTGGGAGGCTGACAAGCAAGTGGTAGGCATCGTAGCATTGGCATGTCAAAAGAAAGAAGCAAACTAGCATAGCAAAGATAGTAGTGATTTCGAGGGTAGGATCATCTTGCCTGCACAGTTGTCAGAGTTGACTGGATCCTCAAAAGCAAACTCAACGGGCTCCTCATTAGCGAACTCGTCTCCTGGCTCTACCCAAACAACACAAACAAGAAACAAGAATTCAATCAACCACGTGCAAACTTCAACAATAAGATGCAATGATGATATGCTATGCGGGATGCAAAATGCAAGACGTGACAGGAAATGCATGAACCTGGCCTCAACATGGAAAACCAAGTGTGCCACTGGATAGAGGGGATGAAATCGCTTGAAAACGATATAAAGATCATTGGAATCGGAGTTACGGTTTGGAAATGGCAAGCGTTTTAAGATATGACACCGGTCTGCGATTTACAGCAAGTAGGCATTTAAATGCAACGAAATGACCATGCTACAGCCACCAAACATGACAACAAAATAAATGGCAGGGATGCCCACAAGATGCTTAACAAAACACTAGCACTGAGCCACGGCCAAATTCATCCATTAAGAGGTTCAAACAAGCATGGCAAAAACGCAAATGCAAAACAGATTTCAGACTTAGTGAAATTAACACTAGTCTGAAATTTCAGATCACGAAGCTCTCTTCGGAGCAGCAAAACAACATGATAAATGACCTGATTATGAAAATTAAGAACATGGCATGGAGCTACTCAACAAGCTTATCAAAAGTCACAAAGTGACCTGGGGCCAAAAGGGATCACAAAATATACTAACAAGCACACGAACATAGCTCACGCACAATCAGTTTTCAGACTTAGTGAAAACTGAGACATGCTGGAATGTAACTCACGAAGGCATGTAAACGAGCTCGATGCACTCACTACGGTGCAATTCATGGCAAGGAAAGCATATATCCATAAATAAGGCACAAAATTCTAGCTAGACATGGCAAAAACAATGGCATAGCATGCACGGATCAATAACAATAACATCGGCAAAATCGCAAACAAGTTGACGATCTGCCCAGATTTACCACGAAGCAAAAGTAGAGCTCGATTGACTCAAGCTAGAGCATTCCACATGTGCAAACAAAGACATGGATGGATAGAGCATAACATGATTAACAAAACTCCCTTACTGATCATCCTCAAAAGAGGCACGGATCGCTAGGAAACAAGCTGAACATATGGCATCATGAACTAAATAATCCCAGACTTAGTGAAATCCACTAAGTCCCTGAAAACAGATTTACCAAGTGCCTCACTTTGCAAGCTTGCACAAGTCACCACACACATCCTAAAAATGCATGGGTTGCACCTCTGGAAAGAAGACGAAATGCTTAACAAATCATATCAAGGACTCACAGGCATAGCATGCACACAATAATCATGGCAAAAATGACAAAAGTCTAAGATGAACTAGCAGATCTGACAATTATCTCACGAAGCCTCCTTCTAGCAGCATTTAGGGCATCAATATGAACTCAAATGAAAATGATGCAATGGAAAGAAATGATTTACATGTCGATACGAACATTTTGATATACTATATGTCCAAAACGGAGCTACGAATGCGGAGATATCATCAGTCAAAGATTGCATAAAAATTAGGGTTCGGGAGCGAAAAGTCAACCCAGATCTAGGGTTCTTCAGCGGGCACGCGAACCGAGGCACGACCGGGCACTGTAGCTGATCGGATCCGAGGCCGCCGGCGTTGGGGAGGCGGTGGCCAGCGTCGGGGAGGCGGCAGCGGCCGGCGGGGCCTCGAGGCGCGGGCGAGGGGCGGCGGTGGCCGGGTGCGGCGGCGGGGCGCCAGCGACGCAGGCGGCTGGGCGCGGCCGGGGACGGGCGGCGGCCCGGCGATGAGGAAGATGGGCGGCGGGGCGGATCGACCGAGGCGGCGGCGCCCTGGGCCGCGGGGGCCCCGAGCGGGCTCGGCGGGCCACCGCGGCGCTTGACCTGGCGATGGCCACGTGTCGCCTAGGGAGTGGGTGGCGGTGGCGGCGGACGTTGTCCGGTCCGCTCCGGACACGTCCGTCGGCGGCGGATCTGCAGTTTTTTAGGGTTTCGGGGGAGGAGACCCGGGATTTGGAATGGGGGGTCTTTAAATAGGCATAGAGGGAGATAGGAGAGTCCAAATGAGGTGCCGTTTTCGGCCACGCGATCGTGATCGAACGCTCTAGGTGATGGAGCAGAGTTTGGTGGGTTTTGGGCCAAAATGGAGAGGTGTTGGGCTGCAACACACACGAGGCCTTTTCGGTTCCTCGGTTAACAGTTGGAGTATCGAACGAAGTCCAAATGATACGAAACTTGACAAGCGGTCTACCGGTAGTAAACCAAGGCCGCATGGCAAGTCTCGGTCCAATCCGGAAATGTTTAATCCTCAAACACAAAAGAAAGCTAGATTCGACCCCCGGAGGAGAACGAACGTCGGAATGAAAAACGGACAACGGGGGAAATGCTCGAATGCATGAGATGAACATGTATGCAAATGCAATGCACATGATGACATGATATGAGATGCATGAAAACGAAAACAACACACGGAGATAAGACCCGAACCCGATAAATAAATATAACTTAACGCCGGAAACGGCAAGAGTTGGAGTACAAATTCGGAAAGTTATAACTGGGGCGTTACTTGTAACGCCCTCGATGCGGCTATAGCTCCCACGTGTCGAGGCACGACTTAGAGACATAACCGCATTGAAAGCAATGTCGCAAGTTAGGCAATCATCACAACATCCCATGTAATATATATAATAAAAAGGGGAGATACAATAGTTGGCTTACACTCGCCACGTCACATCAAAGTACATAAATAACATACATCATCCAAACACTCATGGCCCGACTACGGCGCCAAAATAAAAGACAACCCAACAAGCGACATAGGTCCCGATCACCCCAACTGGGCACCACTACTGATCATCAGGAAAAGACACATAGTAACACTGAGAATCCTCGTCGTACTCCCACTTGAGCTCAAGCGCGCCATCTGGAGCCGTATCATCTGTCCCTGCATCTGGTGTAATAGTAATCTGTGAGCCACAGGGACTCAGCAATCTCGCACCCTCGCGATCAAGACTATTTAAGCTTAAATAGGTAGGATGGGGGTAAGTATGAGTGGAGCTGCAGCAAGCGACTAGCATATATGGTGGCTTACTTATTCGCAAAAGAGAGCGAGAAGAGGAGGCAAAGCACAAGCGAGAAAACTAGAGAGCAACCTGCGCAAACATAACTCCAACACCGTGTCCACTTCCCGGACTCCACCGAGAAGAGGCCATCACGGTAACACACTCAGTTGATTCATTTTAATTAATTAAGGTTCAAGTTGTCTACAACCGGACATTAACAAATTCCCATCTGCCCATAACCGCGGGCATGGCTTTCGAAAGATCAATCCCTGCAGGGGGGGTCCCAACTTAGCCCATAACAAGCTCTCACGGTCAACGAAGGAATAGACCTCCACCCAAGACACACCGATCAGACTCGGTATCTCGGTACAACAAGACGATTCGATAGGTTAAAACAGGACCAGCAACACCGCCCGAATGTGCCGACAAATCCCGAAAGGAGCTGCACATATCTCGTTCTCAGGGCACACTCAGATGAGCAATCCGTACAACTAAAACCAGCCCTCGAGTTTCCCCGAGGTGGCGCTGCACAGGGCTCTAGTTCGGACCAACACTCAGAGGAGCACTGGCCCGTGGGGGCTAAAATAAAGATGACCCTCGGGCTCCGGAAACCCAAGGGAAAAAGAGGCTAGGTGGCAAATGGTAAAACCAATGTTGGGCATTGCTGGAAAAGCTTTAATCAAGGCGAACTATCAAGGGGTTCTCATTATTGCCCAAGCGCGTAAGGGACGCAACAATCCGGGAACATAACACCGATATGACGGAAACTAGGGCGGCAAGAGTGGAACAAAACACTAGGCGAGAGGCCGAGCCTTCCACCCTTTACCAAGTGTATAGATGCATTAAGATAACATGGCAATATAATGATATCCCAACAAGTAAGTAAATGTCCCAACAAGGAACGGCTCCAATCTTCACCTGCAAATATCAACGCTATAAGAAGGGCTGAGCAAAGCGGTAACATAGCCAATCAACGGTTTGCTAGGACAATGGTGGGTTAGAGGTTCAATCATGGCAATTGGGAGGCTGACAAGCAAGTGGTAGGCATCGTAGCATTTGCATAACAAAAGAGCGAGCAAACTAGCATAGCAAAGATAGTAGTGATTTCGAGGGTATGATCATCTTGCCTGCACAGTTGTCAGAGTTGACTAGATCCTCAAAAGCAAACTCAACGGGCTCCTCGTTAGAGAACTCGTCTCCCGGCTCTACCCAAACAACACAAACAAGCAACAAGAATACAATCAACCACGTGCAAAATCCAACAATAAGATGCAATGACGGTATGCTATGCGGGAGGCGATGCGGGATGCCAAATGCAAGACGTGACAGGAAATGCATGAACCTGGCCTCAATTTGGAAAACCAAGTGTGCCATTGGATAGAGGGGATGAAATCGCTTGAAAACGATATAAAGATCATTGGAATTGGAGTTACGGTTTGGAAATGGCAAGCGTTTTAAGAATGACACCGGTCTACAATTTACAGCAAGTAGGTATCTAAATGCAACGAAATGGACATGCTACAGCCACCAAACATGACAACAAAATACATGGTAGGGATGCCCACAAGATGCTTAACAAAACAGTAGCACTGAGCCACGGCCAAATTCATCCATTAAGAGGTTCAAACAAGCATGGAAAAAACGCAAACGCAAAACAGATTTCAGACTTAGTGAAATTAACACTAGTCTGAAATTTCAGATCACAAAGCTCTCTTCGGAGCAGCAAAACAACATGATACATGACCTGATTATGACAAGTAAGATCATGGCATGGAGCTACTCAACAAGCTTATCAAAAGTCCCAAAGTGACCTGGGGCCAAAACGGATCACAAAATATACTAACAAGCACACGAACATAGCTCACGCACAATCAGTTTTCAAACTTAGTGAAAACTGAGACATGCTGGAATTTAACTCACGAAGGCATGTGAACGAGCTCGATGCACTCACTACGGTGCAAGTCATGGCAAGGCAAGCATATATGCATAAAGAAGGCACAAAATGCTAGCTAGACATGGCAAGAACAATGGCATAACATGCACGGATCAATAACAATAGCATCGGCAAAATCGCAAACAAGTTGACGATCTGCCCAGATTTGCCACGAAGCAAAAGTAGAGCTCGATTGACTCAATCTAGAGTACTCCACATGTGAAGACAAAGACATGGATGGATAGAGCATAACATGATTAACAAAACTCCCTTACTGATCATCCTCAAAAGAGGCACGGATCGCTAGGAAACAAGCTGAACATATGGCATCATGAACTAAATAATCCCAGACTTAGTGAAATCCACTAAGTCCCTGAAAACAGATTTACCAAGTGCCTCACTTTGCAAGCTTGCACAAGTCACCACACACATCCTAAAAATGCATGGGTTGCACCTCTGGAAACAAGAAAAAATGCTTAACAAATCATATCAAGGACTCACAGGCATAGCATGCACACAATAATCATGGCAAAATGACAAAAGTCTAAGATGAACTAGCATATCTGACAATTATCTCACGAAGCCTCCTTCTAGCAGCATTTCGGGCATCAAGATGAACTCAAATGAAAATGATGCAATGTAATGAAATGATGTACATGTCGAGGCGAACATTTTGATATACTATATGTCCAAAACGAAGCTACGGATGCGGAGATATGACAGGTCAAAGATTGCTCGAAAAAATAAGGGGGAGAGGGAAAAGTCAACCCAGATCTAGGGTTCTTCGGCGGGCACACGAACCGAGGCACGACCGGGCAGTGTCGCTGATCGGATCCGAGGCCGCCGGCGTCGGGGAGGCGGTGGCCGACGTCGGGGAGGCGGTGGCCAGCGTCAGGGAGGCGGCAGCAGCCGGCGGGGCCTCGGGGTGCGGGCGAGCGGGCGAGGGGCGGCGGTGGCCGGGTGCAGGTATATCTCCCACGTGTCGAGGCACGACTTAGAGGCATAACCGCATTGAAAGCAATGTCGCAAGTTAGGAAAATCATCACACATCCCATGTAATATATATATATATATATTAAAGGGGAGATACAATAGTTGGCTTACACTCGCCACGTCACATCAAAGTACATAAATAACATACATCATCCAAACACTCATCGCCCGACTACGGCGCCAAAAATAAAAGACAACCCAACAAGCAACATAGTCCCCATCACCCCAACTGGGCACCACTACTGATCATCAGGAAAAGACACATAGTAACGCTGAGAATCCTCGTCGTACTCCCACTTGAGCTCGAGCGCGCCATCTGGAGCTGTATCATCTGTCCCTACATTTGGTGTAATAGTAATCTGTGAGCCACAGGGACTCAGCAATCTCGCACCCTCGCGATCAATACTATTTAAGCTTAAATAGGTAGGATGGGGGTAAGTATGAGTGGAGCTGCAGCAAGCAACTAGCATATATTGTGGCTAACTTATTCGCAAAAGAGAGCGAGAAGAGGAGGCAAAGCACGAGCGAGAAAACTAGAGAGCAACCTGCGCAAACATAACTCCAACACCGTGTCCACTTGCTTTCTAGTTTGCGCAGGTTGCTCTCTAGTTTTCTCGCTCGTGCTTTGCCTCCTCTTCTCGCTCTCTTTTGCGAATAAGTTAGCCACCATATATGTTAGTCGCTTGCTGCAGCTCCACTCATACTTACCCCCATCCTACCTATTTAAGCTTAAATAGTCTTGATCATGAGGGTGCGAGATTGCTGAGTCCCTGCGGCTCACAGATTACTATTACACCAGATGCAGGGACAGATGATACGGCTCCAGATGGCGCGCTTGAGCTCAAGTGGGAGTACGACGAGGATTCTCAGCGTTACTATGTGTCTTTTCCTGATGATCAATAGTGGTGCCCAATTGGGGTGATCGGGACCTATGTCACTTGTTGGGTTGTCTTTTATTTTGGCGCCGTAGCCGGGCCATGAGTGTTTGGATGATGTATGTTATTTATGTACTTTGATGTGACATGGCGAGTGTAAGCCAACTATTGTATCTCCCCTTTTATTATATATATTACATGGGATGTTGTGAAGATTGCCTAACTTGCGACATTGCTTTCAATGCGGTTATGTCTCTAAGTCGTGCCTCGACACGTGGGAGCTATAGCCGCATCGAGGGCGTTACAATGTCCACGGCATGCGGGAGGGAGAGCGTGTAGTGAACGAAAGCTCCTAGTCCTGGCAGCCACCACGCTCATGGGTGAGGGAGGGACGCGGCTTCATTGACTTACTGCTCCTGCCTTTGCGTGTAGACAGGTGGGCCCAACAGGTCGGTGGCCAACCTGTCATGCAGCCAAAGGCAGGTGTGCGAGGGAGAGGGGGTTGTAGTAATCAAACTTCTCGGTCTTGTATGAGTTGACGCGACACATCAAAGCACTTCACTCGATATATTTCAATAATTTGCGTTTACTGATGCATTAATTACAACACATGCATGCATGCCATGACTCTCCTTTTGATACTTGCATGTGTTGGTTTAATGCACCTTGCCAAATTTTGACTATAAATTTAACTAACCAAATGTTCGTGCATGTCACAAAAAATTACATAATTGAAAACTATGTTCAAATACGAATCAAACAATATAATTTTTGTTAACATGCACTAACATTTTGTCAGTTAAATCTTTGGTCAAAATTTAGCACCAATTACAAAGGGGCCCAATAGAAAATATAAATAATAATGCATGTTGGGGCAGCCCACGTTTCCGATAATTTTAGCCATGGGCTTGTTCACAAATTTTATGAGGGGGTGGTTGTTCATTTAATGGAGGGTCTTGTACCAGACTTACAAAGTGCGACCTGGCACACCATAACACCACTTGGAATAAGCGGGTAGCTATCTCAAAAAACAATCAACAACTCAAAAAAAGGTGACCTGGCACGTACACAATTTTAAACGATTGTTTTGATGGAGTGAAAAAGGAAAACTACCCCACTACGTATATATAGGTCGGAGCCTCCACGCTTGCTTGCTAGGGTTGCTCTATTCACACACTCTCATCCTCTCCAGATCTAAACAAGATAGTGGTGGTAACACTGTCTTTCTCCCTTCAAAAAACACTGTCTTTCTATCCTCACCGCTGGTTACAGATCCGGACGTATCCCCCTCCGCCAGTGAAGGGGAGGAGAGCAGCATTTAGGCCGTCATCGACAGCGAGGGAGGAGACCCACTGCCGGCCGCACCATTCTCTCTGGCCGAGCGCCGGTGCGGGAGGTCCTCCGAACCTTTCGTCGTTGCCCTAGTGTGGGCGGATCCGGTCTCCCACCGCCCACCTATCCACATCCCGACGACCTTCAGGTATATCTTCCTTCGAAACTGCCCTAGCTCTACTTCCCCAACTCGCTACATCATTGCATGTGCATCATTTTCTACCTCTCAGCCCCTCTCGATCGGATGGTCCAATGACACATATTTTTTCTTCTATTGTTAGAGGTAAATCTACTTCATGGAGTCGAATCTTGTACTTGGTTCAAACAAGAAATAAAGTGGGGGTGGGGGAATTTAGTATGTACATCGGACTTGGTATAAACAAGAAGGATATGGGGTGAAAGTAGCACAGACTGGTCATCCAACCGGTCTCCATGTCAAAAAGGGAAATATAGGGGAAACGTTGTACACAGTGGTATGACCAGGACTAGATTTGCTATCCACACATAAGATGGTTGCATGCATCATTATGATGCAGAGGCCGGGGGCACGCCTCCATTTCCAAAAAAACATAGGAGTAGGTGGCTAGAGTGAAAAAAATGGGACCAACCTAGATATGTTTCTTGGATGTTTGTTTCTCGGGGCAACAAACTCTGAATCACCACTTTATGCCCCGGTTTAAGTACATGGTGCTGGACTGCTGGTGCACCCACTGTCCCATGCCCTTATACCAAATATTTAGCTATTCTTAATCTAAGGGAAAACTTTGTTTTTGCCACTCTAGCTTTTACCAATTTTACTTATGCCACTCTAGAATTTGACATATCACTTTTGCCACTCTTGGCTTTTGACAATACATCATAAATGCCATTCCATGGCAAAAACGATAATTTTTTATTTCACTTTTGCCACTCTTAGCTTTTGACAATGTATCACAATTGCCACTCTGAAAATGTTACTTTTGCCACGAAATGGCAAAAGTGATATATTGTCAAAACTAAGAGTGGCAAAAGTGAAATGTCAAATTCTTGAGTGGCATAAGCAAAGTGGGCAAAAACTAGAGTGGCAAAAACAAAGTTTTCCCTTAATCTAATGCCCCTGGTAAAATGAAGCCATGCCATTGTTATAAGCCATGACAAGTTTAGCCAAATGTTTTTGCCTGTAATTGTTTGAGACTCTGATTGTTTCCTCTGTAGCTATTTGTGCAAACAGGGATATCCATTTCACCTGATTGCTGTTGTGACCTTTTGGTGCACTACAGAAAACACTTCTTAAAAGAAGTGACTTTTGTGCTGTTTAACTGGAATGTCAGAATGGAACAGTTGGTTCATTTCGGTGGAACTGCACAAAGGGAGATCAGTGTTCCAATCCTCATCATCCATAGTGGCACCATAGCCTTCCTTTAGGTACGAATGATATTTAATGCATGTGTTCATCTCTATTTTGTGACTGCCATGAGAAAATAATGCTATTGTTTACTATAGTACTTGTACTCCCTCACTGACAAAACCAATTCTGAAATAGAAGGCCAATCATGTACTTGGTTTCACCAACTGGTAAGGAGAAAGAGAAACAGAGCATGAAGAGGAAGAAGAAGAAGAGTAAACAGTGCCAAGGTGATATTGCTGAAGCCGAGCCTCAATCGAGGCCATTCAAGGGCTCCAGCAACATCTACCTTACATGTGAGACATCCTCCAGGGAACCCTTCCACTTCTGCGTATTGTCCATGATGAATTTGATGCTACTGTTAGAGTAATATGCTACTATCTTTCTATCCTTTCTAACTAAGCTAATGAAGGTTTCACGTTCCTACTTGTGCAAACAGGGATCATGTTGTGCCAATCATACATTTTAGTGGCACTACACAAGACAATACAATGAACTGTATCCCAGCCAGTGCTTTAACTCTGTTGGAAGTTCTTGATAATCTTTCGATATAATCTCAGCACTGGTAAATAAGAATGATTTCAACCATACATTTGAAGTGCACAAAAATATGTACTATTGGGTGATTCTAGCGAGTGTTTTATCATCTCTTATGGGACTACATGAATAAGCTTTTTTGCTCAGGTTAGTACCGGCCTAAGGCCTTCATCCATATTAGTTTGTTGTCATCTCTATTTGTATCATGCTACTGTCATGAGAAACTCCTTTATCTTTGCATGTTAAAGTTTTGCAACCTATGATACATGGCAATGCTTTGAGTGTTGAGCTAATTGGCACTCATTAAATAAGCTAATACCTCTCTTTAAGCAAGACTACTATGTTGCTAACTTTACCCATTAAGATAATGAGGGTGCTTCTCTTTGTTAGTGTATGTTTCATCAACTAGTGCCACTATTACAGTAATCTCATTCTCTCAATATATGTGCCAACAGGGATGCTCGATTTTGGTGGAACTGCACAAAAACTTTGGGTGCTTCATTGCCTTGACAGCTTCCTTCCTTTCCTGTCAGTCGCTAATCTAGGCTTGCTTCCTTCCTTTGCTGTCAGTCGCTTGGCTTATCTCGGCTTCCAGTCAAAGGAAATAGTAATTGATATGCTACCTGACACAGGTTGGTACTGGTCTTTATCCTGATTATTGTGCTCTTCATATGTATTGGTAATTTGGTATTGTGCTACTCTTTGCCGATTTCATAAAGGAGTAACTTGCAGCTTGAACTCGTAGGGAAATCATTACATTAGGTGATTTCAGTAGAACTGCACAAAAAGATCAGATGGACAGGTACTTATGCTGCTGGTATGTACTCCAAAGTTCACTCAGACAAGCATCGATGTTGACAAGAAGAAGTACCTATATTCATTCGAGTATCAAGCAAAGTTCAGATTGTCTGTGTTGCCTCTTATGTACTCAAAAGTTTACTCGTACAAGCCTTAATTTTAGCAAGAAGTACCTCCGAGTGAACACCATTTACCAGTCTGTACCCTACGTAATTAAAGTTCGTCCATGTATGATATTGGTTGTGATCTCAATCATTTGGGTGCATAAACATACTGAATATGTGTATATTTGAATCTTTTTGTGAATTATCTATGAATATTGTCGTGTGATCTATCAATCATTTGGATGCATAGACATGTTGAACTAGTGTATATATGAATCTTTTGAGTTGTTGATTGTGAATGTTGGCTATGAATATGAACGTGTCCTGTGAACCTGAGTTTGATACGAATGTTTACCTGTTCTGTTGTACTTGTGTGTGAACTTGTTAGTATGTCTACTATGGGATTTGTGACGTGTGGGTGTCAACGACACACCTTCTTCCCAAGAAGAATTGCACCTGCTTTGTTAGGGTAGCAATGGCGCATCAGCTCTTTTTAATATTATTGCTCTGTCTTCCCCCCCCCCCTCCGCTCAACCCTTGCCGTAATGTTTTCAGCCTCAAAACAAGCATAGTTCTGCGTTGTTTTGGGGGCTTGATGAAAAATCGAATGCTGGTTTCTGTAGGTTGGCCCGCTCAGCAAATGGGCTGCTGGTCCACCACGGACTGTGAGGCTAAAAATACAAGTTGTATGGTGCAGAGGCAAGTAAAAAACGCCATCGAGAGCCATCCACTAAAGAAAAAAATCGCGACTGATGTGCTTCTTCAGTCGGGCCGTCGGCCCCCTCTTTAATCCAGTTCGCTCGGGGATCTAGCTGGTACTATTTTTTTCCAGAGTGCGAACAAGTATCAGCTAGGCCTAGGTATACGTAGCCCATGACATACGGAGATAGTGGTTTCAACTTATTTTTTGAGGTCCATACCGGCCTATGGACCTCCCAGCGTAGGTTTTACTTTTTCTTAAAGATCGGCAACCCAATGTATTTTCTTAATAAAACACAGATCTCTGTTCTATTTATCGATATATAAGAATAATAATGATGTGTATAATTTATGTTTTCCCTTCTAACCACATTATATATATATTTATATTATTACTATTATCGTATATTTTATAGAGACTTATATTGTCACACCCTAGTTAGTTCAAGCATTAGAGTGTGCATCATGTTTAAATTCCTCTTGAATTTGAAATGGGGAAGACAGAACCCCCAGCACCCCCCCTGGAAACAACTAGGGTTTACTAAAAGTATTTTCAATGAACCCAAAATGCCCTTCACAAAAAGTTCATCATTTCTGGATTGGGCTAAAACCCCTGGCAAAATGGTGCACTCTTTTCTAGGACATTCTGGATTCTCTGAATTAAATTATAAGTATTTGAATTTGGGCATTTAAATGCTATAAAATAATTTAAATGCTCAAATAATTCTGGAAACAAGTGTGGGCTATTGGGAATAATCTAAACAGAGCCCCTGATTATTTTCAGGATTTTTAAAGATGTCTAGGTATTTTTAATAAAGCCCAACAGTTGCAGAAAAATAGAAAAAGAAAACAAAACGGAAGAGAGAGAGAGAGAGAGAGAGAGAGAGAGAGAGAGAGAAACTTACCAGGCACAGCCCACCAGCCCACCTGGCTCGGCCCAGCCGACTGGCGCTTGCCAGTCGTCCCCCTCCTCTCGCCAGGAGGACGAGGAGCGCGTGGCCGGCGCCCGCGGCCACACGCCAGCCACCTCCTGCTTCCGCCGACGCCCTGGAGGCGTCCACGAGCCCCACGCCGACCCCCACATCTCCCTCTCCTTCTTCCCACTCTCCCCATGGCCTCTCTCCCTCTCTGGCTCTCTCCCCACCCTCTTGCCGAGCGCAGCCGACAAGCTTCATCGCAGCCACCACCGTCCATTCGCTGCCCCGACATGCCAGGAAGCTCCGCCGTCGTCGACTACATCAAGTAGGCCGAGCCACGTGCGCTCGCTCGCCCCGGAGACGCTGCACCGAGCTCGTTCTCAACTCCGGCCACCGGAGATCCCCTTCGCCGCCCCGCTCGCTCCAGCCCTTCCCCGAGCTCATCGTTCGCTCTCCTGCAACCGTTGTGAGCTCCGCCATCGTTTCCCCCTCTCCCCGCGCTCGTCCGTGTCCTCTAACCCCCTCTGCCATCAAAGCCGAAGCTCGTCGCCGCCACCGCATGTCGCCGTCGTGGCCATAGCCACGTTGGGACGCCACCGAGCACGCCTTCATCCTCCACGCACTCCCAGGAGCCTAACGCACCACTCCCCGCGCCTCGCCGTGCCCCGTAGCCTCGGTTTCATCCTCGCCCGAACTCCGGCGACCGCCAAGGTCGTCGCCGGCGTCGTTCCCGGCCTCCCTGAGCTCCACTTTCTCCACCAAACGACGCGGCTCGCTCCCCGCGTCACATAGCTGCTCTCCGCCGTCGATTTGGTCACCGGAGACGCAAACCCGAGCCCCTCCGCCGCGTCTGTTGTCGCCGGCGTCAAGCCGCCGGTGAGTTGACCCTGTTTGTCCCCCGTGTGGGCCCAGGTAGACCCCCCTGAGTCTATGACAGGTGGGGCCAGTCTGCTAATTAGTTTAGGATTAGTTTTAACTAAATTAATTAGTTTAGTCACTGACATGTGGGCCCAGGTCCCACTGACAGCTAATTAGTGTTAATTTAATTCTGTTAATTAGTTGTGACACTGACAGAGAGGGCCCACCAGTCAGGTTTGACCTGGCTGACCCAGTTGACCCGCTAACGTCACACCTATGTCATGCTGACGCATTAATTCAATTACTGGATTTATTCTTTAATAGGAAATTCCAGAAAATAGTCAAAACTTCTAAAAATCATAGAAATTCAACCATAGCTCCAAATGCAAAGATTTATAGATGAAAAATGATCAGAAAAATTCAATCTATCCATCTGTAATGGTTTCATGCATGACAAAACAAGTTAACCTTGCTGTTTAAGCAGAATAAGGTAATGCACTAATAAGGCCATGTTTAATGAGCTGATATTTGAATCTTTGATTCAAATGAGTTCATCCCCTTCTGTTTTAGCTTGCATTAGGCCAAGACACTTTCATCTTGCCATGTCATAGCATGCATCATATTGTTGCATATTGCCATGTGTTGATTATGTTCGGTGTGATCTTCGTGGTAGGTTCTGCCTCCGAGGATAACCCCGAGTATCCGTCTGAAGGGCAGTACCCTACTACCACTACAACAGGCAAGCAACCCATTGATCATTCCGATACAAACCCATGTTCTCGCTTCTGCTCTTGTTTACTGCATTAAGACAACGCGATTCAAACTGATGTGTGCTACGGTAGTTGAACCCTTATCCTCTGCATGACCTGTCATTGTCACAGTAACTAGATGAAACCCACTAGCATGTGTAGGAGTTGACTGAGCCATGTATGTGATTCCTACCTTGCTATACCTGCTATGCTTAGAGTTGTGTCAGGTCTGGTTCATCTGGGTGATGGGCTAGAGTGAAATGTTTATGTCGGTAATGTGAGGGATGTGTTGAACATGTTTTGGTAAAGGTATCGATGAGAGGCCATGTAGGAGTACATGGTGGGTTGTTTCATTGAGACCGTCCATAAGAACTGAGATATGTATGTGTGATTTAAGATGCAGTTACTACCGTACATTGGGCCCGAAACCAATGGACCCTCTCGGCTTCTTAATCACCCTAGTACTCTGTCCAGGAGTTGCAAATAGTTTCTGGTGTTTGTAGGTTATGTGTTGGCGGCCGTGCGTAGCGCTGACCCAAGGGGTGGGCTATGTTGCGGTAGATACACCGTGGCCGGGTATGCCGAGCGCCCGTTTGGCGTCTCGGGACCCTGTTCATATCGTTCAGGCCGTATGTGGAAACCTCGGCCGGACTCCCTGCGGATGGAACCTAGATAGGCGATAAACTTGGACTAGAGACTTAAGTGTTCAAGTAGGCCGTGGCCGACACCCTCGCTGGGCTTCCGCTTGAAGGTTGCCGAGTACATGCCGTGTAAATGGCGGTAAGTGGTGAAAGCGTGTATGAAGAAGTATACCCCTGCAGGGTTAACATCATCTATTCGAATAGCCGCGTCCGCGGTAAAGGACTACTTGGTTGCCTATACAGTTCATAGACAAGTTAATGCATACTACTAAAAGACTCAAGATAAGTGTGAGTACCGAGGATGGCCCTCTTGTAGGATGACGAGAGAGGATCCCCGGTGGAGTATTGTGTTGGTGAGTAGTGGACTCGTGTGCGAAAACTATTTTACTAGTGGAGTTCCGTAGGATAGCTTAGCCAAGAGTCAAAGCTGGCTTGGTGCAACAACCCCACCACCTTCTTGAGAATGAGCATGTATAGTAGGTTCTGTTGTAAGACTTGCTGAGTACCTTTGTACTCATGTTTTCTTAATTACTATTTTCAGACCACAACACCGCCCCCTCCAATGGGTTCTACGTAGACCTTGACGTCGACGAGTGACTAGCCACCCAGGTTGTGATCCTGGCCATGGAGGGCCCTATGTAGATAATCAGGCTTCGAGAAGCCTTCTTTCTTTCTAGTGTCTATACTCAGACTAGTTGCTTCCGCTTGTGCTTGTATGATTCTATGACTTGAGTGTCGGGTCATGTGACCCCTATCTTTATGAACATGTTATGTATGGCTCTCTGGAGCCTTTAAATAAAGTACTTGAGTTGTAGAGTTTTGTTGTGATACCATGTTGTATGTACTCATATCGGGCATATTGTGTGTATGATTGAAATGCTTGGTATGAGTGGGATCTGACAATCTAGTTGTTTATCCGTGGCAGCCTTTCTTATGGGGAAATGTAGTCTAGTGTTCCTCAAGCCATAGTAGTCCGCTACAGCCCGGTTCACCGGAGTCCTGCTAGCCCAGCACTACTGTTCAGGACACTTGACTGGCCGGCATGTGTTTCACTTCGTTCCTATGTCTGTCCCTTCGAGGAAATGTCACGCGGTGACATCCGGAGTCCTGCCTAGCCTGCTATACCCTAGGTTCCCCGGAGTCCTGTTAGCCCAGTGCTACAGCCCGGAATCACTCACTGATGACCGACATGCTCGATGTGATTCATGTATGCCTGTCTCCATAGGTCTGTGCCGCTTTGGGTTCACGACTAGCCATGTCGGCCCGGGTTCCCTGTCATATGGATGCTAGCGGCACTATCATATACGTGAGCCAAAAGGCGCAAACGGTCCCGGGCCATGGTAAGGCGACACCCGTGGGATATCGTGCGTGAGGCCGCAAAGTGATATGAGGTGTTACCAGCTAGATCGATGTGGCTTGGAATCGGGGTCCTGACAGCGTTGGCATCAGAGCCGGACTGCCTGTAGGTTCGTTGAGCCAAATTGGTCGATGTCGAGTCTAGAAATGCTTTAGTTATATGTAGGGGAATTGATTGTGGGAGGGAACGTAAGGCTCTTTTACTCCTTTACCTTATGTCCTCTGATCTGAGTCATTCTCTTCTCATTCAACGTGGGTTAAGGACTAGGCTCTCTTCTTCTATCAGGTTCACGTGTTACTAATCCGTAGTAGCTTATAGGATTGTTGTTACAAGCCCAGTTCAATTTCTTCTATTTTAGTATGTTGCTAATTGAACCAGAACCTTGATATGATGTTGTTGAGTGGTATTGCAAACTGTTGTGGATGTCTCAAATCTTTTTCTGACCCGGTGCCTCGACGTGCCCGGTCATACTGCTATGTTAGTCCGGGTAATGATCAAGACGGGTTACCGTTGGTATCCTGAATACACTGTCGAAGAGCAGTTCCGAGACTTTAATCAAAGCCAATATTTCTGCACCGTCAGGATATTTCCTTCTTATCCTGGATCTACCGAGCCCCTTCACTGTTCCTATGGACTCGGGGTTACTGTTGAGATGGCTGTGCAGGATGCTGCCTATTCCATGATGACCATCATGCGAGTCCGGACTGGCCTGCTTTGGAACACCGACTTCCGTTACATGCTAGCTTCACTTCCGGGAGCGCAAGGGTATCTTCAGGCTATCTATGCTGACTCCACTCAGGAGGACTCATTAACTCGTACCACTGCCGAGATGCTCGAAGATAAGCACCGAGAGAATCGAGCCTTGAGGTTGGAGCTTTTCAATACCCGTGCTGATCATTGGGCCACATTGACTCAGTTTGCACCTGCGGTGCAAGCTGGATGTATGGATACAAGGGATCTGTATCCTGTGAGATCTGCTCTACCAGACATGGTGGATTGGCATGATGTGGGAGGCATCACCCCACCCCGTGGTCCCCGCAGGCCACTGTTTGTTGGTCCAAGACCTCATCCTAGCCCCTATGGTCCACAAGCTCCTCAGGACCGTCTATTCCCGGATGACCACGTTAAACTTCCAGGCTATGGAGGTGACTTCTATGAGGACTACTACGGAGCTGTCTGAGTTAGAAGTAGTACCACTAGTATTGTAATAGTTGTATCTTCCCTGTCCTGCGTGACTTGTGCAATATGACTTTGTGTGTAATCAATTCCGGAGGTGTAGACAAATAATGTATAGGAGCTTGGAATGCCTCCGATGAGATGTAACGTCTTTCATCATAGTTGTACTATACCTGGGCTTGTACTAACTATGTATGATGTGTATGACCATTGGTATATATATATATATGGCAGTTTTATATTACCATGACATACGGATGAACATCTCTGCATTCCGTGTTATCCATTACATTCTACACTTCCTTGCTAAGTTTGAGCCATCCTTATCTAAACTGTTGTCTTGTTTTCCCCTAGGATGGTCAACACCCGCAGCGACCCTGCTGCCCCGGAGCAGGGGGAAGTCAGTGGGCTAGGGGTGAAAATCTGCCTCACCCGCCTTCCCTGGCCGAAGTGATGCTGGAGGCGGAAAGAAACAAGTGTGAGACTAACCGCCTGCTGGAGCGGATTGAGCAGAACACTGCATGCCATTAGTGAAATGACTTGGTGTTAATCAATGACTTTATCAAGCTGTACCCACCAAAGTTTAACCATTCCGTCAAGCCCCTCGACGCGGATGACTGGCTTCACAGCATCACCCACAAGCTATGTTCTGCCAACGTAGCCGAAGCCGACAAGGTTACTTACGCTGCCTACCATCTCGAAGGCCCTGCTAGCCTCTGGTGGGAAAATTTTGAAGCTATGCGCCCGGTCGGCCAAATCACTACTTGGGCTGAATTCAGTGAGGCTTTCCGTGAGCATCACATTCCAGAAGGTCTCATGGATCGCAAGAGGGAGGAGTTCTGCAATTTCACCCAAGGAAGACTGACTGTGGATGCATATAGTCATGAATTTGGGAATCTGGCACGTTATGCCCCTGAAGAGGTATCTACTGACGCTAAGAAGCAGGCAAGGTTCCGCAAGGGACTTAGCCCTGAGCTTCGCCACGATCTTCGTCTGCAAGAGTGCACCTCCTTTCAGAAGTTGGTCAATAAAGCCATCAGTGCTGAGACAGGCCAGACTAATTATGACGCTTCACACAAGCACTCCCGTGATTTTCGCTCTTCATCCGGCTCTGGAGCTCAGAAGCGCCGGGTGTGGATCCCAAGCACGGCACTGCCACCCAGGTTCGTCCCGAGGCCATCCTTTGAGGCGCCTCGTCCCAACTAGCAATTTGCACCACCCAAGCCCTATGGTGGCCCCGCTGCTAATGCTGCTCCACGCCCCAATGTGGTGACATGTTTCAAGTGTGGAGAGCCGGGTCACTATAGCCGAGAGTGTCCCCAGAACAACAACCCCAATGAAACTGGAAAGTCCGTTGGCCGTGGTAACCCCGCGGGAAAGACATTCTACGCCAAGCCGGTCACTACTACACATGGCCATGTCAACTATGTTTCAACCGAGGAGGCTCATGAGGATCCTAAAGTTGTCCTTGGTACGCTCCTTGTTAATTGCCATCCGGCATCTATTCTTTTCGATACTGGAGCATCTCATTCATTCATATCCGAGAACTATACTCGATTGCATAACACGACATTCTGTGGCATGCCCTCTACCATGGAAATTCAAACCCCTGGCTCTAGATGGCAAACTTCTAGGCTAAGCCATGGGAAAGACATTCTTGTCGATAGACTTGTCTTCCTTGCGTCCTTAATAGCTCTCAAGTCCTCGAACATAAACATCATCTTGGGTATGGACTGGATGTCGGCTCATTATGCTAAGATCGATTGTGCTACTAGAACCATTCAACTTACTCACCCATCGGGCAAGACAGTCAATGTCTTAACTCGAGTGGCCAAGCGCCAGCTTTACTCCCTAAATGCCAACCCCCTTCCAGACCTTGAGGATATTCCGGTAGTCCGAGACTTTCCAGATGTCTTTCCAGAAGAACTGCCAGGTGTTCCACCTGACAGGGATGTCGAGTTTGTGATAGACCTTGTTCCAGGAACCGTTCCAATTTCTAGAAGACCCTACAAGATGGCACCCTTAGAACTAGCCGAGCTTAAGAACCAACCCGATGAGTCCTTGAAAAAGGGTTTCATCCGTCCTAGTTCCTCTCCTTGGGCTTGCCCCGTCCTCTTCGTCAAGAAGAAGGATGGAACGGATCGAATGGTTGTAGATTACCGACCTGTCAACTTGGTCACCATCAAGAACAAGTATCCGCTTCCCAGGATCAATGATCTGTATGATCAGCTCGCTGGATCCTCAGTCTTCTCCAAGATGGATTTGAGGTTAGGCTACCATCAGATCAAAATCAGAAATGGGGACATTCCCAAAACGGCCTTTGTTACTCGTTATGGCCAATACGAGTACACCGTTATGTTCTTCGGTTTAACCAATGCCCCAGCTACCTTCTCTCGGTTAATGAACTCGGTCTTCATGGAGTATTTGGATAAATTCGTCGTAGTATACCTCAATGACATACTCATCTACTCCAAGAATGAAGAGGAACATGCCGAACATCTAAGGCTGGTATTGATGAAACTTCGAGAGCACCGCCTTTATGCCAAATTCTCCAAGTGTGAATTTTGGTTGCCAGAAGTGACCTATCTAGGCCATGTAATCTCTGGCAAGGGTATTGTTGTCAATCCCGAGCGAGTTCAAGCCGTCCTTGATTGGACTCCACCTGAGACGGTCAAGCAAGTTCGGAGCTTCCTTGGCTTAGCAAGCTATTGCCGCCGCTTCGTCGAGAATTTCTCCAAGGTTGCTAAACCTCTAACTGAACTCCTCAAGAAAGATAAAAAGTTCGAGTGGACTCCACAGTGCGAGTTCAGCTTTCAGGAACTGAAAAGACGCATGACATCTGCTCCCGTACTGGTACCACCAGATTTCTCCAAGGACTTTATTATCTATTGCGACGCCTCGCGACAAGGACTATGTTGCATACTCATGCAAGATCGTCAAGTAATTGCCTATGCTTCACGGAAATTACACCCACATGAGGAAAATTATCCCACACATGATCTAGAGCTTGCAGTCGTAGTCCATGCACTTAAAACTTGGCGACATTACCTTCTCGGTAATCGTTGTGAGATCTTCACCGATCACCAAAGTTTGAAATATATCTTCACCCAACCAGATTTGAATCTCAGGCAAAGACGTTGGGTCGAGTTGATCTCGGATTACGACTTAGGAATAACTTACACCCCGGGCAAAGCCAATGTCATGGCTGATGCACTAAGTCGTAAGTCCTATTGTAACAATCTGAGTTACAACAAAGTCAACCACTTCTCCATGAGGAATTTCGTAAGCTTAATCTTCACATTGTTCCTCGAGGATTCCTATCCACCCTCTTGGCGAAACCTACCCTTACGGATCAGATCATCAAGGCATA
This sequence comes from Triticum monococcum, assembly GCA_034509565.1. Taxonomy (NCBI): domain Eukaryota; kingdom Viridiplantae; phylum Streptophyta; class Magnoliopsida; order Poales; family Poaceae; genus Triticum; species Triticum monococcum. The sequence goes on from CM067845.1 coordinate 444,293,536, forward strand.
GAAGGTAGATCCGGGAATCTCCCGTATTAAGAGAAGCATTAAGAAAGGAGTCGCGAATTGTTTCTCCATTGATGATCAAGGTGTCGTATACTTTGGAAATCTCCTAGTGGTTCCAAAGGCACGAAACCTGAGGCGGCTGATCCTTAAGGAAGCTCATGAATCCCCTCTCACCATTCATCCCGGTAGTACTAAAATGTATCAAGACCTATGCCAGAGGTTTTGGTGGACTAGGATGAAAAGAGAAATCGCGCAATACATTGCTAATTGCGACGTTTGTCGTCGTGTTAACGCAGAGCATCAACGGCCTGCTGGCACCCTTCAACCTTTGGCTATTCCCGAGTGGAAATGGGATAAAATCAGTATGGATTTCATCACTAGGTTTCCCAGTACAAGAGAGGGAATAATGCCATCTTCGTCGTGATCGACCGTCTTTCCAAAGTAGCCCACTTTCTACCTGTTCGTGAGAGTATCACCGCTAGCCAGCTAGCCGACTTATACATCTCCCGAATAGTGTCTCTTCATGGTGTTCCATTGGAAATTAACTCAGACCGTGGGAGTCTCTTCACCTCTCGATTTTGGGAAAGTTTCCAAAATGCCATGGGAACTCATCTCTCTTTTAGCACCGCCTTCCATCCTCAATCAAGTGGTCAAGTAGAGCGAGTCAATCAAATTCTAGAAGATATGCTCCGAGCTTCTGTCATCTCGCTCGGAATGGGTTGGGAGAAATGCCTTCCATTCGCGGAGTTTGCTTATAACAATAGTTATCAAGCTAGCTTGGGCAAGGCTCCTTTCGAAGTTCTCTATGGACGAAAATGTCGAACGCCACTTAACTAGTCAGAAACCAGGGAAAGACAACTCTTTGGCCCGGATATGATTCAGGAAGCAGAAGAGCAGGTTCACGTTATTCGTGAGAAATTGAAAACAGCCCAATCTCGTCAAAAGAGTTAATATGATCGTAAACATAAGCCTATGACTTATGAAGTCGGTGAGAAGGCCTACCTTCGGGTTACCCCATTAAAGGGAACCCATCGTTTTGGTATCAAAGGCAAATTGGCTCCACGTTACATTGGACCCTTTCACATTCTTTCCAAATGAGGAGAAGTTGCCTACCAATTGGAACTACCTTCGCATCTTTCCAGAGTTCACGATGTCTTCCACGTTTCTCAACTCAGGCGTTGCTTCGCGGATCCTATCCATGGAGTGGACTACGAAACGCTTGATCTACAAGATAACCTCTCATATCGGGAATATCCCGTTCGTATCCTTGATCAAGCCGAGCGTACCACTCGACGACATAACATCAAGTTTCTCAAGGTTCAATGGTCACACCATTCCGACAAAGAAGCCACTTGGGAAAGGGAGGACCGTCTTCGACTCGAGTACCCCACCTTCTTCCCGGAGGATCCTAAATCTCGGGACGAGATTCTTTTGAGTGGGGGTGAGTTGTCACACCCTAGTTAGTTCAAGCATTAGAGTGTGCATCATGTTTAAATTCCTCTTAAATTTGAAATGGGGAAGATAGAACCCCCAGCACCCCCCCCCCCTGGAAACAACTAGGGTTTACTAAAATTATTTTCAATGAACCCAAAATTCCCTTCACAAAAAGTTCATCATTTCTGGATTGGGGTAAAACCCCTGGCAAAAATGGTGCACTCTTTTCTAGGACATTCTGGATTCTCTGAATTAAATCATAAGTATTTGAATTTGGGCATTTAAATGCTATAAAATAATTTAAATGCTCAAATAATTCTGGAAATAAGTGTGGGCTGTTGGGAATAATCTAAACAGAGCCCTTGATTATTTTCAGGATTTTTAAAGATGTCTAGGTATTTTTAATAAAACCCAACAGTTGCAGAAAAATAGAAAAACAAAACAAAACAGAAAAGAGAGAGAGAGGGAGAGAGAGAAACTTACCAGGCACAGCCCACCAGCCCACCTGGCTCGGCCCAGCCGACTGGCGCTTGCCAGTCGTCCCCCTCCTCTCGCCAGGAGGACGAGGAGCGCGTGGCCGGCGCCCGCGGCCACATGCCGGCCACCTCCTGCTTCCGCCGACGCCCTGGAGGCGTCCACGAGTGCCACGCCGACCCCCACGTCTCCCTCTCCTTCTTCCCACTCTCCCCGTGGCCTCTCTCCCTCTCTGGCTCTCTCCCACCCTCCTGCCGAGCGCAACCGTCGCCGCCGACAAGCTTCACCGCAGCCACCGCCGTCCATTTGTTGCCCCGACATGCCAGGAAGCTCCGCCGTCGTCGACTACATCAAGTAGGCCGAGCCCCGTGCGCTCGCTCGCCCCGGAGACGTTGCACCGAGCTCGTTCTCAACTCCGGCCACCAAGATCCCCTTCGCCGCCCCGCTCGCTCCAGCCCTTCCCCGAGCTCGTCGTTCGCTCCCCTGCAACCGCTGTGAGCTCCGCCATCGTTTCCCCCTCTCCCCGCGCTTGTCCGCGTCCTCTAACCCCCTCTGCCATCGAAGCCGAAGCTCGTCGCCGCCACCGCACGTCGCTGTTGTGGCCATAGCCACGTTGGGACGCCACCGAGCACGCCTTCGTCCTCCACGCACTCCCAGGAGCCTAACGCACCACTCCCCGCGCCTCGCCGTGCCCCGTAGCCTCGGTTTCATCCTCGCCCGAACTCCGGCGACCGCCAAGGTCGTCGCCGACGTCGTTCCCGGCCTCCCCGAGCTCCACTTTCTCCACCAAACGACGCGGCTTGCTCCCCGCGTCACGTAGCTGCTCTCCGCCGTCGATTTGGTAGCCGGAGACGCAAACCCGAGCCCCTCCGCCGTGTCTGTTGTCGCCGGCGTCAAGCCACCGGCGAGTTGACCCTGTTTGACCCCCGTGTGGTCCCAGGTAGACCCCCCTGAGTCTATGATAGGTGGGGCCAGTCTGCTAATTAGTTCAGGATTAGTTTTAACTAAATTAATTAGTTTAGTCACTGACATGTGGGCCCAGGTCCCACTGACAGCTAATTAGTGTTAATTTAATTCTGTTAATTAGTTGTGACACTGACAGAGAGGGCCCACCAGTCAGGTTTGACCTGGCCGACCCAGTTGACCCGCTGACATCACACCTATGTCATGCTGACGCATTAATTCAATTACTGGATTTATTCTTTAATAGGAAATTCCAAAAAATAGCCAAAACTTCTAAAAATCATAGAAATTCAACCATAGCTCCAAATGCAAAGGTTTATATATGAAAAATGATCAGAAAAATTCAATCTATCCATCTGTAATGGTATCATGCATGACAAAACAAGTTAACCTTGCTGTTTAAGCAGAATAAGGTAATGCACTAATAAGGCCATGTTTAATGAGCTAATATTTGAATCTTTGATTCAAATGAGTTCATCCCCTTCTGTTTTAGCTTGCATTAGGCCAAGACACTTTCATCTTGCCATGTCATAGCATGCATCATATTGTTGCATATTGCCATGTGTTGATTATGTTCGGTGTGATCTTCGTGGTAGGTTCTGCCTCCGAGGATAACCCCGAGTATCCGTCTGAAGGGCAGTACCCTACTACCACTACAACAGGCAAGCAACCCATTGATCATTCCGATACAAACCCATTTTCTCACTTCTGCCCTTGTTTAATACATTAAGACAATGTGATTCAAACTGATGTGTGCTACGGTGGTTGAACCGTTATCCTCTGCATGACCTATCATTGCCATAGTAACTAGATGAAACCCACTACCATGTGTAGGAGTTGATTGAGCCATGTATGTGATTCCTACCTTGCTATGCCTGCTATGCTTAGAGTTGTGTCAGGTCTGGTTCATCTGGGTGATGGGCTAGAGTGAAATATTTATGTCGGTAATGTGAGGGATGTGTTGAACATGTTTTGGTAAAGGTATCGAGGAGAGGCCATGTAGGAGTACATGGTGGGTTGTTTCATTGAGACCGTCCATAAGAACTGAGATATGTATGTGTGATTTAAGATGCAGTTACTACCGTACATTGGGCGCGAAACCAATGGACCCTCTTGGCTTCTTAATCACCCTAGTACTCTGTCCAGGAGTTGCAAATAGTTTCTGGTGTTTGTAGGTTATGTGTTGGCGGCCGTGCGTAGCGCTGACCCTAGGGGTGGGCTATGTTGCGATAGATACACCATGGCCGGGTATGTCGGGCACCCGTTTGGCGTCTCGGGACCCTGTTCACATCATTCGGGGCCGTATGTGGAAACCTCGGCCGGACTCCCTGCGGATGGAACCTGGATAGGCGATAAACCTGGACTAGAGACTTAAGTGTTCAGGTAGGCCGTGGCCGACACCCTCGTTGGGCTTCCGCTTGAAGGTTGGCGAGTACATGTCGTGTAAATGGCGGTAAGTGGTGAAAGCGTGTATGAAGAAGTATACCCCTGCAGGGTTAACATCATCTATTCAAATAGCCGCGTCCGCGGTAAAGGACTACTTGGTTGCCTATACAGTTCATAGACAAGTTAATGGATACTACTAAAAGACTCAAGATAAGTGTGAGTACCGAGGATGGCCCTCTCGTAGGATGATGAGAGAGGATCCCCGGTGGAGTATTGTGTTGGTGAGTCGTGGACTCGTGTGCGAAAACTATTTTACTAGTGGAGTTCTATAGGATAGCTTAGCCAAGATTCAAAGCTGGCTTGCTGCAATAACCCCACCACCTTCTTGAGAATGAGCATGTATAGTAGGTTCTGTTGTAAGACTTGCTGAGTACCTTTGTACTCATGTTTGCTTAATTACTGTTTTCAGACGACAACATCGCCCCCTCCGATGGGTTCTACGTAGACCTTGAAGTCGACGAGTGACTAGCCACACAGGTGGTGATCCTGGCCATGGAGGGGCCTATGTAGATAAACAGGCTTCGAGAAGCCTTCTTTCTTTCTAGTGTCTGTACTCAGACTAGTTGCTTCCGCTTGCGCTTGTATGATTGTATGACTTGAGTGTCGGGTCATGTGACCCCTATCTGTATGAACATGTTATGTATGGCTCTCTGGAGCCTTTAAATAAAGTACCTGAGTTGTAGAGTTTTGTTGTGATGCCATGTTGTATGTACTCATATCGGGCATATTGTGTGTATGATTGAAATGCTTGGTATGAGTGGGATCCGACAATCTAGTTGTTTATCCTTGGCAGCCTTTCTTATGGGGAAATGTAGTCTAGTGTTCCTTGAGCCATAGTAGTCCGCTATAGCCTGGTTCACCGGAGTCTTGCTAGCCCAGCACTACTGTTCAGGACACTTGACTGGCCGGCATGTGTTTCACTTCGTTCCTATGTCTGTCCCTTCGGGGAAATGTCACGCGGTGACATCTGGAGTCCTGCCTAGCCTGCTACAGCCCGGGTTCCCCGGAGTCCTGTTAGCCCAGTGCTATAGCCTGGAATCACTCGCTGATGACCGACATGCTCGATGTGATTCATGTATGCCTGTCTCCATAGGTCTGTGCCGCTTTGGGTTCACGACTAGCCATGTCGGCCCGGGTTCCCTATCATATGGATCCTAGTGACACTATCATATACGTGAGCCAAAAGGCGCAAATGGTCCCAGGCCATTGTAAGGCGACACCCGTGGGATACCGTGCGTGAGGCCGCAAAGTGATATGAGGTGTTACCGGCTAGATCGATGTTGCTTGGAATCGGGGTCCTGACATATATATACATTATAAAAACATCCCACGTGTTATTAACTTATAAAAGTAAGTGTTTAACAGAAGTTGGCAAGAAAATCCTGGTTGTTTTTGACTCACGGGTAGGAAAATCCTGGTGATTGCGTACAAAAACTTGCGAAGATTTCAAGGACCAATGTAATAATGACGCGCTCATTTTTATTTTAAGCAATAACTCGCTAATTTGTTAATTTTATATATAAAAAATGTGTCGCAACGGTTTATTTTTTGATATTAATTGCTCCTTCTAACCTAACATTATATATAGAATGAGCCCAGCTAATTCGTGTATTTCAAGAAAGTGCAAATGGGCTGGGATTTCTTAGAAAATATTTAATGGGCCGCATTGACGTGAAATTATTTGTTCACCCAGCCCAGCAAATGGACTGTACATTCTATAAAACATGGTTTAAATATATGCCACATTTTTGTAGGCTGACATGTGGGACAATAGGTTGAAGCCTATGCAGGGTGTTGTCAACTTGGTCAACAAATGATTATGACATCCACAGCCATTGGATTTATATCCAACGGCCGGCATGTACCTTCAATCTCTTGTCTTCTTCCTCCAGCGTCGCCGGGACCGCCTGGTCCGGCCTCCGGCGGCTAGCGGCTCTGCTTAGCACGCATCGCTGTGAAGCGCTACCCCACCGTCGGCTAGGCTATCCCTCCACCCTCCACACCTCCTGTTATTCTCCACCGACTGCAGCCCCACGCCGCACTAGAACCAGTTATAACCCTTGTACTCCTCTCAATCTACGACTCCACTACCGCGTCTTCCCATCTCCGGGTCATTCCCGTCCGGGGCCTCGCCGTCGTCCATCGCCTCGCTGCGCTCGGTGCGGCGTGGTCAACAAACGAGAGTCATTGGAAGAGGACTATACATGGAGAGCCTGACGGCTGGGACCCACGAGGTCCATGGTCGCACGCAAGGAAAGTTCCTCTTTATTAAGCTGAGAAAATGTTTCCTCCCCCTGACAGTTGGGACCCACCGGCTGTATCTTCGCACGGAAGGAAGTGCCTCCTTGTTATGCGAAAAAAACTATTCCTCTCATTGATAGCTGGGACCCATCAGATTTGGCGGCTGACTTGTGGGCCTACTAAGCGGACGTGTACGCAGGGCTTTGTCAACTTAATCAACAAATGATTATAGCAGCTGGACCGTTGGATGTTAATCCAACAGCCGTGCTCATTCTTCAACCTTTGTTATTGCTCCTGCCTCCTGTGGGCGGCAGTGCTGCCGCGCACCCGAATCAAGCAAGTTTCCCACTCCTCTCCATTTGTGACTCCACTACTGCATCTTCCACATCACCGGGTCGTTCCAGTCTGGGGCCTCACCGTCGTCCATCGGCCTTGGTGCGCTCAGCATGGTGTGGTCAACATGGTCAACAACCGAGAGTCATTGGAAGATGACTGTATGTGAGAGGCTCATAGTGGGGACGCACCACGCCCATGGACGCATGCATGCAACTACATCATTTTTACCCTGAAAATGATATTTTCTCCCCCTGACTGTTGGGACCCACCAGCTACATCTTCGCATGCAAGGAAGTGCATCCTTATTATGCCAAAAAGAATGAATACTACCGCTGACAGCTCGGACCCACCAGCTATATCTTCACACGCAAGGAAGTGCCTCCTTATTACGCACAAAAAATGAATACTCCCCCTGCTAGCTGGGACCCAGCATAGTGGGAGGCTGACCTGTGGGCCTACTAAGTTGACGGGGATGGGGGGCTTTGTCAACTTAGTCAATATGAACGATTCTAGCTCAAGTGACCGTACGATGTCCATCCAACGGCCGTAGTGCTTCTTCAACCTCTGGTCCTCTTGCTCCAGCCGCCCAAAGCAGCGCCGATCGTGCTGCCTGCTCCTGCCTCCTGTGGCTGGCTGTGCTGCCGCGGAGGCCTCACCGCCCCCTACTACTCCCACCACTGGCCAGGCCCTGCAGTGACGGAAGCCTCACACCGTAGCTGAACCAGTGAACCCTCGTACTCCTCTCGGCGTGGGCATGCACTGCCGTGTCGTCCCCGGATCCGCATCGTCCCCTTCCTAGGCCTCGACGTCATCCACCACCTTGGTGCTCTCAGCGCGGCGTGGTCAATGAATGTCTTCCATCGGAAGAGTACTGTACATGGAGAGATTGATAGCCGGCTCCACGGCCGCAGCAAGGAAGTGCCTCCTTATTACGCGGAAAATAATGATTCCTCCACCTGGCAGCAGGGACCCACCGGACGGGCCACCGTATTTCGTGAAAAAAATGTTCCCCCTGACTGCTGGGACCCACCAGCTACATCTTCGCATGGAAGGAAGTGCCTGAAAGTTAGGACCCACCTGGTCGAAGCGTGCATAGCGTTGTCATTCTAGTCGCGAACATGTACGTACATACCGATCGATGTAGAAGCGCGCACGTGTCATAGTAGAGGCGCGCACGTGTCGTAGTAGAGGCGCGCATGTGTCGTAGTAGAGGTGTGCACGTAGCATGTACATGTACGTACAATGGCCAAGTTGCAAGAAAGAAAATACGGCCACGTACGTACATACAGGCGGGGTCTCGAACGCCTACTCGCGCATACGTACGGCCAGGGATCGTGTACATGGCCTGGTCGAAACGGAGAAACTGCATCGTTGTCATGTTCATGAGGAGGCAACGGAATGCATCGTGTTCATTGGGAGGCAACGGAATGCGTGATGTTCATCAAGAGCCAACTGGCTTGGATGGAACAGTCAATGGAAACGAGGCATGGCACACCGCAGAACGGAGGAAATGGCCTTGTGTTGGACCGGCCACGGTCGAAACGGGATCCTGTTCATCGGGAGGGATGTGGCGTACCGCAAAACAGAGGAAACAGACTTGTGTTGGAGCACTAAGGTCGAAACTGGGGTCTTGTTCATCGGGAGGGGTGTGGCGTACCACAAAATGAGACTCCACGAGATACTGTTCATCTCCACCATCGACCTCCTCCAGCCTCCACGGGCTACTGTTCATCCACCGTCGACCTCCTCCGGCCTCCACCTGCGACAGTTCATCCACGGGCTCCTGTTCATCCAGCCTCCACCTCGCGCTCCTCTACCGGGTACTATTCAACCAGCCCTCTCCACGGGGTCCTGTTCAACCACCCCTCCACGGCCTACTGTTCATCCAACCCTCCACCGGCTATTGTTCAACCAGCCCTCCACGGGATCCTATTCATCCAGCCCTCCACAGGGTCCTCTTCATCCAGCCCTCCACGGGGTCCTGTTCATCCACCGGCTCGATCGATTAGGGTACTGTTCATCCAGCGGCAACGGCCTCTACTACCACGGGGTCCTGTTCATCCAACCCCCCACCGGGAACTGTTCATCCACCCCCCCCCCCAACAACGCTCACTGTTCATCCAGAGGCAACATCGATCGGCTTCAGTTAACAGCAAGGGATTGCTCGGGTTCAGTAATGTGTAGCCTGTAGTGTAATCGCTCAGGTTCAGTTAGAGCCCAACGCCGCGCTCGGGTTCAGTTAGAGCGCAACGCCTCGCACACACGGGCGTACGTATGAGAGAAACGCGCATCGCTCGGCCCCCGACCACCCACCTTAACCGAGAACTCCCCGATATTTTCCTCTCCCTTGCTTCTACCACGGTTTTTTCTGTCATGGACGGCCCAAAGAATGTCATGCAGTTGCGTCTCTGGCCCGCCCAGGAAGAAAATCCCATTTTCCGTCATGATTTTTTGTCATAGAAGTAGGACCCCACCACATCTATGATGATACCGGGTTTTTTCACAATTATCGTTCGGCCCAAAATGTCACGGATGTGTCTTTTTTTGTAGTGGTAGGGTCCTCACACTTAACGTTCAATGATGATTTGTATTATGAGTTTCGTTTTTTGATGAACCAAAGTTTGTTCGGAGTCCCGGATGAGATCACGGACATGACGAGGAGTCACAAAATGGTCGACACATAAAGAATGATATATTGGAAGGTTATGTTTGGACACTGGAATGATTTCGGATAGGTTCAGGCATTTCTCGGAGTACCGGGGGGTTACCGAAACCCCCCGGGGGATTAATGGGCCACAATGGGCCTTAGTGGAGAAGAGAGAGGGCTGGCCAGAGGTGGCACCCCCCCCCCTTGCCCAGTTCGAATTGGACAAGGGAGGGGCTGGCGCCCCCCTCCTTCCTTCTATTCTCTCCTCTTTCCCTTCTTCTCCTACATTGACTAGGAAAGGGGGACCGAATCCTACTTGGACTAGGAGTCCAAGTAGGACTCCCCCCATGGCATGCCCCCTCCTAGGGCCAGCCTCCTCTCCTCCCCCCTTTATATACGTGGGGAGGGGGCACCCCAAAGACACACAAGTTGATCTTTTAGCCGTGTGCGGTGCCCCCCTCCAAAGTTACACACCTCGGTCATATCGTTGTAGTGCTTAGGCGAAGCCCTACGTCGGTAACTTCATCAACACCGTCACCATGCCATCGTGCTGATAGTGTTGGGGAACGCAATATTTCAAAAAAATTCCTACGATCACGCAAGATCTGTCTAGGAGATGCATAGCAACGAGAGGGGAGAGTGTGTCTACGTACCCTCGTAGACCGAAAGCGGAAGTGTTTATCAACGCGGTTGATGTAGTCGTACACCTTCACAATCCGTCCCGATCAAGCACCAAACATACGACATCTTAGCGTTCAGCACATGTTCGGCTCGATGACGTCCTCGTCTTCTTGATCCAGCAAGAGGGGCGAAGTAGTAGATGAGTTCCGGCAGAACGACGGTGTGGTGACGGTGTTGGTGAAGAACAATCTCCGCAGGGCTTCGCCTAAGCACTACGAAAACTATGGTGGAGGATAAACTAGAGGGGACGGGGTTGCTGGCACACGGCTTGGTGTTTCTTGATGTGTCTTTGGTGCTAGCACTGCCCCTCTATTTATATGTTGAGCCTTTGGGTCGAAACTTGGAGTGAAAGCCTCAACAAAGTCGATTTCACACGAAAGGAAAGAGTCCTTCTCGGACTCCAGGGCCAGACGCTAGGGTTCCTGGCGTCTGGACCCAGACGCCAGGGACCTTGGCGTCTGGCCCCCGAACTCCGCTAAACTTCCTTTTGCGCTTTCTGAAAACCTTCTGGGCTTTCCCCTTTGGCCCAAATAAAGTGTTCTCGTACCCAAACATTTCGGGAAACATCTGGAACCCCTTCCGGAGACCAAACACTATTATCCCATGTATAAATCTTTACCTCCGGACCATTCTGGAGCTCCTCGTCATGTCCGTGATCACATCCGAGATTCCGAACAACATTCGGTTACCAACATACATAACTCATATAGTATTATATCGTCAAGGAACGTTTAAGTGTGCGGACCCTACGGGTTTGAGAACTATGTAGACATGCCCGAGACACTTCTACGGCCAATAACCAATAGCGGAACCTGGATGCCCATATTTGCTCCTACATATTCTACGAAGATCTTTATCTGTCGAACCTTATGACAACATACGTAATTCCCTTTGTCATCGGTATGTTAGTTTCCCAAGATTCGATCATCGGTATCGTTACCGGCAAGTCTCTTTACTCGTTCCGTAGTGCATCATCATGTAACTAACTCATTAGTTACATTGCTTTCAAGGCTTATAGTGATGTGCATTACCGAGAGGGCCCAGAGATACCTCTCCGATACTCGGAGTGACAAATCCTAATCTTGATCTATGCCAACCCAACAAACACCTTTGGAGACACCTGTAGACCATCTTTATAATCACCTAGTTACGTTGTGACATTTGATAGCACACAAGGTGTTCCTCCGATATTCAAGAGTTGCATGATCTCATAGTCAGAGAAATATGTATAAGTCATGAAGAAACCAGTAGCAATAAAACTTAATGATCATTATGCTAAGCTAACGGATGGGTCTTGTCCATCACATCATTCTCTAATGATGTGACCCCGTTCATCAAATTACAACACATGTCTATGGTTAGGAAACTTAACCATCTTTGATTAACGAGCTAGTCAAGTAGAGGCATACTAGGGACACTCTATTTTTCTATGTATTCACACACGTACTAAGTGTCCGATTAATACAATTCTAGCATGAATAATAAACATTTATCATGATATAAGGAAATATAAATAACAACTTTATTATTGCCTCTAGGGCATATTTCCTTCAGTCTCCCACTTGCACTAGAGTCAATAATCTAGTTCACATCATCATGTGATTTAACACCAATAGTCCACATCTTTATGTGATTAGTTCATATCTCCATGTGATTAATACCCAAAGGGTTTACTAGAGTCAATAATCTAGTTCACATCGCTATGTGATTAACACCAAAAGAGTGATCATATTTTGCTTGTGAGAGAAGTTTAGTCAACGAGTCTGCCACATCCAGAGCCGTATGTATTTTGCAAATATTCTATGTCTACAATGCTCTGCAGGGAGCTACTCTAGCTAATCGCTCCCACTTTCAATATGTATCCAGATTGAGACTTAGAGTAATCCGGATCGGTGTCAAAGCTTGCATTGATGTAACCCTTTACGACGAACTTTTTGTAACCTCCATAACCGAGAAACATGTCCTTATTCCACTAAGGATAATTTTGACCGTTGTCCAGTGATCCACTCACTACTAGGAAAAGGCCTACTAATGGCGCACCAGTTTTGCCTACTAATGGCGCATCACTGGTGCGCCATTACTAGCACGCCATTAGTATTTTTTACTAATGGCGCACCACTAGTGCGCCATTAGTATCTGGTATACTAATGGCGCACCACTGGTGTGCCGTTAGTATAGGCCACGGTGCGCCATTAGTATAGGCCACACGTGCGCCATTAGTATAGGCCATGGTGCGCCATTAGTATTTTTCAATTTTGAAGGTGGGAAAATAGTAGTGGCGCACCGTCTAACCCCCACCGTGCGCCATTAGTATTTTTGAATTTTGAATTTGGATCTGGATCGTGATTTTTTTGCCCATTTTTTGCTAGTTTTTTTTGCTCGTTTTTTGGCACGATATTATTTCAAATTTTGTTCCTGTTTTTGGATCTTGTACGTTCTTTTGCCGTGTTCTTTTGCCGGAGAGGAGTTCGCCGGAAAGGAGGAGGTCACCGGAGAGGCGCTCGCCTACATCGCCGGAGAGGAGGAGGAGGTCGCCGGAGAGGAGTTCACCGAAGCATCGGAGAGGAGGAAGGAGAAACCATGAGGGAATGGGAGGAGAGGAGGGAGGAGGAGCTCACCGGAGAGGAGGGAGGAGAAACCGTGAGGGGAGGGGAGGAGAGGAGGGAGGAGGAGGTTCCCGGAGAGGAGGAGGTCGCCGGAGAGGAGGAGGTCGCCGGAGAGGAGGAGGAGGAGGAGGTCGCCGGAGAGGAGGAGGAGGAGGAGGTCGCCGGAGAGGAGGAGATGGAGTGGAGGAGAGGAGGAGATGGAGTGGAGGAGAGGAGGAGATGGAGTGGAGGAGAGGAGAGGAGGAGATGGAATGGAGGAGAGGTGGAGTGGAGGAGGTGCGCCCAGCCATGTATACGACATAGTAATGGCGCACCGTGGCCAGGTGCGCCATTACTATTTTTTTTATTTTTTTTTATTTTGAATTTTGAAGGCGGGAAGATACTAATGGCGCACCGTGGGCAGGTGCGCCATTAGTAACTCTTTTTTTATTTTTTTGACTTATTTTGAATTTTGAAGGCGGGAAGATACTAATGGCGCACCGTGGGCAGGTGCGCCATTAGTAACTTTTTTATTTTGTTGACTTATTTCGAATTTCGAAGGCGGGAAGATACTAATGGCGCACCATGGGCTGGTGCGCCATTAGTAAATTTGAATTTTTTTTAAATTTTTTTACCTCCAGATCTTAAAAGCCCCGTATCTTTTTTTCTGTTAGGTTTTTGAGGATTTTGAAAATGTTTAACGGGGTTCCTCCGGTTAAATTTGGATGTAACTTTTCGAGTAGATGACTTTTCATATAAAAAACTTTTTCATCCGAGTTAGTATGCAAAAGTTATGCCCATTTTTACAAATTCTCGAGAGATTTTGCAAATGAAGTCAAAATTCATATTTGCAAATTTTCCCAACAACTAGACCACATATCACATGGGAAACTTATTTTCTTTTATTTTTTGACATTTTCATCATTTTCTTTTATTTTTTTAAAACTGAAAAGGCGATCCCGGGGGTGCATTCGGTGGAAGTGGTGGCCAAGGTACTAATGGCGCACCGTGGCATGGTGCGCCATTACTAGTTGAAACTAGTAATGGCGCACCATGCCACGGTGCGCCATTAGTAGTTTTAAAAAAAATAAAAAATTTCAAAAAAAAAATTTACTAATGGCGCACCGTGGATGTGGTGCGCCATTACTAGTTCAACTAGTAATGGCGCACCACATCCACGGCGCGCCATTAGTAGTTTTGAAAAAAAAATTAAAATTTTTTTTACTAATGGCGCACCGTGGATGTGGTGCGCCATTAGTATTTGGACACTAATGGCGTACCAACACATGGTGCGCCATTAGTATATAGTAATGGCGCACCACATGTCTGGTGCGCCATTAGTGTCTATTCCATCTATAGCCCTTTTCCTAGTAGTGACTGCTAGATCACTATTGTACCCTCTTGCCAAACAATTTTCATTCTCTTTCTATTTTCTGTCGTGGTCGGGTTTTGAGTCTTTAGTCAATTTCACACCTTACAACTCACGCAAGAACTCCTTCTTTGACTGATCCATTTTGAACTCCTTCAAAATCTTATCAAGGTATGTACTCATCGAAAGTCCTATCAAGCGTCTTGATCTATCTTTATAGATCTTGATGCCCAATATGTAAGTAGCTTCACCGACGTCTTTCATGGAAAAAATTCGTATTCAAGTATCCTTTTATGCTATCCAGAAATTCTGTATTATTTCCAATCAACAATATGTCATCCACATATAATATCATAAATGCTACAGAGCTCCCACTCACTTTCTTGTAAATACAGACTTCTCCAAAAGTCTATATAAAACCATATGCTTTGATCAAACTATCAAAGCGTACATTCCAACTTCGAGATGCTTGCACCAGTCCATAAATGGATCACTGGAGCTTACACACCTTTTTAGCAACTTTCGGATTGTCAAAACCTTCTGGTTGCATCATATACAACTCTTCTTTAAGAAATACATTAAGGAATGTAGTTTTGACATTCATTTGCCAAATTTCATAAAATGCGGCAATTGCTAACATGATTCGGACAGATTTTAAGCATAGATACGAGTGAGAAACTCTCATCATAGTCAACACCTTGAACTTGTCGAAAACCTTTTGCGACAGTTCGAGCTTTGTAGAAGTAACACTACTATCAGCGTCCGTCTTCCTCTTGAAGATCCATTTAATCTCAATGGCTCGCTGATCATCGCGAAAGTCAATCAAAGTCCATACTTTGTTCTCATACATGGATTCCATCTCAGATTTCATGGCCTCAAGCCATTTCGTGGAATCTGGGCTCATCATCGCTTCCTCATAGTTCGTAGGTTAGTCATGGTCTAGTAACATGACTTCTAGAAACGATTACCGTACCACTCTGCTGCGGACCATACTCTGGTTGACCTACGAGGTTCGGTAGTAACTTGATCTGAAGTTGCATGATCATCATCATTAGCTTCCTCACTAATTGGTGTAGGAATCACTGGAACTGATTTCTATGATGAACTACTTTTCAAATTGGGAGAAGGTACAACTACCTCATCAAGTTCTACTTTCCTCCCACTCACTTCTTTCGAGAGAAATTCCTTCTCTAGAAAGGATCCATTCTTAGCAACAAAGATCTTGCCTTCGGATTTGTGATAGAAGGTGTACCCAACAGTTTCTTTTGGGTGTCCTATGAAGACGCACTTCTCCAATTTGGGTTCGAGCTTATCAGGCTGAAGCTTTTTCACATAAGCATCGCAACCTCAAACTTTAAGAAACAACAGCTTAGGTTTCTTGCCAAACCATAGTTCATACGGTGTCGTCTCAACGGATTTAGATGGTTCCCCATTTAACGTGAATGCAGCTGTCTCTAATGCATAACCCCAAAATGACAGTCGTAAATTGGTAGGAAACATCATAGATCGCACCATATCTAATAAAGTACGGTTATGATGTTCGGACACACCATTATGCTGTGGTGTTACACGTGGCATGAGTTGTGAAACTATTCCACATTATTTTTAAATGAAGGCCAAACTCGTAACTCAAATATCTGCCTCCGCGATTAGATCATAGAAACTTTATTTTCTTGTTACGATGATTCTCAACGTCACTCTAAATTTCTTTGAACTTTTCAAATGTTTCAGACTTGTGTTTCATTAAGTAGATATACCCATATCTGCTTAAATCATTTGTGAAGGTCAGAAAATAACGATACCTGCCGCGAGCCTCAACACTCATCGGACCACATACATTAGTATGTGTTATTTCCAATAAGTCAATGGATCGCTCCATTGTTTCGGAGAATGGAGTCTTAGTCATCTTGCCCATGAGGCATGGTTCGCAAGCATCAAAATGATTCATAATCAAGTGATTCCAAAAGCCCATCCTCATGGAGTTGCTTCATAAGCTTTACACCAATATGACCTAAACGGCAGTGCCCCAAATAAGTTGCACTATCATTATTAACTTTGCATCTTTTGGCTTCAATATTATGAATATGTGTATCACTACAATCTAGATCCAACGAACCATTTTCATTGGGTGTATGATCATAGAAGGTTTTATTCATGTAAACAGAACAACAATTATTCTCTAACTTAAATGAATAATCGTTTTGCAATACACATGATCAAATCATATTCATGCTCAACGCAAACGCCAAATATCATTTATTTAGGTTTAACACTAATCCCGAAAGTATAGGGAGTGTGCGATGATGATCATATCTATCTTGGAACCACTTCCAACACACATCGTCACTTCACCCTTAACTAGTCTCTATTTATTCTGTAACTCCTGTTTCGAGTTACTAATTTTTAGCAACCGAACAAGTATCAAATACCCAGGGGCTACTATAAATACTAGTAAGGTACACATCAATAACTTGTATATCGAATATACCCTTGTTTAGTTTGCCATCCTTCTTATCCACTAAATATTCAGGGCATTTCCGCTTCCAGTGACCAGTCCCTTTGCAGTAGAAGCACTTAGTCTCAGGCTTAGGTCCAGACTTGGGCTTCTTCACTTGAGCAGCAACTTGCTTTCCGTTCTTCTTGAAGTTCCCTTTCTTTCCCTTTACCCTTTTCTTGAAACTAGTGGTCTTGTTAATCATCAACACTTGATGCTCTTTCTTGATTTCTACCTTCATCGATTTCATCATCATGAAAAGCTCGGGAGTTGTTTATGTCATCCCTTGCATACTATAGTTCATCACGAAGTTCTACCAACTTGGTGATTGTGACTAGAGAATTCTGTCAATCACTATTTTATCTGGAAGATTAACTCCAACTTGATTCAAGCGATTGTAGTACCCAGATAATCTGAACACATGCTCACTGCTTGAGCTATTCTCCTCCATCTTCTGTGCAGCAATGAGGATAGTGCTCAGATCATAGACCCAGTCCGCATCATTGCTACTATCATCTTTCAACTTATTTTTCTCTAGGATCATATCAAAAAATAAACGGGGAGCTACATCGCAAGCTATTGATCTACAACATAGATATGCAAATACTATCAAGACTAAGTTCATAATAAATTAAAGTTTAATTGATCATATCACTTAAGAACTCCCACTTAGATAGACATCCCTCTAGTCATCTAAATGACCACGTGATCCATATCAACTAAACCTTGTATGATCATCACGTGAGATGGAGTAGTTTTCAATGGTGAACATCTCTATGTTGATCATATCTGCTATATGATTCACGTTCTACCTTTCGGTCTCAGTGTTCTGAGGCCATATCTGCATATGATAGGCTCGTCAAGTTTAACCCAAGTATTCTGCATGTGCAAAACGGTCTTGCACCCGTTGTATGTGAACATAGAGCGTATCACACCCGATCATCACGTGGAGTCTCGGCACGACGAACTGTAGCAACGGTGCGTACTCAGGGAGAACACTTATACCTTGAAATTTAGTGAGGGGTCATCTTATAATGCTACCGCCATACTAAGCAAATAAGATGCAAAAAGGATAAAAATCACATGTAATAAAAATATGTGACATGATATGGCCATCATCATCTTGTGTCTTTGATCTCCATCTCCAAAGCACCGTCATGATCTCCATCGTCATCGGCTTGACACCTTGATCTCCATCATAGCATCGTTGTCATCTCGCCAACTATTGCTACTACGACTATCGCTACCACTTAGTGATAAAGTAAAGCAATTACATGGCGATTGCATTTCATACAATAAAGCGACAACCATAAGGCTCATGCCAGTTGCCGATAACTTTTACAAAACATGATCATCTCATACAAAAATTTATATCTCGTCACGTCTGATACGTCTCCAACGTATTTATAATTTTTGATTGTTCCATGTTGTTTTACTATCAATCTTGGATGTTTTATAATCATTTTATACTCATTTTATATCATTTTTGGTACTAACCTATTGACATAGTGCCTCGTGCCAGTTCCTGTTTTTCCATGTTTTACGATGATTTTTAATGGGCCAAAGGGAAGCAGATGGGCCCTGGTTGCACCTCGGGGGTGCCCCAAGGGGGACACAACCCACCAGGGCGCGCTAGGAGGCCCTGGTGCACCCCGGTAGGTTGTGCCCCCCTCGGGTGCTCCCCGGACCAGCTCTTTGCTCTATAAATACCCAAATATTCCCAAAACCCTAGGGGGTCGAGGAAATATTCATCCAGCCGCCGCAGAGTCAAGAATCACCAGATATAATCTAAACACCATCACGGAGGGGTTCACCACTTTCATTGGTGCCTCTCCGATGATGCGTGAGTAGTTCTTTTTAGACCTTCGGGTCCGTAGTTAGTAGCTAGATGACTTCATCTCTCTCTCTCTTGATCATCAATACAATGGTCTCTTGGAGATCCATATGATGTAACTCTTTTGCGGTGTGTTTGTTGGGATCGATGAACTTCGAGTTTATGATCAGATCTATGTTTTTATATCCATGAAAGTATTTGGGTTTCTTTTATCTCTTTTATGCATGATCTCTTATAGCCTCGTATTTCTTCTCCGACATTTGGGTTTTGTCTAGCCAACTCGATCTATTTATCTTGCAATGGGAAGAGGTGCCCGGTAGTGGGTTCGATCTTATGGTGCTTGATCCCAGTGACAGAAAGGGGAACCGACACCTATGTATCGTTGCTACTAAGGATAAAAAGACGAGATCTATATCTATGGCCATATAGATAAACGGATCTTTTCTACATCATGTCATCGTACTTATTGCATCACTCCGTTTTCCATGAACTTAATACACTAGATGCATGCTGGATAGCGGTCGATCTGTGGAGTAATAGTAGTAGATGCGGGCAGGAGTCGGTCAACTAATCTTGGACGTGATGCTTATGTAATGATCATTACCTGGTTATCGTCATAATTATTTGAAGTTCTATCAATTGCCCAACAGTAATTTGTTTACCCACCATTTGCTATTTTTCTAGAGAGAAGCCACTAGTGAAACCTATGGCCCCCGGGTCTTATTTCTCATATATTTGCCTGTGCAATCTACTTTTTCCTTGCTTTTATTTTCAGATCTATTAAGCCAAAAATACAAAAATACATTGCTACACTTTATTTTATTTGCGATCTATTTATCCAATCTATTACAACTTTCTCCTATGACACGCCAATTTCTGGCGCCGTTACCCAAAAGGGATTAACAACCCCTTTAACACGTCGGGTTGCGAGGTGTTGTTATTTGTGTGCAGGGGCTGTTTACATTGTGTTGCTTGGTTCTCCTACTGATTCGATACCTTGGTTTCATAACTGAGTGAAATACTCTATTGTCGTTGTGCTACATCATCCCTCCCTCTCCGGGGAAATACCGACGTAGCTCAAGCTGCCATCAAGGAGAATTTCTGGTGCCGCTGTCGGGGAGGATCTTCAACATAACCAGGTTCCTAATCACAAATCTCATCTCCTCAAATTTTACATTATTTGCCATTTGCCTCTCGTTTTCCTCTCCCCCCACTTCAGAAAAATTTGTCGTTTTATCCGCCTCTTTTTTTCTGTTCGTTGTTCTCTTGCTTTCTAGTCTCGATGGCTAGCATCCCTACTCCTCCTTTGTCACTAGATTTTGTAGTCTTGTACTTTAAGCAAAGACAAGGAGAAAATTTGAAAGTAGCTTGGTATAGGCTTATGGTATCATATCATATTTCCAACCTAAAAGGGGGACGCCAAGGTTTTGCTTCATAATTTTTACATAGGGTTGGCTTTGCATCATAGACAACTTCTCGATTTTGCCACTAAAGGAAATTTTATTGAACATGATGCCAATGTTGCCTATGAAATCTTAGAGGGAATTTTGGGAACTCCACTTCAAAAGAAGGTGTTTCATTTTACCCCCGAGGGAGCTCAAATGCTGGACAAACTTGGTGATTTGCATAAACATATGGTTGAAATACAGAAATATAATGAACCCCTCAAACAGCTCAATGGTAGTATCAATCACATGAATACTCTGATTACTCTTTGCAACAAGAGATTGGATATTTTGGATCTTAAGATGATTTCTTTTTCGAAGAATTTGGGGAAGCGTAAAGAGCCTCCCAGGTTTGAGAAAACCCTTACAAAAATTGCCAAAACTTAGGAAGATAAAACTTAGACTCTTGCTTTATGCCTAGCTAAGGGTGTAAAACTATAGCGCTTGTTGGGAGGCAACCCAATGAATAAATTTATTTTTGCTTTTTGTTTCCTGTTCTTGAGTGTTAGAATAATTATGCTACTGTTCTGATTATGTTTTTTATGTTTTAATTAGTGTTTGTGCCAAGTAAAGCCTTTAGGATCTTCTTGGGCAATAGTTGTTTGATCTTGCTGAAAAAACAAAAAGTTTGCGCTCACGAAATTAATTTTCATTTTTTACCAAAGAGCGATAAAATACGCATTCCAATTGTAGTAGATTAATATAAAAATTTCTCAGGTCTTCCTAATTTTTTAGAGTTGGAGCTACAGAAGTATTCGAAATAGTCAGATTGCTACAGACTGTTCTGTTTTGACAGATTCTGTTTTCTTTGTGTTGTGTGCTTATTTTGATGGCTCTATGTTTTTCTTTGATGAGTTTTTGCCATATAAAAGTTGGAATACAGTAGATATAATACAAAAACAAAATATGAATTGGTTTGATACATCACTTATAGTAGTGGTTTATTATTCTTATACTAACGGATCTCACGAAGGCTTTGTTGACTTTTGCGTGATTAAGTTTTCAAGTTTTGGGTTATCTTACGATGGATCAAGGAAGGATGTAAGAGCCTACGCTTGGGGATGCCCCGGCATCCCAAGCTATTATCCAAGAATGAGCAACCAACTAAGCTTGGGGGTGCCCCCAAGTGGCATCCCCGCTTTCTTCCAACAACTATCGGTATTTTACTCGAGACTATATTTTTATTCATCACATGATATGTGTTTTGCTTGGAGCGTCTTGTATGATATGTGTCTTTGCTTGTTTTATTTTGTGTTTTAAGTTATCAATCCTTGCTAGACACACCTATTTGAGAGAGCTAAAATTATGTCATGACTTATTAGAATTGCTCTCTATGCTTCACTTAAATCTATTATGAGCTAGGACTTGCTCTAGTGTTTCGCTTATATCTTTTTGAGCATGGTGTGCTTAGTATTTTTGAAGAAATGCTCTCTTTCTTCACTTAGATTTGTTTGAGAGTTAGTAAAATTTTGAAGAAATTCTCTCTTGCTTCACTTAAATTACTTTGAGAGAAAGAAAATTTGTTATGCTCATGATCTTCACTTATATTTTGTTGAGCTTATGAAAAGCAACTCATGAAAATTAGTCCCAAAGTGATAGATATCCAAGAAGGATAAAGAAAAGAAAATGTCATGAAGATCATTGGACAAAATAAACTTGATTCTTAGTGATAGTTTTCAGATATGATGATGTGATATGTGAGTTATGTTGATGAGTAATTGTGCTCTAGTAAGAATATTGGTGTTAAGGTTTGTGGTTCCATATGCATGCACGAAAGTCAGTAATCATGCAATGAAAATTATATCCTACTAGTGGTGCATTATTCGGTGTTAATTATGCTTAATGCTTGCTTATGAGATTATTCGTTTCCTGGTTGGTCGCTTCCCAATCTTTTGCTAGCCTTCACTTTGCACTAAGTATGACCTCTACTTGTGCATCCAAAATCCTTTAAACCAGTTTTGCCACATGAGCCCACTATATCTACCTATATGCTGTATTCTTTTGCCGTTCTAAGCAAATTTGCATGTGCCATCTCTAATTTTCAAAATAAACTTCTCCTTTGTGTGTTTATTTCGCTCGCGGAGCGCTGAGGGGTGGCTTGTATTTTCCATGCTAGATGTGTTATTCTCAAGATGAGTGTTTATTCACTCGTCATTGCACGAGAGGAAGGAAAAGGTATTAGGGATGCCTAGTCCCGAAATGCAAAAACAAAAATGAATTTACTTTATGTTGTCAAATTATAAATTCCTTGGAAAGTGTTGGTATGGAGGGCACCCGTGGATATGGTTAGCCATGGAAAATGAAAGTTATGGTGGAAAAAGGAATAAACTTTATTTTCTGTTTGGGAACTGCCTATGATATATCTATGCATGGAAAGTATTGGGAACTCTAAGTCGTTTTCGTTGGTGGGATGGATACACCTCCCAAAATGTTTTTATCTCAAATTTTTCGCTTTGAGCTCTGGCACCTCTACAAATCCCTACTTCCGTCTGCGAAGGGTCTTTCTTTTACTTTATGCAAAAAAAATTGAAATTTGAGTCTCCATCCTCTCTCATGAAAAGCACCAACTAGGAGGCAATATGATCGTGCTCAAGTATTGGGTGTAGTTAATATTTGAGTGTGTTTCATGAATGGATCAATGTTTGAGCATGATGTGCTAGGGATAAATTATTTTAGCATTGATATTTTGAAAGACATGGTTGCTTGTTGATATGCTTGAGTATCTAAATTATTATGTCAAAACTAGACTATTGCTTTGAATCATATAAAAGTCCAAATGTCCATGCTATAAAGAAAAGAATATGATATGACTTGATGAACAGCACTCCACATCAAAAATTCTGTTTTTATCACTTACCTACTCGAGGACGAGTAGGAGTTAAGCTTGGGGATGCTGATACGTCTCCAACATATCTATAATTTTTTATTGTTCCATGTTGTTTTACTATCAATCTTGGATGTTTAATAATCATTTTATAGTCATTATATATCATTTTTTGGTACTAACCTATTGCCATAGTGCGCAGTGTCAGTTCATGTTTTTTGGTACTAACCTGGCGCCCCGGTGGGTTGTGCCCACCTCGGGTGCCCCCTGGACTACCTCTTTGCTCTACAAATACCCAAATATTCCCAAAACACTAGGGGAGACGACGAAATATTCATCTAGCCTCCACAAAGTCTAGAAACACCAGATCCAATCTAAACGCCATCACGGAGGGAGTCACCACTTCCATTGGTGCCTCCCCGATGATGCATGAGTAGTTCTTTGTAGACCTCCGGGTCCGTAGCTATAGACCTTCGGGTCCGTAGTTAGTAGCTAGGTGGCTTCATCTCTCTCTCTTGATCCTCAACACAATGGTCTCTTGGAGATCCATATGATGTAACTCTTTTGCGGTGTGTTTGTTGGGATCGATGAACTTCGAGTTTATGATCAGATCTATGTTTTTATATCCATGAAAGTATTTGAGTTTATTTGATCTCTTTTATGCATGATCTCTTATAGCCCCGTATTTCTTCTCCGATATTTGGGTTCTGTCTGGCCAACTCGATCTATTTATCTTACAATGGGAAGAGGTGCCTGGTAGCGGGTTCGGTCTTACGGTGCTTGATCCCAGTGACAGAAAGGGAACTGACACCTATGTATCCTTGCTACTATGGATAAAATGACGAGATCTATATTTACTGCCATATAGATAAACGGATCTTGTCTACATCATGTCATCGTTCTTATTGCATTACTCCATTTTTCCATGAACTTAATACACTAGATGCATGCTGGATAGCGGTCGATGTGTGGAGTAATAGTAGTAGATGCGGGCAGGAGTCGGTCTACTAATCTTGGACATGATGCATATGTAATGATCATTGCCTGGATATCGTCACAAATATTTGAAGTTCTATCAATTTCCCAACAGTAATTTGTTTACCCACCGTTTGCTATTTTTCTCGAGAGAAGACACTAGTGAAACCTATGGCCCCCGGGTCTTATTTCTCATATATTTGCCTTTGCAATCTACTTTTTCCATGCTTTTATTTTCAGATATATTAAGCCAAAAATACTTTGTTGTACTTTATTTTATTTGCGATCTATTTATCCAATCTATATATCACAACTTTCTCCTGTCACACGCCAATTTCTGGCATCGTTACCCGAAAGGGATTGATAACCTCTTTAACACGTCGGGTTGCGAGGTGTTGTTATTTGTGTGCAGGGGTTTTTTACGTTGTGCTGCTTGGTTCTCCTACTGGTTCGATACCTTGGTTTCATAAATGAGGGAAATACTCTACCGTCGCTGTGCTACATCATCCCTCCCTCTCCGGGGAAATACCGACGTAGCTCAAGCTGCCATCAACGTCTTGACTATATCACATCACAACATGCCCTGCAAAAACAAGTTAGACATCGTCTACTTTGTTGTTGCAAGTTTTACGTGGCTCCTACGGACTTCTAGCAAGAAACGTTCTTACTACGCATCAGAACCACAACGATTTTTCGTCAAGTGTGCTGTTTTAACCTTCAACAAGGACCGGTCGTAGTCAAACTCGATTCAACTAAAGTTGGAGAAACAGACACCCTCCAGCCACCTGTGTGCGAAGCACGTCAGTAGAACCAGTCTCATGAACGTGGTCATGTAATGTCGGTCCGGGCCGCTTCATCCAGCAATACCGCTGAATCAAAGTAAGATGTTGGTGGTAAGCAGTATGACTATTATCGCCCACAACTCTTTGTGTTCTACTCGTGCATATAACATCTACGCATAGACCTGGCTCGGATGCCACTGTTGGGGAACGCAGTATTTCAAAAAATTCCTACGCTCACGCACGATCTATCTAGGAGATGCATAGCAATGAGGGGATGGTGTGTCTACGTACCCTCGTAGACCGAAAGCGGAAGCATTTATCAACGCGGTTGATGTAGTCGCACACCTTCACGACCCATCTCGATCAAGTACCGAACGTACAGCACCTCCGCGTTCAGCACACGTTCAGCTTGATGACATCCTCGCCTTCTTGATCCAGCAAGCGGGGCGAAGTACTAGATGAGTTTCGGCAGCACGGCGGCGTGGTGATGGTGTTGGTGAAGAACAATCTCCGCAGGGCTTCGCCTAAGCACTACGAAAACTATGACAGAGGATAAACTAGATGGAACGGGGTTGCTGGCACATGGCTTGGTGTTTCTTGATGTGTCTTTGGTGCTAGCCCTGCCCCTCTACTTATATGTTGAGTCTTGGGGTCGAAACTTGGAGTAAAAGATTCAACAAAGTTGGTTTCACCCTAAAGGCAAGAGTCCTTCTCGGACTCCAGGGCCAGACACTAGGGTTCCCGGCGTCCGGACCCAGACGCCAGGGACATTGGCGTCTGGCCCCCGAACTCCACAAAACTTCCTTTTGCGCTTTCCAAAAACCTTGTGGGCTTTCCCCTTTGGCCCAAATAAAGTGTTTGCGTACCCAAATATTTCGGGAAACATCCGGAACCCCTTCCGGTGAACTCCGGAACCCTTCCGAAGACCAAACACTATTACCCCATATATCAATCTTTACCTCCGGACCATTCCGGAGCTCCTCATCATGTCCGTGCTCACATCCGGGATTCCGAACAACATTCGGTTACCAACATACATAACTCATATAGTACTATACCGTCAACGAATGTTTAAGCGTTCGGACCCTACGGGTTCGAGAACTATGTAGGAACGGCCGAGACACTTCTCCGGCCATTAACCAATAGCGGAACCTGGATGCCCATATTGGCTCCTACATATTCTATGAAGATCTCTATCGGTCAAACCTTATGACAACATACGTAATTCCCTTTGTCATCGGTATGTTACTTGCCTGAGATTCGATCGTCGGTATCATCATACCCAGTTCAATCTCATTATCGGCAAGTCTCTTTAGTTGTTCCGTAGTGCATCATCGCGTAACTAACTGATACATCTCCAACGTATCTATAATTTTTGATTGCTCCATGCTATATTATCTACTATTTTGGACAATATTGGGATTTATTATACACTTTTATATTATTTTCAGGACTAACATATTAACCAGAGGCCCAGCCCAGAATTGCTATTTTTGCCTATTTTAGGGTTTCGAAGAAAAGGAATATCAAACGGAGTCCAAACGGAATGAAACCTTCAAGAACGTGATTTTTGGAACGAACAAGATCCAGGAGACTTGGACCCTATGTCAAGCAACCAACAGGGAGGCCACGAGGTAGGGGGCGCGCCTACCCCCCCCCCCCCCAGGCGCGCCCTCCACCCTTGCGAGCCCCCTGTTGCTCCACCGACATACTTCTTCCTCCTATATATACCTACGTACCCCCAAACGATCAGATATGGAGCTAAAACCCTAATTCCACCGCCGTAACTTTCTGTATCCACGAAATCCCATCTTGGGGCCTGTTCTGGAACTCCGCCGGAGGGGGCATCGACCACGTAGGGATTCTACATCAACACCATAGCCTCTCCGATGAAGTGTGAGTAGTTTACCTCAGACCTACGGGTCCATAGTTATTGGCTAGATGGCTTATTCTCTCTTTTTGGATCTCAATACAAAGCTCTCCCCCTCTCTTGTGGAGATCTATTTGATGTAATCTTCTTTTGAGGTGTGTTTTCTTGAGACCGATGAATTGTGGGTTTATGATCAAGTTTATCTAGGAACAATATTTGAATCTTCTCTAAATTCTTTTATGTATGATTGGTTATCTTTGCAAGCCTCTTTGAATTATCAGTTTGGTTTGGCCTACTAGATTGATCTTTCTTACAATGGGAGAAGTGCTTAGCTTTGGGTTCAATCTTGCAGTGTCCTTTCCCAGTGTGTAGCGACCCAACCCGAATGGATCAAGTCTCTGTGCTCCGGTGTCATCCCAGGATCAGTAATGCTAACACCACACAGTACTTCGAAGGATTTATAGCAGAGTAGCAATCACACACTTATTACATCGATGTCTCAAAAGAGAACTTATTACAATAAATATGGCTTAAGGCCATCTAATAATGATAACAGCGGAAGACTTGGAAGATAAATGGGTCCATCAAGTCCAACGGCATCACTGAGTATAGAACCACGACCTAAAAGCACCTTACTCGTCGTCTGAAAAGTCTGCAACATGAAAGTTGCAGCCCGAAAACGGGTCAGCACATGGAATATGCTGGCAAAGTAACACATAGAGAGTAATGACATGAAACAGCTATTCTATATGCATATTTGGCTGGTGGAAAGCTCTATCGTTACTGTTTTGCGTAAAGCCAGTTTTTCCCTACTACAAAGGAATAAATTTATTTAACTATCATGGTGGTTGAACATCAAGAATGGTTGACAGCATTCCAATCCCAATTAAGTGAACAATTAAAACCCAACAATATTAATTAGAAGTAACATGATGAGATTCACATGATATTCAAGTACTAGATACTCAAGATGTCCATAACCGGGGACACGGCTAATCATGATTAGTTTATTACACTCTGTAGAGGTTTGCGCACTTTTCCCCACAAGACTCGATCGCCTCCGTTGGTTTTCTCGCACTACACGGTGTTTGAGAAACGGATGACCGAGACACAGTCTTTCAGAAGCACTAGCACCTTACGATGGATAGACCGGTACACCTACTTTCCCCTACATCTGCTAGTCTACCCTGTAAGAGTTCGCACGACTTAGTCAACTATGCCAGAGCCCATATTGGCTTGTGGCTGCACACGGAAGTTTCTAGCATGAAAGATCTTATGATCCCTTTGAGCCTGGGTGGCGGTCCATAAAAAACAGGCAAGTCCTGATAGACATCAGGTGCCTCAATCCACCCAGATGTGTGTTTAAGTTGCCACCTTAGATAAACCATTAAAATTAACACTCTCACATCTGTCATGGATATCACTCACCCAATCCACGTCTACTAGCATAGCATGGCATAATAAGCAAACGTAGAAGTAACTCCCAAAGGTTTCATAATAAACAGGTAATAGGTACTACCTCATCTACTTCCCATCCCACAATTTAATTAAATCCTAATCATGTAATGTGTGAGGATAGATCTAATGCAATAAAACTGGGTTGTAGAAAAGGTATGATCAAAGTGTTACTTGCCTTGCTGATGATCCGCGAGTCCTAGTGATTCGAAGTAATAGGCGGCGCAATCCGGGTAATCTATCGCAGACAAACAACAAGCATACAATAAGTACTCATCTAATGCACAGGTAAAACTCGAACAAGAGATCGAACCGGATAGTTCAACTTAAGAACTCCGGTTGCAAAGAAAGAACGAACCGAACAAAACAACGGAAAACAAACGGCGGAAGAAAACAACTCGGTTCTAGCAAGTTGAAACTAGGTCAAGTTTTACAGTAGCAAAAACTTAGTTAAAGTTGATTAGTCGGAACGGCGGTTTCGAAATGAAACTCCAGGCGCTTGAATCACCTGATTCCAATAAACGAGCGAGAAGATAGACTAGAACGAAAATCGGATCTGAGATCGCGATCGCGGAATAAATCCGACGAAGAGAAAAAGGAAGAACAGTTAAACGAACGGACATTCGTTAACCTAGAATAGTCCGGTGATCACGTTCGTTAGGACGAACGGTCCGGCGAACGGTCTCTAGGCAACTAAACCGGAAAAGAAAATGAAACCGATCTAGGGTTTCGAAAAGAAAACCGAAACAAAGAATCGAAATGAAAACCGGAACGGTTAAGAAAAGAACCGGAATGGTTTATAAGAAAAACCGTACCGAGGGGAGAAAAAGAGAGGCGCGGCGCGGGGCTACCTCCGGCGAGGTTCCGGCGAGGGGCTCCGGTGGGCGGCGGGGTTGGGCGGCGGCGGCGGCGCTATAGGGCGGCGGCGGCGCGGGCAAAGGGCGGCGGCGGCGCGGCGCTAAGGGCGGCGCGGGCGGCGGCTTAGGGCGCGGGGTGGGGCGCGGTTTGGTGTGGGGTTTAGGGGGGTGTTGGTATTTATATAGGTGAGGGGAGAGGAGACTTGGGGGAGGGGGCAAGAAAAGAGGAGGGGGGAGGACTAGAGTCCTACTAGGACTCGGGTGGGGCGGCGGCGGCGGCCACGCGCTGGCGCGCGTGCGCGGGCGAGGGGAGAGGCCGGCCTGGCCTGCAGCTGGGCCTTGGCCCAGGCGCTGGGGGAATTTTTTTTAAAGGTTTCGCGCGCAGAAAAACACAGAAAATAAAATCTAAACGAACTCCAAAACTCCCAAAGTAAATTTTCCCCGACTCCTAAAAATAAGTCGAACAAAATGAACTTTTCTTGGGACCTAGAATGCAACTTTTTAAAACACGCATTTTTTTCCTATCCAAATAAAAAGGCAAATAAACTCCGACAAATCCAATGATCCTCTTTTCAAAATTTGAGAAAACTCAAAATTGAAAATAACGAAATCTCCAACTCTCTCTGAGGGTCCTTGAGTTGCGTGAAATTTCTAGGATCGACCAAAATGCAAGAAAATATGATATGCATGATGATCTAGTGTATAACATTCCAAATTGAAAATTTGGGATGTTACAAACCTACCCCCCTTAAGATGAATCTTGCCCTCGAGATTCGGGTTGGCCAGAAAATAGGTGAGGGTGGTCCTTGAGCAAATCTTCTTCTCTCTCCCAGGTGGCTTCATCCTCGGAATGGTGGTTCCACTGAACTTTGCAAAACTTGATAACCTTGCTGCGGGTAACTCTACTGGCAAAATTGAGAATCTTGACCCGTTTCTCTTCATACGTTAAGTCGTCCTTCAACTGAATCGCTTCAAGCGGCACTGTATCTCTTAACGGTACCTCCGCCATCTCGGCATGACATTTCTTCAGCTGAGAAACATGGAATACGTCATGAACTCCTGACAGTCCCTCTGGTAATTCCAACTTATAAGCGACTTCTCCCATACGTTGCAAGATCTTATATGGTCCAACGAAACGCGGTGCTAATTTTCCCTTAACTCCAAAGCGCTTAACTCCTCGTAGTGGGGATACTTGGAGATACACTCTGTCTCCGGTTTCGTAAACTGTCTCCTTGCGTTTAGAATCTGCGTAGCTCTTCTGCCTGGACTGGGCTACCTTGAGCCTATTGCGAATCAACTTAACTTTCCGTTCAGACTCCTTAATCAAATCTGGTCCAAAGAACTGACGGTCTCCAACTTCATCCCATGACAACGGTGTCCTGCACCCCCTTCCGTACAAAGCTTCGAAAGGTTCCATCTTCAAACTGGTTTGGTAGCTGTTGTTATAAGAAAACTCCGCAAACGGCAAGTTATCGTCCCAACTAGATCCATAATCTAGTGCACAAGCTCTCAGCATATCTTCCAAAATCTGATTGACTCTCTCGGTCTGTCCATCTGTCTGCGGATGAAAAGCAGTGCTGAACTCTAGCCTGGTTCCCAAAGTTTTATGCAACTGATTCCAAAACTTTGAGGTAAATTGGGTTCCTCTATCCGATACAATACTCCTTGGAACACCATGCAAACAAATGATCCTAGTCATGTATATCTTTGCCAACTTAGCACTGGTGTAAGTGGTCTTGACTGGAATGAAATGTGCTACCTTCGTCAAACGATCAACTACTACCCATATCGAGTCATATCCTGCCTTCGTCCTGGGTAGTCCTGTGATAAAATCCATGCCTATCTTATCCCACTTCCATTCGGGTATCGGCAATGGTTGTAACAATCCGGCTGGCTTCTGATGTTCTGCCTTCACTCTATGGCACACATCACAAACTGCTACATAGGCTGCAATATCCTTCTTCATTCCGGTCCACCAGAATGTTTCCTTCAAATCCAAATACATCTTGGTATTTCCTGGGTGAATCGAATATGGTGAATCATGTGCCTCTTGTAGAATCAACTTCCTGATCTCCGGGTCATTTGGCACATAAACACGGTCCTCAAACCATAGGGTATCGTGCTCATCCTCACGAAATCCCTTTGCTTTTCCTTCGCTCATTTTCTTCTTTATAGAAGCAATCTCCTTGTCAGATTTCTGAGCTTCTCTGATTTTATCCATCAATGTTGACTGAATCTCCAATGCTACTACATAGCCTTTCGGAACTATCTCTAAACTTAGTTCACGAAGGTTTTCTGATAACTCCTTGGGTATTTCTCCCGTCATTAACGTATTGACATGGCTCTTGCGGCTCAATGCGTCAGCTACTACATTAGCTTTACCGGGATGGTAATGCAATCTCATATCATAATCCTTGATGAGTTCCAACCATCTCCTTTGTCTGAGATTCAACTCCTTCTGCGTGAAAATGTACTTCAAACTCTTGTGATCCGTGTACACCTCGCAATGATTTCCAATGAGGAAATGTCTCCATGTCTTCAATGCATGCACTACGGCTGCTAACTCCAAATCATGTGTGGCATAATTCAACTCATGAGGCTTCAGTTGTCGTGAAGCATATGAAACAACTCTCCCTTCCTGCATAAGCACTGCTCCAAGTCCTCGACGTGAAGCGTCACAATACACCTCATAATCCTTGGTCTGATCTGGCAAAATCAACACTGGTCAGGTAACCAATCGTTTCTTCAACTCCTGGAAACTAGCCTCACACTTCTCAGTCCAATTGAATTTGGTATCCTTCTTCAACAACTCCGTCATAGGCTTTGCAATCTTTGAAAAGTTCTCAATGAATCTCCGGTAGTATCCTGCGAGTCCAAGAAAACTCCGGATCTCTCCAACTGTCGTTGGTGCCTCCCATTCGGTTACGGTCTCAACCTTCATGGGGTCAACTGCTATCCCTTCTCCGGATATAACATGTCCGAGGAATCCTACTTCCTTCAACCAAAACTCACATTTGCTAAATTTGGCATATAACTGATGTTCCCTTAGTTTCTCCAAAACCAAACGCAAATGTTCCTTATGCTCTTCTTCATTCTTTGAATAAATCAGGATATCATCAATGAACACTACGACGAACTTATCCAAAAACTCCATAAACACTTTGTTCATTAGGTTCATAAAATAGGCAGGCGCGTTAGTCAATCCAAATGACATAACGGTATACTCATACAGTCCATATCTTGTGGTGAATGCTGTCTTAGGTATGTCCTGCTCTCGAATCTTCAACTGGTGGTACCCTGATCGCAAATCGATCTTGGAAAACACTTTAGCTCCTTGCAAACGATCAAACAGATCATTAATCATTGGCAGTGGGTACTTGTTCTTGATGGTTACTTCGTTCAATCCACGGTAATCCACAACCATCCGTAATGATCAATCCTTCTTCTCCACTAGAAGTACGGGTGATCCCCAAGGCGAAGAACTTGAGCGTATGTAACCTTTCTCCAGTAAATCCTTAATCTGATTCTTAATTTCTACCAAATCCT
The DNA here is from genome assembly GCA_034509565.1 of Triticum monococcum. NCBI lineage: Eukaryota > Viridiplantae > Streptophyta > Magnoliopsida > Poales > Poaceae > Triticum > Triticum monococcum. Next base: position 444,325,791 of record CM067845.1, read on the forward strand.
TTGCTGGCATCTGGTATGGTCTCTTTGATATTGGGCCTGTACCTGGAAATAACTCAATCAAAAACTCAATGTCTCTATCCGGTGGCATGCCTGGCAATTCCTCTGGAAATACATCAGGGTAATCCTTCACCACTGGTACTTCTTCCTGCACAACTCCTGTTAGGCAATTTACTTGTGTCCTATTTGGCACATGCCGGGATACATACTTGATCCTTCTTCCTTCTGGCGTTGTAAGCAAAATTGACTTACTAGCACAATCGATGTTTCCTCCATACATTGACAACCAATCCATACCGAGAATTACATCCAGTCCCTGGGACTCCAGAATAATTAAATCTATTGGGAAAACATGCCTTCCTATGCTTAATGGCACTTGAAAGCATCCTTGACTGGCCATGTATTCTGCTCCTGGCGAGCTTACTAGCATAGGTGTTTTAAGAGTCCTAGTGGGCAGGCTATATTTTTCCACAAATCCCCTTGATATGTATGAATGTGATGCACCAGTATCGAAAAGAACGAGTGCGGTAAATGATTTAACCAAAAACCTACCGATTACTGCATCAGGCTGATCTTCAACCTCCTCCACGTTAACGTGGTTCACCTGTCCCCTATTGAATGGGTTCGGCTTCTTCCCTGAGCTCCCATTGCCATTTCCATTCCGGCCTTCAGGACATTCATTGGCATAATGTCCGGTCTTGGAACACTTGAAACAAGTGACTTGACTCAGATCTCTCTTGGTTGGGGTTGATGGGGTGGTCCGGTTCTGGCCGTTGCTTCCTCCATTCCCATTACCATTCTTGTGGCCATTATGGTTGTGCGAACTACCTCCTCCATGGGTATGCTGAAACTGAAATCCCGATTTAGGGATAAAACGGGGCTTCTGCTGGGCTCCAGAGTTATACTTACCCTGTCCATACTTCCTCTTGCGGTTCTCAATTTGCTGTTGCTTCCCTTCAATCATGATGGCACGATCTACCAACTCCTGGTAGTTGTTGAAACTTGCTACCATCAACTGCATGCTTAACTCATCATTCAATCCTTCCAGAAACTTCTCCTGCTTGGTTGCATCCATAGCAACGTCATCTGGGGCATAACGTGCTAACTTGCTGAAATCGTCAACATACTGGCCAACCGTCCTTCCTCCTTGGCGTAAGTTGCGAAACTCACGCTTCTTCATGGCCATAGCTCCTGCTGAAACATGTGCAGTGCGGAAAGCTTGCTGGAACTGATCCCATGTGACAGTGTCGACTGGGAAGGTGGCTGTGAAATTCTCCCACCATGCTGCCGCGGGTCCTTCTAACTGATGTGCGGCAAACTTCACTTTCTCACCATCTGTGCATCCAACAGTGGTCAACTCCCTTCCTATCTTGCCGAGCCAATCGTCTGCTACTATCGGCTCGGTGCTACTAGAAAACACCGGCGGATTCAGCCTAAGGAAACGGGCTAAGTGGTCAACAGGTGGCGGTGGTGGAGGTGGGTTGTTGTTGTTGTTGTTGTTTTGCTGATTCTGGACTAACATCTGCATCAATTGATTCTGCTGCTGGATCAACTGAGTGAGCTCCGGTGGAAATCCATTGTCACGTCTCGGAGGCATCTGAGGGTTTTAGAAAAGATGAGAAATAAGAATAGAGTGAGGTCTAAAGAGAAAACACTACCCCAATGCACATGAGCAATTTCACACAAAATCACTTCATTCAATTCAAACAAGGGCTTACAATCGATCTAGCTATCGCAAAAGTGCTCGAACTATAGTGTATACATGGGGAGGAATACTACTAATATTTGGTGGTCATCTAGAAATTTGAACCGGTGGAAGACTCCATGATGTCCGCTCCAGCTTCGTCTTCAAAGTCGGGTTCACTTGGGTCCGAATCGGTGTCGTCGATGATGATGTAGTTGTCCGGACATGCGACGTACATGTCTTCCATCCTGGATGCTAACTCCCTCTTGAGTTCTTCAATCTCTTGCTTAAGATCGACGTTGTGTCTTGCTAGAGCTACGATCTCGTCCATGTAGTCCTTGCGTGTAGCCTTCAGTTCTCCTTCTAGCTCGATGACCCTTGCCTTCGCATTCTTCAACTCTATCATATCATTGCACATCTGGTTCTCGTGGCGTCGAATGTGCTGGTTTAACTCCTGAATAAAAGCTGCAATGGATCTATCCTTCTTGGTGCTGACTAACTCCCATTGTTCATCTCGGCGTCCGCAAATCTGGTAGATAGTGTCCTTGAGGTCTTCTTGATAAACTTCTCCAATGCATCCTATGGTGATATGGGCTGCCATGCTCTTTCCCAGACTCCAGGTTGGTGCATTGAAAACACTATCTATGGGCTTTGTGATTGGCGCGAATGTCCTTCCCAGAATGTGAGCTTGAATCTTCCAGCGCTCCTCTTCAGGCAGAGTGGCGTTGAATGTTCCCGTGAAACTTGGTAATCCAATGTTTAGGTACTTGGTGATTTCCTTCAAGTGAAATCCAAAAGGTGTGCCTTCATCCGGTTGAGCATACTTGATCTTCGCGTCCTTCATCCTAAAGAGTAGAAAAGATGAGGAGTTAGAAAATGAGGAGAGAATAGTGATCTATGGCTTTAACTTAGTGGTCGTGTCCTACAGTCAGCGTGTGCTCTGATACCATCTCTGTAGCGACCCGACCCGAATGGATCAAGTCTCTGTGCTCCGGTGTCATCCCTGGATCAGTAATGCTGACACCACATAGTACTTCGAAGGATTTATAGCAGAGTAGCAATCACACACTTATTACATCAATGTCTCAAAAGAGAACTTATTACAATAAATATGGCTTAAGGCCATCTAATAACGATAACAGGGGAAGACTTGGAAGATAAATGGGTCCATCAACTCCAACGGCATCACTGAGTATAGAACCACGACCTAAAAGCACCTTACTCGTCATCTGAAAAGTCTGCAACATGAAATTTGCAGCCCGAAAACAGGTCAGCACATGGAATATGCTAGCAAAGTAACACATAGAGAGTAATGACATGAAACAGCTATTCTATATGCATATTTGGCTGGTGGAAAGCTCTATGGTTACTGTTTTGCGTAAAGCCAGTTTTTCCCTACTGCAAAGGAATAAATTTATTTAACTATCATGGTGGTTGAACATCGAGAATGGTTGACAGCATTCCAATCCCAATTAAGTGAACAATTAAAACCCAACAATATTAATTAGAAGTAACATGATGAGATTCACATGATATTCAAGTACTAGATACTCAAGATGTCCATAACCGGGGACACGCCTAATCATGATTAGTTTATTACACTCTGCAGAGGTTTGCGCACTTTTCCCCACAAGACTCGATCGCCTCCGTTGGTTTTCTCGCACTACACGGTGTTTGAGAAACGGATGACCGAGACACAGTCTTTCAGAAGCACTAGCACCTTACGATGGATAGACCGGTACACCTACTTTCCCCTACATCTGCTAGTCTACCCTGTAAGAGTTCGCACGACTTAGTCAACTATGCCAGAGCCCATATTGGCTTGTGGCTGCACACGGAAGTTTCTAGCATGAAAGATCTTGTGATCCCTTTGAGCCTGGGTGGCGGTCCATAAAAAAACAGGCAAGTCCTGATAGACATCAGGTGCCTCAATCCACCCAGATGTGTGTTTAAGTTGCCACCTTAGATAAACCATTAAAATTATCACTCTCACATCTGTCATGGATATCACTCACCCAATCCACGTCTACTAGCATAGCATGGCATAATAAGCAAACGTAGAAGTAACTCCCAAAGGTTTCATAATAAACAGGTAATAGATACTACCTCATCTACTTCCCATCCCACAATTTAATTAAATCCTAATCATGCAATGTGTGAGGATTGATCTAATGCAATAAAACTGGGTTGTAGAAAAGGTATGATCAAAGTGTTACTTGCCTTGCTGATGATCCGCGAGTCCTAGTGATTCGAAGTAACAGGCGGCGCAATCCGGGTAATCTATCGCAGACAAACAACAAGCATACAACAAGTACTCATCTAATGCACAGGTAAAACTCGAACAAGAGATCGAACCAGATAGTTCAACTTAAGAACTCCAGTTGCAAAGAAAGAACGAACAGAACAAAACAACGGAAAACAAACGGCGGAAGAAAACAACTCGGTTCTAGCAAGTTGAAACTAGGTCAAGTTTTACAGTAGCAAAAACTTACTTAAAGTTGATTAGTCAGAACGGCGGTTTCGAAATGAAACTCCAGGCGCTTGAATCACCTGATTCCGATAAATGAGCGAGAAGATAGACTAGAACGAAAATCGGATCTAAGATCGCGATCGCGGAATAAATCCGACGAAGAGAAAAAGGAAGAACGGTTAAATGAACGGACGTTCGTTAACCTAGAATAATCCGGTGATCACGTTCGTTAGGACGAACGGTCCGGCAAACGGTCTCTAGGCAACTAAACCGGAAAAGAAAATGAAACCGATCTAGGGTTTCGAAAAGAAAACCGAAACAAAGAATCGAAACGAAAACCGGAACGGTTAAGAAAAGAACCGGAACGGTTTATAAGAAAAACCGAACCAAGGGGAGAAAAAGAGAGGCGCGGCGCGGGGCTACCTCCGGCGAGGTTCCGGCAAGGGGCTCCGGCGGGCGGCGGGGTTGGGCGGCGGTGGCGGCGCTATAGGGCGGCGGCGGCGGCGCTATAGGGCGGCGGCGGCGCGGGCAAAGGGCGGCGGCGCCGCGGCGCTAAGGGCGGCGGTGGCTCGGCGCTAAGGGCGGCGCGGGCGGCGGCTTAGGGCGCGGGGTGGGGCGCGGTTTGGTGTCGGGTTTAGGGGGGGTGTTGGTATTTATATAGGTGAGGGGAGAGGAGACTTGGGGGAGGGGCAAGAAAAGAGGAGGGGGGAGGACTAGAGTCCTACTAGGACTCGGGTGGGGCGGTGGCGGTGGCCACGCGCTGGCACGCGCGCGCGGGCAAGGGGAGAGGCCGGCCTGGCCTACGGCTGGGCCTTGGCCCAGGCGCTGGGGGAATTTTTTTTACGGTTTCGCGCGCAGAAAAACACAGAAAATAAAATCTAAACGAACTCCAAAACTCCCAAAGTAAATTTTCCCCGACTCCTAAAAATGAGTCGAACAAAACGAACTTTTCTCGGGACCTAGAATGCAACTTTTGAAAACACGCATTTTTCTCCTATCCAAATAAAAAGGCAAATAAACTCCGACAAATCCAATGATCCTCTTTTCAAAATTTGAGAAAACTCAAAATTGAAAATAACGAAATCTCCAACTCTCTCCGAGGGTCCTTGAGTTGCGTGAAATTTCTAGGATCGACCAAAATGCAAGAAAATATGATATGCATGATGATCTAGTGTATAACATTCCAAATTGAAAATTTGGGATGTTACACAGTGGCAGTAGGGGCAGCAAGGCACGTATTGTATTGTTGCCATCGAGGATAAGAAGATGGGGTTTTTGTCATATTGCATGAATTTATCGCTCTACATCATGTCATCTTGCTTAAGGTGTTACTCTGTTCTTATGAACTTAATACTCTAGATGCATGCTGGATAGCGGTCGATGTGTGGAGTAATAGTAGTAGATGCAGGTAGGAGTCGGTCTACTTGTCTTGGACGTGATGCCTATATACATGATCATACCTAGATATTCTCATAACTATGCTCAATTCTATCAATTGCTCAACAGTAATTTGTTCACCCACCGTAAAATACCTATGCTCTTGAGAGAAGCCACTAGTGAAACCTATGGCCCCCGGGTCTATCTTCCATCATATTAATCTTCCAATACTTAGTTATTTTCATTGCCTTTTATTTTACTTTGCATCTTTATCATAAAAATACCAAAAATATTATCTTATCATATCTATCAGATCTCACTCTCGTAAGTGACCGTGTAGGGATTGACAACCCCTTATCGCGTTGGTTGCGAGGATTTATTTGTTTTGTGCAGGTGCGAGGGACTCGCGCGTAGCCTCCTACTGGATTGATACCTTGGTTCTCAAAAACTGAGGGAAATACTTACGCTACTTTGCTGCATCACCCTTTCCTCGTCAAGGGAAAACCAACGCAGTGCTCAAGAGGTAGCAAGAAGGATTTTTGGCGCCGTTGCCGGGGAGGTGTACGCAAAGTCAAGCATACCAAGTACCCATCAGAAACCCTTATCTCCTGTATTACATTATTTTCCATTTGCCTCTCATTTTCCTCTCCCCCACTTCACCCTTGCCGTTTTATCGCCCTCTCTCTCTATCCTCCCTCTCTTTCTCTATTTGCCTCTTTTTGCCCGTTTCTTGTTTGCTTGTGTGTTGGATTGCTTGCTTGTCACAATGGCTCAAGATAACACTAAATTGTGTGACTTTACCAATACCAACAACAATGATTTTATTAGCACTCCGATTGCTCCTCTTACCGATGCTGGATCTTGTGAAATTAATGTTGCCTTGCTGAATCTTGTCATGAAAGATCCGTTTTCCGTCCTTCCTAGTGAAGATGTCGCTACTCATCTAAATAGCTTCGTTGATTTGTGTGATATGCAAAAGAAGAAAGGTGTGGATAATGATATTGTTAAATTTAAGCTATTTCCTTTTTCGCTTAGAGATCGTGCTAAAGCTTGGTTTTCGTCTTTGCCTAAAAATAGTATTGATTCGTGGAATAAGTGCAAAGATGCTTTTATCTCTAAGTATTTTCCTCCCGCTAAGATCATATCTCTTAGAAATGATATTATGAATTTTAAGCAACTTGATCATGAACATGTTGCACAAGCTTGGGAGAGGATGAAATTAATGATACGTAATTGCCCTACTCATGGTTTGAATTTGTGGATGATTATACAAAAAAATTATGCCGTATTGAATTTTGCTTCTAGAAATCTTTTAGATTCGGCCGCGGGAGGAACTTTTATGGAGATCACTTTAGGAGAAGCTACTAAACTCCTAGATAATATTATGGTTAATTAATGTCAATGGCACACTGAAAGATCTACTAATAAGAAAGTGCATGCGATAGAAGAAATTAATGTTTTGAGTGGAAAGACGGATGAACTTATGAAACTGTTTGCTAATAAAACTGTTTCTTATGATCCTAATGATATGCCTTTGTCTACTTTGATTTAGAATAATAATTAATCTATGGATGTGACTTTTGTTGGTAGGAACAATTTTGGTAACAACGCGTATAGAGGAAACTTTAATCCTAGGCCTTGTCCTAGCAATTCCTCTAATAATTATGGTAATTCCTACAACAATTCTTATGGAAATTATAATAATATGCCCTCTTATTTTGAATCTAATATTAAATCATTTATTACTTCGCAAAAAAATCAATGCTTTGATTGAAGAGAAATTGCTTAAGATTGATGAGTTGGCTAGGAACATTGATAGAATTTCTCTTGATGTTGATTCTTTGAAACTTAGATCTATTCCACCTAAGCATGATATCAATGATTCTCTCAAAGCCATGAGAATTTACATTGATGAGTGCAAAAAAAGAACCGCTAGGATGCGTGCTAAGAAAGATTCCTTTATAAGAGCGTGTTCTTCTAGTTTCCATGAAAATAAAGATGAAGATCTAAAAGTTATTGATGTGTCCCCTATTAAATCTTTGTTTTGCAATATGAATCTTGACAATGATGGGACTGAATATGATCCACATTTACCTAGAAGGCGTTCCAAAAATTCTGAGTTTTTAGATCATGATGCTAAATTTGATAAGAGTAGGATTGAAGAGATCAAAACTCTAGATGTTAATGAACCCACTATTTTGTATTTCAAGGAATTTAATTATAATAGCTGCTCTTTGATAGATTTGTATTTCCTTGTTGCAATCCGTGCTAAATTCTCCTCATGCTTATAGCCAAAATAAAGCTTTTACTAAACATATCGTTGATGCTTTGATGCAATCTTATGAAGAAAAACTTGAGTTTAAGTTTCTATCCCTAGAAAACTTTATGATGAGTGGGAACCTACTATTAAAATTAAAATTAAAGATCATGAATGCTATGCTTTGTGTGATTTGGGTGCTAGTGTTTCCGCGATCCCAAAGACTTTGTGTGATTTGTTAGGTTTCCGTGATTTTGATGATTGCTCTTTAAACTTGCACCTTGCGGATTCCACTATTAATAAACCTATGGGAAGAATTAATGATGTTCTTATTGTTGCAAATAGGAATTATGTGTCTGTAGATTTTATCGTTATTGACATAGATTGCAATCCTTCATGTCCTATTATTCTTGGTAGACCTTTCCTTAGAACGATTGGTGCAATTATTGATATGAAGGAAGGAAATATTAGATTCCAATTTCCCTTAAGGAAAGGCATGGAACACTTTCCTACAAAGAAAATTAAATTACCATATGAATCTATTATGAGAGCCACTTATGGATTGCCTACCAAAGATGGCAATACCTAGATCTCTCCTTGCTTTTTATGCCTAGCCAGGGTGCGTTAAACGATAGCGCTTGTTGGGAGGCAACCCAATTTTATTTGTATTCCTTGCTTTTTGCTCCTGTTTATTAATAAATAATTTATCTATCCTCTCTTTTGGTTGTGTTTTTTGTGTTTAATTAGTGTTTGTGCCAAGTAGAACCGTTGGGAAGACTTGGGGAAAGTGTTGCTAACCTTGCTGTAAAAAAACAGAAACTTTAGCGCTCACGAGAACTGATGCCATTTTTATTTGGAAAGCGATATTTAGTTAATTATTTTTGAAGATGATTAATAGATAAATTCCTCACGTCCATCAATTTATTGTAGAATTTTTGGGGTTCCATATCTTGCGCTAGCTACAGATTACTACAGACTGTTCTGTTTTTGACAGATTCTGTTTTTCGTGTGTTGTTTGCTTATTTTGATGAATCTATGGCTAGTAAAATAGTTTATAAACCATATAAAAGTTGGAATACAGTAGGTTTAACACCAATATAAATAAATAATGAGTTCATTACAGTACCTTTAAGTGGTCTTTTGTTTTTTTTCGCTAACGGAGCTCACGAGATTTTCTACTTTAAGTTTTGTGTTGTGAAGTTTTCAAGTTTTGGGTAAAGATTTGATGGATTATGGAACAAGGAGTGGCAAGAACCTAAGCTTGGGGATGCCCATGGAACCCCCAAGATAATCTAAGGACACCTAAAAGCCAAAGCTTGGGGATGCCCCGGAAGTCATCCCCTATTTCGTCTACTTCTATCGGTAACTTTACTTGGAGCTATATTTTTATTCACCACATGATATGTGTTTTGTTTGGAGAGTCTTGTATGATTTGAGTCTTTGCTTTTTAGTTTACCACAATCATCTTTGCTGTATACACCTTTTGAGAGAAACACACATCATTCAGAAATTATTAGAATACTCTATGTGCTTCACTTATATCTTTTGAGTTATATAGTTTTGCTCTAGTACTTCACTTATATCTTTTAGAGCATGGTGGTGGATTTGTTTTATAGAAACTATTGATCTCTCATGATTCACTTATATTATTTTGAGAGTCTTAAATAGCATGATAATTTGCTTAAATAATCCTAATATGCTAGGTATACAAGATTAATAACAAAATTCTCTTATGAGTGTGTTGAATACTAAGAGAAGTTCGATGCTTGATGATTGTTTTGAGATATGGAGGTTGTGATATTAAAGTTCTGCTAGTTGAGTAGTTGTGAAATTGAGAAATACTTGTGTTGAAGTTTTCAAGTCCTGTAGCATGCACGTACGGTAAATGTTATGTAACAAATTTGAAACATGAGGTGTTCTTTGATTGTCCTCCTTATGAGTGGCGGTCGGGGACGAGCGATGGTCTTTTCCTACCAATCTATCCCCCTAGGAGCATGCGCGTAGTGCTTGGTTTTTGATGAATTGTAGATTTTTGCAATAAGTATGTGAGTTCTTTATGACTAATGTTAAGTCCATGGATTATACGCACTCTCACCCTTCCATCATTGCTAGCCTCTTCAGTACCGTGCATTTCCCTTTCTCACATTGAGAGTTGGTGTAAACTTCGCCGGTGCATCCAAACCCCATGATATGATACGCTCTTTCACACATAAACCTCCTTATATATTCCTCAAAACAGCCACCATACCTACCTATTATGGCATTTCCATAGCCATTCCGAGATATATTGCCATGCAACTTTCCACCATTTCGTTTATCATGACACGTTCATCATTTTCATATTGCTTTGCATGATCATGTAGTTGACATCGTATTTGTGGCAAAGCCACCATTCATAATTTTTCATACATGTCACACTTGATTCATTGCATATCCCGATACACTGCCGGAGGCATTCATATAGAGTCATACCTTGTTCTAGTATCGAGTTGTAATCATTGAGTTGTAAATAAATAGAAGTGTGATGATCATCATTTAATAGAGAATTGTCCCAATAAAAAAGAGAAAGGCCAAATAAAAAATGAAGGCCCAAAAAAAAGGGACAATGCTACTATCCTTTTTTCTCCACACTTCTGCTTCAAAGTAGCACCATGATCTTCATGATAGAGAGTCTCTTGTTTCGTCACTTTCATATACTAGTGGGAATTTTTCATTATAGAACTTGGCTTGTATATTCAAACAATGGGCCTCCTCAAGTGCCCTAGGTCTTCGTGAGCAAGTAAGTTGGATGCACACCCACTAGTTTCTTTTGTTGAGCTTTCATACATTTATAGCTCTAGTGCATCCGTTGCATGGCAATCCCTACTCCTTGCATTAACATCAATCGATGAGCATCTCCATAGCCCATTTATTAACCTCGTTGATGTCAGACTTTCTCCTTTTTGTCTTCTCCACATAACCCCCATCATTATACTCTATTCCACCCATAGTGCTATATCCATGGCTCACGCTCATGTACTGCGTGAAAGTTTATAAAGTTTGAGATTACTAAAGTATGAAACAATTGCTTGGCTTGTCATCGGGGTTGTGCATGATGAGAGCATTCTTGTGTGATGAAAATGGAGCATGACTAAACTATATGATTTTGTAGGGATGAACTTTCTTTGGCCATGTTATTCTGAGAAGACATAATTGCTTAGTTAGTATGCTTGAAGTATTATTATTCTATGTCAATATTAAAATTTTATCTTGAATCTTTCAGATCTGAATATTCATGCCACAATTAAGAAGAATTACATTGAAATTATGCCAAGTAGCATTCCACATCAAATATTCTGTTTTTATCATTTACCTACTTGAGGACGAGCAGGAATTAAGCTTGGGGATGCTTGATACGTCTCCAACGTTCTATAATTTTTTATTGTTCCATGCTATATTATCTACTGTTTTGGACATTATTGGGATTTATTATACACTTTTATATTATTTTTGGGACTAACCTATTAACCGGAGGCCCAGCCCAGAATTGTTGTTTTTTGCCTATTTTAGGGTTTTGAAGAAAAGGAATATCAAACGGAGTCCAAACAGAATGAAACCTTCAGGAACGTGATTTTTGGAACGAACAAGATCCAGGAGACTTGGACCCTACGTCAAGCAACCAACAGGGAGGCCACGAGGTGGGGGCGCGCCTACCCCCCCCCCCCCCACCAGGCGCGCCCTCCACCCTCGTGGGCCCCTAGTTGCTCCACCGACGTACTTCTTCCTCCTATATATACCTACGTACCCCCAAACGATCAGATACGGAGCCAAAACCCTAATTCCACCGCCGTAACTTTCTGTATCCACGAGATCCCATCTTGGGGCCTGTTCTAGAGCTCCGCCGGAGGGGGCATCGATCACGGAGGGCTTCTACATCAACACGATAGCCTCTCCGATGAAGTGTGAGTAGTTTACCTCAGACCTACGAGTCCATAGTTATTAGCTAGATGGCTTCTTCTCTCTTTCTGGATCTCAATACAAAGTTCTCCCCCTCTCTTGTGGAGATCTATTCGATGCAATCTTCTTTTGCGGTGTGTTTGTTGAGATCGATGAATTGTGGGTTTATTATCAAGTTTATCTATGAACAATATTTGAATCTTCTCTGAATTCTTTTATGTATGATTGGTTATCTTTGCAAGTCTCTTTGAAGTATCAGTTTGGTTTGGCCTACTAGATTGATCTTTCTTGCAATGGGAGAAGTGCTTAGCTTTGGGTTCAATCTTGCGGTGTCCTTTCCCAGTGATAGTAGGGGCAGCAAGGCACGTATTGTATTGTTGCCATCGAGGATAACAAGATGGGTTTTTTTATCATATTGCATGAATTTATCCCTCTACATCATGTCATCTTGCTTAAGGCGTTACTCTGTTCTTATGAACTTAATACTCTAGATGCATGCTGGATAGCGGTCGATGTGTGGAGTAATAGTAGTAGATGCAGGCAGGAGTCGGTCTACTTGTCTTGGACGTGATGCCTATATACATGATCATACATAGATATTCTCATAACTACGCTCAATTATGTCAATTGCTCAACAGTAATTTGTTCACCCACCGTAAAATACCCATGCTCTTGAGAGAAGCCACTAGTGAAACCTATGGCCCCCGGGTCTATCTTCCATCATATTAATCTTCCAATACTTAGTTATTTTAATTTCCTTTTATTTTACTTTGCATATTTATCATAAAAATACCAAAAATATTATCTTATCATATCTATCAGATCTCACTCTCATAAGTGACCGTGTAGGGATTGACAACCCCTTATCGCGTTGGTTGCGAGGATTTATTTGTTTTGTGCAGGTGCGAGGGACTCGCGCGTAGCCTCCTACTGATTGATACCTTGGTTCTCAAAAACTGAGGGAAATACTTATGCTACTTTGCTGCATCACCCTTTCCTCTTCAAGGGAAAACCAACGCAGTGCTCAAGAGGTAGCACTAACTCATTAGTTACATTGCTTGCAATGCTTATGGTGATGTGCATTACCGAGAGGGCCCAGAGATACCTCTCCGATACTCGGAGTGAAAAATCCTAATCTTGATCTATGCCAACCCAACAAACACCTTTGGAGACACCTATAGAGCATCTTTATAATCACCCTATTACGTTGTGACGTTTGATAGCACATAAGGTGTTCCTACGGTATTCCAGAGTTGCATAATCTCATAGTCAGAGGAATATTTATAAGTCATGAAGAAACCAATAGCAATAAAACTTAACGATCATTATTCTAAGCTAACGGATGGGTCTTGTCCATCACATCATTCTCTAATGATGTGATCCCGTTCATCAAATGACAACACATGTCTATGGTTAGGAAACTTAACCATCTTTGATTAACGAGATAGTCAAGTAGAGGCACCCTAGGGACACTATGTTTTGTCTATGCATTCACACATGTACTAAGTTTCCGGTTAATACAATTCTAGCATGAATAATAATCATTTATCATGATATAAGGAAATATAAAAATCAACTTTATTAGTGCCTCTAGGGCATATTTCCTTCAGACGGAATTCTCCCTCAGACTCAACTAGATCAAGAGTTTGAGGCACGTCATCGAGCTGAACGTGTGCTGATCGCGGATGTCGTGGGGTTGTCAAGGCAGATGTCCTAGTGTGAGGACTTGGTCGCGGAGCCATCGCACTAGGTTGGCTTAAAAGGGTTAAACGGGACAAAGGACATGGAGATTTATACTGGTTCGGCCCCTTGCGGTGAAGGTAAAGGCTTAATCCAGTTATGGGTGGTATTGCTGGATTTCGATTACCAGGGAGCGAATACGCTTGACCTAGTTCTCGATTTGTTATCTGTCCCTAACTCGCCACCAGGTCGTCCCTTTATATACACAGGTTGACGCCCGGTGGCTTTACAGAGTCCCGGCCGACTTATAAACATATCTGACTCGGTGACTCAACTACAATTGCCTTATAACACAAGTCACATACATATGGCGGTTTACACCTATGGGCCTTAAGCCGCCTTTGGGCCTTTGGGCTCTTCATAAGTCATCTTCATGAACCGCCATCTTCAACTCCTTCCTGGGCTTTGTCCTACAAGTCGCCAGGTGTATAACCCGGCCCCTCCTGGGCGGGTTAACTCAGTAGCTATATCCCCAACATTGGGCCCTAGGTTGATTTGAACTTGTTCATATCAATCTCCAACACTCATTAAGTTCCTTCTTCATTATCTTTACGAGAAATTGTAACTCGCCGTGACATCATCCTCTGGAATTATGATAACCCGCCATGACGTCACCTGTCATTAATTTTATTCATCCAAAATCTTTAATGCATCTCCTCATTTTTAATGAATCTCTGAAAACCGAGGCGTCTATACTGTCACATATCTGTTTTTTTGGTCTCCTCGATTCTCGCGCTTGTTACTTATCCATTTGTCTTATAAATAGAGCCGGGGGCTTCTTTCACGTCCCCCCCCCATGCATCTTTGTCTTGTCTTCTTCCTCGCGATGCCCTAGACGCGAGCTCTGCCGCCGGCGGCAACCTTCATCTCTGCTCCAACATTGGTCGTTGCATCAACCTATTCGGATTAGATCTCCTCCATGCATCTCCGCTGCTCAACAACCCTAGTTAGTTTTCCTTTTCCCTTTTCTCCTAGATCCGGTAGGGTTTACACGAGTTCATGGAAGCTCATCGTTGTTCTTTGTTGTTCCTCGGTGTTCCTTGTTGTAGCATAAGTACTCACTTCAAACTTAACACCTTTCTTGTGCAGTAATAGCCATAGTTCTCTTTTTCAACATCAGGGCGTCCCTTTTTGAATAGAAATCCAATCTGGACCTTATGAACTGCTCAAGAACCAATATTTAGGTCTAAATATATTTTCATTTCCTGATACGTGGTAGATCCAAAATTGTAATATCAATCTGTGAAACCTGTTTTTCATCACTTAGCGATTTTTCCATCTTCAGATCTATACCTTCAATACTTGTTCAGGCGATTTAACTCAGAAAAACAATATCCCGCCAGGCACCATTAGTCCCCTCTTAAACCGCCAATGGCTCATTTTTGTAATTTGATAATGCTAATCTTCAACTTAGCGCCTATGCATCCTCCATCATTGTCTGCCTTTTATCCTCCAGCAACTTAACCATGAACCTTAAACCGGCACAAATTTTCTTTCAGGTCCTTGAACAAATGCCCAAATCCTTTTATTCCTGTAACTGGTTCAATCCCGAATTACACAGGAAGATCTAAATGGGTGTGTTGCTACCGACGCTTTAGCCAAAAAGGAAGTTATCCACTAGAGGGCCCCGGTTTAGAAAATCCTCCTGAACCCAAGGATGGGGAAGTGGTCGTCTTTTTTGACCATATGAGTCGAGGGTTTAGCCCTCCCAGATCAAAAAAACTTCGTGATGTACTTCATTTCCTCCAGCTTCACCCCCAAGATATTGGACCTAACTCCGTGTTCGATACTTGCAATTTTCAAGTGTTCTGTGAAGCTTATCTTCAAGAGGACCCCGCGGTTGATCTGTTTAGAGATTTTTATTACTTAAATGGCCGTACGGAATTTGTGGACAGGCCCAATACTGAACTTGGCGGGGTATCAATTCAAAAGAGAAAAGATGTCAGCTTCCCTCATGCTAACCATCATAGCCACCCGAAAGATTGGAATCAGACTTGGTTCTACTACCGAGATACATCTCCAACTGGCGAAAGTCCTCTGCCGGGTTACCATGCTCACCGGCTTACCAGCACACATCCGCTCCCCCAAAGACTCAGTGCAAAGGAACAGGCCAAGTATGCACCACAGGTATCAAAACTCAGAGCCTTTGTGGCAAACGGTTTAACGGGCATTGATTTTGTCCGTTGTTGGGTGTCTTGGAGTATTCTGCCCCTAAGCCGTCGCCCTGGGTTAATGTGTGAGTACACAGGGGACGTGAAAGATCCTCAACGCCACACTGACATTCAGCTATCTGACGCAGAAATTACTGAAGCCGTCAAGAAAATGTTGAATGAATCGGTGGTTGAGTGTAACAAAACAGGGCTTAATCCTTTCTATTATGTCAACAAACCGCCAAATGTAAGAATTCCTCAACTCCTACTTAATCCATACTCTGAATATCCCTTTATAATCTTTTCAATCTTGACAGGCTGATGATCCATTCTGGAAGAGGAAACCGCTGGATAAACTGGTGAAAGCACCTCGTATGAAAACCAAGGTCAACAAGAGGCCCGCCAAAAAGAAAACCATCGAGTCCACCAAGTTGAATATTGATGATGATGATGATAATCATGAATTCGAGGTAGAACTTGATTCACTTGGCTCCTTTTTCATACATATCATTGACAATGATTATTATTAGGATGGCGTAGAGGCTAGCCATGCTGGTGATGCAGAGGTAATTATTCTTTCCTCCGGCTTAGAACCTCTGCCAACACAGAAAAGCCGTCAAGCAAGCCAGAAAGTAAGATTTTCTCACCATCAAGCTTACTTGGATCCAAACTTTCTTTTGAAGAAACAGCAACACGAAGCTCGCCGCACGACCCGGCATAGTGGCAATGTGATCACATCTTCCGGTTTACCAAATACTCCACTTCACAAACGCCGTCCAGAGGTTCTACATCTTTCTGACATACTCTACCCCAAGGCGGGTTATTTTCGACAACCTCTTAACCCGTCTGAATCAAACTATCAAGGGACTTCCCATTCCTCTTCTAGCGAGTCAACAGGAACACGGATTCCTGCTTTCAAAACTGTAACTGGGTAAGTTTATTTCCAAATATTCCATCTTGCATATTTGATCATCCTCTTGACTTTTATTTATGACTTTTCTTTTCAGGGCCCAAGCTAAACCCAGGAAGAAGGCCAGGTTAAATAAACCAGTTGATAACTCCAATCCGTTAGAGCCGAAACAACAACCAGAGCTTTCTCAGCCAATCCTTGACAACATTGTTGATGATGTGCCACCACAGGATCATGATGTTGATATTGATCCAATAAATGATAAGCCATCTGATGCTAATCCGCCAAGCCCTATCAAGACAACCAGCCATGTTAAACCAGCGAAGGAAAGAGATGTTGATGTTACTATTACTGGCCATGGTTTCACAGCTTCGGGTCATCCTACTACCTTATCCAGGCACGACACCAAAGAAGAACTTACTGTTGAAGATAAGGGCAAGTGGAAAGTGGACTTGGAGAGCTACACTCATTTCAGTGCCCAAGACCTTCACTCTGGCTGTTTGAATCGCCTATATACCAGCCGTGACTTCGAAGCCGGCTTGGTGAACTTGATGAAGGAACGTTATGAGGTAAATATTGCAATCTCTTTCATATAAGTATATTTCTCTTAGCCGCCAAGTTTACTAAACATGATAGAGCAGAATGTGCGGTAAACTTCAATAGTTGCATAGATAAAACTTCAAAAGCTAGATTGATGATAATAATGCTTTAACTCTGCATATGTAGCCCCCAAGGGTCGGTTTAACAATTTATGCTAAGCCGGGACTTTTTGAATAGTAGAAATAAACATTGCATCCATAGCCACCAAGGGTTGGTTTAGCAGCTATGTTAAGTCGACACTTATCGCTTGTTGAAAAGTAACAATCCCACTCATAGGTTTTATAAATCGGCCGATATTACTTTGTGTGGGTCATAAATATGGTTGAGAATAGAGCAATATGCATTAGCCCCCAAGTGCCAAGGATAATACTTGCATTGTGCTTGGGACTTTAAAAATCTTGTCTTAAAAAGAGCAATATGCATTAGCCCCCAAGTGCCAAGAGTAATACTTGTATTGTGCTTGGGACTTTAAAGAGTAAATATGATCATAACTTGTCTGTGTGTGCTGATGTCATAGGCTGAATTGGCTGAAAAAGACTCACAACTTAATGATCTTAAAGCTAACATTAAAACTCGGCAATCAGAGACAACCAAGGCCCAGTCATAGCTGAGATCTGCTTTGGAGACTATTGAGCAGCTAAAATAGAACTTCGAATCGAAGAAGAATGGCTGGGAAACTGATAAGTCAGCTCTATTGAAGAGAGCAGAAGAAGTTGAAACTGCGCTTAAACCGGTGACTGACGAGTTATCCGGTTTAAAGCAGCAGATTAATAATATGTCATCAGCCATCTTTGTAAGAACATATCCCTCTTGTGTTGTATGAATCATACTTAGATATGTCTACCGGTTTACCCATAACTTTATTGATACAGGTTCTCTGAGCGCTAAGTTGGGCTCAGATATGCGCATCCGTCTTAAGGTTGTCTACACTCTTGTAGAACAGCTATATACTAGTGCCTAACGAACCATTGCTGCAACAATGCATAGAAAGATTCCTTCAACACTTATCCAAGACACTCTGAATCAATTGTCAGTGCTGCCCAGAAGAATTGAGGACTTAAAACGGGGAGCTGCGAAAGCTGGCGCATTGACTGCTTTAAGCCGGGCCAAAGCATGGCAGGCCGATCTTGATCCGGAGGATTTGGCCAATGGTTGCCCCAATGTGAAAGAAGATGGATCAGACTTCAGCGCTGATGACTTTGCAGCAATAGCAAGAGCTATGCGTCCTTTAGCAAGCAAACTAGCTGATGAATCCAGCTTGTCCACATATCAGGCGACTTATGATGCTGACAACAAGAAGATTGGGGCGCTGGTTCATGAACCAACAAATCTGATCCCATCGATTTGTAAGCATACATTTGCCCCTGACATTGATCCATCCAATCTTATTGATGATGAGGCTGTCTTTAGAGCGCTGAGCGGTATCAACTAGACTACGCCTGACTTCCAGCCAATGGATAAGCCAGGAGTTGAAGAGGACGAAGAGGTGCCAGAAGACCCTGAAGCTTCAACCCGCCAACCTTCATAAGCCGGTGTACTTATCTGAATACTTTATCAAGATGATGACTGTGATGAATGCTTATTTTTATTGGGCCATCAAATGCCTTGTAATAGG
Organism: Triticum monococcum; assembly: GCA_034509565.1. Lineage (NCBI taxonomy): Eukaryota > Viridiplantae > Streptophyta > Magnoliopsida > Poales > Poaceae > Triticum > Triticum monococcum. The sequence goes on from CM067845.1 coordinate 444,344,527, forward strand.
CTAGCTTAAACTCTTGATCTGTTATGCCATCGTGCATATTTTGCTGTGTATGACACTATTGATCCGTCAATTTAGGATCTGCCACTTCTGCTTTTTATATTAGCAATTTGAATATGTTCCTGCATATAAATAGATTACGAGTATCCTGGTGGTTTACCACAGGACGGGTCAAAATGCCCAATATAAACCACTGGTGACTAAAATAGTTCATAACCAGGGTCGGTTTAACCATAACCATATGTAATCATAACAAACATATCATACCTTTGATATTATATTATGTTGCCGCCTTTATCATACCAATGCAATAAGGGTGATAACCCAAAAATTTGAACATAATGTTCTTTCTCAATTGTCATATACTGCCGGCTCAGAATATCATAAACCGGAAGAGGTAATATCCTAAACTTGAGAGCATAACGCTTCCAAGTAATTTAATAGCATCATATGCTGGCGACTTATAGTCCAAAGCCATGCCAGGTTATTAAACATCGGATATTTTCTTATCATGTACTGGCAACTTATAGTCGAAAGCCAGGCCGGTTATTAAACATCGGATATTTTCTTATCATATACTAGTGACTTATAGTCGAAAGCCAGGACGGGTTAATAAACACCGGTGAATTGTAATTAGAAAGGATTATAAGCCTCATTGGATAAACCTCAAAAAATCTGTTGACGAAAAAACAAATGAAAAAACAAGGCTTTTCATAGGCTGCCATGCCTAAAAAATCAAGTGCTTTCAAGGGCCGCACAGCCACTGAGTTAAACCTTCATACAAACCTTATAAGCCAGACCTCACATAACCAATCATCATTTTAACTTTGACAAGTTTAGGGTCTGCATAAGATTGACTTGTCAAAAGTACGGCGGGTCATTCTAGGATTGCCTAGGCAGAGCGGCAAACTTAAAAAAGGCAGGATAACCCGGGTTTTTAGGTGAATACACCTGGCTTCCAAGCCTGTCTTTTAAGCCTATTACAAGGGTCATAAAACTCTTGTCCTTTAGAACAAAGAGCCCCCAAGCAATATTTTTGAGCTGTGCTCAATGGGTACCTATGTTTGAGTTGTGCTTTTGCAACAGACTCTCTTTGGTCCCTTTAACCTGGGTAGCAAGCCCCCAAGTCTTTTTTATTGGTGTTTAAGCCGGTTCAAAGGGTAATCATAGCTTCGCCCATAAGCCGGAAGCCCCCAAGTAACCAAAGACTCATTATTTAAAAATAAAATGACAGAGGCCCTGCTTTAGCAGGGATGCCAGCTTTATTACCTTTATCATAATATATACCTTGTCAAAATATGTACATCAGAAGAGCCTGTGGCTCAGGTATAATAAGGCCGACGATGAGCAATATTCCACGGCCGACGGGTCTCCTCCTCCGACGTGCGTGAGTCCTTGTGGTCTCGAACATAGATAAGGTAGTATGACCCATTATGCAGATTCTTGCTAACCACGAAAGGTCCTTCCCAAGGCGGGGATAGCTTGTGCATATCAGTTTAATCCTAGATATGTCGGAGCACCAAATCTCCTTCCTGAAAAGTTCTGGTCTTGACTCGGCGGCTGTGATATCGGCGCAGATCTTGCTGGTAAATCGCCGAGCGACCCATCGCAAGGTCACGCTCCTCATCTAACAGGTCAAGTGCACCCTGACATGCTTTTTCATTATCAGCTTCAACATAAGCCGCCACACGAGGCGAGTCATGACGGATGTCACTAGGAAGAATTGCTTCTGCTCCATAAACCATGAAGAAGGGCGTGTAACCCGTGGACCTGTTGGGGGTAGTATTGATACTCCATATGACTGAAGGTAACTCTTCCACCCAACAACCCGGTGTCCTCTGCAAAGGAACCATAAGCCTGGGCTTGATGCCTCTCAAAATTTCTTGATTGGCTCTCTCAGCTTGACCATTGGACTGGGGGTGAGCCACCGATGATACATCCAGTTGAATATGCTCGCGTTGACAAAACTCTTCCATGGCTCCCTTGGAGAGATTACTGCCATTATCAGTTATGATACTGTGGGGAAAGCCAAAACGGAAAATCACCTTTTTAATGAATTGAACCGTCGTTGCCGCATCACATTTACTGACCGGCTCTACCTCGACCCACTTTGTAAACTTATCAACTGCCACTAGGAGGTGTGTTTTTTATCTTTGGACCTTTTGAAAGGTCCAACCATATCAAGCCCCCAGACTGCAAACGGCCAAGTAATTGGAATCATCCTCAATTCTTGAGCCGGAACATGAGCTCGTCGTGGAAACTTCTGACATCCATCACACCTACTGACCAAGTCTTCAGCATCAGCATGAGTTTTTAGCCAATAAAATCCATGACGAAAAGACTTAGCAACAAGAGACTTAGATCCAGCATGATGACCACAATCTCCTTCATGAATCTCTCGCAGAATTTCACGGCCTTCTTCTGGTGAGACACAACGTTGAAACGCCCCTGTGACACTACGATGATGGAGCTCTCCATTGACAATGGTCATTGATTTGGACCGCCGAGTTATCTGCCTGGCCAAGGTTTCATCCTTAGGTAACTTGCCTCGGGTCATATAAGCCAAATATGGAATTGTCCAATCCGGAATTACATGAAGATCTGCCACCAACTGTACTTCCGGGTCAGGAATAGCCAAATCCTCCTTTGTAGGTAATTTGACCGACGGGTTATGCAAGACGTCAAGAAAGACATTAGGCGGCACCAGTTTACGTTGAGAACCCAACCGGCTTAAGGCATTGGTCGCTTCATTTTTTCTCCAATCGACATGCTCGACTTGATAACCCTTGAAGTGGCCAGCAATAATATCCACCTCTCGTCGAAAAGCTACCATGAGTGGATCCTTAGAATCCCAAGTACCAGAGACTTGTTGAGCTACCAAATCTGAGTCACCAAAGCACCTTACCCGGCTTAAGTTCATCTCCTTAGCCATCCAAAGACCATGGAGCAAGGCCTCATATTCAGCTGCATTGTCAGTGCAAGGGAACATCAAAAGGAGAACATAACAAAATTTATCACCTTGAGGGGAAGATAGCACAACTCTAGTCCCCCGAGCCTTCCAATTGCCTAGACCCATCAAAGTGAATAGTCCAATACATGTTATCTGGCTTTTCCTCGGGCATCTGCAGCTCTGTCCAGTCATTGATGAAATCCACCAGTGCTTGAGACTTGATGGTCGTGCGAGACATATATTTCAAACCATGAGGTCCAAGTTCAATGGCCCACTTGGCTATCCGACCTGTGGCTTCTTTGTTCTAGATAATATCCCCTAACAGAGCAGAACTAACCACAGTGATGGGATGACCCAAAAAATATTGCTTAAGCTTTCGACTAGCCATGAACACCCCATACACAATTTTCTGCCGGTGGGGATACCTCTGCTTAGACTCAACAAGCATCTCACTGATGTAGTAAACCGGCCTTTGAACCGGATATTCCTTGCCTGCCTCTTTCTGTTCCACCATGATAGCTACACTGACAGCCCGGGCATTAGCAGCCACATATAACAACAATGACTCCTTATCTATAGGAGCGGCAAGAACGGGCGGCTCAGCTAACTGCTTCTTCAAGTCCTCAAGTGCTGCATTAGCGACATCACTCCAAACAAAATTATTTGTCTTTTTCATCCTCTAATACAGAGGGATAGCCTTCTCTCCCAACCGGCTTAAGGCCGCAATGCGACCCACCAAACGCTGAACATCATTGACACACGCTGGTTTAGCCAGGGAATTAATTGCTTTGATCTTCTCCGAGTTAGCTTCAATGCCTCTGTTGGAAACCAGAAAACCCAAGAGCTTGCCTGCTGGCACACCAAAAACACACTTGGCTGGGTTAAGCATCATCTTGTAGCCGCGGAGATTATCAAAGGTCTCCCTTAAGTCGTCTATCAAGGTCTCTTTCTTTCTGGACTTCACCACAATATCATCCACATAAGCATGAATATTGCGCCTAATCTGATTATGAAGGCAATTCTGCACACATCGCTGGTAAGTCGCCTGAGAGCTCTTAAGCCCAAAATGCATAGATACATAGCAGAAGGCTCCAAAGGGAGTAATGAAAGTTGTCTTCTCATGGTCCTTAACTGCCATCTTGATCTGATGATAACCAGAATAGGCATCCAAAAAACTCAAACGCTCACAACCCGCCCTAGCATCAATAATTTGATCAATACGAGGGAGAGCAAAAGGATCAGCTGGTCAAGCCTTGTTTAAATCTATGTAATCCACACACATGCGCCAAGTGTCGTTCTTCTTAAGTACCAGCACCGGTTTAGCCAACCACTCAAGGTAAAAAACTTCAACAATAAAACCAGCCGCCAAGAGCCGGGCCACTTCTTCACCGATGGCCTTGCGCCTTTCTTCATTAAAACGACAAAGAAACTACTTGACCGGTTTAAACTTGGGGTCCATATTAAGAGTGTGCTCAGTGAGTTCCCTCGGTACACCTGGCATGTCAGAAGGTTTCCATGCAAAGATGTCCCGGTTCTCACGGATGAACTCGATGAGCACGCTTTCCTATTTCAGATCCAGATTAGCACTGATATTGAACTGCTTGGATGAATCGCCAGGAACGAAATCAACTAGCTTGGTATCATCTGCTGACTTAAACTTCAGTGCCGGATCATGCTCTGTAGTTGGCTTCTTCAAAGATGTCATATTCGCCGGATCAACATTGCCCTTATAAAATTTTAACTCCTCCGTTGCACAAACCGACTCAGCATAAGCTGCATCACCTTCTTCGCACTCCAAAGCGGCTCCCATGCACTGTGATGGTCCCCTTGTAACCCAGCATCTTGAGCTGCAGATAAACATAACAAGGCCGCACCATGAATTTGGCATAAGCCGACCGCCCAAACACAGCGTGATACAGGCTGTGAATCTTGACTACTTCAAATGTCAATGTCTCCAACCTAGAGTCATGATCATCTCCAAAAGCAACTTCCAGAGCTATCTTACCAACTGGGTACGCCGACTTACCAGGCACCACGCCGTGAAAAACAATGTTCGATGGTTTATGATTTTTATCCGTCAACCCCATGCGACGGAAGGTTTCATAATAAAGGATATTGATGTTGCTCCCTCAGTCCATGAGTACCTTGGTGAACTTATATCCTCCGACCTGAGGCGCGACCACCAAAGCCAAGTGACCTGGATTATCAACCCGGGGCGGTGATCTTCCCGACTCCAAACAATGGGCTACTCAGACCAGCGCAAGTAACAGGGAACTGCCGGCTCAATGGCGTTCACCGCCCTTTTATGGAGCTTCTGATCCCGTTTGCATAAACTTGTGGTGAAGACGTGGTATTACCCACTATTCAACTACTTTGGGTTACTCTGATACCCAGATTGTTGTTGTTGATTCCCCTGACCTGACTGCTGATGATAACTACCCTAGTTGCCTTGATTGCCTTGATTACCTTGGTATCCAGAGCTAGAACCGCCACCTCCATAACCCGGTCCATGAGAGCCGGATCCTGAGCCACCACACGGCCCATGATTGTCTTGAAAAAGACTGGAATTTTTGTACTCCTTCATAATGAAGCAGTCCTTCCAGAGGTGTCCAGATGGTCTTTCTCGTGTACCATGCCTTGGGCAGGGCTGATTTAACAGCTGCTCAAGATTGAAGCCTGACCCTCCAACCCGTGGGGGCGGTTTACCCTTATGACGTTGACCATTATTCTGCGTATTGGTGTTAGCCACAAAGTCCAAATTGTTATCAGCCTTGTTCTTACCATTGCCTCCCTGGCTCGTCGGGTTATGCTGTGGCCCTCTAGCATTGCTGCTCTTCTTCCCCTTTCCTGGCTTTTCTTCATCAGACTCTGGGTCCTTGGTACCATCAGAGTCAGCATATTTAACTAGAGCTGCCATGAGTGTCCCCATGTCATTGCAGTGACGTTTGAGCCGCCCTAACTTCTGTTTCAAAGGCATGAAACAACAATTGTTTTCCAACGCTAGGACTGCTGAGTCAGCCTTGATATGATCCGACGAGTGTAGAATTGCTGAGACCCGGTGCACCCAGTGGGTTGTCGACTCACCCTCTTCTTGAACACAAGCAGCCAAGTCCACAATCGACATAGGCTGCTTGCATGTATCCTTAAAATTTTGAATAAAACGAGCTTTTAACTCGGCCCATGACCCAATGGAGTTAGCCGGTAACCCCTTCAACCAGGTGTGGGCCGTTCCATCCAACAACATGGTGAAATATTTTGCACACACAGCGTCACTAACGTCCACCAACTCCATGGCCATCTCATAACTCTCAACCCATACCTTAGGGGCTAAGTCAGTCGTATAGTTAGGCACCTTACGAGGGCCCTTGAAGTCCTTGGGCAAACGATCGTTGCGCAAAGCCAGCACCAAACACGGCACGCCCAAAGTCCTGAAAGTCACGCCTGTCTCCACCAAAGCTGTTGGACGAACCGGGGAATGCTGATGATCCGCATACTGAGCCGCCAGCTCCGCCTCCCAACGCGCTCTTCCTTGATCTACCATGTTCTGGGCATTAGCCCCACCGCCTATCGGGTTATGTCCATGGGGCGGGTTGTGATACCGCCCACTACTTGACATAGCCGGTTCATCGATATGCCTGCTATAACTCCAGCTTGGGCGAGGGGTTGAATGGATCCTCTCACGACTGTGAGAGTACACTGCCTGTTGGGCCAAAGCCGTCTGAAGTAATTCTCCGGCCCATCGTATCTCCATTGCCACCGGTGATTCACCCTTCGCTGGCAGAGCGGCTAGTCATGTCGCCGCAGCAACTATGTTATCCAAAGGGTTAGAATAATGACCCGGTGGTGTTGGCACGTGTTGAGACAGAGTCATATTCAGATGTGGTGGCTCTATCGCACGCGGCTGAACCGGTGCTCCTAACCCAGGCGCTTCACCCCGGTTTACCTCCGGCGGGTTACTGGGCCCTGCTCCCGGTGTGTTAAAGAGATTTCTCGCGTCGTAACCCAACGGCAGATGAGTCTGATGCCTCCTCCTCATGACCTCGTTTGAGGCGTTCTGATCCATCATGAGCCGGAAAGACTCTCACTGAATCTGCTGCACCTGAGCATCCAATTAGGCCCGCTCCGCAGCCATCCTAGTATTCTCTGCATTCAGCTCCTCCTTGGCCTATGCTATCTCATCACATAATTTCGCAATTTCCGCATTGTGTTGATCCTGATCTGCTAGGCTAACCATCGTTGTGAACAATGTTGTTAGCTTATTTAGTAGATTGGTTACGATTTGAGCCGGCGGGCACCCAGGTCCTCCTGCCCCGGCAGCCGTCGCCGCTGCTGACCCGGAGATCATTGCTGCCGTAGTTGAAGAGTTCTGCACTGGTTGCGTACCGTCCATAAAGATTGCAACTCTATTCGGTGGTTCATAGGGGTCCGGAATATTGTCGCCATCGGAATAGCCCCCAAGTCGTCCATCTTGCAGTCGGTACAGTGATTCAGTTTCACCAGTGGATGACTCGCCATCTGAATAAACGACCGTCTCACCATCAGATACAGATCTATCTTCAGGTTCCGCTCCATGGATGAATCCCACGAAGGCACGCTTCATGGCGGGCTGAACACGGGTGGGCCTCGCGCGCTGAGCCATCTTGATGACGTCGGTGCAGATGTCCGGCTCAGGACCCGGTTCGCCGATCTTGCCGATGAAGACGTGAATTCCACCGAAGGGGACCCGATACCCGTACTCAATTGAGCCGACCTCGGGGCTCTAGCCTGCGTCGTCGATATAGATCTTACCGCGACTACTCTTGGTCATACGGCCCACGGCGTATCCCTTGATCCCTTCGAAGTTGCCCTTCAAAAACTCGAAACCACTGTGCGCTGGCCCCACGGTGGGCTCCAACTGTCATGGGGTTGTCACGGCAGATGTCCTAGTGTGAGGACTTAGTCACGGAGCCATCGCACTAGGTTAGCTTAAAGGGGTTAAACGGGACAAAGGACACGGAGATTTATACTGGTTCGGCCCCTTGCGGTGAAGGTAAAGGCCTAATCCAGTTATGGGTGGTATTGCTAGATTTCGATTACCAGGGAGCGAATACGCTTGACCTAGTTCTCGATTTGTTGTCTGTCCCTAACTCGTCGCCGGGTCGTCCCTTTATATACACAGGTTGACGCTTGGTGGCTTTACAGAGTCCCGGCCGGCTTATAAATGTATCCGGCTCGTTGACTTAACTACAATTGCCTTATAACACAAGTCACATACATATGGCAGCTTACACCTACGGGCCTTAAGCCCCCTTTGGGCCTTTGGGCTCTTCATAAGTCATCTTCATGAAACGCCATCTTCAACTCCTTCCTGGGCTTTGTCCTACGAGTTGCCAGGTGTATAACCCGGCCCCTCCTGGGCAGGTTAACTCAGTAGCTATATCCCCAACAACGGAGGTGCCGTGCGTTCGATACTTGGATCGTTTGGATCGCAAAGACGTTCGACTACATCAACCGCATTACTTAACGCTTCCGCTTTCGGTCTATGAGGGTATGTAGACACACTCTCCCCTCTCCTTGCTATGCATCTCCTAGATAGATCTTGCGTGATTGTAGGTAAATTTTTTGAAATACTATGTTCCCCAACACGGTGTAGTAGGAGTCATCGTCGGTGGCATCTAGCTCCTGGGCTCCAACATCTGATTGCGACAACCAAGAAGAATGGAAAGGGGGAAAAGAGGGAGCAAAGCAACCATGAGTACTCATCCAAAGTACTCGCAACCAAGGATCTACACTACATATGCGATGGTATCAATGGAATGGGTAGTATCTATGGCCTGGACTGCAGAATGCCAGAATAAGAGGGGGATAGCTAGTCCTATCAAAGACTACGCTTCTGGTAGCCTCCATCTTGAAGCATATAGAAGAGAGTAGCTGGTAAATTCACCAAGTTTCATCGTTTAGCATAATCCTACCCAGCAATCCTCTCCTTGTCACCTGATAACCCACAAGTATAGGGGATCGCAACAGTTTTCGAGGGTAGAGTATTCAACCAAAATTTATTGATTCGACACAAGGGGAACCAAAGAATATTCTCGAGTATTAGTAGTTGAGTTTTCAATTCAACCACACCGGAAAGACTTAATATCTGCAACAAAGTATTTAGTAGCAAAGTAGTATGGAAGTAGCGGTAACGGTGGCAAAAGTAACAGTGGCAGTTTTGTAGTAATCGTAATAGTGGCAACGGAAAAGTAACGAAGCAAAGATCAATATGTGAAAAGCTCGTAGGCAATGGATCCATGATGGATAATTATGTCGAATGGCATTCATCATACAAAGGTTATAACATAGGGTGACACAGAACTAGCTCCAGTTCATCAATGTAATATAGGCATGTATTTCGAATATAGTCATACGTGCTTATGGAAAAGAACGTGCATGACATCTTTTGCCCTACCCTCCTGTGGCAGTGGGATCCTATTGGAAACTAAGGGATATTAAGGCCTCCTTTTTAATAGAGTACCGGACCAAAGCATTAGCACTTAGTGAATACATGAAATCCTCAAACTATGGTCATCACCAGGAGTGGTCCTGACTATTGTCACTCCGGGGTTGCCGGATCATAACACGTAGTAGGTGACTATAACTTGCAATATCAGATCAAGAACACAAATATATTCATGAAAACATAATAGGTTCAGATTTGAAATCATGGCACTCGGGCCCTAGTGACAAGCATTAGGCATAGCAAAGTCATAGCAACATCAATCTTAGAACATAGTGGATACTAGGGATCAAACCCTAACAAAACTAACTCAATTACATGATAAATCTCATCCAACCCATCACGGTCCAGCAAGCCTACGATGGAATTACTCACGAACGGCAGTGAGCATCATGGAATTTGTGATGGAGGATGGTTGATGATGACGACGGCGACGGATTCCCCTCTACGGAGCCCCGAACGGACTCCGGATCTGCCCTCCCATGGAAGAACAGGGCTTGGCGGCGACTCCATATCGTAAAACGTGATGAATCCTTCTCTCTAATTTTTTCTCCCCGAAAATGATTATATGGAGTTGGAGTTGAGGTCGGTGGAGGTCCAGAGGGCCCACAAGGTCAGAGGGCACGCCCAGGGGGGTGGGCGCGCCCCCCCACCCTTGTGGCTAGGGTGTGGGCCCCTCGTTGCTGATTCTTTCACCAATATTTTTTATTAATTCCAAAAATAATCTACGTTGATTTTCAGGTCATTCTAGGAACTTTTTATTCTGCACAAAAATAACACCATGGCAATTCTGCTGAAAACAGCGTCAGTCCAGGTTAGTTCCATTCAAATCATGCAAGTTAGAGTCCAAAACAAGGTCAAAAGAGTATGGAAAAGTGGATACGTTGGAGACGTATCAACTCCCCCAAGCTTAAACCTTTGCTTGTTGTTGCAAATATGTAAAGCCAGCATTCAGGTTTCCAGCAAAGATTATGAACTAACCATATTCATAATAACACTTAGGTCTCACATTTACTCATATCAATGGCATAATCAACTAGCGAGCAAAAATAATAAATCTCAGATGACAACACTTCTCTCAAAACAATCATGATATGATATAACAAGATGGTATCTCGCTAGCCCTCTATGAGACCACAAAACATAAATGCAGAGCACCCCTAAAGATCAAGGACTGACTAGACATTGTAATTCATGGCAAAAGAGATCCAGTCACAGTCATACTCAATATAAATTAATAACAATGCATACAAATGACAGTGGTGCTCTCTAACTAGTGCTTTTTATAAGAGGATGATGATCAGCAATAAAAGTAAATAGATAGGCCCTTCGCAGAGGGAAGCAGGGATTTGCAGAGGTGCCAGAGCTTGAGTTTTAAAATAGAGATTAAATAATATTTTGAGCGGTATACTTTCATTGTCAACATAACAACCAAGAGATCTTGGTATCTTCCATGCTACATGCATTATAGTCGGTTTCCAAACAGAATGGTAAAGTTTATACTCCCCCACTACCAACGAGCACACTCAACGGCTGGTCCGAAACAACGGGTACCGTCCAACTAATAGCAATCCTAGGGGAGTTTTGTTTGCAAGTATTTTGATTTGATTTGCTTTAAGCATGGGACTGGGCATCCCGGTTACCAGCCATTTTCTCGTGAATGATGAGCGGAGTCCACTCATCGTGAGAATAACCCACCTAGCATGGAAGATATTAAGATCCCTAGTTAGTACATGAGCTATTCGAGCATACAAAACAGATTATTATTTGAAGGTTTAGAGGTTGGCACATGCAAATTTACTTGGAACGGCAAGTAGATACCATATATAGGTAGGTAAGGTGGACTCATATGGAACAACTTTGGGGTTTATGGAAGTGGATGCACAAGCAGTATTCCCGCTTAGTACAAGTGAAGGCTAGAAAGAGACCGGGAAGCGGCCAACTAGAGAGCGACAACAGTCACAAACATGCATTGAGATTAACCAGCATTGAGTGCAAGCATGAGTAGGATATAAATCACCATGAACATAAATATCATGGAGACTATGTTGATTTTGTTTCAACTACATGTGTTAACATGTGCCAAGTCAAGCCACTCAAATCATTCAAAGGAGGATACCATCCTATCATACTATATCACAACCATTTTAATTTCCATGTTGGCACGCAAGGTAAACCATTATAAACTCCTAGCTAATTAAGCATGTCATGAGTAACTATAATCTCTAATTGTCATTGCAAACATGTTTTATTTATAATAGGTTGAATCAGGAATTATGAACTAATCATATTTACAAAAACAAGATAGGTTGAGTTCATACCAACATTTCCTCATCTCAATCATTTCATCATATATCGTCATTATTTCCTTTCACTTGCATGACCGTACGGTGTGGGTAAATAATAATAGTGCCAGTGCATTGGACTAAGCTAGAATCTGCAAACATTTATTCAAAGGAGAAGACAAGGTAATATGGGCTCTTTGTTAGATCAACAATAATGCATATGAGAGCCACTCAACATTTTCATCGTGGTCTTCTCCTCTTGACCCCCAAAGAAAAGAAAATAATTTCAAAGAAACACATTGAAATATATTTAGAGTTTTTTTTCTAAGGAAGGGAAACAAGAACGAGAAAAACTATTTACATGGGAAAGCTCCCAATAAGCAAAATAAGAACGGGAAATCTTTTTGGGTTTTCTATTAATTTACTACTACTAAACATGCATAGGAAGTAAACTAACTACAACTATTTTTTTGTTTTTCTTAAGGTTTATCAAACACACAAGAAGAAAGCGGAAAAAAGAAAATAAACTAGTATGGATAATACAATGAAAAAGTATGAGCACTGACAACTAGAATGAGTGTGTGAACATGAATATAATGTCGGCGAGAAATACGTACTCCCCCAAGCTTAGGCTTTTGGCCTAAGTTCGTCTACAGCCACTGGCCTGGCGGATACCCAAAGTTATAGTTGGGGTTGTACTGGGATACATCAACTACTGCCTAAAGGGTTGCAACATGGAGGCGAGCAGCCTCCGCTATTCTCTCATACTCGTCTGCCTCCTCTCTTGTTATAAAATATCATCCATTTGCCTGAAAGTTAAAGAAAGCATGAGCAGGGAGGGTAACAAGGATGGCACACCGTCTATCAAAGATTAGTCGGTACAGGAGGATATGTTTGTTCCTCTTGAGAAACTGGTGGCGTACCGTAGCCTCATAATCCAGAAAAGCAGGTGGCAACTCAATATCATAACTTCTAATATGCACATTCAAATAGTTAGCTAAACGAGTTGCATAAATCCCACCAAATAAATCTCCATTCTTAGAATTAAGATGTAACCTCCTAGCAATAATGGCCCCCAAATTATATCGTTTATCACCTAACACCGCACACTTGAGGATACTAAGATCTGGAACGCAATCATGGCAAAGCTCATCTTTACCATTAATACACCTACCGATAAAGAGAGCAAACTAATGTATGGCGGGAAAGTGAATGCTCCCTATGGTTGCTTGTGTGATATTTCTAGTTTATCCAATAGTATTACTAGCAATAAAATCATTATATTAAGATTTATGAGGCTCACTAAGACTACCCCATTGCGGAATTTTGCATGCATCACAAAAATCTTCTAGGTCCATGGTATAAGATTCATCATAAAGATCAAACAGGATAGTATGAGTATTGAGCTTAGATGAAAACTCAAACCTCCGCACGAAGGACTCGGTGAGATAATAATATTGTAGGCACTTGTCCGATAAGAAGTCCTCGAGGTCGGCATTTTGCACGTACGCGTGGAATTCATCTTTGAAACCTGCACGCTCCATAAATTCATCCGACGGCCATTCGCAAGGCCTCACTTGAGCTTCCCTTGGTAGTTCAGAGTACGGTTCGCGTATCGCACGCCTTGGTGCTTGCTTCCTTGAAGAACCACCTTGATACATTCTTCTAGACATTTTTCTTTTCCCTGAAAATTTCTAAAAAAATTTAGTGACTCAAAATGATAGTGAACCAAACTCAACAAGATTGATAGCAACTACTCCTACAAGTGACTAGAGGCTATATCATGCATCAAAAGTACTTTGGACCATATAAATTTGACATGCAAGCTCAAGAAGAGGGTCACCAAAGCAGCAAAAAATTGCAATAAATAAAGCACTAGAACAAAAACTAATTGGACCATTGGAGGAGTCACATACCGAAGAACAATCCCCCAAAGCAGTTTTGTGAATGGAGCTTTGAGAAAGGAGATCAAAAATGGTAGCAAGATGAGCAAGAACACGGGTTTGAGCTATGGAGTGGTTTTTTTGGAGTAAGAGGAAGAGGATGGGTGCTGGAATAAGTGGAGGGGGGCCACATGGGGCCCACAAGGTCAGGGGCGCGCCCTCCACCCTTGTGGCCAGCTGGTGAGGCCCCTGGTGTGTTCTTTGCACCAGGAATTCTAAAATATTCTAAAAACTCATATCCAATTTCCAGGGCATTTGGAGAACTTTTATTTTCGGGACATTTTTTATTGCATGGATAATTCAGAAAACAGACAAAAATACTATTTTTTTCTTTATTCATTCTAATTAACAGAAAGTAAAAGGTGGGTACAGAGAGTTGTGCTTTCTAAATTCATCCATCTCATACTCATCAAAAGGAATCCTTCAACAAGGTCGATCAAGTCTTATTAACAAACTTCTTCTGAATGATATGAAACCGGATAATTTTTAAATAACACTAGGTTACCTCAACTAGGATATGCATGTCCCCAACAATAAGAATATCATATTTCTTTTCGACAGTAGGAAGAGGGAATTCAAAACCTCCAATAGTTGAAACTTTTATGATAGAATTGATATTATGAACTTGAGGTTGTTTCTTCAGAACGTGTACCGTATGCTCATCACCATTAACATGAAAAGTGACATTGCCTTTGTTGCAATCAATAACAGCCCCTGCAGTATTCAAAAAGGGTCCACCAAGGATAATCGACATACTATCGTCCTCAGGAATATCAAGAACAACAAAGTTCGTTAAGATAGTAACGTTTGCAACCACAACAGGCACATCTTCACAAATACCGATGGGTATAACAGTTGATTCATCAGCCATTTGCAAAGAGATTTCAGTAGGTGTCAACTTATTCAAATCAAAAAGAGAAAGGCATAACACTAACACCGGCTCCAAGATCACATAAAGCAGTTTTAACATAGTTTCTTTTAATGGAGCTGTTATAGTTGGACTCCTGGATCTCCAAGTTTCTTTGGTATTCCACCCTTAAAAGAATTATTAGCAAGCATGGTAGAAATCTCAGCTTCCGATATCTTCCTTTTATTAGTAACAATTTCTTTCATATACTTAGCATAAGGAGGTATTTTAAGCACATCAGTCAAACACATACGCAAAAATATAGGTCTAATCATTTCAGCAAAACGCTCAAAATCCTCATCATCCTTTTTCTTGGATGGCTTAGGAGGAAAGGGCATGGGTTTCTGAACCCATGGTTCTCTTTCTTTACCATGCTTCCTAGCAACGAAGTCTCTCTTATCATAACGTTGATTCTTTGATTGTGGGTTATCAAGATCAACAGCAAGTTTAATCTCTACATCATTATCATTACTAGGTTGAGCATGAACATGACACTACAACAAGAACCCCCCTTCAGCAATGCATCAATGTGTTGTCGAATGTCCATATAGGCGTTGCTGAGGTCTACACCAACGGATCTATATGAGTTGCCGTTGGTGGCATTGCAAGGGCCTACAACAACACATATAATTGCGTTGGTAGTCAACGTGAATTAGTGTTGCAAAGCAGCAACGGGTATAATTACAACATAACAACGCTTCATATGTGTTGCTGGTTAACCATAACTAGTTTAGGATGGACATAAACATATTATTGCAAGCGCTAATACATAGCATGAACAATTACCAATATTTTATATATTACCAATAACAATTATTGGGTTAATGGTGATGGTGCACAATAGTAACAAATCAGTAAATAGGAAGAGCTCATATATTGAATCTGATTGGTTGCATTACATGGAACAACATCCAAAGAGTAAACACGAGATTTTCCTTACATTGACCCTGAAAGTGACATCACATCATTTTCTATACATTGAAAATGGCATTCTAAAAAATAAACGTAAAACTATCTTGGTGGTAGTCCCATTCTCCACCTTGCTAGAAACCACTTAGCCATGCATCATCTATTTATCTTGGCAACCTACATTAAATAAAAACTGACATGAGTAATGTACCATTACAGAAAGAAACAAATCTGGCCAATATACACCACAATTAAAAGAAGAGGGGGAATATACAAAGGGTGAAGGCATTGCAATAACTAATCTAGTTGCATGAGAATTACTTTTGACATTTTTGAGTGGCTAGACCAACTGATCATATTTTTCTAATGTAGCATTAGAAAGGTTACCAAGCTAGGTTAGTCGCATTACATAGAAGTAGAAGAGCATGTTGTTGGCTTGACATCTAGTCTTGCAAATTGCATATTCAGGTAAGTTTGATATTCTAAATCAGAATAACTTTGCCGATGATTTGTACTACTATTATTAAGGCAATTCATCTGTTTTTGTAGTACTGTACCTGGCACGCTAAATACTTTGCACATTCATTGTTATTTAGAGATTTAGATCATTTCTATCATAGTAAGTGCAGAATAGTATAAACTTGCCTTTTTGGAACCACGTACTGGACAATGATTTCTATCATAGTTATTTGAAAACAAAAACATGTGTATAGTTTGTTATATACTTAAAACTGCACAGTAAGCTTATTACAACATTGATCATTGGTATAGGATGGAAAAAATAGAAATTTCATATAATCATATTTTTTTTCTTGAACACTTGATGTGAATGGTTATGCTAGATGGATCTACTTAATTTAACTTTCAGTGGCGTCAAGTTCAATTCTTGTTTTACATTCACTAAACTAGGGGAAAACATGTCAATGTAGGGCAAGAGAATCTTATCTATATGGTGGCGCATCTTTTGTGCAGCTTTAGATCGGGCGACGATTGGTAGATGGTTGGTCAAAAATGCAAATAAATACACAGAATTCAGGAAATCGGATGTTCTTGAAGTTAAAATCAAGAGAATTGCATGAAGCAAGTTCAGAGACATGCAATTAGGTGCCATCAGTTAGACTAAAAAAAGAAGTAGAGAATCCACACATAAGAAAACAGAATGCCCATCTTAGTTAATGTCCCACCTGTCCTCAAAAGTAGAAAATGACCACCTTAAGATCATCTGCAATCCATAGTCTTATCTGATATATTAAAAGTATTTTAGTTAGGAAAAAAAAGTATGGGTTAGGTAGGATAATACTATCGAGCAGAATCTAATAGACCTCAGATCCAGATTTGTGTAATCTTCCTCACCACAAAAGGCACGTCAATGACATCATTACATCATAGAAAGCATGCACTGTAAAAGATAAAATTAGTCACATTTTATTCATGAGAAGTGCAAGTCAATATTTAGATCTTTTGAAATGTCATCACTTGGATGCAAGGACATACTAGGGTAGTATCCAGGGAATCATAAAAAGAATTCACAATTCTGAGTTCTCCTTTACTATTGAACCCATCTTGCATATGTAACTGTGAAAGCACAATATTAAGGTGAAATGAAGATGTCAAGATAAAGATTTACATGCATATTGATTAAATATTTTTCTTCTTCTAAAATTAAAGAAATTTGGCTCTGGAAGGAGGATGCCTTTCAGAACTAAGTACCGGTGAGCTAATAACAACGCAGTTAATAACAAACCACACATATGGAACGTTAAACATGTATTTATCCCAAAGGTTGAAAACTTTCAGCTTCAATTTAGCATGCCCAGGTTGTGTAAGCAAGTGCTACTATAAGTTAGTAAAGTATGTAAATAAAGGCACCTTCCACACATTTGAGCGATGACGGTGTCCAGCTGCTACAGCATACTCGGCATAAATGAAGTCCCAACTTCAAACTGAAGATAACAAATCAGGGTTTTCCTGTATGCTAGGAAACTCAAATAAGATAAGGGTGTGAAGAAGCAAAATAAAATAAAATTGTATACTGGCAATCAGTACCAAATAATAGCTATCAAAATTGTAAGGCGCTATTAGTATTACTCAGAGTTGCAGAGTTATGTGGCGTAAGTATAAAGGATACAAATTTATGTACCAAGCACAATGAAGAAGTTACAGAATACAATCTCAGAAAAAATATAAGTTACAGACTACATCAGAACATGTGTGCAATGTCATCAAGCTGTTATAAGCAAAAGGCAGTCATAAATTAGCAAAAAAACAGAAGTTACAGAATACATCAGAATACATAAGAAGTACTTACATCCTGGTATTTAAGTGCGCACACAATTGTAGTGGAGAACTCTGACCATGGAGCGGCATGGAGTGGCAATAGATCAGGCGAGTGATCAAGGTAAAGGTAGCATAGATCAGTGTCGAGATTGCTGGAAAAGAAACAGCCCTGGCATGATGACCAAGCCACACGAAACACCAGCGAGGGTAAGAGCAGAGGGGATCAGTGCCTTACTGAACCGTCAGCGTCGGAGTTGAGGTAACCGAGGCAGCGCAGCACCGTCGAGCCCTATCTTATAGCCGCTCGTGCAGAGACGCGGGGTGGTGGGCCGACAAACCGGAGGTGACAAAGCTGCGCCGGCGACCCGTGGTGGCTAGGGTTTCTGTGGGGGCATGGGTAGTGGTGCGTAGGGCGTCGCGGAGGCAGTGTAGGGGAGTGCCGGATCTACCTGGAATGAGTGGTGGCGGAGAGAGAGGAATCGGGGAGAGAGCTGGTGGAGAGGATTTTTCTTCCTTTCATCCTTAGATGCGTATTGGGCGGAGGAGGAGGTGGTGGATAGAGGTCATAAGCCTTTGTGGCTCGTGGGGAGGTGGGAGGGTTAACCAAACGACAACACATGCTATAGTTCGTTGCAAGATATGTGTTGGTATATGGGGGTGTCTGTTGTAGTGTGAACATCATCATTAACATTAGTACTAGGTTCATGTTCATTACCAGATTGTGTCTCAGCATCAGAAATAGAAATATCATTGGGATTCTCAGGTGTGTCTATAGCAGTTTCACTAGCATGCAAAGTCTTATCAGTTTTCTTTTTCTTTTTAGAACGAGGACTAGGTGCATCAGTATTGGTTCTCTGAGAATCTTGCTCAATTCTTTTAGGATGGCCCTCAGGATACAAAGGTTCCTGGGTCATCTTACCACCTCTAGTCATAACCCTAACATCATTATCATTATTCTTACTATTCAACTCATTAAGAAAATCATCCTGAGCTTTAAGTAATTGTTCTACTTGAGTTGTAACCATGGAATCATGTTTACTAAGAAGCTTAAGATCATTAACAGTACTATTCATATAATTACTAAGGTGGTCAAGCATGTAAGCATTACATTTCAATTGTCTACTAACATAAGCATTGAAGTTTTCTTGTTTAACAATAAAATTATCAAACTCATCCAAGCATTGTCTAGTAGACTTATTATGAGGAATATCACCTTCATCAAATCTATGGAGAGAGTTTACCTCTACTACCTATGGCGGGTTATCAAGACCATGTATTTCTTCAATAGGTGGTAAATGTTTGACATCTTCAGCTTTAATACCTTTTTCTTTCATAGATTTCTTTATCTCTTGCAAATCTTCAAGACTGAGAAATAGAATACCCCTTTTCTTCAAAGTTGGATTTGGAGTTGGTTCAGGAAGTGTCCAATCATTTTTATTACTCAATATATTATTCAATAGCAATTCAGCTTGCTCAACAGTTCTTTCCCTGAAAATACAACCAACACAACTATCCAGGTGGTCTCTGGAAGCATCGGTTAGTCCATTATAAAAGATATCAAGCATTTTGTTTTTCTTGAGAGGATGATCAGGCAAAGCATTAAGTAATTAGAGAGGCCTCCCCCAAGCTTGTGGGAGACTCTCTTCTTCAATTTGAACAAAAATATATATTTCCCTTAAAGCAGCTTGTTTCTTATGAGCAGGGAAATATTTTGCAGAGAAGTAGTGAATCATATCCTGGGGACTACGCACACAACCAGGAGCAATAGAATTAAACCATATCTTAGCATCACCCTTTAATGAGAAATGAAACAATTTAAGGATATAGTAATAGTGATTTTTTTACTCATGAGCAAATAGAGTGGCTATATCATTCAATTTAGTAAGATGTGCCACAACTGTTTCAGATTCATCACCATGAAAGGGATCAGATTCAACCAAAGTAATTAACTCAGGATCGACAGAGAATTCATAATCCTTATCAGTAACAAAGATAGGTGAAGTAGCAAAAGAGGGATCATATTTCATTCTAGCATTCAAGGATTTTTCTTTCAACTTAACTAACAATTTCTTAAGATCTTCTCTATCATTACAGCAAAGAAGTTCTATCATTGCAAGCAAAGAAGTCTCTAGCAATTTCTTCATCCATAACATAACCCTCAGGAACAAAAGGCAATTCATATCTAGGGGGAGAATCATAATCATAATCTCATCAGTTTCAGTAATTTCATTATCTCTAACCCTAGCAAGTTGTTCATCAAGAAATTCTCCTAATGGCACGGTATTATCAAGAACATAAGCAGTATCATCATAAGCATCATGCATAGCAGAAGTGGCATCATCAATAACATGCAACATACTGGAATCAATAGCAGGAGTAGGTGTCGCAAGTTTACTCCAAACAGAAGGAGAATCAAGTGCAAATCTAGATGGCAGTTCCTTACCTCCCCTCGTAGTTGAGGGAAAAATCTTAGTTCTTTGATCTTTCAAACTCCACATAGTGATCAACAGATATAAATACCAAGCGACTCAAAGAATAGAGCTATGCTTCCCGACAACTGCGCCAAAAAAGGTCTTGATAAACCACAAGTATAGGGGATCGCCACAGTTTTCGAGGGTAGAGTATTCAACCCAAATTATTGATTCGACACAAAGGGAGCCAAAGAATATTCTCGGGTATTAGCAGTTGAGTTGTCAATTCAACCACACCTGAAAGACTTAATATATGTAGCAAAGTATTTAGTAGCAAAGTAGTATGGAAGTAGAGGTAACGGTGGCAAAAGTAATAGTAGCAGTTTTGTAGTAATCGTAACAGTGGCAACGGAAAAGTAACGAAGCAAAGATCAATATGTGAAAAGCTCATAGGAAATGGATCCATGATGGATAATTATGTCGGATGGCATTCATCATACAAAGGTTATAACATAGGGTGACACAGAACTAGCTCTAGTTCATCAATGTAATGTAGGCATGTATTCCGAATATGGTCACATGTGCTTATGGAAAAGAACTTGCATGACATCTTTTGTCCTACCCCCTCGTGGCATCGGGGTCCTATTGGAAACTAAGGGATATTAAGGCCTCCTTTTAATAGAGTACCAGACCAAAGCATTAGCACTTAGTGAATACATGAACTCCTCAAACTACGGTCATCACCGGGAGTGGTCCCGACTATTGTCACTCCAGGGTTGCCGGATCATAACACGTAGTAGGTGACTATAACTTGCAATATCGGATCAAGAACACAAATATATTCATGAAAACATAATAGGTTCAGATCTGAAATTATGGCACTCTGGCCCTAGTGACAAGCATTAGGCATAGCAAAGTCATAGCAACATCAATCTTAGAACATAGTGGATACTAGGGATCAAACATTAACAAAACTAACTTGATTACATGATAAATCTCATCCAACCCATCACGGTCCAGCAAGCCCATGATGGAATTACTCACGAACGGCGGTGAGCATCATGGAATTGGTGATAGAGTATGGTTGATGATGACGATGGCGACGGATTCCCCTCTCCTGAGCCCCGAACGGACTCCAGATATGCCCTCTCGAGAAAGAACAGGGCTTGGAGGTGGCTCCGTATCGTAAAACGCGATGAATCCGTCTCTCTGTTTTTCTCCCCGAAAGTGATTATATGGAGTTGGAGTTGACGTCAGTGGAGGTCCAGGGGGGCCACAAGGTTGGAGGGCGCGCCCCCACCCTTATGGCTAGGGTGTGGGCCCCCTGGTGCTGATTCTTTCGCCAATTTTTTTATTAATTCCAAAAATAATCTCCATTGATTTTCAGGTCATTCTAAGAAAAAAAATCTGCACAAAAATAACACCATGGCAATTCTGCTGAAAACAACGTCAGTCCGGATTAGTTCCATTCAAATCATGTAAGTTAGAGTCCAAAACAAGGTCAAAAGAGTTTGGAAAAGTGGATACGTTGGAGACATGTCATCGCCCTGTGAGAGAGCGATCACCGGGTTGTCTCTGGAACTTGTCTGGGTGTGTTTTATTAAGTATCTGGTTCTAGTTGTCATAAGGTTGTAGTACAACTCCGGGTCGTCCTTTTACCGAGGGACACGACTATTCAAATAGATAAACTTCCCTGCTGGGGTGCACCACATTACCCAACACGCTCAATCACTCTGGCCGGACACACTTTCCTGGGTCATGCCCGGCCTCGGAAGATCAACACGTCGCAACCTCACCTAGGCCTAATAGAGAGGTTAACACTCCGGTCTAAATCCTAAGCGCGCAGGGGTCTAGGCCCATAGCCCGTTGCGAACGCGGCCGTTGAGCAGACCTAGCAACCTCCATTACAAAAGGAAGTTGAGTTGCGCGGTCCAACCCGGCGCGCGCCGCTCAGTCGTTGACGTCTAGAAGGCTTCGGCTGATACCACGACGTCAAGTGCCCATAACTGTTCCCACGTGGTGGTTATTGCGTATAGGCTTGTAGCCAGACTCAGATCAAATACCCAATCTCGTTAAGCGTGTTAATTGATGCAACCGCAGACGCCGACCAGGGGCCAGGCCCACCTCTCACCTAGGTGGTCTCAACCTGCCCTGTCGCTCTGCCACAAAGATCCACTCAGAGGGCCGTCGGGACAAATGTCCTTTCAGCCCCCAATCCGTGAATCACTCGCGGGTACTCTACGAGCCGACCCGACTATAGTCACCACATGTATCATATAGTATGTATGTAAGTATATACCCGTGATTACCTCCCGAGTGATCACAACCCGATAGTATAGCATGGCAGACGGACAAGAATGTAGGGCCACTGATGATAAACTAGCAACCTATACTAAGCATTTAGGATTGGAGGTAAAGGTAACAACAGTAGTAGCAAAGACAGGCTATGCAGCAGAATAGGATTAACCGAAAGCGGTAACATGCTACACTACTCTAATGCAAGCAGTAGAGAGACGGAATAGGCGATATCGGGATGACCAAGGGGGGTTTGCTTGCCTGGAAGCTCAGTCGAGAAGGAGGGGTCGTCAACACCGTAGTCGTAGTAGGTAGCAGCGGCGTCGGTCTCGGTGTCTAACGAGAGAAGAGGGGGAAGAAATAATAAATATAATGCAAACATATGCATGACATGACAAGCGGTGCTAGGTGTGCCCTAACGCGGTAGTAGGTGATATCGGCAAAGGGAGGAAACATCCGGGAAAGTATTCCCAGTGTTTGACGTTTTCAGACAGATGAACCGGAGGTGGATTGTTGCATGTTCGCTATGCTAGGGATGCATGGCGGACGAAAGGACTGCGTATTCGGATTCATCTTGTCGTTCTAAGAAACTTTCATGTACAAAGTATTTTCATCCGAGCTACGGATTATTTTATATTAATTTATAAAGATTTAATCATTTTTAGGAATTAACAGATTAATTTAATCAAAAGCATTTATGACATCAGCATGATGTCAGCGACCGTTGACTGGTCAAACTAACACATGGGGCCCGTTCGTCATTGTCTGTCTAACTAACTTACAGATTAATTAGATTAGTTAGCAGGTTAATTAGGTTAAATTAGTTAGCTAACCGAATTGATTCAGTTAGTTAGTTAATTAATTAATTAATTAATTATTGTTTTTCTTTCTCTTTTTTAATAACGTTCTCAGGGGCGGGGCCCCACTGGTCATTGACCCAGAGGGGGCCTTATCTGGCGCCGGGTGTGGGGCGCAGCCTGAGTGGGCGCACGCCGAAGGGTGCGCGGGGCGGGCGAACCCGGCCGGCGGCTGCGGGCATAGTGACGCGAGACGGGCGATCGCCAGCGGGCGGCGATGGGGCGTGCGAACCCGACAGGGCGCCGGAGCAGGGGGGGAAGGCCGGTGGCCTGAGGCCGGCGGTGAGGGGCTGGGCGCGGCCTCAGCGGGACGGGAAGGCAGCGGGTAGAGGGAGCCCGAGCGGCGTCGGGATGGTAGTCGGCGATGGCAACGCAGCAGAGAAGAAGCAGCGGCGGCGGCGACAAATGCAGCTGAAGGGAAGCTCCAAGGCAAGGCGCGTGGCACGCAAGCCAGCAGCGAGGGCCGCGGCGGGTCCATCAGTGGAGGTGGGGGCACGACAGCAGCGGAGCGAGAGCCGCGACGGGGCAGGGTTGGCCGGAGCAGTGAGCAACTATGGGCGCGGCCCCGCGTGAGTGAGCGTGCATGGGTGCGTGGGCGGTACGGGGAGGAGGAGCACGGCAGTCGCAGGCGCAGCACGCGGCGTGTGCAGGCGCGGCGTGCGGGCGAGGCGTGCGATACGTCTCCAACGTATCTATAATTTTTGATTGCTCCATGCTATTGAAGGAAATATGCCCTAGAGGCAATAATAAAGTTATTATTTATTTCCTTATATCATGATAAATGTTTATTATTCATGCTAGAATTGTATTAACCGGAAACATAATACATGTGTGAATACATACACCAACAGAGTGTCACTAGTATGCCTCTACTTGACTAGCTCATTAATCAAAGATGGTTATGTTTCCTAACCATGAACAAAGAGTTGTTATTTGATTAACGAGGTCACATCATTAGTTGAATGATCTGATTGACATGACCCATTCCATTAGCTTAGCACCAGATCGTTTAGTATGTTGCTATTGCTTTCTTCATGACTTATACATGTTCCTATAACTATGAGATTATGCAACTCCCGTTTATCGGAGGAACGCTTTGGGTACTACCAAACGTCACAACGTAACTGGGTGATTATAAAGGAGTACTACAGGTGTCTCCAATGGTAGATGTTGGGTTGGCGTATTTCGAGATTAGGGTTTGTCACTCCGATTGTCGGAGAGGTATCTCTGGGCCCTCTCGGTAATACACATCACATAAGCCTTGCAAGCATAATAACTAAGATGTTAGTTATGAGATGATGTATTACGGAACGAGTAAAGAGACTTGCCAGTAACGAGATTGAACTAGGTATTGGATACCGACGATCGAATCTCGGGCAAGTAACATACCGATGACAAAGGGAACAACGTATGTTGTTATGCGGTCTGACCGATAAAGATCTTCGTAGAATATGTAGGAGCCAATATGGGCATCCAGGTCCCGCTATTGGTTATTGACCGGAGACGTGTCTCAGTCATGTCTACATTGTTCTCGAACCGTAGGGTCCGCACGCTTAACGTTACAATGACAGTTATTATGAGTTTATGCATTTTGATGTACCGAAGGTTGTTCGGAGTCCCGGATGAGATCACGAACATGACGAGGAGTCTCGAAATGGTCGAGACGTAAAGATTGATATATTGGAAGCCTATGTTTGGACATCGGAAGTGTTCCGGGTGAAATCGGGATTTTACCGGATTACCGGGAGGGTTACCGGAACCCCCCGGGAGCCAAATGGGCCAACATGGGCCTTAGTGGAAAGGTGAGAGGGCAGCCCACATAGGGCTGCGCCTCCCCCCCCCCTCTCCCTAGTCCTATTAGGACTAGGAGAGGGGCCGGCCACCTCTCTCTCTCTCCCCTTTGAAGGATTCCTAGTTGGACTAGGATTGGAGGGGGGAGTCCTACTCCCGGTAGGAGTAGGACTCCTCCTGCGCCTCCCTCTCTTTGGCCGGCCAGCCCCCCTCCCTCCAACCTTTATATACGGGGGCAGGGGACACCCCAAGACACACAAGTTGATCCTTGAGATCGTTCCTTAGCCGTGTGCGGTGCCCCCTGCCACCAAATTCCACCTCGATCATACCGTTGTAGTGCTTAGGTGAAGCCCTGCGTCGGTAGTACATCAAGATCGTCACCACGCCGTCGTGCTGACGAAACTCTTCCTCGACGCTTTGCTGGATCGGAGCCCGAGGATCGTCATCGAGCTGAACGTGTGCTAAGAACTCGGAGGTGCCGGAGTAACGGTGCTTGGATCGGTCGGATCGGGAAGAAGACGTACGACTACTTCCTCTACGTTGTGTGATCGCTTCCGCAGTCGGTCTGCGTTGGTACGTAGACAACACTCTCCCCTCTCATTGCTGTGCATCACCATGATCTTGCGTGTGCGTAGGAAAATTTTCGAAATTACTACGTTCCCCAACAGTGGCATCCGAGCCTAGGTTTTATGGTTTGATGTTATTTGCACGAGTAGAACACAAGTGAGTTGTGGGCGATACAAGTCATACTGCCTACCAGCATGTCATACTTTGGTTCGGCGGTATTGTTGGGTGAGACGATCCGGACCAACCTTACGCGTACTCTTACGCGAGACCGGTTCCCTCGACGTGCTTTGCACATAGATGGCTTGCGGAAGACTGTCTCTCCAACTTTAGTTGAACCAAGTGTGACTACGCCCAGTCCTTGAGAAGGTTAAAACGGAGTCTATTTGACGAACTATCGTTGTGGTTTTGATGCGTAGGTGAGATGAGTTCTTACTTAAGCCCGTAGCAGCCACGTAAAACTTGCAACAACAAAGTAGAGGACGTCTAACTTGTTTTTGCAGGGTATGTTGTGATGTGATATGGTCAAGGCATGATGCTGATTTTATTGTATGAGATGATCATGTTTTGTAACTGAGTTATCGGCAACTGGCAGGAGCCATATGGTTGTCGCTTTATTGTATGCAATGCAATCGCGATGTAATGCTTTACTTTATTACTAAGCGGTAGTGATAGTCGTGGAAGCATAAGATTGGCGAGACGACAACGATGCTAAGATGGAGATCAAGGTGTCGCGCCGGTGACGATGGTGATCATGACGGTGCTTCGGAGATGGAGATCACAAGCACAAGATGATGATGGCCATATCATATCACTTATATTGATTGCATGTGATGTTTATCCTTTTATGCATCTTATCTTGCTTTGATTGACGGTAGCATTATAAGATGATCTCTCACTAAATTATCAAGAAGTGTTCTCCCTGAGTATCCACCGTTGCCAAAGTTCTTCGTGCCCAGACACCACGTGATGATCGGGTGTGATAAGCTCTACGTTCAAATACAACGGGTGCAAAACAGTTGCACACGCAGAATACTCAGGTTATACTTGACGAGCCAAGCATATACAGATATGGCCTCGGAACACGGAGACCGAAAGGTCGAGCGTGAATCATATAGTAGATATGATCAACATAACGATGTTCACCATTGAAAACTACTCCATCTCACGTGATGATCGGTTATGGTTTAGTTGATTTGGATCACGTGATCACTTAGAGGATTAGAGGGATGTCTATCTAAGTGGGAGTTCTTAAGTAATATGATTAAATTGAACTTAAATTTATCATGAACTTAGTCCTGGTAGTATTTTGCAAATCATGTTGTAGATCAATGGCTCGCGTTGTTGCTTCCCTGTGTTTATTTTGATATGTTCCTAGAGAAAATTGTGTTGAAAGATGTTAGTAGCAATGATGCGGATTGGATCCATGATCTGAGGTTTATCCTCATTGCTGCACAGAAGAATTATGTCCTTGATGCACCGCTAGGTGACAGACCTATTGCAGGAGCAGATGCAGACGTTATGAACGTTTGGCTAGCTCAATATGATGACTACTTGATAGTTTAGTGCACCATGCTTAACGGCTTAGAATCGGGACTTCAAAGACGTTTTGAACATCATGGACCATATGAGATGTTCCAGGAGTTGAAGTTAATATTTCAAGCAAATACCCGAGTTGAGAGACATGAAGTCTCCAGCAAGTTCTATAGCTAAAAGATGGAGGAGAATCGCTCAACTAGTGAGCATGTGCTCAGATTGTCTGGGTACTACAATCGCTTGAATCAAGTGGGAGTTAATCTTCCAGATAAGATAGTGATTGACAGAATTCTCTAGTCATCATCACTAAGTTAGTAGAACTTCGTGATGAACTATAATATGCAAGGGATAACGGAAACAACTCCCAAGCTCTTCGAGATGCTGAAATCAACGAAGGTAGAAATCAAGAAAAACATCAAGTGTTGATGGTTGACAAGACCACTAGTTTCAAGAAAAGGGCAAAGGGAAGAAAGGGAACTTCAAGAAGAATGGCAAGCAAGTTGCTGCTCAAGTGAAGAAGCCCAAGTCTGATCCTAAGCCTGAGACTAAGTGATTCTACTGCAAAGGGACTGGTCACTGGAAGCGGAACTACCCCAAGTGATTGGCGGATAAGTAGGATGGCAAAGTGAACATAAGTATATTTGATGTACATGTTATTGATGTGTACTATACTAGTGTTTATAGCAACCCCTCAGTATTTGATGCTAGTTCAGTTGCTAAGAGTAGTAACTCGAAACAGGAGTTGCAGAATAAACAGAGACTAGTTAAGGGTGAAGTGACGATGTGTGTTGGAAGTAGTTCCAAGATTGATATGATCATCATCGCACACTCCCTATAATTTCGGGATTAGTGTTGAACCTAAATAAGTGTTATTTGGTTTTTGCGTTGAGCATGAATATGATTTGATCATGTTTATTGCAATACGGTTATTCATTAAAGTCAGAGAATAATTGTTGTTCTGTTTACATGAATAAAACCTTCGATGGTCATACACCCAATGAAACAAGTTCACTGGATCTCGATCGTAGTGATACACATATTCATGATATTGAAACCAAAAGATGCAAAGTTAATAATGATAGTGCAACTTATTTGTGGCACTGCCGTTTAGGTCATATTGGTGTAAAGCGCATGAAGAAACTCCATGCTGATGGGCTTTTTGAATCACTTGATTATGAATCAGTTGATGCTTGCGAACCATGCCTCATGGGCAGGATGACTAAAACTCTGTTCTTCGGAACAATGGAGCAAACAACAGATTTGTTGGAAATCATACATACTGATGTATGTGGTCCGATGAATATTGAGGCTCGCGACAGGTATCATTATTTTATGATCTTCATAGATGATTTGAGCAGATATGAGTATATCTACTTGATGAAACATAAGTCTAAAACATTTGAAAAGTTCAAAGAATTTTAGAGTGAAGTGAAAAATCATCGTAACAAGAAAAATAAAGTTTCTATGATCTGATCGTGGAAAGGAGTATTTGAGTTACGAGTTTGGTCTTCAGTTAAAACAATGTGAACTAGTTTCACTACTCACGCCACCTGGAACACCACAGCATAATGGTGTGTCCGAACGTCATAACCGTACTTTATTGGATATAGTGCAATCTGTGATGTTTCTTACCGATTTACCACTATCGTTTTTGGGGTCATGCATTAGAGACAGCTGCATTCACGTTAAAAAGGGGCACCATCTATATCCGTCGAGACGATGCCTTATGAACTATGGTTTGGCAAGAAACCAAAGTTGTCGTTTCTTAAAGTTTGGGGCTGCGATGCTTATGTGAAAAAGCTTCACCCTGATAAGCTCGAACCCAAATCGGAGAAATGTGTCTTCATAGGATATCCAAAGGAAACTATTGGATACACCTTCTATCACAGATCCGAAGGCAAGACTTTTGTTGCTAAGTTCAGAAACTTTCTAGAGAAGGAGTTTCTCTCGAAAGAAGTGAGTGGGAGGAAAGTAGAACTTGACGAGGTAACTGTACCTGCTCCCTTGTTGGAAAGTAGCACATCACAGAAAACTGTTTTTGTGACACCTACACCAATTAGTGAGGAAGCTAATGATGATGATCATGAAACTTCAGGACAAGATACTACTGAACCACGTAGATCAACCAGAGTGAGATCCGCACCAGAGTGGTACGGTAATCCAATTCTGGAAGTCATGCTACTAGATCATGATGAACCTACGAACTATGAAGAAGCGATGGTGAGCCCAGATTCCGCAAAGTGGCTTGAAGCCATGAAATCTGAGATGGGATTCATGTATGAAAACAAAGTATGGACTTTGGTTGACTTGCCCGATGATCGGCAAGCCATAGAAAATAAATGGATCTTCAAGAGGAAGACGGACGTTGATAGTACTGTTACTATCTACAAAGCTAGAATTTTCGCAAAAGGTTTTCGACAAGTTCAAAGTGTTGACTATGATGAGAGTTTCTCACTCGTATCTATGCTTAAGTCTGTCCGAATCATGTTAGTAATTGCCGCATTTTATGAAATCTGGCAAATGGATAAACAAAACTGCATTCCTTAATGGATTTATTAAAGAAGAGTTGTATATAATGCAACAGAAGGTTTTGTCGATCCGAAAGGTGCTAACAAAATGTGCAAGCTCCAGCGATCCATCTGTGGACTGCTGCGAGCATCTCGGAGTTGGAATATACGCTTTGATGAGTTGATCAAAGCATATAGTTTTATGTAGACTTATGATGAAGCCTGTATTTACAAGAAAGTGAGTGGGAGCACTACAACATTTCTGATAAGTATATGTGAATGACATATTGTTAATCGGAAATAATGTAGAATTATTCTGTAAAGCATAAAGGAGTTTTTCAAAGAAAGACTTCGATGAAGCTGCTTACATATTGAGCTTCAAGATCTATAGAGATAGATCAAGACGCTTGATAAGTTTTTTCAATGAGTACATACCTTAATAAGATTTTGAAGTAGTTCAAAATGGAACAGTCAAAGAAAGAGTTCTTGCCTGTGTTACAAGGTGTGAAATTGAGTAAGACTCAAAACCCGACCACGGCAGAAGATAGAAAGAGAATGAAAGTCATTCCCTATGCCTTGGCCATAGGTTCTATAAAGTATGCCATGCTGTGTACCAGATCTATTGTATACCCTACACTGATTCTGGCAAGGGAATACAATAGTGATCTAGGAGTAGATCACTGGACAGCAGTCAGAATTATCCTTAGTGAAATAAGGATATTTTTCTCGATTATGGACGTGACAAAAAGGTTCGTCGTAAAGGGTTACGTCGATGCAAGTTTTTGACACTGATCTAGATGAATCTAAAGTCTCAATCTGGATACATATTGAAAGTGGGAGCAATTAGCTAGAGTAGCTCCGTGTAGAGCATTGTAGACATAGAACTTGCAAAATACTTACGGATCTGAATGTGACAGACCCGATGACTAAGATTTTCTCACAAGCAAAACATGATCACACCTTAGTACTCTTTGGGGTTAATCACATAGCGATGTGAACTAGATTACTAAATCCAGTAAACCCTTTGGGTGTTGGTCACATGGCGATGTGAACTATGGGTGTTAATCACATGGTGATGTGAACTAT
This sequence comes from Triticum monococcum, assembly GCA_034509565.1. Lineage (NCBI taxonomy): Eukaryota > Viridiplantae > Streptophyta > Magnoliopsida > Poales > Poaceae > Triticum > Triticum monococcum. The sequence goes on from CM067845.1 coordinate 444,375,323, forward strand.
TGCTGTTAAATCACATGACGATGTGAACTAGATTATTGACTCTAGTGCAAGTGGGAGACTGAAGGAAATATGCCCTAGAGGCAATAATAAAGTTATTATTCATTTCCTTATATCATGATAAATGTTTATTATTCATGCTAGAATTGTATTAACCGGAAACATAATACATGTGTGAATACATAGACCAACAGAGTGTCACTAGTATGCCTCTACTTGACTAGCTCGTTAATCAAAGATGGTTATGTTTCCTAACCATGAACAAAGAGTTGTTATTTGATTAACGAGGTCACATCATTAGTTGAATGATCTGATTGACATGACCCATTCCATTAGCTTAGCACCAGATCGTTTAGTATGTTGCTATTGCTTTCTTCATGACTTATACATGTTCCTATAACTATGAGATTATGCAACTCCCGTTTACCAGAGGAACGCTTTGGGTACTACCAAACGTCACAACATAACTGGGTGATTATAAAGGAGTACTACAGGTGTCTCCAATGGTAGATGTTGGGTTGGCGTATTTCGAGATTAGGGTTTGTCACTCCGATTGTCGGAGAGGTATCTCTGGGCCCTCTCGGTAATACACATCACATAAGCCTTGCAAGCATAATAACTAAGATGTTAGTTATGAGATGATGTATTACGGAACGAGTAAAGAGACTTGCCAGTAACGAGATTGAACTAGGTATTGGATACCGACGATCGAATCTCGGGCAAGTAACATACCGATGATAAAGGGACAACGTATGTTGTTATGCGGTCTGACCGATAAAGATCTTCGTAGAATATGTAGGAGCCAATATGGGCATCCAGGTCCCGCTATTGGTTATTGACCGGAGATGTTTCTCGGTCATGTCTACATTGTTCTCGAACCGTAGGGTCCGCACGCTTAACGTTACGATGACACTTATTATGAGTTTATGCATTTTGATGTACCGAAGGTTGTTCGGAGTCCCGGATGAGATCACGGACATGACGAGGAGTCTCGAAATGGTCGAGACGTAAAGATTGATATATTGGAAGCCTATGTTTGGACATCGGAAGTGTTCCGGGTGAAATCGGGATTTTACCGGATTACCGGGAGGGTTACCGGAACCCCCCGGGAGCCAAATGGGCCAACATGGGCCTTAGTGGAAAGGTGAGAGGGCAGCCCACATAGGGCTGCGCCTCCCCCCCTCTCCCTAGTCCTATTAGGACTAGGAGAGGGGCCGGCCACCTCTCTCTCTCTCCCCTTTGAAGGATTCCTAGTTGGACTAGGATTGGAGGGGGGAGTCCTACTCCCGGTAGGAGTAGGACTCCTCCTGCGCCTCCCTCTCTTTGGCCGGCCAGCCCCCCTCCCTCCAACCTTTATATACGGGGGCAGGGGACACCCCAAGACACACAAGTTGATCCTTGAGATCGTTCCTTAGCCGTGTGCGGTGCCCCCTGCCACCAAATTCCACCTCGATCATACCGTTGTAGTGCTTAGGCGAAGCCCTGCGTCGGTAGTACATCAAGATCGTCACCACGCCGTCGTGCTGACGAAACTCTTCCTCGACGCTTTGCTGGATCGGAGCCCGAGGATCGTCATCGAGCTGAACGTGTGCTAAGAACTCGGAGGTGCCGGAGTAGCGGTGCTTGGATCGGTCGGATCGGGAAGAAGACGTACAACTACTTCCTCTATGTTGTGTGATCGCTTCCGCAGTCGGTCTGCGTTGGTACGTAGACAACACTCTCCCTTCTCGTTGCTGTGCATCACCATGATCTTGCGTGTGCGTAGGAAAATTTTCGAAATTACTACGTTCCCCAACAGCTATATTATCTACTGTTTTGGACTATATTGGGATCTATTTTCCACTTTTATATTGTTTTGGGACTAACCTATTAACCGGAGGCCGAGCCCAGAATTGTTGTTTTTTGCCTATTTCAGTGTTTCGAAGAAACAGAATATCAAACAGAGTCCAAACAGGAAAAATCCTTTTTGGAACGTGATTTTCTTCTCGGATAAGACCCAGGTGACTTGGACCCTACTCCAAGAAGTACCGGAGGCGGTCACGAGGGTAGGGGGGCGCCCCCCCTACAGGGCGTGCCCCCCTGCCTCGTGGGCCCCTCGGTGCTCCACCGACGTACTCCTTCCTCCTATATATACCCACGTACCCCCAAACGATCAGGACGGGAGCCAAAAACCTAATTCCACCGCCGCAACTTTCTGTATCCACGAGATCCCATCTTGGGGCCTGTTCCGGAGCTCCGCCAGAGAGGGCCGTCATCACGGAGGGCTTCTACATCATCATAGCCCCTTCGATAAAGTGTGAGTAGTTTACCTCAGACCTTCGGGTCCATAGTTATTAGCTAGATGGCTTCTTCTCTCTTTTTGGATCTCAATACAATGCCCCCCCTCTCTTGTGGAGATATATTCGATGTAATCTTCTTCTTTTGCGGTGTGTTTGTTGAGACCGATGAATTGTGGGTTTATGATCAAGTCTATCTATGAACAATATTTGAATCTTCTCTGAATTCTTTTATGTATGATTGGTTATCTTTGCAAGTCTCTTCGAATTATCCATTTGGTTTGGCCAACTAGATTGGTAGTTCTTGCCATGGGAGAAGTGCTTAGCTTTGGGTTCGATCTTGCGGTGTTCTTTCCCAGTGACAGAAGGGGCAGCAAGACACGTATTGTATCGTTGCCATCTGAAAGTGCGTTATATCGACTAGAGGGGGGGTGAATAGGCGATTTTTATGAAAGTCTTCAAAATGTGGAAGTTATGAAGACAAACAGAATGGACAAGCCTATCACTATGCAGCGGAAGTTAGATTACACAAGGCAAGCCGTGGTCAAGTATACAATATAGTGAAAGCACAGTGACAAACAGCTTCAGTGTAATAAGGATCAGGTAGGAAGAAGTTATGAAGCCAAACAAATCATACAGTCAAGTTGTGAAGACAGAAGATAAAGCAAGCATGCAATGACTTCACAATGTGTAATGGTAAGTAAAGGGAGGTGAAGATGAAACCAGTGACACGCTGAAGACAATGATTTGTTGGACCAGTTCCAGTTGCTGTGACAACTGTACGTCTGGTTGGAGCGGCTAGGTATTTAAACCAAAGGACACACAGTCCCAGACACCCAGTCCTGAACACGCAGCTCAGGACACCCAGTCCTCACCGTTTTCTCCTTGAGCTAAGGTCACACAGACCTCGCCCAATCACTCTGGTAAGTCTTCAAGGTAGACTCTCAAACCTTCACAGACTTCGTTCACCGGCAATCCACAATTTCTCTTGGACGCTCAGAACGCGACGCCTAACCGGCTGGAGGATGCACAGTCCTCAAGTGTAATAAGTCTTCAGATCACACAGACAAGAAGACTTAAGTGATGCCCAATTACTCTGGCTCTGGGTGGTTAGGGCTTTTCTCCTCGCTAGGGATTTTCTCTCAAAGGCTTCGAGGTGGGTTGCTCTCAAACGACAAAAGCCGTGCACTGAAATCTAAGCAGCCAACCGTTTATGGTTGTAGGGGTGGACTATTTATAGCCACTTGGCAACCCGACCTGATTTGTCCGAAATTACCCTGGGTCACTAAGGAACTGACACGTGTACCAACGGTCAGATTTCAAACTCACACGGCAACTTTACTTGGGCTACAAGCAAAGCTGACTTGTCCATCTCTGGACAAGATTTACTCTCATAGTCTTCGCTCGAAGACATAGGATTTGAATTAGGCATCACTTCAGTCATCCTGACTGGTTCTCTTGGACCCCACTTAACAGTACGGTGGTTCCTATGACACAACATGAATGAAGTAAAACTACGAAGGATCTAAGTCTTCGAGTTCCATAAGCTTCATAGGGAGTCTTCACATGTCATTGTCTTCAACATGAATATCTTCATAAACCACCATTGTCTTCAATGTCTTCGTACATTTTTAGGGGTCATCTCTGGTAGCTAAACCGAATCAATGAGGGACTTCTACCTGTGTTATCCTGCAATTCTCACAAACACATTAGTCCCTCAACTAGGTTTGTCGTCAATACTCCAAAACCAACTAGGGGTGGCACTAGATGCACTTACAATCTCCCCCTTTTTGGTGATTGATGACAAACTAATTGAAGTTTTCAACGGGGAATATAATTTGCGAAATTGTAAAGGAATTGTCTTTATAAGCTGCAAGGGCTCCCCCTGAGGATGTGCATATAAGTAATTTGCTTCTGGAACGCAAATGCACATGGCAGGTTGTACTTGTGGGAATCCACTTCAACTTATGATGACAATCCACCATGCATGTAAAGGTATATGAAGAGAATGACATGCATAATGAGAAATGGACGTCTGCAAAATGATATAAGTGCGGAAATGAAAAACATAGTGGCAAACAAGTAGCAGACGACCATCAAGTTTAAGTGTTACAACTCAAAGAACCAAATGTAGCAAAACGAGAGTTGTAAGCACGAAGCAGAATGTAGCAAAATATAAAGCACCCGCCCATATTATTGACCCGCTTGAAGACTATAAACATCATATGCTTCTCCCCCTTTTGTCAGTGATGACCAAAAAGGTTTGAAGACATAGAGTTTACTACGCGTTCCCAGGCGCAGCAGGGTCGGTGGAGGCATTTGGTGGTGTTGAAGAGCTTGGTGCAGGGTCGACACGCGCTGAAGAAGGTGGTGGTGATGTAGCATCGTCGTCTTCCTCAATGATTCTTCCAGTCACGGTGGCAGCAGAGGAAGAGAACTCTGAAACTTCAAGGGACGGAGTTCCGCGCAGCACAGCTCTTCTGGGGGGTGTGGAGTCAAACTTGAATCTCTTGCTGAAGCCATCCGCTTGAAGTTCAGCTTCAGTACACATCATGGTGAGGCCTTTCCAAGTGCGGCGACAGGTTTCATGTGCGACGAATGCATTCTTGGTGGCCAGATTTCTGATGCGATTGACGTCTTGCATGATACTTCTCATCTGCCTTTTGAGCCAGTCGTGATGCCTATCTTGCTTTTGGTGAAGAGCCACAAGAAGTTCTCGGTCATTGAGTGAACGGGCACGTTTCTTGGGTCTCTGTGCAGCTGTGCTGTCAATGGCTTCAGTTGATGCAGGGGCACGTGTGGTGCCAGCCATTGGATACACTCTTGAGATGGCTTCAACACCTTCATCATTCTGAGTGAAGCTCTGGTGTTCTGCATTCTGAAGACTTAATGATTGCTTGGCAGGCTCAGGATATATAGCTTCAGCAGAGGTGTCCATATCAGGTAAGAAGATTCGATGGTTGCGGGCAGAGGGCTGATAGGAGATAGCAGAGTGTAGCTTGATTAGCCTCATAACCCAAGGAGCATAAATCTTCAAACCAAAGAGATCTGAGCCAGACGCTGCAAGTTGGCGTATAAAGAGATCCTGTGCGTTGAAGCATTTGCCATGCAGGATACAGAAGATGAGAGTCTTCATGGCACCTTCAACCTTGGCATATGGAGAGTGCCCCTTAATGGGCCAGAGAGTCCGCCTGACGATGTGATATATAGTTCTGGGCAGGTACTCTAAGTCTTCAACGAAGAACTCAGTTGGATAAGGTGCATCAAGAGGCAATGGCTTCATCATTGAGAGCATCTGACTCATATTTGGCTTAGGTCGCTGGAATATGCTCTCAATTGCTTCAGCATGGAGTTGGCAGCCTTCTTCGAAGAGTTCGTCAGGAGTGGGTAGGCCGGTAAGCTCAATGATATCGAATGCATTGGCTTCATGATGGACATTGTCGGTCATCCACTCCAGGAGCCAAGTCTTCGGATCTCTGTTGTAGCCTTTGATATGCAGTGTGGCATAGAACTGGAGCAGAAGCTCTTCATTCCAGTGCTCTTCATCGGTGATAAACGGCAACAGACCCACTTGCTTGAAGCAATCCAGTGCTTCTTCCAGACCAGGCAGACCAGCAACAACTTCAACCTCAAGGCGCTGGTGAGGAAAGATGCGACCTTGGTTGTATAGGATGCATGAATAGTAGCTGCGCTGTGGGTAGCTCCAGAACCTATCTGATACAATCCCTTCCCTTGAATAAGGGTTCGTGGAGCTGTTGAAGAACGTGTTATCTACCCTGAAGCTATTGACATTAAAGGAGCCAGGAGCTGATGCAGGACCTGGGAACCTTGGCAGTCGTGGGATCGGCTTCTGGATCTGGGGCCTGTGCGCAACATGATAGTTGAACTGTGGACCGGCAGCGGACTCAGGCACAGAAGGTTCAGATGCAGTAGCTTCAGTGTCTCTTGAAGCTGTTGGTTGGTCGGGCTCCACAATTGCTTCAGTGTTGGTTGTGGCAGCCGCAATGTTTTCAGCCTCAACACGTGTAGTGAGAGGGACGGATTCAGGTACGTTCTCCTTGAGAACTTCTTCTTGTTGGTTCGGGGGAGACGGAGCTTGAGGTTCTTCTTCATGCTCTTCGGCTGATGCAGCCAGAATGTCGTCAGCAGCCTGAGCCCTTGGCCCTTTGCAAAGCCTACGGAATGTAGGCGACGCCGGTGGAGTTGCAGTGGGCTGGGGCTCATTCTCTTCCTCCTGCGGGCGATCTGCCCACGATGCATCTTGGGTGATTGGTGTCAATGGACGACCAATGCTGATCATTTTGCTTGTCTCAAGCTGAGGAAGGGATGCATCACCTTGTACATTGTCTTGGAGACCAATGTCTTCAGCAGCGTTGGGGTCGGCTACTGGAATGTCTTCAGCATGCGGAGCCTCTATGAAAGCAGGCTCATGCATGGTCAACTGACGATCTTCGTCAGGATAGCGGACGGAGAGGGGTTCGACTATCAAGGGCTCTGTGGGAGCAGCCTGAGATTTCTTGGTCTTGCGCTTCTTGATGGTGGGGTCAGAAGGAGAGGCTTCAGGGTGTTTCCTCTTCCGAGCTTCAGCTTCGGCTGTCCGTGTCTTCTTGAGCTCTGAAGCGGTTGACCGGTGCTTTGGCTTCGAGCCAGTCTTAGCAGTGGGGAAGACAATCGGAACAGCTTCTTGCCTTGGTGCCTCTTGTTCAGCCACAGCGGGCTTCTTCTTTTTCTTCGCGGCCATCCTGGGGTCGATGCCGGGACGCCCAAGTGCCTTGCGCTTCTCGGCCTCATTGTAGGCTTGCACACAGCGATCAGCCAAAGTCTTCATTCGCTCTCGCGAACCCTGAGCTTCTCCACGTTTCTTCAAAAAGTTTTCCTTCAACTCGTGCAACATGATCTTGAAGTCCTTGACTTCTTGGACACTGAGCTTGGCCATATTCTGCTTGAACTGAGCCTTTTCAAAATCAATCTTCTACTTCAGTTCAACAATGCGCTGGGCAATTGCAAGTTCTGAAGCAATAGCGCCTTGGAAGGCGACGCTGAGGCCAATGGGCAGCTGCAGATCATCGAAGCTGATATTGGGTGTATCAAACCACTCATCGATGAAGTTGTGGAGGATTGCTGCATCAAACAGAGGCAGATTGTTGAAGATTTCAGCCTCCTCCTTGCTCTTGATGAGCTGCTCAAGAGCGTCATCGCCAAGATCTTCGTCACTGGACAGATCAATGGTCTCGCTGCGCAGAATGGCAGCAGCTGTGAGCTCTTTGCCAGTGTGTGGCTGAGGCTTCTTGGCTTCTTGGGGCTTGGAGACTCGTGATAAGTCTTTAGACTGCACACTTGCTTCAGGAGGTGCAGTTGCCAATGGCTTCGCTCTGGAGATTTTGGGAGAAGCGGTTGGCTTTGAAGCTTTTGGCTTCTTCGTCTGCTTCGGCTTCGGTGCAGCAGGAGCGTCATCAGACTCAGTGTCTGCTGGAGGGTCGTTCACGGCAGTCCCTTGGACTAGAATGCGAGTGATGAGGCCTGCGAGATTGGCATACGGCCCGATGATATTGGGATCGGCGTCGCGTGTGCCATCCGCCCTTGGTTCAGAGGGACCAGGGTTGAGGTCCAACCCCAGCTTCTTCTTGTTTTGCTTCACAGAGTTCTGAGCAAATTGGAAGTTGCGCTTGAACAGATTGTCATCGCGACACCAGAGAAGTGATGATGGATGTGCTTCAGCTGGCTGTGGTCCTCTGACCATGCATGGATAGAAGCCTTGAGCAATGGCTTCGTCTCTGGACCGGGATACGAGATTTTTGTATAATACGTCTCCCCACGGTCTCTTGATGGCGCACTTTTCTGCATATTCCTGAGTGACGATGCGGTATTGGAACCACTGCTCTGCCCAATATCTTCGAATCCATTGGATTCGTGTCTTGCGCTGACCATAGCTCTCTTCAGGATCAGTTTTGTACATTTCTGCCAATTCATTAAGCAGATCTTTGGACGTTCCACCACGTCTCTGCCTGCCTCCCTTCCTGGCTACTGTTTCTGAAGCCATGAATCTTAACTTGGAAGGCTTCAAGATGTTCAAAGTCTTCAAAGGCTTCCTTTTGCTTGACCAACAAGAACTGGCTTCAGGAGAGTTGATGTGATTCTGCAAGTACTCTGCAAATGAATGCAGACTATGAGAACCAAAGGATTCTCCCACGGACATGTACATGTGACAGCATTAAGGTGCGAGGGAAGGGGAAGAGGTCATATGCATTCTCAGAAGACTTTTGAAGATAAATCAGTTTAGAAGACATTGACCTCATCGTGCGAAGACATTCACTCATAGATAAGGAGTTGGTTCCAGATTTGTACGAACCCACAGATCAGTACAAGTGAGGAATCTAACTACTTCATGATGCACAAGTGAATATTCTAGGCAGGTTATGAGATGCAGATTGAGAGAGATGTAACTTGTGAGAGCAGAAACTTCTTATGGCAGTAGGTGACTGAACTATGGGATCAAAAGAGGCTGTAAAAAGAGGTTTTATTTACCACACTTGGAACTGCTAGACGAAGTGGGAGTTGAGGCCGAGCAGTTTGATCCTCCGTGCCCTAACTTGGCGACGGAAGACACCTACGGCGACGGCGGAGAGAGTGATGTCCGCGGTCGGCGTGAAAACGGCGTCGGAGAGGTTGCGGCAGTGAAGCGCTTCGTCGTCGGCGTCGTCGAGAGCTAGCGGTGGCGCTAGGGTTCGTGCGAGGGTGGAAGAAGAGATAATGACCGCAGTGAATCGTGTATTTATAGGGATAGAGGCGGCACTACGCTATTACTCAGGTGCCCCTGGCGATTCGCATCTGAACAGCACGTGGCCATCATGCGGTATTTTGGGGGCAGTTCCACATCCCACGCACGCCTTGATTGTCGGGTGTCGTTCCTACTTCTCCGGATTTCTTGGTGATGAAATAACATTGAAAACGGTTTTAAAGTTTGTCTCTGTGTCTTCTGCTGACAAGGATGCAGTGAAGACATTCGACAGTTTGAATAGAATGCATACGACTTGAAGAGATAGAGTTTGAGGTAGGAAGCATGGAGAGGTTAGGGTCCGATCACATTCACTTAGTTCAAAAGATTCAAACAAGAAGACATAGCTATAAGTGAATGCTGTAGAGGACAGAACACCAGTACATATATATATATATATATATATATATATATAATTAACGCAGTGAAGATAATCATGAAGACAAATTGAGATTGAAGCCAAACCAAATGTGAAGACATAGCAAATGTAACGCCATGAGTGAAACACTTCAAGCAGGAAATTTGGTGGTGGCGTTACCCACCGTATAGGAAGTATTAGACCCAGACACGGCGCACAATTATCGTGGCGCTCCGAAGTCAAATTCCATGTTAATGTATTCACACTTAGAATGTACGTCTTCATTGATTGAAGATACACGTTACTTCGTGTGTTGCACATCTAAGTCATCAACATGCATAAGTGTTAGGATGTGTGCCTGATCACAGGACATTTGAGGATTCCAAGATATTTAGCTCACACCGTAACTTGCAAAATCTCTTCTCATCCAAGGGCTTGGTGAAGATATCTGCCAATTGCTCTTCAGTGTTGACGTGTATGATATCAATATCTTCCTTCGCAACATGATCTCTGAGAAAATGATGACGAATTTCAATGTGCTTTGTCTTCGAGTGCTGAACTGGGTTGTTGGCGATCTTGATGGCGCTTTCGTTGTCGCAGTAAAGTGGCACTTGCTTCAGATAAATGCCATAATCCTTGAGGGTTTGCTTCATCCATAGAAGCTGAGCGCAGCAGGATCCAGCAGCAATGTATTCAGATTCAGCAGTGGAGAGAGATACACAGTTCTGCTTCTTTGAAGACCAACATACAAGTGATCGGCCCAGAAAGTGACATGTGCCTGATGTGGACTTCCGATCAACCTTGTCACCAGCGTAATCAGCATCCAAAAATCCAACTAGATCAAACTCTGAGCCCTTTAGATACCATAACCCTAGAGTTGAGGTGTGAGCCAAATATCAAAGAATTCGCTTCACAGCTAAGTGATGCGACTCCTTTGGTGCCGCTTGGAATCGAGCACACATGCAAACACTAAGCATAATATCTGGCCTAGATGCACATAAATAAAGCAAAGAACCAATCATGGAGCGGTATACCTTTTGATCGAACTCTTTACCATTGTCGTCAGGACCCAGATGATGCTTGGCTGGCATTGGTGTTGTGAAACCTTTGCAGTCTTGCATACCGAACTTCTTCAGGCAATCTTTGAGATACTTCTCTTGAGATATGAAGATGCCATTGCGTTGTTGCCGTATATAAAGACCAAGGAAGAATTTCAGCTCCCCCATCATAGACATCTGATATTGCTCTTGCATCATATATCCGAACTCCTCACTGTACTTCTGATTGGTGCAGCCGAAGATAATGTCATCCACATATATTTGGCACACAAACAGTTCACCATCATATGTCTTTGTGAAGAGAGTGGGATCTAGGGAACCAGGTATGAAGCCTTTGCTCTTCAGGAAGTATTTGAGTGTATCATACCAGGCCCGAGGGGCTTGTTTGAGGCCATATAGTGCCTTATTGAGCTTGTAAACCATGTCAGGATGTTTTGGATCTTCAAACCCAGGTGGTTGTGCAACATACACTTCTTCAATTTTGCCATTGAGAAAGGCACTCTTCACATCCATTTGATACAGAATTATGTTGTGATGATTTGCATAGGCCAGCAGTATATGGATGGCTTCAAGTCTGGCCACAGGAGCAAATGTTTCATCGAAGTCAATGCCCTCCACTTGAGTATATCCTTGAGCAATGAGACGAGCCTTGTTTCTGACGACTTGACCATGCTCATCTTGCTTGTTGCGGTATATCCATTTGGTGCCTATTATGTTATGCTTCCATGGATCAGGACGCTTAACCAACTCCCATACATTGTTCAGCTCAAACTGTTGAAGCTCTTCTTGCATAGCTTGAATCCACTCAGGTTCCATAAAAGCTTCTTCAACTTTCTTGGGTTCTGTGATTGAAACGAATGCGAAGTGTCCGCAGAAATTTGCCAGTTGAGTTGCCCTTGAATGAGTCAGTGGACCAGGTGCATTGATGCTATCAATTATTCTGTCAATCTGCACTTCATTGGCAACACGAGGATGTATGGGTCGAAGACTTTGCTCTTGCTGATCTATGTTGTCATGGGGAGGAATGTCTTCAGGCTGAGCATTGTCTTCGTGTGGATCAGGTGCTGAGATGATAAGTTCTTCTTCAGGATGAGCTTCAGAAGGTATAATCTCTCCAGTTCCCATTAGCTTGATTGATTCACTGGCTGGAACTTCATCTAGCACATCTGGCAGTTGCTCTCTTTGTGACCCATTGGTCTCATCGAACCGCACATCCACTGTTTCAACCACTTTGTAGTGAAAGAGATTGAAGACTCTGTAGGAGTGCGAATCCTTTCCATATCCAAGCATAAAGCCCTCATGTGCTTTTGGAGCAAATTTTGAGGTGTGGTGAGGGTCCTTGATCCAGCATCTTGAGCCAAATACTCTGAAGTAACTGACATTTGGCTTCTTGCCAGTTAGAAGTTCATAAGATGTCTTGTTCAGAAGCTTGTGAAGATAGACACGGTTGATTGTATGGCATGCAGTGTCAATGGCTTCAGTCCAGAATTTTCTTGGAGTCTTGTACTCATCTAGCATTGCTCTGGCCATCTCAATGAGTGTTCTGTTCTTGCGTTCGACGATGCCATTCTGTTGTGGCGTGTACAGAGCTGAGAATTCATGAGTGATGCCCAATGTATCAAGATATGTGTCAAGGCAAGTGTTCTTGAATTCAGTGCCATTGTCACTTCTGATGTGCTTTATCTTGGCGCCATAATTGTTCATAGCCCGATTTGCGAAGCGTCTGAAGACATCCTGCACTTCAGTCTTGTAAAGGATTATGTGCACCCAAGTATATCTAGAGTAATCATCAACAATGACAAAGCCGTAGAGGCAAGCAGTAGTGGAAAAAGTTGAGTAGTGAGTGGGACCAAAGAGATCCATGTGAAACAGTTCGAAGGGTTGAGTAGTGGTCATGATTGTCTTCGAAGGATGTTTTGCCCTTGTCATCTTCCCTGCTTCACAGGCACCGCATAAGTGATCTTTCTTGAACTTGACGCCCTCGATGCCTATGACATGCTTCTTCTTCGCAAGGGTGTGGAGGTTCCTCATGCCAGCATGCCCAAGCCTCCGATGCCAAAGCCAACATTCTGAAGCCTTTGCGAGAAGACATACTGCAAGCTGTGGCCCTGCTGAGAAATCTACCACGTACAAATCATCTTTCCGATACCCTTCAAACACTAGAGACTTGTCAGATTCCATTAGTACAAGGCAACGATATTTTCCAAAGATTACAATCATGTTCAAATCACAAAGCATTGAGATAGACATTAAGTTGAAGCCAAGGGATTCAACAAACATGACTTTATCCATGTGTTGATCCTTTGAGATTGCAACTCTACCTAGACCCAATACCTTACTTTTACCAGTGTCAGCAAATGTGATGTGGCTCTTGTCAGATGGACGTAAGGTTGAGTCCATAAAGAGACTTCTTTTGCCAGTCATGTGATTTGTACACCCACTGTCAATAATCCATTCTGATGACTCTGAAGTCGCTGGTGTCGTACCCTACAGTGCAGTTAGGGGGATAGGCTTCACGAAGAGTATTGTGAAGCAAAAACATTTGACGAACCAGTGGGTTATGAAAACTTAGATCCAAGTTAGGACAAGTAGGGAGAGTAGCATGCGATTCAGGTACGAAATACATAGTGATGCCATTCGGGCATTTGATCTTGCGCCCCACAAGATTTTTAAGGTCCCCAGCAATAGCGTCAGAAGATTTTGGTTTTCTGCTGGAGACCTTTCCCTGCAAAAGAGAGTTAAGCTTTCTTAACCACCCACATCTTCAAGGGTGGCTTAGAAGCAATAAGTCTAAGTGCAGCATCTGAGAATTTTGGCTTAGGAGCCCTGACAAACAGTCTAGCAGGCGGGCAATAGTACTCATAAGGATAGGCAGAATAGTTCTTGGTCATATGAGCATGACGGTTTGAAGAACCGCTCTCATATGCCTGAGCATGGTTTCCCTGCAAAACATTTGCGTTAGTGCGACTCAGGTGAGTCCTCTGCCTGTATGAAGCCTTTGGACCATATGAAGCCTTTGGTCTGAGGTTTGTCTTCTTCATGTGAGGTGTCATGAGGACATTCACAGGAAGATTCTCCAGACACATTTTTGGAACCCAGATCTTCTTCATAGGCGGTCCATTCCTACAGTTAGTACCAATGTACCTGGCAAATACTTCACCATTCTGATTTTTAAACAGTTTATAGTTTGCATCAAAGGATTCATCAATGATAATAGGATCAGCACAAGTGAAGCCAGATAGATTGGATGGATCTGCTGAGGATTCCTTTGCAGCAACCCATGTGGTTTTGGGGTACTGCTCAGGTTTCCAGTAAGATCCATCTGCATTAATTTTCCTCACGAACCCAACACCCTCTTTCCTAGGGTTTCGGTTCAGAATCTGCTTCTTGAGGACATCACATAATGTCTGATGTCCTTTGAGACTTTTGTACATCCCTGTTTCAAGCAATGTCTTCAACCTAGCATTCTCATCAGCAATAGCAGTGGTATCCTCAGCAGAGGGGTTAGTTACCGCTTCAACAGTTGAAGATATTGCAACAGCAGTAGCAGTGGAACATTCAGCAACAGAAGTAGCATTATCACGCTCAATGCATTTAAGGCATGGTGGTTCAAATCCTTCCTGAGCAGAACTGATCTGTTCGGCTCGAAGTGACTTGTTTTGCTTTTGAAGATCTTCATGATCCGCTCTCAACTTCTCAAGATCTTGCTTCTTTTGAAGATAATCATAGGAAAGCTTTTCATGAGTAGTTGAGAGAGTCTCAAGACGATCTTCGAGTTCCTGATACTTAACATGAAGATTTTTTATGTCTTCAATTAAGGATTCAGAACGAGTCATTTCAGCACCCAACAGATCATCGCTTCTGTCTAACAGTTTTTGAATATGTTCCATGGCCTTTTGTTGTTCAGTTGCAATTTTAGCAAGTGTTTTGTAGCTGGGTTTTGAATCACAATCAGAGTCATCGTCACCGGATGTTTGATAGTGAGTAGTGCGTGTGTTTACCTTGGCACCGCGTGCCATGAAGCAGTAGGTAGGAGTAGAGTCGTCCTTGTCATTTGCATTGGTGTTGGTGATGAAGTCATTGTCTTCAGTGTTGAAGATGGACTTGGCGACGTAGGCTGTAGCCAGACTCGCAATGCCAGAATCAGACTCCTCCTCAGACTCCACCTCTGCCTCCTCAGAAGCGGACTCCTCCTCTGAATCCATTTCCTTGCCAACAAACGCACGAGTCTTGCCAGTTGAGCTCTTCTTGTGTGATGAAGACTTGGAGGAAGACTTTGAGTATTTCTTCTTCTTATCGTCGGAGTCATATTCCTTGCTCTTCTTCTTCTTTCTGCTCTCATTGTCCCACTGTGGACACTCAGAGATGAAGTGTCCGGTTTTCTTGCACTTGTGACATGTTTTCTTCTTGTAGTCATGAGCAGATGCTTCATCATTCCTTGAGCTTGATCGTGAAGACTTTCTGAAGCCTTTCTTCTTGGTGAATTTCTGAAACTTCTTCACTAGCATTGCAAGTTCCCGTCCAATGTCTTCAGGATCATCAGAACAGCTGTCAGATTCATCTTCAGATGAGGACACCGCTTTTGCCTTCAAGGCACGAGTTCGCCCATAGTTTGGACCGTAGATATCTCTTTTCTCAGAAAGCTGAAACTCATGTGTGTTGAGCCTCTTAAGTATGTCAGGCGGATCGAGTGTCTTGAAATCTGGACGTTCTTGAATCATCAGGGCTAAGATGTCAAACGAACTGTCAAGTGATCTCAGCAGCGTCTTGACGATTTCATGTTTGGTGATCTCAGTGGCGCCGAGGGCTTGAAGCTCATTTGTGATGTCAGTGAGCCGGTCAAATGTGTGTTGGACATTCTCATTGTCATTTTGCTTGAAGCGGTTGAAGAGATTGCGAAGAACACTGATTCTCTGATCTCTCTGGGTTGAGATGCCTTCATTGACTTTGGAGAGCCAGTCCCAGACCAGCTTGGATGTCTTCAAGGCACTCACACGGCCGTACTGTCCCTTGGTCAGATGACCACAGATGATATTCTTGGCAGTAGAGTCCAGTTGAGTGAACTTCTTGACATCAGCAGCAGTGACACCTTCTCCAGCCTTGGGAACGCCGTTTTCGACGACATACCATAGGTCAACGTCAATGGCTTCAAGATGCATGCGCATCTTCTTCTTCCAGTAGGGATATTCAGTTCCATCGAAGACGGGGCACACAGCGGAGACTTTAATTATCCCTGCAGTCGACATAGCTAAAACTCCAGGTGGTTAAACCGAATCACACAGAATAAGGGAGCACCTCGCTCTGATACCAATTGAAAGTGCATTATATCGACTAGAGGGGGGGTGAATAGGCGATTTTTATGAAAGTCTTCAAAACGTGGAAGTTATGAAGACAAACAGAATGGACAAGCCTATCACTATGCAGCGGAAGTTAGATTACACAAGGCAAGCCGTGGTCAAGTATACAATATAGTGAAAGCACAGTGACAAACAGCTTCAGTGTAATAAGGATCAGGTAGGAAGAAGTTACGAAGCCAAACAAATCATACAGTCAAGTTGTGAAGACAGAAGATAAAGCAAGCATGCAATGACTTCACAATGTGTAATGGTAAGTAAAGGGAGGTGAAGATGAAACCAGTGACACGCTGAAGACAATGATTTGTTGGACCAGTTCCAGTTGCTGTGACAACTGTACGTCTGGTTGGAGAGGCTAGGTATTTAAACCAAAGGACACACAGTCCCGGACACCCAGTCCTGAACACGCAGCTCAGGACACCCAGTCCTCACCGTTTTCTCCTTGAGCTAAGGTCACACAGACCTCGCCCAATCACTCTGGTAAGTCTTCAAGGTAGACTCTCAAACCTTCACAGACTTCGTTCACCGGCAATCCACAATTTCTCTTGGACGCTCAGAACGCGACGCCTAACCGGCTGGAGCATGCACAGTCCTCAAGTGTAATAAGTCTTCAGATCACACAGACAAGAAGACTTAAGTGATGCCCAATTACTCTGGCTCTGGGTGGTTAGGGCTTTTCTCCTCGCTAGGGATTTTCTCTCAAAGGCTTCGAGGTGGGTTGCTCTCAAACGACAAAAGCCGTGCACTGAAATCTGAGCAGCCAACCGTTTATGGTTGTAGGGGTGGACTATTTATAGCCACTTGGCAACCCGACCTGATTTGTCCGAAATGACCCTGGGTCACTAAGGAACTGACACATGTACCAACGGTCAGATTTCAAACTCACACGGCAACTTTACTTGGGCTACAAGCAAAGCTGACTTGTCCGTCTCTGGACAAGATTTGCTCTCATAGTCTTCGCTCGAAGACATAGGATTTGAATTAGGCATCACTTCAGTCATCCTGACTGGTTCTCTTGGACCCCACTTAACAGTACGGTGGTTCCTATGACACAACATGAATGAAGTAAAACTACGAAGGATCTAAGTCTTCGAGTTCCATAAGCTTCATAGGGAGTCTTCACATGTCATTGTCTTCAACATGAATATCTTCATAAACCACCATTGTCTTCAATGTCTTCGTACATTTTTAGGGGTCATCTCTGGTAGCTAAACCGAATCAATGAGGGACTTCTACTTGTGTTATCCTGCAATTCTCACAAACACATTAGTCCCTCAACTAGGTTTGTCGTCAATACTCCAAAACCAACTAGGGGTGGTACTAGATGCACTTACACCATCGAGGATAACAAGATGGGGTTTATTTCATACTGCATGAATTTATCTCTCTACATCATGTCATCTTGCTTAAAGTGTTGCTCTGTTTTTAACTTAATACTCTAGATGCATGCTGGATAGCGGTCGATGAGTGGAGTAATAGTAGTAGATGCAGAATCATTTCGATCTACTTATCACGGACATGATGCCTATATACATGATCATGCCTAGATATTCTCATAACTATGCTCAGTTCTGTCAATTGCTCAACAGTAATTTGTTCACCCACCATAGAAAACTTATGCTCTTGAGCGAAGCCACTAGTGAAACCTATGGCCCCAAGGTCTATTCTCATTATATCAATCTCCATCACTTTAATCTTGTTTTGTTTTTACTTTGCCTTTTACTTTTCACTTTGCATCTTTATATCAAAAATACCAAAAATATTATCTATCGGATCTCACTTCTGTAAGTGACCGTGAAGGGATTGACAACCCCTAATCGCGTTGGTTGCGTTGAGCTCTTTGTGTTGTGTAGGTACGAGGGACTTGCGCGTGGCCTCCTACTGGATTGATACCTTGGTTCTCAAAAACTGAGGGAAATACTTACACTACTCTGCTGCATCATCCTTTCCTCTTCGGGGAAAACCAACGCAAGCTCAAGAGGTAGCAAGAAGAATTTCTGGCGCCGTTGCCGGGGAGTCTACGCAAAAAGTCAACATACCAAGTACCCATCACAATCACTATCTCCCGCATTACATTATTTGCCATTTGCCTCTCATTTTCCTCTCCCCCCAATTCACCCTTGCCGTTTTATTCGCCCTCTCTTTCTCCTTCCCCTTATCCTTCTCCGTTTGCCTTTTTCTCGCTTGCCTTTTGTTTGCTCGTGTGTTGGATTGCTTGTTTGTTGCGATGGCTCAAGATACTACCAAATTGTGTGACTTCACCAATACCAATAATAATGATTTCCTTAGCACTCCAATTGCTCCTCTTGCCAATACTGAATCTTGTGAAATCAATACTGCTTTGTTGAATCTTGTTATGAAAGATCAATTCGTCGGCCTTCCTAGTGAAGATGCCGCTACTCATCTGAATAGCTTCGTTGATTTATGTGATATGCAAAAGAAAAAAGATGTCGATAATGATGTCGTTAAATTGAAGCTATTTCCTTTTTCGCTTAGAGATCGTGCTAAAGCTTGGTTTTCGTCTTTGCTTAAAAATAGTATTGATTCTTGGAACAAGTGCAAAGATGATTTTATCTCTAAGTATTTCCCTCCCGCTAAGATCATCTCTCTTAGAAACGATATTATGAACTTTAAGCAACTTGATCATGAACATGTTGCACAAGCTTGGGAGAGAATGAAATTAATGATACGTAATTGCCCTACTCATGGTTTGAATTTGTGGATGATTATACAAGAAAATTATGCCGGATTGAATTTTGCTTCTAGAAATATTTTAGATTCGGCCGCGGGAGGCACTTTTATGGAAATCACTTTAGGAGATGCTACTAAACTCCTGGATAATATTATGGTTAATTATTCTCAATGGCATACTGAAAGATCTTCTAATAAAAAAGTGCATGCGATAGAAGAAATCAATGTTTTGAGTGGAAAGATGGATGAACTTATGAAATTATTTGCTACTAAGAGTGTTTCTTCTGATCCTAATGATATGCCTTTGTCTACTTTGATTGAGAATAACAATGAATCTATGGATGTCAATTTTGTTGGTAGGAATAATTTTGGTAACAACGCTTATAGAGGGAATTTTAATCCTAGGCCATATCCTAGTAATCCTTCTAATAATTATGGGAATTCCTACAACAACTCTTATGGAAATTATAATAAGATGCCCTCCGAATTTGAGAATAGTGATAAAGAGTTTATGAATTCACAAAAGAATTTTAATGCTTTGCTTGAAGAGAAATTGCTTAAAGTTGATGATTCGGCTAGGAACGTTGATAGAATTTCTCTTGAGGTTGATTCTTTAAAGCTTAGATCTATTCCTCCTAAGCATGATATCAATGAGTCTCTCAAAGCCATGAGAATTTCCATTGATGAGTGGAAGGAAAGAATCGCTAGGATGCGTGCTTCCAAAGATGCCTTTATTAAAGCATGTTCTTCCAATTCCTATGAAAATCAAGATGAAGATCTAAAAGTTATTGATGTATCTCCTATTAAATCTTTGTTTTGCAATATGAATCTTGATGAAACTGAATATGATCTTCCTTTACCTAGAAGGCGTTCTAAAAATACGAAGTATTTAGATCTTTATGATGAAATTGATGAAAGTGGGATTGAAAGAAATAAAAATCTAGATGTTGCTAAACCCACTATATTGGATTTCAAGGAATTTAATTATGAAAGTTGCTCTTTAATTGATTGTATTTCCTTGTTGCAATCCGTGCTAAATTATCCACATGCTTATAGTCAAAAGAAAGCCTTCACCGAACATATTGTTGATGTCTTGATGCAATCTTATGAAGAAAAACTTGAGTTGAAAGTTTCTATCCCTAGAAAACTCTATGATGAGTGGGAAACAACTATTAAAATTAAAATTAAAGACCATGAGTTTTATGCTTTGTGTGATTTGGGTGCTAGTGTTTCCACTATCCCCAAAACTTTGTGTGATTTGCTAGATTTTCGCAATTTTGATGATTGCTCTCTAAACTTGCATCTTGCGGATTCTACTATTAATAAACCTATGGGAAGGATTAATGATGTTATTATTGTTGCAAATATAAATTATGTGCCTGTAGATTTCATTGTTCTTGATATAGATCGCAATCCTTCTTGCCCTATTA
This sequence comes from Triticum monococcum, assembly GCA_034509565.1. NCBI lineage: Eukaryota > Viridiplantae > Streptophyta > Magnoliopsida > Poales > Poaceae > Triticum > Triticum monococcum. The sequence continues at coordinate 444,395,262 of CM067845.1, forward strand.
TTCTTGGTGGACCTTTCCTTAGAACGGTTGGTGCGATTATTGATATGAAGGAAGGGAATATTAGATTTAAATTTCCATTAAAAAGGGCATGGAACACTTTCCAAGAAAGAAAATAAAAATTTCCATATGAAACTATCATGAGAGCCACTTATGGATTGCCTACCAAAGATGGCAATACCTAGATCTATCCTCGCTTTTATGCCTAGCTAGGGGCATTAAACGATAGCGCTTGTTGGGAGGCAACCCAATTTTATTTTCATTCCTTGCTTTTTGCTCCTTTTTATTAATAAATAAATTATTTAGCCTCTGTTTTAGTTCTGTTTTTTGTGTTTAATTAGTGTTTGTGCCAAGTAGAACCATTGGGAAGACTTGGGGAAAGTCTTGTTGAACTTGATGTAAAAAACAGAAACTTTAGCGCTCACGAGAACTGCTGTCATTTTTATTTGGAGAGTGATATTTAGTTAACTATTTTTGAAGATGATTAATAGATAAATTACTCACTTCCAGCAATTTATTTTAGAATTTTTGGGGTTCCAGATCTTGCTCTAGCTACAGATTACTACAGACTGTTCTGTTTTTGACAGATTCTGTTTTTCTTGTGTTGTTTGCTTATTTTGATGAATCTATGGTTAGTAAAATAGTTTATAATCCATAGAGAAGTTGGAATACAGTAGGTTTAACACCAAAATAAATAAATAATGAGTTCATTACAGTACCTTGAAGTGGTTTTATGTTTTCTTTCTCTAACAGAGCTCACGAGATTTCTATTGAGTTTTGTGTTGTGAAGTTTTCAAGTTTTGGGTGAGTTCTTTCGATGGATTATGGAACAAGGAGTGGCAAGAGCCTAAGCTTGGGGATGCCCATGGCACCCAAAATATAATCCAAGGACACCAAAAAGTCAAAGCTTGGGGATGCCCCGGAAGGCATCCCCTCTTTCGTCCACTTCCATCGGTAATTTACTTGGAGCTATATTTTTATTCACCAACATGGTATGTGTTTTGCTTGGAGCGTCTTGTATTATTTGTGTCTTTGTTTGTTAGTATGCCACAATCATCCTTGCTTTACACACCTTTTGAGAGAGCCATACTTGAATTGAAATTTGATAGAATACTCTATGTGCTTCACTTAAATCTTTTGAGCTATGTAGTTTTGCTCTATGTGCTTCACTTATATCTTTTGAGCATTGAAATTTTGCTCTACGTGCTTCACTTAGATCTTTTAGAGCATGGTGGTGGTTTGTTTTGAAGAAACTATGATCTCTCATGCTTCACTTAAATTATTTTGAGAGTCGTAATAGCATGGTAATTTGCTTAATATAGATATGCTTGGTGTTCAAGATATGTGAAATTTTCTTTTGAGTGCGCTGAATACTAAGAGAAGATTGAAGCATGATAATTGTTTTGAGATATGGAGGTGATAATATTAGAGTTATGCTAGTTTAGTAGTTGTGAATTTAAAGAATACTTGTGTTAAAGTTTGTGATTCCCGTAGCATGCACGTATGGTGAACCGTTATGTGATGAAGTCGGAGCATAATTTATTTATTGATTGTCTTCCTTATGAGTGGCGATCAGGGACGAGCGATGGTCTTTTCCTACCAATCTATCCCCCTAGGAGCATGCGCATAATACTTTTCTTTGATAACTTCTAGATTTTTGCAATAAGTATATGAGTTCTTTATGACTAATGTTGAGTCCATGGATTATATGCATTTTTCCCATCCTTCCACCATTGCTAGCTTCTCTGATACCGCGCACCTTTCGCCGATATCATACACCCACCATATACCTTCCTCAAAACAGCCACCATACCTACCTATCATGGCATTTCCATAGCCATTCCGAGATATATTGCCATGCAACTTTCCACCGTTGCGTTCATTATGACATGCTCCATCATTGTCATATTGCTAGCATGATCATGTAGTTGACATCGTATTTGTGGCAAAGCCACCATTCATAATATTTCATACATGTCACTCTTGATTCATTGCATATCCCGGTACACCACCGGAGGCATTCATATAGAGTCATATTTGTTCTAAGTATCGAGTTGTAATTGTTGAGTTGTAAGAAAAATAAAAGTGTGATGATCATCATTTTCTAGAGCATTGTCCCAAGTGAGGAAAGGATGATGAAGACTATGATTCCCCCATAAGTCGGGATGAGACTCCGGACGAAAAAAAGAGGCCATAAAAAAAGAGAAAAGGCCCAAATAAAAAAATGAGAGAAAAAGAGAGAAGGGACAATGTTACTATCCTTTTACCACACTTGTGCTTCAAAGTAGCACCATGATCTTCATGATAGAGAGTTTCTCATTATGTCACTTTCATATACTAGTGGGAATTTTTCATTATAGAACTTGGCTTGTATATTCCAATGATGGGCTTCCTCAAATTGCCCTAGGTCTTCGTGAGCAAGCGAGATGGATGCACACCCACTTAGTTTCTTTTGATGAGCTTTCATATACTTATAGATCTAGTGCATCCATTGCATGGCAATCCCTACTCACTCACATTGATATATATTGATGGGCATCTCCATAGCCCGTTGATACGCCTAGTTGATGTGAGACTATCTTCCCCTCTTTTTGTCTTCTCCACAACCACCCTTCTATTCCACATAGTGCTATGTCCATGGCTCACGCTCATGTATTGCGTGAAGATTGAATTTTTTAAATAAAAAATAGAGTATGAAACAATTGCTTGGCTTGTCATCGGAGTTGTGCATGATTTAAATACTTTGTGTGGTGAAGATAGAGCATAGCCAGACTATATGATTTTGTAGGGATAACTTTCTTTGGCCATGTTATTTTGAGAAGACATAATTACTTTATTAGTATGCTTGAAGTGTTATTATTCTTTATGTCAACATGAACTTTTGTCTTGAATCTTTTTAATCTGAATATCCATACCACAATTAAGAAATTTTGCATTGAAATTATGCCAAGTAGCACTCCGCATCAAAAATTCTCTTTTTATCATTTACCTACTCGAGGACGAGCAGGAATTAAGCTTGGGGATGCCTGATATGTCTCCAATGTATCTATAATTTTTGATTACTCCATGCTATATTATCTACTGTTTTGGACAATATTGGGCTTTATTTTCCACTTTTATATTATTTTTGGGACTAACCTATTAACCGGAGGCCCAACCCAGAATTGTTGTTTTTTGCCTATTTCAGTGTTTCGAAGAAACAGAATATCAAACGGAGTCCAAACAGGAAAAATCCTTTTTGGAACGTGATTTTCTTCTCGGATAAGACCCAGGTGACTTGGACCCTACTCCAAGAAGTACCGGAGGTGGTCACGAGGGTAGGGGGGCGCGCCCCCCTGCCTCGTGGGCCCCTCGGTGCTCCACCGACGTACTCCTTCCTCCTATATATACCCACGTACCCCCAAACGATCAGGACGGGAGCCAAAAACCTAATTCCACCGCCGCAACTTTCTGTATCCACGAGATCCCATCTTGGGGCCTGTTCCGGAGCTCCGCCAGAGAGGGCCGTCATCACGGAGGGCTTCTACATCATCATAGCCCCTTCGATAAACTGTGAGTAGTTTACCTCAGACCTTCGGGGCCATAGTTATTAGCTAGATGGCTTCTTCTCTCTTTATGGATCTCAATACAATGTTCTCCCCCTCTCTTGTGGAGATCTATTCGATGTAATCTTATTCTTTTGCGGTGTGTTTGTTGAGACCGATGAATTGTGGGTTTATGATCAAGTCTATCTATGAACAATATTTGAATCTTCTCTGAATTCTTTTATGTATGATTGGTTATCTTTGCAAGTCTCTTCGAATTATCCATTTGGTTTGGCCAACTAGATTGGTAGTTCTTGCCATGGGAGAAGTGCTTAGCTTTGGTTCGATCTTGCGGTGTTCTTTCCCAGTGACAGAAGGGGCAGCAAGACACGTCTTGTATCATTGCCATCGAGGATAACAAGATGGGGTTTATTTCATATTGCATGAATTTATCTCTCTACATCATGTCATCTTGCTTAAAGCGTTACTCTGTTTTTAACTTAATACTCTAGATGCATGCTGGATAGCGGTCGATGAGTGGAGTAATAGTAGTAGATGCAGAATCGTTTCGATCTACTTGTCACGGACGTGATGCCTATATACATGATCATGCCTAGATATTCTCATAACTATGCTCAATTCTGTCAATTGCTCAACAGTAATTTGTTCACCCACCGTAGAAAACTTATGCTCTTGAGAGAAGCCACTAGTGAAACATATGGCCCCAGGGTCTATTCTCATTATATCAATCTCCATCACTTTAATCTTGTTTTGTTTTTACTTTGCCTTTTACTTTTCACTTTGCATCTTTATATCAAAAATACCAAAAATATTATCTATCGGATCTCACTTCCATAAGTGACCGTGAAGGGATTGGCAACCCCTAATCGCGTTGGTTGTGTTGAGCTCTTTGTGTTGTGTAGGTATGAGGGACTTGCGCGTGGCCACCTACTGGATTGATACCTTGGTTCTCAAAAACTGAGGGAAATACTTACGCAACTCTATTGCATCAAACTTTCCTCTTCGGGGAAAATCAATGCAAGCTCAAGAGGTAGCACCCTCCAAAGTGTCCTAAAGCCCAGCTAAACCCCCTCCATCATCTCGGTCATTCGATCACGATCGCGTGGCCGAAAACTGTGCCCAATTTGGAGCCTCCTAGCTCCTTCTATGTATAAATAGGTCCTCCCCATTCAAAATCGCAGGTGAAACCCTACCTCTCCCTCTCCTCGTGCCACCGGACGAAAAACCCGCGGTCGGACGTGTCTGCCGGCCACGTCTCCTGCACCAATCGAGTACCACCATGTCGTCACAGCCGTCGTGCCAGCCAACCCTCGGCCGCCACGCGTCCTCGAGCCGGCGCCCACTTCGCCGCCAACCGCGCTGGCCCGCCGGGGTCCGAGGGAGGCCCTCTCCGGCCCGAGCCGCCGCGCCTCCCGGCCCGCGTTGGTACCTGCCTGGCCCGCGCGCGCGACCTCCCGTGTCGCCTCGTCGCTTCCTTCGTCGCCAACGCACCTTCGCAGTCACTCCGACGACCTCTGCCGCGTGCTCCTCCGCCGCCAAGCGCCGAGCGTCGCCGCCCTCTCGTCCGGCCTACTCCGCCTCCACCAGCGCCAGATCCGGTCGGATCGGGTCGGACCCGACCTCCCCGACGCCTCCCCGGTCTCCTTCCTCCTCTCCGGCCAACTCCGGCGTGGTTTCCGGCGAGCCCCGTCGAACCTCGTACATCGTGCTATCCAGATCCGAGTCAAACCCTGGAGGTTGACCCGTTTTTTGCCCAAGTCCTCGGTATTTTTAGCATGTTTCATCGCATCATAACTTTGCATCCGTGGCTCTGTTTTGGGCGTGTAGCATATCAAATTGTTCGCCTGGATGCGCACTTCATTTCATTCCATTGCACCATGTTCATTTGAGTTCATCTTGATGCCCTAAATGCCCTAAATCCCTGTGACTCATAGATTACTTCCAAAACCAGATGTAGGGACCGATGATACCATTCTAAGAGATGCGACTGAGCTCAAGTGGGAGTTTGATGAGGACTCAGGACGATACTATGTTTCCTTTCCAGACGATCAGTAGTGGAGCCCGGTTGGGGCGATCAGGGACATTATGCATTTGGGGTTGTCTTTATTTTGGTTCCGTAGTCGGACCTTGAGTGTATCTGGATGATTGTAATGCTATATTTATGATATTGTGTGAAGTGGCGATTGTAAGCCAACTATGTACCTCTTTTCTTATTCAGTACATGGGATGTGTAAAGATTATCCCTCTTGCGACATTGCCTACAATGCGGTTATGCCTCTAAGTCGTTCTCCGACACGTGGGAGATATAGCCGCATCGTGGGTGTTACAAGTTCGTAATCAGAGCCATCCCCGACTTAGGAGCCCCCCTGCTTGATCGAATTGTTGGCGTTGTTGAGTCTAGAAAAAATGTTTTGAGTCTTTTAGGATTATATATATCGGATAGTAGGATTCTTTTTACTCCTCAGTCCCTTCGTCGCTCTAGTGAGGCATCCTGACGTAGAGTTTTGACTCTTCTCTTCTCAAATTTCATTAAAAAAAATTAGGATCACGCGGGTATCTTGGAATCGTTCTGATGGTTTTGTGACGGGAACATTGTTCTTGGTGCCTCCTGACATTTAGGGGTTGTGGCAGTGTCCCGGAGAGTTGAGCTCCAAGGTGTTGTCGTCACAATTTTATCGTTGCAATTCTGGAATACTTGAGTTTCGCCGACATCGAAAATCTCTTTTACACAGTTGTTGGTGAGATAACCTTGACGCCACCCAGTACTGGGGCGGGAGTTCGGGAGTATTGCCATAACTCGTATAACGGATGCTTTTCGAAGGTTGAGGTAAATGATTTCCGAAGGTTTCTTGGTTATGTGTTGAAGGATGGATACAGCTGGATGTAGGATTTGCTAGTTTTGGGTGAGATATTATGCTTCCCCTGTATCCCCAACACCTGATTGCATAACCGGAAAGGTTTGGGAGTTTCATAGGTGGGAATTCATGTAGCTCTAGTTTTTCTTCCGCAGATATTTGGTTCGTGATTGGGTAATCCTTACCAAGTATTTGTTCTTGTCCGTACCTTGTTGTTTTATTCATCTACCTCTATCTAAGTGGCTTCTCAATTTATGGAAGTGTGACCATTTAATTTGGATTGCATTCGTTCATCCTTGTTCGAATGTTGAGACTATATGTTGCAATTACGATCCATTTGATTCAGCTTGAATATATGTCTGTCAAGATGCTAACGGATGTCACCCTCTTCAGGATGGCTCCTCCAACGCGTCAGAATCCTGAACCACCGCCACCACCTCCACCTCCGGAGGCATGGCAAGCTGTGATGGCCACTACCAATGCAAACACACAGCTGATTATGCAACTCTTGCAAGAGCGTAACCAAGGAAATCAAGGCAACGGCAACAATCAAAATCAGTTTGCTACACTCAACCAGTTCCTCGCAAACCAGCCAAAGACCTTCAGTAACTGTGTCGAGGCCACAGACGCTGATGATTGGCTCGTGGATATCCGCAAACATTTCGAGTGCAGCAATGTCAGGCCTGAGGACTTTGTCAAGTTTGCTTCGTTTCAACTCAAAGACCAAGCTGCAGAGTGGTATTAACAATACAAAGATTCCAAAGGAGGTCATGTGATTACCTAGGATGAATTCCGCCAAGACTTCAAAGCTCACCACATTCCTCAGAGTGTTGTTGAGAGCAAGCATGAGGAGTTCCGTAATCTGAAGCAAGGCAGCTTGTCTGTTTACCAGTACAACATCATGTTCCAGAAGCTCACTCGTTTCGCTAAGCAAGACGTCCCTGACGAGAAGAGCATGATTTATCATTTCAGAGGTGGCCTTAGAGAAGATTTGCAACTAGCCCTTGTGCTTTTTGAGCCGAAGAAGTATGATGAGTTCTACAATATGTCACTGAAGCAAGAGGCTGCTCAGCTCAAGTGTGATGCTTCCAAGAAACGAGTCAGGGATGCAACTCCTTCTTCTTCAATTCAAGTGGTAGCTAAGCAGCAAAAGTATTGGTTGCCTCCTCCTCCTCCATTCCGTCAGCTTTATCAGCAGAAGAGCAAAGGTGGCAATGGATCTTCCCACCCACCCAACCCAGGCTTTCAGAACAAGACTTCGTATCATGCTCCAAGATCAAGTGCTCCGTATCACCGTCCGCTCTCAGAGGTCATGTGCAACAAGTGTCAGCAGAAGGGTCACTATGCAAACAAATGCTTCAACCAGAGGCGTCTTCCTCCTCCTCCTCCTGTGAGATCTGCCAGCACCGCAGTGGTCAAGCATAATCCCAAGTTTGCAAAGGTCAACATGGTGAACGCAGCTCAGGCAGAGGACTCATCAGAAGTGATTATGGGTAACCTTCCTGTTAACGATATTCCTACAAAAGTCCTTTTTGATACTGGTGCTTTGCATTCTTTCATTTCAAGACCTTTAGTGGCTATGCATGATTTGGTTACTCAAGTTTTGCCGAGACCTTTGTCTATTGTTTCTCCGGCCCGACAAATGACTTCCCGAGTTTTTGTTCCGGATGTCTCTATCACGCTGGGCGACTATAAGTTTCTGTCTTCTCCTGATGTTCTTGGTGACTCGGATATTGATCTTATTCTCGGAATGGACTGGCTTTCTAAGCACAAGGCTCAGCTTGATTGTGCTGCCAGGCAGATTCAGTTGACACATTTGTCTGAGGATGTAATCGTCTTTGCCGCTCGTGATGATACCATTCGACTGTTTTCTCTCAATGATAAGGGCGAGCTGGATGCCATCTCTCAGATTCCAGTCGTTTGTGAATATCAAGACGTCTTTCCAGAAGAGCTTCCAGGAATGCCTCCTCACTGGCAAGTTGAATTCGTCATCGATCTTGAGCCTGGCACGGAACCTATTTGCAAACGTCCTTACAAGCTTGGACCAGAAGAGTTGAAGGAGCTGAAGAAACAACTCGATATTCAAGAGCGTATGGGTCTGATCCGACCAAGTTCTTCTCCATGGGGTTGTGGTGTTCTTTTTGTCAAGAAGAAGGATGGAACGGACCGACTTTGTGTCGACTACCGTCCATTGAACAAGAAGACCATAAAGAACAAGTACCCACTCCCCAACATCAATGAGCTTTTCGAACAACTCAAAGGTGCTCAAGTATTCTCCAAGCTTGACCTCCGTATGGGCTATCATCATATTCGCATTTGTGAAGAAGATATACCCAAGACAACATTCAGAACAAGCTATGGTTCATATGAATACACTGTCATGTCTTTCGGCCTTGTCAACGCCCCTCCAATATTCTCTCGCATGATGAACTTCATCTTCAACCCCTACAGAAATGACTTCGTATTGGTCTATCTCGATGACATTTTGGTCTTTTCCAAGAACAAAGAGGATCATGCCAAGCACTTGAGATTGGTGCTGGATAAACTCAGAGAACATCAGTTCTATGCGAAGTTTTCAAAGTGTGAGGTTTGGCTCGATGAGGTTCTCTACCTTGGGCATATCATCTCCGCCAAGGGCATAGCTGTTAATCCTAAGAAGGTGTCTGCAATTGTGAATTGGGAACCACCTCAGAATGTGAAGCAACTCCGCAGCTTCCTTGGGCTCGCAAGCTATTGTCGAAGGTTCGTTGAGAATTTCTCAAAGATCGTGAAGCCTCTTTCCAACCTCCTCCAGAAGCATCTGAAGTATGTCTGGTCGCCTGAATGTGACATCGCCTTCAACACCCTTAAAGAGAAGTTAGTCACTGCTCCAGTTTTGACTCCTCCTGATGAATCCAAACCGTTCGAAGTTTTCTATGATGCTTCCCTTCAAGGTCTCGGTGCAGTGTTGATGCAAGAGAAGAAAGTTGTGGCCTATACCTCTCGCCAGTTGAAGCCCAACGAAAAGAACTACCCCACTCATGACCTCCAGTTGGCGGCAGTTGTCCATGCTCTTTTAACATGGACACATCTCTTGTTGGGAAGAAAAGTGGACATCTTCACTGATCATAAGAGTCTCAAGTACATCTTCACCCAGCCCAACCTCAACCTCAGGCAGACTCGTTGGGTTGAAATGATTCAAGAGTATAATCCGAATATTGAATATACTCCAGGCAAGGCCAATGTCATTGCTGACGCTTTGAGCAGGAAGGCTTACTGCAACAGTTTGATTATCAAGCCCTACCAACCAGAGCTTTGTGAAGCTTTCCGCAAACTTAATCTCCAAGTTGTTCCTCAAGGATTCCTTGCCAACCTCCAAGTCTCTCCTACCTTGGAAGATCAGATTCACGAGGCTCAACTTCTTGATGCTACGGTGAAGAAGGTGAAGATTGGGATTGCCAAGAGCCAACCCAAGTACAAGTGCTATCGTCTTGATGACAAGGATACTCTATTCTTCGAGGATCGCATTGTTGTTCCTAAAGGTGACCTTCGTAAAGTCATTATGAATGAGGCTCACAATTCACTCCTCTCTATTCACCCTGGAAGTACAAAGATGTACCATGACCTCAAGCAGTCGTATTGGTGGACTCGAATGAAGCGCGAGGTTGCTCAGTTCGTGAATGAATGTGATGTCTGCAGAAGAGTGAAAGCAGAACACCAACGACCAGCTGGTCTCCTCCAACCTCTTGCCATTCCAGAATGGAAGTTTGACCATATTGAGATGGACTTCGTGACTGGATTTCCAAAGTCCAAGCGTGGCAATGATGCTATCTTCGTTGTCATCGACAAGCTCACTAAAGTGGCTCATTTTCTTCCTATCAAAGAATCTATCACAGCAGCTCAGTTGGCAGAGCTATATACCTCTAGGATTGTCTCTTTGCATGGCATTCCGCAGTTGATATCTTCAGATCGTGGAAGCATCTTTACCTCTAAGTTCTGGGATTCTTTTCAAAAGGACATGGGCACCAACATTCACTTCAGCATAGCTTTTCATCCTCAAACTAGTGGCCAAGTCGAGCGAGTCAATCAAATTCTTGAAGATATGCTCAGAGCTTGTGTCATTTCTTTTGGTATGAAGTGGGAAGATTGTCTTCCATATGCCGAGTTCTCCTACAACAACAGCTTCCAAGCGAGTTCGGGCAAGGCCCCATTCGAGATTCTCTATGGCAGGAAGTGCCGTACTCCTCTTAACTGGTCAGAGACTGGTGAATGCCAACTTCTTGGCAATGACTTGATCACAGAGGCTGAAGAAATGTGCAAAGTCATTCGTGAAAATCTTAAAGCCGCGCAATCGCGCTAGAAGAGTTACTACGATAGCAAGCATCATGACTTGGCTTTTGAGATCCGAGATCATGTCTACCTCCGCGTCTCTCCAATGAAAGGTACTCGTCACTTTGGTATCAAATGGAAGCTTGCCCCTAGATACGTGGGTCCTTTCAAGATCACTGGAAAAAGAGGCGATCTCGCCTATCAACTTGAGCTTCCATCCAACTTTGCAAACGTGCACGACGTGTTTCACGTGTCTCAACTCCGCAAGTGTTTCAAGACTCCTGACCGCGCCGTCAACTTCGAAGAGATTGATCTCCAAGAATACATGTCTTATCATGAGCACCCCGTTGCTATTATTGAAGAAACTAAGTGCAAGACTCGCAACAAGTCTATCAAATTCCTGAAAGTGAAGTGGTCACATCATTCCGACCGTGAAGCCACCTGGGAACGCGAGGACCGCCTCCGTTCCGAATATCCGGAGTTTTTTCCAGTCCTATATCTCGGGACGAGATCCTTTCATAGTGGTGGAGTGTTGTAACGCCCCATATGTAACCTGCCATGTTTGTATTCCAACTCTTGCCATTTTCGGCACTAAGTTATGATATTCCTCCTTGTTCGGTTTTGTCTTCGTTTTGCATTTTGCCCTTGTCATGCATCTCATATCATGTCATCATGTGCATCACATTTTCATACGTGTTCGTCTCATGCATCCGAGCATTTTCCCCGTTGTCCGTTATGCATTCCGGCGCTCCTATGTCCTCCGGTGTCCCCTTTTGCCTCTTTTCATGTGCGGGTGTTAAACGTTATCGGATTGTACCGAGACTTGCCAAGCGGCCTTGGTATTCTACCGGTAGACCGCCTGCCAAGTTTCGTGCCATTTGGACTTCGTTTGATACTCCAACGGTTAACCGAGGAACCGTAAATGCCTCGTGTGTGTTGCAGCCCAACACCCCTCCAAAGTGGCCCAAAGCCCAGCTAAACCCCCTCCATTATCTCGGTCGTTCGATCACGATCGCGTGGCCGAAAACCGTGCTCAATTTGGAGCCTCCTAGCTCCTTCAATGTATAAATAGGTCCTCCCCATTCAAAATCGCAGGCGAAACCCTACCTCTCCCTCTCCTCACGCCGCCGGACGAAAACCCGCGGCCGGACGTGTCCGCCGGCCACGTCTCCTGCACCAATCGGGTGCCGCCCCGTTGTCACCGCCGCCGCGCTAGCCAACCCTCAGCCGCCACGCGTCCCCGAGCCGGCGCCCACTTCGCCGCCAACCGCGCTGGCCTGCCGGGGCCCGAGGGAGGCCCTCTCCGGTCCGAGCCGCCGCGCCTCTCGGCCCGCGTCGGTACCTGTCTGGCCCGCGCATGCGACCTCCCGTGCCGCCTCGCCGCCGACGCACCTTCTCTGTCGCTCTGGCGAGCTCCGCCGCCGAGCGCCGACCGTCGCCGCCCTCTCGTCCGGCCTGCTCCGCCTCCACCGGCACCGGATCCGGTCGGATCGGGTCGGACCCGACCTCCCCGACGCCTCCCCAGTCTCCTTCCTCCTCTCCGGCCAACTCCGGCGTGGTTTTCGGCGAGCCCCGTCGAACCTCGTACATCATGCGATCTAGATCTGAGTCAAACCCTAGAGGTTGACCCGTTTTCTGCCTAAGTCCTCAGTATTTTAAGCATTTTTCATCGCATCATAACTTTGCATCCGTAGCTCCGTTTTGGGCGTGTAGCATATCAAATTGTTCGTCTGGATGCGCACTTCATTTCATTCCATTGCACCATGTTCATTTGAGTTCATCTTGATGCCCTAAATGCTGTTGCAAGAGTGTTATGTAATGTTAGTTTCAGATTCTTAACAGATTATGGACATTTGTCATTTTTGCCATGTTTAATGTGTGCCTCCTATGATCTTGAGCCCTACATGTGTTTTGTTGTATGCCATGCCATCTTTACAGGGGTGTATGCCATGTATTTTTGTGATCTCTGTGGTGACTAGCACAAGCATGCAAAGTAGCTCTCGTAATGTTGCTGATTTCAGGGACTTAGAATTCTTCTAAGTCATTTTCCTAATGTTATTTTTATGTCATGTATTCTTGTTGCTACATAGTGATTCATGCCTCTTTCGAGCATGTTCAGTAAGGATGATTTTGAGATATTGTTATGCTCTATCCATCCATGTCTTTGTTTGCAATTATGGAGCACCCTAGCATGACTCAGTCTTGCTCTACTTTTGCTATAAAATGTTCCTGGCAGATTGTTTACGTGTTAATCAATTTTGCCGAGGTTGTTGTAGTTGATTCATGCATGCTATGAGAGTGGTCTTGCCATGGTTAGCTTATTCATCATGTCTACTTGTTGGGTGTATGCTTAGTTTATCATGCAATGCCTTGTGGTGAGTGCATCGAGCTCGCAAACATGCCTACGTAACTCTGTTTTGCCATGTTCCAGTTTTCTGCTTAACTCTGAATCTGTTAACGAAACTTGCTATGTTTACATGGTTCCCATTGTATTTTCTGATCCCTTTTGGCTTATGGTCAGTAAGGGACTTTTGTTATATGCTTTAAGTAGTTTCATGCCATGCCTTGCTTTGCCATGATATGTTCCTGTAGCATGTTGTTATCTTGCTCTAAACATTGCTTCCTGATGTTAAATCCTGACATGTTGGTTATTTCACTAAGTCTGTGAACATGATATCTTTTGCACTTTTGCCATGCTTGTTTGAACCTGCTATTGTGTGAATTAGCCGTAGCTCAGTGTTCATCTTTTGTCAAGCATCTTGAGTGGATCATAGCCATGTGCTTTGTTGTCATGTTAGAGTGCAGTAGCTTATTTTTCTTGATGCATTTAGATGGCCTCGTGCTGTTAATCGCAGCTTTGTGCCATCATTGTTTTGCTTGCCATTTGCGAACCGTGCATCCGATTCTGGTGATCTTTATATCGATTTCAACCGAAATCAAATCACCTTTCTAGAGGCACTCTTAGTTTTCCAAGTTGAGGCATTGTTCAATCTTTCCCTTCCGAAGCACGCATATGCATTGCATATTACATCTCGCATATCATGCCATGTTTTGCATCATGTTGCTTGCGCATTGCACCGTGGTTGATTGTGTATCCCTTTGTGTGTGTTATTGCTTTGGGTAGAGCCGGGAGACGAGTACGTAATCAAGGAACTCGTTGAGAACGTTTACGAGGATCAAGCTTACGTTAACTCGGAGAACTTTGCAGGCAAGATGACCATACCCTCGAAATCACTTCTATCTTTGCTTGCTAGTTGCTCGCTCTATTGCTATGCCTATGCTATGATACCTACCACATGCTTTATCATGCCTCCCATCTTGCCATGTCAAACCTCTAACCCACCTTGTCCTAGCAAACCGTTGTTTGGCTATGTTACCGCTTTGCTCAGCCCCTCTTATAGCGTTGCTAGTTGCAGGTGAAGATTGGAGTTTGTTCCTTGTTGGAACATGTTTATTGTTGGGATATCATTATTATGTCTTGTTTACCTTTAATGCACCTATACACTTGGTAAAGGGTGGAAGACTCGGCCTTATGCCTGGTGTTTTGTTCCACTCTTGCCGCCCTAGTTTCCGTCATACCGGTGTTATGTTCCTTGATTTTGCGTTCCTTACGCGGTTGGGTTATAATGGGAACCCCTTGACAGTTCGCCTTGAATAAAACTCCTCCAGCAAGGCCCAACCTTGGTTTTACCATTTGCCACCTAGCCTTTTTCCCTTGGATTCCGCGGACTCAAGGGTCATCTTTATTTTAAACCCCCGGGCCAGTGCTCCTCTAAGTGTTGGTACAAACTAGAGCCCCTTGCAGCGCCACCTCGGGGAAACTCAAGGGTTAGTTTTAGTTGTACGGATTGCTTATCTGGTGTGCCCTGAGAACGAGATATGTGCAGCTCCTATCGGGATTTGTCGGCATATTTAGATGGCTTTGCTGGACTTGTTTTACCATTGTCGAGATGTCTTGTAACTGGGTTTCCGAGTCTGATCGGGTCATCCTGGGAGAAGGAATATCCTTCATTGACTGTGAGAGCTTGTGATGGGCTAAGTTGGGACACCCCTGCAGGGATTTCAACTTTCGAAAGCCGTGCCCGCGGTTATGGGCAGATGGGAATTTGTTAATGTACGGTTGTAGAAAACTTGAAACTTAACTTAATTAAACTGGATCAACAGCGTGTGTGACCGTGATGGTCTCTTTTCGGCGGAGTCCGGGAAGAGAACACGGTCTCGAGTTATGCTTGAACATAAGTAGTCTTGGATCACTTCTTGATCATAGTTTCTCGACCGTGCCTTGCCTTCTCTTCTCGCTCTCATTTTGCGTATGTTAGCCACCATATATGCTAGTGCTTGCTGCAACTCCACCTCATACCTTATCCCTACCTATAAGCTTAAATAGTCTTGATCGCGAGGGTGTGAGATTGCTGAGTCCCTGTGACTCGTAGATTACTTCCAAAACCAGATGTAGGGACCGATGATACCATTCTAGGAGATGCGACTGAGCTCAAGTGGGAGTTCGATGAGGACTCAGGACGATACTATGTTTCCTTTCCAGACGATCAGTAGTGGAGCCCGGTTGGGGCGATCGGGGACATTATGCATGTGGGGTTGTCTTTATTTTGGTTCCGTAGTCGGACCTTGAGTGTATCTGGATGATTGTAATGCTATATTTATGATATTGTGTGAAGTGGCGATTGTAAGCCAACTATGTACCTCTTTTCTTATTCAGTACATGGGATGTGTAAAGATTACCCCTTTTGCGACATTGCCTATAATGCGGTTATGCCTCTAAGTCGTGCTCTGACACGTGGGAGATATAGCCGCATCGTGGGTGTTACAGTAAAAGTGTGGTTCCTTCACCCACATTACTTGAGATTTATTTGTCACAATCCGAACAATTTAGTTTTAATATTTGAAAACTTTTATTGCTCGACTTTATTTTAAAATTGAATTCTGAACCGGTTTTTGAACTAACGCGAGATTAGCAATAGTAATGGAGGTGACGTGGTACCATTAGCAGAGGTTCACTATAGCATAATTATCCAGGCGTTACATGGGGCTGCAAATGTCAAAGTGTGTCTAGGCAGAGCAACATCAAACGTTGATTGGAGAAATTTGTTTCATGTTGCTTCAGTCATCGACCTTACTTCACCTAGATAGGACCATTGTCCTATGCTGCAAGGTGAAGCTGATTCAGGAATAAGAGAAAAAAATGGGGTGATATGCAATTATGTGGAGAGGGAGCGACACTGCCTAAGGTCTTCTCCAACAAGTGGGCTGAGGCTGGTCATAAAGGCAACCTAGGTGAGATGGTGCGTGCTCTTGGGAAGGTGATGAATAGTCTACACTAATGGAGGCGCACTAACTTCAGTAATGTCACTCGAGAGATTGAGAAATCCCGATCAAAAAGTTAGGAACTTATGAACATGAATGCAGATCGCACTGAACTGAGAAGGGAGGAAGATAAAATAAATGAACTATTGTACCGTAAGGAGATGATGTGGCTACATCATTCAAGGATCTTATGGTTGAAAGAAGGAGACCGAAATACTCATTTTTTTCATTCAAAGTATGTTTGGCGGGCCAGAAAATAATAATATAAAGAAGCTAGGAGATCCCAATGGAAATGTCCATACATGACATGCAATGGCTCGGGCTTCGAACCAATATTTTCAAAAGATATTCATAGATGACCATTCACTTGATTTTGTGCCAATTATACTACTCATGCAGGATCAGGATACTTGGGAAGTAAATGATTGTTTATGTGCTGAATTTTTAGATCAAGAAATATCCGATGCGGTTTTACCGGTTGGGCCTTTAAAGGTAGCGGGCCTTGATGGATTTCCAGCATGGTTCTTTGATAAGAATTGGGCGACGGTTAGAAGAGATGTGATTATTGTCGTAAAAGAGTATATTCATATGGGAATGACACCTTGATTGTTTTAATTCCAAAAATCCCAAGTCCAACCAAGCTAATAGATTTTTGGCCAACAAGCATCTGCAATATTATTTCTAAAGTTGTTGCTAATGTTTGGTAAATAGGCTTGGGCCTCTTTTGGATGTGATTATCACTCCCACTCAAAGTGCTTTTACTCTGGAAAGGATTATCACTGATAAAGCGCTAATGGCGCTCGAGTGTATCCATCACATAAAGCAAGAGAAGGACCCCATAAAAAGTTATTATGTCTATAAGCTGGATTTGTCAAAAGCTTATAATAGAGTGGACTAAAACTACCTTAGGCAGATGCAAAAGATTGGTTTCAATCACAGATGGTTTGAGTGGATTATGACATGTGTCACCGCTGGCAGATATTTCGTAAAATTAAATGGAAAAATCTTGGATTTGTTTGCACCGCCGGGCTACGGCAAGGTGATCCACTATCCCTTTATGTTTATGTCTATGGCTGATGGTTTATCTGCTTTACTTGATTGTGTTCTTTCAAGTGGAAGTGGAACTAATGCTCCTATAAAAATTTGTCAAAGAGCCCCGGAGATTTCCCATCTATTGTATGTAGATAATACTTTTTTTGAAGCCAATCAAATTCAGGCTCAACATGTGAAAAATTGGTTGAACACTTATCCTTCTACAATGGGTCGACTATTAAATCAACGAAGTGCTCAATTCTATTTAGTTAAAAACATCCCATTCTACAGTAGATGGATGATCGTAATGTGCTCGAAGTTGATAATGTAAATTCTGAGGAAACAAATTTAGGTCTCCCCACCCCATATGGTCATATGTCAAAGGGGAATTTCCAGAATATGTATGCAAAGCTAACCAAAAGACTGTTTTTATTGGGCTACCTTCACAAGGTGGCAAAAGACAATTGTGCAGTTTATACCCACGTACATAATGAGTCCACCGTTCCGATATTTTGATAAAACCGTCCGATTTGTCACTTACCGGTGTCTGACAGATAAGATAAATCGGGCGATATGCTGATAAGCCGACCGATTTACCCCTTATCTTGGGTCGACCGATAAGTCCCCATAAGCGATATCCCCAACATTTAATGAATGTTTTCAAACTTCATTTAGTTTTATGTGATGACCTAAATCGGATGAGTAGAAATTATTGGTGGGGGTCAGCGAATGCAAGAGGAAGGTCCATTGGAGAAGTTAGGATGACAACTACTATATCACTATGCTCCCTAGGATTGGAGACCTCTTATTCAATTGGGACATGGGTTTTGGATTGAGTTTCCAATTCTCAAGGAGCTTTCTCATGAGTGAGGTGTTTAATTTTGAATTTGGTTCACGATTTACTAGTCAATGATTTCTCCAATCAAGCAGCAACAACCAGCTTATAAAAATACATTAGTCTCGCGCACCCTCTTATCACCTGACAAAAAATGAACGCCAACATGTGACGTTGTAGCACCAATAGAATACATGTGGTCACCGATGCAAAAAACTTCTGTACATATGTGTGGATTAATTTGCAGATAACACATAATTATACCCTAGAAAGAGCCCATTAGAATACTGCATTATTAAAAAACCACTTCATCATCTCTCCCACATGCCAAACCAAATTTTGTATGATATCCTTAGTTATTACACCAAAGTGCATGGGGTATTGGGTTTCGTGACTTTAGATTATTTAAATCTAGCTTTGCATGCACAATGAGTTTGGATATTGCTAACTATGGATAGCTTGTGTGCCCGTGTACTACGTGCAAAGGACTATCCTATTGGCAGGCTGGAAGATACATTTTCTCAGATAATCCCTCTCCATTGTGGCAATGCACCACTCATGGTCCTGATTTGTTGAAGAAATGGCTTATGGAACTCAAGTCCACATTACAGATGGGTCTTAGGAAAACCTTCTCCCAAAATTATTTCTAGAAAGGGGTGTTATTGCTTGAAGTGGGCCTTAGAATTGTTGAATGTGCATATGAATTGGGATAGTGTTGGTCAAAAACAACTTTCCCCTCGATGCCGATACCATTCTGAAGATCACAACGTTAACTCACAATCAGGAGGATTTGCTTGCCTGGTTGGGAGAGCCTTCGAGCATTTTTCAGTTAGCAGTGCTTACAAAAAATTGCATTTGAGGAATTATATCAACCAAACTAGACCTCATGCAGCTCCTCTCCGGATGGGAAAACTCTGGGATGCATTATGGGGGGTGTAAATCACCACCAAAGGTGCTAATTTTTGCTTGGCGCGTCGCGACCAATTGTTTGCCAACATGGACTCTAAATCATTCTTGTAACTTGGAAAATACTACTCTATGTCATGTATATGGTCTGGAAAATGAGGGCACCTTTCATGTGCTTTGATGTTGCCCTAATGCTAGGAAATTGTGGTTAGCTATGTCCGAGGTATGGTCGCTCCTAGCTGTGAGGAATTTGCGGAATATAGGCTCCGAATGCATATCACATGCTTTGAGCAATATGGGCAACGTCTCAACTTCCTGGTGTTGTTGTGGTGAATTTGGTATGTACGGAATGAGTCGTCCGTAATAAGCCAGGCCTGCCAGTTGATGTCTCCATTTGATTCCTATGTGGTTATGTCCAATCCATTCTTCAAATTTCCCTAACATCCAGGGAAGGATCCGTTCAATGGTAAGTATGTTGTTCTAGATTGCCAAGGCCCCAAGTAAACTCCTTCTCCTTGGACATCATGTCAGATGGGAGATACCCAAGGAGCAGTGGGTGAAGTTGAACACGGACGTGCCATTCGTATCGGATAGAACAACCCATAGTGGCATGATCCTTCGTGACCATTTGGAGAAAACTGTGATCGGTGCTTGCCGCTAACTTCATCACAGTCATAATGCATTAGAGTCCGAATTATTGGCTGTTAAAGAGGAAGTCTTACTTGCTCCGCAATGGAGCCATAAGCAAATTATTATTGAGTCAGAATGTTGAAGGCAATAAATCCTATCAAGAAAGAAAAGATGGACACATCACAACATAGCTTCACCGTTTGTGAGATCCAATTGCTCAACAAAGAAATTCTTGTATTACTCACATTAAACATAGTCAAAATAATGCTAGCCACCTCTTAGCTTCATATGTAGAACTTCTCGTCGCACTATGGTGTGGCTAGGCTCAGGGTATGAACTTGTCATGTTATAGTAGCGATGCTATGTGAGTAATACAAAGTGATTTCCCGCAAAAAATAGGATGATTGTATCCTCAGCCGCCCAGAGATCAAATTTTAGTTTGGAGCTTGTGTGTCTCATAGAGCGACATATTATTCCAGTATATGCAATGTTCCTATCGATAGCAAGGTGCCTATAGTGTCTTCATCAATCTTAAAATCTGTTGGCTGAGTCTTTCGTATGGGTCCATAGGTGTAGAATGTCCGTATATGCGGTCATAAGGGTGATTGGTGATTGTATGTGCACATATCTCAAACGATAACACATCTACTATGTGTATATTTTTTTTGTCTTTTTTCGTCTTTTCTGAATTATTTGAGTGTATACCTACATCCAAATGTGGTAGCGCTGCGAGAGCAGTTTTATTTTCACCCGAGTGAACAGTAAATTTGTAAAAAATACCAAGTAAATTTAAATTTCTGAAATTTCTGCACATCAAAGATAAGAGACACTTATATGTGCTTGTAAATTTTCGAGCTGAGATGACATTCAAATTCGATCTCCGATTTTTTTCTGTATCAAACTCCTCAGATGTCATCACAATGCGAAATTTTGAAGGCACCTAAAGAGGCTTTCATCTTTGATGTGTAAAAATTTCAATTTTTTTTAATAATTTGTTTGTTATTTTATTTGAATTCACTGTTCATTAGTGGAGCATATGAACTCGAGATAGTTTTTTTTCTTTTCTTTTGAGAAACTCGAGATCAGAGTTTTTTTTTGTTGAGGGGCTCGAGGGCATTTCCTAAACGGCGCTCTCTGCGCTCGATATAGTTCTTTGTGCAATCGGGCGCACACCCCTCCGTCCGCACTGGGCTGGCCCGTCTTACCTTTTTTTTCTTCTACTCTAAATTCTTTCAAAAAAAGGTGTGCGAGGGAGGATTCGAACCCGCACACCCCACAGTCTCTTTACATGCGCAGTAACCACCGGGGACAACAAGCTTTGGTGATTGAGAGCATCTTTCATAGTTCTTCAAATAAAGAACGTGAACCTGTTTTCTTTTCTTTCTTTTTTTGCCAGTTTTCTTCTGTTTGTTCTTTTTTCTATTTTGTGAACCTTTTTCGATTTCGCGAACATTGTTTTGTGAACCTTTTTTGAATTCGTTCAAAATCGATAAAAAATTTGCAAATCCGTTGAACATTTTCTCAAATTTGATGAACTTTTTTTGTGAACCTTTTTTGAATTCGTGAACTTTTTTCAAAATCCATAAACCTTTTGCAAATCCGATGAACGTTTCTCAAATTTGATGAACTTTTTTGTGAACCTTTTTTGAATTCATGAACTTTTTTCAAAATCCATAAACTTTTTGCAAATCCGATGAACGTTTCTCAAATTTGATGAACTTTTTTGTGAACCTTTTTTGAATTCGTGAACTTTTTTCAAAATCCATAAACTTCTTGCAAATCAGATGAACTTTTTTTTGTGAACCTTTTTTGAATTCGTGAACTTTTTTCAAAATCAATGAACTTTTTTTGCAAATCCGATGAACTATTTTCAAATTTTGTTGAACTTTTTCCGAAATTGATGAACACTTTTTAAAAATGGACGAACATTTCTACAAATTTGATGAACTTTAAGTAAAATGATGAAATTTTTACAAATTTGATGAACATTTTCAAATTTGGTGAATTTTTTTTCAAGTTCAATGATCTTTTTTGAAGTTCAATAAGTGTTTTTAAAATAATTAGGAAATCCAATAAATAGCGCTAATTTATTGGTTCTTATACACTTCGCGTTCATTTGTACTAACTAGCGGTTCCTTGTTGTAGTGGTTAGCGGAATGGTTCCTCCCTTGTAGTTTCGAGGCGTGAGTTCGAGTGACTGTACCGGTAGTTTTTTGCGTGTTTTATTCACGAGACATTTTTCCTTCTACAGCGTGTGGTGGGCCGGCCCATGAGGTGCGGCGTGCGAGCGCCAGCTTCCTGAACCGGCGCTGAAGGCGCCGGTTAGGAGCTCCCGGGCTCGAGATCAGAGTTGGACTTTCGAACTAATCCATGGGGTAGAAAAGCCCAAGGCTGGAAAACTCTAGACTGGCCCATAAGTCCATTTGGATGTTTTTGAGGGGGACGGACTTTAAATCCCAGGCCCACACAAACAGCCCATCCTCAAGTATTCGCTCGGCGTAAAAGCCACGGATGTGCCGATTACCACCCCAGAGAACAGAATGAAAGAAAAGGGTAGCTGCCAGCTGCACAACCAGCATAGACCGGGTCTATAGACTTCCGGGACATAACCTTACGATGTCAGTCGCCACGCCCGTCGAGGCTTCCGGTCCCACGCCGCAACCCATACACCGGATCCACGCAGCCCAGCCGCCGGGCGGCGAAAGATCTGAGCCGCGACGGGCTCCATCGCCGGCGAGCGCTCGCTCATCTGGCCTATAAAATTCACTCGCCTCCTCCCCCGGCTTCGCGTCCCTCGGAGTGCCCGATGACGTGGCGCCCCTCCACGCCTCCGCCACCACCACCTCACTAAGCCGCCCGACACCACCGTACTCCGACCGACGAACCCCCCCTTTAGCTTCCAAACCCTAGAAGGGGAGCAGGCGGAGCAGCGCGGAGGGGAGCATTCGAGGAGCGCCCGCGATGGCCAAGGCGCGGAAGCAGAAGCCGGAAGGGGGCGCGGGCGGAGGCCCCACCGTGCTCCACCAGAAGCTGTGCCTCTCCATCGACATGGAGAACCAACTGATTTACGGGTGAGCCTCGCCGCCGCTTATTCTGCCCGAATAGCTTCGACCCACTCATGCCCCGTGCCCTAATGCGCGCGGCTTTAGCTGCCTTTTGGGGATGCTTAGTGTAATATGCTTCCTGCCGCGAGGGCTAGGGTTTGGGGTTGGTGATTGAGTGGTATGATGTTGGTGCTGCGAGCGTTTTTGTTCGTGCTTTGGAGTTTGAATTGTGCAATGCCGTGGGGCAGTTAGTTCCAAGGCACCGACTCTTGTCTTGTTTGATTTATCTATGAATCGTAGCTAATTGAGTAGAGACCACACTTACATTTGTATTGTAATGGTAGTGCTTAACCGCGTGCTCTGTATTTGGTCAGGATTGGTTGTTTTTAGTTTGCTCTGTTTATCAATCCGTGCATCTATTGTTGCTATTATCCAGTTCATGTGTTAATTATGCAATATAGTAGTGTGCCTTTCACCATGAGGAAATGTGTTGCTCCCTGCGGTAGGCAAAATGGCAAATGCCCAGTAGCATTTTCGAGTTGAACTGTTAAAAATGAGGTTACAGTTAGCTGATATAGCCTGATAAAACATATACAGTAGTCTTGTCCTGATTAGCAATCCATCTCCTTCATAGCTTGCTGGGTTCATGTAAGAGAAGTTAAAAAAACAAAATAAAAATTGTGGCATGCTGAGAGTGCAGTAATTTGGAAGGAAGCATTTCCATTCCCACGGTATTCATACAAAAATTCAATGGATTCAAGAACTTCATACAGAGCTGATTTATCATTTAATAAATTATTAAATTGTATCTTTAGAGACAAAATTGCAAGCTACTTTATGTGCTTAACAGCTAAATTATCACTGCTAGGATCAGTTTGAGTGGAGGCATGTGCCGTAGTACGCAACTTTTTATGGTACAACCTGTTCTGAGGCAACAAGTTTTGGTAAAAATGGGCTACCATTGTAGTTCCTTAGTATGCAAATGCGAGTCTGCTTTTCTTTGAAAACAGGAATATCTAATTGGTACACTTGGTTCTGGAGACTTGTGATGATTGATTCAGTATATGTTTCCAGATGCGATTTTAGTTGTGCATCAGAAACTAGTCCTGATTTGGAAAAATCTAAATGGAGGGATTGGACTGTCTCAATGCTATGAGGAATTACTCAAACAACCTTGTAATTATAGAAATTGAAATGAAATATGAATCTGGATTTATGCAAGTGTCAGCCAAAACTTACACAAATCTATGTAGTTGTCTTCTCAACATAAGGTAGATGTTCACATACTTTCCTGTGTTAAAATTGATCATCTGAGCAGTAGTGTGTACTAGGATTTCAGGAAATAATTCAATAATTCTGGAATCCCTAATTTCCTTCTCTCCTTCCGGATTCCCTCTTTCCCTTCTCTACCAGCGCCTGCCACGGCGCCAAATCAGGCTAGCAGGGATGTTGCTTGGGAACCAAACTCCCCCTGAGCTTCCAGATCTCTGCATATGAATTGTTTCTTAGAGATTATTGAATCCCAGATTGTACTTGCGGACATAGTCATTTTGACTTCTCATTTAGATTATTGATTATTAAATCCCAGATTGTATTTGCGGACATAGTCATTTTGACTTCTCATTGTGAGTATGTCCAATGGGTAATTGGGTGAAGGACCTGAAGGTGCCCAAATAATAGTGGTTGGCGTTTTCTTGAAAATCTAATGAAATTGGGCAGTATTGCTTAGTACTGTCTAAAGAAGTTGAAAAATAATATCAAGTCACACTAACACGTGGCCCTGCATGCCATCCTTGCACTGGATGGTAGTTTTCCAATTTATCCCTATTTTCCGATGGTACTGTGCTAATTTCCTCATTATTAGTTGATCTTCAATCGAGTATCCATAGTGCAAAACCTTCGTTGTGATCCCATGGGAGCTTCCTAAACTTTATATTTGGTCCATTCATTAAGGTACACCGAGATGAAAGTTCTTCTAGCTGAGAACGATAGTTTCGCTCTGCATGCTGACAGTATGACGATTAGGAACATATTGGTGGATGGTGAGGCTGCTGAGTTTGAGTATTCTCCTCATTGGAAAAATGTTGATGATCAGTCGAGTTGGTTGTCAGTATCATGTTTGAAGACTGCTGCTGATGCTGCATGCTCAGCTTACGTCTCTTCTCTAACCAGTGAAGCTGTACCTAATCTCATCATTTCATCTGAGAGATCGGCCAAGTCAACCACTGAGCTACCGGGTGATGAAAATGGTGAAAAGCATGAAGGAATTGGTGGAAAACATGTTCAATTTTCTGATGACAAAGCAGTTAAAATCTGCAATGGTTCTGTGGAGGAAAATGGTAAGGAAGAGGAAAAGGAGAACAAAAAAGAAGATGAAAAAGATAATGAGAAGGAAGAGAAAACTGAGATGGAGGTGGAGACAGAGAAGGAGAAGGAAACTGAAGAGGAGAAGGATAAAGACAAGGAAAAGGACGAGGAAAAGGAAAAGGAAGTCACAAATGAAAATGAGAAAGAAAAGGAAATGCAAATCGAGAGCGAAAAGGTATAAACGGTTTTGTTAATGCATGTTAATATCATTTGTTTACAATTCTAGAGTGAACATGTAGTTATGATGTGTTATTGTAAATTGTTGTAGGTGAAGAACACAAAACTGGTTCGTGTAGATTATATTTTGGAGAAGGCCGAAACTGGTGTTCATTTTGTCAACAATGTCTTACATAGTAATAGTCAAATAAGGCGTGCACACTGTTGGTTCCCTTGCATTGATAGTGCCACACAACGTTGTCCGTAAGTGACTTTACTTAACTCTGCCTGTTCATCTTGCTATTGTAGTTGATGTTGGTTGTTAACAATACTCTTTATACCATGATGCTATTCCCAGGTTTGACCTGGAGTTTACAGTTAGCACAGATCTAGTCGCAGTCAGCAATGGGGACTTGCTTTACCAGGTATGCTTTCAATCTGTATCACAGTGAGGCAAGGAATCGATTCGATGTACTCCCTCTGTTCCTAAATATAAGTCTTTTTAGACATTTCAAATGGACTACAACATACATCCGCATGTAGACATATTTTAGAGCGTAGATTCACTCATTTTGCTCCGTATGTAGTCACTTGTTGAAATATCTAGAAAGACTTATATTTAGGAACGGAGGGAGTAGTATCCGCTAATGGAAAACTGATGCTTTTTTTGTGTTGACAATGAACCTTCCATAACACTTTGTGTTGTAGTATGCCTATTACTCTATATTCTTTGACAACTTATGTGATCTCTTGCCGTATTATTTCTGGAACAACCTGGCTTGTTGATTAGGGGCATTATGATTGACTGCATTTTTGCTTATACATTCCGCTGATGTTGCACTATGCAGGTCTTAAGCAAGGAAGATCCTCCAAGGAAAACTTATGTATACAAATTGAGCACTCCAGTTAGTGCACAGTGGATATCGTTGGTTGTAGGCCCATTTGAAGTTCTTCCTGACAAGAATGGAATAAGTGTATCCCACATGTGTTTATCTCCGACTTTGTCAAAGCTCGATAACACCGTCTCATTCTTTCACGATGCTTACAGGTGCTAAACAAAACACAATTTTGTCAAAACATTATTGTTTGGAGTTAGTATTTACTAATATCTTGAGAAGCTTGTGCTTTGGCATTTCTGAACTTCTTTACTTTCTTGACATTTGTTTTTCATGATTGTTGTTTTGCAGCTGTTATGAAGACTATCTCGCGGCATCATTTCCCTTTGGTTTATACAAGCAAATTTTTCTTCCATCTGAAATGGTAGTATCGCCAACAAGCTTTGGAGCCTCCACATGCATCTTCAGTGCAGATATCCTAAATGATGAAAAAGTTATAGACCAGGTGCATGCTTGTGTTCTCTCTGCTTTCTCCCCTATCAAATCCATCAATATTGTGTGTGACTATTTCACGAACCACAGTATGCAGTACTCCCTCCGGATCAGTATACAGGGCCCCCCTCGTATTTTGTGTCATGAGTCTGTCATCTGCATTAGATGTTATTGTATGGTTGTTAATTTGACCAAATAATTCCACTGATTTGTTTATGAATGTCTGCTTAATTGTATGCGCAATAGTTCTGCCAGATTCGGGTATGATTGGTGTATAATGCTTTAATAGACATGCATGTTGGTTATAGTTGACACATCCATTATTAAGAATAGCCTGAGGTTCACTTGTTTAGGTTTTCCTCTGCTTTGATATTTGAATTAAAGTTTTGTTAGCAGATTCTCAACTTACCTAGTTGAGATATAATAGCTACTACTGATGTATCTAACATATAAAATAGTTCAGATTATTGGCACGAGAATCAAACTAGCATATGCTCTTGCAAGGCAGTGGTTTGGCATATACACAAGTGCGGAAGAGCCAAATGATGGTAATTCATCTATACCTGCTAATTCATATGTGATACTACTTACGTAGGTAAAGTTTGCTGAAGTATTGACGATATAATACTCTGTTGGAGCAGACTGGCTACTGGATGGTTTGGCTGGTTTTCTTACTGACCTTTTTATCAAGCGTTACCTTGGGAATAATGAGGCACGTTATAGGCGTTTCAAGGTTTGTTGTCTTACTTACAAAAGTACTTCTATTGAGCTTCTTTTTTTACCATGGAATTGTTAATCATACATATGCTACCCATTTGAAGTTTGAACCAGGATTCTCTAGATTAATTAACTAGTTTATCATATTGAAATATAAAGTCAAGTCAGTAACCTGAAAGTTGTTCGTGCTCGAATGGTCTCATTTGCTGTTAATATTTCTTTCTAAAGGAAAGCTGGAATTAATTGATGCTAAAACGCTTGTGTATCTTAGTTCGTCATGCTACAGTGTTCCGAAATTAGTACACTGGCACAATATTGTTTTTATTGTTGTCAGAACTATTTATATACAGTTCTTGCTGTTGTGCATTACCTTCTAGTGCTAATTTGCAAATGAATGATTGCTATTCTAGTTGATCTTGCTGTTAGAACAGTCTGGTAGATAACAATAGGAATTTGACTCTTGTCTTTGGGATAGGTTTGTACTATGGCTGAGTTTGCAGTTGCTAAACTGTGCTGTTCTGAACTAATCTTATTATCTGCCGTGGGAAAATAGCGTGGAAACAGAAAAAATAAGTTAGTGAAACGATAAAGTAGGTGAAAACTGGTTAGCCATAAGCATGCAATCTCATCTTGATCTGATTCACAAGATTCTTGTTTGTTATTTATTGAAATCCTTCTGCGTACTTGTAATAGGCCAATTGCACCGTATGCCAGTTCGATGTCAGCGGTGCAACTGCTTTGGGGTCTCCTGATGCTTCAACTGATCTGTATGGAACTCAAACACTTGGCTCATATGGGAAAATTCGTTCATTGAAGGCAGTAAGTTTTGTTTTTGTAAACTATACCACTAGCTTTATGCATCATTCTCTCACATTCATATTTTAAACAGGTGGCTGTTCTTCAAACATTGGAGAAACAGATGGGACCAGACTCTTTTCGAAAGGTTGCTATGTGCATCTTTGGTATTCTGGTGTTTGTATTTTTGACAATTTGCTGTCTACATCAGTGAAGCAGTTTGCTTAATCAATCGATGTAACTTCTGAAAGTACTTGCATAATTCAGTATCTCTAGGATACAGATTGATAGTCATTTGATTACATGACTATTAATGAACAACACTTGCTGAATTGTTGAATACTTATACTTTCTGCAAAAGAAAAGGAAATGTTTGTTTTGAATGAACATTCTTTTTATCATCTAACTACTGTTGTCTTTGTGTACTTAATGCTTATAGATCCTCTTGATTGACTGCTATGAGCATTGTCACTTATGATGATGTGGTTGTCGTTTCCTATTCCAGATTCTGCAGATGATAGTTGCTTCAACTCGTGCCTCGAGGACACTAAGTACGAAAGAGGTATACCTCTCATCTAACCAGTTGTTTATCGGCTTTATGCTCGTGATCTTTAGTTTGGAACTTCTCTTGGCATTTCTTAATATGCCTTTTTTCAGCCTGGAATATGTACATTCAATATATTAGGAGTGGTGCATGATATTCTACAAATGTTTGTGCTGATGTTCTAGTTGCACTCCATTGTGGGCTATAACTTCTCGTACGTTAAACTAAGCACTGTAGCATGCTGATTACTGTAGTTTCACAATATGTTGCACTTCTATGTTAGTCTGGTGGGCCCTCTTTGTTCATTTCTGCACTCTGTTGCAGTAGCTATCTGATGAGACTCATCCATCATGGCCATTGCCACATCAACAAAAAGACACATACATATGTATTTAGCAGCATAACCTCAACTTTGTAGTATGCACACAATTGAATTTATTAGATTATGTTCATTTATTCAGTTTAGGCACCTCGCGAATAAGATTGGCAATCTTGAACGTCCATTCCTCAAAGAATTCTTTCCACGGTGGATTGAATCTTGTGGATGTCCAATTATGAGGTAAAAGAGCATTCCTTGTTCGGATTTACCCAGTAACAAGAAATCAATCTTTTTGTTATCTCCACATGCTTACGCATTCCTTCTGCTTGCAAGATTGGGAATCTCCTATAACAAAAGGAGAAATCTGGTCGAATTAGCTGTTTCACGGGGTTGTACAGCAAAAGCTGATCCAGGTTCTGATAGTCACGTGAATGGTGATATTCAAGAAGGTGCAACTGGATGGCCAGGAATGATGAGTGTACGTGTTCATGAAACTGATGGAGTGTATGATCATCCGATTCTGCCAATGGCTGGTGAAGCG
The DNA here is from genome assembly GCA_034509565.1 of Triticum monococcum. NCBI lineage: Eukaryota > Viridiplantae > Streptophyta > Magnoliopsida > Poales > Poaceae > Triticum > Triticum monococcum. The sequence goes on from CM067845.1 coordinate 444,424,503, forward strand.
TTGCAGGTGGTGGAATTACAGTGCCATTCCAAACTAGCAGCAAAGCGGTTTCAGAAAACCAAAAAGGGCTCTAAGCCTGATGGTTCTGATGACAACGTAGATGCTTCAACTCAAGAGAACCGCACAAGGTCTATTTTATCTAATCCACTTCTTTCTTTATCCTGCAGTTTACTTGAAACTTATTTCAAATCTGTGTACTGCAGCATGGATTCCCCTTTACTATGGATCAGAGTGGACCCAGAAATGGAATACCTTGCTGAAATCCATTTTCACCAGCCTATTCAGATGTGGGTGCGTATCACCAGATAAACTTAATGTTGACTTTAGTTTAATGCTGCATAGTTTGTATAAAGGAAATTACTAATTTTTTCTTGTTTAACTACTGGAGTCTTCCCTATTTATCTAGATCTATCGTCATTTTATTTTACTTTGTCATTTTGATAATTGTGTTAAACTTCTATACTTGGTTGTGAAGATTAAGCTACACAAAGGCAAGTATCCTTTGTATGTTCAGAAGGTGTTTATTGAATCTGGACTAGTTCAGTTTTTGCCTTGAGGTTCTGATTCCTTTCTGCCTTAGGCACCACAATATTGCCTGAGCTTGATCAGATTTATGCTGCATCTTTCTGATCTACTGCATCTTTCAATATTTTTTTTGCATATGTACAAATGGTCTCTGCTTCCTTGTTGGTCTTCAAATAAATGCATAAAATATCCATATGCATTTTAAATAATGTAATTTTCCTCAATGTCAGTAAGACAATTGGACAAGCGTCTATAAGAGTGTTGGTATAGTTGCTTCTACATTGTGGAGCAGGGAATCTTAATAAGTTAATTAGCTCCAACATTACCTTCATATTTGTCAGACTTATGTATATGGTGCTTATTGAAATGACTTTTTGCCTGTAGTCTAAGCTTCAGGAAGAATGCAAATTAATAATTAACCAAACATGATGCCATTAGGATATATGCATACATTTTTTCTTCTATTTTTCACTCAAGTTTTGAGACATTTTGGCAGATCAATCAATTGGAGAAGGACAAAGATGTCATTTCCCAGTCACAGGCAATAGCTGTTCTGGAGAAATTACCCCAGCTCTCTTTTGCTGTGATTAATGCCCTCAATAATTTCCTAAATGATACAAAGGTATTTCATCATGCTTCTTGAGACCTTAATTCCAATGTCACTTCGTACTGATTTGTAACACAACAGGCCTTTTGGAGAGTTAGAGTTGAAGCGGCATATGCATTAGCTGTAACTGCATCAGAGGTACACTTCTTTAAGTTCCATTCTGCGTGCAACTATTTAGAATTTATAGGATGCATTTTATTTAGTTAATGCATTTGTAGTGAAAGGGTTGGAGAGGTGTTTTTTATTCTCAGGAGTTTTACTCCAAAAGATCCATTCTGTGAAATGTCAAATGTAGCATTCGTATAGCTGCTGGTGGATGCGGATGCATAAGATAGGGTGGAAAATCAAACGATGAAAATAAATCTTGAATCGGTAGTAAGTTATATATTGACTTTTGCCATGTGTGCAGTATGCTTTCGAGGTGGCTAGATCTTTAAATTCCTTTTTTTAATAGCTTACGCCGGCATTTTCATTTGTTTACACTGTGCAGTCAAAAAATAGGAAGATTTTGATAAGTTATAAAATTTTCAAGCGATCATGCTTTGGTGTAACGACACTTTCTACACTGTTTGTTTTGCTGCTTACCTGAATTGTTTTCTCTCTTCATTTAGGACACAGATTTAGCTGGGCTGCTTCATCTGGTTAAATTCTATAAAAGCCGCCGGTTTGATACAGATATTGGATTACCCAGGTCAGGATCTGCATTCATCAATAAACCTGTTGTTTCTAGTCACAAACTATCATGTATCCATGGCTATGTTTGCTTCGTGTTCTAAACGTGTAATAAACATTATTTTATTTTACTGATAGGCCGAACGACTTCCATGATATTCCAGAATACTTTGTTCTTGAGGTAATGCACTGAGGTAGGAATTGTATTTGTGATTAACCGTGTCAACAAAATCCATTGTATAGCATCATTACCAAGATTTCTCATACATTCATCTGTAGTTTGTTAAATGCAGTTTCAATATTTTTTGATAAATATTAGAAGAGTTGGGCTTACAGTCATACATGAGAATAACCAGAATAGCAAGATAGACTTCCTCTTGGGTCATTAGAAAAGAAAATTTGTATGTTCTTGATTGTGGAGGCAACCATGCCCCCATAGGATATTCTGCAGGCTTAACTGTCAATTTTGTGACTTGTATTTTACTACAGAAAAAACTCAATTGAGTCGGTGTTCCAAGGACTTTTGGATCATGAAATTTCAACTAAAATATGAAATAGAAAGAAAGTAGGGTGGGGGGATTTCTAATATCATTGCTTTATCCATATGAATGTTGCTGACATCATTTCAACTTGATGGCTGTTGATCAAGTTAGTAAATCAATGATCATGGTCGTCTTTACTCAAGCCATTGTTGTTGCACTGATCTTTTTCTTTGCGCTCCTTCGATTAGGCAATTCCTCATGCAGTAGCTCTTGTTAGATCATCAGATAAGAGCAGCCCGAGACAAGCTATTGAATTTATTCTTCAGCTTCTAAAGGTTTGCATTTTATCTACGAATAACATATAGCCCTATGCTTACATGTTGATGCAACAACAATTCTAATCATTTGCACTTATCTTTGTCCTGACCCATTTTCAGTATAATGATAACAACGGAAATGTATACTCTGATGTTTACTGGCTAGCTGCAATGGTCCAAGCAATAGGCGAAGTAGAATTTGGCCAGCAGGTTTGTATGAATGCACATTGACTACGTACAGTATGCCATGTATTTGTCTTTTAGATACCTGTTGTGGATCGTTAGCTATTCAGTGGCTGCATGATCAGGCTTATGATCTGTCCTCAAGTTTGTTAGGAGTACTTGCTACAACAACAACAATGACAAAGCCTTTAGTACCAAACAAGTTGGGGTAGGCTAGAGCTGAAACCCATAAGATCTCGCAACCAACTCATGGTTGTGGCACATGGATAGCTAGCTTCCACGCACCCCTGTCCATGGCTAGTTCTTCGGTGACATTCCAGTCCTAAGGAATACTTGCTAGATAAGCAAAATAAAAAATAAAAAATTACCAGTTAAGGAAGTGTGGGCACTCTATATAGCTGAACTAACTATGCTTTTCCCTGTCAGACCACATTTATGGTCATGCCTGTCAGACCATCTTTATGGTCATGCCGTGGTGATGTACCTGCTACAATTCTATTAGTTCAGTTAATTTTTTCCATCTTATTTGCTAATCCAATTTTAGTGTAAATTTATGTTGGAGGTTTGCTCTTCATTTTAAACCTGGCCCAATGTGCATCTGTTGTTTCAACTTGTACATGTACTATTCTGCCAACATTGAAATTAAGGATGCAAGTGGACTGGGTTGGGCTGATACATTGGTCCATCCTAAATCCTTTTGCTTTGCCCCTAATGCCTGAGCCATGAGTAAAAAGTGAGCCACCAATTAGGCAAGATCGGTCAGTAGGTTGATCCATTTGCTCCTAACTTAAATAGGGCTAATATCCCTTTGGTTTATATTCTTGGGCGTTCTTTTGAGATATTGTCAAGTGTTCTTTAGAGAAAACCTTAGGAGAGGCCACTGATGTTGGTGAATGGCATTTGATTTCCTTTTCAGGGCATAGGTCTCCTATCCTCTCTTCTGAAGCGTATTGACCGACTCCTGCAATTTGACAAGTTCGTGGAATTGGCCTAGTAGTATTTTTTTCATTTACTTGTCCTCCTATCAAGGTGATTCCTACTAACTGGCCTGAAAATTTCATGCAGCTTTATGCCTGGTTACAATGGGGTTTTGACTGTCAGCTGCATTCGAGCTCTTGCACGTATAGCGGAGAGGGTATCATCTTCCATTTGCCTTGTAAGAACGATCCCAATAATAGTCCTCACTGTCTTGTCTTATTGTCGGTGCTCTTCCTGCATAACCCAATCATATGGTGCAAAATTTTGTTACTGCAGGATCGTATTTGTGAATTAATTGCCCCTTTCCGTAGCATGGATAAACCATGGAAAGTCCGAATAGAAGCCAGCAGGGTTCTTCTTGATCTCGAGCTTCACCATAAGGGGCTAGATGCAGCTCTCTTCTTATTCTTGAAATATACAGATGAAGAAAGATCTTTGCGAGGTTAGATTGGTAGAGTACTTTAGGCTTCTTTTTGTTTAACTTGATTTCTTGACATTGAGTTATTGCAGGTGCGACAAAGTTGGCTGTTCATGTCTTGCGCATATGTCAAGCAAATATTGAGTCTAACGTTACTGATCAGATAAAATTGCCAACACTCTTTGGTCTCCTTCACCTGCTCAGTAGCAAAAAAGCATACAACAATGTCCTTCTTCGCCATAATGTGTTCTGCATTTTGCAAATTGCTGCTGGAAGGTTAGTAATTGTTACTTAGGTTGACACATTCTCTCATGTTTAATTGTTATATTGCTAGATGCAACCTTTGCATATATGTTGGCTTTCCTGAAATGGGATACAAATTAATGAAGTGTACTCAACATGATCTGTTAAACTGCAAAGCTATTTGGCGTGTTCTTGAGTTGTGCCAGTTAGTATCCTTAGTTATTATTATGCTAAGTAATGCATGATTCTGCTAAGAAAAGATAATGCATGATCAATGCTAATTGTTACCTACTTTTCCATTTTTATTTCGTGGTACAGCCAGCTGGAATTTTGGTCAATATATATGCTCATTTAAAAAAAGACGAGGCAATGTTTCATTAGTGTATTAAGGACAAATCTGCAAGTCATTGAGCATTCCTTCCAACATAAAATATGTTTTGCTGTATATTGTACCCTTGTACTGATATATCTCCTATTTCAGGTCTCCAACACTGTATGGAGTTCCAAAGTTTGTCGCCCCCTCTCCACTGGTCCAGGAGATATCAGTTGATCAGCATACTAAAGCCGATTCCTCGGTTCCTCAACTATCAAGGCCTCAAGAACCTTCCACTAGCACTCCTAGTGTCCGTGAGGTCTTACCTGCCACTGGACCTTCCAAAGATGCCGATAACATATCTAACTGCAGTGAGAGAAGGAATGTTGTCAAAATTAGGGTTAGGCGTAGTGCATCATCCAGTAAAGCAGATGGTGCTGATCACCAAGATCATTCACATGGTGGAAGAAATGAAAACGAAGCGGGTCCTTGTAGTTCTATGTCTGTGGATGCCCCTATGGTTGGAGCGCCAAATGAGCCACCGACCACAAGTAATCATAATATTGAGGAGCAGAACTCATGTCATGACCGTGAATCAAGGATGTCCGCAAGCGTGAGCAACGCCAAAGTAATGGACACGTATGAAATCTCCAAGGAACTGCAGTGTACAGCCGATTCAAGGATAGATGCTGCTGATTCAAGGCTAGATGCGGTTCCCAAGGATGAGTTCTCTCCTGTCGTCAATGTGCGGGAAGATGTGGATAAGCCTGGCAGTCAGCTTGAAAGAGTATCCACCAGCTACGTTGGAACCCAAGCTCCAGACTCCGTCAATGGGCTGCACTCTAAAGAGAAGAAGAGAAAGGACAAGAAAGATAAGAAGCGCAACCGAGATGAAAAACGAGACAAGAAAGATGATCCTGAGTACCTGGCAAAGAAGCGCCTCAAGAAAGAGAAGAAAAAGATGGAGAAAGAGTTGGCTCGAAAGCAGAAGGAAGGTGACAGAGCTTCTCAGCAAGATATAGTAGTGAAACCCTCCGACTCGCAAGGAACTGTGGCAGCAACGCCACCGGCTCCAGAGCAAAGTGCCGAGCCCCAGGTTTCGAACAAGGATGCTGCAGTAGACACGGCACGGACGCTGACGCCGCCGCCGACCAAGAAAATAAAGATAAAATTCAAGCCCTTGAAGAAGATAGGCTAATAAGCGGAGTTGTAAGTTATCCTACCTAGATGGTCCTCACTCCACTATTTGTGAGGATTGAATTGCTGTACAGTAGAAAAGAAACAGGCGAGCGGTAGATTGTACGATGAGCGGCCAGAATTTTATTTTTTTTGTGAATGGCTAATGTATCTTGTAAAACAACAACTGCCCCAGTAATTTCTGGGGAGTAATTCAGATGAAGCTGTAGGGGTGGGCAACTTAGGGCGACGGAGAGCGCCCCATTCTGTGATATCTCCCGGTCTTACGGTCCTGGATGGTGCAGTGCAGTTCTGTTCTGTTCTGTTGACAAGGCTTTTCATTTGTATGCTGATAAATTTTGCCTGCATTGCAATGGTTTGTCATTTTTTATTTAATAATGTTGCTTTCCATTTTTATTGCCCCCGGCAAGGTCCGGGCAAGCAAATCCTTCTCGAAATAGCAAACTGAATGCCGACAAAGCTCCCAGTAACCAAACGGCGAGCAAACCACACGGGTTCTTGCCAAGAAAGGGAAATAAAGCGATGGCCTTATCCAGGAAATGCGGTTTTCCAGCCCGTGCGATGAGTCCAAAGCTAACAAGCACACGAGCAGCAAGAGCCAACGGGCCGGGGCCCCCCGCGTCGCTCTCGCAGATCACGAACAAAAGAGCTCCTGAACGAAGCCCGCCGCCGCACGATGGCACATGGAGCGGCAGCATCAGGCGGCGCCGCCTCCGCCGCCGCGCGGGCGAGCAGAGGCGCGCCGGGGACGTGGAGGCGGGTGCGGAGGGCGGCGCGGGAGGCGGCTGCGCACGCGCTGCTGCTCTGCTTCACCACCCTCCTCGCCTTCAAGCTCGACGGCGTTCTCCTCTCCCGCTCCTGGTGGTAAGTCAGTCGACCACCCCCAACCCCCTACCCTAGCTATGGTCACACTTTCTGCCAGTCCACAATAGTTCTCGGCGAGAGTTTGGGCGGGCACCTGAAACCGTGCGTCACTTTGTGTTGTGCACTCTGAATCTTGTGTGCAGTTATAGCAACCCTGAGGTAGTTAGATTGAGCATGCTGGTCTTTTCTTCTTTCCGATGCTTTGTTTAGAATTTATAGCTGAGGACGACGACAGTAGGAAGTACTAGCTGGCACGTTATAGATGGAATGGAAAGCTGCAATCCAATTGAACATGCAGATTCGGGTCTCAACGGGTTGGGAAATGATGTATTGGCATTGGTGATTTGAGAACATCCCTGTAGAAAATTTGTACGGGGCAACAGCCTAGCTGTCTTATTGGGGATCTTTTTTTCCAGAAAGTGCAAAAAGTTTTTTCTTCGCAATCCATTGACAGATAGGAAACAGTGTTATAAGGTCTACAAATAGGTGATTCCAATGCCACACGCGCCACCTCCTAAGTGCCAAGCTCCGACCTGAACCATGCCCGGACCGTGCAATACTCATGGACGCACTTCCGCACTGATTTTATCGAACAGCATGGCAGCCTCAGGCCTGACCCCATTCAAGACGGCAGCGTTTTGCTGGTCTTCCAGATCCAGCATGCAGTGAGCATTAACACCAAGGATAAGCCCTTTCTCTGCAAGGATGAGGTTGCGTCCACAGCTGATTGCCATGAGAAGACTAGGCGTTGATCAGACCCAAGAGAGTGTCATATTGGTGATTTGGTATATTCTTTTGTCCAATTGAGTAGCAGCTAAGACCATGTGCTTACTGTCCATCTTTCATTATTTTTCCTCTCCTGATAATGTGCTGTTGGCCTCGAGTTCTAGTATTGTGCTGCATGGTTATCACAGGCATGTATGTATGTGTTCATTGCACATTACTCGCTAATAGCCATCGGAATATTTAAAAAAAAATAAAGCCATCAGAGGGGAATTGAGCGGTAACTGGTCTTATAAATCGGGTTCCAGCTATTTTTCTGATAAAAAAAGCTGAACAACTTGCTTTCGTCTTCATTGCCCAATTATACCAAGCTGTACTTCGTCTGGTGATGAACTGAGGGCAACCCTCTGCATGTTAAATTTTCAAAGTGCTCAACAAATCTGCAGGGTGCTTTTCATTCCTCTGTGGTTATTCCATGCTGCCGTTGTTCGGTATAGATTCTCATTGCCTGCTCCTTCGTTGCTTCAAAATTACCAGGTGTGTCTGTTAGCTTTGCTCCAAATTCTTTCTTTCATTCTGAAGTTGAAATGTCCGGCAGCAAGTAAATTAGACTATTCAACTTTACAGCGGATTCCATGCCATTCCATTGTTGCCACACCCTTGCTAGTTGCTTTTGAACTTCTTCTCTGTATCTACCTTGAAGGTATTAATGGTGAATCCAAAGCTTATTGTGAATTTATCCAAAAAAACGCATTTGTTTTTGTTTGTCTCTGTATTTTCATTTGCCAGTTGAGTGTGTTATCTGTCATCTGCAGGCCAGGGTGAACCTTTTCTACATTTAAAGCTTGTTTTCCTTCCACTCCTGGCCTTGGAAATTATTATGTTAGTTGACAATTTCAGGTAACTGACAATTCTTCAGGGCAAAACTGTAATTGTACTTGTATTGTATGTATCACTATTGGAAATTTACTAGAATCCATCAAAAAATTGGTGTTTCCAATTTTATCCAAGTCACTCAATGTTCTAAGATTTTAAACACCTCTATGTCCAATCAACATTGGCTTAGTTTGGGGCCAGGGTGGGCCCCCTCCTCGCAAATCAATATCTCATTATTATGTACCAACAAATCTTCACGTACTAAGTCAATACACTGTTGATTGCCCCCAGCTTGATATCCAGTTAAGCTCTTCCACTGCCAATCAATGACTATTAATTAACATTTTGCAGGTTTATGAACTTCAGTTTTGCGCATTACAAATAATATTTTGGATAACATTCTGTACTACAATTATATTTTAAACTTGCGATGGTTTCAATTCAATGTTCCTACTGCCTAGCCAAGTAGCCATGATAAGATGTCACTATGATGCAAACTGATGGACCTCTGTTGCACAATACATTTTTGTCAGCAATAATCCGACCTGTACGATGTCATTCTCACTCAATGTCTCACATTGTAGAAACTGCTGAACAGTGATATAATCTTATTGAATTAATAAGCACATGATAATAACTTAGTAATTGATGGTTTTCACTTATATACTTGTTTCTGGCTGCTAGGTTGCTGAATACCTTTACGGGATGCTATTTGCTAGTATATTATTGACTAAATTGTAATGTGAACACATGACTGGACGTCTTTGAGTGACCAATTCTCCATTTCAGAAACTATGTTGTAAAGAATACTTTAGCTAACATTTCTAGTTGTTTTGTTGTGCTTCCTATCTTTTCCCATTCTCATTAGGATGTTTGGTGCTCTAATGCCTGGACATGGGGAAACAATCACTGATGAAGAGATATGGGATAGGCTTCCTGTAAGAATCCAGAGTACACATTGCACCTGCGTTCTGTAACTTTTGGCCTGTGTTGGCTTGTTCTCCTACCTTTTAACCGAATCAACTAAACCTACAAGCCTTTTCATTTCAGTAGAAATCATTTCCCCGAACTGCAATTTGTGGATAAATGTTGCTTTGTCCAACAAAGTGATGTGTGTTAATTCTAGACATACTTGTATACATGTACCATAATGTAATTAAAAACACTAGATATCAATGTTGATTACCGGATAATATTTTGTGAAGACTTAGCCTTAACCATTACTAACAGCTTCATATTTCCTTAGCACTTCTGGGTTGCAATTTCCATGGTGTTTCTACTAGCAGCTACTTCACTCATGCTTCTCAAGCTATGCGGTAAGCTATACGAATACTATTAAGTGTGGTCTAGTTGTGCTGTTTGGCATTATATATGCCCCCCTCTTTCTACGAGATTATATCAGTGTATCTAGCTTAGGTACTTTTCTGCTGGATTCGCACAGTAATTTTTTGAGGATAACTAGTTTACAAGTAGTAGCATCCATAGTCAAACATGTTAAGAAGCTGAAGCACTTAGCCATAGGTCAGAATACTGCAGTGGGCCTCTTTGATTAGCAGGATTGTAGAAGCGCAGGAATAGGAAAAAACACAGGATTGGAATGGCACACCCATTTGAATCCTACAGAATTTGAGTTTGTTTGATTGCATCACAAGAAGTTGGAGTAGATGCTAGATTTGCTGTGGAATGTAGTACAAATGTTTCCTTAGGAAAAAGTTCTATAGGATTCAATCCTACGAATCAAAAGGCCAACGTAGGAAAAATTCCTAAGGGTTCTACTCCTCCAAAACTCTTGTGAAAATCTTTTGAATCAAAGAGGCCCTAACATTTGAATCGGCTAAGTTATATTATTTTCCACAGGTGATGCAGTTACTCTGGGGTGGTGGGATTTATTCATTAACTTTGGGTAAAAAAGATATCCCGTCATTTTAAGTTACAGTATAATTCCATGGAGCAGTCCTCACTAATTACTTGATGACAAAATTTACAGGATTTCCCAGTGCTTTGCTTTTCTTGTCTGCATAAGGTGGTCCAATCCAATGGTCGGTATACAGCCAATCCTTGGTATAGCAATAAATTCATTGTGCAGGAACAGAGTGTGCAACTGAAACGATAACATTTCATTATTCTCCAAAAGGGATCCTGATGTAGACAAACCATGTGTTGTGCAGGATATTGGTGGCCCTGTACTGATAATTCCTATCGTAATTTCTCAAGTTCTCCTATGTATGCGCTTAGAGGTCTGCTCTGTTCCATTTTTCCAAATGTTTTTTCCCTTCAAAATTGATTGGTAGCATTATTTACCACCTTTCTGTGCTTTCAACTTCTGTTCAATGTGATACGGCATATGTAATCTGTGAGCTGACTGCCAACATCCTATGTATTCTGTCCTGCACATAGATTGTGGTACCGTTTGTGAGCTGTTCATTCCATTTTTTGTTAAGCTTGTAGTCACCTAGTGTGCCAATATGATTATTAACTCTATGTTGAAATACTGTTCAACTGCTAGTCTAAGTACATCTTGTCTGTCTATATTCTGTGCAGGGTACTCCGTCTTATGCACGGTTTATTCCGGTTCGAGCTATTTTCTCACCTATATTTTTGCTCCAAGTGGTTGCTGTACTGTTTGCCGTTTGGAGATTCTTTGAAAGGCTTGTTATTAAATTGCAAGATGGAGTTGTTAGTGAAGGATATATTTCTGTCTCATCAAAGATTGATGAGTTGTTTATGATGGTACAATATGGTTCAAGGTTCTAAATGCCCTGTGTTTTCTCACTTCATTACCTCAGTCCCTCCTCCTTCTGTACATTAAAAGCTGTATATTTATCACAGGAGTTTTAATTGGATTCTCATATGGTTAATTTGCACTGCTGTTCAGGCTCATTACGTGGTCTATTGACGAAGATAGCAAAGAGGAACAAGCACATTTATGCTATACAAATAACATTGGGTATTCACCACATAATTCTATCTAGTTGTGAATTATGTAAATATTTGGATTTATAGGTCACCAGTGTTATTTATTGTATATGCCATGCCTGCTTGTCTACAGATGCATCATTTGTACATAAATCTATGAGAAGCTAGAAAACATAAATATTCAAGTAAACACTGCCTATATGGAGGTCACTACCTCTTAAAACAGAATGGCAGCATATCATTTTTCTTATTGTTGCTGTGTTTCACCCTTTTTGGGTAGGGGGACTGCCGGACTGGGGGACATGTAGTAGTGCGCTGCAGAAGTGCATCAGGATGAAAGATGTGGGTCTGTGTCTTGTTGAGAGAGGAGAGGAGAAGACAAGATAATCATCACTATCTAAAAGAACTTACTACGTTGAGCCCATAGTCGAATATGGAGGATGTCATCTAATGTTACATTATCTGAATTATGGGCAAACTAATCAACTACTCCCTCTGTAAACTAATATAAGAGCATTTAGATTACTAAAGTAGTGATCTAAACGCCCTTATATTAGTTTGCGGAGGGAGTACAAGATAATAAAACCGATTGTTTCAATACAGTTCAATTGGGAACCATTCAGAGATAAATACATTTAATTCAATTGTCTGCTCTTTCATCATTAACTAAAAAAGATCACCTATGCATGTGTATCTTGAATCATGTGTATTTAGATAACAAGATGGCTAATCACTTTAGAACCATTATAAATACTTCCAGGACAGTTGAAGTCTTCCATTAATTGGTCTTGTTATTTGCCTGCACCTTTGCAGGTATAGTACATTTTGCAGTTATCCCCCCGAGATGGTAAAAGAGATGCCGAAAAAATTTCTTGTCAAAGAGGTTATTAATTTTTTAATATTCTCTGCACTAGCTTATTTGTTTGCATGGAGCTAATTAGTCATGTATACTTTCAGATACAGAGACTTCAGTTTGCATTGGGAGAGCAAAGCAAAATGGCAATGCTTAGCCAACAGCAGTGTGAGAGGCTGAAGAATGTATGCTTGTTTCCCCCATTTGAAAAAAAGGATCAATAAGTATTACTTCTGTCCCAAATTACTTATCTTAGATTTCTCTAGATATGGATGTATCTAACACTAAAACGTGTCTCGATACATCCGTATGTAGACAAATCTAAGACAAGTAATTCGGGACGGAGGGAGTACATCTTAAGAATGTCTAGCAGGGTTTTCTCTGGTTTGCTGGTGTGCTGCAAGTTTGCAACAACAAATATTGGCATTATTGCATTTTAGAATGTTCAGCTAATTTAAAAAGTCCAATGCCATTGCAATATGACTGGGAGAGACTATATCTCATCATGAAAGAACCACTGTAAAACTTAAGATGCAATACATAATTCTGATTAATTTTGACCGGAACAATTTCAGCGAGCTAATAATACTTCTGATAATTTGTCCATAAATACAGGAACGAATCTTATGTCGAATTTGCTTTGAGAGGTACATCTGCATTGTTCTGCTTCCATGCCGCCATCATGTTCTATGCGAGTAAGATTCCTTTTCATTAACTAATATGCCCGTGCTCTGTACGTTCACAGGTTATTACTTTGAAGCTCTGAAGCTACATACTGATATATGCGCGTTCATATTTATCTGCAAATGTCCAACCTTTTCTTTTTTGTTGTTCTCGCAGGCCTTGCTCTGACAAGTGCCAATCATGCCCGATTTGTCGAGTGCCTATTGAGACCAAGTTATCTGTTAATGATGCAGTGAATTCAGACGATCCATTAAGTGACATTGTCTAGAAGCTGACATGTTGGCCATAGCATTAGAACTTCAACTTCTGGTGTCAGCAGCAACACACTGATTGCCGGCATAGGAAGATAAACTATTCTGGCTTTGAAGTTGAAAGGAAAGCTAGAATAAGTTGCGGCTCAGAACAGAGGACATGAAAATCAAGAGCCGTACCGCGTGCGCAATCCCTCTTCTCGAGTGACAGTATTACAGAAAGAAAGTGCGAGCGGTTGATTCTCTCTCACCCATATATGGCGGCAGCACGAATAGCCACTTGAGCCACTGAATTTCCTGGCAAAGGCTGCCAGACGTGTTGCACCTGGACAGTTTCTGAGGAAGGGTGGTTCTTATATAACTTCTTAACAGCTGACAGGGGGGTCACTTCAGGTTGTTTGAACTGTTGTTTTCAGGGTCCAAACTATAACTTTCACTTCATCAGTTCAGACGAGTTTATCCGCTGTTTGCAGCAAAGCCGCCCCGCTCTTTCCAGTGTAGCTAGTTGTTACCCATCTTTCTTGTGAACATGCATTTGCTGCCTAGTACCTTGGTGCACATATATGGATAGGTAAGGCAATAATGGGTTCCCCAGTTTCTCACCCCAGGTTTCGCCGTCGCGGCGGAAAGCTTTGGTCGCTGGTCCTGTCAAATGATGAGAGCCATTGCTCGTGCAGGCACGTCGGCCGCATCATGCGCGGGCCTTTCTCCTGCTCGCCGGAAAGAGGAGCTTTGCTGTACGAGAATGGGCGCGCAAGTCAACATTTGTGGCCGCGATCGACCTCTCACCCCTCCCGTCAGGTTGCCATGAAATGATTCGGCATGTCTTGTGGCCTGCAATGCTCTTTGCAGATCGAGGGGCTTTGCTTTGCTAGGTGCATTGCCCCGCGTGGCGGAAGGACGGGTCGCGCTCCGTTGGTGCGTTCCTTGTCCCCGCCGTTGCTTTCTTTCCAGGTCCAGGTCGCCTCCCTCTGGTCGTTGCTTGTGTAGACCTGCTTTTGTGCTGCCTCCGTCTTTGTGTGATGATGATGATGGTGATGCATGTGGCGCCGCAAGGTGGCGGCAAGCCAAGCCAAGCCGCATCTGGACTCGATGCCGGAAGCTGGTTGGCCCTAGGTACAACTCAGCACATGTCTTGCTCGTCTTTGTTTATCTGGACTGGATGGCTCACTTGTACTTGCAAGGTTAAGGACTAGTGGTTAGCGATGAAGTAAATGAAGTGGGTCTTGCGGCCGGTCCCTAACTAGGACGAAGATGATGATGAACGGAACGGAGGCACCACCTGTAGCATCTGGTTTGAGAACATCTCACATCCTAAATGCGTGACTATGAAATAAACCAACTCTAGTTGCACATCCTTTGACGGCCATGCGCAAACCGCCCAACTGTGGTTGCACCCGCAAGCCATGCAACTCAAGATGCGCATCTCTCATGAAAAAATAAATCCTGAACGCGCATTTCTCCTATGCCTAGGAACTTATTTTAGGTGAGGACAAACAAATATGGATACTGTGGTGGAGATGCTGTTAGCTAATCGGGACTGGTCATCAACATCATGTCTCGCACCCGGGTTGGTGCGGTGTGACGCTCTCTAGCGTTGATGTGTGGACCTCGCAACAGGATAGGACACAGATGGTTACCACCATCACAGCTCGGATTCCAGCTAGCCCTAACCAGCGGGATAGTGTGCGTCGACTTGGACCCGACTGCTGCGCGGCACAATCATTTTGCACGACCATAGACCATAGTAGTAGTAGTTTGGTTTTCCTAGAGCACGTACGCGCATGGCAGAGTGTGATGGATGGAATGGAATGGAATCAGTGGCAAAAGGCGACCGGTCGAGGCGAGGTCAAGCAAAGCAAAGCAAAGGCGCGCGTGCCGTCGTCAAGTCGACCCAGCACGCACGCACGCACGCACGGTTCATTGTTTTTGAGATAGCTAACCACTTATGTCAAGTGGTCACGCACGCACGGTTCGTCTCGTACCCAATATCGATCGATCGATCCGTCTCGTCTCGATCAGCATGCAGCGTGTGTCGGAGAAAAACGCCCTCGGCCCGTACGCGCACGTACCTCCCGCCGCATTCCGTAGCCACACCTACGACGCTACGACTGCTGCTGCTGCTACACGGAGGAGGAGGAGGAGGATGATGATGGGACGCGCGCGCACCAGCCGTGCCGCGCGCAGGTGCAGAGAACCAACCACATCGTGCGCGCGGGGCGGGGCGGGGCGGCGGTCCTGTGTTTTCGTGCAGGTTCATTGCACTCCACGCGTGCGCGCGCGCGACACCTCGCATGCATCTCGATCGGTCGATCGATCCTCTCGTGGTAAAGGTACCTTGTTCGCCGGCAGCCCCTAAGCTGTATGAGTGATTGACAAAAAACTACCTAAAGTACTTTAGGGTTTGTGTCCCACAAAACTATCATTTTTTTAAAAGTGGCCAAAAACTAAAAAAAATTTAAAAACGTGACTAAAAACTATCAGGTTGATTTAATGGTCGTTTTGACCATTTTAACAGCGATTCTGACGATAGTGGCCCACTTGCCAGGCGGGCGGCCCACCTAATGGCCAATGGCGCGCACGCGGGACCGTTAGAGCCGCTCGTCGGCCGCACCTGGTCGGACCAGGTCATAACCTGGCCGACCGGGCCGCTCGTCCCCCACCAGCTCTCTCACTCTTCCCGAGCTCACTCCACTCCTCTCTGCTCTCCTCTGCTTCTGTTTCTTCTTCTAGCGCTCCGGCGACGCCGCGACCATGCCGTCGTGGCCGAACAACAACGAGACGTCGGGCGACGATGACGAGTACATGAGCGAGTTCAGCAGCATGCAGATGGAGTACTTTGTAAGTCAGCTCAGGCTATCCTCTCCCTCTCCTGTCTGTTCTGTTCTAGGGTTAGGGTTAGGGTTTGAAGATATTTGAGATTTTTCCATTTAAGTTGATATATGTGAGTTGTTCTTGATATAGATATGCTTTTGTTTTTGCAGCAAACTCCTGACACTGTGATAGACCCTAGTTTTCGTGGGCTTGTGACCGAATCTGACAGAAGGTGCATCCTGCACAGGCAGAGGGCGGGCAAGTTTGTGGCATTTGAAGGCATTGACACTGGCAAGAGATTCATAGGATGTGCTACTGAGGTAATGGACCAAGTTGGTGTGGATTTGAGTAGCTTGAATTTCTGCTATGTAGTGGAAACAAACTGTTTAGTTGTTGTTCTTCTGAAATTTCCTTAAGTCTGAAAACATTGATATGTCTGAATACTGTACTTGTAGTAAAGAGCACTGGAAACATATGAAACATATTGATGTATTGTATTTTTAGTATAGAAATAACTAGCTAGTGTAGCTTATATCATTATTGTTTATGATTTGTTATTCTGAATTTGCTTGTTCATTGTAAATTTAAATTGATTTTCAGGATGGTGTGAACTGTGGTGTTCTGGAGTGGGTAGATGCCCCCTGGCCTGTAATTCTGCAAAGGTGCTTAAGCAAGCTCTGGGATATGTATCATGAGCAGAACCTTGGTAGAGCCCAGGATAATGAGGCTCATGGGATAGAGGTTGCAAAACTGCAGAAGGAGCTTGATTCTCTGGCCAATCAGTATAGCCAGCTGGTGGATGATGTGTCCAAGTTGTTTGATTATCAGGATGGAATCAAATCTTATGACATGGATTGCACAAGCCAGGCAATTAATGAACTGAAGGAGAAGAAGAAGCAACTTGAGGAGCAGACAAAGATTGAGCTTCAAATGGAGAAGCTTAAGCTCAAGAAAGAACACAAGTGCATCTGAAAGGTGCATCCTTCAGAGTCAAGCTGATATAATCCACAACACAAGGAAGGCCATGAATGAGCTAGAGGTGGAGAAAGATCTCCTTAAAGAAGAGAAGAAGAAGCTGGAGAATGTCATTGCTGAGCTCCTTAAGGTTGGTCATGGGTGCAAGGAAAAGCTAGACAAGATAAAGGAAGTTGTGATGGAGGAGTGAAGTGGCAGCTCTGGATGGTAAGTATATATGAGGCCTATATATATAATTAGCCTAGGAATGATCAGTCTGATGCAAATATGCCCTGATCTACCTATGAACTACCTTAAAACTACCTAAGAACTGTAATGGGTTCAGATCATTTTGGTTGGTGTGGGGGTGGTGTTTTCCCTGATCTGTACTGCCCAACTATTATCCTGATGCTAAGAACTGGTGCTAAGTTAAGTTAAGAACTAAATTATCTAAGTCTGATGTAGTTTATTTGTGTGTGTTGTATCATAAGTTCTTGCTGAGATCTGTTTACTTCATAAATTGCTTCATCACAGGTTCAGACAAATTCAGAGAAGTTTGGAAGACATTTCGTCTCCCATAGATAGCATTTAGTCTTACTGTTATGTCAGTTTAAGTGTCTTTGAACAATTTCAGTGTCCATGTCCTATCTATGTAAGAACACTTAAACTGACATAACTGAATCTCACTGAGATTGCAAACACCCTGATAAACTGACAGAACTGAATCTAACATAGATCTGGCGATAACTGCTGTAACTAAATCTGAAACTTACAGTTTCAGATTGTTAGGCCCCTGCCTTGCTATGCGACCTGACCGTCACACCTTTTGCTTGACTTGAGTGGTAGGTGGCAGCTCTGACACCTCCTCTTCGTCTCCATCGATGACGATGATGGGAGGAGGACGTCGGCGAGCCAGCAGTGCTGGTGGGGCGATGATCTGCAGGTCCTTGTCGTCATTGCCCATAGTAGTTGGAGTTGTAGCTTGTGCTGGAGGGATATAGCAGTGGGCTGCCCACCGTTCCCTCTGCCCAGCATCGTCGGAGTCCGCCTCCTTCATTGCCCACAGCAACATGTCGATGGGAATGATACCCTTACCTGGGGTTGCATAGCGTTGGTCCATGCGCTGCTTCTCCTTAGTCGTCGCCTTCTTCCTCACCTCTTCTGATGCATCCACGAGCCCTTGTGCGCTGCTGTATCTCATGGCAATCTTCATGTAGTCGAGGAAGAGGTCTTCGTCGCCGCGAGCCAACCCGAAAAGCATGGCAACCCAGCCCTTGCCGGTGGGGAAGGGGTTCAGCCATGGGTCTGGCGTAGAGGAAGAACCAGCCATGGATGTAGGTGGAGTGAGAGAGGTAGAGTGAGCAGAGATAGAGTGAGTTGTTGGGCTACTTAAATGTTGGAGTGGAGGAAGTGCGGTGGAGTGTGACAGTGGGGAAGTGGTAGATTGAGTGATGAGAAATGGTGGTAGTTGTGTTGCAATTAAAGTCTTTGTTGAAACCCAGCAACTTGAAACTTGTGTGCTCAAACAGTGGAGTAGTTGATGGTCAAAGTATTTCAAAAATTAGAGTGACCAAAAAATCACATTTCAGCAAACCCAAGTATAGAAACATTCAGATAAATGCAGATAGATGGATTCAGGCATAAGTTCAGACTTAAAACTACTGTGCCATGGATACATTTCTTAGAAAATAAGCATAGTATTTATCATAGATTTTCCAACAACCCAAATATAGATAGTTCAGAAAATAAGCATAGTCTTTAACATAGATTCAGGCAGCCACATTGCATCGTCTTCATCACGGTTGGTGCATCTCCTAAACTGCATCCTTCACTGCAATCATAAAGTTCAGAAAGTTCAGAACAAGACAAGATTCAAAGCAAGACTAAGAACAAGATTCAGGGCAATATTGTGAAGGAAATATGCCCTAGAGGCAATAATAAAGTTATTATTTATTTCCTTACATCATGATAAATGTTTATTATTCATGCTAGAATTGTATTAACCGGAAACATAATACATGTGTGAATACATAGACCAACAGAGTGTCACTAGTATGCCTCTACTTGACTAGCTCGTTAATCAAAGATGGTTATGTTTCCTAACCATGAACAAGGAGTTGTTATTTGATTAACGAGGTCACATCATTAGTAGAATGATCTGATTGACATGACCCATTCCATTAGCATAGCACCCGATCGTTTAGTATGTTGCTATTGTTTTCTTCATGACTTATACATGTTCCTATAACTATGAGATTATGCAACTCCCGTTTACCGGAGGAACACTTTGGGTACTACCAAACGTCACAACGTAACTGGGTGATTATAAAGGAGTACTACAGGTGTTTCCAATGGTAGATGTTGGGTTGGCGTATTTCGAGATTAGGGTTTGTCACTCCGATTGTCGGAGAGGTATCTCTGGGCCCTCTCGGTAATGCACATCACATAAGCCTTGCAAGCACTGCAACTAATATGTTAGTTGTGAGATGATGTATTACGGAACGAGTAAAGAGACTTGCCGGTAACGAGATTGAACTAGGTATTGGATACCGACGATCGAATCTCGGGCAAGTAACATACCGATGACAAAGGGAACAACGTATGTTGTTATGCGGTCTGACCGATAAAGATCTTCGTAGAATATGTAGGAGCCAATATGGGCATCCAGGTCCCGCTATTGGTTATTGACCGGAGACGTGTCTCGGTCATGTCTACATTGTTCTCGAACCGTAGGGTCCGCACGCTTAACGTTACGATGACAGTTATTATGAGTTTATGCATTTTGATGTACCGAAGGTTGTTCGGAGTCCCAGATAAGATCACGGACATGACGAGGAGTCTCTAAATGGTCGAGACGTAAAGGTTGATATATTGGAAGCCTATGTTTGGACATCGGAAGTGTTCCGGGTGAAATCGGGATTTTACCGAAATACCGGGAGGGTTACCGGAACTCCCCGGGAGACTAATGGGCCTATTGGGCCTTAGTGGAAAAAGAGAAAAGGGACAAGCCCAAGCTGGCCGGCGCCCCCCCCTTCCCCAAGTCCTAGTAGGACTAGGATAGGGGGCCGGCCCCCCTTCTCTCTCTTTCCCCCCCGGGAGTCCTAATTGGATTAGGATTGGGGGGAGGAGTCCTACTCCCGGTGGGAGTAGGAATCCCCTGCGCCTCCTCTCCCTGGCCGGCCGGCTCCCCCTCCTCCAACCTTTATATACGGGGGCGGGGGGCACCCCAAGACACACAACTTGATCCTTGAGATCGTTCCTTAGCCGTGTGCGGTGCCCCCTGCCACCAAATTCCACCTTGATCGTACCGTTGTAGTGCTTAGGCGAAGCCCTGCGTCGGTAGTACATCAAGATCGTCATCACGCCGTCGTGCTGACGGAACTCTTCCTCGACGCTTTGCTAGATCGGAGCCCGAGGAACGTCATCGAGCTGAACGTGTGCTAAGAACTCGGAGGTGCCGGAGTAACGGTGCTTGGATTGGTCGGATCGGGAAGAAGACGTACGACTACTTCCTCTACGTTGTGTGATCGCTTCCGCAGTCGGTCTGCGTTGGTACGTAGACAACACTCTCCCCTCTCGTTGCTGTGCATCACCATGATCTTGCGTGTGCGTAGGAAATTTTTTGAAATTACTGCGTTCCCCAACAGTGGCATCCGAGCCTAGGTTTTATGGTTTGATGTTATATGCACGAGTAGAACACAAGTGAGTTGTGGGCGATACAAGTCATACTGCCTACCAGCATGTCATACTTTGGTTCGGCGGTATTGTTGGGTGAGACGATCCGGACCAACCTTACGCGTACTCTTACGCGAGACCGGTTCCCTCGACGTGCTTTGCACATAGATGGCTTGCGGAAGACTGTCTCTCCAACTTTAGTTGAACCAAGTGTGACTACGCCCGGTCCTTGAGAAGGTTAAAACGGAGTCTATTTGACGAACTATCGTTGTGGTTTTGATGCGTAGGTGAGATGAGTTCTTGCTTAAGCCCGTAGCAGCCACGTAAAACTTGCAACAAACAAAGTAGAGGACGTCTAACTTGTTTTTGCAGGGTATGTTGTGATGTGATATGGTCAAGACATGATGCTGATTTTATTGTATGAGATGATCATGTTTTGTAACCGAGTTATCGGCAACTGGCAGGAGCCATATGGTTGTCGCTTTATTGTATGCAATGCAATCGCGATGTAATGCTTTACTTTATTACTAAGCGGTAGTGATAGTCGTGGAAGCATAAGATTGGCGAGACGACAATGTTGCTACGATGGAGATCAAGGTGGCGCGCCGGTGACGATGGTGATCATGACGGTGCTTCGGAGATGGAGATCACAAGCACAAGATGATGATGGCCATATCATATCACTTATATTGATTGCATGTGATGTTTATCCTTTTATGCATCTTATCTTGCTTTGATTGATGGTAGCATTATAAGATGATCTCTCACTAAATTATCAAGAAGTGTTCTCCCTGAGTATGCACCGTTGCCAAAGTTCGTCGTGCCCAGACACCACGTGATGATCGGGTGTGATAAGCTCTACGTCCATCTACAACGGGTGCAAGCCAGTTTTGCACACGCAGAATACTTAGGTTATACTTGACGAGCCTAGCATATGCAGATATGGCCTCGGAACACAGAGACCGAAAGGTCGAGCGTGAATCATATAGTAGATATGATCAACATGACGATGTTCACCATTGAAAACTACTCCATCTCACGTGATGATCGGTTATGGTTTAGTTGATTTGGATCACGTGATCACTTAGAGGATTAGAGGGATGTCTATCTAAGTGGGAGTTCCTAAGTAATTTGATTAACTGAACTTAAACTTATCTTGAACTTAGTACTGATAGTATCTTGCTTGTTTATGTTGCTTGTAGATAGATGGCTCGTGCTATTGTTCCGTTGAATTTTAATGCGTTCCTTGAGAAAGCAAAGTTGAAAGATGATGGTAGCAATTACACGGACTGGGTCCGTAACCTGAGGATTATCCTCATTGCTGCACAGAAGAATTACGTCCTGGAAGCACCGCTGGGTGACAGGCCTGCTGCTGGAGCAACGCCAGATGTTATGAACGTCTGGCAGAGCAAAGCTGATGACTACTCGATAGTTCAGTGTGCCATGCTTTACGGCTTAGAATCGAGACTTCAACGACGTTTTGAACGTCATGGAGCATATGAGATGTTCCAGGAGTTGAAGTTAATATTTCAAGCAAATGCCCGAATTGAGAGATATGAAGTCTCCAATAAGTTCTATAGTTGTAAGATGGAGGAGAACAGTTCTGTCAGTGAGCATATACTCAAAATGTCTGGGTATAATAATCACTTGATTCAGATGGGAGTTAATCTTCCAGATGATTGCGTCATTGACAGAATTCTCCAATCACTACCACCAAGCTACAAGAGCTTCGTGATGAACTATAATATGCAAAGGATGAACAAGACTATTCCCGAGCTCTTCGCAATGCTGAAAGCTGCGGAGGTAGAAATCAAGAAGGAGCATCAAGTGTTGATGGTTAGCAAGACCACTAGTTTCAAGAAAAAGGGTAAAGGGAAGAAGAAGGGAAACTTCAAGAAGAACATCAAGCAAGTTGCTGCTCAAGAGAAGAAACCCAAGTCTGGACCTAAGCCTGAAACTGAGTGCTTCTACTGCAAGCAGACTGGACACTGGAAGCGGAACTGCCCCAAGTATTTGGCGGATAAGAAGGATGGCAAAGTGAGCAAAGGTATATGTGATATACATGTTATTGATGTGTACCTTACTAGAGCTCGCAGTAGCACCTGGGTATTTGATACTGGTTCTGTTGCTAATATTTGCAACTCGAAACAGGGACTACGGAATAAGCGGACACTAGCAAAGGACGAGGTGACGATGCGCGTGGGAAACGGTTCCAAAGTCGATGTGATCGCGGTCGGCACGCTACCTCTACATCTACCTTCGGGATTAATATTAGACCTAAATAATTGTTATTTGGTGCCATCGTTAAGCATGAACATTATATCTGGATCTTGTTTAATGCGAGACGGTTATTCATTTAAATCAGAGAATAATGGTTGTTCTATTTATATGAATAATATCTTTTATGGTCATGCACCTTTGAAGAGTGGTCTATTCTTGTTGAATCTCGAAGATAGTAACACACATATTCATAATGTAGAAGCCAAAAGATGCAAAGTTAATAATGATAGTGCAACTTATTTGTGGCACTGCCGTTTAGGTCATATCGGTGTAAAGCGCATGAAGAAACTCCATACTGATGGGCTTTTGGAACCACTTGATTATGAATCACTTGGTACTTGCGAACCGTGCCTCATAGGCAAGATGACTAAAACACCGTTCTCCGGTACTATGGAGAGAGCAATAGATTTGTTGGAAATCATACATACCGATGTATGTGGTCCGATGAATATTGAGGCTCGTGGCGGATATCGTTATTTTCTCACCTTCACAGATGATTTAAGCAGATATGGGTATATCTACTTAATGAAACATAAATCTGAAACATTTGAAAGGTTTAAAGAATTTCAGAGTGAAGTTGAAAATCATCGTAACAAGAAAATAAAGTTTCTACGATCTGATCGTGGAGGAGAATATTTGAGTTACGAGTTTGGTATACATTTGAAAAATTGTGGAATAGTTTCGCAACTCACGCCACCCGGAACACCACAGCGTAATGGTGTGTCCGAACGTCGTAATCGCACTTTACTAGATATGGTGCAATCCATGATGTCTCTTACTGATTTACTGCTATCGTTTTGGGGTTATGCTTTAGAGACGTCCACATTCACGTTAAATAGGGCACCATCAAAATCCGTTGAGACAACGCCTTATGAACTATGGTTTGGCAAGAAACCAAAGTTGTCGTTTCTTAAAGTTTGGGGCTGCGATGCTTATGTGAAAAAGCTTCAACCTGATAAGCTCGAACCCAAAGCGGAGAAATGTATCTTCATAGGATACCCAAAGGAAACTGTTGGGTATACCTTCTATCACAGATCCGAAGGCAAGACATTCATTGCTAAGAATGGATCATTTCTAGAGAAGGAGTTTCTCTCGAAAGAAGTGAGTGGGAGGAAAGTAGAACTTGACGAGGTAACTGTACCTGCTCCCTTATTGGAAAATAGTACATCACAGAAAACTGTTTCTGCGACACCTATGCCAATCAGTGAGGAAGCTAATGATGATGATCATGAAGCTTCAGAACAAGATACTACTGAACCACGTAGATCAACCAGAGTGAGATCCGCACCAGAGTGGTATGGTAATCCAGTTCTGGAAGTCATGATGCTAGATCATGATGAACCTACGAACTATGAAGAAGCGATGGTGAGCCCAGATTCCGCAAAGTGGCTTGAGGCCATGAAATCTGAGATGGGATCCATGTATGAGGACAAAGTATGGACTTTGGTTGACTTGCCCGATGATCGGCAAGCAATTGAGAATAAATGGATCTTCAAGAAAAAGACTGACGCTGACGGTAATGTTACTGTCTATAAAGCTCGACTTGTCGCAAAAGGTTTTCGACAAGTTCAAGGGGTTGACTACGATGAGACTTTCTCACCCGTAGCGATGCTTAAGTCCGTCAGAATTATGTTAGCAATTGCCGCATTTTATGATTATGAAATATGGCAGATGGATGTCAAAACTGCATTCCTGAATGGATTTCTGGAAGAAGAGTTGTATATGGTACAACTAGAAGGTTTTGTCGATCCAAAAGGAGCTAACAAAGTATGCAAACTCCAGCGATCCATTTATGGACTGGTGCAAGCATCTCGGAGTTGGAATAAACGCTTTGATAGTGTGATCAAAGCATTTGGCTTTATACAGACTTTTGGAGAAGCCTGTATTTACAAGAAAGTGAGTGGGAGCTCTGTAGCATTTCTGATATTATATGTGGATGACATATTGCTAATTGGAAATGATATAGAATTTCTGGATAGCATAAAGGGATACTTGAATAAAAGTTTTTCGATGAAAGACCTCGGGGAAGCTGCTTACATATTAGGCATAAAGATCTATAGAGATAGATCAAGACGCTTAATTGGACTTTCACAAAGCACATACCTGGACAAGATTTTGAAGAAATTCAAAATGGATCAAGCAAAGAAAGGGTTCTTGCCTGTGTTACAAGGTATGAAATTGAGTAAGACTCAATGCCCGACCACTGCAGAAGATAGAGAGAAAATGAAAGATGTTCCCTATGCTTCAGCCATAGGCTCTATCATGTATGCAATGCTGTGTACCAGACCTGATGTGTGCCTTGCTATAAGTTTAGCAGGGAGGTACCAAAGTAATCCTGGAATGGATCACTGGACAGCGGTCAAGAACATCCTGAAATACCTGAAAAGGACTAAGGATATGTTTCTCGTATATGGAGGTGACAAAGAGCTCACCGTAAGAGGTTACGTTGATGCAAGCTTTAACACTGATCCGGACGATTCTAAATCGCAAACCGGATACGTGTTTACTTTAAACGGTGGAGCTGTCAGTTGGTGCAGTTCTAAACAAAGCGTCGTAGCGGGATCTACATGTGAAGCGGAGTACATAGCTGCTTCGGAAGCAGCAAACGAAGGAGTCTGGATGAAGGAGTTCATATCCGATCTAGGTGTCATACCTAGTGCATCGGGTCCAATGAAAATCTTCTGTGACAATACTGGTGCAATTGCCTTGGCAAAGGAATCCAGATTTCACAAGAGGACCAAACACATCAAGAGACGCTTCAACTCCATCCGGGATTTAGTCCAGGTGGGAGACATAGAGATTTGCAAGATACATACGGATCTGAATGTTGCAGACCCGTTGACTAAGCCTCTTCCACGAGCAAAACATGATCAGCACCAAGGCTCCATGGGTGTTAGAATCATTACTGTGTAATCTAGATTATTGACTCTAGTGCAAGTGGGAGACTGAAGGAAATATGCCCTAGAGGCAATAATAAAGTTATTATTTATTTCCTTACATCATGATAAATGTTTATTATTCATGCTAGAATTGTATTAACCGGAAACATAATACATGTGTGAATACATAGACCAACAGAGTGTCACTAGTATGCCTCTACTTGACTAGCTCGTTAATCAAAGATGGTTATGTTTCCTAACCATGAACAAGGAGTTGTTATTTGATTAACGAGGTCACATCATTAGTAGAATGATCTGATTGACATGACCCATTCCATTAGCATAGCACCCGATCGTTTAGTATGTTGCTATTGTTTTCTTCATGACTTATACATGTTCCTATAACTATGAGATTATGCAACTCCCATTTACCGGAGGAACACTTTGGGTACTACCAAACGTCACAACGTAACTGGGTGATTATAAAGGAGTACTACAGGTGTTTCCAATGGTAGATGTTGGGTTGGCGTATTTCGAGATTAGGGTTTGTCACTCCGATTGTCGGAGAGGTATCTCTGGGCCCTCTCGGTAATGCACATCACATAAGCCTTGCAAGCACTGCAACTAATATGTTAGTTGTGAGATGATGTATTACGGAACGAGTAAAGAGACTTGCCGGTAACGAGATTGAACTAGGTATTGGATACCGACGATCGAATCTCGGGCAAGTAACATACCGACGACAAAGGGAACAACGTATGTTGTTATGCGGTCTGACCGATAAAGATCTTCGTAGAATATGTAGGAGCCAATATGGGCATCCAGGTCCCGCTATTGGTTATTGACCGGAGACGTGTCTCGGTCATGTCTACATTGTTCTCGAACTGTAGGGTCCGCACGCTTAACGTTACGATGACAGTTATTATGAGTTTATGCATTTTGATGTACCGAAGGTTGTTCGGAGTCCCGGATGAGATCACGGACATGACGAGGAGTCTCGAAATGGTCGAGACGTAAAGATTGATATATTGGAAGCCTATGTTTGGACATCGGAAGTGTTCCGGGTGAAATCGGGATTTTACCGGAATACCGGGAGGGTTACCGGAACTCCCCGGGAGACTAATGGGCCTATTGGGCCTTAGTGGAAAAAGAGAAAAGGGACAAGCCCAAGCTGGCCGGCGCCCCCCCCCCCTTCCCCAAGTCCTAGTAGGACTAGGATAGGGGGCCGGCCCCCCTTCTCTCTCTTTCCCCCCCGGGAGTCCTAATTGGATTAGGATTGGGGGGGAGGAGTCCTACTCCCGGTGGGAGTAGGACTCCCCTGCGCCTCCTCTCCCTGGCCGGCCGGCTCCCCCTCCTCCAACCTTTATATACGGGGGCGGGGGGCACCCCAAGACACACAACTTGATCCTTGAGATCGTTCCTTAGCCGTGTGCGGTGCCCCCTGCCACCAAATTCCACCTCGATCGTACCGTTGTAGTGCTTAGGCGAAGCCCTGCGTCGGTAGTACATCAAGATCGTCATCACGCCGTCGTGCTGACGGAACTCTTCCTCGACGCTTTGCTGGATCGGAGCCCGAGGAACGTCATCGACCTGAACGTGTGCTAAGAACTCGGAGGTGCCGGAGTAACGGTGCTTGGATCGGTCGGATCGGGAAGAAGACGTACGACTACTTCCTCTACGTTGTGTGATCGCTTCCGCAATCGGTCTGCGTTGGTACGTAGACAACACTCTCCCCTCTCGTTGCTGTGCATCACCATGATCTTGCGTGTGCGTAGGAAATTTTTTGAAATTACTGCGTTCCCCAACATATTGAGCACAAGACAAGCAGATTCAGAAACACCAGAATTTAGTCAGAAACTACCGCGTTGAACTAATCCCAATGCTGTCTTCCTTCTGCTGTAGCCAGGATCTGAGTCCATCTCTTCCTTGTTGCTTGGAATCGATGGAAAGATGCCCTGTCTCTGGCCCACCAGATGATTAGTTCATCTGTGATATTGGTTCCTTCTGGGAACACCTCCTTGAACTGCTTCACGTCATTCTGGTTGCGTTCCGCCATAATCATGGCAGCAATCCTCTGGCGTCGCTCCTGTGCTTGTGCTCGATGGTTGGCCCTCCTTTCAGCCCTATCAACCTTGTCTTGTTCATCAACTACCTCTCCTAACTGTGGATCCATCAGTGGCGGCTAGGTTTTGGTCAAGGGGAATGAGGCGCAGGGATCCAGTGGTTTCTGGTGGCCTCTCTTATGTAGACAGTGTGGCAGGCTTGGTGGGTTAGTTAGGTCCAACACGGAAGCCCACCATCAGGCCCATGTTACACCACAAATTTTATAGAAGTATAGTCAGGTTCGGTCAGGTTCACACAAATTCAGACATACTCATGCAGAAAAGTACAGACATGTTCAAAACAAAATGAAACAGGTTCTAAACTAATTCAAACAGGTTCAAAGAGAGAAGTTCTACCTTTTTATAGTGTCAGTTACCACTGGCATAGAAATAACCCCTCAATCTGCTGCTTGCAAACCTCTTCCTTTTGTTACCAGCCAAAACATCTGAAGTTGCAGCAACAGATCTTGGTGCAGTGAATCCCTTGCCTCTCCCTTCACCTGCAGGCCTACCCCTTTTAGCTGTTGTAGTAGGAGCTGGTGCAGATGCAGCAGGAGCTGGTGCTCTTGCATGTGGTGCTGGTGCTCTTGCACTAGGGGTTGGTGCTTTTGGAGTTTGTACTGGAGCAGATGGAGCAGGTGCATAGACTGCCCTGTTTTCCTGCATTAAAGGTCAAACTTAACTTAGATTAGACTATGTAAAAGGAAACATTGCTCTGATGCTTGATAATTACCTGGTGTTTGTTTTTCCTCATTTCAGTTTAGGCCTAAGAGTCTTATTGCAACTTGTATACTTGTGTCCTTCCAACCCACAATTTCCATAGGTAATTGTTCCTATCCTACTGGTGTCTCTTGGGGCAGGAACTTCAAACTCTCCTTTCCTCCTTGCAGTCTGTTTTTTGCCTGCCTTTTCTTTGAACACAGGAGGTTCAATGTCTGGAGTGCTTGTGTGAGGCCAGAATTCTGGACCAGGAACAGGGTATATGATTTCTTTGTATGTCTCCAAATAAAGTGGCTTCTTGAAAAAGTCATTGACATAGTCTTCAGGATGCATCTTTTGCTTTGTCAGTATAGATATGCCATGACTGCAAGGTGCACCAGTCATGTTCCATCTCTTGCAGTCACATGTATACCCTTCCATGTCCACACAATACTGTTTTTCTTTGCTAGTGACTTGCCAAATTGTTGGACCAGCTCTGTCAGCCTGACAATACTTGGCATACCGCTTGTTCTCTTCTAAAACCTCTGACTAGGTTGGTGTGATTGTCCACCTGCTAATCTGTAACTTCTTCCTAGTTTGTTGCCTCTTGATCATTTGCTTGGTCCTAATCCCTTCAAACATTGTCCTTATTGGTTTGGCCCTAACATCCAGTATCATCTTGTTGAAGACTTCACTTAGATTGTTCACAACTAAATCTGTTTTGCAAGTATGATCCATAGCAAACCTAGACCAAGTAGAGACCTCAATTTTTTTGAGCCATTTCCAAGCATCCTCAGACTGTGCTTTCAGCTCTGCCATGCCTAGTTCATGCCCATGTTTAGTGTAGGAGTAGCTAGCCTTGTCAATACACTTCATTAGTTCCTGGCCTCTAAATCCAGCAGATTGAAAATTTGCATATATGTGCCTAAGACAATACCTTTGAGGTGAATCAGGGAATACCTCATTTATTGCCTTAAGCAAGCCCTGCACATTCACAAATTATTAATACAATTGTAAAAAATAAAATAATTAAAAAAAGTAATAACATAAATTGCTCAATGAAATTCTTCCCAACCTTTTGCCTGTCAGACATGATAGTGTATGTTCCAAATTTGTTGCCACTGCAAATGCAACATCTCAATTGAGTTAAAAACCAATTCCAACTTTCACCATCTTCCTTGTCAACCACACCAAAAGCTATAGGATAAATATTGTTGTTTCCATCCCTTCCTATGGCTGCAAGAATTTGCTGCCCAGTGGTTAACTTGATGAAGCATCCATCAAGACCTATAAATGGCCTGCAGTCATTAAGGAAACCTTCCTTTGAAGCCGCTAAACAATAGAACATATACTTGAATCTAGGAGTAGGTGCTGGGTTCTCTGGATCTTCAAATGTTGTTACTATACACCTGCTACATGGGTTTGTGTCAAGAACTTCTTGAAGATAATCCCCGAGCCTCAAGTACTACTACTTGTGGTCACCTTGAACTATAGCAACAGCCTTCCTCCTTGCCCTATATGCCACACTTCTTGATACATCCACTGAAAACTTAGTCTTAGTCTTCTTAATTAATGCATCCACAGGAGATCTAATGTCTTCTCTCAATGCTGCCTCTACTGACCTTGACATCCACTTAGTAGTAACCTTTGTGGACTCTGCACATGCTCCACAAGTGTGCAACATATCACACTTCTTGATGCAGAATGTTTTTTCATGAGCTAACTTAGAGGCACATATATAAAAATCACATCCCTGGGTGGCTCTCTCTGAGCACCAAACGATAATCCTATCTGGGGCATTTCTGTGGTATTGAAAATTTCTCAAAGTCCTAATGTGAAAATCCCTAAGTGCATCTCTGAACTCATACACAGTGGTGAAGCACAAGCCCTTACAGAACTGTTCTACTGGTCCTTGAAGTTTGTGATCATACCATACCCTGTCTTTCAACTTCTTATTCCTTCTCTTCCTACCACTTGGTAGTTTATAGGATCCTTCGGGCTCATCTTCTTCATCACTGATGCCATAATCACCAGGGAAACATTTTTCATCTGCTTCAGAGAACCAATCTGCTTTCTCCATTTTCTCAACCTCATGGTGGGATCTACTAGTTGGACCAGGTTTTCTCACTACCTTCAGTTTCTGTACCACTACTGTATCTTGTTTTGCAGCTTCATCTTCAGAGAAATACTCTGACTGAAAATCCACATTGTTCCCATCTGAACCTGAATTTGCAGCTTCATCATCAGAAACAAATTCAGACACATCAGTGTCACCTTCAAAATGGTTAAGGCCAGCCTCTCTCTGCACCATGCTTTTCTTCAGCTCTTCCTTTCTGTCCATGCTTATATCCACCAACTTAGTGCAACTTTGTTGAGTGTTAATGCAATGTTCAGCAAAATAACTATCTCTGTTTTCATGATTTTCATCTGCGTTACATTCCTCAAGAGCTCCCACTACTCTTATGTTCAGAAACTTTTCATTATGAGAGTGTGCGAACATCTGCTGCACATCATCTTCACAGCATATTTTATCTAAACCTTCTAATCCTTTCTCCTCATCAAATACATAGTACATATAATCATCAGCCACAAAGCCCTCACTCCCAATAAGAGAAAGTATTGTCAAATATGATATGTCTGACTGGTATAAATTTCGAACCACAGATTCTCTGGCATTGAAATGGAACCAAATTGACCACTTTGGGTCATCAATTCTGAAAATTATACAATGAAATACCTTTATTAACTGAAAACAGGATAACTGAACCTAACTAGGCACAATATTGAGTTTCTGTCAAACTACTTTTTTCAGTTTCTTACACAACAAAGTATGCACAATACTAACAATTTGCAAGGTCACCATAACTGAATCTAACCATGCAAAAAACAAGCATAATTTACTGATTCTCTGAATCTCTGAATCTCACAACCATGCAAAAAACTATGCCGTACCTGCCGCCGCCCGCAGAACGAGGAAGCTTCCACCGACCTTGAGCTCTGCTTCTTGTCGTCGATGGTGGTCGCGCCGGCGCCGACCAATCCAACGTCTGCTATGCGCCGCCAGCGGAAGGATTAGATTCGGACTGAGAAAGCTGGTGCGCCGCGCTGCCGCCCGGAGGTATGCCTGAATCGCCGCCGGAGTTTGCATCCACAGCCGCCATGGCCGGCGACGGCTAGGGCAAGGGAGGAGCTCGGGGGAGAGTGAGAGAGCTGGTGGGGAATGGGGAACCGGCCGGCCAGGTCTGACCTGGTCCGACCAGGTGCGACCAACGAGCGGCTCTAACGGCCCCGCGCGCGCGCCGTTAGCCGTTAGGCGGGCCGCCCGCCTGGCAAGTGGGCCACTATCGTCAGAATCGCTGTTAAAACGGTCAAAACGACCATTAAGTCAACCTGGTAGTTTTTAGTCATGTTTTTAAGTTTTTTTGGTAGTTTTTGGCCACTTTTAAAAAAGTGATAGTTTTGTGGGACGCGAACCCCTAAAGTGGTAGTTTTTTGTAGATCACTCAAGCTGTACAGTAGGAGCTAGCCCATATGTATGCATACGTATCATGATCGTGGCTACTCTGAGTGGATCGTCGTCGAGAAGGGTAGATCATGCATGTCCTCTAGCACGTACGTGTGTGTGTAGCTCGGTGCTTAGCTGCTTTGCCTTTTTAATACGGCGCCGTAGGTCCAACTCAGCAAAATTTCCACATAGGCATGCCATGTCAGCCTTGCAGGTGGGCCTAACCAATCAGTTTGACTGTTTTCGCGAGGTTATCCGACTACCCGTGCTCAGCGTTACGCATTAGGCATATTTTCGGTAGTTTTTTTTTGCCTTCTTCAATGTGGTACCAAGTTGCTATCCTAGCCTCAAGTGTGGTGGTTTAGGATAAATAACTCTTTTGAGATCGATGAAGTCGATGAAAACGTCTTCACCCACTGAACGAACATTACTGAAAAATCTGAAATAAATTCAGAAAAATGCAAGCAACAATGTCAAGTCCGAGACTTGAATCCTGGTGGATTGATTCCACCGTAGAGAGACTAACCATTCAAGCTAGTCCCAGTTCAGCTGCTATTACATGGATGAGGTCCAAACTATGGTCTGGCTGTAGTACATTCCTTTTTCTTTTGTAATGGGTCTCAGTGGTTTCATCAAGGGACTAGTCTCGACCCCTCGATTCCTTGAAAAAGGAGAATGTGCACCAGCCGATGCATGGACGTGTAGCCGGTAGCCGCCACACGTACGTAGTACGTACATGGCACGCATGAACGCCGCCCCTAGCTAGGCCGTGGATGAAGCCGCAAAGTGTGTCCCAGGCGAACACTCCAGCTATGAAGCCGCACACCGGGCCACTGGGCAGGTAGGCGCTGTAGCATGTGTGCAGAGGGTAGTGGCCAAGAGTGGAGTGGAGTTTCCTCCTTTTCCTTTTCGTTCCCGGCCGGCCGCGATTTGCTTTGCAAATTGCAACGACCAGTGTACTGTGTGGCCTCGGGGAGAAAGGAGGAGAAAACAACACGATCGACCGGCCGGCCAGTGTACTGTGCTGTGCACGTCTGCATGCAGGCGCGAAAAGAAGAGACCCGTCGATCCAAGGACGCTCTCTCTACTTGCTTGCATCCGGACAAAGTTAACCCTAGTTTTACTCTCGTGTAAATAAAGAGACTACACGGGCGTAGCACAGGCGGAGCTATATAGCTTAGCCAATTTGAGGCGGCGGCCGAGCAACAGGTGGATCAATATATGCAGAGGCGCAACAGAAAGCTACACGTTCTCCCGCAAAAAAAAGGAAAAAAAGAAGAAAAAAATGCTCTTGGGTCCATCAATATATGTAGTCTACATCGAGGACTTTAGAACCAATGCTTTCTACAAGCCCTTGGGGTTTAACAAGATTACTTCGATAAGATGAAGGCTCGGACTCTGCACAGCGCACACCACTGGTGGATGCAGAAAGATGACAGTGTCGATTTCTTCAACAACTTGTTTGTAATTTCATATCCTTACTAGAAAGTTTCTTGTAAGGGTTACCGTCGAGTGGACTAGATTGCGGGCTGCCCTACCGACCGTGTTGCCGGACTATCCGGACACCGTCTCCTAGCGGCTCTCACCAACGGGTGAGTTCTCGTGAACACGGCATATCATGCATTATGCCAGTCACCCACCATCCCCTGGCTTTCTCCCTTGTGGAAGGCCCCTCTGCCCTTAAAGATTAAGATTTTTGTGTGGTAACTACTAAGAGTTCGCATTCCTTTGGGGACCGAGGAGCTTAAGCGGCATGGCCTGGGTGACGGCTTGTGCCCCTTATGCGCGACACTGGAGACTGGGACTCACACCCTATTCTCATGTACGGTGGCTCGGGTCCTATGGACGTTCGTCCGTGATGCACTGGGGCCCGACTGGGAGGCCCTGGACGTCGCAGAGTTCCTACAGAGCAAGGCTACCCAACCTGGGCGATATCGCCGCTTATTCTGGCTTATTGGCGATGTCGTGGACACTATAGACGACACGTAATAAAATGATGATTGAGCGGGTCTTTCAGAGGCAGGCGTCCGATTCCTTCAAATTCTCTGCTTTTCTATAGCGCTGGCACCCGCTCGCTAGGCATCAAGACCGCGATCGGCTTGGGCTCATGCTGGACGCGCTACTGGCTACAACGGGTTGACCATCGTCTTTGTAGGGCCGCTTGTCGGCAGCCACTTGGTGTTTTTTTCCCTATTTCTCTCTTTTTTTGGGGATGATTGTGCTGTTGCCCCGATCGTCGTTCATGATTTGGAGTTAGATGTTGGTTATACGGATCGTTGCTTTATTTATAAAGCGGGGCGAAAGCCTATTTCGAGTAAGGGTTACTGAAATAATACTAAAACCTATTTTTTCGCGTTGACCTCACAAGAACCTCATTTCCGAGACAAGGAAAATACTCTTGTGAATCGAACATATCAATGAAAGCTTTCCCTTTATCACCCCATGGGGCGGTCCACATGGTTCATAACTACCCCACTTACTACGGGGCATTTACCCAGCCAACACTTAGATCTGGCTCTATCCAATGAAGTTTTTGTTCACTGAACATTATACACTTGCGACTCATACAAGCTAAATTAATGATGGCTAATGATTCTTCTCTTTTTATGTATTAAGTCACTTGGTATTTGCTTGCCCAATGGTCCCTTTGTTTTTATTTAGTTCACGTATTAGATTTGTATTGAGTCAAACTTTGTAAATTTTGACCAAGTTTATACAAAAACTTATTAACATTCACAATCCAAATCAATACCATTAGAATCATCATTCAATATATTTGCATATCATATATATTCATTATTGTGGAAGTTTAGACTGTTTTTGATAAACTTGGTCAAAAAATTTGACTTAGGTCAAAGCTAATATGCGGAGCAGGTAAAAACGAAGGGAGAGGGAGTATACTCTCTTTGGAAGGTGGTTGGTAATTAGGGTTTGATTCTGATAAGGGGGCGAATTAATCTGCCAAATGATGAGTACCAAAATCCCACCGAGTTATATGTTGTCTGAGGTGATTTTTTCTGGTGGTTTGAACACTGGACATTTAAAGTGGCAACATGCAATATATGCACTGCACGGGAGGCCGGCTGCTGGGAACTGGAACAGAAGATGAGACAGCGAAGCTAGCTAGACGACGAGGCAGCAAGTACTATGCACGAGAGGCAAAGGCAACCTAGGAGAAAAACAAATGCATATCTATTCAAAGCCTGTCCCTGAAAGTTGCGAGGGTTAACACGAGTGAGATTCTCCGGGGGCGGCCCCGGCCGTCAAATGACGACTCAGGTACGGGCCATGTCGATCGCCTGACGGAGAACGACAGGGTACGGCCGGCCACGGCCACGGCCAGTCACCGATCGCCTGCAGGCTGCAGCTCGGCAGTGTGCGCGCCATGCATGCAAAATATGGCCGGAGGCGCGTAGGGCCCCACACCGCGCGCGCCTGACAGGAGCAGCGCCGGCGGCGGGATCGCCGGCCGGCCGGGCCAGCAGATAGCTAGCTCCCTGGATGAATGACAGGATGTTACTTTCAAAGGGGGCATTGACTATGTATACGGAGAAACGAAACCCTAATTTTGATCTCTTGGACCTATGTGGTGGTGGATTGGAGTGGAGTAGTGTTAGATTCGATCTCTTGGATTATGTGGAGCAGTATTAGTTTAATCTTTGTCTTGCTGTCGGTTAGAGGATAAGGATGGCCCCAGATAGATGTAGACATGCGCACATAAGCGTGGAGAGAGAGAGAGAGAGGGGAGTTCACTGTTGGAGAGGAACATTGAGGGCCTCTTTGGTTCCAAGGAGTTTCATAGGAATTTGCAGAATTCCAATCCTTGGGAATTTTAATATTGTTGTTTGGTTGGTAGGACTAATCATAGGGCTACCCTAATAATCTATTCAAAGCATTTCTAACTGATCCCCTATAATATTATTTAGAGTAAAAAACAAGTTTTCTTTCCGGCACTAGCCGAAGCCCTCAAAACCGACACCAGCAAGCGCCATTGGCTTCGTTCCTTCCACTCCGCAGAACAGGCGGGACACACATAGGCCATCAAGTCGGTCATCTCTATGGTGCCACCGGCCAGCGCAACTTCCCCCATGGTCTGTCCGCTAATGGGGCCGGTCGGGAGGCCCACCAGCGCCTTGCGGCGAAGCAAGCCATGGAGGCATACTGTTGGAAATATACCATAGATGTAATAGTATTGTATTATTATATTTCCATATTCATAATTAAGAATTTATATTTCATGCTATAACTGCTATGATCTTGGAATGGGCGATTTAGTGGAAAACTCATATGCACATGTGGAATAATAAATTGTTAGAATAAATCCGAGGTACACGGTTGATCCACCGAGAAACAAGCAATCATAGACAATGAAGACACCAAGATTTGTTAACGAGGTTCGGCGAACTCGCCTACTCCCCGGGGCAATGACTACGGGCGCTCCTCCCCGAGATACGGCAACACCTGCCACCCGGGCGCCGGCACAAGCCGCCGGCACCCCCTTACGAGCCTGTCGCTATCTAGTTGTCATGGGTTACAACGTGGGGTGCCTCCTCATATATAAGAGGCCAAGGGTACAACGTGTCCGACTCCGACACTACACATATCCTACCCACACTACAACACCAAGTCCAAGCGTAACCCTACTAGTACAAAATATTCGACACAAACCCAACAAACTCCACCTTGGCGAATATTCACCACCACCTTGAATTTGTCCATGCGTCAAACTTCCATGTACTCCGGACTTGTGTTGTCTTCTTCGTAGCTTACTGAGAGCTACTCGACGAGTCTGCCCCAGACCCGCCGCCGCCGTGAGACCCCGCTGCTACTCCCGCAACTCTAGTCTCCGTGACTCCACCTGCAATAGTGCTCCCTTGCAGCTTGTAAAGATGCGAAGCCGTCCTCCCTCCAATCATCACGGTCACCTCATCTTGCATGATTCTCATGGTCTTCCTGTCCCGATCACAACGGAATCCCATACCACCATCATGAAGAACACCAAACGAAATTAGATTCCTCCTTAGCTCTGGCACATGCCTGACTCCCTGAAGCATCCGCTCAACTCCGTCAAACATCTTGATTTTGATGTCACCTACTCCAGCAACACGATAACCTGTGTCATCGCCCACATAGGCTAAACCAAACTCACCAGACTTGTACGAAGAGAACCACTCCCTGTTGGGTGTCGCATGAAAAAAGCAAGCCGAATCCAACATCCACGCTTCACCTTTGGTTGACCGCCTGTCTGATACTACGAGAACATCACTACTGCTGTCCGAGTCATCACCATGAGTTGCCTTATTAGCACATGCCCCACCATTGAGTTCTGGACAGTCCTTTCTCATATGTCCCCACTGCTTACACTTGTGACACTGTATATTCTTTTTCTTTTTCTTGTTCTTCCCAGCCTCATATCCCTTCCGCCACTGCTCACCCTTGACTAGCAAACCTTCACCATGAGAGACTTCCACCGCGTTCTTCTTTCTCATATCATAAGATAGCAATGCCGCAGTAATATCCTCATTCTTGACGGTCTCCTTGCCGTGCGTCAAAGTAGTGATCAAATGGTCATAGGATGATGGCAATGAACAAAGAAGCAGAATTGCCCTATCCTCGTCGTCAACCGTCGCACCCAAGCGTGCTAGATCCGTCACGACTTGATTAAAGGCGTTCATATACTCCACAAGATCTGACCCCTCCTGCATCCTCATCCCATACAACTTTTGCTTCAGATACACCTTGGTCGTCGCAGT
Source organism: Triticum monococcum (assembly GCA_034509565.1). Taxonomy (NCBI): domain Eukaryota; kingdom Viridiplantae; phylum Streptophyta; class Magnoliopsida; order Poales; family Poaceae; genus Triticum; species Triticum monococcum. The sequence goes on from CM067845.1 coordinate 444,462,266, forward strand.
CTTGGACATAAACTAACTTTCCAGCTTCTCCCAGATCTTCTTCGGCGAATTCTCATCCATCACATGGTAAATAACCTGGTCCGACAGACACAACCGTATAGTCCCGACTGCTTTCAACTGTAACTCCTCCCAGTCATCCGCCTCCATCTTAGCTGGCTTGGCTTCCTGCAACAACGCCTTCAAGCATCCCTGTTGTGCCAACAAATCTTTCACCCTTGTCTGCCATAACCCAAAGCTTCCAGTTCCGTTGAACTTCTCCACCTCAAACCTGGTACCCGATGGCGCCATGGTTCTTTGTACGGCTGACTCCATGAAAAATAACCGAGCAGTCTTCCCGTGATCCCCAAGTACACGAACGAAACCTCCACGTTACTGCTACTAGCGGTCAACGAACTAGTTGGTCTTCACGTCAAAGTGCTCCCTTGGCTCAACTCCAATACTAGCGCTATTTGCTTTCCTGCCAAAGCCTGTCCTCTCGATGGATACGTAGCCCCTGATGGATTTTTCTGGCCGATCTCGATCTGTTGCCTCGCCGTTGTCCCGTCTGGTTACCTGGCCTGTGCGACTAATTATACTAGCGCACTTGCAGGTTTCCGTATCCAACATGACGCGAGGTCTTCCAGGACTCGGTCCTGTTTTTGTTTCCAAAACAGATCTCATATAACTTGGCCTACATGCAACGCGCTGGACCGTGTCGTCACGTCTTGCTCCAGCCGCACGCCTTTGGAGTCCCTGGGCCGCACGCCCGCGCCCGACTTGGTCGGCAAGGCTAGCCCAGCTGGCCCTCACGTGCGCGTCCATGCCTTGGACTTCCATCGCTGCACGGCTCCATGCGCTTCCGATCCGAGCCGCTTCTGCTGCCACCGCTTGATGCTTTCCGATCTCGTCGAGTTCCCGTCGAATAAGTCGACCGCGGTACACAACTCCGCAACGAGCTCAATGATAATCTGCCTCGTCAATCAACGCATAACAACCTCTTTGTAACCTTGCTCTGATACCACTTGTTAGAATAAATCCGAGGTACGTGGTTGATCCACCAAGAAACAAGCAATCATAGACAATGAAGACACTGAGATTTGTTAACGAGGTTCGGCGAACTCGCCTACTCCCCGGGGCAATGACTACGGGCGCTCCTCCCCGAGATACGGCAACACCGGCCACCCGGGCGCCGGCACAAGCCGCCGGCACCCCCTTGCGAGCCTGTCGCTATCTAGTCGTCATGGGTTACAACGTGGGGTGCCTCCTCATATATAAGAGGCCAAGGGTACAACGTGTCCGACTCCGACACTACACATATCCTACCCACACTACAACACCAAGTCCAAGCGTAACCCTACTAGTACAAAATATTCGACACAAACCCAACATAAACGATAAAATAAATTCCTAGTCTCGCCTCTAAAACTAGCTCAAGTGTTGTTGATGATCACACTTTTCGGATCTTAGGATATCGTTAAGTGTAACGATAGTCCTAAAACAACATTGAGGGTATGACGTTAGAAGAACGATCATATTGAATTGACCAAAACTTGTTTGTTATACTTTGAGATGATATTGTCACAAGTCAATTGTTATAACATGGAGAGTTAGCATGTGTTTTAGTTCCTTAGACCATAGAGTATCGCAGTCACTTCTTACCGTACTATTGTACATTGGGGTTGCTCAAACGTCATATATAACTAGGTGATCATAATGACAACTTACACGTTCATCGGAAAGTTTGACAAGGGACTTGATAGCTCGAGAGTGGAATTTTCTCCTTCGACGATGGAGAGATATTCTTAGGGACCTCTCCATGTGACGACATCCATCATCGTCCGGCTAGACACAATTGACTACATCACAGGGATGCCGGAACATGTCAACGAGAAAGAAGAACAAAATCGATAACGAGGAGACCGGTATCGTGAGCATGTGTGTGACTCAAGAGGATACCGATACATCTCACATTGGGTTTGATAAAGTATTGTTAAGAAAAGGGAACATCACATGATAACCAAAGGTTCACTCGAATGTCATTCGTGTGATCATAGGGAGCGATATGGACGTCCATGGTTCTCCTATTGGTCATTGAGCGAGGGGGTTTCATTCATGTCTATGATTTACCGAATGACGGTGTCCTGGACTAGGGGGTACCAACCTAGTCAGCACATGGTCCAGGGGCCAGACTCACAACCTGCTAACATCGTAAGGAAGAACTCCGAAAGTCCTCAGCTTCGACGTGATCGAGGAGGATTCTGTCGAAGACTTGGCGTGCACTTCAAGAATTGCGCTAGCTGTTTACATGCGTATCCCTAGTGTTGGGGAGCGTAGTAATTCAAAAATTTCCTACGATCATGCAAGATATAACTAGGAGATGCATAGCAACGAGAGGGGAGAGTGTGTCCACGTACCCTCGTAGATCGAAAGCGGAAGCGTTTAGTAACGCGGTTGATGTAGTCGAACGTCTTCATGCTCCAACCGATCCAAGCACCGAACGTACAGCACCTCCGTGTTCAGCACACGTTTAGCATGATGACGTCTCTCGAGCTCTTGATCCAGTTGAGAACGAGCGAGAGTTCCGTCAGCATGATAGCGTGGCGACGGTGATGATGAAGTTACCGGCGCAGGGCTTTATCTAAGCACTACGATGATATGACCGAGGTGCTGAACTGTGAAGGAGGGCACCGCACACGGCTAAGAGATTTTCTGTTGTGCTATTGGGATACCCCTGGCCACGTATATAAAGGAGGGAGGGAGAGAGGAGGCTGGCCAGGAGGGGCGCGCCAGGGGGGAGTCCTACTTGGACTCCTAGTCCAAGTAGGATTTGCCCCCCTTTTCCTTTCTTCCATCGAGGGAAGGAAGGAGGGGAGAAGGAGAAGGAAGGAGGGGGCCGCGCCCCCACCCCTTGTCCAATTCGTTTTGGGCAGGGGGGAGGCGTGCGCCACCTCGTGGCCCTTCTTCCCTCTCTCCACTAAAGCCCACTAAGGCCCATTAACTTCCCGGGGGGTTCTGGTAACCTCCCGGTACTCCAAAAAATGCCCGAACTACTCGGAACCATTCCGATGTCCAAAGCAACTTTCCAATATATGAATCTTTACCTCTCGACCATTTCGAGACTCCTCAACATGTCCGTGATCTCATTCGAGACTCCGAAAAAACTTCGGTCATCAAATCACATAACTCATAATACAAATCATCATCGAACGTTAAGCGTGTGGATCCTATGGGTTCGAGAACTATGTAGACATGACTGAGAAACATCTTCGGTCAATAACCAATAGCAGAACCTGGATGCTCATATTGGCTCCAACATATTCTACGAAGATCTTTATCGGTCAAACCGCATAACAACATACGTCATTCCCTTTGTCATCGGTATGTTACTTGCCCGAGATTCGATCGTCGGTATCATCATACCTAGTTCAACCCCGCTGCCGGCAAGTCTCTTTACTCGTTCCGTAATGCATCATCCCATAACTAACTCATTAGTCACATTGCTTGCAAGGCTCATAGTGATGCGCGTTACCGAGAGGGCCTAGAGATACCTCTCTGATACACGGAGTGACAAATCCTAATCTCATCTATGCCAACTCAACAAACACCATCGGAGACACTTGTAGAGCATCTTTATAATCACCCAGTTACGTTGTGACATTTGATAGCACACAAGGTGTTCCTCCGGTATTCGGGAGTTGCATAATCTCATAGTCAGAGGAACATGTATAAGTCATGAAGAAAGCAATATTAATAAAACTAAACGATCATTATGCTAAGCTAACGGATGGGTCTTGTCCATCACATCATTCTCCAATGATGTGACCCCGTTCATCAAATGACAACACATGTCTATGGCCAGGAAACTTAATCATCTTTGATTAACGAGCTAGTCAAGTAGAGGCATACTAGGGACACTCTATTTGTCTATGTATTCACACATGTACTAAGTTTCCGGTTAATACAATTCTAGCATGAATAATAAACATTTATCATGATATAAGGAAATATAAATAACAAATTTATTATTGCCTCTAGGGCATATTTCCTTCACCTAGCTGGTAGACCGACCATGTATAACCCTAGTGATGTAGGGTGGAACCCTAGGGGACGATCTTTCATGAAATGGAGGGGATTCTCCGAAGAACATGATGAACACAAGGGAAAACACGAAGTGTTGGGGAACGCAGTAATTTCAAAAATTTTCCTACGCACACGCAAGATCATGGTGATGCACAGCAACGAGAGGGGAGAGTGTTGTCTACGTACCAACGCAGACCGACTGCGGAAGCGATCACACAACATAGAGGAAGTAGTCGTACGTCTTCTTCCCGATCCGACCGATCCAAGCACCGTTACTCCGGCACCTCCGAGTTCTTAGCACACGTTCAGCTCGATGACGTTCCTCGGGCTCCGATCCAGCAAAGCATCGAGGAAGAGTTCCGTCAGCACGACGGTGTGATGACGATCTTGATGTACTACCGACGCAGGGCTTCGCCTAAGCACTACAACGGTACGATCGAGGTGGAATTTGGTGGCAGGGGGCACCGCACACGGCTAAGGAACGATCTCAAGGATCAAGTTGTGTGTCTATGGGGTGCCCCCTGCCCCCGTATATAAAGGCCAGGGGCAAGGGGGTCGGCCGGCTAGGAGGGAGGCGCAGGGAGGAGTCCCACTCCTACCGGGAGTAGGACTCCTTCCCTCAAATCCTATTCCTAATAGGACTCTTCGGGAGAAAGAGAAGAGAGGGGGGCCGGCCCCTTCTCCTAGTCCTAATAGGACTAGGGAAGGGGGGTTCGGCCGGCTAGCCTGTGTGCTGCCCCTTCTCTCTTTTCCACTAAGGCCCAATAGGCCCATTTGCCTCCCGGGGGGTTCCGGTAACCCTCCCGGTAATCCGGTAAAATCCCGATTTCACCCGGAACACTTCCGGTGCCCAAACATAGGCTTCCAATATATCAATCTTTACGTCTCGACCATTTCGAGACTCCTCGTCATGTCCGTGATCTCATCCGGGACTCCGAACAACCTTCGGTACATCAAAATGCATAAACTCATAATAACTGTCATCGTAACGTTAAGCGTGCGGACCCTACGGTTCGAGAACAATGTAGACATGACCGAGACACGTCTCCGGTCAATAACCAATAGCGGGACCTGGATGTCCATATTGGCTCCTACATATTCTACGAAGATCTTTATCGGTCAGACCGCATAACAACATACGTTGTTCCCTTTGTCATCGGTATGTTACTTGCCCGAGATTCGATCGTCGGTATCCAATACCTAGTTCAATCTTGTTACCGGCAAGTCTCTTTACTCGTTCCGTAATACATCATCTCACAACTAACTTATTAGTTGCAGTGCTTGCAAGGCTTATGTGATGTGCATTACCAAGAGGGCCCAGAGATACCTCTCCGACAATCGGAGTGACAAACCCTAATCTCGAAATACGCCAACCCAACATCTACCATTGGAGACACCTGTAGTACTCCTTTATAATCACCCAGTTACGTTGTGACGTTTGGTAGTACCCAAAGTGTTCCTCCGGTAAACGGGAGTTGCATAATCTCATAGTTATAGGAACATGTATAAGTCATGAAGAAAGCAATAGCAACATCCTAAACGATCGGGTGCTAAGCTAATGGAATGGGTCATGTCAATCAGATCATTCAACTAATGATGTGACCTCGTTAATCAAATAACAACTCTTTGTTCATGGTTAGGAAACATAACCATCTTTGATTAACGAGCTAGTCAAGTAGAGGCATACTAGTGACACTCTGTTTGTCTATGTATTCACACATGTATTATGTTTCCGGTTAATACAATTCTAGCATGAATAATAAACATTTATCATGATATAAGGAAATAAATAATAACTTTATTATTGCCTCTAGGGCATATTTCCTCCAGTCTCCCACTTGCACTAGAGTCAATAATCTAGATCACATCACCATGTGATTAACATAAATAGTTCACATCATCATGTGATTAACACCCATAGTTCACATCGCCATGTGACCAACACCCAAAGGGTTTACTAGATTCAGTAATCTAGTTCACATCGCTATGTGATTAACACCCAAAGAGTACTAAGGTGTGATCATGTTTTGCTTGTGAGAGAATCTTAGTCAACGGGTCTGCCACATTCAGATCCACATGTATTTTGCAAATTTCTATGTCAACAATGCTCTGCATGGAGCTACTCTAGCTAATTGCTCCCACTTTCAATATGTATCTAGACCGAGACTTAGAGTCATCTAGATTAGTGTCAAAACTTGCATCGGCGTAACCCTTTACGACGAACCTTTTTATCATGTCCATAATCGAGAAACATATCCTTATTTCACTAAGGATAATTCTGACCGCTGTCCAGTGATCTACTCCTAGATCACTATTGTACTCTCTTGCCAAATCAGTGCAGGGTATACAATAGATCTGGTATACAGCATGACATACTTTATAGAACCTATGGCCAAGGCATAGGGAATGACTTTCATTCTCTTTCTATCTTCTGCCGTGGTCGGGTTTTGAGTCTTACTCAACTTCACACCTTGTAATACAGGCAAGAACTCTTTCTTTGACTTCTCCATTTTGAACTACTTCAAAATCTTTGTCAAGGTATGTACTCATTGAAAGAACTTATCAAGCATCTTGATCTATCTCTATAGATCTTGAAGCTCAATATGTAAGCAGCTTCACCGAAGTCTTTCTTTGAAAAACTCCTTTCAAACACTCCTTTATGCTTTACAGAATAATTCTACATTATTTCCGATCAACAATATGTCATTCACATATACTTATCAGAAATGCTGTAGTGCTCCCACTTACTTTCTTGTAAATACAGGCTTCACCGCAAGTCTGTATAAAACTATATGCTTTGATCAACTTATCAAAGCGTATATTTCAACTCCGAGATGCTTGCACCAGTCCACAGATGGATCGCTGGTGCTTGCACATTTTGTTAGCACCTTTTGGATTGACAAAACCTTCTAGTTGCATCACATACAACTCTTCTTTAATAAATCCATTAAGGAATGCAGTTTTGTTTATCCATTTGCCAGATTTCATAAAATGCGGCAATTGCTAACATGATTCGGACAGACTTAAGCATAGATACGAGTGAGAAAAACTCATCGTAGTCAACACCTTGAACTTGTCGAAAACTTTTGCGACAATTCTAGCTTTGTAGATAGTAACACTACTATCAGCGTCCGTCTTCCTCTTGAAGATCCATTTATTTTCTATTGCTTGCCGATCATCGGGCAAGTCAACCAAAGTCCATACTTTGTTCTCATACATGGATCCCATCTCAGATTTCATGGCCTCAAGCCACTTTGCGGAATCTGGGCTCACCATCGCTTCTTCATAGTTCGTAGGTTCATCATGATCTAGCATCATGACTTCCAGAACTGGATTACTGTACCACTCTGGTGCGGATCTCACTCTGGTTGATCTACGTGGTTCAGTAGTATCTTGTTCCGAAGCTTCATGATCATCATCATTAGCTTCCTCACTGATTGGTATAGGTGTCGCAGAAACAGTTTTCTGTGATGTACTACTTTCCAATAAGGGAGCAGGTACAGTTACCTCGTCAAGTTCTACTTTCCTCCCACTCACTTCTTTCGAGAGAAACTCCTTCTCTAGAAATGATCCATTCTTAGCAACGAATGTCTTGCCTTCGGATCTGTGATAGAAGGTATATCCAATAGTTTCCTTTGGATATCCTATGAAGACGCACTTCTCCGATTTGAGTTTGAGCTTATCAGGATGAAACCTTTTCATATAAGCATCGCAACCCCAAATTTTAAGAAACGACAGCTTAGGTTTCTTGCCAAACCATAGTTCACACGGTGTCGTCTCAACGGATTTAGATGGTGCCCTATTTAACGTGAATGCAGCTGTCTCTAATGCATAACCCCAAAACGATAGTGGTAGATCGGTAAGATACATCATAGATTGCACTATATCCAATAAAGTACGGTTATGACGTTAGGACACACCATTATGCTGTGGTGTTCCATGTGGCATGATTTTGTGAAACTATTCCACATTGTTTTAATTGAAGACCAAACTCGTAACTCAAATATTTTACCTCTACGATCATATCGTAGAAACTTTTATTTTCTTGTCACGATGATTTTCCACTTCACTCTGAAATTCTTTGAACTTTTCAAATGTTTCAGACTTATGTTTCATCAAGTAGATATACTCATATCTGCTCAAATCATCTGTGAAGATCAGAAAATAATGATACCTGTCGCGAGCCTCAATATTCATCGGACCACATACATCAGTATGTATGATTTCCAACAAATCTGTTGCTCGCTCCATTGTTCCGAAGAACGGAGTTTTAGTCATCTTGCCCAAAAGGCATGGTTCGCAAGCATCAAGTGATTCATAATCAAGTGATTTCGAAAGCCCATCAGCATGGAGTTTCTTCATGCTCTTTATACCAATATGACCTAAACGGCAGTGCCACAAATAAGTTGCACTATCATTATTAACTTTGAATCTTTTTGGTTTCAATATTATAAATATGTGTATCACTATGATCGAGATCCAACGAACTTGTTTCATTGGGTGTATGACCATCGAAGGTTTTATTCATGTAAACAGAACAACAATTATTCTCTGACTTTAATGAATAACCGTATTGCAATAAACATGATCAAATCATATTCACGCTCAACGCAAAAACCAAATAACACTTATTTAAGTTCAACACTAATCCCGAAAGTATAGGGGAGTGTGCGATGATGATCATATCAATCTTGGAACTACTTCCAACACACATCGTCACTTCACCCTTAACTAGTCTCTGTTTATTCTGCAACTGCCATTTCGAGTTACTAATCTTAGCAACTGAACTAGCATCAAATACTGAGGGGTTGCTATAAACACTAGTATAGTACACATCAATAACATGTATATCAAATATACTTATGTTCACTTTGCCATCCTACTTATCCGCCAATCACTTGGGGTAGTTCCGCTTCCAGTGACCAGTCCCTTTGCAGTAGAATCACTTAGTCTCAGGCTTAGGATCAGACTTGGGCTTCTTCACTTGAGCAGCAACTTGCTTGCCGTTCTTCTTGAAGTTCCCCTTCTTCCCTTTGCCCTTTTCTTGAAACTAGTGGTCTTGTCAACCATCAACACTTGATGTTTTTCTTGATTTCTACCTTCGTTGATTTCAGCATCACGAAGAGCTTGGGAGTTGTTTCCGTTATCCCTTGCATATTATAGTTCATCACGAAGTTCTACTAACTTAGTGATGATGACTAGAGAATTCTGTCAATCACTATCTTATCTGGAAGATTAACTCCCACTTGATTCAAGCGATTGTAGTACCCAGACAATCTGAGCACATGCTCACTAGTTGAGCGATTCTCCTCCATCTTTTAGCTATAGAACTTGCTGGAGACTTCATGTCTCTCAACTCGGGTATTTGCTTGAAATATTAACTTCAACTCCTGGAACATCTCATATGGTCCATGACGTTCAAAACGTCTTTGAAGTCCTGATTCTAAGCCGTTAAGCATGGTGCACTAAACTATCAAGTAGTCATCATATTGAGCTAGCCAAACGTTCATAACGTCTGCATCTGCTCCTGCAATAGGTCTGTCACCTAGTGGTGCATCAAGGACATAATTCTTCTGTGCAGCAATGAGGATAAACCTCAGATCACGGATCCAATCCGCATCATTGCTACTAACATCTTTCAACACAATTTTCTCTAGGAACATATCAAAATAAACACAGGGAAGCAACAACGCGAGCTATTGATCTACAACATGATTTGCAAAATACTACCAGGACTAAGTTCATGATAAATTTAAGTTCAATTTAATCATATTACTTAAGAACTCCCACTTAGATAGACATCCCTCTAATCCTCTAAGTGATCACGTGATCCAAATCAACTAAACCATAATCGATCATCACGTGAGATGGAGTAGTTTTCAATGGTGAACATCGTTATGTTGATCATATCTACTATATGATTCACGCTCGACCTTTCGGTCTCTGTGTTCCGAGGCCATATCTGCATATGCTAGGCTCGTCAAGTATAACCTGAGTATTCTGCGTGTGCAAAACTGGCTTGCACCCGTTGTAGATGGACGTAGAGCTTATCACACCCGATCATCACGTGGTGTCTGGGCACGACGAACTTTGGCAACGGTGCATACTCAGGGAGAACACTTCTTGATAATTTAGTGAGAGATCATCTTATAATGCTACCGTCAATCAAAGCAAGATAAGATGCATAAAAGGATAAACATCACATGCAATCAATATAAGTGATATGATATGGCCATCATCATCTTGTGCTTATGATCTCCATCTCCGAAGCACCGTCATGATCACCATCGTCACCGGCGCGACACCTTGATCTCCATCGTAGCATCGTTGTCGTCTCGCCAATCTTATGCTTCCACGACTATCACTACCGCTTAGTAATAAAGTAAAGCATTACATCACGATTGCATTGCATACAATAAAGCGACAACCATATGGCTCCTGCCAGTTGCCGATAACTCGGTTACAAAAACATGATCATCTCATACAATAAAATCAGCATCATGCCTTGACCATATCACATCACAACATGCCCTGCAAAAACAAGTTAGACGTCCTCTACTTTGTTGTTGCAAGTTTTACGTGGCTGCTACGGGCTTAAGTAAGAACTCATCTCACCTACGCATCAAAACCACAACGATAGTTCGTCAAATAGACTCCGTTTTAACCTTCTCAAGGACCGGGCGTAGTCACACTTGGTTCAACTAAAGTTGGAGAGACAGTCTTCCGCAAGCCATCTATGTGCAAAGCACGTCGAGGGAACCGGTCTCGCGTAAGAGTACGCGTAAGGTTGGTCCGGATCGTCTCGTCCAACAATACCGCCGAACCAAAGTATGACATGCTGGTAGGCAGTATGACTTGTATCGCCTACAACTCACTTGTGTTCTACTCGTGCATATAACATCAAACCATAAAACCTAGGCTCGGATGCCACTGTTGGGGAACGCAGTAATTTCAAAAATTTTCCTACGCACACGCAAGATCATGGTGATGCACAGCAATGAGAGGGGAGAGTGTTGTCTACGTACCAACGCAGACCGACTGCGGAAGCGATCACACAACGTAGAGGAAGTAGTCGTACGTCTTCTTCCCGATCCGACCGATCCAAGCACCGTTACTCCGGCACCTCCGAGTTCTTAGCACACGTTCAGCTCGATGACGTTCCTCGGGCTCCGATCCAGCAAAGCGTCGAGGAAGAGTTCCGTCAGCACGACAGCGTGATGACGATCTTGATGTACTACCGACGCAGGGCTTCGCCTAAGCACTACAACGGTACGATCGAGGTGGAATTTGGTGGCAGGGGGCACCGCACACGGCTAAGGAACGATCTCAAGGATCAAGTTGTGTGTCTATGGGGTGCCCCCTGCCCCCATATATAAAGGCCAGGGGCAAGGGGGTCGGCCGGCTAGGAGGGAGGCGCAGGGAGGAGTCCCACTCCTACCGGGAGTAGGACTCCTTCCCTCAAATCCTATTCCTAATAGGACTCTTCGGGAGAAAGAGAAGAGAGGGGGGCCGGCCCCTTCTCCTAGTCCTAATAGGACTAGGGAAGGGGGGTTCGGCCGGCTAGCCTGTGGGCTGCCCCTTCTCTCTTTTCCACTAAGGCCCAATAGGCCCATTTGCCTCCCGGGGGGTTCCGGTAACCCTCCCGGTAATCCGGTAAAATCCCGATTTCACCCGGAACACTTCCGGTGCCCAAACATAGGCTTCCAATATATCAATCTTTACATCTCGACCATTTCGAGACTCCTCGTCATGTCCGTGATCTCATCCGGGACTCCGAACAACCTTCGGTACATCAAAATGCATAAACTCATAATAACTGTCATCGTAACGTTAAGCGTGCGGACCCTACGGTTCAAGAACAATGTAGACATGACCGAGACACGTCTCCGGTCAATAACCAATAGCGGGACCTGGATGTCCATATTGGCTCCTACATATTCTACGAAGATCTTTATCGGTCAGACCGCATAACAACATACGTTGTTCCCTTTGTCATCGGTATGTTACTTGCCCGAGATTCGATCGTCGGTATCCAATACCTAGTTCAATCTTGTTACCGGCAAGTCTCTTTACTCGTTCCGTAATACATCATCTCACAACTAACTTATTAGTTGCAGTGCTTGCAAGGCTTATGTGATGTGCATTACCAAGAGGGCCCAGAGATACCTCTCCGACAATCGGAGTGACAAACCCTAATCTCGAAATACGCCAACCCAACATCTACCATTGGAGACACCTGTAGTACTCCTTTATAATCACCCAGTTACGTTGTGACGTTTGGTAGTACCCAAAGTGTTCCTCCGGTAAACGGGAGTTGCATAATCTCATAGTTATAGGAACATGTATAAGTCATGAAGAAAGCAATAGCAACATCCTAAACGATCGGGTGCTAAGCTAATGGAATGGGTCATGTCAATCAGATCATTCAACTAATGATGTGACCTCGTTAATCAAATAACAACTCTTTGTTCATGGTTAGGAAACATAACCATCTTTGATTAACGAGCTAGTCAAGTAGAGGCATACTAGTGACACTCTGTTTGTCTATGTATTCACACATGTATTATGTTTCCGGTTAATACAATTCTAGCATGAATAATAAACATTTATCATGATATAAGGAAATAAATAATAACTTTATTATTGCCTCTAGGGCATATTTCCTTCACGAAGAACACAAGAGAGGGAAACACTCAAATAGACAAGGTCCAATCACACATATGCTAGATCCAAACACACAAAGAGGTCACAAAGATCCAAGGACAACAAAGGGGGATACAAAGGTAGCTAGTTCTTCCCAATCCGTGAGGAGATGGGGTCTTGAATCCACAAGGGGATCTTCCCTAGACGGGGTCTTGAATCCACTTGGGGGATGTTCTCCTAGGAAGCCTCAGTCTGCAAATGGAGTAGGTATCAAGTGGATGAGCAATGCTCTAATCTCCAGAGCTAAGACAATGTTGACCCTAGCTAGGAGAAGGGGGTGTCGTATTTATAGTCATAGTGTAGTTGGGGGTGAAGTGAAGGGGTACATGGGCCTCGGGCCCGATCTCTATGCGCAGATAGGTTCCGGACGTCCGGTGGGTTCCGGTCGTCCGGTGGCTCGCGAGTGTCTGGACGTCTGGAGGGCGTCGGACTTCCGACGTTTCTTCTATGGACATGTGGCACCGGATATCCGGAGATGGTTGGATGTCCGGTCGCTGGAGTGTGTCAGACGTCCGGTACCTGTCGCTCGTCCGACCGCTGTAGCTTCTGTCGGTTGGCCCTTCTGGTTGGCTGAGTATCCAGGCGTTGGACGTCCGGCATTGTCCGGTCGTCTGGTGGCCGAAGCTTCCTGGCAGCTTTTCCTCTTGTTCCTCGCACTTGGCGCCCTTGCCGTCTTGTCCAATGCTCCTAGCTATTCCACGGTCTTCCTCTTGGTTCCTAATCATGCATAGCACATACATTTGAGGTAGTATCCATGTCTCACGTGTAGAAAGTGAAGGTTCGGATAGGAGCGAGTTAACCTTGTGTCCAATGGCATATGTTTGAGGTCTCGTCATAAGTCTCCTTGGGGCTTGGGGAGTAGTCATAGTGTACATGAGGATGATCATAGGATGCTCCGCATCATCTCCCCCCTTGGGAAAGATCTGACCTTGGATAGTAATCCTCATCACCATGAAAACAGTTGTCGTGGATGGTCTTGTAGTTGGATGAAGTTGAAGACATGGCACAATCCAAGTACTCCAAAGTATCTCCAGAGTGGTATTCATGCAAAAAGAGAAAACACAAGCGACACTCGAAAATACAATGGTTAGCGCACACAAGGCGTCCATCAAGGAAGTATGAGTCCGCCCGAAAAGATTGTCGTGGCAAGGCACAGGATGCTTATCCAAATGATGTAGAATGATATGTAATGCATTCATGGGAGCAAATTCATTTATTGTGCACACAAATGTATTGTGAATGCGATCAATGCAACATTATGCAAAATGATGTCATAATGGGACGGTGTATCAAAAGCATGAACATGGTAATTGGTGCTCAATGTGGCTATGTGATCATGCAATTGATAGTAGGCAATGTGAACATTATGTATGAATATGCCATCAAGGAAGATCACAACAAATTTGCTAAGAAAGTGCACAAGCTCATATATCATGGATGACATAGAAATACAAGATGCAACAAGGCAATTATAATGTGAGTCAATCCATGCATAATATGCAAATTTGTTATGGGTGGTGTTATACCATGGCTCAATTTCATGGTAGAAGTGGTGGTCCGGTGATGCTTCCAAAGTAGGCGTATCCACTAAGTTCGAGAACTCCTCAACTTGAAGGTCCACAGGGTCCATCTCCAATGTCGGTCCTCCATCCAATAGATGTATCATGTATATAAGAAGGAGCAAACAACAATGAAAGAATGGTCCATCCAATATGCGTATAAGAGAATGGCTCAAAGGGAAGGAGTTTACCTTTAGAATGTTCTTGAACATGATGGTGGTGCGTATTGTGTACACCTTCACATGACCAATATGTCTCGTGATGGTACCGCCTTGTGAATCCTTCAAAACTAAAGAACATGACAAACACTCAGAAAAATAAATGAGGTTAGCGAAAATGCAAAACCTATCATTCATGTGGTGAGATACCCAACAAGTGTTTTCATCATTCTTATCATAAGAAAGGACAAGGGTGTAGGGAATGGTATGTAGGCATAAGATGCTAGCACAACCAAAGACACTAAGCTCAATCAAACAAGCACGCTTCACAAGTAAGATGTCCAAGTCTCTGAGATAAATAAGCATAGCATGGTTGTACTCACTACACTTGAATATGAGAGGTGCAACTAATGGAGACAATTGCCAATTATGAGGAAGATAAATCATGTGAGAGGCATGAATATATATATATATATATATATATATGTCATAAACCCAATGAATCGAGCAAGAATGGATCATGGGTGATGCAACAAAGCAAGCAATCATAACGATCAAGTAATGTAAGCTAGTAGTGCGAAGATGCAACATACTAGAAGTAATCATGACAATCATGTCATGTGTGCAAATAGTGGGCATACATAAGGCACATGGCATATCACAAGCATGAAGACAAGATGTGAACATAGTATCATCATTGTATTGGAAAGAAGTCCGATGCAAATAGCAATTGAACAATATGACTCTCCCAACACAAGAAGCATGGCAATAGCAACTACTCCCTCCGCTCCTAAATATTTGTCTTTCTAGATATTTCAAATGGACTACCACATACGAGTGTACATAGACATATTTTAGAGTATAGATTCACTCATTTTGCTTCGTATGTAGTCACTTGTTGAAATATCTAGAAAGACAAATATTTTGGAACAGAGGGAGTAGTATCTCCATCGAGCATGCAAATACACATAGTAGTAGTAGAATGGTGAATCATATGTAAGTGCAAGCAAGAGTCACAATTGCATGGCAAGGGCATAGAGAGGCATAACATGCAAAGTGAACACGATAAAATGGGCATAAAGTGACAAGTGGTAAATAGCCCAAAGTCATGTGAGAGTCAAGTAAAATAAATGCGCGTAGTCCTTGTACGAACGGAACAGTGGCAAGGATAGTCCACAGGACCCCAAGTCATCGTTTCTCTCAAGAGCTCTTTTTGTCAACTCATGGGATTGTGAGGTTGACGAGTATTCATGAGTACCTACACAAAACAAAGGAAAAGGGAAAATTGTGTGTGCGTGGTATATGTACACATCATCCATTATGATGCATACGTTCATGTGTTGGTTAACACAAAATATCTAATGCTCAAATAAATGAGATGCATGATATAGAAACATGTCATCCATCATGATATGTTTGTTATTATGTATAGCATAATGGAGACTCAAATTGTGTAATGCATCACTAGTAATATCTAGAGCATTGTTATGAATGGTATGCATATGGTGAAGGAAATATGCCCTAGAGGCAATAATAAAGTTGTTATTTTATATTTTCTTATATCATGCTAAATGTTTATTATTCATGCAAGAATTGTATTAACCGTAAACTTGATACATAGGTGTGGATACGTAGACAAAACACCGTGTACCTAGTAAGCCTATACTAGAGTAGCTCGTTAATCAAAGATCATTAAGTTTCCTAACCATAGACATGTGTTGTCATTTGATGAGCGGGATCACATCATTAGGACAATGATGTGATGGACAAGACCCATCCGTTAGCTTCACATATTGATCGTTCAGTTTTATTGCTATTGCTTTCTTCATGTCATATACATATTCCTTTGACTATGAGATTATGCAACTCCCAGATACGGGAGGAATACCTTGTGTGCTATCAAACTTCACAATGTATCTGGGTGATTATAAAGATGCTCTACATGTATCTCCGAAGGTGTTTGTTGGGTTGGCATAGATCAAGATTAGGATTTGACTCCGAGTATCGGAGAGGTATCTCTGGGCCCTCTCGGTAATACACATCATAAGAAGCCTTGCAAGCAATGTGACCAATGAGTAATTTGCGGGATGATGTATTACAGGACGAGTAAATAGACTTGTTGGTAACAAGATTGAACTAGGTATGAAGATACCGACGATTGAATCTCGGGCAAGTAACATACCTATGACAAAGGGAATAACGTATGTTGTCATTATGGTACGACCAATAAAGATCTTCGTAGAATATGTGGGAGCCAATATGAGCATCCAGGTTCCGCTATTGGTTATTGACCGGAGAGTTGTCTCAGTCATGTCTACATAGTTCTCGAACCCGTAGGGTCCACACGCTTAACGTTCGATGACGATTTTGTATTATATGAGTTATGTGATTTGGTGACTGAATGTTGTTTGGAGTTCTGAATGAGATCACATACATGATGAGGAGTTTCAAAATGGTCGAGAGGTAAAGATTGATATATAGGACTATGGTATTCGGACACCAAAAGTGTTCCGGGGGTACCGGGTACATATCGGGTCACTTGAAAGGGGTTCCGGGCACCCCTGGCAAAGATATGGGCCTAATGGGCCAAGAGGGGAAACGCAACAGCCAGCCCGGGCTGCTGCGCCCCCCATATAGGCCGAACTTGGAAGGGAAGGAAATAGGGGAAGAGAGAAAAGAAGGGGAGGGATTCAGCCTCCTCCTTCCTTCCCTCCTCCTTCCTCCCTCTTCGGAAATTATGGTAAGGGGGGGGGGGGGAGGGGCGAATAGGACTAGGGCCCCAAGTAGGATTCCTCCTACTTGGGCGCCCCCTTGGCTGCTCCCTCTCCCTCCCACCTATATATATGAAAGGGGGGAGGCACCTAGAACACACAACAACATCTGTTAGCCGTGTGCGGCGCCTCCCTCCACAGATTACACCTCCGGTTATATCTTCGTAGTGCTTAGGCGAAGCCCTGCACGGACCACTTCACCATCACCGTCACCACACCGTCGTGCTAATGGAACTCTCCCTTGACACTTTGCTGGATCAAGAGTATGAGGGACGTCATTGAGCTGAACGTGTGCAGAACTCGGAGGTGCCATACGTTCAGTGCTTCATCGGTCGGAACGAGAAGAAGTTCGACTACATCAACAGCGTTGTCGAACGCTTCCGCTTTCGGTCTACGAGGGTACGTAGACACACTCTCCCCCTCTCATTGCTATGCATCTCCTAGATAGATCTTGCGTGAGCGTAGGATTTTGTTTGAAATTGCATGCTACGTTCCCCAACATATGGTGCACACAATTGATGCAATCATGCGAGCTAAAATCATTCTCATGATATGGAGTTTGGAATGCATCACCATAATCATGTGTATCAATTCTATTCATGGGATGATGCACACAAAGTATGGAATCATGCGATGTACAATAATTTTCATGGCATGGCATATGATATGAATTGCACAAATTTTGCAAAGGTAGCCTAGCAATATCATCGCAAGAGAAACAAATACTGATAACCATCATCTCGTCATCAATGCCATAATTGCAAATGGGATTTATTTTAATGGGGCATGCATTGTTACTTTGTTGAGATTGTAATGATGCAATGTGGGACATCTCACTCATAGCATATGACAAGTTTAATGGATTGTCAAACATGACGTGACCAATAGAATTTTCACATGATATCCTATGGAGCATAGCATCACAACTAGGCAATTCGACATGCTCATCATCATATTCATCATAAATGGGTGGCATATCGAAACAAGACATAGCATGCGATAAATCCATAAGGTGATCAACATCATGCAAGCAATCATTGCCAAGATAGTCAACTAGTGGGACAATCGAAGAGACCATCACCTATGTAACCTTTAGAGCTCTGCTCATGTGTTGTAGGTGAGGTGGAAAAAATCGACGTTTGGTAAAAAGCTTCATCAACATGATGGTACCATGTGTGTGTGTGTGTGTGTGGGGGGGGGGTGTCAGTGTCAAAACCGGCAGATCTCGGGTAGGGGGTCCCGAACTGTGCGTCTGAGGATCAATGGTAACAAGGAACGATGGGGACACAATGTTTACCCAGGTTCGAGCCCTCTTAAAGGAGGTAAAACCCTACGTCCTGCTTTATTGTATTCAATGAGTATAGGGGTTACAAGAGTTGATCTACCTCGAGATCGTAATGGCTAAACCCTAGCTATCTAGCCTATGAGAATTCTGATAGCCTCTACGGACTAAACCCTTCAGTTTATATACACACCGAGGGGCCTAGGGTTGTACAAAGTTGGTTTGCAGAGGAAGGGAATAATACATCCGGGCACCGAAACTTGCCGTTCATGCATATAGGAGTCCTGTCCGGACACGAGGGATAATCTTCCGCTTCATCTTCACGGCCCATCAGCCCGACCCATATAGAATGGGCCAGATACCCAAGGACCCCCTAATCCAGGACTCCATCAATAGCCACCGAACTTGCCTTCAATGATGATGCAGTATCCAACTTATGTCTTTGGCTTTGCAAGGTGGGTTCCTCACCATACTTCGAACCGACGACAGTTCCGTCCTGACCTTCAGGTTCTGCCTTTTAAGATTCCTTTCTCTTGTCGCCTCGATCTCTGCACGCCAGGTGAATGCGAACGATCCATAATAATAATTTTTACAAATAAACCCCTCACCACGCGGGGGTGGCATCTATATAATGAGGCCAGATCCCCAAATGCCATCCACATCATGTAGAAATCATCAGAGCCATCCACGAAAAAACCTAAAAACATGGCCAGTGCTCCTAGCTCATCTTCGCGCCCTTATGGCCCTCAAGAGGGTGATTGGCAAAGCTGCTCAGTGTCACACCTTCAGTTGAGTCGACTTCAAATGCAGGGATATCTCCCTCTCGCAGATCTAGTCTCTATGCAAGCGGGATTGGCCTCGATTGGCAATGATGTGCTAGTAGAGAATTTCCCCAACCCCAACAAGGAGGAGAGGGTATGCTATGTTTTGTTTCTTTTGCAAGGCTTAGGATTTTTGATCCACCGCTTTCTCAGGGTCTGTTGGATTTCTACGGGATCCAGCTGCACAACCTCACCCCAGGTTCTATTCTACACATCTCGGGTTTTGTCGCTCTCTGCGAATTGTTTCTGGGTTGCGAGCCTCATTTTGAACTATGGAGAATGTTCTTTTGCCTCGTCCCTCGTCATCGAGGAGGTTCCATATTTGAAGTGGGCGGTGCCGAAGTATGGCGCATAGCCGGATCAGGTTACCCTATCGGAATTCCCAAGGAGGTACCCCATGAATGGTCTTCGGAATGGATTTACATTGAGGATGTTCCCCTTCCGGACCCAGTTCGGCGTGGTCTCCCCGAATTCTCCAATGCTCCTTTGAAGAAATGCCTTAATTGGTGCTCTAGAGTCCCAAGGAAGAAGACAGTGCGGAAGTGAAGAGGTTGGTCAGCAAGGTGAAATTACTTGCGCATTCCGAGCTCTCGATAATAGAAGTCACGGTCATCGCAATAAAGCGATGTATCCAACCCCTCCAGTCCAGATTGACCCCTTTATGGTGTTACAACAGAGAGGACGATGCATATCGTTACAGATGCAAGGGCCCAGATACCCCAGCCGAACTGTCCATAATCCTAGCCGATCTTTATAAGGGGGAGAAATAAGATTTCCTCCGTTTAAATTGCCGGGAAGTCTTTTCCATGTACAACCCCATTGAATGGGTAAGTTTTTGATTATCAGCAATGTTCTACCTTGTTATCGAGGCGTGCTAATCAAATTGTCTTTCTTGTCTTAAAGCAGTCATGGAGGAAGGTAGTCGAGGACATTCATTCCCCCTCCCCACAGCTAGAGGTTTATGCTCGCAATTAAGATCCTGACTTCCGTGAGGATCTAGATATATACATAGAGTTTGATGATGGAGTATTTTATCAAGCGAGCCTTGATGGCTCGGACGTGGCTATTACGGCTGACTACCCCCACCTTTACCCTTTCTCCATTGTAAGTACTCGGAAAGCTTCCTCAAAAAGGAGCCCCTATTTGTACTTTGTCCATCACACTAAACCGTGCTTCATAGGATCGGCGCTTAGCAAGCCGCACTCCATTGAGAGCGGCCTCTAAGAAGGCAACCTCTACGCAGGGCGATCATTCAAAACGAAAGGAAACTGGGAGTGCTGTCGAGCCCCCTCCTTCTTCAAAGAGGTATGTCCTTTGATATGTGCCTGAGCATGAGATCAGATTGTTAAATTTCTCCTCCACCTTTATTTTGGGAGGAGCACACGGCAAACTGTGGGCAAACGCCCTGCTAGCCGAGTATCAGCTAATCCGGCCCCGGGCTCGTCAACTAGGACGAGAGCTGATACAGTGCTAGATCCGCCCCCTCATGAGGATTCAGATGACGTATCCGTCATGAATTCCGAGGTGGAGAGCGTGATGAATCATCACCGACTAAAAGAGGCCATGCGCGCTCCAGTTTTTACTGAACAAGAATTTACCGCCCTCAACTTCATGGATGCATATATCCAAGCCACCCGGGACGGATTTGCTAGAGTTACTCAACTGTTTTCAAAGGATATGCAGGTAATAGTTTGTGCAAATTTAATAGATATGTGCCAGCAGCCCCCGAGACTTGAATGTGACACCCCAAAATTTTGACCTTGTTTTAATGGATTAAAATTTTGCCAGGAATTAAAACTTTGATTTCTGAGCTCCATTTTGTTTTTTTAAAATCATTTCTTCCCTGTTGTGGTGAGTCTTTCCCAAAGAGAAAAATCCTCAAATATGTTATTGGAATTGTTTAACCTCTCAAGAAAAACTTTTCTTTTATCAGTATAACTAATTACATAATTAATTTGCTTGATCTTTACTCTCTTGAAAATGGTTTTTCAAGGTTAAATGGCCATATTTGAACTACAACCATTTGGTAAATTCACTTAAAATTCCCACAAAAATTTGGAGATGTCATGTGATGTTATTAAATAACTTTTGTGCAAAAACATCTTTATTTCCTGAGATATTTTGAGCTCTACACCCTTTTTTCTTCTCTGGTCCAGTGGGCAATTTTGCACTACAACTCATTTAAATATTTTCTTCTAGCCTCCACCAAAATTATGGGATGTTGGTAATAGCCTATGATTCCACTTTATGCAAAAACCCAGTGTTGTTCTTTGGAAATATTGAGTGAATCAACCTCTTCTCCATACTGGTCCAACCTGAGGATTTGTACAGCAACTACATCTTAAGTTGCTCTTTTACCCATGATTCCTTTTCCTACTTGTAGTCCTCCCTGCAAAACCCTTAAGTCCAGGAGCATGCACCCTTTGGATCATTTTTGGTTCATGAAATGATGCCATTTATTTCCTGTCCAGAATTGAAGTTTTGTAAAACTTGCACTAACAAGTTTCTCCTTTTGCCAAACTAACCTTACCACTCTCTCTTGCATCTAAGGAGACACTGATCTGGAGAATTTGACCACTCCAAGAAATGCCTAAGTGCCTTTGACATTCTGTCAAACACCTTATGGGCATGATCTGTTTTGGCATGACTATTGACATTGCACTGTGATCCTGCACTCCTGATCAAACTAACATGTCCAATAGGCTTCCAGTTGCCCCTAGCCTAGGTCTGTTATTTGACAGCCTCACCCAAGCTCTGTAGCAGGCCCTGGCAATTCGTCGAGCACGTTTCGTGCGTGCTCTGGGCGCGCCCAGAGCGTGCGTTTGGCACGCACGCGCGCCCGAGCCGCCGCGTCCCTCCCCGCACTTACTCTAGTCCGTGACCGACCGTAGCCAGCGCGCCGTGTCCCCTTCTGCACCCCACGAACCCCGCAGCCCTCGCCACATCTCCGGCAAGCCAACAGCTAGCCGCCACCGCCGCCCGACAGCTCCTGCGCTGGCCAGCGCCGCCCAAGCCACCTCCGCTCGCCAGCTCGCCCTTGGAGCAGTAGCCGCTCGTCCGCTAGCTACTGCCGCCATCCCCAGCCTCGCCACGATACCCTGTAGCTACAGAATGGCGGTCGCCAGAGAGATTATCCACGGCCGCCTCAGAACCGCCTCTGCCACGGTCGGCGCAGCCAAAGCCATCCCCACTCGCCACCTGGCCCCTGGAACTACGCGAGCTCATCCACGAGGGTGTCGCCTAGCTCTCGTTGCCGCCACGTTCCCCTGCAGCTACAGAACGTCGGTTCGCCGGTGATCTTATCCCCACCGCCGCGGAACCGACCTCGTCGCACTATAAAAGGACGCCCCGAGGCCATTCGAGCATGCAGGCGACCTCAAGCTAGCCCCACAGCCCGCAATCATCGAGGAAACGCCGTCCTCCCCATCTCCGACAACCGCAGCCGCCGCCACTGCTCCGGCCATTCTGTCGCCACCAGGGCCTCCCCCTCCCATTTCTCTTCACCAGGAACCTTCTCATCCTCCCGTGAACTCGTTCCCCTACTTGATTTTGATCGGGAACCACCGTAGCCCCAAGCTTACTTCGCCCCCGAAGCCATCTCCGTCGCGATGCTCGTCGCCGGTGACTCCGTCCACGTCGGCGACCATGGCGGGTACCCCCGAGTTCATCTCGACCTCCTGAGCATGCCCATGCACTCAGATCACCAAGAGACGCCGCCATTCACCGGTGAGCCTCGCCGGAGCTCCGCCTCTGTTCGGTCAGGGGGAGACAACGCGCGCGTGGACCAGTCAAACCTGACCAGTGGGCCAGGCGGGCCCACTGTCGGTGACCCACGCGCCGTCCACGCTGGAGTAAGTGAAAGCGCAAAACCCCCAGTACGTATCTCCTGCTTAGAAAGCGTATTTCCTCCTGAAACGTTTTCTTTTCTGTGTTATTTTTAAAAACAGATTTGACCAGAACTTTGACTGCCTATAACTTTTTAAATACAACTCCAAATGAGTTGATTCTTTTTCCTACCTTCCTCAAATTTGGTCTAGTTTATTTTAAGATTTATTTGAAAATTTTCCAAACAACTTTTTTGTACTATTTTTTGAAATGAGTGTTAATTCAAATATATTTTAAAATAGGATTTTGGAGAGAGAGAAGAAACTTTCAAAAGTTTTGGAGAGCACCTCACCCCTCCACAACTTAAAGGCAAGCATTCTAAACCCTGGCATAATGTTTTTGGTGTGTTATTTGACACGTTTATAACACCACCTTATTTCGGAGGACTTGTCATTTCATGTGACGTGACCATTTGCATGGAAGCATATTAGTGATTTCCTTGCTGTTGGAAATGAATATAATTGTGATGGTAATCATCCTCATGTGCCTTGCATGCATGCCGGAAAGGAATCCGAGAAAGCCTCGGCCTTGGGTAGGCGTGAGCTTGTCGCTGGTCCCCGTCGGGACGGTTATGTCCGGTATGGCATGGTAAGGTACATTGAGTGGTGATTTCGTCGGTTGAAATATATTTGATATACATATCATGCAGGGAAATTATAAACCCCCTGAGTCGACCGCAGATCGAGTCTTGTTCCAGTAACCCCCATACTTGCCTCGTACTATCACTCGTCCCTGCCGCTGGTAGGGTACGGTTCAGTAAGCCGTCAACCCCTTTCCAGCACACACCGTACAGAGAGGCCATGGTGGAAGATATCGGTTGTAGCCGGTAGGCACGCCACCTGGTCAGGGGGCATGGGTGTTTTCCGGTTGGGACCGAGAGGGGAGGCCACCCCTTAGAGCGCGCGATACAAATTTGATCCCATGCTACGCGAGGTTGTAGCCTCCCCACTTAGAGTTTTGCTTAACAAGTGTCGTGGGTGATTCCAGACACCGATGAGTTAAGCTGGTGTGTGCAAGTTAGGCGTGTTTTCAACTAAAAGGCCGTAGACGGAATTAGTCCCGATGGACTAAAGGAATCCGTTACTCGTGGGTAAAGGGTACACCCTCTGCAGAGATTAAACCTATTCGAATAGCCGTGTCCATGGTTAAGGATTACAGTCTGGGATGGGTCAAGTGTTGGTCTTAGTGTCGGTCTTCGGAGGTGAAATTGTTAAACCAAACTTGGATACCGACCGGTGACTTGTGAGGACCATGATTATTATTTTGTGATGGACTAACCTATTGCATTATTTGTACTATCAAGTATCCCTGGGATGGTTCTATCTCCTGGATATTCATTGTGATTATTTTTTTAGCCCTTTATGCGGTGTCGCTCAGACGCCCGACTGTGGCATTTCTTTTAAGCCCTTTATGTGGTGTCGCTCAGACGCCCGACTGCGGCATTTTATTCCCACTCCATTATTGCTCATTCATGTTGCATATAAATAACCTGCTTGCATAAAAGATATTTTATTTGTGACTGACGATGTGATCATAGTATATTTCAGTGCATAATTATCAATTATATTATCCCAGTGCTCATAATGTTTGCGAGTACATTAAAAGTACTCACTGGCTTGTCCCTGGCTATTGTCTTGGCCAGATTTCTGCATGGAGGGGAGCGTTGTGATGACAGCCCCGGAAGCTAGGCAACGGTGTTAGCAGCCTCACGAAGATAGGAGTTAACCTGGTCAGCTGTTCCTGTGGGAAATGGAGTCCCATAGACTGTGGTGAACCACAAACCGCTTCCGCCATCAACCACTAGAAACCATTTGATGTACTCATAGGCCACAATGGTCTTGTACTACATATTTTTGTACTTTTGCTTGGAATTTCTGTAACAAGTTGGTGCCTCATCAGCTAACAGTAATCCTGGGGCTGGTGAGCACGACGGCCATTTTCTGGGAATTTAATGCCCGGAAAACCCGGTCGCGACATTGAAGCGGTTAGGCCAACCGATTTAAGGATCGTTATGACCTGCAGGTTCTCAGGGAGAAGAACAACACGCTATCCCAGGAGCTGAAAACAAACCAAACAAAGCTGAATGCCGCCACCACAGAGCTTGCGGAGATGAAAAAAGCCACAATGACCACTGATCAGAAGAACAAACTCCAGGAGGAAAAGGATAAGCAGGCCGAAGAGATAAAGATCTTAAATGCTCAGTTATCGGTCGTGCAAAAAGAGAATAAGAAGTTGAAAGGTGTCATATTTGGTATGACCTTTTGAACCATCAAAGGGACTCATAGTATCCCATAATTCGGATTGTCACAACTCTTTTGTTGCAGGTCTGTTAACCAGTCGGCCTGAAGAGGAAGTATTCAGATTTCTAGGCGATGTGCTTAAGGAGTTTTCTGTGGTGCATGAGCGGGCCCGGAAAGCTATGAGAAGTATGGCTAAGGCCTTATGGCCATCCGATGCCCCTCCAGAAAGTATGGAGGGGTTGGCGAACCTGTTCAAAGGTGCCCGACGCCGTTTCGAGCTATGGAAGGCGTCCGCATGCTGGGAAGGTGCACGAGAGGCGTGGGCGATGGTGAAAACGCGCTACACCGGGCTCGATCCGAATCATATGGCCCGATTTGGTCCTGAGGACCAGACGGAAAAGAGATTCCCATGAACTTGGTATATGACCAAGTGATGATAGCTGCGAAATATTCACAAGAAGACTATAGTTTAGACAGTCTTATAGATGGCATAGATAAAGAGTAGGCGTTCGATTTGATGTATCAATGTACTTTATCATCGAACTTATCTCCAACCAAACATATCAAACTTTGTCTTCGCAGGCCTCCGGCTTCAACCTCTGAACCAAGAAGGTGGAGTGTTTTCGGATACCATGTTGGAATGTAATAAACATTCATTATGTTCGGGAACCAGGAAATCTGGCCATATTGCTCAAACAGACAAAATTTGTTCGGGGAGTTATGTTATATTACTGTTTGATGTAAGAAACATCTTCCAGGGAAAATACTTCCATTAAGGGTTCCTTTCCTTGGGTTGGCATGCTCAATTATGCATGCCTAGGCTTTGACCCAAATTATGGGGAGCCTATCCAATATTTGTTAGAAGAATTACAAAAACCTAAACAATCTGTCGTTGCTTGCCGATGAATTATTATCTTAAGAAGGCTAGCTTTCGGCTTCACCCGTCTGAGGTACAGATCCGGATTACCCGGCTGTAGCAATCGCAGAGGTGCTCCCTTTACACCCTAGCCGAACAAGCGGGAACGTAGGGTATGAACACATGAGCAAGGCAACCCATCTTGTCAAAAACTTAAGTCATACAGGTGCATATAATGGCAAAAAAAGTATATATAACAAACGTCAAAGATAATGTAAGCCACAAGCTTTTAGTAATAAACTTTGTCAAAGAAGCCCCCAGTCATAGTGGGGTGTATACATTTAAAGATGTGTACCCCTAAAAGTTTGGCAGATCCGAACATACCCTTGGATGTTTATAAAAAAGGAAAAACTAAAAAGAAGAGGAGAAAAAAGGAAACTAGAAAAATAAATAAAAAGGATGCGGCCGAACTATCCGTAGAATCGTCGGAGCCAGGCAGCGTTCCATGGATATAGCTCAAGGCGATTATCCGATGCATTATGAAGGCGATAAGCTCCTCCTGTGAGAACTTCATCTATGATGAAGGGGCCCTCCCATCTTGGTTTGAGCTTATCCTTCTTCTTCTCTGGGAGGCGCAAAACAAGTTCGCTGACGCTATAAGTCTTGGCCCGCACTTCTCTGCTTTGGTATCGCCTAGCATGTTGTTGATGAAATGCAGAACAGGCCCGTGCAGTATCACGCTCCTCTTCAAGGCAGTCTAGGTCGTCCTGCCAATCGAGCTCGGCTTCTCTCTCTTTGTACATGCGCACTCGAGGTGAGTCATGAATAATGTCGCAGGGCAAGACATCTTTTGTGTCGTAAACCATGAAAAAGGTGTTTATCCGGTTGTTTGATTAGGCGTAGTCCGCAGCCCCCAGATCTTGGAATCGAGTTCCTCAATCCAGTTCTTATCTGACTCCCATAGGGAGCGTACCAGTTTGGGTTTAATGCCACTCATTATCAGGCCATTGGCCTGTTGAACCTGACCGTTTGTTTGAGGGTGGTAGACGGATGCATAGTCGAGTTTAATGCCCAAGTTAGCGCACCAGTTTTTCACCTCACCGGCTGTAAAATTGGAGACATTATCAGTGATGATGCTGTGCGGGACACCATAATGGTGTGCCATGCCGGATATAAAGTCGACCACTCGCCCTGCTTCAGCCGTTTTTACTGGTTTGGCCTATATCCACTCAGTGAATTTATCCACCATAACTAGTAAATATTTCTTCTTGTGGCTCCCCCCTTTAAGGGGTCCGATCATGTCTAGCGCCCAGACCGCGAAAGGCCAAGTGATGTGGATTGTTCTTAAGGAAGTGGGAGGCATATGACTTTGATTAGCGAAAAGCTGATATCCCATGCAGCATTGCACAAGGGCTTGTGCGTCTGCTCGGTCCGTTGGCCAGAAGAAACCTGTTCGGAAGGCCTTGCTTATGAGGGCCCGAGATGCGGTGTGATGGCCGCCTAGACCAGCATGTATTTCAGCCAAGTGTTGCCATCCCTCCTCTTTGGAGATGCACCTTTGGAGGACTCCAGTAGTGCTTTTTCTTGTACAATTCACCTTCGTGAACTTTATAGGCTTTAGAACATCGAACTATGCGACGGGCCTCATTTTGATCATCAGGAAGCTCCTGCCTATTAAGGTAGGCCAGGGAGGGTTCGGTCCATGGAGCAATAACGGCCATGATTTCATGAGCAGAGGGTGTTATTTCGGTATCCGAATCCCCGATGATATCTGTATTGTGTTCGGCTGCTGGCGGCATGATCAGGTCTGGAGCGGTGTTTTCGCTCTCGTCCTGCCACACCACAGATGGCTTAAAGAGCCTTTCCATAAATGTGTTAGGCGGGACGAGGTCGCGCTTGGCGCCCATTCGAGCAAGGATGTCCGCTGCCTGGTTACTGTCACGAGCGACGTGATGAAACTCAAGCCCCTTGAACCTAGCCGACATTTTTAATACGACATTTCGATACGCCGCCATTGTTGGATCTTTTGCATCGGACTCTCCATTTATTTGGGATATTGCAAGGTTTGAATCACCGCGCACCTCTAGGCATTGTATGCCCATGGAGACAGCCATTCGGAGACCATGTAGAAGTGCCTCGTATTCGGCTACGTCATTGGAGTCCATATACATGATTTGTAGCACTCAGCGGACCGTGTCCCCCACAGGGGATGTAAAGATGACACCAGCCCCCAGTCCGACTAGCATTTTAGAGCCGTCGAAGTACATGATCCAGTTGGAGTATGAACTATACTCTTTAGGGAGCTCAGCTTTTGTCCACTCGGCGACGAAGTCGGCCAACACCTGAGATTTAATAGCTCGGCACAGCTTGTATGTTATTTCAAATGGTACGAGCTCAATGGCCCATTTAGCTATGCGGCCGGTGGCATCCCTGTTGTTTATAATGTCATTGATGGTACTTCGGATGCCACCGTGATCGAACACTCTTGAAAATAGTGCCGGAGTTTTCGGGATGCCATAAAGACTGCATAAGGTATCTTTTGGTAGTGAGGGTATCGGGATTTGCATGGTGTAAGGACCTCCGATACATAATACACTGGTTTCTGGATGAGGAGTTTATGCCCCTCTTCCCCTCGCTCGATGACGAGTATGGCGCTCACTACCTGGTGAGTTGCGGATATATAAAGCAACATAGGCTTGCCAAGACTTGGGGCGGCTAGGATTGGGATGCCTGCTAATAAGGTTTTTATTTCTTCCAATCCGGCTGTAGCCGCATCCGTCCACTCGAAGTTGTCGGTGCGTCTAAGCAATCTATAAAGTGGTAATGCTTTTCTCCTAATCTGGAGATGAAGAGGCTCAATGCTGCCACACACCCTGCTAGTTTTTGGACCTGCTTTAAGTCTGTTGGTATGGCCAGTTGTGACAAGGCTCAAATTTTGGCTGGGTTTGCTTCAATTCCTCTATTGGAGACAATGAACCCTAGTAGCTTTCCGGCTGGAACGCCGAAAACACATTTTCTCGGATTGAGCCATATGTCATATGCTCGGAGGTTGTCAAATGTGAGGCAGAGATCGTCCACCAAGGATTCGACGTGTTTAGTCTGGATGACCACGTCATCCACATATGCTTCCACTGTCTTGCCGATTTGTTTTTCCAAACATGTTTGAATCATGCGTTGGTAAGTGGCACCATCGTTTTTAATCCCAAAAGGCATAGTGTTGAAACAGAAGGGCCTGTACAGGGTAATAAACGCCGTTGCGGCCTGGTTCGACTCCTTCATTTTAATCTGATGGTATCCGGAGTAAGCGTCTAGGAAACATAATGAGTTGTGTCCCACGGTTGCGTCAATAATCTAGTCAATGCGGGGTAACGGGAATGGGTCTTGGGGGCAAGCCTTATTGAGGTCTTTGAAATCGACACAAAGGCGCCAAGACTTATCCTTCTTCGGCACCATGACCAAGTTGGATAGCCAATCCGGATGTTTGATTTCTCTGATGAACCGAGTAGTTTGGCCAGCTTCTCCCCCATTGCTTGTCGTTTGGGTTCGGAAAATCGCCGCAGCATTTGTTTGACTGGTTTGAATCCCTTGATTATGTTGAGGCTGTGTTCGGCCAGTCTGTGCGGGATCCCGGGCATGTCCGAAGGGTGCCAGGCAAAGATATCCCAATTTGCACGCAAGAACGCCCGTAGGGTGGCATCTACCGTCGGATCCAACTGTGCTCCAATGGATGCTGTTTTGTTAGGATCCGTCGGGTGCACTTGAAATTTAACTATTTCATCTGCTGGTTTGAAAGAGGTGGATTTGGGTCTCTTATCGAGAATCAAATCATCCTTGTCCACTGTGGATCGCAAGGTGGTTAGTTCTTCGGCCTCAAGGGCCTCAGATAGTGCCTCAAGGGCCAAGGATGCAGTTTTGTTTTCGATGCGGAGTGATTTATCCGGATCACTTGTAATTGTGATTATTGCATTGGGCCCCGACATTTTAAGCTTCATGTACCCGTAATGGGGTATGGCTTGGAAGCATGAGAAAGTGTCCCGCCCCAAAAGGCGAGATATTTGCTATTGAAGGGAGCTACATGGAAGAGCAACTCTTCGGACCTGTAATTCTCAGGCGTGCCGAATACTACATCAAGTTTGATTTTCCCCAAACATTGAGCTTCTTGACTAGGGATGATGCCTCGAAAGGTGGTACTTCTCTGCTCGATGCGTGCTCTGTCAATATGTATTTTGTCGAGCGTGTCCTCGTAGATGAGGTTAAATCCACTGCCACCGTCCATGAGCACTTTGGTAAGTCGGAAGCGGTCCACAATTGGGTTTAATACCAAGGTGGCGGTGCTCGGACTGATCAGGCCCTTGGTTCATTATCAGCGGTGAAACTTATTGCCGCATCATTCCATGGGCTCATTGCGGTTACTTGGTTAATTTCGGCGACGTCGCGAGGTGCCCTTTTGCGCCGATTATTCGATGAGAAGGTCTCGGAGACCATAAAGACAGTAAGATTGTCATCCTCCAGAGAATACTTCTCTGGAGTAGCGGTGGTGAGGATAGCCTCACCACTTTTAGCCACTTGCCTGAGTACCCAACATGCCCGAAGGCTATGCGTTGGTTCGGTGCTTAGCGTTGCATGTATCTGATAGGGTTTGTCAAGGAGTTCGTCAAGAACTGACCCGCGTTCCGCAAAGGGTTTGTTTTTCTTGCTGACGGGCTTATGATCAAATGCCTTGTAAGGGTGTACCTGTTTTGCCCAGACAGTGCACTACTTAAAGGCAGCATGTTCCAATTGGGTTTTTAGGCCTTCCATGTGCTTTCCATCGTGCAGTACTTTCGTACTACGTGCGATAGTTCCGTGAAACTCTGTATGCGGCGGCGGTCGAGGGCATTCCGAATTCCCTCATCGATGAAATTGTGATGAAAAATCGAGATCGCATCATCGTTGCAGCAATCTTTAATCTTGTTTTTGATAAGTAGAAATCTGGCCCAAAAGTGATGGACCATTTCCTGAGGTTGCTGCTATACATACCTCAGGTCGTATATGTCTGGAGGACCTAAATTGTTTGGAGAGTATTGATTATGGTGGGCGGGTGGGCTAAAATTTGAATCCCGGCCCAAAATTGTGTTTGGAGCTTGTAAAATCTCCGAGGTCATTGGTTCGGGTCCGGGAAGATCCAAGTGCTCCCTGATGTCTACTACGCAACCTTCTTCTTGTAGACTCGTGTTGGGCCTCCAAGCGCAGAGTTTTGTTGGATAGTAGCAAATTTCCCTCAAGTGGATGACCTAATATTTATCAATCCGTGGGATGCGTAGGATGAATATGGTCTCTCTCAAACAACCCTGCAACCAAATAACAAAGAGTCGCTTGTGTCCCCAACACACCCAATACAATGGTAAATTGTATAGGTGCACTAGTTTGGCGAAGAGATGGTGATACAAGTGCAATATGGATGGTAGATATAGGTTTTTGTAATATGAAAATATAAAAACAGCAAGGTAACTAATAAGAAAAGTGAGTGAAAATGGTATTGCAATGCTTGGAAACAAGGCCCAGGGCTCATACTTTCACTAGTGCAAGTTCTCTCAACAATGATAACATAATTAGATCATATAACAATCCCTCAATGTGCAACAAAGTGCCGGTGCAACAGACCCCGGTTATGTTGCCAAATTGTGCACAGGCACAAGATCAAGATTGGAGCACCAACTTAAGTCAGAGGTTGAAGAACCAAGAGACTTGAAGAATCAACATGCAGCTCAGAGAGATCGAGATCGATCCAAAGGAACAGAATATCGGCAAGAGAAGGGCCTCCCTCGCCGGGCAGGCAAGCCCAGCAAGGGGCCAGGCCACCACCAGAAGAAAGCAACCAAGGCTCCCCGGCAGCGCTTGCCAGGGCTTGCGGGGCCTGAACCACCCCGCCAACCGCGCAAGTGCGACCCACGTCGTCAATCAATGCGGTGTCAAGCCGCAAGGTGATTAAGTGGTAGCATTTGCCACATGGTAGCCATCTCCTATGGAAGAAACCCACAGGTGACACCCATCTAGCGACGTGTCAAGAGAATAGGTGTGGAGCTGGCGAGATAAGCCCGACAGGCCTTGCCAGGCAGCTAGTGATGTGACACTGAGCGGTGCACCTGCCAGCCCGTAGAGTTAGGTATGATAGCACTGTTTACTATCATATTAGTGGGTAATGACTATTTTGCCACTGTGGTGACCCCTTAATCTATAAAAGGAGGCACATGGCATTCGTACGAGGGGGTTGCAGGGTTGGAAACTTGACAAACCCAAGCCATCATACGCTTGTGGTCACCGTAGCCCTGAGGCATACCTTGCTGGGCAAGTGTACCACGCACCACCATGTTCATTTCCACCATCAATCGACCAAAGCAGGAGTAGGGTCTTACGCCTCTCGGTGGCCCGAACCTAGGTAAATTGCTTGTGTGCTCTCTACCGTGCTGCCGTGCCTTGGTCTGCTCTTTGTACAACACGGCGTCCCCCGCCGAACCAGCAAGGGGCCGCCCGGTCCCATAGGTGGCTGCGGATATCCCGCGACATCTTTGGCGCGCCAGGTAGGGGGCTCGCTTGTGCGAACCTGAAAGCATGCGCAATGCGTCACCTTCATCACCATCTTCATCTTCGACGATGCCATCGACCATGGCGCCCAAGAAGAAGAAGTTCGTCCTTTCGTCCCAGCTATCTACCTCGAAGGCTCCGCCGCCTGCGGCCTCAGATGCCGTGGGGTATGTGGGGACAAGTGAGGACGTGAGTGCTGCTGGGGGCGTGGCAGGAGCAGGTGGTTCCATCACCACTCCCCCTGTGGCCGACACGGGGGCTGAAGGCGTCGGAGGAGAACAACTTCAGCAGCATGTCGACGGTCAAGCTCCGGAAGGTATGGACGGGAGGGTGACTCCGCTTACATCCCCTCCTCCCACCGACGGGCGCGGCCACAACAACAACACTCGGTCCGGGATGAGCCACCGCCCTCCGGTCGTCCCTACCACGGGGGCGGTCACGACACATGTGTCTCCTCGCGGGTGAGCCGACCCAACCACTGCACTCGACGGAGCCGCGGACCCTCGAGTGTCATCACCGCGTGACCCCGCTCCCCAGGTGGCCGCCCCACGCAGCACGGGCACGCCACCGCTGCCACTGCCGCGGGCACCATCAGGAGCCAGGCGACGGTGCGGTCGAGGTCATCAACTTCCATGGCAGGCACAACCACAGAGGCGATGGTGTTTGCCCAGCTGCTACTAAGGTTCTCGCTAGCAGCCGAGCAAATGGATGAATGGTGTGCCACCATCCAGAGTCTGCTCGGTTTCGCTGAGGCTGGGGGCTCGCGGTGCACCGGCCCGCCACGACCTCCCCAAGTGACGACGACTGCTCGTACTGCTGGCCGAATGGAGGAGGCTGTCCCTACCATACAATCCCCACCATGGCAGTAGGCGCGGGCGCAGCAAGATCAAGATCCTGATGATGTCTCGATGGCCTCTTCCCACCCTCGAGCACGTCCGGGCCAATGGAAAACCCCGGAGGATAGGTGGCGGGGAGATGCGCGCGTCATCATGGGACGGCCTCTCGACGACCCCCACCAGACCGACGGGTGCGGCGGCCTCAATGTCGACGAGCCTGTGTTTAGTGTTGGCGGGTTCCTACCTTTCAAAGTTGGCTGCCCTGCCTTTACACACGAGCTGCGGCAAGTCCGTTGGTGGTCCGTCCGCACGTTCAAGCCGGAGATACCCGAGAAGTATGAAGGGAGAATGAACCCGACAGAGTTCCCGAGCATCTACACCATCGCTGTTCAGGCTGCCCCGGGGAAGATACGAGAAGGTGTTCGCCAACTACTTCCTATTGGCTCTCAAGTCCAACGTGAGATCTTGGCTAATGCACCTACCGGAGAACTCCATTTCATCATGGGTAGACCTGTGCCACGAGTTCATCGGTGCCTTCACCAGTGCCCACTAGGAGCCTGGCAGGCCCAGCGACCTACAACTTCTCCAGCAGAAGGAAGGAGAAACTCTCCATAAGTATTTACAAATATTCAGTAAAGTCCATAGGAATATTCTGAATATCCATCCCGCAGCTGTTATAGCAGCCTTCCAGTCCAATGTGCGCAACCGTCACATTCATTCTAAGATGAATGTGCGGTTGCCCAAGACTGTGAAGGAGCTGTACACACTAGTGGATAAGTGTGCTAGGATGGAGCAAGGAAGTTGCCCAGGGAGGAGGATTGCATCAATGTTCATTCATAGGAAGGAGATGAATCAACCAGTCAAAGAAAGGGCAACAAGAAGCCAAGAGATAAGACAGTGATGACTGTGGAAGGTTCTGGCACGCCTAGTACCGAGAAGAAGGCTAAGGCTAAGGCCCTGTCTCACCCTAGCTAGTTCATGCATTAGAGTGATAGCATCATGTCTAAATTCTCGCAGAAAGATGAAATGGGGATAACAGAACCCCCAACACCCCCTTAAACCAACTAGGGTTTACTAAAATTGGTTTCAATGAACCCAAAATGCCCTTCACAAAATGTTCATCATTTCTGGATTGGGCTAAAACCCTAGCAAAAATGGTGCACTCTTTTCTAGGACATTCTGGATTTTTTGAATTAAATCATAAGTATTTGAATTTGGGCATTTAAATACTATAAAATATTTTAAATGCTCAAATAATTCTGGAAATAAGTGTGGGCTGTTGGAAATAATCTAAACAGAGCCTATGATTATTTTCAGGATTTTTGTAAGTGCCTAACTACTTTTAATAAAGCCCTAATGTTACAAAAAATAGAAAAAGAAAACAAAACAGAAAAAGAGAGAGAGAAAGGCCAGAGGCCACTTACCTGGCTGGCCCGGCCCATCTGGCCTGTGCCAATCATCACCTACCTCTGCTAGTAGGGAGAGGAGGGACACCACGAGGCCACCGAGCTCGCCACGCCACCTCCCTGCCTGCCTGCCATCGCCTGCGCCAGCGCAACGCCACGAAAACGCCTCCGCGGCGCCGCCCCGACCCCCTGGACACCTCACTCCCCCCTGCTCTCTCCCTCGCTCCCTCGAAGCCATGGCCGACGCAGCTGCCGCCGTCTTGCCGCCGTAGCCGTAGCCACCGTTGTCCCCGTGCCACCCCACTGTGTCCACGAGCTCCACCGCATCTCCCTCGACCTCCTCAACGAGCCACGAGGCCTCGGATGCGCTGCAATGCTGCCGCCGCTACCGTTCCCCACGTCGGCCACCGGGGATCATCGCCGATGATTCGCCGCCTCCCGAGCTTCCCCAAGCCCGCTTCAACGACCGCTATAGTCGCCGTGAGCTCCTCTTTCTTCTCCCCCTAGCCACGTCGCTCGAGCTGCCCCTAACCCCGTTGGCCATCACGGCCGAGAGCTCGGTTCCACCTGCCATGTCGCCGCCGTGTCCACAGACGCGTAAGCTCCAATCTGAGTGCGTCACCGCACTCACCACGTCCCCAGGAACCCAACGCACCATCCCACATGCCTCGCCGTGCCCCGTAGCCTCGGGTTCATCTTCACCCGAGCTCCGGCGACCGCCAAGGTCGTCGCCGGCGTCGTTCCCGGCCTCCCCGAGCTCCACTTCCACCACCAAACGATGTGGCTTGCTTCCAGCTCCCCATAGATGGTCTCGTCCGCCCGTTTGGTCGCCGGAGACGCAAACCCGAGCCCCTCCGCCGCATCTGTCGTCGCCGGCATCAAGCCGCCGGCGAGTTGACCATGTTTGACCCGTGTGGGCCCAGGTTGACTCCCCCTGAGCCTATGACAGGTGGGGCCGGCCTGTTAATTAGGTTAGGATTAGTGCTAACTAATTTTAGTTAGTTTAGGTCACTGACATGCGGGCCCAGGCCCCACTGACAGTTAGTTAGTATTAACTTAATTCTGTTAGTTAGCTGAGACACTAACAGATGGGGCCCACCAGTCAGGTTTGACCTGGGCTGGCACCTTTGACTCGCTGACGTCACAGTGATGCAGTGCTGACGCAGTTATTTAATTTCTGGATTTATTTTTATATAGGAAATTCCAGAAAATAGCCAAAACTTCTAAAAATCGTAGAAAATCAACCATAGCTCCAAATCAAACAAATTATATATGAAAAATGATAAGAAAAATTTAATATTTCCATCTATAATGGTTTCATGCATGAAAAAACAATTTAACATTGCTGTTTAGGTGAAACAAGCTAATACACTTATTATGCATAAGAACTTAAGCTTTCATTTGAATCTTTGATTCAAATGGACCCATTTCAACTTGTTTCACATTGCATTAGGCTGGAGACATCATTTTGCCATGTCATAGCATGCATCATATTGTTGCATATTGCCCTGTGTTGATTATATTCTGTGTGTCTTTCGTGGTAGGTTCTGCCTCCGAGTATCCAACTGAAGGGTAGTACCCTACTACCACTCCATCAGGCAAGCAGCCCCATTGATCATATCGATACAATCCCATGTTCTCGCTTCTGCTCTCACTTACTACATTAAGACAACAATGTTTCAAACTGCTGTGTGCTACGGTAGTTGAACCCTTATCCTCTGCATGACCTGTCATTGCCACAGTAACTAGATGAAACCCACTAGCATGTGTAGGAGTTGATTGAGCCATGTTTGTGTTTCCTACCTTGCTATAACTGCTATGCTTAGAGTTGTGTCAGGTCTGGTTCATCTGGGTGATGGGCTAGAGTGAAATGATTATGTCGGTAATGTGAGGGATGTGATGAACATGATTTGGTAAAGGTATCGATGAGAGGCCATGTAGGAGTACATGGTGGGTTGTTTCATTGAGGCCGTCCCTAAGAACTAAGATCTGTATGTGTGATTTAAGAATCAGCTACTACCATACATTGGGCCCGAAACCAATGGACCCTCTTGGCTTCTTAATAACCCTAGTACTCTGTCCAGGAGTTGCAATTAGTTTCTGGTGTTTGTAGGTTATGTGTTCGCGGCCGTGCGTAGCGCTGACCCTAGGGGTGGGCTATGATGCGGTAGATACACCATGGCATGGTGTACCGAGTCACCTGTTTGGTGTCTCGGGAACCCTGTTCAAATCGTTCGGGGCCGTATGTGGAAACCTCGGCCGGACTCCCTGCGGATGGAACCTGGATAGGCGATAAACCTGGACTAGAGACTTGAGTGTTTAGGTAGGCCGTGGCCGACACCCTCGTTGGGCTTCCGCTTGAAGGTTGCCGAGTAAATGTCGTGTAAACGACGGTAAGTGGTGAGAACGTGTATGAAGAAGTACACCCATGCAGGGTTAACATCATCTATTCGAATAGCCGTGTCCGCGGTAAAGGACTACTTGGTTGCCTATACAGTTCATAGACAAGTTAATGGTTACTACTAAAAGACTCAAGATAAGTGTGAGTACCGAGGATGACCCTCCCGTAGGATGACGAGGGAGGATCCCCAGTCGAGTATTGTGTTGGTGATTAGTGGACTCGTGTGCAAAAACTATTTTACTAGTGGTGTCTCGTAGGATAGCTTAGCCAAGAGTCAAAGCTGGCTTGTTGCAATAACTCCACCACCTTCTTGAGAATCAACATGTACAGTAGGTTCTGATGTAAGACTTGCTGAGTACCTTTGTACTCATGTTTGCTTTAATTACTGTTTTCAGACGACAACACCGCCCCTTCGATGGGTTTTATGTAGATCTCGACGTCGATGAGTAACTTGCCACCCAGGTGGTGATCCTGGCCATGGAGGGCCTTATGTAGATAGACAGGCTTCGAGAAGCCTTCTTTCTTTCTAGTGTCTGTACTCAGACTATTTGCTTCCGCATGTGCTTGTATGCTTGTATGACTTGAGTGCCGGGTCATGTGACCCCTACCTGTATGAACATGTTATGTATGGCTCTCTGGAGCCTTTAAATAAAGTACTTGAGTTGTAGAGTTTTGTTGTGATGCCATGTTGTATTTGAACATATCGAGCATATTGTGTGCATGATTGAAATGCTTGGTATGTGTGGGATCCGACAATCTAGTTGTTTATCCTTGGCAGCCTCTCTTATGGGGAAATGTAGTCTAGTGCTCCTTGAGCCATAGTAGTCCGCTACAGCCCGGTTCACCGGAGTCCTGCTAGCCCAGCACTACTGCTCAGGACACTTGACTGGCCGGCATGTGTTTCGCTTTGTTCCTATGTCTGTCCCTTCGGGGAAATGTCACGTGGTGACTTCTGGAGTCCTGCCTAGCCTGCTATAGCCCGGGTTCCCCGGAGTCCTGTTAGCCCAGTGCTACAGCCCGGATTCACTCGCTGATGACCGACATGCTCGATGTGATTCATGTATGCCTGTCCCCATAGGTCCGTGCCGCTTTGGGTTCACGACTAGCCATGTCGGCCCGGCTTCTCTATCATATGGATGCTAGCGACACTATCATATACGTGAGCCAAAAGGCGCAAACGGTCCCGGGCCATGATAAGGCGACACCCGCGGGAATAGCATGCGTGAGGCCGAAATGTGATATGAGGTGTTACCGGCTAGATCGATGTGACTTGGAATCGGGGTCCTGACAGCGTTGGCATCGGAGCCGGACTGCCTGTAGGTTCGTTGAGCCAAACTGGTCGATGTCGAGTGTAGAAATGCTTTAGTTATATGTAGGGGAATTGATTGTGGGAGGGAACATAAGGCTCTTTTACTCCTTTACCTTATGCCCTCTGATCTGAGTCATTCTCTTCTCATTCTACGTGGGTTAAGGACTAGGCTCTCTTCTTTCTATCAGGTTCACGTGTTACTAATACGTAGTAGCTTATAGGATTGTTATTACAAGCCTCAGTACAGTTTCTACTACTTTTAGTATCTTGCAAGTTGAATCAGAACCTTGATATGATGTTGTTGAGTGGTATTGCAAACTGTTGTGGATGTCTCAAATCTTTTTCTGAGCATTTACAGCCGTTATGCTGTCCAATTTCCCCTAGAAAATTCTAATGCCTTTGCATTATTCTGTGCTTTCAGATGGCCACCCGTTCGCAGAACCAAGTGGTTCTCCCGACCCGGTGCCTCGATGTGCCCGGCCACACGGCCATGTTGGTTCGAGTGATGGTCGAGTCAGGTCATCGGTGGTATCCGGAATATACCGTCGAGGAGCAGTTCAGAGACTTCAACCAGAGCCAGTACCTTTGTACCGTCAGGATATATCCCTCTTATCCTGGAGCCACTTAACCCCTTCACTGTTCCTATGGACTTGGGGCCACTATTGAGATGTCTGTGCAGGATGCAGCCTATTCAATGATGACTATCATTCAAGCCAGGACTGCGTTGCTTCAGAACACCGACTTCCGTTACATGCCAGCCTCACTTCCTGGAGCACAGGGGTACTACCAGGCTTTGTACTATGACTCTACACATGAGGAGTCACTACTCCGCACCACTGCCGAGATGCTCGAGGATAAGGACCGCGAAAATCGGGCCTTGTGTATGGAGCTTTTCCACACTCGTTCTGATCATTGGGCCACTTTCACTCGGTTTGCACCTGCGGTGCAGGCAGGATACATGGACATGAGGGATCTCTACCCTGTGTGGTTTGGATTGCTAGAGTGTATGGAGTGGCGCGATGTAGGAGGCATCACCCCTCCTCGAGGTCCCCGTCTGCCACCACCTGTGGGACCGAGGCCACATCCGAGTCCCTATGGTCCGCAGGCTCCGCAAGACCGTCTGTTTCTAGATGATCATGTTCCACTTCCAGGCTTTGGTGGCGACTTCTATGAGGATTACTACGCAGCCGTTTGGGCTAGTAGTAGTTTCACTAGTATTGTAATAGTTGTATTCTCCATAGTCCTGCGTGACCGTGGGATACGACTTGGTGTGTATCACAATCCGGAGGTGTAGAAAAATAATGTATAGGAGCTTGGAATGCCTCCAATGAGATGTAATGTCTTTCACTGTAGTTGTACTCTAGCCTGGGCTTGTACTAAACTATGTACGGTGTGTATGACCAATGGTATATATATGGCAGCTTCTATATTACCATGTCGTGGAGTGAACATCTTAGCATTCCATGTTATCCATTACATTCTGCACTTCCTTGCTAAGTTTGTGCCATCCTTATCGAAACCGTTGTCTTGTTTTCTCCTAGGATGGTCAACACCCGCAGCAACCCTGCTGCCCCGGATTAGGGGGAAGCCAGTGCAGCTAGGGGTGAAAATCTGCCTCACCCGCCTTCTCTGGCCGAAGTTATGCTGGAGGCGGAAAGAAACAAGCATGAGACTAACCGATTGCTGGAGCGGATTGAGCAGAACACTGCACGCCATCAGCAAAATGACTTGGTGTCAATCAATGACTTCATCAAGTTGTACCCACCAAAGTTTAATCATTCCGTCGAGCCCCTCGACACGGATGACTGGCTCCGCAACATCACACACAAGCTACGCTCTGCCAACGTAGCCGAAGCTGATAAGGTTACCTATGCTGCCTATCACCTCGAAGGCCCTGCTAGCCTTTGGTGGGAAAACTTTGAGGCTATGCGCCCGGTCGGCCAAATCACTACTTGGGCTGAATTCAGTGAGGCTTTCTGTGAGCATC
Organism: Triticum monococcum; assembly: GCA_034509565.1. Lineage (NCBI taxonomy): Eukaryota > Viridiplantae > Streptophyta > Magnoliopsida > Poales > Poaceae > Triticum > Triticum monococcum. The sequence goes on from CM067845.1 coordinate 444,503,103, forward strand.
ATATCCCGGAAGGTCTCATAGATCGCAAGAGGGAAGAGTTCTGCAATTTCACCCAAGGAAGACTGACTGTGGATGCATATAGTCGTGAATTTGGGAATCTGGCACGATATGCTCCTAAAGAGGTATCCACCGACGCTAAGAAGCGGGCAAGGTTCCGCAAGGGACTTAGCCCTGAGCTTCGCCGCGATCTTCGTCTGCACGAGTGAACCTCCTTTCAGAAGTTGGTCAATAAAGCCATCAGTGCTGAGACAGGCCAGTCTGACTATGACGCTTCACGCAAGCACTCTCGTGATTTTGGTTCTTCATCCGGCTTGGGATCTCAGAAGCGCCGGGTGTGGATTCCAAGCCACCCAGGTTCATTCCGAGGTCATCCTTTGAGGCGCCTCGCCCCAACCAGGAATTCGCACCGTCCAAGCCCTATGGTGGCCCCGCTGCTAATGGTGCTCCACGCCCCCATGTTGTGACATGTTTCAAGTGTGGAGAGCCGAGTCACTACAGTCGAGAGTGTCCCCAGAACAACAACCCCAATCAGTCTAGAAAGTCCGTTGGCCATGGTAAGCCAGCGAGAAAGACATTCTACGCCAAGCCAGCCACCACTGCACGTGGCCATGTCAACTATGTCTTAGCTGAGGAGGCGCATGAGGATCCTAACGTCGTCCTTGGTGCGCTCCTTGTTAATTGCCATCCGGCATCTGTTCTTTTCGATACTGGAGCATCTCATTCATTCATATCTGAGAACTATGCTCGATTGCATAACACGACATTCTGTGACATGCCCACTTCCATGGTAATTCAAACTCCGGGTTCCAAATGGCAAACTTCTAGAGTAAGCCATGGGAACGAAATTCTTGTCGATAGACTTGTCTTCCTTGCATCTTTAATAGCTCTCAGGTCCTCGGCCATAAGCATCATCTTGGGTATGGACTGGATGTCAGCTCATTATGCTAAGATTGATTGTGCTACTAGAACCGTTCAACTTACTCACCCATCGGGCAAGACAGTCAATGTCTTAACTCGAGTGGCCAAGTGCCAGCTTTACTCCCTAAATGCCAACCCTCTTCCAGACCTTGAAGATATTCCGGTAGTCCGGGACTTTCCGGATGTCTTTCCAGAAGAACTGCCAGGTGTTCCACCTGACAGGGATGTCGAATTCGTGATAGACCTTGTTCCAGGAACCGTCCCAATTTCTAGGAGACCCTATAAGATGGCACCCTTAGAACTAGCCGAGCTTAAGAACCAACTCGATGAGTCCTTTAAAAAGGGTTTCATCCGTCCTAGTTCCTCTCCTTGGGCTTGCCCCGTCCTCTTCGTCAAGAAGAAGGATGGAACGGATCGGATGGTTGTAGACTACCGACCTGCCAACTTGGTCACTATCAAGAACAAGTATCCGCTTCCCAGGATCAACGATCTGTATGATCAGCTCGCTGGATCCTCAGTCTTTTCCATGATGATTTGAGGTTGGGCTACCATCAAATCAAAATTAGAAACGGGGACATTCCCAAAATGGCCTTTGTTACTTGTTATGGCCAATACGAGTACACCATCATGTCCTTTGGTTTAACCAATGCCCCAACCACTTTCTCTCGGTTAATGACCTCGGTCTTCATGGAGTATTTGGATAAATTCGTCGTAGTATACCTTGATGACATACTCATCTACTCCAAGAATGAAGAGGAATATGTCGAATATCTAAGGCTGGTATTGACGAAACTTCGAGAGCATCGCCTTTATGCCAAATTCTCCAAGTGTGAATTTTGGTTACCAGAAGTGACCTATCTAGGCCATGTAATCTCTGGTAAGGGTATTGCTGTCAATCCCGAGCGAGTTCAAGCCGTCCTTGATTGGACCCCACCTGAGACGGTCAATCAAGTTTGGAGCTTCCTTGGCTTAGCGAGCTATTGCCGCCACTTCGTCGAGAATTTCTCCAAGGTTGCTAAACCTCTAAATGAACTCCTCAAGAAAGATAAAAAGTTCGAGTGGACCCCACAGTGCCAGTTCAGCTTTCAGGAACTGAAAAGACGCCTAACATCTGCTCCCATACTGGTACCACCAGATTTCTCCAAGGACTTTATTATCTATTGCGACGCCTCGCGACAAGGACTAGGTTGCATACTCATGCAAGATCGTCAGGTAATTTCCTATGCTAAGATTGATTGTGCTACTAGAACCATTCAATTTACTCACCCATCGGGCAAGACAGTCAATGTCTTAACTCGAGTGGCCAAGCGCCAGCTTTACTCCCTAAATGCCAACCCCCTTCCAGACCTTGAAGATATTCTGGTAGTCCGGGACTTTCCGGATGTCTTTCCAGAAGAACTTCCAGGTGTTCCACCTGACAGGGATGTCGAGTTCGTGATAGACCTTGTTCCAGGAACCGTCCCAATTTCTAGGAGACCCTATAAGATGGCACCCTTAGAACTAGCCGAGCTTAAGAACCAACTCGATGAGTCCTTTAAAAAGGGTTTCATCCGTCCTAGTTCCTCTCCTTGGGCTTGCCCCGTCCTCTTCGTCAAGAAGAAGGATGGAACGGATCGGATGGTTGTAGACTACCGACCTGCCAACTTGGTCACTATCAAGAACAAGTATCCGCTTCCCAGGATCAACGATCTGTATGATCAGCTCGCTGGATCCTCAGTCTTTTCCATGATGATTTGAGGTTGGGCTACCATCAAATCAAAATCAGAAACGGGGACATTCCCAAAATGGCCTTTGTTACTTGTTATGGCCAATACGAGTACACCATCATGTCCTTTGGTTTAACCAATGCCCCAACCACTTTCTCTCGGTTAATGAACTCGGTCTTCATGGAGTATTTGGATAAATTCGTCGTAGTATACCTCGATGACATACTCATCTACTCCAAGAATGAAGAGGAACATGCCGAATATCTAAGGCTGGTATTGACGAAACTTCGAGAGCATCGCCTTTATGCCAAATTCTCCAAGTGTGAATTTTGGTTACCAGTAGTGACCTATCTAGGCCACGTAATCTCTGTTAAGGGTATTGCTGTCAATCCCGAGCGAGTTCAAGCCGTCCTTGATTGGACCCCACCTGAGACGGTCAAGCAAGTTTGGAGCTTCCTTGGCTTAGCGAGCTATTGCCGCCACTTCGTCGAGAATTTCTCCAAGGTTGCTAAACCTCTAAATGAACTCCTCAAGAAAGATAAAAAGTTCGAGTGGACCCCACAGTGCCAGTTCAGCTTTCAGGAACTGAAAAGACGCCTAACATCTGCTCCCGTACTGGTACCACCAGATTTCTCCAAGGACTTTATTATCTATTGCGACGCCTCGCGACAAGGACTAGGTTGCATACTCATGCAAGATCGTCAGGTAATTGCCTATGCTAAGATTGATTGTGCTACTAGAACCATTCAATTTACTCACCCATCGGGCAAGACAGTCAATGTCTTAACTCGAGTGGCCAAGCGCCAGCTTTACTCCCTAAATGCCAACCCCCTTCCAGACCTTGAAGATATTCTGGTAGTCCGGGACTTTCCGGATGTCTTTCCAGAAGAACTTCCAGGTGTTCCACCTGACAGGGATGTCGAGTTCGTGATAGACCTTGTTCCAGGAACCGTCCCAATTTCTAGGAGACCCTATAAGATGGCACCCTTAGAACTAGCCGATCTTAAGAACCAACTCGGTGAGTCCTTGAAAAAGGGTTTCATCCGTCCTAGTTCCTCTCCTTGGGCTTGCCCCGTCCTCTTCGTCAAGAAGAAGGATGGAACGGATCGGATGGTTGTAGATTACCGACGTGTCAGCTTGGTCACTATCAAGAACAAGTATCCGCTTCCCAGGATCAACGATCTGTATGATCAGCTCGCTGGATCCTCAGTCTTTTCCAAGATGGATTTGAGGTTGGGCTACCATCAAATCAAAATCAGAAATGGGGACATTCCCAAAACGGCCTTTGTTACTCGTTATGGCCAATACGAGTACACCATCATGTCCTTCGGTTTAACCAATGCCCCAGCCACTTTCTCTCGGTTAATGAACTCGGTCTTCATGGAGTATTTGGATAAATTCGTCGTAGTATACCTCGATGACATACTCATCTACTCCAAGAATGAAGAGGAACATGCCGAACATCTAAGGCTGATATTGACGAAACTTCGAGAGCATCGCCTTTATGCCAAATTCTCAAAGTGTGAATTTTGGTTGCCAGAAGTGACCTATCTAGGCCATGTAATCTCTGGTAAGGGTATTGCTGTCAATCCCGAGCGAGTTCAAGCCGTCCTTGATTGGACCGCACCTGAGATGGTCAAGCAAGTTCGGAGCTTCCTTGGCTTAGCGAGCTATTGCCGCCGCTTCGTCGAGAATTTCTCCAAGGTTGCTAAACCTCTAAATGAACTCCTCAAGAAAGATAAAAAGTTCGAGTGGACCCCACAGTGCGAGTTCAGCTTTCAGGAACTGAAAAGACGCATGACATCTGCTCCCGTACTGGTACCACCAGATTTCTCCAAGGACTTTATTATCTATTGCGACGCCTCACGACAAGGACTAGGTTGCATACTCATGCAAGATCGTCAGGTAATTGCCTATGCTTCATGGCAATTACACCCACATGAGGAAAATTATCCCACACATGATCTAGAGCTTGCAGCTGTAGTCCATGCACTTAAAACTTGGCGACATTACCTTCTCGGTAATCGTTGCGAGATCTTCACCGATCACCAAAGTTTGAAATATATCTTCACCCAACCGGATTTGAATCTCAGGAAAAGACGTTGGGTCGAGTTGATCTCGGATTACGACTTAGGAATAACTTACACCCCGGGCAAAGCCAATGTCATGGCTGATGCGCTAAGTCGTAAATCTCATTGTAACAACCTGATGTTACAACAGAGTCAACCACTTCTCCACGAGGAATTTTGTAACCTTAATCTTCACATTATTCCTCAAGGATTCCTATCCACCCTGGTGGCGAAACCTACCCTTACGGATCAGATCATCAAGGCACAGGAGGTAGATCCGGGAACCTCCCGTATTAAGAGAAACATTAAGAAAGGAGTCGCGAATTGTTTCTCCGTTGATGATCAAGGTGTCGTATACTTTGGAAACCGCTTAGTCGTTTCCAAGGCACAAAACCTGAGGCGGCTGATCCTTAAGGAAGCTCATGAATCCCCTCTCACCATTCATCCCGGTAGTACTAAAATGTATCAAGACCTACGCCAGAGGTTTTCGTGGACTAGGATGAAGAGAGAAATTGCTCAATATATTGCTAGTTGTGACATCTGTCGTCATGTTAAAGCAGAGCATCAACGGCCTGCTGGCACCCTTCAACCTTTGGCTATTCCTGAGTGGAAATGGGATAAAATCAGTATGGATTTCATTACTGGGTTTCCCAGGACCAAGAGAGGGAATAATGCTATCTTCATCGTGATCGATCGTCTTTCCAAAGTAGCCAATTTCCTACCTATTCGTGAGAGTATCACCGCTAGCCAGCTAGCTGATTTATACATCTCCCGAATAGTGTCTCTTCATGGTGTCCCATTGGAAATTAACTCAGACCATGGGAGTCTCTTCACCTCTCGATTTTGGGAAAGTTTCGAAAATGCTATGGGAACTCGTCTCTATTTTAGCACCGCCTTCCACCCTCAATCAAGTGGTCAAGTAGAGCGAGTCAATCAAATTCTGGAAGATATGCTCCGAGCTTCTGTCATCTCATTCGGAATGGGTTGGGAGAAATGCCTTCCATTCGCAGAGTTTGCTTATAACAATACTTATCAAGCTAGCTTGGGCAAAGCTCCTTTGGAAGTTCTCTATGGACGAAAGTGTCGAACGCCTCTTAACTGGCCAGAAACCGGGGAAAGACAACTCTTTGGCGCGGATATGATTCAGGAAGCAGAAGAGCAGGTTTGCGTTATTCATGTGAAATTGAAAACAGCCCAATCTTGTCATAAGAGCCAATATGATCGTAAACATAAGCTCATGACTTATCAAGTCGGCGAGAAGGCTTACCTTCGGGTTACTACGTTAAAGGGAACCCATCGTTTCGGTATCAAAGGCAAATTGGCCCCTCGTTACATTGCACCCTTTCGCATTCTTGCCAAACGAGGAGAAGTTGCCTATCAATTGGAACTACCTCCGCATCTTTCTAGAGTTCACGATGTCTTCCACGTTTCTCAACTCAGGCGTTGCTTCGCGGATCCTATCCGTGGAGTGGACCACGAAACGCTTGATCTACAAGATAATCTCTCATATCGGGAATATCCCGTTCGTATCCCTGATCAAGCCGAGCGTACCACTCGATGCCATAACATCAAGTTTCTCAAGGTTCAATGGTCACACCATTCCGAGAAAGAAGCCACTTGGGAAAGGGAGGATCGTCTTCGACTCGAGTACCCACCTTCTTCCCAACAGATCCTAAATCTCGGGATGAGATTCTTTTGAGTGGGGGTGAGTTGTCACACCCTAGCTAGTTCATGCATTAGAGTGATAGCATCATGTCTAAATTCTCCTAGAAAGATGAAATGGGGATAACAGAACCCCCAGAACCCCCTTAAACCAACTAGGGTTTACTAAAATTTGTTTCAATGAACCCAAAATGCCCTTCACAAAATGTTCATCATTTCTGGATTGGGCTAAAACCCTTGGCAAATATGGTGCACTCTTTTCTAGGACATTCTGGATTTTTTGAATTAAATCATAAGTATTTGAATTTGGGCATTTAAATACTATAAAATATTTTAAATGCTCAAATAATTCTGGAAATAAGTGTGGGCTATTAGAAATAATCTAAACAGAGCCTATGATTATTTTCAGGAATTTTGTAAGTGCCTAACTACTTTAATAAAGCCCTAAAGTTACAGAAAAATAGAAATAGAAAACAAAACAGAAAAAGAGAGAGAGAGAAAGACCAGAGGCCACTTACCTGGCTGGCCCGGCCCATCTGGCCTGTGCCAGTCATCACCTAACTCTGCCAATAGGTAGAGGAGGGACACCGCGACACCGCCGAGCTCGCCACGCCACCTCCTTGCCTGCCTCCCGTCGCCCGCGCCAGCGCAACGCCTCGAAACGCCTCCGCGGTGCCACCCCGACCGCCTGGACACCTCACTCCTCTCCCTGCTCTCTCCCTCACTCCCCCGAAGCCATGGCCGACGCAGCCGCCGCCGTCTTGTCGCCGTAGCCGTAGCCACCGTTGTCCCCGTGCCACCCCACCGTGTCCACAAGCTCCGCCGCATCTCCCTCGACCTCCTCGACGAGCCACCAGGCGTTGGACGCGCAGCAACACCGCCACCGCTGCCGTTCCCCTCGTCGGCCACTGGAGATCGTCGCCGACGATTCGTCGCCTCCCGAGCTTCCCCGAGCCTGCTTCGACGACCGCTGCACTCGCCGTGAGCTCCTATTTCTTCTCCCCCCTATACACATCGCTCGAGCTGCCCCCTAACCCCGTTGGCCATCACGGCTGAGAGCTCGGCTCTGCTGTCCATGTCGCTGTCGTGGCCACAGACGCGTAAGCTCGAATCCGAGCACGTCACCGCACTCACCACGTCCCCAGGAACCCAACGCACCACCCCACATGCCTCGCCGTGCCCCGTAGCCTCGGGTTCATCTTCACCCGAGCTCCGGCGACCGCCAAGGTCGTCGCCGGCGTCGTTCCCGGCCTCCCCGAGCTCCACTTCCACCACCAAACGACGCGGCTCGCTTCCAGCTCCCCGTAGATGGTCTCAGCTGCCCATTTGGTCGTCGCAGACGCAAACCCGAGCCCCTCCACCGCGTCTGTCGTCGCCGGTGTCAAGCCACCGACGAGTTGACCACGTTTGACCCGTGTGGGCCCAGGTTGACTCCCGCCCTGAGCCTATGATAGGTGGGGCCGGCCTGTTAATTAGGTTAGGATTAGTGCTAACTAATTTTAGTTAGTTTAGGTCACTGACATGCGGGCCCAGGCCCCGCTGACAGTTAGTTAGTATTAACTTAATTCTGTTAGTTAGCTGAGACACTGATAGATGGGGCCCACCAGTCAGGTTTCACCTGGGCTGGCGCCTTTGACTCTCTGACGTCACAGTGACGCACTGCTGACGCAGTTATTTAATTTCTGGATTTATTTTTATATAGGAAATTCCAGAAAATAGCCAAAACTTCTAAAAATCATAGAAAATCAACCATAGCTCCAAATCAAACAAATTATATTTGAAAACTGATCAGAAAAATTCAATCTTTCCATATGTAATGGTTTCATGCATGACAAAACACCTTAACCTTGCAGTTTAGGTGAAACAAGCTAATACACTGATTAGGCACAAGAACTTAAGCTTTCATTTGAATCTTTGATTCAAATGGACCCATTTCAACTTGTTTCACATTACATTAGCCATGACACATCATTTTGCCATGTCATAGCATGCATCATATTGTTGCATATTGCCATGTGTTGATTATATTCTGTGTGTCTTTCATGGTAGGTTCTGCCTCCGAGGATATCTCTGAGTATCCAACTGAAGGGCAGTACCCTACTACCACTCCATCAGGCAAGCAGCCCCATTGATCATATCGATACAATCCCATGTTCTCGCTTCTTCTCTCACTTACTACATTAAGACAACAACGTTTCAAACTACTGTGTGCTACGGTAGTTGAACCCTTATCCTCTGCATGACCTGTCATTGCCACAATAACTAGATGAAACCCACTAGCATGTGTAGGAGTTGATTCAGCCATGTTTGTGTTTCCTACCTTGCTATGCCTGCTATGCTTAGAGTTGTGTCAGGTCTAGTTCATCTAGGTGATGGGCTAGAGTGAAATGATTATGTCGGTAATGTGAGGGATGTGTTGAACATGATTTGGTAAAGGTATCGATGAGAGGCCATGTAGGAGTACATGGTGGGTTGTTTCATTGAGGCCGTCCCTAAGAACTGAGATCTGTATGTGTGATTTAAGAATCAGCTACTACCATACATTGGGCCCGAAACCAATGGACCCTCTCGGCTTCTTAATCACCCTTGTTGTCTGTCCAGGAGTTGCAATTAGTTCTGGTGTTTGTAGGTTATGTGTTGGCGGCCGTGCAAAGCGCTGACCCTAGGGGTGGGCTATGATGCGGTAGATACACCATGGCACGGTGTACCGAGTCACCCATTTGGTGTCTCGGGAACCCTGTTCACATCGTTCGGGGCCGTATGTGGAAACCTCGGCCGGACTCCCTGTGGATGGAACCTGGATAGGCGATAAACCTGGACTAGAGACTTGAGTGTTTAGGTAGGCCGTGGCCGACACCCTCGTTGGGCTTCCGCTTGAAGGTTGCCGAGTACATGTCGTGTAAACGACGGTAAGTGGTGAGAGCGTGTATGAAGAAGTACACCCCTGCAGGGTTAACATCATCTATTCGAATAGCCGCGTCCGCGGTAAAGGACTACTTGGTTGCCTATACAGTTCATAGACAAGTTAATGGTTACTACTAAAAGACTCAAGATAAGTGTAAGTACCGAGGATGGCCCTCTCGTAGGATGACGAGGGAGGATCCCCAGTGGAGTATTGCATTGGCGATTAGTGGACTCATGTGCAAAAACTATTTTACTAGTGGTGTCTCGTAGGATAGCTTAGCCAAGAGTCAAAGCTGGCTTGCTGCAATAACTCCACCACCTTCTTGAGAATGAGCATGTATAGTAGGTTCTAATGTAAGACTTGCTGAGTACCTTTGTACTCATGTTTGCTTTAATTACTGTTTTTAGACGACAACACCGCCCCCTCCGATGGGTTTTATGTAGATCTCGACATCGATGAGTAACTTGCCACCAAGGTGGTGATCCTGGCCATGGAGGGCCTTATGTAGATAGACAGGCTTCGAGAAGCCTTCTTTCTTTCTAGTGTTTGTACTTAGACTATTTGCTTCCGCATGTGCTTGTATGCTTGTATGACTTGTGTGCCGGGTCATGTGACCCCTACCTGTATGAACATGTTATGTATGGCTCTCTGGAGCCTTTAAATAAAGTACTTGAGTTGTAGAGTTTTGTTGTGATGCCATGTTGTATTTGCACATATCGAGCATATTGTGTGCATGATTGAAATGCTTGGTATGTGTGGGATCCGACAATCTAGTTGTTTATCCTTGGCAGCCTCTCTTATGGGGAAATGTAGTATAGTGCTCCTTGAGCCATAGTAGTCCGCTACAGCCTGGTTCACCGGAGTCCTGCTAGCCCAGCACTACTGCTCAGGACACTTGACTGGCCGGCATGTGTTTCACTTTGTTCCTATGTCTGTCCCTTCGGGGAAATGTCACGTGGTGACTTCCGGAGTCCTGCCTAGCCTGCTACAGCCCGGGTTCCCCGGAGTCCTATTAGCCCAGTGCTACAGCCTGAATTCACTCGCTGATGACCGACATGCTCGATGTGATTCATGTATGCCTGTCCCCATAGGTCTGTGCCGCTTTGGGTTCACGACTAGCCATGTCGGCCCGGGTTCTCTGTCATATGGATGCTAGCGAAACTATCATATACGTGAGCAAAAAGGCGCAAACGGTCCCGGGCCATGGTAAGGCGACACCCATGGGAATACCGTGTGTGAGGCCGCAATGTGATATGAGGTGTTACCGGCTAGATCGATGTGACTTGGAATCGGGGTCCTGACAGGCCCCCAGCAAGGAAGTTGCCGCGTGCACTGCCTGTCGGGAAGCCGCTTCCACGGAGAATGCCGGGAAAGGTGATGGGTCGTACTGCAAGATCCACCGGACCAAGGGCCATGAACTCCATGAATGTTATCAAGTTGAGCAGCTTGTTAAGAATCAGAGAGCAGAGTATGATAAGTGTGATAAGGAGAAAGGTCAGAATGCTGCTGGCGGAAAGGACCGAGGCGGTGAAGCAAACCATCCCGGCAAACCCTTTCAAAACCAAGGAAAACCTGCCAGGGGCCAAGAGAAGGAAACCTGTGATGATTTGAGTGATGGAGGGAATGAAGAGGAAACCAGTGAGCAGGAATTTCAGAGGGCCACTAACGCCTATGCATTGATGGGGGTACGTCTTTGCACTCCTCCCATCGCTAGCTCAAGCGATGGGAACGAGAGGTCAATGCCGTGGAGCCAGCGCCAGAGGTCCGGAAGCCGCTCAAATGGTCCCACACGCCCATCATCTTTGATGAGAAGGACCACCCTTGCCGCACCACTGCGGTAGGGTGTTTGCCCTTGTTAGTCTCCCCAACAATTCGCAACCTCAAGGTCACAAAGATGTTAGTGGATGGCGGGGCCAGGTTAAATCTGATTTCCCCAGCAGTTATTAACAAGCTTTAGATAGGAGAGGAAGAGTTGGAGCTTACTGGCATGTTTCAAGGAGTCAATCCCAGTAGGAGCCGCCCCAAGGGAAAGTTTACGTTGCCGGTGATGTTTGGGGGACAACTGAACTATAGGACTGAGAAGATTGTGTTTGATGTGGTTGAGCTCCCCCTGCTGTATAATGGCATTCTAGGACGACCGGCCTTGGCCAACTTCATGGCAGAATCCCATTATGCTTACAACACCTTGAAGATGCCTGGGCTGTTGGGGGTCATTACCATCCCATCAGATGAGAAGGATGCGATTATCTGTGTGGATAGGATGTATTGGGATGCCGTCGTAGCAGAGGCTACGACAGCAATGGTCCTCGCCAAGGAAAGCAAAGTAAAGAAGCGGGATTGTAGGACCTCCGGCAAGGAGTCCGGGAAGCGTGCCCCCTCCGAGTGCACGACACCTGTTGACGACGTGCCGGAGTGTTCCAACAGAAAGAGATGCAAGGTTGCAGCACCCCAAGTGAAGAAGGTCCCGGCAGGGCTGGCTGGTGTTGATGGTACTTTCACCATGAGTGCCACCCTTGACGACAAATAGGAAAGTGCGCTTGTTGCCTTCCCGCGGGGAAATATCGATGTGTTTTCCTGGAAACCATCTAATATCCCCGGTGTTCCCAGGGAGGTAATCGAGAACCACCTTGCTGTCTGCCCACATGCCCGACCCGTCAAGCAGAAAGTTAGGAAGCAAGCCTTGGAGCAGCAGCAGTTCATTGCCAAGGAAATTAAGAAGTTAGAAGCATCTGGATTGGTCAGAGGAGTACTGCACCCTACATGGTTGGCCAACCCGGTGGTATTTCGGAAGGCGAATGGGAAATGGAGGCTTTTCATTGATTTCACAGATCTCAATAAGGCTTGCCCGAAGGACCCATTCCCCTTGCCGCACATCGATCAGATTGTGGATTCCACTTCAGGATGCGATCTGCTCTCCTTTTTGGACGCTTACTCCGGATATCACCAGATCTTCATGTCCAAAGTGTGACACTCCAAAATTTTTGATTTGGTTTTAATCAAAAACTTTATTGGATTCTAAAGGAGGGCCTTTAAAAATTTCTTTTTCAGAAAACCCTTCCTCTTCAAAAACTTCCTTTCACCTTTGGCAAGGATTTCCTTTCCTTCTCAATTTTGGTGTTGAATTTTTGGAAGCTTTTCTTCTGGTTGTTCCCCTCTCAAACTTATTTATTTTCATTTAAAAAAGAAACCCTAGGAGTTTTGGGACTTCTTTCTTTTTGAAACCACCCATGATTTTGTTTGTCACAGGTGGTAAAACCACTCCAAAACCTCCCCTCCCTCTTGGAACAACCTAAGTTCTCTGTCCCAACTAAACCAAACAGGTTTTGTATGATTTTTTCAAACATTTTTCATCTCAAATCATTTTTGTCAATTATTTGGAGTCTGAGCCATTTACAAAGCAAGTACCTTATTTCCTTTGAGTTTTGATCTCAAACCAACTCCTCTAGTTTGTCCTTAGCATCCACAACTCAGAACCATCTTGATCCACTCTACTTCTTTTCAAATTTTTCAAATTTCAGCCTCTGCAAATTTGGACCAGATTTGCCAAATTTGGTGAAATTCATATCTACACTCCCCCAAAAATTCTACAAAAATTCAGGCAGCCTACTGGAGCAATGAGTAGCCACTCCACCAAAAATTAGCTCTAGGAAAAATCCCTAGAGACCTGTATCATTCTGTCGAACACCTTGCATACACTGAATTTTTGCACTTTCAGTAATTCAGTAAGTTTAGAGTTCAGTGTCGTTTTCTCCTCGCCAGTTTCAGTCACGCATGGACAGTGCCCTTGGCACGATCCTCGCCGCCTCTCCCTCTTGTCTGGAGTGCCGCACGCGCGCTTGGCACCTTCCGGGCGTCGGTGGCGCCCTGGCCCGCCTGCGCCGGCGTGTCCCGCGGCGGCCAATCCACCGTAACGGCCGACCGGAAGCAAAATGGCGGTGCAACGCCGTTCGGCGCCGCCCAACTCTCCCTGGCTCTCCGCGTGGCACATGCATGCCAGCGCAGCCCGCTGCACAGTCACCGTGGCCTGGCAAGCACAGAACGCGCTCCCTGCCGCCGACGTGCCGCACGACCGTTCCGTTGGACCCGGCCGTAAAACTCCCCTCCCGTGCTGAGCTGGACCCCGGAATGGAACCTCTACTCCACCTACACGATGCCTAAACCCCTAATCCCTCTGCCCAACCCCAGCGCCGCCGTAATCGCTCGCCGGACTTATCCCGTACGCGGCAACCGCCTCGGGCCGGCTATATATAGCACCCCCGGGTTCCCTCTCGCCCCCGCACACCTCCACTACCTCTCTGGACCCCGACCAGCAACTAGAAGAGCCTCGAGGGGCCCTTCTTCCTCGACTCCGGCCGCCTCGTTCCGCCTCGGCCTCCACCTCGATTCGCTCCGGTGAGGCCGTCCCCGGCGCCCAAACTTCGTCAATAGCTTCCTCGAGCACCCAGTGAGCTAACCCACGCACCAATTTGACCTTCGCAGCTCTCCCCGGCGAAGTCCATCTCCACCCGAGCCGTCGTCCGCCGGAGCAGGGCTCGCCGTCGACGTGGTACTCGCCGGCGACCACGACCACCACCAACCGACGCGGAAGGACGTCCTGAGCAAGGAGGTACCCTCCGATCCCCTTGCCTTGCCGTGGATCGCCGCCGGCGACCACTGCGGCTCTCGTGCTCCGTCGAGCTCAGCCGCCCGTTTTGAAATTTCAAACCTGACGGGTGGGACCAGCCCGTCAGCCCCTCTGTCTCTTTCTAAATGAACCGTTTCTGAAAGCGTATTCTGCCAAATGCGTTTTCCTCCTGGGCTGGCATATTCTCTGCCGAAGCGTTTTCAGTTTTTATGAGCTAGCCCCTGGAAATATTCTGTTTCATTACAGATGAGTCCCTGGACTAAAACCCTTATAACTTTTAAACAGAAAAGTATTTTTGATTGATTCTTTTTCTGTTCTCTTTGAAATTTTGTCTAGTTTTTTATCAGATTTATTTGAAATTTTTTTGGAATACGTTTTGCGCACTTCTTGGTATTTACGATAGCACCTATATTTTCTGTATACCGTAGATACCGAAGGAGGTGACGGAGCCGCGAACTTCACCGAGCTAGGTTCCGACTACTCTGAACCAGGCAAGCATGTTTTGAACTTTTGATATGATGAGTGTCTTGGCATGTTTTGCATTTAGTAAGTTTCATGGCATGTTGATGAGCATACCCATGAACGTTATTTTCATGCATGATCAAGGTAAGTGAGCTCGATGATCCATAAGTGGATGGATGTGAGTATGAAAGGCCATGGGTTGGCATGAGAATGGGTAAGATGGCAGTGTTGCAGCATGCCAGTCTTATGCCAGACTATTTGACTGTAGTGTCAAATTGTGTCTGTCCAGTTCCTCCCTTTTCCTTCCTTGTACTACCACATGTTTTCCACAAGGAATATGGCTTAGTAAGTTGCAAACCGCTTTCTTGGTACACACCAAAAGGAGAGGCCGGGATGATGGTTCCACGGCCCTGGATTAAAGCCAGTCATCCGGTCAGGGGGCATGGGTGTTTCCGGTTGGGACCGAGAGGGGGGCACCCCTTAGAGCGCGCGTATATAAATTTGATCCCATGCTATTCGAGATTGTGATCTCCCCGTCTCAAAGTTTTTCTTGGACGATGTCTAGGGTGAGTCCTGGCATCGAGAGATAGGATGGGTGTGTACTGGATTGCTGTGTTTTCTTCCGAGATACCGTAAACGGAACTAGTCCTTCGAGACTACAGAAATCCGTTAGCTGTGGGAAATTTTTGTACAAACTCTGTAGAGTCATAAATCTCCAAATCATCTTATCCATATCCAAATATTGCGCTAACTTATTCTGACAAGTGCCAGTTTTTGGTGACAGATACTCCGGTGAATCTCATGAGCACTAAGCCCGGTTAACAGTTTATTCCTGTGGATGGACTAACCCGTTTATTATCATGAACTGAATAATTATTATGAGTATTGTTTACTTGTGGACTAAAGCCCTTTCTGTGATGTCGCTCAGACGTCCGACTGTGGCATTTCTTTTAAAGCCCTTTCTGTGATGTCGCTCAGACGTCCGACTGTGGCATTTCTTTTAAAGCCCTTTCTGTGATGTCACTCAGACGTCCGACTGTGGCATTTCTTTTAAAGCCCTTTCTGTGATGTCGCTTAGACGTCTGACTGTGGCATTTCTTTTAAAGCCCTTTCTGTGATGTCGCTTAGACGTCCGACTGTGGCATTTCTTTTAAAGCCCTTTCTGTGATGTCGCTCAGACGTCCGACTGTGGCATTTCTTTTAAAGCCCTTTCTGTGATGTCGCTCAGACGTCCGACTGTGGCATGATTTTCTGTTATTATTTGTTCACCTTTCGAGGCGTCACTTCAGACACCCGATCGGTTCACATCTATATTTTTGTTGGGATTTCAGGCGGACTACCGCCGTTTCCCTCATACTTACTTCGTTATGCAAATTTTTAGTTGTGCATTGGGAAGATTATTCATGACGCATTCATGCATGCATTTGTTATATCTTACGTCCGAACTGTCTTGCGAGTACTTTCAAAGTACTCACTGGCTTGTTGATTTGGCCAGATGCTGACGAAGGCGATCTCATGGATGAAGAGTTCGATAGCGAGTCCGACGCCTAGAGGAATCCCAGTCAGTCTCGTACGACCCTGGCCTTGGTCACTATTTTATACCCGCTTCCGCAACCCTAATAAATCTATCGAGCCTCACCTCGACGCTCGATGAGATGCCAGTTTGAGAGTCGTGTTACCACACTTCCCATTGTGTTATTCCACCACCACTATATCCTCGAGTCAGTAGTATGCCACCACATCATTGTGTTATATCCGCCAATATGTATAATTACTGGCGCGCTTGTAATAATTTGTTGAGCAGCCCTAGCTCAACCCTATAATATATTCTATGCTACTGGCTTATTGTATCAAGTATTTGTCTACCAGTGAGGAGGATCTTCTCTCATACTGGACTCAAAGATTGGTTTCTCAATAAATATTCTTATTGGAAAATCGGTCGTGACACAAAGAAGATGAGGAGAAGACATCATTCATCACTCCATGTGGTACATACTGTTTTGTCCGCATGCCTTTCGGATTGAAGAGTGTCGGGTCTACTTTTGCAAGAGCAGTCCAGATTGGTTTTGAGCCACAACTACACATAAACATAGAAGCCTATATGGATGACATTGTGGTCAAGACCAAGGATAGGGCCACCCTTATCCAGGATTTGGAGGAGACATTTGCTAATTTGTGCAAGATCAACTTGAAGTTTAACCTGAAGAAGTGTGTGTTTGGTCTTCCCTCCGGCAAGCTACTTGGATTCTTCATGTCCCATCGGGGGATTGAAGCCAACCCCGACAAGATCAAGGCCATTGAGCAGATCCAAGCGCCAAGGATAGTTAAGGATGTGAGGTTCTTGACGGGATGCATTGCCGTGCTAAGCAGATTCATTTCCAAGTCTACCGAGCGTTCCCTGCCGTTTTTCAAAATTTTGAAGAAGGTAGGGCATATGAAGTGGACCCCGGAAGCAGATACAACCTTGCAAGAGTTGAAGGCTTACTTGTCATCTGTGCCCATGTTGGTTGTGCCCAAAACTCAAGAGCCATTATTGCTTTACTTGGCAGCAACCAACCAAGTGGTCAGTGCAGCCTTGGTAGCACAGCGGGAAGTGGATAAAGCAGAGATCGGTCAGACCGCGACAGAGTCAGAAGAGGATCAGAATAGCAGTAAGCACGACAACGAGTGCAACCCCAAGGACGCAACAAGGAAGAAAGTGGTGCAGCGCCCAGTGTACTTTGTCAGCACCTTGTTGCAAGGGGCTAGATCGAGGTACCATGGTGTGCAAAAGTTGATCTTTGGCCTCGGCATGGCCTCAAGGAAACTACGCCACTACGTCCAAGCCCATGAGATCACTGTTGTTACTCGTTTTCCGTTGCAAAGGATACTCCAAAAGCCTGAGGCTACTGGTAGAATAGTGGAGTGGGCTTTGGAGTTATCCATCTTTGGTTTGAAGTTTGAGAGCACTTCAACCATTCAAAGCAGGGCGCTCGCAAAGTTTATTGCAGAATGGGTGCCAACCCCTGATGAGAAAGCAATGGAAACATCTCTCCCCGGCAAGGAATCACCCTAAGAATGGATTATATATTTTGATGGTGCTTTTTCCCTACAAGGTGGAGGAGCTGGCGTGCTTCTTGTTGCCCCCTCCCGGGAGCACATGAAGTACGTCATCCAAATGCACTTTACCCGGGAAGAAGCCACCAACAATACAGTTGAGCATGAAGGGCTCCTTGCCGGGCTTAGGATTGCATCAGAATTGGGAATCAGGAAGCTGATCATTCAAGGAGATTCATAGTTAGTGGTGAGACAAGTAAACAAGGATTACCAAAGCCCATTGATGGAAGCATACATTGAGGAAGTGAGGAGGTTAGTGGAGCGCTTTGACGGGTTGCAAACAGAGTACATACCCCGTGCGGAAAACAGCATAGCTGATCACATGTCAAAGTGTGCTGCGCAGAAGCTTCCTATGGAACTAGGAACTTTTGTTCTCCACTTATCTCAACCCTACATGTCACCAACCACAATGGACTGGAAAAGGAGAAAGTTGGACTACGGTAAGGCTCTCCCGATTGAGCCATCTGCTCCCGGCAGAGACCCTGCCAGAAACAACTCCTCACAGCCTGCGAGACCACCCCCTCCAGCCGGGCCGATGAACCCCGCGAATGAGGCTGGTGCTCCCGCAGCCGAGGAGGTGCCGCTAGTCCTCATTGCCGAGCCTCAGGCTCCAACTTGGGCAAGGCACTTCGCTCGCTTCCTCCAAATCGGAGAACTCCCCAGCGACCCAGATGAAGCTGAAAAAGTAGCCCAGAGGGCCAGTATGTATCAGTTTGTCAATGACACTCTGTACAGAAGGAGGCCCAACGCTGTGAAATTGAAGTGTGTCTGTCGGGAGGACAGAAAGGAACTGCCGGCTGAGATTCACAGAGGAATGTGCGGCTCACACATTGGATCAAGGGCATTAGTTGGGAAAGCATTCCGACAAGGATTCTATTGGCGCAGAACCCTCCAAGACGCAGTTGAGCTCGTCACGACATGTGAAGCCTGTTAGTTCCATTCCAAGAAAACACACCTTCCTGCCCAAGCTCTTCAGACAATCCCTCTGTCATGGCCATTTTCAGTTTGGGGGCTCGATATCCTCGGCCCCTTCCCCCGAGCAATCGGGGGCTTTGAATTCTTGTTCTTCTCCATCGACAAGTTTAGAAAGTGGCCGGAAGTGACTGCCGTGAGGAAGGTGACTGCTCAGTCAGCTATCAAGTTCTTGAAAGAATTGGTGCGTCGTTTCGGAGTTCCGATAAGGATCATCACTGACAACGGCACCCAATTCATGAGCCACGCCTTCATGCAATATGTTCAAACCCTCGGATGTAAGATCCCATTTGCCTCTGTGGCACACCCCCAGAGAAATGGACAAGCTGAGAGGGGGCACTACAAAAAAATACACATCCGTGATGATACATGTTTGTCACAGTAGGTCGCGTTTTTTGTCATGCATGTACATCCATGACGATTTTATGACAGAATCAAGATAGTCATACCTATGCTGTCGTAGAAGTGTTCCATGACATCACCAAAATTATCATCACGGAAGTGTCCACTTCCATGACGATAAATCACGCGTCACAGAAGTGCTTTCGTCAAGGGTGACCGACATGTGGCATCCACCGTAACGGAACATCCTTAAGCTATCGGGTCAGATTTTGGATCCGATAACCCGTTAACAGCCCTGACCAATGGGAAATTTCCACGTGTAAAATTCTGATTGGCCGAAGGGAACACCTGTCAGCTCGTCAGTGGGCCAGATGTCGCCCGTCCATTGGAGGAGACATGCCTATGATACGTCGACATGTGGCCGGGCCCAACAGAGGCCCATATAGGTTAAAAAAGCCGGCCTAGTCAAAGGCCCGTAGAATTTAATCACGTACTAGTGGGCCAGCCCAATAACGGCTTGCTTAATAAAGGACCATTTACGGCCCGAAGCCAGATCTAGCCCGTTAATTGTTCGCCCAATATTTGGGCCCATTTACGGCCCGAAGCCAGATCTGGCCCATTAATTGTCCGCCCAATATTTGGGCCCATTTATGGCCCGAAGCCAGATCTGGCCCGTTAATTGTTCGCCGAATATTTGGGCCCAACTATAGCCCAGTGACTTTCTGCCTGTTAGAGGCCTGATGTAGACATGGGCCCATTTCAGCCCGGTGTGACTTTCGGCCTGGGAATGGCCCGTGCTGCCCATGGGCCATATATGGTCCAACGGGACATCGGGCCCACTAACGGCCCTTGCTAAAGGTGGCAACAATTAAGCCCAACGTGACTTTGGTCCCGTTAAAGGCCTGTCGCGTAATTTGGCCCGTTGATGCCTATGCTAAGCTTTCGGCCTCTTAAAGGCCCATGATATCAGTGGGCCAACTAAGGCCCGAGATATGTTTCGGCCTGGTAACGGCCCGTGAGCTAACTGGGCCCAAAACGGCCCGGTCTACATTTCAGCCTACTGAAGGCCCGTCAACGACTAGTGAAAATTGAGGCCCAACATGCATTTTTGCCTGCTAAAGGCCCATGGTTTCATCTCGGCCGTAACAGGCCAGTACAATATTCAGCCTATTAATGGCCCAACGCTACCTAGGCCAAACTAAGCGCTGGGTCGACAAAAGGCCCAACTAAAATATAGGCCGGTGTTAGTTTGGGCCTGGCGCAATGTGTGAAGGCCCCAATCATTCGGGCTCAAGAAAGACGCAGGCCGCCCAATTGTGGCCCGCTAAAAACCTGGCCTGTTAGAGTCAAATGTTTCGGTCCGGTCGACTACATCTGATTTTTTTACATAACGAATGATGGCAGTAACTAGTAGGAATTAAGAACAAACCTACTCTATACAATAAAGAAATTACGAAATAGTAACTAAGAATAAACCTACAGTATACAATAAAGGATTTACGGTATATTACATCCACTGGGCATCGAAGTTCACCACCAGTGATCATAAAGCGCAACGAAGAAGCAGATTACAAAAACTAGGCACCATTGCAGTGTAACAAAATAATACTGAACCGAGACCACTTCCAAGACAGTACAAGAAAGGTTAGCCCTGCGGGGGAACTGCTGCGCAAGCTGCTGAGCAAGGCTGTGAGACCGTCCTAGCATGTCGGTCATAGCTTCCAGGTGTAGCTGTTTAGCGATGAGGCTCTCATTGGTGTTCTCCGCAATCTTTCTTAGAGATAGGACTTCAAGTCGAAGTTGAGTTGCAGAATGCCTTTCTGCTAGAACTTGGGTTTGAAGAAGTCGAACTGATTCAGACAACGAATTCTGTGAGCTTGTCTGACTGTTAGTCTCAAGTAACTTGAACACTACATCAAGACAAGACTTTGGGGTTGTCTCGCTATCTTCAAGATGTTTTGCCTTCTTTGCTGCAATATATGTTGGGTTTGTCTCACAGCCTTCAGCAGACTTGTGCATGCCATCAGGCATATCACCCTGAAACAAAGCAGAGAGATGACAGGTTTGCACGTGTATAAACAAAGATGATAACTGTTCTGTCAATTCTATCCAATTTCAAATTAGAAAATAAAGAGTAAGCTCAAAATATCAATAGAAGAATTTGGCATTGTTCATAATGCGGGGAGCTTCACCACACTACTGGATTACCATGTCAACATAACAAGCATAGATGAAGGGAAAAGAAAATCATTGTATCTATTTTGGATAATGTGCATGGCATGTTGTTCATATCATCAGCCACATCAGTAAGATAAAACAGGAGATGACAAGGTGGAAACATGGGCTGCTTCACCACACACTGGATTATAGATCCACAAAAACAAGCATACATATAGGGAGTATTAAGTAATTTGCATGGTATGAATAAGGAATGTGGTTTTACAAGTAAAACTTAGAACTTACGGTTCTTACGAACATGCATTTTGGTAGAAACAGCAAACTAAACAGTAGTAAACGATAGGGAGTATGAGAAAATTAAACAACAGTTGAGGATAAAGGCATTAGAAGGACTGACTTACATTAATAGTTAACACCGGCTTTATAATGCCCTTCTCCATGTCAAGGGAAGGATAACTCAAGAATTTCAGCACAGAATCTTCTTCATAAGCATTTCCTGTACGCTACATTTTGTAGAGAGTAATTATAGATATGATAATACTGGAAGGGATAGAGGATAATGGAGATAAGATGCAGATTGATGCTACATAATCAATTACCAATCCCTGGAAGTACAAGCGTTACAGGACAAAATGTACTGACAAGAGCAATGGGCTACACTTCTTCACTGGCATTGTCTATGTATTCTACTTGTTGGTAAGATTAAATATAGATCTGATCTTTTTTAGTAAATGGTGGGCGAGGGAGATAAGATGCACAATGCTACAAAATGAACCAATCCCTCTTACCATAATACAAGAGTGTTTTGAACACTGGTGTACTATACAAAATGTTCTTATATTATGGGACGGAGGGAGTAGCTGTTAATGTAAGTACAGTGATAGACCACGTTCAGTCCTTACAAGAGGACTGCAGAGCTAAACCTCTTCAAAAGCATTGGGTTGATTCTAAATTTATGTAAGAGTCCATACGGATCTTATAATGTCCACCAAATGGACGATTACAAGGCTAACATGTGCAGTGATGCTACATAATCAAACAGCTATGAAAGTAAGAATGGTCATACAGGGCAAGAGGTACTCACAAGAGATGCAGTGTGCAGTATAGTTGCGAGCTTCTGTGGTCCCTTGAGAACGAATGTTCTTCTGCTAACAGTTTTCGTACAAGTGAGACATTAAGGCAAATGAAGAAATGTAGTTCAAATTGTGATGTGATATCATAGACAGTACCTTATGCTGCAGCCGAGACCAATGTGTAACAAGATTATTCCAGTCACCGTCAGATAAATGTAGCACCGGAGACTTTACATAAATTTCGTTTAGAGGCTTGCCATCAAAGTGCGCTTGCCTCAGGAAGGAACGATACTTCATCAACGAGTTCTTGAAAAACGCAACCAACCCTTGCTCATCATCACAATCCAGTTTGCTCCTCGCCTATTTAAAAGAATGAAATCTTGTGTCTTCTGTTAGCAGAAACATATGCAGTAATGACCATGAATAGCATTAGTACATTACTTACGCGTAAGTTGCGGAGGAAGACTGGAAATTGTTCTGTGTCTGCGGTATTATATTTACATGAAGGAAAGATGCGCACAAAGTTCCTGACAACAACATAAGCTTCGTCTTCTAAACTGGGAAGAAATGGAACAGGGGTCCTATTTGCTACAATTGGGGATCTCTCTGGTTCGAAAAGGGATTTGGCAACTGGATTTGGTGTACTCTTTGCTGGAATGGGGGTTTTGTGTCGTACAGCTGGTGCTATGTCAACTGGCATAATCATACAATTTGCTGCAGCTGGGGTCTGCTGAGTTGGGGCATCAGAAATGACCAGTGTAGTAGGGCTAGAGTCTGCTAGAGTTGGGGTATTTTGTGGGTCAGGTGATATTGCAACTACACCTAATGGGATATTTGATTTATCAGGTGACACTACCTTTTCCAAATACTTTGCTTGTGCTCCTCCACGATTAGCAATCGCCCTCTTCATTTTGAACATCTGATACACAAGAACAACATTTGAATGGATAAATATGGTATGATGACAGATGGAATATGTACTGAAAATGGATAGGCAGGGCGTATTCACATACACGATGTGTAAACTAAGCTATTGGCAGTTCAACAAAGTAGAAGCAATGCAAAGCATCAGTTGCAAGATATGTGCGACCAATGAAACCTTGGAAAGTTAGAGCAAGTACCTTGATGGGTGAATAAGATAGGGAATCTTCCTCTGACTCCTCCACTAGGGAGCTACATTGACTTAGGTCTCCCTCTAGCTCAGAATCCCTGTTAGGATCATATTCTGAGCATGAATCTGTAGGTGGAGAGCGTTTGCATTGCATTGCATCCAGACTTGATTTCAGTCCCTTAATGCCATGTTTGACAGCCATGGCATTGTTCTGCTTTATTCTTTTCATGCACGCAAGCTCATAATCATTATGATGCTGTTCAGAATCTGAGATTCATGAAAACATAAAAAGTAGTCAGATTATCTATGGAATGCATTGCGGATTCAACTCGGAGAGTGTCTCCCTATAAAGCCCTGCATATTCAAAGTTCACCTCCCCAACCGTGGTGACCAGACCACACACAGAAATACAAACCCCTTATGTCTCTATAACAGGCAGGCACCCATTTCAAAACTGAAGTAGGAACATTAGAATCATATGAAATTCGTATTTGAACAAATAAACTAAGCAATTATGAGTGGCGTAATGTTTAGCTTCAAGGGTGGAGTGTTGGTAGTGCGATACAAAGCAAGTAGGAAGATTGTATTCCATGTAAAAGATCGAAACCTATGTAAACGCTGGAAATGACACTATCTTTTCTATACAATGCAGTGTTCGTTACCCACACATGATGGAAGATATCACATAGAGAAATACTATTCAGTCATGTCTACGGTTCCAGTATTTAGAAACAGGGTGGTCCACCCTAAAAGAATATTGACAACAAATATGACAAGGCAAGCATAGATGTAGTGAATCAATCATTTACTTGTGAGCTTACTAGGACAAGTATGCAGAATTGTAACTGCAGTAAGAGACCGTCCAAAATCTGAATGAAGAAGTTTGTCTAGCACTTATTGTTTGCAACTAATCGACGTGAATAATTGGATATTATATCGAATGAGTAAGAAAGACAAGTAAAATTGTCAACAAACCTGGCTTGCAGTAGTAATCTGGGTCAATGTCACTACGACCAACAATCCAAAATGACTAGTTTCAGTTCCGAGGGCCAGAATTTTGAAAACCCTGTGAACTTTAGAGGTACTAGAGATTACCGAAATACATCTGAACCATTAAGTGTAGGTAGCACTGAGCACACAACAAACCCTGATGACAGTCTTGCCTAATGAGTAATGAATCAATTAGAAAATGGATGCTGAGGAGTGGCTGCTGAGTGTTGAGGACGTATCTCAGGATAAATCGGGTTGGCTTGGTGGGTGCTGCACACCTGAGCCCTGAACGGACTGGAAAGGTAGGCATGGCGGTGCGCCCGGGCAGCGGTGACGCTGTTGGGCGAGTGGCTCCTGGCCTCCTGTTAGTCCAGCGTCTCCTCCTAGAGTCATGCTGTTCTGGGACGGCAAGTCGCTGGCGAGGCAGGCGGCTGGGGGCGAGTAGAGATCGAAAGCGCGCAGCACAACAGAGCAGAATCGGGGCCTGGGACGACCCAAAATCCCAGGGTGGGCCGGCCCACCATGGGCACCCTGTAAAGATACACACCCGAGCGGCGAACATGCATTTTCGAAACTAATTTAGGAACATTTAGCTGACCAATTAAGCAACTCTGTTTTAACAATATCAGATTCGTATTTGAACAACTAAGCTTATTTAGCTTGATGGGTGGAGCAGTGTTATTATGACACGAAGCACATATTCTGATCGTATAGTGATCATAAAAGGGGGAAACTCTAAGCATATATTTTTAGCGAAAGAGGGTTTCCCCTCCGATTTATATTAAAGAAACCACCACGGAACCAACATGATCAATTAAACCCTAAGCATGATCAATTAAACCGTATTATGGCTGTGCCGTGGCAGATTTGAAGCTGCAAACCGGAGAAATGATATTTAGCATCCATTGTTTGCTTCGAACTAAGAACTAAATTCTAAGAGCTAAAAAGAAAGTAGAGTAACCAAGTTAAGATCTATTTTCTGGTTGAGATCAAAAAGTTGAGGAGATATGAAGTACCACCTCTCTTGCGGCACCGTGTAGGCATCGGGGGTGCGATGGCTGTCGGTGGCGTTGAAGCAGATCTGCGATGGTAGACGGGTGCATCGGGGGATAAGTCCCATTGCGGTGGAAGAGAAGGTAGTGTGAGCGACCCCGGCAAAGAGGACGACGACGCCGATGAAGCGAGAGGACGCCATGCAAGGCTATTGGTCCGTCGCCGTGGATGAGAAACGTCCATCTCTAGCAGTGGACGACGCGGTCTTGGTAGGCGCTCCGGCATGGTGGAGGACGGTGGCGATGGATGTGGTGGAGGACAGCGGCGATGGATGGGGTGGCGGACGAAGGCTGGTGTGGGGATGGGGTGTTCTAGCGCGGACGGTGTATGCATGGGAAAATGGAGGGAGAGGTACGGGGAACCATGTTTTTGGGACGGGCCTGTCTGAAATATGGTAAAGTTATGAACTTAGCCCTTGTTTAAAATTTGGACGTCTCGTCAGTTGGGGATAGGACGGTAATCTCGCATCTCGTCAATATTTGCCTAGAGCGATTTTGGGCGAGGAGAGGGTGGTTAGGGCCCATGGTTGGCGCCCACGGTGTATGAACGAGGCTGGTAGGTAGGGCGGTTGTGTCATGTCTGAGTGAAGTTACAAACCTGCCCCTATTGAAAATATTTGCCTACATCAATTTCGGCCGAGTCAAGTTTGTTTTGCCGCCCACCATGTATGAATGGGGAATGCAGGGAGAAACAGAGGTCTTTCGGACGAGCTTGAATCACATGAGTTTTGCCGCCCATGTTTGACGCCCACTGTGTCGGAATGGGCTCAGAGGCGGTCGTGTCACGTCTAATTGAAGTTACTAACCTACCCCTATTTAAACCAGTGGAAATCGGGCCGATGGATTGTCCATGCAATGGGTAGATAGTAATCTCCATCTCCCAAACACTTGGCTTCGGGCAGCCGACGTGGGAG
Source organism: Triticum monococcum (assembly GCA_034509565.1). Taxonomy (NCBI): domain Eukaryota; kingdom Viridiplantae; phylum Streptophyta; class Magnoliopsida; order Poales; family Poaceae; genus Triticum; species Triticum monococcum. The sequence continues at coordinate 444,529,177 of CM067845.1, forward strand.
TGGACATTTTGCTGCTTCTTTCGAATTTTGGGACAATAAGCATCCACGTTTACCCTGGCAACTAAATTCGAATCCATTTTGTATTCCTATATGAATCTTTATAAATCATTCTATGTGTTTTTATATATCTTCAAAAGGATGACAAAGATGTATTCCACTATCATATATGAATATGGTTTACAAATGCTGATACTCAAATTCAGAAACTAGAATCCAGTTTAAGGTGAATTCGAATATTTGGAACACTTCATGTCCAACTGAAATGTCACACGCAGCATAATGTGTACTCCCATTTAGATATGTACACAAGCGATGTATCAAGATTCAAATACCGAGTCAATCAACCAAGAATGTACAGAACTAACAGACATATAAACACTTATAGAGTATATGGATCAATAATATCAACTAACATACATAAGCCAGGCCGCTGTACTTTTTTTGGCTACAACAGCATCCTTTTTTTAGCCAGCATCTTGGCCCTTTCCGATCTGTGCGACTTACGGTCCATCTATACTACTACTATTGCTAAATGCACATTCAACCTGATTGGCATATTTGTAGGTTTGGCACAACAATCCAAATGAAATGTCTCCGAGTCTTATCAATTAATACAGACTTGTGCTCAAATAAAATTACAAACCAAAAAACAAAAAAAAAACCAATTATTACATGATCTCTAAAACAAATGGTTTGATTGATTACATGAACATACAACACAAAGGTTATTCAACCATGGAAAGAATATTTCACCTATGATTTACCAAGTAGGAATTTAATTTCCTTTTTTCCTTCAGGACCTTAACAATCTGGTCAGTCTCAGCTTGCTTCATTTTGAAATCCACCAAATATTTAATGGTTGTCTTGAGTACTGCTTGTGATTGTGCTGTTTGCTTCCTCAACATGTCAACTTCATCTCTAAGTGTAGAAGCAGAATCTCTTTCTACCACTAGTTTAGCCTCTAGAGCATCAGCAGTTGGCAATTCATAATGCACGATTGGGCCGGTGCCACTACTGTGGATGATGCAAAGTCCATGGGGGCCTCGCTCTTTGATCTTGGGCTAACCTGTTTTGCCATTAAAGTTCCGATTGGATTCAGAAAAGTTGAACTTAGCAAAACATCTCAACTGGGAGTTATAACAACAAACCAGTTAAACAAACAAGGAATTAAAGAGTTTCAGTTGGATGCTGAAAATTAGTTATTAACATCATTGTAACCCGCTGTTGCAGCAGCAAAGCAGCTAAACAAACAAGTAGATATTTAAGTTAAGGCAAACAGGTAATTCTTAACAGTAAGTATCAAACACAAAGATAGGCGCAGTCTACAATATGATTAATAGGCTGTGCCATTATGTAATTAGTAGCAAACTAAATTAAGCCAAGCAACATAATTGAATAATTTTGCAATAAGTGGCTAACTAAAATTCCAAGAAGCAGGTAACTGAACTTACGCTAGTTCTTTGTACAGGCACACTGCAACTTCTTTTTCGCTTACAAGGTTGTACGAAGGTGTCGGTGTACAAAAAGAGGGGTGCACTTTTTGTACCCCTATAACTGTGCACGGGTAGTCAGAGCCGCGGGCACCACCACACCAGGCAAGGCAAGGGAGGTGAGCCAGGGAAAGACCGAAGCTCAAGGGAACTAGGACGACGCCAAGGCCAAGACCACGAAGAGCAAAAGGGACGAAGCGGACTCCCCCGGCAAGATCCTTGCCGGGAGACAGCTTTGGCAACCCCGGCAAGACCCTTGCCGCGGTGACTCGCCCCACGCCTACGGAGCAAATTACCCTTGAGTCCACTGCCCCCAAGGGGCAAGGATTCGGGAGACACCCCCGTGGTGGCATGCAGATCTTTGTGAAGACATTCAAGATCAGATACGCACTAAGAAGACGACGACCTTTGGCGAGATACCAGCCAGGGAAGACCACGAGACCCCCGGCAAGCGCCTTGCCAGGGATGACAGCAGGCGCCTCGGCAAGACCCTTGCCAGGGCCCCGGCAAGGCCCTTGACGAGGATATCCGCAGGGCCACCATCAGGCCCACGCCGACTAAACCTCCACCACCGTACGCATGCGGCTGCCGACCCAACCAGCTGGGCAGGCACCTACGTGGCGGCATGCAGATCTTCGTGAAGACCCTCCACTGCGCCACCTCAGCTGCCTGCCTACCTACATGACATCACAGGCATCGCTGGCCAGGGCGCGTGTCGACACAAGAAGGAGCGGCGACGGACGAGACAGGTTTCTCCCCCATCCCCAATAAAGCAAGGACACCTAAGCAAGACACATTAAATGCGCCTTGTCATGTAATGTGAGGGATAACCTTGAATCACTGAACCCTTTCCACCTCCTGCGTGCCGCTGTGGCAACCCCTTTTTCTATAAAAGGAGGCCCGAGGCGACCAGGAGGAGGATTCGGCTTTTTGCAGCTCCTAATGCCCCAGAGCTAGCTCAAGAACAGGAATATACATCCACCAAAGCAGGAGTAGGGTTTTACGCATCCTCGCGGCCTGAACCTGGATAAACAAACTGTGTACTATCTGTTTGATCCGCTCTTCTCACGACCCCGCGCCCCGCTAACCGTAGTAGGGAGTCTTGTGATCCCACAGGGGTCGTTCCCACCGACATCTTTGGCGCGCCAGGTAGGGGGCGCAGTTGTGAGAATTGGCTCTAGCAGTTAGCCCAGCACTCCTTCGTTTTCGTGGCCCTTGGAGAAGAAAGGAGGCCAGAAGATCAGCACTCGAGCGACTGCAAACAGAAGCTAAGTTGCACTAAACCCTTATTTGTTCTATCCTTCTTATATGAGATTATTCCCCCAGAGATGTCATGCCTTTGTATGAGAAACCTACACAACAGGGGGCTGTCCCACGATCGGCAACGCCCTTGCCCTGTTTCGAGTCCGCTCAACAGCTCAAGCGGCTGCGTCGAGAATGGCAGAGTAGCCTTCCGCGATCAACAACACTCTCGATTCTGACTCGAGTCAAGCTCGATAGTTCGAGCGGCCGTGTTCAGAATGGTAAGGTGGCTCGTTCGGCAGCACACATACCCGGCAGGCCCATGGGGATCCGTCCCCAAAACGCCGCTAGGGGCTTCCACAACGGCAAACCTACCCAATCGACGTAGGGTGCGCATACAAAGAGAAATTGAACGGGGAAATAACGTGCATGAAAATTAAGAGTATTGCAAAAGCTATGTTACATAACATCATTGCTGCTGTTCTAACTAAAGATAAAATTTGTCTTGGTCGGGAACTTGCAGCGGCGAAGAAGAACGGGATGCCTAATCCCGACGCTGGCCTTCCACCCTCTTGATTTCGTCGATACTACTGATGATGGGCTTGATGCGCGCCTTGAGCACCGTGAGGTCAGTACCATCCGGCAAGCTATCCATCGCGGCTTCGAAGTCGACGTTGGGATTCCAATACGCCATCTTGGTGAGGACGTTGGTCATGGCCCCCCGGCAAAGTCGCCGGGCCTCCCTGGCCAACGTGGCCGCTCTGTTGGAGTGAAGATAAGCCAAAGCTCCAAGGACGCCCTCGAAGAACTGGGTCAGCTTGGCGTTGACGAACGCGCTGCGCTCAGGGGCATACCTCACGTTTGGCATCCCCATGGTGGCCAACTGCTAGGTGACCCTGCCGGCGACGTCCTCCAGACGGCTGATCCATCTATTCTCGCCCGCCACATATTCCTGGTGGGAGGCGGCCTTATTCGCCTGCAGCTACTTCTCCTCCTCCAGGCTCCTGGTCAAGGTCTCCTCCCGAGCTCTTCTCCCCGACAACATCTTCTCGAGATTCTCCAGCTTCAGCTTGAGATCTCTGATGGAGTTTTGCGCTTCAGGGAGCTCCCCAGCCCTGCTGATGACCGCTCCTTGCGCCTCTACCAAGGCACTGTTGAGCGTGCTCTTCTCGTTGGACAACTTGAGGGCCTACTCCTTCAGCTCGTCCCGCTCTACCTCCTACTCCTTCACCTTGCCGGCATGGGCCAAAGCTTGGGCATCGAGTGCCTCTTTGTGCCTCTGCTCTAGCTCATGAGTCCGTCGCACGACAAGGGCCTCGAGCTCCTCATCCTTGCTGCGGAGCGTTGCGGCAAGCTTTGCCTCACGCACGGAGAGGTCCTCTTCCTGGGAATCCAATGCGGCTTGATGCTGGTTCCGGGCGGCCTCGGCCATGGCAGCCAAGTTCACCGCCTTTTCCTGGGCCTTCTTGATGTCAGCCATCTTCATGGTGAGCTCTACATCGCGCTTGGCCAATTCCCCCTGAAAGGCCCTCTGCTCCTCGCGAGTCTGGTGAAACCATGTCTGTGTCTCCGCAACGCGCGCCTTGAAGTCCACCTCTGCCTTGTCCACCATTGCCATCCTGGACTTGACCTTGTCTAGGCGAGCACGGTAGAGCACTTGGAGCTTTCGGAAATTGGCCCCCATGGCACGAAAAAGCTGCTCTTCTGGAGAACCTTCACCGCCAACGCCCGGTTCATCGACCACCTCGAGCCCGGTGGCAGCAAGCACCTCGCCGTCAAAGACTTCCCCTTTGGCGGGCGCTCGGGAACTTGACGCCCCTGGAAGATGGACGAAAACATCGTCACCCACCTTCAGATATCTGCCGGGGCCCGAGGTTGAGGAGGAGGGAGGCTGATCATCAACCACCTCTTCCTCGGCGGTGGCCTTGTCGGCTTCCCCAGCAGGCCCACCGCTGGCACCCTCGGTAGAAGCCTCGCCGGTCGCCTTGGCGGACCCCGCAGCGGTGTCCTCGGCAGCATCCTTGGCGGCCTCCTCGGCGGCGACCTCGTCAGCATCTCTGTCGGCCTCCGCCGCGGCCTCCTCAGCAATATTCCCAACAACAGTATCCACGTCCTCCATATCTATTGAAGGAGGGCCTGGGCAGTAATGGGAGCAATGAAGCCAAGAAAAAGAATAAGGGAAAAACAAAGACGGAGGACAGGCGACTCACCAGTGCCAGGCTGTGAAGCAGAAGTCCCCTCCCCGCCAGCATTTGGCGCCGTGGCAGAGTCACCAGCACCCAAGTTCCCCTCTTCCTCCATGGGTGTGGGCTCCGTGCTTGATGCCCTTGCCGGGGACGCCCCTCGCGGCGGCGTAGTCGATGGGGGTGGTGTGTTGGGGGTAGCCCTCTGTGGCTCCTCCTGCTGCCGCTCCCCTCTTGCAAACCCGACAAGGTCATCACCATAGCGTCGAACGCCTACCACATGTCGAATAAGAGGAGGGTGACGAACTTACGCTGGGGGCTGTGCCGGGGGCTGCTGTCCGGGCTGCTCAACACCACCAGTGGTGTCTTTGAAGCCCCAAGCGCGGGCTGACTGCTCGCCGAGGCCTTCGCCCTCTTCACCCTCTAGGCCAACGTCTCTGCATCCCTGCAAAAGCGAAAGCGGATCAGGAGAGGTGACTTAATTTGGGGGAATGGAAATGGCAGTAAGGAACGAAGTACTTATAAGTCATCCATCTCCTCCTCTTCCACCACTTTCCTTTTCCTCTTCGGGCTAAGAGGCCCGAGATCAAAAGCGACCCCCACGTCGACATCCGAGTCGACATCTGCCGGAGGAGGCGAAGAAGGCGGGGTTTGTGCGCGCCCAGATGAGGAAGGGACTGTTGTCTTCTTCTTCTCAGCGGCCTTCGTCAGCCTCTTCGCTGCCGTGTCCCTCGTGTGACGCCCGGACCCCTCCAATGTCAATTGAGGCCGCGTAGCCCTGCCAGGCCGGACCGGCTCGCCGGAGCCAGACCGCCGCAGGACTCGCCCTCTTCCCCTGGTTGGCGTCGAGCCCACCGCCACATCCTCCTTCCCCGACGACTCGTTGGCCGCATCTTCGACAAGCGGAGCTCCCGTGTCGGCGATGCTAACCTCCCCAGAGGCCGCCGCCCACCGGGTGAGCTCCTCTTCCTCGGCAGCCGTTGCGGCCTTGTCCTCCACACCCCCGGCGCTGCCGGCCTCCATGGCAAGCTGTGCCTCCCTCTCCCTAGTGGCGATGTAGTCCAGCTCTGCCTGGGCAGTGTCCATGACAAGCCACCACTCGGCGTCAGCATTGACATATACCTTGATCAAGGTGTCAAAGAATTGCTGCACATCCGCATCCTTCGGCTCCTTCCAGCTCGGGACAGGGCCGTGCGCATTACAGTCCGACATCATAGCGATGATCTCGGACCGACGTGAATTATTGCACAACGGGACCACCCCTGCTGGCAACTTGAAAAACGGCCCCTTGAGGGCCTTGCCGACCATTGCGGCAGCCCTCGCGGCCTTGCCGGTCCGTTCGACCTCGCCGTCGCGACCCACATCAAGCTGAAAAAGCCGCTGGCAGAAGCCAGGGCGGAGTCGCATAATGTCAGCCGGATTCGTAAAGAGCCAGGCTGGCCTCCCCTTGTTGTGCAACGGGGCGATCCGGCGGCGAATGAAGTCCACCCCGATCATCTGAAGGGTGAGTCCATCCCGGGTCAGCCGGAGAATCCTGGTGGTCGCGACAATGAGCCTCCCGTCGGCGGCGTCGACATCACCCCAATCGCTGCCGCGAACCGGCGGCACTCGACGGACCTTGCAGTATTCCGGCGGGTCTTCATCTTCAATCCAGCACCACCGGCCACGCCATTCCTCCCACCTCTCCTTCACGACACCGTCCAGGTATGCCCCCTTGGATCTTGGGGTCTAGGTGACGCAACCAAAGACGGCACCTCCCGGCTGGATCTGAGGGGAGAAATAATGGTGGAAGAGTGCCATGTTGGGCTGCACCCCGGCAAAGCCTTCGCAAAGATGCGCAAAGAAAGCCATGCACGCCACCGCATTCGGAGTTAAATCCAAGAGGCGAAAGCCGAAGGTGTGCATAATATCACAGAAGAAATCGGAAAAAGGGGGGCATAACCCGCAAGAAAGATAATCGACGAAAAAGGGATACCGATTTGGGGCAGGATCGGCGCAAGCGGCACGAATGACGCGCGTCGCCGGATGTCTCGAATTCTCTCCCCGGTCTTCACTCCCCATAGAGGCATGAAGGAGGCCTGGAGCTCATGAACATCAACCGTCGAGGGGAAGCAGAAGGCGGACTTCGTCCAGTCCCCCAATAGCGCACTCTCTGGCGGCTCCACAGTCCCAGCGCCCTTGGCCACCCCCTTGCCCTTGACGGATTTGGGCGCCATGGAGGCTAAGAAAGTTAGAGGACTTAGGGAGGGGGATGGTGAATCAACGACGGCGGGCGACGGCAGAAGCTTAGGAAGGGAGGAAGAGAGGAAACAACGGCTCTGAGATTGGAGAAGGCACGAGGAAAGAGGAGGAAGTGAGCAGCGCGCCCACGATTATTCCTTTTTTATGGGGGAAAACACGGGCCGCCTCCTTTCACATTAATTGTGATGTGACGCATGCCCGTGGGAACCAACCCCACGCATGCCGCCCACATCACACGCACTTCCCCACGCTGCGCCACGCGCATGAGTCGTGGGAAGCGCAACGCGCGAAAAATCTTACCGCGGTAAAAAACCGCCCCTCCTGCCCGCGCACCATTTCTGGGCCTGACCCAACAACGCGTTGCGCTTATGTGTGGCCCAGGCCCGGGGGCTCCTGTCGGTGTACAAAAAGAGGGGTGCATGTTTTGTACCCCTATAACTGTGCACGGGCAGTCAGAGCCGCGGGCACCACCGCATCAAGCAAGGCAAGGGAGGTGAGCCAGGGAAAGACCGAAGCTCAAGGGAACTAGGATGACGCCAAGGCCAAGACCACAAAGAGCAAAAGGGACGAAGCGGACTCCCCCGGCAAGATCCTTGCCGGGAGATAGCTTTGGCAACCCCGACAAGACCCTTGCCACGGTGACTCGCCCCACGCCTACGGAGCAAATTACCCTTGAGTCCACTGCCCCCAAGGGGCAAGGATTCGGGAGACATCCCCGTGGTGGCATGCAGATCTTTGTGAAGACATTCAAGATCAGATACGCACTAAGAAGACGACGACCTTTGGCGAGATACCAGCCAGGGAAGACCATGAGACCCCCGGCAAGCGCCTTGCCGGGGATGACAGCAGGTGCCTTGCCAAGACCCTTGCCAGGGCCCCGGCAAGGCCCTTGACGAGGATATCCGCAGGGCCACCATCAGGCCCACGCCGACTAAACCTCCACCACCGTACGCATGCGGCTGCCGACCCAACCAGCTGGGTAGGCACCTACGTGGCGACATGCAGATCTTCGTGAAGACCCTCCACTGCGCCTCCTCAGCTGCCTGCCTACCTACATGGCATCACATGCATCCTTGGCCAGGGCGCGTGTCGACACAAGAAGGAGCGGCGATGGACGAGACAGGTTTCTCCCCCGTCCCCGATAAAGCAAGGACACCTAAGCAAGACGCATTAAATGCGCCTTGTCATGTAATGCGAGGGATAACCTCGCATCACTGTACCCTTTCCACCTCCTGCCTGCCACTTTGGCAACCCCTTTTTCTATAAAAGGAGGCCCGAGGCGACCAGGAGGAGGATTCGGCTTTTTGGAGGTCCTAATGCCCAGAGCTAGCTCAAGAACAGGAATATACGTCCACCAAAGCAGGAGTAGGGTTTTACGCATCCTCGCGGCCCGAACCTGGATAAACAAACTGTGTACTATCTGTTTGATCCTCTCTTCTCACGACCCCGCGCCCCGCTAACTGTAGTAGGGATTCTTGTGATCCCATAGGTGTCGTTCCCACCGACAGAAGGAATCCATGGCATCAATTGCTTGGATACACAGTCCCAATACTTCTTTGTTCCCACACTGCATGGGTATGTCGAATGGTTAATCTGGTAAGATGGCGCGTCCTTGATATGTTATATGAGGACGTGTAGTCAGACTAGTTGTAGCCAAACACATCACACTGGCTTTTACTCTATATTTCATGCGATTACTTTTGGCATATCGAGATCTAAGCAATCTACAATAGGATGAAAAGACTGGCATCCTTCACATTATTGGCGAACTCAGTTCATAGAAACAAGCAATTCAACCATTCTATGGGTAAATCAAAAGCGCCACTGGAATATTTTTCACTATCCAATCATACACGCAAAAAGGGGCGACGCCACCATAGGGGCTGGTATGGGCGGCCGCCTCAGGTGGCTGGAGAGTGTGCACCTAGTTTGAGTCGTCCAAGTTGGCCCACGCTAGTTTTGTTCATCCCAACACACGAGCAGGCAATGTAAAAAACGAAGAAAAATGTTTCAATTTGGATGGGCCAATAACATAAGTGCAAGGCAGGCCCTATAGCAGGCTCGCGGCCCAAACGAGCGCCTCCCATATCGATCGACAGCAGGAAAAATCCCAATTTATTCGCTCCAGCCTCTAGTCTGGTTTGCTCCTAACCTAGCCGCCACTGGACAGACCGACACAGCACTTCCTCGCGCCCTCGTTGGAGGGCGGTCGCCGGGCTTCAAGCGAACGGAAGGACAAGAAGATGAAGATCCAACCCTGGGTGTAGCCTGCGTGGGAGGCAGCAGCGGCAGCACGGGCATGGCATCGAGCTTGCGCAAACGGACAGTCGCAGCTTGCAAGAGTAACATGCGCAACGAGCAGGTACATCACATCCCTGATTATATCTAATTCAACTCTTCAATTTCTGGCCAATAGTTAAACCTGACGGTGTTGTAAAACTTCTTGTATGTTGGGAATCTATGAGAAAATGAAACCAATTTCTACTTATTTTATAATTCCCCCAATCAATACTGAACTGACTGAATTTGATGTATCTAATCAAGTTTCCGGTGCAACACAATGTCGGATTTCGAGTTCCGGCAGAACCTTGAGGTTCAAACACTGGGGTGCGCGTGAAGATCTCTCCCCTACCAATCTACGTCCAATCTCCTCGCGCGATCTAAGCTAGAAACAACGAACAACACAAGGGACACAAGGTTTATACTGGTTCGGGCCACCGTTGTGGTGTAATACCCTACTCCAGTGTGTGGTGTGGTGGATTGCCTCAAGGGCTGATGATGAATAGTACAAGGGAAGAACAGCCTCGCGAGAGGTGTTCTTGAGCTAGTGCGATGAACTGCTTGGGTGAGTTCAATTGCCTCTCTCTCTCTCTATCTATCTCTCTTTTTCGGTCCCTTCTTGTCCGCCTCTACTCTGTGGTGGCTAGCTCTATTTATAGTGGCCCTGGGCCTCTCCCCAAATAATGAGCGGGAAGGGCGCCAACAATTGGCCATTTTGAAGGGGAACATCTAGTACAAGTTATCCTGACCAAAGGTGGTCTTCGACTGCCAAAAGCACTGGTGATGACGCCGTCCTGGGCTCCACGGTGACCTCCGTCCTGCCGCTCTATTGGTCTTGGTCTCGTTGCACTGGAATGGTAATCTTTTCCTGGTGCCTTGGCCTGTGCTTGCCCGCTTTCCACCAAAGGGGAAACAAGGACACTGCACAGGCCAGAGCACTAGGGGTTCCCGAGGACACGGAGCTACCATCACTGGTGGGCTGGTAAGGTACCTCTTGAGGTCTTGGAATGCCTTGTCAGCCTCTTCAGTCCATTCGAAGGGGCCCTTTTTCTTCATTAGCTTGAAGAAGGGCAACGCTCGTTCCCCAAGCTTGGAGATGAAGCGCCCCAGCGCAGTTACACGCCCGGTGAGCTTCTGCATTTCGCTGAGGGTCCTTGGCGGGCTCATGTCTTCGACTGCCTTGACCTTCTCCATGTTGGCCTCGATGCCCCTGTGGGACACGAGGAAACCCAGGAGCTTGCCCGAGGGGACTCCAAACACGCAGTTCTCCGGGTTGAGCCATAGGTCCACTTCATTGAGGCTCGCAAAGGTTTCTTCCAGGTCCTGTATCAGGGTTCTTGCCTCACGAGAATTCACCACAATGTCATCGACGTAAGCTTCAGCGTTCCTCCCAAGCTGCCAGCCTAAGGCAATGTGCATCAGCCGCTGAAAGGTCGCGCCTGCGTTGCGCAACCCAAATGGCATGCACGTATAGAAGTACACTCCACATGAGGTCAGGAAAGCCGTCTTCTCCATGTCTTCTACAGCCATCTTGATCTGGTGATAGCCCAAGAAGGCATCTAGGAAGCACAATAGGTCACACTCTGCGGTGGAGTCGACTATCTGGTCAATGCGGGGGCGCGGAAATGGATCCTGCGGGCAGGCCTTGTTGAGGTTGGTGAAGTCGACACACATGCGCTCCTTTCCTCCCTTTTTTGGCACAACGACCGGATTAGCCAGCCAATCAGGGTAGCGGACCTCGCGGATAACTCCTGCCGCCTCTAGCTTCCGGGTCTCTTGAACAATGAAAGCTTGTTTCTCAGTGGACTGCCGCCTCGCCTTCTACTTCATGGGGCGCATTGGGGCACACATTGACGTGATGCTCAATCACTTCTCTTGGGACCCCTGTTAACTAACCAAGTTCCCACACGAACACCTTCTTGCTCGCACGCAGGAACCTCACCAGGGCCTCCTCCTGCTCAGGCTCGAGGTTGGCCCCTATGGTGAAGGTGGCGCCAGTGGACCCATCCTCGTCGACTAGTACCTTCTTGGTTTCCGCCTTGTCTTGGGTGAATAGCTGCTTCTTTTTAGCCGGTGCAGCCCCCTTGGGCTCAAGGGTGTCGGTGCTAGTGGGCTGTGCCACCGCGGCCGCCCTGAAAACAAGCTGGAGCACCTGCAGTGCATCCCTTGTGTCTCCCGACACGGTGAGGACGCCGCTGCTCCCAGGCATCTTCATGAGGTTGTACACCGGGTGAGTTGCTGCCATGAACCGAGCCAAGGCCAGATAGCCGAGGATGGCGTTGTAGGGGAGGCCAATGGGGGCGATGTCGAAGTAGATCAGCTCCGTGCGGAAGTTGTTGTAGGTGCCGAAGGTCACTAGGAGGCGGATCTGTCCCAAGGAGGCGGTGGAACCGGCTCCGATGCCCGAGAAAAAGCCTGTTGGGTTGGAGCCGCTCCAGCGGCACGTGGAGGAGGCTGAAGGCCTCCATCCAGAGCACGTTGAGGCCGGCACCACTGTCAATGAGGGTCCTGGTCCAAAAGGACAAAAACAACAACTAGGGATCTGGTGGACTACTGTCATGAGTCACAAGGCATTGGTAGACTGACTCACTCAGATGTTTGGCTATTTAACCTAAGAAGTATGTCTGGATGGATGACTTCGCAGTCCAAGATGGTAATATCGATGACGGCCACTTGGCAGATGGTGGGGGTGCACAGCATCGGGAGCGCGCCCAAACCGATGGGGTTGAAGGGGTGGTCCTTCGAGTTGAAGGTTAGATTAGCCTCGGGCGCCACCCAGCCCGGGGGGGCTTCTTGGTGCTTGGAGGCGGTGCTGATCCGGTGGGTGAACGGCTTGATGTGATGGCTCGAGGGTGGTGCCTGGGAGCCACCCAGGAGAGCTGCGATGACGGGCGGCGCTAGAGTTAGCGATGGTGTGGCGGTGCGGCCCTCCCGCCGCACCGAAGGATGCTGGGATGAAGCCTGCTACTCGTTCCCCGCCGGGCCGGTGGTGGCGTTGGTGGCATGCGACGGGGAACGACAAGGGCGTCCGCCGACGGGTGCCGCCCGGGCGACGCGGGTGGCGAGAGCAGCCCGGCGCTCGGGGCGAGCCCGGCGAGCGTCAGCCATGGACACGACGGAAGATCACACATGAACAGCGGAAGAAAGATTCCGGCGCACCCCTACTCGACGCGCCAAATGTCGAATTTCGGGTTCTGGCAGATCCTTGAGGTTCGAACACTTGGGTGCGCGCGGAGATCTCTCCCCTACCGATCTACGTCCAATCTCCTTGAGTGATCTAAGCTGGAAACAACGAACAACACAAGGAACACAAGGTTTATATTGGTTCGAGCCACTATTGTGGTGTAATACCCTACTCTAGTGTGTGGTGTGGTGGATTTCCTCAGGGGCTGATGATGAACAGTACAAGGGAAGAACAGCCTCGCGAGAGGTGTTCTTGAGCTGGTGCGATGAACTGCTTGGGTGAGTTCAATTGCCTCTCTCTCTCTATCTCTCTTTTTCGGTCCCTTCTTGTCCGCCTCTACTCTGTGGTAGCTAGCTCTATTTATAGAGGCCCTGGGCCTCTCCCCAAATAATGAGCAGGAAGGGCGCCAACAATTGGCCATTTTGAAGGGGAACATCTAGTACAAGTTATCCTGACCAAAGGTGGTCTTCGGCTGCCAAAAGCACTGGTGATGACGCCGTCTTGGGCTCCACGGTGACCTCCGTCCTGCCGCTCTGTTGTTGTTGGGGATATTACTACTAGAGGTAAACCGGCCTTATGTAGCCGGGTTGACTCTTTGAAGATTAGAAGCCCATGAACATGTAAACATGCTGACGCTTTACGGAGGGCCCAAAGGCGAGTTACAGTATGTAAATGTAAACCGCCCTAGTCATGTAACTTGTATAGTAAGATAGAAAGAGAGAGGCTGAACCAGATACGTTTATAAACCGGCTTCGGGACTCTGTAGCCCGGTGGGCGTCAACCTATGTATATAAAGGGACGACCCGGCCACGGTTTAGGGACAGACAACAACAACAAAGCGGATTCGCTCGCTGGCCTTCAAAACCCTAGCAATACCAATCACAACTAGACGTAGGCTTTTACCTTCATCGAAGGGGCCGAACTAGTATAAACTCCCGTGTCCCCTTGTCCGGTTTAACCCCTTTAAGCTAACCCATTGCGGTGGCTCCACGACTAAGTCCTTTCACGAGGACATCTGCCATGAGAAACCCACGACAGTTGGCGCCCACCGTGGGGCTATCGCACGATGGTTTTGAGTTCTTGAAGGGTAGCTTCGATGGACTCAAGGGATAAGCTGTGGGCCGGATGACGAAGAGTCGCCACGGCAAGCTCTACATCGACAATGCAGGATGGGGTCCTGAAGCCGATTCAATCGGATACGGGTACGGGGTCCCCTTTGGTGGGATTCACGTCTTCATCGGCAAGATCGGCGAACCGGCACCGAGCCGGACATCTGCACCGACATCATCGAAATGGCTCGGCGTGCAAGTTCTTCGCCGGTTCAGCCCGAGGCCAGGCATGTTTTCGTAGGTGTCGTCCATGGATCTGGGTACGAGGATGGACCGGTGTCCGATGGAGAAACCGTAGTCTGCTCTGATGACGAGTCTTCCAGAGAATCCGAATCGCTTTACCAGTTGCAGGACGGTCGGATTGAGGGAGGACCCGAGGGCAACAGTATTCCGGATTCCCCTGGTCTACCAAACCGGGCCGCCATCTTCATGGCCGGCACACAATCGGTGCCTCATTCATCTACTGCCGCAGTAATGGTCTCCGGTTCAGCAACGGCCACACCAGTAGGGGCAGGAAGCTCGGCGCCACCTCCGGCCCAAGTCTTGTTTGATTTTTCGACGCTTTGGCAACATTGATGTCCGCGGAGGTAGACGCAGCAGCCAGGGATCAACATGATGCGGAGATTGCAAAGGTGAAAGATCAGATAGCCCAGGCCAAAGCGGACCTGGCAGCAGAGAACGCCAGGATGGCTACGGAGCGGGCCGAGTTGGAAGCACAGGCTTACCGGATTAGACTGGATCAGAATGCTTCAGAGGAAGTCATGAGAAGAAGGTACCGATCACGTCTCCCGTCGGTTTATGAGCCGCAGAATCTTTTCAACACGCCAGGTGCAGGAGCTGGTAACCAACCCACACTAAACCGGGTGGGGGCGCCGGGAGCAGGAGCGTCGGTTCAGCCGCGCACGACGGACCTGCCTCGCCAGAACAACATTTTACCATGAAAGCTGCCCGGGCATTATTCCAACCCGTTGGACAACATTGTGGCCGCCGCGTCATGCCTGGCGGCCCTCCCAACCGACGGTGAGTCACCAGTTGCAGTGGAAGCACGTCGGGCTAGGGATCTCCTTCAGACAACACTAAATCAACAGCAAGCATATTCACACAGCCGTGAGAGGATTCACTCCACTCCCCGCCCAAGCCTGAGTTATAGCAGACACGTGGAAGACGAACCAGTCGTGTCCAGTAGTGCATGCCGCCAAAATTCGCCACGAGGGAACAACCCGGCTGGGGGAGGTGTTAATGCGCAAGATGTTGTGGACCATGGCCGCGCATGTCGAGAGGCCGAGTTGAGAGCTCGACATGAGGCACGAGAGCGTACTCCGGTTCACCCCACTGCCTCCATGGAGCCAGGGGCGATGTTTAGTTCCTTAGGGGTACCGTGTTTATCTCCTGCTTTGCGTAATGTGCGACTACCCAAGGATTTCAAGGGACCTCGTAAGGTACCAAATTATACCGCCGATTTGCAGCCAGAGGCGTGGGTGGAGAGCTATGAGATGGCAATGGAGATGTTAGATGTGAACGAGGCGGTGTGTGCTAAATATTTCACCATGATGTTGGAAGGAACAGCTCGCACTTGGTTGAAGAGCTTGCCAACCAACTCTATTGGATCATGGGCCGAACTGAAGCACCGGTTTGTCCAGAACTTCAAGGATACGTGTAAGGAACCGATGCCAATTGTAGATCTAGCCATTTGTGTCCAAGAGGAAGGGGAGTCCACGACCCATTGGGTCAAACGGGTCTCGGCGATTTTGCATTCCTTAGATCGTATCAACACAGACACCGCAGTGTTAATGTTAGAGGGTAATTGCCGTTTCAAACCATTGAAACAGAAGTTGGGAAGGCTCAAATGTCACTGCAACGACATGTCAACACTCATGGCCGCTTTGGTTAAATATGTCGATTTAGATAATACCAAGGATCCAGATTCAGAGGAGGACAAACCGGAGAAGGGTAAGAAGACCGGCAATGCCAAAGGCCAACAACACAATCCGGCAGGACATGGAAACGCTGGTAAGCGCAAGGCCGACAGTGGTTTGTACTTTGTCGCAAATACCAACGCGTAGGAGAATGGCCAGCGCCGTAAAGGCAAGCAGCCCCAGAGGGGTGGAGGTCCAGGTAACAATTTGGAGCGTTTGTTAAATCAGCCCTGTCCAAAGCATGGATCGAAGGAGAAACCGACATCACATCTCTGGAAAGATTGTTATATCATGCGGGATTTCAAGAATTCCAATATGTTCCAATATGACAATGGGCCGCCCGGCGGTTCAGGAGGAGGTTTCCAAGGGCTGGGTTACGGAGGCGGTGGTTCCGGTTCAGGGTTTCCAGGCAATCAAACTGGACACATCAATCAAGGACACCAAGGCTGTTGGGGAACGTAGTAATTTCAAAAATTTCCTACGCACACGCAAGATCATGGTGATGCATAGCAATGGGAAGGGAGAGTGTTGTCTACGTACCCTCGTAGACCGGAAGCGGAAGCGTTAGCACAACGCGGTTGATGTAGTCGTACGTCTTCACGGCCCGACCGATGAAGCACCGAAACTACGGCAACTCCGAGTTCTAGCACACGTTCAGCTCGATGACGATCCCCGGACTCCAATCCAGCAAAGTGTCGGGGAAGAGTTCTTTCAGCACGATGGCGTGGTGACGATCTTGATGTTCTACCGTCGCAGGGCTTCGCCTAAGCACTGCAACAATATTATCAAGGATTACGGTGGAGGGGGGCACCGCACACGGCTAAGAGAACGATCACGAAGATCAACTTGTGTGTCTATGGGGTACCCCCTGCCCCCGTATATAAAGGAGTGGAGGAGGGGAGGGCCGGCCCTCTCTATGGCGCGCCCTAGGGGAGTCCTACTCCCATCGGGAGTAGGATTCCCCCTTTCCTAGTCCAACTAGGAGTCCTTCCATGTAGTAGGAGTAGGAGACAAGGAAGAGAAAGAGGGAGGAGAAGGAAGGAGGGGGTGCCGCCCCTCCCCTTAGTACAATTCGGACTAGTCAATGGGGGGCGCGCGGCCTACATCTCCCTCTCCCCTAAAGCCCAATAAGGCCCATATACTTCTTCTCCCGTATTCCCGTAACTCCCTGGTACTCCGAAAAATACCCGAACCACTCGGAACCTTTCCGATGTCCGAATATAGTCGTCCAATATATTGATCTTTACGTCTCGACCAATTCGAGACTCCTCGTCATGTCCCTGATCTCATCCGGGACTCCGAACTCCTTCGGTACATCAAAACTCATAAACTCATAATATAATTGTCATCGAAACCTTAAGCGTGCGGACCCTATGAGTTCGAGAACGATGTAGACATGACCGAGACACGTCTCCGGTCAATAACCAATAGCGGAACCTGGATGCTCATATTGGCTCCTACATATTCTACAAAGATCTTTATCGGTCAGACCGCATAACAACATACGTTGTTCCTTTTGTCATCGGTATGTTACTTGCCCAAGATTCGATCGTCGGTATCTTAATACCTAGTTCAACCTCGTTACCGGCAAGTCTCTTTACTCGCTCCGTAATACATCATCTCGCAACTAACTCATTAGTTGCAATGCTTGCAAGGCTTAAGTGATGTGCATTACCGAGAGGGCCCAGAGATACCTCTCCGACAATCGGAGTGACAAATCCTAATCTCGAAATACGCCAACCCAACATGTACCTTTGGATACACCTGTAGAGCTCCTTTATAATCACCCAGTTACGTTGTGACATTTGGTAGCACACAAAGTGTTCCTCCGGCAAACGGGAGTTGCATAATCTCATAGTCATAGGAACATGTATAAGTCATGAAGAAAGCAATAGCAACATACTAAACAATCGGGTGCTAAGCTAATGGAATGGGTCATGTCAATCACATCATTCTTCTAATGATGTGATCCCATTAATCAAATAACAACTCTTTTGTTCATGGTTAGGAAACATAACCATCTTCGATTAACGAGCAAGTCAAGTAGAGGCATACTAGTGACACTCTGTTTGTCTATGTATTCACACATGTATTATGTTTCCGGTTAATACAATTCTAGCATGAATAATAAACATTTATCATGATATAAGGAAATAAATAATAACTTTATTATTGCCTCTAGGGCATATTTCCTTCAAAGGCAACCAGGAAGGTTACAACCATCAGGGGAGTCAGCAGCAGCAGCAACAGTCGGGTTATCAAAGCAATCCCAAATAGCTGAACAGCGGGCAATATCAAGTCTTCACTACTAGTTTGTGCAAACGTGATCAGAAGCTTCACAAAAGGGTAGTCAACTCTGTTGAGCCGGCAGTACCTCAGTAATTACGCTTGTCGGAGCAGCCTATTGTGTGGAACAGAGAGGATCACCCGCCCCGGGTTGATAATCCAGGTCATTTGGCCTTGGTGGTAGCCCCTCAAGTTGGGGGATACAAGTTCACTAAAGTGCTCATGGATGGGGAAAGTAGTATCAATATTTTGTATTATGATACATTCCGCCGTATGGGGTTGACAGATAAGGATCTTAAACCGTCGAATACGGTATTTCATGGTGTGGTGCCTGGTAAGTCTGCATATCCTGTTGGTAAGATAGCTTTGGAGGTAGCTTTTGGTGATGACTGCGATTCAATGTCAGAAACAGTGACATTTGAGGTGGTGAAGATCAAAAGTCCATACCACGCCTTGTTTGGGTGGCCGATTTATGCTAAGTTTATGGCAAGGCCATGTTATGTTTACCTGCAGCTTAAAATGCCAGGTAATAAGGGGACTATCACAATACATGGAAGTAGAAAGATTGCTTTGGAGTGTGAAGAAGGTGATCCGGCTTATGCTGAGTCGGTTCGTGCCACGGAGGAGTTAAAATTCTATAAGGAGCAAGTTGATCCGGCAGACATGACCTCCTTAAAAAAGCCAACCACGGAACAAGATCCAGCACTGAAGTTCAAATCATCTACAGACACTAAGATGGTTGACTTTGTCCCCGGCGATTCATCCAAACAGTTCAGCATCAGCGCTAACCTGGATCCCAAATAGGAAAGCGCGCTCATCGAGTTCATCCGTGAGAATCGGGACATCTTTGCATGGAAACCTTCTGACATGCCAGGTGTACCGAGAGAACTCGCTGAGCACATACTCAACATTGATCCAAAATTCAAACCGGTTCGACAGTTCCTCCGCCGCTTCAACGAGGAAAGGCGCAAGGCTATAGGTGAAGAGGTCGCCCGTTTGTTGGCTGCTGGGTTTATTGTTGAAGTTTTTCATCCAGATTGGTTAGCCAATCCGGTTCTGGTTCTTAAGAAAAACGACACTTGGCGCATGTGTGTAGACTACACAAATTTATACAAGGCTTGCCCTGCAGACACCTTTGCTCTCCCTCGCATTGATCAGATAATCGATGCTACGGCGGGTTGTGACCGTTTGTGTTTTTTGGATGCTTACTCTGGTTATCATCAGATCAAAATGGCAGTTAAGGACCAGGAGAAGACAGCCTTTATAACTCCCTTTGGAGCCTTCTGCTATGTTTCCATGCCCTTTGGACTCAAGAGTGCCCAGGCAACTTACCAGCGATGTGTTCAAAATTGCCTTCATAAGCAAATTGGGCGCAATGTTCATGCGTATGTAGATGATATTGTGGTCAAATCCAGAAAGGAGGAGACTTTGATAGATGATCTATGGGAAACTTTTGACAATCTCCGGGTCTACAAGATGATGCTCAACCCGGAGAAGTGTGTTTTCGGTGTCCCGGCAGGCAAGCTCTTAGGCTTTCTGGTTTCAAACAGAGGCATTGAGGCTAATCCGGAAAATATTGCAGCGATTACGTCCTTGGCTAAACCAGCGTGTATTAACGATGTGCAACATCTAGCCGACCGGATTACAGCCTTGAGCCGGTTTATCAGCCGCCTTGGAGAGAAGGCCATCCCCTTATATCAGATGCTCAAGAAAACGGATAACTTTGTCTGGAGTGAATCATCTGATAAGGCGTTTTAAGATCTGAAGAAATAGCTCATGGAACCGCCCGTGCTGGCAGCACCGATCGATAAAGAGCCATTATTATTATATGTGGCTGCTAATGCCCAGGCTGTCAGCGTAGCCATTGTGGTAGAGCGCAAGGAGCCTAGCAAAGAGTATCTGGTTCAGAGAGTATCCGGTTCAACGACCGGTTTATTATATCAGTGAGGTGCTCATTGAGTCAAAGCAGAGGTATCCGCATTGGCAGAAACTGGTGTATGGGGTGTTTATGGCAAGCCGGAAGCTCAAACGCTATTTTCAGGGCCATCCTATCACAGTAGTCAATTCAGCTCCTCTGGGCGACATTATCCAAAAAAGAGAGGCAACTGGCCGGATTGCCAAGTGGGCCATTGAGCTTGGACCCCACGGGCTCAAATATATACCCCGCACGACGATCAAGTCCCAGGCACTCGTAGATTTCATCAACGATTGGACGGAGTTACAGGCACCTGAGGAGAAACCAGATAATACATATTGGACTATTCATTTTGATGGGTCCAGACAGCTAGAGGGTTCGGGGGCTGGAGTCGTATTAACTTCCCCACGAGGTGATAAGTTTTGTTATGTCCTCCATTTAATGTTCCCTTGTAATAACAATGCAGCTGAATATGAGGCTTTACTCCACGGTCTTCGGATGGCTAAAGAGATGAATTTGAGCCGGGTTAAGTGCTTCGGCGATTCAGATCTAGTGGCTCAGCAAGTGTCTGGCACTTGGGATTCTAAGGACCCACTCATGGCTGCATATCGGCGAGAGGTGGACGCAGTGGCTAGTCACTTTAAAGGTTATCAGGTGGACCATATAGACCGGGGGAAGAATGAAGCGGCGGACGCTTTAAGTCTCTTGGTTCCCAACGTAAACCAGTTCCGCCCAATGTCTTTCTTGATGTATTGCACAATCCGTCAGTCAAAATACCAACCGAAGAGGATTTGGCTATTCCTGATCCGGAGGCTCAGTTGGTGGCAGCTCTGCAGGCCATACCGGATTGGACGATCCCATATCTGGATTACATGAACCGGGGCGAGTTACCAGCTGAGGAAACGTTGGCTTGATAGATAATCTGGCGTTCCAAGTCCATGACCATACTCAACGGGGAGTTACATCGTTACAGTGTTTCAGGAGCGGTTCAATGATGCGTTTCTCCTCAAGAAGGTTGTGAGATTTTGCGAGAAATTCATGAAGGGGATTGCGGTCACCACGCCGGTTCAAAGTCGTTGGTTGCTAAAGCTTTTCGCCATGGTTTTTACTGGTTGACGACGCATGCTGATGCGGAGGATTTAGTCAAAAGATGTGATGGATGTCAAAAGTTTGCCCGCCATGCGCACGTTTCGGCTCAAGAGTTGCGGATGATTCCAATTGCGTGGTCGTTTGCCACTTGGGGGCTGGATATGGTTGGACCCTTCAAGCGCTCCAAGGACAAGAAGACCCATCTGTTAGTAGTAGTTGATAAATTCACTAAATGGGTAGAGGGAGAGCCAGTCAGCAAGTGTGATGCAGCCACGGCGGTTCAATTCATCAAAAAGGTGATATTCCGGTTTGGCTTTCCACATAGCATTATAACAGATAATGGCACTAACTTGTCAAAAGGAGAATTGGAAGAATTCTGTCAACGGGAGCACATCCGGCTTGATCTAGCATCAGTGGCTCACCCCCAATCTAATGGTCAAGCGGAAAGGGCAAATCAAGAAATTCTGTGGGGTATCAAACCAAGGCTTATGGTTCCCTTAAAGCGGACGCCGGGTTGTTGGGTCGAGGAGCTACCTTCTGTGTCATGGAGCATCAACACCACACCCAATAGGTCTACGGGTTACACGCCTTTCTTCATGGTTTATGGAGCAGAGGCGGTTCTTCCTAGTGACATCCGTCACGATTCGCCCCGTGTGGCAGCTTATGTTGAAGCTGATAATGAGAAGGCACGTCA
The DNA here is from genome assembly GCA_034509565.1 of Triticum monococcum. Lineage (NCBI taxonomy): Eukaryota > Viridiplantae > Streptophyta > Magnoliopsida > Poales > Poaceae > Triticum > Triticum monococcum. The sequence goes on from CM067845.1 coordinate 444,550,806, forward strand.
GGATTCTCTGGACCTATTGGATTTAGAGCGGGATCTCGCAGCAGCGCGTTTGGCGATTTATCAACAAGATCTTCGACGTTATCACAGCCGCCGGGTTAAAACTAGAACCTTTCAAGAAGGTGATTTGGTGCTCCGGCTCATCCAGGATCAGACAGATATGCACAAGTTATCCCCCCCCTTGGGAAGGATCCTTTGTGGTCAGCAAAAATCTGCACAACGGATCCTACTACCTCATTGATGTTCGAGAGCATGAAGACTCACGTGAATCGGAGGAGGAGACAAAGCGGCCATGGAACATAGCTCTCCTTCGGCCTTACTATACTTGAAGCCATAGGCTTTTTCACCTATACATATTTATGACAGTGTATATACCATATAATAAACCAGAGCCTCCGCTATAAGCGGGGTATCTGTTCTTTCTTATATCATATGTGTGCTTTTACAAGTTAATGGTCAAAGCGGAGTCTTTGTTAGACCGGATTTAGCAGTTGCATAAAGATAAAGAAAATCACTAGGGGGCTTGGTCATGTTTGAACCATAGCTACACCTCTTGATAGGCATTTCAGCCACACAAGGAAAAATTTGTAGAGCCAAAGAGAGTATTATACACCGTACGAACTCAAACATAGGCACACACTGAGCATCGCTCACAAAGTTACTTGGGGGCTCTTTTTTGCAAAGCAACAAAGAGTTTGAAAGGACCCTCGTCATTGGCTATCAAGCCACGGCTTGGAAGCCTATTGTATTCACCTAAAACCCCGGGTTAACCTGCCTTCATCAAGTAAGCCACTCCTATCCAGGTAATCCTGGCATCACCCATCGAATGTTTGACAAGTCAATCTTTTACAGACCCTGAACTTGTCATAGTTAAAACGGTGATTGGTTAATTGGAGGCCCATCTTAAAAGGCTTTGTTAAATGGTTTAACTCAGAGGCCTGGCAGCCCATGAAAAGCCTCGATTTGGAGCCTGGCAGCTCGTAAAAAGCCTCGCATATTTTCGTATTTGAATTTTGTTTGTTGAAAATCATAAGTATTTTTTGATAAGCCGACGTCCTTGACCCGGCTTGCTTTCCAACCACCAGTTGTTGGCTCATGATCAATTATAAATCGGTGGTCATTGACCCGGTCTGGTTTGACTAAATCACCAGTGTTATGAAGAAACTCCAGTAGGTATACCGGTCCGGTTTAATAGATAGACCAACATTATGAAGATGAAATTATCAAACGTATCTGGTTGGTGTTAAACACCTTTGGTGTATACACGTTTGCTCACTCAATGAGGTATGTTCTATACATTATTTTTTGTACAAACACTTGATTATTCAACTCAAGTACAATATACTTCTTGGATATTATGACATGTTTAGCGGTAAACCATTAGACACTTTTAAGTTTTTTGTACCCAGGAAGGCAAGTCATCATAGACTATGCATAAAATATATCCTGAAGGGTGGCACAGATTGTCACAAAGGGTTATGAAACATGCTCGATGGCATAGCAGATAAACAAAGTTTCAGCTATCCTATTACATGAAGCTTCAAAGTGGCTCAAATAGTGCCATTGTTTTTTACAATAGCCATATAAACCGGTGACTAGATCAGGACTCTTCATCACAACGGTTTGATGGTTGCGGATCAGTTGGTGTAGGTACTTCTTCATCCCTCCCCAGCCGCTGGAAATCAGCCGTTGACCAATCGATTCTGGTTAAAGCTTGGAACACTGCTTCCTCATGGATAAGATCAGAAGGGTTAATATCAGGGGCATAAGTGTGCTTATGAATCGGAGGCACAAGTTCTTCGACTTCATGGATCTCGGCCGGCTGTCTTCTCCCTTCTGCATCATAAAACGGTTGAAAATGGGACAAATCGGTGTCCTTAGCCAATTTGCTGGCTGCTGGCGGCATCTGTTTGGTCAACCACCGAAGATAATCATTGTCAAAGTTTGAACCATATTCTTTAACGCCTGGATACCCTTTAATGATATCCTTCGCTTCAAGATCTGGAATCCAAGCCTTGGCTCGAATAAGGGCAGTTAATGCTCCGGCTCTTGCAGCAACTCTTTTCAACTCGGCAATACGTGCCGGTAACATGCCCAGCTTCTCAAGGGTTTCCTTAATCAACGTTGGCGCCGGTTTGTTATAAGCTGCTGTACTAATGGCTCGCTGAAATCCAGAGTATAGCTGCTCAACCAATGTATATGCCGCTTTGAGCTTCATCCGCATATCTGCACCAAGATGAGTGATCCGAGTTCCTGCCAAAGATTTTATCAACATTTTGGTCAGTTTTAAGATTCATTGACTGATGCAACATACATAAGCAAATACTTACCAAAGATAGCAGAGGTCATAGCGTTGATTTGGCGCTTCAAACCGGCTAGTTCTTCGACCACCGGTTTCAGGGCTTCATCGGCATCTACAGCTCTTTTGGTCAAACCGGCTTTTTCGGTTTCCCATGCAGCATGATCTTGATTGAAGGATTCTTTCAATTTTTCCATTCCGGCCAGGGCCTGGGTCAGCTCCTCTTTGGCTTTTGCAGCTTCGGCTTGTTGCGACTTCACATTTTCTTGCAAGTCAGAGTTTTGGGCATCTTTGCTTTTCAGTTCAGCCTGCAACATTGAAGGTATCTTCAACAAAACAACATATATATGCACTAAGTATAAAGCATATAACAAGTTATCCGCTTCATACTTGGGGGCTAATGCTTATTTGCTCTCAAATACTACCTTCTATTCAAGTCTCCAGAACAATACAAGCATTATCCTGGACACTTGGGGGCTAATGTACATTTGTTCTAAACCGGCGGTGTGGATTAAAAAACCGGATTAACTTGCCAAGTTGAACCGGCCTTTGGGGGCTATGCTACAGATCTAATTTTTCAAACATGAGTCTTATCTATGATTGAAGACACACCTTGGCAAGGATTCATGATGGGATGCTTAATGTGTTACAAAGACCCGGTTTTTGATTGACAATCATAAAATGCCTCTTGGGGGCTACTTGGAATAGTATTTCAGCTATAAATCAATGTGCAAGGGAGAATAATTTACCTCATATCGTTCTTTCATCAAATTCACCAAACCGGCTTCATAATCCCGGTTTGAGTGTAGACGGTTCAAGAAGCCGGAATGAAGCTCATTAGCGTTAAGATGAGCATAGTTTGATAAATCGCTGCTCCATTTACCTTTATCCCTGGCAATTTGCTCTTCTTTGGCACTATGCTGAGCCAAAATGATGGGATGACCAGGAGAGCCGTGGCCTGCTCCAGTAACAATAACGTCATCACCTTGGCCTTCAGGATTTTGGGCGGATGATCAGGGAATTTCAGTATCGTTCATTGGATTAGCCCGGTTTTGTCGCGACCGGGTTTTCCGGGCATTAAATTCCCAGAAAATGGCCGTCATGCTCACCAGCCCCAGGATTACTGTTAGCTGATGAGGCACCAACTTGTTACAGAAATTCCAAGAAAAAGTACAAAAATATGTAGTACAAGACCATTGTGGTCTATGAGTACATCAAATGGTTTCTAGTGGTTGATAGCGGAAGCGGTTTGTGGTTCACCACGGTCTATGGGACTCCATTTCCCACAGGAACAGCTGACCAGGTTAACTCCTATCTTCGCGAGGCTGCTAACACCGTTGCCTAGCTTCCGGGGCTGTCATCGCAACGCTCCTCTCCATGCAGAAATCTGGCCAAGACAATAGCCAGGGACAAGCCAGTGAGTACTTTGAATGTACTCGCAAACATTATGAGCACTGGGATAATATAATTGATAATTATGCACTGAAATATACTATGATCACATCGTCAGTCACAAATAAATTATCTTTTATGCAAGCAGGTTATTTATATGCAACATGAATGAGCAATAATGGAGTGGGAATAAAATGCCACAGTCGGGCGTCTGAGCGACACCACATAAAGGGCTTAAAAGAAATGCCACAGTCGGGCGTCTAAGCGACACCACATAAAGGGCTTAAAAGAAATGCCACAGTCGGGCGTCTGAGCGACACCACATAAAGGGCTTAAAAGAAATGCCACACTCGGGCGTCTGAGCGACACCAGATAAAGGGATAAAAAAAATAATCACAATGAATATCCAGGAGATAGAACCATCCCAGGGATACTTGATAGTACAAATAATGCAATAGGTTAGTCCATCACAAAATAATAATCATGGTCCTCACAAGTCACCGATCGGTATCCAAGTTTGGTTTAACAATTTCACCTTCGAAGACCGACACTAAGACCAACACTTGACCCATCCCAGACTGTAATCCTTAACCATGGGCACGGCTATTAGAATAGGTTTAATCTCTGCAGAGGATGTACCCTTTACCCACGAGTAACGGATTCCTTTAGTCCATTGGGACTAATTCCGCCTACGGCCTTTTAGTTGAAAACACGCCTAACTTGCACACATCAGCTTAACTCATCGGTGTCTGGAATCACCCACGACACTTGTTAAGCAAAACTCTAAGCGGGGAGGCTACAACCTCGCGTAGCATGGGATCAAATTTGTATCGCGCGCTCTAAGGGGTGGCCTCCCCTATCGGTCCCAACCGGAAAACACCCATGCCCCCTGACCAGGTGGCGTGCCTACCGGCTACAACCGATATCTTCCACCATGGCCTCTCTGTACAGTGTGTGCTGGAAAGGGGTTGACGACTTACTGAACCGTACCCTACCTGCGGCAGGGACGAGTGGTAGTACGAGGCAAGTATGGGGGTTACTGGAACAAGACTCGATCTGCGGTCGACTCAGGAGGTTTATAATTTCCCTGCATGATATGTATATTAAATATATTTCAGCCGACGAAATCACCACTCAATGTACCTTACCATGCCATACCGGACATAACTGTCCCGACGGGGACCAGCGACAAGCTCACGCCAACCCAAGGCCGAGGCTTTCTCGGATTCCTTTCCCGCATGCATGCAAGGCACATGAGGATGATTACCATCACAATTATATTCATTTCCAACAGCAAGGAAATCACTAATATGCTTCCATGCAAATGGTCATGTCACATGAAATGACAAGTCCTCCGAAATAAGGTGGTGTTATAAACGTGTCAAATAACACACCAAAACTTTAAGTTGTGGAGGGGTGAGGTGCTCTCCAAAACTTTTGAAAGTTTCTTCTCTCTCCAAAATCCTATTTTAAAATATATTTGAATTAACACTCATTTCAAAAACAGTACAAAAAAGTTGTTTGGAAAATTTTCAAATAAATCTTAAAATAAACTAGACCAAATTTGAGGAAGGTAGGAAAAAGAATCAACTCATTTGGAGTTGTATTTAAAAAGTTATAGGCAGTCAAAGTTCTGGTCAAATCTGTTTTTAAAAATAACACAGAAAAGAAAACGTTTCAGGAGGAAATACGCTTTCTAAGCAGGTGATACGTACTGGGGGTTTTGCGCTTTCACTTACTCCAGCGTGGACGGCACGTGGGTCACCGACAGTGGGCCCACCTGGCCCACTGGTCAGGTTTGACTGGTCCACGCGCGCATCGTCTCCCCCTGACCGAACAGAGGCGGAGCTCCGGCGAGGCTCGTCGGCGAATGGCGGCGTCTCTCGGTAATCTGAGTGCATGGGCGTGCTTAGGAGGTCGAGACGAACTCGGGGGTACCCGCCATGGTCGCCGACGTGGACGGAGTCACCCGCGACGAGCATCGCGGCGGAGATGGCTTCGGGGCCGAAGTGAGCTTGGGGCTACGGTGGTTCCCGATCAAAATCAAGTAGGGGAACGAGTTCACGGGAGGATGAGAAGGTTCCTGGTGAAGAGAAATGGGAGGGGGAGGCCCTGGTGGCGACGGAATGGCCGGAGCAGTGGCGGCGGCTGCGGTTGCCGGAGATGGGGAGGACGGCGTTTCCTCGACGATTGCGGGCTGTGGGGGTGCCATGGGGGTAGCCTGAGGTCGCCTGCATGCTCGAATGGCCTCGGGGCGTCCTTTTATAGTGCGACGAGGTCGGTTCCGTGGCGGTGGGGATAAGATCGCCGGCGAACCGACGTTCTGTAGCTGCAGGGGAACGTGGCGGCGACGAGAGCTAGGCGACACCCTCGTGGATGAGCTCGCGCTATTCCAGGGGCCAGGTGGCGAGCGGGGATGGCTTTGGCGGCGCCGACCGTGGCAGAGGAGGTTCTGCGGTGGCCGTGGATAAGCTCTCTGGCCACCGCCATTCTGTAGCTGCAGGGTATTGTGGCGTGGCTGGGGATGGCTGCAGTAGCTAGCGGACGAGCGGCTACTGCTCCAAGGGCGAGCTGGCGAGCGGAGGTGGCTTGGGCGGCGCTGGCCAGCGCAGGAGCTGTCGGGCGGCGGTGGCGGCTAGCTGTTGGCTTGCCGGAGACGTGGCGAGGGCTGCGGGGTTCGTGGGGTGCAGAAGGGGACACGACGCGCTAGCTACGGTCGGTCACGGACTGGAGTAAGTGCGGGGCGGGACGCGGCGGCTCGGGCGCACGTGCATGCCAAACGCATGCTCTGGGCGCGCCCAGAGCACGCACGAAACGTGCTCGACGAATTGCCAGGGCCTGCTACAGAGCTTGGGTGAGGCTGTCAAATAACAGACCCAGGCTAGGGGCAACTGGAAGCCTATTGGACATGTTAGTTTGATCAGGAGTGCAGGATCACAGTGCAATGTCAATAGTCATGCCAAAACAGATCATGCCCATAAGGTGTTTGACAGAATGTCAAAGGCACTTAGGCATTTCTTGGAGTGGTCAAATTCTCCAGATCAGTGTCTCCTTAGATGCAAGAGAGAGTGGTAAGGTTAGTTTGGCAAAAGGAGAAACTTGTTAGTGCAAGTTTTACAAAAATTCAATTCTGGACAGGAAATAAATGGCATCATTTCATGAACCAAAAATGATCCAAAGGGTGCATGCTCCTGGACTTAAGGGTTTTGCAGGGAGGACTACAAGTAGGAAAAGGAATCATGGGTAAAAGAGCAACTTAAGATGTAGTTGCTGTACAAATCCTCAGGTTGGACCAGTATGGAGAAGAGGTTGATTCACTCAATATTTCCAAAGAACAACCCTGGGTTTTTGCATAAAGTGGAATCATAGGCTATTACCAACATCCCATAATTTTGGTGGAGGCTAGAAGAAAATATTTAAATGAGTTGTAGTGCAAAATTGCCCACTGGACCAGAGAAGAAAAAAGGGTGTAGAGCTCAAAATATGTCAGGAAATAATGTTGTTTTTGCACAAAAGTTATTTAATAACATCACATGACATCTCCAAATTTTTGTGGGAATTTTAAGTGAATGTACCAAATGGTTGTAGTTCAAAATGGCCATTTAACCATGAAAAACCATTTTCAAGAGAGTAAAGATCAAGCAAATTAATTATGTAATTAGTTATACTGATAAAAGAAAAGTTTTTCTTGTGAGGTTAAACAATTCCAATAACATATTTGAGGAGTTTTCTCTTTGGGAAAGACTCACCACAACAGCGAAGAAAATGATTTAAAAAAACAAAATGGAGCTCAGAAATCAAAGTTTTAATTCCTGGCAAAATTTTAATCCATTAAAACAAGGTCAAAATTTTGGGGTGACACAGGTTTGGTTCTGCCAGTTCAGTATCAGGGGCGGCAGGCTCTGCATCTGTTGGATCGTCAGCATGTTGGCCGTCAAGGGGCGGATCATGAAAAGTTGTTTCACGATGGAGGCCTTCCGGTTCACCTATTTGCTCCGGTTCACCTCTTGGTTCTTCTTCTTGAGCAACAGGGTCTTCTAGCGGATTGGTGACCGGAGCTTTCTTGCTGGGTCTGGCTTTGGCCCTTCAAACAGAATAAAAAGGGTTAACATCCTGTTCAAAAGATGTAGGGCGCATTGAAAGGAAAGGTTTGTCATAACTCATCCAACCACAGTTTTCAAAGGGGGGAGTTGAGTTGCTGTCGATTCACCAGAAGAGGATGGAGGTGTCACCTGATAATTTGAATCGGACGGATTAAGAGGCTGTCTGAAATAACCTGCCTTGGGGTAACAATGGTCAAAAGTAGGAGAGACCTCAAACCGGCGCTTCCGAACCGGGGTATCAGGTAAACCGGTAGAGGTGACCTGTTGGCCACTATGCCGGGTTGTCCGGCGAGCTTCATGCTGTTGAGTCTTCAAAATAAATGTTGGATCCAAGTAAGCAAGAGGATGAGAAAAGCTTACTTTCCGGATTGTTTGGCGAGTTTTTTGTGTTGGCATAGAGTCCGAACCGGAGGAAAGGGTAATTACCTCTATGTCCTCAGCCTGACTAGCTTCTGCCTCCTCCCGAGGAAGATCATTGTTAACAAGATGCATAAAAAGAGAGCCAAGTGAGTCAAGTTCTACCTTAACTTCTGGGTCATCAGTATCATCATCAAGTTCCATAGTGATTCGGTCAGCCGTTTTCCGCTTTGATGTCCGTTTTACGGCTTGGGTCTTCGGGCGGGTTGGTTTGACCACTTTATCTCCAGTTGGTTTTGCCGCTTTCTCTATGGATTTTCGTTTCCAGAAAGGGTCATCACCCTATACATGTAAAGAAGATGGGTTACAACTTGTATAAGTTAAAGATATTAGAAATGAAGAGGAAGTCTAATGCTTACAGCAGGCGGTTTGTTCTTGGTGTAGAAGGGATTCAGACCGGTTTGACTACAGACAAGTTCTGATTCATTCAGAATTTTCTTTACACCTTCAGTAACTTCTTCATCAGATAATTGGATGTTGCAATGGCGTTGAGGATCGTCAACTTCACCGGTATATTCGCACATTAAACCAGGACGCCGGCTTAGCGGCAAGATACTCCAGGATATCCAACAGCGTACAAAATCCACACCTATTAAACCGTTTGCCAAAAAGGCCCGGAGCTTGGAGATTTGAGGAGCGTATTTTTCCATTTCTGAAGAGCTCAGGCGTTGTGGCATTGGGTGAGTATTGGATAATCTATGGTCACGGAAGCTGGGGAGGGGATTTTCATCCTCAGGCAAAGTGTCTCTGCAATAGAACCATGTTTGGTTCCATTCCTTTGGGTGGCTATGGTGTTTGGCATGAGGAAATTCCACTTCCTTCCGCTTTTGAATCGAGACACCACCAAGCTCTGTGTTCGGGCCATTCACAAACTCTGTGCGCCGGTTTAAGTGAAATAAATCCTGGAACAATTCTGCAGTTGGTTCTTCTTGTAAATAGGCTTCACAGAAGACTTGGAAATTACATAAGTTGGAGACTGAGTTGGGACCAATTCTTGTGGATGCAATTGGAACCTGGCAAGTACATCTCGATAAAATTTTGACCCTGGCAGTTTGAAACCACGGCCTATATGGTCAACAAAGATTACCACCTCGCCTTGTCTTGGTGTCGGAGGATTCTCTGTTCCTGGAACTCGCCATTTGATCTCAGTTTTCTTAGGCAGAGAGCCGATGCTAACCATCTCATTCAATTGATCCTCAGTAAGCCGGGAACGAACCCAGTTGCAGGCAGTGAATTGTTTGGCCATTGGAAAGCGGACAAACTGAAAATGAAAGGCCAGTTTATAAATTATGCATGATCATACACAAGAAACAAGGGAGTAAGAAATGTACTGATATAATAAATGGTACAGCCCGGAGACTAGTATAATGAGAAAGAAAGGTAATGCTAGCGCAGGATTGATCAGACACTGTTAAACCGGAGCGTAATTATGAAGGTAACATGCTCTTCTAGTTTATCAGAGGGCTAATGGCATAGACTATTTATCCAATGTCAAATCGCTTATGTTGGTGCGAGGAGAAATAGATCTCACAGTGATGTATAAAACTTTCGGATCTAGAGATATGACAGAAAAGCAAAAATAATTGGATCTTGAAGGGGTGCAGAACTGAAGCAATTTTGACAGACAGATCAGTTCTTTGTGCATAAAGATTTGTGATGACCATGGTAGGTAAGCTACGGTAAGAGATGCATCAAGCATGAAGTGTCCATCTTTTAAAGGAAGAACAGGGAAGAATAGCACTGATGAACTTCGGAAGAACTGCAAGGAATATCGAAACCCTAGAACAAATCTATGGTGAAAAAAGTAGAGAACTTACCGGAGCTGGTGAGGAAGCAGAAGGGCGCCGCAGTTCTCTGGTGCATTCAGGGCGATGTAGCAGCCGAGGTCGGAACAGAGACAACGGTCGACGGTGGCGGCGGAGTTCCAGAGGCTGAGCGGCGCGAGGAAGACGATGCAAAGATGCACGAGGGGAAATGGTGAAAACGACCCCTCGGTCCTATTTATAAGGCGAAGTGAAAAATAGCAAGTGCGGGAATCGAGGAGTCCAAAAAATGGATAAGTTAATAAAGGTGTTGCCTCGATAACTGGATATATATTAAATGAAGGAAATCTCCGATATCAACGGAAGTCAGGACGGTTTATCGTAATTTTGAAGTATGATGTCACGACGGTTTACAAGATCAAAAATGAAGACAAGAGAGAAGATTTTTTCTAAACTGTGGAAGATTGACATGAGCAAGTTCAAACCAATCTAGGGCCTAATGTTGGGGATATTACTACTGGAGGTAAACCGGCCTTATGTAGCTCGGTTGACTCTTTGAAGATTAGAAGCCCATGAAGATGTAAAGATGCTGGCGCTTTACGGAGGGCCCAAAGGTGAGTTACATTATGTAAATGTAAACCGGCCTAGTCATGTAATTTGTATAGTAAGATAGAAAGAGAGAGGCCGAACCAGATACGTTTATAAACCGTCTTCGGGACTCTGTAGCCCGGCGGGCGTCAACATATGTATATAAAGGGACGACCCGGCCGCGGTTTAGGGACAGACAACAACAACTCGAGAGCCAGACAAAGCGGATTCGTTCCCTGGCCTTTGAAACCCTAGCAATACCAATCACAACTAGACGTAGGCTTTTACCTTCATCGAAGGGGCCGAACTAGTATAAACTCCCGTGTCCCCTTGTCCGGTTTAACCCCTTTAAGCTAACCCATTGCGATGGCTCCATGACTAAGTCCTTTCGCGAGGACATCTACCGTGACAAACCCACGACAATTGGTCTTGGTCTCGTTGCACCGGAATGGTAACCTTTGCCCGGTGCCTTGGCATGTGCTTGCCCCCTTTGCACCAAAGGGGAAACAAGGACACTGCGCAGGCCGGTGCCCGCCTGGTCTCGATCGTCATGGCTTGCGTCACGGGCTCCTCGCGAGGTAGCCCTGCCTTGATCTCTCCGCCTCCTCGCGAGCCTGCCTGATGAGGCTGCCTCTAAGGAAGCTTCCGGTTGTCCGCCCCGCGAGGCTTGGCCCCTCGTGAGGGTCTTCAGCTTGAGCTGATGAAGATGGGCCGCGCTGGGCCCCCACTTGAGCCACGCCGTAGGCCGCAGGCAGGCAAGTCTGGGGACCCCCGTTCCCAGAACGCCGACAAACATACAAGCTCATGTTGTTCTTGAGCCTGAAGTTTCTAATGAACAGACTGCTAATGAAAGATTTGATGCAAACATTTTACATGCTCCTGGTGATGAACATATAGTGTCTAATGAGGGATCTAATGCAAGCATTTTGGAAGCTCATTGAGGGATTTAGTGTGTAATGATGATCTACTATGTTGAGAGAGACAGAGATTTGCAGGCACTGAGGACAAGCAAATTATATTGCATTTTCATAGCTTGAGGAAACGTCAAGGCCATCTACCAGAAAGTCCCCGTATCATGACAACATAGCATAAATACTTTTCTAATCTGTTGTTTGAAACTATTGCCATTGTTATGGCGCTGCTAGAAGGAGGGCGCGAGAGGGCCGGCCGGGGGGCCTTTTGCCCACTGCCGGGCAAGATGGAAGGGATTTCCTTCTTAATTCTTGCTTGATTAGATTGATACATCTCCTCTCTTTATATAGAGGGGTTTACTTGACTGCCAAGCAAGGCTTACTTGACCCCTAAGAAAGCGACCCTTATCTCTAATTAACCATAAGACTAACGGGCTATACCGCCAGCCCAGGCCATTAGGCCCATTACGTACTCTAACACTACACCCACCTGGACATGCAGCTTGTCCTCAAGCTGCAGCCTAACCAACTTATAACCATGACTCGAGGCAACACAAACCTAACACCTAAAAACAAGCCTTTTACATCTCGGCTTGTTTTATTACTCTCAACCTGAAATGGACTGGAATGATTTATTTTGGAACTCTTAACAAAAAGTGGATACCATCCGCACGTCGGACATGCACATGTACAGCCACCTGGATCCCATGGACACCATCTGGACAAAAGGAGTGCATGTGTATGGCCACCTGGAAGTGGTCGCAAGAGCGACCAGCAGAGGCGTCCTCGCGGCGGCTGGCGGCGCAATGCAGTGGTGCTACGCAGTGCGCTCTTGTCGGTGACACCATGCCTTCTCCCCGCCGGACGGCTTTTGGTCGGCACCGCACATAGAAGAGTGGAGGGTTGTGGATGGACAATGGCAAGGAGGGGTGCGCCTCCCCAACCGCCGATGTCGCAGACTTTGAGGGCGTTGTCCGTGGGGAAAACAGCATGCCCAAGATCCCCGACGCAGTGGACGAGATCGCGGTCCTTTGCGCAGCGAAGCGCAACTGGGAGGAGCGGTGTCGGGGGTTGCTGATCCCTCGCACACCTATGGGGATCGGCGGACCGAGCCCCTTTTGGTTCGGCAGGGGCGATGGATGCACAAAGAGCAGATCGAGGCGAACGCACGAGCGAGATGATCGGTTTACCCAGGTTCGGGCCGCACGGATGCGTAAAACCCTACTCCTGCTTTGGTGGTTGTATTGAGTTCTTGCTCGGGAGCGATGAGTGCTACAGTACACTCAAGCAGCTGCCGAGACCGAGCGTGAGAATGGCTGTCCCCCCCCCCCCCTGCACCACTGTTGCGCATGGGCCTCCTTTTATATGTCTAAGGGGTCACCGACATGTGGCAACAGAGGTGAGGGTAAAAATGTAAAAGGGGTGGTAGTTGGCGCCACCGCCTGCTACAGTTGTATCATACCTAACCCTGACGGCAGGGGACAAGGGCATTAAATGCCCGTCTGTGTCGCCTAGACGGGGCAGAAAGGGACCGTCGGGGCGCCACTTTTGCCACAATGGCTCCTTGTCAGCGCCTGCTTGCCACCGCATGCCCCTGGCTGCACAGTCTCCCGCCACATACGCCAGGAATGGTCCCATTTGCTGATCCCTCGCACACCTATGGGGATCGGCGGACCGAGCCCCTTTTGGTTCGGCAGGGGGCGGTGGATGCACAAAGAGCAGATCGAGGCGAACGCACGAGCGAGACGACCGGTTTACCCAGGTTCGGGCCGCACGGATGCGTAAAACCCTACTCCTGCTTTGGTGGTCGTATTGAGTTCTTGCTCGGGAGCGATGAGTGCTACAGTACACTCAAGCAGCTGGCGAGACCGAGCGTGAGAATGGCTGTCCGCCCCCCCTCCACCACTATTGCGCATGGGCCTCCTTTTATATGTCTAAGGGGTCACCGACATGTGGCAACAGAGGTGAGGGTAAAAATGTAAAAGGGGTGGTAGTTTGCACCACCGCCTGCTACAGTTGTATCATACCTAACCCTGACGGCAGGGGACAAGGGCATTAAATGCCCGTCTGTGTCGCCTAGACGGGGTGGAAAGGGACCGTCAGGGGCGCCACCATTTGCCACGATGGCTCCTTGTCAACGCCTGCTTGACACCGCATGCCCCTGGCTGCACAGCCTCCCGCCACGTATGCCAGGAATGGTCCCAGGGCGACACATTGGTGGGTGTGCTGGAGCGCGGGCTGCGGAGTAGTAGCTTGCCGCGGCAAGCGCCTTGCCGCGGATGTTACCTTGTCGCGTCCGGGAGCTTGTCGCTCACTGGGTCTTGTCGGGGCGCGCAGTGCGCCGCAGCGAGCTTCTTGAGATGCTTTGGTTGGTCCTGCCGGCAAGCTCCTCTTGCCGGGGTCTTGTTTTGCTCTTGGATACTTTGTTCTTGAATGGCTCCTAAAGGAACCATGGAGGGTCTTGGCGGTCGCCCGGCAAGCCTTGCCGCGGGTCGCTGCGACTGCCCGTGCACAAGTTCGGGATACTAAGGTACCCCTACTTTAGTACACCGACAGGAGCCCCCGGGCCTGGGCCATACACGGTGCCGAGCGCTGTTGGGCCAGGCCCAAAACAGTGCACGGGCACGCGCGGCCTAGGGCACGCCATAACTTATTCTGCATCCCCCGCGCTCTCCCTGCACGGCACGCGTCAAACGCGGCATCGTGGGAGAGATCGTGGGCGGTTTTCGAGGTGCCCACTCCCCACGATCACGGGGTGGGGAGAGGCCGCCCCATCCATCGTCTCAGTTCTGCACGCCTGCCACGCGGCTCCCATGCACTTGGGGCCGCGGACGGCGGAGGCGGGAAACGGGGCCGTCGTGGGTCAAGGCAGCGGGTCGGCCCCAGCTCCCTGCCTTCCCACGTCTTGATTTGCTGGGCGGGGCGGCCGAGCCCCCACCTCGCTCCTTTATAAAGAGCGGGAGGGGTAGACGGAAGCCCGCATTCTCTCATCTTCTCCTCCCTTCAGCTCCTGCTCCCCTTCCTCCCATTCTCCATGGAGAAAGGGAACCCCGGTCCTTCATCAGTGGCGGCGAGGGTTGCCGCCAGACAGCGCCTCCCTCCCTCTCCCGCACCCGTGGTGGCGGAGCCAGCCGTAAGGGGAAGAGGGAGGGGGCAAGGTCATGGACGAGGTCGAGGACGAGGCCGTGGCGCTCGGGGAAGAGGTGGACGAGGCGGCGCGTCAGCTTCGCCTCCGTCGGCGGCTCTTCTTCCCGCGGTGGCCCATGCTGGGGACGACCGTTGCGAGTTCTTCGTCAGGCTGCGCCGGGCGCCTCGTCGTCGCCTCCAACTCCCAGATCCGTTTGCGGAAGTGGTGGAGTTGGACCCGCCCGAGACGCTGAGACTACACATGAGGGGCTGTGGGATCAGCGGCACGCGAGTCCGCGCCGAATTCCCAGCCCCTGGTGTGATGTATCTTGGTCAAGGGTGGAAGACGTTCGCCCGCATCCACAGCTTGACGCCGGGGCTCACCCTCCACTTTAAGTTGGTGGAGGGCGATCTCCTCTCCGTCAAGGTCTTTGGGTGCTTCGGCGTCCGGGCGTGGTGCTGCGTGGAGAGCTCCTCCGATAGCGAAGGCTCCTCCTCGAGCGAGAGTGATGAGGAGGGGAGCGGCAGCGACGACGAGGGAAGCGGGCGGCAGGATGGCAGGTCCGACTAGGTGTTGGGCGCCGCTCCGTGTGGTACCAGCAACCCCATCATCCGTGTCGCCGGCTCCTTGAACTCCCCGGGGTCGTCTCCTTGGGTGGCTGGCGTAGGAAGGCTGCAGAAGAGGAAGAGGGCTGGCGGCAAGGCCGTCAGGTCGGAGTACGATGGCGTGGTGCCCTCGACAGCGTGCTGACGTCCTGCCGCCTCGTCTTCGAGCCCCGCTTCCGGCGCCGCCATCACCGTCCAGCCTTGACGGCCCCCGGGATGTTCTCTTGGTGTCTTCTGGCACCCGTAGTTCGCCTAGGCGCTCCTTTTGCCCTTCTCGCCTCCTTGACCTACCTCCTGAAGAGAGGGACAGGAAAAGGATTACGGGCATCTTATCTTTTTAATTTGCAAGCCCTCGGGCCTTAGTTGCATTTAAAACTTGTAATCCTCTCTTTCATGTTTTTCATCCTCTATGGACTGTACCTGCGTGGGATGTTTTTTTAATGAAAAGGGGATGTTTGCCGGGTCATATGTCTCGCGGGTAGAACCCACGCCAAGGAGCAAATCCTTGGTATCTTTCAGATAGACACTCCTTCCCCAGCAACATGCCCTGCCATCTTCCCACGCCGCTCGACCTTTCTCACGCTTTTGGCGGAGGCAGGGACAAGGCGGGTGCGGCCTCTCGTTTCCTCCCTTTGCTGCCGCGACTACGACCAAAACTTGGCCTTGGGGCCCCAGGGCCTAGAGCTAAGGGAGCACGGTAGTTTTCGGGAAGAAACGAGGTTTCGTATTCCCCAGTCCATAAGAGAATGCACGAAGAGGGATGAAAGGCTTATCTGAGATTGCAGCCCCTGGCAACTCTGGCTTGCCGCGGGTGAACCTTGGCACTTGCAGCCCCCGGCAACACTGGCTTGCCGGGGTCCAGATGCCGGCACGTCCTTCTTCTCCTTTTCGTCCTCAGGCGGTCCGGCAAGGATATGCGAGCCCTACGAACCAAAGGAAACGAAAGAAAGGCAAAGGGACGCACACTCGACCTCTAAGTTAGGGGTTAGCCGCTGTTAAGCACTATCAACCCTAACCGAGGACCTGACTCGACCTAGCATGCATGCTATAACCCTGGGCGCCAGCGCTTCATTTACTTGTGCTCAGGGTCTGCGCCTGGCTTTGTACAAAGGATTACATGCAACAGCGGCAAGACTTGTACAAAAAGGTGGTTGCCGGATAGGGTCCGACAACCGCGCCTTACGGGTAAAACTTACGAAGATGCTCGATATTCCAGGAGTTGCTCACTGGTACGCCATCTTCGGTCTCCAGGCGGACAGCGCCAGGCCAGGTGACTCGTTTCACCCGGTAAGGGCCTTCCCACTTCGGTGTCAACTTGTTGGAATTCTTGGCAGACTGAACGCGCCGAAGAACAAGGTCGCCTTCCTCGAGACTTCTGGCGTTAACTTTGCGGCTATGATAGCGCGCAAAGCTTGCTGGTAGCGAGTGGCTTGCACAGCAGCCTGAAGACGATCTTCCTCAAGGAGCAGCGCGTCATCTTGCCGCAGCAGCTCTTGCTCAAGCTCATCATAAGCGAGCACTCGAGGTGACCCGTATACGAGTTCCGTGGGGATAACTGCCTCCGCTCCATAGACTAGAGCGAAGGGTGTCTGCCCGGTGGCTCGATTTGGCATCGTCCTGATCGACCAAAGAACCACCGGCAGCTCCTCGATCCAGTGGCGTCCGCGCTTGTGCAGCCTGTCGAAGGTTCTGGTCTTGAGCCCGCGCAACACTTCAGCATTTGCCCTCTCCGCTTGACCGTTGCTTCTTGGGTGAGCAATAGAAGCGAAGCAGACCTTGGCGCCAAGATCTTGGACGTATTGCATGAAGGTGCGGCTCGTAAATTGTGTACCGTTGTCGGTGATTATCCTGGTAGGGATTCTGAAACGGCAAAGAATCGACCTGAAGAACTTGACCGCGGACTGCGCCGTCACCTTCCTCACTGGTTCCACTTCCGGCCACTTTGTGAACTTGTCGATGGCAACGTACAAGTACTCAAAGCCCCTGACAGCTCAGGGGAAGGGGCCGAGGATGTCGAGCCCCCAAACCGAAAATGGCCAGGATAAAGGGATCGTCTGGAGAGCTTGAGCTGGCTGGTGTATCTCCTTGGAATGGAACTAGCACGCTTCACAGTTGGTTACTTGTGCAGTTGCATCCTGGAGGGCTGTCGGCCAGAAGAAGCCTTGTCGGAATGCTTTTCCGACAAGAGCTCTTGCGCCAATGTGGTGACCACATATGCCTCCGTGTATCTCTGCCAACAGCTTCTGTCCATCTTCCCGGGGAATACACTTCAATTTCACACCGTTGAGTCTTCTTCTATATAGTGTGTCGTCGACAAACTGGTACATACTAGACTGCCGGGCTACTCTTTGCGCTTCTTCTGGCTCTTCGGGAAGTTCTCCTGTCTGGAGGAAACGGACAATCTGCTGCGCCCATGTTGGAGCCTGTGGCTCGACAACAAGGACTAAAGGCACATCTGCTGCTGCGGGAACGTTCGCTTCTACGGCAAGAGCCTGCGACTCTGCCGGAGCTTGGCGTTCCCCGACAAGCTTGCCGGAGCAGAGCTTGCCAGGAGTGTCTGCTGCAACGGAACAAACCGTGCGGTTTGCCGAAGTAGACTGCTCCTCAGCACTCTTGGCGTCGATCTTGGGGACCTTCTTGTCGGCGGCTTCGGGGAGCTCTGCCGGAAGATAGTCACCAGAAATCGACTTCCTCTTCTTGCTCTGTCCAGTTGATGGTGTCACGGATGGCTGAGTCAGCTTGAGCACAAAGATCCCTGGTTCCACAGGTAACTTAAGTGCTGCGCACTTTGACAGGCCATCGGCAATGTCGTTCTCAGCTCTTGGAACATGTTCCATTTGCAGGCCGTCAAAGCGCTCTTCTAGCTTCCTCACTTCATCGACGTAAGCTTCCATCAACGGACTCTAGTAAACCTTGTTCACTTGGCGGACGACAAGCTGCGAGTCACCCCTGATAATGAGCTTCTTAATCCCAAGTTCTGCCGCGATCCTGAGACCGGCAAGCAGGCCTTCATACTCTGCAGTATTGTTTGTCGCTTGCTCCTTAGGAAAGTGCATCTGGACTATTGTAACGCCCTAGATATAACTTTCCCAATTTGTACTCCAACTCTTGCCATTTTCGGCATTAAGTTACATTTATTCCTCGGGTTCGGGTCTTTGTCTCCGTGTGTTGTTTTCGTTTTCGTGCATCTCATATCATGTCATCACGTGCATTGCATTTGCATACATGTTCATCTCATGCATTTGAGCATTTTCCCCGTTGTCCGTTTTGCATTCCGGCGCTTCGTTTTCCTCCGGTGGCCATTTCTAGCTTTCTTTCGTGTGTGGGGATTAAACTTTTCCGGATTGGACCGAGACTTGTCACGCGGCCTTGGTTTACTACCAGTAGACCGCCTGTCAAGTTTCGGGTCATTTGGACTTCATTTGATATTCCAACGGTTAACCGAGGGACCGAAAAGGCCTCGTGTGTGTTGCAGCCCAACACCCCTCCAATTTGGCCCAAAACCCACCAAACTCTGCTCCATCGTCTCGGTCGTTCAATCACGATCTCGTGGGCAAAAACCGCACCTCATTTGGACTCTCCTAGCTCCACTTATGCCTATATATACACCCCCCATTCCAAATCTCGGTTCTTCCCCTCCAACCCTAGTCCAAAAAAAAATTCCAGATCCGCCGCCGGACGTGTCCGCCCCGCCTCCCCGCGAATCGCGCGCCGCCATGTGGCGGGCGGACCACTTCGCCGCCATCGTTCCTACCGGCCCGCCGGGGCCCAGGAGGGGCCCTCCCGGCCCGTAGCCGCGCGCCCACCGACGCCCGTCCTCCGCGCCGCGGCCGCCTCGTCTTCTCCGCGGCCGGTGGCCGAGTCCACCTCGCCGTGCCGCCGCTGCACCTGCCGGCGAGGGTGCCGCCGCCCCGCGCCTCGCCCGGCGGCCACGCCACCCGAGCCGGCCCCGCACCACCGACGACCGGCCTCCACTTCTTTCTCTCCGACCGACCGGATCCGGCGACCTCCCCATCTCCGGCTTCATCTCCGATGAACTCCGACGATCCCGGCGAACCTCGAAGTCCGCGCCATGAACAGTGCTCTCAGATCTGGATCTGAGATATTTTGAACTCGGTTGACTTTCGTCCCTAACCCTAATTTTTCATGGTATGTTTGACTGCTCATATCTCCGCATCCGTAGCTCCGTTTTGAACATATGATATATATCAAAATCTTCGTCTCGACGAGTACATCATTTCATTCCATTGCATCATTTGCAGTTGAGTTCATCTTGATGCCCAAAATGCTGTTAGAAGGAGGCATCGTGAGTTAAATTCCAGATCCGTTAGCTCATCATTGACTTTTGTCATTTTTGCCATGATTAATGTGTGCATGATATGCCTGTGACCCTTTGGGATGAATTGTTAAGCATTTTGTCTTCTTTCTAGAGGTGCCATCCATGAATTTTTAGGATGTGTGTGGTGTCTTGTGCAGGCTTGCAAAGAGGGGTACCTGAGATTGCTGATTTCAGGGACTTGGTGATTTTCACTAAGTCTGGGATGTTTTAGTTCATGATGCTATATGTCCAGCTTGTTTCCTAGTGATCCGTGCCTCTTTTGAGGATGATCAGTACGAGCGATTTGTTAATCTTGTTATGCTCTATCCATCCATGTCTTTACTTGTTATGTTGGAGCAGCCTAGGTTGACTCAATCGATCTCAACTTTTGCATAGTTGTGTATTTGGGCAGATCGTGAACTCTTTTGCGATTTTGCCGGTGCTATTGCTAGTGATCCATGCATGATATGCCATTGTTCTTGCCATGTCTAGCTGGCATTTTGTGCCTTCTTTATGGATATATGCTTGCCTTGCCATGACTTGCAACGTAGTGAGTGCATCGAGCTCGTTTACATGCCTCCGTGAGTTATGATTTCAGCATGTCTCAGTTTTCACTAAGTCTGAAAACTGATTGTGTTTCATCTATGTTCGGGTGCTCGTTAGAGTATTTTGTGAACCCTTTTGGCCCCAGGTCATTATGGGTGTTTTGTTAATCTTGTTGAGTAGCTCCATGCTATGATCTTACTTGTCATGTTCATGTCATGTTTCATGTTGTTTTGCTGCTCCGGAGAGAGCATCGTGGTCTGAAATTTCAGACTAGTGTTAATTTCGCTAAGTCTGAAATTTGTTTTGCTTATTCAGTTTTGCAATGCTTGTTTGAAGCCCTTAATGGATGAATTTGCCTATGGCTCAGTCCTAGTGATTTGTTAAGCATCTTGTGTAAATCCCTGCCATGCATTTTGTTTTCTTGGTTGGTGGCTGTAGCATGTTCGTTTCGTTGCATTTAGGAGCCTACTTGCTGTAAATCGCAGATCGGTTCGTTTCGTAAAACGCTTGCCATTTCCAAACCGTAGCTCCGATTCCTATGATCTTTATATCGTTTTCAGGGGATTTCTTCCCCTCTATCCAGTGGCACACTTGGTTATCCAAGTTGAGGCCAGGTTTATGCATTTCCTGTCACGTCTTGCATTTTGCATCCCGCATCGCATCCCGCATAGCATACCATCTTTGCATGTTATTGGTTGCCCTTGCATGTTGTTGATTGTATCCTTGTTGCTTGTTTGTGTTGTTGGGTAGAGACGGGAGACGAGTTCGCTAACGAGGAGCCCGTTGAGCTTGCTTTTGAGGATCCAGTCAACTCTGACAACTGTGCAGGCAAGATGATCATACCCTCGAAATCACTACTATCTTTGCTATGCTAGTTTGCTCGCTCTTTTGCTTTGCCAATGGTTCGATGCCTACCACTTGCTTGTCAGCCTCCCAATTGCATGATCGAGCCTCTAACCCACCTTTGTCCTAGCAAACCGTTGATTGGCTATGTTACCGCTTTGCTCAGCCCTTCTTATAGCGTTGTTAGTTGCAGGTGAAGATTGGAGCCGTTCCTTGTTGGAACCTTTATTTTCTTGTTGGGATATCATTATATGGCTATGTTATCTTGATTCATCTATATACTTGGTAAAGGGTGGAAGGCTCGGCCTCTCGCCTAGTGTTTTGTTCCACTCTTGCCGCCCTAGTTTCCGTCATATCGGTGTTATGTTCCCGGATTGTTGCGTCCCTTACGCGGTTGGGCTATAATGGGAACCCCTTGATAGTTCGCCTTGATTAAAGCTTTTCCAGCAATGCCCAACATTGGTTTTACCATTTGCCACCTAGCCTCTTTTCCCTTGGGTTTCCGGAGCCCGAGGGTCATCTTTATTTTAGCCCCCCCACGGGCCAGTGCTCCTCTGAGTGTTGGTTCGAACTAGAGTCCTGTGCAGCGCCCCCTCGGGGAAACTCGAGGTTTGGTTTTAGTTGTATGGAGCGCTCATCTGAGTGTGCCCTGAGAAAGAGATATGTGCAGCTCCTATCGGGATTTGTCGGCACATTCGGGCGGTGTTGCTGGTCTTGTTTTAACCTATCGAATCATCTTGTTGTACCGAGATACCGAGTCTGATCGGTGTGTCTTGGGTGGAGGTCTATTCCTTCGTTGACTGTGAGAGCTTGTTATGGGCTAAGTTGGGACCCCCCTGCAGGGATTGATCTTTCGAAAGCCATACCCGCAGTTATGGGCAGATGGGAATTTGTTAATGTCCGGTTGTAGATAACTTGAACCTTAATTAATTAAAATGTGTGTTGCCGTGATGGCCTCTTCTCGGCGGAGTCCGGGAAGTGGACACGGTGTTGGAGTTATGTTTGCACAGGCTGCTCTCTAGTTTCTCGCTCGTGCTTTGCCTCCTCTTCTTGCTCTCTTTTGCGAATAAGTTAGCCACCATACATGCTAGTCGCTTGCTGCAGCTCCACTTATACATTACCCCTTTCCTACCTATTAAGCTTAAATAGTCTTGATCGCGAGGGTGCGAGATTGCTGAGTCCCTGTGGCTCACAGATTACTATTACACCGGGTGCAGGGACAGATGATACAACTCCAGATGGCGCGCTCGAGCTCAAGTGGGAGTACGACGAGGACTCTCAGCGTTACTATGTGTCTTTTCCTGATGATCAGTAGTGGTGCCTATACGGGGTTAGATTCAGGGCCTTGTCACATGTTGGGGGTCTTTTCTATTTTGGCGCCGTAGTCAGGCCATGAGTGATTTGTATGATGAATGCTATTTATGTACTTTGATGTGACGTGGCGAGTGTAAGCCAACTATGTTATTCCCCTTTTTTATTAATTATGTACATGGGATGTGTGATGATTTGCTGACTTGCGACATTGCTTTCTATGCGCCTATGCCTCTAAGTCGTGCCTCGACACGTGGGAGATATAGTCGCATCGAGGGCGTTACAAGTTGGTATCAGAGCCTTCCCCGACCTTAGGAGCCCCCATTGCTTGATCGTTTTTAGCAGCCGAGTTGTGTCTAGAAAAATGTTTTGAGTCCTTAGGAATTATATATCGGAGAGCTTAGGAACTCTTTTACTTCCCAGTCTCCTCATCGCTCTGGTAAGGCATCCTGACGTAGAGTTTTGACTCTTCTCTTCTCAAATTTCACTAATTTTTTTTAGGATCACGCGAGTATCTTGGTTTTGTTCCGATGGCTTATGATGAGAATACTGTCTTGGTGCCTCCTGTCAGGGGTTTAGTGGAAGTGTCCCGGGGAGTTGAGCTCTGAGGTGTTGTCATCATAATTTTATCATTGCAATTCTGGTATACTTGAGATATGTGCGCGACATCGAAAATCTCCTTTATGCAGTTCGTTGGTGAGATAACCTCGACGCCACCCAGTACTGGGGCGGGAGTTCGGGAGTATCGCCATAACTTGTATAACGGATGCTTTTCGAAGGTTGAGGTAGATGGTTTCCGAAGGTTTCTTGGTTATGTGTTGAAGGATGGATACAGCTGGATGTAGGATTTGCTAGCTTGGGTGAGATATTATGCTTCCCCTGTATCCCCAACACCTGATTGGATAACCGGAAAGTTTCGGGAGTTTCATAGGTGGGAATTCAAGTAGCTCTTAGGATATCTTTCCAACAGATGTATGGTATGAAATTGGGGTTCGACGTCTAGTGGTTCGCCTATTCACGGTTGATTTTATAGTGGTCTCGTTGTGTCTTAAAGAGTCCTTGGCTATGCTGACTCGGGGACGCTTCGTATGTCATGTGCACTGCCTTGTACATGATGGTGCTGTACGATCGAGCCTGTGTAGGTCCCACCACGAAAACTTCGGACGAAATTTCTATCATATATTTGTTCCGGCTTATTCCGCAAGCCAATCCTTGGTTTTTATTTTCAGTTGTGGCATTCGAGTTGCTTCGAAGTCATATGTTGATTCCATCCCTCGTTGATGTACCCCTTCTACCTGATTCTTCGTGGCTTCGCAATTTAGGAATATGTGACCACTTCAAGAGAACTGCATTCGTTCATTTTGTTCGGATGTGAAGACTTTATGTTGCAATTTTCATTCCGTTGGATTCACCTTCAATATTTGTCTATTTGTGTGCTAATGGTGGTCAACCTCTTCAGGATGGCTCCTCCAACGCGCACAACTCCGAACCCTGATCCGCCGCCACCTTCACCGCCTCCGGAGGCTTGGCAAGCTGTGATGGCCGCTACTAATGCGAATACACAGTTGATCATGCAAATCCTCCAAGAGCGGATTCAAGGCAGTCAAGGGAATCAAGGCAACAATCAGAACCATTATGCTACTCTGAACCAGTTCCTCGCAAATGGTCCAAAGACGTTCAGCAACTGTGTTGAAGCTACCGATGCCGACGATTGGCTAGTCGATCTGGGCAAGCATTTTGAATGCAGCGACGTCAGACCTGAAGATTTCGTCAAGTTCGCTTCTTTCCAGCTCAAAGATCAGGCCGCAGAGTGGTTTCAGCAGTACCAGGATTCCAGAGGTGGATGTTTGATCACTTGGGATGATTTCCATCATGATTTCCGAGCTCATCACATCCCTCAAAGTGTGACTGAAAGCAAACGTGAGGAATTCCGCAATCTGAAGCAAGGCTCTTTGTCTGTCTATGACTACAACAAGTTGTTCCAGAAGCTCGCCCGTTTTGCCAAGCAGGATGTTCCTGATGAGAAGAGCATGATCTATCAGTTCAGGGGTGGTCTCCGTGAAGAAATTCAGCTCGCTCTTGTCCTCTTCGAGCCGCTGAGATACGATGAGTTCTACAACATGGCACTGAAGCAAGAGGCTGCTCAGTTGAGGTGTGATGCTTCCAGGAAGCGAGTCAGAGACACTACGCCTTCTTCCTCTACTCAAATGGCCAAGCAGCAGAAGTATTGGCTTCCTCCTCCTCCGTTCCGTCAGCCGTATCAGCAGAAGAGCAAAGGTGGTAGTGGTTCTTCCCACCCACCCAACCTAGGCTTTCAGAACAAGACTTCGTCTCAAGCTCCAAGATCAAGTGCTCCATACCACCGTCCGCTTTCCGAGGTCACGTGCAACAAGTGCCAACAGAAGGGTCACTACGCCAACAAGTGTTTCAACCAGAGGCGTCTTCCTCCTCCTCCTCCTGTCAGATCGACAAGTACAGCAGTGGTCAAGCATAACCCCAAGCACGCCAAGGTCAATATGGTGAATGCAGCTCAGGCAGAGGATTCGTCAGATGTCATCATGGGTAACCTTCCTGTTAATGATATTCCTGCAAAAGTTCTTTTTGATACGGGTGCATCGCATTGTTTCATTTCCAAACCTTTTGCATCAATGTATGAGTGTGACTATCAGTATCTGCAAAGTGCCTTGCAAATTGTGTCACCGGGCAAGCAGATGACAGCTAACACCTGCGTTCCGGAGGTTACTATCACTTTGGGCGACTACAAGTTCCTTTCTTCCCCAATTGTTCTGGGCGATTCCGATATTGATCTTATTCCTGGGATGGACTGGCTCTCTAAACACAAGGCTCACCTCGATTGTGCAGCCAGGCAGATTCAACTGACTCATTTGTCTGAGGATGTCATTGTCTTTGCTGCTCGGGATAATACCATCCGGTTGTTTTCTCTCAATGAGAAGGGTGAATTGGATGCTATTTCGCAGATTCCGGTTGTTTGTGAGTATCAAGACGTCTTCCTAGAAGAACTCCCAGGCATGCCTCCGCACCGCCCGGTTGAATTTGTTATTGAACTTGAGCCCGGTACGGAACCTGTGTGCAAACGTCCCTACAAGCTCGGCCCTAAAGAGTTGAAGGAGTTGAAGAAACAACTCGATGTTCAAGAAAGAATGGGTCTCATTCGGCCTAGTACTTCTCCGTGGGGTTGTGGTGTTCTTTTTGTGAAGAAGAAGGATGGAACGGACCGACTTTGTGTTGATTATCGTCCATTGAACAAGAAGACCATCAAGAACAAATACCCACTTCCCAACATTAATGAGCTTTTTGAACAACTCAAGGGTGCCCAAGTATTCTCCAAGCTTGACCTCCGTATGGGTTATCATCAAATTCGCATTCGTGAGCAAGATATTCCCAAGACGGCCTTCAAGACAAGCTATGGGTCATATGAATACACTGTCATGTCTTTTGGCCTCGCCAACGCTCCTCCGACGTTCTCTCGCATGATGAACTTCATCTTCAACCCCTACACCAATGACTTTGTTTTGGTCTATCTCGACGACATTCTGGTTTTCTCGAAGAACAAGGAAGATCATGCCAAGCATTTGCGTTTGGTTCTTGACAAGCTCAGAGAACATCAGTTCTACGCCAAGTTCTCCAAGTGTGAATTTTGGCTCGATGAGGTGCTTTATCTTGGCCATATCATCTCTGCCAAGGGCATTTCCGTGGATCCCGAGAAGGTGTCTGCAATTGTTAATTGGGAACCTCCTCAGAATGTGAAGCAACTCCGTAGCTTCCTCGGTCTCGCAAGCTACTGTCGAAGATTCGTTGAAAACTTTTCCAAGATCGCGAAGCCTCTCTCAAATCTTCTTCAGAAGCACGTCAAGTACGTTTGGTCTCCGGAGTGTGATATTGCATTCAACTCTTTGAAAGAGAAATTGATCACTGCTCCAGTTCTGACTCCGCCTGATGAAACCAAACCGTACGAGGTCTTTTGTGATGCCTCTCTCCAAGGTCTCGGTGCTGTACTGATGCAAGAGAAGAAAGTTGTGGCTTATACCTCTCACCAGTTGAAGCTTAATGAGAAGAACTAACCCACTCATGATCTCGAGTTGGCGGCAGTTGTGCATGCATTGTTGACTTGGAGACATCTTCTATTGGGAAGAAAAGTGGACATTTTCACTGATCACAAGAGTCTCAAGTACATCTTCACTCAGCCTAATCTCAACCTCAGGCAGACTCGATGGGTCGAAATGATTCAAGAGTACAATCCGAGTATTGAGTATACTCCAGGCAAGGCCAATGTGATTGCTGATGCTTTGAGCAGAAAAGCGTATTGCAACAGTCTGATTCTCAAGCCTTATCAACCTGAGCTTTGTGAAGCTTTCCGCAAACTTAATCTGCAAATTGTTCCTCAAGGTTTCCTCGCCAACCTTCAAGTCTCTCCTACCTTGGAAGACCAGATTCGCCAAGCCCAGCTTCTTGATGCTATGGTGAAAAAGGTGAAGATTGGTATTGCAAAGAGTCAGTCCAAGTACAAGTGCTACCGACTTGATGACAAGGACACTCTCTTCTTCGAGGATCGAATTGTTGTGCCCAAAGGTGAACTTCGTAAAGTGATCATGAACGAGGCTCACAACTCTCTCCTCTCCATCCACCCTAGGAGCACGAAGATGTATCAAGACCTGAAGCAAACTTATTGGTGGACTCGAATGAAGCGCGAGATCGCTCAATTCGTGAATGAATGTGATGTCTGCAGAAGGGTGAAGGCAGAACACCAAAGGCCAGCAGGTCTCCTTCAACCTCTTGCCATTCCAGAATGGAAGTTTGACCACATTGAAATGGACTTCGTGACTGGGTTTCCAAAGTCCAAGCGTGGCAATGATGCTATATTCATTGTCATCGACAAGCTCACCAAAGTGGCTCACTTTCTGCCTATCAAAGAGTGAATCACTGCAGCTCAATTGGCGGAACTCTATACCTCTCGAATTGTCTCTCTGCACGGTATTCCTCAAGTGATATCTTCAGACCGTGGCAACATCTTTACCTCCAAGTTTTGGGATTTCTTTCAGAAGGCCATGGGCACCAACATTCGCTTCAGCACTGCTTTCCATCCTCAAACAAGCGGTCAAGTCGAACGTGTCAACTAGATTCTTGAAGATATGCTCAGGGCTTGTGTTATCTCCTTCGGCATGAAGTGGGAGGATTGTCTTCCTTATGCTGAATTCTCGTACAACAACAGTTTTCAAGCAAGTTCGGGCAAGGCCCCTTTTGAAATTCTGTATGGTAGGAAGTGCCTCACACCTCTCAACTGGTCTGAAATCGGTGAATGTCAGCTGCTAGGTAATGACCTAATCACAGAGGCAGAAGAAATGTGCAAGGTCATTCGTGATAACCTCAAAACAGCTCAATCCCGCCAGAAGAGCTACTATGATAGTAAGCACCGTGATCTGGCTTTCGAGATCGGAGATCATGTCTACCTCCGTGTCTCTCCTATGAAAGGGACTCGTCGCTTCAGTATCAAAGGGAAGCTTGCCCCTAGATACGTCGGACCTTTCAAGATTGTCAGCAAGAGAGGCGACCTCGCCTATCAACTCGAGCTTCCTTCAAACTTTGCCAATGTTCATTATGTGTTCCATGTCTCCCAACTCCGAAAGAGCTTCAAGACGCCTGAACGCACAGTCAACTTCAAGGACATTGAGCTCCAAGAAGATCTCTCCTATCGTGAGCACCCAGTTGCAATCCTTGAAGAGACTGAACGCAGGACTCGCAACAAGTCAATCAAATTTCTCAAAGTCAAGTGGTCACACCATTCCGACCGTGAAGCTACCTGGGAACGCGAGGATCACCTCCATTCTGAGTACCCGGAGTTCTTTCAGTCCTAGATCTTGGGACGAGATCTTTTCGTAGTGGTGGAGTGTTGTAACGCCCCAGATATAACTTTCCCAATTTGTACTCCAACTCTTGCCGTTTCCGGCATTAAGTTACATTTATTCCTCGGGTTCGGGTCTTTGTCTCCATGTGTTGTTTTCGTTTTCGTGCATCTCATATCATGTCATCACGTGCATTGCATTTGCATACATGTTCATCTCATGCATTCGAGCATTTTCCCCATTGTCCGTTTTGCATTCCGGCGCTTCGTTCTCCTCCGGTGGCCATTTCTAGCTTTCTTTCATGTGTGGGGATTAAACATTTCCGGATTGGACCGAGACTTGTCACGCGGCCTTGGTTTACTACCGGTAGACCGCCTGTCAAGTTTCGGGTCATTTGGACTTCGTTTGATACTCCAACGGTTAACCGAGGGACCGAAAAGGCCTCGTGTGTGTTGCAGCCCAACACCCCTCCAATTTGGCCCAAAACGCACCAAACTCTGCTCCATCGTCTCGGTCGTTCGATCATGATCGCGTGGGCGAAAACCGCACGTCATTTGGACTCTCCTAGCTCCACTTATGCCTATATATACACCCCCTCCATTCCAAATCTCGGTTCTTCCCCTCCAACCCTAGTCCAAAAAAAATTCCAGATCCGCCGCCGGACGTGTCCGCCCGGCGCCGGACGTGTCCGCCCCGCCTCCCCGCGAATCCCGCGCCGCCACGTGGCGGGTAGACCACTTCGCCGCCGCCGTTCCTACCGGCCCGCCGGGGCCTAGGAGGGGCCCTCCCGGCCCGTAGCCGCGCGCCCACCGACGCCCGTCCTCCGCGCCGCCTCCGCCTCGTCTTCTCCACGGCCGGTGGCCGAGTCCACCTCGCCGTGCCACCACTGCACCTGCCGGCGAGGGCGCCGCCGCCCCGAAGCCCCTCGCCGCCCCGCGCCTCGCCCGGCGGCCACGCCACCCGAGCCGGCCCCGCACCACCGGCGACCGGCCTCCACTTCTTTCTCTCCGACCGACCGGATCCGGCGACCTCCCCATCTCCGGCTTCATCTCCGACGAACTCCGACGATCCCGGCGAACCTCGAAGTCCGCGCCATGAACAGTGCTCTCAGATCTGGATCTGAGATATTTTGAACTCGGTTGACTTTCGTCCCTAACCCTAATTTTTCATGCTATGTTTGATTGCTCATATCTCCGCATCTGTAGCTCTGTTTTGGACATATGATATATCGAAATCTTCGTCTCGACGAGTACATCATTTCATTCCATTGCATCATTTGCATTTGAGTTCATCTTGATGCCCAAAATGCTGTTAGAAGGAGGCATCATGAGTTAAATTGCAGATCCGTTAGCTCATCATTCACTTTTGTCATTTTTTCCATGATTAATGTGTGCATGATATGCCTGTGACCCTTTGAGACGAATTGTTAAGCATTTTGTCTTCTTTCTAGAGGTGCCACCCATGCATTTTTAGGATGTGTGTGGTGTCTTGTGCAGGCTTGCAAAGAGGGGTACCTGAGATTGCTTATTTCAGGGACTTAGTGATTTTCACTAAGTCTGGGATGTTTTAGTTCATGATGCTATATGTCCAGCTTGTTTCCTAGTGATCCGTGCCTCTTTTTAGGATGATCAGTAAGAGTGATTTGTTAATCTTGTTATGCTATATCCATCCATGTCTTTACTTGTTATGTTGGAGCACCCTAGGTTGACTCAATCGAGCTCAACTTTTGCATAGTTGTGTATTTGGGCAGATCGTGAACTCTTTTGCGATTTTGCCGGTGCTATTGCTAGTGATCCATGCATGTTATGCCATTGTTCTTGCCATGTCTAGCTAGAATTTTGTGCCTTCTTTATGGATATATGCTTTCCTTGCCATGACTTCCACCATAGTGAGTGCATCGAGCTCGTTTACATGCCTCCGTGAGTTATGATTTCAGCATGTCTGAAAACTGATTGTGTTTCATCTATGTTCGGGTGCTCGTTAGAGTATTTTGTGAACCCTTTTGGCCCCAAGTCATTTTGGGTGTTTTGTTAAGCTTGCTGAGTAGCTCCATGCCATGCTCTTACTTGTCATGTTCAGGTTATGTTTCATGTTGTTTTGCTGCTCCGAAGAGAGCATCATGGTCTGAAATTTCAGACTAGCGTTAATTTCGCTAAGTCTGAAATCTGTTTTGCTTATTCAGTTTTGCAATGCTTGTTTGAACCCCTTAATGGATGAATTTGCCTATGGCTCAGTCCTAGTGATTTGTTAAGCATCTTGTGTACATCCTTGCCATGCATTTTGTTTTGTTGGTTGGTGGCTGTAGCATGTTCGTTTCGTTGCATTTAGGAGCCTACTTGCTGTAAATCACAGATCGGTTCGTTTCGTAAAACGCTTGCCATTTCCAAACCGTAGCTCCGATTCCTATGATCTTTATATCGTTTTCAGGGGATTTCTTCCCCTCTATCCAGTGGCATACTTGGTTATCCAAGTTGAGGCTAGGTTCATGCATTTCCTGTCACGTCTTGCATTTTGCATCCCGCATCGCATCCCGCATAGCATACCATCTTTGCATGTTATTGGTTGCCCTTGCACGTTGTTGATTGTATCCTTGTTGCTTGTTTGTGTTGTTGGGTAGAGACGGGAGACGAGTTCGCTAACGAGGAGCCCGTTGAGCTTGCTTTTGAGGATCCAGTCAACTCTGACAACTGTGCAGGCAAGATGATCATACCCTCGAAATCACTACTATCTTTGCTATGCTAGTTTGCTCGCTCTTTTGCTTTGCCAATGCTTCGATGCCTACCACTTGCTTGTCAGCCTCCCAATTGCAAGATTGAGCCTCTAACCCACCTTTGTCCTAGCAAACCGTTGATTGGCTATGTTACCGCTTTGCTCAGCCCTTCTTATAGCGTTGTTAATTGCAGGTGAAGATTGGAGCCGTTCCTTGTTGGAACCTTTATTTACTTGTTGGGATATCATTATATGGCTATGTTATCTTGATTCATCTATATACTTGGTAAAGGGTGGAAGGCTCGGCCTCTCGCCTAGTGTTTTGTTCCACTCTTGCCGCCCTAGTTTCCGTCATATCGCTGTTATGTTCCCGGATTGTTGCATCCCTTACGCGGTTGGGCTATAATGGGAACCCCTTGATAGTTCGCCTTGATTAAAGCTTTTCCAGCAATGCCCAACATTGGTTTTACCATTTGCCACCTAGCCTCTTTTCCGTCGGGTTTCCGGAGCCCGAGGGTCATCTTTATTTTTGCCCCCCCACGGGCCAGTGCTCCTCTGAGTGTTGGTCCGAACTAGAGTCCTGTGCAGCGCCCCCTCGGGGAAACTCGAGGTTTCGTTTTAGTTGTATGGAGCGCTCATCTGAGTGTGCCCTGAGAAAGAGATATGTGCAGCTCCTATCGGGATTTGTCGGCACATTCGGGCGGTGTTGCTGGTCTTGTTTTAACCTGTCGAATCATCTTGTTGTACCGAGATACCGAGTCTGATCGGTGTGTCTTGGGTGGAGGTCTATTCCTTCGTTGACCGTGAGAGCTTGTTATGGGCTAAGTTGGGACCCCCCCTGCAGGGATTGATCTTTCGAAAGCCGTGCCCGCGGTTATGGGCAGATGGGAATTTGTTAATGTCCAGTTGTAGATAACTTGAACCTTAATTAATTAAAATGAATCAACTGAGTGTGTTGCCGTGATGGCCTCTTCTCGGCGGAGTCCAGGAAGTGGACACGGCGTTGGAGTTATGTTTGCGCAGGCTGCTCTCTAGTTTCTCGCTTGTGCTTTGCCTCCTCTTCTCGCTCTCTTTTGCGAATAAGTTAGCCACCATACATGCTAGTCGCTTGCTGCAGCTCCACTTATACATTACCCCTTTCCTACCTATTAAGCTTAAATAGTCTTGATCGCGAGGGTGCGAGATTGCTGAGTCCCTGTGGCTCATAGATTACTATTACACCAAGTGCAGGGACATATGATACAGCTCCAGATGGCGCGCTCGAGCTCAAGTGGGAGTACGACGAGGACTCTCAGCGTTACTATGTGTCTTTTCCTGATGATCAGTAGTGGTGCCTATACGGGGTTAGATTCAGGGCCTTGTCGCATGTTGGGGGTCTTTTCTATTTTGGCGCCGTAGTCGGGCCATGAGTGATTTGTATGATGAATGTTATTTATGTACTTTGATGTGACGTGGCGAGTGTAAGCCAACTATGTTATTCCCCTTTTTATTAATTATGTACATGGGATGTGTGATGATTTCCTGACTTGCGACATTGCTTTCTATGCGCCTATGCCTCTAAGTCGTGCCTCGACACGTGGGAGATATAGTCGCATCGAGGGCGTTACAACTATGTACTTGGGGTGCTCTCCGGTGGGTGCGACAAGTAGTACACCAGCACCGGCGCCTTGCAGCGAGAAGGCACCGTCAAAGTACATGAGCCACTCTTTGCTTGCCTCCTTGGCGGGGATGCTCGTATCCGGAATTTCTTCGTCTGGAGTTGGCGTCCATTCTGCTATGAACTCTGCCAATGCTCTGCTCTGGATTGTTGATGTACTCTCAAACTTGAGGCCAAAGCTTGACAGTTCCAGTGCCCACTCGACAATCCTGCCCGTTGCTTCTGGATTCTGCAATATCCTCTTCAGCGGAAAGCGAGTGACAACTGTGATCTCGTGTGCTTGGAAGTAATGGCGCAGCTTTCTCGAGGCCATGAGAAGGCCGAAAAGCAGCTTCTGCACACCAGAGTACCTTGACCTAGCCACCTGTAAAAGGGAGCTGACAAAGTAAACTGGGCGCTGCACCATTTTCTTCTACATGTCCTCTTGTATCTGCGCAGACCCTTGCTTGTCGGGACCAGAGCTTGTCGGGGAAGCCCCCTGCTTGTCGCTAGATGTGCTTGACGCGGTCGCTGGCTCGTCGTCGGCCTCCCTTTCCGCTACTAACGCAGCACTAACCACTTGATTGGTTGCCGCTATGTACAGCAGCAACTTCTCTTGTGGTTTAGGTGCGACAAGTGTTGGAGTGGAGGACAGGTATCTCTTCAAGTCTTGCAGCGTAGCCCCCGCTTCCAGAGTCCATCTCATTGGACCTGCCCTTTTCAAAATTTTGAAAAACGGCAGGGCACGCTCAGCAGACCGAGAGATAAACCTGCTGAGAGCAGCTACGCAGCCGGCAAGCTTGCGTACATCCTTGACGCGCTTTGGTGCTTCGATCTGCTCAATGGCCCTGATCTTGTCGGGATTAGCTTCGATTCCTCGCTGAGACACAAAGAACCTGAGAAGTTTGCCGGAAGGAACTCCAAACACACACTTCTCGGGGTTGAGCTTGAGGTTGACCTTGCGCAGATTTGCAAAAGTCCCTTCTAAGTCTTGGATCAGAGTTGCCCTGTCTTTGCTTTTGACCACTATATCATCCATGTAAGCTTCTACATTTCTGTGTATCTGTAGCTTCAAAGCGATATGGACTACTCTGGCAAATGTTGAACCAGCATTCTTTAATCCGAAAGGCATCCGTACGAAACAGTACGTGCCACATGGAGTAATGAATGCAGTTTTCTCCTCATCCTCTTCTGCCATGAAGATTTGATGGTATCCTGAGTATGCGTCAAGAAATGAAAGTAACTCACATCTGGCTGTGGAGTCAACAATCTGGTCGATGCGCGGCAAGGGAAATGGATCTTTGGGACAAGCTTTATTAACATCAGTGAAGTCAATACAAAGCCTCCACTTCCCGTTTGCCTTGCGCACTACAACCGGATTGGCCAACCACGTTGGATGGAGTACTCCCCTGACAAGGCCTGCTGCTTCCAACTTCTTGATCTCTTCTGCTATGAATTCTTGGCGCTCCACCACCTGTTTCCTGACCTTCTGCTTGACGGGCCGCGCATGAGGACAAACGGCAAGGTGGTGCTCAATTACCTTCCTGGGAACACCGGGATGTCAGACGGTTGCCATGCAAACATGTCGACATTCTCCCGCAGGAAAGTAACAAGCGCACTTTCCTATTTAGGGTTGCCATCGTCTTCTTACTCTTGCCGGCGGAGCTCGATGGTGCGTCCTCGACGGCAGCGCAGCACTCCGAGGAGGTGCGTTTGCCGGAGTAGGCATCAGAGCTCTTGCCGGACTTGGTCTTCTTGCCGGTGGAGCTCGATGGTGCGTCCTCGACGGCAGCACGGCACTCCAAGGAGGTGCGCTTGCCGGAGTGGCACCAGAGCTCTTGCCGGACTTAGTCTTCTTCTTCTCCCCGGGAGCTTCAGCGGCAAGTGTCTCGCGGTCCGTCGCGGCAGCAGCTTCCCGGTAGATCTTGTCGGCGCAGATAAGGGCATCCTTCTTGTCGCCGGGGACAGAGATGATGCTTATCGGGCCTGGCATCTTGAGCATGTTGTATGCATAGTGAGAGGCCGCCATGAACTTGACGAGTGCTGGACGGCCGAGTATGCCATTGTAGGGCAATGGGAAATCGGCAACGTCGAAGGTGACCCTCTCAGTCCTGAAGTTCATCTCGCTGCCGAATGTTACCGGCAATGCGACCTTCCCTTTCGGCTTGCTCCTTCCCGGGTTAATTCCTTGGAATGTACCGGTTTCTTCGAGCTCGCTGTCCGGGATCTGGAGTTTCTAGAGCACAGTGGAGGAGATCCGATTTAGGCTGGCCCCGCCGTCAACCAACATCTTAGTGACTTTGAGGTTGCGGATTGTTGGCGAAACCAACAACGGCAGGCACCCGACCGCAGTTGTGCGATCAGGGTGGTCCTCAATGTCAAAGACGATGGGCGTGCCGGACCACTTTAGAAGCTTGCGTGATTCGACAGGTGGCTCTGCCGCATTAACTTCCCGAAGCCACTGTTTGAGTTGGCGGTGGGAAGTATGCAGAGAAGCGCCACCGTCAACACACAAGACTTCTGTAGCCTTCTGAAACTCCTGCTCGCTGTTCTCAACATCATCCATGTCTTCATCGTCGTCTTCGTCTTCGTCCTTGTCGCGGCCGCGCGGAGGTCTGTCTCCTTGCCGCTGCTTGGCTCTGCCGCGGCTTCCTCCCTGGCCAGCGCGTTTCTTGCTGGCTTCTCCACCGCCCCTTGGGCTCTCTCCTTGTCGCGCCGCTCGTACTCAGCTTTTTGTTGCTAGACAAGCTGCTCGACCATCTTGCAGTTCTGGAGGTCATGGCCCTTGGTGCGGTGGATCTTGCAGTACTGCTTGTCGGAGCTGCCCTGCTTGCCGGCGGCCGCCACAGCCTGGCAGTTGGTGCATGCGGGAACCTCCTTGCCGGAGCTACCAACTTTGGCTTGCTTGGCGGGGCCGTCATCGCCGGACTGCTCAACGACTACTACCTCTTTGCCGCTCTTCTTCCTGTTGCGCCTCCGGTTTTTCCTTCCCGGGGCGGCATCCTCGCTGTCAGATCCTCCTGCTCCAGCATCTTCTCTGGGGAGTTTCCTCCCTTCTTCAGCGCGTGCACACTTGTCGGCCAGGGCGTACAGCTCGCTGACGTCTCTGATCCTGCTCATCGCCATCTCCTCCCGCATCCTGCGATTACGCATGTTCTGATGGAACGCGCTGATAACCGCGGCAGGGTGGATGTCTGGGATGTTGTGCTGCACGCGGCTGAATCTCTGGACATACTTGTGCAGGGGTTCTCCTTCCTTCTAGGCAAGCAGGTGGAGGTCACTCTCTTGGCCATGTGGTATGTGGCCGCCTGTAAAGGCGCCGACAAACTGATGGCACAAATCCGCCCAAGAGGATATGGAGTTGGCCGGCAAGTGCATGAGCCAGGATCTGACTTCGGGCATGAGCACGAGCGGGAAGTAGTTGGCAAGGACCTTGTCGTCTCGCCCCCCGGCAGCTTGCACCGCAATGGTGTAGATGCTGAGGAACTCCGACGGGTGCGTCTTGCCATCGTACTTCTCCGGCACGTCTGGCTTGAAATGCTTCTGGTTGGGCCACTGGACTTGCCGCAGCTCACGGGTGAACGCAGGACAACCTGCCGCGTACGGCAAGTTACCTAGTTCTCCGGGTGC
This sequence comes from Triticum monococcum, assembly GCA_034509565.1. Lineage (NCBI taxonomy): Eukaryota > Viridiplantae > Streptophyta > Magnoliopsida > Poales > Poaceae > Triticum > Triticum monococcum. Next base: position 444,586,862 of record CM067845.1, read on the forward strand.
ATGCACGTCAACAGATGGCCCAGCGCGCAGGTCTGATTGACGCCGCGCTTCCCTTCGACGCTCGATGCGTGTTCGAGCGTCTTCTTGCTGTCTCTCATGAAGAACTTGGCGTTGATCGTGACGAGCTCGTGGATCTGACGACGCGGTGGAGTAGCCGTTGAGGTGGATCCGGTGAGTCGGCGATCTTGGCCTTCGGGGCGGAGAGTGCACAGTGGTTGCACCCTCGCCGGTCTTGTCGCCACCGGCTCGCGCCTGGCTGACTTGCCACGGCAGCGATGCGCTCGGCTGTCGTGGGTTGTCACCGTTGGCGAAGCCGATGAGACTCTGAATAGTGGCCCTCCAGTCATCGATCTTCTCCGGCGCTGGAGGGTAGTCTAGGAGCAGCTGGGCATGGGCCAACGCTTCCGCCGGAGTGGCGGGCGGTGGTAGCGAACAGTGTGAGGAGCGAGATATGCTCGGACTTCTAACTGCGTTAGAAGGAGCAACATCTCGTCCAAGCGACCGCGCCACGCTCGCGCCAGCATGCTGGCGCGCATGCTGGTCCTGAGCTCTCCGGGATCCGCCAGCTTGATCTTGGCCCAGCAGACGTATGGTACCATGGGTACCATGACGCTGCTGGTCCCGCGCCTCCTGGGACGGGCGCGGCGCATGTACGGACGCCGAAGTCTTGGAGTGCGCGCGGTCGTTGTGGGAGGCGACCGCGCCGCCGACGTGCGGCGCAGCCTGGTCTCCCCGTCGTCGCCCGCTCTTCCGCTGGCGCCTACCCCACCAGCCGTGCGCCCCGGCGATGGTGGGTTCGGTGCAGACAGAGCAGCTGCTTCCGAAGCCTTCTTCTTCGGCGGCATGTTGATGAAGAGGATGGAGATTTGGCTCGTGCGAACGCCGGATCAGGTTCGCACAACCTCGACGCACCCCCTACCTGGTGCGCCAAAGATGTCGGGGGTTGCTGATCCCTCGCACACCTATGGGGATCGGCGGACCGAGCCCCTTTTGGTTCGGCAGGGGGCGGTGGATGCACAAAGAGCAGATCGAGGCGAACGCACGAGCGAGACGATCGGTTTACCCAGGTTCGGGCCGCACGGATGCGTAAAACCCTACTCCTGCTTTAGTGGTTGTATTGAGTTCTTGCTCGAGAGCGATGAGTGCTATAGTACACTCAAGCAGCTGGCGAGACCGAGCGTGAGAATGGCTGTCCCCCCTCCACCACTGTTGCGCATGGGCCTCCTTTTATATGTCTAAGGGGTCACCGACATGTGGCAACAGAGGTGAGGGTAAAAATGTAAAAAGTGAAGGAAATATGCCCTAGAGGCAATAATAAAGTTATTATTTATTTCCTTATATCATGATAAATGTTTATTATTCATGCTAGAATTGTATTAACCGGAAACATAATACATGTGTGAATACATAGACCAACAGAGTGTCACTAGTATGCCTCTACTAGACTAGCTCGTTAATCAAAGATGGTTATGTTTCCTAACCATGAACAAAGAGTTGTTATTTGATTAACGAGGTCACATCATTAGTTGAATGATCTGATTGACATGACCCATTCCATTAGCTTAGCACCCGATCGTTTAGTATGTTGCTATTGCTTTCTTCATGACTTATACATGTTCCTATAACTATGAGATTATGCAACTCCCGTTTACCGGAGGAACACTTTGGGTACTACCAAACGTCACAACGTAACTGGGTGATTATAAAGGAGTACTACAGGTGTCTCCAATGGTAGATGTTGGGTTGGCGTATTTCGAGATTAGGTTTTGTCACTCTGATTGTCAGAGAGGTATCTCTGGGCCCTCTCGGTAATACACATCACATAAGCCTTGCAAGCATAATAACTAAGATGTTAGTTATGAGATGATGTATTACGGAACGAGTAAAGAGACTTGCCAGTAACGAGATTGAACTAGGTATTGGATACCGACGATCGAATCTCGGGCAAGTGACATACCGATGACAAAGGGAACAACGTATGTTGTTATGCGGTCTGACCGATAAAGATCTTCGTAGAATATGTAGGAGCCAATATGGGCATCCAGGTCCCGCTATTGGTTATTGACCGGAGACATGTCTCGGTCATGTCTACATTGTTCTCGAACCGTAGGGTCCGCACGCTTAACGTTACGATGACAGTTATTATGAGTTTATGCATTTTGATGTACCGAAGGTTGTTCGGAGTCCCGGATGAGATCACGGACATGACGAGGAGTCTCGAAATGGTCGAGACGTAAAGATTGATATATTGGAAGCCTATGTTTGGGCACCGGAAGCGTTCCGGGTGAAATCGGGATTTTTCCGGATTACCGGGAGGGTTACCGGAACCCCCCGGGAGGTAAATGGGCCTATTGGGCCTTAGTGGAAAAGAGAGAAGAGGCAGCCCACACCTGGCCGGTGCCCCCCACCTTTCCCAAGTCCTAATAGGACTAGGAGAGGTGGGCCAGCCCCCTCTTTCTCCTTCTTCCCCAAGAATCCTAGTTGGAATAGGATTGGGGGAAGGAGTCCTACTCCCGGTGGGAGTAGGACTCCTCCCTGCGCCTCCCACCTGGCCGGCCGAACCCCCTGCCCCTGGCCTTTATATACGGGGGCAGGGGGCACCCCAAGACACACAAGTTAATCGCTCCTTAGCCGTGTGCGGTGCCCCCTGCCACCAAATTCCACCTCGATCATACCGTTACAGTGCTTAGGCGAAGCCCTGCATCGGTAGTACATCAAGATCGTCACCACGCCGTCGTGCTGACGGAACTCTTCCTCGACGCTTTGCTGGATCGGAGCCTGAGGAACGTCATCGAGCTGAACGTGTGCTAAGAACTCGGAGGTGCCGGAGTAACGGTGCTTGGATCGGTCGGATCGGGAAGAAGACGTACGACTACTTCCTCTACGTTGTGTGATCGCTTCCGCAGTCGGTCTGCGTTGGTACGTAGACAACACTCTCCCCTCTCGTTGCTGTGCATCACCATGATCTTGCGTGTGCGTAGGAAATTTTTTGAAATTACTGCGTTCCCCAACAGTGGCATCCGAGCCTAGGTTTTTATGGTTTGATGTTATATGCACGAGTAGAACACAAGTGAGTTGTGGGCGATACAAGTCATACTGCCTACCAGCATGTCATACTTTGGTTCGGCGGTATTGTTGGACGAGACGATCCGGACCAACCTTACGCGTACTCTTACGCGAGACCGGTTCCCTCGACGTGCTATGCACACAGATGGCTAGCGGAAGACTGTCTCTCCAACTTTAGTTGAACCAAGTGTGACTACGCCCGGTCCTTGAGAAGGTTAAAACGGAGTCTATTTGACGAACTATCGTTGTGGTTTTAATGCGTAGGTGAGATGAGTTCTTACTTAAGCCCGTAGCAGCCACGTAAAACTTGCAACAACAAAGTAGAGGACGTCTAACTTGTTTTTGCAGGGCATGTTGTGATGTGATATGGTCAAGGCATGATGCTGATTTTATTGTATGAGATGATCATGTTTTGTAACCGAGTTATCGGCAACTGGCAGGAGCCATATGGTTGTCGCTTTATTGTATGCAATGCAATCGCGATGTAATGCTTTATTTTATTACTAAGCGGTAGTGATAGTCATGGAAGCATAAGATTGGCGAGACGACAACGATGCTACGATGGAGATCAAGGTGTCGCGCCGGTGACGATGGTGATCATGACGATGCTTCGGAGATGGAGATCACAAAGCACAAGATGATGATGGCCATATCATATCACTTATATTGATTGCATGTGATGTTTATCCTTTTATGCATCTTATCTTGCTTTGATTGACGGTAGCATTATAAGATGATCTCTCACTAAATTATCAAGGAGTGTTCTCCCTGAGTATGCACCGTTGCAAAAGTTCTTCGTGCTGAGACACCACGTGATGATCGGGTGTGATAGGCTCTACGTTCAAATACAACGGGTGCAAAACAGTTGCACACGCGGAATACTCAGGTTATACTTGACGAGCCAAGCATATACAGATATGGCCTCGGAACACGGAGACCGAAAGGTCGAGCGTGAATCATATAGTAGATATGATCAACATATTGATGTTCACCATTGAAAACTACTCCATCTCACGTGATGATCGGTTATGGTTTAGTTGATTTGGATCACGTAATCACTTAGAGGATTAGAGGGATGTCTATCTAAGTGGGAGTTCTTAAGTTAATTAACTGAACTTAAAAATTATCATGAACTTAGTACCTGATAGTATCTTGCTTGTTTATGTTGATTGTAGATAGATGGCTCGTGCTGTTGTTCCGTTGAATTTTAATGCGTTCCTTGAGAAAGCTAAGTTGAAAGATGATGGTAGAAATTACACGGACTGGATCCGTAACCTGAGGATTATCCTCATTGCTGCACAGAAGAATTACGTCCTGGAAGCACCGCTAAGTGCCAGGCCTGCTGCAAGAGCAACACCAGAAGTTATGAACGTCTGGCAGAGCAAAGCTGATGACTACTCAATAGTTCAGTGTGCCATGCTTTACGGCTTAGAACCGGGACTTCAACGATGTTTTGAACGTCATGGAGCATATGAGATGTTCCAGGAGTTGAAGTTAATATTTCAAGCAAATGCCCGGATTGAGAGATATGAAGTCTCCAATAAGTTCTATAGCTGCAAAATGGAGGAGAACAGTTCTGTCAGTGAGCATATACTCAAAATGTCTGGGTATAATAATCACTTGATTCAATTGGGAGTTACACTTCCGGATGATTGCGTCATTGACAGAATTCTCCAATCACTGCCACCAAGCTACAAGAGCTTTGTGATGAACTATAATATGCAAGGGATGAACAAGACTATTCCCGAGCTCTTCGCTATGCTGAAAGCTGCGGGGTAGAAATCAAGACGGAGCATCAAGTGTTGATGGTTAACAAAACCACTAGTTTCAAGAAAAAGGGCAAAGGGAAGAAGAAAGGGAACTTCAAGAAGAACGGCAAGCAAGTTGCTGCTCAAGAGAAGAAACCCAAGTCTGGACCTAAGCCTGAAACTGAGTGCTTCTACTGCAAGCAGACTGGTCACTGGAAGCGGAACTGCCCCAAGTATTTGGCGGATAAGAAGGATGGCAAGGTGAACAAAGGTATATGTGATATACATGTTATTGATGTGTACCTTACTAATGCTCGCAGTAGCACCTGGGTATTTGATATTGGTTCTGTTGCTAATATTTGCAACTCGAAACAGGGACTACAGAATAAGCGGACACTAGCAAAGGACGAGGTGACGATGCGCGTGGGAAACGGTTCCAAAGTCGATGTGACCGCGGTCGGCACGCTAACTCTACATCTACCTTCGGGATTAATATTAGACCTAAATAATTGTTATTTGGTGCCAGCGTTGAGCATGAACATTATATCTGGATCTTGTTTGATGCGAGACGGTTATTCATTTAAATCAAAGAATAATGGTTGTTCTATTTATATGAGTAATATCTTTTATGGTCATGCACCCTTGAAAAGTGGTCTATTCTTATTGAATCTCGATAGTAGTAATACACATATTCATAATGTTGAAGCCAAAAGATGCAGAGTTGATAATGATAGTGCAACTTATTTGTGGCACTGCCGTTTAGGTCATATCGGTGTAAAGCGCATGAAGAAACTCCATGCTGATGGGCTTTTCGAACCACTTGATTATGAATCACTTGGTACTTGCGAACCGTGCCTCATGGGCAAGATGACTAAAACCCCGTTCTCCGGTACTATGGAGAGAGCAACAGATTTATTGGAAATCATACATACCGATGTATGTGGTCCGATGAATATTGAGGCTCGTGGCGGATATCGTTATTTTCTCACCTTCACAGATGATTTAAGCAGATATGGGTATATCTACTTAATGAAACATAAGTCTGAAACATTTGAAAAGTTCAAGGAATTTCAGAGTGAAGTTGAAAATCATCGTAACAAGAAAATAAAGTTTCTACGATCTGATCGTGGAGGAGAATATTTGAGTTACGAGTTTGGTGTACATTTGAAAAATTGTGGAATAGTTTCGCAACTCACGCCACCCGGAACACCACAACGTAATGGTGTGTCCGAACATCGTAATCGTACTTTACTAGATATGGTGCGATCTATGATGTCTCTTACTGATTTACCGCTATCATTTTGGGGTTATGCTTTAGAGACGGCCGCATTCACGTTAAATAGGGCACCATCTAAATCCGTTGAGACGACGCCTTATGAACTATGGTTTGGCAAGAAACCAAAGTTGTCGTTTCTTAAAATTTGGGGCTGCGATGCTTATGTGAAAAAGCTTCAACCTGATAAGCTCGAACCCAAATCGGAGAAGTGTGTCTTCATAGGATATCCAAAGGAAACTATTGGATACACCTTCTATCACAGATCCGAAGGCAAGACTTTTGTTGCTAAATTCGGAAACTTTCTTGAGAAGGAGTTTCTCTCGAAAGAAGTGAGTGGGAGGAAAGTAGAACTTGACGAGGTAAACGTACCTACTCCGTTATTGGGAAATAGTACATCACAGAAAACTGTTTCTGTGAGACCTACACCAATAAGAGAGGAAGTTAATGATGATGATCATGAAACTTTAGATCAAGATACTACTGTACCTCGTAGATCAACCAGAGTAAGATCCGCACGAGAGTGGTACGGTAATCCTGTTCTGGAAGTCATGCTACTAGATCATGATGAACCTACGAACTATGAAGAAGCAATGGTGAGCCCAGATTCCGCAAAGTGGCTTGAAGCCATGAAATCTGAGATGGAATCCATGTATGAGAACAAAGTATGGACTTTGGTTGACTTGCCCGATGATCGGCAAGCAATTGAGAATAAATGGATCTTTAAGAAAAAGACTGACGCTGATGGTAATGTTACTGCCTACAAAGCTCGACTTGTCGCAAAAGGTTTTCGACAAGTTCAAGGAGTTGACTACGATGAGACTTTCTCACCCGTAGCGATGCTTAAGTCTGTCAGAATCATGTTAGCAATTGCCGCATTTTATGATTATGAAATTTGGCAAATGGATGTAAAAACCACATTCCTGAATGGATTTCTGGAAGAAGAGTTGTATATGATGCAACCAGAAGGTTTTGTCGATCCAAAGGGAGCTAACAAAGTGTGCAAACTCCAGCGATCCATCTATGGACTGGTGCAAGCATCTCGGAGTTGGAATAAACGCTTTGATAGTGTGATCAAAGCATTTGGGTTTATACAGACTTTTGGAGAAGCCTGTATTTACAAGAAAGTGAGTGGGAGCTCTGTAGCATTTCTGATATTATATGTGGATGACATATTACTCATTGGAAATGATATAGAATTTCTGGATAGCATAAAGGGATACTTGAATAAAAGTTTTTCGATGAAAGACCTCGGGGAAGCTGCTTACATATTAGGCATAAAGATCTATAGAGATAGATCAAAACGTTTAATTGGACTTTCACAAAGCACATACCTTGACAAGATTTTGAAGAAGTTCAAAATGGATCAAGCAAAGAAAGGGTTCTTGCCTGTATTGCAAGGTGTGAAGCTGAGTCAGACTCAATGCCCGACCACTGCAGAAGATAGAGAGAAAATGAAAGATGTTCCCTATGCTTCAGCCATAGGATCTATCATGTATGCAATGCTGTGTACCAGACCTGATGTGTGCCTTGCTATAAGTTTAGCAGGGAGGTACCAAAGTAATCCAGGGGTGGATCACTGGACAGCGGTCAAGAACATCCTGAAATACCTGAAAAGGACTAAGGATATGTTTCTCGTATATGGAGGTGACAAAGAGCTCACCGTAAGAGGTTACGTTGATGCAAGCTTTGACACTGATCCGGACGATTCTAAATCGCAAACCGGATACGTGTTTACTTTAAACGGTGGAGCTGTCAGTTGGTGCAGTTCTAAACAAAGCGTCGTAGTGGGATCTACATGTGAAGCGGAGTACATAGCTGCTTCGGAAGCAGCGAACGAAGGAGTCTGGATGAAGGAGTTCATATCCGATCTAGGTGTCATACCTAGTGCATCGGGTCCAATGAAAATCTTCTGTGACAATACTGGTGCAATTGCCTTGGCAAAGGAATCCAGATTTCACAAAAGAACCAAACACATCAAGAGACGCTTCAACTCCATCCGGGATTTAGTCCAGGTGGGAGACATAGAGATTTGCAAGATACACACGGATCTGAATGTTGCAGACCCGTTGACTAAGCCTCTTCCACGAGCAAAACATGATCAACACCAAGACTCCATGGGTGTAAGAATCATTACTGTGTAATCTAGATTATTGACTCTAGTGCAAGTGGGAGACTGAAGGAAATATGCCCTAGAGGCAATAATAAAGTTATTATTTATTTCCTTATATCATGATAAATGTTTATTATTCATGCTAGAATTGTATTAACCGGAAACATAATACATGTGTGAATACATAGACCAACAGAGTGTCACTAGTATGCCTCTACTAGACTAGCTCGTTAATCAAAGATGGTTATGTTTCCTAACCATGAACAAAGAGTTGTTATTTGATTAACGAGGTCACATCATTAGTTGAATGATCTGATTGACATGACCCATTCCATTAGCTTAGCACCCGATCGTTTAGTATGTTGCTATTGCTTTCTTCATGACTTATACATGTTCCTATAACTATGAGATTATGCAACTCCCGTTTACCGGAGGAACACTTTGGGTACTACCAAACGTCACAACGTAACTGGGTGATTATAAAGGAGTACTACAGGTGTCTCCAATGGTAGATGTTGGGTTGGCGTATTTCGAGATTAGGTTTTGTCACTCTGATTGTCAGAGAGGTATCTCTGGGCCCTCTCGGTAATACACATCACATAAGCCTTGCAAGCATAATAACTAAGATGTTAGTTATGAGATGATGTATTACGGAACGAGTAAAGAGACTTGCCAGTAACGAGATTGAACTAGGTATTGGATACCGACGATCGAATCTCGGGCAAGTAACATACCGATGACAAAGGGAACAACGTATGTTGTTATGCGGTCTGACCGATAAAGATCTTCGTAGAATATGTAGGAGCCAATATGGGCATCCAGGTCCCGCTATTGGTTATTGACCGGAGACATGTCTCGGTCATGTCTACATTGTTCTCGAACCGTAGGGTCCGCACGCTTAACGTTACGATGACAGTTATTATGAGTTTATGCATTTTGATGTACCGAAGGTTGTTCGGAGTCCCGGATGAGATCATGGACATGACGAGGAGTCTCGAAATGGTCGAGACGTAAAGATTGATATATTGGAAGCCTATGTTTGGGCACCGGAAGCGTTCCGGGTGAAATCGGGATTTTTCCGGATTACCGGGAGGGTTACCGGAACCCCCCGGGAGGTAAATGGGCCTATTGGGCCTTAGTGGAAAAGAGAGAAGAGGCGGCCCACACCTGGCCGGCGCCCCCCACCTTTCCCAAGTCCTAATAGGACTAGGAGAGGTGGGCCGGCCCCCTCTTTCTCCTTCTTCCCCAAGAATCCTAGTTGGAATAGGATTGGGGGAAGGAGTCCTACTCCCGGTGGGAGTAGGACTCCTCCCTGCGCCTCCCACCTGGCCGGCCGAACCCCCTGCCCCTGGCCTTTATATACGGGGGCAGGGGGCACCCCAAGACACACAAGTTAATCGCTCCTTAGCCGTGTGCGGTGCCCCCTGCCACCAAATTCCACCTCGATCATACCGTTACAGTGCTTAGGCGAAGCCCTGCATCGGTAGTACATCAAGATCGTCACCACGCCGTCGTGCTGACGGAACTCTTCCTCGACGCTTTGCTGGATCGGAGCCCGAGGAACGTCATCGAGCTGAACGTGTGCTAAGAACTCGGAGGTGCCGGAGTAACGGTGCTTGGATCGGTCGGATCGGGAAGAAGACGTACGACTACTTCCTCTACGTTGTGTGATCGCTTCCGCAGTCGGTCTGCGTTGGTACGTAGACAACACTCTCCCCTCTCGTTGCTGTGCATCACCATGATCTTGCGTGTGCGTAGGAATTTTTTTGAAATTACTGCGTTCCCCAACAAAAAGGGTGGTAGTTGGCGCCACCGCCTGCTACAGTTGTATCATACCTACCCTTGACGCCAGGGGACAAGGGCATTAAATGCCCGTCTGTGTCGCCTAGACGGGGCGGAAAGGGACCGTCAGGGGCGCCACCGTTTGCCACGATGGCTCCTTGTCAGCGCCTGCTTGCCACCGCATGCCCCTGGCTGCACAGCCTCCCGCCACGTACGCCAGGAATGGTCCCAGGGCGACATGTTGGTGGGTGTGCTGGAGCGCGGGCTGCGGAGTAGTAGCTTGACATGGAAAGCGCCTTGCCGCGGATGTTGCCTTGTCGCGTCCGGGAGCTTGTCGCTCACCGGGTCTGGTCGGGGCGCGCAGTGCACCGCAGCGAGCTTCTTGAGATGCTTTGGTTGGCCCCCCCGGCAAGCTCCTCTTGCCGGGGTCTTGGGTCCTTCCCGGCAAGCTCCTCTTGCCGGGGTCTTGTTTTGCTCTTGGATACTTTGTTCTTGAATGGCTCCTAAAGGAACCATGGAGGGTCTTGGCGGTCGCCCGGCAAGCCTTGCCGCGGGTCGCCGCGACTGCCCGTGCACAAGTTCGGGATACTAAGGTACCCCTACTTTAGTACACAGACAAGCGACAGCTGCAGACCACGCAACTCCCACACACGCCGATGCGCTAGGAGGCCGCGTGTAGCAGCCTGCAGCCTCACCGTCGCCGACACGTGGCGGGTAGTGATCCAAGCTAGAAGCGGTGACGGCGATGGCAGAAGCTTGATCTGCTGGATGGGGACGCCCTGAGGAAGCGGTGATGGCGACGACGGGGACTTGATCTGGTGGATCAGGACTCCCGTCGGCGCGGTCGATGCGGGGCCGGAGCTGACCGGAGATGGCTGCTGTAGTTGCAGCGGCTGCTGCGGCGGAGCGCCGGGCGCGGCGGAGGTCGCCAGGAGCGGTGGCTGCCACTGCAGCCAGGGCGGGGCGGTGGATGGCAGCTGCTGCAGCGGCCTGATGAGCGCGGCGGAGGCCACCTAGAGCGGCAGCCACGGCAGCCATGACGGGGCGGTGGTGGCGATGGATGGCAGTTGCAGCGGCTGCTGCAGCAGCCCGACGAGCGCGGTGGAGGCCGCCTGGTGCGGCGGCTACCACGACAGCCAGGACGGGGCGATGGATGGCAGCTGCAGCGGCTGCTGCAGCAGCACGGCGAGCGCGGCGGGGGCCACTTGGTGCGGCGACTGCCACGGCAGCCACGGCGGCGCGGTGGCGGTGATGGGCGACGCAGCCGGGTGTGGCCCATAGGACCCGGCGAAGAACAGGTGGATCTCCTGGACCGCCTGTGTTAGATCCCGCAGCGCCCCGGACACCTCCGGGGTGAGGACAACGGGGGCGGGCGCGACGGAGGATCCCGGCGCGGGTAGGAGCGGGGCGACGGTCGTGACCGGCAGTGGAAGAGACGGGTTGGGCGGCGGTGAAGACATGATCGAACCGAAGCTAGCTGATACCAAATTGCTATGGCGCTGCTAGAAGGAGGGCGCGAGAGGGCCGGCCGGGGGGCCTTTTGCCCACGGCCGGGCAAGATGGAAGGGATTTCCTTCTTAATTCTTGCTTGATTAGACTGATACATCTCCTCTCTTTATATAGAGGGGTTTACTTGACTCCCAAGCAAGGCTTACTTGACCCCTAAGAAAGCGACCCTTATCTCTAATTAACCCTAAGACTAACGGGCTATACCGCCAGCCTAGGCCATTAGGCCCATTACGTACTCTAACAGCCATACTTGTGCATGATAGATATATTGATATGCAGTTTGCTCACTGGTTATACGTGCAATTACACTTCGATATTTTCAGCAAGAGAATGAATAATTCAAGTAGGTACATACCATGTTTGTAGTCCTTGTACACTATGTTGCATTTTGTGTTTTTGGTGCTTGCATCATTTAGTGTTTATAATCTGAACTACTTTGGATCATTAGCTGGTTTTCAAAGTGCATGTAGCTTCACATTTCTCAAGTTATGTTGATTTCCGGAGTGCAAGTGCCTTCGTATTTTTTAAGTTAAATGTTCGCCCCTGGTAACCTGAATTCGTGGATCAGCCACTGCACACAAATCATACACAAATGCCAGTACGAATTAAATGAAATGCAGGGACTTACGCTAGCTCATTGTACATGCTCACTGCAGCTCTGCTTGCGCTTGGAATGTTCCATGTACAAGTCCATGTTACCACTTGCTTGGATGTGCATGCCTTGTGCTCCTTGCATCCCCCTCTGCATTTTTGACATGACGGATGGTTGATCAAATAAGAGGAATCGACCTTGATGTTGTACCGGAGGACATATACTTACAAGGTTATACGGGTGTGCAGGATGTGTACCAGATCCCGTAGCGCCATCATGCTTCGCTAAAAAAGGATTTGCTTGTTTCAGATGATATCTCCAGAAGAAATAAGAGTTAAAGTCAGAGTTGCATAGGCGTGTAAGCTAAGAGAGCAGTGAAAGGATATCCAAACATCGTCGGAACAGTGCACAAGGGAGTGATGTGTGGATACCTAGTTCGGGCCGGCGTTTGGGCATGCTCGCCTAGCTAGAGTGCAGGTCACTTCAGAGCCGTTGAGGGTGATGCGCTGGCATTGGCTGGCCGCGCACGGATGCAGATCTTGAGTGGCAGCAGAGCACTACGATGCAGTGGACGAGACCGTTGGTGAAGCCCCAACGGCCTTGGGTGGCGGAGGTGCGACGATGTGCTCGATGAAGTAGCCCCGGTGAGCTGGGAGACAGCGTCGGTGAAGCACTCCTGATGCGGTGCAACTCGGTGTCTGTGAGGCACGTCGGTTGCGGCGGTCGACGTTGTCAGTGGACCACCCGGTGCGGTGGACAAGGGCATAGATGAGGTAGCTCTGGTGCGGTGGTGAAGCGCGACCGTCGTCTTCGTCGTTGTCGTCCGGCACAAAGGTGGGGAACGGTGGGGAAAGAGACAAGACAAGGGGCGATTCAAGGGTTGGCGGCGAATTAGGGATTTGAGCAAAATCTGGGCACGGAAGGGGACGGTGGAGAAGAGAGATTTTGCAGGGCTGGAATTGTGGCCGCCAGATATTTTAATCTGAAACGTGGAAGCGTGAACTTATATTGTCGTCGTCCTTTTTTTGGGGGGGAGGGGGGGCTGGGTGCTACGCATCCATCCGACACATGCGACCACCCCGACAGGACTATGCTTCGGTGCCTTAAGGCACCTGCCTTTGTGTCCATGACATGTGGGCCCAACAGGTGGCTGGCCCACATGTCAGTGACCCAAAGGCAGTTGCCTTTAAGGCACTGAAGCAGCGTCCACCCCGACACGACACTGGTCTGCCAGGTGTGCCTACATTTGAGAATGCAAACGATTGTTCTTTCATTTGCAAACGAATCTATATGTATTACCATGCTCGTGTTTTCCTTGCAATAATTAGTCATTCGGAACGAGATACTCCATCCCTTCATTTTTGTAAGTCGTTTAAGACAACTTAAAATGGACTGTTTTGCACATTGTCTGAAATGTCTTCAAGGTCTTATAAAAGTGAACATAGGGAGTACTATAAATTAATTAATGAGGAGTTATTTGAAAAAAATCGAAACAGTACCCATGCTAACGTGGTTTAGAGTGTGTGTCACATAATTAGTTATTTGAATTAGAGTGTGTGTCACATAGTTAGTTATTTTAATTAGAGTGTGGGTCACGTAGCGATCTCCAATTCTAACGTGGATTTCACATTTCACTGTATCCAGGCTACTTTTTTAATACAAATTCATTTGTATATGATGAACACCATGGTAGTGAGAAAACTTTTGGATGGATTCAAACATATGACCTACAAAATAGCACAACAAACTGAGTCAATGTCAACTTTTCAAAACTTAGTATGGCACGAATTCGAAATAATTACCCATATGCCCGGTCCTCAGTTCAAATCTCACAATGTACACCGAATTGAAACATCGATATTAAGTCTCGTACTATGTACATTCAAATGTTTTTTTAGCCCCCCCCGCACAAACACTACATACTTCCTGTATCGGTCAATCTTCCTCTCCTAACCACCTTAGGAAGCTATTGGTTTCCAACACACGTTCATTCTTTCTCTCCATGTTTTGATCTCTAAGTCCCTCAACTACACAATCCCTTTTTCCACTCTGTTACCAAATGTATTTACCTCACACACCCGCCATTGCACCCCATGCCGAGCTCTCTCTCTCCCCCCCTCTCCCTCTCACCCTCTCGCGCTAAATACATGCATTGCCTATCTAGCCCCCCAACCTCTCGTGCGCACGCACACATGTTGTATATCTAGGTCACTCCCTCGAGACTGTCTCACTCTTTCTTTCGCATGACGGGCCACACTCGCTCAATCTCGCTCTCTTTATCCGAGTCTCGTTTAACCTCATTTTCTTTCACACACAAATGATATATCTCCCTGTTCAGGCCTCGATCAACACACGCTATACTCTCTCACGTAGATTGTCTATCTAGGTCAGTCCATCCAAGCCGCCACCACTCTTTCGACCTCATGGTGGGCCAGGCTCACTCAATCTCTCTCTCTCTCTCTCTCTCCGTATGTCTCGATTGACCTCGCTCTTTCTCGGACAAAAACGATATATCACCATGTTTGAGCCCAATTCGACCTATTCACATTGTATACTCTCTCACGCACATCGTCTATCTGGGTTACTCTCTCCAACCCGTCTCACTCTTTCGATCGCACGACGACCCTATGTGATCGGTTGACCTTGCTTCCTCCCACGCACAAAATATATCTACACGTCTGTGATTGGATCATATCTCAAGCTCTATCTTACATCCCTCACCCTTGCCAAAAAGCTCAATCGGACAATATCTCTCCAGAGCATATATATTTGTTCAATGAATGTCGGACCACACTTTGTCTCTCTATCTATATGTCTCTTGATTGACCTCGCTTTCTCACATTCTATCTTCCATGCGTTGAGGCTACTACCTCTCCATCCCTCGCAAAGACGGAGCTATTTACATTGTGAGGGGCACTCCAACCTTGGATTAATTTGTTTAGGAATTTATTCCGGCCGGTTTAGATTATATTTTCGTAGCATTCAACCCACAACTACTCCAAACACCGTTGCAACCCACGCAACTCCCCTAGTTGATTTCCCTATGGCTCGATCATCGCTCTCTCGCACGCCCTTTCTCGCCTTCAACGTCACACCATGGTATTATTGAAAAAACTATGTCGTTCTCTTTAATTATTATAAATAAGCTACAAAACTACACACCGATAGTCCACTTGGAATGGAACAAATTTCGACCCACAAATTAAAGTGCTACAAACTACACACGGAGGGGCCCACATGTCATGAAACAAATTTGGACCCATATACAAATTAAAAAAATAAAGGACGAGGATCGAACATGCGACCGGGCCTTCAAGCCGCACATCAATAGGCAACATACGTAGAATAGCAATGTTTGTTGTACCCCGTTTGTTCACATAATGTTTTTATATTACCACAGCCCAATTAATGGATAACATGTAATATTATTTTTAGTACTATTCGCCTTCACTTACTGGTGGGTTCCATGTGTGCTCTCTCTCTATCCTCCCCTTCTGCGTTTAGACGCATGGGGAAACAGGAAGAACTCGCGGGCGATGTTGCCGTTGACCATATCTGGACGCGTTCACAAGTCACGGCAGCAGTTTCATGTACTAGCATCACTAGTCAATGTGTACGTGCAATGCACGTTAATTTGGAAGTATATTAAGTGCATGTGGATATTAACTACTAGGATATTATTTGCGTGTTGTCATGTGATTAGCACTATTTTTGGCATGAAATTAACTGCACGCTAAACATGTTGAGCGCTCGACATTGAAGCACTCTAGGTCGTTGGATGACAAGGAATACATGTGGCTTGATGACGTTTTATATTTAATTTGATACAACTCTACCAGAACATTCAATGGATCAAACCATACATTTCGTTCAGTCTAACTCCGACTTTAAATTATATGACGGTCAGTATAAAATAAACGGAAATGATAAACGTTCGGATTTTAAGCATGGCAATCCGAACGTTTTTCATGGCAAATTTAGATTACGCGGTGGCGGCGGGGGCGTCTCGCGGTGGGAGGCGGCTCCCCTGCCATGCTCTGTGTGTCGTCGGGCCACTGACCGGCGGCGACGGCGGCGTCATGCGCCGTTATTGGCGTACTCCTGGACGTTGGCCTAGCTTCAAGGAAGGCCAAAATGTTTTGGACTTCGGAGCGAGTCAACTGGCGTTGGTGCAAGGAAGCGGTCGATGGCGGCCATCCATGCCGCTGAGGGGGGCACTGGCACCCGCGCGGGGACAGGCGCTGTCAGCGGCGCGGCGGAGACATTCGTGTGCACGGGCGCGCACGTCAGTACATGCGCATGCGCATGTGCTGGCAGGTGCGCAGGCACCGGCACGGGCGTGCGCATCAATGCACGCACAGGCGCATGTGCTGGCAGGTGCACGGGCGCGTGAAAGTCGGCGGGGACCTCGTGGAACCCCGTGGGATCAAGCTCGGCGACAATGTGCGGCTCCCAGCCCATCAATGCCACGGGGATGGGCGCTGGCGCAGTCAGGGTGACGGGAGCCGGAACGGGAGCGGGGATAGGCGCGGCATCTTCCCGCGAGGCCAGTTCAAGCTCGTCCCAATGCGCCTTATGTTCTTGAGACTCCGGCTGGGTGTCTTCCTCAGGAAACTGGAACACTAAGGGCAGACCATCGTGATGCAACATGGCGTACGTTTAGGCCAGGCTAGTTGGAGGTAGACGAAAGGAGAATCGTAGAGGAAGAGAGAGGATTGTAGCGATACCGGGTAGTGCGGGTGCCACAGCCCTAGAAACATTTTGTAATTAGTGGCATCGCATCCATGCATCATTTTCATTTTTCAATTAATCTTGAAATGGGGATGCTTAAACCCTAGCACCAAATGAATCCAACTAGGGTCAAAATAAAATCTTTTCCATTGCACTCCAAATGCCCTCTAAAAATGTTCAACATTTTTGGATTAAGGTGGAAGCATCTACAAAAAAAAATGGTTTACATTTTTGCAGGACATCTTTGGGCTTTGAATTAATTCAAACATATTTGATTTGGAGCTATTTAAATGCTATATATATATATTTTAAGTGCTCCAAAAATGCTGGATGTTTTTATGGGTCATTGGAATAACTCAAACAGCACCCCTAATTATTTCCAGGATTTTATTAAATGGTTTAGTATTTTACTAAACCAAAACAGCATAAAAAATAGAAAAATAGAAATCAAAGAGAGAGAGAGAGAGGCTTACCTGGCCCAACTCCAGCTGGCGGCCCAGCCCACTGGCCAGAAGCGGCTGCCTTCAACCTCTGCCAGTAGGCAGAGGCGTGTCGACTGCGTGTGCGCCTGAGCTCCACCTCCTGCTTGCCACCGAGGCGCCCCCGACGCGTCAGGAGACGCCCCGCAGCCCCCTCGTTCCTCTCCCTCACTCTCTGCTCTCTCCCTCGCCCTCTGCTCCCTCTGCCGAGCACACCCGAGCGGAGCTCGTCGTCGCCGACGCAATTTGCCGCGACCACCGCCGTCCCGACGATGCCCCGAGCTGTTCGCGAGCTCCTGCACCTCGTCGCCAACCTCCTCACCGACTCACGCCACCAGGAGAGCCTCGAAGCGACGCCCTCAACATCATGTCCTACCACGGCCGACCGAGATCACCGCCATTAATTCGCCGTCGCAGAAGCTTCCCCGAGCCCGTTGAGTTTCTCTCCTGACCCCTTGTGAGCTCCTACACCTTCCCTATGCTTACCCCCTCTCCGTTTCTCTCCGCTAGCTTGATTCCGCCGGAGCCGAGAGCTCATCGCTGCCGTCCATGGTGCCACAGTCGTTTTAGCCACCATAGCTTGTGCCTAATCGTGTCAACGTGTTCGGTGCCTTCCCAGGAGCACGCAGCTCCTCCTCCCGAGCACCCTAACGCCGAGCCCAAACTAACCCGAACCATGGCCGCCGCAAACCTTGTCGCCGGCGTCGATTCCAGCGACCATCCGGCCCAACTCCACCACCCACCGACGCGGCTCAGCCCCAGCACTCCATAGAACCCAACCACGCCCCAAACCGTGGCCTGTAGCACAATCCCGACGCGGACGCCGCCGCAATCTGAGGTCGCCGGCGGCTAAACGCCGGTAGCTGACGTGGCCGTCATTAGCGGTTAAATATCCCACTAACCAACCCATCTAGAGCCACTGCCATCTGGGCTTTGGTGCCTAATTAGTTAGTTAACTACTCTGTTAGATTAGCACCGATCTCAGGAGGGCCCCACCTGTCATTTTGACTTTGCCACGTCACACATTGACCGACCCCACACGTCAGCGACCCTAACCAGCACTGGGTTACTGACCAGTGGACCCCACTGGTTAGGTTTAACCTGGATGGCGCCTGTTGACCTGTTGAGGTCAGCATGACGCAGTGCTGACGCCATAACTCATTTTCTGGATTAATTTTAATGCAGGAAATTTCAGAAAATATGCTAAACTTCCAAAAATCATATAAAATCAACCGTAACTCCAAATGAAATAAATTATATATGAAAAATTATTAGAAAAATTCAAGGAATCTGTTTATGGCATTTGCATGCATGTTTGAACAACCTAGGGTTGTTGTACAGGGAAATTTGCATAACTGACATTTAAATAAGCACATATGGAGTTTGAATTTGAACCCTTGGTTCAAACCAACTTCATTTAATATGGTTGCCAGTTGCATTAGCTCAATCAACATAATATTGCCATGTCATTATCATGCATCATGTTGTGCATTGCATTGATTGTGTTCTTCCTTGTTTGCCGGTAATTGTCCCCTCTCGGTAGACGCTGCTCCAATGCTGTGATCGTTGACACTGATGAAGACTCAATGTTATCTTCAGAAGTGCCAGGCAAGCACATCCCCCTTGTTCATTCCGATACAAGCCCACTCACTCGCTCCTGCTCTCTTTTACTGCATTTGGACAACAACGATTCATCTGTTACTTGTTGCGGTAGTTGAACCCCTTATCCTCTGCATGACCTGTCATTGCCACAGTAAATAGATGAAACCCACTAGAATGAGTAGGAGTTGTTTGAGCCCTGATGTGCCTACTCATTCATGCTTGTTTGTCATGCCTGCTACTGCTTAGAGTTGAGTCAGGTCTGATTCATCGGGGATGGATCGGAGGTGTGTAAACATGTCCTACTATGTGAGCTAAGTGTGTGAACACGTTTTGGTAAAGGTAGCGGTGAGAGGCCATGTTGGAATACATGGTGGGTTGTCTCATTGAAACCGTCCTCAGGAACTGACTTCTGTGTCTGTGATCCATGAACAGCTACTACAACTCATTGGGATCCTTAATTGACTCTCTCGGCTTCTTAATCACCCTAGTACTCTGTCCAGGAGTTGCAACTAGTTTCTGGTGTTTTTAGGTTATCTGTTGGCGGCCGTGCGTAGCGCTGACCCTAGGGGTGGGCTATGTTGCGGTAGATACACCGTGGCACGGTGTACCGGCCGCCCGTTTGGTGTCTCGGGAACCCTGTTCACATCGTTCGGGGCCGTATGTGGAAACCTCGGCCGGACTCCCTGCGGATGGAACCTGGATAGGCGATAAACCTGGACTAGAGACTTAAGTGTTTAGGTAGGCCGTGGCCGACGCCCTCGCCAGGCTTCCGCTTGAAGGTTGCCGAGATACATGACGTGTATATGGTGGTAAGTGGTGGGAGCGTGTGTGAAGAAGTACACCCCTGCAGCATTATCATTATCTATTCGAATAGCCGGATTTCCTCGGATATGGAAACTTGGACCCCTTGCATAGTTCATAGACAAGTGAAAGTGGATACTCTAAAAACTCGCAAGATAAGCGTGAGTGCTATGGATGGCGTTCTTGCAGGGAGACGGGAGCGGATCCATAGTTGTGTATTGATATGGCGAATATGTGGACTCGTGTGCGCCACCTCAAAAGAGTTACTTGCAGTCGTAGTTCAGGATAGCCACCAAGTCAAAGCTGGCTTGCTGCAGTTAAACTCCACCATCCCTTCGTTGATAATGATGCATATGTAGTTAGTTCTGATGTAAGTCTTGATGAGTACATTTGTACTCATCTTTGCTTATTTATTGTTTTCAGACGACAACACTGGCCCCTCCGATGGGTTTTATGTAGACCTTGATGTCGACTAGTGACTAGCCACCCAGGTGGTGATCCTGGCCATGAAGGGCCCTATGTAGATAGACAGGCTTCGAGAAGCCTTCTTTCTTGCTAGTGTCTGTACTCAGACCGGTTGCTTCCGCATGTGCTTGTATGAGTGTATGACTTGAGTGTCGGGTCATGTGACCCCTATCTGTATGAACATGTTATGTATGGCTCTCTGGAGCCTTTAAATAAAGTACTTGAGTTGTAGAGTTTTGTTGTGATGCCATGTAGTATGTACTCATATCGGGCATATTGTGTGTATGATTGAAATGCTTGGTATGAGTGGGATCCGGCAATCTAGTTGTTTATCCTTGGCATCCTTTCTTATGGGGAAATGTAGTCTAGTGTTCCTCGAGCCATAGTAGTCCGCTACAGCCCGGTTCATCGGAGTCCTACTAGCCCAGCACTACTGCTCAGGACACTTGACTGGCCGGCATGTGATTCACTTCGTTCCTATGTCTGTTCCTTCGGGTAAATGTCACGCGGTGACTTCCGGAGTCCTGCCTAGCCAGCTACAGCCCGGGTTCCCCGGAGTCCTGTTAACCCAGTGCTACAGCCCGGAATCACTCGCTGATGACCGACATGCTCGATGTGATTCATGTATGCCTGTCTCCATAGGCCTGTGCCGCTTTGGGTTCACGACTAGCCATGTCGGCCCGGGTTCTCTGTCATATGGATGCTAGCGACGCTATCATATACGTGAGCCAAAAGGCGCAAACAGTCCCGGGCCATGGTAAGGCGACACCCGCGGAATACCATGCGTGAGGCCGCGAAGTGATATGAGGTGTTACCGGCTAGATCGATGTGACTTGGAATCGGGGTCCTGACAGCGTTGGTATCAGAGCCGGACTGCCTGTAGGGTCGTTGAGCCAAACTGGTCGATGTCGAGTCTAGAAATGCTTTAGCTATGTAAGGGAATTGATTGTGGAAGGGAACGTAAGGCTCTTTTTACTCCTTATCCTCATGACCTTCTAATCCGAGTCATATTATCCTTTCTACGGGGTTAAGAGCTAGGCTTCTCTTCTATCTCTCAGGATGGCGTGTTACTAAACCGTAGTTGCCTAGGATTGTTGAGTTTAAGCCTCAGTTCAGCTCCTACTACTTCCGTATGTTGACAGTTGATCTCAGAACCTCAATATTGTGATGTGGAGTGGCTATGCCACCATTTTGCAAGATGTCTCAAATATTTTTGAGCATTTACAGCCGTTATGCTGTCCGAGTCATCCCAGGTTTCTAGATAATCTGATGCATTTGCAAGTTCCTTCTTCCCGTTTCTGATGTCCTTTTGGGCCAGATTAAGCACACCAAACGGTCTGTTGAGGTACTCCATTGCCTTGACATATATGTTGGAGCTATTACTATGACCCTAGGTGTTTTAGGGAGTCACCTAGTGATCTAGCCATGTTTTTATTCTTAGTGTGTGATTCTGGCCATTATTCCCGAAAGCATCCCGTGATGCCATGTAGTAGTAGGTACTCTATTCATGGGTTCTTGAACCCTAGATTCACCCTACTTACCTCATGTTGATAGTGTTGCTAGTTCCTTTAGGATATTAGTAACCTTGCCTTAGTCCTCGAGGTCCGTGGTATTTCCTTCTTCCAAATACTATGAACCACTTATGGCAGAAGTTTGTTGGATCAAAAGATCACAACCAGAGTGCTCTTGATGAGTTCTCCATTTTGCATTGTGACTCTGCCAGTTCTACCTTTCTGCATGGGTTATCCGGAAGAAATATGTTGAACTCGTTCGACATACTAATCTATGCATTCACAATTCAGAAAGTTATATGTTCCTTTGAGTTGTCCCCCTTCCGTTATATTCTGATCTCCATCTATCAATTGATAGTGAGGAGTATGTATGCATTCGTGTTCATCGATGCCTAGTATTCTTGTGGTTCGTCAAGCCGTTCTATTTCAGAATGACTAGGAGAAACAA
The DNA here is from genome assembly GCA_034509565.1 of Triticum monococcum. Lineage (NCBI taxonomy): Eukaryota > Viridiplantae > Streptophyta > Magnoliopsida > Poales > Poaceae > Triticum > Triticum monococcum. Next base: position 444,608,982 of record CM067845.1, read on the forward strand.
ACTCCAGTACCTCATCCATATCCAGGATTGGGTCAAAGCAGTTGTATTCCATAGATCAAAATGCAACCCAGCTTTTGGTTCTATTCTACCCTGAAGTATTACCCACTTTATGTCAAGAGCGTCGTGAGAATTGCACCTTCTCCTATGAATTCTTGACGCAGTGATACTTCTTGCCATCATTGTTCATTCCTCTGTTTCCGTGTTATTGTAATCGGAATGCCGGCAAGTGAGTCGTGATGTGTGAAATCAATACTCCTAGCAACCATGTTGCTTGGTAGTAAATGGATGAAATTATCATTCTTAGCGTGTTGGTTACCAAATCATCATCCTAAGATTGATTGTGCTACCTAGTCCTTATTTCTGGTGCACTCTTCGATCAATGAGTTAGGATTGTGTCAATCCCTCACTCTGCTGATCATATCATCTTGCCCTGAAAAGCAAGGTTGTTCTCGAGCTTAGTAACATATCGGTGGTTCGTGATTTTCCGAATATCTTCTCGGAAGTATTACCTGGTTGACACCTGACTGCTATGTTGAGTTCGTGATCAAGTTGGTTTTCTTATAAATCACCCCTTCTCCAAGAATCTGTGTTGGATATCCCTGAGCTAGTTGGTTAAGCTAGACAACAACTTGGAGAGTTGGAAGGTAAAAGCTTTTCTTAACTTAGTTCATCTCTAAGGGATATCTTCTGTGTGTGTGTTGAAGAAAGATGATATCTTCATCAATTGGTCCTCGTGATCGGTTGTTGGACCTATTGTCTTACCCAATCTTTGATTTGAGTCGTCAAATCAAATCAGAACCAACGATGTTCGTAATGTTGTCTTACTCGTGGTTGATCCCTAGGGTATACACCATTATTTCTTTTGGTCCGACCAATGCTATCACTGTGTTCACTTAATTATGGATTTCCATTTATATGGAAACCTGGATGAATTGTTGTTGAGCCCATCAACAACATCCATGTCCTCTCCATGATTTTGTCGAACATTAAGCGAGTGTTGGAAACTTTTGAAAGCATCTCTTCATGCTAGCTCATGAAGCATATGTTAGATGAAAGAAGTGACTTCCTCTGATTCACGTGCATTTGGTGCAAGTTGCCGCCATGAGTTCGAGAAAGTTAGTTTTGCTTCCTCTGGAATCATCCCAAGTTAGTCATGCACGTGTGAAGTATTCCATGGTCTGATAGACTGATCATCTTCATTCCATATGAAGTCCATAGCACACTAAGCCACTGATTGACCTATTCCAGGAAAAGAAGTTGTTGTGCTATCCTAGGTCATGCAGAAGATTTTGATATCCTCAATGATGGTTCCCCACCAGAACTCGGTAGTGTTTTATTATAAGACTACTATGTGGTCATACTTGTCTGGGACAACGTGTTCACATGTTGTAGCAGAACCAGCTCATGTATTGGAGCTTGCTATCGCAGTTCATTCCCCGAGAATTTCGCAACGTCGTCTCGTCGATTTGTGTTGCAAACTTTCATCTTCCTTTCTAGACTCGATGAGTCTGGAATATCCTGACACCAACCAGATCTGAATCTCAGGCAGATATGATGGTTGGAGCATTTTCCAAGAACTATAATATTGGTCCCTTGATAACCGGTAAAGTGGATGTCGTGGACAACACATCCAGCCGGAAGACCTATTATTGTAGTATCTTGATTGAAGAAAGTTGGCCACCTCCCCATAAGGATTTCATAGGATTTACCTCCGTAGTTAATCCTTATGGATTCTTGTGCTCCCGAAGTCCGACCTTTTACTTGATGTCCTAGATACCAAACCATATCAATAAATGGGTTATCCTAGCACATCAAGGAGAACATTAGAAGCGCAGTGCTAAATGTCTCTCGGTTGATCATCCAGATTTTAATCCCTTGGCCTCGATAAGGTGAAATCTGAGAAAGTGTTATCTTTGTTTTCATCTGCATCTTCCACCATTATTCATCATGGTAGCATGTTGTGTTGCCAGGATCCTTGACACGGATATTGGTAAAACCTTGATTAATACGGAAATGCTCAAGTTCTTGAGAGCACGCGTAAGCACTAGGATTTATCGTCGGCATTAACTGAGATCCGTTCTCAGTTTCTTCAATTATGCCATAACCTTTCAAACAGTGGAATCTCTCTCTACTGTTGGGTTTCTCCCCGGTTACTAGAATCATTCCCAGCATTTGCATTTTGTTCCCAGCTTGCACCTCCATTGTGTCATCCTACTATGGACTACCCTTCTCAGTAATTACTGATCAAGATCATCTTCAAAGTGGTCCTACCACGGGTTCCATCTATTTCCGATGATAAGCAAATCATCCATTGCATTGTCTTCAACAAGGTAATCCACATCATCCATCCTAGTCCGAGTATGTCATTCTTTCGAACTCCTTCAACTGATCATTTGTGATTGCCTTAGGCTGGTATAAAGAGTTTCAATGATCTCCAAATCAAAAGTAATTCCTTTTGCCACTTAAGGGAATATTTCTGCGAGTCACCTTCCTTAAGATGTCTCGTTATGGTATCATGGCAACCCAACCCCTCGCTACGTTGACACCGTTCACAACCCTCCTAGGTGTGGGAATTCTGCTACTTACTTAAACCTTGTCACATGCTCATTTCCATCATTATTGATGTGTGTATTGTGTCTCATCTCGACAGATGTCGCTATGTCTTGTTCTGTGAGTTGATCGTCGGTTGCTCGATCTTCAAGAAGATCGATTCTTCGAGAGTTTCTTTTCTTCTCGTCATCGCGTGGATGAAGACCTCAAAAGCAAGGATGTCAGAGTCAACGTATGCAACGAATCAACAACCCTAAGAGGTCCAACCTGGATCATGAAGATTGTGTTGGTCTTGTGCCCCCTCTGTCTTCTTACCTCACGTCTTGAATCTCGGGACGAGATTCTTGTTTAGTGGGGGTGAGTTGTCACAGCCCTAGAAATCTTTTGTAATTAGTGGCATTGCATCCATGCATCATTTTCATTTTTTAATTAATCTTGAAATGGGGATGCTTAAACCCTAGCACCAAATCAATCCAACTATGGTCAAAATAAAATCTTTTCCATTGCATTCAAAATGCCCTCTAAAAATGTTCAACATTTTTGGATTGAGGTGGAAGCATCTACCAAAAAATGGTTTACATTTTTGCAGGACATCTTTGGGCTTTGAATTAATTCTAACATATTTGATTTGGAGCTATTTAAATGCTATATATATTTTAGGTGCTCCAAAAATGCTGGAAGTTTTTATGGGTCATTAGAATAACTCAGACAACACCCCTAATTATTTCTAGGATTTTATTAAATGGTTTAGTATTTTACTAAACCAAAACAGAATAAAAAAAATAGAAAAACAGAAATAAAAGAGAGAGAGAGAGAGAGAGAGAGAGAGGCTTACCTGGCCCAACTCCAGCTGGCGGCCCAGCCCACTGGCCTGAAGCGGCTGTCTTCAACCTCTGCCAGTAGGCAGAGGCGTGTCGACAACGCGTGCGCCCGAGCTCCACCTCCTCCTTGCCATCGAGGCACCCCCGACGCGTCAGGAGACGCCCCGCAACCCCCTCGTTCCTCTCCCTCACTCTCTGCTCTCTCCCTCACCCTCTGCTCCCTGTCCCGAGCACACCCGAGCGGAGCTCGTCGTTGCCGACTCAATTAGCCGCGACCACCACCGTACCGACGATGCCCCGAGCTCCTACACCTCGTCGCCAACCTCCTCACTGACTCACGCCACTAGGAGAGCCCCGGAGCGACGCCCTCAACATCATCTCTAACCACGGCCGACCGAGATCGCCGCCGTTAATTCACCGTCACAGAAGCTTCCCCGAGCCCGCTGAGTTTCTCTCCCGACCCCTTGTGAGCTCCTGCACCTTCCCTATGTTCGCCCCCTCTCTGTTTGACTCTGCTAGCTCGATTCCGCTAGAGCCGAGAGATCAACGCCGGCGTCCATGGTGCTGTTGGAAATATGCCCTAGAGGCAATAATAAAAGCATTATTATATTTCCTTGTTCATGATAATTATCTTTTATTCATGCTATAATTGTGTTATCCGGAAATCATAATACATGTGTGAATAATAGACACGAACATGTCCGTAGTAAGCCTCTAGTTGACTAGCTCGTTGATCAACAAATAGTCATGGTTTCCTGAATAAGGACATTGGATGTCATTGATAACGAGATCACATCATTAGGAGAATGATGTGATGGACAAGACCCAATCCTAAACATAGCACAAGATCGTATAGTTCGTTTGCTAGAGTTTTTCCAATGTCAAGTATCCTTTCCTTAGACCATGAGATCGTGTAACTCTCGGATACCGTAGGAGTGCTTTGGGTGTACCAAACGTCACAACGTAAATGGGTGACTATAAAGGTATACTACGGGTATCTCCGAAAGTGTCTGTTGGTTTGACACGGATCAAGACTGGGATTTGTCACTCCGTATGACGGAGAGGTATCTCTGGGCCCACTCAGCAATGCATCATCACAATGAGCTCAAAGTGACCAAGTGTCTGGTCACGGGATCATGCATTACGGTACGAGTAAAGTGACTTGCCGGTAACGAGATTGAACGAGGTATTGGGATACCGACGATCGAATCTCGGGCAAGTAACGTACCGATTAACAAAGGGAATTGTATACGGGGTTGCTTGAATCCTCGACATCGTGGTTCATCCGATGAGATCATCGAGGAGCATATGGGAGCCAACATGGGTATCTAGATCCCGCTGTTGGCTATTGACCAGAGAGCAATCTCGGTCATGTCTACATGTCTCCCGAACCCGTAGGGTCTACACACTTAAGGTTCGGTGACGCTAGGGTTGTAGGGATATGTATATGCAGTAACCCGAATGTTGTTCGGAGTCCCGGATGAGATCCCAGACGTCACGAGGAGTTTCGGAATGGTCCAGAGGTAAAGAATTATATATAGGAAGTGCTACTTCGGCCGTCGGGACAAGTTTCGGGGTCACCGGTATTGTACCGGGACCACCGGAAGGGTCCCGGGGGTCCACCGGGTGGGGCCACCTATCCCGAGGGCCCTATGGGCTGAAGTGGGAATGGATCCAGCCCAAAGTGGGCTAGGGCACCACTTTCCCCTAGGGCCCATGCGCCTAGGGTGGGGAAACCCTAAAGGGGGCGCCCCCTTGCTTGGGGGCAAGCCCCCCACCCCTTGGCCGCCCCCCCCTAGGAGATCCATCTCCTAGGGCCGACGCCCCCCTAGGCCCCTATATATAGTGGGGGGAGGAAGGGCCTCACACGCATGCCCTGGCGCCTCCCTCTCCCTCTCCAACACCTCCTCCTCCTCCATAGAGCTTGGCGAAGCCCTGCCGGAGTACTGCAGCTCCATCACCACCATGCCGTCGTGCTGCTGCTGGAGCCATCTTCCTCAACCTCTGCTTCCCCCTTGCTGGATCAAGAAGGAGGAGACGTTATGCTGACCGTACGTGTGTTGAACACGGAGGTGCCGTCCGTTCGGCGCTAGGATCTCCGGTGATTCGGATCACGTCTAGTACGACTCCCGCATCCCCGTTCTTTGAACGCTTCCGCTCGCGATCTACAAGGTACGTAGATGCATCCAATCACTCGTTGCTAGATGAACTCATAGATGGATCTTGGTGAAACCGTAGGAAATTTTTTGTTTTCTACAATGTTCCCCAACAGTGGCATCATGAGCTAGGTCTATGCGTAGTTCTCTTTGCACGAGTAGAACACAATTTGTTGTGGGCGTAGATGTTGTCAACTTTCTTGCCGCTACTAGTATTATTTTGCTCCAACGGTATTGTGGGATGAAGCGGCCCGGACCAACCTTACACGTATGCTTACGTGAGACCGGTTCCACCGACTAACATGCACTAGTTGCATAAGGTGGCTGGTGGGTGTCTGTCTCTCCCACTTTAGTTGGAGCGGATTCGATGAAAAGGGTCCTTATGAAGGGTAAATAGTAGTTGACAAATCACATTGTGGCTTTCACGTAGGTAAGAAAACGTTCTTGCTAGAACCCTATTGCAGCCACGTAAAACTTGCAACAACAATTAGAGGACGTCTAACTTGTTTTTGCAGCAAGTGTTTTCTGATGTGATATGGCCAAAGTTGTGATGAATGATGAATGATATATATGTGATGTCGATGAGTATGACAACCGGCAGGAGCCATAGGAGTTGTCTTTATTTTTTGTATGACCTGCGTGTCATTGAGAAACACCATGTAAATTACTTTACTTTATTGCTAAACGCGTTAGCCATAGAAGTAGAAGTAATAGTTGGCGAGCAACTTCATGGAGACACAATGATGGAGATCACGATGATGGAGATCATGGTGTCATGCCGGTGACAAGATGATCATGGAGCCCCAAGATGGAGATCAAAGGAGCTATGTGATATTGGCCACATCATGTCACTATTATTATTTGATTGCATGTGATGTTTATCATGTTTTTGCATCTTGTTTACTTAGAACGACGGTAGTAAATAAGATGATCCCTCATAATAATTTCAAGAAAGTGTTCCCCCTAACTGTGCACCGTTGCGACAGTTCGTTGTTTCGAAGCACCACGTGATGATCGGGTGTGATAGATTCTAACATTCACATACAATGGGTGTAAGACAGATTTACACATGCAAACACTTAGGTTGACTTGACGAGCCTAGCATGTACAGACATGGCCTCGGAACACAGAAGACCGAAAGGTCGAACATGAGTCGTATAGAATATACGATCAACATGAAGATGTTCACCGACGTTGACTAGTCCGTCTCACGTGATGATCGGACACGGCCTAGTTAACTCGGATCATGTTATAGTTAGATGACTAGAGGGATGTCTATCTGAGTGGGAGTTCATTGAATAATTTGATTAGATGAACTTAATTATCATGAACTTAGTCTAAAATATTGGCAATATGTCTTGTAGATCAAATGGCCAACGTAGTCCTCAACTTCAATGCGTTCCTAGAGAAAACCAAGCTGAAAGACGATGGCAGCAACTACACGGACTGGGTCCGGAACCTGAGGATCATCCTCATAGCTGCCAAGAAAGATTATGTCCTACAAGAACCGCTAGGTGACGCACCTGTTCTCCCTGCAGAACAAGACGTTATGGACGCTTGGCAGGCACGTACCGATGACTACTCCCTCGTTCAGTGCGGCATGCTTTACAGCTTAGAGCCGGGGCTCCAAAAACATTTTGAGAGACACGGAGCATATGAGATGTTCGAAGAGCTGAAAATGGTTTTCCAAGCTCATGCCCGGGTCGAGAGATATCAAGTCTCCGATAAGTTCTTCAGCTGTAAGATGGAGGGAAACAGTTCTGTCAGTGAGCACATACTCACTATGTGTGGGTTGCATAACCGCTTGACTCAGCTGGGAGTTAATCTCCCGGATGACACGGTCCTTGACAGAATCCTTCAGTTGCTTCCACCGAGCTACAAGAGCTTTGCGATGAACTTCAATATGCAGGGGATGGAAAAGACCATTCCTGAAGTATTTGCAATGCTGAAATCAGCAGAGGTAGAAGTCAAAAAGGAACATCAAGTGTTGATGGTGAATAAAACCACTAAGTTCAAGAAAGGCAAGGGTAAGAAAACCTTCAAGAAGGACGGCAAGGGAGTTGCCGCGCCCGGCAAGCAAGCTGCCGGGAAGAAGCCAAAGAATGGACCCAAGCCCGAGACTGAGTGTTTTTATTGCAAGGGAAGTGGTCACTGGAAGCGGAACTGCCCCAAATACTTAGCGGACAAGAAGGCCAGCATCACGAAAGGTATATGTGATATACATGTAACTGATGTGTACCTTACTAGTACTCGTAGTAGCTCTTGGGTATTTGATACCGCTGCAGTTGCTCATATTTGTAACTCAAAGCAGGAGCTGTGGAATAAGCGGAGACTGGCGAAGGACGAGGTGACGATGCGTGTCGGGAATGGTTCCAAGGTCGATGTGATCGCCGTCGGCACGCTACCTCTACATTTTCCTACGGGATTAGTTTTGAACCTCAATAATTGTTATTTAGTGCCAAGTTTGAGCATGAACATTGTATCAGGATCTCGTTTAATACGAGATGGCTACTCATTTAAATCCGAGAATAATGGTTTTTCTATTTATATGAGAGATATGTTTTATGGTCATGCTCCGATGGTGAATGGTTTATTCTTAATGAATCTCGAGCGTAATGCTACACATATTCATAGTGTGAATACCAAAAGATGTAAGATTGATAATGATAGTCCCACATACTTGTGGCACTGCCGCCTTGGTCACATAGGTGTCAAACGCATGAAGAAGCTCCATGCAGATGGACTTTTAGAGTCTCTTGATTACGAATCATTTGACACATGCGAACCATGCCCCATGGGTAAAATGACCAAGACTCCGTTCTCAGGAACAATGGAGCGAGCAACCAACTTATTGGAAATCATACATACTGATGTGTGCGGTCCAATGAGTGTTGAGGCTCGTGGTGGCTATCATTATATTCGCACCCTCACTGATGACTTCAGTAGGTATGGGTATATCTATTTAATGAAACACAAGTCTGAGACCTTTGAAAAGTTCAAGGAATTTTAGAGTGAGGTTGAGAATCAACGTGACAGAAAAATCAAGTTCATACGATCAGATCGTGGAAGAGAATACTTGAGTCACGAATTTGGCACACACTTAAGAAAATGTGGAATAGTTTCACAACTCACGCCGCCTGGAACACCTCAGCGTAATGGTGTGTCCAAACGTCGTAATCGCACTCTATTAGATATGGTGCGATCTATGATGTCTCTTACCGATTTACCGCTATCTTTTTGGGGCTATGCTTTAGAGACTGCCGCATTCACTTTAAATAGGGCTCCATCGAAATCCGTTGAGACGACACCGTATGAATTATGGTTTGGGAAGAAACCTAAGCTGTCGTTTCTAAAAGTTTGGGGATGCGATGCTTATGTCAAGAAACTTCAACCTGAAAAGCTCGAACCCAAATTGGAAAAATGCGTCTTCATAGGATACCCTAAAGAAACTATTGGGTATACCTTCTACCTCAGATCCGAAGGCAAGATCTTTGTTGTCAAGAATGGGTCCTTTCTAGAGAAAGAGTTTCTCTCGAAAAAAGTAAGTGGGAGGAAAGTAGAACTTGATGAAGTGTTACCTCTTGAACCGGAAAATGGCGCAACTCAAGAAAATGTTCCTGAGGTGCCTGCACCGACTAGAGAGGAAATTAATGATGATGATAATGAAACTTCAGATCAAGTTGCTACTGAACTTCGTAGGTCCACAAGGACACGTTCCGAACCAGAGTGGTATGGCAACCCTTTCTTGGAAATCATGTTGTTAGACAACGGTGAACCTTCGAACTATCAAGAAGCTATGGCGGGCCCGGATTCCGACAAATGTCTAGAAGCCATGAAATCCGAGATAGGATCCATGTATGAAAACATAGTATGGACTTTGACTGACTTGCCCGTTGAGCGGCGAGCCATAGAAAATAAATGGATCTTTAAAAGGAAGATAGACGCGGATGGTAATGTGACCATCTATAAAGCTCGGCTTGTCGCTAAGGGTTATCGACAAGTTTAAGGGGTTGACTACGATGAGACTTTCTCACCGGTAGCGAAGCTAAAGTCCATCCGAATCATGTTAGCAATTGCCGCGTTCTATGATTATGAGATATGGCAAATGGACGTCAAAACGGCATTCCTTAATGGTTTCCTTAAGGAAGAATTGTATATGATGCAGCCGGAAGGTTTTGTCGATCCTAAGAATGCTAACAAGGTGTGCAAGCTCCAACGCTCGATTTATAGGCTGGTGCAAGCATCTCGGAGTTGGAACATTCGCTTTGATGAGATGATCAAAGCATTTGGGTTTACGCAGACTTATGGAGAAGCCTGCGTTTACAAGAAAGTGAGTGGGAGCTCTGTAGCATTTCTCATATTATATGTAGATGACATACTTTTGATGGGAAATGATATAGAACTCTTGGACAGCATTAAGGCCTACTTCAATAAGAGTTTTTCAATGAAGGACCTTGGAGAAGCTGCTTATATATTAGGCATCAAGATCTATACAGATAGATCAAGACGCCTCATAGGTCTTTCACAAAGCACATACCTTGATAAGATATTAAAGAAGTTCAATATCGATCAGTCTAAGAAGGGGTTCTTGCCTGTGTTACAAGGTGTGAAATTGAGCTCAGCTCAATGTCCGACCATGGCAGAAGATATACAAGAGATGAGCATCATCCCCTATGCCTCAGCCATAGGTTCTATTATGTATGCCATGCTGTATACCAGACCTGATGTAAACCTTGCCGTAAGTTTGGTAGGTAGGTACTAAAGTAATCCCGGCAAGGAACACTGGACAGCGGTCAAGAATATCCTGAAGTACCTGAAAAGGACTAAGGAAATGTTTCTCGTTTATGGAGGTGACGAAGAGCTCGTCATAAAGGGTTACGTCGACGCTAGCTTCGACACAGATCTGGATGACTCTAAGTCACAAACCGGATACGTGTATATTTTGAATGGTGGGGCAGTAAGCTGGTGCAGTTGCAAACAGAGCATCGTGGCGGGATCTACATGTGAAGCGGAGTACATGGCAGCCTCGGAGGCAGCACATGAAGCAATATGGGTGAAGGAGTTCATCACCAACCTAGGAGTCATACCCAATGCGTCGGGGCCAATCAAACTCTTCCGTGACAACATTGGAGCTATTGCACTTGCCAAGGAGCCCAGGTTTCACAAGAAGACAAGGCACATCAAGCGTCGCTTCAACTCCATTCGTGAAAATGTTCAAGATGGAGACATAGATATTTGTAAAGTACATACGGACCTGAATGTAGCAGATTGTTGACTAAACCTCTCCCTAGAGCAGAACATGATCAAAACCAGAATTCCATGGGTGTTCGATTCATCACAATGTAACTAGATTATTGACTCTAGTGCAAGTGGGAGACTATTGGAAATATGCCCTAGAGGCAATAATAAAAGCATTATTATTATATTTCCTTGTTCGTGATAATTGTCTTTTATTCATGCTATAATTGTGTTATCCGGAAATCGTAATACATGTGTGAATAATAGACACCAACATGTCCCTAGTAAGCCTCTAGTTGACTAGCTCGTTGATCAACAGATAGTCATGGTTTCCTGACTATGGACATTGGATGTCATTGATAACGAGATCACATCATTAGGAGAATGATGTGATGGACAAGACCCAATCCTAAACATAGCACAAGATCGTATAGTTCGTTTGCTAGAGTTTTTCCAATGTGAAGTATCCTTTCCTTAGACCATGAGATCGTGTAACTCCCGGATACCATAGGAGTGCTTTGGGTGTACCAAACATCACAACGTAACTGGGTGACTATAAAGGTATACTACGGGTATCTCCGAAAGTGTCTGTTGGGTTGACACGGATCAAGACTGGGATTTGTCACTCCGTATGACGGAGAGGTATCTCTGGGCCCACTCGGTAATGCATCATCACAATGAGCTCAAAGTGACCAAGTGTCTGGTCACGGGATCATGCATTACGGTACGAGTAAAGTGACTTGCCGGTAACGAGATTGAACGAGGTATTGGGATACCGACGACCGAATCTCGGGCAAGTAACGTACCGATTGACAAAGGGAATTGTATACGGGGTTGCTTGAATCCTCGACATCGTGGTTCATCCGATGAGATCATCGAGGAGCATGTGGGAGCCAACATGGGTATCCAGATCCTGCTATTGGTTATTGACCGGAGAGCAATCTCGGTCATGTCTACATGTCTCCCGAACCCGTAGGGTCTACACACTTAAGGTTCGGTGACACTAGGGTTGTAGGGATATGTATATGCAATAACCCGAATGTTGTTCGGAGTCCCGGATGAGATCCCAGACGTCACGAGGAGTTTCGGAATGGTCCGGAAGTAAATAATTATATATAGGAAGTGCTATTTTGGCCATCGGGACAAGTTTCAGGGTCACCGGTATTGTACCGGGACCACCGGAAGGGTCCCGGGGGTCCACCGGGTGGGGCCACCTATCCCGGAGGGCCCCATGGGCTGAAGTGGGAAGGGATCCAGCCCAAAGTGGGCTGGGGCGCCACTTTCCCCTAGGGCCCATGCGCCTAGGGTGGGGAAACCCTAAAGGGGGGCGCCCCCTTGCTTGGGGGGCAAGCCCCCCACCCCTTGGCCGCCGCCTCCCCTAGGAGATTGCATCTCCTAGGGCCGGCGTCCCCCCTAGGCCCCCTATATATAGTGGGGGGGGGGAGGAAGGGCCTCACACCCATGCCCTGGCGCCTCCCTCTCCCTCTCCAACACCTCCTCCTCCTCCATAGGACTTGGCGACGCCCTGCCGGAGTACTGCAGCTCCATCACCACCACGCCATCGTGCTGCTGCTGGAGCCATCTTCCTCAACCTCTCCTTCCCCCTTGCTGGATCAAGAAGGAGGAGACGTTATGCTGACCGTATGTGTGTTGAACACGGAGGTGCCGTCCGTTCGGCGCTAGGATCTCCGGTGATTCGGATCACGTCGAGTACAACTCCCTCATCCCCATTCTTTGAACGCTTCCACTCGCGATGTACAAGGTACGTAGATGCATCGAATCACTCGTTGCTAGATGAACTCATAGATGGATCTTGGTGAAATCGTAGGAAAATTTTTGTTTTCTGCAACGTTCCCCAACAGGTGTCGCCATCATTTTAGCCACCATAGCTCATGCCTGATCGCGTCAACGCGTTCGGTGCCTTCCCAGGAGCACGTAGCTCCCACCAGCTCCTCCTACCGAGCACCCTAATGCCGAGCCCAAATTAACCCAAACCACGGCCGCCGCAAACCTCGTCGCCGGCGTCGATTCCGGCGACCATCTGGCCCAACTCCACCACCCACAGACGTGGCTCAGCCCCAGCTCTCCATAGAACCCAACCATGCCCCAAACCGTGGCCTATAGCGCAATCCTGACGCGGACGCCGCCGCGATCTGAGGTTGCCGGCGGCTAAACGCAGGTACCTGACGTGGCCATCATTAGCGGTTAAATATCCCACTAACCAACCCCTGTAGAGCCACTGCCATGTGGGCCCTAGTGCCTAATTAGTTAGTTAACTACTCTGTTAGATTAGCACCGATCTCAGGAGGGCCCCACCTATCATTTTGACTTTGCCACATCACATGTTGACCGACCCCACACGTCAGCGACCCTAACCAGCACTGGGTCACTGACCAGTGGACCCCACTGGTCAGGTTTGACCTGCATGGCGCCTGTTGACCTGCTGAGGTCAGCATGACGCAGTGCTGACGCCATAACTCATTTTCTGGATTAATTTCAATTCAGGAAATTTCAAAAAATATCCTAAACTTCTAAAAATCATATAAAATCAACCGTAACTCCAAATGAAATAAATTATATATGAAAAATTATCAGAAAAATTCAAGGAATCTTTTTAAGGTATTTGAATGCATGTTTGAACAACCTAGGGTGGTTTCACAGGGCAATTTGCATAATTGACATTTAAATAAGCACATGTGGAGTTTGAATTTGAACCCTTGGTTCAAACCAACTTCATTTAATATGGTTGCTAGTTGCATTAGCTCAATCAACATCATATTTCCATATCATTATCATGCATCATGTTGTGCATTGCATTGATTGTGTTCTTCCTTGTTTGCCGGTAATTGTCCCCTCTCGGTAGACGCTGCTCCGACGCTGTAATCGTTGACACTGATGAAGACTCAATGTTATCTTCAGAAGTGCCAGGCAAGCAAAACCCCCTTGTTCATTTCGATACAAGCCCACTCACTCGCTCCTGCTCTCTTTTACTGCATTAGGACAACAACGATTCATCTGTTACTTGTTGCGGTAGTTGAACCCCTTATCCTCTGCATGACCTGTCATTGCCACAGTAAATAGATGAAACCCACTAGCATGAGTAGGAGTTGTTTGAGCCCTGATGTGCCTACTCATTCATGCTTGTTTGTCATGCCTGCTACTGCTTAGAGTTGAGTCAGGTCTGATTCATTGGGGATGGATCGGAGGTGTGTAAACATGTCCTACTGTGTGTGAGCTAAGTGTGTGAACACGTTTTGGTAAAGGTAGCTGTGAGAGGCCATGTAGGAGTACATGGTGGGTTGTCTCATTAAAACCGTCCTCAGGAACTGAGTTCTATGTCTGTGATCCATGAACAGCTACTACCACTCATTGGGATCCTTAATTGACCCTCTCGGCTTCTTAATCACCCTAGTACTCTGTCCAGGAGTTGCAACTAGTTTCTGGTGTTTGTAGGTTATGTGTTGGCGGCCGTGCGTAGCGCTGACCCTAGGGGTGGGCTATGTTGTGGTAGATACACCGTGGCACTGTGTACCGGCGCCCATTTCGTGTCTCGGGAACCCTGTTCACATCGTTCGGGGCCGTATGTGGAAACCTCAGCCGGACTTCCTACGGATGGAACCTGGATAGGCGATAAACCTGGACTAGAGACTTAAGTGTTTAGGTAGGCCGTGGCCGACACCCTCCCCAGGCTTCCGCTTGAAGGTTGCCGAGATACAAGACGTGTATATGGTGGTAAGTGGTGGGAGCGTGTGTGAAGAAGTACACCCCTGCAGGGTTATCATTATCTATTTGAATAGCCGGATTTCCGCGGATATGGAAACTTGGACCCCTTGCATAGTTCATAGACAAGTGAAAGTGGATACTCTAAAAACTCGCAAGATAAGCATGAGTGCTATGGATGGCGTTCTCGCAGGGAGACAGGAGCGGATCCATAGTTGTGTATTGATATGGTGAATATGTGGACTCGTGTGCGCCACCTCAAAAGAGTTACTTGCTGTCGTAGTTCAGGATAGCCACCGAGTCAAAGCTGGCTTGCTGCAGTTAAACTCCACCATCCCTTCATTAATAATGATGCATATGTAGTTAGTTCTGATGTAAGTCTTGCTGAGTACATTTGTACTCATGTTTGCTTATTTATTGTTTTCAGACGACAACACTGCCCCTCCGATGGGTTTTATGTAGACCTTGATATCGACGAGTGACTAGCCACCCAGGTGGTGATCCTGGCCATGAAGGGCCCTATGTAGATAGACAGGCTTCGAGAAGCCTTCTTTCTTTCTAGTGTCAGTACTCAGACCGGTTGCTTCCGCATGTGCTTGTATGAGTGTATGACTTGAGTGTCGGGTCATGTGACCCCTATCTGTATGAACATGTTATGTATGGCTCTTTGGAGCCTTTAAGTAAAGTACTTGAGTTGTAGAGTTTTGTTGTGATGCCATGTTTTATGTACTCATATCGGGCACATTGTGTGTATGATTGAAATGCTTGGTATGAGTGGGATCTGACAATCTAGTTGTTTATCCTTGGGAGCCTTTCTTATGGGGAAATGTAGTCTAGTGTTCCTCGAGCCATAGTAGTTCGCTATAGCCCGATTCACCGGAGTCCTGCTAGCCCAGCACTACTGCTCAGGACACTTGACTGGCCGGCATGTGATTCATTTCGTTCCTATGTCTGTTCCTTCGGGGAAATGTCACGCGGTGACTTCCGGAGTCCTGCGTAGCCTGCTACAGCCCGGGTTCCCCGGAGTCCTGTTAGCCCAGTGCTACAGCCCGAAATCACTTGCTGATGACCGACATGCTCGATGTGATTCATGTATGCCTGTCTCCATAGGTCTGTGCCACTTTGGGTTCACGACTAGCCATGTCGGCCCGGGTTCTCTGTCATATGGATGCTAGCGACCCTATCATATACGTGAGCCAAAAGGCGCAAACGGTCCCGGGCCATGGTAAGGCGACACCCGCGGAATACCGTGCGTGAGGCCGCAAAGTGATATGAGGTGTTACCGGCTAGATCAATGTGACTTGGAATCGGGGTCCTAACAGCGGGGTTGATTTTAAACTGCAACACCAGTGACATTAAAAGTGGGAGCAGTTGGGACGATGGTGGGTGGCAGAGCCTGGTCAAAGGGCTTGCCTCCCGGTGAGCCTGCACAGCGGTCTGCTCACACGCCTCCCTGACAGCTGGCGCAGCGGTATGCTCGCATGCCTCCTGTCGACTCACACACTTGCTCGAACGGCACCTGCCGATGAGAAGCGGGGACTCGTGGCGGCACGTAAACGCCCACGGTTTCAATAGTGAAAGCGTTCGCCTTAACGTGACAGGTCTTTGTTCCAAAATACCTTGGCTCTTCATTTGTGCAACTTGTCATAAGTAGCTTGTCTCAAATTGAAGAAAAAACTTACGAAGTAATATTTGTGCCATATCTCGTGACCATGATTAGTTTCAGGAATTTATGCTCATTTTTGGATTTTCTAAAATTTAAGATCCATGATTCGAAATAATATCATAACCTGCATCATGCAATAAATTTTCAAGTCGTACATCTGTCCTGTTGTATTTCTTAAGAAAGGATTTGGTCAAACATTTTGCTTAGTTAGACTTCAGACAAGTTATATATGTAGAGTAAAAGGATAATCCCTCCATACCAGTGCATTGCCTAATATATTAACTCAAGTACTAGGCATGAACAAACGGGCTCAATTCTATGCTCATCCTGGTGTAGTAGTTGTAGTACTAGGCAATGCAGTTGACAGGTGACCTTGACGAGCGGAGACCGAGGGAATTGAACCGTGCTCGGCATGGTAGGTAACGTTGTCTAGTTACTAAAGCATCCCTCCGTTGTTCATCGGTAGTCATTATGGACCAGGGACATGTGGGGAATTTCCTAGGGTTGGAATTCTGGTCTCCAGATATTTCGACTTGAAACGCTGAGGCTCGACTGGTTGGGGTTGCCTAATGTGCGTACCACGCACGCCACCAAAGGACACGAGCCCTTTTTTTGGATCAACACGAGCCAAGGTCTGGCTGGTACGCTGTTGGGTCCTACCATTCGAGAATACGAAAGGAACGTTTTAAATTGCCGAACGAATCTATGTGTATTACAATACTCGTATTTTCCTTGCAAATACTAATCTCAACATGGTAATTGATTTATGACGAGTTGTTGAATTAGAGTGAGTTTGTGATATAGTGATCTCAACGTGGATTTCACATTTCATGGTATCCCTAGTAAGTTTTCCAATGCAAATTCAAATTTAAAAGATGAACAATATGGAGGTGAGAAAACTTTGTATGTATCAAGCATATGACCACACACACACACACACAGAGAGACACACACGCACGAACACAACAATAATCCAATAAGTATAGTGCATCTATTTTTCCAAACCATGCATGTATGACACGAACTCAAAAATACTCCTTCTAATCCTAAATATTAGTCTTTTAGAGAGTTCAACACGTGACTACATACGGAGCAAAATGAGTGAATCTAGACTCTAAAATATGTCTATATACATCCGTATGTGCCAGTCTATTTGAAGCCTCTAAAAGACTAATATATAGGAACGAAGGGAGTAAAATGTAAGACATCCATGGTCCTCAGTTCAATATTTAAAATGAACATGAAACTAAAACATGAATATTAAGTCTAGTACTACAGTACATGCAAATGTTGTGTTCAGGCGGAGCTATGATTGTCGGGGGTCAACCCCTCGACCTTAGATAAAATTGTGGAGCTCTGTTTAGGGTTGTCTAGATTATATTTGTCCCCACCCTCCCAACCACCGAATGGTTCTGCACCCCCACCCCTCCTCCCCAGGAGAATATCATGTGCCCCCATACCTTAGATGCTATATGCCGATACGAGTTGCTTGGAGCTTTGTAGATCTGAGATATAGCAGCTCACATGACGCATCTTAATATTTTTGCAGGAAACCTTGATGAGTTTGAGAATTGCACACAATTTGTACAAAAACTACTTAGATGCCCTCTGATCACATATCCAACGACCTCGAAGCTCGTATCACCATAGCATCTAAGATGAAGGAGGACATCATATTCTCCTGTATGTAAGAATATCATGTGCTACCACACCTTAGATGCTTTGGTGATACAAGCTCTTCGGAGGCGTTGGATTTGTGACCCAACACCTCCTCGGTGGTTTGAATGGTTTTTTGTAGAAAAGCCCCAAAAGAGTTCGACCACTGCTTACAAGCACAAAGACTGCTTAGATGCCATTGGATCTCAGATCAAACGACCTCCAAGCTCGTATCACCATAGCATCCAAGCTACGATAGCACCTTATGTTTTCTCGCACGGGAGAGTATGAGGTGCTCCCGCACCGTAGATTCTATGGTGATACGAGTTCACTGAGATCTAACGGCCCATAGTAGGAGGTTTGAATGTTTTTGCAATATACGGCTGATAGAGTTTGGGAAATGCGCAGAAAGTACAAGTACTACGCATGTGCCATCTGATCACTGATTATGAGCACCGGGGAGCCGTTGGATCGAAGATGCAGCGGCACACACGAGGCCTAAATGTTTTATTTGCAAAAAAAACCTTCGGAGAGTTTGGAAATTGTGCATAATTACAAAGACTACTCCCAAGCCATTGGATCTCATTTCCAACGGTGTAAAAACTCGTATCACCATAGTATCTAAGCTGCGGGGTGGATGTGATATTCTATGCCGCTGTCATTTTTGTTCGTAAACTTGCAAAAAACGTGTAACTCGTGTCGTTACTTGTGTAATCGCACAAAGTGTTTGTTCAAAAAAACCATCCTACACTGAAATACCGGAACAACACACGGGGGTCCCACTTGTCATTAATCAAATTTGGACCTAAAACTAACAAATCGGAAAGACGAGATTCAAACTGGCAACCTGGACTACAAAGCGTAAGTCGAAAGCCTGAAAAAACGAACGGTTGTTGGCTTTGTCCCATAACTTGATTTATACAGTACTTGCGTTGATTAGAGAAGAAGGAGTGCCTCGTCAACACGTGCATGACCGTTGTCTCACTTACTGGTGGGTCCCAGGTCTGTGATCTCAATCTCTCTTCTCTCCATCGCCTAACCTTTGCACGGGCACACACGAAGAGCGGTGCTAGCTTGCTGTGGTGTTATTACAACTAAAAAAAGCTTGGAAAATAGAAGAATCGGCTAGAACAAGAGACGTTGTGGCTGGTCGAGACCGAGCTAACCACATCTATCCTCCGTGCCACGTTTGCAAGATGAAGCTGTGTGGCTAGTGGGGTGTTTCAACCGACTGGCTGGGTCCCGAGGTCGAACCATAGGTACTACGTCTGATATAGTATATTTTTACACACACATTTTTCCTCCGTGCCGAGACGTGGCACACCCTACTGCGCGGTTTCGGGGTCCTCCCGGGTGGTGCATGCATATATTCTTCCTGACGTGGGATGCCCTACCGCGTGTTTTCTGGGCCCTCCTCGGTCGTAGCGCCAAAGCAAGTAAATGAGTCAACAAATCACAAAAGACCACCTTTCCCGTCGAGTACATCAGTGAAGCATGGTGGCTAGCTAGTTGGGCTAGTTCGGCCGATTAGCTAGGCCGTCGCCGCATTTGTTTTTTCACCCCTTTATTATCTACTTGCCGGCAGGTAAATTTAAATATCCACCGCGGCATTGCTCTGGTGTTTGGGTGCGGCAGGATTTTTAATTTTTTGATTGATGGGAGCAGGCGCAACAGGATTTTTAATTTTTCGATTGACGGGAGCAGGCGTGTCAGCAATTAGTCATGATGACTCCGCTTGTAAAAACCCACTGCTCCCTGATGTGAGAAGTCGTCGACTGGTGTTTTACCGTGGTGAAAACCAAAAGATTCCCCGCTCCCTCCGCCTTCCCGTAGATTGCATTGCCTTTCAGCCGTTTCGCCCCCTTTGCTTGCTCTCCCCATTGCTTCTACCTGGTGCCATGGCGGCGCAGCAGATCACGGAGTCCGAGGTGAGGCGCCTGACACAGGCTCCCGTTGACCGGGAGCGGGTGGTTGCACCCTGCATCTCCAACGTCGTGCGCCTCGGTGGTGTTTAGGCGGCCTCTGCATGGGCATGTCCATGTCTCAGCGCAACATGACCATTGGATCAAACTCAGACGGTGCAGATCAGTCACTTTAGCACAAAGCGCGTGGGTGTGTTTGGTTGCATTTTCATCTCAATATAGTTGTTTCCTCTTCGTGTATTTTTGTCAACCTACTAGTGTGTACTCATGCACCCTTCATGCACTCTGCCAAACACCCAAAAGTTGGTCGAGAAGGGAACTTTTGCTCCCATCCCGTGCACCCTTCATACACCCTGTCTAACACTATTCGTGCTTCATATGGTTCATGTTTCGTGGAGTACTGTAGCACCGTACTCTCCGTGCACTGTGAACCTAGTTCTGTTAACATTGATCTCACCGTTCATTCTCGACCGGACAGTCAAAAAAGCGGTACTATGTTACATATAGGAGTAGTTGACATGCGCACAACATCATTTGTTATCGTCAGATCTTACTACACTAGCAACAAGATTGTGTAGTACTAACGTATGAACCACTGCACATGCCTAGTAGTAGGAGCACTGTGTATGTTCAAGTGGCTGCCGTGTTTCGCACTCCTCCGTCGTTAGAGTGGAAACGCTTACTATAATCATTTTTTTCTTCAGAAAAACATTGGACACGCTCTACCATGCGGATCCTCCTCCAGCCATGCACTAAATTACTCACTTTCGCTGACGTGTGGGACAGCCAGCACCTGGGTCCACCAGCCATGCACTAAATTACTCCATAGTAGAGTGACGGTAGACTACCCCGATCGAACCGCCGTAGTAATGCCCAATGAGCCGTCAAATCACAAAACCCCCTCCTTTCCAGCAGTAAGTTGGACGGATGAAGCAACCATCATTTCACTCTTCTCTCTCAACTTCCTCTCTTGAAGGAAACCCCCACTCTCTTCGCTTCTCCCTCATCTCGTTCCTCCTTTCACTCTTCTCTCTCAGCTTCCTCTCTTGGATGGACGCCAGAGCACCGGCCGACGTGATGTCTATGGCTCTGGCCAAAACCATCGAGGCTCATGGTACGAAGAAGCACAAGCACCCCGCCGAGACTACCGCAGACAAGCTCAAAGCCATCGCCCTGTCCAAGCCCCCTCTCCGAGATCCGTCATTAAGCAAGTCCAGGTAATGTCTCTTGTTGACGACCTTTTTCTCGATCTTGATCGTGTTTTTTCATCTAACACGCAGTACTAGTACTGGTAGTACAACTTTCTCGGTGATCTTGCATGTGATTTTAGTGTGCCAAATGACGGTTCTAAATTCCTCTTTTGAGCAAAACATGCGAGAGGTTGACACTGATTTCTTATAGATTACTTTCACCTAATCCCTCTGTCCCAAATTTCTTGTCTTAGATTTGTCTAGATACGTACGTACCTAATACTAAAATGTGACTTAATACATGTTCTAGTGTCTTTTTGACTCATTCTGTGCGTATATGTAGTCATATATGGAGTATAATATCAAAAATCATCTTATATTTCTTAACGGAGGTAGTAAGAAAATATGGTTTCTGTTTGAATTAGAACCAGGTCCGCGGTGGAGATGAAGTTCTCAAAGTCATGCCGTGTGAACTGGAAGACCTGATGATGAGTTCTACTACTGAACTATCCAGCTGCTGTGTCCTTGTCGCCACGTGTCCTGAACTAGTGTTTGCCTGTAGCATTGTTATCAGGCGTGTTCTCGAGGCTGTACTTGACCACAACAATTTCCTGGCTGTGCCTTCGATTACGAAGGGTGTGGTTCTTGGAAAGCTTCCCAACAAATCTGACGCAGCCTGTCTTCATCATAATGTTTATGAGTGGAAAGATCACTCTGTTAGCTTCTCCAAGGTTGACTAGATGGTTATAGTGCATGTAGACATCTCACACGAAGCCCATGGCCTAGTCAGTTATGCGGGGTTCATCCCGTAGGTCGGTGGCAAGAAGTAGTCTGCAGAGTTTAGTTAGTGCAACTTTGCTTGTCTGTAGTAAGTACTATTGTTCATTACTTGATTTGTGTTTGTGAACCCTGTATTGTTTAATAGTATTGCCGCTTTTGGTGTGTGGTCAGTCCTGGGAACGGTCTATGTTAATGTTTGTCCACTCAATTTAGTCTGTATATTTTGAAGTATCCAGATCATATTTTTTGTGAGGACGGTTTATCAATTATGGTTACACTCCAATATCTGTATGCATTGCAGGGTTTATCGCACCCACCAGGATTTCCAGTCCCATGGATGTTCGGTCCATATGATTTGTCATGACCTTTGGACTGTCCTGCTTGTGGGAGTAGGTGGGGCCCCTGCATGCCACGCGTAGTTGGACGATCAATCTTCTGTTTAGTACTTCAACATAGTGATTTCCTGGTAAGGATTCACTCGTGTCACATCAAGTAAATCTTATTGATTTACTGTCTAAATCTTATTGATTTAATGTCATGTTTTCTTTCTTTTCCTGCAATTTTAGGATGCAGCTTTTGCTATGTGACATTCATCACAGAATAAACCGTTTGGTTTGCTCTACGATGGCTATTTTTGCAGGTTTCACTTCTTATGTCGTGTCAGTAACGAAGGCACTGTCC
The DNA here is from genome assembly GCA_034509565.1 of Triticum monococcum. Lineage (NCBI taxonomy): Eukaryota > Viridiplantae > Streptophyta > Magnoliopsida > Poales > Poaceae > Triticum > Triticum monococcum. Next base: position 444,631,362 of record CM067845.1, read on the forward strand.
ATCACTTATATTACTGGAAAAAATTGGATCAGTCTGTTGTCTTAGTACAAGGTGAATCCCTATGATGAACTGCAGTTTGGTTTAACAAAAACGCCATAATTAGTCCCTCTCGTGTTTAAAAGAAATGAAGAAAAAGACTGGATCACGGTCATAGATCCTAGTCAAGTTAGAAAGGTGATCATAGCAGACCAGACACGATCGCCGCTGTCTCGCACAGATCGAGCACCGACAGTTGCTCTAGCACTGACAGCGGCAGCAGCTCAGTCTGATCCAGCTGAGGATTGGGCACCGACCGCGTCAGCGGATCAGTCTGATCTACCAGAGGATCGGGCATCGACACCGGCACCTGCTCCGACACCGACACCAGCTCTACAAGGAGCACCATCTCCGGCAGCAGCAGCGGCTTCGGCACCTGCACCAACAATTGCACTTGCACCTGCTCCGGCCCGTGCAGTTGCACCGGCAATAGACTGGGCTGCAGTTCGCACTTCATATACCAAAGTCCTTACAAAAACTAACATGCCCACCTTCTTGGTAAGCATTGGCCGCCCAAGTGCTTCGTTCTTTTTTCTTTCCATGTTGTTTCACATGATTCACTGTGTTGATCTAACTGTTTGGGTATGTCTTCTTGTTTGCAAACAGAGAATTCCTAGAGCAACGAGGGACTCATTCAATAATCTAGGCGACCGCGGCCAAGTTTCTCTTACCAAGTGCAGCCTTGGTGTGAATGAACCTGCTCAATATAACATAAGTACAAAGGACGGTCGCGTGATGATTGATGCTAAAGGATGGTCAAGGTTCAAATCTAAATCATATTTTGCGATAGGCGATGATGTCAAAATCGAACTTTCTCGGCAAGGAGAGCTGGTCCAAATTAACTTTGAAATTCTTCAGTATCAGCACGCAACTGACGAACTGATCTATCCTTCAAGAGATTTTGATGTAATAATCTGGCATGGTGAAACAAGTGTCCTGTGTGTATAAGTAGTACGATGGTATTAGTTATCACATGGTATACCGTTGATAGAATTGCAACTCTGGTTGCTGGTTAGGAATTGTCGTTCGATTTCATTCCAACAGCTGCCGTGCTTTATTCAATTTTGTGTATTCACCTTGTGACAGCATCTAAAACCAGCACCGTACCGATCGCTTGCAATATGAAAAGCGCTCAGGTAGAACACATGGGCCCACAAACATGCAGGGTTGGCCTGCGGCCCAAAGTCCAGAATCGTGAGCCTATCTGAGTATTATATTCTCAGCTGAACCCCCATAAAAAAAGCTAAACGCCCATAAAAAAAGCTGAACCCCCATAATGCCCGTGCATTGCAGAGGGAGTATATTTCTCGGCAAGGTGAGCCTGTGATATAAAAGATTTGTATATTTCTTTACAGAGGGAGTATCTCTTTGTCAAAAAATATATTTATGTGTAACTAGTTTCTCCTGTCTTTCTACTTCCTTTCGCTGATATGTGGGGCAACCGGCAACGGGGTCCAGGTGCCATATGCACAAATTAGAGTGCACAACTTCACAGTAGACACACCCCGGTCGTAGCGCCGCAGTAATACCCAATGAGCCGTCAAATCACAACCCCCCTTTCCAGCTTTAGCAGTAAGCTGGACGGATGAAGCGGCAACATTTTACTGGGCCTGAATCCCATTCTACCTCGTTTGATTGTTTAGAGAAAACCCCCTCTCGGCGATTGCATAGGGTTTTCTCATGGAGAACCAGGTACGAATTCTTCATCCATCCCCGACAAATCCAAGTCCCTTGGTCGCAGGTAATGCTAGGATGGCAGCCGCCGCCGTTGATGCATTTTTCTTCCTACTGAATCTAGTGTGTTTCATTTGCAATGCCCAAAGTGCGAGTACCCTACAGGTTTCTGCGCCCTCGGTGAGACGCCACACTTGTTCCTTCTTATCGTAACACATCATTTTGAAACGTGCACAATATGTTCCTAGAATCCTCTTTTCTATCTGGGAGGGAGGGTTTTTTTTGAACATGCTGTGTTCTCATATTATTTTTCTTGCAGTGTATTATTTGCTCCGCCAGAACACATGTACTCAAGATGCTCGGCCTTGCCATAACTGAATACACTAGTTTAATGGTCACAGTGAAGATAAGCCATGGATATAAGTTCCGAGTTGGGTTCATGAACCAAGAAAATCGCTACTTTTTTATGGCCGAGTTTGGATAAACTTTCTCAAGTGTTACAGACTGAAAGTTGGCGCACGAATGTTGATGGAAATAGCACAACCTGGTCTCATCTTCACTGTGATCTTCCACCCCGACGTTGTTCCAATTGTTCATCCATGTTAGTTTTGTATCTGGTTCTTGCTTGTTGCCTCGATTACTTCTTAATCCACCTATTATGTCTAACTAATCAAAATTTAACTTTAGAAGTAGCAACGAATCTCTCACGAAGATGCTACTTCTAACTAATATTTTCTTATATTTGGTGGCACGTGTAGGTCTTTTCAGAGTTAAGCAGTCTGCTTGTTTGTTAGTCTGTAATAACTCGGCTGTTTCTAATGGCACTGAAGTTGATTGGATCGACATCCATAAGTTCCTACACTTTATTGATCGTCTTGAGGTCCTTGTGGGGCGTTTCAATGGTGGAAGGCCACGTGGGATATGTGTGCCACTGCTGCACTTGTTGAACAGGTCCAACTATGTCAAGAAACTTATGGTACGGGCTGTTTTCTGTTATATATGTTCTTCATAAACTACTTCTTATACACAGTTTTATAGCTGTGATCTTCTTGAAACAGGAACTGCCGAGTTCTATTGTTCCTATACAGATGCCTGACCATGGTCGGGTCAGACTTGCGCTTGGTCACAACATGATGTTTATGTTGACCTACTCAATTCCCCTTGGAGGTGAAAAGATACTTATTCATGGGTGGTCTCAAATAATGAAGGCCCTTACATCTTGGAGAATAGGACACAAGATTATGTTCTTGCTTTTCCATGGTTCTAAAGCGAATATCCTGTTTATTGACCATGTTGCGAGATGAAGCCGCTTTAAGAAGGTTGTGGATGCGTGGGGTGGCACCCGGGCCTTGTCCTAGGGCCTGGCGGCCTCACCCTTGGTTAACTGTTGGCAAAGTAGCACTGTTCGAGGCGTTCTTTGTACGGTTGAACCTGTATAAGTACTCATACTGCTTTCAGCTTTGGTTGTTAAGTGCCCCTACTAGTTTCAGTTAAGGTTGTTAAGTACTCCTACTACTTTTCTAGTCTGTCGTGTTTCTTTAGTCCTGTCTTCCTCCAGCCGCCAAAACCAAACTAGCACCAGCGGGACCACCTGCTTCTGCCTCCCACGGCTGGCTGCGCCTCAGCGCACGCATCACCGCCCCACCGTCTCCTAAATCGTTAACGCCGACATCCTCCGCGCGCTTTGGTGCGCTCGCTGCGGCGCCGCCCTCTCGCATTGTCAACATGGTCAACAAACAACAGGAATCAACATAATTACGTGGAGAGGATGACAGTAGGGGCCCACCACGTCAGCGTATGGAAAAATAAAATGCTTCCTCGTAGTGTTTTCCTGACATATGGGACCCACGACATTGTGAGCGTATATAGTCAATAGACAAGAGAACATCACAAGATCGGCTGACACCTGGGACATAGCTACTCGAGCAGTTATTTTTTATGTTTGATATTGTTGAGACGGAGCAGGGTTTGATTTGGGCTGTGGCCTGTCTAGCCCAGGCTTATATTTTATGTTCACCATGTGACCAGCCCAGCTATTTTTTCTTGGTGAAAATGAGCCCTATTTATTTTTTCTAAAGAATACCCAATCTAGACCTACTTATTTTTCTACGCCCTGATGGGCTGCAACTCTTTCAAGATGCCTGCAAATCTTGAAAGTAATATGAAATGGGTTGTAAATATAAAAATAGACGACAAATTGGCAATTACTTTATAATTTCTGAATTTTTTCACATTTTCAGATTCCTATTTCACTGGGCATTAACCTAATTTAAATATATCTTCAAAGTACTTTAAATCTGGCTCGACATTTAGGTATTAAAAATAGTTTGGAACCCACAGAAATGTGTGAAATTGGCCCTGGCCAACTAAAAAAATGACTGCAATAAATTGCATAAGAAGTTGCCATGAGCTATATATAAATTATTAAAAAAAAGAGGGAGTGGTCTGACTTGTGGGCCTGTTTAGTTGACGCGTATGCAAGATTTTTTTAGTTATTATATACGTCAACAAACGATTCTAGCAGACGTAACCGTTGGATGTAAATCCAACGGCCGTCGTGTTTCTTCAATCTCTGATCTTCTTGCTCCAGCCGCCAAAGCAGCGCCGACGGGACCGCCTACTCCCGCCTCCCGTGGCCGGTTGTGCTGCCGTGCAGGCCTCAGGGCCCCCTACTATTCCCACCAATGGCCAGGGCATCCCTCTACTCACCCACACCCCTTGTTATTCTGCGGTGACGGCAGCCTCACACCGCAGCCGAACCGGTGAACCCTCATACTCCTCTCCGCGCGGGCTTCCACTGCCGCGTCTTCCCCGGCTCCACGTCGTCCCCTTCCTAGGCCTCGCCGTTATCCACCGCCGTGGTGCTCTCGGCGCGGCGTGGTCAATGTGGTCAACGACCTAGTTCCATCGGAAGAGTACTGTACGTGGAGAGGCTGACAACTGGGTCCACGGCAGCCGCAAGGAAGTGCCTCCTTATTATGATGAAAATAATTATTCCTCCACCTGATAGCAGGGACCCACCGTACGGGCCACCAGTATTTCACGAAAAAAAAGTTTCCCCCTGACTGCTGGGACACACAGGACGGGCCACCATATTTCGTGAAAAAACTTCCCCCCCCCCCCCCCCGCTGTCAGGTCGGACCCACCGGAAGTGCCTCCTTATTACGCACAAAAATTGAATACCCCCTGCTAGCTAGGACCCACCTTAGTGGGAGGCTGACTTGTGGGCCTACTAAGTTGACTAGGACGGAGGCCTTTGTCAACTTTAGTCAAAATATGAACGATTCTAGCTCCAGTGACGGTACGATGTCCATCCAAAGGCCGTAGTGCTTCTTCAACCTCTGGTCTTCTTGCTCCAGCCGCCCAAAGCAGCACCGGTCATGCCGCCTGCTCCTGCCGCCCGTGGCTGGCTGTGATGCCGCGGAAGCCTCACTGCCCCCTACTACCCCCATCGCTAGCTAGGCCATCCCTCTACGCACCCACACCCCCTATTATTCTGCGGCGACGGCAGCCTCACACCGCAGCCGAACGAGTGAACCCTCATACTCCTCTACGCGTGGGCATCCACTGCCATGTCTTTCCCGGCTCCGCGTCGTCCCCTTCCTAGGCCTTGCCGTCGTCCACCGCCCTGGTGCTCTCGGCGCGGCGTTGTCAACGTGGTCAAGGAATGGCTTCCATCGGACGGGGACTGTACGTGGAGAGGCTGACAGCTGGGTCCACGGCCGCAGCAAGGAAGTGCTTCCTTATTACACGCAAAATAATTATTCCTCCACTTGACAGCTGGGACGCACCGGATGGGCCACTGTATTTCATGAAAAAATGTTTCCTCCTGACTGCTGGGACCCACCACCTACATCTTCGCACGCAAGGAAGTGCGTCCGGGCAAAAAAATGATTCGCCCCCTGACTGCTGGGACCCACTAGATACATCTTCACAGGAAAGGAAGTGCGTGACAGTCGGGACCCACCTGGTCGAAGCATACGTAGCGTTGCCATTCTGGTCGCGAACGTGCACGTACATATATACTGGTGGAAGTAGAAGCGCACACGTGTCGTAGTAGAGGCGCGTACGTGTCGTAGTAGAGGCACGCACGTAGCATGTACACGTACGTACATCGGCCAGGGTGCAAGAAATAAAATACGGCCATGTATGTGTACATACGGGCGGGGTCTCGAAGGCCTACTTGCGCATACGTACGGCCAGGGCTCGTGTACATGGCTGGCTCGGAACGGAGAAAGAACGTCATCGTCGTGTTCATGGGGGGCAACAGAATGCGTCGTGTTCATGGGGAGGCAACGGAACACGTCGTGTTCATCGGGAGGCAACGGAATGCATCGTGTTCATCGGGAGGCAATGGAACGCGTGGGAGCCAAGCGGCTGGGTCAGAACGGAATGCGTGGTCGTGTTCATCGGAAGGGCTTGGACGGAACAGGCGATGGAAACGAGGCCTGGCGTACCACACAATGGAGGAAACAGACCACCTACGGTCGAAACGGGGGTCCTGTTCATCGGGAGGGGTGTGGCGTACCGCAAAAGGAAGGAAACAGACCTCCTACGGTCGAAATGAGGGTCCTGTTGATCGGGAGGGGTGTGGCGTACCACAAAACGGACGAAACGGACCTCCTACGGTCGAAACGGGGGTCCTATTCATCGGCAGGGGTGTGGCGTACCGCAAAACGGGACTCCACGGGATACTGTTCATCTCCACCGTCGACCTCCTCCAGCCTCCACGGGCTACCGTCGACCTCCTCCAGCCTCCATGGGCTCCTGTTCATCCAGCCTCCACCGCACGCTACTTCACCGGCTACTGTTTAACCACCCCTCCACCGTCTACTGTTCATCCAGCCCTCCACACCATGGGGTCCTGTTCAACCACCCCTCCACGGGCACCCCTCCACCGTCTACTGTTCATCCAGCCCTCCTCCACACCACGGGGTCCTGTTCATCCAGAGGCAACGCCACAGCTCACTGTTCATCCAAACCCCCGCAACGCTCACTGTTCATCCCAGAGGCAGCATCGACCGGCTGCAGTTAGCAGCAGTAGCAAAGGAATCGCTCGATCGGGTTCAGTTAACAGCCATCGATCGATCACTCGGGTTCAGTAACGCGTAGCCTACAGTGCAATCGCTCGGGTTCAGTAACGCGTAGCCTACAGTGCAATCGCTCGGGTTCAGTTAGAGCCCAAGCCTTGCTCGGGTTGAGTTAGAGCCAACGCCTCGCACACACGCGCGTACGTGTACGAGAGAAATGCGCATCGCTCGGCCCCCGACCTCCCACCATAACCGGGAACTCCCCAAAATTTTCCGCGCCCTCACTTCTACCACGGTTTTTTCATCATGGACGACCCAGGGAATGTCATGCAGCTGCGTCTCCAGCCCGCCCAGGACGAAAAGCCCATTTTCTGTCATGATTTTTTGTCATAGAAGTAGGAGCCCACCTCATCTATGATGATACCGGGTTTTGTCACAATTATCGTCATAGAAGTGTCATATGTATGACATAATTTTTTTTTCATTCGGCCCAAAATGTCACAGATGTGTCTTTTTTTTGTAGTGGGGAACACTGAAGTGCTTCATGGACTCAAGACAAGGACTTTCGATACATGGCAGAAGTACAACAGATGGTGGATCGAGGAGCTGCCGGTAGTTCTCTGGTCCCTCAGAATGACACCTAATCGAGCTACCATGCAGACTCCCTTCTCCCCGGTCTACGAGGCAGAAGCAGTTATCCCCACCGAACTCATTTACGGATTTCCTCGGGTGCTTGCCTATGATGAAGTAGCACAAGATCAGCACTGACGTGAAGACGCTATGTTGCTCGAGGAGAACCGTTTCCGGGCCGCTACACGTGCTACATGCTATCAGCAAGCCCTGCATCACTACCATAACCGCAGGGTTCGTGCCCGGTGTTTTGAGGAAGGTGACCTTGTCCTTAGGCGCGTTCAGTCCGCCAAGGGTAGACACAAGTTATCACCGAAGTGGGAAGGCCCTTACCAGGTAGTACGAGTCTCCAGACCGAGCGCAGTCCGTCTGGAGACCGGAGATGGCACACCATTGCAAAACCCATGGAACATTGGGCATCTCCGTAAGTTCTACCCTTAAGGCGCAGAGGCTGCCGGGCCCTGCCCGACAGCCACCCATTGTACATGGCATTTCCGAAGTTGCATGTAACCCCTTGTACAAGCCGAGGCAATGACCCCGTGCAATAGAAAATATAGAAGCGCTGTAGGGGGCCCCCAACTAAGATTGCATGCATGCACAAGCACAACTAGATAATTGCATAAGCACTTCATGAGCATTTGCATATGCATATAGATAAGATTGCATGCTTCATTCATTCTCATCTACATGGAGTTGTAGGTTCTTGCCGTGAACCTGGCTTCGACAAAGGACGAGAAGACTGCACGACACTTCAATCCCCGGCAAGCCAAACAGATAAGTTCACCTCTTGTCCATTAGTATTCTGTAAAGCTTCAACTTTGCATAAGAAAACCTCGCCTCCCTCTTTGAAACTTAGGTGCTCCCATCCATGACTCGAATGCTGCTTCAGTCAGGGTGGTCGTAGTGGCCTTTGGGAAAAAGGGGTTGGCGGGGGGCTGACCCCTCTGTCTGTTCCCCGGCAGATGAAGTTCTCCTCTAGACAAAGAGGGTGCCCGCAGGATATCCTGCCAGGGAAAACTCGTTTATTCTATTAAAGAGGAACTTTGCCTCCGCATGGACATACACATGCACGAGTTCCCGACATGATTCATCTTTTTCATTCATATGCAGTTGCAAGTACAAGCATTACACAATACAAAGATGGGCTCGAGAGATTATATTATTTGAGTTAAAATTTGGCGATTGCTGGCAGATTTAAGATTGAAAAAAGATAAAAACCCTATAGCCCCTCTTTACCTTTCTTTGCTCCTTTTCCCAGGATGATTAAACCCGAGGGAAAGGAGAATAAAAGAAGTGATTGGGGGAGGGCGGCGATGAAGAGACCGGCGGAGCAGTTATCTGCCATGGTCCGCGGGTGACGTGCACCCAGGAGCTGCGCAATGTGACGAGCAAGGCCCATCACCCCTCCCCGAACGGAAATATGAGAGGAGGAAAAGGGGGAAGGGGCAGACACAGTAGCGGCATCACCCACGACGGGTATACACCGCTACCATCGCTCCAGCCAACCGGAAGTCTCGCCTCTTGTCAACAACGACCCTAAGGCCTCCGGGAGGGGCAATGCTGGGATTACTAGTGATCTCCAGCTCTGCCTCCTGGCCGAGCTTCAAAGAGACCAAGAGTGTTGGATTTTGGGTTCTGGCAAAACCCTTGAGGTTTGAACACTGGGGTGTGTAGAAAGATCTCTCCCCCCTCTAGCTCGCACTCGACACGATGTCACGACCTTGCTCGACGAACCCGAAGAACGAGAGACACAAGATTTATACTGGTTCGGGCCACCATTGTGGTGTAATACCCTACTCCACTATGGTGTAGTGGATTGCCTCTTGGGCTGAGGATGAACAATTACAAGGGAAGAGCAGCCTCCTGACGAGAGGTGTTCTTGTGCTTGGTGAACTTGTGTGGTTGGGGATGATCTAGATGAGCCCCACCCCTTTCCATGGTGGTGGCTAGTCCTATTTCTAGAGGCCCTGGTCCTCTTCCCAAATATTGAGTGGGAAGGGATCCCACAACAACCAAATTTGAAGGGAGACAACTAGTACAAGTTATCCTGGCAAAAGTAGTCTACGCCTGCCAAAGGCTCTGGTGGTGACGCCGTCTTGGGCTCCACGGTGACCTCCGTCCTGCTGTCCTACTGGTCTTGGTCTTGTTGCACCAATATGGAAACATTTTCCTGATGCCTCGGGACTCCTCGCCTGTGCTTGCCTCTTTAGCACCAAAGAGGAAACGAGGACACTACGCGCGCTGGTTCCCGCCTGGCTCCAATCATCATGGCTTGCATCACTGGAACCTCGCGTGGTTTCCCTTGACTTGATCTCTCCACCCCTCGCGAGCCGGCCTAGTGAGGCCGCCCCTGAGGAGGTCTTGCATCGTCCGTCTCGCGAGGCTTGGCCCCTCGCGAGGGTCTTGAGTGTTTGCTGGTGAAGATGGGCTGTACAGGGCCGCTGGGGGAGCCACACCGCGGGCCGCAGGCAGGCAAGTCTAGGGACCACCGTTCCCAGAACACCGACAGTAGCCCTCAGGCACAAGGCACGCTCAGGCTTGGCTTCAAGGTGAAGCCAAAGGGCAAGTGCTGAGCGCTGCAGGCCCCAACAGCCTGCGGCCACAGTTGGCGCGTGGCGATTGATTAGACGTGGGCGTCTCCGCTTCCCCATGCTGCCTTGGCAACTGCCCGACTTGATGAGTCCTTGCTGCATGCAGAAAAAGATCATTATTATCTTAGATCATGGAGGCCGGCGGTTGGCCCCCTGGCTATAGATGGGAAGTGGGGGCAGAGCCTCTGTCACCCATCTCTTGCTTCGCTTCTCCTGCTCCTTCTTCCTCGTTCCATCGCTTGCTGCATCGGCTATGGCGCCGATACGGAGGTTCTCGGCCACGGAGAAGGAAAAAACTCCCCTTAACAAGCATGCGCTACTCCCGACGAAGAAGAGCCGGTCCCATTGTCGCGAGGTAGTCGTGAGGCCGATAGTGTCGCGGCCGTGGTATGAGCGGCCACCTCCTGGGTACCCGTTGCCCTTTTACGCCCAAGCCAAGGGCTCCGGAGGGAGGGGCGATGAACACCGTTGGCCGCACCAGGGCCGTGGTCGCCGCGCCGCGGTGACGCACACCATCGCCCCAGGGGTCCACGCCACGGACTCCTCGCGCGAGTTCGTGCTGTGGGCGGCAATGCCTCCGAGCAATTGTATTTGCTTCCCGTAGTTCTTCTCCACTGAGATGCCGCCGAGGGGCCCTCTCGAGATTTGGCTGCAGCACGCCGACTGCGATGCTCTGGCGACTGGAGCAGAGGTTGAAGCCGTCTCCTTTGGGAGGATCTTCATGACTCACGACTGGGGCGAGGTCGCCCGAGTCTGCCGTGCGAAAGGCGCCCTCGCCATCCACTTCAGGTACGATGGTGCCTCCATGATGTTCTTCAAGGTCTTCGACGAGGAAGGCCACCGCTTGGAGTGCTGCCCTGAGGGGGGTCGTCAGGACGACGCTGCGGCCAACGCCGAGCCTGCCGCTGGGCTCGGCAGCAGCTCCTCCAACGACAGTGGTGACTCCTGGTGGTCTAGCGGCTCTCCCGAGCTCGCCGAGACTTCGGAGACTAGTGACGACAGCTATGTGCCCCCAAGCTCTCACCGGGCCTGGAGCAAGGCCGCCAAGTCCGGCCACTGCCGTCGTTGATCTGGATGGACTTGGTGCTGGCCCCCTGTGGCCCACTATTGATGATGGCATTGGCGATGTCCGACGCGTGTAGATAGAGATCCTAGGAATTCCCTTCCTTTTGTTCCCTGCGAGGAATCAAAACGGACCCCGCGGGGGTGTGTAAAGCATCTGTAATGTCTTTTGTCGATATTATCTTTATTGTGAAAACTTGCGAATGTGTGTCCTGCTATGGCTCGGTCTCCCCTTTCCAACCCCGCAACAGCTTGGTGCTCTACGCCGACAGGTCCTGGTCCCCAGGCAGGCTGCAGCCGTCGCTGGTATGCTAGGTCGCGATGTCGGGGTCAAGGCCAGGAGGTGAGCGGCCCGAGGTCCAGTAAGAGCTGCTGAGGCGCGATGCTCAGGAGGTCCCCTTTAGCGTGCAAGCAGCTACCTGAGGATGGGAAAGGGAGGCGACGTCGCCACAGCAGGGCAGCAAAAGGCGAGGATCTTATCCCGTAGCGCTGGGTTGATCCGGGCACGTAACTTATCTAGGCATTCCGGAGCTGGTTCCTTTTGTTGCGCCAGATTTTGGCGTTGACCACTGCTGGGTAGCTAGGTTAGGCCCGTGCGAGCCTCCCCCTCTTCTCCATGCTCTCGTGTGTGCTCTACGTCCTCAGGTCCCGGCCCTCCAGCGAGCTCAGTCGCCGCTGGTATGCCAGGTCGTGATGCCGTGGTCAAGGCCAGGGGGTGAGGGCTGGAGAGCCAGCAAGAGCTCCCGAGTCGCGATGCTCAGGAGCCCCCCTTTTAACACGCAAGCGAATCACATGGAAGAAGAGGGAGAGCCTGCGGTACCACATGCTGTAGTCCTCAAGAGGTTCCTGCAAGTGAGCGCGAGGAGGGGCACAAATTGCCATGGTGATTGTCGATCCGTCACTAGTACATGGAAGGGGACTCCCTACTGCGGAGAGCCCCCGAGGCGTGTACAACCCCGTCCTGACACGTGGCTGGCACGGTAGAGCTAGACAAGGTGCGTCTAGGAACTCGTGAGCCAGCGCAGGACTCACGAGGCCCTACCTCAAGGCGGGTTGCGCCTGATCTTGGTTCTTGATGGCTGTGGTGTTCCTGCGAGATGGTTAGACAACCTGCACTGAATGAATTTCCTAATGTCATTGCAGGAGAAGGCCAAGCACCAACGACCCCAGGAGCTGATGTGAACGGGGCCGGCCCGCCAGACAAAGCTCAGCCGTTGGATTTATCGACGCTGTAGGGACGAGCCCGAGCATAGAAGCCGTGCCTAGCCTTCTTATGCGAAGGATCCTGAAGAAAGACGATCGACGCGCGACTCCCATGGTGGGTGACAATCAAGCAGGTGATAACCATAGATAGATCATGCATGAAAAGCAAACTAGCTTAGGTAAATGCGAGGACGATACATGCCACTGGGTCGGACCCAAGCGGCCTAGGGATGATGCAGCCCGAGGGGCGCCCCGAGCAGGGTGAACTAAAGATGCAAATGGATACATGCCGCAGGGACAAACCCATGCAGCCTGGGAATGATGCAGCCCAAGGGGCGCTCCCAGCTAAATGAACTTGGAAAAATGTCACCTGGTTTGGTTGTCGAAGGAGTGTTGGGGTAGCTGAAGACACGTGGCTAAGAAGTCACTCCTCACGAGCCATCAAGACCCTGAGCCTCGGGAGCCTCTGGATGCTCATGTGGCCTCCTGAGGACCGTCTCCATCTCCATCAGGACTGCGTGGTGCTGATAACCCACAAGTATAGGGGATCGCAATAGTTTTCAAGGGTAGATTATTCAACCCAAATTTATTGATTTGACACAAGGGGAGCCAAAGAATATTCTCAAGTATTAGCAGCTGAGTTGTCAATTCAACCACACCTGGAAACTTAATATCTCCAGCAAAGTATTTACTAGAAAGTATTATGATAGTAGTGGTAACGGTAACAAAAGGTAACATTAGTAAAAGCAATGGTTTTGGTATTTTGTAGTGATGATAGCAATAGCAACGGGAAAGTAAATAAGTGAAGAACAATATATGGAAAGCTCGTAGGCAATGGATTAGTGATGGAGAATTATGCTGGATGCGGTTCATCATGTAACAGTCATAACCTAGGGTGAAACAGAACTAGCTCCAGTTCATTGATATAATGTAGGCATGTATTCCGGATATAGTCATACGTGCTTATGGAAAAGAACTTGCATGTCATCTTTTGTCCAATCCTCCCGTGGCAGCGGGGTCCTTACAGAAACTAAGGGATACTAAGGCCTCCTTTTAATAGAGAACCAGAACAAAGCATTAACACATAGTGAATACATGAACTCCTCAAACTACGGTCATCACCGGTAAGTATCCCGATTATTGTCACTTCGTGGTTAACGGATCATATCACATAATATGTGAATTTAGACTTGCAAGATAGGATCAAGAACACTCATATATTGATGAAAACATAATAGGTTCAGATCTGAAACCATGGCACTCGGGCCCTAGTGACAAGCATTAAGCATAGCAAAGTCATAGCAACATCAATCTCAGAACATAATGGACACTAGGGATCAAACCCTAACAAAACTAACTCGATTACATGATAGATCCCATCCAACCCATCACCGTCCAGCAAGCCTATGATGGGATTACTCACGCACAATGATGAGCATCATGAAATTGGTGATGGAGGATGGTTGATGATGACGGTGGCGACGGATTCCCCTCTCCGGAGACCCGAACAGACTCCAGATCAGCCCTCCCGAGAGGTTTTAGGTCTTGGCGGTGGCTCCGTATCGTAAAACATGATGATTTCTTCTCCTTGATTTTTTTCTCCCCGAAACTCAATATATGGAGTTGGAGTTGGAGTCGGAGAGGCAACAGGGGGCCCACGAGGTAGGGGGCATGCCCTAGGGGGGCAGGCGCGCCCCCACCCTCGTGTAGAGGTGGTGGCCCCCCTTGCCTTCATCTTTTGCAAGTATTTTTCTTATTTTCTGAAAAGTGGCTCCATGAAGTTTTAGGTCATTCCGAGAACGTTTGCTCCTGCACATAAATACCACCATGGTAATTTTGCTGAAAACAGCGTCAGTCCGGGTTAGTTCCATTCAAATCATGCAAGTTAGAGCCCAAGACAACGGCAAAAGTGTTTGGAAAAGTAGATACGTTGGAGACGTATCAGGTGCCTGGCCTCCTCACCTGCCAGGATGCTCTGCAGATTGAGCTGGAAGGCGGCAGCCACGCTCGACAGGCCGAACATCATGCGAACGTAGATGTGAGGTGGACCCTCGCACTGGCTAGCGCGTGAAGGCCAGAAGCGTTCATGAGATGTGGCCCTGTTGAGCCCTAGGATGTCGATGCAGACGTGCAGCTCACCACCCTCGCCTGGGTGGGGAGCAGCACCAGGTGGGCGGCGGTCACCGGGTATGACTCTTGCTTCCTGAAGCTCCTGAGTGGCCTTGACGATGAACTCCTGAGCGCCAGGTGCTCCTCACCCGGTGCCCTCCTGAGGGAAACGTGCCGCGAAGCACGCCTCCATGTGGTGCCCGAGCGCCTCCCTCATGATGTTGGCCAGGTCTGAGGCCCTCCAGAAGAGAGCCCCCGAGCCCTGCTCGAGGAGGGCACCGGGCGCGCCTCCCTATGTGAGGGAGGGAGGCGCCCCAGGCGCGGGTGCAGATCCTGAGGTGGCGCCGCTGGAGGTGCCGCTCTCCTGAGGCCCAGAGTGGAGTAGCTGCTTCTTCTTCTTGGGGCTGGCCTCATGAGGGTACTGCGCACCCGCGTTGTTAGGGTCTTCAATTTATGCATCCTGGAAGGCATGCTCGAGGGAGCACACCGCGTCTCTTTCTTCGTAGGGGACTGTCAGGACCCCGATTCTAAGTCACACCGATCTAGCATGTAACACCTCATATCATTTTGTGGCCTCACGCACGGTATTCCCACGGGTGTCGCCTTACCATGGCCCGGGACCGTTTGCGCCTTTGGCTCACGTATATGATTGTATCGCTAGCATCCATATGACAGAGAACCCGGGCCGACATGACTAGTCCTGAAACCAAAGTGGCACTAACTTACGGGGACAGGCATACATGAACCAATATCGAGCATGTCGGTCAGCAGCGTGCGAATCCGGGCTGTAGCACTAGGCTAACAGGACTCCGGATGTCACCGCGTGACATTTTCCCGAAGGGACAGACACAGGAACGAAGTGAATCACATGTCGACCAGTCTACGTGTTCCGGAGTAGTAGTGCTGGGCTAGCAGGACTCCGGGTAAACTGGGTTGTAGCGGACTACCATGGCTCGGTGGAATCACTAGACTACATTTCCCCCTAAGAGAGGCTACCAAGGATAAACAACTAGGTTGTCGGATCCCACACATAGCAATACACATCACACGTACGCATAACATGCAAGTATGTGCTGTACAACATGGCATCACAACATAACACAAACTCATATAGATAATGGCCCAGAAGAGCCACATAGCATTCATACAAACAGAGGTCTCATGACCCATCATTCAGAGCATACAAGTAACATAAGCATTACATGTCTGAGTACAGACAACTACAAAAGGAAAGGGCCGAGAAGCCTGACTATCTACAAGTCCCTCCCAAGGTACAAGATCGTAGCTGAGGTAACAAGCTACTCATTGAAGTCCAAGCGGTACTACTAGTGAGACAGATGTCTCACCTGCAAAACATAAATACAGCAAACTTGTGTACAAAGGTACTCAGCAAGACTTACATCAGATCCTATCATACATGCATTTGTATCAAGAAGGTAATGCGGGGTTTAGTTGCAGCAAGCCAGCTTTGACTCAGTGGCTATCCTGTTCTACGACTACGAGAAACTTCTTTGAGGTGAGGTAGCGCACATGAGTCCACTAATCACCACATCAATACACTACTATGGAATCATTCCCGTCTCCCTACGAGAAGGCCATCCATAGCACTCACACTTGTCTTGAGCATTTTAGAGTATCCACTCTAAGTTGTCTATGTACCAGGTAAGCATCCAAGAAGTCCATAACCGAGGACACGGCTATTCGAATAGATCATGATAACCCTGTAGGGGTATACTTCTTCACACACGCTCTCACCCCTTATCACCATGTACACGTCATGTATCTCGGCAACCTTCAAGCGGAAGCCTGGCGAGGGTGTCGGCCACGACCTGAGTAACCACACAAGACTCTAGTCCAGGTTCATCGCCTATTCGGGTTCCATCCGCAAGGAGATCTGGCCGGGGTTTCACAAACGGCCCCAAACGATGTGTACCGGGTTCCCGATCCCACCATCCGGGTGCCACTCGGTACACCTGGCCATGGTGCCTAGTCTATCCCAAGTCCACCCTGCGGGTGCCACTCGGTAGAAAAATAGCACTACCTACAAACACCAGAAACTATTTGCAACTCCTAGAGAGAGATCAAGGCGGTTAATAAGTCGAGAGAGCTTGGAGCGCCCGGAGCCCAATGTGTGGTAGTAGCTAGTCATTGGACAACTTACACAGAACTCAGTTCTTAAGGACGGTCCCAAAGAGACAACCCACCATGTACTCCTACATTGCCTCTCACCACTACCTTTACCAAATCGTGTTCACACGCTTAACTCTCAGCACCAGAACATATCGTAACACTCAAATTCATTCCCGATGAATCAGATCTGACATAACTCTAAGCAATAGCAGGCATGGCATGGTAGGAACACAACATGGCTCAATCAACTCCTACACATGCTAGTGGGTTTTAACTATTTACTGTGGCAATGACAGGTCATGCAGAGGAATGGGTTCAACTACCGCAACATAAAGTAGTAGTAGAATCATTGTTGTCCTAATGCAATAAATGAGAGCAGGAGCGAGAGAGTAGGATTGTATCGGAATGAACAAGGGGGTTTGCTTGCCTGGTAGATCAACAGGGGGCACTGCTCCTCTGACAGGTGCTCGGGATCGGTCTCCGGAGCAGGACCTATCGAGAAGGAACGGTGTTGGCAATCAATACACAATCATTTGCAACAATATGATGCATGAACATGGCATGAGTATGTGATGCGTTTTGAGCTAATGCATTTAGCATTCTATTTGGAAGAGGTCCATTTGAACCAAAGATTCAAATGCAACTCTGAATTAAGTCCCTTTAAATGCCATAAGTGTGTTATCTCATATACAACATGTATAAGTTGGTTTTTCATGCATGAAAATGGTACAGATGGATAGTTTGCATTTTTCTGATAATTTTTCATATATAACTTATTTCAATCTAAGCTACGGTTGAATTTCTATGAATTTTAGAAGTTTATATTATTTTCTGGATTTTCCTGATTTATTTTAAATCCAGAAAACCATTACTGCGTCAGCATGACAGTAGCATTGCGTTAGCAAGTCAAAGGAGGCTGACCAGGTCAACCCTGACGTGTGGGGTCCACACGTCAGTGTCTGTGGCTAATCCTAAATTAAATTAAACCTAAACTGGTTTAGTTAATGGGGTTGGCCCCACGCGTCAATGACCCAGGGTGGTCAAACCCTGGTCAGACGGGGTCAGACCTGGTCAATCCCGCCGGCGTTTAGTCGTCGGCGAGGCAGAATGCGGCGGAGGGGCACGGGATTCGCCTTCCGGCGACCATTTGGGTGGCGAAGGCCACAGGCGAGGAGCCAGAGCTCGCCCGCGTCTTCTGGGACAAGTGGGAGAGGTGGGGACGGCCGGAGCTCGCCGGAGCGAAGCTCAAGGCGGCGGACGGCGCGCGTGCTCTGGCAGAATTGAGCTACGGGGCACGGCAGGGCTGCGGAGTGCCTCGACGGCCTCCTGGCGTTGCACTGAGCATGGTGGTGTGCTCGGTCGCGGCCCTAGGTGACAGTGGCCTTGGTGGCGACATGAACGGCGGCGAAGAGCTACGACCATGGCAGGGAGCGGAGCTACGGCGAGGAAATCGAGCGCGGGGTCGGAGGGAAAACGGAGGAGAGCTCACGGCGGTTCGGCGGGCGTGCTCAGTGGCTCGAGGGAGGCTCTGGAGTCGACGGAGCAGCGCTGGCGATCTCGGGCGGCCGGAGGTGAAGAAGACGGCGGTGATGGCTCCACGGGGTGTCCGGTGACACGTGGCTTGACGGAGTGGACGAGGACGATGGCGCGGAGCGTCTGGGCATGAAGTGAGGGCTAGGCCGTGACGGTGGGCGCGACAACGGTGAGCGGTGGCGACGGCGGCGCTCGGGCGTTCGCGGGAGAGAGCGAGAGAGAGGAGGGGTGGAAGAACAGAGGAGGTGGGCGCGATCCAGACGCAAGGGGAAGCTTACCCCTTCGTCCAGATGTCGGCAGAAGCAGGAGGTGGCGCAGCGCGTTCGTACGCGCGGGGACTTGGCGCCCCTGGCCTCCTGGCGAGAGGTAGGGGGTGACTGGCGCGGCCAGCTAGATGGGCCGGCCTGCTGGGCCGCACAGTGCCAGGCCGCAGCTAACCCATGTAAGGTTTTTTCATTTTTCTTTTCTTTTCTATTTTCTGACATTTGTTTTGATTTAACAACCATACTAACTATTTTATTTTCTTATGCCAATTTTTGTAGGAGCTAGTGGTATTATTCCAGAGCTCCTCAACAACTGGCATAATTTTTGGACATATATTATATATATAACATATATATAACCAATGCAAATAATTACTGGATTAATTCCAAAAGGCCAAAATAAATATTTATGAGCTCCTGAAAATATTTGTTTGAATTTTACCTCTGACCAATATTTTCAGAGAGTAACATGAACATTTTCTTGGACCTTTTTGGAGCAATTTTTATCTGGGTCATTTGCAGAAATGAAATCTGAGGGTTTCACAAATCCCCATTTCAAATTTAAATGAAATTTAAACATGATGCAAACATGAAGGCTGGCCTAGGTCATACCAGAACTAGGGATGTGAGAACTCGCCCCCACTCGAAAGAATCTCGTCCCGAGATTCAGGAGTTGGCTGAAAGAAAGTGGGGTACTCAAGTCGAAGACGATCTTCACGCTCACAGGTAGCTTCTCTCTCGGAATGATGAGACCACTGAACCTTGAGAAACTTGATATTATGACGTCCAGTGACATGCTCTGCTTGATCCAGAATGCAGAGGGGGTACTCTCGATAAGTGAGGTTATCTTGGAGATCAAGAGTTTCGTGGTCCACTCCGCGGATGGGATCCGAGAAGCAACGCCTGAGTTGAGAGACGTGGAAGACATCATGAACTCGAGAAAGATGTGGGGGTAGTTCCAACTAGTAGGAAACCTCTCCCCGTTTAGCGAGAATGTGGAAAGGACCAATGTAACGAGGAGCCAACTTGCCCTTGATACCGAAACGATGGGTACCCTTCAAAGGGGTAACCCGAAGGTAAGCTTTGTCGCTAACTTCATAAGCCACTTCCTTATGACTATGGTCATACTGGCTCTTTTGACGAGATTGGGCTGTTTTCAAATTCTCACGAATGATGGGAACTTGCTCTTCTGCCTCCTGGATCATATCTGGTCCAAAGAATTGTCTTTCACCGGTTTCTGACCAGTTCATAGGTGTTCGACATCTTCGTCCATACAGAACCTCAAAAGGAGCTTTCTTGAGGCTGGATTGGTAGCTATTGTTATAAGCAAACTTGGCGAAGGGAAGACACTTCTCCCAATCCATACCGAATGAGATAACACAAGCTCTAAGCATGTCTTCGAGAATTTGGTTGACCCTTTCCACCTGACCACTTTGATTGAGGGTGGAAAGCGGTACTGAAGGAAAGATGGGTGCCCATGGCAGTTTGGAAACTCTCCCAGAAATGAGAAGTCAAAAGACTACCATGGTCTGAATTGATCTCTAGTGGAACATTATGAAGTGACACTATTTGAGAAATATATAAGTCAGCGAGCTGACTAGCAGGGATACTCTCTCGAACAGGTAGGAAGTGAGCCACTTTCGAAAGACGATCAATAACTACGAAGATAGCATTATTCCCTCTCTTGGTCCTCGGAAAGCTGATGATGCAGTCCATACCACCTTTATCCCATTTCCACTCAGGAATAGCTAAAGGCTGAAGGGTGTCAGCAGGCCTTTGATGCTCTGCCTTAACGCGACGACAGACGTCACATTTAGCAATGAACTCAGCGATTTCTCTCTTCATCCTAGTCCACCAGAACCTCTGGCGTAGGTCCTGATACATCTTAGTACTACCAGGATGAATCGTGATAGGAGATTCATGCGCCTCCTTAAGGATTAATTGTCGAAGATGTTGATTCTTGGGAACCACCAAGTGATTCTCAAAGAAAACAACACCTCGATCATCTATAGAGAAACTACCACAAACTCCCTTGTCAATGTTTCTCTTGATCCGGGAAATTCCCATATCCTGCTTCTGAGCAGAGATGTTCTGATCCACAAGAGTAGGTTTCGCCACCAAGGTAGAAAGGAATCCGTGAGGAGCAATGTGAAGGTTGAGCTTACATAACTCCTCATGGAGGAGTGGTTGGCCCTGTTGCAACATTAGATTGTTGCAATAGGACTTACGACTTAGTGCATCAGCCATGATATTTCCCTTGCCTGGGGTGTAGGTAATCCCTAAGTCGTAATCTGAGATCAACTCCAACCAACGCCTTTGCCTAAGGTTCAAATCTGGTTGGGTGAAGATATACTTGAGACTCTGGTGATCAGTGTGAATCTCGCAACGCTTACGAAGAAGGTAATGTCGCCAGGTCTTAAGTGCATAGACTACGGCTGGAATCTCTAGATCATGTGTAGGATAATTCTCCTCATGTGGATGCAACTGTCGAGATGCATAGGCAATCACATGGCAATCTTGCATAAGAATGCAACCTAGTCCCTGTCGTGAGGCATCGCAGTAGATACCAAAGTCTTTAGTGAAATCCGGTGGCACAAGTATGGGAGTGGAAGTCAGGCGTCTTTTCAGTTCCTAAAAACTGTGCTCACACTGTGGGGACCACTCAAACTTTTTATCTTTCTTGAGAAGTTCCATGAGAGGTTTGGCCACTTTGGAGAAGTTCTCAATGAAGCGGTGACAATAACTGGCTAGGCCAAGGAAACTCCTAACTTGCTTAACTATTTCAGGTGGAGTCCAATCAAGAACAGCCTGAACTCTCTCGGGATTGACGGCAATGCCCTTGCAGAGATCACGTGGCCGAGATAGGTCACTTCTGGCAACCAAAATTCGCTCTTGGAGAACTTGGCATAAAGGCGGTGCTCTCTGAGTTTTTCTAACACAAGTCTAAGATGTTCGGCATGCTCTTCCTTGTTCTTCGAGTAAATAAGAATATCATCGAGGTAAACCACGACGAACTTATCTACGTACTCCATGAAGATCTAGTTCATCAAGCGGGAGAATGTAGCTGGAGCATTGGTTAGACCAAAGGACATGACGGTGTACTCGTACTGACCATAACGAGTGACAAAAGCCGTCTTAGGAATGTCCCCATTTCTGATCTTGATTTGGTGGTAGCCTAACCTCAAATCCATCTTTGAAAAGACTAAGGATCCAGCGAGCTGATCATACAGGTCGTTGATCCTGGGGAGCGGTTACTTGTTCTTTATCGTGACCAAATTAATGGGACAATAATCTACAACCATTCAGTCCGTACCATCCTTCTTCTTGACGAAGAGGACGGGGCAAGCCCAGGGAGAAGAACTAGGACGGATGAAACCCTTTTGCAAGGATTCATCAAGTTGTTTCTTAAGCTTAGCTAGTTCTAAGGGTGCCATCTTGTAAGGTCTCCTAGAGATTGGGGCGGTTCCTGGGATAAGATCTATGACAAACTGCACATCTCTGTCAGGTGGAATATCTGGCAGTTCCTCTGGAAAGACATCCGGATAGTCACGGACTACCAGGATATCTTCAAGGTCTGGAAGAGGGTTGGCATTAACAGAATAGAGCTGGCGCTTTGCAACTCTAGTGGAGACAGTGACTATCTTGCCAGATGGATGTGTAAGTTGAACAGACCTGGTGTAACAATCAATCTAGGCATAATGAGCTTTCATCTAGTCCATACCCAAGATGATGTTAATATATGTAGACTTGAGGGCTATAAGTGATGCAAGGAATACAAGTCTGTCAACAAGGATTTCATTACCATGGTTTATTCTGGTAGTTTGCCATCTAGACCCAGGAGTTTGGATTTCAAGTGGAGTTGGCATATCACAAAATGACATGCCGTGCAAACGAGCATAGCCTTCAGAGATTAAGGAGTGAGATGCTCCGGTATCGAAGAGAACCGAAGCTGGATGATAGTTGACAAGGAGTGTACCCAGAACGACATCCAGATCATCATGAGCATCTTTAGCTGAGCCGTGATGCACACATCCATGTTCAGTGGGAGCTTACTTGACACTAATCATCTTGCATGATGGCTTACCACGGCCAACAGACTTCTAAGACGGGGGTGGAGCATAGTTGGTTTGAGAGCAGTCATGTGCATAGTGTCCTGGCTCTTCGCATGTGAAACAAGTCCCTGAAGTAGGACGTGAACCCGCTTTGACAAGCGGTCTACCAATAGGCCTTGGTGGAGCATGTAACTGAATTGGGTGAGGTGCCGGACAAGAAGGCCTCGGTGTATAACCAGGTGGAAGAGCGGAGTTCGGAACCTAAATCCGGCGCTTCTGTGAAGTAGAACCAGAGGAAGAACCCAAATCATGGGTGTGCGTACGAGACACCTCGTAAGTGAGTTGAGTTGTCTCTGCATTAATGGCCTTGTTTACAAGAGCCTGGAATGTATTGCAATGATGCAAGTGGAGATCACGACGCAACTTTGGGTTGAGACCCTTCCGGAACCTACACTAGTGCAGAACCGGGCAATAGCACCGGTTCGTTAGGCCCTTTAGTGCCGGTTTGGTAACCGGCGCTAAAGTGTAGGCACTAAAGCCCCCCCCCTTTAGTACCGGTTCAGCACGAACTGGTGCTAAAGGGCAACCACGTGGCATGAGCCAGCTTCGGGGGCAGGGAGCCCTTTAGTACCGGTTGGTGTCACCAACCGGTATTAAAAGGTTGGGGGGGGGGGCGTTTGGGTTTATGATTTCTTTTTCATTTAATTTTGTGTTTTCCATTTAATTCTTTTTCGTTTGCCGGTATTTTATGATACTACATATTGTACATGTTATGCATATATATAAATAGAATTTCTAGTAGAACCGATCATAATATATATATATATCATCGAATGTCTCACAACCACCATTAATTAATTCACACATATATACACACATGTGTGTGTGTGTGTGTATATATATATATACAATTTCTCCTAATTGGTGCCTTCGGAGCCAGTGGCATTAGCCTAATTGGTGCCTTCGGAGCACGATAACAATTGGAAGTGGTTCATGGGGGCGGTATCGGGTAATAGTATTCTCCTTTGGGATCTTTGACCTGGTCGAGCAAAAATCCCGCTATTTCCTCTTGAATTTCTTCTATGCGGTCCTCTGTTAGGAGCTTCTCCCGCACCTCTTTGAACTGTTAAGAAGGAGAAGGAGATCAATATGCATGTGTATTAGTTGTGTGACTAGATATTTATAATGGTTCAAAAATTGTGAATAGTGTTCTGACAAACGTACCCACTCCTGTCTTTGAGATCTACTCCTTTCGGACGCCATCATGCGAATGTTCTCGCAAACGTAGTATGCACATAGATTATTCCCCGGCGCCTGCTTCAGGGCCTTTACGAGAATGGAATTTGATCAGATAATAATTAATCAAGAATGATAATTAAAGATATGGCAGCTAGCTAGTACTACTTAATTACTTACCTGGGGTCGATACCATTTCAGATTTTGTTTCCATGGGCCTGGAGTGGCCCTGATGAGCTTTGCCCAAGCTCTGCCCGCCGACAAAGAAAATGAATAAATGGGTTATTAAATAGTTATTATCAGGAAATGATGAACTAATTAAATAGGCCAAGATATAGTTAATAATGATTGAAATTACCTGTTGACTATCCCCTTCACAATGGTGTAGTCACTTTCTTTCTTAAGTAGTGAGTCTAGTACTTCAACTGTTCCTTCATCAACTTTAATGATTAACAAGATCCAGTGAAATCTGCATGCACACACGTTTGCATGTCTTAATTAAGCGGGCATATGTAAGCAAAAACATGTAGCTAGCTAGTAGGCAAAAACAGAATTTGTAGTATAGGACAGTGTGACTGACTCGAAGTTGTAAGGATGTAGTATATCTTCATTGTATTTGAGGCGCTTGAAGAACTCTAGCATGCTTTCCTCTAAACTTTTTTCGTAATATGGATCTAATTTCCATGTGTATTCATTAATGGTATTTGGGTCAACGAACCCAATGCCATAGCGTCCACCTTTTTTCATTTCATAAATCTACATCCTGGATAATACCACAGACAAGAATATAGTGAGGATAATTACAGGTAATGATTGATCAAAATGATCACTACAGCTAGCTTGAGACTTAAATTACAGAAAGAAATCACTTACGGAAAATAGCAACTGACGATAGATTTGTCGAGTGCGTCTTGATTGTATAGCTGAAATAGTTCTGAATACTCAACGGTCACAACTTTCTCATGATAGTAATGATCCTTCTTGACATTCACCATGAGGGACTCTCGATTGGAAATCTTGGTAATGTCCATGTACCATTGATGCAATTCATACATTCTCGTTGGGAGCTTATTGACCTCGTCTGGCTCGACCAAAGGTTGGCCCCGGACATATTTTCGTTTTATTTCGTCCTCTCTAGTCGGAGACATGGGCTCGATATCAAGGAGTTGTCCAACAGTGATCCCGATCATTTCAGCCTGCTCAATATGCTCCTCGGTTATTACCACATCGCCCACCCCGAGAACGTTAATGGGTTGCCCACAATAATATTGGGCGCGCCTACTCTCATGTGTTGTTGGCACAACAAGCGGGGGGATTGATTGTGCCGCCTGTTCTCCCAGCTGGGGAACAGTTTTACCGCTCCTTTTGCCAGCTGATTTGCTTGAGCTCGAGCTCGCCTCTTTCTGTATACGTGCTCGATTTAACTTCTTGATGTGGTGCTCATAGTCTGTGTCACCAGGCTTGGGAGCTGGTGCTCTATCCATACGACTAAAGTGGTCAATATTTTCCACAGGCACTTTCTCCCTTGGCGGCGGTGGCGGTTTCGGTGCAAAATGGGCTTCCACCTCGGTCTTCGGTATGGCTACGTTTTCCTCCTCGGACTTGTCGTAAGGCCTCTGCAGAAGAGGCGCGAGGCTTGGACCATATTGAAATCGCTTGCCTCCACCTGTACCTCCAGTACTACCTCGACTTGTACCACTACGCACCATAGCTAAGGCGGCTCTCTTCCGTGATTGATGAGGTGGCGAAGATGGCTGACGTGGCTGAGTTGGAGGAGGTGGAGTGGCCTGAAGCTGTGCCGGACTTGGAGGAGGAGTGGCCTGACGCTTTGCTGGACTTGGAGGAGGAGGAGTGGCCTGAAGCTGTGCCAGACTTGGAGGAGGAGTGTCCTAACGCGTTGGTGGACTTGGAGGAGTGGGAGTCTGCTGACTCGGTGGCGTACTTCGACGAGGAGTCGGATGACGCGGTGTCGGTGGCCTTCGAAAGATGATGCAATCCTTTCTCCATAGGATGATACGATGGTTGGCCTCTCCCAGTGTGTGCTCATCGTCACCTCCAGGAATGTCAAGCTCTAGCCCCGAATATTGGTCCACCACCTCATCAACCAAGACACGAGCATAGCCCGCTGGAATTGGGTTGCAATGGAAGGTTGCCTCGGTGGGATTTGTAAAAGCAAGGGCGTCCGCCACCTTCATGGATATGTTCTTCATTTTGAAGTGTAGCTCGTAGTTAGTGTTCTCCATGATGTCATCCACTGGGTAGCTATCCAGCAATGCGTCGCCTGGGGCGGAACCCACGCTGCTTCTCGGCATGGATGGGACGGTGCTATCCAATGGTGGATCACCCGCTAGCTGCTCAGACCCCCTTTGCTGGCTAAGTGAGTCGATCTGTTCCTGCTGCCGCTGGAATTTGACTGCCAAGTCCGCGTGTGCTAATTCTAGGCCTTGAAGGCGTTCATAGTCCAGCTTCCTCTGCTCCTCCTCCATCTTCCTCTTCTTCTCCTCCGCAATCTTCTTTCTCGCATGGGTTCTATAGTCGTCTTTCCAGTCCGAAAACCCCTCATACCATGGAATAACACCCATGCCTCATGTTCTTCCTGGGTGTTCAGGATTTCCCAGGGCACGTGTAAGCTCGTCGTTCTCTCTGTTGGGCTCAAACACCCCCGATCGAGCCTCTTCTATTGCAACAAGTAGCTTATCTTCGGCTCCGTCCAGACATGCCTCCTTCGAAACTTTGCCTGTCTTCGGGTCCAACTCCCCCCATGCGCATAGAACCAAGTCCTGCACCTGGGGGGCCAGCTCAATGTTTCTAGAGTGACACCTGCATCCAACATCTCTTTCTCAGACTTATCCCACTTAGGCATTCCCACCGCATAGCCACCTAGCCCTAGCTTATGGAACTTATCCTTTTTTGCGCCATTGGCCTTGTTTATTCTCGACCGTTCCTTAGATAATTCCGAATCCTTGAATTTCACGAAATCGTCCCAATGAGCACTTTGCTTCTCTAGTGTTCCCTCGAATAGTGGAGTCTTCCTTCCTCCCATGACGTACTTGGCCCATTCACGAATCTTGTGGTTCTTGAATGCAACCGCCATCTTCCTAAGAGCAGCGTCCTTGACTTTCTCCACATCTGCATCTGTGAAATGATCTGGTAGGGTGAAATGTTCCATGAGCGTTTCCCAAAGCAGAAGTTTTTGTCTTTCATCGACAAAAGTAACTCCTAGACGTGGCTTTGCTGGCTCTCTCCATTCTTGAAGGGAGATCGGGAGTTGGTCCTTCACAAGAACTCCGCACTGACAAATGAACTTGTCCGCAATCTTCTTAGGCGCTAATGGTTCGCCATTAGGTTTGATGGCCTCGATATTGTACTTTACGCCCTCCTTCAACTTTTTGTTCGGGCCTCGTTTCCTGTTGCCTGAAGATTTGCTTGATCTAGATGGCTGACAGAAGAAATATCGATTCGTTAATATATCTTCAAGTCATTTAAAACATGTGATGATCACCAGATGCCTGCTTATATAAATATATATACCTCGCCGGTCTTTGTTGTTTCAAGATCAACATTTTCTTCGTCATGCTCATAGTTCATGAATTCATCAAGTCGGTCGTCGCGATCAAATATCATATCACCCTCCCCGGTGTTGTTTAGATATTCGAATCCGTCATAATCTTCTTCATTTTAATCATCATCTGGCCCGTGAGGATTGCGTATGATATTGAACAGGGCCTCTTCTCCGTCTCTGCCAGTATTGTCCGCCATAGGTTTTGTTTAACTAATCCAAAAGAAATCTATTCAAATTACAATGCATGGTGCAATCAATTAATAAGGAAAAACTGAATCAATCATAGTACATAATAAGCATCATCGAATATAATCTCGAATACGTCGTCTCGAATAATATACATAATCTCGAATACATCGTCTCAGATAATATATATAATCTCGAATAAATCATCTCGAATATTATATATCGAATACATCACTAGCTAGATAGCTAATAAAGATCGAATACTAGAGAGTAATCTAGGCGGTGGACAACCAAAGTGAAGGAACCATCACTAGATCATAGCTCGGGTGATCTCCCCAAAGAACCTGCCAGGTATTGGAGAACCTGGAGTCCATAGCAGCCATGTAGCGATGGACGTGCTCGTCCTCCTCCCTGACACGGTGACGTACTACCTTCGGCGGGGCCGACTCCCTCCGCAGCGAAAGTGGCCCACGCGAACGCCACCAAAGGAGATGAGGGTCGACGACGAGACCCGATGCCGGGTTCCTCCCCAAGCGTCGCGCCCCTGAAGGTAGTACCTCCCAGTGCCAGCCCGGCGGAGCCCAGTCCCGGACATGGGTCCTTTGAAGCAGGACGTCGTCGCGAATGGGTCGACGGCGAGGATGCGGGCCGGGCATCGTCGACAACAAATTCTATATGCCGCAAAAGTAAAGTAACATTTTTTAAATGATGGATTGTGATTTCATATATGCAAATTCTAAATTTTATAACTAAAACTAGCATTTCTAATATTTCTATAACAAAAACGAACATTTCTAATATTTCTATAACTAAAAAACATTTCTATATAACTAACATTTCTAATATAACTAACATTTCTATATAACTAACATTTCTAATATTTCTATATAACTAACATTTCTATATAACTAACATTTCTATAACTAAAACTAACATTTCTAATTATTCTATAACTAAAAACAGAAAGATTGCTAACAATTTTATAACAATGTGTGTGTGTGTAAGTGTGTGGTTGGCAGCCGGGGCAGGAGCTCACCGGCGAGGCGCGACGATGGTGGGCGGCGACGGGGACGGGGACGGAGATGGAGACGGAGACAGCGACGGGGAAGGGGCAGCGATGACGGGGACGGGGACGGGCCGGGCGGGGACGACGGGATGACGGGGCGGGGCGCGGCGACAGGGTGCGGCGCAGCGACGAGGACGACGGGGACGGCGACGGCGATGGACGGCGACGGGGGCAACGACGAGGGGCGGCGGTGACGTGGCAGAGGAGAAAGAAACAGGGAGAGATGAGAAACTAACAATTTTTTTTGAAGTGTTTTCTTATATAGAACACACCTTTAGTACCGGTTGGAGCCACCAACTGGTACTAAAGGTCTGTTTTGGCCAGGCGAAGCGGCAGGAACCGCACCCCCTTTAGTACCGGGTCAGAGCGCCAACCGGTACTAAAGGCCCCCCCTTTAGTACTGGTTGGAGCCACGACCCGGTACTAAAGGGTGTGCGCTGCCAGGCGAGGGGCGCAAAAGTTTAGTCCCACCTTGCTAGCCGAGGGGCACTCGCACCTGCTTATAAGCCCCGCCGTCGCTGCTATCTTGAGCTCCTCTCTTAAGCAAGCCTTCTGGGCCTACCTCTGCTGTGATGCCTTGTTGGGCCTACTGGGCTAGCGGGCCTGCATCCTGGCCCAACTAGAATTTGGGTTTCTAGTCGTATGCAGGCCGCTGTGGCCCAGTAGGTGGACTTTTTTTCTTATTTTTTGCTTTATTTATTTTTGTTTTATTTATTTTTGATTTGTTTTTTGCTGTATTTAGAGTTTCTTTGTGAATATTTTTGCTTTAGGTACAAAAAATTACAAACTTTCTCTTAGTACCGATAGTTTACAAATTTGAATAGTTTAAATTTTGAATTATTTGAAATTTGTGTGAATCACTAGTTTGTGAATAACTTAACTTTGAAAATAGATTTTTCAGTGATTCTTTTTTCTTATGTTTAATATTAGTGTGTTTTATCATTATATTCAATTTGGTAATGCTTAGGTTATTCAAAAAATGAAATGCCTTTGTAACGGGTGAGTTTTCGTCCGAAACCCTGATACTTCGAAAGAGATTGTCCATTTTGTACACGAAGTGCATCCAGTTTTTGCGGTAACCCTCTCTACTTTTTTGCACATGCCATGCGGGTGAAATTATGATACCATGCCAACTTTCAACCTTTTCTGAGTTCATTTGAAATGCTTTTCAATTTCAAGGTCATTTAGCTGAAAAAATCAGTAAATGCATGAAAGAATTTGCTTGCACATAAAATTTCTTCACGTTTCAAATGCCAAAACACATAACTAGCTACCCTAACTATTACAAAGATTCCCTCCTGGGTGTGAAACACAGAAGAAAGTGATGATAGTGAAGCTGATCACATCTCAGATCTTTGGGTGTGAAACTTTTTCTTCGCGTGTGTCCCTTTGCGCCGTAGCCATGGAAAATCTTCATCATTTAAGTGGATGCTTGGGTCAATATTCACTGTGAATGGAGAAATTTCATCAAACTTTTCATAATCTCCTTACATGTCTGTCTTGTCATCCACTCCCATGATGTTTCTCTTCCAAGAAAGAACTATGTACCGCTTTGGCTCATCGTACGATGCATTCACTTCCTTATCTTTTCTTTTTCTCGGCTTGGTAGACATGTCCTTCACATAGAAAACCTGTGCCACATCATTGGCTAGGACGAATGGTTCGTCTGCATACGCAAGATTGTTGAGATCCACTGTTGTCATTCCGTACCGCGGGTCTTCCATTACCCCACCTCGTGTAATATTGACCCATTTGCACTGAAACAAGGGGACCTTCAAACCACGTCGATAGTCAGGTTCCCATATGTCCGGTATATAATCATAATATGTTTCCTTTCCCATCTTGGTTTCTGCATCAAAGCGGACACCACTGTTTTGGTTGGTGCTCTTCTTATCTTGGGCGATCATGTAAAATGTATTACAATTTATCTCGTACCCTTTGAAAGTCATTATATTCGAAGATGGTAACTGGGACAGGAAGTACAGGTCATCTTCAATAGAGGCGTCATGCATGGTACGTGTCTGCAACCAGCTGGCGAAACTCCTGGTTTGTTCACGTGTAATCCAGTCATCAGACCGCTCCGGGTGTTTGGAGCGTAGCAAATTCTTATGTTCATCCATATACGGAGCCACCAAGGCGGAATTCTGTAGAACTGTGTATTGTGCTTCAGTGAGAGAATGTCCGTCCATACATATTATTTGTTCCCCTCCTAGCGTGCCATTTCCATCCAGTCTGCCCTTATGCCGTGATTCAGGAACACCAATCGGCTTAAGGTCAGGAATAAAGTCAATACAAAACTCAATGACCTCCTCATTTTCATGGCCCTTGGAGATGCTTCCTTTTGGCCTAGCACGGTTATGAACATATTTCTTTAAGACTCCCATGCACCTCTCAAAGGGTAACATATTGTGTACAAATACAGGACCCAAAACGTTAATCTCTTCACATAGGTGAACTAGGACGTGCGTCATGATGTTGAACAAGCATGGTGGGAACACCAACTTGAAACTGACAAGACATTGCACCAAATCATTCTCTAACCTTGGTATGATTTCTGGATCGATTACCTTCTGAGAGATTTCATTGAGGAATGCACATAACTTCACAATGGCTAATCGAACGTTTTCCGGTAGAAACCCCCTCAATGCAACCGGAAGCAGTTGCATCATAATCACGTGGCAGTCATGAGACTTTAGGTTCTGGAACTTTTTCTCTGCCATGTTTATTATTCCATTTATATTCGATGGGAAGCCAGACAATACCTTAATACTGAGCTTGCATTCAAAGAGGATTTCCTTCTCTTCTTTGGTAAGAGCGTAGCTTGCATGACCCTGATGTATGCCGTCTTTTCCGTGCATACGTTGCTGGTCCTCCCATGCCTCAGGTGTATCTTTTGTCTTCCCATACACGCCCAAGAAGCCAAGCAGGGTCACACAAAGATTCTTCGTCACGTGCATCACGTCGATTGCGGAGCAGACCTCTAGGTCTTTCCAATAGGGCAGGTCCCAAAATATAGATTTCTTCTTCCACATGGGTGCGCATCCGTCAGCGTCATTCGGAACAGGTTGTCCACCAGGACCCTTTCCAAAGACCACCTTCAAATCCTTGACTATATCATGTACATCAGCACCAGTACGGTGGCGAGGCTTCATCCGGGATCCGCCTCACCTTTGAAATGCTTGCCTTTCTGTCTTACGGGATGCTTGCTCGGAAGAAATCGATGATGTCCCAGGTACACATTCTTCTTACAATTAGCCAAATATATACTGTCGATATCGTCCAAATATTGCGTGCATGCGCGGTATCCCTTGTTTGTCTGTCCTGAAAGGTTACTGAGAGAAGGCCAATCATTGATCGTCACGAACAACAACGCCTTTAGGTCAAATTCTCCCCCCATGTGCTCATCCCACACACGTACACCTGTTCCATTCCATAGTTGTAAGAGTTCTTCAACTAATGGCCTTAGGTACACATCAATGTTGTTGCCGGGTTGCTTAGGGCCTTGGATGAGCACTGGCATCATAATGAACTTCCGCTTCATGCACAACCAAGGAGGAAGGTTATACAAACATAGAGTCACAGTCCAGGTGCTATGGTTGCTGCTCTGCTCCCCAAAAGGATTAATGCCATCTGCGCTTAGACCAAACCATACGTTCCTTGCGTCATCTGCAAACTCCTTCCCGTACTTTCTTTCGATTTTTCTCCACTGCGACCCGTCAGCGGGTACTCTCAACTTTCTGTCTTTCTTACGGTATTCTCTGTGCCATCGCATCGCCTTGGCATGATCTTTGTTTTGGAACAAACGTTTCAACCGTGGTATTATAGGAGCATACCACATCACCTTGGCAGGAATCTTCTTCCTGGGGCGCTCGCCCTCGACATCGCCAGGGTCATCGCGGCTGATCTTATAGCGCAATGCACCGCATACTGGGAAAGCATTCAAATCCTCGTACTCACCGCGGTAGAGGATGCAATCATTAGGGCATGCATGTATCTTCTGGACCTCTAACCCTAGAGGGCAGAAAACCTTCTTTGCTTCGTGCGTACTCTCGGGCAATTCATTGTCCTTTGGAAGCATATTCTTTATCATTACCAGCAACTTTCCAAATCCCTTGTCAGATACACCATTCTCTGCCTTCCATTTTAGCAATTCCAGTGTGGTGCCCATCTTTTTCTTGTCACCTACGCAATTCGGGTACAACATTTTTTGTGATCCTCTAACATGCGCTGCAACTTCTTCTTCTCCAAATCACTTGCGCAGTTTCTCTTTGCATCAGCAATGGCCCGACCTAGATCATCAACGGGCTCATCCGATGCCTCTTCTTCAGCTTCTTCCCGCATTGCCGACTCAGCTTCTTCCGGCATTACCGGCTCAACTTCTTCCTTCATTATTGTATCATCGTATTCAGGGAACCCATGGCCAGGATAGCTATCATCATCCTCTTCTACTTCATTATCTTCCATCATAACCCCTCTTTCTCCATGCTTGGTCCAAACATTATAGTGGGGCATGAAATCGGACTCAAAGAGGTGGACGTGAATGGTTCTTGACGTAGAGTAATTGTGACCATTCTTACAGCCAGCACATGGACAAGGCATAAAACCATCCGCCCGCTTGTTTGCCTCAGCCGCAAGCAGAAAAGTACGCACGCCATTAATGAACTCAGGAGAGCATCGGTCATCGTACATCCATTGCCGGCTCATCTTCAATACACAGCACCGAAAACACCAAATTAATACAATACATAAAGTTCATACAAAAAGATCATACAACACTTAAATGCAACAAACAAATAACTCTCTAGCTAAAGAATTTAAATGCAACAACAAATGCGATCAAGATCGCAACTAAGGTAACAATTGATCCAACAGCATAATGATACCAAGCCTCACTATGAATGGCATATTTTCTAATCTTTCTAATCTTCAAGCGCATTTTCTCCATCTTAATCTTGTGATCATCGACGACATTGGCAACATGCAACTCCAATTCCATCTTCTCCCCCTCAATTCTTTTCAATTTTTCCTTCAAATCCTCGTTTTCAATTCTTCAACTAAATTTAACCTCTCGACAATAGGGCCAGTTGGAATTTCCAGTTCAACTACCTCCTACATACAAATATCTATGTCAACTCGATGGGCATAATTTGTCATAAACACGAAATGCAATGAATAGTTTTAAAAGAGAATATACCACATCCGAATCATAACCCGGACGAGGGCCGACGAGGACGGATATCAAAACCATGGCACTATCTATAACAAACAACGTATGGGTAAGATAATTATACGAGTAACTATATATCCAAATCACACAAACATCAATTTTTTATATAAAACTTCATGAACAAGAGGCTCACCACAATGTGGTGCCGGCGACGGGACATTGCGAGCGATCGACGGTGGTTACGACGGAGATTTAGAAGGTACTAAGTAAACCACATCTACATATGAAAACTAAGTGTTATTTTTGACCTCAAATTGCATATAAATCAAATACTAGAACATATATATAATTCCTCCCAAATTACTAAACTCAAAAATCAATCACTATATAAAGCATTGCACGAGCTAATCTAGAAATGAGAGATGAAAGGACAAAGTTGCTAACCTTTGCGATCATTTGAATGGATGGGGGCCTTCAAATCTTGACAATTTTTGGGAAAAATGTGTGATGAGCTTGACAGGAAGAGGGAAAAGAACAGAGAGGAGAGGGGGAAGGGGAAGAACAGAGCGAGCTCGGGTGGACAAAGGATCTATGTAGGACGACCTTTAGTACCGGTTCGTGATACGACCCGGTACTAAAGGTGCTGGAGGGGCCCCGAACTGACAACATCTTGCCACCACTCACTTTAGTACCGGTTCGTGGCACGAACCGGTGCTAAAGGTTCGACACGAACCGGTACTAATGAGAGCAGCCGGCTAGCCGTTGGAACCGGCACTAATGCACACATTAGTGCCGGCTCAAATTCAAACCGGCACTAATGTGCTTCACATTTGACCCTTTTCTACTAGTGCTAGCCTACTTCTTGGCGTCTGTGGACACCTCTTCTGTAGCATAGCGGGCAAGGTTCTCAACTCTCTACTGTAAGCGTCAACAACCATCTTACTCTGGGTGAAACTACAGAACTCTTCTCTCTTGCGGTCAATGAGAGCCTGAGGAATGTGATGCTCGCGAAAAGCCTTAGTGAAATCTCTCCAGGTGGGTATCTGGCCAGCTGGAAGCATAGCCTCATAGTTCTGCCACCAAAGACTAGCAGGACCTTCTAGATGATAAGCAGCGTAGGTGACCTTGTCACTTTCAGCTATGTTCGCAGAACGCTGCTTGTGAGTGATACTACGAAGCCAGTCATCTGCATTGAGTGGTTCAATGGAATGATGTAAGGTAGGTGGATTCAGACCAATGAAATCATAGATGGTCGCTCACTCTTTGCACTGGGGTGCGGCGTTCTCCTCTATACGTGCTAACAAGCGGTTAGACTCACGCTTGTTCCTCTCCATCTCTAACATGAACTCTGCCAATGAAGACTGGTCGGGAGGATCGTCATCCCTACCATATCGGTGGTTCCGACTATGAGCAACAGAACTTCGGTTAACCGGCAACATACTGAAGAACGAAACCAAGGAAAACAAGGATGGATTCAGCACCAACTATAGGATGCAGAAGGTAGCACAAGAAATTAGTATCTCTCGAACTCCTAGGACAATTCCGGCAGCATAACGGTAGTAAAATTCTCAAAATGAGACATTCTGCAAAAGACGGGGTAGCACCAAACTCAACATCATCACCGGAGGTACTCGAACTGGGATATGACTCAGATCAACCAATCCTTAGAGACTACGGAGTAGTAACACGTGATCCTGATAGACGGAAGAGTAAGCCTAGTTCCTTAACCCCGTAGGAAAGATAGGATGACCCAGATCAGAAGGCATGAAGTATAAGGAGTAAAAAGAGCCTTACGTTCCCTTCCACAATCAATTCACCTATATAGCTAAAGAATTTCTAGACCCAACTTCGACCAGGTTGGCTTGATAATCCTACAGGCAGTCAGGCTCTAATGCCAAAGCTGTTGGGACCCCGATTCTAAGTCACACCGATCTAGCATGTAACACCTCATATCATTTTGCGGCCTCAAGCACGGTATTCCCAAGGGTGTCGCCTTACCATGGCCCGGAACAGTTTGCGCCTTTTGGCTCATGTATATGATTGTATCGCTAGCATCCATATGACAGAGAACCCAGGCCAACATGACTAGTCATGAAGGCAAAGTGACACTAACGTACGGGACACACATACATGAAACAACATCGAGCATGTCAGTCAGCAGCATGCGAATCCGGGCTATAGCACTGGGCCAACAGGACTCCGGATGTCACCGCGTGAAATTTCCGCGAAGGGACAGACACAGGAACGAAGTGAATCACATGCAGGACTCCGGGTAAACCGGGCTATAGAGGACTACCATGGCTCGGTGGAATCACTAGACTACATTTCCCCCTAAGAGAGGCTACCAAGGATAAACAACTAGGTTGTCGGATACCACACATAGCAATACACGTCACACGTACACATAACATGCAAGTATGTGCTGTACAACATGGCATCACAACATAACGCAAACTCGTATAGAAAAAGGCCCAGAAGAGCCACATAGCATTAATACAAACAGGGGTCTCATGACCAATCATTTAGAGCATACAAGCAACGGAACCATTACATGTCTGAGTACAGACAACTACAAAAGAAAAGGGCCGAGAAGCCTGACTATCTATAAGTCCCTCCCAAGGTACAAGATCGTAGCTGAGGTAACAAGCTACTCGTCGAAGTCCCAACGGTACTACTAGTGAGACAGATGTCTCACCTGCAAAACATAAATAAAGCAAACGTGACTACAAAGGTAATCAGCAAGACTTACATCAGATCCTATCATACATGCATTTGTATCAAGAAGGTAATGCGGGGTTTAGTTGCAGCAAGCCAGCTTTGACTCAGTGGCTATCATGTTCTACGACTACGAGAAACTTCTTTAAGGTGAGGCAGCGCACACGAGTCCACTAATCACCACATCAATACACTACTATGGAATCATTCCTGTCTCCCTACGAGAAGGCCATCCATAGCACTCACACTTGTCTTGAGCATTTTAGATTATTCACTCTAAGTTTTCTATGTACCACGTAAGCATCCAAGAAGTCCATAACGGAGGACACGGCTATTCGAATAGATCATGATAACCCTGCAGGGGTGTACTTCTTCACACACGCTCTCACCACTTATCACCATGTACACGTCATGTATCTCGGCAACCTTCAAGCGGAAGCCTGACGAGGGTGTTGGCCACGACCTGACTAACCACACAAGACTCTAGTCCAGGTTTATCACCTATTCGGATTCCATCCGCAAGGAGATCCAGTTGGGGTTTCGCTCACGGCCCCAAACGATGTGTACAGGGTTCCCGAGCCCACCATCCGGGTGCCACTCGGTACACCAGGCCACGGTGCCTAGTCTGTCCCAAGTCCACCCTGCCGGGTGCCACTCGGTAGAAAAATAGCACTACCTACAAACACCAGAAACTATTTGCAACTCCTGGACAGAGATCAAGGCGGTTAATAAGCCGAGAGAGCTTGGAGCACCCGGAGCCCAATGTGTGGTAGTAGCTAGTCATTGGACAACTTACACAGAATTCAGTTCTTAAGGACGATCCCAATGAGACAACCCACCATGTACTCCTACATGGCCTCTCACCGCTACCTTTACCAAATCGTGTTCACACACTTAACTCTCAGCACCAGAACATATCGTAACACTCCAATTCATTCCCGATGAATCAGACCTGACATAACTCTAAGCAATAGCAGGCATGGTAGGAACACAACATGGCTCAATCAACTCCTACACATGCTAGTGGGTTTTAACTATTTACTATGGCAATGACAGGTCATGCAGAGGAATGGGTTCAACTACCGCAGCATAAAGTAGCAGTTGAATCGTTGTTGTCCTAATGCAATAAATGAGAGCAGGAGCGAGAGAGTAGGATTGTATCGGAATGAACAAGGGGGTTTGCTTGCCTGGTAGATCAACAGGGGGGCACTGCTCCTCTGACAGGTACTCTGGATCGGTCTCCGGAGCAGGACCTATCGAGAGGGAACGGTGTCGGCAATCAATACACAATCATATGCAACAATATGATGCATGAACATGGCATGAGTATGTGACGTGTTTTGAGCTAATGCATTTAGCATTCTATTTGGAAGAGGTCCATTTGAACCAAAGGTTCAAATGCAACTCTGAATTAAGTCCCTTTAAATGCCATAACTGTGTTTTCTCATATACAACATGTATAAGTTGGTTTGTCATGCATGAAAATGGTACAGATGGATATATTGCATTTTTCTGATAATTTCTCCTATATAACTTATTTCAATCTGAGCTATGGTTGAATTTCTATTAATTTTAGAAGTTTATAATATTTTCTAGATTTTCCTGATTTATTTTAAATCCAGAAAACCATTACTGTGTCAGCATGATAGCTACATTACGTCAGCAAGTCAAAGGCGGCTGACCAGGTCAAACCTGACGTGTGGGGTCCACACGTCAGTGTCTGTGGCTAATCCTAAATTAAATTAAACCTAAAATGGTTTAGTTAATGGGGTTGGCCCCATGCGTCAGTGACCCAGGGTGGTCAAACCCTGGTTAGACGGGGTCAAACCCGGTCAATCCCGCCGGCGTTTAGCCGCCGGTAAGGCAGAATGCGGCGAAGGTGCATGGGATTCGCCTTCCAGCGACCATTTGGGCGGCGGAGGCCACGGGCGAGGAGCCAGAGCTCGTCCGCGTCTTTTGGGGCAAGTGGGAGAGGCGGGGACGGCCGGAGCTCGCCGGAGCGAAGCTCAAGGCGGCGGCCGGCGCGCGGGTTCGCGCGGAATTGAGCTACAGGGCACGGCAGGGCTACGCAGTGCCTCGACGGCCTCCTGGCGTTGCACTGAGCATGGTGGTGTGCTCGGTCGCGGCCCTAGGTGACAGTGGCCACGACGGCGACATGAATGGTAGTGAAGAGCTAGGGCCATGGCGGAGAGCGGCGCTACTGCGAGGAAATGGAGCGCGGGGTCGGAGGGAAAACGGAGGAGAGCTCACGGCGGTTCGGTGGGTGTGCTCAGCGGCTCGAGGGAGGCTCTGGAGTCAACGGTGCAGCGCCGGCGATCTCGGGCGGCTGGATGTGAAGAAGACGGCGGTGACGGCTCCACGAGGCGTCCGGTGACGCGTGGCTTGACGGAGAGGACGAGGACGACGGCGTGGAGCATCTGGGCACGAAGCGAGGGCAATGCAAATAATTACTGGATTAATTCCAAAAGGCCAAAATAAATATTTATGAGCTCCTGAAAATATTTGTTTGAATTTTACCTCTGACCAATATTTTCAGAGAGTAACATGAACATTTTCTTGGACCTTTTTGGAGCAATTTTTATCTGGGTCATTTCCAGAAATGAAATCTGAAGGTTTCAAAAATA
The DNA here is from genome assembly GCA_034509565.1 of Triticum monococcum. Lineage (NCBI taxonomy): Eukaryota > Viridiplantae > Streptophyta > Magnoliopsida > Poales > Poaceae > Triticum > Triticum monococcum. The sequence continues at coordinate 444,670,231 of CM067845.1, forward strand.
TCCATTTCAAATTTAAATGAAATTTAAACATGATGCAAACATGAAGGCTGGCCTAGGTCATACCAGAACTAGGGATGTGACAGGGACTGTGATGATTCCACCGCTTCCCGGCATCTTGAGGATGTTGTAGCCATGGTGGGTGACTGCCATGAACATGGATAGCACCGGGTACCCGAGGATTGCATTGTACGGCAGGCGGATGTGGGCGACGTCGAAGTTGACGAGCTTGGTGTGGTAGTTGTCGCGCTGACTGAAGGTCACAGGGAGACGAACTTGCCCTATCGGGGTGGTGGAGCCGTCAGTCACTCCCGAGAAAGGCCTGGTGGGCTAGAGCTGATCGTATGGCACTTGAAGGCTGTCGAACATCTCGACGGACAGGACACTGAGCCCTGTGCCGCTGTCGATGAGGGTCTTGGTGACTTGGCAATTGCTGATGACGGGCGAACAAAGCACCGGGAGAACGCCGGTGGTTGCCGCACACTTGAGCTAGTCTGCTGAGCTAAAGGTGATGGCGTACTTGGACCATCTAAGTGGGCGCGTGGCCTCGAGCTTGGGAAGGACTGCATTCACCTCGCGAGAGAACTGCTTGAAGATGCGCTGGGAGGTTGGGGCCTGAGCACCACCTAAGATGCAGGCGATGGCACGCGGCTCCTGGAAGCCCCCAACCACTTCGTCATGTTGTTGGTCGTCGTTCCTTCTTGGCGGCGGCGGCAGAGGGAGACCATGGTTGCCCTGAGGTTGGTCCTCACGAGGCTGGTCACTCCAGGCGCCCTCACGAGGCTGGTCCTGCCAACGATCCTCGCGAGGCTGGTCGCGCCACTCCTGGCGGGGCCCTCGGTCGTCCCAACGTCCTCCACCTCGTCCACCTCCTCGGCCGTAGCCCCGGTCGTTGTGCTCGGGGCGTCGACCAAAGCGTCCATCTCGAATGGCCCTGAGCTCTTGACAATCGTTGCTGTTTGTGGGTGTGCACGTTGTGAATGGCGCAGAACGTACGGCTGCCCTTGGACGACTGAGGAAGATCTCGGCCGCGCTTGGTGTCTAGTTCTGCCGCGAGTAAGGCCATCCCTTTGTGCTTCACGTCCTTGACCTTGGCCTTCTTGTCCTCTAGATCCGCAGCGGGGAGCTCGAGGAGGGAGAGGCGCCCCTCCTCAGCTCTTGCACACTTGGTTGCTATGTTAAACAACTCCAAAGTCATGCACAACTTCTCATGGATGGCGAGCTCCTCATTCATCTCGATGTTGCGGACACCGTTGGAAAATGCTGAGATGATGGCCTCGTCTATCACCTTGGGGATCTTGAGACGAACGCTGTTGAAGCGCTGGATGTACTTTTGGAGGGTCTCTCCCGGCTGTTGCTTGATGCTGCGCAGGTCACCCGCGGCCGGGGGGCGGTCGCGAGTGCCTGGGAGTTGGCAACGAAGTGGTCGCGCATCTCATCCCAGGAGGAGATCGAGCCCGGGGGAAGGTTCAGGAGCCATGAGCGAGTGCCGTCCTTGAGAGCAATGGGAAACCAGTTCGCCATGACCTTTTCGTCACCGTTGGCCGCCTTGATGCTCTGGTCCTAGAGCTGCAAGAACTCTGCATGGTCGGGGGTGCCGTCGTAGCGAGGAGGCAGATCTGGCTTAAACTTGCCTGGCCAAACGACGCTACCCAACTCGGGAGTGAAGGCGTGTCAGCCTGCCGTGGCCACTGGGGCCCGTCGTGGAGGCGGAGCTTGATCTTGGTGTCCCTGCGCCGCCACGGCAAGTGGCACATGGCCCTGCCGCAGCAAGCGATCCTGACATGGCGGTGCTGGGAACGGTGGAGCGTTTTCTTGCGGACGGGGGATCTCTTGGCAGCTTCTTTCCTCGTGCACGGGCACATGGCGCGGTGGATCATGCCGTGGGACCGCACATCTTGGAGCGAGGACGCCGTCCTGACAAGGAGGAGGTGTGGTGTAACACCCCGAATATGATTTACCCAATATGTACTCCAACTCTTGCCGTTTCCGGCATTAAGTTATTTTATTTTCTCGGGTTCGGGTATTTGTCTCTGTGTGTTGTTGTCGTTGTCATGCATCTCATATCATGTCATCATGTGCATTGCATTTGCATACGTGTTCATATCATGCATTCGAGCATTTTCCCCGTTGTCCGTTTTGCATTCCAGCGCTTCATTCTCCTCCGGTGGTCGTTTCTACCTTTCTTTCGTGTGTGGGGATTAAACATTTCCGGATTGGACCGAGACTTGCCAAACGGCCTTGGTTTATTACCGGTAGACCGCTTGTCAAGTTTCGTACCATTTGGACTTCGTTTGATGCTCCAACGGTTAACCGAGGGACCGAAAAGGCCTCGTGTGTGTTGCAGCCCAACACCCCTCCAAGTTGGCCGAAAACCCACCAAAACCCTATCCATCATCAAGAGCATTCGATCACGATCACGTGGCCGGAAACCACACCTCATTTGGACACTCCTAGCTCCCTCTACCTCTATATAAAGACCGCTCCTCGAAAATCCGGATCTTCCCCCGTCCAAACCCTAAAATCGGATCTCCGCCGCCGCCGGACACGTTCGGACGGAGCAGGACGCGTCCGCCGCCTCCGCCGACCAACCCGGTGCCACCACGTGGCCCGGGCGCCCCACTTCGCCGTCCCGCATCGACGCGGCTCGCGGGCCTGAGGCCGGCCCTGCCGCCGCCGATCCGGGCCAGAGGCGCGCCTCCTCGCCCGCGCCGCTCCCCTCGCCGGCCAGCACCGCCGTGCCGCGGCGGACCGCAACGCCGGCCGCCGTGCCACGTCCCGGTCCGCTCCGCCGCCAAGCCGAACCGCTGCCCCCGGTCGCGCCTCGCCGCCCAGCCTCCACCGCCATCGCCATCGCCGGCCACCGCCATCAACACCGCCGCCCGGCCGTCTCCCCCTCCTCCGTCGGCCTCCTACAACTCCGGCGACCCCCAAGCTCCCCGGCGAACTTCAGCAACCCCGCCACTGCTACAGTACACGCGGGCCAGATCTGGATCCGGATTTGTCTCGGGTTGACTCTTGTTGCGAAACCCTATTTTTTTAGCAATGTTCATCCCATCGTAACTCCTCATCCGTAGCTCCGTTTTGGGCATATAGCATATCAAAATGTTCATCTCAGAGAGTACATCATTTCATCTCATTGCATCATTTTCATTTGAGTTCATCTTGATGCCTGAAATGCTGTTAGAGGAATGCTATTTGAGATAATTGTCAGATATGCTGCTCCAATTAGATATTTGTCATTTTTGCGATGATTATTGTGTGCATTATATGCCCATGAGCTCTACATATGTTTTGTTATATGTTTTTCTATCTATCCAGAGGTGCACCCCATGTATTTTTGTGATGTGTGTGGTGACTAGCACAAGCTTGCAAAGTGGTGCATTCGTTAATGCTGATTTCAGGGACTTAGCATTTCCATCAAGTCCTTGACCTGCTATCTCATATGGCCATATGTTCATGTTGTTTCCTAGTGATCCGTGCCTCTTTTGAGGATGATCAGTAAGGATGTTTTGTTAATATTGTAGTGCTCTATCCATCCATGTCTTTGTTTGCAATTATGGAGCACCCTAGCTTGAGTCAATCGAGCTCTACTTTTGTCATTTCGTGAATCTGGGCAGTTTGTCTACTTGTTAGCGATTTTGCCGAGGATGTTGTAGTTGATCCGTGCATGCTATATTATTGTTCTTGCCATGCCTAGCTTGAATTTTGTGTATTCTAGATGGGTGTATGCTTAGATTGTCATGACTTGCTCTGTAGTGAGTGCATCGTGCTCGTAAACATGCCTACTTGATATCTGTTTTCAGCATGCTCCAGTTTTCACTAAGTCTGAGAACTGATTATGTTTTTGCCATGTTCACATGCTTGCAAATGTATTTTCTGATCCCTTTTGGCTCAAGGTCACTAAGGGACTTTTGTTAAGATCTTTTAGTAGCTCCATGCCATGCTTTACTTTGCCAAGTTCAGGTCCTCTAGCATGTAGTTTTGTTGCTCCAACGAGTGCTATCTGATCTGAAATTCCAGACAAGTGTTAATTTCACCAAGTCTGAAATCTGTTTGCCAAATGCATTTTTGCCATGCTTGTTTGAACCTGTTAATGGATGAATTGGCCGTAGCTCAGTGTTCATCTTTCGTTAAGCATCTTGTATGGATCCCTGCCATGTATTTTGATGCCATGTTTGGGTGCTGTAGCATGTTCATCTTGTTGCATTTAGATGGTACTTGCTGTAAATCGCAGACCGTTGTCATATTTGAATCGCTTGGCATTTCCAAACCATAACTCCGATTCTGGTGATCTTTATATCGTTTTCAAGCGTTTTCATCTCATCTTTCCAGTGGCACACTTGGTTTTCCAGGTTGAGGCCAGGTTCATGCATTCCTTGTCAAATCTTGCATATGCATCACATATTGCATCCCGCATAGCATGCCATCTTTGCATCATGTTGTTTGAGTTTGCACGTGGTTGATTGTGTCCTTGTTGCTTGTTTGTCTTGTTTGGGTAGAGCCGGGAGACGAGTTCGCTCACGAGGAGCCCATTGAGTTTGCTTTCGAGGATCTAGTCAACTCTGCCAACTTTGCAGGCAAGATGATCATACCCTCGAAATCACTACTATCTTTGCTTTGCTAGATGCTCGCTCTTTTGCTATGCCTATGCTACGATGCCTACCAATTGCTTTCAAGCCTTCCAAATTGCCATGTCAAACCTCTAACCCACCATGTCCTAGCAAACCGTTGATTGGCTATGTTACCGCTTTGCTCAGCCCCTCTTATAGCGTTGCTAGTTGCAGGTGAAGATTGGAGACCGTTCCTTGTTGGAACATTATTTACTTGTTGGGATATCATTATATTGCCATGTTATCTTAATGCATCTATATACTTGGTAAAGGGTGGAAGGGTCGGCCTCTCGCCTAGTGTTTTGTTGCACTCTTGCCGCCCTAGTTTCCGTCATATCGGTGTTATGTTCCCGGATTTTGCGTTCCTTATGCGGTTGGGTTATAATGGGAACCCCTTGATAGTTCGCCTTGATTAAAGCTTTTCCAGCAATGCCCAACCTTGGTTTTACCATTTGCCACCTAGCCTCTTTTCCCTTGGGTTTTCGGAGCCCGAGGGTCATCTTATTTAAACCCCCCCGGGCCAGTGCTCCTCTGAGTGTTGGTCCACCTGTCAGCTGCCGGTGGTCACCAGGGGCAACTCTGGGCTGGCCTACCCGTACCTAAGACAATCTGAGTGTGCCCTGAGAAAGAGATATGTGTAGCTCCTATCGGGATTTGTCGGCACATTCGGGCGGTGTTCCTAGATTTGTTTTAACTTGTCGAAGTGTCTTGAAGAACCGGGATAATGAGTCTGATCGGAATGTCTCGGGAGGAGGTCTATTCCTTCGTTGACCGTGAGAGGTTGTCATGGGCTAAGTTGGGACTCCCTTGTAGGGATTTGAACTTTCGAAAGCCGTGCCCACGGTTATGGGCAGATGGGAATTTGTTAATGTCCGATTGTAGATAACTTGAACCTTAACTTAATTAAAATGAATCAACTGGGTGAGTTACCATGATGGTATCTTCTCGGCGGAGTCCGGGAAGTGAACACGGTGTTGGAGTAATGCTTGCCGCAGGATTGCTCTCTAGTTATTCGATCGCGCTTTGCCTCCTCTTCTCGCTCCCTTTTTGCAAACAGGATAGCCACCATATATGCTAGTCGCTTGCTGCAGCTCCACATATATTTACCTTGCCTTACCTATTAAGCTTAAATAGTCTTGATCGCGAGGGTGCGAGATTGCTGAGTCCCTGTGGCTCACAGATTACTATTAAACTAGATGCAGGGCCTGATGATTCCGTTCCAGATGGCGCGCTTGAGCTCAAGTGGGAGTTCGATGAGGACTCTCAACGATACTACGTGTCTTTCCCTGATGATCAGTAGTGGTGCCCAGTTGGGGCGATCGGGACCGTGTCGCATGTTGCGTTGTCTTTTATTTTTGCGCCGTAGTCGGGCCATGAGTGTTTGAATGTTGTAATGCTATTTATGTACTTGATTGACATGGCGAGTGTACGCCAACTATGTTATCTCCCCTTTTATTATCTATATTACATGGGATGTTGTGAAGATTGCCTAACTTGCGACATTGCTTTCAATGCAGTTATGCCTCTAAGTCGTGCCTCGACACGTGGGAGACATAGCCGCATCGAGGGCGTTACACGTTGGCGCTCCATGAGCCGTGCGCCTCGGCGCGAGGGCACCATCTTGTTGCGGAGGAGGCGAAGGCGCTTCGTGAGCCACATCGCCCGCAGCCAGGGGTGCGGGAGGCAGCGAGAGGGATGGTGCAGGGGAGCCCCCCGCGGCATTGACGAGCTCGGCGATGCGGTCCAACCAGTCCTCGTAGAGGTCGTCGATCGGGCGGTAGCTCAGGAGCTCGCGTGCCATTGATACATCTCCAACGTATCTATAATTTTCGATTATTCCATGCTATTATATTATCTGTTTTGGATGCTTAATGGGCTTTACTAAGAACTTTTATATTATTTTTGGGACTAACACACTAACCCAAGGCCCAGTGCAAATTGCTGTTTTTTTGCCTATTTCCGTGTTTCGCAGAAAAGCAATATCAAACAGAATCCAAACGGAATGAAACCTTCGAGATGGTTATTTTTGGAACAAACGTGACCCAGGGGGCTTGGAGTGGACGTAAAGAAACAAACGAGGCGGCCACAAGGCAGGGGGCGCGCCCTCCACCCTCATGGGCCCCTCGTAGCTCCACTGACCTACTTCTTCCTCCTATATATACCCATATACCCCGAAAACATCCAGGAGCATCACGAAACCCTATTTCCACCGTCGTAACCTTCTCTACCCGAGAGATACCATATTGGGGCCTTTTCCGGAGCTCCGCCGGAGGGGGAATCAATCACGGAGGGCTTCTACATCAACACCATAGCCTCTCCGATGATGTGTGAGTAGTTTACCACAGACCTTAGGGTCCATAGTTATTAGCTAGATTGCTTCTTCTCTCTCTTTGGATCTCAATACAAAGTTCTCCTCGATCTACTTGGAGATCTATTCAATGTAACTCTTTTTGCGACGTGTTTGTCAAGATCCGATGAATTGTGGGTTTATGATCAAGATTATCTATGAACAATATTTGGTTCTTCTCTGAATTCTTATATGTATGATTTAATTATCTTTGCAAGTCTCTTCGAATTATCAGTTTGGTTTGGCTTACTAGATTGATCTTTCTTGCAATGGGAGAAGTGCTTAGCTTTGGGTTCAATCTTGCGGTGTCCTTTCCTAGTGATAGCAGGGGCAGCAAGGCACGTATTGTACTGTTGCCATCGAGGATAAAAAGATGGGGTTTATATCATATCGCTTGAGTTTATCCCTCTACATCATGTCATCTTCCTTAATGCGTTACTCTGTTCTTATGAACTTAATACTCTAGATGCATGCTTGATAGCGGTCGATGTGTGGAGTAATAGTAGTAGATGCAAAATCGTTTTGGTCTACTTGTCACGGACGTGATGCCTATATACATGATCATGCCTATATATTCTCATAATTATGCACTTTTCTATCAATTGCTCGACAGTAAGTTGTTCACCCACCGTAATATGGGAAGAATTAATGATGTTCTTATTGTTGCAAATAGGAATTATGTGCCCATAGATTTCATTGTTCTTGATATAGATTGCAATCCTACATGTCCCATTATTCTTGGTAGGCCTTTCCTTAGAACGATTGGTGAAATTATTGATATGAAAGAAGGGAATATTAGATTCTAGGAAAGGCATGGAAAAATTTCCTAGAAAGAAAATTAAATTACCTTATGAATCTATTATGAGAGCCACTTATGGATTGCATACCAAAGATGATAACACCTAGATCTATTCTTGCTTTTATGCCGAGCTAGGGGCGTTAAACGATAGCGCTTGTTGGGAGGCAACCCAATTTTATTTTTGTTCCTTGATTTTTGGTTCTGTTTAGTAATAAATAATTCATCTAGCCTCTGTTATGATTGTTTTTTTATGTTTTAGGTAGTGTTTGTGCCAAGTAGAACCTTTGGGAAGAATTGGGGAAATTCTTTGCGATCTTCCTATAAAAAGCAGAAACTTTAGCGCTCACGAGATTTGCTGCCATTTTTTACTAGAGAGTGCGATTAGGTTGATTCTTTTTGCAGACGATTAATAGATAAATTCCTCACGTCCAGAAATTTATTTTAGAATTTTTGGGTTTACATAAGTATTCGTAACCTACAGATTACTACAGACTGTTCTGTTTTTGACAGATTCTGTTTTCCGTGTGTTGTTTGCTTATTTTGATGCATCTATGGCTAGTATCGGAGGGTATGAACCATAGAGAAGTTGGAATACAGTAGGTTTAACACGAAAATAAATAAAGAATGAGTTCATTACAGTACCGTAAGTGCTGGTTTGTTTTCTTATACTAACGGAGCTCATGAGATTTTCTGTTTAAGTTTTGTGTTGTGAACTTTTCAAGTTTTGGGTAAAGATTTGATGGATTATGGAATAAGGAGTGGCAAGAGCCTAAGGTTGGGGATGCCCCGGAAGGCATCCCCTCTTTCGTCTTTGTCAGATCATGGGTTCTGGCAAAACCCTTAAGGTTCGAACACTTGGGTGCGCGCGAAGATTCCGCCCTACCGATCCACGTCCTAGCTCGTCTAAGATCTTACGGACTAACTCGACGAACTCGCAACACAAATGACACAAGATTTATACTGGTTCGGGCCACCATTGTGGTGTAATACCCTACTCCAGTGTGGTGGTTGTGGATTGCCTCTTGGGCTGAGGACGAACAGTATAAGGGGAAGAATAGCCTCCTGAGGTTGAGGTGTTCTTGTGCTTGGCGAACTTGTGTGTTTTCTGGTATCTCTTGATCTCTCTCCTAGCTATGGTGGTGGCTAGTCCTATTCATAGAGGCCCTGGTCCTCTCCCCAAATATTGAGCGGGAAGGGAGCCAACAACGGCCAATTTGAAAGGGGACAGCTAGTACAGCTTATCCTGACAAAAGTGGTCCTCGCCTGCAAAAGGCTCTGGTGGTGACGCCGCCCTGGGCTCCATGGTGACCTCTGTCCGTGTCAAAACCGGCAGATCTCGGGTAGGGGGTCCCGAACTATGTGTCTAAGGCGGGTGGTAACACGAGGCATGGGACACGAGGTTTTCCCAGGTTCGGGCCCTCTCGATGGAGGTAATACCCTACGTCCTCCTTGATTTTTCTTGATGATATGAGTAGTACAAGAGTTGATATACCACGAGATCATAGAGGCTAAACCCTAGAAGCTAGCCTAAGGTATGATTGTATGTTGTCCTACGGACTAAACCCTCCGGTTTATATAGGCACTAGAGGGGGCTAGGGTTACACAAAGTCGATTACAAGGGAGGAGATCTACATATCCGTATTGCCAAGCTTGCCTTCCATGCCAAGGAGAGTCCCATCCGGACACGAGACGAAGTCTTCAATCTTGTACTTCATAGTCCAACATTCCGGCCAAAGGATATAGTCTGGCTGTCCGGAGACCCCCTAATCCAGGACTCCCTCAACCTCCATCTTGCCCGAAGAATATTTTGCCCGAAAGTATTATGGTGCCTCCTGTCCGGCTCGAAGAATATTTTACCCGAAAGTATTATGATGCCTCCTGTGCGGCCGTTTATGTATATATGTATATAACCTGAAATATTGCAGTCTTCGGCTTCAGCCCCCACGCATATAATGCGAGGGTGTTCGCAAAAACCGCGTATTCACACTTAATCCAACGTCTTGGTCCATGAAAGAGGTGGTAGCAAAGTGCACGAGGCAATCGGACTATATTGCTTTAACAATTTCACTTAGCCATAGGAGTTTGACGGTGGGACTACTATATAGCCCCTGGTACTTCCACGCTCGTCCGAATACGGGGCGCGTACGTACATGACTGGGAAACGGCCCTTCGTTAATGCGGAGGAATCCCGAAGATTCCGCTAAGTAATCGAGTGGTTGACCAGTCTCACGCTTTATCATGATAGTCAGTTTTCGGCTTTCTCTACTGAGGTGCTCACCCGGATGAACCAGGGCACAATCGCAGTAGTTCTCCCAGTGCTACCTTAGCCGATATAGCGGAACGTAAGTTACCAAAATACAGGAGTCGGGCAAACTCAACATTTGACCAAAGACATGATTCGGAGCTGATGCATATAAGGCCAAACTCGCGACGCCGTACACTCCCTAAGGTATTCGGTCTTTTATAACATATGTCGGGCTGAACAATGCCCTTAATAATAAACCCCGATGTCAGGACCCCGATTCCAAGTCACATCCATCTAGCCAGTAACACCTCATATCACTTTGCGGCCTCACGCACGGTATCCCCACGGGTGTCGCCTTACCATGGCCCAGGACCGTTTGCGCCTTTTGGCTCACGTATATGATAGTGTCGCTAGCATCCATATGACAGAGAACCCGGGCCGACATGGCTAGTCGTGAACCCAAAGCGGCACAGACCTATGGGGACAGGCATACATGAATCACATCGAGCATGTCGGTCATCAACATGCGAATCTGGGTTGTAGCACTGGGCTAACAGGACTCCAGGGAACCTGGGCTATAGCAGGCTAAGCAGGACTTCGGATGTCACCGCGTGACATTTCCCCGAAGGGGCAGCCATAGGAACGAAGTGAAACACATGCCGGCTAGTCAAGTGTCCTGAGCAGTAGTGCTGAAGCTAGCAGGACTCCAGTGAACCGGGCTGTAGCAGACTACTATGGCTCAAGGAGCACTAGACTACATTTCCCCATAAGAGAGGCGGCCAAGGATAAACAGCTAGATTGTCAGATCCCACACATACCAAGCATTTCAATCATACACACAATATGCTCGAGATGTGCAAATACAACATGGCATCACAACAAAACTCTACAACTCAAGTACTTTATTTAAAGGCTCTAGAGAGCCATACATAACATGTTCATACAGGTAGGGGTCACATGGCCCAACACTCAAGTCATACAAGCATACACGCACATGTGGAAGCAAATAGTCTGAGTACAGACACTGGAAAGAAAGAAGGCTGGTCGAAGCCTGTCTATCTACATAGGGCCCTCCATGGCCAGAATTAACACCTGGGTGGCAAGTTACTCGTTGACATCGAGGTCTACATAAAACCCATCGGAGGGGGCGGTGTTGTCGTCTGAAAACAGTAATTAAAGCAACATGAGTACAAAGGTACTCAGCAAGTCTTACAACAGATCCTACTATACATGCTCATTCTCAAGAAGGTGGTGGAGTTATTGCAGCAAGCCAGCTTTGACTCTTGGCTAAGCTATCCTACGAGACACCACTGTAAAATAGTTTCCGCACACGAGTCCACTAATCACCAACAAAATACTCCACCGGGGATCCTCCCTCGTCATCCTACGAGAGGGCCATCCTCGGTACTCACACTTATCTTGAGTTTTTTAGTAGTAACCATTAACTTGTCTATGAACTGTATAGGCAACCAAGTAGTCCTTTACCACGGACGCGGCTATTCGAATAGATGATGTTAACCCTACAGGGGTGTACTTCTTCATACACGCTCTCACCACTTATCGTCGTTTACCCGACATGTACTCGGCAACCTTCAAGCGGAAGCCCAACGAGGGTGTCGGCCATGGCCTACCTAAAGACTCAAGTCTCTAGTCTAGGTTTATCGCCTATCCAGGTTCCATCCGTAGGGAGTCCGGCCGAGGTTTCCACATACGGCCCCGAACGATGTGAACAGGGTTCCCGAGACACCAAACGGGTGTCTCAATACACCGTGCCACCGTGTATCTACCACATCATAGCCCACCCCTAGGGTCAGTGCTACGCACGGCCGCCAACACATAACCTACAAACACCATTAACTAGTTGCAACTCCTGGACAAATTACTAGGGTGATTAAGAAGCCGAGAGGGTCAATTAGGATCCCAATGCATGGTAGTAACTGATTATTAAATCACACATACAGATCTCAGTTCTTAGGGACGGCCTCAATGAAACAACCCACCATGTACTCCTACATGGCCTCTCATCGATACCTTTACCAAATCATGTTCAACACATCCCTCACATTACCGACATAATCATTTCACTCTAGCCCATCACCCAGATGAACCAGACCTGACACAACTCTAAGCATAATAGGCATAACAAGGTAGGAAACACATACATGGCTCAATCAACTCCTACACATGCTAGTGGGTTTCATCTAGTTACTGTGGCTATGACAGGTCATGCAGAGGATAAGGGTTCAACTACCGCATCGCACAGCAGTTTGAAAGGTTGTTGTCATAATGCAGTAAGTGAGAGCAGAAGCAAGAACATGGGATTGTATCGATGTGATCAATGGGGCTGCTTGCCTCATGGAGTAGTAGTAGGGTACTTCCCTTCAGTTGGATACTCGGAGATATCCTCGGAGGAAGAACCTACCACGAAAGACACCACAGAATACAATCATCACATGGCAATATGCAACAATATGATGCATGCTATGACATGGCAATATGATGTGTCCTGCCTAATGCAATGTGAAACAAGTTGAGTTGGGTCCATTTGAATCAAAGATTCAAATGGAAGCTTATGTTTTTAAGCTTTATATGTGTATTATCTTGTTCCACCTAAACAGCAAGGTTAAATTGTTTTTTCATGCATGAAACCACTACAGATGGAAAGATTGAATTTTTTAGATCAAATTTCATATATAAATCTTTGCATTTGGAGTTATAGATTACAAGTTATGAATTTTTGAAGTTTTGGTTATTTTTTGGAATTTCCTATATAAGAATAATTCTAGAAAAGGATTTACTGCGTCAGCCTGGCATTAGTGTGACGTCAGCGGGTCAAAGGCGCCAGCCCAGGTCAAACCTGACTAGTGGGCCCCATCTGTCAGTGTAACAACTAACTAACAGAGTTAGTTAGTGTTTCGGTAGAACTAAACTAGGTTAGTTAGGCCCTGGGCCCACATGTCAGTGAGTCAAACTATTAACTAAATTAATTAGTGTTAACTAAACTAATTCTAATAGGACAGGGGCATGGCCCACACGTCAATGACTCAGGGGAGGTCAACTTGGGCCCACACGGGGTCAAACAGGGTCAAACTCGCCGGCGTTTAGCCACCGACGAGGCCAGACGCGGCGGAGCAGCGCGGGATTCACCTACAAGGCGCCATTTGGAGCGCGGAGCACAGCTACGTGGACGCTCGTCCGCATCCAACCAGGGTGGTGGCGCGGCCGGGGAGTGGCCGGAGTGGCGCCGACGACGAGCTTGGCGGCAGCCGAAGGTCGGGTGCAGGTGGGGATGAGGCTGTGGTGCGCAAATGAGCGCGGCGAGGTGCTACAGGGGCACTACACAATGTGGGGAGCATGTTGGGCGCATGCCCGGGACCAAATGGTCACCGGAGCATTGCCGGCGATGAGTGCAGGCGGTGGCGCGTGCGGGTGAGCATGGTGCAGTCGCTACGGAGTGCAAAAGAGGAAACAAAGAGGATGGGCAGATGGCTGAGCTCACGGGGGTCACGACGAGGCAGTCGGCGAGGTCGGGGGCGAGCTGATACGGCGGGGACGGCGAAGGGGATCTCCGGTGGCCGGAGTTGGGGAGGACGAGGTCGGGGCGATTCTAGAGCGGGCGAGCGCTCGGGGCTCGGCCTGCTCAACGTAGTCGATGACGGCGGAGCTCGTGGACACGACGGCGCGGTGCGAGGATGACGGAGGGCGCGGCTACGACGACGGTGCGGTGGCAGAGGCATCGGTCATGGTGGGAGGAGGCGAGGGAGAGGCGTTGGTGGTGAATGGAGGGGTCTGCGGGGTCGGGACGACAACATGGAGGTCGTCCGCGGCGTCGAGGCGGTGACCAGGTGAAGCAGAGGAGCAGGGAGGTGGCGTGGCGAGCTCGGGCGTCCATGCCGTGTCCCTCCTCTGCCTACTGGTAGAGGTAGGCGATGACTGGCACGGGCCAGCACAGTGCTGGGCCGGCCAGTGGGCTGCTAGGTGAGCTGCGCCAGGTTAGTTCCTTTCCATCTCTTTTTCTGTTTTTTTATTTATTCTATTATTTCTGTAACTTCAGGGCTTTATTAAAAATGCTAGGGCATTTCCAAAAATCATAAAACTAGTCATGGCTATGAATATAGCCAACAGTAAACATTTTAGTTTATGATTATTTGAGCATTTAAAATATTTTACAGCATTTAAATTCCCAAATGCAAATACTATATGAATTAATCCAATGACCTTAAGATGTCCTAGAAAAATGTGCACCATTTTTGTCAACGGTTTTAACCCAAAACAAAAAAGGTGGGCTTTTTAGAAGGGCATTTCAGGTTCATTGAAAAAGTTTTTAGTAAACCCTAGTTGTTCCAGGGGGGTGCTGGGGGTTCTGTCATCCCCATTTCAGTTTTCTGGGAAATTAAACATGATGCAACACTCTAATGCATGAACTAGCTAGGGTGTGACAGCTCACCCCCACTCAAAAGAATCTCGTGCCGAGATTTAGGATCCGTTGGGACGAAGGTGGGCTACTCGAGTCGAAGACGATCCTCCCTTTCCAAAGTGGCTTCTTTTTCAGAGTGGTGTGACCATTGAACCATGAGAAACTTGATGTTATGGCGTCGAGTGGTACGCTCGGCTTGATCAAGGATACGAACGGGATATTCCTGATATGAAAGATTATCTTGTAAATCAAACATTTCGTGGTCCACTCCACGGATAGGATCCGCGAAGAAGCAACGCCTGAGTTGAGAAACATGGAAGACATCATGAACTCGGGAAAGATGCGGAGCTAGTTCCAATTGGTACGCAACTTCTCCTCGTTTGGAAAGAATGCAAAAGGGTCCAATGTAACGAGGAGCCAATTTGCCTTTGATACCGAAACGATGGGTTCCCTTTAACGGAGTAACCCGAAGGTAAGCCTTCTCGCCGACTTCATAAGTCATGAGCTTATGTTTACGATCATATTGGCTCTTTTGACGAGATTGGGCTGTTTTCAATTTCTCACAAATAACGCGAACCTGCTCTTCTGCTTTCTGAGTCATATCCGGGCCAAAGAGTTGTCTTTCCCTGGTTTCTGACCAGTTAAGTGGTGTTCGACATTTTCGTCCATGGAGAACTTCGAAAGGAGATTTGCCCAAGCTAGCTTGATAACTATTGTTATAAGCGAACTCCGCGAATGGAAGGCATTTCTCCCAATCCATTCCGAATGAGATGACAGAAGCTCGGAGCATATCCTCCAGAATTTGATTGACTCGCTCTACTTGACCACTTTGATTGGGGGTGGAAGGCGGTGCTAAAAGAGAGACGAGTTCCCATAGCATTTTGGAAACTTTCCCAAAATCGAGAGGTGAAGAGACTCCCACAGTCTGAGTTAATTCCCAATGGGACACCATGAAGAGACACTATTAGGGAGATGTATAAATCAGCTAGCTGGCTAGTGGTGATACTCTCACGAACAGGTAGAAAGTGGGCCACAATAGTTGTAAATGCTCAGAAAAAGATTTGAGACATCCACAATAGTTTGCAATACCACTCAACAACATCATATCAAGGTTCTGGTTCAACTGACAACATATTGAAAGTAGTAGAAACTGTACTGAGGCTTGTAACAATAATCCTATAAGCTACTACGAATTAGTAACACGTGAACCTGATAGAGAGAAGAGAGACTAGTCCTTAACCCACGTAGAATGAGAAGAGAATGGCTCAGATCAGAGGGCATAAGGTAAAGGAGTAAAAGAGCCTTACGTTCCCTCCCACAATCAATTCCCCTATATATAACTAAAGCATCTAGACTCGACATCGACCAGTTTGGCTCAACGAACCTACAGGCAGTTCGGCTCTGATGCCAACGCTGTCAGGACCCGGATTCCAAGTCACATCGATCTAGCCGGTAACACCTCATATCACTTTGCAGCCTCACGCACGGTATCCCCACTGGTGTCGCCTTACCATGGCCCGGGAACGTTTGCGCCTTTTGGCTCACGTATATGATAGTGTCGCTAGCATCCACATGACAGAGAACCCGGGCCGACATGGCTAGTCGTGAACCCAAAGCGGCACAGACCTATGGGGACAGGCATACATGAATCACATCGAGCATGTCGGTCATCAGCGTGTGAATCCGGGATGTAGCACTGGGCTAACAGGACTCCGGGGAACCCAGGCTGTAGCAGGCTAGGCCGGACTCTGGATGTCACCGCGTGACATTTCCCCAAAGGGACAGACATAGGAACGAAGTGAAACACATGCCGGCGAGTCAAGTGTCCTGAGCAGTAGTGCTGGGCTAGCATGACTCCGGTGAACCGGGCTGTAGCGGACTATTATGGCTCAAGGAGCACTAGACTACATTTCCCCATAAGAGAGGATGCCAAGGATAAACAACTAGATTGTCGGATCCCAGACATACCAAGCATTTCAATCATACACACAATATGCTCGATATGTGCAAATACAACATGGCATCACAACAAAACTCTACAACGCAAGTACTTTATTTAAAGGCTCCAGAGACCCATACATAACATGTTCATACAGGTAGGGGTCACATGACCAGACACTCAAGTCATACAAGCATACAAGCACATGCGGAAGCAAATAGTCTGAGTACAGACACTAGAAAGAAAAAAGGTTGGTCGAAGCCTATCTATGTACATAGGGACCTCCATGGCCAGAATCACCACCTGGGTGGCAAGTTACTCATCGATGTCGAGGTCTACATAAAACCCATCGGAGGGGGCGGTGTTGTCGTCTGAAAACAGTAATTAAAGTAACATGAGTACAAAGGTACTCAGCAAGTCTTACAACAGATCCTACTATACATGTTCATTCTGAAGAAGGTGGTGGAGTTATTGCAGCAAGCCAGCTTTGACTCTTGGCTAAGCTATCCTACGAGACACCGCTGTAAAATAGTTTCCGCGCACGAGTCCACTAATCACCAACACAATAGTCCATCGGGGATCCTCCCTCGTCATCCTATGAGAGGCGCATCCTCGGTGCTCACACTTATCTTGAGTTTTTAGTAGTAACCATTAACTTGTCTATGAACTGTATAGGGAACCAAGTAGTCCTTTACCGCGGACGCGACTATTCGAATAGATGATGTTAACCCTGCAAGGGTGTACTTCTTCATACACGTTCTCACCACTTATCGTCGTTTACACGACCTGTACTCGGCAACTTTCAAGCGGAAGCCCAACAAGGGTGTCGGCCACGGCCTACCTAAAGACTCAAGTCTCTAGTCTAGGTTTATCGCCTATCCAGGTTCCATCCGCATGGAGTCCGGCCGAGGTTTCCACATACGGCCCCGAATGATGTGAACAGGGTTCCCGAGACACCAAACTGGTGACTCGATACATCGTGCCACGGTGTATCTACCGCATCATAGCCCACCCCTAGGGTCAGCGCTATGCATGGCTGCCAACACATAACTTACAAACACCAGAAACTAGTTGCAACTCCTGGACAGAGTACTAGGGTGATTAAGAAGCCGAGAGGGTTAATTAAGGATCCCAATGCATGGTAGTAGCTGATTCTTAAATCACACATACATATCTCAGTTCTTAGGGATGACCTCAATGAAACAACCCACCATGTACTCCTACATGGCCTCTCATCGATACCTTTACCAAATCATGTTCAACACATCCCTCACATTACCGACATAATCATTTCACTCTAGCCCTTCACCCAGATGAACTAGACCTGACACAACTCTAAGTATAGCAGCATAGCAACTTAGGAAACACATACATGGCTCAATCAACTCCTACACATGCTAGTGGGTTTCATCTAGTTACTGTGGCAATGATAGGTCATGCAGAGGATAAGGGTTCAACTACCGCAGCACACAGCAGTTTGAAACGTTGTTGTCTTAATGCAATAAGTGAGAGCAGAAGCGAGAACGTGGGATTGTATCAATATGATCAATGGGGCTGCTTGCCTGATGGAGTAGTAGTAGGGTACTGCCCTTCAGTTGGATACTCGGAGATATCCTCGGAGGCAGAAGCTACCACGAAAGACACAACAGAATACAATCATCACATGGCAATATGCAACAATATGATGCATGCTATGACATGGCAATATGATATGTCGTTCCTAATGCAATGTGAAACAAGTTGAGTTGGGTCCATTTGAATCAAAGATTCAAATGTAAGCTTATGTTTTTAAGCTTTATAAGTGTATTATCTTGTTCCACCTAAACAGCAAGGTTAATGTGTTTTGTCATGCATGAAACCATTGTAGATGGAAAGATTGAATTTTTCTGATCAAATTTCATAAATAAATCTTTGCATTTGGAGTTATAGATTAAAAGTTATGAATTTTTGAAGTTTTGGTTATTTTCTGGAATTTCCTATATAAGAATAATTCCAGAAAAGGATTTACTGCATCAGCCTGGCGTTAGTGTGACGTCAGCGGGTCAAAGGCGCCAGCCCAGGTTAAACATGACTGGTGGGCCCCATCTGTCAGTGTAACAACTAACTAACAGAGTTATTTAGTGTTTCGGTAGCACTAAACTAGGTTAGTTAGGCCCTGGGCCCAAATGTCAGTGAGTCAACTTATTAACTAAAACAATTAGTGTTAACTAAACTAATTCTAATTAGACAGGGGCATGGCCCACATGCTAGTGACTCAGGGGAGGTCAACCTGGGCCCACACGGGGTCAAACAGGGTCAAACTCGCCGGCGTTTAGCCGCCGGCGAGACCAGCCGCGGTGGAGCAGCGCGGGATTCACCTACAAGGCGTCGTTTGGCGCGCGGAGCATAGCTACGGGACGCGGACGCTCGTCCGCATCCAACGAGGGTGGTGGCGCAGCCAGGGAGTGGCCGGAGTGGCGCTGTCGACGAGCTTGGCGGCGACTAAACCTCGGGTGCAGGCGGGGATGAGGTTGTGGTGCACAACTGAGCGCGGCAAAGTGCTATGGGGGCTCTACGCGATGTGGGGAGCATGTTGGGCGCATGCCCGGGACCAAATGGCCACCGGAGCATTGCCGAAGACGAGCGCGGGCGGTGGCGCGTGCGGGTGAGCATGGTGCAGTCGCTACGGAGTGCAAAAGAGGAAACAGAGAGGATGGCGAGATGGCTGAGCTCACGGGGGTGACGACGAGGCAGTCGGCGAGGTCGGGGGCGAGCTGATGCGGCGGGGACGGCGAAGGGGATCTCCGGTGGCCGGAGTTGGGTAGGACGAGGTCGGGGCGATTCCAGAACGGGCGAGCGCTCGGGGCTGGGCCTGCTCGACATAGTCGACGACGGCGGAGCTCATGGACACGATGGCACGGCGCGAGGATGATGGAGGGCGCGACTATGGCGATGGTGCGGCGGCAGAGGCATCGGCCATGGTGGGAGAGGGCGAGGGAGAGGCATTGGGGGTGAATGTAGGGGTCTGCGGGGTCGGGGCGACGACGTGGAGGTCGTCCGCGAGGTCGAGGCCGTGACCAGGTGAAGCAGAGGAGCAGAGAGGTGGCGTGGCGAGCTCGGGCGCGCGCGCTGTGTCCCTCCTCTGCTTACTGGCAGAGGTAGGCGATGACTGGCACGGGCCAGCATAGTGCTGGGCCGGCCAGTGGGCTGCCAGGTGAGCTGCGCCAGGTTAGTTTCTCTCCCTCTCTTTTTCTGTTTTTTTATTTATTCTATTATTTCTGTAACTTCAGGGCTTTATTAAAAATGCCCGGGCATTTCCAAAAATCATAAAACTAGTCATGGCTACTACTTAGAATATATCGAACAGTAAACATTTTAGTTTATGATTATTTGAGCATTTAAAATATTTTATAGCATTTAAATGCCCAAATGCAAATACTATATGAATTAATCCAATGACCTTAAGATGTCCTAGAAAAATGTGCACCATTTTTTGTCAAAGGTTTTAACCCAAAACAAAAAAGGTGGGCTTTTTAGAAGGGCATTTCAGGTTCATTGAAAAAGTTTTTAGTAAACCCTAGTTGTTCCAGGGGGGTGCTGGGGGTTCTGTCATCCCCATTTTAGTTTTCTGGGAAATTAAACATGATGCAACACTCTAATGCATGAACTAGCTAGGGTGTGACACCCCGAGTGTCCAGGTATGTGCAATATCCTGACGTGGCCACATGCCAAGAACGTCAGTATCCTTCTCGGTTGTATTGAGTATCCGGAGGATGTGAACAACAAGAGACAGTAAAAAAGGTTTACATAGGGTCTTAATCTTAAAAGAAACCTTTGAGTGGGTCCCTGCTGCACGTCTGCGCCTGTGTCTCCATTGTGCCGTGTCCTGGATGGGTGTAGCACGATTGTCATCTATAAAAGAGAAGAACTTAGGTGAAAGTTGTCATGCCAGAAAATTGGTTATTACCAATAAACCATTAAAATTCAAGCTAAGTCAAATTGAGCCAAACTAGCCCCGATTACATGTGGGAAGCCCCTTGTACTGTCTATGAGGGTTTAACCCTCAAACCAATCTCATGTATATGTAGTGATGCAGTGGACTCGTCTAACCGTATCCGTGGTCTTGACGACCTGTCATTTTTCCTGGTTGGTGAGGCCGTCTAGTGCTCAGTTGTTCAAGCCGCCGCACATTCTTCCGCGCGTAGAGAACGCTCAATATTTCCAATAACTGTGATGGTGCCACGTGGACTGGACATCTTAAGCTTGAGAGAAGCGTAATGCGGTACTGCATTAAAACAAGTGAAAGCCGCTTTTTCGAGTAGTGCTTGATAGCCACTTCGGAATGGAGCGATGTAGAAAGTTAACTTTTCGCTTCGGAAGTTGTCGGGAGAACCGAATACAACCTATAATAATAGAGAGCCCGTACAGCGGGCCTCTGGGCCTGGTATTACTCCCTTGAAGGTAGTATTTCTATGGCTTATTTTTGACGGGTCTATCCCCATTTTGCGGACTATGTCCTGATATATCAGATTTAGACCACTGCCGCCGTCCATAAGGACTCGTGTGAGATGGTATCCGTTTATTATTATGTCTAACACCAAGGCAGCCAATCCTTCATGCCGGATGCTTGTCGCGTGATCCCCGTGATCAAAAGTGATCGGGCAGGCCAACCAGGGGTTGAACTTTGGGGTGACGGGCTCTATGGCGCGTATGTCTTGGAGTGCATGTTTGCTTCTCCTCTTCGTCACATGGATCATGTTTACTGTTTTAACCTCTGGTGGGAATTTTTTCTGTCCCCAGTGCTTTGCTGGCGAGGTTCGTCCTCGTCTTCGCTTGGTGTCTCCCCCCCTTGTGTTCGGCGTTTAGATTACCGGCCTGCTTGAAGACCTAGAATTCTCTGTGGGTGTGATTTGCAGGTTTATCGGGGGTGCCATGAATCTTACATAGTTTTTCAAGAATCCTGTTTAGGCCAGATGGTCCATCTCTGCTGCCTTTGAAAGGATTTTTCCGCTCACCTGGTCGAGAGCCCTTGAATCCGGCGTTTACCGCCGTATTGTCTGGGCTATCTTATTTATTTCAACGCTAGTTGTTATTGTGTCGTGGTTCTCCATTGCCATCCCTGACTTCGGATGTGTTTGGGTCGCTGGTGCTATTGCGGGCTAACCAGCCATCTTCGCCCGCGCAAAAGCGGGTCATGAGGCTTGTCAGGGCTGCCATTGTTCTCGGTTTTTCTTGACCGAGGTGTCTGGCGAGCCATTCGTCTCGGACGTTGTGTTTGAAAGCTGCTAAGGCTTCAGCGTCCGGACAGTCGACGATTTGGTTCTTCTTAGTGAGAAACCTGTTCCAAAGCTGTAGGGCTGACTCTCCGGGCTGTTGAATTATATGACTTAAATCGTCTGCATCCGGAGGTCGGACATAGGTCCCTTGAAAATTAGCCCGAAAAGCGTCCTCGAGCTCCTCCCAACTTCCAATTGAGTTTTCGGGGAGGCTTTTCAGCTAGTGCCGAGCTGGTCCTTTAAGCTTGAGGGGCAAGTATTTGATGGCATGGAGATCGTCTCCGCGAGCCATATGGATATGGAGGATAAATTCCTCAATCCAGACCCCAGGGTCTGTGGTCCCGTCGTACGCCTCTATGTTCACTTGTTTGAATCCTTCTGGGAAATCATGGTGCATCACCTCATTGGTGAAACATAGGGGGTGTGCGGCACCCCTGTATTTGGGTGCATCATGGCGTTCAGACAGTTGTAGTATTCAGTTTTGATTTTGTGCCGGAGCATGCTTCCTGGATCCATAAATGGATCTAGTCATACTGGATTTTTGTCGCAAGTCCTCACGTAGATCGTGTGTTGACTTATGTGCGACCTTGTTAGCCGCTCTATCACAGTCGCGAGGTGGTTGATCCGGCCGGTTAGCCGTATTATTTTTCGGCTGTGTGGGCTCTAAGGCCTCATCGTCGAATTCAGGTAATAGCTTGCGCTTTGGATAGCTCTTTGTGTGGTAACTTCCACCAGACATTTCTTCTTTGTCGAGCACTTTGTTGCACCTGTTGTTGAGCGTATTTTGTGGGGCCTTAAGCCTTTGCTTCTGCTTCTTCAGACTCCTCGCTGTGGCAATAAGCCTTCTGCAGAGGTTCTCTTGCTCCAAGTGCGTTTCCGGGATGATGTGTGCATCTTCGTCCAGACTATTTTCCTCCCCAGAGGGGGTTTGATGAGGTTTATCCTCGGCGTCGCCGTGTTCGGACGTCGGATGCGTACTATGTTCGCTGTTTGCAGCTTCATCATGCTCTGCCGCCGGGGCAATGTGGTCGTCGTTTCCTCTGGATTCGACTGGAGTGTTATTTTCTCTTGCGCTGTTATCGCTATTTTTGCCGAGGCAGGATTTGGAGTGCCTACGCTTTGTTTGTTTCTTGGAGGGGTCATCCTCTGCTGTCTCCTCCCGTTCCTCGTCGTCTTTTTCTTTGGGTGTATCCACGATGTATATGTCATGTGATGATGTGGCTGTCCATTGCCCTGTGGGCACTAGTTCCTGTTCCTCTCATGCATCATCGTCCATGTCGTCGATGTCTGCGGAGTCGAAATCGAGCATGTTGGTTAAATCGTCGACAGTGGCTACTAAGTGGGTGGTGGGTGGGCAGCGAATTTCTTCGTCGTTTGCATCCCATTCTAGCCGGACCTAGTTCGGCCAAGGTTCTCCTGACAAGGAGAGAGACCTTAATGAATTTAGCACATCACCGAAAGGCGAGTGCTGAAAGATATCACGGAGGTGAACTCCATGATCGGCACCCAATCGGATTCGGTAGGCACGGATGCAGGCGGCTCAGAGTCCGTGGCCGGAGACGAATCCCGTAATCCGGCGACACGGCTCTCGTAATGGGTGAAGTCAGTATCCGGTTCCATCGCCACTAAGAATGCGGCCTCCGTGGCGGGGTCTATCCCTTCATCCTCGGATGGCCCGATTTGCTCCGGATTGAAGGTCGGAGTAGTTGCAGATGCGATCTCCTGGACATTGTCCGACGGCGGAGTTACGTCATGCTCATCGTGATTGTGCGGCACACCTGACATAGGCTCGAATCTGTTGAAGATCAAGTCTCCGCGGATGTCGGCAGTGTAGTTTAGGTTTCCGAACCTGACCTGATGGCCAGGGGCGTAGCTCTCGATCTGCTCGAGATGGCCAAGCGAGTTGGCCCGCAGTGCGAAGCCACCGAATACGAAGATCTGTCCGGGGAGGAAAACCTCTCCCTGGACCGCATCGTTACCGATGATCGAAGGGGCCATCGAGCCTTACGGTGACGGCACAGTGGAACTCTCAATGAAAGCACCAATGTCAGTGTGAAAACCAGCGGATGTCGGGTAGGGGGTCCCGAACTGTGTGTCTAAGGCGGATGGTAACAGGAGGCAGGGGACATGATGTTTACCCAGGTTCGGGCCCTCTTGATGGAGGTAATACCCTACGTCCTACTTGATTGTTCTTGATGATATGAGTATTACAAGAGTTTATCTACCACGAGATCGTAGAGGCTAAACCCTAGAAGCTAGCCTAAGGTATGATTGTATGTTGTCCTACGGACTAAACCCTCCGGTTTATATAGACACTGGTGGGGGCTAGGGTTACACAAAGTCGGTTACAAGGGAGGAGATCTACATATCCGTATTGCCAAGCTTGCCTTCCACGCCAAGGAGAGTCCTATCCGGACACCGGACGAAGTCTTCAATCTTGTATCTTCATAGTCCAACAGTCCGGCTGTCCGGAGACCCCCTAATCCAGGACTCCCTCAACCTCCATCTTGTCGTCCTACAGGTATTGGTCTCGTTGCACCGATATGGAAACATTTTCTTGACGCCTCGGTACTCCGCACCTGCGCTTGCCCCCTTAGCACCAAAGAGGAAACAAGGATGCTGCATGCGCTGGTGCCCGCCTGGTCTCGGTCATCATGGCTCATGTCACGAGAACCTCGCGAGGTTTTCCTGGCCTTGAACTCTCCGCCCCTCACGAACTAGCCTAGTGAGGCCGCTCCTGAGGAGGTATTGCGTCGTCCGCCTCGCAAGGCTTGGCTCCTCGCAAGGGTCTTGAATACCTTGTTGATGAAGATGGGCCATACAAGCCTGCTAGCAAAGCCACGCCATGGGCCGCAGGCAGGCAAGTCTGGGGACCCCCGATCCCAGAACGCCGACAGTAGCCCCCGGGCCCAAGGCAAGCTCGGGCTAGGCTTCGAGGCGAAGCCAAAGGTCAAGTGCGGAGCGCCGCAGGCCCCAATAGCCTACAGCCTTGGTCAACGTGTGGCGGTTTATTGGACGTGGGTGTCTCCGCTTCCCCATGCTGCCTCAGCAACTGCCCGACTTGACAAGTCCCTGCGACATGCAAGGAAAACCATCATTACCTGTGATCGTGGGGGGTGTTGGTTAGCCTTCTCCCGGTATTAATGGGAGGGGGCAGAGCCCCCGTCACCCATCTTTCCTCTGGCTCTCCCGCTTCTTCTCCTTCCTTGCTCCTCTCCTGCTACCAATGGCATCGTCGACGAGGTTCACTGCCGCGAAGAAGGGGAAGGCCCCTCGCGAGGGGCCCAGCTCTCCGGTGCCCAAGCATGGACGCGGTCGTCCACGCAAGCACACCTCAACCCCCGCCGCAGCCCCATGAAACCG
Organism: Triticum monococcum; assembly: GCA_034509565.1. Classification (NCBI taxonomy): domain Eukaryota; kingdom Viridiplantae; phylum Streptophyta; class Magnoliopsida; order Poales; family Poaceae; genus Triticum; species Triticum monococcum. The sequence continues at coordinate 444,695,206 of CM067845.1, forward strand.
TGGTGGTGCCGCTTCGCGGGGCAGGGGTCGCTCCGGTTGTGGCGGTCCCATTGATGAAGGGAGACGTGTCGTGGTCACGCAGCCTCCCCGGCCGCGCTTCCATTTGGCGGAGATGCTGCTGGAGTTCATCATCTGGTCGGAGAACCCAGCCGGCAACTGGCTCCAGCTCCCGCGCTTCTTTGTTGACGAGCTACCGGCCTCAGGTCCAGGGGGGCTTTGGCTACAGGTAGATGACTGCTGCAGCAGGGCTTCCTGGGTCGCGGTTGGGGTCTCCGCCGCGGGAAATATAGCTCTGGCACGTGGTTGACAGACTTTCGCCCATGCGTGCAGCCTGGGTAGGCGGTGTACCCTCCACTTCAAGTACGGCAGCGACGCGACCCTCTATGTGAGGGTGTTTGGGGAAGATGGTCGCCGCGCCGAGTGCTGCCCCGAGATGAACGACGGCGAGGAGGTGCTCGGCCTTAGCGACGGCCGCGACGAGGATGAGGGCGAACCCGCCCTTGGTGCCGACCATGTCTCATCCAGCTATGGCAGCTCTTCCCCCACGCTGCCATGCCCGCTTCAAAGGTGGTGGCGGGTCGTGATACGTCTCCAACGTATCTATAATTTTTGATTGTTCCATGCTATTATATTATCAACCTTCGATGTTTTATATGAATTTATATGCTATTTTATATGATTTTTGGGACTAACCTATTAACCCAGAGCCCAGTGCCAGTTTCTGTTTTCCCCTTGTTTCAGTGTTTCGCAGAAAAGGAATATCAAACGGAGTCTAAACAGAATGAAACCTTCGGAAAAGTTATTTTTGGAAAGAAAGCAATACAGGAGACTTGGAGTGCACGTCAGGGGATCAACGAGGAAGCCACGAGGCAGGCGGGTGCAACAACCCCCCTGGGCACGCCCTCCACCCTCGTGGGCCCCTCAATAGTTGGATTTTATGATGTTTTCTCCCCCCTCTACTCTCTTGTAATGGATTGAGTTTCCCCTTTGAAGTTATCTTATCGGATTGAGTCTTTAAATATTTGAGAACACTTGATGTATGTCTTGCCATGTGTATCTGTGGTGACAATGGGATATCACGTGATTAACTTGATGTATGTTTTGGTGATCAACTTGCGGGTTCCGCCCATATGCATAGGGGTTGGCACACGTTTTCGTCATGATTCTCCGGTAGGAACTTTGGGGCACTCTTTGAGGTTCTATTTGTTGGTTGAATAGATGAATCTGAGATTGTGTGATGCATATCATATAATCATACCAATGGATACTTGAGGTGACATTGGAGTATCTAGGTGACATTAGGGTTTTGGTTGATTTGTGTCTTAAGGTGTTATTCTAGTACGAACTCTAGGGCTGTTTGTGACACTTATAGGAATAGCCCAACGGATTGATTGGAAAGAATAACTTTGAGGTGGTTTCTGATGGGGAACGTAGTAATTTCAAAATTTTCCTACGCACACGCAAGATCATGGTGATGCATAGCAACGAGGGGGAGAGTCTGATCTACGTACCCTTGTAGATCGCAACGGAAGCGTTGACACAACATAGAGGAAGTAGTCGTACGTCTTCTTCCCGAGCTGACCGATCCAAGCACCGTTACTCCAGCACCTCACACGTTCAGCTCGATGACGATCCCCGGGCTCCGATCCAGCAAAGCTTCGGGGAGGAGTTCCGTCAGCACGACGGCGTGGTGACGATCTTGATGTACTACCGACGCAGGGCTTCGCCTAAGCACTACAACGGTATGATCGAGGTGGAATTTGGTGGCAGGGGGCACCGCACACGGCTAAGGAACGATCTCAAGGATCAACTTGTGTGTCTATGGGTACCCCCTGCCTCAGTATATAAAGGATGGAGGAGGAGGAGGCCGGCGAAGGCTATTGGTGTGGCCAGGATGGGAGTCCTACTAGGACTCCAAGTCCTAGTAGGAGTCCATCAAGAGGGGAGGAAGGGAGAAGGAAGTGGAGGAGAAGGAGAGGTGGCCGGCCCCCTTTTCCCTAGTCCAATTCGGACCAAAGGGGAGGTGGGGCGCAGCAGCCTTTTTCCTCTTCCCACTAAAGCCCATCAAGGCCCATTACTTCTCCCGTAACTACCCGGTACTCCGAAAAATACCCGAATCACTCGGAACCTTTCCGATGTCCGAATATAGTCGTCCAATATATCGATCTTTACATCTCGACCATTTCGAGACTCCTCGTCATGTCCCCGATCTCATCCGGGACTCCGAACTCCTTCGGTACATCAAAACTCATAAACTCATAATATAACTGTCATCGAAACCTTAAGCGTGCGGACCCTACGGTTCGAGAACAATGTAGACATGACCGAGACACGTCTCCGGTCAATAACCAATAGCGGGACCTGGATGCCCATATTGGCTCCTACATATTCTACGAAGATCTTTATCGGTCAGATCGCATAACAACATACGTTGTTCCCTTTGTCATCGGTATGTTACTTGCCCGAGATTCGATCGTCGGTATCCAATACCTAGTTCAATCTCACTACCGGCAAGTCTCTTTACTCGTTCCGTAATACATCATCCCGCAACTAACTCATTAGTTGCAATGCTTGCAAGGCTTAAGTGATGTGCATTACCGAGAGGGCCCAGAGATACCTCTCCGACAATCGGAGTGACAAATCCTAATCTCGAAATACGCCAACCCAACATCTACCTTTGGAGACACCTGTAATGCTCCTTTATAATCACCCAGTTACGTTGTGACGTTTGGTAGCAGCCAAAGTGTTCCTCCGGCAAACGGGAGTTCCATAATCTTATAGTCATAGGAACATGTATAAGTCATGAAGAAAGCAATAGCAACATACTAAACGATCGGGTGCTAAGCTAATGGAATGGGTCATGTCAATCAGATCATTCAACTAATGATGTGATCCCGTTAATCAAATAACAACTCTTTGTCCATGGTTAGGAAACATAACCATCTTTGATTAACGAGCTAGTCAAGTAGAGGCACACTAGTGAAACTCTGTTTGTCTATGTATTCACACATGTATTATGTTTCCGGTTAATACAATTCTAGCATGAATAATAAACATTTATCATGATATAAGGAAATAAATAATAACTTTATTATTGCCTCTAGGGCATATTTTCTTCAGTCTCCCACTTGCACTAGAGTCAATAATCTAGATCACATCACCATGTGATTAACATCGATAGTTCACATCATCATGTGATTAACACCCATAGTTCACACCGCACCATGCGACCAATACCCAAAGGGTTTACTAGATTCAGTAATCTAGTTCACATCGCTATGTGATTAACAGCCAAAGAGTACTAACGTGTGATCATGTTTTTCTTGTGAGAGAATCTTAGTCAACGGGTCTGCCACATTCAGATCCACATGTATTTTGCAAATTTTTATGTCAACAATGCTTTGCATGGAGCTACTCTAGCTAATTGCTCCCACTTTCAATATGTATCTAGACCGAGACTTAGAGTCATCTAGATTAGTGTCAAAACTTGCATCGGCGTAACCCTTTACGACGAACCTTTTTATCACGTCGATAATCGAGAAACATATCCTTATTTCACTAAGGATAATTCTGACCGCTGTACAGTGATCTACTCCTAGATCACTATTGTACTCCCTTGCCAAATCAGTGCAGGCTATACAATAGATCTGGTAGACAGCATGACATACTTTATAGAACCTATGGCCAAGGCATTGGGAATGACCTTCATTCTCTTTCTATCTTCTGCCGTGGTCGGGCTTTGAGTCTTACTCAACTTCACACCTTATAATACAGGCAAGAACTCTTTCTTTGACTACTCCATTTTGAACTACTTCAAAATCTTGTCAAGGTATGTACTCATTGAAAAAACTTATCAAGCGTCTTGATCTATCTCTATAGATCTTGAAGCTCAATATGTAAGCAGCTTCACCGAAGTCTTTCTTTGAAAAACTCCTTTCAAACACTCCTTTATGTTTTACAGAATAATTCTACATTATTTCCGATCAACAATATGTCATTCACATATACTTATCAGAAATGTTGTAGTGCTCCCACTCACTTTCTTGTAAATACAGGCTTCACCGCAAGTCTGTATAAAACTATATGCTTTGATCAACTCATCAAAGCGTATATTCCGACTCCGAGATGCTTGCACCAGTCCATAGATGGATCGCTGGAGTTTGCATATTTTGTTAGCACCTTTAGGATTGACAAAACCTTCTGGTTGCATTGTATACAATTCTTCTTTAGTAAATCCATTAAGGAATGCAGTTTTGTTTATCCATTTGCCAGATTTCATAAAATGCGGCAATTGCTAACATGATTCGGACAGACTTTAAGCATAGATACGAGTGAGAAAATCTCATCGTAGTCAACACCTTGAACTTGTCGAAAACCTTTTACGACAATTCTAGCTTTGTAGATAGTAACACTACTATTAGCGTCCGTCTTCCTCTTGAAGATCCATTTATTTTTTATGGCTTGCCGATCATCGGGCAAATCCATCAAAGTCCATACTTTGTTCTCATACATGGATCACATCTCAGATTTCATGGCCTCAAACCATTTCGCGGAATCTGGGCTCATCATCGCTTCCTCATAGTTCGCAAGTTCGTCATGGTCTAGTAACATAACTTCCAGAACAGGATTACCGTACCACTCTGGTGCGGATCTCACTCTGGTTTACCTACGAGATTTAGTAGTAACTTGATCTGAAGTTACATGATCATCATCATTAGCTTCCTCACTAATTGGTGTAGTAGTCACAGGAACAGATTTCCGTGATGAACTACTTTCCAATAAGGGAGCAGGTATAGTTACCTCATCAAGTTCTACTTTCCTCCCACTCACTTCTTTCGAGAGAAACTCCTTCTCTAGAAAGGATCCATTCTTAGCAATGAATGTCTTGCCTTCGGATCTGTGATAGAAGGTGTACCCAACTGTCTCCTTTGGGTATCCTATGAAGACATATTTCTCCGATTTGAGTTTGAGCTTATCAAGATTAAACTTTTTCACATAAGCATCGCAACTCCAAACTTTAAGAAACGATAGCTTAGGTTTCTTGCCAAACCATAGTTCACACGGTGTCGTCTCAACGGATTTAGATGGTGCCCTATTTAACGTGAATGCAGCTGTCTCTAATGCATAACCCCAAAACGATAGTGGTAGATTGGTAAGATACATCATAGATTGCACTATATCCAATAAAGTACTGTTATGACGTTCGGACACACCATTATGCTGTGGTGTTACAGGTGGCGTGCGTAGTGAAACTATTTCACATTGTTTTAACTGAAGACCAAACTCGTAACTCAAATACTATTTTCCACGATCAGATTGTAGAAACTTTATTTTCTTGTTACGATGATTTTCCACTTCACTCTGAAATTATATGAACTTTTCAAATGTATCAGACTTTTATTTCATTAAGTAGATATACCCATATCTGCTCAAATCATCTGTGAAGGTCAGAAAATAATGATACCCGCTGCAAGCCTTAAATATTCATCGGACCACATACATCAGTATGTATGATTTCCAACAAATCTGTTGCTTGGTCCATTGTTCCGGAGAACGGCGTTTTAGTCATCTTGCCCAAAAGGCATGGTTCGCAATCATCAAGTGATTCATAATCAAGTGATTCCGAAAGCCCATCAGCATGGAGTTTCTTCATGCGCTTTATACCAATATGACCTAAACGGCAGTGCCACAAATAAGTTGCACTATCATTATTAACTTTGCATCTTTTGGTTTCAATATTATGAATATGTGTATCACTACGATCGAGATCCAACGAACTTGTTTCATTGGGTGTATGACCATCGAAGGTTTTATTCATGTAAACAGAACAACAATTTATTCTTTTACTTAAATGAATAACTGTATTACAATAAACATGATCAAATCATATTCATGCTCAACGCAAAAACCAAATAACACTTATTTAAGTTCAACACTAATCCCGAAAGTATAGGGGAGTGTGCGATGATGATCATATCAATCTTGGAACTACTTCCAACACATATCATCACTTCACCCTTAACTAGTCTCTGTTTATTCTACAACTCCTGTTTCGAGTTACTACTCATAGCAACTGAACCAATATCAAATACGGAGGGGTTGCTATAAACACTAGTAAAGCACACATCAATAACATGTATATCAAATATACTTTTGTTCACTTTGCCATCCTTCTTATCCGCCAAATACTTGGGGTAGTTCCACTTCCAGTGACCAGTCCCTTTGCAGTAGAAGCACTTAGTCTCAGGCTTAGGATCAGACTTGGGCTTCTTCACTTGAGCAGCAACTTGCTTGCCGTTCTTCTTGAAGTTCCCCTTCTTCCCTTTGCCCTTTTCTTGAAACTAGTGGTCTTGTCAACCATCAACACTTGAAGTTTTTCTTGATTTCTACCTTCGTTGATTTCAGCATCACGAAGAGCTTGGGAGTTGTTTCCGTTATCCCTTGCATATTATAGTTCATCACGAAGTTCTACTAATTTGGTGATGGTGACTAGAGAATTCTGTCAATCACTATCTTATCTGGAAGATTAACTCCCACTTGATTCAAGCGATTGTAGTACCCAGACAATCTGAGCACATGCTCACTAGTTGAGCGATTCTCCTCCATCTTTTAGCTATAGAACTTGTTGGAGACTTCATATCTCTCAACTCGGGTATTTGCTTGAAATATTAACTTCAACTCCTGGAACATCTCATATGGTCCATGACGTTCAAAACGTCTTTGAAGTCCCGATTCTAAGCCATTAAGCATGGTGCACTAAACTATCAAGTAGTCATCATATTGAGCTAGCCAAACGTTCATAACGTCTGCATTTGCTCCTGCAATAGGTCTGTCACCTAGCGGTGCATCAAGGACATAATTCTTCTATGCAGCAATGAGGATAAACCTCTGATCACGGATCCAATCCGCATCATTGCTACTAACATCTTTCCACACAATTTTCTCTAGGAACATATCAAAATAAACACAGGGAAGCAACAACGCGAGCTATTGATCTACAACATAATTTGCAAAATACTACCAGGACTAAGTTCATGATAAATTTAAGTTCAATTTAATCATATTACTTAAGAACTCCCACTTAGATAGATATCCCTCTAATCCTCTAAGTGATCACGTGATCCAAATCAACTAAACCATAACCGATCATCACGTGAGATGGAGTAGTTTTCAATGGTGAACATCGTTATGTTGATCATATCTACTATATGATTCACGCTCGACCTTTCGGTCTCCGTGTTCCGAGGCCATATCTGTATATGCTTGGCTCGTCAAGTATAACCTGAGTATTCCGCGTGTGCAACTGTTTTGCACCCGTTGTATTTGAACGTAGAGCCTATCACACCCGATCATCACGTGGTGTCTCAGCACGAAGAACTTTCGCAACGGTGCATACTCAGGGAGAACACTTCTTGATAATTTAGTGAGAGATCATCTTATAATGCTACCATCAATCAAAGCAAGATAAGATGCATAAAAGGATAAACATCACATGCAATCAATATAAGTGATATGATATGGCCATCATCATCTTGTGCTTGTGATCTCCATCTCCGAAGCACCGTCATGATCACCATCGTCACCGGCGCGACACCTTGATCTCCATCGTAGCATCGTTGTCGTCTCGCCAATCTTATGCTTCCACGACTATCACTACCGCTTAGTGATAAAGTAAAGCATTACATCGCGATTGCATTGCATACAATAAAGCGACAACCATATGGCTCCTGCCAGTTGCCGATAACTCGGTTACAAAACATGATCATCTCATACAATAAAATTTAGCATCATGTCTTGACCATATCACATCACAACATGCCCTGCAAAAAAAAGTTAGACGTCCTCTACTTTGTTGTTGCATGTTTTACGTGGCTGCTACGGGCTTAAGCAAGAACTCATCTCACCTACGCATCAAAAACCACAACGATAGTTTGTCAAATTGACTCCGTTTTAACCTTCTCAAGGACCGGGCGTAGCCACACTCAGTTCAACTAAAGTTGGAGAGACAGTCGCCCGCAAGCCATCTATGTGCAAAGCACGTCGAGGGAACCGGTCTCACGTAAGCGTACGTGTAAGTTTGGTCCGGGTCCTCTCGTCCAACAATACCGCCGAACCAAAGTATGACATGCTGGTAGGCAGTATGACTTGTATCGCCCACAACTCACTTGTGTTCTACTCGTGCAAATAACATCAAACCATAAAACCTAGGCTCGGATGCCACTGATGGGGAACGTAGTAATTTCATAATTTTCCTATGCACACGCAAGATCATGGTGATGCATAGCAACAAGGGGGAGAGTCTGATCTAAGTACCCTTGTACATCGCAACGGAAGCGTTGACACAACGTAGAGGAAGTAGTCGTACGTCTTCTTCCCAATCCGACCGGTCCAAGCACCGTTACTCCGGCACCTCACACGTTCAGCTTGATGACGATCCCCGGGCTCCGATCCAGCAAAGCTTCGGGGAGGAGTTCCGTCAGCACGACGGCGTGGTGACGATCTTGATGTACTACCGACGCAGGGCTTCGCCTAAGCACTACAACGGTATGATCGAGGTGGAATTTGGTGGCAGGGGGCACCGCACACGGCTAAGGAATGATCTCAAGGATCAACTTGTGTGTCTATGGGTGCCCCCTGCCTCAGTATATAAAGGATGGAGGAGGAGGAGGCCGACCAAGGCTATTGGTGCGGCCAGGATGGGAGTCCTACTAGGACTCCAAGTCCTAGTAGGAGTCCATCAAGAGGGGAGGAAGGGAGAAGGAAGTGGAGGAGAAGGAGAGGTGGCCAGCCCCCTTTTCCCTAGTCCAATTCGGACCAAAGGGGAGGGGGGCGCAGCAGCCTTTTTCCTCTTCCCACTAAAGCCCATCAAGGCCCATTACTTCTCCCGTAACTACCCGGTACTCCGAAAAATACCCGAATCACTCGGAACCTTTCCGATGTCCGAATATAGTCGTCCAATATATCGATCTTTACGTCTCGACCATTTCGAGACTCCTCGTCATGTCCCCGATCTCATCCGGGACTCCGAACTCCTTCGGTACATCAAAACTCATAAACTCATAATATAACTGTCATCGAAACCTTAAGCGTGCGGACCCTACGGTTCGAGAACAATGCAGACATGACCGAGAAACGTCTCCGGTCAATAACCAATAGCGGGACCTGGATGCCCATATTGGCTCCTACATATTCTACGAAGATCTTTATCGGTCAGATCGCATAACAACATACGTTGTTCCCTTTGTCATCGGTATGTTACTTGCCCGAGATTCGATCGTCGGTATCCAATACCTAGTTCAATCTCGTTACCGGCAAGTCTCTTTACTCGTTCCGTAATACATCATCCCGCAACTAACTCATTAGTTGCAATGCTTGCAAGGCTTAAGTGATGTGCATTACCGAGAGGGCCCAGAGATACCTCTCCGACAATCGGAGTGACAAATCCTAATCTCGAAATACGCCAACCCAACATCTACCTTTGGAGACACCTGTAATGCTCCTTTATAATCACCCAGTTACGTTGTGACGTTTGGTAGCACCCAAAGTGTTCCTCCGGCAATCGGGAGTTGCATAATCTCATAGTCATAGGAACATGTATAAGTCATGAAGAAAGCAAGAGCAACATACTAAACGATCGGGTGCTAAGCTAATGGAATGGGTCATGTCAATCAGATCATTCAACTAATGATGTGATCCCGTTAATCAAATAACAACTCTTTGTCCATGGTTAGGAAACATAACCATCTTTGATTAACGAGCTAGTCAAGTAGAGGCATACTAGTGAAACTCTGTTTGTCTATGTATTCACACATGTATTATGTTTCCGGTTAATACAATTCTAGCATGAATAATAAACATTTATCATGATATAAGTAAATAAATAATAACTTTATTATTGCCTCTAGGGCATATTTCCTTCAGTTTCGTACCCTACCATAATCTCTTCGTTTGTTCTCCGCTATTAGTGACTTTGGAGTGACTCTTTGTTGCATGTTGAGGGATAGTTATGTGATCCAATTATGTTATTATTGTGGAGAGGACTTGCACTAGTGAAAGTATGAACCCTAGTCCTTGTTTCCTAGCATTGCAATACCATTTGTGCTCACTTTTATCATTAGTTACCTTGCTGTTTTTATATTTTCAGATTACAAAATCCTTTATCTACTGTCCATATACCAGTTGTATTACCATCTCTTCGACGAACTAGTGCACCTATACAATTTACAATTGTATTGGGTGTGTTGGGGACACAAGAGACACTTTGTTATTTGGTTGCAGGGTTGCTTGAGAGAGACCATCTTCATCCTACGCCTCCTACGGATTGATAAACCTTAGGTCATCCACTTGAGGGAAATTTGCTACTGTCCTACAAACCTCTGCACTTGGAGCCCCAACAACGTCTACAAGAAGAAGGTTGTGTAGTAGACATCAAGCTCTTTTTTGGCGCCATTGCCGGGGAGGTTAGCGCTTGAAGGTATATCTTTAGATCTTGCAATCAAATATTTTTGTTTCTTGTTTTAGCACTAGTTTAGTTTATAAAACAAAATTACAAAAAAATAGAATTAAGTTTGCCTCATACGCTTCATCTTTTTAATATCTTTCGTGAGTATGATGGAAAGGAAAATTGTGCTCAAATGCTAGAAGAAGAATGCATTAAAATGTTTGGCACTAAATCTTTGAATAATGAGCATGATTGCAATGTTGTTAGTACGAACTCCTTGAATATCCATAGTACTAATGATGATTGCACTAGTTATGATGAAAATGTCTCCTATAAACATGTCAATTTTTGTGGAGTGCATTGGGTTTTCAAGTACACACCAAATAGGGAAGATAGATATTGCAAGAGGCATAAGCACTTAGAAACTAAATTGTTGCAAGAAAGGCTAGATGTTTGTGCTGAAGATTTAAATTTTCTTGGCCGTACTTGTGGACTTTGCAATCGACAGGGTCATTTACTATCCGATGCAAATTGTTTCATGATCTAATCGTGTCCAAAAATTGTGATGAGTTGATTTCCCTTTCACATTATAATGAACTTAGTTTGCTTATGGGCTACGAAGAAATGAAACATATAACTAAGCATCTTCCAAAATTTGCCCGTTATAAACTTCTTGGTTTTGATCTAGAGGAAATTTATATGTATTGTGCGGTGAATTGCATTGAAAATCCTTATATTGCCAATTACATAAAGAAAAGAAAACAAATAGAAGATGAAGAGAATACTAATGAAAGGTAAGAGACTTCCCAATACCCTCCTATTATTTCTTATGATGAATCAGGTAACGAGGAGGAGCCTCATATTCAACCAATCTCATTAACAAGGAGCTCCAAAAAGAGGATTGGACCCACACATGATGTGGTGAAGAAGAAGAAAAGAAAAAGGAAGAGAGGTAAAAAGATATCTCTCCCAAATAATGCTGATCCTATTACTGTTATGCCTCATGAAAATATAACTGTGGAAGATAATGATACTTCTTATGATCTTGAAAATCTTTTTGGCACTTGCTTGGAAGAATATGATAATTGCTATACTATTGGTGCTATCCATACTATTAATGATGAGAGTGATTGTGCGTATGATATGAAAAGGCCCAAGCTTGGGGATGATATGTTTGATGAAGATGATGTTTTTGAGAATATATTTGCTGCAATTAATGTTTGTCCCAAGTTTGGGGATGTTACGTTTAATGAAGATGATATTTTTAGTCTCCCAAGTTTTGACATGCAAATTTATAATGATGATAGCATGCCTCCTACTTATGATGATTATTGTGATGATACTTATGCTATAAAAAGTAGTGATTATATTTATAAAACTTGTCATGATTATGGTTACCCCTTTTCTGAACATTACTCTTTTAATGTGGAAACAATTTATAGTATTCGAGTTTCTTATGATACTCCCACTATTCCGAATGAGAAGAATTTTGCTTATGTGTAGAGTAATAAAATTTCTATGCTTGTAGATCATGAAAAGAATGCTTTATGTGGTAGTTATATTGTTGAATTCATTCATGATGCTACTGAAAATTATTATGAGGGAGGAATATATTCCTGTAGGAATTGCAATAATACCAAGTTTCCTCTCTATGTGCTTAAAGTTTTGAAGTTATACTTGTTTTACCTTCCTATGCAAGTTGATTCTTGTTCCCACAAGTTGTTTGCTCACACAATCCCCATGCATAGGAAGTGGGTTAGACTTAAATGTGCTAGTCATATTTTTCATGATGCTCTCTTTATGTTACAATTCTTATCTTTTATGTGAGCATCATTGATATCATCATGCCTAGCTAGGGGCGTTAAACGATAGTGCTTGTTGGGAGGCAACCCAACTTTGTTTTTGTTCCTTACTTTTTGTTCCTGTTTAGTAATAAATATTTAATCTAGCCTCTGTTATTATTGAGTTTTTATGTTTTAATTAGTGTTTGTGCCAAGTAGAACCTTTGGGAAGACTTGGGGAAAGTCTTTGCGATCATGCTGTAAAAAACAGAAACTTTAGCGCTCACGAGAATTTCTGCCAGTTTTTGTTGGAGAATGCTATTGAGTTAATTCTTTTTGCATATGATTAATGGAAAAATTACTCACGTCCGGCAATTTATTTGAGAATTTTATGAGTTACATAAGTATACGTTTGATCCATATTACTACAGACTGTTCTGTTTTTGACAGATTCTGTTTTTCGTGTGTTGTTTGCTTATTTTGATGAATCTATGGCTAGTAAAATAGTTTATAAACCATAGAGAAGTAGGAATACAGTAGGTTTAACACCAATATAAATAAAAAATGAGTTCATTACAGTACCTTGAAGTGGTGGTTTGTTTTCTTTTGCTAACGGAGCTCACGAGTTTTCTGTTAAGTTTTGTGTTGTGAAGTTTTCAAGTTTTGGGTAAAGATTCGATGGACTATGGAATAAGAAGTGGAAAGAGCTGAAGCTTAGGGATTCCCAAGGCACCCCAAGGTAATATTCAAGGACAACCAAAAGCCTAAGCTTGGGGATGCCCCCGAAGGCATCCCCTCTTTCGTCTTCGTTAATCGGTAAGTTTACTTGGAGCTATATTTTTATTCACCACATGATATGTCTTTTGCTTGGAGCGTCAATTTATTTTGTTTTGTTCTGCTTGATTTTTGAATAAAATACCAAGGTCTGATATTATTAAATGTTAGAGAGTCTTCACATAGTTGCATAATTATTCGACTACTCATTGATCATCATTTATATCTTTCGGAGTAGTTTGTCATTTGCTCTAGTGCTTCACACTTATCCTTTTAGAGCACGGTGGTGGTTTTATTTTATAGAAATAATTGATCTCTCATGCTTCACTTATATTATTTTGAGAGTCTTTAGAACAGCATGGTAGTTTTCTTTGGTTATGAAACTAGTCCTAATATGACGGGCATCCTAGAGGGATATAATAAAAACTTTCATATAAAGTGCATTGAATACTAAGAGAAGTTTGATACTCGATGATTGTTTTGAGATGTGAAGATGGTGAAATTAGAGTCATGCTAATTGAGTAGTTGTGAATTTCAGAAATACTTGTGTTAAAGTTTGTGATTCCCGTAGCATGCACGTATGGTGAACCGTTATGTGATGAAGTCGGAGCATGATTTATTTATTGATTGTCTTCCTTATGAGTGGCGGTCGGGGACGAGCGATGGTCTTTTCCTACAAATCTATCCCCCTAGGAGCATGCGCGTAATACTTTGTTTTGATAATTAATAAATTTTTGCAATAAGTATGTGAGTTCTTTATGACTAATGTTGAGTCCATGGATTATACGCACTCTCACCCTTCCACCATTGCCAGCCTCTCTAGTACCATGCAACTTTCGCCGGCACCTTAAACCCACCATATACCTTCCTCAAAAAAGCCATATCTACCTATTATGGCATTTCCATAGCCATTCCGAGATATATTGCCACACAACTTTCCACCGTTCTGTTTATTATGACACGCTCCATCATTTTCATATTGCTATCATGATCATGTAGTTGACATTGTATTTGTGGCAAAGCCACCGTTCATAATTCTTTCTTACATGTCACCCATGAGTCATTGCACATCCCGGTACACCGCCGGAGGCATTCATATACAGTCATATTTTGTTCTAAGAATCGAGTTGTAAGTAAATAAAAGTGTGATGATCATCATTATTAGAGCATTGTCCCAGTGAGGAAAGGATGTTGGAGACTATGATTCCCCCACAAGTCGGGATGAGACTCCGGACGAAAAAAAGAGAGGCCAAAGAAGCCCAAATTAAAAAAAAGAGGCCATAAAAAAAGAGAAGGCCCAAATAAAAAAATAAAAAATGAGAGAAAAAGAGAGAAGGGGCAATGCTACTATCCTTTTACCCGCACTTGTGCTTCAAAGTAGCACCATGATCTTCATGATAGGGAGTCTCATATGTTGTCACTTTCATATACTAGTGGGAATCTTTGATTACAGAACTTGGCTTGTATATTCCAATGATGGGCTTCCTCAAAATGCAATAGGTCTTCGTGAGCAATCAAGTTTGATGCACACCCACTAGTTTCTTTTGTTGAGCTTTCATACACTTATAGCTCTAGTGCATCCGTTGCATGGCAATCCCTACTCACTCAAATTGATATCTATTGATGGGCATCTCCATAGCCCATTGATATGCCTAGTTGATGTGAGACTATCTTCTCCGTTTTGTCTTCTCCACAACCACCATTCTTCCACCTATAGTGCTATATCCATGGCTCACGCTCATGTATTGCGTGAAGATTGAAAAAGTTTGGGAACACCAATATTATGAAACAATTTCTTGGCTTGTCATCGGGGTTGTGCATGATTTAAATATTTCGTGTGGTGAAGATGGAGCATAGCTAGACTATATGATTTTGTAGGGATAGCTTTCTTTGGCCATGTTATTTTGAGAAGACATGATTGCTTAGTTAGTATGCTTGAAGTATTATTATTTTTATGTCAATATTAAACTTTTGTCTTGAATCTTATGGATCTGAATATTCTTGCCACAATAGAGAATTACATAGAGAAATATGTTAGGTAGCATTCCACATCAAAAATTCTGTTTATATCATTTACCAAATCGAGGACGAGCAGGAATTAAGCTTGGGGATGCTGATACGTCTCCAACGTATCTATAATTTTTTATTGTTCCATGCTATTATATTATCAACCTTGGATGTTTTATATGCATTTATATGCTATTTTATATGATTTTTGGGACTAACCTATTAACCCAGAGCCTAGTGCTAGTTTCTGTTTTCCCCTTGTTTCAGTGTTTCACAGAAAAGGAATATCAAACGAAGGCCAAACGGAATGAAACATTCAGAAAAGTTATTTTCGGAAAGAAAGCAATACAGGAGACTTGGAGTGCACGTCAGGGGATCAACGAGGAAGCCATGAGGCAGGGGGGCGCGCCCACCCCCTGGGCGCGCCCTCCACCCTCGTGGGCCCCTCATGGCTCCCCTGATGTATTTCTTCCGCCTATATATATCCATATACCCTAAAACGATCGGGGAGCACAATAGATCGGGAGTTCCACCGCCAGAAGCCTCCGTAGCCACCGAAAGCCAATCTAGATCCGTTCCGGCACCCTGCCAAAGGGGGGAATCCCTCTCTGGTGGCCATCTTCATAATCTCGGTGCTCTCCATGATGAGGAGGGAGTAGTTCTCCCTTGGGGCTGAGGGTATGTACCAGTAGCTATGTGTTTAATCTCTTTCTCTCTCTCTCTCTCTCTCTCTCGTGTTCTTGAGGTGGTATGATCTTGATGTATCGCGAGCTTTGCTATTATAGTTGGATCTTATGATGTTTTCTCCCCCTCTACTCTCTTGTAATGGATTGACTTTCCCCTTTGAAGTTATCTTATCGGATTGAGTCTTTTAAGATTTGAGAACACTTGATGTATGTCTTGCCGTGCGTATCTGTGGTGACAATGGGATGTCATGTGATTAACTTGATGTATGTTTTGGTGATCAACTTGCGGGTTCCGGCCATGAACCTATGCATAGGGGTTGGCACACGTTTTCATCGTGATTCTCTGGTAGGAACTTTGGGGCACTCTTTGAGGTTCTATGTGTTGGTTGAATAGATGAATCTGAGATTGTGTGATGCATATCGTATAATCATACCCACGGATACTTGAGGTGACATTGGAGTATCTAGGTGACATTAGGGTTTAAGTTGATTTGTGTCTTAAGGTGTTATTCTAGTACGAACTCTAGGGCTGTTTGTGACACTTATAGGAATAGCCCAACAGATTGATTGGAAAGAATAGCTTTGAGGTGGTTTCGTACCCTACCATAATCTCTTCGTTTTTTTCTCCGCTATTAGTTACTTTGGAGTGACTCTTTGTTGCCTGTTAAGGGATAGTTATGTGATCCAATTTTGTTATTATTGTTGAGAGGACTTGCACTAGTGAAAGTATGAACCCTAGGCCTTGTTTCCTAGCATTGCAATACCATTTGTGCTCACTTTTATCATTAGTTACCTTGCTGTTTTTATATTTTCAGATTACAAAATCCTTTATCTACTATCCATATACCACTTGTATTACCATCTCTTTGCCGAACTAGTGCACCTATACAATTTACCATTGTATTGGGTGTGTTGGGGACACAAGAGACTCTTTGTTATTTGGTTGCAGGGTTGCTTGAGAGAGACAATCTTCATCCTACGCCTCCCACAGATTGATAAACCTTAGGTCATCCACCTGAGGGAAATTTGCTACTGTCCTACAAACCTCTGCACTTGGAGGCCCAACAACGTCTACAAGAAGAAGGTTATGTAGTAGACATCAGGTCGTCTCGTCCCCGCGCCTCCGTGAAGCACGAGGAGGGGTCCGGCTGAGCTCAGGAAGGCGCTAGGGCCTGCTCCCGTGGACCGCTGTAGGCGCCGCTTCTATGATCTCAATTGTTATGTTATGTTTGTCGTTCCTGTGCTGTGTTGCAACATCATCGTTTTATATAGGGACAACTTAGCTCGACTTGTTTTGAGTGGCCTCCTCCTCACGAGGCACTTGCTTCCTAGTACCCGTCGAGGCCTCATTGACCTGATATGCGCTTAGGGACTGCAAAAAATTCTTCAAGAGGTTTATCGTTCACTCGGGGCTTGGTCATAGGCGCCGCTGGCCTTGACTCGGTGCTTTGCGTCGCGATATCCATGGGGCAAAGATTAGGAGAGGTGCGCCAGCTTGTGGGCTCGAATGAGGGTGCCTCGCAAAAAGACAGAAGGAGGAAGCTCACGAAGGTACCTGCTCAGCCCCCTCGCGAGGGACGCGAGGGAGAGTACAGGTCGACCAAAGAGGCGAAGGCAGAAACAGAGGCAGAAAGTGATAAAATGGGACCAACAAGAGACACCAGAAAGAAAATTTCAATCAAAAGAGGGGCGAGCCAACTTCGGAAAGCAAATCAAAAGCCGCGTCCGGCACCTAGTCTAGTCTTCGACGTCTTCTCACCAGCGCGGAGTGAAGTGCTGCCACTCGGCGTGGGAGGGAGCTCCCGAGGCCCAAGGGCATGTACAGCCCCACTCTGTAGGATCGAAAGTATGTCTAGAGGGGGGTGATTAGACTACTTGACCAAATAAAAACTTAACCTTTTCCCAATTTTAGTTCTTGGCATTTTTATCTATCTTAGGACAAGTCAAGCAATCATTACACAATTCAAGCAAGCATGCAAAGAGTATATTGGCAGCGGAAAGTAAAGCATGCAACTTGCAAGAATATAAAGGGAAGGGTTTGGAGAATTCAAACGCTATTGGAGACACGGATGTTTTTCCCATGGTTCGGATAGGTGGTGCTATCCTACATCCAAGTTGATGGAGACTTCAACCCACGAAGGGTAACGGTTGCGCGAGTCCACGGAGGGCTCCACCCACGAAGGGTCCACGAAGAAGCAACCTTGTCTATCCCACCATGGCCATCGCCCACGAAGGACTTGCCTCACTAGCAGTAGATCTTCACGAAGTAGGCGATCTCCTTGCCCTTACAAACTCCTTGGTTCAACTCCACAATCTTGTCGGAAGCTCCCAAGTGACACCTAGCCAATCTAGGAGACACCACTCTCCAAGAAGTAACAAATGGTGTGTTGATGATGAACTCCTTGCTCTTGTGCTTCAAATGATAGTCTCCCCAACACTCAACTCTCTTTCATAGGATTTGGATCTGGTGGAAAGAAGATTTGAGTGGAAAGCAACTTGGGGAAGGCTAGACATCAAGATTCATATGGTTTGAATGGAATATCTTGGTCTCAACACATGAGTAGGTGGTTCTCTCTCAAAACATATGAGTTGGAATGGTGTATGTGTTCTGATTGCTCTCTCCACGAGTGAAGAGGAGGTGGAGGGGTATTTATAGCCTCCACACAAAATCCAACCGTTACACACAATTTATCAATCTCGGTGGGACCGAATCAGAAAACTCGGTCGGACCGAAATAGTAAACCTAGTGACCGTTAGGAATTTTGGTGGGACTGACATGCAACTCGGTAAGACTGATTCGGTTAAGGTTTGGGCATAACGTAATCTCGGTGAGACCGATTGCACAAACTCGGTGAGACCAAGTTTGGCAATAAGCTAACCAGAGAGTTGGTCAAGCAAACTCGATGGGACCGACTCGCTCTTTCGGTGAGACCGAAAAGTTACAAGAAGGAAACATAGAGTTTACTTTGCATTCTTGGTGGGACCGATTCGCTCTTTCGGTGAGACCGAAAAGTTTCGAAAGGGAAACAGAGAGTTTGCAAGCCCATCTCGGTGAGACCGAGATCCTTATCGGTAGGACTGAATTGCTAGGGTTTGGCAGTGGCAAATGACAAGTGAAACTCGGTGGCGCCGGATTGAAAGAATCAGTATGACCGAGTTTGGCTTAGTGTTTAGGTCATTTGTTGCTATGGAGAAGTGGTTGAGGATTTTGGAGCATATCACCAAGCACATAAAGCAAGAGGCTCATTAAGCAACACCTCATCCCTCCTTGATAGTATTGGCTTTTCCTAAAGACTCAATGTGATTTTGGATCACTAAAATATAAAATGAAGAGTCTTGAACTTTTGAGCTTGAGCCAATTCTTTGTCCTTAGCATTTTGAGGGTTCCACTTTCATATCCATGCCATGCCAATCATTGAGCTTACCTGAAATAATCATCTTGAAATATCATTAGCTCAATGAACTATATGTTGTTATGAATTACCAAAACCACCTAGGGATAGTTGCACTTTCAATCTCCCCCTTTTTGGTAATTGATGACAACATATAGATCAAAGCTTCGACAAATGATAATAAGCATGAAATATATCGTCGCTTTGAGAAGTATGTGACAAATAAGATATCCCCATAAATTTGTGCATATTTAAAATTTGCTTTGGACTGCAAATGCACAAGGAGTTAGAGTCATGGGTTACTCTTCCATGTCACATACATCTTGGTGGAGCGCTCAAAAATGATAAGATTGAAATACATGCACTCATCACTAAGAATAGTGAGTGATCACATAAGATAGATAGAATGATAATATTTAAGCAACCATTAAGCAAACATTAAGTGTAGCTTATGATCAAACACATGATCATCAATGTCTCACAAACATAAGGACGTAGTATCTCACACACAAGCAAACAAAGTTCGAAAAACCACCAAATAAAAAAAGAGAGAATAAAAGCAACACTCTCTCTCGAAGCCTATGATCTATACATTTTCTCCCCCTTTGGCAACAAGTTACCAAAAAGTTCCTAGAAAATGCATAGTGCTAAGTCGACGCTCAGGCTTGATCTTCAGGTGGTGGTGGTGTCCGGAGCACTCCAAGGACGAAGCCTTCGGTAGACGTGGTCGGAGTTGAGGCTGAAGTGGATGCTGGAGCTGGTGGAACTGAGGCTGTGGCTGGCGCAGACGTTGTAGCTCTGGTGTTAGCAACTGGCAGTGCAGACGACCTCGAACCTCGTGGCACCCTGGCAAAAGCATCAGTCATGGTCCTGCCTCTCCTCTCATTCATGTCCTCCTGGAGCTGCTCCACGGCAGTCTATATCTCTGTCACCTTGATGTCCAAGTCATAGAACCTTTGTTCCATGATCCTCTCTAAGCTTGCCTGGTTCTGAGTCAGGGTGGCAAGTCCTTGCTCAATCCGCAGGGTGGACGCAATCAGGTAACCAAGCTGCTCTTGTTTGGTTTTCAGGAAGTAATCAGATGCCTCCGCTTGAGTAGGCATCCTGGCAGCTTTCTCCTTCTTCGCCTTCTCCTTCTGAGCTTCTGCATGGGTAGATGATGGCTCATTCTCAGTCATGACCACTTGGTTATCTTCAAAATCTGGACGGATGGGCAGGTGTTCCTTATCCAAGAGGTATATGCCCGTGCCCATCTTGGAGTTGATGAGCTCCTGCATCTGTGGGGCATATCCACAGCTCCTCTTCTAGTCTGCTGCTGTCCTCTTGATTGTTTCCACTATGAGACTCATGATTTTGAATTTTTGAGGCATGTCAAAGACATGAAGCAAATTGATCGCGTGACCTCTGATCATCTTGTGATCTCCAGACTTGGGCAACAGGGTGTGCCTTAGAATCCAGTTGATAGTGGGCAGTCCTGACAGAAGATAGTGCACTGAGCCAAACTTGAACATGTCAAGTGCTTCACTCGGAATCTCCTTGTACATGTTGGACATAGAGTTGTGGTCCATCTTTTTCTTGGCATAAATGTCCAAGTCATCTGCTTGCTCCTCTGGGGCATTGATCAACTTCGCCCATTCCTCAACAGTTGATTGGTACCTTGTACCCTCTGACATCCAAGTGATCCTGCCATCCGGGTAGAAGTGTGCTGTGGAGTAGAATTGCATGATAAGCTCCTCGTTCCACTTTGTGAGCTTCTGCCCAACAAAGTCTGCCACTCCACACGCACTAAATTTGTCATATACTCCAGGGTAGTGTTCCTCATTTTCCTTCATGTAGGTCCAGTCGACCCATCTCATGTCACATACAATTGGCTTCTTGTCAAGCAAAACTGTCTCATAGAAATCCTGCCGCTCCTTGGTATGAAACCTGTAGTCCACTGCAGTCCTTCTCCTAGATGCATACGGATCTGCTTCTCTCCACTTCCTCAGCCCTGAATCTCTCCTAGGCTTCATATCCTCAGCCACAGGATGAGCATCGTTGTGGTCTGGGATCTTGGGCTTGAGCTTCCTAGCACATGTTCTTCTTCTTCCTCTGCAACTTCAGGCACTGGGGCCTTGTTCTTCTTAGTGGCTGGGATGCTTCTTGTGTTTCTCTTTGGTGCACTCTTAGGCTTAGATGCATCCTTGGGTGCTTCCTTGGGCTTGGATGCAGTTGTCCCTGACCTTATGGCATCTCCCATAAGTTTGGCTGCCTTGGGTGCTGGTGCAGCAACCTCTTCTTCTTCCTCCTCATCTTCCATGATGGAGGCCTTCCCAAGCACTCTGGCTACAGTCTTCTTCACTCTTTCTTTCCTCTTTTATCCCTCAGCAGCAATGGGTTCAATGGGAGCAGGCTTCACAGTTGAAGCTCTAGCCTTTGACATGGGCTGCCTGCCTGCTGGCCTTTTGATTTTCAGGCCTGGCTTTGTGCCTTGAGCTGGCTCAACTCTCTTTGATGTGGCCTCTTCCTCTGCCACATAGTCTTCATCTTCAAAATCAGAAGTTCTCTTCTTCCTTTGTCTAGTGGCAGCTTTAGGTAGGTTGCTGGGTGTGCTCCTGCTGCCATCATCTAAGGAACTTGAGGGGCTAGTGCCCTCACTCAACTGCACTTGCTGCTCTGACAACTTCTGGCTGTCACTCTGGTCTGACATGATGCAAATTCCGACTTCTGACCCTGTGAATAGATTATAGATGAGATAGAGTGGATGAGCATCACAAAATGCAGAGATTTTTGCAAAAGAATAATTCAAAAACTTAGTTTTAGTTTCCCATTGAAATCATCTCGGATCTACAGATTTTCAAACTCGGTGACACCGAAGCAGTTTTGGCACCAGAACTAGTGAACTCGGTCAGACCGAGTCACAGTTCGGTGGCACCGAGACTGCTAGGGTTTCACAGAGTTCCAAAATCGGTCACACCGATAAGTAATTCTTGGTTAGACCGAGTTTTACTTGTGCAATGGCATAAGCCAAATCGGTGGGACCGAGTTTTTCAACTCGGTGGGTCCGAGATGGTTTCGACGGAAACCTAACCCTAAAATTTTTGAATTAAACCTAATCTATGAGTTCATTGACTGGATAGGAGTTTATCAAACGTGGCAAGAATCATGATGATCACAATGTGCTAGGAATCGGATTGGAGAATAGCACAAAGATCGAGTCCATACCCTAGTTCGGCGGAGACTTGCTACGGCGGCAACGGCGGGGCAGAATTCCCGTTGATGGCGACGGAGACCAGCGACTGGAGGCTGCTGGCGGCGAGGAGGACGATCCGGAGACCCTGGAGGCAGAGCGAGCTATGCGCGGGTGAAGAGGTTTCGGAGAAATTTCCAAAATTCTGCCCGTCACTATATATAGCCCGACCTGTCGGTGTGACCGAGTGGAACAACTCGGTGGCACCGAGATGCAAAACTATATACAGTTATTGCAACTCGGTGTGACTGAGTGGTTCAAATCGGTTGCACCGAGATCGAAAACATAGATCAACTTAATGATCTCGGTAGGACCGAAAGTATGGTATCGGTCAGACCGAGAATCACAAAGAGGGTTTGGAAGTTTAAGTCTATGACGAATCGGGGACTCCGAGCGCTCCTCACACAGAGTGGTTCGAATCTGACTTGATCAAGTTTTGTGATGCAGCAAGAATAGAGTTTGAGACGAGAAAAGCATAGATAGCTAGAGGAGGTTCTTAGGCATTCTTATCCATCCACTTGGCAAAAGAAGATAAAGCCAAACAATCAAAACAACAAGTGGATGTCCTCGAATGAGTAAAATATGCAACCAACATGCTCACACAATAAGATGGCAAATGAAATATGTGGCAAAGCATGCACAAACAATTCTAGCATCTATCAAGCAATTTGCGATGACTAGGTCATCTATATATGAGTATATTGACTTAGGAGTCAAGTGAGAACACTTGATCGTAGGTCATACTCATCGTTTAAGCTAAAGTGGGGTTACCACTTTTACATAAAGCATTGTTGTATTCACATCTTTAGAGTTGCTTTAGCTCAAGTCTTAGAGTAAAGCTCCCCCTAGATGTGATATCCCCCTTAAGAGGGATGAACTAACCTTGGGTTTTGTCGATGATGACTTCATGTAGATGTTGAAGATGTGGATGCTCAATGTTGATGTAGATCACTTGGAGCTATCCATTTGAGTGAATTGCACTTTCAATACCTACATGGGTTAGTCCCACAAGGAACAAACAAGGATATCCATAGACATAGAGTGATGCATACACAAGATGATGTCCATGAAAACTTTAGGTTACCTTGTCCCTTGTCTTACCAACAAGAGGGTTTGTGACTCCTTGAACTAGTGCATGATGTGGAAGTTGATTGCACTTGTTCTTGCCAAAATGATGAGAGTGAAATATGTTGGCGGAGTCACCCTCAAGAACTCTCTAGTTCTTTTTCTTTTGGATCCACACCATCTTGATGGGAATCCTTGGAGTTGTAGTCGTACTTGATGAAGTGGAACTTGACGTGGTCTTGGGAATCCACTTGACTAAGGTCTTAGGAGCTTCTTCAAATGCATCAATCTCCTCTTGAAGCTTGTCCTTGCCTTTTTGCTTGTAGTCTTGTGGTGGAAGATCATCTTGAGCTTGTATCCCCTTGAAAGAGGTGTCATACTTCTCTTGTTGAGGAACAAACTTTGTCTTGGGGTATTGATCTTCTTCCCATTCAACTCCATTGGCATTGAACTTTCGTTCAAAACCAACACCTTGATTCTTCCGGTGCATTCCTTGCTTGCGCACAATTTCCTCGAATTGCTTGGCTATACTCCTTTCTCTATAATCCCCTTCAATAAGCTATTTTCTTGCTCAAGTGTAACTTGGCTAAGAGAATCATTAGTGGAATCAAGAGAACTACTAGAAGCAACAATATTGGATTTAGCATGATCATTGTTACTACTAGAGGAACAATCTTTCTTGTTCTTGTTACTAGACTTGACTTGGGGCATGTAAGTGGATAATAGTAAATGCTTGGCAATGTAAGAAGAACTTTTCTTGCGGAGATCATCATTGATTGCTTTTAAGAACTCATGCTCTTGCTCAAGATTGAGCTTTTCAAAGCGTAATTTCTCATGAGCTCTTAAAAGTTCTCGATGATCTTCGAAGATAGTTTCATGAGCTAACTTAAGAGTGTTTAGTTCTTTAGTTAGAGCCTCAATCTTCTCCTTATCATTGTCATTCGTTTTAGCATGATTAATTGATGTTTCATCATAGTACTCATTAGTAGAGTTGTCAACAAGCAAGTCATCATTACCTAAAAAGTCATCTTCATCACTATTAAAATCAACATACTTGGGGTGTGTTACCTTAGGACCTTTGGCCATGAAGCATCTTCCAATTCCTTCATTTGGTGAGTCAAATATGTCGTAGGAGTTGGTTGACACAAGTGCTAGACCGGCAACACCTTCATCTTGAGTATCTTCGGAGTCGGAGTGATAACTTCTCTCGGAGTGGTTGTCGGAGTCGGAGCCGGATACCCATTCACCAACATGAGCTTGATGTCTTCGTTTTGTATAGCTCCTTGATGATTTTTCCTTCCTTTCTGAATCCTTGCTTCTCCGTGAGTATCTCCGTTCATAACGATCATCTCTACTCCTTCTCTCTCTTGGTGGTGATTCCTTGCTTCTTCTTTTTGGAGAATCTTCTCTTCTCTTGTAGGGAGCCGTACACTCATTGGAATAGTGTCCGGGTCTTCCACAATTATAGCAGTTTCGCTCTCGACTAGAAGATCTTTTGTCATTGTATGACCTTGACTTGAAGCTTCTATCTTTGCTTCTATTCTTGTAGAACTTGTTGAAGTTCTTCACCATTAAGCTCAATTCTTCATTGAAGGTTTGTTTCTCACTTGATGATGTGGGGACTTCACATGAGGCTTTGTAGGCACCACTTGATTTGTTGTGAAGTTCCTCTTTATCCTTGAGTGACATCTCATGAGCAACAATCCCTCCAATCACTTCCGTTGGCTTGAGATCTTTGTAATTGGCCATCATTTGAATCAAAGTGCAAATGGTATCATATTTCCCATCCAAGGCTCTTAGGATCTTCTTGATGATGAATCTATCGGTCATCTCTTCACTTCCTAAGCCGGCAATCTCATTTGTGATTAGAGCAAGCCTAGAGTACATTTCGGCGACACCTTCACCATCCTTCATCTTGAACTTGTCAAGTTGACTTTGGAGCACATCCAACTTGGATTCCTTGACGGAGTCGGTACCTTCGTGCATATCAATCAAAGTGTCCCAAATTTCCTTTGCATTCTCAAGGCGGCTGATTTTGTTGAATTCTTCGGGGCACAATCTGTTGAAGAGAATATCACAAGCTTGAGCATTGTATTGCAACATCTTCAACTCATCCGCGGTAGCTTCACGGTTTGGTTCCCTCCCATCAAAGAACTCACCTTACAAGCCAACACAAACAATAGCCCATACGGAGTGGTTATGTCCAAGAATATGCATTTTCATTTTATGCTTCCAACTAGCAAAATTAGTACCATCAAAGTAAGGACCTCTACGGTGATAATTTCCCTCGCTAGACGCCATACTCTCCTAGGTTGTGAAACCAAGGCTATGACCACCAAAAGCTATGGAGATCAAGGCAAATGGAGACCAAAGCTCTGATACCACTTGTAGGATCGAAAGTATGTCTAGAGGGGGGGTGATTAGACTACTTGACCAAATAAAAACTTAACCTTTTCCAAATTTTAGTTCTTGGCAGTTTTTAGCTATCTTAGGACAAGTCAAGCAATCATTACACAATTCAAGCAAGCATGCAAAGAGTATATTGGCAGCGGAAAGTAAAGCATGCAACTTGCAAGAATATAAAGGGAAGGGTTTGGAGAATTCAAATGCTATTGGAGACATGGATGTTTTTCCCGTGGTTCGGATAGGTGGTGCTATCCTACATCCAAGTTGATGGAGACTTCAACCCACGAAGGGTAACGGTTGCGCGAGTCCACGGAGGTCTCCACCCACGAAGGGTCCACGAAGAAGCAACCTTTTCTATCCCACCATGGCCATCGCCCACGAAGGACTTGCCTCACTAGCGGTAGATCTTCACGAAGTAGGCGATCTCCTTGCCCTTACAAACTCCTTGGTTCAACTCCACAATCTTGTCGAAGGCTCCCAAGTGACACCCAGCCAATCTAGGAGACACCACTCTCCAAGAAGTAACAAATGGTGTGTTGATGATGAACTCCTTGCTCTTGTGCTTCAAATGATAGTCTCCCCAACACTCAACTCTCTTTCATACGATTTGGATCTGGTGGAAAGAAGATTTGAGTGGAAAGCAACTTGGGGAAGGCTAGAGATCAAGATTCATATGGTTTGAATGGAATATCTTGGTTTCAACACATGAGTAGGTGGTTCTCTCTCAGAACATATGAGTTGGAATGGTGTATGCGTTCTGATTGCTCTCTCCACAAGTGAAGAGGAGGTGGAGGGGTATTTATAGCCTCCACACAAAATCCAACCGTTACACACAATTTATCAATCTCGGTGGGAACGAATCAGAAAACTCGGTCGGACCGAAATAGTAAACCTAGTGACCGTTAGGAATTTCGGTGGGACTGACATGCAACTCGGTAGGACCGATTCGGTTAGGGTTTGGGCATAACGTAATCTCGGTGAGACCGATTGCACAAACTCGGTGAGACCGAGTTTGGCAATAAGCTAACCAGAGAGTTGGTCAAGCAAACTCGGTGGGACCGACTCGCTCTTTCGTGAGACCAAAAAGTTACAAGAAGGAAACATAGAGTTTACTTTGCATTCTCGGTGGGACCGATTCGCTCTTACGGTGAGACCGAAAAGTTACGAAAGGGAAACAGATAGTTTGCAAGCCCATCTCGGTGAGACCGAGATCCTTATCGGTAGGACCGAATTGCTAGGGTTTGGCAGTGGCAAATGACAAGTGAAACTCGGTGGCGCCGGATTGAAAGAATCGGTATGACCGAGTTTGGCTTAGTGTTTAGGTCATTTGTGGCTATGGAGAAGTGGTTGAGGATTTTGGAGCATATCACCAAGCACATAAAGCAAGAGGCTCATTAAGCAACACCTCATCCCTCCTTGATAGTATTGGCTTTTCCTAAAGACTCAATGTGATCTTGGATCACTAAAATATAAAATGAAGAGTCTTGAACTTTTGAGCTTGAGCCAATTCTTTGTCCTTAGCATTTTGAGGGTTCCACTTTCATATCCATGCCATGCCAATCATTGAGCTTTCCTGAAATAATCATCTTGAAATATCATTAGCTCAATGAACTATATGTTGTTATGAAGTACCAAAACCACCTAGGGATAGTTGCACTTTCACACTCATTATTACGTGAGAGTGTCACGGGCGGCGATTCTTCACAGGCACGGGGCCTTGCTTCATAGGCACTGGGTCTTTCTTCACAGGCACCGGGCCTTCTTCACAGGCGCTGGGCCTTTCTTCACAGGCACTGGGCCTTTCTTCATGGGTAGAACTTTCAGAGGTGTTGGATGTTCCAGGCGTTCTGGACGGGTACCCCGTCCTGCGTCTCCAGGCGCGCGGCCCCAGGCCTGGAGACGTGGACGACCTTGAACGGGCCCTCCCACATGGGTGGGAGCTTATGAAGCCCCTCCCTGGAGAGCACCTGCCTCAGGATGAGGTCACCCACCTCAAGAGTCCTGGAGCAGACGCTGTGATAGTGGTACCGCCGCAACGCCTGCTGGTATCTTGCTGCCCGTAGTGCAGCTTCGCAGCGACGTTCCTCCCCCAGCACGAGGTCCATCCCCGACGTGGTGTCCTGCTGCGTCTCATCAAACGCTAGGACCCGTGCGAAGCGATGCTTGACCTCGTGAGGGAGGACTGCTTCTGCTCCGTAGATGAGGAAGAACGGGGTTTCACCCGTTGGCTTGGTGGTGATGGTGCGTATCGACCACATCACGGACTGGAGCTCGTTGTGCCAGCCCCTGCCGCAGGCTTCGAGCTTCTTCTTGAAGGTCCTGGTCTTGAGGCCCCTCAGGACCTCCGCGTTCGCCCATTCGGCCTGGCCATTGCTCCTAGGGTGTGCTACCGAGGCGTAGCAAATCTGTATTCCAAGGTTAGCACACTATGACTTGAAGAGATTACTAGTGAACTGCGAGACGTTATCAGTGATGATGCGGTTGGGGACCCCAAAACGGCTCACGAGGCCCTTGATGAACTTGACCGCAGAGCCAGCTGGGATGGCGCAGACGGCTTCAACCTCCGGCCACTTAGTGAACTTGTCGATGGTGACGTAGAGGTATCGATAGCCCCCAGGCGCCCGAGGAAACATGCCTAGAATATCCAGCCCTCAGACTGCGAACGACCACGAGAGTGGAATGGTCTGGAGGCCCTGAGCTGGCTGATGGATCTGCTTCGCATGGAATTGGCAGGCCTTGCAGGACTTCACCAGCTCAGCCACGTCATTGAGCGCCATAGGCTAGTAGAATCCACTTCAGAATGCCTTGCCGACATGGGTTTGCGACGATGATTGGTGCCCACAGTACCCGCCATGTATGTCAGCTATCAGCTCTTTCCCCTGTTCCCTAGAGATACAACATAGTCAAACGTCATTTGGTCGCTTCCTGTATAACTCACTATCCTGGATGCATTATGCTGTGGCCTGACGTGCCACGCCCTCCGCGTCCTCCTCCTTCTCTGGCAACGCCCCTTGCATCAGGTATTCCGTGAATTCCTTGGTCCAACATCCCTCCTGGGGCTCGATCGCTAGGAGTAGGCGCGCTCCCGAGGTCAGGCCACAGGCCGGGGCTCCTGTGGCAGGCGGCTGCGGGGAGTTCCTCTCGAGGTTGAGCTATTCCTAAAAGCGGTGGCATTGCTGATGGCTTGAATGCTCCTGGCTCCTGGGGCTATCGCTTGGATGCTCTTATGGCGATGTCGTCAGCTTCCTTGTTGGTGGCACGGGGCACGTGCTGCAACTCCAGGCCTAGATTGCTTGTCCATCTTGCGCACCTCCACAAGGTATGCTTCCATGTGCTCGTCCTTCGGCTCGTATACCATGTTGGAGAAGTTGAGGAGGAGCTGTGAGTCACCCCTGATAGTGAGACACTTCACCCTCAGCGCCGCCGCAGCCTTCAGGCCGGCTAT
The DNA here is from genome assembly GCA_034509565.1 of Triticum monococcum. Lineage (NCBI taxonomy): Eukaryota > Viridiplantae > Streptophyta > Magnoliopsida > Poales > Poaceae > Triticum > Triticum monococcum. The sequence continues at coordinate 444,724,432 of CM067845.1, forward strand.
GAGGCCTTCGTATTCTGCAATGTTGTTGGAGACCTTCTCGCCCTGCTGGAGGCAGAGCTGCACGGTGTAGTAGAGCTTGTCCTAAGTGGGCGAGATGAGTACTGCTCCATCCCCCGCGCCCTGGCGCGCGAAGGCACCATCGAAATACATGACCCAGCCGTTAGGCGCCTCGCTTCCTGGCGAGAGGGACCGGTCTTCGCCTACTTCAAGCGCCGGGGCGTCTGTCCATCCTGCCACGAAATCAGCGAGTGCAGCTCCCTTAATGACCCTGGTAGTACTGAACTCCAACTGGAATGCTTGCAACTCGATGTTCCATTTAGCAACCCTTCCGGCAAAGTTGGGGCTCCTAAGCACTCTCTCCAATGGGTAAGCTAAGACCACCTTGATGGGGTGGTCCTGGAAGTAGTGCCGCAGCTTTCGCGAGGCTACCAGGAGCGCGAGTAGGAGCTTCTAAGGCATGGGGTACCGAGCTCTTGCATCCTGCAACACCGTGCTGACGAAGTATACCGGGTGCTCGACGAGGGTAGGCGTGCTGATGAGGTTTGCGTCTTCCGGAAGCTGGGGTGCCTCTTGAGGTGGTAGAGCCCCCGGCGCTTGATTGCTTGCCGAAGTCTTCGCGAGTTTGGGGGCATCGTCCTACCGAGCCCGATCCTCGGCCGCTGCTGCTGCGGCCCTTGTGGCGCCCTTCTAGTCTTGGGTCGTCTCTGCTAGAGGCGTGGCACGGCGCGATGCACCCTTGGCTTGGTGTTATTCCTGAACCGCCACCAGAGCCGCGCTGGCTGAGTACGGGGTGACGACAAGAGAGATCACTAGGGGCTTGCGAGGTCGTGGTGCCCCCATCACTGGAGGGCTGGTCAGGTATCTCTTGAGGCCTTGAAAAGCTTGGTCGGCCTCTGGGGTCCACTCGAATGGGCCCTTATTTTCCATCAGCTTGAAGAAGGGTAGGGCGTGCTCCCCCAGCTTGGAGATGAAGCGCCCCAAGACAGTCACTCGACCAGCCAACTTTTGCATTTCCTTGAGGGTCTACGGTGGACTCATGTCTTCAATGGCCTTGACCTTCTCTGGGTTGGCCTCGATCCCCTTGTGGGACACCAGGAAACCCAACAGCTTGCCGGAAGGGACACCAAACATGCATTTCTCCCGGTTGAGCCGCATGTCCACCTGGTGAAGGCTTTCAAAGGTCTCCTCCAGGTCTTGGATCAAGGTCCCCGCCTCCCGAGACTTCACCGCGATGTCATCGACGTAGGCTTTAGCATTTCTCCCGAGCTGCCACCCTAAGGCAATGTGCATGAGCCGCTGGAAGGTTGCGCCCGCGTTGTGCATTCTGAACGGCATGCAAGTGTAGCAGTACACCCCAAATAGGGTCAGGAAGGTCGTCTTCTCCACATCTTCTACCGCCATCTTGATCTGGTGATATCCTGAGAACGCATCGAGGAAGCATAGCAAGTCACACTCGACGGTGGAGTCGATGATCTGGTCGATGTGTGGAAGCGGGAATGGATCTTACGGGCAGGCCTTGTTGAGGTTGGTGAAGTCGACATACATCCGCTCTTTCCCACCTTTCTTGGGGACGACGACGGGGTTTGCCAGCCACTCGGGGTACCGAATCTCGCGAATGACACCCGCAACCTCCAATTTACGGGTTTCTTGGACGATGAAAGCTTGCTTCTCCGTGGACTGCCACCTCACCTTCTGCTTCACGGGGCGTACATTGGGGCACACCTTAAGGTGGTGCTCTATTACCTCTCTCGGGACCCCTACCAGTTGATCGGGCTCCCAGGCAAACACTCCCTTGTTTGCACGCAAGAACTTCACTAGCGCCTCCTCCTGACCAGGCTCAAGGTTGGCGCCTATGGTAAAGGTTGCCCCTGAGGACCCGTCCTCCTCGACCGGGACTTGCTTGGTTTCTGCCTTGTCTTGAGTGACGAACTGCTTCTTCTTGGTTGGTGCGGCTCCCTTGGCCTTGGAGGTATCCGCGTCGGCGGGTCGTGCTGTCATGGCGGCCTTGAGGGCATGCTTGAGCGCCGCCAGGCGCTCCTTGGTGTCCCCTTGATGGTGAGGATACCTTTGCTCCCTAGCATCTTCATGAGGTTGTAAGCAGGATGGGTTGCTGCCATGAACTGGGCCAGAGCTGGGTACCTGAGGATGGCGTTGTACGGGAGGCCAATGCGGGCGATGAAGAAGTCGATGAGCTCGGTGCGGTAGTTGTCAGGTGTGCCGAAGGCCATGGGGAGGCGGATCTGCCCCAGGGAGTGGGCGGAGACTCCGCCAACCCCTGAGAAGGGCTTGCTAGGGCGGAACCGCTAGAACGGTACGTGAAGGAGGCTGAAGGCTTTGACGGAGAGCACACTGAGGCCGGCGCCGCCGTCGACGAGCGTCTTGGTGATGGATACGTGGCAGATGGTGGGCGCGCAGAGCATCGGGAGTGCACCCGAGCTGACAGTGGAGGGGGGATGATCCTCTGAGTCGAAGGTGAGGTCAGCCTCAGGCGCGGCCCAGCCAGGCGGAGCCCCCGGACGCTTGGAAGCGGCGACGATTTGGCGGAAGTATGGCTTGACATGCCGATCTGAGGGTGGGGCGTGCGAACCGCCGAGGAGAGTTGCGATGATGGGGGCCGCCAGTTCCCCGAAGCGAGTGACGAAGAGGTTGTGCAGCTCCTCCGTGGTGGCGACAGAAGACTCCGGCAAATGGAGGAGCCAGGCGCGCGGCGCGCCTAGAAGGGCCATTGGGAGCCAGTTGGCCATGATCTTCCGTCGCCCCCGGCTTCCAGAACGGCCTCCTCGTATGCCAGCAGGAAAGCCGACGGGTCCGCCGCGCCGTCGTAGCGCGGCGGCATCTCCGACTTGAACTTGGGTGGCCGCGCCGTCGTAGCGCAAGGCGGGGGCAAGGTCTCGGAGCCCCCGAGCACCGTCGTGGGCATCGGTAGATCCAGTTGGAGCGGCGCCCACCATGGGGGAGCGGGCGTGGAGATGGTGGAGCGCGAATCGATGGAAGAAAGACATCGGCGCACCCCTACCTGGTGCGCCAAATGTCGGATCACGGTTTCCGGCAAAACTCTTAAGGTTCGAACACTGGGGTGCGCGCGAAGATTTCCCCTTACCAATCCACGTCCTAGCTCAGCTAAGATCTTACGGACTAACTCGATGAACTCGCAACACAAAGGACACAAGATTTATATTGGTTCGGGCCACCATTTTGGTGTAATACCCTACTCTAGTGTGGTGGTGGTGGATTGCCTCTGGGGCTGGTGATGAACAGTACAAGGGGAAGAACAGCCTCCTGAGGTTGAGTTATTCTTGTGCTTGGTGAACTTGTGTGTGTTCTAGTCTCTCTTGATCTCTCTCCTAGCTATGTTGGTGGCTAGTCCTATTTATAGAGGCCCTGGTCCTCTCCCCAAATATCGAGCGGGAAGGGAGCCAACAACGGCCAATTTGAAAGGGGACAACTAGTACAGCTTATCCTGATTAAAGTGGTCTTTGCCTGCAAAAGGCTCTGGTGGTGACACCGCCTTGGGCTCCACGGTGACCTCCATCTTGCCGCCCTGTTGGTCTTGGTCTCGTTGCACCGATATGGAAACCTTTGCTTGACGCCTCGGTACTCTGCGCCTGCGCTTGCCCCCTTAGCACCAGAGGAAACAAGGACGCTGCGTGTGCTGGCCCCCGCCTGGCGCCCACCTGGTCTCGATCGTCATGGCTCACGTCACGAGAACCTCGCGAGGTTTGCCTGGCCTTGAACTCTCTGCCCCTCGCGAGCTAGCCTGGTGAGGGCACTCCCGAGGAGGTCTTGCGTCGTCCGCCTCGCGAGGCTTGTCCCCTCGCGAGGGTATTGAATACCTTGTTGATGAAGATGGGCCGTACAGGCCTGCTAGCAAAGCCACGCTGTGGGCCGCAGGCAGGAAAGTCTGGGGACCCCCGTTCCTAGAATGCTGACAGTCTTCTTCTATCGGTAACTTTACTTGAGGCTATATTTTTATTCACCACATGATATGTGTTTTGCTTGGAGTGTCTTGTATGATTTGAGTCTTTGCTTTTTAGTTTACCACAATCATCCTTTTTGTACACACCTTTTGGGAGAGACACACATGAATTGGAACTTATTAGAATACTCTGTGCTTCACTTATATCTTTTTAGGTAGATAATTTTGCTCTAATGCTTCACTTACATCTTTTAGAGCACGGTGGTGGTTTTATTTTATATAAAGTATTGATCTCTCATGCTTCACTTATATTATTTTGAGAGTCCTTTAGAACGACATGGTAATTTGCTTTGGTTATAAAATTAGTCCTAATATGATAGGCATCCAAGATGGGTATAATAAAAACTATCATAAAAAGTGCATTGAATACTATGAGAAGTTTGATACTTGATGATTGTTTCGAGATATGTTGATGGTGATATTAGAGTCATGCTAGTTGAGTAGTTGTGAATTCGAGAAATACTAGTGTTGAAGTTGGTGATTCCCGTAGCATGCACGTATGGTGAACCGTTATGTGATGTAGTCGGAGCATGATTTATTTATTGATTGTCTTCCTTATGAGTGGCGGTCGGGGACAAGCAATGGTCTTTTCCTACCAATCTATCCCCCTAGGAGCATGCGCGTAGTACTTTGTTTCTATAACTAATAAATTTTTGCAATAAGTATGTAAGTTCTTTATGACTAATGTTGAGTCCATGGATTATACACACTCTCACCCTTCCCCCATTGCTAGCCTCTCTAGTACCGCGCAACTTTCGCCGGTACCTTAAACCCACCATATACCTTCGTCAAAACATCCACCATACCTACCTATTATGGCATTTCCATAGCCATCCCGAGATATATTGCCATGCAACTTTCCACCGTTCTGTTATTATGACACGCTTCATCATTGTCATGTTGCCTTGCATGATCATGTAGTTGACATCGTATTTGTGGCAAAGCCACCGTTCATAATTTTTCATACATGTCACTCTTGATTCATTGCATATCTCGGTACACCACCGGAGGCATTCACATAGAGTCATATTTTGTTTTAAGTATTGAGTTGTAATCTTTGAGTTGCAAGTAAATAAAAGTGTGATGATCATCATTATTAGAGCATCGTCCCAAGTGAGGAAAGGATGATGACGACTATGATTGCCCCATAAGTCGGGATGAGACTCCAGATGAAAAGAAAAGAAAAGAAATAAAAGAGGCCATAAAAAAAAGAAGAGGGCCCAAATAAAAAAATGAGAGGAAAAGAGAGAATGGACAATGTTACTATCCTTTTTCCACACTTGTGCTTCCAAGTAGCACCATTATCTTCATGATATAGAGTCTCCTTTGTTGTTAGCTTCATATACTAGTGGTAATTTTACATTATAGAACTTGGCTTGTATATTCCAATGATGAGCTTCCTCAAAATGCCCTAGGTCTTCGTGAGCAAGCGAGTTGGATGCACACCCACTTAGTTTCTTTTTGAGCTTTCATACACTTATAGCTCTAGTGCATCCATTGCATGACAATGCCTACTCACTCACATTGATATCTATTGATGGGCATCTCCATAGCCGTTGATACATCTAGTTGATGTGAGACTATCTTCTCCTTTTTTGTCTTCTCCACAACCACCATTCCATTCCACCTATAGTGCTATATCCATGGCTCACGCTCATGTATTGCGTGAAGTTTGAGAACACCAAAAGTATGAAACAATTGCTTGTCTTGTCATCGGGTTTGTGCCTGATTAAATACTTTGTGTGATGAAGATAGAGCATAGCTAGACTATATGATTTTGTAGGGATAACTTTCTTTGGCCATGTTATTTTGAGAAGACATGATTCCTTTGTTAGTATGCTTGAAGTACTACTATTTTTATGTCAATATTAAACTTTTGTCTTGAATCTTTCGGATTTGAACATTCATGCCACAATAAAGAAAATTACATTGAGAAATATGCTAGGTAGCATTCCACATCAAAAATTCTATTTTTATCATTTTCCTACAAGAGGACGAGCATGAAAAAAGCTTGGGGATGCTTGATACGTTTCCAACATATCTATAATTTTTGATTGTTCCATGCTATTATATTATCTGTTCTGGATGTTTAATGGGCTTTACTAAGAACTTTTATATTATTTTTGGGACTAACCTACTAACCCAAGGCCCAGTGCAAATTGCTGTTTTTTGCCTATTTCAGTGTTTCGCAGAAAAGGAATATCAAACGGAATCCAAATGGAATGAAACCTTTGGGAGAGTTATTTTTGGAACAAACATGACCCAGGGGACTTGGAGTGGACATCAAGAAACAAACGAGGTGTCCACGAGGCAAGGGGGTGCGCCCCCCACCCTCATGGGCCCCTCATAGCTCCAGCGACCTACTTCTTCCTCCTATATATACCCATATACCCCGAAAACATCCAGGAGCATCACCAAACCCTATTTCCATCGCCACAACCTTCTGTGCCCAAGAGATCCCATCTTGGGGCCTTTTCCGGAGCTTCGACAGAGGGGGAATTAATCACAGAGGGCTTCTACATCAACACCATAGCCTCTCCGATGATGTGTGAGTAGTTTACCTCACACCTTTGGGTCCATAGTTATTAGTTAGATGGCTTCTTCTCTCTCTTTGGATCTCAATACAAAGTTCTCCTCGATCTTCTTGGAGATCTATTCGATGTAACTCTTTTTGCGGTGTGTTTGTCGAGATCCGATGAATTGTGGGTTTATGATCAAGATTATCTATGAACAATATTTGGTTCTTCTCTGAATTCTTATGTGTATGATTTAATTATCTTTGCAAGTCTCCTCGAATTATCAGTTTGGTTTGGCCTACTAGATTGATCTTTCTTGGAATGGGAGAAGTGCTTAGCTTTGGGTTAAATCTTGTGGTGTCCTTTCCCAGTCACAACAGGGGCAGCAAGGCACGTATTGTATTGTTGCCATCGAGGATAAAAGATGGGGTTCATATCATATTGCTTGAGTTTATCCCTCTATATCATGTCATCTTGCTTAATGTGTTAGTCTGTTCTTATGAACTTAATACTCCAGATGCATGCTGGATAGCGGTCGATGTGTGGTCTAAAAGTAGTAGATGTAGAATCATTTCAGCCTACTTGTCGCGGACGTGATGCCTATGTACATGATCATGCCTAGATATTCTCATTATTATGCAGTTTTCTATCAATTGCTCGACAATAATTTGTTCACCCACCATAATACTTATGCTATCTTGAGAGAAGCCAGTAGTGAAACCTATGGCCCCTGGGTCTGTCTTTTATCATATAAGTTTCCAATCTATTTTACTTCGCAATCTTTACTTTCAATCTATATCATGAAAATACCAAAAATATTTATCTTGTTATTATTATCTCTACCATATCTCACTCTCGTAAGTGACCGTGAAGGGATTGACAACCCCTTTATCACGTTGGTTGCGAGGTTCTTATTTGTTTGTGTAGGTACGAGGGACTTGCGTGTAGTCTCCTACTGGATTGATACCTTGGTTCTCAAAAACTAAGGGAAATACTTAGGCTACTTTACTGCATCACCCTTTCCTCTTCAAGGGAAAACCAACGTAGTGCTCAAGGCATAGCAAGAAGGATTTCTGGTGCCGTTGCCAGGGAGATCTACATGAAGTCAAGACATACCAAATACCCATCACAAACTCTTCTCTCTCGCATTACATTATTTTCCCTTTGCCTCTCATTTTCCTCCCCCCCCACTTCACCCTTGCCATTTTATTAGCCCTCTCTTCCCGTTCGCCTCTTTTTATTCGCTCGCCTCTTGTGTGCTTGTGTGTTGGATTGTTTCCCATGATGGCCTTACCAAAAATTTTGATCCTCACTTTAGAAGGTTGGAAGAAATTGAAAACAACGTTAGAAGTTTTATGTCCTTGCAGTTTGAGCATAATAATTTCTTCAGAAACGAGCTTAAAGAACAAAAAAGTTTTATGGGGTACATGAATAAAGAGCTTGATGATATGTCTAAAGAATTTCATGGTCTGAAATCTCAGTTCGCTCATCTTGAAAACTTAATAGCCCAAATTTCGGATAAGCAGGCCACCTTAGTTAATAAGATGGCCGCCAAACCGGTAGACCTTGATGATAATAAGGATGAAGATTTAAAGTGATTGATGTGTCTCCTACTAAATCTTTGTTACGTAATATGAATCTTGATAATGATGGGACTGGAGATGAGTCAACTTTAATTAAAAGGAGTCCCAATGATTCGGAGTTTTTAGATCTTAATGCTAAAATTGGTAAAAGTGGGATTGAAGAGGTCAAAACTTTAGATAGCGATGAACCCACTATTTTGGATTTCAAGGAATTTAATTATGATAATTGTTCTTTAATAGATTGTATTTCCTTGTTGCAATCCGTGCTAAATTCTCCGCATGCTTATAATCAAAAAAAAAATCTTTTACTAAACATATCATTGATGCTTTAATGTAATCTTATGAAGAAAAGCTTGAATTGGAAGTTTTGATCCCTGGAAAACTTTATGATGAGTAGGAACCCACTATTAAAATTAAAATTAAAGATCATGAATGCTATGCTTTATTTGATTTGGGTGCTAGCGTTTTCACGATTCCAAACACTTTGTGTGATGTGTTAGGTTTCCATGAATTCGATGATTGTTCTTTAAATGTGCACCTTGCGGATTCCACTATTAAGAAACCTATGGGAAGAATTAATGATGTTCTTATTGTTGCAAATAGGAGTTATGTGCCCATAGATTTCATTGTTCTTGATATAGATTGCAATCCTACATGTCCCATTATTCTTGGTAGGCCTTTCCTTAGAACGGTTGGTGCAATTATTGATATGAAAGAAGGGAATATTAGATTCCAATTTCCATTAAGAAAAGGCATGGAACACTTTCCTAGAAATAAAATTAAATTACCTTATGAATATATTATGAGAGCCACTTACGGATTGCATACCAAAGATGATAACACCTAGATCTATTCTTGCTTTTATGCCTAGCTAGGGGCGTTAAACGATAGCGCTTGTTGGGAGGCAACCCAATTATATTTTTGTTTCTTGCTTTTTGGTTCTGTTTAGTAATAAATAATTAATCTAGCCTGTGTTATGATTGTGTTTTTTATGTTTTAAGTAGTGTTTGTGCCAAGTAGAACCTTTGGGAAGACTTGGGGAAAGTCTTTGCGATCTTGCTGTAAAAAACAGAAACTTTAGCGCTCACGAGATTTGCTGCCATTTTTTACTAGAGAGTGCGATTAGGTTGATTCTTTATGAAGACGATTAATAGATAAATTGCTCACGTCCATAAATTTATTTTAGAATTTTTGTGCTTACACACGTATTCGTAACCTACAGATTACTACAGACTGTTCTGTTTTTGACAGATTATGTTTCTCGTGTGTTGTTTGCTTATTTTGATGCATCTATGGGTAGTAACGGAGGGTATGAACCATAGAGAAGTTGGAATACAGTAGGTTTAACACTAAAATAAATAAATAATGAGTTCATTACAGTACCTTAAGTGGTGGTTTGTTTTCTTTTACTAACGGAGCTCATGAGATTTTATGTTTAAGTTTTGTGTTGTGAAGTTTTCAAGTTTTGGGTAAAGATTTGATGGATTATGGAATAAGGAGTGGCAAGAGCCTAAGCATGGGGATTCCCAAGGCACCCCAAGGTAAAATTCAAGGACAGCCAAAATCGTAAGCTTGGGTATACCCCGGAAGGCATCCCCTCTTTCGTCTTCCTCTATCGGTAACTTTAATTGAGGCTATATTTTTATTCACCACATGATATGTGTTTTGCTTGGAGCGTCTTGTATGATTTGAGTCTTTGATTTTTAGTTTACCAGAATCATCCTTGCTGTACACACCTCTTTGGAGACACACACATGAATTGGAAATTATTAGAATACTCTATGTGCTTCACTTATATCTTTTGAGCTAGATAATTTTGCTCTAGTGCTTCACTTATATCTTTAAGAGCACGGTGGTGGTTTTATTTTATAGAAATTATTGATCTCTCATGCTTCACTTATATTATTTTTAGAGTCCTTTAGAACAGCATGGTAATTTTCTTTGGTTATAATATTAGTCCTAGTATGATAGGCATCCAAGATGGGTATAATAAAAACCATCATAAAAAGTGCATTGAATACTATGAGAAGTTTGATACTTGATGATGGTTTTGAGATATGGAGATGGTGATATTACAGTCACGCTAGTTGAGTAGTTGTGAATTTTAGAAATACTTGTGTTGAAGTTTGTGATTCCCGTAGCATGCACGTATGGTGAACCGGTATGTGATGAAGTCGGAGCATGATTTATTGATTGATTGTCTTCCTTATGAGTGGCGGTTGGGGACGAGCGATGGTCTTTTCCTACTAATCTATCCCCTAGGAGCATGCGCATAGTACTTTGTTTGGATAACTAATAAATTTTTGCAATAAGTATGTGAGTTATTTATGACTAATGTTGAGTCCATGGATTATACGCACTCTCATCCTTCCACCATTGCTAGCCTCTCTAGTACCGCGCAACTTTCACCGGTACCTTAAACCCACCATATACCTTCCTAAAAATAGCCACCATACCTACCTATTATGGCATTTCCATAGCCATTCCGAGATATATTGCCATGCAACTTGCTATCGTTCCGTTATTATGACACGCTTCATCATTGTCATGTTGCCTTGCATGATCATGTAGTTGACATCGTATTTGTGCCAAAGCCACCATTCATAATTTTTCATACATGTCACTCTTGATTCATTGCATATCCCGGTACACCGCCGGAGGCATTAACATAGAGTCATATTTTGTTCTAAGTATTGAGTTGTAATCTTTGAGTTGTAAGTAAATAAATGTGTGATGATCATCATTATTAGAGCATTGTCCCAAGTGAGGAAAGGATGATGGAGACTATGATTCCCCCACAAGTCGGGATGAGACTCCAGACCCCAGAAGGGACAATGTTACTATCCTTTTTCCACACTTGCGCTTCCAAGTAGCACCATGATCGTCATGATAGAGAGTCTCCTATGTTGTCACCTTTATATACTAGTGGGAATTTTACATTATAGAACTTGTCTTGTATATTCGAATGATAGGCTTCCTAAAAATGCCCTAGGTCTTCGTGAGCAAGCGAGTTGGATGCACACCCACTTAGTTTCTTTTTGAGCTTTATACACTTATAGCTCTAGTGCATCCGTTGCATGACAATCCCTACTCACTCACATCGATATCTATTGATGGCATCTCCATAGCAGTTGATACGTCTAGTTGATGTGAGACAATCTTCTCCTTTTTGTCTTCTCCACAACCACCATTCTATTCCACCTATAGAGCTATGTACATGGCTCACGCTCATGTATTGCGTGAGGATTGAAAAAGTTTGAGAACACCAAAAGTATGAAATAATTGCTTGGCTTGTCATCGGGCTTGTACATGATTGAATACTTTGTGTGATGAAGATAGAGCATAGCCAGACTATATGATTTTGTAGGGATAACTTTCTTTGGCCATGTTATTTTGAGAAGACATGATTGCTTTGTTAGTATGCTTGAAATATTACTATTTTTATGTCAATATTAAACTTTTGTCTTGAATCTTTCGGATCTGAACATTATGCCACAATAAAGAAAATTACATCGAGAAATATGCTACTTAGCATTCCACATCAAAAATTATGTTTTTAATATTTACCTACTCGAGGACGAGCAGGAATTAAGCTTGGGGATGCTTGATACGTCTCCAATGCATCTATAATTTTTGATTGTTCCATGCTATTATATTATCTATTTTGGATGTTTAATGGACTTTACTAAGAACCTTTATATTATTTTTGGGACTAACCTACTAACCCAAGGCCCAGTGCAAATTGTTCTTTTTCCTATTTTAGTGTTTCGCAGAAAAGGAATATCAAACGGAATCCAAACGGAATGAAACCTTCGGGAGAGTTATTTTTGGAACAAACATGACCCAGGGGACTTGGAGTGGACGTCAAGCAACAAACGAGGCGGCTACGAGGCAGGGGGCGGGCCTACCCCCATTGAGCACGCCCTCCACCCTCGTGGGCCCCTCATAGCTCCACCGACCTACTTCTTCCACGTATATATACCCATATACCCCAAAAACATCCAGGAGCATCACGAAACCCTATTTCCACTGCTGCAACCTTCTATACCCAAGAGATCCCATCTTGGGGCCTTTTCCGGAGCTCCGCCAGAGGGGGAATCAATCATGGAGGGCTTCTACATCAACACCATAGCCTCTTCGATGATGTGTGAGTAGTTTACCTCAGACCTCTGGGTCCATAGTTATTAGCTAAATGGCTTATTCTCTCTCTTTGGATCGCAATACAAAGTTCTCCTCCATCTTCCTGGAGATCTATTCGATGTAACTCTTTTGCGGTGTGTTTGTCGAGATCCGATGAATTGTGGGTTTATGATCAAGATTATCTATGAACAATATTTGGTTTTTCTATGAATTCTTATATGTATGATTTAGTTATCTTTGCAAGTCTCTTCAAATTATCAGTTTGGTTTGGCCTACTAGATTTATCTTTCTTGCAATGGGAGAAGTACTTAGCTTTGGGTTCAATCTTGCAGTGTCCTTTCCAAGTGACAGCAGGGGCAGCAAGGCACATATTGTATTGTTGCCATTGAGGATAAAAAGATGGGGTTTATATCATATTGCTTGAGTTTATCCCTCTACATCATGTCATCTTGCTTAATGTGTTACTCTATTCTTATGAACTTAATACTCTAGATGCATGCTGGATAGCGATCGATGTGTGGAGTAATAGTAGTAGATGCATAATCGTTTCGGTCTACTTGTCGCGGACGTGATGCCCATATACATGATCATGCCTAGATATTCTCATAATTACGCACTTTTCTATCGAGTGCTCAACAGTCATTTGTTCACCCACCATAACACGTATGCTATCTTGAGAGAAGCCACTAGTGAAACCAATGGCCCCTGGGTCAATATTTTATCATATAAGTTTCCAATCATTTTATTTCACAATCTTTACTTTCAATCTATATCATAAAAATACCAAAAATATTTATCTTATTTTTATTATCTGTATCAGATCTCACTCTCGTAAGTGACCATCAAGGGATTGACAACCCCTTTATCGATGTTGGTTGCGAGGTTCTTATTTGTTAGTATAGGTATGAGGGACTTGCGTGTAGTCTCCTACTGGATTGATACCTTGGTTCTAAAAAAATGAGGGAAATACTTACGCTACTTTACTGCATCAACCTTTCCTCTTCATGGGAAAACCAACACAATTCTCAAGAGGTAGCAGCCATGAGCAGCGCGTCCATGGGTGCGCGGCAAGCGTGAGACGATGAGCCGGCCGGAGTTAGTGACGTGTTGGCGGTGCGGCCGTCACGACGCACGGAGGGCTATAGTGAAGAGGCTTGCTGCTCGTTTGCCACCGGGCCGGTGGCAGCGTTGGCGGCGGGTGACGAAGAATGACGGGGAGGCCCGCCGACAAGGGTTGTCTGAGCGACGCGGGTGGCGAGGGCGGCTCGGCGCTCAGCACGGGCCCGGCGAGGGTCGACCATGAACTTGGTGGAGAGGCGAAGCGCTGATCAACGAAGAGGAAAGCTTAAGAGAACCCCTACCTGGTGCACCAAATGTCGGATTTCAGGTTCCGGCAAATCCCTTGAGGTTCGAACACTGGGGTGTGCAGAAAGATCTCTTCCCCCTCTAGCTCGCACCCGACACCATCTCACGGCCTAGCTCGACGAACCCAAAGAATGAGAGACACAAGATTTATACTGGTTCCGGCCACCATTGTGTTGTGATACCCTACTCCAGTGTGGTGTGGTGGATTGCCTCTTGGGCTAAGGATGAACAATTACAAGGGAAGAGCAGCCTCCTGAGGATAGGTGTTCTTGTGCTTGGTGAACTTGTGTCATTGGGGATGATCTGGATGAGCGCCCCCTTTCCATGGTGGTGGCTAGTCCTATTTATAGAGGCCCTGTTCCTCTTCCCAAATACTGAGCAGGAAGGGATCCCAGAACGACCAAATTCGAAGTGACACAACTAGTACAAGTTATCCTAACAAAAGTAGTCTACGCCTGCCAAAGGCTCTGGTAGTGACGCCATCTTGGGCTCCACGGTGACCTCCGTCCTGCTGTCCTACTAGTCTTGGTCTTATTGCACCAATATGGAAACCTTTGCCTGATCCCTCGGGACTCCTCGCATGTGCTTGCCTCTTTAGCACCAAAGAGGGAACGAGGACACTGCTCGCGCTGGTGCACGCCTGGCCCCAGTCGTCTTGGCTTGCGTTACAGGAACCTCGCGAGGTGTCCCTTGCCTTGATCTCTCCGCCCCTTGAGAGCCGGCCTAGTGAGGCTGCCCCTGAGGAGGTCTTACATCATCCGTCTCGCGAGGCTTGGCCCCTCGCGAGGGTCTTGAGTGTTTGCTGGTGAAGATGGGTCGTACATGGCCGCTGGGGGAGCCACGCCGCGGGCGGCAGGCAGGCAAGTCTGGGGACCCCCATTCCCAGAACACCGACAAAGAGGTTCACCGCACCAAGGACCAGGCTCACTCCCCAAGCGTTAGCACCAACATGAGGCAGCAATTTCCCTAAGCAGAAGCCCGAGGGCTACGCCGGGCCCTTCCCTTCAACATTGCCAGACGAAGCAGAGAACCAGGAAAGAAGGAGGAGAGGGCGCAGAGGTGGATGACTTTGCCCTCCTCTACCCCTCCTTTTATAGGCCGGGCGGGGAAGGGCAGCTGCTCCATCATCAGGCAACCACCTCCCTCCTCCGCCAATTCAAGACGAATGGATCCACTTCAAGATGCTCTTCCGCACCACGCACCTCCGTTACCTACCCCGCGCTATGCATGCAACATACGTGGCTAAGGATAAGAGCATGCTGTGGGAAGAGTAATTTGGAGGTTTCTACCCCGTGCTTTAAAGTCATTCATGGGCCATCACTACCGTGGCCCCACCACTGTTGGCTTTACACCACACGGGGGGAATCAGAAACCGCCCCAAGATAAAGACTAACAAAGCAGCACAAGAAAACTTCAAAGGGGCCAACCCCTTTAGCAGCCCTACCTATGCACTTATTAGGCCCTACCCCTCCAACGCTCCACAGCGCGATCGGGGCAGGCCCGGGGGCTTCTGTCGGTGCAACAGACCTCGGGTATGTTGCCCAACTGTGCACGGGCACAAGATCAAGATTGGAGCACCAGCTTAAGTCAGAGGTTGAAGAACCAAGAGACTTGAAGAGTCAACATGCAACTCAGAGAGATCAAGATCGAGCCAAAGGAACAAAATATCGCCAAGAGAAGGGCCTCCCTCGCCGGGTAGGCGAGCCCGGCAAGAGGCTAGGCCACCACCAGAAGCAAGCAACTAAGGCTCCCCGGAAGTGCCTGCCGGGGCTTGCGGGGCCTAAACCACTCCGCCAACCATGCAAGTGCGACCCACATCGTCAATTAGTGCGGTGTCAAGCCGCGAGATGATTATGTGGATGCATTTGCCACATGGCAGCCATCTCCTACGGAAGAGACCCATAGGTGACACCCGTCCAGCGACGTGTCAAGAGAACAGGTGCAGAGCTAGCGAGATAAGCCCGACAGGCCTTGCCGGGCAGCTAGTGATGTGACACTGAGCGATGCATTTAATGCACCCTGCCAGCCTGCAGAGTTAGGTATCGTAGCATTGTTTACTATCATATCAGTGGGTAATGACAGTTTTGCCACTATGGTGACCCCTTAATCTATACAAGGAGGCCCATGGCATTCGTAGGAGGGGTTGGAGGGTTGGAAACTTGACAAACCCAAGCCACCATACGCTTGTGGTCACCGTAGCCCTGAGGCATACCTTGCCAGGCAAGTGTACCACAAACCACCATGTTCATTTCCACCATCAATCGACCAAAGCAGGAGTAGGGTCTTACGCCTCACGGCGGCCCAAACCTGGGTAAATTTCTTGTGTGCTCTCTGTCGTGCTGCCGCGCGCTGGTCTGCTCTTTGTGCAATGCGACGTCCTTCGCCGAACCAGCAAGGGGCCGCCCAGTCCCATAGGTGGCCACAGATATCCCGCGACACAAAGAGGCACTCCAAAGTCACTAATAGCGGAGAACAAACGGAGAGATTATTGTAGGGTACGAAACCACCTAGAAGTTATTCTTTCTTATCGATCTATCGGCCTATTCCTATATGTGTCACAAACAACCCTAGATAATTGTAGGGTTTGTACTAAAATAACACCTTAAGACATGTATCAACCAAAAACCTAATGTCACCTAGATACTCCAATGTCACCACAAGTATCTGTGGGTTTGATTATACGATATGCACCACACAATCTCATATTCATCTATTCAAACCAACACAAAGAACTTCAAAGAGTGCCCCAAAGTTTCTACCAGAGAGTCAAGACGAAAACATGGGCCAACCCCTATGCACAAGTTCACATGGTCATAGAACCCGCAAGTTGATCACCAAAACATACATCAAGTAGATCACGTGAATATCCATTTGTCACCACAGATAAGCACATGCAAGACATACATCAAGTGTTCTCAAATCCTTAAAGACTCAATCCGATAAGATAACTTCAAAGGAAAAACTCAATCCATTACAAGAAGGTAGAGGGGGAGAAACATCATAAGATCCAACTATAATATAGCAAAGCTCGTGGTACATCAAGATCATGCCAAATCACGAACATGAGAGAGAGAGAGAGATCAAACACGTAGCTACTGGTACATACCGTCAGCCGTGAGGGTGAACTACTCCCTCCTCGTCATGGAAAGCGCTGTGATGATGAAGATGGCCACTAGTGATGATTCCCCCTCCAGCAGGGTGCCGGAATAGGGTCCCGATTGGTTTTTGGTGGCTACAGAGGCTTGCGGCGGTAGAATTACCGATCTAGGTTCTGTTCTGGAGGTTTTGGTATTTATAGGAATTATTGTCGTCGAGAAGAAGTCAGCGGTCCACGAGGAGCCCACAAGGTCGGAGGGCGCGCCCTAGCGGGGGGCGCCCTCGACCGTTGTGGAGGCCCCGTGGCTCTTCTGGCCCAAATCTTTTGCTTCGCGGGCTTCTTCTGGTCTATCAAAAATTTCCGTAAATTTTTAGGTCAATTGGACTCCGTTTGATATTCCTTTTCTAAAAACTCAAAACAAGGAAAAAAACAGAAATTGGCACAGGGCTCTGGGTTAATAGGTTAGTCCCAAAAATCATATAAAATAGCATATAAATGCATACAAGACATCCAAGATTGATAATATAATAGCATGGAATAATAAAAAAATTATAGGTACGTTGGAGACGTATCAAGCATCTATCGGCGTTCTGGGAATGGGGCTACCCAGACTTGCCTGCCTGCGGCCCACGGCGTGGCTCCATCGACGGCCTGGTACGACCCACCTTCAGCATCAATGACTCAAGACCCTCGCGAGGGGCCAAGCCTCGCGAGGTGGACGACACCAAGACCTCCAGAAGGGGCAGCCTCCTCAGTCTGGCTACCGAGGAGCGGATATCTCTATGCAAGCCCCACCTTGTGAGGTTCAGATGACGTGAGCCATGACGACCAAGGCCAGGCGGGTGCCAGCGGGCGCAAGACAGCAGTTTCCTATTTGGTGCTAAAGAGGCAAGCGCAGGCGTGGAGTCCCGAGGAATCAGCCAAAGGTTTCCATTCCCATGCAACAAGACCAAGACCGCCAGGACGGCAGGACGGAGGTCATTGCCGAGCCACCACAGCGTCATGTCTAGAAGCTTTGCAGGCGGAGATTACTTTTGTCAGGATAGGACGTACTAGTTGTCTTCCTTCGAATTTGGCTGTTGTGGGATCCCTTCCCGCCTTCATTTGGGAAGAGGACCAAGGACACTATAAATAGGGCAGCACCACCACCGTGGAGAGGGATCCGAAGGCGGGAGATCATCCTCTCCCTTGCCAGCTCAAGAACACACCTAGTGAAGTTGTTCACCCACTATACTAGTTCATCACCAGCCCCTCGAGGCCAATCCACCACAAAGCAGGAGTAGGCTTTTACATCGCGAGGTGGCCTGAACGTAGGTAAACTGTTGTGTCCCATTTCCTTCCTCTTCATAGAGCTAGGCGGCGAGATTGGCGAGTAGGCAGACTAGGGAGGTTGAGTTCTTCGAATGCACCCTAGAGTTCGAACCTCTCAAGGGTTTGTGGAGGCCAAAATCCAACATTTGGCGCACCAGGTAGGGGTGCGTAGGAGCCTCTCTTCTTCCATCGATCCGTCACCACCCCGCCGTTCTCATGGCTGATGCTCTCAGGAGTCACGTCGAGCACTGGGCTGTTTGACCTCCCCAGGCAGTGCCGTCCACCCAAGAGGATCTCCAATCCATGCTCCTCATGGCCCGCATGCCTCTCGACGTTGTTGGTTGCGGGCGGCGCGGGCCACCGCCGCCCGCCCACGCATCGCACTGTAACCTTGCCACCACACGATCTTCAAGCTATGCCGCGGCGACAATGCCACAAACTCGGCGGGAGCAGGCGAACATACGAGCCGCACTCATTGTGGCGCGGGATGTGCTGTGATGCAGGCTAGCGGAAGGCGGCTATGATGCCCTGCTGGAGCGGGTCCCCGAGCTGCTTGATGCCGCATGCAATGGCGCGGCACCCTTCTACACCTTGCCTACATCGCAAGCGGTGCAGAGAGCATGTACCGGTCCCCGCCACGCCCGCGCGCCCCTCCCTGGAGTGCCTGGGGGACCCAATGGCGCTGCTCATCCTAGCCAAGATATGCCACCCCCAAGCGATGCAAGCTCGGGCGGTCCCTCTTGGGGCCACGCCGGGGCACCACCCTACGCTCATCGAAACCTAGCGCCGGGCCTAGCGGCCAACGACGCGGGACGGCCAGGCGACAACCCTGGTGTGACAATTTCAGATGCCTACATGCCTCCCATGATTGACCTGCAGTACATGTCAAGAGAATGGCTCGGCCAGTTCCCCTCACCAGGCTGGGTGTCAAGGCGCATGAAGCCGAGGCTCTCCATGAGCCGCCCCGGAGCTTCACCGATACCTTTAACGACAACAGCCACTAGATACAACCAATATCTCAAGAGCACGGTTACGCTAACCATGGTCCGTAGGTGAACCAAGCCACAACAACAGCCAGGGACCCTAGAGCCATGGCCCCGCTGCAGGCGGGCGGAGTGCACTGGGGGCTGCGCGGGGGAGCCCGGAGCCAGGGCCTCCCCTGTGCCGCGTGGAGCAAGGCGCTGCATGGAGGTAGGTCCTCTGCCGAGGAAGGTACCGGCGAGCCCTTCCCCCCGGCGGAGGGCCTGCTATCACCGAGGGCACCGCTAGCGTCCCCCTTGCCCCTTAGCCTCGCCCTGGTTTCTGGACGCCCCAACGATGGTAGGGGGAGGCGCAGGGCGGGGCCCTCGTCAGGCGCCATGAAGCAAGTCTCCGTGCCTGTAAAAGTTTCCGCTCGTGACACTCTCACGTAATAATGAGTGGGGTTGTACACTCCCCGGAGTCTCCTGAGTGCCGACCTCGGGCCTCACGGGGGCTCCCACCCACGTCCAAGTGGAAGCACCATGCTCTGTGCTGGCCGTCGACACTGTCCCCCAATGACTATGCCCACGTCCAGTGGAAGCACTTAGCTCCGCGCTGGTGAGAAGACAAGAAGACTAGCTAGGTGCCGGACACGGACGTTTGATTTCGCCTTTCTTTTTGTAACCCAATTCTCCATCTTTTGGAATGAGATTTGGAGTTTCGTGTGCTTATGAAAAGAAAAACAGGGGAAATTTGCTCTTGACTCGTGGCGATTTCTTGCTTTCTGGCTTCGTGTTTAAAAGTGAGGCTCACGCCTGCTGATACGTCTCCAACGTATCTCTAATTTATGAAGTATTCATGATGTTATATTATCATTCTTGGATGTTTTACAATCATTTTATAGCAACTTTATATCATTTTTTGGGACTAACCTATTGACCCAGTGCCCAGTGCTAGTTGTTGTTTTTTGCTTGTTTTTTACATCGCAAAAAATCAATATCCAACAGAGTCCA
This sequence comes from Triticum monococcum, assembly GCA_034509565.1. Taxonomy (NCBI): domain Eukaryota; kingdom Viridiplantae; phylum Streptophyta; class Magnoliopsida; order Poales; family Poaceae; genus Triticum; species Triticum monococcum. The sequence continues at coordinate 444,744,393 of CM067845.1, forward strand.
AACACCATGAAACTTTACGGAGATTTTTTGGGACCAAAAGGAACCCATTGGGCCAGAGCTGCACCTAGGGGGTGCCCCGAGGGGGGCACAACCCACCAGGGCGCGTCAGGGCCCCTTGGCACGCCCAGGTGGTTTGTGCCCACCTCAGCGGCCTCCCGCAACCCTTCTTTGCACTATAAATTCCCAAATATTCCGAAACCCTTCGGGGTTAACCTAGATCATAAGTTCCAACGCTGTAGGGCTCCGTAGCCACCGAAAACCAATCTAGACCCATTCCGGCACCCTGTCGGAGGGGGGAATCATCTCTGGTGGCCATCTTCATCATCCCGGCGGCCACCACGATGAAGAGGGAGTATTCCACCCTCGAGGCCAAGGGTTTGTACCAGTAGCTATGTGTTTAATCTCTCTCCCTCTCTCTCATGTGTTCTTGAGATGTCACGATCTTGATGTATCACGGGCTTTGTTAATATAGTCAGATCATATGGTGTTTTCCCCTCTCTATCTTATTGTGATGAATTGAGTTTTTCCCCTTGAGATTTCGTTGCTATCGGATTGATTACTTTTATGGATTTGAGAACACTTGATATATGTCTCACAATTGAATACTCGTGGTGACAATGAGGTATCGTATTGATTCACTTGATATATGTTTTGGCACTCAACTTGCGGATTCCTGGGGTGACATTGGGGTAATCTATGCATAGGGGTTGATGCATGTTCTTGTCTTTGTTTCTACGGTAGAAATATTAGGGCACTCTTTGAAGTTCTTTGTGTGGATTGAGTATTATGAATATGAATATGCTTTGGTGTTATTCTAGTACGAACTCTAGGATAGATCGAACGGAAAAAATAGCTTTGCGTTATTTTAGTACGAACTCTTGAATAGATCGAACGGAGAGAATAGATTTGAGGTGGTTTCGTACTGTACAAACAATTCCATCTTATGTTCTCCCCTAGATAGGAACTTTGGAGTGATTCTTCGTTGCACGTTGAGGGACGGTTATATGATCCAATTATATTAGCATTGTTGAGAGATTGCACTAGCGAAAGTACGGACCCTAGGCCTTGTTTTTAAGCATTGCAATTCCGTTTTGTGCCCGTTTACTATTTGCTACCTTGCTGTTTTTATTTATTCAGATTATAAAAATATATTTCTACCAACCATATTACACTTTTATTACAATCTCTTCGCCGAACTAGTGCACCTATATAATTTGCCATTGTATTGGGTGTGTTGGGGACACAAGATATTTCTTGTATTTGGTTGCAGGGTCGTTTGAGAGAGACCATCTTCATCCTACAACTTGCACGGATTGATAAACCTTAGGTCATCCACTTGAGAGAAAATTGCTACTGTCCTACAAAACTCTACGCTTGGAGGCCCAACACGTGTCTACAAGGATAAAGTTACGTAGTAGACATCACCTGCCACCCCTCCTCCTGCGAGCGCCTTGCGAGTGGGGGCTGGGTGTGGTACACGTGCGTCGAGCATGCTCAGGCTCACTACAAAAAAAAGACACTTCCGTGATGATACGTGTTTTTCACAGTGGGTCACGTTTCCTGTCATGCATGTACATCCATGACGATTTTATGACACTATCAAGATAGTCATACCTGTGCTGTCGTAGAAGTGTTCCATAACATTACCAAAATTATCATCACAGAAGTGTCCACTTTCATGATGATAAATCGCGTGTCATGGAAGTGCTTTCATCAAGGGTGACCGACACGTGGCATCCACCGTAATGGAATACCCTTAAGCTATCGGGTCCGGTTTTGGATCCGATAATCCGTTAACAGCCCGAACCAATGGTGATTTTCCATGTGTAAAATTCTTATTGGCCGGAGGAAACACGTGTCTGCTCCTCGATGTGCCAGATGTCACCCGCCCATTGGAGGAGACATGCCTATGATACGTCGACACGTGGTTGGGCCCAACAGAGGCCCAGATAGGTTAAAAAGGCCTGCCTAGTCAAAGGCCAGTAGTACTTACTCAGGGGCTAGTGGGCCAGCCAAATAATGGCCTATTTAATAAAGGCCCATTTACGGCCCAAAGATAGATCTGGCCCGTTAATTGTTCGCCGAATATTTGGGCCCAATTACAGCCCAGTGAATTTCGGCCTGTTAGAGGCCCAATGTAGATATGGGCCCATTCAGCCCGGTGTGTCTTTTGGCCTGGGAATGGCCCGTGCTGCCCATGGGCCATATATGGTCCGATGCGACATCAGGCCCACTAACGGCCCGTGATAAAGGTGGCAATAGTTTAGCCCAACGTGACTTTGGGCCTTTTAAAGGCCTTTCGTATAATTCGGCCCGTTGATGCATGTACTAAGCTTTCGGCCTCTTAAAGGCCCATGATATCAGTGGGCCAACTAAGGCCCAAGATATGTTTCGGCCTGGTAACGGTCCCTCATATAACTGGGCCAAAAAAGGCCCGGTCTACATTTCAGCCTGCTGAAGGCCCGTCGACGACTAGTGAAAATTGAGGTCCAACATGCATTTCGGCCTGCTAAAGGCCCATGGTTTCTTCTGGGCCGTAACAGGCCAGTAGAATATTCAGCATGTTAATGGCCCAACGCTACCTGGGCCAATCTAAGCGCTGGGTCCAAAGAAGGCCCAACTAAAATTTGGACCGAATATAGGCCGGAGTAAGTTGTGGGCCTGGCGCAAAGTGTGAAGGCCCCAATGGCCATTTGGGGCCAAGAAAGATGCAGGCCGACCCAATTGTGGCCCACTAAAAAGCAGGCCCGTTAGAGGCGAATGTTTTGGCCCGGTCGACTACATCGGATTTTTTCCAGATAGCGAATGATGGCAGTAACTAGTAGGAATTAAGAACAAGCCTACTCTATACAATAAAGAAATTATAGCATAGTAACTTAGAATAAACCTACATTATACAATAAAGGATTTATGGTATATTACATCCACTGGGCATCGAAGTTCGCCACCAGTGATCATAAAGCGCAATGAAGAAGCAGATTACAAAAACTGGGCACCATTGCAGCGTAACAAAATAATACTAAATCGAGACCACTTCTAAGACAGTTCAAGAAAGCTTAGCCTTGCGCGGGAACTACTGCGCAAGATGATGAGAAAGGCTATGAGACCGGCCTAGCATGTCGGTCGTAGCTTCCAGGTGTAGCTGTTTAGCAATGAGGTTCTCATTGGTGTTCTCCGCAATCTTTCTTAGAGATAGGACTTCAAGTCGAAGTTGAGTTGCGGAATGCCTTTCTGCTAGAACTTGGGACTAAAGAAGTCGAACTGCTTCAGACATCGAATTCTGTGAGCTTGTCTGACTGCTAGTCTCAAGTAACTTGAACACTGCATCAAGACAAGACTTTGGGGTTGTCTCGCTATCTTCAAGATGTTTTGCCTTCTTTGCTGCAATATATGTTGGGTTTGTCTCACAGCCTTCAGCAGACTTGTGCATGCCATCAGGCATATCACCCTGAAACAAGCAGGGAGATGACATGTTTTCCACGTGTATAAACAAAGATGATAACTGTGCTGCCAATTCCATCCAATTTCAAATTAGAAAATAAAGAGTAAGTTCAAAATATCAATAGCATAATCTGGCATTATTCATAATGCGGGGAGCTTCACCACACTACTAGATTACCATGTCAACATAACAAGCATAGATGAAGGGCAAAGACAATCATTGTATCTATTTTTGTTAATGTGCATGGCATGTTCTTCATATCATCAGCCACGTCAGTAAGATAAAATAGGAGATGAAAAGGTGCATAGCGGGCTGCTTCACCACACACTGGATTATAGATCCACAAAACAAGCATACATATAGGGAGTATTGAGTAATGTGCATGGTATGAATAGGGAATTTGGTTTTACAAGTAAAACTTGGAACTTACTGTTCTTGTGAACATGCATTTCGATAGAAATAGCAAACTAAACAGCAGTAAACGATAGGGAGTATGAGAAAATTAAACAACAGTTGAGGATAAAGGCTTTAGAAGGACTGACTTACATTAATAGTTAACACCGGCTTTATAATGCCCTTCTCCATGTCAATGGAAGGATAACTCAAGAATTTCAGCACATAATCTTCTTCATAAGCATTGACTATACTCTACATTTTGTAGAGAGTAATTATAGATATGATAATACTGGAAGGGATAAAGGATATTGAAGATAAGATGCAGATTCATGCTACATAATCAACTACCAATCCCTGGAAGTAGTAGCGTTACAGGACAAAATGTATTGACAAGACCAATGGGCTACACTTCTGCACTGGCATTGTCTGTGTATTCAACTTTTTGGTAAGAAAAGATATAGATCTGATATCTTTTAGAAAATGGTGGGCGAGGGAGATTAGATGCAGAATGCTACACAATGAACCAATCCCTCTTCCCATAATACAAGAGTGTTTTGAACACTGGTGCACCGTACAAAACATTCTTATATTATGGGACGGAGGGAGTAGCTGTTAATGTAAGTACAATGATAGATGACGTTCAGTCCTTACAAGAGGACTGCAGGGCTAAACCTCTTTAAAAGCATTGGGTTGTTTCCAAATTTATGTAAGAGTCCATACGGATCTTATAATGTCAACCAAATGGACTATAACGAGGCTAACATGTGCAATGATGCTACATAATCAAACAGCTATTAATGTAAATATGGTCATATAGGGCAAGAGGTACTCACAAGAGCAATGCAGTGTGCAGTATAGTTGCGAGATTCTGTGGTCCCTTGAGAATGAATGTTCTTCTGCTAACAGTTTTCGTACAAGTGAGATGATAATGCAAATGCAGAAATTTAGTTCAAATTGTGCTGTGATATCATTGGCAGTACCTTAGGCTGCAGATGAGACCAATGTGTAACAAGATTATTACAGTCATTGTCGGATAAATGTAGCAATTGAGACTTTACATAAATTTCATTTAGAGGCTTGCCATCAAACTGCGCTTGCCTTAGGTAGGAACGATACTTCATCAACGAGTGCTTGAAAAGCGCAACCAACCCTTGCTCTTCTTAACAATCCAGTTTGGTCCTTGCCTATTTAAAAGAATGAAATCTTGTGTCTTCTATCAGCAGAAACATATGCAGTAATTACCATGAATAACATTAGTACATTACTTACGCGTAAGTTGCGGAGGAAGACTGGAAATTGTTCTGTGTCTGCGGTATAATCTTTCCATGAAGGAAAGATGTGCACAAAGTTCCTGACAACAATATAAGCTTCATCTTCTAAACTAGGAAGAAATGGAACAGGGGTCCTATTTGCTGCAATTGGGGCTCGCTCTGGTTCGAAAAGGGATTTGGCAACTGGATTTGGTGTACTCTTTGCTGGAATGCGGGTTTTGCATCGTAGAGCTGGTGCTATGTCAATTGGCATCATCATACTATTTGGTAAAGTTGGGGTCTGATGAGTTGGGGCATCAGAAATGACCACTATAGTAGGGCTAGAGTCCGCTAGAGTTGGGGTGTTTTGCAGGTCAGGTGATATTGCAACTACACCTAATGGGCTATTTCATTTATCAGGTGTCACTACCTTTCCAAATACTTTGCTTGTGCTCCTCCGCGCTCAGCAATCGCCCTCTTCCTTTTGAACGTCTAATACAAAAGAACAACATTTGAATGGATACATATGGTATGATGACAGATGTAATATGTACTGAAAATGGATAGGCAGGGCATATTCACATACACCATGTGAAAACTAAGCTAATGGCAGTGCAACAAAGTAGAAGCAATGCAAAGCATCAGTCGCAAGATATGTGCGACCAATATAACCGTGGAAAGGTAGGGCAAGCACCTTGATGGGTGAATAAGATAGGGCATCTGCCTCTGACTCCTCCACTAGGGAGGTACATTGACTTAGGTCTACCTCTAGCTCAGAATCACTGTTAGGATCATATTTTGAGCATGAATCTGTAGATGGAGAGCGTTTGCATTGCATTGCATCCAGACTTGATTTCAGTCCCTTAATGCCAAGTTTGACAGCCACGACATCGTTCTGCTTTATTCTTTTCATGCGCGCAAGCTCATAATCATTATGATCTTGTTCAGAATCTGAGATTCATGAAAACATAAAAAGTAGTCAGATTATCTATGGAATGCATTGCGGATTCAACTCAAAGAGTGTCTCCCTATAAAGCCCTGCATATGCAAAGTTGACCCACCAACCGTGCTGACCAGACCACACACAAAATTACAAACCCCTTATGTCTTTATAACATGTAGACACACATTTCAAAACTGAAGTAGGAACATTAGAATCATATCAAGTTCGTATTTGAACAAATAAACCAAGGAATTATGAGTGGCACAATGTTTAACTTCAAGGGTGGAGTGTGGATAGTGCGACACAAAGCAAGTAGGAAGATTGTATTCCATGTAAAAGATCGTAGCCTATGTAAAAGCTGGAAGTGACATTTTCTTTCTATACAATGAAGTGTTCGTTGCCCACACATGATGGAAGAGATCACACAGAGAAATACTATTCACTCATGTCTACGGTTCCAATATTTTGAAATAGGGTGGTCCACCCTAAAAGAATATTGACAACAAATATGAGAAGGAAAGCATAGATGTAGTGAATCAATCATTTACTTGTGAGCTCACTAGGACAAGTATGCAGAATTGTAACTGCAGTAAGAGACCGTCCAAAATCTAAATCAAGAAGTTTTTCTAGCACTTACTGTTTGCAACTAATCGACGTGAATAATTGGATATCATATCGAATGAGTAAGAAAGACAAGTAAAATTGTCAACAAACCTGGCCTACAGTAGTGATCTGGGTCAATGTCACTATGACCAACAATCCAAAATGACTAATGTCTGTTCCTATGGCCGGAATTTTGAAACCCTGTGAACTTTACATGTATTAAGATTACTGAAATACATCTGAACCATTAAGTGTAGGTAGCACTTAGCACACAACAAACCATAATGACAGTCCTTCCTAATGAGTAATGAATCAATTAGAAAATGGGTGATGAGGAGTGGCTGCTGAAGTGTTGGGTGTTGGGGACGTATCTCAGGATAAATCAGGTTGGCGTAGTGGGTGCTGCATGCCTGAGCCTTGAATGGACTTGGAAGGTAGGCACGACAGCGCGCCCGGGTAGCGGTGACACTGTAGGGCGAGCGGCTCCTAACCTCCTGCTAGTCGGCGTCTCCTCCTAGAGTCATGCCGTCCGGGGACGGCAAGTCGCTGGCGAGGCAGGCGGCTGGGGGCGAGTAGAGATCGGAAGCGCGCAGCAGAACAGAGGGGAATCGACCCACCATGGGCACCCTGTAGAGATACACACCCAAGTAGCGAACATGCATTTTCGAAACTAAATTAGGAACATTTAGCTGACCAATTAAACGACTCTGTTTTAATAATATCAGATTCGTATTTGAACAACTAAGCTTGTTTAGCTTGATGGGTGGAGCAGTGCTATTATGACACGAAGCACGTATTCTGATCGTAGAGTGATCATAAAAGGGGGAAACCCTAAGCATTTTGTTAGAAAAATAAGATTTCCCCTCCGATTCTATTAAAGAAACCACCATGGAACCAACATGATCAATTAAACCGTAAGCATGATCAATTAAATAGTATTATTACATGGAAGCTACAAACTAGAGAAATGCTATTTAGCATCCATTGTTTGCTTCGAACTAAGAACTAAATTCTAAGAGCTGAAAAGAAAGTAGAGTAACCAAGTTACGATCTATTTTCTGGCTGAGATCAAGAAGGTGAGGAGATATGAAGTACCACCTCTCTTGCGGCGCCGTGTAGTCATTGGGGGTGCGATGGATGTCAGTGGCGTTGAGGCAGATCTGCGACGGTAGACGGGTGCATCGGGGGATAAGTCCCGTTGCGGTGGAAGAGAAGGTCGTGTGAGCGGCCCAGGCAAAGAGGACGACGGCGCCGATGAAGGAAGAGGGCGCGATGGAAGGCTCTTGGTCCGTCACCATGGATGAGAAATGTCCATCTCTAGCAGTGGACGACGCGGTCTTGGTAGGCGCTCCGGCATGGTGGAGGACGGTGGCGATGGATGGGGTGGAGGACGACAGCGATGGATGGGGTGGCAGACGAAGGAGGCAGGTGTGGGGATGGTGTTCTAGCGCGGACGGTGTATGAATGGGAAAATGGAGGGAGAGGTACGGGGAACCATGTTTTTGGGACGCGCCTGTCTGAAATATGGGAAAGTTACGAACTTAGCCCCCGTTTAAAATTTGGACGTCTCATCGGTTGGGGATAGGATGGTAATTTCGCATCTCCCCAGTATTTGCCCAGAGTGATTTCGGGCAAGGAGAGGGTGTTTTGGTGCCCATGGTTGGCGCCCATGGTGTATGAACGGGGCTGACAGGTAGGGCTATTGTGTCACGTCTGAGTGAAGTTACAAACCTGCCCCTATTGAAAATATTTGCCTACATCGATTTCGGTCGAGTCGAGTTTGTTTTGCCGCCCACCATGTATGAATGGGGAAATTGAGGGAGAAACAGAGGCCTTTCGGATGAGCTTGAATCAAATGTGTTTTGTCGCACATGTTTGGCGCCCACCGTGTAAGAATGGGCTCCGAGGCAGTCGTGTCACGTCTAATTGAAGATACTAACCTACCCCTATGGAAAGCAGTGGAAATCGGGCCGATGGATTGTCAATGTAATGGGTAGACTGTAATTTCCATCTCCCAAACACTTGGCTGCAGGAAGCCGATGTGGGACTATGGAAGTGGACATTTTGTTGCTTCTTTCGAATTGTGGCACAATAAGCATCCACGTTTACCCTGGCAACTAAATTCGAATCCATTTTGTATTCCTAAGAATCTTTATAAATCATTCTATGTGTTTTTATATATCTTCAAAAGCACGACAAAGATGTATTCCACTGTCATATATGAATATGATTTACAAATGCCGATATTCAAATTCAGAAGCTAGAATCCAGTGTATGTAATCGATCACACGGCGACCCACACTCGCCCAATCTCTCTCCCTTTATATATGTAATCGATTGACCATGCTTCCACCCATGCACAAAATATATCCACATGTTTGTGACTGGATCTTCTTGCAAGCTCTATCTTATAGCCCTCACCCTTCCCAAAAGCTCAATCGGACAATATCTCTCCAGAGCATATATATCTTTTCAATGAATGCCGGATCACACTCACTTTGTCTCTCTATCTATATGTATCTCGATTGACCTTGCTTTCTCACGCCGTATCTTCCAAACATTGAAGCTACCTCTCCATCCCTCGCAGAGCCGGAGCTATTTACATTGGGAGGGGGACTCCAACCTTGGATTAATTTGTGTAGGGATTTATTCTGGTGATAGATTATATTTTCATAGCATTGTACCCACAACTACTCCAAACACCGTTGCAAGCCGCACACCTCCCCCAATTGATTTCCCTATGGCTCGGTCATCGCGCTCTCGCACGTCCTTTCTCGCCTTCAATGTCGCACCATGGTATTAATGCAAAAAACTCTGATTATTACAAATAAGCTACAAAACTACACACCGATAGTCCACTTGGAATGGAACAAATTTCGACCCACAAATTAAAGTGCCACAAACTTCACACCGAGGGTCCCACCTGTCATGAAACAAATTTGGACCCATATACAAATTAAAAAAATAAAGGATGAGGATTGAACATGTGACACGTCAATAGGCAACATACATAGACCAACAATGTTTGTTGTACCCCCCCCTTTGTTCATATAATATTTTTATATTACCACAACCTATTCAATGGATAACATGTAATATTATTTTTAGTACATTAGTGGGACTGGCACGTTAGCACGTACTATTCGCCTTCGCTTACTGGTGGGTTCCATGTGTGCTCTCTCTCTCTCTCTCTCCTCCCCTTCTGCGTTTAGACGCACGCGCAAACACGAAGAACTCGCGGGTGATGTTGCCGTTGACCATATTTGGACACATTCACAAGTTACGACACCAGTTTCACGTACTAGTAGTACTAGTCAATGTGTACGTGCAATGCACGTTAATTTGGAATATATTAAGTGCATGCGGATATTAAGTAGGATATTATTTGCGTGTTATTATGTGATTAGCACTATTTTTGGCATGAAATTAACTGCACGCTAAACATGTGGAGTGCTCTACATTGAAGCAGTCTAGGTCGTTGGATGAGAAGGGATACATGTGGCTTGATGACGTTTTATATTTAATTTGATACGGCTCTAGCAGAACATTCAATCAATCAAACCAAAGATTGCATTCAGTCTGACTCCGACTTTACATTCATAAAATGATCGATCTAAAATAACGGAAATGATAAACGTTTGGATTTTAAGCATGGCATTCCGAACATTTTTCATGGCAAATTTAGATTACGCAGCGACGATGGGGGCGTCTTGCGGTGGGAAGGGGCTCCTCCGCCGTGCTCTGTGTGTCGTTGGGCCACTGACCGACGGCGACGGCGGCGTCTTGCGCCGTTGTTGGCGTACTCCTGGACATTGGCCCTAGCTTCAAGGAAGGCCACAATGTTCTGGACTTCGGTCTCCATGAGCGAGTCAACTGGCGAGAGGAGGCGACTGGCGTTGGTGCAAGGAAGCGGTCGACGGCGGCCATCTATGCCGTTGAGGTGGGCACTGGCACCTGCGCGGGGACAGGTGCTGGCAACGGCGCAACGGAGACATTCGTGTGCACGGGCACCGGCACGGGTGCACACCTCAGTGCACGTGCAGGCACATGCGCTGGCAGGTGCATGAGCACCGGCATAGGCATGCGCATGCGCTTGCGCTGGCAGGTGCACAGGCACATGAAAGTCAGTGGGGACCTCGTGGAATCTCGTGGCATCAAGCTCGGCGACAATGTATGGCTCCCAGCCCATCAATGCCACGGGGATGGGCGCTAGCGCAGTCCGGGCGATAGGAGCTGGAATGGGAGTGAGCACATGCGCGGCATCTTCCCGCAAGGCCAGTTCAAGCTCATCCCAAAGTGCCTTATGTTCTTGAGACTCCGGCTGGGTGTCTTCCTCAGGAAACTGGAAGACTAAGGGCAGACCATCGTGATGTGGCATGGCATACGTTTAGGTCAGGCTATTTGGAGGTAGACGACAGGAGAATCGAAGAGGAAGAGAGAAGATTGTAGCGATACCAGGTAGTGCGGGGTTGATTTTAAACTACAACGCCGGCGACATTAAAAGTGGGAGTAGTGGGGATGAAGGTGGGCGGCGGAGCCTGGTCAAAGGGCTCACCTCCCGGTGAGCCTGCGCAGCGGTCTGCTCGCACGCCTCTTTCCCCTGTCAGTCAGCGCAGCAGTTTGCTCAGACACCTCCCGTCGACTCACACGCTTGCTCGGACGGCATCTTCCGATGAGAAGCAGGACTCGTGGCGGCACGTAAGCGCCCACAGTTTCAATAGTGAAAGCATTCGCCTTAACATGACAGGTCTTTGTTCCAAAATACCTTGGCTCTTCATTTGTGCAACTTGTCATAAGCAGCTTGTCTCAAATTGAAGAAAAAAATTACGAAGGAATATTTGTGCCATATCACGTGACCATGCTCAGTTTCATGAATTTCTGGTCACTTTTGGATTTTTTGAAATTTAAAATCTAGGATTCGAAACAACATCATAATGTGCATCATGCAATAAATTTTGAGGTGATACTACCTCCATCCTGGTTATACGTCACCTTTCTAGTTTGTGCCAAAATTTTACCAAATATTTAGCTAACAAAATGTTAATGCATGTCAACAAAAATTATATCATTGGATTCGTGTTTCAACATAGTTTTGAATGATATAATTTTTGGTAACATGCATGAACGTTTTGTTAGTTCAATCTATGACGTGGGTAGTACAATGGGGACCAATAAACTAGGACGTGGGTAGTACATCTATCTTATTGTATTTCTTAAGAGATGATTTGGTCAAACATTTTTCTTAGTTAGACTTCAGACAAGTTATATATGCAGAGTAAAAGGATAATCCGTCCGTACCAGTGCATTGCCTAATATATTAACTCTTTTTAGGGGTCCCTGATATATTAACTCAAGTAGTACTAGGCACGAACAAATGGGCTCAATTCTGTGCTCATCTTGGTGTAGTAGTAGTACTAGGCAATGCAGTTGACGGGTGACCTTGGGGAGCGGCGACTGAGGGAATTGAACCATGCTCGGTATGGTAGGTAACGTTGTCTAGTTACTAAATCATCCCCCCCATTGTTCATCCATAGTCATTATGGACCGGGGACATGAGGGGAATTTCCTAGGGCTGGAATTCTGGCCGCCAGATATTTCGACACGAAACGCGGAGGCTCGACTGGTTGGGCTTGGCTAATGTGCGTACCACGCACGCCACCAGAAGTACACAAGCCCGGGTTTTTTAGGATCAACATGAGCCAAGGTCTGGCTGGTACACAATTGGGTACCATTCGAGAATACGAAAGGAATCTTTTAAATTGCCGAACGAATCTATGTGTATTACAATGCCCGTATTTTCCTTGCAAATAGTAATCTTGACATGGTAATTGATTTATGACGAGTTCTTGAATTAGAGTGAGTTTGTGATATAGTGATCTCAACGTGGATTTCACATTTCATGGTATCCCTAGTAAGTTTTTCATTGCAAATTCAAATTTAAAAGATGAACAATATGGTGACGAGAAAACTTTGTATGTATCAAGCATATGCCCCCCCCCACACACGAACACAACAACAATCCAATAAGTATAGTGCATCTATTTTTCCAAACCATGCATGTATGACACGAATTCAAAAATACTCCATATGTTCCTAAATATTAGTCTTTTAGAGATTTCCACAAGTGACAACATATAGAGCAAAATGAGTGAATCTACACTCTAAAATATGTCTATATACATTCGTATGTGCCAGTCCATTTGAAATCTCTAAAAAGACTAATATTTAGGAACGAAGGGAGTAAAATGTAAGACATGCATGGTCCTCAATTCAATATTTAAAATGAACAGGAACTAAAACATGAATATTAAGTCTAGTACTACAGTACATGCAAATGTGGTGTTTAGGCGGAGTTATGTAGATTGTCGGGGGTTAATCCCTCGACCTTAGATAAATTTGTGAAGCTCTGTTTAGGATTGTTTAGATTATATTTGTCCCCACCCTAGCTCCTAAACACCGATTGGTTGTGCACCCCTCCTCCCCGAGATAATATCATCTGCCCCCACACCTTAGATGCGATATGCTGATACGAGTTGCTTGGAGCTTGTAGATCTGAGATATAGCAGCTCATGTGATGTCTTAATATTTTTACAGGAAACCTTAATGAGTTTGATAATTTCACGCAATTTATACAAAAACTACTCAGATGCCCTTGGATCCCATATCCAACGACCTCGAAGCTCGTATCACCATAACATCTAACATGAAGGAGGACATCATATTCTCCTATATGTAAGAATATCATGTGCTACCACACCTTAGATGCTTTGGTGATACAAGCTCTTCGGAGCCATTGGATTTGTGACCCAACAACTCCTCGGTGGTTCGAATGATTTTTTACAAAAAAAGACCCCAAAGAGTTTGGCCACTGCTTACAAGCACAAAGACTGCTCAGATGCCATTGGATCTGAGATCAAACGACCTCGAAGCTCGTATCACCGTAGCATCCAAGCTGTGAGAGCACCTGATGTTTTCTCGCACAGGTGAATATGAGGTGCTTCCGGACTGTAGATTCTATGGTGATACGAGTTCACGGAGATCTAATGGCCCACAGTAGGAGGTTTGAATGTTTTTGCAATATATGACTGAGAGAGTTTGGGAATTGCGCAGAAAGTACAAGTACTATGCATGTGCCATCTGATCACAGATCATACAACCTAGATGCTCGTATCACCGTAGCGGCTAATTAAGCTACGGGGAGCACCTAATATGAGCAACGGGGAGCTGTTGGATCCAAGATGCAGCAGCACATACAAGGCCTGAATGTTTTATTTGCAAAAAAACCTTTGGAGAGTTTGGAAATGGCGCATAATTACAAAGACTACTCCCAAGCCATTGGATCTCACTTGCAACGAGTCGTATCACCACAATATCTAAGCTACGGGGCAGATGTGATATTCTATGCCGTTGTCATTTTTGTTCGTAAACTTGCAAAATATGTGTAACTCGTGCCGTTACTTGTCTAACCACACAAAGTGTTTGTTCAAGAAAACCATCCTACACTGAAATATCGGAACAACACACGAGGGTCCCACTTGTCATTGATCAAATTTGGACCTAAAACTAACAAATTTGAAAGAAGAGATTCAAAGTGGCAACCTGGACTACAAAGCGTAAGTTGATAGCCTGAAACAACAACGGTTGTTGGCTTTGTCCCATAACTTGATTTTATATAGTATTACGTTGAGTAGAGTAGAGCGAGTGCCTCGTCAACACATGCATGACCGTTGACTCACTTACTGGTGGGTCCCAGGTCTGCGATCTCTCTCTCCTCTCCATCGTCTAACCTTTAGACGCACGAGCACACATGAAGAGCGGCGCTAGCTTGCCGTGGTGTTATTATAAGTAAAAAAGCTTGGAAGTAAGAAGAATCGCCTAGAACAAGAGACATTCTGGCTGGTCGAGACGGAGCTAACCACACCTATCATCCGTGCCACTTTAGCATGATGAAGCTGTGTGGCTAGTGGGGCGTTCTTAACCGACTGTCTGGGTCCCGAGGTCGAACCATAGGTACTACTACATCTGATATATTTTTACACGCACATTTTTCCTCCATGTTGAGACGTGGCACACCCTACCACGCGGTTTCGGGGTCCTCGCGGGTGGTGCACGCATATATTCTTCCTTGTCGAGATGTGGGACGCCCTACCGCGCGTTTTATGGGTCCTCCTCGGTTGTTGCGCCGAAGCAAGTAAATGAGTCGTCAAATTACGAAAGACCACCTTTCCCGGCGAGTACACCAGTGAAGCACGATGGCTAGCTTGTTGGGCTAGTTCGACCGACTAGCTAGGCCGCCACCACATTTTTTTCACCCTTTTTATCTCTTTGTTGGCAGGTAAATTTAAATATCCACTGTAGAGTTACTCTAGTCTTTGGGTGCGACAGGCGCGGCAGGATTTTTAATTTTTTGATTGACGGGAGCAGGCACGACAGGATTTTTTATTTTTTGATCGACGGGAGCAGGCGCAGCATGATTTTTAATTTTTTGATTGACGGGGGCAGTCGTGGCAGTAATTAGTCACGATGACTCCACATGTAAAACCCACAGCTCCCTAATGTGAGAAGTCGTCGACTGGTGTTTTCTCATGGTGAAAACCTAAAGATTCCCCGCTCCTCGGCTGGCTCCCTCTGCCTTCCGTAGATTGCATTGCCTTTCAACCGTTTTGCCCCCTTTGCTTCGTCTCCACATTGCTTCTACCTGGTGCCATGGCGGCGCAATAGATCATGGAGTCTGAGGTGAGGTGCCTGACGCAGGAGCTCGAGGCCAAGGATGCGAAGCTTAGGGCCAAGGACGTGGAGCTCCGTGAGCTCAAGGAGGATAGGAGTGCCATGCTCCTCCGTTATGTGCGGGAGTTCACGGAGCTTCAAAAGCGGCAGGCGTCCACCACAAAGATGCCCGAGGCATCGGTGGCATTGCTGCAGAAAGCAGGAGATACGATAGGCCATCAGGGGAGGTGGCTGGAGCGCACGCGGGCTGATCGTGATGAGGTCCAGGATCGCCTCAGACACTTGGTGCACCAAGTTGCCACGCACCTGTTACGGCTGCGCGATGCCTATCGTCGTGCCAGCGCGACAATGCCGGCCGTCGGGATAAACCCGTTCAACCACCCGATTGACTTCAACGAGCTGCGGCTTTCTGATCTGGTCTCCTTCTTCACCTATATCTCCGAGGAGCCGAGCTGTCTCCGCGCGATGGTGGGGGCAGAGATGGACAAGGAGGGGTTGCCGGCTGCCGTCGCCATTGTCGGGCGAATCCTCTCAGGGCTCCGTCACCTGAATCCATTCGTGCCATTGGACATTGTCTTTGACAAGAGGCTCCTGTCGATCGGGAGCGGGCTCTGCGGGCTGTTGCACCCTGCATCACCAACGTCGTGTGCCTCGAGAAACAGAGGGACTTCGGTGGTGTTTATGCGTCCTCTGCATGGGCATGTCCATGTCTCGGTGCAAAATCAGATGGTGCGGATCAGTCACTCTAGCACAAAGTGTGTGGGTGTGTTTGGTTGCATTCTCATCTCAGTATAGTTATAGTACTGTTCATATAGTTGACATGCGCACAACATCATTTGTTATCATCATATCTTACTCCTACACTAGCAACAAGATTATGTAGTACTGACGTATGAACCACTGCACATGCCTAGTAGTAGGAGGACTTGTATGTTCAAGTGGCTATCATATTTTGCACTCCTCCGCTGTAAGAGTGGAAACACTTCCTGTAATCATTTTTTTCTTCAGAAAAAACAGTGGACTCGCTCTACCATGCGCATCCTCCTAGACGGTCGTCGGGAACATTGCTACTCACTTTCACCGACGTGTGGGACAACCATCATCAGGGTCCACCAGCCATGCACTAAATTACTCCATAGTAGAGTGCCCAACTGCACGGTAGACTTCCCCGATCAAAGCGTCGCAGTAATGCCCAATGAGCTGTCAAATCACAAAACCCCCTCCTTTCCAGCAGTATGATGGACGGGCGAAGCAACCATCATTTCACTCTTCTCTATTAGCTTCCTCTCTTCCCAACCCTCGCTTCTCCATCATATTGTTCCTCATTTCTTCAAGAAAACCCCGACCTGCTTCTGCCATTGTTCTTCTCTCCCAAAGAAGGAAAGGTGGGCGCATCAATGGTGTTGATTCTGGCCAAGGCCCGGTCTTGCGATCCCGAGACTGATCCTATAACTCCCTCTCTGTTCTTCTTTTGTGTTTGTGATTACAATTTGTTTTCTTTTATTTCTATTTGACAGTTTCTTGATGGACGTTGGAGCACCGGCAGAAGTGATGTCTATTGCTCTGGCAAAAACCTTTGAGGCTCATGGTACGAAGAAGCACAAGCACCCCGCCGAGACTATCGCAAATAAGCTCAAAGCCATCGCCCTGTCCAAGCCCCCCTCTCTAGGATCCCTCATTAAGCAACTCCAGGTAATATATCTTCTTGACCATCTTTTTTCTCGATCTTGATCATGTTTTTTCATCTAACACGCAGCACTAGTACTAGTAGTACCACTTTCTGGGTGATCTTGCATGTGATTTTTGTGTGCCAAATGGCGGTTCTAAATTGCTCTTTTCACCAAAACATGCGAGAGGTTGACACTGATATCTTATAGATTACTTTCAAGTACTTTATGAAGATTAATGCTACCTTTGAAGAGGGTATATTTGCATCAGTAACTTGTCCTATGGATATTGCAAGTAATCCCTCTGCTCTCATGCCTTTGAAGACATGTTATAGTGTCTTTGTTCACTCATTTCTGTGCGTATATGTAGTCATCTATGGAGTAAAATATCGAAAATCATCTTATATTTCTGAACGGAGGTAGTAATAAAATATTTGGTTTCTGTTTGAATTAGAACCAGGTCCGCGGTGGAGATGAAGTTCTCAAAGTCATGCCGTGTGAACTGGAAGACCTGAGGATGAGTTTTACTACTAAACTATCCAGCTGCTGTGTCCTTGTCGTCACGTGTCCTGAACTAGTGTTCTCATGTAGCATTATTGTTAGGCGTGTTCTCGAGGCTGTACTTGACCACAACAATTTCCTGACCATGCCTTCGATTATGAAGGGTGTGGTTCTTGTAAAGCTTCCCGACAAATCTGATGCGGCCTGTCTTCATCGTCATGTTTATGAGTGGAAAGACCACTCTGTTAGGTTCTCCAAGGTTGAGGAGATGGTGATGGTGCCGGTAGACATCTCTCATGAAGTCCATGGCCTAATCATTTATGTGGGGTTCACATCGTAGGTCGGTGGCAAGAAAGAGTTTGCAGAGTTTAATTAGTGCAACTTTGCTTGTCTGTAGTAAGTACTATTGTTCAGTACTTGATTTGTGTTTGTGAACCCTGTATTGTTTAGTACTGCCGCTTTTGGTGTGGTGAGTCCGAAGAACAGTCTATGTTAATGTCTATTCACTCAATTTAGTCTGTATATTTTGAAGTATCCAAATCATCTTTTTTGGGAGGACGGTTTATCAATTATGGTTACACTCCAATATCTGTATGCATTGCAGGGTTTATCACACCCACCAGGATATCCAGTCCCATGGATGTTCGATCCATACGATTTGTAATGGCCTTTGGACTGTCTTGCTTGTGGAAGTAGGCGGGGGCCCTGCATACCATGCGTAGTTGGATGACCAATCTTCTGTTTAGTACTTCAACATAGTGATTTCCTGGTAAGGATTCACTCGTGTCACATCAAGTAAATCTTATTGATTTACTGTCTAGATCTTATGGATTTAATGTCATGTTTTCTTTCTTTTGGTGCAATTTTACGATGTAGGTTTTTCCATGTGACACTCATCATAGAATAAACCGTTTGGTTTGCCCTACGATGGATATTTTAGCAGGTTTCACTTATTATGTCATGTCAGTAATGAAGGCACTGTTCATCACTTATATTAATGGAAAAAATTGGATCAGCCTATTGTTTGAGTACAAGCTGAATCCCTATGATAGAACTACAGTTTGGTTTAATAAACACGCCACAATTATTCCTTCTCGCGTTTAAAAGAAATGAAGAACAAGATTGGATCACTGTCAGGAAGCCTAGTCAAGTTAGAAAGCTGATCATAGCAGATCAGACACGATCGCCGCTGTCTCGCACATTGGTACCACCTTCAGCAATAGATCGAGCACCGACAGTTGCTCTTGCACTGACAGCGGCTACAACTCCGTCTGATCCAGCTAAGGATTGGGCACCGACCGCGTCAGCAGATTAGGCTGATCTATCGGACGATCGGGCATCGACACCGGCACCGGCTCCGACACCGGCACCAGCTCTACAAGGAGCACCATCTCCGGCAGCAGCAGTAGCACTACCAGTCGCACCGACACCAGCAACGGCTTTGGCACCTGCACCAACACTTGCACTTGCATCTGCTCCCGCCCGTGCAGCGGCAATGGAACCTGTTGGGAATATAGCTACCAGACAGTGCAAGAGCAACAGATCGAGCACCCTAATGGCAGGTTACAAAGAAGTCCAGTAACATTCAAGGCGATAGGTTATTAAGACTTGTAGAAGGCCTAAGCCCATAGGCGGCTTAAGGCCCAATATTGTAAACCGTCGTATGAAAGGAAAGACTTGTAAAGAAAGGCATATAAAGAAGTCACCAAGTCGGATACGTTTATGAACCAGCCGGGACTCTGTAGGCTGCTAGGCGTCAACCCGTGTATATAAGGGGATGACCCGGCGGCGGCTTAGCACAAGAGACAACAACTCGAAGCCAGAACAAGCATATTCGCTCCCTGGTCTTCAAAACCCCAGCAATCCCAAACACAACTAGACATAGGCTTTTACCTTCATCGTAAGGGGCCGAACTAGTATAAACCTCTCGTGTCCTTTGTCCCAATTAACCCCTTTAAGATTCCTAGTTGCGATGGCCCTACGACTAAGTCCTTTCGCTAGGACATCTACCATGACAATTCCACGATAGTTGGCGCCCACCATGGGGCCAGCGCACGGTGGATTCAAGTTCTTGAAGGGAAACTTCGAAGGGCTCAAGGGATACGTTGTGGGCCGGATGACCAAGAGTCGTCGCGGCAAACTCTACATCGACGACGAAGGCTGGGGTCCCGAGGCCGGCTCAATTGAGTATGGGTACCGGGTTCCCTTTGGCGGAATTCATGTCTTCATCGGCCGGATCGGAGAATCGGGCCCTGAGCCGAGCGTCCACACCAACCTCGTTGAGACGGCTCAGTGCACGAGATCCGCCCGGGTTCAACCCGCCGTGAGGCATGCCTTCGTGGGTTGCATCCATGGAGGTGAATGCTCTGAAGGATTTGTAGATGATGGTGAGACGGCCATCTGTTCTGACGCTACATCATCAACAAGCGAGACATATTCTTTGTACCAACTTCAAGATGGCATGCTCGGGGGCTGTTCCAATGGCAGCAGTATTCGGGACACCTTTGAGCCGCCGAATCGAGCCAGAGTATTCATGGCTGGCACTCAACCTGGGCAGAACTCCACAGCTGCAGCAGCAACAACCACCAGGTCGGCAGCGGCCCGGTCAGGAGATCCCATGCACCACCGGCTCAGATGCTAATGGACCTCATGGATAAGTTCACGGCTTTATTGACTGCTGTGGTGGAGCCGGCGGATAAGGCCCAGCATGACGCGGAGGTGGCACGGGTACATGAAGAGATGGCACAGGCCAAGGAAAAATTTAGCAGTAGAAGAGGACAGGTTGGCCATGGAGCGGGAGGCTTTGGACGCTCGTGCTCAGTAGCTTCAAGCGGAGACTTTCCGGCTCTCGGTGGATCTGAACGCGTCGAACGAGGTCGTGGGGAGAAGGCACCAGAAAACTCAGTCACGTCTACCTCTGATGTTCGATCCTAGGAACCTGTCCCACACACCCAGGGCCGGGCCGAGTAACCCGACAGAGGCAAATCTGATCATGACACACGGAGCGCCAGTTCAGCCGCGGGCCATGGAGCCGCCTCGTATGAATATCACTCCGCCTCATTATACACCAATACCACCGGGTCACTTTTCCAATCCTTTGGAGAATCTCATTGCTGCGTCGTCTCGTTTGGCGGCTCTCCCGATGGAAGGCGACTCTCCAACAGCAATCGAAACATGAAGGGTGCGATAACTTCTTTAGACGGCTCTAGCGCAGCAGGATGCGTACTCTTATAGTCGAGACAGAATCCACTCAACCCCTCTTCGAAGCCGGAGCCCGAGCTATAGCAGGCGTATGGACTCAGCCGAAATGTCGAGAAATGCTCAACGTCGTAACCAACCGCGCAGGGTGGAGCCCTTAACTTGGCAGATTGAGAGAGAATCCGACAAGAGGCCGAACGGGCGGTTCAACTGGCAGCTGAGCAAGCGGCTCGTCAGGCTTTTTTGGCCTATCCGGCAACCTCTGTTGAGGCAGGAGTAGCCACAAGAACAGGAGGTGTCCCTTGCCTGGTGCTGGCTATCCGTAATGAGCGTTTGCCAAAAGACTTCAGTGGGCCTCGTAAGGTTCCTAATTACACGGCGGACTTGTAGCGTGGCGCCTGGATTGAAAGTTATGAGATGGCGATGGAGCTGTTGGAAGTCAGCGATGCAGCAATGGCTAAGTATTTCACTATGATGTTGGATGGAACGGCTTGCACTTGGTTGTTAGGATTGCCCCCCAATTTCATTGGTTCATGGGCGGAATTAAAGTCCTAGTTCATTCAGAACTTCAAGGACACATGCAAACAAACTATTTAAATCATGGACCTGACTAATTGTAAGCAAGAGGAAGGTGAGTCGACGACCCATTGGGTGCGCCGGGTCAAGGAGATAATACATTCATCTGATAAGATGGATGCCGGCTCAGCAGTCTTTATGTTGGAGAAAATTTGCCGTCTTGAACCTCTGAGGCAGAAGCTGGGGCAACTCAAGTGTGACTGCAATGACATGGGCCAGTTGATGGAGGTTCTGGTCAAGTATGCTGATTCTGATAGTACCAAGGATCCCGTGTCTGATGAAGAAAAAACAGGGAAGGGAAAGAAGAATGGCAACGGCAAGGGTCACCAGCATAACCCCGCAAATCAAGGAGGTAATAAACATAAGGCTGATGAATTTGTGGCTAACACCAATACACAGGGCAACAACCAACGACGCAAGGGTAGGCAACACCCTCGGTCAGGAGGGTCAGGTCCTACCCTCGAGCAACTATTGAATAAACCTTGTCCAAGACATGCCACCTGGGAGAAGCCAGCCACCCATCCGTGGAAGGACTGTACAATCATGAAGATATTTAAAAATTCCAACACATTTGGTGGAAGTCATGGGCCTGGCAGCAGTTCAGGCGGAGGCGGCTTTCATGGCCCGGGCGCCGGTTCAAGCGGAGGCAGTTTTCATGATCAAGGCCATCCGGGTAACCAGGGAGGTTATAATCCACAACCTGGCCAAGGTAATCAGCAGCAACAATCCGGATATCATAGCAACCCAAAATAGTTGAATAGTGGGCAGTACCATGTATTTACCACTAGTTTATGCAAGAGGGACCAAAAGCTTCATAAGAGGGCTGTCAATGCCGTTGAGCAGCGATTCCATGTTATTTGAGGTGGTCAGAATAGCCTATTGTGTGGAGCAGAGAAGATCATCCTCCCCGGGTTGATAATCCGGGTCACTTAACCTTGGTAGTGGCACCTCAGGTTGGTGGATATAAATTCACTAAGGTGCTCATGGATGGAGGCACTAGCATCAACATCCTCTACTATGAGACGTTCCGTCGGATGGGGTTGACTGATAAGAGTCTTAAGCAATCCAACACTGTTTATCATGGTGTTGTGCCTGGCAAGTCAGCATACCCAGTTGGTAAGATTTAACTCGAAGTAGCCTTTGGGGATGAATATGATTCTAGGGCTGAGAAGTTAACTTTAGAGGTGGTTAAGATTAAAAGCCCATATCATGCTCTGTTTGGACAGCCGACTTATGCCAAGTTCATGGCTCGGCCGTGTTATGTATATCTGCAGCTCAAGATGCCGGGTTATAAAGGCACCATTACAGTACATGGAAGTCGGAAAATAGCCCTGGAGTGTGAAGAAGGAGATGCCTCTTATGCTGAGTCTGTTTGTGCAACAGAGGAGTTAAAGTTTTATCAAGATAATGTTGACCTGACAGACATGACATCTTTGAAGAAACCAACTATGGAGCATGAACCGGTGTTAAAATTCAAGTCAGCTAATGACACCAAAATGGTTGATTTTGTGCCTGGCGACTCATCCAAGTAGTTCATCATCAGTGCCAACCTGGATCCAAAATAGGAAAGCACACTCATTGAGTTCATCTGTGAGAACCGGGACATCTTTACATGGAAACCTTCTAACATGCCGGGTGTCTCGAGAGAACTCGCTGAGCACACTCTTAATATTGATCCGAAGTTTAAGCCGGTCAGGCAGTTTCTCCGATGGTTTAACGAGGAAAGGAGCAAGGCCATTGGAGAAGAGGTGGCACGGCTCTTGGCAGCTGGGTTTATTGTTGAAGTTTTTCACCCAGAGTGGTTGGCTAACCCGGTTCTTGTACTCAAGAAAAACGACACCTGGCGTATGTGTGTGGATTACACCGATTTGAACAAGGCTTGTCCGGCTGACCGTTTTGCTCTCCCTCGTATTGACCAGATCATTGATGCTACGGCAGGTTGCACGCGTTTGAGCTTTTTGGATGCATACTCAGGTTATCATCAGATCAAGATGGCAGTTAAGGACCAGGAGAAAACAACTTTCCTCACTTCGTTTGGAGCCTTGTGCTTTGTCTCTATGCCTTTTGGGCTTAGAAGTGCCCATGCGACTTATCAACTGTGTGTGTAGAATCGCCTTCACAATCAGATCGGGCATAATGGTCATGCTTATGTGGATGATATAGTGGTGAAATCCATAGAAGAGGAAACCGTGGTAACAGATCTGAAGGAGACCATTGATAACCTCTGGGTCTACAAGATGATGCTTAACCGGGCCAAGTGTGTTTTTGGAGTCCCAGCTGGCAAGATCTTGGGTTTTTTGGTGTCTAACAGAGGTATTGAAGCTAACCTGGAGAAAATTAAGGCAATCACCTCCCTGGCCAAACCGGTGTGCACCAATGATGTTCAATGAATGGCAGGTCGCGTCACTGCTTTGAGACGGTTCATAAGCCGGTTAGGGGAGAAGGCGATGCCTTTATACCAGACGATGAAAAAAATGGATGACTTTGTTTGGAGTGATGCTGCAAACTCTGCCTTTGAGGATCTAAAGAAACAGCTTGCTGAGCCGTCGGTTCTTGCTGCTCCGATTGAGAAAGAGCCGTTATTGTTTTATGTAGCTCCTAACTCACGTGCTGTTAGTGTGGCCATTGTGGTGGAGCGCAAGGAGGCTGGCAAGGAACATCCGGTCCAACGGCCGGTTTACTACGTCAGTGAGGTGCTGATTGAATCTAAACAAAGATATCCACATTGGCAGAAGCTCGTTTATTGTATGTTCATGGCAAGCCGGAAGCTCAAACATTACTTTCAGGGTCACCCAATCACTATGGTTAGCTCTGCTCCTTTAGGAGACATCATTCAAAATAGAGAAGCCACAGGACGAGTTGCCAAGTGGGCTATTGAACTTGGGTCTCATGGTTTAAAGTATATGCCACGTACTGTGATCAAATCCCAAGCGCTGGTTGACTTCATTAACGACTAGACAGAGTTGCAGATGCCAGAGGAGAAACCAGACAAGACATATTGGATGATTCATTTTGATGGATCCAGACAGCTGGAAGGCTCGGTGGATGGAGTTGTTTTAACTTCTCCTCGAGGGGACAAGTTTTGTTATGTGTTGCGGTTAATGTTTCCTTGTACTAACAACGCAGCAGAGTATGAAGCCTTGCTCCATGGTCTTCGAATATCTAAAGAGATGAGCCTGAGCCGGGTCCGGTGCCTTGGCGATTCAGATTTGGTGGCCCAACAGGTGTCAGGCAAGTGGGATTCCAAGGATCCTCTCATGGCGGCTTATCGCCGTGAAGTCGACGCTGTTGCAGGACATTATAAGGGTTATCAAGTGGAACACATTGACCGTAGGAAGAATGAAGCGGTCGATGCTTTAAGCCGGTTGGGATCTCAGCGTAAGCCGGTGCCACCTAACACCTTTTTGGATGTTTTGCATAACCCGTCTGTTAAGTTACCTATGGAGGAAGATTTGGCCGTTCCTGACCCGGAGGCACAGTTGGTGGCGGCTCTTCACGTCATTCCAGATTGGACAGTACCGTTCTTGGCTTACATGACCCGGGGCGAGTTGCCAGAGAATGAGACCCTGGCCCTACAGATAACCCGGCGGTCCAAGTCAATGACGATTTCTAAAGGAGAGTTATACCATCGCAGCATCACTGGAGCGTTTCAGCGGTGTGTTTCTCCTGAAGAAGGCCACGAAATTCTTCGTGAGATCCATGATGGGGATTGTTGTCATCACGGCGGGTTAAAGTCTCTTGTGGCCAAAGCTTTTCATCATGGTTTTTACTGGTTGACGGCTCACGCTGATGCAGAGGATCTGGTCAGTACGTGTGATGGATGTCAAAAATTTGCACGACGAGCGCATGTGCCGGCTCAAGAGTTGCGGATGATTCCAATCACTTGGTCGTTTGCAGTCTGGGGGCTTGACATGGTTGGACCTTTCAAAAGGTCTAAGGATAAAAAGACAGATCTTTTAGTGGCAGTTGACAAATTCACAAAATGGGTTGAGGCAGAGCCAGTGAGTAAGTGTGATGCAGCCTTGACGGTTCAGTTCATGAAAAAGGTGATCTTTCGCTTTGGTTTTCCACACAGCATTATCACTGACAATGGCACTAATTTATCCCAAGGGGCTATGGAGGAGTTTTGTCAACGAGAGCATATCCAGCTTGATGTTTCTTCTGTAGCTCACCCTCAATCCAATGGTCAGGCTGAGACAACAAATCAGTAAATCTTGAAAGGTCTCAAGCCCCGGCTTATGGTTCCCTTACAATGGACGCCGGGTTGTTGGGTAGAGGAATTACCCTCGGTGTTGTGGAGTATCAACACCACTCCTAATAGGTCTACACGTTATACACCTTTCTTCATGGTTTATGGAGCGGAAGCGGTGCTGCCTAGTGACATCCGTCATGACTCGCCTCGTGTGGCGGCTTACGTTGAAGCTAATAACGAGCAAGCCCGACATGATGCACTTGACTTGTTAGATGAGGAGAGAGACATAGCAGCGGCTCAATCAGCAATTTATCAACAGGACC
This sequence comes from Triticum monococcum, assembly GCA_034509565.1. Classification (NCBI taxonomy): domain Eukaryota; kingdom Viridiplantae; phylum Streptophyta; class Magnoliopsida; order Poales; family Poaceae; genus Triticum; species Triticum monococcum. The sequence continues at coordinate 444,770,211 of CM067845.1, forward strand.
TGCGCCGTTATCACAGCCTCCAGGTTAAGTCCAGGACTTTTCAAGAAGGTGACCTGGTGCTCCGGCTTATCCAGGATCTGTCATATGCACACAAGCTATCCCCTCCTTGGGAAGGACCCTTTGTGGTCAGCAAGAATTTAAACAACGGGTCATACTACCTCATCAACGTTCAAGAACACAAAGATTCACGTAAGTCGGAGGAGGAGACCCGCCGGCCGTGGAACATTGCTTAGCTTCGGCCATACTACACTTGAGCCATCGTCTCTTGTCATGTACATACTTTGACATTGTATTTATTATGATAAGTAATAAAGCATGACCTCTGCCCTTTTCCTCTTCAAAGGTCATATATATATATATATACTATTTTCATGACTATTAAGGAGCTGATCATATCTGAATTTAGCTTAACCTTTCTGGTCCGGCTTATGATCGTATTCGAATCTAGCTATACACCTCATGATCACTTGGGGTCTTCCTGTTCAAACATAGGTCGTATTCGAACCAAAAAGAACATAGCTGTCGTAACCCTCTTGATCGGCTCAAAGCCAAACTCACTAGGGGGCTTCTTGATCGTATCCGAATCATAGCTTAACCCCTTTTTGGGTCCGAATTCGATCGTATTCGAATCAGGGTCGTTAAAAACCTCTGGAGGTCATTTGGGGGATTCCTGTTCAAACATAGGTCGTATTCGAACCAAATAGAACATAGCTATCGGTACCCTCTTGATCGGCGCAACGCCAAAGCCACTGGGCGCTATATGATCATATTCGAATTAACGCCAAAGATGGTTACGACTCCCCCTTGGCCGGTTCATCTCCCTCCACTGGTTGAAAGCCAGAATTAGACCAGTCAAAGCCGTTCAGAGCAATGAACTCGGCCTCATCATCAATTAAGCCAGCAGGGTCAATTTTGGGGCAAATGTATGTTGGCGAACCGGCGGGATAAGATCCGTCACTTTATAAGCGGGAGTCGGCATCTTCTTATTCTCCAAATCAAAACCCGGCTAATATTTATGAACATTGGTTTCATCTCCAAGAACGGTGGCCTGAGGTCGAACTCCCTTCACGCCGGCAACGATGTCATCCTGCTCAAATAGAGACCCGTCTTCCTTCACAGTAGGGTACCCCCTAGCTACATCCACCGGGTCTAGATCTGGCACCCAGGCTTTGGAGTGGCTCAGGGCAGTCAAGGCTCCGGCTCTGGCACATGATCGTTTGACTTCTTGAAACCTGGCGGGTAAGATTGACAATTTTTTCAAGACATCGCTGAGCCGATTGGGTCCTTGGTTGGTAGGGGAGATAGCAGCAAGTGCTCATTGAGTGCCAGTATACAACTGCTCCACTAAGGTGTAAACCGCCTTCGGTTTGGTCACATTATCTTGGCTCAGATTTTTTCTTCGCGGATCTACACATATTTTTTAAACAAGGGGTCAGCAGGCGGTTTATATTCTGGGTCAAAAGAAGGTACAAAAGATTAGTATAGATGGCTTACCAAAGATGGGGGAAACCATTTGAGACACGCGGTTCTTTAAGCCGGTAAGCTCCGTGGTAACCTCCTCAAGAGCCGTTTCAGCTTTTTCAGCGTGTTGTATCAGTAGCGTCTTTTCTTTGGCCCAGGATTTCTTCTTAGCAATCAAGGTGGTTTTCAATTTTTCCGTCTCAGAAAGACTCAATTGAACTTTAGAATCAGCAGACTTGATTTTTGCCTCTTGATCCGCCAACCGGGTCTTTGCATCTGTTAATTGGGAGCCCAATTCAGACAGGGCGTTCTACAAAACATACACATGTGTGTCAAGGGTTAAGCTAAAAGTTATAAAGATTCAAGTCTCAGGTACTTTGCACCGCAATACCACTTGACACTTGGGGGCTAATGTCCGCCAAAGCAATTTTTATGACTCTTATATATTTCAAGTCCCAAGTGCCTTACAAAGTAACAACACCTAGCACTTGGGGGCTAATGCATGATATTTAGAAAGTTACACAAGTTTAAGCCGGATTGTAATGGTTATTAGGGCATTTATGAAGTTAAGTACCGGTTCATTGATCAATTGAGCCGGCCCTTGGGGACTACAGGTAAAGCTTACACTACTTTGCTGGTCTTTTTAAAAAACATAGATAGAAAGTATAAATCTATATCATAAAGTCTACAGATCATTAAGGTTCATCGTCTGAAGACTTGGGGGCTGGCAGAGTATAGGTAAACCAGAGAACATACCTCATACTTCAGCTGCAATTGTTTGACCATTTCAATCTCTGATTCACGGCTGGAATGAACGTGACTCAGATAGCCGGACAATATGTCATTAGCATTCAGATGAGTATAATGAGAGATATCAAAACACACTTTCTGTCTCTCCAAGGCTTCTTGTTTAGCAGTGTGCCGAGCTAACACAGTAGGAGTCCTCGGTTCAACAAAACAGCTACCAGTGACCAGAACGTCATGATCAGAAGATGATGGCCGGTTAGCTGAACTGGATGGTCCGCCGGTTTAGTCACCTTGGCCTTCTTGGACTTGGCTTGGCCACTAAGAAAGATGTTATGAGACAGTTAGTACAAAGATGCAGTTTGAAAGACACGGAGGAAAGATGATTTTTCCTTACCCAGGGGCAGTCTTGAAGGCCGGAAATTGAGTCTGAGATGAGTCGCCAGACGAGTGAGACACCTCCTACAAAGATAAAATAAAGTTAGTAAGACAAGGGAAAAGATCCATTGATGGAAAGTAAAAGAGGAAGATAAAAGAGACCTCATTCTGGCATTTTTGAGGAGTTTGTTGAAGAATGGAAGGCGGTTCATCATCGTTCCGGGCCCGACGGCGGCTCTCATGTTGCTGTTTTTTCAAAAGAAAATGAGGGTCCAAATAAGCAAAAGGGTGTGAAAACCTTACTTTCCGGGTTACCAGTCGAAGTTTCTATCTTGGCAAATGGGCTGAGTCGGAGGAAATAGTTACCTATTCTTCTACGGCCTGACTGGCCCCCGTGTCGTCCTGGCAATAGTCAGTGTCAATAAGGTTATTAAAAAACTGGCCAAGGGAGTCAAGGGCTACCTCCGACTCAGAAGTATCATCAAGATTTAACAGGTCCTCAGCGGTGCTCTTTTTCTTTTTGGACCTCCGGGTCGTCTTCTTGGCGGTTATGTCGGTGGCTCTAGCCTTCTTGGCGGCTTCATGGTCATACTTGGCTTTCCATAAGTCAGATTTGGCCTGTAAACAAGTAAACAGGATAAAAGGTCATGCAGGTATTTTAAAACTGCTGAGAAAAATACAAAGAGAAAAAGGTCAGGGGGTTTTACCTCAGGCGTCGGGTTAAGTTTGCAGAAGGGGTTTGACCCGACTTTACTACAGTCTTCATATTTGCCGTTCACCAGAAGAGTTGACATTGAAACAATATCTTCTTCAGTGAGTTGAATGGAGCTGTGACGAAGAGAGTCATTTGGGCCTCCACCGTATTCATACATCAATTTGGATCGGCAGCTTAGAGGGATGACCCGCCACGAGACCCAGCAACAAGTCAAGTCAACTACGGTTAAGTCGTTCCCCAATAAGGCGTTAATCCTTTTAATTGATGGAATAAGCTTCGTGCGTTTGGCAGCAGTGAGCTTGTCAGGGAGCTCAAACTTGGAAACTAGACGCTCCGCGCGGTAACCCGGCAGTGGTTTCTCATTGGCTAGTGAAGTGTCTTGACAATAGAACCAGGTCTCATTCTCAGTCTTTGGGATGACTCGGCAAGACTATTAGGGGGAAGACGGTGCCCTGTCGGCGCTGAATTGAAATGCCTCCAAGTTCCAAGCTAGGGCCATTGGTACACTCGTTCTGGCGGTTCAGATAAAAATACTCCCTAAAGAGGTCCATAGTCGGTTCTTCTTGAAGATACACCTCACAGAGAACTTGGAAATTGCAGATATTGGATATGGAATTGGGCCTAAGATCTTGAGGGTGAAGATTGAAAAAGTGAAGGACGTCTCTGAAGAATTTTGAGCCGGGGGGTGAAAAACCCCGATTCATGTGGTCGGAGAAAACAATGACTTCACCGTCTTTGGGATTGGGCCATTCCTCGTCCGCGTTAGGTGCACGGTAAGGGGACCCAATTGGTGAAGAATTCCTTCAAATTATCCTCAGTTACCGTGGAGGGAACCCAATTGGAGACAGTTGGTGCTTTGGACGGCATGATGAAAAACAGACTGAAAGGAAAGTGATGTGTTGGATCAATCCAATGATGAAAATAAAAGTTAAGATAATGATGATAAAGATGAGTAATGGCGGCTTACATATGGGCTAATGTCATATATTTGAGAAATACCAGCAACAGAATTGGCTAAGTGTTGAGACAAACAAGTTTCATAATTTCTTGATATTATTCTGGATCAAATGGCTGTTCAAAATGGAAAATATTCTAGACCTAAAAATCCAGCACAGATGGGTCCATCAGTTCTAATAAGGCTTTTTGTACCAAGGGAAGGAATCTACTTGTATCAAAGATGGGCACAAAACAGCTACCGCACGAGTATATGTTATTTTTTGGATTAAGAAGGAGCTGCAGTGGAAGAACTAAGAAGAAACTAAGATGAACTATGAAGAACACGCAGAAAACCTAGAAACCCTAATGCGGATCTGAGGAACAAGAGAGCAAGAACTTATAGCCACAAATCTTCCGCAGAGAGTCACCGCCGTTTCTCTGGACCGATTCCGGTTGATGCAACGGCCAAGGTCGACGGAGATGAGGTGCTCTGTGGTGGCGGCGGAGCTCGAGCAGCGGTGGAATTGCGAGAGGAAGAAGACGAAGAGAGAGAAGAATGAGAAAGATCGGGGCGTGCCTATTTTTAAGGGGATAAGCAAGCAGGTGGATGCGAAAATTGAGGAAGACCCCAATAAAGATTATCCAACTAAATGGACGTCTTGATTCTCGGAAGGCATTAAAAGATAAAGATCCGTTGAGGATGACGTCATAACAGGTTTTTGTGTTTTTAGAAGATGACGTCATGGCGGGTCACAAAATTTTTACAGAGAGAGGAAGATGGATTTCGTCTAAGTATTGAAGATTGACAAAGAACAAACTTCAAAGTCAACCTGGGGCCTAATGTTGGGAAAATAGCTACCAGGTAAGACCCGCCTAATAGGGGCCGGGTCAACCCTAATGGAGGGTTACAAAGAAGTCCTGTAACATTCAAGGCGATAGGTTATTAAGACTTGTAGAAGGCCTAAGCCCATAGGCAGCTTAAGGCCCAATATTGTAAATCGCCGTATGTAAGGAAAGACTTGTAAAGAAAGGCATATAAAAAAGTCACCGAGCCGGATACGTTTATGAACCGGCCGGGACTCTGTAGGCCGCCGGGCGTGAACCCGTGTATATAAGGGGACGACCCGGCGGCGGCTTAGGACAAGAGACAACAACTCGAAGCCAGGACAAGCATATTCGCTCCCTGGTCTTCGAAACCCCAGCAATCCCAAGCACAACTAGACGTAGGCTTTTACCTTCATCGTAAGGGGCCGAACTAGTATAAACCTCTCGTGTCCTTTGTCCGGATTAACCTCTTTAAGCTTCCTAGTTGCGATGGCCCTATGACTAAGTCCTTTCGCTAGGACATCTGCCGTGACAATTCCACGACAGAACCAGCAGTTGCACCAGCAAGAGACTGGGCTGCAGTTCGCACTTGATATACCAATGTCCTTACAAAAACCGACGTGTCCACCTTCTTGGCAAGCATTGTCTGCCCAAGTGCTTCGTTCTTTTTTCTTTCCATGTTGTTTCACATGATTCACTATGTTGATCTAATTGTTTGTGTATGTCTTCTTGTATGCAAACAGAGAATTCCTAGAGCAACGAGGGAGTCGTTCAACAATCCGGGCGACCGTGGCCAAGTTTCTCTTACCATGCGCAGCTTTGGCGTGAATGAACCTGCTCAATATACCGTAAGTACAAAGGATGGTCGCATGATGATTGATGCTAAAGGATGGTCAAGGATCAAATCTAAATCATATCTTGCGATAGGGGATGATGTCAAAATCGAACTTTCTCGGCCAAGAGAGCTGGTCCTAATCAACTTTGAAATTCTTCAGTAGCAGCACGCAACTGCCGAACTAATCTATCCTCAGAGAGATTTTGATGTAATACTCTGGCATGGTGAAACAAGTGTCTTGTGTGTACAAGTAGTACGACAGTATCGGTGATAGAATTGCAACTCTGATTGCTTGTTAGGAACTATCGTTTGATTTCATTCCAATAGCTGTCGTGCTTTATTCAATTTTGTGTATTCGCCTTGCGACAACATCTGAAACCAGCATCATACCGACCGCTTGCAATATGAAAAGCGCTAAGGTAGAACACATGGGCCCCCAAACATGCAGGCCCACCGGCCTGTGGCCCAAAGTCCAGAACCGTGAGCCTATCTGATTATTTCTCAGCTAAACCCCCATAACATCAAAATGCATTTGTATGAGTATATTTTATCTTGTGAGGGAAAAGGATGAATGAGGGAAGGCCTTATTTGCAAATGTGTAGAGGTGTGTGGGTACCTTTTTGCAAAATTGCCATAGTTTCCTTCCTATCCGTCAGATATAAATCAGACGGCCTATATTGCAGGATGGCAGGCACACCATCATCACCAACTCATCTATACCGTGTTAAAAAACTCTATTTTTATAAATATACTAGCACAAATGCCCGCGCGTTGCAACGGGGAAACATACTAGTTCCTATGGAGCATGGTTGATGACATCGAGGAACTATGTCAAGTGACAATGGTCGCTCATGACAAAATAAAACGATGCATGTTTTGAGGATCAAAACATGAAACTTAGAACATGGGTTATGATCCGGAGTAAAAAAATTATGGAAACTTTCGAGCCTGTGTGTTACAATGGTAGAGAAAAATTAGCCCGTACTAAGTTTTATTGAGAATTATTTACATCCATAATTCTTGAAAAATTTAGCCTTATCAAGATATGTCGAACACATGAATGACATGTTTTCAACAATCATTTTGTTATTTAATTTTGAGAGATTTTATTTCGTAAAAAACAGATCGAAAAAATTAGACGTATGTTATGGGAAATTTAAATATATAAATCTTTAAATTAAAATTCTCATATTTGTAGTTCAAACCTTAATTTTAACCTAATTGGTGTCTATGGTTTTAGAAATAAAAATATGAACTCAATACTAATGAAATATATATAGATTTGTTGTAGGCTTTCTTTCAATTTGCTGGCTGCCTACCATCCCGGTAAGTGTTCATACCACCACGTGTCATGTATTTCTATTGACAGAAATATTTCACATGTGTGTTCATTTCTCCTTTTTATTTCTTGCATTTTTGGTCAATTTTGTCACCTAAGGTTCATATTATCCGAGTCTTGTTTAGTCCGCTTGAAAATGAATGGGTGTCTATGTGCTAGATAGAAATCAAGTGAGGTGATCCTAAAAATAGTCAATTTGAGGCAATAGAAATCAATTAGGAAACTCATAGTGCGTGTTTTGTGCTTCTCCGCTATTGATTTTTTTCTTTTTGATGTTTGTCTCCTGCTGATTACGTAAGAAATCTGATTGTACTTGATACACATGCATGTGGCTGAGTTGTATATACGTATTTTCTTAGTGAACTATATACATCCATTAAGGTGTGTGTCTCTGGAGGTCAACTTATATTTTGTTTGCCTTTTCAATTATTTTCAAAACAAAACAAAAATTAATGTTTTTGGACTAACTTCATGTCAAGTTTGATCCATTAATCTCGGCAGGGCCCTCAGAAAGAAAATGTAGGCTCATGCACGCACTACAGTACTTGCATGCAACCGGAAAAACCACTAATGAACACCCATATGCAGGTTCATGGCTAACATCCACGTGGCTCATCGCCCTTCAAACCGCACGCCGCCCACCTGGCCCGCCAACGCTCGCGCATGTCGCCCACCTTGCCACGACACCCGTCCACGTCACCTACATTGCCGCTGCACCCATGCACATTGCCGCCGGTGGTGATGGGCCAGTCCGCTCGGTCCATCCCGGGCTTCACCGTCACCCGTTGGTCCTTGAAAACATGACCGGGTGGTCGGACCGATTCTTTCTGGACCACCGAGAGCCATTCCAAAAGGTGGCTCGGTGAGGGACCGGAACGGTCCGGACGGTGTCCACCCTACACCGGCTTGATGAAATGGAGAGCGTGCGTCGTGACTCCAGGCTCTGTGTTTCCATGTTCATCAGCATCCAGCATGATGAAGCAGATGGCAAGTGACGACGCGGCGTCATGGTGCCGAGCTCCTCAAACTTGTCTTCGGCAGCTTCGACATGGTGAAGTGTTTCGCTCGAGGTGTAAGTTTGTGAAGCAACTCCAGCGTAACCGTGCATGGGCCGGGCATCGTCGTCTGAAGTCATGGCATGTGGACGTAGCAGGTAGTGGGCAGCATCATTGGCGCACTCTGGATGGCTATGTTGGAGAGCTTGACGTGGACACGACGACCCTACGACAATGGCGCCGATGGTTTGCTACATCTTTACAATTTCCTGGGTCTTGTGTGACAGCTCCATCCATCATCATCGTGTTGTGCTTGCATGCATAATCTCACCATTCAGAAGGATTAGCCACTCTTCAGCCTTTACATTTATGTGCTACTCGCTCCTGACTGCCCGCTTGGAGCAGTTGCCCGTCCTATTTTGTCTCCAGGTGCTCACACCAGATGCAATCGCCTCTGGTTGTTCTTACCTTGGTGTGTTTTGTCCCTTTCTCTTAACCTCCCCTTACTGCGTACTTGAATTGTGTGTTTTTTTGTGCAGGTCGGACTCCCATAAACTAGTAAAAAAGGAATCTTCATAGACGAGTATGTGCTGGGTTGTGTACGTGCCTTATATTTGAAGTAACGTTATGTAGATCTATTTTTAAATCTCAACCGTCTATTTTTAGCATTAACACAAAATCAATGGCTATAAAAGGATGACCTATGGAGAACTATGAAATCTTTCATCCTTTAATATTAGGTATAGATATTTTATATATATATTCCCCTTGATTTTTCTTATGTATAAAGTTGTGATATAAAATATCTTTATATTTCTTTACAGAGGGAGTATCTCTGTGTCACAAATATATTTATGTGTAACTAGTTACTCCTGTCTTTCTACTTCCTTTCGCTAATATGTGGGGCATCCGGCAACGGGGTCCATGTGCCATATGCACCAAATTAGAGCGCACAACTGCATGGTAGATACACCCCGGTCGTAGCGCCGCATTAATGCCCAATGAGCCGTCGATTTACAAAAAACCCCACATTTCTAGCTTTAGCAGTAATCTGGACGGAGGAAGCGGCAATATTTCACTGGGCCTGAATCCCCTTCTCCCTCGTCTGCTTGTTTAGAGAAAACCCCCGCTTGGCGATTACATAGGGTTTTCTCATGGAGATCCTGGTACGAATTCTTCATCCATCCCCGATATATCCAAGTCCCTTGGTCGCGGGTACTCCTAGGATGGCAGCCGCCGCCGTTGATGCATTTTTCTTCCTACTGAATCTAGTGTGTTTCATTTGCAGTGCCCAAAGTGCGAGGACCCAATAGGTTTCTACGCCCTCGGCGAGACGCCACACTTGTTCCTTCTCATCCTAACACAGGATTTTAAAACGCGCACAATATGTTCCTAGAATCCTCTTTTCTATCCGAGAGGGTGGGTTTTTTTGAACATGCTGTCGACTAATTTGGACATTTGGATTGCTATATTTGGACAAAAGGTACTAGTACCATGGTCAACACTGACGTGAAGGAGGAAATTATTTCTAGATTTGGATATAGGGAATACATTGTGTTCTCATATTATTTTTCCTACAAAGCATTCCTTGCCCTGCCAGAACAGATGTACTCAAGATGCTCGGCCTTGCCATAACCGAATACACTAGTTTAATGGTCACAGTGAAGACAAGCCATGGATATAAGTTTTGAGTTGGGTTCATGAACCAAGAAGATCACTGCTTTTTTATGGCCGAACTTGGATGAACTTTCTCAAGTGTTACGGACTGAAAGTTGGCGCACGAATGTTGATGGAAATAGCAGAACCTGGTCTCATCTTCACTGCGATCTTCCACCCCGACGTCGTTCCAATTGTTCATCCATGTTAGTTTTGTATCTGGTTCTTGCTTCTTGCCTCGATTACTTCTTAATCCACCTATTCTGTCTAACTAATCACAATTTAACTTTAGAAGTAGCAACGAATCTCTCACCAAGATGCTACTTCTAACTAATATTTTCTTATAATTGGTGGTACGTGTAGGTTTTTTTAGAGTTAAGTAGGCTACTCGTTTGTTATTCTATAAGAACTCGGCTGTTACTCATGGCACTGAAGTTGACTTGGACGACATCCACAAGTTCCTACACTTTACTGATCGTCTTGAGGTCCTTGTGGGGCGTTTCAATGGTGGAAGACCATGTGAGATATGTGTGCCACTGCTGCAGTTGTTGAACAGGTCCAACTGTGTTGAGAAATTTATGGTACGAGTTGTTTTCTGTTATATATGTTATTCACAAACTCTTGCTTATGCACAGTTTTACAGCTATGATCTTCTTGAAACAGGAATTGCTTGGGTCTATTGTTCCTATACAGATGCGTGACCATGGTCGGGTCAGACTTGCGCTTGGTCAAAACATGATGTTTATGTCTACCTACTCCATTCACCTTGGAGGTTAAAAGATAGTTATTCATGGGTGGTCTCAAATAATGAAGGCCTGTCCATCTTGGAGAATAGGACGGAAAATTATGTTCCTGCTTTTCCATGGCTCTAAAGTGAATATCATGTTTATTGACCACACTGCGAGATGAAGCCGCTTTTAGAAGGTTGTGGATGCGCGGGGTGGCACCTGGGCCTTGTCCTAGGGCTTGGCGGCCTCACCCTTTGGTTAACTGTAGGAAAAGTAGCACTGTTTGAGGCATGCTTTGTACGGTTGAACCTGTATAAGTACTCATACTGCTTTCAGCTATGGTTGTTAAGTGCCCCTGCTGGTTTCAGTTAAGGTTGTTAAGTACTCCTGCTACTTTTACAGTCTAACTTGTTTCTTCAGTCCCGCCTTCCTCCAGCTGCCAAAACCAAACCAGCGCCAGTGGGGCCGCCTGCTTCCGCCTCCCACGGTTGGCTGCGCCTCAGCGCATGCATCACTGCCCCACTGTCTCCTAAATCATTAACGCCGACCTCCGAGGCCTCGCCGTCATCCTCCGCGCGCTTTGCTGTGCTCGTCACGGCGCCGCCCTCTCGCGTTGTCAACATGGTCATCAAACAAGAGGAATCGGCAGAGGACTGTAGGTGGAGAAGATGACAGTAGGTGCCCACCATGTCCATGGCCGGACGCAAGGAAGTTCCTCATTTTTTATTATATATATACTCCATTGTCAGCGTATGGAAAAAGAAAATGCTTCCTGCTAGTGGTTTCCTGACATATGGGACCCACGGCACAGCGTATATAGTCAATAGACAAGAGAACAACACAAGATTGGCTGACACCTGGGCCGTAGCTACTCGAGCAGTCATTTTTTTGTTATTGTTGAGACAGAGCAGGGTTTCAACTGGGCTGTGGCCTGTCTAGCCCAGGCTTATATTTTATGTTCACCACATGACCGGCCCAACTATTTTCTGTTTGTGGAAATGAGCCCAGTTTATTTTTTCTGTAGAATACCCAATCCAGGCCTACTTATTTTTCTATGCCCTGATGGACTGCAACTCTTTCAAGACACCTGCAAATCTTGAAAGTAATATGAAATGGGTCGTAAATATAAAAAACAGATGAAAAATTAGCAATTAATTTATAATATCTGATTTTTTTTCACATTTTCAGATTCCAATTTCACTGGGCTTTAACCTAATTCAAATGTATACTCAAAGTACTTTAAATATGGCTCGACATTTCGGTATTAAAAATAGTTTGGAACCCACATAAATATGCGAAATTTCATTTAAATTTTTAACCCTGGCCCAGGCCAACAAAAAAACGGACTGCAATAAATTGCATAAGAAGTTGCAATGAGCTAAGTATAAATTATAAAAAATAGGGAATGGTCTGACTTGTGGGCCTATTAAGTTGACGCTTATGCAAGATTTTTTTACTTATTATATATGACAACAAAAAATTCTAGCAGACGTAACCGTTGGATGTCCATCCAATGGCCATCGTGTTTCTTCAATCTCTGATCTTCTTGCTCTAGCCGCCAAATCCAGCACCGGTGGGACCGCCTACTCCCGCCTCCCGTGGCCGGCTGTGCTGCCGCACAGGCCTCACCGCCCCCTACTACTCCCACCGCTGGCCAGGTCATCCCTCTACTCACCCATATCCCTCCACCGCTGTGGCTTCACCGCCTCCAGGTCATTCCCTTCCCGGGTCTCGCCGTCATCCATCGCGCTGGTGTTCTCGGCACGGCGTGGTCAACATTGTCAACAACCGACAACATCGAAAGAGGGACATACATGGAGAGGCTGATAGTTCGGACCCACATGGTCCATGGCTGCACGCAAGCAAGTACCTCCTTATTAGGCCAAAAGGAATGAATATTAACGCTGACAGCTTGGACCCACCAGCTATATCTTCGCACGCAAGGAAGTGCCTCCTTATTACGCACGAAAAAAAATGAAAACTCCCCCTGCTTGCTGGGACCCACCATAGTGGGAGGCTGACTTGTGGGCCTACTAAGTTGACGCGGACGGAGGGCTTTGTCAACTTAGTGGACAAACGATTCTATCACCAGTGACTGTTCGATTGGTAGCATCCAACGGTCGTCTTGCTCCTTCAACCTCTGATTTTCTTGCTCTAGCCGTCCAAACCACCGCATGCTCTTGCCTCCCGTGCAGGGCTGTGTTGCCGCGGAGGTCTCACCTACCCCTACTACTCCCACGCTGGCCAGGCCCTACGGCGACGGCAGCCTCACACCGCAGCCGAACCAGTGAACCCTCATACTCGTCTCCGCGTGGGCATCCACTGCCGCGTTTTCCCCGGACAGCTCCGCGTCGTTCCCTTCCTAGGCCTCGCCATCGTCGACCGCCTTGGTGCTCTCGGCGTGGCGTTGTCAATGTGGTCAATGAACGACTTCCATCGGAAGAGTACTGTACATTGAGAGGCTAGCAGCTGGATCCATGGCCGCAGCAAGGAAGTGCCTCCTTATTACGCGCAAAATAATTATTCCTCCACCTGACAGCAGGGACCCGCCAGACGGGCCACCGTATTTCATGAAAAAAACGTTTCCCCCTAACTACTGGGACCCATCAGCTACATCTTCGCACGCAAGGAAGTGTGTCCATATTACGGGCAAAAAAAAAAGATTCGCCCCCTGACTGCTGGGACCCACCAGCAACATCTTCGCATGGAAGTAACTGCTTGATAGTCAGGACCCACCTGGTCAAAGCGTACATATCTTTGTCATTCTGGTCGCGAACGCGTACGTACATACTACTTGATGTAGAGGCGCCCACGTGTGGTAGTAGAGGCACACACGTAGCATGTACACGTATGTACAACGGCCAGGGTGCAAGAAAGAAAATACGGCCAGGTACGTACATACGGGCGGGGTCTCGAACGCCTACTCGCGCATACGTATGGACAGGGCTCATGTACATGGCTGGGTCGGAACGGAAAAACTGCGTCGTCGTCATGTTCATTGGGAGCCAACCGGCTGGGTCGAAACGGAATGCGTCGTCGTGTTCATCGGGAGCCAACCGGCTTGGACGGAACAACCGATGGAAACGAGGCCTAGCGTACCGTAAAATGAAGGAAACGGCCTTGTGTTCGACCGGCCACGGTCGAAACGGGATCATGTTCATCGGGAGGGGTCTGGCATGCCGCAAAATGGAGGTAACAGACTTCTGTTGGACCTCCTACGGTCTGAACGGGGTCCTGTTGACCGGGAGGGTTGTGGCGTACCGCAAAATGGAGGAAATGGACTTGTGCTGGAGCGCTACGGTCGAAACGGGGTCCTGTTCATCGGGAGGGGTGTGGCGTACCGCAAAACGGGACTCCACGGGCTATTGTTCAACCACCATCGACCTCCTGCAGCCTCCACGGGCTACTGTTAATCCACCGTCAACCTCCTCCAGCCTCCACCTGCGACTGTTCATCCACAGGCTCCTGTTCATCCAGCCTCCACCGCGCGCTCCTCCATTGGCTACTATTCAACCAGCCCTCTCCACAGAGTCCTGTTCAACCACCCTTCCACGGGCTACTGTTCATCCAGCCCTCCACCGGCAACTGTTCAACCAGCCCTCCACCGGCTACTGTTCAACCAACCCTCCACGTGGTCCTGTTCATCCAGCCCTCCACGGCGTCCTGTTCATCCACCGGCTCGATCGATCGGGGTCCTGTTGATCCATCGGCTCGATCGATCGGGGTACTATTCATCCAGCGGCAACGGCCTCTCCTACCACAGGGTCCTGTTCATCAAACCCCCCACCGGGAACTGTTCATCCAAACCCCCTCAACAATGCTCACTGTTCATCCAGAGGTAGCATTGATCGGCTTTGGTTAGCAGCAGTAGCAAAGGAATCACACTCGGGTTCAGTTAACAGCAACAGATCGATCGATCACTCGTGTTCAGTAACGGGTAGCCTGCAGTGAAATTGCTCGTGTTTAGTTAGAGCCCAACGCCTCGCTCGAGTCCAGTTAGAACACAACGCCTCGCACACACGCGCGTACGTACGAGAGAAACACGCATCGCTCGGCCCCCGACCACCCACCATAACCGGGAAGTCCCCAATATTTTCCTCGTCCTCACTTCTACCATAGTTTTTTTCATCATGGATAGCCCAAAGAATGTCATGCAGCTGCGTCTCCGGCCCGCCCAAGACGAAAAGCCCATTTTGTGTCATGATTTTTTGTCATAAAAGTAGGACCCCACCACATTTATTATTATACCGGGTTTTGTCACAATTATCGTCATAGAAGTTTCATAAGTATGACAGAATTTTTTTTCGTCTGGCCCAAAATGTCACGGATGTGTCTTTTTTTGTAGTGGCTAGCCCGGGTGATGCCAAGGCCCCCCACCGTGGTTAGGAGTGCAACCACCGCAGGATCACCGCGCGCATACCTTGTCATAATCCGACAACCGGGTCCTCGCGAGGCTCTATCTGACTGGCCGACAGGCTCCTCGGAAGGGTTAAAACCTCGCGAGCCCTTGGATGGCTCACCTCCGGAGAAGGGGGCTTCTATAATGACTGGACCCTCTCGGGACCCGCGAGACCAAATATAAGTCGCAACAACTACTACCCCAGGTCCGCGGCGACGCTCTCCGGACCCTATTTTGGAAGACATAACATCATTTCATACATTATAAGGGGATCCCCCTTCAAAAATGATTTCATGCCCCACAGGGCCGTGTCAGGAGGTTTTTGCATATAGGTCAAGGCACAAGGGAAATGCAGGCCTAGTTGGATGCACTGCCTCTGCCGCCGTCCTTGTCGTCTTCATCCGCGCCATCTGCGCAGTCATCGGCGTCATCCTCATCATCATCGTCTGCACCACCCTCTTCGGCCGAGATCATGGCCGCGTCATCCTCGAGAGCGAACTCTGCGACCAGGGCGTCCACGTGATCGTCCACCCGGTTTGCCAGGTTGTCCTAGATGACCCTGGGCACGGGGGCTATGGCGGCGTCGAAGTCAAACTGAGGGTCAAGGTTGAGGAGGGGACTGAAGACGCATGAGAACGCACGCCCAAGAAGACCCCGACTTCTCTCTTCAACGAGCTCGCGAGCCCTTGTGGCCCGGTCCTCCAAATATGTCATGATATCGGTGAAGAAGCAGAGGTGGCTGACGTCGTCATCCTCGTGCGGGTGAGAGGCGCTCTCCTCGCAGATGGTTCCCAAGGCTCGGTTGGCCCTGACCCTGAGGCCCTGGAGCATCGAGGAACGCACGCGCGGCATCGTCCGATGGCGGCACGCTTCATCCGTTTTCTCCTTCGCGAGAGATGCGGCACCCTCAATTTGCTGCCGAAGGGAGGACAGGTCGGTGCGAGTGGAGGCCAAGTCAGCTTGAGAGGAGGCTTGAGCTTCCTTGGCGGCCCTCTTGCGCTCCTCCACCGCGTCCAGCTTCGTCTTGAGGGTGGTGGTCCTGACCTTGAGCTCGGCCTCCAAGAGCTCCAACTTTAGGCGGTATTCATCAGCAAGGGCCGCGCGAGCCTTCGCTACCCTCTAGTCGACCTCCTATTGGATCATGGCCTCCTGAGAGGCGACGGCGTCTTCAGCTGTGGCTACCTGGCGCTCCCTCACCTCCAGCAACTCAAGCTCCAAGCTACGCTCCAGGACCTCCAGCGCTAGTGCCTCCTCGCGTTCCTGGGCTTCCTTCCCATCGGAGGGGCCCTCGCTCAGTGATGCCGCCAAGGAGCACTACGCGCTTCGATCTGCTGCTCGAGGGCGGCGTTGGAAGCTTGAAGCTTCCACTCCCGCTCCTCGGCTGCCTCACGACGGCGTCGGCATCCCTAGCTTCCTCCTGGGAATGGGTGCAAGTCTCGCGAGAATCTACAAGGGATACCGCGACGCTTGCGTGGGCGTGCTCATGTTGAAGATGCCCTAGGTTGATGGCGCCCTTTAGCTAGTGCAACTTGTGTGCCAACCGGAGGCCCTCCGTCTCAAGGCGGACGTCAACATCGGCAAGCTCTCCCCCAAGTCGACTTAGAGTGCCCATCACCCCCTGAAAAAGCTCATGACAGACGACACTACGCCCGTGCGCGAGCTCCAGCGCATGGCCAAGCCCATCCTCCACACCGGGGGCTGCCGGAGAGGCGTGGAGTGGCTCGCCTGCCTCTGGCAGGGGGCTGGGCAACATGGTCTTGCTGCCCGAAGATGAAGCCGACGCTGGGGTTGCCCAGCCACCAGTGATGACCAACGGAAGAGCCCTCGGCATGCCTCCTGCGTCCCAAGGCTGACCGCGAAGGAGGAATGATGAGAGGACAGGCTCGCGGCCCCCTAGCAATGTATCCGCCTCGAGGACTGGCCTCGTACCTCACGCATGTGTCTGGTGCAGGGGGCTTGAAAGTTGCTTCGCAGAAGGTTTCACCGCCACAGCCGGAGGGATCCTGAAGAGCCATGGTCAGGAAGGAACGCGACACGCAGAAAATCACAAAGATAAGGTACATACTCGTCTACGGCTATGTACTTCCTCTGCTTCAGCGGTCGGTAAGCGTCACCACTGCAGCCTGGAGGCCTCTTCCTCTTGCAAAGCGCTTCAAGGTTCAGGCGAAGCGAGCCAAGGTTTGGGGCATGACCCTTGGCAGCAGGAGCACTCCCGGGGGCTTCTGGGCGACGGCCTCACGAGTGTCGGGCCGCACCAGCTTATCAGCCTCGGCCTCAAGAGCATCAGGCCGCACCTGCTCGCCAGCTTCAGGTGCACCGGGCAGCACCAAGCTCTCTAGTGGCCACTGTTGGGGATCGTAGCAGAAATTTAAAATTTTCTACACATCACCAAGATCGCTAAGCGGAAGCGTTCATGAGAACGGGGTTGATGGAGTCGTACTCGTCGTGATCCAAATCACCGATGATCCTAGCACCGAACGAACGGCACCTCCGTGTTCAACACACGTACAAAGCGGAGACGTCTCCTCTTCTTGATCCAGCAAGGGGGGAGGAGAAGTTGATGGTGATCCAGTAGCACGACAACGTGGTGGTGGAAGTAGCGGGATCCCGGCAGGGCTTCGCCAAGCGCAGGCGGGGAGGAAGAGGTGTCACGAGAGGGAGGGAGGTGCCAGGGCTTGGGTTCTGCTGCCCTCCCTCCCCTCCACTATATATAGGGGCCCTGGGGGGGGGCGCCGGCCCCTAGAGATCCCATCTAATGGGAGGGGCGGCGGCCTAGGGGTTGGCTTGGCCCCCAAGCCAGGTGCAGGCACCCCCACCCCTTTAGAGTTTCCAACCCTAGGCGCAAGGGAGGCCCAAGGGGGGTGCACCAGCCCACCAGGGGCTGGTTCCCACGTCACTTCAGCCCATGGGGCCCTCCGGGACAGGTGGCCCCACCCGGTGGACCCCCGGGACCCTTGTGGTGGTCCCGGTACAATACCGGTGACCCCGAAACTCTCTCGGTGGCCGAAACTGCACTTCCTATAAATATAATATATATATCTTTACCTCCGGACCATTTCGGAAGTCCTCATGACATCCGGGATCTCATCCGGGACTCTGAACAACTTTCGGTTAACCGCATACTAATATCTCTATAACTCTAGCGTCACCGAACCTTAAGTGTGTAGACCCTACGAGTTCGGGAGACACGTAGACACGACAGAGACAACTCTCCGGCCAATAACCAATAGCGGGATCTGGATACCCATGTTGGCTCCCACATGCTCCACGATGATCTCATCGGATGAACCACGATGTCAAGGATTCAATCAATCCCGTATACAATTCCCTTTGTCTACCAGTATAGTACTTGCCCGAGATTCGATCGTCGATATCCCGATACCTTGTTCAATCTCGTTACCAGCAAGTCTCTTTACTCATTCCGTAACACATCATCCCGTGATCAACTCCTTGGTCACATTGTGCACATTATGATGATGTCCTACCGAGTGGGCCCAGAGATACCTCTCCGTTTACACGGAGTGACAAATCCCAGTCTCGATTCGTGCCAACCCAACAGACACTTTCGGAGATACCCATAGTGCACCTTTATAGCCACCCAGTTACGTTGTGGCATTTGGTACACCCAAAGCATTCCTACGGTATCCGGGAGTTGCACAATCTCATGGTCTAAGGAAATGATACTTGACATTAGAAAAGTTTAGCAAACGAACTATTCGATCTTGTGCTAGGCTTAGGATTGGGTCTTGTCCATCACATCATTCTCCTAATGATGTGATACCGTTATCAATGACATCCAATGTCCATTGTCAGGAAACCATGACCATCTATTAATCAACGAGCTAGTCAACTAGAGGCTTACTAGGGACATGTTGTGGTTATGTATTCACACATGTATTACGGTTTCCGGTTAATACAATTATAGCATGAACAATAGACAATTATCATGCACAAGGAAATACAATAATAACCATTTTATTACTGCCTCTAGGGCATATTTCCAACAGCCACCTCGAGAGCACTCGCTGGAGCTTCAGGTGCTGCTACCTGGGAAGCGCCAGGCGACGCCTGCTCCCAAGCGGTCGCCTCAGGAGTACTCGAGGGCATTCGCCCTCTAGCATCCTCATCCGGGGCGTGCACCGTGGGATGGAGAAGCACGGGAGCTACCGAGACGGGGTTCTCACGAGGCCCTTCAAGGCCTGTCAGGCGGAGCCCCCACTCGTCAAAGAGAGGCATCTGCCTCACGAAGTCCTCTTTGTTAGAGCAAAGGTACAAGAGGCAGATATCCTCCGGAACCGTGGGATCGCCTGTGAGGAGCTCGAGCATCGCACGCAACATCTTGGGAGAAAGCGAAGGCACTTGGAGCCTCATAGGGTCCTTGGAGTCGGTGAACTCCCGCATTGGGCAAGAATGGCGCTGGAGCGGGGCGATGCGCCACCGGACGAACTCCTTCACCACCATCGGCGCCGTCACCCTGACCACCTTCAACTTGGCTAGCCTGGACCAGACATGGGCGAGCTGGCGGTCGACGAGCTTCACGTGCCCCCAGCTGGAGCTGGGCACCGCCAGCACTCGTGGGAGCAGGAGTAGGGGGCTGAGCGTGCTGGCATCCACATACACCCACTACCTCTAGAATCCCCTCACATCTGGGCGGAGCATGAAGTCGATGCTAGAGGCAGCCATCCCCACTACGTCCTAGAAGGCCACGCACCCCAAGTGCTGACGGGCGTCGACCTGGTGGAGTGAGAAGAAATGGCAAAACAAGGCGACGGGGGGAGCAATGACCACCATAGCCTCACACAGGAAGGCGAAGACGACGAGGAGGATGATGGATTGAGGGTCGAGATGCAACGCCTAGATCTAGTAATGTGAGATTATGACATTGAAGAAATCAGAGAAAGGGGGGATCAGTCCAGCCAACAGGGCATGAAGATGGATGGGGATCTCGGTGGCCTCCATGTCGACCAAAGCCCAGGAGGCAGGCCAAGCTGTTATCGAGTTCCATTCGTTGGAATCGGCGGCTAGGGCCGGCCGGACTTTGGCCAACCCCTCCTGGTTGATCACCATCGACCGCTCAAGAGCAGGCTCAAAGACTGGCTCAGATTCTGTCAGGGTGCAGTCCTTTCCCCTCTGCTTCGACCGGGAGGCCATGGCAGCGCAAGAGGATTGGTGCTAGTGTCGAGTCTGGGAGAAGAGCTGCGAGGCCGTGGGAAGGAGGTGGAGCCAAGGGCGAGCACGGCGGGCAATGATGGCAAAGCTGCGCTAGCCACAGGCGCCCGCCAAGACTGGTAGCTATCTAGGCTGCGTGGGGAAGTGGGGGCGCCCATGTCCCATCAATTGCCACGCGTTGACCAAGGCCGCAAGCAGTTAGGGCCCACGACACTCCGCACTTGCCCTTTGGCTTCGCCTCAAAGCCAAGTTCGAGCGCGCCTTGGGCCCAGGCGCTACTATCGGCGTTCTAGGAACGGGGGTACCCAGACTTGCCTACCTGAGGCCCACGGCGTGGCTCCATCGATGGCCTGGTACGGGCCACATTCAACATCAACACCAAGACATCCAGAAGGGGCAGCCTCCTCAGGCTGGCTCCCGAGGAGCAGAGATCTCTATGCAAGCCCCACCTCATGAGGATCAGATGACGTGAGCCCTTACAACCAAGTCCAGGTGGGCACCAACGGGCGCAGGACTGCAGTTTCCTCTTTGGTGCTAAGGAGGCAAGCGCATGCGTGGAGTCCCGAGGAATCAGCCAAAGGTTTCCATTCCCATGCAACAAGACCAAGACTGCCGGGACGACAGGACAGAGGTCATCGCCGAGCCCACCACGGTGTCATGACCAGAAGCTTTGCAGGCAAAGACGACTTTTGTCAGGATCAGGCGTACTAGTTGTTTCCCTTCGAATTTGGCTATTGTGGGATCCCTTTCCGCCTTCATTTGGGAAGAGGACCAAGGCCACTATAAATAAGGTAGCACCACCACTGTAGAGAGGGATTCGAAGGCAGGAGATCATCCTCTCCCAAGCTAGCTCAAGAACACACCTCGTGAGGGTGTTCCCGCACTGTACTAGTTCATCACCAGCCCCCTGAGGCCAAGCCACCACAAAGCAAGAGCGGGGTTTTACACCACGAGGTGGCCCGAACTTGGGTAAACTACTATGTCCCATTTCCTTCATGTTCATAGAGCTAGGCCGCAAGATTGACGAGTAAGCAGACTGGGGAGGTTGAGTTCTTTGCACGCACCCTAGAGTTTGAACCTCTCAAGGGATTGCGGAGCCCGACATCCAACGGCATACCCAAGCTTAATTCCTACTCGTCCCCGAGTAGGTAAATGATAAAAAACAGAATTTTTTATGTGGAATGCTATCAAGTACACAAGTGTCGGTGAAACGACACCTATGGGATCTTGAGGAATCCCTTCTATGGTTGGCGGGGCATGGAGCTGTGCAAAGAGCAGGTCTAGAAGATCATCGCGAGGGGATTTCTACCCACGTTCGGGCCGCAAATGATGCGTAAAACCCTAGTCCTACTTTTGTGTATATTTGTTGTTCTTGAGCTCTTGAACTGGCTGTGGTGCATGCCCAGTCCAAAAAGTTCGAATCCTTCCACAGTATGCCTCGGGCCTCCTTTTATATGTCAAAGGGGTCGCTACAGTGGCACACCGGAGGTGGAAAGTGTCTACAGTGCACAATTTTATCATCTGGCACCGTAGGACAAATGCATTTAATGCACTGCCTACGTGCCCTCTTGCTTTATCGTGGATGGCAACGAAGCTTGTCCCATCTGTCGCCGCCTCGCCTTGCTTTGACGCGCATCCATGCTAACGAGGCATGCAGCGTCATGCTGGCTAGCTGGCTGGCTGCTGTGCTGGTGCGGTGAAAGGGTCTTCATGAAGATCTGCATGCAACCACGCAGGTGCTTGACTAGTTGGCATAGAAGCTACATGTTGCCACGTAGGCGCTCGCCTAGTTGGCAAGCTGGTTGCCGCGTTGGGATGCGGGCCTAGCCATGGCCTCGCAGATGCCCCCGGCAAGGGTCTTGCCGGGGTCTTGCGTGCGTCCCCGACAAGGGTCTTGCTGGGGGTCTTCGGTCATCCCCGGCAAGGATCTTGCCGGGGGTCTTTGTCTTATGGTTCTTATCTAGACTCGCAGGCCCTTGGTTTCCACAAAGATCTACATGCCACCCGAGTCTTGGTCTCGACATTGTCGATGGTGTCAGAACTCTCAGGCTCAAGGCTGGCGGCCTTTGCTAGTGTGGGTCAAGTCGCCCCGTCAAGGTTCTTGTCAGGGCTATGTAGGCCGCCGCGGCAAGGGCCTTGCCGGGGGAAGTCTACCTTGTTGTCAGGACCCCGATCCTAAGTCACATCAATCTAGCATGTAACACATCATATCACTTTGCGGCCTCACGCATGCTATTCCCACGGGTGCCACCTTACCTAGCCCGGGACTGTCTGCGCCTTTCGGCTCACGTATATGAAAGTGTCGCTAGTATCCATATGACAGAGAACCCGGGCCGACATGACTAGTCGTGAATCCAAAGTGGCACTAACTTACGGGGACATGCATACATGACTTAGCAACGAACGTGTCTGTCATCAATGTATGAACCCAAGTGGTAGCAAGCTACAAGGACATAAAGGAACAATGCATGACATTTCCCCAAAGGGACAGACACAAGAACGAAGAAGGACACATGTCGGCCAGCCAAAGTGTTCCGGAGCAGTAGCAAGCTACCATGGCTCAGTGAAAGCACTAGGAGACATTTCCTGGTAAGAGAGGCTACCAAGGATAAACAACTAGTTTGTCGGATCCCACACATACCAAGCATTTCAATAACATACACACAATATGCTCGATATGTGCAAATATAACATGGCATCACAACAAAACTCTACGACTCAAAGTATTTATTTATTACACTCCGAGGAGCCAGATATTACAAACATGGGTCTGAAGACCCAGCATTCAAGTCATACAAGCAATAAGCACATGCAGAAGCTTAACTTGTCTGAGTACAGACAACTACAAATGAAAATGGCTGAGAAGCCCTATCTACAAGACCCTGCTGAGGGCACAAGATTGTAGTTGAGGTAACAAGCTAAATGTCCAAGTCCACACAAAACTACTAGTGAGATTGAAGTCTCTCTGCAAAAACATAAATTAAGCAAACGTGAGTACAATGTACCCAGCAAGACTTACATAAGAACTATCTACATATGCATCAGTATCAACAAAGGGGGTGGTGGAGTTTAACTGCAGCAAGCCAGCTTTGACTCGGTGGCTATCCTAAACTACGACTTCAAGTAACTCTTTTGAGGTGGTGCACACGAATCCACATATTCACCATATCAATACACCACTATGGTTCCGCCCCCGTCTCCCTACGAGAACGAAATCCATAGCACTCACGCTTATCTCGCGCATCTTAGAGTATCCACTTTCACTTTTCTATGAACTGTATAGGCAACCCAGAGGTCCTTTACCACGGACGCGGCTATTCGAATAGATGATGCTAACCCTGTAGGGGTGTACTTCTTCCCACACGCTCTCACCACTTATCGCCGTTTACACGACATGTACTCGGCAACCTTCAAGCGGAAGCCCAGAGAGGGTGTCGGCCATGACCTGACTAACTACACAAGTACCTAGTCCAGGTTTATTGCCTATTCAGGTTCCATCCGTAGGGAGTCCGGCCGAGGTTTCCACTACGGCCCCGAACGATGTGTGTAGGGTTCCCGAGGCACCAAACGGGCGTCCCGGTACGCCATGCCACGTGCCTACCGCATCACAGCCCACCCCTCGGTTCAGCGCTGCGCACGGCCTCCAGCATACTACAAACACCAGAAACTACTTGCAACTCCCGGACAGAGGACAGGGGCGGTTAATAAGTCAAGGGGGTCCATTGGTTTCGGGCCCAACGCATGGTAGTAGCTGTTCATGGATGACAAACGTAGAACTCAGTTCCTGAGGACGGTTTCAACAAGAAAACCCACCATGTAGGACATGTTCATCACCATTCCAATTCATCCCCGATGAATCAGACCAGACTCAACTCTAAGCAGTAGCAGGCATGACAAACAAGCATGAATGAGTAGGCACATTAGGGCTCAAACAACTCCTACTCATGCTAGTGGGTTTCATCTATTTACTGTGGAAATGACAGGTCATGCAGAGGAAAAGGGGTTCAACTACCACAACATATAACAGATGAATCGTTGTTGTCCTAATTCAATAAACAAGAGTAGGAGCAAGAGAGTGGGATTGTATCAGAATGAACAGGGGGGGGTTGCTTGCCTAGCACTTCTGAAGATAGTATAGTTTTTCATCGGTGACATCGATCTCATCATCGGAACAACGTCTACTGAGGGGGAACAACACTGGCAAATAGATAAGGAACACAATCAATGCAATGTGACAATATGATGCATGCATGTGAGATGGCCATATGATGTGATTTGAGCTAATGCAGCTAGCAACAGAAGGGTTTGAGTTGATTTGAACCAAAGGTTCAAATTCAAACTATGAATTTCTAGAGTGCATTAACATGTTTTGTTCTATATAGCAATGTTAAGTTGCTTTATCATGCATGAAACCAGTACCAATGGATAGATTGGAATTTTCTCATAATTTTTCACATATAAATTATTTCATTCTGAGCTACGGTTTAATTTTTAGGACTTTTTTCAAGTCTCGGGTATTTCTGAAATTCATAAATCATTTTAGATTTACTAAATATCCAGAAAACATTTATTGCGTCAGCATTCCATCACTGTGACATCAGCAGGTCAACTATGCGGTCCAGGTCAAACCTGACCGGTGGGACCCGCGTGTTAATGTCACATCTAGCTAACAGTGGTGGTTAGTGCTAATTTAGTGGTCAACTTAATTAACCTGGGGGACTGGCCCACACGTCAGTGACTCAGCTGAGTCTGATAGTGGTCAAAATGGGTCAAACCCGCAGGCGTTTAGCCGCCGGCGAGGCCCGAGATGCTGGAGGTGCTCAGAAAACCTCCACGGGGCTCGGATCGATGCGCTGAGGGCATCTCTAGGACGCTGGCAATGCGCTGCATCGGATGGTGGTGGTCTCCGGGTCTGGGGTGGCCGGAAACATCGACTACGAGCACTACAGTGGCGGACGGAGCTCGAGTCTGCTCGAGTTTGTGGCTATGGTGTGCAACCGCTCAGGATCTTGCGTTAGCAGGGCATTACGTGTAGCGGCGAGCACGATAGACTAACCGGAGTGACCAAATGGTCACCGGAGCTGTGTCGACGACGAGCTCGCCGGCGGCGTGTTTGGTCAGCAAGGGAACGACGGCTATGGCGGTTAAATGGGCACGCGAGAGAGGGGGAAAGATGCAGGAGCTCACGGCGAGTGCACGGGAGCGAACGACGTGCTCGGGGATGGGCTGGAGACGTCGTGAGGTCGCTTGCAATCTCAGTGGCCGAGCGGGGAAGAGGTCGACGGGGCGGCGATGTAGGGCGAACGAGCGCTCGGGGCTCAGTCAAGGAGAAGTGCCAGATAACGGCGGAGATCGTGGCAGCACGGGGAAGCGAGGGTAGCATGGTAGGCGCGGGTTCGACATAGGCGAGCGAATGGCGGCTTCGGCCATGGCAGGGAGAGGGCGAGGGAGAGAGCTAGGGGGAAGTGAGGGGGTCAGACGGATCCGAACGGCAGCGGGGAGGTGAGTGGTGGCATCGCACTAGCTACGGGAGGCCAGGCAGGCTGTTGCGTGCCGCACTGAACATGCGCGCGCATGCCGGGCACGCGCCCCGTCCGACTGGCGGGAGGAGGGAGACGACTGGCACTGGGCCAGTCGGCTGGGCCGGCACAGTGCCACGCCAGTAAGTGGCCCAGGCTGGCTTCTCTCTCTCTCTCTCTCTCTCTCTCTCTCTCTCTCTCTCTCTCTCTCTCTTTCTAATTCTTTTCTGTTTTCTTTTTCTATTTTCTGTTTTCTGTTCTGGTTTAAAATAAATACTACACCATTTCATAAAATCCTGGAAATAATTATGGGTGCTTCCGGAATTATTCAAGTGACCCTTAACAATTTCCAACATTTTTGGAGCACCTAAAATATATATAGTATTTAAATGGCTGCAATTCAAATACTTTTGTGTTAAATAAAAATTCGAGAAATGACCTAAAAATATATTCATCATTTTTGGCAGAGGTTTCCACCTTAACCAGAAATCATGAACATTTTCAAATGGCATTTTTGGATTCTTTGAGAAAGACTTTATTTGAACGTATTTGAATTCTTTCTGGTGCTAGGGTTTGAACACCCCCAATTCAAATTCATATGAATTTTAAGCATGATGAAATGATGATCAAGCAAAGACAACAGGGGTTGAGCTAGGGCTGTGATAACTCACCCCCACTAAACAAGAATCTCGTCCCGAGATTCAAGACATGAGGTAAGAGGACAGGTGGGACACAAAGCTAACACAATCTTCATGATCCATTGCATTCTTGAAGATGTTGATTCATTGCATCATAATGACCTTGACGTCTTTTCTTTCGAGATCTTAATCCAACACGATGACGGCAGAGAGAAACTCTATAGGAATCGATCTCCTCGAAGTTCGAGAACTCAAGATCAACTCATGGACTAAGATGAAAGAACGCCTCTTGAGCTGAGACACAAGACACACATTAGGGGTGAAAGGAAACAGATGGCGATTGATCAATTTGGTAAGCAACACTTCCATGCTTGAAAAGATGGTGAAAGGGTTTCTCATGGTAGCGAGGAGTTAAATTGTCATGATTCCAAAGCGAGGCACCTTAGGGAAGGTGACTCGTAGAATTATTTCCTTAGGTGTCAAAAAGGATTACTTTTGATATCTAGATCATTGAAACTCGCTATACCAGCATAAGGCAAATCTCAATCGATCGTTTGAAGGAGTTCGGAAGAATGGCATACTCAGACTAGAATGGATGATGTGAGCTATCTTGTTGAAGACAATACAAGGAATGATTCTTCCTTATCACCCGAAATGGATAGGACCAATGGTGAGACCACTTTTGAAGATGATCCTAAACAACAACTATTGAGAAGGGCAGCCCATGGGAAATTGGCACAATGGGGTGCAAGCTGGAATAGAATGCAAATACTAGGGTTGTTCCAACCGTCATATCTGCTTGAGATTCAGATCTGATTGGTGATAGGATACTTTAGACTCAGTATGTCTGAAAAGAAAGTTTGCAACACAAATCAACGAGATGACGTTGCGAGATTCTCGGGAAATGAACTACGATAGTAAGCTCCAAAACATGAGCTGGTTTTGCTACATACCTGTGAACACACTGTCCAAGACAAGCATGACCACATAGTAGTCTTAGAATAAAACACTATCGGGTTCAGGTGGGGAACCAATAATGAGGATGTCAAAGTCCTTGCATAAGTCATGATTAGCTCTTAAGAAGGAACTTCTTCTCCTTGAACAAATCAATCAGTGGATTGGTGTGCTAGGGAATACATATGGAATGAGGATGATCAGTCTACTAGACCATAGAATACTTCGCACGTACATGACTGACTTGGAATGATTCCATAGGAACAAAAGCAAGCTTTCTCGGATCCACAGCAACAACTTACATCAAATGCATGTGAGTTAGAGGAAGTCACTTCTTTCATCCAAACATATACCTCACAAACAGAACATGAAGGCGTTGCTCACAAAGTTTCCAACACTAGCTGGATGTTCAACATGAATCATGGAGAAGATAAAAATGTTGTTGATGGGCTCAATAACAATTCATCCATGTTTACATATAAGTGGAATACCACAATTATGTGAACAAGGTGATAGCATTGGTCAATGTTGGTGTCAAAACCAGCGGATCTCGGGTAGGGGGTCCCAAACAGTGCATCTAGGATCGATGCTAACAGGAGATGGGGGACACAATGTTAACCAGGTTCAGGCCCTCTCTATGGAGGTAATACCCTACTTCCTTCTTGATTGATCTAGATGAATATGAATATTACAATAGTTGATCTACCACGAGATCGTAATTGCTAAACCCTAAAGGTCTAACCTGACTATGATTATTTGGAGTCTATCTACAGACCTAGCCCTCCGGTTTATATAGACACATGAGGGATCTAGGGTTACACAAGGTCGGTTACAGAGAAAGGAATCTTCATAGTTGATCGCCAAGCTTGCCTTCCACTCCAAGGAGAACCCCGTCCGGACACGGGTACAGTCTTCGGTCTTTGTATCTTCACGGCCCAATAGTCCGGCCCATATCCAATAGGTCGGACACCTGAGGATCCGTTAGTCCAGGACTCCCTCAGTAGCCCCCGAACCATACATCAATGACAAGGTGTTCAACGTGCGGATAGTCTTCGGCATTGCAAGGCCGGTTCCTCCTCCTATGACTTTAAAGTAATGTATTCGGCTGTCCACTTAATGTCGCACCCCTCGGCTTCCGCGCCTTCCTGACTCCAGCTTCCACGTGTCGAGTGAATACAAGAGGTCGGGGTATTTTTACATATACCACCATGACTGTACTAGAAAGGTGCCTATTTAAAGAGAATAGATCTCAAGTCCCTTCCAAATCCAATGGAAAAAAATCCTCAAAGCTTGCGGAGCAGAACCACCCCAACATGGCTAGCGCTCCCACCTCTTCCTCCCGTCCCGACAACTCTGAAAAGGGTGATTGGGAGAAATGTTCTGTATCTCATAGTCAGCTGGTGAAGCTGCAAACATAGGGCTTTCTTCCTCGCGCGGATTTGGTCCCCGTACGAGCAGGGATGACGTCTTTAATTGGCGAGGCTCAAGCAGAGAACTTCCCCAATCCGTCCAGGGGGGAACGAGTATGCTTCATCCCCTTCTTGTTAAGAGGTGTCTGATTTTTGATCCATCCCTTCCTCCGAGGTTTGCTAGAGTATTACGGCCTCCAACTTCACAGTCTCACTCCCGCCTCCATCCTATATATTGCGGGTTATGTCGCTCTATGCGAGCTATTCCTGGGCTGCGAGGCCAATTTTGATTTATGGAGAAGATTGTTCTGCCTCGTCCCTCGTAATCAAGGTGGGTCAATATTTGAAGTGGGGGGAGCCGAAGTGTGGCGCATCACCGGCATCGGATACCTGTCCGGCATGCCGAAGAAGGCTTCTGAAGAGTGGACTTCCGAATGGTTTTATATTGACAATGTCGCTCTTCCTGACCCAGTCCGTATGGGCCTCCCCAAATTTTCATGTGCTCCATTGAAGAAACGCCATAGCTGGCATCCTTGGAGCCTCGAGGAAGAGGATAGTGCAGAGATCAGTCTGCTAATGGGCAAGATTAAGATGCTTGCCAAGTCCGGATTGTCAATAGTCGAGGTAATGGCGGTCTTCATAGCGCGGGGGGTCCAACCACTCCAATACAGTGGGCTACCCATGTGGCACTATAATGGGGAAGACGACGCCTCATGTTGCGGTCGGAAGGGTCCCAAGACCCCCGCCGCTCTGGTGAAAATATTGGTCGAACTATATAAAGGGGAGAAGGAGGAGTTCACACGTCTCCAATACCGAGAAGGATTTTCCATGTATAATCCTCCTAGCTGGGTAAGCTGTAACTCCACCATTTTACTCTTCTCATGAGTTATCTTTGACGGGGAGGATCCTATATACTCAAGACAGGAATGACGAAAGGCTGTCGAGGGGATCCATGACCCTGCCCCTCAGTCGGAGAATCGCAACCGGGATCTTGACCCCGGATGTGAAGAAGATCCGGACATATTTGTGGAGCTAGAGGATGGAATATTCTATCAGACGAGCTATGACAGCACAGATGTACCTATCATCGCCGATTACCCCGGCCTCCTTCCTAGTTTGCATGTAAGTAATTCAAAAGACAGTTTCTTTGAAAGAGTTCCCTTACTATGCCTCTCCCACCACACCATTCCGTGTTCCAAAGGGGAGGCGGTCAACACCGCAATATGTACCAGAAGCATCTCCGAGGCGAGCAGTGCCCACGCCTGGCTCGTCTTTGAAGGCGAAGGCAAATGATAACACGGCAGAGCCCTCGTCACAGAGGTAAGGCATTTCTATTCAAGAATACCCTTTCTGATCGTCACATCAAATTGCAATGCCATTCGCCGCATCCTATCAGGAAAAGTATCCGCCGGACTGTGTCCGGGGATCCGGCCAGACATGCCTCCAGTAGTCAGGTTCCAGACCATGCCCAAAGGATGGGGGCTGACACGGGAGTGGCGCCGAACTTCCCATACACAGAGAATTCGGACGACATGTCCGTCACGAACTCCTGTTTGAATTCTTTCTAGTGCTAGGGTTTGAACATCCCCAATTCACATTCATTTGAATTTTAAACATGATGACATGATGATCAAGCAAAGACAACAGGTGTTGGGGATATGGTTATTGGAGGTAAACCGTCTAGGAGTGGCCGTGTTAGCTCCACGAAGATAGAAGCCCATGAAGATATAAAGATGGTGGCGCTTTACGAAGACCCAAGGCGCAAAGGCAGGTTAAAGCCTGTAGATGTGAACCGACCTTATCATATAAACTTGTATTGTAAGTTAGAGGAATAGAGACCGGGCCGGACACCTCTATGACCCGGCCTCGGGACTCTGTAAACCGACGGGCGTCAACCTATGTATATAAAGGGACGACCCAGTAGTGGTTTGAGGACGACAGACAACAACTCAAGAGCCTGGCAAAGCGGATTCGCTACCTGGTCATCGAAACCCTAGCAATACCAATCACAACTAGACGTAGGCTTTTACCTTCATCGAAGGGGCCGAACTAGTATAAACCCCTCGTGTCCCCTTGTGCGGTTTAACCCCTTTAACCTAATCCGTAGCGATGGCTCCATGACTAAGTCCTTTCACGAGGACATCTGCCGTGACAAACCCATGACAGTTGGCGCCCACCGTGGGGCTATCGCACGATGGTTTCCAGTTCTTGAAGGGCAGCTTTGATGGACTCAAGGGATACGATGGTTTCGAGTTCTTGAATAGTCGTCGCGGCAAGCTCTACATCGATGACGCTGGATGGGGCCCCGAGGCCGGTTCAATCAAATACGGGTACCGGGTCCCCTTTGGTGGGATTCACGTCTTCATCGGCAAGATTGGTGAACCGGGCCCTGAGCCGGACACCTACACCGACATCATCGAGACGGCTCAATGTGCAAGCCCTTCCCCGGTTCAGCCCGCAGCAAGGCATGTTTTTGTAGGTGTCATCCATGGAGCAGAATATGAGGATGGACCGACATCTGATGGAGAAACCGCTGTCTGTTCTGACAATGAGTCTTCAACTAGAGAAACCGAATCGCTATATCAGTTGCAGGACGGCTGGATTAGCGGAGGTTCTGATGGCAACAGTATTCCAGACCCCCTTGATCTGCCAAACCGGGTTGCTATCTTCATGGCCGGTACACAATCAGCACCCCACTCATCAAGCGCCGCAGCAATGCTCTCTGGTTCAGCAACAGCCACACCGGCAGGAGCAGGGAGCTCTGCACCACCTCCAGCTCAAGTTCTGACTGACTTGTTCGACGCTTTGGCAACGTTGATGGCCGCGGAGGTGGACGCAGCAGCTCGAGATCAGCACAATGCGGAGATCGCAAAGGTGAAAGATCAGATAACTCAGGCTAAAGCGGACCTAGCAGTAGAGAACGCTAGGATGGCTACGGAACGGGCCGAGTTGGAAGCCCAGGCCTACCGGCTTAGGCTGGATCAGAATGCCTCAGAGGAAGTCATGAGAAGAAGATACCAGTCGCATCTCCCGCCGAGTTATGAGCCAAGGCAGTTCTTCCTAGTTACATCCGTCACGACTCGCCCCGTGTGGCAGCTTATATTGAAGCTGATAATGAGACGGCACGTCACGACTCACCAGACCTGTTAGATGAGGAGCGTGATCTCGCAGCAGCACGTTCAGCGATTTATCAACAAGATCTCCAACGTTATCACAGCCATCAGGTTAAGACCAGTACCTTCCAAGAGAGCGATCTGGTGCTCCGGCTCATCCAGGATCAGACTGATATGCACAAGTTATCCCCACCTTGGGAAGGACCTTTTGTGGTCAGCAAGAATCTACACAACGGGTCATACTACCTCATTGATGTTCGAGAACACAAAGACTCACGTAAATCGGAGGAGGAGACCAAGCGGCCGTGGAATATAGCTCTTCTTTGGCCTTACTATACTTGAGCCACAGGCTCTTCTTATGTACACACTTATGACAATGTATATATTATATAATAAATAGGAGCCTCGAATAAAGCTGGGTCTCTGTTCTTTTTTACATCATGTGAGCCTACAAAAAGCTTCTACCGACAAAGCAGAGTTTTGTTAAACCGGCTCCTACAGCCGCACGGATATAAAGAAAATCACTAGGGGGCTTGGTCATATTTGAACCATAGTTACACCTCTTGATTGGTTTAAAACCAAAAAAGGGATGTCACTAGGGGGCTTGGTCATATCTGAACCATAGCTAAAACTCTTGACCGGTTATAAATCAAAAAGGGATATCACTAGGGGGCTTGGTTGTTTTCACACCATAGCTACACCTCTTGATAGGCTTTAAGAGAAAAGGAAATTATGTGGAGCCAAAGAGAATATGTTGCATTAAGCACAATTCAAACATAGGTAACCACTAAGCATAGCTCACATATTACTTGGGGGCTCTTTGCTTCTCAAAGAACAATGAGCTTGAACCCTTGTAATAGGCTATCAAGCCAGGTGTATTCACCTAAAACCCCGAGTTATCCTGCCTCCTTAAGTAAGCCACTCCGTCCAGGTAAACCTGGTATGACCGATCGAACGTTTGACAAATCACTCCCATGGACCCTGAACTTGTCAAAGTTAAAATGGTGATTGGTTAAAGACTGAGGTCCATCTTAACAGGCTTTGCAAAACGGTTTAACTCAGCGGCCTGGCAGCCCATGAAAAGCCTCGATTTAGGGCCTGGCAGCCCATGAAAACCGGTGTTTCTTTATGATCAGGAGCGCTGACCGCACAAATCCGGGCCAAGGCATGCCTTTCAACGCTTAGTTGTCAGTACATGATCAGTTTTACATCAGCAAAATATTCTTCCGGTCTGGTTTTTGATTATATATCACCAGTATTATGCAGCTCTTATAGCTCTAAATGGTTTCTATATGAACCGGCAAAAGGGCAATGAATTGACAATGCTATGGGCTGGTGTTCTTCACCTTTATCATACAAGCAGTTGGTCAGCTAAATGAGGTATGTCACAGATAGTATTTATATTATCTGCTTTAAATAAATCCTTGGATATCCATCCAAGTTATGTATGGCTTTTGGGCATCATGACCCGTCTACTGGTAAACCACTAGGAAGCTTTCTAGTTCTTATGTGCAGGAACATAAAGGATTATGCATAAATAGATTCCAAAAGTGGAGCAAGTTTTCACAATATCCAGCAACACAAAGCATGCTCGATGGCATGGCAGATAAAGGTGTTTCTGTAATGGATTCAAGCAGTGGCACATGGTAGCTGATAAACCGGCTGCTAATTTAAGATGCTTCATCGGGACGGCTTGACGATTGAGGGTCATTTGATGCAATCACCTCTTCTTCATCCCTCCCCAGATGCTGGAAATCAACCATTGACCAATCGATTCTGGTTAAAGCTTGAAACACGGCTTCTTCATGGATAAGGATGGAGGTGTTAATGTCAGGAGCATATGTATGCTTAAGGATTGGAGGCACAAGTTCTTCGACTTCATGGATTTCGGCAGGTTGTCTCTTTCCTTCAGTGTCATAAATCGGCTGGAAATGAGATAAGTCTGTGACCTCTGCCAGTTTGCTGGCTATTGGCCGCATCTCCTTTGTCAGCCTTCAGAGATCATCATTGTTGAAGTTTGAACCGTCCACCTTCACACCTGGATAGCCTTTAGTGATGTCATCCTCTTCAAGATCCGGAATCCATGCCTTGGCACGGATTAGTGCGGTCAGCGCTACTGATCTTGCGACTGCCTTTTTCAGTTCAGTAATCCGGGCTGGTAGCATGGCCAGCTTCTCAAGGGTTTCTTTTATCAGTGATGGCACCGGCTTGTTGTAGGCTTCAGTGCAAATAGCACGCTGGGATCCAAAGTATAGCTGTTCTATTAAGGTGTAAGCCGCTTTAAGGTTCATCCGCATATCAGCACCCAGATGAGCAATACGAGTGCCTGTCATGGTTTAATATCAGCAAACTGGTAAATGATAAGATCTCATGAATCGGACAAACAACATAAGGAGGTACTTACCGAACACGGCGAAGGTCATGGCGTCGATCTGCCGCATTAAACCGGTCAGTTCGTCTACAACTGGCTTCAGGGCTACTTCTGCATCTTCGGCTTTCTTGGTTAAACTGGCCCTTTCGACTTCCTAGTGAGCACGATCTTGTTAAAAGTCTCTTTTAACTTCTCCATAGCTGCCAGGGCTTTGGTCAGCTCCTCCTTTGCTTTCGAAGCCTCTGCTAGTTGGGACTTCACGTTCTCTTGAAGATCAGCGGTTCGAGCATCCCTATTACTTAGATCGGCCTGCAAAGGTGAAGATATGTCAACAACAGGATATGTATAATCTAAGTACTAAGTGTATAACAAGTTATGCACTTCGTACTTGGGGGCTAATGCCTATTTGCTCTATTATCAACAAGTCTTTCACAAGTCTCAAGTATAATGCAAGCATTATCCTTAACACTTGGGGGCTAATGTACATCTATTTGAAACGGATGCATGGATTCAAGACCCGGGTTACCTCGCAAAGCTAAACTGGCCCTTGGAAGCTACACCAATGAAAGCTACATAACTACACTGATAAAGTATTGGTTTTGTTTTTACTGAGGACTTGACATATTGAGAATTAGCATGTAAGGATTAAGGTATTACGAAGTCCCGGTTTAAGATTAGAATCATAAAATGGCCCTTGAGGGCTACTTGGGCTGATGTTCAGACTTTGGAATCAAGAAAATGAAAGGAGATTATCTGTGTCAAAACCGGCGAATCTCGGGTAGGGGGTCCCAAACTGTGCGTCTAGGTGGATGGTAACAGGAGACGGGGGACACGATGTTTTTACCTAGGTTCGGGCCCTCTCGTTGGAGGTAAAACCCTACTACTTCTTGATTGATCTTGATGATATGAGTATTACAAGAGTTGATCTACCACGGGATCGAAGAGGCTAAACCCTAGAAGCTAGCCTATGGTATGATTGTTGTTGTTTGTCCTACGGACTAAACCCTCCGGTTTATATAGACACCGGAGGGGGCTAGGGTTACATAGAGTCGGTTACAAGGAAGGAGATCTACATATCCGTATTGCCAAGCTTGCCTTCCACGCCAAGGAGAGTCCCAACCGGACACGGGACAAAGTCTTCAATCTTGTATCTTCATAGTCCAACAGTCCGGCCAAAGGATATAATCCGGCTGTCCGGATACCCCCCAATGCAGGACTCCCTCAGTAGCCCTGAACCAGGCTTCAATGACGATGAGTCCGGCACGTAGATTGTCTTCGGCATTGCAAGGCGGGTTCCTCCTCCGAATACTTCATAGAAGATTTTGAACACGAGGATCGTGTCCGGCTCTGCAAAACAAGTTCCACATACAACCGTAGAGAGAATATTTTCAAAAATCTAATCTGCTGTCGCATTCCGTAGTGTGACATCACACCACAGCCAGGTTACCATTCGAATCGTTTTTCACAACCAACCACAGCGTGCTTCATGAGCCAGTTAACTTGGCACGTCTTCTTGAAGCAGAGATCGTGTCCCCTTATTACGGGATTCCCATCAATACGGACGTGGGTAACCCAACCGCGCCATCAGTTATGCCGCTTGGGGGATAAGCGAGTTTTACCAGGCTAGTGGGGGCGCATAGTTTCGTCCGCCCTTATAAAGGGATAAGGGTTCACCTTTTTCTACCCACGCCTTCTTCCTCCTTGCTCATCCATTCTCGCGCACTCAAGCTCCAGCGCCCAAGTCCACAATCTTCTCCTCAACCCTCTCCAAACATGTCCGGAGTGGGAGGCAAGTGCATGGTCTCCTCCGTTATGGAGGGAGACATCAAAAAGCTGCATGGGGCCGGATACTTAGCCGCGGATATTGCGCGCCGGCTCCTAGCCGCGGGGCAGATCATCCCTAACCCGGAACCTTACGAAAGGGTGGTTTTCCTCACCCACTTCGTCTACGGACTGGGGTTTCCCCTCCATCAATTCGTCCGCGGCCTTATGTTCTATTATGGGCTGGACTTCCATGATCTAGCCCCGAATTTCATCATCAACATCTCGGCGTTCATCCTCGTGTGCGAGGCTTTCCTCTACATCCGGCCCCACTTCGGCCTATGGCTGAAGACCTTCAATGTCATACCGAAGGTAGTAGGCGGCCAACAAGCGGAATGCGGTGGAGCCATGGTGGGCAAAATGCCCAATGTTACATGGCTCGAGGGCTCCTACATGGAGACCATAAAGGGGAGGCAATCGGGGTGGTTATACATCAACGAGCCGCGTGACACCAACAGGGTGGTGGCCCCCGAGTTTCGATCCGGAATCCCCATGCGGCTCACTTCCTGGAAGGAGAAAGGCCTGTCCTGGGGCTCATCGGTGGAGCTGGACGGACTCCAGAAGTGTATCTGGAACACGATAGGCAAGAAACTCAAGCTTGTCAACATAGTCCAGGTCATGCTCTTCCGCCGGATCCTCCCGTGTCAACGACGGGCTTTCAACTTCTGGGAGTTCGACCCGGCCCAGCACCAGACTCTATGCGAGCTCTTCGACACGACACATAAGGACGTCTGGAAGTTGCTGTTCAAGGGCACCGAGGTCCCCCCTCCCCTTACCGAGGACCGCGGGCTAAGCGCGACGCGTCCTGCGAATCCGGTAAGTTCTGTACACCTTGTAGGGTATTTATTTTCCATAGTTTAACCATGTGCAGGGTCTGAGCTCCCATGCGTTTAATAGGACAGGGTGGAGACATCGGAGCAGATTGACTGTCTGGCCCCTCTGCCCGAAGACCCTGCAGACGCTCTTCTGACGGAGATGCGGACTCTGGCTCCTTATGAGGTGCCAGAGAAGCAGATCAAGAAGAAGGCCACGGGAACCCGAAAGAGTTCCCGGTGGCAGGTGGTATCGGACTCATCATCCGATAACTCTGAGACGCACTCCTCCCATGAAAACGAGGAGGAGGAAGATGACGGTTCTCCCCCTCCAGCCGGGGGAGACAGGAAAAGGAAGGCCGCCCCAACCGGGGATGCCGGAGGGTCCAAGAAGGGAAGGACTCTCCTTCCGGACTGTTCCACCACCGCCACTGACAGCGAAGACAAGTGGTCACTCAGGGCCAAGCCCCTGGCGAAGTCGTAAGTATTCGGATACCAGAGTAACTCACAGCATACTTTTATTGCACTACTTCTCCTAACGTCGAATATGATCATGCAGTCCGCCCCGAGCCCGCATCGACGTATCCTCATCAGACGGTTCCTTGGACTCATCGGATATGAATAGCGAGTCACTTCCAACCGCCTCATCTCCTCACCCTACGGACAATGTCAAGGTATTGTCTCAAGGGGCACCGAACCGAGGGGAGGTAGCCCTGGAGGCGCCTCAAGGTGACCTCTCGGACTACAGGCGCAAAGGGAGCAAGCCTCCCAAGGGCTCCAAGTTCGGCCCTCAGCCGAACACCGCGCCGGAACCTTCAGTGGTTCCGGACTCCGGCAGGCGGCCCCCTGCCAAGAGGGGCAAGCCGCCCATGCTGGTGACCTCTGTCTATCCAGAGGCACCAGACAACCTACTGGGAGTGCTTCACGGCGCTTCCATCGATGAAGAGCACTGAACTATTATGAGTGTGGTGATCAAGAAGGTTCAGTCCACCAAGAGCGGACTGACTGAAGCCTGTGCCAGCCTTCTAAAAGGCTTTGAGGTAAGTATTTAAAATACAGGAAAATATTACCGCATAGACAGTAGCCCCTGATGCTCTATTTGGTGTTCACAAAGAAAAGCCAAATAGGGGATCAAATAATATCTGCAGGAGTCTGATACAAGTATGTCTATATGTGTATGCAGGCTTCGCTGCTGACCTCTGCCGCACTGACTGCGGAGGTCCCCGCACAGAAGCAGAACCTCAAGCGGTCCGAGAAAGAACTCGGCCTTGCCAAGTGGCAGCTCAAGGAGAACAAAGGTAAGTAATACCTTATCTATATATATATATATAAAAGATGTGGTTGCAAAATGATAGGATCATCATGGATGTGCCAGGGGCCACGACCAAAGTGGTGACCCTGAAGCAAGCGCTGTCCGAGGCCGAAAACAAAGCGGCCGAGGAGCGCACTGAGCGGGAGAAACAAGAGGCACGGGTGGGTGAGGTGCAGAAAGAGCTCCATGCTATCGTGAAGAAGCACGAGACTTTAGAGCTTGACTCAAAGACGCGAGATTCCGAGCTTGCCGCGGCCCTCGAGAGCACAAAGCATGCCAAGGCTGAAGCCCAAAAGGCCCTCCAGGAAATTGAGGCGATGAGGAAGATAGCGGCGGGTAAGGCATTCATTATGCAAAGAAAGCATGTGAAAGTAAATTACTTGTTACTTACCAGAGTCCGGAGCTCTCCAGGAGCATTTGCAGATTTGCCCCGCAGCGTGTCGGATGCCCCAAAGTACTACCAGGCCGAGGAGGGAAGCTCGATGGAGAAGTTGTTCTGGTCTCAATATACTGGGACCGAACACCCGATGCCTATGAGCGACCAATTCAAGCAACTGGTCAAGCTGCACAAGGCAGCCGAACAGGCCATGAGGGGCCTTATAATCTGAATGTGGCCTGGCGACTCCCTTCCCAACAGCTACTTCGGCCTGGTGAGGAGGCTTGTGGATGCCTGCCCACGGCTGGAAGTCATAAAGCGGTCCATCTGCATCGCAGGTGCACGCCGGGCTTTTGCCCGTGCGAAGGTGCCTTGGGCCAAGATGGATGCCGAGAAGCTGGTGAAGGAGGGGCCGCCGCAGGGCAAGGAGCATCGCCACCCTGAAATGTATTATGAGGGTGTCATGAAGGGTGCCCGTCTTGTGGCGGACGAGTGTGCGAAGGATGTAATTTTTGAATGAACTTGCTCGTGTGATCCTATATTATGAAAACTTGTTCATGTGCGCTATGCAACACTTGTTTGAATTTAAAATATTACCTTCTGTGCGGCTGTTTATCAAATCTGAGAGATGGCCAGTCGTCCGCTTCTGCCCCCATACCACGTGTGCTTGGGTGTTCAGGATAAATCTGAGCACTCTTTTTCCCATTGTTGGGTCCTTCGAGGGAGGTGCTAAACACAACGAACAAGGCAATCGAACTATAATGCTTTATCACTCTCCCTTAGCCATAGAAATCTACAATTTTAAATTTTGGCGAAGCCCCTAGTATTCGGAAGGCCGAATTCGGGGCGCTATACACGCCAAAGCCGGACAAAGCCGACTCCTCGCCCTAAGCGGCATAAGTCTTTAGGGACTCGAAACCTCTCGAACAGCGACCAGCTCTCGCCTTATCATGACAGTCAGTTTTAGCTTTCTCTACTAAGGTGCTTGCCCAGATGAACTGGGGCACAATCGCAGTAGTTCTCCCAGTGCTACCTTAGCCGATATAGCGGAACGTAAGGTACCAAAACATGGGAGCCAGGCAAATCCAACTATTGACCCAAGACATGATTCGGACCTGATGCATATAATGCTATAAGTTCGGGGTGCCGCACTGTCGAAAGTGCTCGGACTTCTCACGCCATATTATGGGGTACGCTTAAGCCCCTGGCGTATTGGCCGTACCAGAGTGTACGGGTGCTGAATGTCATGAATGAACATATATATATATAAAAGAATAGAGAATGCGGTAATAGTCTAGTGCTATGCATTGTTTATAAAAAAGGTGCATCGAAGCACAATGATACAAGTAGTGCGATAAGCAAAAAGTAGGACTATTTGACATGTCCCCTCCAAGGGCAAGCTGAGGAATGGTATTTAAAACAGGTATTTCACTCATTATCAGAGACCACCTAGGAGTACCATGGTGCGACGTAGCTTTCTGCCTCCTTGGTTGTTGTATCATGTGTCCGGCAATCATACTGACGGACGGGGTTTCCAGAGAGTAAAGTCCTGAAAGAGAGAAAAAATAACAAAGTGGGAAGCCCCTAGTGCGGTAGAGCCACGTTTTTGGGCGTGCCGTAGTCGTGCCCCCACCTATGCCCATGGTATTTTCAATGCGTAATTATGTACGCATGGCACGGATTTTGCCGTTTGGCTGGGACTGGAGTGGGGGCTGCATTGCTATGCGAGCTCGGAACGTGCCAGGCGGTCTTGTTGCAGATTACTCTAGGCGCGTTTAATGGTGTCCGGGTATTTAATCACCGAACTGGTGGATTGCCTGAAGAGGCTGCTTTGTGCTTCTGCTGCGAGGGTTGCGGTGTGCTCCTCCATGCGTGGAGAGCGCTCTGTGTTTCCATTGACTATGATGACCCCCCGAGGTCCTGGCATCTTCAGCTTGAGGTATGCATAATGCGGTACTGCATTGAATCTCTCGCAAATGCGGTTCGCCCGAGCAGTGCATGATAGCCACTGCGAAACGAGACAAAATCGAAGATTAACTCCTCGCTTCGGAAGTTATCCGGGGATCTGAAGACCACTTCCAGTGTGACTGAGCTTGTGCAATGGGCCTCTATACCTGGTATGACGCCTTTGAAGGTCGTTTTTATGGGTTTGATCCTTGAGGGGTCTATACCCATTTTTTGCACTGTGTCCTGATAAAGCAGGTTCAGGCTGCTGCCGCCGTCCATGAGGACTCGAGTTCGGTGAAATCCGTCGATGATGGGGTCTAGGACCAGTGCGGCGAATCCACCATGACGGATACTAGTGGGGTGGTCCCTGCGATCGAAGGTGATCGGACAGGAGGACCATGGGTTGAACTTTGGGGCGCCTGGATCCAATGCATATACGTCCCTTAGCGCACGCTTCCGCTCCCTCTTGGGGTTGTGGGTTGCGTATATCATGTTCACCGTCCGCACTTGTGGGGGGAACCTCTTCTGTCCTCCGGTGTTTGGCGACCGGGGTTCCTCCTCGTCATCGCTATGTAACCCCTTATCTTTGTTTTCGGCATTTAACTTGCCGGCCTGCTTGAACACCCAAAATTCCCTGTTGGTGTGGTTGGCTGGCTTGTCGGGGGTGCCGTGTATTTGACACGAGCGATCGAGTATATGGTCCAAACTGGACGGGCCCGGAGTGCTTCTTTTGAATGGCTTTTTCCGCTGACCGGGTTTAGAGCCTCTGAATCCGGCATTGACTATCGTATCCTCGGTATTGTCGCTGTTGATGCGGCGCTTGTGTTTGTTGCGACATGACCTGCAATTGCTATGCTTGGTATCTGAAGTACCATGGTTCTTTGATATGTTATTGCAGCGAGCTAGCCAACTGTCCTCTCCCGCGTAAAAGGGGGGCATGAGTGTTGTGAGGGCTGCCATAGATTTCGGCTTTTCCTGGCCGAGGTGCCGGGCGAGCCACTCGTCGCGGATGTTGTGCTTAAAAGCTGCTAGGGCCTCTGCATCCGACAGTCGACGATTTGGTTTTTCTTTGTCAGGAACCGTGTCCAGAATTGCCTGGCCGATTCCTTTGGCTGCTGAATTATGTGGATCAAGTCATCGGCATCTGGTGGTCGCACATAAGTGCCTTGGAAGATGTCGAGGAATGCGGCTTCTAGATCTTCCCAACAGCCAATGGATTCTGCTGGCAGGCTGTTGAGCCAATGCCGAGTTGGTCCTTTGAGTTTGAGTGGGACATATTTGATGGCGTGTAGATTGTAACCGCGGGCCATGTAGATGTGCAGGAGGAAGTCATCGATCCATACCGTAGGATCTGTTGTGCTGTCGTATGATTCGATATTTACAGGTTTGAAACCCTCTGGGATTTGGTGATCCATTACTTCGTCTGTGAAGCATAGGGGGTGTGCGGCGCCTCTGTACTGGGCTATATCGCGACACAGCTCAAATGAGTCTTGTCCGCTGTGTTCAGCCCGGCCGGATTTACTTTTATTGTATCCGGCGTGACGGTTATCGTATCGCGTAGTGGCGCACCCTCGTGATCCATAGATCGATCTTGCGTGTTTTTTCTTTGTCCTCCAATACGTCTTGCAGGTCTAGCATGTTTCCCCGTGCCTTGACATTTTTATTTGCGTGGCGTCTGGGTGCGGGCTGAGCTTTTGGCTGAAATGCCTCTTTGTCACGGGCACAAGGTGGCCGATCAGCTGCGTCATACACTGGAGATGTAGGTTTTAATGCTTCCTCCTCCAGTCGGGGTAGCAACCTGCGCTTTGGGTAACTCTTGGAGGGGCGTTCGAGTTCATATTCCTCGGCCTCAAGGACTTTAGTCCATCTGTCAACGAGCAAATCTTGATCAGCTCGAAGCTGCTAATGCTTTTTCTTAAGGCTATTTGCCATGGCTATAAGCCGGCGCTTGAAGCGCTCTTGCTTGACGGGATCCTCAGGCACGACAAATTCTTCATCGTCGAGGCTTGCCTCGTCTTTGGAGGGATGCATGTTATTATCATCCTCCGCCTCTCCATCTGCCGCTCTCTCGGGAGGGTTGGCTTCTCCATCCTCCTACTCTAAATCTTGCTGGAGGGGATTGTCGTCATCTCCGGCACTGTCCGGAGTGCTATTATCTCCTGTGTCGGTATCACTGCTTTTGCCTTGGCGAGACTTAGAGCGGCGCCGCTGACGTAGGCGCTTGGGCTGCTTCTTGGAGGGGTCATCCTCCGCTGTTCCGT
Organism: Triticum monococcum; assembly: GCA_034509565.1. Taxonomy (NCBI): domain Eukaryota; kingdom Viridiplantae; phylum Streptophyta; class Magnoliopsida; order Poales; family Poaceae; genus Triticum; species Triticum monococcum. The sequence continues at coordinate 444,812,924 of CM067845.1, forward strand.
CGCCATTGCCTTCTTTGGGTGTGTCCACCATATATATATATATATATATATATATATATATATCATATAATGAGGTGGCTGTCCAGTGCCCTGTGGGTACTGGTTCTTGTTCGTCTCCTGCATCATCGTCCATACCGTCGATGTCTTCGGAGTCAAAGTCGAGTATGTCGGTCAAATTGTAGACAGTGGCTACTAAGTGGGTGGTGGGTGGGCGGCGAATTTCATCGTCATCCACATCCCAATCCTGCCAGACATAGTTTCGCCAGGAATCTCCTGACAAGGAGAGAGACCTTAATGAGTTCTGTATGTCGCCGAATGGCGAGTGCTGAAAGATATCCGCGGAGGTGAACTCCATGATCGCCGCCCAGTCAGATTCGATAGGCACGGGCGCAGGCGGTTCGGAGTCTGTGGCTGGGGAAGAATCCGGCAGTTTGGCGTCACGGCTCTCATGAAGGGTAAGGTCGATACTCGGCTCGATTGCCGCTGAGAATGCGGCCTCCGTGGCGGGGTCTATCCACCCGTCCATGGATGGCGCAATTGGCTCCGAATTCAGGGTCGGAGCGGTTGCCGGTGCGGTCTCCTGAACACTGCCCGATGGTAGAGCTAAATCATGCTCATCATGACCGTGCGGCGCACTCGGCAGCGGCTCGAATCCGTCGAAGATCAAGTCTCCGCGGATTTCAGCCGAGTAGTTTAAGCTTCCAAACCTGACCTGGTGGCCAGGGGCGTAACTCTCGATCTGCTCCAGATGTCCAAGCGAGTTGGCCCGCAGTGCGAAGCCGCCGAATACGAAGATCTGTCCGGGGACAAAAGTCTCACCCTGGTCTGCATCGCTATCGATGATTGAAGGAGCCATCAAGCCTAACAATGACGACACAGAGGAACTCTCAATGAAAGCACCAATGTCGGTATCAAAACCGGCGGATCTCGGGTAGGGGGTCCCGAACTGTGCGTCTAGGCAGATGGTAACAAGAGATGGGGGACACGATGTTTTTACCCAGGTTTGGGCCCTCTCGATGGAGGTAAAACCCTACTCCTGCTTGATTGATCTTGATGATATGAGTATTACAACTGTTGATCTACCACGAGATCGATGTGGCTAAACCCTAGAAGCGAGCCTATGGTATGATTGTTGTTGTTGGTCCTACGGACTAAACCCTCTGGTTTATATAGACACCGGAGGGGGCTAGGGTTACACAGAGTCGGTTACAAGAAAGGAGATCTACATATCCATATTGCCAAGCTTGCCTTCCACGCCAAGGAGAGTCCCATCCGGACACGGGACGAAGTCTTCAATCTTGTATCTTCATAATCCAACAGTCCGGCCAAAGGATATAATCCGGCTGTCCGGATACCCCCCAATCTAGGACTCCCTCAGAGATGAAAATACCTCATCGCGTTCCTTCATCATGTTCACCAAACCGGCTTCATAATCACGGTTTGAGTGCAAGCGGTTTAAAAAACCGGAGTGGAGTTCTTCAGCGCTTAGATGAGCATAACTTGACAAATCAGTGCTCCATTTACCCTTCTCCTTGGCAGCACGCTCTTCTTTGGCATTATGTTTGGCCAGGATTATAGGATGGCCAGGAGAGATGTGGCCCATGCCAGTAATAATAACGTCATCTCCTTGGCCTCCGGTAGTTTTTACGGGTGATGGTGGAGTTCCAGTAACTCTCACTGGACTAGCCCAGATTGGAGCTGCCGGTTCAGTATCAGGAATAGCAGGGTCAGCTTTGGTTTGTTCGTCGATATTCTGATTTTGAGGGGGTGGCTCATCAAAGGTAGCTTCAGGATGGGGACCCTCCGGTTCACCAGTTTGGTCCGGTTCACCTGTTTGCCCCTGTTCAAGAGCCACCTGGTCTTCAGGCGGATTGTTCACCCGAGCTTTTTGGCTGGGTCTGGCTTTGGCTCCGCAAACAAAAAATGAAAATTAAGCACACTATTCATGATATGCAAACATTTGAAGAAAGGGTTTGAGTACGTACCCACCTACAGTTTTGCGAGGAGGGAGTTGGGTCACTGTTGACTCGTCGGAGGATGAGGGAGGTGTCACCTGATAATTTGAATCGGACGGATTAAGAGGTTGTTGGAAATAACCTGCCTTCGGATAAGAATTGTCATAAGTGGGGGAGACCTCAGATTGGCCCTTCCGAACCGGGGTGTCAGGTAAACCGGCCGAAGTGACCTGTTGGCCGCTGTGCTGGGTTGTTCGGTTAGCCTCGTGCTGCTGTGTCTTGAAAATAAATGTTGGATCCAAGTAAGCAAGAGGATGAGAAAAGTTTACTTTCCGGACCGCTTGACGGTTTTTTGTGTTGGCATAGAGTCTGAACCGGAGGAAAGGTAATTACCTCTACGTCATCAGCCTGGCTGCCTTCCACATCCTCTTGATAATGATCATTGTTAGTGAGGTGCATGAAAAGGGAGCCAAGTGAGTCAAGTTCTACCTCAACTTCCGATTCATCTGCATCTTCATCAAGTTCCATGTTGATCCGGTCAGCTGTTTTCCGCTTTGAGGATTTCTTGACGGCTTTTGTTTTGGGGCGAGATGGCTTCGCCGCTTTATCTGCGGGTTTCCTCTTCCAGAATGGATCATCACCCTGTTTATAAACAAACAGAAGAATGTTTACAGGTTGAACAATTTAAAAGGATGTCGAAGATAAAAAGGAAGGATAGTACTTACAGCAGGCGGTTTGTTTTTTGTGTAGAAGGGGTTCAAACCGGTTCGGCGACAAACAGATTCCGATTTATTCAAAATTTTCTTAACACCTTCAGTGACTTCTTCGTCGGTTAACTGAATGTTGATGTGGTGTTGGGGGTCTTCTACTTCACCGGTGTACTCACACATTAAACCGGAGCGGCAGCTTAATGGAAAGATGCTCCAAGATATTCAACAACGCACAAAGTCGATGCCGGATAAACCGTTGGCCATAAAGGCTCGGAGCTTGGCGAGTTGAGGGGCATATGCGGCCCGTTCCGCAGAACTTAAACGTTGCGGCAATGGATGAGTGTTGGAAAGCCGGTGGCCACGATAGCCTGGCAGAGGGATTTCATCTTCAGGAGAGGTATCCTTACAGTAGAACCAAGTCTAGTTCCAGTCCTTAGGATGAATGTGTAGCTTGGCATGAGGGAATTCAACTTCTTTCCGCTTTTGAATAGAGACGCCGCCAAGTTCAGTGTTGGCACTGTTTACAAATTCTATGCACCGGTTCAAATGAAAAAAATCCCGGAACAGCTCAGCAGTTGGTTCTTCTTGTAAGTACACTTCGCAGAAGACTTGGAACTTGCATAAATTGGACACCGAGTTGGGTCCAATATCTTGAGGATGGAGTTGGAAACTGGCAAGAACATCCCGGAAAAATTTCGACCCAAGCGATTTGAAACCACGGCCTATGTGGTCAACAAAGACCACTATCTCACCCTGGCTCAGGGTAGGAGGATTCTCTGTTCCTGGAGCTCGCCACCGAATCTTAGTTTTTTGGGCAAGGTGCCAATATTGACCATTCCGTTCAACTGTTCTTCGGTAACCCGGGAAGGAGCCCAGTTGCAAGCATAAAACTGTTTGACCATTGCAAACGAAATGCTGAAAAGGAAACACCGGTTTACAAATCATTCATGGTGGTACGGAAGGTGCGACGGAATAAAGATGTACAATTATATGAAATTGCATAAGCCAGAGGTTGATACAATAATAAATGATAAGGTCATATCAGAACAAAGATATACACATGTTGTTAAACCGGATTATAACAACGGATGTAAAGGGTTTGCCGGTTTACCCGGGGACTAATGGTATGTGATAGGTTGCAGTTACAAAGATAAACCGCTTATGTGGTAAAGAGGATACAAATGCAAGATAAAAATGACTAAGTAAGGTGAAACAGGTTCCACAAGGGGACATGAAAATTTTGGATCTTTCTGAATGACATGAAAGCAAAAATATTTTGACCTAAAAGGGTTGGACCCAAAGCAATTCGTAATGGTTCAGATCATTTTTTCATGTACAATAGGTTTGTTGTGGTAGCGGAAAGTAAGCCATTACCAGCAAAATATCAAGCTTGAAGTTTTTTATCCATAGATAAGGAGGAACAGATCCTCACTGAAACCCTGATGATCTTTGATGAAATGCGATGAACGAGGGAGCCCTAAACAGATCGACAAAGGGGAAAGGGAAAGACTTATAGAGGATGAAGCAACATAGGAGCGCCGCAGCTTTCTAGCACAATCAGGTTGATGCAGCGGCCGGAGGAGAGATGGAGGCAAAGCTCGGTGGTGGCGGCGGCGCTCAGGGACAGAGATGTCGCAAGGAGGAAGAAGAGTGAAGGAGACGAAGGGGAAAAAGAGAAGGGCCCGTGGTCCTATTAATAAGGTGTACCGATAAGCGACAGGTGCGTAAATCGGGGAGCTAGAAATGGATAGTAATAAGGATGTTGCCTCGAGGGTTGAACATTCATTAATGAAGGGTATCTTTGTCTTCAAGGGGTAGATGACGTCATAACGATTTACTTCAGATTTTAAGGATGACGTCATGGCGATTTACCAGATTTATACAAAGGTGCCACGGCAAGAATTTTTCTAAGTATTGATGATTGACATAAACAAGTTCAAATCAGTCTAGGGCCTAATGCTGGGGATATGGTTATTGGAGGTAAACCGGCTAGGAGTGGCCGTGTTAGCTCCATGAAGATAGAAGCCCATGAAGATATAAAGATGGTGGCGCTTTACGAAGACCCAAGTCCCAAAGGTGGGTTAAAGCCTGTAGATGTGAACCGACCTTATCATATAAACTGGTATTGTAAGTTAGAGGAATAGAGACCGAGCCGGACACCTCTATGTCCCGGCCTCGGGACTCTGTAAACCGACGGGCGTCAACATATGTATATAAAGGGACGACCCGGCGGCGGTTTGAGGACAACAGACAACAACTCAAGAGCTAGGCAAAGAGGATTCACTCCCCGGTCATCGAAACCCTAGCAATACCAATCACAACTAGGCATAGGCTTTTAGCTTCATCGAAGGGGCCGAACTAGTATAAAACCCCTCGTGTCCCCTTGTCCGGTTTAACCCCTTTAAGCTAACCCGTAGCACTGGCTCCATGACTAAGTCCTTTCACGAGGACATCTGCCGTGACAAATCCACGACAATAGGGGTTGAGCTAGGGCTGTGAATCTTGTCCTTTTGCTCTTCGCGCCTTTGGCTTGAGTACTACCTTGGTAGCCTTGTACCATTTCTCCGTCTGCCCCGCCAAGCATTGCCGCAGGTGTGGCTACGACTGCCCGTGCACAAGTAAAGGGGTTTAGTAAGGCCCCTACTTTTGTACACCGACAGGAACCCCCGGGCCTCGGCCACACATAAGCACAAAGCGTTGTTGGCTTAGGCCAGAACGGTGCACGGGCAAGTGTGGCAGAGTTTTATTCGGAGTAACTGATTTGCTAGTTGCGCCTCCCCACGACCCGTGTTGAGTGCGTGACATGGGGGTCGTGCGTGGGACAGCCGCGGCACGCTTGTGTCATCTCGCGGGGTATAGTAAAGAGGAGGCCCGCGTCTTCCCCATAAAAAAGAGGAAGCCACAAGGGCGTGGCTCATTTACAAAGTGAAGTCGGGTCGCGGCCATCATGGCGCCCACGCCCCATGATCACGGGGCGGGAAACGGTTGTTCTACTTGCCTTCTTAATCTTGGCCTGCCCGCCACGTGTCCCCCATGCCTCAAGGAGGGTAGGTGGCGGATACGGAGGGCACGGGCATAATGCCAAGACGGGAAGTCGGGCGTTGCTTGTCCAACATCAACTTTTTAGCATGTCATATTTTAATGAGTGCTCACAATCATAAAAGATGTCCTAGATAGTATATTTATATGTGAAAACATCTCTTTCTTTATTACTTCCTATTAATTGCAACGATGACCAAAACTATGCTTGTCAACTCTCAACAATTTTTATTCATCACACTCTTTATATGTGAAGTCATTACTCTCCATAAGATCCATATGATCTCTTTATTTCTTTTTATTCTTTCTCTTTTATTTTTATTCCCTCAAGATCATAGCAAGATAATCAAGCCCTTGACTCAACACTAATATTTATTATATATAGCTCACGGACTTGATTACATAGAAGGATCATAAAGTAAAAACTCAAAACGAGATCGTACTAAAACTATATTGTACTAGATCAAGATATTACCAAAAGGATCGAACTAAGAAAAATGGTAAAGATAAAAGTGTGATGGTAAATACGATACCGGGGCACTCCCCCAAGCTTGGCAGTTGCCAAGGGGAGTGCCCATACCCATGTGTTTATGTCTCCTTCCTCGGAGGTGGTGATGATGGAGTTGTTGATGATGTAGGCTTGTCATCCATCTTCCAAGGCATAGGCTCACCATCATAGAAGGATGATCGAGTCTCTGGAATCCTCAAATCTGCAGCCAAACTCATCCTCTTGAATCTATATTCATACTCATATTTTGGTTTTGCAGGTCATAGATCTGGGCTTGGAGATGCTCGATTTTCTCGTGAAGCTTGAAGATGGTCTCTCCGATGTTTCTAGCATCTAGCTTGGCGGTGTTGGTGAACTCCGTGATCATTATGTGGTTGGTGTCGAGTCCACATTCCACCATCTCCTGGCACTTGAAAACTTCTTGATCCATTGCTTCGAGTCTTGTCTCCACGCTTCCGATCCTCCTTGGTCCCTCAACATCGCGGATGTGCAGCAACCCCTCACGCATCTCAATAGTTTGAGGGTGTTGCAGCACCTCTGCGAGGTAGGGGTTGATGACCTTCTCGAAGAACTTGTCCTTGGGGGCACTTGAAGACGCCATGGCGATCTAGATCTGATAGAAAAACAGCTCGAAACAAAGACAGAAGATATTTACGTGATACGGTGGTCAAAACCTTCGGGGGATTATATAATGAATTTTTACTGACCAAAAGAAGTATCATGCAAAGAAACAGAGTCCGAAGAGCACATGAGGTGCCCACGAGGCAAGCGGGAGCGCCCAGGGGGTAGGGCGTGCCCTCCACCCTCGTGGATGCCTTATGTCCTTTCCGGTCTACTTATTTTCCTATTTTCTTAAATATTGCAAAACAGAGAAAAATTCCTACTAGAACTGTTTTGGAGTCGGTTTACTTACTGTACCATATATCTCTTCCCTTCGGAGTATGAAACGTTCTGGAAAGTGTCCCTTATGTATTCCTCCGGGGTTACGGTTTCAATAACATTAATTAGTTTCAACATTTATGGGATTACCTGAGATATAATGTTTGATTCTTTGGCCGTTCACCACCCTTGGATTCGTGCCTTTGAAGTTGTTGATTTTTATGGCACCAGAACAATAGACATCCTCAATGACGTAAGGACCTTCCCATTTAGAGAGGAGTTTTCCTGCAAAATATCTTAAACGAGAGTTGTATAACAATACATAATCACCTACATTAAACTCACGTCTTTGTATCCTTTTGTCATGCCATCTTTTAACTTTTTCTTTAAACAGTTGTCATTCTCATAGGCCTGGGTTCTCCATTCATCATGTGAGCTAATGTCAAAAAGCCTCTTCTCCCCGGCATGTTTTAAATCACAACTAAGCTCTTAATGGCCCAATATGCCTTATGATCTACTTCAAGAAGTAAGTGACATGCTTTACCATAAACCATTTTGTACGGAGACATACCCATAGGATTTTTTGTATGTAGTTCTATAGGCCCATAATGCATCATCAAGTTTCTTGGATCAATTCTTTCTAGATCTATTAATAGTCTTTTGCAAAATCAATTTAAGCTCTCTATTACATAATTCCACTTGACCACTAGACTGTGGGTGATACGGAGATGCAATTCTATGATTAACATCATACTTAGCAAGAATTTTATGAAAAGCACCATGAATAAAATGTGAACCACCATCAGTCACTAAGTATCTAGGGTCTCCAAAACTCGAAAAAACAACTTCTTTAAGCATCTTAATAGAGTTGTTATGATCAACACTACTAGTTGGAATAGCTTCTACCCACTTAGTAACGTAATCAAAAGCAACTAAAATATGTGTATATCCATTAGAGGAAGGAAACGGTCCCATATAATCAAATCCCCAAACATCAAGTGGTTCAATAAAAAGTGAATAATTCATAGGCATTTCTTGGCGTCTACTAATATTACCAATTCTTTGACATTCATCACAAGACAAGACAAACTCTCGTGCATCCTTGAAGAGAGTAGGCCAATAAAAACCGGATTGCAATACCTTATGTGCAGTTCTATCTCCAACATGACGTCCTCCATAAGCCTCGGAGTGACACTTGCGTAGGATCTGTTCATGTTCATGCTCAGGTACACAACGTCTAATAACACCATCTACTCCTTCGTTATAAAGATGTGGGTCATCCCAAAAGTAATGCCTTAAATCATAGAAGAACTTTTTCTTTTGATAGTATGTGAAACTCGCTGGTATAAATTTAGCAACAATGTAATTAGCATAATCAGCATGCCATGGACTAGTACGAGAAGCATTTATGACAGCTAGTTGTTCATCAGGAAAGCTATCATCAATAGGTAGTGGGTCATCAAGAACATTCTCTAACCTAGACAAGTTATCTGCAACGGGGTTCACAACTCCCTTTCTATCAATAATATGCAAATCAAATTCTTGTAGCAAGGGAACCCATCTAATAAGTCTAGGTTTAGCATCTTTCTTTTCCATAAGATATTTAATAGCAGCATGATCAGTGTGAGCAGTTACATTAGAATCAACAATATAAGGTCGGAACTTATCACAAGCAAATACAACTGCTAAAAATTCTTTTTCAGTAGTAGCATAATTTCTTTGGACACTGTCTAGAGGTTTACTTGCATATTGGATAACATTTAATTTCTTATCAACTCTTTGTCCAAGAATAGCCCCTACAGCATAATCACTAGCATCACACATGATTTCAAAGGGTAAATTCCAATCAGGAGGCTGAACAATAGGTGCAGAAATCAAAGCTTTCTTAAGTATTTCAAATGATTCTACACAATCATCATCAAAGACAAAAGGAACATCTTTTTGTAAGAGATTAGTCAGAGGCCTAGAAATTTTAGAGAATTCCTTAATGAACCTCCTATAAGAACCTACATGACCAAGGAAACTTCTTATACCTTTAATGTCCTTAGGACACGACATCTTTTCAATAGCATCAACCTTAGCTTTATCAACTTCAATACCTCTTTTAGAAATTTTATGCCCCAAGACAATACCTTCATTAACGTAAAGTGGCACTTCTCCAAATTCAAAACAAGATTAGTTTCTTCACATCTCTGCAAAACTCGATCAAGGTTCCTTAAAAAATCATCAAAAGATGTCCCATATACAGAGAAATCATCCATGAAAACCTCAACAATCTTTTGACAAAAGTGAGAGAATATAGCAGTCATACATCTTCAAAAGGTAGCAGGTTGTCGGCGTTCTGGGAATGGGGGTCCCCAGACTTGCCTGCTTGCGGCCTACAGCGTGGCTCAAAGGGGGGCCAGCACGGCCTGTCTTCATCAACATAGACCCAAGACCCTCACGAGGGGCCAAGCCTCGCGGGGCGGACGACACGGAGCTTCCTCAGGCACGGCCTCATCAGGCTGGCTCGCGAGGAGGCGGAGAGATCAAGGTGGGGTACCTCACGAGGTGCCCGTGACGCAAGCCATGACGACCAAGGGTGCCAGGCGGGCGCCAGCCCGCGAAGTGTCCTCGTTTCCTCTTTGGTGCAAAGGGAGCAAGCGCAGGTGAGAGCATCAAGCAAAGGCACCCGTTTCAGTGCAATGAGACCAAGACCAGTCCAACGGCAGGGAGGAAGTCATTGTGGAGCCCAAGCTAGCGTCGCCACCAGAGCCTTTGGCAGGCGAGGACCAACTTTAGTCAGGATAAGTGTACCAGATGTTCCCCTTCAAAATGGCCAATTGTTTGCGCCCTTCCCGCTCAATATTTGGGAAGAGGCCCAGGGCCTTTGCCTATAAATAGGACTAGCCACCTACAGGAGAGAGAGAATCAAAATCGGAGAGAGAATTGAGAAGAGAGAGAGAGAGAGAAGGGTGACTAAACTCCTCTTAGCAGTTCATCCCCTCAGCCAAGAACAGACCCTCGCGAGGTTGTTCTTCCTTGTATTGCTCATCATCATCAGCCCAAGAGGCAATCCACCACACCACACCACACACTGGAGTAGGGTATTACACCACAACGGTGGCCCGAACCAATATAAACCCTGTGTCTCTAGTGTTGTTGTTTCCATAGCTTAGATCTTAGCGAGGCGGAGGGGTGCAGGTAGGTAGAAGGTGAAATCTCCGCGCGCACCCCAGTGTTCGAACCTCAAGGGTCTGCCGGAACCCGAAATCCGACATTTGGCGCGCCAGGTAGGGGTGCACCGGAGTTTTCCCTTCCGCCACCACCACGACCTGCCTCGCGATGAGTAGCGCGCCTCCCGCTCCGGCCGCCGGCGCCAGCACAGGGGCCAGGGGGCTTCGAGCACTGGCCCCAGCCCTGCAATGGGTACGGTGGCCGGACAAGTTCAAGCCAACGACGCCGCCACGCTATAGCGGCACGACTGATCCGCTGGCCTTCTTGCTGGCGTACGAGGAGGCCATCCTCGAAGCTGGAGGTGACGATAGGGTCATGGCCAACTGGCTCCCCATAGCCCTCACCGACGCTCCGCGCGCATGGCTGCTCCACCTGCCGGCAGTCTCCGTGGCCTCTTGGGAAGAGCTTCGCAGCCTCTTCCCCGCCCACCACGCTACACCAACACCCCCGGTCGTCGCGGCCCTCTTGGGCGGTTCGCAGGTGCCACCTACGAGTCACCACGTCAAGCCGTTCATCCGTCGGGTCAGTGCCGCTTCCACATGGCAGGGGGCTGTCCTGGACCGGGCGGCGCCCACGGCCGGCCTAACCTTCAACTCGGAGGACCACCCCTCCAACTCGGCCTGCTCGGGTGTGCTCCCCATGCTGTGCACCCCCACCATCTGCCAGGTGGTCATCACCAGAACTCTCATCGATGGCGGTGCGGGCCTCAGCGTGCTCTCGGTTGAGGCCTTCAACCTGGAACGGCTGCAACCCAGCCGGCCCTTCTCAGGCGTTGGGGGCGGATCATCCAGCTCCTTGGGACAGATCCGGCTCCTAGTAACCTTCGGCACCTACAACAACTTCCGCACGGAGCTGGTCGACTTCGACATCGCCCCCATCGGCCTCCCCTACAACGCCATCCTCAGCTACGCAGCGCTGGTGTCAGGACCCCGATTCTAAGCCACATCGATCTAGCCGGTAACACCTCATATCACTTTGCGGCCTCACGCACGGTATCCCACGGGTGTCGCCTTACCATGGCCCGAGACCGTTTGCGCCTTTTGGCTCGCGTATATGACAATGTCGCTAGCATCCATATGACCGAGAACCCGGGCCGACATGGCTAGTCGTGAACCCAAAGTGGCACAGACCTATGGAGACAGGCATACATGAATCACAACGAACATGTTGGTCATCAACGAGTGATTCCGGGCTGTAGCACTGGGCTAACAGGACTCCGGGGGATCCCGGGCTGTAGCAGGCTAGACAGGACTCCGGAGATCACTGCGTGACATTTCCCCGAAGGGACAGACATAGGGACGAAGTGAAACACATGCCGGCCAGTCAAGTGTCCTGAACAGTAGTGCTGGGCTAGCAGGACTCCGGTGAACCGGGCTGTAGCGGACTACTATGGCTCAAGGAGCACTAGACTACATTTCCCCGTAAGAAAGGCTGCGAAGGACAAACAACTAGATTGTCGGATCCCACTCATACCAAGCATTTCAAGCATACATACAATATGCTCGATATGAGTACATACAACATGGCATCACAACAAAACTCTACAACTCAGGTACTTTATTCAAAGGCTCCAGGGAGCCATACATAACATATCCATACAGGTAGGGGTCACATGACCCGACACTCAAGTCATACAGTCATACAAGCACATGCGGAAGCAACTAGTCTGAGTACAGACTGTAGAAAGAAAGAAGGCTTCTCGAAGCCTGTCTGTCTACATAGGGCCCTCCATGGCCTGGATCACCACCTGGGTGGCTAGTCACTCGTCGACGTCAAGATCTACGTAAAACCCATCGGAGGGGGCAGTGTTGTCGTCTGAAAACAATAAATAAGCAAACATGAGTACAAAGGTACTCAGCAAGTCTTACATCAGAACCTACTGTACATGCTCATTCTCAAGAAGGTGGTGGGGTTTATGCAGCAAGCCAGCTTTGACTCTTGGCTAAGCTATCCTACGGAATCTTTTAGCAAAATAGTTTTCGCACATGAGTCCACTACTCACCATCACAATACTCCACCGTGGATCCTTCCTCGTATCCTGCGAGGGAGCCATCCTCGGTACTCACACTTATCTTGAGACTTTTAGTAGTATCCATTTACTTGTCTATGAACTGTATATGCAATCAAGTAGTCCTTTACCGCGGACACGGCTATTCGAATAGTTTTATACCCTGCAGGGGTGTACTTCGTCACACATGTTTCCACCACTTAGCGTCTGCACACGAAATGTGCTCGGCAGACTTCAAGCGAAAACCGACGTGGGTGTAGACCACGACCTGACTAACCTCACAAGTCTCTAGTCCAGGGTCATCGCCTATTCAGGTTCCATCCGCAAGGAAATCCGGCCGGGGTGTCCTCAACGGCCCCGAACGATGTGAACAGGGTTCCCGAGACACCAAACGGGTGACTCGGTACATCGTGCCACGGTGTATCTACCGCAACATAGCCCACCCCTAGGGTCAGTGCTACGCACGGCCGCCAACACATATCCTACAAACACCAGAAACTAGTTGCAACTCCCGGACTGAGGCGAGAGGGGTCGGTAAGTCGAGCGGGGTCATATTTCAGGGCCCAATGTGTGGTAGTAGCTGAATCTTAATTCACGCATACAGAACTCAGTTCTTAGGGACGGCTTCAATGAAACAACCCACCATGTACTCCTACATGGCCTCTCATCGATACCTTTACCAAAACATGTTCAACACATCCCACATATTACTGGCACAAGCATTTCACTCTAGCCCATCCCCCAGATGAACCAGACCCGACACAACTCTAAGCATAGCAGGCATAGCAAGGTAGGAATCACAAAACATGGCTCAATCAACTCCTACACATGCTAGTGGGTTTCATCTAGTTACTGTGGCAATGACAGGTCATGCAGAGGATAAGGGTTCAACTACCGTAGCACACAGCAGTTTGAATCGTGTTGTCTTAATGCAGTAAACAAGAGCAGGAGCGAGAACATGGGTTGTATCGGAATGATCAATGGTTGCTTGCCTGATGGAGTGGTAACGGGATACTGCCCTTCAGTTGGATACTCGTGAATATCCTCGGAGGCAGAACCTACCACGAAGAACACAACCGAGCACAATCAACACATGACGATATGCAACAATATGATGCATGCTATGACATGGGAATATGGATGTGTCTTGAGCTTATGCAACTAGCTATGATTTAAATGGAGTTGGTTTGAGTACAAGATTCAAATTCCAACCCCATATATGATTATTTAAATGCCCTTTATTTGTTTTGTCCAAAACAGAGGACAAACATTGTTCAAACATGCATGAAAATGGTACAGATGGATTCCTTGAATTTTTCTGATAATTTTTCATGTATAATTTGTCTCATTTGGAGTTATGGTTGAATTACTATGAATTTTTTAAGTTTAGGCAATTTCTGGAATTTTCTATATAAAATTAAATCCAGAAAAGAGTTACTGCGTCAGCCTTGCGTCAGCATGACATCAGCAAGTCAAAGGCGGTATCCAGGTCAAACCCGACCAGTGGGGTCCACTGGTCAGTGACTCTAGTTGGTTTCTATGGCTGACGTGTGGGACCAGGTCAACTGTGACGTGGCAAAGTCAAACTGACAGGTGGGGCCCTCCTGAGACCGGTGCTAACCTAACAGAATAGTTAACTAACTAATTAAGCACTAGGGCCCACATGGCAGTGACTCTAGAGGGGTGGTTAGTGGGTTAGTTAGCCGCTAATGACGGCCACGTCGGCTACCGGCGTTTAGCCGCCGGCGACCTCAGATCGCGGCGGCGTCCGCGTCGGGATTTCGCTACAGGCGATGGTTTGGCGCGCTGGGGGCACCAGGGAGGAGCTCGTGCTCGTGCGCATCTAGGGAGACCAACGGGAGGTGCGGGGGTGGCCGGAGCTGACGGCGGCGAGCTCTTTTGCGGCCGCCGGAGTTCGGGTATAGTTGGGGTTGGCACTAGGGGGCACGGCAGGTCGAACGGGTGAGTGCGTTAGGCTCCTGGGGACGTGTTGAAGGCGGTGGTGCACTCGGATGCGTGCTTGCACGGCCGTAGCCACGACGGCGTCGAGGCTCAATGGCGGCGAGCTTCGGGGGCTCGCGGGGCAACAGCTACGGGGCGAAATCAACGGCGTGGCTAAGGGGAAAGGGACCGGAAGCTCACAGCGGTGCCGTAGGGGTGGCTAGCGGGCTCGGGGGCGACCTTGACGGCGCGAATCGACGGCGAGGAGCTCAGGCGGCCGAGGTTGAAGATGACGGTGGTGGTGACGTTCCAGGCTCTCCCGGCTCGCGTAGCTCGGTGGGGAGGACGAGGAAGACACGGCAGTGCTTCTGGGCTCAGCGGCAGGGCGAGGGGAGCACGGGGGCTGCGCCTATGGCATACGGCGGCGACGAGCTTCGCTCGGGGAAGAGAGAGGGAGAGCCAGAGGAGGGGATGAGCACGGGGGAGGGGAATGAGGGGGCCAGGGGGTGCGTGGCGTCCATAGCGACGTCGGGGAGGCGGCCGAAGCAGGAGGTGGCCGTCGGTGGCCGCGCGCGTGCTGGCGCACCGCGGGCACACGCCCTTCGTCCTCCTGGCAGGAGCTAGGGGACGACTGGCATCGGCCTGGTGGGCTGGGCCGCTGGTGGCCTGGCGCTGGGCCAGGTAAGTGGCCCACTGGCCTACTCTCTCTCTCTCTTCAAATTTTATTCTGTTTTTCTATTTTTGTTATTCTGTTTTGATTTAGTTTAAATACTAAATCATTTTATAAAATCCTGAAAATATTTATGGACACTTTCTGAAATATTTCAGTGGCCCAAAAATAGTTCCAACATTATTTGAGCATTTGAATTATTTAATAGTATTTAAATGCCCAAATTCAAATATTTATGAATTAAGTCAATGCCCCTTTTGTTGACCTAAAATTATATGCACCATTTTTCCCAAGGGTTCTAACCCAAGGCAAAGAGGGTGAACATTTTTGAAGGGCATTTCAGGTTCATTGAATTTATTTTTAGTAAACCCTAGTTGATTTCAGGGGGGGGGTGCTGGGGGTTCTGCTTTCCCCATTTCAATTTCAGATGGAGGTAAACATGATGCACACTCTAATGCATAAGCTAGCTAGGGTGTGACATACGCAGCGCTGGCCCAGTTCATGGCCGCGACGCACCCGGTGTACAACCTCATGAAGATGCCTGGGAGCAGCGGTGTCCTCACCGTGCACGGGGACACCGGAGACGCGCTGCGAGTGCTCAAGCTCGCCTTCAAGACGGCGGCGACGGCACAGCCCGCCGACTCGGAGACCCCGGAGCCCAAGGGGGCTGCACCCGCCAAGAAGAAACAGTTGTTCACCCAAGACAAGGCAGAAACCAAGCAGATACCCGTTGATGAGGATGGGTCCACCAATGCCACTTTCACCATAGGCGCCAACCTCGAGCCCAAGCAGGAGGAGGCCCTGGTCAGGTTCCTACGCGCAAACAAGAAGGTATTCGCTTGGGAGCCTGACCAGTTGGCGGGGATCCCTAGGAGCGTAATCGAGCATCACCTCAATGTGTGCCCCAACGTGCGCCCTGTGAAGCAGAAGGCAAGGCGGCAGTCCATAGAAAAGCAGGCCTTCATCGTCCAAGAGACCCGCAAACTAGAAGCCGCTGGGGTTATTCGCGAGGTTCGATACCCGGATTGGTTGGCCAACCCTGTCGTTGTGCCAAAGAAGGGAGGGAAGGAGCGCATGTGTGTCGACTTCACCAACCTCAACAAGGCATGCCTGCAAGATCCGTTCCCGCTCCCCCGCATCGACCAGATCATCGATTCCACCGCAGAATGCGACCTGCTATGCTTCTTGGGTGCCTTCTATGGGTATCACCAGATCAAGATGGCGGTAGAAGACGTCGAAAAGACAGCCTTCCTAACCCCGTGTGGGGTGTACTGCTACACCTGCATGCCATTCGAGCTGGGTAACGCAGGGGTGACCTTTCAGCGGCTGATGCACATCACCTTGGGCCCGCAGCTCGGGAAGAATGTCGAGGCTTACGTCGATGACATTGTGGTGAAGTATCGGGAGGCCAGGACCCTGATACAAGACCTAGAGGAAACCTTCGCGAGCCTCAACGCAGTGAACCTGCGGCTCAACCCAGAGAAGTGTGTGTTCGGAGTCCCCTCGGGGAAGCTCTTGGGTTTCCTCGTGTCTCACCGAGGCATCGAGGCTAACCCGGAAAAGGTCAAGGCGGTCGAAGACATGAGCCTGCCAAAGACCCTTAGAGAAATGTAGAAGCTCACTTGGTGCGTGACCGCGCTAGGGCGCTTCATCTCCAAGTTGGGGGAGCGAGCGCTGCCCTTCTTCCAGCTAATGAAGAAAAAGGGGCCCTTTGAATGGACTGAAGAGGCTGACAAGGCGTTCCAGGATCTCAGGAGATACATGACCAGCCCTCCGGTCATGGTGGCTCCATGCCCTCAAGAGCCCCTGGTGCTTTACCTCGCCGCCACTCCCTACTCCGCCAGCGCAGCCCTGGTGGCGGTTAGGGAGGAGCGTCGAATCAAAACCATAGCAGCAGCCCGGGACAAGGCAAAACAGGAACAAGGAAGGCCCACAGAAACCGCCACCACGGCTGAGGAGGATCAGCCGCCGCAGAGGAGTGCACCGGAGGCGGAAGAGGCCCCTCTCCTAGATGGCCAGCCTCGGGAGGCCTCATCGCCTCACGAGGGACCATGGTCTCCGGAGGGCACCACCAGCACTGACGCACCCAACCTCGTTGAGCACCCAGTGTACTTCGTCAGCACGGTGTTGCGGGACGCGAGGGCACAGTACCCCATGCCTCATAAGCTCCTCCTCGCTCTACTGGTGGCCTCTTGCAAGCTACGGCACTATTTTCTGGGTCACCCTATCAAGGTCGTCTCGTCATACCCCCTGGAGAGATTGCTCAGGAGCCCTAACTCAGCTAGAAGGGCCACTGAGTGGAACATAGAACTGCAAGCATTTTAGCTCGAATTCAGCACCACCAGAGTCATCAAGGGAGGAGCATTAGCGGATTTTGTGGCAGAATGGATGGAGGCACTGTCGGGTGGTAGGATCGACATATGCCAACGGGTGGTTTATCATTGCGGGGGCCAATATAACGTCGCCGGTTCCTGGAAACGGGATGAGGCGTAGACATGCACGCCGGCGAATCTTACTCAGCTTCAGGGCTCTCCGGGGAGATAACACCCCTACTGCTGCTCTGCGGGGTCTCCGCATGGTTACTAAGTTCACAGGTGGCTACAATGCTCCTTGAGCTGTTGGGGGTGGAAGGAGGAAGAAGGGCTTAGCTCAGCCTGGTTCTTCTCCTTGAAAGTGTCTATGTCTAGAAAGAGAGTTCAACCCTTTGCGTGGGTGCACCGGGGGGTTTATATAGGCCTACCCCCCGGGGGTACAATGGTTATCCGACTGGGCGCGAGGCCCAGCTGTCTGTGACTATGCTCGCCGGCTTCTCCGCCGGCTTCTGGGGCCCGCCGGCTGGTGGGTACCGCCGACTGCCGGCTCCTGGGTCGACAGGCCGGCCCCACCGGCCAGGGCCTTGTCGGCGGCCGGTTACTGTTGCCCCGTGTTTGTTGGCGCAGGCTTGGCCGGGGTAAGCGTGGCTACAGTAACGCCGCCCTGGCGGGCGATTACTGTAGCCCCGCCGCACCTTGTCTCCTTAATGGGCGTCTCCTTCGAGGAAGGCGGCAGGCCGGCTACGCGAAGCCGGCCCTCTGTCTCGCCGGCTTGAGAGGGGGTGTGGCCGCCTTCGGCATCTCTCTGCCCGAAGGGGCCCACCGCCTCGGGGGCCACGCTGGCGGCCCGTCGAGGACGGCGTCGGAGCCGCCGTGGCTACAGTGCCGCGCCGGGCGGGCCGCAGCTGCCCGCACGACGCGCTGTACCAGGCGTGCTCCGGGTTTTGGGGGTGGCAGGCTCCACTGTAGCCATGCCCCGCTTCATCATC
Source organism: Triticum monococcum (assembly GCA_034509565.1). Taxonomy (NCBI): domain Eukaryota; kingdom Viridiplantae; phylum Streptophyta; class Magnoliopsida; order Poales; family Poaceae; genus Triticum; species Triticum monococcum. Next base: position 444,831,151 of record CM067845.1, read on the forward strand.
GCAGAGTGGACGCGTACATCGCGGGTACGGCGTTGACTGCTTTATCGGAGCCGGCCCGGCGGTAGCCGGCCGTGCCATAGCCGGTCGTGCCATAGCTGGCCCGGCCGCAGCCAGCCATGTCGTAGCCGGCCCTCCATAGTTTTCTTCATGGGGGTAAAAAGGGCGGGCCGCCCCCCAAGCCGGCTAGGATGGCAGTCGGCTAGGGGGAGGCGGCCCAGGTCTTGAGTCTCCTTATGAGCTGGATGGGCTCACGATTTTTTCTGAGTGGCCAGGGGAAGCCGGCTGGGCTACCCATGGCTATTTACCCCGACAGTAGTCCGCGAAGGCGGGCGAGCTTCATGGCGGACGGGAGGACGGGAAGCTTGGCCGGCTTCATACCGTGAGGGGCCGACTGCGTCGATGTAGCCGACTTCAGAGCGTTTTTTCTTTATTAGGGCGACCGTGGTTGACCCGCGGGCTGGCCGCGGGCCCCACGACAAGCCACGTGGCGGGGAAGTCCTGCCGTCGCACGCGCGCGACGGGACGCCGCCGCAGGCCCGGGCCCGCCACTCCCTGGCCTCGGCCCGGGCGCAGATCTTCTGTGGCCCGAGGGGGCTGCTCGCCTCCCCGCGGCCGTTACCTCGCGTCATCAAGGCGCGTAATTAACGCGGGCGTGGGGGAGATGGGCACGATCGATCCCCACGATCCCCCACGCCACGCATCCTCGTCTCTGGCGCACGCGCCTACAAGTAGGAGGGGAGGGGGAGAGGCACGGGCCTGTTCGCTCCCCCGCTCCCCATCCCTCCTGCTCTTCTTCTTCTTGCTCTTCTTCTTCTTCCTCGCGCCCGACGCAGTTTCGCGCCGTAGCCCTCCTACGCCGCCATGTCGCTGGCTTTGTCGAGCTCGTGGGACGGTTCCAACGTCCACGACGAGCACATCGAGTTCCTCCGCCAGACTCGGCGTCTGCCCGCCGCCGACCTCGTGCAGGTGCGCCTGGCGCCCGCGAAGGAGGTCTCGCCGGCGCCGGAGGAAGGCGAGCGCGTCGTCTTCCGCACGCACTTCCTCCGGGGCTTCGGCTTCCCGGCGAGCAGCTTCATGCGGTCCTTTCTGGAGTTCTACAACCTCCAACCGCACCACGTCACGCCCAACGCAGTGCTGCAACTCTCGTCCTTCGTCACGCTCTGCGAAGGGTACTTGGGGGTGCTGCCAATGCTGGAGCTCTGGGCGGAACTGTTCCAGAACAAGCTCGGCACCGTCTCCGCCGGCGTGCCGGCTCCCTGCGGCGCCTTCATCGCGATGAAGAGGGCCAGCGACGACAACCCCTTCCCCCACATTCCTCTGATCCAGTCGGTCAAGCTATGGCAGAAGTCTTACTTCTACGTCAAGAACGTCGCCCGGCACGGCGACTACGTCAAACTGCCGGCTTACGTAGCCGGCCCGCCGGCTGGGAGGCGGCGGACCTGGGGCTACCGGTCGAAATCCGTGTCTCCAGCGGGGAACGCTTCCATCTCCCGGCTTCGGGTGATGATCCAGTCGGAAGGTCTGCTCGCGTCCGACTTGGTAACCGCCTTCGTCGAGCGCCGCATCTTGCCTCTTCAAAGCCGGTCGCACATGATGTGCCAAATGAGTGGCCGGTTCGATCCTTGCCGGCTGAGCACATGGGAGATGCCCCACGCCGAGGTGGCTCTGATGGCGAACTACGTCGCCAACTTGAAGCTCACCGACGAGTGGCAATTCGGCAAGGCGCCGTACTCCCGCGCCCAACCTCCGCCTGTGGTAAGCTTTTCCTCTCGTCGTCTGCCGGCTTGGGCTAGCCGGCCTCTGACCAGGCGGCTATTTTTTCTTCTTTTTCCTTTTCATCAGAATCCTCTCCTCCCGCTGCCAGCCGGGGCAGCCGGAGTCGACCGAGAGTACGCCCCGGACCGCACGGTGGACGACCCCGACGACCCGGATCTCTCCGCCGTCGCCATGGAGGACGCCGCCGAGCTCGGCGGCGCCGGGCTTTCGGCCAGTTTCGACGACTGGCCGGACGATTTTGAAGCCGGAGAACTCCCGCGCCGCCAGCCGGCAACCGACCGCCGCGGCGCGAGCTCGTCTGCCGCGCCAACTGCCGGTGGCGGGAAGGGAAACGCCGGGCCGCGCTCCTACTCTTTGGAAGCCGGCCGAAGAAACCGAAGGCCTCCGCCGCGGCCACAAAGCGCGAGGAGGCGGCGGCGAAGGTGGCCCGCTTCCGGAAGGCGGTGAAGAAGCCCCCGTCAGTTCCCGCGTAAGTCTAGCAGCCGCCTGCATACTTGTTACTCTGAAGTTTTCTTTCCTTGAATGTTTTTCTGATTTCCTGGGCAGGGCGCCACTCTCCCTCGAGCGAGGCCCAGCCGGCTCCGTGGTCGGGCCGAGCGCCGGTTCCTCAGGGTCCCGCCGAATGGACCCCCGCGCCGAACTTGACGCAGCCACATAGCGCAACGCTCGCGAGGCGCGCCGAGAGAGGGAGGCGGCCGAGTGGGCGGCGGCGGAGCGAGAGGCCGCCCAGACGGCGCCAGGGCGAGCGAGCGCGGCGGCCGAGACTCCGTCGGAGCGGGCGGCCGTGGAGACGGAGGTGGAAGGCGCGCGCAGCTAGACTCCGCTGCTCGCCATCCCCCTCCAGACCTTGGATCCGGACATCCCTCTGCCCACGGCGGAGGAGATTATCCCCGAGCAGCCGCCGGTGCAGAGGGACGGGGTCTTCGAGGGATCCGTTGAGAGGACATCGTTAGCAGCGCTAGCCGGAGCAGGCGAAGGCGGCCGATCGTCAGCGGTGCCGGAGGAGCAGGCCCGAGCTGCACCCGAGGCCGGAGCTGGCCTTGAGATCAAGCCGGCGGCGAGCCGGCCCGCCGGAGGGGGCACGGCCCCGTCGGACACGCGCCGAGCCGCGGGGGCCGAGCGGACGGCAGACGCCTTGGAGGCGGCCAGCTCCGCTACGTCCGGCTGGACTCCCAGCGGAGGGAGCGGCGAGCTGAACGTCGCGGCTCAAGAGGTTCGGAGCCGGCTGCAGGCACAGGCCGGCCTCCTGAGGCAATTCACTCAGGAGTTTCTGTCGACGCGGTCTGCAATCCGGGTAAGTCTTCACTCCTTGACCACTCTGGTCCTTTGAATTTTTTCCGTGGGGGAGCGCTAGCGCACCCACTGGGTGTAGTCCCCGAGATCCGGGCCGACTGCAGCGCAGTCGGGTCGGATCTTACTAGACGACTATGCTAACTGTTTTTTCTGATCTTCAGGATTATCACAATTCTCGCGCGGCCGCCTTCAACTCCCAGGCTCGGGAGCTAAGCCGGAGGACCGAAGACCTCGCCAGCAGCCGGCGTAAGTGCTTTGTCATTATTAACTTCTCGTGGGGGCGCGACAGCGCACCCACTGGGTGTAGTCCCCGAGATCCGGGCCGACTGCAGCGCAGTCGGGTCGGATCTTACTTGACGACTTTTCCTTTGCTGATTTTTCTCTTTATTTCTTGCTCGTGCAGAGGCCAACGCCGACCTGCGGAGGGAACTCGGCATGGTGCAGGCCGCTCTTCGTGCCAAGGACACCGAGTACGCTGACTTGGCTCAAGAGCGCGACCGCCTGGCGACGAAACTGGCCGACCAAGAGGAGAGCAACAAGGCGGCCCTGCAAAAGGCGCAGGACGGCGAGGCTACCCTGAGGGCGGATTTCGAAACCAGGGAGGTGAGCTGGGTCGAGACGCGCCGGGCGCTGGAAGAAGGCTTCGGCCGGGTCGAGGATCTCATTGATGGTAGGCTGTCTTTCTTGCTCTTCTTCCATTCGCCGGCCGCCTATGGTTTTGTTTTGACTTGTGTTTGCTGTCTTGCGCAGAGTACTTCCCCGGCCAGTCCGTCCTTGCCGCCCAAGCCATCGAAGCCTACCGCGAGGAGCGCCGTCAGGCCGGGGTCGTGATTCCGCCGGATGCGAACCGGACGTTGTAGGAGCAGCTTATCGCCGTCCAGGCGCGGCTGCAGCCGGCCCACCGGTGGCTCCGCCGGCTCCAACGCATCGGGGCGACGATGCTGGCCGCGCTCTGGCCTGGCCAGACAATTCCCCGGACCCCAAGCCGGGCGGCCGACTGGCTCGAAGTCTGTCAGGACCCCGATTCTAAGCCACATCGATCTAGCCGGTAACACCTCATATCACTTTGCGGCCTCACGCACGGTATCCCACGGGTGTCGCCTTACCATGGCCCGGGACCGTTTGCGCCTGTTGGCTCGCGTATATGACAATGTCGCTAGCATCCATATGACCGAGAACCCAGGCCGACATGGCTAGTCGTGAACCCAAAGCGGCACAGACCTATGGAGACAGGCATACATGAATCACAACGAACATGTCGGTCATCAACGAGTGATTCCGGGCTGTAGCACTGGGCTAACAGGACTCCGGGGAATCCCGGGCTGTAGCAGGCTAGACAGGACTCCGGAGATCACCGCGTGACATTTCCCCGAAGGGACAGGCATAGGGACGATGTGAAACACATGCCGGCCAGTCAAGCGTCCTGAACAGTAGTGCTGGGCTAGCAGGACTCCGGTGAACCGGGCTGTAGCGGACTACTATGGCTCGAGGAGCACTAGACTACATTTCCCCATAAGAAAGGCTGCGAAGGACAAACAACTAGATTGTCGGATCCCACTCATACCAAGCATTTCAATCATACATACAATATGCTCGATATGAGTACATACAACATGGCATCACAACAAAACTCTACAACTCAAGTACTTTATTTAAAGGCTCCAGGGAGCCATACATAACCTATCCATACAGGTAGGGGTCACATGACCCGACACTCAAGTCATACAGTCATACAAGCACATGCGGAAGCAACTAGTCTGAGTACAGACTCTAGAAAGAAAGAAGGCTTCTCGAAGCCTGTCTATCTACATAGGGCCCTCCATGTCCTGGATCACCACCTGGGTGGCTAGTCACTCGTCGACGTCAAGATCTACGTAAAACCCATCGGAGGGGGCAGTGTTGTCGTCTGAAAACAATAAATAAGCAAACATGAGTACAAAGGTACTCAGCAAGTCTTACATCAGAACCTACTGTACATGCTCATTCTCAAGAAGGTGGTGGGGTTTATGCAGCAAGCCAGCCTTGACTCTTGGCTAAGCTATCCTACGGAATCTTTTAGCAAAATAGTTTTCGCACACGAGTCCACTACTCACCATCACAATACTCCACCGTGGATCCTCCCACGTATCCTGCGAGGGGGCCATCCTTGGTACTCACACTTATCTTGAGTCTTTTAGTAGTATCCATTAACTTGTCTATGAACTGTATAGGCAACCAAGTAGTCCTTTACCGCGGATGCGGCTATTCGAATAGTTTTATACCCTGCAGGGGTGTACTTCGTCATACACGCTTTCACTGCTTACCGCCGTCTACACGACATGTACTTGGCAACCTTCAAGCGGAAGCCCAGCGAGGGTGTCGGCCACGGCCTACCTAAACACCTAAGCCCCTAGTCCAGGTTATCGTTTATCCAGGTTCCATCCGCAGGGAGTCCGGCTGAGGTTTCCACATACGGCCCCGAACGATGTGAACAGGGTTCCCGAGACACCAAACGGGTGACTCGGTACACCGTGCCACGGTGTATCTACTGCAACATAGCCCACCCCTAGGGTCAGCGCTACGCACGGCCGCCAACACATATCCTACAAGCACCAGAAACTATTTGCAACTCCTGGACAGAGTACTAGGGTGGCTAAGAAGCCGAGAGGGTCCATTTGTTTCGGGCCCAATGTACGGTAGTAACTGCATCTTAAATCACACATACAGATCTCGGTTCTTATGGACGGCCTCAATGAAACAACCCACCATGTACTCCTACATGGCCTCTCATCGATACCTTTACCAAAACTTGTTCAACACATCCCTCATATTACTGGCACAAGCATTTCACTCTAGCCCATCACCCAGATGAACCAGACCTGACACAACTCTAAGCATAGCAGGCATAGCAAGGTAGGAATCACAAAACATGGCTCAATCAACTCCTACACATGCTAGTGGGTTTCATCTAGTTACTGTGGCAATGACAGGTCATGCAGAGGATAAGGGTTCAACTACCGTAGCACACAGTAGTTTGAATCGTGTTGTCTTAATGCAGTAAACAAGAGCAGGAGCGAGAACATGGGTTGTATCGGAATGATCAATGGTTGCTTGCCTGATGGAGTGGTGACGGGATACTGCCCTTCAGTTGGATACTCGTGAATATCCTTGGAGGCAGAACCTACCACGAAGAACACAACCGAGCACAATCAACACATGACGATATGCAACAATATGATGCATGCTATGACATGGCAACATGGATGTGTCTTGAGCTAATGCAACTAGCTATAATTTAAATGGAGTTGGTTTGAGTACAAGATTCAAATTCCAACCCCATATATGATTATTTAAATGCCCTTTATTTGTTTTGTCCAAAACAGGGGACAAACATTGTTCAAACATGCATGAAAATGGCACAGATGGATTCCTTGAATTTTTCTGATAATTTTACATATATAATTTGTCTCATTTGGAGTTATGGTTGAATTTCTATGAATTTTTGAAGTTTTGGGTATTTTCGGGAATTTCCTGAATTATTTTTAAACTAGAAAATGGTTTACTGCGTCAGCCTTGCGTCAGCATGACATCAGCAAGTCAAAGGCGCCAGCCAGGGCAAACCTGACTGGTGGGGCCCCCTGGTCAGTGTCTCTGTGCACTAACCGCGCTTAGTTAGCCTAATTAACAGGCGGGGCCCACTAGTCAGTGACTATACTAATTAACTAATCTATTTAGTTAGTACTAACAGGGTAATTAGCCGGGCAGGGCCCGCATGTTAGTGAGAGAGGGGGGGGGGGAGTCAACCCACGTCAGCAGGTCAAACCTCCCCGGTCAGCGGGTCAAGGCCCGCCGGCGTTTAGCCGCCGGTGAGGCCAGACGCGGTGGCGCGCTGCGGAAATCGCCCACGGGGCACCATTTGGGGCGTGGAGAGCATCTACGAGCTCCTGGGAACGAGCCGCAGCTCTTGGTGGTGGTGGTGGAGCTCGGGGTGGCCGGGGACGTCGCCGGCGACGACTTTGGCGGTCGCCGGAGTTCGGGTGATCGCGGGATCACGTTTTGGTGCGTAGAAGAGCGGGGCAAAGGGGCTAGGAGGGCGCTACGCACCGCGAGGAGTAAGTTCGACACTCCAGGGTGACCATTTGGTCACCGGAGCATCGTCGACAGCGAGCTCAGGCGGCGGCGCACTTCGGTCATCACGGGGGTGACGGCTATGGCAACCAATTGAAGCGGGGAAGAGGGGGAAACGGTTGCGGAGCTCACCGCGGTGCCGTAGGGATGGTTAGCGGGCTCGGGGGCGTCCTGCGTGCGGCGAATCGATGATGAAGGTGGCCGGAGCCCGAGGTGGAAGACGACGGCGATGGCGATGTTGCTGGCCTCCCGGGGTCACGTGCCTTGGCGTACGGCTCTACGGCGTCGAGGCGAAGCTCATGGGGGCGCTGGCCGGCGTGGGGGTGCTGGTGGCCACGGTAACGACAAGCGACGGCGACGGTGACTCTCGGATGAGCTCGGGGAAGAGAGTCAGGGGAGCGAGAGAGAGTGGAGCGAGTGAGGGAGAGGAGCGACGGGACACGGGACATCGTCGTGGCGTCGCTAGGAGGGCCGGGGGGAGCAGGAGGTGGAAGCAGGAGGTGGCTTCGCCTCCTGTGCGCGCGCCACGCCGTCGTCCTCCTGGCAAAGGAAGGAGACGACTGGCGTCGCCTGGTGGGCTGGGCCATGCTGGGCCGGTTGGTGGCGCCAGGTAAGTGGCCCACTGGCCTACTCTCTCTCTCTCTCAAATTTTATTCTGTTTTCTATTTTTGCTATTCTGTTTTGATTTTGTTTAAATACTAAATCATTTTATAAAATCCTGAAAATATTTATGGACACTTTCTGAATTATTTCAGTGGCCCAAAAATAATTCCAACATTATTTGAGCATTTGAATTATTTAATAGTATTTAAATGCCCAAATTCAAATATTTATGAATTAAGTCAATGCCCCTTTTGTTGACCTAAAAATATATGCATCATTTTTCCCAAGGGTTCTAACCCAAGGCAAAGAGGGTGGACATATCTGAAGGGCATTTCAGGTTCATTGAATTTATTTTTAGTAAACCCTAGTTGATTTCAGGGGGGCGCTGGGGGTTCTGCTTTCCCCATTTCAATTTTCTGATGAAGGTAAGCATGATGCACACTCTAATGCATAACCTAGCTAGGGTGTGACAACTCACCCCAACTCAATAGAATCTCGTCCCGAGATTTAGGATCATCTGGGAAGAAGGCGGGGTACTCGAGTCAAAGACGATCCTCCCTTTCCCAAGTGGCTTCTTCCTCGGAATGGTGTGACCATTGAACCTTGAGAAACTTGATATTATGACGTCGAGTGGTACGCTCGGCTTGATCAAGGATACGAACGGGGTATTCCCGATAAGAAAGGTTATCTTGTAAATCAAGCGTTTCGTGGTCCACTCCACGGATAGGATCCGCGAAGCAACGCCTGAGTTGCGAAACGTGGAAGACGTCGTGAACTCTGGAAAGATGCGGAGGTAGTTCCAATTGGTAGGCAACTTCTCCTCGCTTGGCAAGAATGCGAAAAGGTCCAATGTAACGAGGAGCCAATTTGCCTTTGATACCGAAGCGATGGGTTCCCTTTAACGGGGTAACTCGAAGGTAAGCTTTCTCGTCAATTTCAAATGTCATAGGCTTATGCTTACGATCATATTGACTCTTTTGGCGAGATTGGGCCGTTTTCAATTTCTCACGAATAACGCGAACCTGCTCTTCTGCTTCCTGAATCATATCTGGGCCAAAGAGTTGTCTTTCCCCGGTTTCTGACCAGTTAAGAGGCGTTCGACATTTTCGTCCATAGAGAACTTCGAAGGGAGCCTTGCCCAAACTAGCTTGATAGCTATTGTTATAGGCAAACTCCGCGAATGGAAGGCATTTCTCCCAACTCATTCCGAACGAGATAACAGAAGCTCGGAGCATATCTTCCAGAATTTGATTTACTCGCTCTACTTGACCACTTGATTGAGGATGGAAGGCGGTGCTAAAGGAGAGATGAGTTCCCATAGCATTTTGGAAACTTTCCCAAAATCGAGAGGTGAAGAGACTTCCACGGTCTGAGTTAATTTCCAACGGGACACCATGAAGAGACACTATTCGGGAGATGTATAAGTCAGCTAGCTGGCTAGCGGTGATACTCTCACGAACAGGTAGAAAATGGGCTACTTTGGAAAGACGGTCGATCACGACGAAGATGGCATTATTTCCCCTCTTGGTCCTGGGAAACCCAGTGATGAAGTCCATACTGATTTTGTCCCATTTCCATTCAGGAATAGCCAAAGGTTGAAGGGTGCCAGCAGGCCGTTGATGCTCCGCTTTAACACGACGACAAACGTCGCAATTAGCAATGTATTGAGCGATTTCTCTCTTCATCCTAGTCCACCAAAACCTCTGGCGTAGGTCTTGATACATTTTGGTACTACCGGGATGAATGGTGAGAGGGGATTCATGAGCTTCCTTAAGGATCAGTCGCCTCAGGTTTCGCGCCTTCGGAACCACTAGGCGATTCCCAAAGTATACAACACCTTGGTCATCAATGGAGAAACAATTCACGACTCCTTTTCTAACGTTTCTCTTGATACGGGAAATTCCCGGATCTATCTTCTGCGCCTTGATGACCTGATCCGTAAGGGTAGGTTCCGCTACCAGGGTGGATAGGAATCCTTGAGGAACAATGTGAAGATTAAGCTTGCGAAATTCCTCATGGAGAAGTGGTTGACTTTGTTGTAACATCAGGTTGTTACAATAGGACTTACGACTTAATGCATCGGCCATGACATTGGCCTTGCCAGGGGTGTAAGTTATTCCTAAGTCGTAATCCGAGATCAACTCGACCCAACGTCTCTGCCTGAGATTCAAATCTGGTTGGGTGAAGATATATTTCAAGCTTTGGTGATCGGTGAAGATCTCGCAACGATTACCGAGGAGGTAATGTCGCCAGGTTTTGAGTGCATGGACTACAGCTGCAAGCTCTAGATCATGTGTGGGATAATTTTCCTCATGTGGGTGTAATTGTCGTGAAGCATAGGCAATTAACTGACGATCCTGCATGAGTATGCAACCTAGTCCTTGTCGCGAGGCGTCGCAATAGATAATAAAGTCCTTGGAGAAATCTGGTGGTACCAGTACGGGAGCAGATGTCAGGCGTCTTTTCAGTTCCTGAAAACTGAACTCGCACTGTGGAGTCCACTCAAACTTCTTATCTTTCTTGAGGAGTTCAGTTAGAGGTTTAGCAACCCTAGAGAAATTCTCGACGAAGCGGCGGCAATAGCTCGCTAGGCCAAGGAAACTCCGAACTTGCTTGATCGAAACAGGTGGAGTCCAATCAAGGACGGCTTGAACTCGCTCGGGATTGACAGCAATACCCTTACCAGAGATTACATGGCCTAGATAGGTCACTTCTGACAACCAAAATTCACACTTGGAGAATTTGGCATAAAGGCGATGCTCTCGAAGTTTCATCAATACCAGCCTTAGATGTTCGGCATGTTCCTCTTCATTCTTGGAGTAGATGAGTATGTCATCGAGGTATACTACGACGAATTTGTCCAAGTACTCCATGAAAACCGAGTTCATTAACCGAGAGAAAGTGGCCGGGGCATTGGTTAAACCGAAGGACATGACGGTGTACTCGTATTGGCCATAACGAGTAACAAAAGCCGTTTTGGGAATGTCCCCGTTTCTGATTTTGATTTGATGGTAGCCCAACCTCAAATCCATCTTGGAAAAGACTGAGGATCCAGCGAGCTGATCATACAGGTCGTTGATCCTGGGAAGCGGGTATTTGTTCTTGATGGTGACCAGATTGACAGGTCGGTAATCCACAACCATTCGATCCGTTCCATCCTTCTTCTTGACGAAGAGGACGGGGCAAGCCCAAGGAGAGGAGCTAGGACGGATGAACCCTTTGTTCAAGGACTCATCGAGTTGGTTCTTAAGCTCGGCTAGTTCTAAGGGTGCCATCTTGTAGGGTCTTCTAGCAATTGGAACTGTTCCTGGAACAAGGTCTATCACAAACTCGACATCCCGGTCAGGTGGAACACCTGGCAGTTCTTCCGGAAACACATCCGGGAAGTCTCGGACTACCGGAACGTCCTCAAGGTCTGGAAGGGGGTTGGCATTGAGAGAGTAAAGTTGGCGCTTGGCCACTCGAGTTAAGACATTAACTGTCTTGCCCGAGGGATGGGTAAGTTGAACGGTTCTAGTGGCACAATCGATCTTGGCATAACGAGCCGACATCCAGTCCATACCCAAGATGATGTTTATGTCGGAGGACTTGAGAGCTATTAAAGATGCAAGGAAGACAAGCCTATCGACAAGAATTTCGTTCCCATGGCTTACCCTAGAAGTTTGCCATTTGGAACCCGGAGTTTGAATTACCATGGAAGTGGGCATGTCACAGAATGTCGTGCTATGCAACCGAGCATAATTCTCGGATATGAATGAATGAGATGCTCCAGTATCGAAAAGAACAGATTCCGGATGGCAGTTAACAAGGAGCGTACCAAGGACGACGTTGGGATCCTCATGAGCCTCTTCGGCTGAAACATAGTTGACATGGCCACGTGCAGTAGTGGCCGGCTTGGCGTAGAAAGTCTTTCCCGCGGGCTTACCACGGCCAACGGACTTTCCAGCTTGATTGGGGTTGTTCTGGGGACACTCTCGACTATAGTGACCCGGTTCTCCACACTTGAAGCATGTTACCACAGTGGGGCGTGGAGCAACATTAGCAGCGGGGCCACGATAGGACTTGGACGGTGCAATTTGCTGGTTGGGACGAGGCGCCTCAAAGGATGGCCTCGGGGTGAATCTGGGTGGCAGTGCGGTGCTTGGAATCCACACCCGGCGCTTCTGAGCTCTAGAGCCGGATGAAGACCCAAAATCACGAGAATGCTTGCGTGAAGCGTCATGATCAGTCTGGCCTGTCTCAGCACTGATAGCTTTATTGACCAGCTTCTGGAAGGATGTGCACTCATGCAGACGGAGATCGCGGCGAAGCTCAGGGCTAAGTCCCTTACGGAACCTTGCCTGCTTCTTGGCGTCAGTAGAAACCTCTTCAGGAGCATAGCGTGCCAGGTTCCCAAATTCTCGGCTATATGCACCCACAGTCAGCCTTCCTTGGGTGAAGTTGCAGAACTCCTCCCTCTTGCGATCCATGAGACCTTCCGGAATGTGATGCTCACGGAAAGCCTCGCTGAACTAAGCCCAGGTAGTGATTTGGCCGACCGGGCGCATAGCTTCGTAGTTTTCCCACCAATGGCTAGCGGGGCCCTCAAGATGATAAGCAGCATAGGTAACCTTGTCGGCTTCAGCTACGTTGGCAGAACGTAGCTTGTGGGTGATGCTGCGAAGCCAATCATCCGCGTCGAGGGGCTCGACGGAATGGTTAAACTTTGGTGGGTACAACTTGATAAAGTCGTTGATTGACACCAAGTCATTTCGTGGGTGGCGTGCAGTGTTCTGCTCAATCCGCTCCAACAGGCGGTTGGTCTCACGCTTGTTCCTTTCCGCCTCCAGCATCACTTCGGCCAGGGAAGGTGGGTGAGGCAAATTTTCACCTCTAGCTGCATTAGCTTCCCCCTACACCGGGGCAGCAGGGTTTCCACGGGTGTTGACCATCCTAGGAGGAAAAACAAGACAACGGTTTAGACAAGGATGGCTCAAACTTAACAGGGAAGTGCAGAATGTAAAGGATAACGCGGAATGCAGAGATGCTCATTCGTATGCCATGGTAATATAAAACTGCCATATATACACCAACGGTCATACTCGTCATACATAGTTTAGTACAAGCCCATGCTACAGTACAACTATGAAAGTACACGTTACATCTCATCGGAGGCATTCCGAGTCCCTATACATTATTTGTCTACACCTCCGGAATCGATTACACACCAAGTCGTATTCCACAAGTCACACAGGACAGTGGAGATACAACTACTACAATACTAGTGGTACTACTACTAACTCAGATAGCTCCGTAGTAGTCCTCATAGAAGTCACCTCCATAGCCTGGAAGTTCAACGTGATCATCCGGAAACAGGCGGTCCTGAGGAGCCTGTGGACCATAGGGGCTAGGATAAGGTCTTGGACCAACAAACGGTGGCATGCGGGGACCAAGGGGTGGGGTGATGCCTCCCACATCACGCCAATCCACCATGTCTGGCAGAGCTGCTCTCACAGGATACAGATCCCTGGTATCCATACATCCAGCTTGCACCACGGGTGCAAACCGAGTCAATGTGGCCCAATGATCAGCACGGGTATTGAAGAGATCCAGCCTCAAGGCCCGATTCTCTCGGTCCTTATCTTCGAGCATCTCAGCGGTGGTACGAGTTAATGAGTCCTCCTGAGTGGAGTCAGCATAGATAGCCTGAAGATACCCTTGCGCTCCCAGAAGTGAAGCTGGCATGTAACGGAAGTCAGTGTTCCGAAGCAGGCCAGTCCGGACTCGCAAGATGGTCATCATGGAATAGGCAGCATCCTGCACAGCCATCTCAATGGTAACTCCGAGTCCATAGGAACAGTGAAGGGGCTCGGTAGATCCAGGATAGGAAGGAAATATCCTGACGGTGCATAAATACTGGCTTTGATTAAAGTCACGGAACTGCTCTTCAACAGTGTATTCAGGATACCAACGGTATCCTGTCTCGATCATGACCCAGACCAACATAGCAGTATGACCGGGCACGTCGAGGCACCTGGTCAGGCGAACCACTTGATTTTGAGACTGATTGGCCATCTGAAAGCACAACCACAAGACAAAGACATCAGAATTCCTAGGGAAAATTGGGCAGCATAACGGCTGTAAATGCTCAGAAAAAGATTTGAGACATCCACAACAGTTCACAATACCGCTCAACAGCATCATATCAAGGTTCTGATTCAAATAGCCACGTACTAAAATGGTAGAAACTGGACTGAAACTCGTAGCAATAATCCTATGAACTACTACGGATTAGTAACACGTGAACCTGATAGAAGAAGAGAGCCTAGTCCTTACCCACGTTGAATGAGAAGAGAATGACTCAGATCAGAAGCATAGGGTAAAGGAGTAAAAAGAACCTTACGTTCCCTCCCACAATCAATTCCCTTACATATAACTAAAGCATTTCTAGACTCGACATCGACCAGTTTGGCTGAACGAACCTACAGGCAGTCCGGCTCTGATACCAACGCTGTCAGGACCCCGATTCTAAGCCACATCGATCTAGCCGGTAACACCTCATATCACTTTGCGGCCTCACGCACGGTATCCCACGGGTGTCGCCTTACCATGGCCCAGGACCGTTTGCGCCTTTTGGCTCGCGTATATGACAATGTCGCTAGCATCCATATGACCGAGAACCCGGGCCGACATGGCTAGTCGTGAACCCAAAGCGGCACAGACCTATGGAGACAGGCATACATGAATCACAACGAACATGTCGGTCATCAACGAGTGATTCCGGGCTGTAGCACTGGGCTAACAGGACTCCGGGGAATCCCGGGCTATAGCAGGCTAGACAGGACTCCGGAGATCACCGCGTGACATTTCCCCGAAGGGACAGACATAGGGACGAAGTGAAACACATGCCGGCCAGTCAAGCGTCCTGAACAGTAGTGCTGGGCTAGCAGGACTCCGGTGAACCGGGCTGTAGCGGACTACTATGGCTCGAGGAGCACTAGACTACATTTCCCCATAAGAAAGGCTGCGAAGGACAAACAACTAGATTGTCGGATCCCACTCATACCAAGCATTTCAATCATACATACAATATGCTCGATATGAGTACATACAACATGGCATCACAACAAAACTCTACAACTCAAGTACTTTATTTAAAGGCTCCAGGGAGCCATACATAACCTATCCATACAGGTAGGGGTCACATGACCCGACACTCAAGTCATACAGTCATACAAGCACATGCGGAAGCAACTAGTCTGAGTACAGACTCTAGAAAGAAAGAAGGCTTCTCGAAGCCTGTCTATCTACATAGGGCCCTCCATGGCCTGGATCACCACCTGGGTGGCTAGTCACTCGTCGACGTCAAGATCTATGTAAAACCCATCGGAGGGGGCAGTGTTGTCGTCTGAAAACAATAAATAAGCAAACATGAGTACAAAGGTACTCAGCAAGTCTTACATCAGAACCTACTGTACATGCTCATTCTCAAGAAGGTGGTGGGGTTTATGCAGCAAGCCAGCCTTGACTCGTGGCTAAGCTATCCTACGGAATCTTTTAGCAAAATAGTTTTCGCACACGAGTCCACTACTCACCATCACAATACTCCACCGTGGATCCTCCCTCGTATCCTGCGAGGGGGCCATCCTTGGTACTCACACTTATCTTGAGTCTTTTAGTAGTAACCATTAACTTGTCTATGAACTGTATAGGCAACCAAGTAGTCCTTTACCGCGGACGCGGCTATTCGAATAGTTTTATACCCTGCAGGGGTGTACTTCATCATACACGCTTTCACCGCTTACCGCCGTCTACACGACATGTACTCGGCAACCTTCAAGCGGAAGCCCAGCGAGGGTGTCGGCCACGGCCTACCTAAACACCTAAGCCCCTAGTCCAGGTTATCGCCTATCCAGGTTCCATCCGCAGGGAGTCCGGCCGAGGTTTCCACATACGGCCCCGAACGATGTGAACAGGGTTCCCGAGACACCAAACGGGTGACTCGGTACACCGTGCCACGGTGTATCTACCGCAACATAGCCCACCCCTAGGGTCAGCGCTACGCACGGCCGCCAACACATATCCTACAAGCACCAGAAACTATTTGCAACTCCTGGACAGAGTACTAGGGTGGCTAAGAAGCCGAGAGGGTCCATTTGTTTCGGGCCCAATGTACGGTAGTAACTGCATCTTAAATCACACATACAGATCTCGGTTCTTATGGACGGCCTCAATGAAACAACCCACCATGTACTCCTACATGGCCTCTCATCGATACCTTTACCAAAACATGTTCAACACATCCCTCATATTACTGGCACAAGCATTTCACTCTAGCCCATCACCCAGATGAACCAGACCTGACACAACTCTAAGCATAGCAGGCATAGCAAGGTAGGAATCACAAAACATGGCTCAATCAACTCCTACACATGCTAGTGGGTTTCATCTAGTTACTGTGGCAATGACAGGTCATGCAGAGGATAAGGGTTCAACTACCATAGCACACAGCAGTTTGAATCGTGTTGTCTTAATGCAGTAAACAAGAGCAGGAGCGAGAACATGGGTTGTGTCGGAATGATCAATGGTTGCTAGCCTGATGGAGTGGTGACGGGATACTGCCCTTCAGTTGGATACTCGTGAATATCCTCGGAGGTAGAACCTACCACGAAGAACACAACCGAGCACAATCAACACATGACGATATGCAACAATATGATGCATGCTATGACATGGCAATATGGATGTGTCTTGAGCTAATGCAACTAGCTATAATTTAAATGGAGTTGGTTTGAGTACAAGATTCAAATTCCAACCCCATATATGATTATTTAAATGCCCTTTATTTGTTTTGTCCAAAACAGGGGACAAACATTGTTCAGACATGCATGAAAATGGTACAGATGGATTCCTTGAATTTTTCTGATAATTTTACATATATAATTTGTCTCATTTGGAGTTATGGTTGAATTTCTATGAATTTTTGAAGTTTTGGGTATTTTCTGGAATTTCCTGAATTATTTTTAAACTAGAAAATGGTTTACTGCGTCAGCCTTGCGTCAGCATGACATCAGCAAGTCAAAGGCGCCAGCCAGGTCAAACCTGACTGGTGGGGCCCCCTGGTCAGTGTCTCTGTGCACTAACCGCGCTTAGTTAGCCTAATTAACAGGCGGGGCCCACTAGTCAGTGACTATACTAATTAACTAATCTATTTAGTTAGTACTAACAGGGTAATTAGCCGGGCAGGGCCCGCATGTTAGTGAGAGAGGGGGGGGGAGTCAACCCACGTCAGCAAGTCAAACCTCCCCGGTCAGCGGGACAAGGCCTGCCGGCGTTTAGCCGCCGGCGAGGCCAGACGCGGTGGCGCGCGGCGGAAATCGCCCACGGGGCACCATTTGGGGCGTGAAGAGCATCTACGAGCTCCTGGGAACGAGCCGCAGCTCTTGGTGGTGGTGGTGGAGCTCGGGGTGGCCGGGGACGTCGCCGGCGACGACTTTGGCGGTCGCCGGAGTTCGGGTGATCGCGGGATCACGTTTTGGTGCGTAGAAGAGCGGGGCAAAGGGGCTAGGAGGGCGCTACGCACCGCGAGGAGTAAGTTCGACACCCCAGGGTGACCATTTGGTCACCGGAGCATCGTCGACAGCGAGCTCAGGCGGCGGCGCACTTCGGTCATCACGGGGGTGACGGCTACGGCAACCAATTGAAGCGGGGAAGAGGGGGAAACGGTTGCGGAGCTCACCGCGGTGCCGTAGGGATGGTTAGCGGGCTCGGGGGCGTCCTGCGTGCGGCGAATTGATGATGAAGGTGGCCGGAGCCCGAGGTGGAAGACGACGGCGATGGCGATGTTGCTGGCCTCCCGGGGTCACGTGCCTTGGCGTACGGCTCATGGGGGCGCTGGCCGGCGTGGGGGGTGCTGGTGGCCATGGTAACGACAAGCGACGGCGACGGCGACTCTCGGATGAGCTCGGGGAAGAGAGTCAGGGGAGCGAGAGAGAGTGGAGCGAGTGAGGGAGAGGAGCGACGGGACACGGGACATCGTCGTGGCGTCGCTAGGAGGCCGGGGGGAGCAGGAGGTGGAAGCAGGAGGTGGCTTCGCCTCCTATGCGCGCGCCACGCCGTCGTCCTCCTGGCAAAGGAAGGAGACGACAGGCGTCGCCTAGTGGGCTGGGCCGTGCTGGGCCGGTTGGTGGCGCCAGGTAAGTGGCCCACTGGCCTACTCTCTCTCTCTCAAATTTTATTCTCTTTTCTATTTTTGCTATTCTGTTTTGATTTAGTTTAAATACTAAATCATTTTATAAAATCCTGAAAATATTTATGGACACTTTCTGAATTATTTCAGTGGCCCAAAAATAATTCCAACATTATTTGAGCATTTGAATTATTTAATAGTATTTAAATGCCCAAATTCAAATATTTATGAATTAAGTCAATGCCCCTTTTGTGGACCTAAAAATATATGCATCATTTTTCCCAAGGGTTCTAACCCAAGGCAAAGAGGGTGAACATATCTGAAGGGCATTTCAGGTTCATTGAATTTATTTTTAGTAAACCCTAGTTGATTTCAGGGGGGGTGCTGGGGGTTCTGCTTTACCCATTTCAATTTTCTGATGAAGGTAAGCATGATGCACACTCTAATGCATAACCTAGCTAGGGTGTGACAAAGTCGCAGTCAGCCGCTTCGAGGCCTGGAAGGCGTCCGCGGCCCGTCTTGGAGCCGGGCGCGCGCTGGAGTTCGTCCGCGCGTGGTACCCAGGGCTAAGCCTGGACCAGCTGCGGACGTGGCGGTCAGAAGCCGACGCCGAGCTGGAGGAGGTGCGGCCGGCGATCGCGCAGCTCGCCTCGACGATCGCCGAGTGTACCGACACCAGCATCTTCGCGCCGGAGCTCAACGATGATGGCGCCGCCCAGCCGGAGGAATGGTTCGGGCTGAACCCGGCGGACGGCGAGGACTCGGCGGAAGAGATCGCCTCCAGCGACGAGGGCGAGGACGACGAGGAGGAGGACAGCAAAGACGCCGAGCCGACTGGTGGGGCGGCCGACCGTCCCCCAGCCGATCGTGCCTCTAGCAACGAGCCACGCAGGAGCGCGCCCTCTGCCGGAGACGACGATCAAGCCGAGGTTGGCCAGCCAGCCGCTCCTCCAGCCGGCGCGACAACTTCCGCCGCCTAACCCAGCTCGTCTGCGGCCCCGCCGGCTTGATCTGCCGTTCTTTTTGTCCCGGTCTTTCTTTTTGGACAAATTTAAGTTTCTGCAGTTCCACCCACTGGGGGTGTATCGAACAATGCTGGGTGTCGACCTCTCTGGAGGCTTTTTGTGTAATATATTAATATATGCATGTGTTGGCGTTCATCCGAATGTACTTTTTGTCCTTAGGCTCTTTCCTTTGCCGCCTTCCCTCTTTGGGAAGGCAAGTACTTGAGTTTTCTTGGATTTGAAGTAGACTGAATGTAAGCCGGCCGGCCGGCTACTCTGGTAGTCGGTCGGCGGGAGGCAGCAAGCCGGCTTTTGTCATATATGCGAGCCTGTTTGGTCCCTAGCCGTTTTTCATGTGGGTACCCTTTCCGGCTAGTGGCTCTTGCCAGCCGGGCAGTCGGTTCTTCGAGCTGCGGTTTTGACAAGAGCCAAGCCTGGGTGTCGGCACATTACTTGTCTGACTGCGGGTAGGGCTCTTAATATAACTCTAGTCGGCCAGTCCCCGGGCCGACTCGTCGGACCTGGTACCGGACAAAATAAATGAAAAGGTAATATCATACACATGATAACTTTCATTCATAAAACAACGGGTGGCAGTCCCCGAGTCTTTCTCGGGGAGCCTACTGTATCATACTAAATACAAAAGTGGGCATGACACATACTGCGCTTTAACTGTAAAACTTCCGAAGGAGATTTGCGTTCCACGGTCGCTCCGACTCCTTGCCGGAGTCGTCTCTCTTGCGTGCCTTCGGCTTCTGCACGTCGATGAGGTAGTAGGCGTCGTTGCCCAAGGCTCTGCTGATGATGAAGGGGCTTTCCCAGGGGGCTGTGAGCTTGTGCTGGCCGGCTGTTCGCTGGATCAGCCGGAGCACAAGGTCGCCCTCCTGGAAGGATCTTGGGCGGACCCTCCGGCTATGGTAGCGGCGCAGACCCTGCTAGTAGATGGCAGACCGGCTGAGGGCTAACAGCCGGGCCTCTTCCAGCAGGTCGACGCCATCTTCTCGTGCTTCTTTGGCTTCCGCTTCCGTGTACATGGTTACCCGAGGCGAGTCGAACTCGATGTCTGTTGGGATGACCGCCTCGGCACCATATACAAGGAAGAAGGGAGTGAAGCCGGTATATCTGTTGGGAGTAGTGCGCAGACTCCATAGGACAGCCGGTAGCTCATCGAGCCAGCAGCCGGCTGAACGCTCCAAGGGTACGACCAGTCGAGGCTTGATGCCGGACAGAATGAGGCCGTTTGCTCGCTCCACTTGGCCGTTTGACTGCGGGTGTGCGACTGACGCAAGGTCCAGCCGGATACCTTGCGCAACGCAAAACCGTGCCAGGGCGCCTTTGGCAAAGTTCGTGCCGTTGTCGGTGATGATGCTGTGCGGTACGCCGTACCGGGTTGTTATATCTGCAATGAAGGTCACTGCAGTCAGCCCATTCAGCTTCTTGATCGGCTTCGCCTCGATCCACTTGGTGAATTTGTCAACGGCGACGAGCAAATGTGTCATGCCGCCGCGCGCCGTCTTGAATGGGCCCACCATATCCAATCCCCAGACGGCAAAGGGCCAGGTGATGGGAATGGTCTTGAGTGCTGAAGCCGGCATGTGTTGCTGCGAGCTGAAAAGCTGGCAGCCTTTGAAGTGTTTGACTAGCTCTTTGGCGTCGTCCAAAGCAGTCGGCCAGAAGAAACCGTGGCGGAAGGCTTTGGCGACCAGTGATCTTGATGCGGCGTGGTGGCCGCATTCTCCTTGGTGTATATCCCTGAGGATCTCGACGCCTTTCTCCTGCTCGATGCATCGCTGCAAGACTCCGGTGGCGCTGCGCTTGACAAGCTCTCTATTGACGCTTGTGTATGCTCCAGCCCGGTGCTGAACTTGTCTTGCTTCGTTTTTGTCAGCCGGCAGGTCATGGTTCACCAGAAAGTTGCGGATGGCTTGGTCCCATGATGGGGCGGCGACCTCCTCAGCCACCAATGTGGCCAGAGCCACCAGGGTGGGTGGGTTGGGCAGTGCAGCGCTGGAGTCCGCCGCCGCTTCCTGTGCTGAAGAAGTCCCCGGGCCGGCTACTGCAGTCCCCGGGCAGGGTGCGGCAGTCCCCGAGCCGAATATTGAAGTCCCCGGGCCGGCTGCTTGATTCTTCGAGCCGGACCCGGCCCCCTCGGGGTTAGGCGGCACGAAAATGGAGTCGGATTCCGGAGACAGCTTGATTGAAGGCTTGAGGAGGTGCTGCAGGGCGACGCCAGCTGGTATTGCTTGCCGCGTGGAGCCTATTCGGGCCAGGGCATCTACTGGCTCGTTGTCGGCTCGCGGCACGTGAAGGAACTCACACCCGTCAAAGTATCCGCTGATTTGCTGTACTAGGAAACGGTAGCTCGCCATGTTCGCATCCTTGGCGTCCCAGTCGCCAGAAGACTGCTGCACCACCAAACCCGAGTCGCCATAGCACAGGATCCGGCGAATACCAAGCTCCTTGGCAAGCCGGAGCCCGTGTATGAGCGCCTCGTACTCGGCTACGTTGTTGGAGGCGGCGAAGTGGATCTGCAGCGTGTATTTCAGCTTCTTGGCGGCGAAGTACACGCCATAGCACATCTTCTGATAGTGCGGGTAATTTTGTTTCGAGGTGGACAGCACCTCGCTCAGGTAATAAACCGGCCTCTGGACCGGCTGGGCTCGGCCTTCTTCGGGGCGTTCGACCACAATGATGGTGGTGACCACCCGGCTAGTGGCGGCAATATATAGGAGCATGGGCTCCTTCTCAGTCGGTGCCGCCAAGACAGGTGGCGTGGACAGCATTTTCTTCAGCTCGTGGAAAGCTTGGTCGGCCTGGTCGTTCCACTGAAAGTGAGTGCTCTTCTTCATGAGGCGGTAGAGGGGGAGAGCTTTTTCTCCAAGCCGGCTGATGAAGCGGTTAAGAGAGGCCAGGCACCCGGTGAACTTCTGAATCTCTCTGAGCTTGGTTGGGACCGCCATCCTCTCGATGGCCTTGATCTTCACAGGGTTGCACTCTATGCCGCGTTCAGAGACTAGGAAGCCTAGGAGCTGGCCGGCTGGCACTCCGAACACACATTTCTCCGGGTTGAGCTTGATCCGGAACCGGCGCAGGTTCTCGAATGTTTCCTTCAAGTCTTCCAGCAGAGTGCCACGCTTCTCCGTCTTCACCACAACATCATCCACGTAAACGTGGGCATTCTTGCCGAGCTGCGTGAGGAGGCAGTTCTGCATGCACCGCTGAAACGTGGCGCCGGCATTCCTGAAGCCGAACGTCATGGTCAAGTAGCAGAAGGCTCCAAACGGCGTGATGAAGGCGGTCTTCAGTTGGTCATCCGGGTTCATCTTGATCTGGTGGTATCCCGAGTAGGCATCCAAAAAGCTCAACAGCTCGCATCCGGCTGTGGAGTCTATCACTTGATCAATTCTGGGCAGAGCGAAGGGATCTTTTGGGCAGGCTTTGTTGAGGCTTGTGTAATCTATACACATGCGCCACTTGTTATTCTTCTTCAGCACGAGAACCGGGTTCGCGAGCCATTCGGGGAAGAAAACTTCCATGATGAAGCCGGCTGCAAGGAGCCGGGCTATCTCCTCCCCTACGATCCTTCTCTTCTCTTCTGACAGTCGGCGGAGGGGCTGCTTGACTGGTTTAGCATCCTCCCGCACGTGTAATTTGTGCTCGGCGAAATCCTTCGGAACACCCGGCATGTCCTTAGGGGACCATGCAAAGATATCCCGATTCTCACGGAGGAAATCGGCGAGCTCGCCTTCCTATTTGCTATCCAGGCTCGCCCCAATGACGGCAAACCTCTCGGGGTGCTCGGGGTCGAGCTGTATCTTCTTGGTCTCGTTGGCCGGCTGGAAAGATCCTTGGGCATCATACTCCTTGGAGTCGGCGGGTTGGTTTAGCTGCTTGCTGGCCAGGGCCACGACCCGGTCCAGCGTCTTCCTCTCGGCTGCGATCACGAGGGATTCGGCTAGCCGGCTGCTGGCCGCGGCGCAGTCGGCGGACTTCTTGTAGTCGCCGGCGATGGTGATGACACCCTTGGAGCTCGGTATCTTCATCTTGAGGTAAGCATAGTGGGGGACCGCCATGAACTTGGCCAAGGCGGGTCGGCCAAGCAAGGCATGAGAAGGGCTCTCCAGGTCCACCACCTCGAACCAGATTGCTTCCCGGCGGAAATGATCCTTGCCCCCAAAGAGTACATCGATCTTGAGCTTGCCGATGGGGGCACAGGACAATCCGGGTACGATGCCGTGGAACACCGTTCGAGTCGGCGCAAGTTGCTTGGCCTTGACGCCCAGCTTCTCCATGGTGTCGCGGTACAGGATGTTGATGCTGCTTCCGCCGTCGATCAGCACGCGGGAGAAGCATGCGGCGTGCGTATCCGTTGCGAGGGTGGCCTCCAGGACCAACGCGTAGGAGCCGGGGGATGGCATCACCTCTGGGTGGTCGGCCCGGCTCCAGCTGATGGGTTTCTCCGACCAGTGCATGTGGCCGGCTGGGCTGGTGGCGGCCATATTGACCTCCTGTTGCTCTCGGAGCTTGCTGCGCCGGTCTTCGGGCTGGCTTGTGAAGACGACATAAGACGCTTGCTCGTCGGGGAACTCGTCCTGCACGGCGTCGACCGCGGGCCGGGCGGCTTTGGGCGGCGGAGCCGGCTGCGGCGGGCCGGCAGGCGGAGTCGGCGTGAGCCCCTCGCCCTTCGAGATTCGGGCGAGCCAGTTGCATTTGCGGGTCGTGTGGTTGGACGGCTTCGCGCCGCTGTGGAACTTGCACGGGGCATCAAGGGTTTGCTCGTAGGAGAAGGCCGGCTGCCAAGCCGGCCGACCGCCCTTGGGCTTCTTGGGTGCGGGCCGCCCTTCAGGCGGCGCGTCTTCGACCGTGGCCACCTGCCGACTGGCGGGAGGCGGCGCAGGGCCCTTGCGTTTTTGATCGTTCTAGTGTTGGTGTCGGCCACCGTCTCCAGCCGGCGCTTTGGGCGCCGGATTGAGCACCTTTTCGGATGCGTCCACCCGGAGCTCGGTCTTCATCGAGGAGTCGGCGGTGGCGTACTTGTCGGTGATGTTTAGGAGCTCGTCGAGGGTAGTCGGCTCATCGCAGAGAAGCTTGTGCTTGAGGAGGGTGCCCTCTCGGCACCCGGCTGTGAAGTATTCGATGGCTTGCACCTTGTGCACCCCCTCACAGGAGTTGCGGAGCTCGGCCCAACGCGTCAAGTAGTCGCGAGTGGAGTCGGCTGGGCCCTGTACGCACAGGGAGAGCTGTCTGGGCTTGGGAGCCCGCTTGTAGGTGCTGGTGAAGTTGCGAACGAAGGCTTCAGTGAAGTCCACCCAGCTGTTGATGCTGAGCGGCTTAAGGCTGTTAAGCCAAGTCCGCGCCGTGCCTTGCAGCCTGAGGGGCACGTACTTTACGGCAACGCGCCGGTTGCCATTGGCGATGCTGACGGCTGTGGAGTAGTCGGTCAGTCAGTCCTCCGGCTTCACCGAGCCGTTATACTTGGGTGTTTCTCTTGGGAGCGAGAACCCTTTGGGGAAGGGCTCGTCGCGGATGCGGGGGCCGAAGCAAGGCGGGCCGACATCGTCTTCTTCTTCTCGCGCTAGGGATCGGGCCAGGCGGTCGATCCGGTGGTGAGCGTCGTTTTCGCCGATTCCCTCCCGGCGGCCAAGCCGGCCGCTGAGAGTCGGGTGAGCCACTGGGGGCGGGGTAGGATATCTTTCTCTGCGAGCTCGAGGTGGAGGCGGGGTGCCCCGCCATTCCATGGCTCGGGGGCGGCCGTCCGCGTCTCGCTCGATGGAGACTTGGGTCCGGCTTCGGCTGGAAGCCGGCTCTTTCTCGCGCCGCACGCGGGTGTAGCTGGTAGTCGGCGACCGGGAGGTCGCGCCGTGTTCGCGGCGCGGGGGAGGGCTCCCCGCGCAGGCGTCGGCCTCGTGCCGTCGTGCGGCCGCATCGATTAGTTGCTGGATGCGCCGCGTCATATGGGGGAAGTCTTCGGCTTCCAAGCCGTCTAGCTCGTCTACGGCCGCCTGGGCGGCGCGCAGGTTCTCGAGCGGGGTGGCGTAGACCGGGCGATCCACCCCAAGCGTGTCGGCGATGACGGCGCCGCGTTGCCTGACAGCGCGGGCCTGGCTAGGGCCAGCCGAAGCCAGCGTGCCGAAGGCGGCGCGGTTAGCTTCGCGCTGGTAGGACTCGGTGAGGCGTCTTACGAAGGCCAGCCGCCGGCCCTCCGTGAGAAGGGCGAGGCGGCGTGCCTCCAGAGCTTCGTCGCTGGCGTCAGCCGGAAGGGGGACGGACAAGTCTTGGGCTGCCACGCGCGGGGAGTCACGGGCGCCCTCGTCAGTCGGGTCATCGAGGCCGATAACCATCACCTCGGGGGCGTCAGAATCGTGATCGCCAGCCGGAGGGAGCCGGTCGTTGTAGGCCGTGACGTTGGTGGGGAAGGTGTTGTAGGATGCCGCGTCGGAGTCGACGGGCATCGGGTCGGTGGAGCCAACCGACTCCAAGTCCGCAACGGGCTCGCTGGAGACGTGGAGCTGGCTGAGGAGGTTGGCGAGGTGATCTGTGCCCGCATCGGAAGCAAGCTCGTCGGAGATGCGGGCCTTGTCGAAGAGGCTGGCAAGGCCGCTAGCCGCGCAGGCGTCAGCGACGCCATGCAGCGCGTCGCGGCAAGCGCCATCGGGCGAGCCAGGCTGGCCGCGCCCGCGAGGAAGGAAAAGGGTTCCCGTCCAGAACAGGTCTCCGGACGACGGTGCACCTGGCCCCACGGTGGGCGCCAAATGTCGGGTGGTAGGATCGACATATGCCAACGGGTGGCTTATCATTGCGGGGGCCAATAGAACGTCGCCGGTGCCTGGAAACGGGATGAGGCGTAGACATGCACGCCGGCGAATCTTACCCAGCTTCAGGGCTCTCCGGGGAGATAACACCCCTACTGCTGCTCTGCGGGGTCTCCGCATGGTTACTAAGTTCACAGGTGGCTACAATGCTCCTTGAGCTATTGGGGGTGGAAGGAGGAAGAAGGGCTTAGCTCAGCCTGGTTCTTCTCCTTGAAAGTGTCTATGTCTAGAAAGAGAGTTCAACCCTTTGCATGGGTGCACCGGGGGGTATATATAGGCCTACCCCCCGGGGGTACAATGGTAATCCGACTAGGCGCGGGGCCCAGCTGTCTGTGACTATGCTCGCCGGCTTCTCCGCCGGCTTCTGGGGCCCGCCGGCTGGGGGGTCCCGCCGACTGCCGGCTCCTGGGTCGATAGGCCGGCCCCACCGGCCAGGGCCTTGTCGGCGGCCGGTTACTGTTGCCCCGTGTTTGTTGGCGCAGGCTTGGTCGGGGTAAGCGTGGCTACAGTAACGCCGCCCTGGCGGGCGATTACTGTAGCCCCGCCGCACCTTGTCTCCTTAATGGGCGTCTCCTTCGAGGAAGGCGGCAGGCCGGCTACGCGAAGCCGGCCCTCTGTCTCGCCGGCTTGAGAGGGGGTGTGGCCGCCTTCGGCATCTCTCTGCCCGAAGGGGCCCACCGCCTCGGGGGCCACGCTGGCGGCCCATCGAGGACGGCGTCGGAGTCGCTGTGGCTACAGTGCCGCGCCGGGCGGGCCGCAGCTGCCCGCACGACGCGCTGTACCAGGCGTGCTCCGGGTTTTGGGGGTGGCAGGCTCCACTGTAGCCATGCCCCGCTTCATCATCGTAGAGTGGACGCGTACATCGCGGGTACGGCGTTGACTGCTTTATCGGAGCCGGCCCGGCGGTAGCCGGCCGTGCCATAGCCGGCCCTGCCGCAGCCGGCCATGTCGTAGCCGGCCCTCCATAGTTTTCTTCATGGGGGTAAAAAGGACGGGCCGCCCCCCAAGCCGGCTAGGATGGCAGTCGGCTAGGGGGAGGCGGCCCAGGTCTTGAGTCTCCTTATGAGCCGGATGGGCTCACGATTTTTTCTGAGTGGCCAGGGGAAGCCGGCTGGGCTACCCATGGCTATTTACCCCAACAGGCACCAGGCCTCAAGGCCGACGAGGATCAGTCCCTCTCCCCGGGAAGCGAGGCGGCAGAAGGCTGGGTCATGTACTTCGATGGGGCGTTCTCCAGGCATGGCGCTTATATCGCCCACTCAGGACAAGCTCTACTACGCTGTACTGCTCTGTTTCCAGCAAGGTGAAAAGTGAAGGAAATATGCCCTAGAGGCAATAATAAAGTTATTATTTATTTCCTTATATCATGATAAATGTTTATTATTCATGCTAGAATTGTATTAACCGGAAACATAATACATGTGTGAATACATAGACAAAACTTAGTGTCACTAGTATGCCTCTACTTGACTAGCTCGTTAATCAAAGATGGTTATGTTTCCTAACCATGAACAAGGTGTTGTTATTTGATTAACGAGGTCACATCATTGGTTGCATGATCTGATTGACATGACCCATTTCATTAGCTTAGCACCCGATCGTTTAGTATGTTGCTATTGCTTTCTTCATGACTTATACATGTTCCTATGACTATGAGATTACGCAACTCCCGTTTCCCGGAGGAACACTTTGTGTGCTACCAAACATCACAACGTAGCTGGGTGATTATAAAGGAGCTCTACAGGTGTCTCCAAAGGTAGATGTTGGGTTGGCGTATTTCAAGATTAGGATTTGTCACTCCGATTGTCGGAGAGGTATCTCTGGGCCCTCTCCGTAATGCACATCACATAAGCCATGCAAGCATTGCAACTAATGAGTTAGTTGAGGGATGATGTATTACAGAACGAGTAAAGAGACTTGCCAGTAACGAGATTGAACTAGGTATTGGATACCGACAATCGAATCTCGGGCAAGTAACATACCAATGACAAAGGGAACAACATATGTTGTTATGCGGTCTGACCGATAAAGATCTTCGTAGAATATGTAGGAGCCAATATGAGCATCCAGGTTCCGCTATTGGTTATTGACCGGAGATGTGTCTCAGTCATGTCTACATTATTCTCGAACCGTAGGGTCCGCACGCTTAACGTTACGATGATAGTTATTATGAGTTTATGCATTTCGATGTACCGAAGGTAGTTCGGAGTCCCGGATGTGATCACGTACACGACGAGGAGTCTCGAAATGGTCGAGACATAAATATTGATATATTGGAAGCCTATATTTGGACATCGGAAGTGTTCCGGGTGAAATCGGGATTTTACCGGAGTACCGGGAGGTTACCGGAACCCCCCGGGAACCATATGGGCCTTGATGGGCTTTAGTGGAAAGGAGAAAGGGGCAGCCCAAGGTGGCCGCGCGCCTCCCCCTCCTCTAGTCCTATTAGGACAAGGAGAGGTGGCCGGCCCCCCTCTCTCTCTTTCCCCCTCCTGCGCCCTCCTCCTGGCCGGCCGCCCCCTCCCCCTTGGCTCCCTTATATATAGAGGCAGGGGGCACCCTAGACATACAAGTTGATCATTGAGATCGTTCCTTAGCCATGTGCGGTGCCCCCTGCCACCATATTCCACCTCGATCATATTGTAGCAGTGCTTAGGCGAAGCCCTGCAACGGTAGAACATCAAGATCGTCACCACGCCGTCCTGCTGACGGAACTCCTCCCCGACGCTTTGCTGGATCGGAGCCCGGGGATCGTCATTGAGTTGTACGTGTGCTAAGAACTCGGAGGTGCCGGAGTAACGGTGCTTGGATCGGTCGGATCGGGAAGACGTACGACTACTTCCTCTACGTTGCGTCAACGCTTCCGCCGATGATCTACAAGGGTACGCAGATCACACTCTCCCCTCTCATTGCTATGCATCACCATGATCTTGCGTGTGCGTAGGAATTTTTTTGAAATTACTACGTTCCCCAACAGTGGCATCCGAGCCTAGGTTTTATGGTTTGATGTTATATGCACGAGTAGAACACAAGTGAGTTGTGGGCGATACAAGTCATACTGCCTACCAGCATGTCATTCTTTGGTTCGGCGGTATTGTTGGACGAGACGACCCGGACCAACATTACGCGTACGCTTATGCGAGACCGGTTCCCCCGACGTGCTTTGCACACAGGTGGCTTGCGCGCGACTGTCTCTCCAACTTTAGTTGAACCGAGTGTGGCTACGCCCAGTCCTTGCGAAGGTTAAAATGGAGTCTATTTGACAAACTATCGTTGTGGTTTTGATGCGTAGGTGAGATTGGTTCTTGCTTAAGCCCGTAGCAGCCACGTAAAATTGCAACAAAAAAGTAGAGGACGTCTAACTTGTTTTTGCAGGGCATGTTGTGATGTGATATGGTCAAGACATGATGCTAAATTTTATTGTATCAGATGATCATGTTTTGTAACCGAGTTATTGGCAACTGGCAGGAGCCATATGGATGTCGCTTTATTGTATGCAATGCAATCGCGATGTAATGTTTTACTTTATCACTAAGCGGTAGCGATAGTCGTGGAAGCATAAGATTGGCAAGACGACAACGATGCTACGATGGAGATCAAGGTGTCGCGCCGGTGACGATGGTGATCATGACGGTGCTTCAGAGATGGAGATCACAAGCACAAGATGATGATGGCCATATCATATCACTTATATTGATTGCATGTGATGTTTATCTTTTTATGCATCTTATCTTGCTTTGATTGACGGTAGCATCATAAGATGATCTCTCACTAAATTATCAAGAAGTGTTCTCCCTGAGTATGCACCGTTGCCAAAGTTCGTCGTGCCCAGACACCACGTGATGATCGGGTGTGATAAGCTCTACGTCCATCTACAACGGGTGCAAGCTAGTTTTGCACACGCAGAATACTCAGGTTAAACTTGACGAGCCTAGCATATGCAGATATGGCCTCGGAACACAGAGACCGAAAGGTCGAGCGTGAATCATATAGTAGATATGATCAACATAACGATGTTCACCATTGAAAACTACTCCATCTCACATGATGATCGGTTATGGTTTAGTTGATTTGGATCACGTGATCACTTAGAGGATTAGAGGGATGTCTATCTAAGTGGGAGTTCTTAAGTAATTTGATTAAATTGAACTTCAACTTATCATGAACTTAGTACCTGATAGTATCTTGCTTGTTTATGTTGATTGTAGATAGATGGCTCGTGTTGTTGTTCCGTTGAATTTTAATGCGTTCCTTGAGAAAGCAAAGTTGAAAGATGATGGTAGCAATTACACGGACTGGGTCCGTAACTTGAGGATTATCCTCATTGCTGCTCAGAAGAATTACGTCCTGGAAGCACCGCTGGGTGCTAGGCCTGCTGCTGGAGCAACACCAGATGTTATGAACGTCTGGCAGAGCAAAGCTGATCACTACTCGATAGTTCAATGTGCCATGCTTTACGGCTTAGAATCGGGACTTCAACGACGTTTTGAACGTCATGGAGCATATGAGATGTTCCAGGAGTTGAAGTTAATATTTCAAGCAAGTGCCCAGATTGAGAGATATGAAGTCTCCAATAAGTTCTATAGCTGCAAGATGGAGGAGAACAGTTCTGTCAGTGAGCATATACTCAAAATGTCTGGGTATAATAACCACTTGATTCAGATGGGAGTTAATCTTCCAGATGATTGCATCATTGACAGAATTCTCCAATCACTGCCACCAAGCTACAAGAGCTTCGTGATGAACTATAATATGCAAGGGATGAACAAGACTATTCCCGAGCTCTTCGCAATGCTGAAAGCTGCGGAGGTAGAAATCAAAAAGGAGCATCAAGTGTTGATGGTCTGTAAGACCACTAGTTTCAAGAAAAAGGGCAAAGGGAAGAAGAAGGGGAACTTCAAGAAGAACGCCAAACATGTTGCTGCTCAAGAGAAGAAACCCAAGTCTGGACCTAAGCCTGAAACTGAGTGCTTCTACTACAAGCATACTGGTCACTAGAAGCGGAACTGCCCCAAGTATTTGGCCCATAAGAAGGATGGCAAGGTGAACAAAGGTATATGTGATATACATGTTATTGATGTGTACCTTACTAGAGCTTGCAGTAACACCTGGGTATTTGATACTGGTTCTGTTGCTAATATTTGCAAGTCGAAACAGGGACTACGGATTAAGCGAACACTGGCGAAGGACGAGGTGACGATGCGCGTGGGAAAAAGTTCCAAAGTCGATGTGATCCCGGTCGGCACACTACCTCTACATCTACCTTCGTGATTAATATTAGACCTAAATAATTGTTATTTGGTGCCAGCGTTGAGCATGAACATTATATCTGGATCTTGTTTGATGTGAGACGGTTATTCATTTAAATCAGAGAATAATGGTTGTTCTATTTATATGAGTAATATCTTTTATGGTCATGCACCTTTGAAGAGTGGTCTATTTTTGATGAATCTCGATAGTAGTAACACACATATTCATAATGTTGAAGCCAAAAGATGCAGAGTTGATAATCATAGTGCAACTTATTTGTGGCACTGCCGTTTAGGTCATATCGGTATAAAGCGTATGAAGAAACTCCATACTGATGGACTTTTGGAACCACGTGATTATGAATCACTTGGTACTTGCGAACCGTGCCTCATGGGCAAGATGACTAAAACACATTCTCCGGTACAATGGAGAGAGCAACAGATTTGTTGGAAATCATACATACCGATGTATGTGCTCCGATGAATATTGAGGCTCGTGGCAGATATCGTTATTTTCTCACTTTCACAGATGATTTAAGCAGATATGGGTATATCTACTTAATGAAACATAAGTCTGAAACATTTGAAAAGTTCAAAGAACTTCAGAGTGAAGTTGAAAATCATCGTAACAAGAAAATAAAGTTTCTACGATCTGATCGTGGAGGAGAATATTTGAGTTACAAGTTTGGTGTACATTTGAAAAATTGTGGAATAGTTTCGCAACTCACGCCACCCGGAACACCACAGCGTAATGGTGTGTCCGAACATCGTAATCGTACTTTACTAGATATGGTGCGATCTATGATGTCTCTTACTGATTTACCGCTATCATTTTGGGGTTATGCTTTAGAGACGGCCGCATTCACATTAAATAGGGCACCATCAAAATCCGTTGAGACGACGCCTTATGAACTATGGTTTGGCAAGAAACCAAAGTTGTCGTTTCTTAAAGTTTGGGGCTGCGATGCTTATGTGAAAAACTTCAACCTGATAAGCTCGAACCCAAATCGGAGAAATGTGTCTTCATAGGATACCCAAAGGAGACTCTTGGGTACACCTTCTATCACAGATCCGAAGGCAAGACATTCGTTGCTAAGAATGGATCATTTCTAGAGAAGGAGTTTCTCTCGAAAGAAGTGAGTGGGAGGAAAGTAGAACTTGATGAGGTAACTGTACCTGCTCCCTTATTGGAAAGTAGTACATCACAGAAAACTATTTCTGTGACACCTATACCAATTAGTGAGGAAGCTAATGATGATGATCATGAAACTTCAGGACAAGATACTACTGAACCTCGTAGATCAACCAGAGTGAGATCCGCACCAGAGTGGTATGGTAATCCTGTTCTGGACATGATGCTGCTAGATCATGATGAACCTACGAACTATGAAGAAGCGATGGTGAGCCCAGATTCCGCAAAGTGGCTTGAAGCCATGAAATATGAGATGGGATCCATGTATGAGAACAAAGTATGGACTTTGGTTGACTTGCCCGATGATCGACAAGCAATTGAGAATAAATGGATCTTCAAGAAGAAGACTGACGTTGATGGTAATGTCACTGTCTATAAAGCTCTACTTGTCGCAAAAGGTTTTCGACAAGTTCAAGGGGTTGACTACGATGAGACCTTCTCACCCGTAGCGATGCTTAAGTCTGTCCGAATCATGTTAGCAATTGCCACATTTTATGATTATGAAATTTGGCAGATGGATGTCAAAACTGCATTCCTGAATGGATTGCTGGAAGAAGAGTTGTATATGATGCAACCGGAAGGTTTTGTCGATCCAAAGGGAGCTAACAAAGTGTGCAAGCTCCAGCGATCCATTTATGGACTGGTGCAAGCCTCTCGGAGTTGGAATAAACACTTTGATTGTGTGATCAAAGCATTTGGTTTTATACAGACTTTTGGTGAAGCCTGTATTTACAAGAAAGTGAGTGGGAGCTCTGTAGCATTTCTAATATTATATGTGGATGACATATTGTTGATTGGAAATGATATAGAATTTCTGGATAGCATAAAGGAATACTTGAATAAGAGTTTTTCAATGAAAGACCTCGGTGAAGCTGCTTACATATTAGGCATAAAGATCTATAGAGATAGATCAAAACGCTTAATTGGACTTTCACAAAGCACATATCTTGACAAGATTTTGAAGAAGTTCAAAATGGATCAAGCAAAGAAAGGGTTCTTGTCTCTGTTACAAGGTGTGAAGTTGAGTCAGACTCAATGCCCAACCACTGCAGAAGATAGAGAGAAAATGAAAGATGTTCCCTATGCTTCAGCCATAGGCTCTATCATGTATGCAATGCTGTGTACCAGACCTGATGTGTGCCTTGCTATAAGTTTAGCAGGGAGGTACCAAAGTAATCCAGGAGTGGATCACTGGACAGCGGTCAAGAACATCCTGAAATACCTGAAAAGGACTAAGGATATGTTTCTCGTATATGGAGGTGACAAAGAGCTCACCGTAAGAGGTTACGTTGATGCAAGCTTTGACACTGATCCGGATGATTCTAAATCGCAAACCGGATACGTGTTTACATTAAACGGTGGAGCTGTCAGTTGGTGCAGTTCTAAACAAAGCGTTGTAGCGGGATCTACATGTGAAGCGGAATACATAGCTGCTTCGGAAGCAGCAAACGAAGGAGTCTGGATGAAGGAGTTCATATCCGATCTAGGTGTCATACCTAGTGCATCGGGTCCAATGAAAATCTTTTGTGACAATACTGGTGCAATTGCCTTGGCACAGGAATCCAGATTTCACAAGAGGAGCAAGCACATCAAGAGACGCTTCAATTCCATCCGGGATCTAGTCTAGGTGGGAGACATAGAGATTTGCAAGATACATACGAATCTGAATATTGCAGACCCGTTGACTAAGCCTCTTCCACGTGCAAAACATGATCAGCACCAAGGCTCCATGGGTGTTAGAATCATTACTGTGTAATCTAGATTATTGACTCTAGTGCGAGTGGGAGACTGAAGGAAATATGCCCTAGAGGCAATAATAAAGTTATTATTTATTTCCTTATATCATGATAAATGTTTATTATTCATGCTAGAATTGTATTAACCGAAAACATAATACATGTGTGAATACATAGACAAAACTTAGTGTCACTAGTATGCCTCTACTTGACTAGCTCGTTAATCAAAGATGGTTATGTTTCCTAACCATGAACAAGGTGTTGTTATTTGATTAACGAGGTCACATCATTGGTTGAATGATCTGATTGACATGACCCATTTCATTAGCTGAGCACCCGATCGTTTAGTATGTTGCTATTGCTTTCTTCATGACTTATACATGTTCCTATGAATATGGGATTATGCAACTCCCGTTTCCCGGAGGAACACTTCGTGTGCTACCAAACGTCACAATGTAACTGGGTGATTATAAAGGAGCTCTACAGGTGTCTCCAAAGGTAGATGTTGGGTTGGCGTATTTCGAGATTAGGATTTGTCACTCCGATTGTCGGAGAGGTATCTCTGGGCCCTCTCGGTAATGCACATCACATAAGCCTTGCAAGCATTGCAACTAATGAGTTAGTTGTGGGATGATGTATTACAGAACGAGTAAAGAGACTTGCCAGTAATGAGATTGAACTAGGTATTGGATACCGACGATCGAATCTCAGGCAAGTAACATACCGATGACAAAGGGAACAACGTATGTTGCTATGCGGTCTGACCGATAAAGATCTTCGTAGAATATGTAGGTGCCAATATGAGCATCCAGGTTCCGCTATTGGTTATTGACCGGAGATGTGTCTCAGTCATGCCTACATTATTCTCGAACCGTAGGATCCGCACGCTTAACGTTACGATGATAGTTATTATGAGTTGATGCATTTTGATGTACCGAAGTTAGTTCGGAGTCCCGGATGTGATCACGGACATGACGAGGAGTCTCGAAATGGTCGAGACATAAAGATTGATATATTGGAAGCCTATATTTGGACATCGGAAGTGTTCCGGGTGAAATCGGGATTTTACCGGAGTACCGGGAGGTTACCAGAACCCCCCGGGAACCATATGGGCCTTGATGGGCTTTAGTGGAAAGGAGAAAGGGCAGCCCAAGGTGGCCGCGCGCCTCCCCCCTCCCCTAGTCCTATTCGGAC
Organism: Triticum monococcum; assembly: GCA_034509565.1. Taxonomy (NCBI): domain Eukaryota; kingdom Viridiplantae; phylum Streptophyta; class Magnoliopsida; order Poales; family Poaceae; genus Triticum; species Triticum monococcum. The sequence continues at coordinate 444,866,285 of CM067845.1, forward strand.
AAGGAAAGGAGGCCGGCCCCCCTCTCTCTCTTTCCCCCTCGGGGAATCCTATTCCAACTAGGATTAGTGGGGAGTCCTACTCCCGGTAGGAGTAGGACTCCTCCTGCGCCCTCCTCCTGGCCGGCCGCCCCCTCCCCCTTGGCTCCTTTATATACAAAGGCAGGGGGCACCCTAGACACACAAGTTGATCATTGAGATCGTTCCTTAGCCGTGTGCGGTGCCCCCTGCCACCATATTCCACCTCGATCATATTGTAGCAGTGCTTAGGCGAAGCCCTGCGACGGTAGAACATCAAGATCGTCACCACGCCGTCGTGCTGACGGAACTCCTCCCCGACGCTTTGCTGGATCGGAGCCCGGGCATCGTCATCGAGCTGTACGTGTGCTAAGAACTCGGAGGTGCCAGAGTAACGGTGCTTGGATCGGTCGGATCGAGAAGACGTACGACTACTTCCTCTATGTTGCGTCAACGCTTCCGCTGTTGATCTACAAGGGTACGTAGATCACACTCTCCCCTCTCGTTGCTATGCATCACCATGATCTTGCGTGTGCGGAGGAAATTTTTTGAAATTACTACGTTCGCCAACAAAAAGGTCTCCAACAACATAGCGGAGTATGAAGGTTTAATAGCGGGCTTGAAGGCCGCAGCTGCCCTGGGGGTGAAACGCCTCACCATCAAGGGCGATTCGCAGCTCCTTGTCAATTTCTCCAACAAGGTGTACGAGCCAAAAGATGAGCACCTGGAAGCCTACCTTGCGGAGGTCCGCAGGATGGAGAAGCAGTTCTGGGGTTGGAGTTACAGCATGTGCCCCGCGGCACCAATCACGAGGCCGACGACATCGCCAAACGGGCGTCCAGGCGGTTACCTCAGGAGCCTAGCATCTTCGAGGAGCGGCTCTTCAAGCCCTCAGCCCTGCCATCATTGTCAAACACGGCTCAGCCTCGGGAGGAGCTCCCCCAGCCACCTGCCTCAGGAGCCCCGGTCTGTGGCCCGGCCTCAGGAGCACGCCTGCTCCTGACAATGGAACCTCGGGAGGGGTGCTGGATCACGGAGCTCCAAAGTTACATAACACAAGGGACCCTACCGGAGAAGGAGGAGGAAGCGGAGCGTGTGGCACGGCAGGCCATGGCGTACTGCATCAAGGATGGAGAGCTCTACTGGAAGCGACCAAACGATGTATCCCTATGCTGCATCCCCAGGGATCAAGGAAAGGAACTGCTGGAAGATATACACGGCGGAGACTGTGGACATCATTCATCATTGTGGACCCTCGTCGGCAAGGCGTTCCGCAGTGGGTTTTATTGGCCCACCGCACTCAATGACGCTGTTGAACTGGTGAAAGCTTGTGAGGCCTGCCAGTTCCACGCCAAGCAGATCCATCAGCTGGCAGGAGGCCTGCAGACTATACCCCTTTCATGGCCATTCATAGTCTGGGGGTTGGACATCGTGGGCCCGTTTCCTCGGGCGCCAGGGGGCTACCGCTACCTCTACGTCGCCGTGGATAAGTTCACCAAGTGGGCTGAAGTAGAGGCCGTCCGCACCATCCCCACGGGTTCCATGGTCAAGTTCATCAAGGGCATCGTGAGCCGGTTCGGGGTGCCGAACCGCATCATCACAGACAACAGTTCGTAGTTCACCAGTAACCTCTTCAAAACATACTGTGCTAACCTTGGAACGCAGATATGCTACGCTTCGGTGGCGCACCCCCGAAGCAACGGCCAAGCCAAGCGAGCCAACGCAGTGGTCCTGAGGGGCCTCAAGACCAGGACGTTCAAGAAGAAGCTGGAGGCCTGCGGCAGAGGTTGGTACAACGAGCTTCAGTCCGTGTTGTGGTCCATCCGCACAACCGCGACCAAGCCGACTGGAGAGACCCCGTTCTTCCTGGTCTACGGAGCCAAAGCGGTCCTCCCTCACGAGGTCAGACGTCGCTCCGCGTGGGTCCTGGCGTTCGACGAGGCGCAGAAGGACGCCATGCGGGGGATGGACCTCGTCCTGGGGGAGGAATGTCTCCGAGAAGCCGCGCTGCGAGCGGCGAGGTACCAGCAAGCACTGCGACGATATCACTGCCGCAATGTCCGCCCCAGAACTCTCAAGGTAGGAGACCTCGTGCTCAGGCGGGTTCTCTCCAGGGAGGGACTGCACAAGCTCTCTCCCATGTGGGAGGGCCCGTTCAAGGTTGTTCATGTTTCCAGGCCCGGCTCCGCGCACTTGGAGACTCAGGAGGGGGTGCTGGTCCAGAATGCGTGGAACATCCAGCACCTCCGGAGGTTCTACCCCTAAAAAGGCCCAGAGCCTGTGAAGAAGGCGAATGCCTGTGAAGCTGTCGCATCTTGGAAAAGGCCCAGAGCCTGTGAAGAAGGCGAATGCCTGTGAAGCTGTCGCGTCTTGGAAAAGGCCCAGAGCCTGTGAAGAAGGCGAATGCCTGTGAAGCTGTCGCGTTTTGGAAAAGGCCCAGAGCCTGTGAAGAAGGCGAATGCCTGTGAAGCTGTCACGTTTTGGAAAAGGCCCAGAGCCTGTGAAGAAGGCGGATGCCTGTGAAGCTGTCGTGTTTTGGAAAAGGCCCAGAGCCTGTGAAGAAGGCGAATGCCTATGAAGCTGTCGCGTTTTGGAAAAGGCCCAGAGCCAGTGAAGAAGGCGAATGCCTGTGAAGCTGTCGCGTTTTGGAAAGGGCCCGGAGCCTGTGAAGAGGGCAAATGCCCGTGAAGCCTGCTTCCCCCAAGAAAGGCCTGGAGCCTATGAAGAAGGCCAACGCCTGTGAAGCTCGCCGCCCGTGACACTCTCACATGATAATGAGTTGGGGTTGTACACGCCCCGGAGTCTCAGGAGCGCCAGCCTTAGGCCCTGGGGCTCCCTCCCACACCCAGTGGCAGCACTTAGCTCGGCGCTGGTGAGAAGACGTCGAAGACTAGATTAGGTGCCGGACGCGGCTTTTTCATTTGCTTTCCGCAGTTGGCTTGTTCATTCTCATTCGAAGTTTTATTGAAGCTGTTGCCGTATTTGGCTTGTGGTTCTTCGACTTTTCACTCTCCTGCCTTGATTTCTCTTATGCAAGGCCTCGCGAAGGGGGCAGCTGACCGCCCTCGCGAGTGTTCATGTCCTAGTCGTTCAAAGGTTTCATGACCTGGGTCCATTATAGGAGCACCCTTCCAGTCCGTGCCCCATGGGCACCGCGACACGAACAAAGGGCCTGGGTCGGTCGCCCCCCACGGCTGGGGCCGGGAACTATCTGCGCGCGGGCACGTAGCCGGAAGGCACGATAACGGAAGCAAAGCGATGATTAAAAGCAATAACCCAAACACGCCCCAGTGGGGCTCCACGCTACTGTCTTTTTACGCAGGAAAAAGGAAAAGAAAGAACAAATCAGGCGCAACTCGCCTCACACCGGCCTGCTGGGAAGACTCGAGTTGCCTCCGGGGCTCAAGCAGACTCCCTCTCGCGCTTCACCGAGGCGCGACGGCGGGCAGACACGCTACCACCTCCCAAGCAGGTACGACGGCGTGGAGGCTGACCGCAGCCACCGCTAGAAGAGTCGCCGCCTGAAGAAGAACCGGTGAAGCTTGGGGAACCCTGAGCGCCGCCAATCACGCGAGCGCTGTCCTCTCCATAATTGCTGGGGCTGGGTTCCCTGCCGCGGTCGCCGTCCTCAGGGCAGCACCCTGCGCGGCGACCATCTTCCCCAAACGCCCTCACGTAGAGGGTGGCATCACCGTCAAACTTGAAGTGCAGGGTGCACCCACGGCTCAGGCTACGCACGCGGGCAAACGTCTGCCAACCGCGGTTCAAGGCCAGGCTCCCGGCTGCGGAGACCTCCAGTGAAGCCCATGAGGCCCGGCTGCAGAAGCTGTCTGCCTGAAGCCAGAGGCCGCCTGGGGCGCCGGCCGGGAGCTCGACGAGGAGGAAGCGAGGAAGTTGAAGCCGGGTGCTAGTCGACTCCGCCGACCACACAACGAGCTGCCGTGGTGGCCACAGGATGTTTGCGAGGGCGCCCTCGGCCGCGCTTGGGCGGGGGAGAGGCAGGCTCAACCTGGCGAGCCTTCCCCTTCTCTACGGCCGAGAACCTCCTCGACGGTGCCATGAAGAAGAAGGAGAAGCAAGGGGGGATGAACTGGAAGTGCATGCGCCGTTCCGTACTTATGGCCGGCGAAGGCCAACCGCCGACCTCCACGATCGCAGGTAATCATGACCCGCTTTGCATGGAGGGACTTGTCTAATCCGTGCAGTTGCCGAGGCGCCGTGGGGAAGTGGAGACGCCCATGTCCAATCAACCGCCACGCGGCAGCCAAGGCCGCAGGCTGTTAGGGCCCGTGGCACTTCGCTCTTGCCCTTTCGCCTCCCTGCACGGCCAAGTTCGGGCGCGCCTTGGGCCCGGGGGCTACTGTCGGTGTTCTGGGAACGGGGTCCCCAGACTTGCCTGCCTCCGGCCTGCGGTGTGGCTCAAAGGGGGGCCAGCACGGCCCGTCTTCATCAACACAGACCCAAGACCCTCGCGAGGGGCCAAGCCTCGCGGGGGCGGACGACACGGAGCTTCCTCAGGCACGGCCTCATCAGGCTGGCTCGCGAGGAGGCGGACAGATCAAGGTGGGGTACCTCACGAGGTGCCCGTGACGCAAGCCATGACGACCAAGGGTGCCAGGTGGGCGCCAGCCCGCGCAGTGTCCTCCTTTCCTCTTTGGTGCAAAGGGAGCAAGCACAGGCGAGAGCATCAAGCAAAGGCACCCGTTTCAGTGCAACGAGACCAAGACCAGTCCAACGGCAGGGAGGAAGTCATTGTGGAGCCCAAGCCAGCGTCGCCACCAGAGCCTTTGGCAGGCGAGGACCAACTTTAGTCAGGATAAGTGTACCAGATGTTCCCCTTCAAAATGGCCAATTGCTGGCGCCCTTCCCGCTCAATATTTGGGAAGAGGCCCAGGGCCTTTGCCTATAAATAGAACTAGCCACCCACAGGAGAGAGAGAATCGAAATCAGAGAGAGAATCGAGAAGAGAGAGAGAGAGAAGGGTGACTGAACTCCTCCTAGCAGTTCATCCCCTCAGCCAAGAACTGACCCTCGCGAGGATCTTCTTCCTTGTATTGCTCATCATCATCAGCCCAAGAGGCAATCCACCACACCACACACTGTAGTAGGGTATTACACCACAACGGTGGCCCGAACCAGTATAAACCCTGTGTCTTTAGTGCTGTTCTTTCCATAGCTTAGATCTTAGCGAGGCGGAGGGGTGCAGGTAGGCAGAAGGTGAAATCTCCGCGTGCACCCTAGTGTTCGAACCTCATTGGTCTGCCGGAACCCGAAATCCGACACAGGTGCATTACATAAACCAAACGGCATACACCTATAAGCAAAGTTACCAAAAGGGCAAGTAAAAGTTGTCTTTTCTTGATCCTCTTTTCAGCGAGGTATTTGAGAGAAACCAGAATAACCATCTAGAAAGCAAAAATGTGTATGTTTGGATAATCTTTCTAGCATTTGATCAATAAAAAGTAGTGGGTAATGATCCTTTTTAGTAGCTTTATTTAATTTGCAGAAATCAATTACCATTCTATAACCTGTAACAATTCTTTATGGGATCAATTCATCTTTATCAATAGGAACAACAGTGATACCTCCCTTCTTAGGGACACAATGGACATGACTTACCCACTGACTATCAGCAACATTATAAATTATACCTGCCTCCAGAAGCTTTAGTATTTCTTTTCTTACCACTTCTTTCATCTTAGGATTTAACTATCGTTGGTGATCAACAACCGGTTTCGCGTATTTCTCCAATTTTATTATGTGCTGGCATAGAGTGGGACTAATGCCCTTAAGATCATCAAGAGTATATCCAATAGCAGCATGATGTGTCTTCAGAGTTTTCAATAATTTATTTTCTTCACGCTCTAAAAGGTTAGCAATAATAATAACATGATATATCTCTTTCTCATCAAGAAATGCATATTTAAGAGTATCAGGCAAAGGTTTAAGCTCAAACACGGGATCACCCTTGGGTGGAGGATGATTGCCTAAAATTTCAACAGGCAAGTTGTGTTTCAAAATAGGTACCTGTTTAAAGAATACTTCATCTATTTCCCTTCTTTCATTCATAAACATATCATTTTCATGGTCGAGCAAATATTGTTCTAAAGGATCACTAGGAGACACGAGAATAGAAGCAAGACCAATAATTTCATATTTATTAGGCAATTCTTTATCATGGGGTTGTCTATGAAATTTAGCAAAATTAAACTCATGAGACATATCTCCCAAACCAATAGTAACTACATCCTTTTTGCAGTCTATCTTAGCATTAACAGTATTCAAGAAGGGTCTACCAAATATAATGGGACAAAAGTTATCTTGTGGGGATCCAAGAACAAGAAAATCTATAGGATATTTAACTTTCCCACACAAGACGTCGACATCTCTACCAATCCCAACTGGTGAAATAGTGTCTCTATTGGCAAGCTTAGTTGTAACATCAATTTCCTCTATCTCGGCAGGTGCAATATCATGCATAATTTCTTTGTATAAGGAATGAGGTATTGCACTTGCACTAGGACCCATATCACATAAGCCATGATAGCAATGATCTCTTATTTTAACAGAAATAACAGGCATGCCTACAACAGGTCTATGTTTATTTTTGGTATTGGGTCTAGCAATTCTAGAACCTTCATCACAAAAGTAAATGACAGGCCTATCAATATTATCGGCCAAGATATCTTTAACCATAGCAATACTAGGTTCAACTTTAATTTGCTCACAGGGTGTAGGTGTTCTAGTTTTACTCTTACGAACCACAGTTGAAGCTTTCGCATGATCCTTTATTCTAATAGGAAAGGTGGTTTCTCAATATAAGAAGTAGGAACAACAGGATCAACATTATAAGTGATAGTCTTTTCTTCAACTTTAATAGATGCAACTAATTTTACTTCAATGGGAGGATTATATTTAAACCACTTCTCCTTAGGGAGATCAACATGAGTAGCAAAGGATTCACATAAAGAAGCTACAATCTCAGAGTCAATTCCATATTTTGTGCTTAATTCACGTAAGGCATCGGTATCCATAAAATATTTAACACAATCAAACTTGGGTCTTATACCTGACTCCTTACCTTCGTTGAGATCCCAATCTTCAGAGTTGCGTTTAATTCTCTCTAGTAAATCCCATTTGAATTCAATAGTCTTCATCATAAAAGATCCAGTACAAGAAGTATCGAGCATGGAGCGATTATTGAGAGAAAGCCGAGCATAAAAATTTTGAATAATAATTTATCTTGAGAGCTCATGATTGGGGCATGAATATAACATTGACTTAAGCCTCCCCCAAGCTTGAGCGATGCTTTCTCCTTCGCAAGGCCTAAAATTATATAGATAATTACGATCATGATGAACAAGATACATACGATAAAACTGCTGATGAAATTCCAGTTTCAATCGGTTGTAGTTCCATGATCCCATATCATCACATAGCCTCAACCATGTCAATGCCTTTACCCTCAAAGATAAAGGGAAGAACTTCTTCTTGATAACATCCTCGGGCATACCTGCAAGCTTAAATAATCCAAAAACTTCATCCACATAGATTAGGTGCAAACCGGGATGTAATGTTCCATCACCTGTGAAAGGATTGGCTAGCGGTTTCTCTATCATACCCGAAGGAATTTCAAAGTAAACATTTTTAGTAGGTTCATTAGGTTGAGGAGCAACTCTTTTATCTACTGGTCGGGGTGAAGATACCCCGAACAAGCCCCTCAAAGGATTATGTTGAAGGAAATATGCCCTAGAGGCAATAATAAAGTTATTATTTATTTCCTTACATCATGATAAATGTTTATTATTCATGCTAGAATTGTATTAACCGGAAACATAATACATGTGTGAATACATAGACCAACAGAATGTCACTAGTATGCCTCTACTTGACTAGCTCGTTAATCAAAGATGGTTATGTTTCCTAACCATAAACAAGGAGTTGTTATTTGATTAACGAGGTCACATCATTAGTAGAATGATCTGATTGACATGACCCATTCCATTAGCATAGCACCCGATCGTTTAGTATGTTGCTATTGTTTTCTTCATAACTTATACATGTTCCTATAACTATGAGATTATGCAACTCCCGTTTACCGGAGGAACACTTTGGGTACTACCAAACGTCACAACGTAACTGGGTGATTATAAAGGAGTACTACAGGTGTCTCCAATGGTAGATGTTGGGTTGGCGTATTTCGAGATTAGGGTTTGTCACTCCGATTGTCGGAGAGGTATCTCTGGGCCCTCTCGGTAATACACATCACATAAGCCTTGCAAGCACTGCAACTAATATGTTAGTTGTGAGATGATGTATTACGGAACGAGTAAAGAGACTTGCCGGTAACGAGATTGAACTAGGTATTGGATACCGACGATCGAATCTCGGGCAAGTAACATACCGATGACAAAGGGAACAACGTATGTTGTTATGCGGTCTGACCGATAAAGATCTTCGTAGAATATGTAGGAGCCAATATGGGCATCCAGGTCCCGCTATTGGTTATTGACCGGAGACGTGTCTTAGTCATGTCTACATTGTTCTCGAACCGTAGGGTCCGCACGCTTAACGTTACGATGACAGTTATTATGAGTTTATGCATTTTGATGTACCGAAGGTTGTTCGGAGTCCCGGATGAGATCACGGACATGACGAGGAGTCTCGAAATGGTCGAGACGTAAAGATTGATATATTGGAAGCCTATGTTTGGGCACCGGAAGTGTTCCGGGTGAAATCGGCATTTTACCGGATTACCGGGAGGGTTACCGGAACCCCCCGGGAGGCAAATGGGCCTATTGGGCCTTAGTGGAAAAGAGAGAAGGGGCAGCCCACTGGCTAGCCGGCCGAACCCCCCTTCCCTAGTCCTATTAGGACTAGGAGAAGTGGCCGGCCCCCTTCTCTTCTCTTTCTCCCGAAGAGTCCTATTAGGAATAGGATTTGGGGGAAGGAGTCCTACTCCCGGTAGGAGTGGGACTCCTCCCTGCGCCTCCCTCCTAGCCGGCCGACCCCCTTGCCCCTGGTCCTTTATATACGGGGGCAGGGGGCACCCCATAGACACACAACTTGATCCTTGAGATCGTTTCTTAGCCGTGTGCGGTGCCCCCTGCCACCAAATTCCACCTCGATCGTACCGTTGTAGTGCTTAGGCGAAGCCCTGCGTCGGTAGTACATCAAGATCGTCATCACGCTGTCGTGCTGACGGAACTCTTCCTCGAAGCTTTGCTGGATCGGAGCCCGGGGATCGTCATCGAGCTGAACGTGTGCTAAGAACTCGGAGGTGCCGGAGTAACGGTGCTTGGATCGGTCGGATCGGGAAGAAGACGTCCGACTACTTCCTCTATGTTGTGTGATCGCTTCCGCAGTCGGTCTGCGTTGGTACGTAGACAACACTCTCCCCTCTCGTTGCTGTGCATCACCATGATCTTGCGTGTGCGTAGGAAATTTTTTGAAATTACTGCGTTCCCCAACATATGTTCCATTGTAAAAAGTGACAGTAAATTTCAGCATACTATATAAATTTTTCCTTACCAAATTCCACCTACCAAAGGCGCTTCACACCCCAACAACGACGCCAAAAAAGAGTCTAGATGACCCACAAGTATAGGGGATCTATCATAGTCCTTTCGATAAGTAAGAGTGTCGAACCCAATGAGGAGCAGAAGGAAATGATAAGCAGTTTTCAGTAAGGTATTCTCTCCAAGCACTGAAATTGTCGGCAACAGATAGTTTTGTGATAAGGTAATTCATAATGGGTAACAAGTAACAAAAGTAAATAAGGGGCAGCTAGATGGCCCAATCCTTTTTGTAGCGAAGGACAAGCATGGACAAACTCTTATATAAAGGCAAGCACTCCGGAGGACACATGGGAGTTATCGTCAAGCTAGTTTTCATCACGCTCATATGATTCGCGTTCGGTAATTTGATAATTTGATGTGTGGGTGGACCGTTGCTTGGTTATTTCCATTCCTTGGACAAGCATCCTACATATGATTAATCCCTCTTGCAAGCATCCGCAACTCCAACAAAAGTATTAAGGTAAACCTAACCATAGATGAAACATATCGATCCAAATCAGCCCCTTACTGTCACACCCTGCATTTTGTAACATTTCATTTGCATCATAAAGCATGAAAATTTGGACCAACAAAAACTTTTGCATTATTTGGCTTTTATTTGGAGTTGGTTTTCTCTCTGTGCTTTTTAAGTGCTCTTTAAGTCAACACAACTTCACCTTCTATACTTCATCTCCTTGCCCCAAACTTCTGCCCAATGATCATGCCATGTGTATAGAGCAATATAGTATTTTCTTACAAAAATAATTTGGCCAAAAAGTATTTTCTAAAATTAGTTTTCCAAAACCCCTTAAATTGAGATTTGCACTGCAAGTACTTGATTTGAGGTGTGAAAAATCTTTCCAAAAATTTATTTGAAACCTACTAGATATAGGACTCCCATAAACCACAAAAATATGATTTTAAAAGTGATTTTCCTATTTTATTTAAAAGCTTTTTCTTAAGGCCAGAAATGGTCTTTAATAAGGAAAAATTATTTTAATGTTTCAAAAATATTTGAGAAAATTTAGGGAAACTCAGTGGACATATATTTTCCATATATAAGAGTTTCAACACGTGGTCATGTTCAAAATATTGGACAAAGCCTCCCAAAACCATTTTTGCCCATTTCAAGGATTTGAAATATTTCTACAGGAAATATTCCCCCAAAATTCCAAGAAAATTCTAGCATGTCACCTATGACATGTTTGATGATCTTGCCAATTATCATGTCATGGAGAATAGTGTAACCCCATGAAATCCCCCCAAAACCATTTCTGTCCATTTTGAAGTTTGAGCAACTTTACATTGCCAAACATGCCCAAAAGTTCTCAAACCTTGTGAACATGCTCAAATGGTCTAATTATTAATCTAGACCAAATGGCACAAGTTGGAGAGAATGTTATCTTGCTCAAAGTGCCCCAAAACCCTTCCTGTTCAGAACCAAATTTGAACAACTCTACACTACCAACTTTCTCTCCTTGACCCCACATTTTGTGAGCTTGTGAAAATCACCAAATGAGGCCACTACACCAAGAGGTGCATCATGGAGAAGTGATTTGCTCAACTAAATCTTCACAAGTCCATTTCTGCTAATCTCTAGGGTTTGCCAAAGTTACATTGGCAACTTTTCCCAAATGAGCTCAAATTTGGTGGAGCACCCTAATTATATGTGTCATTCCATCCTGTTAATTCTCATGGCAATTGGAGTTAATTTGCTTGCCCAAAACTTTATCAAACACCTTCTGACATTTTGCAAAATCCACTGTTTTGACCCCTTCCACTATTCTTGGAGAGCTCAAATTTTTACCACAACCCCTTCTAGTCCTCTTCTACCTCCAGTAACAATGACAAGACCACAGCTCACTTATTGGATGGGTAAAACCCCACTTCCTCTCTCTGGTCAGCCCATTTGCACACTTCTTCCCCCTCTTCCCTCACTCTACTGGCTCTCCAGGGCATCCAATGCCCCCTCCCCTCTTCTTTACTCCTCCCTAGACCGGCTAGACACCAGTGGACACGCTCACCTTGCATAAAAAACGGCATGCCGGCCATATGGGCGCTCTGGAGCGCGCTACAGTGCGCCCCCGCACTGTAGCCGCCCCCAGCCAGGCGCATCCGGCCACCTCGGCTCTCCCCCTCGTGTCCCTTGAGGTCGCCTCGACGTCCGCAGCACGCCACCCTGTCGCCCACCTCCTCTCTCCTCCTCCCCGTGCCTCCGCGCTAGCGAACAGGGGCCGCCCGAGCGCGCCAATGGCGCGGCACGCACGCGCGCTGCCCTGACGCTTCCCCCGCTCCTTCTCTCCCTCCCTCTCGGCATAGACCACCCCTACCAACGCCCCAGACATGCCCACGCGCGCCCCCGTGACCCACAGCCACGGCAACGACCTCGCCGCGCACGGGTCTATGCTGAGCCGTGGCTCGTCTACTTAAGGGCCTCCCCGAGCCCCTCTTTCCTCACCACTCGCTCTCTCACTCCCCTAATCACCCCCCTGCGCCACTCACCCCTCTCCAGGAGCACGCGAGCTCGAGATCGAGCTCGAGCTCCGCCGCCTCGGGTCGCCGTCGATCCCACGGTACAGGCCTCCCCCGCTCCTCCCTTGCCTCGATCTGGAGCCCTTGCATCCCACTGACTGTTTCCCCTCTCTCCCCCGCCTCGTTTGCAGCCCGAAACGGCCAGACCCGTCGACGGCCGAAGCTGCTCCGCCGCGAGACCTCGTCGCCGGCGAACCCTTGCACCCCGGCGACCAACTCCGGCGCCACCCGAACGGCGAAACGACGAGGAGTCCAGCCGTGCCCTCACCCGACCTCGCCGTGCCCGGGAACGTCGCCGGTGAGCTCGCCGCCCCTCTGGCCTAGGGTTGACGACGACGGCCGTGGGGCCCGTCAGTTAGCCTCACATACTGACGGGTGGGCCCCACCCATCAGGTTCAAATGCACACGCGCGCGCACCGGTTCGCTGCGTCGGCTGAAGGCGTACATTGCCTTTACGCCTTCGACGTGGCAGCCTGCGCGGGCTGGATTCCCTCTGGGCCTGCTGCACTGTGGCCTTTCTAGCCAAGTGGCACAGTGCCACTTTTCTTTTTCCTTTTTCTTCTTCCTTGTAAAAATTCCACAGGATAAAATATTTGTCCAAATGGAATAATTCGAACTCCTAAAATCTTAGAAAAATCCCACCTATTTAATGGTGCCACTTTCATTCAAATCCAACCAACTTTTATGTACTGTTCAAATTTAAATTCAAATTTGAGCAGTTTAATCTCTGTTTGAAAATCCATATCCCCTCTTGCATAACTCCAAAACCAAAACTAGGAATTTTCCCCTTCCTAGATTTCCACCTAGTATTTTATAAAAATAAGTTGACATTTTTCTGAGCACTTTGGTTTTTCTGTTTTAATTATTGCCTTATTTTCTCGTTATTATTTTGCATCGATAGATTGCGTTGCTGACGAAGGAGTTGGACCAGAAGACTTTGAAGACCCAGAAGACCTCGTTGACCATGACTAAGAAACCTCTTTTTATGCATATCATATAGCACCTTACTATGGTTGCATCGGAATCCTGTGAGAGGGGAGCCACCTTGGTGGGTTGCCCTCGTCTCCTCCTTATTGATACTTGCATTTGTGCATGACCCTACCTCCTTATGAGGGTTATGCCAGTGGGAATAGATAGGATGCTAAGTAGTGCTACGCAAAAGGGACGGGGATCTGCATAGTGATGAGGCAAAGTGTTTTCAAAGGACTTTTCGAAAACCCCGTCGGGTGCCACTTATGCCCGAGGGAGATGATGACATGGGTAACCACTTGATGACGAAGTGGTGTACCGAGGCAAGTGTGTGTGTTGTTTTTGAAAACGGATTAGATTTAAGATTTGTCGACTGTCCCAACCTTACATGCGCAACCACTCTACCCTTATATGGGAAAGGGCATTATTGATTACCTAGGCCGATACTAGCTTGGAGCCCGCATTACTAGTGACGGGAGGGTTGTTGGTGCACTCTCTCAGGACGGGGTCGTGCTAGGTAGGGCGGCCAAGAACATTTTTATGGTGCACCGGACACACCGTTGGTACCCCGTGCCAGTGGTATGTGATGAATATAGGAGCGAGGCTCCACAATTTTAAGTTGTGAAATGTTGGGCACGGGGGTTACTACCAATCGAGTGGACTCCTTGTTAGTGTCGTCTAGGGAAAGATAGTGATCGGGTGCTTACCCCGGGTACTTGAGGTACCGCGGGTCGTGGATGACACGAAAGTTACCCGGATCTAGTGGGTAAAGTGTGCAACCTCTGCAGAGTGTAAAACTATTCGAATAGCCATGTCCACAGTCAAGGACAGTTGGGCGGTGCTGCTTAAACTATGTCCACATGTTTTCAAACCAGTGTGAGTGATTGGATAAGTGGGAAGAACTACTCGGGTCAAGTCAGAGGACTTGACATGATTGAGTTGGGATGGTGCCCACTCCTTTTATGGTGATACCACTACTTGGGTCAAGTCGAAGGACTTGACATGATTGAGTTGGGTTGGTGCCCACTCTATCTATGTTGATATCTGTAACCTGTCCTTATGGTTACTTGAATGCTCCTGATGCATGTCTTACAAGCTGTTGAACATGTCATTGCACTCAAAACTAGCTTTCCGCAAAAATTTACCTATATCATGCATTGTTGTACCTTGAACCAAAACATGGGTTGCTTGCGAGTACATTCAAAGTACTCATTGGCTTGCCACTGGTTATTTAATTGGCCAGGCATGGAAGAGCAGGAGTTCGAAGAAGAATTCTTTGAAGACGAACATGCGAACTAGGACGTTTCCCAGTCAGAATGCCTGTAGGGTTAAGGCAGATGGCATGGGTTCTACTTATCGACGAAGATTTCCGCTGCTTGTGTTTCATTTGATGTTCAGCCCTTAGGGCTTTATCTATGTAAGACTTGACCACAATGGTCGTAATTTGTGTAAGACGGTATGTATGCATGTAAGACTCTTGTTATTCAGCTTCTGTGTGTTCAGTGAGCATTGATCTCTGGGATCACTGTACACGTGCATTCGGTGATCACGACTTATGAGTCGGGGTCCCCATAGAGCTGGTATCAGAGCCATCCTAACTGTAGGAAGCCTTACTTAGCGTGGACGTTAGTTAGCTTGAGACCATCTAAACTCCTCTTCCTTTCTAAGCTCACCCAACCCAAGATATAATCTCCTTATTAACCTCTCCCATTCAACCTTTGTAGATGGCTATCGTACCTGAAGACTTCCTGACCACGGGATTCCCCGTGCTTCTAGAGGATAGCCTCAAGAAGTGCCAGTGCCACCGAGCCCCCATTTACACCTACTACGAGCATTGGATCAATGACGCCAAGACGGAGTATCATGTGGAAGTAATCGTGAAGGCCAATGACTCCCCAACAAGCTGGTTCTTTGAGGGACCCCAGATGGCAACACTAGTCCTTGCCGTCGAGACGGCAACCCTCAAGGCGCTCACCCGCCTCCGAGACCTTCTTCCAGAGATGGCAGACGAGTTGGCAACCCGTTTCTTGCCATATCGAAAGGAAGGTGAGGATGAGAGCAGTGCCCCAGCTCCACCATTAGAAGAAGGACTTCCACTTCGATTCCATACCTACTTCAGCCTTTGTGCCGATAGTTTGGCACAACGCTTGGCCTCGGAATCGATGGAACTCCGAAAGGAACTTCATGAGACCAAGGCACTTCTTCTTCGAGCACAAGGGAAGAAGGATAGGATCAAGAAGGAAGGTGCTCCCCCTGGACAACCTGCAATCACATACAGAGGCGGAAGACCCCCAAAGGACGGAGAACCACCACAGCAACACCGCATGAGCGCAAATGAATACCGCAAGCTCTTCGCACCTCCGACAAAGCAACGCTGCGTTGAGCTCCTCCACTCCCCCACCACTTCAAGTGAAGAAGAAAGTCAGGTCGCCAATGATGAGGAGGAAGACCCAGAAGAGCCAGACTACGCGACCGAGCATTCCACCACTTAGGCATCATTTGCAGCCCGGATATGCCCGTTAGTAACCCCTACGGTAGGATAGGTCGTGTACCCCCTATGCGAAGTCGAGTCCTTGTAATGGTTCATCTAAAACCATGTAGCATTGTGTTTGCTTTTGATGTGTTTGATGGACGTCGTACTTTCCTTCGGGGGCTTGTAAGCGACTACATCACCCATTTGGATTTTAATGAATGTGTTTTGGCCCTTGCATGAAAATAGTTAGTGTCATACCAACCCCTTACTAGGCATCCCATCTATTTTTCTTCCCCATCTTTCCCAATCATGAGACCTTGACCGCTCCGACAGGATGCCTGTTGTAACTCGTACTGGTACCTCTACCCAGCAGCCAGAAGCCGGAGAAGGAGCCAGTCAGGACCAAACCCAAGGACAACTCCACCGCCGCCACCACCTCCAAGCATGGACATGGCTCAGCTTCTCCAAGCTTTCCGAGAGGAACGCCAAGCCAACACTGCAGCCCTCCAGATGATCGCTCAAGCTGTCAACCGCCAGCCGGCGGGAAACAGCAATGCACGTTCCACATTGGTGGAGTTCAAGAAACATGCACCACCCACCTTCATCAAGACTGCTGAACCTCTGGATGCAGACGACTGGGTCCGCACCATTGAGGATCTGCTGGAACTAGTCGGATGCACTGAGGACCGTGAGAAGGTGGCTTACGCTGCACACTGTCTCGGGGGAACTGCTAGAGCTTGGTGGGATGGATTCAAGGCCATGCATGCTGAGCAAAACATCACTTGGAGCAACTTCAAGGCAGAATTCCGCAAGGCCCACATTCCTTCCGGAATGATGGCCATCAAGAAGCGTGAGTTCCGAGCCCTGAAGTAAGGTAGCAACACTGTCAAGGAGTACATGCAGAAGTTCAGTGTTCTCTCAAGGTATGCCCCTGAAGATGTCAGCACTGATGCTGCCAAAAGGGAACGCTTCATGGAAGGCCTTAACCAGGCACTGCAGTACTCGCTTGTTGTGTGCGACTGCCCGACCTTTCCTGATTTGGTGAACAAGGCACTCATGCTTGAGGACAAGCGACGCGCTTTAGATGACACCCGTAAGCGCAAGATGATCAACAAGGTTAGCTCCAGCAACCAGAAGCCTCGCCCGTGGCAGCCAGCCCCGGTCAAGCCAACCTATCAGCAGCCAAGAGCTCCTGCACCCCGCTCCAGCTATCCACCTCAGCAGTATGCCAACCCCAGGCCAGCTTACAACAACCCCAATAACAATGCCGGCAAGAGCAGCAACCCCAATCAAGTCACTTGCTTCGGATGTGGTCAGGCAGGACACTACTCCAAGTATTGCCCCAACAAGAAGGCCGACGCACCGCGCCCCAATGTGCAGAACCCAGGACAAGGCCGTGGAATGCCACCAAGGAACCAAGCTCCCCGCAACCTGCCCAACAACGGCAAGGGTCGTGTGAATCATGTCACTACAGAAGAATCCCAGGAAGACCCGGATGTCGTGCTGGGTACGTTCCTTGTCAATTCAACACCTGCAGCTGTCTTGTTTGATTTTGGAGCCACGCATTCATTTGTCACCCAAAAGTTTGCATTAAAAAGTGGCATGACCCCTACACCCCTGAATAACCCCATGGTGGTACAAACCCCTGGAGCAGAGATGAGAGCCAAGATAGGATGTAAAGGAGTCGGGATTGTCATTAATGGGGTAGACTTCCAAGCAGACCTTATCATCTTAAGATCGCAAGGCTTGGATGTGATCTTAGGAATGAATTGGCTCATCAAGCACCAAGGCTTGCTAGATTGTGCCAACCAGACTATCACTGTGACCAATGACCAAGGAGTCGAAGTTAGATATGCCTCCAACCCCTCCTCTGCTCAGGCCACCCAAGTCAACTCTCTGTCAGAAGTTGGATTGGAACAAGTGCCGGTAGTATGCGAGTACCCCGATGTCTTTCCTGATGAGCTACCGGGAATGCCTCCTGACCGAGACATTGGGTTCATCATCAAACTCATACCCGGAGCAGGACCCATCTATAAGAAGCCTTATAGAATGGGATCGGAAGAGTTGGCAGAATTGAAGAAGCAACTGGAAGAGCAGTTGAGGAAGGGATTTATCCGCCCTAGTGCCTCCCCTTGGGGATCACCTGTTCTGTTTGTGACCAAGAAGGATGGTACCATCCGCTTATGCATTGACTACCGCTCCCTCAATGAAGTTACAATCAAAAACAAGTATCCACTCCCCAAGATTGAAGATCTGGTTGATCAACTCAATGGAGCCAGGGTGTTCTCCAAGATTGACCTCAGATCTGGGTACTACCAGCTGAAGATCAGACCCCAGGATATTCCGAAGACGGCATTTGTAACCAGATATGGCCTGTATGAGTGCACGGTCATGTCCTTTGGATTAACCAATGCCCAGCTTACTTCATGTATCTCATGAATAAGGTCTTCATGGAATATTTGGACAAGTTTGTCATTGTCTTCATTGATGACATTCTTGTCTTCTCGAAGACGGAAGAAGAGCACGAGCAACACTTGAGGATGGTCCTAGACAAGCTTCGAGAGCACCAACTGTATGGCAAGTTCAGCAAGTGTGAATTTTGGCTGCGCGAAGTTGGATTCTTGGGTCATGTTTTGACTAAAGAAGGATTGTCTGTCGATCCCACTAAGATTGAAGCCGTGACTGAATGGCAATCCCCAAGCAATGTGAAGGAAGTCAAAAGCTTCCTTGGACTCGCGGGGTATTACCGCAAGTTCGTCGAAGGATTCTCAAGCATTGCACGACCTATGAATCAGCTCTTGAAGAAGGACAAGAAGTTTGAATGGACGCCGAAGTGTGAAGAAAGCTTCCAGGAGCTGAAGAAGAGATTGACCACCGCCCCAGTTCTGGCCACACCAGATATACACAAGGAGTTTGTGATATATTGTGATGCGTCAAGAACCAGACTGGGAGGTGTTCTGATGCAAGAAGGCAGAGTCGTAGCCTACCTTTCAAGGCAGCTACGGCCTCATGAAGAGAACTATGCTACTCATGACCTTGAGTTGGCAGCTGTAGTTCATGCCCTAAAAACATGGTGGCATTATCTCCTAGGGAAGCGGTGTGAGATATACACGAATCACAAAAGTCTGAAATATATTTTCACTCAAAAGGAATTGAACATGAGGCAAAGAAGATGGCTAGAGTTGATCAAGGATTATGACCTCAGTGTTCAATACCACCCCGGGAAGGCCAATGTGGTAGCAGACGCATTAAGCAGGAAGGCTTGTTCCTTGAATGCTATGCTTAAGGAAAGGCTACCCGCCTTGTATGAAGAGCTTGAAAGCTTCGGGTTGGAACTGGTTGCACCAGGATTCTTAGCCAACCTTGAAGTCAAGCCTACCCTAATGGATGATATCAAGGAAGCTCAGAAGGGACACGAGAGTATTGAAGGCATCAGGAGGAAGATCAAGGCAGGCAAGGCCCCAGGATTCTCAGAGGATGAGCAAGGAATTGTGTGGTTTGGGAATCGCATTTGCGTACCCAACAAGATTAAGCTCAAGAATTTGATCTTGCAAGAAGCTCATGACACCCCGTATTCCATTCACCCCGGAGGAACCAAGATGTATCAAGACCTGAAGGAAAGATTCTGGTGGCATGGCATGAAGAGGGAGATTGCCACCTATGTTGCAAAATGTGATGTATGCCAAAGGGTCAAAGCTGAATATCAGCGACCTGCTGGATTGCTCCAACCACTCAAGGTTCCCGAGTGGAAATGGGATAAAGTCGGAATGGATTTCATCACTGGACTACCTAGGTCAAACAAGGGACATGACTCCATCTGGGTCATAGTCGATCACTTGACCAAAGTAGCCCATTTCATTCCTGTGAAGACCACTTATGATGGCAACCAGCTAGCAACTCTATACATCAGCAGGATCGTAAGCCTTCATGGTGTTCCCAAGGAGATTGTGTCAGACCGAGGAACCCAGTTTACCTATAGATTCTGGAAGAAGTTCCAAGAGGCCATGGGGACCAAGTTATCTTTCAGCACTGCTTTCCACCCGCAGACCGGAGGCCAGACAGAACGAGTAAATCAGATACTCGAAGACATGCTCCGAGCCTGTGTCTTAGCATATGGAGCTAGGTGGGAAGATTGCCTCCCTTTCGCCAAGTTCTCCTACAACAACAGTTATCAGTCAAGCCTTCAGATGGCACCATTTGAGGTGTTGTATGGGCGCAAGTGCCGCACACCCCTCAATTGGTCAGAAACAGGAGAAGGACTAGTCTTTGGGCCCGATATCGTCCATGAAGCAGAAGAGCAAGTCCAGTTTGTCAGAGAACGTTTGAAGACCGCTAAGTCCAGACAGAAGAGCTATGCTGACACGCATCGCCGAGAAGTACACTTCCAAGTCGGAGACCATGTATACCTACGAGTGACTCCCCTTAAGGGAACCAAGCGTTTCCACGTTAAGGGAAAACTCGCACCAAGATTTATCGGCCCCTTCGAGATCACCGCACGACGTGGAGAAGTGGCTTACCAGTTGGAACTGCCACCTGGACTATCCGATGTGCACAACGTATTCCACGTGTCCCAACTTCGGAAGTGTCTCCAAGTTCCAGGCAAGCCTGATCTCTACAAGGACGTCAATCACCAAGCCATTGACCTTCAGCCTGATTTGACTTACCGCGAGAGGCCCATCTGCATTTTGGATGAGGCTGAGCGACGCACTCAAAGCCGCACGATCAAGTACTTCAAGGTCCAGTGGAGCAACCACACTGAAGCAGAAGCAACCTGGGAACGTGAAGACAACCTTAGATCCGAGTTTCCGTATCTCTTTCAAGCCTAGTTTAGGAATCTCGGGGACAAGATTCTTGTAAGGGGGGTAGGTCTGTCACACCCTGCATTTTGTAACATTTCATTTGCATCAATAAAGCATGAAAATTTGGACCAACAAAATCTTTTGCATTATTTGGCTTTTATTTGGAGTTGGTTTTCTCTCTGTGCTTTTTAAGTGCTCTTTAAGTCAACACAACTTCACCTTCTATACTTCATCTCCTTGCCCCAAACTTCTGCCCAATGATCATGCCATGTGTATAGAGCAATATAGTATTTTCTTACAAAAATAATTTGGCCAAAAAGTATTTTCTAAAATTAGTTTTCCAAAACCCCTTAAATTGAGATTTGCACTGCAAGTACTTGATTTGAGGTGTGAAAAATCTTTCCAAAAATTTATTTGAAACCTACTACATATAGGACTCCCATAAACCACAAAAATATGATTTTAAAAGTTATTTTCCTATTTTTTTTAAAAGCTTTTTCTTAAGGCCAGAAATGGTCTTTAATAGGGAAAAATTATTTTAATGTTTCAAAAATATTTGAGAAAATTTAGGGAAACTCAGTGGACATATATTTTCCATATATAAGAGTTTCAACACATGGTCATGTTCAAAATATTGGACAAAGCCTCCCAAAACACTTTCTGCCCATTTCAAGGATTTGAAATATTGCTACAGGAAATATTGCCCAAAAATTCCAAGAAAATTCTAGCATGTCACCTATGACATGTTTGATGACCAAAACCATTTCTATCCATTTTGAAGTTTGAGCAACTTTACATTGCCAAACATGCCCAAAAGTTCTCAAACCTTGTGAACATGCTCAAATGGTCTAATTATTAATCTAGACCAAATGGCACAAGTTGGAGAGAATGTTATCTTGCTCAAAGTGCCCCAAAACCCTTCCTGTTCAGAACCAAATTTGAACAACTCTACACTACCAACTTTCTCTCCTTGACCCCACCTTTTGTGAGCTTGTGCAAATCACCAAATGAGGCCACTACACCAAGTGGTGCATCATGGAGAAGTGATTTGCTCAACTAAATCTTCACAAGTCCATTTCTGCTAATCTCTAGGGTTTGCCAAAGTTACATTGGCAACTTTTCCCAAATGAGCTCAAATTTGGTGGAGCACCCTAATTATATGTTTCATTCCATCCTGTTAATTCTCATGGCAATTGGAGTTCATTTGCTTGCCCAAAACTTTACCAAACACCTTCTGACATTTTGCAAAATCCACTGTTTTGACCCCTTCCACTATTCTTGGAGAGCTCAAATTTTTACCACAACCCCTTCTAGTCCTCTTCTACCTCCAGTAACAATGACAAGACCACAGCTCACTTATTGGATGGGTAAAACCCCACTTCCTCTCTCTGGTCAGCCCATTTGCACACTTCTTCCCCCTCTCCCCTCACTCTACTGGCTCTCCAGGGCATCCAATTCCCCCTCCCCTCTTCTTTACTCCTCCATAGACCGGCTAGACACCAGTGGACATGCTCACCTTGCATAAAAAACGGCATGCCGGCCATATGGGCGCTCTGGAGCGCGCTATAGTGCGCCCCCGCACTGTAGCCGCCCCCAGCCAGGCGCATCGGCCACCTCGACTCTCCCCCTCGTGTCCCCCGAGGTCGCCTCGACGTCCGCAGCACGCCACCCTGTCGCCCCCCTCCTCTCTCCTCCTCCCCGCGCCTCCGCGCTAGCGAACAGGGGCCACCCAAGCGCGCCAATGGCGCGGCATGCACGCGCGCTGCCCTGACGCTTCCCCCGCTCCTTCTCTCCCTCCCTCTGGGCATAGACCACCCCTACCAACGCCCCAGACATGCCCACGCGCGCCCCCGTGACCCACAGCCACGGCAACGACCTTGCCGGCGCACGGGTCTACGGTGAGCCATGGCTCACTCCCCTAATCACCCCCCTGCGCCACTCACCCCTCTCCAGGAGCACCCGAGCTCGAGATCGAGCTCGAGCTCCGCCGCCTCGGGTCACCGTCGATTCCACGGTACAGGCCTCCCCCGCTCCTCCCTTGCCTCGATCTGGAGCCCTTGCATCCCACTGACTGTTTCCCCTCTCTCCCCCGCCTCGTTTGCAGCCCGAAACGGCCAGACCCGTCGATGGCCGAAGCTGCTCCGCCACGAGACCTCGTTGCCGGCGAACCCTTGCACCCCGGCGACCAACTCCGGCACCACCCGAACGGCGACATGACTAGGAGTCCAGTCGTGCCCTCACCCGACCTCGCCGTGCCCAGGAACGTCGCCGGTGAGCTCGCCGCCCCTCTGGCCTAGGGTTGACGACGACGGCCGTGGGGCCCGTCAGTCAGCCTCACATACTGACGGGTGGGCCCCACCCGTCAGGTTCAAATGCACACGCGCGCGCACCGGTTCGCTGCGTCGGCTGAAGGTGTACTTTGCCTTTACGCCTTCGACGTGGCAGCCTGCGCGGGCTGGATTCCCTCTGGGCCTGCTGCACTATGGGCTTTCTGGCCCAGTGGCACAGTGCCACTTTTCTTTTTCCTTTTTCTTCTGCCTTGTAAAAATTCCACAGGATAAAATATTTGTCCAAATGGAATAATTCCAACTCCTAAAATCTTAGAAAAATCCCACCTATTTAATGGTGCCACTTTCATTCAAATCCAACCAACTTTTATGTACTGTTCAAATTTAAATTCAAATTTGAGCAGTTTAATCTCTGTTTGAAAATCCATATCCCCCCTTGTATAACTCCAAAACCAAAACTAGGAATTTTCCCCTTCCTAGGTTTCCACCTAGTATTTTATAAAAATAAGTTGACATTTTTCTGAGCACTTTGGTTTTTCTGTTTTAATTATTGCCTTATTTTCTCGTTATTATTTTGCGTCGATAGATTGCGTTGCTGACGAAGGAGTTGGACCAGAAGACTTTGAAGACCCAGAAGACCTCGTTGAGCCAGGCAAGCAGCCCTTGACCATGACTAAGAAACCTCTTTTTAGGCATATCATATAGCACCTTACTATGGTTGCATCAGAATCATGTGAGAGGGGAGCCACCTTGGTGGGTTGCCCTCGTATCCTCCTTATTGATACTTGCATTTGTGCATGACCCTACCTCCTTATGAGGGTTATGCCGGTGGGAATAGATAGGATGCTAAGTAGTGCTACGCAAAAGGGACGGGGATCTGCATAGTGATGAGGCAAAGTGTTTTCAAAGGACTTTTCGAAAACCCCGTCGGGTGCCACTTATGCCCGAGGGAGATGATGAAATGGGTAACCACTTGATGACGAAGTGGTGTACCGAGGCAAGTGTGTGTGTTGTTTTCGAAAACGGATTAGATTTAAGATTTGTCGACTGTCGCAACCTTACATGTGCAACCACTCTACCCTTATATGGGAAAGGGCATTATTGATTACCTAGGCCGATACTAGCTTGGAGCCCGCATTACTAGTGACGGGAGGGTTGTTGGTGCACTCTCTCGGGACGGGGTCGTGCCAGGTAGGGCGGCCAAGAACATTTTTATGGGGCACCGGACACACCGTTGGTACCCCGTGCCAGTGGTATGTGATGAATATATGAGCGAGGGTCCACAATTTGAAGTTGTGAAATGTTGGGCACGAGGGTTACTACCAATCGAGTGAACTCCTTGTTAGTGTCGTCTAGGGAAAGATAGTGATCGGGTGCTTACCCCGGGTACTTGAGGTACCGCGGGTCGTGGATGACACGAAAGTTCCCCGGATCTAGTGGGTAAAGTGTGCAACCTCTGCAGAGTGTAAAACTATTTGAATAGCCGTGTCCACGGTCAAGGACAGTTGGGCGGTGCTGCTTAAACTACGTCCACATGTTTTCAAACCAATGTGAGTGATTGGATAAGTGGGAAGAACTACTCGGGTCAAGTCAGAGGACTTGACATGATTGAGTTGGGATGGTGCCCACTCCTTTTATGGTGATACCACTACTTGGGTCAAGTCGAAGGACTTGACATGATTGAGTTGGTTGGTGCCCACTCTATCTATGTTGATATCTGTAACCTGTCCTTATGGTTACTTGAATACTCCTGATGCATGTCTTACAAGCTGTTGAACATGTCATTGCACTCAAAAACTAGCTTTCCGCAAAAATTTACCTATATCATGCATTGTTGTACCTTGAACCAAAACATGGGTTGCTTGCGAGTACATTCAAAGTACTCATTGGCTTGCCACTGGTTATTTAATTGGCCAGGCATGGAAGAGCAGGAGTTCGAAGAAGAATTCTTTAAAGACGAACATGCGAACTAGGACGTTTCCCAGTCAGAATGCCTGTAGGGTTAAGGCAGATGGCATGGGTTCTACTTATCGACGAAGATTTCCGCTGCTTGTGTTTCATTTGATGTTCAGCCATTAGGGCTTTATCTATGTATGACTTCACCATAATGGTCGTAATTTGTGTAAGACGGTATGTATGGATGTAAGACTCTTGTTATTCAGCTTCTGTGTGTTCAGTGAGCATTGATCTCTGGGATCACTGTACACATGCATTCGGTGATCACAACTTATGAGTCGGGGTCCCCACACTTCCGAAGCAACGCATAAACTAGGGTTTAAGCTTCTGGCACTCTAGCAACCCATCATCTACTTATTACTTCCCAATGCCTTCCTCTAGGCCCAAACAATGGTGAAGTGTCATGTAGTCGATGTTCACATGATACCACTAGAGGAGAGACAACATACATCTCATCAAAAGATCGAACGAATACCAAATTCACATGACTACTTATAGCAAGACTTCTCCGCATGTCCTCAGGAACAAACATAACTACTCACAAATCATATTCATGTTCATAATCATAGGGGTATTAATATGCATAAAGGATCTGAGTATATGATCTTCCAACAAGTAAACCAACTAGCATCAACTACAAGGAGTAATCAGCACTACTAGCAACCCACAGGTACCAATCTGAGGTTTTGAGACAAAGATTGGATACAAGAGATGAACTAGGGTTTGAGATCAGATGGTGCTGGTGAAGATGTCGATGGAGATTGACCCCCTCCCGATGAGAGGATCGATGGTGATGATGATGGTGATAATTTCCCCTCCCGGAGGGATGTTTCCCTGGCAGAACAGCTCCGCCGGAGCCCTAGATTGGTTCCCCAAGGTTCCGCCTCGTGGCGGTGGAGTTTCGTCCCGTGACCTTGCTTATGATTTTTTTCCGGATGAAAGATCTCATATAGAAGAAGATGGGCACCAGAGGGCTGCTAGGGGGGCCACGAGGCAGGGGGGTGCGCCCAGGGGGTAGGGCGCGCCCCCACCCTCGTGGATGGTGGGTGGCCCCCTCTGGTACTTCCTTCGCCCAATATTTTTTATATATTCTGAAACGTTCTCCCGTGAAGTTTTCAGACTTTTGGAGTTGTTCAGAATAGGTCTCTAATATTTGCTCCTTTTCCAGCCCAGAATTCTAGCTGTCGGCATTCCTCCTCTTCATGTAAACCTTGTAATATAAGAGAGAATAGGCATAAGAATTGTGACATAATGTGTAATAACAGCCCATAATGCAATAGATATTGATATAAAATCATGATGCAAAATGGACGTATCAAGGGGGTGCAGGAGTCCTTACTGGGGTCAGAAGTCTTGCCAGAAGGGGCCTTGCCGGCAGGGGCAGAGGACTTGCCGGTTTTCTTCCCTCCCGGGGTCTCAACAGCGGGAAGAAGTGCCTTGGTGGTAGCCGCTGCAACTGCCTCCCGGTAAAGCTGGTCGGCGCAGATGACCATGTCTTTCCTGTCGGAGGGGACGGTGATGATGCTCATTGGCTCGGGCATCTTCAACGTGTTGTAGGCATAATGAGATGCTGCCATAAACTTGGCCAGCTATGGGCGACCGAGGATCCCATTATAGGGCAAGGGGATCCTAGCAACATCAATAACAACCTTCTCTGTCCTATGGTTCAGCTCGCCCCCATGCATAACGGGCAATCTGATCTTACCCTTCGGCTGACTCCTCCCTGGGTAGACCCCTTGAAACATGCCCGTCTCCTCGAGATCTCCATATGGGATTTGCAACCTCTCAATCACGGCGGACGAGATCAAGTTCGGACTGGCCCCACCGTCAACTAGCACATTCATCACCTTGAGGTTGCGTATTGTTGGCGAAACCAACAACGGCAAACACCCGACCACAGTTCTGCGATCAGGGTGATTCTCGGTGTCAAAAATGATAGGCGTGCTGGACCACTTCAGCGGCCTTTGGGCATCGAACGATGGCTCCGCTACAGTGACTTTACGTGCCCACTGCTTCAGTTGGCGGTGAGAGGTGTGCAACGAGGCGCCACCGTCGATGCACATGGCCTCCGTAGCTTTCTGGAACTCATGCTTCCTGGACTCGTGGTCCTCATTATGATCATCGTCTCCCTCCTTGCCGTGGCCCCGAGCGGGCCTCTCCTGGCCCTTCACTACAAAAAAAGACACATCCGTGACATTTTGGGCCAAACGAATTTTTTTGTCATACTTATGACACTTCTATGACGATAATTGTGACAAAACCTGGTATCATCATAGATGTGGTGGGATCCTACTTCTATGAGAAAAAATCATGACATAAAATGGGCTTTTCGTCCTAGGCGGGCCGGAGATGCAGCTGCATGACATTCTTTGGGCCTTCCATGACGGAAAAACCCATGGTAGAAGCGAGGGCAAGGAAAATACCGGGGTGTTCCCGGTTACGGTGGGTGGTCGGGGACGAGCGATGCGTGTTTATCTCGTACACGCACGCGCGTGGGTGCGAGGCGTTGGGCTCTAACTGAACCCGAGCGAGGCATTGGGCTCTAACTGAACCCGAGCGATTGCACTACAGGCTACGCGTCACTGAACCCAAGCGATCGATCGATGGCTGTTAACTGAACCCGATCGAGCGATTCCTTCGCTACTTCTGCTAACTGAAGTCGATCCATGCTGCCTCTCGATGAACAGTGAGCGTTGTTGGGGGGTTTGGATAAATAGTTCCCGGTGGGGGTGGATGAACATGACCCCATGGTGTTGCCTTTGGATGAACAGGACCCCGATCGATCGAGCCAGTTGGGGCTGGATAAACAGGATCCCGTGGATGGCTGGATGAACAGGAGCACCCGTGGAGGGCTGGATGAACAGTAGACGGTGGAGGCTGGATGAACAGGAGCCCGTGGATGAACAGTCATAGGTGGAGGCTGGAGGAGGTCGACGGTCGATGAACAGTAGCTCGTGGAGGCTGGAGGAGGTCGACGGTGGAGATGAACAGTATCCCGTGGAGTCTCATTTCGCGGTACGCCACACCCCTCCCGATGAACAAGACCCCCGTTTCGACAATAGGAGGTCCGTTTCCTCCGTTTTGCGGTACGCCAGACACCTCCCGATGAACAGTACCCCCGTTTCGACCATAGGAGGTCCGTTTCCTCCGTTTTGCGATATGCCAGACACCTCCCGGTGAACAGGATCCCGTTTCGAACGTGGCCGGTTGAACACAAGGCTGTTTCCTCCGTTCTGTGGTACGCCAGGCCTCATTTCAATCGGTTGTTCCGTCCAAGCCCTCCTGATGAACACGACGACGCATTTTCTTTCGTCCCAGCCATGTAAATCTTCCGACCCAGCCATTTACGGGTAGGGGTCGTGTAAATGGTTGTTCCGACCCAGCCATGTACACGAGCCCTGGCCGTACGTATGCGCGAGTAGGCGTTCGAGACCCCGCCCGTATGTACGTATGTGGCCGTATTTTATTTCTTGCACACTGGCCGCTGTATGTACGTGTACATGCTACATGCATGCCTCTACTATGACACGTGCGCGCTCTACATCGACCAATATGTACGTATACATTTGCGACCAGAATGACAACGCTACGTACGCTTCGACGAGGTGGGTCCCGACTGTCAGGCACTTCCTTGCATGCGAAGATATAGCTGGTGGGTCCCAGCAGTTAGGGGGGCCAATCATTTTTTTTGCCCAGACGCACTTCCTTGCGTGCGAAGATGTAGCTGGTGGGTTCCAGCAGTTAGGGGGGAACATTTTTTTCGTCAAATACGGTGGCCCGTCCGGTTGGTCCCCGCTGTCAGGTGCAGGAATAAATATTTTTCGTGTAATAAGGAGACACTTCCTTGTTGCGGCTGTGGACCCAGCTGTCAGCCTCTCCATGTACAGTCCATGTCCGATGCAAGCCGTTCCTTGACCATGTTGACCACGCCGCGCCGAGAGCACCAGGGCGGTGGGCGATGGCGAGGCCTAGGAAGGGGACAACGCGGAGCCAGGGAAGATGCGGCAATGGATGCCCATGCGTAGAGGAGTATGAGGGTTCACTGGTTCACTGCGGTGTGAGGCTGCCCTCGCCGTAGAATAAAAGGGGGTGTGGGTGAGTAGAAGGATTGCCTGGCCAGCGGTGGGAGCAGTAGGGCGGTGAGGCCTCCGCCGCATCACAGCCGGCCACGGGAGGCAGGAGCACGAGGCATAACCGGTGCTGGTTTGGGCGGCTGGAGCAAGAAGACCAGAGGTTGAAGAAGCACTACGACCATTGGATGGACATCGTACGGTCACTGGAGCTAGAATCGTGCATATTGACTAATTTGACAAAGCCTTCCGTCCCCGTCAACTTAGTAGGCCCACAAGTCAGCCTGCCACTGTACTAGGTCCCAGCTAGCAGGGGGGTATTCATTTTTTTGTGCATAATAAGGAGGCACTTCCTTGCATGCGAAGATATATCTGGTGGGTCCGAGATGTCAGCGGAGGTAACATTTTTTTGTGAAATATAGAGGCCCTTTCGGTGGGTCCCAGATGTCAGGTGGAGGAATCGTTATTTTGCACATAATAAGGAGGCATTTCCTTGCGTGCGACCGTGGACCCAGTTGTCAGCCTCTCCATGTATAGTCCACTTCAGATCCATGTCGGTCGTTGACCACGTTGACTAGGCCGCGCCGAGAGCACGAGGGCGGTGGACGATGGCGAGGCCTAGGGTGGGAACGACACGGAGCCAAGGAAGACTTGGCAGTTGTTTCCCACATGGAGGGGAGTACGACTGTATGAGGGTTTACTGGTTCGTCTGCCATCGCCGGAGAATAACAACAGGTGTGGGTGAGTAGAGGGATGGCTAGGCCAGCGATGGGAGTACGGTGGGGCGGTGAGGCCTGCGCGGTAGCATAGCCGGCCGCGGGGAGGAGAGAGCAGGCAATCCCACCGGCGCTTGTTTGAGCGGTTGGAGCAGGAAGAGCAGAGATTGAAGAAGCACGACGGCTGTTGGATGGACATCCAACAGTCACTGCTTGTACATCAACCTTTTTTTAGGAAAGCCTCAAGTCTGTGGAAAACAACATACGACCCATCTACCATTATTTCTAATAATTTATAGCCCATTTTCTAATTCTTAAGGTTTTTTTGGAGCCCATATTCTTTTTGTTAGCATTATAGCCCATATCGTGGCCATGGTTAAAAAATTATACGAAATTTTGCATATTTTGGTGTGGTCCGAACTGTTTTTAATCCCAAAATTTCGAGTCACATTCAAACTGATTTTAAAAATAAATGTATATCAATATAAAATCCAACAAATTATCCATGCATAAAAATCAATGAAATTTAAAATCTCGAAATGTAAAAAAAAAGAAATTTGAAACTAATTCCGGGTTTGATGTGTTTAAAAAATGTACAACCCATTTCTCATTACTGATAGGCCATTTTCTTGGCCAGCCGAATGAAGCTCTCCTCTTCTTGAAAGATTTGCAACCCAACAGGCCTGACAATGCAAATTACTTGGCAAATCACAAAAAAACTAGGTTGTGGCCGTGGACCCAGCTGCGGCCGTGGACCCAGTTGCCACCCTCTCCACGTATAGTACTCTTCCGATGGAAGTCGGTCGATTACCACAGTGACCACGCCACAAAATACGCGGAGCCGGGAAAGACGTGACAGTGGATGCCCACGCGGAGAGGAGTATGAGGGTTCACTGGTTCGGCTGCGGTGTGAGGCTGTCGTCGCCGCAAAATAACAGGGGGTGGCACTACTAGAGATTAGGTCAATAACGACCAACAATTAACAACTCGTGGTTGTTGTTGATATGATGAGCCGGCTCCACGTCCAAGCTAGCCCCGCAAATCCTCCCTAACAACGATGGGTCTGCTCGTCGTTAATTTTTACTTGCCTATGCTTATTGTTGGTTGGTTAGAGAGTAATTAGCGTCCTTATATCAAGATAAATACCAATCAGTTAGGATAGTAAACTATGGTGGCGCATCCCATGCGATCAGGCTCTGTGCGATCTGGCTCTGACAGGTGCGTGTTCTGACTTCCCCAAAACTTTTCTCCCTTCCTGTTGCCACCGTCGGCCGGCCTGCCTGGGTAGCGGGCCCTTCCAGCCGCCTTCCCTCCTCCCTCCGTTGTACGTCTCCCTCCTGACCTTGAGCGCAGCGGCTGATTCTAGTACGGCTTGAGGGGATCTCCGGCAGGGCCTAGTTCCAGCGGCAGTGAGCATCCAGTGCGTCGAGCTTCGTCAGGGTGGGGTCGGCGCTGCTCATCTCGGTGGCGGCAGCCGCGACCATCCCCGTTCCCAATCGGCCCCCAAGATAGTGCATAACCGGTGATCTGCCATGGATGAGATCTGAGGTCTAGAGGTGTGTGTGTTCGTGAGTTCAGAAGAAGATGTGAGCCTCATTGTTTGACGAAGGGATATCCTTTCCGGTGCAGCTCAGCCAAGTAAGTGCAGCACGACTCGAACTCCAAGCCAATTTACATATATATGGAAATAAAACCTTTATTCATTCACGTACGTACTAATTACATATTTATGAATATGATTTCTGTTGAGACTGAGGCAGCCAGATAAGTGGAAGAATATATTCGAAATGCATCTGTCGCTTCATCAGCCACGTCAAATTGTAAGTAAATCATAGCAGGAAGAGGTGTCGTTACCACGTTAATGTTATTTGCTAACCAAATGTTCGAGGTAATGCCAGGAAGAATATGAACCTAGGAAGTCATTTGTTTTAATGTTGTTCTATTACAAATTAAGTCCAATCGTGGCCTCCTTTTTAATATTACATTATCCTCTACTTTATAGTTGATTCATCACCTGAGACTATAAATTCATTGGTCACTGAACTTTAATTAGTATTACTGCATGAAAGGTTGCAAAACATTGTAGTGCTATTGCTTTGGTCAACCTGAAAGATTTTAGGTGATATAGGTTTTGCCAACTAGAAAGATGCTCTGAAGATAGAAGTTATGTAAGATGTCACATTGCTTAGTTGCATCGTACATGTGCAGTTCCATTTGCTTAATTTGATTTACAAATTCGTTATACCATGTTGAATACAATCCATTTGTGTACAGCTCTTATATGATCTGCTTTATTTTGCTTTACGCCGAACAACCTAAATGCAGGCTAGTTATATAGTAAATTGGGAATTCCTTGCTACTTCTAAGTAAGACATGGATGCGACTAGTTGATGAGCAATTAAATGATGAATACTTAGAAGGTGTAGAGAATTTCCGTGAGTACGTGTTCAGCCACGTGGGGCAGGGAGAATGAAATTTGATGTGACTTGTCATGCCATTCTTTTTATACTAATAGAACCACTTGTCTCTGTTTGAACAGAAAGGAAAGAAAAACAAGCCACCAAGCATTGTTAAAGTATTTTCTGACTCACAAGAAGGGTACAATCTTTGTTGATTCTACAGCCTCCACCAAAGAGGTAAGACTTATTTTAAA
Source organism: Triticum monococcum (assembly GCA_034509565.1). Taxonomy (NCBI): domain Eukaryota; kingdom Viridiplantae; phylum Streptophyta; class Magnoliopsida; order Poales; family Poaceae; genus Triticum; species Triticum monococcum. Next base: position 444,898,313 of record CM067845.1, read on the forward strand.
TGTAAAAACTTCTCTGATGATTTGCAATTATACAAATACCTGCTTACCGATGGAAGTTGTTGCAAATAATTTAAGCACTTCGGGAAAAAATTAGGAACTTACTTCAATCTAATATCAGCCTTTCCAGTAATGAAGTCTTGTAGAAATGTGACTCATCTAATCGGCATGATCACAAAGTTGGAATTGGTGGTGGGATTAAAACAATAGTTTTGCGAGGACCAGCATTAAGTAAATACTCGTGGAAAAGGTGAATGTTGTGGGACATGAAGTGGCAGAAGTTAAGTGTGTTATTATGTCGATAGATCTTTAAGTGACAGTTCTCATGAAAGCCAACATGGTCGAGTAAGTGTCTCTGAGTAAGTTTCTCTCATATGATGATATTTTATGCCACTTTGTGCCAATTTATTTACATGGACTAACTTCTATAAATTGTTCAACATCTTGTAGAACTAATGGTATACCGTGTTAGATATATAGCGTGAAGAGGCATTTTGATCACCAACGACTAATGGTGTCCATTCAAACAAGGATGGTGTCTCTCGAGTGAAGATTAATAAATAATACATTTATTAGTTGTTTCAGCTAGAGATGTGCAAGTACATTACTCATCTAGTGAGTGTTGCTGACTCATATTTCTTAACTCTATTGTAATTCCAGAGATGTACGTGGTAATATGTTTAGGTTATCTGATATCTATCAATAAAAGGAGGCTATGGCCTTTCATTATTAAGATATTTGTTGTTGTAAAATTGATGTGGATGTCAATTTTGAAGTGTCAGATGCTACATAAAGCGATTTTCAATGATTCTATAGGTGGTTGAACAGAAACCAATGATAATATCAATGATGGCAAAAGTGGTGGCTAATACTAGAATTGTGGTCGTTATTGCCTCAGGATTAACGACAACACAACATGTCGTCGTTACAAGAATAACGACGGGAAAAGGTATGTGGTCGTTATACTTTTAACGACGGAGCCTATCACGACCGCCATATTGTGGTCGTTAATGACCTTTAACGACCGCAATTCGACTTTTAACAACCACATATGTCGTCGTTAAAAACAGTTTTCCTACTAGTGTGGGTGAGTGGATGGATGGCCTAGCCAGTGGTGGGAGTATTATGGGGGCGGTGAGGCCTCCACGGCAGCACAACCGGCCACAGGAGGCAGGAGCAGGCGGCACGACCGGCGCTGCTTTGGGCAGCTGGAGCAAGAAGACTAGAGGTTGAAGAAGCACTATGGTCGTTGGATGGACATCGTACGGTCACTGGAGCTAGAATCGTTCATATTGACTATGTTCACAAAGCTCTCCGTCCCGGTCAACTTAGTAGGCCCACAAGTCAGCCACCCACTATGGTGGGTCCCAGCTAGCAGGGGGGTACTCAATTTTTTTGTGCGTAATAAGGAGGCACTTCCTTGCGTGCGAAGATATAGCTGGTGGGTCCGACCTATCAGCGAGGGGAACGTTTTTTTTCATGAAATACAGAAGCCCTTCCCTTGGGTCCTACCTGTCAGTTGGAGGAATCATAATTTTCCGCGTAATAAGGAGGCATTTCCTTGCGTGCGGCCGTGGACCCAGCTGTCAGCCTCTCCATGTACAGTCCACTTCTGATGGATGTCTTTCATTGACAATGTTGACCCGGCCGCGCCAAGAGCACCAGGGCGGTGGACGACGGCGAGGCCTAGTAAGGGAACGACACGGAGCCAGGGAAGACTCGGCAGTTGTTTCCCACGTAGAGGACTACGGGGGTTTACTGGTTCGTCTGCCGTCCCCGAAGAATAACAACAGGTGTGGGTGAGTAAAGGGATGGCTAGGCCAGCGATGGGAGTATGGTGGGGCGGTGAGGCCTGCACGGGAGCATAGCCGGCCATGGGAGGAGGGAGGAGGCAGTCCTGCCGACACTTGCTACCTCTTGAGCACTGCTTTGGTTTTCCCTTGAAGAGGAAACCGTGATGCAGCAAAGTAGCGTAATTATTTCCCTCAGTTTTTGATAGCCAAGGTATCAATCCAGTAGGAGGCCACACATGAGTCCCTCGCACCTACACGAACAAATAAAATCCTTGCAACCAATGCAATAAAGGGGTTGTCAATCCCTTCACGGTCACTTACGAAAGTGAGATCTGATAGATATGATAAGATAATATTTTTGGTATTTTTATGATAAAGATGCAAAGTAAATAAAGCAAAATAAAAACGGTGCAAGAAATAGCTTGTTGATGGAAGATTAATATGATAGAAAATAGACCCAGGGGCCATAACTTTCACTAGTGGCTTCTCTCAAGAGCATAAGTATTACGGTGGGTACACAAATTACAGTTGAGCAATTGACAGAATTGAGCATAGTTATGAGAATATCTAGGTATGATAATGTATATAAGCATCATGTCCGAGACAAGTAGACCGACTCCTACCTGCCTCTACAACTATTACTCCACACATCGACCGCTGTCCAGCATGCATCTAGAGTATTAAGTTCAAAAGAACAGAGTAACGCTTTAAGCAAGATGACATGATGTAGAGGGATAAACTCATGCAATATGATATAAACCCCATCTTGTTATCCTCGATGGCAACAATACAATACATGCCTTGCTGCCCCTACTGTCACTGGGAAAGGACACTTCAAGATTGAACCCAAAGCTAAGCACTTCTCCCATTGCAAGAAAGATCAATCTAGTAGGCCAAACCAAACTGATAATTCAAAGAGACTTGCAAAGATAACCAATCATACATAAAAGAATTCAGAGAACATTTAAATATTGTTCATAGATAAACTTGATCATAAACCCACAATTCATTGGTCTCAACAAACACACCGCAAAGGAAGATTACATCGAATAGATCTCCACAAGGGAGGGGATAACATTGTATTGAGATCCAAAAAGAGAGAAGAAGCCATCTAGCTAATAACTATGGACCCGAAGGTCTGAGGTAAACTACTCACACATCATCGGAGAAGCTATGGTGTTGATGTAGAAGCCCTCCGTGATCGATGCCCCCTCTGGCGGAGCTCCGGAAAAGGCCCCAAGATGGGAACTCACGGGTACAGAAGGTTGTGGTGGTGGAATTAGGGTTTTGGCTTCGTATCTGGTAGTTTGTGGGTACATAGGTATATATAGGAGGAAGAAGTACGTCGGTGGAGTAACGTGGGCCCCACGAGGGTGGAGGGCACGACTGGGGGTGGTAGGAGCGCCCCCTACCTCGTTCCTTCCTGGTTGCTTTCTTGACGTATGGTCCAAGTCCTCTGGATCACGTTCGTTCCAAAAATCACGTTCCCGAAGGTTTCATTCCGTTTGGACTCCGTTTGATATTCTTTTTCTGCGAAACTCTTAAATAGGCAAAAAACAACAATTCTAGGTTGGGCCTCTGGTTAATTGGTTAGTCCCAAAAATAATATAAAAGTGTATAATAAAGCCCAATAATGTCCAAATCAAAATATAATATAGCATGGAACAATCAAAAATTATAGATACGTTGGAGACGTATCAAGCATCCCCAAGCTTATTTCCTGCTCGTCCTCGAGTAGGTAAATGATAAAAACAGAATTTTTGATGTGGAATGCTACTTGGCATAATTTCAATGTAATTCTCTTAATTGTGGTATGAATATTCAGATATGAAAGATTCAAGACAAAAGTTTAATACTGACATAGAAATAATAATACTTCAGGCATACTAACTACGCAATTATGTCTTCTCAAAATAACATGGCCAAAGAAATTTATCCCTACAAAAAATCATATAATCTAGCTATGCTCTATCTTCACCACATAAAGTATTTAAATCATACACAATCCCGATGACAAGCCAAGCAATTGTTTCATACTTTTGGTGTTCTCAAACTTTTTCAATCTTCATGCAATACATGAGCGTGAGCCATGGACATAGCACTATATGTGGAAGAGAATGGTGGTTGTGGAGAAGACAAAAAGGGAGAAGATAACCTCACATCAACTAGGCGTATTAACGGGCTATGGAGATGCCCATTAATAGATATCAATGTGAGTGAGTAGGGATTGCCATGCAAAGGATGCACTAGAGCTATAAGTATATGAAAGCTCAACAAAAGGAACTAAGTGGGTGTGCATCCAACTCGCTTGCTCATGAAGACCTAGGGCATTTTGAGGAAGCCCATCATTGGAATATACGAGCCAAGTTCTATAATGAAAAATTCCTACTAGTATATGAAAGTGGTATCATAGGAGACTCTCTATCATGAAGATCATACTGCAACTTTGAAGCACAAGTGTGGTAAAAGGATAGTAGCATTGTCCCTTCTCTCTTTTTCTATCATTTTTTTATTTGGGCCTTTTCTCTTTTTTGATGGCCTCTTTTTTTAGTCCGGAGTCTCATCCCGACTTGTGGGGGAATCATAGTCTCCATCATCCTTTCCTCACTTGGGACAATGCTCTAAAAATGATGATCATCACACTTTTATTTACTTACAACTCAACAATTATGACTCGATACTTAGAACAAAATATGACTCTATGTGAATGCCTCCGGCGGTGTACCGGGATGTGCAATGATGCATGAGTGACATGTATGAAGAATTATGAACGGTGGCTTTGCCACAAATACAATGTCTACTACACGATCATGCAAAGCAATATGACAATGATGGAGCATGTCATAGTAAATAGAATGGTGGAAAGTTGCATGGCAATATATCTCGGAATGGCTACGGAAATGCCATGATAGGTAGGTATGGTGGCTGTTTTGAGGAAGGTGTATGGTGGGTGTATGATACCGGCGAAAGATGCGCGGTATTAGAGAGGCTAGCAATGGTGGAAGGGTAAGAGTGCGTATAGTCCATGGACTCAACATTAGTCGTAAAGAACTCACATACTTATTGCAAAAATCTACAAGTTATCGAAACAAAGTATTACGGGCATGCTCCTAGGGGGATAGATTGGTAGGAAAAGACCATCGCTCGTCCCCGGCCGCCACTCATAAGGAAGACAATCTCTAAATAAATCATGCTCCGACTTCATCACATAACGGTTCACCATACGTGCATGTTACGGGAATCACAAACTTCAACACAAGTATTTCTCAAATTCACAACTACTCAACTAGCATGACTCTAATATCACCATCTCCATATCCTAAAACAATTATCAAGTATCAAACTTCTCGTAGTATTCAACACACTCATAAGATTTTTTTACTAATCATGAATGCCTATCATAATTAAAGCAAATGACCACGCTGTTTTGTAGGACTCTCAAAATAATCTAAGTGAAGCATGATAGAACAATAGTTTCTATAAAAGAAATCCACCGACGTGCTCTAAAAGATATAAGTGAAGCACTAGAGCAACAACTATATAACTCGAAAGATATAAGTGAAGCACATAGAGTATTCTAATAATTTTGAAATCATGTGTGTTTCTCTCAAAAGGTGTGTACAGCAAAGATGATTGTGGCAAATTAACAAATAAATACTCAAATAATATAAGACGCTCCAAGCAAAACACATATCATGTGGTGAATAAAAATATATCTCCATGTAAAGTTACCGATGGAAGTTGACAAAAGAGGGGATGCCTTCCAGGGCATCCCCAAGCTTTGGCTTTTAGGTTTCCTTAGATTTACATGGGGTGCCATGGGCATCCCCAATCTTAGGCTCTTGCCACTCCTTGTTCCATAATCCATCAAATCTTTTACCCAAAACATGAAAACTTCACAACACAAAACTCAAAATAGAAAATCTCATGAGCTCCCTTAGCAAAAGAAAACAAAACACCACTTCAAGGTACTGTAATGAACTCATTCTTTATTTATATTGGTGTTAAACCTACTGCATTCCAACTTCTATATGGTTTATAAACTATTTTACTAGCCATAGATTCATCAAAATAAGCAAACAACACACGAAAAACAGAATCTGTCAAAAACAGAACAGTCTGTAGTAATCTATAGCTAACGCAAACTTCTGGACCCAAAAATTCTAAAATAAATTTCTGGACGTGAGGATTTTATCTATTAATCATCTGCAAAAATAATTAACTAAATATCTATTTCAAAATAAAAATGGCAGCAATTCTCGTGAGCGCTAAAGTTTCTATTTTTTACAGCAAGACCGACACTACAGGAAACAGGAGATTTGCCGTCAGTACTGTTCTTTGTCATAAGCTTTTCATCAGGACAGACGAAAAAGACCAATTTTGCCGACAGTTGCTGACGGCAAAGAACGGCTGACGACAAAAAATACTTTGACGTCTGTAATTAAAAAGACTGACAGCAAAGAAAATGACAGGCGGCAAAGTGCTCACTTTGTCGTCTGTAAATAAAAAAATAGACGGCAAAGTCTACTTTGCCATGTATAAATAAAAAAACATACATGTCACATCCGTAGCATCATGTTTAAATTCTATTTAAGTTGAAATGGGGATTGACCAAACCCTAGCATCAGAAAGAATTCAACTAAGTTCAAATAAAAATATTTTCAATTAACCCAAAATGCCTTCCCAAAAATGTTCATCATCTTTGGATTGGTCTAGAACCTCTGCCAAAAATGGTGCACATTTTTCTAGGACACTTTGGATTTTTGAATTAATCCATAAGTATTTGAATTTGGACATTTAAATCTTATAAATATTATTAATTGTTCAAATAATCCTGAAAGTACTTGAGGGCTGTTGGGAAATATTTCAAAGGTGCCTAAAATTATTTTCAGGATTTTTACCAAGTGGTTTAGTATTTTTACTAAATCAAAAACAACAGCAGAAAATAGAAATAATAGAAATAAAAGTCAGAGGAGAGAGATACGGCTTACCTGGCGCTCACCTGACACGGCCCAGCACGGCCCAGCCCACCAGAGCCTGGCGCCAGTCGTCTCCTTCCTTTGCCAGGAGGACGACGGTGTGGCGCACGCACAGGAGGCGAAGCCACCTCCTGCTTCCACCTCCTGCTTCCTCCCCACTCCGATCCGACGCGCTTGGAGACGCCCAGCACCTTCCCTCTACCCCACCCCCCCATCTCTCTGGTGCCTCTCTCCCTCTCTAGCCCTGGTCCACGCGACCACCGACAGCCCCACCGGCCGCCGCTGCCGCTCGCGTGGCCATCGCCATCCCCTCGTCGCGCTGCCATGCTCGGGAGCTCTGCGTCGACCTCGTACGCGTCCCCATCGTCGATAGCATTCAGAGGAGCACAACATGGCCGCCATCGGCGCCGTCTTCGTCCTTGTCGATTCGCAGCAACCCGACCGTCCCCGACCTCACCGACGACGCCACCGGATGCGCTGTGAGCTCCACCGCATCTCCCCTCTCTCTATTTGCTCGCCCCCATGCCGTATTGACATTCCCCGCCATCACCGAAGCTCGCCGGCATTGCTTCTATCATCACCGTCGGTAGCAGCCCCGCCTGGCTAACCTGAGCATGCAAGCGTGCTCAGGGAGCTCCCAGGAGCCCAACGCGGCCATCAGCTCGCTCGCTAGCGCGCTGCAGTCCTCGCGCCCATGGAGCCGTAGCTCCGGCCACCACCTCGCTCGCCGCCGACGCTGCTCCCGGCCACCCCGCAGCCTCCCGCGTGATCACCTGGATGTGCGCGAGGATGGGCATCCCTCTGGTTGCTCCAGCGCGTCGAGCCGACCCCTGTAGTGCCGTCCCGAGAAACTCCGGCGATCCTCCACCGTCGGGTTTGGTCGTCGGCGTCCAACTCCGATGGCTGGTGACGTGGCGCCACCATTAGCGCCTAACTAACCACCTAGAGTCAATGACATGTGGGACCACTGCTGTTTAAAACACGGGTTAAGTTAAATAACCCCCTGTTAACTCTCTATCTCACTGACACATGGGCCCCGCCCCAGTTTAAATTTAGGTTAGGCAAAATATTAGTGCTAATTACCCTATTAAGCAGTTGAGACACTGACCTGTGGGGCCAACCCCCTTACTAATTAGTTTAGCTTAATTTTAATTTAGATTAGCCATTGAGTCGCTGACCACTTGGACCCACTGGTCAGGTTTGAATTGGTCAGCCTCAGTTGACTCGCTGACGTCATGCTCGCACAATGCTGACGCAGTTAATAATTTTCTGGATTAAAAACAATCCAGGAAATTTCAGAAAATATCCAAAACTTTGAAAAATCATAGAAATTAAACCGTAACTCCAAATGAAAAGTTTTATATATGAAAAATTATCAAAAAAATCCAATCTATCCATTTATGCTACTTTCATGCATGTTAGAACACTTTAACCTTGCTGTTTAGGTGAAACAAGTTAATGCACTAATATGACTTCATAAAATGGGTTTGCATTTGAATCTTTGGTTCAAATGGACTCATTTCAATATGTTCTAGCTTGCATTGGCCCAAAACACATTCATATTGCCATGTCATAGCATGCATCATATTGTTGCATATCGTCGTGTGTTGATTGTGTTCTTTCTCAGTTGCCGGTGTTTGTCCCCCCTCAGTAAATGTTGATCCAGCGATGAATTCGATGACACCGATGAAGAACTACACTATCTTCAGGAGTGCCAGGCAAGCAAAACCCCCTTGTTCATTCCGATACAATCCCACTCTCTTGCTCCTGCTCTCTTTTACTGCATTAGGACAACAACAATTCAACTGTTACATGTTGCCGTAGTTGAACCACTTTCCTCTGCATGACCTGTCATTGCCATAGTAAATAGATGAAACCCACTAGCATGAGTAGGAATTGTTTGAGCCCTGGTGTGCCTACTCATTCATGCTTGTTTGTCATGCCTGCTACTGCTTAGATTTGAGTCAGGTCTAATTCATCGGGTATGAATTGGAACATGGTGAACATGTCCTACCATCGAGAGCTAAGTGTGTGAACACGATTTGGTAAAGGTAGTGGTGAGAGGCCATGTAGGAGTACATGGTGGGTTGTCTCATTGCAGCCGTTCTCAGGAACTGAGTTTTGTGTTTCTGCTCCATGAACAGTTACTACCACACATTGGGTTCCAGTAACTCAGCCCCTCTCGGCTTATTAATCAACTCGATCTCTGTCTAGGAGTTGCAACTATTTTCTTGTGTTTCTAGGTAGTGTTAGTAGTCTACCAAGTGGCACCCGGTACAGGTGGGCTTGGGACAGACCAGGCACAATGGAACAGTGTACCACGTGGCACCCGGATGGTGGGCTTGGGAACCTTGCACACATCGTTTGGGGCCGTGAGCGACACCCCGGCCGGATCTCCTTGCGGATGGAACCCGAATAGGCGATAAACCTGGACTAGAGACTTGTTGGTTAGTCAGGTCGTGGCCGACTCCCTCGCCCGGCTTCCGCTTGAAGGTTGCCGAGGTACATGACGTGTACAAGGCGATAAGTGGCGAGAGCGTGTGTGAAGAAGTACACCCCTGCAGGGTTATCATGCATTATCTATTCGAATAGCCGGATTACTCGGATATGGAAACTTGGACCTCTTGCCTAGTTCATAGACAAGTGAAAGTGGATACTCTAAAATGCGCAAGATAAGCGTGAGTGCTATGGATGGCGTTCTCGTAGGGGGACGGGAGCGGGTCCATAGTGGTGTATTGGTATGGTGAATATGTGGACTCGTGTGCGCCACCTCAAAAGAGTTACTTGCAGTCATAGTTCAGGTTAGCCACTGAGTCAAAGCTGGCTTGCTGCAGTTAAACTCCACCACCCCCTTTATTGATACCGATGCATATGTAGATAGTTCCGATGTAAGTCTTGCTGGGTACATTTGTACTCACATTTGCCTATTTTATGTTTTGCAGAGAGACGTCAGTCTCGCTAGTAGTTCCGTGTGGACTTCGATGTTTACCTTGTTACCTCAGCTACGGTCGTGTGCCCTCGGCAGGATCTGGTAGATAGTCAGGCTTCTCAGCCTTTTTCATTTATAGATGTCTGTACTCAGACATGTTAAGCTTCCGCATGTGCTTGTTGCTTGTATGCTCTGAATGTTGGGTCATAAGGCCCATGTTTGTAATATCTCGCTCCTTGGAGCCTAATGAATAAATACTTGAGTCGTAGAGTTATGTTGTGATGCCATGTTGTATTTACACATATCGAGCATATTGTGTGTATGATTGGAATGCTTGGTATGTGTGGGATCTGACAACCTAGTTGTTTATCCTTGGTAGCCTCTCTTATGGGGAAATGTAGTCTTGTGATTCCATGAGCCATAGTAGTCGGCTACAACCTGGTTCACCGGAGGCCTGCTAGCCCAGCACTACTGCTCCGAAACACTTGACTGGCCGGCATGTGATTCACTTCATTCCTGTGTCTGTCCCTTCGGGGAAATGTCACGCGGTCACATATGGAGTCCTGCCTAGCCTGCTACAGCCCGGTTCACCGGAGTCCTGTTAGCCCAGGGCTACAGCCCGGATTCCCACGCTGCTGAGCGACATGCTCGATGTTGATTCATGTATGCCTGTCCCCATAAGTTAGTGCCACTTTGGGTCCACGACTAGTCATGTCGGCCCAGGTTCCCTGTCATATGGATGCTAGCGACACTATCATATACGTGAGCCAAAAGGCGCAAACGGTCCCGGGCCATGGTAAGGCGACACCCGTGGGAATACCGTGCGTGAGGCCACAAAGTGATATGAGGTGTTACAGGCTAGATCGGTGTGACTTGGAATCGGGGTCCTGACAATACAGCAAAGGTCTTTGCCGTCTGTGTTTTTATTTACAGACGGCAAAGTGAGAACTTTGCCGTCTGTAAATAAAAAGACAAACGGTAAAGAAGAAACACAGCACACGGATCGATCTCCTGGATCGATGACATGGCATGATCTGGGCCTCTCTCTCTCACCGTGCACGCCCCAACCCACCCACACACGCCCCCACCCACTAGCCCACCACCACCCACGCACGCCCCAATGCGCTGGTGACTGGCCCACCACCACCCGCTGGCCTGCGTTATCCTCTCCTCTCGTTCGTCTCTCCCTTATCTGCCCGCATCTTTCTCTCTCTCGCCCGATGGCAGCCATCGCTCGCCTCATCTCTCGCCCGCTGCCTATGCCCGCCTCCAGGCGCAACCGCCGCCGAGCGCCACCAGCCTCCACGTGCCTCTGAGCATGGCCCGCCACCGCACGCCGCCGAGCGCCGCCCGCCTCCACGCGCCGCCGAGCGTGGCCCGCCACTGCACGCCGCCGAGCGCCGCCATCTGCCCGCCTCCGCCCGCGCCACCGGTGCCCACTGCCTGTGCCCGCGTCAGCGTGTTGGCGCGCCGCCAAGCACCGCCCACGTTCGCGCACGTCGCACTACCAACCGCACCATCGAGGTCCTGCAGGCGGCTCCCTCTCTCTTCCGACGACCTCAACGACGACCACGGAGGTGACCTCGACGATGACGCCGCGTGGACGACATCACGGGCAACCATGGGAGCAACCTCGACGATGATGGACAACCTCACCAACGTCCACGGGGGAAGGGCCATGGCGGCGGGTGTGGGCGCAGCCGGTGGCGGGGATGGAGTAGGGCGGGCGTGGGCGCAATCAGCGGTGGTGCAGCATGGCAAGGTGGCGGGCGCGCGTGTGGCCTGGAAAGGACGGGCGAGGACGGGCAGGGCAGTAGCCTCGGGCAGGAACGAGTTTTTTAAAAAAATATAAAAAAACAGATTTGCCATCTGTAACTTGGTTGGGTTGACGGCAAAAACGCAAATTCGGCTCACAACAAAAATGTAAACTATGCCGTCTGACCGATAAAACATAGACGGCAAAGTGTCAGTTTAGCTGACGGTAAAGATTTTGCCGTCTGACCTATAAAATGCCGACGGCAAAGTTCTCTTTGCCGTCTGAGTTTGCCGTCTGCTTTCTGACGGCAAAATCTTTGCCTTCTAGATTTAGGTCTTTACCGTCTATGATCCACAGATGGCAAATTACTTGATTCCTGTAGTGCAAAAAGAATTTTCCCAAGTCTTCCCAACGGTTCTACTTGGCACAAACACTAATTAAGCACAAAAAACACAACCAAAACAGAGGCTAGATAAATTATCTATTAGTAAACAGGAGCAAAAGGCAAGGAATAAAAATAAAATTGGGTTGCCTCCCAACAAGCGCTATCCTTTAATGCCCCTAGCTAGGCATAAAAGCGATGATAAATCTAGGTATTTCCATCTTTGGTAGGCAATCCATAAGTGGCTCTCATAATAGATTGACATGGTAATTTAATTTTCCTTCTAGGGAAGTGTTCCATACCTTTCCTTAACGAAAATTGGAATCTAATATTCCCTTCCTTCATATCAATAATTGCACCAATCGTTCTATGGAAAGGTCTACCAAGAATAATAGGACATGAAGGATTGCAATCTATGTCAAGAACAATAAAATCTATAGGCACATAATTCCTATTTGCAACAATAAGAACATCATTAATTCTTCCCATAGGTTTCTTAATAGTGGAATTCGCAAGGTGCAAGTTTAAAGAGCAATCCTCAAAATCACGGAAACCTAGCAAATCACACAAAGTCTTTGGAATCGTGGAAACACTAGCACCCAAATCACACAAAGCATAGCATTCATGATCTTTAATTTTAATTTTAATTGTAGGTTCCCACTCATAATAAAGTTTTCTGGGGATAGAAACTTCCAACTCAAGTTTTTCTTCATAAGATTGCGTTAAAGCATCAACGATATGTTTAGTAAAAGCTTTATTTTGACTATAAGCATGCGGAGAATTTAGCACGGATTATAACAAGCAAATACAATCTATCAAAGAGAAATTATCGTAAGTAAATTCCTTGAAATCCAAAATAGTGGGCTCATTGATATTTAAAGTTTTGACCTCTTCAATCCTACTTTTAACAATTTTAGCATAAAGATCTAAAGACTCCGAATTTTTGGAACACCTTCTAGGTAAAGGTGGATCATATTCAGTCCCATCATTATCAAGATTCATATTGCAAAACAAATATTTAATAGGGGACACATCAATAACTTTTAGATCTTCATCTTTATTTTCATGGAACTAGAAGAACACGCTTTCACAAAACAATCTTTCTTAGCACACATCCTAGCGGTTCTTTCTTTGCACTTATCAATGGAAACTCTCATGGCTTTGAGAGACTCATTGATATCATGCTTAGGTGGAATAGATCTTAGTTTCAAAGAATGAACATCAAGAGATATTCTATCAACGTTCCTAGCCAATTCATCAACTTTAAGCAATTTTTCTTCAAGCAAAGCATTGAAATTCTTTTGCGAATTCATAAACTCCTTAACACTAGTCTCAAATTCGGAGGGAATCTTATTAAAATTTCCATAAGAATTGTTGTAGGAATTACCATAATTATTAGAGGAATTACTAGGATACGACCTAGGATTAAAATTACCTCTATATGCGTTGTTACCAAAATTATTCCTACCAACAAAATTCACATCCATAGATTCATTATTATTCTCAATCAAAGTAGACAAAGGCATAACAATAGGATCAAAAGAAACACATTTATTAGCAAATAATTTCATAAGTTCATCCATCTTTCCACTCAAAACATTAATTTCTTCTATCGCATGCACTTTCTTATTAGTAGATCTTTCAGTGTACCATTGAGAATAATTAACCATAATATTATCTAGAAGTTTAGTAGCTTCTCCTAAAGTGATTTCCATAAAAGTGCCTCCCGCGGCCGAATCTAAAAGATATCTAGAAGCAAAATTCAATCCGGCATTAAATTTTTGTATAATCATCCACAAATTCAAACCATGTGTAGGGCAATTACGTATCACTAATTTCATCCTCTTCCAAGCTTGTGCAACATGTTCATGATCAAGTTGCTTAAAATTCATAATATCATTTCTAAGAGAGATGATCTTAGCGGGAGGAAAATACTTAGAGATAAAAGCATCTTTGCACTTATTCCATGAATCAATACTATTTTTAGGCAAAGACGAAAACGAAGCTTTAGCACGATCTCTAAGCGAAAAAGGAAATAGCTTCCATTTAACAATATCATTGTCCACATCTTTCTTATTTTGAATATCACACAAATCAACAAACTTGTTTAGATGGGTAGCGGCATCTCCACTAGGATGGTCGGAAAACAGATCTTCAATGACAAGATTCAGCAAAGCAACATAAATTTCACAAGATTGAAAATCGATAAGAGGAGCAAACAGAGTGCTAATAAAATCATTGTTGTTGGTAGTACTAAAGTCACACAATTTGGTATTATCTTGATCCATAGGGAAAGAGAAACGGGCAATCCAACACACAAGCAAACAAGAAACGGGCAAAAAGAGGCAAATAGGGAAAGAGAAGGAGGACGGAGAGAGAGGGCAAATAAAACGGCAAGGGTGAAGTGGGGGAGAGGAAAACGAGAGGAAAATGGCAAATAATGTAAGGCGGGAGATAAGGGTTTGTGATGGGTACTTGGTATGTTGACTTTTGTGTAGACTCCCAGCAACGGCACTAGAAATCTTTCTTGCTACCTCTTGAGCACTGCGTTGGTTTTCCCTTGAAGAGGAAAGGGTGATGCAGCAAAGTAGCATATGTATTTCACTTAGTTTTTCAGAACCAACGTATCAATCTATTAGGAGGCCACGCACGAGTCCCTCGCACCTACACAAACAAATAAAATCCTCGCAACCAACACAATAACAGGGTTGGCAATCCCTTCATGGTCACTTACGAAAGTGAGATCTGATAGATATGATAAGATAATATTTTTGGTATTTTTATGATAAAGATGCAAATTAAATAAAGCAAAATAAAAATGGTGAAACAAATAGCTTGTTGATGGAAGATTAATATGATATAAAATAGACCCAAGGGCCATAGGTTTCACTAGTGGCTTCTCTCGAGAGCATAAGTATTACGGTGGGTAAAAAAATTACTGTTGAGCAATTGGCAGAATTGAGCATAGTTATGAGAATATCTAGGTATGATCATGTGTATAGGCATCACGTCCGAGACAAGTCGACCAACTCCTGCCTACATCTACGACTATTACTCCACACATTGACCGCTATCCAGCATGCATCTATAGTATTAAGGTCAAAAGAACAGAGTAATGCTTTAAGCAAGATGACACGATGTAGAGGGATAAACTCATGCAATAGGATATAAACCCCATCTTGTTATCCTCGATGGCAACAATACAATACGTGCCTTGCTGCCGCTACTGTCACTGGGAAAGGACACTGCAAGATTGAACCCAAAGCTAAGCACTTCTCCCATTGCAAGAAAGATCAATCTAGTAGGCCAAACCAAACTGATAATTCGAAAAGACTTGCAAAGATAACCAATCATACATAAAAGAATTCAGAGAAGATTCAAATATTGTTCATAGATAAACTTGGTCATAAACCCACAATTCATCGGTCTCAACAAACACGCCGCAAAATAAGATTACATCGAATAGATCTCCACAAGAGAGGGGAGAACATTGCATTGAGATCCAAAAAGAGAGAAGAAGCCATCTAGCTAATAACTATGGACCCAAAGGTCTGAGGTAAACTACTCACACGTCATCGGAGAGGCTATGGTGTTGATGTAGAAGCCCTCCGTGATCGATGCCCCCTCCGGCCGGAGCTCCGAAAAAGGCCCAAAGATGGGATCTCACGAGTACAGAAGGTTGCGGCGGTGGAATTAGGGTTTTGGCTATGTATCTGGTAGTTTGGGGGTATGTAGGTATATATAGGAGGAAGAAGTACGTCGGTGGAGCAACATGAGCCCCACGGGGGTGGAGGGCAGGCCTGGGGGGGGGGGGGGGGGGTTGGCCCGTCCCACTACCTCGTGCCTTCCTGGTTGCTTTCTTGACGTAGGGTCCAAGTCCTCTGGATCACGATCGTTCCAAAAATCACGTTCCCGAAGGTTTTATTCCGTTTGGACTCCGTTTGATATTCTTTTTCTGCGGAACTCTGAAATAGGCAAAAAAACAGCAATTCTGGGATGGGCCTCCGGTTAATAGGTTAGTCCCAAAAATTATATAAAAGTGTATAATAAAGCCCAGTAATGTCCAAAACAGAATATAATATAGCATGGAACAATAAAAAATTATAGATACGTTGCAGACGTATCATCACTTGTTTGAGTGCCTGGAGCAGGAAAAGCAGAGATTGAAGAAGCACGACAGCCGTTGGATGGACATCCAATAGTCACTGCTCTCGTGTGCATTATTTCTAATAATGTACAGCCCATTTGCTAATTCTTAAGAATTTTTTTGGAGCCCATCTTCTTTTTGTTAGCATTACACCCAATATCGTGGCCATGGTTAAAAATTATATGAAATTTTGCATATTTTTGTGCGGTCAACTGTTTTTAATTCCGAAATATCGATTCACATTCAAACTATTTTGAAAAATAATTTATATAAATGTAAAATCCAAATAATTGTCCACACATAAAAATCAATGGAATTTAAAATCTTTTAATGAAAAAATTGAAACTAATTCCCGGTTTCATGTGTTTTAAAAATGTTCAGCCCATTTCTGGACAAACTGAATGAAACTCTCCTAGTCTTGAAAGATTTGCAGCCCAGCAGGGCTGATAAAGCAAGTAGGCCTCGTTTCGGCATTTCTTAAAAAATACAACTGGGCTAGCCATTTTCAGCAAGAAAAAACACAACTAGGCTCATGATGTAGTAAACATAAATAAAACCCCGGTTAGATGGGCCACAGCCCCCGCACAGCCCCGTTGTTACCCTGATCCATCGCTAAAACCAGTATAAATAACAACTGGCTGTTCCTCAAAGAAAAATTGCGCGACCTGTTGGGTCCCTGGTGTCAGCCGCTCATAGTGTAATTCTCTCGTTTATTGACTACGTTGACAATGACGTGAGCCCCAAATGTCCAACCATTAGGAGGAACCATATTTTTTGGCTTGTAATATAGGGGAACTTGCTTGTGTACTGCCATGACGCTGGTGGGTCCCTAGTGTCATCCTCTCCATTTAGAGTCATCTCCTTGTTCCTCTCGGTTGTTGACGATGTTGACAATGCAAGAGGGCGGTGCACCGCGCATGGCGAGCGAACCAAGGCCGCAAGGCGGAGGACGACAGCGAGGCGTCAGACGTAACGAACAGGAGCCGTGGAAGATGCGCCAGTCCAGTGGCAGGCTGAGGAGAGTACGAGAGTTGACTGGTTCGGGTGCGGGTGCGTGTTGGGGCTGACATCGCCGGAGAATGACAAGACGTGTGGGGGAATAGAGGGAGGGACTGGCCAATGTTCGAGGGTACGTAAAGTAGGGCGGCGGAGGCGCAGCTAGCCATGGGAGGCGGGAGCAGGCGGAACCGACGGGGTGGTTGGTTTGGGTGGCTAGAGGAAGCACTACTAGGAAAGGGGCTATAGCTAATATGGACATTAATGGCGCACCATGTATGTGGTGCGCCACTGCTATATAGCAGTGGCGCACCAGATACAGGTGCGCCATTAGTGCCCTCATTACTAATGGTGCACCAGACACACCGTGCGCCATTACTAGCAATTTTTTTTATTTTTCCAAAACTAGTAATGGTGCACCAGGGCATAGTGTGCCATTACTAGTTTTAACTAGTAATGGCGCACCACACACTCTGTGCGCCACTACTAACATTTTTTTTACTTTTTTTCAAAACTAGTAATGGCGCATTAGTGTATAGTGCGCCATTACTAATTCAAACTAGTAATGGCGCACCGTTACCACGTTGCGCCACTAACAATTTTTTTATTTTTTTTGAAAAACTAGTAATGGCGCACCACATAACAGGTGCGCCATTAGTAACCAGGGTTACTAATGGCGCATTGTTAGGTGGTGCGCCGTTACTAAATTTCTTTGCACACCGCCCCCCCCCCCCCCCAGTGGACCACCTTTTCTGTTTTAGAAAAAATAAAAGAAAATGATGGAAATGTCAAAAAAAAATTCCCATGTGCTATGTGGTCTAGTTGTTGGGAAAATTTACAAACATGAATTCCGACTTTATTTGCAAAATCTCTGTGGAATTTAGTAAAATGGGCATAACTTTTGCATACAAACTCAGATTAAAAAGTTTTTTATATAAAAAATCATCTACACGAAAAGTTACATCCGAATTGAACGGGGGAACATAGTTCAAGATTTTTAGAATCCCAAAAAACCTAACAGCACGAAAGATACGGGGCTTTTAAGATCTAGAGGGGGGAAAATGGAAAAAAAATTCAAACTTACTAGTGGCGCACCATTTGCTATGTGCGCCACTAGTAACAGAAAAAAAATTGGTTTCAAATTGTTTTTGGGAATTTTTTTCAAAATATGATACGTAATATGACCGGGAAGTTTGAAATATTTTTTCAAAATTTCATCACACTCATGAACATGAACAAAGTCCTAGACATCAACAAGGTTTAATAAGATTGATATGATAGATATATCAACAAGTGCCTGTTAAGTGAGTTGGTGCTGGGGTTGGATAGACCTATCAAGTTAAGCATGCTCGGGCTAGAGTAGTGTGAGGATGGGTGACCTTCTGGGAAGTTTGACCAGAGAGTGCGATTTGACTTGAGATTAAGCATATTGACCTAGGATTCAGCCATACACTACAAGAAATATGTCAACTTATGACCTTCTATCAGTGACCCTCAAAGAATTGGTCATAAATTTATGACCATTTTAGACCAATTGGTCAAAAGCTGTTCAGGGGGCTCCAAACACTAAACCATTGCGACCATTTTGGTCGGAAAGGTCGTAATTTCCTTACACGAAATGGTCACAAAGCAAATAGTGCTAGTCCGTTGCCTTATTTCTAGTTGTTAATGACCAATATAGATGGTCATAGCCTTGTAGATTGTGGTGGGTTGTGATGACTAGGCGCCATCTCATCAGTTTTGCCTATGTGTCATGTCCATGTGGCAGTTTTTGCCCTAGGTTGTGAAGCAACCTATATTTCTATCATTCCCAAAATTCCCAAAACAATCTAATAAATTCTTTGGGGCATATCTTCATCAAATATGTAAAAATCCTTCATTGCCTAGTTCAAAACTAATTCAACAATATTCATTTTCCTATTCTGTTCACAACAACACTTTATGAAGGAAATGCTATTTATATATTCTTGATTGCCCTCGGAATTTTTAGGCACTCTTTCCTATCCAAATTATTACCGCATGACAAAATTCAGCTCCATTTTCCTAGCAAATATTCCTCGGCAAATTTCCAAAGTTTTTGTCCACCTAGAAGCATTGTGAAGGAAGTTCCTTTTTTATATCTCTAAATGACATGAAATTTATACAGTTCCTTCATATGCCCAAATTATCAACCTCCTCCAAATTGCAGCTCAGTCAAATCATCTATGTGAGCCCAGGTTCAATTTATATTTTATGGCCAAATTGGCACATTGCAAAGCAAGTGTTATATAGACCCCTCCTATTACCCTCAAACTTTTCGGGCACTCTTCCATACCCAAATCATTGCCACATGATAATATTCAGCTCAATTTTCCTAGTAAATCTTTCTCGAGAAATTTTCAAAGTTTCTACCTCGAGAGAAGCTTTGTGAAGTAAGTACTAGCTAGGCTTACCCAAATGATCTGAAAATTTACCAGAGCATGACCATACCTAAGTAACTTACCTACACCAATTTTGAGCTCATTTCATTCATCCAATCTCTCTCACTAGTTTTCCCATATTTCTGTCCATAGAAGAGCATTGTGAAGGAATTACTACTTTCGCATGTCCAAATGGTATCAATTTTCTACAATGCTTTACTATGCCCAAATAACCATCCTCCACAAAATTTTAGCTCACTCCATTCATTATTTTGAGCCCAGCTTCAACATTCATATTTTTGTCCAGCGTGGTACTTTGCAAAGCAAGTACCACCTAGGATCCTCCTTTTGAGATAAAAATTTGTGAAGACATTCTCCTTAGTAGATGATCATCCTCAGCCAAAACTCACGCCCATTGGCCATGTGCATTTCCCGTACCGCTAATCAAACACTTGGCTGCTAATTCATGTTTGAGCATCGATCAGTCTCCTCGTGAGAATCTTATGTTGTAATTTTCTTCCTAGCACCAACCTGGGGAGTGCCCAACCCACTAGACATGCCTAGGCCGCCCAGAACACATGGAAACACTACGGCAATGCGGTGACCATGCGACGGCCATGTGAGTTTACGCGCTCTAGAGTTGGGGCCCTCGGCCACCACTCAAACCTCGACGTATCGCCAACAACCATGTATTTATGATTAAATAGGTCCTTATGTAACTAGAAATGATTTTTGTAAAAAATAAATAGCAAACTATGAGGCAGCTGCAGTTCAAATTTGACCCGCTTCCAACTGAATCGGCGGAAATTTGTCTTTTTCATGAGAGGTGGATCAAAACTTTTTACACCCAACCATTTTGTCAATTGTGCATTAAATATGGCCTAGTATTTTATAAAAATGATTTGGTCCAATTTTTCAACAATTATTTGGTAGTTCCTTCACAAAAAAACCTCCTTTCGGGCACTCGAAAAATGGAAAATGGTTTTTTCGTCCAACGAAAATGAAAACTTCCTTGGGAAACATTGTTTGCCATTCCAATATGCACCCTTGTGCACAATATGAGATCATTTGAACAAACTATGCCATGGATGTGGCCATAAGATTGATCATTTGGCTTGAAAGCCATTGATCTCCACATGGTCCCCTAATTTCTAGCAAAACTTGTGTCATGAGCTCTTGTTACCTTCTACTGATTTTTAGTCTTTTTTTTTAGTACTTCTGTATTGGTATTCAGAAATAAAATTCATATGTTTCTGTATATGTTCTTTTAGATAAGTATGTCAATACATAACTAGTAATGTAAATGGTGTGACATAGTTCTTAATAAAAATGAAAATAACTTGTGAATGTCAATCTCATGTATCAGGGTCCCGTTCTTGTAAACCATATGTAAAGCTAAAATTCTTGTGTGTAGGGCGACTAGTGATGCGGCACAACAAGCAGTAGCAGGCACGCGAAGCAGCAGGGGGAGGGGGTCTCTCGAACGTCGCTACTGTCACTGATTGATGATGGATGATCTCTCTCCCTCTCTTGCAAGCGTCTACAAATGCTGGTAGAAATAGAAATGGCACCTCTAGTCCCATGTTGTTGTAGTCCCATGTAGTTCCTTTTCTCAGTCTGCCCTTTGTTGCTTCATTTCTATGTTAATTCAGTCTCTGTCGAATGTATGTACTATCTATTATCGTGGCTGTGTAATGAATCCTTTTGTGTTGAAAGAAATAAAATGGTTTGGATACATTTGTACATGTTGAGATGTCAAGCTTCTAAATGTATGTTGTTGAGGCCCAAAATAGATTGGATTGTAAAAGGGCCGAGGCCCAAAAAAGAAATGAATTATAGAAGGCAACGTCCTAGAAAATAAAATGGGCCAGGCCCATGTAGCTAGTGAAAATTAATAGAAATAAATATATATTGAAAAGGCCAAATTGTTGGGCTAGGCCCATGTAGAAAATCGAATTGGACCGGGCTGAATCTTGTGCCACGTCAGATTGCCACGCTGGATGCCTACGTGGCCTGGGGGGGTTGCTAGTGACCAAAACAAAACAATAGGCTTATTTTGGTCATAAACGTTTGTGACCATTCCAAAAGAAAGGTCGCTATAGTCAGTTTACGACGGCCAGCTTTTGACCTTATGTTTTTGGTCACAAAAAGGTCACAAATGGAAATTTGTGACCATTCAGTGACCAATAGTGGTGGTCACAAGTTGACATATTTCTTGTAGTGATAGTGACCCGAGGTTAAGAAAAAAACGATAAATTTTTTTGAAAAAATAAATTCTGAAAAAAAATTGAAAAAAAATTTGTTAGTAATGGCACATTTCTATGTGGTGCGCCATTACTAAGTCAGATAGTAATGGCGCGCCATTACTATTTGTTACTAATAGCGTGATAATAGTGGCGCACCAATAGTGCGCCATTAATGGCAAAAACAGATGCACAACTAATTAGCCTTTTCCTAGTAGTGAAGAAGAAGACAAGAGATAGAAGATACACGACAGATGTTGGATGTCAATCCAGCAACTGGTAGGAAGAATCATTTGTTGACTGGCTAGTAAGTTGACACCACCTTGGATAGGCTATTTCCTCACGGGTCCCAAATGTCAGAATCCAAATCTGCCACGGTCACACAGCCTTTCCTATGAAAATTTACAGCCCATTTTGATGTGCTAGTTCGAAATAAGTTTGTGGGTGCTGGTGGGGGCTAATCACTTGGCTTTTGTAATGCACAGTGAGCTCAAGCAGCCGGCGAGAGTGATGTTATTTCCCTTGGTTGGGATTTGTTAGTTGTTACAATATTTCACTCTAAATTAAACGACTGGCAAGCCATTTGCCTTGCTTCAAAGAAAATATGACAGTCACAGCCGAGTTGAAAAGGGAAAGAACATCTAACTCCATCTTACAAACTGTACAAA
The DNA here is from genome assembly GCA_034509565.1 of Triticum monococcum. NCBI lineage: Eukaryota > Viridiplantae > Streptophyta > Magnoliopsida > Poales > Poaceae > Triticum > Triticum monococcum. The sequence continues at coordinate 444,920,602 of CM067845.1, forward strand.
AGCACGAGGGTTAATTGTTCATCAGGTTTACAAAAAAAACCCGGGTTGAAAAGGGCAACAACATCTAACTCCAGCAAAGTTTTCGGCAGTCACAGTCAAATGTACCGGTCAGGTAAATAGAATGATCATCCTGGCTTGTAAAATTTATTGGATTATGACCACAATATGTTGTAAAACCCTGCCTCCCCGTAGTCTAGGTTTGACGGACGAAGCAACCATCATTTCACTCTTCGCTGAATCCCCTTCTCCCTCACCGTCTTCAAGAAAGGCAACACTCACATCTGCCAGTGTTCTTCTCTCCCAACGAAGGGAAGGTAAGCGGATCCTTGATGTTGGTATATTTCCGTTCAGAGAAAAAAAAGTTTTGCAAAGCAGTAACCGATCCTCACTCTCTTTTTTGTTTCATTGTCATTGCGATTGTGTTTTCCTTTCAATGGTCTCCTAGTATTCGTCAGTTTCCATCACCAAGGAGAACCAGGCCAATATTGGAGTAGACGCGGGAGGCTGATCCCCACGAGATAGAGAGCTCCAAGAAGATGGAGGCAGCCACCGAGCCGACCCCAGATATGATCACAGCCACTACTGAGATGGTCAACGCCCCGTTTAAGGTTACAACCCCCGTGGCACTGCAGGAGCAGTTTTCCCCCTTCGAGGATGTGCCCCCCCCCCCCCGCTGAGCTGCCCAAGGTGATTTTCTTCTTTGCCAATCTCGATTGTGGTTTTTCATCTAAGTATGTGGTGATCAATAATGCAAAATTTTATTAGCTTCAATGCCATGCTATACATAGTGGTTTAAATAACTTGTGTTTCTTATACTGGAAAGTACTTCAGAATTTGTCTCTGTTTCAATTAGAGCCCTGATGCAGACAACGATTGTGTGGTTGTACATGTCACTCGCTATGAGGCGGATGACCTGAATATACACACTGGGAAAACGGAGTTTTTAGGCTGTTGGATCCTGGAAGCCATTTGCGCTTATACCAATGAAGAATTGTATTCCAGCCTTACTGTTGTCAGGCGTGTTGTCCAAGGTGTACTGAAGCACAAGAAGTTCAAAGCTACTCCTTCGTGTGTGAGGCATACTGTTCTTGTCAAGCTTACATAGGAAGATGATGTGGCATGCCTCCACAAACAAGTTTATGAGTGGCAAGGCCACAAGGTTGTCTTCATGAAGGTTCACAGGATTGAGCTGCTGCCGGACGTCCTCGATGATGTTCATAGCAAGGTCTGTCTTGTGTCCAGCCCAAATTAGATCGAGGCATGAAATAGTTGCCCCATTTAGTGTTTAATAGTAGTTTGGATTGTGTCTAATTATCCGATCCTTGCCTGTTATCGAGCCCTCGCTAGTTTGAATCCGTCTATGGGAACTGCTGCTACTTTTGTGCGCGCGTGAATCATGTGAGAACCATTGTAATTGTTGCCAAAACAGATGCGTACACACTAGTTCTTTCATGAATATGGCATGGTAAGATATAAGTTGTCACGGTTTATCATACGAGCAGTGTGTGTTTTGATGAAGAGTACTCGTTCGAGAACTGTGCGCCGATGTATACATAAGTACTTGTAAACACTATTGGTGCTACCCCACTTGTAAGAAGTTGTACAAAACACGGCACATTGGCTCAGCTCGCTTCAACACTAGGCTATCTGAAGGAAATATGCCCTAGAGGCAATAATAAAGTTATTATTTATTTCCTTATATCATGATAAATGTTTATTATTCATGCTAGAATTGTATTAACCGGAAACATAATACATGTGTGAATACATAGACAAACAGAGTGTCACTAGTATGCCTCTACTTCACTAGCTCGTTAATGAAAGATGGTTATGTTTCCTAACCATGAACAAAAGAGTTGTTATTTGATTAACGAGGTCACATCATTAGTTGAATGATCTGATTGACATGACCCATTCCATTAGCTTAGCACCCAATCGTTTAGTATGTTGCTATTGCTTTCTTCATGACTTATACATGTTCCTATGACTATGAGATTATGCAACTCCCGTTTGTCGGAGGAACACTTTGGGTGCTACCAAACGTCACAACATAACTGGGTGATTATAAAGGAGTACTACAGGTGTTTCCAATGGTAGATGTTGGGTTGGCGTATTTCGAGAATAGGATTTGTCACTCCGATTGTCGGAGAGGTACCTCTGGGCCCTCTCGGTACTACACATCACATAAACCTTGCAAGCATTATAACTAAGATTTTAGTTGTGAGATGATGTATTACGGAACGAGTAAAGAGACTTGCCAGTAACGAGATTGAACTAGGTATTGGATACCGACGATCGTATCTCGGGCAAGTAACATACCGATGACAAAGGGAACAACGTATATTGTTATGCGGTCTGACCGATAAAGATCTTCATAGAATATGTAGCAGCCAATATGGGCATCCAGGTCCCGCTATTGGTTATTGACCGGAGACGTGTCTTGGTCATGTCTACATTGTTCTCGAACCGTAGGGTCCGCACGCTTAACGTTACGATGACAGTTATTATGAGTTTATGCATTTTGATGTACCGAAGGTTGTTCGGAGTCCCGGATGAGATCACGGACATGGCGAGGAGTCTCGAAATGGTCGAGACATAAAGATTGATATATTGGAAGCCTATGTTTGGACATCGGAAGTGTTCCGGGTGAAATCGGGAATTTTACCGGAGTACCGGGAGGTTACTGGAACCCCCCGGGAACCAAATGGGCCTTATTGGGCCTTAGTGGAAAGGTGAAAGGGGCAGCCCAAGGTGGGCTGCGCGCCTCCCCCCTCCCCTAGTCCTATTAGGACTAGGAGAGGTGGCCGGCCCCCTTCTCCCTCTCTCTCTCTCTCTCTCGAGGAATCCTATTAGGAATAGGATTGGGGGGGGGGGGAGTCCTACTCCCGGTAGGAGTAGGACTCCTCCTGCGCCCTCCTCCTTTGGCCGGCCAGCCCTCCCCCTGGCAACCTTTATATACGGGGGCAGGGGGCACCTCTAGACACACAAGTTGATCATTGAGATCGTTCCTTAGCCGTGTGCGGTGCCCCCTGCCACCAAATTCCACCTCGATCATACCGTTGTAGTGCTTAGGCGAAGCCCTGCGTCGGCAGTACATCAAGATCGTCACCATGCCATCGTGCTGACGGAACTCTTCCTCGATGCTTTGCTTGATCGGAGCCCGAGGATCGTCATCGAGCTGAACGTGTGCTAAGAACTCGGAGGTGCCGGAGTAACGGTACTTGGATCGGTTGGATCGGGAAGAAGACGTACGACTACTTCCTCTACGTTGTGTCAACGCTTCCGTTGCGATCTACAAGGGTACGTAGATCAGACTCTCCCCCTCGTTGCTATGCATCACCATGATCTTGCGTGTGCGTAGGAAATTTTTTGAAATTACTACGTTCCCCAACACTATCGACCAGCTAACAATCAACAATCTGTTGTCTGACATATAAGCAACTATGTATCTTGTTACAGTGGTTCATCCAATTAACTGAGGCCACAATGTAAATTCCAAACATTCACACGCTAGTCCAGCGTTCATGTGGAACACACACATTAAACTCGGCTTCATAAAAAACTTGAAAATCATAGGTTAAGAAATTTTATACATCTCAATGATTCATAGAACATAAAAAACATATACTAGTTCACAGCAAAAGACAAAGTTGTTAGAAGCTTTACAAATCAAGAGAAAACAAGCAAGGCTTCTCTGAGCAAAGGGCCTCCCGGCAGGCTAAAATTTCCTGGAGTTCACTCTGGTTTTTTCTTGTTGCCACCATCCAGGGTTAGGTTCTCTCATTCCAGAATAACCAATTATAATTGTGTTCTTAGCTGGAATGTTGAACTGAACCATGTAGTGTACAGACCAAGTGAAAGTCTTGTGCATTCCACTAAATTTAAGCACCGCTATTTGCAGAAATAAGCAGATCACAATGCCTCTTGTCCGCGCACCTGTCCAAAAAATCGTCATGCCGCCGTGCCAGCTAGTCCTCGGTCCATGGACGAACTGGTAGAAAGTGCACTTACGGACTAGGATGTAGTTGTTTTCGCTCGTCCCTACACTGCAATCAGGAAGTAAAACATACGAATCAACTTATTTTATATTGCGTTAGTCATTCTACCTAGTATGTACCAATGTAGGAATACCTGGAAGATGGGTGGTTAGACGACGGCAACGATGGATAGCCATCTCATTTTGCGCAGTTCTACTAAAAGTGAGGTGTGTGCTTTTGATTGCGCGGATAGAAACGATACGGAGACAGACATCCTGAAACAATATGGAGACAGACATCCCTATTTGTGCAAATACGAAATACGGTTATTTAAACAGTGGCTGATATTTTGCAGTGGCGTATGATTAACGTCCTCATCTATTGTGTTATAATTGGCACTAGATTGACAGTATGAAAGTGTCCTTAAGTAAGTAGCATCACATCACATCAACACCGCCACTAGATTAACATGCAGAACAATAGCATTAGTATTACTGTCACGAGAGTAGCACATAGTCAGTAAATGTGCAATCCAATTTGTGCAGTTCCACTGGGATGAAGCAATGTTAGTGGTGTGAGATTTAAGTGTAACTGCAAAAGCAGAATTCATGGGAAATAAAGCAAGATGGAAGCACTTCATAAAATGGTGGTGGCATTGCTTCAATTTATCGATGGCACTGGACCATTACTTATAGTGACATTAGGTGGCATTGCTTAATGCTTCATGTGATTTTACATTAACAGTAGCGATATGGGCGTAGGGACAGCATGGGCATAAAGTGGTGAGGTATACGTGGTTGCGAGCGGCAAACACTCAGGCAACATGTCTGCATTTGTCCCATTTTTTATCTCCTCGGCGACATTTTCCTATGTGAGCACAGGAAATCTAGACCTGCTCATTCTCATTTGCGTTGTCCCCCAACACTCGTCACTTTCTTTCCTTTTTCAAGAAAGAGATAGGTCCGCTTCCCCCCACCCTTCGCCATCCACCATGCTTTCTTCATTTTTTCAACCAAGAGACCGGTTGGGTAGCCAGTATCTACTATTTTCCCCCGTTTCCTCTTAGAACCAAGTCCTAGATTCATGCTACAGCTTTCCCACTTTCTTCCCTGTTTGAACCAACTCTTAGAGTCGACTGTATGAACTAGCTTTACTTCTAATAATAGCAAAAGTCTAGGTGGCTTTGGAACAGCGGACGAAAGTAGAAAAAGATCCACACGAAGCCAAGTGGGGAGCTGGTGCAGTAGAGCAAGGCAGGTTTCGAAGGAATATATACCTGAGGGTCGTCGGCATGTGGCAAAGACGGTGTCGGGAGGCCGCATCTTGGCCACAATACCGCAGGGAGGAAGAAGGGGTCGGAGTACCTCCTGAGCCAGTGCTCTCTCGGAGAGAATGGCACGTCCACCGATCGGGACGTGCGGGCAGCCGTTGGTCTCCTCTCCCGCGGGCGCCGATAGTGGGAATGATGCACCTACACCCCTGCCCTGGTCGAGGTTGTCCGGCTGGATTTGTGACCAGCCGTGAGCTAAGAGAGAGTGTGGCCACCTATGTCTTGCTTAGAGCTGGAGAGCATGAGAGAGTGAATGAGAGGAACCCTAGTAAAGCAAGCGCTAAGGCTCCTGCTTTTATATATAGTGGAGTGATTTTGTTGTACCAGCTTCAAAAAAATGCGCTCCTACGTGTACCCGCGAGTGGGTGTGAGAGAACTAGTGTGTGCGTGCACCGCTTCTCTTCATGAGAGTACAATATACTATGCCCAAAGAACGTTCACCACAAGAGTAATAGTATAAGTGTGTGACGTGTGAGCTAAAATAAAATGTGCACGACATCTTTTTTTAGAAGTTCTAAGGGTAGGGTGTGAATAGCACATATGTGTGTGACGTCTACCTGCAGATAGACGGTGGGTGTGTCACAGCCCTAGAGTTTGCTTGTAACTAGTGGCATTGCATCCATGCATCATGTTTAAATTTCATGAAACTTGAAATGGGGATTGTTTAAACCCTAGCATCAAAGGAATTCACTAGGTTCTACTAAAATATTCTCAGTGAATCCAAATGGCTTTAAAAAATGTTCATCATTTCTGGAAAATGCTGGAAGCAATAACCAGAGGTGTTGCACATTTTTTCATGACATATTTGGGCTCTGAATTAAATCATATAATATTTGCATTTGGGCATATAAATACTATTAAATATTTTAAATGCTCAAATAATCATAAACTAAAATGTTTACTGTTGGTTATATTCCAAATATTGGCATTGAGCAGTTTCATTATTTTTGGATCCGTTTAAGTATTTTTAGAAAAGCCACAAACCTACAGAAAAATAGAAAACAAAACTAGAATAAAGAAAGGGAGAGAAACTTACCTGGCAGCCCACTGGCCGGCCCAGCACTGTGCCGGCCCGTGCCAGCCAGCTGCTTCCCCTTGCCAGAGCAGGCAGGGAGGTGAGCATGGCGCGCCCGAGCTCACCACGCACCACCCAGCCTCTCTCCATCGCCCTGGTTGCCGTTGCGCCGCGTGGATCATCTCTTGGTCGTCGCCCCGACCTCGCGGACACCCCATTCGCCCCCCCACGCCTCTCCTCGCTCTCTCCCACCATGGCCGACACCACCGCAGCCGCACTGCCGACATAGTCGTGCCCAACGTCGCCTCCTCGTTGCCCCGCCGTGTCCAACAGCCTCACCGTCGTCCACTACATCGAGAAGACCGAGCCCCGAGCGCTCGCTCGCCCTGGAGGCATTGCTCCGTCCTCGCCTTCACCGCCATCGCCGGAGATCCCCTTCACCATCACGCTCGCTCCAGCTCGTCCCCGACCTCGCCAACTAGCCTTCTGTGACCACCATGAGCTCCTGCATCTCCCCATCCTCCCCGTTCTCGCCTCCGTTCGCTGCAACGACTACAACGAGCTCAACCGCACGTGTCGCCGCCGAGCTCGTCGCCGACATGTCTGCGGCCATGCAATCGGCTCGCCACCCTACCTGTTAGCCTCACTGCATCGTGTAGATCATGTAGGAGTTGGCCCCGTTCTTCCAGAGCCACCGCAACGACGAGTTCGGCCTCGCCCGAACTCCGGCAGCCGCAAGGCTCGTCGCTGGCGTCGATTCTGACTGTCCCATGCCCGACAACCACCACCACTCGACGCACCGTCACGCCAGCTTTCCAGAGAGCCCAGCCAAGCTTCGAACGAAGCACCACAGCTCGACTCCGAGCACCTCCGCCGCGCCTGGCCATCGCCGGTGGCCTAACTCCGGCGAAGCCGACGTGGCGATGTCATTAGCCTCTAATGACGCCTTAACTAACACCCTAGTGCCACTACCGTGTGGGCCCCGGTGCCAAAATTAATTAGTTTAATTTCTGTTTAGATTAGTGCTAATCTTGCGGACCCCACGTGTCAGCTTTGACTTTGGGTCAACGTTGACCAGTCCCACCTATCATCCACCCAAACCAGCCTGAGACACTGACGTATGGGTCCGATACGTCAGGTTTGACCTGGCTGGCCCAGTTGACCAGCTGACGTCACAATGACGCAGTGCTGACGCAATAACTCATATTCTGGATTTATTCTTATTCAAGAAATTCCAGAAAATGTCCTAAACTTCTAAAAATCATAGAAAATCAACCGTAGCTCAGAATGAAATAATTTATATATGAAAAATGATCAGAAAAATCCAATCTATCCATATATAGCATTTTCATGCATGTTAGAACAACTTATGGCTGCTGTTTAGGAAAAATATTATAAATGGCATATAAACCCTCACATGTGGAGTTTGAATTCGAACCTAGTGTTCAAACCAACTCCATTTAACTTGTTGCTAGTTGCATTAGGCCAATAAATAGCATATTGCCATGTCACATTCATGCATCATATTGTTGCACGGCATTGATAGTGTTTCTGTCTATTGCCGGTATTTGTCCCCTCTCGATAGACATGGTTCCGACGATGAGTTCGATGACACTGATGAAGACTATGATATCTTCAGAATTGCCAGGCAAGCAAACCCCCTTGCTCATTCTGATACAATCCCACTCTCTCGCTCCTACTCTCTTTTACTGCATTAGGACAACAACGATTCATCTATTACTTGCTGCGGTAGTTGAACCCCTTATCCTCTCCATGACCTGTCTTTGCCACAGTAAATAGATGAAACCCACTAGCATGAGTAGGAGTTGTTTGATCCTTGATGTGCCTACTCATTCATGCTTGTTTGTCATGCCTGATATTGCATAGAGTCGTGTCCGGTCTGGTTCATCGGGGATGAATCAGAGGTGTGTGAACATGTCCTACTGTGTGTGAGCTAAGTGTGTGAACACGATTTGGTAAAGGTAGCGGTGAGAGGCCATGTAGGAGTACACGGTGGGTTGTCTCACTGAAACCATCCTGAAGAACTGAGTTATGTGTTTATGATCCATGAAATAGCTACTACCACACATTGGGCCCTGAAATATGACCCCGCTCGACTTATTGACCCCTCTCATCCTCTGTCCAGGAGTTGCAACTAGTTTCTGGTGTTTGTAGGTTTTGTGTTGGCGGCCCTGCGTAGTGCTGACCATAGGGGTGGGCTATGATGCGGTAGATACACTGTGGCCGGGTATGCCGGGCGCCCGTTTGGCGTCTCGGGACCCTGTACACATCGTTTGGGGCCGTTGAGGACACCTCGGCCGGATTTCCTTGCGGATGGAACCCGAATAGGCGATAAACCTGGACTAGAGACTTGTGCGGTTAGTCAGGTTGTGGTCTACACCGACGTCGGTTTTCGCTTGAAGTCTGCCGAGCACATGTCGTGTGCAGATGCTAAGTGGTGGAAACATGTGTGACGAAGTACACCCCTGCAGGGTATAAAACTATTCGAATAGTCGCGTCCGCAGTAAAGGACTTCTGGGTTGCCTATAACAGTTCATAGACAAGTGAAAGTGGATACTCTAAAACTCGCAAGATAAGTGTGAATGCTATGGATGGCCTTCTCGTAGGGAGACGGGATCGGATCCATAGTGGTGTATTGAATGGTGAATATGTGGACTTGTGTGCGCCACCTCAAAAGAATTGCTTGCAGTCGTAGTTCAGGTTAGCCACTGATCAAAGCTGGGTTGCTCAAGTTAAACTCCACCACCCCCTTATTGATACCGATGCATATGTAAATAGTTCTGATATAAGTCTTGCTGGGTACATTTGTACTAACGTTTGCGTATTTTATGTTTGCAGAGAGACGTCAGTCTCGCTAGTAGTTCTGTGTGGGCTTCGACGTTTACCTTGATACCTCAGCTATGATCTTGTGCCCTCGGCAGGATCTAGTAGATAGTCAGGCTTCTCAGCCTTTTCCATTTGTAGATGTCTGTACTCAGACATGTTAAGCTTCCGCATGTGTTTTGACTTGTATGCTCTGAATGTTGGGTCATGAGACCCATGTTTGTAATATCTCGCTCCTCGGAGCCTCATGAATAAATACTTGAGTTGTAGAGTTATGTTGTGATGCCATGTTGTATTTACACATATCGAGCATATTGTGTGTATGATTGAAATGCTTGGTATGTGTGGGATCCGACAATCTAGTTGTTTATCCTTGGCAGCCTCTCTTATGGGGAAATGTAGTCTAGTGCTTCCATGAGCCATAGTAGTCCGCTACAACCCGGTTCACCGGAGTCCTGTTAGCCCAGCACTACTACTCAGGACACTTGACTGGATGGCATGTGTTTCACTTTGCTCCTGTGTCTGTCCCTTTGGGGAAATGTCATGCGGTGGCATCCGGAGTCTTGCCTAGCCTGCTATAGCCCGGGTTCCTGGAGTCCTGTTAGCCGAGTGCTACAGCTCGGATTCACACGCTGCCGACCGACATGCTCAATGTGATTCATGTATGCCTGTCCCCATAGGTTAGTGCTGCTCTGGGTTCACGACTAGCCATGTCGGCCCGGGTTCTCTGTCATATGCATGCTAGCGACACTATCATATACGTGAGCCAAAAGGCGCAAACGGTCCCGGGCCATGGTAAGGCGACACCTGTGGGAATACCGTGCGTCAGGGCGCAAAGTGATATGAGGTGTTACCGGCTAGATCGATGTGACTTGGAATCGGGGTCCTGACAGCTTTGGTATCAGAGCCTGACTGCATGTAGGATTAACAAGCCAACCTGGTCGAAGTTGTGTCTAGAAATGCTTTAGTTTTGTAGGGGAATTGATTGTGGAAGGGAACGTAAGGCTCTTTTTACTCCTTTACCTTATGCCCTTTGATCTGAGTCATTCTCTTCTCATTCTACGCGGATTAAGAAACTAGGCCTTCTCAACTATCTATCAGGATGATGTGTTACTAAACCATAGTTGCCTAGGATTGTTGAGTTCAAGCCCAGTTCAGTTCCTACTATCTTCTCTATGTTCGTAGTTGGTTTCTGTACCTTGATATTGTGATGTTGAGTGGTTGTGCCACCATTTTGCAGGATGTCTCAAATCTTTTTGAGCATTTACAGCCGTTATGCTGTCCGAGTCATCCCAGGTTTCTACATAGTCTCATGCATTTGCAAATCCATTCTTTCCGTTCCCGATGTCCCTTTGGGCCAGTTCAACCACACTAATCGATGAGTTGAGGTACTCTATTACCTCGACATATATGTTGGAGCTATTATTATGACCCTAGATGTCTTAGGGAGTCACCTAGTAATCTAGCAATGCTTTGTATTCCTAGTGTGATGATTCTGGCCATTAATCCCGAAGCATCCCGTGATGCCATTAGTTAGTAGGCATTCTATTCCTGGGTTCTTGAACCCGAGATTCACCCTACTTACCTCCTGTTGATAGTGTTTGCTTGTTCCTTTAGGACACTAGTAACCTTGCGACAGTCCTCGAGGTCCGTGGTATTTCTTTCTTCCAAATACCATGAACCATTAAGGCAGAAGTTCTTTGAACCAAAATATCACAATCAGAGTACTCTTGAGGAGTTCTCCATTCATAATTGTGATTCTGCCAGTTCTACCTTCCTGCATGGGTTATCTGGAAGAAACCTGTTGAACTTGGTTCGACATATTAATCTATGCATCCACAACTCAGAAAGATATACGTCCTCTTGTGTTGTCCCTCTTCATTTGTACCCCGACCATCGCCTATCAATTGATAGTCAGCAGTGATTGTGCATCCGTGTTATTGTTGCTTATTATTCTTGTGGTCCGTTAAGCCATTCTATTTCAGAATGACTAGGAGAAACAAACTCCAGTACCTCATCCATATCCAGGATTGGGTCAAAGTAGTTGTGTTCTGCAGATCAAATGCCAATCCAGCTTTTGCTCTATTCTACCCTGGAGTATTACCCCCTTTATGTCAGGATTGTCATGAGAATTGCACCATCTCTCATGAATTCTTAATGTCGGGATACTTCTTGCCATCATTATTCCTTCCTCGATTCCGTGTTGTTGTAACCGGAATGCCGACAGGTGAACTGTGATGTGTGAAATCGATACTCCTAGCAACCTCGTTGCTGGGTAGTTAATGGGAAATATTGTCATTCTTAGCGTGATGGTTACTGAATCATCATTCTAAGATTGATCGTGCAACCTGGTCCTTATTCCTGGTGCACTTTTCGATCGATGAGTTAGGATTTTGCCAAACCCTTGCTCTTTTGATCATGTCATCCTGCCTTGAAAGGCAAGATTTTTCTTGAGCTTAATAACATATCGGTGGTTCGTAAAATTCCAAATATCTTCTCGAAGGTATTACCAGGTTGTCACCTGACCGCTATGTTGAGTTCGTGATCAAGTTGGTTTCTTATAAACCACCCTTTTCTCCAAGAATCTGTGTTGGATACCCCTGAGCTAGTTGGTTAGGCTAAACAACAACTTGGAGAGTTGGAAGATAAAAGCTTGCTAGCTTAGTTCATTTCAAGGGATATAATTGCTGTGTTGAAGATAGATGATATCTTCATCGATTGGTCCCTATGATCAGTTGTTGGATCTATTGTCATATCAAAACTTTGATTTGAGTATGGGCTATCATCAAATCAAATTAGAACCAACAATGTTCATAATGTTGTCTTACTCGTGGTTGATCCCTCGAGCATACACCATTGCATCTTTGGTCTGACCAATGCTATCGCCATGTTCACATGATGGTGGAAGTCCAGTGATATGGAAATTCTGATGAGTTGCTGTTGAGCCCATCAGCAGCATTTTGTCTCCCCCCATAATTCATGTTGAACATCAACCTAGTGTTGGAAACTTTGTAAGCATTGCCTTCATGTTCCGCTCATGGGGTATACGTTTGGATGGAGAAGTGACTTCCTCGAACTCACATGCATTGGATGTAAGTTGTCACCGTGGACTCGAGAAAGCTTGTTTTGCTTCCTGTGGAATCATCCCAAGTCAGTCATGCATGTGCGAAGTATTCTATGGTTTGATAGACTGATCATCTTCATTCTGTATATGTCCCTAGCACACCAAGCCACTGATTGAATTGTTAAAGGAAAAGGAGTTGTTGTGCAAATCCTAGGTCATGCACAAGACTTCGTTACCCTAGATGATGGTTCCCCACCTAAACTCGGTAGTGTTTTATCATAAGACTACTATGTGGTCATGCTTGTCTAGGACAACATGTTCACATGTGTGTAGCAGAACCAGCTCATGTTTTGGAGCTTGCTATCGTAGGGTATTTCCGGAGAATCTTGCAACATTATCTCGTCGATTTGTGTTGCAACTCTTCTTTTCAGACATGTTGAGTCTGAAGTATCCTGTTTCTAACCCGATCTAAATCTCAGGCAGATATGATAGTTAGAACACTCCCAACATTTGCATTTTGTTCCCAGCCTGCACCGCCATTGTACCAAATTTCCATGGGCTGCAATTCTCAGTAATTATTGTTCAGGATCATCTTCAAAAGTGGTCCTACCATGGGTCCCATCCATTTCCGATGATAGGTAAAAATCATCCATTGCGTTGTCTTCAACAAGGTAGTCCACATCATCCATTCTAGTCCGGGTATGCCATCCCTTCGTACTGCGCCAAACGATTGTTGTGGTTTGCCTTAGGCTGGTATAAAGAGTGTCACTGATCTTTGAATCAAAAGTAATTATTTTTCCCACTTAAGGGAATATTTCTGCGAGTCACCTTCCTTAAGGTGTCTCGTTGTGGTATCATGGCAACCCAACTCCTCGCTACGTTGACACCGTTCACCACCCTCCTAGGTGTGGGAATTCCGCTACCTATTTAAACCTTGTCATATGCTCATTTCCATCATTCTTGATGTGTGTATCGTGTCTCATCTCGAAAGATGTCGCTATGTCTCGTTCTGTGAGTTGATCGTCGATTGCTCGACCTTCGAGAAGATCGATTCTTTGAGAGTTTCTTTTCTTCCCGTTATCGTGTTGGATGGAGTTCTTACAGCAAGACATCGAGACAAAGATGGTGATCGTGTGAACGTTCCTATGAAGTGAAACCTGGATCGTGAAGACCGTGATAGTTTGTGCGCCCTCTGTCTTCTTACCTCACGTCTTGAATCTCGGGATGAGATTCTCGTTTAGTGGGGGTGAGTTGTCACAGCCCTAGAGTTCGCTTGTAACTAGTGGCATTGCATCCATGCATCATGTTAAAATTTCATGAAACTTGAAATGGGGATTGTTTAAACCCTTGCATCAAAGGAATACACTAGGTTCTACTAAAATATTCTCAGTGAATCCAAATGGCTTTCAAAAATGTTCATCATTTCTGGAAACTGCGGGAAGCAATAACCAGAAGTGTTGCACATTTTTCCATGACATATTTGGGCTCTGAATTAAATCATATAGTATTTGCATTTGGGCATATAAATACTATTAAATATTTCAAATGTTGAAATAATCATAAACTAAAATGGTTACTGTTGGTTATATTCCAAATAGTGGCATTGAGCAATTTCATGATTTTTGGATCTGTTTAAGTATTTTCAGAAATGCCACACACCTACAGAAAAATAGAAAACAAAACCAGAATAAAGAAAGGGAGAGAAACTTACCTGGCAGCCCACTGGCCGGCCCAGCACTGTGCTGGCCCGTGCCAGCCAGCTGCTTCCCCTTGCCAAAGCAGGCAGGGAGGTGAGCATGGCGCGCCGGAGCTCGCCATGCACCACCCAGCATCTCTCCATCGCCCTGGTCGCCATTGCGCCGCGTGGATCGTCTCCTGGTCGTCGCCCCGACCTCGCCGACAACCCATTCCCCCCCCCCCCCCCGCCTCTCCTCGCTCTCTCCCACCATGGCCGACGCCGCCACAGCCGCACTGCCGACGTAGTCGCGCCCAACGTCGCCTCCTTGTTGCCCCATCGTGTCCAACAGCCTCACCGTCATCCACTACATCGACAAGACCGAGCCCCGAGCGCTCGCTCACCTTGGAGGCATTGCTTCGTCCTCGCCTTCACCGCCGTCGCCGGAGATCCCCTTCACCGTCACACTCGCTCCAGCTCGTCCCCGACCTCGCCAACTAGCCTTCTGTGACCACCATGAGCTCCTGCATCTCCCCATCCTCCCCGTTCTCGCCACCGTTCGCTGCAACGACTACAACGAGCTCAACCACATGCACCACCACCGAGCTCGTCGCCGACGTGTCTCCGGCCACCCAATCTCCTCGCCACGCTGCCTGTTAGCCTCACCGCATCGGGTAGATCACGTAGGAGATGGCCCCGTTCTTCCAGAGCCACCGCAACGACGAGTTCGGCCTCGCCCGGACTCCAGCAGCTGGAAGGCTCGTCGCCGGCATCGATTCCGGCTGTCCCAGGCCCGACAACCACCACCACTCGACGCACCGTCGCGCCAGCTTTCCAGAGAGCCCAGCCAAGCTTCGAACGAAGCACCGCAGCTCGACTCCGAGCACCTCCGCCGCGCCTGGCCATCGCCGGCAGCCTAACTCCGGCGAAGCCGATGTGGCGATGTCATTAGCCTCTAATGACGCCTTAACTAACACCCTAGTGCCACTACCGTGTGGGCCCCGGCGCTAAAATTAATTAGTTTAATTTCTGTTTAGATTACTGCTAATCTTGCGGACCCCATGTGTTAGCTTTGACTTTGGTCAAGTCAATGTTGACCGGTCGCACCTGTCATCCACCCAAACCAGCCTAAGACACTAACGTATGGGTCCGACACGTCAGGTTTGGCCTGGCCGGCCCAGTTGACCAGCTGATGTCACAATGATGAAGTGCTGACGCAATAACTCATATTCTGGATTTATTCTTATTCAGGAAATTCCAGAAAATGTCCTAAACTTCTAAAAATCACAGAAAATCAACCGTAGCTCAGAATGAAATAATTTATATATATAAAATGATCAGAAAAATCCAATCTATCCATCTGTAGCATTTTCATGCATGTTAGAACAACTGATGGCTGATGTTTAGGCCAAATCATATAAATGGCATTTAAACACTCACATATGGAGTTTGAATTTGAACCTAGTGTTCAAACCAACTCCATTTAACTTGTTGCTAGTTGCATTAGGCCAATCAACATAATATTGCCATGTCACATTCATGCATCATATTGTTGACGGGCATTGATAGTGTTTCTCTCTATTGCCGGTATTTGTCCCCTCTCGATAGACATGGTTCCGATGATGAGTTCGATTACACCGATGAAGAACTATGATATCTTCAGAAGTGCCAGGCAAGCAAATCCCCTTGCTCATGCCGATACAATCCCACTCTCTCACTCCTGCTCTCTTTTACTGCATTAGGATAACAACGATTCATCTGTTACTTGCTGCGGTAGTTGAACCTCTTATCCTCTGCGTGACCTGTCTTTGCCACAGTAAATAGATGAAACCCACTAGCATGAGTAGGAGTTCTTTGAGCCCTGATGTGCCTACTCATTCATGCTTGTTTTTCATGCCTGCTATTGCATAGAGTCGTGTCAGGTCTGTTTCATCGGGGATGAATCGGAGGTGTGTGAACATGTCCTACTGTGTGAGCTAAGTGTGTGAACACGATTTGGTAAAGGTAGCGGTGAGAGGCCATGTAGGAGTACATGGTGGGTTGCCTCACTGAAACCATCCTCAGGAACTGAGTTCTGTGTTTGTGATCCATGAAACAGCTACTCTCACACATTGGGCCCTAAAATATGACCCCGCTCGACTTATCCTCTGTCCAGGAGTTGCAACTAGTTTCTGGTGTTTGTAGTTTGTGTGTTGGTGGTCGTGCGTAGCGCTGACCCTAGGGGTGGGCTATGATATGGTAGATACATTGTGGCCGGGTATGCCGGGCACCCGTTTGGCGTCTCGGGACCCTGTACATATCATTTGGGGCCCTTGAGGACACCCCGGCCATATTTCCTTGCGGATGGAACCCGAATAGGCGATAAACCTGGACTAGAGACTTGTGCGGTTAGTCGGGTCGTGGTCTACACCCACGTCGGTTTTCACTTGAAGTCTGTTGAGCACATGTCGTGTGCAGACGCTAAGTGGTGGAAACATGTGTGACGAAGTACACCCCTGCAGGGTATAAAACTATTCGAATAGCCGCATCCGCGGTAAAGGACTTCTGGGTTGCCTATAACAGTTCATAGACAAGTGAAAGTGGATACTCTAAAACTCGCAAGATAAGTGTGAGTGCTATGGATGGCCTTCTCATAGGGAGACGGGAGCGGACGCATAGTGGTGTATTGAATGGTGAATATGTGGACTCGTGTGTGCCACCCCAAAAGAATTGCTTGCAGTCGTAGTTCAGGTTAGCCACTGAGTCAAAGCTGTCTTGCTGTAGTTAAACTCCACCACCCCTTTATTGATACCGATGCATATGTAGATAGTTCTGATTTAAGTCTTGCGGGGTACATTTGTACTCACGTTTGCCTATTTTATGTTTGCAGAGAGACGTCAGTCTCGCTAGTAGTTCTGTGTGGGCTTCGACGTTTAGCTTGATACCTCAGCTACGATCTTGTGCCCTCGGCAGGATCTGGTAGATAGTCAGGCTTCTTAGCCTTTTCCATTTGTAGATGTCTATACTCAGACATGTTAAGCTTCCACATGTGTTTTGACTTGTATGCTCTGAATGTTGGGTCATGAGACCCATGTTTGTAATATCTCGCTCCTCGGAGCCTAATGAATAAATACTTGAGTTGTAGAGTTATGTTGTGATGCCATGTTGTATTTACACATATCAAGCATATTGTGTGTATGATTGAAATATTTGGTATGTGTGGGATCCGACAATCTAGTTGTTTATCCTTGGCAGCCTCTCTTATGGGGAAATGTAGTCTAGTGCTTCCATGAGCAATAGTAGTCTGCTACAGCCCGGTTCACCGGAGTCCTGTTAGCCCAGCACTACTGCTCAGGACACTTGAATGGCTGGCATGTGTTTCACTTCGCTCCTATGTCTGTCCCTTCGAGGAAATGTCATGCGGTGACATCCGGAGTCCTGCCTAGCCTGCTACAGCCCGGGTTCCCGGAGTCCTGTTAGCCTAGTGCTATAGCTCGAATTCACACACTGCTGACCGACATGCTCGATGTGATTCATGTATGCCTGTCCCCATAGGTTAGTGCCGCTCTGGGTTCACGACTAGCCATGTCGGCCCGGGTTCTCTGTCATATGGATGCTAGCGACACTATCATATACGTGAGCCAAAAGGCGCAAACGGTCCTGGGCCATGGTAAGGCGACACCCATGGGAATACCATGTGTGAGGCCGCAAAGTTATATGTGGTGTTACCGGCTAGATCGATGTGACATGGAATCGGGGTCCTGACAGGGTGCGAGAGGACTCGGGAGAGTCATGACTCGTGAGAGTGCGTGTGCGTGCGAGAGAGAGGGGGGCACGTATCAATGCAATGCATGTGTCCGTAATTCATTATCCGACAAACATTCGCCACAATCCTTTTCCTGACGAACGCCGTAAGAACCGTTAGATCGGCATCTGACAGTGTCAGTTTTGCCATGTCATTTAACAGAACAGCCACTCCTCCTACACACAAATATTCCACATGAGTGTTAGCAGCTGCCGTATGCTCCCTCCGTTACAAAATGCAGTGCATATAGCTTTATTGAAAATTCGAACCTCGCAAACTTTTACCGAGTTTTCGTGTACCAAATTCCACATGTAGAATACCCTGTATATATCATTTCTTTCATCTTTGAGAGGTAACTATAATGATGGGGGAGGAGTCTACAAAGAAAGACCATCGTGTCACCTACAGCAATTTCAACCATCCTTTGGTGTGGAGGAATATCATAGGAACTCTATATGATATGATTTTTATAGGATTTTTTCCTTTAGAGCCAATCGGTTCATAGGAATAGATTCATATTCTCCACATTTCAGAGGAAATAAACATGATATCATTTCTATAGCTTTAGAGCCACTTCGTTCATATGAATGGATTCCTATACTCCCATAATTTCAAAGGAAAATAAACATTAGCGTATATTCAACAGAAAAGTTCCTATGATATGAACCAAATTACACGTCTTTTCTAATCCCTCCTCATAGGAATTGAGATACATGTCATCTCTAGATTAAATAGAAAAGTTCCTATGATGTGAACCAAATGGCATCTCTTTTCCAATCCCTACTCATAGGAATTGAGATAGTCCATGTCATCTCTTTCCCTACAACTTCCATGTGTACATCTTCTATTCCTAAATAGCTAGTACAACCCACTAGTAGCTTTTTTCCAATACATGCAACTATGGCACAAGAACTATATAGTGTGCGAATAACTTTGAAAGATGGTTGCTAGATGAAGCTAATCCGACAGTGCAGAGATGGCAAATCCGAGCACTACTAGCCGTTGGATATAATCAACATTCCACCAGATCTGCCACATGTACAATTTAGAAGACTCCATGGTTGAACTTAAGCATAATGCACAAACCTCAAAACACAAGCACTTCTCCTTTGTTCTAGAATCTTCCGTATCATAATTGATTTTTTCTAAATGAATTGCCATTATTTGTTTTTTACTTTATGCTTTACCATGCACAACCCCATGAATCTTAACATTTTTATAAAACTAATTGATTTTGAATGAGATGAACTATAGGAACTAAACGAACATCTATATCATGCATATATGACTCAAAGCTTTACATGCTATAGTGTGTATTTATTCATAATTTGGTTTCGAAATCTCATGCGTTCAATGAATGTGTACCTTATTAGTTTTGAGTAGAGTAGCAAATTTCACGCGGCCCCGGGTATATCAAAATGCAGGGCCCATGCATCATTGCCTTTCGGTCGAACCTACGTCCACAATTTTTTGTACCAACTATATCTCCACTGGTCCCCGAACCCAAAATGTTGTCTCGTTCCCCTAAAACCAAGCGGCCCATGACATGGCCCCACAAGCCGTAGTAGTACTCCTACAAACCCTACCATCGCAGGAATCATCGGTTTTCTTCAAGAGGACGAAGGAGAAGCCGATTTGTAGTGGAGGCTGAGGGAGTCCTGGATTAGGGGGTCTCCGGACAACCGGACTATATCCTTTGGCCGGACTGTTGGACTATGAAGATAGGAGATTGAAGACTTCGTCCCGTGTCCGGATGGGACTCTACTTGGTGTGGAAGGCAAGCTAGACAATACGGATATGTATATCTCCTCCTTTGTAACCGACCTTATGTAACCCTAGCCCCCTCCGGTGTCTATATAAACTGGAGGGTCTTAGTCCGTGGGACAACATACAATCATACCATAGGCTAGCTTCTAGGGTTTAGCCTCTCCGATCTCGTGGTAGATCAACTCTTGTACTACTCATATTATCAAGAATAATCAAGCAGGACGTAGGGTTTTACCTCCATCAAGAGGGCCCAAACCTGGGTAAAACATCATGTCCCCTGCCTCCTGTTACCATCCGCCTTAGACGCACAGTTCGAGACCCCCCTACCTGAGATCTGCCGGTTTTGACACCGACATTGGTGCTTTCATTGGGGGTTCCTCCGTGTCATCACCATTAGGATTGATGGCTCCTTCGATCATCGATAGCGACGCAGTCCAGGGTGAGACTTTTCTCCCTGGACAGATCTTTGTATTCGGCGGCTTCGCACTGCGGGCCAACTCGCTTGGCCATCTGGAGCATATCGAGAGTTACGCACCTGGCCACCAGGTCAGGTTTGGAAGCTTAAACTACATGGCCGACATCCGCGGAGCCTTGATCTTTGACGG
This sequence comes from Triticum monococcum, assembly GCA_034509565.1. Taxonomy (NCBI): domain Eukaryota; kingdom Viridiplantae; phylum Streptophyta; class Magnoliopsida; order Poales; family Poaceae; genus Triticum; species Triticum monococcum. Next base: position 444,940,663 of record CM067845.1, read on the forward strand.
ATTTGGCCCCTGCCGAGTGCGCCGCACGGTCACAATGAGCATGATTTACCTCTGCCATCGGACAGTGTTCAGGAGACCGCACCGGCAACCGCTCCGACCCTCAATTCGGAGCCAATTCTGCCATCCATGGACAGGTGGATAGACCTCGCCACGGAGGCCGTACTCTCAGCGGCGATGGAGCCGAGTATCGACCTTACCCTTCACGGTAGCCGTGACGCCGAACTACCGGATTCTTGCCCGGCCACGGACTCCGAACCGCCTGCGCCCGTGCCTATCGAATCCGACTGGGCGCCGATCATGGAATTCACCTCCACGGATATCTTTCAGCTCACCTTTCGGCGACAAGCTGAACTCATTAAGGTCCCTCTCCCTGTCAGGAGAGTCCTGGTCGAACTATGTTCGGCAGGATTGGGATGCGGATGACAAAGAAATTCGCCGCCCACCCACCACCCACTTACTAGCCACTGTGGACAATTTGACCAACATGCTCGACTTCGACTCCAAAGACATCGATGGTATGGCCGACGATGCAGGAGACAAAGAGGAACCACCGCACACAGGGCACTGGACAGCCACCTCATCATATGATATATATACATGGTGGACACACCCAAAGAAGGCAATGGCGACAAGATAGCGGAGGATGACCCCTCCAAGAAGCAACCCAAGTGCCGACATCAGCGGTGCCGCTCTAAGTCTCGCCAAAGCAAAACGGTGATACCGGCACAGGAGATAATAGCAGTCCGGACAGTGCCGAAGATGACAACAATCCCCTCCAGCAAGATTTAGAGCAGGAGGATGGAGAAGCCAGCCCTCCCGAGAGGGCGGCAGATGGAGAGGCGGAGAACGATAATTACATGCCTCCCTCCGAAGACGAGGCAAGCCTCGACGACGACAAATTTGTCGTGCCGGAGGATCCCGCCGAACAAGAGCGCTTCAAGCGCGGGCTTATACCCACGGCAAATAGCATTAAGAAAAAGGAGCAGCAGCTTCAAGCTGATCAAGATTTGCTAGCTGACAGATGGACTAAAGCCCTTGCGTCCGAGGAATATGAACTCGAACGCCCCTCCAAGAGTTACCCAAAGCGCAGGTTGCTACCCCGACTGGAGGAGGAAGCATTAAAACCTACATCTCCAGCATATGACGTGGCTGATCGGCCACCTCGTGGCCGCGATAGAGAGGCATTTCAGCCAAAAACTCAGCCCGCACCCCGACGCCACTCGAATAAAAATGACAAGGCACAGGGAAACACGCTAGACCTGTGATATGTATTGGAGGACAAAGCAAAACACGCAAGATCGATCTACGGATCACGAGGGCGCCCCAGTACGCAAGACGATAACCGTCACGCCGGATACAGTAAAAGTAAATCCGACCGGGCCGAACAGAGCGGACAAGACTCATTCGAGCTGCGTCGCGACATAGCCCACTACAGAGGCGCCGAACACCCCATATGCTTCATAGACGAAGTAATGGATCACCAAATCCCAGAGGGTTTTAAACCCATAGATATTGAATCATATGACTGCACATCCACATGGCCCGCAGCGACGATCTACACACCGTCAAATACCTCCCACTCAAGCTCAAAGGACCAGCTCGACATTGGCTCAACAGCCTGCCAGCAGAATCCATCAGCTACTGGGAAGATCTGGAAGCCGCATTCCTCGACAACTTCCAGGGCACTTATATATGTGCGACCACCAGATGCCGATGACTTGAGCCACATAATTCAGCAGCCAGAGGAATCGGCCAGGCAATTCTGGACATGGTTCCTAACAAAGAAAAATCAAATTGTCGACTGTCCGGATGCAGAGGCCCTAGCAGCTTTTAAGCACAACATCCGCGTGAAGGAAATATGCCCTAGAGGCAATAATAAAGTTATTATTTATTTCCTTATATCATGATAAATGTTTATTATTCATGCTAGAATTGTATTAACCGAAAACATAATACATGTGTGAATACATAGACCAACAGAGTGTCACTAGTATGCCTCTACTAGACTAGCTCGTTAATCAAAGATGGTTATGTTTCCTAACCATGAACAAAGAGTTGTTATTTGATTAACGAGGTCACATCATTAGTTGAATGATCTGATTGACATGACCCATTCCATTAGCTTAGCACCCGATCGTTTAGTATGTTGCTATTGCTTTCTTCATGACTTATACATGTTCCTATAACTATGAGATTATGCAACTCCCGTTTACCAGAGGAACACTTTGGGTACTACCAAACGTCACAACGTAACTGGGTGATTATAAAGGAGTACTACAGGTGCCTCCAATGGTAGATGTTGGGTTGGCGTATTTCGAGATTAGGTTTTGTCACTCTGATTGTCAGAGAGGTATCTCTGGGCCCTCTCGGTAATACACATCACATAAGCCTTGCAAGCATAATAACTAAGATGTTAGTTATGAGATGATGTATTACGGAACGAGTAAAGAGACTTGCCAGTAACGAGATTGAACTAGGTATTGGATACCGACGATCGAATCTCGGGCAAGTAACATACCGATGACAAAGGGAACAACGTATGTTGTTATGCGGTCTGACCGATAAAGATCTTCGTAGAATATGTAGGAGCCAATATGGGCATCCAGGTCCCACTATTGGTTATTGACCGGAGACATGTCTCGGTCATGTCTACATTGTTCTCGAACCGTAGGGTCCGCACGCTTAACGTTACGATGACAGTTATTATGAGTTTATGCATTTTGATGTACCGAAGGTTGTTCGGAGTCCCGGATGAGATCACGGACATGACGAGGAGTCTCAAAATGGTCGAGACGTAAAGATTGATATATTGGAAGCCTATGTTTGGGCACCGGAAGCGTTCCGGGTGAAATCAGGATTTTTCCGGATTACCGGGAGGGTTACCGGAACCCCCCGGGAGGTAAATGGGCCTATTGGGCCTTAGTGGAAAAGAGAGAAGAGGCAGCCCACACCTGGCTGGCGCCCCCCACCTTTCCCAAGTCCTAATAGGACTAGGAGAGGTGGGCCGGCCCCCTCTTTCTCCTTCTTCCCCAAGAATCCTAGTTGGAATAGGATTGGGGGAAGGAGTCCTACTCCCGGTGGGAGTAGGACTCCTCCCTGCGCCTCCCACCTGGCCGGCCGAACCCCCTGCCCCTGGCCTTTATATACGGGGGCAGGGGGCACCCCAAGACACACAAGTTAATCGCTCCTTAGCCGTGTGCGGTGCCCCCTGCCACCAAATTCCACCTCGATCATACCGTTACAGTGCTTAGGCGAAGCCCTGCGTCGGTAGTACATCAAGATCGTCACCACGTCGTCGTGCTGACGGAACTCTTCCTCGACGCTTTGCTGGATCGGAGCCCGAGGAACGTCATCGAGCTGAACATGTGCTAAGAACTCGGAGGTGCCGGAGTAACGGTGCTTGGATCGGTCGGATCGGGAAGAAGACGTACGACTACTTCCTCTACGTTGTGTGATCGCTTCCGCAGTCGGTCTACGTTGGTACGTAGACAACACTCTCCCCTCTCATTGCTATGCATCACCATGATCTTGCGTGTGCGTAGGAAAATTTTTGAAATTACTGCGTTCCCCAACAGTGGCATCCGAGCCTAGGTTTTTATGGTTTGATGTTATATGCACGAGTAGAACACAAGTGAGTTGTGGGCGATACAAGTCATACTGCCTACCAGCATGTCATACTTTGGTTCGGCGGTATTGTTGGACGAGACGATCCGGACCAACCTTACGCGTACTCTTACGCGAGACCGGTTCCCTCGACGTGCTATGCACACAGATGGCTAGCGGAAGACTGTCTCTCCAACTTTAGTTGAACCAAGTGTGACTACGCCCGGTCCTTGAGAAGGTTAAAACGGAGTCTATTTGACGAACTATCGTTGTGGTTTTAATGCGTAGGTGAGATGAGTTCTTACTTAAGCCCGTAGCAGTCACGTAAAACTTGCAACAACAAAGTAGAGGACGTCTAACTTGTTTTTGCAGGGCATGTTGTGATGTGATATGGTCAAGGCATGATGCTGATTTTATTGTATGAGATGATCATGTTATGTAACCGAGTTATCGGCAACTGGCAGGAGCCATATGGTTGTCGCTTTATTGTATGCAATGCAATCGCGATGTAATGCTTTATTTTATTACTAAGCGGTAGTGATAGTCATGGAAGCATAAGATTGGCGAGACGACAACGATGCTACGATGGAGATCAAGGTGTCGCGCCGGTGACGATGGTGATCATGACGATGCTTCGGAGATGGAGATCACAAAGCACAAGATGATGATGGCCATATCATATCACTTATATTGATTGCATGTGATGTTTATCCTTTTATGCATCTTATCTTGCTTTGATTGACGGTAGCATTATAAGATGATCTCTCACTAAATTATCAAGGAGTGTTCTCCCTGAGTATGCACCGTTGCAAAAGTTCTTCGTGCTGAGACACCACGTGATGATCGGGTGTGATAGGCTCTACGTTCAAATACAACGGGTGCAAAACAGTTGCACACGCGGAATACTCAGGTTATACTTGACGAGCCAAGCATATACAGATATGGCCTCGGAACACGGAGACCGAAAGGTCGAGCGTGAATCATATAGTAGATATGATCAACATATTGATGTTCACCATTGAAAACTACTCCATCTCACGTGATGATCGGTTATGGTTTAGTTGATTTGGATCACGTAATCACTTAGAGGATTAGAGGGATGTCTATCTAAGTGGGAGTTCTTAAGTAAATTAACTGAACTTAAAAATTATCATGAACTTAGTACCTGATAGTATCTTGCTTGTTTATGTTGATTGTAGATAGATGGCTCGTGCTGTTGTTCCGTTGAATTTTAATGCGTTCCTTGAGAAAGCTAAGTTGAAAGATGATGGTAGCAATTACACGGACTGGATCCGTAACCTGAGGATTATCCTCATTGCTGCACAGAAGAATTACGTCCTGGAAGCACCGCTAAGTGCCAGGCCTGCTGCAAGAGCAACACCAGAAGTTATGAACGTCTGGCAGAGCAAAGCTGATGACTACTCAATAGTTCAGTGTGCCATGCTTTACGGCTTAGAACCGGGACTTCAACGACGTTTTGAACGTCATGGAGCATATGAGATGTTCCAGGAGTTGAAGTTAATATTTCAAGCAAATGCCCGGATTGAGAGATATGAAGTCTCCAATAAGTTCTATAGCTGCAAAATGGAGGAGAACAATTCTGTCAGTGAGCATATACTCAAAATGTCTGGGTATAATAATCACTTGATTCAATTGGGAGTTACACTTCCGGATGATTGCATCATTGACAGAATTCTCCAATCACTGCCACCAAGCTACAAGAGCTTTGTGATGAACTATAATATGCAAGGGATGAACAAGACTATTCCCGAGCTCTTCGCTATGCTGAAAGCTGCGGAGGTAGAAATCAAGAAGGAGCATCAAGTGTTGATGGTTAACAAAACCACTAGTTTCAAGAAAAAGGGCAAAGGGAAGAAGAAAGGGAACTTCAAGAAGAACGGCAAGCAAGTTACTGCTCAAGAGAAGAAACCCAAGTCTGGACCTAAGCCTGAAACTGAGTGCTTCTACTGCAAGCAGACTGGTCACTGGAAGCGGAACTGCCCCAAGTATTTGGCGGATAAGAAGGATGGCAAGGTGAACAAAGGTATATGTGATATACATGTTATTGATGTGTACCTTACTAATGCTCGCAGTAGCACCTGGGTATTTGATACTGGTTCTGTTGCTAATATTTGCAACTCGAAACAGGGACTTCAGAATAAGCGGACACTAGCAAAGGACGAGGTGACGATGCGCGTGGGAAACGGTTCCAAAGTCGATGTGATCGCGGTCGGCACGCTACCTCTACATCTACCTTCGGGATTAATATTAGACCTAAATAATTGTTATTTGGTGCCAGCGTTGAGCATGAACATTATATCTGGATCCTGTTTGATGCGAGACCGTTATTCATTTAAATCAGAGAATAATGGTTGTTCTATTTATATGAGTAATATCTTTTATGGTCATGCACCCTTGAAAAGTGGTCTATTCTTATTGAGTCTCGATAGTAGTAATACACATATTCATAATGTTGAAGCCAAAAGATGCAGAGTTGATAATGATAGTGCAACTTATTTGTGGCACTGCCGTTTAGGTCATATCGGTGTAAAGCGCATGAAGAAACTCCATGCTGATGGGCTTTTGGAACCACTTGATTATGAATCACTTGGTACTTGCGAACCGTGCCTCATGGGCAAGATGACTAAAACCCCGTTCTCCGGTACTATGGAGAGAGCAACAGATTTATTGGAAATCATACATACCGATGTATGTGGTCCGATGAATATTGAGGCTCGTGGCGGATATCGTTATTTTCTCACCTTCACAGATGATTTAAGCAGATATGGTTATATCTACTTAATGAAACATAAGTCTGAAACATTTGAAAAGTTCAAGGAATTTCAGAGTGAAGTTGAAAATCATCGTAACAAGAAAATAAAGTTTCTACGATCTGATCGTGGAGGAGAATATTTGAGTTACGAGTTTGGTGTACATTTGAAAAATTGTGGAATAGTTTCGCAACTCACGCCACCCGGAACACCACAACGTAATGGTGTGTCCGAACGTCGTAATCGTACTTTACTAGATATGGTGCGATCTATGATGTCTCTTACTGATTTACCGCTATCATTTTGGGGTTATGCTTTAGAGACGGCCGCATTCACGTTAAATAGGGCACCATCTAAATCCGTTGAGACGACGCCTTATGAACTATGGTTTGGCAAGAAACCAAAGTTGTCGTTTCTTAAAATTTGGGGCTGCGATGCTTATGTGAAAAAGCTTCAACCTGATAAGCTCGAACCCAAATCGGAGAAGTGTGTCTTCATAGGATATCCAAAGGAAACTATTGGATACACCTTCTATCACAGATCCGAAGGCAAGACTTTTGTTGCTAAATTCGGAAACTTTCTTGAGAAGGAGTTTCTCTCGAAAGAAGTGAGTGGGAGGAAAGTAGAACTTGACGAGGTAAACGTACCTACTCCGTTACTGGGAAATAGTACATCACAGAAAACTGTTTCTGTGAGACCTACACCAATAAGAGAGGAAGTTAATGATGATGATCATGAAACTTTAGATCAAGATACTACTGTACCTCGTAGATCAACCAGAGTAAGATCCGCACCAGAGTGGTACGGTAATCCTGTTCTGGAAGTCATGCTACTAGATCATGATGAACCTACAAACTATGAAGAAGCAATGGTGAGCCCAGATTCCGCAAAGTGGCTTGAAGCCATGAAATCTGAGATGGGATCCATGTCTGAGAACAAAGTATGGACTTTGGTTGACTTGCCCGATGATCGGCAAGCAATTGAGAATAAATGGATCTTTAAGAAAAAGACTGACGCTGATGGTAATGTTACTGTCTACAAAGCTCGACTTGTCGCAAAAGGTTTTCGACAAGTTCAAGGAGTTGACTACGATGAGACTTTCTCACCCGTAGCGATGCTTAAGTCTGTCAGAATCATGTTAGCAATTGCCGCATTTTATGATTATGAAATTTGGCAAATGGATGTAAAAACCGCATTCCTGAATGGATTTCTGGAAGAAGAGTTGTATATGATGCAACCAGAAGGTTTTGTCGATCCAAAGGGAGCTAACAAAGTGTGCAAACTCCAGCGATCCATCTATGGACTGGTGCAAGCATCTCGGAGTTGGAATAAACGCTTTGATAGTGTGATCAAAGCATTTGGGTTTATACAGACTTTTGGAGAAGCCTGTATTTACAAGAAAGTGAGTGGGAGCTCTGTAGCATTTCTGATATTATATGTGGATGACATATTACTCATTGGAAATGATATAGAATTTCTGGATAGCATAAAGGGATACTTGAATAAAAGTTTTTCGATGAAAGACCTCGGGGAAGCTGCTTACATATTAGGCATAAAGATCTATAGAGATAGATCAAAACGCTTAATTGGACTTTCACAAAGCACATACCTTGACAAGATTTTGAAGAAGTTCAAAATGGATCAAGCAAAGAAAGGGTTCTTGCCTGTATTGCAAGGTGTGAAGTTGAGTCAGACTCAATGCCCGACCACTGCAGAAGATAGAGAGAAAATGAAAGATGTTCCCTATGCTTCAGCCATAGGCTCTATCATGTATGCAATGCTGTGTACCAGACCTGATGTGTGCCTTGCTATAAGTTTAGCAGGGAGGTACCAAAGTAATCCAGGGGTGGATCACTGGACAGCGGTCAAGAACATCCTGAAATACCTGAAAAGGACTAAGGATATGTTTCTCGTATATGGAGGTGACAAAGAGCTCACCGTAAGAGGTTACGTTGATGCAAGCTTTGACACTGATCCGGACGATTCTAAATCGCAAACCGGATACGTGTTTACTTTAAATGGTGGAGCTGTCAGTTGGTGCAGTTCTAAACAAAGCGTCGTAGCGGGATCTACATGTGAAGCGGAGTACATAGCTGCTTCGGAAGCAGCGAACGAAGGAGTCTGGATGAAGGAGTTCATATCCGATCTAGGTGTCATACCTAGTGCATCGGGTCCAATGAAAATCTTCTGTGACAATACTGGTGCAATTGCCTTGGCAAAGGAATCCAGATTTCACAAAAGAACCAAACACATCAAGAGACGCTTCAACTCCATCCGGGATTTAGTCCAGGTGGGAGACATAGAGATTTGCAAGATACACACGGATCTGAATGTTGCAGACCCGTTGACTAAGCCTCTTCCACGAGCAAAACATGATCAGCACCAAGACTCCATGGGTGTAAGAATCATTACTGTGTAATCTAGATTATTGACTCTAGTGCAAGTGGGAGACTGAAGGAAATATGCCCTAGAGGCAATAATAAAGTTATTATTTATTTCCTTATATCATGATAAATGTTTATTATTCATGCTAGAATTGTATTAACCGGAAACATAATACATGTGTGAATACATAGACCAACAGAGTGTCACTAGTATGCCTCTACTAGACTAGCTCGTTAATCAAAGATGGTTATGTTTCCTAACCATGAACAAAGAGTTGTTATTTGATTAACGAGGTCACATCATTAGTTGAATGATCTGATTGACATGACCCATTCCATTAGCTTAGCACCCGATCGTTTAGTATGTTGCTATTGCTTTCTTCATGACTTATACATGTTCCTATAACTATGAGATTATGCAACTCCCGTTTACCGGAGGAACACTTTGGGTACTACCAAACGTCACAACGTAACTGGGTGATTATAAAGGAGTACTACAGGTGCCTCCAATGGTAGATGCTGGGTTGGCGTATTTCGAGATTAGGTTTTGTCACTCTGATTGTCAGAGAGGTATCTCTGGGCCCTCTCGGTAATACACATCACATAAGCCTTGCAAGCATAATAACTAAGATGTTAGTTATGAGATGATGTATTACGGAACGAGTAAAGAGACTTGCCAGTAACGAGATTGAACTAGGTATTGGATACCGACGATCGAATCTCGGGCAAGTAACATACCGATGACAAAGGGAACAACGTATGTTGTTATGCGGTCTGACCGATAAAGATCTTCATAGAATATGTAGGAGCCAATATGGGCATCCAGGTCCCGCTATTGGTTATTGACCGGAGACATGTCTCGGTCATGTCTACATTGTTCTCGAACCGTAGGGTCCGCACGCTTAACGTTACGATGACAGTTATTATGAGTTTATGCATTTTGATGTACCGAAGGTTGTTCGGAGTCCCGGATGAGATCACGTACATGACGAGGAGTCTCGAAATGGTCGAGACGTAAAGATTGATATATTGGAAGCCTATGTTTGGGCACCGGAAGCGTTCCGGGTGAAATCGGGATTTTTCCGGATTACCGGGAGGGTTACCGGAACCCCCCGGGAGGTAAAGGGGCCTATTGGGCCTTAGTGGAAAAGAGAGAAGAGGCAGCCCACACCTGGCCGGCGCCCCCCACCTTTCCCAAGTCCTAATAGGACTAGGAGAGGTGGGCCGGCCCCCTCTTTCTCCTTCTTCCCCAAGAATCCTAGTTGGAATAGGATTGGGGGAAGGAGTCCTACTCCCGGTGGGAGTAGGACTCCTCCCTGCTCCTCCCACCTGGCCGGCCGAACCCCCTGCCCCTGGCCTTTATATACGGGGGCAGGGGCACCCCAAGACACACAAGTTAATCGCTCCTTAGCCGTGTGCGGTGCCCCCTGCCACCAAATTCCACCTCGATCATACCGTTACAGTGCTTAGGCGAAGCCCTGCGTCGGTAGTACATCAAGATCGTCACCACGCCGTCGTGCTGACGGAACTCTTCCTCGACACTTTGCTGGATCGGAGCCCAAGGAACGTCATCGAGCTGAACGTGTGCTAAGAACTCGGAGGTGCCGGAGTAACGGTGCTTGGATCGGTCGGATCGGGAAGAAGACGTACGACTACTTCCTCTACGTTGTGTGATCGCTTCCGCAGTCGGTCTGCGTTGGTACGTAGACAACACTCTCCCCTCTCGTTGCTATGCATCACCATGATCTTGCGTGTGCGTAGGAAATTTTTTGAAATTATTGCGTTCCCCAACACCGCGACGAATGGTTCGCCCGGCACCTTGGCCAGGAAAAACCGAAATCTATGGCAGCCCTCACGACACTCATAACCCACTTTTGGCTGGCTCACAACAATAACATATCAAAGAACCACGGTACCTCAGATACCAAGGACAACAATGGAAGGTCACGTCGCAACAAACATAAGCGCCGCGTCAACAGCGACAATACTGAAGATACGACAATCAATGCCGGATTCAGAGGATCTAAACCCGGTCAGTGGAAGAAGCCATTCAAAAGAAGCACTCCGGGCCTGTGCAGTTTGGACCGTATACTCGATTGCTCGTGCCAAATACATGGCACCCCTGACAAGGTAGCCAACCACACTAACATGGAATGTTGGGTGTTCAAGCAGGCCGACAAGTTAAACGCCGAAAACAAAGACAAGGGGCTACATAGCGATGACGAGGAAGAGCCCCGGCAGCCGAACACCTGAGGACAGAAGAGGTTCCCCCCACAAGTGCGGACAGTGAACATGATATACGCAACCCACATCCCAAGAGGGAGCGAAAGCATGCGTTAAGGGACGTATATGCGTTGGAGCCAGTTGCCCCAAAGTTCAACCCATGGTCCTCCTGTCCGATCACCTTCGATCGCATGGACCACCCCACTAGTATCTGTCATGGCGGATTCACCGCACTGGTCCTGGAGCCAATCATCGATGGATTTCACCTCACTCAAGTCCTTATGGACGGTGGCAGCAGCCTGAACCTGCTTTATTAGGACACAATGCGCAAAATGGGTATAGACCCCTCAAGGATCAAACCCAAAAAAAGACCTTTATAGGCGTCATACCAGGTGTAGAGGCCCATTGCATAGGCTCAGTCACACTGGAAGTGGTCTTCGGATCCCCGGATAACTTCCGAAGCAAGTAGTTAATCTTCGATATAGTCCTGTTCCGCAGTGGCTATTATGCACTGCTCGGGCGAACCGCATTCGCGAGATGCAACGAAGTACCGCACTATGCATATCTCAAGCTCAAGATGTCAGGATCTCGGGGGGTCATCACAGTCAATGGAAACACAGAGCGCTCTCTCCACATGGAGGAGCACACTACAGCCATCGCAGCATAAGCGCAAAGTAGCCTCTTAAGGCAATCCACCAGTTCGGCGACTAATGACCGGGACACCTTCAAGCACGCCCGGAGTAATCGGCAACAAGTCCGCCTGGCATGTTCCGAGCTCGCATAGCAATGCGGCCCCCACCACAGTACCAGCCAACACTAGTAGAAAAAGGGTCAAACGTGAAGCACATTAGTGTCGGTTTGTATTTGAGCCGGCACTAATGTATACATTAGTGCCGGTTCCAACGGCTAGCCGGGCCGCTTTCATTAGTACCGGTTCGTGGCGAACCTTTAGCACTGGTTCGTGCCACGAACCGGTACTAATGAGAGTGGTGGCAGCATGTTGTCTGAATGGGGCCCCTCCAGCCCCTTTAGTACCGGTTCTTGGCACGAACCGGTACTAAAGGTCGTCCAACATAAACCCTTCGTCCACCCGAGCTTGCTCTGTTTTTCCCTTTCCCCTCTCCTCTCTGTTCATCCCCTCTTCCTCTCGAGCCGATCACACATTTTTCCCAAAAATTGTCAAGATTTGAAGGCCCCCATCCATTCAAATGATCACAAAGGTTAGCAACTTTGTCCTTTCATCTCTCATTGCTAGATTAGCTCTTGCAATGCTTTATATAGTGATTAATTTGTGAGTTTAGTAATTTGGGAGGATATATATATATATGTGCTAGTATTTGCTTTATATGCAATTTGAGGTCAAAAATAACACTTAGTTTGCATATGTAGGTGTGGTTTACTTAGTGCCTTCTAAATCTCCATTGTAGCCACCGTCGATCGCCCGCACCGTCCCGTCGCCGGCACCACCTTGTGGTGAGCCTCTTGTTCATGAAATTTTATATAAAAATTGATGTTTGTGTGATTTGGATATATAGTTATTCGTATAATTATCTTACCCGTACGTTGTTTGTTATACATATAGTGCCATGGTTTTGATATCCGTCCCCGTCGGCCCTAGTCCTTGTTATGATTCGAATGTGGTATGTATATTATCTTTTAAAACTAGTTGCATTTTGTGTTTATGACAAATTATGCCCATCAAGTTGACATAGAAATTTTTTATAGGAGGTATGTGAACCGGAAATTTCAACCGACCCTATTGCCGAGAGGTTAAATTTAGTTGAAAGAGAAAACGAGTACTTGAAAGAAAAGTTGAAAAGAATTGAGGGGGAGAAGATGGAATTGGAGTTGCATGTTGCCGATGTCGTCGATGATCACAAGATCAAGATGGAGAAAATGCGCTTGAAGATTAGAAAGATTAGAAAATATGCCATCGATAGTGAGGCTTGGTATCATTATGCTGTTGGATCCATTGTTACCTTAGTTGCGATCTTGATCGTATTTGTTGTTGCATTTAAATGCTTTAGCTAGAGAGTTATTTGTTTGTTGCATTTAAGTGTTGTATGAACTTTATGTATGAACATGTATTAATTTGGTCTATTCGGTGTTGTGTAATGAAGATGAGTCGGCAATGGATGTACGATGACCGATGCTCTCCCCAGTTCGTTGAGGGCGTGCATACTTTTTTGCTTGCGGCTGAGGCAAACAAGTGGGCGGATGGTTTTATGCCTTGTCCATGTGCTCGCTGTAAGAATGGTAACAATTACTCTACGTCAAGAACCATTCATGTCCACCTGTTTAAGTACGGTTTCATGCCCCATTATAATGTTTGGACCAAGCACGGAGAAAGAGGGGTTATGATGGAAGACAATGAAGAAGAAGAGGACGACGACAGCTATCCTGGCCATGGGTTCCCTGAATACGATGATACAACAATGGTGGAAGAAGCTGAGCCGGTAATGCGGGAAGAAGCTGAAGAAGAGGCATCAGATGAGCCCATTGATGATCTAGGTCGGGCCATTGCCGATGCAAAGAGAAACTGCGCAAGTGATTTGGAGAAGAAGAAGTTGCAGCGCATGTTAGAGGATCACAAAAAATTGTTGTACCCGAATTGCGTAGGTGACAAGAAAAAGCTGGGCACCACACTGGAATTGCTGCAATGGAAGGCAGAGAATGGTGTATCTGACAAGGGATTTGGAAAGTTGCTGGTAATGATAAAGGATATGCTTCCAAATGACAACGAATTGCCCGAGAGTACGTACGAAGCAAAGAAGGCTGTCTGCCCTCTAGGGTTAGAGGTGCAGAAGATACATGCATGCCCTAATGATTGCATCCTCTACCGCGGTGAGTACGAGGATTTGAACGCTTGCCTGGTATGTGGTGCATTGCGCTATAAGATCAGCCGCGATGACCCTGGTGATGTCGAGGGCCGGCGCCCCAGGAAGAAGATTCCTGCCAAGGTGATGTGGTATGCTCCTATAATACCACGGTTGAAACGTTTGTTCCAAAGCAAAGAGCATGCCAAGGCGATGCGATGGCACAGAGAAGACCGTAAGAAAGATGGAAAGTTGAGAGTACCCGCTGACGGGTCGCAGTGGAGAAAAATCGAAAGAAAGTACGGGAAGGAGTTTGCAGATGACGCAAGGAGCGTATGGTTTGGTCTAAGCGCAGATGGCATTAATCCTTTTGGGGAGCAGAGCAGCAACCATAGCACCTGGCCTGTGACTCTATGTTTGTATAACCTTCCTCCTTGGTTGTGCATGAAGCGGAAGTTCATTATGATGCCAGTGCTCATCCAAGGCCCTAAGCAACCCGGCAACGACATTGATGTGTACCTAAGGCCATTAGTTGAAGAACTCTTACAACTGTGGAATGGAACAGGTGTACGTGCGTGGGATGAGCACATGGGGGAAGAATTTGACCTAAAGGCGTTGCTGTTCATGACCATCAATGATTGGCCTGCTCTCAGTAACCTTTCAGGACAGCCAAACAAGGGATACCGGGCATGCACGCACTGTTTGGATGATACCGACAATATATATTTGGCTAATAAGAATGTGTACCTGGGACATTGTCGATTTCTTCTGAGCAGGCATCCCATAGGAAAGAAAGGCAAGCATTTCAAAGGTGAGGCGGATCACCGGACGAAGCCTCGCCACCATACTGGTGCTGATGTACATGATATGGTCAAGGATTTGAAGGTGGTCTTTGGAAAGGGTCCTGGTGGACCACCTGTTCCGAATGACGCTGACGGACACGCACCCATGTGGAAGAAGAAATTTATATTTTGGGACCTACCCTATTGGAAAGACCTCGAGGTCCGCTCCGCAATCGACGTGATGCACGTGACGAAGAATCTTTGTGTGACCCTGCTTGGCTTCTTGGGCGTGTATGGGAAGACAAAAGATACACTTGAGGCATGGGAGGACCAGCAACGTATGCACGGAAAAGACGGCATACATCAGGGTCATGCAAGCTACGCTCTTACCAAGGAAGAGAAGGAAATCTTCTTTGAATGCCTCCTCAGTATTAAGGTACCGTCTGGCTTCTCGTCGAATATAAAGGGAATAATAAACATGGCAGAGAAAAAGTTCTAGAACCTAAAGTCTCATGACTGCCATGTGATTATGACGCAACTGCTTCCGGTTGCATTGAGGGGGCTTCTACCGGAAAACGTTCGATTAGCCATTGTGAAGCTATGTGCATTTCTCAATGCAATCTCTCAGAGGGTAATCGATCCAGAAATCATACCAAGGTTACAGAATGATTTGGTGCAATGTCTTGTCAGTTTCGAGTTGGTGTACCCACCATCCTTCTTCAACATCATGACGCACGTCCTAGTTCACCTATGCGAAGAGATTAACGTTTTGGGTCCTATATTTCTACACAATATGTTCCCCTTTGAGAGGTTCATGGGAGTCTTGAAGAAATATGTTCATAACCGTGCTAGGCCAGAAGGAAGCATCTCCAAGGGCTGTCAAAATGAGGAGGTCATTGTGTTTTGTATTGACTTTATTCCTGACCTTAAGCCGATTGGTGTTCCTTAATCGCAGCATAAGGGCAGACTGGATGGAAAAGGCACGCTAGGAGGGGAACAAATAATATGTATGGAAGGACATTCTCTCACTGAAGCACACTACACAGTTCTACAGAATTCCGCCTTGGTGGCTCCGTATATGGATGAACACAAGAATTTGCTACGCTCCAAACACCCAGAGCGGTCTGATGACTGGATTACACGTGAACAAACCAGGAGTTTCGCCACCTGGTTGCAAGCACATACCATGAATGACACCTCTATTGAAGATGACCTGTACTTGCTGTCCCAGTTACCATCTTCGAATATAATGACTTTCAAAGGGTACGAGATAAATGGTAATACATTTTACACGATCGCCCAAGATAAAAAGAGCACCAACCAAAACAGTGGTGTCCGCTTTGATGCAGAAACCAAGACGGGAAAGGAAACATATTATGTCTATATACAGGACATATGGGAACTTGACTATCGACGTGGTTTGAAGGTCCCTTTGTTTCGGTGCAAATGGGCCAATATGACACGAGGCGGGGTAACGGAAGACCCGCAGTACGGAATGACAACAGTGGATCTCAACAATCTTGCGTATGCAGACGAACCATTCGTCCTAGCCAATGATGTGGCACAGGTTTTCTATGTGAAGGACATGTCTACCAAGCCAAGAAAAAGAAAAGATAAGGAAGCGAATGCATCATATGATGAGCCAAAGCGGCACATAGTTCTTTCTGGGAAGAGAAACATTGTGGGAGTGGATGACAAGACAGACAAGTCAGATGATTATGAAAAGTTTGATGAAATTGCTCCATTCACAGTGAATATTGACCCGAGCGTCCCGTTAAATGATGAAGATTTTCCATGGCTACGACGCAAAGGGACACATGCGAAGAAAAAGTTTCACACCCAAAGATCTGGGATGTGATCGGCTTAACTATCATCACTTTCTTCTATGTTTCACACCCAGGAGGGAATCTCTATAATAGTTAGGGTAGCTAGTTATGTGTTTTGGCATTTGAAACGCGAAGCAATTTTATGTGCAAGCAAATTCTTTCATGCATTTACTCATTTTTTCAGCTAAATGACCCTGAAATTGAAAAGCATTTCAAATGAACTCAGAAAAGGATGAAAGTTGGCATGGTATCATATTTTCACCCACATATCATGTGCAAAAAAGTAGAGAGGGTTACCGCAAAAATTGCATGCACTTCATGTACAAAATGGACAATCTGTTTCGAAGTATCAGGGTTTCGGACGAAAACTCATCCGTTTCAAAGGCATTTCATTTTTTAAATAACTTAAGCATTACCAAATTGAATATAATGATAAAGCAAACTAATACAAAACATAAGAAAAAAGAATCACTGGAAAATGTATTTTTAAAGTTAAGTTATTCACAAACTAGTGATTCACACAAATTTCAAATAATTCAAAATTTAAACTATTCAAATTTAAAAACTACCAGCACTAACTGAAAGTTTCTAAAAACTATCAAAAATATTCACAAAGAAACTCTAAATACAGCAAAAAACAACTAAAAATAAATAAAACAAAATAAATAAAACAAAATAAATAAAGCAGAAAAGAAAAAACTAAATGAAAAAAGCCCACCTACCGGCCCATAGCGGCCTGCATACGACTAGAAACCCAACCTGTTATTGGGCCAGGATGCAGGCCCGCAAGCCCAATAGGCCCCACAGGGCAGAGTAGCAGAGATAGGCCCAGAAGGCCTGCATTTCAGAGGAGCTCGAAGGAGCAGCCGCGGCTAGGTTTATAAACCAGTGCGGCTGCCCTTTGCTAGGCGAGGTGGGACTAAACTTTACGCCCCTCGCCTGGCAGCGCACCCCGCTTTAGTACCGGTTCGTGGCACCAACCGGTACTAAAGGGGGGGCCTTTAGTACCAGTTGGAGCCACCACCCGGTACTAAAGGGGGTGGCTTCCCGCCGCTTGGGCTAGCAAAATAGACCTTTAGTACCGGTTGGTGGCTCCAACCGATACTAAAGGTGCCTTCTATATATACAACACCTTGAAAATTTTCATTCTCCCCCTCTGTTTCTTCCCGATCAATCGACGCCGCCCCCGTCGCGCGCCGTTGCCGTCGCCACCCCCATCCTCGTCGCCGCCCTCGTCCCCGTCGCCGCCCCCGTCGCCGTCACCGCCCTCGTCTCCGTCGCCGCCCCGGGCCCGTCCCCGTCGCGCCGTCCCCGCGTTGCCACCCCGTCACGCCCCGGGCCGTCGCCCCGCTGTGAGCTCTCCCCCTCTAACCCCTCTCCGATCCCTAGCCCCTGGTGGCCGCCGCCCCTCCCCGAGCCCATACACACACAAGCATGAACACACACACACACACATTTTTCTGTTTTTAGTTATAGAAATTGTTATAAAATAGTTAGAAATGATAGAAATTTTTCTATTTTTTAGTTATAGAAATAGTTATAAAATAGTTAGAATTGATAGAAATTTTTCTATTTTTTAGTTATAGAAATAGTTATAAAATAGTTAGAATTGTTAGAATTTTTTTTGTTTTTTAGTTATAGAAATAGTTATAAAAAGTTAGAAATTTTCTGCTTTTTAGTTATAGAAATATTAGAAATGTTATACAAATGTTAGTTATATATATAGAAATGTTATATTTTTTTCTGTTTTTTAGTTATAGAAATATTAGAAATGTTATAGAAATGTTAGTTGTATAGCATTGTTAGAAATGTTATAGGAATGTTACTTATATAGAAATGTTAGAAATTTTAGTTATCAAAATCCAATCATTAAAAAAATGTTACTTTTTGCGTGCATATAGCTCGTATTTGTTCTGGACGATGCCCGGCCTGCATCCTCGCTGGCGACCCGTCTGCGACGACGTCCGGCTGACCCATGTCCGGGACTGGGCTCCGTCGGGCTGGCACTGGGAGGTGCTGCCTGGAGGGGCGCGCCGCTTGATGAGGAACCCGGCCCCGGGTCCCGTCGTCGACCCTGATCTCGTTTGGTGGCGTTCGTGTGGGCCAGTTTTGGTGCGGAGGGAGCCGGCCCCGCCGAAGGAGGTACGTCGTCGTGTCAGGGAGGAGGACGAGCACGTCCATCGCTACATGGTTGCATTAGAGGGCGGCAGGTTCTCCAATACCTGGCAGTTTCTTCAGGGATCTCACTTCAGCTATGATCCTGTGAGGGTTCCTTCTCTTTGGGTGTCCACCGCCCGTGCCGAAGGAACCGCGAGTGTCCTAGATTCTTCTATAGTATTCGATCTTTATTAGCTACCTAGCCAGTGATGTACTCGATATATAATATTCGAGACGATGTATTCGAGATTATATATTATTCGAGACGATGTATTCGAGATTATATATTATTCGAGACGATGTATTCGAGATTATATCTATTATTTGAGACGATATATTCGAGATTGTATCTATTATTCAAGACGATGTATTCACGATTATATCTATTATTCGAGATTATACTAAATTGTTTTATATTTCTTTTGGCATAGTTAAATAAAAGCTATGGCGGACAATACCGACAGAGAGAGAGAACAGACCATGTTCGATATCATACGTGGGCCAGATGATGATTAGAATGAAGAAGATTTTGACGGCTCCGAATTTCTAAACAACACCGGAGAGGGTGATATGATATTCAATCGCGACGACCGAGAAGATGAAGTCATGAACTACGACGAAGAACATGTTGATCCTGAAACAACAAACACCGGCGAGGTATATATATTTATATAAGCAGGAATCTGGTGATCATCGCATGTTTGAAATGAGTTGAAGATATATTAACGAATCGATCTTTCTTCTTTCAGCCATCTGGATCGAGCAAATCTTCAAGCAAAAGGATGAAATGAGGCCCGAACAAAAAGTTGAAGGAGGGCGTAAAGTACAATATCAAGGCATTCAAACCTAATGGCGAACCATTAGCGCCTAAGAAGATTGCGGACAAGTTGGTTCGTCAGTGCGGAGTTCTTGTGAAGGACCAACTCCCGATCTCCCTTCAAGAATGGAGAAAGCCAGCAAATCCACGTCCAGATGTTACTTTTGTCAACGAGAATCAAAAAAATCTGCTTTGGGATACTCTCATGGAACATTTCACCCTACCAGATCATTTCACAGAAGCAGATGTGCGGAAAGTCAAGAACGCTGCTTTTAGGAAGATGGCTGTTGCATTCAAGAACCACAAGAGAATGATGTGGGAGAAGTACGTCAAGGAAGGAAGGAAGACTCCAGTATTCGAGGGGATACTAGAGAATCAAAGTGATCATTGGGACGATTTCGTGAAATTCAAGGATTCAGAATTAGCTAAGGAACGGTCGAGAATAAACAAGAAGAATGCCGAAAAAAGGATAAGTTCCATAAGCTGGGGCCAGGTGGCTACGCGGTGGCAATGCCTAAGTGGGATAAGTCTGAGAAACAGATGGAGGATGCAAGTGTCACTCCGGTTACTAAGAGCTGGCCCCCCAGGTGCAGGACTTGGTTCTATGCGCATGGGGGGGAGTTGGACCTGAAGACAGGCAATGTTTTGACGAAGGCATGTCTGAACGGAGCCGACGATGCGCTACTTGTTGCAATAGAAGAGGCTCGATCGGGGGTGTTCCAGCCCAACAGAGAGAACGACGAGCTTACGCGTGCCCTGGGAAATCCTGAACACCCGGGAAGAACATGAGGCTAGGGCGCTATTCCATGGTATGAGGGGTTTTCGGACTGGAACGCCGACTACAGAACCCGTGCGAGAAAGAAGATTGCGGAGGAGAAGAAGAGGAAGATGGAGGAGGAGCAGAGGAAGCAGGACTATGAACTCCTTCAAGGACTAGAAGCAAGTCAAGCGGAATTGGCAGCTAAATTCCAGTGGCAGCAGGAGCAGATCGACTCACTTAGCCAGCAAAGGGGGTCTCAGGAGCTGCAGCAGCTAGCGGATGATCCAACATTGGATACCACCGCCCCATCCATGCCGAGAAGCAGCGTGGGTTCCGCCCCGGGCGACGCAGTCGTGCTAGATAGATACCCCATGGATGACATCATAGAGAACACTAACTGCGAGCTACACTTCAAAATGAAGAACATATCCATGAAGGTGGCGGACACCGTTGCTTTTTCAAATTCCCCCGAGGCAACCTTCCATTGCAACCCGATTCCAGCGGGCTATGCTCGTGCCTTGGTTGATGAGGTCGTGGCCCCTTATTCGGAGCTATAGCTTGACATTCCTGGAGGTGACGACGAGCACACATTGGGAGAGGCCATACATCGTGTCATCCTATGGAGAAAGGATTGCATCATCTTTCGAAGGTCACCGACACCGCGTCACTTGACTCCTCGTCGAAGTCCGTCACCGAGTCAGCAGACTCCCGCTCCTCCAAGTCCACCAACGCGTGAGGCCACTCCTCCTCCTCCAAGTCCGGCAAAGTGTCGGGCCACTCCTCCTCCAAGTCCGACACAGCGTCAGACGTCCACTCCTCATCCAACTCAGCCCCGTCAGCCGTCTCCGCTGCCTCAGCAATCGCAGAAGAGACACCCCGCAGCTATGGTGCGTAGCAGTACGAGTCGATGTGATATTACAGGAAGTACAGGCGGAGGCAAGCGATATAAATATGGTCCAAACCTCAGTACTCCTCTTCCTGTGAGGGCTTACGACAGGACCGAGGAGCAAACCAATGCCATAGTGCGGGCAGAAGTCGACGCCCATTTTGGACCGAAACCGTCACCGCCGCCAAAGGAGAAAGTGCCTGTGGAAGTAGTTGACCACTTCATTCGTGTGGCTCAACCACCAGCTCCTAAGCCTGTTGACTCAGACTATGAGCACCACATCAGGAAGTTACATCGACAACGTCTATAGAAGGAGGCGAGCTCGAGCTCGAGCAATCAACAAGCAGCTATCAAAAAATGCGGGAAAACCATTGCCCAGCTGGGAAAACAGGCGGCACAATCGATCCCCCCGCTTGTTGTGCCGCCAACAACACATGACAGTACGCACGCCCAATATTATTGTGGCCAAACGGTTTACATTCCCGAGGTGGGTGATGTGGTAATAACCCAAGAGCATATAATGCAGGCTGAAGAACTCAAGATCACTATTGGACAACTCCTCGAGATCGAGGACATGCCTCCGATTAGAGAGTAGGAAATAAAACAAAAATTTGTCCGGGGCCAACCTTTGGTCGAGCCAGAAGATGTCAAGAAGCTCCCAACGAGAATGTATCAATTGCATCAATGGTACATGGACATTAGCAAGAGATCCGATCGAGAGTCCCTCATGGTGTATGTCAAGAAGGATGATTACTACCATGAGAAAGCTATGGCCATTGAGTTTTCTAAACTGTTTTAGTTATACAATCAAGACGCACTCGACAAATCTATCGTCAGTTGCTATTGTCTGTAAGTGATTTCTTTCTGTAATTTAAGTCTCAAGCTAGCTGTAGTGATCCTTTTGATCAATCATTACGTGTAATTATCCTCACTATATTCTTTTCTGTCGTATTATGCAGGATGAAGATGTCTGAAATGAGAAAAGGTGGACGCTATGGCATTGGGTTCATTGACCCAAACACCGTTCATGAATACACATGGAAGTTAGATGCATGTTATGAAAAAGAGGTAGAGGACAGCATGCTAGAGTTCTCCAAGCGCCTCAAATACAATGAAGATATACTACTTCCTTACAACTTCGAGTGAGTCACACTTTCTTGTACTACAAATTCTCTGTTTTTGCCTACTAGCTAGCTACATGTTTTTGCTTACATATGCCCGCTTAATTAAGACATGCAAACGTGTGTGCATGCAGATTTCACTGGATCTTGTGTATCATTAAAGTTGGTGCCGGAATAGTTGAAATACTAGACTCGCTACTCAAAGCAAATACTGACTATAACATCTTATTTGGGATAGTCAATAGGTAATTTCAATCATTATTAACTATATATCTCGGCCTATTTAGTTCGTCATTTCATGATATGAACTATTTAATAACCCCTTTATTCATTTTCTTCGTCGGCGGGCAGGGCTTGGACAAGGTTCATCAGCGTCACTCCAGGCGAATGGAAACAAAAGCTGAAATGGTTTCGAGCCAAGGTAAGTAATTAGGTAGTACTAGCTGGTCATAAATCCAAAGGGAGAATACTATTACCCACTACCGCCCCCATCAAAAAAGACATGAACCACTTCCAATTGTCATCGTGCTCCGAAGGCACCAATCAGGCTAATGCCATTGGGTCCGAAGGCAACATGCATATGTAGGAGAAATTGTATATAGCTATACATGTGTGTATGTGTGAATTAATATGGTGGTTTGTGAGACATGATTGATGATATATATGATTGGTTCTACTAGAAATTCTATTTATATATATATATATGCATAACATGTACAATGTGTAGTACCGTAAAATACCAGCAAACGAAAAAGAATTAAAATGGAAAACACAAAATTAAATGAAAAGAAATCATAAAACCAAAAACCCCCCAACATTTTAGTACTGGTTGGTGTTACCAACCGGTACTAAAGGGCTCCCGGCCCCCGGAGCTGGCTCGTGCCACGTGGTTGCCCTTTAGCACCGGTTCATGCTGAACCGGTACTAAAGGGGGGGGCTTTAGTGCCGAAATTTTAGTGTCGGTTACCTAACCGGCACTAAAGGGCCTTACGAACCGGTGCTATTGCCCGGTTCTGCACTAGTGCAAACGGCGGAATCTGTGCCACTTGTACATAATTACGCATTGAAAATACCATGGGCACAGGTGGAGAGGGGGCAACGACTACGGCACGCCCCAAGACGCGGCTCAACCGCAATAGGGGCTTCCCGCTTTGTTATGTTTCTCTCTTTTAGGACTTTAATCTCTAGAAACCCCGTCCGGCAGTACGATTGCCAAACACACGATGCAACAACGAAGGAGGTAGAAAGCTACGTCGCACCACGGAACTCCCAGGTGGTCTCTGACAACGAGTGAAATACATGCTTTAAATACCATTCCTCAGCTTGCCCTTGGAGGGGACATGTCAAATAGTCATACTTTTTGCTTATCGCACTACTTGTATCATTCTGCTTTGACGCACCTTTTTGAATAAATAATGAATAGCACTAGACTATTACCGCATTCTCTATTCTTTATATATATATATATATATATATTCATTTACGACATTCAGCGCCCGTGCACTCTGGTACGGACAATACACCAGGGGCTTAAGCGTACCCCATAATACGGCGTGAGAACTCCGAACACTTTCGACAGTGCGGCACATCGAACTTATATCATTATATGCATCAGCTCCGAATCATGTCTTGGGTTAATAGTTGGGTTTGCCCGGCTCCCATGTTTTGGTACCTTATGTTCCGCTATATCGGCTAAGGTAGCACTGGGAGAACTACTGCGACTGTGCCCCGGTTCATCTGGGCTAAGCACCTCAGTAGAGAAAGCTAAAACTGACTGTCATGATAAGGCGAGAGCTGGTCGCTGTTCGAGAGGTCTCTTGTCCCTAAAGACTTATGCTGCTTAAAGCGAGGAGTTGGCTTTGTCCGTCTTAAGGCGTGTATAGCGCCCCGAATTCGGCCTTCCGAATACTAGGGGCTCCGCCAAAATTTAAAATTGTAGACTTCTATGGCTAAGTGAGAGTGATAAAGCATTATAGTCCGATTGCCTTGTTCGTTGCGCTGAGCACCTCCCTCGAAGGACCCAACAATGGGAACAAGCGTGCTCAGATTCATCCCGAACACCCCAGCACTCGTGGCATGGGGGCAGAAGCCGATGACTAGCTATCTCTCAGATTTAATAAACAGCCGCACAGCAGGTAATATTTTAAATTCAAACAAGCATTGCATAGCGCATATGAACAAGTTTTCATAATACAGGATCACACGAGCGAGTTCATTCAAATATTACATCCTTCGCACACTCGTCTACCACAAGACAGGCACCCTTCAGGACACCCTCATAATACATCTCATGGTGGCGATGCTCCTTGACCTGCGGCGGCCCCTCCTTCACCAGCTTCTCGGCGTCCATCTTGGCCCAGTGCACCTTCGCACGGGCAAAGGCCCGACGTGCACCTTCGATGTAGATGGACCGCTTGATGACCTCTAGCCGTGGGCAGGCATCCACAAGCCGCCTCACCAAGACGAAGTAGCTATTGGGAAGGGAGTCTCCAGGCCACATCCGGACTATAAAGCCCCTCATGGCCTGTTCGGCCGCCTTGTGCAGCTCGACCAGTTGCTTCAGCTGGTCGCTCATAGGCATTAGGTGTTCAGTCCCAGTATACTGAGACCAGAACAACTTCTCCGTCGAGCTTCCCTCCTCAGCCGGGTAATACTTCACGGCATCCGACACACTGCAGGGCAAATCTGCGAATGCTCCTGGAGAGCTCCGGACTCGGGTAAGTAGCAAGTAATTTACTTTCAGATGCTTGCTTTGCATACTGAATGCCTTACCCGCCGCTATCTTCCTCATCGCCTCAATTTCCTGGAGGGCGTTTTGGGCTTCGGTCTTGGCATGCTTGGTGCTCTCGAGGGCCGTGGCAAGCTTGGACTCTCGCGTCTTCGAGTCAAGCTCCAAAGTCTCGTGTTTCTTCACGAGAGCCTGGAGCTCTTGCTGCACCTCGCCCACCCGTGCCTCTTGTCTCTCCCGCTCGCTGCGCTCCTTGGCTGCTTTGTTTTCGGCCTCGGACAACGCTTGTGTCAGGGTTGCCACTTCGGTCATGGCCCCTGGCACATTCATGATGATCCTGTCAGTTCGCAACCACATTTTCCTTTTTATATAGACAAGTTATTACTTACCCTTGTTCTCCTCGAGCTGCCTCTTGGCAAGGCCGAGCTCTTTCTCGGACCGCTCGAAGTCCTGCTTCAGTGCGGCGACCTCCGCAGTCAGTGCGGCAGAGGTCAGCAGCGAAGCCTGCATACGCATACATACATACTTATATTAGACTCCTGCAGATGTTATTCGATCCTCTATTCGGATTTTCTTTGTGAACACCAAATAGAGCATCTGGGCTATTGTCTATGCGGTAACAATTTTCCTATATTTTAAATACTTACCTCAAAGCCTGTTAGAAGTCTGGTACAGGCTTCAGTCATTCCGATCTTGGTGGACTAAACCTTCTTGATCACCGCACTCATAACAGTGCGGTGCTCTTCGTCGATGGAAGCGCTGCTAAGCGCTCCCAGTAGTTCGTCCGGTGCCTCTGGATGGACAAAGGCCACCGGCATGGACGGCTTGCCCTCTTGGAAGGGGGCCGCCTGCCCGAGTCCGGAACCACTAGAGGTTTCGGCGCTGTGTCCGACTGCGGGCCGAACTTGGAGCCCCTGGGAGCCTTTCTCGCTTTGCTCCTGGAGTTTGGAAGGTCGCCTTGAGGCGCCTCCGGGACTTTCTCCCCCCGGCTCGGTGCCCCTTGAGACAGCACCTTGGCATTGTCCGTAGGGCAAGGAGAGGTGGCGGTTGGAAGTGTATCATTATCCATGTCCGACGAGTCCAAGGAACCGTCTGACGATGATATGTCGATACGGGCTTGGGATGGACTGCATAATCATATTCGACGTTAGGAGAAGCAGTGCAACAAAAGTATGTTATGAGTTACTCTGGTGTCTGAATACTTACGACTTCGCCAAGGGCTTGGCCCTGAGCAGCCACTCGTCTTCGCCGTCGGCGGCGGTGGTGGAACAGTCCGGAAGGAGAGTCCTTCCCTTCTTGGACGCTTCGGCCTCCCCGGCTGGGGCGGCCTTCCTTTTCTTGTCTCCCCCGGCTGGAGGGGGAGAGTCTTGGTCTTACTTCTCCTCGTTTTCATGGGAGGAGTGCGTCTCGGAGTTATCGGACAATAAGTCTGATACCACCTGGCGCCGGGAACTCTTTCGAGTTCCCTTGGCCTTCTTCTTGGTCTTATCCGGCACCTCATAAGGAGCCGGAGTCCGCATCTCCGTCAGTAGAGCGTCCGCAGGGTCTTCGGGCACAGGGGCCGGACAGTTAGTCTGCTCCGATGTCTCCACCCGTCCTGTCAAAGGCATGGGAGCTTAGACCCCGCACATGGTTAAGCTATGGGAAATAAATACCCTGCCAGATGTACAGAACTTACCGGATTCGCAAGGCGGTTCGCGCTTAGCCCGCGGTCTTCGGTAAGAGAAGGAGGGACCTCGACGCCCATGAACAGCACCTTCCAGACGTCCTTATGCGTCGTGTCGAAGAGCTCACATAGAGTCTGGTGCTGGGCCAGGTCAAACTCCCATAAGTTGAAAGCCCGTTGTTGACACAGGAGGATCCGGCGGAAGAGCATGACCTGGACTATGCTGACAAGCTTAAGTTTCTTTCTTGTCATGTTCCGGATACAGTTCTGGAGTCCGTCCAGCTCCACCGAAGAGCCACAAGACAGGCCCTTCTCCTTCCAGGAGGTGAGCCGCGTGGGGACTCCGGATCGAAACTCGGGGGGCCGCCACCCAGTTGGTTTCGCGTGGCTCGGTGATGTAGAACCACCCCGATTGCCACCCCTTTACAGTCTCCATGAAGGAGCCCTCGAGCCATGTAATGTTGGGCATTTTTCCCACCATGGCTCCCCTGCATTCTTCTTGTTGGCCGCCTACTACCTTCGGCTTGATATTGAAGGTCTTCAGCCATAGGCCGTAGTGGGGCCAGATGCGGAGGAAAGCCTCGCACACGACGATGAACACCGAGATGTTGAGGATGAAATTCGGGGCCAGATCATGAAAGTCCAGCCCATAATAGAACATGAGGCCGCGGACGAATGGATGGAGGGGAAACCCCAGTCCACGGACGAAGTGGGGGAGGAAAACCACCCTTTCGTGAGGTTCTGGGGTAGGGATGATCTGCCCCACGGCTGGTAGCCGGTTTGCGATATCTGCGGCTAAGTATCCGGCTCCATGCAATTTTTTGATGTACCCCTCCGTGACGGAGGAGGCCAACCACTTGCCTCCCGCTCCGGACATGTTTGGAGAGAGTTGAGGATAAGGATTTGGACTTGGGCGCCGGAGCTCGAGTGCGCAAGAATGGATGAGCAAGGAGGAAGAAGGCGTGGGTAGAAAAAGGTGAGATCTTATCCCTTTATAAGGGCGGACTAAACTATGCACCCCCACTAGCCTGGTAAAACTCGCTTATCCCCCAAGAACCGTAATTGATGGCGCGGTTGGGTTGCCCACATCCGTATTGATGAGAATCCCGTAATAAGGGGAACACGATCTCTGCTTTGACAAGATGTGTCAAGAAACCGCCTCGCGTTATGTGCGGGGCTGGTTAAAGAAAAACGGTTCAACTAATTACCGGACCGTGGCGTAATGTCATGCTGCCAAAACGTGTCAGCAGATTAGATTTGTGGAAATATTATTCTCTCTATGGTGGCATGTGGAACTTATTTTGCAGGGTCGGACACTATCCTTGTATTCAAACTCTTCTATGGTGTATTCGGAGGAGGAACCCGCCTTGCAATGCCGAAGACAACACTACGCTGGACTCATCGTCATTGAAGCCTGGTTCAGGGGCTACTGAGGGAGTCCTGGATTAGGGGGTCTCCGGACAGCCAGACTATATCCTTTGGCCAGACTGTTGGACTATGAAGATACGAGATTGAAGACTTCGTCCCGTGTCCAGATGGGACTCTACTTGGAGTGGAAGGGAAGCTAGGCAATACGGATATGTATATCTCCTCCTTTGTAACCGACCTTATGTAACCCTAGCCCCATCCGGTGTCTATATAAACCGGAGGGTTTTAGTCCGTGGAACAACATACAATCATACCATAGGCTAGCTTCTAGGGTTTAGCCTCTCCGATCTCGTGGTAGATCAACTCTTGTACTACTCATATTATCAAGAATAATCAAGTAGGACGTAGGGTTTTACCTCCATCAAGAGGGCCCTAACCTGGGTAAAACATCGTGTCCCCTGCCTCCTGTTACCATCCGCCTTAGATGCACACTTCGGGACCCCCTACCTATGGTCCGCCTGTTTTGACACCGACAGAGGCGCTTTAAAAATGATCTGTAGTGGAGACCCCTACCCTAGGGTGCCCTAGGTAGCTGCCGCACACATCATTGGTTTTCTGTTTTCTTTATGCTCTTGCGCCCTAGAGTGAAATGATGTTTGCTTCGTCTGTCCAACTTAATGCGGAAAAGGTGGGGCTTTGTGATTTGACCCCTCATCGCTCATTTCTACTACTGCGGCGCTACAACCTGGGTGCCTCCAATTCCAACCGCTGCTCCAAACTGTAATTTGGTGCATCACACGTGGAACAAGATGGTGGATGAGCTACATGTTGGCCAAAGGGGTCCTGTTAAATGTGTTGCCATTTCGTGTGCTGAATGACCCTGCTTGAGTTGCTACGCCAACACGACAGGTGCAGCCTACCACTTGGTTTTGCTCCTTGGTGAATCCCAACTATATATTGATCTAAAAAGATACGTACTGAACTACCCTCTCCATCTCCTTTTTTAGGCGTCTCGGTTTATAGGGCGTGCACGTAGTTCTAGGTCATCCACATTTGACTAACTAAATATGAGTTACTATGTCACAAAAAGTATACCATTGGATTATTAAGAGGATGTAGTTTCTAAACATATACTGTTCATCACATATATAGCCAGTTATATTCTCAACCTAGAACGACGCGCATGCCATGTAAACTGATACCGAGGAAGTATAGTTGTAAAAATGAGATGATTTTACCGAGCGATCAGCTTGGGAGCATGGCCTGTCATGTGGTCCCACATGTCATGATGTACCAAGGCGATGCGCGTGTCCCTCTTGAGGCAGAAGCAATACTACGTGGTTTGAGATGATGGCGAACCGAAGTGTGAAATAATGGTTGCTTCATCCGTCTGGGAAGGTGCGGCATTGTTATTTGACGTCTCATTGCTCATTACTTCTACTACTGGGGCGGTACGACTGGGGTGCATCCCCCTGCTGTTCTGCACTTTTATTTGGTGCTTGACACGTCGACCCGGTTGCTACATGTCCCACATGTTGGTGACATGAAGTACATAATTCATGAAAGCAAGCGTCGACAGAGGAGTACAAGACACGGCTTGGGTTTTTGCTTCTTCGCGCAATCCATCGATACAAACCCGGACTAAAAAGGCGAGGGCGGGTCTTTTCTCACGTGGCAGGTAGGGGAGTTTGGCATAGTCTGTTCGAGGCAAGGAGGCAGGAAGGGAAACAAGCAAATAAAGGTTGAGCGACTTAGTTTTGGGAAAATCTGATTTTACGGAGTACGTACCCACTAGGGTTTATAGGGCTCATCTAAAAATATTTGTTTTTTCTGTTTTATAAGCCTTAATTCTACTACTAGTAGTAGTACCATCACATGTTGGATTTCGAGGTGCGTTAGGTCACCCGATGGAAGCAGTGTCAAGAGAAAACTCAGCAATGCATGTAGAAGTTCATGGAAATTTAGTGGTCATTCATGCATTTGTTCTAATTAATGCCTCGATAAACATAACTTCATGAGAAAAACAAGCGTACTAATTACTTGTGCAAACTGGGAGTACGAAATTAATTCGACCACTCACCGTCTACCTTGGTTGGAGAGCTTTGGAAATTGAGCCATAAAGTGGAAAGGAGGGAGTAGTAACTTTTGTCTCGATTACTATTTGTGGCCTTGTATAGATGCAAAATGTATTTTTTATTGTGGCCTTGTATAAGTAAATGGAGGGAATACTAAAGGACATATATATTCCAAACAATATGATAATCTCTCTAACCAAGGTAGTAGGGACGAGGAGCAAACGGAGGGAGCAGTAAAATTTTCTCCTCGTCCTACGAGCCACTGTGCGAGTGGGCGAGGGAGACGACGTACTAAGCAAGCTTCTCCTCGTTCTGCGAGTTGACGGGACACATCAAAAGTACTCCAGTGTATAGAGCCTTGCCTCTAAGGTAGGCCCCACATGGTTTGCCTCTTTTTTAACATAACGGGTCAAGTCACAATTTGTTTGTTCACCCCGTGGTAGACGATCCTCCCTCCACCAAGTGGACAACCAGTACACAGTCAAATTACCATGTGGGCTGCCTTTTCGTACATAAATGGGCTCCACTGTGTACCCGCGCGGGTGTGGTTGGGAAAGAGACGGGAGTACGTGCGCCGTGCGTGCACCTCTTCTCTTCGTGTACATCCCCCACCTACGTGGGTGTATGTGAGAGATACAAACCTAGACAAATGACTTGTGCGGAATAACTACTCTTCGTAAGCCATTGTACGAGTGGACAAAATGGTGAAGAAGGAGATAGGGGAGCGGCGGAGGTGTGCGATTCTTGGCCGGCGTTTGACCTCGTTTAAATAGGAGATTAAATAGACTGCGGAAGGGAGGAGCTCGGCCAGCGTTGCGTTTCATGCCAGACATGTGTCCAGAGTGGGTTTCTCGGCTTCCACATGGGGGGGAGGTCACGGAGGCGTTTGAATGCGGCAAGGAGGCATGTTCAGTCGGGCGTGCAGCGAGTGGATTCCTCGACTCTGACGTAGGACACCACGCCGTTCTTCCACTGACGTGTGGGCTCTTTGGGTACATGGCCTGCATGTCAGTGACCCAACGTAGGCAGCGCACAGCAGAGGAACCTTTGGTGGGCCAGGGCGGTCAGAAGCGGGCATTTCATAAACCGATGATTGTTCATTGAGTGTGATGTCATCCTTTTCATGTAGATAAGCCTACTATGTTGATAGCCCGTTCGATACGTTGTGATTCATAAAGACCACTGCAAACATCAATGTTCTGCTTATCATAAATAAGATTGATTAATACCCGTAACAATCCATGTCCTTAATAAAGGGTGCATGCACGTATAGGTTGAGGGTGTGTCTTGTGTCGTGTGTTGTGTGCATGCAGGCGTGCGAGTGTTGTGTGCGTGCAAGGGTCTGTTTCAGTGTTGCATGCATGTGTGCGTACGTGCGTGTGTTCGTGAGTGCATGTGTACGTGTCAATGTTGCACGCCTGCATGCGTCGTGTGTTCGTTATGTGTACGTGTCAGTGTTGCACGCCTGCATGCGTGCATGTCTTGCATGCTTGCATGTGTACGTGCGGGGTGAGGCTACACGTCAGTCGACTGACTTTTTCATCTCTGGTCATTAGATTTTCCAGCCGTTGGATACGAAATCAAGGGCCTACAGTTTATCATCAAACTCCACCCCCCCTGAGCTGCCAGCCACCACCGGCCGAACCGCCGGCCCCCGCCGCCTATCGCCGCCCCGCCCGCCCCGAAACCACTCCCCACTGCAGGTCCGCCGCCGCACCAGCCATCCCTCTAGCCCTCCCCCCCCCCCCGCGTCGAGCTTTTTCTCTGGCGATCCCCACCCCACCGCCCAGTCAACGCGCCCCCCACCACCGGCGACTGCCAACCAGAGGTCTCACGACTTCGAGTACCCACCGACCACTAATTTATCACCATTTCCGTCCTTCATATACGCGCTGACTGGTGGGCCCTATGGTAATGTGCGCTGCTGAATGTGGACCGTTTGACTAGTCAATTGATCGTGTCATCAACAAATTACGGAGCTGTATCGTGAGCCAGTGACCGTATGATCACCCTAAAATGTATTTTATTATCACAGTACAGAATCAAACTACCATTTCTTTCTTTCATATACGGGCTGATAGGTGGGCCCCACGGTTACGTGCCCCGATGGTGCAATACTAGTTGCGCCACGTGGAACGTTTGACTGGTCAATTAATTGTGTCATCAACAAAATACAGAGTTGTACGGGTGAGCCAGTGACCATATAATCGTGACATGTATTTTTTAGCATGGTACAGATGCAAGGGCTCATATATACGTGCAAGCACTCACCGCTATAAGCGCACACACGCAAACCCTACCCCTATGAGCATCTTCGAGAGAATGAGCCAGCATATGATCTTGAGTTTTTACGAAGTCATCATAGGTGCCTCGTAGTCGAGTGGAACGTCTCCTTCCACTGAACGCACATCGCCAGAAAATACTGAAATTAACCCAGGATAAATGCGAGCACCAGGACTTTAACCCGGGTGGGCTCGAGAAACCATTGTCCTCCTAACCATCCAACCACATGTTGGTTAGCACGACAAAATGTATGTGGTGACCGTGATGAGCTTATTATGAAGTCGAGTGACCATATTGTGCTTTCGCTTCAAATACAATGACCGTAAGTCTCGTCAACAAAATACGGAGCACGCATCAAATGCAAAGTCTGTCAGTGTCATCAAGAAAATACGGAGACGTATCGTGAGCTAGATACCGTATGAGCACCACGAGAATGTATACGGTGACAGTAATGAGCATATCCTGAAGTCCAGTGACCGTATAGTGCTTCAGCTTGAAATACAGTGACCGTCACGCATGAATGTGTCATGAGCATGCATACTTTTAGAGGGCCGAGAGATAGTTTGTATGCGTACGTGAAAGTGGTGTAGAAAGAGGGGGTGTCCGGTGTAGACAAGGAGAGATATGCCCTTCATTTCTCTTTCCTGTGACTAATATTTTAGGAGAATATATAAACATTCACAATGCAGAACAAATATTTTTGGATGCACCATGCAATTAACTTTCATGTATAACATTGTACTATTGTATATGCTTATTTTCTTAGTGGCCGATTGTGTGTGTGGTGTGATGGGCACATCATTTCTAGTTGTGGTGGGTCAACATGAGGACTCATGGGTCGGTTCCATCCTGCGCCACATATGTTGGACCAAGACGCGTTATCGGAAGACCCCTGTGGAGGACTCGGCGTACAACATGAAGCTAGCTACCAGAGTCACGGACGAGTCTGTCCCCACTGGTGATAAGCCGACTATATATGATTTATAACCCTAGGCCCCCAGTATGCTATAGAAGCTTGGGGGCTAGTTCATCGATAGTATACACAGGCACAATGCCTGGTATTCACGTGTACTTTGTACACACCCCTATCATTAATACATAGTACCAGGAGTAGGCTTTTTCCTCAACTGCAAGTGTCTGAACTAGGGTAAAACTTTGCCTCGTATTACCATCTAGCCTAACAGTCAGGGATATCTTACCGAATGATATGATGGAATCATATCTGCCAACTACTAAGACTAGCCACAATGGATGGTAATATAGACTAGTAACATGCCCATGTTACTAGTCTATGTTACAACCTCTATAGTGGGAAGTAACATATGTGTGGTAACATAGAGCACTTCATTTGTTAGGTTATAGACACATCTTGCCTTGATATGTGTGATGTTACTCATACTAGTAGTAACTAGCTATGTTACCACTTTCATCTCTTTCTTCATTTATTACATGCCACATCATCTATTTAACCTAGATATGTGTGATGTTACTACCAATGTTACTCCCACTGTGGGTAGTCTAAGAGAGAGGTGTGTCTGGGGGGCAATGTGTGCGAGAGAGGCCTAAAGATAATGTCCGTGTGGGAGACACATAGGCACATATATGTGCGTTTAGAGGGCTACTAGAGACCATGCGTGTGTGTATATGCATGTGAGAGAAATAGTGTTTTCCAACTGAGATTAGTGAAAAGAGTGGTACATAGTAGTCAGAAAGAGAGAGAGAGAGAGAGAGAGAGAGATACAAAGAGAGCATGTGCGTGAGACTCCTCGACACCCCGAGAGAGATTGTGAGCATGTGTGAAAGAGAAATGCCAATGCATATAAAGTGTGTGCACTTATGCGGTAGATAGAGAGAGATATAATGCGTTTGTGAGAACGGGCCGAGGCATAGTGCATCTACGTGTAAAAGGCGGTTCTATGAATTAAATTAAAATATAAATGGCATTATTATTTTTGGATGAGATCATAAATTTTGCAAATTGCGTATGGACGAAAATCGGTCTATCAGACACCCATACTCTATTGTATTCTAGCATGTGCATTTGTTTATTTCATATTATCGATCCATAGAATGAGAGCGGTTTGAAATACAGGCAATGGATGCTTTTGCAATCTATCTATTATATACTTAAGACAAGAGGCAAATAAGCCATCACATTTGTCCACATATGCTAATATTTTTTACGTTGTTTGATTAGAATAACAACGGCTAAGATTTAAAAATTTTTACGTTACATCGAAAAATATATGTACCAGTACTATTGAACTTTCATGTTGACACGTTAGATGCATATAAGCAGTAGGAACTTTAAAAAAATATAGAATAAAATTATCAATTGGGAAGTCAAGTCACGTCGTGATCCTGATGTAATGGCCTAGAGCAAGTCTTTGCACGTATGATGTGCATTATATATAGAAATAAAAAATGATGTACAAAAAAACATGTACCGTGTTTGTATCGGATCAAACATAGCCAACAAATTTAGCACCTGCCGGACGTACGTGATTGAGACAAAACATGTCAGGCTAATCGTCTGAGAAAACGTAGGAAAAAAAGAAAGCTTCTGCCCAATGTTGAGACGGCGCATGTGACCTAATCATCTGAGAAAAAGTAGGAAAAAACAAACATATGATCGGCTTTCCAGCAGAACAAATCAACTAGGCTCTGGCCGTATGTTAAAACAAATTAGGCTCTGGCCGTATGTTAAAAAAATTAGGCTCTGGCCGTCCGGACGGACGAGCAGATTTTTTTAGTGGTGGACACACATTGATTTTCTTTAAAAAAAAGATTCTTCTTTAAAAAACTGGAATGTAGCAGTTTATTCATATGGACTCCTTTCATATAAATTTAAAAATAATAAATCAGAAAATAAAGATATTCACTTTTATATGAACTCCACAAAAATTCTTCAAATAGTTATAGCTATATTCAATAGTGCTAAAAGAGAAATCAAGACTTAGGTTTGTACATAAAATTCAACGTACAATGCAAACAAATAGAAGAAAACATCTACCTTTTTCAAACACGTACAGACGCAAACGCTCCTACATAGGTACACACACCCTTATGAACCCATGCACATCCTACCCCTATCAGACGTCATCTTTAAATTGAAAAATTTGTCATATAAATCTTCGTAGTCAACGAGAACATCTTCTCTCGCTGAATGCACATCAGCAGAAGGCCTAAAATAAATCTAAGTAAATATGAGCACCAGTGTCAAGTCAAGAACTTAAACTTTCATGGGCTGGGAAAACCACTGTCATCCTAACCATCTAACCACAAGTTGGCTTTCGAAACGTCTATCTTTTTAGAAAAAAAGAAACAACTACTATGATGCCGCGCAGTGGCAGTAAAACATGACATCTGAACGCAGAAATAAGAGTGTGAAAGCAAAAGGCAACCAAAACGGCTGACAGCGTGATGCACTGCAAGACAACACTTTCTATTTTTGTTCTTTAATATTTCTTCACCTAAAAAATATATGAAATGGAAATCTATTAAATATACAGTTATTATGTGTTCTATTAGGAAATTCTATTTATAAACAGGACTAGGTACAAACCGCATAGCTGAAAAGGGAACACAACTCTATTTTGTACATATATTTGGGCCAGTCTTTTGGTTTGCACACATTAGTTAATTCAATATTATGTCAGTAGCATAATTAATAGTTGTAAGTAAAACTAAAGGTGTAAGTAACAACATGTCGAGTAAGTTGATGCAAAACGTTATGAGCACGGTTATGTATGTAGAGAGAGAGAGAGACTGTCAATTAGTAATAACATTGAGTTGGATTGGCAAGCGACCGAAACATTTTGACTAAAATGAGCAAACCTTGAAGTGAGAAGACATAATATTATAATAATTGAATATCACAACTGGAATGTGATTAATGATGATTCAATGGGAAAAGAATAAAGTTTAAATACGATCAATCAAAATGATGATTTATTTCTCATGGAAAATTTCTCAAAATGTCATATACATGGAAATAGATAAAAGTAACTGAAAGTGAAACAGGAAAGAAGGAATTTAGTGTAAATATAGCTTTATGGTTTAGTGTAGCAAATGTCTGACGATAATCTAATACATGGAAATGTTTACCAATAGCCTAATGAAATGTTTCGTCAACCCACTATCGTGTCTTAAGATGCACAGGTTATCTACGGCCCCATCTTTTTGTTTCAACTACAAATGAATCTTAATATAGTATGGAATTAAGTCCAATGGCAATTTACAAAGAATCTATAACATCACATGGTAAATCTAGCCGCGCAAATGCGCGGGTCACCCGTCTAGTTCATATATAAACATTAATTAGTGCACTCCATGTTGTTAGTGTGAAGCACTTTATACATTTGTCACTTGCATGGATACATTCCAAATTGCTAGCTACAAAATAGAATACATATCGAATTCAACATAAAGGGGGTATCAAAGATACGAATTCATAGGAAGTGCATTCATCTATTTGAACCCGAGATAATGGCATTTGTAAATCAGATGTAAAAGGGGCATCAATCTTTGTTGTGTGTTTGAACATGCTATATATATTCATACGCATGTCTAACTTTTTTTGCAACCAAGGAGATTATATCTGGAACCATGCATGAACTAAGGTAAGTTGCATATTTTTTAATATATACTCGTGTATAATGTATATTCAAATGTACCCCATCCATTTCAAAATAATCGTAGCTTTAGGATTTTCAAAAGTAAAGATTTGTGAAGTTGGACAAATCCTAAAAGTTCAATTCAAGAGAACCGAAAATGTTAATGCTTTTGCTCCCAAATATTGAACGAAGCGCAAAATAGGCCTCTGGTCAACCGAAACCGCGCAAGAGTAATGTTTGGTGGTAGGAAATTATTGTCCTGACTCTTGCCCGTGTAGCCTATCGGTCCGATGTGCAAAGGTCCAAACCAGGGTAGGTTTGTAACTTCACCAAGACGCCAGTCTCAACCGCCTCCGAGAAGCATTCATACGCCGTGGGCACCTAAATACCCATGCGCTCAGCCGAAATCCATCCTGCCCACATTTGGGACACCTGAGATTACTATCCTACCCCCAACCCGCAATATGTCCGAAATTCTAGATGGGGGCAAAGTTTTTAACTTTCCCCAAATTTCAAACAAGCGCGTCGCAAACCGAAACATTGTTCCCCCTTAGTTCCCCGCCTCCCTCCCTTTCCCCATTCATACTCCGTGGTCGCCAAAATGCCCTCTCCACCAGTCGCGAAACCCCAGCCTCCTCCGTCCTCTACCCCATAGCGCCCAATCCACCGCCGCCCTCCTCCATCACGCCGGAGCCGGTACCCTGACGTCGTCGTCCAACGCAACCGCAACCGCAACGCTCTCAAGGACTTAGCAGATGAAGCCGATGTAGAGCTGCCTCCACGACGCCGACGCCGACGTGCACCATACCAGAACCACTCCGACCACGCCGTCCTGTGCCTCACTTCTGCCGCTCCACTATCGCAACCATCCACCACACCGGAGCTGTTCCCGCTACACCATCATTTGCCGCCTCAGATCTTGTTACCCCCCGCCGATAGATGGCCACCACACCACACTCAACAACTTGGCCATGGGTTCGTCCAAGGCTCCACCGTCCTCCACAACTTCTCGTTTCCAGCGAACCACAAGAAGATCGTTGGAAAAATAGAAGGAGGACACAACACTGCCAGGAGAAAGAGGTACTCCTCTTCCCTTATTCGTGCAAACCTTACGTCTCGGCTCACACCTTATTCGTCCCACAAAAGAAACTAGTTGAGCGCTTCTTACTTGTCGGGGTAAATAGCCATGGGTAGCCCAGCCGGCTTCCCCTG
Source organism: Triticum monococcum (assembly GCA_034509565.1). NCBI lineage: Eukaryota > Viridiplantae > Streptophyta > Magnoliopsida > Poales > Poaceae > Triticum > Triticum monococcum. The sequence continues at coordinate 444,978,757 of CM067845.1, forward strand.
GCCCCTCAGAAAAATTACGAGCCCGTCCGGCTCGTAAGAAGACTCAAGAACTGGGCCGCCTCCCCCCTAGCCGACTACCTTCCTGGCCGGCTTCGGGGGCGGCCCGCCCTTTTACCCTCATGAAGAAAGCTGTGGAGGGCCGGCTACGAGGGGCCGGCTACAGCAAGGCCGGCTACAGCAAGGCCGGCTCCCATAAAGCAGTCAAAGCCGTACCCGCAATGTACGCGTCCACTCAGCGATGATGAAGCGGGGCGTGGCTACAGTGGAGCCTGCCACCCCCAAAACCCGGAGCACGCCTGGTACAGCGCGCCGTGCGGGCAGCCACGGCCCGCCCGGCGCGGCACTGTAGCCGCGGCGGCTCTGACGCCGTCCACGACGGGCCGCCAGCATGGCCCCCGAGGTGGTGGGCCCCTTCGGGCAGAGAGATGCCGAAGGCGGCCGCACCTCCTCTCAAGCCAGCAAGATAGAGGGCCGGCTTCCCATAGCCGGCCTGCCACCCTCCTCGAAGGAGACGCCCATTAAGGAGACAAGATGCGGCGGGGCTACAGTAATCGCCCGCCAAGGCGGCGTTACTGTAGCCACGCTTACCCCGACCAAGCCTGCGGCAACAATACGGAGTAACAGTAACCGGCCACCAACCAGGCCCTGGCCGGTGGGGCCGGCCTGTCGACCAAGGAGCCGGCAGCCGGCGGGACCCACCAGCCGGCGGGCCCCAGAAGCCGGCGCAGAAGCCGGCAAGCATAGTCATCGACAGCTTGGCCCCGTGCCCAGTCGGATTACCATTGTACCCCCGGGGGGTAGGCCTATATAAACCCCCCGGTGCACCCATGCAAAGGATTGGACTCTCATTCTAGACCTAGACACCATACAAGGAGAGGAAGCAAGCTAGCTGAGCCCTTCTTCCTCCTTCCACCCAAAACAGCTCAAGGAGCATTGTAGCTACTTGTTCATTTTAGTAACCGTGCGGAGACCCCGCAGAGCAGCAATAGGGGTATTATCTCCCCGGAGAGCCCTGAAGCCGGGTAAGATTCGCCGGCGTGCATGTCTTCGCCTCATCCCGTTTCCAGGCACCGGCGATGTTTTATTGGCCCCCGCAATGATAAGCCACCCATTGGCATATGTCGCTCCTACCACCCGACATTTGGCGCCCACCGTGGGGCCAGGTGCACCGTCGTCCGGAGACCTGTTCTGGACGGGAACCCTTTTTCTTCCTCGCGAGCGTAGCCAGCCTGGCTCGCCCGATGGCACTTGCCGCGACGTGCTGCATGGCGTCACCAACATCTGCGCGGCGAGCGGCCTCGCCGACCTCTTCGACAAGGCCCGCATCTCCGACGAGCTTGCCTCCCATGCGGGCACTGATCACCTCGCCAACCTCCTCGGCCAGCTCCACGTGTCCAGCGAGCCCGCTGCGGATTTGGAGTCGGTTGGCTCCACCGACCCGATGCCTGTCGACTCCGACACGACATCCTATGATACCTTCCCCACCAACGTCACGGTCTACAACGACCTGCTCCCTCCGGCTGGCGATCGCGATTCTGACGCTCCCGAGGTGATGGTTATCGGTCTCGACGGCCCGACTGACGAGGGCGCCCGCGACGCCCCACGCGCGGCGGCCCACGACTTGTCCGCCCCCCTTCCGGCTGACGCCAGCGACGAAGTTCTGGAGGCACGCCGCCTCGCCCTCCTCGCGGAGGGCCGGCGGCTAGCCTCCGTAAGACGCCTCACCGAGGCCTACCAGCGCGAAGCTGACCGCGCCGCCTTCGGCACGCCGGCTCCGGCTGGCCCAAGCCGGGCTGGCGTTGTCAGGCAACGCGGCGCCGTCATCGCCGACACGCTTGGAGTGGATCGCCCGGTCTACGCCACCCCGCTCGAGAACTTGCGCGCCGCTCAGGCGGCCGTAGACGAGCTGGACGGCTTGGAAGCCGAAGACCTCCACCACATGACGCGGCGCATCCAGCAACTAATCGATGCAGCCGCCCGACGGCACGAAGCCGACGCCTGCGCGGGGAGCCCTCCCCCGCGCCGCGACCACGGCGTGACTTCCCGGTCGCCGACTACAAGCAACACCCGCGCGCGGCGCGAGAAACAGCCGGCTTCCAGCCGAAGCCGGACCCAAATCTCCATCGAGCGAGACGCGGACGGCCGCCCCCGAGCCATGGAATGGCGGGGCACCCCGCCTCCGCCTCGAACTCGCGGAGAAAGATACCCTACCCCGCCTCCAGTGGCGCACCCGACTCTCAGCGGCCGGCTTGGTCGCCACGAGGGAGTCGGCGAAAACGATGCCCGCCACCGGATCGACCGCTTGGCCCGATCCCTGGCGCTGGAAGAAGAAGATGATGTCGGTCTGCCTTGTTTTGGCCCCCGCATCCGCGACGAGCCCTTCCCCAAAGGGTTCTCGCTCCCAAGAGACACGCCCAAGTACAACGGCTCGGTGAAGCCGGAAGACTGGCTGACCGACTACTCCACAGCCGTCAGCATCGCCAATGGCAACCGGCGCGTTGCGGTAAAGTACGTGCCCCTCATGCTGCAAGGCACGGCACGGACTTGGCTTAACAGCCTCAAGCCCCTCAGCATCAACAGCTGGGTGGATTTCACTGAAGCCTTCGTTCGCAACTTCACCAGCACCTACAAGCGGGCTCCTAAGCCTAGACAGCTCTCCCTGTGAGTTCAGGGCCCAGCCGAGTCCACTCGCGACTACCTCACGCGTTGGGCCGAGCTCCGCAACTCCTGCGAAGGGGTGCATGAGGTGCAAGCCATCGAATACTTCACTGCCGGCTGCCGAGAGGGCACCCTCCTCAAGCACAAGCTTCTCTGCGATGAGCCGACTACCCTCGACGAGCTCCTGAACATCGCCGACAAGTACGCCACCGTCGACTCCTCAATGAAGACCGAGCTTCGGGTGAACGCATCCGGAAAAGTGCTCAATCCGGCGCCCCAAGCGCCGGCTGGAGACGGCGGCCGACGCCAACACCAGAACGATCAGAAGCGCAAGGGCCCTGCGCCGCCTCCCGCTAGCCGGCAGGTGGCCACGGTCGAAGATGCGCCGCCTGAGGGGCGGCCCGCGCCCAAGAAGCCCAAGGGCGGCCGGCCGGCTTGGCAGCCGGCCTTCTCCTACGAGCAAACCCTTGATGCCCCGTGCAAGTTCCACAGCGGCGCGAAGCCGTCCAACCACACGACCCGCAAATGCAACTGGCTCGCCCGAATCTCCAAGGGCGAAGGGCTCACGCCGACTCCGCCTGCCGGCCCACCGCCGTCGGCTCCGCCGCCCAAAGCCGCCCGGCCCGCGGTCGACGCCGTGCAGGACGAGTTTCCCGATGAGCAAGCATCCTATGTTGTCTTCACGAGCCAGCCCGAAGACCGGCGCAGCAAGCGCCGAGAGCAACAAGAAGTCAATATGGCTGCCACCAGCCCAGCCGGCCACATGCACTGGTCAGAGAAACCCATCAGTTGGAGCCGGGCCGACCACCCAGAGGTGATGCCGTCCCCCGGCTCCTACGCTTTGGTCCTGGAGGCCACCCTTGCAACGGACACGTGTGCCACACGCTTCTCCCGCGTGCTGATCAACGGTGGAAGCAGCATCAACATCATGTACCGCGACACCATGGAGAAGCTGGGTGTCAAGGCAAAGCAGCTTGCGCCGACTCGAACGGTGTTCCACGACATCGTACCCGGTTTGTCCTGTGCCCCCATCGGCAAGATCAAGATCGAGGTACTCTTTGGGGGCAAGGACCATTTCCGCCGGGAAGCAATCTGGTTCGAGGTGGTAGACCTGGAGAGCCCTTACCACGCCTTGCTTGGCCGACCCGCCTTGGCCAAGTTCATGGCGGTCCCCCACTACGCTTACCTCAAAATGAAGATACCAAGCTCCAAGGGTGTCATCACCATCGCCGGCCACTACAACAAGTCCGCCGACTGCGCCGCGGCCAGCGGCCGGCTGGCCGAATCCCTCGTGATTGCCGCAGAGAAGAAGATGTTGGACAGGGTCGTGGCCCTGGCCAACAAGCAGCTATACCAGCCCGCCGACTCCAAGGAGTATGATGCCCAAGGATCGTTCTAGCCGGCCAAGGAGACGAAGAAGATACAGCTCGACCCCGAGCACCCCGAGAGGTTTGCCGTCATTGGGGCGAGCCTGGATACCAAATAGGAAGGCGAGCTCGTCGATTTCCTCCGTGAGAATCGGGATATCTTTGCATGGTCCCCCAAGGACATGCCGGGTGTTCCGAAGGATTTCGCCGAGCACAAATTACATGTGCGGGAGGATGCCAAACCAGTCAAGCAGCCTCTCCGCCGACTGTCAGAGGAGATGAGAAGGATCGTAGGGAGGAGATAGCCCTGCTTCTCGCAGCCGGCTTCATCATGGAAGTTTTCTTCCCTGAGTGGCTCGTGAACCCGGTTCTCGTGCTGAAAAAGAATAACAAGTGGCGCATGTGTATAGATTACACAAGCCTCAACAAAGCCTGCCCAAAAGATCCCTTCGCTCTGTCCAGAATCGATCAAGTGATAGACTCCACAGCCGGATGCGAGCTGCTGAGCTTTTTGGATGCCTATTCGGGATACCACCAGATAAAGCTGAACCCGGATGACCAACTGAAGACCGCCTTCATCACGCCGTTTGGAGCCTTCTGCTACCTGACTATGACGTTCGGCTTGAGGAATGTCGGCGCCACTTTTCAGCATTGCATGCAGAAGTGCCTCCTCACGCAGCTCGGCAAGAATGCCCACGTCTACATGGATGATGTTGTGGTGAAGACGGAGAAGCGTGGCACTCTGCTAGAAGACTTGAAGGAGACATTCGAGAACCTGCGCCGGTTCCGAATCAAGCTCAACCCTGAGAAATGCGTGTTTGGAGTGCCAGCCGGCCAGCTCCTCGGCTTTCTGGTCTCCGAACGCGGCATAGAGCGCAACCCTGTGAAGATCAAGGCCATCGAGAGGATGGCAGTCCCAACCAAGCTTAGAGAGATTCAGAAGTTCACCGGGTGCCTGGCCTCTCTGAACCATTTCATCAGCCGGCTTGGAGAGAAAGCCCTCCCCCTCTTCCGCCTCATGAAGAAGAGCACTCACTTTGAGTGGAATGACCAGGCCGACCAAGCTTTCCACGAGCTGAAGAAAATGCTGGCCACGCCGCCTGTCTTGGCGGCGCCGACTGAGAAAGAGCCCATGCTCCTTTATATTGCCGCCACTAGCCGGGTGGTCAGCACCGTCATTGTGGTCGAACGCCCCGAAGAAGGCCGAGCCCAGCCGGTCCAGAGGCCGGTTTATTACCTGAGCGAGGTGCTGTCCGCCTCGAAACAAAATTACCCGCTCTACCAGAAGATGTGCTACGGCGTGTACTTCGCCGCCAAGAAGCTGAAGCCGTACTTTCAAGAACACCCCATCACGGTCGTATGCACTGCCCCGCTGGCCGAGATCATAGGCAGCCGGGATGCATCCGGCCGGGTGGCTAAATGGGCCATCGAGCTGGCCCCCTACACGATCTTCTACCAGCCCCGCACCGCCATCAAGTCGCAAGCACTGGCCGACTTCCTCGTCGACTGGGCCGAGACACAGTAATTACCGCCAGCTCCCGACTCTACCCATTGGCGCATGCACTTTGACGGATCAAAGATGCGCACTGGCTTGGGAGCCGGCGTCGTCCTTACCTCTCCTAAGGGCGACAAGCTCAGATACACGCTGCAGATCCACTTCGCCGCCTCCAACAACGTAGCCGAGTACGAGGCGCTCTTACACGGGCTCCGGCTTGCCAAGGAACTCGGCATCCGCCGGATCCTGTGCTATGGCAACTCGGATTTGGTGGTGCAGCAATCCTCTGGCGACTGGGATGCCAAGGACGCAAACATGGCGAGCTACCGCTTCCTGGCGCAGCAGATCAGTGGATACTTCGATGGATGTGAATTCCTCCATGTACCGCAAGTCGACAACGAGCCAGCAGATGCACTGGCCTGAATAGGCTCCACGCGGCAAGCAATACCAACTGGCGTCGCCCTGCGGCGCCTCCTCAAGCCATCCATCAAGCCGTCTCTGGAATCCGACTCCATCTTCGTGCCGCCTAACCCCGAGGGGGCCGGGTCCGGCTCGAAGAATCAAGCAGCCGGCCCGGGGACTTCAATACTCGGCTCGGGGACTGCAGTACCCGGCTCGGGGACTGCCGCACCCGGCTCGGGGACTGCGGTAGCCGGCCCGGGGACTTCCTCAGCACAGCAAGCGGCGGCCGACCCCAGCACTTCATTACCCAGCCCGCCCACCCTGGTGGCTATCGCCACATTGGTGGTAGAGGAAGTCGCCGCTCCATCATGGGCCCAAACCATCCGCAACTTTCTGGTGAACCGCGATCTGCCGGCTGTCGAAACCGAAGCGAGACAAGTCCAGCACCGAGCCGGAGCATACACAATCGTCAACAGTGAGCTTGTCAAGCGCAGCGCCACCGGAGTCTTACAGCGATGCGTCGAGCAGGAGAAAGGCATTGCAATCCTCAGGGATATACACCAAGGAGAGTGCGGCCACCACGCCGCGTCAAGATCACTTGTCGCCAAAGCCTTCCACCACGGTTTCTTCTGGCCGACTGCTTTGGACGACGCCAAAGAGCTAGTCAAACACTGCAAAGGCTGCCAGCTTTTCAGCTCACAGCAACACATGCCGGCTTCGGCACTCAAGACAATTCCCATCACCTGGCCCTTTGCCGTCTGGGTAGTGGATATGGTGGGCCCATTCAAGACGGCGCGCGGCGGCATGACACATTTTCTCATCGCCGTCGACCAATTCACCAAGTGGATTGAGGCGAAGCCGATCAAGAAGCTGGATGGGCCGACTGCGGTGACTTTCATCGCAGATATAACAACCCGGTACGGCGTACCGCACAGCACCATCACCGACAACGGCACGAATTTTGCCAAAGGTGCCTTGGCACGGTTCTGCGCTGCACAAGGTATCCGGCTGGACCTTGCGTCAGCCGCCCACCCGCAGTCAAACGGTCAAGTGGAGCGAGCAAATGGCCTCATCCTATCCGGCATCAAGCCCCGACTAGTAGTACCTCTGCAGCGTTCAGCCGGCTGTTGGCTCGATGAGCTACCGGCTGTCCTATGGAGTCTGCGTACTACCCCAAACAGATCAACCGGCTTCACTCCTTTCTTCCTTGTATATGGTGCTGAGGCAGTCATCCCAACAGACATCGAGTTCGATGCGCCTCGGGTAACCATGTACACGAAAGCGGAAGCCAAAGAAGCAAGAGAAGATGGCATCGACCTGTTGGAAGAAGGCCGGCTATTAGCTCTCAGCCGGTCTGCAATCTACCAGCAGGGCTTGCGCCGCTACCACAGCCGGAGGGTCTGACCAAGATCCTTCCAGGAGGGTGACCTTGTGCTCTGGCTGATCCAGCGAACAGCCGGCCAGCACAAGCTCGCTGCCCCCTGGGAGGGCCCCTTCATCATCAGCAGAGCTCTATGCAACGATGCCTACTACCTCATCGACGCGCAGAAGCCGAAGGCACGCAAGAGAGACGACTCCGGCAAGGAGTCGGAGCGATCATGGAATGCAAATCTTCTTCGGAAGTTTTACAGTTAAAATGCAGTATGTATTATGCCCACTTTTGTATTAAGTACGAAACAATAGGCTCCGCGAGGAGGACTCGGGGACTGCCATCCTTTATTTTATGAATGAAAGTTATCATGCGTATGATATCACCTGTTCATTTATTTTGTCCGGCACCGGGTTCGACTAGTCGGCCCGGGGACTAGCCGACTGGAGTTATATTAGGAGCCCTACCCACAGTCAGACAAGTAATGTGCCGACACCCAGGCTTGGCTCTTGCCAAAATCGCAGCTCGAAGAACCGACTGCCCGGCTGGCAAGAGTCATAAGCCGGAAAGGGTGCGCACACGAAAAACGGCTAGGGACTAACGGGCTTATATATAACAAAAGCCGGCTTGCCGCCTCCCGCCGACCGACTACTAGAGTAGCCGGCTGGCCGGCTTACATTCAGTCTGCTTCAAATCCAAGAAAGCTCGAGTACTTGCCTTCCCAAAGAGGGAAGGCGGCAAAGGAAAAAGGCTAAGGATAAAAAAGCGCACTTGAATGGAAGCCAACACATGCATACACTAATATTTACACAAAGGACCTCCAGAGACGTCGACATCCAACATTGTTCGATACACCCCAAGTGGGTGGAATTGCGGAAACTTAAAATTGTTCGAAAAAGCAAAAATAGGAACAATAGGAACGGCAGATCAAGCCGGCGGGGCCGCTGACGAGCCGGGCTGGGCGGTGGAGGCGGTCGTGCCGGCTGGAGGAGCGGCCGGCTGGCCAACTTTGGCTTGATCATCGCCTCCGGCAGAGGGCACGCTCCCGCGTGGCTCATTGCTGGAGGCACGGTCGGCTTGAGGGCGGTCAGCCGGCTCACCAATCGGCTCGGCATCTTCGCCGTCTTCCTCCTCGTCGTCCTCGCCCTCGTTACTGGAGGCGATCTCCTCGGCCGAGTCCTCGCCGTCCGCCGGGTTTAGCCCGAACCACTCCTCCGACAGGGCGGCGCCATCATCATTTAGCTCCGGCGCGAAGACGCTGGTGTCGGTGCACACGGCGATCGTTGAAGTGCGCTGCGCGATCGCCGGCCGCACCTCCTCCAGCTCCGCGTCGGCCTCCGACTGCCAAGTCCGCAGCTGGTCCAGGCTTAGCCCTGGGTACCATGCGCGGATGAACTCCAGCGCACGCCCGGCTCCAAGACGGGCTGCGGACGCCTTCCAAGCCTCGAGGCGGCCGACTGCGACTTCTAGCCAGTCGGCAGTCCGTCTTGGGGTGCGGGGAATTGTCTGGCCGGGCCAGAGCGCGGCCAGCATCGTCGCCCCGGCACGTTGGAGCCAGCGGAGCAGCCGATGGGCCGGCTGCAGTCGCGCTTGGATGGCGATGAGCTGCTCCAACAGCGTTCGATTCGCATCCGGTGGAATAACAACTCCGGCCTGACGGCGCGCGTCGCGATGAGCCTCGATGGCTTTGGCGGCAAGGACAGATTGGCCGGGAAAGTATTCTGCGCAAGGTAGCAAGCACAAGTCAAAAAAAACCCTCAGGCGGCCGGCAGATGGAGGAAGGGCAAGAAAAGCGGCTTACCATCGATCAAATCATCGATTCGGCCGAAGCCTTCTTCCAGCGCCTGGCGCGTCTCGGCCCAGCCCGCCTCCCTGGTCTCGAACTCCGCCTTCAGGGCAGCCTCGCCGTCCTGCGCCTTCTGCAGGGCCGCCTTATGGCTTTCCTCCTGGTCGGCCAGTTCCTTGACCAGGCGGTCGCGCTCTTGAACCAAGTCGGCGTACTCGGCGTCTCTGGCATGAAGAGCGGCTTGCGCTTCGCCGAGTTCACTCCGCAAGTCGGCGTTGGCCTCTGCGCGAGCAAAAGACAAAGAGAAAAAGTCAGCAAAGGAAAAGTCGTCAAGGAAGATCCGACCCGACTGCTCTGTAGTCGGCCCGAATCTCGGGGACTACACCCAGTGGGTGCGCTGTCGCGCCTCCATGAGAAACAGATTAAAGCAATACACTTACGTCGGCTGTTGGCCAGGTCTTCGGTCCTCCGGCTCAGCTCCCGAGCCTGGGAGTTGAAGGCGGTGGCACGGGAGTTGTGATAATCCTAAAAATCAGACAGAGAACAGTTAAGATAGTCGTCGAGTAAGATCCGACCCGACTGCGCTGCAGTCGGCCCGGATCTCGGGGACTACACCCAGTGGGTGCGCTAGCGCGCCCCCATGGAAAAAAAATCAAAGGACCAGAGCGGTCGACAAGCGAAAGCTTACCCGGATTGCGGACCGCGTCGACAGCAACTCCTGAGTAAATTGCCTTAGGAGGCCGGCCTGTGCGTGCAGCCGGCTCCGAATCCCTTGGGCCGCCACGTTCAGCTCGCCGGTTCCTCCGCTTGGAGTCCACCCGGACGTGGCGGAGCTGGCCGCCTCCAAGGCGTCTGCCGTCTGGTCGGCACCCGCGGCTCGGCGCGTGTTCGGCGAGGCCGTGCTCCCTCCGGCGTGCCGGCTCGCCGCCAGCTCGATTTCAAGACCGGCTCCGGCCTCGGGTGCGGCCCGGGCCGGCTCCTCCAGCGCCGCCGACGATTGGCTGCCTTCGCCTGTTCCGGCTGGCGCTGCCGGCGGCGACCTCTCCGCGAAGATCTCGAAGAGTTCATCCCTCTGCACCGGCGGCTGATCAGGGGTGATCTCCTCCGCCGTGGGTAGCGGGATGTCCGGGTCCAAGGTGTGGAGGGGGATGGCGAGCAGCGGAGGCCGGCTATGCGTGCCCTCCGCCTCCGTCTCCGCGGCCGCCCGCTCCGATGGAGTCTCGGCCGCCGCTTTCGCTCGCTCCGTCGCCGCCCGGGCGGCCTCCCGCTCCGCCGCCTCCCTCTCTCGTCGCGCCTCGCGAGCGTTCCGCTCTGTGGCCTCTGCGAGATCGGCGCGGGGTCCACGCGGCGGGGCGCTGAAGATCCGGCACCCGGCCCGACCACAAAGCCGCCTGGTCCTCGCTCGAGGGAGAGCGGCGCCCTGCTCAAGAAGTCAGAGAAGAGTTAGAAGAAAGGAAGACAACGAAAAACAAGCACGTAAGCGGCCATAGGGCTTACGTGGAAACTGATGGAGGTTTCTTCACCGCCTTCTGGAAGCGGGCCGCCCTCGCCGCCGCTTCGTCTCGCTTCGTGGCCGCGGCGGAGGCCCTCGTCTTCTTCGGCCGGCTTCGGAAGAGTGGAAGCGCAGCCTGGCGTTTCGCCTTTCCACCACCGGCAGCCGGCGCGGCGGACGAGCCCGCGCTGTGGCGGTCGGTTGCCGGCTGGTGGCGCGGGATTTCTTCGGCGTCAAAATCGTCCCGCCAGTCGTCGAAACTGGCCGAGAGCCCCGTGCCTCCGGGCTCGGCGACGTCCCCCGTGGCGGCGTCCTCCGTGGCGACTGAAGCCAGGTCCGGGTTGTCGAGGTCATCCACCATGCAGTCCGGGGCATACTCGCGCTCGACTCCTGCCGCCCCGGCTGGCGGCGGGAGAAGAGGGTTCTGATAAAATAGAAAAGAGAAGAGCCGCCTGGTCAGAAGCCGGCCGACTCAAGCCGGCTGATGATAGAAAGAAGGACTTACCACAGGCGGAGGATGGGCGCGGGAGTACGGCGCCTTGCCGAATTGCCAGTCGTCGGTGAGCTTCAGGTTGGCGATGTAGTTCACCATAAGTGCCACCTCGGCATGGGGCATCTCCCATGTGCTCAGCCGGCAAGGGTCGAACCGGCCGCTCATCTGGCACAACATGTGGGGCCGGCTTTGAAGGGGACGAATCTGGTGCTTGACGAAGGCGGCTACCAGGTCGGCTCCGCGCAGGCCTTCCGACTGGATCATCACCCGAAGCCGGGCGATGGAGGCGTTCCCAGCCGGAGACAAGGACTTAGACCGGAAGCCACAAGACGGCCGCCTCCCAGTCGGCGGGCCGGCTACGTAAGCCGGCAGATTGACGTAGTCGCCGTGCGGGGCGACGTTCTTGACGTAGAAGTAAGATTTCTGCCAGAGTTTCACAGACTGGATTAGAGGAATGTGAGGGAAGGGGTTGTTGTCGCTTGCCCTCTTCATCGCGATGAAGGACCCGCAGGGAGCCGGCACACCGGCAGAGACGGTGCCAAGCTTGTTCTGGAAGAGCTCCGCCCAGAGCTCCAGCGTCAGCAGCACCCCCAAGAAACCTTCGCAGAGGGAAACGAAGGCCGACAGCTACATCACCGCGTTGGGCGTGAGGTGATGCAGCTGGAGGTTGTAGAAGTCAAGGAAGGATCGCATGAAGCCGCTCGCCGGGAAGTCGAAGCCACGCAAGAAGTGCATGCGGAAGACGACGCGCTCGCCTTCCTCCGGCGACGGCGAGATCTCTGTCTCCGGCGCCAGGCGAACCTGCACGAGGTTGGCGGTGGGCAGGCGCCGGGTCTGGCGGAGGAATTTGATGTGGTCCTTGTGGACGTTGGACCCGTCCCACGAGCTTGACAGCGCCAGGGACATGGCGGCGTGGGCGGGCTGCGGCGCGAGACTGCGTCGGGCGCGAGGAAGAAGAAAGGGAAGAAGAAGAGCAAGGGGGGGCGGGGAGCGGGGGAGCGAACGAGCCTTTGTCTCTCCCCCTCCCCCTCCTACTTGTAGGCTCGTGCGCTGGAGCCGAGGAGGCGCGGCGTGGGGGATCGTGGGGATCGATCATGCCCATCTCCCCCACGCCCCGCGTTAATTACGCGCCTTGATGACACGAGGAACGGCCGCGGGGAGGTGAGCAGTCCCCTCGGGCCGCAGAAGATCCGCGCCCGGGCCTAGGTCAAGGAGTGGCGGGCCCGGGCCTGCGGCGGCGTCCCGTCGCGCGCGTGCGACGGCAGGACTTCTCCGCCACGTGGCCCGTCGTGGGGCCCGTAGCCAGCCCGCGGGTCGGCCACGGTCATATTAATAACAAGAAAGTTCTCCGAAGTCGGCCTGCGACGGCACGGTCGGCCCCTCAGGGTATAAAGCCGGCCAAGCTTCCTATCCTTCTGTCCGCCGTGAAGCTCGCCCGGCTTCGGGGACTACTGTCGGGGTAAATAGCCATGGGTAGCCCAGCCGGCTTGCCCTGGCCCGTCAGAAAAAATTACGAGCCCGTCTGGCTCGTAAGAAGACTCAAGACCTGGGCCGCCCCCCCCCCCTAGCCGACTACCTTCCTGGCCGGCTTCAGTGGCGGCCCGCCCTTTTACCCTCATGAAGAAAGCTGTGGAGGGCCGGCTACGGCAAGGCCGGCTACGAGAGGCCGGCTACAGCAAGGCCGGCTACAGCAAGGCCGGCTCCCATAAAGCAGTCAAAGCCGTACCCGCAATGTACGCGTCCACTCAGCGATGATGAAGCGGGGCGTGGCTACAGAGGAGCCTGCCACCCCCAAAACCCGGAGCACGCCTGGTACAGCGCGCCGTGCGGGCAGCCACGGCCTGCCCGGCACGGCACTGTAGCCGCGGCGGCTCTGACGCCGTCCACGACGGGCCGCCAGCATGGCCCCCGAGGCGGTGGGCCCCTTCGGGCAGAGAGATGCCGAAGGCGGCCGCAGCTCCTCTCAAGCCAGCAAGATAGAGGGCCGGCTTCCCATAGCCGGCCTGCCACCCTCATCGAAGGAGATGCCCATTAAGGAGACAAGATGCGGCGGGGCTACAGTAATCGCCCGCCAAGGCGGCGTTACTGTAGCCACGCTTACCCCGACCAAGCCTGCGTCAACAATACGGAATAATAGTAACCGGCCACCGACCAGGCCCTGGCCGGTGGGGCTAGCCTGTCGACCAAGGAGCCGGCAGCCGGCGGGACCCACCAGCCGGCGGGCCCCAGAAGCTGGCGCAGAAGCCGGCAAGCATAGTCACCGACAGCTGGGCCCCGTGCCCAGTCGGATTACCATTGTACCCCCGGGGGGGTAGGCCTATATAAACCCCCCGGTGCACCCATGCAAAGGGTTGGACTCTCATTCTAGACCTAGACACCATACAAGGAGAGGAAGCAAGCTAGCTGAGCCCTTCTTCCTCCTTCCACCCAAAACAGCTCAAGGAGCATTGTAGCTACTTGTTCATTTTAGTAACCATGCGGAGACCCCGCAGAGCAGCAGTAGGGGTGTTATCTCCCCGGAGAGCCCTGAAGCTGGGTAAGATTCGCCGGTGTGCATGTCTTCGCCTCATCCCATTTCCAGGCACCGGCGATGTTTTATTGGCCCCCGCAATGATAAGCCACCCATTGGCATAGGTCGCTCCTACTACCCGACATTACTGCATCTTCTTCGTGATACTAAATGCACAAGGTTTCCTCACTTTACTATTTCACCTTTGCTAGACGTCAGTAGCCCACCTGGATTTCAATTCAGGGTCAGTCGAACCGCAATTAAAAGAAGCCGCACCCGCTTAGGCGCGCGGAGCACCTAGTTCGCCTGTTCGCCGGGGAAGCGGCACATCGGTGTCTATCATAGGGGTGTGGGGCGCAGGAGTTGCTTGCGCCCGATCGGGAGGTCGGCGGGGCCTGAATGGATGGCCGGGGGCGGTTCCAAGCACGGCGGTGCGGTGAGGTCGAGGGAAGGGCGCAGGCAGGGGACTGGACCGGTGGTCGCTGGCGTTTCGAGGAATATCGTCAACACTGACTAGCTGGAGGTAGATGGAGGCAATCTGCCCATTCTTTGTACATCAGATGGTGCAGAAAAAATGGACGGGCCTATTTGTTTTCCGTCGACTGTTATTTTCATAGAATCCTGTAGTAATTTAGTGTGCCATGCATGTTGTAGAGCTATCATATGTCTCCCGTTATTTATTTCTCACCGACCTGCTATCTATTACATTTACACTGTACTACTTGTCCACACACTTCACCCATACTCAAACTATTGTTTTTTCTGCATGGGTATTTCAGACTCTGATGCAGTGTTGATGAATGCAGAAAAGAAAAGACAGAAGTCGCTCTAGCGTAATTCGAAGATAAACACTAAGCGTTCGAGTGCTCTAAAGGGTGCAGTGTCTGCTGTTGGAGACAGTAAACGTAGCTGTGCAGTTGATGATCTCAATTTCCACACACAACCATCCCAGGTGCTTGCTTTAACTTCGCCCTATCAAATGTGGTTGCATGTTGCATATGGTGTCTAGCTTGTATTGCTTCCAATTTGATTAAATTGCATCTACTTACTTTACACATTATACCTTTGATAATGACATGACTTCCTATTTTTGATACATACTACATATGTCTATTAACCATGTTCGTACATCAAACTAATGCTCTTTTGTATCCCTCGTCAATCACTTATGATGAGATAGTCACCCCAGTGGGTTACTGTGAGACGCCATACTCGTTTAAAGAGTGTAGTTTCATCCTCCCCACATGATTCTCAAGAAACAACAAGGCTAAATGAAGATAGTCAACGTAGCTCTCTAGTTGATGACCGCAATTCCCCCACACCACCATCACAGGTGCTTGCTCTAACTTCGCAGTCTGATATGTGGTTGCATGTTGCATACAGTGTCTAGTTTGTAATGCTTCTAATTAGGGTAAATTACATCTGCTTAGTTTACACATTATACCTGTGAATATGACATACCTTCCTATTTTTGGTACATACTACATCTATGTGTTAACCTTGTTCTTACACGAAACTACCTCTCTTCTGTATCCTGCATCAATCACTTATGATGAGTCACCTTTATTCATTGCATATTGCACATTATTTCTAGCCTCTTGCCATGTATTGCTTCTAATTTGGTCAAATACATTTGTTAGGGCACCCTTTTAATTTGGCAGAGTGATATTGGTTCATCTTCCATATGGTTTCTAGCTTGCATTGATTCTAACAAGTTCAAGCATCTTGTGCTTAGTTTACACTTTATACATCATGCATGTCAATATGTCACGCTGTCCTGTTTTTCATACATATTCCATCCTCCTATCATGTGTCTGCCTTACATGAAAGTAGTGTTCGTCAATATCATGCGTCAATGAGTCCTAAAGAGCAAATTTTATTCCTTTTTCTTGTGGGTTTGACTTGACAAGGAAAAATCAAGAAAGAGGAAGGAAAAGAGTAAGGAAGGTGATGATGGTGGTCCTCTGCAGCAACATAAATGGAGCATCTGTATCAATTCTCCATGTACTGCTAGTGCATTACAAGGTCCAAGTCTCTACTCCCCTACTCCACCATCCAAGGTGCTTGCTCTAACTTGGCAATGTGATATCTGGTTGCATGTTGCATATGGTGTCTAGCTTGTATTGCTCCTAATTAGTGTAAACTACATCTGCTTAGCTTACACATGATATGTGTGAACATGACATGCTTTCCTATTTTTGGTACATACTATATATCTGTCTATCACACCATGTTCTTACCTGAAACTACTATTCTTGTGTATCCTGCATCAGTCACTTATGATGGGACACCTTTAATTTGGCAGTGTGATATTGTTTTGCGTCTTGAATATGATTTCTAGCATGTATTGCTTCTAGTTTGAGGAACGCCACCTATGACGAGACAGTTTTAACTTGGCGGAGTGATATTGATTGCACCTTTCATATGGTGTCTAGTTTGCAGTGCTTCTAATTTCTTGAAGTGTCTTCTGCTTAGTTACCACACTACTAGGAAAAGGGCTATAGATAGGATTGACACTAATGGCGCACCAGGGAGGCAGTGCGCCACTACTATATACTAACGCGCACCAGTTGGTGATGCGCCATTAGTGTGGAAGACACTAATGGCGCACAAGAAAACAGGTGCGCCACTAGTGATAATTGTTTTTTCATTTTTACATACATACTAATGGCGCATCCTATCGAAGTGCGCCATTACTAGTTCCAACTAGTAATGGCGCACCAGACAGGGAGTGCGCCAGTACTGAATTTTTTTTATTCTTTTTGTTTCCAAAACTACTACTCGCGCACCGCCTCACAGTGCGTCATTACTAGTTTAAACTACTAATGGCGCACCCTGTAGAAGTGCGCCATTATTATATATTTTGATATCATGAATATTTTTAAATATCATGGGCACTTTTTGATATCATGAATATTTTTAAATTTCATGGGCACTTTTTGAATTCATGAATATTTTTTCAAATTTGATGATATTTTTTCATATTCAATATGATAAAATATTGAATATTCATGAGGACACTCGATCTCGATCCCCCTCCATCTCGATCTCGATTCCCCCTCCATCTCGATCTCGATCCCACCCGCGCCTCCTATCCCCTCTTCATTTTCTAAAAAATAATAATAAAAAAGTGTAGACTACAATTGTTGTTAAACAACAATTATTACTGTTTTTATAAAAAAATATTACTGTTTCATATTCATATTCATTTTCTAAAAAATTATTACATGCAACAAAAAAAATACTTACGGCGCACCTCTGGCTGGTGCGCCATTGCTATATACTCCCTCCGTTCCTTAATATAGGGTGTATAGTTTTTGGCACGGAAATTAAAGAATGCATGTGGAGGGAAAATTTCCCAAGTTTTGGGCGAGGTTACACCTGACTAATTGACATGAGAAAATAGAGGAGCTTGCCTAACATAAGGAAATGCAGTCAAATCCCTAAAAGCATTATCGAGACGAGTGGTGCAACGCAATACACCTTATATTTTGGACTTTTTCTCGAAAATCCATACACCTTATATCAAGGAACAGAGGGAGTATAAAAAAAGATTACTAATGGCGCACCTCTTCCTGGTGCGCCATTGCTATGTAAAAAAAGATTACTAATGGCGCACCTCTGCCCGGTGCGTCGTTGCTATGTAAAAAAAAAGATTACTAATGGCGCACCGACCGCCGGTGCATCATTAGTAAGATTCCCCCTAGCTAATTCCCTCCCTCTCGCCACATCCCCTTCATCCCTCTCCCTCGCCCCCTAGCTAATTCCCCCCGCTACACTGACCCACGCCGCCGCCGACGACCCCCCGCACCCTCCTCCGCTCCACCGCCGCCGACGACCCACCGCACCCTACCCCGCTCCACCACCGCCGCCGACCCCCCACACCCTTCCCCGCTCCACCGCCGCCGCTGACCCCCTGCACCCTCCCCCGGCCTGCTCCACCGCGGCCGCCGACACCCCGCACCCTCCCTCGCTTTTTGATAATATTTTCAAATAACAAATTTGATGATATTTTCAAATAACAAATTTGATGATATTTTCAATTAAAAATAAAAAAAATTGATAATATTAAAAAAACAAATTTGATGATATTTGATGATATATTTTGTTCTAGTAATCATGAAAATAACAAATTTGATGAAAAAACAAATTATTAGATGCAACAAGAAATAATGAAAAAAAGAAGTTACCAATGGCGCACCAGAGGAGGGTGCGCCATTGCTATCAGAAAAAAAGTTACTAATGGCGCACCAGAGAATGGTGCGCCATTGCTATGAGTGTTTTTATGGCGCACCCCTCGATGGTGCGCCATTACTAACATTCCCCCCTCTATAGCTGGATACCCGGCCCTTCGCCCGATACCTCCTTCCCTCTCCCTCGCCAGATCCCCTTCCATCCCTCGCCACACCCGCTCCGGCTTCCCCGCGCCGCGGCCCCTGCTCCCCCGCGCCGCCGCCCCCGCGCCCCCCGACCTGCAAAGCACGGGACCGCCGTCGTCTTCCTCTTCGACTACGAGGACCCGAACGAGCTCGGACGCCCTCGAGCCACCCCTTCGACGCCGCCGCCGACCCTGACCCCGACCCCTCCGGCGACTGGCCACGCCCGCCTAGGTACCTCTCCTTCCTCCCTCTCCACCCTTCCTCCCCATTCCCTCCCTCCCTAGTTCTTCTTGCTATATGGATCAAAACATATGGAGCATTACTATTGCTATATGGAGCATTACTATTGTTCTTCTCTGAACCATTACCATTCCCTCCCTCCCTAGTTCTTCCTCCCCATTAATTTGCAGGATCGGAACAACTTTGTAACAGGATGCTCTACAATGTTGATTAGGTGCATTAGTATTGCTATATGGAGCAATAATTTACTATTGCTATATGCTCTAGTTTGTATCAATGTGATTGTAGTTTTTCTTGTCATCAAGTTTAGTTGATGTTTATTTAAATATAGCTTATATGATCAGCCACTCTATGTATGATTGTGGCTTGAAGGTTCTGGAAGAACGTTTTTCCTTCAAATTCTATCTGGTGGCATTGTCCTAGACTCCCTAGTTGTGTTGTTAATTGTGCTTCTATTAAAAGAATTGGGAGTTACTCACTGTACTAGAACTCTGTAGGTTGAATTTTGGTTAACTAATACTGACGTTATGAGAATGTAAGCACCTATTATTGCTACTGATATCATTGGCTCATTGCTGCCTTTGTGCAATGCAGAACTGTTAAGAGTGATTTGGAGGATTCAAGATTCTGTGAAGCTCTTTTGACATTTAAAACTCAGAACTAAAGGTACTTAATAAACTCAAAAGCATTGATGATAACTCTTGTTGCCTAGAAACAGAGGTAGTTTACATATTGCATTGCTGGTGTTTGTTTATGTTCAGAGTTTAAGCATGTGTAGTGTAGTGTAGTGTAGTGAGCTTGTTCTAGTGTAGTGTGGTCTGAACCATTGCACGATGTAGTGTAGTGTAGTGAGCTCTGAACCATGTTTAGTGTTGAGTACTTCAAGTTTACTGAACCTATTCATTTTTGTGGACTTAGTGAACATCATAAGACAAGCCAGATGCTCTATTTTTAATTAACAGTAATCCATGATCAGCAACAGTTTCTTTCACTAATTTTCAGTTAACAGCAATCCATGATTTTTTTCCAGCTAAAACTATTCATGATTTTTTGTTGGGTGACCTATTAGATCTGGAATGGAAGCTCACATAAGTTGAGCTGATTTTTGTCCATATGAAAGCAGAGGACCATATGGTCTGTGGCCTTTTCATCCATATGAAAGTAGAGGCACATTGTGGTGCTAGTTTGCTGGGTTTTGTCTCCGACCATCGTGTCGTGATGATTTTGCAGGTACCCCGAGAGGCCCTTGAGTTTGCCGGAATGTCGATTAACTTCCGTTTCGGAAAATTCGGGTACTCCATATGTCTTATTTTCAGCAAAGGTCATGCTGAAATTTTCTGTGAATTTTAGCATCACTTTGCTAAAAATCGGACATATGGGGTACTTGCTACTAATGCATGGGCCGGGGTATCTTAGTACTTAATTAAGTAGGATCAACTGCCCCGCCATTCTTGCTGCATTAAACCATAGGTGGCAATAGAGCCAAGTGATTAGGCCCAACTTAGGATTCTCGTTAGCATCGATAAACCCTAAATGATAAACCCAACATAGGTGGCAATAGAGCCAAGTGATTATGCCCAACCTAGGGTGCCTCGGCATCGATAAACCCTAAATGATGAAAACTTAACTTGGCTTCTATAGGGTGCCTCAGTGTAGATGAGAACCTAAATGATGTACGCTTAGGCTTTTAGGGTGCCTCGGCGTCGACAAAACCTAAATGATGAAAGCCTAGGCTTTTAGGGAGCCTCGACGTTGATAAACCCTAAATGATAAAACCTTGGCTTTTAGGGTGCCTCGGTGTCGACAAGAACCTAAATGATGAAAGCTTAGGCTTTTAGGGTGCCTCGGCGTCGACAAACCCTAAATAATAAAAGCTTAGCTTTTAGGATGCCTCGGTGTCAACAAACCCTAAATGATGTAGTTTTGAATTATGAACGTAGTATATCTCGTCATCATCATCGGACGACGAAAGTCTCCCGGCGGAGTGCGACTGGTGCCACGACGATCGAGGTCTGTGCGACATGCCTCACCTGGACGATGATCGGCACTTCAACATTAAGCTCGAGGAGACCTTCGAAGTTGAAACTATACACAACGACGACAAGTGTTATTTTCATAATTAAGCATGACTTCAACTATTTCAACGTGTAATTTTCATCTTTTACAATTCGAGTATAGCTTAACCCATGCCAGGCAAGACGCTATGTCTTGGAGAGGATGGATTTTGAAGACCATGAAATTTCTGAAACAAAGAAAATTCACCTAAGGACTCATCACGATGTGGACTTTGAAGTAAATCTATATAATTCTGAGAGTGTAACCCATTTTGGTTGCAAAAATTGGGAAGCATTTTGCAAGATGTATGGTTTTGATGAGGGTATGCTTATCACCATGGATCTTGGTAATCCTGACATTAACCAAGACAATATGGACATTTGGGTCCTTGTTGATACGTCTCCAGTTCTACCGCTATGTGAGTTTCTCAAACATAGTTATTAGCTAATTTATATTGTTTATTTCAAAATAGTTGACAGCTTATTTCCATTGACAGCTTATTTTTATTGTTCAAAGAATGTGCGGGAGATGGTAGACAAAACCCACTACACCGATGGCTCCGAATTAACAACTTACAAGGAGAAAAATCATCTGGTCGGATTTTGTACTGACATTGAGAATTACATTATCCACAAACAAACTCGTCAACATTATGGTAAATACGTGCCACTAGTGCATGTGTTCAACTACGGTAACTACCATGGAGATACCCTGGTAAGATTTTTATTATTACGACATCCGTGCATCTTTTGCATACTTCTAAAACTAGTACATCATTGCTAACTATGAAGTTATTACTATGTTTTCAACAGATAATCCCAGAGAATTGTGTGCCTCATATGTATCTGAAAGGTAGTGTTAATGTTTTGAACATACAGCCAGGTTGTCCTACGAATCTCAACTGTCCATACGAGATTTCTAAAAGAAGTGGAGACATGAAAATCAAAGGATGGAAAAAATGTATGGACAGTCGTAAGGAGCTTCCTGGAAGCAAAAGGAAGAGAAGCGCAAGAATTGGAGACAGCGTTCTCCATTCTCCATAATGGAGAGTCGGGGTCTATATTGTTTTATGCTATTTTAGCTTAAATAGGGTATTTAGGTCCTGCCTAATACTGATGGTCATGTGCTAAGAACAATTAAGTAGGGTTGGTTCGATGACTATCAAGATGATGATCGTATGACTTGTTATGAATAACGAGTAGAAGTTGTATGATGATGATTAGTAGGACTTGTTAGGATTAGTATTACTTCCGACAAACTCGATACTCGCGGTCTCAAGACTTGTAATGTTTTATCTTTGTTCGGTCTTTTGAATTCGGAGACTAATATGATGAATTGTATTCGGAGACTAATCTTCTATTGTATTCGATGAATCTGCTGTTGCTGTGTGCTACTGTCTATATTCTGTCAAATAATATATTTTGTAACATGTGCAAAAATCAGAAAAGTAAAAAAAACCTAATATTCATACTAATGGCGCATCACTACAGAGTGCGCCATTAGTATGCCAAGTATACTAATGGCGCATCCATCCGCAGTGCGCCATTAGTGTGCCAAAGCACATGATTAAATATGGCCCCTGGGAGGCACACTAATGGCGCATGGTGTTATATAGTAATGGCGCACTGGATGGTGCGCCATTAGTATACCAGATACTAATGGCGCACCAGTGATGCGCCATTAGTAGGCAAAACTGGTGCGCCATTAGTAGGCCTTTTCCTAGTAGTGCCACATCATAGGTGTGAATATGTCAAGCCGTCCATTTTTTCATACATATTCCATCCTCGTATCATGACTTTGCCTTTCATTAGAGTAGTGTTCGTCAGTATCATGCATGAATGAGTTCTGAAGAGCGAATTATATTCCTTTTTCTTGTCAGTTTGACCTCACAATGCAAAATCAATAAAGCTGAAGGAAATTGGCAAGGCATTGGATGATGGTGGTCTTTCCGAGCAACTGAAACAGAGGTTCTCTATAGATTTTACTCTGCCATCCTCCCAACAAGATTCGCAAGACAACGCAAGGCTAGACAGTCAACGTAGTTGTGTAGATGATGAGCACAACTCCCCTACTCCACCATCATAGGTGCTTGCTCTAACTTGGCACTATTATATGTGGTTGCATGTTGCGTATGATGTCTAGCTTGTACTCCCTCCGTTTATTTTAGGTCTGCATATAAGGTTAGTCAGAGTCAAGCTTTGTAGAGTTTGACTAACTTTATATTAAAAAATATAAGCATTCACAATATGAAATCAATATTATCAGATGCACCATGAAACGTATGTTAATACTATATAGTTTTAGTATTGTAGATGTTCATATTTTTTTATATAAATTTGGTCAAACTTTGTGCAGTTTGACTTTGACCAAATCTTATATGTGGAGTATTGCTTCTAACTTTGTTGAATTGCATCTGCTTACTTAACACATAATGCCTGTGAATATGACATATGTTCTCGTTTCTAGAACATACTATATCCGATCACACGATGTTCTTACATCAGACTACTGTTCTTACATATCCCGCATCAGTCACTTATGATACGGCACCTTTAAGTCACCACTGTGATATTGGTTGTGTCTGGCATATGATTTCTAGCATGTACTGCTTCTAATTTTTTAAAACTCCATACAGTTTGAACTTGGCAAAGTGATATTGGTTGCATCTTTCATCGGTTTGACTTCACAATGCAAAATCATTACAGCTGAAGGAAATTAGTCCGGCAGTGGATGATGGTGGTCCTTCGGAGCAACTCAAACAGGGGGTCTCTACAGATTCTATTTCGCCATCCTCCTAACAAGATTCACAAGACAACACAAGGCTGGACAGTCAATGTAGCTGTGTAGATGATGTGCACATCTCCCCTACTCCACCATCACAGGTGCTTGCTCTAACTTGGCACTATTATATGTGGTTGCATGTTGCGTATGATGTCTAGCTTGTATTGCTTCTAACTTTGTTGAATTGCATCTACTTACTTTACACATAATGTGTGTGCTATGACACGTGTTCCTGTTTCTAGAACATACGTGTACATGATGAGCACATCTCCCCTACTCCACCATCACAGGTGCTTGCTCTAACTTGGAACTGTTCTATGTGGTTGCGTTTTCCGTATGATGTCTCGTTCGTATTGCTTCTGATTATGGTGAATTGCATCTATGTAGCTTACAACTTGTACCTGCAACGATCACTTACCCATAAGACAAATTTAACTTGGAAATGTGATGTAGGTTGCATCTTGCATTGTCTTCTAGCTTGTACTGCTTCTAATTTCTTGAAATGGCACTTACGACGAGACACTTTTTACTTGATAGAGTGATATTGGTTGCATGTTCATATGGTGCCTAGCTTTCATTTCTTCTAATTTTGTTGAAATGCCTTTCGCTCACTATTTTTTCATACATATTCCATCCTCCAATCATGCGTGTGAATATGAAACGCTGTCTTTTTTGTATATATTCCATCCTCCTGGCCTGCGCTTGCCTTACATCAAAGTAGTGTTCGTCTGTATCATGCATCAACCAGTTATGTAGAGCTAATTTTATTCACCTTCTTGTGGTTTTGACTTCATAAGGCAATATCAGAAAATAGGAAGGAAAAGAATAAGCTAGGGGATGTTGGTGGTCCTCCGCACCGACGCAAACAGAGACTCTCTAGATTTTCCACTGCTACTGCTAATGAAGTTGAAGTCCCAAGTCTACATGATGAGTTCATCTCCCGTACTCCAACATCGTAGGTGCTTGCTCTAAGTTGACACTGTGATGATTGGTTTCATGTTGCATATGTTGTCTAGCCTGTATTTCTTCTATTTTGATTAAATTGTACATGCTGAGTTTATACGTTGTACATGTACATATGACATGGCGTTCTGTGTCTAGAACACACTGCATCTATCAATCATACCATGTTCTTACATCAAAGTACTGCTGTTGTGTATCCCGCATCAGTCACTCATGATTGGATGCTTTAAACATGGAAGTTTGATAGTGGTTGCATCTTGCATTGATTTCTACGTTGTACTGCTTCTAATTTTTCGAATTGCCACTTATGACAAGACACTTTTAACTTGGCAGAATAATATTGGTTGCATCTTTCATATGGTGTCTAGCTTGCATTGCTTCTATTTTCTTTAAAATCCTTCTGCTTAGTTTACACATCGTAGTTGTGAATATGTCATGCCGTCCTGTTTTTCTTACATATTCCATCCTCATACGGTTGTCTTACATCAAAGTATTGCTTGTCTGTATCATGCATCAATGAGTTCTAAAGAGCGATTTTATTCTTTTGTGTTGTGGGTGCGACTTGACATGGCAAAGTCAAAAAATATCAAGGAAAATAATATAGTAGGGAGTGGTGTTACTCGTTGGGAGAAACGGAAAAGGATCTGCCATCCAGATTCTGCTTGTACTTATAGTGCAGTAGATGGTCCAAGTCCACTAGCTAAATCTACAAACACAGTATCACCTGTTCCACCAGCTGGAGCATCCGCTTCAACTGTACCAGCATCTCAACGAGTTACTCGTCCATTTGCTCCGGAACTGGCCAATTCCCAAGATGCCTTCACACATAACACTACTTCCGAAGCACTACTTACACAACATGACTTGGCAAGATTAGGTGAACCTGATGAGCATCAACACCAAGACGGTACCTGACCAAGTCAAGTTGCAGTTGCATGCTCCTTTATATGTACTCTCATAGTTTGATGTACACTAACACTTTCCATATTCGTTGTTGAACTAGCACCACGGCGCAAGCGGAAACAGACATCAGGGATAATGCTTGACAGATTAACAAAATCTAAAGGAGGAAGAATGGAGATCCATTTTGAGGCAGGATTAAAAAGGCAACGTGATGCTACAGAGTCAGCCAAGTTAGTATCAGAGGCAGCCATTGTCATTAGGTGTAATGCACGTATCCTCCCAACGTGGATCCAGTACAGGAATGACAAATAAAATACCCAGTTTAACACCTTCTTTGACCATTTATCCATAAGTAATGTTATTCATCGCAATTAGTAATATTGTCTTGCTCTGTCCCATACTTTCTAGCTTCCTCCTAATAAGACTCACATTCTTTTTTCAACAGATGATGTTCAAGTTGGATCCGAAAGATGATGCAACTAAACAAGCATGCACTCATGTTTTCCAGTCTGCTCTCCGACAATATTGGCACCACCTTAGAAAATCTCACTTTTAAGGCAAGGCTAACAATGAAATCGCCCAAACATCTCCAGTGGAATATATTATAGATGAAGACCGGACAACCCTCGTAAACACTGGTCTGATCCAAAGTATCAGGTAGGCTATATGTATTTGATCAGACCACATATTGAACTTGTATTTATGTATTTGCCTTACAAGTGTATCTTCTTCTAGGCTAACTGTTTGAAGAACAATACCAACCGTTCTAAAGTGAAATTCCAACAAACAATAGGATCTCGTAGCTATATTGCACATTGCGAGGCTCTTGTAAATAGCTGCTACTTCCTTCTTTTTCTATGCCATATTATCGTTTCTATATTGACTTGTTCCAAATACAGAGGAAAGCCTGTGCGGACCAAAAAGAACCAGAACCGAATGCAGTGCAAATCTTCAAGGATTGCCACACCAGCAAGATGAAGGGCATGATCACACCAGTTCAAGACGCTATTTTAAGTCCTTACTCCAACTGCCTTTGAACTGATTGGTACTATGAGGTGTTCATTTAACTACTTGGTTTGCAGCCAACGTCAGTTACTCTGGTCACTTTTATACACAGTTGTCTTAACGTATCATTTCATCTTAGATGGTTTAAAAGAGATGATCTATAATCTAGTTGTTATGTTCACGTGCGCACACAATGATAAAATAGCCTGTTTATTTTATATATGTTTGCCCATGATATGAATGGTGTCATACTATGTTCATCCTACTTTAAACCATGTCTCTTTATCCTTAGATGTCAACGAATGTGGGGAAATAGACAATACAGTGGGCATGCTACATGGACATATGTTCCGAAAGTGATTTTATTATGTAGTTGGCACTAAAATACATGCTAATGTATTACAGTAGTTCACAAAAATAAGTTATGTATAAACGTGTAACCTACTTTGTTTGTTTTTGTCTCATTAGTAACTTATCTGGTACACTAATCTACATGTTCAAACTTTTAGGAAGCTATGGAACAAATGATTGAACAACCACAACCAACTGAAGGTGACGAGGCTACCACAGGCACAATGTCACCTCTTGCTGCAGTGCGTCAGTATCTCTCCACTAACAGTGCAAAAAGCACCTTCCTGTATAATTCTGGGTTGGTTGTCAAGGTAACCTCGTCCAAATCGCCTACTGAACAAATTTTCCTACTAGACAGAGTGATATATCTGTGCTCCAGACACAAGTCCAATCCCTAATGGACGTCATTTTAGAAACAAGAATAGTGGTTGACAAATGTCGTCAAGATATGAATTGTTTTGAAACCAGACTATCAGACATTCGCTTCCTTGTTCAAGAGCAATGGTGGAAAAAATGTGAAGATCGTGCTGCTCCATCAGATTCTACAGCCTGAAACATTAGCACTCAGGTCAAATGATTTGTGCTTCTATACATCTGATGGTTCTTTTATCTCCAAGGACAGTAAACTTTATGCCAATTGGCCTTTTGTTGTATGGTTGGAATTTATTTTGTTGTGATACAACATTTATGATGCTACCAAAGGTTGCAGTAATTACGATGCTATTTTTGTATAGTGTAGGTTTATCTTAGTAATGTATTGGGACGAAAGCTTTGTAGGAGCCCAACATGACAACATTCCTAGGGCCCATTCCAATTGGGCTGAAAATGATTATGGGCCGAAATTTTCATGTAGCCCACTAAAAATATCTGGGCCTAAATCAGCATAAGCTTTCATATTTTCTCGTAGGCCTGTGCCCATGGTGGGCCTTTAACAGGCCTAAACATAATTTGGGCCCTCAGTAACAATAGGCTGTTTACAGGTGTAAATATCTCAAGCCCATAAAAAACATGGGCCTTTAATAGACCGGAAGTGAGATTGGGCCCTGATTGTGCCAAATAACCCACTGGTCTTAGCAGGCCGAAATGGTGGCCCATTTACGTGCAGATCTTTCACAGGCCAAAATTCGGACGGGCCGTAAATGCGCCGACCTAATACACGGGCCTTTATCAGGCCAAAAGTTCGGTCGGGCTAGATTATCGTCATTTTTATATGGGTCGTTAATGGACCCGATGTGACATTGGGCCACATATGGCCCATAGATTTCATCCGACGTTAACAGGCCGAAAATCACAACAGGACGAAAGTGGCCCAAAGATATAGTGGGCCTCTAACGGGCTGAATGTAAGACATGGCCGAATATGACCCAAATCCTTCACGGTTGTTTATGGGCCGAAAGTTTCAATGGCATGTAAATGGGCCCAAATGAAGCAGGACCTTTAACAGGCCGGAAATACACCAGGCCGTAATTCGGCCCATATACTTAGCGGACTGTTAACGGGCCACAAGTGACCATGGGCCGCGATGATGACAAGTTTAGGACAGGCCGTTGACGGGCCGATTTGACACTAGCCGTACGGGCCTTAACTGAGAATGTTGGGCCTTTAGCTGGGCCGGCCCATTATGGTCTGCAAAATCTTGTGGGCCTTTAGCTGGGCCGGCCCATTATGGTCTGCTAAATCTTGTGGGCCTTTAGTTGGGCCGCCCCATTTAAACTTTATGGGCTACTTTTGGGCCCGTCCACGTGTCAACATATCATAGGCCCATCTCGACCATTGGATGAGTGACACCTGTGCCAACGCAGAGCTGACGCGTGGTTCCGTCGGCCAATGAGAATTTTACACGTGGAAAATCGTCATTGGTCGTGGTTGTTAGCGTGTTATCGGATCCATAACCGGACCCGATAGCTTAACGGCGTCCTGTTATGGTGGATGCCACGTGTCGATCACCCTTAATGAAAGCACTTCTATGACGTGCGATTTATCGTCATGGAAGTGGACACTTCCGTGATGATAATTTTGGTAATGTCATGGAACACTTCTACGACAGCACAGGTATGACTGTCTTCATTCTGTCATAAATTTGTCATGGATGTACATGCATGACAGATAACGTGACCTACTGTGACAAACACGTATCATCACAGAAGTGTATTTTTTTGTAGTGTTTCTCCTTATCACGCCTCTCATACTCAGCTTTCTGCTTCTCTGCAAGTAGCTCAACCTGGCAGCAATTCTGGAGGTCGTGGCCCTTGGTGCGATGGATCTTGCAGTACTGCTTGTCGGAGCCTCCTGGCTTGTCGGCAGCCACCAAGGCCCGCCAGGCGGCGCACCCGGCAACTTCCTTGCCGGGGTCATCAACCTTGGCCTTCTTGGCGACGTTGGGGTGTCACACCCTGATTTTCATGCCACAACACTTAAGCTAATAAATCATGATAAAATGTGGTTTGACAAAAACTTTTGCATTATTTGGCTTTTATTTTGGAGTTGGTTTTCTCTCTGTGATATTCAAGTGCTCTGCAAAGTCAACAACTTCACCTTCTATACTTAATCTCCTTGCCCCAAACTTCTGCCCAATGATCATGCCATGTGTATAGAGCAATATAGTATTTTCTTACAAAAATAATTTGGCCAAAAAGTATTTTCTAAAATTAGTTTTCCAAAACCCCTTGAATTGAGATTTGCACTGCAAGTACTTAATTCAGGGCAGTAAAAATCTTTCAAAAACTATATTTGAATCCTATTAGATATAGGAATCCCATAAACCACAAAAATATAATTTTAAAAGTTATTTTCCTATTTTATTTAAAAGCTTTTTCTTAAGGCCAGAAATGGTCTTTAATAGGGAAAAATTATTTTATTGTTTCAAAAATATTTGACAAAAATCAGGGAAACTCCATGGACATATATTGTCCATATATAAGAGTTTCAACACATGGTCATGTTCAAAATATTGGTCAAATCCCTCAAAAACCATTTCTACCCATTTCAAGGATTTGAAATATTTCTACAGGAAATATTTTCATAAAAATCCAAGAAAATTCTAACATGTCACATATGACATTTTTGATGATCTTGCCAAGTACCATGTCATGGAGAATAGTATGACCCCATGAAATCTCCTCAAAACCATTTCTGTCCATTTTGAAGTTTGAGCAACTTTACATTGCCAAACATGTCCAAATGTTCTCAAACCTTGTGAAACTGCTCAAATGGTCTAATTATTCATCTAGACCAAATGGCATAAGTTGGAGAGAATGTTATCTTGCTCAAAGTGCCCCAAAACCCTTCCTGTTCAGAACCAAATTTGAACAACTCTACATTGGCAACTTTCTCCTTTTGATCTCAACTTTTGTGGACATGTTCATAACCTCAAATGATGACACTAAACCAAGTGGTGCATCAAGGAGAATAGATTTGCATGACTAAATCTTGGTAAAGCCATTTCTGTTGATTTCTAGGGTTTACCAAAGTTACATTGGCTACTTTGCCCAAATGAGCTCAAACTTGGTGGAACATCCTACTTCTATGTGCCATTCCATCCTATTAATTCTCATGGCAAGTGGAATTAATTTTCTTGCCCAAACCAACAGCAAACACCTTTTGACATTTTACAAAAACCACTGTTTTGACCCCTTCCACTATTCTCCATGAGCTCAAATTTTTACCAGAGCTTAATCTAGTCACCTTCAACCTCCAGTAATTTCCCCCTTTCAACAGCTCAATTATTTGGGCGTGAAACCCTCACTTTTTCTCTCTGGACAGCCTCTTTCTCTCTCTCCCTCACCTCTATCCTCACTCCAGTGGCCACCCAAGACATCCAAGGCTTTCCCCACATTCTTTACTCCTCCCTAGAGCTACCAGACATACTTGGCCGTGCCCACTTTGCCAAAAAATGGCATGTCGGCCATTCGCATGCTCTGGAGCGCGCTATAGTGTGCTCCCGCACCGTAGCCGCCCCTTTCCAACAGCCTCCGGCCACCAAGGGCCTCCCCCTCGTGTCCCGTGAGGTCACCTCGACGTCCACAACACGCTACACTATCGTCCCCCTCCTCTCTCTCCCTCTCCGGCTCTCCTCGCATGCGGACAGAGCGCCGCCCGAGCGCGCCAGTCATTGCCCACAATGGGGACCCGCTCTATCGCGTTCCTCGCTCCCTCTCTTCTTTCCGTCGCTCTGGACCAAACCCATGAGCACCCTAGACATGTCCACGCGCGCCCCAGTGACCCACAGCAACGGCAACAACCTTGCCGGCGCTCGGGTCTACGGTGAGCCATGGCTCGCCTACTTAAAAGCCTCCCCGAGCCTCCCAATCACCACCACTCGCCCCAACCTACTCCAAAAAGGCCCCATGTGCCCTCCACTCTCCTCCAGGAGCACCCGAGCTCGAGATCGAGCTCGAGCTCCGCCGCCTCGGGTCGTCGTCGATCTCGGGGTACGGGCTCCATCCGCCCTCCTCTCTCTCGATCTGGACCCTCCACACCTCCCTGATCGTTTCCCCTCTCTCTTGCAGTCGGAAACGGCCGGAGCCATCAACGCCCGACGCTCCTCCGCCGCGAACCTCGTCGCCGGTGAACCACTGCTTCCCTACGGCCAACTCCGGCACCACTAGAACGGCGACACGACGAGGAGTCCAGCGGTGCCATTAGCTCACCTCACCGGGCCCGGAAACGTCGCCGGTGAGCTCGCCACCCTCTCTGGGCCGAGGTTGAAGAAGACGGCCGTGGGTCCCGTCAGTCAGCCTCACATACTGACGGGTGGGACCCACCCATCAGGTTTAAACACGCACGCGCGCGCACCGGTTCATTGCATCGGCTGAAGGCGTATTTCTCCTTTACGCCTTCGACGTGGCAGCCTCGCGTGGGCTAAAACCCATCTGGGCCTGCTGCACTGTGGCCCTTCTGGCCCAGTTGCACAGTGCTGCTTCTCCTTTTTCTTTTTCTGGAAACTTGCAAAAATTCCACAGGGTTAAATATTAATCCAAATGCAATAATTCCAACTCCCATATTTTTCTAAAAATCCCACCTATTTAATGGTGTAACTTTCATAAAAATCCATCAAACTTTTCTGCACTGTTCAAATTTAAATTCAAATTTGAGCATTTATATTCCCCTCTGAAAATCCATATCTCCTATTATACAACTCCAAATCCATAACTAATAATTTTCCCCTTCTTAGAGTTTCCCCTAGTATTTATCAAAAATAAGTTGACATTTTTCTGAGCACTTTGGTTTTTCTGTTTTACTATTGCCTTATTTTCTCGTTATTTTCTTGCGGCGAATAGATCCCGTATTTGACGAAGTAGTTGGATAAGAAGAAGGAGAAGGACTTGAAGACTTTGAAGACCAAGGAAAGCAGCCCTTTGACCATGATGAACCCTTTTTCATCATAATAGCATTTTCATTGTTTCATCGAGTGCATGAGATATATCTTGAATGGCAACCTTGCTAGGCTTGCCTTCGTTGCATACTCCATTGATACTTGCATTGTTCATGTCTCTACCCTTGCTTAGAGTTGTGTTGGTGGGTTGTAGAAATATGCTATAGTAAATGGTTACGCAAAGTGGGTCAGGGTTATGCATGGAAAGAAACAAGTGTGGTTTGACATACATGCAAATAGCCCAGTGGGTGCCACTAATGCCCCTGGGAGATGATGATGAACTAGGTCACTACTTGGTGGTAGTGTACCGAGGCTCGATAAAAGTGTTGTTTACAGAGACGGATTAGATTTAAGATTTGTCGACTGTCCCAACCTTACATGCGCAACCACTCTACCCTTGTATGGGAAAGGGAATTATTGATTACCTAGGCCGATACTAGCTTGGAGCCCGCATTACTAGTCACGGGAGAGTTGTTGGTGCGCTCTCTCGGGACGGGGTCGTGCCAGGTAGGGCGGCCATGACTGTTTTCACGGGGCACCGGATACACCGTTCTGTCCCCTCTCGGATGTTACGATCTCGAGTGAGTCTCGTATGATGTACATCGTAAGGATACGGAACAATGAGTGGACTCCATGTTAGTGTCGTCTAGGGAAAGATATTGATCGGGTGCTTACCCCGGGTACTTGAGGTACCGCGGGTCGTGGATGACAAAGAAGTTCCCCGAATCTTGTGGGTAAAGTGTGCAACCTCTACAGAGTGTAAAACTATTCGAATAGCCGTGTCCACGGTCAAGGACAGTTGGGTGGTGCTGCTTAGACTACGTCCATATGTTTCTGACAAACAACGCGGTTTGGTAAGTCTATTGACGTGATTCGTGAGAAAGTCATGATGAGCTTGAGCATGAGTTGTTCATAACTCTCTCTCGATGTTGATGTCTGTAACCTCCTGATACTTGTTGCAGACACATTCATATCCTTGATAAATGTTGATCATACTTGCATGAGAAAAACTAGCTTTCCGCAAAAATACCAAATTAGCAGTAGTGCTTGCCATTGGTTATTTTATTGGCCAGGCATGAAAGAACATGATATGAAAAAGAATTCTTTGGAGACGAGCATGCGAGCTATTACGCTTCCCAGTCAGAATGCCTGTAGGGTTAAGGCACATGGCATGGGTCCAAGTTATCTACGAAGATTTCCGCTGCGATGCTATACTCAAGACTTGACCATAATGGTCCTACTTGTGTAATACGGTATGTATGGATGTAAGACTCTTGTTATTCAGCTTCTGTGTGTTCAGTGAGCATTGATCTCTGGGATCACTATACAAGTGCATTCGGTGATCTCGACTCATGAGTCAGGGTCCCCACACGGGGTCGCCAGATCACTTGAAGGCAAGCACGCTCTTGCCCTTACGCTTCCTGTTGCGGCGTCGGCCCTTCTTTGTCGAGGCGACGGCATCTTCGTCTGTGGAGTCGGTATCCGCGCCGGCATCTTCGCCGGGGTACTTCCTCCCTTCTTCAGCCCGAGAACATCCATCGGCCAGAACATAAAGCTCGGCTAACCTTGTTCATTGCCAGCTCCTCATGCGTCTTGCAGTTGCGAACATTCTGATGGAATGCATTGATGACGGCGACAGGATGAACATCTACGATGTTGTACTGCACACGACTGAACCTTTGTATGTACTTGTGCAGGGTTTCGCCGTCCTTCTGGGGGTGACATGCAAATCACTCACCTGGCAAGGAGCTTGGACGCCTCTGGTAAAGGCGCCAACAAACTTGTGGCACAGATCCGACCAAGAAGAAATGGAATCCACTGGTAGGTGCATCAACCATGACATGACATTGGGCTTAAGTGCCAACAGGAAGTAGTTGGCAAGCACCTTGTCGTCGCGAGCCCCGGCAGCTTGCATCGTGATAATGTAGATGTTGAGGAACTCCGACGGATGAGTCTTGCCATTGTACTTTTCTACGACCTTAGGCTTGAATGTGCGGTGGGTGGGCCACTCGAACTGCCGCAGCTCATGGGTAAAGGCTGGACAACCCACCTCGTAAGGTAGGTCACCGAAACCCCCCGGCGCTGGGCGGTCCATAGTGGGCCCCGCACGCCTATCTGACTGATGGCGCGCTTCCCGTCGCCACTCGATAGTGGTCCGAGCATCCTCCTGAGCTCGCTCTAGAAGAACTTGACGTTGGTCGCAACGGGCTCGCGGGTCAGACGACGCTGCGGAAACATTGTCGCGGGCGTTGGCCCGACGAGCTAGCGGCTGCAGTTGCGGACGTGCGGGAGGAGAGTGCACCATGATCGCATCGTCTCTGGTCCTTCCACCGCCAGCGTGCACCGGCTCGACAGAACGCCGGCCCGAGGGTCCCGTTGGTCATGGTTCATCTTTATTGGCGAAGCTGATGAAGCTCCGAATGGTGGCTCTCCACTCGTCGAGCTCCTCCGCAGTAGGAGGGAAGTCGAGGAGCAGTTGCACGCGCGCCAAAGCTTCCACTGGCGTGGGTGGCGGCGAAAGCTGTGTGGACCATGACACACTCCGACTTCTAACCACGTTAGAAGGAGCTCTATCACGGTCTCGTGGTAGCACGCCATTTCCGCCAGCATCTGGGCGCGCATGCTGGCCTGGTGCATCTTGAGAGTGACGCAAAGGGCTCTTCTCGTGGCAGTGCCCGGGGGCACCAATATCGCGACGTTGCTCGCCATGTGTGGCCTGGGAAGACCGCGGCGTGAGCGCAGGCTGGGACGTCTTGGAGGTCGACGCGCCGCCCGTGTGCAGCACGGCCCCGCCCCTAGACCTAGTGGCGTGTGGCTCATTGTCTTGGGCACGAACGACGCTGCTCGTCTGGTTCCGATTGCTCGAGTGTCATGGATGCTCACGGACCACGACTCCGCCACCATCCGCGATCGCCCCGTCGCCCGTCCATGCTGGTATAGGCGGTTTGGATCCAGATGAACCGATCGCTGTGATAACCTTCTTCTTGGGATCCATCACGATGAAGGAGTCGATGCGTTGACTTCAAAACTAGTTTTTCACAGCCTCAGCACCCCTACTTGGCACGCCAAAGATGTCGGGGAAACGACACCTATTGGATCTTGGGGAATCCCTTATACGATTGGCGGGGCATGGAGCTGCGCAAAGAGTAGGTCTAGAAGATCAGCGCGAGGGGATTTTTACCCAGGTTCGGGTTGCAAACAATGCGTAAAACCCTAGTCCTTCTTTTGTGTATATTTGGTGTTCTTGAGCTCTTGAACTTGCGGTGCATGCCCTGTCCAAAAAGTCTGAATCCTTCCACAGTACGCCTCGAGCCTCCTTTTATATGTCAAAGGGGTCGCCTCAGTGGCACACAGGAGGTGGAAAGTATCTACAGTGCCCAAGTTTATCACCTGGCACCGTAGGACGAACACATTTAATACGTTGCCTACATTCCCTCTTGCTTTATCGAGGACGACAACAAAGCTCGTCCTGTCTGTCGCCGCCTCGCCTTGCTTCGACGCGCGTCCAAGCTGATGAGGCATGCAGCGCCATGCTGGCTGGCTGGGTGCTGTGCTGGTGTGGTGGCAGGGCCTTCACGAAGATCTGCATGCCACCACACAGGTGCTTGACTAGTTGGCCTAGAAGCTGCATGCTGCCACGCGGGCGCTCGCCTAGTTGGTGGGCTGGTTGCCGCGTCGGGACGGCCGCGAGCTAGCGAAATGTTGGTGGGTGCAGGCCTAGCTATGGCCCCGCAGATGCCCCCGGCAAGGGTCTTGCTGAGGTCTCGCGAGCGTCCCCAGCAAGGATCTTGTCGGGGCTCTTTGGTCGTCCCCGGCAAGGATCTTGCAGGGGGTCTTCGTCTACTGGTTCTTATCTAGATTCGCAGGCCCTTGGTTTCCACAAAGATATGCATGCCACCTGAGTCTTGGTATCGACGTTGCCGATGGTGTCAGAACTCTCAGGCTCAAGGGTGGCGGCCTTTGCTGGTGTGGGAGAAGTCGCCCCGGCAAGGCTCTTACTGGGGCTACGTAGGTCACCCCAGAAAGGGCCTTGTCGGGGGAAGTCTACCTTGTCCTTTTTCTCTTCACGCCTCTGGCTAGAGTATTGCCTTGGCAGCCTCGCACCTTTTCTCCCTCTGCCCCGCCAAGCATGGCCACAGGTGTGGCTACGAATGCCCGTGCACACGTGAAGGGGTACAGAAAGGCCCCTACTTTTGTACACCGACAACAAGTTTGATCAATGATAACTTCAATCACTTTTTCTAGCATCATTATATATCATAACAATAGTTCATATCATAAAGCTTGTCATGATCAAGTAGCAAGCTATTCACATGTTAAAGCATAGATCATAAACTTTCTTGAAATCTAACAAACTATGTTCTCAGTCATCAAACAATTGCATTTCATCTTATTTTCAGGAAGGGTCTATGTAAGAGCTTTGATTTAGCAAATCCCACATACTCAACTATCATATAGTCTTCCATGATTGCTACCATCCAAAGCATATTTTTAGAACAAATAGCGTCCATCGAATATAGAGAAAGATACGGGCTTAATGTTTTGCCTCCCAACTTATTTATCATATAGCTAATTGTCAAAAATAATAATTCATGATCAAATATATTTGAATGGACATATATGCTTAGATCTTTGTCCATCACATGATGCTAGCCGACTAAAGACTAGGTTGGAATGAGAAGGAATACTACTGACACTTGCATAAATGTAAAAGATAGGCCCTTCGTAGAGGGAAGCAGGGATTTGCAGAGGTGCTAGAGCTCGAAGCTTTTGAAATAGAGATGAAAATAATTTTGAGAGGTATGCTTTCGTTGTCAACATGACAACCAAGAGTTTCCAATATCTTGCATACTAGATACATTATAGGCGGTTCCCAAACAGAAAGGTAAATATTTTACTCCCCCTCCACTAACAATCACATTCCACGGCTGGTCCGAAACAACGGGTACCGTCCAACTATCAACAATCCTGGGGGAGTTTTGTTTAATTTATTCGCTATTTTGTTTTTGATATTTTGATCATAGGACTGGGCATCCCAATTACCAGCCATTTCTCGTGAATGATGAGCGGAGTCCACTCATCATGACAATAATCCACCTAGCATGGACGATGATGTTAGCCCCTAGTCGCTACATGAGCGATTCGGGCATACAAAACAGATTATTACTTGAAGGTTTAGAGTTTGGCATATGCAAATTTACTTCGAACGGCAGGTAAATACCGCATATAGGTAGATATGGTGGACACTCATGGAAGAAACTTGGTTCAAGGATTTTGGATGCACAAGCAGTATTCCCGCTTAGTAAAGAAATTTAGGCAAGCAAAATATTCTAAATAGCAAGCGCCACATGTTGGAGGATCCATAACAATATAACTTCTATACAAATATACCCAATCACAACTCATTAAGTTGTCTTCCTTGTCCAACTTCAACTAATTTGATCATGTTTGAAAATAATTAATGGGGCTCACAATCATAGAAGATGTCCAAGATAGTATATTTATATGTGAAACCTCCCTTCCTTCAATATTCTTTCATGAATTGTTGAAGTGACCAATAATATGTTTGCTAACTTTCAATGAATTTACCACCTCTACTTATTATATGTGAAGTCATTACTCTCCATGGTATAAGCATATGAAACATATATAAATTCAGATTTATGATTTTCAATTCATTCAACCATTTACTCATTGTATATAAGTGAAGCACGAGAGTAAAAGACAAACTACTCCAAAAAGATATAAGTGAACATGAATGAGTAGTCAAATAATTATTTATCTATGTGAGGACTCTCTCTCTCTCATTTAAGTATTTCAGATCTTAATATTTTATTTAAATAGCAAGCAAAACAGAATAAAATGGCATTGCAATGATAGCACATATCATGTGAAGAAGAAAAAACTTAGACTCAACCAAAACTGACCGATAGTTGTTGAAGAAGAAAGGTGGGATGCCAGCCGGGGCATCCCCAAGCATGGATGCTTGAGACTTATTGAGATATTAATTAGGGATGCCATGGGAATCCCCAAGCTTGAGCTTTTGTGCCTCCTTAATTCCTCTCATATCACGGTTTCCCTAAATCTTAAAACTTCATGCACAGAAAACTCAACAAGAACTTGTGAGATAAGTTAGTATAAATCAACGAAAACCTTATCATTCTCTACTGTAGAAAATCACTAAAATTATAATTTAACATTGCATAATAAATGCCTCTTCATATTTAATACTCCTATTCTCAAATAGAATCATTAAACAAGCAAACATATGAAACAATGCAATCATAACAACAATCTGTCTAAACATGACAGTCTGTAAAGAATACAAGATGAATCATACTTCCCTAACTCCAAAAATTCTGAAAAATTACCACACTGTAGATAATTTGTTGTTACTAATTGTGTAGAAATTTCAATATTTTATCATGTTCTCACTATGCACCAATATTCAAAATATAACAGCAAACTTTCTATTTTTAAAACAACAACATATGGACTTGCAAAATAAGCATGGTAAAGGCTACACTTGACCTTTTTATTGAACTAAAATATGTAAAACATTACTCTAAATAAAAGCAAGCAAATACAAATAAAATAAAAATGACGCTCCAAGCAAAACACATATCTTGTGGTGAATAAAAATACAGCCTCAAGTAAATTTACCGATGGACTGAAGACAAAAGAGGGGATGCCTTCCAGGGCATCCCCAAGCTTAGGCTCTTTGTTGCCCTTGAATATTACCTTGCTGTGCCTTGGACATGCCCAAGCTTAGGTTCTTGCCACTCCTTATTCGGTAGTCCATCGAATCTTTACCCAAAACTTGAAAACTTCACAACACAAAACTTAACAGAAAACTCGTAAGCTCCGTTAGTATAATAAAGCAAATCACCACTTAGTTACTGTCAAGAAAAGATTCATAATTTTTCTCACATGATCCTACTGTACCCTACCATTTCTACAATTTATATTAAGCAATATAAGCCA
Organism: Triticum monococcum; assembly: GCA_034509565.1. Classification (NCBI taxonomy): domain Eukaryota; kingdom Viridiplantae; phylum Streptophyta; class Magnoliopsida; order Poales; family Poaceae; genus Triticum; species Triticum monococcum. The sequence continues at coordinate 445,017,363 of CM067845.1, forward strand.
TATAAACTAGAAAACAAGCAAACTATGGACCGAAAACAGAATTTGTCAAAAATAGGACACTCTATAGTAATCTATGACTCTCGAATACTTCTGTAACTCCAAAAATTCTTAAAAATTAGGAGAACCTGAGAAATTTGTTCATTGATCTTATTCAAAAAGAATCAATATTTTATCACGCTTCTGTTAAAAATGAGAATTTTTTTCCTGAGTGCAAAAGTTTCTGTTTTTCAGCAAGATCAAATCAACTATCACCGTAAGCCATCACAAAGATCTTACATGGCACTTTATTGAAACAAAACCTATAAAACATGATTACTACAGTATCCTAATCATGTGAACACACAAAAACAGTATGTATAAGTGTTGGGTTGTCTCCCAACAAGCACTTTTCCTTAATGCCTTTCTAGCGAGGCATGATGATTTCAACGATGCTCACATAAAAGGTAAGAATTGAAACATAATGAAGCATCATGAAGCATGACTAGTGTGGCACCCTGGCTCAGAGAAATCGGAATGCCCCATATTCCATGCCAGATATCGAGGAGAAGTCTCTGGAATACGACACTGATTAACATAGAACACATCAGCTTTATTACAAGAATAATAATACAAGTGTCTGATGTTACAAAGAAGCACATCAACACGGCGACACTACGCCTACGATACTACACTTGCTCTATGCTAGCAGCGGAACAACTCGAAGCAGCGGAATACTTCTAGCAGCGGAACAACGACGAAGGTGGTGAACTCCACTCCGTAGGGACTCTGGCTGGGACACGATCTAGCTCGCACGAACGGACACATCGACAAACAATCAAGCAATCACGGCATCACCTGCAATCTGGCATGACACACCAGGTCAGTACATTGAATGTACTTGCAAGCTCACAACAACCATAAACATCAAGGCAAGACAATCACATAGCATTTAACAAGTTAATTAAATTAACAACTATTATTACGAAGCAACTAATAAGAATGGTATGAAACTACTATCATATTGATAAGCCAACATCTCAAATCTCCATAACCATATCACTCTTGGCTAACCGGCCAAGTAATATACCATCTCGATCACCTCATGATAAAAACCAAAAGGTGATCACTCACCTCATGACGACATCACAAACAGAATGATCATCCTCCAGATCATCCCAACATCATCAACATCCTACCAAACTATTATTGCTCAAAGTACATAAACATATAAATCACCTATAAGTCATTTCGCCATGTGAGTGTTGATCGAACGGTGTGACCTAGTACGAACTTGTGCCCATTGACCAAGGACACGGCTATCGATAGGTTAGACACACATACTCTGCAGAGGTAGCACACTTTACCCACACCACAGAACCCATGGTCTTGCACTCCCATTCGGGTGGACCAATGGCATTCCGACAAAACCGATCTACTGCCGTGACACTTTCCCGGCCACTCCGACCAACACCCCTTTTGGGTTCAGTCCTGGGTGGCCCCGTCCCTACCAAAGGCACCAACGGCCGCCGTCATGGCAAAACAAAACGGTCCCAAACGGTGACAAAAAGGCACCTAACAACAACTACGGGCACACAAAGTTATGTCTGCTTACCAGGCCATGGTACCGCACACCCATAACCTTCCCTCGTTGGAGGCACCAGCGAGAGGCATGACAATAGACTGCATTAGGGCCTTCCCATAAAAGACAAATTTGGTTGCACTGGAAAAAGCCCGGTTCGGTGGCACCTGACCAACTTAATGACGAAATTTATCCCCAAAATATAACAGTAATGACTGATACTGCGATATCATCTATCTACCTATAATCCAAGTCATAGCATACCCAAAAAATAATCCAAGCATCATAACATCATACCAAGATACTCCGAGGATATTGTAACACTACTATCATGATGAACACAAGAACGATAAGACTACTACTCAAATATCAAGAACTAACTATCCAACTCTGATCCACATGCAAGCATCATCTCCAACATCATACTCCAAAACATAATATCATCTAGCATCATGATGGAAATAACACTAGCCACTAATAATCCAAAGGCAACATGATATCCAAAGTAATACTCCAAAATAATAGCAGATACCATCATGAAAATAATCATAATAGCCACCAAGAATCCAAAGGCACATGTCATCCACATAATCATCAAAACGTAAGTCCTATAACTTCAGGCAATATTATGGCAACATCTAGATCAAAACCATACTCCGAGAAATGCCATGAACAATTCATACATAACTAATGCAATATTTTAAAGAAGTTTAAATAAATAAACCATGTCTCTGCATTGCAATCATGCAAATGGAGGGTGTGGCTTGTCTGGGGTGGAGGAAATCACCGGGAAGAAGTGCGAGAAGCTCACGGAAAGAATCGCCAGAAGACGTTCTCTCTCGGAGGGGACTGATTAAGTGCAAGGGCAAAATGGTCATTTTCAGTATGTTAGAATATGGTGAAAGTGATTCCAACAGAACGGGCTTGACGAAACGAAGAAGTGGGCTTTGGAATCAACTCATTTGGAGTTGTGGGTGAAAAGATATTGTTGTTTTTCTGCCAGGGTCCTATCTATAAGAAAATCCTCACAAATAGGCCCTTAGCAAGAAAAACAGAAAGCGCACTTCCTAGAAATATGCCTTCACTGAAGTGGAAACGTATTTCTGTCAGAAGTAGAAGGGGTATACGCTTTCGATGAGCAAAGACATAATCCAGTGGATTACGCCTCCACTTATCCAGCGTGGCAAAGGCTGAGCCGGTGGCTATCTCACTGACGCACGGGACCCCCAGGGCCCACGGCCAGCTGGCAGGGAGGGGGTGCCCTCTAGTCCTTTTCCCCATGCCTACCCAACGGAGCAGAGTAGGAGCTCGTTGCGGACGCTCATCCGATCAACTCCCACCACCTCCGGTGGAGCTCAGACCACCGGAGTGGCCAGCGCGAGGAGCCGCACCCGCCTGTGGGATCTGCCCACACCGGAGAACATCGGAGCAGACAGAACAACGAGCCGCAACGGAGGAGAGCTTCGGCCGCCGGCGAGTTCATGGCAAACAACTACGGGAGGAGGAGAAGATGTGTTGGGGTGGCTCCGGGGTGAGGATGGATGTCTCTGATGGTGGTGGAAGTGAGGGCGGAGCTCCGTCTCGCTCAGATTTGAGCAGAGGCCGTCGGCGGACACGACGGCCATGGGAGTCGAGAAGAGGCTTTGGCAGCGATTGGAGGGACTGGGCGGGGCTTGTGGAGGTGCGGGAGACATGTGGTGAGGTCGAACGGCTCGGGGGAGGGCTATATATAGCCGGGGCAAGAGGCACAGGCTCGGGTGCCGTCGGGCACGTCCGGCCGAGGCTCTGACAAGCTCATTGAGCACGAGAGGGTGCGGGAACACTGTTAGCACCCCGATTCCAAGTCACATCGATCTAACCGGTAACACCTCATATCACTTTGCGGCCTCACGCACGGTATTCCCACGGGTGTCGCCTTACCCTGGCCCAGGACCATTTGCGCCTTTTGGCTCACGTATATGATTGTGTCGCTAGCATCCATATGACAGAGAACCCAGGCCGACATGGCTAGTTGTGAACCCAAAGCGGCACTAACCTATGGGGACAGGCATACATGATTCACATCGAGCGTGTCGGTCAGCAGCGTGTGAATCCGGGCTGTAGCACTGGGTTAACAGGACTCCGGGGAACCCGGGCTGCAGCGGGCTAGGCAGGACTCCGGATGTCACCGCGTGACATTTCCCCGAAGGGACAGACACAGGAACGAAGTGAAACACATGCCGGCCAGTCAAGTGTCCTGAGCAGTAGTGCTGGGCTATCAGGACTCCGGTGAACCGGGTTGTAGCGGACTACTATGGCTCGAGGAAGCACTAGACTACATTTCCCCACAAGAGAGGCTGTCAAGGATAAACAACTAGATTGTCGGATCCCACACATAGCAATACACGTCACACGTACGCATAACATGCAAGTATGTGCTGTACAACATGGCATCACAACATAACGCAAACTCATATAGATAAAGGCTCAGAAGAGCCACATAGCATTAATACAAACAGGGGTCACATGACCCATCATTCAGAGCATACAAGCAACGGAAGCATGACATGTCTGAGTATAGACAACTACAAAAGAAAAAGGCCGAGAAGCCTGACTATCTACAAGTCCCTCCCAAGGGTACAAGATCGTAGCTGAGGTAACCAGCTACTTGTCGAAGTCCAAGCGGTACTAATAGTGAGACAGATGTCTCACCTGCAAAACATAAATAAAGCAAACGTGAGTACAAAGGTACTCAGCAAGACTTACATCAGATCCTATCATACATGCATTTGTATCAAGAAGGTAATGTGGGGTTTAGTTGCAGCAAGCCAGCTTTGACTCAGTGGCTATCCTGTTCTATGACAATGAGAAACTTCTTTGAGATGAGGCAGTGCACACGAGTCCACTAATCACCACATCAATACACTACTATGGATTCATCCCCGTCTCCTTACGAGAAGGCCATCCATAGCACTCACACTTGTCTTGAGCATTTTAATGTATCCAGTTTAAGTTGTCTATGTACCACGTAAGCATCCAAAAAGTCCATATCCGAGGACATGGCTATTCGAATAGATCATGATAACCCTACAGGGGTGTACTTCTTCACACACGCTCTCACCACTTATCACCATATACACGTCATGTATCTCGGCAACCTTTAAGCGGAAGCCTGGCGAGGGTGTCGGCCACAACCTGACTAACCAAACAAGACTCTAGTCCAGGTTTATCACCTATTCGGGTTCCATCTGCAAGGAGATCCGGCCGGGGTTTCGCTCATGGCCCCAAACGATGTGTACAGGGTTCCTGAGCCCACCATCCGAGTGCCACTCGGTACACCGGGCCATGTGTGCCTAGTCTATCAGAAGTCCACCCTGCAGGGTGCCACTCGGTAGAAAAATAGCACTACCTATAAACACCAGAAACTATTTGCAACTCCTGGACAGAGATCAAGTTGGCTAATAAGTCAAGAGGGGTCGCGTTACCGGAACCCAATGTGTGGTAGTAGCTAGTTCTTGGACAACATACACTGAACTCTGTTCTTAGGGATTGTTCCAGTGAGACAACCCACCATGTACTCCTACATGGCCTCTCACCGCTACGTTTACCAAATTGTGTTCACACGCTTAACTCTCAACATCAGAACATAGCACTGTACTCTAATTCATTCCCAATGAATCAGACCTGACATACTCTAAGAAATAGCAGGCATGGCATGGCAAGAACACAACATGGCTCAAGCAACTCCTACACCTGCTAGTGGGTTTTAACTATTTACTATGGCAATGACAGGTCATGCAGAGGAATGGGTTCAACTACCGCATTATAAAGTAGCAGTTGAATCGTTGTTGTCCTAATGCAATAAATGAGAGCAGGAGTGAGAGAGTAGGATTGTATCGGAATGAACAAGGGGGTTGCTTTCCTGGTAGATCAACAGGGGGGCACTGCTCCTCAGACAGGTACTCTCAAAACACGCTCCGGAGCAGGACCTATCGAGAAGGAACGGTGTGGAAAATCAAACACAAGCATATGCAACAATATGATGCATGAACATGGCATGAGTATGTGATGTTGTTTGAGGTAATGCAACTAGCATTTTTTTGGTTGAAGTCAATTTGAACCAAGGGTTCAAATGCAACTCCAAATTAAGCTCTTGAATATTCCTTTTATATGTTTCCTCATATACAGCATGTATAAGTTGGTTTGTCATGCATGAAAATGGTACAGATGGATAGATTGAATTTTTCTGGTCATTTTTCATATATAAATTATTTCAATCTGAGCTACGGTTGAATTTCTATGAATTTTTGAAGTTTAAATCATTTTCTGGAATTTCCTATTTTAAAATAATTCCAGAAAAAGAATAACCGCGTCAGCATGACGTCATCACTATGTCAGCGAGTCAACATGGCTGTCCAGGTCAAATCTGACGTGTGGGGGCCACACGTCAGTGCCATAGTTAATTAACAGAGTTAATTAATTTTTAAACTAATCCTCAACTAAAATTAGTAGAGCCGGGCCCCACATGTCATTGACCCTGGGTGGTCAAACACCAGGTCAACTGGGGGGTTAGACCCGGTCAACTCCACCGGCGTTTAGCCGCCGGCGAGGCCGAACGCGGCGGAGGGCTCGGGATCACCGTTCCGGCGACCAAAAGGATGGCGGATACTACAGGGGCATAGCCTGCGCTCGTCCGCACCGATTGGAGCAAGTGGGAGAGGCGGGGGCGGCCGGAGCTCGCCGGAGTTCGGCTTCGAGCGGAATCGGGCTGTGGGGCACGGAGAGGCCACCTGAGGGGCTCTGCGGCACCCTCGTGGCACCAGGAGCATGATGGGGTGCTCGGTTTGGGGGGAGGCGGGCCAAAACGACGGCGGCAACATGGATGGCGGCGAGGAGCTACGGCCGTGGCGGGGAAACGGTGCTAGAGCGCGCGTTAGCAAGGGGGAGAAGGTGGGTTCAGTAGAAGAGCTCACGACGATTCGTCGGGCGTGCTCAGCGGCTCGGGGGAGGGGTTGGAGCGGCCGCACGGTCGCCGATGATCTTGGATGGCCGAGGTTGAAGACGAGGTTGGTGAAGCCGTTGTGGGGTTTCCGGCGATGCGTGGCTCGGTGAAGAGCTTCAGCACGAGTAGACAGAGCTCATGGGCATGGAGAGGAGGCGAGTCAATGGTTCTGGGCGCGGTAATGGCACGCGGCGACGACAGCAGCGTTTCGGTCGTGGGGAGAGAGAGCGATCCAGGGGAGGAGGAAGAGCGAAAGGGGTACGGGGCGGCGCGTGGCGTCGTCCAGGGAGGCCAGACCGTCGAGGGGGAGGGCACGCAAGCAGGCTGGTGGCGTGGCGCCCATGCGCGCGGGCGGCGAGCGCGTGCCCCTGTCCTCCTGGCGCGAGGAAGGGGACGACTGGCAGTGCCAGTCGGCTGGGCCATCCTGTTGGCCACTGGGCCAGGCCAGGCTGCACAGTGACGGGCTGCACAGGGGGGTAAGTGCAGGTAAGCGGTTTTCCACTTCTTTTATTTTCTATTTTCTGACATTTGTTTTGATTTAATAAAAATACTAAATCAATTTATTTTCTTCTGAAATTTATTCTAGGAGCTAGTTGAAGTATTCCAGAGCCCCTTACATAAAAATCAAAATTGTTGGACATATATGAATAAATATATCATATATATATATATATATCCAATGCAAATAATTATTGCAGTAATTCCAAATGGCCAAAATAAATATTTATGAGTTCCTAAAAATATTGGTTTGATTTTTACCTCTGACCAATATTTTCAGAGAGCAACATGAACATTTTCTTGGACCTTTTTGGAGCAACGTTTATCTGGGTTATTTCCAGAAATGATTTCTGAGGGTTTCACAATCCCCATTTCAAATTTAAATGGAATTTGAACATGGTGCACAACTGACTAGCTGGTCTAGGTCATACCAGAACTAGGGATGTGATAACTCGCCCCCACTCGAAAAAATCTCGTCCCGAGATTCAGGAGTTGGTGGAAAGAAAGCGGGGTACTCAAGTCGAAGACGATCTTCACGCTCCCAAGTAGCTTCTATCTCGGAATGATGAGACCACTGAACCTTGAGAACCTTGATGTTATGATGTCGAGTGACACGCTCTGCTTGATCCAGAATGCGGACGGGGTACTCTCGATAAGTGAGGTTATCTTGGAGATCAAGCGTTTCGTGGTCCACTCCGCGGATGGGATCCGAGAAGCAACGCCTGAGTTGAGAGACGTGGAAGACATCATGAACTCGAGAAAGATGTGGGGGTAGTTCCAACTGGTAGGCCACCTCTCCTCGTTTAGCGAGAATGCGAAAAGGACCAATGTAACGAGGAGCCAACTTGCCCTTAATACCGAAACGATGGGTACCCTTCAAAGGGGTAACCCGAAGGTAAGCTTTATCGCCAACTTCATAAGCCACTTCCTTATGACTATGGTCATACTGGCTCTTTTGACGAGATTGGGCTGTTTTCAAATTCTCACGAATGATGCGAACTGGTTCTTTTGACGAGATTGGGCTCTCCTGAATTATGTCCGGTCCAAAGAATTGTCTTTCACCGGTTTCTGACCAGTTCAGAGGTGTTCGACATCTTCGTCCATACAGAACCTCAAAAGGAGCTTTCTTGAGGCTGGATTGGTAGCTATTGTTATAAGCAAACTCAGCGAAGGGAAGACACTTCTCCCAATCCATACCGAATGAGATAACACAAGCTCTAAGCATGTCTTCGAGAATTTGGTTGACCCTTTCCACCTAACCACTTGATTGAGGGTGGAAATCGGTACTGAAGGAAAGATGGGTGCCCATGGCAGTTTGGAAACTCTCCCAGAAATGAGAAGTGAAAAGACTACCACGGTCTGAATTGATCTCTAGTGGAACACCATGAAGTGACACTATTCGAGAAATATATAAGTCAGCGAGCTGACTAGCGGTGATACTCTCTCAAATAGGTAGGAAGTGAGCCACTTTGGAAAGACGATCAGTGACTACGAAGATAACATTATTCCCTCTCTTGGTCCTGGGAAAGCCGGTGGTGAAGTCCATACCAACTTTATCCCATTTCCACTCAGGAATAGATAAAGGCTGAAGGGTGCCAGCAGGCCTTTGATGCTCTACCTTAATGTGCCGAAAACGTCGCAGTTAGCAATAAACTGAGCAATTTCTCTCTTCATCCTAGTCCACCAGAACCTCTGGCGTAGGTCATGATACATCTTAGTACTACCGGGATGAATCATGAGACGAGATTCATGCGCCTCCTTAAGGATTAATTGCCGAGATGCTGCTTCTTGGGGACCACCAGGCGATTCCCGAAGAAAACAACACCCCGATCGTCTATAGAGAAACTACCAGCAATGCCCTTGGCAATGTTTCTCTTGATCCGGGTAATCCCCGTATCATGCTTCTGGGCTTCTATGATATGATCCACAAGAGTAGGTTTCGCCACCAAGGTAGAAAGGAACCCGTGAGGAGCAATGTGAAGGTTAAGTTTACATAATTCCTCATGGAGAAGTGGTTGGCCTTGCTGCAACATGAGATTGTTGCAATAGGACTTACGACTTAGCGCATCAGGCATGACATTCCCCTTGCCTGGGGTGTAGGTAATCCCTAAGTCGTAATCTGAGATCAACTCCAACCAACATCTTTGCCTAAGGTTCAAATCTGGTTGGGTGAAGATATACTTGAGACTCTGGTGGTCGGTGTAAATCTCGCAATGTTTACCGAGAAGGTAATGTTGCCAAGTCTTAAGTGCATACACTACGGCTGCAAGCTCTAGATCATGTGTAGGATAATTCTCCTCATGTGGATGCAACTGTCGAGATGCATAGGCAATCACATGGCGATCTTGCATAAGAATGCAACCTAGTCCCTGTCGTGAGGTGATATCTCTCCAACGTATCTATAATTTTTGATTGCTCCATGCTACTTTATCTACTGTTTTGGAAAATATTGGGCTTTATTTTCCACTTTTATATTATTTTTGGGACTAACCTATTAACCAGAGGCCCAGCCCAGAATTGCTGTTTTTTGCCTATTTCAGTATTTCAAGGAAACAGAATATCAAACGGAGTCCAAACGGAATGAAACCTTCAGGAACGTGATCTTCTCACCGAACGTGATCTAGGAGACATGGACCCTACTCCAAGAAGTTTCGGGGAGGTCACGAGGGTGGAGGGCGCCCCCCTGGGCGCGCCCCCCTGCCTCGTGGGCCCCTCGGAGCTCCACCGACGTGCTTCTTCCGCCTATATATCTCCATATACCCTAAAAACATCCGTGAGCACAATAGATCAAGAGTTCCGCCGCCAGAAGCCTCCGTGGCCACCGAAAACCAATCTAGACCCGTTCCGGCACACTGCCGGAGGGGGAAATCCTTCTCCGGTGGCCATATTCATCATCCCGGTGCTCTCCATGATGTGGAGGGAGTAGTTCTCCCTCGGGGCTGAGGGTATGTACCAGTAGCTATGTGTTTGATCTCTCTCTCTCTCTCGTGTTCTTGAGATGATACGATCTTGATGTATCGCGAGCTTTGTCATTATAGTTGGATCTTATGTTTCTCCTTCCCCTCTTCTCTCTTATAATGAATTGAGTTTTCCCCTTGAAGTAATCTTATCGGATTGAGTCTTTAAAGACTTGAGAACACTTGATGTATGTCTTGCCGTGGATATATGTGGTGACAATGGGATACCACGTGCCACTTGATGTATGTTTTGGTGACCAACTTGCGGGTTTCGTGACATTGGGAACCTATGCATAGGGGTTGGCACACGTTTTCGTCGTGAATCTCCGGTAGAACTTTGGGGCACTCTTTGAGGTCCTTTGTGTTGGATGAATAGATGAATCTGAGATTGTGTGACGCATATCGTATAATCATACCCACGGATACTTGAGGTGACATTGGAGTATCTAGGTGACATTAGGGTTTTGATTGATTTGTGTCTTAAGGTGGTATTCTAGTACGAACTCTAGGGCTGTTTGTGACACCTATAGGAATAGCCCAACGGATTGATTGGAAAGAATAACTTTGAGGTGGTTTCGTACCCTACCATAATCTCTTCGTTCGTTGTCCGCTATTAGTGACTTTGGAGTGACTCTTTGTTGCATGTTGAGGGATAGTTATGTGATCCAATTATGTTAGTATTGCTGAGGGAACTTGCACTAGGAAAAGTATGAACCCTAGGCCTTATTTCCTATCATTGCAATACCGTTTACGCTCAATTTTATCATTAGTTACCTTGTTGTTTTTATATTTTCAGATTACAAATACTATTATCTACTATCCATATACCACTTGTATCACCATCTCTTCGCCGAACTAGTGCACCTATACAATTTACCATTGTATTGGGTGTGTTGGGGACACAAGAGACTCTTTGTTATTTGGTTGCAGGGTTTCTTGAGAGATACCATCTTCATCCTACGCCTCCTACGGATTGATAAACCTTAGGTCATCCACTTGAGGGAAATTTGCTACTGTGCTACAAACCTCTGCACTTGGAGGCCCAACAACGTCTACAAGAAGAAGGTTGTGTAGTAGACATCAAGCTCTTTTCTGGCGCCATTGCCGGGGAGGTTAGCGGTTGAAGGTATATCTTTAGATCTTGCAATCGAGTCTTTTTGTTTCTTGTTTTATCACTAGTTTAGTTTATAAAAGAAAATAAAAAAATGGAATTGAGTTTGTCTCATACGCTTCACCTTTTTAATATCTTTTGTGAGTATGATGGAAAGGATAATTGTGCTCAAGTGCTAGAAGAAGAAATCTATAAAATGTTTGGCACTAAATCTTTGAATGATGAGCATGATTGCAATGTTGTTAGTACGAATTCTTTAAATATCCATGATACTAATGATGATTTCTCTAGTTATGATGAAAATGTCTCCTATAAACATGTCAATTTTTGTGGAGTGCATTGGGTTTGTAAGTACACACCAAATAGGGAAGATAGATATTGCAAGAGGCATAAATACTTAGAAACTGAATTGTTGCAAGAAAGTCTTGATGATTGTGCTGAAAAATTCAATATTTTTCGTGCCCCTTGTGAACTTTGCAATGAACATGGTCATTTAAATCTCCAATGCAAATTGTTTCATGACCGGATCGTATCCAAAAATTGTGACAATTTGATTACCCTTGAGCATCATAAAGAGCTTAGTCTTCTTGGGGTATTAGGAAATGAAATGTATAACTAAGGATATTCCAAAATTTGCCCTTTATAAAGTTCTTCATTTTGATCTAGAGAAAATTGATATGTAGTGTGCGGTGAATTGCATTGAAAATCCTTATATTGCCAACTACATAAAGAAAAGAAAACAAATATAAGATGAAGAGAATACTAATGAAAGGGAAGAGACTTCCCAATATCCTCCTATTATTTCTTATGATGAATCAGGTAACGAGGAGGAGTCTCATATTCAACCAATCTCATTAATAAGGAGCTCCAAAAAGAGGATTGAACCCACACATGATGTGGTGAAGAAGAAGAAAAGAAAAAGGAGGAGAGGTAAAAAGGTACCCCTCCCAAATAATGGTGCTCCTATTACTATTGTGCCTCATGAAAATATAATTGTGGAAGATAATGATACTTCTTATGATCTTGAAAATCTTTTTGGCACTTGCTTGGAAGAAAATGATAATTGCTATACTATTGGTGCTATCCGTACTATTAATTACAAGAGTGATTATGCTTATGATATGAAAAGGCCCAAGCTTGGGGATGCTATGTTAGATGAAGATGATGTTTTTGATAATATATTTGCTGCAATTAATGTTTGTCCCAAGCTTGGGGATGCTACGTTTAATAAAGATGATATTTTTAGCCTCCCAAGTTTTGATATGCAAATTTATAATGATAATAGCATGCCTCCTACCTATGATGATTATTGTGATGATACTTATGCTATAAAAAGTACTGATTATACTTATAAAACTTATCAATATTATGGTTACCCCTTTTCTGAACATTACTCTTTTAATGTGGAAACAATTTATAGTATCCAAGTCTCTTATGATACTCCCACTATTATTCATGAGAAGAATTTTGCTTGTGTGGAGAGTAATAAAAATTCTATGCTTATGCATCATGAAAAGAATGCTTTAGGTGCTGGTTATATTGTTGAATTCATTCATGGTGGTACTGAAAATTATTATGAGGGAGGAATATATGCTTGTAGGAATTGCAATAATATCAAGTTTCCTCTCTATGTGCTTAAAATTTTGAAGCTATGCTTGTTTTACCTTCCTATGCAAGTTGATTCTTGTTCCCACAAGTTGTTTGCTCACAAAATCCCTATGCATAGGAAGTATGTTAGACTTAAGTTTGCTAGTCATATTCTTCATGATGCTCTCTTTATGTTTCAATTCTTATCTTTTATGATAGCATCATTGAAATCATCATGCCTAGCTAGGGGCGTTAAACAATAGCGCTTGTTGGGAGGCAACCCAATTTTATTTTTGTTCCTTACTTTTTATTCCGGTTTAGTAATAAATAATTCATCTAGCCTCTGTTTAGATGTGGTTTTATGTGTTTAATTAATGTTTGTGCCAAGTAGAACCTTTGGGAAGACTTGGGGAAAGTCTTGTTGACCATGCTGTCAAAAACAGAAACTTTAGCGCTCACGAGAATTGCTGCCATTTTTATTTGGAGATTTCTATTTAGTTAATTATTTTTTCTGCTGATCAATAAACAAATTTCCCAGGTCGTCGAATTTTGGTAGAATATTTTGGGTTCCAGAAGTTTGCGTTAGTAACAGATTACTACAGACTGTTCTGTTTTTGACAGATTCTGTTTTGCGTGTGTTGTTTGCTTATTTTGATGAATCTATGGCTAGCAAAATAGTTTATAAACCATATAGAAGTTGGAATACAGTAGGTTTAACACCAATACAAATAAAGAACAAGTTCACTACAGTACCTTAAAGTAGTCTTTTGTTTTCTTTCTCTAACGGAGCTCACGAGATTTCTATTGAGTTTTGTGTTGTGAAGTTTTCAAGTTTTGGGTGAATTCTTTTGATGGATTATGGAACAAGGAGTGGCAAGAGCCTAAGATTGGGGATGCCCCGGAAGGCATCCCCTCTTTCGTCCACTTCCATCAGTAATTTACTTGGAGCTATATTTTTATTCACCACATGATATGTGTTTCGCTTGGAGCGTCTTGTATTATTTGTGTCTTCGCTTGTTAGTCTACCATAATCATCCTTGCTATACACACCTTTTGAGAGAGCCATGTATGAATTGAAATTTGTTAGAATACTCTATGTGCTTCACTTATATCTTTTTGAGCATGATAATTTTTTCTCTAGTCCTTCACTTAGATCTTTTAGAGCACGGTGGTGGTTTGTTTTAAAGAAACTTGATCTCTCATGCTTCACTTAGATTATTTTGAGAGTCGTTAATAGCATGGTAATTTGCTTAATGTTAATATACTTGGTATTCAAGATATGTGAAACTTTCTTTTTAGTGGGTTGAATACTAAGATAAGTTTGATGCTTGATAATTGTTTTGAGATATGGAGGTGATAATATCATAGTCATGCTAGTTGAGTAGTTGTGAATTTGAGAAATACTTGTGTTGAAGTTAGCAAGTACTGTAGCATGCACGTATGGTTAAAGTTGTGTAACAAATTTGAAGCATGAAGTGTACCTGGCTTGTGCATCCTTATGAGTGGCGGTCGGGGACGAGCGATGGTCTTTTCCTACCAATCTATCCCCCTAGGAGCATGCGCGTAGTACTTGATTTTTGATGACTTCTAAATTTTTGCAATAAGTATATGAGTTCTTTTGACTAATGTTGAGTCCATGGATTATACGCACTTTTACCTTTCCGCCACTTGCTAGCCTCTTTGGTACCGTGCATTGCCCTTTCTCACATTTGTGCTTCAAAGTAGCACCTTGTTCTTCATGTAGTGAGTCTCATATATTGTGCTTCAAAGTATATGATACGCTCTTTCACGCATCCAAACCCCGTTATATGATACGCTCTTTCACGCATAAACCTCTCTATATCTTCCTCAAAACAGCCACCATACCTACCTATCATGGCATTTCCATAGCCATTCCGAGATATATTTCCATGCAACTTCCACCATCATCATCATCATGACATGCTTTACTTTTGTCATATTTCCATTGCATGATCTTGTAGTTGACATCGTATTTGTGGCAAAGCCACCATGCATTATTTTTCATACATGCCACTCTTGATTCATTGCACCATCCCGGTACACCGCCGGAGGCGTTCATATAGAGTCATATCTTGTTCTAGTATCGAGTTGTAATCATTATGTTGTAATCAATAGAAGTGTGATGATCATCATTATTAGAGCATTGCCCAATCAAAAAAAGAGAAAAAGAGAAAGGCCAAAAAGAAAAAAAAGAAAGGCCCAAAAAAAAGAGAAAATAAAAAGGGCAATGCTACTATCTCTTTTTCCACACTTGTGCTTCAAAGTAGCACCTTGTTCTTCATGTAGTGAGTCTCATATATTGTGCTTCAAAGTAGCACCATGATTTTCATATAGTGAGTCTCATAAGTTGTCTTGTTCATACTAGTGGGAATTTTTCATTATAGAACTTGGCTTGTATATTCCAATGATGGGCTTCCTCAAAATGCCCTAGGTCTTCATGAGCAAGCAAGTTAGATGCACACCCACTAGTTTTCTTTTGTTGAGCATTCTTAGCTCTAGTGCATCCGTTGCATGGCAATCCCTACTCCTTGCATTAACATCAATTGATGGGCATCTCCATAGCTCATTGATTAGCCTCGTTGATGTGAGACTTTCTCCTTTTTTGTCTTCTCCACACAATCCCCATCATCATATTCTATACCACCCATAGTGCTATGTCCATGGCTCGCGCTCATGTATTGCGTGAAGGTTGAAAAAGTTTGAGATTATTTGAGTACGAAATAGTTGCTTGGCTTGTCATCGGGGGTATAGAAGTTGGGAACATCTTTGTGTGACGAAAATGAAGCATAGCCTAACTATATGATTTTGTAGAGATGAACTTCCTTTGGCCATGTTATTTTGAGATGACATAATTGCTTGATTAGTATGCTTGAAGTATTGTCATTTTTATGTCAATACGAACTTTTGTCCTGAACCTTTCAGATCTGAATATTCATACCATGATTAAGAAGATTTACATTGAAATTATGCCAAAGTATCACTCCGCATCAAAAATTCTCTTTTTATCATTTACCTACTCGAGGACGAGCAGGAATTAAGCTTGGGGATGCCTGATACGTCTCCAACGTATCTATAATTTTTTATTGCTCCATGCTACTTTATCTACTGTTTTGGACTATATTGGGCTCTATTTTCCACTTTTATATTATTTTTGGGACTAACCTATTAACCGGAGGCCCAGCCCAGAATTGCTGTTTTTTGCCTATTTCAGTATTTCGAGGAAACAGAATATCAAACGGAGTCCAAACGGAATGAAACCTTCGGGAACGTGATCTTCTCACCAAACGTAATCCGGGAGCCTTGGACCCTACTCCAAGAAGTTTTCGGGGAGGTCACGAGGGTGGAGGGCGCCCCCCCTGGCCGCGCCCCCTGCCTCGTGGGCCCCTCGGAGCTCCACCAATGAGCTTCTTCCGCCTATATATCTCCATATACCCTAAAAACATCCGTGAGCACAATAGATCGAGAGTTCCGCCGCCAGAAGCCTCCGTAGCCACCGAAAACCAATCTAGACCCGTTCCGGCAACCTGCCGGAGGGGGAAATCCTTCTCCGGTGGCCATATTCATCATCCCGGTGCTCTCCATGACGAGGAGGGAGTAGTTCTCCCTCAGGGCTGAGGGTATGTACCAGTAGCTATGTGTTTGATCTCTCTCTCTCTCTCTCTCTCGTGTTCTTGAGATGATATGATCTTGATGTATCGCGAGCTTTGCCATTATAGTTGGATCTTATGTTTCTCCTCCCCCTCTTCTCTCTTGTAATGAATTGAGTTTTCCCCTTGAAGTAATCTTATCGGATTGAGTCTTTAGAGACTTGAGAACACTTGATGTATGTCTTGCCGTGGATATCTGTGGTGACAATGGGATACCGCGTACCACTTGATGTATGTTTTGGTGACCAACTTGCGGGTTTCGTGACATTGGGAACCTATGCATAGGGGTTGGCACACGTTTTCGTCGTGATTCTCCGATAGAACTTTGGGGCACTCTTTGAGGTCCTTTGTGTTGGATGAGTAGATGAATCTGAGATTGTGTGACGCATATCGTACAATCATACCCACAGATACTTGAGGTGACATTGGAGTATCTAGGTGACATTAGGGTTTTGATTGATTTGTGTCTTAAGGTGTTATCCTAGTACGAACTCTAGGGCTGTTTGTGACACCTATAGGAATAGCCCAACGGATTGATTGGAAAGAATAACTTTGAGGTGGTTTCGTACCCTACCATAATCTCTTCGTTCGTTCTGCGCTATTAGTGACTTTGGAGTGACTCTTTGTTGCATGTTGAGGGATAGTTATGTGATCCAATTATGTTAGTATTGTTGAGGGAACTTGCACTAGCGAAAGTATGAACCCTAGGCCTTATTTCCTATCATTGCAATACCGTTTACGCTCACTTTTATCATTAGTTACCTTGCTGTTTTTATATTTTCAGATTACAAATACTATTATCTACTATCCATATACCACTTGTATCACCATCTCTTCGCCGAACTAGTGCACCTATACAATTTACCATTGTATTGGGTGTGTTGGGGACACAAGAGACTCTTTGTTATTTGGTTGCAGGGTTGCTTGAGAGAGACCATCTTCATCCTACGCCTCCTACGGATTAATAAACCTTAGGTCATCCACTTAAGGGAAATTTGCTACTATCCTACAAACCTCTGCACTTGGAGGCCCAACAACGTCTACA
This sequence comes from Triticum monococcum, assembly GCA_034509565.1. Classification (NCBI taxonomy): domain Eukaryota; kingdom Viridiplantae; phylum Streptophyta; class Magnoliopsida; order Poales; family Poaceae; genus Triticum; species Triticum monococcum. The sequence continues at coordinate 445,034,768 of CM067845.1, forward strand.
AGAAGAAGGTTGTGTAGTAGACATCATGAGGCATCGCAGTAGATAACAAAGTATTTAGTGAAATCTGGTGGCACAAGTATGGGAGCAGAAGTTAGGCGTCTTTTTAGTTCCTGAAAACTGTGCTCACACTATGGGGACCACTCAAACTTTTTATCTTTCTTGAGAAGTTCCGTGAGAGGTTTGGCCACTTTGGTGAAGTTCTCAACGAAGCGGCGACAATAACTGGCTAGACCAAGGAAACTCCTAACTTGCTTAACTGTTTCAGGTGGATTCCAATCAAGAACGGCCTGAACTCTTTCGGGATTGACGGCAATTCCCTTACCAGATATCACGTGGCCTAGGTAGGTCACTTCTGGCAACCAAAATTCGCACTTGGAGAACTTGGCATGAAGGCGGTGCTCTCTGAGTGTTTCTAGCACAAGTATAAGATGTTCAGCATGATCTTCCTCGTTCTTTGAGTAAATAAGAATATCATCGAGGTAAACCACGACGAACTTATCTAAGTACTCCATGAAGATCGAGTTCATCAAGCGAGAGAAAGTAGATGGAGCGTTGGTTAGACCAAAGGACATGACGGTGTACTCATACTGACCATAACGAGTGACAAAAGCCGTCTTCGGAATGTCCCCATTTCTGATCTTGATTTGGTGGTAGCCTAACCTCAAATCCATCTTGGAAAAGACTGAGGATCCAACGAGCTGATCATACAGGTCGTTGATCCTGGGGAGCGGATACTTGTTCTTTATCGTGACCAAATTAATGGGACGATAATCTACAACCATCCGGTTCGTACCATCCTTCTTCTTGACGAAGAGGACGGGGCGAGCCCAAGGAGAAGAACTAGGACGGATGAAACCCTTTTGTAAGGATTCATCGATTTGTTTCTTAAGCTCAGCTAGTTCTAAGGGTGCCATCTTGTAAGGTCTCCTAGAGATTGGAGCGGTTCCTGGGATAAGATCTATGACAAATTCTACATCTCTATCAGGTGGAATACCTGGCAGTTCCTCTGGAAAGACATCCGGAAAGTCATGGACTACCAGGATATCTTCAAGGTCAGGATGGGGTTGGCATTAAGAGAATAGAGCTGATGCTTTGCAACTCTAGTGGAGACAGTGACTATCTTGCCAGATGGGTGTGTAAGATGAACATACCTAGTGTAACAATCAATCTTGGCATAATGAGCTTTCATCCAGTCCATACCCAAGATGATGTTAATATCTGTAGACTTGAGGGCTATAAGTGATGCAAGGAATACAAGTCGGTCAACAAGGATTTCATTACCATGGCTTATTCTGGTAGTTTGCCATCTACACCCTGGAGTTTGGATTTCAAGTGGAGTTGGCATATCAGAAAATGACATGTCGTGCAAATGAGCATAGCCTTCAGAGATGAAGGAGTGAGATGCTCCGGTATCGAACAGAACCGAAGCTGGATGACAGTTGACAAGGAGTGTACCAAGAACGACATCCGGATCATCATGAGCGTCTTTAGCTGAGACGTGATGCACACATCCACGTTCAGTGGGAGCTGACTTGACACTAATCATCTTGCGTGATGGCTTATCACGGCCAACGGACTTCTCAGGCTAGCATGGAGCATAATTGGTTTGAGAGCAGTCACGTGCATAGTGTCCTGGCTCTCCGCATGTGAAACAAGTCCCTAAAGTAGGACGTGGACCTGCTTTGACAAGCGGTCTACCAATAGGCCTGAGTGGAGTATGTAACTAATCTAGGTGAGGCACCACATAAGATGGCCTCGGTGAACAACCGGGTGGAAGAGCGGAGTTCGGAACCCAAATCCGGCGCTTTTGAGAAGTAGAACCGGAGGAAGAACCCAAACCACGATTGTGCTTATGAGACTCCTCGTAAGTGAGTTGAGCTGTCTCTGCATTAATGGCCTTGTTCACAAGAGCCTGGAATGTATTGCAATGATGCAAGTGGAGATCACGACGCAACTTGGGGTTGAGACCCTTCCGGAACCTAGCCTGCTTCTTGGCGTCCGTGGACACCTCTTCTGTAGCATAGCGGGCAAGGTTCTCAAACTCTCTACTGTAAGCATCAACATCCATCTTACTCTGGGTGAAACTACAGAACTCTTCTCTCTTGCGGTCAATGAGAGCATGAGGAATGTGATGCTCGCGAAAAGCCTCGGTGAAATCTCTCCAGGTGGTTATCTGGCCAGCTGGAAGCATAGCCTCATAGTTCTGCCACCAAATACTAGCAGGACCTTCCAGATGATAAGCAGCGTAGGTGACCTTGTAACTTTCAGCTACGTTCGCAGAATGCAGCTTGTGTGTGATACTACGTAGCCTGTCATCTGCATCGAGTGGTTCAATGGAATGATGGAAGGTAAGTGGTTTCAGACCAATGAAATCATAGATGGACGCTGACTCTTTGTGCTGATGGGAGGCGTTCTCCTCAATAGGTGCTAACAAGCGGTTAGAATCTCGCTTGTTCTTCTCCATCTCTAACATGAACTCTGCCAACGAAGGCTGGTCGGGAGTATCCTCATCCCTACCATCTCCGTGGTTCCGGCTATGAGCAACAGAACTTTGGTTAACTGACGACATCCTGAAGAACCAACCAAGGAAATAAGGATGTAGAATATAGTACGAGGAAAATACTATCTCTTGAACTCCTAGGACATTACTGGCAGCATAACGGCAGTAAAATGCTCAAAATGAGACATTCTGCAAAAGACGGGTAACACCAAACTCAACATCATCACTCAAGGTTCTGGGATATTGCTAAATAGGCTACACCGGATGTACTCAAACTGGGATAAGACTCAGATCAACCAAACCTTAGAGACTACGGAGTAGTAACACGTGATCCTGATAGACAAAAGATAAAGCCTAGTTCCTTAACCCCGTAGGAAAGATAGGATGACTCAGATCATAAGGGCATGAGGTATAAGGAGTAAAAGAGCCTTACGTTCCCTTCCACAATCAATTCCCATATATAACTAAAGAATTTCTAGACTCAACTTCAACCAGGTTGGCTTGCAAATCCTACAGGCAGTCAGGCACTGATACCAAAGCAGTCAGGACCCCGATTCCAAGTCACATCGATCTAGCCGGTAACACCTCATATCACTTTGCGGCCTCACGCACGGTATTCCCACGGGTGTCTCCTTACCCTGGCCCGGGACCGTTTGTGCCTTTTGGCTCACGTATATGAGTGTGTCGCTAGCATCCATATGACAGAGAACCCGGGCCGACATGGCTAGTCGTGAACCCAAAGCGGCACTAACCTATGGGGACAGGCATACATGATTCACATCGAGCGTGTCGGTCAGCAGCGTGTGAATCCAGGCTGTAGCACTGGGCTAACAGGACTCCGGGGAACCAGGGCTGTAGCAGGCTAGGCAGGACTCCGGATGTCACCGCGTGACATTTCCCCGAAGGGACAGACACAGGAACGAAGTGAAACACATGCCGGCCAGTCAAGTGTCCTGAGTAGTGGTGCTAGGCTAGCAGGATTCCAGTGAACCGGGCTGTAGCGGAGTACTATGGCTCGAGGAAGCACTAGACTACATTTCCCCATAAGAGAGGCTGCCAAGGATAAACAACTAGATTGTCGGATCCCACACATAGCAATACACGTCACACGTACACATAACATGCAAGTAAGTGCTCTACAACATGGAATCACAACATAACGCAAACTCATATAGATAAAGGCTCAGCAGAGCCACATAGCATTAATACAAATAGGGGTCACATGACCCATCATTCAGAGCATACAAGCAACGGAAGCATTACATGTCTGAGTACGGACAACTACAAAAGAAAAAGGCCGAGAAGCCTGACTATCTACAAGTCCCTCCCAAGGGTACAAGATTGTAGCTGAGGTAACCAGCTACTCGTCGGAGTCCAAGCGGTACTACTAGTGCGACAGATGTCTCACCTGCAAAACATAAATAAAGCAAACGTGAGTACAAAGGTACTCAGCAAGACTTACATCAGATCCTATCATACATGCAATTGTATCAAAAAGGTAATGTGGTGTTTAGTTGTAGCAAGCCAGCTTTGACTCAGTGGCTATCCTGTTCTACGACAACGAGAAACTTCTTTGAGATGATGCAGCGCACACGAGTCCACTAATCACCACATCAATACACTACTATGGATTCATCCCCGTCTCCTTACGAGAAGGCCATCCATATCACTCACACTTGTCTTGAGCATTTTAATGTATCCACTTTAAGTTGTCTATGTACCACGTAAGCATCCAAGAAGTCCATATCTGAGGACACGGCTATTCGAATAGATCATGATAACCCTGCAGGGGTGTACTTCTTCACACATGCTCTCACCACTTATCACCATATACACGTCATGTATCTCGGCAACCTTCAAGCGGAAGCCTGGCGAGGGTGTCGGCCACGACCTGACTAACCAAACAAGACTCTAGTCCAGGTTTATCGCCTATTCGGGTTCCATATGCAAGGAGATCTGGCCGGGGTTTCGCTCGAGGCCCCAAACGATGTGTACAGAGTTCCCGAGCCCACCATCCGGGTGCCACTCGGTACACCGGGCCACGTGTGCCTAGTCTATCCCAAGTCCACCCTGCCAGGTGCCTCTCGGTAGAAAAATAGCACTACCTATAAACACCGGAAACTATTTGCAACTCGTGGACAGAGATCAAGTTGGCTAATAAGTCGAGAGGGGTCGAGTTAACGGAACCCAATATGTGGTAGTAGCTAGTCCTTGGACAACATACACAGAACTCAGTTCTTAGGGACGTTCCAGTGAGACAACCCACCATGTACTCCTACATGGCCTCTCACCGCTACCTTTACCAAATCGTGTTCACACGCTTAACTCTCAACATCAGAACATAGCATTGTACTCTAATTCATTCCCAATGAATCAGACCCGACGTACTCTAAGGAATAGCAGGCATGGCATGGCAAGAACACAACATGGCTCAAGCAACTCCTACACATGATATTGGGTTTTAACTATTTACTGTGGGAATGACAGGTCATGCAGAGGAATGGGTTCAACTACCGCAGCATAAAGTAGCAGTTGAATCGTTGTTGTCCTAATGCAATAAATGAGAGCAGGAGCGAGAGAGTAGGATTGTATCAGAATGAACAAGGGGGGTTGCTTGCCTGGTAGATTAACAGGGGGCACTGCTCCTTAGACAGGTACTCTCGAACACTCTCCGGAGCAGGACCTATCAAGTAGGAACGGTGTCAAAAATCAAACACAATCATATGCAACAATATGATGCATGAACATGGCATGAGTATGTGATGTTGTTTGAGCTAATGCAACTAGCATTTATTTGGTTGAAGTCAATTTGAACCAAGGGCTCAAATGCAACTCCAAATTAAGCTCTCGAATATGCCATTTATATGTTTCCTCATATACAGTACGTATAAGTTGGTTTGTCATGCATGAAAATGGTACAGATGGATAGATTGAATTTTTCTGATCATTTTTCATATATAAATTATTTCAATCTGAGCTATAGTTGAATTTCTATGAATTTTTGAAGTTTAAATCATTTTCTGGAATTTCCTGTTTTAAAATAATTCCAAAAGAAATGACTGCGTCAGCATGACGTCATCACTACGTCAGTGAGTCAACATGGCTGTCTAGGTCAAATCTGACGTGTGGGGGCCACACGTTAGTGCCATAGTTAATTAATAGAGTTAATTAATTTTTAAACTAGTCCTAAACTAAAATTAGCAAAGCCGGGCCCCACATGTCATTGACCCTGGGAGGTCAAATGCCAGGTCAACTGGGGGGTTAGACCCGGTCAACCCCACTGGCGTTTAGCCGCCGGCGAGGCCGAATGCGGCGGAGGGCTTGGGATCACCGTTTCGGCGACCAAAAGGACGGCAGCGACCACCGGGGCATAGCCCGCGCTTGTCCGCACCGATTGGAGCAAGTGGGAGAGGTGGGGGCGGCCGGAGCTCGCCGGAGCGAAGCTCAGGGCGGCGGCCGGACTTCGGCTTCGAGCAGTATCGGGCTGCGGGGCACGGGGAGGCCACCCGAGGGGCTCTGCGGCACCCTCGTGGCACCAGGAGCACGATGGGGTGCTCGGTTTGGGCGGAGGCGGGAAAAAACGACGGCGGCGACATGGACGGCGGCGAGGAGCTATGGCCGCGGCGGGGAAACGGTGCTAGAGCGCGCGTTAGCAAGGGGGGGAAGGGGGGTTTGGTAGAAGAGCTCACGGAGATTCGTCGGGCGTGCTCGGCGGCTCGGGGGAGGGGTTGGAGCGGCCGCACGGTCGCCGGCGATCTCGGACAGCCGAGGTTGAAGACGAGGGTGGTAAAGCCGTTGTGGGGCTTTCGGCGATGCGTGGCTCGGTGAAGAGCTTCAGCGCGAGCAGACGGAGCTCATGGGCATGGAGAGGAGGCGAGTCAGTGGTTCTGGGCGCGGCAATGGCGCACGGCGGCGACGGCAGCATTTCGGTCGTGGGGAGAGAGAGCGATCCAGGGGAGGAGGGAGAGCGAAAGGGGTACGGGGCGGCGTGGCGTCATCCAGGGAGGCCAGAGCGTCGAGGGGGAGGGCACGTAGGCAGGCTGGTGGCGTGGCGCCCATGCGCGCGGGCGGCGAGCGCGTGCCCCTATCCTCCTGGCGCGAGGAAGGGGACGATTGGTTGTGCCAGTCGGCTGGGCCAGCCTGTTGGCCACTGGGCCAGGCCAGGCTGCACAGTGATGGGCTGCACAGGGGGCTAAGTGCAGGTAAGCGGTTTTCCACTTCTTTTCTTTTCTATTTTCTGACATTTGTTTTCATTTAATAAAAATACTAAATCAATTTATTTTCTTTTGAAATTTATTGTAGGAGCTAGTTGAAGTATTCCAGAGCCCCTCACATAAAAATCAAAATTGTTAGACATATATAAATAAATATATCATATATATATATATATATCCAATGCAAATAATTATTGCATTAATTCCAAATGGCCAAAATAAATATTTACAAGTTCCTAAAAATATTGGTTTGATTTTTACCTCTGACCAATATTTTCAGAGAGCAACATGAACATTTTCTTGGACCTTTTTGGAGCAATTTTTATATGGGTTATTTCCAGAAATGATTTCTAAGGGTTTCACAATCCCCATTTCAAATTTAAATGGAATTTGAACAAGATGCACAACTAACTAGCTGGTCTAGGTCATACCAGAACTAGGAATGTGACAAACACGATGAGTGAGAAGTGGACGCGCTACAGAGGGTCATGGAGACAAGCAGAGCTCGGGGACAAGAGGAGGAAGAAACCATGGCGCGAACAGGGACGGTCGGCTACAGGTTTCTCATGGGCGCGCGGCGACGAGCGCTGACGGATGGCTTACGGAGGTGGGAATGGCTCCAGGAGGATGGCGACGACGCGGTAAAATTGTTAGACATGTTCATGGGTGCAAAGACGATGAGAGGGAGAGGGGCCGGAGCTAGAAGACACCCTGGGTGCGGCCAACGGCGCCACAGCGCACACACTGTTATGCCATTAACGCGGTCACCAACTGGCATGTAGTGGGGGCGATGGGCTGGAACGTGTTGTCTAGTGTGTAGTCCATCAAGGGGAGGTTGCAACTGAGGTGGTAGATCAATGAAAAGTGCTCTGGTTAAATGGTAATCTACCTCTGAAGTTTACTACACTAAACTTGAACGTGTACTATTGATCCGCTGTAACTTGGTTGGGTCCAAAAGGTTTGTCTAGGGTGATTAGCATTGGAAGGACTATAATTCTAGAGGTTTGAACCATAATGGAGCACAAACTAATATAGTTGATTTGTAACTCACATTATGGTCCAGAAACTAGATCAAGAAGGTGCACTCACGTGGAGTGTCAAACTGAGATGAAATTTGGCAAGGCTCAGTGATATGGTCATAGGAAGTTGCTGTAAAAATTTCATACCAATTGGACAAGCCAAAGTGGTACTTGCTTCACAAACATGTCCTCTGGACAGAAACTTGCAAAACTTCTAGAGGAATATTTGCTTTATGAATTGGTCCCAAATTTGGTGGAGAGAGGATTTATGGGTAGGAGAATGCTCTGGTAAATTTTCAGACAAAATGAAGCAATATAAAATGTACTTGCTTCACAACCTGAAAATATTTCTAGAAACAAAGATTTGGTCCTGTGCTCACATAGTTCATTAGATAAGGCTTAAAATTGTAGGAGTGTGCTAAAATAAGTTCATGAAGGAGTGTGCAAAATTCCAACTCATTTGCATAAACCTAGCTAGCACTTCCTTCACAAAGCCTTTTGTCTGGCAGAAACTTTGAAAAATCACAGAGGAAGTTTGGCAAGGAAAATAAAGTTGAATTTTGTCATAGGACAATTATTTGGAGAGGAAAAGATGTCCAAAAAGTTTGGGGTTAAATGGGCAGGGATGAATAGCACTTGCTTCACAATGTGCCATTCAGGACAGAATAGGAAATGAATTTATTGAGCATGATGAGAAATATGGACAATGAAATATTTTGCCATATTTGAGGAAGATATGACCCAAAAAATTTATAAGAATTATTTGGGGATTTTGGGATGGGCATAATTATAGGTTGCTTCACAACCTAGGGCAGATAAGGTTATTCCTTTAATAGAAAAAAGAATTTTCCCGAGGAGAAGAAATTAGGGTTTGGTCAAGGAGTGAAGTGACATGATCTTGGGTTGGATTTTAGTATGATGAGCCACTTGGGAGGGGGAATGAGGATGATTTCCCAGGTGGCATGGCCACATAACCACTCCAAAAAGAAAAACAGAGCAAAAACCAACAAATCAAAAGAAAAAGAAAAGGGCAAAAAACCAGGCTATTAGAACTCTTACCCCCTTAAAGAAATCTCGTCCTCGAGATTTAGTTGCTCAGGGAACAAGTATGACTTGAGGACACCGTTTCCAGCACGGGTATCATTTTTCCTTTAGTTATTATTCCCCCGAGAATTTCATATGATCAACTTACCTTACACTGGGGTGGTTTGCTTCACCTTTCCCAAATTCTGTCAGGTTTTTGCTCCTATACCAATTCCTTTTGTTGACGTTGATTTTTCCATATCTGCGGTGATATCCAATGGATCTGAGCATAAATTTCCTTTTGTCATGAAAACATTAATACTTTTCTCATGGGGTTGCGTCAAATAAGTGCAGGCCTTCTGGCTTAAATAAATGCTGAGAATTAATCATGGCCATCTTCTTCCGTGATCTGACTGCTCATAGGTGTTACTGATTTTGATTTATTTCTTTGGCTCGAGCGTGAGATATGTACCAAAGATCTAATTGCCTTTTGTCAGGAGCAATGTAACGGGGTATGGAGTTATAGATGTGTCATACCTCAAATATTTATATCTTGAGACTGGCCCGACAGGGGCTGACAGACGAATGCTTTTCCTAACAGACTGACCGCGTACACGATTCCGTTGGTGATTATACCTGACCTGAGCTGATGGTTCTTCTTTTGATTTTCTCATTTTGTCGGTATGCCCAATTGGATTTTTCCATGCTAACCATTCCAAGTGGGTCAGCGGGATATGAAATCCTTGTAAACCAGAGTAGGCCGCTGAGAGTATGCCTTTGTGGATCCATATGGAATTATGTCGTCCAACTAATTTGGGCATCTGGACCCTCATGGTCGTGCAAAAATCATCATACCTCTGCTATCAGTCTCACCCTTTAACGGTCATGATTTTCTTTGTCAAGATACCTTACTGAAATAACTTGGCCACACCTGTCCTTGATTCTTCGTATGACCATGGATGTCATTAGTGCAATATTTTTGACATTATTCCATGTGCCTGTTTTCTGACCTGGGTCTGAACACATATGACATATACCCGGGGTTTGTAGTTGTACGGAGCTCATTGTTGAGTCCAATTATACTAGAAGGTGACAAGGTTTTAGGACATCTCCTTGTCAGTTGCGGGAATAATGACCTTGATGACCATTGTCAGGGTTGCTGATTCTGTGATGTCATCCCCAGATCTTGTCGATCCTTGTAATTCATGAGATGTATCTCTGCTTATTTTCCTTTGCCTAACTCGGGAGATTGTGGGATCCTTACTTTCCTTAGGTATTTGTCCTGGATCCTTGCTGCATCTCGTATGAGTGACTGATGTGACTGGGGATGCATGCTCACCCTATATCAGAATCATATGCAACCAAACACTTGATTTCTAAAGAAGACACATTCCCTGATGGATTTGGGATTCCCACAAAAATGTTGTGAGTCTGGTGCTTGAGCGGTACTGCCATACATTGGCAACTCATCATATAACCTCTGAGGACGGTGTAATAATATGATACTGACGCAGACTGAATGGCTTACGAGAGAATCCATCCGAGTACCTTGCTGAGAAAGACTTGTTAACTTCTGCTCAAATCTTTTGTCTAGGTATCGTGCAGAAGAAGGCTCTATAGCCTACACACAAAGCTTGGTTGATTATTGTGCTGGGGAAGCCTGAGTTCCGTACTTGAGAAGCTTCTCCTCCGGTTTGCTTGTTGATAAAAATTCATTTTCGTCTGTCAGAAGCTTTTTACCGAAGTATATTGCTGAGAAAGACCGGGTATCTTGGACCAGAAATTGTTCACATATCATGCTGAGGAAAATTGAGGAGCCTTGCATCATAAATTTCTTCCAATAACGTGTGGAAGAAGACTGAGTTACTTACATCCAAAGCTTCATACTAATATGTAGACTGAAATCTACACACAAGCCCATACTATTTTGTGGCTGAATATTTGCATGAGAAAATTTGTTTGACTGTCTTCCTTGAGCATATCACATTCTGACTTTATTTCAGATGATAATATATTTCAAGGATCATGCATTGCTGAGCCAATTTTTTTATATGATCCATACCTTTGACTGAAAATATATCGTTGAGCTTGTACCTGACTTGTCTTGCTGCTGACTTGATCATTACTGCTGTGAGGATTTTGTACTGATGTAGACTTGACTTATCAGTACTGTTGTGAGGAGTGCACACTAATGCAAAATTTGATTATCAGCCTCAAGATCAGATATTCCCCATTTCACTACAGTCGGCTGAGAATTCCATTATGTTTAGTTGAGTTTCCCAATATTTTAACTCCTTATTACTTCTTCGAGTCTGGTGTCAGTTGACGAGCAACTCTTTATAGGGGAAAAAATAATGTAACACCGGGGCCCAAAAGGAAGAAGCAAAAGAAAACCCAGCTAAACAAAAGCACACAACAACAATCACTACACACTCAAACAAAGTCACATAGTACTGCTAGTCACACAATATGCATGCCTACTTAACCACACAAATCTCGCGGGGTCTCCGATTCTACGATCTAGCATGCTGTGACGGTGTGCACAAGGACGAATAAACGTCTGGAAGAATTGGTGTAAACAGCGCTACACCACGTGCTAGCTTAGCCAGGTAGCAACCTGGACTAGCTCAGAAGCGAGGACACACTCAGTAATCATGTAGTGGGACATGAAGGTCGCAACCACATTATTATCAAGCGGATGGAAAATATCCGTACTCGTCCAAGAAATAAGGATAGCGGAGAAACTGAGTCTGCTGGCATTGCCCTTTCTTGATGATTAAGACCATTAAGGGTTGCCAACATGACAAGAAAAATGACGATCCATGGTAGAAGCATGACTACCACAGAAACAAAATGGGGATGGAGGAAGGAATTCGACACGATACCTGAGCACCATTTTTGCAATCAGTGTCGGGATCACTTGGCATCACTCTGCTGGGACAGAAATGACACCAAACACCGAAGAACGAGCAAGAAAATAAAAACTGGAGAAATGCAAAGGCTGAGCTGTAGTGGATCCGAACCGATGCCATCTACACTCACCAGATAAACCTTCAGCAACAAAAATAAGGCTATATGCATGCTATGCAACAAAAAATGCAAAAAAACAAGCCACACTATATAATACCGATTTCTACCGGTTTCTAATGCTTGCACTGACTAGGGCATCCTACAGCCAGACCTACTCTGATACCAAGCATTGTGGCACCCTGGCTCAGAGAAAACGGAACGCCCCGTATTCCAGCCCAGAGATCGAGGAGAAGTCTCTGTAATACGACACTGCTTGACATAGAACAAATCAGCTTTATTACAAGAATAATATTAGAAGGGTCTGATGTTACAAAGAAGCACATCAACACGGCGACACTGCACCTACGATACTAGACTTGCTCTATGCTAGCAGTGGAACAACTCGAAGCAGCGGAATACTTCTAGCAGCGGAACAACAACAAAGGTTGTGAACTCCACTCTGCAGGGACTCTGGCTCGGACACGATCTAGCTCGCATGAACTTACACCTCGACAAACAATCAAGCAGTCATGGCATCACCTTCAATCTGGCATGACACGCCAGGTCAGTACATTGAATGTACTTGCAAGCTCACAACAACCATAAACATCAAGGAAAGACAATCACATAGCATTTAACTGGTTAATTAAATTAACAACTATTATTATGAGGCAACTACTAAGCATGGTTTGAAAATACTATCATACTGATAAGCCAACATCTCAAATCTCCATAACCATATCACTCTTGGCTAACCGACCAAGTAATATACCATCTCGATCACCTCATGATCAAAACCAAATGGTGATCACTCACGGATCATAAATGGAACATCCACATGATAACCTTGTGACCACATCACAAACGGAATGATCATCCTCCAGATCATCCCAACATCTTCAACATCCTACCAAACTGTTACTGCTCAAAGTACATCAACATATAAATCACCTATAAGTCATTCCTTCATATGAGTGTTGATCGAACGATGTGACCTAGTACGAACTTGTGCCCATTGACCGATGACGCGGCTATCGATAGATTAAACACACACACTCTACAGAGGTAGCGCACTTTACCCACACCGTGGAACCCATGGCCTCGCACTCCCATTCGGGTGGACCAACGACATTCTGACAAAACCGATCTACTGCCATGACACTCTCCCGGCCACTCTGACCAACACCCCTTTTGGGTTCAGCCCTGGGTGGCCCCGTGCCTACCAAAGGCACTAATGGCCACCATCGTCGGACAAAAAGGCTGTCGGATCACGGGTTCCGGCAGACCCTTAAGGTTCGAACACTGGGGTGCGCGCGGAGATCACGCCTTCTACCTCCCCGTCTCACAAAGATCTAAACTACTAAAGGAACTACACGAGAGACACAAGGTTTATACTAGTTCGGGCCACCATTGTGGTGTAATACCCTACTCTAGTGTGTGGTGGGTGGATTGCGTCTTGGGGCTGATGATGATGAACGGTACAAGGAAGAACAACCTCGCGAGGGTCTGTTCTTGGCTGGGGTGATGAACTGCTAGGAGGAGTTCAGTCACCCTTCTCTCTCTCTCTCTCGCTCACTCTCTCTCTGCTTTTCTCTCACTTGTCGACCATCTGGTTGAGATCGAACCAAACGAACCCATCCCTTGCTGCGTGGGTGGCCGGTCCTATTTATAGGCAAAGGCCCTGGGCCTCTTTCCCAAATATTGAGCGGGATGGGCGCTAACAATTGGCCAATTTGAAGGGGAACATCAAGTACACTTATCCTGACTAAAGTTGGTCTTCGCCTGCGAAAGGCTCTGCGGTGACGCCGTGCTGGGCTCCATGGTGACCTCCGTCTCGTAGTCCGCTTGGTCTTGGTCTCGTTGCACCGAAATGGCAACCTTTACCTGATGCCTCGGTACTCCGCGGCTGCGCTTGCCCCCTTTGCACCAAAGAGAAAGAAGGACGCTGCGCGCGCTGGCGCCCGCCTGGCACCCTCGGTCGTCATGGCTTGCGTCATGGGCACCTCGCGAGGTACCCCGCCTTGATTTCTCCGCCTCCTCGCGAGCCAGCCTGAGGAGGCTGCACCAGAGGATGCGCCGTGTCGTCCGCCCCGCGAGGCTTGACCCCTCGCGAGGGTCTTGAGTCTTGTGTTGATGAAGATGGGCTATGATGGGCCTCCTTTGAGCCACGCTGCAGGCCGCAGGCAAGCAAGTCTGGGGACCCCCGTTCCCAGAATGCCGACCGTAGCCCCCGGGCCAAAGGCGCGCATGGACTTGGCCATGCCGAGAGGTGAAAGGGCAAGGGCGAAGCACCGTGGGCCCTAACAGCCTGCGGCCTTGGGCGCTGCGTGGAGGTTGATTGGACGCAAGTGCTTCAGCAACCACGCAGGTTGGTAAAGGAGCGACATCTTCCCAGACTTCGCCTTTTGCTTTCTCCGGTCGCTGCTCAGATCCCCTTTCTTGCGCCTTCCCTTTGTTCCTCCAAACTTCCAGATCTACTCCAGCTGCACGACCTAGGAAGCCATGGCGCCTCGCCAGCCTCCGGCCGAAGCTTGGTATTCTCCTGCTCTAGACTTGCCGAATGTGTCCAAGGCGAGCCTTGCCCGGCTGCGCCAGATGGCGGCGGCGCATGGCATCAACGGGACGAAGGTGTTCAAGACCGCCTCCACCACCCCTGAGGGCCGAGGGAGCACCTTTTATCCTCTCTTTGCAAGCTCCATTACTGCGGGCCTGGTGCCTCCCTTCTCCGAGTTCTTCTTCTCTGTCCTCCGCCATTACAACTTGCAGGCTCTACATCTCCACCCCAACTCTGTCCTTCTTCTGGCGATCTTCGCTTACTACTGCGAGGCCCATGTAGGGGTGCAGCCTTCGGTGGCCTTGCTGCGCCACTACTTCTCCCTCCGGGTCACCGTCGGCTCTCCTTCTGCGTGCGCGGGCTTCGTCGCGTATGGAGGCACCATTGCCATCTCGAATCCCGGGAAGAGGATTGAGGGCTTCAGGAGCAAGTGGGTCTTGGCAGATGCCGGGCGCATCCACCCTCGGCTAATCTTGCCCGCGGAGTAGCCCATGAGCTCTAGCAACTGGTGCCGAGCGGAGCTCATGGACCCCCACGTGAAACTGGTGTTGGAGAAGATGGACGCGGACCTGAGGCCGGCCAACATGGCGGCGGCGAAGTTGACTGGTGCATCGCTGCTGAAGGAGTTCCTGGAGCACCAGCTGGCTCCGCTCCGGCGGTACCCCTCTCCAATGTGGAGGCCTCATCCGAGCCCCGAGGCCGTGGACGAAGAGGATGTGACCGCGGTTCTCCAATCTCTGGTCGGGGGCGAGGAGCGGGTGGTGAAGTCCATGCCTGTTTTTAACGGGGACGGGCTCGTGCCCGTGGCGGCTTCTGAAGGACCGGTGGATGTGCCCTCTGGCGACTCCAGCAATGAGGAGGAGGAAGAGGAGCAGGGAGAGGGGCCCGACTCTGGGGCGACTGATGGAGAGTCGAGGGCTCCCCTCTCCCGGCGCGGGTCCCACACTCTCCGCCTTCCGCCGAGCGATGATGATGATGATGACAATGACGTACTGGGTAGCGGGAGCTCGCCCACGATCCCGGAGAGGGGCAGGACCGGGTCGATCCCCCGTGGGTCCGTCCTGACTCTGGGGCGTACCGTGGACGCGCCTTCTGCTTCTGAGGTCGACCCTTCCAGCCGGCTGTCAGGCTTCAAGTTGGGCCGGAGGCTGCCCGAGCTCACTGGCGATGACCCGTAAGTGCTTGATCCTTGATCTTTTGTTTCTCATTCCGCCGACGAGGCTTGATGATTGCTTCTCTTGAATAGGCTGGCGCCAGCGGCGAAGAAGCCGAAGGGAGCCCCCGCCTCCGCCTGCAGGGGAGGGAGATCGTGACGCGCGGGCCTCTCCTGCCCGCTCATCCTTGCGAGGCTTGGCTGAGCTGGCTGGGGTGAGCCCAGCCCCCACGGCTCGAACGACTCCCGAGGCGCCCTCGTCTGGCGCCACTGCTATGGCTGTGGAGGCGCAGCGGACTCCACCTCGGGACACTGCAGCCTCGCCGCCGCTACTTTCTCCTCCCGTTCCGCCGACCGTTGCTTCCCCAACTCCTCCTGTTGTCTTGGAGCGCACCGATGTCTCTCCGCCTTCTTCTTCCATCCTGGAGCGTGCCGTTGCTGAACTGGATCGGCTGCGGCAGGATCTTCTCGGCGCCGATCCTCGCCTGGTGGCCGG
The DNA here is from genome assembly GCA_034509565.1 of Triticum monococcum. Classification (NCBI taxonomy): domain Eukaryota; kingdom Viridiplantae; phylum Streptophyta; class Magnoliopsida; order Poales; family Poaceae; genus Triticum; species Triticum monococcum. Next base: position 445,050,736 of record CM067845.1, read on the forward strand.
GCGCCTGGAACTGGCTTCGGGTGGATTCGCTCTGATGCTTCGATTCGGGCGGCGTTGGTTCAGGCCTCAATGGCCTATGACAGAGAGAGGGAGGCCACCCTCGAGGCGAAGGCGCTAGAGGACTAGCTGCAAGGCCTGCGGGACCAGCTCGCGAAGGAGGTTCATCTTCGCCAGGAACAAGAAGAAGGCATGAAGGCTCGCGAGGCAGCCATCGAGGGCCGGGAGGCCAAGCTCAAGAAGCGCCACAACTGTCTAAGTGCGTTGGGGGAGGAGCTGGAGGTGACGAGGGTCGAGCTGGACAACAAGGCCAAGGTTCTTGCCGAGGATCACGTGGCCTTCGCGGACATGGAGAAAGATGCCCGTGCTTCCCTGAAGACGCTTTACGAGAGCGGCCTGGACAGCCCGCTAGCCGGTGATGGTGACGGCCCCGCCGAGATGCTTCCTTTCCTGGTTAAGGCCCTTGGGGACGTCGCCCTTGGCATCGGCCCCACGGCCGAGGCCGAGGCGCGTGTCCTGTCTTCTGCTGCGCTGACGCGGGTCTTCGCCCACATCTACCTTCGTGATCCCAACGCCGACCTCGACGGCCTGCTGGAACCGGTGAGCGGCGAGGGTGCTGCCGCTACTGTCGAAGCCGTGGAGGGGCACGCGGAGGCACTGCTGGGGAAGTTCCGGGCCTTCAACACCAAGCCAAAGCAAGGCGCTGCCGGCCCTGCTGCTCCACAAGGCGAAGCCTCTCCGCACAGCTTCACCGCCGACAAGTGACTCCGTTCCATCCCTGTTCTTCTTTCAATTCCTACACATGCATCACGCCTCGGGGAGGCATTTAAACTTGCGTTTGGTATTGAGACGACAGTATGGGTTGTAATATTTGCTTTTAAATTCCTTGAATTTTATGTTTTTCTTCCCTACTTGCTTGTGTTCTACGCCGGCAGAGCCCGGCCCCGCGCGTGCCTCACCCAGCATTAGCCCCGACCGGAAACCAGGATGGGACGAAAGGAGTGAGGGGCTACGTGACAAGTTAGGCTCCTGAGTCACGATGCTCAGGAGTCCCCCTTGGCGTGCGAACAACAAGTAGGGAGGCGTGATGTAGGTGTATCTTCCGTTCTACGTCTGCAGAGCCGGCTCCGCGTGTACCTCACCCAGCATAGCCTTTCGGAACTAAGGAGTGAGGGGCTACGGAGCCAGTTAGGCTCCTGAGTCGTGATGCTCAGGAGCCCCCCTTGACGCGCAAACAGCGGGTGATGAGGTGCAATGTAAGCGGGGCTACCATTCTACGTCTGCAGAGCCCGGCCCTGCGCGTACCTCACCCAGCATAGCCTTTCAGAACTAAGGAGTGAGGGGCTACGGGACCAGTTAGGCCCCTGTGTCGCGATGCTCAGGGGTCCCCCTTGATGCGCAAACAGCCTTCATACCTTGGCTCCGCTCAGGGAGAGACGCGCGACGAACTAGGCCCGAGGGGCCTGGCTTGGCGGCGTACGTCTGGGCGTGACCCAGTCGTAGCCCCCGTGCCTAGCCCCCTCGCGCGGCACTCCCGAGGGGAGGCGTTGCGATGAGGCCAGCCACTGAGCTCTGGGCTCCCTGAGGTTAATGCGGCCCGAGGCAACCCCCAGTTGTTTATCACCAGCACGAAGCATAGCGCTTCCGTATGTGTACGGGCATAGCCGCTCCTCGGCAGTGTCATCAGCCAGCGCGGAGCATGGTGCTTCCACTGGTACGTGGGAGGGGGCTCCCCTCCGGGAGAAGCCCCCGGGGCGTGTACAGCCCCGCCCTGACACGTGGCCGGCACGGTAGGGCTAGGTGAGGTGTATCTGGGCACCAGTGAGCGAGCGCGGGACTCACGAGGCCCTACGTCTAGGCAGGTTGCGCCTGGCACTGGGCCGTATCTTGAGATGTGTCCCTGCAAAATTTGGCTAGATGCCGGTACTCTACGTCCTCGGGTCCCGGCCCTCGAGCTTGTCTCAGCCGTCGCTGGTATGCCAGGTCACGATGCCGTGGACAAGGCCAGAGGGTGAGGGCTGGAGAGCCAGTAAGAGCCCTGAGTCACGATGCTCAGGCACCCCCCCTTTAACGTGCAAGTGGCCGACATGGAGAAGAAAGGATGCCATGGACAGGCATCAAGCAATCAAGCGTGATAGGCGAATGCATAATTGGACATAAAAGCAAGGGAGATACATGCCACTAGGCCTAGCCCAAGCGGCTTGGGGATGATGCAGCTCGAGGGGCGCCCCCGTCAAGGCAAACTAACGACCGAAAAATAAAAGGGGGTACATGCCGCAGGGACGGACCCACGCGGCCTGGGAGTGATGCGACCCTGGGAGGGTGCTCCCACCTGGGAATGAAGCTTGAAAGATGTCACCTGAGGATGTCATCGGCGAAGCGGCGTTGGTGCAGCAGACTCGGTGGGCTGCGGAAGCTGATCCTCATGAGCCCCTAGGCCCTGGGGCCTCGGGAGGCTCCGGAGGCACTGGTGACTCCTCGCGAGCTGTCTTCATCTCCGCCAAGGCCGCGGAACGCCTGTCTTCCTGAGCCTCCATGATGCCCCTCATGAGGCGCTGGTACGCCGCAGCCATGCTCGGCAGGCCGTAAGGCATGCGAACATGGCTGTGGGGTGGACCCCCGCAGCGCCCCACTTGTGAGGGCCAGAGATGCTCCGTCGTGGCGATCTGATTGAGCCCTAGTACGTCGACGCAGACGCGCAGCCCACCATCCTCGCTTGGATGTGGGGCCACAGCTGGTAGACGGCGGCAACCTCTCATGATCCTTGACTCCTGTAGTTCTTGAATGGCCTCGTTAACGAACTCCTGCTGGTCTGACCTTCCTTGCCTGGCTCCTTCTCGTGGGAAACGTGCTTCGAAGCACGCCTCCACATGGTGCCCAAGCGCCTCCCTCGTGACCCTGGCTAGGTCGGTGGCCCTCCAGGTGAGAGCCCCCGAGCCCTGCCTGAGGAGGGCGCCAGGCGCGCTTTCCTATGCGATGGAAGGGGGGTCCCCTGGGCAGGCACGGGCCCTAAAGGGCCAGCCTCCTGAGGGGCTGAGCCTGATGACGTCTTCTTCTTCTTGGGGGTAGTCTCAGGAAGCCTCCTGCTTCCGCGATCTGGGTCTTCCAGTGACGCGGCCTGAAAGGCTCGCTCTAGGGAACACACTGCATCCTTCTCTTCACAGGGCATCGTGATGACGCCACCACTTCCTGGCATCTTGAGGATGTTGTAGCCGTGGCGAGTCACGGCCATGAACTTGGCCAGAGCAGGGTACCCGAGGATGGCGTTGTACGGCAGGCGGATGTGGGCGACGTCGAAGTCGATGAGCTCGGTGCGGTAGTTGCTGCGAGCCCCGAAGGTGACAGGGAGGCGGACCTGCCCGATCGGGACTGTGGAACCGTCGGTGATTCCGGAGAAAGGCTTGGTTGGCTGAAGCTAGTCATAGGGCACCTGGAGGTTGTCGAATGTTTCCACGGACAGGATGTTGAGCCCTGCCCCTCCGTCGATGAGGGTCTTGGTGACCAGCACGTTGCTGATGACTGGGGAGCAAAGCATCGGCAGGACTCCGGCCGTGGCCATGCACTTGAGCTGGTCCGCTGAGCTAAACGTGATGGCGCAAGCCGACCACCTGAGGGGGCGCGTTGCTTCGAGCTTGGGGAGAGCTGCATTCACTTTGCGGGAAAACTGCTTGAAGATACGTTGAGAGGCTGGGGCTTGAGCTCCGCCCAGGATGCAGGCGATTACGCGCGGCTCTTGGAAGCCCCCAGCCCCCTCGTCTTGATGGCGGTCTTCGTTCCTCCTTGGCTAGGGCAGCAGCGGAGGTAGGCCTGCGTTGCCTTGAGGGCGATCCTCACGAGGCTAATCCCTCTAGTCTCCCTCGCGAGGCAGGTCCCGCCAGCGGTCCTCGCAAGGTTGGTCGCGCCACCCCTGGCGCGGGCCGCGATCTTCCCAGCGTCATGGGTTTCTTCCTCCTCCTCGGCCGTAGCCTTGGTCAGCACGGTCAGGGCGACGACCGATCCTTCCTTCTCGCACGGCGCGGAGTTCTTGACATTCGTTGGTGTTGTGGGTGTGGAGGTCATGGTACACAAAGTACCGGCTGCCCCTGGAGGGTTCGGGAAGATCCTTGCCCCACTTGGTGTCTGGTTCTGCTGCAAGTACGGCAGCCCCCTTGCGCTTCATGTCCTTGGCCTTGGGCTTCTTCTCTTCTGGGTCCGCGCCAGGCAGCTCCAGGAGGGAGAGACGTCCCTCCTCAGCCCTGGCGCACTTGGTCGCCAAGTTGAACAGCTCCAAGGAGGTGCATTGGTCTTCATGCATCGCTAGCTCCTCCTTCATCTTGACGTCGTGCACGCCATTGGAGAAGGCCCAGATGATGGCCTCCTCAGACACCTTGGAGATCTTGAGGCGCGCACTGTTGAAGCGCTGGATGTACTTTTGCAGAGTCTCTCCGGGTTGTTGCTTGATGCGGCGCATGTCGCTCATGGCGGGTGGCCGGTCGCGAGTACCTTGGAAGTTGGCGATGAAGCAGGTGCGCATCTGGTCCCAGGAGGAGATCGTGCCCGGAGCCAGATTCAGGAGCCAGGTTCGAGCTCCTTCCTTGAGCGCCATGGGGAACCAGTTCGCCATGACCTTTTCATCCCTGCTGCCAGCCTCGATACCCAACTCATAGAGCTGGAGGAACTCTGCGGGGTCAGTTGTGCCATCGTAGCGAGGAGGCAGGTCTGGCTTGAACTTGCCGGGCCACGCGACGCTGCGCAGCTCGGTGGTGTAGGCGCGGCAGCCGGCGGTGGCCACGAAAGGCTTCGGCTGGTGGAGAGGTTGGTCTTGAGGGTCCCCACGCACTGCAGCTAGGAGCAGAGCGGGGTCTTGGCGTGCCGGAGCTGGACCGGGGTCACGGCGTGCCGGAGAAGGGAGCGCCCGGGCAGCTCCTTGCGGGCGAGGGACTTCTTGGCAGCTCCGTTCTTGTTGCGCTGGCACCTGACGGAGCGGGTTCCGCCCAGGGGCCACGCACCTTGGAGCCATGGCATCTTCCTGGACAGGAGGCAGCTGGTGCGCCTCTGGAGCTTCGTTGCCCGCGCGGGGCGGGGTGTGGCGCAGAGGAACGGACGGCGCGGAAGAGCCCCCTGCGGCGCGGACAAGCTCGGCGCCGCGGTCGAGCCACTCTTCGTAGACGTCATCAATGGGGCGGTAGCGCAGGAGCTCGTTTGCCGCGAGGAGCGCAGCTCGAGCCTCCAAGGGTGCGCGGAGCGCGCGGGACGAAGAGCCAGCTGGTGCGAGCAATGGAGTAGCGGTGCGGCCGTCTTGGCGAACGGATGGATGCTGAGACGAGGCTTGCTGCTCGCCCCCCCCCCACCCCCCCCCCCGCGGGTCGGTGGCGGTGTTGACGGTGGGCGACGGGGAATGACGAGGACGCCCGCCGACGGGGGCCGTCTGGGCGACGCGAGAAGCGATGACGGCCCGGCGCTCGGCGCGGGCCCGACAAGCGTCGGACATGGACGCGACGGTCGGAGGAGAATGGAGTGGTGGAGGACGGACTCCGGCGCACCCCTACCTGGCGCGCCAAATGTCGGATCACGGGTTCCAGCAGACCCTTAAGGTTCGAACACTGGGGTGCGCGCGGAGATCACGCCTTCTACCTCCCCATCTCACAGAGATCTAAACTACTAAAGGAACTGCACGAGAGACACGAGGTTTATACTGTTTCGGGCCACCGTTGTGGTGTAATACCCTACTCAAGTGTGTGGTGGGTGGATTGCCTCTTGGGCTGATGATGATGAACGATACAAGGAAGAACAGCCTCGCGAGGGTCTGTTCTTGGCTGGGGCGATGAACTTCTAGGAGGAGTTCAGTCACCCTTCTCTCTCTCTCTCGCTCACTCTCTCTCTGCTTTTCTCTCACTTGTCGACCGTCTGGTTGAGATCGAACCGAATGAATCCACCCCTTGCTGCGTGGGTGGCCGGTCCTATTTATAGGCAAAGTCCCCAGGCCTCTTCCCAAATATTGAGCGGGAAGGGCACCACCAATTGGCCAATTCGAAGGGGAGCATCAAGTACACTTATCCTGACTAAAGTTTGTCGTCGCCTGCGAAAGGCTCTGCGGTGATGCTGTTCTGGGCTCCATGGTGACCTCCGTCTCGCAGTCCGCTTGGTCTTGGTCTCGTTGCACCGAAATGGCAACCTTTGCCTGATGCCTCGGTACTCTCGGTCGTCATGGCTTGCGTCATGGGCACCTTGCGAGGTACCCCGCCTTGATTTCTCCGCCTCCTCGCGAGCCAGCCTGAGGAGGCTGCGCCTGAGGATGCGCTGTGTCGTCCTCTCCGCGAGGCTTGACCCCTCGCGAGAGTCTTGAGTCTTGTGTTGATGAAGATGGGCCATGCTAGGCCTCCTTTGAGCCACGCCACAGGCCGCAGGCAGGCAAGTCTGGGGACCCCCCTTCCCAGAACGCCGACAAAGGCGCCTAACAACAACTACGGGCTCACAAAGTCATGTTTGCTTACCGGGCCAGGGTACCGCACGCCCATAACCTTCCCTCGTTGGAGGCACCGGCGAGAGGCACAACAATAGACTGCATTAGGGCCTTCCCATAAAAGGCAAAATTTGTTGCACTCGAAAAAGCTCGGTTCAGTGGCACCTGACCAACTTAATGACGGAATTTATCCCCAAAATATAATTGTAATGACTGATACTCCGATATCATCTATCAACCTATAATCCAAGTCATAGCATACCCAACAAATAATCCAAGCATCATAACATCATACCAAGATACTCTGAGGATATTGTAACACTACTATCATGATGAATCCAAGAATGATAAGACTACTAATCAAATATCAAGAACTAACTATCCAACTATGATCCAGATGCAAGCATCATCTCCAACATCATACTCCAAAATATAATATCATCTAGCATCATGATGGAAATAACACTAGCAACTAATAATCTAAAGGCAACATGATATCCAAAGTAATACTCCAAAATAATACCAGATACCATCATGAAAATAATCATAATAGCCATTAAGAAACCAAAGGCACATGTCATCCACATAATAATCAAAACATAAGTCCTAGAACTTCAGGCAACATCTAGATGAAAACCATACTCCAAGAAATGCCATGAACAATTCATACATAGGTAATGCAATATCTTAAACAAGTTTAAATAAATAAACCATGTCTCTGCATTGCAATCATGCAAATGGAGGGTGTGGCTTGCCTGGGGTGGAAGAAATCACCGGGAAGAAGTGCGAGAAGCTCGCGGAAAGAATCGCCAGAAAACGTTCTCTCTCGAAGGGGACTGATTAAGCGCAAGGGAAAATGGTCATTTTTAGAATGTTAGAAGATGGTGAAAGTGATTCAAATAGAACGGGCTCGACGAAACGAAGAAGTGGGCTTTGGAATCACCTCATTTGGAGTTGTGGTTGAAAAGATATAGCTATTTTTCTGCCAGGGTCCTATCTGTAAGAAAATCCTCACAAATAGGCCCTTTACCGAAAAAACAAAAAGCGCACTTCCTGGAAATACGCCTTCACTGAAGTGGAAACATATTTCTGTCTCAAGTAGAAGGGGTATACGCTTTCGATAAGCGAAGACATAATCCAATGGATTACGCCTCCACTTATCCAGCATGGCAAAGGCGGGGCCGGTGGCTGGCTCACTGACGCGCGGGACCCGCAGGGCCCATGGCCAGCTGGGAAGGAGGGGGCGCCTTCTCTTCCTTTTCCTCACGCATGCCCGATGGAGCAGAGCAGGAGCTCGTCGTCGGCGCTCATCTGGTCGACTCCGACCACCTCCGGTGGAGCTCAGACCACTGGAGTGGCCAGCGCAAGGAGCCGCACCCGCCTGAGGGATCTTCCCACGCCGGAGAACCTTGGAGCAGACGGAACAAGGAGCCGTGGCGGAGGAGAGCTTCGGCCGCCGGCGAGTTCATGGCAAACAACCACGGGAGGAGGAGAAGATGTGTTGGGGTGGCTCCGGGGTGAGGATGGAGGTCTCTGGTGGTGGTGGAAGTGAGGGCGGAGCTCCGTCTTGCTCGGATTTGAGCGGAGACCGTCGGCGGGCACGGCGGCCATGGGAGTCGAGGAGAGGCTTCGGGAGCGATTGGAGGGACTAGGCAGGGCTAGTGGAGGTGCATGAGACGTGTGGTGAGGTCGAACGGCTCGGGGGAGGGCTATATATAGTCGGGGTGAGAGGCATGGGCTCGGGTGCCGCCGGGTACGTCCGGCCAAGGCTCTAACGAGCTCATCGAGCATGGGAGGGTGCGGGAACACGAGGAGGGAGAAGAGGACGCGCTACAGGGGGTCACGAAGACGAGCAGAGCTCGGGGACAAGAGGAGGAAGAAACCATGGCGCGAACAGGGACGGTCGGCTACAGGTTTCTCGTGGGTGCGCGGCAACGAGCACTGACGGAGGGCTTACGGAGGGGGGAACGGCTCTAGGAGGACGGCGGCGACGCGGTAAAACTGTTAGACATGTTCATGGGCGGGAAGACGACGAGAGGAGAGGGGCTAGAGCTAGAAGACACCCCGGGCTTGGCCAACGGCGGCAGAGCGCGCGCACTGTTATGCCATTAGCGCGGTCACCGCGTGCACTGGCATGTAGTGGGGGAGATGGGCTGGAACGTGTTGTCTAGTGCTTAGTCCATCCAGGGGAGGTTGCAACTGAGGTGGTAGATCAGTGAAAAGTGCTCTGGTTAAATGGTAATCTACCTCTGAAGTTTACTGCAGCAAACTTGAACGTGTACTGTTGATCCGCAGTAACTTGGTTGGGTCCAAAAGGTTTTGTCTGGGGTGATTAGCTTAGGAAGGACTATAATCCTGTAGGTTTTGGAGCATAATGTTGCACAAACTAATATAGTTGCTTTGTAACTCACATTATGGTCTAGAAACTAGACCAGGAAGGTGCACTCACCTGGAGTGTCAAACTGAGATTAAATTTGGCAAGGCTTAGTGATATGGTCATAGTAAGATGCTGCAAAAATGTCATACCAATTGCACAGGCTAAAGTGGTACTTGCTTCACAAACATCTCCTCTGGACAGAAACTTGCAAAATTTCTAGAGGAGAATGCTCTGGTAAATTGTGAGACAAAATGAAGCAATATAAAATGTACTTGGTTCACAACCTGAAAATATTGCCAGAGTCAATGATTTGTTCCCGTGCTCACATAGTTGATTAGATAAGGCTAAAAATTTGAGGAGTGTGCCAATATGAGTTCATGAAGGAGTGTGCAAAATTTTAACTCATTTGGAAAATCCTAGCTAGCACTTCATTCACAAAGCCTTCTGTCTGGCAGAAACTTTGAAAAATCACTAAGGAAGTTTTTCTATGCAAATAAGTTGAATTTTATCACAGTACAATTATTTAGATAGGAAAAGATGTCCAAAAAGTTTGGGGTCAAATGGGCAGAGATAAATAGCACATGCTTCACAATGTGCCATTTAGGACAGAATAGGAAATGAATTTATTGAGCATGATGAGAAATATGGCTAATGAAATATTTTGCCATATTTCAGGAAGATATGACCCAAACAATTTATAATAATTAGCTGGGGATTTTTGGATGGGCACAATTATAGGTTTCTTTACAATGTAGGGCAGATAAGGTTATTCCTTTAATAGAAAAAGGAATTTTCCCGAGGACAAGAAATTAGGTTTTGGTGCAGGAGTGAAGTGACATGATCTTCGGATGGATTTGAGGGTGATGAGCCACTTGGGAGGCGGAATGAGGATGATTTCCCAGGTGGCAAGGCCACAGAACCACTCCAAAAAGAAAAAAACAGAGCGAAAACCAACTAATCAAAAGAAAAAGAAAAGGGCCAAAAACCAGGCTGTTACAACTAGCACATTTACGTCTAACCCACTTCCTATGCCTAGGGATTGTCTGAGAAAATAACTTATGGGAACAAGAATCAACTAGCATAGGAAGGTAAAACAAGCAAAAGTTCAAGATTTTAAGCACATAGAGAGGAAATAACTTGATATTATTGCAATTCCTGCAAGCACATACTCCCCCTCATGATAATTTTTAGTAGCATAATGAATGAATTAAACAATATAACCATCACATAAAGCATTATTTTCATGACCTACAAGCATAGAAATTTTACTACTCTCCACATAAGCAAAATTCTTCTCATTCATAGTAGTGGGAGAAAACTCAATAAAATAACTATCATGTGAGGCATAATCCAATAGAAAATTAAATTCAGGATGACAAGCTTCATGGTTATCATTACTCTTTATAGCACACATGCCATCACAATAATCATCAGAAAAACGAGGCATGCTTTCATCATAATAAATTCGCTCATCAAAACTTGGGGGACAAAAAAATATCATCTTCATCAAACATAGCATCCCCAAGCTTGTGGCTTTGCATATCATTAGCATCATGGATATTCAAAGGATTCATACTAACAACATTGCAATCATGCTTATCATTCAAATATTTAGTGCCAAACATTTTAATGCATTCTTCTTCTAACACTTTGGCACAATTATCGGAATCCTTATTTTCAAGAAAGACATTAAAAACATGAAGCATATGAGGCAACCTCAATTCCATTTTTTGTAGTTTCCTTTTATAGACTAAACTAGTGATAACACAAGAAACTAAAAGATTCTATTGCAAGATTTAAAGATATACCTTCAAGCACTAATCTCCCCGGCAACGGTGCCAGAAAATAGCTTGATGTCTACTACGCAACCTTCTTCTTGTAGACTCGTGTTGGGCCTCCAAGCGCAGAGTTTTTGTAGGACAGTAGCAAATTTCCCTCAAGTGGATGACCTAAGGTTTATCAATCCATGGGAGGTGTAGGATGAATATGGTCTCTCTCAAACAAACCTACAACCAAATAACAAAGAGTCTCTTGTGTCCCCAACACACCCAATACAATGGTAAATTGTATAGGTGCACTAGTTCGGCGAAGAGATGGTGATACAAGTGCAATATCGATGGTAGATATAGGTTTTTGTAATCTGAAAATATAAGAACAACAAGGTAACTAGTTACAAAAGTTCGCGAAAACGGTATTGCAATGTTTGGAAACAAGGCCTAGGGTTCATACTTTCACCAATGCAAGTTCTCTCAACAATGATAACATAATTAGATCATATAAAAATCCCTCAACGTGCAACAAAGAGTCACTCCAAAGTCACTAATAGTAGAGAACAAACGAAGAGATTATTGTAGGGTACGAAACCACTTGAAAGTTATTCTTTCTGATCAATTTATTGGGCTATTCCTATAAGTGTCACAAACAGCCCTACGGTTCATACTAAAATAACACCTTTGGACACACATCAACCAAAACCCTAATGTCACCTAGATACTCCAATGTCACCACAAGTATCCGTGGATTTGATTATACGATATGCATCACACAATCTCAGATTCATCTATTCAAACCAATACAAAGAACTTCAAAGAGTGCCCCAAAGTTTCTACCGGAGAGTCAAGACGAAAACATGTGTCAACCCCTATGCATAAGTCCACATGGTCACAGAACCCGCAAGTTGATCACCAAACATACATCAAGTAGATTGATACGTCTCCAATGTATCTATAATTTTTGATTGTTCCATGCTGTTATATTATCAATCTTGGATGTTCCATAATCACTTTATAGTCATTTATATCATTTTTTTGTACTAACCTATTGACATAGTGCCAAGTGCCAGTTGCTGTTTTTTGCATGTTCTTTACATCACAAAAAATCACCACCAAACGGAGTCCAAATTCCATGAAACTTTACGGAGATTTTTTATGGACCAGAAGACACCTAATGGGCCAAGGTTGCGCCTGGGGGTGCTCCAAGAAGAGCACCACCCACCAGGGCGCGCCCTGGTGGGTTGTGCCCACCTCGGGTGCCCCTAGACCGCCTCTTTGCTCTAAATACCCCAATATTGCATAAACCCTAGGGGAGTCAACAAAAATCAATTCCAGCCGCCACAGAGTCCAGAACCACCAGATCCAATCTAGACACCATCACGGATGGGGTTCCCCACCTCCATTGGTGTCTCTCCAATGATGCATGAGTAGTTCTTTGTAGACCTTCGGGTCCGTAGTTAGTGGAGGAAATATGCCCTAGAGGCAATAATAAAGTTATTGTTTATTTCCTTATATCATGATAAATGTTTATTATTCATGCTAGAATTGTATTAACCGGAAACATAATACATGTGTGAATACATAGACAAACTTAGTGTCACTAGTATGCCTATACTTGACTAGCTCGTTAATCAAAGATGGTTGTGTTTCCTAACCATGAACAAAGAGTTGTTATTTGATTAACGAGGTCACATCATTAGTTGAATGATCTGATTGACATGACCCATTCCATTAGCTTAGCACCCGATCGTTTAGTATGTTGCTATTGCTTTCTTCATTACTTATACATGTTCCTATGACTATGAGATTATGCAACTCCCATTTACCGGAGGAATACTTTGGGTACTACCAAACGTCACAACATAACTGGGTGATCATAAAGGAGTACTACAGGTGTCTCCAAAGGTAGATGTTGGGTTGGCGTATTTCGAGATTAGGATTTGTCACTCCGATTGTCGGAGAGGTATCTCTGGGCCCTCTCGGTAATGCACATCACTTAAGCCTTGCAAGCATTACAACTAATAAGTTAGTTGTGGGATGTTGTATTACGGAACGAGTAAAGAGACTTGCCGGTAACGAGATTGAACTAGGTATTGGATACCGATGATCGAATCTCGGGCAAGTAACATACCGATGACAAAGGGAACAACGTATGTTGTTATGCGGTCTGACCGATAAAGATCTTCGTAGAATATGTAGGAGCCAATATGGGCATCCAGGTCCCGCTATTTCTTATTGACCGGAGACGTGTCTCGGTCATGTCTACATTGTTCTCGAACCGTAGGGTCCGCACGCTTAACGTTACGATGACAGTTATTATGAGTTTATGCATTTTGATGTACCGAAGGTTGTTCAGAGTCCCGGATGTGATCATGGACATGACAAGGAGTCTCGAAATGGTCGAGACGTAAAGATTGATATATTGGAAGCCTATGATTGGACATCGGAAGTGTTCCGGGTGAAATCAGGATTTTACCGGAATACCGGGAGGGTTACCGGAACCCCCCGGGAGCTAGATGGGCCATAATAGGCCTTAGTGGAAAAGAGAAGGGGCTGCCCTAGATGGGCTGCACGCCTCCCCCTTCCCCTAGTCCTATTAGGACTAGGAAAGGGTGGCCGGCCACCTCCTCCTCTTTTCCCCTCCGAGGAATCCTAGTTGGACTAGGATTGGAGGGGGAATCCTACTCCCAGTGGGAGTAGGACTCTCCTGCGCCTCCCCCCTTGGCCGGCCAGCCCCTCCCCTTGGATCCTTTATATATGGGGGCAGGGGGCACCTCTAGACACACAAGTTGATCATTGAGATCGTTCCTTAGCCGTGTGCGGTGCCCCCTGCCACCAAATTCCACCTCGATCATATCGTTGTAGTGCTTAGGCGAAGCCCTGCGTTGGTAGTACATCAAGACCGTCACCACGCCGTCGTGCTGACGAAACTCCTCCCCGAAGCTTTGCTGGATCGGAGCCCGGGGATCGTCATCGAGCTGAACGTGTGCTAAGAACTCGGAGGTGCCGAAGTAACGGTGCTTGGATCGGTCGGATCGGGAAGAAGACGTACGACTACTTCCTCTACGTTGTGTCAATGCTTCCGTTGCGATCTACAAGGGTACGTAGATCAGACTCTCCCCCTCGTTGCTATGCATCACCATGATCTTGCGTGTGCGTAGGAAATTTTTTGAAATTACTACGTTCCCCAACAGTGGCATCCGAGCCTAGGTTTTATGGTTTGATGTTATTTGCCCGAGTAGAACGCAAGTGAGTTGTGGGCGATACAAGTCATACTGCCTACCAGCATGTCATACTTTGGTTCGGCGGTATTGTTGGACGAGACGACCCGGACCAACCTTACGCATACGCTTACGCGAGACCGGTTCCCTCGACGTGCTTTGCACACAGATGGCTTGCGGGCGACTGTCTCTCCAACTTTAGTTGAACTAAGTGTGGCTACGCCCGGTCCTTGAGAAGGTTAAAACGGAGTCTATTTGACAAACTATCGTTGTGGTTTTGATGCGTAGGTGAGATGAGTTCTTTCTTAAGCCCGTAGCAGCCACGTAAAACTTGCAACAACAAAGTAGAGAACGTCTAACTTGTTTTTGCAGGGCATGTTGTGGTGTGATATGGTCAAGGCATGATGCTGATTTTTATTGTATGAGATGATCATGTTTTGTAACCAAGTTATCGGCAACTGGCAGGAGCCATATGGTTGTCGCTTTATTGTATGCAATGCAATCGTGATGTAATGCTTTACTTTATTGCTAAGCGGTAGTGATAGTCGTGGAAGCATAAGATTGGCAGGACGGCAACGATGCTACGATGGAGATCAAGGTGTCGCGCCGGTGACGATGGTGATCATGACGGTGCTTCGGAGATGGAGATCACAAGCACAAGATGATGATGGCCATATCATATCACTTATATTGATTGCATGTGATGTTTATCTTTTATGCATCTTATCTTGCTTTGATTGACGGTAGCATTATAAGATGATCTCTCACTAAATTATCAAGAAGTGTTCTCCCTGAGTATGCACCGTTGCGAAAGTTCTTCGTGCTGAGGCACCACGTGATGATCGGGTGTGATAGGCTCTACGTTCAAATACAACGGGTGCAAAACAGTTGCACACGCGGAATACTCAGGTTATACTTGACGAGCCAAGCATATACAGATATGGCCTCGGAACACAGAGACCGAAAGGTCGAGCGTGAATCATATAGTAAGATATGATCAACATAATGATGTTCACCGATGAAACTACTCCATCTCACGCGATGATCGGACATGGTTTAGTTGATTTGGATCACGTGATCACTTAGAGGATTAGAGGGATGTCTATCTAAGTGGGAGTTCTTAAGTAATATGATTAATTGAACTTAAATTTATCATGAACTTAGTCCTGGTAGTATTTTGCAAATTATGTTGTAGATCAATAGCTCGCGTTGTTGCTTCCCTGTGTTTATTTTGATATGTTCCTAGAGAAAATTGTGTTGAAACATGTTATTAGCAATGATGCGGATTGGATCCGTGATATGAGGTTTATCCTCATTGCTGCACAGAAAAATTATGTCCTTGATGCACCGCTAGGTGACAGACCTATTGCAGGAGCAGATGCAGACGTTATGAACGTGTGGCAGAGCAAAGCTGATGACTACTCGATAGTTTAATGCACCATGCTTAACGGCTTAGAATCGGGACTTCAAAGACGTTTTGAACGTCATGGACCATATGAGATGTTCCAGGAGTTGAAGTTAATATTTCAAGCAAATACCCGAATTGAGAGATATGAAGTCTCCAACAAGTTCTATAGCTAAAAGATGGAGGAGAATCGCTCAACTAGTGAGCATGTGCTTAGATTGTCTGGGTACTACAATCGCTTGAATCAAGTGGGAGTTAATCTTCCAGATAAGATAGTGATTGACAGAATTCTCTAGTCACCATCACCAAGTTTGTAGAACTTCGTGATGAACTATGATATGCAAGGGATAACGGAAGGGATTCCCAAGCTCTTCATGATGCTGAAATCGACGAAGGTAGAAATCAAGAAAAACATCAAGTGTTTATGGTTGACAAGACCATTAGTTTGAAGAAAAGGGCAAAAGGGAAGAAGGGGAACTTCAAGAAGAACGGCAAGCAAGTTGCTGCTCAAGAGAAGAAGCCCAAGTCTGGTCCTAAGCCTGAGACTAAGTGCTTCTACTGCAAAGGGACTGGTCACTGGAAGCGGAACTGCCCCAAGTATTTGGCGGATAAGAAGGATGGCAAAGTGAACAAAAGTATATTTGATATACATGTTATTGATGTGTGTTTTACTAGTGTTTATAGCAACCCCTCAGTATTTGATATTGGTTCAGTTGCTAAGAGTAGTAACTGAAAACAGGAGTTGCAGAATAAACAGAGACTAGTTAAGGGTGAAGTGACGATGTGTGTTGGAAGTAGTTCCAAGATTGATATGATCATCATCGCACACTCCCCATAATTCTGGGATTAGTGTTGAACCTAAATAAGTGTTATTTGGTGTTTGCGTTGAGCATGAATATGATTTGATCATGTTTATTGTAATACGGTTATTCATTTAAGTAAGAGAATAAATTGTTGTTCTGTTTACATGAATAAAACCTTATATGGTTACACACCCAATGAAAATAGTTCGTTGGATCTCGATCGTAGTGATACACATAATCATAATATTGAAACCAAAAGATGCAAAGTTAATAATGATAGTGCAACTTATTTGTAGCACTGCAGTTTAGGTCATATTGGTGTAAAGCGCATGAAGAAACTCCATGCTGATGGGCTTTTGGAATCACTTGATTATGAATCAGTTGATGCTTGCGAACCATGCCTCATGGGCAAGATGACTAAGACTCTGTTCTTCGAAACAATGGAGCGAGCAACAGATTTGTTGGAAATCATACATACTGATGTATGTGGTCCGATGAATATTGAGGCTCGCGACAGGTATCGTTATTTTCTGATCTTCACAGATGATTTGAGCAGATATGAGTATATCTACTTGATGAAACATAAGTCTGAAACATTTGAAAAGTTTAAAGAATTTCAGAGTGAAGTGGAAAATCATCATAACAAGAAAATAAAGTTTCTACGATCTGATCGTGGAAAAGAGTATTTGAGTTACGAGTTTGGTCTTCAGTTAAAACAATGTGAAATAGTTTCACTACTCACGCCACCTGGAACACCACAGCATAATGGTGTGTCCGAACGTCATAACCGTACTTTAATGGATATAGTGCAATCTATGATGTTTCTTACCGATTTACCACTATCGTTTTGGGGTCATGCATTAGAGACAGCTGCATTCACGTTAAAAAGGGGCACCATCTATATCCGTCGAGACGACGCCTTATGAACTATGGTTTGGCAAGAAACCAAAGTTGTCGTTTCTTGAAGTTTGGGGTTGCGATGCTTATGATAAAAAGTTTCATCCTGATAAGCTCAAACCCAAATCGGAGAAATATGTCTTCATAGGATACCCAAAGGAGACTGTTGGGTACACCTTCTATCACAGATCCTAAGGCAAGACATTCGTTGCTTATAATGGATCCTTTCTAGAGAAGGAGCTTCTCTTGAAAGAAGTGGGAGGAAAGTAGAAAACTTGATAAGGTAATTGTACCTTCTACCTTATTGGAAAGTAGTTCATCACAAAAATCTGTTCTTGTGACTACTACACCAATTAGTGAGGAAACTATGATGATGATCATGTAACTTCAGATCAAGTTACTACCAAATCTCGTAGGTAAACCAGAGTGAGATCCGCACCAGAGTGGTACGGTAATCCTGTTCTGGAGGTCATGTTACTTGACCATGACGAACCTACGAACTATGAGGAAGCGATGATGAGCCCAGATTCCGCGAAATGGTTTGAGGCCATGAAATCTGAGATATGATCCATGTATGAGAACAAAGTTTGGAATTTGGTTGACTTGCCCGATGATCGGCAAGCAATTGAGAATAAATGGATATTCAAGAGGAAGATGGACGCTGATAGTAGTGTTACTATCTACAAAGCTAGAATTGTCGCAAAAGGTTTTCGACAAGTTCAAGGTGTTGACTACGATGAGCGCTTCTCACTCGTATCTATGCTTGAGTCTGTCCGAATCATGTTAGTAATTGCCGCATTTTATGAAATCTGGCAAATGGATAAACAAAACTGCATTCCTTAATGGATTTATTAAAGAAGAGTTGTATATGATGCAACAGAAGGTTTTGTCAATCCGAAAGGTGCTAACAAAATGTGCAAGGTCCAGCGATCCATCTGTGGACTGGTGCAAGCATCTCGGAGTTGGAATATACGCTTTGATGAGTTGATCAAAGCATATAGTTTTATACAGACTTGCGGTGAAGCCTGTATTTACAAGAAAGTGAGTGGGAACACTACAACATTTCTGATAAGTATATGTGAATGACATATTGTTGATCGGAAATAATGTAGAATTATTCTGTAAAGCATAAAGGAGTGTTTGAAAGGAGTTTTTCAAAGAAAGACTTCGGTGAAGCTGCTTACATATTGAGCTTCAAGATCTATGGAGATAGATCAAGACGCTTGATAAGTTTTTTTCCAATGAGTACATACCTTGACAAGATTTTGAAGTAGTTCAAAATGGAGCAGTCAAAGAAAGAGTTCTTGCCTGTATTATAAGGTGTGAAGTTGAGTAAGACTCAAAGCCCGACCACGGCAGAAGATAGAAAGAGAATGAAAGTCATTCCCTATGCCTTGGCCATAGGTTCTATAAAGTATGTCATGCTGTATACCAGATCTATTGTATACCCTACACTGATTTGGCAAGGGAGTACAATAGTGATCTAGGAGTAGATCACTGGACAGCGGTCAGAATTATCCTTAGTGAAATAAGGATATGTTTCTCGATTATGGACGTGACAAAAGGCTCGTCGTAAAGGGTTACGCCGATGCAAGTTTTGACACTAATCTAGATGACTCTAAGTCTCGGTCTAGATACATATTGAAGTGGGAGCAATTAGCTAGAGTAGCTCCATGCAGAGCATTGTTGACATAGAAATTTGCAAAATACATGTGGATCTGAATGTGGCAGACCCGTTGACTAAGATTCTCTCACAAGCAAAACATGATCACACCTTAGTACTCTTTGGGTGTTAATCACATAGCGATGTGATCTAGATTACTGAATCTAGTAAACCCTTTGGGTATTGGTCACATGGCGATGTGAACTATGGGTGTTAATCACATGATGATGTGAACTATCGATGTTAATCACATGGTGATGTGATCTAGATTATTGACTCTAGTGCAAGTGGGAGACTGAAGGAAATATGCCCTAGAGGCAATAATAAAGTTATTTTTCATTTCCTTATATCATGATAAATGTTTATTATTCATGCTAGAATTGTATTAACCGGAAACATAATACATGTGTGAATACATAGACAAACTTAGTGTCACTAGTATGCCTATACTTGACTAGCTCGTTAATCAAAGATGGTTGTGTTTCCTAACCATGAACAAAGAGTTGTTATTTGATTAACGAGGTCACATCATTAGTTGAATGATCTGATTGACATGACCCATTCCATTAGATTAGCACCCGATCATTTAGTATGTTGCTATTGCTTTCTTCATGACTTATACATGTTCCTATGACTATGAGATTATGCAACTCCCGTTTACCGGAGGAACACTTTGGGTACTACGAAACGTCACAACGTAACTGGGTGGTCATAAAGGAGTACTATAGGTGTCTCCAAAGGTAGATGTTGGGTTGGCGTATTTCGAGATTAGGATTTGTCACTCCGATTGTCGGAGAGGTATCTCTGGGCCCTCTCGGTAATGCACATCACTTAAGCCTTGCAAGCATTACAACTAATAAGTTAGTTGTGGGATGTTGTATTATGGAACGAGTAAAGAGACTTGCCGGTAACGAGATTGAACTAGGTATTGGATACGGACGATCGAATCTCGGGCAAGTAACATACCGATGACAAAGGGAACAACGTATGTTGTTATGCGGTCTGACCGATAAAGATCTTCGTAGAATATGTAGGAGCCAATATGGGCATCCAGGTCCCGCTATTGGTTATTGACCGGAGACGTGTCTCGGTCATGTCTACATTGTTCTCGAACCGTAGGGTCCGCACGCTTAACGTTACGATGACCGTTATTATGAGTTTATGCATTTTGATGTACCGAAGGTTGTTCGGAGTCCTGGATGTGATCATGGACATGACGAGGAGTCTCGAAATGGTCGAGACGTAAAGATTGATATATTGGAAGCCTATAATTGGACATCGGAAGTGTTCCGGGTGAAATCGGGATTTTACCGGAATACCGGGAGGGTTACCGGAACCCCCCGGGAGCTAGATGGGCCATAATGGGCCTTAGTGGAAAAGAGAAGGGGCTGCCCTAGATGGGCTGCGTGCCTCCCCCTTCCCCTAGTCCTATTAGGACTAGGAAAGGGTGGCCGGCCACCTCCTCCTCTTTTCCCCTCCGAGGAATCCTAGTTGGACTAGGATTGGAGGGGGAATCCTACTCCCAGTGGGAGTAGGACTCTCCTGCGCCTCCCCCCTTGGCCGGCCAGCCCCTCCCCTTGGATCCTTTATATACGGGGGCAGGGGGCACCTCTAGACACACAAGTTGATCATTGAGATCGTTCTTTAGCCGTGTGCGGTGCCCCCTGCCACCAAATTCCACCTCGATCATATCGTTGTAGTGCTTAGGCGAAGCCCTGCGTCGGTAGTACATCAAGATCGTCACCACGCCGTCGTGCTGACGGAACTCCTCCCCGAAGCTTTGCTGGATCGGAGCCCGGGGATCGTCATCGAGCTGAACGTGTGCTAAGAACTCGGAGGTGCCGGAGTAACGGTGCTTGGATCGGTCGGATCGGGAAGAAGACGTATGACTACTTCCTCTATGTTGTGTCAACGCTTCCGTTGCGATCTACAAGGGTACGTAGACCAGACTCTCCCCATCGTTGCTATGCATCACCATGATCTTGCGTGTGCGTAGGAATTTTTTTGAAATTACTACGTTCCCCAACAGTTAGTAGCTAGATGGCTTCCTCTCTCTCGTTTCATTCTCAATACAATGGTCTCTTGGAGATCCATATGATGTAACTCTTTTTGCGGTGTGTTTCTTGGGATCAGATGAACTTTGAGTTTATGATAAGATCTATCTTTTTATATCCATGAAAGTATTTGAGTCTCTTTGACCTATTTTATGAATGATTGCTTATAGCCTCGTATTTCTTCTATGATACTTTGGTTTTGTTTGGCCAACTTGATCTATTTATCTTGCAATGGGAAGAGATGCTTTGTAGTGGGTTCAATCTTACAGTGTTTGATCCCAGTGACAGAAGGGGAACCAACACGTATGTACCATTGCTACTAAGGATAAAACGATGGGGTCTATCTCTACATAGATAGATCTTGTCTGCATCATGTCATCATTCTTATTGCATTACTCTGTTTCTCCATGAACTTAATACACTAGATGCATACTAGATAGCGGTCGATGTGTGGAGTAATAGTAGTAGATGCAGGCAGGAGTCGTTCTACTAATCCTGGACGTGATGCCTATGTAATGATCATTGCCTGGATATCGTCATGATTATTTTAAGTTCTATCAATTGCCCAATAGTAATTTGTTTGCCCACCGTTCGCTATTTTTGTTGAGAGAAGCCACTAGTGAATCCTATGGCCACCGGGTCTCTTTCTCATATTATTTGCCTACACAATCCTATTTGCGTTTTATTTTCAGATATATTAAACCAAAAATACAAAAATACCTTGCTGCAATTTATTTTATTTGACATTCGATCTATCAATATTTACAACTTTCTCCCGTCAATGCACGAATTTCTGGCACTGTTACCCAAAAGGAATTAACAACCCCTTTAACACGTCGGGTTGCAAGTATTTGTTATTTGTGTGCAGGGGCTATTTACGTTGTGTTGCCTGGTTCTCCTACTGGTTCGATAACCTTGGTTTCATATCTGAGGGAAATACCTACCGCCGTTGTGCCGCATCATCCCTTCCTCATTGGGGAAATACCAACGTAGCTTCAAGCGGCATCAAAAGGAATTTCTGGCGCAGATGCCGAGGAGGATCTTCAACATATACCAGGTTCCTAATCCCAAATCTCATCTCCTCGCAATTTACATTATTTGCCATTTGCCTCTCATTTTCCTCTCTCCCACTTCACACAAATTTGTCGTTTTTATTTGCCCCTCTTTTTCGTTTGCCATTTTCTTGTCGGATCTATTTTTGAGTGCAATCTTGTTGTGTAGTCATCATGACTCAAGAGAACACCAAGTTGTGTGATTTCTCAAATACCAACAACAATGATTTTATTGGCACTTTGCTTGCTCCTCCCACCACTAGTGCAGAGACTTGTGATATTAATACTGCTTTGCTGAATCTTGTTATGAAACATCAATTTTCTGGTACTCCTAATGAGGATGACATGTCCCATCTTAATAGCTTCGTGGAATTATGCGATATGCAAAAGAAAAAAGATGTGGACAATGATGTTGTGAAGATGAAATTATTTCCATTTTCTTTGTGTGATTCTGCAAAAAAATTGGTTCTCTTCTTTGCCTCGCAATAGTATAGATTCTTGGAGTAAGTGCAAATAGGCTTTTATCACTAAGTATTTTCTGCCCGCAAAAAATATTTCCCTTATGAGGGAGTCCTAGATTAGGGGGTATCCGGACAGCCGGATTATATCCTTTGGTTGGACTGTTGGACTATGAAGATACAAGATTGAAGACTTCCTCCCGTGTCCGGATGGGACTCTACTTGGTGTGGAAGGCAAGCTAGGCAATACGGATATGCATATCTCCTCCTTTGTAACCGACCTTGTGTAACCCTAGCCCCCTCCGGTGTCTATATAAACCGGAGGTTTTCAGTTCGTAGGACAACATACAATCATACCATAGGCTAGCTTCTAGGGTTTAGCCTCTTCAATCTCGTGGTAGATCAACTCTTGTACTACTCGTATTATCAAGAATAATCAAGCAGGACATAGGGTTTTCCCTCCATCAACAGGGCCCGAGCCTGGGTAAAACATCGTGTCCCCTGCCTCCTTTTACCATCCGCCTTAGACGCACAGTTCGGGACCCCCTACCCGAGATCCGCCGGTTTTGACACCGACATTGGTACTTTCATTGAGAGTTCCACTGTGTCTTCGCCGTAAGGAAGGATGCCTCTTCTTGTTGTTAGAAACAACATTACCACCGGAGGAGCCCTAGCTGTCGGCCAAATTCTTCGGCTTGGCAGTTTCATCATGACCGCCCGTTCGGCCGCTGCACCGACGATGACTTCTCGGGTCATAAAAAATAGCCTCCACGTCAGCTCGGAATTCGCCGAGTGGATGATTCCAATGGAGCTCTCTTCCCTAAACAAGCTCTTAGATCGTATCACCGCCTTGGGAGTCGCTACAGACTATGATCGGATTGGGCTTAAACCCGATCAAAGGGAGATTAACTCTCCACTAGTCACCCATCATATGGCGGTGGTGTAGGAACAATGCGGCGATTCTTCCTCTATCTTGAGGACTAACTATGTCCGGATTCCTGAGCTCTCCGAGCCGGATACCCGTTTACGGGAGGACATCACCCAAGCCCTGAACTTAGAGTCAGGCAACGGGCCATACTAATCGGGCAATACTCCGGAATCCGAACTTCCAAGAGTGGAAACTCCTCGGCCCCTGGGTCTCAGATCGGGTAGGGGTTTGGACTTAAATCCACCCACCCACCCAGACATAAACGATCTTTCCCACATCAGGCAAGAGCCCCATGAAGCAATACATCATTATTAGTTCAGATTCCTCCTTGTGATGAACAAGGTTCAGGACTGTCGCGAGGAAGACACAGTCTCATGTTTCTGCAATAATTGCACGGACAAGGGAATCCTTAACGCCTTAAGTCGTCGCGACATATCACGCTTCGCTGACTTGGCGTCCATAGTACGAAAGTACTATGCGATGGAAAGCGTCTGGAAAACCAAAACGAAATTTTGGGATAATCTGGCTCGGAATATACACCCAGTCCGAAGTAAAAGGTTGCACTATCATAAGACACCCGAGTTAGTTACAAAGAAACAAAAACCCTCTGTAGGGCATGGAACCATATTGGAGGGATGGCTCAAGGGACCCTGCAAGATTTATAGTACAGCAGATAGCATACCAACACACAACCTTAGAGCATGTTGGATACTCCGGCAGGTGGCCAAAAGTGGTGAGGATCTTCTCATCCCAAATACCACAGAGCACCATCCCATGGATAACAATACGATATTAACAGTGTTTGAAACCTTCGCAGCAAATAATAGGCGCAAGCGAACACTCCGCAGCCTTGCCGAAATTTGCCACGTGGCAACAATGAATCCAGGGAGTGACACGACTATTAGCTTCAATGCCAGTGACGAACCTAAATTCCGAATAGCCCAAGCACCAGCTACACTGGTCCTCAGTCCAATTGTGGACGGCTTTCGACTCACCAAAGTACTCATGGACGACGGCAGTGGATTAAACCTCATCTATGAGGAAACTCTTCAAAAAATGGAAATAGACTAGAACTGCATTGAGCAAAGCAGCACAACCTTCAGAGGAATCATCCCCAGTCAGGAAGCACGTTATGCTGGGAAAATCACACTAGATGTGGTATTCGGCACGCCGGAGAACTATAGGTCCGAAGAAATTACATTCCAAGTGGCCCCATTCAGTAGTGGATACCATGCCCTTTTAGGACGGGAGGCGTTCATGATCTTCCAAGCCATACCCCATCATGGGTACATGAAGCTCAAAATGCCCGGGCCCAACGGACTCATCACTCTCGCTAGTGATCCGGGCACAACACTCCGCGCTGAAAACAAAACAGCCGCATTGGCCCTCGAGGCATTTTCCGAAGCCCTTCCGGCCGAGGAATTTACTGCGCTATGCTCCAAAGTGGACAGGGACAACATGATACTTGACAAGAGATCCAAGTCCACCTCTTTTAAACCAGCGGATGAAATAGTCAAATTCCAAGTCAACCCAACGGACCCTACAAAATAGCCTCCATCGGGGCACAGTTAAACCCCGTCGTGGATGCCGCACTACGAGAGTTCCTGTGCGAGAATTGGGACATATTCGCCTGGCACCCCTCAGACATGCCAGGAATCCCACGCAAGCTGGCCGAGCATAGCCTCAATTTCCTAAAGGGATTCAAGCCGGTCAAGCAGGCTCTTTGGCGTTTCTCTGAACCTAAGAGACAAGCTATGGGAGAGGAACTAGCCAAGTTATTGGACGCCTAATTCATTAGAGAAATAAAACACCCAGACTGGCTAGCAAACCTGGTGATGGTACCAAAGAAGGACAAATCCTGGTGCCTATGTGTCGATTTCAAGGACCTCAACAAGGCCTGCCAAAGGATCCCTTTCCCCTCCCCCGCATCGATCAAACTATCGATGCTACAGCAGGACACGAGTCATTGTGTTTCCTCGACGCATACTCCAGCTACCACCAAATCAAGATGGAAGAGTCCAACCAAGACGCAACGGCATTTATCACACCATACGACCCCTTCTATTTCAACACAATGGCTTTTGGGCTCAAAAACATCGGCGCAACATATCAGCGCATGATTCAGACATGTCCGGAGAAACAGATCGACAAAACAGTAGAGACATACGTAGATGATGTGGTCGTTAAAACCAAACACGTCGACTCTCTAATAGACGACTTGAGGCTCACATTCTACAACCTCCGAACATACGACATCAAGCTCAATCCAGAAAAATGCGTTTTCGGCGTACCAGCCGGAAAGCTCCTGGGCTTCATTATCTCCAGTAGAGGAATTGAAGCTAATTCGGCCAAAATCAGAGCTTTGTCACAGTTGGCTACCCCAACAGACCTCAAACAAATCCATAAATTAACTGGATGTGTGGCGGATCTAAGCCGCTTTATCTCCCGTTTAGGAGAAAAGGCATTACCCCTTTATCGCCTCCTTCGGCGCACCGAACACTTCGAGTGGACGGACGCTGCCACAGCTGGATTGGAAGAAATAAAAGCCATACTGGCAACCAACCAAATCCTGGCCGCGCCAAGCATCGGCGAACCAATGTTGTTATACATTGCGGCAACTCATCAGGTTGTAAGTGCAGTGCTCGTCATCGAATGAGAAGCGGACGGACATAAATTCCCTCTTCAAAAGTCGGTATATTATGTATCCACTGTCCTCACTCCATGCAAATCATGGTACCCACATTATCAAAAGATAGCCTATGCGGTATTCGTGGCATCCCGGAAGCTGCGACACTACTTTCAAGAGTGTTCAATTACAGTAGCCTCGGAAGTGCCACTTAATGATATTATAAACAACCGCGACGCCACGGGCTGGATTGTCAAATGGGCCATTGAGCTCCTCCTATTCAACATAGCATACAAACCTTGGCGAACCATTAAATCACAAGTATTGGCCGACTTTGTCGCCGAATGGACGGAAGCCGAACTCCCTAAAGAGTATGGCGCATACTCCAATTGGATCATGCACTTCAACGGCTCCAAAATGCTGGCTGGTCTAGGGGCTGGCGTCGTCCTTACGTCACCAACAGGAGATACCGTTCAATACGTACTGCAGATACTGTATACAGACTCCAACTACACAGCCGAATATGAAGCCCTGTTGCATGGTCTCCGGATGGCAGTCTCCACGGGCATTCAACGCCTAGAGGTGCGTGCGGATTTGAACCTCGCAATATCCCAAATAAATGGAGACTTCGATGCCAAGGATCCGAAGATGGCGGCCTATCGAAACACCGTCCTAAAGATGTTAGCTCGGTTCGAGGGGCTCGAATTTCACCATGTGGCTCGAGAAAACAACCAGGCGGCGGATATCCTCACCCGCATCGGCGCAAAACGCGATGCGGTCCCCCCAACTTCTTTTTCAAGAGGTTGTTTAAGCCATCCATGGTATGGGAAGGGGACACCGGTAACAATAGTCCGGACCCAGCCAAAATGCCCGATACCGAACACTCTGACATAATCGGAGGCTCTGCCACCGAAATAACACCTTCAGCCCACGTAATAATGGCCATCATCACCCCGTGGACAGAACCATTCCTGGCCTACCTAACTAGGCAGGAACTTCCCGGGGACCAAAATGAGGCACGCTGCATAGTGCAGCGATCTAAAGCATACAGGGTCCACGAGGGAGAACTGTATAAAAAAGCACTACCGGAGTCCTTCAAAGGTGCATCTCCAAAGAGGAAGGGTGGAAGCTTTTGGTAGAAATTCACGCCGGACTCAGCGGCCACCATGCCGCAGCCCGGGCCCTTGTAAGCAAGGCCTTCCGTACATGTTTTTATTGGCCGACGGCCTAGGCAGATGCATAGGACTTGGTCCAACGCTGCGTCGGTTGCCAAGTTTTTGCAAACCAAAGCCATATGCCACCCACCGCCCTACAAACAATCCCCATTACCTGGCCCTTCGCGGTCTGGGGGCTTGACATGGTTTGACCCCTTAAAGGGGAACCCACAAGAAAAAAATACTTACTGGTCATGGTGGATAAATTCACCAAATGGATAGAAGCCAAACCTGTTAAAACAACCGAATCCGGACCAGTGATAGACTTCATATCCGGGGTTGTACACCGTTATGTCGTCCCCCACAGCATCATCACTGACAATGGCACGAACTTCACGGCCGATGAGGTAAAACTTTGGTGCAGCAACATGGGCATCAAGCTCGATTATGCTTCCGTCTATCACCCACAAACCAATGGCCAAGTTAAGCGAGCAAATGGTCTTATCATGAGCGGCATCAAACCCATATTAGTGCGGTCCTTAAAGGATTCTAACACGCACTGGGTAGAGGAGCTCGACTCCGTACTCTGGGGGCTGTGGACCATGATGAATGATACTACCGAATACACACCCTTCTTTATGCTGTATGGCGCAGAGGCAGTTCTGCCCTGCCACATAATTCATGACTCACCTCGATTGCGCATGTACGAAGAAAGAGAAGCCGAGCTCGATCGGCAGGACAGTTTGGACACTGTGGAGGAGGAGCGCGATGTGGCAAAAGCCCGTTCCGCATTCTATCAGGAACAGGCTCGCAGATACCAAATCAGAGAAGTACGGGCCAAAACTTATAACGTTCGCGAGTTAGTTCTACGCCTGCTGGAGAAGAAAAAGACCAAGCTCAAGCCCAAATGGGAAGGTCCCTTCATTATTGACCAAGTTCTGACCGGTGGAGCGTATCGTCTGTGGGATGCATCAAATAATCGACTTGAGCCGAACCCATGGAACGCAGCGAGGCTCCGAAGATTCTACGCCTAGCACCGGACTCTATGTTCGTCTCCTTCCTCTGTCCATTTTTTGCATATACATTATCTGTATTTTTTCTCTTTCTTTCTTTTTATTCTTTCTCAAGGCCTTCAAGGGCCAACTTCTGCCTCGCTTGCACACTATAGACGCGCTAACCGCGCTCAATATACCTGGGGGCTTCTTACACAGAAGCTTAATTGTCTATCTGGGCTTCATGCCCCGCACATGTGTTATTCTTCCTCATGTACCTTTTCTTCGCCATTATATGCATCGATGTGACTTAAGTTTTGGCCAAGCTGGGTTTCCTGGCTCTTGTATTTATGCCCTACGTTCCCATTAATTCGGCTAGGGCATAAGGGGAGCACCTTTGGGATTGTTACTATCGGGTCAGCCGGATGTGTACCTCAGACTGGGTGAAGCCGAAAGCTAGCGTTCTTAAGGGAATATTCGGTCAGCGAAAAAAAGATGATTTTTATTTATTTCCCATATATGCCCCAGATGTTTTTGCCTACGTCTCCGCTCGCAGTCCGGACATGCACTTTAGGGCATGCGTACCCACGGAAAGGAACCCCTAACGGAACTATTCTCCCTGGAAGATGTTTCTTACTACCCATGTAATATAAGATAACTAGTTGGGCACTTGTCTGTTCAAGCACTAATGACCCCTACGCATGGTTTCCATGCATACCCTGGTTCTTATATAACTGAGCGGGTATTCGGACACACTCCGGACTATCGGGTCCCGAGGTTGAAGCGGAAAGGTCCGCCATGACAAATGATCTACAATCCGGCTAGAAGGCATTATACATGTCACTTTAATTACATAGTCATGTAGACTGACTAAATTCCTCTTCTATACCATCCAACAGGCTGTCTAGCCTACAATCCTGTTGGGAATACTTCGCAGCTAATTATACTTGCCCATACACTAAGCTAACGGGGATCTCTTTCCCATCGGGCCCCACAGGTCCGACCTCGGCCATGTGGTTCGGGTCAGTCTTGGTATACCGCGTCTTCACCATGGCCCAGGCTTCCCTGGCTCCTTGACGGCAGGCCGATATCTTCCATAATCGGAACCGCCGCCGTGCTCCCTTGAGCTTCTCCGCAAGCTCTCCAATGCCTTCTGGCAAGGAGACGGATGGCCACAAGACCTGGCCAACACCTTGCATCACCTGCCGAAATCGTACGTGCAGTTGTGAGAGGTCTGATAGAAGATCACCCGCAGACCCGGGCATCTCCTCCGTGGGACGACCCGTCAGCATACCTGCAGACATAACTCTGTTAGCCGGCTTCTCCGTCGACCCCTTTTTAGTGGTTCGTTCAAGCACTTACTGAAAATGCCGCGTCGAAGCCGCTTATTCTCCTTCTCGGAGTCCGCAAGCTGGGCTTGAACATCTTTTAGTTCCACGATCAGCTTGGTATTGGCGTCTTGGAGACTGTTTTTCTCCCGCCTGACCTCAGTCAGCACGCGCTCGCCAACCTATCATTCTTTGAAACAAATGTTACCAGCCTGGGACTTTTTAGGTTCCTTCAATGCGGCAACAGCGGCCCAAAGTTTGGTCTTGCATTCCTCCAGCTCCTGTGACAGTCGAGTATTCTTCTCTGTAAGAACCTGCACAACAGATGATCCTTAAAACAGTTCTGCTAACTATTTCAAGTCTCAGGGGCTACTGATACATATAATCGTCAGATTTGCTTACCCGTACATCCCTTGCATACTGGTCCGTGGCTCTGGCTAGACCATTTTGAGCAGCATGGAGGTACGCGTCTCCAGAATTGAAGGCATCAAATCCCTCTTGTGAGAAAGAAGCGTCACGGAGTACGGCCCGGCGACGCCTATGATTCATGGCGCTCTCCACTTCTAAATTTGTAGCGGATAGTCTATCTGCATCCTCTGTAGGGGGAGTATCCGGTGTCCGCCCCATGTCGGCTTGTGCCTCTGTGTCCGGCCCTGGTGCTTGACTGGTGGAAGCATGATCGGCAGCCTCACCGGACATATTCTGGCGAGCACTTTTTCTGTTAAAGAAACACGAACGTCATTACATTTTGAGAGAGACGACAACCACGGAGCGGGGTTTTTTCATACCTCTACGCCGGCGTCTCCTTCCTGACCGCCTTCCTTTTTGGCCTACGTGGCCTCGGTGCATCTTGTTGGTGAGTTGCTGCGGGTTCGGCATGGCGTCTCCAATGCCTTCCCTGTAAAACACCATATGCATATGGTAGGTGAAGTATCTAAAAGGGGATCCTAGTTTTTGGAGTTGGGATTTTGGTTTTTCTTACGAGCGACGCAGGGACCAGTCTGGGATAATCGGCCGTAATGGCCACCATGGCACCGTCAGAGCTCAATTCATAGAACTGCCGGTCTATCAGCTCCACGAATATGTCCGGATCTTCTTTGAGTCCGGGAACGAGGGCCCGGTCGGGGTCCTCTGGTTGTGGGGACGGGCTGTTGACCTCCTATCGGTGTCAAAACCGGCGGATCTCGAGTAGGCGGTCCCGAACTGTGCGTCTAGGCTAGATGGTAACAGGAGGCAAGGAACACGATGTTTTACCCAGGTTCGGGCCCTCTTGATGGAGGTAAAACCCTACATCCTGCTTGATTAATATTGATGATATGGGTAGTACAAGAGTAGATCTACCACGAGATCAAGGAGGCTAAACCCTAGAAGCTAGCCTATGGTATGATTGTTGTATGATGATGTTGTCCTACGGACTAAAACCCTCCAGTTTATATAGACACCGGAGAGGGTTAGGGTTACACAAAGTCGCTTAAAATGGTAGGAGATCTTGAATATCCGCATCGCCAAGCTTGCCTTCCACGCCAAGGAAAGTCCCATCCGGACACAGGACGAAGTCTTCAATCTTGTATCTTCATAGTCCTGGAGTCCGGCTGAAGGTATAGTCCGGCTACCCGAACACCCCCTAATCCAGGACTCCCTCAGTAGCCCCTGAACCAGGCTTCAATGACGACGAGTCCGGCGCGTAGATTGTCTTCGGCATTGCAAGGCGGGTTCCTCCTCCAAATTCTTCATAAAAGTTTGTAAACACCAAGAGTAGTGTCCAGCTCTGCAAAATAAGTTTCCACGTATTGCCATAGAGAGAATAATATTAACACAAATCTAATCTGCTGACGTATTCCGCAGTGTGACATCACACTACGGCCAAGCCTTTATTCGAATCATTTTCACTATTCCACCTCAGCGTGTTTTGTGAGGCGGTTTCCTTGGCACGTCTTGTCAAAGTAGAGATCGTGTCCCCTTTATTTACGGGATCCTCATCAATACGGACGTGGGTAACCCAATCGTGCCCATTAGCGTGTCTTCTCAATTAAAGGCGAGTCCCAAACGGTTACTGGGAGGGCTCCTGGTATTCAACCCCTTATAAAGAGACCAGGGCCTTACTCCTTTTCTCCAATCTCAAAACAAGTTCGCCCGTCGCCTCGAGTTCCAACACCCTAGGCTCCAGATTCCAGGCGCTTCGGACCTTCAACAATGTCCGGTTCTGACCTTCAAGGCCGATGTATTCCCTCCTCCGTCACGGAGGAGGACGTGCTAAAGTTGAGAGAGGCTAAGTTCTTGACCGCCGAAATTTCGCATAGGTTGCCTGCTCAAAGGTAGGTTATTCCCAGTCCCCGGCCAGGTGAGAGTGTAGTGTTCATATCTCACTTCCTTCGGGGGTTAGGCTTCCCGATGGATCCCTTCGTGAGGGGGTTGATGTTCTATTATGGGCTGGAATTTCATGACTTAGCTCCGGAGTCCATCCTTCACATTTCCTCATTCATCGTTGTGTGCGAAGCGTTCCTCCATGTTACTCCTCACTTCGGATTATGGCTCAAGACTTTTGGAGTGGAGCCGAAGATGATCAAGGGACGGCACACAGAGTGCGGAGGCGCTATCATAAGTAAGAATGCTGATGCTCCATGGCCTGAGGGCTCCTTTCAAGAGGAGTTCGGCTTGTGGCAACGAGAGTGGTTCTATATCACCGCTCCGAGGAGCACCAAGTGGGTGGCGCCTCCTGCCTTTCGCTCGGGTCCCCCACCACGGCTAGCGTCATGGGTCAACAAAGGATTAGATTGGGGGTTATCCAAAGACGTGTCCTTGTTGCAGGGCCGCATTAGGGATCTCTTAGAAAGAGACCTCAACCTAGTCAAGGTGACGCAGGTCATGCTGATTCATCGCACACTACCCGGCAAACGTCGCTCCCTTCATCTATGGGAGTTTAATCCGGAGGGACCACGAGCTCTCCAGCATTTTATGGGCGCAACGCCCGTGGAGATGTATAAAATGTTCTTCGGATCACAAGCAATTTGTCCGGATTTGACCAAGGACGCAGGTTTAAGCTGCAATCGCCCGGATACTCAAGTAAGTAACCTTGTGCCCAGACTCACTATCCGTAAAATTGTCATAAATTCGCCCCTAAAAGAGTTATCCTTTTAAACAGGAGTGGATAGCGAAGGCAAAGCTGATCAGGTGTCCGGCTCCCCTTCCTGAGACCAGGCCGGATCCCGTGCTAGTCAGGATGTTGAAGATCGTGCCTTTGGAGGGAAGTGAGGGGGAGGACAAGGAAACTATGGCCTCCTCGAAGGAGGCTGCTCCGAAGGGAGGAACCGACAATTCCTCTCCTAAGGGGAAGAAGAGGGCCGCCTCTGACAACCCGGAGACCATGGCCTCAAAGTGGGGGAAAAAGTCCTTGTCAGAGGGTCCGACGCCGGGGAGATCCTTGGCCGAACTACGCCCTCAAAGAGATCAGCCCTCCAGTGAGTCGTAAGTAGAGAAAGATTTTCCTTTATAGGGATGAGAGAAATCCTTGCTTTTTATCTGAGAAGATTAACCGAAATTTTACTTTGTAGCTCGGACCTCAGCCCTTCAGGGGATCTTCTTCCAGAGATGATGCAGAGTGGAACGCCTCCCCCTGCCGTACCGCCTGGCGAGGCGGGCGACCCTGAGGTGTCGTCGCGGAGGGTTTCTCCGAATCCGGCAGGGGTGGAAGGTAGCCATATGCCCCCCCGAGGTTCTCCGCGTCCGGCCTTCGATGGAGGTCATAGGACGAGTCCGGCACCGTCCGATGCATGTTTGGAGGAGCTGATGATTCTGCTGGGGCGAGCTTCTATCTCAGAGGAGCACCGTGCATTGATGGGTACAGTGATTGGAAGGATTTCGTCCGCAGAAAGAGGATTGCATGAGGCCGTCAGAAGTTTGCTGACGGGTTTTGAGGTACGTTTGATAATGTACTTCTTTGTCAGTTGCGCATAAACAAGATGCGCCCTGTGTAGATAGTAGCCCCTGAGACTCTGTGCGTTGTCAAAATTGACGGCGCGCAGAGGATCATAATCCCAGGTCTAAAATGTCGCCTTTGTATATAGGTGGCGAAGTGTCCGGAATCGAGCCGAATTGATGACTTTGCCGAACTAAAGCGGCAACTTGACGTGGCAGATGCCGACATCGCGCTCGTCAACGAGCGGCTGGATGAGGCTCAAGGTATGCAATTCATCAGGCGGCATCCGGTAAGAGGAGCTTTATGCCAGTATCTTACAATGAGTGTGCCTGACGCAGATGGTGCGGCCGCCGTGGAGAGTCTTCGGGCGGAACTTGCCCGACCTAAGGAACAAGCCAGGAAAAGTGATGCGGCTGCCGAGAAGGCCCTTGAAGAACTGAGAGCCGAACAGGCTGCTCACTGTCGAAGAAAGAAGGAGATGGCCGAGATGGCCGTGAAGTTAAAAAGTGCTGCTGACCGTTGCAAGTTTCTTGAGAAAGAAGACCGGGCGAGACAGACGGACTTAGAGAAGGCCGTTGCTGATGCCAAGGACACTCGCTCTGCAATGAGAGCTGCGAAGGACGAGCTGTGTCAGGCCGGACAGATTGCGGCTGGAAAGCCCTTTATGCTGCAGAGGAAGTTTTGCGATCCAAAGTTTGCTCCATTGGACCGGATGTGGAGTGTGGAGGACACCTATCTGGATTTGGCAGCGAGTGCTGCTGATGCGACCGAATACTTTCGAGATCAAGAAGATCGCGAAGTGGAAAGGCTTTTCTGGTCGCAGTTCCAGAATCCAGAGCGTCCACTGGCAGTGGACGATCGTCTGGCTCAATGGGCCGAACTGAATAGATTGTCTGGACTCGCCATGAAGTACATCATGGGTCATCTGTGGCTGGGGAGATCGGAGCCGAAAAGTTATTTCAGCTTGGTGCAGCAATTCCTTGATGCAGTGCCATGTATCAATGCGATGAAGAGGTCAGCATTCATAGAGGGCGCACGGATGGCTCTTGCCCGTGTCAAGACATACTGGGCAGAGATGGAGACCACCGTTGTTGCATCCCGAGATTCGGACAAAAGCCGAGTACCCTCCGAGCACTATTTTCAGGAAGTCCTTGAAGGCGCTCGTGTAATAGAGGCGCAGTGCTCGAAGGATGCTATGTTCTGATAGCATATGTAATTATAAAGAAATATTTTGATGAATTGTAGTAGCCTTTTATACTTGTGCCTTCAAGTATTTGGAACACCTCCTGTGCGGCCGTTTTAAGATATATATATATACAAAAATCTGAAAGATTGCAGTCGTTGGCTTCAGCCCCCACGCACATAGTGCGGGGGTGCTCACAGAAGGCGCATTTTCACACTTAATCCAACGTCTTGGTCCTACAAAGGACGTGATAGCGCAGCGAGCTAGGCAACCGGACTATAATGCTTTAACACTTTCACTTAGCCATAGGAGCTTGACAATGGGACTATTTAGGTAGCCCCTGGTGGCGACTGCACTCGCCCGAATTCAGGGCGCGTATGTGCCTGGCCGGGAAACGACCCTTCGTTAATGCGGAGGAATCCTACAGACCGGAGAGTCATCGAGTGGTTGACCAGTCTCACGCCATATCATGACAGTCGGTTTTCGGCTTTCTCTACTGAGGTGCTCGCCTGGCCGAACCAGGGCACAATCGCAGTAGTTCTCTTGGTGCCGCCTTAGCCGATAGAGCAGAACGTAAGGCGGCCGAACACAGGAGCCGAGCAACCCAACATTTGACCAAAATCATGACTCGGAGCTGATGCATATAAGGCCAAACTCGTGATGCCGAACACTCCCTAAGGTATTCGGTCTTTATGAGAGCGGGCGAGGTAACGCTCTGAGGTATAAGCCCCTAGTGTCCAGGTACGCGCAAGAATTCTGACGTGGCCACATGCCAAGACGCCAGCCTCCTCGTTGGTCATATAACTAGGGGATGTGTATCAACAAGAGACAATAAAAAAGGTTTACGCAGGGTCTTAATCTAAAAAGAATCCTTGGAACGGGTCCCTACTGCACGTCTGCGCCTGTGTCTCCATTGTGCCGTATCCTGGACGGGCGCAGCACGACGTTCATCTATAAAAAGAGAGCAACTAAGTTGAAAAAGGGGCGTGCCGAACAAAAGTTATATGAAATAAACAAAGTGTAAAGTAAAATATGAAAAATTGAGCTTTATTGTCTCTTATTTTATACGTGTGAAGCCCCTAGTGCAGGGGTATATGGCAACTAAGCCTTTATCAACGATACTTTTGTGCCGGACTCGTCTATCCGTGTCCGTGGTCTTAATGAGCTGTTCCGATGTTCTGGCTGGTGAAGCCATTGTATTGTGGGGCTGTTAAAGCGGCCGCACAATCCTCCGCTTGGGGGAGGTGTTCTCACTGCGTCCCCTTTAAGGAGATGATGCCACGTGGACCGGGCATCTTAAGTGTAAGAGATGCATAATGCGGTATTGCGTTAAAGCAGGCGAAAGCTTCGCATCCCAGTAGTGCTTGGTAGCAACTTGAGAACGGGACAATGTGGAAAGTCAGCTTTTCGCGACGGAAGTTATTGGCAGAGCCGAAAATAACCTCGAGCTGGAGAAAACCCATGCAATGGGTGTCCGGACCTGGCGTTACTCCTTGAAAGGAGGTTTTGCTGTGGCGAATTCTTTTTGGGTCGATCCCCATGTGGCGGATTGAGTCCTGATATATCAGGTTGAGTCCGCTGCCACCGTCCATAAGGACATTTGAAAACTAGAGTCCGCCAATTATTGGATCGAGTACCAGGGTAGTCCAGCCTGGGTTCCTGATACTTCTAGAATAATCCAGATGATCAAAAATGATTGGTTTTGACAACCAGTGGCGGGATTCCTTTGGGATAGGCCGTGGGGCGCGTACCTTTATGGTCGCCGCACGTTTTATTATGTGGAGTAAGTTTACTGTTTTTACTTCTTGTGGGAAATTCTTTTGTTTCCTGGTACTCTGCTTTTGGGGTTCGTCCTCGTCTTCGCTTGATGTGTCGAGCCCCTTGTGTTCGGTGTTGAGTCTGCCAGATTGTTTGAAAACCCAACAATCTCTGTGGGTATGGTTAGCAGGCTTTGCGGGAGTGCTGTGTATTTGACATATCCTATCCAAGATTTTGTTAAGGTTGGATAGGTTGTCCCTATTATCTTGGAGGGGCGGATTTTTCTGATTCTGTCGTGAGCTTTTGAATCCGGCGTTGACTGCCGTGCTCTTCGGACTTTTTTCCTTAGTCCGGCGACGGTCCTTATTGCGTCGTGGTTTTCCGTTTCCATCCCTAGTTTTGGATGTACTTGGGTCACTCGTGCTGCATCTTGCCAACCAGCTGTCCTCTCCTGCGCAAAAGCGGGTCATGAGGCTTGTTAGTGCGGCCATTGTTCTTGGCTTTTCTTGGCCGGGGTGTCTGGCGAGCCATTCGTCTCAGACATTATGCCTGAAAGCCGCTAAGGCTTCAGCGTTCGGACAGTCGACTATCTAATTCTTTTTAGTAATAAATCTATTCCAGAATTGCCGAGCTGACTCTCCGGGCTGTTGAGTTATGTGACTAAGATCGTCTACATCCGGAGGGCGGACATAGGTCCCTTGAAAATTTGCTCGGAAAGCATCCTCGAGCTCTTCCCAACTTCCGATTGTGTTTTCAGGAAGGCTTTTGAGCCAATTCCGGGCTGGCCCTTTAAGCTTGAGGGGTAAGTATTTTATGGCGTGGAGGTCATCTCCTCTAGTCATATGTATGTGGAGGATATAATCCTCTATCCAGACTCAAGGGTCTGTTGTTCCATCATATGCCTCTATGTTTACGGGTTTGAATCCCGCTGGAAATTCATAATCTAGGACCTCATCGGTGAAACATAGGGGGTGTACGGCACCCCTGTATTTGGGTGTGCCGGATTCTGATAATGGCTTTATTGCATTGCTTACGAGAGCTTGCTTTCTTGGCCCGTAAATGGACCTGGCTGGGCCATGATGCGAATCCTTAAGTGGGTCGCATGCCGGCTTAAGTGCGGCGCTGCTTGCCGCTTTATGCTGGACATGGGGTCGTGTATCTGACCATGTGGCTTTCTCACTTTTGGAATGCGAGGGCTCTAAGGTCTCCTTGTCGAATTCAGGCAGTAGCTTTCTCTTCGGATAGCTTTTAGTGCGGCGACTGTCGCCGTATTTGTCTACGGTATTGATTACTTTACTCCATCTGATCCTGAGTGCATCTTCCATAGTTTTTAGCTTCTGCTTCTGCTTTTTCAGGATGCGTGCGGTTGCAACGAGCCGTTTGTGGAGGTTCTTCTGCTTCGTGGGCTTGTCCGGCGTAGGGTCATCCGGAATGCCATTTTCGCCGGGGGAGGGATGTTCGGTTTCTCTGTACGGGTTTTCCTATTGGGATGGTTGCTCTAAGGCATGCTCGTCGTCTACCGGCTCATCCTGCTCTATGGCTGGGTCTTTATCGAGGCGGGGCTTGGGTCGGCATATACGCCGACGCTTTGATTGTTTTTCGAGAGATCGATCCCACTTTCCATCCCCGTTTTCCTCGTTGTTGCTTCCTTTAGGGGTATCCACCATGTACACATCGTGAGATGAGGTGGTTGTCTGATGCCCTATAGGCGTTGGTTCTTGGTTGTCTCCTGCATCGTCGTCCATACCGTCGATGTCTTCGGAGTCGAAGTCGAGCATGTCAGTTAAGTCATCGATAGTGGCTACGAAGTGGATGGTGGGTGGGTTTTGAATTTCTTCATCATCTGAATCCCATCCTTGCTGACCGTAGTACGGCCAGGGCTCTCCTGATAAAGAGAGAGACTTTAGCGAATTCACGATGTCGCCGAAGGGCGAGTGCTGAAAGATGTTTGTGGCGGTGAACTCCATTATCGGCGCCCAATCGGATTCGACAGGCAGGGGCGCGGGGGCTTGGAGTCCGGAAAGGAATCCGGCTCCTCGGAGTAACGGGCCATGCGGAGTGCGGGGCTGGAGTTTGGCTTGATCGCCTCTGAGATCACAGCCCCTAAGGCAGCGTCCAACCGCTGATCCTCGATCGGCGCAGTAGGCTCCGAATCAATGGTCGGAACTAATGCATGTGCGGCCTCCAAGGCATTGTTCGGCCGCAGAGCTATATCATGCCCATCGAGACAGTGCGGCGCGCTTGGCCGTGGCTCGAATCCGTCAAAGATCAAGTCCCCGCCGATGTCAGCCGTGTAGTTTAGGCTTCCAAACCTGACCTGATGGCCAGGGGCGTAGCTTTCAATCTGCTCATGGTGGCCAAGCGAATTGGCCCGCAGTGCGAAGCTACCGAAGATGAAGATCTGTCCGGGGAGAACAGTCTCACCCTAGACTGCATCGTTGTTGATGATCGAAGGAGCCATCAGGCCTAAAAGCGACGACATAGAGGAACTCTCAATGAAAGAACCAATGTCGGTGTCAACACCGGCAGATCTCGGGTAGGGGGTCCCGAACTGTGCGTCTAGGCCGGATGGTAACAGGAGGCAAGCAACACGATGTTTTACCCAGGTTCGGGCCCTCTTGATGGAGGTAAAACCCTACGTCCTGCTTGATTAATATTAATGATATGGGTAGTACAAGAGTAGATCTACCACGAGATCAAGGAGGCTAAACCCTAGAAGCTAGCCTATGGTATAACTGTTGTATGATGAAGTTGTCCTACGGACTAAAACCCTCCGGTTTATATAGCAACCGGAGAGGGTTAGGGTTACACAAAGTCGGTTACAATGGTAGGAGATCTTGAATATCTGCATCGCCAAGCTTGCCCTCCACGCCAAGGAAAGTCCCATCCGGACACGGGACGAAGTCTTCAATCTTGTATCTTCATAGTCCTAGAGTCCGGCTGAAGGTATAATCCGGCTACCCGAACACCCCCTAATCCAGGACTCCCTCACCTCCCTTATGGTTTTCTGCAGTTCCTGCCGTAAAATGACAAGGTGAGTACCCACGACAAAGAATGTGGGAAGAATGGGAGTGAGGAGATATAACTCACCCAGCTTGGAGGGTTGTACATGGAGAATCCATCCCGTGGCTTGATGCGGATGAACTCCTCTTCCTCTCCGTTGAACAACTCAAACAGGATTTTTGCTAAAGCAGCATTGTTGTTCGGGCCCTTACGCCTGCAACGGGTGGCATCGTCTTCTCCATTAAAACACCACAAGGGGTGCCCTCGATATTGAAGTGGTTGCACTCACCGCATTATGCATATTGACATAACCTCGATTATTATCAATCCCTATTGAGCGAGCGCTTTAATCCGGTTCATCAAGTAAAGGACTTCTCCGTTGTCTTCCTCCTAGGGGCTCCGGGGGCGCCAGCTTTGGCGTTTCTTCAGCGGAGTGTTGTTGAACTCGGGAAGACCCTGCCGAACAGGGTCCGGAATGGGGACGTCCTCCATATAAAACCAATCCGAAGGCTAGTCCTCGGACGTCTTATTCAGAGTACCGGACAGGTATCCGGTTTCGGCGATGGGCCATATTTCGGCTTCGCCCACTTGATAAAGTGACCCCTCTTGTGTGCGGGGGACAAGGCAAAATAACCTTTTCCACAACTTGAAATGAGCCTCGCAGCCCAGGAATAACTCGCAGAGGGCAACATAGCCGGCGATGTGTAATATGGAGGCAAGGGGAAATTATGCAGTTGGAGGCCGTAAAACTCCAGGAGCCCGCGGAGGAACGGATGAATTGGAAATCTGAGTCCCCTTAATAAGTAAGGAACAAGGCATACCCGCTCCCCCGTAGAGGGGCTGGGGAAGCTCTCTGCTTGCTCCCCGCCATTGTAGGTGGCGAGCCCGGCTTGGACGGGAACCATATACGCTGGAGGGAGAAATCCCTTAGTCTGCAGTTTGACTAATCGACTGTGTGGGATAGAACCCCTCTCCCAATCCCCGGGCTTAGTGCTACGGGGGCGGGAGGAGGAGCTGCGGAGGTCGGCCATGCTAGGGTGGATTTTTCCGAAGCGCGCTCCGATGGATTCTCGCTGGGGGAGGAGGATATGGATAGGATCTAAGAATCCCCATCCCTTTAATAGACAATTTATTTATCTGGCTAGGGGGGGAATTTTAAAAATGCCCTGGCTATTCGTATTCATTCGACGCATGGAAGATAGCCCTTATTGGGCGCAGAAGACAAGAGGTCCAACATTTATGGGGCCGGACACTGCTTAACAAACATTCGGAATTTGGAGAAGAACCCGCCTTGCAATGCTGAAGACAATACTACACGCCGGACTCATCGTCATTGAAGCCTGGTTCGAGGACTACTGAGGGTGTCCTGGATTAGGGGGTATCCGGACTGCCGGATTATATCCTTTGGTCGGACTGTTAGACTATGAAGATACAAGATTGAAGACTTCGCCCTGTGTCCGGATGGGACTCTACTTGGCGTGGAAGGCAAGCTAGGCCATACCAATATGTATATCTCCTCCTTTGTAACCGACCTTGTGTAACCCTAGCCCCCTCCGGTGTCTATATAAACCGGAGGGTTTTAGTCCGTAGGACAACATACAATCATACCATAGGCTAGCTTCTAGGGTTTAGCCTCTTTGATCTCGTGGTAGATCAACTCTTGTACTACTCGTATTATCAAGAATAATCAAGCAGGACGTAGGGTTTTACCTCCATCAAGAGGGCCCGAACCTGGGTAAAACATTGTGTCCCCTGCCTCCTGTTACCATCCGCCTTAGACACACAGTTTAGGACCCCCTACCCGAGATCCGCCGGTTTTCACACCGACACCTTAGAACCCAGATCATGAATTTCAAGCAACTTGAACATGAGCATGTTGCACAATCTTGGGAAAGGATGAAAATGATGCTACGGAGTTGCCCAACTCATGGGCTTAATCTTTGGATGATCATACAAAAAAATTATCTGGGGTTGAATTTTGTTTCTCGTAATCTTTTAGATTCCGCCGCGGGTGCTACTTTTATGCAAATTACTTTGGGTGAAGCCACCAAGTTGATTGATAATATCATCGTCAATTATTCAGAATGGCATACCGAAAGAGCTCCTACTAGTAAAAAGGTTAATTCAGTTGAAGAAATTTCTTCTTTGAGTGAAAAAGTTGATGCTCTTATGAAATTGGTTGCTAGTATAAGTGCTCCTATTGATTTTAATTATATTCCTTTGTCTACTTTGATAGAGCAAAATAGTGATGTTGTAGATGTGAACAACAATGCTTATAGGGGTAATTTTAATCCTAGGCCTCTTCATAGTAATTCCTCTAATAATTATGGTAATTCCTAAGGAAATCCTCCTTATAATAATAATAGGAACACCTCTGATCTTGAGAATAATATTAAAGAATATATCAACATGCAAAAAGTTTTCAACACTTCCATAGAAGAAAAGTTGAATAAGATTGATGATCTGTCTAGAAGTGTTGATAGAATTTCTCATGATGTGGAAAACCTCATGATGAAATTTGTTATGCCTAAGGATGATGAACCAATTAAAGCTCTCTATGTTTGTATGGATGAAAGTAAGAAAAGAACCTCTACGCTTAGAGCTAAAAGATAACTTTTAGAAAAAGCGTT
This sequence comes from Triticum monococcum, assembly GCA_034509565.1. Taxonomy (NCBI): domain Eukaryota; kingdom Viridiplantae; phylum Streptophyta; class Magnoliopsida; order Poales; family Poaceae; genus Triticum; species Triticum monococcum. The sequence continues at coordinate 445,092,395 of CM067845.1, forward strand.
TTCTAGTGATTATTTTCGCAAAAGTGATGAAGGTCTTAAAATGATTGGTGTTTCTTCTATTGATTCCTTGTTTAGTAAAGTTAAGATTGATGAAAAAGGGACTGGAGAAGAGTCAATTTTAGTTAGAAGGCGTCCCGATGATTCAGAGGGTGAAAATCTTGTTGAGAAAATTAATACACGTGGGTTTGAAGATGTCAAAGCTTTAGCTAGCGATGTGCCCACTCTTTTGGATTACAAAGACTTTAATTATGATAGTTGATCTTCGATTGATTGTATTTTTTTGTTGCAATCCATGATAAATTCACCCCATGCTTATGAACAAAATAAAGCTTCTACTAAACATATTGTTGATGATATGATGAAAGCTCTTGAAGAAAAAAAATGAAATTATAAGTTTCAATTCCTAGAAAATTGCATGATGAATGGGAACCTACGTACTCTCAAAGTCAAGATTAAAAATTATGAGTATTTTGCTTTATGTGACTTGGGTGCTAGTGTTTCTACTATTCTGAAATCTTTATGTGATGTGCTTGGTCTTACCGATATTGAATCATGTTCTTTAAATTTGCACTTGGCGGATTCTACTATTAAAAAACCTATGGGAAGAATTAATGATGTTCTTATTCTTGCAAATAGGAATTATGTTCCCATAGATTTTACTATTCTTGATATTGATTGCAATCTGTCTTGTCCAATTATTCTTGGTAGACCGTTTTTACGCACTAACGATGCCGTGATTGAAATGAAAGAAGGCAATATTAAGTTCCAATTTCCTTTGAGGAAGGGTATGGAACACTTCCCTAGAACAAGAAGTAGGCCACCATATGAATCAATCACGAGGGCATCTTATGGATCTCGAAACAAAGATGACAAAACTTAGATCCTTGCTTTATGCCTCGCTAAGGGCTTAAAACTATAGCGCTTGTTGGGAGGCAACCCAATGAATAAAATTTATTTTTTTCTTTTCGCTTCCTGTTTTTGAGTGTTAGCACAATTATGATTGTGTTTTGTGTGTGTTGCAATTAGTGTTTGTGCCAAGTAAAGTCTTTAGGATCTTCTTGGGTGATAGTTGTTTGATCTTGCTGAAAAAACAGAAACTTCTGCGCTTACGAAAAAAATTCTCATTTTTAACCAGAGAGCGATAAAATACCCATTCGTCATGAACTAGATCAATATACTAATTGCTCAGGTTGTCCTAATTTTTCAGAATTTTTTGAGCTACAGACGTATTCGAAACACCCAGATTACTATAGACTATTATGTTTTTGATAGATTCTGTTTTCCCTGCGTTGTGTGCTTATTTTGATGGCTCTATGGTTTTCTTTGATGAGTTTTTGCCATAGAAAAGTTGGAGTATAGTAGATATAATGCAAGAAAAAATATGAATTGTTTTGATACAACACTTATAGTAGTGATTTATTTTCGTATACTAACAGATCTCACGAAGGTTTTGTTGAGTTTTGTGTGATTGAAGTTTTCAAGTTTTGGCTTATCGTACGATGGATGAAGGAATAAGGAGTAAGAAGAGCCTAAGCTTGAGGATGCCCCGACATCCCAAGCTATTATCCAAAAGATAGAAAGCAACTAAGCTTGGGGATGCCCCAGAGTGGCATCCCCTCTTTCTTCTAACGACCATCGGTATTTTACTCGAAGCTATATTTTTATTCGTCACATCCTATGTGTTTTGCTTGGAGCGTCTTGTATGATATGAGTCTTTGCTTGTTTTATTTTGTGTTCTAAGTCTTGATTCCTTGATGGACACACCTATATGAGAGAGCCAAAATTATGTCATGACTTGTTAGAATTGATCTCTACGCTTCACGTATATTTTTTATGAGCTACGGACTTGCTCTAGTGCTTCACTTATATCTTTTTGAGCACGATGCACTTTAGTATTTTTGAAGAAATGCTCTCTTGCTTCACTTAGATTTATTTGATAGTTAGTAAATTTTCAAGAAATTCTCTCTTGCTTCACTTAAATTATTTTGAGAGAAAGAAAAATTATGCTCATGATCTTCACTTATATTTGTTTGAGCTTATCGAAAGCAACATATGAAGATTAGTTCCAAACTGATAGATATCCAAGAAGGATATAATAAAAACTTCCACGAAGATCATTGTACAAAATAAACTTGATTCTTAGTAATAGTTTTGAGATATGATGATGTGATATGTGAGTTATGTTGATGATTAATTATGCTATAGTAAGAATATTGGTGTTAAGGTTTGTGATTCCCTATGCAAGAACGAAATTCAATAATTATCAATGAAATTATATCCTACTTGTGGTGCATTATTTGGTCTTAATTATGCTCAATTCTCGCTTCTGAGATTATTCGTTTCTTGGTTGGTTGCTTCTCAATCTTTTGCTAGCCTTCATTTTGCACTAAGTATGATCACTACTTGTGCATCCAAAAACCTTTAAGCAAGTTTTGCCACACGAGTCCACTATATCTACCTATATGCGGTATTATTTTGCCGTTCTAAGCAAATTTGTATGTGCCATATCTAATTTTCAAAATAAACTTCTCTTTTGTGTGTTCGTTTCGCTTGCGGAGTGGTGAGGGGTGGCTAATAGTTTCCATGCTAGATGTGTTATTCTCATGATGAGTGTTTATTCACTTGTCATTGCACAAGAGTAAGGCAAAGGTATTAGGGATGCCCAGTCCTGAAATGAAAAATGAATTTACTTTATGTTGTCAAATAATAAATTCCTTGGAAAGTGTTGGTATGGAGGGCAACCGTGGATATGGGTAGCCATGGAAAGTGAAAGTATGGTTGAAAAAGGAATAAACTTTATTTTCTGTTTGGGAACCGCCTATGATATATCTAGCATGGAAAGTGTTGGGAACTCTAAGTTGTTTTTGTTGGTGGGATGGATACACCTCCCAAAATGTTTTTATCTCTAAGTTTTTTGCTTTGAGCTCTGGCACCTCTACAAATCCCTACTCCCCTCTGCGAAGGGCCTTTTTTTATTTATGCAATTTTTATCTTCGAATTTGAGTCTCCATCTTCTCTTAAAGCACCAACTAGGAGGTACTATCATCGTACTTGAGCATTGGGTGTAGTTAATATGCGAGTGAGTATCATGAATGGATCAATGATTGAGCATGATGGTCTAGGGATAACTTATTTTAGCGTTGATATTTTGAAACACATGGTTGCTTGTCGATATGCTTGAGTATTTAAGTTATCATGTCAAAACTAGACTATTGCTTTGAACAATATAAAAGTCCAAATGTCCATGATATAAAGAAAAGAATATGATATGACATGATAGGTGTCGGGGGTTGCTGATCCCACGCACACCTATGGGGATCGGCGGACCGAGCCCCTTTCGGTTCGGCAGGGGGCGGTGGATACACAAAGAGCAGATCGAGGTGAACGCATGAGCGAGCCGATCGGTTTACCCAGGTTCGGGCCGCACGGATGCGTAAAACCCTACTCCTGCTTTGGTGGTTGTATTGAGTTCTTGCTCGGGAGCGATGAGTGCTACAATACACTCAAGCAGCTGGCGAGACCGAGCGTGAGAATGGCTGTCCTCCTCCTCTCTGTTGCGCATGGGCCTCCTTTTATATGTCTAAGGGGTCACCGACACGTGGCAACAGAGGTGAGGGTAAAAATGTAAAAGGGGTGGTAGTTGGCGCCACCGCCTGCTACAGTCATATCCTACCTAACCCTGACGGCAGGGGACAAAGGCATTAAATGCCTGTCTGTGTCGCTTAGACGGGGCGGACAGGGACCGCCAGGGGCACCACCGTTTGCCACGATGGCTCCTTGTCAGTGCCTGCTTGCCACCGCATGCCCTCGGCTGCACAGCCTCCCGCCACGTACGCCAGGAATGGTCCCAGGGCGACACGTTGGTGGGTGAGCTGGAGCGCGGGCTGCGGGGTAGTAGCTTGCCGTGGCGAGCACCTTGCCGCGGATGTTATCTTGTCGCGTCCGGGAGCTTGTCGCTCACCGGGTCTTGTCGGGGCCCGTAGTGCGCCGCAGCGAGCTTCTTGAGATGCTTTGGTTGGTCCTCCCAGCAAGCTGCTCTTGCCGGGGTCTTGTGTCCTTCCCGGCAAGCTCCTCTTGCCGGGGTCTTGTCTTGTTCCCGGCAAGCTCCTCTTGCCGGGGTCTCTGTGCTTCGGGTAGCTTTCCCGGCAAGATCCTCTTGCCGGGGTCTTGTGCCTTGGCTTGAATACTTTGTTCTTGAAGGGCTCCTAAAGGAACCATGGAGGGTCTTGGCGGTCACCTGGCAAGCCTTGCCGCGGGTCACTGCGACTGCCCGTGCACAAGTTCGGGGTACTAAGGTACCCCTACTTTAGTACACCGACAGGAGCCCCGGGGCCTGGGCCATACACGGTGCCTTGCGCTGTTGGGCCAGGCCCAAAACAGTGCACGGGCACGCGCGGCCTAGGGCATGCCATAACTCACTCCGCACCCACCGCGCCCTCCCCAAACAGCACGCGTCACGATCACGGGGTGGGGAGAGGCCGCTCCATCCGTCGCCTCAGTTCTGCACGCCTGCCACGCGGCTCCCATGCACTTGGGATCGCGGACGGCGGAGGCGGGAAACGGGGTCGTCGTGGGTCGAGGCAGTGGGTCGGCCCCAACTCCCTGCCTTCCCACGTCTTGATTCGCCGAGTGGGGTGGCCGAGCCCCCACCTCGCTCCTTTATAAAGAGCGGGAGGGGAGGATGGAAGCCCGCATTCTCTCATCTTCTCCTCCCTTCTGCTCCTGTTCCCCTTCCTCCCATTCGCCATGGAGAAAGGGAACCCCGGTCCTTCATCAGTGGCGGCGAGGGTTGCCGCCAGACTGCGCCTCCCTCCCTCTCTCGCACCCGTGGTGGCGGAGCCAGCCGTAAGGGGAAGAGGGAGGGGGCGAGGTCGTGGACGAGGTCGAGGAAGAGGCCGAGGCGCTCGGGGAAGAGGTGGACGAGGCGGCGCGTCGGCTTCGCCTCCGCCGGCGGCTCTTCTTCCCGCGGTGGCCCATGCTGGGGACGACCCTTGCAAGTTCTTCGTCAGGCTGCGCCGGGCGCCTCGTCGTCGCCTCCAACTCCCAGCTCCGTTTGCGGAGGTGGTGGAGTTGGACCCGCCCGAGACGCTGAGACTACATATGAGGGGCTATGGGATCAGTGGCACGCGAGTCCGCGCCGAATTCCCAGCCCCTGGTGTGATGTATCTTGGTCAAGGGTGGAAGACGTTCGCCCGCATCCACAGCTTGACGCCGGGGCTCACCCTCCATTTTAAGTTGGTGGAGGGCGATCTCCTCTCCGTCAAGGTCTTCGGGTGCTTCGGCGTCCGGGCACGGTGCTGCGTGGAGAGCTCCTCCGATAGCGAAGGCTCCTCCTCGAGCGAGAGTGACGAGGAGTGGAGCGGCAGCGACGGCGAGGGGAGCGGGCGGCAGGATGGCGGGTCCGACTAGGTGTCGGGCGCCGCTCCGTGCGGCACTGGCAACCCCATCATCCGTGTCGCCGGCTCCTTGAACTCAACCGGGGTCGTCTCCTTGAGCGGCTGGCATAGGGAGGCTGCGGAAGAGGAAGAGGGCTGGCGGCAAGGCCGTCAGGTCGGAGTACGATGGCGTGGTGCCCTCGACAGCGTGCTAACGTCCTGCCGCCTCGTCTTCGAGCCCCGCTTCCGGCGCCGCCATCACCGTCCAGCCTTGACGGCCCCCGGGATGTTCTCTTGGTGTCTTCTGGCACCCGTAGTTCGCCTAGGCGCTCCTTTTTCCATTCTCGCCTCCTTGACCTACCTCCTGAAGAGAGGGACATGAAAAGGATTACGGGCATCTTATCTTTTTAATTTGTAAGCCTTCAGGCCTTAGTTGCATCTAAAACTTGTAATCCTCTCTTTCATGTTTTTCATTCTCTATGGACTGTACCTGCGTGGAATGTTTTTTAATGAAAAGGGGATGTCTGCCGGGTCATTTGTCTCGCGGGTAGAACCCATGCCAAGGAGCAAATCCTTGGTATCTTTCAGATAGACACTCCTTCCCCGGCAACAGGCCCTGCCGTCTTCCCACGCCGCTCGACCTTTCTCACGCTTTTGACGGAGGCAGGGACGAGGCGGGAGCGGCCCCCTCGTTTCATCCCCTTGCTACCGCGACTACGACCAAAACTTGGCCCCAGGAACGAGCCTCAGGGCCTAGGGTTAAGGGAGCACGGTAGTTGCCAGGAAGAAACGGGGTTTCGTATTCCTCAGTCCATGAGAGAATGCATGAAGAGGGATGAAAAACTTATCTGAGATTGCAGCCCCCGGCAACTCTGGCTTGCCGTGGGTGGACCTTGGTACTTGTAGCCCCCGGCAACACTGGCTTGCCGGGGTCCAGATGCTGGCACGTCCGTCTTCTCCTTTTCGTCCTCAGGCGGTCCGGCAAGGATATGCAAGTCCTGCGAACCAAAGGAAACGAAAGAAAGGCAAAGGGACGCACACTCGACCTCTAAGTTAGGGGTTAGCCGCTGTTAAGCACTATCAACCCTAACCGAGGACCCGACTCAACCTAGCATGCATGCTATAACTCTGGGAGCCAGCGCTTCATTTACTTGTGCTCAGGGTCTGCGCCTGGCTTTGTACAAAGGATTACATGCAACAGCGGCAAGACTTGTACAAAAGGGTGGTTGCCGGACAGGGTCCGACAACCACGCCTTACGGGTAAAACTTACGAAGATGCTCGAGATTCCAGGAGTTGCTCACTGGTACGCCATCTTCGGTCTCCAGGCAGACAGCGCCAGGCCTGGTGACTCGTTTCACCCGGTAAGGGCCTTCCCACTTCGGCGTCAACTTGTTGGAATTCTTGGCGGACTGAACGCGCCGAAGAACAAGGTCGCCTTCCTCGACACTTCTGGCGTTAACTTTGTGGCTATGATAGCGGCGCAAAGCTTGCTGGTAGTGAGCGGCTCGCACAGCAGCCCGAAGACGATCTTCCTCAAGGAGCAGCGCATCATCTTGCCGCAGCTACTCTTGCTCAAGCTCATCATAAGCGAGCACTCGAGGTGACCCATATACGAGTTCCGTGGGGATAACTGCCTCCGCTCCATAGACTAGAGCGAAGGGTGTGTGTCCAGTGGCTCGATTTGGCGTAGTCCTGATCAACCAAAGAACCACCAGCAGCTCCTCGATCCAGTTGCGTCCGCGCTTGTGCAGCCTGTCGAAGGTTCTAGTCTTGAGCCCGCGCAGTACTTCAGCATTTGCCCTCTCGGCTTGACCGTTGCTTCTCGGGTGAGCAACAGAAGCGAAGCAGACCTTGGCGCCAAGATCTTGGACGTACTGCATGAAGGTGCGGCTCGTAAATTGTGTGCCGTTGTCGGTGATTATCCTGTTAGGGATTCCGAAACGGCAAACAATCGACCTGAAGAACTTGACCGCGGACTGCGCCGTCACCTTCCTCACTGGTTCCACTTCCGGCCACTTTGTGAACTTGTCGATTGCAACGTACAAGTACTCAAAGCCCCCGACAGCTCGGGGGAAGGGGCCGAGGATGTCGAGCCCCCAGACCGAAAATGGCTAGGATAAAGGGATCGTCTGGAGAGCTTGAGCTGGCTGGATTATCTGCTTGGAATGGAACTGGCACGCTTCACACTTGGTTACTTGTGCAGTTGCATTCTGGAGGGCTGTCGGCCAGAAGAAGCCTTGCCGGAATGCTCTTCCGACAAGAGCTCTTGCGCCAATGTGGTGACCACATATGCCTCCGTGTATCTCTGCCAACAGCTTCTGTCCATCTTCCCAAGGAATACACTTCAATTTCACACCGTTGAGTCTCCTTCTGTACAGTGTGTCATCGACAAACTTGTACATACTAGACTGCCGGGCTACTCTCTCCGCTTCTTCTGGCTCTTCGGGAAGTTCTCCTGTCTGGAGGAAACGGACAATCTGCTGCGCCCATGTTGGAGCCTGTGGCTCGACAACAAGGACTAAAGGCACATCTGCTGCTGCGGGAACGTCCGCTTCTACGGCAAGAGCCTGCGACTCTGCCAGAGCTTGACGTTCCCCGACAAGCTTGCCGGAGCAGAGCTTGCCGGGAGCATCTGCTGCAATGGAACAAACCCTGGGGTTTGCTGGAGTAGACTGCTCCTCAGCACTCTTGGCGTCGATCTTGGGGACCTTCTTGGCGTCGGCTTCGGGAAGCTCTGCCGGAAGATAGTCACCAGAAATCAACTTCCTCTTCTTGCTCTGTCCAGTTGATGGTGTTACGGATGGCTGAGTCAGCTTGAGCACAAAGATCCCTGGTTCCACAGGTAACTTAAGTGCTGCACACTTTGACAGGCCATCGGCAATGTCGTTCTCAGCTCTTGGAACATGTTCCATTTGCAGGCCGTCAAAGCGCTCTTCTAGCTTCCTCACTTCATCAATGTAAGCTTCCATCAATGGACTCTGGTAAACCTTGTTCACTTGGCAGACGACAAGCTGCGAGTCACCCCTGACAATGAGCTTCTTAATCCCAAGTTCTGCCGTGATCCTGAGACCGGCAAGCAAGCCTTCATACTCTGCAGTATTGTTTGTCGCTTGCTCCTTGGGAAAGTGCATCTGGACTATGTACTTGAGGTGCTCTCCGGTGGGTGCGACAAGCAGTACACCAGCACCGGCGCCTTACAGCGAGAAGGCACCGTCAAAGTACATGAGCCACTCTTTGCTTGCTTCCTTGGCAGGGATGCTCGTCTCCAGAATTTCTTCGTCTGGAGTTGGCGTCCACTCTGCTATGAACTTTGCCAATGCTCTGCTCTGGATTGTTGATGTACTCTCAAACTTGAGGCCAAAGCTTTGACAGTTCCAGTGCCCACTCGACAATCCTGCCTGTTGCTTCTGGATTTTGCAATATCCTCTTCAGTGGAAAGCGAGTGACAACTGTGATCTCGTGTGCTTGGAAGTAATGGTGCAGCTTTCTCGAGGCCATGAGAAGGCCGAAAAGTAGCTTCTGCACACCAGAGTACCTTGACCTAGCCCCCTGTAAATGGGAGCTGACAAAGTAAACTGGGCGCTGCACCATTTTCTTCTGTATCTCCTCTTGCATCTGCGCAGATCCTTGCTTGTCGGGACCAGAGCTTGTCGGGGAAGCCCCCTTCTTGTCACTGGATGTGCTTGCCGCGGTCGCTGGCTCGTCATCTGCCTCCCTCTTCGCTACTAACGCAGCACTAACCACTTGATTGGTTGCCGCTATGTACAACAGCAACTTCTCTTGTGGTTTAGGTGCGACAAGTGTTGGAGTGGAGGACAGGTATCTCTTCAAGTCTTGCAGCGCAGCCTCCGCTTCTGGAGTCCATCTCATTGGACCTGCCCTTTTCAAAATTTTGAAAAACGGCAGGGCGCGCTCAGCAGACCGAGAGATAAACCTGCTGAGAGCAGCTACGCAGCCGGCAAGCTTCCGTACATCCTTGACGCGCTTTGGTGCTTCGATTTGCTCAATGGCCCTGATCTTGTCGGGATTAGCTTCGATTCCCCGGTGAGACACAAAGAACCCGAGAAGTTTGCTGGAAGGGACTCCGAACACACACTTCTCGGGGTTGAGCTTGAGGTTGAACTTGCGCAGATTTGCAAAAGTCTCTTCTAAGTCTTGGATCAGAGACGCCCTGTCTTTGCTTTTAACCACTATATCATCCATGTAAGCTTCTACATTTCTGTGTATGTGTGGCTTCAAAGCGATATGGACTACTCTGGCAAACGTTGAACCAGCATTCTTTAATCTGATAGGCATCCGTACGAAACAGTACGTGCCACATGGAGTAATGAATGCGGTTTTCTCCTCATCTTCTTCTGCCATGAAGATCTGATTGTATCCTGAATATGCGTCAAGAAATGAAAGCAGATCGCATCCGCTGTGGAGTCAACAATCTGGTCAATGCGCGGCAAGGGAAATGGATCTTTGGGACACGCTTTATTGACATCAGTGAAGTCAATACAAAGCATCCACTTCCCGTTTGCCTTGTGCACTACAACCGGATTGGCCAACCACGTTGGATGGAGCACTCCTCTGACAAGGCCTGCTGCTCCCAACTTCTTGATTTCTTCTACTATGAACTCTTGGCGCTCCACCGCCTGTTTCCTGACCTTCTGCTTGACGGGCCGCGCATGAGGGCAAACGGCAAGATGGTGCTCAATTACCTTCCTTGGAACACCGGGGATATCAGACGGTTATCATGCAAACACGTCGACATTCGCCCGCAGGAAAGTAACGAGCGCGCTTTCCTATTTAGGGTCAAGCGCAGCACTGATGGTGAAGGTACCACCAGTGCCGTCCTCCTTGGCGGGCACCTTCTTGGTAAGTGGTGGAGCCACCATCGTCTTCTTACTCTTGCCGGTGGAGCTCGATGGTGCGTCCTCGTGGGCAGCGCAGCACTCCGAAGAGGCGCGCTTGCCGGAGTAGGCATCAGAGCTCTTGCCGGGCTTGGTCTTCTTGCCGGTGGAGCTCGATGGTGCGTCCTCGATGGCAGCACAGCACTCCAAGTAGGTGCGCTTGCTGGAGTGGGCACCAGAGCTCTTGCCGGACTTAGTCTTCTTCTCCCCGGGAGCTTCAGCGGCAAGTGTCTCGCGGTCCGTCGCGGCAGCAGCTTCCTGGTAGATCTTGTCGGCGCAGATAAGGGCATCCTTCTTGTCGCCAGGGACAGAGATGACGCTTATCGGGCCTGGCATCTTGAGCATGTTGTATGCATAGTGAGAGGCCGCCAAGAACTTGGCGAGTGCTGGACGGCCGAGTATGCCATTATAGGGCAATGGGAAATCGGCAACGTCGAAGGTGATCCTCTCAGTCCTGAAGTTCATCTCGCTGCCGAATGTTACCGGCAACGCGACCTTCCCTTTCGGCTTGCTCCTTCCCGGGTTAATTCCTTGGAACATACCGGTTTCTTCGAGCTCGCTGTCCGGGATCTGGAGTTTCTGGAGCACAGCGGAGGAGATCAGATTTAGGCCGGCCCCGCCGTCAACTAACATCTTAGTGACTTTGAGGTTGCGGATTATTGGCGACACCAACAACGGCAGACACCCGACCGCAGTTGTGCGCTCAGGGTGGTCCTCAATGTCAAAGACGATAGGCGTGCTGGACCACTTCAGAAGCTTGCGTGATTCGACAGGTGGCTCTGCCGCATTAACTTCCCGGAGCCACTGTTTGAGTTGGCGGTGGGAAGTATGCTGAGAAGCGCCACCGTCAACACACAAGACTTCCGTAGCCTTTTGAAACTCCTGCTCGCTGTTCTCAACATCATCCATGTCTTCGTCGTTGTCTTCGTCTTCGTCCTTGTCGCGGCCGCGGGGAGGTCTATCTCCTTGCCACTGCTTAGCCTTGCCGCGGCTTCCTCCCTGGCCAGCGCGCTTCTTGCCGGCTTCTCCACCGCCTCCTTGGGCTCTCTCCTTGTCGCGCCGCTCATACTCAGCTTTTTGTTGCTGGACAAGCTGCTTGACCCTCTTGCAGTTCTAGAGATCGTGGCCCTTGGTGCGGTGGATCTTGCAGTACTGCTTGTCGGAGCTGCCCTGCTTGTCGGCGGCCGCCACAGCTTGGCAGTTGGTGCATGCGGCAACCTCCTTGCCGGAGCCACCAACTTTGACTTGCTTGGCGGCGCCGTCATCGCCGGACTGCTCGACGACTAGCACCTCTTTGCCCTTCCTCCTGTTGCGCCTCCGGCTCTTCTTTGCCGGGGCGGCATCCTCACTGTCAGATCCCCCTGCTCCAGCATCTTCTCCGGGGAGTTTCCTCCCTTCTTCAGTGCGAGCACACTTGTCGGCCAGGGCGTATAGCTCACTGACGTGTCTGATCCTGCTCATCGCCATCTCCTCCCGCATCCTGCGATTACACACGTTCTGATGGAACGCGCTGATAACCGCGGCAGGGTGGATGTCTGGGATGTTGCGCTGCACGCGGCTGAATCTCTAGATATACTTGCGCAGGGGTTCTCCTTCCTTCTGGGCGAGCAGGTGGAGATCACTCTCTTGGCCATGTGGTTTGTGGCCGCCCGTAAAGGCGCCAACAAACTGATGGCACAAATCTGCCCAAGAGGATATGGAGTTGTCCGGCAAGTGCATGAGCGAGGATCTGACTTCGGGCTTGAGCACGAGCGAGAAGTAGTTGGCAAGGACCTTGTCGTCTCGCCCCCCGGCAACTTGCACCGCAATGGTGTAGATGCTGAGGAACTCAGACGGGTGCGACTTGCCGTCGTACTTCTCCGGCACGTCTGGCTTGAAATGCTTCTGGTTGGGCCACTGGACTTGCCGCAGCTCACGTGTAAACGCAGGACAACCTGCCGCGTACGGCAAGTTACCTGGCTCTCCGGGTGCATGCATGTCAACAGAGGGCCCAGCGCGCAGGTCTGATTGACGCCGCACTTCTCTTTGGCGCTCGATGCGTGTTCGAGCGTCTTCTTGCTGTCTCTCGTGAAGAACTTGGCGTTGATCGCGACGAGCTCGCGGATCTGACGACGCGGTGGAGTAGCTGTCGAGGTGGATCCGGTGAGTCGGCGATCTTGGCCTTCGGGGCAAAGAGTGCACAGTGGTTGCACCCTCGCCGGTCTTGTCGCCACAGGCTCGCGCCTGGCTGACTTGCCGCGGCAGCGATGCGCTCGGCTACCGTGGGTTGTCGCCGTTGGCGAAGCCGATGAGGCTCTAGATAGTGGCCCTCCAGTCATCGATCTTCTCTGGCGCTGGAGGGTAGTCTAGGAGCAGCTGGGCACGTGCCAACGCTTCCGCCGGAGTGGTGGGCGGTGGCAGCGAACGGTGCGAGGAGCGAGATATGCTTGGACTTCTAACTGCGTTAGAAGGAGCAACATCTCGTCCAAGCGACTGCGCCACGCTCACGCCAGCATGCTGGCGTGCATGCTGGTCCTGAGCACTCCGGGATCCGCCAGCTTGATCTTGGCCCAGCAGACATATGGTACCGTGGGTACCATGACGCTGCTGGTCCCGCGCCTCCTGGGACGGGCGCGGTGCGTGTACGGACACCGAAGTCTTGGAGTGTGCGCGGTCGTTGTGGGAGGCGACAGCGCCGCTGACGTGCGGCGCAGCCTGGTCCTTGGACCTGGCAGCGCCACGAGTCTCTCCGTCGGCGCCCGCTCTTCCGCCGGCGCCTGCTCCACCAGCCGTTCGCTCCGGCGATGGCGGGCTCGGCGCGGACGGAGCGGCTACCTCTGAAGCCTTCTTCTTCGGCGGCATGTTGGTGAAGACGATGAAGATTTGGCTCGTGCGAACGCCGGATCAGGTTCGCACAACCTCAACGCACCCCCTACCTAGCGCGCCAAAGATGTCGGGGGTTGCTAATCCCACGCACACCTATGGGGATCGGCGGACCAAGCCCCTTTCGGTTCGGCAGGGAGCGGTGGATGCAAAAAGAGCAGATCGAGGCGAACGCACGAGCGAGACGATCGGTTTACCCAGGTTCGGGCCGCAGGGATGCGTAAAACCCTACTCCTGCTTTGGTGGTTGTATTGAGTTCTTGCTCGGGAGCGATGAGTGCTACAGTACACTGAAGCAGCTGGCGAGACCGAGCGTGAGAATGGCTGTCCTCCTCCTCTCTGTTGCGCATGGGCCTCCTCTTATATGTCTAAGGGGTCACCGACACGTGGCAACAGAGGTGAGGGTAAAAATGTAAAAGGGGTGGTAGTTGGCGCCACCGCCTGCTACAGTCGTATCCTACCTAACCCTGATGGCAGCGGACAAAGGCATTAAATGCCTGTCTGTGTCGCTTAGACGGGGCGGAAAGGGACGGCCAGGTGCGCCACCGTTTGCCACGATGGCTCCTTGTCAGCGCCTGCTTGCCACCGCATGCCCTCGGCTGCACAGCCTCCCGCCACGTACACCAGGAATGGTCCTAGGGCGACACGTTGGTGGGTGAGCTGGAGCACGGGCTGCGGGGTAGCAGTTTGCCGCGGCGAGCGCCTTGCCGCGGATGTTATCTTGTCGCGTCCGGGAGCTTGTCGCTCACCGGGTCTTGTCGCTCACCGGGTCTTGTCGGGGCGCGCAGTGTGCCGCAGCGAGCTTCTTGAGATGCTTTGGTTGGTCCTCCCGGCAAGCTCCTCTTGCCGGGGTCTTGTGTCCTTCCTGGCAAGCTCCTCTTGCCGGGGTCTTGTCTTGTTCCCGGCAAGCTCCTCTTGGCGGGGTCTCTGGGCTTCGGGTAGCCTTCCCGGCAAGCTCCTCTTGTCGGGGTCTTGTGCCTTGGCTTGAATACTTTGTTCTTGAATGGCTCCTAAAGGAACCATGGAGGGTCTTGGCGGTCACCCGGCAAGCCTTGCCGCGGGTCGCTGCGACTGCCCGTGCACAGGTTCGGGGTACTAAGGTACCCCTACTTTAGTACACCGACAATAGGCAGCATTCCACATCAATTTTTTTGTTTTTATCACTTACCTACTCGAGTATCTAAAATACCCACATCAATAGGGATGCTGATACGTCTCCAACATATCTAAAATTTTTGATTGTTCCATGCTGTTATATTATCAATATTGGATGTTTTATAACCATTTTATAGTCATTTTATATCATTTTTTGGTACTAACCTATTGACATAGTGCCAAGTGCTAGTTGCAGTTTTTTGCATGTTTTTTACATCGCAGGTAATCAATATCGAACGGAGTCCAAATGCAGCGAAACTTTTTGTGGATTTTTTGGACTAGAAGACATCCAATGGGCCGAAGAATTGCCTGGGGGTGCTCCCAAGGGAGCACAACACATCCAGGGCTCGCCTGGAGGTCCAAGCGTGCTCTGGAGGGCTGTGCCCACCTCGGGTGCCCCCGGACCGCCTCTTTGCTCTATAAATACCCCAATATTCCAAAAACCCTGGGGGAGTCGACGAAAATCAATTCCAGCTGCCCAGAGTCCAGAACCACCAGATCCAATCAAGACACCATCACGGATGGGGTTCACCACCTCCCTTGGTGCCTCTCCGATGAGGTGTGAGTAGTTCTTTGTAGACCTTCGGGTTCGTAGTTAGTAGCAAGATGGCTTCCTCTCTCTCGTTTGATTGCCAATATAATGGCCTCTTGGAGATCCATATGATGTAACTCTTTTTGCGGTGTGTTTGTTGGGATTGGATGAACTTTGAGTTTATGATCAGATCTATCTTTTTATATCCATGAAAGTATTTGAGTCTCTTTGATCTCTTTTATGCATGATTGCTTATAGCCTCGTATTTCTTTTCCGATATTTGGTTTTTTTGGACAACTTGATCTATTTATCTTGCAATGGGAAGAGGTGCTTTGTAGTGGGTTCGATCTTACGGTGCTTGATCCCGGTGACAGAAGGGGAACCGACACGTATGTATCATTGCTACTAAGGATAAAACGATGGGGTCTATCTCTACATAGATATATTTTATCTACATCATGTCATCGTTCTTATTGTGTTACTCCGTTTCACCATGAACTTAATACACTAGATGCATGCTGGATAGTGGTCGATGTGTGGGGTAATAGTAGTAGATGGAGGCAGGAGTCGGTCTACTAATCTTGGACGTGATGCCTATGTAATGGTCATTGCCTGGATGTCGTCATGATTATTTTAAGTTCTATCAATTTCCCAACGGTAATTTGTTTACCCACCATTTGCTATTTTTCTCGAGAGAAGCCACTAGTGAAACCTACGGCCCCGGGGTCTCTTTCTCATATTATTTGCCTTTGTGATCTTTTTCTTTTGCTTTGATTTTCAGATCTATTGGACCAAAAATACAAAAATACCTTGCTGCAATTGATTTTATTTGGCGTTCGATCTTTCAATATTTACAACTTTCTCCTGCCAACGCAACAATTTCTGGCACCGTTAACCGAAAGGGATTAACAACCCCTTTAACAGTCGGGTTGCGAGTATTTGTTATTTGTGTGCAGGGGTTGTTTATGTTGTGTTGCTTGGTTCTCCTACTGCTTCGTTAACCTTGGTTTCATATTTGAGGGAAATAGCTACCGCCGCTATACTGCATCATCCCTTCCTCTTTGGGGAAAGACCGACGTTGCTTCAAGCGACATCATAGGTCACGTGAATATCCCATTGTCACCACAGATAAGCACATGCAAGACATACATCAAGTGTTCTCAAATCCTTAAAGACTCAATCCGACAATATAACTTCATTGGGAAAACTAAATCCATTACAAGAAGGTAGAAGGGGAGAAACATCATAAGATCCAACTATAATAGCAAAGCTCACGGTACATCAAGATCGTGCCAAATCAAGAACACAAGAGAGAGAGAGAGAGAGAGAGAGAGAGAGATCAAACACATAGCTACTGGTACATACCCTCAGCCCCGAGGGTGAACTACTCCCTCCTCATCATGGACAGTGCAGGGATGATGAAGATGGCCACCGGTGATTATTCACCCCTCTGGCAGGGTGCCGGAACAGGCCCCGATTGGTTTTTGGTGGCTACAGAGGCTTGCGGCGTTGGAACTCCCGTTCTAGGTTTTGTTTTGGAGGTTTTTCTATTTATAGGAATTATTGATGTCGAGAACAGGTCAGGGGGGTCCACGAGAAGCCCACAAGGTTGGAGGGCGTGCCCTAGGAGGCTGGGGGCATGATACGTCTCCAACGTATCTATAATTTTTGATTGTTCCATGCTATTTTATAATTTTTGAAACACATAGCCCAGTGCCAGTTTCTGTTTTTTCCTTGTTTTTGAGTTTTGCTGAAAAGGAATATCAAACGGAGTCCAATTGACCTGAAAATTTGTGGTGATTTTTTCTGGACTACCAGAAGCCCCCGAACCAAAAGAGTTGGGCCAGAAGAGCCACGAGGCCTCCACAAGGGTGGAGGGTGCCCCCACCCCCCTAGGGCGCTCCCTCCGACCTTGTGGGATCATCGTGGACCCCCCTGACTTGTTCTCGATGCCAATAATTCATATAAATACCAAACACCCAGAAATATACCTAGATTAGGAGTTCCGCCACCGCAAGCCTCTGTAGCCACCAAAACAAATCGGGACCTGATACGTCCATTTTGCATCATGTTTTATGATACGTCTCCAAAGTATCTATAATTTTTGATTGCTCCATGCTATATTATCTAATGTTTTGGGCATTATTGGGCTTTATTATCCACTTTTATATTATTTTTGGGACTACCCTATTAACCGGAGGCCCAGCCCAGATTTGCTGTTTTATGCCTATTTCAGTGTTTTGAAGAAAAGGAATATCAGACGGAGTCGAAACGGAACAAAATCAACCAGAGAAGTTATTTTTGGAAGGAAACACACCTGATGGACTTGGACCCCATGTCAGAAGATACGGGAGCTGCCCACGAGGGTGGGGGGCGCGCCCACCCCCGTAGGGCGCGCCCCCTGCCTCGTGGGGCCCCCGTGGCTCCCCTGACGTGCTTCTTCTGCCTATATATCTCCATATACCCTAAAACTTCCAGAACGAAAGATAGATCAGGATTTCCGCCGCCAGAAGGCTCCATAGCCACCAAAAGTCAATCAGGACCCTTTTCCGGCACCCTGCCGGAGGGGGGAACCCTCACCGGTGGCCATCTTCATCATCCCGATGCTCTCCATGACGAGGAGGGAGTAGTTCTCCCTCGGGGCTGAGGGTATGTACCAGTAGCTATGTGTTTGATCTCTCTCTCTCTCTCGTGTTCTTGATTTGGCACGATCTTTATGTATCGCGAGCTTTGCTGTTATAGTTGGATCTTATGTTTATCCCCCCCCCTCTTCACTCTTGTAATGAATTGAGTTTCCCCTTTGAAGTAATCTTATCGGATTGAGTCTTTAAAGACTTGAGAACACTTGATGTATGTCTTGTCGTGAATATCTGTGGTGACAATGGGATATCACGTGCCACTTGATGTATGTCTTGGTGACCAACTTGCGGGTTTCGTGACATTGGGAACCTATGCATAGGGGTTGGCACACGTTTTCGTTGTGATTCTCCGGTAGAACTTTGGGGCACTCTTTGAGGACCTATGAGTTGGTTGAATAGATGAATTTGAGATTGTGTGATGCATATCGTATAATCATACCCACGGATACTTGAGGTGACATTGGAGTATCTAGGTGACATTAGGGTTTTCGTTGATTTGTGTCTTAAGGTGTTATTCTAGTACGAACTCTAGGGCTGTTTGTGACACTTCTAGGAATAGCCCAATGGATTGATTGGAAAGAATAACTTTGAGGTGGTTTCGTACCCTACCATAATATCTTCGTTTGTTCTCCGCTATTAGTGACTTTGGAGTGACTCTTTGTTGCATGTTGAGGGATAGTTATGTGATCCAATTATGTTAGTATTGTTGAGGGAACTTACACTAGCGAAAGTATGAACCCTAGGCCTTGTTTACCATCATTGCAATACCGTTTGCGCTCACTTTTATCACTTGCTACCTTGCTGTTTTTTATTATTTTAGATTACAAAAACTATTATCTAATATCCATATTGCACTTTTATCACCATCTCTTCGCTGAACTAGTGCACCTATGCAATTCACTATTGTATTGGGTGTGTTGGGGACACAAGAGACTCTTTGTTATTTGGTTGCAGGGTTGCTTGAGAGAGACAATCTTCATCATATGCCTCCTATGGATTGATAAACCTTAGGTCAACCACTTGAGGGAAATTTGCTACTGTCCTACAAACCTCTGCACTTGGAGGCCCAACAACGTCTACAAGAAGAAGGTTGTGTAGTAGACATCATTTTCCTACTGTTATTTAGGATGTTTCATGCATAATAATGCTTTTTGTAGTAATTCTAATGTCTTTTCTCTCATAATTTGCAAGGTACACACAAAGAGGGAGAATTCCGGCAGCTGGAAATCTAGACTTGGAAAAGCTACGTCATGCTACCTATTCTGCACAACTCCAAACAAGGTGAAACTTCATGGAGAATTTTTATGGAATATATGATGAATATTGGAGCAAATAAGTACTAGAGGAGGCCCACCAGGTGGGCACAACCCACCTGGGCGCACCTTGGTGATTTGTGCTCACCCAGGCCCACCTCTGGTGCCCATCTTCAGGTATATAAGTCATTTTGACCAAGAAAAAAATAAGGAGAGGACTTTCAGGATGGAGCGCCGCCGTCTCGGGGCGGAACTTGGGCAGGAGCACTTTTGCCCTCCGGCAAAGCGATTCCGCCGGGGGAACTTCCCTCCCGAAGGGGGAAATCATCGTCATCATTGTCACCAACAACTCTCCCAGCTTGGGGAGGGCTATCTCAACATCTTCAACAGCACCATCTCATCCCAAACCCTAGTTCATCTCTTGTGTTCAATCTTGTTACCAGAAATATAGATTGGTGTTTGTGGGTGACTAGTAGTGTTGATTACATCTTGTAGTTGATTACTATATGGTTTATTTGGTGGAAGATTATATGTTCAGATCCAATATGCTATTTAATACCCCGCTGATCTAGAGCATGATTATCATTTATGAGCAGTTACTTTTGTTCTTGAGGTCACGGGAGAAATCATGTTGCAAGTAATCATGTGAAATTGATATGTGTTCGATATTTTGATAGTATGTATGTTGTGATTCCCTTAGTGGTGTCATGTGAACGTGGACTACATGACACTTCAACATATTTGGGCCTAAGGGAATGCATTGTGGAGTAGCAATTAGATGATGGGTTGCGAGAGTGATAGAAGCTTAAACCCCAGTTTATGTGCTATACCGTAAGGGACCGATTGGATCCAAAAGTTTAACGCTATGGTTAGAATTTATTCTTAATACTTTTCTCGTAGTTGTAGATGCTTGCGGGAGGGTTAATCATAAGTAGGAGGTTTGTTCAAGTAAGAACAGCACCTAAGCACTGGTCCACCCACATATCAAACTATCAATGTAGCGAACACAAATCGAATCAACATGATGGAAGTGACTAGATGAAATTCCTGTGTACCCTCAAGAATGCTTTGCTTATTATAAGAGACCGTTTTAGCCTGTCCTTTGCCTCAGGATTGGGCTACCTTACTGAACTCTTGCTACTATTATCGTTACTTGCTCGTTAGTTACAAATTATCTTGCTATCAAACTACTCTGCTACTTACAATTTCAGCACTTGCACACATTACCTTGCTGAAAACCACTTGTCATTCCCTTCTGCTCCTCGTTGGGTTCAACACTGTTACTTATCAATAAGAGCTAAAATTGATGACCTATACTTGTGGGTCATCAAGGCTATTTTCTAGCGCCGTTGCCAGGGAGTGAAGCGCCTTTGGTAAGGAAACATTTATATAGTGTGCTGAAATTTATTGTCACTTGCTACTATGGAAAACAATTCTTTGAGGGGTTTGTTCAGGGTATCTTCACCTCGACCGGAACCACAATTAGCTACCCCTCAACCTACTGCACCTACTGAAAATATTGAATATGAAATTCCTTCGGGTATGATAGAACAACCGCTAGCTAATCCTTATGTAGGAGATGGAACCAAACATCCTGATATGCACTTGATATATGTGGAACAAATTTGTGGATTGTTTAATCTTGGAGGTTTACCCAGAGATGATGTTAAGACTTAAGAATAAGGTTTTCCCTTTATCTTTGAAGGGAAAAGCATTGGCATTGTATAGGCTGTGCGATGCTATTGGATCTTGGAATTGGAATCGATTGAAATTGGAGTTCCACCAAAAAAATTATCCTATGCATCTAGTTCATCGTGATCGGAATTACATACATAATTTCTGGCTTCGTGAAGGAGAAAGTGTCGCTCTAGCTTGGGGGAGGCTGAAGTCAATGTTATATACATGCCCCAATCATGAGCTCTCAAGAGAAATTATTATCCATAATTTTTATGCTCGACTTTCTCATAATGGTCGATGCATGCTTGATACTTCTTGTGCTGGTTCTTTTACGAAGAAGACTATTGAATTCCGGTGGGATCTTTTGGAAAGAATTAAACGCAACTCTGAAGATTGGGAACTCGAAGAAGGTCAATAGTAAGGTATTAAGCTAAAGTATGATTGTGGTAAATCTTTTATGAATACCGATGCTTTTCAAAAGTTTAGCACTAAATATGGACTTGACTCTGAGATAGTAGCCTCCTTTTGTGAATCATTTGCTACTCATGTTGATCTCCCTAAAGAGAAGTGGTTTAAATATCACCAACCTATTAAGGAAGAAATTAAAGAACCACTACTAGCTAAATAAAAAACTATACTTTATAATGTTGATCCGGTTGTTCCTACTGCTTATATTGAGAAGCCACCTTTCCCTGTTAGGATAAAGGAACATGCTAATGTTTCGACTATGGTTAACAAAAGTTATATTAGAACACCTAAACCAGATGAACACATCAAAGTAGAACCTAGTGTTGCTATGGTTAAATATATCCTAAAGAAAATATAGATGGGCATGTTATTTACTTCTACAATGAATCTACTAGAATTGCCAAACCTAATAAAGAGGAAAAACATAGACCAGTTGTTCGCATGACTATTGTCTCAGTTAAAATAGGAGATCATTGTTATCATGGTTTATGTGACATAGGTGCTAGGGTGAGTGCTATTCCCTTTACTTTATATCAAGAAATTATGAATGACATAGCTCCTGCTGAAATAGAAGAAATAGATGTAACTATTAAACTTGCTAATAGAGACACCATTACACCACTCGGGATTGTTAGAGATGTTGAATTCTTGTGTGGGAAATAAAATACCCTACTAATTTTCTTGTTCTTGATTCCCCGCAAGATGACTTTTGTCCCATTATCTTTGGTAGACCTTTCTTGAACACCGTTAATGCTAAAATAGATTGTTAGAAACAAACTGTCGGTATTAGTTTTGGTGTTGAGTCTCATGAGTTTAATTTTTCCATGTTTAGTAAAACGCCTCATGAAAAGAATTGCCTAGTAAGGATGAAATAATTGGCCTTGCTTCTATTTTTGTGCCTCCTACTGATCCACTAGAACAATATTTGCTAGACCATGAAAATGATCTACATATGCATGGAAGAAATGAAATAGATAAGATTTTCTTTGAACAACGTCCTCTGCTTAAATACAATTTGCCTATTAAAACTCTAGGTGGTCCTCCTCCACCTAAAGGTGATCATGTGTTTTAATTAAAACAATTGCCAGACACTTTGAAATATGCTTATCTTGATGAAAAGAAGATATATCCTATTATTATTAGTGCTAAACTTTCAGAACATGAAGAAGAAAGATCATTGGAAGTTCTAAGGAAGCACCGAGCTGCTATTGGATATAATCTTGATGATTTAAAGGGCATTAGTCCCACTTTATGTCAGCACAAAATTAATATGGAACCTGATGCTAAACCCGTTGTTGATCACCAACGTCGGTTAAATCCGAAAATGAAAGAAGTGGTAAGAACGGAAATATTAAAACTTCTAGAAGCAGGTATAATCTATCCTATAACTGATAGTAGATGTTTGAGTCATGTTCATT
This sequence comes from Triticum monococcum, assembly GCA_034509565.1. Lineage (NCBI taxonomy): Eukaryota > Viridiplantae > Streptophyta > Magnoliopsida > Poales > Poaceae > Triticum > Triticum monococcum. Next base: position 445,114,669 of record CM067845.1, read on the forward strand.
GTGTCCCTAAGAAATGAGGTACTACTATTGTTCCTAATCATAAGAATGAACGTATTACACAATGAATTGTTATAGGTTATAGAATGGTAATTGATTTCAGAAAATTAAATAAAGCAACTAGAAAAGATCATTACCCATTTCCTTTTATTGATCAAATGCTAGAAAGATTATCTAAGCACACATATTTTTGCTTCCTTGATGGATATTATGATTTTTCACAAATATGTGTTTCTCAACCTCATCAAGAAAAGACCACTTTTACATGTCCCTTTGGAACTTATGCTTATAGACGTATGCCTTTTGGTTTATGTAATGCACCTGCTACCTTTCAAAGATGTATGACTGCTATATTCTCTGACTTTTGTGAAAAGATTGTTGAGGTGTTCATGGATGACTTCTCTGTTTATGGGAAGTCTTTTAATGATTGTTTGAGCAATCTTGATCGAATTTTGCAAAGATGTGAACAAACAAATCCTGTCTTGAATTGGGAGAAGTGTCACTTTATGGTTAATGAATGCATTGTCTTGGGTCATAAATTTTTGAAAGAGGTATTGAAGTGGACAAAGCTAAGATTCATGTAATTAAGAAAATGCCATGTCCTAAAGATATCAAAGGTATTTGTAGTTTCCTAGGTCATGCTGGTTTCTATAGGAGATTTATCAAAGACTTTTCTAAAATTTTTAGGCCTCTTACAAACCTTTTGCAAAAGGATGTCCCTTTTGTTTTTGATGCTGATTGTTTAGAAGCCTTTGAAACTCTCAAGAAAGCCTTAATTTCTACACCTATTGTTCAACCACCCGACTGGAACTTGCCTTTTGAAATTATGTGAGTTACTAGTGATTATGTCGTGGGTGTTGTTCTAGGACAAAGAGTTGATAAGAAACTGAATGTATTCATTATGCTAGTAACACTCTAGACAGTGCTCAACGAAATTATGCTACTACTGAAAAATAATTTCTAGCAGTGGTGTCTGCTTGTGGTAAATTTAGATCCTACATTGGTGATTCAAAAGTAATTGTTCACACCGATCATGCTGCTATTAAATATCTTATGGAAACAAAAGATGCTAAACCTAGACTTATTCGATGGGTTCTCTTGCTACAATAATTTGATTTACATATTACTGATAGGAAAGAAGTTGAAAATGTGCTTGATGACCCACTACCTATTGATGATAGTTAGTTGCAATAAATGTTGCTCATAATACTCCTTAGTATTCTGACTATGCTAATTACATTGTTGTTAAATATTTACCACCTAGTTTCATATATCAACAAAAGAAAAAATTCTTCTATGATTTAAGACACTACTTTTGGGATGACCCACATCTTTATAAAGAAGGAGTATATGGTATTATTAGACGTTGTGTTCCTGAGCATTAATAGGGACAAATCTTACGGAAATGTCACTTCGAAGCTTATGCAGGGAATCATGCTGGAGATAGAACTGCTCACAAGGTATTGTAATCCGGATTTTATTGGCCTACTCTCTTCAAAGATGCCCGTAAGTTCATCGTATCTTATGATGAATGCCAAAGAATGGGTAATATCGGTAAGCATCAAGAAATTCCTATGAATTATTCACTTGTTGTTGAACCATTTGATGTTTGGGGATTTGATTACATGGGACCTTTTCCTTCCTCTAATGGGTATACACATATTTTGGTTGCTGTTGATTATGTTACTAAATGGGTAGAAGCTATTCCAACTAGTAGTGCTGATCACCACACCTCTATTAAAATGCTTAAGGAAGTTATTTTCCCAAGGTTTGGAGTCCCTAGATATTTAATGACGGATGGTGGTTCACACTTTATTCATGGTGCTTTCCGTAAAATGCTTGCCAAGTATGATGTTAACCATAGAATTGCATCACCTTATCATCCTCAGTCCAGTTGTCAGGTTGAACTTAGTAATAGAGAAATGAAATTACTTCTGCAAAAGACTGTCAATAGGTCCCGGAAGAATTGGTCTAAGAAATTAGATGATACGCTTTGGGCTTATAGAACAGCTTATAAAAATCCTATGGGTATATCTCCTTATAAAATGGTTTATGGATAAGCTTGTCATTTACCTCCTAAATTAGAACATAAAGCATATTGGGCAATCAAAGAACTCATCTATGATTTCAAACTTGCTGGTGAAAAGAGGTTGTTTGATATTAGATCTTTAGATGAATGAAGAACCCAAGCTTATGAAAATGCCAATTTTTTAAAGAAAAAGTTAAAAGATGGCATGATAAAAGAATTCAAAAGTGTGAGTTTAAAGTTGAAGAATATGTTCTTTTGTACAACTTTCATTTTAAATTCTTTGCAGGAAAAATTCTCTCAAAATGGGAAGAACCCTATGATATCGAGGAGGTTTATCAGTCTGGAGCTATCATAATAAATAATGCTGAAGGTACTAACCCGAAAGTTGTTAATGGGCAACGAATAAAACATTATATCTCAGGTACGCCCATTAGTGTTGAAAGTAATATTATCCAAACTTTGACACCGGAAGAAGACATAAAAGAGTCCTTCCGGAACACTCCAGAATCATGAAAATAAGGAGGTACGTGATACGGTAAGTAAACGGACTCTGAAAAATCCGCAAATATATTTTTTGTCAGTTTTCAAATGTTTAGAAAATTAGGAAAATAAGAAACTTCCAGGAAACGTACCCTGGTGGGCACAAGACACCAGGGCGCACCTAGCAGGGCGCGCCCAGGTGGGTTGTGCCCACCTCGGGTACCTTCCTGACTCTGTTTTTCTTCCGTTTGCTTGTTTCCCAAGATAAAAAATCTTTGTATACACCCCGAACCTATTTACCACCGTATCACGGAGAAATCCTCTATTCTTTTTCTTGCTATTTTTTGTCAGATCTATTAAGCCAGAAGGCATCATGTCTTCTTCCTCCTCCAACAACTTAGAAGAGGATGCTTGGTTGATGAAGATCAAGCTGAAGAGAGAAGAGCCCGTAGAAGCCGTCAAGAGAGACGAGATCAAGGAGGCTATTGTAGATCAACCACCGGTGGTCGAGCAAGAACTTCCCGCCGAGGAGGAAGAAGAAGATATCCTTAAACCTTGTTATGCTTATCTTACTCCTACTGAGATTGAAGATTTTCGCATCATTGAAACGATTTGTGTGCAAAATAAGTATCTCACTCGTGAAATTATTCTGCATCAAGAGCATATCATCCACCTTCGGAGCGTCATCCATCGATTGGAGAATCTCTTGATCCTTACAGATAGGATCACTTCATCACCACCACCTTCTTCTTCATTACGAAAAGAAAATTGAGTATCGGGTATGGGCATTCCCCTTGGCTTCCGCCAAGCTTGGGGGAGGTGCCCCGATATCGTATCATCCCTACTACATTTTTCCTTTACATATTTTAGTTTGATCTTTTGCTTTAGATGAATAAAAGTTTAGTTCGATCCTTTCTTTTCAAGAGTTTGCTTAGTGATCTATCCTTGTAATCGTGTGTGAGATATATAATAAAGTTTAGTTTAAGTTTTTGCCTTCTTTACTTCCTTGTTGCGATAAAAAGAAAGGAAATAAATCAAGAAGATCATATGCTAATCTTATGGTAGGTGATGACACCACATAAGGAAAAGTATAAGTAGAAAATTTTATTAGAGATTGACAAACATAGCATTAGTCGATGATGCAACTCATGAAAGAATTAATAAGGGAAGAGAAGATTCAGATATAAATACATTATCCTAAAAATCTTTTGTGATTAATTGTGAGCCCCCATCAAAATATTATAAGCCAAAATTGTTGACGTTGGACAAGGAAGACAACTTAATGATTTATGTTTGTTCATATTCACATAGAAGTTATATGGTCATAGATCCTTCAAAATTTGATGCTTGCCACCTATCTTTGCTAGCCAAAAACTCCGTACTAGAGATACTACTTGTGCATCCAAAAACCCTTAAACCCAAATCTTATTTTCATGAGTCCACCATACCTACCTAGGGATTGAGCAAGATCCCTCAAGTAAGTTTTCATAGGTGCAATAAAGGCAATAAAAATTGCTTCTAAAAGTGTGAGATCATTTAGTGTAAGAGAAAATTGAGCATTGTATGAACTTGTGATGGTGAAGAATAAAAGTGACATACTGCATAATAAAGGTTGCCATCACAAGGGGCAATACACCGTTACGTTCTTTTGCACTAAGGGGTTGAGCATACAAAAAAATGAGCGCATGGAAACCGCTGCTTCCCTCTGTGAAGGGCCTATCTTTTACTTTCATGTACGTACTTTTATGCAAAGAGTCAAAAGTGTTTCCCTCCATTCCTTTTTATTTTCTTCTTTGGCAAGCATCATGTGGTTAGGAAAGACCTAGGCACATATGTCCAGTTGAATATGGGTACATAAGTTATTATTGTTGACATCACCCTCGAGGTGAATACGTTGGGAGGCGAAACTATAAGCCCATATCTTTCTATGTGTCTGGTTGAAACATTTTGCTCATGGGTATGCGGTGAGTGTTAGCAATCATAAAAGACTATATGATGGTTGAGTATGTGGACTTGCCTAAAGGCTCTGACACGTGACCCTTCCTGAAAAGATGATGAATTGTAGTTGCAAAGTTGATTGAGAACATAGTTTGTTGCTTTCTAATTGAGTTTTTGCTTTATACTTCGATTGTGTGATGAATTGTCACTTACTCATGAGATGTCTATGATAAAAGTTCTACGATAAGAGTCTTATGTTTAAGTTTGTTGATTTTATAATAATGAACATGATGCTTCTATGTCTGTATTTTGTTTTTATCGACACCTCTCTCTCTCTAAGCATGTGGACATGTTTTTCGATTTCGATTTTCGCTAGAGGACAAGCGAGGTCTAAGCTTGGGGGAGTTGATATGTCCATTTTGCATCATGTTTTCCTACTATTATTTAGGATGCTTTTATGCATAATAATGCTTTTTGGAGTAATTCTAATGTCTTTCCTCTCATAATTTGCAAGGTACACACAAAGAGGAGAGTTTCGGTGGCTGGAAATCTGGACTTGGAAAAGCTGCGTCAGGCTACCTATTCTGCACAACTCCAAACAAGCTGAAAGTTCATGGAGAATTTTTATGGAATATATGATGAATATTGGAGCAAATAAATAACAGAGGAGGCCCACCAGGTGGGCACAACCCACCTGGGCACGCCAGGGAGCCCAGGCGCGCCCTGGTGGGTTGTCCTCACACAGGCCCACCTCCGGTGCCTATCTTCTGGTATATAAGTCATTTTTACCTAGAAAAAATAAGGAGAGGACTTTCGAGACGGAGCGCCGCCGTCTCGAGGCGAAACTTGGGCATGAGCACTTTTGCCCTCTCGCGGAGCGATTCCACCGGGGAACTTCCCTCCCGGAGGGGGAAATCATCGTCAACATCATCACCAACAACTCTCCCATCTTGGCGAGGGCTATCTCCTTCTACATCTTCAATAGCACCATCTCATCCCAAACCCTAGTTCATCTCTGGTGTTCAATCTTGTTAACGGAACTATATATTGGTGCTTGTGGGTGACTAGTAGTGTTGATTACATCTTGTAGTTGATTACTATATGGTTTATTTGGTGTAAGATTATATGTTCAGATCCAATATGCTATTTAATACCCCTCTAATATTGGGCATGATTATCATTTTTTAGTACTTACTTTTGTTCTTGAGGTCTCCGGAGAAATCTTGTTGCAAGTAATCATGTGAAATTTATATGTGTTCAATATTTTGATAGTATGTATGTTGTGATTCCCTTAGTGGTGTCATGTGAATGCCGAATACATGACACTTCACCATATTTGGGCCTAAGGGAATGCATTGTGGAGTAGCAATTAGATGATGGGTTGCGAGAGTGACAGAAGCTTAAACCCCAGTTTATGCGGTATTCTGTAAGGGCCCGATTGGATCCACAAGTTTAATGCTATGGTTAGAATTTATTCTTAATACTTTTCTCATAGTTGCGGATGCTTGTGGGAGGGTTAATCATAAGTAGGAGGTTTGTTCAAGTAATTACAACACCTAAGCACCGGTCCACCCGCATATCAAATTATCAAAGTAGCGAACACAAATCGAATCAACATGATGAAAGTGACTAGATGAAATTACCGTGTACCCTCAAGAACGCCTTGCTTATTATAAGAGACAATTTTTGGCTGTCCTTTGCCTCAAAAGGATTGGGCTACCTTGCTGCACTCTTGCTACTATCGTCGTTACTTGCTCGTTACAAATTATCTTGCTATCAAACTACTCTACTACTTACAATTTCAACACTTGCAGACATTACCTTGCTGAAAACCACTTGTCATTTCCTTCTGCTCCTCATTGGGTTCGACACTCTTACTTATTGAAAATAGCTACAATTGATTCCCTATACTTCTGGGTCATCAGGACCCTATTCCGGCACCCTGCCGGAGGGGTAACCATCACCGGTGGCCATCTTCATCATCCCGGCGGTCTCCATGATGAGGAGGTACTAGTTCACCCTCGAAGCTGAGGGTATGTACCAACAGCTGTGTGTTTGATCTCTCTTTCTCTCTCTCTCTCTCTCTCTCTCTCTCTCTCGTGTTCTTGATTTGGCACGATCTTGATGTACCTTGAGCTTTTCTATTATAGTTGGATCTTATGATGTTTCTCCCCCTCTACCTTCTTGTAATGGATTGAATTTTCCCTTTGAAGTTATCTTATCGGATTGAGTCTATAAGGATTTGAGAACACTTGATGTATGTCTTGCATGTGTTTATCCGTGGTGACAATGGGATATTCACGTGATCCACTTGATCTATGTTTTGGTGATCAACTTGCGAGTTCTGTGACCTTGTGAACTTATGCATAGGGGTTGGCACACTTTTTTGTATTGACTCTCTGGTATAAACTTTGGGGCAGTCTTTGAAGTTCTTTGTGTTGGATTGAATAGATGAATCTAAGATTGTGTGATGCATATCGTAAAATCAAACCCGCGGATACTTGTGGTGACATTTGAGTATCTAGGTGACATCATGGTTTTGGTTGATATGTAACTTAAGGTGTTATTTTAGTACGAACTCTAGGGATGTTTGTGACACTTATAGGAATAGCCCAATAGATCGATCATAAAGAATAACTTTGAGGTGGTTTCATACCCTACAATAATCTCTTTGTTTGTTCTCCACTATTAGTGACTTTGGAGTGACTCTTTGTTGCACGTTGAGGGATTGTTATATGAGCTAATTATGTTATCAATATTGAGAGAACTTACACTAGTGAAAGTATGAAACCTAGGCCTTGTTTCCAAGCATTGCAATACCGTTTTCGCTCACTTTTGTTACTTGCTACCTTGCTGTTTTCATATTTTCAGATTAGAAAAACCTATATCTACCATCCATATTGGACTTCTATCACCATCTCTTCGCCGAACTAGTGCACCTATACAATTTACTATTGTATTGGGTGTGTTGGGGACATGAGAGACTCTTTGTTATTTGGTTGTAGGGTTGTTTGAGAGAGACCATCTTCATCCTACGCCTCCCACGGATTGATAAACCTTAGGTCATCCACTTGAGGGAAATTTGTTACTGTACTACAAAACTCTACGCTTGGAGGCCCAACGCGAGTCTACAACAAGAAGGTTGGTAGTAGACATCAAGTTCTTTTCTGGCGCTGTTGCCGGGGAGGTTAGCGCTTGAAGGTATATCTTTAGATCTTGCAATCGAATATTTTAGTATATTGTTTTATCACTAGTTTAGTATATACAAGAAAACTACAAAAAAATGGAATTGAGGTTGTCTCATATGCTTCATCTTTTTAATGTCTTTCATGAAAATAAGGATTCCGATAATTGTGCCAAAGTGTTAGAAGAAGAATGCATTAAAAAGTTTGGCACTAAATCTTTGGATAATGAGCATGATTTCAATGTTGTTAGTATGAATTCTTTGAATATCCATTATGCTAATGATATGCACATATACAAGCTTGGGGATACTATGTTTGATGAAAATGATATTTTTTGTCTCCCAAGTTTTGATGAGCAAACTTATTATGATGATAGCATGTCTCCTACTTATGATGATTATGTTGATGAAAGTGGTTTCGGAGAGGTCATGACTTTATTTAGTGATGAATCCACTATTTTGGAAGAGGTTCCAATTGATTATGAGAACGAAGTTGCTATCTATGCTGATTATTGTGATGACATGTATGCTATCAAGAATAATGGTAACCATGAAACTTTTCATCATGATTTAAATTTTCAATTGGATTATACCTCACATGATAGTTATTTTGTTGAGTTTGCTCCCACTACTATGAATGAGAAGAATTTTGCTTATGTGGAGAGTAGTAAAATTTCTATGCTTGTGCATCATGAAATAAGGCTTTATGTGATGGTTATATTATTGAATTTATTCGTGATGCTATTGAAAATTATTATGAGGGAGGAATATATGCTTGTAGGAGTTGCAATAATATCAAGTTTCCTCTCTATGTGTTGAAAATCTTGAAGTTATGCTTGTTTTACCTTCCTATGCAAGTTGATTCTTGTTCCCATAAGTTGTTTGATCACAAAATCCTTATGCATAGGAAGTGGGTTAGATTAAATGTGTTAGTCATATGCTTCATGACGCTCCTGTTATGTTTCAATTCTTATCTTCTATGTGAGCATCATTGTCATCATCATGCCTAGCTAGAAAGGCATTGAAGAAATGCTCTTGTTGGGAGACAACCCAACATTTATAACTACTGTTTTTGTGTATTCACATGAGTAAGATATTGTAGTGATCATGTTTTATAGCATTTGTTTCAATAAAGTACCAAGTAAGACCTTTGGGATGATCTACGGTGATAGCTGGTTTGGTCTTGCTGAAAAACAGAAACTTTTGAACTTCGGAAAACAATTCTCATTTTCAATAGGAGCGCGATAAAATACTAATTATTTTTTCATAATATTAATAAACAATTTTCTCAGGTTTCATAATTTTTTAGAAATTTTGGAGTTACAGAAGTATTCAAGAGTTACAGATTACTACAGACTGTCCTGTTTTTGACAGATTCCGTTTTCGATGCATAGTTTGCTTGTTTTCTAGTTTCTATGGCCTATATTGCTTAATATAAATTTCACAAATGATATGGTACATTAGAAATCATGTGAGAAAAATTATGAATATTGTCTTGATAGTACCTAAGTGGTGATTTGCTTTATTTTACTAATGGAGCTTACGCGTTTTTTGTTAAGTTTTGTGTTGTGAAGTTTTCAAGTTTTGGGTAAAGTTTTTGTCAGATTTCAGGTTCTGCACACCCTTGAGAGGTTCGAAGTCTCGGGTGCATGTGAAGAACTCGTCCTCCCCAGTCTACCCACTCGCTAATGTCACAACCTAGCTTGACGAACCGAATTGGAAAGGGACACGACAGTTTACCCAGCTTCGGGCCACCTTGCAGTGTGGTGGATTGGCCTCGAGGGGTTGAGGATGAACTAGTACAATAGAGAATAACCTCTGGAGGAGAGGTGTTGTTGTGCTTGATGAGCTGGTGGGTGGGAGGATGATCTGAATCATCCGCCCCTCTATGTTGGTGGCTAGGTCCTATTTATAGTGGCCTTGATCCTCTTCCCAAATAAAGGTGGGAAGGGATCCCACAACGGCCAAATTTGAAGGGAGACAACTAGTACATACTATCCTGACAAAAGTGGTATTCACCTGCAAGTCTTTGGTGGTGACGCCATGGTGGGCTCAGCGATGACCTCTGTCGTGCCGTCCTGGCGATCTTGGTCTTGTTGCACTGGGATGGAAACTTTTGCGTGATTCCTCGAGACTCCGCGCCTGCGCTTGCCTCCTTAGCACCAAAGAGGAAACTGGTACACTTTGCCCGCTGGCGCCCGCCTGGCCTTGGTTGTCATGGCTCACGTCATCTGAACCTCGCGAGATGAACCTTTCATTGAAATCTCCGCTCCTCGGTAGCCAGCCTGAGGAGGCCACCCCCGCGGAAGTCTCGGTGCCGCCCGCCTCGGGAGGCTTGGGCCCTTGCGAAGGTCTTGAGTTGTTGATGTTGAAGCTGGGCCATACCAGGCTGTCGATGGAGCCACGCTGCAGGCCGCAGGAAGGAAAGTCTGGGTACCCCTGTTGCCAGAACACCGTCAGTAGCCCCCGGGTCCAAGGCGCGCTCGAACTTGGCTTCAAGGCGAAGCAAAAGGGCAAGGGAGGAGCGCCGCAGGCCCGAATGGCCTATGACCTCAATAGATGCGTGGCGCTCGACGGGACGTGGGCCCCCACTTCCCCGCACAGCCTTGATATTCGTCAGGCTCGGCGGCCATCCGTTGCCAACGCAGCCCCGCCTTCATCGCTTGTCGGGCTCACCCTTGGTTCCTTCACCTTCCCGAGAAACGGAGGTTCTTTTCCCGAATTTGACGCCGGCGCCGGTCTTCCCCTGCTACTATGGGCCGCAGTCGAAGAAGAAGGGGAAACCCTGCACTTTGGTCGGGCCCTAGCCAGCATTCGAGCCTGCCCTCGAGCGCTCGACGATGGTCAACCAAGAGGGGTTGGACAAGGCCTGTCTGTCCCTTGCCGCTGATTCCAATGAGTGGAAGGCGATGGTGGCTTGGCCTGCTTCCCGGGCCATGGTCGACATGGCAGCCATTGAGATCCCCATCCATCCTCGCGCCCTCTTGGCTGGTGTCGGTGTCAAAACTGGCGGATCTCAGGTAGGGGGTCCCGAATTATGCGTCTAAGGCCGATGGTAACAGGAGGCAGGGGACACGATGTTTTACCCAGGTTCGGGCCCACTTGATGGAGGTAAAACCCTACGTCCTGCTTGATTTATTCTTGATGATATGAGTATTACAAGAGTTGATCTACCACGAGATAGGCAAGGCTAAACCCTAAAAGCTAGCGTATGGTATGATTGTATGTTGTCCTACGGACTAAAACCCTCTGGTTTATATAGACACCGGAAAGGGCTAGGGTTACACAAGGTCGGTTACCAAGGAGGAGATATACATATCCGTATTGCCTAGCTTGCCTTCCACGCCAAGTAGAGTGCCATCCGGACACGAGACGAAGTCTTCAATCTTGTATCTTCATAGTCTAATAGTCCGGCTGTCCAGAGACTCCCTAATCCAGGACTCCCTCTGTAGCCCCTGAACCAGCTTCAATGATGATGAGTCCGGGGCGCAGTATTGTCTTTGGCATTGCAAGGCGGATTCCTCCTCCGAATACACCACGGAAAAATTTGAATACAAGGATAGTGTCCGACCCTGCAAAAATAAGTTCCACATACCACCGTAGAGAGAATAATATTTCCAAAAATCTGATCTGCTGACTTGTTTTGGCATCATGACATTATGCCATGGCCCGGTGATTATTCGAACCGTTTCCTTTAACTAGCCCCACACATAACGTGAGGCAGTTTTTTCACACGTCTTGTCAAAGCAGAGATCGTATCCCCCTTATTACGGGATTCTCATCAATACAGGCGTGGGTAACCCAACCGCGTCATCGATTACGGCGCTTGGATAAGCGAGTTTTACCAGGCTAGTGGGGGTGCATAGTTTCGGCCGCCCTTATAAAGGGACAAGGTTTAACCTTTTTCTACTCATGCCTTCTTCCTCCTTACCCATCCATTCTTGCGCACTCGAGCTCCAACGCCCAAGTCCACATCCTTCCCCTCAACTTTCTCCAATCATGTCCGAAGCGGGAGGCAAATGGATGGCTTCCTCCATTACGGAGGGACACATCAAGAAGCTGCGCGAAGCCGGATACTTAGCCGCAAACATCACGCATCGGCTGCCCGCTGCAGGGCAGATCGTTCCTACCCCTGAACCTCACGAGAGGGTAGTCTTCCTCCACCACTTCCTCCGTGGACTGGGGTTTCCCCTTCATCCATTCGTCCGTGGTCTTATGTTCTACTACGGGCTGGACTTCCATGATCTGGTGCCGAACTTCGTCCTCAACATTTCGGCGTTCATCGTTGTGTGCGAGGCTTTCCTCCGCATATGGCCCCACTTCTTCCTGTGGTTAAAGACCTTCAATATCAAGACGAAGGTAGTGGGCGGCCAACAAGCAGAATGCGGTGGAGCCATGGTGGGCAAGACGCCCAACGTTATATGGCTCGAAGGCTCCTTCATGGAGACCATAAAGGGGTGGCAATCGGCGTGGTTCTACATCACCGAGCCGCGCGACGCCAAATGGGTGGCCGCCCCCAAGTTTCGATCCAGAATCCCCACGTGGCTTACCTCCTGGAAAGAGAAGGGCCTGTCCTAGGGTTCATCGGTGGAGCTGGACGGACTCCAGAAATGTATCCAGAATATGGCGAGTAGGAATTTCAAGCTTGTCAACATAGTCCAGGTCATGCTCATCCGCCGGATCCTCCCGTGTCAACAACGGGATTTCAACTTGTGGGAATTCAACCCGGCCCAGCACCAGACTCTAAGCGAGCTCTTCGATACGACGCGCAAAGACGTCTGGAGGGTGTTGTTTAAAGGCGCCGAGGTCCCTCCCTCTCTCATCGAGGAACACGGGCTAAGCACGAAGCGCCGAGCACATTCGGTGAGTTCTATACATCTAGTAGGATATTTTATTTCCCCTAGCTTAATCATGTGCGGGGTCTGATCTCCATGCCTTTGACAGGACTGGGTGGAGACATCGGGGACGATTAACTGTCCGGCCCCTCTGCCCGAAGACACTGCGGATGCTCTCCTTATGGAGATGCTGACTCCGGCCCCTTATAAGGTGCCAGAGAAGACCAAGAAGGCCAAGGGAACCCAAAATATTTCCCGACGCCTGGTGTTATCGGACTCATCGTCCGATAACTCTGCGACACACTCCTCCCTCGAAGATGAGGAGGAAGAAGACAATGCTCCCCCTTCAGTTGGGGGGAGAAAAGAAAATGAAGGCCGCCCCAACCGGGGGGGGGCGAAGGATCCAAGAAGGGAAGGACTCTCCTTCCATACTATTCCACCACCGCCACCGAAGGCGAAGACGAGTGGCCGCTCAGGTCCAAGCCCCTGGCGAAGTCGTGAGTATTCGGATACCAGAATAACTCATAGCATACCTTTGTCCCACTGCCTCTCCTAACGCCGAATTATGACTATGCAGACCGCCGCGAGCCCGTATCGATGTATCGTCGGACGGCTCCCTGGGCTCGCCGAATATGGATAGCGATCCACTTCGGACTACCACCTCCCCTTTCCCTACAAACAACACCGAGGTATTGTCTCAAGAGGCACCGGGCCGACGGGAGACAGTCCCGGAGGGGCCTCAAGGCGACCTTCCAGACTCCGGGAGCAGAGGGAGCAAGGCTCCCTAGGGCTTCGAGTTCGGCCCTCGACCGAACACCGCGCCGGAACCCCCAGTGGTTCCGGACTCAGGCAGGTGGCCTCGTTCCAAAAGGGGCAAGACGCCTGTGCTGGTGACCTCTGTCCATCCAGAGGCACCGGACAATCTACTGGGAGCACTTTGCAGCGCTTCCATCGACGAAGAGCACCGCACTATTATGATTGCGGTGGTCCAGAAGGTTCAGTCCGCCAAGAGCGGACTGACTGAAGCCTGTGCCAGCCTTCTAAGAGGCTTTGAGGTAAGTTTTTGAAATATAGGAAAAATTTTACCGCATAGACAGTAGCCCCTGATGCTCTGTACAGTGTTGAAAAAGAAAAGCCGAACCGAGGATCAAACAATATCGCAGGAGTCTAATATAAGTATGTCTATATGCGTATGCAGGCTTCGATGTTCGCCTCTGCCGCACTGACTGCGGAGGTCTCCGCGCTGAAGGAGGACCTTAAAGGGTCCAAGGACGAGCTCGGCCTTGCCAAGAGGCAGCTCGAGGAGAACAAAGGTAAGTAGCACCTAGTCCATGGATATGTATAAAAAGAATGCGGTTGCAAAATGACAGGATCATCGTAAATTTACCAGGGGCCACGACCGAGGTGGCGACCCTGAAGCAAGTGCTATCCGAGGCCAAAAACTAAGCGGCCAAGGAGCGCACCGAGCGGGAGAGGCATGAGGCTCAGGTGGGTGAGGTGCAGCAAGAGCTCCACGCTCTCGTGACGAAGCACGAGGCGTTGGAGCTTTACTTGAAGACACGAGAGTCCGAGCTTGCCGCGGCCGTCGAGAGGGCAAAGAGTGCCAAGGCCGAAGCCCAAAAGGCCCTCCAGCAGATTGATGCGATGAAGAAGATAGCGGCGGGTAAGGCATTCTATGTGAAAAGCAAGGATTTGAAAGTGAATTACTTGTTACTTACCCGAATCCGGAGCTTTCCATGAGCATTCGCAGATTTTCCCCGCAGCGTGTCGGATGCCGCACAGTTTTACCAGGCCGAGGAGGGAAGCTCAACGGAGAAGGTGTTTTGGTCTCAGTATACTGGGACCGAACACCCGATGCCTCTGAGCGACCAGCTGAAGCAACTGGTCGAGTTGCACAATGCGGCCGAACAGGCAATGAAGGGCTTTATAGTCCGGATGTGGCATGCCGACGCCCTTCCCAACAGCTACTTCAGCCTGGTGAGGCGGCTTGTGGATGCCTGCCCACGGCTTGAAGTCATCAAGCGGTCCGTCTGCATCGAAGGTGCATGCCGGGCTTTCGCCCGTGTGAAGGTGCAATGGGCCAAGATTGACGCCGTGAAGCTGGTGAAGGAAGGGCCGCCGCAGGGCAAGGAGCATCGCCACCCCGAGATGTACTATGAGGGTGTCCTGAAGGGTGCTCGTCTCGTAGCGGACGAGTGTACGAAAGATATAATATTCGAGTAAACTCGCTCGTGTAATCCTATATTTATGAAAACTTGTTCATATGCAATATGCAATGCTTGTTTGAATTTGAAATATTACCTTCTGTTCGGCTGATTATCAAATCTGAGAGATGGCTAGTCGTTGACTTCTGCCCCCATGCCACGAGTGCTGGGGTGTTCGGGATAAACCTGAGCACTCTTGTTCCCATTGTTGGGTCCTTCGAGGGAGGTGCTCAGCACAACCAACAAGGCAATCGGACTGTAATGCGTTATCACTCTCACTTAGCCATAGAATTCTATAATTTTAAATTTCGGCGAAGCCCCTAGTATTCGGAACGCCGAATTCGGGGCGCAATACACGCCTTAAGACGGACAGGGCCGACTCCTCGCTCTAAGCGGCGTAAGTCTTTAGGGACTCGAAAACCTCTCGAACAGGGACCAGTCTCTTGCCTTATCACTACTAGGGAAAAGCCTATACACAGAACTTTACCAGTAGCGTTGTACAAAATCAAGCGCTGCTGCTACTTAGTAGCAGCGCGCGTAAATAAACTGCGCTACTGCTATGACTTTAGCAGTAGCGCGTACTAGCGAAAAGTGCTGCTGCTACATTTGAACTGGGAGCACATGGCTAGCCCAACCTAGCAGTAGCGCGTATAATGGCCCAGCGCTACTGCTAATCTCCTTAGCTGCAGCACGCTTACGTGTAAAGTGCTGCAGCTAACGGAAATAAAATAAAGTGAAAAACAAGTAGAAAAGTAAATGAAAATGAAAGAAATAGAAAAAGGAGAAAGGGAAAAAATAAAATGTAAAGAAAAATAAAAGAAAAAAGGGAAAAAAGGAGAAAGGAATAGCAGTAGCGGGTTTCAGTAAATGCGCTATAGCTAACTTAGCTATAGCGCGTTTCCGGGAACGCGCTACCATTACGTTTCACTTAAACAGCGGTTTGCCCCCACCCCGCCCCCCTGCCACCAATTCTTCCCCAAATCGTCCCTCGCCCTCGCCGCCGTCTCCTCACCGCCGCCGCCCGAGGCCGCCCTCAGCCTCACCGCCGCCGCCCGAGGCCGGCCTCAGCCTCACAGCCGCCGCCCAAGGCCGCCCTCCACGTCACTGTCGGCGCCCTCCACCTCACCGCCACCCGAGCCCGCCCAGGACCGCCCTTGCCCGTGCCCGAGCCCGCCCTCTCTGCCCCTGCCTCCGTCACCGAGCACCTCCCAGGCACCGTCTCTCCCCTCCCTGTAAGTCCCCCACCCCTCCCCCTCACTCATCTCTCTCTGTATTTTAGAGAAAAAATTAGATGTTAATTAGATGTTTTCAGTTAGGGCACTAGAGTTCTGCTAGGTTAATTAGGTTAGTAGTGCTGCTAGTTGTCTTGGTAGAGTAGGTTAATTAGGTGATGTTAAATGAATAACCTAAATGAATGAAATTAGTAGTTAACTAGAATTTTTTTCCTTTCATCATTATAGAGCACTAAAGTTAACTGAATTTTGTTCTATTAGTAGTTAAATGAATTTTCTTCTACACTCTTTGCACATGTGGTTGCTCGTGTATATTTGGACACTGTTTGCAGGGAATGATGCTTAGTGGCCTATGTTTTGCCGGAATGTTGATTCATTTCTTTTCCGGCAAATTTCAGGTTCTCGATTTGTCCACTTTTTAGCAAAGGTCATGCCGAAATTTTCCGTGAATTTCGGCATGACTTGTGCTACAAACTAGGACATATCGAGTGCCCGTGACTTGCCGCACCAGGAAGGAGTCAACATTCCTGCAAAACAATAGGCCTTTTTATGTCATTATTCATTTTATTAGGTCTAGAATTAATTGACTAGATTTAATCATCGGAAACATGGCTAGCAACGATGAAGGACAGGGTTCTGGTGATTGCGACGACACCTACCGGGCGGCAGAAGAATTTTTTAGCCATACCGATGATCAACCAATGTTATTGCTGGGCCCACCGGTGGCATCGGGGACTGAGACCGACACGCAGACCGGTGCTGAGACTGAGACCGGCGCTCAGACCGGCATCGAGACCGGTGCTGAGACTGAGACCGGCGCTGCCTCGGGGAGCGGAGCAGGTGTAGAACCGAAAGCAAAGAGGCAACGGGTTCCTAACAAACTCAGGACTACTAGAGTGGTGGTCACGGAGGTGGACGACGGCAATTTTGAGCCAACGGCGCCCAAGGAAGCGTGTCGATGCTACGGCAATCAAATAGGCTGCATCGTACGGACAACCGCCACCATCAACGATGAGAAACTACAAAAGATGGAAAATATGAGGAGCTCCCTCCGAAAGAGGTTTCACCAGATATTCTTGTTCCCGGGCGGCAGGGTCGCCTTCGGCCATAAGACCAACTTCTGCTGCATCCAGCAACCGGACGATTCTCTTAATGATGGATTCTATGTCCTACACCACATGCTGGAGTACAGACGGGATCACCAGAACCATCGCATGGCACCTTCTTCCGGCGATGCCCATATTCTGCAATGGGCAAAGGACATAGGAGATATTGAGGATCATCGACTTCGAGCTGAGTTCTATAACATCCAGCGCGAACTTGCCAAAATCATCATGAAGGAGGTCATCGGAAAACAGGGATGTTCTACGGAGAAGGACAAATGTCGCGGGAAGACGTCCGAACATGGATAGCCTCTCAGCGTCTCGACCTGAAGCCTTTCACTAGGCTCGGGGACTATCTCCCTGACTTGGATGGATGGAACAACATGTTGGAGTGATTGTCGATATATGACAATGTGTCCGTTTAGTCCATACTTTCTGTATAACAAAACTTTGAGTTATGCACGGTGAAACTTTATTTGTGATGTAATTAAACCGTCCTCCTACTCGACTAGCGAAAATCACTCTAGTTAGGGCATTTTGGGGTACGATGAACTTTGTTATTTATGCTTATGATATGTTGTTTTTATTTTTGCCAAGTCTATCTCTTTCTGTTGCTCAACTCTATATGTTGCATATCACTGACTCATGTGATGATGCAGGTGCATGGATCATAGATGGCGAAGAAGTGCTATGCCAGGAGTATATATAAGACAAGTGGCCGATGTGTTAGGCCCTTCCGGTTTCCGAGCGACAGGCAGTAGTTAGTTTAGAGGTTCACGCTAATGCGAAAGAGGGATACAAACTCATGTTCTCAAAGTGATAGCTCTTCTCGTGTATATCATTGTTTAGATGGATGACAATCTTTTGCATATCATTCGAGACTTGTATCGCTATTTTCGAGATGATTACGAGAGACCACTTTGTGTTGGATGATGATTATGATGATGACATGATTTGATGAGACTAATTGTATGTATATGCTATGATTACATTTGTATGTGTATGATATGCTAAAGATTATTGTATAAAGCCTATTCAAATACAAAACAAATATGCAGAAAAAAAAACTAATAAATAAACTAGTAGTAGCGAGGGGGGAAATTTAGCAGTAGCGCCGCATTGTTAGTAGCACGTCCCAGCAAACAGCGCTGCAGATAATATCAGTACCACCCTTTCCCAAAGAGCGTTACACCTATTCATGTATAGCAGTAGCGTGGGACAACCGGCACTACTACTATACATTAGCTGTAGTGCCTTATTAGTAGCGCCGGTGCCCGCGCTACTGAGAGGCCCAAAACCCTCGCTGCTGGTAGGCTTTTCCCTAGTAGTGTATCATGGCAGCCAGTTTTAGCTTTCTCTACTGAGGTGCTTAGCCCAGCAGAACCGGGGCACAATCGCAGTAGTTCTCCCAGTGCTACCTTAGTCGATATAGCGGAACGTAAGGTACCAAAACATGGGAGCCGGGCAAACCCAACTATTGATCCAAGACATGATTCGGAGCTGATGCATATAATGCTATAAGTTCGGGGTGCCACACTGTCGAAAGTGTTTGGACTTCTCACGCCGTATTATGGGGTATGCTTAAGCCCCTAGCGTATTGGCCGTACCAGAGTGTACGGGTGCTGGATGTCATGAATGAACATATGTCTTAATGCTATGCATTTTTTATTCAAAAAGCTGCATTAAAGCAGAATGATACAAGTAGTGCGATAAGCAAAAAGTAGGACGGTTTAACATGTCCCTTCCAAGGGCAAGCTGAGGAATAGTATTAAACAAATATTTCACTCGTTATCGTAATCCACCTGGGAGTTCCGAGGTGTGACGTAGCTTTCCGCCTCCTTGGTTGCTGCATCATGTGTTCGGCAATCACGCTGCCGGACAGGGCTTCAAGAGATGAAAGTCCTGAAAGAGAAAAATAACAAAGCGGGAAGCCCCTAGTGTGGTTTAAGCCGTGACTTGGGATGTGCCGCCGTTGTGCCCCCCTCGCCGCCTGTGCCCATAGTATTTTCAATGCGTAATTATGTACGCATGGCATGGATTTCACCGCTTGGCTGGGGCCGGGGTGGGGGCCGCATTGCTATGCGAGCTCGGGACGTGCCAGGCAGTCCAGTTGCCAATTACTCCGGGCACGCTTGAAGTTGTCCGGGTCCTTAATCGCTGAACTAGTGGATTGCCTTAAGAGGCTACTTTGCGCTTCTGCTGCGAGGGCCGAAGTGTGCTCCTCCGTGCGGAGAGAGCGCTCTGTGTTTCCATTGACTGTGATGACTCCCCGAGGTCCTGGCATCTTGAGCTTGAGATATGCATAATGCAGTACCGCATTGAATCTTGCAAATGCGGTTCGCCCTAGCAGTGCATGATAGCCACCGCAGAACGGGACTATGTCGAAGATTAACTCTTCGCTTCGGAATCCGGAGATCCGAAGACCACTTCCAGTGTGACTGAGCCTGTGCAATGGGCCTCTACACCTGGTATGACGCTGAGGGAGTCCTGGATTAGGGGGTGTTCGGATTGCCGGACAATACCTTCAGCCGGACTCCTGGACTATAAAGATACAAGATTGAAGACTTTGTCCCGTGTCCGGATGGGACTTTCCTTGGCGTGGAAGGCAAGCTTGGCGATGCGGATATTCAAGATCTCCTACCATTGTAACCGACTCTATGTAACCCTAACCCTATCTGGTGTCTATATAAACCGGAGGGTTTTAGTCCGTAGGACAACTTCATCAACTCCATAGACAACAATCATACCATAGGCTAGCTTCTAGGGTTTAGCCTCCTCGATCTCGTGGCAGATCTACTCTTGTACTACCCATATCATCAATCTTAATCAAGCAGGACATAGGGTTTTACCTCCATCAAGAGGGCCCGAACCTGGGTAAAACATCGTGTTCCCTGCCTCCTGTTACCATCCGGCCTAGACGCACAGTTCGGGACCCCCTACCCGAGTTCCGCCGGTTTTGACACCGACATTGGTGCTTTCATTGAGAGTTCCTCTGTGCCGTCGCAATCAGGAAGGATGCCTTCTCCCGTCTTCAAAGACGGCGCTGTTGTTATGGGAGCCTTGGCTGTTGGCCAAACCCTCCGGCTAGGTGGTTTCCTCATGACCGCCTGTTCGGCTGTTGCGCCGACGGTGACCTCTCGGGTCATCAAAAGCAATCTACACGTCGGCTCGGAGCTCGTCGAGCAGTTAGATCCAATGGAGCTCTCTTCCGTAAACGAGCTCTTGGATCGCATCGCCGCCCTGGGGGTCGCCACGGATTACGACCAGGTTGGGCTTAAACCCGATCTAAGAGAAATTAACTCTCCCCAAGTCACCCACCACGTTGCCATGGTAGAGGCGCGATGCGGCGACACTTCATCTATTTTAAGGACTAGTTACGTCCGAATACCCGATCCCTCCAAGCCAGATACCCACGGAGGGGAGGATGTAACTCGAGACCTGAGCTTAGAATCAGGCAACGGGCCGGATTCGTTGGATAATGTCCAGGAATCCGAACTTCAGAATTCGGAAACTCTTTGGCCTCTGAATCATGGATTGGGTGAGGTTTCAGATTCAATGACACCCACCCACCCGAACATAAGCGATCTCTCCCAAGTCAGGCAGAGGCCCGACGAAACAGTACATCATTACTAGGCCAGATTCCTCCTGGTTATGAACAGGATAAAAGATTACCGCGAGGGAGACACGATATTAATCTTCTGCAGTAATTGCACAGACTAGGGAATCCTTAACGCCGTAAGTCGTCGTGATATTACACGCTTCGCTGACTTGGCGTCCATAGTACAAAAATACTATGTGATGGAAAGTGCCTGGAAAACCGAAATGAAATTTTGGGATAATCCGGCCTTGAATAGTAATCCCGTCCGAACTAAGAGGGTGCATCATCATAAGACACCCGTGATAAATAGCAAAAAGCCAAAACCCTTTGCAGGGCATGGAACTGTACTGAAAAGGTGGATTGATGGACCCTGTAGAATTCACACTATAGAGGACGCCACAGCAACTCACAGCCTTAGAGCATGTTGGATACTCCGGCAGGTAGCCAAAATTGGCGAGGACCTCTTAAATTGGGAGGCCGCAGAAAGCCAGCCCGAAGACACTAGTACCATTCTCACAGTCTTCGAGACTTTTGCATCAAACAATATGCGAAAAAGAACACTCCGCAACCTCGCCGAAGTCTATCAAGTTGCAACAATAAATCCATGGAGCGACACTGCCACTACTTTCAACGCAAGTGATGAACCTAGATTCCGAACAGCCCGAGCACCAACCGCATTGGTCCTCAGTCCCATAGTGGACGGCTTTCTCCTTACCAAGGTAGCGGACTGAACCGCATTTATGAGGAGACCCTTCAAAAAATGGAAATAGACTGGAGCCGCATCGAGCGAAGCAGCACAACCTTTAGAGGAATAATCCCCAGTCGGGAAGCGCGCTACACGGGAAAAATCACACTAGATGTGGTGTTCGGCACGCCGGATAATTACAGGTCCGAAGAAGTCATGTTTCAGGTGGCCCCGTTTAAAAGCGGACATCACGCCTTACTAGGCCGGGAAGCATTCACAATCTTCCAAGCAATACCCCATTATGGGTACATGAAGCTCAAGATGCCCGGGCCGAATGGAATTATCACTCTAGCTGGTGATCCGGACATAGCACTCCGCACCGAAAACAAAACGGCCGCATTAGCCCTTAAGGCACTATCCGAAGCCCTAGCGGCCGAGGAACTGACGGTGCTGCGCTCCACGGTTAACAAGGATGATGTGATACTCGACTAAAGATCTAAATCCACATCCTTCAAGCCAGCAGACGAAATAATCAAATTCCAGGTCCATCCAATGGACCCCAATGTAGACGCTGATGTAGACGCTGCACTGCGAGAATTCCTACAAGAAAATTGGGACATTTTCGCTTGGCACCCTTCAGACATGCCAGTGATCCCATGCAGGCTGGCCGAACACAGCCTAAATATCCTAAAAGGATTCAAACTGGTCAAACAAGCCCTTCGGCGTTTTTCCGAACCCAAGAGACAGGCTATGGGAGAAGAGCTAGCCAAGCTATTGGAGGCCGGATTCATTAGAGACATAAAACATCCGTACTGGCTAGCAAACCTGGTGATGTACCAAAGAAGGACAAATCCTGGAGCCTGTGTGTCGATTTTAAGGACCTTAGCAAGGCTTGCCCGACGATCCCTTCCCCCTCCCCCGTATCAATCAAATTATCGATGCCACCATAGTACACGACTCGTTGTGTTTCCTTGACGCATACTCCGGTTACCATCAAATCAAGATGGCAGAATCAGACCAAGCTGCAACAACATTCATCACACCATACGGCCCATTCTGCTTCAACACAATGCCCTTCGGGCAAAAAAACGCCGGCGCAACATATCAGCGCATGATCCAGACATGTCTGGCAAATCAGATCGGCAAAACAGTGGAGGCATACGTGGATGATGTGGTCATCAAATCAAGACATGTCAAATATCTAGTAGAAGACTTGAGGCTCACATTCGATAACCTCCGAAAATACGACATCAAGCTCAACCCGGAAAAATGCGTCTTCGGCGTTCCAGCCGGAAAACTCTTGGGCTTCATTGTATCCGGTAGAGGAATTGAAGCATATCCAGCCAAGATCCGAGCTTAGTCACAATTGGATATCCCAAAGGACCTCAAACAAATACAAAAATTAACCGGATGCATGGCGGCTCTAAGCCGCTTCATCTCCCGCTTGGGAGAAAAGGCACTGCCCCTTTATCGCCTACTCCGGTGCACCGAACACTTTGAGTGGACGGATGCCTCCACGGCTGGACTCGATGAAATAAAAGCTATGTTGGCAACAAACCCAGTCCTGGCCGCGCCTAACATCGGCGAACCAATGTTATTGTACATTGCAGCAACACATCAAGTTGTCAGGGCAGTGCTTGTTGTCGAGCGGGAAATGGACGGACACAAATTCCACCTTCAAAGGCCGGTCTACTACGTGTCCACTGTCCTCACTCCATGCAAATCACGGTACCCGCATTATCAAAAAATTGCATACGCGGTATTCATGGCATCCTGAAAGCTACGACACGACTTTCAAGAGTGCTCCATAACAGTAGCCTCGGAAGTACCACTTAACGATATTATCAACAATCGTGATGCAACGGGCCGGATCGCAAAATGGGCCATCGAGCTCTTCCCGTTTGATATATCTTATAAGCCACGGCGAGCTATCAAATCGCATGTTTTGGCCGACTTCGTCGCAGAATGGACGGAGGTCGAACTCCCTAAAGACTACGGCACATACTCAAACTGGATCATGCATTTCGACGGCTCCAAAATGTTGGCCAGACTGGGGGCTGGCGTCATTTTGATGTCCCCAACAGGAGACACAGTCCAGTATGTACTCCAAATTATGTACACAGACTCCAACAACGCAGCCGAATAGGAGGCCCTTCTACATGGCCTCCGGATGGCAGTATCCATGGGAATTCAACGCTTAGAGGTACGTGGGGATTCAAACCTCGCGATATCCCAAATAAATGGCGACTTCGACGCCAAGGACCCAAAAATGGCAGATTACCGCAACGCCATCCTAAAAATGTCAGCTCGGTTCGAAGGGCTGGAGTTTCACCAGATAGCCCGAGAAAACAATCAAGCAGCGGACGTCCTGGCATGCATCGAAGCAAAACGTGATGCAGTCCCCCCCAACATCTTTTTAGAAAGATTGTTCAAGCCATCCATAGCATGGGAGTGGGAACCCGCAAATAACAGCCCGGACCCAGCCGCACCACCTAAGGCCGAACAATCTGACAGAATTGGAGGCTCTGCCAATGAAATTACACCTTCAGCCCATGTAATAATGGCGATCAATGCCCCGTGAACAGAACCATTCCTAGCCTACCTTACTAGGCAGGAACTCCCGGAGGACCGAAACGAGGCCCACTGCATCGTGCGGCGATCTAAAGCCTACAGAGTCCATGAGGGAGAGCTTTATAAAAAAGCACTACCGGAGTCCTTCAAAGGTGCATCTCCGAAGAGGAAGGGCGGAACCTTCTGGCTGAAATTCATGCCGGACTCGGTGGTCACCACGCCGCTGCTCGGTCCCTTGTTAGCAAGGCTTTCCGTACAGGCTTTTATTGGCCGACAGCCTGGGCAGACGCTCAGGACTTAGTCCAACGATGTGCTGGTTGCCAACTTTTTGCCAACCAAAGCCATATGCCACTCACCGCACTCCAAACTATACCAATCACCTGGCCTTTTGCGGTCTGGGGGCTTGACATGGTCGGACCTCTTAAAGGCGGGACCGATAGAAAGAAATACTTACTGGTCATGGTGGATAAATTCACCAAATGGATAGAAGCCAAGCCTGTTAAAACGTCCGAATCCGGACCTATGATAGACATCATATCCGGGGTTGTACACCGTTATGGCGTCCCCCATAGCATCATAACTGATAACGGCACGAAGTTTACCGCATACGAGGTAAAACTCTGGTGCAAAAACATGGGCATCAAACTCGATTATGCTTCCGTCTATCACCCACAAACCAATAGCTAGGTCGAACGTGCAAACGGTCTTATTATGAGCGGCATCAAACCCAGATTAGTGTGGTCCCTTAAGGAATCTAATATGCACTGGGTAGAGGAGCTCGACTCCGTACTCTGGGGACTGCGGACCACGCCAAATCGCACCACTGGATACACACCATTTTTTATGGTGTACGGCACAGAGGCAGTTCTGCCCTGCGAGATAATTCATGACTCACCTAGAGTGCGCATGTATGAAGAAAGAGAAGCCAAGCTCGATCACCAGGACAACTTGGACGCCTTGGAGGGGGAGCGTGACGTGGCAAAAGCCCGTTCCGCATTTTATCAACAGCAGGCACGAAGATATCAAAGCAGAGAAGTACGGGCCAAAAACTACAATGTTGGCGAACTCATTCTACGCCCGCCGGATAAGAAAAAGGACAAACTCAAGCCCAAGTGGGAAGGTCCATTTATAATCGACCAAGTCCTGACTGGCGGGGCGTACCGCCTGCGAGATGCGTCGGATAACCGACTCGAGCCGAACCCGTGGAACGCCACCTGTCTCCGAAGATTCTAGGCCTAGCGCCGGACTCTGTGTTCGTCTCCTTCCTCTGTCCATTTTTTGTATTTTTCTGTCTTACATTTCTCTCTTTCCCCTTTTTTCTTTTACAACCCTTAAAGGCTTATCTAGTGCCACGCCACTCGCGCTCATGAAACCTGGGGGCTTCTTTAACAGAAGCTTATTTATACGGGCTTCATGCCCAATGCATGCGTCAAACTTCCGCATGTACCTTTTTTTCACCATTATATGCATCGATATGACTTAAGTTTTGGCCAAGCTGGGTTGCCTGGCTCCTGTGCTTACCCCTACGTTCCCGATTGTTCGGCTAGGAGGTAAAGGGAGCACCTCTGCGATTGTTACTGCCGGGTCAGCCGGATGTGTACCTCAGACTGGGTGAAGCCGAAAGCTAGCGTTCTTAAGGGAATATTCGGTCGATGAGACAAAAGACGATCTTTTTACCCATTTTGTGCTCCCCCAGATGCCTTTTTCTGCATCCTTTTACGCAGTCCGGACATGCACTTTAGGGCATGCCTCCCAGCGAAAGGAACCCCTAACGGAAATATTCTCTCTAGAAGATGTTTCTTACTAACCATGTAATATAACATAACTAGTTGGGCACTTGTCTGATAAAGCACTAATGACCCCTATGCCTGGTCTCCACGCATACCACGGTTCTTATATAACTGCTATGGTATTCGGACACACTCCGGATCGTCAGGTCCCGAGGTTGAAGCGGAATGGTCGGCAACGACAAATGATCTACAATCCGGCTAGAAGGCATTACACATGTCAGTTCAAAATTATATAGTCATCCTGACTGATTGTATTCCTCTTCTATACCATCTAACAGGCTGTCTAATTTACTGTCCTGCTGGGAATACTTCATGGCAGCTCTACTTGGCCGTATACTAAGCTCACAGGGATCTCCTTCCCGTCAGGCCCCACTAGTCCGACCTCGGCCATGTGGTTTGGGTCAGACTTCGTAAAACGGGTCTTCACCATGGCCCAGGCTTCTCGAGCGCCTTGTCGGCAGGCCGATATCTTCCACAAACGGAAGCGCCGTCGAGCTCCCTTCAGCTTCTCCGCAAGCTCTCCAAGGCCGTCAGGCACGGAGTGGGCAGGCCATAAGGCTCGGGCAACGCCTCGCATCGCCTACCGAACTTGCTCGTGCAGTTGCATGAGTTTGGGAAGAAGGTCATCCGTAGAACTGGGCATCTCCTCTGCAGGACGACCTGTGAGCATACCTACAGACATTACTCTGTTAGTCGACTTCCTCGCCGAACTCCTTTTTTTTCAATGTTCATTCAAGCACTTACTAAAAATGCCGCGTCGAAGCCGCTGATTCTCCTTCGAGGAGTCCAAAAGCTGGCCATGAACATCTTTAAGTTCGACATCAAGCTTGGTGTTGGCATCCTGAAGATCATTCCTCTCTCGCCTCACCCTCGTCAACATACTCTCACCGGTCTTTAGCTGGCGTAAGAGTTGTTGCTTGTCCGGATCGAGTCCGGCACCATCTACAATCTGATCTGTCAGATTTACACCCACACCGCACAATACTAATCTTTCGAAGTGTATTTTACCTAAGGGGGTCCCTTTGGGTTCCCCTGCTGCGGCTAGTGCGGCCTCTAGTTGGGCCTTGCAATTTTCCATTTCCTGGGACAGTACAGTATTCTTCTTTGTAAGAACCTGCATATTAAATGATCCTTAAATCAGTTGCTCTAACTGTTTCAAGTCTCGGGGGCTACTGGCATATATATAATTAACCAAAATTTTCTTACCCGTATGTCTTTCACATACTGCTCTGTGGCTCTGGTTAAACCATTTTGAGCGGCACGGAGGTACGCATCTCCCGAATTAAAAGCATCTAAAGCCTCTTGGGAGAAACAAGCGTCGCGTAGAATTGTCCGGCGATGCCTGTGGTTCATGGCACTCTCCACTTCTGAATTTGTGGCGGACAGCCTGTCCGCATCCTCTGTCGGAGGAACGTCCGGTGCCCGCCTTGTACTCGCCTCCGCTTCCTGGCCAGACGTTGGAGCCTGACTGGTGGAGCCGCGATTGGCAACCTCTCCGGATATAGTCCGGCGAGGTCTCTTCGTCCTGAAGATAGCACGGGCGTTAATATGCCCTGATAGAATAACTCTAGGGAAACAGAGGATGCACTATACCTTTGCGCTGGCATTTCAGTCTGGACTTCATTCCTTTTTGCCCTGCAGGGCTCTGCGGCCCCTCATTGGCTGGTCACCGTAGGTTCGGCCTCCTGCCTCAGAAATCTCCCCTGCAAAACACGGTTGACGTCAGAAACACCAAAATACACGAGAGTGGAATCCCTCTCAAGGGAGTGAGACTCCGGTTTTCGTCACCTGGGAGGCCGGGATTAACCCTGGGTAATCAGCCATGATGGCTACCAAGGAATTGTCCTTGCTTAGCTGATAAAACACCCCGTCGACAAGCTCCACCGATATGTCCGGATCCTCTTCGATGTCCGGATCGAGGAACCGTTCTGGGTCCTCGGGGTGTGGAGGGCGGCTGCTTATATTCTTTACCTCCTGTCGCAGTTCCTATGGTGAAGTCGTTAGACTACCTATCTAACCACGGGAGTATCAAACAAATGGGCAAGCACAATTGTTCACTTACCCAGCTTGGGGGATCGTACATACTAAATCCGGCCTGCGGGTTGACGCGGAGGAACTCCTCCTTTTCTCCCTTGTACAAAGAGGATAAGATCTTTTCTAGGGCAGCCGCTGAGTCCGGCCCTTTAGGACCGTAACGGGTGGCGTCATCCTCCCCGTTGAATTCCCACATTGGGTGGCCTCTATATTGAAGCGGCTGCACCCCCCGCATAATGCATGCGGCCATGACTCCAATCATGGTTAGTCCGGAATGAGCCAACAATCTTATCCGGCCCATCAAGTAAAGGACGTCTCTATCGCTTTCTCTCTGAGAGCTCCGCGCACGCCAGCTCAAGCGTTTCTTCAATGGAGCACTGTTGAACTCAGGGAGGTCGACCCGGATAGGGTCCGGTAGCGGGATGTCATCTATATAAAACCATTCCGAGGTCCAGTCCTCGGATGCTTCCTTTGGGGTTCTGGATAGGTATCCAGCCCCAGTGATGCGCCATATTTCGGCTCCGCCCATTTGGTATATGGACCCCTTTTGAGAACGGGTCACCAGGCAGAATAACCTATTCCACAGCGCGAAATGAGCCTCAACGCCTAAAAATAGCTCGCAAAGGGCGACGACACCCGCAATATGCAGTACGGAGGCAGGTGTGAGATTGTGCGGCTAGAGGCCGTAGAACTCCAGAAGCCCGTAGAGGAACGGATGAATTGGAAATCCCAGTCCCCTTATTAGATAGGGGACGAGGCACACCCGCTCTCCTTTAAAGGGATTGGGGGTGCTCTCTGCTTGCTCTCCACCGTTATAGGTGGCGAGTCCGGCTCGGACCGGGGCCATATAGGCCTGAGGGAGAAATCCCTTGGCCTAAAGCGACACTAGCTCGCTGTGCGGGATGGAGCACTTCTCCCAGTCTCCAGGTTTAGGGTCGGAAGGGCGAGAGGAGGAGCTGGGACGGCTGGCCATGTTGGAATGGACCTTTGCTGGAAGCGCTCTGATGATAACTCATGGAAAGGAGAGGATGTGGTTTGGGCCTAAATCCCCATCCCGTTAAATAGGCGGCTTGTTTATACGGCTAGGGGTGTGGGTGTAAAAAATGCCCTGGCTTTTCGCATTCGTTTGACATGTGGAAGACGGCCATTATTGGGCGTGGAAGCCGAGGAGCACTACATTACAAAAATCGGACATTATCTCTATAGGTACACAAGATTTGGAGAAGAGCCCGCCTTGCAATGTCGAACAATCTGCGCCCCGGACTCGTCGTCATTATAGCCTGGTTCGGGGGCTACTGAGGGAGTCCTGGATTAGGGGGTGTTCGGATAGCCGGACTATACCTTCAGCCGGACTCCTGGACTATGAAGATACAAGATTGAAGACTTCGTCCCGTGTCCGAATGGGACTTTCCTTGGCGTGGAAGGCAAGCTTGGCGATGCGGATATCCAAGATCTCCTACCATTGTAACCAACTCTATGTAACCCTAACCCTATCCGGTGTCTATATAAACTGGAGGGTTTTAGTCCGTAGGACAACTTCATCAACTCCATAGACAACAATCATACCATAGGCTAGCTTCTAGGGTTTAGCCTCCTCGATCTCGTGGTAGATCTACTCTTGTACTACCCATATCATCAATATTAATCAAGCAGGACGTAGGGTTTTACCTCCATCAAGAGGGCCCGAACCTGGGTAAAACATCGTGTTCCCTGCCTCCTGTTACCATCCGGCCAAGACGCATAGTTCGGGACCCCCTACCCGAGATCCGCCGGTTTTGACACCGACAAACGCCTTTAAAGGTCATTTTTGTGGGTTTGATCCTTGAGGGGTCTATACCCATTTTGCACACTGTGTCTTGATAAAGCAGGTTCAAGCTGCTGCCGCCGTCCATTAGGACTCGAGTGAAGTGAAATCCGTCAATGATTGGGTCGAGGACCAATGCGGCGAATCCGCCATGACGGATACTAGTGGGGTTGTCCCTGCGATCGAAGGTGATCGGACAGGAAGACCATGGGTTGAACTTTGGGGCGACTGGCTCCGCATATACGTTCCTGAGCGCACGCTTCCGCTCCCTCTTGCGGATGTTGGTTACGTATATCATGTTCACCGTCCGCACTTGTGGGGGGAACCTCTTCTGTCCTCCGGTGTTCGGGTGCCGGGGCTCCTCCTCGTCATCGCTATGTGACCCCTTATCTTTGTTTTCGGCATTTAACTTGTCGGCCTGCTTGAACACCCAACAGTCCCTGTTGTTGTGGTTGGCTGGCTTGTCGGGGGTGCCGTGTATTTGACACGAGCGATCGAGTATACGGTCCAAACTGGACGGGCCCGGAGTGCTTCTTTTGAATGGCTTTTTCCGTTGACCGGGTTTAGAGCATTCGAATCCGGCATTGACTGTCGTATCCTCGGTATTATCGCTGTTAATGTGGCTCTTATGTTTGTTGCGACGTGACCTGCCATTGCCGTCCTTCGTATCGGAAGTACCATGTTTCTTTGATATGTTATTACTGCGAGCCAGCCAGCTGTCTTCTCCCGCACAAAAGCGGGTCATGAGTGTCGTGAGGGCTGCCATAGATTTCGGCTTTTCCTGACCAAGGTGCCGGGCTAGCCACTCGTCACGGATGTTGTGCTTGAAAACTGCTAGGGCCTCTGCATCCGGACAATCGACGATTTGATTTTTCTTTGTTACGAACCGTGTCCAGAATTTCCTGGACGATTCCTCTGGCTGCTGAATTATGTGCCTCAAGTCATCGGCATCTGGTGGTCGTACATAAGTGCCCTGAAAGTTGTCAAGGAATGCGGCTTCCAGACTTTGCCAACAGCCAATGGACTCTGTTGGCAAGCTGGTGAGCCAATGCCGAGCTGGTCCTTTGAGTTTGAATGGGAGGTATTTGATGGCGTGTAGGTCATCACCGTGGGCCATGTGAATGTGCAGGAGGAAATCCTCGATCCATACCACAGGATTTGTTGTGTCGTCGTATGATTCTATATTTACGGGTTTGAAACCCTCTGGGATTTGATGATCCATTACTTCATCTATGAAGCATAAGGGGTGTGCGGCGCCTCTGTACTGGGCTATATCGCGACACAGCTCGAATGAGTCTTGTCCGCTGTGTTCGGCCCGGCCGGAGTTACTTTTGCTATATCAGGCGTGACGATTATCGTCTCGCATAGTGGCACACCCTCTTCATCCGTAGATCGATCTTGCATGTTTTGCTTTGTCCTCCAATACGCATCACAAGTCTGGCGTATTCCCCCCTACCTTTTTATTTGAATGACGTTGGGGTACGGGCTGAGCTTTTGGCTGGAATGTCTCTTTGTCGCGGCCACGAGGTGGATGATCAGCTACGTCATACGCCGGGGATGTAGGTTTTGGTGCTTCCTCCTCCAGTCGGGGTACCAACCTGCACTTTGGGTAACTCTTGGAGGGGCGTTCGAGTTTATACACCTCGGCCGCCAGGACTTTAGTCCATCTGTCAGCTAGCAGATCTTGATCAGCTTGAAGCTGCGGCTGCCTTTTCTTAAGGCTATTTGCCGTGGCCATAAGCCTGCGCTTCAAGCGCTCTTGTTCGACGGGATCCTCTAGCATGGCGAATTCGTCATCGTAGAGGCTGGCCTTGTCTTCAGAGGGTGGCATGTAATTATCATCCTCTGCCTCTCCATTTGCCGTTCTCAAAGGAGAGCTGGCTCCTCCATCCTCCTGATCTAAATCTTGCTGGAGGGGATTGTTGTTGTCTTCAGCACTGTCCGGAGTGCTATTATCTCCGGTGCCGGTAACACCACCTTTGCCTTAGCGGGACTTAGAGCGGCACCGCTGACGCCGACGCTTGGGTTGCTTCTTGGAGGGGTCATCCTCCGTTGTCTCGTTGCCATTGCCTTCTTTGGGTGTGTCCACCATGTATATATCGTATGATGAGGTGGCTGTCCAGTGCCCTGTGGGCAGTGATTACTCTTCGACTCCCGTATCATCGTCCATACTGTCGATGTCTTCGGAGTCGAAGTCGAGCATGTCGGTTAGGTCATCAACAGTGGCTACTAAGTGGGTGGTGGGTGGGCGGCGAATTTCTTTCTCATCCGCATCCCAATCCTGCCGAACATAGTTCGGCCAGGACTCTCCTGACAAGGAGAGAGACCTTAATGAGTTCAGTATGTCGCCGAAAGGCGAGTGTTGAAAGATATCCACGGAGGTGAACTCCATGATCGGCGCCCAGTTGGATTCGACAGGCACGGGCGCAGGCGGTTCGGAGTCCATGGCCGGAGAAGGATCCGACAGTTTGGCAACACGGCTCTCGTGAACGTTAAGGTCGATATTCGGCTCGATTGCCGCTGAAGGTACGGCCTCCGTGACGGGGTCCATCCACCCGTCCATGGATGGCGCAACTGGCTCCGAATTGAGGCTCAGAGCGGCTGCCGGTGCGATCTCCTGAATACGGTCCGATGATAGAGCTAAATCGTACTCATCGTGACCGCGCGGCGTACAAGGCAGGGGTTCGAATCCGTCGAAGATCAAGTCTCAGCGGATGTCGGCCATGTAGTTTAAGCTTCCAAACCTGACCTGGTGGCCAGGGGTGTAACTTTTGATCAGCTCCAGATGGCCAAGCGAGTTGGCCCGCAGTGCGAAGCCGCCGAACACAAAGATCTATCCGGGGAGAAAATTCTCACCCTGAACCGCATCGCTATCGATGATTGTAGGAGCCATCAAGCCTAATAGCGACGGCACAAAGGAACTCTCAATGAAAGCACCAATGTCGGTGTCAAAACCGGCGGATCTCGGGTAGGGTGTCCCGAACTGTGCGTCTAGGGCCGATGGTAATAGGGGGCAGGGACACGATGTTTTACTCAGGTTCGGGCCCTCTTGATGGAGGTAAAACCCTACGTCCTTCTTGATTTATTTTTGATGATGTGAGTATTACAAGAGTTGATCTACCACAAGATCGGAGAGGCTAAACCCTAAAAGCTAGCCTATGGTATGATTGTATGTTGTCCTACGGACTAAAAGCCTCCAGTTTATATAGACACCGAAAAGGGCTAGGGTTACACAAGGTCGGTTACAAAGGAGGAGATATACATATCCGTATTGCCTAGCTTGCCTTCGATGCCAAGTAGAGTCCCATCCGGACACGAGACGAAGTCTTCAATCTTGTATCTTCATAGTCTAATAGTCCGGCCAAAGGATATAGTCCGGCTGTCCGGAGACCCCCTAATCTAGGACTCCCTCAGCTGGCCTAATCCCCTTTCTCCAATATCTTCAATGCCATACTCTTGCATTACCAAGTCCACGTGCTGCATCTGGATCCTCAATCTATCATCCTCCTTTCCGTCTTCGCCTTCCTCTGTGAGGCCATGGTGGGCATCGCCCCTTCCATGGCCTTGTTTAGCCATTTCTTCTCACTTCACCTAGTCGATGCCCACCAATGCACGGGGTGCGTGGCCTTTGAGGCCGTAGCGGCGACAGCCAGCTTGGGCATCGAATTCGAGCTCTCGCCAGTTGTAAGTGGATATCGGAAGCGGTGGGTGTTCATGGACACCGGCATGCTCAGCTCCTTGCTCCTGCTTCCACGAGTGCCAATGGTGGTGAAGCAGTTCATTCGGTGTCGCATCGCTCCGCTTCAGCATCATTCTCGACAAATGTGGGCCTTCGTCGATAGTAGGGACCCCATGAGGCTCCAGGTTCCTGCGCTTCCTTTCGAGACACTGTGCACGGTACTCAAGATCCTGACGGGCAACCCAGCGCCAGCCATGCTTCCGCTGGAGGGCTGCCTCCTGTACTATTGCTCGAACAAGGAGGACTTCGTGAGGCAGATGCCCCTTTTCGATGAGTGGGGGCTGCGCCCGGCAGGCCTTGAAGGGCCCCGTGAGAACCCCGTCTTCATGGCTCCCTCGCCCGCCGACCCTATCGCGCGTGCCCCAAATGTGGGAGCAGGGGGCGTGAATGCCGCCGGGTTCCACTGGGATGACTACTGGGGAGCTGGCGGCAACATGCGCTCCTGACGCAACCAGCCCCGAGGCTCCGACCGACGCCACTGAGGTGGCCGCTGAAGGGCTAGTGCCGCCCGATGCCCCTAAGGAGACAACCCCTGAAGCTCGGGCGAGCAGTCCGGAAGTGCCGATCAGAGAGCTGGCGTAGGCTGACACTCCCAAGGTCGTCGCCCCAGGAGCACCGCCAAGCGCCCCAGGTGTTGATGGCCATGCCCCGCGCCTTGGCCAGCTTCGCCCGAACCTTGAGGCACTCCGCAAGTGGAAACGATCTCCGAGCTGCAGTGGCGACATCTACCAACCGCTGAAGTAAAGGAAATACATAGCCATAGACAAGTAAGTACATTATCATCATATTTTCCTGCGTGTCGCGTCCTTCCCTGACAATGGCTCCTCAGGATCCCTTCGGCTGTGGCAGCAAAATCTCACAACTAGGAAAAGGCCTACAAATGGCGCACCGGTTTTGCCTACTAATGGCGCACCACCGGTGCGCCATTAGTATCACGCCACTAGAATTTTTTACTAATGGCGCACCACTGGTGCGCCATTAGTATCTGGTATGCTAATGGCGCACCAGGCAGTGCGCCATTAGTTTTGCCCACGGTGCGCCACTAGTGTCTGCTATACTAATGGCGCACCACATGGTAGTGCGCCATTAGTCACAATTTTTTTAATTTTTTTTCTTAATCTCAGGTCACTATTTCACCTATGAGATATCCAACACACATATATACAACAAGCATCCATATAACAATCATAGCCAACACACAAGTTCCATCATATATACATACATAGCAAACACACAAGTTCCATCATATATACATACATAGCCAACACATAGTTCCATCGTTACATATTACAAAAGTTTCACATTGTTCATCCAACACCGTAATCCATCAATTCACAAAAGTTTCACATTGATACAAAATAAAAACACAAATGGAAAAGAAGCACTCCATCCATGCAAGCTTCCGTGAATTAAATCAAATCTGCAAAATGATAAACAAGAAGTCAGAAGAAGAAAAAGAAGAAGACTAGAAGAATACTAGAAGAAGAAGAACACTAGAAGAAGAATAAGAAGAATTTTGGATAAGAAGAAGACTATAAGCTTATTATGTAAACTTGATCATTTTGTGCTAACATAAGTTATTTTGGAGCTAATCTATAGGAAACTAAGCATATAAGCTCTAAGTTAGTATATTAGAGCCAACTTAGGTAAAATGAAGCTAACCTATGTCATTTTGGAAAAGAAGAAGAATAAGAAAAAGACTATTAGCTTATTATGTAAACTTGATCATTTTGTGCTAACATAAGTTATTTTGGAGCTAACCTATAGGAAACTAAGCATATAAGCTCTAGGTTAGCATATTAGAACCAACTTAGGTAATATGAAGCTAACCTATAGGAAACTAAGCATATTAGAGATAACATAGGTAACTAAGTATATACATATCATTTTGGAGATCTGACATACCTGACAAAGTTCAGTTCTCATGCATTGTTCTTCTCCTTCTCCTTCCTCAGCCTGATGCGCCAAGAGCGGCGAGGCGGTGGAGGCAGTGGGATGTTGTCTTCTACCTCAATCGGCGTGGTCATGTGGCCCAGTTGTGGGATCGCCGGCGCCACCACCGGTGCGTGGTCATTGTCAGGCACCACCACCATCGCGAGGCCACCTTCAGGCACGACCATCGCTAGGTCATCCTCAGCCACCTCCATCTCTTGCCCATGGTCAGCCACCACCATCTCTTGCCCATGGTCAGCCACCACCATCTCTTGCCCTTGGTCAGCCACCACCAGTGCTAGGTCATCCTCAGCCTGATGCCCATCGTCATCCTGCAGCTCCTCATCCCCACTCTGCTCCTCTTCTCCCGCACTCCAGTCCGGATCATCCTTCTTGTTGTCTATGTTGATGCCAGAATCGCTGATGCTTTTGCTACAGCCAGAATCGCTGCTGCTTTCGCTACAGCCATAGTCGCTGCTGCTTTGGCTATAGCCAGTTTCGCTGCTGCTGCTCCCATTACATGTCCAAATGCAACAATGACCATTAACAATCGATGTGATACATAGCCAAATGTAGAGGAATAAGAAGAGGTAGAACGTACTGGCATCATCATCATCAGCGTAGCGCATGCGACACATAGTCGCATTGAACACCTTCACGATGAGCACGGTGGCGTCGTCATCGTACCTGAAGAGAAGGAAGTACCCCAGCCGCAGGTCGTAGGCACGGTAGAAATTCTCCCACCCACGAGACAAGTACATGTGGCCCTCCTTGATCACGAACACCACATCCCACTGCCTGCGAAACCCGCTGCCGGCCTATCGCAGCTTCACATTATTTGGCGAATCTTCACGCATCAGCATGTTCATAAAACTGTTAGGAAGCCTCTGCAGTTTGGGACAATGAGTGATGTAGCAAACAACAGATATCATAATGAGATGGGTGAAGCGGAGATCTCTCGTTTTATATACCTGCGTCATGGATGATACTGAAGTCCCAAGTATGATAGTGAAGAACTCACAAGCATCCAACTCGTACTGCGGTGTCGCAGAGCGGCAGTGGCTGCTTCCCGCCATCTCTCATAAGCAGCAGAAGAGACCAATTAGTACCCTTGCAACAGATCATAAAACATGCATGATAACAGGCATTAGTCGCAAGTACCCTATATGTCCTATTTTTAGCAAAGTCATGCTAAAATACATGGAAAATTTCAGCATGACCTTTGCTGAAAATAGGACATATGGAGTACCCGAATTTGCCGGAACGATAGTTAATCGACATTCCAGCAAACTCAAGGGCCTCTTAGGGTACCTGCAAAATCATTATCCCCGCGTAATGAAGTCACCAATGGGTCATTTCAGAAGATCACAAGTAGCATCATCACAAGTACAACATCATCACAAATACAGCAACAGGGATATTTTTATGATACAAGAAGAAAGCAGCCACAACTACAGTAAAAAGAAGCAACTACACACACAGGAGTTGTAAAATATCCCTGCTATTCTTTTTTACATAAACATGTAATTAGTCAAGACAACTTCTCTCATATTTTTAAACTTCCATTTATTTTAATCTACGGTAGAGACATGACATCATCACCCTCCAGAAAAAACCAACAAATATGGCATCAGAAACATATGTGCCACCTGTCAGAAAATATAGAAAAGAAAGCACATAGTTATAAAGATTAGTATTCGAGACTTTGTAGCGAGCTCTGGTTTCTCTTAATGGCAATTTGGGTGAACCTTTCCATGCAAAAAAAATTAAACTGTTATACAGATTTTGGACCCCATCATATGCTAAGCAGGTGTGATGGTTCAGGATTAATATGAAGCAAGCAGTAGATGAGGTGCAAACAAACATTTTTTAAACAAATTGTGGTGGGATATTTCAAGACATTGCGGTTCGAGTTCTTCAGAATGGTTGTGAGATGAGAACTACAGACAATTAGATCCTCTTGACTATAGTACAGCATAAACTAAAGGATAAAAAGGGTGTTTGGATTCAGTTAACTGAATATGCTACTCTAGTTCTTGGAGTTGGTTACTTAATTCTGTCTATTCCCATTGGTCTGGCTGACCTTTGGGTAATAGCTACTTATACTTGTTGTTACAGGTTACTGTTCTTATATATACTTACAGCAGCACTGCTAATGATACTAGGCAAAGTGCTTGTGGGTGTGGTGTCCTATTTGCAGAAAAATACCATGTGTAAGTGGAGTGCAGTGTTCTGCAGAAGAAGATGTTCAGTTGGGTGCTACCCTGTCTATTTCTTCTATGCTATCCTTATACTCTGCTTAAGAATAGATGCTACTTGTCTTGGCTATATTCTGCTTTCTTGTCTTTTTTTCCATCCCTCTCTCTTCTCTTAAACTAATAAGAACAGATGTTGCCTGATCTTATTGCCTATGATGCTGGTCTGAGGCCTCTCTAGGTGCTAAAGTTATTTTTGTGGCGCCAAGAACTCCTACAAATCCTGTGATGCATGACACAACCTTTCCGTGTGAATATTTTTGTAACTGTACAAAACTGTACCTAACAGAAAAATTTACTTGAGAATTAACAACAATTTACAAGCCATGGCCATGGTCTCCACTCCCAAGGCCTAACCCTATTTACATGCCATTTTCTATAACTGTACCTAACTGTCACCTGCGTGGTGGTGCCCTGCACAGCGGTCGTTGAGCTCGCGCGGTGTGGTGAGCTCGCCAGAGATGGACGGGCCCTGCACAGCGGTCGAGACTCAGAGCAAAGGTTGAGGGCAAGAGGAAGAAGAAGAAGGAAGTGGAGGGGAGGGGCTCACCTGCAGTCGAGGGAGTACACGGCGCCAGCCTGGCTGAGCTGAGGTAGGGCAGAGCAGCGCGCGGACGACGGCGTCGCGTGGCCTGGCTGAGCTGGCGGTCGTCGTCTCCTCCTCCTCCTCCTCGTCCTCCTCCTGGTCCTCCTCCTCCGGCTCGGGGCGCGGGGGCGCGGGGGCGGCGTCACGGGGGAGCTATAGTGGTGGGGGCGTGGGTGCGTGGGGGCGGCGGCACGGGGGAGCTGCAGGGGTGGGGGGCGCGGGGGCATGGGGGCGGCGGCGTGGGGGAGCTGCAGTGGTGGGGGCGTGGGGGCGCGGGGGCGGGGGTCGGGGCGGCGGCGGCAGGGGCGGAGGGGATGGAGGGGGCGTGCAGGCGCGGCGGCGGTGTACGGTTGGGGCGGAGGGGGCAAATTAGGTCGAGTGGGGAGGAAGGGAGGGAGGGGAATAGGTGGAGTTGGGGGAAGCTTAATAATGGCGCACCCAGCAGCGGTGCGCCATTAGAATGTTTTTTTATTACAGTTCGAGCCCTCAGGTTATATTCCACCTAACCCAATCTACATTAGAACCCGCCCACTAGCCCGACTGGTCAGCACGTAGCACACACACTGGAGGTCCTGGGTTCGATTCCCAGGCTCCTCAATTTTTATTTTTATGCATTTAAAATGCTGTTTGATATTTATTTGTGTTTAAATATGTTCAAACTTGTTTAAATCATAACAGTAATATTTTTGTATAAAAACAGTAATATTTTTTTTAAATATGTTCAAATTTGTGTAGCGGGCGAGGGTGCGGTTGATCGTCGGCGGCGAGGGGGACGTCGATGTCCCATGAACACGGTTTTCGAAGACCCGGGATCTCTATCTACTGGCGATACGTTGTGTCATCCATGCACCTTACGCATCCAGAAAATCCGTGGACTACCTGCCCCGCGAGATAACCGTAACCGAGATAGTCGTGTAGTAGTGAAAAATATATATATACTAATGGCGCACCGCGTAGTAGTGCGCCATTACTAGTTTAAACTAGTAATGGTGCACAGTGACACGGTGCGCCATTAGTTGTTTTGCAAAAAAAGAATTAAAAAAATTCAGTACTGGCGCACTCCTTGTCCGGTGCGCCATTACTAGTTAGAACTAGTAATGGCGCACATCGGTCGGATGCACCACTAGTATATATGTAAAAATGAAAAAAAATTATCACTAGTGGCGCACCTTTTGTCTGGTGCACCATTAGTGTCTTCCACACTAATGGCGCATCACCAACTGGTGCGCCATTAGTATATAGTAGTGGCGCACTACTTCCCTGGTGCGCCATTAGTGTCAATCCTATCTATAGCCCTTTTCCTAGTAGTGTCTCCTGAGAAGCGACCCCCGCAGGTCCTCGACTCGCTCTTGATTTCGGGCCCCTCCCACCAGACCCTTGCAGGAGGCACGGGGCTTGGTCCAAGAGGCAGATAAGCTGATGGGGGGCCATGAGCCTGCGTTTCCAGCATCCTTCCTTCACGGTCTGGCCTGGGGTGCAGAAGGCCTGCCAAGGGCTCCTCCATTGGTCATCGCTGGTGGCTGGGTGATCCGAGCATCGACTTTGTCTTCAAGCAACAAGGTCGCGCCACTCAGCACCTCCACCGAGGCCCGGAAGGTGGAAGGGAAGGCATCGGCCTCCAGCCCCCGTCGTGGGGCAAGCGAGGCACTCCAAGCCCATCCGACAGCCCCGGTGCGAAGGATGGGCTTGGCCGCGCGCTGGAGCTCGGCATTATCCGCCACGAGGTTTTATGAGAGGCGATGGGTGCACTGAGCCGGCTTGGAGAAGACCTTGGTGATGTCGAAACCTGTCTTGAGGCAGAGGGCCTTCGCCTAGCGCATGAATGGCACTAGTTGAAGGTCGCCATCAACCTTGGGCATCTTCAACATGAGCGGGCTAGTGCGATGATGACCCACAAGTATAGGGGATCTATCGTAGTCCTTTCGGTAAGAAAGAGTGTCGAACCCAACGAGGAGCAGAAGGAAGTGACAACATTTTTCAGTAAGCTATTCTCTGCAAGCACTGAAATTATCGGTAACAGATAGTTTTGTGATAAGGTAATTCGTAACAGGTAACAAGTAACAAAAGTAAACAAGGTGCAGCAAGGTGGCCCAATGCTTTTTGTAGCAAAGGAGAAGCCTGGACAAACTCTTATATAAAGGAAAGCGCTCCCGAGGACACCTGGGAATTATCGTCAAGCTAGTTTTCATCATGCTCATATGGTTCGCGTTCGTTACTTTGATAATTTGATATGTGGATGGACTGGTGCTTGGGTACTGCCCTTCCTTGGAAAACCATCCCACTTATGATTAACCCCCCTCGAAAGCATCCGCAACTACGAAAGAAGAATTAAGGTAAACCTAACCATACCATGAAACATATGGATCCAAATCAGCCACTTATGAAGCAACGCATAAACTAGGGTTTAAGCTTATGTCACTCTAGCAACCATCATCTACTTATGGTGAAGGGTCATGTAGTCGATTTTCACATAACACCACTAGAGGAAAGACAACATACATCTCATCAAAATATCGAACGAATACCAAATTCACGTGAGTACTTATAACAAGACTTCTCCCATGTCCTCAGGAACAAACATAACTACTCACAAATCATATTGATGTTCATAATCAGATGGGTATTAATGTGCTTAATGGATCTAAACATATAATCTTCCACCGAATAAACCAACTAGCATCAATTACAAAGAGTAATCAACACTACTAGCAACCCACAGGTACCAATCTGAGGTTTTGAGACTAAGATCAGATACAAGAGATGAACTATGCTTTGAGAGGAGATGGTGCTGGTGAAGATGTTGATGGAGATTGACCCCCTCCCGATGAGAAGATTGATGGTGATGATGATGGTGACGATTTCCCCCTCCCGGAGGGATGTTTCCCCAGTAGAACAGCTCCGCTGGAGCCCTAGATTGGTTTTGCCAAGGTTCCGCCTCGAGACGGCAGCGCTTTGTCCCAGAAGCTTCCAGGTGGGCATCGGGGGGCTTCCAGGTGGACCACGAGGCAAGGGGGCGAGCCCAGGGGGTATGTCGCCCCCTCCACCCTCGTGGATAGTGGGTGGCCCCCCTCTGGTACTTCCTTCACCCAATATTTTTATTATATTCCAACACTGACTTTCGTGGAGTTTCAGGACTTTTGGAGTTGTGCAGAATAGGACTCTAATATTTGCTCCTTTCTAGCCCAGAATTCTAGCTGCTGGCATTCTCCCTCTTCATGTAAAACTTGTAAAATAAGAGAGAAAAGGCATAAGTATAGTGACATAATGTGTAATAACAGCCCATAATGCAGTAAATATCGATATAAAAGCATGTTGCAAAATGGACGTATCAACTCCCCCAAGCTTAGACCTCCCTTGTCCTCAAGCGGAAGCCGATATCGAAAAATATGTCCACATGTTTAGAGATAGAGGTGTCGATAAAATAAAATATGGACATGAGGGCATCATGATCTTTCTTAGAATAGCAACATATATATAGTCAAATGATTTCTTATGCTACAGTAAAAATCAATTCACAATGTCAAGTATGAATCATAAACTTCATTGAAAAACTAGCAATCTATAATCGTAATCATTGAAGCAATTGCAATTTATCATAACATCGGAAAGAGTCAATATAAGAGCTATTCATCAAGTCCACATACTCAACT
Source organism: Triticum monococcum (assembly GCA_034509565.1). Taxonomy (NCBI): domain Eukaryota; kingdom Viridiplantae; phylum Streptophyta; class Magnoliopsida; order Poales; family Poaceae; genus Triticum; species Triticum monococcum. The sequence continues at coordinate 445,156,315 of CM067845.1, forward strand.
ATCATTTAGTCTTTCACAATTGCTAACACTCACGCAATACTCATGGGTATGAAGTTTTAATCGGACACAGAGAAAGATAGGGGCTTATAGTTTTGCCTCCCAACCTTTTACCTCAAGGGTGATGAGGGAGTCCTGGAGTAGGGGGTATTCGGACAGCCGGATTATATCCTTTGGCCGGACTGTTGGACTGTGAAGATACAAGATCGAAGACTTCGTCCCGTGTCCGGATGGGACTCTCCTTGGCTTGGAAGGCAAGCTTGGCAATACGGATATGTAGATCTCCTTCCTTGTAACCGACTCTGTGTAACCCTAGCCCCCTCCGATGTCTATATAAACCATAGGGTTTTAGTCCGTAGGACAACATACAATCATACCATAGGCTAGCTTCTAGGGTTTAGCCTCTCTGATCTCGTGGTAGATCGACTCTTGTACTACTCATATTATCAAGAACAATCAAGCAGGACATAGGGTATTACCTCCATCAAGAGGGCCCGAACCTGGGTAAAACATCGTGTCCCCTGCCTCCTGTTACCATCTGCCTTAGACGCACAGTTCAAGACCCCCTACCCGAGATCCGCCAGTTTTGACACCGACATTGGTGCTTTCATTGAGAGTTCCTCTGTGTCATCATCGTTAGGCTTGATGGCTCCTTCTATCATCGATAACGATGTAGTCCAGGGTGAGGCTTTTCTCCCCGGACAGATCTTCGTATTCGGCGGCTTCGCACTGCGGGCCAACTCTCTTGGCCATCTGGAGCAGATCGAGAGTTATGCCCCTGGCCACCAGGTCAGGTTTGGAAGCTTAAACTACACGGTTGACATCCGTGGAGACTTGATCTATAACGGATTCGAGCCCCTGTCGGGCGTGCCGCACGGTCATGACGAGCATGATTTAGCTCTACCATCAGACAGTGTTTAGGAGACCGCACCGGCAACCGCTCCGACCCTCAATTCGGAGCCAGTTGCGCCGTCCATGGACAGGGGGATAGACAACGCCACGGAGGCCGCATGCTCAGTGGCGATCGAGCCGAGTATCGACCATACCCTTCACAAGAGCCGTGACGCCAAATTGCCAGATTCTTCCCCGACCACGGACTCCGAACCGCCTGCGCCCGTGCCTATGGAATCCGACTGGGTGCCGATCATGGAGTTCACCTCCATAGATATCTTTCAGCACTCGCCCTTCGGCGACATACTGAACTCATTAAGGCCTCTCTCCCTGTCAGGAGAGTCCAGGCCAAACTATGTCCGGTAGGATTGGGATGCGGATGATGAAGAAATTCGCCGCCCACGCACCACCCACTTAGTAGCCATTGTCGACAATTGCACCGACATGCTCGACTTTGACTCCGAAGATATCGATGGTATGGATGATGACGCAGGAGACGAACAAGAACCACTGCCCACAGGGCACTGGACAGCCACCTCATTATATGATATATATATATATATATGGTGGACACACCCAAAGAAGGCAATAGCGACAGGACAACGGAGGATGACCCCTCCAAGAAGCAACCCAAGCGCCGACATCAGCGGCGCCGCTCTATGTCCCGCCAAGGCAAAAGCGGTAATACGGGCACATGAGATAATAGCACTCCGGACAATGCTGAAGATGACGACAATCCCCTCCAGCAAGATTTAGAGCAGGAGGATGGAGAAGCTAGCCCTCCCGAGAGAGCGGCAGATGGAGAGGCGGAGGATGATAATTACATGCCTCCCTCCAAAGACGAAGCAAGCCTCGACGATGACGAATTTTTCATGCCTGAGGATCCCATCGAGCAAGAGTGCTTCAAGTGCCGGCTTATAGCCACGGCAAATAGCCTTAATAAAAAGCAAGAGCAGCTTCGAGCTGACCAAGATTTGCTAGCTGACAGATGGACGGAAGTCCTTGCGGCTGAGAAATATGAACTCGAACGCCCCTCCAAGAGTTACCCAAAGCGCAGGTTGCTACCCCGACTAGAGGAGGAAGCGTTAAAACCTACATCTCCAGCATATGACGCGGCTGATCGGCCACCTCATGGCCGCGACAGAGAGGCATTCCAGCCAAAAGTTCAGCCCACACCCCGACGCCACTCAAATAAAAATGTCAAGGCATGGGGAAACACGCTAGACCTGCAAGACATATTGGAGGACAAAGCAAAACACGCAAGATCGATCTACGGATCACGAGGGCGCACCACTATGCAAGACGATAAGCGTCACACCGGATACAGTAAAAGTAAATCTGGCCAGGCCGAACAGAATGGACAAGACTCATTTGAGCTGCGTCGTGATATAGCCCAATACAGAGGCGCCGCACACCCCCTATGCTTCACAGATGAAGTAATGGATCACCAAATCCCAGAGGGTTCCAAACCCGTCAATATCGAATCATACGACGGCACAACAGATCTTGCGGAATGGATCGACGACTTCCTCCTGCATATCCACATGGCCTGCGGAGATGACCTACACGCCATCAAATACCTCCCACTCAAACTCAAAGGACCAGCTCGGCATTGGTTCAACAGCCTGCCAGCAGAATCCATTGGCTGTTGGGAAGATCTGGAAGCCACATTTCTCGACAACTTCTAGGGCACTTATGTGCGACCACCAGATGCCAATGACTTGAGCCACATAATTCAACAGCCAGAGGAGTCAGCCAGGCAATTCTGGACTCGTTTCCTGACAAAGAAAAATCAAATCATCGACTATCCGGATGCAGAGGCCCTAGCAGCTTTTAAGCACAACACCCGCGATGAGTGGCTCGCCCGGCACCTTGGCCAGGAAAAGCCGAAATCTATGGCAGCCCTCACGACACTCATGACCCGCTTTTGCGTGGGAGAGGACTGCTGGCTGGCTCGAAGCAATAGCATATCAAAGAACCATGGTACTTCGGATACCAAGGGTAGCAATGGTAGGTCACGTCGCAACAAACACAAGCGCCGCATCAACAGCGACAATACCGACGATACGGTAGTCAATGCCGAATTCAGAGGCTCTAAACCCAGTCTGCGGAAAAAGCCATTCAAAAGAAGCACTCGGGGCCCGTCCAGTTTGGACCGTATACTCGATCGCTCATGTCAAATACACGACACCCCCGACAAGCCAGCCAACCACACCAACAGGGAGTGTTGGGTGTTCAAGCAGGCTAGCAAGTTAAATACCGAAAACAAATATAAGGGGTTACATAGCGATGACGAGGAGGAGCCCCGGCCGCCGAACACCGGAGGACAGAAGAGGTTCCCCCCACAAGTGCGGACGGTGAACATGATATACGCTACCCACATCCCTAAGAGGGAGCGGAAGCGTGCGCTAAGGGACGTACATGCGTTGGAGCCAGTCGCCCCAAAGTTCAACACGTGGTCCTCCTGTCTGATCACCTTCGATCGTAGGGACCACCCCACTAGTATCCGTCATGGAGGATTCGCCGCACTGGCCCTAGACCCAATCATCGACGGATTTCACCTCACTCGAGTCCTTATGGATGGCGGCAGCAGCCTGAACCTGCTTTATCTGGACACATTGCGCAAAATGGGAATAGACCCCTCAAGGATCAAACCCACAAAAATGACCTTCAAAGGCGTCATACCAGGTGTAGGGGCCCATTGCACAAGCTCAGTCACACTGGAAGTGGTCTTCGGATCCCTGGATAACTTCCGAAGCGAGGAGTTAATCTTCGATATAGTCCCGTTCCGCAGTGGCTATCACGCACTGCTCGGGCGAACCGCATTTGCGAGATTCAACACGGTACCGCATTATGCGTACCTCAAGCTCAAGATGCCAGGACCTCGGGGGGTCATCACAGTCAATGGAAACATAGAGCGCTCTCTCCGCACGGAGTAGCACACTACGGCCCTCGCAGCAGAAGCACAAAGCACCTCTTAAGGCAATCCACCATTTCGGTGATTAAACACCCGGACACCGTCAAGCACGCCCGGAGTAATCTGCAACAAGACCGCCTAGCACGTTCTGAGCTCGCATAGCAATGCGGCCCCCACCCCAGTCCCATCCAAACGGCAAAATCCGTGCCACGCGTACATAATTACACTTTGAAAATACCATGGGCATAGGTGGGGGGTGGGGCACGACTACGGCAGGCCCCAAAACGCGGCTCAACCGCACTAGGGGCTTCCTGCTTTGTTATTTTTTCTCTCTGTCGGGACTTTACTCTCTGGAAACCCCGTCCGGCAGTACGATTGACGGACACACGATACAACAACCAAAGAGGCAGAAAGCTACGTCGCACCATGGAACTCCCAGGTGGTCTCTGATAACGAGTGAAATACCTGCTTTAAATACCATTTCTCAGCTTTCCCTTGGAAGGGACATGTCAAATAGTCCTACTTTTTGCTTATTGCACTACTTGTATCATTTTGCTTCGACGCATCTTTTTGAATGAATAATGCATAGCACTAGACTATTATCGCATTCTCTATTCTTATATATATATATATATATAGTTACTATTCATCACCCAGGATGCAGAATAAGTTATTCTTCATCCGAGGTAATATTACGATCATTTCATAATTAAATTACGTTTAAAATTCAAATAGTTACATTCCTATCGATTCACGACGTAAAATTTGACATAAGAAAATAAAAATATAGGTCATAAGACAAGAAAAATTACAGTTTATGTGTATTTTACACTATGTTTTTACATTTGTAATTTTACATAACATAAAATATTTTTTTCGACGATTATATATTTTCTTACGGTCTCTTTTTACTTCGAAAATAAAGCAAAATTTACAGAACGTAAAATTACGGTCCATTGATGGTAAAATAGAGGGGGTGAAGAATAACTATTCCTCACCCAGGGTGACGAATAGTCAATCCCTATATATATATATATATATATATATATATATATATATATATATATGTTCATTCGTGACATTCAGCACCCGTACACTCTGGTGCGGCTAATATGCCAGGGGGCTTAAGCGTACCCCATAATACGGCGTGAGAAGTCCGAACACTTTCGAAAGTGCGGCACACCGAACTTATAGCATTATATGCATCAGCTCCGAATCATGTCGTGGGTCAATAGTTGGGTTTGCCCGGCTCCCATGTTTTGGTACCTTACGTTCCGCTATATCGGCTCAGGTAGCATTGGGAGAACTACTACGATTGTGCCCCGGTTCATCTGGGCTAGCACCTCAGTAGAGAAAGCTAAAACTGACTGTTATGATAAGGCGAGAACTGGTCGCTGTTCGTGAGGTCTCGAGTCCCTAAAGACTTATGTCGCTTAGGGTGAGGAGTCGGCTTTGTCCGGCTTAGGCGTGTATAGCGCCCCGAATTCGGCCTTCCGAATACTAGGGGCTTCGCCAAAATGTAAAATTATAGACTTCTATGGCTAAGTGAGAGTGATAAAGCATTATAGTCGGATTGCCTTGTTCGTTGCACTGAGCACCTCCCTCGAAGGACCCAACAATGGGAAAAAGAGTGCTCTGATTTATCCCGAACACCCCAGCACTCGTGGCATGGGGGCAGAACCCGATGACTGGCCATCTCTCAGATTTGATAAACAGCTGCATAGAAGGTAATATTTTAAATTCAAACAAGCGTTGCATAACGCATATGAACAAGTTTTCATAATACATCCTTCGCACACTCGTCCGCCACAAGACGGGCACCCTTCAAGACACCCTCATAATACATTTTGGGGTGGCGATGCTCCTTGCCCTGCAGGGGCCCCTCCTTCACCAGCTTCTCGGCGTCCATCTTGGCCAAGTGCACTTTCGCACGGACAAAAGCCCGGCGTGCACCTTCGATGCAGATGGACCGCTTTATGACTTCCAGCCATGGGCAGGCATCCACAAGCCACCTCACCAGGAGGAAGTAGCTGTTGGAAAGGGAGTCGCCATGCCACATCCGGACTATAAGGCCCCTCATGGCATGTTCGGCCGCCTTGTGCAGCTCAACCAGTTGCTTTAGCTGGTCGCTCATAGGCATCGGGTGTTCGGTCCCAGTATACTGAGACCAGAACAACTTCTCCGTCGAGCTTCCCTCCTCGGCCTGGTAGTACTTTGTGGCAGCTGACACACTGCGAGGCAAATCTGCGAACGCACCTAGAGAGCTCCGGACTCGGGTAAGTAACAAGTAATTTACTTTCACATGCTTGCTTTGCATAATGAATGCCTTACTCGTCGATATCTTTCACATCGCCTCAACTTCATGGAGGGCCTTTTGGGCTTCAACCTTGGCATGCTTTGTGCTCTCGAGGGCCGCGGCAAGCTAGGACTCTCGCGTCTTCGAGTCAAGCTCCAAAGTCTCGTGCTTCTTCACAAGACCCTGGAGCACTTGCCGCACCTCGCCCACCCGTGCCTCTTGTTTCTCCCGCTCGGTGTGCTCCTTGGCCTCTTTGTTTTCGGCCTCGGACAGCGCTTGCTTCAGGGTCGCCACTTCGGTCATGGCCCCTGGCACATCCATGACGATCCTATCATTTTTGCAACCGCATCTTTTTTTATATACATATAGACAAGGTATTACTTACCTTTGTTCTCCTCGATATGCCTCTTGGCAAGGCCGAGCTCTTTCTCGGACCTCTTGAGGTTTTGCTTCAGTGCGGCGACCTCCGCAGTTAGTGCGGCAGAGGTCAGCAGCGAAGCCTGCATACGCATATAGACATACTTATATTAGACTCCTACAGATATTATTTGTGAACACCAAACAGAGCATCAGGGGCGACTGTCTATGCGGTAATGTTTTCCTATATTTGAAATACTTACCTCAAAGCCTGTTAGAAGGGTGGCACATACTTCAGTCAGTCCGCTCTTGGCAGATTGAACCTTCTTGATCAATGCACTGATAATAGTGCGGTTCTTTTCGTCGATGGAAGAGCCGTGAAGCCCTCCCAGTAGGTTGTCTGGTGCCTCTGGATGGACAGAGGTCACTGGCACGGGAGGCTTGCCCCTCTTGGAAGGGGGCCGCCTGCCGGAGTCCGGAACCACTGGAGGTTCCGATGCGGCGTTCGGCTGAGGGCCGAACTTGGAGCCCTTGGGAGTCTTGCTCCCTTTGCGCCTGGAGTCTGGATGGTCGCCTTGAGGCGCCTCTAGGACTATCTCCCCCCGGCTCGGGGCAAGGACAGGTGGCGGTTGGAAGTGACTCACTATTCATATCCGATGAGTCCAAGGAACCGTCCAACGAGGGTACATCGATACGGGCTCGGGGCGGACTGCATGATCATATTCGACATTAGGAGAAGTAGTGCAATAAAAGTATGCTATGAGTTACTCTGGTATCCGAATACTTACGACTTCGCTAGGGGCTTGGCCCTGAGTAACCACTCGTCTTCGCTGTCGGCGGCGGTGGTGGAACAGTCCGGAAGGAGAGTCCTTCCCTTCTTGGATCCTTCAGCCTCCCCGGTTGGGGCGACCTTCCTTTTCTTGTCTTCCCTGGCTGGAGGGGGAGAATCTTCGTCTTCCCCCCTTATTTTCACAGGAGGAGTGCGTGTTGGAGTTATCAGACGATGAGTCCGATACCACCTGGCGCCAGGAACTCTTTCGGGTTCCTGTGGCCTTCTTCTTGATCTTCTTCTCCGGCACCTCATAAGGAGCCGGAGTCCGCATCTCCGTCAGGAGAGCTCCTGTAGGGTCTTTGGGCAGAGGGGCCGGGCAGTAAATCTTCTCCGATGTCTCCACCCAGTCCTGTTCAAAGGCATGGGAGCTCAGATCCCGCCCATGGTTAAACCATGGAAAATAAATACCATACAAGATGTACAGAACTTACCGGATTCGCAGGGCGCGTCATGCGTAGCCCGCGGTCCTCGGTAAGGGGAGGGGGGACCTCGGTGCCCTTGAACAACACCTTCCAGACGTCCTGATGCGTCGTGTCCAAGAACTCGCGTAGAGTCTGGTGCTGGGCCGGCTCGAACTCCCATAAGTTGGAAGCCCATTGTTGACACGGGAGGATCCGGCGGAAGAGCATGACCTGGACTATGTTGACAAGCTTGAGTTTCTTGCTTATCATGTTCCGGATACACTTCTGGAGTCCATCCTGCTCCACCAATGAGCCCCAGGACATGCCCTTCTCCTTCCAGGAAGTAAGCCGAATGGGGATTCCGGATCGAAACTCGGGGGCCGCCACCCAGTTGGTGTCGCGCGGCTTGATGATGTAGAACCACCCCGATTGCCACCCCTTTACGGTCTCCACGAAGGAGCTCTCGAGCCATGTGACGTTGGGCATTTTTCCCACCATGGCTCCGCCGCATTCCGCTTGTTGGCCGCCTACTACCTTCGGCTTGACATTGAAGGTCTTCAACCGCAGGCCGAAGTGGGGCCGGATGCGGAGGAAAGCCTCGCACATGACGATGAACGCCAAGATGTTGAGGATGAAATTCGTGGCCAGATCATGAAAGTCCAACCCATAATAGAACATAAGGCCGCGGACGAATGGATGGAGGGGAAACCCCAGTCCGCGGACGAAGTGGGGGAGGAAACCACCCTTTCGTAAGGTTCCGGGGTAGGGACGATCTGCCCCGCGGCTGGCAGCCGGTGCGCGATATCCGCGGCTAAGTATCCGGCCCCACGTAGTTTTTTGATGTGTCCCTCCGTGAAGGAGGAGACCATCCACCTGCCTTCCGCTCCGGACATGTTGGGAGAGAGTTGAGGAGAAGGATGTGGACTTGGGCGCTGGAGCTCGGGTATGCGAGAATGGATGAGCAAGGGGGAAGAAGGCGTGGGTAGAAAAAGGTGAAACCGTATCCCTTTATACGGGCGGACAAAACTATGCGCCCCCACCAGCCTGGTAAAACTCGCTTATCCCCCAAGCGCCGTAATTGATGGCGCGGTTGGGTTACCCACGTCCGTATTGATGGGAATCCCATAATAAGGGGACACGATCTCTCCTTCGACAAGACGTGCTAAGGAAACTGCCTCGCGAAACACGCTGAGATGGGTTATGAAAAACGATTCTAATAAAGACCTGGCTGTGGTGTGATGTCACGCTACGGGGTATGTCAGAATATTAGATTTGTGGAAATATTATTCTCTCTACGGTGGTATGTGGAACTTGTTTTGCAGAGCCGGACACGATCCCCGTGTTCAAAATCTTCTATGAAGAATTTGGAGGAGGAACCCGCCTTGCAATGCCAAAGACGATCTGCGTGCCGGACTCATCGTCATTAAAGCCTGGTTCAGGGGCTACTGAGGGAGTCCTGGATTAGGGGGTATCCGAACAGCCGGATTATATCCTTCGGCTGGACTATTGGACTATGAAGATACAAGATTGAAGACTTCGTCTCGTGTCCGGATGGGACTCTCCTTGGTGTGGAAGGCAAGCTTGGCAATACGGATATGTAGATCTCCTTCCTTGTAACCAAATCTGTGTAACCCTAGCCCCCTTCGGTGTCTATATAAACCGGAGGGTTTTAGTCCGTATGACAACATACAATCATACCATAGCCTAGCTTCTAGGGTTTAGCCTCTCTGATCTCGTGGTAGATCGACTCTTGTACTACTCATATTATCAAGAACAATCAAGTAGGACGTATGGTACTACCTCCATCAAGAGGGCCCGAACCTAGGTAAAACATCGTGTCCCCTGCCTCCTGTTACCATCCGCCTTAGACACACAGTTCGGGATCCCCTACCCGATATCCGCCGGTTTTGACACCGACAGGTGACGTCAACAATAATGCTTTATGGAAACCCACATCCAATTGGATATAGATATATATCAGGATCTTTCGAACACATAGTGCTTGCCAAATGATAAAGTGTAAAAAGGAAAGGTGAAGATCACCATGACTCTTGTATAAGGTATAAGACAAAAATAAAAGATAGGCCCTTCATAGTGGGAAGCAGAGGTTGTCATGTGCTTTTATGGTTAGATGCACAAAATCTTAATGCAAAAGAATGTCACTTTATATTGCCACTTGTGATAGGGACCTTCATTATGCAGTCCGTCCCTTTTATTTCTTCAATATCACAAGATCGTATAAAGCTTATTTTCTCCATAGTAATAGATCATACATATTTATAGAGCAATTTTTATTGCTTGTAACAACTTACTTGAAGGATCTTATTTAATCCAAAGGTAGATATGGTGGACTCTCATGGCAAAACTGGGTTTAAGGATATTTGGAAGCACAAGCAGTATCTCTACTTGGTGCAAAGAATTTGGCTAGCATGAGGGGGGAAAGGCAAACTCAACATGTTGGATGATCCATGACAATATAATTTATTTCGGATATAAGAAAACATAACCCATTACATTGTCTTCCTTGTCCAACATCAACTTTTTAGCATGTCATATTTTAGTGAGTGCTCACAATCATAAAAGATGTCCAAGATAGTATATTCATATGTGAAAACCTCTCTTTCTTTATTACTTCCTATTAATTGTAACGATGACCAAAACTATGTTTGTCAGCTCTCAAGAACTTTTATTCATCATACTCTTTATATGTGAAGTCATTACTCTCCAAAAGATCAATATGATCTCTTTATTTCTTTTTATTCTTTCTTCTTTTTTTATTCCCTCAAGATCATAGCCAGATAACCAAGCCCTCGACTCAAGACTAATCTTTATTATATATAGCTCATGGACTCGATTACATAGATAAGGACCAACACAAAACTCAAAGCGAGATCATACTAAAATTTATTCTACTAGATCAAGATATAACCGAAAGGATCCAACAAAGAAAAAGGTAAAGGTAGAAGTGTGATGGTGATACGATACGGGGGCACCTCCCCCAAGCTTGGCAGCTGCCAAGGAGAGTGCCCATACCCATGTGTTTATGTCTCTTTCTTCGAAGGTGGTGATGATGGAGTTGTTGATGATGTAGGCTTCTTCCTTAATTTGCGCTTGAGGATAGAATTTTGCTCCCTTAGGTCATCAATCTCCTGCTCAAGGCTTAATAAATTTTTGCATAGTTCCTATTTGTTCTCCTGCAAGAGGCGAAAAGGGATAAACTCGATCTTAGGTTTCTTTGCTCTATCAAGGGGGCTTGACTTTTTGAACTCCACATGAATGTCCCCAGGTTGAGGTAATGGGACTTCATCTTCGACTGAGCTCGTCTCCTCCTTTCCCCTAGGTCCATAGTCTTCTTCCTCCGTGGTCCAACCACAATGCTCCATGTCCCCGTAGACCTTAGGGTCTGCAAAGTAATCAGCCACATAGCTTTCTCCCTCCGAATCCTAGGACGAAATATTACACTAATCTGCGGTAGAAACAACTCAAAACAAAAACAGAGGATTGTGTCGTGGTACGGTGGTCAAAACCTTTGGGAGATTATATAATGAATTTTTGCCGACTAAAAGAAGTATCATGCAAGAAAAAGGAGTCCGGAGGGCACACGAGGTGCCCACGAGGCAGGGCGCTCCCAGGGGTAGGAGGCGCCATCCACCCTCGTGGATGCCTCGTGTCCCTTTCATACTACTTCTTATTTTGCTTTTTTTAATATTCCAAAACGGAGAAAAACTTCTATTAGAGCTGTTTTGGAGTCGGTTTATTTACAGTACCACATACCTATTCCTTTTCAGAGTCTGAAACATTCTGGAAAGTGTCCCTTATATACTCCTCCAGGGTTACGGTGTCAATAACACTGGTTTCAACATTTATGGGATTACCGGAGATATAATGTTTGATTCTTTGACCGTTCACCACCTTTGGATTTGTGCCTTCGAAGTTGTTGATTTTTATGGCACCGGAACGATAAACCTCCTCGATAATGTATGGACCTTCCTATTTAGAGAGGAGTTTTCCTGCAAAAAATCTTAAATGAGAGTTGTATAACGGAACATAATCACCTACATTAAACTCATGCTTTTATATCCTCTTGTCAAGCCATCTTTTAACTTTTTCTTTAAACAGTTTGGCATTCTCATAGGCCTGGGTTCTCCACTTATCAAGTGAGCTAATGTCAAATAGTCTCTTCTCACTGGCAAGTTTGAAATCATAACTGAGCTCTTTAATGGCCCAATATGCCTTATGTTCTATTTCGAGAGGTAAGTGACATGCTTTTCCGTGAACAATTTTATACGGAGACATACCCATAGGATTTTTATATGCAGTTCTATAGGCCCATAATGCATCAAGTTTCGTGGAACAATTCTTTCTAGATCTATTAACATTCTTTTGGAAAATTAATTTAATCTCTCTATTACTCAGTTTTACTTGACCACTAGACTGTGTGTGGTATGGAGATGCAATTCCATGATTAACATCGTACTTAGCAAGCATTTTACGAAAAGCAACATGAATAAAATATGAACCACCATCAGTCATTAAGTATCTAGGGACTCCAAACCTCGGAATAATAACTTCTTTAAGCATCTATATAGAGGTGTTATGATCAGCACTACAAATTGGAAAAGCTTCTACCCACTTAGTAACGTAATCAACAATAACTAAAATATGTGTATGCCCATTAGAGGAAGGAAACGTTCCCATATAAGCAAAGCCCCAAACATCAAATGGTTGAATAACAAGTGAATAGTTCATAGGCATTTGTTGACGTCTACTAATATTACCAATTCTTTGACATTCATCACAAGACAAGACAAACTTACGGGCATATTTGAAAAGATTAGGTCAATAAAAACCGGATTGTGATACCTTATGTGCAGTTCTATCTCTAGCGTGGTGACCTCCATAAGCCTCGGAGTGACAATTGCGCAGGATCTGTTCCTGTTCATGCTTAGGTACACAACGTCTAATAACACCATCTACTCCTTCTTTATAAAGGTGTGGGTCATCCAAGAAGTAATGTCTTAAATCATAGAAAAACTTTTTCTTTTGCTGATATGTGAAACTAGGTGGTATAAATTTAGCGACAATGTATTTAGCATAATCACCATACCATGGAGTAGTACGAGAAGCATTTATGATAGCTAATTGTTCATCTGGAAAGCTATCATCAATAGGTAGTGGGTCATCAAGAATATTCTCTAACCTAGATAAGTTGTCTGCAATGGGGTTCTCAGCTCCCTGTCTATGAATAATATGCAAATCAAATTCTTGTAGCAAGAGAACCCATCTAATATGTCTGGGTTTAGCATCTTTCTTTTCCATAAGATATTTAATAGCAACATGATCAGTGTGAACAATTACTTTCGAATCAACAATATAAGGTTTGAACTTATCACAAGCAAATACAACTGCTAAAAATTCTTTTTAGTAGTAGCATAATTTCTCTGGGCACTATCTAGAGTTTTACTAGCATATTGGATAACATTTAATTTCTTATCAACTCTTTGTCCTAGAACAACACCTACAACATAATCACTAGCATCACACATAATTTCAAAGGGTAGATTCCAATCAGGTGGCTGAACAATATGTGCGGAAATCAACACTTTCTTATCTATTTCAAATGCTTCTACACAATCATCATCAAAGACAAAAGGAACATCTTTTTGTAAGAGATTAGTCAGAGGCCTAGAAATTTTTGAAAAGTCTTTAATGAACCTCCTATAAAAACCGGCATGACCAAGGAAACTTCTTATACGTTTAATGTCCGTAGGACACGTCATCTTTTCAATAGCATCAACTTTAGCTTTATCAACTTCAATATCTCTTTCAGAAATTTTATGACCCAAGACAATACCTTCATTAACCTTTAAGTGACACTTCTCCCAATTCAAGACAATATTAGTTTCTTCACATCTCCCAATTCGAAAGAAGTTCCATACATGGGGAAATCATCGATGAAAACCTTAACAATCTTTTCACAAAAGTCAGAGAATATAGCAGTCATACATCTTTGAAAGGTAGTAGGTGCATTACATAAACCAAAATGCATACGTCTATAAGCAAAGGTACCGAAAGGTCAAGTAAAAGTGGTCTTTTCCTGATCCTCTTTTGACACAGGTATTTGAGAGAAACCAGAATAACCGTCTAGAAAGCTGAAATGTGTATGTTTGGATAATCTTTCTAGAATTTGATCAATAAAAGGTAAAGGGTAATGATCCTTTCTAGTAGCTTTATTTAATTTGCGGAAGTCCATTACCATTCTATAACCTGTCACAATTCTTTGTGGGATCAATTCGTCTTTATCATTAGGAACAACAGTAATACCTCCCTTCTGAGGGACACAATGGACAGGATTTAACCACTGACTATCAGCAACATGACAAATTATACCTGCCTCTAGAAGCTTTAGTATTTCATTTCTTACCACTTCTTTCATTTGAGGATTTAACCGTCGTTGGTGATCAACAACCGGTTTAGCATATTTCTCCAATTTTATTTTTGTGCTGGCATAGAGTGGGACTAATGCCCTTAAGATCATCAAGAGTATATCCAATAGCAACACAATGCTTCTTTGGAGTTTTCAATAATTTCTCTTCTTCCTTCTCTGAAAGGTTAGCACTAATAATAACAGGATATATCTTCTTTTCATCATGATAAGCATATTTAAGAGTATCAGGTAATGGTTTAAGCTCAAACAAGGGATCTCCCTTGGGTGGAGGAGGATCCCTAGAATTTCAACAGGCAAGTTGTGTTTCAAAATAAGTCCTTGTGTAAAGAATACTTCATCTATTTCCCTTCTTTCATTCATAAACATATCATTTTCATGGTCTAGCAAATATCATTCTAAAGGATCATTAGGAGGCACGGCAATAGAAGCAAGACCAACAATTTCATCTTTACTAGGCAGTTCTTTATCATGAGGTTGTCTACGACATTTAGCAAAATTAAAATCATGAGACATATCCCCTAAACCAATAGTAACAATATCCTTTTCGCATTCCATCTTAGCATTAACAGTATTCAAGAAGGGTCTACCAAATATAATGGTACAAAAGTCATCTTGTGGGGAAGTAAGAACAAGAAAATCAGTAGGATATTTAATTTTCCCACACAAGACTTCATCATCTCTAACAATCCCAATAGGTGAAATAGTATCTCTATTGGCAAGTTTAATAGTAACGTCAATATCTTCTATCTCAGCAAGTGCAATATATTGCATAATTTCTTTATATAAATTTAAGGTATTGCGCTGACACTAGCACCCATATCACATAAGCCGTTATAACAGCGATCTCCTATTTTAACAGAAACAATAGGCATGCTAACAACAGGTGTATGTTTATTTTTAGTGTCGCGTCTAGCAATTCTAGCAGCTTCATCACAGAAGTAAAAAACATGCCCATCAATATTATCGACCAAGAGATCCTTAACCATAGCAATACTAGGTTCAACTTTAATCTGCTCAGAGGGTGTAGGTGTTCTAGCATTATCTTATGAACCACAGTTGAAGCTTTAGCATGATCCTTTATTTTAAGAAGGAAAGGTGGTTTCTCAATATAAGCGGTAGGAACAATATGATCAACATTACAAGTGATAGTCTTTTCTTCAACTTTAATAGGTTCAACTACTTCTACTTCAATGGGAGGATGATATTTAAACCACTTCTCCTTAGGGAGATCAACATGCGTAGCAACTGATTCACAGAAAGAAGCTACTATCTCAGAGTCAAGTCCATATTTAGTGCTAAATTCACGGAAAGCATCGGTATCCATAAAAGAACTAATACAATCAAACTTAGGTGTTATACCTGACTCCTCACATTCGTCGAGTTCCCAATCTTTAGAGTTGCATTTAATTCTTTCCAATAAATCCCATATGAATTAAATAGTCTTCATCATAAAATAATCCGTACAAGAAGTATCGAGCATGGAGCGATTATTGAGAGAAAGCCGACCATAACATTTTGAATAATAATTTCTCTTGAAAGCTCATGATTGGGGCATGAATATAGCATTGAATTCAGCCTCCCCCAAGTTTGAGCAATACTTTCTCCTTCGCGAGGCCAAAAATTATATATATAATTATGATCACGATGAACCAGATGCAGAGGATAAAACCTCTGATGAAATTCCAATTTCAATTGGTTGTAGTTCCATGATCCAATATCATCACATAGCCTAAACCATGTCAATGTCTTTCCCTTCAAAGGTAAAGGGAAGACCTTCTTCTTGATAACATCCTCGGGCATACCTGCAAGCTTAAATAATCCACAAACTTTATCCACATAGATTAGGTGCATATCGGGATGTAATGTTCCATCTCCTCTAAAAGGATTAGCCAGCAGTTTCTCAATCATACCCGAAGGAATTTCAAAGTAAACATTTTCAGTAGGTTCAATAGGTTGAGGAGCAACTATTTCCTCTACTGGTCGGGGTGAAAATACCCCGAACAAGCCCCTCAAAGATTATTTTCCATAGTAACAAGTGACGGTAAATTTCAACACACTATATAAATACTTCCTTACCAAATTCCACCTACCAAAGGCGCTTCACTCCCCGGCAACGGTGCCAGAAAATAGTCTTGATGACCCACAAGTATAGGGGATTTATCATAGTCCTTTCGATAAGTAAGAGTGTTGAACCCAACGAGGAGCAGAAGGAAATGACAAGCAGTTTTCAGTAAGGTATTCTCTGGAAGCACTGAAATTATCGGTAACTGATAGTTTTTTGATAAGGTAATTCGTAACGGGTAACAAGTAACAAGTAACAAAAGTAAATAAGGTGCAGCAAGGTGGCCCAATCAAAGGGTTAATTGAGAAATGCAACTGGGTGATTCTCTGGTTGGATAATCTTGAGGACATGAGACCTCTCTCCAGACCCGAGGGCAACTTCAGGAAAATTACTAAACTGCACCATGAGCATCTTCTGCACATGCAATATTTATACTGGAGGAAGAGATGTACCATCAGTTACATCAAAGTGGGAGAGGAAAATTCCAAGTTTTTCATGCCATGGCAACTAAAAGATATAGAAATAATTCTATTGCTTGTCTATTGTTGTCTGATGGCTCTATCACTTCTTATCATGAGGAAATGGCCAAGGACTTCTTAATTTCCTTCAAAAGTAGAATGGGTATTGTTTTCCCATAACTTTAGAGGAGGATATCCTATCTTTAATCCCAAGAGTCCAAGGCTTGGAAGTGCTCACCAAACCTTTTGAACTGAAGGAAATTGAGCAGGTTGTTAAGGAAATGCCCATTGATAAGGCTCCTGGACCTGATGGTTTCAATGGACTTTTTCTAAAAAAGTGTTGGCACATCATCTCTGCTGATTTCATTAGGCTGGTACATGAATTTCATGTTGGGAATGCTCAGTTAGAGAACTCCAATGATGCATGCATTACACTGATCCCAAAGAAATAGACTCCAGAGAGTGTCGGGGATTTTAGGCCTATTTCACTCACTAGTGTTGGTCTAAAATTTCTTACAAAGCTTGCTGCTAACAGATTTCCAGAGGAGATCACCAAATGTGTGCATAAGAATCAGTATGGTTTCATAAAATCAAGAATAATCTTGGATTAGCTTGCTTGGACTTTTGAGTATATTTATCAGTGTAATCAGTCTAAAAGCCCATCCTTCTTCTTAAGTTAGATTTTGAAAACGGTTTTGATTCTATCCAGCATGAGGCAATTCTAAAGATTCTTGTAGCAAAAGGTTTTGACAACACATGGATCACATGGATTAAAAGTTGTTGTCCCCTGGAACTTCCTCTGTTCTGCTTAATGGTGTACCTGGCAACCATTTTAAATGCAAGTGTGGAGTAAAGTAGGGAGACCCTATTTCTCCTTTGGTCTTTGTTATTGCTGCAGATCTCTTGCAAACAATGATTAATGATCTACTATAGTAGGGTTTGATAACTAGGCCATTGCCAACCTATGATCCTGATTTCCCTGTTGTTCAGTATGCTGATGATGCACTGCTTTTTTTAAATGCTGAAAGGGGTCAATTGGAGGCACTGAAATCAATGCCCTGTCCTTTCACAAAGGCAACTGGTCTCCAGGTCAACTTTCATAAATCTTCCATGTATTCTATCAATGTGAATGATCCTGATGCTATAGATCTAACTTCTTTTTTGGCTGCAATTTAGGCACAATGCCTTTCACATATTTGGGCCTGCCAGTGGGGACTACCAGACCCAAAATTGTTGACCTTCTTCCCCTGGTGGACTGCATGTAAGGAAATTTGTCCAGGAGAGGGGCCACTCAATGGCTGCATGGCCACTTGTTTGCATACCCAAGTCCAAGGGTGTCTTGGCATCTTAAACCTTGGTTTGCAAAATGAAGCTCTTCTTCTTAAGAATCTCAATAAATTCTATAATAGGATGGATGTGCCTTGGGTTCATTTGGTTTGGGATTCTTACTATTTTGAAAGGGTCCCCCATGATACTACACTGTGTGGATCCTTTTGGTGGAGAGATGTCTGCAAATTAATGGATAAATTAAGAGCAGTTACTTCTGTTGATGTTCACAGTTGAGATACGGTACTGTTCCGTCCTGATTATTGGCAAATTGGGAATAGTTGCATTCCTCTTCAAGATCGTTTTCCTAGGCTTTATTCCTTCTGCCTCCACAAAAACCTCTCAGTCAGGGAAGTCTTTCAGGCTAATAATTTCCAAGAGCTATTTTATTTTCCTTTGCCTGAGCAAACCTTCCAAGATCTACAACAACTCTCATCCTTGATGCGACCTTTCCAATTGGACAATGACTGGCATGATTCTTGGGGGTGGAGGCATGGTAAAAAGTCTGAATATACTGCAAATAAGTTTTATGACTTTGCTTATCAGCCAATGGTAGCTAATCCCATTCTGGGGTGGGTCTGGAAGAGCTGCTGCACCATGTCGATCAAAATGTTTGCCTGGCTAGACATAATGGATAGGGTTAACACCAAGGACATGATCCAACGGAGGCATTGGAAGATCAATGATGGGCCTGAATGTGTACTCTGTCCAACTAGGACTCTCGAGGACAGAAAACACCTTTTTTCCAGTGCAATTTCAGTGTCTGTGTGTGGATTTATCTACAAATTGTTCGGAAGGATTGTGATGACATGGTGGAAATTGCTTGGTGAAATATTTGGAAAGTTAGGAATGACAGAGCTTTCAGGAACATTTGACCTTCTTTTAGGGCGTGGAAGAATGGCTTCATTCATGATCTAACGCTCCTCTCCCATAAAATCAAAAGGAAATATAGAGATGCCTTGCTTAAGTGGATTGATTTCCTACCTCCCCGAGGAGGTTTTTATTTGGGTGTAATGCTGTAATTATTAGGTATAGTATCCCCCCTTTTTCTTTGTATGGCTCTCTTTAGCTTTCTGTAGTTTCCTTTTCTTGTTTCTTTATTTTCCTCATCTTGAGTAATCCTTGTATTGGTGCTCTTTTTATTACTAAATTGATGTGGGGAGCAAGCTCTGCAGTCTTCAAGGTCAAAAAAAGGTACCCCAATCCTTTTTGTAGCAAAGGACAAGACTGGACAAACTCTTATATAAAGGAAAGCGCTCCCGAGGACACATGGGATTTATCGTCAAGCTAGTTTTCATCATGCTCATATGATTCGCGTTCGTTACTTTGATAATTTGATATGTGGGTGGATTGGTGCTTTGGTACTGCCCCTTGGACAAGCATCCCACTTATGATTAACCCCCCTTGCAAGCATCCGCAACTATGAAAGAAGAATTAAGGTAAACCTAACCATAGCATGAAACATATGGATCTGAATCAGCCCCTTACGAAGCAACACATAAACTAGGGTTTAAGCTTCTATCAATCTAGCAACCCATCATCTACTTATTACTTCCCAATGCCTTCCCCTAGGCCCAAACAATGGTGAAGTGTCATGTAGTCAACGTTCACATAACACCACTAGAGGAAAGACAACATACATCTCCTCGAAATATCGAATGAATACCAAATTCACATGACTACTTATAACAAGACTTCTCCCATGTCCTCAGGAACAAACGTATCTACTCACAAATCATATTCATGTTCATAATCAGAGTGGTATTAATGTGCATAAAGGATCTGAACATATAATCTTCCACGGAATAAACCAACTAGCATCAACTACAAAGAGTAATCAACACTACTAGCAACCCATAGGTACCAATCTGAGGTTTTGAGACAAAGATCAGATACAAGAGATGAACTAGGGTTTGAGAGGAGATGGTCCTGGTGAAGATGTGATGGAGATTGACCCCCTCCCGATAAGAGGATCGATGGTGATGATTTCCCCCTCCCGGAGGGATGTTTCCCCGGTAGAACAGCTCCGCCGGAGCCCTAGATTGGTTCCGCCAAGGTTCCACCTCGAGATGTCGGTGCTTCGCCCCGAAAGCTTCCTTCTTATTTTTTCCAGGGCAAAAGACACCTTATACCAGTAGATGGGCATCAGGGGTCTTCCAGGTGGCCCACGAGGCAAGGGGAGTGCCCTCCACCCTCGTGGACAGTGGGTGGCCCCCCTCTAGTGCTTCCTTTGCCCAATAGTTTTTATATATTCCAAAACTGACTTTCATGGAGTTTCAGGACTTTTGGAGTTGTGCAGAATAGGTCTCTAATATTTGCTCGTTTCCCAGCATAGAATTCCAGCTTCCTGCATTCTCCCTCTTCATGTAAACCTTGTAAAATAAGAGAGAAAAGGCATAAGTATTGTGACATAATGTGTAACAATAGCCCATAATGCAATAAATATCGATATAAAAGCATGATGCAAAATGGACGTATCACGCAAGTGCCGCGGTGTCCCTTGTGACCTCTCGCGAGGCTTGTGCCCGGGCCTTGTAGGAGGCCCGAGTGGCCGACCGTCTTGGCCACATCACCGTGCAAGGCACCTTCCATGGTGGAAGAGATCCAACAATGCGAGGAGACGGTGGCGCTAGAGGCCTTGGAGTGCAGTATGGATCTTCAGCGGCTGGAGGTGAGCGAGTGCCAGGTAACCATGGCTGAGGATGTTGTCTCCGCGCGGGAGTCCAGATCCAGGAAGAGGTCGATCGGAGGGTGATGAAGGCTCGCGCGGCTTTCGCTGACGAGTAGCACCTGAAGTTAGAGCTTTCGGAGTCTGTGGTTAAGCTATCGGGGATGTGTACCGACATATGCTAGGGGGTGGCTAATCATGGAGAGATACAAAGTACGTCGCTGGGCTCTAGAAGCGGGAGTGACCGAGACCACATTCGCCTGTGAATCTCGCCCAGGTTTAGGGCTCTCCGTGGAGATTACACACCTAGTCCTGCTATGCGGGGTCTCCGCATGATGACTATCGTCAATAGGGTAGCTACAAGATTGCTCCTTGAGCTGTTCGGATGGAGGAGGAAGGAGGGCAAGGCTGGCTCTACTCCTCTCTCAATATGTGTGTGTGTGATCTCTAAGGTTCTCAACCCCTTGCATGGGGAAGCCTGGGGGGTTTATATAGGCCTACCCCAAGGGGTACAATGGTAATCCGGCCGGGTGTAGGACCCAGCCGTCAGCGTCTCTGGGCGCCGGCTTCTGGGGCCCGCCTTTTCGTGGGTCCAGCTAGCTGTTGTGTACTTGACCGACAGGCCGGGCCCACCGCTTGCGGGTCTTGCCGATCGCTTTATACTCTAGCCTTGCTACTGATGATGAAGGCTTTTCCAGGGGGAACGTGGCTACAGTCCCGCCGCATGGCGGGCTCTTACTGTAGCCACACCCCATCTCATCTAGTTGATGGCGCACATACTTTCAGGGGAGGGAGGGCGGCCTGCTAGGAGTCGGCCAGCCTTTGACGCTACCTTCTGGGGGTTCGTCGCCTTCTGGTGGCTCACGAACAGGTAGGGCCCGCCGCCTTAAGGCCATACCGACCGCCCACGGTGGGAGCATGGCTCCCTACGTCATAGGTGATTTCATGGGCTGCATGGCAACAGTACCCCGCCGGATGAGGGTTGTCCGCTTGGTACGCCTGTACTATAGCCGCGCTTAGCCCTAGATTCGAGGGTGGCAGGTCACACTGTTGCCAGGCCCCGTCTAATTGTCCTGAATGGGTGCAAACTTTGAGGTGGCACGGGGTCACCTGCTAGATGCGGGCCCCATGGTCGGCCGTCTGTTGTCGGCGCTTCGTCTTCTGGCAGCTCACCGTCGAGCCAGACGGCCCGAAGGGTTGGATTTTCATCCGCGAGGTGTGAGGGGCGCAGCCGGCCCCGATGTCTTGAAATACCACGGGGGGCTGATAAGGCTACCCATGGTCATTTACTCCGACAGTAGTCCCTGAGGCTGGTGGGGCGCCGTGGGTGAAAATCGAGGAGCCTCAGCATCTTCCTACTCCGAGTGATCTGGTAATCTTGCTTGGTCCGTCTTCGGGAAACGCCGATTGCTAGGTGCTGGCCGTGGAGCGGCCGACCGACTGGCAAATTCTAAATGTTGAAGTAGAGGCCGAGTGACTGGCTTGCCACCCGTTGCTCGTGTGCCACGCGGCGCTATTAGAACAGGCCGGCTTGCCAGCCCACGCGTGCGATGGGACGTTGCCGCAGGCCTGGGCCCGCCACTACAGGGCCTCGGCACGCACGCAGATCTTCTGCGGCTGAGGCGTGCGGTTGCGCTTCCCAGGCGCGTTAAGTACACGCCGTTATGGCATGGAAGATTAGGGGTCATGGGGGAGTGGGTGCAGTTAATCCTGCACCCCGCACATCTCGCCCCCTCGGCTCCGCGCCGGGGGGCTATAAGTAGGGGGGGGGAGGGGCAGCAGAACACATGCGCGCCTTCCTTGCCTCTCGTCTTCTTCTTCCTCTGCTCTCTTGCTGTCGCCATGCTGCGCTCGCCGCCAGAGCTCCTACGCAGCCGCCGTCGCAAGGCCTCTCAGACCCACTGCCGCTCTGTCCGCTCGCCACCGCGCCACGTCACCGTCGAGCATCTGTGTCCATGGCACGCGGCGGGCGCTCCGGCGACTAGGACGGTTCCAACGTCCACGAGGACCACCTCGTGTTCCTTCGCCAGACGTGGCGGCTGCCCCGCGCGTCGTATGTGAGGGTGCACGTCCCTCCTGAATCGGAGATCTTGCCAGAGCCGGAGGACGGCAAGCATGTCGTGTTCCGCTCGCACTTCCTCCACGGCTTCGGACTTCCGGCGAGCGGCTTCCTTCGTTCCTTCCTCAACTTCTTAGGCTTGCAGCCGCATCATCTCACGCCCAACACCATGGTACTGCTTGTCACCTTTGTCACCCTCTGCGAGGGGTACCTTTTTGTCTTGCCGACGCTTGAGCTATGGGCGGAACTTTTCTACATGAAGCTCGGCACAGCCGCCAAGGACGAGGCGGCTCAGTGCGTGGCCGACGTCGCAGTGCGGCGTTTTGGCTCCGGGATCCGCTTCCCGGCCCTCACGATGCTGCAGTCGGCCAAACTGTGGCAGGAATCTTACTTCTATGTCCGGAATGTGCACCCAACGCTGGACTTCACCAACCTGCCGGCTTACGTAGCCGGCCTGCCTACTGAGCCTCGCACAAACTGGAAGTTCCGGCCGAAGCACCTGTTGGCCGCCGCCTCCGCCGGTCTCACCTGACTCCGGGAGATGACGGAGTCAGAGGGCCTCAAGGCCTCGGATCTACTGGGCGCCTTCATGATGCGCGAAGTGCTGCCTGTCTAAGCCCGGCCCCATATAATCAGCAACATGAGCGGGCACTGGGACCCATGCCGGATGTGCACCAAAGTGCTGCCGGACGTGGAGGTGGTCCAGCTGGTGAGCTTCTTCTCTAACTGCAAGTTGTCGGAGGTGGACTGGCGGTTCGGCAAGGAGCCGTATAGCTGTGCTAACCCGCTGCCGGCGGTAAGTTTTCTGGTTCTCTTTTCTTTGTCAGTTCAAATTTCTTCTTGCCGTCTGACCACCCAGCCGTGATGTAGCGCTTCCCAGGCCAGACGGCAGACGACACTAGCCCCAGGCCATGGGTACATGGCGGACCGCCTAGAAAGCGACGTGGACGGCCCTGAGCTCGGGGCGGCCGCCGTGGAGGAGGACGACGCCATAGGAGGCGGCGGCAAGGGAGTAGGTGGCTCCGCAGGAGGCGGCCTTGGGGACTGGCCGGATGACGAAGAGGAAGATGACGAGCCTCGCCGCACTCCTGCTGCCGACCGACCAGGCGCTAGTTCCTCGACCGCGCCGATTGGTGCACCCGGCGCGCTGAAGCGTCGGGCTGACGCCGGGTTGTATGGCAGTCGGCCCAAGAAGCCCCAGCCCACAGCCATAGCCACCAAGCGGCAAGAGGCCGCGAAGGCGACCGCTCTCTAGAAGGGCCCAAAGGCGCGCCCACTGGTTTTCACGTAAGTGTCTTGACCCCTCCGTTTTTTTGCCTTGTGTCTTGATCTAGTGTTTGCTTCTTCTTTTCTGGCAGACTTCTTATTTCCTTTTTCTTTGATGCATAGTGTCCCGCTTTCCTTGTCGTGAGCCTTGTCTGGCTCGGTGATTGGGGCGGCAAACGACTCTCTGTTGACCCCCGCCGCATGGATCCACTCGCCGCCCTTTAGGAGGCGACGGAGAAGAACGCGCGGGAGGTGCGAGAGGAGCGGGAGGCCCTGGCCCGAGAGAAGGCAGAGGCGGCGTGAGCGGTGGCCGATGCGAAGGCCAAGGCTCAAGCGGATGCAGGGCCAAAGAGCAGGCGGACGCGGCCACCAAGGCATGGGAGGAGGAGGCGTCCCGCAGCCGGGCTCCAGAGTCCACCGGCCCACAGCACGTGGAGCCGCCAGTGCCGGAGGTCCAGGCGCCGACTGGAGGGGTTGGTGACAACCAAACGGCCCTGGAGAGGGAAGGGGCAGGCCCCGTCATCTTGGAGGCAGAGGTGCCTCCCTGCGCGCCAACTGCCAACGCGTCAGGCAGTCAGCTTGGAGCACCGCTGGTGCCGCCATGTGGCGGCGAGTTGGCGGTGGGTCCAACTCTCACGATCCGTACTCTGGTATGCCGGCGCCCGGAGAAGGCAGCCTCAGTGCCAGGGCCGACGGAGATCAAGGTTGCGAGCTTGTCAGGGCCCGGCACCAAGGCCACTAGCGCTGCCCCAACAGACTGGACGTCAGGGGATGGCTCGGGCAATACACGCAGGAGTTCTTGGCAACGCAGACGGCCGTTCGGGTACGCTTCTTACTTCTTGTTTTCATTTCTTGTAGTCTTCTGTAGTTGCACACCAACACATCCACTAGGTGTAGCCCCCGAGTTCCGGGCCGGCTGCTGAGCAGGTGGATCGAAACTTCAAGGTGAGTTTTGAGTGTTGACTTGTTTTTTCTTCTATTGTCTTCGTTGCAGGACTACCACAACATCCGCGCGGCTGCCTAGAAATCCCAGGTCTAGGAACTGGCCAAGCGGACCACCAACCTGAACCAGAGCCGGAGTAAGCATTCCATCTTCTTTCTTGCGGGGGCGCGTCAGCGCACCCGCTAGGTGTAGCCCCCGAGATTCGGGCCGACTGCTGAGCAGTCAGGCCGGATCTCCCAGCAACTACTTGTCTTTGGTTGGTGTTGACGTTTGTCTTTTCCCCTGTCTTAGCCGAGGCCGCCACTAATCTGTGAAAGCGCCTAGGCGGGGTTGAGTCCTCTCTCCACAACAAGGAGCAGGCACGGAGCCTAGCGGCTTAGGAGTGCGACCGCTTGACCAAGAAGCTGGCGGACCAGGTGGAGCGGCAAAAGGCAGAACTCTAGAAGCTGATGGACGGTGAGACTCACCTCAGGGACGAGTTCGAGACTCAGCGCTTGAACTGGGCCGAGAAGGAGAAGTTCAAGTCCGACGGCTATGGCGAGATCGAGGACATGATCGATGGTAAGTTATTTATTCTTCGGAATAGCCGCGGACTGCTGCAGGAGCCGGCTTCTGGCTTCTAATTTTCTGACGTTTCTTCTTGTGCAGAATTCTTTTTCGGTCACTCCGTCACCGTTCCCCAGGCCATCAAGGCGCAGCACGATCAAAGGAGGAGGGCGGGTGTCGACATTCTGCGGAACGCGCCTCGTAACCTTGGCGAGCAGCTTCTGGCCGTCTAGGTTCGCCTGCAGCCGGCTCACCGCACCCTCCGCCGCCTACAACTCGTTGGAGTAGATGTGCTGGTGTCCCTCTAGCAAACTTCTCAAGTCCCCCGCACCCCCAACTGGACTGCTGACTAGCTGGAGGCGGCCATCGGTCGCTTCGAGGCTTGTAAGGGTGCCGCACCTCGGGCGGGCGCTCGGACAGCCTTTTTCGGACTTCGGATTCTAGAAAAAACCCTTGAGGTTTGAACAATGGGGTGCGCACCAATATCTCTCCCCCTCTAGCTCTCGCCCTCACCGCAATCTCAAGTCTTAGCGCGTCGAACCCACAAAACAAGGGACACACGATTTATACTGGTTCGGGCCACCGATGTGGTGTAATACCCTACTCTAGTGTGGTGTGGTGGATTGCTTCTTGGGCTGAGGATGAACAGCCTCCTGAGGAAAGGTGCTCTTGTGCTTGGTGAGCTAATGCCGTCGAGGACGTCCTCCTTCTAAGGTGGTGGCTAGTCCTATTTATAGAGGCCCGGGTCCTCTCCCCAAATGTTAGGCGGGAAGGGATCCCACAACGGCCAGTTTGAAGGGGGACAACTAGTACAAGCTATCCTGACAAAGGATGGTCTTCGCTTGCCAAAGGCTCTGGTGGTGACGCCGTCCTAGGCTCCATGGTGACCTCCTTCCTGTTGTCCTGCTCGTCTTGGTCTTGTTGCACCGATATGGAAACTTTGATTAATGCCTCACGACTCCGCGCCTGCGTTGCCTCTTTAGCACCAAAGAGGAAACGAGGACACTACGAGCGCTGGCGCCCACCTGGCCTTGGTCGTCATGGGTTGCGTCACGGGGACTTCGCGAGGTGCCCCTTGCCTTGATCTCTCCGCCCCTTGCGAGCCAGCCTGGTGAGGCCTCCCCCAGGTCTTGCGTAATCCGCCTCGCGAGGCTTCGCCCCTAGCGAGGGTCTTGAGTGTTTGCTGGTGAAGATGGGCTGTACAGGGCCGCTGGTGGAGCCACGTCATGGGCCGCAGGCAGGGAAGTCTTGGGACCCTGCTCCCAGGACGCTGACAGTAGCCCCTGGGCCCAAGGGGCACTTGGGCTTGGCCTCGAGGCGAAGCCAAGGGCAAAGTGCGGAGCGCTGTGGGCCCTAACAACGTATAGCCTCGGTTGACGCATGGCAGTTGATTGGTCGTGGGCGTCTCTGCTTCCCCACGCTGCCTCGGCAACTGCCCGACTTGACAATTCCTTGCTGCATGCAGAAAAAGATCATTATTACCTTAGATCATGGAGGCCGGCAGTTGGCCTCCCCTTGGCTATAAATTTGAAGAGGGGAGCGGTGCCCCCGTCACCCATCTCTTCCTTCCGTCTTCTCCCACTCCTTCTTCTTCCTCGTTTCATCGCTTACTACATCGACCATTGCGCTGATACGGAGGTTCTCAGCCGCGGAGAAGGGAAAGACCCCCCTCGACGAGCCCGAGCCACTTCCGCCAAAGAAGAGGTTATCCCATCGTCGCGACATAGTCGTGAGGCCGAAGGTGTTGAGGCCCTGGTACGAGCGGCCTCCTCCCGGGTATCCGCTGCCCTTGTACGCCCGAGCCGAGGGCTCTAGAGGGAGGAGTCGCGAACGATGCCGCACACGCCATGGCCGTGGTCGTCGCGCCATGGTGACGCACGCCACCGCCCCAGGAGCCCACGCTGCGGAATCCTCGCGCGAACTCGTGCTGTGGGCGGTGATGCTTCTGCGCACTTGGATTGTTTCCCGCGGTTCTTCACCACCGAGATGCCGCTGAGGGCCCCCCTAGAGCTTTGGTTGTAGCACGCCGACTGCGATGCCCCGTCGACTGGGGCAGAGGTTGAAGCCATCTCCTCTGGGAAGATCTTCATGACTCATGGTTGGGGCAAGGTCACTCGAGTCTGCCATGCAGAAGGCGCCCTCGCCTACGACGGCACCTCCACGATGTTCTTCAAGGTCTTCAACAAGGAAGGTCGCCGCTTGGAGTGCTACCTTGAAGGGGTTCGCCAGGACGGCGCAGCGGCCAACTCCGAGCCTGCCGCTAGCCTCGCCAACAACTCCTCCAGCAAAAACGGTGACTCCTGCTAGCCCAGCAATTCTCCCGAGCTGGACGAGAGTCCGGAGACAAGCGACAATAGCTACGTGCCCCCTGAGGGAGTCCTGGACTAAGGGGTCCTCAGGCGTCCGTCCTGTTATCCTTTGGGCCGGACTGATGGGCTATGAAGACATGAAGGGCGAAGATTGCACCATGTACGGATTGGACTCTACTTGGTGTGGAAGGCAAGATTGGCGACTGAAGATTCCTTTTTATGTAATCGACTCCATGTAAACCCTAGATCCCCATGGTGTCTATATAAACCGAAGGGGATAGTCCCGAAAGGACACCACATATACTCATTACCATATTCCTAGACTAGACTTCTAGGGTTTAGCCATTACGATCTCGTGGTAGATCAACTCTTGTAATACTCATATTCATCAAGATCAATCAAGCAGGAAGTAGGGTATTACCTCCATAGAGAGGGCCTGAACCTGGGTAAACATTGTGTCCCCCGTCTCCTATTACCATCGATCCTAGATGCATAGTTCGGGACCCCCTACCTGAGATCCGCCGGTTTTGACACCGACTTTGGTACTTTCATTAAGAGTTCCACTGTGCCGTCGACAAAAGGTTCGATGGCCCCTTCAATCGTCAATAATGACACTGTCCAAGGAGGAACTTTCCCCCCGGACAGATCTTCGTATTCGGCGGCTTCGTACTGTGGGCCAACTCGCTTGGCCGTCTGGAGCAGATTGACAGCTATGCCCCTAGACATCAGGTCGGATTCGGAAGCTTGAACTACATCGCGGATAACCATGGAGACTTGATCTGCGAGGGATATGAGCCTGCGGCGATCGCTCCCCCTCATCCCGATGAACCTGACTTAAATCTGTCATCGGATCACACCCAGGAGATGGTTCCTACGGCTGCAATGATCCTAGAGCTGAAGTAGATCGAGCCATCCAAGGCCGGAGAGTCCGCGGCATTGGAGCCACACATGGACTCGACGCCCTGCAATATTCGCTATAACGGAACTTCGGACTCGTCTCCAGCTATAAGTTCCGGACTGTGTATGCCCGCGGACATCGAGCAAGATTGGTTATCGATCCTCGAGTTCAGCGCCACTGACGTTTTCCAGCACTCGCCTTGGGGTGACGTACTGAAATATTTAAAGAATTTGTCCTTAGAGAAGGATTCACAGCTGAACTATGTTCGGTTCGAGCTAGAGACGGATGATGAGGAATTTTGCATGCCACCCACCACCCAGTTCATAGCCACCGTCGATGACTTAACTGACGTCCTTGACTATGGCTCCGAAGACATCGACGGTATGGAGGACGATGCCGACGAGGATCAAGGCCAAGACCCACCATTTACAGGACGTGGGACGGCTACCTCTTCATACGACGTGTACATGGTTGATACACCTAAAGGATCTGGCGACGACAAAGGAGTGCTAGACGCAAATAAAACCTCCGAGACACAGTCCAAGTGCCGGCGGCCGAAACACAGCTCTAAGCCCCGCCGCTCAAAGGACGGCAACACCAGCACCAGAGAAAATAGTACTCCGGGCAATGCCGAAAACAATGAAGGCCCTGTCGGGGCTACATCCGAACAGGAACACGACAACAGGCAACACAACCCCGACGAACAGGCCATAGAAGATGACTCGGAGGATGATAGTTACCATCCACCCTCCAAGGAGGAGACAAGCCTTGGCAACAAAGACTTCATCGTGCCTAAGGATCCTCTCGAGCAGGAGCGCTTTAAGCTTTAGCTCATAGCCACTGCAAGATGCCTGAAAAAGAAACAACAACAGCTTCAAGCTGAACAAGACCCGCTCGTCAACAGATGGACTGATGTCCTGACAGCTGAGGAATATGGCCTGAAGCGCCCAGCCAAGAGGTACCGAAAACACAGACTGCTACCTCAGTTCGATGAGGATGCAACAGATCCCATACCACCCTCGCACAATGCGGACCAACCACCCCGCGGCCGGGATAAAACGGCAACTCAGACCGAACAGCGGCCTGCCCCACCACCTCACAAAAGCAGGGACAGACCAGCTCAGGACCATACATACGATCTTCGACAGGAATTGGACAATTGAGCAGGACATACCAGATCTATATACGAATCGCGAGGACATTTCCATACTCAGGACGACAGCTACCTATTCGGACATGACAAACTTAATCACACCCCGTCCGATAACCACAGACGAACGTCGTCGGAGATACACCATGAGACGACCCGCTATAGAGGCCCCGCACACCCCCTCTACTTCACAGACGAGGTGCTGGACCATGAATTCCCCAAGGGGTTCAAGCCTTTCAATATTGAATCATACGACGGAACAACCGACCCCCGCAGTGTGGATCGAAGATTTTATTCTTCACATACACATGGCCCGAGGAGATGACCTCCATGCCATCAAATACCTCCCATTAAAGCTCAAAGGACTAGCTCGACACTGGCTAAATAGTCTGCCTGAGAACTCCATCAACAGCTGGGAGGACTTAGAAGAGGCCTTCCTCGACAATTTCCAGGGTACATATGTCCGGCCACCCGATGCTGAAGACTTAAGCCACATAGTTCAACAATCTGGAGAATCAGCCAGAAAATTCTGGACTAGGTTCCTAACGAAAAAAACTAGATCGTCGATTGTCCGGACGCTGAAGCCCTGGCGGCCTTTAAGCATAGCATCTAGGACGAATGGCTTGCCCGCCACCTCGGCCAGGAAAAGCCGAGATCCATGGCAGCCCTCACGACACTTATGATCCGCTTTTGCGCGGGAGAGGAAAGTTTGCTGGCTCGCAGTACAAACACAACCAACAAAATAGGCCCCTCCGAGGCCAAAAACAACACCGGCAAGCTCTGGCGCAATAGACACAAATGCCGAAGCAATTGCGATAACGTCGATGACACTACAGTTCACGCTGGATTCAGTGGCTCCAAGTCCGGCCAGCGAAAGAAGCCGTATAAAAGGAGCAATGGAGGACTATCCAGCTTGGACCGCATACTCCATCGTCCTTGCCAGATACATGGCACCCTAGACAAACCGTCCAACCATACTAACAGAGATTGTCGGGTATTTAAACAAGCCAGCAAGGTCAACAGGAGAAACATGGACGGAGAATCACAGAGCGAGGACGATGACGAGGAGCGCCGATAGCCGAACACTAGGGAGCAAAAGAAATTCCCCCCCTCAAGTCAAAACGGTGAACATAATATACGCTACAGACATCCCCAAAAGGGAGCGCAAGCGCGCACTTAGGGACGTCTATGCGTTAGAGCCAGTCACCACGAAATTCAATTTGTGGTTGTCATTTTCGATCACCTTTGACCACCGAGATCATCCAACCAGCATTCGCCACGGCAGGTTCAGCCACACTGGTCCTCGACCAAATCATCGACGGATTTTACTTGACAGGAGTCCTAATGGACGAGGTAGCAGCCTCAACCTGCTCTATCAGGATACGATACGTAAAATGAGCATCGACCCCTCATGGGTCAAGCCCACGAAGACTACCTTTAAAGGAGTCATACCAGGCGTAGTGGCCCATTGTACGTTCTCAATAATGCTGGAGGTAGTATTCGGTTCCCCGGATAACTTCCGATGCGAAGAACTAATCTTCAGTATCGTCCCATTTCGCAGCGGCTATCACGCCCTGCTCAGACGAACCGCATTCGCTAGATTCAATGTGGTGCCACATTAAGCTTATCTCAAGCTCAAGATGCCCAGCCCATGTGGCATCATTACAGTAAATGGAAACACGGAATGCTCCCTTCGTATAGAGGAGCACACTGCCGCCCTAGCAGCAGAAGTAAAGAGCGGCCTTCTCAAGCAGCATTATAATCCGGCTGCCGAGCCCTTGGACATCATCAAGAGGGTTCGTACCACACTGTAGCAGGATAGCTCGGCCCGTCAAGAGCCAAATTAGCAATTTGACCTCTGTCCCAGCCCCGATGAGGCAACGGCACTAATATCGTACGTACATAAACCACGCACTCAAAACCCAATGGGAATTGACAGAGGCATAACTAGTTTGCGATCCACTGTACGGCTCGACCGACCCTGGGATTCGCACGCTTTTACTTTTTCTTTTTTTACGTTTTTTTCTCTTTTGGAGGCCTATGTGGACAACCCGCACGTAGCTCACAAGGGAGGCAAGCAGCACTGGCTCACAAGGGAATCCCTAGGTGGTCTCTACTAAACGATTGCCATACTTGCTTTTCATACCCGCACGTAGCTCGCCCTTGGTTGTGGCATGTTAAATAGCCCTACTTGCTTATTGCATTACTTGTACGAAGTATGCCTTGTCGTAATAGTTACATCACAATGGTGAATACACGATAGCGTTAGCTTATTATTTCATTTTTCCGTTTACTCACCTCGGTATTAGTTACTCACTGCACACGTACACCATGGTGCCAGGGCCTTCATTACACCCAACACTATGGCTATAAAAAGTCCGAACACTTTTATAGTATAGTTCGACACCCCGAACTTATAGCATTATATGCATCGGCTCCGAATCATGTCTTTGGTCAATAGTTGGGTTTCCCGGCTCCTGTGCTTGCTACCTTACGTTCTGCTATATCGGCCAGGGTAGTAAAGGGAGACCTACTACAATTGTCTCCCGGTTCTACTCGACGAGCACCTCAGTAGAGAAAGTCGAAAACTAACTGTCATGATGCGGCGAGAGCCGGTCAGCTGTTCGAGAGGTCCTGACTCGTTAGAGATTCTTTTCTGCTTCTTGCGAAGAATCGGTTCCCCCGATTAGGCGTGCATAGCACCCCTAGTTCAGTCTTCCGAATACCAGGGGCTTCGCCAAGTTTCTTAATTGTCAAACTCCTATGGCTAAGTGAGGGCGGTAAAGGCCGCATAGTCTGATTGCCTTGTTCGTTGCGCTAAACACCTCCTTTATGGACCAGAATGTGGAGTAAAGAGTGTTTAGATTTATCCCGAGAACCCCCATACTATCTACATGGGGGCAGAAGCCGACGACTGGTCAACCCTTAGAGTTAATAAATGGACGCACAGGAGGTAAATTTAAATCGTAAGCATTATACTACATAAACACCATTGTTCCATATTAGAGGGCAAGGTAATACACATGTTCTCATGGGAATATGATATCCTTCGAACATTGCTCCACCACAAGGTGGGACCCCTCCAGGACACCTTCAAAATAATGCTCAGGTCGATGATGCTCCTTGGCCTCCGGCGGTCACTCGGTCATCAGCTTCTTGGCATCCAACTTTTCCCAATGTGTCTTGACGCGGGCAAAGGCCATACGCGACCCTTCAATACAGACCGACCACTTCACGGCTTCGAGCCGCGGACGGGCACTCCCAAGCCGTTGCACAAGCCCGAAGTACCTGCTAGGTATAGGATCGGCAGGCCACAGCCGGACTATCAGGTCCTTCATGGCTAGCTCTGCCAACCTATGCAGCTTGTCCAACCGCTTTAGCTGGTCCCTGAAGGGCACCGGATGTTCGGATCCCAGATATTGGGACTAGAACAGCTTCTCCGTAGACATCCCTTCTTCGGCTCTATAATGCTCGGCAACATTTGACACAATGTGCGGTAGATCTGTAAATGCCCGTGGAAAATCCAAATTCAGGATAAGTACAAGGAACGTTTCTTCTACACACTTGCTACGCATGGTGAAAGATTTACCCGCTGTAATCTTCTTGGCCGCCCGAATTTCCTGGAGGGAGCTCTGGGCTTTGGCTCGTGCATCCTGTGCGCTCTGGCTGGCCGTCGCCAATTCAGACTCTTGCACCTTACAATTGTGCTCCAAGGACTCAAACCTCTCTATCGTGCCCTAGAGCTGTTGCCGCGCCTCGCCAACCCGGGCCTCGTGCTTATCGCACAAGGCGCGTTCCTTGGCAGCTTTGTCCTCGGCCTCGGCTAGCGCCTTCTTAAGGGCCACCACCTCGGTTGTGGCCCCTAATAAAGTTTATGACACTTTAGTCCTGTTGGACTACTCATTTTTTTGACATGTACCCACAGGTTTCTACATACCTTGGATATCCTCCAACTGCTTCTTCACAAGGCCGAGCTCCTCCTCGGCCCGCTCCAGTTTCCGCTTTAGTCCGGAAACTTCCGCAGCATGTGTTGCGGCAGCCTGCAGTGATACTTGCTTATTCACATAGACAACTCATATTAGACTCCTGCGATATTTATTCTCGATCCTCTGTTTGGATTTTCCTCCCGAACACCAAACAGAGCATCAGGGCAGCTATCTCTACGGTGATATTTTTCCTCCAATCACATTACTTACCTCAAAGCCCGTTAGAAGGCTAGTGCAGGCTTCGGTCAGTCCGCTTTTGACAAACTGAACCTTCTCTATTACCGTGTCCATAAGGACACGATGATCATCTACGATAGAGGCGCCTCCTAGCACCTCCAGCAGATTATCCGGTGCCTCTGGTTGGACAGAGGTCACCGGTGGAACAGGCACATTCCCTCCTTGGGGGAATGCTGTTCGCTAGACCCCGGAGCCATGTAGATCTCTGGAATGGTATCCAGCTAAGGCCCGAACGGAACTCAGGCCCCGTCACTAGTCCCCATGGGGACTTTTTCCCCTATATGTCCGACGGCTGAGGACTCATCGTGGGACGTCACCCCGATGGTCTCCGGAATCTCCCCCGGCCTGGGAAAGTATTTTTGGACACCACCTCGTCATCACCCTTGGGTCAGATGGAATGAGCAGGTGGCGGAGACATGCTAGCCATCTCCTTCGAGTCTCGCGAATCCTCTATCGAGGATCACGGGGAGCCATCGCATGCCGGATTGCAATGACAAGGTTTAAGATGTATCAATATTACAAACCGATAAGGCCAGATGTTCTTGATTCTGGTACTCACGAGGCGGCCTGAGGCTTGGTCCGGCGAGGTCGCTCCGGACTGCTATCAGCATCCCACATGGAGTTATCCGCGAGGGAGCCTCTCCCCCTCTTGGGCGCCTCCGCCTCCAAACTCGTGGAGGCCTCCCTTTTCTGCCTTCCTCCCACGGGAGGGGAGTCGCCTCCCTCCTCGTCGTCATCGTCAGTGTCTGAGGGGTCTGTCTCATCATCAGACGAGATGACCAAGGTGCTCCTTCGGCGAAGCCCACTCCTGGTCCCCTTGGCCATGGTTTTGACCTTCTTCTCTGGCACGCCATAAGGCACCGAAAATAGCGTCTCCGTAAGTAGTGGGGTTTCTTCATCTTCGGGCAGCGGAGCCGGACTATTAATCCATCCCGCTAGGTCGATCCAGGCCTAAAAAAGAAATTGATAAGAAGGCTTAGTATCCTTCCTCAAGGTGTGTCCTTAAAGACTATACCTTGATGGCTTACCGAATTGGCCTGGTGCTTAGAGTGGAGCCCGCGATCTTTAGGCAAGGGTGGCGGTGTCTCGCTGCCCTTGAAGAGCACCTTCTAGATATCTTCGTGCGTCGTGCCAAAAAGCCTTAGCAGCATCTGGTACTCGTCCAAATCGAACTCCCACAAATAACAGGTCCGGCGCTGACATGGAAGGATCCGGCGTACAAGCATGACCTGGATCACATCAACAAGTTTGATCTTCCGGGTTATCATATTCTGGAAACACGTTTGGAGCCTCGTGATCTCTTTCAAAGATCCCCAGGTCAGGCCCTTCTCTTGCCAGGAGGTAAGCCGCATCGGGACTCCGGATCGGAATTTGGGAGCCGCCGCCTAGTTGGTGTCGCGCGGCTCGGTGATGTAGAACCACCCCGATTGCCATCCCTTCACTGTCTCTACGAAGGAGCCTTCGAGCCAGGTGGTATTGGGCATCTTGCCCACCATGGCACCTCTGCACTCGGCCTGTCGGCCACGCACCACCTTTGTCTTTACGTTAAAAGTCTTCAGCCATAGGCCAAAGTGAGGTGGGATGTGGAGAAAGGCTTTGCACACAACTATGAATGCGGAGATATTGAGGATAAAGTTGGGGGCTAGATCGTGGAAGTCCAACCCATCGTAAAACATCAATCCATGGACAAATGGATGAAGAGGGAATCCCAGCCCATGGATGAAGTGTGTGAGAAACACAACCCTCTCATGGGGCTTGGGGGTAGGGACGATTTTCCGTCTTTCCGGGAGTCGGTGAGCAATCTCCTTGGCTAAATAGACGGCCTCCCGGAGCTCCGTGATGTCCTTCTTCTTAGGGGAGGAGGCCATCCACTTGCCTCCAGCTCCGGATCCGAACATGATTGGAGTGCCTTCTCGAAAGAGGAAAAGCTAAAGCTTGGACGCTAGAGCTCGAGGACGGTAGGACTTATGATGAAGAAGGGTGTGGGTAAAGGGAGAGTGTTCTTATCCCCTTATAAAGGCCGCGGACATCAAGCACCTCCCCACTCATCCTAAAAACTCGCCTATTCCCAAGGGCTGTATAAACGACACGGTTGGGTTACCCATGCCCGCATTGATGAGAATCTCGTGATAAGAGGACCCGATCTCTCTTTTGACAAGACGTACCAATGGCAACCGCGTCTCAAAACGTGGAGCGACATACGAAAAGTGGTTCGAAATTATGACTGAACAAACGCAATTTCGTGTTGTAAAAAGCTGTCAGCGGATGGAACTCGTGTGAAAATATATATTCTCTTTGCGGTTGTGTGTGGTATGTGACAAGTCTGGATAGTATCGTCGCATCCGAAGACTATCTTGGAGTTCGGAGAAAGGGGAACCCGCCTTGCAATTCCGAAGACAATTTGCGCGCCGGAGTCCACGCCATTGAAGCCAGGTTCAGGGGCTACTAAGGGAGTCCTAGACTAAGGGGTCCTCGGGCGTTCGTCCTGTTATTCTTTGGGCCGGACTAATGGGCTGTGAAGACATGAAGGCCGAAGACTGCACCTTGTCTGGATTGGACTCTACTTGGCGTGGAAGTCAAGCTTGGCGAACAAAGATTCCTTCTTATGTAACGGACTCCATGTAAACCCTAGATCCCCTCGGTGTCTATATAAACCGAAGGGGATAGTCCCGAAAGGACACCACATATACTCATTACCAACTTCATAGGCTAGATTTCTAGGGTTTAGCCATTATGATCTCGTGGTAGATCATATCTTGTAATATTCTTATTCATCAAGATAATCAAGAAGGAAGTAGGGTATTACCTCCATAGAGAGGGCCCGAACCTGGGTAAACATCGTGTCCCCCATCTCCTATTACCATCGATCCTAGACGCATAGTTCCTAACTCGCTACCCGAGATCCAACGGTTTTGACAAGGACACCCCGAGCTCTCGCCGCGCTCGAAGCAAGGCCGCGGCGTCCGGCCGCCAGCGTCGCTGATCCGGATGAGGTTGGCGCCGACCTCCGGAGGCCCATTGTTGATGATGGCGTCGGCGGTGTTTGGCGCAAGTCGATCGGGCCTCTAGAAACTTCCTTCTTTTTGTTCCCTGCGAGGAATCAAGACGGACCCCGTGGGTGCGTGTAAAGGATCTCTAATGCCTTTTGCTGATATTATCCTTATTCTGAAAATTTGCGAACGCATGTCCTGCTTCGACTCGGTCTCCCCTTTCCAACCCCGTGGCAGCTTGATGCTCTATGCCGACAGGTCCTGGTCCCCAGGCAGGCTGCATCCGTTGCTGGTATGCCAGGTCGCGATGCCGTGGTCAAGGCCAGGAGGTGAGCGGCCCGAGGTCCAGTAAGAGCTCCTAAGGCGCGATGCTCAAGATGTCCCCTTTAGCACGCAAGCAGCTACCTGAGGATGGGAAAAGGAGGTGACATCGCTGCAGCAGGCAGCGAAAGGTGAGAATCTTATGCTGTAGCGCTTGGCCGACCCAGGTGTGAAACTTATCTTGGTAGCCGGAAGTTGTTTCCTCGTGTTGTGCCAGACTCGTGTGCCGACGGTCGTAGTGTAACCAGGTTAGGTCCATGTGAGCCTCCCCCACTTATCCGCGCTCTTCTATGGGCTCTACGTCCTCAGGTCTCGGCCCTCGAGCGAGCTCAGCCGCCGCTGGTATGCCAGGTCCCGGTGCCGTGGTCAAGGCCAGGGGGTGAGGGCTGGAGAGCCTGTAAGAGCTCCTGAGTCACGATGCTCAGGAGCCCCCCTTTTAACGCGCAAGAAAATTGCATGGCAGAAGAGGGAGCTTGCAGTACCGACCGATGTAGTCCTCAGGAGGTTCCTGCCAGTTAGCGTGAGGAAGGACACAAATTGCCGCTATGATTGTCGGTCTGCCACTAGCTGCTTTGCAAGGAGGTGAAGGCACTGAGGGTCCAGTGAGGTGACGTGCACGGTTGTGCCGCAAGCCACAGCTCGACCGCTCAGATTTGTCAGTGTTGCAGGGGCGGACCCGGGCACAACCGCCGTGCCGGCATGAGAGGCTCCCGTGGTGGGCGATAATCAAGCAGGTAGTGACCATAAGACACTCATGCATGGAGAGAAAACTAGCTTAGGTAAATGCAAGAACGATACAAGCCACTGGGTCGGATCTACGCGGCCTGGGCAAGATGTAGCTCGAAGGGCGCCCCCAGCAGGATAAGCTAAAGATGCAATAGGATACATGCTGCGGCGATAGGCCCATGCGACCTGAGAATAATGCAGCCCGAGGGGCGCTCCCAGCTGAATGAACATGGAAAATGTCAACAGGTTTTGTTGTCGAAGGAGCGTTGGGGTAGATGGAGGTGCGCGCTGAAGAAGTCGCTCCTCACGAGCCGTCGAGGCCCTGAGCCTCGGAAGGATCCGGAGGCTCATGTGGCCTCCTGAGGACTGTCTCCATCTCCGCCAGGACCGCATGATGCCTGGCTTCCTAGCTCGCCAAGATGCTCCGTAGATTGTGCTGGAAGGGGCTGCTACGCTCGGCAGGCCAAATGGCATGCACACGTAGCTGTGAGGTGGACCCTCACACCGGCCAGCACGCGAAGGCCAGAAGCGCTCTTGAGAGGCGACCCTATTGAGCCGTGGGATGTCGATGCAGATGCGCAGCTCACCACCCTGCCCGGTGGGGAGCTACACCAGTTGGGCGGCGGTCGACACGTATTGCCCTTGCTTCCTGATGCTCCTGAGTGGTCTTGCCGATGAGCTCCTGAGCGTCGGGCGCTCCTCACGCGGTGCCCTCCTGAGGGAAACGTGCCGTGATGCACGCTTCCACGTGTTGCTCGAGCGCCTCCCTTGTGATGTTGGCGAGGTCTGAGGCCCTCCAGAAGAGAGCCCTAGAGCCCTACCCGAGGAGGGCGCCGAGTGCGCCGTCCTATGAGAGGGAGGGAGGCACCCCAGGTGTGGATGCCGATCCTGAGGTGGCGACGCTAGAGGTGCCGCTCCCGTGAGGCTTAGTGCGGAGTAGCTGCTTCTTCTTCTTGGGGTTGGCCTCAGGAGGGTACTGCACACATGCGCTGTCAGGGTATTCGATCGCTGCAGCTTGGAAGGCGCGGTCAAGGGAGCACACTGCGTCTCTTTCTTTGTAGGGGACTATGATGATTCCGCCGCTGCCCGGCATCTTGAGGACGTTGTAGCCATGGTGGGTGACTGCCATGAATTTGGCTAACGCTGGGTACCCGAGGATGGCATTGTACGACAGATGGATGTGGGTGACGTCGAAGTCGACGAGCTCGGTGTGGTAGTTTTTGCGCTGACCAAAGGTGACAGGCAGGCGAACTTACCCTATCGGCTAGTGGAGCCGTCAGTCACTCCTGAGAAAGGCTTTGTGGGCTGAAGCTGATCATATGGCACTTGAAGGCTGCCGAACGTCTCGACAGACAGGACACTGAGCCCTGCGCCGCCGTCAATGAGGGTCTTGGTGACTTGGACATTGTTGATGACGGGTGAACAGAGCATCGGGAGGACGCCGGTGGTTGCCGCGCATTTGAGCTGGTCCACTGAGCTGAAGGTGATGGCGTACTTGGACCATCTGAGCGGGCGCGTGACCTCGAGCTTGGGGACGGCTACATTCACCTCGTGAGAGAACTGCTTGAAGATGCGCTGGGAAACCGGGGCCTGAGCACCACCCAAGATGCAAGCGATGGCGCGTGTCTCCTGGAAGCCCCCAGCCCCTTCGTCCTGCTGGTGGTCGTCGCTCCTCCTTGGTGGTGGCAGCAGCGGAGGGAGACCAGGATTTCCCTGAGGACGGTCCTCGCGAGGCTGGTCCCTCCAGGCGCCCTCACGAGGCTGGTCCTACCTGCGGTCCTCGCGAGGCTGGTCGCGCCACTCCTGGTGGGGCCCGCGGTCGTCCCAACGTCCTCCACCTCGTCCACTTCCTCGGCCGTAGCCCCGATTGTTGCGCTCGGGGCGTCGATCGAAGCGTCCATCTCGAATGGTTCTGAGCTCTTGACAATCGTTGGTGTTGTGGCTGCGCACATTGTTGAAGGCGTAGAACGTACGGCTGCCCTTGGACGACTCAGGAAGGTCCCGGCTGTGCTTCGTGTCTAGCTCTACCGCGAGTACGGCCGCTGCCTTGCCCTTCACATCCTTGACCTTGGCCTTCTTCTCCTCTGGATCTGCAGCAGGGAGCTCGAGGAGGGAGAGACGCCCCTCCTCAGCTCTTGCACACTTGGTTGCTATGTTGAACAGCTCCAGAGTCGTGCACATCTCCTCGTGGATGGCGAGCTCCTCCTTCATCTTGATGTCGTGGACGTCATCGGAAAACGCTGAGATGATGGCCTCATCCGTCACCTTGGGGATCTTGAGACGCACGCTGTTGAAGCGCTAGATGTACTTCTGTAGGGTCTCTCCCGGCTGTTTCTTGATGCGGCGTAGGTCACCCGCGGCCGGAGGTCGGTCGCGTGTGGCCTAGAAGTTGGCGATGAATCGGTCGCGCATCTCACCCTAGGAGGAGATCGAGCCTGGAGGCAGGTTCAGGAGCCACGAGCGGGCGCCATTCTTTAGAGCCATGGGAAACTAGTTCGCCATGACCATTTCGTCACCGTTGGCCGCCTCGATGCTCAGCTCATTAAGCTGCAGGAACTTTGCGGGGTCGGGGATGCCGTCGTAGCATGGAGGCAGCTCCGGCTTGAACTTGCCTGGCTAGACGATGCTACGCAGCTCGGGAACAAGGGCGTGACAGCCTGTGGTGGCCACCGGGGCCCTCTGCAGGGGCGGCGCCTGCCCTTGATGTCTGCGCACTACTGCCACTAGCGGCGCGCAGTCTTGTCATGGCGTCAGGAGCGCTGGAGCGTTTTCTTGCAACCAGGGAACCTCCTGGCAACTTCCTTCTTCGTGCGCAGGCACATGGCGCGGTGGATCGCGCCGCGGGACCATACATCATGGCGCGAGGACATCGTATTGAAGCGGAGGAAGTGGAGGCGCTCCGTGAGCCACGCGTCTCGGTGCGAGGGCGCTGTCTCGATGCGGAGGAGGTGGAGGCGCTCTATGAGCTACATCGCCCGCAGCTGGTGGTGGGCAATGCAGCAAGAGGGATGGTGCAGGAGAGCCTCCAGCAGTGCTGACAAGCTCGGCGATGCGGTCCAACCAGTCCTCATAGAGGTCGTTGACAGGGCGGTAACGCAGGAGCTCGCGTGCCATGAGCAGTGTGGCCTGCGCGTCTATGGGTGCGCGGCGAGCGTGAGACGATGTGCCGGCCAGAGTCAGTGACGGTGCGGCCGTCCCGCCACATGGAGGGGTGCAGTGAGGACGCCTGCTGCTCATTTGCCACCGGGCCGGTAGCGGCATTGGCAACAGGAGACGGAGAACGACGGGGAGGCCCGCCGACAGGGGCTGTTTGAGCGACACGGGCGGCGAGGGCGGCCCGGCTCTTGGCGCAGGCTCGGCGCGCGTCTGACATGGATGTGGTGGAGCGATGGGACGCGGATCAGCGGAAGGAAAGCTTCAGCGCACCCTTACCTGGCGCGCCAAATGTCAGATTTCGGGTTCCGGCAAAACCCTTGAGGTTCGAACACTAGGGTGCACTACAAAAAAATACTCTTCCGTGTTGATACGTGTTTGTCACCGTAGGTCGCGTTTTTTGCCATGCATGTACATCCATGATGATTTTATGATAGAATCAAGATAGTCATACCTGTGTTGTCGTAGAAGTGTTCCACGACATTACCAAAATTACCATCACGGAAGTGTCCACTTCCATGATGATAAATCGCACGTCACAGAAGTGCTTTCGTCAAGGGTGACCGACACGTGGCATCCACCGTAACAGAACGCCGTTAAGCTATCGGGTCGGATTTTGGATCCGATAACCCATTAACAGCCCTGACCAATGGGAAATTTCCACGTGTAAAATTCTGATTGGCCGAAGGGAACACCTGTTAGCTCGTTAGTGGGCCAGATGTCGCCCGTCCATTGGAGGAGACATGCCTATGATACGTCGACACATGGCTGGGCCCAACAGAGGCCCATATAGGTTAAAAAGGCCGGCCAAGTCAAAGGCCCGTAGAAATTAATCAGGTACTAGTGGGCCAGCCCTATAACGACCTGCTTAATAAAGGCCCATTTACGGCCCAAAGCTAGATCTAGCCCGTTAATTGTTTGCCCAATATTTGGGCCCATTTACGACCCGAAGCCAGATCTGGCCCATTAATTGTTCGCCCAATATTTGGGCCCATTTGCGGCCCAAAGCCAGATCTGGCCCGTTAATTGTTCGCCGATTATTTGGGCCCAACTACAGCCCAGTGACTTTCGGCCTGTTAGGGGCCTGATGTAGGCATGGGCCCATTTCAGCCCGGTGTGACTTTTGGCCTGGGAATGGTCGATGCTGCCCATGGGCCATATATGGTCCGACGGGACACCATGCCCACTAATGTCACGTGCTAAAGGTGGCAACAGTTAAGCCCAATGTGACTTTTGGCCTATTAAAGGCCTGTCGCGTAATTCGGCCCGTTGATGCCTGTTCTAAGCTTTCGGCCTCTTAAAGGCCCATGATATTTGTGGGCCAACTAAGGCCCGAGATATGTTTCGGCTTGGTAACGACACGTGAGCTAACTGGGCCCAAAACGGCCCGGTCTACATTTCGGCCTACTGAAGGCCCGTGACGACTAGTGAAAATTGATGCCCAACATGCATTTTGGCCTGCTAAAGGCCCGTGGTTTCCCCTCAGCCGTAATAGGCCAGTACAATATTCAGCCTATTAATGGCCCAATGCTACCTGGGCCAAACTAAGCGTTGGGTCGACAAAAGGCCCAACTAAAATATAGGTCGGTGTAAGTTTGGGCCTGGCGCAATGTGTGCAGGCCCCAATCATTCGGGCCCGAGAAAGACGCAGGCCGGCCCAATTGTGGCCAGCTAAAACCTGGCCCGTTAGAGTCGAATGTTTCGGTTCGGTCGACTACATCTGATTCTTTTAGATAGCGAATGATGGAAGTAACTAGTAGGAATTAAGAACAAACCTACTCTATACAATAAAGAAATTACGACATAGTAACTAAGAATAAACCTACACTATACAATAAAGGATTTAAGGTATACTACATCCACCGGGCATCGAAGTTCTCCACTAGTGATCATCAAGCACAACGAAGAAGCAGATTACAAAAACTAGGCACCATTGCAGCGTAACAAAATAATACTGAACCGAGACCACTTCCAAGACAGTTCAAGAAAGGTTAGCCTTGCGGGGGAACTGCTATGCAAGCTGCTGAGGAAGGCTGTGAGACCGGCCTAGCATGTCGTTCATAGCTTCCAGGTGTAGCTTGTTGCCAATGAGGTTCTCATTAGTGTTCTTAGCAATCTTTCATAGAGATAGGACTTCAAGTCGAAGTTGAGTTGCAGAATGCCTTTCTGCTAGAACTTGGGACTAAAGAAGTCGAACTGATTCAGACAACGAATTCTGTGAGCTTGTCTGACTGTTAGTCTCAAGTAACTTGAACACTGCATCAAGACAAGACTTAGGGGTTGTCTCCCTATCTTCAAGATGTTTTGCCTTCTTTGCTGCAATATATGTTGGGTTTATCCCACAGCCTTCAGCAGACTTGTACATGCCACCAGGCATATCACGCTGAAACAAAGCAGAGAGATGTCAGGTTTTGCATGTGTATAAACAAATATGATAACTGTTCTATAATTCTATCCAATTTCAAATTATAAAATAAAGAGTAAGTTCAAAGTATCAATAGCATAATTTGGCATTGTTCAAAATGCGGAGAGCTTCACCACACTACTGGATTACCATGTCAACATAACAAGCATAGATGAAGGGCAAGGAAAATCATTGTATCTATTTTGGATAATGTGCATGGCATGTTGTTCATATCATCAGCCACATCAGTAAGATAAAACAGGAGATGACAAGGTGCAAACGTGGGCTGCTTCACCACACACTAGATTATAGATCCACAAAAAGAAGCATACATATATGGAGTATTAAGTAATGTGCATGGTATGAATAAGGAATTTGGTTTTACAAGTAAAACTTAGAACTTACGGTTCTTACGAACATGCATTTTGGTAGAAACAGCAAACTAAACAGTAGTAAACGATAGGGAATATGAGCAAATTAAACAGCAGTTGAGGATAAAGGCTTTAGAAGGACTGACTTACATAAA
Organism: Triticum monococcum; assembly: GCA_034509565.1. Lineage (NCBI taxonomy): Eukaryota > Viridiplantae > Streptophyta > Magnoliopsida > Poales > Poaceae > Triticum > Triticum monococcum. The sequence continues at coordinate 445,200,482 of CM067845.1, forward strand.
CAGTTAACACCGGCTTTATAATGCCCTTCTCCATGTCAAGGGAAGGATAACTCAAGAATTTCAGCACATAATCTTCTTCATAAGCATTGCCTGTACTCTACATTTTGTAGAGAGTAATTATAGATATGATATTACTGGAAGGGATAGATGATAATGAAGATAAGATGCAGATTGATCCTACATAATCAACTACCAATCCCTAGAGGTACAAGCGTTACATGACAAAATGTACTGACAAGAGCAATGGGCTACACTTCTGTATTCTACTTGTTGGTAAGATTAAATATAGATATGATCTTTTTTAGTAAATGGTGGCTGACGGTGTCAAAACCGGCAGATCTCGGGTAAGGGGTCCCGAACTGTGCGTCTAGGCGGATGGTAATAGGAGACAAGGGACACAATGTTTTTACCCAGGTTCGGGCCCTCTCGATGGAGGTAAAACCCTACTCCTGCATGATTAATATTGATGATATGGGTAGTACAAGAGTAGATCTACCACGAGATCAAAGAGGCTAAATCCTAGAAGCCAGCCTATGGTATGATTGTTGTTCGTCCTATGGACTAAAACCCTCCGATTTATATAGACACCGGAGAGGGCTAGGGTTACACAGAGTCAGTTACAATGGGAGGAGATCTACATATCTGTATTGCCAAGCTTGCCTTCCACACCAAGGAGAGTCCCATCCGGACACGAGACGAAGTCTTCAATCTTGTATCTTCATAGTCCGAGAGTCCGGCTATCCGGACACCCCCTAATCCAGGACTCCCTCAGTAGCCCGTGAACCAGGCTTCAATGACGACGAGTCCAGCGCGCAGATTTTCTTCGGCATTGCAAGGCGGGTTCCTCCTCCGAATACTTCATAGAAGATTTTGAACACAAGGATAGTGTCCGGCTCTGCAAAATAAGTTCCACATACTGTCGTAGAGAGAATAATATTTACACAAATCTAATCTGCTGATGTATTCCGTAGTGTGTCATCACGCCACAGCCAAGCCTTTATTTGAACCGTTTTTACTGTCCCACCGCAGCGCGTTTTGCGAGGCAGTTACTTTGGCACATCTTGTTGAAGCAGAGATCGTGTCATCCCGGGATTCTCATCAATACGGGTGTGGGTAACCCAACCGCGCCATTGATTACGGCGCTTGGGAGATAAGCGAGTTTTACCAAGGTGGTGGGGACGCATAGTTTCATCCGCCCATATAAGGGGATAAGGATCCGCCTTTCCATCCATGCCTTCTTCCTCCTTTGCTCACCCATTTTCGTGCACTCAAGCTCCAGCGCCCCAGTCCGCATTCCCCACCTCAACCTTCTCCAGCCATGTCGGAGCGGGAGGCAAGTGGATGGTCTCCTCCATTACGGAGGGACACATCAAGAAGCTGAAGGAAAGCTGGGTACTTGTCTAATGACATCGCGCACCGTCTCCCGGACAAGGGGCAGCTCATCCCCACCCCCAGGCCCCATGAGAGGGTGGTGTCCCTCACCCATTTCCTCTGCGGACTAGGCTTCCCTCTCCACCCATTTATCCGGGGTCTCATGTTCTACTACGTCCTGGACTTCCACAATCTGGCCCCGAACTTCATCCTCAACATCTCGGCGTTCATCGTCGTGTGCGAGGCCTTCCTCTGCATCCAGCCCCACTTCGGCCTATGGCTGAAGACCTTCAATGTCAAGCCGAAGGTAGTGGCCGGCCGCCAGGCGGAGTGTGGAGGCGCCATGGTGGGCAAGATGCCCAACGTCATATGGCTCGAGGGCTCCTTCGTGGAGACCATAAAGGGGTGGCAATCGGGGTGGTTCTACATCACCGAGCCACATGACCCTGAATGGGTGGCAGCCCCCAAGTTCCGATCCGGAATCCCTACGCGGCTCACCTCCTAGAAAGAGAAGGGCCTGCCGTGGGGTAAAAAAGGAGAGCTGACCGGACTCCAAACATGCGTCCAAAACTTGGTGAGCAAGAAGGTCAAACTTGTTAACATAGTCCAGGTCATGCTCATCCGCCGGATCCTCCCGTGCCAACAACGGGATTTCAGCTTGTGGGAGTTCAACCCGGCCCAGCACCGAACTCTGAGCAGGCTCTTCGACACAACATACGAAGATGTCTAGAAGGGACTATTCAATGGCGCCGAGGCTCCCGCATCCGCTACCGAGGATCGCAGATTCAGCGCGCAGCGTAAAGCCAACGCGGTAAGCTGTTTTTACCTCTTACAAGATATTTGTCTGTCATAGTTTGACTCTATGCGGGATCTAAGCCCCCATGCCTTTGATAGGGCTGGCAGAGGACGGCCGAACAGATCAACTGTCCGACTCCTTTGCCCGAAGACCCAGCGGACGCCCGCTTGGCGGAGCTGCTGGTTCTGGCACCTTACGTGGTGCCGGAGAAGAAGGCCAAGAAGAAGGCCACGGGAACCTAGAAGAGTTCCCGGCGCCCGGTGGAGTCGGACTCATCGCCCGATTACTCCGAGGCGCACTCCTCCCACGAAGACGAGCAGGAGGAAAGAGAGGTTTCTTCCCCAGCAGGGGGAGAAAAGAAAAGGAAGGCCGCCCCAACTGGGGAGGCCGGAGGGTCCAAGAAAGGGAGGACCCTACCTACGGACTACTCCACCAACACCGACAACGGCGAAGAGGAGTGGCCGCTCAGGGCCAAGCCCCTAGCAAAATCGTAGTTATTCGGATACCTGAGTGACTCATGGTGTTCCTTTATTGCACAGCTTCTCCTGACGCCGAATATAATTATGCAGTCCGCCCAAAGCCCGGCTCGACGTGTCGTCGAGCGGCTCCCTGGATTCGTCGGATGTCAATAGTTTTTCACTTCCGACTGCTACCTCCCCCCGCCCTACGGACGACGCCGAGGTGTTGTCCCAAAAGGTTCCAAGCCAGGAGGAGGTGGTCCTGGAGGCGCCGCAAGGCGACCTCCCCGACTCCAGGCGCAAAGGGGAAAGAACCCCCAAGGGCTCCAAGTCTGGCCCTCGGCCGGACACCGCACCGGAACTTTCAATGGTTCTGGAGTCCGGTAGACGGCCCCCTAGTAAGAAGGGAAAGCCTACAACGCTGGTGACCTCCATCCAACCGGAGGCACCGGATAATTTGTTGGAGGTGCTTAACGGTGCCTCCATCGACGAGGAGCACCACACTATTATGAGTGCGGTGATCCAAAAGGTTCAGTCCGCCAAAAGCGGGCTGACTGAAGCCTGTGCCAGCCTGCTAACAGGCTTTGAGGTATGTGAAAAATATGTGAAAATATTACCGCATCGAAAGTAGCCCCTGATGCTCTGTTTGGTGTTCGGAAAGAAAAGCCGAATAGAGGATCTAACAACATTCACAGGAGTCTAACATAATTAAGTCAATATGCGTATGCAGGCTTCGCTGCTGGCCTCTGCCGCACTGACTACGGAGGTGGATGCGCTGAAGCAGAGCCTTGAGCGGTTCGAGCAAGAGCTCGGCCTTGCTAAAAAGGAGCTCGAGGAAAAAGAAGGTAAGTAATACCTTGTGGAGTATATTTAAAAAGATGCAGCTGCAAAAAATGACAGGATCACTATTGGTGTGGTAGGGGCCACGACTGAGGTGGCGACCCTTAAGCAAGTGCTTTCCGAGGCCAAAAAGAAGGCGGCCACGGAGTGCACCGAGCGGGAGAAACATGAGGCGCGGGTTGGCGAGGTGCAGCAAGAGCTCTAGGCTCTCATGAAAAAACATGAGAGTTTGGAGTTGAGGCGATGAAGAAGATAGCGTTGGGTAAGGCATTCTTTATGCAAAGCAAGCACGTGAAAGTGAATTACTTGTTACTTACCCGAATCCGGAGCTCTCCAGGAGCATTCGCAGATTTGCCCTGTAGCATGTCAGATGCCGCCGCCTTCTACCGGGCCGAGGAGGGAAGCTCGACGGAGATGGTGTTCTGGTCTCAGTATGCTGAGGCCGGACACTTCGGTGCCCTTGAGCGACCAACTGAAGCAACTGGTCGAGCTCCATAAGGTGGCCGAACAGGCCATGAAGGGCCTTATAATTCAGCTGTGGCCTGGAGAGGCCCTGCTTGGGACCTACTTCAGGCTGGTGAGGCGGCTGGTGGATGCTTGTCCGTGGCTTGAAGTCGTCAAGCGCTCCGTCTGCATCGAAGGTGCCCGTAGGGCGCTTGCCCGTGCTAAAGTGCACTGGGGGAACATGGATGCGGAGAAGCTTGTGAAGGACGGGCAATCTCAAGGCAAGGAGCATCGCCACCCCGAGATGTATTATGAGGGCGTCCTGAAGGGCGCTCGCCTTGTGGCGGACGAATGTTCCAAAGATGTAATATTTGAGTGAACTTGTTCGTTTTGTCCTGTGCGCTGAAAACTTGTTCATATGCGCTATGCAACGCTTGCTTTAATTTAAAATATTACCTTCTATGCGGCCATTTATCGAGTCTGAGAGATGGCGAGTCGTCGGCTTCTGCCCCGATGCCACGAGTGCTGGGGTGTTTGGGATAAACCCGAGCACTCTTTTTCCCATTCTTGGGTCCTTCGAGGGAGGTGCTCAGCACAGCGAACAAGGCAATAGGACTATAATGCGTTATCACTCTCACTTCGCCAGAGAATTCTATACTTTTAAATTTCGGCGAAGCCCCTAGTGTTCGGAAGACCGAGTTCGGGGCGCTATACACGCCTAGGCCGGACAAAGCCGACTCCTCGCTCTAAGCGACATAAGTCTTTAGGACTCGAAACCTCCTGAATAGCGACCATCTCTCACCCTATCATGATAGTCAGTTTTAGCTTTACCTACTAAGGTGCTTAGCCCAGCTCAACCGGGGCACAATCGCAGTAGTTCTCCTAGCACTACCTTAGCCGATATAGCGGAACGTAAGGTACCAAAACATGGGAGCCGGGCAAACCCAACTATTGACCAAAGACATGATTCGGAGCTGATGTATATAATTCTATAAGTTTGGAGTGCCGCACTTTGTGAAAGTGTTCGGACTTCTCACGCCATACTATGGGGTGCTTGAGCCCCTGGCGTATGGACCGTACCAAAGTATACGGGTGCTAAATGTCATAACTGAACATATGTATTGAAAAAGAAATGAATAGAGAATGCAGTAATAAGCTGAAGCTAAGCATTGTTTATTTTAAAAGGCTGCTATGAAAGCAGAACGATACAAATAGTGCGATAAGAAAGAGATGGGACTATTTGACATGTCCCCCTCCAAGGGCGAGCTGCGAGACAGTATGTAAGACAAGGTATTTTGCTCGTTATAGAGACCACCTGGGAATTCGACGTAGCTTTCTGCCTCCTTGGTTGTTGCATCGTGTGTTCGGCGGTTGTATTGCCGGACAGGCCTTCCGAAGAGTGGAGTCCTGAAAGTAGGAAATAATGACAAAATCGGGAGCACCTAGTGCGGTTGAGCCGCATTTTTGGGCGTGCCGTGGTCATGCCCCTGCCCCTGTGCCCATGGTATTTTCAGAGCATAGTTATGTACACGTAGTACTGATTTCCCAGTTTCGCGTGGGCTGGGGTTGGGGCCGTATTGCTACGCTTGCACGGAACATGCCAGGCGGTCTTGTTGTAGGTTACTCCAGGCGCGCTTGACGGTGTCCGGGCGTTTAATAGCCGGACTGGAGAATTGCCTTGAGAGGCTGCTTTGTACTTCCACTGCGAGGGCCGCCATGTGCTCCTCTGTTCGGAGAGAGCGTTGGTGTTTCCATTGACCGTAATGACTCCTCGAGGGCCTAGCATCTTGAGCTTGAGATATGCGTAGTGCGGCACCGCATTGAACTTTGCAAATGCGGTTCGTCCGAGCAGTGCATGATAGCCACTTCGGAACGGGACTATGTCGAAGATTAACTCCTCGCTTCAGAAATTATCCGGGGATCCAAAGACCACTTCAAGTGTAACTGAGCCTGTACAGTTGTCCTCTACACCTGGTATGACGCCTTTAAAGGTTGTTTTTGTGGGTGTAATCCTTGAGGGATCTATGCCCATTTTCCGCATTGTATCCTGATAAAGCAGGTTCAGGCTGCTGCAGCCGTCCATAAGGACTCTAGTGAGGTGAAATCCGTCAATGATTGGGTCTAGAACCAATGCGGTGAATCCGCCATGGCGGATGCTAGTGGGGTGGTCCCTTCGATCAAAAGTGATCGGGCAGGAGGACTATGGGTTGAACTTTGGGGCAACTGGCTCCAACGCGTATACGTCCCTGAGTGCTCACTTCCGCTCTCATTTGGGGATGTGGGTTGCGTATATCAGGTTCACCATCCGCACTTGTGGGGGGAAGCCCTTCTGTCCACTATTGTTCGGCGGCCGGGGCTCTTCGTCCTCGTCGCGGTGCAGCCCCTTGTCTCTGTTTTCGGCATTTAACTTGTCGGCCTGCTTGAACACCCAACAATACCTGTTAGTGTGATTGGCTGGTTTTTCAGGGGTTCCATGTATCTGGCACGAGAGATCGAGTATACGGTCCAAACTGGATGGGCCCGGAGTGTTCCTCTTAAATGGCAATTCTGCTGTCACGACCGGTTTTCCAATAAAAATATTTATTGAGAAACCAATCTTTGAGTCCAGTATGAGAGGAAATCCTCCTCACTGGTAGACAAATACTTGACACAATAAGCCAGTAGCATAGAATATATTACAGGGTTGAGCTAGGGCTGCTCAACGAATTATTACAAGCGCTCTAATAATTATACATAATGGCGGATATAACACAATGGTGTGGTGGCATACTACTGACTCGAGGATATAGTGGTGGTGGAATAACACAATGGGGAGTGTGGTAACACGATTCTCAAACTGGCATCTCATTGAGCGTCGAGGTGAGGCTCGATAAATTTATTCGGGCTACGGAAGCGGGTATAAAGCTGAGACCAAGACCAGGGTCGCACGAGACTGACTGGGATTCCTCTAGGCGTCGGACTCGCTATCGAACTCTTCATCCATGAGATCGCTTTCGTCATTATCTGGCCAAATCAACAAGCCAATGAGTACTTTGAAAGGACTCGCAAGACAGTTCGGACATAAGATATAACAAATGCATGCAAGGATGCACCATGAATAATATTCCCAATGCACACTGATAATATTTGCACAACAAAGTAAGTACGAGGGAAACGGCGGTAGTCCGCCTGAAATCCCAACAGAAAATAAATGCGAACCGATCGTGTGTCCGAAGCGACGCCACGAAGGGTGAACAAATAATAACAGGAAAAATCATGCCACAGTCGGACGTCTGAGCGACATCACAGAAAGGGCTTTAAAAGAAATGCCATAGTCAGACGTCTGAGCGACATCACAGAAAGGGCTTTAAAAGAAATGCCACAGTCGGACGTCTGAGCGACATCACAGAAAGGGCTTTAAAAGAAATGCCACAGTCGGACCTCTGAGCGACATCACGAAAAGGGCTTTTAAAAGAAATGCCACAGTCGGACATCTGAGCGACATCACAGAAAGGGCTTTAAAAGAAATGCCATAGTCGGACGTCTGAGCGACATCACAGAAAGGGCTTTAAAAGAAATGCCACAGTCGGACGTCTGAGCGACATCACAGAAAGGGCTTTAAAAGAAATGCCACAGTCGGACGTCTGAGCGACATCACAGAAAGGGCTTTAAAAGAAATGCCACAGTCGGACGTCTGAGCGACATCACAGAAAGGGCTTTAAAAGAAATGCCACAGTCGGACGTCTGAGCGACATCACAGAAAGGGCTTTAAAAGAAATGCCATAGTCGGACGTCTGAGCGACATCACAGAAAGGGCTTTAAAAGAAATGCCACAGTCGGACGTCTGAGCGACATCACAGAAAGGGCTTTAAAAGAAATGCCACAGTCGGACGTCTGAGCGACATCACAGAAAGGGCTTTAATAGAAATGCCACAGTCGGACGTCTGAGCGACATCACAAAAAGGGCTTTAAAAGAAATGCCACAGTCGGACGTCTGAGCGACATCACAGAAAGGGCTTTAAAATAAATGCCACAGTCGGACGTCTGAGCGACATCACAGAAAGGGCTTTAGTCACAAATAAACAATACTCATCATAAATATTCAGTTCATGATAATAAACAGGTTAGTCCATCCACAGGAATAACATTTAGCCGGGCTTAGTACTCATGGGATTCACTGGAGTCTCTGTCATCAAACTGATACTGTTAGTCCAAGATGATACGAAAGTGGACATGGAATAGATGATTCAAGGAATATATGACTCTGCAGAGTTTGTACAAAAAATTTCCCACAACCAACGGATTTCCGTAGTCACGAGGGACTAGTTCTGTTTACGGTTTTTCGGAAGAAAACACAGCTAACCAGTACACACCCATCCTACCTCTCGATGCCAGGACTCACCCTAGACATCGTCCAAGAAAAACTTTTGAGACGGGGAGATCACAATCTCGAATAGCATGGGATCAAATTTATATATGCGCGCTCTAAGGGGTGCCCCCCTCTCGGTCCCAACCGGAAACACCCATGCCCCCTGACCGGATGACTGGCTTTAGTCCAGGGCCATGGAACCATCATCCCGGCCTCTCCTTTTGGTGTGTACCAGGAAAGCGGTTTGCAACTTACTAAGCCATATTCCTTGCGGAAAGCATGTGGTAGTACAGGGAAGGAAAAGGGAGGAACTGCACCGGTACAGTTTGACCCTGAAGTCACATAGTCTGGCATAAGACTGGCATGCTACAGCACTGCCATCTTACCCATCCTCATGCCAACACATGGCCATTCATACTCACCTCCATCCACTTATGGATCATCGAACTCACTTACCTCAACATTTCATAAAAGTAACGTTCATCGGTATGCTCATCAACATGCCATGAAACTAACTACATGCAAAACATGCCAAGACACTCATCATATCAAAAGTTCAAACATGCTTCCCTGGTTCAGAGTAGTCGGAGCCTAGCTGGTTGAAGTTCGCGGCTCCGTCACCTCCTTCGGTATCTACGGTATAAAGAAAATATATGCACTATCGTAAATACCAAGAAGTGCACAGAAAGTATTCCAAATATTTTTCAAATAAATATGATAAAAAACTAGACAAAAATCTGAAGAGGACAGAAAAAGAATCACTCAAAAATTCCTTTCTGTTAAAAAGTTATAAGGGTTTTAGTCCAAGGACTTATCTGTAATGAAACAGAAAGTTTTCAGGGGCTAGATTATAAAAACAGAAAGCGCTTCGGCAGAAACTACGCCAGCCCAGAGGGAAGGCGTATTTGGCAGAAGACGTTTTCAGAAAACGCTTCGCTTGGACCGAATAGAGAGGCTGACAGCGGGTCCCGCCTGTCAGGTTTAAATTTTCAAAACGATGCGGCAGACTTCGCCGGTGCCCGAGAGCCGCGGTGGTCGCCGGCGGCGATCCACGGCGAGGCAGGGTGATCGGGGATTACCAACGTGCTCACTGTGTCCTTCCGCAACGGTGGGTGGTGGTGTTGGTCGCCGGTGAGCAACACGTCGACGGCGGGCTTGACTCCGGCGGACGGTGGTTCGGGCGTTGATGGGTCCCGCTGAGGAGGGCTGCAAGGATCAAATTGAGGTGGGGGTTAGAGCATTGGGTGCAAGAGAAGGCTACGGACGAGTTTTGAGCGCCGGAGATGGCCTCACCGAAGGGAATCGCGGTGGAGGCCGAGGCGGGGCGAGGCGGACGGAGTTGGGGGCGGAGACCTCCTCGAGGTCCTCCTGGTGGTTTGGCAGGGTTCTGGAGAGGTGTAGTGAAGGTGTGGGTCTCGTGAGTGAGCTCGGGGTCCTTTTTATAGGCGATCCGAGGCGGTGGCCGTGAACGGGGATCTCCGGTGAAGGTTACGGCGGCGCAAAGCTTGGTCGGGAAGGTTTAGGGAGTTGGGCGTCATCACAGAGTTCTACTGGTTCCATTTGGGTGCTAAGCGAGCTTGGATGGGGTGTTAGGGGTGAGCTCGACGGAACGGGACGGCGCGGGCCCGTCGGCGGCAGGGAGCACGTTCCGTGCTTGCCGGGCCGCGGTGAGGGTGCCACGGGCGTGCGCTGGCATGCATGAGGACACGCGGAGGGCCAGGAAGCTTTGGGCGGCGCCAAAACGGCACTCTGTCGTGGTGTGCCTTCTGTCGGCCGCCACGGGAGGTCCCGACGCCGTAGAAGACGCCGGCGAGGGCGGGCCAGCGCGCTACTGACGCCAGGAAGGCTCCAAGCACGCGTGTGCAACATCCGGACAAGAGGAGAGAGGCTGCGAGCGTTGAGCCAAAGGCACTGTGAGCATGTGCCTGTCACTCTGAAGAAATCGACACTGTAAAACTGAATTTTACTTAACTATGCCAAGAACAGTGCAGCTCAGGTGTTCGACAGAATGTTTTTGGCATCTAGGGATTTTTCCTTGAGCTGAAACTCGGTGGAGTGGCCTCTCATTGCTCCAGTAGGCTGCCTGAATTTTGGTGGAATTTTTGGAGAAGTGTAGATATGAATTTCACCAAATTTGGCAAATCTGGTCCAAACTTGCAGTGAGTGAAATTTGAAATATTTGAAAAGAAGAAGAGTGGATCAAGATGGTTCTAGGTTGTGGGTACTAAAGACAATCCAGGGAAGTTGGTTTGGGATAAAAACTCAAAGGCAAAGTGACACTTTCTTTGAAAATCACTTAAGCTCAAATAAATGGCAGAAATGTTTTTGGGGAGAAAAATAATTTAAATAAAATCCAAAACTTGTTTGGACTTGTTGAGACAGAGAATTTAGATTGTTCAAAGATGGAGGGAATGGATTTTGAGAAGATTTACCATAGGAGACATGGTAAACCATGGGTGTCTTCAAAAAGAAAAGAAGTCCCAAAAATTCCTAGGGTTTTTTTTTTGAAAATAAATAAGTTTGAGAGGGAAATAACCAGAAGAAAAGCTTCCAAAAATTTTAACACCCAAATTAAAAGGAAAGGAAATCCTTGCCAAAGGTGAAAGGAAGTTTTTTAAGAGGAAGGATTTTCTGAAAGAGAAATTTTTTAAAGGCCCTCCTTTTGAATCCAATAAAGTTTTTGATGAAAACCAAATCAAAAATTTTGGAGTGTCACAACACCTACCCCCTTAGGAAAAATCTCGTCCCCGAGATTTCAGGTGATCCATAAATAATTGTGGATGCTCAGTCCGAAGAAAATCCTCTCTTTCCCAAGTAGCTTCACTGTCGGTGTGATTGCTCCACTGTACTCTGAAGAATTTTGTGGTCTTATGTTGGGTTCTCCTTTCAGACTCCTCTATTATTCTTACGGGACGTTCCCGATAAGTGAGGTATGGCTATACGTCAATGCTCTCGTGGGATACTTGTTTCTCTGGGTTGCTCACGCACTTCCTCAATTGCGAGACGTCGAACACGTCGTGGACATCGGATAAATCCTTGGGTAAGTCTAGCTGGTAGGCTACCTTGCCTCTTCGCGCCATTATACAGAACGGTCCAATGAATCTTGGTGCTAGCTTCCCTTTAATCTTGAATCGTTGCAATCCTCTCATGGGAGATACTTTCAGGTATACGAACTCACCGGGCTCGAAGCTGACCCTACGATGCTTCTGATCATAATAACTCTTCTGTCGACTTTGAGCGGTCTTAAGTCGGTCTCTGATTAGCTTGACTTTTTCCTCGGCTTCTCTGAGCATGTCCAGTCCGAAGATGCGGCTGTCTCCGGTCTCTGACCAATTCAACGGGGTACGACATCTCCATCCGTATAAAGCCTCAAATGGTGCCATTTGCAGGCTAGCCTGGTAGTTATTGTTGTATGCAAATTCGGCGTATGGCAGGCTTTCTTCCCAACTGGTCCCATATGTGAGGACACATGCTCTCAGCATGTCTTCTAAAATCTGGTTTACTCCTTCCATTTGTCCATTGGTCTGTGGGTGATATGCGGTACTGAAGGCTAGTTGAGTTCACAGAGCCTGTTGTAAATGCTCCCAAAATTTTGAGACGAACTGAGTGCCTCTGTCGGATATTATAGTCTTCGGGACTCCATGCAGACAAACTATGCGGGTGAGATAAATCCTGGCAAGTCGCTGAGTGTTGTAGGTTGTCTTCACTGGAATGAAATGTGCCACCTTGGTTAACCTGTCAGTAATGACCCAGATGGCATCATTCCCATGCTGTGACCGAGGTAGCCCAACAATAAAATCCATTCCTATTTCATCCCATTTCCACTCAGGTATTTTGTTTGGTTGCAGTAGTCCGACCGGTCTCTGATGCTCAGCTTTTATGTGTTGACACGAGTCGCAACGCGTAATGAAGGTGGCTATGTCCCTCTTCATCCCGTGCCACCAAAATCTTTCCTGAATATCTTTATACATCTTGGTCCCGCCAGGGTGGATCGAGTACAGGGCGGTATGGGCTTCAGCTAGGATTTGCTGTTTAAGATCTTCTATGTTTGGTACACAGAGTCTTTCTCCGTACCACAATATTCCTCCATTGTCTATGATGAACTCCGAGGCCTTACCCATACTCACCTTTCTTTTGATGCCTTCAATGCTGGGGTGACCGGGCTGAGCTCTTTTAATTTCCTCCACAAGGTCGGGTCGTATTTCCAAGTTTGATATGGTGCCTTCAGCGACCATTAACAAATTGAGCCTGGCAAATTATTGTTGGAATTCGGGCCTCAAGCCTTGGGGTTCCGACTAAGAGCATCGGCCACTACATTTGCCTTCCCTGGATGGTAATGGATACCAACATCATAATCCTTTACCAATTCCAATCAACGTCTCTGTCGTAAATTTAGTCCTGGCTGCATGAAAATATATTTGAGACTTTTGTGATCTGTATATATCTCACATCAGTTCCCAAGTAAGAAATGCCTCCATTCTTTCAGTGCATGAATGACCGCTGCCATTTCTAAGTCATGAGTGGGATAATTTTCCTCATGCTTGTGAAGTTGCCTTGAAGCATAGGCGACAACCTTGCCTTCTTGCATCAACACGCATCCGAGACCCTTTTTGGATGCGTCACAAAATACTTCAAAATTCTTGTCTATGTCTGGCACAATTAATACTGGGGCTGTTGTTAATTTCCGCTTTAGCTCTTGGAAAATCTTTTCGCAGGCTTCTGTCCATTCAAACTTCTTGTCTTTCTTGAGTAACTGCGTTATAGGCTTGGCTATGGTGGAAAATCCTTCAATAAATCTGCGGTAATATCCTGCCATTCCCAAGAAACTACGTATATCTGTCACGCTGGCTAGCAACTTCCAGCCAAGTATGGCCTTGACTTTCTCTGGGTCCACTGCGATACCGTCTTGGGTTAGCACGTGGCCTAGAAAGCCTACTTGTCTTAGCCAAAATTCGCACTTGCTGAACTTGGCATACAATTGGTGTTTTTTTAGCTCTCCTAGCACAACCCTGAGGTGATCGGCATGCTCTTCTGGTGTTTTGGAATATACCAGTATATCGTCGATGAATACCACGACGAACTTGTCAATATATTTCATAAATACTTTGTTCATGAGGTGAACAAAATATGTAGGGGCATTAGTTAATCCAAATGGCATCACTGTGAACTCATACAGTCCATATCTGGAAGTGAAGGCGGTTTTGGGGATATCTTCCGTTCGCACCTTTAATTGATGGTATCCTGACCTTAAGTCAATTTTTGAAAATACCTTGGCCCGAGCAAGTTGATCAAACAAATCGTTTATCCTTGGCATTGGGTATTTGTTCTTAATTGTGACCATATTAAGTGCTCGATAGTCAATACACAATCTCAGTGTTCCATCCTTCTTTTTGGCAAATAAAATTGGTGATCCCCAAGGTGAGGAGCTGGCTCGAATATATCCTTTGTCCAGTAATTCTTTTATTTGCTTTTTCAATTCAACCAACTCGGATGGTGCCATTCTGTATGGTTTCTTGTATATGGGGGTGGTTCCTGGTGCGAGCTCAATGCAGAATTCTATCTCTCGGTCTGGTGGCATACCTGGTAGCTCTTCAGGGAATACGTCTAGAAATTCACACACTACTGGAACCTTGTTTAGCTCAGAAATGTCCACTTTATTGAATCTTGGTTGCCGGGGAATTTTTCCTTCCTTGGCTGATACTTTTATTGTCTTCCCTTGGTGGTGTGTAAGAATTACGGTCCTGTTGAAACAGTTGATAAACCCCTTGTTGGTGGTCAGCCAATCCATCCCTAGGATGACATCCAGTCCTTTATTTTCCAACACAATAAGATTTGCGTGAAACTCCAATCCTTCAAACTCAATGACCACATTCTGATAGTAATTCTAAGTAACTTGCTGAATCCCAGGGGACTTGATGATCATGGATTTCTCCAAAGGAAGCATCGAAAAATTATTTTGCAAAGCAAAACTTTTAGAAATGAAAGAGTGAGAAGCTCTAGAATCAAACAAAACCGTTGCAGGTATCGTGTTGACAGGAAACGTACCGAGTACGATATCCGGAGCATTATGTGCCTCCTCTTTGGTTACGTGGTTCAGATGACCTTTCCTGTGGTTGTTGTTGGGATTGAAATTGTTTCGCTTGGGCACTGAATTATTGCCGCCGTTGTTCGGCCTTGGGGTTGAGTTCCTTGGCTTGGGGCACTGTTTGGCATAGTGCCCTTCTTCTCCACAAGCGTAACAAGTAACGCCGGGGCGATATGTGAACTCCTTGACCCTTGCATGAAAATTCTGGATTGGGCGTGAGACGTTGGATGAGGATTTGTGCGTCCCCTCCTTTTTGAAATCTGTCTTGCTCCGTTGATTGCGAGCAAGGTTAGTCTGGTCCCTTTTTCGCTTGCGGATATCTTCCAGACTGCGTCTCTCATTTTCCAGAGTAATGGCTTTGTCCACCAGTGTTTTAAAATCAGGAAAAGTGTGCACGACCAGTTGGCATTTAAGCGCGGGCGCCAAACCGTCAAGGAATTTCTCCATCTTCTTGCTTTCAGTCATACGCTCTTCATTGGCGTAGCGGGATAATAGTGTAAATTGACTGTTGTAATCTGCCACTGTCAAGTTCCTTTGTTTGAGGTCGTCGAACTCTCTCTTCTTGATTTTCATAATACTCTTAGGAATTTGTGCACCGCAGAAACCTTCCTTGAAATAATCCCATGTTATGTCACCTTCGTTTGGATGCATATGCAGAAAATTCTCCCACCAAGATGCGGCTGCTCCTGTAAGATAGTGCGGAGCATACAATACCTTCTCGGGGTCTGAACATTTTGCAATAATTAATTTCCTCTCCATGTCCCGAAGCCAGTCCTCGGCTTCAAGAGGCTTGTCAGTATGTGAAAATGTTTGGGGATGCGTCTTCTGTAGCTCAGATAACTTGGAATGCTGCGGATACTATCCATGGTAATTTCCCATGTTGATGACTTGGTTCATCATTTCACGATGTTGTTGCTGACTCTGTTCATAAAGGCGGCACATTTGAGAAAGTGCCGTTTCACTGCCCTGTTGGCTCGACTGCCCTTGCGTGAAATTGTTGCCTGGTTGAGTGTCCAAATTTTCCTCTGGCGGAGTAGGCATGGAGCTTGTCCAAGGACGAGACATTTTTCACTCTGGGGATATATTTTGTAAAACTCATAAGGAATATGAAGATGGTCGTCAAAACAACTCCAAAAAGAAAAATGCACAAGGATGGTAATAAATTTAAAAGTCCAAGATTACTTAAGAAAACAAATTGATTTGCGCATGGAGAAGGACTGCTCATTACATATCTTACATGCGGGCGATAATTATACAGTACATCACTCAGGATATGCGTACATAATCCTGACATGTTATTTAGGCTAGTTCACTCCTCCTGTTCTACATGATGCGCAAACAAGCTACTCCTCGCAACACATCTTACAAGTGGTACATCGCATGACGGGCAAACGCACTCAGCTGGAAATGTCGATGATCTCCTTGGCCCTGCCGAGGGTGAGGCATAGTGAGGCTGGGGATTCGACCTCCTCCTCACTAATAGGCTCCAGACGAGAAGAGCTGCGTCGGGTAGATGGAACTGGTGCCAGGGGCGGAGAAACATGAATAGGAGTAGGCACAACGGGTGGTGTAGTGCGCGCTAGAGTGGGCGCAAAGGCCTGGTTTATCCCTCCGGTGGTAGGCAGGTGACGAGTAGGTGCATGCGATGCTGAAGACGAGACAAAAGTCAGTGGCGGTGAAGTGAGCAGGAGCTCCCTCCTGTTGGCGGCACAGCCATGGACTGCGTCCATGCGGGCAGCCACGAAGTCGTCCACCAGGTTGTCGAAGGCTGCCTCCAGAGCCCGGAGATACTCAATAAGCATCTCAAAAGCCTCGTCTCGTTCTCCTCTGGGGCAGGAGAATGCGTAGTGGCAGGTGTAGGGCACATGGCATGGAAGATAACGGTAGCGACGAGTCTTCATCGCGGGAAGGACATCCCTAAGGCGTGCTATCGCCTCACGGGCTGCCATCTGCATAGCATGCCTCTCCGTAGGCATGGCTCTTCCCACAAACAGGTAGCGGCGTAGCTCACCACGCCCTCCCTTGAACTGCACCGTGGCCTGGTGCATGGTCAGATCGTCGTTGACTCTGTGCTGGCGGAGTGTAAAGACTGGGCGCACGGATGGCCCCATCGTGACCTGAACGATGAAGGAGAGAAGCTTGACGAACCCATCGGGCACGTTGGCGAAGGTCTGAGACTCGCAGTCGTTGTCGGCCATCTACAAAAGTAGGCAAAAATCCTGAATGGTCAGATGATAAATTTATGTTGACTGTCAGAAAATGACTACCATTGCAAAAATATAAATTAGCTCTATTATGCTAATAACCGATTAGCGATCGCACCTAGTGGCTTCCTACAGTCAGCCTGGCTCTGGTACCAAGCTTGTCACGACCGGTTTTCCAATAAAAATATTTATTGAGAAACCAATCTTTGAGTCCAGTATGAGAGGAAATCCTCCTCACTGGTAGACAAATACTTGACACAATAAGCCAGTAGCATAGAATATATTACAGGGTTGAGCTAGGGCTGCTCAACAAATTATTACAAGCGTGCCAATAATTATACATAATGGCAGATATAACACAATGGTGTGGTGGCATACTACTGACTCGAGGATATAGTGGTGGTGGAATAACACAATGGGGAGTGTGGTAACACGATTCTCAAGCTGGCATCTCATCGAGCGTCGAGGTGAGGCTCGATAAATTTATTCGGGCTGCGGAAGCGGGTATAAAACTGAGACCAAGACCAGCATCGCACGAGACTGACTGGGATTCCTCTAGGCGTCGGACTCGCTATCGAACTCTTCATCCATGAGATCGCCTTCGTCATTATCTGGCCAAATCAACAAGCCAGTGAGTACTTTGAAAGTACTCGCAAGACAGTTCGGACGTAAGATATAACAAATGCATGCATGGATGCACCATGAATAATATTCCCAATGCACACTGATAATATTTGCACAACGAAGTAAGTACGAGGGAAACAGCGGTAGTCCGCCTGAAGTCCCAACAGAAAATAAATGCGAACCGATCGTGTGTCTGAAGCGACGCCACGAAGGGTGAACAAATAATAACAGGAAAAATCATGCCACAGTCGGACGTCTGAGCGACATCACAGGAAGGGCTTTAAAAGAAATGCCACAGTTGGACGTCTGGGCGACATCACAGAAAGGGCTTTAAAAGAAATGCCACAGTCGGACGTCTGAGCGCCATCACAGAAAGGGCTTTAAAAGAAATGCCACAGTCGGACATCTGAGCGACATCACAAAAAGGGCTTTTAAAAGAAATGCCACAGTCGGCCGTCTGAGCGACATCACAGAAAGGGATTTAAAAGAAATGCCACAGTCGGACGTCTGAGCGACATCACAGAAAGGGCTTTAAAAGAAATGCCACAGTCGGACGTCTGAGCGACATCACAGAAAGGGCTTTAAAAGAAATGACACAGTCGGACGTCTGAGCGACATCACAGAAAGGGCTTTAAAAGAAATGCCACAGTCGGACGTCTGAGCGACATCACAGAAAGGGCTTTAAAAGAAATGCCACAGTCGGACGTCTGAGCGACATCATAGAAAGGGCTTTAAAAGAAATGCCACAGTCGGACGTCTGAGCGACATCACAGAAAGGGCTTTAAAAGAAATGTCATAGTCGGACGTCTGAGCGACATCACAGAAAGGGCTTTAGTCACAAATAAACAATACTCGTCATAAATATTCAGTTCATGATAATAAACAGGTTAGTCCATCCACAGGAATAACATTTAGCCGGGCTTAGTACTCATGGGATTCACTGGAGTCTCTGTCATCAAACTGATACTGTTAGTCCAAGATGATACGAAAGTGGACATGGAATAGATGATTCAAGGAATATATGACTCTGCAGAGTTTGTACAAAAAATTTCCCACAACCAACGGATTTCCGTAGTCACGAGGGACTAGTTCTGTTTACGGTTTTTCGGAAGAAAACACAGCTAACCAGTACACACCCATCCTACCTCTCGATGCCAGGACTCACCCTAGACATCGTCCAAGAAAAACTTTTGAGACGGGGAGATCACAATCTCGAATAGCATGGGATCAAATTTATATATGCGCGCTCTAAGGGGTGCCCCCCTCTCGGTCCCAACCGGAAACACCCATGCCCCCTGACCGGATGACTGGCTTTAGTCCAGGGCCATGGAACCATCATCCCGGCCTCTCCTTTTGGTGTGTACCAGGAAAGCGGTTTACAACTTACTAAGCCATATTCCTTGCGGAAAGCATGTGGTAGTACAGGGAAGGAAAAGGGAGGACCTGGACCGGTACGGTTTGACCCTGAAGTCACATAGTCTGGCATAAGACTGGCATGCTACAGCACTGCCATCTTACCCATCCTCATGCCAACACATGGCCATTCATACTCACCTCCATCCACTTATGGATCATCGAACTCACTTACCTCAACATTTCATAAAAGTAACGTTCATCGGTATGCTCATCAACATGCCATGAAACTAACTACATGCAAAACATGCCAAGACACTCATCATATCAAAAGTTCAAACATGCTTGCCTGGTTCAGAGTAGTCGGAGCCTAGCTCGGTGAAGTTCGCGGCTCCGTCACCTCCTTCGGTATCTACGGTATAAAGAAAATATATGCACTATCGTAAATACCAAGAAGTGCACAGAAAGTATTCCAAATATTTTTCAAATAAATATGATAAAAAACTAGAAAAAAATCTGAAGAGGACAGAAAAAGAATCACTCAAAAATTCCTTTCTGTTAAAAAGTTATAAGGGTTTTAGTCCAAGGACTTATCTGTAATGAAACAGAAAGTTTTCAGGGGCTAGATTATAAAAACAGAAAGCGCTTCGGCAGAAACTACGCCAGCCCAGAGGGAAGGCGTATTTGGCAGAAGACGTTTTCGGAAAACGCTTCGCTTGGACCGAATAGAGAGGCTGATAGCGGGTCCCGCCTGTCAGGTTTAAATTTTCAAAATGGGGCGGCAGACTTCGCCGGTGCCCGAGAGCCGCGGTGGTCGCCGGCGGCGATCCACGGCGAGGCAGGGTGATCGGGGATTACCAACGTGCTCACCATGTCCTTCCGCAACGGTGGGTGGTGGTGTTGGTCGCCGGTGAGCACCACATCGACGGCGGGCTTGACTCCGGCGGACGGTGGTTCGGGCGTTGATGGGTCTCGCCGAGGAGGGCTGCAAGGATCAAATTGAGGTGGGGGTTAGATCATTGGGTGCAAGAGAAGGCTACGGACGAGTTTTGGGCGCCGGAGATGGCCTCACCGAAGGGAATCGCGGTGGAGGCCGAGGCGGGGCGAGGCGGCCGGAGTTGGGGGAGGAGACCTCCTCGAGGTCCTCCTGGTGGTTTGTCAGGGTTCTGGAGAGGTGTTGTGAAGGTGTGGGTCTCGTGAGCGAGCTCGGGGTCCTTTTTATAGGCGATCCGAGGCGGTGGCCGTGAACGGGGATCTCCGGTGAAGGTTACGGCGGCACAGAGCTTGGTCGGGCAGGTTTAGGGAGTTGGGTGTCATCACGGAGTTCTACTGGTTCCATTTGGGTGCTAAGCAAGCTTGGATGGAGTGTTAGGGGCGAGCTCGACGGAACGGGACGGCGCGGGCCCGTCGGCGGCAGGGAGCACGTTCCGTGCTTACCGGGCCGCGGTGAGGGTGCCACGGGCGTGCGCTGGCATGCATGAGGACACGCTGAGGGCCAGGAAGCTTTGGGCGGCGCCAAAACGGCGTTCTGCCGTGGTGTGCCTTCTGTCGGCTGCCACGGGAGGTCCCGACGCCGCAGAAGACGCCGGCGAGGGCGGGCCAGCGGGCTACTGACGCCAGGAAGGCTCCAAGCACGCGTGTGCAGCATCCGGACAAGAGGAGAGAGGCTGCGAGCGTCGAGCCAAAGGCACTGTGAGCATGTGCCTGTAACTCTGAAGAAATCGACACCGTAAAACTGAATTTTACTGAACTATGCCAAGAACAGTGCAGCTCAGGTGTTCGACAGAATGTTTTTGGCATCTAGGGATTTTTCCTTGAGCTGAAACTTGGTGGAGTGGCCTCTCATTGCTCCAGTAGGCTGCCTGAATTTTGGTGGAATTTTTGGAGAAGTGTAGATATGAATTTCACCAAATTTGGCAAATCTGGTCCTAACTTGCAGTGAGTGAAATTTGAAATATTTGAAAAGAAGAAGAGTGGATCAAGATGGTTCTAGGTTGTGTGTACTAAAGACAATCCAGGGAAGTTGGTTTGGGATAAAAACTCAAAGGCAAAGTGACACTTGCTTTGAAAATCACTTAAGCTCAAATAAATGGCAGAAATGTTTTTAGGGAGAAAAATAATTTAAATAAAATCCAAAACTTGTTTGGACTTGTTGAGACAGAGAATTTAGATTGTTCAAAGATGGAGGGAATGGATTTTGAGAAGATTTACCATAGGAGAGATGGTAAACCATGGGTGTCTTCAAAAAGAAAAGAAGTCCCAAAAATTCGTAGGGTTTATTTTAAATAAATAAGTTTGAGAGGGAAATAACCAGAAGAAAAGCTTCCAAAAATTTTAACACCAAAATTAAAAGGAAAGGAAATCCTTGCCAAAGGTGAAAGGAAGTTTTTTATGAGGAAGGATTTTCTGAAAGAGAAATTTTTTAAAGGCCCTCCTTTTGAATCCAATAAAGTTTTTGATGAAAACCAAATCAAAAATTTTGGAGTGTCACATCTGCTGACCGGGCTTAGAGCCTCTGAATCCGGCATTAACTGCCGTATCTTCAGTGTTGTCGCTGTTAATGCAGCGCCTGTGCTGGTTGCGACGCGACCTACCATTGCTGTCCTTGGTATCCGAATTACCAGGGCTCTTGGTCATGTTATTGCTACAAGCCAGCCAGCTGTCTTCTCCCTCACAAAAGCGGGTCATGATTGTCGTGACGGCTGCCATAGATTTCGGCTTTTCCTGTCCAAGGTGTTGGGCAAGCCACTCGTCACGGATGTTATGCTTGAAGGCTGCTAGGGCCTCTGCGTCCGGACAGTCGATGATTTGATTTTTCTTGGTTAGGAACTGTGTCGAGAATTGTGTGGCAGATTCTTCTGGCTTCTGAATTATGTGGCTTGGATCATCGGCGTCTGGTGGTCGCACATAAGTGCCCTGGAAATTGTCGAGGAATGCGGCTTCTATGTCCTCCGAACAACCAATTGATTCTGCTGCAGGCTATTAAGCCAATGCCGAGCTGGTCCTTTAAGCTTGAGTGGGAGGTATTTGATGGCGTGTAGATCATTGCCACGGGCCATGTCGATATGATGGAGATACTCCTTGATCCATACCACAGGATCTGTTGTGCCATCGTATGATTCAATGTTTACGGGTTTGAAACCCTCTGGGATTTGATGATCCATGACTTCATCTCCGAAGCATAGTGGGTGTGCGGCGCCTCTGTACTGGGCTATATCACGACGTAGCTCAAATGAGCTTTGTCTGCTGTGTTCGGCCCGGCCGGATTTACTGTATCCGGCGTGACGGTTATCGTCTCGGGTCATGGGCCGACCGCGTGATTCGTAGATCGATCTTGTTTGCCTTGCCCTGTCTTCCAACATATTTCGCAGGTCTATCGCATTTCCCCGTGCCTTGGTATTTTTTGAGCGACGCCGGGGTGCGGCTTGAGTGGAGGGCCGAGAGGACTCTCTGTCGCGGCCGTGAGGTGGTCAATCAGCCGCATCATGTGCTGGTGATGTAGGCTTAAGTGCTTCCTCCTCTAAACGGGGTAGCAACCTGTGCTTTGGGTAGCTCTTGGAGAGGCGTTCGAGTTCGTATTCCTCGGCCGCAAGGACTTCCGTCCATCTGTCGGCTAGCAAGTCTTGATCAGCTCTAAGTTGTTGCTGTTTTTTCTTAAGGCTACTCACCGTGGCCAAAAGCCTGCGCTTAAAGTGCTCTTGTTCGACGGGATCCTCAGGCGCGACAAATTCGTCGTCGCCGAGGCTTGCCTCGTCTTCGGAGGGAGGCATGTAATTATCATGCTCATCTTCTCTATCTGCCGCTCTCTCAGGGGGGCTAGCTTCTCCATCCTCCTACGCTGAATCTTGCTGGAGGGAATTGTCTTCGGCAATGTCCGGGTGTTCTTATTTCCCGTGCCGGCATCACCATTTTTGCTTTGGCGGGACATAGAGCGGCGCCGCTGACCGGTTCTTGGGTTGCTTCTTGGAGGGGTCATCCCCCATTGTTCCGTCACCATTGCCTTCTTTGGGTGTATCTACCATATATATGTCATATGACGAGGTGGCTTTCCAGTGCCCTATAGGCGCTGGTTCATGTTCATCTCCTACATCGTCGTCCATACCGTCGATGTCTTCGGAGTCGAAGTTGAGCATGTTGGTTAAATCATCGACAGTGGCTACGAAGTGGGTGGTGGGTGGGCGTCGAATTTCTTCGTCGTCCGCATCCCAATCCTGTTGGCCATAGTCCCGCTAGGGCTCTCCTGACAAAGAGAGAGACCTTAGTGAATTCAGAATGTCACCGAAGGGCGAGTGCTGAAAGATATCCGCGGTGGTGAATTCCATGATCGGTGCCCAATCGGATTCGATTGGTAGGGGCGCGGAAGGTTCGGAGTCTAGAAAAGAGTCTGGCACCTTGGAGTCACGGGCTTCGCAGAGGATGAGGCTGGTGTTCGACTCGATTGTCATTGAGACTGCAGCCCCCGAGGCGGTGTCTAGCCACCCGTCCTCGATCGGCGCAGTTGGCTCCGAGCTAAGGGTCAGAGCTGATGCGGGTGTGGCCTCTAGGGTACTGTTCAGCGGCAGAGCTAGGTCATACCCATCGTGACAGTGCGGCGCGCCCGGCTTTCGCTCCTATCCGTCGAAGATCAAGTCTCCGCGGATGTCGGCCGTGTAGTTCAAACTTCCAAATCTGACCTGATGGCCAGGGGCGTAGCTTTCAATCTGCTCCAGATGGCCAAGCGAATTAGCCCGCAGTGCAAAGCCGCCGAACACGAAGATCTGTCCGGGGAGAAAGGTCTCACACTGGACCACATCGTTGTTGATGATCGGAGGAGCCATAGGTCCTAAAGGTGACAACATAGAGGAACCCTCAATGAAAGCACCAATGTCGGTGTTAAAACGGGTGGATCTCGGGTAGGGGGTCCCGAACTGTGCATCTAGGCGGATGGTAACAGGAGACAAGGGACACAATGTTTTTACCCAGGTTTGGGCCCTCTCGACGGAGGTAAAACCCTACTCCTGCTTGATTAATATTGATGACATGGGTAGTACAAGAGTAGATCTACCACGATATCAAAGAGGCTAAACTCTAGAAGCTAGCCTATGGTATGATTGCTGTTCGTCCTATGGACTAAAACCCTCCGGTTTATATAGACACCGGAGAGGGCTAGGGTTACACAGAGTCGGTTACAATGGGAAGAGATCTACATATCCGTATTGCCAAGCTTTCCTTCCACGCCAAGGAAAGTCCCATCCAGACACGGGACAAAGTCTTCAATCTTGTATCTTCATAGTCCGAGAGTCCGGCTATCCGGACACCCCCTAATCTAGGACTCCCTCAGTGGGCGAGGGAGATAAGATGCATAATGCTACAAAATGAACCAATCCCTCTTCCCATAATACAAGAGTGTTTCGAACACTAGTGTACTGTACAAAACGTTCTTATATTATGGGACGGAGGGAGTAGCTATTAATGTAAGTACAGTGATAGATCATGTTCAGTCCTTACAAGAGGACTGCAGAGCTAAACCTCTTCAAAAGCATTGGGTTGATTCTAAATTTATGTAAGAGTCCATACGGATCTTATAATGTCCACCAAATGGACGATTACGACGCTAACATGTGAAGTGATGCTACATAATCAAACAGGTATGAAAGTAAGTATGGTCATACAGGGTAAGAGGTACTCACAAGAGCAATGCAGTGTGCAGTATAGTTGCGAGATTCTATGGTCCCTTGAGAACAAATGTTCTTCTGCTAACATTTTTCGTACATGTGAGACATTAAGGCAAATGCAGAAATGTAGTTCAAATTGTGATGTGATATCATAGACAATACATTACGCTGCAGCCGAGACCAATGTGTAACAAGATTATTCCAGTCACCGTCGGATAAATGTAGCACCGGAGACTTTACAGAAATTTCGCTCAGAGGCTTGCCATCGAAGTGCGCTTGCCTCAGGTAGGAACGATACTTCATCAACAAGTGCCTGAAAAGTGCAACCAACCCTTGCTTGTCATCACAATCCAGTTGCTCCTCGCCTATTTAAAAGAATGAAATCTTGTGTCTTCTGTCAGCAGAAACATATGCAGTAATGACCATGAATAAAATTAGTACATTACTTACGCGCAAGTTGCGGAGGAAGACTGGAAATTGTTCTGTGTCTGCGGTATAATCTTTCCATGAAGGAAAGATGCGCACAAAGTTCCTGACAACAACATAAGCTTCGTCTTCTAAGCTGGGAAGAAATGGAACAGGGTCCTATTTGCTACAATTGGAGCTCTCTCTAGTTCGAAAAGGGATTTGGCAACTGGATTTGGTGTACCCTTTGCTGGAATGGGGGTTTTGCGTTGCCCAGCTGGTGCTATGTCAACTGGCATAATCATACTGTTTGCTGCAGTTGGGGTCGGCTGAGTTGGGGCTAGAGTCCGCTAGAGTTGGGGTATTTTGTGGGTCAGGTGATTTATTAGGTGCCACTACCTTTTCCAAATACTTTGCTTGTGCTCCTCCACGATCAGCAATCGCCCTCTTCCTTTTGAACGTCTGATACACAAGAACAACATTTGAATGGATAAATATGGTATGATGATAGATGGAATATGTACTGAAAATGGATAGGCAGGGCGTATTCACATACACGATGTGTAAACTAAGCTAATGGCAGTTCAACAAAGTAGAAGCAATGCAAAGCATCAGTTGTAAGATATGTCCGAGCAATGTAACCTTGGAAAGTTAGAGCAAGTACATTGATGGGTGAATAAGATAGGGCATCTTCCTCTGACTCCTCCACTAGGGAGCTACATTGACTTAGGTCTCCCTCTAGCTCAGAATCAATTTTAGGATCATATTCTGAGCATTAATCTATAGGTCGAGAGCGTTTGCATTGCATCCAGACTTGATTTTAGTCCCTTAATGCCAAGTTTGACATCCATGGCATTGTTCTGCTTTATTCTTTTCATGCGCACAAGCCCATAGTCATTATGATGTTGTTCAAAATCTGAGATTCATGAAAACATAAAAAGTAGTCAGATTATCTATGGAATGCATTGAGGATTCAACTCGGAGAGTGTCTCCCTATAAACCCCTACATATGCAAAGTTCACCTCCCCAACCATGCTGACCAGACCACGCACAGAAATACAAACCCCTTATGTCTCTATAACAAGTAGGCACACATTTCAAAACTGAAGTGGGAACATTAGAATCATATGAAATTCGTATTTGAACGAATAAACTAAGTAATTATGAGTGGCGTAATGTTTAGCTTCAAGGGTGGAGTGTTGTTAGTGCGACACAAAGAAAGTAGGCAGATTGTATTCCATGTAAAAGATCAAAACCTATGTAAAACAATGCAGTTTTCATTACCCACACATGATGGAAGAGATCACATAGAGAAATACAATTCACTCATGTCTACGGTTCCAGTATTTAGAAACAGGGTGGTCCACCCTAAAAGAATATTGACAACAAATATGACAAGGCAAGCATAGATGTAGTGAATCAATCATTTACTTGGGAGCTTACTAGGACAAGTATGCAGAATTGTAACTGCAGTAAGAGACCGTACAAAATCTAAATGAAGAAGTTTGTCTAGCACTTATTGTTTGTAACTAATCGACCTAAATAATTGGATATTATATCGAATGAGTAAGAAAGACAGGTAAAACTGTCAACAAACCTGGCTTGCAGTAGTAATCTGGGTCAATGTCACTACGACCAACAATCCAAAATGACTAGTTTCTGTTTCGAGGGCCGGAATATTGAAAACCCTGTGAACTTTAGAGGTACTAAAGATTACCGAAATACATTTGAACCATTAAGTGTAGGTAGCACCGAGCACACAACAAACCCTAATGATAGTCCTGCCTAATGAGTAATGAATCAATTAGAAAATGGGTGATGAGGAGTGGCTGCTGAGTGTTGAGGACGTATCTTAGGATAAATCGGATTGGCTTGGTGGGTGCTGCATGCCTGAGCTCTGAACAGACTGGGAAGGTAGGCACGGCGGCGCGCCCGGGCAGCGGTGACATTGTTGGGCGAGCGGCTCCTGATCTCCTGTTAGTCCGGCGTCTCCTCCTAGAGTCATGCCGTCTGGGGACAGCAAGTCGCCAGCGAGGCAGGCGGCTGGGGGCGAGTAGAGATCGGAAGCGCGCAGCAGAACAGAGGGGAATCGGGGCCTGGGATGACCCAAAATCCCAGGGTGGGCTGGCCCACCATGGGCACCCTGTTGAGATACACACCCGAGCGGCGAACATGCATTTTCAAAACTAATTTAGGAACATTTAGCTAACCAACTAAAGAACTCTGTTTTAATAATATCAGATTCGTATTTGAACTACTAAGAACGTATACTGATCATAAAAGGGGGAAACTCTAAGCATATTATTTTTAGCAAAAGAGGGTTTCCCCTCCGATTTCTATTAAAGAAACCACCACGGAACCAACATGGTCAATTAAACCCTAAGCATGATCAATTAAACCGTATTATGGCTGTGCCATAGCAGATTTGAAGCTGCAAACAGGAGAAATGATATTTAGCATCCATTGTTTGCTTCGAACTAAGAACAAAATTCTAAGATCTGAAAAGAAAGTAGAGTAACCAAGTTAAGATCTATTTTCTGGTTGAGATCAAAAAGTTGAGGAGATACGAATTAAATGAAATGCAGGGACTTACGCTAGCTCTATACAGTCTCACTGCAGCTCTTCTTGCGCTTGGGATGTTCCATGTACAAGTCCATGTTACCACTTGCTTGGATGTGCAGGCCTTATGCTCCTTGCATCCCCCTCTGCATTTTTGACATGGCAAATGGTTGATCAAATAAGAGGAATCGACCTTGATGTTGTACCGGAGGACATATACTTAAAAGGCTATACGGGTGTGCAGGATGTGTACCAGATCCCGTAGCGCCGTCATGCTTCGCTAAAAAATGGATTTGCTTGTTTTAGATGATATCTCTAGAAGAAATAAGAGTAAAAGTCAGAGTTGCATAGGCGTGTAAGCTAAGAGAGCAGTGAAAGGATATCCAAACATTGTCGGAACAGTGCACAAGGGAGTGATGTGTGGATACCTAGTTCGGGACGGTGTTTGGGCATGCTCGCCTAGCAAGAGTGCGGGTCACTTCAGAGCCGTCGAGGGTGATGCGCTGGCGTTGGCTGGTCGCGCACGGATGCAGATCTTGAGTGGCAGTGGAGCGCTACGATGCGGTGGACGAGACCATTGGTGAAGCCCAAACAGCCTCGGGGGGCGGAGGTGCGACGATATGCTCAGTGAAGTAGCCCCGGTGAGCTGGGAGACGGCGTCGGTGAAGCGCACATGATGCGGTGGAACTCGGTGTCTGTGAGGCACGTCTGTTGCAGCGGCCGACATTGTCGGTGGACCACCCGGTGCGGTGGATGAGGTCGTAGATGAGGTAGCTCCGGTTTGGTGGTGAAGCGCGACCATCGTTTTCGTCGTCGTCATCCGGCACAGAGGTTGGGAACGGTGGGGAAAGAGACGAGACGAGGGGCGATTCGATGGTTGGCGGCTAATTAGGGATATGAGCAATCTGGCGCGTAAGGGGACAGTGGAGAAGAGAGATTTTGCAAGGCTGGAGTAGGGGCCGCCAGATATTTCAATCCGAAATGTGGAAGAGCGAACATATATTGTCGTCATCCTTTTTGGGGGGGAGGGGGGTGGGTGGCTGGGTGCTACGCGTCCGTCCGACACGCGACCACCCCGACAGGACTATGCTTCGGTGCCTTAAGGCACCTGCCTTTGTGTCCATGACATGTGCGCCCAACAGGTGGCTGGCCCACATATCAGTGACCCAAAGGTAGTTGCCTTTAAGGCACCGAAGCAGCGTCCACCCCGACACGACCCTAGTCTGCCTGGTGTGCCTACATTTGATAATGCAAATGAATCTTCTTTCATTTGCATACAAATCTGTATGTATTACCATGCCCGTGTTTTCCTTGCAATAATTAGTCATTCGAAGCGAGATACTCCATCCGTTCACTTTTGTAAGTCATTTCAGACAACTTAAAATGAACGGTTTTGCACATTGTCTAAAATGTCTTCAAGGTCTTATAAAAGTGAATAGAGGGAGTACTATAAATGAATTAATGAGGAGTTATTCGAAAAAAATCGAAATGGAACCCACGCTAACGTGGATTAGAGTGTGTGTCACATAATTAGTTATTTTTATTAGAGTGTGTGTCGCGTAGTTAGTTATTTGAATTAGAGTGTGTGTCACGTAGCGATCTCCAATTCTAATGTGGATTTTGCATTTCACTGTATCCACGCTACTTTTTAATACAAATTCATATGTATATGATGAACACCATGGTAGTGAGAAAACTTTTGGATGGTTTCAAACATATGACCTACAAAATAGCACAACAAACTGAGTCAATGTCAACTTTTCAAAACTTAGTATGGCACGAATTCGAAATAATTACCCGTATGCCTGATCCTCGGTTCAAATCTTACAATGTACACCGAATTGAAACATCGATATTAAGTCTCGTACTATGTACATTCAAATGTTGTTTTTAGCCCCCCCCCCCCCGGTGCAAATGCTACATACTTCCTGTATCGGTCAATCTTCCTCTCCGAACCACCTTAGGAAGCTATCGGTTTCCAACACACGTTCATTCTTTCTCTCCATGTTTCGATCTCTAAGTCTCTCAACTACACAACCCCTTTTTCCACTCTTTTAGCAAATGTATTTACCTCGCACACCTGCAATTGCACCCCATACCGAGCTCTCTCTCTCCCCCCTCTCCCTCTCACCCTCTCGCGCTAAATACATGCATTGCCTATCTAGACCCCCTAACCTATCGTGCGCACACACACACACACACATTGTATATCTTGGTCACTCCCTCGAGACTGTCTCACTCTTTCTTTCGCATGGCGGGCCACACTCGCTCAATCTCGCTCTCTTTATCTGAGTATCGTTTAACATCATTTTCTTTCACACACAAATGATATATCTCCCTGTTTGGGCCTCGATCGACACACTCTATACTCTCTCATGCAGATTGTCTATCTAGGTCAGTCCATCTAAGCCGCCGCCACTCTTTCGACCTCATGGTGGGCCATGCTCACTTAATCTCTCTCTCTCTCTCTGTATGTCTCGATTGACCTCGCTCTTTCTCGAACAAAAACGATATATCACCATGTTTGAGCCCAGTTCGACCTATTCACATTGTATACTCTCTCACGCACACCGTCTATCTAGGTCACTCTCTCCAACCCGTCTCACTCTTTCGATCGCATGGCGACCCTATGTGATCGGTTGACCTTGCTTCCTCCCACGCACAAAATATATCTACACGCCTGTGACTGGATCATCTCTCAAGCTCTATCTTACAACCCTCACCCTTCCCAAAAAGCTCAATCGGAAAATATCTCTCTAGAGCATATATATTTGTTCAATGAATGTTGGACCACACTCACTTTGTCTCTCTATCTATATGTCTCTCGATTGACCTCGCTTTCTCACACCGTATCTTCCACGCGTTGAAGCTACTACCTCTCCATCCCTCGCAAAGCCGGAGCTATTTACATAGCGAGGGGAACTCCAACCTTGGATTAATTTGTGTAGGCATTTATTCATGTTAGTTTAGATTATATTTTCGTAGCATTCGGCCCACAACTACTCCAAACATCATTGCAACCCACGCAACTCCCCTAGTTGATTTCCCTCTGGCTCGGTCATCGCTCTCTTGCACGTCCTTTCTCGCCTTCAACGTCGCACCATGGTATTATTGAAAAACTATGTTGTTCTCTTTAATTATTATAAATAAGCTACAAAACTACACACCGATAGTCCACTTGGAATGGAACAAATTTCGACCCACAAATTAAAGTGCTACAAACTACACACCGAGGGGCCCACATGTCATGAAACAAATTTGGACCCATATACAAATTAAAAACATAAAGGACAAGGATTGAACATGTGACCGGGCCTTCAAGCCGCACGTTAATAGGCAACATACGTAGAATAGCAATGTTTGTTGTACCCCATTTGTTCACATAATGTTTTTATATTACCACAGCCTAATTAATGGATAACATGTAATATTATTTTTAGTACTATTTTCCTTCACTTACTGGTGGGTTCCATGTGTGCTCTCTCTCTCCTCCCCTTCTGCGTTTAGACGCATGGGCAAACAGGAAGAACTCGCGGGCGATGTTGCTGTTGACCATATCTGGACGCGTTCACAAGTCACGGCACCAGTTTCACGTACTAGCAGCACTAGTCAGTGTGTATGTGCAATGCATGTTAATTTGGAAGTATATTAAGTTCATGCGGATATTAACTACTAGGATATTATTTGCGTGTTGTCATGTGATTAGCACTATTTTTGGCATGAAATTAACTGCAGTCCAGGTCGTTGGATGACAAGGAATACATGTGGCTTGATGACGTTTTATATTTAATTTGATACGGCTCTAGCAGAACATTCAATCGATCAAACCATACATTTCGTTCAGTCTGACTCTGACTTTAAATTATACGAAGATCGATACAAAATAAACGTAAATGATAAATGTTTGGATTTTAAGCATGGCAATCCGAATGTTTTTCATGGCAAATTTAGATTACGCGGCGGCAGCGGGGGCGTCTCGCGGTGGGAAGCGGCTCCTCTGCCGTGCTCTGTGTGTTGTCGGGCCACTGACCGACGGCGACCGCAGCGTCTTGCGCTGTTGTTGGCGTACTCCTGGACGTTGGCCTGGCTTCAAGGAAGGCCAAAATGTTTTGGACTTCGGAGCGAGTCAACTGGCGGGAAGAGGCGACTGGCGTTGGTGCAAGGAAGCAGTCGACAGCGGCAATCCAAGCCGCTAAGGGGGGCACTGGCACCCGCGCGGGGACAGGCGCTGTCAACGGCGTGGCGGAGACATTCATGTGCACGGGTACCGGCACGGGCGCGCACGTCAGTGCACACGCAGGCGCATGCGCTGGCAGGTGCACGGGCACCGACATGGGCGTGCGTGTCAGTGCATGCGCAGGCGCATGGGCTGGCAGGTGCACGGGCATGTGAAAGTCGGCGGGGACCTTGTGGAACCCCGTGGGATCAAGCTCGGCGACAATGTGCGGCTCCCAACCCATCAATGCCACGGGGATGTCCGTTGGCGCAGTCGGGGCAACGGGAGCCGAAACGGGAGCGGGGACAGGCGCGACGTGTTCCCGCAAGGCCAGTTGAAGCTCGTCCCAAATCGCCTTATGTTCTTGAGACTCCAGCTGGGTGTCTTCCTCAGGAAACTAGAACACTAAGGGCAGACCATCATGATGCGGCATGGCGTATGTTAGGTCAGGCTAGTTGGAGGTAGACAACAGGAGAATCGGAGAGGAAGCGAGAGGATTGTAGCGATACCGGGTAGTGCGGGGTTGATTTTAAACTACGGCGCCGACGACATTAAAAGTGGGAGTAGTTGGGACGACAGTGGGCGGCAGAGCTTGGTCAAAGGGCTCGCCTCCCGGTAAGCCTACGCAGCATTCTGCTCGCACGCCTCCCTGACAGCCAGCACAGCGGTCTGCTCGCATGCCTCCCGTCGACTCACACGCTTGCTCGGACGACACCTGCCGATGAGAAGAAGGGACTCATGGAGGCACGTAAACACCCACGGTTTCAATAGTGAAAGCGTTCGCCTTAACGTGACAGGTCTTTGATCCAAAATACCTTGGCTCTTCATTTGTGCAACTTCTCATAAGCAACTTGTCTCAAATTGAAGAAAAAACTTACGAAGTAATATTTGTGCCATATCACGTGACCATGCTTGTTTCAAGAATTTATGCTCACTTTTGGATTTTCTGAAATTGAAGATCCAGGATTCGAAACGATATCATAACCTGCATCATGCAATAATTTTCAGGCCGTACATCTGTCCTGTTGTATTTCTTAAGAAAGGATTTGGTCAAACATTTTGCTTAGTTAGACTTAAGACAAGTTATATATGCAGAGTAAAAGGATAATCCCCCCGTACCAGTGCATTGCCTGATATATTAACTCAAGTACTATGCACGACCAAACGGTCTCAATTCTATGCTCATCCTGGTGTAGTGGTAGTAGTACTAGGCAATGCAGTTTACGAGTGACCTTGACAAGCGGCGACCGAGGGAATTGAACCATGCTCACCAAGGTAGGTAACGTTGTCTAGTTACTAAAGCATCCCTCCGTTGTTCATCGGTAGTCATTATGGACCGGGGACATGAGGGAAATTTCCTAGGGCTGGAATTCTGGCCGCTAGATATTTCGACTTGAAACGCTAAGGCTCGACTGGTTGGGGTTGCCTAATGTGCGTACCACGCACGCCACCGAAGGACACGAGCCCATTTTTTCGGATCAACACGAGCCAAGGTCTGGCTGGTACGCTGTTGGGTCCTACCATTCGAGAATATGAAAGGAACCTTTTAAATTGCCGAACGAATCTATGTGTATTACAATATCCATATTTTCCTTGCAAATACTAATCTCAACGTGGTAATTGATTTATGGCGAGTTGTCGAATTAGAGTGAGTTTGTGATATAGTGTTCTCAACGTGGATTTCACATTTCATGGTATCCCTAGTAAGTTTTCCAATGCAAATTCAAATTTAAAAGATGAACAATATGGAGGTGAGAAAACTTTGTATGTATCAAGCATATGACCACACACACATACACACAGAGACACAGACGCACGAACACAACAACAATCCAATAAGTATAGTGCATCTATTTTTCCAAACCATGCATGTATGACACGAATTCAAAAATACTCCTTCTATTGCTAAATATTAGTATTTTAGAGAGTTCAACAAGTGACTACATACGGAGCAAAATGAGTGAATCTAGACTCTAAAATATTTCTATATACATCCGTATGTGCCAGTCCATTTGAAGCCTCTAAAAAGACTAATATTTAGGAACGAAGGGAGTAAAATGTAACACATCCATGGTCCTCAGTTCAATATTTAAAATGCACATGAAATTGAAACATGAATATTAAGTCTAGTACTACAGTACATGCAAATATTGTGTTTAGGCGGAGCTATGATTGTCGGGGGTCAACCCCTCGACCTTAGATAAAATTGTGGAGCTCTGCTTAGGGTTGTTTAGATTATATTTGTCCCCACCCTCCCAACCACCGATTGGTTGTGCACCCCCACCCCTCCTCCCCGGGAGAATATCATGTGCCCCCATACCTTAGATTCTATATGCCGATACGAGTTGCTTGGAGCTTATAGATCTGAGATATAGTAGCTCACATGATGTGTCTTAATATTTTTGTAGGAAACCTTGATGAGTTTGAGAATTGCACACAATTTGTACAAAAACTACTTAGATGCCCTTTGATCCCATATCTAACGACTTCGAAGCTCGTATCACCATAGCATCTAAGATGAAGGAGGACATCGTATTCTCCTGTATGTAAGAATATCATGTGCTACCACACCTTAGATGCTTTGGTGATACAAGCTTTTCGGAGGCGTTGGATTTGTGACCCAACACCTCCTCGGTGGTTCGAATGGTTTTTTGCAGAAAATCCCCAAAAGAGTTCGGCCACTGCTTACAAGCACAAAGACTGCTCAGATGCCATTGGATCTCAGATCAAACGACCTCCAAGCTTGTATCACTGTAGCATCCAAGCTGCGATAGCACCTTATGTTTTCTCGCACAAGAGAGTATGAGGTGCTCCCGCACCGTAGATTCTATGGTGATAAGAGTTCACTGAGATCTAACGGCCCATAGTAGGAGGTTTGAATGTTTTTGGAATATACGGCTGATAGAGTTTGGGAAATGCGCAGAAAGTACAAGTACTATGCATGTGCCATCTGATCATTGATCATTCGACCTAGATGCTCATATCGCCGTAGCGGGTAATTAATCTATGGGGAGCACCTAATATGAGCACCGGGGAGCCGTTGGATCGAAGATGCAGCGGCACACACGAGGCCTGAATGTTTTATTTGCAAAAAAACCTTTGGAGAGTTTGGAAATTGTGCATAATTACAAGGACTACTTTCAAGCCATTGGATCTCACTTCCAATGGTGTAAAAACTCGTATCACCACAGTATCTAAGCTGCGAGGTGGATGTGATATTCTATGCCGCTGTCATTTTTGTTCGTAAACTTGCAAAATATGTGTAACTCGTGCCGTTACTTGTCTAACCGCGCAAATTGGTTGTTCCAAAAAAACCATCCTACACTGAAATATCGGAAGAACACACGGGGGTCCCACTTGTAATTAATCAAATTTGGACCTAAAACTAACAAATCTGAAAGACGAGATTCGAACTGGCAACCTGGACTACAAAGCGTAAGTCGATAGCCTGAAAAATGAATGGTTGTTGGCTTTGTCCCATAACTTGATTTTATACAGTACTTAGGTTGAGTAGAGTAGAGGGAGTGCCTCGTCAACACGTGCATGACCGTTGTCTCACTTACTAGTGGGTCCCAGGTCAGCGATCTCAATCTCTCTTCTCTCCATCGTCTAACCTTTGCACGGGCACACATGTAGAGCGGCGCTACCTTGCTGTAGTGTTATTACAACTAAAAAAACTTGGAAAATAGAAGAATCGCCTAGAACAAGAGACGTTGTGGCTGGTCGAGACAAAGCTAACCACATCTATCCTCCATGCCACGTTTGCATGATGAAGTTGTGTGGCTAGTGGGGTGTTTTCGACCGACTGGCTGGGTCCCGAGGTCGAACCATAGGTACTACGTCTGATTCAGTATATTTTTACGCGCACATTTTTCCTCCGTGCCGAGACGTGGCAAACCCTACTGCGCCGTTTCGGGGTCCTCCCGGGTGGTGCACGCATATATTCTTCCTGACGTGGGACGCCCTACCACGCGTTTTCTGGGTTCGCCTTGGTCATAGCGCCGAAGCAAGTAAATGAGTCGTCAAATCACGAAAGAGAACCTTTCCCGCCAAGTACATCAGTGAAGCACGGTGGCTAGCTAGTTGGGCTAGTTCGATCGATTAGCTAGGCCGCCGCCACATTTTTTTCACCCTTTTTGATCTACTTGCTGGCAGGTAAATTTAAATATCCACCGCGGCGTTGCTCTGGTGTTTGGGTGCGGCAGGATTTTTAATTTTTTGATTGACGGGAGCACGTGTGGCAGGATTTTTAATTTTTTGATTGACGTGAGCAGGCGCCGCAGCAATTAGTCATGATGACTCCACTTGCAAAATCCCACTGCTCCCTGATGTGAGAAGTCGTCGACTGGTGTTTTACCGTGGTGAAAACCAAAAGATTCCCCGCTCCCTCCGCATTCCCGTAGATTGCATTGCCTTTCAGCTATTTTGCCCCCTTTGCTTCCTCTCCCCATTACTTCTAACTGGTGCCATGGCGGCGTAGCAGATCACGGAGTCCAAGGTGAGGCGCCTGACACAGGAGCTGCATGCCAAGGATGCGGAGCTCAGGGCCAAGGACTTGGAGCTCCGTGAGCTCAGGGAGGAGAGGAGTGCCATGCTCCTCCGTTATGTGCGGGAGTTCACGGAGCTTCAAAAGCGGCAGGCGTCCACCACAAAGATGCTCAAGGCGTTGGCGGCATTGCTGCAGAAAGCGGTAGATATCATAGCCCATCAGGGGAGCCGGCTGGAGTGCGAGCGGGCCGATCGTGACAAGGTCTAGGGTCGCCTCAGCCACTTCGTGAGCCAAGTTGCCACGCACGTGTTGCGGCTGCGTGATTCCTACCGTCGTGCCAGCGCGACGATGGCGGCTGTCGGTCTAAACCCGTTCGACGACCTGGTCGACTTCAATGAGCTGCGGCTTCCTGACCTGGTCTCCTTCTTCACCTATATCTCCGAGGAGTTGAGCCATCTCCGCGCGATGGTGGGGGGTGAGCTGGACAAGGAGGGGTTGCGGGCTGCCGTCGCTGTTGCCGGGCGAATCCTTTCAGGGCTCCTTCAACGGAATCCATTCGTGCCATTGGACACCGTCTTTGACAAGCTAGCTCCCGTCGACCGGGAGCGGGCTCTGTGGGTGGTTGCACCCTGCATCACCAACGTCGTGCGCCTTGAGAAGCAGAGGGACTTCGGTGGTGTTTAGGCGCCCTCTGCATGGGCATGTTCACGTCTCGGCGCAACATGACCATTGGATCAAACTTAGACAATGCAGATCAGTCACTTTAGCACAAAGCGTGTGGGTGTGTTTGGTTGCATTCTCATCTCAATATAGTTGTTTCCTCTTCGTGTATTTTTGTCAACCTACTACTGTGGACTCATGCACCCTTCATGCTCTCTGCCAAACACCCAAAAGTGGGTCGAGAAGGGAACTTTTGCTCCCATCCCGTGCACCCTTCATACACCCTGCCTAACACTATTCGTGCTTCATATGGTTCATGTTTCGTGGAGTACTATAGCACCATACTCTCCGTGCGATGTGGACCTAGTTCTGTTAACATTGATCTCACCGTTCATTCTCGACCGGACAGTCGAAAAAGTGGTACTATGTTACATATAGGAGTAGTTGACATGCGCACAACATCATTTGTTATCGTCATATCTTACTACACTAGCAACAATATCGTGTAGTTCTGACGTATGGACCACTGCACATGCCTAGTAGTAGGAGCATTGTGTATGTTCAAGTGGCTGCCGTGTTTCACACCCCTCCGTCGTAAGAGTGGAAACGCTTGCTGTAATCATTTTTTTCTTCAAAAAAATAGTGGACACACTCTACCGTGCAGATCCTCCTCCAGCCATGCACTAAATTAGTCACTTTTGCCGATGTGTGGGACAGCCAGCACCTGGGTCCACCAACCATGAACTAAATTACTCCGTAGTAGAGTGACGGTAGACTACCCCGATCGAACCGCCGTAGTAATGCCCAATGAGCCGTCAAATCACAAAACCCCCTCCTTTCCAGCAGTAAGTTGGACGGACGAAGCAACCATCATTTCACTCTTCTCTCTCAGCTTCCTCTCTTGAACAAAACCCCCACACGCTTTGCTTCTCCCTCATCTCGTTCCTTCTTTCACTCTTCTCTCTCAGCTTCCTCTATTGGATGGATGCGGGAGCACCGGCCGGCATGATGTCTATGGCTCTGGCCAAAACCGTCGAGGCTCATGGTACGATGAAGCGCAAGCACCCCGACGAGACTACCGCAGACAAGCTCAAAGCCATCGCCCTGTCCAAGCCCCCCTCCTCGGGATCCCTCATTAAGCAAGTCCATGTAATGTCTCTTGTTTACGATCTTTTTCTCGATCTTGATTGTGTTTTTTCATCTAACACGCAGTACTAGTACTGGTAGTACAACTTTCTGGGTGATCTTGCATGTGATTTTAGTGTGCCAAATGTCGGTTCTAAATTCCTCTTTTGACCAAAACATGCGAGAGGTTGGCACTGATTTCTTATAGATTACTTTGAACTACTCCCTCTATCCCATATTTCTTGTCTTAGATTTGTCTAGATACGGATGTATCTAATACTAAAATGTGACTTGATACATCCGTATCTAGACAAATCTAAGACAAGAATTTTGGGACGGAGGGAGTACTTTATGAACATCAATGCTACCTTTTAAGAGGGTATATTTTCCTTAGTAACTTGTGTTATGGATATTGCATGTAATCCCTCTGCTCTCATGCCTTTGAAGACATGTTCTAGTGTCTTTGTTCAGTCATTTCTGTGCGTATATGTAGTCATATATGGAGTATAATATTGAAAATCATCTTATATTTCTGAACGGAGGTAGTAACAAAATATTGTTTATGTTTAAATTAGAACCAGGTCCGCGGTGGAGATGAAGTTCTCCAAGTCATGTCGTGTGAACTGGAAGACCTGATGATGAGTTCTACTGCTAAACTATCCAGCTGATGTGTCCTTGTCGCCATGTGTCCTGAACTAGTGTTTTCCTGTAGCATTGTTGTCAGGCGTGTTCTCGAGGTTGTACTTGACCACAACAATTTCCTGGATGTGCCTTCGATTACGATGGGTGTGGTTCTTGTAAAGCTTCCCAACAAATCTAATGCGGCTTGTCTTCATCATCATGTTTATGAGTGGACAGACCACTCTGTTAGGTTCTCCAAGGTTGACAAGATGGTGATGGTGCATGTAGACATCTCACACGAAGTCCATGGCCTAGTCAGTTATGTGGGGTTCATCCCGTAGGTCGGTGGCAAGAAATAGTCTGCAGAGTTTAGTTAGTGCAACTTTGCTTGTCTATAGTAAGTACTATTATTCATTACTTCATTTGTGTTTGTGAATGTAAGTGCATCTAGTGCCACCCCTAGTTGGTTTTGGAGTATTGACGACAAACCTAGTTGAGGGACTAATGTGTTTGTGAGAATTGCAGGATAACACAGGTAGAAGTCCCTCATTGATTTGGTTTAGTTACCAGAGATGACCCCTAAAAATGTACGAACACATTGAAGACAATGGTGGTTCATGAAGACATTCATGTCGAAGACAATGACATATGAAGACTCCCCATGAAGCCTTTGGAACTCGAAGACTTAGATCCTTCGTAGTTTTACTTTATTCATGTTGTGTCATAGGAACCACCGTACTATTAAGTGGGGTCCAAGAGAACCAGTCAGGATGACTGAAGTGATGCCTAATTCAAATCCTATGTCTTCAAGTGAAGA
The DNA here is from genome assembly GCA_034509565.1 of Triticum monococcum. Taxonomy (NCBI): domain Eukaryota; kingdom Viridiplantae; phylum Streptophyta; class Magnoliopsida; order Poales; family Poaceae; genus Triticum; species Triticum monococcum. Next base: position 445,239,551 of record CM067845.1, read on the forward strand.
CAATGAGAGAAAATCTTGTCCAGAGTCAGATAAGTCAGCTTTACTTGCAGCCCAAGTAAAGTTGTCGTGAGAGTTCAAAATCCGACCGTTAGTACACGTGTCAGTTCCTTAGTGACCCAGGGTCATTTCGGACAAATCAGGTTAGGGTTGCCAAGCGGCTATAAATAGTCCACCCCTACAACCATAAACGGTTGGCTGCTCAGATTTCAGTGCACGGCTTTTGTCGTTTGAGAGCAACCCACCTCAAAGCCTTTGAGAGAAAATCCTTAGTGAGGAGAAAAGCCCTAACCACCCAGAGCCAGAGTAATTGAGCATCACTTAAGTCTTCTTGTCTGAGTGATCTGAAGACTTATTACACTTGAGGACTGTGCATCCTCCAGACGGTTAGGCATCGCGTTCTGAGCATCCAAGAGGAATTGTGGATTGCCGGTGAACGAAGTCTGTGAAGGTTTGGGAGTCTACCTTGAAGACTTACCAGAGTGATTGGGCAGGGTCTGTGCGACCTTAGCTCAAGGAGAAAACGGTGAGGACTGGGTGTCCTGAGCTGCGTGTTCAGGACTGGGTGTCCGGGACTGTGTGTCCTTTGGTTTAAATACCTAGCCGCTCCAACCAGACATACAGTTGTCACAGCAACTGGAACTGGTGCAACATATCATTGTCTTCAACGTTTCACTGGTTTCATCTTCGCCTCTCTTTACTTACCAGTACACATTGTGAAGCTATTGCATGCTTGCTTTATCTTCTGTCTTCACAACTTGACTGTATGATCTGTTTGGCTTCATAACTTCTTCCAACCTGATCCTCATTACACTGAAGCTATTTGTCACGGTGCTTTCACTATATTGTATACTTGACCATGGCTTGCGTTGTGTAATCTAACTTCCGCTGCATAGTAATAGGCTTGTTCACTCTGTTTGTCTTCATAACTTCCACGTATTGAAGACTTTCATAAAAATCGCCTATTCACCCCCCCTTTAGTCGATATAACGCACTTTCAATTGGTATCAGAGCAAGGTGCTCCCTTGTTCTGTGTGATTCGGTTTAACCACCTGGAGTTTTAGCTATGTCGACTGCAGGGATAATTAAAGTCTCCGCTGCGTGCCCCGTCTTCGATGGAACTGAATATCCCTACTGGAAGAATAAGATGCGCATGCATCTTGAAGCCATTGACGTCGACCTATGGTATGTCGTCGAAAACGGCGTTCCCAAGGCTGGAGAAGGTGTCACTACGGCTGATGTCAAGAAGTTCACTCAACTGGACTCCACTGCCAAGAATATTATCTGTGGTCATCTGACCAAGGGACAGTACGGCCATGTGAGTGCCTTGAAGACATCCAAGCTGGTTTGGGACTGGCTCTCCAAGGTCAATGAAGGCATCTCAACCCAGAGAGATCAGAGAATCAGTGTTCTTCGCAATCTCTTCAACCGCTTCAAGAGAAATGACAATGAGAATGTCCAGCACACATTTGACCGGCTCACTGACATCACAAATGAGCTTCAAGCCCTCGGCGCCACTGAGATCACCAAACATGAAATCGTCAAGACGTTGCTAAGATCACTTGACAGTTCATTTGACATCCTAGACCTGATGATTCAAGAACGTCCAGACTTCAAGACACTCGATCCGTCTGACATACTTGAGAGGCTCAACACACATGAGTTTCAGCTTTCTGAGAAAAGAGATATCTACGGTCCAAACTATGGGCGAACTCGTGCCTTGAAGGCAAAAGCTGTGTCCTCATCTGAAGAAGAATCTGACAGCAGTTCTGATGATCCTGAAGACATTGGAAGGGAACTTGCAATGCTAGTGAAGAAGTTCCAGAAATTCACCAAGAAGAAAGGCTTCAGAAAGTCTTCACGATCAAGCTCAAGGAATGATGAAGCTTCTGCGCATGACTACTAGAAGAAAACATGTCACAAGTGCAAGAAAACTGGACACTTCATCTCTGAGTGTCCACGGTGGGACAATGAGAACAGAAAGAAGAAGAAGAGCAAGGAATATGACTCTGACGATAAGAAGACGAAGAAATACTCAAAGTCTTCGTCCAAGTCTTCCTCAAAGTCTTCATCACACAAGAAGAGTTCATCTGGCAAGGCTCGTGCGTTTGTTGGCAAGGAAATGGATTCAGAGGAGGAGTCCGCTTCTGAGGAGGCAGAGGTGGAGTCTGAGGAGGAGTCTGATTCAGGCATTGCGAGTCTGGCTACAGCCTACGTCGCCAAGTCCATCTTCAACACTGAAGACAATGACTCCATCACCATCACCGATGCAAATGACAAGGACGACTCTACTCCTACCTACTGCTTCATGGCACCTGGTGCCCAGGTAAACACACGCAATACTCACTATCAAACATCTAGTGAAGATGACTCTGATTGTGATTCAAAACCCAGTTACAAAACACTTGCTAAAATTGCAACTGAACAACAAAAGGCCATGGAACATATTCAAAAACTATTAGACAGAAGCGATGATCTGTTGGGTGCTGAAATGACTCGTTCTGAATCCTTAATTGAAGACATAAAAAATCTTCATGTTAAGTATCAGGAACTCGAAGATCGTCTTGAGACTCTTTCAAATACTCATGAAAAGCTTTCCTATGATTATCTTCAAAAGAAGCAAGATCTTGAGAAGTTGAGAGCGGATCATGAAGATCTTCAAAAGGAAAACGAGTCACTTCGAGCCGAACAGATCAGTTCTGCTCAGGAAGGATTAGAACCACCATGCCTTAGATGCATTGAGCATGATAATGCTATTTCTGTTGCTGAATGTTCCACTGCTACTGCTGTTGCAATATCTTCAACTGTTGAAGTGGTAACTAACCCCTCTGCTGAGGATACCACTGCTATTGCTGATGAAATTGCTAGGTTGAAGACATTGCTTGAAACATGGATGTACAAAAGTCTCAAAGGACATCAGACATTATGTGATGTCCTCAAGAAGCAGATTCTGAACCGAAACCCTAGGAAAGAGGGTGTTGGGTTCGTGAGGAAAATTAATGCAGATGGCTCTTACTGGAAACCTGAGCAGTACCCCAAAACCACATGGGTTGCTGCAAAGGAATCCTCAGCAGATCCATCCAATCTATCTGGCTTCACTTGTGCTAATCCAATTATCATTGATGAATCCTTTGATGCAAACTATAAACTATTTAGGAATCAGAATGGTGAAGTATTTGCCAGGTGCATTGGTACTAACTGCAGGAATGGACCGCCTATGAAGAAGATCTGGGTTCCAAAAACGTGTCTTGAGAATCTTCCTGTGAATGTCCTCATGACACCTCACATGAAGAAGACAAACCTCAGACCAAAGGCTTCATATGGTCCAAAGGCTTCATACAGGTAGAGGACTCATTTGAGTCGCACTAACACAAATGTTTTGCAGGGAAACCATGCTCAGGCATATGAGAGCGGTTCTTCAAACCGTCATTCTCATATGACCAAAAACTATTCTGCCTATTCTTATGAGTACAATTGCCCACCTGCTAGACTGTTTGCTAGGGCTCCAAAGCCAAAATTTTCAGATGCTGCACTTAGACTTATTGCTTCTAAGCCACCCTTGAAGATGTGGGTGGTTAAGAAAGCTTAACTCTCTTTTGCAGGGAAAGGTCTCCAGCACAAAACCAAAATCTTCTGATGCTATTGCTGGGGACCTTAAAAATCTTGTGGGGCGCAAGATCAAATGCCCGAATGGCATCACTATGTATTTCATACCTGAATCGCATGCTACTCTCCCTACTTGTCCTAACCTGGATCTAAGTTTTCATAATCCACTGGTTCGTCAAATGTTTTTGCTTCACAACACTCTTCGTGAAGCCTATCCCCCTAACTGCACTGTAGGGTACGACACCAGTGACTTCAGAGTCTTCAGAATGGATTATTGACAGTGGGTGTACAAATCACATGACTGGCAAAAGAAGTCTCTTTATGGACTCAACCTTACGTCCATCTGACAAGAGCCACATCACATTCACTGACACTGGTAAAAGTAAGGTACTGAGTCTAGGTAGAGTTGCAATCTCAAAGGATCAACACATGGATAAAGTCATGTTTGTTGAATCCCTTGGCTTCAACTTAATGTCTGTCTCAATGCTTTGCGACTTAAACATGATTGTAATCTTTGGAAAATATCGTTGTCTAGTACTAATGGAATCTGACAAGTCTCTAGTGTTTGAAGGGTATCGAAAAGATGATTTGTACGTGGTAGATTTCTCCGCAGGGCCACAGCTTGCAGTTTGTCTTCTCGCAAAGGCTTCAGAATGCTGGCTTTGGCATCGAAGACTTGGGCATGCTGGAATGAGGAACCTCCACACCCTTGCGAAGAAGAAGCATGTCATAGGCATCGAGGGCGTCAAGTTCAAGAAAGATCACTTATGCGGTGCCTGTGAAGCTGGGAAGATGACAAGGGAAAAACATCCTTCGAAGACAATCATGACCACTACTCAACCCTTCGAACTGCTTCACATGGATCTCTTCGGTCCCACTCACTACTCAACTTTCTCCACTACTGCTTGCCTCTATGGCTTCGTCATTGTTGATGATTACTCTAGATATACTTGGGTGCACATAATCCTTTACAAGACTGAAGTGCAGGATGTCTTCAAACGCTTCGCAAATCGGGCAATGAACAATTATGGCGCCAAGATAAAGCACATCAGAAGTGACAATGGCACAGAATTTCAAGAACACCGGCCTTGACACATATCTTGATACATTGGGCATCACTCATGAATTCTCAGCTCCATACACGCCACAACAGAATGGCATTGTCGAACGCAAGAACAGAACACTCATTGAGATGGCCAGAACAATGTTAGATGAGCACAAGACACCAAGAAAATTCTGGACTGAAGCCATTGACACTGCATGCCATACTATCAACTGTGTATATCTTCACAAGCTGCTGAACAAGACATCTTATGAACTTCTGACTGGCAAGAAGCCAAATGTAAGTTACTTCAGAGTATTTGGACCAAGATGCTGGATCAAGGACCCTCACCACACCTCAAAATTTGCTCCAAAAGCACATGAGGGCTTCATGCTTGGATATGGAAAGGATTCGCACTCCTACAGAGTCTTCAATCTCTTTCACTACAAAGTGGTTGAAACAATGGATGTGCGGTTCGATGAGACCAATGGGTCACAAAGAGAGCAACTACCAGATGTGCTAGATGAAGTTCCAGTCAGTGAATCAATCAAGCTAATGGGAACTGGAGAAATTATACCTTCTGAAGCTCGTCCTGAAGAAGAACTTATCATCGCAGCACCTGATCCACATGAAGACAATGCTCAGCCTGAAGACATTCCTCCCAATGACAACGTAGATCAGCAAGAGCAAAGTCTTCAACCCCTACATCCTCGTGTTGCCAATGAAGTGCAGATTCACAGAATAATTGATAGCATCAATGGACCTGGTCCACTGACTCGTTCAAGGGCAACTCAACTGGCAAACTTCTGTGGACACTTCGCATTCGTTTCAATCACAGAACCCAAGAAAATTGATGAAACCTTTATGGAACCTGAATGGATTCAAGCCATGCAAGAAGAGCTTCAACAATTTGAGCTGAACAATGTATGGGAGTTGGTTAAGCATCCTGATCCACGGAAGCATAACATAATAGGCACCAAATGGATATACCGCAACAAGCAAGATGAGCATGGCCAAGTCGTCAGAAACAAGGCTCGTCTCGTTGCTCAAGGATATACTCAAGTGGAAGGCATTGACTTCGATGAAACATTTGCTCCTGTTTCCAGACTTGAAGCCATCCGTATACTGCTGGCCTATGCAAATCATCACAACATAATCCTGTATCAAATGGATGTAAAAAGTGCCTTCCTCAATGGCAAAATTGAAGAAGAAGTGTATGTTGCACAACCACCTGGGTTTGAAGATCCAAAACATCCTGACATGGTGTACAAGCTCAAAAAGGCACTATATGGCCTCAAACAAGCCCCTCGGGCCTGGTATGATACACTCAAATACTTCCTGAAGAGCAAAGGCTTCATACCTGGTTCCCTGGATCCCACTCTCTTCACAAAGACATATGATGGTGAACTATTTGTGTGCCAAATATACGTGGATGACATTATCTTTGGCTGCACCAATCAGAAGTACAGTGAGGAGTTCGGATATATGATGCAAGAGCAATATCGGATGTCTATGATGGGGGAGCTGAAATTCTTCCTCGGTCTTCAGATACAGCAACAACGCAATGGCATCTTCATATCTCAAGATAAATATCTCAAAGACTGCCTGAAGAAGTTCGGTATGCAAGACTAGAAAGGCTTCACAACACCAATGCCAGCCAAACATCATCTGGGTCCTGACGACAATGGTAAAGAGTTCGATCAAAAGGTATACCGCTCCATGATTGGTTCTTTGCTTTATTTATGTGCATCTAGGCCAGATATTATGCTTAGTGTTTGCATGTGTGCTCGGTTTCAAGCGGCACCAAAGGAGTCGCATCACTTAGCTGTGAAGCGAATTCTTTGATATTTGGCTCACACCCCAACTCTAGGGTTATGGTATCCAAAGGGCTCAGAGTTTGATCTGGTTGGATTTTCGGACGCTGATTACGCTGGTGACAAGGTTGATCGGAAGTCCACATCAGGCACATGTCACTTTCTGGGCCGATCACTTGTCTGTTGGTCTTCAAAGAAGCAGAACGGTGTATCTCTCTCCACTGCTGAATCTGAATACATTGCTGCTGGATCCTACTGCGCTCAGCTTCTATGGATGAAGCAAACCCTCAAGGATTATGGCATTCATCTGAAGCAAGTGCCACTTTACTGCGACAACGAAAGCGCCATCAAGATCGCCAACAACCTAGTTCAGCACTCGAAGACAAAGCACATTGAAATTCGTCATCATTTTCTCAGAGATCATGTTGCAAAGGAAGACATTGATATCATACACGTCAACACTGAAGAGCAATTGGCAGATATCTTCACCAAGCCCTTGGATGAGAAGAGATTTTGCAAGTTATGGTGTGAGCTAAATATCTTGGAATCCTCAAATGTCCTGTGATCAGGCACACATCCTAACACTTATGCATGATGATGACTTAGATGTGCAACACACGAACTAACGTATATCTTCAATCAATGAAGACATACATTCTAAGTGTGAATACATTAACGTGGAATTTTACCTCGGAGCGCCACGATAATTGTGCACCGTGTCTGGGTCCAATACTTCCTATACGGTGGGTAGCGCCACCACCAAATTTTTCTGCTTGAAGTGTTTCACTCATGGCATTACATTTGCTATGTCTTCACATTTGGTTTGGCTTCAATCTCAACATGTCTTCATCATTATCTTCACTATGTTGATTATATATGTACTGGTGTTCTGTCCTCTACAGCATTCACTTATAGCTATGTCCTCTTGTTTGAATCTTTTGAACTAAGTGAATGTGATCGGACCCTAACCTCTCCATGCTTCCTACCTCAAACTCTATCTCTCCAAGTCATATGCATTCTATTGAAACTGTCGAATGTCTTCACTGCATCCTTGTCAGAAGAAGACACAGAGACAAACTTTAAAACAGCTTTCAATGTTTTTCCATCAACAAGAAATCCAGAGAAGTAGGAACGGCTCCCGACAAACCAGGCGTGCGTGGGGTGAAACTGCCCCCACAATTCCGCATGCTGGCCACGTACTGATCAGATGCGAATCGCCAGGGGCACCTGAGTAATAGCGCAGTGCCGCCCATATCCCTATAAATACACGTTTCATTGCGGTCATTATCTCTTCTTCCACCCTCGCACAAACCTTAGCGCCACCGCTAACTCTCAACGACACCGGCGACGAAGTGCTTCACTGCCGCAACCTCTCCGACGCCGTTCTCACGCCGACAGCAGACATCAGTCTCTCCGCCGTCCCCGTAGGTGTCTTCCGTCGCCAAGTTAGGGCACGGAAGATCGAACTGCTCGGCCTCAACTCTCACCTCGTCTAGCAGTTCCAAGTCTGGTAAATAACAAGTCTTTTTACAGCCTCTTTTGATCCTATAGCTCCATCACTTTCTGCCAAAAGAGGTTTCCATTCACACAAGTTTCATCCCTCTCATCTGCATCTCATAACCTACCTAGTATATTCACTTGTTCTTCATGAAGGAGTTAGATTCCTCACTTGTACTGATCTATGGGTTCGTACAAATCTGGAACCAACTTCTTTTCTATAAAGTGAATGTCTTCGCATGATGAGGTCAATATCTTCTAAATTGATTTATCTTCAAAATCTTCTGAGAATGCATATGACCTCTTCCCCTTCCCTCGCACCTTAATGCTGTCACAGGTACATGTCCGTGGGAGAATCTTTTGGTTCCCATAGTCTGCATTCATTTGCAGAGTTCCTACAGCGTCACATCAATTCACCCGAAGCAAGTTCCTGTTGGTCAAGCAAAAGGAAGCCTTTGAAGACTTTGAATCTCTTGAAGGCTTCCAAGTTAAGCTTCATGGCAACAGAAAAACTAGCAAGGAAGGGAGGCAGACAGAGACGTGTTGATACGACTAAAGATCTGCCTGAAGATTTGGCAGAAATGTACCAAACTAATCCTGAAGAGAGCTATGGTCAGCGCAAGACACGAATCCAATGGATTCGAAGATATTGGGCAGAGCAGTGGTTCCAATACCGCTTCGTCACCAAGGAGTATGCAGAGAAGTACGCCCTCACGAGGCCATGGGGAGATGTCTTGTACAAAAATCTCGTACCCCGAACCAGAGACGAAGCCATTGCTCAAGGCTTCTTTCCATGCATGGTCAGGGGACAACAGCCAGCTGACGCACATCCGTCATCCCTTCTCTGGTGTCGCGATGACACTCTGTTCAAGTGCAACTTCCAATTTTCTCAGAACTCTGCGAAGCAAAACAAGAAGGAGTTTGGGTTGGACTTCAACCCTGGTCCCTCCAAACCAAGGGCAGATGGCACACGCGACGCAAATCCCAATGTCATCGGGTCGTATGCCAATCTCGAAGGCCTCATCACTCGCATTCTAGTCCAAGGGACTGCCGTGAACGACCCTCCAGCAGACACTGAGTCTGATGACGCTCCTGCTGCCCCGGAGCCGAAGCAGATGAAGAAGAAGCCAAAAGCTTCCAAGCCAGCCGCTTCTCCCAAGATCTCCAGAGCGAAGCCATTGGCCACTGCACCTCCTGAAGCAAGTGTGCAGTCTGAAGACTTATCACGAGTCTCCAAGCCCCAAGAAGCCAAGAAGCATCAGCCACATACTGGCAAAGAGCTCACTGCCGCTGTCGTTCTGCGCTGCGAGGCCATTGATCTATCAAGTGACGACGATCTTGCCGATGACGCTCTTGAGCAGCTAATCAAGAGCAAGGAGGAGGCTGAAATCTTCAACAATCTGCCTCTGTTCGATGCAGTAATGATCCACAACTTCATTGATGAGTGGTTTGATACACCCAACATCAGCTTCGATGATCTGCAGCTGCCCATTGGCCTCAGCGTAGCCTTCCAAGGAGCTATTGCTTCCGAACTCGCAATTGCCCAGCGCATAGTTGAAAAGGCTCAGTTCAAGCAGAACATGGCCACGCTCAGCGTCCAAGAAGTCAAAGACTTCAAAGTCATGCTGCACGAGTTGAAGGAAAACTTTATGCAGAAACGTGCAGAGGCTCAGGGTTCACGTGAGCGCATGAAGAATTTGGCTGATCTCTGTGTGCAGGCCTACAATGAGGCCGAGAAGCAAAAGGCACTTGGGCGTCCCGGCATCGACCCCAAGATGGCCGCTAAGAAAAAGAAGATGCCCACTGTGGCTGAACAAGAGGCCCCACGACAAGAAGCTGTTCCGATTGTCTTCCCCACTGCCAAGCCTGGCTCGAAGCCAAAGCACCGCTCAACCGCTTCAGATCTCAAGAAGGCAAGGACAGCCGAAGCTGAAGCAAGGAAGAGGAAACACCCTGAAGCCTCTCCTTCAGACCCCACCATCAAGAAGCGCAAGACCAAGAAGTCTCGGGCTGCTCCCACAGAGCCCTTGATAGTCGAACCCCTCTCCGTTCGCTTTCCTCATGAAGATCGTCAGCTGACCGTGCATGAGCCTGCTCTCACAGAGGCTCCGCATGCTGAAGACATTCCAGCAGCCGACCCCAACGCTGCTGAAGACATTGGTCTCCAAGACAATGTGCAAGGTGATGCAGTCCTTCCTCAGCTCGAAACGAGTGAAATGATCAGCATTGGTCGTCCCTTGACGCCAATCACCCAAGATGCATCGTGGGCAGATCGCCCGCAGGAGGAAGAGGATGAGCCCCAGCCCACTGCAACTCCACCGGCGTCGCCTGCATTCCGTAGGCTTCGCCAAGGGCCAAGGGCTCAGACTGCTGACGACATTCCGGCTGCATCAGCCGAAGAACATGAAGAAGAGGACGAAGAACCTCAAGCTCCATCTCCCCCACACCAACAAGAAGAAGTTCTCAAGGAGAACATACCTGAATCCATCCCTCTCACTACACGTGATGAGGCTGACACCACTGCGGCTGCCACACCCAATACTGAAGCATTTGTGGAGCCCGACCAACCAACAGCTTAAAGAGATACTGAAGCTACTGCCTCTGACCCTTCTGTGCCTGAGTCTGCTGCCGGTCCACAGTTCAACTATCATGTTGTGCACAGGCCCCAGGTACAGAAGCCAATCCCACGACTGCCAAGGTTCCCAGGTCCTGCCACCGCTCCTGGCTCCTTTAATGTCAATAGCTTCAGGGCAGATAACACCTTCTTCAACCGCTCCAAGAACCCTTACTCAAGGGAAAGGATTGTGTCAGATAGGTTCTGGAGCTACCCACAGCGCAGCTACTACTCCTGCGTCCTCTACAACCAAGGCCGTATCTTTCCACACCAGCGCCTTGAGGTTGAAGCTATTGCTGGTCTGCCTGGTCTGGAAAAAGCACTGGACTGCTTCAAGCAAGTTGGCCTGCTGCCGTTTGTCACGGATGAAGAGCACTGGAATGAAGAGCTTCTGCTCCAGTTCTATGCCACACTGCACATCAAAGGCTACAACAGAGATCCGAAGTCTTGGATCCTGGAGTGGATGACCGGCAACGTCCATCATGAAGCCAATGCATTTGATATCATTGAGCTCACCGGCCTACCCACTCCAGGAGAACTCTTCGAAGAAGGCTGCCAACTCCATGCTGAAGCAGTTGAGGGCATATTTCAGCGACCTGAGCCAAATATGAGTCAGATGCTCTCAATGATGAAGCCATTGCCTCCTGATGCACCTTACCCAACCGTGTTCTTCGTTGAAGACTTAGAGTACCTGCCTAGAACTATCTATCACATCATCAGGCGGACTCTATGGCCCATTAAGGGGCACTCTCGATATGCCAAGGTTGAAGGTGCCATGAAGACTCTCATCTTCTGCATCTTGCATGGCAAATGCTTCAATGCCCAGGATCTCTTTATACGTCAACTTGCAGCGTCTGGCTCAGATCTCTTTGGTCTAAAGATTTATGCTCCATGGGTTATGAGGCTCATCAAGCTCCACTCTGCCATATCCTATCAACCCTCTGCCCGCAACCACAGAATCTTCTTACCTGATGTGGACACCTCTGCTGAAGCGATCTATACTGAGCCTGCCAAGCAGCCATTAAGTCTTCAGAATGCAGAACACCAGAGCTTCACTCAGCATGATGAAGGTGTTGAAGCCATTTCCAGAGTCTATCCAATGGATGGCACCACACGTGCCCCTGCATCAACTGAAGCCACTTACAGCACAGCTGCACAGAGGCCCAAGAAACGCGCTCGTACACTCACTGACCGTGAACTTCTTGTGGCTCTGCACCAAAAGCAAGATAGGCATCACGACTGGCTCAAAAGGCAGATGCGCAGTATCATGCAAGACGTCAATCGCATCAGGAATCTGGCCACCAAGAATGCCTTTGTCGCACATGAAACCTGTCGCCGCACTTGGAAAGGCCTCGCAATGATGTGCACTGAAGCTGAACTGCAAGAGGATGGCTTCAAAGAGAGATTCAAGTTTGACTCCACACCCCCTAGAAGAGTTGTGTTGCGTGGAACTCCGTCGCTTGAAGAATCAGAGTTCTCTTCCTCTGCTGCCACAGTGACTGGAAAAATCATTAAGGAAGAAGACAACGCTACATCACCACCACCTTCTTCAGCGCGCGTCGTCACTGCACCAAGCTCGCCAGCTCCACCAAACGCCTCCATCGACCCTGCTGCGCCTGGGAACGCGTAGAAAACTCTCTGTCTTCAAACCTTTTTGGTCATCACTGACAAAAGGGGGAGAAGCATATGATGTTTATAGTCTTCAAGCGGGTCAATAATAAGGGCGGGTGCTTTATTATATTTTGCTTCATGCTTACAACTCTCGTTTTGCTACATTTGGTTCTTTGAGTTGTAACACTTAAACTTGATGGTCGTCTGCTACTATGTTTGCCACTGTGTTTTTGCGAAGATAAATTCCGCATGTACGACGATAATTTCCGCACTTATATCATTTTGCAGACGTCCATTTTTCATTATGCATATCATTATCTTCCTATATCTTTACATGCATGATGGATTGTCATCATAAGTTGAAGTGGATTCCCACAAATACAACCTGCCATGTGCATTCGCGTTCCAGAAGCAAATCACTTATATGCACATCCTCAGGGGGAGCCCTTGCAGCTTATGAAGACAATTCCTTTACAATTTCACAAATTATATTCCCCGCTGAAAACTTCAACTAGTTTGTCATCAATCACCAAAAAGGGGGAGATTGTAAGTGCATCTAGTGCCACCCCTAGTTGGTTTTGGAGTATTGACGACAAACCTAGTTGAGGGACTAATATGTTTGTGAGAATTGCAGGATAACACAGGTAGAAGTCCCTCATTGATTCGGTTTAGTTACCAAAGATGACCCCTAAAAATGTACGAAGACATTGAAGACAATGGTGGTTCATGAAGACATTCATGTCGAAGACAATGACATATGAAGGCTCCCCATGAAGCCTTTGGAACTCGAAGACTTAGATCCTTCGTAGTTTTACTTTATTCATGTTGTGTCATAGGAACCACCGTACTGTTAAGTGGGGTCCAAGAGAACCAGTCAGGATGACTGAAGTGATGCCTAATTCAAATCCTATGTCTTCAAGTGAAGACAATGAGAGAAAATCTTGTCCAGAGTCAGACAAGTCAGCTTTACTTGCAGCCCAAGTAAAGTTGACGTGAGAGTTCAAAATCCGACTGTTAGTACACGTGTCAGTTCCTTAGTGACCCAGGGTCATTTCGGACAAATCAGGTCAGGGTTGCCAAGCGGCTATAAATAGTCCACCCCTACAACCATAAACGATTGGCTGCTCAGATTTCAGTGCACGACTTTTGTCGTTTGAGAGCAACCCACCTCGAAGCCTTTGAGAGAAAATCCTTAGTGAGGAGAAAAGCCCTAACCACCCAGAGCCAGAGTAATTGGGCATCACTTAAGTCTTCTTGTCTGAGTGATCTGAAGACTTATTACACTTGAGGACTGTGCATCCTCCAGACGGTTAGGCGTCGCGTTCTGAGCATCCAAGAGGAATTGTGGATTGCCGGTGAACGAAGTCTGTGAAGGTTTGGGAGTCTACCTTGAAGACTTACCAGAGTGATTGGGCAGGGTCTGTGCGACCTTAGCTCAAGGAGAAAACGGTGAGGACTGGGTGTCCTGAGCTGCGTGTTCAGGACTGGGTGTCCGGGACTGTGTGTCCTTTGGTTTAAATACCTAGCCGCTCCAACCAGACATACAGTTGTCACAGCAACTGGAACTGGTCCAACATATCATTGTCTTCAACGTTTCACTGGTTTCATCTTCGCCTCTCTTTACTTACCAGTACACATTGTGAAGCTATTGCATGCTTGCTTTATCTTCTGTCTTCACAACTTGACTGTATGATCTGTTTGGCTTCATAACTTCTTCCAACCTGATCCTCATTACACTGAAGCTATTTGTCACTATGCTTTCACTATATTGTATACTTGACCATGGCTTGCGTTGTGTAATCTAACTTCCGCTGCATAGTAATAGGCTTGTTCACTCTGTTTGTCTTCATAACGTCCACGTATTGAAGACTTTCATAAAAATCGCCTATTCACCCCCCCCCCTTTAGTCGATATAACGCACTTTCAGTGAACCCTGTATTGTTTATTAATATTACCTCTTTTGGTGTGTGGTCAGTCCTGAGAACGGTCTATGTTAATGTCTGTCCACTCAATTAAGTCTGTATATTTTGAAGTATCCAGATCATATTTTTTGTGAGGACGGTTTATCATTATGGTTACACTCCAATATCTTTATGCATTGCAGGGTTTATCGCACCCACCAGGATTTCCAGTCCCATGGATGATCGGTCCATACGATTTGTCACGACCTTTGGACTGTCCTGCTTGTGGGAGTAGGCGGGGCCCCTACATGCCATACGTAGTTGGACGATCAATCTTCTATTTAGTACTTCAACATAGTGATTTCCTGGTAAGGATTCACTCGTGTCACATCAAGTAAATCTTATTGATTTACTATCTAAATCCTATTGATTTAATGTCATGTTTTCTTTCTTTTCCTGCAATTTTACGATGCAGGTTTTGCCATGAGACATTTATCACAGAATAAACCATTTGGTTTGCTCTACGATGGCTATTTTTGTAGGTTTCACTTCTTATGTCGTGTCAGTAATGAAGGCGCTGTCCATCACTTATATTACTGGAAAAAATTGGATCAGTCCGTTGTCTGAGTACAAGCTGAATCCCTATGATGAACTACAGTTTGGTTTAACAAAAATGCCACAATCCTTCTCGCCTTTACAAGAAATGAAGAAAAAAACTGGATCACGGTCATGGATCCTAGTCAAGTTAGGAAGCTGGTCATAGCAGACCAGACACGATAGCCGCTGTCTTGCAGTGATCGAGCACCGACAGTTGCTCTAGCACTGACAACGGCAGCAGCTTAGTCTGATCCAGCTGAGGATTGGGCACCGACCGCGTTAGTGGATCAGTCTGATCTACCGGAGGATCGGGCATCGACACCGGCACCAACTCCGACACTGGCACCAGCTCTAACAAGGAGCACCATCTCCAGCAGCAGCAGCGGCTTCGACACCTGCACCAACACTTGCACTTGCATCTGCTCCGGTCCGTGCAGTTCCACCGGAAACAGACTGGGCTGCAGTTCGCACTTCATATACCAAAGTCCTTACAAAAACCAACATGTCCACCTTCTTGGTAAGCATTGGCTGCCCAAGTGTTTCGTTCTTTTCTATTTCCATGTTGTTTCACATGATTCACTGTGTTGATCTAACTGTTTTGGTATATCTTCTTGTTTGCAAACAGAGAATTCCTAGAGCAACGAGGGAGTCGTTCAACAATCCGGGAAGCCACGGCCAAGTTTCTCTTACCATGCGCAGCCTTGGTGTGAATGAACCTACTCAATATACCGTAAGTACAAAGGATGGTCGCATGATGATTGATGCTAAAGGATGGTCAAGGTCCAAATCTAAATCGTATCTTGCGGTAGGGGATGATGTCAAAATCAAACTTTGTCGGCAAGGAGAGTTGGTCCAAATGAACTTTGAAATTCTTCAGTAGCAACACGCAACTGCCGAACTGATCTATCCTCCGAGAGATTTTGATGTAATAATCTAGCATGGTGAAACAAGTGTCCTGTGCGTATAAGTAGTACGATAGTATTATTTATCACATGGTATATCGCTGATAGAATTGCAACTCTGATTGCTGGTTAGGAACTGTCGTTCGATTTCATTCCAACAGCTGCCGTGCTTTATTCAATTTTGTGTATTCGCCTTGCGACAACACCTAAAACCAGCGCCGTACTGATCGCTTGCAATATGAAAACTGCTGAGGTAGAACACATGGGCCCCCAAACATGCAGGGTCGGCCTGCGGCCAAAGTCTAGAACCTGGTTTCGAGAAGCACTAGCTCGTTGCAGAAGTGGCGTCCTCCTCCTGCTGTGGGTTGGGTGAAGATGAATGTTGATGCTGCGTTATCTCGCAATGGTGAAAGGGGAGCCCTGGCAGTTGTGAGCCGGGATCATACAGGCTTCTTCCTTGGAGCATTGTGGTGTGCGAAAGTGTTATTGATCCAGAGATCCTAGAGGCAATGTCATGTCACGAGGGGCTATCTATGGATCTTGACTTAAACCTGCAACATGTTCAGATTAGCACCGACTGTTCAGCAATAGTCAAGCATATCGGAGAGGCATACTTGGGGCCCAGCTAAGTTATTATGGACGATATCAAAATGAAGAAGAATATGTTCCAAACCATGGAGATCATACGTGAAAAACGCGAGTGTAATGTTGAAGCGCATGTGCTTGCAAAAGCTGCTACTTCTTTCCCCTATGGACGCCATCTTTGGCTCACAGGAACCCCCGAAATTATTTGTATACCTATGACTGTTAATCTTCAATAAAGCAGCTTTTATCCCTAAAAAAATCTGAGTATTATATTCTCAGCTGAACCCCCATAAAAAAAGCTGAACCCCCATAATGCCCATGGGTTGGAGAGAGAGTATATTTCTCGGCAAGGTGAGCCTGTGATATAAAAGATTTGTATATTTCCTTACAAAGGGAGTATCTCTATGTCAAAAAATATATTTATGTGTAGCTAGTTACTCTTGTCTTTCTAGTTCCTTTCGCTGATATGTGGGGCCACCAACAATGGGGTCCACGTGCCATATGCACAAATTAGAGTGCACAACTTCATGGTAGACACAGCCCGGTCGTAGCGCCACAGTAATGCCCAATGAGCCGTCAAATCACAAGCCCCCTTTCCAGCTTTAGCAGTAAGCTGGACGGACGAAGCGGCAATATTTCACTTGGCAAGAATCCCCTTCTCCATCGTCTGCTTGTTCAGAGAAAACCCCCTCTCGGGGATTGCATAGGGTTTTCTCATGGAGAACCAGGTACGAATTCTTCATCCGTCCCCGATAAATCCAAGTCCATTGGTCGCAGGTAATCCCAGGATGCCAGCCGCCGCCGTTGATGCATTTTTCTTCCTACTGAATCTAGTGTGTTTCATTTGCAATGCCCAAAGTGCGAGTACCCTACAGGTTTCTACGCCCTCGGTGAGACATCACACTTGTTCCTTCTCATCCTAACATAGCATTTTGAAACCCTCACAATATGTTCCTAGAACCCCCTTTTCTATCCGGGAGGGTAAGGGTTTTTTGGACATGTTGTGTTCTCATATTATTTTTCCTATAGTGTATTATTTGCTCTGCCAGAACACATGTACTCAAGATGCTTGGCCTTGCCATAACTAAATACACTAGTTTAATGGTCACAGTGAAGACAAGCCAGGGATATAAGTTCCGAGTTGGGTTCATGAACCAAGAAGATCGCTTCTTAATCCACCTATTCTATCTAACTAATCACGATTTAACTTTAGAAGTAGCAACGAATATCTCACGAAGATGCTACTTCTAACTAATATTTTCTTATAATTGGTGGCATGTGTAGGTTTTTTCAGAGTTAAGCAGTCTGCTCGTTTGTTACTCTGTTATAACTCGGCTGTTACTAATGGCACTGAAGTTTACTGGATCAACATCCACAAGTTCCTACACTTTATTGATCGTCTTGAGGTCCTTGTGGGGCGTTTCAATGGTGCAAGGCCACGTGGGATACGTGTGCCACTGCTGCACTCATTGAACAAGTCCAACTGTGTCAAGAAACTTATGGTATGAGCTGTTTTCTGTTATATATGTTGTTCATAAACTATTGCTTATACACAGTTTTACAGCTGTGATCTTTTTGAACAGGAACTGCCGAGTTCTATTGTTCCTATACATATGCCTGACCATGGTCGGGTCAGACTTGCGCTTGGTCACAACATGATGTTTATGTCGACCTACTCAATTCCCCTTGGAGGTGAAAAGATACTTATTCATGGGTGGTCTCAAATAGTAAAGGCTCGTCCATCTTGGAGAATAGGACAAAAGATTATGTTCATGCTTTTCCATGGCTCTAAAGTGAATATCCTCTTTATTGACCACGTTGCGAGATGAAGCCGCTTTCAGAAGGTTGTGGATGCGCGGGGTGGCGCATGGGCCTTGTCCTGGGGCATGGCGGCTTCACCCTTGGTTAACTGTAGGCAAAGTAGCACTGTTCAAGGCGTGCTTTGTACGGTTGAACTTGTATAAGTACTCATACTCCTTTCAGCTTTGGTTGTTAAGCGCCCCTGCTGGTTTCAGTTAAGGTTGTTAAGTACTCCTGCTGCTTTTACATTATGTCGTGTTTCTTCAGTCCTGTCTTCCTCCAGCCGAGAAAACCAAACCAGCGCCGACGGGGTCGCCTGCTTCTGCCTCCCACGGCTAGCTGCGCCTCAACGCATGCATCGCCGCCCCACCGTCACCTAAATCATTAACGCCGATGTCCTCTGTGCGCTTTGGTGCGGTCGCCGCGGCACCGCCCTCTCGCGTTGTCAACATGGTCAACAAACAACATGAATCGACAGAAGTACGTGGAGAGGATGATAGTAGGGGCCCACCACGTCAGCGTATGGAAAAATAAAATGCTTCCTCCTAGTGTTTTCCTGACATCTGGGACCCACGACATTGTGAGCGTATACAGTCAATAGACAAGAGAACAGCACAAGATCGGCTGACACCTCGGACGTAGCTACTCGAGCAGTATTTTTTTTGTTTGGTATTGTTGAGACGGAGCAAGGTTTGAACTGGATTGTGGCCCGTCTAGCCCAGGCTTATATTTTATGTTCACCATGTGACCAGCCCAGCTATTTTTTCTTTGTGAAAATGAGCCCAGTTTATTTTTTCTAAAGAATACCCAATCCAGGCCTACTTATTTTTCTCCGCCCTGATGTGCTGCAACTCTTTCAAGACGCCTGCAAATCTTGAAAGTAATATGAAATGAGTTGTAAATATAAAAATCGATGACAAATTGGCAATTACAGTATAATTTCTGAATTTTTTCACATTTTTAGATTCCTATTTCACTGGGCTTTAACCTAATTTAAATATATCTTCAAAGTACTTTAAATCTGGCTCAACATTTCGGTATTAAAAATAGTTTGGAACCCACAACAATATGCGAAATTGGCCCTGGCCAACCAAAAAAACGACTGCCATAAATTGCATAAGAAGTTACCATGAGCTATATATAAATTATTAAAAAAAGAGGGAGTGGTCTGACTTGTGGGCCTGTTTAGTTGACGCGTATGCAAGATTTTTTAGTTATTATATACGTCAACAAACGATTCTAGCAGACGTAACGATTGGATGTCTGTCACATCCCTAGTTCTGATATGACCTGGACCAGCTAGTTATTTGTGCATCATGTTTAAATTCCATTTAAATTGAAATGGGGATTTGTGAAACCCTCAGAATCATTTCTGAAAATGACCCAAGTAAAAATTGCTCCAAAAGGGTCCAAGAAAATGCTCATGTTGCTCTCTGAAAATATTGGACAGAGATAAAAATCAAATCAAATTTTTAAGAGCTCATAAGTATTTATTTTGGGCATTTGGAATTAATCCAGTAATTATTTGCGTTGGATAAATATTTTTGTATATATATAATATTGTCCAAAAATCCTGAATTTTGGTGAGGGGTTTGGATTAATTCCTTAGGTCCCTGCAAAATTTGACAGAATTAAATAAAATGGATTAGTATTATTACTAAGTCCAAACAAATTGCAGAAAATAGAAAATATTAATAAATAGAAACCAGAGAGAGGGAGATACTTACCTGGCGCCTCTGGCCGGCATGTTCCTGTTCTGGCCTAGCCCACCAGGGGCAGAGCCGTCTTCCTCCTCTTGCCAGTAGGCAGAGGGGAAGCGGTGCCCGACGCCGTGCACGCCGGCACGCAGCTGCCTGCCTGGCTCCTTCCCCTCACGCCAGACGTCGCCACGCGCCCCCAAGCCTCTCTTGCTCTCTCCCGTGCCATTCTCTCCTCCCCCTCGCGGCCGAAATCGCCATCGCCGCCGCCCATAGCCACCGTGGCCTCGGCCACTGCCGCACCTCCCCGACACGCTCCCCAGTTCTACCGCGACCCCCTCTCCCTCCTCACCGAGCAAGCAACCCGGGTGAGCTCTGCTTCTTCCTCACCGCCGTCTTCTTCATCGCCGGCTGCCGGAGATCGCCATCGCCATTCCGCCGCATTGGACCTTCCCCGAGCTCGCTGACGCCTCCGCAGGATCCGCTGTGAGCCCCGCCGGCGAACCCCCCTCTCCCCTGCTCTTCTGGCACCCTCCAGCCCGTCTGCCACCATGGCCATAGCACCTCGCCGCCGGCCATGGCGCCATCGTGGCTAGAGGCCGAGCCAGCCGCTCCCGCGCGTGTCACCGTGCTCCTGGTGTCACCAGGAGGCCGTAGAGGCCCTCTGTAGCCTCTGTCGTGCCCTGCAGCCACTTCCCGCCTGGAGCCGTGCTCTGGCCGCCGCTGCGAGCTCTGCTCAGGTGAGCTCCGGCCACCCTGCGTCCTTCCGTCGCATCGCCTGGATGTGCGAGAGCCCGGGCTACGCCCCGGTGCCCTTATCCGCCGCCCCCGTGGCCTGTTACACGGACGCCGCCGCGTCCTAAGGTCGCCGACGACGACCTCGCCGGCCTGACGTGCGGGCCCGACCTGCGAGGTGATTAGCTTAAGGCTAATCACCGTTTTGCTAACCCCCTAACACTGACAATGGGCCCAGCGCCACTAATTTTAACTAGATTAGTAAAAACCCCTCCGTTTAACGCTGTGACACTGACGTGTGCACCCCACACGTCAGGTTTGACCTGGCTAGCCGCCTTTGACCTGCTGACGCAATGCTGCTGTCATGCTGACACAATATTTTTTTTCCGGTTTTAAAATAAACCAGGAAATTCCAAAATATATTCAAAACTTCAAAAATTCATAGAAATTCAACCATAGCTCAGATTGAAATAATTGATATATGAAAAATTATCATAAAAATTAAATCTATCCATCTGTACCATGATGTAAAAAAACCTACACATGTTGTATATATCAAAACACACTTATGGCATATTTAAGAGGTTAATTTGGAGTTGTATTTGAACCCTTGGTTCAAATGGACTTCAACCAAATAAAGGCTAGATGCATTAACTCAAACAACATCACATACTCATGCCATGTTCATGCATCATAATGTTGCATATGCTTGTGTTTGATTTTCGACACCGTTCCTTCTCGATAGGTCCTGCTCCGGAGAGTGTTCGAGAGTACCTGTCTGAGGAGCAGTGCCCCCTGTTGATCTACCAGGCAAGCAAAACCCCTTGTTCATTCCGATACAAACCTACTATCTCGCTCCTGCTTTCATTTATTGCATTAGGACAACAACGATTCAACTGGTACTTTATGATGTGGTAGTTGAACCCATTCCTGTGCATGACCTATCATTGCCACTGTAAATAGTTAAAACCCACTAGCATGTGTAGGAGTTGATTGAGCCATGTTGTGTTCTTACCATGCTTTGCCTGCTATTGCTTAGAGTATGTCAGATCTGATTCATTGGGAATGAATTGGACTGTAATGCTATGTTCTTATGCTGAGAGTTAAGTGTGCGAACACGATTTGGTAAAGGTAGCAGTGAGAGGCCATGTAGGAGTACATGGTTGGTTGTCTCACTGGAACCGTACTTAAGCACTCAGTTCCGTGTATGTCGTCCAATGACTAGCTACTACCACACATTGGAATGCTTAAGTGCCCCTCTCGACTTATTAACCAACTTGATCTGTGTCCAGGAGTTGCAAATAGTTTCTGGTGTTTGTAGGTACTGCTATTTTTCTACCGAGTGGCACCCGGAAGGTTGGACTTGGGACAGACTAGGCACCGTGGCCCGGTGTACCGAGTGGCACCCGGCAGGTTTGGGGCCGTGAGCGAAACCCCGGCCGGATCTCCTTGCGGATGGAACCCGAATAGGCGATAAACCTCTGTGTGGTTAGTCAGGTCATGGCCGACACCCTCGCCAGGCTTCCGCTTGAAGGATGCCGAGATACATGACGTGTATATGGTGATAAGTGGTGAGAGCATGTGTGAAGAAGTACACCCCTGCAGGGTTATCATTATCTATTCGAATAGCCGTGTCCTCAGTTATGGACTTCTTGGATGCTTATGTGGTACATAGACAACTTAAAGTGGATACTCTAAAATGCTCAAGACAAGTGTGAGTGCTATGGATGGCCTTCTCGTGGAGAGACGGGGATGAATCCATAGTAGTGTATTGATGTGGTGATTAGTGGACTCGTGTGCGCTGCCTCATCTCAAAGAAGTTTCTCGTTGTCGTAGAACATGATAGCCACTGAGTCAAAGCTGGCTTGCTGCAACTAAACCCCACATTACCTTCTTGATACAAATGCATGTATGATAGGATCTGATGTAAGTCTTGCTGAGTACCTTTGTACTCACATTTGCTTTATTTATGTTTTGCAGGTGAGACATCTGTCTCACTAGTAGTACCACTTGGACTTCGACGAGTAGCTAGTTACCTCAGCTACGATCTTGGTCCCTTGGGAGAGACTTGTAGATAGTCAGGCTTCTGAGCCTTTTTCTTTGTAGTTGAATGGACTCAGACATGTAATGCTTCCATTGCTTGTATGCTGTGAATGATGGGTCATGTGACCCCTGTTTGTATTTAATGCTATCTGGCTCTTCTGGGCCTTTATCTATATGAGTTGTGTTATGTTGTGATGCCATGTTGTACATCACATACTTGCATGTTATGCGTATGTGTGACATGTATTGCTATGTGTGGGATCCGACAATCTAGTTGTTTATCCTTGGCAGCCTCTCTTATGGGGAAATGTTGTCTAGTGCTTCCTTGAGCCATAGTAGTCCGCTACAGCCCGGTTCACCAGAGTCCTGCCAGCCCAGCACTACTGTTGAGGACACTTGACTGGCCGGCATGTGTTTCACTTCGTTCCGGTGTCTGTCCCTTCGGGGAAATGTCACGCGGTGACATCCGAAGTCCTGCCTAGCCTGCTACAGCCTGGGTTCCCTGGAGTCCTGTTAGCCCAGTGCTACATCTCGGATTCATATGCTGTTGACCGACATGCTCGATGTGATTCATGTATGCATGTCTCCATAGGTCTGTGCCGCTTTGGGTTCACGACTAGCCATGTCGGCCCGGGTTCTCTGTCATATGGATGGTAGCGACACTATCATATACGTGAGCCAAAAGGCGCAAACGGTCTCGGGCCATGGTAAGGCGACACCCGTGGGGATACAGTGCGTGAGGCCGCAAAGTGATATGAGGTGTTACATGCTAGATCGGTGTGACTTAGTGTAACGCCCCGAGACCGATGTGCCAGGTGTCCTCCAGTTATTCGCCGTTGTTGCCTTGTCATTGCTTGCGTGTCATGCATTGCATATCATGTCATCATGTGAATTTCATTTGCATACATGTTCGTCTCAGGCATCTGAGCATTTTTCCCATTGTCCATTTTGCAAATCGGTGCTCCGTTCTCCTCCGGTGGTCCTTTCTACCTTCTTTTCATGTGTGGGGGTTAAACATTTCCGGATAGGACCGAGACTTGCCAAGTGGCCTTGGTTTACTACCGGTAGACCGCCTGTCAAGTTTCGTGCCATTTGGACTTCGTTTGATGCTCCAACGGCTAACCGAGGGACCGAGAAGGCCTCGTGTGTGTTGCAGCCCAACACCCTTCCAATTTGGCCCAAAACCCACCTAAACCTCCTCCATCATCTCGGTTGTTCGATCACAATCGCGTGGCCGAAAACCGCACCTCATTTAGACTCTCCTAGCTCCCTTTACCTATAAATATGTCCTCCCCTTCCAAATTCGCGGTCTAACCCTAGCCTCCCTCTTCCTCGCGCCACCGGACGTGTCTCCGTCGCTGCCGCACATGTCCGGTCCTCAACGCCGCCGCCCGCAGCCAATCTGGCTTCGCCACGTGGCACTCCGCCTCCGCCCGCCGCCGCGGCCCTCCAGGCCCATCTCGGGCCCGCGGGGGCCGTTCCCTCGCGCCGCCACATGAGTGTCTGCGCGCTCCCGCCGCCACCAGCGCGCCTTGCCGCCTTCGCCGACCTTCCGCCGGCGATGAGCTCCGCCGGAGCCGCTCCAGCCACTCCCGTCGTTTCGCCGGTGCGCCACCTCCGCCCGAGCAGTGAGCCGCCTCCTCCTCCGCCGCTAGCCGCAGGCGCCCCGCGCCCCTGCCTCCGCGAGCCGCGCCCGACCACCGACTGCGCTGGCGACCTCCGCTGCCTCCGCCGCGTCAACCTACCGCCGCCGCCTCGTCTTCATCTCTGGCGGATCTGGCGGATCGGGACCAGATCCACCGGTTCGCGAACCAAACGGCCCCTCCGATCTGGATCCGCGTCATCCCGCACCGCGCCATCCCGCGTTGACTTTCCGAGGGTATAATTTTTCTCTAATTCCCCAAAATTTCCACATTCAAATGCCCATGTTCATCATGCCGTCACTTTGCATCTGCAGCTCCGATTCATGTGTGTAGCATATCAAAATGTTCGTCACAGAGAGTACATCATTTCGTCTCATTGCATCATTTTCATTTGAACTCATCCTGATGCCCAAAATGCTGTTGGAAGAGTGCTATTTGAGATAATTGTCAGATGTGCTACTCCAAATAGCTATTTGTCATTTTTGCCATGATTATTGTGTGCATGATATGCCCCTGAGCTCTACATGAGTTTTGTTATATGATTTTCCATCTTTCCAGAGGTGCTATCCTTGTATTTTTGTGATGTGTGTGGTGACTAGCACAAGCTTGCAAAGTGGTGCATTCGTTAATGCTAATTTCAGGGACTTAGCAATTCCACTAAGTCCTTGATCTATTTTTATCAATATGCCATATGTCCATGTTGTTTCCTACTGATCCGTGCCTCTTTTGAGGATGATCAGTAAGGATGTTTTGTTAATCTTGTAATGCTCTATCCATCCATGTCTTTGTTTGCAATTATGGAGCACCGTAGCTTGAGTCAATCGAGCTCTACTTTTGCTATTTCGTGAATCTAGGCAGATTGTCTACTTGTTAGCGATTTTGCCGAGGATGTTGTAGTTGCTCCGTGCATGCTATCTTATTGTTCTTGCCATGTATAGCTTGTATAACATGTATTCTTGATGTGTGTATGCTTAGATTGTCATGACATGCTCTGTAGTAAGTGCATCGAGCTCGTAAACATGCCTACTTGATATCTGATTTTGCATGCTCCAGTTGACATGCTTGCAATTGTATTTTCTGATCCCTTTTGGCTCAAGGTCACTATGGGACTTTTGTTAAGTTCTTTGAGTAGCTCCATGCCATGCCTTGATTTGCCATGTTAAGTTCCTGTAGCATATAGTTTTCATGCTCCAAAGTGAGCTACCTGATCTGAAATTCCAGACAAGTGTTAATTTCACCAAGTCTGAAATCTATTTACCAAATGCACTTTTGCCATGCTTGGTTGAACCTGTAAATGGATGAATTAGCCGTAGCTCAGTGTTCATCTTTTGTCAAGCATCATGAGTGGATCCCTGCCATGTTTGAGTGTTGTAGCATGTTCATCTTGTTGCATTTAGATGGCTACTTGCTGTATATCGCAGGCCGATGGCATATTTGAATTGCTTGCCATTTCCAAACCGTGCATCCAATTCTGGCGTTCTTTATATCGATTTCAACTGAAATCACCTCCCCTTTCCAGTGGCACGCTTGGATTTCCATGTTGAGGCCAGGTTCAATCATTCCTTGTCAGATCTTGCATATGCATCACATATCGCATCCCGCATATCATACCATGTTCATGTGTTGGTTTGTTTACTATGTTGTGTGCTTCTTTCTGGTGTTTCATTCTTCGGGTTGGATCCGGTAATGTCGTGTTTGTGAGGACCCGTTCGTCTACGTCCACTTTGTCTTCTTCATGGACTCGTTCTTCTTCCTTGTGGGTTGTGATGTGATCATACCCTCGAAATCACTTCTATATTTGCTTGCTAGTTGCTCGCTCTTTTGCAATGCCTATGCTACGATACCTACCACTTGCTTATCATGCCTCCCATATTGTTGAACCAAGCCTCTAACCCACCTTGTCCTAGCACACCGTTGTTTGGCTATGTTACCGCTTTGCTCAGCCCCTCTTCTAGCGTTGTTAGTTGCAGGTGAAGATTGAAGTTTGTTCCTTGTTGGAACATGGCTATGTTGTTCCTTCTTGGAACATGTTTACTTGTTGGGATATCACAATACCTTTTATTTAATTAATGCATCTATATACTTGGTAAAGGGTGGAAGGCTCGGCCATTTGCCTGGTGTTTTGTTCCACTCTTGCCGCCCTAGTTTCCGTCATATCGGTGTTATGTTCCCGGATTTTGCGCTCCTTACGCGGTTGGGTGATAATGGGAACCCCTTGACAGTTTGCCTTGAATAAAACTCCTCCAGCATGGCCCAACATTGGTTTTACCAATCGCGACCTAGCCTTATCTTTCCCTTGGGTTCTGCAGACTCAAGGGTCATCTTTATTTAAACCCCCGGGCCAGTGCTCCTCTGAGTGTTGGTCCAAATTGAGCGATGTCCGGAGCTACCAGAGGCAACTCTGGGCTGGCCCACCCAACGTCTGGCTCATCCGGTGTGCCCTGAGAACAAGATATGTGCAGCTCCTATCGGGATTTGTCGGCACATCTGGGTGACTTTGCTGGTCTTGTTTTACCATTGTCGAAATGTCTTGTAACCGAGATTCTGAGTCTGATCGGGTCTTCCCGCTAGAAGGAATATCCTTCGTTGACCGTGAGAGCTTGTGATGGGCTAAGTTGGGACACCCCTACAGGGATTATGAACTTTCGAAAGCCGTCCCCGCAGTTATGGGCAGATGGGAATTTGTTAATGTTCGGTTGTAGAAAACCTAAAGTTGACCTTAATTAAAATACATCAACCGCGTGTGTAACCGTGATGGTCTCTTTCCGGCGGAGTCCGGGAAGTGAACACGGTGTTGGAGTTATGCTTGACGTAGGTTGCTATAGGATCACTTCTTGATCATACTTTTATCGATCGTGCTTTGCCTTCTCTTCTCGCTCTTATTTGCGTATGTTAGCCACCATATATGCTAGTCGCTTGCTGCAGCTCCACGTCATACCTTTTACCTTACCCATAAGCTTAAATAGTCTTGATCGCGAGGGTGCGAGATTGCTGAGTCCCCGTGGCTCACAGATACTTCCAAAACCAGCTTGCAGGTGCCGATGAGTCCGTGCAGATGACGCAACCCAGCTCAGGAGGAGCTCATTGAAGATCTTGTCCGTTGTGTTGTTTCATTCTAGTTGATCAGTAGTGGAGCCCAGTTGGGGTCGATCGGGGACCGTGTCGCTTTTTGGGTTCCTCTTTTATTTTGGTTCCATAGTCAGACATTGATTGTATCTGGTTGATGTAATGCTTTATTCATGCAATTGTGTGAAGTGGCGATTGTAAGCCAACTATGTATCTTTTTCCCTTATGTATTACATGGGTTGTGTGAAGATTACCTCACTTGTGACATTGCTTTCAATGCGGTTATGCCTCTAAGTCGTGCTTCGACACGTGGGAGATATAGCCGCATCGAGGGCGTTACAAGTTGGTATCAGAGCCTTCCCCGACCTTAGGAGCCCCCACTGATTGATCGTTTTTAGCAACCGTTGTTGAGTCTAGAAAAATGTTCTGAGTCATTTAGGAATTATATATCAGAGAGTTTAGGAATTCTTTTTACTCCCCAGTCTCCTCATCAATCTGGTAAGGCATCCTGACGTAGAGTTTTGTCTCTTCTCTTCTCAAATTTCACTAATTTTTTTAGGATCACGCGGGTATCTTGGAATCGTTCCGATCGATTCGTGACGAGAACATTGTTCTTGGTGCCTCCTATCATTTAGGGGTTGTGGCAGTGTCCCGGGGAGTTGAGCTCTGAGGTGTTGTCGTCACAATTTTATCTTTGTAGTTCTGGAATACCTGAGTTTAGTTTCGCCGACATCGAAAATCTCTTTTATGTAGTTTGGTGAGATAACCTCGATGCCACCCAGTACTGGGGCGGGAGTTCGGGAGTATTGCCATAACTCGTATAACGCATGCTTTTCGAAGGTTGAGGTAGATGATTTCCGAATGTTTCTTGGTTATGTGTTGAAGCACGGATACAGCTGGATGTAGGATTTGCTAGTTTTGGGTGAGATATTATGCTTCCCCTGTATCCCCAACACTTGCTGGCATAACCGGAAAACTTCGGGAGTTTATAAGTGGGAATTCAAGTAGCTCTTAGGATATCTTTCCGAGGGATATATGATATGAAACTGGGTTTCGACATCTAGTGGTCTGCCTATTCACGGTCGGTTTTACAGTGGTCTCGTTGTGTCTTAAAGAGTCCTTGGCTATGCCGACTCGGGGACGCTTCGTATGTCATTTGCACTGCCTTGTACATGATGGTGCTGTACGATCGAGCCCGTGTAGGCCCCACCACGAAAACTTCGGACGAAATCTCTATCATATGTTTGTTCCGGCTTATGCTGCAAGCCAATCCTTTGTTTTGTTTTGAGTTGTGGTATTCGAGTTGCTTCGAAGTCAAGTGTTGATTCCATACCTTCCCCAAATGGTGTTCTCATACTCCGATGTGAATACTAATCCTTCTCGATAATCGCGATTGTTATGCCAATCTTGTTCTACCGGTGTGTCTCTCTTCAAGTGGATCCGATCATCTCAACATCCGCAAGATCTATTACTAGTCCTTCCTGTCGGTGTTTGTTTCATCCGTTCCAAGTGTCTTTGTTTTCCCGCCCACCCACCCTTTTTTCTTCAAGGATTCAGATTTCTTAATCACTAATAATTTTAATGTTGTGAAGTCTCTCCATTCTTTTACGTCAATGTTCTTATCCGTTGATTCTCAGGAAGATGCCAACGAAGCTTCAAGTTCGTCACTCTTCACTCGTTTTCTTCTCTGGTGGATTCAAATCAAGCATTGGTGTTAATCATATCCTTTTTCATCGTTTCAAATACCTTCTCATGCCGGTGCACCTCATAATCCTCCACCGCTCGCTATTTAATTGTTTTGGAGTGCTGAAGATATCTCAAAAGATTTGTGTCTCCATTATCAATCCGTCCAAGATATCTCGAAGATTCGTGCTTACACTCTGCTTTCGTTCAAGCTCTTTCGAGGTTGTTATCTCATTTTAGCCATTTAATCTTACCGGTGCATTCTCTCTTTTAAATCGTTCTACGGTGTTTCTTTTGAGTGGGCCCTAACCCACAGGTCTTTTTCCAGGATCTTACCTGACTCTTCTTATTTTTCCAGAGTTATCCTCAAATTCTTTTCGAAGTTTGACGTAAGAATGAATTATCATCAGTCATATGTATTTCTCCAAGATCTTTCAAATTCTTTTCATCGTTGGTTCAACCTTTCCAGTTTAAATTCCGGAGTGCCTCTACAATTCTTGGTGTTGTTTCTCATCATCATTCTCTGTATTTGAAGACCGAAGAAGAGTTTTCCCTCCATATCCTATCCATTCTCTCAGACATTCATGGTTCTAGTTCGAGGCCATCCTCTCATAATTGTTTTGATTGTGAGAAAAAAAATTTCACCCATCCGGAGCAATTCAAGATTCTGTTCAGTTTGATTATCCGGAGCCCATCATCTCATAATTATTCATTCCCAGCTTTCAGTTATCATTCTCCAATCTTACCGGTGCATCATTCATGATTTTCTAATCAGTTCGTGATCTCCTCGTTCTCATGTATCTAAATCCTCTCAAGCATCTTCGTTCATTTTATAATTCTTCCCTGTGTTTCTTTATCTTCTCTTCATTCATTTTCAATTCTTACGGTGGTTCATTCAAGATTCTTCTTACCTTGTTATCATATCAATTCATTTGCTGTTTTCAACCCTTCCGGTGGACCGTCGAAGACCTTTCCAAGTTTGCGCAATATGTCTCTTCATCTTTTCTATGAGAATAAGTAATATGCCAAATCCGTTGATTGTCATTAATTTAAATTGGTGAAGGATAAGAATAATGTAATTCTTATTCTTGTTTCGTCCAAGTGATTAATTCCTTATTCTGGAGGTTCACCAAATTCTCGGTTTCACTTGTTTTCATCTTTTCTTCCACGTAGTTCCAACCTCTTTCAATTATATTATCACGGAGATCTCTATCTAAATCATTGCGAGGCTTCAATCTTATTCTTTTCATCATTCAATTAGTTTGGATCATTCTTTTATTACCGGAGTTCTTCATGAAGGTTCTACATGATGGTTCATCAAGGATTTAATTTCTTCTTGAAGTGTTCATCAAGATTCTTTTCTAAGAAACTCAAGCTTTCTTCATATTGTAATCCGGAGTGCATTCTTTCTATCATATTATTGGAGGTGGTATTATGCCATTCTTGATAATTTGAGTTCATGTTTAATGATTCACATGTTGTCAAGGATGAGATATTTTAAATCCATCATTTTCTTCATTGGAATTATCTTTGGTTATATTTCACCTAGAGCCTTCCCTCAGGATTGTTGTTATATGGTGCTCATAAATGACCCAAGTTCTTCATATATCCTTCCGGTGATAAGTTTCGCGTCTCCTTGTTCATTCCAATCCAATTCTTTTTCCGTGAGTGGCAGGTTGTCACCTCATAATTTGAGATGTATTCCATAAGACCATATCAAGCTTATTCTTTTCGTTGTTGGTTTTCAACAACTCCGTTCTAGCATTTGTTGTAACTGTGCTCTCTCAAGATCTTGTTTCCCTTTGTTCCGGAGGCATTGTGATGTTGCTCTCTGCAACCCATCTTCTTGTTCTTCCCATCATGTCAAGTTTTGCCTCCCTTGTCAACCGGAGTGCCGTCTGAAATCGTTCTTACACATTGTGCCATTTTTTTCAATAGTTCCGGAGGCAGTGTATTGTTGTTTTCATCAAGTATCCCATCATCTTGTCAAATTCATGTTCAATTCCTTCCATTTATAGTCGGAATGCTGTCCAAATTATATCATTCTTAATCCTTCTCTATCTTGTTTTAACCGGAGTGGTTTCAATACATATCTTGCCTTTCAAACTCAAGGTTCTCGTAATGTTCCTTGTTCCTCTTTTCTAACGGAGTGTTTTCAACTTTGTACATCTCCGTTATTTTCTTTCTTTCAATTTTTCAACATCGCAAGGTTTCTTTCATTTCACTCCTTTGTCAAAGAAGAAATTAGTTTACCACTTCTCTTTCTCTTCCGTTTTCCCTCCGGTGCCATTCTAGATCTCGGGTAGAGATCCCCTCGTAGTGGTGGAGTGTTGTAACGCCCCGAGACCGATGTGCCAGATGTCCTCCAGTTATTCGCTGTTGTTGCCTTGTCATTTCTTGCGTGTCATGCATTGCATATCATGTCATCATGTGCATTTCATTTGCATACATGTTCGTCTCATGCATCCGAGCATTTTTCCCGTTGTCCGTTTTGCAATCCGGCGCTCCGTTCTCCTATGGTGGTCCTTTCTACCTTCTTTTCATGTGTGGGGGTTAAACATTTCTGGATTGGACCGAGACTTGACAAGCAGCCTTGGTTTACTACCGGTAGACCGCCCGTCAAGTTTCGTGCCATTTGGACTTCGTTTGATGCTCCAACGGTTAACCGAGGGACCGAGAAGGCCTCGTGTGTGTTGCAGCCCAACACCCTTCCAATTTGGCCCAAAACCCACCTAAACCTCCTCCATCATCTCGCTCGTTCGATCACGATCGCGTGGCCGAAAACCGCACCTCATTTGGACTCTCCTAGCTCCCTTTACCTATAAATATGTCCTCCCCTTCCAAATTCGCGGTCTAACCCTAGCCTCCCTCTTCCTCGCGCCACCGGACGCGTCTCCGTCGCCGCCGGACATGTCCGGTCCTCAACGCCGCCGCCCACAGTCAATCTGGCTTCGCCATGTGGCACTCTGCCTCCACCCGCCGCCGCGGCCCGCCAGGTCCATCTCGGACCCGCGGGGCCCGTTCCCTCGCGCCGCCGCCCGAGCGTCCGCGTGCTCCCGCCGCCTCCAGCGCACCTCGCCGCCGCCGCCTTCGCCGACCTTCCGCCGGAGCCGCTCCAGCCGCTCCCGCCATTTCGCCGGTGCGCCGCCTCCTCCCGAGCGGCGAGCCGCCTCCTCCTCCGCCGCTAGCCACTGGCGCCTCGCGCCCCTGCCTCGGCGAACCGCGCCCGACCGCCGACTGCGCCGGCGACCTCCGCCGCCTCCGCCGCGTCAACCTCCGGCCGCCGCCTCGTCTTCATCTCCGACGAATCTGGCGGATCGGGACCAGATCCACCGGTTCGCGAACCAAACGGCCCCTCCGATCTGGATCCGCGTCGTCCCGCACCGCGCCATCCTGCGTTGACTTTCCGAGGGTATAATTTTTTTCTAAGTCCCCGAAATTTCCATATTCAAAGGCGCATGTTCATCATGTCGTAACTTTGCATCTGTAGCTCCGATTCATGCGTCTAGCATGTCAAAATGTTCGTCTCAGAGAGTACATCATTTCATCTCATTGCATCATTTTAATTTGAGCTGATCTTGATGCCAGAAATGCTGCTGGAAGAGTACTATTTGAGATAATTGTCAGATCTGCTGCTCCAAATAGCTATTTGTCATTTTTGCCATGATTATTGTGTGCATGATATGCCCCTGAGCTCAACATGAGTTTTGTTATATGCTTTGCCATCTTTCCAGAGGTGCTATCCTTGTATTTTTGTGATGTGTGTGGTGACTAGCACAAGCTTGCAAAGTGGTGCATTCGTTAATGTTGATTTCAGGGACTTAGCAATTCCACTAAGTCCTTGATCTGTTTTTATCAATATGCCATATGTACATGTTGTTTCCTAGTGATCCGTGCCTCTTTTGAGGATGATCAGTAAGGATGTTTTGTTAATCTTGTAATGCTCTATCCATCCATGTCTTTGTTTGCAATTATGGAGCACCCTAGCTTGAGTCAATCGAGCTCTACTTTTGCTATTTGTGAATCTGGGTAGATTGTCTACTTGTTAGCGATTTTGCCGAGGATGTTGTAGTTGATCCGTGCATGCTATGTTATTGTTCTTCCCATGTCTAGCTTGTATAACATGTATTCTTGATGTGTGTATGCTTAGATTGTCATGACATGCGCTGTAGTGAGTGCATCGAGCTCGTAAACATGGCTACTTGATATCTGATTTTGCATGCTCCAGTTTTTTACTAAGTCTATGATCTGATTATGTTTTTTCCATGTTCACATGCTTACAATTGTATTTTCTGATCCCTTTTGGCTCAAGGTCTCCAAGGGACTTTTGTTAAGCTCGTTGAGTAGCTCCATGCCATGCCTTGCTTTGCCATGTTAAGTTCCTGTAGCATATAGTTTTCATGCTCCAAAGTGAGGTACCTGATCTGAAATTCCAGACAAGTGTTAATTTCACTAAGTCTGAAATCTGTTTACCAAATGCACTTTTTCCATGCTTGGTTGAACCTGCTAATGGATGAATTAGCCATAGCTAAGTGTTCATCTTTTGCCAAGAATCATGAGTGGATCCCTGCCATGTAATTTGATGCCATGTTTGAGTGTTGTAGCATGTTCATCTTGTTGCATTTAGATGGCTACATGCTGTATATCGCAGGCCGGTGCCATATTTGAATTGATTGCCATTTCCAAACCGTGCATCCGATTCCGGCGTTCTTTATATCGATTTCAACCGAAATCACCTCACCTTTCCCGTGGCACTCTTGGATTTCCAAGTTGAGGCCAGGTTCAATCATTCCTTGCCAGATCTTGCATATGCATCACATATCGCATCCCGCATATCATACCATGTTCATGTGTTGGTTTGTTTACTATGTTGTGTGCTTCTTTCCGGTGTTTCATTCTTCGGGTTGGATACGGTAACGTCGTGTTTGTGAGGACCCATTCGTCTACGTCCGCTTTGTCTTCTTCATGGACTCGTTCTTCTTCCTTGCGGGATTTCAGGCAAGATGATCATACCCTCGAAATCACTTCTATCTTTGCTTGCTAGTTGCTCGCTCTTTTGCTATGCCTATGCTGCGATACCTACCACTTGCTTATCATGCCTCCCATATTGTTGAACCAAGCCTCTAACCCACCTTGTCCTAGCAAACCATTGTTTGGCTATGTTACCACTTTGCTCAGCCCCTCTTATAGCGTTGTTAGTTGCAGGTGAAGATTGAAGTTTGTTCCTTGTTGGAACATGGCTATGTTGTTCCTTGTTGGAACATGTTTACTTGTTGGGATATCACAATACCTTTTATTTAATTAATGCATCTATATACTTGGTAAAGGGTGGAAGGCTCGACCTTTTGCCTGGTGTTTTGTTCCACTCTTGCCGCCCTAGTTTCCGTCATATCGGTGTTATGTTCCCGGATCTTGCGTTCCTTACGCGGTTGGGTGATAATGGGAACCCCTTGACAGTTTGGCTTGAATAAAACTCCTCCAGCATGGCCCAACATTGGTTTTACCATTTGCCACCTAGCCTTTTCTTTCCCTTGGGTTCTGCAGACTCAAGGGTCATCTTTATTTAAACCCCCGGGCCAGTGCTCCTCTGAGTGTTGGTCCAAACTGAGCGATGTTCGGAGCTACCAGAGGCAACTCTGGGCTGGCCCACCCGACATCTGGCTCATCCGGTGTGCCCCGAGAACGAGATATGTGCAGCTCCTATCGGGATTTGTCGGCACATCTGGGTGGCTTTGCTGGTCTTATTTTACAATTGTCGAAATGTCTTGTAACCGGGATTCCGAGTCTGATTGGGTCTTCCCGCTAGAAGGAATATCCTTCGTTGACCGTGAGAGCTTGTGATGGGCTAATGTCAGGACCCCGATTCTAAGTCACACCGATCTAGCATGTAACACCTCATATCACTTTGCGGCCTCACGCACGGTATCCCCGCGGGTGTCGCCTTACCATGGTCCGGGACCATTTGCGCCTTTTGGCTCGCGTATATGATTGTGTCGCTAGCATCCATATGACTGAGAACCCGGGCCGACATGGCTAGTCGTGAACCCAAAGCGGCACTAACCTATGGGAACATGCATACATGATTCACATCGAGCGTGTCGGTCAGCAGCGTGAGAATCCGGGCTGTAGCACTGGGCTAACAGGACTCCGGGGAACCCGGGCTGTAGCAGGCTAGGCAGGACTCCGGTTGTCACCGCGTGACATTTCCCCGAAGGGACAGACACAGGAACGAAGTGAAACACATGCCGGCCAATCAAGTGTCCTGAGTAGTAGTGCTGGGCTAGCAGGACTCCGATGAACCCGGCTGTAGCGGACTACTATGGCTCAAGAAAGCACTAGACTACATTTCCCCAAAAGAGAGACTGCCAAGGATAAACAACTAGATTGTCGGATCCCACACATAGCAATACACGTCACACATACGAATCACATGCAAGTATGTGTTGTACAACATGGCATCACAACCTAACGCAAACTCATATAGATAAAGGCTCAGAAGAGCCACATCGCATAAATACAAATAGGGGTCACATGACCCATCATTCAGAGCATTACATGTCTGAGTACAAACAAATACAAAAGAAAAGGGCTGAGAAGCCTGACTATCTACAAGACCCTCCCAAGGGTACAAGATCGTAGCTAAGGTAACAAGCTACTCGTCCAAGTCCAAGTGGTACTACTAGTGAGACTGATGTCTCATCTGCAAAACATAAATAAAGCAAATGTGAGTACAAAGGTACTCAGCAAGACTTACATCAGATCCTATCATACATGCATTGGTATCAAGAAGGTGAAGTGGGGTTTAGTTGCAGCAAGCCAGCTTTGACTCAGTGGCTATCCTGTTCTACGACAACGAGAAACTTCTTTGAGATGAGGCAGCGCACACGAGTCCACTAATCACCATGTCAATACACTACTATGGATTCATTCCCGTCTTCCTACGAGAAGGCCATCCATAGCACTCACACTTGTCTTGAGCATTTTAGAGTATCCACTCCAAGTTGTCTATGTACCACATAAGCATCCAAGAAGTCCATAACCGAGGACACGGCTATCCGAATAGATCATGATAACCCTGCAGGGGTGTACTTCATCACACACGCTCTCACCACTTATCACCATGTACACGTCATGTATCTCGACAACCTTCAAGCGGAAGCCTGGCGAGGGTGTCGGCCACGACCTGACTAACCATGCAAGACTCTAGTCCAGGTTTATCGCCTATTCGGGTTCCATCCACAAGGAGATCCGGCCGAGGTTTCGCTCACGGCCCCAAACGATGTGTACAGGGTTCCCGAGCCCACCATCCGGGTGCCACTCGGTACACTGGGCCACGTGTGCCTAGTCTGTCCCAAGTCCACCCTGCTAGGTGCCACTCGGTAGAAAATAGCACTACCTACAAACACCAGAAACTATTTGCAACTCCTGGGCAGAGATCAAGGCGATTAATAAGTCGAGAGAGCTTGGAGCGCCCGGAGCTCAATGTGTGGTAGTAGCTAGTCATTGGACAACTTACACAGAACTCAGTTCTTAAGGACGTTCCCAATGAGATAACCCACCATGTACTCCTACATGGCCTCTCACCGCTACCTTTACCAAATTGTGTTCACATGCTTAACTATTATTACCAGAACATATCATAACATTCCAATTCATCCCCGATGAATCAGACCTGACACAACTCTAAGCAATAGTAGGCATGGCATGGTAGAAGCATAACATGGCTCAATCAATTCCTACACATGCTAGTGGGTTTTAACTATTTACTGTGGCAATGACAGGTCATGCAGAGGAATGGGTTCAACTACCGCAACATAAAGTAGCGGTTGAATCATTGTTGCCCTAATGCAATAAATGAGAGCAGGAGCAAGAGAGTAGGATATTATCGGAATGAACAAGGGGGGGGGGGGGTTGCTTGCCTGGTAGATCAACAAGGAAGGCACTGCTCCTCTGACAGGTACTCTAGATCGGTCTCCGGAGCAGGACCTATCGAGAAGGAATGGTGTCGGCAATCAATACACAATCATATGCAAAAATATGATGCATGAAGATGGCATGAATATGTGATGTTGTTTGAGGTGATGCATCTAGCATTTTATTTGGTTGAAGTCCATTTGAACCAAAGGTTCAAATGCAACTCCAAAATAAGCTCTTAAATATGCCATAAGTGTGTTTTCATATATACAGTATGTATAGGTTGGTTTGTCATGCATGAAAATGGTACAGATGGATAGATTGAATTTTTCTGATCATTTTTCATCTATAAATTATTTCAATCTGAGCTACGGTTGAATTTCTATGATTTTTGAAGTTTAGAACATTTTCTGGAATTTCCTGATTAATTTTAAACCAAAAAATGAATAACTGCGTCAGCCTGACGTCAGCGTGACGTCAGCGAGTCAACGGGTCGGTCCAGGTCAAACCTGACCAGTGGGACCCGTATGTCAGTGTCTAACTAACTAATCTAGTTTAGTTAGTGGCCTCGGGCCCACATGTCAGTATCAGGTTTAGTTAAATGATGATTAGCCTTAAGCTAATCACCTGACCCATGGGGCCCACCTGACGGACCCGTGAGGTCAAAGGGGTCAAACACGGTCAGCCCACCAGCGTTTAGCCGCCGGCGATGCAGGACGCGGAGGAGGCCTCAGATTTGGTCCTCCGGTGACCATTTGGGCGGCGGAGGCCACGAGCGAGGAGCCAGAGCTCATCCGCGTCTTCTGGGGCAAGTGGAAGAGGCAGGGCTGGCTGGAGCTCACCGGAATCAAGCTTGAGGCGGCGGCCAGAGTTCGGCTCCAGGCGTAAATGGGCTGCGGGGCACGGGGAGGCCACCCAAGGGGTTCTGGCACTAGGAGCACGATGGGGTGCTCGGTTTGGGCGGAGGTGGGCCGAGACGACGGCGGCGACATGGCTGTGTGGCGGCGAGCTTCGGTCATGGCGGCGCTAGCGCTAGAGGACGCGAGGGACGACGGGGCAAGGGGGAACCGGGTCAACTGCTCACCGTGGAGCTGCAGGGATGGTAAGCGGGCTCGGGGACGCGCCGGAGTGGCCGGATCAATGAAGCAGGGCGCCGGAGCCGAAGCTTGAAGACGATGATGATGTCGGCTGCTCAGGGCCTATGTGCTTCCTTCCTTCGGTCTAGAGGTGAAGCGGGAGGTGGTGGAGGCTCTGGACAGCTCGGGGAGGCAAGGCGACGGCGGTGGGCGCAGCGGCTCATGGCGGCGTGCTCAGGCGCGTGAGGGGGAGGGCGAGGGAGAGAGACAGAGGAAAGGGGAGGGCACGGGGTGAGAGTGAAGGAGGTCGGGGTGGTGTGTGGCGCTCGCAGCGGCCTCCAGCGGCAGCGGCAAGCAGGAGCTGGCCGAGCGCGTGTGTGCGCGCCATGGCCACACGCCCTCCTGCCTACTGGCAGGAGGTTAGGGGTGACTGGCGCTTGGGCCTCGTGGGCTGGCAGTCCACTGGACCGGCCAGGTAAGCCCAGTTAAGTTTCTCCCCTTTTCCTATTTTGTTTTTTTTTTCTAATTTCTGACCTTTGTTTTGATTTAGTAATAGTACTAATTCAATTTATTTTCTTCTGAAAATTAATGTAGGAACTTTATTGGATTATTCCAAAGCCCCACAGTAAAAATTAGAATTATTGGACATGTATAATATATTTAACATATATATATCCTATGCAAATATTTACCGGATTAACTCAAATGGCCAAAAATAAATACTTCTGAGCTCCAAAAAATATTGGTTGGAATTTTACCTCTGGCCAATATTTTTAGAGAAAATCAGGAACATTTTCTTGGGCCAAATTGAAGAAATTTTTATCTGGGTCATTTCCAGAAATGATTTCTGAGGGTTTCACAAATCCCCATTTCAAATTTAAATGGAATTTAAACATGATGCACACATGACTAGCTAGCCTTGAGCATACCAGAACTAGGGATGTGACAACTCGCCCCCACTTGAAGAAATCTCGTCCCAAGATTCAGGAGTCGGCGTGAAGAAAGCGGGGTACTCAAGTCGAAGACGATCTTCACGCTCCCAGGTAGCTTCTCTCTCGGAGTGATGAGACCACTGAACCTTGAGGAACTTGATGTTATGACGTCGAGTGACATGCTCTGCTTGATCAAGGATGCGAACAGGGTACTCTCGATATGTGAGGTTATCTTGGAGATCAAGCGTTTCGTGGTCCACTTCGTGGATGGGATCCGAGAAGCAACGCCTGAGTTGAGAGACGTGGAAGACATCATGAACTCGAGAAAGATGTGGGGGTAGTTCCAACTGGTAGGCAACCTCTCCTCGTCTAGCGAGAATGAGAAAGGGACCAATGTAGCGAGGAGCCAACTTGCCCTTGATACCGAATCGATGGGTACCCTTCAAAGGGGTAACCCGAAGGTAAGCTTTATCGCCAATTTCATAAGCCACTTCCTTATGACGACGGTCATACTGGCTCTTTTGACGAGATTGGGCTGTTTTCAAATTCTCACGAATGATGCGAACTTGCTCTTCTGCCTCCTGGATCATAACCGGTCCGAAGAATTGTCTTTCACCGGTTTTTGACCAGTTCAAAGGTGTTCGACATCTTCGTCCATACAGAACCTCAAAAGGAGCTTTCTTGAGGTTGGATTGGTAGCTGTTGTTATAAGCAAACTCGGCGAAGGGAAGACACTTCTCCCAATCCATACCGAATGAGATAACACAAGCTCTAAGCATGTCTTCAAGAATTTGGTTGACCCTTTCCACCTGACCACTTGATTGAGGGTGGAAAGCGGTACTGAAGGAAAGATGGGTGCCCATGGTAGTTTGGAAACTCTCCCGGAAATGGGAAGTGAAAAGACTACCACGGTCTGAATTGATCTCTAGTGGAACACCATGAAGTGACACTATTCGAGAAATATATAAGTCAGCGAGCTGACTAGCAGTGATGCTCTCTCGAACAGGTAGGAAGTGAGACACTTTGGAAAGACGATCAATGACTACGAAGATAGCATTATTGCCATTCTTGGTCCTGGGAAAGCCGGTGATGAAGTCCATACCAACTTTATCCCATTTCCATTCAGGAATAGCTAAAGGTTGAAGGGTGCCGGCAGGTCTCTGATGCTCTGCCTTAACGCGACGACAAACGTCACAGTTATCAATAAACTAAGCAATTTCTCTCTTCATCCTAGTCCACCAGAACCTCTGGCGTAGGTCCTGATACATCTTAGTACTACCGGGATGAATCGTGAGAGGAGATTCATGCGCCTCCTTAAGGTTTAATTGTCAAAGATGTTGATTCTTGGGAACCACCAAGCGACTCTCAAAGAAAACAACACCACGATCATCTATAGAGAAACTACCACCAACTCCCTTGTTAATGTTTCTCATGATCCGGGAAATTCCCGTATCCTGCTTCTGAGCAGAGATGATCTGATCCAAAAGAGTAGGTTTCGCCACCAAGGTAGAAAGGAATCCATGAGGAGCAATGTGGAGGTTAAGTTTGCATAATTCCTCATGGAGAAGTGGTTGGCCCTGCTGCAACACGAGATTGTTGCAATAGGACTTACGACTTAGCGCATCAGCCATGACATTCCCCTTGCCTGGGGTGTAGGTAATCCCTAAGTCGTAATCTGAGATCAACTCCAACCAACGTCTTTGCCTAAGGTTCAAATCTGGTTGGGTGAAGATATATTTGAGACTCTGGTGATCGCTGTAAATCTCACAATGTTTACCAAGAAGGTAATGTCGCCAGGTCTTAAGTGCATAGACTACGGCTGCAAGCTCTAGATCATGTGTAGGATAATTCTCCTCATGTGGATGCAACTGTCGAGATGCATAGGCAATCACATGGCGATCTTGCATAAGAATGCAACCTCGTCCCTGTCGTGAGGCATCACAATAGATAACAAAGTCCTTAGTGAAATACGGTGGCACAAGTATTGGAGCAGAAGTCAAGCGTCTTTTCAGTTCCTAAAAACTGTGCTCACACTATGGGGACCACTCAAACTATTTATCTTTCTTGAGAAGTTCCGTGAGAGGTTTGGCCACTTTGGAGAAGTTCTCAACGAAGCGGCGACAATAACTGGCTAGACCAAGGA
Source organism: Triticum monococcum (assembly GCA_034509565.1). NCBI lineage: Eukaryota > Viridiplantae > Streptophyta > Magnoliopsida > Poales > Poaceae > Triticum > Triticum monococcum. Next base: position 445,280,449 of record CM067845.1, read on the forward strand.
AACTTCTAACTTGCTTAACGGTTTCAGGTGGAGTCCAATCAAGAACGGCCTGAACTCTTTCGGGATTGACAGCAATGCCCTTACCGGAGATTACGTGGCTGAGGTAGGTCACTTATGGCAACCAAAATTCGCACTTGGAGAACTTCGCATAAAGGTGGTGCTCTCTGAGTTTTTCTAGCACAAGTCTAAGATGTTCGGCATGCTCTTCCTTGTTCTTCGAGTAAATAAGGATATCATCGAGGTAAACCACGACGAATTTATCTAAGTACTCCATGAAGATCGAGTTCATCAAGCGAGAGAAAGTAGTTGGAGCATTAGTTAGACCGAAGGACATGACTGTCGGGGTAAATAGCCATGGGTAGCCCAGCCGGCTTCCCCTGGCCCCTCAGAAAAAATTATGAGCCCGTCCGGCTCATAAGAAGACTCAAGACCTGGGCCGCCTCCCCCCTAGCCGACTACCTTCCTAGCCGGCTTCGGGGGCGGCCCGCCCTTTACCCTCATGAAGAAAGCTGTGGAGGGCCGGCTACGAGAGGCCCGCTACCGCAAGGCCGGCTACAGCCAGGCCGGCTCCCATAAAGAAGTCAATGCCGTACCCGCAATGTACGCGTCCACTCTGCGATGATGAAGCGGGGCGTGGCTACAGTGGAGCCTGCCACCCCCAAAACCCGGAGCACGCCTGGTACAGTGCGCCGAGCGGGAAGCCATGGCCCGCCCGGCGCGGCACTGTGGCCACGGCGGCTCTGACGCCGTCCACGACGGGCCGCCAGCATGGCCCCCGAGGCGGTGGGCCCCTGCGGGAAGAGAGATGCCGAAGGCGGCCGCACCTCCTCTCAAGCCGGCAAGATAGAGGGCCGGCTTCCCATAGCCGGCCTGCCACCCTCCTTGAAGGAGACGTCCATTAAGGAGACAAGATGCGGCGGGGCTAGAGTAATCGCCCGCCAAGGCGGCGCTACTATAGCCACGCTTACCCCGACCAAGCCTGCGTCAACAACACGGAGTAACAGTAACCAGCCACCGACCAGGCCTTAGCCGGTGGGGCCGGCCTGTCGACCAAGGAGCCGGCAGCCGGCGGGACCCACCAGCCGGTGGGCCCCAGACAGCTGGGCCCCGCGCCCAGTCGGATTACCATTAAACCCCCCGGTGCACCCATGCAAAGGGTTGGACTCTCATTCTAGACCTAGACACCATACAAGGAGAGGAAGCAAGCTAAGCTAAGCCCTTCTTCCTCCTTCCACCCAAAACAGCTCAAGGAGCATTGTAGCTACTTGTTCCCTTAGTAACCATGCGGAGACCCCGCAGAGCAGCAGTAGCGGTGTTATCTCCCCGGAGAGCCCTGAAGCTGGGTAAGATTCGCCGGCGTGCATGTCTTCGCCTCTTCCCGTTTCCAGGCACCGGCGACGTTTTATTGGCCCCCGCAATGATAAGCCACCCGTTGGCATATGTCGCTCCTACCACCCGACATTTGGCGCCCACCTTGGGGCCAGGTGCACCGTCGTCCGGAGACCTGTTCTGGACGGGAACCCTTTTCCTTCCCCGCGAGCGTAGCCAGCCCGGCTCGCCCAATGGCGCTTGCTGCGACGCGCTGCATGGCGTCACCAACATCTGCGCGGCGAGCGGCCTCGCCGGCCTCTTCGACAAGGCCCGCATCTCCGACGAGCTTGCCTTCGATGCGGGCACTGATCACCTCGCAAACCTCCTCGGCCAGCTCCACGTCTCCAGCGAGCCCGCTGCGGATTTGGAGTCGGTTGGCTCCACCGACCCGATGCCTGTCGACTCCGACACGGCATCCTACAATACCTTCCCCACCAACGTCACGGTCTACAACGACCCGCTCCCTCCGGCTGGCGATCGTGATTCTCACGCCCCCGAGGTGATGGTTATCGGCCTCGACGGCCCGACTGACGAGGGCGCCCGCGACGCCCTACGTGCGGCTGCCCACGACTTGTCCGCCCCCCTTCCGGCTGACGCCAGCGACGAAGTTCTGGAGGCAGGCCGCCTCGCCCTCCTCGCGGAGGGCCGGCGGCTAGCCTCCGTAAGACGCCTCACCGAGGCCTACCAGCGCGAAGCTGACCGCGCCTCCTTCGGCACGCCGGCTCCGGCTGGCCCAAGCCGGGCTGGCGTTGTCAGGCAACGCGGCGCCATCATCGCCGACACGCTTGGAGTGGATTGCCCGGACTACGCCACCCCGCTCGAGAACCTGCGCGCCGCCCAGGCGGCCGTAGACGAGCTGGACGGCTTGGAAGCCGAAGACCTCTCCCACATGACGCGGCGCATCCAGCAACTAATCGATGCGGCCGCACGACGGCACGAAGCCGATGCCTACGCGGGGAGCCCTCCCCCGCGCCGCGACCACGGCGCGACTTCCCGGTCGCCGACTACAAGCAACACCCGCGCGCGGCGCGAGAAAGAGTCGGCTTCCAGCCGAAGCCGGACACAAATCTCCATCGAGCGAGACGCGGACGGCCGCCCCCGAGCCATGGAATGGCGGGGCACCATGCCTCCGCCTCAAGCTCGCGGAGAGAGATATCCCACCCCGCCTCAAGTGGCTCACCCGACTCTCAGCGGCCGGCTTGGTCGCCGCGAGGGAGTCGGCGAAAACGACGCCCGCCACCGGATCGACTGCCTGGCCCGATCCCTGGCGCTAGAAGAAGAAGACGATGTCGGCCCGCCTTGCTTTGGCCCCCGCATCCGCGACGAGCCCTTCCCCAAAGGGTTCTCGCTCCCAAGAGACACACCCAAGTACAACGGCTCGGTGAAGCCGGAAGACTGGCTGACCGACTACTCCACAGCCGTCAGCATCGCCAATGGCAACCGGCGCATTGCCGTAAAGTATGTGCCCCTCATGCTGCAAGGCACGGCACGGACTTGGCTTAACAGCCTCAAGCCCCTCAGCATCAACAGCTGGGTGGATTTCACTGAAGCCTTCGTTCGCAACTTCACCAGCACCTACAAGCGGGCTCCCAAGCCCAGACAGCTCTCCCTGTGCGTACAGGGCCCAACCGAGTCCACTCGCGACTACCTCACGCGTTGGGCCGAGCTCCGCAACTCCTGCGAAGGGGTGCACGAGGTGCAAGCCATCGAATACTTCACTGCCGAGTGCCGACAGGGCACCCTCCTCAAGCACAAGCTTCTCTGCGATAAGCCGACTACCCTCGACGAGCTCCTGAACATCGCCGACAAGTACGCCACCGCCGACTCCTCAATGAAGACCGAGCGCCGGGTGGACGCGTCCGGAAAAGTGCTCAATCCTGCGCCCCAAGCGCCGGCTGGAGACGGCGGCCGACGCCAACACCAGAACGATCAGAAGCGCAAGGGTCATGCGCCGCCTCCCGCTAGCCGGCATGTGGCCACGGTCGAAGATGCGCCGCCTAAGGGGCGGCCCGCGCCCAAGAAGCCCAAGGGCGGCCGGCCGGCAGCCGGCCTTCTCCTACGAGCAAACCCTTGATGCCCTGTGCAAGTTCCACAGCGGCGCGAAGCCGTCCAACCACACGACCCGCAAATGCAACTGGCTCGCCCGAATCTCCAAGGGCGAAGGGCTCACGCCGACTCCGCCTGCCGGCCCGCCGCCGCCGGCTCCGCCGCCCAAGGCCACCCGGCCCGCGGTCGACGCTGTGCAGGACGAGTTCCCCGATGAGCAAGCATCTTATGTTGTCTTCACGAGCCAGCCCGAAGACCGGCGCAGCAAGCGCCGAGAGCAACAAGAAGTCAATGTGGCCGCCACCAGCCCTGCCGGCCACATGCACTGGTCAGAGAAACCCATCAGTTGGAGCCGGGCCGACCACCCAGAGGTGATGCCGTCCGCCGGTTCCTACGCATTGGTCCTGGAGGCCACCCTTGCAACGGATAGGCGCGCCGCATGCTTCTCCCGCGTGCTGATCGACGGTGGAAGCAGCATCAACATCCTGTACCGCGACACCATGGAGAAGCTGGGTGTCAAGGCAAAGCAGCTTGCGCCGACTTGAACGGTGTTCCACGGCATCGTACCCGGTTTGTCCTGTGCCCCCATCGGCAAGATCAAGATCGATGTACTCTTTGGGGGCAAGGATCATTTCCGCCGGGAAGCAATCTGGTTCGAGGTGGTGGACCTGGAGAGCCCTTACCACGCCTTGCTTGGCCGACCCGCCTTGGCCAAGTTTATGGCGGTCCCCCACCTCAAGATGAAGATACCATGCTCCAAGGGTGTCATCACCATCGCCGGCGACTACAAGAAGTCCGCCGACTGCACCGCGGCCAGCAGCCGGCTGGCCGAATCCCTCGTGATTGCCGTAGAGAAGAAGACGCTGGACAGGGTCGTGGCCCTGGCCAGCAAGCAGCTGAACCAACCCACCGACTCCAAGGAGTATGATGCCCAAGGATCTTTCCAGGCGGCCAAGGGGACCAAGAAGATACAGCTCGACCCCGAGCACCCCGAGAGGTTTGCCTTCATTGGGGCAAGCCTAGATAGCAAATAGGAAGGCGAGCTCATCGATTTCCCCCGTGAGAATCGGGATATCTTTGCATGGTCCCCCAAGGACATGCCGGGTGTTCCGAAGGATTTCGCCGAGCACAAATTGCACGTGCGGGAGGATGCTAAACCGGTCAAGCAGCCCCCCCGTCGACTGTTAGAGGAGAAGATAAGGATCGTAGGGGAGGAGATAGCCCGGCTTCTCGCAGCCGGCTTCATCATGGAAGTTTTCTTCCCCGAGTGGCTCGCGAACCCGGTTCTCGTGCTGAAAAAGAATAACAAGTGGCGCATGTGTATAGATTACACAAGCCTCAACAAAGCCTGCCCAAAAGATCCCTTCGCTCTGCCCAGGATTGATCAAGTGATAGACTCCACAGCCGGATGCGAGCTGTTGAGCTTTTTGGATGCCTACTCGGGATACCACCAGATAAAGCTGAACCCGGATGACCAACTGAAAACCGCCTTCATCACGCCGTTTGGAGCCTTCTGCTACCTGACTATGACGTTCGGCTTAAGGAATGCCGGCGCCACTTTTCAGCGTTGCATGCAGAAGTGCCTCCTCACGCAGCTCGGCAAGAACGCCCACGTCTACGTGGATGATGTTGTGGTGAAGATGGAGAAGCATGGCACTCTGCTGGAAGACTTGAAGGAGACATTCGAGAACCTGCGCCGGTTCCGGATCAAGCTCAACCCGGAGAAATGCGTGTTCGGAGTGCCAGCCGGCCAGCTCCTAGGCTTTCTGGTCTCCGAACGCGGCATAGAGTGCAACCCTATGAAGATCAAGGCCATCGAGAGGATGGCGGTCCCAACCAAGCTCAGAGAGATTCAGAAGTTCACCGGGTGCCTGGCCTCTCTGAACCGCTTCATCAGCCGGCTTGGAGAAAAAGTTCTCCCTCTCTACCGCCTCATGAAGAAGAGCACTCACTTTGAGTGGAATGACCAGGCCGACCAAGCTTTCCACGAGCTGAAGAAAATGCTGTCCACGCCGCCTGTCTTGGCGGCACCGACTGAGAAGGAGCCCATGCTCCTCTATATTGCCGCCACTAGCCGGGTGGTCAGCACCGTCATTGTGGTCGAACGCCCCGAGGAAGGCCGAGCCCAGCCGGTCCAGAGGCCGGTTTATTACCTGAGCGAGGTGTTGTCCGCCTCGAAACAAAATTACCCGCACTACCAGAAGATGTGCTATGGCGTGTACTTCGCCGCCAAGAAGCTGAAGCCGTACTTTCAAGAACATCCCATCACGGTCGTATGCACTGACCCCGCTGGCCGAGATCATAGGCAGCCAGGATGCATCCGGCCGGGTGGCTAAATGGGCCATTGAGCTGGCCCCCTACATGATCTTCTACCAACCCCGCACCGCCATCAAGACGCAAGCACTGGCCGACTTCCTCATCGACTGGGCCGAGACCCAGTACTTACCACCAGCGCCCGACTCCACCCATTGGCGGATGCACTTTGACGGATCAAAGATGCGCACCGGCTTGGGAGCCGGCGTCATCCTTACCTCTCCTAAGGGCGACAAGCTCAGATACACGCTACAGATCCACTTCGCCGCCTCCAACAACGTAGCCGAGTACAAAGCGCTCATACACGGGCTCCGGCTTGCCAAGGAACTTGGCATCCGCCGGATCCTGTGCTATGGCGACTCGGATTTGGTGGTGCAGCAATCTTCTGGCGACTAGGACGCCAAGGACACAAACATGGCGAGCTACCGCTTCCTAGTGCAGCAAATCAGCGGATACTTCGACGGATGTGAATTCCTTCATGTGCCGCGGGCCGACAACGAGCCAGCAGATGCTCTGGCCCGAATAGGCTCCACGCGGCAAGCAATACCAACCGGTGTCGCCCTGCAGTGCCTCCTCAAGCCATCGATCAAGCCATCTCCGGAATCCGACTCCATCTTCGTGCCGCCTAACCCCGAGGAGGCCGGGTCCGGCTCGAAGAATCAAGCAGTCGGCCCGGGGACTTCAATATTCGGCTCGGGGACTGCAGTACCCGGCTCGGGGACTGCCACACCCGGCTCGGGGACTGTGGTAGCCGGCCCGGGGACTGCGGTAGCCGGCCCGGGGACTTCTTCAGCACAGCAAGCGGCGGCCGACTCCAGCACTGCATTACCCAGCCCGCCCACCCTAGTGGCTGTAGCCACATTGGCAGCAGAGGAAGTCGCCGCTCCATCATGGGCCCAAACCATCTGCAACTTTTTGGTGAACCAAGATCTGCCGGCTGACAAAAACGAAGCAAGACAAGTCCAGCGCCGGGCTAGAGCATACACAATCGTCAACAGAGAGCTTGTCAAGCGCAGCGCCACCGGAGTCTTGCAGCGATGCGTCGAGCAGGAGAAAGGCATCGCGATCCTCAGGGATATACACCAAGGAGAGTGCGGCCACCACGCCACATCAAGATCACTTGTCGCCAAAGCCTTCCGCCACGGCTTCTTCTGGCCGACTGCTTTGGACGACGCCAAAGAGCTAGTCAAACACTGCAAAGGCTGCCAGCTTTTCAGCTCACAGCAACACATGCCGGCTTCGGCACTCAAGACAATTCCCATCACCTGGCCCTTTGCCGTCTGGGGATTGGATATGGTGGGCCCATTCAAGACGGCGCGCGGCGGCATGACACATTTGCTCGTTGCCGTCGACAAATTCACCAAGTGGATCGAGGCGAAGCCGATCAAGAAGCTGAATGGGCCGACTGCAGTGACTTTCATTGCAGATATAACAACCCGGTACGGCATACCGCACAACATCATCACCGACAACGGCACGAATTTCGCCAAAGGTGCCTTGGCACGGTTCTGCGCTGCGCAAGGTATCCGGCTGGACCTTGCGTCATTCGCCCACCCGCAGTCAAACGGCCAAGTGGAGCGAGAAAATGGCCTCATCTTGTCCGGCATCAAGCCCCGACTGGTCGTACCTCTGGAGCGTTCAGCCGGCTGTTGGCTCAATGAGCTGCCGGCTGTGCTATGGAGTCTACGTACTACCCCCAACAGATTAACCGGCTTCACTCCCTTCTTCCTTGTATATGGTGCCGAGGCAGTCATCCCAACAGATATCGAGTTCGACTCGCCTCGGGTAACCATGTACATGGAAGCGGAAGCCAAAGAAGCAAGGGAAGACGGCGTCGACCTACTGGAAGAAGGTCGGCTATTAGCCCTCAGCCGGTCTGCCATCTACCAGCAGGGTTTGCGCCGCTACCACAGCCGGAGGGTCCGACCAAGATCCTTCCAGGAGGGCGACCTTGTGCTCCGGCTGATCCAGCGAACAGCCGGCCAGCACAAGCTCACAGCCCCCTGGGAAGGCCCCTTCATCGTCAGCAGAGCCTTAGGCAACGATGCCTACTACCTCATCGACGCGCAGAAGCCGAAGGCACGCAAGAGAGACGACTCCGGTAAGGAGTCGGAGCGACCATGGAATGCTAATCTTCTTCGGAAGTTTTACAGTTAAAATGCAGTATGTATTATGCCCACTTTTGTATTAAGTACGAAACAGTAGGCTCCCCGATAAAGACTCGGGGGCTGCCATCCTTTATTTTATGAATGAAAGTTATCATGCGTATGATATCACTTGTTCATTTATTTTGTCCGGCACTGGGTTTGATGAGTCGGCCCGGGGACTAGCCGACTGGAGTTATATTAGGAGCCCTACCCGCAGTCAGACAAGTAATGTGCCGACACCCAGGCTTGGCTCTTGCCAAAACCGCAGCTCGATGAACCGACTGCCCGGCTGGCAAGAGTCACAAGCCGGAAAGGGTGCGCACACGAAAAACGGCTAGGGACTAACAGGCTTATATATAACAAAAGCCGGCTTGCTGCCTCCCGCCGACCGACTACCAGAGTAGTCGGCCGGCTGGCTCACATTCAGTCTGCTTCAAATCCAAGAAAGCTCGAGTACTTGCCTTCCCAAAGAGGGAAGGCGGCAAAGGAAAAAGCCTAAGGACAAAAAAGTGCACTTGAATGGAAGCCAACACATGCATATATTAATATTTACACGAAGGACCTCCAGAGAGGTCGACATCCAACATTGTTCGATACACCCCCAGTGGGTGGAATTGCGGAAACTTAAAATTGTTTGAATAAGAAAAAGCAGGAACAATAGGAACGACAGATCAAGCCGGCGGGGCCGCTGACGAGCCGGGCTGGGCCGTGGAGGCGGTCGTGCCGGCTGGAGGAGCGGCCGGCTGGCCAACCTCGGCTTGATCATCGCCTCCGGCAGAGGGCGCGCTCACGCGTGGCTCATTGCTGGAGGCACGGTCGGCTTGAGGGCGGTCGGCCGTCTCACCAGTCGGCTGGGCGTCTTCACCGTCTTCCTCCTTGTCGTCCTCACCCTCGTCGCTGGAGGCGATCCCCTCGGCCGAGTCCTCGCCTTCCCCCGGGTTCAGCCCGAACCACTCCTCCGGCTGGGCGGCGCCATCATCATTGAGCTCCGGCGCGAAGACGCTGGTGTCGGTGCACTCGGCGATCGTCGAGGCGCGCTGCGCGATCGCCGGCCGCACCTCCTCCAGCTCCGCATCGGCTTCCGACCGCCAAGTCCGCAGCTGGTCCAGGCTTAGCCCTGTGTACCACGCGCGGACGAACTCCAGCGCACGCCCGGCTACAAGACGGGCTGCGGACGCCTTCCAAGCCTCGAGGCGGCTGACTGCGACTTCTAGCCAGTCGGCAGTCCGGCTCGGGGTGCGGGGAATCGTCTGGCCGGGCCAGAGAGCGGCCAGCACCGTCGCCCCGACACGCTGGAGCCGGCGGAGCAGCCGATGGGCCGGCTGTAGTCGCGCTTGGATGGCGATAAGCTGCTCCGACAGCGTTCGATTCGCTTCCGGTGGAATCACAACTCCGGCCTGACGGTGCGCCTCGCGATGAGCCTCGATGGCTTGGGAGGTGAGGACGGATTGGCCGGGAAAGTATTCTGCGCAAAACAGCAAGCACAAGTCAAAACAAACCGCAGGCGGCCGGCAGATGGAAGAAGGGCAAGAAAGACGGCCTACTATCGATAAGATCCTCTATCCGGCCGAAGCCTTCTTGCAGCGCCTGGCGCGTCTCGGCCCAGCTCGCCTCCCTGGTCTCGAGCTCCGCCTTCAGGGCAGCATCGCCGTCCTGCGCCTTCTGCAGGGCCGCCTTATGGCTTTCCTCCTGGTCGGCCAGTTTCTTCACCAGGCGGTCGCGCTCCTGAACCAAGTCAGCGTACTCGGCGTCCCTGGCACGAAGAGCGGCCTGCGCTTCGCCGAGTTCCCTCCGCAAGTCGGCGTTGGCCTCTGCGCGAGAAAAGACAAAGAGAAAAAGTCAGCAAGGGAAAAGTCGTCAAGGAAGATCCGACCCGACTGCGCTGCAGTCGGCCCGAATCTCGGGGACTACACCCAGTGGGTGCGCTGTCGCGCCCCCACGAGAAACAGATAAAGACAATACACTTACGTCGGCTGCTGGCCAGGTCTTCGGTCCTCCGGCTCAGCTCCCGAGCCTGGGAGTTGAAGGCGGCGGCACGAGAATTGTGATAATCCTAAAGATCAGAAAAAACAGTCAAGATAGTCGTCGAGTAAGATCCGACACGACTACGTTGCAGTCGGCCCGGATCTCGGGGACTACACCCAGTGGGTGCGCTAGCGCGCCCCCACGGAAAAAATTCAGAGGACCAGAACGGTCAACGAGTAAAGACTTACCCGGATTGCAGACCGCGTCGACAGAAACTCCTGAGTGAATTGCCTCAGGAGGCCGTCCTGTGCCTGCAGCCGGCTCCGAATCCCTTGGGCCGCGACGTTCAGCTCGCCGCTTCCTCCGCTGGGAGTCCACCCGGACGTGGCGGAGCTGGCCGCCTCCAAGGCGTCTGCCGTCTGGTCGGCACCCGCGGCTGGCTCGCCGCCAGCTCGATCTCAAGACCGGCTCCGGCCTCGGGTGCGGCCCGGGCCGGCTCCTCCGGCACCGCCGATGACTGGCCGCCTTCACCCGCTCCGGCTGGCGCTGTCGGCGGCGTCCTCTCCGCGAAGATCTCGAAGATTTCGTCCCTCTGCACCGGCGGCTGGTCGGGGGTGATCTCCTCCGCCGTGGGCAGAGGGATGTCCGGATCCAAGGTGTGGTGGGGGATGGCGAGCAGCGGAGGCCGGCTGCGCGCGCCTTCCGCCTCCGTCTCCGGGGCCGCCCGCTCCGATGGAGTCTCGGCCGCCGCGCTTGCTCGCCCCGTCGCCGTCCGGGCGGCCTCCCGCTCCACCGCCTCCCTCTCTCGTCGCGCCTCGCGAGCGTTCCACTCTGTGGCTTCTGCAAGATCGGCGCGGGGGTCCACGCGGCGGGGCCTTGAAGATCCGGCACCCGGCCCGACCACAGAGCCGCCTGGGCCTCGCTCGAGGGAGAGCGGCGCCCTGCTCAAGAAATCAGAGAAGAATTAAAACAAAGGAAGACTACAATATAACAAGCACGTAAGCGGCCAGAGGACTTACGCGGAAACTGATGGAGGTTTCTTCACCGCCTTCCGGAAGCGGGCCGCCTTCGCCGCTGCTTCGTCTCGCTTTGTGGCCGCGGCGGAGGCCCTCGTCTTCTTCGGCCGGCTTCCGAAGAGTGGAAGCGCGGCCCGGCGTTTCCCCTTTCCACCACCGGCAACCGGCGCGGCGGACGAGCCCGCGCTGTGGCGGTCGGTTGCCGGCTGGTGGCGCAGGATTTCTTCGGGGTCGAAATCGTCCGGCTAGTCGTCGAAACTGGCCGAGAGCCCCGTGCCTCCGGGCTCGGCGACGTCCCCCGTGGTGGCGTCCTCCATGGAAACTGCAGCCAGGTCTGGGTCGTCGAGGTCATCCACCGTGCGGTCTGAAGAGAAGAGCCGCCTGGTCAAAAGCCGGCTGACGACAAGAAGAAGGACTTACCACAGGCGGAAGATGGGCGCGGGAGTACGGCGCCTTGCCGAATTGCCAGTCGTCGGTGAGCTTCAGGTTGGCGATGTAGTTCACCATAAGTGCCACCTCGGCATGGGGCATCTCCCATGTGCTCAGCCGGCAAGGGTCGAACCGGCCGCTCATCTGGCACAGCATGTGGGGTCGGCTTTGAAGGGGAAGAATCCGGCGCTCAACGAAGGCGGCTACCAGGTCGGCTCCGCGCAGGCCTTCCGACTGGATCATCACCCGAAGCCGGGCGATGGAGGCGTTCCCAGCCGGAGACAAGGATTTAGACCGGAAGCCCCAAGACGGCCGCCTGGCTACGTAAGCCGGCAGATTGACGTAGTCGCCGTGCGGGGCGACGTTCTTGACGTAGAAGTAAGATTTCTGCCAGAGTTTGACAGACTGGATTAGAGGAATGTGAGGGAAGGGGTTGTTGTCGATTGCCCTCTTCATCGCGATGAAGGCCCCGCAGGGAGCCGGCACGCCGGCGGAGACGGTGCCGAGCTTGTTCTGGAAGAGCTCCGCCCAGAGCTCTAGCGTCGGCAGCACCCCCAAGAATCCTTCGCAGAGCGAAACGAAGGCCGACAGCTGCATCACCACGTTGGGCGTGAGGTGATGTGGCTGGAGGTTGTAGAAGTCGAGGAAGGATCGCATGAAGCCGCTCGCCGGGAAGCCGAAGCCATGCAAGAAGTGCGTGCGGAAGATGACACGCTCGCCTTCCTCCGGCGCCGGCGAGACCTCCGTCTCCGGCGCTAGACGAACCTGCACGAGGTTGGCGGCGGGCAGGCGCCGGGTCTGGCGGAGGAATTTGATGTGGTCCTCGTGGACGTTGGACCCGTCCCACGAGCTTGACAGCACCAGGGACATGGCGGCGTGGGCGGGCTGCGGCGCGAGACTGCGTCGGGCGCGAGGAAGAAGAAAGGGAAGAAGAAGAGCAAGGAGGGACGGGGAGCGGGGGAGCGAACGAGCCTTTGTCTCTCCCCCTCCCCCCCTACTTGTAGGCTCGTGCGCCAGAGCCGACGAGGCGCGGCGTGGGGGATCGTGGGGATCGATCGTGCCCATCTCCCCCACGCCCGCGTTAATTATGCGCCTTGATGACGCGAAGAAACGGCCGCGGGGAGGCGAGCAGTCCCCTCGGGCCACAGAAGATCTGCGCCCGGGCCGAGGCCAGGGAGTGGCGGGCCCGGGCCTGCGGCGGCGCCCCGTCGCGCGCGTGCGACGGCAGGACTTCTCCGCCACGTGGCACGTCGTGGGGCCCGCGGCCAGCTCGCGGGTCAACCACGGTCACCTTAATAAACAAAAAAGTTCTCCGAAGTCAGCCTACGATGACGAGGTCGGCCCCTCAAGGTATGAAGCCGGCCAAGCTTCCCGTCCTTCCGTCCGCCGTGAAGCTCGCCCGACTTCGGGGACTACTGTCGGGGTAAATAGCCATGGGTAGCCCAGCCGGCTTCCCCTGGCCCCTCAGAAAAAATTATGAGCCCGTCCGGCTCATAAGTAGACTCAAGACCTGGGCCGCCTCTCCCTTAGCCGACTACTTTCCTAGCCGGCTTCGGGGGCGGCCCGCCCTTTACCCTCATGAAGAAAGCTGTGGAGGGCCGGCTACGGCAGGGCCGGCTACGGCAAGGCCGGCTACGAGAGGCCAGCTACCGCAAGGCCGGCTACAGCCAGGCCGGCTCCCATAAAGCAGTCAACGCCGTACCCGCAATGTACGCGTCCACTCTGCGATGATGAAGCGGGGCGTGGCTACAGTGGAGCCTGCCACCCCAAAACCCGGAGCACGCCTGGTACAGCGTGCCGAGCGGGCAGCCACGGCCCGCCCGACGCGGCACTGTGGCCACGGCGGCTCTGACGCCGTCCACGACGGGCCGCCAGCGTGGCCCCCGAGGCGGTGGGCCCCTTCGGGCAGAGAGATGCCGAAGGCGGCCGCACCTCCTCTCAAGCCGGCAAGATAGAGGGCCGGCTTCCCATAGCCGGCTTGCCACCCTCCTCGAAGGAGACGTCCATTAAGGAGACAAGATGCGGCGGGGCTACAGTAATCGCCCGCCAAGGCGGCGCTACTGTAGCCACGCTTACCCCGACCAAGCCTGCGTCAACAACACGGAGTAACAGTAACCAGCCACCGACTAGGCCTTAGCCGGTGGGGCCGGCCTGTCGACCAAGGAGCCGGCAGTCGGCGGGACCCACCAGCCGGCGGGCCCCAGAAGCCGGCGCAGAAGCCGGCAAGCGTAGTCACAGACAGCTGGGCCCCGCGCCCAGTCGGATTACCATTAAACCCCCCGGTGCACCCATGCAAAGGGTTGGACTCTCATTCTAGACCTAGACACCATACAAGGAGAGGAAGCAAGCTAAGCTAAGCCCTTCTTCCTCCTTCCACCCAAAACAGCTCAAGGAGCATTGTAGCTACTTGTTCCCTTAGTAACCATGCGGAGACCCCGCAGAGCAGCAGTAGGGGTGTTATCTCCCCGGAGAGCCCTGATGCTGGGTAAGATTCACCGGCGTGCATGTCTTCGCCTCATCCCGTTTCCAGGCACCGGCGATGTTTTATTGGCCCCCGCAATGATAAGCCACCCGTTGGCATATGTCGCTCCTACCACCCGACAATGACGGTGTACTCATACTGGCCATAACGAGTGACAAAAGCCGTCTTAGGAATGTCCCCATTTCTGATCTTGATTTCGTGGTAGCCTAACCTCAAATCCATCTTGGAAAAGACTGAGGATCCAGCGAGCTGATCATACAGGTCATTGATCCTGGGGAGCGGATACTTGTTCTTTATCGTGACCAAATTAACGGGACGATAATCTACAACCATCCATTCCGTACCATCCTTCTTCTTGACGAAGAGAACGGGGCAAGCCCAGGGAGAACTAGGACGGATGAAACCCTTTTGCAAGGACTCATCAAGTTGTTTCTTAAGCTCGGCTAGCTCTAAGGGTGCCATCTTGTAAGGTCTCCTAGAGATTGGAGCGGTTGCTGGGATAAGATCTATGACAAATTCTACATCTCTGTCAGGTGGAATACCTGGCAGTTCCTCTGGAAAGACATCCGGAAAGTCATGGACTACTGGGATATCTTCACGGTCAGGAAGAGGGTTGGCATTAAGAGAATAGAGCTGACGCTTTGCAACTCTAGTGGAGACGGTGACTATCTTGCCAGATGGCTGTGTAAGCTGAACAGACCTTGTGTAACAATCAATCTTGGCATAATGAGCTTTCATCCAGTCCATACCCAAGATGATGTTAATATCTGTAGACTTGAGGGCTATAAGTGATACAAGGAATACCAGTCTGTCAACAAGGATTTCATTACCATGGCTTATTCTGGTAGTTTGCCATCTAGACCCTGGAGTTTGGATTTCAAGTGGAGTTGGCATATCACAAAATGACATGTCGTGCAAACGAGCATAGCCTTCAAAGATGAAGGAGTGAGATGCTCCGGTATCAAACAGAACCGAAGCTGGATGGCAATTGACAAGCACGGTACCAAGAACGACATCTGGATCATCATGAGTGTCTTGGGCTGAGACGTGATGCACACATCCACGTTCAGTGGGTGCTGACTTGACACTAAACATCTTGCGTGATGGCTTACCACGGCAAACAGACTTCTCAGGCTGGGGTGGAGCATAGTTGGTTTGAGAGCAGTCACGTGCATAGTGTCCTGGCTCTCCGCATGTGAAACAAGTCCCTGAAGTAGGACGTGGACCCGCTTTGACAAGCGGTCTACCAATAGGCCTGGGTGGAGCATACTGCTGAACTGGGTGAGGCGCCACATAAGAGGGCCTCGGTAAGTAACCGGGTGGAAGAGCGGAGTTCGGATCCCAAATTCGGCGCTTCTGCGAAGTAGAACCGCAGGAAGAAACCATATCACGGGTGTGCTTACGAGACTCCTCGTAAGTGAGCTGAGCTATCTCTGCATTAATGGCCTTGTTCACAAGAGCCTGGAATGTGTTGCTATGGTGCAAGTGGAGATCACGACGCAACTTGGGGTTGAGACCCTTCCGGAACCTAGCCTGCTTCTTGGCGTCTGTGGACAATTCTTCTGTAGAATAGCGGGCAAGGTTCTCAAACTCTCTACTATAAGCATCAACAGCCATTTTACTCTGGGTGAAACTACAAAACTCTTCTCTCTTGCGATCAATGAGAGCTTGGGGAATGTGATGCTCGCGAAAAGCCTCAGTGAAATCTCTCCAGGTGGGTATCTGGCCAGCTGGAAGCATAGCCTCATAGTTCTGCCACCAAATACTAGCAGGACCTTCCAGGTGATAAGCAGCATAGGTGACCTTGTCACCTTCAGCTGCTTTCGCAGAACGCAGCTTGTGTGTGATACTACGGAGCCAGTCATCTGCATCAAGTGGTTCAATGGAATGATGGAAGGTAGGTGGTTTTAGACCAATGAAGTCATGGATGGACACAAACTCTTTGTGCTGATGGGAGGTGTTCTCCTAAATACGTGCTAACAAGTGGTTAGACTCTCGCTTGTTCTTCTCCATCTCTAACATGAACTCTGCCAATGAAGACTGGTCAGGAGGATCCTCATCCCTACCATCTCCGTGGGTCCGGATACGAGCAACAGAACTTCGGTTAACTAACGACATCCTGAAGAACCAACCAAGGAAACAAGGATGGATTCAGCATCACCATAAAGATGTAGATTATAGTATGAGAAAAATACTATCTCTTGAACTCCTAGGACCATTCCGGCAGCGTAACGACAGTAAAATGCTCGAAATGAGACATTCTGCAAAAGATGAAGTAGCACCATACTCAACATCATCACTCAAGGTTCTGAGATATTACTAAACATGCTACACCGGAGATACTCAAACTGGGATATGACTCAGATCAACCAAACCTTAGAGACTACGGGGTAGTAACACGTGATCCTGATAGACAGAAGAGGAAGCCTAGTTCCTTAACCCCGTAGGAAAGATGGGATGTCTCAGATCAGTAGGCATGAGGCATAAGGAGTAAAAAGAGCCTTACGTTCCCTTCCACAATCAATTCCCCTACACAACTAAAGAATTTCTAGACTCAACTTCGACCAGGTTGGCTTGGAAATCCTACAGGCAGTCAGGCTCTGTGTAACACGCTCGATGCGACTATATCTCCCACGTGTCAAGGCACGACTTAGAGGCATAATCGCATTGAAGGCATATGTCGCAAATCGGGTAATCATCACAAACATCCCATGTAATATAATAATAAAGGGGGATAACATAGTTGGCTTACACTCGCCACGTCACATCAAAGTACATAAATAACATCCATCATACAAATCACTCATGGCCCGACTATGGCGCCAAAATAGAAAAGACCCCCAACATGCGACAAGGCCCTGAATCTAACCCCGAATGGGCACCACTACTGATCAACAGGAAAAAACACATAGTAACGCTGAGAGTCCTCGTCGTACTCCCACTTGAGCTCAAGCACGCCATCTGGAGCTGTATCATCTGTCCCTGCATCTGGTGTAATAGTAATCTGTGAGCCACAGGGACTCAGCAATCTCACACCCTTGTGATCAAGACTATTTAAGCTTAATAGGTAGGAAAGGGGTAATGTAAGTGGAGCTGCAGCAAGCGACTAGCATATATGGTGGCGAACTTATTCGCAAAAGAGAGCGAGAAGAGGAGGCAAAGAATGAGTGAGAAACTAGAGAGCAACCTGCGCAAACATAACTCCAACACCGTGTCCACTTCCCGGACTCCGCCGAGAAGAGGCCATCACGGCAACACACTCTGTTGATTCATTTTAATTAATTAAGGTTCAAGTTGTCTACAACCGGACATTAACAAATTCCCATCTGCCCATAACCGCGGGCATGGCTTTCGAAAGATCAATCCCTACAGGGGGGTCCCAACTTAGCCCATAACAAGCTCTCACGGTCAACGAAGGAATAGACCTCCACCCAAGACACACCGATCAAACTCGGTATCTCGGTACAACAAGATGATTCGACAGGTCAAAACAAGTCCAACAACACCGCCCGAATGTGCCGACAAATCCCGATAGGAGCTACACATATCTCGTTCTCAAGGCACACTCGGATGAGCCAGACGTCGGGTTGGCCAGCCCAGAGTGGCCCCTGGTAGCCCCGGACATCGCTCGGTGGGACCAACACTCAGAGGAGCACTGGCCCGGGGGAATTAAAATAAGATGACCCTCGGGCTCCGGAAACCCAAGGGAAAAAGAGGCTAGGTGGAAAATGGTAAAAGCAATGTTGGGCATTGCTGGAAAAGCTTTAATCAAGGCGAACTATCAAGGGGTTCCCATTATAGCCCAACCGCGTAAGGGACGCAACAATCCGGGAACATAACACCGATATGACGGAAACTAGGGCGGCAAGAGTGGAACAAAACACTAGGCAAGAGGCCGAGCCTTCCACCCTTTACCAAGTATATAGATGCATTAAGATAACATGGCAATATAATGATATCCCAACAAGTAAATAAATGTTCCAACAAGGAACGGCTCCAATCTTCACCTGCAACTAGCAACGCTATAAGAAGGAGCTGAGCAAGGCGGTAACATAGCCAATGAACGGTTTGCTAGGACAATGGTGGGTTAGAGGCTCAATCATGGCAATTGGGAGGCTGACAAGCAAGTAGTAGGCATCGTAGCATTGGCAAAGCAAAAGATCGAGCAAACTAGCATAGCAAAGATAGTAGTGATTTCGAGGGTATGATCATCTTGCCTGCACAGTTGTCAGAGTTGACTGGATCCTCAAAAGCAAACTCAACGGGCTCCTCGTTAGCGAACTCGTCTGTCGGCTCTAGCCAACAACACAAACAAGCAACAAGGATACAATCAACCACATGCAAGGGCAACCAATAATATGCAAAGATGGTATGCTCTACGGGATGCAAAATGCAAGACGTGACAGGAAATGCACAAACCTGGACTCAACTTGGAAAACCAAGTGTGCCACTGGATAGAGGGGAAGAAATCCCCTGAAAACAATATAAAGATCATAGGAATCAGAGCTACGGTTTGGAAATGGCAAGCGTTTTACGAAACGACCCGATCTGCGATTTACAGCAAGTAAGCTCCTAAATGCAACGAAATGAACATGCTACAGCCACCAAACATGAAAATAAAATACATGGCAGGGATGTACACAAGATGCTTAACAAATCACTAGGACTGAGCCATAGGCAAATTCGTCCATTAAGGGGTTCAAACAAGCCTGGCAAAACTGAATAAGCAAAACAGATCTCAGACTTTGTGAAATTAACACTAGTCTGAAATTTCAGACCACGATGCTCTCTTCAGAGCAGCAAAACAACATGATGCATAACCTGAACATGGCAAGTAAGAACATGGCATGGTGCTACTCAAGAAGCTTAACAAAACACCCAAAGTGACCTGGGGCCAAAAGGGTTCACAAAATACTCTAACGAGCACACGAACATAGATGAAACACAATCAGTTTTCAGACTTAGTGAAAACTGAGACATGCTGAAATTATAACACACGAAGGCATGTCAACGAGCTCGATGCACTCACTACGGTGCAAGTCATGGCAAGGAAAGCATATATCCATAAAGAAGGCAAAAAATGCTAGCTAGACATGGCAAGAACAATGGCATAGCATGCATGGATCACTAACAATAGCACCGGCAAGAGTTCACGATCTGCCCAAAATAACAACGATGCAAAAGTTGAGCTCGATTGACTCAACCTAGGGTGCTCCAACATAGCAAGTAAAAACATGGATGGATATAGCATAACAATATTAACAAATGTCCCTTACTGATCATACTCAAAAGGGGCACGGATCACTAGGAAACAAGCCGAACATATGGCATCATGAACTAAAATATCCCAGACTTAGTGAAAATCACTAAGTCCCTAAAAACAGATTACTCAGGTGCCCCTCTTTGCAAGCTTGCACAAGACACCACGCACATCCTAAAAATGCATGGGTGGCACCTCTGGAAAGAAGACAAACTGCTTAACAATTCATCCCAAAGGGGCACAGGCATATCATGCACACAATAATCATGGAAAAAATGACAAAAGTCTATGATGAGCTAACGGATCTGCAATTTAACTCACGATGCCTCGTTCTAACAGCATTTTGGGCATCAAGATGACTTCAAATGCAAATGATGCAATGGAATGAAATGATCTACTCGTCGAGGCGAAGATTTTGATATATCATATGTCCAAAACGGAGCTACGGATGCGGAGATATGAGCAGTCAAACATAGCATAAAAATTAGGGTTTCGGGGATGAAAAGTCAACCGAGAGGATAACCAGATCCAGATCTGGCGCGGTTTACGGAGTTCGCCGGAGTTACTGTAGCAGCTCGCCGGACTTGACGGGGAAGAAGGCCGGCGCGGAGGGGAAGGAAGAGGACGGCGGTGTCCGGCCGGATCCGGTCGCCGGAGCTGCGGTGGCGGCGGAGGAGAGGCGGGGCGGCGCAGCTCTCGGGAGGTGGCCGGAGTCGCCCGCGGTGGCGCGGCGGGGCGGCGAGGTCCGCCGGCGTCGGGGCAGAAGCGGCCCGTGGCGGCGGGGTCGGTGGCCGGGCGCGGGGAAGAAGCAGGTGGCGCGGGCGGCGGAGAATGGCCCGCTCAGGCGGCGCGGGGGCCGGGCGCGGGCTCCCGCGGGCCAGCGGCGGCGAAGTGGGCGCACGCCCACGTGGCGGGGCGGACAAAGTCCGGCGCAGGCGGACACGTCCGGCCCGGCGCGGGGAGAGATGGATCTATTTTTTTTAGGGTTTGGATGGGGAAGACGAGATCCGAATGGAGGGGGTATATATAGGCATAGAGGGAGCTAGGAGTGTCCAAATGAGGTGCGGTTTTCGCCCACGCGATCGTGATCGAACGACCGAGATGATGGAGCAGAGTTTGGTGGGTTTTGGGCCAAATTGGAGGGGCGTTGGGCTCCAACACACACGAGGCCTTTTCGGTCCCTCGGTTAACCGTTGGAGTATCAAACGAAGTCGAAATGACCCGAAACATGACAGGCGGTCTACCGGTAGTAAACCAAGGCCGCATGGCAAGTCTCGGTCCAATCCGGAAATGTTTAATCCCCACACACGAAAGAAAGCTAGAAATGGCCAACGGAGGAGAACGAAGCGCCGGAATGCAAAACGGACAACGGAGAAAATGCTCGAATGCATGAGATGAACATGTATGCAAATGCAATGCACGTGATGACACGATATGAGATGCATGAAAACGAAAACAACACACGGAGACAAAGACCCGAACCTGAGAAATAAATATAACTTAATGCCGGAAACGGCAAGAGTTGGAGTACAAATTGGGAAAGTAATATCTGGGGCGTTACAACACTCCACCACTACGAAAAGATCTCGTCCCGAGATCTACGACTGAAAGAACTCCGGGTACTCAGAACGGAGGTGATCCTCGCGTTCCCAGGTAGCTTCACGGTCGGAATGGTGTGACCACTTGACTTTGAGAAATTTGATTGACTTGTTGCGAGTTCTGCGTTCAGTGTCTTCAAGGATTGCAACTGGGTGCTCACGATAGGAGAGATCTTCTTGGAGCTCAATGTCCTCGAAGTTGACGGTGCGCTCAGGCGTCTTGAAGCACTTTCGGAGTTGGGAGACATGGAACACATCATGAACATTGGCAAAGTTTGAAGGAAGCTCGAGTTGATAGGCGAGGTCGCCTCTCTTGCTGACAATCTTGAAAGGTCCGACGTATCTAGGGGCAAGCTTCCCTTTGATGCTGAAGCGACGAGCCCCTTTCATAGGTGAGACGCGGAGGTAGACATGATCTCCGATCACGAAAGCCAAATCACGGTGCTTACTATCATAGTAGCTCTTCTGGCGGGATTGGGTTGCTTTGAGGTTATCACGAATGATCTTGCACATTTCTTCTACCTCTGTGATTAGGTCATTACCCAGCAGCTGACGTTCACCGGTTTCAGACCAGTTGAGAGGTGTACGGCACTTCCTACCATACATAATTTCAAATGGGGCCTTGCCCGAACTTGCTTGAAAACTGTTGTTGTATGAGAATTCAGCATAAGGAAGACAATCCTCCCACTTCATGCCGAAGGAGATAACACAAGCCCTGAGCATATCTTCAAGAATCTGGTTGACACGCTCGACTTGACCGCTTGTTTGAGGATGGAAAGTAGTGCTGAAGCGGATGTTGGTGCCCTTGGCCTTTTGAAAAGAATCCCAAAACTTGGAGGTAAAGATGCTGCCACGGTCTGAAGATATCACTTTAGGAATACCGTGCAGAGAGACAATTCGAGAGGTATAGAGTTCCGCCAATTGAGCTGCAGTGATTGACTCTTTGATAGGCAGAAAGTGAGCCACTTTGGTGAGCTTGTCGATGACAACGAATATCGCATCATTGCCACGCTTGGACTTTGGAAACCCAGTCACGAAGTCCATTTCAATGTGGTCAAACTTCCATTCTGGAATGGCAAGAGGTTGAAGGAGACCTGCTGGCCTTTCGTGTTCTGCCTTCACTCTTCTGCAGACATCACATTCATTCACGAATTGAGCGATCTCGCGCTTCATTAGAGTCCACCAATAAGTTTGCTTCAGGTCTTGATACATCTTCGTGCTCCCAGGGTGGATGGAGAGGAGAGAATTGTGAGCCTCGTTCATGATCACTTTACGAAGTTCACCTTTGGGCACAACAATTCGAACCTCGAAGAAGAGAGTGTCCTTGTCATCGAGTCGGTAGCACTTGTACTTGGACTGACTCTTTGCAATACCAATCTTCACCTTTTCCACCATAGCATCAAGAAGCTGGGCTTGGCGAATCTGGTCTTCCAGGGTAGGAGAGACTTGAAGGTTGGCGAGGAAACCTTGCGGAACAATTTGCAGATTAAGTTTGCGGAAAGCTTCACAAAGCTCGGGTTGACAAGGCTTTAGAATCAGACTGTTGCAATATGCTTTTCTGCTCAAAGCTTCAGCAATCACATTGGCCTTGCCTGGAGTATACTCGATACTTGGATTGTACTCTTGAATCATTTCGACCCATCGAGTTTGCCTGAGGTTGAGATTAGGCTGGGTGAAGATGTACTTGAGACTCTTGTGATCAGTGAAAATGTCCACTTTCCTTCCCAATAGAAGATGTCTCCAAGTCAACAAAGCGTGCACAACTGCCGCCAACTCGAGATCATGAGTGGGGTAGTTCTTCTCATTAGGCTTCAACTGGCGAGAGGTATAAGAAACAACTTTCTTCTCTTGCATCAGTACAGCACCTAGACCTTGGAGAGAGGCATCACAAAAGACCTCGTACGGCTTGGTTTCATCAGGCGGAGTCAGAACTGGAGCAGTGATCAACTTCTCTTTCAAAGTGTTGAAAGCAATATCACACTCCGGAGACCAAACGTACTTGACGTGCTTCTGGAGAAGATTTGAGAGAGGCTTCGCGATCTTGGAAAAGTTTTCAACGAATCTCCGACAGTAGCTTGCAAGACCGAGGAAGCTACGGAGTTGCTTCACATTCTGAGGAGGTTCCCAATTAACAATTGCAGACACCTTCTCAGGATCCATGGAAATGCCCTTGGCAGAGATGATATGACCAAGATAAAGCACCTCATCGAGCCAAAATTCACACTTGGAGAACTTGGCGTAGAACTGATGTTCCCTGAGCTTGTCAAGAACCAAACGCAAGTGCTTGGCATGATCTTCCTTGTTCTTTGAGAAAACCAGAATGTCGTCGAGATAGAACAGAACGAAGTCATTGGTGTAGGGGTTGAAGATGAAGTTCATCATGCGAGAGAACGTCGGAGGAGCGTTAGCGAGGCCAAAAGACATGACAGTGTATTCATATGACCCATAGCTTGTTCTGAACGCCGTCTTGGGAATATCTTGCTCACGAATACGAATTTGATGATAACCCATACGGAGATCAAGCTTGGAGAATACTTGGGCACCCTTGAGTTGTTCAAACAGCTCATTAATGTTGGGAAGTGGGTATTTGTTCTTGATGGTCTTCTTGTTCAATGGACGATAATCAACACAAAGTCGGTCCGTTCCATCCTTGTTCTTCACAAAAAGAACACCACAACCCCACGGAGAAGTACTAGGCCGAATGAGACCCATTCTTTCTTGAACATCGAGTTGTTTCTTCAACTCCTTCAACTCTTCGGGGCCGAGCTTGTAGGGACGTTTGCACACAGGTTCCGTACCGGGCTCAAGTTCAAAACAAATTCAACCGGCCGGTGCGGAGGCATTCCTGGGAGTTCTTCTGGGAAGACGTCTTGATACTCACAAACGACTGGGATCTGCGAAATAGCATCCAATTCACCCTTCTCATTGAGAGAAAACAACTGGATTGTATCATCACGAGGGGCAAAGACAATTACATCCTCAGACGAATGAGTCAGTTGAATCTGCCTGGCTGCACAATCTAGCTGAGCTTTATGCTTAGAGAGCCAATCCATCCCAAGAATAAGATCGATATCCGAATTACCAAGAACCACCAGAGAAGAGAGAAACTTGTAATCGCCCAACGTGATTGTAACCTCCGGAACGCAAACTCGAGATGTCAACAGACTGGCCGGAGAGTCAATAGACAACGGACTCATTAACATTTGAGTAACAAAATCATGCTTGGAAGCAAAAGGTCTCGAGATGAAACAATGCGATGCACCCGTGTCAAAAAGAACTTTTGCAGGAATATCATTAACAGGAAGGTTACCCATGATCACATTTGACGAATCCTCTGCCTGAGCTGCATTCACCATATTGACCTTGGCGTGCTTGGGATTATGCTTGACCACTGCTGTACTTGCCGATCTGACAGGAGGAGGAGGAGGAGGAAGACGCCTCTGGTTGAAACACTTGTTGGCGTAGTGACCCTTCTGTTGGCACTTGTTGCACGTGACCTCTGAGAGCGGACGGTGGTACGGAGCACTCGATCTTGGAGCTTGAGACGAAGTCTTGTTCTGAAAGCTTGGGTTGGGTGGGTGGGAAGAACCACTGCCACCTTTGCTCTTCTGCTGATACGGCTGACGGAACGGAGGAGGAGGAAGCCAATACTTCTGCTGCTTGGCCACTTGAGTAGAGGAAGAAGGCGTAGTGTCTCTGACTCGCTTCCTGGAAGCATCACACCTTAACTGAGCAGCCTCTTGCTTCAGTGCCATGTTGTAGAACTCATCATATCTCAACGGCTCAAAGAGGACAAGAGCGAGCTGAATTTCTTCACGGAGACCACCCCTGAACTAATAGATCATGCTCTTCTCATCAGGAACGTCCTGCTTGGCAAAACGGGCGAGCTTCTGGAACAACTTGTTGTAGTCATAGACAGACAAAGAGCCTTGCTTCAGATTGTGGAATTCCTCACGTTTGCTTTCAGTCACACTCTGAGGGATGTGATGAGCTCGGAAATCACGACGGAAATCATCCCAAGTGATCAAACGTCCACCTCTGGAATCCTGGTACTGCTGGAACCACTCTGCAGCCTGATCTTTGAGCTGGAAAGAAGCGAACTTGACGAAATCTTCAGGCCTGACGTTGCTTCATTCAAAATTCTTGCCCAGATCCACTAGCCAATCGTCAGCATCGGTAGCCTCAACACAATTGCTGAACGTCTTTGGACCATTTGCGAGGAACTGGTTCAGAGTAGCAAAATGGTTCTGATTGTTGCCTTGATTCCCTTGACTGCCTTGATTCCGCTCTTGGAGGATTTGCATGATCAACTGTGTATTTGCATTGGTTGCGGCCATCACAGCTTGCCAAGCCTCCGGAGGCGGTGGAGGTGGTGGCGGATCAGGGTTCGGAGTCGTGCGCGTTGGAGGAGCCATCCTGAAGAGGTTGACCACCATTAGCACACAAATAGACAAATATTGAAGCTGAATCCAACGGAATGAAAATTGCAACATAAAGTCTTCACATCCGAACAAAATGAACGAATGCACTTCTCTTGAAGTGGTCACATATTCCTAAATTGCGAAGCCATGAAGAATCAGGTAGAAGAGGTACATCAACGAGGGATGGAATCAACATATGACGTCGAAGCAACTCGAATACCACAACTGAAAATAAAACCAAGGGTTGGCTTGCGAAATAAGCCGGAACAAACATATGATAGAAATTTCGTCCGAAGTTTTCGTGGTGGGACCTACACGGGCTCAATTGTACAGCACCATCATGTACAAGGCAGTGCACATGACATACGAAGCGTCCCCGAGTCAGCATAGCCAAGGACTCTTTAAGACACAACGAGACCACTGTAAAATCGACCGTGAATAGGCGAACCACTAGACGTCGAACCCCAATTTCATATCATACGTCTGTCGGAAAGATATCCTACGAGCTACTTGAATTCCCACCTATGAAACTCCCGAAACTTTCCGGTTATGCAATCAGGTGTTGGGGATACAGGGGAAGCATAATATCTCACCCAAACTAGCAAATCCTACATCCAACTGTATCCATCCTTCAACACATAACCAAGAAGCCTTCGGAAACCATCTACCTCAACCTTCGAAAAGCATCCGTTATACAAGTTATGGCGATACTCCCGAACTCCCGCCCCAGTACTGGGTGGCGTCGAGGTTATCTCACCAACGAACAACATAAAGGAGATTTTCGATGTCGCGAACATATCTCAAGTATACCAGAATTGCAACGATAAAATTATGATGACAACACCTCAGAGCTCAACTCCCCGGGACACTTCCACTAAACCCCTGACAGGAGGCACC
The DNA here is from genome assembly GCA_034509565.1 of Triticum monococcum. Lineage (NCBI taxonomy): Eukaryota > Viridiplantae > Streptophyta > Magnoliopsida > Poales > Poaceae > Triticum > Triticum monococcum. The sequence goes on from CM067845.1 coordinate 445,306,394, forward strand.
AAGACAGTATTCTCATCATAAGTCATCGGAACAAAACCAAGATACTCGTGTGATCCTAAAAAAAATTTAGTGAAATTTGAGACGAGAAGAGTCAAAACTCTACGTCAGGATGCCTTACCAGAGCGATGAGGAGACTGGGAAGTAAAAAGAATTCCTAAGCTCTCCGATATATAATTCCTAAAGGACTCAAAACATTTTTCTAGACACAACTCAGCTGCTCTGATTACCAACTTGTAACACCCTCGATGCGACTATATCTCCCACGTGTCGAGGCATGACTTAGAGGCATAATCGCATTGAAGGCATATGTCGCAAATTGGGTAATCATCACAAACATCCCATGTAATATAATAATAAAGGGGGATAACATAGTTGGCTTACACTCGCCACGTCACATCAAAGTACATAAATAACATCCATCATACAAATCACTCATGGCCCGACTACGGCGCCAAAATAGAAAAGACCCCAACATGCGATAAGGCCCTGAATCTAACCCCGAATGGGCACCACTACTGATCATCAGGAAAAGACACATAGTAACACTGAGAGTCCTCGTTGTACTCCCACTTGAGCTCAAGCGCGCCATCTGGAGCTGTATCATCTGTCCATGCATCTGGTGTAATAGTAATCTGTGAGCCACAGGGACTCAGCAATCTCGCACCCTCGCGATCAAGACTATTTAAGCTTAATAGGTAGGAAAGGGGTAACGTAAGAGGAGCTGCAGCAAGCGACTGGCATATATGGTGGCTAACTTATTCGCAGAAGAGAGCGAGAAGAGGAGGCAAAGCACGAGCGAGAAACTAGAGAGCAACCTGCGCAAACATAACTCCAACACCGTGTCCACTTCCCGGACTCCGCCGAGAAGAGGCCATCACGGCAACACACTCAGTTGATTCATTTTAATTAATTAAGGTTCAAGTTGTCTACAACCGGACATTAACAAATTCCCATCTGCCCATAACCGCGGGCACGGCTTTCGAAAGATCAATCCCTGCAGGGGGGTCCCAACTTAGCCCATAACAATCTCTCACGGTCAACGAAGGAATAGACCTCCACCCAAGACACACCGATCAGACTCGGTATCTCGGTACAACAAGATGATTCGACAGGTCAAAACAAGTCCAGCAACACCGCCCGAATGTGCCGACAAATCCCGATAGGAGCTGCACATATCTTGTTCTCAGGGCACACTCGGATGAGCCAAACGTCGGGTAGGCCAGCCCCGAGTTGCCCCTGGCAGCCCCGGACATCGCAATAAGATGACCCTCGTGCTCCGGAAACCCAAGGGAAAAAGAGGCTAGGTGGCAAATGGTAAAACCAATGTTGGGCATTGCTGGAAAAGCTCTACTCAAGGCGAACTATCAAGGGGTTCCCATTATAGCCCAACCGCGTAAGGGACGTAACAATCCGGGAACATAACACCGATATGACGGAAACTAGGGCGGCAAGAGTGGAACAAAACACTAGGCGAGAGGCCGAGCCTTCCACCCTTTACCAAGTATATAGATGCATTAAGATAACATGGCAATATAATGATATCCCAACAAGTAAATAAATGTTCCAACAAGGAACGGCTCCAATCTTCACCTGCAACTAGCAACGCCATAAGAAGGGGCTGAGCAAAGCGGTAACATAGCCAATCAATGGTTCGCTAGGACAATGGTGGGTTAGAGGCTCAATCATGGCAATTGGTAGGCTGACAAGCAAGTGGTAGGCATCGTAGCATTGGCAAAGCAAAAGAGCGAGGAAACTAGCATAGCAAAGATAGTAGTGATTTCGAGGGTATGATCATCTTGCCTGCACAGTTGTCAGAGTTGACTGGATCCTCAAAAGCAAACTCAAAGGGCTCCTCTTTAGCGAACTCGTCTCCCGGCTCTACCCAACAACATGCAACAAGGATACAATCAACCACGTGCAAGGACAACCAATAATATGCAAAGATGGTATGCTATGCGGGATGCGATGCGGGATGCAAAATGCAAGAAGTGACAGGAAATGCATGAACCTCGCCTCAACTTGGAAAACCAAGTATGCCACTGGATAGAGGGGAAGAAATCCCCTGAAAACGATATAAAGATCATAGGAATCGGAGTTACGGTTTGGAAATGGCAAGCGTTTTACGAAACGAACCGATCTGCGATTTACAGCAATTAAGCTCCTAAATGCAACGGAATGAACATGCTACAGCCACCAAACATGAAAACAAAATACATGGCAGGGATTTACACAAGATGCTTAACAATCCACTAGGACTGAGCCATAGGGAAATTCATCCATTAAGGGGTTCAAACAAGCATGGCAAAACTGAATAAGCAAAACAGATCTCAGACTTAGTGAAATTAACACTAGTCTGAAATTTCAGACCACGATGCTCTCTTCGGAGCAGCAAAACAACATGATGTATAACCTGAACATGGCAAGTAAGAACATGGCATGGAGCTACTCAATAAGCTTAACAAAACACCCAAAGTGACCTGGGGCCAAAAGGGTTCACAAAATACTCTAACGAGCACACAAACATAGATGAAACACAATCAGTTTTCAGACTTAGTGAAAACTGAGACATGCTGAAATTATAACTCACGAAGGCATGTCAATGAGCTCGATGCACTCACTACGGTGCATGTCATGGCAAGGCAAGCATATATCATAAAGAAGGCACAAAATTCTAGCTAGACATGGCAAGAACAATGGCATAGCATGCATGGATCACTAACAATAGCACCGGCAAAATCGCAAAAGAGTTCACGATCTGCCCAAAATAACAACGATGCAAAAGTTGAGCTCGATTGACTCAACCTAGGGTGCTCCAACATAGCATGTAAAGACATGGATGGATAGAGCATAACAAGATTAACAAATGTCCCTTACAGATCATACTCAAAAGGGGCACGGATCACTAGGAAACAAGCCGAACATATGGCATCATGAACTAAAATATCCCAGACTTGGTGAAAATCACTAAGTCCCTAAAAACAGATTACTCAGGTGCCCCTCTTTGCAAGCTTGCACACACATCCTAAAAATGCATTGGTGGCACCTCTGGAAAGAAGACAAAATGCTTAACAATTCATCCCAAAGGGGCACAGGCATATCATGCACACAATAATCATGGCAAAAATGACAAAAGTCTATGATGAGCTAACAGATCTGCAATTTAACTCACGATGCCTAATTCTAACAACATTTTGGGTATCAAGATGACCTCAAATGCAAATGATGCAATGGAATGAAATGATGTACGCATCGAGGCGAAGATTTTGATATATCATATGTCCAAAACGGAGCTACAGATGCGGAGATATGAGCAGTCAAACATAGCATAAAAATTAGGGTTTCGGGGATGAAAAGTCAACCGAGAGGATAACCAGATCCAGATCTGGCGCGGCTTACGAAGTTCGCCGGAGTTACTGTAGCAGCTCGCCGGACTTGACGGGGAAGAAGGCCGGCGCGGAGGGGAAGGAAGAGGACGGCGGGGTCCGGCCGGATCCGGTCGCCGGAGCTGCGGTGGCGGCGGAGGAGAGGCGGGGCGGCGCGGCTCTCGGGCGGTGGCCGGAGTCGCCCGCGGTGGCGTGGCGGGGCGGCGAGGTCCGCCGGCGTCGGGGCAGAAGCGGCCCGTGGCGGCGGGGTCGGTGGCCGGGCGCGGGGAAGAAGCAGGTGGCGCGGGCGGCGGAGAATGGCCCGCTCGGGCGGCGCGGGGGCCGGGCGCGGGCTCCCGCGGGCCGGCGGCGGCGAAGTGGGTGCACGCCCACGTGGCAGCACGTGGTTGGCTGCGGCGGCGGGGCGGACAAAGTCCGGCGCGGGTGGACACGTCCGGCCCGGCGCGGGGAGAGATGGATCTATTTTTTTTAGGGTTTGGATGGGGAAGACGAGATCCGAATGGAGGGGGTATATATAGGCATAGAGGGAGCTAGGAGTGTCCAAATGAGGTGCGGTTTTCGCCCACGCGATCGTGATCGAACGACCGAGACGATGGAGTAGAGTTTGGTGGGTTTTGGGCCAAACTGGAGGGGTGTTGGGCTGCAACACACACGAGGCCTTTTCGGTCCCTCGGTTAACCGTTGGAGTATCAAACGAAGTCCAAATGACCCGAAACTTGACAGGCGGTCTACCGGTAGTAAACCAAGGCCGCATGGAAAGTCTCGGTCCAATCCGGAAATGTTTAATCCCCACACACGAAAGAAAGCTAGAAATGGCCACCGGAGGAGAACGAACCGCCGGAATGCAAAACGGACAACGGGGAAAATGCTCGAATGCATGAGATGAACATGTATGCAAATGCAATGCACGTGATGACACGATATGAGATGCATGAAAACGAAAACAGCACACGGAGACAAAGACCCAAACCCGAGAAGTAAATATAACTTAATGCCGGAAACGGCAAGAGTTGGAGTACAAATTGGGAAAGTAATATCTGGGGCGTTACACTCTGATACCAAAGCTGTCAGGACCCCGATTCTAAGTCACACCGATCTAGAATGTAACACCTCATATCACTTTGCGGCCTCACGCACGGTATCCCCGCGGGTGTCGCCTTACCATGGCCCGGGACCGTTTGCGCCTTTTGGCTCACGTATATGATTGTGTCGCTAGCATCCATATGACAGAGAACCCGAGCCGACATGGCTAGTCGTGAACCCAAAGCGGCACTAACCTATGGGAACAGGCATACATGATTCACATCGAGCGTGTAGGTCAGCAACGTGTGAATTCGGGCTGTGGCACTGGGCTAACAGGACTCCGGGGAACCCGGGCTGTAGCAGGCTAGGCAGGACTCCGGTTGTCACCGCGTGACATTTCCCCGAAGGGACAGGCACAGGAACGAAGTGAAACACATGCCGGCCAGTCAAGTGTCCTGAGAAGTAGTGCTGGGCTAGCAGGACTCCGGTGAACCGGGCTGTAGCGGACTACTATGGCTCAAGGAAGCACTAGACTACATTTCCCCATAAGAGAGACTGCCAAGGATAAACAACTAGATTGTCGGATCCCACACATAGCAATACACGTCACACGTACGCATAACATGCAAGTATGTGCTGTACAACATGGCATCACAACCTAACGCAAACTCATATAGATGAGCCACATCGCATAAATACAAACAGGGGTCACATGACCCATCATTCAGAGCATACAAGCAACGGAAGCATTACATGTCTGAGTATAGACAAATACAAAAGAAAAGGGCTGAGAAGCCTGACTATCTACAAGACCCTCCCAAGGGTACAAGATCGTAGCTGAGGTAACAAGCTACTCGTCGAAGTCCAAGTGGTACCACTAGTGAGACTGATGTCTCATCTACAAAACATAAATAAAGCAAACATGAGTACAAAGGTACTCAGCAAGACTTACATCAGATCCTATCATACATGCATTGGTATTAAGAAGGTGAAGTGGGGTTTAGTTGAAGAAAGCCAGCTTTGACTTAGTGGCTATCCTGTTCTACGACAACGAGAAACTTCTTTGAGATGAGGCAGCGCACATGAGTCCACTAATCACCACATCAATACACTACTATGGATTCATTCCCGTCTTCCTACGAGAAGGCCATCCATAGCACTCACACTTGTCTTGAGCATTTTAGAGTATCCACTTCAAGCTGTCTATGTACCACGTAAGCATCCAAGAAGTCCATAACCAAGGACACGGCTATTCGAATAGATCATGATAACCCTGCAGGGGTGTACTTCATCACACACGCTCTCACCACTTATCACCATGTACACATCATGTATCTCGGCAACCTTCAAGCGGAAGCCTGGCGAGGGTGTCGGCCATGACCTGACTAACCACGCAAGACTCTAGTCCAGGTTTATCGCCTATTCGGGTTCCATCCGCAAGGAGATCCGGCCGAGGTTTCGCTCACGGCCCCAAACGATGTGTACAGGGTTCCCGAGCCCACCATCCGGGTGCCACTCGGTACACTGGGCCACGTGTGCCTAGTCTGTCCCAAGTCCACCCTGCCGGGTGCCACTCGGTAAAAAATAGCACTACCTACAAACACCAGAAACTATTTGCAACTCCTCGACAGAGATCAAGGCGGTTAATAAGTCAAGAGAGCTTGGAGCGCCCGGAGCTCAATGTGTGGTAGTAGCTAGTCATTGGACAACTTACACAGAATTCAGTTCTTAAGGACGGACCCAATGAGACAACCCACCATGTACTCCTACATGGCCTCTCACCGCTACCTTTACCAAATCATGTTCACACGCTTAACTCTCATTACCAGAACATATGATAACATTCCAATTCATCCCCGATGAATCAGACCTGACACAACTCTAAGCAATAGTAGGCATGGCATGGTAGAAGCACAACATGGCTCAATCAATTCCTTCACATGCTAGTGGGTTTTAATTATTTACTGTGGCCATGACAGGTCATGCAGAGGAATGGGTTCAACTACCGCAACATAAAGTAGCGGTTGAATCGTTGTTGCCCTAATGCAATAAATGAGAGCAAGAGTGAGAGAGTAGGATACTATCGGAATGAACAAGGGGAGGTTGCTTGCCTGGTAGATCAACAAGGAAGGCACTGCTCCTCTGACAGGTACTCTGGATCGGTCTCCGGAGCAGGACCTATCGAGAAGGAATGGTGTCGGTAATCAATACACAATCATACGCAACAATATGATGCATGAAGATGGCATGAATATGTGATGTTGTTTGAGGTGATGCATCTAGCATTTATTTGGTTAAAGTCCATTTGAACCAATGCAACTCCAAAATAAGCTCTTAAATATGCCATAAGTGTGTTTTCATATATACAGTATGTATAGGTTGGTTTGTCATGCATGAAAATGGTACAGATGGATAGATTTAATTTTTCTGATCATTTTTCATATATAAATTATTTCAATCTGAGCTACGGTTGAATTTCTATGATTTTTTGAAGTTTAGAACATTTTCTACAATTTCCTGATTAATTTTAAACCAAAAAATGAATAACTGCGTCAGCCTGACGTCAGCGTGACGTCAGCGAGTGAACGGGTCGGTCCAGGTCAAACCTGACCAGTGGGACCCGTATGTCAGTGTCTAACTAACTAATCTAGTTTAGTTAGTGGCCTCGGGCCCACATGTCAGTATCAGGTTTAGTTAAATGGTGATTAGCCTTAAGCTAATCACCTGACCCATGGGGCCCACCTGACGGGCCCGCGAGGTCAAAGGGGTCAAACATGGTCAGCCCGCCGGCGTTTAGCCGCCGGTGAGGCAGGACGCGACGGAGGCCTCGGATTTGGTCCTCCGGTGACCATTTGGGCGGCGGAGGCCACGAGCGAGGAGCCAGAGCTCGTCCGTGTCTTCTTGGGCAAGTGGAAGAGGCAGGGACGGCTGGAGCTCACCGGAATCAAGCTCGAGGCGGCGGCCAGAGTTCGGCTCCAGGCGTAAACGGGCTGCGGGGCACGGGGAGGCCACCCAAGGGGTTCCGCGGCACCGTCGTGGCACTGGGAGCACGATGGGGTGCTTCGTTTGGGCGGAGGCGGGCCGAGACGACAGCGGCGACATGGCTATGCGGCGGCGAGCTTCGGTCACAGCGGCGCTAGTGCTAGAGGACGCGAGGGACGACGGGGCAAGGGGGAACCGGGTCAACGGCTCACCGCGGAGCTGCAGGGACGGTAAGCGGGCTCGGGGACGCGCCGGAGTGGCTGGATCGATGAAGAAGGGCGCCGGAGCCGAAGCTTGAAGACGATGATGATGTCGGCTACTCGGGGCCTATGTGCTTCCTTCCTTCGGTGCAGAGGTGAAGCGAGAGGTGGCGGAGGCTCTGGACAGCTCAGGGAGGCAAGGCGACGGCGGTGGGCGCAGCGGCTCACGGCGGCGTGCTCAGGCGCGTGAGGGGGAGGGCGAGGGAGAGAGACAGAGGAAAGGGGAGGGCACGGGGAGAGAGTGAAGGAGGTCGGGGTGGTGCGTGGCGCTCGCAGCGGCCTCCAGCGGCAACTGCAAGCAGGAGCTGGCCGAGCGCGTGTGTGCGCGCCATGGCCACATGCCCTCCTGCCTACTGGCAGGAGGTTAGGGGTGACTAGCGCCTGGGCCTCGTGGGCTGGCAGTCCACTGGACCAGCCAGGTAAGCCCAATTAAGTTTCTCCCCTTTTCCTATTTTGTTTTTGTTTTCTAATTTCTGACCTTTGTTTTGATTTTGTAATAGTACTAATTCAATTTATTTTCTTCTGAAAATTAATGTAGGAACTTTATTGGATTATTCCAAAGCCCCACAGTAAAAATTAGAATTATTGGACATGTATAATATATTTAACATATATATATCCTATGCAAATATTTACCGAATTAACTCAAATGGCCAAAAATAAATACTTCCGAGCTCCCAAAAATATTGGTTGGAATTTTACCTCTGGCCAATATTTTTAGAGAAAATCAGGAACATTTTCTTGGGCCAAATTGAAGCAATTTTTATCTGGGTCATTTCCAGAAATGATTTCTGAGGGTTTCACAAATCCCCATTTCAAATTTAAATGGAATTTAAACATGATGCACACATGACTAGCTAGCCTTGAGCATACCAGAACTAGGGATGTGACAGCTAAGTTGGGACACCCCTGCAGGGATTATGAACTTTCGAAAGCCGTGCCCGCGGTTATGGGCAGATGGGAATTTGTTATCGTTCGGTTGTAGAAATCCTAAAGTTGACCTTCATTAAAATACATCAACTGCGTGTGTAACCGTGATGGTCTCTTTCCGGCGGAGTCCGGGAAGTGAACACGGTCTTGGAGTTATGCTTGACGTAGGTTGCTATAGGATCACTTCTTGATCATACTTTTATCGACCATGCTTTGCCTTCTCTTCTTGCTCTCATTTGCGTATGTTAGCCACCATATATGCTAGTCGCTTGCTGCAGCTCCACCTCATACCTTTTACCTTACCCATAAGCTTAAATAGTCTTGATCGCGAGGATGCGAGATTGCTGAGTCCACGTGGCTCACAGATACTTCCAAAACCAGCTTTCAGGTGCCGATGAGTCTGTGCAGATGACGCAACCCAGCTCAGGAGGAGCTCGTTGAAGATCTTGTCCTTTGTGTTGTTTCGTTCTAGTTGATCAGTAGTGGAGCCCAGTTGGGGTCGATCGGGGACCGTGTCGCTTTTGGGGTTCTTCTTTTATTTTGGTTCCGTAGTCGGACCTTGATTGTATCTGGTTGATGTAATGCTTTATTGATGTAATTGTGTGAAGTGGCAATTGTAAGCCAACTATGTATCTTTTTCCCTTATGTATTACATGGATTGTGTGAAGATTACCTCACTTGCGACATTGCTTTCAATGCGGTTATGCCTCTAAGTCGTGCTTCGACACGTGGGAGATATAGCCGCATTGAGGGCGTTACACTTAGAATCGGGGTCTTGACAGCTTTGGTATCAGAGCCTGACTGCCTGTAGGATTACCAAGCCAACCTGGTCGAAGTTGGGTCTAGAAATTCTTTAGCTATATAGGGGAATTGATTGTGGAACGGAACATAAGGCTCTTTTTACACCTTATACCTCATGCCCTTCCGATATGAGTCATCCTATCTTTCCTACGAGGTTAAGGAACTAGGCTTCCTCTTCCGTCTATCAGGATCACGTGTTACTACTCCATAGTCTCTTAGGATTGGTTGATCAGAGTCTTATCCCAGTTCAAGTACTTCCGGCTTAGTCTGTTTAGTAATATCTCACAACCTTAAGTGATGATGTTGAGTATGGTGCTACCCCATCATTTGCAGAATGTCTCATTTCGAGCATTTTACTGCCGTTATGCTGCCGGAATTGTCCTAGGAGTTCAAGAGATAGTATTTTTCCTTGTACTATATTCTACATCCTTATGATTGTAACATCCCAATTTTCAATTTGGATGTTTATAAATAGATCATTCATATGCATCCATGATTTATGCATTTTTCCTCCATTTGTTTTGTTTGATTTTTGATCCAAGGAACTTTGAGCAACTCAAGGACCAAAAGAGAGAGTTGGAAGTTTCCCTAAGAACCAATTTCGATTTTTTTTCAAAGTTGTGAGTTTGAATCAAATTTCGTTTCACAAATCAATTCCTTTCCATTATATCAAAAATAAAATAAAGAGAGAAGATAAAATGACTTCTTCAAAATCGGAAAAGAAAATATTGGAAATTGAATTTGGAACCAAAATATATTTGTTAAGTTTTATTTGCAATTTATTTTATTAGCATATCAATTTTTTTTAAAACATGCATTTTAGGCCAGATAAAAGTTCACTAGGTCATATATAAGACCATATAACTATGTGAATTTTCTGGGATTTTTAGGCTAACTTTTATTTGTATTTTTGATGTTTCATTGTTTCTGTAAAAAAACATTAAAAAAACGTGGGCAGCCAAGGCCCAAGGAAGGCCCATGCCCATGCGCTATCTTCTTCTTCCTCTCAACGTACAGAAACATGTACGCACGCACCCAGGCAGCACCCCACCCTAGCGCCCCACCCTCTCCCTTCATCTCCCTCGCTCAACTGACTTTTTGAATGGAATCCCCTTGCCTCCCTCTATCTTTTCCCCTTCACTAGTGCGCCTTAATTCCCCCTCTAATGGCCATTAGAAGCCCAAGTAACAGCCACCATTAACATCATAAAGTTGGCAACGCTCAGCTCATCTCGAGACCTCCCCAAGCCCTATATAAAGCACCCCTGGGAGCCCCTCTCACCCCTTGTCCGAAGCCCTCTACTTCTGGAGTTTTTCCCTCTCTCTAACCTCTCCAATTGCTCGCTGGAGTTTGCGAATTCCGGCGACCTTTCACCATGTGTACAGAAAGCAATCTACCATCACAACTTGTTTAAGTGGTTCACCTCATCGTCCTCTACACCGTCCCGCACGCGTACTTCGCCGAAGCACACCGGAGCCGCCTTCTTCCTCGTCTCCAACGACAAGTCCGGTGAACACCCAGGCCAAATTTTTCTCTTTTTCCAGTGTTTTTTTCAATCTCACATTCTATACCAGTTCTTGTTTCTTGTATATCTTTTAGTATATAGATCCGATTTAGTTGATTCTTTTTCCTACTAGATCATATAAATCCCCTCTATCCAGAGATCCAAACGAAAAATATTTTTGAAAATTTTAAATTTTGAATTCAAACAGATCTGAATTCAAACTTCGTTAGGCCATATCTCGAGTTCCGTAACTCCGTTTTAGGTGAATCTTTTTGCAAATCGAAGCTCGTGACGTGTACTTTCTCTTAAGCCCAAACACGCATATTTTTTCTACTATAAAAATTACGTTCTGTACAGAAACTTTATTTGGATGTTTTGGAGTTTTTCGAAGTCTTTCATTTGTTTTTCCTTTTTGAATCTTTGCTTGTATGCTTATGTATGTTATTGCGTGCTTACGCTAGATCATCCGGAGTGCGAAGCTTGCTACTACGAATCTTTACAATTCAACGAACGTCAGCAAGGCAAGTTCACACCTTGATCATAATTTTTAATACCCAGTTTTTACTATGCATTAGTTTAACCCTCAAAGATTGCATGAGTAGGATTGGGAACATGTGGTTATGCTATGTAGTTCATTTGGTAGGAACCTATGACCTTTTGATCACCCCGGGAATACTCGTTATATCATATATTGCTTAGCCTTGCCCGTAGACGGGGATTGGTATGTGTGATTCATGCAAGTTGCGAGAGATAATAATTTTGGGATAACCTAAGGTGGCAACTTTAATACACATCTGGGTGGATTGTTTGGGGCACCTGGAGAAACCAGTGCTTGCCCAAGGGGAATCCCGGAGTACCCGTGTGATTACCCTAGGTCCGCCACCCAGGCTCAAAGGGATCATAAGATATTTCATGCCTAGAAACTTCCGTGTGCAGCCACAAGCCATTATGGGCTCTGGCATAGTTGAGTAAGTTGTCTGACCTCTTTCCGTGGTAGACTAGCTGATGTAGGGGAAAGTAGGTGTACTGGTCTACCCAGGGTTAAGGGGAAACGCTTCTGAAAGGCTATGTCTCGATCTTCCGATCATGGAGGTGGTCGAGTCTTGTGGGGAAAAGTGCGCAAACCTCTGCAGAGTGTACAAACTAATCATGATTAGCCGTGTCCCCGGTTACGGACATCTTGAGTATCTAGAAGTGAATTATTGGGGTATCTCATCATTATTTTTAATGAAATTATTGGGTTACTAATAACTTGGGAATTTTTGGGATTGAGTTGGAGGAACCTTCTCAGTAATGGCATTTTATCTTAATAGTAATAAAAAATTTATTCCTTTGTTGTAGGGTAAAATTGGCGTTATGCAAAAATTAAACTTAGAGCCTCCATCAGCTAAATTTGCATATAAAGATAGTCTTTTCATTTATTATTATTCTATGGTGTGAAATTGCCAGCATATTCCATGTGCTGACCTACACGGCTGCAACGTCTCATGTTGCAGACTTTTCCGACGAAGATTAAAGGTGTGATAGGTCGTTGTTCTGCACTCAGTTTGCCGTGGAGTTGGATGGACTCATTTACCTTTGAAGCTTCCGCGTTTATTTTTATTTAGATGGCCTTTGGCCATATTATTGTCATAAATACTCTTTTAGGAACCTTGATGTAATAAAGTGTGATTGAACTCTGTTATAATTCCTCGAGTACTGTGTGTGTCAGCATACCGATCCAGGGATGACACTTAAGCACAGAGACTTCGATCCATTTTGGGTCGGGCCGCTACAATGATGATGCTGAATCCATCCTTGTTTCCTTGGTTGGTTCTACAGGATGTCGTCAGTTAACCGAAGTTCTGTTGATCATAGCTGGAACCACGGTGATGGTATGGATGAGGATCCTCCCGACCAGCCTTCGTTGGCAGAGTTCATGTTAGAGATGGAGAAGAACAAGCGAGAGTCTAACCTCTTGTTAGCACGTATTGAGGAGAACACCTCCCATCAGCACAAAGAGTCAGCGTCCATCTATGATTTCATTGGTCTGAAACCACCTACCTTCCATCATTCCATTGAACCACTCGATGCAGATGACTGGCTACGTAGTATCACACACAAGCTGCGTTCTGCTAACGTAGCTGAAGGTCACAAGGTCACCTACGCTGCTTATCATCTGGAAGGTCCTGCTAGTATTTGGTGGCAGAACTATGAGGCTATGCTACCAGCTGGCCAGATAACCACCTGCAGAGATTTCACTGAGGCTTTTCGCAAGCATCACATTCCTCAGGCTCTCATTGACCGCAAGAGAGAAGAGTTCTGTAGTTTCACCCAGAGTAAGATGGCTGATGATGCTTACAGTAGAGAGTTTGAGAACCTTGCCCGCTATGCTAAAGAAGAAGTGTCCACAGAAGCCAAGAAGCAGGCTAGGTTCCGGAAGGGTCTCAACCCCAAGTTGCGTCGTGATCTCCACTTGCATCATTGCAATACATTCCAGGCTCTTGTGAACAAGGCCATTAACGCAGAAACAGCTCAACTCACTTACAAGGAGTCTCGTAAGGACACCCGTGATTTGGGTTCTTCTTCCGGTTCTACTTCGCAGAAGCGCCGGATTTGGGTTCTGAACTCCGCTCTTCCACCCGGTTATACACCGAGGCCTTCTTATGTGGTGCCTCACCCAGCTCAACCGTATGCTCTACCCAGGCCTATCAGTAGACCGCTTGTCAATGCGGGTCCACGTCCTACCTCAGGGACTTGCTTCACATGCGGAGAGCCAGGACACTATGCACGTGACTGCTCTCAAACCAATTATGCTCCACCCCAGCCTAAGAAGTCTGTTGGCGTGGTAAGCCATCACGCAGGATGACCAGTGTCAAGTCAGCTCCCACTGAACGTGGATGTGTGCATCACGTCTTAGCTAAAGACGCTCTGGATGATCCGGATGTCGTTCTTGGTACACTCCTTGTCAACTGTCATCCAGCTTCGATTCTGTTCTATACCGGAGCATCTCACTCCATCTCTGAAAGCTATGCTCGTTTGCACGACATGTCATTTTGTGATATGCCAATACCACTTGAAATCCAAACTCCAGGGTCTAGATGGCAAACTACCAGAATAAGCCATGGCAATGGAATCCTTGTTGACAGACTCGTATTCCTTGCATCACTTATAGCCCTCAAGTCTACAGATATTAACATCATCTTCTGTATGGACTGTATGAAAGCTCATTATGACAAGATTGTTACACAAGGTCTGTTCAGCTTACACACCCATCTGGCAAGATAGTCACTGTCTCCACTAGAGTTGCAAAGCGTCAGCTCTATTCCCTTAATGCCAGCCCTCTTCCAGACCTTGAAGATATTCCGGTAGTCCGTGACTTTCTGGATGTCTTTCCATAGGAACTGCCAGGTATTCCACCTGACAGAGATGTAGAGTTTGTCATAGATCTTATCCTAGGAACCGCTCCAATCTCTAGGAGACCTTACAAGATGGCACCCTTGGAACTAGCTGAGCTTAAGAAACAACTCGATGAATCCTTGCAAAAGGGTTTCATCCATCCTAGTTCTTCTCCCTGGGCTTGCCCCATCCTCTTCGTCAAGAAGAAGGATGGTACGGACCGAATGGTTGTAGATTATCGTCCCGTTAATTTGGTCACGATAAAGAACAAGTATCCGCTCCCCGGGATCAACGACCTGTATTATCAGCTCGCTGGATCCTCAGTCTTTTCAAAGATGGATTTGAGGTTGGGCTACCATCAAATCAAGATCAGAAATGGGGACATTCCTAAGACGGCTTTTGTCACTCGTTATGGCCAGTACGAGTACACCGTCATGTCCTTTGGTCTAACCAACGCTCCAGCTACTTTCTCTCGCTTGATGAACTCGATCTTCATGGAGTACTTAGATAAGTTCGTCGTGGTTTACCTCGATGATATTCTTGTTTACTCGAAGAACGAGGAAGATCATGTCGAACATCTTAGACTTGTGCTAGAAAAACTCAGAGAGCACCGCCTTTATGCCAAGTTCTCCAAGTGCGAATTTTGGTTGCCAGAAGTGACCTACCTAAGCCACGTGATATCTGGTAAGGGCATTGCCATCAATCCCGAGAGAGTTCAGGCCGTTCTTGATTGGACTCCGCCTGAAACAGTTAAGCAGGTTAGGAGTTTCCTTGGTCTAGCCAGTTATTGTCGACGCTTCATTGAGAACGTCTCCAACGTGGCCAAACCTCTCATGGAACTTCTCAAGAAAGATAAAAAGTTTGAGTGGTCCCCACAGTGTGAGCACAGTTTTCAGGAACTGAAAAGACGGCTGACTTCTGCTCCCATACTTGTGCCACCGGATTTCACTAAGGACTTTGTTATCTATTGTGATGCCTCACGACAGGGACGAGGTTGCATTCTTATGCAAGATTGCCATGTGATTGCCTATGCATCTCGATAGTAGCATCCACATGAAGAGAATTAGCCTACAAATGATCTAGAGCTTGCAGCCGTAGTCTATGCACATAAGACTTGGTGACATTACCTTCTCGGTAAACGTTGCGAGATTTACACCGATCACCAGAGTCTCAAGTATATCTTCACCCAACCAGATTTGAACCTTAGGCAAAGACGTTGGCTGGAGTTGATCTCAGATTATGACTTAGGGATTACCTACACCCCAGGCAAGGGCAATGTCATGGCTGATGCGCTAAGTTGTAAGTCCTATTGCAACAATCTCATGTTGTAGCAGGGCCAACCACTTCTCCATGAGGAATTATGTAAGCTCAACCTTCACCTTGCTCCTCACGGATTCCTATCAACCTTGGTGGCGAAACCTACACTTGAGGATCAGATCATTACTGACCAGAAGTTTGATAAGGGTGTTATCCGCATCAAGAGAAACATTAAGAAGGGAGTTGGTGAATGTTTCTCTATGGATCGCTTGGTGGTTCCCAGGAATCAACATCTGCGACAACTGATTCTTAAGGAGGCTCATGAATCTCCTCTCACGATTCATTCCGGTAGTACTAAGATGTATCAGGACCTACGCCATAGGTTCTGGTGGGCTAGGATGAAGAGAGAAATTGCTCAGTTCATTGCAAACTGTGACATTTGTCGTCGTGTTAAGGCAGAGCATCAAAGGCCTGCTGGCACCCTTCAGCCTTTAGCTATTCCTGAGTGGAAATGGGATAAAGTTGGTATGGACTTCATCACCGGCTTTCCCAGGACCAAGAAAGGGAATAATGCTATCTTCGTAGTCATTGATCGTCTTTCCAAAGTGGCTCACTTCCTACCTGTTCGAGATAGTATCACTGCTAGTCAGCTTGCTGACTTATATATTTCTCGAATAGTGTCACTTCATGGTGTTCCACTAGAGATCAATTCAGACCGTGGTAGTCTTTTCACTTCTCATTTCTGGGAGAGTTTCCAAACTGCCATGGGCACCCATCTTTCCTTAAGTACCGCTTTCCACCCTCAATCAAGTGGTCAGGTGGAAAGGGTCAATCAAATTCTCGAAGACATGCTTAGAGCTTGTGTTATCTCATTCGGTATGGATTGGGAGAAGTGTCTTCCCTTTGCCGAGTTTGCTTATAACAATAGCTACCAATCCAGCCTCTAGCAAGCTCCTTTTGAGGTTCTGTATGGACCAAGATGTCGAACACCTTTGAACTTGTCAGAAACCGGTGAAAGACAATTCTTTGGACCAGATATGATCCAGGATGCAGAAGAGCAAGTTCGCATCATTCATGAGAATTTGAAAACAGCCCAATCTCGTCAAAAGAGCCAGTATGACCGTAGTCATAAGGAAGTGGCTTATGAAGTTGGCAACAAGGCTTACGTCCGGGTTACTCCTTTGATGGGTACCCATCGATTCGGTATCAAGGGCAAGTTGGCTCCTCGTTACATTGGTCCCTTTCTCATTCTCGCTAAACGAGGATAGGTTGCCTACCATTTGGAACTACCCCCACATCTTTCTCGAGTACATGATGTCTTCCACGTCTCTCAACTCAGGCGTTGCTTCTCGGATCCCATCCGCGGAGTGGACCACGAAACACTTGATCTCCAAGATAACCTCACTTATCAAGAGTACCCCGTCCGCATTCCGGATCAAGCCGAGTGTGTCACTCAACGTCATAACATCAAGTTTCTCAAGGTTCAATGGTCTCATCATTCCGAGAGAGAAGCTACCTGGGAGCGTGAATATCGTCTTCGACTTGAGTACCCCGCTTTCTTTCCGCCAACCCCTGAATCTCGGGATGAGATTCTTCCGAGTTGGGGCGAGTCGTCACGTCCCTAGTTCTGGTATGACCTAGACCAGCTAGTCATTTGTGCATCATGTTTAAATTCCATTTAAATTGAAATGGGGTTTTGTGAAACCCTCAGAATCATTTCTGAAAATGACCCAAGTAAAAATTGCTCCAAAAGGGTCCATGAAAATGCTCATGTTGCTCTCTGAAAGTATTGGACAGAGATAAAAATCTTATCAATTTTTTAAGAGCTCATAAGTATTTATTTTGGGCATTTGGAATTAAACCAGTAATTATTTGCATTGGATAAATATTTTTTATATAATATTGTCCAAAAATTCTGAATTTTGGTGAGGGGCTTTGGATTAATTCCTTAGGTCCGTGCAAAATTTGACAGAATTAAATAAAGAGGATTAGTATTATTACTAAGTCCAAACAAATTGCAGAAAATAGAAAACGTTAATAAATAGAAACCAGAGAGAGGGAGAAACTTACCTGGCGCCTCTCGCCGGCCCGTTCCTGTTCTGGCCCAGCCCACCAGGGGCAGAGCCGTCTTCCTCCTCTGGCCAGTAGGCAGAGGGGAAGCGGTGCTTGACACCGTGCACGCTGGCACGCAGCTGCCTGCCTGGATCCTTCCCCTCACGCCAGACGTCGCCACGCGCCGCCCCCCCAAGCCTCTCTCGCTCTCTCCCATGCCATTCTCTCCTCCCCCTCGCTCCCTCTCTCGCGGCCGAAATCGCCGTCGCCGTCGTCCACAGCCACCGTGGCCTTGGCCACTGCCGCACCTCCCCGACACGCTCCCCAGCTCCGCCGCGACCCCATCTCCCTCCTCACCAAGCAAGCAACCCGGGCGAGCTCAGCTTTGTCCTCACCGCCGTCTTCTTCATCGCCGATGCCTCCGCAGGATCCGCTGTGAGCCCCGTCGTCGAACCCCCCTCTCCCCTGCTCTTCCGGCGCCCTCTAGCCCGTCTACCACCATGCCCGTAGCACCTCGCCGTTGGCCATGGCGCCATCATGGCCAGAGGCCGAGCCAACCGCTCCCACGCGCGTCACCGTGCTCCTGGTGATGCCAGGAGGCCGTAGAGGTCCTCCGCAGCCTCTTTCGTGCCCTGCAGCCACTTCCCGCCCGGAGCCGTGCTCCGGCCGCCACTGCGAGCTCCTCTCCAGCGAGCTCCGGCCACCCCGCGTCCTTCTGTCGCCTCCCCTGGATGCGCGAGAGCCCGGGCTACGCCCCGGTGCCCTTAGCCGCCACCCCCGTGGCCTGTAACGCGGACGCTGCCGCGTCCTGGGGTCGCCGGCTACCACCTCACCGCCCTGACGTGCGGGCCCGACCTGCCAGGTGATTAGCTTAAGGCTAATCAATGTTTTGCTAACCCCCTTACACTGACAGTGGGCCCCAGCGGCACTAATTTTCATTAGATTAGTAAAACCCCTCCGTTTAACGCTGTGACACTGACGTGTGGACCCCACACGTCAGGTTTGACCTGGTCAGCCGCCTTTGACCTGCTGACGCAATGCTGCTGTCATGCTGACACAATATATCTTTTTCTGGTTTTAAAATAAATCAGGAAATTCCAGAATATATTGAAAACTTCAAAAATTCATAGAAATTCAACCGTATCTCAGATTGAAATAATTTATATATGAAAAATTATCAGAAAAATTAAATCTATCCATCTATACCATTTTAATGCATGACAAACCAACCTATACATGCTGTATATATGAAAACATACTTATGGCATATTTAAGAGCTTAATTTGGAGTTGTATTTGAACCCTTGGTTCAAATGGACTTCAACCAAATAAAGGCTAGATGCATTAACTAAAACAACATCACATACTCATGACATGTTCATGCATCATAATGTTGCATATGCTTGTGTTTGATTTTCGACACCGTTTCTTCTCGATAGGTCCTGCTCCGAAGAGTGTTCAAGAGTACCTGTCTGAGGAGCAGTGCCCCCTGTTGATCTACCAGGCAAGCAAAACCCCTTGTTCATTCCGATACAAACCTACTCTCTCACTCCTGCTTTCATTTATTGCATTAGGACAACAACGATTCAACTGCTACTTTAAGCTGCGGTAGTTTAACCCATTCCTCTGCATGACCTGTCATTGCCACTTTAAATAGTTAAAACCCACTAGCATGTGTAGGAGTTGATTGAGCCATGTTGTGTTCTTACCATGCTTTGCCTGCTATTGCTTAGAGTATGTCAGGTCTGATTCATTGGGAATGAATTGGAGTGTAATGCTATGTTCTGATGCTGAGAGTTAAGTGTGTGAACATGATTTGGTAAAGGTAGCTGTGAGAGGCCATGTAGGAGTACATGGTGGGTTGTCTCACTGGAAACATCCTTAAGCACTAAGTTCCGTGTATGTCGTACAATGACTAGATACTACCACACATTGGAATGCTTAAGTGCCCCTCTCGACTTATTAACAAACTTGATCTCTGTCCAGGAGTTGCAAATAGTTTCTGGTGTTTGTAGGTAGTGCTATTTTTCTACCGAGTGGCACCCGGCAGGGTGGACTTGGGACAGACTAGGCACCGTGGCCCGGTGTACCGAGTGGCACCCGGATGGTGGGCTCAGGAACCCTGTACACATCGTTTGGGGCTGTGAGCAAAACCCCGGCCGGATCTCCTTGCGGATGGAACCCGAATAGGCGATAAACCTGGACTAGAGTCTTGTGTGGTTAGTCAGGTCGTGGCTGACACCCTCGCCAGGCTTCCGCTTGAAGGGTGCCGAGATACATGACGTGTATATGGTGATAAGTGGTGAGAGCGTGTGTGAAGAAGTACACCCCTGCTGGGTTATCATGATCTATTCAAATAGCCGTGTCCTCGGTTATGGACTTCTTGGATGCTTACGTGGTACATAGACAGCTTGAAGTGGATACTCTAAAATGCTCAAGACAAGTGTGAGTGCTATGGATGGCCTTCTTGTAGGAAGACGGGAATGAATCCATAGTAGTGTATTGATGTGGTGATTAGTGGAATTGTGTGCGCTGCCTCATCTCCAAGAAGTTTCTCGTTGTCGTAGAATAGGATAGCCACTGAGTCAAAGCCGGCTTGCTGCAACTAAACCCCACATTACCTTCTTGATACAAATGCATGTATGATAGGATCTGATGTTAGTATTGCTGAGTACCTTTGTACTCACATTTGCTTTATTTATGTTTTGTAGGTGAGACATCTGTCTCACTAGTAGTACCACTTGGACTTCGATGAGTAGCTGGTTACCTCAGCTACGATCTTGGTCCCTTGGGAGGGACTTGTAGATAGTCAGGCTTCTGAGCCTTTTTTGTGGTTGTCTGTACTCAGACATGTAATGCTTCCGTTGCTTGTATGATCTGAATGATGGGTCATGTGACCCCTGTTTGTATTTAATGCTATGTGGCTCTTCTGGGCCTTTATCTATATGAGTTGTGTTATGTTGTGATGCCATGTTGTACAACACATACTTGCATGTTATGTGTATGTGTGACGTGTATTGCTATGTATTGCTATGTGTGACGTGTATGTGTGACGTGTATTGCTATGTTGTGATGCCTCTCTTATGGGGAAATGTAGTCTATTGCTTCCTTGAGCCATAGTAGTCCGCTACAGCCCGGTTCACCGGAGTCCTGCTAGCCCAGCACTACTGCTCAGGACACTTGACTGGCCGGCATGTTTTTCACTTTGTTCCTGTGTCTGTCCCTTCGGGGAAATGTCACGCGGTTACATCCGGAGTCCTGCCTAGCCTGCTACAGCCCGGGTTCCCCGGAGTCCTATTAGCCCAGTGCTACAGCCCGGATTCATAGGCTTTTGACCGACATCCTCGATGTGATTCATGTATGCGTGTCTCCATAGGTCTGTGCCGCTTTGGGTTCACGACTAGCCATGTCGGCCCGGGTTCTTTGCCATATGGATGCTAGCGACACTATCATATACGTGAGCTGTCACGACCGGTTTTGCAATAAAAATATTTATTGAGAAACCAATCTTTTGAGTCCAGCATGAGGGAAATCCTCCTCACTGGTAGACAAAATTCTTGATATAAAAAGCCCGTAGCAAAGAATATATTACAAGGTTGAGCTAGGGCTGCTCAACAATTTATAACAAGCGCGCCAACAATTATACATAATGGCGGATATAACACAATGGTGTGGTGGCATACTACTGACTCGGGGATAAAGTGATGATGGAATAACACAGTGGGGAGTGTGATAACATGACTCTCAAACTGGCATCTCATCGAGCGTCGAGGTGAGGCTCGATGAATTTTATTCGGGTTGCGGAAGCGAATATAATACAGTGACCGAATCCAGGGTCGCACGAGACTGACTGGGACTCCTCTAGGCATCGGACTCGCTATCGAACTCTTCATCCATGAGATCGCCTTCGTCAGCATGTGGCCAAATCAACAAGCCAGTGAGTACTTTGACAATACTCCCAAGACAGTTCGGATGTAAGATATAACAAATGCATGCATGAATGCGTCATGATTAATTCACCAAATGTACATTCCAAAAATTAGCATAACGAAGCAAGTAAAAGGGAAACAGCGGTAGTCCGCCTGAAATCCCAACAAAAGCATAAATGAAAACCGATCGGGTGTCTGAAGCGACGCCTCGAAAGGTGAACAAATAAATAAAGGAGAAAATCATGCCACAGTTGGGCGTCTTCGCGACACCACATAAAGGGCTTTAAAAGAAATGCCACAGTCGGACGTCGGGGCGACATCACAGAAAGGGCTTTAAAAGAAATGCCACAGTCGGACGTTGGGGCGACATCACAGAAAGGGCTTTAAAAGAAATGCCACAGTCGGACGTCGGGGCGACATCACAGAAAGGGCTTTAAAAGAAATGCCACAGTCGGACGTCGGGGTGACATCACAGAAATGGCTTTAAAAGAAATGCCACAGTCGGACATCGGGGCGACATCACAGAAAGGGCTTTAAAAGAAATGCCATAGTCGGACGTCGGGGCGACATCACAGAAAGGGCTTTAAAAGAAATGCCACAGTCGGACGTCGGAGCGACATCGCAGAAAGGGCTTTAAAAGAAATGCCACAGTCGGACGTCGGAGCGACATCGCAGAAAGGGCTTTAAAAGAAATGCCACAGTCGGACGTCGGAGCGACATCGCAGAAAGGGCTTTTATTCACAAGTAAATAATACTCATAATAAATATTCAATTCATGGTAATAAACAGGTTAGTCCATCCACAGGAATAACATTTAGCCGGGCTTAGCACTCATGGGATTCACTGGAGTCTCTGTCATCAAACTGACACTGTTAGGCCAAGATGATACGAATTTGGACATGGAATAGATGATTCAAGGAATGTATGACTCTGCAGAGTTTGTACAAAAAAAATTCCCACAGCCAACGGATTTCCGTAGTGACGAGGGACTAGTACCATTTACGGTTTTTCGGAAGAAAACACAGCTAACCAGTACACACCCATCCTACCTCTCGATGACAGGACTCACCCTAGACATCGTCCAAGAAAAACTTTTGAGACGGGGAGATCACAATCTCGAATAGCATGGGATCAAATTTATATACGCGCGCTCTAAGGGGTGCCCCCCTCTTGGTCCCAACCGGAAACACCCATGCCCCCTGACCGGATGACTGGCTTTAATCCAGGGCCATGGAACCATCACCCCGGCCTCTCCTTTTGGTGTGTACCAGGAAAGCGGTTTGCAACTTACCAAGCCATATTCCTTGCGGAAAACATGTGGTAGTACAGGGAAGGAAATGGGAGGAACTGGACCGGTACGGTTTGACCCTGAAGTCATATAGTCTGGCATAAGACTGGCATGCTACAACACTGCCATCTTACCCATCCTCACGCCAACACATGGCCATTCATACTCACATCCATCCACTTATGGATCATCGAACTCACTTACCTCAACATTTCATAAAAAATAACGTTCATCGGTATGCTCATCAACATGCCATGAAACTAACTAAATGCAAAACATGCCAAGACACTCATCATATCAAAAGTTCAAACATGCTTGCCTGGTTCAGAGTAGTCGGAGCCTAGCTCGGTGAAGTTCGCGGCTCCGTCACCTCCTTCGGTATCTACGGTATAAAGAAAATATATGCGCTATCGTAAATACCAAGAGGTGCACATAAAGTATTCCAAATATTTTTCAAATAAATATGATAAAAAACTAGACAAAAATCTGAAGAGGACAGGAAAAGAATCACTCAAAAATTCCTTTCTGTTAAAAAGTTATAGGGATTTTAATCCAAGGACTTATTTGTAATGAAACAGAAAGTTTCCAGGGGCTAATTTATAAAAATAGAAAACGCTTCGGCAGAAACTATGCCAGCCCAGAGGGAAGGCGCATTTGGCAGAAGGCGTTTTCAGAAAACAATTCGCTTAGATAGGATAGAGAGGCTGACAGCGGGTCCCGCCCGTCAGGTTTAAACTTTCAAACAGGGGTGGCAGATTTCGCCGGTGCCCGAGAGCCGCGGTGGTCGCCGGCGGCGATCCACGGCGAGGCAGGGTGATCGGAGATTACCAACGTGCTCGCCGTGTCCTTCTGCAACGGTGGGTGGTGGTGTTGGTCGCCGGTGAGCACCACGTCGACGGCGGTCTTGACTCCGGCGGACGGTGGTTCGGGCGTTGATGAATCTCGCCGAGGAGGGCTACAAGGATCAAATTGAGGTGGGGGTTAGAGCACTAGGTGTAAGAGAAGGCTACGGACGAGGTTTGGGCGCCGGAGATGACCTCACCGGAGTGAATCGAGGTGGAGGCCGAGGCGGAGCGAGGCGGCCGGAGTTGGGGGAGGAGACCTCCTCGAGGTCCTCCTGGTGGCTTGGCAGGGTCCTGCAGAGGTGCAGTGAAGGTGTGGGTCTCGTGAGCGAGCTCGGGGTCCTTTTTATAGGCGATCCGAGGCGGTGGCCATGAACAGGGATCTCCGGTGAAGGTTACGGCGGCGCAGAGCTTGGTCGGGAAGGTTTAGGGAGTTGGGCATCATCGCAGAGTTCCACCGGTTCCATTTAGGTGCTAAGCGAGCTTGGATTGGGGTGCTAAGGGCGAGCTCGACGGAACGGGGCGGCGCGGGCCTGTCGGCGGCAGGGAGCACGTTCCGTGCTTGCCGGGCCGCGGTGATGGTGCCACGGGCGTGCGCTGGCATGCATGAGGCCACGCGGAGAGCCAGGGAGCTTTGGGTGGCGCCGAACGGCGTTCTGCCGTGGTGTGCCTTCTGTTGGCCGCCACGGGAGGTCCCTACGCCGCAGAAGACGCCGGCGAGGGCGGGCCAGCGCGCCACCGACGCCAGGAAAGCTCCAAGCACGCGTGTGAAGCTCCGGACAAGAGGGAGGGGCTGCGAGCATCGAGCCAA
Source organism: Triticum monococcum (assembly GCA_034509565.1). Taxonomy (NCBI): domain Eukaryota; kingdom Viridiplantae; phylum Streptophyta; class Magnoliopsida; order Poales; family Poaceae; genus Triticum; species Triticum monococcum. The sequence goes on from CM067845.1 coordinate 445,330,833, forward strand.
AGGCACTGTGAGCATGTGCCTGAAACTCTGAAGAAAACGACACTGTAAAACTGAATTTTACTGAACTTTTCTGAAAAATGCAAAGAAACAGTGTAGCTCAGGTGTTCGACAGAATGTTTTTGGCATCTAGGGATTTTTCCTTGAGCTAAAACTTGGTGGAGTGGCCTCTCATTGCTCCAGTAGGCTGCCTGAATTTTGGTGGAATTTTTTGGAGAAGTGTAGATATGAATTTCACCAAATTTGGCAAATCTGGTCCAAACTTGCAGCGAGTGAAATTTGAAATATTTGAAAAGAAGAAGAGTGGATCAAGATGGTTCTAGGTTGTGGGTACTAAAGACAATCCAGAGAAGTTGGTTTGGGATAAAAACTCAAAGGCAAAGTGATACTTGCTTTGAAAATCACTTAATCTCAAAATAAATGGCAGAAATGTTTTGGGGGATAAAATAATTGAAATAAAATCCAAAACTTGTTTGGACTTGTTGAGACAGAGAATTTAGATTGTTCAAAGGTGGAGGGATGGATGTTGAGAAGATTTACTATAGGAGACATGGTAAAACCATGGGTGTTTTCAAAAAGAAAGAAGTCCCAAAACTCCTAGGGTTTCCTTTTTTGAAAAAGAAATAAGTTTGAGAGCGTAACAACCAGAAGGAAAAGCTCCCAAAAACTTCAATACCAAATTTGAAAAGGGAAAAGAAAATCCTTGTCAAAGGAAAGGAAGTTTTTAAGAGGAAGGATTTCTGGAAAAGAAATTTTTTTAAAAAAACCCTCTTTTAAAATCCAACAAGGTTTTGATAAAAACCAAATTAAAATTTTGGAGTGTCACAGCACCTACCCCCTTAGGAAAAATCTCGTCCCCGAGATTGCAGCTGATCCTTAAATAAGTGAGGATGCTCTGTTCGAAGAAAATCCTCTCTTTCCCAAGTTGTTTCACTGTCGGTGTGATTGCTCCACTGGACCTTGAAAAACTTGATGGTCTTCTGTCGCGTCCTCCTTTCAGACTCCTCTAATATTCTTACGGGACATTCCCGATAAGTGAGGTCTGGCTGCACGTCGATGTTCTCATGGGATACTTGTTTCTCTGGGTTGCTTACGCACTTCCTCAATTGCGAGACGTGGAACACATCATGGACATTGGATAATTCCTCGGGTAAGTCTAGCTGGTAGGCTACCGTGCCTCTTCGTGCCCTTATACAGAAAGGTCCGGTGAATCTTGGTGCTAGCTTCCCTTTAATCTTGAACCGTTGCAATCCTCTCATAGGGGATACTCTTAGGTATACGAACTCACCGGGTTCGAAGCTGACCCCACGATGTTTCTGATAGTAATAACTCTTCTGTCGACTTTGAGCGGTCTTAAGTCGGTCTCTGATTAGTTTGACTTTTTCCTCGGCTTCTCTGAGCATGTCTGGTCCGAAGATGCGGCTGTCTCCGGTCTCTGACCAATTTAACGGTGTACGACATCTTCGTCCGTATAAAGCCTCAAATGGTGCCATTTGTAGGCTGGCCTGGTAGCTATTGTTGTACGCGAACTCGGCGTATGGCAGGCTTTCTTCCCAACTGTTTCCATAGGTGAGGACACATGCTCTCAGCATGTCTTCTAAAACCTGGTTTACGCGTTCTGTTTGCCCATCAGTCTGTGGGTGGTATGCGGTACTAAAGGCTAGTTGGGTTCCCAGAGCCTGTTGTAAATGCTCCCAAAATCTCGAGATGAACTGAGTGCCTCTGTCGGACATTATAGTCTTCGGGACACCGTGCAGACAAACTATGCGGGAAAGATAAATCCTGGCAAGCCTCTGAGTGGTGTCGGTCGTCTTTATTGGAATAAAGTGAGCCACTTTGGTTAACCTGTCAGTGATGACCCATATGGCATCATTCCCGTGTCGTGACCGAGGTAGTCCGACAATGAAATCCATCCCTATTTCATCCCATTTCCACTCAGGTATTTTGTTCGGTTGCAGTAGTCCGGCTGGTCTCTGATGCTCAGCTTTTATGCGTTGACATGAGTCGCAACATGCAATGAAGGTGGCTATGTCCCTCTTCATACCGTGCCACCAAAATCTTTCCTGAATATATTTATACAGTTTGGTTCCTCTAGGGTGGATCGAATACGGGGCGGTGTGGGCTTCAGCTAAAATTTGCTGTTTAAGGTCTTCTATGTTTGGCACGCAGAGTCTGTCTCCGTACCATAATATTCCTTCATTGTCTATGACAAATTCCGAGGCTTTGCCCATACTCACCTTTCTTTTGATGCCTTCGATGCTGGGGTGACCGGGCTGAGCTCCTTTAATTTCCCCTGCAAGGTCGGGTTGTATTTCCATGTTTGATATGGTGCCTTCTGCTACCATCATCAAGTTGAGCTTGGCAAATTCTTGTTGGAATTCGGGCCTTAATCTGTGCAAATTGTTGTCGTCGGAGCTGGGATTCCGACTAAGAGCATCGGCCACTACATTTGCATTTCCTGGATGGTAATGGATACCAACATCATAATCCTTTACCAATTCCAACCAACGTCGTTGCCGTAAGTTTAGTTCTGGCTGTGTGAAAATATATTTGAGGCTTTTGTGATCCGTATATATTTCACATCGATTCCCAAGTAAGAAATGCCTCCATTCCTTGAGTGCATGAATAACTGCTGCCATTTCTAAGTCATGAGTGGGATAATTTTCATCATGCTTACAAAGTTGCCTTGAAGCATAGGCGACAACCTTGCCTTCCTGCATCAACATGCATCCGAGACCCTTTTTGGACGCGTCACAATATACTTCAAAATTCTTGTGTATGTCGGGTACAATTAATACCGGTGCTGTCGTTAATTTCTGTTTTAGCTCTTGGAAACTTTTCTCGTAGGCTTCTGTCCATTCAAACTTCTTGTCTTTCTTGAGTAACTACGTCATAGGCTTGGCTATGGTGGAGAACCCTTCAATAAACCTGCGGTAATATCCTGCCATTCCCAGGAAACTTCGTATGTCCGTTACACTGGCTGGTGACTTCCAGCCAAGTATGGACTTGACTTTCTCTGGGTCCACTGCGATACCGTCTTGGGTCAGTACGTGGCCTAGAAAGCCTACTTTTCTTAGCCAAAATTCGCACTTGCTGAACTTGGCATACAATTGGTGTTTTCTGAGCTCTCTTAGCACAATCCTAAGATGTTCTGCGTGCTCTTCTGGTGTCTTGGAGTATACCAGAATATCATCGATGAATACCACGACGAACTTGTCCATAAACTTCATAAATACTTTGTTCATGAGGTTAACAAAATATGCGGGGGCGTTAGTTAATCCAAATGGCATCACTGTGAACTTGTACAGTCCATATCTGGAGGTGAAGGCTGTTTTGGGAATATCTTCTGTTCGCACCTTTAATTGATGGTATCCTGACCTTAAGTCAATTTTTGAGAATACCTTGGCCTGAGCGAGTTGATCAAACAAATCATTTATCCTTGGCATCGGGTATTCATTCTTGACTGTGACCATGTTAAGTGCTCGATAGTCAATACACAATCTCAGTGTTCCATCCTTCTTTTTGGCAAATAAAATTGGTGATCCCCAAGGTGAGGAGCTGGCTCGAATGTATCCTTTGTCCAGCAATTCCTTTATTTGTTTCTTCAACTCAACTAATTCGGATGGTGCCATTCGGTACGGTTTCTTGTATATGGGGGTGGTTCCTGGTGCGAGCTCAATGCTGAACTCTATCTCTCGGTCTGGTGGCATGCCTGGTAGCTCTTCAAGGAATACGTCTGGAAATTCACACACTTATGGAACCTTGTTTAGCTCAGAAATGTCCACCTTATTCAATCTCGGTTGCCGGGGTATTTTTCCTTCCTTGGCTGATACTGTTATTGTCTTACCTTGGTGGTGTGTGAGAATTACGGTCCTGTTGAAACAGTCGATAAACCCCTTGTTGGTGGTTAGCCAATCCATCCCTAGGATGACATCCAGTCCTTTATTTTCCAACACAATAAGATTTGCGTGAAACTCCAATCCTTCGAACTCAATGACCACATTCTGATAGTAATTCTGAGTAACTTGCTGAATCCCAGGGGACTTGATGATCATGGATTTCTCCAAAGGAAGCATCGAAAAATTATTTTGCAAAGCAAAACTTTTCGAAATGAAAGAGTGAGAAGCTCCAGAATCAAACAAAACCGTTGCAGGTATTGTGTTGACAGGAAACGTACCGAGTACAATATCCGGAGCATTTTGTGCCTCCTCTTTGGTTACGTGGTTCAGATGACCCTTCCCGTGGTTGTTGTTGGGATTGAAATTTTTTCGCTTGGGCGCTGAATTACTGCCGCCGTTGTTCGGCTTTGGGGTTGAGTTCCTTGGCTTGGGGCGCTGTTTGGCATAGTGCCCTTCTTCTCCACAAGCGTAACAAGTAACGCCGGGGCGATATGTGAACTCCTTGTCCCTTGCATGAAAATTCTTGATTGGGCGTGAGACGTTGGATGAGGATTTGTGTGTCCCACCCTTTTTGAAATCTGTCTTGCTCTGGTGATTGCGAGCAAGGTTAGTCTGGTCCCTTTTTCGCTTGCGAATATCTTCCAGACTGCGTCTCTCATTCTCCAGAGTAATGGCTTTGTCCACCAGTGTTTTAAAATCAGGAAAAGTGTGCATGACCAGTTGGCATTTAAGCGCGGGCGCCAGACCGTCAAGGAATTTCTCCATCTTCTTGCTTTTAGTCATACGCTCTTCATTAGCGTAGCGGGACAATAGAGTAAATTGACTGTTGTAATCTGACACTGTCATGTTCCTTTGCTTGAGGTCGTCGAACTCTCTCTTCTTGATTTTCATAATACTCTTAGGAATGTGTGCACCACGGAAACCTTCCTTGAAATCATCCCAGGTTATGTCATTTTCGGTGGGATGCATGTGCAGAAAATTCTCCCACCACGATGTGGCTGCTCCTGTGAGATAATGCGGAGCATACAGTACTTTTTCGGGGTCTGAACATTTTGCAATAATTAATTTCCTCTCCATATCTCTAAGCCAGTCCTCGGCTTCAAGAGGTTTGTCAGTGTGAGAAAATGTTTGGGGACGTGTCTTCTGAAGCTCAGATAACTTGGATTGCTGCTGATACTGTCCATGGTGATTCCCCATGTTGATGACTTGGTTCATCATTTCACGATGTTGTTGCTGACTTTGTTCATATAGGCGGCACATTTGGGAAAGTGCCGTTTCACTGTCCTGTTGACTCGACTGCCCTTGTGTGAAATTGTTGCCTGGTCGAGTGTCATAATTTTCCTCTGGCGGAGTAGGCATGGAGCGAGTCCAAGGATGAGACATTTTTTACTGTGGGGATATAATTTGCAAAACTCATAAGAAAAGCGAAAATGGTCGCAAAAACAAATCCAAAATTTGCACAAGGATGGCAAATAATTTAAATGACCAAGATCACTTAAGAAAACAAATCGAATTGCGCACGGAGAAGGACTGCTCATTACATATCTTACAAGCGGGCGATAATTATACAATACATCACTCAGGATGTACATAATCCTGACATGTTATTTAGGCTAGTGCACTTCTCCAGTTCCTACATGATGCGCAAACAAGCTACTCCTCACAACCTATGTACATATCTTACAAAGCGGTACATCACATGACGGGCAAGCGCACTCAGCCGGAAATGTTGACGATCTCCTTGGCCCTGCCAAGGGTGAGGCGCAGTGAGGCTGGGGACTCGACCTCCTCCTCACTAATAGGCTCCAGACGTGAAGAGCTACGTCGGGTAGATGGAGCGGGTGCCAGGGGCGGAGCAACACGAATAGGAGTAGGCACAACGGGTGGTGCAGTGCGCGCTGGAGTGGGCGCAATGGCCTGGTTGAACTCCTCGGTGGTAGGCGGGCGACGAGTAGGTGCAAAATATGCTGATGACGAGACCAAAGTCAGTGGCGGTGCGGCGGGTAGGAGCTCCCTCCTATTGGCGGCACAGCCATGGACTGAGTCCATGCGGGCAGCTATGAAGTCGTCCACCAGGTTGTCGAAGGCTGCCTCCAGAGCCCGGAGATACTCAATAAGCATCTCAAAAGCCTCATCTCATTCTCCTCTGGGGCAGGAGAATGCGTAGTGACAGGTGTAAGGCACATGGCATGGAAGATAGCGGTAGCGACGAGTCTTCATCGCGGGAAGGACATCCCTGAGGCGAGCTATTGCCTCACGGGCTGCCATCTGCATAGCATGCCTCTCCGTAGGCATGGCGCTTCCCACGAACCGTAAGCGGCGTAACTCACCACGCCCTCCCCTGAACTGCACCGTGACCTGGTGCATGGTCAGATTGTCCCTGACCTTGTGCTGGTAGAGTGTGAAGACTGGGCGCACAGACGGCCCCATCGCGACCTGAAAGATGAAGGAGAGAAGCTTGACGAACCCATCGAGCACGTTGGCGAAGGTCTAAGACTCGCAGCTGTTGTCGGCCATCTACAAAAGTAGGCAAAATTCCTGCATGGTCAGATCATAAATTGATGCTGACTGTCAGAAAATGACTACCATTGCAAAAATATAAATTAGCTCTATTATGCTAATAACCGATTAGCGATCGCACCTAGTGGCTTCCTACGGTCAGCCTGGCTCTGGTACCAAGCTTGTCACGACCGGTTTTCCAAAAAAAATATTTATTGAGAAACCAATCTTTTGAGTCCAGTATGAGGGAAATCCTCCTCACTGGTAGACAAAATTCTTGATACAATAAGCCAGTAGCAAAGAATATATTACAAGGTTGAGCTAGGGCTGCTCAACAATTTATAACAAGCGCGCCAACAATTATACATAATGGCGGATATAACACAATGGTGTGGTGGCATACTACTGACTCGGGGATAAAGTGATGGTGGAATAACACAGTGGGGAGTGTGATAACATGACTCTCAAACTGGCATCTCATCGAGCGTCGAGGTGAGGCTCGATGAATTTTATTCGGGTTGCGGAAGCGAATATAATACAGTAACCGAATCCAGGGTCGCACGAGACTGACTGGGACTCCTCTAGGCGTCGGACTCGCTATCGGACTCTTCATCCATGAGATCGCCTTCGTCAGCATGTGGCCAAATCAACAAGCTAGTGAGTACTTTGACAGTACTCGCAAGACAGTTCGGACGTAAGATATAACAAATGCATGCATGAATGCGTCATGATTAATTCACCAAATGTACATTCCAAAAATTAGCATAACGAAGCAAGTAAAAGGGAAACAGCGGTAGTCCGCCTGAAATCCCAACAAAAGCATAAATGAAAACCGATCGGGTGTCTGAAGCGACGCCTCGAAAGGTGAACAAATAAATAAAGGAGAAAATCATGCCACAGTCGGGCGTCTTCGCGACACCACATAAAGGGCTTTAAAAGAAATGCCACAGTCGGACGTCGGGGCGACATCACAGAAAGGGCTTTAAAAGAAATGCCACAGTCGGACGTCGGGGCGACATCACAGAAAGGGCTTTAAAAGAAATGCCACAGTCGGACGTCGGGGCGACATCACAGAAAGGGCTTTAAAAGAAATGCCACAGTCGGACGTCGGGGCGACATCACAGAAAGGGCTTTAAAAGAAATGCCACAGTCGGACGTCGGGGCGACATCACAGAAAGGGCTTTAAAAGAAATGCCACAGTCGGACGTCGGGGCAACATCACAGAAAGGGCTTTAAAAGAAATGCCACAGTCGGACGTCGGAGCGACATCGCAGAAAGGGCTTTAAAAGAAATGCCACAGTCGGACGTCGGAGCGACATCGCAGAAAGGGCTTTAAAAGAAATGCCACAGTCGGACGTCGGAGCGACATTGCAGAAAGGGCTTTTATTCACAAGTAAATAATACTCATAATAAATATTCAATTCATGGTAATAAACAGGTTAGTCCATCCACAGGAATAACATTTAGCCGGGCTTAGCACTCATGGGATTCACCGGAGTCTCTGTCATCGAACTGATACTGTTAGGCCAAGATGATATGAATTTGGACAAGGAATAGATGATTCAAGGAATGTATGACTCTGCAGAGTTTGTACAAAAAAATTTCCCACAGCCAACGGATTTCCGTAGTCACGAGGGACTAGTTCCGTTTACAGTTTTTCGGAAGAAAACACAACTAACCAGTACACACCCATCCTACCTCTCGATGCCAGGACTCACCCTAGACATCGTCCAAGAAAAACTTTTGAGACGGGGAGATCACAATCTCGAATAGCATGGGATCAAATTTATATATGTGCGCTCTAAGGGGTGCCCCCCTCTCGGTCCCAACCGGAAACACCCATGCCCCCTGACTGGATGACTGGCTTTAATCCAGGGCGATGGAACCATCACCCCGGCCTCTCCTTTTGGTGTGTACCAGGAAAGCGGTTTGCAACTTACTAAGCCATATTCCTTGGGGAAACATTTTGTAGTACAGGGAAGGAAATGGGAGGAACTAGACTGATATGGTTTGACCCTGAAGTCATATAGTCTGGCATAAGACTGGTATGCTACAACACTGCCATCTTACCCATCCTCACGCCAACACATGGCCATTCATACTCACATCCATCCACTTATGGATCATCGAACTCACGTACCTCAACATTTCATAAAAAATAACGTTCATCGGTATGCTCGTCAACGTGCCATGAAACTAACTAAATCCAAAAGATGCCAAGACACTCATCATATCAAAAGTTCAAACATGCTTGCCTGGTTCAGAGTAGTCGGAGCCTAGCTCGGTGAAGTTCGCGGCTCCATCACCTCCTTCGGTATCTACGGTATAAAGAAAATATATGCACTATCGTAAATACCAAGAGGTGCACAAAAAGTATTCCAAATATTTTTCAAATAAATATGATAAAAAAACTAGACAAAAATCTAAAGAGGACAGGAAAAGAATCACTCAAAAATTCCTTTCTGTTAAAAAGTTATAAGGGTTTTAATCCAAGGACTTATTTGTAATGAAACAGAAAGTTTCCAGGGGCTAGTTTATAAAAACAGAAAACGCTTCGGCAAAAACTACGCCAGCCCAGAGGGAAGGCGCATTTGGCAGAAGGCATTTTCAGAAAACGATTCGCTTAGACAGGATAGAGAGGCTGACAGTGGGTCCCGCCAGTCAGGTTTAAACTTTCAAACGGGGGTGGTAGATTTCGCCGGTGCCCGAGAGCCGCGGTGGTCGCCGGCGGCGATCCACGGCGAGGCAGGGTGATCGGATATTACCAACGTGCTCACCGTGTCCTTCCACAACGGTGGGTGGTGGTGTTGGTCGCCGGTGAGCACCATGTCGACGGCGGTCTTGACTCCGGCGGACGGTGGTTCGGGCGTTGATGAATCTCGCCGAGGAGGGCTGCAAGGATCAAATTGAGGTGGGGGTTAGAGCACTAGGTGTAAGAGAAGGCTACGGACGAGGTTTGGGCGCCGGAGATGACCTCACCGAAGTGAATCGAGGTGGAGGCCGAGGCGGAGCGAGGCGGCCGGAGTTGGGGGAGGAGACCTCCTCGAGGTCCTCCTAGTGGCTTGGTAGGGTCCTGGAGAGGTGCAGTGAAGGTGTGGGTCTCGTGAGCGAGCTCGGGGTCCTTTTTATAGGCGATCCAAGGCGGTGGCCGTGAACGGGGATCTCCGGTGAACGTTACGGCAGCGCAGAGCTTGGTCGGGAAGGTTTAGGGAGTTGGGCGTCATCGCGGAGTTCCACCGGTTCCATTTAGGTGCTAAGCGAGCTTGGATTGGGGTGCTAAGGGCGAGCTCGACGGAACGGGGCGGCGCGGGCCCGTCGGCGGCAGGGAGCACGTTCCGTGCTTGCCGGGCCGCGGTGATGGTGCCACGGGCGTGCGCTGGCATGCATGAGGCCACGCGGAGAGCCAGGGAGCTTTGGGCGGCGCCGAACGGCGTTCTGCCGTGGTGTGCCTTCTGTCGGCCGCCACGGGAGGTCCCGACGCCGCAGAAGACGCCGGCGAGGGCGGGCCAGCGCGCCACCAACGCCAGGAAAGCTCCAAGCACGCGTGTGAAGCTCCAGACAAGAGGGAGGGGCTGCGAGCATCGAGCCAAAGGCACTGTGAGCATGTGCCTGAAACTCTGAAGAAAACGACACTGTAAAACTGAATTTTACTGAAATTTTCTGAAAAATGCAAAGAACAGTGCAGCTCAGGTTTTCGACAGAATGTTTTTGGCATCTAGGGATTTTTCCTTGAGCTAAAACTTGGTGGAGTGGCCTCTCATTGCTCGAGTAGGCTGCCTGAATTTTGGTGGAATTTTTTGGAGAAGTGTAGATATGAATTTCACCAAATTTGGCAAATCTGGTCCAAACTTGCAGTGAGTGAAATTTGAAATATTTGAAAAGAAGAAGAGTGGATCAAGATGGTTCTAGGTTGTGGGTACTAAAGACAATCCAGGGAAGTTGGTTTGGGATAAAAACTCAAAGGCAAAGTGATACTTGCTTTGAAAATCACTTAAGCTCAAAATAAATGGCAGAAATGTTTTGGGGGATAAAATAATTGAAATAAAATCCAAAACTTGTTTGGACTTGTTGAGATAGAGAATTTAGATTGTTCAAAGGTGGAGGGATGGATGTTGAGAAGATTTACTATAGGAGACATGGTAAAACCATGGGTGTTTTCAAAAAGAAAGAAGTCCCAAAACTCCTAGGGTTTCCTTTTTTTGAAAAAAAAATAAGTTTGAGAGGGTAACAACCAGAAGGAAAAGTTCCCCAAAACTTCAACACCAAATTTGAAAAGGGAAAAGAAAATCCTTGTCAAAGGAACAGAAGTTTTTAAGAGGAAGGATTTCTGGAAAAGAAATTTTTTAAAAAAACCCTCTTTTAAAATCCAACAAGGTTTTGATAAAAACCAAATTAAAATTTTGGAGTGTCACATGAGCCAAAAGGCGCAAACGGTCCCGGGCCATGGTAAGGCGACAGCCGTGGGGATACCATGCGTGAGGTCGCAAAGTCATATGAGGTGTTACATGCTAGATCGGTGTGACTTAGAATCGGGGTCTCGAGAATGTCAATCCAATGACCTTCGTGTTTCTTCAATCTCTGATCTTCTTGCTCCAGCAGCCAAAGCAGCACCGGTGGGACAGCCTACTCCCGCCTCCCGTGGCCGGCTGTGCTACCGCGCAGGCCTCAGCTCCCCCTACTACTCCCACCGCTGGCCAGGGCATCCCTCTACTCACCCACACCCCCTGTTATTCTGCGGCGACGACAGCCTCACACCGCAACCGAACCGGTGAGCCCTCGTACTCCTCTCCGCGCGGGCTTCCACTGCCGCGTCTTCCCCGGCTGCTCGTCGTCCCCTTCCTAGGCCTCGCAGTCGTCCACCGCCGTGGTGCTCTCAGCGCGGCGTGGTCAATGTGGTCAACGACTGACTTCCATCGGAAGAGTACTGCACATGGAGAGGCTGACAGCTGGGTCCACGGCAGCTACAAGGAAGTGCCTCCTTATTACGCGGAAAATAATTATTCATCCACCTGACAGCAGGGACCCACCGGACGGGCCACCGTATTTTGCAAAAAAAAACGTTCCCCCGCTGTCAGCTCAGACCTAGCGGAAGTGCCTCCTTATTATGCACAAAAAAATGAATACCCCCTGCTAGCTAGGACCCACCTTGGTGGGAGGCTGACTTGTGGGCCTACTAAGTTGACTGGGGCGGAGGCCTTTGTCAACTTTAGTCAATATATGAACGATTCTAGCTCTAGTGACCGTACGATGTCTATCCAACGGCCGTAGTGCTTCTTCACCCTCTGGTCTTCTTGCTCCAGCCGCCCAAAGCAGCGCCGGTCGTGCCGCCTGCTCTTGCCGCCCATGGTCGGCTATGATGCCGCGGAGGCCTCACCGCCCCCTACTACTCCCACCGCTGGCCAGGCCATCCCTCTACACACCCACACCCCCTGTTATTCTGTGGCGACGACAGTGTCAGGACCCCGATTCCAAGCCACATCGATCTAGCCGGTAACACCTCATATCACATTGCGGCCTCACGCACGGTATCCCACGGTGTCGCCTTACCATGGCCCGGGACCGTTTGCGCCTTTTGGCTCACGTATATGACAATGTCGCTAGCATCCATATGACCCAGAACCCAGGCCGACATGGCTAGTCGTGAACCCAAAGCGGCACAGACCTATGGAGACAGGCATACATGAATCACATCGAACATGTCGGTCATCAACGAGTGATTCCCGGCTGTAGCACTGGGGTAACAGGACTCCGGGGGTTCCGGGCTGTAGCAGGCTACGCAGGACTCTGGAAGTCACCGAGTGACATTTCCTCGAAGGGACAGACATAGGGACGAAGTGAAACACATGCCGGCCAGTCAAGTGTCCTGAATAGTAGTGCTGGGCTAGCAGGACTCCGGTGAACCGGGCTGTAGCGGACTACTATGGCTCGAGGAACACAAGACTACATTTCCCCATAAGAAAGGCTGCGAAGGATAAACAACTAGATTGTCGGATCCCACTCATACCAAGCATTTCAATCATACACACAAGATGCCCGATATGAGTACATATAGCATGGCATCACAACAAAACTCTACAACTCAAGTACTTTATTTAAAGGCTCCAGGGAGCCATACATAACATGTTCACACAGATAGGGGTCACATGACCCGACACTCAAGTCATACAATCATACTGGCACATGCGGAAGCAACTAGTCTGAGTACAGACTCTAAAAAGAAGGAAGGCTTCTCAAAGCCTGTCTATCTACATAGGGCCTTCCATGGCCGAGATCACCACCTGGGTGGCTAGTCACTCGTCGACGTCAAGGTCTACATAAAATCCATCGGAGGGGGTAGTGTTGTCGTCTGAAAACAATAAATAAGCAAACATGAGTACAAAGGTACTCAGCAAGTCTTACATCAGAACCTACTATACATGCTCATTCTCAGGAAGGTGGTGGGGTTATGCAGCAAGCCAGCTTTGACTCTTGGCTAAGCTATCCTACGGAACCTCTCTAGTAAAATAGTTTTCGCACACGAGTCCACTACTCACCAACACAATACTCCACCGGGGATCCTCCCTCGTTATCCTGCGAGAGGGCCATCCTCGGTACTCACACTTATCTTGAGCCTTTTAGTAGTATCCATTAACTTGTCTATGAACTGTATAGGCAACCAAGTAGTCCTTTACCGCGGATGCGGCTATTCGAATAGTCTTATACCCTGCAGGGGTGTACTTCGTCATACACGCTTCCACCGCTTACCGCCGTCTACACGACATGTACTCGGCAACCTTCAAGCGGAAGCCCAGCGAGGGTGTCGGCCACGGCCTACCTAAACACCTAAGTCTCTAGTCCAGGTTTATCGCCTATCCAGGTTCCATCCGCAGCGAGTCCGGCCGAGGTTTCCACTTACGGCCCCGAACGATGTGAACAGGGTTCCCGAGGCACCAAACGGGTGACTCGGTACACCGTGCCATGGTGTATCTACCGCAACATAGCCCACCCCTAGGGTCAGCGCTACGCACGGCCTCCAGCACATATCCTACAAACACCAGAAACTAATTGCAACTCCTGGACAGAGTACTAGGGTGGCTAAGAAGCCGAGAGGGTCAATTAAGGATCCCAATGCACGGTAGTAGCTGAATCTTAAATCACACATACAGATCTCAGTTCTTAGGGACGGCCTCAATGAAACAACCCACCATGTACTCCTACATGGCCTCTCATCGATACCTTTACCAAAACATGCTCAACACATCCCTCATATTACCAACATAAGCATTTCACTCTAGCCCATCACCCAGATGAACCAGACCTGACACAACTCTAAGCATAGCAGGCATAGAAATGTAGGAATCACAAAACATGGCTCAAACAACTCCTACACATGCTAGTGGGTTTCATCTAGTTACTGTGGCAATGACAGGTCATGCAGAGGATAAGGGTTCAACTACCGTAGCACACAGCAGTTTGAATCGCATTGTCTTAATGCAGTAAACAAGGGCAGAGGCGAGAACATGGGTTTGAATCGGAATGATCAATGGTTGCTTGCCTGATGGAGTGGTAGTGGGATACTGCCCTTCAGTTGGATACTCGTGAATATCCTCGGAGGCAGAACCTACCACGAAGAACACAACCGAGCACAATCAACACATGACGATATGCAACAATATGATGCATGCTATGACATGGCAATATGAATGTGTTTGGCCTAATGCAAGCTCAAACAGAAAGGGATGAACTCATTTGAATCCAAGATTCAAATATTAGCTCATTAAATATGGCATTTATAGGGCATTTTCTTATTCTGCTTAAACAGCAAGGTAAACTTGTTTTGTCATGCATGAAACCATTACAGATGGATAGATTGAATTTTTCTGATAATTTTTCATATATAATTTATCTCATTTGGAGTTATGGTTGAATTTCTATGATTTTTTGAAGTTTGAACTATTTTCTGGAATTTCCTGAATAAGAATAAAGCCAGAAAATCAATTACTGCGTCAGCAATGCGTCAGGGTGACGTCAGCAGGTCAAAGGCGCCAGCCCAGGTCAAACCTGACTGGTAGGGCCCTTCTGTGAGCCTCTTAGTGCACTAACTACGTTTAATTAGCCTAATTACTGGGCAGGGCCCACTAGTCAGTGATTGATTAAGTAGGAATTAATTAAAACTAATCCTAATTTAGTTAACAGACCGGCCCCACCTGTCATAGACTCAGGGGGTTCTACCTGGGCCCACCCAGGGGTCAAACTGGGTCAACTCGCCGGCGTTGAGCCGCCGGCGAGGCCCGAGACGGCGGAGGGCTTCGGAAAACGCCCTGAGGCGACCAAAACAACGGCGGAGATGTGCTACGCGATGCGGGGAGCAAGCCGCATCGTTTGGTGGTGATAGCTGGGCTCGGGGTGGCCGGAAACGACGTCGGCGACGAGCTTGGCGATCGCCGGAGTTCGGGCGAGGTCGGATTCGAGGCTACGGTGCACGGGAGGAAGAACTGGTGGTGGCAACGGGTCCCTGGGGCTGCGCTGATCACGGTGGTGTGCCTGGCTTCAAGCCACGGTGGTCCTGGCCATGACGGCGACGAGGCACGGCGCCGGCGAGCTTCGGCCGCGGTGGAAATCGGAGCTACAGGGTGCAAACGAGCAAGGGGAAGGTGGGGATCGAGAGAGAGGCTCACGGGGAGTGCAACGGTGGACTCAGCGGGCTCGGGGACGGGCTGGACCAGAGGTGAGGTCGCCGGCGATCTCGAATGCCCGAGGTTGAAGACGAGGGCGAAGGCGGCGTTGCAGGGCTTCCGGCAAAGCGTGGCTCGGTGGGGAGGACGAGGGAGCCGAGGCGAAGCTTATGGACTCATCGGAGGGGCGAGGGGAGGTCTCTGGCGACGGCTACGGCGATCGGCGGCGAGGGGCGTGCTCGGCCATCGTGGGAGAGGATGAGGGAGACGAGGGGGAGAGTGAGAGAGGACGGGAGAGGATCGAGGAGGTCTCGTGGCGTCTCTAGGCGCCTCCCGGCGTCGGCAGAAGCAGGAGGTGGCCGGCGCGTGGCCAGCGCGTGGCGAGCACGCGCCCCTGCCTCCTCGCGCGAGGTAGGGGGTGACTGGCGCTGGCCAGTCGGCTAGGCCGAGCCAGGTAAGGCCCAGGTGGGCTTCTTTCCCCCTTTTTTGATTTTTGTTTTCTTTTTCTGTTATTCTGTAGCTTTAGGGCTTTAATTAAAATACCTAGGCACTTTCTAAAATCCTGAAAATAATTGTGGGCTCTATTGGGATTATTCGTAACAGCAAACAATTATTTCCAAAATTATTTGAGCACTTGAATTATTTAATAGCATTTAAATGCCCAAATTCAAATATTTATGAATTAAATCTGTGACCTTCTATTGTCCTAGAAAAATGTGCACCTATTTTCCCAAGGGTTCTAACCCAAGGCAAAGAGGGTGAACATTTTAGAAGGGCTTTTCAGGTTCATTGAAATTATTTTTAGTAAACCCTAGTTGATTTCAGGGGGGGTGCTGGGGGTTCTGCCTTCCCCATTTCAAGTTTCTGATGAAAGTAAACATGATGCACACTCTAATGCATGGATTAGCTAGGGTGTGACAATTCACCCCCACTCAATAGAATCTCGTCCCGAGATTTAGGATCATCTGGAAAGAAGGTGGGGTACTCGAGTCGAAGACCATCCTCCCTTTCCCAAGTGGCTTCTTCCTCGGAATGGTGTGACCATTGAACCTTGAGAAACTTGATAATATGACGTCGAGTGGTACGCACGGCTTGATCAAGGATACGAACGGGGTATTCCCGATAAGAAAGTTTATCTTGTAAATCAAGCGTTTCATGGTCCACTCCATGGATAGGATCCGCGAAGCAACGCATGAGTTGTGAAACGTGGAAGACATCGTGAACTGTGGAAAGATGCGGAGGTAGTTCCAATTGGTAGGAAACTTCTCCTCATTTGGCAAGAATGCGAAAGGGTCCAATGTAATGAGGAGCCAATTTGCCCTTGATACCGAAGCGATGGGTTCCCTTCAACGGGGTAACCCGAAGGTAAGCCTTCTCGTCA
This sequence comes from Triticum monococcum, assembly GCA_034509565.1. NCBI lineage: Eukaryota > Viridiplantae > Streptophyta > Magnoliopsida > Poales > Poaceae > Triticum > Triticum monococcum. The sequence goes on from CM067845.1 coordinate 445,347,263, forward strand.
ACTTCAAAGGTCATAGGCTTATGTTTACGATCATATTGACTCTTTTGGCGAGATTGAGCTGTTTTCAATTTCTCACGAATAACGCGAACCTGCTCTTCTGCTTCCTGAATCATATCCGGGCCAAGGAGTTGTCTTTCCCCGGTTTCTGACCAGTTAAGAGGCGTTCGACATTTTCGTCCATAGAGAACTTTGAAGGGAGCTTTGCCCAAAGTAGCTTGATAACTATTGTTATAAGCAAACTCCGCGAATGGAAGGCATTTCTCCCAACTCATTCCGAATGAGATAACAGAAGCTCGGAGCATATCTTCCAGAATTTGATTGAGTCGCTCTACTTGACCACTTGATTGAGGATGGAAGGCGGTGCTAAAGGAGAGATGAGTTCGCATAGCATTTTGGAAACTTTCCCAAAATCGAGAGGTGAAGAGACTCCCACGGTCTGAGTTAATTTCCAATGGGACACCATGAAGAGACACTATTCGGGAGATGTATAAGTCAGCTAGCTGGCTAGCGGTGATACTCTCACGAACAGGTAGAAAGTGGGCTACTTTGGAAAGTCGGTCGATCAGAACGAAGATGGCATTATTCCCACTCTTGGTCCTGGGAAACCCAGTGATGAAATCCATACTGATTTTATCCCATTTCCATTCAGGAATAGCCAAAGGTTGAAGGGTGCCAGCAGGCCGTTGATGCTCTGCTTTAACACGACGACAAACGTCGCAATTAGCAATGTATTGAGCGATTTCTCTCTTCATCCTAGTCCACCAAAACCTCTGGCGTAGGTCTTGATACATTTTAGTACTACCGGGATGAATGGTGAGAGGGGATTCATGAGCTTCCTTAAGGATCATCTGGCGTAGATGTTGTTTCTTGGGAACCAGCAGACGGTTCTCGAAGAAGACAGCACCTTGCTCATCCATGGAGAAACATTTAGCAACTCCGCTAAGGATGTTTTCCTTAATCCGGGATATGCCCTTGTGTGACACCCCAAAATTTTGACCTTATTTTAATGAATTAAAATTTTGCCAGGAATTTAAAACTTTGGATTCTGAGCTCCTTTTTGATTTTTAAATCATTTCCTCCCCTATTGGTGATGAGTTTTCCCTAAGTGAAACTCTTTCAAATATGTTATTGGGCTTATTTAATCTCTCAAGAAAAACTTTTCCTTATTTAATATAACTAATTAAATAATTAAGTTGCTTGATCTTTACTTTCTTGAAAATGGATTTTCAAGGTTAAATGGCCATATTTGAACTACAACCATTTTACAAATTCATTTAAAATTCCCACAAAAATTTGGAGAAGTCATGTGATGTTATTAAATAACTTTTGTGCAAAAACATCTTTATTTAATGAAATATTTTGAGTGCTACAACAGATTTTTCTTCTCTGGTCCAGTGGGTAATTTTGCACTACAACTCATTTAAATATTTTCTTCTAGCCTCCACCAAATTTTTTGGATGTTAGTAGTAACATATGATTCAACATTTTGCAAAAACCTAGTGCTGTTCTTTGAAACATTTGAGTGAATCAACCTCATTTTCATTCTGGACCAACTTGATGGTTTGTGCAGCAACCATATTTTTGTTTGCTCTTTAACCCTTGATTCTTTCTGCTACTTGTAGTCCTCCATGTTGAACCCTTAAGTCCAGGAGCATGCACCTTTTTGGATCACTTTTGGTTCATGAAATAATGCCATTTATTTCCTGTCCAGAATTGTAGTTTTGTAAAACTTGCACTAACAAGTTGTTGCATTTGACCAACTAACCTCACCACCCTCTTGTCCATCTAAAGAGACCCCAATCTGGAAGTTTTGGCCACCCCAAGAGTTGCCTAGGTGCATGTGGCATTCTATCGAGCACCATGTAGGCATGACCAGTTTTGACATGAGTTTTGGCATTGCACTGTGAGCTTGCACCTTGGATCAAACTAACCTGTCCACTAGACTCCCAGTTGCTCCTAACCTCGATCTGGTAAACCCCAACCTCACCTGCGACTTGTAGCATGCCGCGGCATTGTGTCGAACATCTCCCGTGCGTGCACTGGACGCGCCCAGAGCGCGCGTATTGCACGATGCCGCGCCCGAGCCGACACGCTGGCCCCCCTGGCTTTGGCCCACTCGGCAACACCTCACCACGCACTCCCCGCCGTGCAGCAACGCGCCAAGCCACCCTGGCACGCTACAGCGCCGCCGTCAGGGCACTTTTGGCGGCACACCGGCGTCCGCAGCGGCTCCAGCCACGGGCAGCGCCACCCAAGCCCCTCCCGCTCACCACCTGGCCCCTGGAGCAGCGCGAGCTCATCCGCAGCCATGTCCGCTAGCGCTTGTCGCCGCCACGATGCCCTGCAGCTACAGAAAGACGGTCGCCGACGAGCTCATCCGCGGCCGCCGCTGAACCGCCTCGACTCGCCTATTTAAGGAGCCCCTAGCTCATCTCCGCACGCAGGTAGTTCCAAGCCACCTCCCGAGGACCCCCATTGGGAGCCAATCGACCCGGGGAGGCCTCCTTCCTCATCTCCGGCAACCGCAGCCGCCGCCACCGCCCCGGCCATTCCGGCATCACCAGGGCCTCCCCCTCTCCATTCTCTTCGCCAGAAACTTCCTCATCCTCCCGTGAACCCATCCCCCTTCTCAATCTTGATCGGGAACCACCGTAGCCCCAAATCCACCTTGCTCCCGAAGCTTCCCTCCGCCGCGGAGCTCGCCGCCGGCGATTTCCTCCGCCTCCGACGACCCTACGACTATCGGAGTGACCACCTCGCCCCCTGAATCCGCTGGTGGCCTCAGCTTTCCGAACGGAGCCACCGTTCGCGGGCGATGATCGCCGGAGCCCCCGCTCCACTCGGGCAGAGGAGGGAGATGACGCGGACGACTGGTCAAACCTGACCAGTGGGCCAGGCGGGCCCACCGTCAGAGACCCAGCGCCGGTCCACGTGGTTAAGTGGAGGCGTAAAGGGCACAAATGCGTTTTCTCTGCACCGAAAGCGTAATCTCGCTTGAACCGTTTTCTTTTTCTGATTCTATTCAAAACAGATTTTGACCAAATCTTTGACTGGCTATAACTTTTTAAAAATAACTCCAAATGAATTGATCCTTTTTCCTACCTTCCTCAAATTTGGTCTAGTTTATTTTAAGATTTATTTCAAAGTTTTCCAAACAACTTTTTTGTACTGTTTTTGAAATGTGTGTTAATTCAAATATATTTTTAAATAGGATTTTGGAGAGAGAGAAGAAACTTTCAAAAGTTTTGGAGAGCACCTCACCCCTCCACAATTTAATGGCAAGCATTCTGAACCCTGGTATAATTTTTTTTGTGTGATACTTGACACGTTTATAACACCACCTCATTTCAGAGGTTTTGTTATTTCATGTGACATGATCATTTGCATGGAAGCATATTTGTGATTTCCTTGCTGTTGGAAATGAATATTATTGCGATGGTAATCATCCTCATGTGCCTTGCATGCATACCGGGAAAGCCTCGGCCTTGGGTAGGCATGAGCTTGTCGCCGGTCCCCGTTGGGACGGTTATGTCCGGTATGGCATGGTAAGGTATATTGAGTGGTGATTTTATTGATTGAAATATATTTGTTACATGTCATGCAGGGAACTTATAAACCTCCTGAGTCGACCGTGGACCGAGCCTTGTCTCCAGTAACCCCCATACTTGCTATGTACTACCACTTGTCCCTGCCGCAGGTAGGGTATGGTTTAGTAAGTCGTCAACCCCTTTCAAGCACACACCGTACAGAGAGGCCATGGTGCAGGATATCGGTTGTAGCCGGTAGGCATGCCACCTGGTCCGGGGGCATGGGTGTTTTCCGGTTGAGACCGAGAGGGGAGGCCACCCCTTAGAGCGCGCGATATAAATTTGATCCCATGCCACGCGAGGTTGTAGCCTCCCCACTTAGAGTTTGCTTAACAAGTGTCGTGGGTGATTCCAGACACCGATGAGTTAAGCTGGTGTGTGCAAGTTAGGCGTGTTTTCTACTAAAAGGCCGTAGACGGAATTAGTCCCGATGGACTAAAGGAATCCGTTACTCGTGGGTAAAGCGTACACCCTCTGCAGAGATTAAAACCTATTCGAATAGCCGTGTCCATGGTTAAGGATTACAGTCTGGGATGGGTCAAGTGTTGGTCTTAGTGTCGGTCTTCGGAGGAGAAATTGTTAAACCAAAACTTGGATACTGATCGGTGACTTGTGAGGACCATGATTATTATTTTGTGATGGATTAACCTGTGGTAATATTTGTATTTTCGAATATCCTTGGGATGGTTCTATCCCCTGGATATTCATGGTGATTATTTATTTTCTAAGCCCGGTTAAATGTTTACTCCTGTGGATGGACTAACCCTTTTATTATCATGAACTGAATATTTATTACGAGTATTATTTATTTGTGACTTAAAGCCCCTTCTGTGATATCGCTTAGATGTCCGACAGTAGCATTTCTTTTAAAGCCCTTTTTGTGATGTCGGTTAGACGTCCGACTGTGGCATTTCTTTTAAAGCCCTTTCTGTGATGTCGCTCAGACGTCCGACTGTGGCATTTCTTTTAAAGCCCTTTCTGTGATGTCGCTTAGATGCCCTACTGTGGTGTTTCTGTTAAAACCCTTTTTGTGGTGCCGCTAAGACAGGCATTTTATTTCCACTCCATTATTGCTTATTTGTGTTGCATATTAATAACCACTTGCATGCATAAAAGATATTTTATTTGTGGCTAACGATGTGATCATAGAATATTTAAGTGCATAATTATCAATTATATTATTCCAGTGTTCTTAATGTTTGCGAGTACATTCAAAGTACTCACTGGCATGTCCCTGGCTATTGTCTTGGCCAGATATGGGCATGGAAAGGAGCGCTGCGATGACAGCCCCGGAAATTAAGCAACGGAGATAGCAGCCTCGCGAAGATAGGAGTTAACCTGTTCAGCTGTTCCCGTGGGAAATGGAGTCCCACACACTAATGATTCACAAACCGCTTCCGCCATCGACCACTAGAAAAAACCATTTGATGTACTCATAGGCCACAATGGTCTTGTACTACACATTTTGTACTTTTGCTTGGAATTTCTGTAACAAGTTGGTGCCTCATCAGCTAACAGTAATCCTGGGGCTGGTGAGTACAACGGCCATTTTCTGGAAATTTATGTCCAGAAAACCGGTCGTGACAGACTTGGTATCAGAGCGAGGCTGACCATTGGCTAATCCTATCTTAGCCAGGACAATAAACCTAAGTAAACCAGCCCACCAGACTTTGACCAAACCCCAGTCAAGCTTCCCTAGCAAGATAACCACACCGTGACCCGACACCCTTATCGGCAGTCGGTGCCCAACCTATCCATCTAACCCGTCAATCATGCACCAGTGACCGAGTCCTAAATAGTCCTTTTTCGCAAGCGTGTGGAGGAAGACTCCGTCCCCTTTTTCCTATAAAAAGGTCACGCTAGCCCCAACCCAACACAGCAGCCGCTACCCCAAACCGAGCCACAATGCCTGGAACCGTCGTGCACAATGAGACCACAGCAACCAACCTTGGAGGCTTTGTGACCATACTCGCAAACCTCACCCGTCGTGCCTATGCGTTAGAAGAGCCCCCAGAATATGTTGTGTACCAAGGACCCGTGAGCGGCGAGAGCCGTCAATTCTGGGCCACTGTGCACATTTATGGTAGGGGACTAGAGCCCGAGCGCCCCTACAGGGTCACCGGAAGGACAACTTCCTTTGAGCCACAGGCCATCCAACTAGCTGCTCGAGAAGCTATAGTTCATCTCCGACACTTGTCGCCCAGAGTTAACTATCGCTCGTTCCACTACTACCCCAGACGTGAAGGGTATGGTAGACCACCCCAAGTTGTCAACGGAGATCACGAGACGGACCCTGCATTATTGCACCTAGTGCGCTATGTAAGTGCACAAGTGGAACTGTGCGATCAAATCACGATTGATCTAACCGCAGCTCGTGGAGAGCTGGTTCATCGAGCCCCGGTGAGAGGAGAGGACGAGCCCAACGCCGACAACCCAGTCGTGCTGTTTGGACACCCGATCGAGTCCCTGAGGACTGCCCCAGCCATCGGCCAAGGTGCTGCGATAACCCCAGAAGTGCTTCGTCACATATTGGAAGCACACTCCAACGGGGTTGTGGCCAACAATCCCCGAGATGGTCATTATCGCTACCCTGAGCCTGCAGCCCCTCAGACCACTCCAGTTAATTCAGATGACGAGACCCGAAGAGAAGCCTAGACATCCACAAGGCACGCCCGCTTGGATGTAAACGAGGTAGACTAAGTCACCCAAAATCATATCGAGTCCCAGTGTACCCTCGCTTGGTAATCATGTGGCCTTGTTTTTAAACGACGCCTGTTGTCGTACCTCCGTTTTAAATAGTATCCTTGTCTGGATACGCCAGTATGTAGTATAAGATTTCTATCCCGGACACAGCTACCAAAAATGACCCCGTCAACCCCCACAGTAACACATCACTATAGTGAAATGTGTGAATCTGTGGCTTGACCTCGACCCTTGGAACAGAGCTGAAAATTTTCTTTACCGTTCACCACGGTAAAAATGACCCAGCTCCAGTGCTATAAAAGGCCACCGCGTGACCTTGCCAAGCACCCCTCATCTTGTGCACCATCCTCACAACCTTTTCTTGCCATGCCGAGCCCCAGCATTTACCTGAGAACCCCAGATGCAACCCCGGGTAGTTTTGTCAAGTTATTGTGGGATTTTACCTGCAGTACCATGGGCGCTACCCAGCCACCCCAGTACGAGCTGTTCAAATCGAGGATTACCTCTTCCACCTCAAGATATTGGGCAGCAGTGCACATCCCTCCCGTAAAATCAAACCAAGACCCCACAAAGGTCTCCTTCGTGGGGAAATCTATGCCAACCCCACAGATGGCCGTGGAAGCTGCTGCATACGAAGCGCTTGCTCGCCTTCGATTCGCAGTGCCTTATGCCAGCGAATGAGGATATTATTACTTCCTGAGCCGTGCAGAACCCGGAGGAGTGACATCTTTTCCCGAAGGACGGATTGAGAGAGACCCAGTCCTAGCCAACCTTGTCCAGTACGTCATCGCTCAAGAGCGTTTAGCCCAACGTGTGATGGGTTATCTCCAGAGCCTCGCAGATTTAAATCCTCAAATCGCCATAGGCAGAGCACTAAGGCCCGACCGGGAGAGACACGTGCATCGACTGGTCAATCCACTTTCTCCGATAGAAGAGGAGTGTATCCCAGTACCAGAGACGTTTTCTAGGGACCACGTCCAATTACCGTTTCCATTTTAGACGTTGCTGCGGTATTCACTATTACAACACTTATTTATGTGTGTGACTTATGCGTAAAGCCCTAAGTTTGTACGACAAGTTAATTAATTGGCTTCTACTAATGGATGTAGTTTTTGTTGTGGTTTATGCTCTTTTAAATTAACTGCTTTTCTTGGAATATCCTGGAGTGAGATTTCCTTTTCCTGAGTTGCCACATCTACACTTTATCGCGGCGTGGATTTATTAATTTCACACAGCACCACGGCAGCAACTCACAACCATAATCATTCGAGCACATACACTGTTTGCAAAACTTTGCAACGGTGTTGCATCCAGCTAATCACCCCCCCTAACAACGGTTAGCACCTAGCACACCCCATCTACTCCTCATGATCACCACCACCGCGGAGAGCCAACACCCGAGCAGCAGCGTGGCGACGATCATCGAGGATCATCGCGCACAGGAGCACGGAGAGCCCCAGTAGTGTCGCCAGCCCTCCGAATATCGGGATCGCAAACCAGTCCGGCATCGCCTCCGCCATCAGAGCCACACCCGAGCTTCTGTAAGAAGTAATGGAAGGAGAAGGAGGAGGAGAAGTGAGGCCAGGTGTGAGGAAGAAGAGAGGAGAACACCCCGGCCATTTTATAGCTCGAGCTCGGTGTACGGTGGGCGAAGTCCACCAACGCCGCCCGTCGCCGATCGCCGGTGTTTGGAGACGAATCCGCAAGCAGTGCCGACAGCACGCTGGCCCACGAGGTGAGTGCACGCTGCACCGGCAGCTAGCACGCCGCGCACTACCGCGGTACGGCCTAGATACCCTACGCGCTAAACGTCGCCGGTGGAGAAAGCGCGGGGAAGCGCGCGAGAGAGAGGAAGAAGAGAGAACCAGAGGGAGAAGAAGAGGCTGACAGTGGGCCTCGGGTCCACATGTCGGCCAGGGAGAGCACTGTGCTCTCGGGTACGACCAGCGTATATTTAAATTTAGAAGTTATTCTAAATTTATATCCAGCATAAAAATCTCATGTTTTGTCCCGAACCGTAGATTTCTCACGCAGCACCAGTATCCACACTGTGGTTTTACACCACTTATTGCCCTCTCACTGTAGCCACAGCTTTGTTGCATAAAATTTTCTTGAAACAGCTTTTGACAAATCTCGAGGACGAGATTTTTCTTAAGGGGGGTAGTGTTGTGACACCCCAGAATTTTGACCTTATTTTAATGAATTAAAATTTTGCCAGGAATTTAAAACTTTGGATTCTGAGCTCCTTTTTGATTTTTAAATCATTTCCTCCCCTATTGGTGATGAGTTTTCCCTAAGTGAAACTCTTTCAAATATGTTATTGGGCTTATTTAATCTCTCAAGAAAAACTTTTCCTTATTTAATATAACTAATTAAATAATTAAGTTGCTTGATCTTTACTTTCTTGAAAATGGATTTTCAAGGTTAAATGGCCATATTTGAACTACAACCATTTGACAAATTCATTTAAAATTCCCACAACAATTAGGAGAAGTCATGTGATGTTATTAAATAACTTTTGTGCAAAAACATCTTTATTTAATGAAAAATTTTGAGTTCTACAACAGATTTTTCTTCTGTGGTCCAGTGGGTAATTTTGCACTACAACTCATTTAAATATTTTCTTCTAGCCTCCACCAAATTTTTTGGATGTTAGTAGTAACATATGATTCAACATTTTGCAAAAACCTAGTGCTGTTCTTTGAAAAATTTGAGTGAATCAACCTCATTTTCATTCTGGACCAACTTGATGGTTTGTGCAGCAACCATATTTTTGTTTGCTCTTTAACCCTTGATTTTTTCTCCTACTTGTAGTCCTCCATGTTAAACCCTTAAGTCCAGGAGCATGCACCTTTTTGGATCACTTTTGGTTCATGAAATAATGCCATTTATTTCCTGTCCAGAATTGTAGTTTTGTAAAACTTGCACTAACAAGTTGCTGCATTTGACCAACTAACCTCACCACCCTCTTGTCCATCTAAAGAGACCCCAATCTGGAAGTTTTGGCCACCCCAAGAGTTGCCTAGGTCCATGTGGCATTCTATCGAGCACCCTGTAGGCATGACCAGTTTTGACATGAGTTTTGGCATTGCACTGTGAGCTTGCACCTTGGATCAAACTAACCTGTCCACTAGACTCCCAGTTGCTCCTAACCTCGATCTGGTAAACCCCAACCTCACCTGCGACCTGTAGCATGCCACGACATTGTGTCGAACATCTCCCGTGCGTGCACTGGACGCGCCCAGAGCGCGCGTATTGCACGATGCCGCGCCCGAGCCGACACGCTGGCCCCCCTGGCTTTGGCCCACTCGGCAGCACCTCGCCACGCACTCCCCGCTGTGCAGCAACGCGCCAAGCCACCCTGGCACGCTACAGTGCCGCCGTCAGGGCACTTTTGGCGGCACACCGGCATGCGCAGCGGCTCCAGCCACGGGCAGCGCCACCCAAGCCCCTCCCGCTCGCCACCTGGCCCCTGGAGCAGCGCGAGCTCATCCGCAGCCATGTCCGCTAGCGCTTGTCGCAGCCATGATGCCCTACAGCTATAGAAAGACGGTCGCCGATGAGCTCATCCGTGGCCGCTGCTGAACTGCCTCGACTCGCCTATTTAAGGAGTCCCGAGCTCATCTCCGCACGCAGGCAGTCCCAAACCACCTCCCGAGGACCCCCATTGGCAGCCAATCGACCCGGGGAGGCCTCCTTCCTCATCTCCGGCAACCGCAGCCGCCGCCACCGCCCCGGCCATTCCGGCACCACCAGGGCCTCCCCCTCTCCATTCTCTTCACCAGAAACTTCCTCATCCTCCTGTGAACCCATCCCCCTACTCAATCTTGATCGGGAACCACCGTAGCCCCAAATCCACCTTGCTCCCGAAGCTTCCCTCCGCCGCGGAGCTCGCCGCCGGCGATTTCCTCCGCCTCCGACGACCCTTCAACTACCGGAGTGACCACCTCGGCCCCCTCAATCCGCTGGTGGCCTCAGCTTTCCGAACGGAGCCACCGTTCGCCGGCGATGATCGCCGGAGCCCCCGCTCCACTCGGGCAGAGGAGGGAGACGACGCGGACGACTGGTCAAACCTGACCAGTGGGCCAGACGGGCCCACCGTCAGAGACCCAGCACCGGTCCATGTGGTTAAGTGGAGGCGTAAAGGGCGCAAATGCGTTTTCTCTGCACCGAAAGCGTAATCTCGTTTGAACCGTTTTCTTTTTCTGGTTTTATTCAAAACAGATTTTGACCAAATCTTTGACTGGCTATAACTTTTTAAATATAACTCCAAATGAATTGATTCTTTTTCCTACCTTCCTCAAATTTGGTCTAGTTTATTTTAAGATTTATTTCAAAGTTTTCCAAACAACTTTTTTGTACTGTTTTTGAAATGTGTGTTAATTCAAATATATTTTTAAATAGGATTTTGGAGAGAGAGAAGATACTTTCAAATGTTTTGGAGAGCACCTCACCCCTCCACAATTTAAAGGCAAGCATTCTAAACCCTGGTATAATGTTTTTGGTGTGATACTTGACACGTTTATAACACCACCTCATTTCAGAGGTTTTGTTATTTCATGTGACATGATCATTTGCATGGAAGCATATTAGTGATTTCCTTGCTGTTGGAAATGAATATTATTGCGATGGTAATCATCCTCATGTGCCTTGCATGCATGCCGGGAAAGCCTCGGCGTTGGGTAGGCGTGAGCTTGTCGCCGGTCCCCGTCGGGACGGTTATGTCCGGTATGGCATGGTAAGGTATATTGAGTGGTGATTTTATTGATTGAAATATATTTGTTACATGTCATGCAGGGAACTTATAAACCTCCTGAGTCGACCGTAGACTGAGCCTTGTCTCCAGTAACCCCCATACTTGCTATGTACTACCACTTGTCCCTGCCGCAGGTAGGGTATGGTTCAGTAAGTCGTCAACCCCTTTAAAGCACACACCATACAGAGAGGCCATGGTGGAGGATATCGGTTGTAGCCGGTAGGCATGCCACCTGGTCCGGGGGCATGGGTGTTTTCCGGTTGAGACCGAGAGGGGAGGCCACCCCTTAGAGCGCGCGATATAAATTTGATCCCATGCCACGCGTGGTTGTAGCCTCCCCACTTAGAGTTCGCTTAACAAGTGTCGTGGGTGATTCCAGACACCGATGAGTTAAGGTGGTGTGTGCAAGTTAGGCGTGTTTTCTACTAAAAGGCCGTAGACGGAATTAGTCCCGATGGACTAAAGGAATCCGTTACTCGTGGGTAAAGCGTACACCCTCTGCAGAGATTAAAACCTATTCGAATAGCCATGTCCATGGTTAAGGATTTTAGTCTGGGATGGGTCAAGTGTTGGTCTTAGTGTCGGTCTTCGGAGGAGAAATTGTTAAACCAAAACTTGGATACTGATCGGTGACTTGTGAGGACCATGATTATTATTTTGTGATGGATTAACCTGTGGTACTATTTGTATTATCGAATATCCTTGGGATGGTTCTATCCCCTGGATATTCATGGTGATTATTTATTTTCTAAGCCCGGTTAATTAAATGTTTACTCTTGTGGATGGACTAACCCTTTTATTATCATGAACTGAATATTTATTACGAGTATTATTTATTTGTGACTTAAAGCCCCTTCTGTGATATCGCTCAGACGTCCGACAGTGGCATTTCTTTTAAAGCCCTTTTTGTGATGTCGCTTAGACGTCTGACTGTGGCATTTCTTTTAAAGCCCTTTCTGTGATGTCGCTCAGACGTCCGACTGTGGCATTTCTTTTAAAGCCCTTTCTGTGATGTCGCTTAGACGTCCGACTGTGGCATTTCTGTTAAAACCCTTTTTGTGGTGCCGCTAAGACAGGCATTTTATTTCCACTCCATTATTGCTTATTTATGTTGCATATTAATAACCACTTGCATGCATAAAAGATATTTTATTTGTGGCTAACGATGTGATCATAGAATATTTAAGTGCATAATTATCAATTATATTATTCCAGTGTTCTTAATGTTTGTGAGTACATTCAAAGTACTCACTGGCTTGTCCCTGGCTATTGTCTTGGCCAGATATTGGCATGGAAAGGAGCGCTGCGATGACAGCTCCGGAAATTAAGCAACGGAGATAGCAGCCTTGCGAAGATAGGAGTTAACCTGGTCAGCTGTTTCCGTGGGAAATGGAGTCCCACACACTGATGATTCACAAACCGCTTCCGCCATCGACCACTAGAAAAAACCATTTGATGTACTCACAGGCCACAATGGTCTTGTACTACACATTTTGTACTTTTGCTTGGAATTTCTGTAACAAGTTGGTGCCTCTTCAGCTAACAGTAATCCTGGGGCTGGTGAGCACAACGGCCATTTTCTAGAAATTTATGTCCGGAAAACCGGTCGTGACACCTTGTCATACCGCTGAGCGGTTATGATTTGATCCATAAGGGTAGGTTTCGCCACCAGGGTGGAAAGGAACCCTTGAGGAATAATGTGAAGATTTAGCTTACGAAATTCCTCATGGAGAAGTGGTTGACTTTGTTGTAACATCAGATTGTTACAATAGGACTTACGACTTAGTGCATCAGCCACGACATTGGCTTTGCCCGGGGTGTAAGTTATTCCTAAGTCGTAATCCGAGATCAACTCGACCCAATGTCTTTGCTTGAGATTGAAATTTGGTTGGGTGAAGATATATTTCAAACTTTGGTGATCGGTGAAGATCTCGCAACGATTACCGAGAAGGTAATGTCGCCAGGTTTTAAGTGCATGGACTACGGCTGCAAGCTCTAGATCATGTGTGGGATAATTTTCCTCATGTGGGTGTAATTGCCGTGAGGCATAGGCAATTACCTGACGATCTTGCATGAGTATGCAACCTAGTCCTTGTCGTGAGGCGTCGCAATAGATAATAAAGTCCTTGGAGAAATCTGGTGGTACCAGTACGGGAGCAGATGCCAGGCGTCTTTTCAGTTCCTGAAAACTGAACTCGCACTGTGGAGTCCACTCAAACTTTTATCTTTCTTGAGGAGTTCAGTTAGAGGTTTAGCAACCTTGGAGAAGTTCTCGACGAAGCGGCGGCAATAGCTCGCTAGGCCAAGGAAACTCCGAACTTGCTTGACCGTTTCAGGTGGAGTCCAATCAAGGACGGCTTGAACTCGCTCGGGATTGACAGCATTACCCTTACCAGAGATTACATGGCCTAGATAGGTCACTTCTGACAACCAAAATTCACACTTGGTGAATTTGGCATAAAGGCGATGCTCTCGAAGTTTCATCAATACCAGCCTTAGATGCTCGGCATGTTCCTCTTCATTCTTGGAGTAGATGAGTATATCATCGAGGTATACTACGATGAATTTGTCCAACTATTCCATGAAAACCGAGTTCATTAACCGGGAGAAGGTGGCCGGGGCATTGGTTAAACCGAAGGACATAACGGTGTACTCGTATTGGCCATAACGAGTAACAAAGGCCGTTTTGGGAATGTCCCCGTTTCTGATTTTGATTTGATGGTAGCCCAACCTCAAATCCATCTTGGAGAAGACTGAGGATCCAGCGAGCTGATCATACAGGCCGTTGATCCTGGGAAGCGGGTATTTGTTCTTGATGGTGACCAAGTTGACGGGTCGGTAATCTACGACCATTCGATCTGTTCCATCCTTCTTCTTGACGAAGAGGACGGGGCAAGCCCAAGGAGAGGAACTAGGACGGATGAACCCCTTGTTCAGGGTCTTCTAGAAATTGGAACGGTTCCTGGAACAAGGTCTATCACAAACTCGACATCCCTGTCAGGTGGAACACCTGGCAGTTCTTCTGAAAACACATCCGAAAAGTCTCGGACTACCGGAATGTCCTCAAGGGCTGGAAGAGGGTTGGCATTTAGGGAGTAAAGTTGGCGCTTGGCCACTCGAGTTAAGACATTAATTGTCTTGCCCGAGGGGTGAGTGAGTTGAACAGTTCTAGTGGCACAATCGATCTTGGCATAATGAGATGACATCCAGTCCATACCCAAGATGATGTTTATGTCGGAGGACTTGAGAGCTATTAAAGATGCAAGGAAGACAAGTCTATCGACAAGAATTTCCTTCCCATGGCTTACCCTAGAAGTTTGCCATTTGGAACCCGGAGTTTGAATTACCATGGAAGTGGGCATGTCACAGAATGTCGTGTTATGCAACCGAGCATAATTCTCGGATATGAATGAATGAGATGCTCCACTATCGAAAAGAACAGATGTCGGATGGCAGTTAACAAGGAGCGTACCAAGGACGACATTGGGATCCTCATGAGCCTCCTCGGCTGAAACATAATTGACATGGCCACGTGCAGTGGTGGCCGGCTTGGCGTAGAAAGTCTTTCCCGCGGGCTTACCACGGCCAACGGACTTTCCAGCTTGATTGGGGTTGTTCTGGGGACACTCTCGACTATAGTGACCCGGCTCTCCACACTTGAAGCATGTTACCACAGTGGGGCGTGGAGCAGCATTAGCAGCGGGGCCACCATAGGGCTTGGGCGGTGCAAATTGCTGGTTGGGACGAGGCGCCTCAAAGGAAGGCCTTGGGATGAATCTGGGTGGCAGTGCCGTGCTTGGAATCCACACCCGGCGCTTCTGAGCTCCAGAGCCGGATGAAGACCCAAAATCACGGGAGTGCTTGCATGAAGCGTCATAATCAATCTGGCCTGTCTCAGCACTGATAGCTTTATTGACCAACTTCTGAAAGGATGCTCACTCGTGCAGACGGAGATCGCGGCGAAGCTCAGGGCTAAGTCCCTTGCGGAACCTTGCCTGCTTCTTGGCGTCAGTAGAAACCTCTTCAGGAGCATAGCGTGCCAGGTTCCCGAATTCACGACTATATGCATCCACAGTCAGCCTTCCTTGGGTGAAGTTGCAGAACTCCTCCCTCTTGCCATCCATGAGACCTTCCAGAATGTGATGCTCACGGAAAGCCTCACTGAACTCAGCCCAGGTAGTGATTTGATCGACCGGGCGCATAGCTTCGTAGTTTTCCCACCAATGGCTAGCGGGGCCTTCGAGGTGATAGGCAGCATAGCTAACCTTGTCGGCTTCGGCTACGTTGGCAGAACGTAGCTTGTGGGTGATGCTGCGAAGCCAATCATCCGTGTCGAGGGGCTCGACGGAATGGTTAAACTTTGGTGGGTACAGCTTGATAAAGTCATTGATTGACACCAAGTCATTTCGTGGGTGGCGTGCAGTGTTCTGCTCAATCCGCTCCAGCAGGCGGTTGGTCTCACGCTTGTTTCTTTCCGCCTCCAGCATCACTTCGGCCAGAGAAGGCGGGTGAGGCAGATTTTCACCTCTAGCTGCACTGGACTCCCCCTGCTCCGGGACAGCAGGGTTGCTGCGGGTGTTGACCATCCTAGGAGAAAACAAGACAACGGTTTAGACAAGGATGGCTCAAACTTAGCAAGGAAGTGCAGAATGTAATGGATAACACGGAATGCAGAGATGCCTATCCGTATGTCATGGTAATATAAAACTGCCACATACATACCAACGGTCATCCACATCATACATAGTTTAGTACAAGCCTAGGCTATAGTACAACTATGATGAGAGACGTTACATCTCATCGGAGGCATTCCAAGTTCCTATACATTATTTGTATACACCTCCGGAATCGATTACACGCAAAGTCATATTCCATAAGTCACGCAGGACAGTGGAGATACAACTACTACAATACTAGTGGTACTACTACTAACTCAGACAGCTCCGTAGTAGTCCTCATAGAAGTCACCTCCATAGCCTGGAAGTTCAACGTGATCATCCGGAAACAGACGGTCCTGAGGAGTCTGTGGACCATAGGGGCTAGGATGAGGTCTTGGACCAATAAACGGTGGCCTGCGGGGACCACGGGGTGGGGTGATGCCTCCCACATCACGCCAATGCACCATTTCTGGTAGAGCTGATCTCATAGGATACAGATCCCTTGTATCCATACATCCAGCTTGCACCGCGGGTGCAAACCGAGTCAATGTGGCCCAATGATCAGCACGAGTATTAAAAAGCTCCAGCCTCAAGGCATGATTCTCTCGGTCCTTATCTTCGAGCATCTCAGCGGTGGAACGAGTTAATGAGTCCTACTGAGTGGAGTCAGCATAGATAGCCTGAAGATACCCTTGTGCTCTCGGAAGTGAAGCTGGCATGTAACGGAAGTCCGTGTTCCGAAGCAGGCCAGTCCGGACTCGCAAGATGGTCATCATGGAGTAGGCAGCATCCTGCACAGCCATCTCAACGGTAACCCCGAGTCCATAGGAACAGTGAAGGGGCTCGGTAGATCCAGGATAGGAAGGAAATATCCTGACAGTGCAGAAATACTGGCTTTGATTAAAGTCGCGGAACTGCTCTTCGACAGTGTATTCAGGATACCAACGGTATCCTGTCTCGATCATGACCCGGACTAACATAGCAGTATGAGCGGGCACGTCGAGGCACCTGGTCAGGCGAACCACTTGGTTTTGAGGACGGTTGGCCATCTCAAAGCACAACCACAAGAAAAAAGAAACATCAGAATTCCTAGGGAAAATTGGACAGCATAACGGCTGTAAATGCTTAGAAAAAGATTTGAGACATCCACAACAGTTCACAATACCGCTCAACAACATCATATCAAGGTTCTGATTCAAATAGTAACATACTAAAATAGTAGAAATTGGACTGGGACTCGTAGCAATAATCCTATAAGCTACTACGGATTAGTAACACGTGAACCTGATAGAAGGAGAGAGCCTAGTCCTTAACCCACGTTGAATGAGAAGAGAATGACTCAGATCAGAGGCATAGGGTAAATGAGTAAAAGAACCTTACGTTCCCTTCCACAATCAATTCCCTTACATATAACTAGAGCATTTCTAGACTCGACATCGACTAGTTTGGCTCAATGAACCTACAGGCAGTCCGGCTCTGATGCCAACGCTGTCATGACCCCGATTCCAAGCCACATCGATCTAGCCGGTAACACCTCATATCACTTTGCGGCCTCACGCACGGTATCCCATGGTGTCTCCTTACCATGGCCCGGGACCGTTTGCGCCTTTTGGCTCACGTATATGACAATGTCGCTAGCATCCATATGACCCAGAACCCGGGCCGACATGGCTAGTCGTGAACCCAAAGCGGCACAGACCTATGGAGACAGGCATACATGAATCACATCGAACATGTCGGTCATCAACGAGTGATTCCGGGCTGTAGCACTGGGCTAACAGGACTCGTGGGGTTCTGGGCTGTAGCAGGCTAGGCAGGACTCCGGAAGTCACCGCGTGACATTTCCCCGAAGGGACAGACATAGGGACGAAGTGAAACACATGCCGGCCAGTCAAGTGTCCTGAACAGTAGTGCTGGGCTAGCAGGACTCTTGTGAACAGGGCTGTAGCGGACTACTATGGCTCGAGGAACACTAGACTACATTTCCCCATAAGAAAGGCTGCGAAGGATAAACAACTAGATTGTCGGATCCCACTCATACCAAGCATTTCAATCATACACACAAGATGCCCGATATGAGTACATACAACATGGCATCACAACAAAACTCTACAACTCAAGTACATTATTTAAAGGCTCCAGGGAGCCATACATAAGATGTTCACACAGATAAGGGTCACATGACCCGACACTCAAGTCATACAATCATACAGGCAAATGCGGAAGCAACTAGTCTGAGTACAAACTCTAAAAAGAAGGAAGGCTTCTCAAAGCCTGTCTATCTACATAGGGCCCTCCATGGCCGGGATCACCACCTGGGTGGCTAGTCACTCGTCGACGTCAAGGTCTACATAAAATCTATCGGAGGGGGCAGTGTTGTGGTCTGAAAACAATAAATAAGCAAACATGAGTACAAAGGTACTCAGCAAGTCTTACATCTGAACCTACTATACATGCTCATTCTCAGGAAGGTGGTGGGGTTATGCAGCAAGCCAGCTTTGACTCTTGGCTAAGCTATCCTACGGAACCTCTCTAGTAAAATAGTTTTCGCACACGAGTCCACTACTCACCAACACAATACTCCACCGGGGATCCTCCCTCGTTATCCTGCGAGAGGGCCATCCTCGGTACTCACACTTATCTTGAGCCTTTTAGTAGTATCCATTAACTTGTCTATGAACTGTATAGGCAACCAAGTAGTCCTTTACCGCGGACGCGGCTATTCGAATAGTTTTATACCCTGTAGGGGTGTACTTCGTCATACACGCTTCCACCGCTTACCGCCGTCTACACGACATGTACTCGGCAACCTTCAAGCGGAAGCCCAGCGAGGGTGTCGGCCACGGCCTACCTAAACACCTAAGTCTCTAGTCCAGGCTTATCCCCTATCCAGGTTCCATCCGCAGGGAGTCCGGCCGAGGTTTCCACTTACAGCCCCGAACGATGTGAACAGGGTTCCCGAGGCACCAAACGGGTGACTCGGTACACCGTGCCATGGTGTATCTACCGCAACATAGCCCACCCCTAGGGTCAGCGCTACGCACGGCCGCCAACACATATCCTACAAACACCAGAAACTAATTGCAACTCCTGGACAGAGTACTAGGGTGGCTAAGAAGCCGAGAGGGTCAATTAAGGATCCCAATGCATGGTAGTAGCTGAATCTTAAATCACACATACAGATCTCAGTTCTTAGGGACGGCCTCAATGAAACAACCCACCATGTACTCCTACATGGCCTCTCATCGATACCTTTACCAAAACATGCTCAACACATCCCTCATATTACCAACATAAGCATTTCACTCTAGCCCATCACCCAGATGAACCAGACCTGACACAACTCTAAGCATAGCAGGCATAGCAATGTAGGAATCAAAAACATGGCTCAAACAACTCCTACACATGCTAGTGGGTTTCATCTAATTACCGTGGCAATGACAGGTCATGCAGAGGATAAGGGTTCAACTACCATAGCACATAGCAGTTTGAATCGCGTTGTCTTAATGCAGTAAACAAGAGCAGAGGCGAGAACATGGGTTTGTATCGGAATGATCAATGGTTGCTTGCCTGATGGAGTGGTAGTGGGATACTGCTCTTCAGTTGGATACTCGTGAATATCCTCGGAGGTAGAACCTACCACAAAGAACACAACCGAGCACAATCAACACATGACGATATGCAACAATATGATGCATGCTATGACATGGCAATATGAATGTGTTTGGCCTAATGCAAGCTAAAACAGAAAGGGATGAACTCATTTGAATCCAAGATTCAAATATTAGCTCATTAAATATGGCATTTATAGGGCATTTTCTTATTATGCTTAAACAGCAAGGTAAACTTGTTTTGTCATGCATGAAACCATTACAGATGGATAGATTGAATTTTTCTGATAATTTTTCATATATAATTTATCTCATTTGGAGTTATGGTTGAATTTCTATGAATTTTTGAAGTCTGAACTATTTTCTGGAATTTCCTGAATAAGAATAAAGCCAGAAAATCAATTACTGCGTCAGCAATGCGTCAGGGTGACGTCAGCAGGTCAAAGGCGCCAGCCCAGGTCAAACCTGACTGGTGGGGCCCTTCTGTGAGCCTCTCAGTGCACTAACTACGTTTAATTAGCCTAATTACTGGACAGGGCCCACTAGTCAGTGACTGATTAAGTAGGAATTAATTAAAACTAATCCTAATTTAGTTAACAGACCGGCCCCACCTGTCATAGACTCAGGGGGGGTCTACCTGGGCCCACCCAGGGGTCAAACTGGGTCAACTCGCCGGCGTTGAGCCGCCGGCGAGGCCCGAGACGGCGGAGGGCTTTGAAAAACGCCCTCAGGCGACCAAAACGATGGCGGAGATGTGCTACGCGATGCGGGGAGCGAGCCGCATCGTTTGGTGGTGATAGTTGGGCTCGGGGTGGCCGGAAACGACGCCGGCGACGAGCTTGGCGGTCGTCGGAGTTCGGGCGAGGTCGGATTCGAGGCTACGGTGCACGGGAGGAAGAACTAGTGGTGGCAACGGGTCCCTGGGGCTGCGCTGATCACGGTGGTGTGCCTGGCTTCAAGCCACGATGGTCCTGGCCACGACGGCGACGAGGCACGGCGCCGGCGAGCTTCGGCCGTGGTGGAAATCGGAGCTACAGGGTGCAAACGAGCAAGGGGAAGGTGGGGATCGAGAGAGAGGCTCACGGGGAGTGCAGCGGTGGCCTCAGCTAGCTCGGGGATGGGCTGGAGAAGAGGTGAGGTCGCCGGTGATCTCGGATGCCCGAGGTTGAAGACGAGGGTGAAGGCGGCGTTGCAGGGCTTCCGGCGAAGCGTGGCTCGGTGGGGAGGACGAGGGAGCCGAGGCGAAGCTTATGGACTCGTCGGAGGGGCGAGGGGAGGTCTCTGGCGACGGCTACGGCGATCGGCGGCGAGGGGCGCGCTCGGCCATCGTGGGAGAGGATGAGGGAGACGAGGGGGAGAGTGAGAGAGGACGGGAGAGGATCGAGGGGGTCTCGTGGCGTCTCTAGGCGCCTCCCGGCGTCGGCAGAAGCAGGAGGTGGCCGGCGCGCGGCGAGCACGCGCCCCTGCCTCCTGGCGTGAGGGAGGGAGTGACTGGCGCTGGCCAGTCGGCTGGGCCGAGCCAGGTAAGGCCCAGGTGGGCTTCTTTCCCCCTTTTTTGATTTTTGTTTTCTTTTTCTGTTATTCTGTAGCTTTAGGGCTTTAATTAAAATACCTAGGCACTTTCTAAAATCCTGAAAATAACTGTGGGCTCTATTGGGATTATTCCTAACAGCAAACAATTATTTCCAGAATTATTTGAGCACTTGAATTATTTAATAGCATTTAAATGCCCAAATTCAAATATTTATGAATTAAATCAGTGACCTTCTATTGTCCTAGAAAAATGTGCACCTATTTTCCCAAGGGTTCTAACCCAAGGCAAAGAGGGTGAACATTTTAGAAGGGCATTTCAAGTTCATTGAAATTATTTTTAGTAAACCCTAGTTGATTTCAGGGGGGGGGTGCTGGGGGTTCTGCCTTCCCCATTTCAAGTTTCTGATGAAAGTAAACATGATGCACACTCTAATGCATGGACAAGTAGCTGAACGAGTGAACCCTCATACTCCTCTACGTGTGAGCATCCACTGCCGCGTCTTCCTCGGCTCCGCGTCATCCCCTTCCTAGGCCTCGCCGTCGTCCACCGCCTTGGTGCTCTCGACGGGGCATGGTCAACGTGGTCAAGGAATGGCTTCCATCGGACGTGGACTGTACGTGGAGAGGCTGACAGCTGGGTACACGGCCGCAGCAAGGAAGTGCCTCATTACGCGCAAAATAATTATTCCACCACCTGACAGCAGGGACCCACCGGACGGGCCACCGTATTTTGTGAAAAACTGTTTCCTCCTGACTGCTGGGACCCACCAACTACATCTTCGCATGCAAGGAAGTGCGTCTGATAAAAAATGATTCGCCCCCCTGACTGCTGGGACCCACCAGCTACATCTTTGCACGCACGGAAGTGCGTCCGAAAAAATTGATTCGCCCCCCTGATTGTTGGGACCCACTAGCTACATCTTCGCACGCAAGGAAGTGCGTCCGGGCAAAAAAAAACAAAACAATTCCCCCTGACTGCTGGGACCCAGCAGCTACACCTTCGCACGCAAGGAAGTGCGTCCGGGCAAAACAAAAAACAAAATGATTCGCCCCCCTGACTGCTGGGACCCACCAGCTACATCTTCGTAGGCAAGGAAGTGCCTGACAGTCGGGACCCAACTGGTCGAAGCGTACGTAGCGTTGTCATTCTGGTCGCGAACGTGTATGTACATATATACTGGTCGATGTAGAGGCGCGCACGTGTCGTAGTAGAGGCGCGTACGTGTTGTAGTAGAGGCGCGCACGTAGCATGTACACGTAAGTATATCGGCCAGGGTGCAAGAAAGAAAATACAACCACGTACATACATACAGGCAGGGTCTCGAATGCCTACTTGCACATACATACGGCCAAGGCTCGTGTACATGGCTGGGTCGGAACGGAGAAACAGCGTCATTGTCGTGTTCATGGGGAGGCAACGGAATGCCTCGTGTTCAAGGGGAGGCAACGGAATGCGTCGTGTTCATGGGAAGGCAACGGAATGCGTCGTGTTCATTGGGAGGCAACGGAACGCGTGGCAGCCAACCGGCTGGGTCGGAACGGAATGTGTGGTCGTGCTCATCGGGAGGGCTCGGACGGAACAGGCGATGGAAACGAGGCCTGGCGTACCACAAAACGGGACTCCATGGGATACTGTTCATCTCCACCGTTGACCTCCTCCAGCCTCCACGGGCACCTGTTCATCCATCCTCCACCGCACGCTAGTCCACTGGCTACTGTTCAACCACCCCTCCACCGGCACCCCTCCACCGTCTACTGTTCATCCAGCCCTCCACACCACGGGGTCCTGTTCAACCACCCCTCCATGGGCACCCCTCCACCGTCTACTGTTCTTCCAGCCCTCCACCACACCATGGGGTCCTGTTCATCCAGTGGCAACGCCACCACTCACTGTTCATCCAACCCCCCCTGCAACGATCACTATTCATCCAATTGATCGTCTTCAGTTAGTAGCAGTAGCAAAGGAATCGCTCAATCGGGTTTAGTTAACAGCCATTGATCGATCGTTCGGGTTCAGTAACGCGTAGCCTGCAATGCAATCGCTCGGGTTTAGTTAGATCCCAACGCCTCGCTCGGGTTCAGTTAGAGCCAACGTCTCGCACACACGCGCGTACGTGTACGAGAGAAACGCACATCGCTCGGCCCCGACCTCCCACCATAACCGTGAACTCCCCAAAATTTTCCTCCCCCTCGCTTCTACCACGGTTTTTTCCGTCATGGATGGTCCAAAGAATGTCATGAAGCTACGTCTCCGGCCCGCCCAGGACGAATAGCCCATTTTCTGTAATGATTTTTTGTCATAGAAGTAGGAGCCCACCACATCTATGATGATACTGGGTTTTTTCACAATTATCGTCATGGAAGTGTCATATGTATGACAGAAAAAAATTCGTTCGGGCCAAAATGTCACGGATGTGTCTTTTTTTGTAGTGGTGCGCACGAAGATCTCTCCCCCTCTAGCTCATGCCCTCACCGCAATCTCAAGTCTTAGCGGTTCGAACCCGCAGAACCAGGGAGACATGATTTATACTGGTTCGGGCCACCGATGTGGTGTAATAACCTACTCTAGTGTGGTTTGGTGGATTGCCTCTTGGGCTGAGGATGAACAGTTACAAGGGAAGAACAGCCTCCTGAGGAGAGGTGCTCTTGTGCTTGGTCAGCTAATGCTGTCGAGGATCGTCCTCCTTCTAAGGTGGTGGATGGTCCTATTTATAGAGGCCCGGGTCCTCTCCCCAAATATTAAGCAGGAAGGGATCCCACAACGGCCAGTTTGAAGGGGGGGCACCTAGTACAAGCTATCCTGACAAAAGATGGTCTTCGCCTGCTAAAGGCTCTGGTGGTGACACCGTCCTGGGCTCCACGGTGACCTCTGTCCTGCCGTCCTACTGGTCTTGGTCTTGCTGCACCAATATGGAAACCTTTGCTTGATGCCTCGGGACTCCACACCTGCGCTTGCCTGTTTAGCACCAAAGAGGAAACAAGGACACAGCGCGCGCTGGCGCCCACCTGGCCTTGGTCTTCATGGCTTGCGTCACGGGGACTTTGCGAGGTGCCCCTTGCCTTGATTTCCTAGCCCATCATGAGCTAGCCTTGCTGGCCCGCCCCCGAGGAGGTCTTGCATCGTCCGCCTCATGAGGCTTGGCCCCTCGTGATTGTCTTGAGTGTTTGCTAGTGAAGATGGACCGTACAGGGCCGTTGGCGGAACCATCCCGTGGGCTGTAGGCAGGCAAGTTTGGGGACCCCGTTCCCAAGACGCCGACAGCTTTGGAGTTCGTCAAGGCCTGGTATTCGGGGCTGAACCTGGACCAGCTGGCGGCCAGGCCGGAGCTGGAGGCAGCGAGCCACGATCTCATGCGTCGCGCGGCGGCACTTGCCGAGTACGCCGGTACCTCAGTCTTCGTCCTGGAGCTGAATGATGACGGCGGTGAGGTGCCGCCCAACTAGTTCGGGCTGGACCCGGAGGTGGGAGAGGATTCAACGGAGGAGACTGCCTCCAGCGATGACCGAGCCTTGACTAGCGGGCCACGTGATGACACGCCGACTACTGTCGGCGCCGACCAGCCCGGGACGCACCAGTCGGCAGCTCCACCATCCGGCACCTCTGTATCCACCGACCCGTCAGACCCGCCTACTGCTCCTCTCACCTAGGAGGCCACCTTATCTTTACTGTTTTTCTGTCTTGTAAACTTTTGAACAAGCAAGTTAAATAGTTCCACCTGTTGGGTGTGTACGTTCAAACTCTATTGAATGCTAGCCAAGACCCTTTTGCTATGTAAATTAATTTATTTTCGCACAAGTAGGTGCTCTACTGGGTTCCAACTTTGTCTTGCTTTCTGTTCTTTTTGGCTTTTTCCTTTGTCGCCGTCCTTTGGCTGCCGCCCTGCCAGCCGGACAACCGCTCTGCGGTCTATGGCTGGGTCAAGGACTCGGCCGTTTAGGATAGAAAAGTACTTTAGCCGCCTAGAACGTAGCAAGTCAAGTGAGAAGCCAGTCGGCCGGCTGCTCAGAAGCCAGACGGTGAGGCGAGGAGCCGGCTTGGCCTATGCTGACGCTTTTTCCTTAGTCATTTTTTCCATGTGCACACCATTTCCTGCCTTTAGTTCTTGCCAGCCAGACAGTCGCTCCGCTAGCTGCGGCTTATGGCAAGAGAGGGCTTAGATGTCAGCATACTACTTGTCCGACTGCAGGTAACATCAATATAGGACAAGGCGGCAAGCCCCTAGGCCGACTGGTCGGACCCGGTGTTGGGTGGAGGAATGAAATAATACATTCACAGGCATAATCTTATCATATAGATAAAAAGGGTAGCCCCCGAGTGCTCCTAGAGGGACCCATTGTCTTTGCGTAATACAAAAGGTAGCATGGTACATACTGCATTTAACTGTCAAATCATCAAAGGAGATTTGCGTTCCATGGGCGCTCTGTTTCTTTGCCAGAATCATCCCTCTTGCGTTCCCTAGGCTTCTGTGCGTCGATGAGGTAGTAGGAGTCATTGCCTAGGGCTTTGCTGATGATGAAAGGTGTCGAATGTGGGGTTCCAGCAAACCCTTAAGGTTCAAACATTGGGGTGCGCGTGAAGTCTTTTCCTCCCACTGATCTACGCCCTAGCTCGCTAAGATCTCGCGGACGAACCCGACAAACTCGCAACACAGAAAGACACAAGATTTATACTGGTTCGGGCCACCGTTGTGGTGTGACACCCTACTCCAGTGTGGTGGTGTTGGATTGCCTCTTGGGCTGATGATGAACAATACAAGGGGAAGAATAGCCTCCTGAGGTTGAGGTGTTCTTGTGCTTGGCTAACTTGTGTGGTTCTGGGTGGTCTAAAAATGATCTCCCCGCCTATGGTGGCGGCTAGTCCTATTTATAGAGGCCCTGGTCCTCTTCCCAAATATTGAGCGGGAAGGGAACCAACAACAACGGCCAAATTTGAAGGGGGACAGCTAGTAAAAGCTATCCTGACAAAGGCGTCTCTGCTTGCGAAAGGCTCTGGTGGTGACGCCGTCTTGGGCTCCACGATGACCTCCGTCTTCCCGTCCTTCTGGTCCGGGTCTTGTTGCACTGATATGGCAACCTTTGCCTGATGCCTCGGTACTCCTCACCTGCGCAGAACTCCCTAGCACCAAAGAGGAAACAAGGACGCTGCGCGCGCTGGCGCCCGCCTGGTGTCGATCGTCATGGCTCATATCATGAGAGCCTCGTGAGGTTTGCCTTGCCTTGATATCTCCGCTCCCCGTTAGCCTGCCCGACTAGGCCACTCCAGAGGAGGTCTTGTGTCGTCCGCCTCGCTAGGCTTGGCCCCTCACGAGGGTCTTGGATGCCTTGTTGACGAAGATGGGTCATACGGCCTGCTGTCTTAGCCACGCAGCGGGCCGTAGGCAGGCAAGTCTGGGGACCCCTGATAACCCACAAGTATAGGGGATCGCAACAGTGTTCGAGGCTAGAGTATTCAACCCAAATTTATTGATTCGACACAAGGGGAGCCAAAGAATATTCTCAAGTATTAGCAGCTGATTTGTCAATTCAACCACACTTGGAAACTTAATATCTACAGCAAAGTATTTAGTAGCAAATAAATATGATAGTAGTGGTAATGGTAGCAAAAGGTAATGATAGCAAAAGTAATGTTTTTGGTATTTTGTAGTGATGATAGCAATAGCAACGGAAAAGTAAATAAGCGAAGAACAATATATGGAAAGCTCATGGGCAATGGATCGGTGATAGAGAATTATGCCGGATGTGGTTCATCATGTAACAGTCATAACCTAGGGTGACAAAGAACTAGCTCCAATTCATCAATGTAATGTAGGCATGTATTCTGAATATAGTCATACATGCTTATGGAAAAGAACTTGCATGACATCTTTTGTCCTACCTGTAATGCCCTCGATGCGGCTATATCTCCCACGTGTCGAAGCACGACTTAGAGGCATAACCGCATTGAAAGCAATGTCGCAAGTGAGGTAATCTTCGCAAACAACCCATGTAATACCATAAGGGAAAAGATACATAGTTGGCTTACAATCGCCACTTCATACAATTACATGAATAAAGCATTACATCATCCAAATACAAACAAGGCCCGACTACGGAGCCAAACTAAAAGAAGACTACCCCAAATGCTACACAGATCCCCGATCCTCCTGACTGGGCTCCACTACTAATCAACTAGAACGAAACAACACAAAGGGAAAGATGTTCATCGAGCTCCTCCTTGAGCATTGCGTCACCTGCTCGGTTCAACGCACCTGTAAGCTGGTTTTTTGGAAGTATCTGTGAGTCACGGGGACTCAGCAATCTCACACCCTCGCGATGAAGACTATTTAAGCTTATAGGAAGGGTAAAAGGTATGAGGTGGAGCTGCAGCAAGCGGCTAGCATATTTTAATTACGGTCAACTTCAGGTTTTCTACAACCGGACATTAACAAATTCCCATCTGCCCATAACCGCAGGCACGGCTTTCGAAAGTTCAAATCCCTGTAGGGGTGTCCCAACTTAGCCCATGACAAGCTCTCACGGCCAACGAAGGATATTCCTTCTAGCGGGAAGACCCGATCAGACTCGGAATCACGGTTACAAGACATCCTCGACAATGGTAAAACAAGTCCAGCAAGACCGACCGATGCGCCGACATCCTGATAGGAGCTGCACATATCTCGTTCTCAGGGCAACACCGGATGAACACTACGTACAGCTAAAACCAGCCCTCAAGTTTCCCCGAGGTGGCGCCGCAAGTGGCTCTAGTTTGTACCAACACTTAGACAAGCAATGGCCCGGGGGGGTTAAAATAAAGATGACCCTCGGGATGCGCGACTCCCAAGAGAAAAAGGCTAGGTGGCAAATGGTAAAACCAAGGTTGGGCCTTGCTAGATGAGTTTTATTCAAAGCAAACTATCAAGGGGTTCCCATTGTAACCCAACCGCGTAAGGAACGCAAAATCCAGGAACATAATGCCGATATGACGGAAAACTAGGGCGGCAAGAGTGGAACAAAACACCAGGCATAAGGCCGAGCCTTCCACCCTTTACCAAGTATATAGATGCATTTATTAATTAAGAGATATTGTGATATCCCAACAAAATATCCATGTTCCAAACATGGAACAAGCTCCAATCTTCACCTGCAACTAACAACGCTATAAGAGCGGCTGAGCAAAGCGGTAACATAGCCAAACAATGGTTTGCTAGGACAAGGTGGATTAGAGGCTTGGCTCAACAATATGCGAGGCATGATAAGCAAGTGGTAGGTATCGTAGCATAGGCATAGCAAAAGAGCGAGCATCTAGCAAGCAAAGATACAAGTGATTTCGAGGGTATGGTCATCTTGCCTGAAATCTCACAAGGAAGATGAACGAGTCCATGAAGAAGACAAATGGACGAACTCGAATGGATCCTCACAAACGTGACATTATCAGAACTAACCCGAAGAAGCCACACCAGAAAGAAGCAAACAACATAATAAACAACCATCACATGAACATGGCATGATGCACAACCAAGTATGATGCATGTCCGGTTTAAAGAGGCATGGCATGGCAAAGGGCACAAACAAAACTACAAGTTAAGTGGAGCTCAATATGCAACAAGTTGCATATTGATGGTACACCACATCAATTATTTAGTTCTCTCTCGTTTATGTACCCAACAATATTAAATGTTGTTAAACATGGCAAGAGGTGAAACATGAGTAAAATACACAGTTAGGCATTTTAAATGAGGCCGGAAACATCAAACAACAATTCCGGTAAATCCTCATGTGCATTTAGCAATTTAATGCAACCAACAATTTTAACCATTTAAATGTTATAAACATGATGCGGATGACATGTGCAAGTTTATGCCATTTTTATTAAAGTTGACAAGAGCAATATGAAGCATTTGTCACCGTGGTGGAAAGGAAAAGGGGTGCCACGGCAACAATAATGAAACGGTGCCATGCAACGTTCCAGTTCCGGCAACTCATTGAGATGTCGGTGCAAAAGAAAGTGTGGCGGGAGCGTGCAAAAGATGGTGGGGCGCTCCTGGATACCGGGTGTCCCATGAGTCGACGATGGTGTGAAACGAGGGAACAACTATTCACGGGCGGATTACAGCAACCAACATGCATCTCATACAACTCATGCATACGGTCCACGAGTGGTCGTCTCGAGGTTATACCTTCGAAGCGTGCCTTTTCGGGGCGGATCAAGTTCGATGCGGTGTAGGGGAAGTAGACGTTCTCGGGACGTTTGTAGTGGAAGTAGTCGTTCTCGCATGCTCTAGGATCGACGGTAGAGGTTCTCACAATCTCGACGGCGGTAGCGGTACATGTTTTCCTGTAGATGTTCAGGGTCATGGCGAGAAACTTGATTCATTGTTGAACTTGGCGTCCGAGGAATCCCGCGTAGTCGTACACGAGTCATAGTCGAACTTGATGGTTCCATTACACGGTTCTTCAGAGACGGTAGTTGTTCTCGGTTCATAGACAAACTTGACGGATTCGAGGGCTCTGGCCATCGGGGTACTTGACGCAACGCCAAGTAGTCGTACGTTTTGAAGAGGAACTTGGCGTCCGAAGCTGTACTTGGCAAACAACGGTCATCATGGAAGTAGTGGTACTTAGGCGTTTCGGTCAGCACTCGTTCGGGCATCCTTGGTCTTGCCGGCGGTGTGGGTCTCCTTGGGTCAAACAAGATGTGCAAGGCCAGATTGGCGACGGGGACTTGAAGCATGGTCCCTGCAGCGCTGGTAACAGCGAAGACGAGCGGATCCTGGTCGCCGGCGTAGGATCCGGGCAAACGGCGGCGCGAATGGAGCCCAGGGGCGGAGGAGCTTGAGCGCGGGACGGCGGCCTGGTGGCGTCGGCGCTCCTGCAGTAGTTCACGTGAAGGAAGAGCGACGGGGAGGCATGGGCGAGGAGGTGGACACCGGCAGCGGGAGCTCTGTGGCAGTAGGCCAGGGCCATGGACAGCGAAGCAGCACGGCGGCACGCTCGTGGCAGGCTTCTGCAGCCACAGAAGAGGATGAGGCAGGGGCGTCGAGCTCCCAGAGGTGGGCGCTGGTCGTGGTCGCCGGCGATGGAGGCGGAGTAGAGGTGGCGGTCGAGGCCTGGGGTGAAGAAGCAGAGGCACAAGGAGGACCATGGCGACACGGGCGACGAAGCAGCAGCGGCGCTGGTCGGCGCCGCGGCGGCCAGGCAAGGAGGTGAAGAGGGATCGAGAGGGAGAGGCTGCGGGATGAAGATGGGATCGAGGGAGATGGTGGTTCGGGCGTGCGGTTCCCTGACGGCACGAGGGAACGAGGAGGACGGGCACAGGGGATCGAGAGGGTGAGATCAAGAGGAGGGAGTGGCGGCGCAAGGGAGGAGAGCAGGATGCGGGCTAGGTTAGAGGGTTAGGTGGGCCGGGGGAGTGGGCCTTGGAGCCGGCTAGGTTTAGGTGCAGCTGGGCCTAAATGGCCAGCTGGGCTCCCTTCTCTCCCTCTCTTGATTTCTAAAAACAGAAAAAAAAACAAAGAAGGAAAAGGAGAAGAAAGGAGGTATTGGGGAAGAAGTAGGACACGCGTATAAATTTCTAGACCCACAAAACTGAGCTGGAACCAAGAAGATAGAAGTTGGCGCGAATGCAAGATTTAAATTCGAACTCATTTGAATATCATTCAAATGGGTTTGAATTGGGGCTAGGTTTTAGAGGTGCTCAAAAAATGTTGAGATTAGAGAAAAGAGCCTCGATAGATGGGAAAAGAATTTGGCAAAGTTAGAGAGTCCAATCTTGAGGCAGGAAAGGGAGGGATTTAATATGCACGTGTGTTGCGGTAAATTCCAAACTAATGGAATATTTTATATAGCTCACTAAATATTGGGTGGGTATGTTTTAAAGAGAAGACACCATGTGAGTTCCCTCGATTTAAATAGATCAACGATCTATGCAATTTATTTAGTTGAGATGCAAAAGATTTATGACATGATGACATGATGTAATGCACATGATGCAACGAACCAAAACGAAACATCCGACAACACTTGGAAACATGGAAGGCATCTGAAGCTCCGGTCTTGGGCATTACAACACTCCACCACTACGAGAGGATCTCGTCCCGAGATCTAGAATGGCACCGGGGGGAACGAAAAAGGAAGAGAAGAGGTAAAATTAAGTTGCTTCTTTGATAAACGAGTGAAACCAATGAACCTTGAGATGTTGAACAAATTGAAAGAAAGAAACAACAAAGATGGACAAAGTTGAGAGCACTCCGTTAAAAAAAGAGGAATAAGAAAGAACCAGTTCGGGTAGCATTCCGGTTGAAAAAAGATGAAAGACTTGATAAGATGAAAGAACTTGAGAAGCAGCACACACTCTGGTTAAATGGATAAACCAAGAAAAGAACGCGATCCTGACAAAAAAAGAAGATGGGTTGAAGAGAGCAACATCACAATGCCTGCGGAACAATAGTAAGAATGGAATTGAATGAACAAAGGGAAACAAGATCTTGAGAGAGCACGCTTACAACAAATGCTAGAACGGAGTTGTTGGAAAACCAACAACGAAAAGAGTAAGCTTGTTGTGGGCTTATGCAAAACATCTCGAAATTATGACGTGCAATTCTGACACTAACGAAAACAATGGATTTGGATTGATATGAACAAGGAGATGAGAAACTTATTCACCGGGAGGATAAAAAGAAGAACGTGGGTCCTTTATGAGCACCCTCAATAGCAACAATCCTTAGGGAAGGCTTTAGGTGAATTGTAACCCAAGATAACTCCAATGAAGAGGTTGATGAATTTAAAATATCTCAATCTTGACAAACATGGGAATCATGAAACACAAACTCAAATTGTCAAGAGTGACATAACACCATCTCAAAAGATGAGGAAAAAAGAATTGCGCTCCGGATTGCGAGATGAAGGATGCTTGAGCTCCTCTGAAAAGAATCTCGATGAACACTTCGAGAAGGAATTAAATCCTTGATGAACCAAAATGTAGAGCCTCCATGAAGAACTCCGATAAACAAAAGAATGATCAATCGAAATGAATGAGAAATTGAAAACACAAGGTGAAACCTTGCACTGATTTAGATGGGACTTTGCGACGAGATAAAATGGAAAACTTGGGGCTCCCGAAAAGAAAGATGAAGCAATTGAAAAGCGAGAACTTGATGAGCCTTTGGAATACAGAATTTACTTTACTTGATGAGACAAGAATAAGAATTACATTATGCGTATCCTTCACCAATTAAATTGATGACACCCAATGGATTTGGCACACTACTTATTCTCGTAGAGTGGATTAAGATAGATATAGCACAAACTTGAGACGGTCTTCAACAAGCCATCGGTAGCATTTGGAAAACAACGAATGAGTTGATATGAAAAGCATGGAATAGAATCTTGAGCAAACCACCGTAAGAATTGAAAATGGACAGAGGAAAGATAGAGAAACACCGGGAAGAATTAGCAAATGGATGAAGATGCTTGAGGGAATTTAGATACAAGAGAACGAAGAGATCACGAACTGATTAGAGAATCCTTGATTTAAGCAGCGGTATGATTTAGAGTATGAGAGCTGAAAGCTGGAATGAATAACTCTGAGAAGATGCGCTCCGGATAATCAAACTGAAAAGACTCCTGAATTGCTCCAGAAGGGTGAAAAGAATTCTCACAACCGAACATAATTATGAGAGAATGGCATAAACCTAGAATCACGAATCTTGAAGAGAAAAGAGAAAGATTGAGAGAAAAATTCCTCTCGGTCTTCAAAATCCGAGAATGACGACTGAAACACCACCATGAATTGTTGAGGCACTCCGGAATGAAAAAATAGAAAGGTTGAACCAACGATGAAAAGAATTTGAAAGATCTTGGAGAAAGGCATTTGACTGATGAAAATTCATACTTACATCAAACTTTGACAAGAATTTAGGATAGCTCCAGGAAAATAAGAAGAGTCAGGTAAGATCCTGGGAAAAGACATGTGGGTTAGGGCCCACTCAAAAGATACACCGTAGAACGATTTGAAGGAGAGATTGCATTGGTTGAATTAAATTGCTTGAATAAGATAGGACCTCAAAATAGCTTGAATGTATGCAAAGTGAAAACACAAATCTTCGAAATATCTTCAGCACTCCGGAACAAATGGATAGCGAGAGGAGAATGAATATGAGGTGCACCGGCATGAGAAGGTATTTGAAACAATGAAAAAGGATATGATCAACACCAAAGCTTGATTTGAATCCATCGGAGAAGAAAACGAGTGAAGAGAGACGAACTTGAAGCTTCGTTAGCATCTTCTAAGAATAAACGGATAAGAACATTGACGGAAAAGAATGGAGAGATTTCCCATCAATAAAAGGATACTTGAATAAGAAATCTGAGTCATTGACGAAAAGGGTGGGAGGGAGGGAAAACAAAGGCAACTTGGAGACGGATGAAACAAACACCATTGAGAAGAACTAATACTTGATCTTACGGTTGTTGAAATGATTGGATCCACTTGAAGAGAAACACGCCGGTGAAAAGAAATTGAAATGACAAACTCGATGATCAAGAAGGATTAGTATTCACATCGAAGTATGAGAACACCACTTAGGAAAGGTATGGGATCAACATTTGACTTTGAAGCAACTCGAATACCACAACTCAAAACACAACAAAGGATTGGCTTGCAAAATAAGCAGGAACAAACATATGATACAGATTTCGTCCGAAGTTTTCGTGGTGGGGCCTACACGGGCTCGATCGTATAGCACCATCATGCACAAGGCAGTGCACATGACATACGATGCGTCCCCGAGTCGGCATAGCCAAGGACTCTTTAAGACATAATGAGACCACTGTAAAACCAACCGTGAATAGGCGAACCATTAGACGTCGAACCCCAATTTCATGTCATACATCTGTCGGAAAGATATCCTAAGAGCTACTTGAATTCCCACTTATAAACTCCCGAAATTTTCCGGTTGTGCAATCAGGTGTTGGGGATACAGGGGAAGCATAATATCTCACCCAAACTAGCAAATCCTACATCCAGCTGTATCCATCCTTCAACACATAACCAAGAAACCTTCGGAAATCATCTACCTCAACCTTCGAAAAGCATCCGTTATACGAGTTATGGCAATACTCCCGAACTCCCACCCCAGTACTGTGTGGCGTCGAGGTTATCTCACCAACAACTGCATAAAAGAGATTTTCGATGTCGGCGAAACTAAAGTCAGGTATTCCAGAACTGTAACGATAAAATTGTGACGACAACACCTTGGAGCTCAACTCCCCGGGACACTGCGACAACCCCTAAATGACAGGAGGCACCAAGAACAATGTTCTCATCACAAAACCATCGGAACGATTCCAAGATACCCGCGTGATCCTAAAAAAAATTTGTGAAAATTTGAGAAGAGAAGAGTCAAAGCTCTATGTTAGGATGCCTCACCAGAGCGACGAAGGGACTGAGGAGTAAAAAGAATTCCTAACTCTCCGATATATATAATCCTAAATGACTCAAAACATTTTTCTAGACTCAACAATGCCAGCTATTCGATCAAGCAGGGGGCTCCTAAGGTCGGGGAAGGCTCTGATTACCAACTTGTAATGCCCTTGATGTGGCTATATCTCCCACGTGTCGAAGCACGACTTAGAGGCATAACGGCATTGAAAGCAATGTCGCAAGTGAGGTAATCTTCGCAAACAACCCATGTAATACAATAAGGGAAAAGATACATAGTTGGCTTACAATCGCCACTTCACACAATTACATGAATAAAGCATTACATCATCCAAATACAAACAAGGCCCGACTACGGAGCCAAAATAAAAGAAGACTACCCCAAATGCTACACAGATCCCCGATCGTCCCGACTGGGCTCCACTACTGATCAACTAGAACGAAACAACACAAAGGGCAAGATCTTCATCGAGCTCCTCCTTGAGCTTGGTTGCGTCACCTGCTCGGTTCAACGACACCTACAAGCTAGTTTTTTGGAACTATCTGTGAGTCACGGGGACTCAGCAATCTCACACCCTCGCTATTAAGACTATTTAAGCTTATAGGAAGGGTAAAAGGTATGAGGTGGAGCTGCAGCAAGCGACTAGCATATTTGGTGGCTATCATACGCAAATGAGAGCGAGAAGAGAAGGCAAAAGCACGGTCGAGAAACTATGATCAAGAAGTGATCCTACAACAACCTACGTCAAGCATAACTCCAACACCGTGTTCACTTCCCGGACTTCATCGGAAAGAGACCATCACGGTTACACACGCGGTTGATGTATTTTAATTAAGGTCAACTTCAGGTTTTCTACAACTAGACATTACCAAATTCCCATCTGCCCATAACCGCGGGCACGGCTCTCGAAAGTTCAAATCCCTGCAGGGGTGTCCCAACTTAGCCCATGACAAGCTCTCACGGCGAACGAAGGATATTCCTTCTAGCGGGAAGACCCGATCAGACTCGGAATCCCGGTTACAAGACATCCTCGACAATGGTAAAACAAGTCCAGCAAGACCGCCCGATGCACCGACATCCTGATAGGAGCTGCACATATCTCGTTCTCAGGGCAACACCGGATGAACACTACGTACAACTAAAACCAGCCCTCAAGTTTCCCTGAGGTGGCGCCGCAAGTGGCTCTAGTTTGGACCAACACTTAGACAAGCACTGGCCCGGGGGGGATTAAAATAAAGATGACCCTCGAGATGCGCGACTCCCAAGGGAAAAAGGCTAGGTGGCAAGTGGTAAAACCAAGGTTGGGCCTTCCTGGAGGAGTTTTATTCAAAGCGAACTGTCAAGGGGTTCCCATTATAACCCAACCGCGTAAGGAACGCAAAATCCGGGAACATAACACCGATATGACGGAAAACTAGGGCGGCAAGAGTGGAACAAAACATCAGGCATAAGGCCGAGCCTTCCACCCTTTACCAAGTATATAGATGCATTTATTAAATAAGAGATATTGTGATATCCCAACAAAATATCCATGTTCCAAACATGGAACAAGCTCCAATCTTCACCTGCAACTAACAACACTATAAGAGGGGCTGAGCAAAGCGGTAACATAGCCAAACAATGGTTTGCTAGGACAAGGTGGGTTAGAGGCTTGGGTGAACAATATGGGAGGCATGATAAGGAAGTGGTAGGTATCATAGCATAGGCATAGCAAAAGAGCAAGCATCTACCAAGCAAGGATAGAAGTGATTTCGAGGGTATGGTCATCTTTCCTGAAATCTCGCAAGGAAGAAGAACGAGTCCATGAAGAAGACAAACGGACGAAGTCGAACGAATCCTCACAAATGTGACGTTATCGGAACTAACTCGAAGAAGCAACACCGGAAAGAAGCAAACAACATAATAAACAACCATCACATGAACATGGCATGATGCACAACCAAGTATGATGCATGTCCGGTTTAAAGAGGCATGGCATGGCAAAGGGCACAAACAAAACTAGAAGTTAAGTGGAGCTCAATATGCAACAAGTTGCATATTGATGGAACACCACATCAATTATTTAGTTCTCTCTCGTTTATGTACCCAACAATATTAAATGTTGTTGAACATGGCAAGAGGTGAAACATGAGTAAAATATACAATTAGGCATTTTAAATGAGGCTGGAAACATCAAACAACAATTCCGGTAAATCCTCATGTGCATTTAGCAATTTAATGCAAACAACAATTTTAACCATTTAAATGTTATAAACATGATGCGGATGACATGTGCAAGTTTATGCCATTTTTATTAAAGTTGACAAGAGCAATATGAAGCATTTGCCACCGTGGGGGAAAGGAAAAGGGGTGCCACGGCAACGATAACGAAACGGTGCCACACAATGTTTTGGTTCTGGCAAGTCATTGAGACGTCGGTGCAAAAGAAAGTGTGGCGGGAGCGTGCAAAAGATGGTGGGGCGCTCCCGGATACCGGGTGTCCCATGAGTCGACGACGATGTCAAATGAGGGAGCAACTAACGTTCACGAGCGGATTACAACAACCAACATGCATCTCATACAACTCATGCATACGGTCCACGAGTGGTCGTCTCGAGGTTATACCTTCGAAGCATGCCTTTTCGGAACGGATCAAGTTCGATGCAGTGTAGGGGAAGTAAACGTTCTCGGGATGTTCGTTGTGGAAGTAGTCGTTCTCGCATGCTCTAGGATCGACGGTAGAGGTTCTCGCAATCTCGACGGCGGTAGTGGTACATGTTTTCCTGTAGATGTTCAGGGTCACGGCGAGGAACTTGATGCATCGTTGAACTTGGCGTCTGAGGAATCCTGCATAGTCGTACACGAGTCATAGTCGAACTTGACGGTTCCGTTACACGGTTCTTCGGAGACGGTAGTTGTTCTCGGTTCCTAGACGAACTTGACGGATCCGAGGGCTCTGGTCATCGGGGTACTTGACGCAACGCCGAGTAGTCGTACGTTTTGAAGAGGAACTTGGCATCCGAAGGTGTACTTGGCGAACAACGGTCATCGTGGAAGTAGTGGTACTTAGGCGTTTCGGTCAGCACTCGTTCGGACATCCTTGGTCTTGCCAGCGGTGTGGGTCTCCTTGGGTCAAACAAGATGTGCAAGGCCAGATTGGCGACGGGGACTTGAAGCATGGTTCCTGCAGCGCTGGTAACGGCGAAGACAAGCGGATCCTGGTCGGCCGGCGTCGGATCCGGGCAAACGGCAGCGCGAACGGAGCCCAAGGGCGGAGGAGCTTGAGCGCGGGACGGCGGCCTGGTGGCGTTGGCACTCCTGCAGCAGTTCACGTGAAGGAAGAGCAATGGGGAGGCTTGGGCGAGGAGGTGGACACTGGCAGCGGCAGTTCCGTGGTAGGAGGCCAGGGCCATGGACGGTGAAGCAGCACGGCGGCACGCTCACGACAGGCTTCTGCAGCCACAGAAGAGGACGAGGCAAGGGCGTTGAGCTCCTAGAGGTGGGCGCTGGTCATGGTCGCCGGTGATGGAGGCGGAGCAGAGGAGGCGGTCGAGGCCGGCTCTGGTCGGCGCCGCGGCGGCGTCCTTCTGGTAGCCGGCGACGTGGACATGAGGCGGCAGAGCCGCAGGTGAAGAAGCAGAGGCACAAAGAGGACCATGGTGACACGGGCGATGAAGCAGCAGCGGCGCTGGTCGGCGCCGCAGCGGGGAGGCGAGGAGTTGAAGAGGGATTGAGAGGGAGAGGCTGCGGGAGGAAGATGGGATCGAGGGAGATGGTGGTTCGGGCGTGCGGTTCCCTGACGGCGCAAGGGAACGAGGAGGACGGGCGTAGGGGATCGAGAGGGTGAGATCGAGAGGAGGGAGTGGCAGCGCAAGGGAGGAGAGCAGGGTGCGGGCTAGGTTAGAGGGTTAGGTGGGCCAGGGGAGTGGGCCTTGGAGCCGGCTAGGTTTAGGTGCAGCTGGGCCTAAATGGCCTGCTGGGCTCCCTTCTCTCCCTCTCTTGATTTCTAAAAACAGAAAAAAAACAAAGAAGGAAAAGGAGAAGAAAGGAGGTATTGGGGAAGAAGTAGGACACGCGTATAAATTTCCGGACCCACAAAACTAAGCTGGAACCAAGAAGATAGAAGTTGGCGCGAATGCAAGATTTAAATTTGAACTCATTTGAATATCATTCAAATGTGTTTGAATTGGGGCTAGGTTTTAGAAGTGCTCAAAAATGTTGAGATTAATGAAAAGAGCCTCGATAGATGGGAAAAGAATTTGGCAAAGTTAGAGAGTCCAAACTTGAGACGGGAAAGGAAGGGATTTAATATGCACGTGTGTTGCGGTAAATTCCAAACTAATGGAATATTTTATATAGCTCCCTAAATATTGGGAGGGTATGTTTTAAAGAGAAAACACCATGTGAGTTCCCTCGATTTAAATAGATCAACGATCTATGCAATTTATTTAGTTGAGATGCAAAAGATTTGTGACATGATGACATGATGTAATGCACATGATGCAACGAACCAAAACGAAACACCCGACAACACTCGGAAACATGGAAGGCATCTGAAGCTCCGGTCTTGGGGCGTTACTCTACCCTCCCGTGGTAGCGGGTCCTAGCGGAAACTAAGGGATATTAAGGCCTCCTTTTAATAGAGTACCGGACCAAAGCATTAACACATAGTGAATACATGAACTCCTCAAACTACGGTCATCACCGGTAAGTATCCCGATTATTGTCACTTCGGGGTTAACGGATCATAACACATAATTGGTGACTATAGACTTGTTAGATAGGATCAAGAACTCTCATATATTGGTAAAAACATAGTAGGTTCAGATCTGAAATCACGGCACTCGGGCCCTAGTGACAAGCATTAAGCATAGTAAAGACATAGAAACATCAATCTCATAACATAGTTGATACTAGAGATCAAACCCTAACAAAACTAACTCGATTACATGATAAATCTCATCCAACCCATCACCGTCCAGAAAGCCTACGATGGAATTACTCACGCACGGCGGTGAGCATCATGAAATTAGTGATGGAGGATGGTTGATGATGACGATGGCGACGGATTCCTCTCTCCGGAGCCCTGAACTGACTCCAGATCAGCCCTCTCGAGAGGTTTTAGGGCTCGGCGGCGGCTCCATATCGTAAAACGCGATGAATCCTTCTCTCTTATTTTTTTCTCCCCGAAAGCAAATATATAGAGTTCGAGTTGAGGTCGGAGGAGCTCCAGGAGGCCCACGAGGTAGGGGGCACGCCTGGGGGGAAGGCGTGCCCCCACCCTCGTGGCTAGGGTGTGGGCCCCCTGGTCTTCATCTTTTGCAAGGATTTTTTATTATTTCCAAATAGACGTTCCGTGAAGTTTCAGGTCATTCCAAGAACTTTTGTTTCTGCACAAAAATAACACCATGGCAATTATGCTGAAAACAACGTCAGTCTGGGTTAGTTCGATGCAAATCATGCAAGTTAGAGTCCAAAACAAGGGCAAAAGTGTTTGGAAAAGTAGATACGACGGAGATGTATCAACTCCCCCAAGCTTAAACCTTTGCTTGTCCTCAAGCAATTCAGTTGACAAACTGAAAGTGATAAAGAAAAACTTTTACAAACTCTGTTTGCTCTTGTTGTTGTAAATATGTAAAGCCAGCATCCAAGTTTTCAGCAAAGATTATGAACTAACCATATTCACAATAACGCATAGGACTTATGTTTACTCATATCAATGGCACAATCAACTAGCGAGCAACAATAATAAATCTGGGATGACAACACTTTCTCAAAACAATCATAATATGATATAACAAGATGGTATCTCGCTAGCTCTTTCTGAGACCGCAAAACATAAATGCAGAGCACCTTTAAAGATCAAGGACTAACTATACATTGTAATTCATGGTAAAAGAGATCCAGTCAAGTCATAATCAATGTAAACTAATAGTAATGAATGCAAATGACAGTGGTGCTCTCCAACTGGTGCTTTTTAATAAGAGGATGATGACTCCACATGAAAGTAAATAGATAGGCCCTTCGCAAAGGGAAGCAGGGATTTGTAGAGGTGCTAGAGCTTGGTTTTGAAATAGAGGTGAATAATATTTTGAGCGGTATAATTTCATTGTCAACATAACAACCAAGAGATGGCGATATCTTCGAAACAACGAGTGCCTCCAACTAACAAGAGTCCCAGGGGGAGTTTTGTTTGAAATTATTTTGATTTGATTTTCATATAGCATGGGACTGGGCATCCCGGTGATTAGCCATTTTCTCGTGAGTGAGGAGCGGAGTCCACTCCTCTTGAGAATAACCCGCCTACATGGAAGATACGGACAACCCTAGTTGATACATGAGCTATTCGAGCATACGAAACAGGATATTTATTTGAAGGTTTATAGTTTGGCACATACAAATTTACTTGGAACGGCAGGTAGATACAGTATATAGGTAGGTATGGTGGACTCATATGGAATAACTTTGGGGTTTATGGGATTGGTTGCACAAGCAGTATTCCTGCTTAGTACAGGTGAAGGCTAGAAAAAGACTGGGAAGCGACCAGCTAGAGAGCGACAACAGTCATGTACATGCATTAAAATTAATCAACACCGAATGCAAGCATGAGTAGGATATAATTCACCATGAACATAAATATCATAGTGGCTTTGTTGATTTTGTTTCAACTACATGCGTGAACATGTGCCAAG
Organism: Triticum monococcum; assembly: GCA_034509565.1. Classification (NCBI taxonomy): domain Eukaryota; kingdom Viridiplantae; phylum Streptophyta; class Magnoliopsida; order Poales; family Poaceae; genus Triticum; species Triticum monococcum. The sequence continues at coordinate 445,388,200 of CM067845.1, forward strand.
TCAAGCCACTCGAATCGTTCAAAAGAGGATACCACCCTATCATACCACATCATAACCATTTTAATAGCATGTTGGCACGCAAGGTTAACCATTATAAGCTCCTAGTTAATCAAGCATGGCACAAGAAACTATGATCTCTAGTTGTCATTGCAAACATGTTTATCCATAATAGGCTGAATCAGGAACAATGAACTAATCATATTTACAAAAACAAGAAAGGTTGAGTTCATACCAGCTTTTCTCATCTCAGTCAGTCCATCATATATCGTCATAATTGCCTTTCACTTGCACGACTGAACAATGTGGATGATAATAATAGTGTGTGTGCATTGGACTAAGCTGGAATCTGCAAGCATTCAATAAACAGGAGAAGACAAGGCAATATGGGCTCTTTTGTCAGATCAACTATAATGCATATAAGAGCCACTTTAACAATTTAATTATGGTCTTCTCCTATCGACCCCCAAAGGAAAGAAAAGAAATAAAACTATTTACACGGGAAAGCTCCCAACAAGCAAAAGGAGAACACGAAATCTTTTTGGGTTTTCTTTTTAATTACTACTACAAGCATGGAAAGTAAACTAATTAAAATCGACAACTATTTTTTTTGGTTTTTCATAAGGTTTATTAAGCACACAAGAAGACAGCATAAAAAGGAAAATAAACTAGCATGGATGATACAATGAAAAAGTATGATCACCGACATCTAGCAATGAGTGTGTGAACATGAATATAATGTCTGTGGGAAATACGTACTCCCCCAAGCTTAGGCTTTTGGCCTAAGTTGGTCTATGGCCACGGCAGGCCTGGCAGATATCCATAGTAATAGTTGGGGTCGTGCTGCGAAGAAGAAGACTCCGATTGCCACTGGTTGGCCATCATCTCCAGATCCCAATGGTAATTAGACTGTCATGGAGGATCAACTTGTGGTTCTGACTCTGGCTCTATGGCTGATGTAGGGTTCTAGTAGGCATGAATAGCCTCTAACGGAACAAGGTACTTGCCTGCAGATAAATCAAACAAGGAAGGAGCAGGCAGGGTAATAGTCTCAGGATGATGTTTATCAAAGAACAATTTGTATTTAAGCTCCCCTTCCCTATTCTTAACAATAAAATCATGTGCCACCATACTCTTATAATCTAAACAAACACGGGGCAAAAAAAATTCTTCCTTCTCATAATGCCTAATAGGTATGTTATAATGTGCACCTAGGCGTGAAGCATAGATGCCTCCAAAGATGGGGCCCTTTGTATGGTTCAGAGTTAACCGTTTAGAAATAATACCGCCTATACTAACAGAGTTATCACAGAATAAAGCGTGGAACAAAATAATAATATCAGGAACACTAAGGTTTCCACAGTTTTCGCGACCAATTAAGCAACGACTAGCAAATATTGCAAAGTAGCGTAAAACAGGAAAATGTATGCTAGTGATTCGTGCATCGGAAACCGTCCTCGTTTCCCCTACAGTGATGGTATCTATAAACCCATCCACATCATCGCGGTGTGGGTCTTCTATTGTGCCCTCAAAAGGGATCAAACAAACCCAACAAAAATCATAAAGTGACATCTCCTTATGCTCATCATATAAATAAAACTCCACCATAGGTGGTGAGCTCCTAGCATCGAAATAAAAGTTTTGCACACAGATATTGGAGAGTAAGAGATACTATTCTCGTTTGTCGTGGAGGAAAGGTGGTGAGGCCTACATTCTCAGCCAGTTTAGAAAAATCATCATAAATCCCGGCTGCTCTCAAGAAATCATCTGAAGGCCATTCACACGGCCGAACCTCCGCGGTGCGAGGCAGATTATATTTGGGCCTCTCTGCTTTTTCATTTTGCTTTTCCTTCGAGCTTTGTGTCGATGAGCCCCTCAAAAATCTCTTCATTATTTTCTGAATTTTTTTGAAATTTTTAGTAACTTCAAAATAAAAGTGACCCAAACTCAACAATATTGATAGCAACTACTACTACAAGTGCCTAGAGCCCATATCATGCATCAAAACTACTTGGAACCATATAAATTTGACATGCAAGCTCAAGAACATGGTCACCTAGACAGCATAAATTTGCAATGAATAAAGCACTTGAACAAAAACTAATTTGACCAATGGAGGAGTCACATACCAAGGAACAATCTCCCCAAGCAGTTTTGTGAGAGGTGCTTTGAGCAAGGAGATCGAAAATTTCAGCAACATGAGCTAGAACTCGTGCTTGAGCTGGATATTCGTGTTTGTGGGAAGAAGAAGAAGTGTGTGGGAGCAGGAATAAGTGGAGGAGGGCCACCGTGGGCCCACAAGGCAGGGGGCGCACCCAGGGGGTAGGGCGCGCCCTCCACCCTCGTGGCCAGGTGGATGCCCCCCATGCTGTGTTCTTAGTGCCAAATATTTTCAAATATTCCAAAAAAATCATATTTAAATTTCAGGGCATTTCGAGAACTTTTATTTTTGGGGTATTTTTATATTGCATGGATAATTCAGATAATAGACAAAAAATACTATATATTTTTATTTAATATAAATAACAGAAAGTAAAAGGAGGGTACAGAAGGTTGTGCCTTCTACTTTCATCCATCTCATGTTCATCAAAAGGAATCCATTAACAAGGTTGATCAGGTCTTGTTAACGAACTCATTCCGAATAACATGGAACCAGAGAAATTTCGAATAACACTACGTTACCTCAACGGGGATATGTACATCCCCAATAATAAGAATATCATATTTCTTCTTGACAGTAGGAAGAGGAAATTCAAAACCTCCAAATATAATCGATGGAATTTTTCCAATAGAGTTGATACTATGAGCTTGAGGTTGTTTCCTCGGAAAGTTTACCATATGCTCATTACCTTTAACATGAAAAGTGACATTGCCTTTAGTGCAATCAATAACAGCCCCTGCATTATTCAAAAAGGGTCTTCTAAGAATAATACACATACTATCATCCTCGGGAATATCAAGAATAACAAAGTCCGTTAAAATAGTAACGTTTGCAACTACAACATGCACATCCTCACAAATACCGATAGGTATAGCACTTGATTTATCAGCCATTTGCAAAGATATTTCAGTAGATGTTAACTTATTCAAATCAAGTCTACGATATAAAGAGAGAGGCATAACACTAACACTGGCTCCAAGATCACATAAAGTAGTTTTAACATAATTTCTTTTAATGGAGCATGGTATAATTGGTACTCCGGGATCTCCTAGTTTCTTGGGTATTCCACCTTTAAAAGTATAATTAGCAAGCATGGTGGAAATGTCAGCTTCCGATATCTTTTTTTATTAGTAACAATATCTTTCATATAGTTGGCATAAGGATTCATTTTAAGCATATCAGTTAATCGCATACGCAAAAAGATAGGTCTAATCATTTCAGCAAAGCGCTCAAAATCCTCATCATCCTTTTTTCTTGGATGGTTTGGAAGGAAAAGGCATGGGTTTCTGAACCCATGGTTCTCTTTCTTTACCATGTTTCCTAGCAACAAATTCTTTCTTATCATAATGTTGATCCTTTGATTGCGGGTTATCAAGATCAACATCAGGTTCAATTTCTATGTCATTATCATTGCTAGGTTGAGCATCAACATGGACATTATCATTAACATTATCACTAGTTTCAGGTTCATTACCAGATTGTGCTTCAGCATCAGAAATAGAAATATGATTTGGATTCTCGGGTGTTTCAGCCATAGGTTCACTAGAAGCATGCAAAGTCCTATCATTTTTCTTTTTCTTCCTTTTAGAAGGACTAGGTGCATCTATATTATTTCTCTGAGAATCTAGCTCAATTCTCTTAGGATGGCCTTCAGGATACAAAGGATCCTGAGTCATTTTACCACCTCTAGTCATAACTCTAACAGCATTATCATTATTCTTACTATTCAATTCATTGAGCAAGTCATTTCGAGCTTTAAGTACTTGTTCTACTTGAATGGCAACCATAGAAGCATGTTTACTAATAAGTTTAAGTTCACCTTTGACATTAGCCATATAATCACCCAAGTGTTCAAGCATATTTGAATTGTATTTCAATTTTCTACCAAAATAAGCATTAAAATCTTCTTGCTTAACCATAAATTTATCAAACTCATCTAAGCATGGGCTAGCAAACTTAGAAAATGGGATTTCAGCTTTATCATATCTATAGAGAGAATTTTACCTTTACTACCTGTGTCGGGTTATCAGGAACATGTGTTTCTTCAATAGGTATTGGATTAAGATCATATGTTTCTTCAACATGCGGTAAATTAAGACCGTGTATTTCTTCAATGGTAGGTAAATTCTTGACATCTTCAGCTTTAATACCCTTTTCTTTCATGGATTTCTTTGCCTCTAGCATATCTTCCGGACTGAGAAATAGAATACCCCTTTTCTTTGGAGTTGGTTTAGGAATAGGCTCAGGAGCTGGCTCAGGAAGTTTCCAATTATTTTCATTTGTCAACATATTATTCAATAGAATTTCAGCTTCATCCGATGTTCTTTCCCTAAAAATAGAACTAGCACAACTATCCAGGTAATCTCTGGAAGCATCGGTTAGTCCATTATAAAAGATATCAAGTATTTCATTTTTCTTGAGAGGATGATCAGGCAAAGCATTAAGTAACTTGAGAAGCCTCCCCCAAGCTTGTGGGAGGCTCTCCTCTTCAATTTGCACAAAGTTGTATATATCCCTTAAAGCAACTTGTTTCTTATGAGCAAGGAAATATTTAGCAAAGAAGTAATAAATCATATCCTGGGGACTACGCACACAACCAGGATCAAGAGAATTAAACCATATCTTAGCATCACCCTTTAATGAGAACGGAAATATTTTAAGGATATAAAAGTAGCGAGTTCTCTCATCATTAGTGAACAGGGTGGCTATATCATTTAATTTAGTAAGATGTGCCACAACAGTTTCAGATTCATAGCCATGAAATGGATCATATTCAACCAAAGTGATTATATGAGGATCAACAGAGAATTCATAATCCTTATCAGTAACACAGATAGGTGAAGTAGCAAAAGCTGGGTCAGGTTTCATTCTAGCATTAAGAGATTGTTGCTTCCATTTAGCTAATAACCTCTTGATCTCGTATCTATCTTTGCAAGCTAAAATAGCTAAAGCAGCTTCTTTTTCAAAAACATAACCCTCAGGACTAGAGCTATGTTTTTGGATCTCTCAAGTTCTTCATAATGGTAAGAAGATATAAATCCAAAGTGACTCAAAGAATAGAGCTATGCTCCCCGGCAATGGCGCCAGAAAATAGTCTTGATAACCCACAAGTATAGGGGATCGCAACAGTTTTCGAGAGTAGAGTATTGAACCCAAATTTATTGATTCGACACAAGGGGAGCCAAATAATATTCTCAAGTATTAGCAGCTGAGTTGTCAATTCAACGACACCTAGAAAGTTAATATTTGCAGCAAAGTATTTAGAAGCAAAGTAATATGATAGTAGTGGTAACGGTAGAAAAAGGTAATGATAGCAAAAGTAATGTTTTTGGTATTTTGTAGTGATGATAGCAATAGCAACGGAAAAGTAAATAAGCGAAGAACAATATATGGAAAGCTCGTAGGCAATGGATCAGTGATAGAGAATTATACCAGATGTGGTTCATCATGTAACAGTCATAACCTAGGGTGACATTCCTCAATGTAATGTAGGCATGTATTCCGAATATAGTCATACATGCTTATGGAAAAGAACTTGCATGACATCTTTTATCCTACCCTCCCGGGGCAGCGGGGTCCTAGCGGAAACTAAGGGATATTAAGGCCTCCTTTTAATAGAGTACCGGACCAAAGCATTAACACATAGTGCATACATGAACTCCTCAAACTACGGTCATTACTGGTAAGTATCCCGATTATTGTCACTTCGGGGTTAACGGAGCATAACACATAATAGGTGACTATAGACTTTCAAGATAGGATCAAGAACTCTCCTATAATGATGAAAACATAATAGGTTCAGATCTGAAATCATGGCACTCGGGCCCTAGTGACAAGCATTAAGCATAGCAAAGTCATAGCAACATCAATCTCAGAACATAGTGGAGACTAGGGATCAAACCCTAACAAAACTAACTCGCTTACATGATAGATCTCATCCAACCCATCACCGTCCAGCAAGCCTACGATGGAATTACTCACGCACGACGGTGAGCATCATGAAATTGGTGATGGAGGATGGTTGATGATGACGATGGCGACGGATTCCCCGCTCCGGAGCCCCGAACGGACTCCAGATCAGCCCTCCCGAGAGGTTTTAGGGCTTGGCGGCGGCTCCATATCGTAAAACGTGATGAATCTTTCTCTCTTATTTTTTTCTCCCTGAAAGCAAATATATAGAGTGGGACTTGAGGTCAGAGGAGCTCCAAGGGGCCACGAGGTAGGGGGCGTGCCCCCACCTAATAGGTTATGTGCCTAGGGTAGGGTCATAGGCCTGACCTAGACACCTTCCCCTAGGACATCACCCTAAAGCCAGAATCATTCAAAGGGTACCATTATCCACTCGAACTGAGACGTTCCACTCGGAAGAATCAATGGCACTTGACCGTCGCAGAAGCCACTTGACGAGCGGAAGATCTAAAGCCACTCTACACCATCAATAGTCGAGCATTTACTTATAGGCTTAATTATCATTTATAGCATTTAATGGCTAGCGTTACCAGTAGCGTTCCTCTCTTAATGTACATTGAATCCTGTGTAACGGAGGGGAGCAGAGGTCCTGGTGCACTCTATATAAGCCACCCCCCTCCTCCGGGACAAGGATTCGCATCTTTGTAAAAACACACACATAACCCAGTCGACCGCCTCAGGGCACCAAGACGTAGGGCTGTTACTTCCTCCGAGATGGGCCTGAACTCATAAAACTCGTCTGTACAACTACTCCATAGCTAGGATCTTACCTCCTCATAACTACCCCCATTCTACTGTCAGTCTTAGACCCACGCCAGTTGGCGCCCACCTTGGGGTAGGTGTCTTAGCAGTTTATTGGAGAAGTTGCGATTCTTCCGATTCCCATCATCATGGTTTCCGGTAGAGGATTTGCTGAAGGCCGCGAGATCCGTCTCAGCGCGCTTGTCTTCATCGCTGACGACTCCGCTTGGCTTCACGAAACTCCACTCGACGTCGAGGCGCTACCCGTCCGCGGGGCGACGCACTTCCGCGCGTGCATTCGCGGCGTCCTTCTTCGACAACCGTCGACTCCGTACCAGTCGACTCCTGTGGCAACCTCCCTCTCCGTTGTTCGCCGGCGCCAGCGATCGGGTCGGTCGCGGCTTCAGTGGTGGGTGAGGCACGCGGTGGCCCGCCAATCGGCCACCCCGCAAATCGCGGCAATCAAGCCTGATGAAACTCTCTACGGCCTGTTCGATCTGTCGACTCGCTCCGTCGAGACTTCATCCGAATGCGACAGCAGCGACCCCGCGGTAGAAGTCTTGATGGTCAATGGACCACGCAGTCCTCCTGGCTTCACTCGAGAAGACAGTGGCGATGGCGGCGGTGATTCGTCACGTGTTGACGAGGAGTACCATCCCGAACCCCTCTCTTCGTAGCGGAGGGAAGATCTTCGTCACTGTAATATGGATGCGCTCCACACTCCTATCATTGGAGAAACCCCCGAGGCCCAGGCCTTGGAGGAGGCGCGCCTGGCCAACTTGGTTGAGCGCACTTGACTGGAGAACATCCAGCGCGCCCTCAACGAGCGTGCTCGGCAGTGGATCCCCGAGTCCACTCGATGACAACTTTTTACACTTCTGACTCAAGTATATCGAACTCCAATCCAGAATCTCACAGCTGCAGCTCGAATATCAGAGTCAATTCAACCTTCCCAGTCAGAAGCTAGCCGAGGTTTGATGCAGATCCGGGGTTTACTCTCGGTAGAAGGAGAGCATAGTAGAGCGGTATCTCAGTCGCGGAATAAGATTCATAGCAGGTCTATGGTGGCGGATACTGTCCAGTCTGCCCATAGCCCGAGACCGCCTCCAGGGTGTGAGGGATGTGGATACCAGCAAGATCAGTACAGGAGCTGTGAGCAGTACGATCATTGACTCGACCACGATGATCGTCGTCGAGTGGCCACGTCTCCTCCGAGGAGTGGGTCGTACGTGCCTCGGCGGCAAGATGACAGGCCCCCCTAGCGGCGAACGGAGAATTCCAGTCGACCCCAGAGAACTAGGCTTTGATGCAAGGTCAATCCTCGTTCAAGGTCTGGTTGATAGAAACAGAGCTCACAGAGAAGGCCACGATAGAGATCATCCGACTAGAAGCAGGGTACACGTTTCAGGACCCGAGTGTTTCCGCAGAGCCATCAGAGCAGCAGTGATTCCTCCAAACTTCAGGTTGGCAACTGGAGTCAGCAAGTTCACCGGCAAATCCAAGCCAGACACTTGGCTAGAGGATTACCGAGTGGCTGTGTAGATTCGTGGTGGAAATTATGATGTAGCCATGAAGCACCTCCCCTTGATGTTGGAGGTCTCTGCCAGAGCGTGGTTGTATATGCTCCTGGCAGCATATACAGTTGGGACGAAATTGCTCGAGTGTTTGTTAGGACCTTTGAAGGCAGTTGCAAAAGGCCGGCAGGGTTGACAGAATTGCAATGTTGTGTCCAGAAACCGAATGAAACTTTGAGGGATTATACCCAGAGATGGATCACGTTGCACCATACAGTGGAGAATGTGTCAGATCACCAAGCAATTTGTGCCTTCAAGGAAGGCGTTAAGTATCGGGAATTGAACCTAAAATTCAGTCAGACAGGAGATATGAGTCTGACTCGGATGATGGAAATCGCCACCAAATATGCCAATGGTGAAGAGGAAGACCGACTCCGGAGTGGCAAATACAAAACAGTCGGCCAAGAAACTAGAGGAGGGAATTCCAGTCGGAAACAGAAGTGAAAAGCTGAACTAGCTGCTCCTGGTGAAGCTTTAGCTGTTGCCCAAGGAAAGTTCAAGGCAAAACCCAAAGGTTCCTGGAATCCCAAGAAAGTTAAGGATAAAGATGGGAATGATGTGTTGGATTTACCATGCCATATTCATACCAAGAAAGATGAAGGGGGGAAAATCATTTACCCTAAACACACCACTCGACAGCGTCGTTTCCTGATTCAGCAGTTCCGAGAGAAGCAACCCCAGGAAAAGGAAAAAGAAGTCGGACGAAGGTGAGGGTAGGGAAGAAGATGATGACGGCTTTCCCAATGTCAATTGCACGCTGATGATTTTTGCTGACGTTGAAAGCAAAAGTCGATTGAAGGTTATTAACAGGGACATGAACATTGTTGCTCCGGCAACACCTAGTTATTCGAAGTGGTCCCAGACTACCATCACATTCGACTAGTCAGACCACCCAGCGCATATAGCCACCCCTGGGATGCAAGCACTGGTGGTCGACCCAGTAGTCGAAGGCACCCGACTGACTAAAGTGCTAATGGATGGTGGCAGCGGCTTGAATATTCTTTATGCTGAAACCTTGAAGGTAATGGGCATTCCGATGTCCAAGCTGAGTGAAAGCAACATGAGTTTCCACAGTGTTATACCTGGCAAGAAAGCTCAGTCACTCAGCCAGATCAGGCTCGATGTGGTTTTCGGTGATTCCAAGAATTACCGCAAGGAAAAGTTGATGTTTGAGGTAGTGGATTTCAAGAGTGCTTACCATGCCATCCTGGGGAGACCCGCTTATGCACGTTTTATGGCTTGACCATGTTACGTGTATCTCAAATTGAAGATGCCTGGTCCCAAAGGAGTAATCACTGTCACTGGCAATCAGCAGAAGGCAGAAGACTGGTTCCAGAAGGGCTCAAAAATTGCCGATGCACAGATGGTAGTAGTGGAACTGCAAGAGTACCATAAAAATGCAGATCCGAGTGATTTGCTGCGAGCCAAGAAGCCTACCACAGAGTCCGCATTTTAGTCATCAGGGGAAACATAGCCGATTCATATCCACCCGACCGATCCCAATGCTGCTCCGACCCATATCTCGTCAACACTTGACAGCAAATAGGAAGAAGCGCTCATCCAGTTCCTCCGTGAGAACTGGGACATCTTTGCATGGAAACCTTCTGACATGCCGGGTGTACCCAGGGGACTACTGAGCATAGTTTGTGAGTCGACCCGAAAGTAAAACCAGTCAAGGAACATCTTCGATGGTCCGCCGTCCAGAAGAGAAAAGCAATTGGTGAAGAAGTGGCTCGGCTCCTGGCAGCTGAGTTCATCCGAGAGATTTACCACTCCGAGTGGCTTGCCAATATTGTCATGGTCCCTAAGAAGGATGGTTCACCTCGCATGTGCATTGACATCAAGCATATCAATCGGGCCTGCCCGAAAGATCATTTTCCTCTTCCCCGCATCGGCCAAATTGTCGATTCAACTGCGGGGTGTGAGTGTTTGTCCATCTTGGACGCATATTCCGGGTAGCATCAGATCCGACTGTATGGACCCGATGAGATAAAAACAGCTTTCATCACTCCATTCGGATGTTTTTGTTATGTCACTATGCCATTCGGCCTGAAGAACGCCAGAGCCACATTCATGAGGATGATTCAGAAGTGTCTACTCACTCAAATCAGTAGGAATGTGGAAGCATACATGGATGACATTATAGTCAAGTCACGTAAAGGTTCCGACCTGCTGTCTGACCTTGTCGAAACCTTTGCCAACCTCAGAAGGTATGATATCAAGCTTAATCCATCAAAGTGCACATTGAGAGTTCCTGGCGGAAAATTACTCGGTTTCCTTATTTCTGAACGAGGGATCGACGCTAACCCAGAGAAAGTTGGTGCCATTCTTCTGATGAAACGCCCTGTGATTGTGCACGATGTCCAAAAGCTTACTGGTTGTTTGGCCGCTCTGAGTCGATTCATTTCTTGTCTCGGCAAAAAAGCACTACCTCTTTACCAACTAATGAAGAAGTCTGATAAGTTTGAGTGGACTCCCGAAGCTGATGCAGCGTTTGTAGAGCTCAAAGCCCTGCTTTCCACCCAGCCGATGCTTCCTGCACCAATCAGCAAAGAGCCTTTACTGCTTTACATTGCAGCCACTGGACAAGTTGTTAGTACAGTACTCACGGTCGAGCGGGAAGAAGAAGGAAAAGCTTACAAAGTTCAGCGCCCAGTATATTATGTCTTTGAAGTTTTGACTCCATCAAAGCAAAGATATCCACATTATTAGAAGCTTGTTTATGGGATTTATATGACCACGAAGAAGGTTGCACACTACTTCTTTGACCACTCCATTACAGTCGTCAGCCACGCTCCATTATCAGAGATTCTGAACAACAGAGATGTAACTGGTGAGTGGCAGAGTGGGCGATTGAGCTCCTTCCCTTAGATATCAAGTTCGAGGCAAAGAAAGCTATCAAGTCCCAGGCAATAGCAGATTTCCTCGTCGAGTGGATCGAATAGCAACTACCGACTCAAGTTCACTCGGAGCACTGGACTATGTTCTTTGATGGTTCCAAGATGCTGAATGGCTCCGGGGTTGGGGCCGTACTGGTATCCCCCCGAGGAGACAAGCTCAGATATGTCCTCCAAATTCACTTTGATTCCTCCAATAACGAAGCAGAATATGAAGCACTCTTGTACGGGTTGCGTATGGCCATCTCACTCGGTGTCCGTCGCCTCATGGTCTATGGCGACTCAGATTTGGTAGTCAATCAAGTGATGAAGGAGTGGGACGTCAGAAGCCCAGCCATGACTGGCTACTACAATGCGGTGAGGAAGTTGGAAAAGAAGTTCGAGGGGTTAGAGCTCCATCATATACCCCGACTGAAAAATCAAGCAGCCGATGATTTAGCAAAGATAGGCTCCAAGAGAGAAGCCATTCCCAGTAATGTGTTCCTGGAGCATATTCATGCACCCTCGGTTCAAGAAGATCCCTTCACTGAAGAGCCCCCACAACCGAAGAGTGCCACCGATCTGACTGAAATCGAGATTCCAGCCATGGTCGACTTGATCATGGAAGTTTTGGTCATCACCCCCGATTGGACGGTACCATATATCGCATAAATTTTTAGAAGAGAACTCCCAGAAGAAGAAGAAGAGGCTCGACAGATCATCCATCGATCTAAGGGCTTCACCATGATAAGAGGACAGTTGTTCAGAGAAAGTGTGACTGGAGTCTGCCAGAAATGCATAACACCTAAAGAAGGTCGAGTGATCCTCAATGATATCCACTCCGGGACCTGTGGTCACCACCCGTCCTGTCGGACCATTGTGGCCAAAACATACCGAGCGGGATTTTACTGGCCTCGAGCAAACGAGATGGCACAATAAATAGTCGACAAGTGTGAAGGTTTTCAGTTCTACTACAACATGTCTCACAAGCCTGCGTCGGCCCTGAAAACCATTCCGCTCGTATGGCCTTTCGCTGTTTGGGGATTGGATATGGTTGGACCTTTGAGGACTGGCAGGAGTGGATTCACTCATGTGCTTGTAGCAGTCGACAAGTTCACCAAATGGATTGAAGCCAAGCCTATCAAGAACCTTGATGCCAATACTGTCGTCAGCTTCATCAGAGAGATAACATTCAGATATGGTGTTCCCTATAGCATCATCACTGACAACGGATCAAACTTTGATTCTGATGAGTTCATGACTTTTTGTGCTTCATAGGGTACCCAAGTCGACTATGCCTCGGTCGCTCACCCCCAGTCGAATGGACATGCTGAAAGGGCAAATGGATTGATTCTCAAAGGACTGAAACCTCTACTGATGCGTGACCTCAGACATGCAGCAGGAGCCTCGGTCGATGAACTTCCATCAGTATTATGGGGATTGAGGATGACTCCCAATCGGTCGACTGGCAGAACCCCGTTTTTCTTGGTTTATGGAGCTGAAGTTGTACTTCCGAGTGACTTGCTCCACAATGCACCCCGAGTCGAGCTTTTTACAGAGGAAGAAGCAGAACAAGCGCGACAAGATGCAGTTGACCTCCTTGAAGAAGAAAGAGAGATGGCCTTGATCCGATCAACCATTTATCAGCAAGATCTGCGTCGATTCCATGCCAGAAATGTGAGGGGTCAGGCATTTCAAGAGGGAGACTTAGTTCTCTGAGTGGATGAGCATAAACGACACAAGCTTGCTCCCTCTTGGGAAGGCCCCTTCGTGGTCACCAGAGTGCTCCACAATGGAGCGTACCACCTTTACGACGTCGAGCACAAGAGAGACGAGCCGTGCGCCTGGAATGCGGAGCTGCTCCGCCCCTTTTGTACTTAAACACTGAGTTTGCTGAAATGTAATAAAAAACACCTTTCTATTTTGTTTATCAAAGACAAGAGTTTTACAGTCTTCTAAAAAGATTGTCAATTGTTTACATATGTTTCTGAAATCCCCCAGTGGGTGGCTTAGCTGCAGTCCAGTACTTGCCTAAGTTTCAAAACCATCCTACCGAGTGATGACCAAGCCTCTCACTCGAGGGCTTAGCTGCAGTCCAGCACTTGCCTAAGTTTAAAAAATCCTACCGAGTGATGAGAAAACCTCACACTCGGGGCTTAGCTGCACTCCAGTACTCGCCTAAGTTTAAAAAATACTACCGAGTGATGAGCAAGTCTCTCACTCGGGGGCTTAGCTGCAGTCCAGTACTCGCCTAAGTTTCAAAAATCCTTCCAAGTGATGAGCAAACCTCACACTTGGGGGCTTAGCTGCACTCCAGTACTTGCCTAAGTTTCAAAAATCCTACCGAGTGATGAGCAAACCTGACACTCGGAGGCTTAGCTGCAGTCCAGTACTCGCCTACGTTTCAAAAATCCTACCAAGTGATGAGCAATCCTCACACTCGGAGGCTTAGCTGCAGTCCAGTACTCGCCTAAGTTTCAGAAATCCTACCGAGTGATGAGAAAACCTCACACTCGGAGGCTTAGCTGAAGTCCAATACTCGCCTAAGTTTCAAAAATCCTACCAAGTGATGAGCAAACCTCACACTCGGAGGCTTAGCTGCAGTCCAGTACTCGCCTAACTTCCAAAACCATCCCTATCCGCAAGGATGACGAGGTGCTGGTCGACTGGAATCCTCTCACGGAGCTACGCTACAAGTACAACATCCGCTCCATCCCTATCCACAAGGATGACGAGGTGCAGGTCGACTGCAATCCCCTCAAGGAGCTGCGCCACAAACACAATGTGTGCTCCATCCTTATCCGCAAGGACGGCGAGGTGCAGGTTGATTGGGATATCCCCTTCAGAGTTGCATTTCGAAGGAGTGTCTGAGCGAAGAACAAGTTCTACTCAAAGATGAACACAAGCATATGCAGAAGATAAACCAAGATCGGATAAAATCTCAAAAGTCTCAAAACAAAGATAAAAGTACTCGAGCATCAGGCCCGAAAGAGTTTAACTATTAAAGAAACCACTCGGCATTTCGAGGAAAATTTAAGGCAAGTTTAAATCTCAAGTTTGTTCATTCGGCAGGAGGAGGGCTCGTAGGCTCGAGAATTCATCCAAGTCAATTCCATCAGCGATCCGAGTGGCAGCGGCAATGAAAGTCACGATGAAGGACTGGGAGTCATGTCTTTTGGTGTTGGCGACCTTGATCGCCGCCAGCTTATATTCGCAGGCCTGCTTGCAATGGACTCTTTCCAACGACAGAGCCACGTCAGCACCGCATCGGGCAGGGGACTTCTTCCATTCCTGCACTCGATCGAGGACCTCGTTGAGTCGAGTCATTAGAGACTCGAGGTTATTTTGAAGCGTCGCCCTTGCCCAGAGTGATGAGTTGATGCATGAAACTGCCACCTTCAGACGAGCAAGGTAACTTGTAACACTGGCGACGCGGGATTCCAGTCGAAGCACATTCATGGCAGCCTCGTCGCCGACTGGAGAAACGATAGGGTCCAAACCCGTCTCGATCCGTCCAGTCTCCTCGTCAAAGTTTTGGCAGAATTCTGTAGTCAAGGAGTTAGTGAGTCGACTGGACAGGACTAACTTGCAAACAGTAAATCAGTCGGATTAAAACGGTACCTTCAAGCATAAGAAAGAGCTTCTTGGCGAGAGTTCTCAGGTAAGCTTCCACGTCATCGCTCTTACGAGCCATGGATTCCAACTTCTCGTTCAGAGCCACCTTATCCTTCTTCAGACAAGTCGCCTGTCAGTTGGATTCAGTGAGAGAGGACTTCAACTTACTTAGTTCCTCTTCCAGCGCTCTGACTAAAGCCAGCTTTTTGTCAGCAAGAGTAGTCTTCTCTTGAGCCTCCTTCTGCGCACCTACAAGGTCCAAGTCCTTCTTCTCCAGAGCCAACCTCATTTTCTCTGCAAAATAAGCATTTAGATCAAACAAAAGATCGAAGGGATAATTTAAAAAGACGATCAACATGTGCAGTCGATGGGCAGTTACCTTCCATACCGGGAACATCATCTTGAGCCTTCTTCAACTTTTGTTGGGCCAGTTCTAGGTCAAGGTTGAGCTGCCTCTGCTTGTCATCAAATTCGGCAAACTTGGAAATGAGAGTACAAGATTTCTGCAGAGAGTAAAAGACATATCAGTCGACAAGATCAAAGATTATTTACTTCTGAGTGAATAAAATTTCAAAGTTTACTCAGACCCCAACCGACTGCCAGCAGTCGACTGCGGCCTCGGGGAGTACACCCAGTGGGTGCACTTGGCGTGCCCCCACTGGTTAAGTTTCCACTCGGCCGGTCCACCCAGGTCGAGTAAAAAAAAGTATTCAGACCCCGGTCGACTGCCAGCAGCCAACCGCGGTCTCGGGGACTACACCCAGTGGGTGCACTTAGCGTGCCCCCACTGGTTTAGATCCCACTCGGCATGCTCCGCCCAAGTCCAGTGGAAGAAAGGAAAGAGAAAGAAGCGCTCAGACCCCAACCGACTGCCCGCAGTCGACTGCGGTCTTGCGGACTACACCCAGTGGGTGCACTTAGCGTGCCCCCACTAATTCAGATCCCATTCAACCAGACCGAGTGGAAGAGTGCAAATACTAAAGATAGCAAAACACCCAGTGGGTGTACAAATTCGAAGCAGATAACAAGAGATTGTACGAATGAAAATTTCAGGTAGCATACCCTAATAGCACAATTTCAGTCGGAAGTCAACTTACCTGGACATTGTCTCGGAGAGCCGCGCTGGCATCGTAAGCTGCCTAGCTATTGTCTTGCACCGCCTTCATCCGCTCCATCATTACGCCAGCCTCACGGATAGCCTCTGCAGCAGCGTCCGATTGGCTTTTCGGAACATGCTAGGTGGTGAAGAAGGGGACAGACGGTCCAGATGCAACAGCTTGGGGCTCCGAGCCCTGAGGTTGGATGACTGAAGAAAACACTAGTACAGTCGACGGCGCAAGGTGTTCACTCGACACTGGGACAGCAAAAGTTACAGAGGCTCTACCTGCATCTTCAGGCCGCTAGACTGTTCGTTCTGTCGCCAGTTCCAACTGGGATATCTTACCAGCTGCTGCTTTCTTGCTCCTTCTAGGCCTCGGTATCATGTCTTCATCATCATTCGGAAGCTCGATAACATTGAGTGGGGCTGCAAAGAAATCTGTCGACCCCAAGTGAATCACCAGAATTTAATCGACCAAATAATCAAGAACAAGATCACGAGAATTGTACCTGGGTTGGAGGTAACCGCGCCTTCCATCTCCTCGTCTCGGTACTAGTTGGTAGAAGTTCCAGAAGTGGCAGCACTACAAAAATCAGCATTCAGTCGGTTATGTTCTGTTACCCAAGCCAACCAAAGGATCAGGCTAGATTGTTACCCAGAGACTGTGGGAATGACCACTTTGATTTTGGGCAAAGCCTTCGGAGGTTTGAAAGATGTGGCCTTTGGTGGTTTCGTTGTTGGAGGCGGCGCAGTCTTGGGCTGTTTCGATACCTTCTCGGTCGGCACTAGAGAAGACGTCCGAGGGTGCTTTGAAGATTGCCCAGTTGGTGCGGCCACCAGGTCAGGGCTGCTTGCCAGGTCGTCAATGTGCTTGGACCTCCTTTCTCTGCGAGGAGGCGAGTCGACCTCTTCTTCATCACTCGGGTCGTCGCTCTCCTCGTCCTCCTCTGCATCCGAGTGCCACTCGCCACTCTCGCCCCCGCTCGCCTCTCCCTCGACATTTTGCTCATGCACTCCGTTGGGCATTGAGTACATATCAACAAGAGCCTGAAAGACAACGAACAAAAGAAAGACAGTGGACCGTCAACAAGATGCTATATAGAAAAACCAAGAAGACACTCGACAATACAGAATCGTACCTGTTCCGGCTGGCGCAAATGGTCGGATGGAATCACCCTCCTGGACCCCCGGGGGTTATCCTTGTTGCTGGTAATACCTCTCAGCCACTGCTCCACCATGTCCTCACTAACATCCTCCATGTGTATCCGAGTGGAATCCTCGAGTCCCGAGTACATCCACATCGGATGGTCACGAGCTTGGAGTGGTTGGATGCGTCGACTGAGGAAGACCTCCAGCAGGTCCATACCGGTCACTCCGTCGCGGACGAGTTGGACAACCCGCTCGACCAACACGTTCACCTGCGCCTTCTCCTATGGGATCACTCTCAAGGCGGAGGGCTTCTCCACTCAAGCCATGGAAAAGGGGGGAAGTCCAGTCGACTGGCCCGGAGTCGGCTGGTCCTTGTAGTAGAACCAAGTCGACTGCCAACCCCGGACCGAGTTGGGAAGGATCATAGCTGGGAAAGTGCTTTGGTTCGTCATCTGAATTCCAAGACCCCCACACATCTCTATCACGTGCATCCTCTCATCACTCGGGTTGTCCTTCTTGACCGTCTGAGATCGACACGTGAATATGTGCTTGAAGAGACCCAGTGTGGTCGACAACCCAAGAAGTTCTCGCACATGGACACGAAAGCGGCAAGGTACACGATGGTGTTTGGAGAAAAGTGGTGGAGTTGTGCCCCAAAGAAGTTCAAGAAACCGCGAAAGAAAGGATGGGGAGGCAAAGAAAACCCGCGGTCGACATGAGTGGCAAGGAGAACGCACTCACCCTCCTGCGGCTATGTAACGCCCGAAGACCGATGTGCCAGGTGTCGTGCAGTTATTCGATGTTGTTGCGTTGTCTTTTGCTTGCGTGTTACATTCATCATTGCATCATGTGCATTGCATCATGTCATCATGCCATCATGTCTTTTCTTTTCTTACTCAACTAAATAAATTGCATGGATCTTCGATCCATTTAAATCGAGGGAAGGATGACTTCTCTTTATAATATATCCTCCCGATATTAGTGGAGCTATTATAAAATAATCCATTCTTTGGAATCACCATAACACACTTGCAATTTTAACTCCATGTCTCTTATGCTTCAAGTTGCACCTCCAATCTTTGCCAACAATTCTTTTCCCATTTAGCAAGGCTCCTCCTAAATTCTCAATATTTTTGGACCTACCGAATACCCACTTCTTATTCAAACTCATTTGGATTTAAATTCAAACAAGTTTGAATCCAATCTTCACGCACACGCTCACTTCTATTTTCTTGGTTCAAGCTCGTTTTTGCGAGTCCGGAAAATTATCTGCGTGTCCCACTTCTTTTCCTAACCTCCTTTTTTTCTTCTTTTTCTTATCTTTGTTTTGTTTTTTTTCTTTTCTTTAGAGTGAGAGGGAAAGAGAGCCCACCCCAGCCTTGCAGCCTTGCTCTCCTCATGCCCAGCCGGCGCCCTACCCACTGGGCCGGTCTTTTTGGCCCATCTATTCCCCAGTTAACCCTAGTCCAACGGACCCTCTCCCTCGATCCCCTCCTCCTTGTCTCCCCGCTTGCGCCGCCAGGAGAGCCGAGCGCTCGATCCCAACCTTCCCTCGCTCGCACCGCATCTCTCCCTCGATGCCCCGCCTCCTTCTCCCACCAGCGCCGCCAACCTCCCTCTTCCTCTCGCTCCTCCCTCCTCTCGCTTCTTCCCTCCCTCTCAGCGTGACCAGGAGGGGGATCCCGATCCCCATGGCCACGCACCCTCGCCGCCGCACGTCCCATGCCTTCGCCACCGCCGAGCTCCATCTGGAAAGCCACCCGCGCATGACCCGGCGCATTGCGGCACTTCCACGCGTCTGGGACTACCTCCTCGCCCTTGCTGCTTGCCCGCAGGCCACGCAGCCTGATGCCGGCGACCGGCGCCGACAGGGCCGTCCCCTCACCCCTCCGCCTCAGCGCCTCCTCCTGCCCGCGCCTCCCTCTACTACATGGCCGTCCTAGGCTCCTCAGGAAGCCGCGCCGCCCGCCTCTGGCCATATCTCCGACGAGATCCCGGCAGCCACACGCCGGAGCCGCCATTCCTGCGCTGCCGCCGCACCATCTTGCCTCCTCGCGCGCCCGTGGTCCTCCAGAAGTCTACGCTGCCTCGCCCGCCTATCAGGAACGCCATGGCTGGCCCCTCCGCGACCTTGGCATGAACCGAGATCCTTCATTCCCGAGATCTCCTGACCTGTCAAGTTCTGTACATGTAACTACATCTCCGAGGACTACCATTACCGTGTTTTTTTTGTGTACTACCACTTCGGTTCGTCAAGGCCACCAAGTTCGACTAAGGGGATTCACCAAGTACCATTCATAAGCACCAAGTTCTACTACATGGAAACGCAAAGTTCCTCTCTGAATGTGAACGACTACCATCGCCAAGACCGCAAGAACCACGACAACCCCGAAGGGATTCGGACCCGTCAAGTACCTCTCCGAAAACGAGCATGTACCACTATGTTCGGAGACATCGGATCCGCCAAGTCCAACAACGTATGGGTACAACTATCGGCCACCCCGGACGTCTATGTAACGTGAACCTCTACCGTCGACCCTAGAGCATGCGAGATCGACTACTGCCACTACCGTCGTCGCGAGAATGCCTACTTCCCTCTACGAATGAGAACCGTCTCCTTTGCACGCTACAAAGGTATAACCACCGAGATCGACGTCCGAGGACGAATGCTTGTGTTGTATGAGGCGCACCCTTTGTTTGCACCATGTCCAATTTGTCACTCGTTTCCTTGTCGCCAACTCGTGGGACACCCGGTATCCGGGAGCGCCCCACCATCTTTTGCACGCATCCGCACACTTCTCCTTTTCATCGGTATCTCAATCGAGTTACCGAGAACCGATGTGTTGCCGTGGCACCATTTTCGGATTTGTTGCCGTGGCACCCCTTTTGTTTCCGCCACGATGACAAATGCTTCATAATGCTCTTGTCAACTTTTAATAAAAATTGCATAAACTTGTTCATGTCATCTGCATCATGATAACAACAATTAAAATGCTTAAAATTGTTGTTGCATTAAATTGCTAAATGCATATGGGGATTTACCGGATTCGTTATTTGTTATATCCGGCCCCATTTAAATTGTTGATGGTGTAGTTATGTTATACTTCACCTCTTGCCATGTTTACCAACATTTAATTTGGTTGGGTACATAAGCAAGAGTGAACTAAATAATTGATGTGGTGTTCCGTCAATATGCAACTCGTTGCATATTGAGCTCCACTTAATTTGTAGGTTTGTTTGTGCTCTTTGTCATGCCATGCTTCTTAAACCGGACATGCATCATACTTGATTGTGCATTATGCCATGATTATGTGATGATTGTGCATTATGCCATGATTATCCTTTCCGGTGTTTGCTTCTTCGGGTTGGTTCCGATAACGTCGCGTTTGTGAGGACCCGTTCGTCTACGTTCCGTTTGTCTTCTGCATGGACTCGTTCTTCTACCTTGCGGGATTTCAGGCAAGATGGTCATACCCTCGAAATCACTACTATCTTTGCTTGCTAGCTGCTCGCTCTTTTGCTATGCCTATGCCGCGATACCTACCACTTGCTTATCATGCCTCCCATATTGTTGAACCAAGCCTCTAACCCACCTTGTCCTAGCAAACCATTGTTTGGCTATGTTACCGCTTTGCTCAGCCCCTCTTATAGCGTTGTTAGTTCCAGGTGAAGATTGAAGTTTGTTCCTTGTTGGAACATGGAGATGTTGTTCCTTATTGGAACATGTTTACTTGTTGGGATATCACTATGTATCTTATTTAATTAATGCATCTATATACTTGGTAAAGGGTGGAAGGCTCGGCCTTATGCCTAGTGTTTTGTTCCACTCTTGCCGCCCTAGTTTCTGTCATATTGGTGTTATGTTCTCGGATTTTGCGTTCCTTACGCGGTCGGGCTATTATGGGAACCCCTTGACAGTTCGTCTTAAGTAATGCTCTTCCAGCTTGTCACCTAGCCTTTTCTTTCCCTTGGGTTCTACAGACTCAAGGGTCATCATTATTTTAACCCCCCCGGGCCAGTGCTCCTCTGAGTGTTGGTCCAACTTGTCAGCCGCCGG
Organism: Triticum monococcum; assembly: GCA_034509565.1. NCBI lineage: Eukaryota > Viridiplantae > Streptophyta > Magnoliopsida > Poales > Poaceae > Triticum > Triticum monococcum. Next base: position 445,409,438 of record CM067845.1, read on the forward strand.
TGGCCACCAGGGGAAACTCTGGGCTGGCCTACCGGAAGTTTGGACGATCCGGTGTGCCCTGAGAAAGAGATATGTGCAGCTCCTATCGGGATTTGTCGGCACATTCGGGCGGTGTTGCTGGTTTAGTTTTACCCTGTCGAAATGTCTTGTTGTACCGGGATACCGAGTCTGATCGGAATGTCTCGGGAGGAGGTCTATTCCTTCGTTGACCGTGAGAGCTTGTGATGGGCTAAGTTGGGACACCCCTGCAGGGATTTGAACTTTCGAAAGCCATGTCCGCGGTTATGGGAAGATGGGAATTTGTTAACGTCCGGTTGTAGAAAACCTGAAGTTGACCTTAATTAAAACGAATCAACCGCGTGTGTAACGGTGATGGTCTCTTTCCGGTGGAGTCCGAGAAGTGAACACGGTGTTGGAGTTATGCTTGACATAGGTTGTTTTAGGATCACTTCCTGATCATACTTTTATCGACCGTGCTTTGCCTTCTCATCTCGCTCTCATTTGCGTATGTTAGCCACCATAGATGCTAGTCTCTTGCTGCAGCTCCACCTCATACCTTTTACCTTACCCATAAGCTTAAATAGTCTTGATCGCGATGGTGCGAGATTGCTGAGTCCCCGTGGCTCACAGATACTTCCAAAACCAGCTTGCAGTTGCCGATGAGTCCGTGCAGATGACGCAACCAAGCTCTGGAGGAGCTCGTTGGAGATCTTGTCCTTTGTGTTGTTTCGTTCTAGTTCATCAGTAGTGGAGCCCAGTTGGGGTCGATCGGGGACCTTTGTCGCATTTGGGGTTCTTCTTTTATTTTGGTTCCGTAGTCGGACCTTGTTTGTGTTTGGATGTTGTAATTCTTTATTCATGTATTTGTGTGAAGTGGCGATTGTAAGCCAACTATGTATCTCTTTCCTTTATGTATTACATGGGTTGTGTGAAGATTACCTCACTTGCGACATTGCTTTCAATGCGGTTATGCCTCTAAGTCGTGCTTCGACACGTGGGATATATAGCCGCATCGAGGGCGTTACAAGTTGGTATCAGAGCCTTCCCCGACCTTAGGAGCCCCCACTGATTGATCGTTTTTAGCGGCCGAGTTGTGTCTCGAAAAATGTTTTGAGTCATTTAGGAATTACATATCGGAGAGTTTAGGAATTCTTTTTACTCCCCAGTCCCTTCATCGCTCTGGAAAGGCATCCTGACGTAGAGTTTTGACTCTTCTCTTGTCAAATTTCACTAAAAAAAATTTAGGATCTCGCGGGTATCTTGGAATCGTTCCGATGGTTTTATGATGAAAACATTGTCTTGGTGCCTCCTGTCAGGGGTTTTGTGGAAGTGTCCCGGGGAGTTGAGCTCTGAGGTATTGTCGTCATAATTTTATCGTTGCAGTTCTGGAATACCTGAGTTTAGTACGCGGACATCGAAAATCTCTTTTATGCTGTTGTTGGTGAGATAACCTCGACGCCACCCAGTACTGGGGCGGGAGTTCGGGAGTATTGCCATAACTTGTATAACGGATGCTTTTCGAAGGTTGAGATAGACAATTTCCGAAGGTTTCTTGGTTATGTGTTGAAGCATGGATACAGCTGGATGTAGGATTTGCTAGTGTTGGGTGAGATATTATGCTTCCCCTGTATCCCCAACACCTGATTGCATAACCGGAAAATTTCGGGAGTTTATAAGTGGGAATTCAAGTAGCTCTTAGGATATCTTTTCGACAGATGTATGATATGAAATTGGGGTTCGACGTCTAGTGGTCTGCCTATTCATGGTCGGTTTTACAGTGGTCTCGTTGTGTCTTAAAGAGTCCTTGGCTATGCCGACTCGGGGACGCTTCGTATGTCATGTGCACTGCCTTGTACATGATGGTGTTGTACGATTGAGCCCGTGTAGGCCCCACCATGAAAACTTCGGACAAAATCTCTATCATATGTTTGTTCCGGCTTATTTTGCAAGCCAATCCTTTGTTTTGTTTTGAGTTGTGGTATTCGAGTTGCTTCGAAGTCAAATGTTGATTCCATACCTTTCCCAGGTGGTGTTCTCATACTCCGATGTGAATACTAATCCCTCTTAATCATCGAGATTGTGTTGACAATCCTTTTCAACCGGTGTGTCTCTCCTCAAGTGGATCCGTTCATTTCAACTTCCGCAAGATCAATTATCACTTCTTCTCAACGGTGTTTGTTTCATCCGTCTCCAAGTTGCCTTTGTTTTTTTCCCGCCCTCCCACCCTTGTTTCTTCAAGGAACCAGATTTCATATTCAAGTATCATTTTATTGTTGTGAAGTCTCTCCATTTTTCCGTCAATGTTCTTAACCGGTGATTTTCATGAAGATTCTAACGGAGCTTCAAGTTCATCATTATTCATTTTTTTTCTTCTCCGGTGGAACCAAGTCTAGCTTTGTTGACCATATATTTTTCCTCGTTTCAAATGTTTATCCATACCGGTGCACCTCAAAATATTTCACTTCTCGCCATTCATTTGTTCCGGAGTGCTCAAGATATCGCAAAAGGCTCGTCTTGTCATTCAAGATCCGTTCAACCTAGTTCGAGGATGTTATCTCATTCAAGCCATTTTATTCAACCGGTGCTATCTCTCTTCTTAAATCATTTCAATGGTGCTTCTTTTGAGTGGGCCCTAACCCACATGTCTTTCCCAGGATCTTACCTGGCTCTTCTTATTTTCTCGGAGGTAACCTCAATTTCATTTCGATGTTTGACGTAAAAATGATTTATCATCAGTCAAATTTCTTTTCCAAGATCTTCCAAATTATTTTCATTGTTGGCTCAACCTTTCCATTATTCATTCCGGAGTGCCTCAACAATTCGCGGTGGTGTTTCTCGTCGTCTTTCTCATCATTTGAAGACCGAAGAAGAGTTTTACCTCCATATCTTATCCGTTCTCTCAGAGATTCGTGGTGCTAGCTTCTTGCCATCCTCTCATAATTATTTTCGATTGTGAGAATCCTTTTCACCCATCAGGAGATATTCAGGAGTCTTTTCAGTTTGATTATCCGGAGCTCATCATTTCAGAAGACTTGTTCATTCTCAGCTTTCGTCCATTGTTCTCCAAATCTTACCGGTGCATCAGTCAAGTATTCTCTAATCAGTTCGTGAACTATTCGTCCTCTTGTATCTAAATTTTCTCAAGTATCTTCGTTCATTTCATAATTCTTCCCGGTGATTCGTTATGTTTTATTCGTTCTTTTCCAATCCTTACGGTGGTTCGTTTAAGATTTCTCTTCCTTCTTTATCATACCAATTCATTCGTTATTTCGATCCTACCGGTGGTTCGTCGAAGACATTCTCAAGTTTATGTTATATCTCTCTTAATCTTTTCTACGAGAATAAGTAATATGCCAAATCCGTTGATTGTCATCAATTTAATTGGTGATGGATAAGCATAACATAATTCTTATTCTTGTTCATTCAAGTGATTAATTCATTATTCCGGAGGCTCATCAAATTTTCAGTTTCATTTGCTTCATCTTTTCTTTCCTAGAGTTCCAAGCTCTAATTGTCACGAAGATCCATCTAAATCATTACAAGGTTTCACCTTGTGTTTTCAACTTCTCTTTCTTTTCATTACCTTTTGTTTACTGGAGTTCTTCATGAAGATTCTACATGATGGTTCATCAAGGATTTAATTCCTTCTCAAAGTTTTCATCGAGATTCTTTTAAGAAGCTCAAGTTTTCTTCATCTTGCAATCCGGAGTGCTTTTCTTTCTACCGTATCTTTGGAGGTGGTATTATGCCATTCTGGATAATTTGAGTTCATGTTTCATGATTCATATGCTACTAAGAATGAGGTATTTTAAATCCATCAATCTCGTCATTGGGGTTACCTTGGGTTATATTTCACCTAAAGCCTTCCCTAAGGTTTGTTGCTATCTATGGTGCTTATAAAGGACCCAAATTCTTACTTATCCTCCCATTGAAATACTTCCTCCTCTCCTTGTTGATATCAATCCAATTCTTTTTCCCATGAGTGGCAGGTGGTCACCTCATAATTTGAGATGTACTCCACAAGACCATATCAAGCGTATTATTTTCGTTGTTGGTTTTCCAGCAACTCCGTTCTAGCTTTTTTTTGTAAGCGTGCTCCCTCAAGATCATGTTCCCCTTCGTTCATTCCATTCCATTCTTACTTTTGTTCTGGAGGCATTGTGATGTTGCTCTCTTCAACCCATCTTCTTGTTTTATCAGGATTGTGTTCTTTTCATGCTTATCCTTTTAACCGGAGTGTTGTGTCCTCTTTTCAAGTATCCTCCCATCTTGTCAAGTTCAATTCCTTCCATTTACAGACGGAGTGTTTTCGACTTTGTTCACCTTCGTTGTATTCTTTTCTCGAATTTGTTCAACCTCGCAAGGTTCTTTGGTTTCACTCGTTTGTCAAAGAAGCAACATAGTTTCACCTCACCTCTTACTCTTCCGTTTTCCCTCCGGTGCCATTCTAGATCTCGGGGCGAGATCCTCTCGTAGTGGTGGAGTGTTGTGACGCCCCGATACCGATGTGCCAGGTGTTCCCAGTTATTCGTTGTTGTTGCCTTGTCATTCGCTTGCGTGTTGCATCTTGTCATGTCATCATGTGCATTGCATCATCATGTTTTCAAAACTTGCATCCGTCCGGGATTCCCCAGTCCCATCCGTTGTCCGTTCTGAGCCCAACCACACTTGCACGCGCCCGCGGCATGTCCGAAATAATATTTTATAAGTGGCCGGAAAATGTTCTGGGAATGGGATGAAAGTTGGCGTGTGGTCTTATTATAGTGTAGATAGACCGCCTGTCAAGTTTCATCGCATTTGGAGTTCGTTTGATAGCCCAACGGATAACTTTAGCGACATTATAGTCGGTCTAACGTCGGACGTTTTCGGTCTCTGAAAAACTGTTGCCGGGCTTTCCCTCTCTTCCCTATCTAGTCCGTCTACACAGTCCGCTACTCACCGCCAGGCCCTACCTAACCTCTCTCGTCAGCTCGCGACCGTCCTCGCGCGCGCCCGAAAGCTGTCCCGGACCCGACTCGGGTTGTCGCTACCGTTGTGTCCGGATCATCCCCTAACATCTACAAAACATCTCCGTTTTGTTTATTGGACTCCCTAATCAATTTATTCTCGATCGCCTGATTACAATCGGACGGACCGAGTTCAACCCTACCCTATTCCCCTACCTATATAAACTGTGCAACCCTAATTTTTAGGAGATCTGTCTCATCCTCCCCGTCACCGCCGCCACTCCTCTTCCACATCGGGATCCCACCTGCCCAAACCACCGCCGCCATCTTCCCCTTGTTTTCAGCGCCACCCAATCAGCACCTGCATCTTCCTCCCTCTTCGAGCCCGAGGCCATGCCTTCGTTTCTCGATCTCCATCGCAAGCCGCAGCCGCGCCTCTCGCTTCCTCCTAGATCCAGATCGAGAGGGGTTCGACCCCCAGCCTCCCCGTCCTCCTTTTTACCTCGTCGCTGGTGAGCATCGTCGTCGGACCAAGCCGGCCAGGCCAGTACCCCGTCGTCCCGCTGCCTTCCTTCTCCTTCCCACGAGCTCCCTCCTGTCTCTCAGATCTCCCTCACCTCTGCAGGAGCTCGTCAACCGCGCCCTTGCTTCGCCTCGAAGAACTGCAACTTCGTCTTGTTCCTTTGCTTCATCGCCGTCCAGGACCACCGCGAGCTGCCGCTGGATCCCTCCCTCCTCGACTCTAGCAAGCCTTGTCAGAGTCCAAGCCCTCGCCGTCCCGAGCCTGGAGCGGTGCTCCTCCGCCCCTGCACCTGCATCGCGCCACCGCCTGGAGATCCAAGTCCGCCGACCTGCCTCCGTTTTGATCCGGCACCGAACGGGACCCCGGCGACCTCCCATGTTCGGATCCGGCCTCCCATCCTCTGCGCCCTAACTCCGTTCGCCTGTCGTCCCCATGCCAAGTTCATGGAGCCACCGTGCCAAGTCATTCTGTAGCCGCTCCCCTGTATCCCCGTGTTGAAGGACAGGAGCAACTACGTCGTCTGCCTGCCTCGAGTGAAGTCCCAGCACCTCCGCAAGCCGCTCCGCCGTGCCGTCTCCGGCCCCTGCTCGCCGGAGCCGTGCCTTCCCCCATGCCCTCGAGCCCGTGCCGACCACCGACCTCGCTGGCAACGACGAACCAGGACGGCATGGCCCCTGCTTCGAACGAATGAGCACAGCCACGCTCATTGTGCGTTGACCACGCCCAAGCCCAGATCCGCCGGCCCAAGAGGCCCATGGGTGAGCAGCACCCCCTCCACCCCTTTGTGCCTATTGGGCCAGTTCAACATTCGGCCCGTTATGTTTTTTTCAGTTCAGGAGGATTTTCCAAATATCCCAGAGAGAGCACTTTTGCAGAAAAGACCTTGAACTTCATGCATTTAATATCTCACAAACCGTGCATCGGATTAAAACAAACTTAATATGAAACTTGCTTAGTTTTTCATCTAGTTTAATAATTTATCGTTTTCATCCATGTTTAAAATATTTAAAATGCTGTTTGTTTAAATTTGCTCCTATGCCATGTTAAAATGCTTTAATTCATAACTAATTAACCGTAGCTCCGAAGTTAATAAACTTTATATGTAAATGGGGTAGAAAAATGCCTAGTTTAACATGGTGACCTTTATTTGCATGTTAAACAACTCTAAAATTGTGTTTAGGGCAGAACAGTACCAAACCTAATATATGCATATGAGGCATTTCCAGATTTGTTGTTCGTTGTTCCGGCCTCATTTAAACTTGCCGAGATTAGATAGTTTAATTATGCTTCACCCTCTTGCCATGTTTAACAACATTTAATATTGTTGGGTACATAAACGAGATCGAACTAAATAATTGATCTGGTGTTCCGTCAATATGCAACTCGTTGCATATTGAGCTCCACTTAACTTGTGGTTTTGTTTGTGCCCTTTGTGATGCCATGTATCATTAAACCGGACATGCATCATACTTGTTGTGCATCATGCCATGATTATGTGATGGTTGTTTATTATGTTGTTTGCTCCTTTCCGGTGTTTGCTTCTTCGGGTTGGTTCCGATAACGTCGCGTTTGTGAGGACCCATTCGTCTACGTTCCATTTGTCTTCTTCATGGACTCGTTCTTCTTCCTTGCGGGATTTCAGGCAAGATGATCATACCTTCGAAATCACTACTATCTTTGCTTGCTAGCTGCTCGCTCTTTTGCTATGCCTATGCCGCGATACCTACCACTTGCTTATCATGCCTCCCATATTGTTGAACCAAGCCTCTAACCCACCTTGTCCTAGCAAACCGTTGTTTGGCTATGTTACCGCTTTGCTCAGCCCCTCTTATAGCGTTGTTAGTTGCAGGTGAAGATTGAAGTTTGTTCCCTGTTGGAACATGGAGATTTTGTTCCTTGTTGGAACATGTTTACTTGTTGGGATATCACTATGTATCTTATTTAAATAATGCATCTATATACTTGGTAATGGGTGGAAGGCTCGGCCTTATGCCTGGTGTTTTGTTCCACTCTTGCCGCCCTAGTTTCCGTCATATTGGTGTTATGTTCCCGGATTTTGCGTTCCGTACGCGGTTGGGCTATTATGGGAACCCCTTGACAGTTCGTCTTAAGTAAAGCTCTTCCAGCAATGCCCAACATTGGTTTTACCATTTGCCACCTAGCCTTTTCTTTCCCTTGGGATCTGCAGACTCAAGGGTCATCATTGTTTTAACCCCCCCGGGCCAGTGCTCCTCTGAGTGTTGGTCCAACTTGTCAGCCGCCGGTGGCCACCAGGGGCAACTCTGGGCTGGCCTACCGGAAGTTTGGACGACGCAGTGTGCCCAGAGAAAGAGATATGTGCAGCTCCTATCGGGATTTGTCGGCACATTCGGGCGGTGTTGCTGGTTTAGTTTTACACTGTCGAAATGTCTTGTTGTACCGGGATACCGAGTCTGATCGGAATGTCTCGGGAGGAGGTCTATTCCTTCGTTGACCGTGGGAGCTTGTGATGGGCTAAGTTGGGACACCCTGCAGGGATTTGAACTTTCGAAAGCCGTGCACGCGGTTATGGGCAGATGGGAATTTGTTAACGTCCGGTTGTAGAAAACCTAAAGTTGACCTTAATGAAAATGAATCAACCGCGCGTGTAACGGTGATGGTCTCTTTCCGGCGGAGTCCGGGAAGTGAACACGGTGTTGGAGTTATGCTTGAGGTAGGTTGTTTTAGGATCACTTCCTGATCATACTTTTATCGACCGTGCTTTGCCTTCTCGTCTCGCTCTCATTTGCGTATGTTAGCCACCATATATGCTCGTCACTTGTTGCAGCTCCACCTCATACCTTTTACCATACCCATAAGCTTAAATAGTCTTGATCGCGATGGTGCGAAATTGCTGAATCCCCGTGGCTCACAGATACTTCCAAAACCAGCTTGCAGGTGCCGATGAGTCCATGCAGATGACGCAGCCAAGCTCAGGAGGAGCTCGTTGGGGATCTTGTCCTTTGTGTTGTTTCGTTCTAGTTGATCAGTAGTGGAGCCCAGTTGGGGTCGATCGGGGACCTTTGTCGCATATGGGGTTCTTCTTTTATTTTGGTTCTGTAGTCGGACCTTGTTTGTATTTGGATGTTGTAATGCTTTATTCATGTATTTGTGTGAAGTGGCGATTGTAAGCCAACTATGTATCTCTTTCCCTTATGTATTACATGGGTTGTGTGAAGATTACCTCACTTGCGACATTGCTTTCAATGCGGTTATGCCTCTAAGTCGTGCTTCGACACGTGGGAGATATAGCCGCATCGAGGGCGTTACAGCCCCCACCCTCGTGGACAGGCTGTAGGCCCCCTGGTCTTCATCTTTGCTGAGGATTTTTCATTATTTATTATATGGTATTCCGTGGAGTTTCAGGACTTTTGGAGTTGTGCAGAATAGGTCTCTAATATTTGCTCCTTTTCGAGCCCAGTATTCCAGCTGCCGGCATTCTCCCTCCTAATGTAAACCTTGTAAAATAAGAGAGAATAGCCATAAGTATTGTGACATAATGTGAAATAACATCCCATAATGCAATAAATATCGATAGAAAAGCATGATGCAAAATGGACGTATCAACTCCCCCAAGCTTAGACCTCGCTTGTCCTCAAGCAAAAGCCGATAGCAATAAATATGTCCCCATGTTTAGAGGTAGAGGCGTCGATAAAAATAAAATACGGACATGAAGTCATCATGATTATTCTCATAATAGCAACATATATAGATATTGTCATATGATTACTTATGTTCAAGTGATGATCTATTCACAATGCAAAAGTATGAATCAGAAACCTTATTGAGAACCAACAAACTATAACCTCAGTCATTGAAGCAATTGCAATTTATCATAACATCAGAAAGAGTCTATGTCAGAGCTAGAAAGCAAGTCCACATACTCAACTATCATCTAGTCCTTCATAATTGCTAACACTCACGCAATACTTGTGGTTACGGAGTTTTAATCGGACACAGAGAAAGATAGGGGCTTATAGTCTCGCCCCACAACCTTTTACCTCGAGGGTAATGTCAATAATAATAACTCATGCCCCCTACATCCAATTAGATATATATATATATATATATATATATATATATATATATATATATCAGGTTCTTTCCAACATGCTGGGCTTGCCAAAGGATACAATGAAAAGGGAAAGGTGAAGATCACCATGACTCTTGCATAAGGTAGAAGATAATAACAAAAGATAGGCCCTTCGCAGAGGGAAGCAGAGGTTTCCATGCACTTTTATGGTTGGATGCACAAAATCTTAGTGCGAAAGAACGTCACTTTATATTGCCCCTTGTGATATGAACCTTTATTATGCAGTCCATCGCTTTTATTATTTCCACATCACAAGATCGTATAAAGCTTATTTCTCCCACACTAATCATACATATTTGGACCAATTTTTATTGCTCTGCACCAATGAAAACTTACATGAAGGATCTTATTCAATCCATAGGTAGATATGGTGGACTCTCATGGCAAAACTGATTTAAGGGTATTTGGAAGCACAAGTAGTATCTCTACCTGGTGCTGAGAATTTGGCTATCACGAGGGGGAAAGGCAAGCTCAACATGTTGGACGATCCATGACAACATACTTTATCTCAGATATAAGAAAACATAATCCATTACGTTGTCTTCCTTGTCCAACATCAACTCTTTAGCATGTCATATTTTGATGAGTGATCCCAATCATAAAAGATGTCAATAATATTATATTTATATGTGAAACCTCTCTTTCCTTATTACTTCCTATTAATTGCAATGATGACCAAAGGTATGTCTGCCAACTCCCAACAACTTTTAAATCATCATACTCTTCCTATGTGAAGTCATTACTATCAATAAGATCAATATGATCTCTTTGTTCCTTCTTATTCTTTTTCTCTTTTCTTTTATTCACCCAAGATCATAGTAAGAAAATCAAGCCCTTGACTCAACACTAATCTTTATTGTATAGCTCACGGACTCGATTACAAAGAGAGATCATAAGGCAAAACTCAAAACTAGATCATGGCAAAAACTTTATTCTACTAGATCAAAATACTACTAATAGGATCGAACTAAGGAAAACGGTAAGTATAGGAGTTGTGATTGTGATACGATACCGGAGCACCTCCCCCAAGCTTGGTGGGTGCCAAGGGGAGTTCCCATACCCATGTGATTATGTCTCCTTGGTGGGTGAAGAGGGTGGAGGTGTTGTTGACTTAGTTGATGGAATAGACTTCTCCCTTAATTTACACTTGAGGACGGCATTTTGATCCCTCAGATCATCAATCTCCCACTCCAGGGTTAATATCTTGTTGCATAGGTCCTGCTTATTTTCCTACAAGAGACGAAAAGGGATAAACTCGAATTTTGGTTTCTTTACCCTATCAGAGAGACTTGACTTTTGGAACTCCACATGCATATCCCCGGGTTGAGGTAATGGGGCTTCATCTTCATCTGAGCTCGTCTCCTCCTTCCCATTGGGTTCATAGTCCGCTTCTTCCTCCGTGGTCCAACCATCATGCTCCACATCTCCATATACCTTAGGATTAGCTAAGTAATCATCCACATAGCTTTCTCCTTCCGAATCCTGGGAAGACATGTTTATCTAATCTGCAGCGGGACAGCTTGAAACAAAAACATAGGATAATTGCGTGATACGGGAGTCAAAACCTTCGGGAGAATATATAGTGAATTTTTACCGACCAAAATACTTATCGTGCAAGAAACGGAGTCCGGAAGGCACACGAGGTGCTCACGAGGTAGGGGGCGCGCCCTCCACCGCCGTGGGGCCCTCGTGTCCTTCCCGGACTACTACTTAATTTTCTAGTTTTCTAAATATTCCAAAACGGAGAAATATTGCCTTAAAAACTGTTTTGGAGTCGATTTACTTACCGTACCACATACCTATTCCTTTTCAGAGTCTGAAACATTATGGAAAGTGTCCCTTATGTATTCCTCCAGGGTTACGGTTTCAATAATATTGGTTTCAACATTTATAGGATTACCTGATATATAATGTTTGATTCTTTGACCGTTTACCACCTTCGGATTTGTGCCTTCGAAGTTGGTGATTTTTATGGCACCGGAATGATAGACCTCCTCGATAACATAGGGGCCTTCCCGTTTAGAGAGAAGTTTTCCTGCAAAAAATCTTAAACAAGAGTTGTATAGCAATACATAATCACCTACATTAAACTCACGCTTTTGTATCCTTCTGTCATGCCATCTTTTAACCTTTTCTTTAAACAACTTGGCATTTTCATAAGCTTGGGTTCTCCATTCATCAAGTGAGCTAATTACAAATAACCTCTTTTCACAGGCAAGTTTGAAATCATAATTGAGCTCTTTAAAAGCCCAATATGCCTTATGTTCTAGTTCAAGAGGTAAGTGACATGATTTGCCATATACCATTTTATACGAAGACATACCCATAGGATTTTTATATGCAGTTCTATAGGCCCATAATGCATCATCAAGTTTCTTGGACCAATTCTTTCTAGACCTCTTGACAGTCTTTTGCAAAATTAATTTGAGTTCTCTATTACTCAATTCTACTTGACCACTAGACTATGGATGATACGGAGATGCAATTCTATGATTGACGTCATATTTAGCAAGCATTTTACGGAAAGCACCATGAACAAAATGTGAACCACCATCAGTCATTAAATATCTAGGGACTCCAAACCTCAGAAAAATAACTTCTTTAAGCATTTTAATAGAAGTGTTATGATCAGCACTACTAGTTGGAATAGCTTGTACCCACTTAGTAATGTAATCAACAACAACTAAAATATGTGTATATCCATTAGAGGCGGGAAAAGGTGCCATATAATCAAAGCCCCAAACATCAAATGGTTCAATAACAAGTGAATAATTCATAGGCATTTCTTGACGTCTACTAATATTACCAATTCTTTGACATTCATCACAAGATAGGAGAAACTTACGGGCATCCTTGAAGAGAGTAGGCCAATAAAAACCGGATTGCAATACCTTATGTGCAGTTCTATCTCCCGCGTGGTGTCCTCCATAAGTTTCGGAGTGGCACTTGTGTAGGATCTGTTCCTATTCATGCTCAGGTACACAACATCTAATAACACCATCTACTCCTTCTTTATAAAGATGTGGGTCATCCCAAATGTAATGTCTCAAATCATAGAAGAACTTTTCCTTTTGTTGGTATGTGAAGCTAGGTGGTATGAATTTAGCAACAATGTAATTAGCATAATCAGCGTACCAAGGAGTACTATGAGAAGTACTTATGAAATTTATGTGTTCATCAGGAAAGCTACCATCAATAGGTAGTGGGTCATCAAGAACATTCTCTAACCTAGATAAGTTGTCTGCAACGGGGTTCTCAGCTCCTCTTCTATCAACAATATGCAAATCAAATTCTTGTAGCAAGAGAACCCATCTAATAAGTCTAGGTTTAGCATCTTTCTTCTCCATAAGATATTGAATAGCAGCATGATCAGTGTGGATAGTTACTTTAGAATCAACGATATAAGGTCTAAACTTATCACAAGCAAATACAACTGCTAAAAGTTCTTTTTCAGTAGTAGCATAATTTCTTTGAGCATTGTCTAGAGTCTTACTAGCATAATGGATAACATTTAATTTCTTATCAACTCTTTGCCCTAGAACAGCACCTACAGCATAATCGCTAGCATCACACATAATTTCAAAGGGTAAATTCCAATCAGGTGGCTGAACAATAGGTGTAGAGACTAATGCTTTCTTAAGTATTTCAAATGATTCTACACAATCATCATCAAAGACAAATGGTATATCTTTTTGTAATAAATTAGTCAGAGGCCGAGAGATTTTTGAGAAGTCCTTAATGAACCTCCTACAAAATCTGGCGTGACCAAGGAAACTTCTTATACCTTTGATGTCCTTGGGACATGGCATCTTTTCAATAGCATCAACCTTGGCTTTATCAACTTCAATACCTCTTTCAGAAACTTTATGCCCCAAGACTATACCCTCATTAACCATAAAGTGGCACTTTTCCCAATTCAAGACAAGATTAGTTTCTTCACATCTCTGCAAAACTTGATCAAGATTGCCCAAGCAATCATCAACAGAAGATCCATAGATGGAAAATTCGTCCATGAAAACCTCACAAATCTTTTCACAAAAGTCAGAGAATACACCCACCATGCATCTTTGAAAGGTACAGGTGCATTACATAAACCAAAAGGCATACGTCTACAAGCAAAAGTACTAAAAGGGCATGTAAAAGTAGTCTTTGATTGATCTTTAGCAGACACAAGTATTTGAGAGAAACCAGAATAACCATCTAGAAAGCAGTAATGTGTATGTTTGCATAATATTTCTAGCATTTGATCGATAAAAGGTAAGGGGTAATGATCTTTCTTAGTAGCCTTATTTAATTTGCGGAAATCAATTACCATCCTATAACCTGTAATAATTCTTTGTGTAGTCAATTCATCTTTATCATTAGGAACAATAGTAATACCTCCCTTCTTAGGGACACAATGAATAGGACTTACCCACTGACTATCAGCAACGGGATATATTATACCTGCCTCCAGAGGCGTTAGTATTTCTTTTCTTACCACTTCTTTCATTTTAGGATTGAAACGTCGTTGAGGACCACGAACTGGTTTGGCATCTGCTTCCAAATTTATTTTATGTTGACATAGAGTGGGACTAATGCCCTTAAGATCATCAAGACTATATCCAATAGCAACATGGTGCTTCTTCAGATTTTTCAATAATCTTTCTTCTTCATGCTCTGAAAGGTTAGCACTAATAATAACAGGATAAATCTTCTTTTCATCAAGATAAGCATATTTAAGATTATCAGGCAACGGTTTAAGCTCAAACACGGGCTCACCATTAGGTGGAGGGGGATCCCCTAGGATTTCAATAGGCAAATTGTGTTTCAGAATAGGTTCTTGTTTAAAGAATACTTCATCTATTTCCCTTCTTTCATTCATAAACATATCATTCTCATGGTCTAGCAAATATTGTTCTAAAGGATCACTAGTAGGTACGGCAATAGAAGCAAGACCAATAATTTCATCCTTACTAGATAATTCTTCTTCACAGTGTTGTTTACTAAATTTAGCGAAATTAAATTCATGAGTCATATCATCCAAGCCAATAGTAACAACATTCTTCTCACAATCTATCTTAGCATTAACAGTGTTCAAGAAGGGTCTAGCAAATATAATGGGACAAAAGCCATCTTGTGGGGAACTAAGAACAAGAAAATCAGCAGTATATTTAGTTTTCCCGCACAAGACTTCAACATCTCTAACAATTCCCATTGCTGAAATAGTATCTCTATTAGCAGGTTTAATTGTGACATCAATATCTTCTAACTCAGCAGGTGCAATTTCATGCTTGATTTCTTTATACAAGTCATAAGGTATAACACTGGCACTAGGACCCATATCACATAAGCCATGATAACAATGTTCTCCTATTTTAACAGAAATAACAGGCACGCCTACCACAGGTCTATGTTTATCCTTAGCACAAGGTTTAGCAATTCTAGCAGTTTCACCGCAGAACTGAATAACATGCCCATCAATATTATCAGACAAGAGATCTTTAACAATAGCAACATTAGGTTCAACTTTAACTTGTTCAAGAGGTATATAAGTTCTAATATTTCTTCTACGAACCAAAGTTGAAGCTTTAGCATGATCCTTTATTCTAACAGGGAAAGCTGGTTTCTCAACACAAGAAGTAGGAACCATAGGATCATTATAAGTGATAGTCTTTTCTTCAACTTTAATAGGTGCAGCTACTTTTACTTATATGGGAGGATGATATTTAAACCACTTCTCCTTAGGGAGATCAACATAAGTAGCAAAAGATTCACAGAAACAAGCTACGATCTCAGAATCAAGTCCATATTTAGTGCTAAACTTACGGAAAATATCGGTATCCATAAAACATTTAACACAATCAAACTTAGGTGTCATACCTGACTCCTTACCATTGCCGAGGTCCCAATCTTCGGAGTTGCGTTTAATTCTTTCCAATAAATCCCATTTGAATTCAATAGTCTTCATCATAAAAGAGCCAACACAAGAAGTATCAAGCATGGTGCGATTGTTATCAGAAAGCCGAGCATAAAAATTTTGAATAATCATTTCTCTTGAGAGATCATGATTGGGGCATGAATATAACATTGATTTAAGCCTCCCCCAAGCTTGAGCGATACTTTCTCCTTCGCGAGGCCAAAAATTATATATATAAGTGCGATCACAATGAACAAGATGCATAGGGTAATACTTTTGATGAAATTCCAATTTCAATCTTCTATAATTCCATGATCTCATATCATCACATAGACTATACCATATCAATGCGTCTCCCTTCAAAGATAAAGGGAAGACCTTCTTCTTAACAACATCATCGGGTATACCTGCAAGCTTAAATAATCCACAAACTTCATCCACATATATTAGGTGTTCATCAGGATGCTTTGTTCCATCTCCTGTAAAAGGATTTGCTAGCAGTTTTTTCTATCATACCCGAAGGATACTCAGAAGGAATTTCATTTTCAATTGGTTCAGTAGGTTGAGGAGCAACTCTTTGCTCTACTGGTCGGGGTGAAGATTGAAGGAAATATGCCCTAGAGGCAATAATAAAGTTATTATTTATTTCCTTATATCATGATAAATGTTTATTATTCATGCTAGAATTGTATTAACCGGAAACATAATACATGTGTGAATACATTGACCAACAGAGTGTCACTAGTATGCCTCTACTAGACTAGCTCGTTAATCAAAGATGGTTATGTTTCCTAACCATAAACAAAGAGTTGTTATTTGATTAACAAGGTCACATCATTAGTTGAATGATCTGATTGACATGACCCATTCCATTAGCTTAGCACCCGATCGTTTAGTATGTTGCTATTGCTTTCTTCATGACTTATACATGTTCCTATAACTATGAGATTATGCATCTCCCGTTTACCGGAGGAACACTTTGGGTACTACCAAACGTCACAACGTAACTGGGTGATTATAAAGGAGTACTACAGGTGTCTCCAATGGTAGATGTTGGGTTGGCGTATTTCAAGATTAGGGTTTGTCACTCCGATTGTCGGAGAGGTATCTCTGGGCCCTCTTGGTAATACACATCACATAAGCCTTGCAAGCATAATAACTAAGATGTTAGTTATGAGATGATGTATTACGAAACGAGTAAAGAGACTTGCCAGTAACGAGATTGAACTAGGTATTGGATACCGACGATCGAATCTCGGGCAAGTAACATACCGATGACAAAGGGAACAACGTATGTTGTTATGCGGTCTGACCGATAAAGATCTTCGTAGAATATGTAGGAGCCAATATGGGCATCCAGGTCCCGCTATTGGTTATTGACCGGAGACGTGTCTCGGTCATGTCTACATTGTTCTCGAACCGTAGGGTCCGCACGCTTAACGTTACGATGACAGTTATTATGAGTTTATGCATTTTGATGTACCGAAGGTTGTTCGGAGTCCCGGATGAGATCACGGACATGACGAGGAGTCTCGAAATGGTCGAGACGTAAAGATTGATATATTGGAAGTCTACGTTTGGACATCGGAAGTGTTCCGGGTGAAATCGGGATTTTACCGGATTACCGGGAGGGTTACCGGAACCCCCCGGGAGCCAAATGGGCCTACATGGGCCATTGTGGAAAGGTGAAAGGGGCTGCCAAGGAGGGCTGCGCACCTCCCCCCCTCCCCTAGTCCTATTAGGACTAGGAGAGGTGGCCGGCCACCTCTCTCTCTTTCCCTCTCCCTTTTTCCCAAGGAGTCCTAGTTGGAATAGGATTGGAGGGGGGAGTCCTACTCCCGGTGGGAGTAGGACTCCTCCTGCGCCTCCCCTCTTTGGCCGGCCAGCCCCCCTCCCTCCAACCTTTATATACGGGGGCAGGGGACACCCCAAGACACACAAGTTGATCCTTGAGATCGTTCCTTAGCCGTGTGCGGTGCCCCCTGCCACCAAATTCCACCTCGATCATACCGTTACAGTGCTTAGGCGAAGCCCTGCGTCGGTAGTACATCAAGATCGTCACCATGCCGTCGTGCTGACGGAACTCTTCCTCGACGCTTTGCTGGATCGGAGCCCGAGGATCGTCATTGAGCTGAACGTGTGCTAAGAACTCGGAGGTGCCGGAGTAACGGTGCTTGGATCGGTCGGATCGGGAAGAAGACGTACGACTACTTCCTCTACGTTGTGTGATCGCTTCCGCAGTCGGTCTGCGTTGGTACGTAGACAACACTCTCCCCCTCGTTGCTATGTATCACCATGATCTTGCGTGTGCGTAGGAAATTTTTTGAAATTACCACGTTCCCCAACAGTGGTATCAGAGCCTAGGTTTTATGATTTGATGTTATATGCACGAGTAGAACACAAGTGAGTTGTGGGCGATACAAGTCATACTACCTACCAGCATGTCATACTTTGGTTCGGCGGTATTGTTGGACGAGACGATCTGGACCAACCTTACGCGTACTCTTACGCGAGACCGGTTCCCTCGACGTGCTTTGCACATAGATGGCTTGCGGAAGACTGCCTCTCCAACTTTAGTTGAACCAAGTGTGACTACGCCCGGTCCTTGAGAAGGTTAAAACGGAGTCTATTTGACGAACTATCGTTGTGGTTTTGATGCGTAGGTGAGATGAGTTCTTACTTAAGCCCGTAGCAGCCACGTAAAACTTGCAACAACAAAGTAGAGGACGTCTAACTTGTTTTTGCAGGGCATGTTGTGATGTGATATGGTCAAGGCATGATGCTGATTTTATTGTATGAGATGATCATGTTTTGTAACCGAGTTATCGGCAACTGGCAGGAGCCATATGGTTGTCGCTTTATTGTATGCAATGCAATCGCGATGTAATGCTTTACTTTATTACTAAGCGGTAGTGATAGTCGTGGAAGCATAAGATTGGCGAGACGACAACGATGCTATGATGGAGATCAAGGTGTCGCGCCGGTGACGATGGTGATCATGACGGTGCTTCGGAGATGGAGATCACAAAGCACAAGATGATGATGGCCATATCATATCACTTATATTGATTGCATGTGATGTCTATCCTTTTATGCATCTTATCTTGCTTTGATTGACGGTAGCATTATAAGATGATCTCTCACTAAATTATCAAGAAGTGTTCTCCCTGAGTATGCACCGTTGCAAAAGTTCTTCGTGCTGAGACACCACGTGATGATCGGGTGTGATATGCTCTACGTTCAAATACAACGGGTGCAAAACAGTTGCACACGCGGAATACTCAGGTTATACTTGACGAGCCAAGCATATACAGATATGGCCTCGGAACACGGAGACCGAAAGGTTGAGCGTGAATCATATAGTAGATATGATCAACATATTGATGTTCACCATTGAAAACTACTCCATCTCACGTGATGATCGGTTATGGTTTAGTTGATTTGGATCACGTGATCACTTAGAGGATTAGAGGGATGTCTATCTAAGTGGGAGTTCTTAAGTAAATTAACTGAACTTAAAAATTATCATGAACTTAGTACCTGATAGTATCTTGCTTGTTTATGTTGATTGTAGATAGATGGCTCGTGCTGTTGTTCCGTTGAATTTTAATGCGTTCCTTGAGAAAGCAAAGTTGAAAGATGATGGTAGCAATTACACGGACTGGGTCCGTAACCTGAGGATTATCCTCACTGCTGCACAGAAGAATTACGTCCTGGAAGCACCGCTGAGTGCCAGGCCTGCTGCAAGAGCAACACCAGAAGTTATGAACGTCTGGCAGAGCAAAGCTGATGACTACTCAATAGTTCAGTGTGCCATGCTTTATGGCTTAGAACCGGGACTTCAACGACGTTTTGAACGTCATGGAGCATATGAGATGTTCCAGGAGTTGAAGTTAATATTTCAAGCAAATGCCTGGATTGAGAGATATGAAGTCTCCAATAAGTTCTATAGCTGCAAGATGGAGGAGAACAGTTCTGTCAGTGAGCATATACTCAAAATGTCTGGGTATAATAATCACTTGATTCAATTGGGAGTTACACTTCCGGATGATTGCGTCATTGACAGAATTCTCCAATCACTGCCACCAAGCTACAAGAGCTTTGTGATGAACTATAATATGCAAGGGATGAACAAAACTATTCCCGAGCTCTTCGCTATGCTGAAAGCTGCGGAGGTAGAAATCAAGAAGGAGCATCAAGTGTTGATGGTTAACAAAACCACTAGTTTCAAGAAAAAGGGCAAAGGGAAGAAGAAAGGGAACTTCAAGAAGAACGGCAAGCAAGTTGCTGCTCAAGAGAAGAAACCCAAGTCTGGACCTAAGCCTGAAACTGAGTGCTTCTACTGCAAGCAGACTGGTCACCGGAAGCGGAACTGCCCCAAGTATTTGGCGGATAAGAAGGATGGCAAGGTGAACAAAGGTATATGTGATATACATGTTATTGATGTGTACCTTACTAATGCTCGCAGTAGCACCTGGGTATTTGATACTGGTTCTGTTGCTAATATTTGCAACTCAAAACAGGGACTACAGAATAAGCGGACACTAGCAAAGGACGAGGTGACGATGCGCGTGGGAAACGGTTCCAAAGTCGATGTGATCGCGGTCGGCACGCTACCTCTACATCTACCTTCGGGATTAATATTAGACCTAAATAATTGTTATTTGGTGCCAGCGTTGAGCATGAACATTATATCTGGATCTTGTTTGATGCGAGACGGTTATTCATTTAAATCAGAGAATAATGGTTGTTCTATTTATATGAGTAATATCTTTTATGGTCATGCACCCTTGAAAAGTGGTCTATTCTTATTGAATCTCGATAGTAGTAATACACATATTCATAATGTTGAAGCCAAAAGATGCAGAGTTGATAATGATAGTGCAACTTATTTGTGGCACTGCCGTTTAGGTCATATCGGTGTAAAGCGCATGAAGAAACTCCATGCTGATGGGCTTTTGGAACCACTTGATTATGAATCACTTGGTACTTGCGAACCGTGCCTCATGGGCAAGATGACTAAAACACCGTTCTCCGGTACTATGGAGAGAGCAACAGATTTCTTGGAAATCGTACATACCGATGTATCTGGTCCGATGAATATTGAGGCTCGTGGCGGATATCGTTATTTTCTCACCTTCACAGATGATTTAAGCAGATATGGGTATATCTACTTAATGAAACATAAGTCTGAAACATTTGAAAAGTTCAAGGAATTTCAGAGTGAAGTTGAAAATCATCGTAACAAGAAAATAAAGTTTCTACGATCTGATCATGGAGGAGAATATTTGAGTTACGAGTTTGGTGTACATTTGAAAAATTGTGGAATAGTTTCGCAACTCACGCCACCCGGAACACCACAACGTAATGGTGTGTCCGAATGTCGTAATCGTACTTTACTAGATATGGTGCGATCTATGATGTCTCTTACTGATTTACCGCTATCATTTTGGGGTTATGCTTTAGAGACGGCCGCATTCACGTTAAATAGGGCACCATCTAAATCCGTTCAGACGACGCCTTATGAACTATGGTTTGGCAAGAAACCAAAGTTGTCGTTTCTTAAAGTTTGGGGCTGCGATGCTTATGTGAAAAAGCTTCAACCTGATAAGCTCGAACCCAAATCGGAGAAGTGTGTCTTCATAGGATATCCAAAGGAAACTATTGGATACACCTTCTATCACAGATCCGTAGGCAAGACTTTTGTTGCTAAATTCGGAAACTTTCTTGAGAAGGAGTTTCTCTCGAAAGAAGTGAGTGGGAGGAAAGTAGAACTTGACGAGGTAACTGTACCTACTCCGTCATTGGGAAATAGTACATCACAGAAAACTGTTTCTGTGAGAACTACACCAATAAGAGAGGAAGTTAATGATGATGATCATGAAACTTTAGATCAAGATACTACTGTACCTCGTAGATCAACCAGAGTAAGATCCGCACCAGAGTGGTACGGTAATCCTGTTCTGGAAGTCATGCTACTAGATCATGATGAACCTACGAACTATGAAGAAGCGATGGTGAGCCCAGATTCCGCAAAGTGGCTTGAAGCCATGAAATCTGAGATGGGATCCATGTATGAGAACAAAGTATGGACTTTGGTTGACTTGCCCGATGATCGGCAAGCAATTGAGAATAAATGGATCTTTAAGAAAAAGACTGACGCTGATGGTAATGTTACTATCTACAAAGCTCGACTTGTCGCAAAAGGTTTTCGACAAGTTCAAGGAGTTGACTACGATGAGACTTCCTCACCCGTAGCGATGCTTAAGTCTGTCAGAATCATGTTAGCAATTGCCGAATTTTATGATTATGAAATTTGGCAAATGGATGTAAAAACCACATTCCTGAATGGATTTCTGGAAGAAGAGTTGTATATGATGCAACCCGAAGGTTTTGTCGATCCAAAAGGAGCTAACAAAGTGTGCAAACTCCAGCGATCCATTTATGGACTGGTGCAAGCATCTCGGAGTTGGAATAAACGCTTTGATAGTGTGATCAAAGCATTTGGGTTTATACAGACTTTTGGAGAAGCCTGTATTTACAAGAAAGTGAGTGGGAGCTCTGTAGCATTTCTGATATTATATGTGGATGACATATTACTCATTGGAAATGATATAGAATTTCTGGATAGCATAAAGGGATACTTGAATAAAAGTTTTTTGATGAAAGACCTCGGGGAAGCTGCTTACATATTAGGCATAAAGATCTATAGAGATAGATCAAAACGCTTAATTGGACTTTCACAAAGCACATACCTTGACAAGATTTTGAAGAAGTTCAAAATGGATCAAGCAAAGAAAGGGTTCTTGCCTGTGTTACAAGGTGTGAAGTTGAGCCAGACTCAATGCCCGACCAATGCAGAAGATAGAGATAAAATGAAAGATGTCCCCTATGCTTCAGCCATAGGCTCTATCATGTATGCAATGCTGTGTACCAGACCTGATGTGTGCCTTGCTATAAGTTTAGCAGGGAGGTACCAAAGTAATCCAGGAGTGGATCACTGGACAGCGGTCAAGAACATCCTGAAATACCTGAAAAGGACTAAGGATATGTTTCTCGTATATCGAGGTGACAAAGAGCTCACCGTAAGAGGTTACGTTGATGCAAGCTTTGACACTGATCCGGATGATTCTAAATCGCAAACCTGATACGTGTTTACTTTAAACGGTGGAGCTATCAGTTGGTGCAGTTCTAAACAAAGCGTCGTAGCAGGATCTACATGTGAAGCGGAGTACATAGCTGCTTCGGAAGCAGCGAACGAAGGAGTCTGGATGAAGGAGTTCATATCCGATCTAGGTGTCATACCTAGTGCATCGGGTCCAATGAAAATCTTCTGTGACAATACTGGTGCAATTGCCTTGGCAAAGGAATTCAGATTTCACAAAAGAACCAAACACATCAAGAGACGCTTCAACTCCATCCGGGATTTAGTCCAGGTGGGAGACATAGAGATTTGCAAGATACATACGGATCTGAATGTTGCAGACCCGTTGACTAAGCCTCTTCCACGAGCAAAACATGATCAGCACCAAGGCTCCATGGGTGTTAGAATCATTACTGTGTAATCTAGATTATTGACTCTAGTGCAAGTGGGAGACTGAAGGAAATATGCCCTAGAGGCAATAATAAAGTTATTATTTATTTCCTTATATCATGATAAATGTTTATTATTCATGCTAGAATTGTATTAACCGGAAACATAATACATGTGTGAATACATAGACCAACAGAGTGTCACTAGTATGCCTCTACTAGACTAGCTCGTTAATCAAAGATGGTTATGTTTCCTAACCATAAACAAAGAGTTGTTATTTGATTAATGAGGTCACATCATTAGTTGAATGATCTGATTGACATGACCCATTCCATTAGCTTAGCACCCGATCGTTTAGTATGTTGCTATTGCTTTCTTCATGACTTATACATGTTCCTATAACTATGAGATTATGCAACTCCCGTTTACCGGAGGAACACTTTGGGTACTACCAAACGTCACAACGTAACTGGGTGATTATAAAGGAGTACTACAGGTGTCTCCAATGGTAGATGTTGGGTTGGCATATTTCAAGATTAGGGTTTGTCACTCCGATTGTCGGAGAGGTATCTCTGGGCCCTCTCGGTAATACACATCACATAAGCCTTGCAAGCATAATAACTAAGATGTTAGTTATGAGATGATGTATTACGAAACGAGTAAAGAGACTTGCCAGTAACGAGATTGAACTAGGTATTGGATACCGACGATCGAATCTCGGGCAAGTAACATACCGATGACAAAGGGAACAACGTATGTTGTTATGCGGTCTGACCGATAAAGATCTTCGTAGAATATGTAGGAGCCAATATGGGCATCCAGGTCCCGCTATTGGTTATTGACCGGAGACGTGTCTCGGTCATGTCTACATTGTTCTCGAACCGTAGGGTCCGCACGCTTAACGTTACGATGACAGTTATTATGAGTTTATGCATTTTGATGTACCGAAGGTTGTTCGGAGTCCCGGATGAGATCACGGACATGACGAGGAGTCTCGAAATGGTCGAGACGTAAAGATTGATATATTGGAAGTCTATGTTTGGAGATCGGAAGTGTTCCGGGTGAAATCGGGATTTTACCGGATTACCGGGAGAGTTACCGGAACCCCCCGGGAGCCAAATGGGCCTACATGGGCCATTGTGGAAAGGTGAAAGGGGCTGCCAAGGAGGGCTGCGCACCTCCCCCCCTCCCCTAGTCCTATTAGGACTAGGAGAGGTGGCCGGCCACCTCTCTCTCTTTCCCTCTCCCTTTTTCCCAAGGAGTCCTAGTTGGAATAGGATTGGAGGGGGGAGTCCTACTCCCGGTGGGAGTAGGACTCCTCCTGCGCCTCCCCTCTTTGGCCGGCCAGCCCCCTCCCTCCAACCTTTATATACGGGGGCAGGGGACACCCCAAGACACACAAGTTGATCCTTGAGATCGTTCCTTAGCCTTGTGCGGTGCCCCCTGCCACCAAATTCCACCTCGATCATACCGTTACAGTGCTTAGGCGAAGCCCTGCGTCGGTAGTACATCAAGATCGTCACCACGCCGTCGTGCTGACGGAACTCTTCCTCGACGCTTTGCTGGATCGGAGCCCGAGGATCATCATCGAGCTGAACGTGTGCTAAGAACTCGGAGGTGCCGGAGTAACGGTGCTTGGATCGGTCGGATCGGGAAGAAGACGTACGACTACTTCCTCTATGTTGTTTGATCGCTTCCGCAGTCGGTCTGCATTGGTACGTAGACAACACTCTCCCCCTCGTTGCTATGCATCACCATGATCTTGCGTGTGCGTAGGAAATTTTTTGAAATTACCGCGTTCCCCAACAAAGATACCCGAACAAGCCCCTCAGAGGATTACTTTCCATAGTAACAAGTGACAGTAAATTTCAGCACACTATATAAATTTTTCCTTACCAAATTCCACCTACCAAAGGCGCTTCACTCCCCGGCAACGGTGCCAGAAAAGACTCCTGATAACCCACAAGTATAGGGGATCTATCGTAGTCCTTTCGATAAGTAAGAGTGTCGAACCCAACGAGGAGCAGAAGGAAATGATAAGCGGTTTTCACCAAGGTATTCTCTGCAAGTACTAAAATAAGTGGCAACAGATAGTTTTGTGATAAGATAATTTGTAACGAGCAACAAGTAACAAAAGTAAATAAAGTGCAGAAAGGTGGCCCAATCCTTTTTGTAGCAAAGGACAAGCCTGGACAAACTCTTATATAAGGAAAAGCGCTCCCGAGGACACATGGGAATATCGTTAAGCTAGTTTTCATCATGTTCATATGATTTGCGTGCGGTACTTTGATAATTTGACATGTGGGTGGACCGGTGCTTGGGTGCTATTCTTACTTGAAGAAGCATCCCACTTATGATTAACCTCTATTGCAAGCATCCGCAACTACAACAAAAGTATTAAGGTAAACCTAACCATAGCATGAAACATATGGATCCAAATTAGCCCCTTACGAAGCAACGCATAAACTAGGGTTTAAGCTTCTATCACTCTAGCAACCCATCATCTACTTATTACTTCCCAATGCCTTCCTCTAGGCCCAAATAATGGTGAAGTGTTATGTAGTAGACGTTCACATAACACCACTAGAGGCTAGACAACATACATCTCATCAAAATATCGAACGAATACCAAATTCACATGACTACTAATAACAAGACTTCTCCCTTGTCCTCAGGAACAAATGTAACTACTCAGAAAGCATATTCATGTTCATAATCAGAGGGTTAATAATAAGCCTAAAGGATCTGAACATATGATCTTCCACCAATTAAACCAACTACCATCAACTACAAGGAGTAATTAACACTACTAGCAACCTACTAGCACCAATCCCGGACTCGATGACAAGAATTGGATACAAGAGAAGAACTAGGATTTATAGATGAGATGGTGCTGATGAAGATGTTGATGGAGATTGCCCTCTCCCGATCAGAGGAGCGTTGGTGATGACGATGGCGATGATTTCCCCCTCCGGGAGGGAAGTTTCCCCGGCAGAACAGCTCTGCCGGAGCCCTAGATTGGTTCCGCCAAGGTTCTGCCTCGTGGCGGCGGAGTTTCATCCCGAAAGGTTGCTTCTGGTTTTTTCTCGATGAAAGACTTCAATAGTAGAAGATGGTCATCAGAGAGCCACCAGGGGGCCCACGAGGTAGGGGGCACGCCCTAGGGGGGCGCCCCCACCCTCGTGGACAGGGTGTGGGCCCCCTGGTATTCATCTTTGGTGAGGATTTTTCATTATTTATTATAAGGTATTCCGTGGAGTTTCAGGACTTTTGGAGTTGTGCAGAATAGGTCTCTAATATTTGCTCCTTTTCCAGCCCAGAATTCCAGCTGCCGGCATTCTCCCTCCTTATGTAAACCTTGTAAAATAAGAGATAATAGCCATAAGTATTGTGACATAATGTGAAATAACAACCCATAATGCAATATATGTCGATAAAAGCATGATGCAAAATGGACGTATCACCTGGCGCTTTGTGTCGCGGTACCCGAGTGGCACGGACTAGGAGAAGCACGCCAGCTTTTGGGCTCGAACAAGGGTGGCTCGTGAGAAGGCAGAGAAGGGAGAAAAAATGATCCCGAGGGCACCTGCCTAGCCCCCTCGCGAGGCATGTGAGAGAGAGAACGCGAGCAAACCCGAGCTGGAAAAATGCAGCGAGAGGTGAGGGGGTCAGATCAGCAAGGAACGCCAAAAGCAAACTTCAATTAAGGAAAAGCAAGACAACTACGGAAAGAAAATGAAAAGCCGCGTCTGGCACCTAATCTAGACTTCAAGTCTTCTCACCAGCGCGGAGCTAAGGGCTGCCCCTAGGTGTGGGCGGGAGCCCCAGGGCCTAAGGCCGGCACTCCTGAGACTGTCGGGCGTGTACGGCCCCAACTCATTAGTACATGAGAGTGTCACGGGCGGCGATTCTTCACAGCCACCGGGCCTTCTTCATAGGCTCTGGGCCTTTCTTCACCGGCTTTGGGCCTTTCTTCACAGGCTTTGGGCCTTGCTTCATGGGCAGAACTTCCGAAGGTGCTGGATGTTCCAGGCGTTTTGGATTGGTACCCCGTCTTGTGTCTCCAGGCACACGGCGCCAGGCCTGGAGATGTGGACAACCTTAAATGGGCCCTCCCACATTGGTGAAATCTTATGCAACCCTTCCTTGGAGAGAACCCGCCTCAGGACTAGGTCGCCCGTCTCGAGTGTCCTGGAGCGGACGTTGCGGCAGTGGTATCACCGCAATGCTTGCTAGTACTTCGCCGCCCGTAGCGCAGCTTTGCGGTGACGTTCCTCCCCCAGCACGAGGTCCATCCCCCCCGTGCCATCCTCCTACGTTTCGTCGAACGCCAGGACCCGTGCACAACGATGCTTGACCTCGTGAGGAAGGACCGCTTCGGCTCCGTAGACGAGGAAGAATGGAGTCTCTCCCGTTGGCTTGGTAGCGGTGGTTCGGATGGACCACAATACGGACTGGAGGTCATCATGCCAGCCTCTGCCACAGGCCTCCAGCTTCTTCTTGAAGGTCCTGGTCTTGAGGCCCCTCAGGACCTCCGCGTTAGCACGTTCGGCCTGACCATTACTCCTGGGGTGGGCCACTTAAGCGTAGCAGATCTACGTTACAAGGTTAGCACAGTAGGTTTTGAAGAGGTTGCTGTAAACTGCGAACCGTTATCTGTGATGATACGGTTGGGGACCCCGAAGCGGCTTACGAGGCCCTTGATGAACTTGACAGAAGAGCCAGCCGGGATGGTACGGACGGCTTCCACTTCCGCCCACTTGGCGAACTTGTCAATGGCGACGTAGAGGTAGCGGTAGCCCCCTGGCGCTCGAGGGAACGGGACTAGGATATCCAGCCCCCAAACTGCGAACGGCCATGTGAGTGGGATAGTTTGAAGACCCTGAGCTGGCTGATGGATTTGCTTGGCGTGGAACTAGCAAGCTTCGCTGGACTTCACCAGCCCGGCTGTGTCGTTGAGTGCGGTAGGCCAGTAGAATCCACTGCGGAACACCTTGCCGACAAGGGTCCATGATGACGAGTGGTGTCTGCAGTCCCCGCCGTGTATATCAATCAGTAACCCCCTTCCTTGATCGCTGGATATGCAATGCAGCGTGACATCATTCGGTCGTTTCCTGTATAACTCACCGTCTTAGATACAGTATGTCGTGGCTTGCCGGGCCATGCGCTCTGCCTCCTCTTCCTTCTCCAGCAGCGTCCCGTGCGTTAAGTACTCCTTGAATTCTTTGGTCCAGCATTCCTCCTAGTGCTCGAGCGCCAAGATGAGCTGAGCTCCTGAGGTCGGGCCACAGGTTGGGGCTCCTGTGGCCAGAGGCTGGGGGAGCTCCTCTCGAGCTTGAATCGTGCTTGAAAGAGGTGGCGCAGCTGATGGCTTGAAGAGCCGCTCCTCAAAGACGCCCAGCTCCTGCGGTTGCCGCTTGGATGCTCTCCTGGAGATGACGTCAGCCTCCTTGTTGGTGCCCTGGGGCACGTGCTGTAGCTCCAGGCCCTAGGACTGTTTCTCCATCTTCCGCACCTTCACAAGGTAGGCCTCCATATGCTCGTCCTTCGGCTCGTACACCTTGTTGGAGAAGTTGACAAGGAGTTGTGAGTCGCCTCTAACGGTGAGGCGCTTCACCCCTAGAGCCGCTGCAGCCTTCAGGCCAGCTATGAGGCCTTCGTATTCTGCGATATTGTTGGAGACCTTCTCACCGTGCTGAAAGCAGAGTTGCACGACATAGTAGAGCTTGTCCTGGGTGGGAGAGATGAGCACTGCTCTAGCCCCCGCGCCCTGGTGCGCGAAGGCGCCATCGAAATACATGACCCAGCCGTCCGGGGCCTCACTTCCTGGGGAGGTGGACCGGTCTTCTCCTTCCTCAAGTGTCGCGGAATCCGTCCATTCTGCCACAAAGTCAGTGAGTGCGGCCCCTTTGATGACCCTGGTAGTGCTGAACTCCAACTGGAATGCTTGCAGCTCAATGTTCCACTCAGCGGCCCTTCCGGACGAGTGAGGGCTCCTAAGTGCCCTCTCCAATGGGTAGGCTGAGACGACCTTGATGGGGTGGCCCTAGAAGTAGTGTTGTAGCTTGCGTGAGGCCACCAGGAGTGCGAGTAGGAGTTTCTGGGGCATGGCGTAGCGTGCCCTTGCGTCCTATAATACAGTGATGACGAAGTACACCGGGTGTTCGACGAGGGTTGGCACACTGTCGAGGCTCGGGTCATGCGTAGATCGGGGAATATCCTGAGGTGGGAGGATCCCTGAGACCTAATTGTCCTCGGGGGCTTCTACGATGCCGCCCTGCTGAGCTTGGCCTTCCACCGCTGACGCCTTTGTTGCGCCTTCCTGACCCCGCGCCACTTCAGCCCTGGCTTGGTGCGGTGCGCCCTTGGCTTGGCGCTCCTCCCGAACCGCCACCAACACCGCGTTGGCGGAGTACGGGGTGGCAGCAAGGTAGAGTACCAGAGGTTCGAGGGGTCGCGGTGCCACCATCACCGGGGGCTAGTAAGGCATTTCTTGAGGTCTTGGAAGGCCCGGTCGGCCTCCGGGTTCCACTCGAATGGGCCCTTCTTCATCATGAGCTTGAAGAAAGGTAAGGCACGCTCTCCTAGTTTGGAGATGAAACGCCCTAACGCGGTCACCCGCCCAGCTAGCTTATGCATCTCTTTGAGGGTCTGTGGTGGGCTGATGTCCTCGATGGCCTTGATCTTCTCTGGGTTAGCCTTGATCCCTCTATGGGAATGAGGAATCCCAGCAGTTTGCCAGAGGGGACGCCGAACACACACTTCTCCGGGTTGAGCCTCAAGTTCACTTAGCGTAGGCTCTCTAAGGTCTCCTCCATTTCTTGAATCAATGTCCTCGCCTCGCGAGACTTGACCACTATGTCATCGATGTAGGCCTCTGTGTTTCTCCCGAGCTGCCGCCCTAGAGCAATGTGCATCAACCGCTGAAAAATCACGCCCGTGTTGCGCAGCTCGAAGGGCATACAGGTGTAGCAGTACACCCCACATGGTGTTAGGAAGGCCGTCTTCTCCACATCTTCCACCGCCATCTTGATTTGCTGATACCCTGAGAACGCATCCAGGAAGCATAGCAGGTCACACTCGGCGGTGGAGTCGACAATCTGGTCAATGCACGGGAGTGGGAACGGATCTTGGGGGCAGGGTTTGTTAAGATTGGTGAAGTCAACGCACATCCATTCCTTCTCGCCTTTTTTAGCACTATGACAGGGTTCGCCAGCCATTCGGGGTATCGGACCTCTCGGATGGCACCTGCCACTGCCAGCTTGCATGTCTCTTGGACGATGAAGGCCTGCTTCTCAGTGGACTATCGTCTTGCTCGCTGCTTCACGGGGCGGATGTTGCGGCATACCCTTAGATGATGCTGGATCACCTCCCTCGGGACCCTACCAGCTGATTGGGCTCCCACGCGAATATCTCCTTGTTCATGCGCAAGAACCTCACCAGGGCTTCTTCTTGTTCCTGGTCAAGGCCGGCTCCTATGGTAAAGGTGGCTCCTGAAGGCCCATCCTTGCTGACTAGTACCTGCTTGGTTTCTGCCTTGTCTTGGGTGAACAGCTGCTTCTTCTTGGTGGGCGCGGCCTCCCTGGCCGCGGGGGAACTGGCGTTGGCGGGTTGTGCTGCTGCCGCGGTCTTGAAGGCGAGCGTGAGCGCCGTCACGACCTCCTTTGTGTCTCCCTTGATGGCGAGGACGCCCTTGCTCCCTGGCATCTTCATGAGCTTGAAGCCGGATGAGTCGCTGCCATGAACCGAGCGAGAGCCGTGTACCCGAGGATGGTGTTGTACGGGAGACCGATGCGAGCGATGTCGAAGCCCACCAGCTCAGTGCGGTGGTTGTCGCGTGTGCCGAAGGTGACAGGGAGGCAGATCTACCCCAGGGAGTGGGCAGTTCCACCACCCACTCCCGAGAAGGGCTTACTGAGGCCGAGCCGCTCAAGTGGCACGTGGATAAGGCTGAAGGCTTCCATGGAGAGCAAGTTGAGGCTAGCACCACCGTCGATGAGGGTATTGGTGACGGCCACGTTCAGATGGTGGGCATGTAGAGCATCGGGAGCATTCTGGAGCCAGCGATGGAGTCGGGGTGGTCATCTGAGCCGAAGGTGAGGTCGGCCTCTGGCGCAGCCCAGCCCAATGGAGCCCCCGGGCGCTTGGAGGTGGCCCCAACCTGACGGAGGATTGGCTTGGCGTGGCGGTCTGACGTCGGTGCTTGAGAGCCGCCCAGCAGGGCCGCGACTGCGTGGTGCATCGGCACCGCGTAGCGAGCAGTGAAGAGGTCACGCAGCTCCTCCCAAGGTGCCACCGTGGATCCGGGAAGGTTGAGCAGCCAGGCGCGCGGCTCGCCGGCGAGGGCCATGGGAAGCCAGTTGGCCATGACCTTGTCATCACCCCCGGCTTCGAGGAAGGCCTCCTCGTACGCCAGTAGGAAAGTTGACGGGTCCGTCGCGCCGCTGTAGCGCGGCAGCATCTCCGGCCTGAACTTGGGCGGCCACTGCACCCGCCATAGGGCGGGGGCAAGGGCTAGGAGCCCCCTGGCCCCATTGTCAACGCTGACCGTCGGAGTCGGTGGCAGGGCGCCTGCCAAGTGGGCGAAGCGTAGTGGCGACGGAGCGCAGATCGACGAAGGGGAGCTACGGCACACCCCTGCCTGGAGCGCCAAATGTCGGATGTGGGGTTCCGGCAAACCCTTAAGGTTCGAACACTGGGGTGCGCGCGAAGTCTTTTCCTCCCACTGATCTATGCCCTAGCTCACTAAGATCTCTCGGACGAACTCGACCAACTCGCAACACAGAAAGACACAAGATTTATACTGGTTCGGGCCACCGTTGTGGTGTAACACCCTACTCCAGTGTGGTGGTGGTGGATTGCCTCCAGGGCTGATGATGAACAATACAAGGGGAAGAACAGCCTCCTGAGGTTGAGGTGTTGTTGTGCTTGGCTAACTTGTGTGGTTCTAGGTGGTCTAAAAACTATCTCCCTGCCTATGGTGGCGGCTAGTCCTATTATAGAGGCCCTGGTCCTCTTCCCAAATATTGAGAGGGAAGGGAGCCAACAACGGTAGGAAAATTTGAAGGGGGACAACTTGTACAAGCTATCCTGAGAAAGGCGGTCTTCGGCTGCGAAAGGCTCTGGTGGTGATGCCATCTTGGGCTCCACGATGACGTCCGTCTTGCCGTCCTTCTGGTCCTGGTCTTGTTGCACCGATATGGCAACCTTTGCCTGATGCCTCGGTACTCCTTGCCTGCGCAGACCTCCCTAGCACCAAAGAGGAAACAAGGACGCTACGCGCTGGCGCCCGCCTGGTGTCGATCTTCATGGCTCACGTCATGAGAGCCTCGTGAGGTTTGCCTTGCCTTGATATCTCCACTCCTGGTGAGCCTTCCCGACTAGGCCACTCCAAAGGAGGTCTTGTGTCGTCCACCTCGCGAGGCCTGGCCCCTCGCGAGGGTCTTGGATGCCTTGTTGACGAATATGGGCCATACGACCTGCTGGCTTAGCCACGCAGCGGGCGGCAGGCAGGCAAGTCTGGGGACCCCCGTTCCCAGAATGCTGACAAAAGGGTCCTCCCAAGGGGCCGAGAGCTTGTGCTGGCCAGCTGTTTGCTGGATCAGTCGGAGCACATGGTCCCCCTCTCAGAAGGATCGTGGCTTGACCTTCCGGCTATGATAGCGGCGCAGGCCATGCTGGTAGATGGCAGAATGGCTGAGTGCCATCAGGCAGCCCTCTTCCAACAGGTTGGCGCTGTCTTCTCGCACCTCTTTCGCCGCCGTCTCTGTGTACATGGTGACGCGAGGCGAGTCAAACTTGATGTCAGTTGGGATGACGGCCTTGGTCGCGTATATGAGGAAGAAGGGAGTGAAGCCGGTTGCTTTGTTCGGCATGGACCGGAGACTCTAGGGGACGGCCGGCAGCTCTTCGACCCAACATCCGGCTGAGCGCTCAGCGGCTTGACCAATTGGGACGATTCCAGATAGGATGAGGCCATTTGCTCGCTCCATCTGGCTGTTTGACCACGGATGGGCAACGGACGCTATGTCCAGCCAGAAGCCCTGCATCACGTAGAAACTAGACAAGGCGCCTTTGGCAAAGTTGGTGCCGTTGTCGGTGATGATGTTGTGTGGTACGCCGTACCAAATGGTGATGTCCGCGATGAAAGTCAAAGCAGTCGGACCATTCAGCTTTTTGATTGGCTTTGCTTCAATCGACTTGGTGAATTTGTCCACGGCGACCAACAGATGGGTCAAGCCGCCGTGTACCGTCTTCAATGGACCCACCATGTCCAGCCCCCAGACGGCGAATGGCCAAGTGAGGGGGATGGTCTTGAGTGCAGAAGCCGGCAGGTGTTGCTTGGAGCTGAAGCCTTGGCATCCGTTGCACTTCTTGACCAAATCATTGGCGGCGTCCAAAGCAGTCGGCCAGAAGAACCCGTGGCAAAAAGCTTTGACGACAAGGTATCTGGAGGCCGCGTGGTGGCCGCACTCGACTTGATGAATATCTCTGAGGATTGCTTTGCCTTTCTCTGGCTCTATGCAATGCTGGAACATGCCAGTCACACTGTGCCTGACAAGCTCTCTGTTCACTATTGTGTATGTTTTTGCTCGGTATTGCACCTGCCGGGCCAAGGTGTCGTCGGCTGCTAGCTCTCTTCTCACCAGGAAGTTGAGGATGGGCTGGGCCCATGATGGTGCTTCTACCACTGTCATCACGGCCACTTGTACCAGGGTGGTTGGGTTGGGAGGCGGCAGGTTGGAGTCGGCCACCGCTGGCTATGATACATCTCCAATGTATCCATAATTTTTGATTGCTCCATGCTATATTATCTACTGTTTTGGCATTATTGGGCTTTATTATCCACTTTTATATTATTTTTGGGACTAACCTATTAACCGGAGGCCCAACCCAGAATTGGTGTTTTTTGCCTGTTTTAGGGTTTCGAAAGAAAGGAATACCAAACGGAGTCCAAACGGAATGAAACCTTCGGGAACTTGATTTTCTCAACGAACAAGACCTAGGAGACTTGGACCCTATGTCAAGACACAAAAGAGGAGGCCACGAGGTAGGGGCACGCCTACCCCCCCCCCCAGGCACGCCCTCCACCCTCGTGGGCCCCCTGTTGCTCCACTGACGTAATCCTTCTTCCTCTATATACCTACGTACCCCCAAATGATCAGATACGGAGCCAAAAACCTAATTCCACCGCCGCAAATTTCTATATCCACGAGATCCCATCTTGGGGCCTGTTCCGGATCTCCGCCGGAGGGTGCATCGATCACGGAGGGCTTCTACATCAACACCATAGCCCCTCCGATGAAGTGTGAGTAGTTTACCTCAGACCTACGGGTCCATAGTTATTAGCTAGATGGCTTCTTCTCTATTTTTGGTTCTCAATACAATGTTCTCCCCCTCTCTTGTGGAGAACTATTCAATGTAATCTTCTTTTTGCGGTGTGTTTGTTGAGACCGATGAATTGTGGGTTTAAGATCAAGTCTATCTATGAACAATATTTGAATCTTCTCTGAATTCTTTTATGTATGATTGGTTATCTTTGCAAGTCTCTTCGAATTATCAGTTTGGTTTGGCCTACTAGATTGATCCTTCTTGCAGTGGGAGAAGTGCTTAGCTTTGGGTTCAATCTTGCGGTGTCCTTTCCCAGTGACAGTAGGGGCAGCAAGGCTTGTATTGTATTATTGCCATCGAGGATATCAAGATGGCGTTTTCATCATATTGCATGAGTTTATCCTTCTACATCATGTCATCTTGCTTAAGGCGTTACTCTGTTTTTAACTTAATACTCGAGATGCATGCTGGATAGCGGTCGATGAGTGGAGTAATAGTAGTAGATGCAGGCAGGAGTCGGTCTACTTGTATCGGACGTGATGCCTATATACATGATCATACCTAGATATTCTCATAACTATGCTCAATTCTGTCAATTTCTCAATAGTAATTTTTTCACCCACCGTAGAATACTTATGCTCTCGAGAGAAGCCACTAGTGAAACCTATGGCCCCCGGGTCTATCTTTATCATATTAATCTCCTACTACTTAGTTATTTCATTTTCTTTTTTACTTTGCCTTTATCTTACTTTAGATCTTTATCACAAAAATACCAAAAATATCATCTTATCATCTCTATCAGATCTCACTCTCGTAAGTGGCCGTGTAGGGATTGACAACCCCTATTCGCGTTGGTTGCGAGGATTTATTTGTTTTGTGCATGTATGAGGGACTCACGCATAGCCTCCTACTGGATTGATACCTTGGTTCTCAAAAACTGAGGGAAATACTTATGCTACTTTGCTACATCATCCCTTCCTCTTCGGGGAAACCAACGCAGTGCTCAAAAGGTAGCAAGAAGGATTTCTGGCGCCGTTGCTGGGGAGGTCTACACAAAAGTCAACATACCAAGTACCCATCACATACCCTTATCTCCCGCATTACATTATTTGCCATTTGCCTCTTGTTTTCCTCTCCCCCAGTTCACCCTTGTTGTTTTATTCGCCCTCTCTCTCTATCCTCCATCTCTTTCTGTATTTGCCTCTTTTTGCCCGCTTGCTTCTTCTTTGCTTGTGTGTTTGTTTGCTTGCTTGCCACGATGGCTCAAGATAATACTAAATTATGTGACTTCACCAATACCAACAACAATGATTTTATTAGCACTCCGATTGCTCCTCTTACCGATGCTAAATCTTGTGAAGTTAATACTGCTTTGCTGAATCTTGTCATGGAAGATCCGTTTTCCGGTCTTCCTAGTGAAGATGCCGCTACCAATCTAAATAGCTTCGTTGATTTGTGTGGTATGCAAAAGAAGAAAGATGTGGATAATGATATCGTTAAATTGAAGCTATTTCCTTTTTCACTTAGAGATCGTGCTAAAGCTTGATTTTCGTCTTTGCCTAAAAATAGTATTGATTCATGGAATAAGTGCAAAGATGCTTTTATCTCTTAGTATTTTCCTCCTGCTAAGATCATCTCTCTTAGAAACAATATTATGAATTTTAAGCAACTTGATCATGAACATGTTGCACAAGCTTGGGAGAGAATGAAACTAATGATACGTAATTGCCCTACTCATGGTTTAAATTTGTGGATGATTATACAAAATATTTATGCCGGATTGAATTTTGCTTCTAGAAATCTTTTAGATTCAGCCGTGGGAGGCACTTTTATGGAAATCACTCAAGAGAAGCTACTAAACTCCTAGATAATATTATGGTTAATTATTCTCAATGGCATACTGAAAGATCTACTAAAAAGGTGGATGCGATAGAAGAAATTAATGTTTTGAGTGGAAAGATGGATAAAATTATGAAATTATTTTCTAATAAGAGTGTTTCTTCTGATCCTAATGACATGCCCTTGTCTACTTTGATTGAGAATAATAATGAATCTATGTGTGTGAATTTTGTTGGTAGGAACAATTTTGGTAACAACACATATAGAGCAAATTTTAATCCTAGGCCTTATCCTAGTAATCCCTCTAATAATTATGGTAATTCCTACAACAATTCTTATGGAAATTATAATTAGATACCCTCTGATTTTTAATCTAATATTAAAGAATGTATTACTTTGCAAAAGAATTTTAATGCTTTGATTGAAGAATAATTGCTTAAGATTGATGAGTTGGCTAGGAACGTTGATAGAATTTCTCTTGATGTTGATTCTTTGAAACTTAGATCTATTCCACCTAAGCATGATATCAACGAGTCTCTCAAAGCCATGAGAATTTCCATTGATGAGTGCAAAGAAAGAACCGCTAGGATGCGTGCTAAGAAATTAGATGCCTTTATAAGAGCGTGTTCTTCTAATTCCTATGAAAATAATGATGAAGATCTAAAAGTTATTGATTTGTCCCCTATTAAATCTATGTTTTGCAATATGAATCTTGATAATGATGGGACTGAATATGATCCATCTTTAACTAGAAGGCGCCGCAAGAATTCGGAATTTTTTGATCTTGATGCTAAAATTGATAAAAGTGGGATTGAAGAAATTGAAACCCTAGATGTTGCTAAACTGACTATTATGGATTTCAAGGAATTTAACTATGAAAATTGCTCTTTGATTGGTTGTATTTCAGTGTTGCATTCCTTGCTAAATTCTCCTCATTCTTATAGTCAAAATAAAGCGTTTACTAAACATATCATTGATGTCTTGATGCAATCTTATGAAGAAAAACTTGAATTGGAAGTTTTTATCCCAAGAAAGCTTTATGATGAGTGGGAACCAACTATTAAAATTAAAATTAAAGATCATGAATGCTATGCTTTATGTGATTTGGGTGGTAGTGTTTCCACGATTCCAAAGACTTTGTTTGATTTGTTAGGTTTCCGTCATTTTGATGATTGCTCTTTAAACTTGCACCTCGCGGATTCCACTCTTAAGAAACCTATGGGAAGAATTATTGATGTTATTATTGTTGCAAATAGAAATTACGTGCCCGTAGATTTTATTGTTCTTGACATAGATTGCAATCCTTCATGTCCTATTATTCTTGGTAGACCTTTCCTTAGAACGATTGGTGCAATTATTGATATGAAGGAAGGAAATATTAGATTCCAATTTCCATTAAGGAAAGGCATGGAACACTTTCTTAGAAATAAAATTAAATTACCTTATGAATCTATTATGGGAGCCACTTATGGATTGCGCACCAAAGATGGCAATACCTAGATCTATCCTTGCTTGTTATGCCTAGCTAGGGGCGTTAAATGATAGCGCTTGTTGGGAGGCAACCCAATTTTATTTTTATTCCTTGCTTTTTGCTCCTGTTGAGTAATAAACAATTTATCTAGCCTCTGTTTTGATTGTGTTTTTGTGTTTAATTAGTGTTTGTGCCAAGTAGAACCGTTGAGAAGACTTGGGGAAAGTCTTGTTGATCTTGCTATAAAAAGCAGAAACTTTAGCGCTCACGAGAACTACTGCCATTTTTATTTGGAAAGTGCTATTGTAACGCCCTGAGATTGTTGCGCCAGGTGTCTTCTAGTTATTCGCTATTGCTTCCTTGTCATTTGTTTGTGCATCATGCATTTCATATCATGTCATCATGTGCATCGCATTTGCATACGTGTTGGTCTCATGCATCCGAGCATTTTCCCCGTTGTTCGTTTTGCAATCCGACACTCCTATGTCCTCCGGCGCCCTCCTTTTGCCTCTTTTCATGTGCGGGTGTTGACATTCTCGTATAGGACCGAGATTTGCCAAGCGGCCTTGGTTCGCCACCGGTAGACCGCCTGTCAAGTTTCATGCCATTTGGAGTCCATTTGATACTCCAACGGTTAACTGGGGAACCATAAAGGCCTCGTGTGTGTTGCAGCCCAACACCCCTCCAAAGTGGGCCAAAACCCATCCAAACCCCCTCCATCCTCTCGGTCGTTCGATCACGATCGCGTGGCCGAAAACCGCACCTCATTTGGACTCTCCTAGCGCCCTCTACCTATAAATAGGTCCTCCCCTCCATTTTTTTCGCGGATGAACCCTAGCCCTCTCCCTCCTCGCGCTGCTGGACATGTCCGCCCGGCGGCCGGACACGTCCACCACAGCCCAGCCACGTCGCCCGACCTATCACCGCACGCCATGTCACCCTGGCGGGCGCTCCCGGCCAACGGGAGCACGCCACGTCGCCTCCGCCGCAGGCCCGCCAAGCCCATCCACGGCCCGCTCGGGCCCGGACGCCGCCGCGCGAGCTCGGATCCGTTGCACCGCCGCCTGCGCGCATCGGCGACCGTGCCCGCTCGCCGGAATCGCCATCCGCCCCCGCGCCGCCTCCTCCACTCCCGCCGGCGCTCGCCGCGTCCCCACCGCCCAACGCGCCGCCCCACGCGCCACACTCCACCGCCGGCCGCCGCTCCGGCGTGCGGGCTCCGCCGCCACCACCGCGCTGCCCCGTGCCTAGCTTGCCGCCGCCTCGCCATGCCTCCCGCGCGCCGCCTCCGTCCGCTCGCCGCCCGGCGACACGCTCCGCCTCGCCGGCGACCCCCGCCGTCCGTCCCGTCCGGATCCACTGCGGGGTCGATAAGATCCACCAATCCACCCATCCAAACGCTGGCCCCATCCCCGGATCTCTCCATCCCGGTATCTCCTCGTCCGCCCGTTGACTTTTCCCCGAGGTGCTATTTTCACTAAGTCCCTGAAAACTCACATACTGGTGCTATGTTTGACCTGCCATATCTCTTCATCCGTAGCTCCGTTTTGCATGTATGATATATCGAAATGTTCATCATGAGCTGCTCTACATTTCATTCCATTGTGCCATGCTTGTTTGAGTCCATCTTGATGCCCTAATGACTGTTGCAAGAGTGCTTCATAATGTTAGTTGCTCATTCTTAGCAGATCTTGAGCATTTGTCATTTTTGCCATGATTGTTGTAATGCTATATTTTATGTATTGTGTGAAGTGGCGATTGTAATACAACTCTTTATCCCTCTCTTATTCAGTACATGGGATGTGTAAAGATTACCCCTCTTGCGACATGCCTACTTTGCGGTTATGCCTCTAAGTCGTGCTCCGACACATGGGAGATATAGCCGCATCGTGGGTGTTACAGCTATTTCATTAATTCTTTTGGCAGATGATTAATAGATAAATTCCTCACATCCAGCAATTTATTTGAGAATTTTTGGGGGTCCAGATCTTGCGCTAGCTACAGATTACTACAGACTGTTCTGTTTTTGACAGATTCTGTTTTTCGTGTGTTGTTTGCTTATTTTGATGAATCTATGGCTATTAAAATAGTTTATAAACCATAGAGAAGTTGGAATACAGTAGGTATAACACCAACATAAACAAATAATTAGTTCATTATAGTACCTTGAAGTGGTCTTTTGTTTTCTTTCGCTAACGGAGCTCACGAGATTTTCTACTTTGAGTTTTGTGTTGTGAAGTTTTCATGTTTTTGGTAAAGATTTGATGGATTATGGAACAAGGAGTGGCAAGAGCCTAAGCTTGGGGATGCCCATGGCACCCCCAAGATAATCTAAGGACACCTAAAAGCCAAAGCTTGGGGATGCCCCAGAAGGCATCCGCTCTTTCGTCTACTTCTATCGGTAACTTTACTTGGAGCTATATTTTTATTCGCCACATGATATGTGTTTTGCTTGGAGCGTCTTGTATGATCTGAGTCTTTACCTTTTAGTTTACCACAATCATCCTTGCTGTACACACCTTTTGAGAGAGCCATAGATGATTTGGAATTTGCTAGAATACTCTATGTGCTTCGCTTATATCTTTTGAGTTATATAGTTTTGCTCTAGTACTTCACTTATATCTTTTAGAGCACGGTGGTGGATTTGTTTTATAGAAACAATTGATCTCTCATGCTTCACTTAGATTATTTTGAGAGTCTTAAATAGCATGGTAATTTGCTTAAAATCCTAATATGCTAGGTATTCAAGATTAGTAAAATTTTCTTATGAGTGTTTTGAATACTAAGAGAAGTTTGATGCTTGATGGTTGTTTTGAGATATGGAGGTAATAATATCAAGCAACTAGTTGAGTAGTTGTGAAATTGAGAAATTCTTGTGTTGAAGTTTGCAAGTCTCGTAGCATGCACGTATGGTAAACAATATGTAACAAATTTGAAACATTAGGTGTTATTTGATTGTCCTCCTTATGAGTGGAGGTCGGGGACAAGCGATGGTCTTTTCCTACCAATCTATCCCCCTAGGAGCATGCGCGTAGTGCCAAGGTTTTTGATGACTTGAAGTTTTTTGCAATAAGTATGTGAGTTCTTTATGACTAATGTTGAGTCCATGGATTATACGCACTCTCACCCTTCCATCCTTGCTAGCCTCTTCGGTACCGTGCATTGCCCTTTCTCACATCGAGAGTTGGCGCAAACTTCGCCGGTACATCCAAACCCCATGATATGATACGCTCTTTCACACATAAACCTCCTTATATCTTCCTCAAAACAGCCACCATACCTACCTATTATGGCATTTCCATAGCCATTCCGGGATATATTGTCATGCAACTTTCCACCATTCCGTTTATCATAACACATTCATTATTGTCATATTTCTTAGCATGATCATGTAGTTGACATAGTATTTGTGGCAAAGCCACCATTCATAATTCTTTCATACATGTCACTCTTGGTCCATTGCATATCCCTGTACACTGCCGGAGGCATTCATATAGAGTCATCTTTTGTTCTAGTATCGAGTTGTAATCATTGAGTTGTAAATAAATAGAAGTGTGATGATCATCATTTTATAGAGCATTATCCCAAGTGAGGAATTAAAAAAAAGAAAGAGAAAGGCCATAAAAAATAAAGAAAGAAGGCCCAAAAAAAGAGAGAAGGGACAATGTTACTATCCTTTGCCACACTTGGGCTTCAAAGTAGCACCATAATCTTCATGATAGAGAGTCTCTTGTTTTGTCACTTTCATATACTAGTGGGAATTTTCATTATAGAACTTGGCTTGTATATTCCAACAATGGGCCTCCTCAAGTACCCTAGGTCTTCGTGAGCAAGCAAGTTGGATGCACACCCACTTAGTTTCTTTTGTTGAGCTTTCATACATTTATAGCTCTAGTGCATCGGTTGCATGGCAATCCCTACTCCTTGCATTAACATCAATCGGTGGGCATCTCCATAGCCCATTGATTAGCCTCGTTGATGTGAGGATTTCTCCTTTTTGTCTTCTCCAGATAACCCCCCTCATTATATTCTATTCCACCCATAGTGTTATGTCCATGGCTCGCGCTCATATATTGTGTGAAAGTTTATAGGTTTGAGATTACTAAAGTATGAAACAATTGCATGGCTCGTCATCGGGGTTGTGCATGATGAGAGCATTCTTGTGTGAAGAAAATGGAGCATGACTAAATTATATGATTTTGTAGGGATGAACTTTCTTTGGCCATGTTATTTTGAGAAGACATAATTGCTTAGTTAGTATGCTTGAAGTATTATTATTTTTATGTCAATATGAACTTTTGTCTTGAATCTTTCGGATATGAATATTCATACCACAATTAAGAAGAATTACAATAAAATTATGCCAAGTAGCACTCCGCATCAAAAATTCTATTTTTATCATTTACCTACTCGAGGACGAGCAGGAATTAAGCTTGGGGATGCTTCATACGTCTCCAACGTATCTATAATTTTTTATTGCTCCATGCTATATTATCTACTCTTTTGGACATTATTGGGCTTTATTATCCACTTTTATATTATTTTTGGGACTAACCTATTAACCGGAGGCCCAACCCAGAATTGTTGTTTTTTGCCTGTTTTAGGGTTTCGAAGGAAAGGAATATCCAACGGAGTCCAAATGGAATGAAACCTTCGGGAACGTGATTTTCTCTACGCACAAGACCCAGGAGACTTGGACCCTACGTCAAGACACAAAAGAGGAGGCCACGAGGTAGGGGGCACGCCTACCCCCCCCCCCCCCCCCCAGGCGCGCCCTCCACCCTCGTGGGCCCCCTGTTGTTCCACCGCATACTCCTTCTTCCTATATATACCTACGTACCCGCAAACGATCAGATACGGAGCCAAAAACCTAATTCCACCGCCGCAACTTTCTGTATCCACGAGATCCCATCTTGGGGCCTGTTCCGGAGCTCCGCCGGAGGGGGCAACGATCACGGAGGGCTTCTACATCCACACCATAGCCCCTCCGATGAAGTGTGAGTAGTTTACCTCAGACCTACGGGTCCATAGTTATTAGCTAGATGGGTTCTTCTCTCTTTTTGGATCTCAATACAATGTTCTCCCCCTCTCTTGTGGAGAACTATTCGATGTAATCTTCTTTTTGCGGTGTGTTTGTTGAGACCGATGAATTGTGGGTTTATGATCAAGTCTATCTATGAACAATATTTGAATCTTCTCTAAATTCTTTTATGTATGATTGGTTATCTTTCCATGTCTCTTAGAATTATCAGTTTGGTTTTCCCTACTAGATTGATCTTTCTTGCAATGGGAGAAGTACTTAGCTTTGGGTTCAATCTTGCGGTGTCCTTTCCAAGTGACAGTAGGGGCAGCAAGGCACGTATTGTACTGTTGCCATCGAGGCTAACAAGATGGGTTTTTCATCATATTGCATGAGTTTATCCCTCTACATCATGTCATCTTGCTTAAGGCGTTACTCTATTTTTAACTTAATACTCTAGATGCATGCTGGATAGCGGTCGATGAGTGGACTAATAGTAGTAGATGCAGACAGGAGTCGGTCTAC
This sequence comes from Triticum monococcum, assembly GCA_034509565.1. Classification (NCBI taxonomy): domain Eukaryota; kingdom Viridiplantae; phylum Streptophyta; class Magnoliopsida; order Poales; family Poaceae; genus Triticum; species Triticum monococcum. The sequence continues at coordinate 445,452,637 of CM067845.1, forward strand.
TTGCCTCGGATGTGATGCCTATATACATGATCATACCTAGATATTCTCATAACTATGCTCCATTCTGTCAATTGCTCAACAGTAATTTGTTCACCCACCGTAGAATACTTATGCTCTCAAGAGAAGCCACTACTGAAACCTATGGCCCCCGGGTCTATCTTTATCATATTAATTTCCTACTACTTAGTTATTTCCTTTGCCTTTTACTTTTCCTTTATTTTACTTTGCATCTTTATCACAAAAAAACAAAAATATTACCTTACCATATCTATCAGATCTCACTCTCGTAAGTGGCCGTGTAGGGATTGACAACCCCTATTCGCGTTGGTTGCGAGGATTTATTTGTTTTGTGCAGGTACGAGGGACTCGTGCGTAGCCTCCTACTAGATTTATACCTTGGTTCTCAAAAACTGAGGGAAATACTTACGCTACTTTGCTGCATCATCCCTTCCTCTTTGGGGAAAACCAACGTAGTGCTCAAGAGGTAGCAGGCTGCATCGTTGAAGTCCCCGGGCCGGATGTGATTGCTGCAGCCCCCGTGCCAGGTTTTGAAGTCCCCGTGCTGGGTGGGACTATTGCAGTCTCCATGCTGCCTGACAAAGTGCCCGGGCCGGCTGCTGCAGCCCCCGGGCCAGGTGCGACTGCTGCAGTCCCCGAGGCGGATCCGATTGTTCTGGGAGCAGCCGATAGGAAGATGGACTCTGATTCCGGCGAAGGCTTGATAGACGGCTTGCGCACGCACTGGAGGGAGATGCCGGCTGATATAGCCTGCCGAGTGGAGCCGATTCGTGCCAGGGCATCTACTTGCTCGTTGTCGGCCCATGGCACATGAAGGATCTCGCACCCGTCAAAGTACCCACTGATCTATTGGACGAGGAAGCGGTAACTCTCCTTGTTCGCATCCTTGGTGTCCCAGTTGCCAAACGACTGCTGGACTACCAAGTCCGAGTCGCCGTAACACAGCACTCGGTGGATGCCAATCTCTTTGGCCAGTCGGAGCCCATGGACGAGTGCCTCATACTCGGCCACATTGTTGGAGGTGGCAAAGTGAATTTGCAATGTGCACTTGAGCTTGTCACCTTTAGGAGAGGTGAGGAGGACGCCGGCTCCTAGACTGGTGTGCATATTTGAGCCATCAAAGTGCATCCACCAATGAGTGGAATTCGGTGCTCGCGGAAGGTACTGGGTCTCGGCCCAGTCGACAAGCAAGTCGGCCAGTTCTTGGGATTTGGTGGCGGTGCGAGGCTGGTAGAGGATGGTGTAGGGAGCCAGCTCGATGGACCACTTTGCCACCCGGCCTGATGCATCTCCGTTGCCTATGATCTCAGCAAGTGGGTCAATGCAGACGACTGTGATGGAGTGCTCCTGGAAATACTGCTTGAGCTTCTTGGCGGCAAAGTATGTGTCGTAGCACATCTTCTGGTAGTGGGGGTAATTTAGCTTGGAGGTCGACTGTACATCGCTCATGTATAGTAGACAGGCCTCTGGACCGGCTATGCTCTGCCGTCTTCTGGGCATTTGACAATAATGACGGTGCTAACCACTCGGCTAGTGGTGGCGATGTAGAGGAGCATGGGCTCTTTGGCAGCCAGAGCCGCCAGGACATGCGGCGTGGTCAGCATCTTCTTGAGTTGGAGGAAAGCCTCGTCTGCCTTGCCGTTCCACTCGAAGCAAGTTGTTTTCTTCATTAGCTGGTATAGGGGCAGATCCTTCTCGCCTAGCCGACTGATGAAGAGGCTGAGAGATGCCAAGCACCCGGTGAATTTCTAGACGTCTCACAGCCGGGTAGGTCTCAGCATCCGCTCGATGGCCTTGATCTTCACGAGGTTACACTTGATGTCGTGTTCAGAGACAAGGAAACCAAGGAGCTGGCCCAATGGGACTCCGAAGACACACTTCTCTGGGTTGAGCTTGATTTGAAAACGACGCAGATTATCAAAGGTCTCCTTGAGATCCTCCAGGAGGGTGCCGCGCTTCTCCGTCTTCACCACAATATCGTCCACATAGACGTGGGCATTTCTGCCGAGTTGCTTGAGGAGGAACTTCTGCATGCAACGCTCAAACATGGCACCGGTGTTTCTCAAGCCGAATGTCATGGTCAGGTAGTAAAGGCTTCGAATGGTGTGATGAAGGCGGTCTTCAGTCGATCGGCCAAGTTCAGCTTGATCTGGTGTTAACCAGAGAAGTCATCCAAAAAAGACAATAGCTCGCATCCGGTTGTGGAGTCAATCACTTGGTCTATTCGAGGTAGGGCAAAACAGATCTTTGGGGCAGGATTTCTTGAGACTGGTGTGATCAATGCCGGTGCGCCACTTGTTGTTCTTCTTCAATACAAGGACCGGGATGGCAAGCCACTCCGGGTAGAACACTTCCATGATGAAGCCGGCTGCTAGCAGCTGGGCTATCTCTTCACCGACAATCCTTCTCTTCTCTTCTGACAGGGGTGGAGGGGTTGCTGGACCATCTTCACATCTGACCTAACATGTAGCTTGTGCTCGACGAAATCCGCCGGAACACCTGGCAAGTCTTTCGGACACCATTCAAAGATGTCCAGATTCTCACGGAGGAAATCGACGAGCTCACTTTCCTATTTGCTGTCGAGGTTGGCCCCTATGACAGTGTGCCTCTCCGGGTGCTCCGGGTCCAAGGGGATATTCTTGGTTTCTTTAGCCGGCTGGAAGGAGCCCTGGGCTTCTGACCCGTTGGGGTCTGGTGAGAGGTCCGGCTGCTTGCCAGTCATGGCCACAACCCAGTCAAGGATTCGCTTCTCAGCAGCAATCACAAGGGACTCGGCCAGCCGGCTACTGGCGGCGGCGCATGCGGCCGACTTCTGGTAGTCGTCGGTGATGACGTTGATGCCCTTGGGACCCGACATCTTCATCTTGAAGTAGCCGTAGTGAGGCACCACCATGAACTTGGCGAGCGCTGGCCGACCCAAGAGAGCATGGTAGGGGCTCTCCAGGTCAACCATCTTGAACCAAATCGGCTCCCGGCAGAAGTGATCTTTGCCTCCGAAAAGGACTTCTATCTTGATCTTGCCGATTGGTGAGCAGGAAAAGCCAGGTACAATGCCGTGGAAGACGGAACGACTGGGCTGTAGCTGCTTCTCCTTGATGCACAACTTCTCCAGGGTGTCGCAGTAGAGGATGTTGATGATGGTAGCACCGTCTATCAGGATTCCGGAGAAGCGACAGGCTCGCCTCTCTATTGAAAAGGCGGCATCTAGCAGTATAGCATAGGAACCGGGAGAAGGCATCACCTCTGGCTGGTCGGCGCGGCTCCAGCTGACGGGCCTCCCAGACCAGTGCATGAACTTTGGGATATCAGAGGCGACAGCGTTCACCTCACGGTGCTGGTGCCGCCGGCTGTGCCTGTCGTCAGCCACGTTGGAGAAGATGACGTAGGCCCCATGCTCTTCGGTGAATTCATCTTGGATTGTGCCAACTGGGCGGGCCGCCGGCTGCTGACGAGGCGGAGCCGGCGGGCCGGCAGTCCTTCACCCTTGGCAATGCGGGTGAGCCAGTGGCACATCCGGGTGGTGTGGTTGGACGGCTTTGCGCCGCTGTGGAACTTGCAGGGAGCGTCAAGCGTTTGCTCGAAGGAGAAGGTGGGCAACCAAGCAGGTTTGCCACCCTTCTGACACTTGGGGCCGGGCTGCCCCCACGGCTGCTGATCTTCAACTGTTGCTACTTGCCGACTGGTGGAAGCCGGCTGGGGGCCTTGTGCTTGTTGTCGTTCGACGGCTGGCGCAGACTGGAATTGCCAGCCAACATATGAGGAGCCGGATGGATCACCTTTCCAGACGCAACCACCCGGAGCTCCGACATCGTGGATGAGTCAGCAGTGGCGTACTATCTGCTATGAGCAGCAGCTCGTCGAGTGTTGCTGGCTCGTCGCAGAGGAGTCAGTGCTTGAGTAAGGTAGCCTACCGGCGCCCAGCAGTGATGTGCTCTATGGCTTGCACTTCATGCACCCCTTCGCAAGAGTTGCGCCGTTTAGCCCACCACGTCAAGTAGTCGCAGGTGGACTCGATCGGGCCTTGGACGCACAGAGAGAGCTGGCAAGGCTTGGGTAACCGCTTGTAGGTGCTGGTGAATTTGCGGATGAAGATATCATCGAAGTCCAACAAGCTGTTGACGCTGTAGGGCTTGAGGCTGTTTAGCCATGTCTGGGCCTTGCCCTGGAGCATGAGCGGAATGTACTTTACGGCAACGCGCTCGTTGTCGTTGGCTATGCTGACGGTTGTGGAGTAGTCCACCATCCAATCCTCTGGCTTCATGGAGCCATTGTACTTGAGCGTATTTCAAGGGAGCGAGAACCCTTTGGGGAAGGGCTGGTCGCGAATGCGGGGGCCGAAGCGGGTCGGACCGATTGTATCTTCTTCTTCTAACACCATGGATCGAGCCAGTCGGTCAATCCAGTGGCGGGCGTCATTCTCTTTGACTCCTTCACGGGGGCCTAGCCAGCCTCCGAGGGTCGGTCGGGTGTTCAGCAAGAGGCGGGGAGGCGTGCCTCTCCCTGTGCGGGGAGGCGAACGACCGCCCCGCTGCTCGACTGCTCGAGGGCAGCTGTCTTGGTCGTGCTCGATGGTGATGCAGGCGCGCCGCGTCTGACTGCGGCTAGTAGCCGGATCTTGTTCTCGCCAGATGCGGGCACCGCCTGTCGGGGACCGGGAGGTCGCCCCATGCTCACGGCGGGGGGGGGGGGGGGGTTCTCAACCTGTAGCCTAGGTTCCACCACACGGCGGCCGGCTTCTTGCTGCGCAGCGGCTGCGTCGAGGAGCTGCGAGATGCGCTCCGTCATGCAGCATCGCTCGTCGCCCTCCAGGTGATCCAGCTTGTTTGCGACCACCTGGGCGGCGTGCATGTTCTCCATGGGAGTGGTGTAGATGGCGCGGTCGGCTCCCAGCATGCTGGCGACGGCCGCGCCATGCTGCCGAATGGTGCCTATTCGGCTAGGCTCGCCAGTGGCCGGCGTGCCGCAGACGGCATGGTCGATCTCGCGCTGGTAGGCTTCGTTGAGGTGCCTCATGTCTGCCAGCTTGTTGGCGCTGTCGAGCAGCGAGAGGCGGAATGATTTCAGCGTCGCTCCATCTGCGTTCTCCGCCACGGGTGCGGACAAGCCCCGCACTACCACCTGCAATGGGTCGTGGGCGGCCCCGTCGGAGGCTCCACTGTGGCTAATGAGCAACACCTCCGTGCCGGTGTTGGCGCTGGCGTCGCTAACCGCAGGAGGGAGTGGGTCATCGATGATGACCATGTTGATGGGGAAGGCATCGGGGGACGCCGCGCCGAAGTCAATGAGGATCGGGTTGGTGGACCCAACAGACTCTAGGTCGGAGGCAGGCTCGTTGGCAATGTGGAGCTTGCCAAGGAGGTTGATGAGGCAGCTCTCGGAGCTGGCTGCTCCCGCGTCGGGCGCAGGCTCATCGGAGAGGCGGATCCCACCAATGAGATCAGCAAGACAGCTTGCAGCGCAAGCGGCCTCCGCGTCATGCAGCGTGTCGATGCAAACGCCATCAGGCATGCCGGGCTGGTTGCACTCACCAAGAAGGAATAGGGTTCTCATCTAGAATGTGTCTCTGGACGACAGCGCACCTTGCCCCATGGTGGGCGCCAAATGTCGGGATGTGTAGCGACATATGCGAGGGGGTGGCTAATAATGGAGAGGGATAAAAGTACGTCATCGGGCTTTAGAAGCGGGAGTGAGTGAGACCGCGTACGCTTGCGAATCTTACCCAGGTTCAGGGCTCTCCGTGGAGATAACACCCCTAGTCCTACTCTGCGGGGTCTCCGCATGATGACTATTGTCAATAGGGTAGCTACAAGATTGCTGCTTGAGCTATTCGGCTGGAGGAGGAAGGAGGGCAAGGCTAGCTCTACTCCTCTCTCAATATGTGTGTGTGATCTCTAGGGTTCTCAACCCCTTGCATGGGGAAGCCTGTGGGGGATTATATAGGCCTACCCCCAAGGGAACAATGGTAATCCGGCCGGGTGTAGGACCCAGCCGTCAGCGTCTCTAGGCGTTGGCTTCTCCGCTGGCTGCTGGGGCCCGCCTCTTGGTGGGTCCGGCTGGCTGTCATGTACTCGGCCGGTAGGCCAGGCCCACCGCTTGCGGGTCTTGCCGATCACTTTATATTGTAGCCTTGCTACTGATGATGGAGGCTTTATAGGGGGGGAGCGTGGCTACAGACTCGCTGCCTGGCGGGTGCTTACTATATCCACACCCCGTCTCATCTGGTTAACCCCGTCTCATTTGGTTGATGGCGCACAGACTTCGGGGGAGGGAGGGTCGCCTGCTAGGAGTCGGCCAGCCCTTGACGCCGCCTTCTGGGGGTTCACCGCCTTCTGGTGGCTCACAGACAGGTAGGGCCCACCACCTGCAGGCCGTACGGACCGCCCTCTATGGGATTGTGTCTCCCTACATCGTATGTGATGTCACGGGCTGCATGGCAACAGTACCCTGTTGGGTGAGGGGTGTCCGCTTGGTACACCCGTACTGTAGCCGCGCTCATCACTAGATTCGGGGGTGGCAGGTCACACTGTAGCCACGCCCCGTCTAATTGTCATGAATGGGTGCAAACTTTGAGATGGCACGGGGCTGCTTGCTAGATGCCGGCCCCATGGGGGGCCATCTATTGGGGGCGCGCCGTCTTTTGGCAGCCGGCCGTCAGGCCAGACGGCCCGAAGGGTTGTCCTTTCGTCCGCGAGGTGTGACGGACGCAGCCGGTCCCGATGTCTTGAAATACCACGGGGGGCTGATGAGGCTATCTGTGGTCATTTACTCCGACATAAGGGCAGGACCGCCGCCCTTAGGATAAAGCTCGATGAGGCGGAGCGGGGCGAGAAGGCCACCAAGGAAGCTCAATCCTCTGCCCAAGACGACTTGGCCTCAACCCGCGCCGACTTGTCCTCACTTCAGCAGCAGACTGAGGGTGCCGCCTTCCTCGCAAAGAAGAACACGGCGGAAGCATGCCGCTGTCGGATGCTGCAGCGCGAGCATGCTTTGATGCTCCAGGCCCTTAGGGTGAGGGCCAAACGAGCCTTGAACACCATCTGCGAGGATAGGGCCCCTCACACGGACGAGGGTGACTACGCGAGCCACCTCCGCTTCTTTACCGGGATCATGACCCGCTTGGAGGACCGGGCTGCGAGGGCTCGTGAGCTCGTTGAAGAGAGAAGCCGAGGCCTGCTGGGGAGCGCGTTCTCACGTGTGTTGAGCCACCTCCTCAACCTTGACCCCCACTTTGAGTTTGACGCTGCCATAGCCCCCGTGCCCGGGGCTATCCGAGACAACCTGGCGTACTGGGTGGATGATCATGTGGGCACATTGGTCGCGGAGTTCGCCCAGGAGGATGACGCAGCTGTGATCGTGGCGGATGAGGGTGGCGCGGATGATGATGACGAAGACAACATCAGTGGCAGCGTAGGTGGCGCGGATGAAGGCGACGAGGACGGCACTGGAGGTAGCGTATCTAGCTAGGCCTACATTCCCTTTGCCTTAACTTGTATGCAAAAAACTTGGACACGGCCCTGTGGGGCATGAAAGAATTTTGAAGGGGGAGCCCCTTGTAATGTATGAACCAATGTTATGTCTTCCAAAATAGGACTTGAAATGTGCCGTCGCGAGCTTGTGAGCTCCCGAGCAAGATTGTTGTTGCGAGTTATCTTGGTTTAGTAGGCCTTGAGCGGGTCGTGAGGTCGCGGACGTGCCTTCCTCCTGAGGCGAGCCTTCCGGGGCTCACGAGGTTTTAGGTCTCCCGAGGGGCCTGCTGGCCCGCCCGAGAGGGCCTCACGAGGAGCCAATCGTCGGACTACGACAAGGTATGCGCGCGGCGATTGCGTCCTTTACCCCGGGGGGCCTCGGGGGGCCTTGTCCTTGCCCGGGCTGGCCCAAACGTGCTTGGCCCACACATACCACGCCTAGCCCCCGCTCGTGGGGCGCTCGCAGGGGAGGTAGCAGGTGTGAGCCCCACAGTAAAACGCGAAACCAGAAAGCAAGAAAGCGACACAAATCAAGAGAAAATTCCCCTCTTTTTTGATAAACACAAGGAACTTTGAAACTCTTTCCAAAAAGGCGGCGAATCGAGTTACAGAAAAAAGGGGTGAAAGAAAATGGCTGCGTCTGGCACCTAGCTAGTCTTCTTGTCTTCTCACCATAGCAGAGCTAAGTGCTTTCACTGGGCGTGAGCATAATCATTGGGGGACAGTGTCGACGGCCAGCACGGAGCATGGTGCTTCAACTTGGACGTGGGTGGGAGCCCCCGTGAGGCCCTAGGGCGGCACTCAGGAGACTCTGAGGCGTCTACAGCTCCACTCATTATTACGTGGGAGTGTCACGAGCGGAGACCTTCACACGCGTGGGCCTTGCTGCATGTCGCCTGACGAGGGCCCCACCCTTCACCTCCCTCAACCACCATTGGGGCATCCGGAAACTAGGACAAGACCAGGGTGCAAGGGGGTCGCTGGCGGTGCCCTCGACGACCGCGGACCCTCAGCCGAGGGAAGGGCTCGCCGGCGCCTTCCCCGGCAGAGGACTTACCTCCATGCAGCGTCTTGCTCCATGCGGCACGGGGGAGCCCCTGGCTTTGGGCTCCTCCCGCACAGCCCCCAGTGCGCTTCTCCCGCCTGGAGCAGAGTAATTGGCATGGGGTCTCTGGGCGCTGCTGTGGCCTGGTTCACTCGAGGTCCATGGTTAGGGTAAGCATGTCCCTGAAATATCGGCTGTACCCAGTGGCTATTGTCATTGAAGGGGTCGGCAAAGCTTCCGGGCGGCTCTTAGAAAATCTAAGCCTCCTGCGTCCCTGCTACCCAGCTGTCACAGCCCTAGCATTAGTCTTGCTTGTCATTGCATCATCATCTTGCATCAAGTTTAAATTCCTTTTAAACTTGAATTGGGGATTGTTGAAACCCTAGCACATATGATTCCAACTAGGTTTATATAAAAAAATCATTTTCAATGATCCCAAAATTCCTTTGGAAAAGTTCATCATTTTTGAATTGGTCTAGAACCTCTACCAAAAATGGTGCACATTTTCCTAGGTCACTTTGGATTTTTGAATAAATTCATAAAGTATTTGAATTTGGGCATTTAATTGCTATAAATATTTAAAATGCCCAAATAATTCTGAAAGTGGTTGAGGGCTATTGAAAATATTTTCAAAAGTGCCCACAATTATTTTCAGGGTTTTTGAAAATGCCTTAACATTTTATTTAAGTCAAAACAATTACAGAAAATTAGAAAACAGAAACCTAAATTAGGAAAGGGAGAGAAGGAACCTCACCTGGGCTTACCTGGCGGCCCAAGTGGCCGGCCCAGCCCACCACCGCAGCACTCTGTCGCTTTCCTCCTCGCGCCAGTAGGCAGAGGGCATGTGCCCGCGGCACACCCGCACGCGCGCGCCACCTCCACCCTGCCCTGGCCACCTCCTGCTTCCCCGACCCCTTCTAGCGATGCCACGGAGATGCCCCGAAGCCCCTGTCCCCTCTCCCTCGCTCGCAGCTCTCTCTCCCCTCCCCTGGCTCTCTCCCTCCAGCTCAATCGAGCGAAACCGTCGCCGCCGACCAGCGCTCACGTGGCCACAGCCACCCCCTTGCTCCCCTGGCACGTCCGAGAGCTCCGCCTCGTTCCCCTCTTCCTCCTCACCGAGCCACATGGTGCCTAAAGCACCTGGACGCCGCCAACACCGCCATTCCCCTCGTCGATCGCCGTGGATCCTCGCCGTCGATTTGGGAGCTACCGGGCGTCCCCGACCTCGCTCTCGCGCTCATTGGACTCGCTGTAAGCCCCTCTTCCTTTCCCCTCTTCTCTCATGCTCGCGCTTGTCCCCTAGCTCCATTTCCCACCGCGACCAAGAGCATCTCGCCGCCGGCCATGGCGTAGCCGTGGCCACAGCCACGCAAGCTCACAACGGAGCGCGTCACCATGTTCAGGAAGCCCCCAAGAGCCTAACGCACACACGCACTCGCTCCGACGTGCACCGTAGCACCAACCCCGCAATCACTCGAACTCCGGCACCGCCCCGAGCTCGTTTCCGGCGAGCTCCGGCCGTCCCCGCTGCCGCCGCATGCAACACTAGATGCGGGTGAGCTCCAGCTCCCCGTAGATGGCCTCGGCCGCCTGTTTTGTCGCCGGAAACGCAAACTCGAGGCTCGCCGCCGCGGCTGGCCACGCCGGCGTCACGTCGCCGGCAGGTTTGACCCCCCCCCCCCCCCCCCCCCCCCGCTGACCGAGTTGACCTGGGTGGGCCCTGTTTCACCCACTAGTCTATGAGATGCGGGCTCCACCTGGCTAATTAATCTAGTTTAGGCTTAAATTTAATTAGTTTAACTTAGGTTAGTGCTAATTAAACTAGGTTAGTTTAGTTAGACACTAACCAGTGGACCCCACTGTCAGGTTTGACTTGGACCAGCCCCTTTGACCCGCTGACGTCATGCTTACGCATTGCTGACGCAGTTAATCGTTTTCTGGATTAAAAATAATTCATAAAATTCCAGAAATTAGTATAAACTTCTAAAATTCATAGAAATTCAACCGTAACTCCAAATGAAATAAATTATATATGAAAAATGATTAGAAAAATCCAAGGAATCTGAATATGGCATTTTCATGCATGTTTGAATAACTTAACCACACTGTTTAGTCCAAAACATGATAATGCACTATTTGAATTCTTAGTTTGAATTTGAATTTGAACCTAGTGTTGAAACCATCTCCATTTAACTTGTTGCTAGTTGCATTAGCTCAATCAACAACATATTGCCATGTCATTATCATGCATCATGTTGTGCATTGCATTGATTGTGTTCTTCCTTGTTTGCCGGTAATTGTCCCCTCTTGGTAGACGCTGCTCCGACGCTGTGATCGTTGACACTGATGAAGACTCAATGTTATCTTCAGAAGTGCCAGGCAAGCACAACCCCCTTGTTCATTCCGATACAAGCCCACTCTCTCGCTCCTGCTCTCTTTTACTGCATTAGGACAACAACGATTCATCTGTTACCTGTTGCGGTAGTTGAACCCCTTATCCTCTGCATGACCTGTCGTTGCCACAGTAAATTGATGAAACCCACTAGCATGAGTAGGAGTTGTTTGAGCCCTGATGTGCCTACTCATTCATGCTAGTTTGTCATGCCTGCTACTGCTTAGAGTTGAGTCAGGTCTGATTCATCGGGGATGGATTGGAGGTGTGTAAACATGTCCTACTGTGTGTGAGCTAAGTGTGTGAACATGTTTTGGTAAAGGTAGCGGTGAGAGGCCATGTAGGAGTACATGGTGGGTTGTCTCATTGAAACCGTCCTCAGGAACTGAGTTCTGTGTTTGTGATCCATGAAACAACTACTACCACACGTTGGGCCCTGAAATAGGACCCCGCTCGACTTACTAACCCCTCTCGTCCTCTGTCCAGGAGTTGCAATTAGTTTCTGGTGTTTATAGGATATGTGTTGGCGGCCGTGCGTAGCGCTGACCCTAGGGGTCAGCTATGATGCGGTAGATACACCATGGCACGGTGTACCAGGCGCCCGTTTGGTGTCTCGGGAACCCTGCACACATCGTTCGGGGCGGTGAGCGAAACTCCGGCCGGATCTCCTCGCGGATGGAACCCGAATAGGCGATAAACCTGGACTAGAGACTTGTGTGGTTCGTTAGGTCATGGTCTACACCCACGTCGGCTTTCGCTTGAAGTCTGCCGAGCACATGCCGTGTGCACATGCTAAGTGGTGGAAAGATGTGTGACGAAGTACACCCCTGCAGGCTTATAAATGATCTATTCGAATAGCCGTGTCCGCGGTAAATGACTTTTGGGTTGCCTATAACAATTCATAGACAAGTGGAAGCGGATACTCTAAAATACGCAAGATAAGCGTGAGTACTATGGATGGCCTTCTCGTAGGGAGACGGAAGTGGATCCGTAGTGGTGTATTGAATGGTGAATATGTGGACTCGTGTGCACCACCTCAAAGAGTTGCTTGCTGTCGTAGTTCAGGTTAGCCACTGAGTCAAAGCTGGCTTGCTGCAATTAAACTCCACTACCCCTTGTTGATACCGATGCATATGTAGATAGTTCTGATGTAAGTCTTGCTGGGTACATTTGTACTCACGTTTGCTTAATTTATGTTTTGGAGAGAGACTTCAGTCTCGCTAGTAGTTCCGCATGGACTTCGACGTTTATCTTGATACCTCAACTACGATCTTGTGCCCTCGGCAGGATCTGGTAGATAGTCAGGCTTCTTAGCCTTTTTCATTTGTAGATGTCTGTTCTCAGACATGTTAAGCTTCCGCATGTGCTTTGACTTGTATGCTATGATTGTTGGGTCATGAGACCCATGTTTGTAATATCTCGCTCCTCGGAGTCTAATGAATAAATACTTGAGTTGTAGAGTTATGTTGTGATGCCATGTTGTATTTACACATATCGAGCATATTGTGTGTATGATTGAAATGCTTGGTATGTGTGGGATCTGACAATCTAGTTGTTTATCCTTGGCAGTCTCTCTTATGGGGAAATGTAGTCTAGTGCTTCCATGAGCCATAGTAGTCCGCTACAGCCCGGTTCACCGGAGTCCTGTTAGCCCAGCACTACTGCTCAGGACACTTGACTAGCCGGCATGTGTTTCAGTTTGTTCCTGTGTCTGTCCCTTCGGGGAAATGTCACACGGTGACATCCGAAGTCCTTCTTAGCCTGCTACAGCCCGGGTTCCCGGAGTCCTGGTAGCCCAGTGCTACAGCCCGGATTCACACGCTGCTGACCGACACGCTCGATGTGAATCATGGATGCCTGTCCCCATAGGTTAGTGCCACTTTGGGTTCACGACTAGCCATGTTGGCCCGGGTTCTCTGTCATATGGATGCTAGCGACACTATCATATACGTGAGCCAAAAGGCGCAACCGGTCCCGGGCCATGGTAAGGCGACACCCGTGGGATACCGTGCGTGAGGCCGCAAAGTGATATGAGGTGTTACCGGCTAGATCGATGTGACTTGGAATCGGGGTCCTGACAGCATTGGTATCAGAGCCTGATTGCCTGTAGGTTTACCAAGCCATACTGATCGAAGTTGTGTCTAGAAATGCTTTAGCTATATAAGGGAGTTGATTGTGGATGGGAACGTAAGGCTCTTTTTACTCCTTATCCTCATGACCTTCTGATCTGAGTCATCTTATCTTTTCTACGGGGTTAAGAACTAGGCTTCTCTTCTATCTATCAGGATGACGAGTTACTATGATAGAGACTTATAGGACTGATGGATTCAAGCCTTAGTTCAGTTTCTACTACTTCTGTGTGTTCATATTTGGTCTCGGAACCTTGATATTGTGCTTCTGAGTGGTTATGCCACCAATTTGCAGGATGTCTCAAAACTTTTTGAGCATTTACAGCTGTTATGCTGTCCGAGTCATCCCAGGTTTCTAAATAGTCTGATGCATTTGCAAATCCCTTCTTCTCGTTCCCGATGATCCTTCTGGGCCGGATTAATCACACTAATCGGTGAGTTGAGGTACTTTGTTGCCTCGACTTATGTGTTGGAGCTATTACTATGACCCTAGGTGTTTTGGGGAATCACCTAGTGATCTAGCCATGTTTTGTGTTCCCTGTGTGATGATTCTGGCCACCTTTCTTGAAAGCATCCCGTGATGTTATTTAGTTAGTAGGTATTCTACTCATGGGTTCTTGAACTCGAGATTCACCCTACTTACCTCATGTTGATAGTGTTGCTAGTTCCTTTAGGATATTAGTAGCCTTGCAACAGTCCTCAAGGTCCGTGGTATTTCCTTCTCCCAAATACCATGAACCATTAAGGCAGAAGTTATTTGAACCAAAAGCTCACAATCAGAGTACTTTTGAGGAGTTCTCCATTCATAATTGTGATTCTGCCAGTTCTACCTTCCTGCATGGGTTATCCGGAAGAAACCTGTTGAACTTGGTTCGACATACTAATCTATGCATCCACAACTCAGAAAGTTATATGTTCCTTGAGTTGACCCTCCTCAGCTGTATTCCGACCCAAGTCTATCAATTGATAGTCAGGAATAGTTGTGCATTCGTGTTCATCGATGCCTATTATTCTTGTGGTCCGTCAAGCCATCCTATTCCAGAATGACTAGGAGAAACAAACTCCAGTACCTCATCCATTTCTGGGATCTGGTCAAAGTGGTTGTATTCCGCAGATCAAAATGCCAATCCAGCTTTTGTTCTGTTCTACCTCGGAGTATTACCCCCTTTATGTCAGGATTGTCATAGGAAATGCACCATCTCTCATGAATTCTTGATGTAGTGATACTCTCTCCATCATTATTCATTTCTTGGTTTCCGTGTTGTTGCAACCGGAATGTCGACAAGTGAATCGTGATGTGTGAAATCAATACTCCTAGCAACCCCGTTGCTTGGTAGTTAAAGGACAATAACTTCATTCTTAGCATGTTGGTTATTAAATCATCATCCTAAGATTGATCGTGCTACCTAGTCCTTATTTAGGGTGCACTCCTCGATCAATGAGTTAGGATTGTGTCAATTCCTCACTCTTTTGATCATATCGTTTTGCTTTGAAAAGCAAGATTGTTCTCGATCTTAGTAACATATCGGTGGTTTGTGATCTTCCGAATATCTTCTCGGAAGTATTACCAGGTTGTCACCTGACCGCTATGTTGAGTTCGTGGTCATGTTGGTTTTCTCCAAACCACCCATTCTCCAAGAATCTGTGTTGCATACCCTGAGCTAGTCGGTTGAGCTAAACAACAACTTGGGGAGTTGGAAGATAAAGCTTTATCTTACTTAGTTCATTCCAAAGGGATATCTTGCATGTGTGTTGAAGAAAGATGATATCTTCACCAATTGGTCCTCGTGATCAGTTGTTGGATCTATTGTCTTGTCAAAACTTTGACTTGGGTATGGGCTATCGTCAAGTCAAATCAGAACCAACAATGTTCGTAATGTTGTTTTACTTGTGGTTGATCCCTCGAGCATACACCATTACATCCTTTGGTCTGACCAATGCTACCACCGTGTTCACATGATGGTGGAAGTCCAGTGATATGGAAATTTTGATGAGTTCCTGTTGAGCCCATCAGCAGCATGTTGTCTCCCCCATGATTCATGTTGAACATCTAAGTTAGTGTTGGAAACTTTTGTAAGCATTATCTTCATGTCCCGTTCATGAAATACATGTTTGGTGTAAGAAGTGACTTTCTCCAAGTTCATGTGCATTAGGTACAAGTTGCCGCCATGAATTCGAGAAGGATTGTTTTTGCTTCCTTTGGAATCGTCCCAAGTCAGTCATGTACATGCAAAGTATTCCATGGTCTGATAGACTGATCATCTTCATTCCATATGAATTCCATAGCACACTAAGCCACTGATTGACCTATTCCAGGAAAAGGAGTTGTTGTGCTATCCTAGGTCATGCACGAGATTTCGATATCCTCAATGATGGTTCCCCACTAGAACTAGGTAGTGTTTTATTATAAGACTACCATGTGGTCATACTTGTCTGCGACAATGTGTTCACATGTTGTAGCAGAACCAGCTCATGTTTTGGAGCTTGCTATCGCAGTTCATTCCCCGAGAATCTCGCAACGTCGCCTCATCGATTTGTGTTGCAAACTTTCATTTTCTTTCTAGACTCGTTGAGTCTGGAATATCCTGACACCAACCAGATCTGAATCTCAGGCAGATATGATGGTTGGAGCATTTTCCAAGAACTATAATATTGGTCCCTCGATAATCGGTAAAGTGGATGTCGTGGCCAACACATCCAGCCGGAAGACCTATTATTGTAGTATCTTGTTTGAAGAAGTTGGCCACTTCCCAATAAGGATCTCGTAAAAATTATTCCAATAGTAGTTCCTTATGGATTTTTCTGTTTCCGAAGTCCGGCCTTTTATTTGATGTCCTAGATACCAAACCATATCAATAAATGGGTTATCCTAGCACATCAAGGAGAACATTAGAAGCGGAGTGCTAAATGACTCTCGGTCGATCATCCAGATTTTGTTCCCTTGGCCCCGCTAAGGTGAAATTTGAGAAAGGGGTGTCTTTCTATGCATCTGCATTGTCCATCATTATTTGTCAAGGTAGTAAGATGTGTTGCCAGGATCCTTGACACGGATACTGGTAAAACCTTGATTAATACGAAAATGCTCAAGTTCTTGAGAGCATGCGTAAGCACTAGGATTTATCGTCGGCATTAACTGGGATCCGTTCTCAGTTTCTTCGATTATGCCATAACCTTTCAAACAGTGGAATCTCTCTCTACTGTTGAGTTCTTCCCAGTTACCAGAATCATTCCCAACATTTGCATTTTGTTCCCAGCTTGCACCTCAGTAGTTTTTTGTTCAGGATCATCTTCAAAAGTGGACTTACCATGGGTCCCATCCATTTCCGATGATAAGCTAAAAATCACCCATTGCGTTGTCTTCAACAAGGTAGTCCACATCATCCATCCTAGTCGGAGTATGACATTCTTTCGAACCCCTTCCAACGATCGATTGTGATTACCTCAGGCTGGTATAAAGAGTTTCAATGATCTTTGTATCAAAAGTAATTCTTTTTGCCACTTAAGGGAAATTCTCTACGAGTCACCTTTCCCTACGGTGTCCCGTTATGGAATCATGGCAATTACCTCCTCGCTACTTTGGAACCATGCACCATCCTTCTCCAGCGTGGAATTGTTGCCTACCAATTTGAACCCTTGTCATCTATTACCTTCCATCTCTCTCGATGTGTGTTTTGAGTCTCAGCTCGAGAGATGTTCCCACATCTCACCCCATAAGTTGATCGTGAGTTGTTCGATCTTCGAGAAGATCGATTCCTATAGAGTTTCTTCTGTCGTCATCGTGTTGGATGAAGATCCAGAAGGCAGACAAGATGAAATTGAAGCAAGGAATCAACATCTTCGATCAGGGCAATCGGATCATGAAGATGGTGTTAGCTTTGCGTCCTCTCTGTCTTCTTACCTCATGTCTTGAATCTCGGGATGAGATTCTTGTTTTAGTGGGGGTGAGTTGTCACAGCCCTAGCATTAGTCTTGCTTGTCATTGCATCATCATCTTGCATCAAGTTTAAATTCCTTTTAAACTTGAATTGGGGACTATTGAAACCCAAGCACAGATGATTCCAACTAGGTTTATATAAAAAAATCATTTTCAATGATCGCAAAATTCCTTTGGAAAAGTTCATCATTTTTGAATTGGTCTAGAACCTCTGCCAAAAATGGTGCACATTTTCCTAGGTCACTTTGGATTTTTGAATAAATTCATAATGTATTTGAATTTGGGCATTTAATTGCTATAAATATTTAAAATGCCCAAATAATTCTGAAATTGGTTGAGGGCTATTGAAAATATTTTCAAAAGTGCCCACAATTATTTTCAGGGTTTATGAAAATGCCTTAGCATTTTATTTAAGTCAAAACAATTACAAAAAATTAGAAAACCGAAACCTAAATTAGGAAAGAGAGAGAAGGAACCTCACCTGGGCTTACCTGGCGGCCCAAGTGGCCGGACCAGCCCACCACCGGAGCTCTCTATCGCCTTCCTCCTCGCGCTAGTAGGCAGAGGGCGTGTGCCCGCGGCACGCCGGCACGCGCGCGCCACCTCCACCCTGCTCTCGCCACCTCCTGCTTCCCCGACCCCTTCTAGCGACGCCATGGAGATGCCCCGAAGCCCCTGTCCCCTCCCCTGGCTCTCTCCCTCCAGCTCTATCGAGCGAAACCGTCGCCGCCGACCAGCGCTCGTGCGGCCACAGCCACCCCCTTGCTCCCCTGGCGCGTCCGAGAGCTCCGCCTCGTTCCCCTCTTCCTCCTCACCGAGCCACATGGTGCCTGAAGCCCCTGGACGCCGCCAATACTGCCGTTCCCCTCGTCGGTCACCGTGGATCCTCACCGTCGATTCGGCAGCTATCGGGCGTCCCCGACCTCGCTCTCACGCTCATTGGACTCGCTGTGAGCCCCTCTTCCTTTCCCATCTTCTCTCGTGCTCGCGCTCGTCCCCTAGCTCCATTTCCCACCGCGGCCAAGAGCATCTCGCCGCCAACCATGGCGTACCCGTGGCCGCGGCCGTGCAAGCTCACAACGGAGCGCGTCACCATGTTCAGGAAGCCCCCATGAGCCTAACGCACACACGCACTCGCTCCGACGTGCACCGTAGCACCAACCCCACAATCACCCGAACTCCGGCGCCGCCCCGAGCTCATTTCCGGCAAGCTCTGGCCGTCCCCGCTGCCGCCACATGCAACACTGGATGCGGGTGAGCTCCAGCTCCCCGTAGATGGCCTCGGCCGCCTGTTTTGTCGCTGGAAACGCAAACCCGAGGCTCGCCGGCAGGTTTGACCCCCCCCCCCCCCCCCGCTGACTGAGTTGACCTGGGTGGGCCCTGTTTGACCCACTGGTCTATGACATGCGGGCTCCACCTTGCTAATTAATCTAGTTTAGGCTTAAATTTAATTAGTTTAACTTAGGTTACTGCTAATTAAACTGGGTTACTTTAGTTAGACACTGACCAGTGGACCCCACTGTCAGGTTTGACTAGGACCAGCCCCTTTGACCCGCTGACGTCATGCTTATGCATTGCTGACGCAGTTAGTCGTTTTCTGGATTAAAAATAGTTCAGAAAATTCCAGAAATTAGTATAAACTTCTAAAATTCATAGAAATTCAACCGTAACTCCAAATGAAATAAATTATATATGAAAAATGATCAGAAAAATCCAAGGAATCTGAATATGGCATTTTCATGCATGTTTGAACAACTTAACCTCACTGTTTAGTCCAAAACATGATAATGCACTATTTGAATTCTGAGTTTGAATTTGAATTTGAACCTAGTGTTGAAACCATCTCCATTTAACTTGTTGCTAGTTGCATTAGCTCAATCAACAACATATTGCCATGTCATTATCATGCATCATGTTGTGCGTTGCATTGATTGTGTTCTTCCTTGTTTGCCGGTAATTGTCCCCTCTCGGTAGACGCTGCTCCGACGCTGTGATCGTTGACACTGATGAAGACTCAATGTTATCTGCAGAAGTGCCAGGCAAGCACAACCCCCTTGTTCATTCTGATACAAGCCCACTCTCTCGCCCCTGCTCTCTTTTACTGCATTAGGACAACAACGATTCATCTGTTACTTGTTGCGGTAGATGAACCCCTTATCCTCTGCATGACCTGTCGTTGCCACAGTAAATAGATGAAACCCACTAGCATGAGTAGGAGTTGTTTGAGCCCTGATGTGCCTACTCATTCATGCTAGTTTGTCATGCCTGCTACTGCTTAGAGTTGAGTCAGGTCTGATTCATCGGGGATGGATCGGAGGTGTGTAAACATGTCCTACTGTGTGTGAGCTAAGTGTGTGAACACGTTTTGGTAAAGGTAGCGGTGAGAGGCCATGTAGGAGTACATGGTGGGTTGTCTGATTGAAACCGTCCTCAGGAACTGAGTTCTGTGTTTGTGATCCATGAAACAGCTACTACCACACGTTGGGCCCTGAAATACGACCCCGCTCGACTTACTGACCCCTCTCGTCCTTTGTCCAGGAGTTGCAATTAGTTTCTGGTGTTTATAGGATATGTGTTGGCGGCCGTGCGTAGCGCTGACCCTAGGGGTGGGCTATGATGCGGTAGATACACCATGGCACGGTGTACCGGGCGCCCGTTTGGTGTCTCGGGAACCCCGCACACATCGTTTGGGGCTATGACCAAAACTCCGGCCATATCTCCTCGCGGATGGAACCCAAATAGGCGATAAACCTGGACTTGAGACTTGTGTGGTTAGTCAGGTTGTTGTCAACACCCACGTGGGCTTTCGCTTGAAGTCTGCCGAGCACATGTCGTGTGCAGACTCTAAGTGGTGGAAACATGTGTGACGAAGTACACCCCTGCAGGGTTATAGATGATCTATTCGAATAGCCGTGTCCGCGGTAAAGGACTTCTGGGTTGCCTATAATAGTTCATAGACAAGTGGAAGCGGATACTCTAAAATACGCAACATAAGTGTGAGTACTATGGATGGCCTTCTCGGAGGGAGACGGAAGTGG
Source organism: Triticum monococcum (assembly GCA_034509565.1). NCBI lineage: Eukaryota > Viridiplantae > Streptophyta > Magnoliopsida > Poales > Poaceae > Triticum > Triticum monococcum. Next base: position 445,472,659 of record CM067845.1, read on the forward strand.
ATCCATAGTGGTGTATTGAATGGTGAATATGTGGACTCGTGTGCGCCACCTCAAAGAGTTGCTTGCTGTCGTAGTTCAGGTTAGCCACTGAGTCAAAGCTGGCTTGCTGCAGTTAAACTCCACTACCCCTTGTTGATACCGATGCATATGTAGATAGTTCTGATGTAAGTCTTGCTGGGTACATTTGTACTCACGTTTGCTTAATTTGTGTTTTGCAGAGACACTTCAGTCTTGCTAGTAGTTTCGCGTGGACTTCGACATTTAGCTTGATACCTCAGCTACGATCTTGTGCCCTCGGCACGATCTGGTCGATAGTCAGGCTTCTTAGCCTTTTTCATTTGCAGATGTCTGTTCTCAGACATGTTAAGCTTCCGCATATGCTTTGACTTGTATGCTATGATTGTTGGGTCATGAGACCCATGTTTGTAATATCTCCCTCCTCGGAGCCTAACGAATAAATACTTGAGTTGTAGAGTTATGTTGTGATGCCATGTTGTATTTACACATATCGAGCATATTGTGTGTATGATTGAAATGCTTGGTATGTGTGGGATCCGACAATCTAGTTGTTTATCCTTGGCAGTCTCTCTTATGGGGAAATGTAGTCTAGTGCTTCGATGAGCCATAGTAGTCCTCTACAGCCCGGTTCACCGGAGTCCTATTAGCCCAGCACTACTGCTCAGGACACTTGACTGGCCGGCATGTGTTTCACTTTGTTCCTGTGTCTGTCCCTTCGGGGAAATGTCACGCGGTGACATCCGGAGTCCTGCTTAGCCTGCTACAGCCCGGGTTCCCGGAGTCCTGTTAGCCCAGTGCTACAGCCCGGATTCACACGCTACTGACTGACATGCTCGATGTGAATCATGTATGCCTGTCCCCATAGGTTAGTGCCGCTCTAGGTTCACGACTAGCCATGTCGGCCCGGGTTCTCTGTCATATGGATGCTAGCAACACTATCATATACGTGAGCCAAAAGGCGCAATCGGTCCCGGGCCATGGTAAGGCGACACCCGTGGGATACCGTGCGTGAGGCCGCAAAGTGATATGAGGTGTTACCGGCTAGATCGATGTGACTTGGAATCGGGGTCCTGACACCAGCCTGGCTCGGGGAACGAGCTGGGTCCTTCCCCCGCCGTGTACATCAGTTCCATCATGGGGGGCACGTAGGCGTCCGGAGCTCTCGTTCCATGGCATTTCCTGGGTGCCTTACGTCGCGGGCCACCAAGCCCCACACTAGGCCCTGATGAGCGCATGGCAGCATCCAGGCGCGGCCCCAGGAGGGACCGCCCGAGCTTGCCTCGCCTGGGGGCGTCACAGTTGTGGTAGGACGTGCGGTGCTGCGGGGCCTGTTGATGACGTCGAGTCCCCCGGGCGCTCCGAGGGGTGTTTGGTCACGGCGGGGTCCGGCACGCGCCCCCGCCACAGCCTGTGGCATGGGTAGGGTGCAAAAGGGCGCCGCGCCCTTCCGGGTGGCATCGAGCAGCTCGGCGAACCTCTCCAGCAGGGCGTCGTAGCCGCCCTCTGCCAACCTGCAATGCAGCAGCTCTCATGCCATGATGAGTGCAGCTCACATGTTCGCCTGCTCCCAACGAGTGTGTCGCGCCATTGCCGCGATGTAGCTCGAAGATCATGTGGTGCCGCGCGCACGTCGCAGCACGAGGGCAGACGGCACCGGGCCACGTCGCCCGTGTCTGATGGCGTTGGGCGACGTGTGGGCCGCCAAGAGCGTGGAGTGGAGATCTTCTTGGGCGAATGGCACTGCCCGGGTAGGACAAGTAGCCCCGTGCTCGATATGAGCCCTTGTATTGTTAGCCATGGGGACCACAGGACGATGGCAGATCACCTAGAAGAGGAGAGGCTCCGATGCACCCCTACCTGGCGCGCCAAATGTTGGATTTCGGGTTCCGTAGACCCTTGAGAGGTTCAAACTCTGGGGTGCGTGCGAAGAACTCGTCCTCCTCAGTATGCCCGCTCGCTAATCTCATGACCTAACTCGATAAACCGAATCAGAAAGAGACACCGCAGTTTACCCAGGTTTGGGCCACCTTTCAGTGTAAAACACTACTCCTGCTTTGTGGTGGATTGGCCTCGAGGGGCTGAGGATGAACTAGTACAGTGGAGAACAACCTCAGGAGGAGAGGTGTTCTTGTGCTTGTTGAGCTGGTGGGTGTGAGGATGATCTAAATCATCCGTCCCCATCTATGGTGGTGGCTAGGTCCTACCGTCCTGCAAAATTCTTTGGTGGTGACGCCACGGTGGGCTCAGCGATGACCTCTGTCCTGCCATCCTGGCGGTCTTGGTCTTGTTGCATCAGAATGGAACCTTTGCTTGATTCCTCGGGACTCCGCGCCTGCTCTTGCCTCCTTAGCACCAAAGAGGAAACTGGTACACTGCGCCCGCCGGCACCGGCCTGGCCTTGGTCGTCATGGCTCACGTCATCTGAACCTCGCGAGGTGAACCTTGCATAGAAATCTCCGCTCCCAGGGAGCCATCCTGAGGAGGCCACCCCCCGCGAAAATCTCGGTGTCGCCCGCCTTGCGAGGGTCTTGAGTTGTTGATGTTGAAGCTAGGCCGTACCAGGCCGTGAATGGGGCCACGCCGCAGGCCATAGGCAGGCAAGTCTGGGTACCCCCGTTCCTAGAACGTCGACAATTTTGATGGACTACGAAATAAGGAGTGGCAAGAGCCTAAGCTTGGGGATGCCCATGGCATCCCAAGGTAATATTCAAGGAATACCCAAGCATCTAAGCTTGGGGATGCCCCGGATATGGCATCCCCTCTTTCGTCTCCGTCCATCGGTAAATTTACTTGAGGCTATATTTTTATTCACCACATGATATGAGTTTTGCTTGGAGCATCATTTTATTTTATTATAATTTGCTTACTGCTATTTAGAATAATGTTTTACATCTTTTAGTTCAATATAATGGTCAAGTATATCCTTTACCATGCTTATTTTGCAAGTCCATATGTTGATGTTTTAAAGACTAAAAGTGTGTTGTTACATTTTGAATATTGGTGAATAGTCAGAACATGATAAGATCTGGAAATTTTTACAAAATGTGTAACAACAAATTATCTACAGTGTGGTAATTTTTCAAAACTTTTGGAGTTAAAGAAGTATGATTCCTCTTGCATTCTTTATAGACTATCCTGTTTAGACAGATTGCTGTTATGATTGCATTGTTTGCATATGTTTTCTTGTTTAATGATTCTATTTGAGGATAGGAGTGTTAAATATGCATAGGCATTTTGTATGCAATGTCAAATTATAATTTTAGTGATTTTCTACAGTAGAGGATGATAAGGTTTAGCATGGATTTATAGTGATTTATCTCATGAGTTCTTGTTGAGTTTTGTGTGGATGTAGTTTTCTAGAATTATGGAAACCGTGAGATGAGACGAATTAAGGAGACACAAAAGCTCAAGCTTGGGGATGCCGAAGGCATCCCTAGTTAATATTCCAAGAAGTCTCAAGGATCTAAGCTCGCGAATGCCCCGACATGCATCCCACCTTTCTTCTTCAACAACTATCGGTCAGTTTTGGTTGAGCTTAAGTTTTTGCTTCTTCACATGATATGTGCTATCCTTGCAATTTCATTTCATTTTGCTTTGCTTTCTGTTTGAATAAAGTACTTAAGATCTGAAATTCTAAAATGTTAGAGAGTCTTCACATAGTTACATAATTATTCGACTACTCATCGATCTTCACTTATATCTTTTGGACTAGTTTGGCATTTTCTCTAGTGCTCCACTTATATATCTTTTTAGAGCACGGCGGTAGTTTTATTTTGAAGAAATTGATGAACTCTCATGCTTCACTTATATTATTTTGAGAGTCTTAAACAGCATGGTAATTTGCTTTGGTTATTAATTTAGTTCTAATATGATGGGCATCCAAGAGGGGTATAATAAAAACTTTCATATAAAGTGCATCGAATACTATGAGAAGTTTGATTCCTGATGATTGTTTTTAGATATGAAGTTGGTGATATTAGAGTGATGCTAGTGAGTAATTGCGAACTTTAGAAATACTTGTGTTAAAGTTGGTGATTCCCGTAGCATGCATGTATGGTGAACCGTTGTGTGATGAAGTCGGAGCATGATTTATTTATTGATTGTCTTCCTTATGAGTGGTCGTCGGGGACGAGCGATGGTCTTTTCCTACCAATATATTCCCCTAGGAGCTTGCGCGTAGTACTTTTTCGATGACTAATAGATTTTTGCAATAAGTATGTGAGTTCTTTATGACTAATGTCGAGTCCATGGATTATACGCACTCTCACCCTTCCACCATTGCTAGCCTCTCTAGTGCCAAACATCCTTCGCCGGTACCATACACCCACCATATACCTTCCTCAAAATAGACACAATACCTACCTATTATGCCATTTCCATAGCCATTCCGAGATATATTGCCATGCAACTTCCACCGTTGAGTTTGTTATGACACGCTCAATTATTGTCATATTGCTTTGCATGATCATGTCGTTGACATCGTATTTGTGGCAAAGTCATCATTCATCATTTTGTATACATGTCGCTCTTGATTCATTGCACATCCCGGTACATCACCAGAGGCATTCATATAGAGTCATATTTTGTTCTAAGTATCGAGTTGTAATTCTTGTGTTGTAAGTAAATAAAAGTGCGATGATCATCATTATTAGAGCATTGTCCCAGTGAGGAAACGATGATGGAGACTATGATTCCTCCACAGGTCGGGATGAGTCTCCGGACGAAAAATAAAAAAAGAGGCCCAAAAAAAAGAAGAGGGTCCCAAAAAAGAAAAAAAAGAAAAAAATGAGAGAAAAGAGAGAAGGGGCAATGCTACTATCCTTTTACCACATTTGAGATTTAAAGTAGTACCATGATCTTCATGATAGAGAGTCTCCTATATTTTCACTTTCATATACTAGTGGGAATTTTTATTATATAACTTGGCATGTATATTGCAATGATGGGCTTCCTAAAACTGCCCTAGGTCTTCATGAGCAAACAAGTTGGATGCACACCCACTTAGTTTTCTTTTTGATCTTTCATAAACTTATAGCTCTAGTGCATCCATTGCATGGCAATCCCTACTCACTCACATTGATATCTATTGACGGGCATCTCCATAGCCTGTTGATACGCCTAGTTGATATGAGACTATCTCCTTCTTTTTGTCTTCTCCACAACCACCGTCTATTCCACCAATAGTCACTACAAAAAATACACTTCCGTGATGATCGTGTTTGCCACATTAGGTCACGTTTTCTGTCATGCATGTACATCCATGACAAATTTATGAAAAAATCAAGATAGTCATACATGTGCTGTCGTAGAAGTGTTCCATGACATTACCAAAATTATCATCACAGAAGTGTCCACTTCCATGACGATAAATCGCGCGTCACAGAAGTGCTTTCGTCAAGGGTGACCGAAACGTGCCATCCACCGTAACGGAATGCCGTTAAGCTATCGGGTCCGGTTTTGGATCTGATAACCCGTTAACAGCCCTGACCAATAGGGATTTTCCACGTGTAAAATCATCATTGGCTGGAAGAAACAGGTGTCGGCTCACCGTTGGGACAGATGTCATCCACTCATTGGACCCAAAGCGCCTATGATACGTCGACACGTGGCACGGCCCAACAGAGGACCATTCCTGTGAAAAGGCCATCCCGCTTGACTTGGTCAAATGGTGGCGGGCAGGCCCATGGCAAGCATGTTAACGACATGTTCGCATATAGCCCATTTATAGCCCACTAACCTAGGGCCCATTTACGGCCTATCCGAATTAGGCCCAGTAGCGTCATCTGGGCCGTCCAATATAATTCCAGCATGTTTTAACTTCCAGCGCATGTATGGCCCATGACGTCTTTTGGCCCATATGAGGCCCTTATTACTCTCGGCCCATTAATGGCCCGTGGTAAAACTGGCCCGTAATGAACACTATATCACTTGATACCCATTAACGACACGTGCTGAAACTGGCCCATAATGAACAGTGTATCACTTGATACCCATTAACTACATGTTCGCATATAGCCCATTTTCATAGCGTCATCAAAATACGGCCGATTAACGATGACCCATTATGGTCGGGCCATGAATGGTTTCAACTCTAGGCCATTTACAGCCATAGTGCGGTCTATTATTGGCCCATGCGTAGCCAACCGATCAAATGGTGCGTAGAAGGCCCATTGATGATACGGCCCATAGAAGACCCATTGTGTCCATGACCTGTATAAGGCCCATTGTTTCTACGCCACGTAGAAGGCCCATTCTTTCTACGGCCCTTAGAAGGCCCATTGTTTCTACGGCCCGTAGGAGGCCCATGTTAACTACAATTGGTGGGCATCAAAGTTCGCCACCAGTGCAAATATAGGGAACACCCTACACTATACAAAAATGGCTTGCTATTTTCTTCAGCCAGTGGCTGCACATTAAGAACAAATTTTGTATCGCACCAAAACAAATTACAACTATAAAACAAAAGGAAGGTTGGCATAAAAGTTGACTGTCTAGCAGATAAATGCACCACCAGAAGTTCAGAAGCTCAGTTCATTTGACCTGACTATTACGTTTTCATGCTGTATTGTCCGATGGAGCACCATAACCTTTGCCTTCAGTTCTCCTAGGCTCCTGAACAACATAGCAAATGTCTCATAGTCTGGTTTCAAAACCATGCATGTCTTGACAACATCGAACAATGTCTCTCCTTGTTAGGGAATGGACTTGTGTCTCCAGCGCACATACAACATTGTTTTGAGCTTGCATATCTTGATCATGAGGCAGTTTGGATGAGATTGCCTTAACAAACAAGCCGGTATTACACAGGAATGTGCTTTTGGCACTGTTAGTGGAGAGGTACTGACCCACTGCAGCAAAAGCTGACATTGCGGTTATAGTTGCCTCGCCACCTTCTAAAGGTGGCGGTTCCACCATTTTTTCCATAGCTCGCTGAAAAGTTGTGGTTTTACATTAGTAGTACCAGAACAGAAGATATTAAGGAGGCAGCAAAACCAAACAAAATAGCTTTGGTCTATATACAGAACTTATTCTGGTGAACCCATGTAAAATAATAGTTGTATTTTATTGCAAAGTACATAATAAAACCAGGTTCCAAACATATGACCATGTACCATCGCTAATGTATTGTCTATTTCTTCACATTGTATTGAGGGCTAAGGATAAAGATACAAAGTTTATAATACAGTAAGCATAGTATGACATCATTCATATCACAAAACAATTGAGAACAGACAAACATGCAGTTGTAACGTTGTGTGGGCAAGTCCAGCACAGAACTAGATTACAGGTCAAGATCAAGGGAACATCACTCCTCTCTTTTAAACCTTGTAAGGTGCAATGATACGTTAAGACAATTGTGTATAAAATTGAAAAGAGTAATAGACATTGAATGCAAACCATGCAGTTCAAGGCACAAGTCAGAGTAAGTAGTAGTTAAAAGGCATGACGATTAAGGACTTACAACAGCGGCTTTGACTGGTGTAGTCATGCCCTTCTTCTTGCTGGTGTGACAGTCCTTGAAGATTTCCATATCACTTGGTTCAAGTACTTTTTGTTCCTTGCAGGCTTTCCTCTGCATTTGGAACAAGTCAATATAGATCTGATAATATGGTACAACGAAAAGAGTGAAACAACAGCTAATTACAAGAGCCACGCAGTGTGCAATATATCTACGAGATCCTGTCGTCTGTTGGAATTTTACTTTCGTACGGTTGGCCTTGTTCTTTGAACAGTTCACCTACAAGAAGATAGATTTGTGTGGCACATGCGTAAATAGGACTTCAACATGTGATCTGATCACATATATAATGTACCTGATACTTCGGATCGGACCAATGTTTAACGAGGCCTCTCCAGTCTTCATCAGATATATTTTCCACTGGAGATGTTTGGGCAAGTTCACTATTAGCCTTGCCTTCAAAGTGAGTTTTCCTCAAGTTATACCGATACTATCATAGAGCAGACTTGAAAACATGGGTGCAAGATTGTCTGGTTGCATCATCTTGGCTATCCAACTTGAACCTCATCTGTTGAAAATTATGGGAGTCTCATTATCAGCAACCTAGAAAGTATTGGACAGAGCAAGACGATATCACTAGTTTCCATACATAACCATACTTACAGATGAGTGGTCGAGGAAGGTGTTGAACTGGGTTTCATCTTTGTCATTCCTGTACTGAATCCATGTTGGGAGGATACATACATGACACCTAACAACAACCGCTGCCTCTCATACTAACTTGGTTGACTCTGTAGCATCACGTGGCCTTTTTAAACCTGCCTCAAAACGGATCTCCATTCTTCCTCCTCTAGATTTAGTTAACCTATCGAGCATTATCCCTGATGTTTGTTTCCTCTTGCGCCTAGGTGCTAGTCCAACAACAAACATAGGAAGTGTTAGTGTCAATCAAACTGTGAGACTACATATAAAGAAGCATGCAACTGTCACTTGACTCCAGCAACTACCTTCTTGCTGTTGAAGCTCACAAAGTTCATCTGATCTTGCCAACTCATCTTGTGTCAAGAGTGCTTCGGAAGTAGTGTCAAGTGGCAAGGGAGCTTGGGAATGTGCTGCTAGCTGAGTTGACCAATGAGTAATCGTGTAGCTGGTGGTACTGTGGAAGGTGTTGCAACAACTAGGGCTGTCTCTGCTTGTTTGGTGCAGCTATTTGTTTCTGTTTGGCTTGTTCTGCAGCTCGTGTAGCACGGGATACCTTGTCGGTACAATTTTCCGCTGGACTTTGACCTTCTATTGCACCATCAGTACCAGCAGAATCTGCAGGATTGTTCCGCTTCCCTTTCCCTATCGTTCTGTCTTCCTTCCTCTTTCTCTATTCCATGTTAAGTCAAGCCGTCAAGAAAAACGAATAACAATCTAGTTCTTCAGAACAAATGTACTTTGATGTAAGAACATGGTGTGATAGACAGATATTGTATGTTCTAGAAACAGAAACACGTGTCTTAGTCACAAGTATAATGTGTAAAGTAAGAAGATGAAATTCAACAAAATTAGAAGCAATACAAGCTAGACATCATACATAACATACAACTACATATAACAGTGCCAAGTTAGAGGGAGCACCTGTGATGGTGCACTAGGGGAGACGTGCTCATCACCAACACATCTACGTTGAGTGTCTATGCATGTGTTGTCTTGGAAATCATCTTGGGGGATAGAGGAGTAGAATCTGTAGAGGCCCTCCATTAGGAAGGAGCACCTTCATCCGCTGCCTTGCTGACTTCCTTCCGCTTTATTGATTTTGAATTGCCAAGTAAAACCGACAAGAAAAAGCAATAAAATTCACTCTTCAGAACTCATTCATGGATGATACTGACAATCACTACTTCGATGTAAGGCAAACACATGATTCCAGGATGGAATAATACGAAAAATAGGATAGGATGGCATATTCACAACTGTTTGTGTAAACTAAGCAGAAACCATTTCACCAAATAAGAAGCAATGCAAGCTAGACACCACGTGAAAGATGCAACCAATATGACTCTGCCAAGTGAAAAGTGTCCCATCATAAATGGCATTTCAACAAATTAGAAGCAGCGCATGCTATAAATCATATCAAAGATGCAACTAATATCACACTGCATATACTGAAGGTGTCTCGCCATATTGATTTATGCGGGATACAAAAAAACAATAGTTTTATGTGAGGTCATTCTTAATAGACAGATATACTATGTACTAAATACAAGAAGGCATGTCACATTAATAGGTATAATGTATAAGCTAAGCAGAATAGCACATGTAGTTTAACCAGATTGGAAAAATTACAATCTAGACACCATATGCAACATGCAACCACATATCACGCTGCCAAGTTAGAGCAAGCACCTGCGATGCTATTGTAGGGGAAATGCGGTAATCAACTATAGAGCTACGTTCACTATCTTCATCTAGCCTTGCTGTTTCTTGAGAATCACGTCGAGAGCCTGACGCTGCATTCTTTAAATGAGGAGTAATCCACTTGCCTAACTACCTCATCATAAGTGATTGATGAGGGATACACAAGAACATTAGTTTGATGTAAGAACATGGTTAATACACAAATGTACTAGTATGTACCAAAAACAGAAAGGCATGTCATATTCAAAGGTATAATGTGTAAGCTAAGAAGATTCAATTTAACCAAATTGGAAGCAATACAAGCTAGACATTCGGCTGGAGTAGTGAGCATGATCATCTAGGACCTGAGAGCCTGGTGGGAGGTGCGCTAATTCACCACCATCGCGGCTTTTTAGTTAGCTTCCAGGTGATGCCTCTCTTTGCTTGCCTTGTCACTGGCTCAGCGAGTGCCCTGGCTAGCTATTTGTCTTCTAGTGCTCATGTGATGGTGGTTCATGTAAAAAATATCTTTCCTTATCTTAATAAAGACCGACTATGGCTTTTTGAATACAAGCTAGACACCATATGGAACATGCAACCACATATGACACCGCGAAGTTAAAGCAAGCACCTGGGATAGTGGTTCATTACGAGCGAGGTCATCAACTCCAGAGCTACATTTACCGTCTCCTTCTGCTGACACTACACCTATTATAAGGCTGAAACGTGTCTGGCCTATCCGCGTACGACGTTGGAGCGACTTCTCTCTTTTCTTTTTTGCTTCTCTCATGCCAGCAGAGTCTAAAATACCCGTGCATAAAAACACAATAGTGAGAGTATGGGTGAAGTGTGTGCAGAACTAGTGCAATGTAAAAGTAGCAGATAGCAGGTGGCTGGAAAATAAATGAAAGGAGACATCTGATAGCTCTACAACAATGCATGGCAAACAAAATTAGATTCTACTCAATATGATTTTGTAATATATGAGCACAGGAAATGCAGGTACTCCTCCACCACACAACCACATGTGGTCATATCAAGAAAACAGTCGACTGAAAATAAATAGGTCAGTCGATTTTTTGATGAACCGTCCGATCTATAAGGAACGGGAAGATGGCCTTCGTCTACCTCCCGCGAGCCACTGTTGACGATCTTTCTCGAACCGCCAACGACCACTGGCCTAGACCCCTGCCTCCACCGCCCCACCCTCCCCTCGACCTCACACGACCGCCGTACTTGGCAGTGCCCCCAGGCCATCCCTTTACTCCCGGCCGACCTCCAGATCAGGCGCCAGTAGCTCTAGGCCCCATACGCCCCTAAGATAAATATCGAGGCGCTGCTTCCCCGGCGTAATAGGCGGACTAGCGCCACTTATGCTGCGGAATGCTTCCGTTAATTGGGAATCAACTGACCAGGAATTGAAATTCAGGGGGCGACGGACCTCTAGCTGAGGTGAAATAGTATATGAGGAGAAACCTTGTGCATCATGAGTTACTAGGAACATCTAGTATCAAGAATAAGCGGTTAACTAGTGTCTTTTGTGGGATAAATACCGTGCAAGCAGACACGTAAGATTTGCATGAATAAGGGAAGAGGTGTACCATTTTCGGTCGCCGGTGTGGTCGCCTCCACATGTCTCGTTGATCTTCTTCTTTTTGCCGAGGAAACCGATGTTCTGGAGGAGGGTGCAGGCTTGGACGAACTCATGGCCAAATTGTCGACTGTGTTGCCATGGCCGCATGTCGGCGGAGGGGAAGCAGACCCGAGGTGGCGAAGGACGGCGTAGCAGGAACAACTCCCGTGCGGTGGAGGGTGGCGAAGTTGGAGCGGCAGCAGTGAGGTGCAGGACGGCGTGGTTGAACTAGCTCGGGTACAGATGGCTCGGCCTTGGCTTCTACTACTAGCCGTGGAGGGCATTGCGGCTGAGGTTGCGGTGGACGACGATGTCAGGGTATCGGCTCCGGCGTGATGGAGGAGGGCGACGGTTGATGGGTGGAATGGGGTGGAGGACGGAGGACGCCGGGGTTTCGCCGTTGGTGGAGAGGTAGTTTTTGCGCCCACGGAGTACGAATGGGGAATCGGACGGGTGGGCGGGGGGAGGGGGAGAACCATGTTTCGGTCTGGGACACGCTTGTTTTTAGCTTTTTTGAACAGAAGATGGGACGCGCTTGTTTGAAATTTTGGGGAAAGTACAAACTTTGCCCCCTCTTAAATTTCGGACCTACTGCGGTCAGGGGTAGGATGGTAATCCCAAGTGTCCCAAATAGTGGGCCGGAGCGCTTTCGGCCGCGCGCATGTGTGCTTAGGCGGCCGTTGTGTATGAATGTTTTTCAGAGGCAGTTGCGTGGCGTCTAGATGAAGCTACAAACCAACCCTGGTTTAGACCTTTGGACGTCAGGCCGGTAGGTTTCACAGGTCAGAGTTATTAGAAAAGTAATTTCCTTGTACTACCAAACATTGGTCTCACGCGGTTTCGGGCAAGTAGAGGCTCTTTTGGCGCTTCGTTCCAAATTTTGAAACACAAGCATTCATGTTTATAGTACTCTTGACCTTTGAGGATTGACCTAAATAGAGAACGTTAAATTTGACCTTGTATGTTTGAAAACCTCATTAAATTATCCGCTTCTTTTTGAAAGTTTGACACTTCAAAATCCTATGATTATTTCAGAATGGAGGAGCTAAACTAGAATCTATTTTGAACACGACTACATATGCTATTATGTACAAAGTCAGAGCAAAGATTGGTGCCCCCATAATTTAGGTATGATTTACAAATGCCATGATATCAAATTCAAATAATTGAATGGAATTCATGATGAATTCGATTTCTTTAAACCACCTTAAGTTGAATTCAAATGTATGCTAGTTCATAGGTAGCTATTTATAATGTTCATTGTGTAACTTTCGTATGTATAATGTGCTTTACACACACAACATGAACTATACTCACGTTTATATTCGATTGGTAAAGCGATGCATTGTCTGGAGTTCAAAATATTAACTATGTGGATCAATTGTGTCAAATAATAACATAGACATGCTCAAATTCGATAGAATCTAGATGTCTGATGGATCAATGACCATTCCTTACGTGAATTGCAAATATCATGATCCCATCCTAATATTTGGATACTATTTATATCTTTAATCAATGTGTACAGCAGTCTTGTACGTGTAGTTTCACTCTCCATCGGTGGTCTCTCACACATGCTAACACACTCTCTCCCGAGGTGTCTTTCTCGCACACATGCTCTCGATATAACCCTCCCTCCCTCTCATAACCATTTACGACTGTTTTCACTAACCTTTATCACAAGCACTCTTCCTCTCACAAGTATACACATGCACAATCCCCATCCAGCCTTTCTATATACATAGACCTGCCTATGTGTCTCCTGTACGCACATCAACTTTAGGCATGTGTCTCACGCATTGTCTCACACCTCTCTTCCTAATCGACGAGTATGATTCTAGCAGAGCATTCTGTAGGATGACCCTTAAAGTTAGGTTGGGTGAATAGTAATATCAGAGATAAAGGGGTTACCTTAGTCCGAGAACCTACAGTTACAAATCCTAGCTGGCTTTGTTAGTGGACATAGAGTCCTTCACAATTATGCTATCTTTATCTTGTACAACTAGTCATCAATGGGTCTCCCTAAATGCGTCACGGGCCGACCAATGTGGCACAGGACGGAACCGAATGAAGGGCCTCACCTCGACCCACCGGACCTCATGCGGTGACACACCCTCTGCCCCCACGTGTCGTTATCGTCTCACACCCACACATACCAACACAGAGACCACACACAAAAAAAATATTCTCCTCGTGCCTCTATCCACTACCCCCTTGCATATACGCACTCAAGGGAATCTCTCGCCGTGACGTCATATTCGTCTCTCTCTCTCTAGACCACACTCATTTCTCATGCTATCTCTCCCATGCCCCCCTGTCGGCCCCTCTATCCATGCCTCTCTTGAATACATAATACACACACATACCTCTCTAGGCCGTGCCAAATGCATCAACTACACATTCATACATGTTACATCACGTACCCCATTTATCTAAAAAGCTCTCTCTTCAAGTTTGTTTCGCATACAACATTCCTTTTGAATAAAGTGTGGCCAAAAAAATATTTTAGAATTTCTACATATATACAACATTACAAAGTTATATGGAGGAGTATGAACACTTGCATTGCATGGTACCCACAATGATATTTATTCCGCACTGTGAATTTGTATATTTTTATACTATATATAAAGTTAGTCATAATAAAGAGAAACGAAGAGCATCTCTCTCTCCATCGCATACCCCCCCTCTACGCCCCTTTCACGTACGCACACAAACTATCTCTAGGTCCTCTAAAAGTAAGCCCCCAGCACATTCACGCATGTTTCATCTTTCTCTCGTGATATATACAGTGATGATCATTGTATTTGAAGCGAAAGCACGATACGTACATTGGACTTCAGAATCCACTCATTATGGTCACCATTTACGTTTTGTGGTTTATTATACAGTCACGGGCTCACCGTACAACTCTGTATTTTCTCAAGACACGACTAGTTGACCAGTTAAACGCTCCATGTGGCACCTCTAGTGTTGCATCGCATTATCTCACTACCATCGGGCCCTCCTGTCGGCTTGTATCTACTCTACATCTACACTCTTATAAAATACTAGCAAGATGCCCATGCGTTGCACGGAACATCAAGATGCATTTGTATGAGTAGTTTATCTTGTGGGAGAAAATGATGAACAAGGGAAGGCCTTATTTGCAAGTGTGGAGAGGGGTGTGGATATCTTTTTGCAAAATTGCCATTGTTTCCTTCTTCCTATCCGTCAGATATAGATCGGACGGCCTATATTGCAGGATGGCAGGCACACGATCATCACCGACTATGCTTTTTATAAGAGTACGGATAAAATACACTCTTATAAAAACAGAGTTGGTGATGATGGTGTGCCTACTGTCCTGCAATATAGGATGTCCGATTTATATCTGACAGATAGGAAAGAAACTATGATAATTTTGCAAAAAGGTACCCACACACCTCTCCACATTTGCAAATAAGGCCTTCCCTCGTTCATCCTTTTCTCTCACAAGATAAACTAGTCATACAAATGCATCTTGATGTTACGTGCAACGCAATGGTATCTTGCTAGTAAGAATGAAAACAAACGACAAAAAATATTGGACGGTGGATTGAAGTCATGACCGCGGGCACAACGGACAAGGAGGCCTTGTATTGGTATGCTGAGCCATCTATTTTAAGACACAGAAGCTGGTGTGGTGATTATACACACATGCACGCATGCACACAAACTACATGCACCCACGCACGCACGCAACACTCACACGTACACACACAGCCACGCACGCACGCAACACTCACACGCACACACGCCCGCATGCATGCACACCAGTACACCACACGACCAACACACACTCTCACGCTCAAGTGCTCAACCTACACGTGCATGCGCACACATCAGGCCCTGACAGACACATACACAACCAGGTGATTCCCACGCACGGGGTGGAGTGTTGTCGCGCCTGCGTAAATTTGTGTTTATCTGACCTTTTCCCTGTGTGAACTTACAGGTGGGACCCACAAGGAACATGGTCAATTTAACTAGTCAACATGGTGACACGCTGACTATTTGGCCGGTCAACGGAGTGCAATCCGATGCTGACCCATGAGCAAGTGACCGTATAATCACCGCAAAACGTATATAGTGACTATAATCATCTTATTCTGAAGTTTGGTGAACGTATTACGCTTTTCTCTCTGTAGGACCTCCAAAACTACATCTCTACACGTTCTCGCATGTTACATCTAACAACTATGCAATACAGCACTACCACTACAATCTAACACAATATATCATAGTATGTGTTTTTAGTTTGACTAGATATCATATTGTTACTTAATTATTCAGTTTGCATACATTAAAATTGCCTTTAAAATGTATGGCCAGTATCATATACCACGCGGGAAAAAAACCGCCCTTTCATGTTTAATTGGGTTTGTACCAATGGATCATGCGAAACAGCAAAACTATAGTACTATATACAGTACAAGTGACAGTTCACTGGGCCGTCTTGCCGTATACTCCTCCATCATAAGAGTGGAGCGCTCGCTTTCATAAATCTTCTAGTCCCTTTCGCTAACATGTGGGGCATCAAGCTACCGGGCCCACGTGCCATACCGGAATACAGTGCAGAGCAGCCGGGGTGAAGCACCCAGTCATGGCGCCGACGTAGTAATGAGCAATGAGGCATCAAATCACAAAGTTGCACCTTTCCCACATTTAAGTTGGAGGGATGATGTAATAATGCTAAAAAAAGAAGTTGGAGGGACGAAGCAACCATCATTTCACTCATTGATGAATCCGCTTCTCCCTCATCTTCTTCAAGTTAACCACGTGTTGCTTCTATCGTTGTCTTGCCTCATGTGGGAAGCGGATTGGCTTGGTAAAGCACTGACACGTGGGACCGCATGTTAGCAAACTGCCAGGATAACATCCTCTAAAAGTAAGAAACCTCCCCCGCCATCCGCGTGGCAAAATCACCTCCTTTTTACTAATCTTGATTCTATAATTTTTTAGATCAATATAATTGAGATTTGTATAGATAGAACACAGGAGAAAAACCAAGTGGTACGGTTAAGGGCATCCACAATGTCTAGCCAAATGTGAAAATAGCTTTTGGCATCGTGGGAACCATTGTGGACGGTGTTGCCAAAGCCAAAAGGATGGAACCAAAGCTCCCTGATTGATTGATTAAGGAATAGAAAATGCAACGTCTCTCCTCTTTCTCCCATGCTTGGATGCATGTACAGCATAGAGGACAGAGTCTACTCCCCTGTCCCTTCTATCATAAATCACAAAGCAGCGATGCGTCAAATCACAAAGCACGGATGAAGCAACCATCATTTCACTCTTCACCGACTCCTCTTCTCCATCGTCTTCTTCGAGAAACCATCTCACCGCACTAAGCTGGACGGATGACGCTATTGTGTATGAGTACTACTAGTACATTTACGCGTCCTTTGGTTCAACGGACTTCCTGGATGCAAATAAGGCGGTTGTCTCGGCTTGCAGGCAGCACTTGCGAATGACTTACCGTGGTCTCGCTCAATGGTGTTCTCCGTCGAATGCACTTCGCCAAACCACAACGTTCGAGATATCGTCGACATCACCGCAATGGGGAAGGAAGTCAAATATAGTTACTACCTACATTTTTGTACACAAGGCTAGTATATCAAAATTACAATTTGCAAAAGGCCACTAACACTAATCAAGGCAAAATTGATGGGGTTTTCCTCGTACTAGCAACCAAGGACATTAATATCCCCTTCATGCATGCGGAAGTGAGAAGGTTGGTTTGCATGGCGTTGCATTAATCAAGTGATGAGGAGTGAGATGGTTAGCTCTTTGGGCTTTGGAGAAAAAAATACGGATTAATTGACACATGAAACGAGGATTTGTATAGATTAATCTCGTGAAGGAAAACCCTGCCTTTCTTTCTTAACACTAGTACTCCTAGTACGTAGTACTACGTACTTATCCTGTTTGGGTCTAGGCCTTGCATTGCCATGCTTCGCCACACATTTTTGCCAAGCTTGCCTAAAGTTTTCAAAATGAAAAGGAGGTACACGTGCACACGGCTGTCGCAGTCGCACCACACCCTCACACGGTCGCTCCTGCACGCTGCGGTTTCACCGCACCCTCACATGCACAGTCGCTCCTGCATGTCGCAAACCGAACCAAGGGAACGCACCCTCACTGACACGTGTTGTCGCATGTGAACAAACCAAACTCAGCCATCCTACCGCTGACACATAATTTTCGTTCATAGATTATGTTTATCCAATCGCATGTTGGGGAGTACACGTACGGCCCGTGCGGTGGTCTATTGGGGAAGAAGAAGAGGTGAGGAAGAAGGGTTAGGAGACGTAGGATATTCATCCAACCACCTGAAATGGTAGACTGACCCAAGTCAGGCGACTTGCATAACAATATATGTTTTTACACAGCAAAAGATCCATAAAAACAACAACATAAAGAAAAACTATCGCTGCTCGCGGAACGAGATGGCCTCATCGCCTTTGGCTGCCAGCACGAACCAGCCATAGCTGCTGACGTGTGTCTCCGCACCGTGGTTGTCCTCGGCCTCCAGCTACTCGTTCACGCGGAGTGTGCGGGCGCTCTACACGGATGAGAGCACAGCCCGATTCAAGTCGAGGACATCCGGTTCCGCCTGCATGAGGGCCTCGATGGCAGTGGCACCCGTGCGCTCTGCGTCGAGTCGAGCCTCCGCCGCCCGGTTCAAGTCTAGGACATCCGGTTCCGTCTATAGGAGGGCCTCGATGAGAGCGGCATCCACACGCTCCACGTAGAGTTGAGCCTCTACTGCCCGGTTCAAGTCCAGGACGGCCGGTTCCGCCTGAAGGAGGGCCTCGATGGTAGTAGCATCCGCGCGCTCCACCTTAAGTTGAGCCTCTGCCACCCGGTTCACATCCACGACATCCGGTTCCGCCTGCAGGAGAGCCTCGATCTCACCAGCATGTGCGCGCTCCGCGTCGAGTTGAGCCTCTTCCTCCCGGTCCTCCTTTAGTATCGCCAGGTTGAACCACTGGTTCGCCTGCACCATGGGGGACTCAGACGCCAGCACGAATTTGACGTCCATCGTCTCATACCCATCGGGGGCCTTCTGCGCCGCGACCTTCGCCATGAACATTAGATCGGCTTCCTCCTCCTCGTAGCTTGGCTCTAGAGAACTCGGGGATTGGCTTGCCGCAAACCAAGCTTGGGAACAGAGGTCTCTGGTGCCGACCACCGCCGCGATTTCTGCGTGGCGCGTCGGCGTCAGCATCTTGTAGTACATGAGCTTGCGGCGCACCATAGCTTTCCGGCGAACTAGGGGATGCTTGATGCGGGCTAGTGGATCGAAAGGTGGGGGAAGGGGCTGGAGATTAGGTGTGGTTTTAGGGCAGTGGCTGGCATAGGCCGAGCAGCGAAGGTTCTGGTGTGAATAGTGGTTCCGGTGACGACCAGTCAATCGGTTTTGACTGTACATCGCTCTTGTCGTGTTCGCCTTGCAGCCCGGCATGCTGGACCCTCCACATCGCTCACCGAATGGAACGCGCTTCGTCTTGCATTTTCGCTCGCTTGTGGGACTGCAGTTGAGAACAAACTGACGTCCCTCCCCCTCCCCCGCCCGCATCATTTTACGTGGAGTAAATAAAAACAGAGGGAGTATACTACGGATGAGGATCCCCTGACGTGGCTGAACCCATTGAGTAACTGACATGCGGGGCCTAGCAAGCATGGGGTCCGCCAGTAAGTGACCGAAAAGGAGGGTAAGACAGGGATACATATGTGAAAGGAGCTTCCAATGATATAATTTTCACATTATACATCTCATGCACTATTAATCTTATAAATAGTCAAATGCGGTTTTCAAAAACGCATTAGAACATGGTTAATAATATAGCAGTCGATGGCTATAAGGAACTGCCATGTCATCTATAGCCATCATCTATTATATGCACTCATACAGTAGTGTGGGCTATAAGGTTGGCTATTTCCCGCAAAAAATTTATAAGGTTGGCTATTGTATTACTACTTTTTTCCATCTCCTCTCCATCTCTTTCTTCATATTTATTGTACGTATTTAACTAGGAATGCGTATATAGCTAGGCTCTTGCATGAGAGCTCACTCCCCTTACTTTTTCACATCTCTCTCCTCCACATAGGCCCTATATAAATGGAAGGAGGGAGTACAACTATGAGCACTGCATACTATAGTACAGATGTTGTCAGTACTCCACTAGTACTATAGGACAGGGAGCTTAAAAAAGTTACTATTGTAATGGCTATACATGGCGAAATCCTAGTAGGAAGATCAAGCGCGAGAACAAGCACATTCACGTAGTTGAAAACAAATTGGAAACCATCTCGAGTACAAATCTAACAATATTGATTGGGTGTTGTTTAATGTTGATACTTTTTTTATCAAAGTAGAGATACTTTGACTACACATAAAACTTATATGTAAACTAGAAAGGATAGGAGGGAGAATATTTTACGTTCAAAAACGAAACGAACATTGAATACCCTTTTCATTTGATTTGCGGATGCTATGATCACCGATTCAAAATTTTGAATCCTCCTTAGGTATCACACATGCCCCCACTCGTTCTATCTCGAGTTCATCTTGGGGTCTGGAGATCGATTGAAAGAGGACTAGGGTGGGTACAATACGTTCGTTTTGCTTATGAACGTATAATATACTCCCTCTGATCCCCACAGACCCTCCCCCCCCCCCCCCCCGCGGGTCATTTCTATCATAGAAATAGACAAAACCTTTATCTCCTTGCACGACACACAATTGATCTCTGAACATCAATCGAGCTCGTCAACATGTGTCGGGGCATGAACCGAATGGGATGTCAAAACTAAGGCGTGAAGCGAGACGTAGTGGAGGCAAAGTGAAACTTCAAACGAACCATTTTTTGTATGCATGTCAGACAAATTACAAATAAACATTGGAAATACAAGCATGGTCTAGGCCCACATGCGAATGATACTCGGCGGAATGTTCAAATGAGGCATGCGGGAGGATGCACTCGACCGGGGGCCGACATGATCGATGGAAAAGAGGGTTGGAGAGGAATGAGAAATAAGCAAACGCCACATGA
The DNA here is from genome assembly GCA_034509565.1 of Triticum monococcum. NCBI lineage: Eukaryota > Viridiplantae > Streptophyta > Magnoliopsida > Poales > Poaceae > Triticum > Triticum monococcum. Next base: position 445,493,231 of record CM067845.1, read on the forward strand.
TTATACTTCAACGGCTCAAATAAACAATAAGTTGTCTCGCTTGGCCTACATAGTGAAAGGCCTAATGTGCAACGCGGAGCACTAACGCTCGAATATGGCCGGGAAAACAGGGAAACCGACATGTGGGGCACACCTGTCGGGACGACGTAGCGCAAACTAGTCCAATGGAGGAGCTGGCCCACGACCTCCTCACCACCGGCAACCGTTCATGTGGGTCGTGGGGGCCAACAACATGGCGCAGCTCCAGCACCGCCTCTGGACACGCCGACCGCGGTGAGCGACACGCTCATCGTTGCTAGACACGATCGTCTTGCTTTTCCAATGACATGCGTCGATCGCATGTGAGCAAAGGGCATCTCCAACATTGCCATGACCGTAGCTGACTACCCTGGCACACCAAAAACCCTCATCCCTCGCGCCGTCGCGCGTGCGTTCCCAGCCCCTAGTGATCCGTGCCTCTTTTGAGCATGATCAGTAAGGATGTTTTGTTGATAATGGTGTGCTCTATCCATCCATGTCTTTGTTTGCAATTGTGGAGCACCCTAGCTTGAGTCAATCGAGCTCTACTTTTGCTATAAAATGTTCCTGGCAGACTGTTAACATGTTTAGCGATTTTGTCGAGCTTGTTGTTGTTGATCCGTGCATGTTATGTTGTTGTTCTTGCCATGTCTGGCTTCTATGCCATGTCTATTTGCTGGGTGTATGCTTAGATTATCATGCAATGCCTCGTAGTGGGTGCATCGAGCTCGTAAACATGCCTACTTGTTAATCTGTTTTGCAAGCTCCAGTTTTTTCACTAAGTCTGAATCTGTTTATGTTTTTGCAATTGTATTTTTCTGATCCCTTTTGGCTCATGGTCACTAAGGGACTTTTGTTACATGCTTAGAGTAGCTTCATGCCATGCCTTGCTTTGCCATGATATGTTCCTGTAGCATATAGTTATCATGCTCTAAACATTGCTTCCTGATGATAAATTCCTGACATGCTGTTAATTTCACTAAGTCTGAAACCAGTATTCTTTTGCACTTTTGACATGCTTGTTTGAACCTGTTAATGAGTGAATTAGCCGTAGCTTAGTGTTTTTCTTTTGTCAAGCATCATGAGTGCATCCCTACCATGTATTTTTTTGCCATGTTTGAGTGTTGCAGCATATTTATCTTGATGCATTTAGAAGGCTACTTGCTGTTTATCGCAGACTGGTGCCATAATTGTTTTGCTTGTCATTTCCAAACCGTGCATCCGATTCCGGTGATCTTTATATCATTTTCGACCGAAATCAACTCACCTTTCCAGTGGCACTCTTGGTTTTCAAAGTTGAGGCCAGGTTCAATCATTCCTTCGCAAATCATGCATATGCATCCCATATCGCATCCTGCATGTCATACCATGTTTGCATCATGTGCTTGAGCATTGCACGTGGTTGATTGTGTTCCTTTTGCTTGTTGTTCTTGTTTGGGTAGAGCCGGGGACGAGTACGTAAACGAGGAGCCCATTGAGTTCGCTTACGAGGATCAAGGCAACTCTGAGAACTTTGCAGGCAAGATGACCATACCCTCGAAATCACTTCTATCTTTGTTTGCTAGATGCTCGCTCTTTTGCTATGCCTATGCTACGATACCTACCACTTGCTTATCATGCGTCCCATATTGCCATGTCAAACCTCTAACCCACCATGTCCTAGCAAAACGTTGTTTGGCTATGTTACCACTTTGCTCAGCCCCTCTTATAGTGTTGCTAGTTGCAGGTGAAGATTGGAGATCGTTCCTTGTTGGAACTTGTTTATTGTTGGGATATCACCATATTATCTTGTTTATCTTAATGCACCTATATACTTGGTAAAGGGTAGAAGGCTCGGCCTTATGCCTGGTGTTTTGTTCCACTCTTGCTGCCCTAGTTTCCGTCATATCGGTGTTATGTTCCCGGATTTTGCGTTCCTTACACGGTTGGGTTATAATGGGAACCCCTTGACAGTTCGCCTTGAATAAAACTCCTCCAGTAATGACCAACCTTGGTTTTTACCATTCGCCACCTAGCCTCTTTTTCCCTTGGGTTTCCGGAGCCCAAGGGTCATCTTTATTTAAACCCCCCTGGGCCAGTGCTCCTCTGAGTGTTGGTCCGAACTGGGCAGCCTGCGGGGCCACCTCGGGGAAACTCGAGGGTTGGTTTTACTCGTAGCTTGACCTATCTGAGTGTGCCCTGAGAACGAGATATGTGTAGCTCCTATCGGGATTTGTCGGCACATTCGGGTGGTGTTGCTGGACTTGTTTTACCTTTGTCGAGGATGTCTTGTAACCGGGATGCCGAGTTTGATCGGATTGTCTTGGGAGAAGGAATATCCTTCGTTGACCGTGAGAGCTTGTGATGGGCTAAGTTGGGACTCCCCTGCAGGGATTTGAACTTTTGAAAGCCGTGTCTGTGGTTATGGGCAGATGGGAATTTGTTAATGTCCGGTTGTAGATATCCTGAAACTTAACTTAATTAAAATGCACCAACCACGTGTGTAACCGTGATGGTCTCTTCTTGGCGGAGTCCGGGAAGCGAACACGGTGTTGGAGTGATGCTTGGCGTAGGTTGTTTTAGGATCACTTCTTGATCATAGTTGTTCGACCGTGCTTTTGCCTTCTCTTCTCGCTCTCATTTGCATATGTTAGCCACCATATATGCTAGTCGCTTGCTGCAGCTCCACGCCATACCTTTGCCTTTCCTATAAGCTTAAATAGTCTTGATCGCGAGGGTGTGAGATTGTTGAGTCCCCGTGACTTACAGATTCCTTCCAAACCAGATGCAGGGACAGATGATACCGCTCCAGATGATATGACCGAGCTCAAGTGGGAGTTCGATGAAGACTCTCGTCGTTACTATGTGTCTTTCCCAGATGATCAGTAGAGGTGCCCAGTTGGGGCGATCGGGGACTTTGTCGCATTAGGGGGTTGATCTTTATTTTGGTTTCGTAGTCGGACCTTGAGTGTATTGGATGAATGTAATGAATTATTTATGTATTTGTGTGACGTGGCGAGTGTAAGCCAACTATGTACCTTTTCCCTTTATTTATGTACATGGGTTGTTTGCGAAGATTACCTCACTTGCGACATTGCTTTCAATGCTGTTATGCCTCTAAGTCGTGCTTCGACACGTGGGAGATATAGCCGCATCGAGGGCGTTACACTACCCTGGCACACCAAAAACCCTCATCCCTTGTGCCGTCGCGCGGTGCGTTCCCAGCCGGCGCCAGCTACCCGCATTCATGTTGTCCATACGTATGCCGTCATTAAGAGGCTTGGTGCCCGAGGAACCAACTCCGGTGACTTAATGACGCACCAGGACGCTTGGGCTCACCGGAATGCGCTACATAAAGTGGTGACGCCCAGCTAACCTCCACACCATAGCGCATCGTCCTCCTACCTGGCGCCACATCTGCCATGACTGCAAGCACGAACGCTTTGCGGGAGAGCTTGTCTTCGGGGATGGAGCTCGAGGTCTCCGCCCTCACTCAAGTTGCCGCACAAGCGGTCGCCACGCTGGCGGCCGACGACGGGAGCACCGTCAGCCACGCATCCTACTTGCCACCGTCCAACGTCCGGCACCGCCGAGGTTGGGGATTCCTCCGAGGATGAGTAGGGCATGGGAGGCGGCAGGGCATGGTGTGCCAACTGGCTGGTCCGTCTCCCGTGTTCTACTTTTCCTTGCCGAAGACTGCACCTTCACTTCACGGGTCTTGAACCCCGCCCACGTACATGGAGATCGCAGATGGAGGACGTCGGTCGCCGTCGTAGAATAGGTTTAGGGTCGGGTTTCTTTTATTTTTCTATCCTATAAAAGTTCGAATGAAAATCTGCCGTGTTTGCATTAATCTCGGCCGGTGTATATGAACTTTCACAATAATATAGTATATTGTAGGAGTACTAGCAAGATGCCCGTGCGTAGCACGGAAGGTCAAGATCTTGTGGGAGAAAAGGATGAACGAGGTAAGGCCTTATCTACAAATGCACATTCACGTATTTCACATCTTTCTACATCTACGGGAACCTACGAAAGGGTTAACGTAAATTGCCTCTCTCTCACCTCCGCTAATTTTCATGGTGGTGGGCCCCTCCCTTCCCCCAATCTACAATCAACAGCTCACACGTTTCACATTATGTTAATTACGTAACTGGGACTACGTAGGTGTAGCATTACTTGTCCTAAAATCCAACTAAGCCAACCTCCCAGCATATCGTGCGGGAAAAGACCCGGCCGCGCCATTTTAGTTGGGATTACCGGATTACTAGTAGTAATATCGATGGATCACGCGAAGCAACAAGTTTTTTTAGGGGGTGAAGCACCTAGTTTAAAAGGAAAAAAGGCGGTACACTCACAGCACCCGTGTCACGGTCGCATTGCACCCCGCACACGTTCGGTCCTGCACACGGCTCATGCAAATGGAACGCACTTCGGCTTGCCTCTTCACTGACACGTGGGACTGCACTTGGAGAAACCGACCATGCGCCAAACTCCCCCCGCCCATCGTGCGAAAATCCTCCCCCATCCAAAAATTCCCCCCAAATCCTAGATTCTACCACCCTTCGGTCAACTAGCCAATAATATTCCCCAAACCCCCCTCCCCACATCCCCCTCCACTCCATTCGCTCTACCAAAGCCGCCCTCCATATCACGCCGATACTTCGATGCCGCGGTTCCTCGAGGGGACGCACGGTGATCCTCTCGCTCCCACAATACGCTTTCGTGGACTACCGTCCTCTAGCCGCGCCGCCACCCCTGGTGACGTTCTTGTGGAGGCGCAGGGCGGTCAGCGCCGCCACCGCTGGCGATGTTCGTGCGGAGCCGCACGGTGGTCAGCTTCTCCCATGGTACGCACATTCTAGACTGAGGCTCCGTGCATGTCGGTGTAGCGTTGAATGTTAGCTGATAGACGCTGTTAATCTCATTGTTTGCCGAAGTAGTTTACAGTCAATATGCTCTGCTTAAGAAGCTTCCTGGCCCTGTGCTGCACTCAATCTGCTTAGCTGGATGGCATGCCAAGGCCGATTAGTTGCTAAAATATCCTACCATATATTTATTGTGACGCAGATTGCCATGGTCTAGTAGCCAATCTGTTAGGTGAAATAGCTCTACACCGTTTTATACTCGATCTTTGTTGCCGCGATGGCCTTCGATAGTTTGATGGCTGTGTGCTCGGCCTCATTGACTACTAAAACAGCTTGCCATGATTTAGGACTCAAATCTGTTTGCTGAATTAGCTTTACATATATTTCGTTACTTAGATCTGCTCGTCCAAATATCTTGCCATAGCTTTAGACAATGACCTAGGTATTTTCTTCTGGACTTCATAAGAAAAGCAGATATGTTTTTCCTGTAATATCTAGTAGAAGAACTAATTTGTATGTCTAACAGATGGATAGTACTTGGAGAACTTCTGCTTGAAGATTCTCCACTGCATATGTCGAGGGGGTTGAAAACTTCATGAACTTTATCAGAGCTGAGTACGGTGGTCGGAAATAAAATGTGCTCTGCCCATGTAGCAGTTGTATGAATTCAGTTACAAGACCCCATTCTACTGTGCAAAATCATCTACACTTGTATGGGATGTCGGTCTGTAGGATCGAAAGTATGTCTAGAGGGGGGGGGTGATTAGACTACTTGACGAAATAAAAACTTAACCTTTTCACAATTTTAGTTCTTGGCAGATTTTAGCTATTTTAGGACAAGTCAAGCAATCATCACACAATTCAAGTAAGCATGCAAAGAGTATATTGGCAGTGGAAAGTAAAGCATGCAACTTGCAAGAATGTAAAGGGAAGGGTTTGGAGAATTCAAACGCAATTGGAGACACAGATGTTTTTCCCATGGTTCGGATAGGTGGTGCTATCCTACATCCACGTTGATGGAGACTTCAACCCACGAAGGGTAACGGTTGCGCGAGTCCACGGAGGGCTCCACCCATGAAGGGTCCACGAAGAAGCAACCTTGTCTATCCCACCATGGCCATCGCCCACGAAGGACTTGCCTCACTAGCGGTAGATCTTCACGAAGTAGGCAATCTCCTTGCCCTTACAAACTCCTTGGTTCAACTCCACAATCTTGTCGGAGGCTCCCAAGTGACACCTAGCCAATCTAGGAGACACCACTCTCCAAGAAGTAACAAATGGTGTGTTGATGATGAACTCCTTGCTCTTGTGCTCCAAATGATAGTCTCCCCAACACTCAACTCTCTCTCACAGGATTTGGATTTGGTGGAAAGAAGATTTGAGTGGAAAGCAACTTGGGGAAGGCTAGAGATCAAGATTCATGTGGTAGGAATGGAATATCTTGGCCCCAACACATGAGTAGGTGGTTCTCTCTCAGAACATATGAGTTGGAAGTGTAGATGTGTTCTGATGGTTCTCTCCACGAGTGAAGAGGAGGTGGAGTGGTATATATAGCCTCCACACAAAATCCAACCATTACACACAATTTACCAATCTCGCTGGGACCGAATCAACAAACTCGGTCGGACCGAAATAGTAAACCTAGTGACCGTTAGAGATTTTCGGTGGGACTGACATGCAACTCGGTAGGACCGATACGGTTAGGGTTAGGGCATAACGTAATCTCGGTGAGACCGATTACACAAACTCGGTGAGACCGATTTGGTAATAAGCTAACCAGAGGGTTGGTCAGGCAAACTCAGTGGGACCGATTTGCTCTTCTCGGTGAGACCAAAATGTTACGAAAAGGAAACAGTGAGTTTACATTGCAATCTCGGTGGGACCGATCCGCTCTTTCGGTGAAACCGAAAAGTTACGAAAAGGAAACAGAGAGATTGCAATCCCATCTCGGTGAGACCGAGATCCCTATCGGTAGAACCGATTTGCTAGGGTCTGGCAATGGCTATGACAAGTGAAACTCGGTGGCGCCGGGTTGAAAGAATCGGTAGGGACGAGTTTGGCTTTGGGTTTAGGTCAAATGTGGATATGGGAAAGTAGCTAAGGATTTTGGAGCATATCATTAAGCACATGAAGCAAGAGGCTCATTAAGCAACAACTCATCCCTCCTTGATAGTATTGGCTTTTCCTATGGACTCAATGTGATCTTGGACCACTAAAATGTAAAATGAAGAGTCTTGAGCATATGACCTAGAGCCAATCATTTGTCCTTAGCATTTTGTGGGTTCCACTTTCACCATCCATGCCATGCCAATCATTGAGCTTTCCTGAAATGATCATCTTGGAATAGCATTAGCTCAATGAGCTATATGTTGTTATGAATTACCAAAACCACCTAGGGATAGTTGCAGTTTCAATCTCCCCCTTTTTGGTAATTGATGACAACATATAGATCAAACCTTCGACAAATAATAATAAGAATGAAATATATCGTTGCTTTGAGAAGTATGTGATAAGTAAGAGCTCCCCCTAAATTTGTGCATATTTAAAATTTGCTTTGGACTGCAAATGCACAAAGAGTTAGAGTCATGGGTTACTCTTCCGTGTCACATACATCTTGGTGGAGCGCTCAAAAAGATAAGAATGAAATACATGCACTCATCACCAAAGAAAGTGAATGATCACATAAGATAGATTAGATATATCAAGCATGCATAAGTGTAGCTTATGATCAAACACATGATCATCAATGTCTCACAAGCAAATCAAAGTATCACAAGCATATCATAGTATCTCAACCAAAAGAAAACAAAGTTTGAAAAACCACCAAATAAAGCAAGAGAGAATAAAAGCAACACTCTCTCTCTCTCTCGAAGCCTATGATGTATACATTTTTCTCCCCCTTTGGCAACAAGTTACCAAAAAGTTCCGAGAAAATGCATGGTGCTAGATCGACTCTCAGGCTTGATATTCTGGTGGTGGTGGAGTCTGGATCACTCCAAGGACGAAGGCTTCTGTAGACGTGGTTGGAGCTGGAGCTAAAGTAGATGCTGGAGCTGGTTGGGCTGGTGCTGTGGCTGGAGCTGAGGTGGTGGCTCTGGTGTCAGGAACTGGCACTGTAGTCGACCTCTAAGCTCGTGGCACTCTGGCAAATGCATCAGTTGTAGTCTTCCCTCTCCTCTCCTGCATGTCATCTTGAAGTTGCTCCACTGCAGACTAAATCTCTATTACTTTGACATCCAAGTCATAGAACTTTTGTTCTACGATTCTCTCTAAGCTCTCCTGATTCTGAGTGAGGGTGGCCAGTCCTTTCTCAATCCTCGGGGTAGATGCAATCAAGTAACTAAGCTGCTCTTGCTTGGTTTTCAGGAAATACTCAGATGCCTCCTCTTGAGTTGGCAACTTGGCATCTTTCTCCTTCCTTGCCTTCTCCTTATGTGCTTGAGCACGAACTGATGATGGATCATCCTTGTTCATCACAACTTCATTATCTTCAAAATCTAGATGAATAGGCAAATGTTCCTTGTCCAATAGGTATATGCCTATGCCCATCTTGGAGTTAATTATCTCCTGGATCTGAGGGGCATAACCAAAACTCCTCTTCTGATCTTCTGCAGTTCTCTTGATGGTCTCTACCATGAGGCTCATGACTTTGAATTTCTGTGGCACATCAAAGATATGAAGCAAGTTGATTGCATGGCCTCTGATCATCTTGTGATCACCTGACTTGGGCAACAGAGTGTGCCTCAAAATCCAATTGATAGTTGGCAACCCTAATAGAAGATAATGTACAGACCCAAACTTGAAAGTATCAAGTTCCTTGTTTGGAATCTCCCTATACATGTTGGACATAGAGTTGTGGTCCATCTTCTTCTTGGCATATATGTCTAAGTCATCCTCATGCTCTTCTGGGGCATTGATGAGCTGTGCCCACTCAGCAACTGTTGACTGATACCTTGTACCTTCAGACATCCATGTAATCCTTCCATCTAGGTAGAAGTGTGCTGTGGAGTAGAATTGCATGATCAGCTCTTCATTCCACTTTGTGAGCTTCTGCCCAACAAAGTCAGCTACTCCACAAGCCTTGAAGCTATCTTGCACTCCAGGATAGTGCTCTTCATTGTCCTTGATGTACTCCGAATCGACCCATCTCATGTCACAAACTATGGGCTTCTTGTCCAACAAAACTGTCTCATAGAAGTCCTATTGTTCCTTAGTGTGGAACCTATAATCAACAGAAATTCTTCTCCTTGAAGCATATGGATCTGCTTCTCTCCACTTCCTTAGCCCTAAGTCTCTTCTGATTTTCATGTCCTCAGCCACAGGATGAGCATCATTGTGGTCTGGGATCTCTGGCCTTAGCTTCCTGAGAACTTGGCCTTCCTCTTCTTCTGTAGTGTCAGGCACTGGGGCCTTGTTCTTTTCAGCAGCTGGTATGCTCCTTGTGTTCCTCTTTGGAGCTGTCTTGGCCTTTGACGCAGCCTTGGGTGCTTCCTTGGGCTTGGATGCAGTAGCCCCTGATCTTATAGCATCACCCATCAGCTTTTGTGCCTTGGGTGCTGGTGCAGCAACCTCTTCAGAATCTCTCATGATTGAGGATCTCCCAAGCACTCTAGCAGTGGTCTTTTTGATCCTCTCCTTCCTCTTCTTCCCTTCTGCAGCAGCCTCTTTGGCTTCAGACTTTTCAGGAATCTGAGTTGAAGCTCTGGCCATTGGCATAGGCTGCCTACCTACTGGCCTTTTAATTTTCAATCCTGGCTTGATGGCTGCAGCTGAGCCATACTCCTTCTTGAGCACTACTTTCTTGGAAGTTGCTTCCTCTTCTTCCACATAGTCCTCATCCTCTAATTCTGAGGTTCTTTTCTTCCTTTGTCTGGTGGCAGCTTTTGGCAAGTTACTAGCAGTGCTCCTGCTGCCTTCATCTGAGGAACTGGACGGACTACTGCCCTCACTCATGTGCACTTGCTGCTCTGACAGGTTTTGGCTATCACTCTGATCTGACATGATGAACAAGCTGACTGCTGACCCTGTGAACAGTTTATAGATGAGGTAGAGTGGATGAGCATCACAAAATGCAGAGATTTTTGCAAAAGAATGATTCAAAATCTTAGTTTTAGTTTCCCACAGAAATCATTTTGGATCTACCGATTTTTAAACTCGGTGATACCGAAGCAGTTTTGGAACCTAAACTAGTGAACTCGGTCAGACCAAGTCACAGTTCGGTGGCACCGAGACCGCTAGGGTTTCACAAAGTTCCAAAATCGGTCACACCTATTAGTAATTCTCGGTCAGACCGAGCCTCACTTGTGCAATGGCATGAGGCAAATCAGTGGGACCGACTTTTTCAACTCGGTGGGTCCGAGATGGTTTCGGCGGAAACCTAACCCTAAAATTTTTGAATCGATCCTATTCTACGAACGCATTGACAGGATAGGAGTGTTTCAATCGTGTCTAGAAACAATAAGATCACAATGTGCTAGGAATCAAATTAGGGATAGCACAAAGATCGAGTCCATACCCTAGTTCGGCGGAGACTCGCTATGGCGGCAACGGCGGGGTTGAATTCCGTTGACGGTGATGGAGACCAACGACTGGAGGCGGCTGGCGGCGAGGAGACGATCCGGAGACCACGTTGGCAGAGCGAGCTATCGCGCGGGCGAAGGGGTTCGGAGAAATTTCCAAATTTTTTCCCGTGCCTATATATAGCCCGACCCTGTCGGTGTGACCGAGTGGAACAACTTGGTGGCACCGAGATGCAAAACTGTATACAGTTATTGCAACTCGGTGTGACCGAATGGTTCAAATCGGTTGCACCGAGATCGAAAATTCAAATCAACTTAATGATCTCGGTAGGACCGAAAGTAGGATATCGGTCAGACCGAGAATCACAAAGAGGTTTTGGAGGTTTAAATCTATGACGAATCGGGGACTCTGAGTGCTCCTCACACAGACTGGTTTGAATCTGACTTGATCAAATTTTGTGATGTAGCATGAATAGAGTTTGAGACGAGAAAAGCATAGATAGCTAGAGGAGGTTCTTAGGCATTCTTGTCCATCCACTTGGCAAAAGGAAATAAAACCAAACAATCAAAACAACAAGTGGATGTCCTAGAATGAGTAAAATATGCAACCAACATGCTCACACAATAAAATGGCAATTGAAATATGTGACAAAGCATGCACAACCAATTCTAGCATCTATCAAGCAATTGGCGATGACTAGGTCATCTATATATGAGTATATTGACTTAGGAGTCAAGTGAGAACACTTGATCATAGGTCATACTCATCGTTTAAGCTCAAGTGGGGTTACCACTTTTACATAAAGCATTGTTGTGTTCACATCTTTAGAGTTGCTTTAGCTCAAGTCTTAGAGTAAAGCTCCCCCTAGATGTGATATCCCCCCTAAGAGGGATGAACTAACCTTGGGTTTTTTTGATGATGACTTCATGTAGATGTTGAAGATGTGGATGCTCAATGTTGATGTAGATCACTTGGAGCTATCCATTTGAGTGAATTGCACTTTCAATACCTACATGGGTTAGTCCCACAAGGAACAAACAAGGATATCCATAGACATAGAGTGATGCACACACAAGATGATGTCCATGAAAACTTTTAGGTTACCTTGTCCCTTGTCTTACCAACAAGATGGTTTGTGACTCCTTGAACTAGTGCAAGATGTGGAAGTTGATTGCACTTGTTCTTGCCAAAATGATAAGAGTGAAGTATGTTGGCAGAGTCACCCTCAAGAACTCTCTAGTTCTTCTTCTTTTGGATCCACACCATCTTGATGGGAATCCTTGGAGTTGTAGTCGTACTTGATGAAGTGGAACTTGAAGTGGTCTTGGGAATCCACTTGACTAAGGTCTTAGGAGCTTCTTCAAATGCATCAATTTCCTCTTGAAGCTTGTCCTTGCCTTTTTGCTTGTAGTCTTGTGGTGGAAGATCATCTTGAGCTTGTGTCCCCTTGAAGGAAGTAGGATCATACTTCTCTTGTTGAGGAACAAACTTTGTCTTGGGGCATTGATCTTCTTCCCACTCAACTCCATTGGCATTGAACTTTCGTTCAAAACCAACACCTTGATTCTTCCGGTGCCTTCCTTGCTTGCGCACAATTTCCTCGAATTGCTTACTCCCGGCAAGGCTTTTGTACACTCCTTTCTCTATAATTCTCTTCAATAAGCTATTTTCTTGCTCAAGTGTAACTTGGCTAAGAGAATCATTAGTGGAATCAATAGAACTACTAGAAGCAACAATATTGGATTTAGCATGATCATTGTTACTACTAGAGGAAGAATCTTTCTTGTTCTTGTTACTAGACTTGACTTGAGGCATGTAAGTGGATAAGAGTAAATGCTTGGCAATGTAAGAAGAATTTTTCTTGCGGAGATCATCATTGATTGACTTTAAAAACTCATGCTCTTGCTCAAGATTGAGCTTTTCAAAGCGTAACTTCTCATGAGTTCTTAAAAGTTCTCGATGATCTTCGAAGATAGTTTCATGAGCTAACTTAAGAGTGTTAGTTCTTTAGTTAGAGCCTCAATCTTCTCCTTATCATTGTCATTTGTTTTATCTTGATTAGCATGATTAATTAACGTTTCATCATAGTATTCATCACTAGAGTTGTCAACAAGTAAATCATCATCACCTAACAAGTCATCTTCATTACCATTAAAATCAACATACTCAGGGTGTGTTACCTTAGGACCTTTGGCCATGAAGCATCTTCCAATTCCTTCATTTGGTGAGTCAAATATATCGTAGGAGTTGCTTGACACAAGTGCTAGACTGGCAACACCTTCATCTTGAGTATATTCGGCTTCGGAGTGATAACTTCTCTCGGAGTGGTTGTCGGAGTCGGAGCCGGATACCCATTCACCAACATGAGCTTGATGTCTTCGTTTTGTGTAGCTCCTTGATGATTTTTCCTTCCTTTCCGAATCCTTGCTTCTCCGTGAGTGTCTTCGTTCATAACGATCATCTCTACTCCTTCTCTCTCTTGGTGGTGATTCTTCTCTTTTGCTTCTTCTTTTCGGAGAGTCTTCTCTTCTCTTGTAGGGAGCCGTACACTCATTGGAATAGTGTCCGGGTCTTCCACAATTGTAGCAGTTTCGCTCTCGACTTGAAGACCTTTTGTCATTGTAGGACCTTGACTTGGAGCTTCTATCTTTGCTTCTACTCTTGTAGAACTTGTTGAAGTTTTTCACCATTAGGCTCAATTCTTCATTGAAGTTTTGTTTCTCACTTGATGATGTAGGGGCTTCACATGAGGCTTTGTAGGCACCACTTGATTTGTTGTGAAGTTCCTCTTTATCCTTAAGTGAAATCTCATGAGCAACAATTCTTCCAATTACCTCTGTTGGCTTGAGATCTTTGTAATTGGGCATCATTGGGATCAATGTGCACACGGTATCATATTTTCCATCCAAGGCTCTTAGAATCTTCTTGATGATGAATCTATCGGTCATCTCTTCACTTCCTAAGCCGGCAATCTGATTTGTGATGAGAGAAAGCCTAGAGTATATTTCAGCGACACCTTCACCATCCTTCATTTTGAACTTGTCAAGTTGACTTTGAAGCACATCCAATTTGTATTCCTTGACGGAATCGGTACCTTCGTGCATTTCAATCAAAGTGTCCCAAATTTCCTTTTCATTCTCAAGACGGCTGATTTTGTTGAATTCTCCGGGACACAATGCGTTGAAGAGAATATCACGAGCTTGAGCATTGTATTGCAACATCTTAAACTCATCCGCGGTAGCTTCACGGTTTGGTTCTCTCCCATCAAAGAAGTCACCTTGCAAACCAACACACACAATAGCCCAAACGGCGGGGTTATGTCCAAGAATATGCATTTTCATTTTATGCTTCAAACTAGCAAAATTAGTACCATCAAAGTAAGGACCTCTATGGTGATAATTTCCCTCGCTAGACGCCATACTCTCCTAGGTTGTGAAACCAAGGCTATGACCACCAAAAGCTATGGAAATCAAAGCAAATGGAGACCAAAGCTCTGATACCACTTGTAGGATCGAAAGTATGTCTAGAGGGGGGGTGATTAGACTACTTGACCAAATAAAAACTTAACCTTTTCCCAATTTTAGTTCTTGGCAGATTTTAGCTATTTTAGGACAAGTCAAGCAATCATCACACAATTCAAGCAAGCATGCAAAGAGTATATTGGCAGCGGAAAGTAAAGCATGCAACTTGCAAGAATGTAAAGGGAAGGGTTTGGAGAATTCAAACGCAATTGGAGACACGGATGTTTTCCCGTGGTTCGGATAGGTGGTGCTATCCTACATCCACGTTGATGGAGACTTCAACCCACGAAGGGTAACGGTTGCGCGAGTCCACGGAGGGATCCACCCACGAAGGGTCCACGAAGAAGCAACCTTGTCTATCCCACCATGGCCATCGCCCACGAAGGACTTTCCTCACTAGCGGTAGATGTTCATGAAGTAGGCGATCTCCTTGCCCTTAAAAACTCCTTGGTTCAACTCCACAATCTTGTCGGAGGCTCCCAAGTGACACCTAGCCAATCTAGGAGACACCACTCTCCAAGAAGTAACAAATGGTGTGTTGATGATGAACTCCTTGCTCTTGTGCTTCAAATGATAGTCTCCCCAACACTCAACTCTCTCTCACAAGATTTGGATTTGGTGGAAAGAAGATTCGAGTGGAAAGCAACTTGGGGAAGGCTAGAGATCAAGATTCATGTGGTAGGAATGGAATATCTTGGCCTCAACACATGAGTAGGTGGCTCTCTCTCAGAACATATGAGTTGGAAGTGTAGATGTGTTCTGATGGCTCTCTCCACGAGTGAAGAGGAGGTGGAGGGGTATATATAGCCTCCACACAAAATCCAACCGTTACACACAATTTACCAATCTCGGTGGGACCGAATAAACAAACTCAGTCGGACCGAAATAGTAAACCTAGTGACCGTTAGAGATTTTCGGTGGGACTGACATGCAACTCGGTAGGACTGATATGGTTAGCATTAGGGCATAAGGTAATCTCGGTGAGACCGATTACACAAACTCGGTGAGACCGATTTGGTAATAAGCTAACCAGAGGGTTGGTCAGGCAAACTCGGTGGGACCGATTCGCTCTTCTCGGTGAGACCGAAATGTTACGAAAAGGAAACAGTGAGTTTACATTGCAATCTCGGTGGGACCGATCCGCTCTTTCGGTGAGACCGAAAAGTTACAAAAAGGAAACAGAGAGATTGCAATCCCATCTCGGTGAGACCGAGATCCCTATCGGTAGAACAGATTTGGTAGGGTTTGGCAATGGCTATGACAAGTGAAACTCGGTGGCGCCGGGTTGAAAGAATAGGTAGGGCCGAGTTTGGCTTTGGGTTTAGGTCAAATGTGGATATGGGAAAGTAGCTGAGGATTTTGGAGCATATCATTAAGCACATGAAGCAAGAGGCTCATTAAGCAACACCTCATCCCTCCTTGATAGTATTGGCTTTTCCTATGGACTCAATGTGATCTTGGACCACTAAAATGTAAAATGAAGAGTCTTGAGCATATGAGCTAGAGCCAATCCTTTGTCCTTAGCACTTTGAGGGTTCCACTTTCACCATCCATGCCATGCCAATCATTGAGCTTTCCTGAAATGATCATCTTGGAATAGCATTAGCTCAATGAGCTATATGTTGTTATGAATTACCAAAACCACCTAGGGATAGTTGCACTTTCACGGTCACATATACTAGGTGGGTTAACGATGGTGAAGCTGTGAACGTCAATGTTATTGACTACGTGGAAGCAGCACATCACCATCTTGATCTGCCTGATGGTCAGGTGGAAGAGGAGGAGGAGGAGGTGGTGGCGGAGCTATTGAGTTTGACCAACATTGAAACAATTCTACGAAATGCTCATGCATTCCATGAACTTTCACCTGCAGAAGAAATACGATGGGCCCGCATGTTGTAACAATGGAACGTGGCTGTCACCCCAGGAAATAAGCTATCAGTATTCTCAGCTATGGTCACCATTCTTCAGGTGAAGACATCTGAGCGGATGACCAAAAAATCATTCGATGCAATGTTGGCTGCTTACCGCAAACCTTTCCCAGATGTGTCTGAGCTGCAACACACCTACAGTAAAATGAAGAATTTCGTTTGTGCAATTGGAATTGGATATGATATGATCCATGTTTGTAAGAATAATTGTGTTCTGTTTCGGAAGGATTATGCCAACTTAAGTGAATACCCGAAATGCAAATCATCAAGATGGAAAGATGGCGATGCTGTGAAGAGGATTCCTCATAATGTTTTGAAACATTTTCCAATTACACCAAGATTGCAGAGGTTGTTTCATGATGTTGAAACAAGAGAGGATGTACTGTGGCATTCTAGGAACCAGGAGTATAGAGATCAGAATGTAATAAGCCATCCATCACATGGTAGTGACTGGAAAAGCTTCAATCAGAAGCACAAAAAGTTTGCTGCTGACCCGAGAAACATTAGACTTGGCTTAGCTTCAGATGGATTTAACCCATTTGGCCACCAGAGCGCCACATATAGCATGTGGCAAGTGCTTGTTATCCCTTACAACATTCCTCCAAATGTCTGCACCAAAGAATCAAACTACATGATGGCCTTGCTCATCCTAGGTCCAAAAAGCCCTAGAAAGGATTTTGATTTGTTCATGGAGCCTCTTGTGGAGGAACTTCAATAGATATGGAGGGGTGTTCTCACTCGAGACCTATATAGCAGCCCACCAGCTGATTTCTTTCTACATGCTGTTATAATTTGGTGCATCCATGATTATCCGGCTTTGGGCACTATGTCAGGGCGAACGACACATGGTTACAATGCATGTGTTCGCTGTGACAGGAATCCGCTGTCATACGCAATACTTAGCAAGATCTGTTACATTGGAGACCGCCATTTCCTTGCCAAGGACAAGCCGCATCCTAGAAAATACCGAAGACATGTGTTCAATGCAAAGCATGAAAATCGTGATGCACCAAAGAGGCTCACCGCCGATGAGTTGCAAGTGGAATTAGAGAAGGTCATCCATATTACACCCAGGAAACCATCCTGATAATGGTAGCGGGAAAAGGAAGCATGACAGGGAAGAGGAGAGATTATTGTTTACCCGTAGGTCCACTTTGTGGGACTTGGCGTATTCGAAAGATTTGGATCTGCGGCATAATCTTGATGTGATCCACATCAAGAAAAATATATGTGACAACACTATCGGCACACTTCTTAATATTGAAGGCAAGACGAAAGATACCTTAAAATCTAGGATTGATTTGACACACCAGGGTATCAGACAGGATTTGCAAGTGCAAGATGAAGGTAAAGCACGGCATTTGGCACCAGCTCTGTACGTCTTGGACAAGGTAAAAATAAAAGAATTTTGTGAGGTCCTGTCACGTGTGAGATTCCCACATGGATTTGCTTACAACCCTGAAAGGAGACTCAGTGCAGATGGAAACAAGGTACAAGGGTTGAAAAATCATGACTGCCACGTCCTACTTCAAAGGGTTTTACCTGTTATCCTTAGAGGATTGGGCCGCCCTGACTTATACAGAGCAGTTGTAGAGTTGGGAGGATTCTTCAAGGAACTCTGCAGTAGAAATATCAGGATAGATGCTTTGGAGCGTCTTAGAGACAAGATACCAACTATCCTATGCGACCTTGAGAAGATATATCCTCCAGCCTTCTTTGGTGTGATGGTGCATTTGGTGTTCATCTACCTGATGAGGCACTACTTAGAGGTCCAGTAGAGTATGGCTGGTTGTACCCTATTGAAAGGCGGCTAGGCACTTTCAAGGGCTATGTTAGGAATAGAGCTAGACCCGAGGGTTGCATTGCAGAGGCCTACATTGCTACAGAAGCGTTGACATTCTTCTCAAAATACATTGAAACAGCTGACCAGCTTAGCAAAGAGGTGGATGAAGACAATCCCAGGCTCAATGTTTTCGATTATTCTGTTCGAGTTACAGGGAAGAGTCGACAAGAGGACAAACCTAAATATTTGGAAAAATGGTTTGGTATGTGTTGAATAACTGTCCTGAGATACTACCTTATATCAAGTAAGTGCTAAGTACTGCAGCTTATACATCATAATCTACTAAACTTGAAACACATTCTTATATATTTAGATGTTTGACGCGATCACTATGTTGTGCAGCATCTACAAAAAGGAGTTACTACCGCAAAATCCAAGAAACATTGACAAACTGGTTATGGCAGGATTTGTGAAATGGTTCAATAGCCATGTAAGCTTTTGAATTGCACTGTCAGTTTTTTAATATATTGAGTACATAAGATGACTAGCTTGTCTATTTTCTAACCATAGGATAAGAAGATGCGGGAGGATGGGCAGGCACTTGATGATGCCCTTTACTCACTAGCAATGGGTCCTGATACACGGGTAAGACATTATGAATCTTGCGTTGTTGGAGATGTGCGCTACAACACCCTTGCACGAGACGAAGGCAGGAAGACACAAAATAGTGCCATCATGAGCACGAATACGTATGACAAAGAGACAACTGAAATGTATGCTAACATAACAGACATTGTTCAGTTGTAGTATATCTCCATTTTCAAGGATCATCGGTGTGTGGTTCTGTTGTGCTTTTGTTGGTATAACTTCTTTTCTAGGATCGCAAAACCCAGAGCTGATGATTATTCCAAATCCATCAATGTCAAGGCGGCATACCAGACCAACGAGCCTTTTATTTTGGCAAATCAAGCAACACAGATATTTTCCTTGGAAGACACATTTGCACGTAGCGATGACTGGAGAGTATTGCAAAGGTTTGAGCAGAGGAATTTGTTTAATGAGGGTGCACAACAAGATGATGCTTACACTACTCCTGATGTACAAGATAAGACAGATGTTCCTAATATCATTGAGAACCATCACGTCAATGACGCCGGCGAAAAGATTGCTTGTCGTGCTGTGGACATACAAGAGTTGATCAAGAAGAAGCCAACGTTCGAGGATGTTGACAACAAAGAAGATGACACTGTGGGGAATTACGATTCAGACTGATACACATGGCGAAGATGTTGACGCTGCTGCTACGGATGATGATTACATTGCTTTTGTCGTATTTGCCTGTCAGAAGACGTTTTTTTATCTACTATGTGAAATTGTGTTTGCGATGAAAACTGAAACCTGATGTACATGTTGTTTGGTATTTTCCTGTGAGAACATCACTTGTTATGTATGTTGATTTGTGTTTGGTGATTGTATGACGACTAAAACATGATGACATTGTTGTTTAGTTGTACTCATATTTGTCTATGAAACTTGAATTTGATGACATAGCTTGCTGTTGGACTACAATTTGGTCGACGTCTTCGAATGAGAACAACGCTGACCCGACAGGGCCTCTGCTAATTTATTTATTTATTACCAAAAGGGCCTCTGCTATTTATTTATTTATGAGAAAAAGGGGATACCCACTGATTTCCATTAATAGAAATCATTAGATGTTCACAACACTACGCCTAGCTTGCTACATAGGTTTCATTCATTACTAGTTTCAGCAAAGTGCTCATGTCATAGCCACTGAATACATCACGAGTGCTACATACACTGTAAATAAAGAGACAATCATCCTATAGAGCACATAGATTTTGCCCATTATCTTCACAAGCTCTTTCATCTCCTCATTGCTGTCAAGGCCCTTCAACAGCTGTTGCTTGGCCATGATCAGAGGAACAGCATCTTTAACCTTCTGCTCTCCATCTTCCTCTTCTGTCGTTCCTTCAGTTCCTTGTCCAACACTCCAACATGCTGGTATTGGGATTCCTCGGCTAACCAAATAATCAGCGTAGTTGCACTCCCCCACATCAGCAACTTCCCAGAAATACGAATCACACGAATCTTCCCTTTTCTGCATGAATCAAATTGGAAGATCATCAACCAAACTATTAAAAAAATCAGCAACTGAAATCAGCAGAACGACACTTAAACATATTATTACCGCATGATTCGGGCATTTGTAGAAGACTCGACCAGGGTTGAGGATTGTGGTTGAGATGCGATGGATGACTCTACGTGATTTGTATCAGTGGCACCACAACAACGGCAGCAGGTTGCGATGAGCAACCAGCAGTGGTGCGCGTGTCGGTGGGGGTGTGATGAGACCCACAAGTGATGGTACGGGTGGTGACTTGGCCCATATTTGGTTGTTGCCTGTTGAAGAGCAGGTGGACGAGTAGCCAGCGGACATGGTTGCTGTGGCCAGAGCTTCTAATGCTAGGCAGAGTAAGTAGAGAAGAGGGGAAGCGAATGTTGGATATGTTAGTTTCATTACTTGCGGAGTAGCATAACACCATATATAGTCATAGTCTATGTTTGGATTCGAACCAGCTACAGGAGCACGTCTCTCTTGTTTCTAAAACTCAGCAATGCCTCTTTACTGGCACACTAGCTTGTTCTGTATGCCTTCTCAAGTCTTTGATTCCTCCACCTGACATCTGGGACACACCGGAAGGGCCTCTATATTTCGTGAAAAAAATGTGCCCCCCGCTGATAGGTCGGACCCACCAGTTATCTTCGCACGCAAGGAAGTGCCTCCTTATTACGTACAAAAAAAAGAATACTCCCCTGCCAGCTGGAACCCAGCATCATGGCAGGCTGACTTGTGGGCCTACCAAGTTGACGGGGACGGAGGGCTTTGTCAACTTAGTCAATATGAACGATTCTAGCTCCAGTTACCATACGATGTTCATCCAATGGAAGTAGTGCTTCTTCAACCTCTGGTCTTCTTGCTCTAGCCGCCCAAACCAGTGCCGGTCGTGCCGCATGCTCCTGCCTCCCGTGGCCGGCTGCGATGCCACGGAGGCCTCACCGCCTCTACTACTCCCACCCCTGGCCAGGGCATCCCTCTACTCACCCACACCCCCTATTATTTTGCGGCAACGACAGCCTCACACCACAGCCGAACGAGTGAAACCTCGTACTCCTCTCCGCGTGGGCATCCACTGCCGCGTCTTCCCCGGCTCCGCATCGTCCCCTTCCTAGGCATCCCCGTCATCCACCGCCTTGGTGCTCTCGGCGCGGCATGGTCAATGTGGTCAACGACCGACTTCCATCGGAAGAGTACTGTACACGAAGAGGCTGACACCTGGGTCCACTGCCACAGCTGGGTCCATGGACACAGCCCAGTTTTTTTGTGATTTGCCAAGTAAGTCGCTTTGTCAGGCCTGTTGGGCTGCAAATCTTTCAAGACGAGGAGAGCTTTATTCGGCTGGCCGAGAAAATGGCCTATCAGTAATGAGAAATGGGATGTACATTTTTAAAACACATCAAACCAACAATTAGTTTCAAATTTCTTTTTTTCATTTCAAGATTTTAAATTGCATTGATTTTTATGCGTGGACAATTTGTTGGATTTTATATTGATATATATTTATTTTTAAAATCAGTTTGAATGTGACTCGAAATTTCGGGATTAAAAACAGTTCGGACCGCACCGAAATATGCAAAATTTCGTATATTTTTTTAACCATGGCCACAATATGGGCTGTAATGCTAACAAAAAGAATATGGGCTCCAAAAAAACCTTAGGAATTAGCAAATGGGAAGTATGATGTTTTCCACAGATTTGAGGCTTTCTTAAGAAAAGGTTTACGCACAAGCAGTAACTGTTGGATGTCCATCCAATGGCCGTCGTGCTTCTTCAATCTCTGCTCTTCCTGCTCCAGCCGCTCGAACAAGCGCCGACGGGACTTCCTGCCTTCTCCTCCCCGCGGCCAGCTGTACTGCCGCACAGGCCTCACCGCCGCACTGTACTCCCATCGCTGCCCTAGCCATCCCTCTACTCACCCACACCTGTTGTTATTCTCCGGCAACGGCAGACGAACCAGTAAACCCTCATACAGTCATACTCCACTCCGCGTGGGAAACAACTGCCGAGTGTTCCCTGCCTTCGTGTCATTCCCTTCATAGGCCTTGCCGTTATCCACCGCCCTGGTGCTCCCGGCGCGGCCTGGTAATCGTGGTCAACGATCGACATGCATCTAAAGTGGACTGTACATGGAGAGGCTGACAGCTGGGTCCATGGCCGCATGCAAGAAAATACCTCCTTATTACGCGCAAAATAATGATTCCTCCACCTGGCCTCTATATTTCGTGAAAAAAACGTTACCGCCGTTGACAGCTTGGACCCACCAACTATATCTTCACATGTAAGGAAATGCCTCCTTATTATGCACAAAAAAAAGAATACTCCCCCTACTAGTTGGGACCCAGTATAGTGGCAGGCTGACTCGTGGGCCTACTAAGTTTACGGGGACGGAGGGCCTTGTCAACTTAGTCCATATGCACGATTCTAGCTCTAGTGACCGTACGATGTCCATCCAACAGCCGTAGTGCTTCTTCAACCTCTGTTCTTCTTGCTCCAGCCGCCCAAACCAGCGTTGGTCGTGCGTCGTGCTCCTTCCTCGCGTGGCCAGCTGCGATCCGGCGGAGGCCTCACCGCCCCTACTACTCCCACCGCTGGCCAGGCCATCCCTCTACTCACCCACACCTCCTGTTATTCTACGGCGACGGCAGCCTCACACCGCAGCAAACCAGTGAACCCTCATACTCCTCTACGTGTGAGAATCCACTACCGCGTCTTCCCCGGCTCCACGTCGTCCCCTTCCTAGGCCTCACCATCGTCCACCGCCCTGGTGCTCTCGGCGCGGCGTGGTCAATGTGGTCAAGGAACGACTTCCATCGGAAGAGTACTATACATGGAGAGGCTGACAGCTGGGTCCACGGCTACCGTGATACGCCCATTTTGCATCATGCTTTTATATCAGTATTTATTGCATTATGGGCTATTATTACACATTGTGTCACAATACTTATGCCTATTCTCTCTTATTTTACAGGGTTTACATAAAGAGGGAGAATGTCGGCTGCTGGGATTCTGGGCTGGAAAAGGAGCAAATATTAGAGAACTATTCTGCACAGCTCCAAAAGTCCTGAAACTTCACGGATGACATTTTCAGAATATATAATAAATACTGAGCGCAAGAAGTTCACCAGGGGGGCCACACCCTGCCCACGAGGGTGGCGCGCGCGCCCTACCCCCTGGGCGCGCCCCATACCTCGTGGGCCCCCTGGTGGCCCTCTGATGGCCATCTTCTGCTATATGGAGTCTTTCAATGAGGAAAAAACATAATCCATCTTCCGGACGAGACTCCGCCACCACGAGGCGGAACCTTGGCGGAACCAATCTAGGGCTCTGGCGGAGCTGTTCTGCCGGGGAAACTTTCCTCCGAGATGGGGAAATCATCGCCACCGTCATGAACAACGCTCCTCTCATCAGGAGAGGGCAATCTCCATCAACATCTTCACTAACACTATCCCCTCTCAAAACCCTAGTTCATCTCTTGTATCCAATTCTTGTCTCTAAGCCCGGGATTGTTACCTGTGGGTTGCTAGTAGTGTTAATTACTCCTTGTAGTTGATGCTGGTTGGTTTATTTGGTGGAAGATCATATGTTCAGATCCTATATGCATATTAATACCCCTATGATTATGAACATGAATATGCTTTGTGAGTAGTTACGTTTGTTCCAGAGGACATGGGAGAAGTCTTGCTATTAGCAGTCATGTGAATTTGGTATTCGTTCGATATTTTGATGAGATGTATGTTGTCTCTCCTCTAGTGGTGTTATGTGAACGTCGACTACACGACACTTCACCATTATTTGGGCCTAGAGGAAGGCACTGGGAAGTAATAAGTAGATGATGGTTTGCTAGAGTGACAGAAGCTTAAACCCTAGTTTATGCGTTGCTTCGTAAGGGGCTGATTTGGGTCCATATGTTTCATGCTATGGTTAGGTTTACCTTAATACTTTTGTTGTAGTTGTGGATGCTTGCAATAGAGGTTAATAATAAGTGGGATGCTTGTCCAAGTAAGGGCAGTACCCAAGCACCGGTCCTCCCACATACCAAATTATCAAAGTACCAAACGCGAATCATATGAAAGTGATGAAAACTAGCTTGATGATATTCCCATGTGTCCTCGGGAGCGCTTTACATCATATAAGAGTTTTTCCAGGCTTGTCCTTTGCTAAAAAAAGGATTGGGCCACCTTGCTGCACTTTATTTACTTTTGTTACTTGTTACTCGTTACAAATTATCCTCTCACAAAACTATATGTTACCTATTGTTTCAGTGCTTGCAGAGAATACCTTGCTGAAAACCGCTTATCATTTCCTTCTGCTCCTCGTTGGGTTTGACACTCTTACTTATCGAAAGCGCTACGATAGATCCCATATACTTGTGGGTCATCAAGACTGTTTTCTGGCGCCGTTGTCGGGGAGTGAAGCGCCTTTGGTAGGTGGAATTTGGTAAGAAAAAATTTATATAGTGCGCTGAAATTTTCTGTCACTTGTTACTATGGAAAGTAATACTCTGAGGGGCTTGTTCGTGGTATCTTCACCCCGACCAGTAGAGGAAAGAGTTGCTCCTCAACCTACTGAACCTACTGAAAATGAAAATGTCTGCTTTGAAATTCCTTCGGGTATGATAGAAAAACTGATAGCTAATCCTTTTGTAGGAGACGGAACAACGCACCCTGATGAGCACCTAATATATGTGGATGAAGTTTGTGGATTATTTAAGCTTGCAGGTGTACCCGGAGATGTTATGAAGAAGAAGGTCTTCCCTTTATCTTTGAAGGAAGATGCATTGACATGGTATAGGCTATGTGATGATACGGAGTCATGGAACTACAAACGACTGAAATTGGAATTTCATCAGAAGTTTTATCCTATGCATCTTGTTCATCGTGATCGCAATTATATATATAATTTTTGGCCTCGTGAAGGAGAAAGCATCGCTCAAGCTTGGGGTAGGCTTAAATCAATGTTATATTCAAGGCCCAATCATGAGCTCTCGAGAGAAATT
Organism: Triticum monococcum; assembly: GCA_034509565.1. Lineage (NCBI taxonomy): Eukaryota > Viridiplantae > Streptophyta > Magnoliopsida > Poales > Poaceae > Triticum > Triticum monococcum. The sequence goes on from CM067845.1 coordinate 445,517,990, forward strand.
ATTATTCAAAATTTATATGCTCGGCTTTCTGATAACAATGGCACCATGCTCGATACTTCTTGTGATGGCTCTTTTATGACGAAGACTATTGAATTCAAATGGGATTTATTGGAAAGAATTAAACGCAACTCTGAATATTGGGACCTCGACGAACATAAGGAGTCAGGTATGACACCTAAATTTGATTGCATTAAATCTTTTATGGATACTGATGTTTTTCGTAAATTTAGCACTAAATATGGACTTGACTCTGAGATATTAGCTTCTTTCTATGAATCTTTTGCTACTCATGTTGATCTCCCTAGGGAGAAGTGGTCTAACTATCATCCTCCCATAGAAGTAAAAGTACCTTCACCTATTAAAGTTGAAGAAAAGACTGTCACTTATAATGATCCTATTGTTCCTACTGCTTATGTTGAGAAACCACCTTTTCCTGTTAGGATAAAGGGTCATGCTAAAGCTTCAACTGTGGTTCGTAAAAGAAATATTAGAACATATACACCTCCTGAGCAAGTTAAAGTTGAACCTAATATTGCTATTGTTAAAGATCTCTTGGCTGATAATATTGATGGGCATGTTATTTATTTCTGTGATGAAACTGCTAGAATTGCTAAACCTTGTGCTAAATATAAACCTAGACCTGTGGTAGACATGCCTGTTATTTCTGTTAAAATAGGTGATCATTGTTATCATGGCTTATGTGATATGGGTGCCAGTGCTAGTGCAATACCTATTGACCTATATAGAGAAATTATGCATGATATTGCACCTGTTGAGTTAGAAGATATTGATGTCACAATTAAACTTGCCAATAGAGATACTATCTCACCAATGGGAATTGTTAGAGATGTTGAAGTCTTGTGTGGGAAAACTAAATATCATGCTGATTTTCTTGTTCTTGGTTCCCCACAAGATAGCTTTTGTCCCATTATATTTGGTAGACCCTTCTTCAACACAGTTAATGCTCAGATAGATTGCAAAAAGGATGTTGTTACTATTGGTTTAGGTGATATGTCTCATGAATTTAATTTCTCTTAATTTCATAGACAACACCGTGAAGAGGAATTGCCTAGTAAAGATGAAATTATTGGTCTTGCTTCTATTGTTGTACCTCCTAGTGATCCTTTAGAACAATATTTGGTAGACCATGAAAATGATATGTTTATGAATGAAAGAAGGGAAATAGATGAAGTATTGTTTAAACAGGAACCCATCCTAAAACACAATTTGCCTGTTGAAATCCTAGGGGATCCTCCTCCACCCAAGGGTGATCACGTCTTTGAGCTTAAACCGTTACCCGATACTCTTAAATATGCTTATCTTGATGAGAAAAAGATATATCATGTTATTATTAGTGCTAACATTTCAGAGCATGAAGAAGAGAGATTACTGAAAACTCTGAAGAAGCACCGTGCTGCTATTGGATATACTCTTGATGATCTTAAGGGCATTAGTCCCACTCTATGCCAACAGAAAATAAATTTGGAGGAAGATGCCAAACCAGTTCGTGATCATCAATGACGGCTGAATCCAAGATGAAGGAAGTGGTAAGAAAGGAAATACTAAAGCTTCTTGAGGCATGTATAATTTATCCCGTTGCTGGTAGTCAATGGGTAAGTCATGTCCATTGTGTCCCTAAGTAGGGAGGTATTACTGTCGTTCCTAATGATAAAGATGAGTTGATCCCGCAAAGAATTATTACAGATTATAGGATGGTAATTGATTTCCGCAAATTAAATAAAGCTACTAAAAAGATCATTACCCCTTACCTTTTATCGATCAAATGCTAGAAAGATTATCCAAACATACTTATTTTTGCTTTCTAGATGGTTATTCTGGTTTCTCTCAAATACCTGTGTTAGCGAATGATCAATCAAAGACTACTTTTACTTGCCCTTTTGGTACTATTTCTTATAGACGTGTGCCTTTTGGTTTATGTAATGCACCTGCTACCTTTCAAAGATGCTTGATGACTATATTCTCTGACTTTTGTGAACAGATTTTTGAGGTGTTCGTGGACGATTTTTCCGTCTATGGATCCTCTTTTGATGATTTCTTAAGCAACATTGACTGAGTTTTGCACAGATGTGAAGAAATTAATCTTGTCTTGATTTATAAAATGTGCAACTTTGTGGTTAATGAAGGTATTGTCTTGGGGCATAAAGTTTCTGAAAGAGGCATTGAGGTTGATAAAGCCAAGGTTGATGCTATTGAAAAGATGCCATGTCCCAAGGACATCAAAGGTATAAGAAGTTTCCTTGGTCACGCCGGTTTTTATAGGAGGTTCATTAAGGACTTCTCAAAAATTTCTTGGCCTCTAACTAATTTACTACAAAAAGATATACCGTTTGTTATTGATGATGATTGCGTAGAAGCATTTGAAGTACTTAAGAAAGCATTGATCTCTGCACCTATTATTCAGCCACCTGATTGGAATTTACCCATTGAAATTATGTGTGATGCTAGTGATTATGCTGTAGGTGCTGTTCTAGGGCAAAGAGCTGATAAGAAATTAAATGTTATTCAATATGCTAGTAAAACTCTACCCAATGCTCAGAGAAATTATGCTACTACTGAAAAGGAATTCTTAGCAGTTGTATTGGCTTGTGATAAGTTCAGACCTTATATTGTAGATTCTAAAGTAACTATTCACATGGATCATGCTGCTATTAAATATCTTATGGAAAAGAACGATGCTAAACCTAGACTTATTATATGGGTTCTCTTGCTACAAGAATTTGATTTGCATATTATTGATAGAAAGGGAGCTGAGAACCCCATTGCAGATAACTTGTCTAGGTTGGAAAATGTTCTTGATGACCCACTACCTATTGATGATAGATTTGAAGGAAATATGCCCTAGAGGCAATAATAAAGTTATTATTTATTTCCTTATATCATGATAAATGTTTATTATTCATGCTAGAATTGTATTAACCGGAAACATAATACATGTGTGAATACATAGACCAACAGAGTGTCACTAGTATGCCTCTACTAGACTAGCTCGTTAATCAAAGATGGTTATGTTTCCTAACCATGAACAAAGAGTTGTTATTTGATTAACGAGGTCACATCATTAGTTGAATGATCTGATTGACATGACCCATTCCATTAGCTTAGCACCCGATCGTTTAGTATGTTGCTATTGCTTTCTTCATGACTTATACATGTTCCTATAACTATGAGATTATGCAACTCCCGTTTACCGGAGGAACACTTTGGGTACTACCAAACGTCACAACGTAACTGGGTGATTATAAAGGAGTACTACAGGTGTCTCCAATGGTAAATGTTGGGTTGGCGTATTTCAAGATTAGGATTTGTCACTCCGATTGTCGGAGAGGTATCTCTGGGCCCTCTCGGTAATACACATCACATAAGCCTTGCAAGCATAATAACTAAGATGTTAGTTGTGAGATGATGTATTACGGAACGAGTAAAGAGACTTGCCAGTAACGAGATTGAACTAGGTATTGGATACCGACGATCGAATCTCGGGCAAGTAACATACCGATGACAAAGGGAACAACGTATGTTGTTATGCGGTATGACCGATAAAGATCTTCGTAGAATATGTAGGAGCCAATATGGGCATCCAGGTCCCGCTATTGGTTATTGACCGGAGACATGTCTCGGTCATGTCTACATTGTTCTCGAACCGTAGGGTCCGCACGCTTAACGTTACGATGACAGTTATTATGAGTTTATGCATTTTGATGTACCAAAGGTTCTTCGGAGTCCCGGATGAGATCACGGACATGACGAGGAGTCTCGAAATGGTCAAGACGTAAAGATTGATATATTGGAAGTCTACGTTTGGACATCGGAAGTGTTCCGGGTGAAATCGGGATTTTACCGGATTACCGGGAGGGTTACCGGAACCCCCCGGGAGCCAAATGGGCCTACATGGGCCATTGTGGAAAGGTGAAAGGGGCTGCCAAGGAGGGCTGCGCACCTCCCCCCTCCACTAGTCCTATTAGGACTAGGAGAGGTGGCCGGCCACCTCTCTCTCTCTCCCTCTCCCTTTTTCCCAAGGAGTCCTAGTTGGAATAGGATTGGAGGGGGGAGTCCTACTCCCGGTGGGAGTAGGACTCCTCCTGCGCCTCCCCTCTTTGGCCGGCCAGCCCCCCTCCCTCCAACCTTTATATAGGGGGGCAGGGGACACCCCAAGACACACAAGTTGATCCTTGAGATCGTTCCTTAGCCGTGTGCGGTGCCCCCTGCCACCAAATTCCACCTCGATCATACCGTTACAGTGCTTAGGCGAAGCCCTGCGTCGGTAGTACATCAAGATCGTCACCACGCCGTCGTGCTGACGGAACTCTTCCTCGACGCTTTGCTGGATCGGAGCCCGAGGATCGTCATCGAGCTGAACGTGTGCTAAGAACTCGGAGGTGCCGGAGTAACGGTGCTTGGATCGGTCGGATCGGGAAGAAGACGTACGACTACTTCCTCTACGTTGTGTGATCGCTTCCGCAGTCGGTCTGCGTTGGTACGTAGACAACACTCTCCCCCTCGTTGCTATGCATCACCATGATCTTGCATGTGCGTAGGAAATTTTTTGAAATTACCGCGTTCCCCAACAGTGGTATCAGAGCCTAGGTTTTATGGTTTGATGTTATATGCACGAGTAGAACACAAGTGAGTTGTGGGCGATACAAGTCATACTACCTACCAGCATGTCATACTTTGGTTCGGCGGTATTGTTGGACGAGACGATCCGGACCAACCTTACGCGTACTCTTACGCGAGACCGGTTCCCTCGACGTGCTTTGCACATAGATGGCTTGCGGAAGACTGCCTCTCCAACTTTAGTTGAACCAAGTGTGACTACGCCCGGTCCTTGAGAAGGTTAAAACGGAGTCTATTTGACGAACTATCGTTGTGGTTTTGATGCGTAGGTGAGATGAGTTCTTACTTAAGCCCGTAGCAGCCACGTAAAACTTGCAACAACAAAGTAGAGGACGTCTAACTTGTTTTTGCAGGGCATGTTGTGATGTGATATGGTCAAGGCATGATGCTGATTTTATTGTATGAGATGATCATGTTTTGTAACCGAGTTATCGGCAACTGGCAGGAGCCATATGGTTGTCGCTTTATTGTATGCAATGCAATCGCGATGTAATGCTTTACTTTATTACTAAGCGGTAGTGATAGTCGTGGAAGCATAAGATTGGCGAGACGACAACGATGCTACGATGGAGATCAAGGTGTCGCGCCGGTGACGATGGTGATCATGACGGTGCTTCGGAGATGGAGATCACAAAGCACAAGATGATGATGGCCATATCATATCACTTATATTGATTGCATGTGATGTTTATCCTTTTATGCATCTTATCTTGCTTTGATTGACGGTAGCATTATAAGATGATCTCTCACTAAATTATCAAGAAGTGTTCTCCCTGAGTATGCACCGTTGCAAAAGTTCTTCGTGCTGAGACACCACGTGATGATCGGGTGTGATAGGCTCTACGTTCAAATACAACGGGTGCAAAACAGTTGCACATGCGGAATACTCAGGTTATACTTGACGAGCCAAGCATATACAGATATGGCCTCGGAACACGGAGACCGAAAGGTCGAGCGTGAATCATATAGTAGATATGATCAACATATTGATGTTCACCATTGAAAACTACTCCATCTCACGTGATGATCGGTTATGGTTTAGTTGATTTGGATCACGTGATCACTTAGAGGATTAGAGGGATGTCTATCTAAGTGGGAGTTCTTAAGTAAATTAACTGAACTTAAAAATTATCATGAACTTAGTACCTGATAGTATCTTGCTTGTTTATGTTGATTGTAGATAGATGGCTCGTGCTATTGTTCCATTGAATTTTAATGCGTTCCTTGAGAAAGCAAAGTTGAAAGATGATGGTAGCAATTACACGGACTGGGTCCGTAACCTGAGGATTATCCTCATTGCTGCACAGAAGAATTACGTCCTGGAAGCACCGCTGAGTGCCAGGCCTGCTGCAAGAGCAACACCAGAAGTTATGAACGTCTGGCAGAGCAAAGCTGATGACTACTCAATAGTTCAGTGTGCCATGCTTTACGGCTTAGAACCGGGACTTCAACGACGTTTTGAACGTCATGGAGCATATGAGATGTTCCAGGAGTTGAAGTTAATATTTCAAGCAAATGCCCGGATTGAGAGATATGAAGTCTCCAATAAGTTCTATAGCTGCAAGATGGAGGAGAACAGTTCTGTCAGTGAGCATATACTCAAAATGTCTGGGTATAATAATCACTTGATTCAATTGGGAGTTACACTTCCGGATGATTGCGTCATTGACAGAATTCTCCAATCACTGCCACCAAGCTACAAGAGCTTTGTGATGAACTATAATATGCAAGGGATGAACAAAGACTATTCCCGAGCTCTTCGCTATGCTGAAAGCTGCGGAGGTAGAAATCAAGAAGGAGCATCAAGTGTTGATGGTTAACAAAACCACTAGTTTCAAGAAAAAGGGCAAAGGGAAGAAGAAAGGGAACTTCAAGAAGAACGGCAAGCAAGTTGCTGCTCAAGAGAAGAAACCCAAGTCTGGACCTAAGCCTGAAACTGAGTGCTTCTACTGCAAGCAGACTGGTCACTGGAAGCGGAACTGCCCCAAGTATTTGGCGGATAAGAAGGATGGCAAGGTGAACAAAGGTATATGTGATATACATGTTATTGATGTGTACCTTACTAATGCTCGCAGTAGCACCTGGGTATTTGATACTGGTTCTGTTGCTAATATTTGCAACTCAAAACAGGGACTACAGAATAAGCGGACACTAGCAAAGGACGAGGTGACGATGTACGTGGGAAACGGTTCCAAAGTCGATGCGATCGCGGTCGGCACGCTACCTCTACATCTACCTTCGGGATTAATATTAGACCTAAATAATTGTTATTTGGTGCCAGCGTTGAGCATGAACATTATATCTGGATCTTGTTTGATGCGAGACGGTTATTCATTTAAATCAGAGAATAATGGTTGTTCTATTTATATGAGTAATATCTTTTATGGTCATGCACCCTTGAAAAGTGGTCTATTCTTAGTGAATCTCGATAGTAGTAATACACATATTCATAATGTTGAAGCCAAAAGATGCAGAGTTGATAATGATAGTGCAACTTATTTGTGGCACTGCCGTTTAGGTCATATCGGTGTAAAGAGCATGAAGAAACTCCATGCTGATGGGCTTTTGGAACCACTTGATTATGAATCACTTGGTACTTGCGAACCGTGCCTCATGGGCAAGATGACTAAAACACCGTTCTCCGGTACTATGGAGAGAGCAACAGATTTATTGGAAATCGTACATACCGATGTATGTGGTCCGATGAATATTGAGGCTCGTAGCGGATATCGTTATTTTCTCACCTTCACAGATGATTTAAGCAGATATGGGTATATCTACTTAATGAAACATAAGTCTGAAACATTTGAAAAGTTCAAGGAATTTCAGAGTGAAGTTGAAAATCATCGTAACAAGAAAATAAAGTTTCTACGATCTGATCGTGGAGGAGAATATTTGAGTTACGAGTTTGGTGTACATTTGAAAAATTGTGGAATAGTTTCGCAACTCACGCCACCCGGAACACCACAACGTAATGGTGTGTCCGAACGTCGTAATCGTACTTTACTAGATATGGTGCGATCTATGATGTCTCTTACTGATTTACCGCTATCATTTTGGGGTTATGCTTTAGAGACGGCCGCATTCACGTTAAATAGGGCACCATCTAAATCCGTTGAGACGACGCCTTATGAACTATGGTTTGGAAAGAAACAAAAGTTGTCGTTTCTTAAAGTTTGGGGCTGCGATGCTTATGTGAAAAAGCTTCAACCTGATAAGCTCGAACCCAAATCGGAGAAGTGTGTCTTCATAGGATATCCAAAGGAAACTATTGGATACACCTTCTATCACAGATCCGAAGGCAAGACTTTTGTTGCTAAATTCGGAAACTTTCTTGAGAAGGAGTTTCTCTCGAAAGAAGTGTGTGGGAGGAAAGTAGAACTTGACGAGGTAACTGTACCTACTCCGTCATTGGGAAATAGTACATCACAGAAAACTGTTTCTGTGAGAACTACACCAATAAGAGAGGAAGTTAATGATGATGATCATGAAACTTTAGATCAAGATACTACTGTACCTCGTAGATCAACCAGAGTAAGATCCGCACCAGAGTGGTACGGTAATCCTGTTCTGGAAGTCATGCTACTAGATCATGATGAACCTACGAACTATGAAGAAGCGATGGTGAGCCCAGATTCCGCAAAGTGGCTTGAAGCCATGAAATCTGAGATGGGATCCATGTATGAGAACAAAGTATGGACTTTGGTTGACTTGCCCGATGATCGGCAAGCAATTGAGAATAAATGGATCTTTAAGAAAAAGACTGACGCTGATGGTAATGTTACTATCTACAAAGCTCGACTTGTCGCAAAAGGTTTTCGACAAGTTCAAGGAGTTGACTACGATGAGACTTTCTCACCCGTAGCGATGCTTAAGTCTGTCAGAATCATGTTAGCAATTGCCGCATTTTATGATTATGAAATTTGGCAAATGGATGTAAAAACCGCATTCCTGAATGGATTTCTGGAAGAAGAGTTGTATATGATGCAACCCGAAGGTTTTGTCGATCCAAAAGGAGCTAACAAAGTGTGCAAACTCCAGCGATCCATTTATGGACTGGTGCAAGCATCTCGGAGTTGGAATAAACGCTTTGATAGTGTGATCAAAGCATTTGGGTTTATACAGACTTTTGGAGAAGCCTGTATTTACAAGAAAGTGAGTGGGAGCTCTGTAGCATTTCTGATATTATATGTGGATGACATATTACTCATTGGAAATGATATAGAATTTCTGGATAGCATAAAGGGATACTTGAATAAAAGTTTTTCGATGAAAGACCTCGGGGAAGCTGCTTACATATTAGGCATAAAGATCTATAGAGATAGATCAAAACGCTTAATTGGACTTTCACAAAGCACATACCTTGACAAGATTTTGAAGAAGTTCAAAATGGATCAAGCAAAGAAAGGGTTCTTACCTGTGTTACAAGGTGTGAAGTTGAGCCAGACTCAATGCCCGACCAATGCAGAAGATAGAGATAAAATGAAAGATGTCCCCTATGCTTCAGCCATAGGCTCTATCATGTATGCAATGCTGTGTACCAGACCTGATGTGTGCCTTGCTATAAGTTTAGCAGGGAGGTACCAAAGTAATCCAGGAGTGGATCACTGGACAGCGGTCAAGAACATCCTGAAATACCTGAAAAGGACTAAGGATATGTTTCTCGTATATGGAGGTGACAAAGAGCTCACCGTAAGAGGTTACGTTGATGCAAGCTTTGACACTGATCCGGACGATTCTAAATCGCAAACCGGATACGTGTTTACTTTAAACGGTGGAGCTGTCAGTTGGTGCAGTTCTAAACAAAGCATCATAGCAGGATCTACATGTGAAGCGGAGTACATAGCTGCTTCGGAAGCAGCGAACGAAGGAGTCTGGATGAAGGAGTTCATATCCGATCTAGGTGTCATACCTAGTGCATCGGGTCCAATGAAAATCTTCTGTGACAATACTGGTGCAATTGCCTTGGCAAAGGAATCCAGATTTCACAAAAGAACCAAACACATCAAGAGACGCTTCAACTCCATCCGGGATTTAGTCCAGGTGGGAGACAGAGATTTGCAAGATACATACGGATCTGAATGTTGCAGACCCGTTGACTAAGCCTCTTCCACGAGCAAAACATGATCAGCACCAAGGCTCCATGGGTGTTAGAATCATTACTGTGTAATCTAGATTATTGACTCTAGTGCAAGTGGGAGACTGAAGGAAATATGCCCTAGAGGCAATAATAAAGTTATTATTTATTTCCTTATATCATGATAAATGTTTATTATTCATGCTAGAATTGTATTAACCGGAAACATAATACATGTGTGAATACATAGACCAACAGAGTGTCACTAGTATGCCTCTACTAGACTAGCTCGTTAATCAAAGATGGTTATGTTTCCTAACCATGAACAAAGAGTTGTTATTTGATTAACGAGGTCACATCATTAGTTGAATGATCTGATTGACATGACCCATTCCATTAGCTTAGCACCCGATCGTTTAGTATGTTGCTATTGCTTTCTTCATAATTTATACATGTTCCTATAACTATGAGATTATGCAACTCCCGTTTACCGGAGGAACACTTTGGGTACTACCAAACGTCACAACGTAACTGGGTGATTATAAAGGAGTACTACAGGTGTCTCCAATGGTAAATGTTGGGTTGGCGTATTTCAAGATTAGGATTTGTCACTCCGATTGTCGGAGAGGTATCTCTGGGCCCTCTCGGTAATACACATCACATAAGCCTTGCAAGCATAATAACTAAGATGTTAGTTATGAGATGATGTATTACGGAACGAGTAAAGAGACTTGCCAGTAACGAGATTGAACTAGGTATTGGATACCGACGATCGAATCTCGGGCAAGTAACATACCGATGACAAAGGGAACAACGTATGTTGTTATGCGGTCTGACCGATAAAGATCTTCGTAGAATATGTAGGAGCCAATATGGGCATCCAGGTCCTGCTATTGGTTATTGACCGGAGACGTGTCTCGGTCATGTCTACATTGTTCTCGAACCGTAGGGTCCGCACGCTTAACGTTACGATGACAGTTATTATGAGTTTATGCATTTTGATGTACCGAAGGTTTTTCGGAGTCCCGGATGAGATCACGGACATGACGAGGAGTCTCGAAATGGTCGAGACGTAAAGATTGATATATTGGAAGTCTACGTTTGGACATCGGAAGTGTTCCGGGTGAAATCGGGATTTTACCGGATTATCGGGAGGGTTACCGGAACCCCCCGGGAGCCAAATGGGCCTACATGGGCCATTGTGGAAAGGTGAAAGGGGCTGCCAAGGAGGGCTGCGCACCTCCCCCCCTCCCCTAGTCCTATTAGGACTAGGAGAGGTGGCCGGCCACCTCTCTCTCTCTCCCTCTCCCTTTTTCCCAAGGAGTCCTAGTTCGAATAGGATTGGAGGGGGGAGTCCTACTCCCGGTGGGAGTAGGACTCCTCCTGCGCCTCCCCTCTTTGGCCGGCCAGCCCCCCTCCCTCCAACCTTTATATACGGGGGCAGGGGACACCCCAAGACACACAAGTTGATCCTTGAGATCGTTCCTTAGCCGTGTGCGGTGCCCCCTGCCACCAAATTCCACCTCGATCATACCGTTACAGTGCTTAGGCGAAGCCCTCCGTCGGTAGTACATCAAGATCGTCACCACGCCGTCGTGCTGACGGAACTCTTCCTCGACGCTTTGCTGGATCGGAGCCCGAGGATCGTCATCGAGCTGAACGTGTGCTAAGAACTCGGAGGTGCCGGAGTAACGGTGCTTGGATCGGTCGGATCGGGAAGAAGACGTACGACTACTTCCTCTACGTTGTGTGATCGCTTCCGCAGTCGGTCTGCGTTGGTACGTAGACAACACTCTCCCCCTCGTTGCTATGCATCACCATGATCTTGCGTGTGCGTAGGAAATTTTTTGAAATTACCGCGTTCCCCAACAAGATTTCCTGATAAACAATTAAATGTCATAAATGCTTCCCATATCGCTCCATGGTATGCTAATTATGCTAATTATATTGTTGCTAAATTTATACCACCTAGTTTCACATACCAGCAAAAGAAAAAGTTCTTTTATGATTTGAGACATTACTTTTGGGATGACCCACATCTTTATAAAGAAGGAGTAGATGGTGTTATTAGACGTTGTGTACCTGAGCATGAACAGGAACAGATCCTACGCAAGTGTCACTCCGAGGCTTGTGGAGGACACCATGCTAGACATAGAACTGCACATAAGGTATTGCAATCCGGTTTTTATTGGCCTACTCTCTTCAAGGATGCTCGTAAGTTTGTCTTATCTTGTGATGAATGTCAAAGAATTGGTAATATTAGTAGACGTCAAGAAATGCCTATGAATTATTCACTTAATATTGAACCATTTGATGTTTGGGGCTTTGATTATATGGGACCTTTTCCTGCCTCTAATGGATATACACATATTTTAGTTGTTGTTGATTACGTTACTAAGTGGGTAGAAGCTATTCCAACTAGTAGTGCTAATCATAACGCTTCTATTAAAATGCTTAAAGAAGTTGTTTTTCCAAGGTTTGGAGTCCCTAGATATTTCATGACTGATGGTGGTTCATATTTTATTCATGGTACTTTCCATAAAATGCTTGCTAAGTATGATGTTAATCATAGAATTGCATCTCCTTATCACCCACAGTCTAGTGGTCAAGTTGAATTGAGTAATAGAGAATTAAAATTAATTTTGCAAAAGACTGTTAATAGATCTAGAAAGATTTGGTCCAAGAAACTTGATGATGCATTATGGGCCTATAGAACTGCATATAAAAATCCTCTGGGTATGTCTCCATATAAAATGGTTTATGGAAAAGCATGTCACTTACCTCTCGAACTAGAACATAATGCTTATTGGGCTATTAAAGAGCTCAATTATGATTTCAAACTTGCCGGTGAGAAGAGGTTATTTGACATTAGCTCACTCGATGAATGGAGAACCCAAGCCTATGAGAATGCCAAATAATTTAAAGGAGAAGTTAAAAGATGGCATGACAAAATAATACAAAAGCGTGAGTATAATGTAGGTGATTATGTATTGCTATACAACTCTTGTTTAAGATTTTTTCCAGGAAAACTTCTCTCTAAATGGGAAGGTCCTTACATTGTCGAGGAGGTCTATCATTCCGGTGCCATAAAAATCAACAACTTTGAAGGCACAAATCTGAAGGTGGTGAACGGTCAAAGAATTAAACATTATATCTCAGGTAATCCTATAAATGTTGAAACCAATGTTATTGAAACCATAACCCCGGAGGAATACACAAGGAACACTTTCTGGAATGTTTCAGACTCCGAAAAGGAGTAGGTATGTGGTACAGTAAGTAAACCGACTCCAAAACAGTTCTAATGGCAATTTTCTTCCGTTTTGGAATATTTAGAAAAATAGAAAAATAAGAAGCAGTCCGGGAAGGACACGAGGGCTCCACGAGGGTGTAGGGCGCGCCCCCTACCTCGTTGGCACCTCGTGTGCTCTCCAGACTCCGTTTTCTTACACGTTACCTATTTTGGTCGGTAAAAATTCATTATATAATCTCCCGGAGCTTTTGACCACCGTATCATGCAAATATCTCCTACCTTTGTTTCGAGCTGTCCTATTGCAGATTTAAGCAACATGTCGTCCCAAGATTCGGAAGGAGAGAGCTATGTGGATGATTATCTTGCGGATCCTAAAGTCTACGGGGATGTGGAGCATTGTGGTTGGACTACGGAAGAAGAAGAGTACTATGAACCTAAGGGAAAGGAGGAGACGAGATCAGATGAAGATGAAGTCCCACTACCTCAACCTGGGGACATGCATGTGGAGTTCAAAAATTCAAGCCTACCTGATAGAGTAAAGAAACCTAAGATCGAGTTTATCCCTTTTCGCCACTTGTAGGAAAACAAGCGGGAGGTAAACAAAAAGATACTGAGCCTGGAGCAAGAGATCGAGGACCTAAGGCACGAAAATTTTGTCCTTGAGCGCAAATTAAGGAAGAAGCCTACGCCATCAACAAAACCATCACCTTCTTCACCAACAAAGAAGACCTGAGTATCTGGTATGGGCACTCCCCTTGGGAACTGCCAAGCTTGGGGGAGTGCCCCGGTATCGTATCATCATCACTTTTATCTTTACCGTTTTTCTTAGTTTGATCCTTTTGGTAATATCTTGATCTCGTAGAATAAGGTTTTAGTATGATCTAGTTGTGAGTTTTTCTTTATGATCCTTCTATGTAATCGAGTCCGTGAGCTATATATAATAAAGATTAGTGTTGAGTCAAGAGCTTGATTTTTTGCCATGATCTTTAGTGAATAAAAGAAAAGAGAACGAATAAAAAGAAACAAAAAGATCATATGGATCTTATGGAGAGTAATGAGCTCACATATAAAGAGTATGATAAATAAAAGTTGTTGAGAGTTCACAAACATAGTTTTGGTCATCGTTGCAATTAATAGGAAGTAATAAAGAAAGAGAGGTCTTCACATATAAATATACTATCTTGGACATATTTTATGATTCTTAGCTCTCGAAAAATATGACATGCTAAAGAGTTGACGTTGGACAAGGAAGACAACGTAATGGGTTATGTTTTCTTACATCTGAGATAAATTATATTGTCATGGATCATCCAACATGATTGAGCTTGCCTTTCCCTCTCATGCTAGCCAAATTCATTGCACCAAGTAGAGATACTACTTGTGCTTCCAAACACCCTTAAACCAGTTTTGCCATGAGAGTCCACCATATATACCTATGTATTGAGTAAGATCCTTCAAGTAAGTTGTCATCGGTGCAAGCAATAAAAATTGCTCTCTAAATATGTATGATTGATTGGTGTGGAGGAAATAAGCTTTATACGATTGTGTGATGTGGAAGAAATAAAAGTGACAGACTGCATAATAAACGTCCATATCACAAGTCACAATATAATGTGACGTTCTTTCGCATTAAGATTTTGTACATCCAACCACAAAAGTGCATCACAACCTCTGCTTCCCTCTACGAAGGGCCTATCTTTTACTTGTATCCCCACCTTACATAAGAGTCATTGTCGGTGTCAAAACCGGCGGATCTTGGGTAGGGGGGTCCCGAACTGTGCGTCTAGGCCAGATGGTAACAGGAGGCGGGGGACACAATGTTTTACCCAGGTTCGGGCCCTCTTGATGGAGGTAAAACCCTATGTCATGCTTGATTAATATTGATGATATGGGTAGTACAAGAGTAGATCTACCACGAGATCGGAGAGGCTAAACCCTAGAAGCTAGCCTATGGTATGGTTGTATATTGTGGTTGTTGTCCTACGGACTAAACCCCTTCAGTTTATATAGACACCGGAGAGGGTTAGGGTTACACAAGGTCGGTTACAAAGGAGGAGATATCCATATCCGTATTGCCTAGCTTGCCTTCCACGCTAAGTAGAGTCCCATCCGGACACGAGACAAAGTCTTCAATCTTGTATCTTCATAGTCTAACAGTCCGACCGAAGGATATAGTCCGGCTGTCCGAAAAACCCCCAATCCAGGACTCCCTCAGTAGCCCCCGAACCAGGCTTCAATGATGATGAGTCCGGCGCACAGTATTGTTTTCGGCATTGCAAGGCAGGTTCCTCTCCAAATTCCGTGTACCTGTGGAAATAGTGTCCGGCCTCTTGTGAATGTTGCACTCCTTGGCTTCCACGCCCAATAATGGCCACTTTCCATGTGTTAAGTGAATGTGAAGAGCCAGGGTGTTTTTACATTTACCCCCCTAGCTGTGTGAATGAGCTACCTATTAAAAAGACGAGGATTCAGATCCAAATCACATCATCCTCCCTTGGCGAGCCTTCATCGGAGTGCATTCGACAGAGATCCATTCCATCATGGCCGGTCGATGCAGCTCCTCCTCTCGCTCCCCTAGCCCCAAGCCTGGAGATTGGGAGAGATGTTCCGTCCCGCACAGCAAATTAGTGATGCTTCAGACCAAAGGATTTCTTCCCCCAGCGTACATGGTCCCAATTCGAGCTGGGCTTGCCACCTATAATGGCGGACAGCAAGCGGAGAGCCTTCCCAATCCCTCCAAGGGAGAGCGGGTATGCCTTGTCCCTGATTTGGTAAGAGGGCTCGGATTTCCAATTCATCTGTTTCTCCGGGGGCTCCTGGAGTTCTACGGCCTCTAGTTGCACAACCTTACGCCTGCCTCCATGCTGCATATCACGGAATTCGTAGCCCTTTGCGAGTTGTTTTTGGGCTGTGAGGCTCATTTCGCTCTGTGGAAGAAGTTGTTCTGCCTTGTGCCCCATTCTCAGAAGGGGTCAATATATCAAGTGGGCGGAGCCGAAGTGTGGCGTATTGCCGGGACCGGATACCTGTCCGGAACCCCAAAGAAGACGTCCAAAGACTGGCCTTCATAATGGTTTTATATCGAAGACGTCCCCCTCCCGGATCCTATTAGAATCGGCCTTCCTGAGTTCGACAATGCCCCTTTGAAAAAGCGCCGGAGCTGGCGTCCATGGAGCTCCCTGGAGGAAGATGATAGGGACGTTTTTACCTGATGAGCCGGATAAGTTTTTTAGCTCGATCCGGATTGACCATGATCAAGGTCATGGCCATATGTATTATGCGGGGAGTGCAGCCGCTTCAATATAGAGGCCACCCCATGTGGGATTTCAATGGAGAGGATGACGCCACCTGCCACGGCCGTAAAGTGCCGGGATCGGTTGCTGATCTAAAAAGATCTTATCCACTTTGTACAAGGGAGAAGAGGAGGAATTCCTTCATGTCAACCCGCAGGGCGGATTTTCTATGTACACACCTCCGAGTTGGGTAAGCAGAGACTTTTTCTCACCCATCCGTTTCGTATTCCCGTAGTTAAGTATTCAGTCTAGCGATTTCAACACAGGACTGCGCCAGGCTGTAAGGGAGATAAACAACCCCCCTCCACAACCCGAGGACCCTAGACGGTCTCTTGACCCGGCCTCCCAGGAGGATTCGGACATATCTGTGGAGCTGATTGATGGGGTATTGGGTATTTTACCAATTGAGTAATGACAACGCTTTGGTGGCCATTACGGCCGATTACCCTGGGCTACTTCCAGCCTCACACGTGACTGAGACCGAAGTCCCAGTACTTCGAAAAGGGATCCGTCCTTGCGTGTTTTTGATTGCCGTATAACAGCCGTGTTTTGCAGGGGATGTCCTTGAGGTGGAAGGTCGAGCCTGCGGCGTCTAGCCAAAAAGGGGATGTGATGCCAGGCAGGCTGAAAAGACCCGCAGTCCGGATTGAGACACCGGCGCGCCGTCTTTATTACAAGACATTATTCTCAGAGGCATATTAACGCCCATGCCTTCTTTTCAGGAAAAAGAGCGCTCGCCGGACTATACCCGGAGAGGCTACTAATCGTGCCTTAACCATCCAGGCTCCAAGGACGGATTCGGAGGCGGGAACGAATACGAGGCGTGCGCCGGGCGCTCCTCCGACAGAGGATGCGGATAAACTATCCGCCACCAATTCCGAGGTGGAAAATGCCATGAACCACAGGCGTCGCCGGACTGTTCTTCGTGACGCTTGTGTCTCCCAAGAGGCATTGGATGCCTTCAACTCAGGAGATGCGTACCTCCATGCCGCTCAAACTGGTCTAGCCAGAGCCACGGAGCAGTATGTAAAAGACATACGGGTGAGAAAAATTGGTGATTATATATATCAGTAGCCCCTGAGACTTGAAACAGTTAGAATTACTGATTTAAGGATCATTTGTTATGCAGGTTCTTACCGAAAAGAATACTCAACTGTCCCAGGAGCTGGAAGAGTGCGGAGCCCAACTTCAGGCCGCACTGGCCACGGCGGGGGAGCCCAAAGAGACCCCCTCTAGTAATATATCCTTCGAATGATAAGTCTCATATAGGATGCGGCGTATATGCAGATCAGACGATAAAATTGCAGATGACGCTGGAGTAAATCCGGATAAGCAACAGCTCCTACGCCAGCTGAAGGCCGGTGAGAGCGTGCTTACGAGGGTGAGGCAGGAGAAGAATGATCTCCTAGATGCCAACACTAAGTTGGGCGTGGAACTAAAAGATGTTCGTGCCCAACTGTCCGACTCTGTTAAGGATAGTCGGCGGCTTTGACGCGGCATATTTAGTAAGTGCTTGAACGAACTTTGAAAAAGAGTTCGGCGAGGAAGCTGGCTGACAGAGTTATGTCTGTAGGTATGCTAACAGGTCGTCCTACCAAGGAAATGCCCGGTTCAATGGGTGACCTTCTTCCCGAGCTCTCACACCTGCACGAACGAGTTCGGCAGGTGATGCAAGGCGTCGCCCAGGCCTTGTGGCCATCCGTCTCCATACCCGAAGGCCTTAGAGAGCTTGCAGAAAAGCTGAAGGGAGCGCGGCGGTGCTTTTGATTATGGAAGATATCGGCCTCCTGTCAGGGCGCCAGGGAAGCTTGGGCAATGGTGAAGACACGGTACACGAACGCTGACCTGAACCACATGGCCGAAGTCGGACCTATGGGGCCCGATGGGAAGGAGATCCCTGTGAGCTTAGTGTACAGCCAAGTAGAATTGGCTGCAAAGTATTCCCAACAGGACTGTAGACTAGACAACCTATTGGATGGTATTGAAGAGGAATTCAACCAGTCAAATTGACTATGTAATTTAAAGTGACATGTATAATACCTTCTAGCCGGATTGTAGATCATTTGTCATGGCAGACCTTTCTGCTTCAACCTCGGGAACAGACGGTCCGGAGTGTATCCGAATACCCTCACGGTTATGTAAGAACCGGGGCATGCGTGGAGACCAGGCGTAGGGGTCATTAGTGCTTTATCAGACAAGTGCCCAACTAGTTATGTTATATTACATGGGTAGTAAGAAACATCTTCTAGGGAGAATAGTTCTGTTAAGGGTTCCTTTCCCTGGGTAAGCATGCCCTAAAGTGCATGTCTGGACTGCGATAAGAAGCGCAGAAAAAGCATCTAGGTGTAGATATGGATAACAAATAAAAGTCATCTTTTGTTCACCGACCGAATATTCCCTTAAGAACGCTAGGTTTCGGCTTCACCCAGTCTGAGGTACACATCCGGCTGACCCGGCGGTAACAATCACAGAGGTGCTCCCCTTATGCCCTAGCCGAATTGACGGGAACGTAGGGCATAAATACAAGAGCTAGGCAACCCATCTTGGCCAAAACTTAAGTCATATCGATGCATATAATGGTGAAAAAAGGTACATGCGGAAGTATAACACATGTGGGCGTGAGGCCTAGGTAAATAATTTAAGCTTCTCTAAAAGAAGCCCCCAGGTATGGAGTGTGCGGCTAGCGCATCTGTAATGTACAAGTGAGGCACAAGGTGACCCTTGAAGGCCTAGAGAAATAATAAGAAAAAGAAAGAAAGGGACACAAGACAGATGATGCATATGCAGAAAATGGACAAAGGGAGGGGACTAACATAGAGTCCGGTGCTAGGCGTAGAATCTTTGAAGCCTGGCTGCGTTCCATGGGTTCGGCTCGAGTCGGCTAGTCGATGCATCCCGCAGTCGTTACGCTCAACCGGTCAGAACTTGGTCGATAATGAAGGGACCTTCCCATTTGGGCTCGAGCTTGTTCTTTTTCTTATCCGCCAGTCGTAGAACTAGTTTTGGCCCGTACTTCTCTGCTTTCGTATCTGTGAGCCTGTTGCTGGTAAAATGCGGAACGGGCTTTGGCTACGTCGCGCTCTTCCTCCAAGGTGTCCAGACTGTCCTGCCGATCGAGCTCGGCTTCTCTTTCTTCATACATGCGCACTCGAGGTGAGTCATGAATTATGTCACAGGGCAAGACTGCCTCTGCACCGTACACCATAAAAAACAGTGTATATCCGGTACTACGATTCGGCGTGGTCCGCAGCCCCCAGAGTACGGAGTCGAGCTCCAGACTCCGTTAAGGAACGCACTAATCTGGGTTTAATGCCGCTCATTATAAGACCATTTGCTCGTTCGACTTAACGTTGGTTTGTGGGTGATATACTGAAGCATAATCGAGCTTGATGCCCATTTTGCTGCACCAGAGTTTTACCTCGTCGGCCGTGAAGTTCGTGTTGTTATCAGTGATGATGCTGTTTGGACGCCGTAACGGTGTACAACCCCGGATATGAAATCTATCATCGGTCCGGATTCGGCTGTTTTAACCGGTTTAGCATCTATCCATTTGGTGAATTTATCCACCATGACCAATAAGTATTTTTTCTTGTGGGTTCCCCCTTTAAGGGGTGCAACCATGTCAAGCCCCCAGACCGTGAAGGGCCATGTAATGGGGATTGTTTGGAGGGCGGTGGGTGGCATTTGGCTTTGATTTGCAAGGAGCTAGCAACCGGCGCAACGTTGGACCAAGTCCTGTGCATCTGCCCGGGCCGTTGGCCAATAGAATCCTGTACGGACGGCCTTGGTTACAAGAACCCGGGCTGCGGCGTGATGACCGCCGAGTCCGGCGTGAATTTCTGCCAAAAGGTTCCGCCCTTCCTCTTCGGAGATGCACCTTAGGACTCCGGTAGTGCTTTTCTTGTACAGTTCTCCCTCATGGACCCTGTAGGCCTTGGATCGCCGCACTATGCAGCGTGCCTCATTTTGGTCTTCCGGAAGTTCCTGTCTGGCTAGGTAGGCCAGGAATGGTTCTGTCCACGGGGCAATAATGGCCCTTATTTCGTGGGCTGAATGTGTTATTTTGGTGGCAGAGCCTCCGATTGTGTCAGAGAGTTCGGTATCGTGTATTTTGGCTGGGTCCGGACTATTGTTATCGGTGTCCCCTTCCCATGCTACGGATGGCTTGAAGAGCCTTTCCAAAAATATGTTGGGAGGGACCGCGTCCCGTTTTGCGCCGATGTGGGCGAGGATATCCGCCGCCTGATTGTTTTCCCAAGCCACATGGTTAAATTGGAGCCCCTCAAACCGAGCTGAAGTTTTTAGGACGGCATTGCGATAAGCTGCCATTTTCGGATCCTTGGCATCAAAGTCAACATTTATTTGGGATATCGCGAGGTTCGAATCCCCACGCACCTCTAGGCATTGAATGCCCATGGATACTGCCATCCGGGACCATGTAGAAGGGCCTCATATCCGGCTGTGTTGTTGGAGTCCGTATACATTATTTGTAGTACATATTGAACTGTATCTCCTGTTGGGGACGTTAAAACGACGCCAACCCCCAGACCAGCCAACATTTTGGAGCCGTCGAAGTGCATGATCCAGTTTGAATAAGTGTCGTACTCCTTAGGGAGTTCGGCTTCCGTCCACTCGGCGACGAAGTCAGCCAAAACTTGTGACTTAATAGCTCGTCGTGGCTTGTAAGTTATGTCGAACGGGAGGAGCTCAATGGCCCATTTGGCAATCTGGCCCGTCGTGTCGCGGTTGTTTATAATATCGTTAAGTGGTACTTCCGAGGGTACCGTTATCGAACACTCTTGAAAGTAGTGTTGCAGCTTCCGGGATGCCATAAATACCGCGTACGCTATCTTTTGATAATGCGGGTAGTGTGATTTGCATGGAGTAAGGACAGTTGTCGGGACCCCGATCCCAAGTCACACCGATCTAGCATGTAACACGTCATATCACTTTGCAGCCTCACGCACGGTATTCCCACGGGTGCCACCTTACCTGGCCCGGGACCGTTTGCGCATTTTGGCTCACGTATAGGACAGTGTCGCTAGCATCCATATGACAGAGAACCCGGGCCGACATGGCTAGTCGTGAACCCAAAGCGGCACAGACCTATGGAGACAGGCATACATGAATCGCATCGAACATGTCGATCATCAACGAGTGATTCCGGGCTGTAGCACTGGGCTAACAGGACTCCGGGGATCCCGGGCTGTAGCAGGCTAGGCAGGACTCCGGAGATCACCATGTGACATTTCCCCGAAGGGACAGACATAGGGACGAAGTGAAACACATGCCGGCCAGTCAAGTGTCCTGAACAGTAGTACTGGGCTAGCAGGACTCCGGTGAACCGGGCTGTAGCGGACTACTATGGCTCGAGGAACACTAGACTACATTTCCCCATAAGAAAGGCTGCGAAGGATAAACAACTAGATTGTCGGATCCCACACATAGCAATACACGTTACACGTATGCATAACATGCATGTATGTGCGGTACATCATGGCATCACAACATAACTCAAACTTATATAGATAAGGGCCCAGAAGAGCCACATAGCATAAATACAACCAGGGGTCACATGACCCATCATTCAGAGCATACAAGCAACAAGTGGAAGCATTACATGTCTGAGTACAGACAATTACAAAATAAAAAGACTAAGAAGCCTGACTAACACGACCCTCCCAAGGGTACAAGATCGTAGCTGGGATACAAGCTACTCGTCGAAGCCACTAGTGTAACCAACTGCAAAACATAAATAAGCAAACGTGAGTACAAAGGTACTCAGCAAGTCTTACTTCAGAACTATCTACACATGCATCATTATCAACAAAGGGGGGTGGAGTTTAACAGCAGCAAGCCAGCTTTGACCCAATGGCAAATCTATACTACGAATATCAGAAACTTCTTTGAGGTGAGAAGACGCACACGAGTCCACAAATTCACCATATCAATACTCCACTATGGATCCGTTCCCGTCTCCCTTCGAGAAGGCCATCCATAGCACTCACGCTTATCTTGCGTATTTTAGAGTATCCACTTCAAATTGTCTATGTACTATATAAGTTCCCCAAGTTTCCATATCCGAGGAAAATGGCTATTCGAATAGATAATATTGACCCTGCAGGGGTGTACTTCTTCACACACGCTCTCGCCACTTATAGCCCCGTACACGTCATGTACCTCGGCAACCTTCAAGCGGAAGCCGGGCGAGGGTGTCGGCCACGACCTGACTAACCACACAAGTCTCTCGTCCAGGTTTATCGCCTATTCGGGTTCCATCCGCAAGGAGATCCGGCCGGGGTGTCGCTCACGGCCCAAACGATGTGTGCAGGGTTCCCAAGCCCACCATCTGGGTGCCACTTGGTACACCGTGCCACAGTGCCTAGTCTGTCCCAAGCCCGTCCCTTCGGACACCACCTGGTAGACAAGTAGCACTACCTACAAACGCCAGAAACTAGTTGCAACTCCTGGACAGAGATCAAGTGGGTTAATAAGCCGAGAGGGGCCGGATAACCGGAACCCAATGTGTGGTAGTAACTAGACTTGGATAACATACACAGAACTCAGTGCTTAAGGACGGTTCCAATGAGACAACCCACCATGTACTCCTACATGGCCTCTCATCGCTACCTTTACCAAAACATGTTCACACACTTAGCCTTTACCGGTAGGACATGTTCACCACTCCGATTCATTCCCGAAGAATCAGACCTGACACAACTCTAAGCATAGCTGGCATAAAGAAAACAAGCATGGATGAGCAGGCACATCAAGGCTCAAGCAACTCCTGCTCATGCTAGTGGGTTTCAACTATTTACTGTGGCAATGACAGGTCATGCAGAGGAATGGGTTCAGCTACCGCAGCAGAAAGTAGCAGTTGGAATCGTTTTTGTCCTAATGCAGTAAAAGGAGCAGGAGCGAGAGAGTGGGACTTTATCGGGATGCTCAAGGGGGTTTGCTTGCCTGATAGATCCACGAAGAAGCACTGCTCCTCAGACAGGTACTCGGGACACCTTCCGGAGTAGAACCTATCAAGAGGGAATGGTGCCGACAATCAATAAACAACCATATGCAACAATATGATGCATGAAGGTAACATTCAAAAATGCTATGATTTGCCCTAATGCATCTAGCATCAATTTGGTTGAAGTCCATATGAACCAAGGGTTCATATGCAAACCCTAATTTAAGTATATAACATGCCATTATTACGTTTTCACTTATACAGTAGGTATAAGTTGGTTTTTCATGCATGAAACTGGCATAAATGGATTCCTTGCATTTTTCTGATAATTTTTCATATATAATTTATTTGATTTGGAGTTACGGTTGAATTACTATGAATTTTTAAAGTTTTAACTATTTTCTGGAATTTCCTGATTTAAATTAATACCAGAATCAATTATTGCGTCAGCTCTACGTCAGCATGACGTAAGCGAGTCAACGGGCTGACTAGGTCAAACCTGACGTGTGGGGTCCACACGTCAGTGACTTAGTTAGTTGACAGGGGTTATTAAACTAATCTAATTAAAGGATTAGGATGCCAGGGCCCACTGTCAGCGTCAGGGATTAGTTAAACAGGGATTAATTAGTCGTTAAACTAATCCTAATTAAAACTTAACAGGGCCGGGCCCACATGTCATTGACAGAGAGGGGAGAGGTCAACGGCTGTGGGGGTCAGACCGGTCAACCCGCCGGCGTTTAGCCGCCGGCGAGGCAGAACGCGGCGGAGGCCTCGGATTTGGTCCTCCGGTGACCATTTAGGCGGCGGAGGCCACCTACGCGACGCCCAGGCTCGCGCGCATCCAGTGGGACATGCTGGAGGCCGTGGGGTGGCCGGAGACGACCGCGGCGAGGTCATCCGCGGCGGCCGGAGCACGGCTACGGGAGGGAGTAGGCTGCGGGGCACGGGAAGGCCACCCGAGGGGCTCTGTGGCACCCTCGTGGTACCAGGAGCACGATGGGGTGCTCGGTTTGGGCGGAGGCGGGCCAAGACGATGGCGGCGACATGGACGGCGGCGAAGCGCTACGGCCATGGCGGGGAACGATGCTACGGTGCGCGAGCGGCTAATTGGGGAAGGGGAAATGGTGGCGGGGCTCACCGCGGATCCGGTGGAGGCGTCAGAGAGCTCGGGGGAGGTCCACGACAACGAATTGCAGCGGCGGACGGCGGAGGCCAAGGAGGAAGAAGATGGCGATGGCGGCGATGCAGGCCGTCCGGAGGTGCGTGGCTCGACGAAGAGGTAGCCGGCGATGTGGCGGAGCTCCTGGGCGCAGCGGCAGGGCGAGGGGTGGCCGGTGGCCGCGGTGGCGCTCGGCTGCGCTCGGTGGCGCTGCGGGGAGAGGACAGAGGAGGGGGGAGGAGTGAGAGGGAGTGAGAGGGGTGTCGGGGAGATGCGTGGCGACGCGAGGGAAGGGCCAGGGCGACGACGAGGGAAGCAGGAGGTGGCGGGGCGACGTGGCCAGCGCGCGGCGTCGTGCCCGGCTTCTCCTCTGCCTACTGGCAAGAGGTAGAAGACGGGGCTGCCCCTGGTGGGCTGGGCCGCCATGTGGGCTGGCCAGCTGGGCCAAAGGTAAGGCCAGGTAAGCCTTTTTTTCCTCTTCTGTTTTTCTTTTTCTATTTCTGACATTTGTTTTGTATTTAAAGAAATGTTAAAACATTTCCATAAATGTTGAAAATAATTGTGGCATCTGGATATAATATTCTAGAGGCCCTCACCAATTCCCAACATTTTTGGAGCTATTAAAAATATTTATATAGTTTAAACAGCTCCAATTCAAATATTTAAGCATTGATTCAAAAATCCAAAATGGGAAGGAAAAATGTGCATCACCTCTGGTTGTTGTTCCCAACATTTTCCAAAGGCCATGAACATTTTTGAAAAGCATTTTGGGTTCATTGAAATTCCACTTTTAATTTGAACCTATTTGAATTGCTTTGGTGCTAGGGTTTGCAACTTCCCCATTTCAATTTTATTTGAAAAATTAAACACGATGCACAAAGCAAGCCAAGGACCATACCAAACTAGGGATGTGACAACTCGCCCCCACTCGAAGAAATCTCGTCCCGAGATTCAGGAGTTGGCGGAAAGAAAGCAGGGTACTCAAGTCGAAGACGATCTTCTCGCTCCCAAGTAGCTTCTCTCTCGGTATGATGAGACCATTGAACCTTGAGAAACTTGATGTTATGACGTCGAGTGACACGCTCTGCTTGATCCAGAATGTGAATGGGGTACTCTCGATAAGTGAGGTTATCTTGGAGATCAAGCGTTTCATAGTCCACTCCACGGATGGGATCCGAGAAGCAACGCCTGAGTTGAGAGACGTGGAAAACATCATGAACTCGAGAAAGATGTGGGGGTAGTTCCAACTGGTAGGCAACCTCTCCTCGTTTAGCGAGAATGCAAAAAGGACCGATGTAACGAGGAGCCAACTTGCCCTTGATACCGAAACGATGGGTACCCTTCAAAGGGGTAACCCGAAGATAAGCCTTGTCACCAACTTCATAAGCCACTTCCTTATGATGACGGTCATACTGGCTCGTTTGACGAGATTGGGCTGTTTTCAAATTCTCACGAATGATGCGAACTTGCTCTTCTGCCTCCTGGATCATATCCGGTCCAAAGAATTGTCTTTCGCCGGTTTCTGACCAGTTCAAAGGTGTTCGACATCTTCGTCCATACAGGATCTCAAAGGGTGCTTTCTTAAGACTGGATTGGTAGCTATTATTATAAGCAAACTCGGCAAAGGGAAGACATTTCTCCCAATCCATACCGAATGAGATAACGCAAGCTCTAAGCATGTCTTCGAGAATTTGGTTGACCCTTTCCACCTGACCACTTGATTGAGGGTGGAAAGATGGGTGCCCATGGCAGTTTGGAAACTTTCCCAGAAATGAGAGGTGAAAAGACTGCCACGGTCTGAATTGATCTCTAGTGGAACACCATGGAGTGACACTATTCGGGAGATATATAAGTCAGCGAGCTGACTAGCAGTGATACTCTCTCGAACAGGTAGGAAGTGAGCCACTTTGGAAAGACGATCGATGACTACGAAGATAGCATTATTTCCTTTCTTGGTCCTGGGAAAGCCGGTGATGAAGTCCATACCAACTTTGTCCCATTTCCACTCGGGAATAGCTAAAGGTTGAAGGGTGCCAGCAGGTCTTTGATGCTCTGCCTTAACGCGACGACAAACGTCACAGTTGGCAATATACTGAGCGATTTCTCTCTTCATCCTAGTCCACCAGAACCTCTGGCGTAGGTCCTGATACATCTTTGTACTACCGGGATGAATCGTGAGAGGGGATTCATGGGCCTCCTTAAGGATCAGTTGCTGCATCTGTTGACATTTGGGAACCACCAAACGGTTACCAAAGTAAACAACACCTCGTTCATCCATGGAGAAACAACCAGCAACTCCCTTGGAAATATTCTTCTTGATCCGGGAGATTCCCGTATCATGCTTCTGAGCCTCTACGATCTGATCCGTAAGGGTAGGTTTTGCCACCAAGGTAGAAAGGAAACCATGAGGAGCTATGTGAAGGTTAAGCTTACAGAATTCCTCATGGAGGGGCGGTTGATAATGTTGCAACATGAGGTTGTTGCAATAGGATTTACGACTTAAAGCATCAGCCATGACATTGGCTTTGCCTGGGGTGTAGGTGATTCCTAAGTCGTAATCCGAGATCAACTCCAACCAACGTCTCTGTCTGAGATTCAGATCCGGTTGGGTGAAGATATACTTGAGACTCTGATGGTCGGTGTAGATTTCGCAACGGTTACCAAGATGGTAATGTCGCCAGGTCTTAAGTGCATAGACTACGGCTGCAAGCTCCAGATCATGTGTAGGATAATTTTCCTCATGTGGATGCAACTGTCGAGATGCATAGGCAATCACATGACGATCCTGCATAAGAATGCAACCTAGTCCTTGACGCGAAGCATCACAATAGATAACAAAGTCTTTAGTGAAATCCAGTGGCATGAGTATGGGCGCAGAAGTCAGGCGTCTTTTCAGTTCCTGAAAACTGTGCTCACACTGTGGGGACCACTCAAACTTTTTATCTTTCTTGAGAAGTTCCGTGAGAGGTTTGGCCACTTTGGAAAAGTTCTCAACGAAGCGGCGACAATAACTGGCTAGACCAAGGAAACTCCTAATTTGCTTAACTGTTTCAGGCGGAGTCCAATCAAGAACGGCCTGAACTCTTTCGGGATTGACAGCAATGCCCTTACCAGAGATTACGTGGCCGAGATAGGTCACTTCTGGTAACCAAAATTCGCACTTGGAGAACTTGGCGTAAAGGCGGTGTGCTCTGAGTTTTTCTAGCACAAGTCTAAGATGTTCGGCATGCTCTTCCTTGTTCTTCGAGTATATAAGGATATCATCGAGATAAACCACGACGAACTTATCTAAGTACTCCATAAAGATCGAGTTCATCAAGCGGGAGAAAGTAGCTGGAGCATTGGTTAGCCCGAAAGACATCACGGTGTACTCGTATTGACCATAACGAGTGACAAAGGCCGTTTTGGGGATGTCCCCATTTCTGATCTTGATTTGGTGGTAGCCTAACCTCAAATCCATCTTGGAAAAGACTGAGGATCCAGCGAGATGATCATACAGTTCGTTGATCCTGGGGAGCGGATACTTGTTCTTTATCGTGACCAAATTAACGGGACGATAATCTACAACCATCCGGTCCGTACCATCCTTCTTCTTGACGAAGAGAACGGGGCAAGCCCAGGGAGAAGAACTAGGACGGATGAAACCCTTTTGCAAGGATTCATCGAGTTGTTTCTTAAGCTCGGCTAACTCCAAAGGTGCCATCTTGTATGGTCTTCTAGAGATTGGAACAGTTCCTGGGATAAGTTCTATGACAAACTCTACATCTCTGTCAGGTGGGACACCTGGCAGTTCTTCTGGAAAGACATCCGGGAAGTCACGGACTACCGGAATATCTTCAAGGTCTGGAAGAGGGCTGGCATTAAGAGAATAGAGTTGACGCCTTGCAACTCTAGTGGAGACAGTGACTATTTTGCCAAATGGATGTGTAAGTTGAACAGATCTGGTGTAACAATCGATCTTGGCATGATGAGCTGTCATCCAGTCCATACCCAAGATGATGTTAATATCTGAGGACTTGAGAGATATCAAAGAAGCAAGGAAAACCAGTCTATCAACAAGGATTTCATTACCATGGCTTACCTTGGAGGTTTGCCATTTGGAACCAGGAGTCTGGATTATTAATGGAGTTGGCATATCACAAAATGACATGTCGTGCATCCGAGCGTAACCTTCAGATATGAAGGAGTGGGATGCTCCGGTATCAAACAGAACTGAAGCTGGGTAACAATTGACAAGAAGTGTACCCAGTACGACATCGGGATCATCTTGAACTTCTAAAACGGAGACATGGTGCACACATGCTCGTTCAATGGAGGCTGGCTTGGTACTGATCATCTTGACTGATGGCTTTTCACGTCCAACAGACCTCTCAGACGGGGGTGGAGCATAACTGGACTGAGGGCAGGCACGTGCATAGTGTCCTGGTTCTCCGCAGGTAAAGCAAGTTCCTGAGGTAAGACGTGGACCTACGTTGGCAAGTGGTACACTAATAGGCCTGAGTGGAGCATGTTGCTGAGTTGGGTGAGGCGCCACATAGGATGGCCTCGGTGCATATCGAGGTGGAAGAGCCGAGTTCGGAATCCAAATCCGTCGCTTCTGAGAGCCAGAGCGGGAGGAAGAACCTAGATCACGGTTGTGCTTACGAGACTCCTCGTAAGTGAGTTGAGCTGTCTCTGCATTAATGGCCTTGTTCACAAGAGCCTCGAAAGTATCACAATGATGCAGGTGGAGATCACGACGCAACTTAGGGTGGAGACCCTTCCGGAACCTAGCCTGCTTCTTAGCGTCCGTGGACACTTCTTCTGTAGCATAGCGGGCGAGGTTTCCAAACTCCCTACTGTAAGCATCAACAGGCAGCTTACCCTGGGTAAAATTACAGAACTCTTCCCTTTTGCGGTCAAAGAGAGCCTGAGGAATGTGGTGCTCACGAAAAGCCTCGGTGAAATCTCTCCAGGTAGGAATCTGACCAGCTGGAAGCATAGTTTCAAAGCTCTGCCACCAAATACTAGCAGGTCCTTCCAGGTTATAAGTAGCATAGGTGACCTTGTCACTCTCAACGACGTTTGCAGAATGCAACTTGTGAGTGATGCTTCGGAGCCAGTCATCCGCATCGAGTGGCTCAATGGAATGATGGAAGGTGGGTGGTTTCAGACCAATGAAGTCGGTGATGGAAACCAACTTCTTACGCTGATGTGCGGTGTTCTGCTCAATCTGTGCCAGCAAGCGGTTAGTCTCACTCTTGTTCCTCTCGGATGCTAACAAGAACTCTGCCACCAAAGGTTGGTCAGGAGGATCCTCGTCCCTACCATCTCCATGGTTCTTTCTATGAGCAACTGAAGCTCGGTTAGCAGACGACATCCTGACACAGAAGCTAAGGAAACAAGGATGGAATTAGCATCGACCTAGGGATGCGGAAAGTAATGCAAAAGCATTGGAAAGTCTTGAAATCCTGGGACAATTTCGGCAGCATAACGACTGTAAATGCTCAAAAGGATTTTTGAGACATTCATCAAAGGAATAGCATAATCCATCAGCATCATAATATCAAGGTTCTGGGTCAAACTGAGGACACACAGAAGTAGTAGAACTGTATTGAGACACAACCCAACAATCCTAAGACTTTACGGTTTAGTAACACGTCATCCTGAGAGATAGAGGAGAAGCCTAGGCCTTAACCCTCGTAGAAAAGAAGAGGCTGACTCAGAAAGAATGACATGAGGTAAAGGAGTAAAAAGAGCCTTACGTTCTCTTCCACAATCAATTCCCTTATGTAACTAAAGCATTTCTAGACTCAACTTCGACTAGTTTGGCTTGGTAATCCTACAGGCAGTCAGGCTCTGATACCAAGTCTGTCGGGACCCCGATCCCAAGTCACACCGATCTAGCATGTAACACGTCATATCACTTTGTGGCCTCACGCACGGTATTCCCACGGGTGCCACCTTACCTGGCCCGGGACCGTTTGCGCATTTTGGCTCACGTATAGGACAGTGTCGCTAGCATCCATATGACAGAGAACCCGGGCTGGCATGGCTAGTCGTGAACCCAAAGCGGCACGGACCTATGGAGACAGGCATACATGAATCGCATCGAACATGTCGGTCATCAACGAGTGATTCCGGGCTGTAGCACTGGGCTAACAGGACTCCGGGGATCCCGGGCTGTAGCAGGCTAGGCAGGACTCCGGAGATCACCATGTGACATTTCCCTGAAGGGACAGACATAGGGACGAAGTGAAACACATGCCGGCCAGTCAAGTGTCCTGAACAGTAGTACTGGGCTAGCAGGACTCCGGTGAACCGGGCTGTAGCGGACTACTATGGCTCGAGGAACACTAGACTACATTTCCCCATAAGAAAGGCTGCGAAGGATAAACAACTAGATTGTCGGATCCCACACATAGCAATACACGTTACACGTATGCATAACATGCATGTATGTGCGGTACATCATGGCATCACAACATAACTCAAACTTATATAGATAAGGGCCCAGAAGAGCCACATAGCATAAATACAACCAGGGGTCACATGACCCATCATTCAGGGCATACAAGCAACAAGTGGAAGCATTACATGTCTGAATACAGACAATTACAAAAGAAAAAGACTAAGAAGCCTGACTAACACGACCCTCCCAAGGGTACAAGATCGTAGCTGGGATACAAGCTACTCGTCGAAGCCACTAGTGTAACCAACTACAAAACATAAATAAGCAAACATGAGTACAAAGGTACTCAGCAAGTCTTACTTCAGAACTATCTACATATGCATCATTATCAACAAAGGGGAGGGGGGTGGAGTTTAACAGCAGCAAGCCAGCTTTGACCCAATGGCTAATCTATACTACGAATATCAGAAACTTCTTTGAGGTGAGAAGACGCACACGAGTCCACAAATTCACCATATCAATACTCCACTATGGATCCGTTCCCGTCTCCCTTCGAGAAGGCCATCCATAGCACTCATGCTTATCTCGCGTATTTTAGAGTATCCACTTCAAATTGTCTATGTACTATATAAGTTCCCCAAGTTTCCATATCCGAGGAAAACGACTATTCGAATAGATAATATTGACCCTGCAGGGGTGTACTTCTTCACACACGCTCTCGCCACTTATAGCCCCGTACACGTCATGTACCTCGGCAACCTTCAAGCGAAAGCTGGGCGAGGGTGTCGGCCACGACCTGACTAACCACACAAGTCTCTCGTCCAGGTTTATCGCCTATTCGGGTTCCATCCGCAAGGAGATCCGGTCGGGGTGTCGCTCACGGCCCAAACGATGTGTGCAGGGTTCCCAAGCCCACCATCCGGGTGCCACTTGGTACACCGTGCCACAGTGCCTAGTCTGTCCCAAGCCCGTCCCGTCGGACACCACCTGGTAGACAAGTAGCACTACCTACAAACGCCAGAAACTAGTTGCAACTCCTGGACAGAGATCAAGTGGGTTAATAAGCCGAGAGGGGCCAGATAACCGGAACCCAATGTGTGGTAGTAACTGGACTTGGATAACATACACAGAACTCAGTGCTTAAGGACGGTTCCAATGAGACAACCCACCATGTACTCCTACGTGGCCTCTCATCGCTACCTTTACCAAAACGTGTTCACACACTTAGCCTTTACCGGTAGGACATGTTCACCACTCCGATTCATTCCCGAAGAATCAGACCTAACACAACTCTAAGCATAGCTGGCATAAAGAAAACAAGCATGGATGAGCAGGCACATCAAGGCTCAAGCAACTCCTACTCATCCTAGTGGGTTTCAACTATTTACTGTGGCAATGACAGGTCATGCAGAGGAATGGGTTCAGCTACCGCAGCAGAAAGTAGCAGTTGGAATCGTTGTTGTCCTAATGCAGTAAAAGGAGCAGGAGCGAGAGAGTGGGACTTTATCGGGATGCTCAAGGGGGTTTGCTTGCCTGATAGATCCACGAAGAAGCACTGCTCCTCAGACAGGTACTCGGGACACCTTCCGGAGTAGAACCTATCGAGAGGGAACGGTGCCGGCAATCAATAAACAACCATATGCAACAATATGATGCATGAAGGTAACATTCAAAAATGCTATGATTTGCCCTAATGCATCTAGCATCAATTTGGTTGAAGTCCATATGAACCAAGGGTTCATATGCAAACCCTAATTTAAGTATATAACATGCCATTATTACGTTTTCACTTATACAGTAGGTATAAGTTGGTTTTTCATGCATGAAACTGGCATAAATGGATTCCTTGCATTTTTCTGATAATTTTTCATATATAATTTATTTGATTTGGAGTTATGGTTGAATTACTATGAATTTTTGAAGTTTTAACTATTTTCTGGAATTTCCTGATTTAAATTAATACCAGAATCAATTATTGCGTCAGCTCTACGTCAGCATGACGTAAGCGAGTCAACGGGCTGACTAGGTCAAACCTGACGTGTGGGGTCCACACGTCAGTGACTTAGTTAGTTGACAGGGGTTATTAAACTAATCTAATTAAAGGATTAGGATGCCAGGGCCCACTGTCAGCGTCAGGGATTAGTTAAACAGGGATTAATTAGTTATTAAACTAATCCTAATTAAAAGTTAACAGGGCCGGGCCCACATGTCATTGACAGAGAGGGGAGAGGTCAACAGCTGTGGGGGTCAGACCGGTCAACCCGCCGGCATTTAGCCGCCGGCGAGGCAGAACGCGGCGGAGGCCTCGGATTTGGTCCTCCGGTGACCATTTAGGCGGCGGAGGCCACCTACGCGACGCCCAGGCTCGCGCGCAT
Source organism: Triticum monococcum (assembly GCA_034509565.1). Taxonomy (NCBI): domain Eukaryota; kingdom Viridiplantae; phylum Streptophyta; class Magnoliopsida; order Poales; family Poaceae; genus Triticum; species Triticum monococcum. The sequence goes on from CM067845.1 coordinate 445,551,134, forward strand.
CCAGTGGGACATGCGGGAGGCCGTGGGGTGGCCGGAGACGACCGCGGCGAGGTCATCCGCGGCGGCCGGAGCACGGCTACGGGAGGGAGTAGGCTGCGGGGCACGGGAAGGCCACCCGAGGGGCTCTGTGGCACCCTCGTGGCACCAGGAGCACGATGGGGTGCTCGGTTTGGGCGGAGGCGAGCCAAGACGACGGCGGCAACATGGACGGCGGCGAAGCGCTACGGCCATGGCGGGGAACGATGCTACGGTGCGCGAGCGGCTAATTGGAGAAGGGGAAATGGTGGCGGGGCTCACCGCGGATCCGGTGGAGGCGTCAGAGAGCTCGGGGAAGGTCCACGGCAACGAATTGCAGCGGCGGACGGTGGAGGCTGAGGAGGAAGACGATGGCGATGGCGGCGATGCAGGCCGTCCGGAGGTGTGTGGCTCGACGAAGAGGTAGCCGGCAATGTGGCGGAGCTCCTGGGCGCAGCGGCAGGGCGAGGGGTGGCCGGTGGCCGCGGTGGCGCTCGGCTGCGCTCGGTGGCACTGCGGGGAGAGGACAGAGGAGGGGGGAGGAGCGAGAGGGAGTGAGAGGGGGGTCGGGGAGATGCGTGGCGACGCGAGGGAAGGGCCAGGGCGACGACGAGGGAAGCAGGAGGTGGCGGGGCGACGTGGCCAGCGCGCGACGTCGTGCCCGGCTTCTCCTCTGCCTACTGGCAAGAGGTAGAAGACGGGGCTGCCCCTGGTGGGCTGGGCCGCCAGGTGGGCTGGCCAGCTGGGCCAAAGGTAAGGCCAGGTAAGCCTTTTTTCCTCTTCTGTTTTTCTTTTTCTATTTTTGACATTTGTTTTGTATTTAAAGAAATGTTAAAACATTTCCATAAATGTTGAAAATAATTGTGGCATCTAGATATAATATTCTAGAGGCCCTCACCAATTCCCAACATTTTTGGAGCTATTAAAAATATTTATATAGTTTAAACACCTCCAATTCAAATATTTAAGCATTGATTCAAAAATCCAAAATGGGAAGGAAAAATGTGCATCACCTCTGGTTGTTGTTCCCAACATTTTCCAAAGGCCATGAACATTTTTGAAAAGCATTTTGGGTTCATTGAAATTCCACTTTTAATTTGAACCTATTTGAATTGCTTTGGTGCTAGGGTTTGCAACTTCCCCATTTCAATTTTATTTGAAAAATTAAACACGATGCACAAAGCAAGCCAAGGACCATACCAAACTAGGGATGTGACAACAGTGGACACATAGTAAACCGGCTTTTGAAGGGGGAATTTGTGTCCGTCCACTTCTCGCTCGACGACGAGCATTGCGCTTACTACTTGATGAGTTGCCGCAATGTATAATACCATTGGTTCACCAATGTTTGACACGGCTAGGACTGGGTTTGTTGCCAATATGGCTTTTATTTCGTTGAGTCCGGCCATGGCGGCATCCGTCCACTCAAAGTGTTCGGTGTGCCGGAGGAGGCGATAAAGGGGTAATGCCTTTTCTCCCAAGTGGGAGATAAAGCGGCTTAGAGCCGCCACGCATCCGATCAATTTTTGTATTTGTTTGAGGTCTGTTGGGGGAGCCAACTGTGACAACGCTCGGATTTTGGCCGGATTAGCTTCAATACCTCTACTGGAGACAATGAATCCCAGGAGCTTTCTGGCTGGTATGCCGAAAATGCATTTTTCCGGATTGAGCTTGATGTCATATGTTCGGAGGTTATCGAATGTGAGCCTCAAGTCGTCTACTAGAGATTCGACATGCTTGGTTTTGACGACCACATCATCTACATATGTCTCCACTGTTTTGCCGATCTGGTTTGCCAAGCATGTCTGAATCATGCGCTGATATGTTGCGCCGGCGTTTTTGAGCCCAAAGGGCATTGTGTTGAAGCAGAATGGGCCGTATGGTGTGATGAATGACGTTGCGGCTTGGTCTGGCTCTGCCATTTTAATTTGATGGTAGCCGGAGTATGCATCGAGGAAACACAATGAATCGTGTCCTGTGGTAGCATCAATGATTTGATCGATGCAGGGGAGGGGGAAGGGATCCTTTGGGCAGGCCTTGTTAAGGTCCTTAAAATCGACACATAAGCGCCAGGATTTGTCCTTCTTTGGTACCATTACCAGGTTTGCTAGCCAGTCTGGATGTTTTATGTCTCTGATGAATCCGGCCTCCAATAGCTTGGCTAGTTCCTCTCCCATGGCTTGTCTCTTAGGTTCGGAGAAACGCCGAAGAGCCTGCCTGACTGGCTTGAATCCTTTTAGGATATTTAGTCCGTGCTCAGCCAACCTGCGTGGGATTCCTGGCATGTCAGAAGGGTGCCAGGCAAAAATGTCCCAGTTCTCCTGTAGGAACTCTCGCAGTGCGGCGTCGACATCAGGGTTTAATTGCGCCCCGATGGAAGCTGTTTTTGTAGGGTCCGTTGGATGGACTTGGAATTTGACTATTTCGTCCGCCAGATTAAAGGAGGCAGACTTGAATCTTTTATCGAGTATCACGTCGTCCCTGTTCACCGTGGAGCGCAGCGCAGTTAGTTCCTCGGCCGCTAGGGCTTCGGATAGTGCCTCGAGGGCCAGTGCGGCTGTCTTATTTTCGGCGCGGAGTGCTATGTCCGGATCACTAGCAAGAGTGATGATTCCGTTGGGCCCGGGCATTTTGAGCTTCATGTACCTGTAATGGGGGTATGGCTTGGAAGATTGTAAACGCCTCCCGCCCTAATAGAGTGTGGTATCCGTTGCTCTACGGGGCCACTTGGAATGTAATTTCTTCCGACCTGTAATTATCCGGCGTGCCGAATGCCACATCTAGTGTGATTTTCCCAGCACAGCGTGCTTCCCGACTGGGAATGATTCCTCTAAAGGTTGTGCTACTTTTCTCAATGCGGCTCCAGTCTATTTCCATCTTTTGAAGAGTTTCCTCATAGATGAGGTTTAATCCGCTGCCGCCATCCATGAGTACCTTGGTGAGTCGAAAGCCGTCCACGATTGGACTGAGGACCAGTGCGGCTGGTGCTGGGGCTATTCGGAATTTGGGTTCGTCACTGGCATTGAAGGTAATAGCTGTGTCACTCCAAGGATTTATTTCTACTACATGGCAGATTTCGGCCATGCTGCGGAGTGTTCGCTTGCGTCTATTATTTGACGCGAAGGTCTCAAAAACCGTTAACACCGTACTATTGTCCACGGGATGGTGCTCTGTGGTATTTGGGAGGAGTAGATCCTCACCACTTTTGGCCACCTGCCGGAGTATCCAACATGCTCTAAGGCTATGCGTTGGTATTGCATCCGCTGTACTATGAATTTTGCAGGGTCCGTTGAGCCATCCCTCCAGTACGGTTCCTTGCCCCATAGAGGGCTTTTGCTTTTTGGTAGTTAACCCAGGTGTATTGTGATAATGCACCCTTTTATTTCGGACTGGGTTTGTATTCAGGGCCGGATTACCCCAAAATTTTATTTCGGTTTTCCAGGCGCTTTCCATCGCACAATACTTTCGTACTATGGACACCAAGTCAGCAAAGCGTGTAATTTCACGGTGACTTATGGCGTTGAGGATTCCCTTGTCCATACAATTTTTGCAGAAGAATAAAATTGCATCTTCCTCGTGGCAGTCCTTTATCATGTTCATGACCAGGAGGAATCTGGCCCAGTAATGGTGTACTATTTCTTCGGGCTCTTGCCTTATTTGGGATAGATCGCTTATGTTTGGGTGGGTGGGTGGAATTGAACCCAAATCCTCACCCAATATGAGACTCAGGGGCCAAGTAGTTTCCCAACTCGGAAGTTTGGATTCTTGGGTGTTTTCCAATAAATCTAGCCCGCTGCCTGACTCTAGGTTCAGGTCTAGAGTGACGTCCTCCCCTCCGGGGGTATCCGTCTTGGTGGGAGCGGGAATCCGGACATAGCTAGTCCTTAAGATAGATGAAGGGTTGCCGCATTGTTCCTCCACCACTGCAACGTGATGGGTGACCTGGGGAGAGTTGATCTCTCTCAGATTGGGTTTAGGCCCAATCTGATCGTAGTCTGTAGCGACTCCCAGGGCGGCGATGCGATCCAAGAGCTCGTTCAGGGAAGAGAGCTCCATTGGATCTAACTGCTCGGCGAGTTCCGACTTGACGTGAAGATTGCTTTCGATGATCCGAGAAGTCATCGTCGGCGCAGCGGCCGAACAGGCGGTCATAAGAAAACCACCTAGCCGGAGAGTTTGGCCGATAGCCAAAGCTCCCTGAGCAACAGTGCCGTTTTTAAAGACGGGATGAGACATCCTTCCTGGTGGCGACGGCACAGCGGAACTCTCAATGAAAGCACCAATGTCGGTGTCAAAACCGGCGGATCTCGGGTAGGGGGTCCCAAACTGTGTCTAAACCCTAGAAGCTAGCCTATGGAATGATTGTATGTTGTGGTTGTTGTCCTACGGACTAAAACCCTTCGGTTTATATAGACACCGGAGAGGGTTAGGGTTACACAAGGTCGGTTACAAAGGAGGAGATATCCAAATCCGTATTGCGTAGCTTGCCTTCCACGCCAAGTAGAGTCCCATCCGGACACGAGACGAAGTCTTCAATCTTGTATCTTCATAGTCTAACAGTCCGGCCGAAGGATATAGTCCGGCTGTCCGGAGACCACCCAATCCAGGACTCCCTCAGTCATGGTGATCTTCACCCTTCCTTTTTACATTTTATCTTTTGGCAAGCACAACATGTTGGAAAGATCCTGGTATATATGGCTAATTGGATGTGAGTTTTCATGAACTATTATTGTTGACATTACCCTTGAGGTAAAACGTTGGGAGGAAAAATTATAAGCCCCTATCTTTCTCTGTGTCCAATTAAAACTCCATACCCATAAGTATTGCGTGAGTGTTAGCAATTGTGAAATACTAAATGATAGTTGAGTATGTGGACTTGCTGAAAAGCTCTTATATTGACTCTTTCCTATGTTATGATAAATTGCAATTGCTCCAATGACTGAGATTATAGTTTGTTAGTTTTCAATGAAGTTTACGATTCATACTTGAAATTGTGATTGAATTGTTACTTTAGCATAAGAGATCATATGACAAGACTTACATAAGTTGATGTTCTAATAATGATCATGATGCTCTTATGTCCGTATTTTATTTTTATCGACACCTCTATCTCTAAACATGTGGACATAATTTTCGATTTCGGCTTTTGCTTGAGGACAAGGAAGGTCTAAGCTTGGGGGACTTGATACGTCCATTTTGCATCATGCTTTTATATCGATATTTATTGCATTATGGGCTGTTATTAGACATTGTGTCACAATACTTATGCCGGCAGCTGTGATTCTGGGCTGGAAAAGGAGCAAATATTAGAGACCTATCCTGCACAGCTGCAAAAGTCTTGAAACTTCATAGAAGACATTTTCAGAATATACAATAAATACTGAGCGCAAGAAGTTCACCAGGGGGACCACACCCTGCCCACGAGGGTGGGGGCGCGCCCTACCCCCTGGGCGTGCCGCCCTACCTCGTTGGCCACCTGGTGGCCCTCCGATGGCCATCTTCTGCTATATGGAGTCTGTCAATGAGGAAAAAACCATAATCCATCTTCCCGGACGAGACTCCGCCGCCATGAGGCGGAACCTTGGCGGAACCAATCTAGGGCTCTGGCGGAGCTGTTCTGCCGGGGAAACTTCCCTCCGGGAGGGGGAAATCATTGCCATCGTCATCACCAACGTTCCTCTCATCGGGAGAGGCCAATATCCATCAACATCCTCACCAACACCATCCCCCCTCAAAACCCTAGTTCATCTCTTGTATCCAATTCTTGTCTCTATGCCCGGGATTGGTACCTGTGGGTTGCTAGTAGTGTTAATTACTCCATGTAGTTCATGCTAGTTGGTTTATTTGGTGGAAGATCATATGTTCAGATCCTATATGCACATTAATACCCCTCTGATTATGAACATGAATACGCTTTGTGAGTAGTTACGTTTCTTCCTGAGGACATGGGAGAAGTCTTGCTATTAGTAGTCATGTGAATTTGGTATTCGTTCGATATTTTGATGAGATGTATGCTATCTCTCCTCTAGTGGTGTTATGTGAATGTCGACTACATGACACTTCACCATTATTTCGTCCTAGAGGAAGGCATTGTGAAGTAATAAGTAGATGATGAGTTGCTAGAGTGATAGAAGCTTAAACCCTAGTTTATGCGTTGCTTCGTAAGGGGCTGATTTCGATCCATATGTTTCATGCTATGGTTAGGTTTACCTTAATACTTTTGTTGTAGTTGCCGATGCTTGCAATAGAAGTTAATCATAAGTGGGATGCTTGTCCAAGTAAGGGCAGTACCCAAGCACCGGTTAACCCACATACCAAATTATCAAAGTACCGAACGCGAATCATATGAACATGATGAAAACTAGCTTGATGATATTCCCATGTGTCCTCGGGAGCGCTTTACATCATATAAGAGTTTGTCCAGGCTTATCCTTTGCTACAAAAAGGATAGGGCCACCTTGCTGCACTTTATTTACTTTTTCTACTTGTTACTCATTACAAATTATCCTATCACAAAACTATCTGTTACCTATTGTTTCAGTACTTGCAGAGAATACCTTGCTGAAAACCGCTTATCATTTCCTTCTGTTCCTCATTGGGTTCGACACTCTTATTTATCGAAAGGACTAAGATAGATCCCCTATACTTGTTGGTCATCAAGCCGCAAGGAAGTGCCTCCTTATTACGCGGAAAATAATTATTCCTCCACCTGACAGCAGGGACCCACCAGACGAGCCATCGTATTTGGCAAAAAAAAATTCCCCTTACTACTGGGACCCACCGGATGGGCCACCGTATTTCACGAAAAAAATGTTGCCCCCGCTGTCAGCTCGGACCCACCGGAAGTGCCTCCTTATTACGCACAAAAAATTGAATACTCCCCGTGCTAGTTGGGACCCACCTTGGTGGGTGGTTGACTTGTGGGCCTACTAAGTTGACGGGGACGGAGTGCTTTGTCAACTTAGTCAATATGAACGATTCTAGCTCCCGTGACCGTACGATGTCCATCCAACGGCCGTAGTGCTTCTTCAACCTCTTGTCTTCTTGCTCCAGCCGCCCAAAGCAGCGCCGGTCGTGCCGCATGCTCTAGCCTCCCCTGGCCGGCTGTGCTGCCGCGGAGGCCTCACCGCCCGCTGGTACTCCCACCGCTGGCCAGGCCCTGCGGCAACGGCAGGCTCACACCGCAGCCGAACTAGTGAACTCTCGTACTCCTCTCTGCGCAGGCTTCCACTGCCGCATCTTCCCCGGCTCCGCGTCGTCCCCTTCCTAGGCCTCGCCGTCGTCCACCACCCTAGTGCTCTCGGTGCGGCGTGGTCAATGTGGTTAAGGAACGACTTGCATCGGACGTGGACTGTATGTGGACAGGCTGATAGCTGGGTCCACGGCCACAGCAAGGAAGTGCCTCCTTATTACGCGCAAAATAATTATTCCTGCACCTGACAGCGGGGACCCACCGGACGGGCCACCGTATTTTGTGAAAAAAAACGTTTCCCCTGACTGTTGGGACCCACCAGCTACATCTTCGCACGCAAGGAAGTGCGTCCGGGCAAAAAAATGATTCGCCCCCCCTGACTGCTGGAACCCACCAGCTACATCTTCTCACGCAAGGAAGTGCATGACATTCGGGACCCACCTGGTTGAAGCGTACGTACCGTTTTCATTCTGGTCGCGAATGGGTACGTACATACTGGTGATGTAGATGCGTGCACGTGTCGTAGTAGAGGCGCGCACGTAGCATGTACACGTACGTACAGCGGCCAGTGTGCAAGAAAGAAAATATGGCCACGTACGTACATACGGGCAAGGTCTCGAACGCCTACTCGTGCATATGTACGGTCAGGGCTCGTGTACATGGCTGGGTCGGAACGGAGAAACTACGTCGTCGTCGTGTTCATGGGGAGCCAACCGGCTGGTTCGGAACGGAATGCGTCGTCGTGTTCATCTGGAGGGCTTGGACGGAACAGCCGATGGAAATTAGGCCTGGCGTAGCGCAGAACGGAGGAAACGGCATTGTGTTCGACCATCCACGTTCGAAATGGGATCCTTTTCATCTGGAGGGGTCTGGCGTACCTCAAAACGGAGGAAACAGACCTCCTACGGTCGAAACGGGGGTCCTGTTGATCGAGAGGGGTGTGGCGTACCGCAAAACGGCGGAAACGGACTTGTGTTGGAGCGCTACGGTCGAAACGGGGGTCCTGTTCATCGGGAGGGGTGTGGCGTACCGCAAAACAGGACTCCACGGGATACTGTTCATCTCCACCATCGACCCCTCCAGCCTCCACGGGCTACTATTCATCCACCGTCGACCTCCTCCAGCCTCCACCTGCGACTATTCATGCATGGGCTCCTGTTCATCCAGCCTCCATCGTGCGCTACTCCACCGGCTACTGTTCAACCAGCCCTCTCCACGGGCTCCTATTCAACCACCCCTCCACGGGCTACTATTCATCCATCCCTCCACCGAATACTATTCGTCCAGCACTCCACGGGGTGGTCCTGTTCATCCTTCCCTCCACGGGGACCTGTTCATCCAGCCCCAACCGACTAGATCGATCGGGGTCGTGTTCATCCAGAGGCAACACCACGGGGTCCTGTTCATCCACCCCCAATGGAAACTGTTCATCCAAACTCCCCCCAGCAATGCTCACTGTTCATCCAGAGGCAGCATCGATCGGCTTTAGTTAGGAGCAGTAGCGAAGGAATCGCTCAATCGGGTTTAGTTAACAGCCATCGATCGATCGCTCGGGTTTAGTAACGCGTAGCCTGCAGTGCAATCGCTCAGGTTCAGTTAGAGCCCAATGCCTCGCACCCACGCGCGTGCGTGTACAAGAGAAACGCGCATCGCTCAGCGCCGACCACCCACTGTAACCGGGAACACCCCGATATTTTCCTCGCCCTCGCTTCTTCCGTGGTTTTTTCCGTCATGGACGGCCCAAAGAATGTCATGCAGCTGCGTCTCCGCCCTACCCAGGACGAAAAGCCCATTTTCTGTCATGATTTTTTGTCATAAAAGTAGGACCCCACCACATCTATGATGATATCGGGTTTTGTCACAATTATCGTCATAGAAGTGTCATAAGTATGACAGAAAAAAAATCGTTCGGCCCTAAATGTCACGGATGTGTCTTCTTTTTTTGTAGTGAGTGCTATGTCCATGGCTCAAACTGATGTATTGCGTGAAAGTTGAAAAGGTTTGAGAACGTCAAAAGTATGAAACAATCGCTTGGCTTGTCATTGGGGTTGTGCATAATTTAAATATTTTGTGTGATGAAGATGGAGCATAGCTACACTATATGATTTTGTAGGGATAAGCTTTCTTCGGCCATGTTATTTTGAGAAGACATAATTATTTTGTTAGTATATTTGAAGTATTATTGTTTTATGTCAATATTAAACTTTTGTTTTGAATCATACAGATCTGAACATTCATGCCACAATAATGAGATTACATTGATAAATATGTTAGGTATCATTCCACATCAAAAATTCTGTTTTTATCATTTACCTACTCGTGGACAAACAGGAATTAAGCTTGGGGACGCTTGATACGTCTCCAACGTATCTATAATTTTTGATTTCTCCATGCTATTATATTATCCATCTTGAAAGTTTTATATGCATTTATATGCTATTTTATATGATTTTTTGGGACTAACCTATTAACATAGAGCCCGGTGCCAGTTTCTGTTTGTTCCTTGTTTTTGAGTTTTGTATAAAAAGAATATCAAATAGAGTCCAATTGACCTAAAAATTTACGGTGATTTTTTATGGACCAGAAGAAGCCCCTGAAGCAAAAGAGTAGGTCTAGAGGAGCCACAAGGCCTCCACAAGGGTGGAGGGTGCCGCCACCCCTAGGACGCGCCCTCTGAACTAGTGGGCTCCTCGTGGACACCCCTGACTGGTTCTCGATGCCAATAATTCATATAAATACCAAAACCCCCAGAAATAAACCTAGATCGAGAGTTCCGCTGCCGCAAGCCTCTCTAGCCACCAAAAACCAATCAGGGCCCTATTCCGGCACCCGACCGAAGGGGGAAACCATCACCGGTGGCCATCTTCATCATCCCGGCACTCTCCATGATGCGGAGGAAGTAGTTCATTCTCGGGGCCCATGGTATGTACCAGGAGCTATGTGTTTGATCTCTCTCATCTCTCTCACTCTCTCTCTCTCTCTCTCTCGTTCTTGATTTGGCACAATCTTGATGTATTGCAAGCTATTATAGTTGGATCTTATGATGTTTATCCCCCTCTACCTTCTTGTAATGGATTGAGTTTTCCCTTTGCAGTTATCTTATCATATTGAGTCTTTAATGGTTTGAGAACACTTGATGTATGTCTTGCATGTGTTTATCTGTGGTGAGAATGGGATATTCATGTGATCCACTTGATGAATGTTTCGGTGATCAACTTGCGGGATATGTGACCTTGTGAACTTATGCATAGCGGCAAGCAGCAAGCTTTGTAGAATTTCCAAGTAGTATGAACCGCACAATGCAAGCACATGCCCGAAGCGCGCAGATGCTGAAAAGACAAGCCAAAAGCCAAAAAAGAAATAGAAAGCAAAACCTAGAGCCAGCAACAAGAAAGTGGTGGAAGATGAAGAGGAGGATGAGGAAGACGAAGATGAAAACATCATCGAAGAAGAGGAAGAGGAAGCTGAAGACGAAGACAAAGAGGAAGATGAAGAGGAAGTAGTACATATCAAGCAAAAACCACTACAAGCAAAGCCTAGGAGGAGCGCAAGGCTGATGAACAGTTAGACTAGGTCAATTAAACAAAGAAAACTAATGTCATGTCAATGTGCAGAATGTTATTCCACTATTGAAACCGTATTTTAGGAGAAACTTACTTGAACTTCTATTGTTGAAGTTTCAAAGAAATTATATAGTAGAGGTTCAAGTAAGCTTACTGCAGAAGTCCTGGTATATTATAAGGGGAAAATTTTGTTTTTGCCACTCTAGATTTTGCCAATTTTCTTTATGCCATTCCAGATTTTTGACATTTCACTTTTGCCCCGCTTAGCTTTTGACAATTATCACAATTGCCATTCTGTGACAAAAGCTAAATAATTTTATTTCATTTTTGCCACTCTTAGCTTTTAAAATGTATCTTAATTGCCACTTTGAAAATTTTGCTTTTGCCACCGAAATGGCAGTTGTGATAATTATGAAAAACTAAGAGTAAGAAAAGTGAAATGTCAAAATCTAGAGTGGCATAAGGAAAATTGGCAAAATCTAGAGTGGCAAAAACAAAATTTTCCCTATTATGAGAGGAGATGCTGGTGATGTATTGCATGAAAGAGCAAGCAGGAATAAAATAAAAATATACATTGCGTAGTTCAAGTAATCTTACTGCTGAAGTCCTAGTATATTATGAGCGGAAGTGTTGTGCTGGTGATGTATTCCATAAAAGTGCAAGTAGGAATAAAATGAAAATATACACTATGAAGTTCAAGTAAGCTTATAGTAGTAGTTCTGGTATATTATGAGAGGAGGTGCTGGTGTTGTATTCCACAAAAGAGCAAGCAGCAACAAAATGGAAAATATATAGTTTGAAGTTCAAGTCAGCTTATAGAAGAAGTTATGGTATATAAATAGAGGTAGGAAAAATATGCTTGACAAAATAAGTCTTGCCGTATAAACTAAGGTTAGTAAGCCCAAGACAACGCGTTCAGATATGAAGTTCTATTTGGATACGTGGAGAAGTTCACATAGAATGCCGACTAAAGATAAAGAAACGTAAAGGGGTGTACGAAAATATATTTACACGAAGTTATACTTGAAAACCATTCATAGTTAATATATCAAAAAAGCACATATAGATTCTATGCAAAAGGCTACATCTTGGTTGAGTTGAAAAATAAATAATACATTACACAACAAAAATATTCTCTCCATCTGAAACCAACAGCCCAGTCAGATCTCAAGCAGAAGTTCAAGTAAAGATCATATGTTGGGGCCAAAAGTTAAACAAGACAAAAAATAGCAGTTCAACCATAACCTAGACAGAAGTTCAAGTACATATGTTGGGAAAAAACATGCAACACTGGAATACTGAAAACGATGCAATACAATGAAATTCACAAGGCAATCATTCTTCATACGAGATACATTTGTCCTTAATAACATAAATAATAGTGTTGCAGCTATAGATACACAAATTACTAAACCATTCTTACAACCAAATCTTTACGAAATCGTTCCAACCATTATCAAACCTAAATCTTTACGAAATCAAATCTACACTAAAACTAATGCTTCAAATTCACAGGCCCAAGGACCGGACCTCGGCAGGAAGCTCTCCGCGCACAATTTCATTCTTCTCGCTAAATACTATAGTGTGCATGAACTTGGCCTTCCAGTCATCTACAGTAGTCTGCAAACAATAATGAAAGGATTGTTTAGTAAAGATAACGAAAATCACAGCAAGAGCGTCTCGGCAAAAACACACAAGAAAAATGAAAGGATGATGAGACAAGAACAAGGACAAAACAAACTTCCACATCACCAAAATCTTCAACAAGCTCATCGCCATCATATGTAGAGCAGAACTTCACCGAGAAGAAACCACAATCACTATTCACTTGCTTTGGAACATCAATAAAGTTCGGCCTCTTTGCAATATTAACCCAGTTTGGCTGCTTGCTTGCGTTGTACATAGCCTTGCCTTACATCTCCTCCAGCAACCCAACAAATCTCTTGATCTGCAAGAAATGACAAATAAGATGAAATCAAAAATATCTTAACCAAAATAGTTAAGTTCACATACATAAAGCGACACTTGAATAAAATCCAGCTAAACGATACCAGAAGTTCAACTATCAAATGATAGTTAGTTCATGTAGTATTACCAAAACAAAGACAAAAAATATTCTGTCAACAGAGGGCATAATAAACTTCGTGTCAAAAAGAGAATATGTGGGAGGTTCGGGCTAGGAAACACTCATGATATTTTGGCAGTCTCCGTGGAAACTTGTTCGTGACATTCCCTTATTAGTTTTAGTGATGAATCAAGGATGTCAATACTCCCAGAATATCTATTCAGCACATACACACTGTAGTGCGCTATTTTGTCAATTGGCTTGAAAAGTATTAAAGAAACTTGCCAAGAATGAAATAAATGGTGAACACGAACTATAAAGCATAAGTATTGAACAACTGAGATGAACAAAACTTCTTGACCAACTCTGCAAAAGGATGTACATAAAATGAAAAAAAGCAAGAGCTATGAAAACCTAACCAGATTTGCGTTAAGAAGGTCTTCTTCCTTGCGAACAAACATTGGGAGGAGTTTAGCTGATTTTTTGCATCAAATTTTGGAACTGTTGGAGCGAAAAAATCATACTCCAGGCAGTCCCGCATTCACAAAAACAGAATTAAAACACCTCCCAAATGTTACTACACCAAAACTCGAGCAAAAAAGGGAGATAGTGTTACAAAGAACTAAAACCTGTATGAAGTAGGGACTCGGTACAACCATGTCAACACAAGAGAAGATCTGAGAGGTCTCCGGCTTATCCTTCCACAAGTTATATGAGATAATACATTACGTCTCCTTCCATCTGCTGCCCTTCACCGAAAAGAGTATAAAGGACACGTCCTGTGAGGTCTATCACATTCCCAAGGATGGTAAACCTGCAGTAGCTTCTGCTGCAGATTTAAAGGAGAAGAAAAAATATTAGAAGCACAACTCTAAGACAAGGAGAATGAATAGAAGTTCAGATACTATAACATCAGAAGTTCAAAAAAATTAGCATGTCTCGCAGCAACAAAAAAGAAGAAGAAAAACTCACTCAGAATACTTCTTCAGACCATCTTCACTAAGCACATACTGTTTCACCCTCGGGGCCTCGGATAGATGACGGTAACTGTATTTATTTAGGGGAGCGATAGCAGAACGCCACTTCATAGGGAATCTTGATGCTCTCTTCGAGGAAGTTATGTTGCCAGACTCAACTGTCAGTTTCCTCCTGGTGATGACAACATTCTTCCCACCTCTCCCAAAAATAGTACCAGCAGCAGATTTACCATTCTTTGGGTAAGCAATCTTCTCAAAATCATCATCCAATGAAATCACCTATGCTTCGACTGCACCAACCTTCCTCGAGCAAGGGGTATTTGGAGCAGCACAAATACCGACAACCCGCTTCCCCAACTTGGAAGGAATAAGGGTTCGAGAGCTATCATCTACTCTCGGAGTTTGATACGTCTATTTTGCATCATGTTTTCCTACTGTTATTTATGATGTTTTTATACATAATAATGCTTTTTGGAGTAATTCTAATGCATTTTATCTCATAATTTGGAAGGTACACACAAAGAGGGAGAATTCCGGCAGCTGGAAATCTGGACCTGGAAAGCCTACATCAAGCTACCAATTCTGCACAACTCCAAATGGGCTGAAACTTCACGGAGACTTTTTATGGAATATACGATGAATATTGGAGCAAATAAGTACCAGAGGAGGCTCTGGTGGGTTGTGCTCACCCAGGCCGACCTCTGGTTCCCATCTTCTGGTATATAGGTCATTTTGACCTAGAAAAAATAAGGAGAGGACTTTTGGGATGGAGCGCCACCGTCTCGAGGCAGAACTTGGGCAGGAGCACTTTTTCCCTCCGGTGGAGCAATTCTGCCAGGGGAACTTCACTTCTGAAGGTGGAAATCATCATCGTCATCATCACCACCAACTCTTCCATCTTGCGGAGGGCAATCAACATCAACATCTGTTGGGGAATGTAGTACTAATTCAAAAATTTCTACGAATCACCAAGATCAATCTATGGAGAGACTAGCAACAAGAGAGAGGGGAGTATATCTTCATACCCTTGAACATCGCGATGCGGAAGCATTACAAGAATGCGGTTGGAGGAGTCATACATGCAGCAATTCAGATCGCGGTCGATTCTGATCTAAGCGCCGAACAACGGCGCCTCCGTGTTCAACACACATGCAGCCCGGTGACGTCTCCCACGCCTTGATCCAGCAAGGAGGAGGGAGAGGTTGGGGAAGACAACTCTAGCAGCAGCACGATGGTGTGGTGGTGTTGGAGCAGCATGGTTTCCAGTAGGGCTTCGCCAAGCACTACGAAGGATGAGGATGTGGAGAGGTAGGGCTGCGCTGAGGGAGAGAAAAACTCGTGTCCCTGGCAGCCCCAAAACCCCCCACTATATATAGGAGGAGGGGAGGCGGGTGCGCCCCCTCTATGGTTCCAACCCCTAGGGGGGCGGCAGCCCTAGATGGGATGGAGGGGGAGCGCCCTAGAGTGGGCCTTTATGCCCATCTACACCTAGGGCTTCCCCTCTCTCCTCTTTGCTGTGCCTTGGGCCTTGGTGGGAGGCACACCAGGCCACATAGGGGCTGGTCCCTTCCCACTCTTGGCCCATGCAAGCCTCCGGGCTGGTGGCCCCTCCCGGTGGATCCCCGGTACCCTTCCGGTGGTCCGGTATATTACCGGTGACACCCGAAATACTTCCGGTGGCCAAAACCTCACTTCCTATATATAATTCTTTACCTTCGGACCATTCCGGACCTATATATATACAAAATTTCCCTATAACACTAGCGTGATCGAACCTTAAGTGTGTAGACCCTACGGGTTCAGGAGTCATGCATGCATGACCGAGACATCTCTCCGATCAATAACCAACATGGGTATCTGGATACCCATGTTGGCTCCCACATGTTCCACTATGATCTCATCGGATGAACCATGATGTCGGGGATTCAATCAATCCCGTATACAATTCCCTTTGTCTATCAGTATGTTACTTGCTCGAGATTCGATCGTCGGTATCCCCATACCTCGTTCAATCTCGTTACCGGCAAGTCTCTTTACTCGTTCCATAACGACTGATCCCATGACCAACTCCTTAGTCACATTGAGCTCATTATGATGATGCATTATTGACTGGGCCCAGAGAAACCTCTCCGTCATACGGAGTGAGAAATCCTAGTCTCGATTCGTGCCAACCCAACAGACACTTTCGGAGATACCCGTAGTGCACCTTTATAGCCACCCAGTTACGTTGTGACGTTTGGCACACCCAAAGCATTCCTACAGTATCCGGGAGTTGCGCAATCTCATAGTCTAAGGAAAAGATACTTGACATTAGAAAAGCTCTTAGCAAATGAACTACACGATCTTGTGCTACGCTTAAGATTGGGTCTTGTCCATCACATCATTCTCCTAATGATGTGATCCCATTATCAATGACATCCAATGTCCATGGTCAGGAAACCATGACCATCTATTGATCAATGAGCTAGTCAACTAGAGGCTTACTAGGGACATGTTGTGGTCTATGTATTGACACATGTATTACGGTTTCCAATTAATACAATTATAGCATGAACAATAGACAATTATCATGAACAAGGAAATACAATAATAACCATTTTATTATTGCCTCTAGGGCATATTTCCAACAGTCTCCCACTTGCACTAGAGTCAATAATCTAGTTTCACATCACTATGTGATTGTAATGAATCCAACACCCATGGGGTTTGTTCATATCTTGCTTGTGACAGAGGTTATTAGTCAACGGGTCTTAACCTTTCAGATCCGTGTGTGCTTTACAAATCTCTATGTCATCTTGTAGATGCAGCTACCACGCGCTACTTGGATCTATTCCAAATAACTGCTCTACTATACAAATCCGGTTTACTACTCAGAGTCATCCAGATTAGTGTCAAAGTTTGCATCGACGTAACTGAGGGAGTCCTGGATTAGGGGGTCTCCGGACAGTCAGACTGTTAGACTATGAAGATACAAGATTGAAGACTTCGTCTCGTGTCCGGATGGGACTCTCCTTGGCGTGGAAGGCAAGCTAGGCAGTACGGATATAGATATCTCCTCCTTTGTAACCGACCTTGTGTAACCCTAACCCTCTCTGGTGTCTATATAAACCGGAGGGTTTTAGTCCGTAGGACACAACAATAACATAAAATCATACCATAGGCTAGCTTCTAGGGTTTAGCCTCTCTGATCTCGTGGTAGATCTACTCTTGTACTACCCATATCATCAATATTAATCAAGCAGGACGTAGGGTTTTACCTCCATCAAGAGGGCCCGAACCTGGGTAAAACATCATGTTCCCTGCCTCCTATTACCATCCACCTTAGATGCACAGTTCGGGACCCCTTTCCCGAGATCCGCCGGTTTTGACACCGACATTGGTGCTTTCATTGAGAGTTCCTCTGTGTCGTCGTCGTTAGGCTTGATGGCTCCTACTATCATCGATAGCAATGCAGTCTAGGGTGAGACTTTTCTCCCCGGACAGATCTTTCTGTTCAGAGGCTTCGCACTGCGGGCCAACTCGTTTGACCATCTGGAGTAGATTGAAAGTTATGCCCCTGGCCACCAGGTCAGGTTTGGAAGCTTAAACTACACGGCCGATATCCGCGGAGACTTGATCTTCAACGGATTCGAGCCTCTACCTTGTTCATCACGCGGTCACGATGAGTATGATTTAGCTCTACCATCAGACAGTGTTCAGGAGATCACACCGGCAGCCGCTCCGACCCTCAATTCGGAGCCAGTTGCGCCGTCCATGGAAGGGTGGATGGACCCCGCCACGGAAGCCTTATCCTCATCGGCGATCGAGCTGAATATCGACCTTACCCTTCACGAGAGCCGTGTTGTTAAACTCCCAGATACTTCTCCGGCCACGGACTCCGAACTGCCCGCGCCCGTTCCTATCGAATACGGTTGGGCGTCGATCATGGAGTTTACCTCCGCGGATATCTTACAACACTCGCCCTTCGGCAACATACTGAATTCATTAAAGTCTCTCTCCTTGTTAGGAGAGTCCTGGCCGAACTATGTCCGGTAGGATTGGGATGCGGATGACGAAGAAATTCGCGCCCACCCACCACCCACTTAGTAGCCATTGTCGATGACTTAACCGACATGCTCGACTCCGACTTCGAAGACATCGACAATATGGACGATGATGCCGGAGACAAATAGGAACCACCGCCCACAGGGCACTAGACGCCCACTTCATCACATGACGTATACATGGTGGACACACCAAAAGAAGAGGACGATGAGGAATGGAAGGACGCAATGAAGGGTTGCCCCTCGAGAAGCAGTCAAAGCGGCGGCATAAGCGCCACTCCAAATCCCGCCTCGGCAGAAACAACGATCATGTAGACCTAGCGTTAGAGCAGGGTGAACCATCTCCGGACCACGGCAACATAGAGAATCAAACTGAACAACCCGACTCTGTCAAAGATAATAGTCCGGACGACATCACACGGGACAGACACCCGTAGCAACAGAATGCCCATCAAAGGCTCGTTGCCACCGCGAGGAGTCTAAAAAAGCAGAAGCAAAGGCTCAAGGCTGCGCAAGACAGACTCAGAATTAGATGGAGTAAAGTGCTCAACACAGCAGCGAAGTACAGCGGTAGTCACCCCACAAAGAGCTACCCAAAGCGAAAGTTGCTACCGGAATTTGATGAGGAGGCTTTAGATCCCCTGCAACCAAAAACTAAAATGGCCATCTGGCCGGATAGACGACCTCACGGCCAACATAGAGCGGCAAACAATGCCGCACATAAGCCAATACGTGATCCATGCGAGGGCTCGCATCAAAAGGACGGCGCAACCAGATCCATCTATGGACCACGCAAACGCGCTCCAGCATATGATGCAACACAACAAACATCTGAACAACGCGGAACACCCAGATACAGGGGTGCCGCACACCCCCTATGTTTCACCGACGAGGTGCTGGCCATGAATTTCCAGAGGGATTCAAACCCGTAAACATAGAGGCATACGACGAAACAACAGACCCTGGGGTCTGGATTGAGGACTGTATCCTCCATATCCATATTGCTCGAGGAGATGATCTCCACGCCATCAAGTATTTACCCCTCAAACTCAAAGGTCCAGCTCGGCACTGGCTTAAGAGCCTCCCCGAAAGCTCCATTGGAAGCTGGGAAGAGCTCGAAGACGCTTTTCGGGCAAATTTTCAAGGGACTTATGTCTAACCTCCAGACGCGGACGATTTGAGTCATATAACTCAACAGCCCGGAGAGTCAGCCCGAAAGCTTTGGAATAGGTTTCTTACAAAAAAGAAGCAAATAGTAGATTGTCTAGATGCCGAAGCCTTGGCAGCTTTTAAGCATAGCATCCGCGACGAATGGCTTGCCAGACACCTCGGCCAAGAAAAGCCGAGAACAATGGCAACATTAACAAGCCTCATGACTCGCTTTTGCGCGGGTGAGGATAGCTGGTTAGCCAGATGCAGCACCAGCGACCCCAGTACATCCGAAGTTAGAGATGGAAATGGGAAATCACGGCGCAGTAAAAATAATAAGCGTCGGAATAAAGAAGACAGGCTGAAGAGCACGACAGTAAATGCCGGATTCAGAAGCTCTCGGCCAGGTCACCAAAAGCCGCCCTCTAAAGGCGCCAGAGATGAACTGTCCAGCCTAAACAAAATTCTGGACCAAATATGTCAGATCGATAGCACCCCTGGTAAACCCGCTAACAATACCAACAGAGACTGTTGGGTCTTCAAGCAGTCCGGCAAGCTCAACGCCGTACACAAGGGGGAGGATACACCAAGCAAAGACGAGGATGAGCCTCTCAAGCAAGACACTGGGGAACAAAAGAAATTTCCACCAGAAATCAAAACAGTAAACGTGTTACACGTGATCAAGGGGAGAAACAAAGCGGCACTCCCAGAGAAATATGCCCAAGGGCCTATCACCGCGGAGTCCTGCCACTGGTCGTCTCAACCGATCACTTTTAACCATCGGGATTACTCAGCAAGTATCCGGCGTGCAGGATGGGCTGCCTTGGTATTAGACCCAATAATTGACGGATACCACTTCACGCGAGTCCTGATGGACGGTGGCAGCAGTCTAAACCTGATATATCAGGACACAATCTGCAAAATGGGGATAGACCCAACGAAAATTCACCACAGCAATACTACCTTTAAAGGAGTAACGCCAGGCCCAGGGGCTCATTGCACGGGCTCCCTGCTACTAGAGGTTATATTCGGCGTCCCCGATAACCTCCGTAGCAAAAATTTAACCTTCCACATTGCTCCGTTCCAAAGTGGCTATCAAGCACTACTTGGACGTGAAGCTTTCGCTCGCTTTAATGCAATACCGCATTACGCTTCCCTCGCGCTTAAGATGCCCAGTCCACGTGGCATCATTACAGTGAATGGAAATACTGAGCGATCCTGGCGCGCCGAAGAGAGTGCGACTGCCCTGGCAGCCGCACACTAAAAACGGCCTCACCAACTAAAGCATTTGATACGTCGTCAAGACCACGGACACGGTTAGAAGAGTCCAGCGCAGCTACATGTAATTCATACAGGTTTGATGGCCACACCCCTATTACAAATACAAGGGGCTCAATGCGTGCAGACAAGTGGCAGTTTTTACTCATCTTGAATTGTACATGGTTTCTTTAAACCTACCTTTTTCCACGACAACTTTTCACCTAAGTTTCTCTCTTTTATAGATGACCATCGTGCTACACCCGTCCAGGATATGGCACAACGGAGACACAGGCGCATACGTGCAGCAGGGACCCGTTCCAAGGATTGTTTTTAGATTACGACCCTGCGTAAACCTTTTTTACTGTCTCTTGTTGATACACATCCCTCGGATTCTCAGCACAATTGAGAAGGATGCTGACGTCTTGGCATGTGGCCGCGCCAGAATAATGCACGTACCCGGACACCAGGGGCTTCTTACAAAGGGCACTATTTTGGCCCGGTTTATACCATAAAGACCGAATACCTTAGGGAGTGTTCGACGTCACGAGTATGGCCTTATATGCATCAGCTCCGAATCATGTCTTTGGTCAAATGTTGGGTTTGCCCAGCTCCTGTGTTTTGCTGCCTTACGTTCCACTCTATCGGCTAAGGCGGCACCAGGAGAACTACAGCGATTGTGCCATGGTTCATCCGGACGAGCACCTCAGTAGAGAAACCGAAAACTGGCTGTCATGATATAGCGTGAGACTGGTCAACCACTCGATGACCTATCAGAATGTTAGAATTCCTCCACCTTAACGAAGGGCCGTTTCCAGGCTAGGCATGTACGCAACCCGAATTCGGGAGAGTGCGGAGCCACCAGGGGCTACATAGTAGCCCCACTGTCAAACTCCTATGGCTAAGTGAAAGTGTTAAAGCATTATAGTCCGGTTGCGTAGTTCGCTGCGCCATCACCTCCTTATTAGCACCAAGACGTTGGATTAAGTGTGAATATGCATCTTTTGTGAACACCCCCGCATTATATGCGTGGGGGCTGAAGCCGACGACTACAATCTTTCAGGTTATACACATGTATACATAAACGGCCGCACGGGAGGCATCATATTACTTTCGGGCAAAAGTATAAATACAGCCTTAATAAATTTCATAAAAACATTGTGTTTACAATGGGAATACATGTCATTCAAACATAATATTCTTTGAGCACTGGGCCTCTATCAAACGAGCGCCCTCGAGAACTTCTTTGAAATAGTGCTCGGCAGCCCCTCGGCCTATGGCCCAACCCTGCGCCGCAACAGTGGTAGCATCCATCTCCGCCCAGTATGCTTTGACATGGGCAAGGGCCATCTGCGAGCCCTCTATACACGCCGACCTCTTCATCACATTGATGCGCGGCACCGCTCCAAGGAACTGTTGCACTAAGCTGAAATAGCTGTTCGGCTTTGGTTTTTCCGGCCACACATGATCTATGACGGACCTCATGGCAAGTCCGGACAACCTGTTGAGTTCAGCCCATTCGGCTAGCTAATCAGTCAATGGAAGCGGATGCTCTGGAACGTTAAACTGCGACCAGAACAGCTTGTCCACTTCACGATCTGTTTGATCTCGGTAGTATTCGGCCGCATCGACAATGCTCACCGCCAAGTCCATATATGCGTCTGCCGAACTCCACAGCCGATCCAGAGGGGCATACCGCGGATCTCCAAACTTCCTCCGCAGCAAAAAGGGATTCCGAGCCGCAATATCCCCAGCTTCACAAAGCTCTTCCTTCTTTGCCCTCATAGCAGAGCGGGTGTCTTTGGTCGCCACCGCAGCCTTTTCAAGGTCCGTCGCCTTCGCTCGGTTTTCTTCTTCAAGGAGCTGGCAGCGGTCGGCAGTGCCTTTTACCTTTACAGCCATCTTGGACATTTTATCTTTGCTCTCGCAATGTGCAGCCTTTTCGGCTCTTAACTCTTTGGCCGCCTTTAAAGCGGCCGCATTACTAATTCTTGCTTGTTCCTTGGCTCGGGCAAGTTCCGCCCGAAGGGTCTCCATGGTGGCAGCTCCATCTGCAGTCACAACATATTAAAGATACTGGCGTTATGCTGCTCTTACTATGTGACATTCACCAGAAAACATTACTTACCCTGTGCCTCGTCAAGCCGCTTGTTAACAAGCTCGATGTCGGCATCTGCCGCATCCAGTTGCCGCTTTAGCTCAGCAAACTCATTAGTCCGGCTAGCCAGCAGAGCTTCCACCACCTGCACATAAAGGCGGTTTGGTTATTACCTGGGATTACGATCCACTGTTCGCCATCGTTCTCGACGACAACTAAAGTCTCAGGGGCTACTATCTACACAGGGCAAACCTAAAAATGTGCGGTACTATCAAAAAGTATATCATTTCACGTACCTCAAAGCCCGTTAGTAGACTCATAAAAGCTTCATGCAATCTGCTTTAGGTGGACGAAATTATTTCCATCGCTATACCCATCAACATACGGTGTTCTTTTGGGATGGCCGCTCGCTCCAACAACTCCCTCAGTACGTCCGACCGCATACCAGACGGTGCCGGACTCTTTTTTTTGCTCTCTTCAAGAGCCGGATGCTGGGGACTTCGGGTGACTATAGGATTATCTTCTGGCCTCACCGGATCCGGAGAGGCCCTCCGTGACGACACTTCAAGATCGCCCGCTTCTTGAGCGGGGGAGTCCGGGGGAGGCGTTTCGCTCTCCATCATCTCCGGAAGAAGATCCCCCGAAGACGAGCTCTGCTGAGAAGGGCTAAGATCCGAACTGCAAGATAAACGCTTCGGTTATTTTCCTCATAGGTAAGGTAGTATCTATTAAAGTACTTTTTGATTACTTATAGCTCGTTGGAGGGCTGATCCTCGCGCCGACTTTGTGTGGCAAGAGCACCCTCCAAGGTAGGACCCTCTGGTGGAGACTTCTTCTCCCATTTGGAACCTTGGTTTCCGGATCTTCAGAGGCAGTCCTCTTCGTTCCCCGAAGTGAGAGAAGGTAAGATTCTTCCCCTTGGTTATCCTCCTTCACGGAGGCGCTCATTCCCTCGGTTGGAATTGGTACCGATGGGGGCCCGCTTCCGACCTCATTATTCCGCCCTTTATCTTCCTTTGAGGGCTCCGGGCCAGGTGCTAGCTCGAGCATCTCTTCCATTACCGGATTCTCCAAACCCTCTGGAAGGGGGCCGAACACCGAATCATTTTCGCCCTTGTTAGCTAGTCCTGGTCAAAGAGCGATTTCTCATAATGATGTCATGGTAAATGAAAGACGGTGTGTTCGGCTAAAGATTACTTACTTGGTCGGCGGTACGGTTGCTGCTTAGGCCCACGTCCTCAGTTGTATCCGAACACTCTATTTGGGGTCTGAAGAATGATTTGTACATCTCCTCATGCGTCAGGCCGAGGAAATTCTGAATGGTGCGCGACCCTTCTGGGTTGAACTCCCACATGCGGAGGGGCCGGCGTTTGCAAGGCTGGACTCGACGAACCAGCATGACTGGCACCACCGTAACCAGACTGAAATCTCCGTTGAAGAGATCTTGAATGCGGCTTTGCAGTATAGGCACGTCCTGGGCTGGACCCCAGCTCAGCCCTCTGCTAATCCATGAAATCAGTTGTGGGGGAGGGCCCGAGCGGAAAGTAGGGGCAGCCGCCCACTTGGCACTTCTGGGAGCTGTGATGTAAAACCACTCCTGCTGTCGTAATCCGGACACCTCTGGAATGGAACCCTTTGGCCATGGAGCTCCAGCGATCTTACGCTGTGTACACACAGTTTTGCCCGATGAATGAAACCGCGCTGCCATCATGATCCTTGTCGTCGGTTATCTCCTGGTTAATTGGATAATTCAGTCCGACAAATAGAGAGCGTGTACCAAGGCTACTTACCAGCCTCCAGGCAAAATTTCTTGAAGGCCCAAAGAAGCTGGGATCTTGCTCAAAGACCCTGCAGTGACTGTGATTGTATTCCATGAAACAACATGTCCGGTACGTGCGAACGATCATCAATCTTTTGTCGTCGTCTAGTCGAGCCAGGAACCACCTGCAACTGCCATGCCCCTTTTCTTTGAAAGGTTCTGGGATTAGGAAGGGTAGGGACACCAGGCGACCTACAACATCATATCAAGTTGGAGTCAAGTAAAAAAGGGCTCTTGATTTAGTCAATCTTAAGAATAGCATGTTATGAGCATGAATATTTTTTCAGCAAATGTTGACAGTAATATAAGAAAGCCATCATGATATCATAGGAAAGTAACATACTGCTGTAACAGCCGTTTGTAGCGATGACTGGAGTAGGCCAGCAATACGTCCAGCCATAGAAGGAGTCGACGGCGTAAATGAAGCCCTTGTGTTCAATGGCATCAGAGAACCATGGAGGATGTATGATCCTGCGATGGACGTGCAGATTTATCCACTTACCGCAGTGACCTGTCAGATAGGTGAGACCGTTGTTGAAGAACGGAATTAGCCTGAAGTCTTTATAATTTGCAGATCTTGTGGGCACTTGGCAGATTACAACCTTGAGCAAATCAAACTTGGTGTCATGTTGGCTACTGTAAGATTCCGAGTATTCTGGGCCGCGGTGCCAAAGTAGTGCAGTGTTAATTGAAGGAAGGGGATCAATCACCGGGTGTAGACCTCCACAAGCATCCAGCTGCCGCGACCGTCAACGAGCACCATCCAAGACGTGTTCATGCCGACCCAGTACATACCGTTAATGTAGTTGAGCCTGACGGGGATTGGATCGCTGTCAAGGGGGTTGGTGCTCGCCACCCTACGATCGTTATGCTGAGTGACACACCATTTCTGAAGATCAGGAGGCATCAGCAAACAAGGAGCTGGCTTAAAAAGCTCTGGCCTTAGGGCTTTGAGTAAATGGTACAGCCCGACGAGCACGTGGCGAGCGTCATGGTACTGAGATTGTCCACACGCGAAACAATGAGCTTCATTACCTCTGTGGGGAGCGAATTCCAGCCACTCTTCCAGTGTACGCTGCTTGGTTCTGCCATTGTTGGTGCTTGGGTTTCGGACGAGGGAGGAAGCGCCTTAGCAGGGATGGAAGATTGGACGAGATTACGTGTGGACAAACATGGAGAAGCGAATATGTGTTGCGAGAAGTGGATAGGTGATGATGACTACAGCACACCGCTTGACTTACGAGACACATACCAGCAGCGTAGGGTCATGTCAATGCCAGACAACTTGCTTGAGTGATCACAGTACTGGTACTCCCTACAGTGATATGCCCTAACTTGCTTGAGTAGAGTAGTAGAGTAGGACTCTGCTCTACTACTAGCACTGGAGGAGTAGTATATTCTAATCTAAAATAGTTACAAACTTCAATGCCCAAGCGTGGAACGACTACGAACCATGCTCAAAGACCGTGTCTACGTAGTGTTTGGACATGGGCGACAACCTCAACGCCCACGGTGCTGCTCCCGTTGCACCATATGTGTTTCTGTCCTTCCGGTTCGAAATCGTGGTAGAATTCATGTTTCTACTCTGTATCCTACTACTATGCTAGTCCACATGATTAGTTTCATCTCTGTTATAGCCGTCATGATTATTTTGTGCTTATTCGGATTAAATCTCGTAGTAACTTGCTCATATATTCAATTGGCGCAATGTCCCCTACAGCCACTCCCGTTTCATGGGCGGCCTGGTCGATGCCTTCAAGGAGCCCTTCGTCCACTACTATGAGTGCCCAATGCCGTTTTGTGGCTCATCAGTGGACATGGTGCATCACCTCACGGATGCATGCAGCTGTCACTGCTGGCCCTTGGAGGAGAACATCAAGTACGAGACGTGCTACCCGTTCACCATGCCGGAGTCGCTGGAGGATCACCGCCGCCTGCTAGTCTCGGAGGACGATGGCAGCGTCTTCCTCTTGATCGTGGTCATCGGCGAGGCCCGCGCAGGCCGCCACCCTATCTCTCTAATGTGTGTCAGGGGCGACGCCGCTGACGCTGACACTGAGACGAGGCCGATGTACGGGTGCTCATGGCGCGGCAGTAAAGCTGTCATATCACAAAACCGAACCACTCCCAATAATAAGTGGCCTGGTAAAATAAACGTACAAGCAACCATCACATCCCTCTGTCTTTTTTGCATTTCATCTCTCTACATTTACTTTCTCCGGTTCATCTCGCACACTCGATCCCTAGCTACTACTCGTAGGGCCAGTTCTTTTGGCGGTGTCCCCAACTTTTCCGACAAGACTAGTCATAGTGGAGAGTACTACTCATTTATTTGGGCTTCTAAACTACTACTCCGTCCTGGTTTATTCCTCACCATTGTAATCCATCCGTCTCGGTGTGTAAGTCATCTTACGAAAACCAAATAATCCCAAAACACTTAGGCGCGGTGCATTAACTTCTACCTTGTTTCTTGTTTCTTGACATATCAACAAATAAGAGATAAAGAGTGTGCATGCTTTTAATGACTTGAGATATCAAACACGACATGCAGTGGTTAGTTCATTGCATGCAATGCTATTAATTAGCAAATAAACATTAACGTTTCTCATTTTCTCCTCCTCCTTGGTCACGGTGCACAGCCTAAGATGACTTACTCACCTAGACGGATGGAGTAGTGCATGTGACATGCACTAACATTTCATTAGTTAAATTTATGATCAAAATTTGACACAGATTACAATGGGGACCAATAAACCAGGACGGAGGTAGTAGTTATGGGATTACTAATCTAGAAGCCTGAAAGAACTGGCCCCTGGTACTCCTACTAGTAGTAGTACTCAAGTTGGAATTCCAATTGCACGGCACAACTTGTTAGGCAGAAAATCCGATACAGGGTGTAGGAAGCGGTTTGGGAATTTGCATGCCTTTCCAACCAGTGAGATACTCCGTACAAAGTACAACAGAGAAATAACCAAAGAGAAGGAAGCTAAAAGTAAACAATCAAACGAGCATTTTTGCATTTGTTTTGCATTGAATCGTTTCACAAGCTTGACTAGTGTTGTTTTTCTACTTGTACAAAAACCGCATCGTAATGTTAAAACGTGCATTTGCACGTACTCCCTCCGGCCAGGTTTATTAGGCCTAAAGACAACTTCTCTTAGACCAATACACATAGTAATTTTCTCACATTAATTCTTCCATTCCACTCCCAATGCACTCTCTCACATGCATGCAGCCAATGCAAAAGCACACATGAAGTGTATTAACTTTTCAGCCATGGCACCAACAACAATAGCTTTCAATACAACCAATGAAATGGTTGCATGCATGCACCTTTCCAACGTGGGGCCTTATAAAAGGGGACATGCTTGTGATGCTGAGAGGCCATAGTACTCCCTCCGTCTAGGTGTATAAGTCTTCCCTCCTTCTTGGTCACGGTGCACAACCAAAGATGACTTATTGACCTGGACGGAGGGAGTAGCACAATCTGCAAGCATATATCAAGAGAGACATGTAGTGCGATAGTATATAGTAAAGTTTGTGCTATATGCACGTACTTGCAAAATGCGTACGAATACACAAGGTTTCCAAACTTTCCCTTTTACATACTTAATTAAGGACGCTGAAAATTCTTGAACGTTCGGGATTTATCATTTGCGTCCCAAAACTAATGAGATCTCCTTACGAAACAAAAATTATACTCCTCCTAAAAGCCAAGGTGCTCGCAGGAGCGCTTGCGGCACGACACGAGTGCCCTGGTGCGTGGCCGTTTCCCAGCGCGTCGACGCCTCTTCCTCGGCCTCGCAACTCGTGAGGTGCTGATTGGCGGCTTGCCGACGGGCAAGCATGATCTCACCGGTGTGGTGATCCGGCGCCAACAGGTACTCCTCCTCGCTGGAAGCGTGCACCCGGTCCACGTACCGCCAAGCGTAGATGAGGCGCTTGGGCCTGACTGTACTCAGGGCATCGGCACGGGCGTCCTCCGCCACCCTCACGGCCCTCGCACAAGCCTTATGCCAAAGAGCCAATTGCTTGACTCTGTCGGACGCGACATAGGCCTCCTAGGCAGCTTGTTCCGTGGTGCGCTTCTCTTCATCGGCCTTCTTCTCTGTCTCTATTTTGGCGCGCTCTGCTGGAGGCAAAGCCTCCCACAAGGCGACATCAATTTCTTTCCAAAGCTCCTCAAGGCTGGGGGGGGGGCTCGGCGGGCGGCGCGGCGTTCTCCTCGTAGCGGGGAGCCGACGCGTCCTCCGGCGTGCGTGCTGGCAAGATTGGGAACGCCAATTCGTCCACCTCGACGCGTCGCCGCGAGGAGCAGAACGCCAACGCCTCCTCCTCGACTAGTGGAGGCGAGGAACGGAATGGCAACGCGTCGCGTCGTGGCGAGGAGCGGAACACCGACTTGTCCTCCTCGACTAGTGGTGGCGAGGAACGGAACGGCGATGCGTCGCATAGCGGCGAGGAGCGGAACACCAACGGGTCCTCCTCGACTAGTGGTGGCGAGGAACGGAACGGCGTTGCGTGACCGTCCGCGCGGTGCAGCGAGGGGTTCCTAGGGCTTGGGAGCGGCGATGCCATGGTGCTCAACGTGAGAGGGAGGGGGAGGAGATAGCGATGAACGTGAACATGAGGGGGGGGAGATAGAGATGTCCTGGGAGGCGCAGTATTTATAGCGGGCAATGGCACACCTACGTAAGATATGGACTGAGCTGCACTAACTTAACTGCAGGTCCAGTTGTGTCACTAACATGTGGGCCAGACCCCTTGGCCCATATGTCAGTGACCCAATGCACCTGCAGTTAAGTAACAGCTACGTGGGCATATTTGTTGGAGAAAATTACGGGGGAGCGAAGGGGTGGAAATATTGCTGGTCACAACGGATTGGACAAGCATGGGGGGAGGAGAGTCATGCATGCAGATTTTTTCACACGGACTTCCTGCAGGTATGGGGAACGGTGCATAATAAGTCATCTTGCATGTCGGGCTAGGTATAGTCTCAAGTCATTAAAAACATACACGCCCCACACATGTTCATATTTCAAGCTGCACTAAATTATTGCATGCAATGATTAAGGCTGGCCATAATGGTGGTATCTTAGCTGGTATCATGCACACAGGAATAACAAACATGCTGATGTGGCAAAGAATTAAAGAAGAGAGGGGGTTAGATCTAAACCATAGTATTTTCCCTAGAACTACCAGGTTCAACATCTCGCAACATAAACCCATACAACCTCCATCACAAAAAAACCATACAACCATACGCCAAGGAGGTATGTAGTACTATGAATTCCATTTTCGCTCCATACCAATCGTTCTAAAAACTACTTACTACTTATAACGCGCCATTGAAAATTGGAACTCTTAACCCCGCTAAAAACGATATTTTAAATGTGGCTACTCGATCTGTGGCAACAGGTGAGCCACCATGCTCCAAGTCGTTCGCCTGTGGTCCTGACCATCTACTCCTACGGATCAAATTATCACGCGAGCTGACTATTCCTACAAAGGTGCTCCACCACGTACCCGGTACCCGCGAATGCAGCAATCGTGCACCTAGGGTTTTAGGGTTTATTTGTTAATGTCGCCTTTACGTAACACTCATGTGTGCGAGACAGCGAGAGGCCGACTGCGTGCGTGCGCCTCTTCTCTTCGTATATGTACTCCACTATTTGTCTAGTGTCCAAAAAATTATAATAACTACTAGCAATGTGCCAATGCGTTGCCACACGATCAAAGTAGATTAATACATATTCACCAATTTGATAGGGAAAAAATCTAGTTTTGAAATACGTATATCACTGAAAATATGTTATGTTTCACTCAAAATATATTCCTTTGGCGGTTTTGATGAGATAAGGGAGGAATGTTGTTGGTTTCAAGATTCGAGAAGTGGTATATGTATAATTTGAACTCTTACTAGCAAGATGCTCGTGCGTTGCACAGAACATCATGATCTTGTGGGAGAAAAGGATGAACGAGGGAAGGCCTAATCTGCAAATGTGGTGAAGAGTGCCGGTAAATTGCCATATTTTCCTTCCTATCTGTCAGATATAAATCGGTCGACCTACATTGCAAGATGGCAGGCCCACCATCATCACCAACTCTATTTTTTATCCCTACTCTTATAAAAAGCATTGTCGGTGATGATCGTGTGCCTGCCATCCTGCAATATAGGCCGTCTAATCTATATCTGACGGATAGGAAGGAAACTATGGCAATTTTGCAAAAAGATACCCACACCCCTGTCCACATTTGCAAATAAGGCCTTCCCTCGTTCATCCTTTTCCCCCACAAGATAAACTACTCGTACAAATGCATCTTGATGTTCTGTGCAATGCATGGGCATCTTGCTAGTTGTTGCAAAAAGCCCATGTGTGTGTGAGTGAGAGGGAGAGTGGAGGAGGACGGAGTGCATGTGTGACAAAGACACAAGGAGTGTGTGTGCGATAGGTATCAGCTTAAAATGAGGAGATAGTGTATGTGTGTGCATGATCGAGAGGGCGTGTCTCAAGAAGGGAAGAAAAATCTACATAGATACAAGGAGTGGGAGAGAGACATGTATGCGATGGTGGAAGCACGAGTATGCGGGTGTATAAACCTATCTAGAGGCTAGCTAGTCGATAAATGTTTGTGAGAGAAATATGGAGTCGGGGTGCGAAAGCGAGAGTTTTGTGTGTGTGAGAGAGAGACGGTAGTCGGGAAGGGGAGTGGAAGCAGGAGTTGTGTGTGTGTGTCGGTGTGTGTCTGTGTGTGTGTGAGAGAGAGAGGAGATGGTAGTCAGGGTTGTCTGATCGGTAAACAAATGAATAATGTCAGTCTAGGATGGAGACGAAAAGGAGACCACAACAAATGTTGTGTCTACAGGAGAGAGAGAGAGTAATTTTAGTGGTATGAGTCATATGTAGAGACATATAGGGTGTGCGAGAGAATCCCATAGAGAGAAAAACAAAGTGAAAGACGAGTGGAGACTGTGTGTGTGGCGGTGAAAAGGAAAGCTTAGGTACCGAGTGATATCAGAGAACATCAGAGACGTAAGAGATAATGAAAACCGTGTAATGTATAATGATAGGGAGAGTGTGACATTTCTCAAGGGAGACGTCAAGAGACCATGTTTGCGAGGATAGGAGAAACATGAAGTGAGCGTGCGGGTGAGCTGGAGAAAAGAGAGTGATAGCTACCTGAAGGAGCATGCATGCGAGAGAGATGGGCATGAAAGGAGTGAACAAAAAAGGGATTCAAATATTTGAATTCGAGATGATGATACATGTAATCCATACTCGAACCAAAATTGATCTATCAAACATGCATACTCATATGAATTCAGGCACATCTATGTTATTTAATATGTAGATACTGATCCATAGATTTTAGTAGAACATAATTTGGTTAAATTTTTCGAATTCAACCTTAAGATTTCGAGATCATTGTATTTGTAAATCATATTATACATATAAAGGAGAAGAATTCTTTGTTGTGCTTTTGAAAGTATATATAAAAAATGATGTATATAGAATGTAATTCCAATTGAAATGGATCCGGCCCAAAAAAAATAGAATACAAACGGGATTCGAAATGAGTTGGAACGATAAACGTGCACTCTGCAAAATTTGAACGAAGCGGGGAAAGTCGCAATAACCACCCGAAACCAAAATCTGCGGCATGGAAATCACTACTTCCTATCCCTGCCACGCAAAGCCTATCTGCTGGATTTCGATAGGTTTCGATAGGGGTAGGTTTGTAATTTCACCCAAATGTGACGTAACCGCCTCTCACCCGGATTCATACACAGTGGGCGCCAAAAAACAGTGTGTCCTCGGCCGAAATCGACTCCCTCCCCGATTCATATTCATACATGGTGGGCGCCAAAAACAAACTCTCATCGGCAAATATTCGGTGTATGCGAGATTACCGTCCTATCCCCAACCGACTAATGTTGCTGTGATGTAGTACAAATTTGAAACGGGGGCTAAGTTCGTAAATTTCCTCGCATTTGAGACAAGCGCGCCCTGAATACATGGTTCCCCCTTCCTCTCTACCTCCCGTTTCCCCATTCGTACTCCGTGGGCGCCAAAACACCCTCTCCACCCCACCCTCCTCCGTCCGTCGTCGTCTGCCACCCCATCCACCACCGTCCTCCTCCACGATGTCAGAGCTGATACCCCGACTCCGCCGTCCATTACAAGAGATGGACCTCTCTCATCCACGGCTTCGGACCGGGATCCTTGCATCCCGTCCTCTCGCTTCATCCCCGTCGTCGTCCACCTTGTCGGCTCCGCTCCTACGACCGTCTCGTCCACCACGCGCCCTCCTAGATCTGCTTCCATGCCGCCGACAGCCATCGCTACCGCTGCACCATCAAATTCTCAGGAGATGCGTACATGGCGCCGCACCAGAGGCGGTACTCTTTCCTATCTACTCAACTTATTTATCACAACAAGAAAATAGATCGCCACTGCTTTACTCTAATTTCTTGTCTTGGTTGCGAAGTTTCCTTTGTCTAGTTTGCACCTTCAGATCCGCCATGGCACGCTCAACACTATACTCCCAATACTTATGGTTTTCCCCTTTTATATTCCACACTAGTTAAATCACAGTAGACTAAATTTCAAAATTGGGTCAGTCGATTTTTCAGAGCTCGCCAGAGTTCGCCGGTGCGATCAAAGGGGCTCGGGTGGTTGTGGGGCCTCGCTGAACAAAGAAAACTCGATGCGGGTGAGGGTTGGGGCGAGGGTGGGGGTGGGGTGGGGTAGGAACACAGGCGGTGGGGGCCGGTGGTCTTGCCGGCAGCACGTGCGGTGTTCTGTATGGGAAGAATCAAAGACGAGGAAGAAGAAGGGTTAGGAGACATAGGATCTTCATCCAACTGCCTGAAATGGTCGAGAGACAACTGGGAGTTGCATTCCTAATGCGCTCTGGTTCATCATGTGTGGGCACTGCGCAACCAACATTTTATTATCCAAAATCTACTTGCTCTTGTTTACCATGTTCCTCTTCCGTTCTTCTTTAATATGTACTCTCTCCATTCCTAAATACAAGTCTTTGTATAGATTCCACCATGGACTACATATGGAGCAAAATGAGTGAATCTGCACTCTAAAATGTATCGGGATACATCTATATGTGATCCATAGTGGAAATCTCTACCAAGACTTATATTTTGGAATGGAGGGAGTATGATAGTACTACAGTATGTTCCTTGTACTGAAGATGAGGAGGGACATTTGCAGTGTAGAAGTCTCTTTGATTCGTAGGATCTTGTAAACATAGGAATATGATTTGTAGTGGCCTGCCCACTTGAATCCTATAAGAATAGCAAGGAAATGCGGGGAGTTGTGTCGCCTTTGAGAGTTACACTGATATTAACGGTACCGCACCTTCACTTGAAGAGAGCTGGTACCCGAAGCCTTTCTAGCCGTACCGGCAATATTAGCACATATATTCCAGCAAGTTCCACTTTGCTGATTTTACTCTGATGCTTAAGGTTTTCCCGTTATATCTACACTATGATCTGTGTAGCTGCTTTGTGTCGCACTAGCAGCAGTCCACTCTTGAAGCTAAACACTGAAATGACTTACAAAATTGGCACCAAGGCATTGAGTGCCATTCCGGATGCAATGAAACTCATACGGTCCCCACCTGTTGATTCTTGTTCAGAATATGATCCTAATGACTATTCTAACCTTGAGGAGTCAAAGGCAGATGGCCTGTCATGTTCACCCATCAAGGTGCCTGTTCTAATTTGGCAATGTTTTATTGATTGTGGGTATCTTGCATATGTTTTCTTGCATTTCTTCTACTTTGTTGCACCGCCATCTGCTTAGTTTACTAATCATATATGTCGAGATGCCATGCCTATCCATTATCAATGCATATTCCATCTGTCATCATACCATGTTTTTCCACTCAAATGATGTTCTTGTGCATCAGACATCAAAAAGGAAGAGGGTGATTGCTGAACCTGAAGGAGCACCAGCAAAGTCCTTGAAAAACATGGTGGTGCCGGAGAAATCAGACAACACCCCACTTATATTGGCTGTACAACCAGTGACACAAAATGTAGGGCCGACTCCAGCAGACTGTACCCATACTTCACTAGACACACCATTGGCCCCACCACACAGGACCTGTACTCTAGCAAAAGGTATACCGATTTCATTTTCCATAGCACCAGTTGTACCACAGAAAAATCCCACTCCAGCAAAAAGTATAGCAAGTCCACAGGCCGAAGACCTATCCCAACTTCAGAGACAGCCAATTCCTGCAGATTGGAACCCCATTCCATTAATTCCCAGTTTAAAAGACAATGCTTTCAATGTTGTTAGGGACTACATGCATATATTCCCATCATGGGAAGATTATTGTGAAGACACACCATTTTCACATCTTCCTGTCCAACTTACGTGTAAGTGCTATTATTCATGGTTAGTATTTTCTTGTTTTCTGCTGATTGGACACATCAATAATTTACATTACATTGTTGTAACTAGGCGAGGGTCAATCTAGATAGTCATGACGAGCAAAGCTTGCTTGTGCTTTTCAAGGAAGCATTGCAGCAGTATCGGTGTTACTTGAGGAAATCACACTTTGATGGCAAGTCTATAAACGAATTTCCGGTGAAGCCTCTTGTGCTAAATTTAGAAGACATTGAATGGAAAAACCTTGTTATGCACTGGTCTTGTTCCCAGGATGAGGTACTGTGTCACACCCTAGCTAGCTTATGCATTAGAGTGTGCATCATGTTTACCTCCATCTGAAATTGAAATGGGGAAAGCAGAACCCCCAACACCCCCCCCCTGAAATCAACTAGGGTTTACTAAAAATAAATTCAATGAACCTAAAATGCCCTTCAAAAATGTTCACCCTCTTTGCCTTGGGTTAGAACCCTTGGGAAAATGGTGCATATAATTTTAGGTCAACAAAAGGGGCATTGACTTAATTCATAAATATTTGAATTTGGGCATTTAAATACTATTAAATAATTCAAATGCTCAAATAATGTTGGAACTATTTTTGGGCCACTGAAATATTTCAGAAAGTGTCCATAAATATTTTCAGGATTTTATAAAATGATTTAGTATTTAAACTAAATCAGAACAGAATAACAAAAATAGAAAAACAGAATAAAATTTGAAAAGAGAGAGAGAGTAGGCCAGTGGGCCACTTACCTGGCCCAGCGCCAGGCCACCAGCGGCCCAGCCCACCAGGCCGATGCCAGTCGTCCCCTAGCTCCTGCCAGGAGGACGAAGGGCGTGTGCCCGCGGTGCGCCAGCACGCGCGCGGCCACCGACGGCCACCTCCTGCTTCGGCTGCCTCCCCGACGTCGCTATGGATGCCACGCACCCCCTGGCCCCCTCATTCCCCTCCCCCGTGCTCATCCCCTCCTCTGGCTCTCCCTCTCTCTTCCCCGAGCGAAGCTCGTCGCCGCCGTATGCCGTAGACGCAGCCCCCGTGCTCCCCTCGCCCTGCCGCTGAGCCCAGAAGCACCGTCGTGTCATCCTCGTCCTCCCCACCGAGCTACGCGAGCCGGGAGAGCCTGGAACGTC
This sequence comes from Triticum monococcum, assembly GCA_034509565.1. Taxonomy (NCBI): domain Eukaryota; kingdom Viridiplantae; phylum Streptophyta; class Magnoliopsida; order Poales; family Poaceae; genus Triticum; species Triticum monococcum. Next base: position 445,586,858 of record CM067845.1, read on the forward strand.
ACCACCACCGTCATCTTCAACCTCGGCCGCCCGAGCTCCTCGCCGTCGATTCGCGCCGTCAAGGTCGCCCCCGAGCCCGCTAGCCACCCCTACGGCACCGCTGTGAGCTTCCGGTCCCTTTCCCCTTAGCCACGCCGTTGATTTCGCCCCGTAGCTGTTGCCCCGCGAGCCCCCGAAGCTCGCCGCCGTTGAGCCTCGACGCCGTCGTGGCTACGGCCGTGCAAGCACGCGTCCGAGAGCACCACCGCCTTCAACGCGTCCCCAGGAGCCTAACGCACTCACCCGTTCGACCTGCCGTGCCCCCTAGTGCCAACCCCAACTATACCCGAACTCCGGCGGCCGCAAAAGAGCTCGCCGCCGTCAGCTCCGGCCACCCCCGCACCTCCCGTTGGTCTCCCTAGATGCGCACGAGCACGAGCTCCTCCCTGGTGCCCCCAGCGCGCCAAACCATCGCCTGTAGCGAAATCCCGACGCGGACGCTGTCGCGATCTGAGGTCGCCGGCGGCTAAACGCCGATAGCCGACGTGGCCGTCATTAGCGGCTAATTAACCCACTAACCACCCCTCTAGAGTCACTGCCATGTGGGCCCTAGTGCTTAATTAGTTAGTTAACTATTCTGTTAGGTTAGCACCGGTCTCAGGAGGGCCCCACCTGTCAGTTTGACTTTGCCACGTCACAGTTGACCTGGTCCCACACGTCAGCCACAGAAACCAACTAGAGTCACTGACCAGTGGGCCCCACTGGTCGGGTTTGACCTGGACACCGCCTTTGACTTGCTGATGTCATGCTGACGCAAGGCTGACGCAGTAACTCTTTTCTGGATTTAATTTTATATAGAAAATTCCAGAAATTGCCTAAACTTCAAAAATTCATAGAAATTCAACCATAACTCCAAATGAGACAAATTATATATGAAAAATTATCAGAAAAATTCAAGGAATCCATCTGTACCATTTTCATGCATGTTTGAACAATGTTTGTCCTCTGTTTTGGACAAAACAAATAAAGGGCATTTAAATAATCATATATGGGGTTGGAATTTGAATCTTGTACTCAAACCAACTCCATTTAAATCATAGCTAGTTGCATAAGCTCAAGACACATCCATATTGCCATGTCATAGCATGCATCATATTGTTGCATATCGTCATGTGTTGATTGTGCTCGGTTGTGTTCTTCGTGGTAGGTTCTGCCTCCGAGGATATTCACGAGTATCCAACTGAAGGGCAGTATCCCGTTACCACTCCATCAGGCAAGCAACCATTGATCATTCCGATACAACCCATGTTCTCGCTCCTGCTCTTGTTTACTGCATTAAGACAACACGATTCAAACTGCTGTGTGCTGCGGTAGTTGAACCCTTATCCTCTGCATGACCTGTCATTGCCACAGTAACTAGATGAAACCCACTAGCATGTGTAGGAGTTGATTGAGCCATGTTTTGTGATTCCTACCTTGCTATGCCTGCTATGCTTAGAGTTGTGTCAGGTCTGGTTCATCTGGGGGATGGGCTAGAGTGAAATGCTTGTGCCAGTAATATGTGGGATGTGTTGAACATGTTTTGGTAAAGGTATCGATGAGAGGCCATGTAGGAGTACATGGTTGGTTGTTTCATTGAAGCCGTCCCTAAGAACTGAGTTCTGTATGCGTGAATTAAGATTCAGCTACTACCACACATTGGGCCCTGAAATATGACCCCGCTCGACTTACCGACCCCTCTCGCCTCAATCCAGGAGTTGCAACTAGTTTCTGGTGTTTGTAGGATATGTGTTGGCGGCCGTGCGTAGCGCTGACCCTAGGGGTGGGCTATGTTGCGGTAGATACACCGTGGCACGGTGTACCGAGTCACCCGTTTGGTGTCTCGGGAACCCTGTTCACATCGTTCGGGGCCGTTGAGGACACCCCGGCCGGATTTCCTTACGGATGGAACCTGAATAGGCGATGACCCTGGACTAGAGACTTGTGAGGTTAGTCAGGTCGTGGTCTACACCCACGTCGGTTTTCGCTTGAAGTCTGCCGAGCACATTTCATGTGCAGACGCTAAGTGGTGGAAACATGTGTGATGAAGTACACCCCTGCAGGGTATAAAACTATTCGAATAGCCGTGTCCGCGGTAAAGGACTACTTGATTGCATATACAGTTCATAGACAAGTAAATGGATACTACTAAAAGTCTCAAGATAAGTGTGAGTACCGAGGATGGCTCCCTCGCAGGATACGAGGAAGGATCCACGGTGGAGTATTGTGATGGTGAGTAGTGGACTCGTGTGCGAAAACTATTTTGCTAAAAGATTCCGTAGGATAGCTTAGCCAAGAGTCAAAGCTGGCTTGCTGCATAAACCCCACCACCTTCTTGAGAATGAGCATGTACAGTAGGTTCTGATGTAAGACTTGCTGAGTACCTTTGTACTCATGTTTGGTTATTTATTGTTTTCAGACGACAACACTGCCCCCTCCGATGGGTTTTACGTAGATCTTGACGTCGACGAGTGACTAGCCACCCAGGTGGTGATCCAGGCCATGGAGGGCCCTATGTAGATAGACAGGCTTCGAGAAGCCTTCTTTCTTTCTAGAGTCTGTACTCAGACTAGTTGCTTCCGCATGTGCTTGTATGACTGTATGACTTGAGTGTCGGGTCATGTGACCCCTACTTGTATGGATATGTTATGTATGGCTCCCTGGAGCCTTTAAATAAAGTACCTGAGTTGTAGAGTTTTGTTGTGATGCCATGTTGTATGTACTCATATCGAGCATATTGTATGTATGATTGAAATGCTTGGTATGAGTGGGATCCGACAATCTAGTTGTTTGTCCTTCGCAGCCTTTCTTATGGGGAAATGTAGTCTAGTGCTCCTCGAGCCATAGTAGTCCGCTACAGCCCGGTTCACCGGAGTCCTGCTAGCCCAGCACTACTGTTCAGGACACTTGACTGGCCGGCATGTGTTCACTTCGTCCCTATGTCTGTCCCTTCGGGGAAATGTCACGCGGTGATCTCCGGAGTCCTGTCTAGCCTGCTACAGCCCGGGATCCCCCGGAGTCCTGTTAGCCCAGTGCTACAGCCCGGAATCACTCGTTGATGATCGACATGTTCGTTGTGATTCATGTATGCCTGTCTCCATAGGTCTATGCCGCTTTGGGTTCACGACTAGCCATGTCGGCCCGGGTTCTCGGTCATATGGATGCTAGCGACATTGTCATATACGCGAGCCAAAAGGCGCAAACGGTCCCGGGCCATGGTAAGGCGACACCCGTGGGATACCGTGCGTGAGGCCGCAAAGTGATATGAGGTGTTACCGGCTAGATCGATGTGGCTTAGAATCGGGGTCCTGACAGCCTTGGTATCAGAGCCGGACTGCCTGTAGGTTCGTTCAGCCAAACTGGTCGATGTCAAGTCTAGAAATGCTTTAGTTATATGTAAGGGAATTGATTGTGGGAGGGAACGTAAGGTTCTTTTACTCCTTTACCCTATGCTTCTGATCTGAGTCATTCTCTTCTCATTCAACGTGGGTTAAGGACTAGGCTCTCTTCTTCTATCAGGTTCACGTGTTACTAATCCGTAGTAGCTCATAGGATTATTGCTACGAGTTTCAGTCTAGTTTCTACTATTTTAGTACGTGGCTATTTGAATCAGAACCTTGATATGATGCTGTTGAGCGGTATTGTGAACTGTTGTGGATGTCTCGAATCTTTTTCTGAGCATTTACAGCCGTTATGCTGCCCAATTTTCCCTAGGAATTCTGATGTCTTTGTCTTGTGGTTGTGCTTTCAGATGGCCAACCAGTCTCAAAATCAAGTGGTTCGCCTGACCAGGTGCCTCGATGTGCCCGGTCATACTGCTATGTTGGTCCGGGTCATGATCGAGACAGGATACCATTGGTATCCCGAATACACTGTTGAAGAGCAGTTCCGCGACTTTAATCAAAGCCAGTATTTATGCACCGTCAGGATATTTCCTTCCTATCCTGGATCTACCAAGCCCCTTCACTGTTCCTATGGACTCGGAGTTACCATTGAGATGGCTGTGCAGGATGCTGCCTATTCCATGATGACCATCTTGCGAGTCCGGACTGGCCTGCTTCAGAACACTGACTTCCATTACATGCCAGCTTCACTTCTGGGAGCGCAGGGGTATCTTCAGGCTATCTATGCTGACTCCACTCAGGAGGACTCATTAACTCGTACCACCGCTGAGATGCTCGAAGATAAGGACCGAGAGAATCGGGCCTTGAGGCTGGAGCTCTTTAATACCCGTGCTGATCATTGGGCCACATTGACTCGGTTTGCACCCGCGGTGCAAGCTGGATGTATGGATACCAGGGATCTGTATCCTGTAAGAGCAGCTCTGCCAGACATGGTGGATTGGCGTGATGTGGGAGGCATCACCCCACCCCTTGGTCCCCGCAGGCCACCGTTTGTTGGTCCAAGACCTTATCCTAGCCCCTATGGTCCACAGGCTCCTCAGGACCGTCTGTTTTCGGATGATCACGTTGAACTTCCAGGCTATGGAGGTGACTTCTATGAGGACTACTACGGAGCTATCTGAGTTAGTAGTAGTACCACTAGTATTGTAGTAGTACTATCTCCACTGTCCTGTGTGACTTGTGGAATACGACTTGGTGTGTAATCGATTCCGGAGGTGTAGACAAATAATGTATAGGGACTCGGAATGCCTCCGATGAGATGTAGCGTCTACCTTCATAGTTGTACTGTAGCATGGGCTTGTACTAAACTATGTATGACGAGTATGACCGTTGGTGTATATATGGCAGTTTTATATTACCATGGCATACGAATGAGCATCTCTGCATTCCGCGTTATCCTTTACATTCTGCACTTCCCTGTTAAGTTTGAGCCATCCTTGTCTAAACCGTTGTCTTGTTTCCTCCTAGGATGGTCAACACCCGCGGAAACCCTGCTGCCCCGGAGCAGGGGGAAGCCAATGCAGCTAGAGGTGAAAATTTGCCTCACCCGCCTTCCCTGGCCGAAGTGATGCTGGAGGCGGAAAGGAACAAGCGTGAGACCAACCGCCTGCTGGAGCGGATTGAGCAGAACACTGCACGCCACCCACGAAATGACTTGGTGTCAATCAACGACTTTATCAAGCTGTACCCACCAAAGTTTAACCATTCCATCGAGCCCCTCGACGCGGATGATTGGCTTCGCAGCATCACCCACAAGCTACGTTCTGCCAACGTAGCTGAAGCCGACAAGGTTACCTATGCTGCTTATCATCTTGAGGGCCCCGCTAGCCATTGGTGGGAAAACTACGAAGCTATGCGCCCGGTCGGCCAAATCACTACCTGGGCAGAGTTCAGCGAGGCTTTCCGTGAGCATCACATTCCGGAAGGTCTCATGGATCGCAAGAGGGAGGAGTTCTGCAACTTCACCCAAGGAAGGCTGACTGTGGATGCATATAGCCGAGAATTTGGGAACCTGGCACGCTATGCTCCTGAAGAGGTTTCTACTGACGCCAAGAAGCAGGCAAGGTTCCGTAAGGGACTTAGCCCTGAGCTTCGCCGCGATCTCCGTCTGCATGAGTGCACCTCCTTCCAGAAGCTGGTCAATAAAGCTATCAGTGCTGAGACAGGCCAGACTGATTATGACGCTTCACGCAAGCACTCCCGTGATTTTGGGTCTTCATCCGGCTCTGGAGCTCAGAAGCGCCGGGTGTGGATTCCAAGCACCGCACTGCCACCCAGATTCAACCCGAGGCCATCCTTTGAGGCGCCTCGTCCCAACCAGCAATTTGCACCGCCCAAGCCCTATGGTGGCCCCGCTGCTAATGTTGCTCCACGCCCCACTGTGGTAACATGCTTCAAGTGTGGAGAACCGGGTCACTATAGTCGAGAGTGTCCCCAGAACAACCCCAATCAAGCTGGAAAGTCCGTTGGCCGTGGTAAGCCCGCGGGAAAGACTTTCTACGCCAAGCCGGCCACTACTGCACGTGGCCATGTCAACTACGTCTCAGCCGAAGAGGCTCATGAGGATCCCAACGTCGTCCTTGGTACGCTCCTTGTTAACTGCCATCCGGCATCTGTTCTTTTCGATACTGGAGCATCTCATTCATTCATATCCGAGAATTATGCTCGGTTGCATAACACGACATTCTGTGACATGCCCACTTCCATGGTAATTAAAACTCCGGGTTCCAAATGGCAAACTTCTAGGGTAAGCCATGGGAACGAAATTCTTGTCGATAGGCTTGTTTTCCTTGCATCTTTAATAGCTCTCAAGTCCTCCGACATAAACATCATCTTGGGTATGGACTGGATGTCGGCTCATTATGCCAAGATCGATTGTGCCACTAGAACCGTTCAACTTATTCATCCCTCGGGCAAGACAGTTAATGTCTTAACTCGAGTGGCCAAGCGCCAACTTTACTCTCTCAATGCCAACCCTCTTCCAGACCTTGAGGACGTTCCGGTAGTCCGAGACTTCCCGGATGTGTTTCTGGAAGAACTGCCAGGTGTTCCACCTGACCGGGATGTCGAGTTTGTGATAGACCTTGTCCCAGGAACCGTTCCAACTGCTAGAAGACCCTACAAGATGGCACCCTTAGAACTAGCCGAGCTTAAGAACCAACTCGATGAGTCCTTGAACAAAGGGTTCATCCGTCCTAGCTCCTCTCCTTGGGCTTGCCCCGTCCTCTTCGTCAAGAAGAAGGATGGAACGGATCGAATGGTTGTGGATTACCGACCTGTCAATCTGGTCACCATCAAGAACAAATACCCGCTTCCCAGGATCAACGACCTGTATGATCAGCTCGCAGGATCCTTAGTCTTCTCCAAGATGGATTTGAGGCTGGGCTACCATCAAATCAAAATCAGAAACGGGGACATTCCCAAAACGGCCTTTGTTACTCGTTATGGCCAATACGAGTACACCGTCATGTCCTTCGGTTTAACCAATGCCCCGGCCACTTTCTCCCGGTTAATGAACTCGGTTTTCATGGAGTACTTGGACAAATTCGTCGTAGTATACCTCGATGACATACTCATCTACTCCAAGAATGAGGAGGAACATGCCGAACATCTAAGGCTGGTATTGATGAAACTTCGAGAGCATCGCCTTTATACCAAATTCTCCAAGTGTGAATTTTGGTTGTCAGAAGTGACCTATCTAGGCCATGTAATCTCTGGTAAGGGTATTGCTGTCAATCCCGAGCGAGTTCAAGCCGTCCTTGATTGGACTCCACCTGAAACGGTCAAGCAAGTTCGGAGTTTCCTTGGCCTAGCGAGCTATTGCCGCCGCTTCGTCGAGAATTTCTCCAAGGTTGCTAAACCTCTAACTGAACTCCTCAAGAAAGATAAAAAGTTCGAGTGGACTCCGCAGTGCGAGTTCAGTTTTCAGGAACTGAAAAGACGCCTGACATCTGCTCCCGTACTGGTACCACCAGATTTCTCCAAGGACTTTATTATCTATTGCGACGCCTCGCGACAAGGACTAGGTTGCATACTCATGCAAGATCGTCAGGTAATTGCCTATGCTTCACGGCAATTACACCCACATGAGGAAAATTATCCCACACATGATCTAGAGCTTGCAGCTGTAGTCCATGCACTCAAAACCTGGCGACATTACCTCCTCGGTAATCGTTGCGAGATCTTCACCGATCACCAAAGCTTGAAATATATCTTCACCCAACCAGATTTGAATCTCAGGCAAAGACGTTGGGTCGAGTTGATCTCGGATTATGACTTAGGAATAACTTACACCCCTAGCAAGGCCAATGTCATGGCCGATGCACTAAGTCGTAAGTCCTACCGTAACAACCTGATGTTACAACAAGGTCAACCACTTCTCCATGAGGAATTTCGCAAGCTTAATCTTCACATTGTTCCTCAAGGAATCTTGTCTACTCTGGTGGCGAAACCTACCCTTATGGATCAAATCATAGCTGCCCAAAAGTGTGATAAGGGCATATCCCGGATTAAGGAAAACATTGCTAGCGGAGTAGCTAAATGTTTTTCCATGGATGAGCAAGGTGCTGTCTTCTTTGAGAACCGCCTGGTGGTTCCCAAGAACCAACATCTACGCCAGATGATCCTTAAGGAAGCTCATGAATCCCCTCTCACCATTCATCCTGGTAGTACTAAAATGTATCAAGACCTACGCCAGAGGTTTTGGTGGACTAGGATGAAGAGAGAAATCGCTCAATACATTGCCAATTGCGACGTTTGTCGTCGTGTTAAAGCAGAGCATCAACGGCCTGCTGGCACCCTTCAACCTTTGGCTATTCCTGAATGGAAATGGGACAAAATCAGTATGGATTTCATCACTGGGTTTCCCAGGACCAAGAGGGGAAATAATGCCATCTTCGTCGTGATCGACCGTCTTTCCAAAGTAGCCCATTTTCTACCTGTTCGTGAGAGTATCACCGCTAGCCAGCTAGCTGGCCTATACATCTCCCGAATAGTGTCTCTTCATGGTGTCCCATTGGAAATTAACTCAGACCGTGGAAGTCTCTTCACCTCTCGATTTTGGGAAAGTTTCCAAAATGCTATGGGAACTCATCTCTCCTTTAGCACCGCCTTCCATCCTCAATCAAGTGGTCAAGTAGAGCGAGTCAATCAAATTCTGGAAGATATGCTCCGAGCTTCTGTTATCTCGTTCGGAATGAGTTGGGAGAAATGCCTTCCATTCGCGGAGTTTGCTTATAACAATAGCTATCAAGCTAGTTTGGGCAAGGCTCCCTTCGAAGTTCTCTATGGACGAAAATGTCGAACGCCTCTTAACTGGTCAGAAACCGGGGAAAGACAACTCTTTGGCCCGGATATGATTCAGGAAGCAGAAGAGCAGGTTTGCGTTATTCGTGAGAAATTGAAAACGGCCCAATCTCGCCAAAAGAGTCAATATGATCGTAAGCATAAGCCTATGACATTTGAAATTGACGAGAAAGCTTACCTTCGGGTTACCCCGTTAAAGGGAACCCATCGCTTTGGTATCAAAGGCAAATTGGCTCCTCGTTACATTGGACCCTTTCGCATTCTTGCCAAACGAGGAGAAGTTGCCACCAATTGGAACTACCTCCGCATCTTTCCAGAGTTCACGACGTCTTCCACGTTTCGCAACTCAGGCGTTGCTTCGCGGATCCTATCCGTGGAGTGGACCATGAAACGCTTGATTTACAAGATAACCTCTCTTATCGGGAATACCCCGTTCGTATCCTTGATCAAGCCGAGCGTACCACTCGACGTCATAATATCAAGTTTCTCAAGGTTCAATGGTCACACCATTCCGAGGAAGAAGCCACTTGGGAAAGGGAGGATCGTCTTCGACTCGAGTACCCCGCCTTCTTCCCAGATGATCCTAAATCTCGGGACGAGATTCTATTGAGTGGGGGTGAGTTGTCACACCCTAGCTAGCTTATGCATTAGAGTGTGCATCATGTTTACCTCCATCTGAAATTGAAATGGGGAAAGCAGAACCCCCAGCACCCCCCCCCCCCTGAAATCAACTAGGGTTTACTAAAAATAAATTCAATGAACCTGAAATGCCCTTCAAAAATGTTCACCCTCTTTGCCTTGGGTTAGAACCCTTGGGAAAAATGGTGCATATAATTTTAGGTCAACAAAAGGGGCATTGACTTAATTCATAAATATTTGAATTTGGGCATTTAAATACTATTAAATAATTCAAATGCTCAAATAATGTTGGAACTATTTTTGGGCCACTGAAATATTTCAGAAAGTGTCCATAAATATTTTCAGGATTTTATAAAATGATTTAGTATTTAAACTAAATCAGAACAGAATAACAAAAATAGAAAAACAGAATAAAATTTGAAAAGAGAGAGAGAGTAGGCCAGTGGGCCACTTACCTGGCCCAGCGCCAGGCCACCAGCGGCCCAGCCCACCAGGCCGATGCCAGTCGTCCCCTAGCTCCTGCCAGGAGGACGAAGGGCGTGTGCCCGCGGTGCGCCAGCACGCGCGCGGCCACCGACGGCCACCTCCTGCTTCGGCCGCCTCCCCGATGTCGCTATGTACGCCACGCACCCCCTGGCCCCCTCATTCCCCTCCCCCGTGCTCATCCCCTCCTCTGGCTCTCCCTCTCTCTTCCTCGAGCGAAGCTCGTCGCCGCCGTATGCCGTAGACGCAGCCCCCGTGCTCCCCTCGCCCTGCCGCTGAGCCCAGAAGCACCGCCGTGTCTTCCTCGTCCTCCCCACCGAGCTACGCGAGCCGGGAGAGCCTGGAACGTCACCACCACCATCATCTTCAACTTCGGCCGCCCGAGCTCCTCGCCGTCGATTCGCGCCGTCAAGGTCGCCCCCGAGCCCGCTAGCCACCCCTACGGCACCGCTGTGAGCTTCCGGTCCGTTTCCCTTTAGCCACGCCGTTGATTTCGCCCCGTAGCTGTTGCCCCGCGAGCCCCCGAAGCTCGCCGCCGTTGAGCCTCGACGCCGTCGTGGCTACGGCCGTGCAAGCACGCGTCCGAGCGCACCACCGCCTTCAACGCGTCCCCAGGAGCCTAACGCACTCACCCGTTCGACCTGCCGTGCCCCCTAGTGCCAACCCCAACTATACCCGAACTCCGGCGGCCGCAAAAGAGCTCGCCGCCGTCAGCTCCGGCCACCCCTGCACCTCCCGTTGGTCTCCCTAGATGCGCACGAGCACGAGCTCCTCCCGGGTGCCCCCAGCACGCCAAACCATCGCCTGTAGCGAAATCCCGACGCGGACGCCGCCGCGATCTGAGGTCGCCGGCGGCTAAATGCCGGTAGCCGACGTGGCCGTCATTAGCGGCTAACTAACCCACTAACCACCCCTCTAGAGTCACTGCCATGTGGGCCCTAGTGCTTAATTAGTTAGTTAACTATTCTGTTAGGTTAGCACCGGTCTCAGGAGGGCCCCACCTGTCAGTTTGACTTTGCCACGTCACAGTTGACCTGGTCCCACACGTCAGCCACAGAAACCAACTAGAGTCACTGACCAGTGGACCCCACTGGTCGGGTTTGACCTGGACACCGCCTTTGACTTGCTGATGTCATGCTGACGCAAGGCTGACGCAGTAACTCTTTTCTGGATTTAATTTTATATAGAAAATTCCAGAAATGGCCTAAACTTCAAAAATTCATAGAAATTCAACCATAACTCCAAATGAGACAAATTATATATGAAAAATTATCAGAAAAATTCAAGGAATCCATCTGTACCATTTTCATGCATGTTTGAACAATGTTTGTCCTCTGTTTTGGACAAAACAAATAAAGGGCATTTAAATAATCATATATGGGGTTGGAATTTGAATCTTGTACTCAAACCAACTCCATTTAAATCATAGCTAGTTGCATAAGCTCAAGACACATCCATATTGCCATGTCATAGCATGCATCATATTGTTGCATATCGTCATGTGTTGATTGTGCTCGGTTGTGTTCTTCGTGGTAGGTTCTGCCTCCGAGGATATTCACGAGTATCCAACTGAAGGGCAGTATCCCGTTACCACTCCATCAGGCAAGCAACCATTGATCATTCCGATACAACCCATGTTCTCGCTCCTGCTCTTGTTTACTGCATTAAGACAACACGATTCAAACTGCTGTGTGCTACGGTAGTTGAACCCTTATCCTCTGCATGACCTGTCATTGCCACAGTAACTAGATGAAACCCACTAGCATGTGTAGGAGTTGATTGAGCCATGTTTTGTGATTCCTACCTTGCTATGCCTGCTATGCTTAGAGTTGTGTCAGGTCTGGTTCATCTGGGGGATGGGCTAGAGTGAAATGCTTGTGCCAGTAATATGTGGGATGTGTTGAACATGTTTTGGTAAAGGTATCGATGAGAGGCCATGTAGGAGTACATGGTGGGTTGTTTCATTGAAGCCGTCCCTAAGAACTGAGTTCTGTATGCGTGAATTAAGATTCAGCTACTACCACACATTGGGCCCTGAAATATGACCCCGCTCGACTTACCGACCCCTCTCGCCTCAGTCCAGGAGTTGCAACTAGTTTCTGGTGTTTGTAGGATATGTGTTGGCGGCCGTGCGTAGCGCTGACCCTAGGGGTGGGCTATGTTGCGGTAGATACACCGTGGCACGGTGTACCGAGTCACCCGTTTGGTGTCTCGGGAACCCTGTTCACATCGTTCGGGGCCGTTGAGGACACCCCGGCCGGATTTCCTTGCGGATGGAACCTGAATAGGTGATGACCCTGGACTAGAGACTTGTGAGGTTAGTCAGGTCGTGGTCTACACCCACGTCGGTTTTCGCTTGAAGTCTGCCGAGCACATTTCGTGTGCAGACGCTAAGTGGTGGAAACATGTGTGACGAAGTACACTCCTCGAGCCATAGTAGTCCGCTACATCCCGGTTCACTGGAGTCCTGCTAGCCCAGCACTACTGTTCAGGACACTTGACTGGCCGGCATGTGTTCACTTCGTCCCTATGTCTGTCCCTTCGGGGAAATGTCACGCGGTGATCTCCGGAGTCCTGTCTAGCCTGCTACAGCCCGGGATCCCCCGGAGTCCTGTTAGCCCAGTGCTACAACCCGGAATCACTCATTGATGACCGACATGTTCGTTGTGATTCATGTATGCCTGTCTCCATAGGTCTGTGCCGCTTTGGGTTCACGACTAGCCATGTCGGCCCGGGTTCTCGGTCATATGGATGCTAGCGACATTGTCATATACGCGAGCCAAAAGGCGCAAACGGTCCCGGGCCATGGTAAGGCGACACCCGTGGGATACCGTGCGTGAGGCCGCAAAGTGATATGAGGTGTTACCGGCTAGATCTATGTGGCTTAGAATCGGGGTCCTGACATACTATCTATGAAATCACATGAAAATTTGAACTTCTACTTTTCCGCATGTGCCTTACGAATCTTTTTTGCAGGAAATTTGCTCGAAGAAGAATTTCGGTTTGACAAGAACGACGGGATATCGCAAATATGCTGCCCGCTGCTTTGCTCTTGTTAGTACCTATTGTCCAGTATCTCTGTACTTATAATGATAGGTAGTTGTTGATGTACAATCACTCTGCAGCTTATTTTCCTTTGCCCTCCATTTTCTACACATCAGATCTATATTTACTCTTACCATAAGGTTGGTACTTAAGAAGTTTAGTTGTGCATTGCTCTTGGCTGCACCTTTTGCCTGTATCACTGCACTTACATTTACAGCTACTTGGTTATGTAGCATCACTCTTCATCTTATCTTAAATATTCTCCATTTTTTCGTATATTATCACATCTATATTTACTCTTAACAAAATGTAGAATAAAGGCAATGCTTTTGAAGAAGATTCTGTGGTAAACTTTTTGAATTGCCCCCCCCCCCCGCCCCCATCAGCATGGACAAGGCCTTTATAGAGCCAGTCTTCACCAATAATGTAAGTTTGTCGATCTCAAGACTTCAAACTTGGTTGTATATATTTGGTTAGGCATGACTGCAACAGCTGTTTATTTTTGGTGTTTGCATCAAATTGCTTGTTTAAAGTTTATTATGTAGTTCATAAACAAAAGTTTGTCCTTTCTCAATTTAAGTTTTCAGTTGTACAACCAAGTTCCTTCTCCATACCATGTAAATTAAACTATACAGAGCAAGTGATATTCTTTTGCACCGCATGTATGCTTCTGTTCCTCATCCGTAATCCGGTGGTGTGGTGAACCTACCCACTACCGCATAATGCCATATTCTGCAATGTCTTAACTATGAACTATGTCATATCATTCTACTTTTATTTAAACCGTCTCTTTATTTGCTAATCTGAAATGGTATAAATTGACAGCACACTAACCATTGATACTTATGAGTTCTTGATCTGTAATCCAGTGGTGTCGTGAAGCTGCCAACTCCTTCACAATGTCATTTCCTGCCATGTCATGACCTGAACTATACCATATTGTGTTAATGCAATTTTAAACTGTGTCACTTTACTCGTGAGTAAGAAATGTGATGAATTGTCAGCACTGATACTTTTATGTGCAAAACATGTCATCTGTCTGCTTGTTTATCTTTCAAAGTGGGGAAGATATAAGTGTTGAACAAGCGCAGTCTCATCATCTTGCTCAGCAGCTTGCGCTGCAGCTCCCCAGCAGGGCTAACCTTTCTTGAACTCTATTGAAGTGCTGTCGGTTTTGTATATTATTTTGTCAGCGTGTTTATTTGCACTGGTGGCGATCTTTGATGCCCAGTGTATGTAATCTGCTGTCTGCTTGTGCTTTATTATCATAGTGGCGAACTTTGATGCCCAGTGGATGCAATATGCTGTAATTTCTTTATTGTATAGTCTAGGTTTTTTCTTATTCACGATGCTGCAGTTATTTTACTGTATATATATCCTGTCTTCGTAGTAAACCGGCCAAACCATAAAATTACGGTACATAATCGGGCCGTCATGCAATCATAGTGTACGTTGGGCCTTAAATGTGCCGAACAGCTCATGGGCCGACAGCAGCCCTAAATGAACCCCGGCCCATGATTGTGCGAATCAAATCACATGCTTTTAACAGGACAAAATTGTCTCGGTCCTTGTTTGGCCCAATCAGATATCGGCTGCGAGTAGGCCGGGTGCAAACCGGGCCGTAGTTAGGCCCAACTATATGACGGGCTTTTAACAGGCCGAAATTAATATAGGGACGAAATGTTAAATGGGCCCTTAACAGGCCAAAAATAATATCGGGCCGAGTTACTAAGTGGGCCTTTAGCAAGTGGGCCCAAAAGCATAGTGTCCAGTTGACGAGTCGAATCTGATATGGGCCATAATTGAGCCCAAAGCCTCTTAAAGGGCCGGACCTGATCTGGGACGTAATTTGGCCCAGAACGTGGTAGGCTTTTAATGGGCCGGATCTCATATGGGCCACTATTAGGCCCGGAGCGTGGCAGGCCATTAATGGACTGGATCAAATATGGGCCGGCATTTGGCCCAAAACATGGCAGCCAGTTAATGGGCCGGCCTACAAGGGTCCTCAAAATCTTGTGGGCCTATAGCTGGGCCGGCCCATTAATGTCGGCGAAATCTCGTGGGCCTTTAGCTGGGCCAGCCCATTATGATCCGCAAGAATCTTGTGGGCCTTTACCTGGGCCGGCCCATTATGGCACACAAAAATCTTGTGGGCCTTTACCTGGGCCGACCCATTATGGCCCGCAAAATCTTGTGGGTCTTTAGCTGGGCCAGCCCATTATGGTCCGCAAAATCTCGTGGACCTTTAGCTGGGCCGGCCCATTATGGTCCGCAAAATCTTTTGGGCCTTCAGTTGGGCCGGCCCATTTAAACTTGATGGGCCGATCCACGTGTCAACATATCATAGGCGCGTCTCGCCCATTGGATGAGTGACACCTGTGCCAACACAGACCTGCCACGTGTCTCCTCCAGCCAATGATGATTTTACACGTGGAAAATCCCCATTGGTCAGGGTTGTTAATAGGTTATCGGATCCAAAACCTGACCCGATAGCTTAACTACGTTCCGTTACGGTGGATGCCACGTGTCGGTCACCCTTGACGAAAGCACTTCTGTGACGCGCGATTTATCGTCATGGAAGTGGAAACTTCCGTGATGATGATTTTGGTACTGTCATGGAACACTTCTACGACAGCACAGGTATGACTATCTTGATTCTGTCATAAAATCGTGATGGATGTACATGCATGACAGAAAACGCGACCTACTGTGACAAACACGTATCATCACGGAAGTGTATTTTTTTGTAGTGGTGTATGTTAGATGTTTCCCAACATCTATAGACGACGCTCGAGGTTCAGCACACCGAGCGGTGCATTAAGGACATAAGCCTTCTGCGCAGCAATCAGGATAATCCTCAGTTGATGAACCCAGTCGGCATAATTTCTACTATCAACTTTCAACTAAATTTTCTCTAGGAACATATCTTAAACAGTAGAACTAAAGTGTAAGCTACGACATAATTTGCAAAGACCTTTTCACTATGTTCATGATAATTAAGTTCATCTGATTATTTAATGAACTCCCACTTAGATAGACATCCCTCTAGTCATCTCAGTGATACATGATCCGAGTCAACTAGGCCGTGTCCGATCATCACGTGAGACGGACTAGTCATCATCGGTGAACATCTTCATGTTGATCGTATCTACTATACGACTCATGTTTGACCTTTCGGTCTCTTGTTTTCTGAGGCCATGTCTGTACATGCTAGGCTCGTCAAGTCAACTTAAGTGTTGCGCATGTGTAAATCTAGCTTACACTCGTTGTATGCGAACATTAAAATCTATCACACCCAATCATCACGTGGTGCTTTGAAACAATGAACCTTCGCAACGGAACAAAGTTAGGGGTTACACTTTCTTGAAATTTTAGCGAGGGATCATCTTATTTATGCTACCATCGTTCTAAGAAAATAAGATGTAAACATGACAAACATCACATGCAAATCATAAAGTGACATGATATGGCCAATATCATCTTGCGCCTTTGATCTCCATCTTCGAGGCGCGGCATGATCACCTTCGTCACCGACATGATACCATGATCTCCATCATCGTGTCTTCATGAAGTTGTCTCGCCAACTATTACTTCTACTACTATGGCTAACGGTTAGCAATAAAGTAAAGTAATTAAATGGCGTTTTTCATTGACACGTAGGTCATACAATAAATTAAGACAACTCCTATGGCTCCTGCCGGTTGTCATACTCATCGATATGCAAGTCGTGATTCCTATTACAAGAACATGATCAATCTCATAAATCACATATATATTATTCGTCACATCCTTTTGGCCATATCACATCACATAGCATACCCTACAAAAACAAGTTAGACATCATCTAATTGTTGTTGCATGTTTTACGTGCCTGCTATGGGTTTCTAGCAAGAACGTTTCTTACCTACGCAAAACCACAACGGTGATATGCCAATTGCTATTTACCCTTCATAAGGACCCTTTTCATCGAATCAGATCTGACTAAAGTGGGAGAGACAGACACCCACTAGCCACCTTATGCATCAAGTGCATGTCAGTTGGAGGAACCAGTCTCACGTAAGCGTACGTGTAAGGTCGGTCCGGGCCGCTTCATCCCACAATGCCGCCAGATCAAGATAAGACTAGTAACGGTAAGAAAATTGAACAAATCATCGCCCACAACTGCTTTGTGTTCTACTTGTGCATAGAATCTATGCATAGACCTAGCTCTGATACCACTGTTGTGGAACATAGCAATAATTCAAAAATTTCTACGCATCACCAAGATCAATCTATGGAGAGACTAGCAACGAGAGAGAGGGAAGTGTATCTTCATACCCTTGAAGATCGCAATGCGGAAGCGTTACAAGAATGCGGTTGGAGGACTCATACACACAGCAATTCAGATCATGGTCGATTCCGATCTAAGCGCTGAACAACGGCGCCTCCGTGTTCAACACACGTGCAACCCGGTGACGTCTCCTGCGCCTTGATCCAGCAAGGAGGAGGGAGAGGTTGGGGAAGACAACTCCAGCAGCAGCACGACGGTGTGGTGGTGTTGGAGTGGCGTGGTTTCCAGCATGGCTTCGCCAAGCACTTGGAAGGATGAGGATGTGGAGAGGTAGGATTGCACCGAGGGAGAGAAAAACTCATGTCCCTGGCAGCCCCAAAACCCCCACTATATATGGGAGGAGGGGAGGAGGGTGCGCCCCCTCTAGGGTTCCCACCCCTAGGGGGCGGCAGCCCTAGATGGGATGGAGGGGGCGGCCAAGAGGTGAGAGAGGGGGCGCGACCTAGGGTGGGCCTTTAGGCCCCTCTGCGCCTAGGGTTTCCCCTCTCTCCTCTTTGCTGCGCCTTGGGCCTTGGTGGGAGGCGCACCAGCCCACTCACGGGCTGGTCCCTTCCCACTCTTGGCCCATGCAAGCCTCCGGGGCTGGGGGCCCCTCCCGGTGGACCACTGGAACCCTTCCGGTGGTCCCGGTACATTACCGGTGACACCCGAAATACTTCCGGTAGCCAAAACCTCACTTCCTATATATAATTCTTTACCTCCAGACCATTCCAAAACTCCTTGTGATGTCCCGGATCTCATCCGGGACTCCGAACAACATTCGGTGACCACGTACAAACTATCCCTATAACCGTAATGTCATCGAACCTTAAGTGTGTAGACCCTACGGGTTCGGGAGGCATGCAAAGATGACCGAGACATCTCTCCGATCAATAACCAACAGCGGGATCTGGATACCCATGTTGGCCCCCACATGTTCCACGATGATCTCATCGGATGAACCACGATGACGGGGATACAATCAATCCCGTATACAATTCCCTTTGTCTATCGGTATGTTACTTGCCCAAGATTCGATCGTCGGTATGCCCATACCTCGTTCAATCTCGTTACCGGTAAGTATCTTTACTCGTTCCATAACTCATGATCCCGTGACCAACTCCTCAGTCACATTGAGCTCATTATGATGATGCATTATTGAGTGGGCCCAGAGATACCTCTCCGTCATACGGAGTGACAAATCCCAGTCTCGATTCGTGCAAACCCAACAGATACTTTCGGAGATACCCGTAGTGCACCTTTATAGCCATCCAGTTACATTGTGACCTTTGGCACACCCAAAGCATTCCTACAGTATGCGGGAGTTGCACAATCTCATGGTCTAATGAAAAGATACTTGACATTAGAAAAGCTCTTAGCAAACGAACTACACGAACTTGTGCTACGCTTAAGATTGGGTCTTGTCCATCACATCATTCTCCTAATGATGTGATCCCCTTATCAATGACATCCAATGTCCATGGTCAGGAAACCATGACCATCTATTGATCAACGAGCTAGTCAACTAGAGGCTTACTAGGGACATGTTGTGGTCTATGTATTCACACATGTATTACGGTTTCCAGTTAATACAATTATAGCATGAACAATAGACAATTATCATGAACAAGGAAATACAATAATAACCATTTTATTATTGCCTCTAGGGCATATTTCCACCAACATCTTCAACAACACCATCTCATCTCAAACCCTAGTTTATCTATTATTTTCAGTCTTGTTACCGAAACTATAGATTGGTGCTTGTGGGTGACAAGTAGTGTTGATTACATCTTGTAGTTGATTACTATATGGTTATTTGGTGGAATACTATATGTTCAGATGAAATATGCTGTTTCATACCTCTCTGATCTTGAGCATGATTATCAATTGTGAGTAGTTACTTTTGTTCTTGACGTCACGGGAGAAATCATCTTGCAAGTAATCATGTGAACTTGATATGTGTTTGATATTTTGATAGTATGTATGTTGTGATTCCCTTAGTGGTGTCATGTGAACGTTGACTACATGACACTTCACCGTATTTGGGCCTAACGGAATGCATTGTGGAGTAGCAATTAGATGATGGGTTGCGAGAGTGGTATAAGCTTAAACCCCAGTTTATGCGCTATTCCGTAAGGGGCCGACTGGATCCAAAAGTTTAATCCTATGGTTAGAATTTATTCTTAATAGTTTTCTTATAGTCACGGATGCTTGCGGGAGGGTTAATCATAAGTAGGAGGTTTTTTCAAGTAAGAACAACACCTTAGCACTGGTCCACCCACATGTCAAATTATCAAAGTAGCGAACATGGTGAAAGTGACTACATGAAATTCCTATGTACCCTCAAGAACGTTTTGCTTATCATAAGAGACCGTTTTGGCTTGTCCTTTGCCACAAAAGGATTGGGCTACCGTGTTGCACTTTTTGCTACTCGTTACTTGCTCGTTACAAATTATCTTACTATCAAACTACTCTGTTACTTACAATTTCAGCACTTGCAGACATTACATTGCTGAAAACCACTTATCATTTCCTTCTGCTCCTCGTTGGGTACAACACTCTTACTTATCAAAAAGAGCTACAATTGATCCCATATACTTGTGGGTCACTAGAGTTGTACTTATCGATTCCTCCCTCGGCTGGTATTCCTCCCTAGGCTGATAAATTGATGAAATTGAAAACATTCAACTACATCTAACAAAAGCATAAAAAGGTATCTTCTCTGAAGTTCAAGTAGGAAAAATGCTGCTATCCATGTAAGAAACGAACGGAAAAAAATACTGAAAAAATACACAAGCAAAATAAAAAGATAAAAATGAATTTCTTGTAGAATAAAAGATGCAGTCCAAGTAAGCAGTCCAAGTTTCAACAATTACATGCATACTAGCCAGAAAAACCATGGAAGTCTGTGTCAAACAAGTTAGAAGATGCGATTGAGTACAACCATGTCTTCCAGATATCCTCGATATTGTCATGGGAATAGTTTGGAAGAACCCCTTCATGAAACGAGTTAACATTCGTAAGCATGAAGAATCCGCAGTCGATACTGTCATCAAACAAAAAAAGAACAGTGTTAAAACAAAAAGAAAGCCAAAGAATAAAAGACGTTGCAGCTTACGTACAACTACAATTAAATAGAAGTGATAGAGAGAAAGTGGAACTCATATTTGTTAGTCTGCTGGGGGACATCAATCCAATCCAATGGGAAATGGTCAATAGAAAGTGGACTGAAGCTTGTCTCCCTATCATTGCTGGCAACGTTCCAAAGATTCTTGATGTTATCAGTCATCCACGGAACAAGCGTACCGCACAGTCATCATTTGGTCCATAGTAGGAGTCGAGAAGCTGGAACCTTGAATTCTTCAGGTCAAGAAATATCGAAAACCAATGAGCAACACCACCCAAGTGAGCAGGAATTTTTGGTGGGTCAAAATTGGGGAAAACAACCTGAAGCAAGATAAACACACAAATAATGAAAAACTGAAAATTAATATCAATGGTTCAACAAAAATAAAACAATATAAACATAGTGGATCACAGTGGAAACTAATACAGAGACAAAGAACAAGATATTGCTTACAGAATCATGCTCATCCATGCTATCCGGACCTGTCGCCAGGAATTACTTCCTCACACGGGAATCAAACTGACCTATGAAAATCTTGTCCTAAAATAGTGCAGACAACATCAACATATGAAATATAATGAGACCAACAAGTTTTAACTAATATGGTAAAGAACAAAACACAAAATAAATTACTATAGGGTTGACTTACACAAACCCAATATGGCAGGATGAGTTTATCTGATCCCTGGTATTTGGCACATAGACAATACAGTGCAACCTCAGCTACATTGGATCGAAGCATTCCACGAGGAGAAAAAGATATTTCTACATCTTCAACAGTAGCTTCACACTCATTGTTTTCGAACATAATATTTGATATAAAACAAGCAATAGAAAGTAAAAGAAGCTCGGCATCAGGAACTCAAGAAGTTCAGCTACATCACAACAGGCAGTACAAAAAGCTAGATGTTCACCACCAGAGAAGTAAAAGAAGTTCAGCAACAGAGAGTAAAGAAGTTCACGTATAAAACCACAGGCAGTTCATAAGGTAGTTGGATATAACTTCTGACCAGCTGCACTCACCTCTTAGAATGATCATTCTTAAGCCTAGTTACACTGAAATAAAATTCATCAACCTTCTTTCGAACGACAGCAAGTTCACTATCTACTCAGCAAAAAATAGAAATTAAGAGCAGCATACAAACACATAGATCACGACAGGTGCAACAAACAAACACAAGCACATCTCAGGTGCTACACCACAAAGATAAAACCACGTGATTATAAACATCACAACCCATGCATTACAAACCTTCCCCCACATAGAAACAGGTTCACTTCACTTTATTTACAAACCACACGACCACTACTGCAAGACTAACGCAACACTAGGATCAGAGACCCTTCAACGAAACTGTGTGCGATGCAGTAATCGCAAACGGTGGTGTAAAAGAACCATCAAAAAAGGTGCAAAATGTTTGCAATGGCGGAGCCATCAAACACGGTTCAAATTTTAGTTGCATGTGCGATGCATGGCATATGGTTGATCCATACGAACTGTTTGCGATTAGACAGAACAACAGAAACGGGCAGCCATATCAATGTGTGTGCGATATACGGCATACAGTTCGGTCCGATGAACTGTTTGCTATTAGGGAAAGCAATAGAAATGGTTAGCCGGATCAAAGTGTGTGTGATATACATCATACGCTTCAGTCAAATGAACTATTTTTGATTAGGGAAGAGAACATAAATGGTTCAACTTAACAAGATGTGTGTGATATGCGACAAAAAGGCCCGGAAGTTAATTCGAGAACAAGTACACAGAGGTTAATTTGACATACAGGACTTATAAGTTCCATAGAAATCATCTCACTCTTTTCTGGAAAACATTTAATTGCGTTGAATGTATATAGTGCTCCCTGCTATTAGTTAAATTAACCTCGAGGTCCATGTTTGGGAACATGTCGTAAAGTAACGGGATAGACCTTCATTCAAGCCAATCAACATGTGTTCAAAAAATAAAAATTATCAAAAAAGTAACGAGATAGACCTTCTTCAAGCCAATCAACATGTGTACAAAAAACAAAAAATGTCAAAAATTACAAAACAAGGACCTCGAGGTTAAATCAACTAATATGATGGAGCACTATATGCATTCAACGCAATTAAATGTTTACAGTGACCTATCACATTAGTTAATTTAACACCGAGCCCACTTCCCATCCGGTCACCCATCTGATGACTACTCAAGCATCAACACAGTTAACTTGGGAGTTCTGTTAGATGAGCTATCGGTGCGGAAGCTAGTTCTTGCTGGTATAGGATCCCTCTTGGCATCATTTATGGGCATCCGGATGACCGATTGTTGCCGCCCAATGGTCAATGTCACGTCCCCTGCATTGCAGTTTTTGTAGCGGATAACTGCATCGTCGCGCCACACCCGGCACAACCGCATGCCCATGAACGTGCGTGATCGTGCGCCGACCCCAAACACTGGTAGCACAACTTATAAATTGATGGATGGAGTACTAGCTAGTTACAGTGATGCATATGATTAAGCAAAGGGATCGCACATGTCTGTATTGACTGGAACAAGAATGCAATAGCACAATAAGAATTAAGGCCACGATGACGCGATCACAGTGGTTGTTACAAGAGGCAAGAAGAAAGATGCATCCATCAACATATTACCTCCTCCTCCTCAACTCAGTGCGCTAGGAAACCGACCAGCGGCTAAGGAGCCTCGGCTTTTCTGGCGAGGTCAAGGTGCTTCTCAGCAGAGGCATCCAAGGCTTCCAGCTGGTTGAAGAAGGCCAATGTCGTAGCATCCTCACTGGCCTTCTAAATACCTATGTACACAATTTTCTCATACACGTGGATGTGTAGGTCGATGAATTCTTGTAGGGCGAGGCGGCTCGCGCGACCTCCAGGTGGACATTCTTCGCGGCGTCGGCGGGCAGTCGCGGGGCCACCAATGCTTGAAAGAGATTCCGACCATGGAGGCATATTAGGGTGGCAGGCAATGAGGAGCCCGGGTGCGCAGGCTAGAGGAGTACGGCGATGTCGTCCGCGAGCTTCTTGAAGATGGTGAACTTGTTGGTGGTGGCAATGATCATCTGGTCCAACTAAGAGTCGCAGCTGGCATCGACGGCGGCCATCCACCAGTCGGTCGCCAACACCGTCTGGAGACGATTCTCGGTGCCATGCCACAGGCTGGCATCGTGGACCATCTGCCATAGCCGCTGGCCGCTCACGCGCATTGTCGCCATGGGTCTGGAGTGAGCACTTTTGCGCTTATTAGTGTAGGTGCTTAGGCAAATGCTTAGGTGCATACGATGTGGTAGATGCATTGGAATGGAGGGGCGCCGTTATATGAGTGCAAACTGCGTTGCATTGACATCGTGCTGCCTCTTTTCTCGGTTCTCCTCCCATTACTTCCCTCAACTTTTCGGGAACCACTACCCTCTCCCTCGTCTGCATTAAAGTCGTATCGGGAACTGCGCCACCCGCTGTGAAATCGAATAGTACTGCGCCACCCGATGCACGCCCGGCTGAACACGCCTCCTCGCCTCCATCTATGCTTAATTACTGAATTTTAGTTGCAAAAATTATATACTCCTAGTGATTTTTAGCTTCATATTTTGACAAATCATAGTGTTACAAGGTTGACAAATGGCAATGTTACTAGATCAACAAATGTCAGTCTTTCCAGTTTGACAAATGGCAACATACCCAATATAACAGATGCAAATCCTACCAAATTGTTTGTAAGTGGTTGCACACGGGTCATCCAAAAGAAATTTTTGTGTTCAAGAGATGCACAAATCCCGCTCTCACTTTGCATACGGGTGTTCTATCTAAAACATTTGCAATCAAGAGCCATTAAAACCAAGACACATGGCGTCACATGAAGGGTTAATAGAATGCGCACGGTTTGAATTATACAAACGTTTGAGATATTAAAGTGGTGGCTATTTTTTCAAAATGCCTTTGTTGGCTGTTATTCGAGTGTGACTTCTCTCAAAATGGACACGAAAAATACCACATCATTTCTGGTGCCATTCCATGATAGCATGCCAAGTTTCATGAATTTTAGACGACTTTTGGATTTACTAGAATTTTAAAACAAACTATCTCAACATTTAGCCGGCAATCAACAGTGCCCTGGTGTTTGAAATTCATTCCCATTTCTTGCATTGGACCTAAGCATGCACCCAAGGACAAATATTTGATTTTTCAACCAATTTATATGCACTGGAGCATATGCATGTAGTTCAAATTTGAATTATGCACATTAATGCACTGAAAACTTAGTTAATGCATAAAAATGTCCAAACAAACCCCGAAAAATCACAAAAATTGACACAACACTCCTGATGTTCTATGTTGACACGAGAAAAATTTTGAAAGCAATAAGAGGTAATGGATATCGTTTCGTCCCCAAAGGTGGGACGTTCCCTACGAAACCATCATGCTTATTGTGAGAAGCACTAGTTTGTGAGAAGCATATACCCAAACCTGCCCCAAATGGGACAAAAACTTTACCACGGCATGTTGATGCCGCTCCATGATAGCATGCCAAGTTTCATGAATTTCATACGAGTTTTGGATGTACTAGAATTTGAAAACCATGCATCTGAATGTTTGCGGCCGAGTGACGATGGCAGGGTGTTTGACATTCATTCCCATTTCTTGCATGGGACCTAAGCATGCAACTAAGGAGACATATTTGAATTTTCAACCAATTTATATGCATTAGAGCATGTGCATGTAGTTCAAATTTGAATTATGCACATGAAAGTATTAAAAACTCGGTTAATGCATAAAAATGTCCAAACGAACCCTGAAAAATCCTAAAAATTGACACAACACTCCTGTTGTTCTATGTTGACACTAGGAAAAATAATGAAATCGAGAAGAGGCAATGGATATCATTTCATCCCAAAGGTAGAACGTTCCCTATCGAAACCATCAGGCTTGTTGTGAGAAGCTCTGGTTTGTGAGAAGCATGTCCCCAAACCTGCCCCAAATGGGACAAAAAACTTGACACGGCATGTTGATGCCGCTCCATGATAGCATGCCAAGTTTCATTTCTGAGGAGTTTTGGATTTACTAGAATTTAAAAACTAGGTATCTCAATGTTTGCGGCCGAGTGACGGTGGCAGGTTGTATGATATTCATTTCCATTTCTTGTATGGGACCTAAGCATGTAACCAAGGACACAGATTTGAATTTTCAACCAATTTATATGAATTAGAGCATGTGCATGTAGTTCAAATTTGAATTATGCACATGAATGCAAAGAAAATTTAGTTAATGTATAAAAATGTCCAAGCAAACCCCGAAAAATCCCAAAAATGGACACAACACTCATGTTGATCTATGTTGGCACTAGGGAAAAAATTGAAATCGAGAAGAGGCAATGGATATAGTTTTGTCCAGAAAGGTGAAACGTTCCGTACCGAAACCACGAGGCTTGTTGTGAGAAGCTTTGGTTTGTGAGAAGCATATCGCCAATCATGCCCCCAATGGGACAAAAAATACCACAACATGTTGATGCCGCTCCATGACAGCATGCCAAGTTTCATGAATTTTAGACGAGCTTTGGATTTACTAGAATTTAAAAACCAGGTATCTCAATGTTTGCGGCTGAGTGATGGTGGTAGGGTGTTTGACATTCATTCACATTTCTTGCATGGGACCTAAGCATGCAACCAAGGACACAGATTTGAATTTTCAACTAATTTATATGCATTAGAGCATGTGCATGTAGTTCAAATTTGAATTATGCACATCAATGCATAGAAAACTCAGTTAATGTATAAAAATGTCCAAGCGAACCCCAAAAAATCCCAAAAATTAACACAACACTCCTGTTGTTCTATGTTGACTCTAGGAAAAAATTGAAATCGGGAAGAGGCAACGAGTATCGTTTCGTCCACAAAGGTGAAACGTTCCCTACCGAAACCATCACACTTGTTGTGAGAAGCTCTAGTTTATGAGAAGCTTATACCCAAACCTGCCCCAAATGGGACAAAAAATTTACCATGGCATGTTGATGCCGCTCCATGATAGCATGCCAGGTTTCATGAATTTCAGATTACTTTTGGATTTACTAGAATTACAAAAGCAAGTACGTCAACGTTTGCTGGAGAGCCACAATGGCGTGGTGTTCGAAATTAATCCCCATTTCTTGCATGGGACATAAGAATAAACGCATGGACACATATATGATTTTACAACCCATGTTGGTGCACCGGAGCATGTGCATGTAGTTTAATTTTGAATTGTGCACCTGAAATGGCTAGAAGACCAATATAATGAATAAAATGTCCAAATGAACCCTGAATAATTCCAATTCTTTTATGATACACATATAGTTGCATGTTCACTGCAGATAAAAGGTCTAGCAATTCAAACACCGTCCATTGTCGTTGTGACCCCATTATGTAATTCAAATCAAGACGAAAAATCAAGTAGATCCCACACAGTTTATTATAACCAACCGTGTGAGATGCAGCACAAAATATCTTGGAGCACCATCAGAGTATAGTACGCATACGTCTTATGCGAGAAGGTGCGACGACTATAGTCCACAACCCGCTCTGAATAAGGGACCATGTGTGATGACATTTTGCATGCCAGTTTTTTCGCTGAAGCGCTTCCAAATTTTCGGCTTCCTTAGAAATATCTACCTCCTTGCGCCCCTCCCCTTACCAAAAGCCACATTTCCCCTGTTTCCTCCTTCCTTTCCAAGTTGAAACCTTCACTCCTTGCTTGCAGCGTCGCCTCCTCGCAGGCGACCCTCTTTCATGCTGCTCGGCCTCGTCTATCCAGGAAGGTAATCCACACCCGACCCCCATCCTCCCCCTCCTTCCACATCCCACATGCCTCGACCGCTGGCGCGACACCTTCCACCCAAATTACCAACCCCTCCACCAAATAAGTGCCGCCCTAAGCCAAGGTGCACACAGTATAGCCAGGATCTCAAGGAGCATTTGGCAGCGGAGAAGCAAATCATGGCCGCACGCGCGGATGAGGTCGCGATTTCTACCGTTCGTGCCAACCCCCAGATCTTGGAGGAGCACCTCGCCGTCGAGGCCACCGTCTATATCTCGCGTGTTGACGCCGCAACGCGGTTGGCTGCTTGAAACGAAAGTTTGTGGCGTTTTCTCAAGGCCACCATCGGTGCCTTCGATGAAGACTACGAGGTGTTTTCTCAGCGTGCACGTGCTTACCTCATCTTGAGAGTTAGTAGGTTGGTTCCCGGAGCGGCTCAGGGAACTCACCACTACGACGAGGGCACCCACGATGTGGACGCCTCGCCTCTTCCATGTCCAAGGACCCATGTTCAGTTTGCTAGCTACTGCTTTTCCTACACAAATTCTAGTGAATTTTGCTATCTACTTTACCATGCCATCTTCTGCTCTAGAGTACATGTTCTATATGTCGAGCACTGTGGTGTTCAGTTAACTGTTTGGTTCAATTCTCCAAATGTGATGTTCAATTCTTCATGGTGCAATTTTCCAAGTTGTCAAGCATGCTTGGTTTGGTTAACTGTCTGATCTTCTATTAGGAGTATGTTATATTGTGCAATGTGGTGCTCAGTTAACATTTGGTTCATTTGTTGTGGTGTTTAGTTAACTGTTTGGTTCAATTCTACAATGCGATGTTCAATTATTGTGGGTCCATTCTGTTATTGTATACCATGTGAGAAATAAATCGACTTTGGCTATACTAAATACATGAGAAACAAATACAATTGCTATATTTCCAAGTTGTTAAGCATGCTTGGTTTGGTTAACTTCCTGATCTTCTATTAGGAGTATGCTATATTGTGCAATGTGGTGCTCAGTTTACGTTTGGTTCATTTTTTGTTGTGTTTAGTTAACTGCTTGGTTCAACTCTGCAATACGATGTTCAATTGTTGTGGGTGCATTCTATTATTGTATACCATGTGAGAAATAAATCGAATTTGGTTGTACTAAATACATGAGAAACAAATACAATTGCTATATTTCCAAGTTATTAAGCATGCTTGGTTTGGTTAACTATCTGATCTTCTATTAGGAGTATGTTATATTGTGCATTTTGGTGCTCAGTTAACGTTTGGTTCATTTGTTGTGGTGTTTAGTTAAGTGCTTGGTTCAATTCTGCAATGCGATGTTCAATTGTTGTGGGTGTATTCTGTTATTGTATACCATGTGAGAAATAAATCGAATTTGGTTGTACTAAATACATGAGAAACACATACAATTGCTATATTTCCAAGTTGTTAAGCATGCTTGGTTTGGTTAACTAACTGATCTTCTATTAGGAGTATGTTATATTGTGCAATGTGGTGCTCAGTTAACGTTTGGTTCATTTGTTGTGGTGTTTAGTTAACTGCTTGGTTCAATTCTGCAATGCGATGTTCAATTGTTGTGGCTACATTCTGTTATTGTATACCATGTGAGGAATAAATCGAATTTGGCTGCATTTAATACATGAGAAACATATACCAGTGCTATATTTCCTAGTTCTTAATCATGCTTGGTTTGGATAAATGGGTTTTCCATGTGGCTTGAATTAATCTGATGAATATGCAATGTGCTTATTTATCATCAACTTATTTTACTGATAGCATGCGATCCCTTACTTAACCTGATTACTAACTACCTTATATATGTTGCAAGGAAATAATGGGAAGCACTGAGGTTTACAAGATGGTACAACTATTATACCTTGCCTTTTTATTCATTTACCCCATTTCCAATATAGAGAAGATATTTATGCACATCCTTGTTTTCAGGCCTTTCCAAATTAGTTGACTAATGATTACCTCTCAAACCAACTCTGTGGTCCGGAGGCGAGGAAAGTTTTCATACAACACCCACGGTTCAATATTGAAGTGCTCCTGAAGAGGAAGAAGCATGGATGGTCAATCATCCACAGGCACTGGCCTAAGTTGCAAAGACCTTCAACATGAATATAGGCTCAATATTCGCCTTCCGCTTCAGCAGTTTTCCAGTTGAGATGCATCTATGTATGTACCATCTATGATGCTAATTTCGAACGGTTCTAGATGTTGCATGTGGAAGTTGGTGCTGGTGGAGTTATTTGATGGGGTAGCTGAGTGCTGAAACTATATCATGTCGTACTCGAATGTATTTCAATTATGAAATCCTGCTTCCTTAATATAGAAATAAAATATATTATGTGCTTCATATGAATGTCAATTAGATTAGTAAATGTGTTATTAATAATAGGTCAATTAGCCTGATAATTGGCCAATTAGCCTGCTAATTGGGTTTTCCTATAGCAAATGGTTATTGAGAAAACACCATGGGCGATGAACTCAGGCAACGCACACAATTTCTAGGAATAATCCGTGTTGGATCAATGGACAATCACACACGACATTCTCTTGAAAACTATTTGCGTTACGCCACCTTGCGCAAACGTTTTCCTTGGAGTGACTGTGTGGTATGTACACACGAACGGAAACGTTTAGTGGGGACTCAGTATGTGGGATATACTTATGAGCGGAAATGATTTCGCCTGCATAATTGTATTTTTAGCACTACTATACGTATAACCGTATTTGGTCGCTCGCCGGTCGCACACGACCTCATTTTGTCGAGCGTGTGTGCCAGGAGGGCATATCCCCGACGGTTTCTGGCTCGTGTGGGAAGGACCCCCCCTATTGCAGTCACTCACTAGGTGACGGTTCCGAACGCCGTCACGAAAAGGGGTTAAAAACCGTTTGTATAGCACCTCGATGTACCAGTGGACAAAGCACAAACCAGAAGTTCAACTTGCACCACACAGATAGTAGATAGGGATATCATGGACTAAAACCAACAACAAAAGGGATGGAGATGGGGAAATAACAGAGAAGCATGCTCCTCTCTTTATGGATTCTTGCCTAGACCACTTGCAACACTAGAATTATCATTCTCCTTTCCCAAGATATCGCTGTCAGTGTCTTCATCGTCATCTCCAGTAGACATTGTAGTGTCGTCGGCAAGGAAGCAATAGCTGTAGCAGCTGGAGAATCTAAAACAACAAAAACTATTGGTTCTGCTACAGTAGGATGAGCTGGAGAACCAACATCAACATCAACTGATGGCTCTGCTACAGGAGACTTCTCCAGGCTTGCAGCAGCACTACCAGTCTCAAAAGCAGCCTCGATGGGATCTTTCTCCAAAATGATATCTACAGCTGTCTTGCCCTCTCAGCATCAGAAACCCCACCACTGATGGACGACTAGGTTTATATGGGTCCACCCCATCGGAGCAGCCGGTACTTGACACAGCCTTGTCTGCAACCTTCTCTGAAGGAAGACTAGCATCATCATTCTGCAGCAAGAACAGAAAGTCATTAAAAATGGGCACATAGTGATAAAATGTATAAGAAGTGAAATAAAAAAATGAAACAAATGGACAAGAAAATGGTTCTTTGTCATCACTTCCATGAACCTCATCAACAAATATATCACTTGCGGGAGCAGGTTCATGCACAGGGACAGTTGCACTTTGAGGTAAAACATCCTCCTCAACCCTAGAACCATCATCAACAGCCTACAAAAAAATCATATAGAACACAATGCCTAATCAGCAGAAGTTCACATTACATAATTGAAGAAGGTCAGCTATGACCACTGACACATAATGGAAGTCCAAAGACAGTAAACATAGAAGGTCAGATATCAAACTACTCTAATACAAAAGGGAACAAAAGGGCCAATTATGGAAAGCTTAGAAGTTCATATGGTGTAGTCTTTGAAGTTCAGGTACAGTAAACAGAGAAGGTCACATACGAAAGACTAATATTAACAAAGATGTTTAGAACACATGAAATCAATAAGGGCCACCTATGACAAAAAACAGTAATAACTGAAAGCTAACAATGAACATCAATGCAAAGAACTCTCAAAGCCAACATAAACCAACCTCTTCAGTATGCTCCTCGTGGCCTCCTTCATGACCCAAACAAACATAATCTTGCCTCCAAATCTGTCTGACAACAACACTAGCCTCATCTTCAAAAGGCTTGCAATGAGCATTCTGCATTTCCTTGAACAGCCCAAAGCTAGTACAGAGGTGGGAAGTGCTCTGACGAAGCTCAGCAAGAAATCTAGCTTCAATTGGGAAAACATCCTTCGAAGAGTCAACATCAAAACCGTGGCCGGGAGGAAGAATCCCATCAATACGACTAAGACACTCAAAAGTTTTCGGAACACAAGCCATGTCCCCACAAACAGTTTCCAAAAGACCATCAATCCTAACTAGGGAAAGATTTGCAGCATCAAACAAACCCTCAGAAGGCAAGCCTGATAATCCCCAAGTGCAGGGAATCATCATAGCAATTCCTATTGGTGGAAGTGATAATTGTGGAGTGTCGAACCCACAAGGAGCTAAAGGTAAGATCAATATTCTCTCAAGCCCTATCTGCCACTAATACGACTCTACGTACACCGAACGTTTGCTTCCAACTAGAAACGAGAAATAAAACTACATTGTGGGTATGAAGAGGATAACTTTGCATGATATCGGAGAGCTAAAATATAGAAGTAGGTGTTGTTATCATAAAGTTAGAATATATTACTAAATATTATAAATAGTGAGTGTGGAATAATGATGGATCAGTGTGGGGAATTGTCTTAGGCAATTGTTAACAAGACTGGTGGTTGTCATTGCAATTTCATACAAGGGAGAGGCATAATCTAACATACTTTCTCTTCTTGGATCATATGCACTTATGAGTGAAACTCTAGCAAGCATCTTCAACTACTAAAGATCATTAAGGTAAAACCCAACCATAGCATTAAAGCATCAAGTCCCCTTTATCCCATACGCAACAACTCCCTTACTCGGGTTTATGCTTCTGTCACTCAAGCAACCCACTATAAGGGAATCCCTCACGCTTGCGCGACATGGAGGGCACAATAGGACAACACCAAAATAAAACATACAACTCATACCAATCTTGATCATCAATCAACACAAAGACAAGGGATATCTTCTCAAAACATCATAGGATGGCAACACATCATTGGATCATAATATGTGGCATAAAGCGCCATGTTCAACTAGGGATTACAGTGGGGTGTGGGATAGTGGACCGCGTAAAAGAGATGAGGATGGTGATGATGATGAAGACGATCACCGCGGCGATGATTCCCCTCCCGATGGCACTCTGGCGCCACCGGGAGAGAGGAGGAGAGGTTCTCCCCCTTGTGTTCCTCCTCCATGGCCTCCCCCTTGACGGGGAGAGGTTCCCCCTCTGGTCCTTGGCCTTCATGGTGATGATGGCCCCTCTGGGATCCTCCTCCATAGTCTCCGGTGATGATGGCCCCCTCCGACAGGGTGCCAGAGAGGACCTAGATTGATTTCTCGTGGCTGCAGAGGCTTGCAGCAGCGGAACTTCCGATCTAGGTTATTTTCCGGAGGTTTGGACATTTATAGGAGAGGTTGGCATTGAGAAAAAGTTAGGGGGCCCCCGGGAAGTCCACGAGGCACAGGGGCGCGCCCAGGGGGTGGGCGCGCCCCCCACCCTCGTGTGGCCCACGGGACTCCCCTTCGGTAGATTTTTGTTCCAGTTTTTTTTATATTTTCCAGAAAAATTCTCCGTTGATTTTTTATCGCATTCTGAGAACTTTTATTTCTGCACGTAAACATGGCATGAATACTTCATAAATTATAGATACGTTGGAGACGTATCAACGCCATCTGCAACAATCACACGGGCAGAAGAACCTCCTGGATCTATAGGGGGCACCAGTATTGACATCCCGGGAGAATTCAAATCTTGGGGAAGTTCCACTCCCTAGGTCGGTGGCACGAGGCATAGTAAGAATAGGGCATTCGATATGCCTAAAGAACACAACCTCAACCTGTGTCTTCCACTGCATACAAAACAAATGTTAACGCATCAGAAAACAAATGAAGGAACATGGAAACTAAATATAGAAGACAGTATCAGAAGTTCAAGTTAAACCACACAAGAAAGAATGATGCATAGAAACACTCACAGGCAGTTTCCCAAACACCCAGTTGACGTGGTCATCATCACCGATGTTGACCAAGTCAGCCGCAGCAAGCTCCAAAAGCTTGGCCTGATCCAAGAAATTTATGCGAGGAGTTCTCAAGTCAGGATTAGGCGTCTTGCCAATGATAAGGCAGTCCAAATACATAAGAAGCGGTGCGATGGCATAGCATGTGACAGCTTTTCCACTGCTAGTCCCTTGCTGATACCTAGTAACTTCCCTTCCAATATCATCAACAACCAACTGGCAATAGTCCATATTTGCCATATCTTCAAAGACAACATTCTCAACCATTGCTGCCTCCTTGGACACTCGTGTAGACGTACTAGGAATAACAACCTTCATGAAAAGAATTAGGTAAAACACATGCAGAGCCAGATCATCCTTCGTCTCATCCTTCACAAGTTCCCCGGGGATATTCCGCCGATCCTTTGTCTTGATGTCGTCACTCCTCTTGTAGCCAAGTTTGGCCTTCGTCCTCATAACAGCATTATCAAAACCATCCTCCGAGGGCCTAGGAGGGGTACAATCACCTTGAGGGAATCCAAAAAGATGGTGAACATCATCACTTGTAATACGCAACACCTTGTTCGCCTCACCCATGTCCAGAATCATAGTTGTAGGGTCAATCCTCGTGTAGATGTGGCCCATCAAAGGACGAGAAATGTTGGAATAAACCTTCAAGTCAAACACACTACCAAAACCAGACTTGATAACCCTCGCCTTATGCCTAAGTTGTAGCAATTTTGCGCACAACTTGACTGTCGGCATACTGGGAACCAGGGTACCCAGACTTGCCTGTCTGCGGTCCACGTCGCGTTCCTGGTACGGCCCGGCCGGGCCCAGCTGATCGACCGTCTGCTCAAGACCCTCGCGAGGGGGCCAGCCCTCGCAAGGAGAACGACCAAGACCCCCTCAGGGAGCGGCCTCACCTAGGCTGCTCCGGAGGGGCGACCAAGACCTCTCCCTAGACTGGCCTCGGCTAGGCTGCTTTGGGAGGGCGGAGATCTCAAGGCAAGGGCTGCCTCAGGAGGATGTAGTGACGCAAGCCATGACGAACCGTGCCAGCGGGCGCCAGCGGGCGCAGTTTCCGTATCGGTGCAAAGGAGACCGCACAGGCGCAGGTTCCCAGGGGTGAGACAAAGGTTTCCCCTTTGGTGCAACAAGACCGAAGACCGCAAGGACGGCAGGAAGGATGTCATCGCCGAGCCCACCACCGCATCACCGCCTACCCTCTTTGCAGGCGAAGACCACCTTTTGTCAGGATAGGAGCGTCCTTGTGTTCCCGCTCAAATGGCCGTTGTGGGATTCCCTTCCCACCTAAACATTTCGGGGGGAAGAGGACCCTGGCCGCCTATATAAGTAGCTAGGGTTCCATCATAGAGGGAGGAGGACCCGTTGGGATTTAGACTAGCAAAGGAGCAAGAACATCCGCCTCCTCACCCTTCTTGAGCTCGCCTCCTGAGCTCAGGAAACCACTGTACTTGTTCATATTCGAGCCCTCACGGGGCCAATCCACTAAAGCAGGACGTAGGGTTTTACACCGCAAGGTGACCTGAACCTGGGTAAACTCTTGTGTGCTCTACTTTTGTTGCTTCCTTGCATTCCATTCCCACCACCAGGAGAAGAGCGAGGCGCTAGGTAGACGTGTAGTGGGAGAGATCTTCGTCACGCCCTTGTGTTCGAATCTTAAGGGTATTGCGGAGCCCGAAATCCGACATTTGGCGCGCCAGGTAGGGGGCGTGTCGAAATCAAGCTTGTCCGACGACCTCGCTCCGCTCTTCTCCGTCGACCTCGTTTCACCGCCGTGGTGGACACTCGCAGAGCACGCGCCGCCAATGTCGCTCAGACAGCGCCCGCGGGTAATGGCACCCCACTCCGCCCCAACTCGCCGGTCGCCAGCGCGGCCATGGACCCAGCCGTTCACGAGCAGCGGGACTCGTCACTGTCGTTGTCCGTGCGGCGTGAAGGCCGCACGGCGACCCCGTCAACTTCGCCGGCCGTGGCGTCGTCCTCGCTAGTCCGCCGCGGGCCAGTCTACCAACAACCTGCTCTACTGATGGCGTGGGAGCTCCTACGCTACCGTGCGGCGGACGACCTATATGGCGAGTGGCTCCACCGCATCACCGAGCTCATCAACGCCGCCGGAGAGGCGCCCGCACCGACCCATTCCTCTCGCCCTCCGTCGCCCATGGCGGGGAACGAGGACCACGGCGCTCAGCCCCCACCTCCACCGCGCGGCGCCGGCCAGGGGCTCAGGCGCGAGGCTCCACAGCGCGAACAGCCCCGCAGGGCCCCCACGCGTGACAAGGAGAGCTGCCAGGTGGTCCCGCGCCCCCAGGCAGAAGTGCACGTGCTCCCCGCTCAGCAGCACCAGAACCGCGTCCCACGGGAGCTGGTGGCGCCCGCACCCCAAGATCCAGCACCATAGGCGCAGGGGGCGCCAGCAATCATGAGTGTGGCTGGATCCCGCGCCCTAACTCCTGAGCTATGGCGCCTCGTCTGGCCCGGCAAGTTCAAGCCGGATCTACCTCCGCGTTACGACGGCACCGATGACCCGGCGGAGTTCCTCCAGCTCTACGAGCTCAGCATCGAGGCGGCGAACGACACCGAGCAGGTCATGGAGAATTGGTTCCCCATGGCCCTCAAGGACGGTGCACGCTCCTGGCTCCTGAACCTTCCTCCAGGATCCATCTCCTCCTGGGAGTAGCTTCGCGAGCGCTTCGTCGCCAACTTCCAAGGTACCCGCGGCTGAGCTCCAGCGGCCGCAGACCTGCGCCGCATGAAGCAGCAGCCTGGGGAGACCCTGCAGAAGTACATCCAACGCTTCAACACCGTGCGCCTTAATATCCCCAGGGTCTCCGACGAGGCCATCATCTCGGCGTTCTCCGACGGTGTCCGTGACGTCAGGATGAAGGAGGCGCTTGCCATTCACGAGGACCTATGCACGGCCCTCAAGATGTTCAATCTCTTGGCGAAGTGCGCCAGGGCAGAGGAAGGCCGCCTCTCCCTCATGGAACCGCCTAAGGCGGAGGCCGACGACAAGAAGACCAAGACCAAGGAGGCAAAGCGCAAGGGACCAGCCATGCTGGCCGTGGAACTAGAAGTGAAGCGCGGCTGCGGCTACAACGACCCTCCAAGAGATAACCGTCCGTACTACGTCTTCCATGATGTCCATAACCATAACACCAATGACTGCAAAGAGCTCAGGGCGATGTGCGGCGAGCAGCGCCCTGAGCGCGACAACCGTGGCTACGGCTGCGGAGGAGGCCGTGGCGGAGGACGCTGGGACGGCAGGAACTCGCGCAAAGGATGGCGTGATCGGCCTCGTGAAGACCGTTGTAAGGAGGAGCCTCGTGAAACCCCTTGGTGTGACCAGCGTCGTGAGGGTTGCCCTCAGGGCAACGCGGGCCTGCCTCCGCTGCCGCCACCGCCAAGAAGGAACAACGACGACCGCCACGGAGACGGAAAGTGGGGGCTTCCAGGAGCCACGCGGGGTCGCGTGCATCCTGGGAGGAGCCCACGCTCCGGCTTCTCACCGCATCTTCAAGCAGTTCGCTCATGAGGTGAACGCGGCGCTCCCCAGGCCCGACGTCGTGCGCAACCTCAGGTGGGCCAAGCAGATCATCGCCTTCGACCCCAAGGATCAGCTCAGGTGCACCGCTGCACCGGGCACTCTCCCGATGCTCTGCACGCCGACCATCAAAAACGTCCGCGTGACCAAGACCCTCGTCGACGGTGGGGTAGGGCTCAACGTCCTCTCTTTCTAGATCTTCGAGACTCCTCGAGTACCCTATGATCAGCAGCACCCGACCAAGCCATTTTACGGAGTCACAGATGGCTCCACCCTCCCGATAGGGCAGGTCCGCCTCCCCGTCACCTTCGGTGACCGCAGCAATTACCACACCGAGCTCATCGACTTCGACGTCGCCAACATCAACCTCCGGTACAACGCCATCCTAGGGTACCCGACCCTCTCCAAGTTTATGGCGGCGACCCATCATGGCTACAACGTCCTCAAGATGCCTGGAAGCGGGGGAGTCATTACGATCGCCTGCGACGATAAGGAAGTAGTGCATTCTCTGGAGCGCGCCTACCAGACTGCGGCGATCGAGAGCTCCGACGGAGATGCAGCCATCTTCGCCGTGATGACCGCCCCCAAGAAGAAGAAGCAACTGCCCGACTCTTAGGCCTCGGGGGCTCCCGATGGCACCACTTCAAGCTCCATGCCTGCTGACGAGGCGCCCTCCGCCCCTGCATAGGGAGGTGCGCCCGACGCCCCTCTCAGGACGGGCTCGGGGGCTCCCCTCAGGGGGACCCTGGACCTGGTCGTGAGGGAGGTGCCCGGGCACCACTCGTGGGTGTGCCCCGCCGCGCGTCATCATGAGCCTAGCATGAGCCTCATAACGCTGGGGGCTCGGGACCCTATCGACCAAGCTACCAAGGAACCTTACCCACCTACTCAAGACCCAAGCAACCAGTTTCGCGTCTGCATCGACATCCCGAGCCTCAACAAGGCTGCCGCCCAGGGCCTCTTCCAGCCGATGGTGGTCGGCTGGAGGAGGGCCTTCCCCTCTGGCCTCCGCAACGCGGCCTCCACACACCAACACTTTGTACAACAGGCCGTGTGGGCCCAGGAGGCTCAGCGGCAGGCGGTCCTGACGGAGCAGGACCAGGACCCCCGCGATCGCTGAGGGCCTTCGGAGCCCCTGGGCCTTGGGAGCTCGGCTCTCCTCAGGAGCAACCTGCATGGCTTGCATCTCCAGCTACCCCAACTCCTCTTCAGTGACAGGTACCAGGTGATCTCTCAGGTATTCCATCGAGGGCGCCCCTCGGGTTGCATCATCCTCGAGCTGCTGGGGGCTTACCCCCCACAGCTGTCTCTTTTTGTGCATGAATCAGAACTGGTTGCTTCCTTTCGCATCATCTATATGGTTGGGACCCTCACCGCCACTAAGGTCATGAGCCCTTGTGAGCCCTCCGTGACCGCCCCATGATTAAGAACTGGCACGGTGTCTGTGCTCGGATCCGTCCCTGCAGCGTCGCTAAACCCAACGGCCGAGCTCTGTCTCGAGAGCCATTCCCATGACATCACCTCCTGTGGTCCTTGGTGCCTTGTTCTCGCATGGGCTAATCGTTGGTGGGCATGTAGGGGCCCGTGGCAGGTGCCTTGCTCCCGCGGGAACCGCGCGCCGGTTGTTTATCTTTTGGACTATAGCATGAGAAGACTGGGCACGGCGGTTGTGCTCGGGTCCGTCCCTGCAGCGTGGATAAATCCAGAGGCTGAGCTCTGTCTTACGGGCCGGTCCCGCTAACGTCACCTCCTGGGGTCATTGGTGATGCGGCCTTCTCATGCAATGCCCTTTGGAGATGCATTCGGCACAGGTCTAGGCAACCCATCTCTTTTCACGTTTTGCAGAAGAAGACTTAGGCGCAACCCGCCTCAGGCGCAACCTGCCTCAGGGTAGGGTCTCGTGAGTGATGCGTAAGCTCGCGAGAACTTCCTCAGTGTCGTTCAGCTCGGCCTAAGGAGGGCCCATATACACCCTGGCTGTCCCGCCATGCAAGCCACGTGTCCGGACGGGCTGCACATGCCCGGGAGTTTCTCCCGGTGGGAGGCTCCCCTCCCACGATCCAGTGGAAGTGCTTAGCTCCACGCTGGCAAGACCGAGGAGCGGTTGTGCCCACGAACCAGTGGAAGCACCAAGCTCCGCGCTGGCCGATATGACCGAGGAGCGGTTATGCCCACACTCCACGTGAGGGTGGTAGCTCTATGCTCCGCGCTAGTTATAAACAACTGAGGGTGGCCCCCAGCGGTCGCACCAACCTCAGGGAGCTTTTCAGCTCACGACGCTCACAGCTTCTCCTTGGAAGGGTATCGCGACGGGGGCTAGGCACGGGGGCTATGCTCAGGTCACGCCTGGCAGACGCCACCCTACCAGGTGCCCAGACACATGGCTTTCTTGCGCCCCCATCCTAGGCGAAGGCTCGTGAGCAAGGTATGGTGCTCGTTTCCCTCATGAGAGCCATTCGTACATCAAGGCGGGCCCCTGGGCATCGCGACCCAGGGGCCTCACTAGTCACGTAGCCCCTCACTCCTTGGGCCCGGTGCTCAACGGCGGTCGAGGTATGCGCGGGGCTGGGCCTTGCCGACGCAAAACGCAAACGGGTCGCTTGAGTGTTAAGGGGGACCCCTGGGCACCACAACCCAGGGGCCTCACTAGTCATGTAGCCCCTCATTCCTTGAGCCTTCCCTGGTGACCCGGAGGGCTCAATGGTGATCGAGGTATGTGCGGGGCTGGGCCCTGCTGATGTAGAGCACTTAAGCAAACATGAATGGAAGCAAGCACGGAAATCACAAAATTCAAAGCCTAGATATTACAATAAAGCTCAAGTTCATCAAATTCAAACAAGTCTCATGCCTCCTTGAGGCACCCGCATTCTCCTTAGCAAGAATAGGTCAGGCATCGTCGGACATGCCGGCATCAGCTTCCGCCTCTTCAGACGCATCAGCAGCAGCCAGAAGGAACGCCTCCACCAGCTCTTTGACCTTCTCCGCCACACACTCAGCAGCCACGGCCCCCAGGTTCGTAGCTAGCGGCCGGGATAGCGTGGCCAGGTCGAAGCTGGGGTCACGAAGGAAGAAATGGACGCACATCGTGCCAAGGTAGAGGTAAGAAGTGACCGGCCCTCAGTATCAGCCAACTGACCGATTGTAGATGCCATGTTGCCTAGGGCCTTCACGAGTGCAGCTAGGAGCCCGGTGGCGCCATCCTCCGGGGTGGCCAGCAGCTCTTCGAACCACTCCCCATAGGCAATCCGCAGCAGCCTGCGGGCCTCGAGCTCGACGGCGGAGAGGGCCTCATGGCCCATCGTCGCTGTCTTCTCCAAGGCTGCGAGGGCGCCCTCCCTGGCCTTCAGTTCATCCTCGCGCTTGGCTTGGGACGACTTGGCTTCCTCGGCCTCTGTCCTCAGCTTCTCCAGGCTCGCGAGATCGGCGAGCTGCTCCTCCTGCAATCGTGATGTCTCGGCCTTTTCACCCTGGAGCTCCTTCTCCAACCTCTCAAGCCCCAGGGCGTGCTTCGCGCTCTCCACACGAAGGTTCTTAAGCTTGTCCTCCGCCTCCTGACGACGCTTCTCGGAGGACGATGCTTGGGCTTCTGCGGTCTCCCGCACCCGTGCAGCCGAGGCAGCCTCCTCCTGACCCTCGGCGACGGTCGCCGAAGCCTGACTCCAGGTGGCCTGCACAGACTCCTCCACTTGCAGCCACCGCGAGAGTAGGCCCAAGTGGGCGTCCACCGCATGGTCATCACCATCCCGAAAGACAACGCGGAGCTGGTTCAGCGCAACGAAGGCCGCCTCCAAGGCCTCGGGACCAGATCTCACCTACTGACGAGGGGATGCCACCAGAACCGCCCGCTGGGCCGAGGGCTTGGGGGCTCCCGGTCCCTTCGCTGGCACGGCGGGAGTAGGGGTCACCCGGCCCTCACGAGGAACTACAGCGGAGTCCACCGGGGGAGTCGCCACCACGCGCTCGGCAGTTGGGCTGGCTGAGGCGTGTGGCTCCATGGCGGCAGCGCCAGCAGCAGCAGGAGGGGCGGGACTTCGAGAAGTGGCCCCTCCCTTCATCTTCTTCAGCACGCCGCCAATGCTACTGCATCAAGAAACGCGCGTCAGAAGCGCAACGGGCAATAGAACAACCGAAGAACCTGCACTCACGCGTCAGAAGCCTGGCGCGCCCTCCTCTTCGCCAGCAGATCGGCAACGGTTTCCTTCACCAGGGGCACGCCGCTGCCCCGAACGTTGGCAAGACGCGAGACCAAAGATTTGGGCACAATAGTGGCCGCTGGCCTTGCCGCGGCAGAGCTTCAACCGGGAGTCGCTGCATCGCCCCCTCCGGACGAAGAGCATCCAGATCAACGCGGGATGACGGCCTTGGGCTGCCCAGCGACACCAGCCCTCGGCGGTAGCTCGTCAACGGATCCCGCGGAGGAGGCGTCGTCAAGATTCAGGTCCAGGTCCCCGAGGGCCTTCTTAGAGTCTTCCTCCTCCTCCTCGCTCTCCTCTTCGCCACCAGAAGACACATCAACCATGGACGGAGCAGGCGCGGCCACCTCGACATAGCCCGACACGGCCTCCAACCACTCGGCCTTGTCACGACGGTGGCACATTGGCAGGTGGGCCAGCGGAAGGTCCGCTGGCATCGTCTCCAGGAGAATGCTTGAGGTGAGGTCCAGATTAGAGGAGGGCAGCATCCCGGAGCGTAGTCAGAGCTTGTCGTCATCCCCCATCAACTCCCATATGGGACGTGAGTGCGCCTGGAGTGGCGCCAGGCGCTGCCTCAGGAACTCCTTCACAATTTGTCCCCCCTCGAGCCTCGAGGCCATATCGGCCTCAATCCTCGCCAACACAGGCCCAGCCTCGGGATCAATAATCTTCACATGGCTCCAGCAGGAGCGCTTCCGTGGACGGGCAGTAGGCAGCGCCAGCAACGGGTGCGTGCGCTAAGCATTTAGATAAATCCATCTCTTCTGATGGGTGTCTATCTTATTCCCCGCCTTCATCAACTGGCAGCCCTTGCGCTGAAAGACGAAGGAGATGCACGCTGAACACGGGCCCTCCTCGTACAGCCGGACGGCGAAGAGGTGGCGGAAGAGGGCAACAGTCGGGCTCAACCCCACGAACGCCTCGCAATAGAAGGCGAACAGCGACAATACGAGGAGGGAGCGAGGCTGGATATGAAGGGCGTGCACCTGGTAGTGGTCCAAGATGGCGTGGAAGAATTCGGAGAAGGGTGGCACAAGCCCAACGGAAATGTTGTGGAGGACGAAGGGGTAGCAGGTCGACGTCAGAGCCAGCGCAGTAGCCGACCCGACCAGGATCTTCATCGGGCCATGCTCGTTATGCTCGCTTGACAGGAAGGACTGGACTTCCGCGTAGTCCCCCTCCGTGGCGACGGAAGACTCCTCGAGCGCCGCCACGGGAGAGGAACCAGACCCAGGCACTTGCGCGGCGCCCTTGCCCTTCTTCGCCATTGCCGAAGGCGTCGGGGAAGGCAAGGGATCCGAGAAGATCGAAGGCGGAGGAGAAGGGGATCTGAGCAAGAAGAAAGGGGAGCAATAACCCCTGTGCGGCGAAGACAGTCTCTTTTGTCAAGTCACACGGTTGCTAAGGATGCGTGGGGAGTGGAGTCGACACGTCCCATCGAACCGTCACGCGCCGGCCTGGCCCGCAGTCTTTGGGGCCCACGGCGCTTCGTCCGCACCTAGGCTTCGCCTAGAAGCCAACTCCGCGCACGCCTTGGGCCCGGGGGCTACTGTCGGCGTACTGGGAACCAGGGTACCAAGACTTGCATGTCTGCAGTCCATGTCGCGTTCCTGGTATGGCTCGGCAGGGCCCAGCTGATCGACCGTCTGCTCAAGACCCTCGCAAGGGGGCCAGCCCTCATGAAGAGAACGACCAAGACCCCCTCAGCGACCGGCCTCACCTAGGCTGCTCCGGAGGGGCGACCAAGTCCTCTCCCTAGAGTGGCCTCGGCTAGGCTGCATCGGGAGAGCGGAGATCTCAAGGCAAGGGCTGCCTCAGGAGGAGGCAGTGATGCAAGCCATGACGAACCGTGCCAGTGGGCACCAGCGGGCGCAGTTTCCATATCGGTGTAAAGGAGACCGCACAGGCGCATGTTCCCGAGGGGCGAGACAAAGGTTTCCCCTTTGGTGCAACAAGACCGAAGACCGCAAGGACGGCAGGAAGGATGTCATCGCCGAGCCCACCACCGCGTCACCACATGCCCTCTTTGCAGGCGAAGACCACCTTTTGTCAGGATAGGAGCGTCCTTGTGTTCCCGCTCAAATGGCCGTTGTGGGATTCCCTTCCCGCCTAAACATTTTAGGGGGAAGAGGACCCTAGCCACCTATATAAGTAGCTAGGGTTCCATCATAGAAGGAGGAGGACCCGTTGGGATTTAGACTAGCAAAGGAGCAAGAACATCCGCCTCCTCACCCTTCCTGAGCTCGCCTCCTGAGCTCAGGAAACCACTATACTTGTTCATACTCGAGCCCTCTTGAGGCCAATCCACTAAAGCAGGACGTAGGGTTTTACACCACAAGGTGGCCTGAACCTGGGTAAACTCTTGTGTGCTCTACTTGTTTTGCTTGCTTGCATTCCATTCCCACCATCAGGAGAAGAGCGAGGTGCTAGGTGGAGGTGTAGTGGGAGAGATCTTTGTCACGCCCTGTGTTCGAATCTTAAGGGTTTTGCGGAGCCCGAAATCCGACATTGACCTCTTTCAGTGAGCAGTGAACCGTCTTGTTAAAACGTTTCACATCATCTCCTCCTTCATCACCTTCTTCATCTACTTTGCCTCCTCTCTTCCTCTTCTTAGGCCACTCCACAAGCTGATACTACAAAGAAAACAATGACAAAGAGAAAAGGCAGAACAGTGAGATAAACAAACTACATCAAATTTTCACTAATGCTGAAATTGGAAAACCTAAATAAGAAAATATAGCATGGACAAAAAAATATATAGCAAAAGTTCAACCATTCAAAAAAAGTACAGCTCCTTTCTAAATGTTAGCACTGTACATTTCAGAAGTTCAACTATGTCTACAGAGGCAGTACAACCATGTATGACCAGAAGTTAAGATGCTTTCTAAATGTTGGAAATTTATGGGGCAGAAGTTCAACCATGTGCACCAAGGCATTAAAAACCATTTATACCAAGCAGTTAAGCTAATTTCTTCATGTATATATCCAGAAGTTAGACTATGTACACATAGGCAGTAAATACCATATAAGCCAAGCAGTTCAGCTAATTTTTTCGTGTATATGAAGCAGAAGGTCAGCTATGTACACCAAGGTAGTACTACAAACACAAATATAACAACAAATCTACAGATGTTCTCAAAAGTAGTAAACATCAGAGATTCATACCTGATCAGTAGCATCATCATCCTCGTCATCCTTGTCATCAGCGTTGAAATCATCTGTTGGCATTCTGGGAATGGGGGTCCCCAGACATGCATGCCTGCGGCCGATAGCGTGGCTCTGCGAGCGGGCCCGTATGGCCCATCTTCACCAACAAGCACTCAAGACCCTCGTGAGGGGCCAAGCCTCGCGAGGCGGACGACACAAGACCTCCTCGGAAGCACCCTCACCAGGCTGGCTCGCGAGGGGCGGAGAGTTCAAGA
The DNA here is from genome assembly GCA_034509565.1 of Triticum monococcum. NCBI lineage: Eukaryota > Viridiplantae > Streptophyta > Magnoliopsida > Poales > Poaceae > Triticum > Triticum monococcum. The sequence goes on from CM067845.1 coordinate 445,631,352, forward strand.
CAAGGCAAACCTCGCGAGGTTCCAATGATGTGAGCCACGACAATCAAGATCAGGCAGGAGCCAACACGCACAGTGTCCTTGTTTCTTCTTTGGTGCTAAGGAAGCAAGCGCAGGCGCGGAGTACCGAGGAGTCAAGCAAAGGTTTCCATATTAGTGCAACCAGACCATGACCAGTAGGACGGAAAGACGGAGGCCACCATGGAGCCCAAGGCTGCGTCACCACCAAAGCCTTTTGCAGGCAAAGATTGCATTTGTCAGGATTAGCTGTAATAGTTGTCCCCTTTCAAATTGGTCATTGTTGGCTCCCTTCCTGCTCAATATTTGGGTGGAGGACCTGGGCCTCTATTAATATGATTAGCCACCACACTAGGAGGGGGCTCAACTCATTCAGTTCATCCTAACACCCACCAAGCACAAGAACACCAGCCTCAGGAAGTTGTTCTTCCCCTTGTATTGTTCATCCTTAGCCCAAGAGGAAATCCACCACACCACACTGTTGTAGGGTATTACACCACAACGGTGGCCCGAACCAGTATAAATCTTGTGTCCTTTGTGTTGCGAGTTCGTGAAGTTTGCCCTTGAGATCTAGCGAAGCTAGGACATGGACCGGTAGGGGGAGATCTTCGCGCGCACCCCAGTGTTCGAACCTTGAGGGTTTTGCCGGAACCCGAGATCCGACATTTGGCACGCCAGGTAGGGGTGCGCCAAAGCTTCCCTTCCGTCGCTCCGTGTCTCGTTGCTTCATCGTCTCCATGGCGGACGCTGGCCGCGCTCGCGCTGAGCGCCGGGCTGTCCTCGCCGCCCGCATTGCTCAGACGGCTCTCGTCGGTGGGCCACCCCATTGTTCTCCATCGCCTGCCGCCAACACCACCACTGTCCCGGCGGGGAACAAGCAGCAAGCATCCTTGCTGCACCCCTCGGTGCGGCGGGATGGCCGCACCGCCACTCCATCGCTGACGCCGGCCGGTTTGTCATCCCACACTCGTCGTACACCCGTGGATGCGCAGGCCGCTCTGTGCATGGCGCGCGAGCTCTTGCACTACCGCCTCGTCGATGACCTCTACGAGGACTGGCTCGACCGCATCGCCGAGCTTGTCAGCGCCGTAGGGGTCTCCCATGCGCCGTCCCTCTCGCTGCCTCGTCCTCCGCCGACTACAGTCGGCGTGGCCCATGGAGCGCCTCCACCACCTCTGCCCCAAGACGGAGTCTTGGCGCCCAGGCGCGCGGCCCCACGGCGCGACCTGTCGCGTCTGGCGCCCGCGCAAGAAGAAAGAAGCTGCCAAGAAGTCCCCCAGCCGCGAGAAAACGGCCCCGCGCTCCCTGCGCCACCACGGCAAGACTGCGTGCCGCCTGCGGCGGTGGTGCGCGGACCCCATCAAGGACAAGTTCTCCACCAACGCAGAGTCCCGGTGACAACGGCAGGCTGTCACACATTCACCCCTGAGCTATGTAGCGTCGCTTGGCCGGGCAAGTTCAAGCCTGATCTGCCTCCTCGCTATGACGGTACCCCCGACCTCGCGGAGTTCCTGCAGCTCTACGAGCTGAGCATCGAGGCGGCCAACGGGGACGAGAAAGTAATGGCAAACTGGTTCCCGATGCCTCTCAAGGATGGTGCCCGCTCCTGGCTCCCGAACCTGCCTCCAGGCTTGATCTCCTCCTAGAACGAGATGCACGACCGTTTCATTGCCAACTTCTAGGGCACTCGCGACCGCCCACCGGCTGCGGGTGACCTACGCTGCGTCAAGCAACAAATAGGAGAGATCCTCCAGAAGTACATCCAGCGCTTCAACAACTTTCGCCTCAAGATCCCCAAGGTGACGGACGAGGCCATCATCTCCGTGTTCTCCGATGGCGTCCGCGACGTCAAGATGAAGGAGGAGCTCGCCTTCCACAAGGAGCTGTGCACGTCTCTGGAGTTGTTCAACTTGGCGACCGAGTGTGCAAGAGCTGAGGAGGGGCGCCTCTCCCTCCTCGAGCTCTCGGCTGCGGAACCGTAGGGGAAGAAAGACAAGGCCAAACACATGAAGCGCAAGGGAGCAGCCGTGCTCACAGCGGAGCCGGACACAAAGCACAGCAGGGACCAGCCCGAGTCATCCAAGAGCAGCCGACCGTTCTGCGCCTTCCATAACCTGCATAGCCAGAACACCAGCGACTATCAAGAGCTCAGAGCCATTCGAGAAGGACGCTTCGGTCGACACCCCGAGCACAACGACCGGGGCTACGGCCCAGGAGGAGGACGTGGTGGCGGATGCTGGGATGACCATGGCCCGCGCCAGGAGTGGCGCGACCGGCCTCGTGAGGACCGCTAGCAGGATCAGTCTCGCGAGGGTGCCTGGAGGGATCAGCCTCGTGAGGATCGTCCTCAGGGCAACGCCAGTCTCCCTCCACTACGGCCACCACCAAGAAGGAATGACGACCACCATCAAGACGAGGGGCTGGGGGCTTCCAAGAGCCGCGTGCCATCACCTGCTGCTTGGGCGGAGCTCAAGCCCCAGCATCACAACGTATCTTTAAACAGTTCACTCATGAAGTGAATGCAGTCCTCCCCAAGCTCGAGGCCACGCGCTCGCTCAGATGGTCCAAGTGCGCCATCACGTTCGGCTCGGAAGATCAGCTCAAGTGCGCGGCTACCGTCGGCGCCCTCTCGATGCTCTGTTCACCAGTCATTAGCAACGTGCAAGTTACCAAGACTCCCATCGATGGCGGCGCAGGGCTAAACGTCTTGTCCATCGACACGTTCGACAACCTCCAAGTGTTGTATGATCATCTTCAGCCTACCAATCCTTTCCCAGGAGTGACCGACAGCTCCACCACCCCGTTCGGGCAGGTCCGCCTCCCCGTCACCTTCAGACAGTGCGACAATTACCACACTGAGCTCATCGACTTCGATGTTGCCCACATCCGTCTGCCATACAATGCCATCCTCGGATATCCGGCCCTGGCCAAGTTCACGGCCATGATGCACCACGGCTACAATGTCCTCAAGATGCCAGGAAGCAGTGGGATCATCACAGTCCCCTGCGAAGAAAGAGATGCGGTGTGCTCCCTCAAGCGCGCCTTCCAAGCAGCGTTAATCGAAGACCCCGGCAACAATGCAGCTTGGTACCCTCCTAAGGTTGTCCCTAAGAAGAAGAAGCAGCTACTCCATGCCGGACCTCAGGAGGGCAGCGCTGCAAGTGGCACCTCATCCGGAACAGCGCCCGCACTTGGGGCACCTCCCTCTATCACATAGGAAGGCGCGCCCGGCGCCCTCCTCGGGCAGGGCTCGGGGGCTCTCTTTTGGAGGGCCTTAGACCTTGCCAACGTCACGAGGGAGGCGCTCGGGCACCACTTGGAGGCGTGTTTCACGGCATGTCTCCCTCAGGAGGACACTGGGCAAGGAGCGCCCGGCGCTCAGGAGTTCATCACCAAGGAATCTCATGAGCTTCAGGAAGCAAGAGCAATACGTGAAGACCGCCGCCCACCTGGCGTTTCTCCCCAACCAGGCGAGGGTGGTGAGCTGCGCATCTGCATCGACATACCAGGGCTCAACCGAGCCACAACCCAGGAGCGCTTCTGGCCTTCGCGTGTTGGGCGCTGCGAAGGTCCACCTCACAGCTACGTTTGTATGCCGTTTGGCCTGCCGAGCGTGGCTGCTGCCTTCCAGCACAACCTGCGGAGCATCATGGCGGGTCAGGAGGCCAGGCACCACGCTGTCCTGACAGAGATGGAGATGGTCCTCAAGGAACCACCTGGACCCCAGAGCCTCCCAAGGCTCAGGGCCCTGGTGGCTCGTGAGGGGCAACCCCTTCACCAAGTACATTCAGCTGCCTCAACACCCCTTCATGAACGGAACTAGGTGAAATTTTCCAAGTTTATTTTGCTGGGAGCGCCCTCAGGGCTACATCATTCCTAGGACGCGTGGGTCCATCCCTATGGCGTGTATCCCTTCTTTTTATGTCTTTAGCTTACCTTGCTGGGGGCGCCCCTTGGGCTGCATCATCCCCAAGCCACTTGGGCCTGACCTAGTGGCACGTATCGTTCATGCATTTACCTGAGCTAGTTTGCCTTTGATGCTTAATCTATCTATGATTATCACCTGCTTGATGGTCGCCCACCGCGGGAGCCACGCGCCGGTCGTCTTTCTTCACGACCCTTCGTGTGAGAGGGTTAGGCACGGCATTTGTGCTCGGGTCCATCCCTGCAGCATCGATAAATCCAACGGCTGAGCTCTGTATGGCGGGCCGGCCCCGTTCACGTCACCTCCTGGGGCCGATGGTGCTTGGCTTTCTCATGCGATAACCTCAGGGATTCGTTCGGCGCAGGTTCTCTGACCACCTCGCAGGACCAACACAGTGAAGAAGAATCAAGACCAGGCGCAACCCGCCTTGAGGTAGGGCCTCGTGAGTCCCGCGCTAGCTCACGAGTGCCCAGACACAGCTCGTCTAGCCCTGTCGTGCAAGCCACGTGTCAGGGCGGGGCTGTACATGCCCCGGGGGCTCTCCGCAATAGGGAGTCCCCTCCCACATACTAGTGGAAGCACCATGCTCCGCGCTAGCAGTCGACACCGCCGAGGAGCGGCTATGCCCGTGCAAGTGCAGAAGTGCCATGGTTCGTCCTGGTGATAAACAACTGAGGGCGGCCTCATAGTCGTATCAACCTCAGGAGCAGGCTCCGGGCTTGGTGTCTGGCCTCAACGCGATGCCTCCCCTCAGGAGAGCCGCGCGAGGTGGCTGGGCATGGGGGTTGTGCTCGGGTCACGCCCAAGAGTACGCCACCCCGCCAGGTCCCTTGGACCTGGTCGCCGCGCGCCCTCCCAAGCGGAGCCAAGGTATGAAGGTCATTTGAACGTCAAGGGGGACTCCTGGGCATCGTGACTCAAGAGCCTAACTGATCATGTAGCCCCTCACTCCTTGGCCCGTCTTGGTGATCCGGTCGGACCAATGGCGGTTGAGGTATGCGCGGGGTCGGACCAATGGCCAGCTCATCATTGGACAACGCTTTCGGGCTCAGGCGGACCTTGTCCTCTTCGTTCCCAAGCTCCCACAAGGGGCGAGTACGCGCCTGGAGTGGGGCTACACGCAATTTCAGGAATTCCCTCAGGAGCATGACCCCTGTTACCTTCGCCGTCTTCGCATTGCCCGGCTTCAGGTCGACGTTCATCTGCTCCAGCACCAACATCGCCCGCTCGTCAGTGAGCTTCGCACGAGACCACCCCTTGTCGGACTGGGGCATCTCCGTTGGCAGCGTCAAGCGTGGGTGGACGCACTTGGCGTCCATCATGGCCCACTTGCTCCGGAAGCCGTCGGCCTTCTTCTCAGTCTTCGAGATTGAGTTGGTCTTGCCGGCCGCGATGAAATTGTCACACCCAGAGGTATGGCCATCATTGATGTGGAGGAAGAAGAAGTGGCACAGCAGAGCCATGGACGGCATCACGCCGAGGTACGCCTCACAGTAGTAGGCGAAGATCGGCAAGAGAAGGATAGAGTTGGGATGAAGATGTAGCTCCTGCAGTCCCTAGTGGTCCAGGACCTCGAAGAAGAAGTCAGAAAAGGGGGGAACCAGCCCCGCGACGATGCTGCTCGTAAAGAAGGGGAAGAAGGTGCTTCCCTCGGGCTCCGGCATGTCGGAGCCGGCCCAGAGCCCGGTCATCCCCTTCTCGTTGCTTTCCCCCGCCGGTAACAAGTGCATGGTGGCGAGGTTCTTCTCCGAGACATTAGATGCATCGAGGGCTGGCACATACTAACCCAACGACGAGGCGGGCTTGACCCTCCGGGGCGCCATTGGTCGCTGATGCGGGAAAGGATGGGAGTAGATCTGGAGATTTCGGAAGCATGAGCAAGAAGGGGATCTGGAGCAAGGCGAAAGGAAGAAGTGAAGGAGAGCGTTGTCTATGCCAGCCTTTTGACAGACAAGCAATTGTCGAGGAAGCGTGGGGAAGCGGAGACGCCCACGCCCAATCAACCGCCATGTGTCGACCAAGGCCATAGGCTGTTGGGGCCCGCAGCGCTCCGCACTTGACCTTTGGCTTCGCCTCGAAGCCAAGCCCGAGCGCGCCTTGGGACCGGGGCTACTGTCGGCATTCTGGTAATGGGGGTCACCAGACTTGCGTACCTGCGGCCCACGGCGTGGCTCTGCGAGCGGCCCCGTACGGCCCATCTTCACCAACAAGCACTCAAGACCCTCGCGAGGGGCCAAGACTCGCAAGGCGGACGACACAAGACCTCCTCGGGAGCACCCTCACCAGGTTGGCTCACGAGGGGCGGAGAGTTCGAGGCAAGGCAAACCTCGCGAGGTTCCAATGACGTGAGCCATGACGATCAAGATTAGGCGGACGCCAGGCGGGCGCCAGTGTGCATAGTGTCCTTGTTTCCTCTTTGGTGCTAAGAAAGCAAGCGCAGGCGCAGAGTACCGAGGCATCAAGCAACGGTTTCCATATCAGTGCAACGAGACCATGACCAGTAGGACGACAAGACGGAGGTCACCATGGAGCCAAGGCAGTGTCACCACCAGAGCCTTTTGCAGGCAAAGACTGCTTCTGTCAGGATAAGTTTTACTAGCTGTCCCCTATCAAATTAGCCGTTGTTGGCTCCCTTCCCAATCAATATTTGGGGAGAGGACCAGGGCCTCTATAAATAGGATTAGCCACCACAGTAGGGGGGGGGGGCTCAACTCATTCAGTTCATCCTGACACCCACCAAGCACAAGAACACCTCGCCTCAGGAGGCTGTTCTTCCCCTTGTACTGTTCATACTTAGCCCAAGAGGCAATCCACCACACCATACTGGAGTAGGGTATTACACCACAACGGTGGCCCTAACCAGTATAAATCTTGTGTCCTTTGTGTTGCGAGTTCGTCGAGTTTGCCCTTGAGATCTTAGCGAAGCTAGGACGTCGACCGGTAGGGGGGGATCTTCGCGCGCACCCAAGTGTTCGAACCTTGGGTATTTTACCGGAACCCGAGATCTGACATCAGCATCATCCTTATCCTCTACATTAACACGAGAATGCTTCTTGCAACCCTTGTTAACCTTTTTCGGTGCAACCTTGCACTTAACGCCGCATTTCTTGCCCTTACCAGATGCACCAGCACCAAGCGGAGAAGGTGTAGGCACCGAAGTGGCAAGCACACAAGGACTACGACGTGGTATACCACCAAGGGCTTGCCCTTCCTCTTCAGCAAGTTCTGCAGCCGTTGAAACACATGGGCTCCCCCGAGGAGTGACTTCACCAACTAAATGCTTCCTCGTCGTGGTCTTCTTGATTTTCTTCTTCACGGGGACAACCATGCCATTAGTGGCACATGACACGTCTTCTTCAACAACAAAGCAATGCCCAATCGTGACCTCAACAACATCACCAGATTCAGGAATGTCAGAACCTTTCTGAAGGCGGGCCACCATCTTCTAGTCAAAAACTTCTTGCTTCTTCCTCTTGCGTTGATCCTCTAGAAGAAGCTGAAGGGGCACGTCCTCGGCTTGCGTGATAGTTTCAGTGCCATCAACAGACTAGGATTGTGTCTCTGACATCTGAAGAGAGCACAAAGGCTCCGGAACGAAATCACAACCTTCAACTGATGGAGCCCCCTGCTCGACCGCAACAGTGTTTTCTGCCACACCAAACTCAGATAGAACATCGTTGATGGTGTTCACAACTTCCTCCTCTGTGGATACATCTGCAAGAACACAAATAACATAGAAAAAAGGAAAATAGCCAGGAAAAAATACAAAAACACACAACAGGAATAAGTTCAAAAACCATGGCTCGAGAATTTAAAATAAAAAGAAAAGGAGTTGCACATACTAGGTGAAGCAAGAGCTGCAGAAGCAAGATCCTTGAGGCTTAAATTTTTCTCAAGGCTCGAAGCAACCTCAGCAATCACAATCAAAGGAATAATAGGTGTTTTAGCCACATCTGATCTTGGAGCATCAGTATTAACTTCTGAAGCTCCATCTTGATCACAGGCATTTTTTCATAACTATTCAATTCATCACCAACTGCAAAAAATGCAAGTAAAAAGGCAGCCGAGTTCTAATCCAGAAACCTACACCAAAGGAAGTTCTACTTATACATGAAGAATGTCCAATATCCAGAAGTTCAACAATACCTAACAAAGCAGTAAAACAATGAACAATCTACAATTTCCATACTAAAGATAGAACAATCTACAACAGAGGGAGTACTACATATAGATGAATGTCTAGAAGTTCAACAATACATAACAAAGCAGTAAAACAAATGCGCAAAATAGAAGTTCAACCAAATTTCATTATAAACAACAATAATTAAAACCAGAAGTTCAACTATGTGACCCAAGCAAGTAGTACATAAAAAAGATGTATCATGAGCAGAAATACTATTTCACAACCAAACTAATTATCAATACAATGAAAATGATCACAAAAATACAAAGATATACACTATAAATATGAAACATTTGGGAAGTCCGAGAACACTTGGTAACATAGTTCACCAGCAATTCATCAAATAAAATTTAAGAAACACTCTACTAACTTAAACTAAGGGTAAAATGCATAGACATCACCTTTGTTAGAATTTCACACTTTTAAGAATGGGCAGTCGAACAAGACAACCAAGTGAAGATATGGGTAGGCATATAAAAGAAAACTGCTATTTAAAATACAAGAGGGATATACATTAAAATACCCGGAGAAGGTTTTGAAGCCATGACAACACAACCCCCTTCATGAATGGAACACCAAACCCTTGAACAACCTACAAAAAATAGGGGAGAAATTGCATATATTAGAAAGGAGAAAATCATACAACAAATACAAAAGGCAACTAAATCAATCCCTAGGATGAAACAACTACAACACATCAACATTCATGAAGGATGTACAGTAGCACATCCAGGCGACCATAGCAAAAACAGTACTCATAAACTAACTAGCATGTGACAGAAACAATCTAGACTACAAAATCAATAACAATGATGCATTTAGATACAACAGATCCAGCAGCAACCACCACACCAAACCCTTCTTACATGCATCTCACTCGTGAAATTACAAAAAGGGGGAATCAAATCCACACAAGTATGACAGGTGAAATAGCACTCACAATCATCCTAGGGATAAAAAATGACCACGGGGGAATCGAATCCACCCACCACACGCACAAGAACCCTACCTAATCTCGCATCCAACCTTTGGACAAGAAGGGAGGAGGAATATGCAAGAGCATAGAGAGGAAATAGAGAGAGCTCGTCAGATTTGGCGAGTACTAAGAGCAAGCATTTGTACCTCTCCAAACGACCCCGACGCATGAATCTGAGGCGGTTCTTCCACCCCCACGATGCCACACGCACATTGCAATTGCGTAGATAGTTGCGGCTTCGCTTCAGAGGAGAAGAGAGCGGGATGTGCGAGGGAGAGTGGGGTGTGGGGTAGAAATAGGAGCAGGGCAGGCACCGGTTACTCCACTCACGACCACAAGAGACAACGGCAGACAAGTTGGGGGGTTGGAGGGGACGAATGGAGCGAAGCATCACAGATGGAAAAGAGAGCGAGCGACAGGGGGAGGGGGATTTTTGATAGGTGGCCGCGAGCGAGATGGCCAGTTAATTCCTCTCTGTAGTGGGTGTTGGAGTGCCGCATAATTACAGTTTTACCCCCCCCCCCCACAACTGAAAAAGTAAATGCGTCTCTTGAAAAATGAATGCACCATTTGAATGCATATGTTTTAAAAAGTTAAGATCAAATAACAAATTTGTTGGTATCCCTTTAAACCAAAAATTGATGGCAAACAGAAAATCAAGTATACTACCAAGCGAATGAAAATACATACACAAAAAAGCATTTACAAACAAAGAAGTTCAAAAAATAAATAACAGAAGTTCAAGTACACTATCAAGCGAAGAGAGCGAGCGACAGGGGGCAGTGCTTTCTGAGAGGTGGTGCACGAGCGAGTCGGGTAGTAAATGCCTCTCTCTAGAAAGTGTTGGAGCGCCAGGACTAATTACAGGTTTACCCCCCATCCACTAAAAAGTAAATACATCTGCTCAAAAATGAATGCACCATCTGACCATTTGAATGCATCTGTTTTAGAAAGATAAGATCAAATTAACAATCTACTTGTATCCCTTATAACCAAAAATTGATGACAAACAGAAGGTCAAGTACACTAACAAAGGGATATAAGAATACATACACAAAGTAAGCAATTACAAACAAAGAAGAAGTTCAAATAATAAATAAAAGAAGTTCAAGTACACAATCAAACGAAGTAAGGCATATGAATACATAAACACTAAGAAACAAAAAAGAAGAAGTTCAAATACAAAAACATATGAAGTCTGTATCTAACTACAATACACACCTTAGAAACAATATAAAACTTCGAAATTCACCTACACACAAAGTACACATGCATCTCGGCTTTGCGCTACCGCATTACTGCGTGATAGGTTTCGACAGGATGCAATGCGGCTATTCTGTTTCTACCCCCATCACACGCACCCAGAGCCACACCCCTAAGATAGATAGTGGGGTCACGGATGTTACACACTTGCCTCCGCATGCAATGACCCAGCATGCCGCGTCGTTGCCTGATCCGACTCATTCCTGTCTCGGCCTCACAGGGGGAGGGAGGGGGGTCCCGACCCCCTCCCCCCGGCTCGGCCTCGCGCTATCACATTTCTACGCGATAGGTTTTGATAGGACGCAAGGTTATTCTGTTTCCACCCCCACTGCACGTACCCCAGAGCCACACCACTAAGATAGATAGCAGGGTCACGGATGTGACGAACTCGCCTCCGCCTGCGACGGCGCGGCACGCTGCATCGTCACCTGCTCTAGCTTGTTCATGTCTCGGCCTCCAGGGGGAGGGAAGGGGGGTCCCGACCCCCTCCTCCCGGCTCGGCCTTGCTCTAGCGCATTGCTGCACGATAGGTTTTAACAGGACACAATGCGGTTATTCTGTTTCCACCCCCACCGCACGCGCCCAGAGCCACACCCCTAAGATAGATAGTGGGGTCATGGATGTTACGGACTTGCCTCCGCATGCGACGACGTGACACACCGCGTCGTCGCCTGCTCCGGCTCGTTCCTGTCTCGGCCCCACTCCCCCAGCTCGGCCTCGCACTACCGCATTGCTGTCCGATAGGTTTTGACAGGACGCAATGTGGTTATTCTGTTTCCACCCCTACCGCACGCACCCCAGAGCCACACCCCTAAGATAGATAGTGGGATCATGGATGTGATGGACTCGCCTCCGCATGCGATGACGCAGCAAGCCGCATCGTCGCTTGCTCTGGCTCATTCCTGTCTCGGCCTCGCAGGGGGAGGGGAGGGCTGTCCCAACCCCTTGGCTTGGCCTCGCACTACCGCATTGCTGCGCGATAGGTTTTGACAGGACGCAATGCTGTTTTCAATGATTAAATATTTAAAATCCAAAAAAATTATCAAATTTTACTGATGAAGTTCAAATTGTAAGGACAAAGAAGTTTGGGGTGTTGAAAAAACATCAGATTAACATGTCAAAGAAAAAGCAAATTTTACAGGAGCAAAAATCTTGTAAGTTCAGGTTAAATACGTACTGAAGTGCTACCACTATTCAAAGTATGTAAACATGTTACAAAAAAATAAAAAACCCATGGTTGCCCATGGGATAAACTCAAAACTAATTCAAAAAATTGAAAATTACAAAAAAAACAAAGAAATATAGAGCACAATGTTGCACCGCCTTGCAATGTGGAAAGCCACAAGTTCAATCACTAGTACCATAGAAGTCCAACTTCCACTACAGACCGTGGATGATCCAAAAAACCATCCCCGAAGATAGATTAAAGCTAAACAGGATGCGTGTGTCTATGGACCAACTCCACATTTACACATATGAGTATTGTGAAAAACAAAAAACATACACAAATTTTTTATAACAACACCAACTGAAGATATCGTATTGCAGCATCACCTAAAAACATGAATAAAAATGACAGAAGTTCTAACACAAAAGATATAGAAGTCTGACTTATAAAACAGATTGTAGAATGATTGAAAAAATACAAACTATCAAATTTGGTTTACGTTTTTGTTATTCTTCTGTATACAGAGCCAATCACATGGCTTATTAGGAGCAATCATGTGTGTTATTATTGGTCTTCGCACACATTTCTGATTATGGACATGTTTTCCTTGTATCACACACATGTTGTTCAGTTGAATTGTTTCTGTTGTCTTGGCTGATCGCAAACAGTTCATCCAAGTGAACTATATGCCCTCCATCGCACACACCTTGATTTGGCTAACCGTTTCTATTGTGTTGCCTAACCACACACAATTCAACCTAGTAAACTGTATGTCGTATATCGCACACACCCTCATCTGGCTGCCAATTTCTATTGTTCTGCCTCATCTCAAACAGTTCTACTTAATTAACCATATGCCTCGCATCGCACACACAACTCTAATCTGAATCATGTTTGATGTCCCCGCCATCGCAAATGTTTTGTATCTTTTTTGATGGTTTTATTACATCATTGTTTTGATTAATGCATCGCATGTAGTTTCATCGAAGGGTCTCAAAACTACGTGCGATGCATCATTGGACTGTCGCATTGGGACCAACATGCAGTAGTGTACATGAAATATATCTCCGAGAACATCAAGGAGAACATTGTATTGCGAATCAAAAAGAGAGAATAAGTCATCTAGATACTAACTATGGACCCATAGGTCCAAGGTAAAGTACTCACGCATCATCGGAGGGGCAACAATGATGATGAAGAATCCCTTCGCGATTGATTCCCCCTTCGACAGAGTGCCAAAAAGAGTCCCCAGATGGGATCTCTCGAGAACAGAAGCTTGTTGCGGCAGAACTATTTCGTGGACTCCCTGGTAGGTTACCTAATTTTAGAGTATTTATAAAGGTGGAGTTAGGTCAAACGGAGGCTCCTCGGCTCCACCAGGTACCAGGGCGCTCCCTGTTGCCTAGTGGGCCACTCCTTCATGTTCTCATTCCTTACGGAAGCTTCCAGGGTCTCTTATTGCCAGAAAAAATATGCAAAAAGTTTCATGGCATTTCGACTTTGTTCGGTATTGATATCCTACAAAGTAAAAACAAGCAAAAAACAGCAACTGGCACTTGGCACTAAGTTAGTAGGTTAGTCCCTATATATATATATATAATTGCTTCTAAATGTATATAAAACATACATGATTGATACTATAATAGCATGAAACAATAAAAAAATTATAGATACATTGGAGACATATCAAGCATCCCCAAGCTTAATTCCTGCTCGTCCTCGAGTAGGTAAATGATAAAAGTAGAATTTTTGATGTGGAATGCTACTACCATATTCATCATACAATCTTTTGTTTTATAGCATTGACATTTGGACATGAATGATTCAAAGCAATAGTCTATAATTTGATATGAAGACATTAGTACTCAAGCATATGAGCAAGCAACCATGGCATTCAAATTATCAACGCTGAAGAAAGCTATCCTGGCTCATTATGCTCAATCATTGATCCATTCTTGAAACACACTCAAATATTAGCTACATCTAATGCACAAGTATGACAATAGTGTTCCCTAGTTGGTGCTTTATGAGAGAAGATGGAGACTCAAAATAAAAAAATTGCATAAAAGTAAATAGATAGGCCCTTCATAGAGGGAAGAAGAGATTTGTTTTCCAGAGATCATAGCTGAAATTGAGAGATAAAATTATTTTGAGAGGCATGCTTTCCAATATCATCCATGATAGACAAATCATAGGCGGTGCCCAAACAGAAAATAAAGTTTATTTCCTTTCCACCATTCTTAGACAATCCATGGCTAGCCGCATCCACGGATGCTTTCCATACCGACACTTTCCAAGGAATTTATTATTATTATCATATTAATTATTATTTTTATTTCGGGATTGGGCATCCCTATTACCTGCCACACTCTCGTGCAATGCCAAGTGAATAAACACTAATCGTGAGAATAAAATGCCTAGCGTGGAAAATATTGGCCACCCCCTGCCGCTTCATGAGAGGTACGGGCACACAAAATCGAAATTTATTTTTAAAATTAGAGTTGGCACATATAAATTTACTTGGAGCAGCATGGAAGTACCACATATAGGTAGGCATGGTGGACTCATTTAGCACAACTTTAGTTTAAGGAGTTGGATGCACAAGCAGCATTCCCAATTAGCACAAATGAAGGCTATCAAATAGATTGAGAAGCGACCAACTAAAAAAATAAATGGTCATAAACATGCATTAAACATAACTAACACTGAATAACGCACCACAAGTAGGATATAACTTCATTTCATAACTATTGACTTTCGTGCTTGCATAGGGAATCACAAACCTTAACACCAATATTCTTACTAAAGCTTACACACCAACATGACTCACATATTAGTATCTCCATATCACAAAACTATTGCAAGGAATCAAGTTTATAATATCCAATGATCTTTTCCTGAAAGTTTTTATTATATCCCTCTTGAATACTCATCACTTTGGACAAAGTTCTTATCTCGTGCAAATTACCATTACTATTATTAACTCTCAAAATAATATAAGTGAAGCACGAGAGCATAAAGATTTCTACAAAATCATATAAACTCTCAAAATAATATAAGTGAAGCATGAGAGTACATATTTCTTCAAAATTAAGTCACCACTGTGCTAAAAAAGATTTAAGTGAGGCACTAGATCAATTGCCTAGCTCTAATAAATTTTAAGTGAAGCACATTGAGCAATTATAATAAATCATAATAAACTTATGGCTCTCTCAAATAGGTGTGTCCACCAAGGATGACTATGACAAACTAAAAATCAAAACAAGCAAAGACTCGGATATTACAAGACGCTCTAAGAAAATCTCAGGGTATGTGACGAATAAAAATATAGCTCCAAGTAAAATTAGCGATGGTCATTAGAAGAAAGAGAGTATGCCTTCCGGGGCATCCCCAAGCTTAGTTGCTTGGGAGTCCTTGAATATTACCTTGGGGTGCCTTGGGCATCCCCAAGCTTAGGCTATTGCCACTCCTTATTCTTTCATCTATCGTGATCTCACCCAGAACTTGAAAACTTCAATCACACAAAACTTAACAAAACCTTCGTGAGATCCGTTAGTATAAGAAGACAAATCACTACTTTAAGTACTGTTTCAAACCTATTAATATTTTGTTATTGCATTAAACCAACTGTATTATAACTTTACCATGGCTTATCCCCCCCCCCCGATACAATCCATAGATTCATCGAAATAAGCACACAATGCAACGAAAATAGAATCTGTCAAAAATAGAACAATCTGTAGAAACCTGAATTAAGCTCATACTTCTGTAACTCTAAAAATTATGAAAAATTAGGACGACGTGTGAAATTTTTATATTACTTATGTGGAAAAAATCAGAGCAAACACGTATATGTGAATTTACAAAATTCCAGAACTGGCCGCAAAAGTTTCTGTTTTTCCATAGGATCAAGTCAACTATTATCCAACATATTCCTAAAGGCTTTACATGGTACAAACACTAATTAAAACATAAAAAGCACAATCATAACAGTAGAATAATTGTGTCTTTATTAAAAACAGATAAGAAGCAAAAAAACTAAAGGATAACTATTGGGTTGCCTCCCAACAAGTGATACTGTTTTATGCCCCAAGCTACACAATGCATAGTTTCAAATATTGTCATCTTTTGGTTTCCAACTTGTAAATCACACATCCATAATTCCAAAGAGTTCTATCATGAATATTTTTAATGATCATGCTTCTAGGAGCAAAGTTAATCATGCTTCTTGGAGCAAAGTTAAAGAATCCATTCTCGCAAGTAGGTTTCTTTATCAACTCAACAAAACTAGGGTGAACACAAATGATCATCTGAAGATCTTCGTTGTTACTACTATAAGTGAAACCTTTATTTTTAGGGACATAAGTAAACTTTAAATTCTTACTAGGACGAGCCTGTTCAATATTTTAATGAAAGAAAAGGCAGAGCTCAAATTGTTAAAAATGTCTTCCAGCTTGTCGATTCTAGCGGGACTTTGTTCTACCCTTTCATTGACTATTGGTTCTTTATCCTTTAGCATCTTAAGTGTAATCCCTACCTTTGATCCAAATTGAGTGATATGGTTGTGAATCTTTTTATCCAAATTTTCAATATGCTGGTGAGCATTTTCTTTTCAATAGCATCTAGTCTTTGCATAACTTGTTCCAGAGTTAAAACCGTTTCATTAATAGTGATAGGTGGCGATCCCACTAAGTGTCCCATAGCATTGAAAGCATACATAGGGGTACAACTCAAGAAATTCCCTCCGGTAATAGTATCAAGAATGAATCTATACCAATTAGTAATGCTGACATAAAAATTGCAAAGAAGGATAGTAGTGGATTGCTTACGAATATATCTATTATGAGCATCCCAAATTCTGTACCAAGCATCTTTTAAAATCTCTACCCCTTTTCTTAAAATTGAGAACTTCATTTTTAGGTGTACACGGAACAAGAGAAGAACCATAACGATGAAGTGATCAAGCAAATAAAAAGGCAAACAGAAAATATTTTTTTTATTTTTGTAAAAAAAATTTAGAAGTGGAGGAGATGAAAACAAGAGGCAAATGGAAAATAAAGTGAATGCAAGGAGATGAAAGTTTATGCACAGATACATGATAGATGTTGATGATGTCTCCCTGCAACGGCGCCAGAAATTCTTCCTGCTACTAATAGCTATGTTGAGATTTCCTCGAAGAGGAGATGATGATGCAGTACAATAGAGATAAGTATTTTCCTCAGTTATGAAACCAAAGTTATCAATCCAGTAGGAAAACCAAGCAACACTATGTAAACATCACTTGCAGACAAACAAGAAAACTTGCAACCCAACGCGTAGAGGGGTTGTCGATGACTTAAAGGTTACGAGCAAGATTAAATTGTACAGTTTTTGATAGATAAATCTGACAAAAATAAAAAATAAAAGAAATAAAAGAAAATTGCTGAAAAGTATTTTTAGTTTTAATATATGATAAAAGATAGACCCGGGGGCCATAGTTTTCACTAGAGGCTTATCTCGAGAAAATAGCATACGGTGGGTAAACAAATTACTATTGGACAATTGATTGAAAAGCAAATAATTATGATGATATCCAAGGAAATTATGAAACATTGGCATCACGTCCAAGACTAGTACACTGAAACGATTCTGCATCTACTACTAGTACTCCACACAACGACAGCTATCCAGCATGCATCTAGTGTATTAAGTTCATAAGAACAGAGTAATGCTTTAAGCAAGATGACATGATGTAGACAAGATAAACTCATGTATGAATAAACTGTTGGTGAACGTAGCATGCAATTTCAAAAAAAATCCTACGATCATGCAAGATCTATCTAGGAGATGCATAGCAACGAGAGGGGGAGAGTGTGTCCACGTACACTCGTAGACCAAAAGCAGAAGCATTAACTTAACGCAGTTGATGTAGTCGAACGTCTTCGCAATCCAAACAATCAAGCACCGAATGTATGGCACCTCCGAGTTCAGCACACGTTCAGCTCGATGATGTCCCTCGAACTCTTGATCCAGCAAAGTGTCAAGGGAGAGTTTCGTCAGCACAACTGCGTGGTGACGGTGATGGTGATGTGATCCACGTAGGGCTCCGCCTAAGCACTAAGACAATATGACCAGAGGAGTAAACTATGGAGGGGGCACCTCACACGGCTAAGAGAACAATGGATGTGCTTTGGGGTGCCCCTACCCCGCATATAAAGGAGGAGGGGAGGAGGCCGGCCTAAGGGGGCGCGCCATGGGGGGAAGCCGACTAGGACTCCTAGTCCAAGTCTTCCCCCCCCTTCCTTCTTTCGGAGGGGGAAAGGGGGAGGGAGAGGGGGAAGGAAAAGGGGGTCGCGCCCCCTTCCCCTTGTCCAATTCGGACAGCCCATGGGGGGTGCGCCACCCCTTGTAGGCTCCCCTCTCTCTCCACTATGGCCCATGTAGGCCCATTACTTCCCCGGGGGGTTCAGGTAACCTACCGGTACTCCAAAAAATACGCGAAACATTCCGGAACCATTCCGGAGTCCAAATACTATCATCCAATATATCAATCTTTACCTCTTGACCATTTTGAGACTCCTCGTCATTTCTGTGATCTCATCCAAGACTCTAAACAATCTTCGGTCACCAAAACACATAACTCATAATACAAATCATCATCGAAAGTTAAGCGTGCGGACCCTACAGGTTCGAGAACTATGTAGACATGACCGAGACACATCTCCGGTCAATAACCAACTGCGGAACCTGGATGCTCATATTAATTCGTACATATTCTATGAAGATCTTTATCGGTCAACCCGCAATGATAACATACGTTATTCCCTTTGTCATCGGTATGTTACTTGTCCGAGATTCGATCATCGGTATCTTCATACCTAGTTCAATCTTGTTACTGGTGAGTCTCTTTACTCGTTCCGTAATGCATCATCCCACAAGTAACTCATTAGTCACATTGCTTGCAAGGCTTATCGTGATGTACATTACCGAGAGGGCCCATAGATACCTCTCCGATACTCGGAGTGACAAATCCTAATCTCGATCTATGCCAACCCAACAAACACCTTCGAAGACACATGTAGAGCATCCTTATAATCACCTAGTTACGTTGTGACGTTTGATAGCACACAAGGTGTTCCTCCGGTATTCGGGGGTTGCATAATCTCATAGTCAAAGGAATATGAATAAGTCATGAAGAAAGCAATAGCAATAAAACTTAACGATCATTATGCTAAGCTAATAGATGGGTCTTGTCCATCACATCATTCTCCTAATGATGTGATCCCATTCATCAAATGACAACACATGTCTATGCTTAGGAAACTTAACCATGTTTGATTAACGAGCTAGTGAAGTAGGCATACTATGGACACTTTGTTTTGTCTATGTATTCACACATGTATCAAGTTTCCGGTTAATACAATTCTAGCATGAATAATAAACATTTGTCATGATATAAGGAAATATAAATAACAACTTTATTATTTCCTCTAGGGAATATTTCCTTCATAAACACCATCTTTTTACCCTTAATAGCAACAATACATACATGTCATGTCCCTTTCTGTCACTGGGATTGAGCACCACAAGATCGAACCCATTATAAAGCACCTCTTCCCATTGCAAGATAAATCAATCTAGTTGGCCAAACCAAACCAATAAATTAGAGACAAAATACAAAACTATATTATTCATGCATAAAAGAGTTCAGAGAAAACTCAAATAATATTAATGGATAGATCTGATCATAAACTCACATTTCATAAGATTCCAACAAACACACCGCAAAAAGTCATTAAATCAAATAGATCTCCAAGAAGACCAAGGAGAACATTGTATTGAGAATCAAAAAGCGAGAAGAAGCCACCTAGCTACTAACTATGAAACCATAGGTCCGTGCTAAACTACTCACGCATCATCGGAGGGGCAGCACGGATGATGAAGAACCCCTCCGTGATTGATTCCCCCTCCGGCAGAGTGCCAGAAAGGGTCCCCAGAAGGGATCTCTCAAGAACAGAGGCTTGCGGGGCGAAAAAGTATTTTGTGGACTCCCTGACAGGTTTCTTGATTTTAGAGTATTCATTGAGGCGGAGTTAGGTCAAACTGAGGCTCGTGGGCCCACTAGGCACCAGGGCGCACCCCAGGCCCCTGGCACACCCTGGTGCCCATTGGTCCACTCCTTCGTCTTCTTGTTCCTTCCCGAAGCTTCCAGGGTCTCTTATTGCCAGAAAAAATTCTCCAAAAAGTTTCGTGGCATTTGGACTTCATTTGGTATTGATATTTTGCAAAGTAACAAACAAGCAAAAGAAACAATAACTAGCACTAGGCACTAAGTTCGTAGGTTAGTCCCAAAATATGATATAAAGTTTCCTTCAAATGTATATAAAACATCGAGAAAAATCTTCATCAGTGCTCCAAGCAATTTTCGATTTCAATTAACTGATTTATGATCGCATGGTAAGTTGGAATTGGCCCAAGAAAGTTACTTAGGTGAACTATATATAACAAGAGGCTGAGTATATTGTCGCTTTAGAAGCAACAATAGACGGTGATGAATCAAAATTTCATTTATGAATTTGGTTTGGTTCTAGATGATTGTGCCAATGGAACACTGTTTTCAATAATGGTTCCATAGGTCAGTCTAAGGAACCATAGGCCCTACCAGTGATTCAATACATACAAAGCCAGTTTCACACAAATTATCAATTCATGTGAAAGCACGACAAATGCATTGAAATGCAAACGATACACACTGATCTGAAGATGTCATGATCCAATAGGATGAAGGCTATACCACAATCAGAGGATGGACAAACACCGGATTGCCATTGGCGTAAATGGAAATCTGCTAACTAGATTATTGACTCTAGTGCAAGTGGGAGTCTCTTGGAAATATGCCCTAGAGGCAATAATATTGTATTATTATATTTACATATTCATAATTGAGAGTTTATATTCCATGCCATAACTGCTATGATCCTAGAATGTGCGATTCAGTGGAAAACTCATATGCATGTGTGGAATGATAAAAGGTAAAATAAGATTCCTAGTCTCGCCTCTAAGACTAGCTCAAGTGTTGCTGGTGATCACGTTTTCCGGATCTTAGGATATCATTAAATGTAACGATAGTCCTAAAAGAACATTAAGGGTATGATGTTAAAAGAACAATCATATTGAATCGACCCAAACTTGTTTGTTATACTTTGAGATTATATCGTCACAAATCAATTGTTATAGCATGGAGAGTTAACATGTGTTTTAGTTTCTTAGACCATGAGAGTATCATAGTCACTTCTTACCATAAAATGTACTTTGGTGTTGCTCAAACGTCATATGTAACTAGGTGATCATAACGACAACTCACACGTTTATCGGAAAGTTTAACAAGGGACTTGATAGATCGAGAGTGTAGTTTGCTCCTCTGATGATGGAGAGATATTCTTAGGGCCCTATTGGTGTGACGTCATACATCTTCGTCTGTGTCAGGACCCCGATTCCAAGTCACATCGATCTAGTCGGTAATACCTCATATCACATTGCGGCCTCACGCACGGTATCCCACGGGTGTCGCCTTACCATGGCCCGGGGCCGTTTGCGCCTTTCGGCACACGTATATGATAGTGTCGCTAGCATCCATATGACAGAGAACCCAGGCCGACATGGCTAGTCGTGAACCCAAAGCGGCACAGACCTATGGAGACAGGCATACATGAATCACATCGAGCATGTCGGTCATCAGTGAGTGAATCCGGGCTGTAGCACGAGGCTAACAGGACTCCGGGGAACCCGGGCTATAGCAGGCTAGGCAGGACTCCGGATGTCACCGCATGACATTTCCCCGACGGGGCAGGCATAGGAACGAAGTGAAACACATGCTGGCCAGTCAAGTGCTCTGAATAGTAGTGCTGGGCTAGCAGGACTCCGGTGAACCGGGCTGTAGCAGACTACTATGGCTCGAGGAACACTAGACTACATTTCCCCATAAGAAAGGCTGCCAGGGATAAACAACTAGATTGTCGGATCCCACTCATACCAAGCATTTCAATCATACACACAATATGCCCGATATGAGTACATACAACATGGCATCACAACAAAACTCTACAACTCAAGTACTTTATTTAAAGGCTCCAGAGAGCCATACATGACATGTTCATACAGGTAGGGGTCACATGACCCGACACTCAAGTCATACAAGCATACAAGCACAAGCGGAAGTAAATAGTCTGAGTACAGACACTAGAAAGCAAGAAGGCTTCCGAAGCCTGTCTATCTACATAGGGCCCTCCATGGCCAGGATCACCACCTGGGTGGCTAGTCACTCGTCGACATCAAGGTCTACGTAGAACCCATCGGAGGGGGCGGCGTTGTCGTCTAAAAACAGTAATTAAGCAAACAAGAGTACAAAGGTACTTAGCAAGTCTTACAACAGAACGTACTATAATGCTCAATCTCAAGAAGGTGGTGGAGTTATTGCAGCAAGCCAGCTTTGACTCTTGGCTAAGCTATCCTACGAGACTCCACTAGTAAAAATAGTTTTCGCACACGAGTCCACTACTCACCAATACAATACTCCACCGGGGATCCTCCCTCGTCATCCTACGAGAGGGCCATCCTCGGTACTCACACTTATCTTGACTCTTTTAGTAGTATCCATTAACTTGTCTATGAACTGTATAGGCAACAAAGTAGTCCTTTACCACGGACGCGGCTATTCGAATTGTTTTATAACCTGCAGGGGTGTACTTCATCACACATGTTTCCACCACTTAGCGTCTGCACACGACATGTGCTCGGCAGACTTCAAGCGAAAACCGACGTGGGTGTAGACCACGACCTAACTAACCTCACAAGTCTCTAGTCAAGGTTTATCGCCTATTCAGGTTCCATCCGCAAGGAAATCCGGCTGGGGTGTCCTCAATGGCCCCAAACGATGTGTACAGGGTCCCGAGACGCCAAACGGGCGCCCGGCATACCCGGCCACAGTGTATCTACCGCATCATAGCCCACCCCTAGGGTCAGCGCTATGCACGGCTGCCAACACATAACCTACAAACACCAGAAACTAGTTGCAACTCTTGGACAGAGGGCGAGAGGGGTCAGTAAGTCGAGCGGGGTCATATTTTAGGGCCCAATGTGTGGTAGTAGCTGAATCTTAAATCACGCATACATATCTCAGTTCTTATGGACGGCCTCAATGAAACAACCCACCATGTACTCCTACATGGCCTCTCATCGATACCTTTACCAAAACATGTTCAACACATCCCTCACATTACCGACATAATCATTTCACTCTAGCCCATCACCCAGTCGAACTAGACCTGACAAAACTCTAAGCATAGCAGGCATAGCAAGGTAGGAATCACATACATGGCTCAATCAACTCCTACACATGCTAGTGGGTTTCATCTATTTACTATGACAATGACAAGTCATGTAGAGGATAAGGGTTCAAATACCGTAGCACACAGCAGTTTGAATCGCGTTGTCTTAATTTAGTAAACAAGAGCAGAAGCGAGAACATGGGTTTGTATCGGAATGATCAATGGGTTGCTTTCCTGTTGTAGTGGTAGTTGGGTACTGCCCTTCAGACGGATACTCGGGGTTATCCTCGGAGGCAGAACCTACCACAAAAGACACACCGAACATAATCAACACATGACAATATGCAACAATATGATGCATGCTATGACATGGCAAAATGAATGTGTCTTGGCCTAATGCAAGCTAAAACAGAAAGGAATGAACCCATTTGAATCAAAGATTCAAATGATAGTTCATTTATCTTAGCCTTATTA
This sequence comes from Triticum monococcum, assembly GCA_034509565.1. Classification (NCBI taxonomy): domain Eukaryota; kingdom Viridiplantae; phylum Streptophyta; class Magnoliopsida; order Poales; family Poaceae; genus Triticum; species Triticum monococcum. The sequence continues at coordinate 445,654,662 of CM067845.1, forward strand.
GTGCATTATCTTATTTTGCTTAAACAACAAGGTTATCTTGTTTTATCATGCATAAAACCATTACAGATGGATAGATTGAATTTTTCTGATCATTTTTCATATATAAATCTTTGCATTTGGAGCTATGGTTGATTTTCTATGGTTTTTAGAAGTTTTGGCTATTTTCTGGAATTTCCTATTAAAGAATAAATCCAGTAATTGAATTAATGCGTCAGCATGACATAGGTGTAACGTCAACGGGTCAACTGGGTCGGCCAAGTCAAACCTGACTGGTGGGCCCTGTCTGTCAGTGACTCAGCTAATTAACAGAATTAAATTAACACTAATTAACTATCAGTGGAGCCTGGGCCCACATGTCAGTGACTAAACTAATTAAAATTAGTTAAAACTAATCCTAAACTACTTAGCAGGCCGGCCCCACCTGTCATAGACTCAGGGGGGGTCAACCTGGGCCCACACGGGGGTCAAACAAGGTCAACTCGCCGGTGTCTAGCCGCCGGCGAGGCCAGACGCGGCGGAGCAGCGCGGCATTTGCACTCCGGCGACCAAAAGGACGGTGGAGACTATCTACATGATGCGGGGAGGAAGCCGCATCGAGTGGTGGCAGTGGGTGGAGCTGGGGTGGCCGGAAACGTCGTCGGCGACGAGTTTGGCGGTGGCTGGAGCTCGGGTAAGGTTGAACTAGTCGCTAGGGGGCACGGGAGGCGCGTGGATTGGTGCATTGAGCTCCTGGAGGTGCGGTAGGACTAGTGGACAGGGTGGCGTGGCCATTGGGTGGCCGGAGCCTCATCGGCAACGAGCTCCACGGTGGTGCATGCGGGTGAGCTACGTGCGGTCGCTACGGGGCTCGAGAGAGAGAGAACGGAGAGGGTGGGGAGGTGGCTGAGCTCACGGGGGTCTCGCCGAGGCAGTCGGCGAGGTCGGGAATGAGCTGATGCGGCGGGGACGGCGAAGGGGATCTCCGGTGGCCGGAGTTGAGGACGAGCTGGGTGCAGGGTCTCCGGGGCGAGCGAGTGCTCGGGGCTCTGCCTACTCGATGTAGTCGATGACGGCGGAGCTTCCTGGCACGATGAGGCAACGAATGGACGGCGGTGGCTGCAGTGGAGCTTGTCGGCGGCGACGGCTGCGCTTGGCAGGGAGATGGGGAGAGAGCCAGAGAGGGGGAGAGGCCACAGGGAGAGTGGGAAGAAAGAGAGGGAGATGTGGGGGTCGGCGTGGCACTCGTAGACGCCTCCAGGGCGTCGGCGGAAGCAGGAGGTGGCTGGCGTGTGGCCACGGGCGCCGGCCACGTGCTCCTCGTCCTCCTAGCGAGAGGAGGAGGACGACTAGCAAGAGCCAGTGGACTGGGCCGAGCCGGGTGGGCTAGTGGGCTGCGCCAGGTAACTCCCTGTTCTTTCTCTCCTTTCTGTTGTTCATTTATTCTATTATTTCTGTAACTTCAGGGCTTTATTAAAAATGCCAGGGCATTACCATAAATCATAAAATTAATCATGGCCATTGCTTAGATTATATCCAACAGCAAACATTTTAGTTTATGATTATTTGAGCATTTAAAATATTTTATAGCATTTAAATGCCCAAATGCAAATACTATAAGGATTAATCCAATGACCTTAGATGTCCTAGAAAAATGTGCACCATTTTTGTCAGGGGTTTTAACCCAAAACAAAAAGGGTGGGCTTTTTAGAAGGGCATTTCAGGTTCATTGAAAAAGTTTTTAGTAAATCCTAGTTGTTCCAGGGGGGTGCTGGGGGTTCTGTCATCCCCATTTCAAATTTAAGAGGAATTTAAACATGATGCACACTCTAATGCTTGAACTAGCTAGGGTGTGACAACTCACCCCCACTCAAAAGAATCTCGTCCCGATATTTAGGATCCTCCGGGAAGAAGGTGGGGTACTCGAGTCGAAGACGATCCTCCCTTTCCCAAGTGGCTTCTTTCTCAGAGTGGTGTGACCATTCAACCTTGAGAGACTTGATATTATGACGTCGAGTGGTACGCTCGGCTTGATCAAGGATACGAATGGGATATTCCTGATATGAGAGGTTATCTTGTAGATCAAGCGTTTCGTGGTCCACTCCACGGATAGGATCCGTGAAGCAACGCCTGAGTTGAGAAACGTGGAAGACATCATGAACTCTGGAAAGATGCGAAGGTAGTTCCAATTGGTAGGCAACTTCTCCTTGTTTGGCAAGAATGCAAAAGGGTCCGATGTAGCGAGGAGCCAATTTGCCTTTGATACTGAAACAATGGGTTCCCTTTAACGGAGTAACCCGAAGGTAAGCCTTCTCGCCGACTTCAAAAGTCATGAGCTTATGTTTATGATCATATTGGCTCTTTTGACGAGATTGGGCTGTTTTCAATTTCTCATGAATAACACAAACCTGCTGTTCTGCTTCTTGAATCATATCCGGGCCAAAGAGTTGTCTTTCCCCGGTTTCTGACCAGTTAAGAGGCGTTCGACATTTTCGTCCATAGAGACCTTCGAAAGGAGCCTTACTCAAGCTAGCTTGATAACTATTGTTATAAGCAAACTCCGCGAATGGAAGGCATTTCTCCCAACGCATTCCGAACGAGATGACAGAAGCTCGGAGCATATCTTCCAGCATTTGATTGACTCGCTCTACTTGACCACTTGATTGAGGATGGAAGGCGGTGCTAAAAGAGAGACGAGTTCCCATAGCATTTTGGAAACTTTCCCAAAATCGAGAGGTGAAGAGACTCCCCCGGTCTGAGTTAATTTCCAATGGGACACCATGAAGTGACACTATTCGGGAGATGTATAACTCAGCTAGCTGGCTAGCAATGATACTCTCCCAAACAGGTAGAAAGTGGGCTACTTTGGAAAGACGGTCGATCATGACGAAGATGGCATTATTCCCTCTCTTGTTCCTAGGAAACCCAGTGATGAAATCCATACTGATTTTATCCCATTTCCACTCAGGAATAGCCAAAGGTTGAAGGGTGACAGCAGGCCGTTGATGCTCTGCTTTAACACGACGACAAACGTCGCAATTAGCAATGTATTGAGCGATTTCTCTCTTCATCCTAGTCCACCAAAACCTCTGGCGTAGGTCTTGATACATTTTAGTACTAATGGTATGAATGGTGAGAGGGGATTCATGAGCTTCCTTAAGGATCAACTGGCATAGATGTTGTTTCTTGGGAACCACCAAACGGTTCTCGAAGAAGACAGCACCTCGCTCATCCATGGAAAAACATTTAGCAACTCCGCTAGCAATGTTTTCCTTAATCCGGAATATGCCCTTATCACGCTTCTGGGCAGCTATGATTTGATCCATAAGGGTAGGTTTCGCCACCAGGGTGGATAGAAAACCTCGAGGAACAATGTGAAGATTAAGCTTACGAAATTCCTCATGGAGAAGTGGTTGACTTTGTTGTAAGATCAGGTTGTTACAATAGGACTTACGACATACTGCATCACCATGACATTGGCTTTGCCCGGGGTGTAAGTTATTCATAAGTCATAATCCGAGGTCAACTCGACCCAACGTCTTTGCCTGAGATTCAAATCCGGTTGGGTGAAGATATATTTCAAACTTTGGTGATCGGTGAAGATCTCCCAATGATTACCGAGGAGGTAATGTCGCCAAGTTTTGAGTGCATGGACTACAGCTGCAAGCTCTAGATCATGTGTGGGATAGTTTTCCTCATGTGGGTGTAATTCCCGTGAAGCATAGGCAATTACCTGACGATCTTGCATGAGTATGCAACCTAGTCCTTGTCGCGAGGCGTCACAATAGATAATAAAGTCCTTGGAGGAATCTGGTGGTACCAGTACGGGAGCAGATGTCAGGCGTCTTTTCAGTTCCTGAAAGCTGAACTCGCACTGTGGAGTCCACTCGAACTTTTTATCTTTCTTGAGGAGTTCAGTTAGAGGTTTAGCAACCATGGAGAAATTCTCGACGAAGCGACGACAGTAGCTCACTAAGCCAAGGAAGCTCCAAACTTGCTTGACCGTCTCAGGTGGAGTCCAATCAAGGACAGCTTGAACTCGCTCGGGATTGACAGCAATACCCTTACCAGAGATTACATGGCCTAGATAGGTCACTTCTGGCAACCAAAATTCAAACTCTGAGAATTTGGCATAAAGGCGATGCTCTCAAAGTTTTGTTAATACCAGCCGTAGATGTTTGGCATGTTCCTCTTCATTCTTGGAGTAGATGAGTATGTCATCGAGGTATACTACGACGAATTTATCCAAATACTCCATGAAGACCGAGTTCATTAACCGAGAGAAGGTGGCTGGGGCATTGGTTAAACCGAAGGACATAACGGTGTACTCGTATTGGCCATAACGAGTAACAAAGGCAGTTCTGGGAATGTCCCCATTTCTGATTTTGATTTGATGGTAGCCCAACCTCAAATCCATCTTCGAAAAGACTGAGGATCCAGCGAGCTGATCATTCAGATCGTTGATCCTGGGAAGCGGATACTTGTTCTTGATAGTGACCAAGTTGACAGGTCGGTAATCGACAACCATTCGATCCGTTCCATCCGTCTTCTTGACGAAGAGGACGGGGCAAGCCCAAGGAGAGGAACTAGGACGGATGAAACCCTTTTTCAAGGACTCATCGAGTTGGTCCTTAAGCTCGGCTAGTTCTAAAGGTGCCATCTTGTAGGGTCTTCTAGAAATTGGAACGGTTCCTAGAACAAGGTCTATCACAAACTCGACATCCCTGTCAGGTGGAACACCTGGCAGTTCTTCTGGAAAGACATCCAGAAAGTCTCGGACTACTGGAACATCTTCAAGGTCTGGAAGGGGGTTGGCGTTTAGGGAGTAAAGCTGACGCTTGGCCACTCGAGTTAAGACATTGATTGTCTTGCCCGATGGGTGGGTAAGTTGAACGGTTCTAGTGGCACAATCAATCTTAGCATAATGAGCTGACATCCAGTCCATACCCAAGATGATGTTTATGTCCGAGGACTTGAGAGCTATTAAGGATGCAAGGAAGACAAGTCTATCGACAAGAATTTCGTTCCCATGGCTTACTCTAGAAGTTTGCCATCTAGAGCCAAGGGTTTGAATTTCCATGGTAGAGGGCATGTCACAGAATGTTGTGTTATGCAATCGAGCATAGTTCTCGGATATGAATGAATGAGATGCTCCAGTATTGAAAAGAACAGATGCCAGATGGCAATTAACAAGGAGCGTACCAAGGACGACGTTAGGATCCTCATGAGCCTCCTCGGCTGAAACATAGTTGACATGGCCACGTGCAGTGGTGACTGGCTTGGCATAGAATGTCTTTCCCGCTGGTTTACCACGGCCAACAGACTTTCCAGACTGATTGGGGTTGTTCTGGGGACACTCTCGACTATAGTGACCCGGCTCTCCACACTTGAAACATGTCACCACATTGGGGCGTGGAGCAGCATTAGCAGTGGGGCCACCATAGGGCTTGGGCGGTACAAACTGCTAGTTGGGACGAGGCGCCTCAAAGGATGGCCTCAGAATGAACCTGGGTGGCAGTACCGTGCTTGGGATCCACACCCGGCGCTTCTGAGCTCCAGAGCCAGATGAAGAGCCAAAATCACGGGAGTGCTTGCGTGAAGTGTCATAATCAGTCTGGCTTGTCTCAGCGCTGATGGCTTTATTGACCAACTTCTGAAAGGATGTGCACTCGTGCAGACGAAGATCGCGGTGAAGCTCAGGGCTAAGTCCCTTGCGGAACCTTACCTTCTTCTTAGCATCGGTAGATACCTCTTCAGGAGCGTAACGTGCCAGATTCCCAAATTCACGACTATATGCATCCATAGTCAGTCTTCCTTGGGTGAAATTGCAGAACTCCTCCCTCTTTCGATCTATGAGACCTTCCGGAATGTGATGCTCACGGCAAGCCTCACTGAATTCAGCCCAAGTAGTGATTTGGCCGACCGGGCGCATAGCTTCAAAATTTTCCCACCAAAGGCTAGCAGGACCTTCGAGATGATAGGCAGCATAAGTAACCTTGTCGGCTTCGTCTACGTTGGCAGAACGTAGCTTGTGGGTGATGCTGCGAAGCCAGTCATCCACGTCGAGGGGCTCGACGGAATGGTTAAACTTTGGTGGGTACAGCTTGATAAAGTCATTGATTGACACCAAGTCATTTCGCGGATGGCGTGCAGTGTTCTGCTCAATCCGCTCCAGTAAGCGGTTAGTCTCATGCTTGTTTCTTTCCGCCTCCAGCATCACTTCAGCCAGAGAGGGCGGGTGAGGCAGATTTTCACCCCCTAGTTGCACTGGCTTCCCCCTGCTCCAGGGTAGCAGGGTTGCTGCGGGTGTTGACCATCCTAGGAGAAAACGAGACAACGGTTTAGATAAGGATGGCTCAAACTTAGCAAGGAAGTGCAGAATGTAATGGATAACACGGAATGCAGAGATGTTCATCCGTATGTCATGGTAATATAAAACTGCCATATATATATATACCAACGGTCATACACACCATACATAGTTTAGTACAAGCCTAGGCTACAGTACAACTATGTTGAAAGACGTTACATCTCATCGGGGGCATTCCAAGCTCCTATACATTATTTGTCTACACCTCCGGAATTGATTACACACAAAGTCATATTCCACAAGTCACGCAGGACAGTGGAGATACAACTATTACAATACTAGTGATACTACTACTAACTCAGACTGCTCCGTAGTAGCCCTCATAGAAGTCACCTCCATAGCCTGGAAGTTCAACGTGATCATCTGGGAACGGACGGTCCTGAGGAGCTTGTGGACCAAAGGGGCTAGGATGAGGTCTTGGACCAACAAACGGTGGCCTGCGGGGACCACGGGGAGGGGTGATGCCTCCCACATCATGCCAATCCACCATGTCTGGCAGAGCAGATCTCACAGGATATAGATCCCTTGTATCCATACATCCTGCTTGCACTGCAGGTGCAAACTGAGTCAATGTGGCCCAATGATCAGCACGGGTGTTGAAAAGCTCCAGCCTCAAGGCCCGATTCTCTCGGTCCTTATCATCGAGCATCTCGGCAGTGGTACGAGTTAATGAGTCCTCCTGAGTGGAGTTAGCATAGATAGCCTGAAGATACCCTTGCGCTCCCAGAAGTGAAGCTGGCATGTAACGGAAGTCGGTGTTCTGAAGCAGGCCAGTCCGGACTCGCATGATGGTCATCATGGAATATGCAGCATCCTGCACAGCCATCTCAACAGTAACCCCGAGTCCATAGGAACAGTGGAGGGGCTCGGTAGATCCAGGATAAGAAGGAAATATCCTGACGGTGCAGAAATATTGGCTTTGATTAAAGTCTCGGAACTGCTCTTCGACAGTGTATTCGGGATACCAACGGTAACCCGTCTCGATCATTACCCCGACTAACAAAGCAGTATGACCGGGCACATCAAGGCACCGGGTCAGGCGAACCACTTGGTTTTGAGCACGAGTGGCCATCTGAAAGCACAACCACAATGCAAAGACATTAGAATTTCTAGGGAAAATTGGACAGCATAATAGCTGTAAATGATCAGAAAAAGATTTGAGACATCAACAACAGTTTGCAATACCACTCAACAACATCATATCAAGGTTCTGATTCAACTAGCAACATACTAAAAGTAGTAGAAATTGTACTGAGACTTGTAACAACAATCCTATAAGCTACTACAGATTAGTAACACGTGAACCTGATAGAAGAAGAGAGCCAAGTCCTTAACCCACGTTGAATGAGAAGAGAATGAATCAGATCAGAGGGCATAAGGTAAAGAAGTAAAAGATCCTTAAGTTCCCTCCCACAATCAATTCCCCTACATATGACTAAAGCATTTCTAGACTCGACATCGACCAATTTGGCTCAACGAACCTACAGGCAGTCCGGCTCTGATGCCAACGCTGCCAGGACCCCGATTCCAAGTCACATCGATCTAGCCGGTAACACCTCATATCACATTGCGGCCTCACGCACGGTATCCCACGGGTGTCGCCTTACCATGGCACGGGACCGTTTGCGCCTTTTGGCACATGTATATGATAGTATGCTAGCATCCATATGACAGAGAACCCGGGCCGACATGGCTAGTCGTGAACCCAAAGCGGCACAGACCTATGGAGACAGGCATACATGAATCACATCGAGCATGCCTGTCATCAGCGAGTGAATCCGGGCTGTAGCACGGGGCTAACAGGACTCCGGGGAACCCGGGCTGTAGCAGGCTAGGCAGGACTCCGGATGTCACCGCGTGACATTTCCCCGAAGGGACAGACAAAGGAACAAAGTGAAACACATGCCGGCCAGTCAAGTGTCCTGAACAGTAGTGCTGGGCTAGCAGGACTCCGGTGAACCGGGCTGTAGCGGATTACTATCGCTCGAGGAACACTAGACTATATTTCCCCATATGAAAGGCTGCCAGGGATAAACAACTAGATTGTCCGATCCCACTCATACCAAGCATTTCAATCATACACACAATATGCCCGATATGAGTACATACAACATGGCATCACAACAAAACTCTACAACTCAAGTACTTTATTTAAAGGCTCCAGAGAGCCATACATGACATGTTCATACAAGTAGGGGTCACATGACCCGACACTCAAGTCATACAAGCATACAAGCACAAGCGGAAGTAAATAGTCTGAGTACAGACAATAGAAAGTAAGAAGGCTTCCGAAGCCTGTCTATCTACATAGGGCCCTCCATGGCCAGGATCACCACCTGGGTGGCTAGTCACTCGTCGACATCAAGGTCTACGTAGAACCCATCGGAGGGGGTGGCGTTGTCGTCTGAAAACAGTAATTAAGCAAACATGAGTACAAAGGTACAAAGCAAGTCTTACAACAGAACCTACTATACATGCTCATTCTCAAGAAGGTGGTGGAGTTATTGCAGCAAGCCAGCTTTGACTCTAGGCTAAGCTATCCTACGAGACTCCACTAGTAAAAATAGTTTTCTCACACGAGTCCACTACTCACCAACACAATACTCCACCAGGGATCCTCCCTCATCATCCTACGAGAGGGCCATCCTCGGTACTCACACATATCTTGAGTCTTTTAGTAGTATCCATTAATTTGTATATGAACTGTATAGGCAACCAAGTAGTCCTTTACCGCGGACGCGGCTATTCGAATAGTTTTATACCCTGCAGGGGTGTACTTCGTCACACATGTTTCCACCACTTAGCGTCTGCACACGACATGTGCTCGGCATACTTCAAGCAAAAACCGACGTGGGTGTAGACCACGACCTGACTAACCTCACAAGTCTCTAGTCCAGGTTTATCGCCTATTCAGGTTCCATCCGCAAGGAAATCCGGCCGGGGTGTCTTGAACGGCCCCAAACGATGTGTACAGGGTCCCGAGACGCCAAACGGGCGCCTGGCATACCCGGCCACAGTTTATCTACCGCATCATAGCCCACCCCTAGGGTCAGCGCTATGCACAGCCGCCAACACATAACCTACAAACACCAGAAACTAGTTGCAACTCCTGGACAGAGGGCGAGAGGGGTCAGTAAGTCGAGCGGGGTCATATTTTAGGGCCCAATGTGTGGTAGTAGCTGAATCTTAAATCACGCATACAGATCTCAGTTCTTATGGATGGCCTCAATGAAAAAACCCACCATGTACTCCTACATGGCCTCTTATCGATACCTTTACCAAAACATGTTCAACACACCCCTCACATTACCGACATAATCATTTCACTCTAGCCCATCACCCAGATGAACCAGACCTGACACAACTCTAAGCATAGCAGGCATAGCAAGGTAGGAATCACATACATGGCTCAATCAACTCCTACATATGCTAGTGGGTTTCATCTAGTTACTGTGGCAATGACAGGTCATGCAGAGGATAAGGGTTCAACTACCGTAGCACACAGCAGTTTGAATCGCGTTGTCTTAATGCAGTAAACAAGAGTAGAAGCGAGAACATGGGTTTGTATCGGAATGATAAATGGGTTGCTTGCCTGTTGTAGTGGTACGAGGATACTGCCCTTCAGACGGATACTCGGGGTTATCCTCGGAGGCAGAACCTACCACGATAGACACACCGAACATAATCAACACACGACAATATGCAACAATATGATGCATGCTTTGACATGGCAAAATGAATGTGTCTTGGCCTAATGCAAGCTAAAATAGAAAGGAATGAACCCATTTGAATCAAAATTCAAATGATAGTTCATTTATCTTAGCCTTATTAGTGCATTAGCTTATTTTGCTTAAACAGCAAGGTTATCTTGTTTTGTCATGCATGAAACCATTACAGATGGATAGACTGAATTTTTCTGATCATTTTTCATATATAAATCTTTGCATTTGGAGCTATGGTTGATTTTCTATGATTTTTACAAGTTTTGGCTATTTTCTGGAATTTCCTATTAAAGAATAAAACCAGTAATTGAATTAATGCGTCAGCATGACATAGGTGTAACATCAGCGGGTCAACTGGGTTGGCCAGGTCAAACCTGACTCGTGGGCCCTGTCTGTCAGTGACTCGGCTAATTAACAGAATTAAATTAACACTAATTAACCGTCAGTGGTGCATGGGCCCACATGTCAGTGACTAAACTAATTAAAATTAGTTAAACTAAACCTAAACTAATTAGCAGGCCGGCGCCACCTGTCATAGACTCAGGGGGGTCAACCTGGGCCCACACGGGGGTCGAAAAGGGTCAACTCGCCGGCGTCTAGCCGCCGGCGAGGCCAGACGCGGCGGAGCAGCGCGGGATTTGCACTCCGGCGACCGAAAGGACGGTGGAGACTATCTACATGACGCGGGGAGGAAGCCGCGTCGAGTGGTGGCAGTGGGTGGAGCTGGGGTGGCCGGAAACATCGCCGGCGATGAGTTTGGCGGCGGCCGGAGCTCGGGTAAGGTTGAACTAGTCGCTAGGGGGCACGGGGAGGCGCGTGGTTTGGTGTGTTGAGCTCGTGGAGGTGCGGTAGGACTAGTGGACAGGGTGGCGCGGCCATTGGGTGGCCGAAGCCTCGTCGGCGACGAGCTCCGTGGCGGTGCGTGCGGGTGAGCTACATGCGGTCGCTACGGGGCTCGCGAGAGAGAACGGAGAGGGTTGGGAGGTGGCTGAGCTCACGGGAGTCTCGTCGAGGCAGTCGGCGAGGTCGGGGATGAGCTGATGCGGCAGGGACGGCGAAGGGGATCTCCGGTAGCCGGAGTTGAGGACGAGCTCGGTGCAGCGTCTCCGGGGCGAGCGAGCGCTCGGGGCTCAGCCTACTCGATGTAGTCGACGACGGCGGAGCTTCCTAGCACGATGAGGCAAGGAATGGACGGTGGTGGCTGCGGTGGAGCTTGTCAGTGGTGACGGCTGCGCTCGGCGGGGAGATGGGGAAAGAGCCAGAGAGGGGGAGAGGCCACGGGGAGAGTGGGAAGAAAGAGAGGGAGACGTGGGGGTCGGCGTGGCACTCGTAGACGCCTCCAGGGCGTCGGCGGAAGTAGGAGGTGGCTGGCGTGTGGCCACGGACGCCGGCCACGCGCTCCTCGTCCTCCTGGCGAGAGGAGGAGGACGACTGGCAAGAGCCAGTGGACAGGGCCGAGCCGGGTGGACTGGTGGGCTGCGCCAGGTAAGTCCCTGTTCTTTCTCTCCTTTCTGTTTTTCATTTATTCTATTATTTCTGTAACTTTAGGGCTTTATTAAAAATGCCAGGGCATTACCGTAAATCATAAAATTAATCATGGCCACTGCTTAGAATATATCCAACAGCAAACATTTTAGTTTATGATTATTTGAACATTTAAAATATTTTATAGCATTTAAATGCCCGAATGCAAATACTATAAGGATTAATCCAATGACCTTAGATGTCCTAGAAAAATGTGCACCATTTTTGTCAGGGGTTTTAACCCAAAACAAAAAAGGTGGGCTTTTTAGAAGGGCATTTCAGGTTAATTGAAAAAGTTTTTAGAAAACCCTAGTTCTTCCAGGGGGGGTGCTGGGGGTTCTGTCATCCCCATTTCAAATTTAAGAGGAATTTATACATGATGCACACTCTAATGCTTGAACTAGCTAGGGTGTGACAGTCTGGCCAGACACAGGTGACTACATCACGGGCATGCCAAAACATGTCAACGAGAAAGAGAACAAAGCCGGTAACAAGGAGACCGATATACTGAGCATGTGTAGGACTCAAGAGGATACAGATACATCTCACCTCGGGTTTTGTAAAGAATCATGAAGCAAAGGGAACATCACATGATAACCAAAGGTTCACTCGAATGTCATTCTCGTAATTATAGGGATCGATATGGACGTCCAAAGTTCCGCTATCAGTCATTGAATGAAGGGGCTTCATTCATGTCTATGATTTACCAAACCTACAAGGCCACAAGCTTCAGATAATAACAAAATACTAAGTGTTAAAAGGATGAGAGTATCGAGGATTTATTTATGAAATTATGTCATTAATGTTCAGAATAGTTTTGAACGGATTCATAAGTATTTCCAGGTCACCGGAAGGGTTTTAGAGTTTATCGGGCAATACCGGGTATTCCCGATAATTAATATGTAGATGGAAACATTTTTGGTGATGTTCAATTATATATAAAAGGCTCTAGTAATTGTTAGAATGCTTTTATATTTAATTTAATATCAACTGTCCTTAAAAGGCCAAGTGTTGGAAAGCTACTTGGGGCACATGGGCCCAATTAGGTGGTGGCGCCCCTTTCCTCCTTAGGATGGAAGGGGGAGGCCGAGGGGACTCCCCCCCCCTTGTGTGGCGCTTCCTCTCCCCTCTCCAACATATATATACTAGAGGATTTGGACCTTTTGAACACACAAGTTTTGGAGCCTCCTATAGTTCATCAAGTTCTAGTTCTAGTTGGTCCTAGTTGACTAATCAGAGCTAGACCTAGTTCCCCTAATCCTCATAATTAGAAGTTTAGTGTGGTTCTAATATCCTCTTTCTAATTCTTCGGGGACGATTAGCTCTAGACAGCGAACCGCTACCGGATCGTGAAGACCGTATGCTTGCATCCATGTAGAGAGGCCGTGCTTTCGGTCTTCTGTTCAAGGGATCGTTCGAGGGTGGTTCACAAGATCATCATCAACAGTTAGAGGGACTGCAAGTATGATCTACAACAACTCATCTACTTCTGCTGCACTCGGAGTCGGTAACGATCGTTGATCCAAACCCTATATGAATCTTTATATTGTTCATGGGTGATCGTAGGGCTAAATTTTTTGTTTTCTACTATGCTTACTGTCGGTGTCAAAACCGGCAGATCTCTGGTAGGGGGTCCTGAACTGTGCGTCTAGGCGGATGGTAATAGGATGCGGGGGACACGATGTTTACCCAGGTTTGGGCCTTCTTGATGCAGGTAATACCCTACGTCCTGCTTGATTGTTCTTGATAATATGAGTAGTACAAGAGTTGATCTACCACGAGATCGAAGAGGCTAAACCCTAGAAGCTAGCCTATGGTATGATTGTTGTTGTTCTTTTTTTGTCTATCGACTAGCCTGTCCCTGGTTTATATAATGCACTAGAGGCCTTGGATAACAAGAGTCCTAGCCGAATACGCCAGTGGGGGAGGAGTCCTAGTCTTGACCACCAAGTCTTGTGGAATGTTCCTTGTATGCGACAGCTATTCGAACTGGCCCATGAGTATACGGCCATGGGGGTCCTCGGCCCAATCCAACTGATCGGGATACGACGTGATGAGTACCCCCTAGTCCAGGACACCGACACTTACCAACACATACATGGAGGAGCTCCACCGGCGCCACCCCACGCGGGTCTAGGCGGTGCGCCATCTATACGAGGAGTATGCAGTGGGAAGGACAGAGATCATTAACCTCTCCTGCGACAATGAAGTGACTCTGACCCTATGATCGGAGCTGAGTAGAGCGGATTGGAAGAGGCTCGAGAATGAGTCATAGAACGAGTTCGTTTTAGTAAGTTCTACTCTAACTTTTTGTTAAATTATCTAAATATTTATGTAAAATATTCCGAATCTGTGCTAATATCCGTTTATTAACTTTCTGTAGCAGTTTAAAGCAAATTTGTGCATATGCGCACCGAATTTGTGTTTATGTGGCACTCATTTTTTACTCCGCCGAGTATTGGGGATCAGTTAGAAATGAACATTTTTTAGAGGAGAAAATTTAGTCCTCTAAAGGATACTCAGCTCTATCCTCCTCTACATTTCGAGGAATCGGTTAGAGATGCTCTTAGCATGCAGTTTGAAAGAAAAGATCAGTTAAGTCTAATATAAAGAAAATTTTCTATTTTCTATCTGGACATCGATAGTACTTTCATGTCTACTATGCAACTTTTCTTCTTGTAGACGTTGTTGGGCCTCCAAGTGCAGAGTTTTGTAGGAAAGTAGCAATTTTCCCTCAAGTGGATGACCTAAGGTTTATGAATCTGTGGTAGGCGTAGGATGAAGATGGTCTCTCTCAAACAACCTTGCAACCAAATAACAAAGAGTCTCTTGTGTCCCCAACACACCCAATACAATGGTAAATTGTATAGGTGCACTAGTTTGGCAAAGAGATGGTGATACAAGTGTAATATGGATAGTAGATATGGGTTTTTGTAATCTGAAAATATAAAAAACATCAAAGTAACTAGTAACAAAAGTGAGCAAAAACGGTATTGCAATGCTTGGAAACAAGGCCTAGGATTCATACTTTCACTAGTGCACAGTCTCTCAACACTGATAACATAATTGGGTCATATAAGAATCCCTCAACATGCAACAAAGAATCACTCCAAAGTTTCTATCAGAGAATGTAAGATGAAAACGTGCATCAACCCCTATGCATAGGTTACCCCAATGTCACCTCGGGAATCCGTGAGTTGAGTGCCAAAACATACATCAAGTGGATCAATAGAACATCCGATTGCCACCACATATATCCCATCGCAAGACATACATCAAGTGTTCTCAAATCTAATACTCAATCCAACATAACGAAACCTCAAAGAGAAAAACTCAATTCATCACAAGAAGGTAGAGAGGGAAGAACACCGTATGATCCAACTATAACAACAAAGCTCACGGTAGATCAAGATCGTGCCAAATCAAGAACATGAGAGAGAGAGAGAGACAGAGAGATAGAGAGAGAGAGAGAGATCAAACACATAGCTACTGGCACAGAACCTTAGCCCCGTGGGTGAAGAACTCCCTCCTCGTCATGGAGACCGCCGGGATGATGAAGATGTCTTCTGATGATGATTTCCCCCTCCGACACGGTGCCGCAATGGGCTCCTGATTGGGTTTTTGTGGCTACAGAGGCTTGCGGTGGCGGAACTTCCGATCTAGGGTTCTTTTCGGAGGTTTCTATATTTATAAGAATTTTTTACATTGGAAACAAGTCAGCGGGTGCCCTAGGGGCCCACAAGCCATGAGGGCGCACCCCCTAGGCTTGTGGCCTCCTTGGTCACTTCCTGGCCCAGCTCCGGTGCTTCGGGGGTCTCTTTTGGTCCATAAAAAAATCACCGTAAATTTTCAGCCCATTCCGAGAACTTCTATTTCTGCACAAAAAACGACACCACGGTAATTCTATTGAAAACTGCGTCAGTCCGGGTTAGTTCTGATCAAATCTTACCAAAACCATATAAATTGTTGTAAAGATGGCATGAATACTTCATAAATTATAGATATGTTGGAGACGTATCAGCAGCCCCAAGCTTAATTCATGTTCGTCCTCGAGTAGGTAAATGATAAAAAAATAATTTACAAAGTGTGAATGCTAGCAAGTGCACAAGTTTGATTAATGATAATTCCAATCACTTCTTCTAGCTTCATTATATATCATAAACAGTAGCTCATCTCATAAAACTTATCATGATCAAGTAACAAGCTATTCACAAGTTAAAGAATAGACCATAAACTTTCTTTAAAACTAACAAACTATGTTCTCAGTCATCAAACAATTGCAATTCATCTTATTTTCAGGAAGGATCTATGTAAGAGCTTTGATTTAGCAAATTCGACATATTCAACTATCATATAGTCTTTTATGATTGCTGACACTCAAAGCATATTTTTAGAACAAATGGCATCCATCGAACACAAAGAAAGATAGGGGCTTAATGTTTCACCTCCCAACTTTTTTGTCATATAGATAATTGTCAACAACAATAATTCATGATAAAATATATTTGAATGGCCATATATGTTCGGATCTTTCCCCGTCACACGATGCTTGCCAACTAAAGAATAGGTTGGAATGAGAAGGAATACTACCGACTCTTGTATAAAAGTAAAAGATAGGCCCTTCGCAGAGGGAAGCAGAGGTTGTCATGCGCTTTTTATTTTTGGATGTGCAAATCCTTAATGCAAAGGAACGTCACGTTATATTGCCCTTTGTGGTAGCAACCTTTATTATGTAGTTCATCACTTTTATTTCTTTACCATCACAAGTTCATACAACGCTTATTTTCCCTTATAGTAAAAGATCGTACATATTTAGGAGCAATTTTTACTGCTTTTTGCACCGATGACAACTTACTTGAAGGATCTTATTCAATCCATAGGTAGATATAGTGGACTCTCATGGCAGGAAACTGGGTTTAAGGGTTTTGGATGGACAAGCAGTATTCCCGCTTAGTGGAGAAATTTTGGCTAGCAAAAGATTCAAAACAGGAAGTACCACAAGTTGGAGGATCCATAACAATATAACTTCTATACAAATATACCCAAACATAACTCATTACATTGTCTTCCTTGTCCAACTTCAAATAATTTGCTCAAGTTTGAAAATAATTAATGGGGCTCACAATCATAGAAGATGTCCAAGATAGTATATTTATATGTGAAACCTCTCTTCCTTCCATATTCTTTCATGAATTGTTCAAGTGACCAATGCTATGTTTGCTAAATTTCAATAATTTTTACCACCTATACATCTTATAAGTGAAGTCATTACTCCCCATGGGATAAGCATATGAAACATATATAATTTCAGTTTTATGATATTCTATTCATTCAACCATTTACTCATAGGATATAAGTGAAGCACGAGAGCAAATGATCAACTACTCCAAAAAGATATAAGTGAAGATCAATGAGTAGTTGAATAATTATGTAGCTATGTTGAAGACTCTCTAATTTAAAATTTAAGATCTTGGGATATTATTAAAACATCAAGCAAAACAAAATAAAATGACATTCCAAGGATAGAACATATCATGTGAATAAGCAAAAACTTAGGTTCAACCAAAACTGACCGATCATTGATGAAGAAGAAAGGTGGGATGCCAACCGGGGCATCCCCAAGCTCAAATGCTCGAGACTTCTTGAAATGTTAGCTAGGGATGCCTTGGGCATCCCCAAGCTTGAGCTCTTGTGTCTCCTTAATTTGTCTCATATCACGGTTTCCCTAATACTTAAAAACTTCATCCACACATAACTCAACAAGAACTCGTGCGATAAGTTAGTATAAATGAATGCAAAACCTTATCGTTCTCTACTATATAAAATCACTAAAATTATAATTTGACATCGCATACAAAATGCCTCTGCAAATTTAATACTTCCATCCTTAAATAGAATCACTAAACAAGCAAACATATGCAAACAATGCAAACCTGACACCAATCTGTCTAAACAAGATAGTTTGTAAAGAATGCAAGAAAATCCATACTTCTCTAACCCCAAAACTTATGAAAATTAGGAAAATGTAGAAAATTTATATATGAATGATGTGTCAAAAATTCAGGATTTTATCACGTCCAGTGAATTTTAGAAATTCTGCTACTGGACACAAAAGTTTCTATTTTTGCAGAGAATCAAGTCAAATATCATCCTCACTAAACCAAAGGCTTTACTTGGCACTTTATTGAAACAAAAGCTATAAAACATGATTACTACAGTAGCATAATCATGTGAACACACCAAAAATAGTAGGTATAAATATTGGGTTGTGTCCCAAGAAGCGCTTTTCTTTAATGCCTTTTTAGCTAGGCATGACGATTTTAATGATGCTCACGTAAAAGATAAGAATTGAAAAATGGGAGCATCATGAAGCACATGACTAGCACATTTAAGCCTAACCCACTTCCTATGCATAGGTATTTCCTGAGCGAACAACTTATGGGAACAAGAATCAACTTGCGTAGGAAGGCAAAACAAGCATGACTTCAAAAATTTCAACACATAGAGAGGAAACTTGGTATTATTGTAATATGTAAAAGCATATATTCCTCTCTCATAATAATTTTCAGTAGCGTTGTGAATGAATTCAACAATATAGTTATCACACAAAGCAGTATTTTCATGATCCACAAGCATAGAAATTTTACTACTCTCCACATAAGTAAATTCTTCTCATTCATAGTAGTGGGAGGAGCAAATTCAACAAAATAGCTATCATGACATACTTGATTAAAATCATGATGACAAGTTTCATGGTTATCATTAATCTTTATAGCATACATGTCATTACAATAATCATCATAGATAGCAAAATTTTCTCATAATCAATTGGAACCTCTTCCAAAATAGTGGATTCATCACTAAATAGAGTCATGACCTCTCCAAATCTACTTTCATAAATATTGTGAAAAGATTCAACACCCTCTAAAATACTGGGATCATTAACTAGAGTTGACACTCTTCCAAACCCACTTTCATCAACATAATCATCATAAATAGGAGGCATGCTATCATCATAATAAATTTGCTCATCAAAACTTGGGGGACTAGGAATATCATCTTCATCAAACATAGCATCCCCAAGCTTATGGCTTTGCATTAGCATCATGGATATTCAAAGAATTCATACTAACAACATTACAACCATGCTCATCGATATCATTCAAAGATTTAGTGCCAAACATTTTATTGACTTCTTCTTCTAACACTTAAGCACAATTTTCCTTTCCATCATTTTCAAGAAAGACATTATAAGGATGAAGTATATGAGGCAACCTCAATTCCATTTTTTTGTAAGTTTCTTTTATAAACCAAACTAGTGATAAAACAAGAAACTAAAAGATTCAATTGCAAGA
Organism: Triticum monococcum; assembly: GCA_034509565.1. Taxonomy (NCBI): domain Eukaryota; kingdom Viridiplantae; phylum Streptophyta; class Magnoliopsida; order Poales; family Poaceae; genus Triticum; species Triticum monococcum. The sequence goes on from CM067845.1 coordinate 445,673,609, forward strand.
TCTAAAGATATACCTTCAAGCACTAACCTCCCTGGCAATGGCACCAGAAAAGAGCTTGACGTCTACTACGCAACCTTTTCTTGTAGACGTTGTTGCGGCTCCAAGTGCAGATTCTGTAGGACAGTAGCAATTTTCCCTCATATGGACGACCTAAGGTTTATCAATCCGTGTGGGGTGTAGGATGAAGATGGTCTCTCTCAAACAACCCTGCAACCAAATAACAAAGAGTCTCTTGTGTCCCCAACACACCCAATACAAATGGTAAATTGTATAGGTGCACTAGTTCGGCGAAGAGATAGTGATACAAGTGTAATATGGATATTAGATATGGGTTTTTGTAATCTGAAAATATAAAAAAAGCAAGGTAACTAGTAACAAAAGTGAGCAAAAATGGTATTGCAATGCTTGAAAACCAGGCCTAGGGTTTATACTTTCACTAGTGCAAAGTCTCTCAACAATGATAATATAATTGGATCATATAACAGTCCCTCTACATGCAACAAAGAATCACTCCAAAGTTTCTATCGGGGAATGTAGGACGAAAACGTGCATCAACCCCTATGTGCTACCTCTTGAGCATGCGTTGGTTTTCCCTTGAAGAGGAAAGGGTGATGCAGCAAAGTAGCGCAAGTATTTCCGTCAGTTTTCAAGAACCAAGGTATCAATCCAGTACGAGACTACACGCAAATCCCCTAGTACCTGCACAAACAAAGAAGAACCTCGCAACCAACGCGATAAAGGGGTTGTCAATCCCTTCACGGTCACTTACAAGAGTGAGATCTGATAGAGATAATAAGATAAATATTTTTGGTATTTTTATGATCTGGATTGGAAAATAAAGATTGCAAAATAAATAGTAAAGTAAAATTGTAGATTGGAAACTTATATGATGTAAAGTAGACCCGGGGGCCATAGGTTTCACTAGTGGCTTCTCTCAAGATAGCATGTATTACTGTGGGCGAACAAATTACTGACAAGCAATTGATAGGAAAGCGCAATGTTATGATGATATCTAAGGCAATGATCATGAATATAGGCATCACGTCCGTGACAAGTAGACCGAAACGATTATGCATCTACTACTATTACTCCACACATCGCCCGCTATACAGCATGCTAGAGTATTAAGTTCATAAGAACGGAGTAACGCTTTAGGCAAGATGACATGATGTAGAGAGATAAACTTAAGAAATAAGATATAAACCCCATCTTTTTATCCTCGATGGCAACAATACAATACGTGTTGTTTCCCTTTCTGTCAATGGGATCGAGCACCACAAGTTTGAACCCAAAGCTAAGCCTTCTCCCATTGCAAGAAAGATCAATCTAGTAGGCCAAACTAAACCGATAATTCAAAGAGACTTGCAAAGATATCAAATCATGCATATAATAATTCAGAGAAGAATCAAATAATATTCATAGATAAACAAGTTCATAAGCTCACAATTCATCGGATCTCGGCAAACCCACCACAAAAAGAGTTATATCGAATAGATCTCCAAGAAGATCGAGGAGAACTTTGTATTGAGATCAAAGAGAGAGAAGAAGCCATCTAGCTAATAACTATGGACCAGAAGGTCTGTAGTAAACTACTCACACATCATCAGAGAGGTTATGGTGTTGATGTAGAAGCCCTCCGTGATCGAATCCCCCTCCGACAGATCGTCGGAAAAGGCCCCAAGATGGGATCTCAAGAGTATAGATGGTTGCGGCGGTGGAAAAGGTGTTTCGTGGCTCTCTCCGAAGGTTTCAGGGTATAAGAGTATATATAGGCGAAAGAAGTAGGACAGTGGAGCTGCAAGGGGCCCACGAGGGTGAGGCGCGCCCTCCTACCTCGTGGCCGCCTCGCTGCTTCCTTGACGTCCACTCTAAGTCTACTGGATCTTGTTTGTTCCAAAAAAGATCCTCGCAAAGGTTTCATTCCGTTTGGATCCCGTTTGGTATTCCTTTTCTGTGAAACACTGAAATAGGCAAAAAACAGCAATTTGCACTAGGCTTTCGGTTAATAGGTTAATCCCAAAAATAATATAAAAAGGTATAATAAAGCCCATTAAACATCCAAAACGGATAATATAATAGCATGGAACAATAAAAAATATAGATACGTTGGGGACATATCAATCATCCCCAAGCTTAATTCCTGCTTGTCCTCGAGTAGGTATATGATAAAAACAGAATTTTTGATGTGGAATGCTCCCTAACATAATTTTCTATGTAATTCTCTTTATTGTGGCATGAATGTTCAAATCCAAAAGATTCAAGATAAAAGTTTGATATTGACATAAAAATAGCAATACTTCAAGCATGCTAACCAAGCAATTATGTCTTATCAAAATAACATAGCCAAAGAAAGCTTATCCCTACAAAATCATATAGTTTGGCCATGCTTTTATTTTCGTCACACAAAATGGTCCCCTCATGCATAACCCCGATGACAAGACGAGCAATTGGTTCATACTTTTTAATGCGCTTCAACCTTTTCAACCCTTACGCAATACATGAGCGCAAGCCATGGATATAGCACTATAGGTGGAATAGTATATGACGATGGGGGTTATGTGAGAAGACAAAAAAGGAGAAAGGCTCACATTGACATGGCTAATCAATGAGCTATGGAGATTCCCATCAATTGATGTCAATGCGAGGAGTAGGGATTGCCATGCAACGGATGCACTAGACCTATAAGTGTATGAAAGCTCATCTAAAGAAACTAAGTGGGTGTGCATTGCTTGCTCACGAAGACCTAGGGCATTTTGAGGAAGCCCATCATTGGAATATATAATCCCAGTTTTATAATGAAAAGTTCCCACTAGTATATGAAAGTGACAAAATAAGAAACTCTCTATCATGAAGACCATGGTGCTATTTTGAAGCACAAGTGTGCAAAAAGGATAGTAACATTGTCCCTTCTCTCTTTTTCTCTCATTTTTTTTGTTTGGGCTTATTTGGCCTGTTTTTTATTTGGGCTTCTTTGGCCTCTTCTTTTTTCTCTTTCCTCACATGAGGCAATGCTCTAATAATGATGATCATCACACTTTTATTTACTCATAACTCAATGTTACAACACGATACTAGAACAAAAATATGACTCTATGTGAATGCCTCAGGCGGTGTACCGGGATATGCGATGAATCAAGAGCGACATGTATGAAAGAATTATGAAAGTGGCTTTGCCACAAATACGATGTCAACTACGTGATCATGCAAAGCAATATGACAATGATGCAGCGTGTCATAATAAACGGAACGGTGGAAAGTTGCATGGCAATATATCTCGGACTGGCTATGGAAATGCCATAATAGGTAGGTATGGTGGCTGTTTTGAGGAAGATATAAGGAGGCTTATGTGTGATAGAGCGTATTGTATCATGGGGGTTTGGATGCACCGGCGAAGTTTGCACCAACTATCGAGGTGAGAAAGGGCAATGCACGGTACCGAAGAGGCTGGCAAATTCTGGAAAGGTAAGAGTGTGTATGATCCATTGACTCACATTAGTCATAAAGAACTCATATACTTATTGCAAAAGTTTATTAGCCCTCGAAGCAAAGTACAACTATGCATGCCCCTAGAGGGATAGATTGGTAGGAAAAGACCATCGCTCGTCCCCGACCGCCACTCATAAGGAAAGCACTCAAAGAACACCTTATGGTTCAAATTTGTCACACAATGTTTACCATACATGCATGCTACGGGACTTGCCAACTTTAACACAAGTATTTCTCAATTTCACAATTTCCCAACTAGCATGAATCTAACATTACAACCTTTATATCTCAAAACATATATCAAGAATCATAGTATTCAATGCACTCTATATGAAAGTTTTTATCATACCCATCTTGAATGCCTATCATATTAGGACTAGTTTTATAGCCAAAGAAAATTATCATGCTATTATAAAAGACTCCCAAAATAATATAAGTGAAGCATGAGAGATAAATAATTTCTACAAAATAAAACCACCACCATGCTCTAAAAAAATATAAGTGAAGCACTAGAGCATAATTATCTAGCTCAAAAGATATAAGTGAAGCACATAGAGTGTTCTAGTAAATTCCGATTCATGTGTGTCTCTCCCAAAAGGTGTGTACAGCAAGGATGATTGTGGTAAACTAAAAAGAAAAGACTCAAATAATACAAGACGCTCCAAGGAAAACACATATCATGTGGTGAATAAAAAAATAGCCTCAAGTAAAGTTACCGATAGACGAAGACGAAAGAGGGGATGCCTTCTAGGGCATCCCCAAGCTTAGGCTTTTGGTTGTCCTTGGATTTTACCTTCGGGTGCCTTGAGCATCCCTAAGCTTAGGCTCTTGCCACTCCTTGTTCCAAAATCGATCAAATCTTTACCCAAAAACTTGAAAACTTCACAACGCAAAACTCAAGAGAAAATCTCATGAGCTCCGTTAGTATGAGAAAACAAATCACTACTTAAGGTACTCTAATAAACTCATTATTTATTTATATTGGTGTTAAACCTACTGTATTCCAACTTATCTATGGTTCATACCCCCTGATACTAGCCATAGATTCATCAAAATAAGCAAACAACACACGAGAAACAGAATCTGCCAAAAACAGCACAGTCTGTAGTAATCTGTAGGTTTCTAATACTTCTCTAACTCCAAAAATTCTACCAAATTAGGAAAACCTAAGTAATTTGTATATTGATTTATAGAAGTTTGAATCAGTATTTTATCTCTCTCTGGTTAAAAATGAAAATTATTCTCGTGAGCGCATACTTTCTGTTTTTTTCAGCAAGATCAAATAACGATCATCAGAGAGGTTGTGGTGTTGATGTAGAAGCCCTTCGTAATCGAATCCCCCTCTGGAAGATCACTGAAAAAGGCCCCAAGATGGGATCTCACGGGTACAGAAGGTTGCACTGGTGGAAAAGGTGTTTCGTGGCTCTCTCCGAAGGTTTCAGGGTATATGAGTATATATAGGCGAAAGAAGTAGGTCGGTGGAGCTGCGAGGGGCCCATGAGGGTGGGGGCGCGCCTGCCCCCCCTGGGCACACCCTCCTACATCGTGGCCGCCTCACTGCTTCCTTGACGTCCACTCCAAGTCTCCTGGATCATGTTTGTTATAGAAAAGATCCTCGCGAAAGTTTCATTCAGTTTGGATTCCGTTTGATATTCCTTTTCTGCGAAACACTGAAATAGGCAAAAACAGCAATTTGCACTGGGCTTTCGGTTAATAGGTTAGTCCCAAAAATAATATAAAAAGGTATAATAAAGCCCATTAAACATCCAAAATGGATTATATAATAGCATAGAACAATCAAAAATTATAGATGCGTTGGGGACGTATCACTATGCATATATTACCCCAATGTCACCTCGGGAATCCGCGAGTTGAGTGCCAAAACATACATCAAGTGAATCAATAGAACATCCCATTGTCACCATAGATATCCCATCGCAAGACATACATCAAGTGTTCTCAAATCCAATACTCAATCCAACATAATGAAAACTCAAAGAGCAAGACTCAATTCATCACAAGAAGGTAGAGAGGGAAGAACACCATATGAGCCAACCATAATAACAAAGCTCGCGGTAGATTAAGATCGTGCCAAATCAAGAACACGAGAGAGAGAGAGAGATAGAGAGAGATCAAAAACATAACCACTACTAGGGAAAACCCTGGCAGTAGCGCGGGTTTAATGCCTATCAGTAGCGTGGGGAACTGCGCTACTAGTAAGGCACTACAGCTAAAGGTTAGCAGTAGCATGGGTTAGACCACGCTACTGCTATATCGACTTAGTAGTAGCGCTTTCTACAATGAGCGCTACTGGTAATTAGTAGTAGCACTTCTCCCAGCACGCTCTTCTACTATTATTCCGTATTTTACTTCTTCTTTTATTTCATGTTGTATTCATACACCTTCATACAAGTTTTCATACCGTAGCAATTTAGAGATTGTTTTACATCATAATGAGTTATTACATCACTGGGAGAAAGGACCGTGGACTAGTTTCAAGTGGATGTACAGCCACTTGAAACTAATCTGCGGTTCTTTCTCCCACTAATATAATAAATATCATCATCATATCATTAACAACTTATCATCATACTACAACATTGTCATATAACACCTCATGATTATCGTTTTCATCAATGAGACATCACATAGAAAGTTGGTCACTAGTCATAATCACAACTACTCCTCATCATCAATTCTCATAAACATATTGTACCTCATAGGACATACTACATTCTCTTAGGACCTACTATATTCTGTTAGGTAAAATAGCATAAAAGAAGATAGCCCCTGACTCTCAATTATGGAGAATGGAGATTATCCTGTCTCCAATTCTTGCCTTTCGCACAATGTTTCTTCCAAGAACCGCCTTACGACTGTCCATACATTTTTTCCATTCTTTGAATATCATGTGTTCACCGGTTTTAGAAATTTGGTATGGACAGGTGAGATTCGTAGGATGACCTGGCTGTATGTTCAAAACATCAAGGTGACCATTTTGTACATCAAATGAGGCACACAATCCATCGGGATTTTCTGTTGAAAAACATAGTAATAACTTCATAGTTAGCAATGATGTACTAGTTTTAGAAGTATGGAAAAGATGCACAGATGTCGTAATAGTAAAAATTCTTACCATGGCATCTCCATGGAAGTTACCGTGGTTCAACACATGCACTAGTGGCATGTATTGACCATAATTTGCAGGAGTATGATAATAGGTATTGTAATTCTCAAGTGCAGTACAAAATGCGATCATATGATTTTTTCCCATATAAGTTAATTCGGAGCCATCGGTGTAGTGGGTTTTGTCTACCATCTTCCGCACATTATTTGAAGAATGAAAATAAGCTATCAATGAAAATAAGCTGTCAACTATTTTGAAATAGACAATATAAATTAGTTAATAACTATGTTTGAGAAACTCACATAGCGGTAGAATCGAAAGTGTATCAACAAGGACCCAAATGTCCATGTTGTCTTGCTCAATGTCAGGATCTCCAAGATCCATGGTGATAATCATATCCTCATAAAAAACATACATCTTGCAAAGTGCTTCCCAATTTTGGCAACTAAAATGGGTTACACTCTGAGAATTGTACAGATTTTCTTCAAAATGCATATCATGATGGGTCCTTAGGTGTATTTTCTTTGTTTCAAAATTTTCATGGTCTTCAAAACCCATCCTCTCCAAGACATAGCGTCTTGCATGGCATGGGCTAAGCTAGTCGAATTGTAAAAGATGAAAATGACACGTTGAAATAGTTGAAGTCGTGCTTAATTATGAAAAAAACACTTGTCGTCGTTGCGTACCGTTTCAACATCGAAGGTCTCCTGGAGCTTAATGCTGAAGCGCCGGTCTTCGTCCAGGTGAGGCCTGTCGCACAGACCTCGGTCGTCGTTGCACCAGTCGCACTCCCCCGGGAGACTTTCATCGTCTGAGTACGACATTTCCTATGTTCATAATTCGAAGATTAAACTTGTACAATTAAATATATGTACTAAATTAGATCATTATTATTCATCACAGGTTGACAATCGGTCTATCGATTCTTTTCTTGAAAACTCTTAGCTCACGTGGTTTATACATTCGACCGTTGGAGATGGTCACTCCTCCTTTCCTTCCCAAGTGCATTACACCAAAATGTCTAGCACACGAGAACGAAGGAGAAGCGACCCCCACGACAACAGTTAGGATTCTTCGGCCTCGACAGACTTAAAGTCAACCCAAAATATCGTTTAATTATCTTTCTAGAAAATCCAGGCCACTCGATATTTCCTACATATTCTAGCACAAGTCATGCCAAAATTCACAGAAAATTCCGGCATGACCTTTGCTAAAAAAGGACATATCGAGCGCCTGAAATTTGCTGGAATAGAAATTAATCAACACTCCGGCAAAACATAGGCCACTCAGAGGTATAACCTGCAAACATGACCGGCCACTTGGGCAGCCACATATCCTATTTGAGCAACACAATATATACATGTTTTTATCTACATCGTATCTAATAGGACTCATATTGACATGGAGATTTGACTGGTCTCACCTCGAGGTCGAAGGGGGTCGGTGACAGGGACGACGGTGGGGATGTTGGAGGGGCTCCTAGATTTCTGCAAAAACAAAAACCCTATAAGTTATCACTAATACATCCCGAATAGTATCATACATATAACATCACTAATACAACTAAAACCCTAGCAAACGATGGGTATCGACGATAAGGATGCAGGATAGGCATCGTCGACGTCGATTCAGGAATAATTGCTTAAACTAAAAAAATAACAACAAATGTGACATGTTCAACTAGTTCTATTAGTTGAACTAGTTCTTAATAAAAATAAACTTACTATAAATAAAAATATACTAGTTATTTCTAAAAATAAACTAGTTCAACTAGTTATATTAATTTTCTTACTAAAAAATACATTAGTTCTATTAATTCAAGTAGTTCTTACTAAAAACAAACTAGTTCAACTATTTTTATTAATTTACTTACTAATTATTTTAAACACTTACTAAAAACTGTAAAAAAAACTACATTATACAATAGTAAAAAAACTACAGTAAAAACAGAAAAAAAAAGAGAGATGGAGGGAGGAGGGGAAGGGAGGAGGAAGGAGAGAGGAGGAGGGGGAGGAGGCCGGTGGGATCGGAGGAGGGAGGGTAGGGGGAGGAGGGGGAGGGGGCGACCGGAGGAGGAGGAGAGAGGGGGCGGCCAGAAGAGGAGGGGGAGGGGTGGTGGGAGGAGGGCGGCCGGAGCAGGAGGGAGGAGGAGGGAGGGGAGGATGGAGGAAGGAGGAGGAGGGACGAAGGGAGTACCTCGGTGGAGGAGTAGCGTGGCGGTGGACGACGGGTTCGGCGCGGGCGAGAGTGACTGAGAGGGTTGGGCGCGTGGTGAGGATAAGGTAAGAAAGTAGTAGCGCGTCGTGCTACTGCTATGGAACATAGCAGTAGTGGTGGCTCCAAATACGCGCTACTGCAAAGTGGGGCTAGCCATCTGCACCCGGTACAAACATAGCAGCAGCGCATTTTCCTAGAACGCGTTACTGCTAAAGTAGTAGCAGTAGCACGGTTTATTCAAACACGCTAGTACTAAGTAGCAGTAGCGCACTATTTTGTCCAGCGCTACTGCTAAGATGCTGTGTATAAGGTTTTCCCTAGTAGTGAGCTACTGGTACATACCCTCAGCCCGGAGGGTGAACTAGTCCCTCCTCGTCATGGAGACTGCCGGTAGGTGGAAACAAGTCATGGGGGTGGCCGAGGGGCCCACAAGCCATGGGGGCACGCCCTAGGGGGTGGGCGTGCCCCCTAGGCTTGTGGCCTCCTCGGTTACTTCCTGGCCCAGCTCCGGTGCTTCGAGGGTCTCTTTTGGTCCATAGAAAAATCACCGTAAATTTTTAACCCATTCCGTGAACTTTTACTTCTACACAAGAAATGAGACCACTGTAGTTCTGCTAAAAACATCGTCAGTCTGGGTTAGTTCTAATCAAACGATACCAAAACCATATAAAATTATTGTAAACATGGTATGAATACTTCATAAATTATAGATACGTTGGAGACGTATAATACTTCACTTCTCAAACGTGTAAGGAATTATATGTCGGTGGTGACTACGCGATGATAGCTCTATCATATCAATGTAGATGGGCCAATGAGGTAATTGTTTTTCGGGCAGAGAAGGCACAAAATCAAATATATCATAAAATACCAACATGGTCAAGAACTCCCTTGCACGAATAAGAAATTACGTGAAGTCCTTGAAGAAAACAACACCATCTTCCTTATGCAGCTCTCAATGGCACGCCATGATCACGCTTGTTGCCACCTCCTGGCCTCCATCTTATCGGAGCAACCTTGTTGAAACCCAGGAGCTTGTAGAAGCAACAGTTGGTAAGTCATTAATGTAGACCAAAAGACAATGATGAGAAGATTGTAGTCCCAGAGCTGGCACCGATTGCAGTCCCAATGACGACCATAAAACATTGTTGTGTTGACCATCACATATGCAATGTTTATTCCATGAAATGTGATGCAATTGTGTGATGTGAAGCTCAGTTCAATGTTGATCTTGATTCATGCAATGTGATGTTAAATTTTCTATGTGGATGTACAAAATTTTTGCGGTATATGTATGTAATGCTCAATTATGCAATGTAATGTCCAATTGTGCAATGTCATCCTCATTAGTGTCATGTGATGCACAATTTAAATGCAATGTGATGCTCAATTATGCAAAGTGATGTTCATTTTGCCTTGCAAATAATGAGTTGCATGCGATGTTCATTTTTGCAAGTAAATATTTTCTTGTACTCAAATGTAACCATGCTTTCCATTTTTAACTATTTTCTATAATGTCCCAATTTGTATTTCACCTTATTCTATATACCTAAATAGTTGATCCCCGCTACCTTGAATTCTCTCAACATGCAAGCCTTCCTCCTCATCAGGTGTGCCATTTTAGCATCCACTAACACTATTTTGAAGCCCATGCAAACCATATGTCATTACTTCTAATTCTTTCAACATGCAAGCATTCCACCAAGGTGTGCGACATCACCGGTCACTATTATTATTTTCAGCCCATGCAAACTGTATTGACATGTTTATTTTCTGTCACAAGACATATGTAGTACATTAGATAATTATTTAAATTACTTACTTTCCAAAGATTGTGAAATGCCTCGGTTTAATTGTTGCAACTGTACATCCATACTCTTTATTCACATATAATGCAAGTACCTAAATAGTTGATCCCCACTACCTTGAATTCTCTCAACATGCAAGCCTTCCTCCTCATCAAGTGTGCCATTTTAGCATCCACTAACACTATTTTGAAGCCATGCAAACCATATGTTATTACTTTTAATTCTTTCAACATGCAAGCATTCCACCAAGGTGTGCCACATCACCGGTCACTATTATTATTTTCATCCCATGCAAACCATATCAACATGTTTATTTTCTGTCACTAGACATATGTAGTACATTAGGTAATTATTTAAATTATTTAGTTTCCAAAGATTGTGAAATGCCTCGGTTTAATTGTTGCAACTGTACATCCATACTCTTTATACACATATAATGCAAGTACAAAATATTTCTATATTAAAAATATTAGCTTTTGATTTACATCTTTTCCTTCATACATAATTCATCTGCAATTAATCTTTGTATTCTGGCAGCAACATGCGGGAAAAGTAGCTAGTTATATCTACTTTATGTACTTATATGTTGACTGTGGAAGAACCTAATTTTTGAGCGGGGTTATTATCTTCGTCCTTTATATATGTCCCAATTGTTGCTTCATTGTGTATTTGCATAAATCTTTCTAATTAATAACATTAACTTCATTTACGTAGGTCCAAATCTCAAGGGTTTCCAAGTCTTCAAAAGTTTTTACATATTGGGCAATCATATAGAAATGAATAGACGTCAAGTCAACAAAACCTCCGAGGTCATTCTGTCAAGGACAAGATTCTTGTAAAACAACAAATTTGATGTTTGCACAATAAAGAAGACAACGGCCAACTATAGGATGGTGTGCAAAACAACTTACCTCGTATCTTGCAATGCACATTGAGTGTTTATATAACACATTGAATCATTTCCTTTTTGATCTGTGCTTTTCAACAAGTACACTAAATGTTACATCTCAACGCATTATAGATACACCAAACCCCTCCGGTCATACTTATATAATCTACATCAAGAAAGCAATGGATGAGCGATCCTTGATTCATAAGAACTGGACTAAAGTGCTTCGAGACATGCGCATGGAGGAGGGCACATATGGGCATTCCCCTTCTTCAAGGTTGCCAACGACCCGGTTGTCTTTCGCTTGGAATGTATACCTCTTTGATGACGATTGACTCTCATGTGATCGTTTGAAATATGTTTGTACTGATTTCTGCAACAATTAATAATGGATGTCTATGTTGTGTTTGCTGATGTATGCGATCAGTGAGGCCAGTCAACTACTGATGTGCCTGGTCAAACCTGACACGTGGGGCCCTAGGGATTAACTTAATCGAAATAGAAATTAACCTTGCGGTTATTTAAGCAGTGGGGCCTGGATGTTGCCATGGACTCGGGGGTTGATTAGGCCTAATTAAGTGTTCCACGTCGGTTATGCCAGCGATTAGCTGTCAGCAACCATTTCCCACGGCGGTGTCTCGCCGGAATGGCTCGGGTTTCACCTATAGGCGATGATTTTGGACGCGGATGGTCTCGTTGGAAAATGGGTGCTTGATCGTGTCCATGTTGATCTCTGGGAGTGCGGGGGTGGTTGCGATTGACGGCGGCGACCACTTTGTCCACGGACAGAGTTTGGGTGTGGTCGTGCGCGGCGTTGCGGTGTTCTAACGACAAAACTAGGTGGCTAGGCGGCAACTACGGGGCACCATGAGCACGCATGGACACAATGCTTCATCTATTTGACGGCGGTGGCTACCCAAACGGAGCACAGAGGCAACAGTCTCGCACGGGTCAGCCTGGACGGCACGAGCGGGCTTTGCGGCCTGCTTGTGGCCCCTTTAGGACCGGCACGCATGGTCTAGGCCCAATAGGAAAATATGCCGGTCTGAGCCCAGGAAAAGAGACCGAATTTTTTTCCGGTCCGGTCAGGTCTTTAACCGGGCCAACCAAGCGGACCAAGGGCGCAAGGCCCATCAACTGTGTAACAGATCAAGGCCCCGAGCCCTCGAGCCGAGCAACCCACCTCCCCTCGTTCCATTCCCCCTCCTCACTCGATTCCTTCTGTCTCTCCTCACAAACAGAGGCAGCGCCTCCTCCTCTGTTCTATCCCTAACCCTAAGGCGACGGCGCCGTTGCCCGTGGCCTCTCCCTTCACCAACAGCGCCATCTCGTTCGAGTCCGAGCTGGAGGAGCACGTGTACATCGGGGAGGCAGCAAGGCCAGCACGCCGTCAGTCCGTCCTTCCTTGGTTCCTCACCGAGCGCCACGAAGAGGAAGAGGTAATATTTCTCCAACATGCAACCCTTTCCAAACTGAGACATTTCAGTGCTAGAGAGTTAGATAGGAGATGTGGAGATGCAGTGTTTAAACAACAAACTTTTGTCCCACTTTAGTCAAGAGTTTTAGGAGATGTAGTGCAGGAGACGGGGAATGAGAAGGGGATTATGAGTTGTTTTTTTGTAGATAATGGTCAGGAGATAATTATGTTTATTTGCACTAGTACTAGATGATTTTCTATGCTACAAAAAGAAGAAGATGAATTATTTGCATTTGACTGATGTACTGATTACAGATATTATGTGCTATGTGTTGTTTTTTGTAGATAATGGTGAAGGGGAAGGGGAATGAGAAGGGAAGGTTGGTTTTTTGTGGATGGTAGAGGAGCCGAAGCGGTAAAATATCAATTGTGAAAAATCAGGTCTCGCCCGACCCGCTCCCGCGAGCGGGGGGGGGGGGCTCCCTCCCCTCCTCTCCTCCTCGCCGCCGCTAGGGCACGCCACCGGGAAAAGCCCGGCTAGCTGCGGCGGCGGGGGCGCCCTGGTCTCCCCTCCTGCGAGGCAGGGTCATCACGGGGCGGCCTCCTCATGCGGTGGCGCGGTGCCGGCGGTCTCTTCGGCGACTTGCGAGGCTGGCGGAGGCGGCGCGGAGGGCTACTGGGCGATGTGGGGGCCGGCGTGCTCTCCGGGCGTTGCTTCTTTGGAGGTGATGCGGGGGTCAACGTGATTTCTCTGGGGATCTGAGCTTCGTTTGGGGTGGCTGGGTGGTAGGCGCGGCCTGGCCTGGGGCCGGCGCGGGGGTGGGCTGCGGCCTGATAGGGTCAGGGCTATGGCCATGGACCTCGATGGTGCGTCGCAGCTGCAGCAGCAGGCGGTGATGCCGATCAGATCAGCTCGGATCTGGCCCATGGCCACCGGCGGGCCGCTCGGGGCTGTCCCTCGGGGTCCCGGCATGGATGTGGGCTGCCACGGCATGGTGGTGGCTCATGGTGGTGGTCTGGGTCGTTTCACGGCGGCGGCTGGACTTCTTCGGCGTTGGCCCGTCTGTGAGCGCCCTTGTCGATCTGCGATTCCTCTCCTTGTCATTTCGGCGATACCTACATCGAAGGGTTGGCCCTCTCCCAGTCACGGTCCATCGCTCATCTCGCGCCCGGCAGCAGGATCGAGCTCATCTCGTGCCTGGCATCAGGACCGGCCTCGTCTTGCGCGCGGCAGCAGGACCGTGCTTGTCTCACGCCCGGCAGCAGGACCGGAGTCATCTCGCGCGTGAAAGCAGGACCGTGCTTGTCTCGGGCCCGGCAGCAAGACCAGACTCGTCTCGCGCCTGGTTGTAGGACCAAGCTCGTCTCGCGCCCGGCAGTAGGACGGGCCAATGGAGGCCAATTTTGGCCGGCCTATTAGGTGTCGGCGCTGGGGGCAGCTCAGGGGTGCTAAAGGCGGGGCCTTTCCACTCGTCTCGTTGGCTGGGGCAGCGGTGGGTGGTGGGTGAGGTGGCTGAGGGAGTCCTGGACTAAGGGGTCCTCGGGCGTCCGGCCTGTTAGCCATGGGCCGGACTGATGGGCTGTGAAGATGCGAAGACCAAAGACTGTATCCGTGTCCGGATGGGACTTTCCTTGGCGTGGAAGGCAAGCTTGGCGACCGGATATGTAGATTCCTTTCTTTGTAACCGACCTTGTGTAATCCTAGATCCTCTCGATGTCTATATAAATCAGAGGACTTAGTCCGGAGAGAGATTCATTATCATAGCCATACAAGCTAGACCTCTAGGACTTAGCCATTTCGATCTCGAGGTAGATCAACTCTTGTAATACTCATATTCATCAATATCAATCAAGCAGGACGTAGGGTATTACCTCCATAGAGAGGGCCCGAACCTGGTAAACATCGTGTCCCTTGTCCCCTGTTACCATCGACCTTAGACGCATAGTTCGGGACCCCCTACCCGAGATCCACTGGTTTTGACACCGACATTGGTGCTTTCATTGAGAGTTCCACTGTGCTGTCGCCAAAAGGTTTGATGGCCCCTTCAATCGTCAATAATGACGCTGTCCAAGGAGAAACCCTCCTCCCCGGACAAATCTTTGTGTTCGGTGGCTTCGCATTGCGGGCCTATTCGCTTGGCCATCTGGAGCAGATCGAAAGCTATGCCCCTGGCCATCAGGTCAGATTTGGGAGCTTGAACTATGTTGCGGACATTCGTGGAGACTTGATCTTCGCCGGATTCATGACCGCGGCTGCGACCCCCGGTAACCCCGATGATCATGACCTAAATCTGTCATCAGACCGCATCCAGGAGATCACTCCTATAACCGCTCCGGCCTTAAAGCCGGAGCAGACTGTGCCATCCGAGGACGGGAGGATCAACCCCACCACGGAGGCCACAGATTCTACAGCGTTGGAGCCTCACATAGACTTAACCTCTCACGACATCTTTGTCACTGGAACTCCGGACTCGTCTCCGGCCGTAAGTTCTGAGCCATGTGAGCCCGCGGATGCCGAACTTGACCGTTTATCAATCTTCGCGTTCAGCACCGCAGACATCTTCTAGCACTCACCTTTGGGCGATGTGCTAAACTCGTTAAAGAACATGTCCTTGGCAGAGGACTCACAGTCGAACTATATTCGGTTCAAACTAGGGGCTGATGGTGGAGAATTTTGCTTCCCACCGACCACCCACTTCATCGCCATGGTCGAGGATTTGACCGACACACTTGATTACAACTCCGAGGACATCGATGGTATGGACGACGATGCCGGAGAAGAAGAGGCCCAGAACCCGCCATTCACTAGACGCTGGACGGCCACTTCCTCGTATGATGTATACTTGGTGGATGCACCAAAGGAGAACAGCGACGATGACAAGGAAGATCCAGCCAAGGATAAACCCTCCGAAATACAATGCAAGTACCGGCGTCAGCAGCGTCGCTCTAAGTCACGTCGCAGTAAAGAAAGCAACACCGGCACATGAGAAGATAATACCCAAGAAGGTGCCGAAGACAACGAAGACCCCGTTGAAACAGCTAATGAACAAGATGGACGGGAAGATGGGCAGGCTAGCCCTGGCAAGCAAGCCACACATGAAGACACAGAGGACGGAAGTTATCTTCCGCTCTCCGAGGATGAGGTGAGCCTCAGGACCGACGATTTCATCGTGCCTGAGGAACCTCTGGAGCAGGAGCGCTTCAAGCGCCAGCTAATCGCCACTTCAAGGAGCCTGAAAAAGAAGCAGCAGCAGCGTCAAGCTAACCAAGATCTGCTCAATGATAAATGGACCGTTGTCCAGCAGCCGAAGAATACGGCCTCAAGCGCCCAACCAAAAGCTACCCAAAGCGCAAATAGCTACCTCAGTTTGATGAGGAGGCGCCAGAATAGATACCTCCATCGTACAATGCGGCTGACCGACCACCACGCTGTTGGGACAAAACAACACCTCATGCCGAACACCAGCCAGCACCGCCTCATCGCACAGGCAGAGGTAAATTAGCCCACGGTCATACATATGACCTCCGTCAAAACCTGAACAGTAAAGCAAGACATACTAGATCAATCTATGGATCGCAAGGACGTGCCTCGACACACGTTGACGGCCACCTATTAGGACGTGACAAACTTAGTCATGCACAGGCTGAAAACCGCAGACGGACTTGAAAGCACAAATGCTCCCTAGGTGGTTTTGGTAATTAATGTCAACATTTCTCTTGTTGGACTAACACTTTTCCCTAGTATGTTTCAGATAAGTTCAACAATGAAGTGTCATGGACTAGAGGATGTGGAACCCCTTCAAGATGCTAAGGACAAAAGGATTGGCTCAAGCTCCAAGCTCAAGACTCTACATTTTATATTTTAGTGATCCAAGATCACATTGAGTCTATAGGAAAAGCCAATACTATCAAGGAGGGATGAGGTGTTGCTTAATGAGGCTCTTGATCAAAGTGATTACTAATATGCTCCAAAGCCCTCAAGTACTTCCTCACATCCACATATGACCTAAACCAAAAGTCAAACTCGGCCCCACCGATTCATTCTATCCGGCGCCACTGAGTTCAGATGTCATAGCCACTGCCACAAACCCTAGGCAAATCGGTCTCATCGATAGGGATCTCAGTCTCACCGAGATGGGATTGCAATCTCTCTGTATGGATCTATTACCAAAATCGGTCTCACCGAGTTTGCGTAATTGGTCATACTGAGATTGCAACGTAAACTCTCTGTTTCCTTTTCGTAACATTTCGGTCTCACCGAAATGAGCAAATCGATCCCACCGAGTTTACCTGACCAACTGTCTGGTTAGCATATTACAAAAATCGGTCTCGCCGAGTTTGTGCAATCAATCTCACCGAGATTACGTTATGCCCTAACTCTAACCATATCGGTCCTACCGAGTTGCATGTCGGTCCCACCGAAAATCCTAACGGTCACTAGATTTGCTGAATCGGTCCAACCGAGTTTATTAATTCGGTCCCATCGAGATTGGCAAGTTGTGTGTAACGGATATATTTTGTGCGGAGGCTATATATACCCCTCCACCTCCTCTTCATTCATGGAGAGAGCCATCAGAACGAACCTACACTTCCAACATACATTTTCTGAGAGAGAACCACCTACACTTGTGTTGAGGCCAAGGTATTCCATTCCTACCATATGAATCTTGATCTCTAGCCTTCCCCAAGTTGCTTTACACTCAAATCTTCTTTCCACAAAATCCATATCCTGTGAGAGAGAGTTGAGTGTTGGGGAGACTATCATTTGAAGCACAAGAGCAAGGTGTTCATCACCAACACACCATTTGTTACTTCATGGAGAGTGTGTCTCCTAGATTCACTAGGTGTCACTTGGGAGCCTCCGACAAGATTGTGGAGTTGAACCAAGGAGTTTCTAAGGGCAAGGAGACCGCCTACTTCGTGAAGATCTACCGCTAGTGAGGCAAGTCCTTTGTGGGCGACGGCCATGGTGGGATAGACAAGGTTGCTTCTTCGTGGACCCTTCGTGGGTGGAGCCCTCCGTGGACTCGCGCAGCCGTTACCCTTCGTGGGTTGAAGTCTCCATCAACGTGGATGTACGATAGCACCACCTATCGGAACCACGTCTCAAAAATCTCTATGTCTCCAAATTGCCATTGCACACTCCAATCCCATCCTTTTACATTCTTGCAAGTGGCATGCTTTACTTTCTGCTGCTCATATACTCTTTGCATACTTGCTTGATATGTATTGTACTTGTTAAACTTGTGCCAAAACTCCACTTCAACTTAAAGAAATTAAAAACTGCAACTTTTGGTACTTAGTGTCTAATCACCCCCCTCTAGACACCTCATATCGATCCATTCCATTGGTATCAGAGCACTGGTCTCCATTGCTTTGGTTTAAACACCATTGGAGGAAGATGGATGAGTGTACTTTTAGGAGTCCTAGACATAGAGTGCCTATACTTGATGGACAGTATTTTCATGAGTGGAAAAATGAGATGCTTGTCATTTTCAATGAATATCATTTGAACAAGTATATTGCTAGCCCTTGTGCATCTCATGTTGATCCCATGCATCCTACCCTTGATGAGTCAATTAACATGATTCACAATCTTAGAACTGTTAATCTTATCACTAGAGGCTTGCCTAGAAACTTGATTGGATGTTTGCCTATTCATAAGTGTGCCTACACCATATGGAAATTTCTTGAGGAACGCTTTCCAAATTATTCCTTGAAAATCTAGATGAAATTCTCCACAAGTCTATTGCCTTGAGTAAGATGAATTCCAATGATCCTATATTTGGTGATTGTCTATTTGAGCTTACAAACCTTTTGCGTGCCAAAGGAGATGTTGGAACTATTAGTGATATTATTTCCGAAGCTATTAAAATTCATAAAGAAGATCATTGTCAAACTCACTCTAACGAATCACCCTCTCTAGGATTTGATCCACCACATGACGATGTTGAACATGGATACTATGACGAGGATGATGATAGTGATCTTGATCTTGATGATGCAATGAGACACTTTGGTCTTATGGAAAATCTTCGGGGATATATGGTAGGAGTCAAGGCATGGGTTCTTGATAGTGGATGTACCGATCACATGACCAGAGAAAAAGACATGTTTCGTGAGCTTGCTGACAACGATGGTCCTCAAGAGTATGTCACTTTCGGTGACAACTCAAAGGGTAAGGTGGTTGGCCTCGGTAAGGTGGCCATAGCACATGATAGCTCCATACAAAATGTCATGCTCGTTGAATCTCTTGGCTACAATTTACTTTCAGTATCTAGACTTGCTGATTTCGGTTTCAATGTCCTATTTACTGAAGTAGATTGCCATGTGTTTCGTAGAGATAATCATAAAATAGTCTTTACCGGTATACGCAGAGGTGATCTTTACATTGTTGATTTCACTAAAAAGGCTCAACCTAGAACTTGCTTAATTGCCAAATCCTCCAAAGGTTGGTTATGGCGTAGACGATTAGGTCATGTTGGTATGCGAAACCTTGACAAGCTTATTAAAGGAAATCATATCCTTGGCATTAACGATGTCATATTTGATAAGGATAGACTTTGCAGCGCTTGTCAAGCAGGTAAACAGGTTGGAGGAAGGCATCCCGTGAAGAACATCATGACCACAAGGAGGCCACTCGAGCAACTTCACATGGATCTTTTTGGTCCTAACGCTTACAAAAGCCTTGGTGGAAATTCTTCTGGTCTAGTAATAGTTGATGATTTTTCAAGATTTACGTGGGTGTTCTTTCTCGATGATAAATCGCAGGTCCAAAAGATTTTCAAAAACTTCGCTAGGAAGGCCCAAAATCAATTTGAAGTGAAAATCAAGAAGGTTCACAGCGACAATGGAATGGAGTTCAAGAACGCAAATGTGGACACCTTTCTTGACGAAGAACATATGAGTTCTCAGCTACGTACACACCTCAACAGAATGGAGTTGTTCAGAGGAAGAACCGGACACTCATCGAAATGGCGAGAACGATGCTTGATGAGTACAAGACGCCAAAGCACTTTTGGGCGGAAGCGGTTGAGACAGCTTGTCATGCAACAAATTGCTTATAACTTCACAAGCTACTCGGCAAGACGGCATACGAGCTCCTCACCGGTAACAAACCACAAGTTGGATACTTTCGAGTATTCGGCTCAAAGTGCTACATTCTTGATTAGCATCATCGTTCTAAATTTGATCCTAAGTCTCATGAAGGTTTCCTACTTGGTTATGGCTCAAACTCTCACACATACCGTGTCTACAATAATTTCACCCAAAAGTTTGAAGAGACGGTAGATGTGAAGTTTGATTAATCTAACGGCTCGCAAGTAGAGAAATTGCCAATTGATGTAGGAGACAAAGACCCTTCGGAATCAATCCAAGACTTGTCTATTGGCAAGATTCGTCCAACGGAGGTGAAGGAGAGTACCTCGTCCATCCAAGTGGAAGCTTCTACCTCACGATAAGGTGAACCAAGAGTTGATACGGAAGCATCCACAAGTGGGACACACCAAGATGAAGAAAACGAGGAAGTGCACCAAGATGAACGCCAACAACCTCCTTCCCCACCACGACAAGAGAACGACAACGTCAACAACGAAGAAGGCCAAGAAGAAGAACAAGATGAAGAAGATGTTCAACCAAGATCCAAGCAAAAGATTCCACGAGTTCGAGCAAGAATTGCTGAAGACCATCCCGTCGAGAAAATATACAATGATATCCAAACCGGGAGAATCACTTGCTCAAAAACTCATTTAGCTAACTTTTGTGAACACTATTCATTCATCTCTAGCATTGAACCTATGAAGGTTGAAGAATCTTTGGAAGATCCGGATTGGATAAATGCCATGCATGAAGAGCTACACAACTTTGAGAGAAATCAAGTTCGGACATTAGTTGAGAAGCCTGACAACAACCACAACATCATCGGTACCAAATGGGTGTTTCGCAACAAGCAAGATGAAGATGGACAAGTAGTTCACAACAAAGAACATCTCATCGCCCAAGGCTACACTCAAGTCGAAGGTATGGACTATGGTGAGACATATGCCCCCGTTGCTGGACTTGAGTCCATTCGCATCTTACTTGCCTATGCTAATCATCATGATATCACCTTGTACCAAATGGACATTAAAAGTGCTTTTCTAAATGGTGAAATAGTGCAGGAAGTTTATGTTAAGCAACCTCCCGGATTTGTCAATACTAAGAAACCTAATCATGTTTACAAACTTCACAAAGCTCTTTATGGTCTTAAACAAGCTCCTAGAGCATGGTATAAATGCTTGACCAAGTTCCTAATTGAAAAAGGTTTTGAAATTGGAAATATATATTCCACTCTTTTTACTGAAAGGGTTAATGGAGAACTATTTGTGTGCCAAATTTATGTCGATGATATTATATTTGGATCAACTAACCCTCATTTTAGTGAAAAGTTTGGAAAGCTAATGTCGGATAAGTTTGAGATGTCGATGATGAGTGAACTCAAATTCTTTCTTGGTTTGCAAATCAAGCAAACTAAGGAAGGTACCTTTGTCTCTCAAACGAAGTACACCAAGGACTTATTCAAGAAGTTCAATATGCAAGAATGCAAAGGTATGACTACACCCATGCCTACCAGTGGACATCTTGATTTAACCAAAGATTGTGAACCAGTTGATCAAAAGGTTTATCTCTCTATGATTGGTTCATTGTTATATCTATGTGCTTCACGTCCCGATATTATGCTAAGTGTGTGCATGTGTGCACGATATCAAGCCGCTCCTAAAGAATGTCATCTTAAGGCCGTGAAAAGGATAGTGAGATACTTAATCCATACACCAAATTTTGGCATTTGGTATCCAAAGAGGGCCTCCTTTAATCTTGTTGCCTACTCCGACTCTGACTATGCCGGTGACAAGGTTGATAGAATGTCCACTTCGGGTACTTGTCAATTTCTTGGTAGATCTCTTGTGTCTTGGTCTTCCAAGAAACAAAACTCGGTATCCTTATCCACTGCCGAAGCAGAATACATTTTTTGACTATAAACAGTAGGGAAAAACCCCCACTACAACTTTTATTAATTAATTAAAAAGGTGAACATCAATAGTCTGGTGGGCTTGAGATAATCCCAACAAAATAAAACAAGAAGAACAGAAGATAAACTACCAAAAAAGAGCTAAGCTAAACTACAGTTGAGAACCACAAAAAACCAGAAAAAACAACAAGGAACACTATAAATAATTACAACAATGAATCCAGCCAAGCAGAGAACTGCACTTCATATTTCTTCTTGATCATGTATTTAAGAAGCTTTAGCTCCTCAGTGAAAATGAGTTTCCAGCCAAGAAATGAAGGAGTTATATTGTCAAAAAAATTTGTTGTTTCGACATATCCAGATGGCCCATGATCCCAATATGATAATCTCCATAAAGAAAGGGTTGTTGAGCTTGTCTTTGAGGTCTTGATATGCCTCCAGGACTGAAAAGTTTGGTGTTCTGGAAGGACAGATGAAATCCCAGCATCTGATGGCAAAAGGACATCCCCAAAAAAGATGATGCAGAGTTTCTTCATGTTGACAGTTCCTCACTGCACAATTGTAAACTTCCAATTCAAAGTTTTTCCTTCTTAAAAGATTTCTTGGGTTTACTCTGTCATGCAATTGCATCCAGAAAAAACTTTGTGCTTGGGTTGACAGGAGCTTTTCCAAATCCATGAGAAGTGTGGTGGAGTTTGTTTGTGGCCAATTAACACCTTATAGGCGTTAATTGATTAATAGAATTCATTTCCCCAAATGTAACTCCATGTATCCAGTGCATCTAAGTATTCTGATTGTCATATGGAAATGCACATGTCTTCCATTTGTATGAACTCCTCATATGCCTGTGTAGTGAGATGCAGATGGAATAAATCTTAGAGATATTCAGTGTTGATCACTTGTTGAACACTTGTGTGGGGATCTCTAACAAATGAATACAGGTGATCAAACTTGTGCTTGAGAACAAATTGGTGCCACATATCATCCCAGAACATATCACTTTTGCTATCTCCCACATTACATCTTGCTATAGTTTTGAACTGATTAGTGAGTGCTAGATTGGATTTCCACCAGAAGGAGCCCACTTTTTGATCCCCTGGAAGTTGCCCATTGTTGTAGCATGATTCCCAAATTAAATTCACCCAAGGGATGTCATGTCTGTTGTAAAATTTATGAAGATTTTTCATGAGTAGAGTTTTATTTTGTGTGAAAATATCCAGGACTGCAAAGCCACCCTGATTTTTTGGTCTGCAAACTGTGTGCCAAGCAACTAAGGCTGGTGTCCTATCCTCCATATCAGGACTCCTCCATCGGCAATGCCTTAGATATTTGATGACATGGTGTTTAATAGTGATGGGAATGTCCAAACAACACATGAAGTAAACTGCTAAAGAAGCCAGAACAGATTTAACCAACAGCACCTTTGTCAATGTTCTGGGAACGGGGGTCCCCAGACTTGCCTGCCTGCGGCCTGCGGCGTGGCTCAAAGGAGGCCCAGCATGGCCCATCTTCATCAGCAGAAGACTCAAGACCCTCGCGAGGGGCCAAGCCTCGCGAGGCGGACGACACGGCGCATCCTCAGGCGCAGCCTCCTCGGGCTGGCTCGTGAGGAGACGAAGATATCAAGGCGGGGTACCTCGCGAGGTGCCCGTGACGCAAGCCATGACGATCGAGGGTGCCAGGCGGGCGCCAGCGTGTGCAGCGTCCTTCTTTCCTCTTTGGTGCAAAGGGGGCAAGCGCAGCCGCGGAGTACCGAGGCATCAGGCAAAGGTTGCCATTTCGGTGCAACGAGACCAGGACTAAGCGGACTACGAGACAGAGGTCACCATGGAGCCCAGCACGGCGTCACCGCAGAGTCTTTTCGCAGGCGAAGACCACCTTTAGTCAGGATAAGTGTACTAGATGTTCCCCTTCAAATTGGCCAATTGTTGGCGCCGTTCCCGCTCAATATTTGGGGAGAGGCCCAGGGCCTTCGCCTATAAATAGGACCGGTCAACCACGTAGCAAGGGGTTCGACCGGTTGGAGGTTGGAGAAAGGGTTCGGTTCTGCATGTGGATCCGGCTAGCAAGCAGAGAGAGAGAGAGAGAGAGAGAGAGAAGGCGACGGAACTCCTCCCAGTAGTTCGTCGCTCCAGCCAAGAATAGACCCTCGCGAGGTTGTTCTTCCTTGTATTGCTCATCATCGTCAGCCCCAAGAGGCAATCCATCCACCAGACACTGGAGTAGGGTATTACACCACAATGGTGGCCCGAACCAGTATAAATCTTGTGTCTCTCATGCAGTTCCCTTAGTAGTTTAGATCTTTGTGAGACGGGGAGGTAGAGGACGTGATTTCCGCGCGCACCCCAGTGTTCGAACCTTAAGGGTCTGCCGGAACCCGAAATCCGACATTTGGCGCGCCAGGTAGGGGTGCGCCGAAATCCGTCTTCCACCGCTCCACCCGCCTCCGGCCGCCGCATCCATGTGCGGCACCAGCCGGGCTCGCGCCGCCCCGGTGGCCCTTGCCGATGGGCGTTCTCGTCATCCCCCGCCACCCGCCGTCAACACCGCCACCGGCTCGGCGGGAAACGAGCTGCAAACACCACCCCAGCATCCACTTACGCGACAGAGTATCTGCGCCGTGACACCGACGCCTCCGGTCGTTGCGGCCCTCCTGGGCGGCTCGCAGGCGCCGCCCACAAGTCGCCACGTCAAGCCTTTTGCCCGCCGGGTTAGCACCGCTTCCGCACGGCAGGGGGCTCCCCCGGACCGGGCGGCACGCGAGGTCGATCTGACCTTCAGCTCGGAGGACCACCCCACCAACCCGGTCGGCTCAGGCGCGCTCCCCTTGTTGTGCACCCCCACCATCTGCCAGGTGGCCGTCACCAGGACCCTCATCGACAGCGGCGCGGGCCTCAGCGTGCTTTCGGTCGAGACTTTCAACCTCTTCTGCATACCCCAGGAGCGGCTGCGACCCAGCCGATCTTTCTCGGGCATCGGAGGCAGATCATCCGATTCCCTGGGACAGATCCGGCTCCCGGTAACCTTCGGCACCTACGACAACTTCCGCACGGAGACGGTCGACTTCGGCATCGCCCTCGTCGGCGTCCCTTACAACGCCATCCTCGGCTACCGGTAACCTTCGGCACCTACGACAACTTCCGCACGGAGACGGTCGACTTCGGCACTGGCCCAGTTCATGGCCACCACGCACCCGGCGTACAACCTCATGAAGATGCCCGGGAGCAACGGTACCCTCACCGTGCGCGGGGACACTGGGGACGCCCTGCGAGTACTCGAGCTCGCCTTCAAGACAGCGGCATCAGCGCGGCCCGTCAACGCGGAGACCCCTGAGCCCAAGGGGGCTGCACCCGCCAAGAAGAAGTAGTTGTTCACCCAGGACAAGGCAGAGACCAAGCAGATACCCGTCGACGAGGACGGGTCCTCCAGTGCCACTTTCACCATAGGCGCCAACCTTGAGCCTGAGCAGGAGGTGGCCTTGGTCAAGTTCTTGCACGCAAATAAGAAGGTATTTTCTTGGGAGCCCGACAAGCTGGCGGGGATCCCCAGGAGTGTCATCGAGCATCACCTCAACGTGTGCCCAAATGTGCGCCCCGTGAAGCAGAAGGCCAGGCGGCAATCCGTGGAAAAGCAGGCCTTCATTGTTCAAGAGACCCGCAAGCTAGAAGCCGCTGGGGTCATTCGTGAGGTCCGATACCCGGATTGGTTGGCCAACCCTGTTGTTGTGCCCAAGAAAGGGGGGAAGGAACGCATGTGTGTTGACTTCACCAACCTTAACAAGGCATGCCCGCAAGATCCGTTTCCGCTCCCCTGCATCGACCAGATCGTCGATTCCACTGCGGAGTGCGACCTGCTATGCTTCCTGGACGCCTTCTCTGGGTATCACCAGATCAAGATGGCGGTAGAAGACGTCGAGAAGACCGCCTTCTTGACCCTGTGCGGGGTATACTGCTATACATGCATGCCGTTTGGGTTGCGCAACGCGGGAGCAACCTTTCAGCGGCTGATGCACATCGCCTTGGGCCCGCAACTCGGAAAGAATGTCGAGGCCTACGTAGATGACATTGTAGTAAAGTCTTGGGAGGCCAAGACCCTGATACAGGACCTGGAGGATACCTTCGCGAGCCTCGACACAGTAATCCTGCGGCTCAACCCAGAGAAATGTGTGTTTGGCGTCCCCTCGGGCAAGCTTTTGGGGTTCCTCGTGTCCCATCGTGGCATCGAGGCCAACCCCGAGAAGGTCAAGGCGGTCGAGGACATGAGCCCGCCGAAGACCCTCAGAGAGATGCAGAAGCTTACTGGGCGCGTGACCGCGCTGGGGCGCTTCATCTCCAAATTGGGAGAGCGAGCGCTACCTTTCTTTCACCTAATGAAGAAGAAGGGGCCCTTTGAATGGAGTGAAGAGGCAGATAAGGCATTTCAAGATCTCAAGAGGTACCTGACCAGTCCCCCAGTCATGGTGGCTCCGCGCCCTCGGGAGCCCCTGCTGGTTTACCTCGCCGCCACTCCTTACTCCGCCAGCGCAGCCCTGGTGGCGGTTAGGGAGCAGCGCCAGGTCAAGACCGCAGCGGCAGCCCGAGGCAAGGCAAAACAGGAACAAGGAGAGCCTGCGGAAGCCACGACCGCAGTGGAGGAGGGGCAGCTGCCGAAGAATGTACCGGAAGCGGGGGAGGCCGCACGCCCAGATGGATCGCCTCCCGAGGTCACTTCATCTCGTGGGGCACCCTCACCTCCTGAGGGCGTCGCGGCCGCAGATGCTCTCAGCCTTGTTGACCACCCGGTCTACTTTGTTAGCACGGTGTTGCGGGACGCAAGGGCACGGCACCCAATGCCTCGGAAGCTCCTCCTCGCGCTACTGGTAGCCTCGCGCAAGCTGTGTCACTACTTCCAGGCTCATCCCATCAAAGTCGTCTCATCGTACCCCTTGGAGAGAGTGCTCAGGAGCCCTAACTCAGCCGGAAGGGTCGCCGAGTGGAACATAGAGCTGCAGGCATTTCAGCTCGAGTTCAGCAGAACCAGGGTCATCAAAGGGGCAGCATTAGCGGATTTCGTGGCGGAATGGGCGGAGGCACCAGGCCTCAGGGACAATGAGGATCGGTCCCTCTCTCCGGGGAGGGAGGCGCTGGCAGGCTGGGTCATGTACTTCGATGGGGCATTCTCCAGGCACGGCGCGGGGGCTGGTGCGGTGCTGGTATCACCCACTCTAGATAAGCTCTACTGCGCCGTACAGCTTTGTTTCCAGCGGGGTGAAAAGGTCTCCAACAACATAGCAGAATATGAGGGACTGATAGCCGGGTTGAAGGCCGCAGTAGCCCTGGGAATAAAACGCCTCACCGTCAAGGGCGACTCGCAGCTCCTAGTCAACTTCTCCAACAAGGTGTATGAGCCGAAGGATGAGCATATGGAGGCCTACCTAGCGGAGGTCCGCAGGATGGAAAAGCAGTTCTGGGGGTTGGAACTGCAGCATGTGCCTCGTGGCACCAATCAGGAGGCCGACAATATCGCCAAACCCGCATCCAGGCGGTTACCCCAGGAGCTTGGCGTTTTCGAGGAGCGGCTCTTCAAGCCCTTAGCTCTGCTGTCACTGTCAAACACGGCTCAGCCCTTGGAGGAGCTCCCCTAGCCACCTGCCTCGGGAGCTCCGACCTGTGGCCCGGCCTCAGGAGCGCGCCTGCTCCTGGCGATGGAACCTCAGGAGGGTTGTTGGATCATAGAGCTCTGGAGCTACCTGACGCAAGGGACCTTGCTGGAGAGGGAGGAGGAAGCAGAGCGAGTGGCGTGGCAGGCCACGGCATACTGCATCAGAGATGGAGAACTCTACCAAAAGCAACCAAACGATGTACTTCTGCGTTGCATCTCCAGGGAACAAGGAAAGGAACTACTGGAGGACATACATGGCGGAGACTGCAGGCACCACTCATCATCACGGACCCTCGTCGGCAAGGCATTCTGTAGCGGTTTCTATTGGCCCACCGTGCTCAACGACGCAATCGAATTGGTAAAGGCTTGCGAAGCCTGCCAGTTCCACGCCAAGCAGATCCATCAGCCAGCAGGGGGCTTGCAGACTATCCCCCTTTCATGGCCATTCGCGGTCTAGGGGCTGGACATTTTGGGCCCGTTCCCTCGGGCGCCAGGGGGCTATCGCTACCTCTACGTTGCCGTGGACAAATTCACCAAGTGGGCTGAAGTGGAGGCTGTCCGCGCCATCCCTGTGGGCTCTGCAGTCAAGTTCATCAAGGGCATCGTGAGCCGGTTCGGGGTGCCGAATCGCATCATCACGGATAACGGTTCGCAGTTCACCAGTAATCTCTTCAAAACATATTGTGCTAACCTTGGAACGTAGATATGCTATGCCTCAGTGCTGCACCCCCGAAGCAACGGCCAGGCCGAGCGAGCCAACGCGGAGGTCCTGAGGGGCCTCAAGACCAGGACGTTCAAGAAGAAGCTGGAGGCATGTGGCAGAGGATGGTACAATGAGCTGCAGTCCGTGCTGTGGTCCATCCGCACCACCGCGACCAAGCCAACTGGGTAGACCCCATTCTTCCTGGTCTACGGAGCGAAAGCAGTCCTCCCTCACTAGGTCAGACGTCGCTCCGCATGGGTCCTGGCGTTCAACGAGGCGCAGCAGGACGCCATGCAGGGGGCGGACCTCGTGCTGGGGGAGGAACGTCGCCGGGAGGCCGCGCTGCGAGTGGCGAGGTATCAGCAGGCGCTGCGGCGGTATCACTGCCGCAACATCCGCCCCAGGACTCTCGAGGTAGGAGACCTCGTGCTCAGGCGGGTTCTCTCCAGGGAGTGGTTGTACAAGCTCTCTCCCATGTGGAGGGCCCGTTCAAGGTTGTTCATGTTTCCAGGCCTGGCTCCGCGCGCTTGGAGACTCGAGAGGGAGTGCCGGTCCAGAATGCATGGAATATCCAGCACCTCTGGAGGTTCTACCCCTGAAGCAAGGCGAGTGCCTGTGAAGCTATCGCGTTTTGGAAAGGCCCGGAGCCTGTGAAGCAAGGTGAGTGCCTGTGAAGCTATCGCGTTTTGGAAAGGCCCGGAGCCTGTGAAGCAAGGTGAGTGCCTGGGAAGCCATCGCGTTTTGGAAAGGCCCAGAGCCTGTGAAGCAAGGCGAGTGCCTGTGAAGCCATCGCGTTTTGGAAAGGCCCAGAGCCTGTGAAGCAAGGCGAGTGCCTGTGAAGCTATCGCGTTTTGGAAAGGCCCAGAGCCTATGAAGCAAGGCGAGTGCCTATGAAGCTATCGCATTTTGGAAAGGCCCGGAGCCTGTGAAGCAAGGCCAATGCCTGTGAAGCTCGCCACCCCGTGACACTCTCACGTAATAATGAGTGGGGATGTACACGCCCCGGAGTCTCAGGAGCGCCGGCCTCTGGCCCTGGGGCTCCCTCCCACGCCCAGTGGCAGCACTTAGCTCCGCGCTGGTGAGAAGACGTCGAAGACTAGATTAGGTGCCGAACGCGGCTTTTTCATTTGCTTTCCGCAGTTGACGTGTTTACTTGAATTGGAAGTCTTATTGAAGTTATCGCTGTTGCTGATTTGTGGTTCGTCGATTTTCGCTCCTTGCTTTGGTTTCTCTCGCAAACGACCTCGCGAGGGGTGGTACTCAAACGCCCTCGCGAGCGTTTCTGCTCTAGCCGCTGGAAGGTTTCATGACCCGGGCACGTTACAGGAGCACCCCTCGGGCACCGCGACGCGCACACAGGGCCTGGGTCGATCGCCCCCCCCCCCGGCAGGGGCCAAAAACTATCTACGCACAGGCATGTTGTTAAGAGGTGCAAAAATAAGATCGAGGTAATGGCTAAAACGGTGATAACTCCCAACACGCCCCAACAGGGCTCCATGCAGCTGTTTTGTCTTACACAGGAAACAAAAGGAAAAGGAAAGGACGAGCCCGGCGCGGCCCTCCTTACATCGGCCCGCGGAGGCGACACGGGCTGCCTCCGGGCCTCAGGCGGACTCCCTCTCATGCTTCACCAGGGCACGGCGGCGGGCGGATGAACCACCACCTCCCAAGCAAGCTCGACGGCGCGGGGGTGGGCTACTGCCACCGCTGGAGGAGTCACTTGAGGAAGAGTTGACGAAGCTTGGGGAGTCGCGGATGCCGCCATCCGCGCGGGAGCTATCTCCTCCATCGCCATCAGAACGGGGCCCCCGGACGCGGTCGTCGTCCTCAGGGCAGCACCCCGTGCGGCGACCATCTTCCCCAAACACCCTCACATAGAGGGTGGCGTCGCCATCGAACATGAAGTGCAGAGTACACCGGCGCTCCAGGCCGTGAGCGCGGTCGAACGCCTGCCAGCCACGAGTTAAGGCCAAGCCCCCGCTGGCGGAGACCTCCAGCGTGACCCATGAGGACCTGCTGCAGCAGCCCTCCGCCTGGAGCCAGAGGCCGCCAGGAGCACCGGCCGGGAGTTCACCAAGGAGGAAGCGAGGGAGTGGGAGCCGGGCGCTGGTCGGCTCCGCCAACCAGACGACGAACTCCGGCAGCGCCTGCACAGCGCGAAAGCTTGGCCTAGGGGAGCGCGCAACCCAGGCACGTCCCTCGGCCACGGCGGCTCGCCCGCCGCCGCGCTGGGAGCCGTCCCCATGGTCGCCAAATGCTACCGAGGCGGGCACCGGGTGCTTTCGAGGGTGCCCACGACCGCGCTTAGGCGGGGGAGAGGCAGGACCGCCCTAAAGGGCCTTCCCCTTCTCCGCAGCCGAGTACCTCCTCGATGGAGCCATCACACCAAGATGAAGCAAGAACTGGGGGTAGAGGAGAAAGCAATGAGGAATGGACTGGAAGGGCACGCGCGGCTTCGTACTCATAGCCGGCGGAGGCCAACCGCCGGCCTCCATGATCACAGGTAATCATGACACGATTTGCATGCAGGGACTTGTCCACCTCGCGCAGTCACCAAGGCGTTGTGGGGAAGTGGAGACGCCCACGTCCCATCAACCGCCATGCGGCGCCCAAGGCCGCAGGCTATTAGGGCGCGCGGCGCTTCGCCCTTGCCCTTTCACCTCTCGGCACGGCCAAGCCCATGCACGCCTTGGGCCCGGGGGCTACTGTCGGCGTTCTGGGAACGGGGGTCCCCAGACTTGCCTACCTACGGCCTGCGGCGTGGCTCGAAGGAGGCCCAGCATGGCCCATCTTCATCAGCACAAGACTCAAGACCCTCGCGAGGTGCCAAGCCTCGCGAGGCGGATGACACAGCACATCCTCAGGCGCAGCCTCCTCAGGCTGGCTCGCGAGGAGACAGAGATATCAAGGCGGGGTACCTCGCGAGGTGCTCATGAAGCAAGCCATGACGATCGAGGGTGCCAGGCGGGCGCCAGCGTACGCAGCGTCCTTCTTTCCTCTTTGGTGCAAAGGGGGCAAGCGCAGCCGCAGAGTACCGAGGCATCAGGCAAAGGTTGCCATTTCGGTGCAACGAGACCAGGACCAAGCGGACTACGAGACGGAGGTCACCATGGAGCCCAGCACGGCGTCACCGCAGAGTCTTTTCGCAGGCGAAGACCACCTTTAGTCAGGATATGTGTACTAGATGTTCCCCTTCAAATTGGCCAATTGTTGGCGCCCTTCCCGCTCAATATTTGAGGAGAGGCCCAGGGCCTTCGCCTATAAATAGGACCGGTCACCCACGTAGCAAGGGGTTTAACCGGTTGGAGGTTGGAGAAAGGGTTCGGTTCGGCGTGTGGATCCGGCTAGCAAGCAGAGAGAGAGAGAGAGAGAAGGCGACGGAACTCCTCCCAGTAGTTCATCGCCCCAGCCAAGAACAGACCCTCGCGAGGCTGTTCTTCCTTGTATTGCTCATCATTGTCAGCCCCAAGAGGCAATCCATCCACCACACACTGGAGTAGGGTATTACACCACAATGGTGGCCCGAACCAGTATAAATCGTGTGTCTCTCATGCAGTTCCCTTAGTAGTTTAGATCTTTGTGAGACGGGGAGGTAGAGGACGTGATTTCCGCACGCACCCCAGTGTTCGAACCTTAAGGGTCTGCCGGAACCCGAAATCCGACAACCTTCCCTGCCCGAGTCATGAAAGTGGAAATGCCAGTAATCCTCTTAGCAATTCTATTGACTATAGGCAAACACTGCTCCACAGTTGGTTTATAAATACCCAAAGGTAGCCCTAGATAAGTGAATGGAAATTGCCCTCTGGCACATTGCAAAGTGTTTGTGAAAATTTCTACTCTGTCTTCTGCAATGTTTATTGGCACCAAGATTGATTTCGCATAGTTTACTTTTAGTCCTGTGGCAGATGCAAATGTGTTTAGTAGATCTTTGAGGCATACTAGCTGTCTAGAACTTGCTTGCATGATAACAAGACTATCATCTGCATACTAAACAATAGGGAAGTCATGGCAGGAGTTCACTTGAAGTGGTGGTGTGACTAGATCCCTTGTCATGGCTTTATTCAAAATTGATTGTAGCAAGTCAGCTGCCAGTAGGAACAGAAGAGATGAAAGGGTGTCTCCTTGTCTTACTCCTCTTTTACAATAAAATTTCTTCCCAGGTATCCCATTTAACATTACAGTAGAGGATGCAAAATTGAAGAGCATGTGCATCCAAGTTATCCACGTTCCACCAAATCCCATAGCCCTTAAGATGTCAATTATAGCCTGATGTTCAATAGTGTCAAAAGCCTTTTCAAAATCCAGTTTAATTACAAGCAATTCTTCTTTTGACTTGTGGCACTGATGTATATATTCATAGGCCCAACCAAGACAATCTTGAATCACTCTGTTCTTTAAGAATCCATATTGGTTGATATGTACCATCTTGAGAATTAATTTTTGTAATTTGTTTGCCATCATTTTAGTAATGATTTTGAGAACCCCATTAAGCAATGAAATTGCCCTGAAGTCATTAGGGGATACAGGTACCTCCTTTTTTGGAATGAGTGTGATATAAGAAGTGTTGATGCTTTCCAAATTCACATTTCCAGCATGAAAGGCAATGATAAGTTCAGTAACATCCAGTTTGATAATGTCCCAACAAGCTTTGAGGAACTCAGTATTAAATCCATCAGGACCTGGGGATTTTTCTGTGGGCATGTTTTTTACTACCTCATAAATTTCTTCCTGAGAGAATGTTTTCTCTAGATCTTGGAAAATTTGTGGATCCACTCTGTTTTCATATAGGTCATGTAAATTGAAGTGCATGGTATGACTATTGGAGTGGCCCAGTCTCTTCTTAAAAGCCTCCCAAAGGATTGCAGCCTTCCCTTCATGATCAGTAATTTCCACTTGGTCCTCATTCATGAGCATTGCAATTTTGTTATTCCTGTGATTAATTGAAGCCTTTGTATGAAAGAATTTTGTATTTTCATCACCAAATTTGACCCCCTTGATTTTACCTCTCTGCTTCCAATAAATCTTCTGATTACTAAGGACAGTTAGTAGTGTTTCTTTCAACAGCTCTCTGCAGTTATGCTCAAATAAAGTTAGGTCTCTGAATTCCTCCATGCAGTCCCATAGCAATATACATTCAGTCAATTCATCAATCTGCTTTTTGAGACAGGATAGGCTCTTTACCGAAAGTTTGAGTGCTCTCCTAAATTTTTTGCATTTAGCATTAATCTTTTTTGCTGGATCAGTATAACCAACAGGAATGTTCCATGCAGTTTGAACAATATCTTTGAAAGAGCTGTGCTTCAACCAATAATTCTCAAATCCGAAAACCCTTGATTTGGGTATTGTTGTGCCAATTTTTATTACACAAGGCAAATGGTCTGAAATTGGCTTTGCAAGAGGCAGAGTAGTGGTGTCAGGGTAAGTAGTCATCCATGCAGCAGAAGTGAAGAACCAGTCTAATTTTTCAAGTAGAGGACTGTCTTGTATGTTGCTCCAACTGAACTGTCTCCCTTTAAGAGGTAATTCAATTAGCCCCAAATTACTAATAGCTTCATTGAATCGTAACATCTGATTAACATCTCCACCAGGTCTATTTTTGTCTTCAGGTGACCTAATGAAATTAAAATCCCCCATAACAATCCAACCAACATCATCAGGCATTTGAATATTTGTAAACCAATCAATAAATTCCAATTTTTCTTCAATGTTTCAAGGTCCATAGATATTTGTGAGGATCCATGATTTAAGGGTGGATGTACAAGTGAACTGCATAGATAGAGAGAATTTATTTTGGAAGATCAATTGACCAGTAAAAAGAGTCCCATTCCAAGCAGTCAAAATACCTCTAGAGGCCCCAACTGAAGCCAGGTATTTAAATTTGTTGAATCTTTGTGGACAGAATTTTTGAATATAGGCCAGATCCAGATTTTGTCTCTTTGTTTCTTGTAAGCACAAAATACCAGCAACACATTCCTCAATTTTTTGCCTAATAGCCAGCCATTTTTCAGGAGAATTCAAACCCCTAATGTTCCAGTTCAAAATATTCCAGGATCTGTTTCTACTCATGGTTAACTAACATGTTGGATAAATTTTGATACCAGGCCCATCTCCTGGTATGATACCAAGCTCATGCAAAGTATAGAAATTGGATGACTGTGACCCAATACAGTTTGAGATCTCATACAGGCAGTAACAAGAAGTAGTGCATATTTTCAAGAACATGAGCCACAGATGTAACACAACATTTTTGCTAGGGAGCATATTAACTTCAATATCTTCATAGAAACCACAAGTCCAGAGCTCGATCAGACTGATCAGTATAGCAATAGGCAAAAGGAGGCACCAAGTTTTCGAGACAGACATTAAACATGTTCTGAATACATCTAGCACATCAGATATTATACATTCAACCATCAAACTAGCCCTTGCCAAAATATTCCTGGTACTATTACTAATGTGACAGTTCATGGCACATCCTAAGGAGTTGTAGAACCAGTGACCTTGGAGACCTTGGCCACATCCTCTTGGCCCTTCATCTTGGGCCTCTTTGAAAGCTTGTCCTGTACCTCATCCTCAGACACCTTGCAAAAAGTTTTTGTCAAATTTTTGACCACTTTGTTATGCACAATGGGTGGAATAGCATTAAAAGGTAAGCAAGAGCTAGCATCACATGATTTCCTTCTATAACCATTGTTGTCTTTCTTAATTCAATCACTCCTTCTTACCTGAGTCTCCACAAGTGGCTCTTTATCTCTTCTTTTCCTTGAGATAGCTTCACCTAGTGGCAAACTGGATGACTTTATTGGGAGACACTTGCTTGAGTGGGCTTCTGGTTCCACTTGAGGAGTGAGCAGCAGGGCTTATACCCTCATTTTCCTTTCCTAGACCCAGCATTATTTCTTTACAACTTGGAGCCTGTGAAGTAGCAGGTCTATCAGGTATATGGAATAAGATAGTCTCTTAAGAGTCACAATTTGCAGTGAGCATTTTCCATAGCTCAGATTTCAGCAGATGCATTACCCAACCAAACTTATCAGGAGTGAGGAGGAGATGAATTATGAAGTTAAACCAACTTACAGGTATGTCAATTTTGAATGTGTTTACTTCTCCCTGTGTTGCTGGAGCAAAGTGCTGAATCCACAGGTCCAAACCTTCCTCAGAAATCAAATGGGCACCATTAATAATATCTAGAGTATGATTTTGAACTAGTTTGTGAATATCTAGTAAGATAGGAGAGTTGATTAAAGAAAAGCCCTCCATACCTTTACGATGCCCATCAGTGGAAGTGCCAACTTGAACAACAGGGACATCTGCCTTGCCCTTTATATCCTCTCTGAGCTCTAAACCTTGTGTTTCTTCTGGCATATCATTGGCAACCTCATTATCTTTGCCCAGAGGACCAACCTTGTGCTGGGAAGCAGTTGCAGCACTCTCTTCATTTACCTCAACATGGACTTCGTCTGCAACAAGAGAAGCAACACCAACATTCTGTGCAAAAGACCCATCTGTCACTAGATTTCTTTCAGCAACAGCTTGTAGTTGTACAGCATATTGAACCACAGCTTGGCCAACAACTTCGACAGCAGGTGGTTCATGCATAACCTCATGAGCAACCAAAGGAGCCCCCACAACTCCCTGCTGTTCAACAGGCATGTTTGCATTAACTTGCAACAAATCTTCATCCTCCCCATCTGGTTGATAAGCAATAAGAATGTTCTGCAAACCCATGCCCAAAGGGTTAATTTGAGCACCTTGATTGACCTCCTCACTGGCAGTGTGAGTGTTAGACCATATACCATCAGACAGGGAAACTGTAGTGGTGATGTTGCTATTGGGAGCACCATCCTCTTGTAAAACTGGCATCTCCATTTGCTGCTGAGGTGGTTGTGGAATATTTGCCTAAGGGAATGCCCAATGGCCCTGCTCTTCCTGTTCTTCCCAGTCATCCCAATCATCCTGTTGTGCTGGCTCATTATGAATTGGAGCAGGATGGAAACCTGGGAAATCATTGGCATGCTGTGGAATAGGGTGTGGGTCCACTCCAGGGGGTGGAATAGAATCCTCATCAGCAGGGCCACCTCCCAACATTTCTTCTAACAAAATATCAACTGAACTAGTCCATGACTCCTTCTCAAAGCACTCTCCATCAGACCACCTAATGCTTTTAGGAATATCAGTGAGCTCAGTAACTCTGGCTTTCACTAGGATCTTCCCTCTGAGAGCATCCTCCCTCTCCCAACGAATTATTCTTCCCCACTTGGCAATGGTAGCTGCAATGTCCTCAGTGTTGCAGTAGTCAAAAGGGACACCCACAAACAGTAACTAGCAGGTTCTGTTGAAAATGCAGTCTGCGCCAATTCCTACCTTGATTGTGCTTAGTGAAACTGATGAAAACATCTCCAAATGGGTGAGGACTTTGCTTGATGAGACGATCTCTATCCCTAACATGACGAAACTGAACATACGCCTCCCCAAAAGGACATGGCTGGATTTCTCTGAACCCCACCTCTTCAACACCTTGAAAGAACTCCTCAAGAACTTCTCTAACATTGGGAAAAAATACCTCAGTTGGATGTGGTTGAATGGTTGCAATCACCCAGTCTTTGTGCCTTCTTGGACAATGCGGCAAGATTGCCCTCGAAACCCCAGTACGCCCAGCCACCTCGAAAACCTGGAACCCATGAGGAACGAAGGGAGCCGGGTCGATGGGGATGTTGTCCATGGCCGAGGCCGAAGCTTCGGACGAACGGACCACCAATGCCCGCTCCGCCGATGCTGAAGAAGACGGTGAGCTTGTCGAGGTAGAAACAGTGGAGGAGGCAGAGTTGGTAAGAACAGAGGAATGCGAGGAGGCAGCCTGCAGTCGCTGTTGGAAATTTGGAAAGAGGTCCTTGACCAGCTCCATAAATGACGAGACCTGCCTATTCGGTGGGGCTGGGCCGACACATTTGGACCAGGCATCTACCTCCCATCAGCCCAGGCCTGCTCGGGTGGGCTCGGGAAAGAGTCAAACTATAGAAAAGGCCATAGCCCAGGCAGCCTTGGAACCATGCAGTTACGTGCAAAGTGACCATGACCTCCACATGCAAAACACACTACGTACGTGCGAGGGGCAGGACGTTGAGACATTTGTGGCTGATTAAGTGACCCATTACACTTAGAGTTAAGAGAGGGCGAATTCAAAGATTCCCCTTGATTGACATTGGATTGAATGGGACCCGATAAAGCTCAAAAACAGATCAACCATTTCTGACCACCGTGCTGTAGCTCCGGCGATCGCCAGAGTTGTTGGCGACAGCTTTTCCATGCCTACCCACCAAGGTCCACTCATCATTAAGTTCTTTGTAAAAAGCTAGTTCTTCTCTAAACCAATTTTGCCCGCCATAATTCCACAAACTAAACACAACCTCAAAATCTTGCTCCACAATTCTACCATTGTTGTAAATCTCAAAACCAACAGACTTAGAGGCAACCGAGAACTTGAAAGTTCTATCCCTCAAGTGTCGAGCCCTAAAACCTTGAGCATAACCACCAAACTTGGCCGTGATAGAGACACTAACCATGTGCACATCAAGCTTGAAGGTTGCGCGGCAGAAGGAAACCACCAAGATGAATTCTTGTTGATGAAAGCCAGGAGAAAACACCACTGGATGCCCTCATG
Source organism: Triticum monococcum (assembly GCA_034509565.1). Taxonomy (NCBI): domain Eukaryota; kingdom Viridiplantae; phylum Streptophyta; class Magnoliopsida; order Poales; family Poaceae; genus Triticum; species Triticum monococcum. The sequence continues at coordinate 445,711,564 of CM067845.1, forward strand.
TCTACTTGAAATTTTCTGCCACGGTCAAAGTTGAGGGCAAAAGGATCCATCTTCAATGGTGGTTGTCGAGGCCGGAGTGGCCGGCGACAGGAGGGGTGGCCGCCAGGGCCGGAGTGGCCACCGGCGCAAGATCGCCTTGGAATCGCCTAAGCGGAATACATTGCCGCTGGATCATGTTGTGCTCAATTACTTTGGATGACCCAAACTCTTAAAGATTATGGGATATCTGTGAAACATGTTCCATTACTTTGTGACAATGAAAGTGCTGTTAAGATTGCTCACAATCACGTGCAACATTCTCAAACAAAGCTTATTGAAGTTCGTCATCATTTCATTCGAGATCATGTTGCCAAAGGGGACATTAATCTTAAGCATGTTCGCACCGAAAAGCAGTTAGCTGATATATTCACGAAACCACTTGATGAGAAAGTGTTTTGCAGGTTAAGAGGTGAACTGAACATCATTGATGCTTCAAACTTGGAGTAGGAACTCCATTTGATACATGCAAGGCATGAGCCTATAATTAATCCTTGATATTTCTCTTATGTTGACTATCTTATGTCTTGGACATATTTGCACCTTGCATGTTATCTAACCCGTGTAGGTACTTGGATGAATCTAAAACTATGAGATTGAAACTCACTCACATCTTGAGCAATTTCTATATCACCAAGTCTCTACACAATGGTGGATGAAGACAAGGAAGCACGCAACCATTCAAACATATCCTTTGACAAATTCTATGTTGAATTTCATGATTGTCATTTTGGATACACAAGTCCTCTTCCTTGCAAAAACTAACCCATGTAGGTAGATCAAGTCAAAATCCAAGTGGTGCTCCCAACTCTTGATGAGCTACATCAACCTTGAGCAACCCACACAAGTTCTACTAATTGATCATGATCAACACCACCACCCAAGGTATGTTATTCCATCTTAGAGAAGCTTTACTCCAAGTCATGAGTCGAAGCAACTCGACAAGATGTGAATACATCAAAAAGCTTAAACGAAAAATGGTAACCCCATTTTGATCTTAAACGATGAGTATGACCTATGATCAAGTGATCTCACTTGACTCCTAAGTCAATATACTCTAACATAGGTGACTTTGTCGCCGACCAACTCTAGATGAAGTTCTCTTGTGTTCTTTTTTGTGCTCTTGCATTTGTCTCATGCATATTTGTTTCCATCTTCATCTAGACTCCTTTTTAGTTTCTTCTCTTTTGTGCATTCCTTGCATCCAATTAATTGCAAATCTTTCAGTTAATTCCTTGCAAATCCTTGTGAGATCTTACTTGTCTAGTGAGCTGAGGTGACAAGTGTTTTCTCTGCGATGAACTCGGTCTCACCAGTCTGATGCTTTTGGTCCAACCGAATCCTCTCGGTACAACCAAACTATGCAACTCGGTGTCACCGATTTCACTACAGGAAAGACATCTTGCCACTTGTTTCTGCATTCTTTTTGATCTAGCTCCACTCAATGAATCTTGTCCTCAACCAGCATCCCATTCAACTTGCTGCTTTGTTCTGTGACTCAAGGACCAAACTCATCAGGACAAAAATCCAGAAGAACCCTTCTTGGAAATTGATGTCAAAGGGGGAGAGAGAGATCACATCAAAGCTTAATCATATCTATAGGGGGAGAGAATACTCAAGGGAAGAAAGAGTAATCATCAAGGACCCCAGATGCTTGGTGTTCAATAGGAGAGAAGTCACATGTCTTCAAGAGGGGAAAACATGTTCATATTTGCTCATTTGCATTAGCTCTGTTTATTTCCCTTGAGCTCTGATTTTGCTCTGATTTTCTGTTCCCTATCTTCTCCCAGTATCCCATGCTAGATTCAGGGGGAGCAAGACATCTAAGGGAAGGAAATCCTTGAATTTATTGCACATCTTTACCTTTGGGGACATGTCTATATCCAATGTAGTACTTAGTACTCACTCTACATGTCATCCCAGTCTTGGTACTCTCGTGGTTTCTTTTGTTTGCTCTGGCCAGTAGGTGTATCTGTGTTATCTAACCTTGTTTACGCAGGTTCATCCCATCCTAAGACAACTCAAGACCACAAGGTAAGTATATGCATCACAGTCGTGTGTATGAGAAATTCTTGCTAATTTACATAATTTTTGCAAGGACTCATGAGCATGAAGGTACATTTCTCATATTCACATCATTTGCTATGATGCATATAGCCAAGATACATGTAACACATTGCTTACTTTGTCATGTTTATGCATTTACATGCTCCTATATTCCATATTCACATGATTGCATACATGCAGGGGGAGCCTATGCATATTACATGTCTTTCCAAAGCTTTACTTACTATTCTATATATCTTTATCTAAAGCTTTGATGTATGTTGCCATCAATTACCAAAAAGTGGGAGATTGAAAGCACAAGTGCTCCCTAGGTGGTTTTGGTAATTAATGTCAACATATCTCTTGTTGGACTAACACTTTTACCTAGTATGTTTCAGATAAGTTAAACAATGAAGTGGCATGGACTAGAGGATGTGGGACCCCTTCAAGATGCTAAGGACAAAAGGATTGGCTCAAGCTCCAAGCTCAAGACTCTACATTTTCTATTTTAGTGATCCAAGATCACATTGAGTCTATAGGAGAAGCCAATACTATCAAGGAGGGATGAGGTGTTGCTTAATGAGGCTCTTGCTCAAAGTGCTTAGTAATATGCTCCAAAGCCCTCAACTACTTTCTCACATCCACATATGACCTAAACCAAAAGTCAAACTCGGCCCCACCGATTCTTTCTATCCAGCGCCACCGAGTTCAGATGTCATAGCCACTGCCACAAACCCTAGGCAAATCAGTCTCACCGATAGGGATCTCAGTCTCACCGAGATGGGATTGCAATCTCTCTGTATGGATCTATTGCCAAAATCGGTCTCACGAGTTTGCGTAATCGGTCCTACCGAGATTGCAATGTAAACTCTTTGTTTCCTTTTCGTAACATTTTGGTCTCACCGAAATGAGAGAATCGGTCCCACCGAGTTTACCTGACCAACTCTCTGGTTAGCTTATTACCATAATCGGTCTCACCGAGTTTGTGTAATCGGTCTCACCGAGATTACGTTATTCCCTAACCCTAACCATATCGGTCCTACCGAGTTGCATGTCGGTCCCACCAAAAATCCTAACGGTCACTAGATTTGTTTAATCGGTCCAACCGAGTTTATCAATTCGGCCCCACCGAGATTGGCAAGTTGTGTGTAATGGTTAGATTTTGTGTGGAGGCTATATATACCCCTCCACCTCCTCTTCATTCGTTGAGAGAGCCATCAGAACGAACCTACACTTCCAACATACATTTTCTGAGAGAGAACCACCTACACTTGTGTTGAGGCCAAGATATTCCATTCCTACCATTTGAATCTTGATCTCTAGCCTTCCCCAAGTTGCTTTCCACTCAAATCTTCTTTCCACAAAATCCATATCATGTGAGAGAGAGTTGAGTGTTGGGGAGACTATCATTTGATGCACAAGAGCAACGAGTTCATCATCAACACACCATTTGTTACTTCTTGGAGAGTGGTGTCTCCTAGATTGGCTAGGTGTCACTTGGGAGCCTCCGACAAGATTGTGGAGTTGAACCAAGGAGTTTGTAAGGGCAAGGAGATCGCCTACTTCGTGAAGATCTACCACTAGTGAGGCAAGTCCTTCGTGGGCGACGGCCATGGTGGGATAGACAAGGTTGCTTCTTCGTGGACCCTTCGTGGGTGGAGCCCTTTGTGGACTCGCGCAGCCATTACCCTTCGTGGGTTGAAGTCTCCATCAGCGTGGATGTACGATAGCACCACCTATCGGAACCACGTCTCAAAAATCTCCGTGTCTCCAAATTGCGTTTGCACACTCCAATCCCATCCTTTTACATTCTTGCAAGTTGCATGCTTTACTTTCCACTGCTCATATACTCTTTGCATACGTGCTTGATATGTATTGTGCTTGTTAAACTTGTGCTAAAACTCCACTTCAACTTAAAGAAATTAAAAACTGTAACTTTAGGTACTTAGTGTCTAATCACCCCCCCCCCTCTAGACACCTCTTCTCGATCCTTTCAGGACTCCATCAGAGCTACGTCGCAATACGACCCGATATAGAGGCTCCACACACCCTCATTGCTTCACTGATGAGGTCCTGGATCATGAATTCCCAGAAGGGTTCAAACCTGTGGATATAGAATCATACGAGGAACCACTGACCCCACGGTGTGGATCGAAGACTTCATTCTCGACATTCATATGGCCCGCGGCGATGACCTCCATGCCATCAAATACCTCACTTTAAAACTCAAGGGGCCAGCACGGCACTGGCTCAACAGTCTGCCTGCAAATTCTATTGGCAGCTAGGAGGACTTGGAAGAGGCCCTCCTCGATAACTTCCAAGGTACATATGTTCGACCTCCGGACGCTGATTACTTAAGCCACATAGTTCAACAGCCCGGACAGTCCGCCAGGAAATTCTGGTCTAGGTTCTTAACTAAAAAGAACCAAATCGTCGATTGTCCGGATGCCGAAGCCCTAGCAGCCTTCAAAGACACCATCCGCGGCGAATGGCTCGCTCGCCACCTGGGCCAAGAAAAGCCAAAATTCATGGCAGCCCCCACGACACTCATGACCCACTTTTGTGCGGGCGAGGACAGTTGGTTGGCCCGTAGCAAAAACAATGCAAGCGACGCTGGCACCCCTGAAGCTAAAACTAGCAAAGACAAGTCTCGACGCAACAGATACAAGCGTCAAAACAACAGTGATAACACCAAGGACACGATAGTCAATGCCGGATTCAGGGTCTCTAAGACCGGTCAGCGGAAGAAGTCGTTCCAAAAGAACAATTCAGGACCAGCCAGCTTGGACCAGATACTTGATCGTACGTGCCAGATTCATGGCACCCCAGACAAACCACCCAATCACACAAATGGAGATTGCCGGGTTTTTAAACTGGCCGGCAAATTAAACGCTGAGAACAGGGAAAAGGGATCGTAAAGCGAGGACGATGAGGAAGAGCCCCAGCAACTGAACAAAGGGGGGCAGAAGAAGTTTCCCCCACGGGTCAAAACGGTGAACATGATATACGCTACCCACATCCCCAAGAGGGAGCACGAGCGTGCACTCAGGGACATCTATGTGATAGAGCCAGTCGCCCCAAAATTTAATCCATGGTCGTCATGCCCGATCACCTTTGGTCGCCGGGATCATCCGACCAGTATCCGTCATGATGGCTCAGCCGCACTGTTCCTAGACCCAATAATTGATGGGTTCCACCTGACTCGTGCCCTTATGGATGGAGGTAGCAGCCTCAATTTTCTCAATCAGGATACAACGCGAAAAATGGACATTAACCCATCTCGGATCAAGCCCACTAGGAGTACCTTCAAAGGAGTCATACCAGGTGTAGAGGCCCGCTGTACGGGCTCAATCACACTAGAGGTTGCCTTCGGATCTCCAGACAACTTCCGAAGCGAGGAGTTAATCTTTGATATCGTCCCCTTTCGCAGCGGCTATCATGCACTGCTCGGACAAACTGCATTCGCTCGATTCCATGCAATAGCACACTATGCTTATCTCAACGCGGCATCATAACAGTCAACAGAAATACAGAACGCTCCCTCCGTACAGAAGAGCACACATCTGCCTTAGCTGCAGAAGTACAGAGCGACCTTCTCAAGCAGAACCGCTGTCGAGCCCACGGACACCGTTAAGAGGGTCCGAACTACTCGGCAGCAAGAGAGCTCGGCTCGTTAGGAGCCCGATTAGCAATCTGGCCTCCGTCGCAGTTCCGATCAAGTGGTGGCATTCGTGCCGCGCGTACATAACTACGCCCTCAAAATCCAATGGGCATCGACGGAGGCATAGCTAGCTTGTGGTCCGTAGTAAGGCTCAACCGTTATCGGATACACACATACTTTCACTTTTACGTGTTTCCTTTTCAGGTCTCAATCCCACAGGCACCATCTGGTGGTCTGGTCATTAGTCCTCTTGAAGGATAAACACACCAAGACGGCGAGAAACGCAGACATATGGCAGACTTTTTAGGTGATTCCGTTAACAATAACTCTACCTGTTTTCAGGACCTACATGCAGCTCTCCCTTGGTTTGGACATGTCAAATAGCCTGTTGCTTATCGCACTACCTATATCAATGCGCCTTGACGTACTAATTAAATTACAATGAGAACAGTTTGCGGCTAGAGCTGTAGGACTCTAGCTTTTTACCTTCGTACCTTTTCTGTTTTCTTTCTTTTTTTCAGCTCCCCTGTGGACAATCCTAGCAGGTAGCACCCATACACTTTGGTATGATTGATGTCTGCCAGGGGCTTCATAGCACCCCACATTACGGCAACAAAATTCCGAACACTTTTTATAAGTATAGTTCGGCACCCCGAATTTAGCATTATATGCATTGGCTCCGAATCATGTCTTTGGTCAATAGTTGGGTTGCCCGGCTCCTGTGCTTGCTACCTTACATTCCGCTATATCGGCTAAGGTAGTAAAGGGAGAACTACTGCGATTGTGCCTTGGTTTATCCAAAGGTGCACCTCAGTAGAAAAAGCCAAAAATTGACTGTCATGATGCGGCGATAGCCGGTCAGCTGTTCGGAGGTTGCAAATCGTTGGAGATTTCTTCCGCATTACGCGAAGGATTGGTACTCCCCCATCAGACGCTTATAGCACTCTAGTTCGGATACTAGGGGTTGCGCCCATGTTTTTATTGTCGCACTCCTATGGCTAAGTGAGGGTGTTAGAGCCGCATAGTCTGGTTGCCTGGTTCGTTGCGCTAAACAACTCCTTCAAGGACCATCTAATTGCAGCAAGATTGTTTAGATTCCATCCCGATCACCCCCGTACTACCTACGCGGGGGAAGAAGCCGACGACTGGTTAACGCTCAGATTTCATACAACATGGCCGCAGAGGAAGTAAAAATTTAAAAACATAACAAGCATTATATTGCATAAAACACTTTGCTTTATCATACAAGGCAAAGGGAGCTCGCATACATTCATTCAAAGATAGTGTGTCTTTCGCACAGTGATCCGCAACAATGCGGGATCCCTCTAGGACACCATCAAAATACAACTCGGGTCGGCGATGATCCTTGCCCTCAGGTGGCCCCTTGGTCATTAGCTTCTTGCCATCCATCTTCGCCCAAACCGTTTTGACGCGGGCAAAGGCCATCCGTGCACCTTCGATATAGACCGACCACTTTATAACCTCAAGCCGGGGGCAGGCATCTACAAGCCGCTTCACAAGTCCGAAGTAGCTGCTCGGTATGGGCACGGCAGGCCATAGTCGGACTGTCAGCTCCTTCATGGCTAGCTCGGTCGCCTTGTGCAGCTCGACTAGCTATTTCAGCTGGTCGCTGAAGGACACCGGATGTTCGGGCCCAAGATATTGAGACCAGAAGAACTTCTCCGTAGAACTCCCTTCCTCGGCTCAATAGAACTCGGCAGCGTCTGATACGCTGCGCGGAAAATCCGTAAACGCCCCTGGAGAGCTCCAAATTCGGGTAAGTAAAAGGAATGCTTCCTTCACATACTTGCTTTGCATAATGAAAGCCTTACCCGCCGCGATCTTTCAGGCCGCCTGGATTTCCTGAAGGGTGCTCTGGGCTTCGGCTCGAGCCTCTTGCTTGCTCTGGAGGGCCTTCGCAAGTTCGGACGCATGCTTCTTAGAATCACGCTCCAAGGACTCATACTTATTGACGGCGTCCTAGAGCTCTTGCTGAATCTCGCCGACCCGGGCCTCATGCTTCTCGCGCGCGGCGCGTTCCTTGGCTGCTTTGTCCTCGGCCCTCTCTAACGCCTTCTTGAGGGTCGCCGCCTCGGTCGTGGCCCCTAATAATGTTCATGGCACTTTAGTCAGCACGAACCATTCATCCTTCCTAAATATACATGTAGGTTACTACATACCTTTGCTGTCCTCCAGCTGCTTCTTCACGAGGCCGAGCTCTTTCTCGGCCCGCTCCAGGTTCTGCTTCAGTCTGGAGACCTCCACAGTGTGAGCGACAGCAGCCAGCAACGACGCCTGCTTATTCACATAGACATATTATGTTAGACTCCTGCGAAAATTATTTTGATCCCCTGTTCGGCTTTTACTTTCCGGACACCGAACAGAGCATCAGGGGCTACTGTCGACATTGTGATATTTTTTCTACAATTGTTACCTCAAAGCCTGTTAAATGGCTAGTGTAGGCCTTAGTCAGCCCGCTTTTGGCAGACTAAACCTTTTCGATCACCGTACCCATGAGGACACGGTGCTCATCCACAATGGAGGCGCCTCGCAGCGCTTCTAATAGATTATTCGGTGCCTCTAGTTGGACAGAGGTCACCGGTGGAACAGGCACACCTCCTCCTTTCGAGGAAGGCCGTTCCCTAGACTCCGAAGCCGTATAGGTCTCCGGAATGGTATCCGGCTGAGGGCCGAAGAGAACTCAGCCCCCACTGCTAGTCCCCATGGGGGCTTTTTCCCCCATGTGTCCGGCAGCCGAGGAGTCATCCTGGGGCGCCACCTTAACGATTTCTGGAATCTCTCCCTGGTCTGGGAAGATCCTTTGGGACGCCACCTCGTCATCACCCTTGGGTGAGGCAGAATGAGCAGGCGGCGGAGACATGCTAGCCATCTCCTTTCAGTCTAGCGAACCCTCTATCGAGGATCGTGGTGAGTCGTCGCGGGCCGGACTGTAATGGCATAGTTTATACATATTAATATTATAAACTGGAAAGGCCAGGTATTGGGAGGTGCATAGGGTTTTTGGTACTTACGAGGCAGCCCGAGGCTTAGTTTGGGGCATTCGCTCCAGACTGCTTTTCGACATCCCATGCTGAGTTATACGCAAGGGAGCCCTTCCCCCTCTTGGGTGCCTTCGCCTCCAGATTCGTGGAGGCCTCTCTTTTCTTATTCCCCCCCCCCTCCGGGGGAAATCCGCCTTCTTCTTCATCCTCGCCGTCATCCTCAGCGACCGAAGAGTCAGTCGCGACTTTGGACGACATGTCCGAAGCACCCTTTCGGCGAAGGCCACTCCTGCTCCCTTTGGCCCTCTTCTTGGCCTTCTTCTCCGGCACATCATAAGGCGCTGAAAATAGCATGTTCATTAGGAGTGGGGTTTCCTCATCTTCGGGAAGTGGAGCTGGACAATTAATCAGCCCCGCTATGTCGATCCAGGCCTGAAAATTGATAGGAAGCCTTAGACTCCTTCCCAAAATATTCCAGTAAAGGCTATACCTTGAATACATGAACGAACTTACCGAATTGTCCTGGCGCTTTAAGCTGAGCCCACGATCTTCGGTCGTGGGCGGTGGTGTCTCGCCGGCCTTGAAGAGCACTTTCCAGATATGTTCGTGCGTTGTGCCGAAGAGCTCTATGTGACGCCCCAAGACCGATGCTCGAGAAGACTTCCATGTGTTCCGGGTTTCGCCGTGTGTTTCATTTGTGCCCGCACTTTTATTTGTGCATTGCATCATGTCATCATGCCATCATGTCATTTCTTTTCTTAACTCAACTAAATAAATTGCATGGATCTTCGGTCCATTTAAATCGAGGGATATTCACAATGGTGATTTCTCTTTATAACATATCCTCCCAATATTAGGGAGCTATAATAAATATTCCATTTAATTAGAATCCACCGCTACAAACTTGCATTATAAATCCCTCTCATTTCTAAATTATTTTGCATCCATGATCTTTTCTCCGCATGGCCCCTTTCAAGTTGTGGCACTTTGGCATTATGCTGCCAAGTGGCTACTTGTTAATTGTCAGCAAATTAGAAAATATTTGGACCCTCAAATATTTTCTTTTCTCTTTCTCTTCCTCTTCCTCTCCATTTTTTTTCTTTTCTAAACAGTGGAGATAAGTTCAACAATCTCCAATTGGGCCGGCCTCCCTGACCCAACCATCCTAAGGCCCAGCCGTTGGCCTCCTCTTAACCTAGCCCGATCCCACTTCTCTCCCTCGATCCCTCCTCCAGCGCCGCCACCCCGTTCCCGATCCCCACTCGCTCGCCACATCTCTCTCGATCCCCCTCGTCCTCCTTCCGATCGCGCCGCCAGGGGAAGCCTCGGCTCGACCCCAATCCTCCTCCATGTCGCCCGCGCCTTCTTCCCTTGCCGCAGCCGCTGAGACCCCGCCGTCGTCGCGCCCTTCTGTCGCTGCTCTGCTACCGCCCCTCCATGTCGCCCTATCCTCTGCTCGAGGGCCTCCCCGTTTGATGTGTCGTTGCGAGCTCCTTCTGCTCCCACCGTTCCCTGTCTCCATCGCCTGCATCGCCTCCACGACTCCTCCACACCACCAAACCTCCGCTCAAGTCCTCCAATGCCAGGAACGGGTTCCCCTCGCCCAGATCCGCTGCCTCCCGGCCTCCTTCCTCTCCTCTGGACACAACCCCTTCTTTGCTTGACTCCATCATCGGTGGCCTTCAAGGGCGCCAGTGCTGCTGCCCGATGCCTTGTCCAACGAGTTGTCGCGTCCCGGGTCCTCTTCTTGCCTCTATTTTCTTGGGAATCCGCTTGCATAGCTGTTGCTGCTCATCCTGTCGCCCCGATGTTGTCCACTTCAAACACACCAAGCCGGCTATGCCACTGTTGTCTCCTGGCATGGCCATGACCGAGACCCCAGCATTGTTGTTGTTGTTGCCTGTGTGTACCTCCGCTCCTGAAGTTTTGGGACGCCAAGACTTGTTGCCGAGACCGTGACCACCCTGAATTTCTTACGCTTGTTGGACCGACAAGTACACTAGAGGCCGCGTTGACCACAAGTACCCCTTCGGATATGCCGAGGTCAACTACGCTCAGCGATGCGACAAGTACCTCTACCGACGACCCCGGACATCTAAGAAAATGTGTACCACTACTGTCGCCGTGTACCACTACGCCCAAGTTTCACTACAAGATGTACAACTACCGCCGCCGTTGATTCGACAAGACAACGTGTTCCACTACTTCCACGACGTCCCGTGAACGCCTACTTCCTCTACATTGCTCCGAACTCGAACCGCTCCGAAAATGCACGCTTCGAAGGTATAACCCCGAGACGGCCGCCCGTGAATGAATGCATTTGTGATGTACGCGATGCTCGTGCTTGCTCCATGCTCAAATTGTTGGTGCACGTTGCCCCTCTTTTGCCTTGCCACCGACATGTGGGAACCCGGTTACCGGGATCACCCCACCATCTTTTGCATGCTCCCGTCACTTCCTTTTGCACTGGTATCCCCGTGGGCTACCGGATAACCGATATGTTGCCGTGGCATCATTTTCGTATTCGTTGTCGTGGCACCCCTTTCATTTCCGCCACGATGACAAATGCTTCATAATATGCTCTTGTTAACATTTTCTTAAAATTGCATAAACTTGAACATGACATCCGCATCATGATAACAACATTTAATATGTTTAAAAATTGTTGTTGCATTAAATTGCTAATGCACATGAGGATTTATCGGAATTGTAGTTTGTTGTTCCGGCCTCATTTAAACTTGCCTAGATAGGTAGTTTTCCATATGCTTCACCTCTTGCCATGTTAACAAACATTTAATTTTGTTGAGTACCTAACTGAGATCGAACTAAATAACTTGAATGTGGTGTTTCGTCAATATGCAACGGAGTTGCATATTGAGCTCCACTTAATCTGTAGGATTGTTTGTGCACTTTGCCATGCCATGCCATGTATCATTAAACCGGACATGCATCATACTTGTTTGTGCATCATGCCATGCTTGTGTTGGTTGTTTACCATGTTGTTTGCTTCTTTCAGGTGTTGTTTATTCGGGTTGGTTCCGATAACGTCGCGTTTGTGAGGACCCGTTCGACTACGTCCGTGTGTCTTCTTCACGGACTCGTTCTTCTTCCTTGCGGGATCTCAGGCAAGATGACCATACCCTCAAAATCACTTCTATCTTTGCTTGCTAGTTGCTCGCTCTTTTGCTATGCGTATGCTGCGATACCTACCACTTGCTTATCATGCCTCCCATATTGTTGAACCAAGCCTCTAACCCACCTTGTCCTAGCAAACCGTTGTTTGGCTATGTTACCGCTTTGCTCAGCCCCTCTTATAGCATTGTTAGTTGCAGGTGAAAATTGAAGTTTGTTCCTTGTTGGAACATGGGGATGTTGTTCCTTGTTGGAACATGTTTACTTGTTGGGATATCACAATATATCTTCTTTAATTAATGCATCTATATACTTGGTAAAGGGTGGAAGGCTCGGCCTTATGCCTGGTGTTTTGTTCCACTCTTGCCGCCCTAGTTTCCGTCATATCGGTGTTATGTTCCCGGATTTTGCGTTCCTTACGCGGTTGGGCTATTATGGGAACCTCTTGATAGTTCGCCTTGAGTAAAGCTCCTCCAGCAATGCCCAACATTGGTTTTACCATTTGCCACCTGGCCTTTTCTTTTCCCTTGGGAGTCGCGCTCCTGAGGGTCATCATTATTTTACCCCCCCCCCCCGGGCCAGTGCTCCTCTGAGTGTTGGTCCAAACTAGAGTCCTGTGCAGCGCCCCCTCGGGGAAACTCGAGGTTTGGTTTTAGTTGTATGGAGAGCTCATCTGAGTGTGCCCTGAGAACAAGATATGTGCAGCTCCTATCGGGATTTGTCGGCACATTCGGGCGGTGTTGCTGGTTTAGTTTTACCCTGTCGAAATGTCTTGTAGAACCGGGATACCGAGTCTGATCGGAATGTCTCGGGAGGAGGTCTATTCCTTCGTTGACCGTGAGAGCTTGTGATGGGCTAAGTTGGGACACCCCTGCAGGGATTTGAACTTTCGAAAGCCGTGCCCGCGATTATGGGAAGATGGGAATTTGTAAACGTCCGGTTGTAGAAAACCTAAAGTTGACCTTAATTAAAATGCATCAACCACGTGTGTAACCGTGATGGTCTCTTTCCGGCGGAGTCCGGGAAGTGAACACGGTGTTGGAGTTATGCTAGACGTAGGTTGTTCTAGGATCACTTCTTGATCATAGTTGTTCGATCGTGCTTTGCCTTCTCTTCTCGCTCTCATTTGCGTACGTCAGCCACCATGTATGCTAGTCGCTTGCTGCAGCTCCACCTCATACCTTTATCTTACCCATAAGCTTAAAAAGTCTTGATCGCGACGGTGCGAGATTGCTGAGTCCCCGTGGCTCACAGATACTTCCAAAACCAGCTTGCAGGTGCCGATGAGTCCGTGCAGATGACGCAACCAAGCTCAGGAGGAGCTCGGGGAAGATCTTGTCCTTTGTGTTGCATCGTTCTAGTTGATCAGTAGTGGAGCCCAATCGGGACGATCGGGGATCTGTGTAGAGTTTGGGATAGTCTTCTTTTATTTTGGTTCTGTGGTCGGACCTTGATTGTATTTGGTTGATGTAATGCTTTATTCATGTAATTGTGTGAAGTGGCGATTGTAAGCCAACTATGTATCTCTTTCCCTTATATATTACATGGGTTGTGTGAAGATTACCTCACTTGCGACATTGCTTTCAATGCGGTTATGCCTCTAAGTCGTGCTTCGACACGTGGGAGATATAGCCGCATCGAGGGCGTTACACTCTAGTAGCATATGTGCTTGGCCGGATCGAACTCCCACAAATAGCAAGTCCGGCGTTGGCACGAAAGGATCCGGCGAATAAGCATAACATGGATCACGATGACAAGTTTGATCCTCGTGGTTATCATGTTCTGAACGCACGTCTGGAGCCCAGTTAGCTCGCTCGAGGAGCCCCAGGCGAGGCCCTTCTCTTGCCAGGAGGTGAGCTGCAGTGGAGCTCCAGATCGAAATTCGGGGGTCGCCGCCCAGTTGGTGTCGCGCGGCTCGATGATGTAGAACCACCCCGACTAGCACCCCTTCACTGTCTCCACAAAGGAGCCTTCGGGCCATGTAACGTTGGGCATCTTGTCCACCATGGCACCTCCACACTCTGCATGTTGGCCTCTTGCCACCTTCGGCTTTACATTGAAAGTCTTCAGCCATAGGCCAAAGTGAGGCAGGATACGGAGGAAGGCCTCGCAAACGACTATAAATGCCGAGATGTTGAGGATAAAGTTGGGGGCTAGATCATGGAAGTCTAGCCCATAGTAAAACATCAGTCTGCGGACAAATGGGTGGAGAGGGAATCCCAGTCCATGGACGAAATGTGCGAGAAACACAACCCTCTCATGAGACTCTAGGGTAGGGACGATTTGTCCTTCGGTCGGGAGATGGTGAACGATCTCCTTGGCCAGGTATCCGGCCTCTCGAAGCTCCTTGATCTCTTTCTTCTTAACAGAAGAAGCCATCCACTTGCCACCTGCTCCGGATCCGGACATGGTGGTAGTGTTTTATCCGGTGAGGGAAGCTAGGGCTTGGGCGCTGGAGCTCTAGAATGGATGGGCAGAGGCAGGAGAAGGCAGGGGTGAGTGAGGACGAATTCTTATCCCCTTATAAAGGCCACGAATATCAAACGCCTCCCTGCTCGCCTTAAAACTCGCCTATTCCCAAGGGTTGTGTAAACAACACGGTTGGGTTACCCATGCCCGTATTGATGAGAATCCCGTAATAAGGGGACACGATCTCAGCTTTGACAAGACGTGCCAATGGCAACCGCATCTCAAAACATGGAGCGGCAGATGAAAAACGGTTCGAAATTATGACCGGATGGACGTGATGTCATGTTGTAAAAAGTTGTCATTGGATTGGACTCATGGATTATTGTATTCTCTCTATGGTTGTGTGTGGTGTGTGTTAGAGGTCCGGACACGATCAATTCGTCCAAAGACTATTTTGGTGTTCAGAAGGAGGAACCCGCCTTGCAATGCCGAAGATAGAACTACGCGCCAGATATCTTGTCATTGAAGCCAGGTTCAGGGGCTACTGAGGGAGTCCTGGACTAAGGGGTCCTCGGGCGTCCGGCCTATTAGCCATGGGCCAGACTGATGGGCTGTCAAGATGCGAAGACCGAAGACTGTACCCGTGTCCGGATGGGACTCTCCTTGGCGTGGAAGCCAAGCTTGGCGACCGGATATGTAGATTCCCTTCTTTGTAACCGACCTTGTGTAACCCTAGACCCTCCCAGTGTCTATATAAACCGGGGGACTCAGTCCGGAGAGAGATTCATTATCATAGCCATACAAGCTAGACCTCTAGGTTTTAGCCATTACGATCTCGAGGTAGATCAACTCTTGTAATACTCATATTCATCAATATCAATCAAGTGGACGTAGGGTATTACCTCCATAGAGAGGGCCCAAACCTGGGTAAACATCGTGTCCCTTGTCTCCTGTTACCATCGACCCTATACGCACAGTTCGGGACCCCCTACCCGAGATCTGCCGATTTTGACACCGACAGTGGCGTCGAGGTCTTGGATGCTAGGGCGGCGGCCCTGATGGTGGTGTCGCGGTGCTCTTGTGAAAAGCCTGTGGCTTGGTGCTGCCCGGTGACCATGGCCATGTGGGCAGCATGGTCGCCGGGGTGTGGCGTTCGATGGCGGTGAGTATTGGCCGGGGTGAAAACCTGTTCTATCTATGGACGGACTGGCGGCGCCGAAGCTCGTTCCCTTCTTGAAGGCATCATCGCGGTCATCATTGCCCGACGTGTTGCTCCAAGGGAAACTCTGACCCTCGGGTCGGGCGGTGGCGGCGCTCCAGTGTCGTATCCTTTCTGAAGACACCGCCTTGGAGCCCATGGTTCGTCGTATGCGGCTTCATCTCTACGCGGTGACATGTTCATGTTCGATACTCGACTGCTATTGTAGTGCTTGGGGTAGTGTTGCTGCGCTCAGCGCCTATGTATCTTGCCTTGGGTGTGTGCGTGTGTTGTGGTGGCGTGTGTTTGTACCGGATTGTTGTTGGTCATTGCTTTATATATAAAGCGGGGCGAGAGCCTTTGTCGGTAATGAGAAGGGAAAGGGTGTTGGTAAGGAGAATGCGAAGGCGAAGGCAAAGGAGAAGAGCGTGAATTACCTAATTAGGCAAGATTCGGCACTGCCTCCGCCGGCTCCGAGGAAGAAGAGGAAGCCTAAGGTGAAGATTAGGAAGGTGAAAGACTTTCCCAATGCCACAACGGGAGAATTGATTTGTACGTTAGAAAAACACCCTCCACCTCCTCCGCGTCTCCCCGACCGCACTGGTGCCGGCGTGCATGCCGCGAAAGCTGCTACCTCTGGCTCCGCAACCTACTCCGAGCTTCCTCATGCATCTACTATTGTAAGATTGCTTTACTTGATGCTTGATGTAGCCATATTTCCATATAACCATATAGGTAATGTTTTCTTATTTCTGTGCTCATGTGTGTTAGGTGGTAGATGAAGAGGAGAAGGAGGAGGATGAGGATGAGGAGGCGGACATGGATGAGGACAAGGACAAGGACGATGAGGAATATGAGGAGCAAAATCTGTTTATAGTCCCGCCACAAGCGAGTGCTGATATGTCGGATGATGATACATCAGAAGGGTATAAAGAATCAGCTGATGAACTAGAAGGTGACACTATGTCCGAGGAATCACTTGTGCATGTTGTCTCTAGTGAGGAGGAGGCAAGAGAAAGGAAAAAGAAAAAGAACAAGAGGCCAAGAGCCAATGCTCCTGTTAGGATGTCGTCGGATGTTTGGGCCCATATTCACAAGGTCAAAGAGCCATCGACGGAGCATCCCGGAGAGATGGTGTTGAAGGCTGTTTGTAATTATTGTCCCAAAAAGAGGTATGCGTATATGCAAGGTGGCAGCACCTCAACTATTGGAAGGCATGTTTTAAAATGTCAAAGTTTTAAGGGACAAGATGGCTAGGAATGCCATCCAAACAACTCTTGAACTGCACAAAATCAATGGTCCAACAAGTGGTCCAACAATGCACCCCTCTATTGAGTACAACCAAGGAATCGTCAAGGAGCTTATTGCTAAGATGATATGTGTGCATGAGTATTCATTTAGAATGGTTGAACATGAGTGGTTCAACATTCTAATGATGTGCATGAGTCCAAATTATAAACCCATTGGAAGGAAGGCAATACGAGCCGAGTGCAAGAGGTTCTTAAATCTCTCCTAAAGGGTGTGAGCTTCCTACCTCTTGAGCATTGCGTTGGTTTTCCCTTGAAGAGGAAAGGGTGATGCAGCAAAGTAGCGTAAGTATTTCCCTCGGTTTTTGAGAACCAAGGTATCAATCCAGTAGGAGACTACAGGCAAGTCCCTCGTACCTACACAAATAAATAAGAACCTTGCAACCAATGCAATAAAGGGGTTGTCAATCCCTTCACGGTCACTTACGGGAGTGAGATCTGATAGAGATAATAATAATAATAAGATAAATATTTTGGTATTTTATGATATAGATTGAAAGTAAAGATTGCAAAATAAACAGTGACAGAAATAGATAGTTGATGGGAGATTAATATAATGGAGAATAGACCCGGGGGCCATAGGTTTCACTAGTGGCTTCTCTCATGATAGCATAAGTATTACGGTAGGTGAACAAATTACTGTCGAGCAATTGATAGAAAAGTGCATAATTATGAGAATATCTAGGCATGATCATGTATATAGGCATCATGTCCGCGACAAGTAGACCGAAACGATTCTGCATCTACTACTATTACTCCACACATCGACCACTATCCAACATTCATCTAGAGTATTAAGTTCACAAGAACAGAGTAACGCATTAGGCAAGATGTGATGATCTAGATGTATAAACTCAAGCAATATGATATAAACCCATTCTTTTTATGCTCGATGGAAACAATACAATACGTGCCTTGATGCCCCTACTGTCACTGGGAAAGGACACCGCAAGATTGAACCCAAAGCTAAGCACTTCTCCCATTGCAAGAAAGATCAATCTAGTAGGCCAAACCAAACTGATAATTCGAAGAGACTGGCAAAGATAAACCAATCATACATAAAAGATTTCAGAGAAGAATCAAATATTGTTCATAGATAAACTTGATCATAAACCCACAATTCATCGGATCTCGACAAACACACCGCAAAAAGAGTTACATCAAATAGATCTCAAAGAAGACCGAGGAGAACATTGTATTGAGATCCAAAGAGAGAGAAGAAGCCATCTAGCTAATAACTATGGACCCGAAGGTCTGAAGTAAACCACTCACACATCATCGGAGAGGGTATGGTGTTGATGTAGAAGCCCTCCGTGACTGATTCCCCCTCCGACGGAGCTTCAGAAAAGGCCCCAAGATGGGATCTCTTGGGTGCAGAAGGTTGCGGTGGTGGAAATAGGGTTTCGTGGTGCTCCTGGATGTTTTCGGGGTATATGGATATATATCAGAGGACGAAGTAGGTCGGTGGAGCCACGAGGGGCCCACAAGGGTGGGGGCGCGCCCAGGGGGTAGGCGCGCCTCCCTGCCTCGTGGCCTCCTCGTTGATTTCTTGACGTCCACTCCAGGTCCCCTGGATCATGTTTGTTCCAAAAATAACTCTCCCGAAGGTTTCATTCCATTTGGATTCCGTTTTATATTCCTTTTTTGTGAAGCACTGAAATAGGCAAAAAAAGCAATTTGCACTGGGCCTTGGGTTAGTAGGATAGTCCCAAAAAAATATAAAAGTGTGTAAATAAGCCCATTAACATCCAAAACAGATAATATAATAGCATGGAACAATCAAAAATTATAGATACGTTGGAGACGTATCAGAGCTCCATATGTCTAACTACAGATTTGTGGACAAGCAACCAAACCTTATCTTACATGTGTGTGGTTGCACACTATATAGATGGGAATTGGAACTTACAAACCCGTGTGCTTGCTTTAATAGAGTTGGATCCTCCTCACTCTGGGAATGTCATTGTGGATGCTCTCTACACGTGTGTGACAGAATGGAATATTGAGACCAAAATTATGTCCGTCACACTTGACAACGCTTCAAACAATGATGGTGCAATCGATGCTTTGAAGGCCAAGTTCTTGTTTCGGAGAGGTATGATTGTATCCTTTTTTTGCTCACATGCTTGATGTGTTTGTGCTCATATGCTTGCTGTATATGCTAATATAGAAGCTATTTGTGCTCATATGCTTGCTGTTTTTGCTCACATGCTTGTTGTTTTTGCTCACATGCTTGTTGTTTTTGCTCATATGGTTGTTGCTATGCTCATATAGAAGCTCTTTGTGCTCATATGTTTGATGTTTGTGCTCATATGCTTGCTGTTTTTGCTCACATGCTTGCTACTTTTGCTCAAACAAAAAATGTCTTTTATAGCTAAGGACTTCGAAGGCCAATATTTTCATATCCGTTGTTGTGCACACATCCTCAACTTGGTCATGCAATATGGGATAACGATCTTAGATAATTTGATAAACAGCTTGAGAGACACGGTGAAGTACTTCAAGAAGTCACCTTCTCGTCTCCATGCTTTTGTTGCCACTTGCAAAAGCTTGGGTGTCATAGTTGGTAACCATTTACACCTGGATTGTAAAACAAGGTGGAGTTCAACCTTTAAGATGATTAGCACCGCCCGTGGATATAAGGAAAACTAGACCTCTCATGCTGGTTCAAATGCCAACTATGCTTGGGCGCCGACAAACGCAGAGTGGGACATGTATGACCATATCTCTCAATTACTTAAGAGTTTGGCTGAGGTGACAAAAGCATTTTCAGGAAGTTTATATCCCACTTTGAACATCTTCTACCAATACATTGTTGGCGTCAAGCTTGCAATCAAACATGCAATGGCAAGTGATAGTGGCCACTACAAGAAAATGGGTGAAGCAATGTTGGAGAAGTTTGACAAATATTGGGAAGAAAATGGAAGTGCGTTATATCGACTAGAGGGGGGTGAATAGGCGATTTTTATGAAATTCTTCACTGAGGAATTTGTCGGTGAGGAAATTCCTTAGCGAAGAACTACTAGCAGCGGAATAAGTACTCAAAAGTAAACATAACAGAATACAAGCATAGTCATCATGATGAAATGAAGACATGCACAGAGTACAGGAAGCGTAAGCACATGATAACTCAGGATCAAGACAAACAGACTGAAGAAATTGAACTAAGGAAATTGAGAAAGTCTTCAGTCAAAGTCTTCAAACACAGATATGAACAATCACGCGACACAATTATGAGGAAATGAAAGATTTGAGGGAATAGAACCAGTAAGCTTGGTGAAGACAATGATTTGGTAGACCAGTTCCAACTGCTGTCTCAGTTGTACGTCTGGTTGGAGCGGCTGAGTATTTAAACTCGAGGACACACAGTCCCGGACACCCAGTCAAGGACACTTAGTCCAAGACACCCAGTCATCACCGTATTCTCCTTGAACTAAGGTCACACAGACCTCATCCAATCACTCGTGGTAAGTCTTCAGGCGACTTCCAAACCTTCACAAACTTGGTCACCCGGCGATCCACAGTTCCTCTTGGATGCTCTAGACCATGACGCCTAACCATCTGGAAGAAGCACAGTCTTCAGGTAACAAGCGTCGGATCCACTCAGGATCAATCTCTTTAGTGATGCTCAATCACTTGGGGTTTGTAGGTGTTTGGGTTTCGGGTTTTTGGTTTTTCCTCACTTGATGATTTTCGCTCAAAGTCCTCAGAGGATGGGTTGCTCTCAAATGACAAGTGTCAGTTTCTCTTGGAGCAGCCAACTAGCTAGTGGTTGTAGGGGGCGGCTATTTATAGCCTAGGCAGCATCCCGACATGATAAGACATAAATGCCCTTCAATGATATGACCGTTAGGTGCATAGATATTTTGGGACAGCTGGCGCATAGCACAGCAACAGTCGGAATTTTGAGTAGCAAAATCCTCAGGGCTATCATGTTCCTCACTGTGTAGGCAATCTGCACTGGCGAATTCCTAACTCCTCGGTCAGGACAAATTCCTCAGAGACCAGAAGAACTTCATCTCTGTCACTGAAGAAATTGACCAAACTATATGAGATTTCCAATGGCTTCACTCGAAGGGATTGGTAGGTGTAGGATTTTGAGTGGAGCATCACATGGAAATTTTTCCTTAGTATTTCCTCGACCCCCTTTAACAGTACGGTGTTTCCTATGACTCAAGAAAGAGAAAAACAAAACTATGAAAACGAAGGTCTTCAAGCTTCATATTCCTCGCATGAATATGAAGTCTTCATGGACACACCAATTTCTTCACTTTCAAAGTCTTCATGAAAGTCTTCAGAAATACCAAAATCTTTAGTCGAAGATATTCATTTTTAGGGGTCAACTTTTCCTGTAAATATCAAACTCCTCATAGACTTATAGACCTGTGTACACTCACAAACGCATTAGTCCCTTAACCTATAAGTCTTCAATACACCAAAATCACTAAGGGGCACTAGATGCACTTACAATGTCGGGACCCCGATCCCAAGTCACGCCGATCTAGCATGAAACACATCATATCACTTTGCGGCCTCACGCACGGTATTCCCACGGGTGCCACCTTACCTGGCCCGGGACCGTTTGCGCCTTTTGGCTCACGTATATGATAGTGTCGCTAGCATCCATATGACAAAGAACCCAGGCAGACATGGCTAGTCGTGAATCCAAAGCGGCACTAACCCATGAGGACAGGCATACATGAACCACATCGAGCATGTCGGTCATCAACGTGTGAATTCGGGCTATAGCACTGGGCTAACAGGACTCCGGATGTCACCGCGTGACATTTCCCTGAAGGGACAGACACAGGAATGAAGTGAAACACATGTCGGCTAGTCAAGTGTTCTGGGCAGTAGTGCTGGGCTAGCAGGACTCCGGTGAACCGGGCTGTAGCGGACTACTATGGCTCAAGGAAGCACTAGACTACATTTCCTCATAAGAGAGGCTGCCAAGGACAAACAACTAGATTGTCAGATCCCACACATAGCAATACACGATACACGTACGCATAACATGCAAGTATGTGCTGTACATCATGGCATCACAACATAACTCAAACTCATATAGATAAAGGCCCAGAAGAGCCACATAGCAATCAATACACACAGGGGTCTCATGACCCATCATTCAGAGCATACAAGCAACGGAAGCATTACATGTCTGAGTACAGACAACTACAAAAAGGAAAAGACTAAGAAGCCTGACTAAACACGACCCTCCCAAGGGTACAATATCGTAGCTGGGATACAAGCTACTTGTCGAAGTCACTAGGGTAACCAACTACAAAACATAAATAAGCAAACGTGAGCACAAAGGTACTCAGCAAGTCTTACTTCAGAACTATCTACATATGCAACATTATCAACAAAGGGGGTGGTGGAGTTTAACAGCAGCAAGCCAGCTTTGACTCAATGGCTAATCTATCCTACGAGTATCAGAAACTTCTTTGAGGTGAGAAGACGCACACGAGTCCACATATTCACCATGTCAATACCCACTATGGATCCGTTCCCGTCTCCCTACGAGAAGGCCATCCATAGCACACACGCTTATCTTGCGGATTTTAGAGTATCCACTTCAAGTTGTCTATGTACTACATAAGTCCTCCAAGTTTCCATATCCGAGGAAAACGGCTATTCGAATAGATAATATTGACCCTGTAGGGGTGTACTTCGTCACACACGCTCTCGCCACTTATAGCCCTGTACACGTCATGTACCTCGGCAACCTTTAAGCGGAAGCCGGGCGAGGGTGTCGGCCACGACCTGACTAACCACACAAGTCTCTCGTCTAGGTTTATCGCCTATTCGGGTTCCATCCGCAAGGAGATCCGGCCGGGGTGTCGCTCACGGCCCCAAACGATGTGTGCAGGGTTCCCAAGCCCACCATCCGGGTGCCACTTGGTACACCGTGCCACGGTGCCTAGCCTGTCCCAAGCCCGTCCCGTCGGACACCACATGGTAGACAAATAGCACTACCTACAAGCGCCAGAAACTAGTTGCAACTCCTGGACAGAGATCAAGCGGATTAATAAGTTGAGAGGGGCCGGATAACCGGAACCCAATGTGTGGTAGTAACTGGACTTGGATAACATACACAGAACTCAGTGCTTAAGGACGGTTCCAATGAGACAACCCACCATGTACTCCTACATGGCCTCTCATCGCTACCTTTACCAAAACGTGTTCACGCACTTAGCCTTTACCGGTAGGACATGTTCACCACTCCGATTCATTCCCGATGAATCAGACCTGACACAACTCTAAGCATAGCAGGCATAAAGAAAACAAGCATGGTTGAGCAGGCACATCAAGGCTCAAGCAACTCCTACTCATGCTAGTGGGTTTCAACTATTTACTGTGGCAATGACAGGTCATGCAGAGGAATGGGTTCAGCTACCGCAGCAGAAAGTAGCAGTTTGAATCATTGTTGTTCTAATGCAGTAAAAGGAGCAGGAGCGAGAGAGTGGGATTTTATCGAGATGCTCAAGGGGGTTTGCTTGCCTGATAGATCCACGAAGAAGCACTGCTCCTCAGACAGGTACTCGGGACACCTTCTGGAGCAGAACCTATCGAGAGGGAACGGTGCTGGCAATCAATAAACAACCATATGCAACAGTATGATGCATGAAGATGACATTTCAAAGATGGTATGATTTGCCCTAATGCATGTAGCATCAATTTGGTTGAAGTCCATATGAACCAAGGATTCATATGCAAACCCCAATTTAAGTATATAACATGCCATTATTATGTTTTCACTTATACAGCAAGTATAAGTTGGTTTTTCATGCATGAAACTAGCATAAATGGATCCCTTGCATTTTTCTGATAATTTTTCATATATAATTTATTTGATTTGGAGTTATAGTTGAATTACTATGATTTTTAGAAGTTTAATCTATTTTCTAGAATTTCCTGATTTAAATTAATACCAGAAAATGATATAATGCGTCAGCACAGTGTCATGCTTACGTCAGCAGGCCAAAGGTGGCTGACCAGGTCAAACCTGACGTGTGGGGTCCACACGTCAGTGTCTGTGGTTAATCCTAATTTAAAATAAACCTAAACTGGTTTATTTAATGGGGTTGGGCCCACGCGTCAGTGACCCAATTAGCTAAACAGGGTTTAATTAGTTGTTAAACTAATCCTAACTAAAACTTAACAGGGCCGGGGCCCACATGTCAGCGAGAGAGAGGGGGGAGGTCAACTGGGCTGTGGGGGGTCAGACCGGTCAACCCCACCAGCGTTTAGCCGCCGGCGAGGCCGAACGCGGCGGAGGGCTCGGGATCGCCGTTCCGGCAACCAAAAGGATGGCGGAGGGGCTCTGCGTGGAGCTGGGCATGCGCCGCATCCAGGGAAACACACGAGAAGGGCTGGGGTGGCCGGAGTTCATCAGAATGGAGCTCGCGGCGGCACCGGAGTTCGGCCCCGTGCGGCGCGGGGTGCTGTGGTGCAAGTCAGGAGCTTCGAGCGGCGGCCTTGGGTTCGTGGGACCCGCTGAGCTCACGGCAGTGCTCAAGTGCGAGTTGTGGCCGCGGTTACCATGGTGGCGCCATGGATGGCGGCGGTGAGCTTCGGGATCGACGGAGATGACGACTACAGCGGCCGTACAGGGAAAAGGAGAGGGGGAATCGGTTCAGGGGCTCACGGGGATCACGCAGGGAAGGTCAGCGAGCTCGGGGAAGCACGGACGACGCCGGGACGGCGAGGCGAATCTTCGGCGCCCGAAGAAGGGGATGACGGCGATGGCGGCGTTACGGGGCGCTCCGACGGGCTTCCTTCTGTGGAGAGGCGTAGCGCGAGGTGGCGGAGCTGCTGGGAATCCTAGCTAGGCGCGGGGGGCTCGGTGGCCACGGCAACGGCGAGCGGTGTCGACGAGCTCCATTCGGAAGCGCACAAAGAAGGGGGAGGGGTTCCAGAGAGAGAGAGGGCGAGACGCAGGGGGTCGAGGGAGGTGCGTGGCGACGCGAGGGAAGGTCCAGGGCGACGGGAGGACAGCCACGCAAGTAGGAGGTGGCCGGGCATGCGCCGGCGTGCGTCGGCCACGCGCTCGGCATCCTCCTGGCAGGAGGAAGAAGACCTCCCTGCCCCTAGTGGGCTGGGCCGGCCAGATGGGCTGGCCAGCTGGACCGCCAGGTAAGTGGCAAGGGTAGGTGTTTTTTTCTAATTCCTGTTTTCTTTTTCTATTTCTGACATTTGTTTTGTATTTAAAAGAAATGTTAAAACATTTCCATAAATGCTGAAAATAATTGTGGCATCTAGATATAATATTCTAGAGGCCCTCACCAATTCCCAACATTTTTGGAGCCATCAAAAATATTTATATAATTTAAATAGCTCCAAATCAAATACTTATGCATTGATTCAAAAATCCAAAATGAGTAGCAAAAATGTGCATCACCTCTGGTTGTTGTTCCCAACATTTTCCAAAGACCATTAACACTTTTGAGAAGTATTTTGGGTTGATTGAAATTCCATTTTTAATTTGAACCTGTTTGAATTGCTTTGGTGCTAGGGTTTGAAACATCCCCATTTCAATTTCATTTGAAATCTAAACATGATGCACAAAGCAAGCCTAGGACCATACCAAAACTAGGGATGTGACAACTCGCCCCCACTCGAAAAAATCTCGTCCCGAGATTCAGGAGTTGGCGGAAAGAAAGCGCGGTACTCAAGTCGAAGACGATCTTCTCGCTCCTAGGTAGCTTCTCTCTCGGAATGATGGGACCATAAAACCTTGAGAAACTTGATGTTATGACGTTGAGTGACACGCTCTGCTTGATCCAGAATGCAAACGGGGTACTCTCGATAAGTGAGGTTATCTTGAAGATCAAGCGTGTCGTGGTCCACTCCGCGGATGGGATCCGAGAAGCAACGCGTGAGTTGAGAGACGTGGAAGACATCATGAACTCGAGAAAGATGTGGGGGTAGTTCCAACTGGTAGGCAACCTCTCCTCGTTTAGCGAGAATGCGAAAAGGACCGATGTAACGAGGAGCCAACTTGCCCTTGATACCGAAACAATGGGTACCCTTCAAAGGAGTAACCTGAAGGTAAGCCTTGTCGCGAATTTCATAAGCCACTTCCTTATGACGACGGTCATACTGGCTCTTTTGACGAGATTGGGCTGTTTTCAAATTCTCACGAATGGTGCGAACTAGCTCTTCTGCCTCCTGGATCATATCCGGTCCAAAGAATTGTCTTTCGCCGGTTTCTGACCAGTTCAAAGGTGTTCGACATCTTCGTCCATACAGGATCTCGAAGGGTGCTTTCTTAAGACTGGATTGGTAGCTATTGTTATAGGCAAACTCGGCAAAGGGAAGACATTTCTCCCAATCCATACCGAATGAGATAACGCAAGCTCTAAGCATGTCTTCGAGAATTTGGTTGACCCTTTCCACCTGACCACTTGATTGAGGGTGGAAAGCGGTACTGAAGGAAAGATGGGTGCCCATGGCAGTTTGGAAGCTTTCCCAGAAATGAGAGGTGAAAAGACTGCCACGGTCTGAATTGATCTCTAGTGGACCACCATGGAGTGACACTATTCGGGAGATATATAAGTCAGCGAGCTGACTAGCAGTGATACTCTCTCGAACAGGTAGGAAGTGAGCCACTTTGGAAAGACGGTCAATGACTACGAAGATAGCATTATTTCCTTTCTTGGTCCTGGGAAAGCCGGTGATGAAGTCCATACCAACTTTGTCCCATTTCCACTCGGGAATAGCTAAAGGTTGAAGGGTGCCAGCAGGTCTTTGATGCTCTGCCTTAACGCGACGACAACCATCACAGTTGGCAATATACTGAGCGATTTCTCTCTTCATCCTAGTCCACCAGAACCTCTGGCGTAGGTCCTGATACATCTTTGTACTACCGGGATGAATCGTGAGAGGGGATTCATGGGCCTCCTTAAGGATCAGTTGCTGCATCTGTTGACATTTGGGAACCACCAAACGGTTACCAAAGTAAACGACACCTCATTCATCCATAGAGAAACAGTTGGCAACTCCCTTGGAAATATTCTTCTTGATCCGGGAGATTCCCGTCTCATGCTTCTGAGCCTCTATGATCTGATCCATAAGGGTAGGTTTCGCCACCAAGGTAGAAAGGGAACCATGAGGAGCTATGTGAAGGTTAATCTTACAGAATTCCTCATGGAGGGGTGGTTGACATTGTTGCAACATGAGGTTGTTGCAATAGGATTTACGACTTAAAGCATCAGCCATGACATTGGCTTTGCCTGGGGTGTAGGTGATTCCTAAGTCGTAATCCGAGATCAACTCCAACCAACGTCTCTGTCTGAGATTCAGATCCGGTTGGGTGAAGATATACTTGAGACTCTGATGGTCAGTGTAGATTTCGCAACGGTTACCAAGAAGGTAATGTCGCCAAGTCTTAAGTGCATAGACTACGGCTGCAAGCTCCAGATCATGTGTAGGATAATTTTCCTCATGTGGATGCAACTATCGAGATGCATAGGCAATCACATGACGATCCTGCATAAGAATGCAACCTAGTCCTTGACGCGAAGCATCACAATAGATAACAAAGTCTTTAGTGAAATCCGGTGGCACGAGTATGGGCGCAGAAGTCAGGCGTCTTTTCGGTTCCTGAAAACTGTGCTCACACTGTGGGGTCCACTCAAACCTTTTATCTTTCTTGAGAAGCTCCGTGAGGGGTTTGGCTACTTTGGAGAAGTTTTCAACGAAGCGGCGACAATAACTGGCTAGACCAAGCAAACTCCTAACTTGTTTGACCGTTTCAGGTGGAGTCCAATCGAGAACGGCTTTGACTCTCTCAGGATTGACAGCAATGCCCTTACCAGAGATCACGTGGCCCAGATAGGCCACTTCTGGCAACCAAAACTCAAACTTGGAGAAATTGGCATAAAGGCGATGCTCTCTGAGTTTTTCTAACACAAGCCTAAGATGTTCGGCATGCTCTTCCTCGTTCTTTGAGTAAATAAGAATATCATCGAGATAAACCACGACGAACTTATCTAAGTACTCCATAAAGATCGAGTTCATCAAGTGGGAGAAAGTAGCTGGAGCATTGGTTAGGCCGAAAGACATTACGGTGTACTCATATTAACCATAATGAGTGACAAAGGCCGTTTTGGGGATGTCCCCATTTCTGATTTTGATTTGGTGGTAGCCTAACCTCAAATCCATCTTGGAAAAGACTGAGGATCCAGCGAGCTGATCATACAGGTCGTTGATCCTGGGGAGCGGATACTTGTTCTTTATTGTGACCAAATTAACAGGATGATAATCTACAACCATTTGATCCGTACCATCCTTCTTCTTGACGAAGAGGACATGACAAGCCCAAGGAGAAGAACTGGGATGGATGAAACCCTTTTGCAAGGACTCATCAAGTTGTTTCTTAAGCTCGGCTAACTCCAAAGGTGCCATCTTGTATGGTCTCCTAGAGATTGGAACAGTTCCTGGGATAAGTTCTATGACAAACTCTACATCTCTGTCAGGTGGGACACCTGGCAGTTCTTCTGGAAAAACATCCGGGAAGTCACGGACTACCAGAATATCTTCAAGGTCTGGAAGAGGGCTGGCATTAAGCGAATAGAGTTGGCGCCTTGCAACTCTGGTGGAGACAGTGACTATTTTGCCAGATGGATGTGTAAGTTGAACAGAACTGGTGTAACAATCGATCTTGGCATGATGAGCTGTCATCCAGTCCATACCCAAGATGATGTTAATATCTGAGGACTTGAGAGATATCAAAGAAGCAAGGAATACCAGTCTATCAAGAAGGATTTTATTACCATGGCTTACCTTGGAGGTTTGCCATTTGGAACCAGGAGTCTAGATTATTAGTGGAGTCGGCATATGACAAAATGACATGTCGTGCAACCAAGTGTAACCTTCGGATATGAAGGAGTGGGATGCTCCAGTATCGAACAGAACTGAAGCTGGGTGACAATTGACAAGAAGCGTACCCAGTACAACGTCGGGATCATCTTGAACTTCTGAAGCTGAGACATGGTGCAGACATGCTCGTTCAATGGAGGCTGGCTTGGTACTGATCATCTTGACTGATGTCTTTTCACGGCCAGCAGACCTCTCAGACTGGGGTGGAGTATAACTGGACTGAGGGCAGTCACGTGCATAGTGTCCTGGTTCTCCGCAGGTAAAGCAAGTTCCTGAGGTAGGACATGGACCTACATTGGCAAGTGGTCCACTAATAGGCCTGCGTGGAGCATGTTGCTGAGTTGGGTGAGGCGCCACATCGGATGGCCTCGGTGCATACCCAGGTGGAAGAGCTGAGTTCGGAATCCAAATCCGTCGCTTCTAAGAGCCAGAGCAGGCGGAAGAACCCAGATCACGGTTGTGCTTACGAGACTCCTCGTAAGTGAGTTGAGCTGTCTCTGCATTAATGGCCTTGTTCACAAGATCCTGGAAAGTATCACAATGATGCAGGTGGAGATCACGACGCAACTTAGGGTTGAGACCCTTCCGGAACCTAGTCTGCTTCTTAGCGTCCGTGGACACTTCTTCTGTAGCATAGCGGGCGAGGTTTCCAAACTCCCTATCGTAAGCATCAACATGCAGCTTACCCTGGGTAAAACTACAGAACTCTTCCCTCTTGCGGTCAATGAGAGCCTGAGGAATGTGGTGCTCACGAAAATCCTCGGTGAAATCCCTCCAGGTAGGAATCTGACCAGCTAGAAGCATAGCCTCATAGCTCTGCCACCAAATACTAGCAGGACCTTCCAGGTGATAGGTCGCATAGGTGACCTTGTCAGCTTCAGCCACGTTCGCAGAAAACATCTTGTGAGTGATGCTCCGGAGCCAGTCATCCGCATCGAGTGGCTCAATGGAATGATGGAAGGTGGGTGGTTTCAGACCAATGAAGTCGGTGATGGAAACCCAACTTCTTACGCTGATGTGCGGTGTTCTGCTCAATCTGTGCCAGCAAGTGGTTAGTCTCATGCTTGTTCCTCTCGGATGCTAACAAGAACTCTGACATCAAAGGCTGGTCAGGAGGATCCTCATCCCTACCATCTCCGTGATTCTTGCTATGAGCAACTGAACCTCGGTTAGCAGACGACATCCTGGCACAGAAACCAAGGAAACAAGGATGGAATTAGCATCGACATAGGGATGCGGAATGTAATGGAAAAGCATTGGAAATTTTTGAAATCCTGGGACAATTTCGGCAGCATAACGGCTGTAAATGCTTAAAAGGATTTTGAGACATTCATCAAAGGAATAGCATGATCAATCAGCATCATAATATCAAGGTTCTGGGTCAAACTGAGGACACACGGAAGTAGTAGAACTATACGGTGACACAACCCAACAATCCTAAGACTTTACGGTTTAGTAACACGTCATCCTGAGAGATAGAGGAGAAGCCTAGGCCTTAACCCTCGTAGAAAAGAAGGGGCTGACTCAGAAAGAATGACATGAGGTAAAGGAGTAAAAAGAGCCTTACGTTCCCTTCCACAATCAATTCCCTTATATAACTAAAGCATTTCTAGACTCAACTTCAACCAGTTTGGCTTGATAATCCTACAGTCAGTCAAGCTCTGATACCAATGCTGTCGGGACCCCGATCCCAAGTCACACCGATCTAGCATGTAACACATCATATCACTTTGTGGCCTCACGCACGGTATTCCCACGGGTGCCACCTTACCTGGCCCGGGACCATTTGCGCCTTTTGGCTCACGTATATGATAGTGTCGCTAGCATCCATATGACAAAGAACCTGGGCCGACATGGCTAGTCGTGAATCCAAAGCGGCACTAACCCATGAGGATAGGAATACATGAACCACATCGAGCATGTCGGTCATCAACCTGTGAATTCGGGCTGTAGCACTGGGCTAACAGGACTCCGGATGTCACCACGTGACATTTCCCTGAAGGGACAGACACAGGAACGAAGTGAAACACATGCCGGCTAGTCAAGTGTTCTGAGCAGTAGTGCTGGGCTAGCAGGACTCTAGTGAACCGGGCTGTAGCGGACTACTATGGCTCAAGGAAGCACTAGACTACATTTCCTCATAAGAGAGGCTGCCAAGGACAAACAACTAGATTGTCAGATCCCACACATAGAAATACACGATACACGTACGCATAACATGCAAGTATGTGCTGTACATCATGGCATCACAACATAACTCAAACTCATATAGATAAAGGCCCAAAAGAGCCACATAGCAATCAATACACACAGGGGTCTCATGACCCATCATTCAGAGCATACAAGCAACGGAAGCATTACATGTCTGAGTACAGACAACTACAAAAAGGAAAAGACTAAGAAGCCTGACTAAACACGACCCTCCCAAGGGTACAAGATCGTAGCTGGGATACAAGCTACTCGTCGAAGTCACTAGGGTAACCAACTGCAAAACATAAATAAGCAAACGTGAGTACAAACGTACTCAGCAAGTCTTACTTCAAAACTATCTACATATGCAACATTATCAACAAAGGGGGTGGTGGAGTTTAACAGCAGCAAGCTAGCTTTGATTCAATGGCTAATCTATCCTATGAGTATCAGAAACTTCTTTGAGGTGAGAAGACACACACGAGTCCACATATTCACCATGTTAATACCCACTATGGATCCGTTCCTGTCTCCCTACGAGAAGGCCATCCATAGCACTCACGCTTATCTTGCGGATTTTAGACTATCCACTTCAAGTTGTCTATGTACTACATAAGTCCTCCAAGTTTCCATATCCGAGGAAAATGGCTATTCGAATAGATAATATTGACCCTACAGGGGTGTACTTCGTCACACACGCTCTCGCCACTTATAGCCCTGTACACGTCATGTACCTCGGCAACCTTCAAGCGGAAGCAGGGCGAGGGTGTCGGCCACGACCTGACTAACCACACAAGTCTCTCGTCCAGGTTTATCGCCTATTCAGGTTCCATCCGCAAGGAGATCCGGCCGGGGTGTCGCTCACGGCCCCAAACGATGTGTGCAGGGTTCCCAAGCCCACCATCCGGGTGCCACTTGGTACACCGTGCCATGGTGCCTAGCCTGTCCCAAGCCCGTCCTGTCGGACACCACATGGTAGACAAATAGCACTACCTACAAACGCCAGAAACTAGTTGCAACTCGTGGACAGAGATCAAGCGGATTAATAAGTCGAGAGGAGCCGGATAACCGGAACCCAATGTGTGGTAGTAACTGGACTTGGATAACATACACAGAACTCAGTGCTTAAGGAAGGTTCCAATGAGACAACCCACCATGTAATCCTACATGGCCTCTCATCGCTACCTTTACCAAAACGTGTTCACGCACTTAGCCTTTACCGGTAGGACATGTTCACCACTCCGATTCATTCCCAATGAATCAGACCTGACACAACTCTAAGCATAGCAGGCATAAAGAAAACAAGCATGGTTGAGCAGGCACATCAAGGCTCAAGCAACTCCTACTCATGCTAGTGGGTTTCAACTATTTACTGTGGCAATGACAGGTCATGCAGAGGAATGGGTTCAGCTACCACAGCAGAAAGTAGCAGTTTGAATCGTTGTTGTTCTAATGCAGTAAAAGGAGCAGGAGCGAGAGAGTGGGATTTTATCGAGATGCTCAAGGGGGTTTGCTTGCCTGATAGATCCACGAAGAAGCACTGCTCCTCAGACAGGTACTCGGGACACCTTCCTGAGCAGAACCTATCGAGGGGGAACGGTGCTGGCAATCAATAAACAACCATATGCAACACTATGATGCATGAAGATGACATTTCAAAGATGCTATGATTTGCCCTAATGCATGTAGCATCAATTTGGTTGAATTCCATATGAACCAAGGATTCATATGCAAACCCCAATTTAAGTATATAACATGCCATTATTACGTTTTCACTTATATAGCAAGTATAAGTTGGTTTTTCATGCATGAAACTAGCATAAATGGATCCCTTGCATTTTTCTGATAATTTTTCATATATAATTTATTTGACTTGGAGTTATGGTTGAATTACTATGATTTTTAGAAGTTTTAACTATTTTCTGGAATTTCCTGATTTAAATTAATACCAGAAAATGATATAATGCATCAGCACAGCGTCATGCTTACGTCAGCAGGCCAAATGCGGCTGACCAGGTCAAACCTGACGTGTGGGGTCCACACGTCAGTGTCTGTGGTTAATCCTAATTTAAAATAAACCTAAATTGGTTTATTTAATGGGGTTGGGCCCACGCGTCAGTGACCCAATTAGCTAAACAAGGTTTAATTAGTTGTTAAACTAATCCTAACTAAAACTTAATAGGTCCGGGGCCCACATGTCAGCGAGAGAGAGGGGGGAGGTCAACTGGGCTGTGGGGGGTCAGACCGGTCAACCCAACCGGCGTTTAGCCGCCGGTGAGGCCGAATGCGACGGAGGGCTCGGGATCGCCGTTCCGGCGACCAAAAGCATGGCGAAGGGGCTCTACGTGGAGCTGGGCATGCGCCGCATCCAGGGAAACACAGGAGAAGGGCTGGGGTGGCCGGAGTTCGTCGGAATGGAGCTCGCGGCGGCACCGGAGTTCGGCCTCATGCGGCGCGGGGTGCTGTGGTGCAAGTCAGGAGCTTCGAGCGGCGGCGTTGGGTTCGTGGGGACCCACTGAGCTCAAGGCAGTGCTCAAGTGCGAGTTGTGGCCATGGTTACCACGGTGGCACCATGGATGGCGGCGGTGAGCTTCGGGCTCGACGGAGATGACGACTACAGCGGCCGTATGGGGAAAAGGAGAGGGGGAATCGGTTCAGGGGCTCACGGGGATCACGCAGGGAAGGTCAGCGAGCTCGGGGAAGCACGGACGACGCCGGGACGGCGAGGCGAATCTTCGGCGGCCGAAGAAGGGGATGACGGCGATGGCGGCGTTACGGGGCGCTCCGACGGGCTTCCTTCTGTGGAGAGGCGTAGCGCAAGGTGGCGGAGCTGCTGGGCATCCTACCTAGGCGCAGGGGGCTTGGTGGCCACGGCAACGGCGAGTGGCGTCGACGAGCTCCATTCGGAAGCGCAAAGAGAAGGGGGAGGGGTTCCAGAGAGAGAGAGGGGGAGACGCAGGGGGTCGAGGGAGGTGCGTGGCGACGCGAGGGAAGGTCCAGGGCGATAGGAGGACATCCAGGCAAGCAGGAGGTGGCCGGGCGTGCACCGGCGTGCGTCGGCCACGCGCTCGGCGTCCTCCTGGCGGGAGGAAGAAGAACTCCCTGCCCCTGGTGGGCTGGGCCGGCCAGATGGGCTGGCCAGCTGGGCCGCCAGGTAAGTGGCAAGGGTAGGTGTTTTTTTGTCTAATTCCTGTTTTCTTTTTCTATTTCTGACATTTGTTTTGTATTTAAAAGAAATGTTAAAACATTTCCATAAATGCTGAAAATAATTGTGGCATCTAGGTAAATATTCTAGAGGCCCTCACCAATTCCCAACATTTTTGGAGCCCTTAAAAATATTTATATAATTTAAACAGCTCCAAATCAAATACTTATGCATTGATTCAAAAATCCAAAATGAGTAGAAAAAATGTGCATCACCTCTGGTTATTGTTCCCAACATTTTCCAAAGACCATGAACATTTTTGAGAAGCATTTTGGGTTCATTGAAATTCCATTTTTAATTTGAACCTATTTGAATTGCTTTGGTTCTAGGGTTTGAAACATCCCCATTTCAATTTCATTTGAAATCTAAACATGATGCACAAAGCAAGCCTAGGACCATACCAAAACTAGGGATGTGACATACAATCTCCCCCTTTTTGGTGATTGATGACAATATAGGTTAAGTTTTCAATGGGGATAAACATATGAAGTGTAGGTACTGATATTGAGGAATATGATTGCAAGATATAGAAGAACTCCCCCTAAAGATGTGCATAGTGAGGAATTTGCTTTTGAAGCAATGCACACTTGAAGAGTTGAATCATGGAGATCTCCCCCTATATCTTGTAATTCATACACGCATTTAACATATAATATGAAGAATTTGAAATGCATGATGAAATATGGTGCCTGATGAAATTCAGCATGCGTGCAATAATATTAGCAAGGAATAAACATGCAGAATAGTGCATCAAAAGTATCAGAGCACAGTGCATCAAAAATATCAGAGCACCATCGGGTTTAAGATTTCAACTTGATCCAATAAAGTTTCAGAAGAACGAGAGTTGTTACTTAGCAAAAAACACCCATATAGTAGACCCGCTTGAAGACTAACTCATATTTCTCCCCCTTTGTCATCGAATGACCAAAAGGATCGAAAATGAGGACTAACGCCCCTGAAGATAATCATGTTGATGAAGGAGCGCCAGCGTTGTTGGGGTCGTTTGTTGATGTAGGGCCTGCCACAGTGTCGTCCAAATCTTCATGTTCATCAGTGTCGCGCGATGAAGAAAATGAGCTGTCCACCAAAGAAGGAACCTGTACCTTCTTGAATTTCTTCGGTGGAGGTGCAAACCAGTCAAAATCTTCTTTGAGACCCATGTTCTTCAGATCTTCTTCACCATACAGATGTGACAGGATTTCCCAGGTGCGACCGAAGACTTGATGGAGGCAGTAGTGGTTTTTCTTCACTGCATTGTGTGTGGCAGTTATGTTGTGAAGAAGTGAACCAAACAGACGCTTAACCCATTTATGATTTCGATCCACCTTCTGGTGAAGACTAAGCAGAAGTTCTCGGTCAGTCATCACGCACGGAGCAGTGGCTTGAGGAGTGGACTTAGGTGCATTGGTAGAGTCATGTGTGGCAGAGTCATCATTGGTGGAATAAGATGCAGCTTTGCGAAACTGACCATCCAATGGACGAATGCCTTCATCAGTAACAGCTGGTGCCTTGCCTTTTCCATCAACTGATGAATATGTCTGCTTAAGGACTTCAATTGGAGGCAAGTAGCTGAGATGATTCTGGAAATCAGCTTTGTAGTTGAGTGAAGACCT
Source organism: Triticum monococcum (assembly GCA_034509565.1). NCBI lineage: Eukaryota > Viridiplantae > Streptophyta > Magnoliopsida > Poales > Poaceae > Triticum > Triticum monococcum. Next base: position 445,747,249 of record CM067845.1, read on the forward strand.
TGTCCTAAGGAATCTCATAATCCAAGGTGCATAAGGCTTCAGCTCAAATGGAGACAGTGCAACATTGGCCATAGTCCTCATGAAGAAATCATGATAATTGACAGGAATGCCATGAACGATGTTGAATACCAGATTCTTCATGATGCCAACAATTTCCTCATCAGATGAGTCGTGGCCTTTGATGGGACTGATTGTCCTTGTAAGAATACAATAGACAGTTCTGGGCATGTACATCAATTCCTTCATGAGGAATTTGATTCTTGGTGCTTGACCTGGCTTCAAAGGTTTCATCAGCACCTGCATGTAATGATGTGTGAGCTCAGGTTCACTGTAGATGCAGCGACCTTCTTCAAGGGGAGGACTGAGTGGTAGAGCACGAAGCAATTCAGAGGCTGGTGCAGTGTAGTGAGTGTTTTCAGACATCCAGTCCAGCACCCATGAATTCACATCTTCCGCATCTCCGGTGATGTGCAGCGTTGTATAGAATTGATGAATTAGTTCTTCATTCCAATCGCAGATGTCAGAGCAAAAGTTGAGCAGTCCAGCGTCGTGAAGAACACTGAGGACTGGTGCGAAGCATGGCAGAGATTCCATATCCACGTGAGGAATATGCTCATGGTAGAAGATCTTCTCCTTGTTGAACAGTACTGAGGAATAGAAATTGGCTTGACTGGCAGTCCAGAAACGCCTCTTCCTAATGCGAGCAGAGACATATGGGTTGTAATCTTCGAAGAAGACGTGCTCACCGAAGAAATCATCAGCCTTGAACTTTTGCTTGCATGAGAATGGATTCTTTGGCTTCGGCAGAGCAGTGTCAGTGAGTTGCATCACGACCTCAGGAATCTCAATTGCAGGTTCTTCAGGATGAGGAATTTCTGGTTCCTCCTCAGTGACATTCTGTGTCGTTGGTTGTTCAGCAGCAGCAGTTTCTTCAGCGCTAGTGGCTGGAATTTCCTCATGGACAGATGCAGTGGGATGAGTTTCTTCAGAGCCCATGTGAACAGTTTGTGTGGGGGAATGAGGAATTTGCTGTAGAGGGGTGAACATTTGAGAATTTGGATGCTGACCTTCCCAGAATTCATCACTAATTACGGGTGTGGAGCAGACAATGTCCACATCTTCATCTTCCATTTCTTCAACGCCAGCCTCTTCATCTGTGAACTGAGGCATAGGCAAGGAGATGATAGGTGTTGAAGGGATCGCATCCACTTCAATATCTTCATCTAACGGTTCATACGAAGCAGCAGAAGGAGTTTCTTCATCAGATCCGTTGGGGATCACATATTCTTCATCAAAAGGAACAAGGTCCTTTGATGGCCTGGTTGAGATGGGAACAGGATCAATCAGATTTGCAAACGAACTTGTCATAGGCTTCATTTTCTTCGGAGCTGAAGAATCTGAAGCAGCTGATGCTTTCCTTTTCTTCACTGCAGCATGCTCTGTAGCCTTGGTCTTCTTCACATCTGATGCAGATGGAAGGATTGGAGTTGAAGTTGGTGCAGGATCAGCTGAGGAATCTGGTTGATTTTCTTCAGGCACAACTGATGTAGTTGCCCTGAGTTCTTCAGTTTCTTCAGGCACACCACTAGTGGGTGCCCTGGCAATTTCTTCAGCGGCTGGAATGCAGTCATCAGCCCTGGAACTCACATTATCTTCAGCAGCCTGATTGTCATCAGCGGTGCTGGCATTTTCTTCAGTAGGCTGAGCAGATGCTTCAGCCTGAGGAATTTCCTTTTGCGTTGGGGCTACAACATTGGAAGTGAAGTTATCCACAAGTTTTACAAAACGAACCTTGGCTCCAAGCCAATCAGCGCGATATGCGTCAAAGTCATCACTGAGTTTCTTAATCTCAGTCTGAATAGTGACAAGTTCTTTAGTTGTCATAGAGACAACGTTTTTCTTCAGATAGCTCTCTTTCTTGTACTGCGCTTTCTTGATCTGCCTGGCCTTCTCAAATTTCCACTTTTCTTCTTGAATGAAGTGGGTGAACATGTGACTCTGGCCAGGAGTCAGCTTGAAGTCAGGCAAGGGAGTGTTGGGGTCCTTGTGCCAATCATCAATGTAGTCGAGGATCAGCTTGGGATCCAAAAGCAGTGGCACCTCTGATCCCTTGGCTCTAGCGGCCCTGACTTGCATGTCTCTGATGATTTCTGAAAGTTCATCATCATCAGCTTCGTCTTCTTCAGATGGTACTTGGAAGGCGACTTGCTTCTTTTGAGGACTTCGGCGAGGACCTCGTCCTGCAGTGGTCTTTGTCTTCAACAGTGAGGGGACAGGTGAGGAACTTGGTGCAGCCAAGGAACTAGCTGAGACACCTGAGGCAATGGAGATGCCGGCAGTCCTTTGGCATGAGGCGAGATGCACAAGTGCTGAGGATTTGGTCGGAACAGCTGAAGGCTTTGGTGGAGGAGCTGAGGACTTTGGAGGAACAGGAGCAACATGAGGAATTTACTGTGAGGGCTTTGAGGATTCTGGCCATGAGGGCATTGTTGGTGAAGCACTTGGCTTGCGCGCAGGCTTCTTAGACATAGGCTTCTTTGGCTTGACAGCACAGGCCTCAGCAGAGGCAGCAGCAGCAGAGTTTTCATTGAATTTCCTCACTGCTTCTCTGGCTTGCTTAGCCAGCTTGGCTTGGCGCTTGGCCCATTCATCAGGATAGTCCTCACCATGCTTGAGGCTGGTGGGATCTGCTATTTGGCCAGGTGCCAATGGAGCTCTTGGGCATGGAGGATTGAGTGCGAATTTCTTCATGTACTTAGGAGTGACATATCTGTACTCCCTTCATTCTCTTGCCCATCTCCTCTCTATCCTCTGTTTGCGCACTTTGCACTCATTCTTGGTTTCCTCAGCAGGTGTGCAGTACCCAGCATATATTTCATCAGGGATCTCAAACGTTGTATTTACCTCAGGCCTATTTCCTCCCTTCTGTGGCCTTTTACCATCAGCCATTTTCTTCAGTTGAGGAACTTGAACAATCGAATTCTCTGAAGAAGTATGCAACTTTTCTTCGAGGAACGCTACAAATGAGTTAAGTTGATGAGAACCTAGTGATTCAGCAGCTGACATGTGTACATGTTAACAGAGTATAGTTGCGAGGAATTTGGAGAGGTCATATGCATTCTCAGAAGGTTTTTCAAAAAGAACAAGTTTGAGGAATTTGACCAGATGAGTCTTGAAGATTTTCACTAAGTGTTCTTTGTCTTAGGTTCTAGAGTTGTATAGATCGAAGATCCACACAATTGAGGAATCTTGAAGAAAAATGATGCTTAGAGAAACGAATCAAGAACAGATGACTTGTGAGGTGTTCAGTGTGTGAAGATATGAAGAAAAACACTTTTGAAGATTTTGTAGATAATCATTCGAATCAATGAGGGCAGTAAAATTAACTTTTAATTACCCTGGATGAAGAACACGACGAACTGGAGTGAGGAGATGTGAAGTTCGTCTGTGCAGATCTTCCACGCCCTAACTTGGCGGAGGAAGACGGCTACGGCGGTGGTGGAGTGAAGATGTCCGCGGTCGGCACGAGTACGTCGGCGACGAGGTCGAGGCAGTGAAGCTCTTCCTCACCGGCGGCGATGAAGTAGCGGCGGTGCTAGGGTTTGAGAGGCTCGAGCTGGAGAGAGAGGTCGGGTGGAGTAAAAGAAGTGAGGAAGGGAAGGAGGAGTATTTATAGCCACGGTGAAAAAACTGCTCGCCCAAAGAAATTGGACGAACGTGCCCCTGACCCTTCTCATTTGCAGGACATGTGTCACCCATGTAGTGAGAGGTGGGGATCATGTTAGATCGTGGGTGAGTGGATAAGTGTATCGAGGGATGCGGAACGGTTTGAGCAGCAAAGCTGAAAATTTAGATAAGATAGGTTTTAAAGTTCCGTTCGCAATGTCTTCAGCTGAAGATTTTGAACGAGTTTCAAATAGAACGCACATGAAGAATTTGTGAACAGATTGGGTTGAGTATAGCATAGAGGGGAAGGGTCCGATCACATTCACTTAGCAGAAAACCAACTTGAGGAAATAGCAATAAGTGAATGCTGTAGAGGACATAAACTCATATATATATATATATATATATATATATATATATATATAGCCAATGAAGAAAAACGACGGAACCAATGAAGACTATGCAAAGTTGAAGAATATGAATAATTTGAGGAATTTCAACTTTTGGTGGTGGCGTGACCCACCATATAAGAATGATGATTTCAGACACCACGTACAATTATCGTAGGGTTCTAAGAATCAAATTTTTCATTAATTTCTTCACACTAAGAGTGTCATTCTTCATTGATTGAAGAAAAATGTTTCTTCATGTGTTGCACATCTAAGTCATCAATTTTTCATAAGTGTTAGGATGAGTGTCTTTTTCACACCGCAACTTGCAAAATCTCTTCTCATCCAAGGGCTTTGTGGAGATATCGGCTAGCTGTTCTTCAGTCTTCACATGCTCAATAGAAATGTCGCCCTTCAACACATGATCACGAAGAAAATGATGACGAATCTGAATGTGCTTTGTCTTCGAGTGCTGAACTGGGTTGTGAGCAATCTTGATGGCACTCTCATTATCAGAGAGGAGAGGCACATTCTTCATGTTGACGCCGTAGTCCTTGAGAGTTTGCTTCATCCATAGCAATTGGGCACAGCAAGAACCAGCGGCAATGTACTCAGCTTCAGCAGTAGATAGTGATACGCAGTTCTGTTTCTTCGAGGACCAACAGACCAAAGATCATCCGAGGAAATGACATGTACCAGATGTTAACTTGCGAGCCACACGATCACCAGCATAGTCAGAGTCAGAATATCCAACAAGATCAAAAGCTGAGCCCTTGGGGTACCATAATCCAAGTGTTGGTGTGTGAGTTAGATATCGGAGAATATGCTTCACAGCCTTATGGTGTGATTCCTTCGGTGCAGCTTGAAATCGGGCACACATGCAAACACTAAGCATTATATTTGGCCTAGATGCACATAAGTACAATAAGGAACCTATCATGGAGCGGTATACCTTATGATCGAAGTCAATACCATTTTCATCAGTGCACAGATGGCCATTTGTGGGCATAGGAATTTTGACGCCTTTGCAACCTTGCATGCCGAACTTCCTCAATACATCCTTGAGGTATTTCTCCTGAGAGATGAATATGCCATTGTGTTGTTGATGAATTTGAAGACCTAAGAAGAATTTCAACTCTCCCATCCTAGACATTTGATATTCTTCACTCATCATATAGGCAAATTCATCATGGGTTTGAAGCCATTCTTCATGAGGACTTCCTTCAAGGTATCATACCAAGCCCGTGGGGCCTGCTTGAGGCCATAGAGGGCCTTGTTGAGTCTGAAGACTTTGTCAGGATTCTTTGGATCTTCAAAACCTGTGTGTAGCCTTGAGCTACAAGCCGTGCCTTATTCCTCACCACAAGGCCATTTTCATCTTGCTTGTTGCGGTAGATCCACTTTGTGCCGATGATATTGTGCTTGCGAGGATCTGGACGTTTGACCAGTTCCGAGACATTGTTGAGCTCGAACTGATGTAATTCTTCTTGTATGGCCTGAATCCACTCAGGCTCTAGAAATGCCTCAGCTACCTTAGTGGGCTCTGTAATAGAGACAAAAGCATACTGCCCACAAAAGTTAGACAAATGTGAAGCTTTTGAGCGTGTGAGAGGACCTGGCGCTTTGATGTCATTGATGATCTTTTCAACTTGCACTTCTTTTGCAATGCGAGGATGAGCTGGTTGTCGTTGAAGAGTTTGATCAGCGTTTTTTTCAGCACCATTTTCTTCAGCATTTTCTTTAGGTGCATTAGCTCGACGTTCTTCATGTTCTGGAATGAATTCTTCAGCAAATTCTTTAGTAGGAATGCCATCCTCAGTAGCCTTGAACTTGATAGTTTCCTCAGGTGCCGGTTCATCTATCACAGTAGGTAGGTGCTCTCTTTGCGAGCCATTAGTTTCATCGAACCACACATCTACAGTTTCAACAACTTTGTGAAGAACGTTTTTGAAAACTCTATAGGTGTGCGAGTCCTTTCCGTAACCAAGCATAAAACCTTCATGTACTTTCAGTGCAAATTTTGAGTTGTGATGAGGATCTCTAATCCAACAATTAGCACCGAAGACTTTGAAATAACTTACATTGGGTTTCTTATTAGTGAGAAGTTCATAGGCAGTCTTTTTGAAGAATTTGTGAAGATATACTATGTTGATGATGTGGCCTGCACTATCAATTGCTTCAGTCCAGAAACGATGGGGCGTTTTGTATTCATCAAGCATAGTGCGAGCCATCTCAGCAAGAGTCATGTTCTTGCGCTCCACGATGCCATTCTGCTGAGTGTAAGGAGCAGATAACTCATGAGTAATACCAAGTTCATCAAGATAGTCATCGAGACCAGAATTCTTGAACTCAGTGCCATTGTCACTTCTGATGTGCTTGATCTTCACACCAAAGTTGGTTGAAGCCCTCGAGGAAAATCGTTTGAAGACTTCCTGCACTTCATGTTTGTAAGTAACAAGGTGTACCCATGTGTAGCGAGACTAGTCATCAACAATAACAAAGCCATATTGAAATGCTTCATTTGAAATAGCAGAATAATGATTAGGACCAAAGAGATCCATGTGAAGCAATTCAAACAGGCGAGTGGTGGTCATGATAGTCTTCGCTGGATGCTTGGCCTTGGTCATCTTCCCAGCTTCACAGGCTCTGCATAGGTGATCCTTGAGGAATTTGACATTCTCGATGCCAATGACATGCTTCTTCGCAAGCGTGTGCAAATTCCTCATGCCTGCATGACCAAGTCGTCGATGCTAGAGCCAGCCTTCTGAAGCTTTTGCAAGTAAGCACACGGCTGGTTGTGGTCCTGTAGAGAAATCAACAATATGTAGGTCTCCTCTTCTAAAGCCTTCGAAGACTTTGGAATTGTCAGCTTCCATAACCACAACACAACGGTACTTGCCAAAGACAACAACCATATCAAGATCACAAAGCATTGAGACAGACATAAGGTTGTATCCTAAGGACTCAACAAGCATGAATTTGTCCATGTGTCGATCCTATGTAATCGCAACCTTACCTAGACCCAATACTTGACTTTTGCCTTTGTCAGCAAAGATGATATGCTTCAGATGCGACGGAGATAACAAAGCATCCATCAATAGATTCTTGTCACCAGTCATGTGGTTTGTACATCCACTATCGAGGACCAACTCAATGGCTTTGGGTTGATCATCCTGCAGATGAATTAGTGCAACTTACAAACTCATATACTTCATCAGTGAAGAATATGACATCAATTCATCAGATCAATTTCATCAAGTAAAAGAACTGATAAAGCAATATGAGGACGTGAGAAATGAAAGTTCATTTCTTCATGATTAGCTTGCGTCCTATCAGGCAATGCTCAGGTCTCCAACAAATTCTTCAGGCGATTACGTGCGTCTGGAGACCTGACCCTGCAGAAGAGATTAGTTCTTTTTCTTCACCACCCACATCTGAAGGGGTGGGAAAGAGTTCATCATTCTGCGAGGTCCATACGAGAAGGATGGCATAGAAGCCAGTCCATTTCGTTTCACATAAGAGGGGTTAGAGTAAGCATAAGAGTATGCAGAGAAATTCTTCGAGGACTTATGGACATAATGATTTGAAGAATAATGCACATATCCATAATCCTTAGATCTTCCATGTGAAACAGACGGGTTAGCACGATGATGTTCATATGAGGACTTTGATCCTTTTGAGGAACTTGATCCATGTGAGGAGTTTGGTCCGTATGAGGACTTGGATCCATATGAAGAATTTGGTCCATATGAAGAATTTGATCTGGGGTTCCTATTCTTCACTGGTGACGTCATGATGACATTCACCTGAAGATTTTCAAGGCCTCTTTTGGGAACCCAGATTTTCTTCATAGGGGAGTCGTTCCTACAGTTAGTGCCAACATATCTAGCAAATACTTCACCATTCTAATTTTTGAACAGTTTATAGTTGGAGTCAATTGACTCATCATCAGAATGAGGAGATTCACATGCAAATCCAGATAAGTTAGATGGATCAACTGGAGGTCCCTTTGCAGCAACCCAGGTAGTTTTGGGGTACTGCTCAAGCTTCCAATATGTACCATTAGCATTTAGTTTCCTCTCAAAGGCGATACCCTCTTTCCTAGGGTTCCTGTTGAGGGTTTGCTTTTTAAGCACATCACAAAGAGCCTGATGCCCTTTGATACTTTTATACATGCCTGTCGTGTACAATTGCTTCAGCCCTGCATCATCAGTCATACTAGCAATGTCCTCAGATGAGGAATTAGTAATAGCAGAGGCATGTGAAGAATTTGAAACATTAGCAGCATTTGAACATTCAGGTGAAGAATTAGCAGATTCACGTTCAATGCATTTCAAGCATGGAGGAACAAATTCTTCCTGAGAAGCGCTGATTTGTTGAGCAAGTAATGAATCGCGCTCTTTTTGAAGATCTTCATAAGTCACTCTTAGCTTTTCAAGATCTTGCTTTCTTTGAAGAAATTCATAAGAAAGCTTCTCATGATCCGATAAGAGAGTGTTATGATGACTTTGAAGTTTGTCAAGCTTGGACTGAAGTCTCTGAAGACTTTCAGTCAAAGTTTCAATGCGATCCATTTCTTCACCCAACATATCATCACTTTTATTTAGCATGTTTTGAACCTTCTCTAAAGCCCTTTGTTGTTTTATAGCAATCTTAGCAAGTTTAGAATAGCTGGGCTTAAGGTTTTCATCAGATTCATTCTCACTTGATTCAAAGGAGGTATATTTGAGTACCTTGGCACCCTCTGCCATGAAGCAATAGGTGGGAGCGTAGTCATCATCGCTTTCATCAGCCTTGTTGGTGAGGTCATTTTCTTCATTGTTGAAGATAGACTTGCTGACAAATGCAGTAGCGAGAGCTAGGCTCGCCACTCCGGATTCGGATTCCTTAGATGTCTCCTCTTCCTCATTTTCTTTAGATTCAGCCTCAGAGTCCATTTCCTTGCCAATGAATGCCCTAGACTTCTTGGAGCTACTCTTCTTGTGATATGAAGACTTTGAGGATTTTGATGATGAAGATTTTGTGGACTTCTTCTTTTTCTTCGCATCATCAGAACTGTAATCCTTGTATTTCTTCTTCTTTGATTCCTTTTCCAACTAAGGACAATCTTGAATGAAATATCCAGGTTTCTTGCATTTGTGACAGAGCCTCTTCTTGTAGTCACTGGATGAGGAATCATTGCTCCTTGAGGATCTTCCAAGACGACCACGTCTTCAGAACTTTTGGAACTTCTTCACAAGCAGAGCCAGATCATGGCTCAGTTCTTTAGGATCACCAAGGTTGCTACCTGAATCTTCATCTTCGGACTTAGATACTGCCTTGGCCTTTAGTGCACGTGTTCTGCCATAGCTTGAACCATAGAGATCTCTCTTTTCAGCAAGTTGGAACTCATGAGTATTTAGCCTCTCGAGAATATCAGAGGGATCAAGTGACTTGTAATCAGCATGTTCTTGTATCATCAATGCCAGAGTGTCAAATGAGGAATCAAGCGATCTCAGCAATTTCTTCACCACCTCATGGTCGGTGATGTCAGTGGCACCAAGTGCTTGAAGCTCATTTGAGATGTCAGTGAGGCGATCGAAGGTTTGTTGAACATTTTCATTATCGAGTCTTTTGAAGCGGTTGAAGAGATTGTGAAGAACATCAACTCGAGAGTCACGCTGAGTTGAGACTCCTTCATTCACTTTGGACAACCTGTCCCAGATAAGCTTCGCTATCTCCAAAGCACTCACTCTGCCATACTGTCCTTTGCTCAGATGGCCACATATGATATTCTTCGCTTGAGAGTCGAGTTGCTTGAATCTCTTCACATCAGCAGCATTCAGAGAAGGTGTGACTGAGGGAAAACCATTTTCCACAACATACCAGAGATCGTTATCAATTGCTTCAAGATGCATTCGCATCTTATTCTTCCAGTAGGGGTAGTCCATCCCATCGAAGGTAGGACACCCAGTAGAGACCTTGATCATACCTGCGGTCGACATAACTAAAACTCTAGGCGGTTAAACCAAAATCACACAGAACAAGGGAGTGCCTTGCTCTGATACCAATTGAAAGTGCGTTATATCGACTAGAGGGGGGTGAATAGGCAATTTTTATGAAATTCTTCACTGAGGAATTTGCCGGTGAGGAAATTCCTTAGCGAAGAACTACTCGCAGCGGAATAAGTACTCAAAAGTAAACATAACAGAATACAAGCATAGTCATTGTTGGTGTCAAAACTGGCGGATCTCGGGTAGGGGGTCCCAAACTGTGCGTCTAGGATCGATAGTAACAGGAGGCAGGGGACACGATGTTTTACCCAGGTTCGGGCCCTCTAGATGGAGGTAAAACCCTACGTCCTTCTTGATTAATATTGATGATATGGTAGTACAAGAGTAGATCTACCACGAGATCAAGGAGGCTAAACCCTAGAAGCTAGCCTATGGTATGATTGTTTGTATATGTTGTATATCTATCGACTAGCCTGGCCTCGGTTTATATAATGCACCGGAGGCCTAGGATAACAAGAGTCCTAGCCGAATACGCCGGTGGGGAGAACTCCTTGTCTTGATCGCCAAGTCTTGTGGAATCTTCCTTGTATGCGGCAGCCGTCCGAACTGGCCCATGAGTATACAGGCACGGGGGTCCTCGGCCCAATCTAATAGATCGGGAGACGACGTGGTGAGTACCCCCTAGTCCAGGACACCGTCAGTAGACCCCTGAACCGGTCTTCAAGTTAGAGACACTCCTCGATTCTTCCGAACTGTTCTTCATCTTCGGTTGCCGGTCTTGAAAACTGGTTCAACAAATCTTCTTTATCTTCGATCTTGAGGATCGCCGAAATGCATTCGATGAGTTTACACATCGGGTATCCGAGGAGCCCCTTTAAGTTTCCGGCCTTTATCAATGCCTTGTTTATTTTTATGCCACACCTCGGGTTTGAAGTTGTTCCCCGGAGGCAGGGTCCTCTTGCATTCGAGCTCCAACGCCGGACTGCATTCGAGGTATCTTTTGCAGCCGAGCACCAATGTCGGACCGCTTCCCAGCTCTAGCGCCGGAATGTATCCGAGCTCCAACGCCGGACTATGTCCAGTCTCCAATGCCGGACTATATCCGACGTGTCATATCACCTTGGTTCAAAAAAGTTGAAGGAGTTTAGCCGAGCTTAATGCCAGAAATGCCCTCTATGGAGCCAGCCACTAGCGCCCGAGCTTTATGCCGGACTACTTCCGAGGTGGTGCACCACCCTGACTATGGGCTGATTTTTTGTTAATATTTTTTATTGGTGCAATTTATTCTCTGCCGAGATATATAGCCAGTAGCCCTCAAGGTGTGTATCGTTCTAAAACCCGAGATGCACATGAAGGATGACATAAGACCGCTGATCCCAGTAGCCGCTGAGACTCAGGTTGATTTGCAAAATCGTCCTGAGGATCAAGTCCTAGCTCGGTAGAATACTTTGGGACACAAAAGCGGCCTGCTCAGTCCTCAAGACTCAGGTTGGGTGCGGCCGACCAACCTGAGGATCAAAATCTCCTCGGAAACTATATTGCACATAAATTTTTTTGAATTGGTCAAGCAATGGAGTAGCCCCCGAGACACTAGTCGGGTGGCAACACCAGATCAGGGGATCGATGTACCCCTTTAATATTTGTAAATAATAAGCCCAAAGCCCAGTAGCCCCCGAGCCTTAATGCGGGCACGGGTGGCCGAATTAAGGATCAATATCCATAGTAAAATCACAAATTATGTGTAATGACTCTATGTATCCAAGTACTTTACGTCATTAATGCTCGGATCCGCATTGTACAAAACTTTGTTGACCGACCATCGGCTTCCACCTCCTCGGCCAGTAGCCGAGGAGTGTTTGTCCTACTTTATAAAGCCTTTATGAGGGCAAGATTTACAACAAACAAGGCAGTCTGGCCATACGGTTTTATAAACAAAGGTACGCAGAGAGATATGTTATAGTACTGTTTAACAAAAGAAATGTATTCCAAAGAAAATAGTCCCGCTATCGGTTCCTTTCTTTGGGTTGTCATGCTAAGCATGATCATGAAACCTCAGCTCGAATGTAAGAGCAAAATATCGAGGATTTAGTTTGGGAGGCCAGTTAATAGCCCCCGATAGTGTTCGGCGACAGTCGAGGTCAAGCCGTAAATACTTCGGCCAATGTTATGAATGGCCCGTCATAGTCATTGGATCGCTGACCAGTTTATGCTTATTGTGACAGTCAGTTTTCGGCTTTCTCCACTAAGGTGCTTAACCATGTGAGCTGGCAGCACAATCCCAGTGGTTCTCCCTTTGCACGCCTAGCCGAACAAAACGGAACGTAGGAAGCAAGTGCAGGAGCCGGGCAACCCAACTATTGACCGAAGACACAATTCGAAACCGATGCATTTATAGCAATATCTGAGAATATTTTTTGCCGAATCCCTAAAGGTGTCCGGTGTTGCACTGCGAGACTAATGCTGGAAAAGCACAAATAGTTTAAAAGTGCCAAAAAGCTTGGAAAACCAAGAAACGTTAGTAAAAACATGGCGTCCGAACAAGATCAAGTGTTCGGTGCCAATCCGAAAATTGGTCTTAGAAAAAAGAAGTGCTTATGTCGTCCTTTAACATGACACATCCTATCTCAAGACTTCGAGCGGGTCAGCCTACGGCTTCAACCTCCTATCCCCAGGGCGGAGTACTTCTCATTAGGCCAGTTTAGCAAACTAAACTCTAGCGGCTTTGAGAGAGAAATTAGGCTCCCCGGCTAGTGACCGCACACTCGCGTCGAAAAAAGGAGTGATAAATAATAATAGAACTTTGCAATGACTGAGAAGAAGAACACTTATTATAAAACGGCTCAAATAAACTTAAGAGCCCCCAAGTGACTTGGGTAGAAGAATGATTGCATGTACCGAAGTACTTATATCATATCTATGTTCAACCGAACTTTAAACGCGTCTTAACCGACCGTCGGCTTCTCCCTCTTCAGTTAAGGACCGAAAAGTGTTATGTACTCCATCGGTCGAGAATATTGATGGTGTTTCCAATAACCAGGCAATCAGACCATAAGGCTGTAACAGACAAAGCGCGCTCAGGGAACTTATGCTATATTACTGCGAAGAGTAAGAAGCATCTTCGAAGAAAATAGTACCCCCACCGATACCTTTCTTCGGTGCTCATTGTTATTATGAGACTTGTGCAATAGATTTTTTGTACTCATGAGTTCCGTTGTGTGCCGACCATCATTAAATAACTATAGGAGCGCTAGCTTTCGGCTTCACCCAGTCTGAGGTCCGGCTCGGGTGACCCGATCGTGACAATCGCAGAGGTGCTCCCTTTACTCCCTAGCCGAACAATCGGGAACGTAGGGGTAAACACAGGAGCGAGGCAACCCAGCTTGCAAATCGATTAATTCAATATGGTGCATATTGTGGCGTAATACACGAACAAGGAACGAAGCCGTACAAGTATAATCATATGCAACAGGAAAAGCATCATAAAGGAAGCCCCCAAGTAAATGGGGTATTTGAATTTATGCATCACAAACAAAGTTTGGACAAGGAAATTTTACAAGCAACTTTTTTCCAAAAAAAATATAATGCTTGGTCGAGTCGAACACAAGTTAAAAATTTAAAACTTTGAGCATGAAGGAAACTTAGCTGGTTAATATGTTCGGTACTGATGACGCGGTCTGAGCTTGATGCGGGACAAGGTGCCATCCCCCAAGCCGGTCCCGAGGTGGCGGAGCAAAGAGCTCGGCACTCCAAAGTGGTGACATAGCACGGACAATGCAGGCGAGCAGAGTGATGCCGAAGTCCCCGGCATGGGGTGACGAAGTGTTGACGAAGCCCCCCGTCCAGCCGAGGTGACGCCAAAGGATATAGTCCGGCTGGATCATTTTCCTGTGCCACATAAAATAGTGCAAACCGGAGATAATAGTAATAGTAATAAAAAAATTGTTGCATAATCAATAATTTATGCAAAGTGAGTAATAAAAGAAATATGGCCTGGCGCCGAAGTCAATGTCGATGCAGGGCATCGGCGTGATGCGGTAAGGGCGTGGCAAAGCCTGAATTCACAGGTCGGTCCGAGTTCCGGATGCGGCATTCGCCAGACTATGTACGGAGACTGACCGGACCACCATGCGACCGTCGTTAATGCGGCCACCATTTGATAGACCTGTGTACATATGATGGACAAACCAGAGTAATAATTCCTTGGGAAAAATGAACCAAACAAGCAAAAAATACTGGGATTAATAGCACCTGGTTTATTTGTTGTAGCAATCCGAAGGAAGGTGATTCCCAAAATTGGGACTCGCTCCGCACACCCATTGCCTGATGGGCGATAAAACGACGGCATGGCAATGCCGGTAAAGGTTGACTCGCTGAGGCAAATCCCTTGGCCCAGCTAACGTGACGAAGCTGGTCGGCTAGTGACGCCGAAGTGTCCGGAGTAGGTTGATGAAGAGATGGCGAAGCCCCCGGTCCAGCCGAGATGTCAAAGCATCGATGTCAGCCGATGTGTCGAAGTAGGTCGGCATGATGGACACCAGCTTGAAGAAGCAATAGTGCGGCCCTGTCGATGCAGGTCGTGACGTGGTCGATGCCGGCTTGATGAAGCGACCGTGCGGCGATGCCGGTATGCCCGCTCCATGTAATCCGTGGGGCGGCGATGTTGGAGATGATTTATCCGTCGCGATGTCGGGCTCTTATTCATCTTGCCGAGATGATGATCCGAAGAAGTTGAGCTCGGCTCAACAAAGTGACGCCGTGTCTAGCGCAGGTCGGCAGCCGTGGAGTAATATTGCCGGACTGGTTTGACACCAGCATGATGTTGAAGATCATGTTCAAAAGATCTTACAGTTAGTGGGATGTGTTCGGAAACAAAACACAATACCCCATACAAAACATCCTTCAAAAGGGATGTCCGAAATCCTGTTCATAAAAAAGATGAACTCGGGTCGGATTCGTTTTCGTGCAGAAAACAGATCCAAAAAGTGATGCATTAATCGGAAGGTTCCCGGAGTTTGGACGGTCGGATCGAGCCGAAATTTTGAGACGTGGTAGATATAGGAATTCCGCAGCCGATCAACGGTTGGATCTTCCAAAGGACGTCCGAGCTAGAAGCTGGACACCACGCCCTAAACTCATCCAAATTCCCGTCCAGATTTGACAGGGCTCCGGTATATCGTGGATTGCTAGAGATTCCTCCATCGGAACTCGACGAAATTTTCCAGGGTTGTTGTAGACTCAATTCCACACAATTCCACCAAAGCGATCGTCAAAGCGATACTCGAGGAGGTGATGGTGGCAGACACGAGTTCGCTGTCCAGAAAAACAGCACGGTCGCTTGAGGGCAATGTTGACGTTGAACCCCCGAGCTCCATAGATGATTCCTCCGTGATCTTGATAGACATCGGAGTTGATGTTTGATGAAGGCCCTCGTCCGAACATGGTGATCCGAACACGGGGCGCAATTCTTGGTCGAACCAAGGTGACCAGTCGAGCTGGTGACGAAGATGCCGAAGTCGCAGTTGATCTGCAGGCGAGCCATCGATCCTTTTGTCGATCACACAGCGGAACTCTCAATGAAAGCACCAATGTCGGTGTCAAAACCGGCGGATCTCGGATAGGGGTCCCAAACTGTGCGTCTAGGATCGATAGTAACAGGAGGCAGGGGACACGATGTTTTACCCAGGTTCGGTCCCTCTTGATGGAGGTAAACCCTACGTCCTGCTTTTTAATATTGATGATATGGGTAGTACAAGAGTAGATCTACCACGAGATCAAGGAGGCTAAACCCTAGAAGCTAGCCTATGGTATGATTGTTTGTACATGTTGTATATCTATCGACTAGCCTGGCCTTGGTTTATATAATGCACCAGAGGCCTAGGATAACAAGAGTCCTGGCCGAATACGCCGGTGGGGCGAAGTCCTTGTCTTGATCGCCAAGTCTTGTGGAATCTTCCTTGTATGCGGCAGCCGTCCGAACTGGCCCATGAGTATACGGCCACGGGGGTCCTCGGCCCAATCTAATAGATCGGGAGATGACGTGGTGAGTACCCCCTAGTCCAGGACACCGTCAGTCATGATGATGAAATGAAGACATGCATAGAGTACAGGAAGCGTAAGCACATGATAACTCAGGATGAAGACAAACAGACTGAAGAAATTGAACTGAGGAAATTGAGAAAGTTTTCAGTCAAAGTATTGAAACACAGATATGAACAAACACACAACACAGTTATGAGGAAATGAAAGAGTTGAGGGAATAGAACCAGTAAGCTTGGTGAAGACAATGATTTGGTAGACCAATTCCAACTGCTATCTCAGTTGTACGTCTGGTTGGAGCGGCTGAGTATTTAAACTCGAGGAACACAGTCCCGGACACCTAGTCAAGGACACTTAGTCCAAGACACCCAGTCCTCACCGTATTCTCCTTGAACTAAGGTCACACAGACCTCATTGACTCACTCGTGGTAAGTCTTCAGGCGACTTCCAAACCTTCACAAACTTGGTCACCCAGCGATCCATAATTCCTCTTGGATGCTCTAGACCATGACGCCTAACCGTCTGGAAGAAGCATAGTATTCAAAGGTAACAAGCGTCGGATCCACTCAGGATCAATCTCTTTAGTGATGCTCAACCACTTGGGGTTTGTAGGTGTTTGGGTTTTGGGTTTTTGGTTTTTCCTCACTTGATGATTTTCGCTCAAAGTCCTTAGAGGATGGGTTGCTCTCAAATGACAAGTGCCAGTTTCTCTCGGAGCAGCCAACCAGCTAGTGGTTGTAGGTGGCGGCTATTTATAGCCTAGGGAGCAGCCCGATATGATAAGACATAAATGCCCTTCAATGATATGACCGTTAGGTGGGTAGATATTTTTGAACAGCTGGCGCATAGCACAGCAACGGTCGGAATTTTGAGTTGCAAAATCCTCAGGGCTATCATGTTCCTCACTGTGTAGGCAATCCGCACTGGCGAATTCCTAACTCCTCGGTCAGGACAAATTCCTTAGAGACCAGAAGAACTTCGTCTCTGTCACTGAAGAAATTGACTGAACTGTATGAGATTTCCAATGGCTTCACTCGAAGGGATTGGTAGGTGTAGGATTTTGAGTTGACCATCACATGGAAATTTTTCCTTAGTATTTCCTCGACCCCCTTTAACAGTACGGTGTTTCCTATGACTTAAGAAAGAGAAAAACAAAACTATGAAAACGAAGGTCTTCAAGCTTCATATTCCTCGCATGAATATCAAGTCTTCACGGACACACCAATTTCTTCACTTTCAAAGTCTTCATGAAAGTCTTCAGAAATACCAAAATCTTCAGTCGAAGATATTCATTTTTAGGGGTCGACTTTTCCTGTAAATATCAAACTCCTCATAGACTTATAGACCTGTGTACACTCACAAACACATTAGTCCCTTAACCTATAAGTCTTCAATACACCAAAATCACTAAGGGGCACTAGATGCACTTACAGAAAAGAACAATGCCATTGTGATCGCAACCATCTTTGATCCTCGGTACACATGCTTGCTATTTTTACTCCAATGGTTGCCGTTTTTTTACTCATATGCTTGTTGTTTTTAATCGTATGCTTTCTAATTCACTCCAATGATATCATCTTTGATCCTAGGTAGAAGATGGGTTACATAGATCAAAATCATGGAGAAAGAGTTGGCGGCCTTGTATGACAAATGTGTTGCTCAAGATAAGCGAGCTGGAAATGGAGAAAGTTCATCTTCCTCTACAAACATTCCTAGTATCCCGGTTCAGGTTGTTGGGGAACGTAATAATTTCAAAAAAAATCCTACGCACACACAAGATCATGGTGATGCATAGCAACGAGAGGGAAGACTATCATCCACGTACCCTTGTAGACCGTAAGCGGAAGCGTTATGAGAACGCGGTTGATGTAGTCGAACGTCTTCACGATCCGACCGATCCAAGTACCGAACGCACGGCACCTCCGAGTTCAGCACACGTTCAGCTCGATGACGTCCCACAAACTCTGATCCAGCAGTGCTTCACAGGAGAGTTCCATCAGCACGACGGCATGTTGACGGTCATGATGTTGCTACCGACGTAGGGCTTCGTCTAAGCACCGCTACGATATCATCAAGGTGGATTATGGTGGAGGGGGGCACGGCACACGGCTAAGGGATCAAGGATCAACTTGTGTGTATAGAGGTGCCCCCCTTCCCCCGTATATAAAGGAGCAAGGGGGGGGGGGGTTGTCCAGCCCTCTATGGCACGCCAGGAGGAGGAGTCCTCCTCCTAGTAGGAGTAGGACTCCCCTCTTTCCTACTCCTACTAGGAGGGGGAAAGGAAGGGGGAGAGAGAAGGAAAGGGGGGCGCCGCCCCCTCTCCTAGTCCAATTCGGACCAAAAGGGGAGGGGCACGTGGCCTGCACTAGTCCAGCCCTCTCTCTCCACTAAGGCCCATAAGGCCCATTATTTCTCCCAAGGGGGTTTCGGTAACCCTCCGGCACTCTGGTTTTCTCCGAAATCACCCGGAACACTTCCTGTGTCTGAATATAGTCATCCAATATATCGATCTTTACGTCTCGACTATTTCGAGACTCCTCTTCATGTTCGTGATCATATCCGGGACTACAAACTACCTTCGATACATCAAAACACAAAAACTCATAATACCGATCGTCACCGAACTTTAAGCGTGCGGACCCTACGGGTTCGATAACTATGTAGACATGACCTAGACACATCTATGGTCAATAACCAATAGCGAAACCTGGATGTTCATATTGGCTCCCACATATTGTACGAAGATCTTTATCGGTCAAACCGCATAACAGCATACATTGTTCCCTTTGTCATCGGTATGTTACTTGCCTAAGATTCGATCGTCGGTATCTCAATACCTAGTTCAATCTCATTACTGGCAAGTCTCCTTACTCGTTCTGAAATGCATCATCCCGCAACTAACTCATTAGTTACAATGCTTGCAAGGCTTATGGTGATGTGCATTACCGAGTGGGCCCAGAGATACCTCTCCGACAATCGGAGTGACAAATCCTAACCTTGATCTATGTCAACTCAGCAAGTACCATCGGAGACACCTGTAGAGCACCTTTATAATCACCTAGTTACGTTGTGACGTTTGGTAGCACACAAAGTGTTCCTCCGGTAATCGGGAGTTACATAATCTCATAGTCATAGGAACATGTATAAGTCATGAAGAAAGCAATAGTAGTAAACTAAAACGATCAAGTGCTAAGCTGACGAAATGGGTCAAGTCAATCACTTCATTCTCATAATGATGCAATCCCGTTTATCAAATGACAACTCATGTCTATGGTTAGGAAACATAACCATCTTTGATCAACGAGCTAGTCAAGTAGAGGCATACAAGTGACAATCTGTTTGTCTATGTATTCACACATGTATCATGTTTCCGGTTAATACAATTCTAGCATGAATAATAAACATTTATCATGATATAAGGAAATAATGACTTTATTATTGCCTCTAGGGCATATTTACTTCAGTCTCCCACTTTCACTTGAGTCAATAATCTAGATTACATAGTAATGATTCTAACACCCATGGAGTCTTGGTGTTGATCATGTTTTGCTCATGAGAGAGGCTTAGTCAACGGGTCTGCAAGATTTAGATCTGTATGTATCTTGCAAATCTCTATGTCTCCCACCTAGACTTCATCGCGGATGGAATTGAAGTATATCTTGATGTGTTTGGTTCACTTGTGAAATCTGGTTTCCTTTGCCAAGGCAATTGCACCAGTATTGTCACAAAAGATTTTAATTGGACCCGATGCACTAGGTATGACACCTAGATTAGATATGAACTCCTTCATCTAGACTCCTTCATTTGCTGCTTCCGAAGCAGCAATGTACTCCGCTTCACACGTAGATCCTGCCACGACGCTTTGTTTAGAACTGCTCCAACTGACAGCTCCACCATTCAATATAAACATGTATCCGGTTTGCGGTTTAGAATCGTCTGGATCAGTGTCAAAGCTTGCATCAACGTAACCATTTACGATGGGCTGTTTGTCACCTCCATAAACGAGAAACATATCCTTAGTCCTGTTCAGGTATTTCAGGATGTTCTTGACCGCTATCTAGTGATCCACTCCAGGATTACTTTGGTACCTCCCTGCTAAACTAATAGCAAGGCACACATCAGGTCTGGTACACAGCAGTGCATACATGATAGAGCCTACGGCTGAAGCATAGGGAACATCTTTCATTTTCTCTCTATCTTCTGAAGTGGTCGGGCATTGAGTCTTACTCAACTTCACACCTTGTAACACAGGCAAGAATCCCTTCTTTGCCTGATCCATTTTGAACTTCTTCAAAACTTTGTCAAGGTATGTGCTTTGTGAAAGTCCAATTAAGCGTCTTGATCTATCTCTATAGATCTTGATGCCCAATATGTAAGCAGCTTCACCGAGGTCTTTAATTGAAAAACTCTTGTTCAAGTATCCTTTTATACTATCCAGAAATTCTATATCATTTCCAATTAACAATATGTCATCCACATATAATATTAGAATTGCTACAGAGCTCCCACTCACTTTCTTGTAAATACAGGCTTCTCCAAAAGTATGTATAAAACCATATGCTTTGATCACACTATCCAAATGTTTATTCCAACTCCGAGAGGCTTGCACCAGTCCATAAATGGATCGCTGGAGCTTGCACACTTCGTTAGCACCCTTTGGATCGATAAAACCTTCAGGTTGCATCATATACAACTCTTCTTGCAGAAATCCATTCAGGAATGTAGTCTTGACATCCATTTGCCAAATTTCATAATCATAAAATGCGGCAATAGCTAACATGATTCAGACGGACTTAAGCATCGCTACGGGTGAGAAGGTCTCATCGTAGTCAACTCCTTGAACTTGTCGAAAACCTTTCGCAACAAGTCGAGCTTTGTACACAGTAACATTACCATCAGCGTCTATCTTCTCCTTGAAGATCCATTCATTCTCGATGGCTTGCCGATCATCGGGCAAGTCAACCAAAGTCCACGCTTTGTTCTCATACATGGATCCCATCTCAGATTTCATGTCCTCAAGCCATTTTGCGGAATCTGGGCTCATTATCGCTTCCTCATAGTTCGTAGGTTTGTCATGGTCTAGTAACATGACTTTCAGAACAGGATTACCGTACCACTCTGGTGCAGATCTTACTCTCATTGACCTACGAGATTCGGTAGTAACTTGATCTGAAGTTTCATGATCATCATCATTAGCTTCCTCACTAATTGGTGTAGGTGTCACAGAAACCGGTTTCTATGATGAACTACTTTCCAATAAGGGAGCAGGTATAGTTACCTCATCAAGTTCTAGTTTCCTCCAAACTTTTAGGAAACGACAACTTTGGTTTCTTGCCAAACCACAGTTCATAAGGAGTCATCTCAACGGATTTAGATGGTGCCCTATTTAACGTGAATGCAACCGTCTCTAAAGCATAACCCCAAAACGATAGCGGTAAATCAGTAAGAGACATCATAGATAGCACCATATCTAGTAAAGTACGATTACGACATTCGGAGACACCATTACGCTGTGGTGTTCCGAGTGGCGTGAGTTGCGAAACTATTCCGCATTGTTTCAAATGAAGACCAAAGTCGTAATTCAAATATTCTCCTCCATGATCAGATCGTACAAACATTATTTTCTTGTTATGATGATTTTCCACTTCACTCTGAAATTCTTTGAACTTTTCAAATGTTTCAGACTTATGTTTCATCAAGTAGATATACCCATATCTGCTCAAATCATCTGTGAAGGTGAGAAAATAACGATACCCCCACGAGCCTCAATATTCATTGGACCACATACATCAGTATGTATGATTTCCAACAAATCTGTTGCTCGCTCCATAGTTCCGGAGAACGGTGTTTTAGTCATATTGCCCATGAGGCACAGTTTGCAAGTACCAAGTGATTCCAAAAGTCCATCAGAATGGAGTTTCTTCATGAGCTTTATCCCAATATGACCTAAATGGCAGTGCCAGAAATAAGTTGCACTATCATTATCAACTCTGCATCTTTTAGCTTCAATACTATGAATATGTGTATCTCCACTATTGAGATTCAAAAAGAATAGACCACTCTTTAAGGGTGCATGACCATAAAGATATTACTCATATAAATAGAACAACCATTATTCTCTGATTTAAATGAATAACCGTCTCGCATCAAACAAGATCCATATATAATGTTCATGCTTAACGCTGGCACCAAACAACAATTATTCAGGTCTAATACTAATCCCGAAGGTAGATTTATAGGTACCATGCCGACTGCAATCACATCGACTTTGGAACCATTTCCCACGCGCATCGTCACCTCGTCCTTTGCCAATCTTCGCTTAATCCGTAGTCACTGTTTCGAGTTGCAAATATTAGCAACAGAACCAGTATCAAATACCCAGGCACTACTGCGAGAATTAGTAAGGTACACATCAATAACATGTATATCACATATACCTTTGTTCACCTTGCCATCCTTCTTATCCGCCAAATACTTGGGGCAGTTCCGCTTCCAGTGACCAGTCCATTTGCAGTAGAAGCACTCAGTCTCAGGCTTAGGTCCAGACTTGGATTTCTTCTCTTGAGCAGCAACTTTTTTGCCGTTCTTCTTGAAGTTCCCTTTCTTCTTCCCTTTACCCTTTTTCTTGAAACTGGTGGTCTTGTTAACCATCAACACTTGATGCTCCTTCTTGATTTCTACCTCCGCAGCCTTTAGCATTGCGAAGACCTCGGGAATTGTTTTATTCATCCCTTGCATGTTATAGTTCATCATGAAGCTCTTGTAGCTTGGTGGCAGTGATTGAAGAACTCTGTCAATGACACTATCAACAGGAAGATTAACTCCTAGTTGAGTCAAGTGGTTATGGTACCTAGACATTCTGAGTATATGTTCACTAACAGAACTATTCTCCTCCATCTTGCAGCTGTATAACTTATTGGAGACTTCATATCTCTCAATTCAGGCATTTGCTTGAAATATTAACTTCAACTCCTGAAACATCTCATATGATCCATCACGGTCAAAACATCGTTAAAGTCCCAGTTCTAAGCCGTAAAGCATGGCACATTGAACTATCGAGTAGTCATCAGCTTTGCTCTACCAGACGTTGATAACATCTGGTGTTGCTCCTGCAGAGGGTTTGGCACTTAGCGGTGCTTCCAGGACGTAATTCTTCTGTGTAGCAATGAGGATAATCCTCAAGTTACGGAACCAGTCCGTGTAATTGCTACCATCATCTTTCAACTTTGCTTTCTCAAGGAACGCATTAAAATTCAACGGATAACAGTAGGGGCTATCTATCTACAACAACATAGGCATGCAAAATACTATCAGGTACTAAGTTCATGATAAATTAAGGTTCAGTTCATCAAATTATTAAAGAACTCCCACTTAGATAGACATCCCTCTAATCATCTAAGTGATCACGTGATCCATATCAACTAAACCATGTCCGATCATCACGTGAGATGGAGTGGTTTTCAATGGTGAACATCAATATGTTGATCATATCTTATATATGATTCATGCTCGACCTTTCAATCTCTAGTGTTCTGAGGCCATATCTGCATATGCTAGGCTCGTCAAGTTTAACCCGAGTATTATGCATGTGCAAAACTGGCTTGCACCTGTTGCATGTGAACGTAGAGCTTATCACACCCGATCATCACGTGGTGTCTCGGCACGACGAACTTTCGCAACGGTGCATACTCAGGGAGAACACTTGTACCTTGAAATTTAGTTAGAGATCATCTTATAATGCTACCGTCGATCTAAGCAAAATAAGATGCATAAAATATAAACATCACATGCAATCAATATAAGTGATATGATATGGCCACCATCATCTTGTGCTTGTGATCTCCATCTCCGAAGCACCGCCATGATCACCATTGTCACTGCCGCAACACCTTGATCTCCATCGTAGCATCGTTGTCGTCTCGCCAACTATTGCTTCTACGACTATCGCTACCGCTTAGTGATAAAGTAAAGAAATTACAGCGCGATTGCATTGCATACAATAAAAGCGACAATCATATGGCTCATGCTAGTTGCCGATAACTTGGTTACAAAACATGATCATCTCATACAACAAAATATAGCATCATGTCTTGACCATATCAAACCACAACATTCCCTGCAAAAACAAGTTAGACGTCCTCTACTTTGTTGTTGCAAGTTTTACGTGGCTGCTAAAGGCTGAGCAAGAACCGTTCTTACCTACGCATCAAAACCACAATGATAGTTTGTCAAGTTAGTGTTGTTTTAACCTTCTCAAGGACCGGGCGTAGCCACACTCGGTTCAACTAAAGTTGGAGAAACTGACACCCGCCAGCCACCTGGGTGCAAAGCAAGTCGGTGCAACCAGTCTCGCGTAAGCGTACACGTAATGTCGGTCCAGGCCGCTTCATCCAACAATACCAACGAACCAAAGTATGACATGCTGGTAAGCAGTATGACTTGTATTTCCCACAACTCACTTGTGTTCTACTCGTGCATATAACATCTACGCATAAACCTGGCTCGGATGCCACTATTGGGGAACGTAGTAATTTCAAAAAAAATCCTACGCACACGCAAGATCATGGTGATGCATAGCAATGAGAGTGAAGAGTATCATCCACGTACCCTCATAGACCATAAGTGGAAGCATTATTAGAACGCGGATGATGTAGTCGATTGTCTTCATGATCCGACCGATCCAAGTACCGAACGCACGGCACCTCCAAGTTCAGCACACGTTCAACTCAATGACGTCCCACGAACTCCGATCCAGCAGAGCTTCACGGGAGAGTTCCGTCAGCACGACGGCGTGTTGACGGTGATGATGTTGCTACCAACACGGGGCTTCGCCTAAGCACCGCTACGATATGATCGAGGTGGATTATGGTGGAGGGGGGCACCGTACATGCCTAAGGGATCAATGATCAACTTGTGTGTTTAGAGGTGCCCCCTGCCCCCGTATATAAAGGAGAAAGGGGGAGGCCGGCTGGCCCTCTATGGCGCGCCAAGAGGAGAGGTCCTCCTCCTAGTAGGAGTAGGACTCCCCTCTTTCCTACTCCTACTAGGAGTAGGACTCCCCTCTTTCCTACTCCTACTAGGAGGGGGAAAGGAAGGGGGAGAGGGAGAAGGAAAGGAGGGCGCATGTCGTGGTTCTAAGACTGACAGTAGAGTAGGGGGGTGAGAATGTAGAGGCAAGATCCTAGCTATGGAGGAGTTGTACACACGAGTTTTACGAGTTCAGGCCCTTCTCGGAGGAAGTAACAGCCCTACGTCTCGGAGCCCTGAGGCGGTCGACTGAATATATGTGTGTGAATTACAGAAAGTGCGAACCCTTGTCCCAGAGGAGGGGGTGGCTTATATAGAGTGCGCCAGGACCCCAGCTCCCCTCCGTTACACAGGGTTCAATGCCCACAAAGGTGGGGGCGTTACTGGTAACGTCTACAATAAAGTGTTATAAATGCCTATAAAGCTATGGTTTAAGTCATGACCGTTGCAGAGTGGAGGGTTTCTCATCTTCTGGTGGTCGAGTGTCTTCAAGGTGGTCGAGTGAGCACATATTCATGGTCGAGTGGATGATGTTTTCTCTTCGACTGCTTCTGATTCTTTGTAGAGATGTCCTTGGGGAGGGTATGTTAGAAAGATCCATGACCCTACCCTAGGTACATAGCTTCATCATTAGCCCCCGAATGGATCAGGGTTTGAGTGGGGAAGGAGTTGGGAACACTTCCGACCCATTCTTTGTGCTATGAGTATATCTCGTTCTGGAACAATGAGTTGAGGTGAGGATGTCGATTCCTTTCTCAGTCGCCTTGGTCCATTCTTGGTTTTTGTCGAGTGAATTTTCACGGTAGGATTCTGAATGATGATGTAGAGGATGTATGTCTTCAGTCTGACAGGTTGTTCTGCTCTCCGCGGATCTCGCGGGATTCGAATTTTGGGAAGTGCGCTAGACGGACGGAACCGAGGTTATCAGGATGGATTAGGCAAGTCTCCTCGATCCCCATGCCACCTTTTTTGCCACGTACTGCGCGCGCGACTGTTGCGGGATTTGTTTAGATCGCCTGGGTCCACCAGTCAGTCACTCGGTGACGACCTTATAAAAGGCCCCGGACCAGGCCTCTGCCCCATGCGCTCCCATTCTCTCTTCTTCTCCCGATCTCTCCGCCACGCTCGCCTCTGCCCTCGTCGCCAGACCTTTGCTCGAGCTTGACCCGTCACCATGGGGAAGGAGAGGACGGTGGTGCTAGAACGCGCGAAGAAGGCGACAGCAAAGGCGAAGGGCAAGCGGACCAGCCGGGGAGGATCCTCGTCGAGATCTGGCCTGCCGGCGGGCTGGATCCAGGGCAACTAGATCCGCTCGACAATCACCCAGGACGACCTCGACGACCTAGTGGAGGGGGGACTGATCCCCCACAAGTCGGCACGGCTCCCGGGGAACGAAACCGAGCCACAGCCAAGGGAGGGTGAGTGTGTTCTCCTCGCCACCCACGTAGATCGCGGATTCTCACTGCCTCCCCATCCTTTCTTCCGAGGTTTTTTGAACTTCTTTGGGGCTCAACTCCACCATTTCACTCCGAACACCATAGTCTATCTGGCCGCTTTCGTGTTGATGTGTGAAAACTTCTTGGGCTGTCGACCGCACTGGGGTCTTTTCAAACACATCTTCACCTGCCGCTCCCAGCCGGTCAAAAAGGCCAAGTCGAGTGACGAGAAGACTCAAGTGATCCAGATGTGCGGGGGTCTGGGGATCCATATGAGGAGCAAGAGTACTTTCCCAGCCATGATTCTTCTCGACTCGGTCCGGGGCTGGAAGTCGACTTGGTTCTACTGCAAGGATCAGCCCACCCCGGGTCAGTCGACTGGACTTCCTCCCTTTTCCTTGGCTCGAGTGGAGAAGCCCACCCCCCTGAAGGTAGTTCCAGAAGAGAAGGCACAGGTTAAGGTGCTGGTCGAGCGGGTCGTCCAGCTTGTCCGCGACGGGGTGACCGAGATGGACCTGCTGGAGGTCTTTCTCGGTCAACACATCCAACCTCTTCAGGCGCGTGATCATCCAATGTGGATGTACTCTGGGCTCGAGGATTCCACTCGGATCCACCCAGAGGGCGTCAGCGAGGATACCTTGGAGAAGTGGTTGATGGGGATCACCAGCAACAAAGACAACCCTCGGGGGTCTAGGAGGGTGATTCCATTCGACAACTCGCACCAGCCGGAGCAGGTATAATTCTGTCCTATCAAGTATCTTTCCGATTCACCGAGTGATATCTTGTTTATGGTCGATTGAATTTCCTTTGATCGTTGTCCTTTCATGCCCTCATCGACATGTACTCAATGCCCAACGGAGTGCAGGACCAAGAGGCTGAGGAAGAAGGGAGCAGTGGTGAGAGCGGCGAGGAGCATTCGGATGCCGAGGAAGAAGAGGAGAGTGACGAATCGACTGATGACAAAGAAGTCGAGTCGCCTCCTCGCAGGGAGAGGAGATCCAAACACGCTCATGACCCGGCGAGCGCTCCGGACTTGGTGGCCGCACCGATTGGTCAGTCTTCGAAGCACCCCAGGACGTCTTCTCCAACGCCCATTGAGAAGGCTCCAAAGCAGTCCAAAGTTGCACCGCCCCCAGAGCCGAAAGTGCCGAAATCCACCTCCTCCAAACTGCCAAAAGCTTTGCCCAGGATCAAAGTGACCGTTCCTACTATCTCCGGGTAACCATCTGACTTGTCCTTTTCGTCGACTCGATTAACCGGACGTAACCGATTGAATGCGGGTCTTTGCGGTGCTGCTACGTCAGGAACTTCTTCTTTCCAGTACCAGGACGAGGAAATGGAAGATGCTGTAACCTCCAACCCAGGTATCAACTCTTGCGATTTTGTTCTTGATTCTTTGGTCGATTGTGTTCTAGTGGTTCATTTGGGGTCGAATGATCTGCCTTGCAGCTCCACCCAACATCATTGATTTTCCAGATGACGATGAAGATGTGTCTCTTAAGCCCAGGAAGAGCAAGAAGGTAGCAGCTGGCAGGATGGCTCGGCAAGAACCAACTACAACACCTCATGTCCGTCAACCTGAAGACACGGGCAGGGCCTCCGTGACCTTCGCTGCACCCTTGTTGAGTGGGCATCCCGCACTGTCGACTGCACCTGTGATTCCTTCAGCTGTCCAACCCCACGCCACGGAGCTCCAAGCCGCCGCACCTAGGTCGACTGCTCACTTTTTCACCAGCTACCCCGTCCCGGACAACCAGTTGGAAGCGGCTGCGTAAGCCATCTGACAGGCTGACATGATGATGGGGCGGGTGAAGACGATGCATCAGAACAGTCAGGCTGCCTACGACGCGAGTGCTGCCCTTTGGGCCAATGTCCAAGTGAGTAGACTTTCCAACTGTTTTTGCTCTATGAGGAAGTGTCACTCGAAAAAATCTTCTTCTACATAATCTGCTGTTGTTTACGTCAAATTAGAGCACCCACTGGGTGTTTTTTTGTTTTTGGTAGTTTCGTTCTTCCACTCGGTCTGGGCGAGTGGGATCTGAACCGGTGGGGGCACGCTAAGTGCACCCACTGGGTGTAGTCCCCGAGACCGCGGTCGACTGCTGGTGGTCGACTGGGGTCTGAGTTCTTCTTTCCTTTCTTTTGTACTCCTTACACTCGACTCAGGCGGACCGGTTGAGTAGTTTCGTTCGTCCACTCGGTGTGGGCGAGTGGGATCTGAACCAGTGGGGGCACGCCAAGTGCACCCACTGGGTGTAGTCCCCGAGACCGCAGTCGACTGCTGGCAGTCGGCTGGGGTCTGAGCAGGTTTTTTTTGGGCCGGGCGGACTGGTTGAGTTGAGTCTTAGTCAGCGGGGGCACGCCAAGTGCACCCACTGGGTGTATCCCCTGAGACCGCAGTCGACTGTGCGTAGTCGGCTGGGGTCTAAGCGAACTTCTTTAGGTTTTATTCACTCGGAAGTAAACAACTTTTCGATCTTATCGACTGATCTGTCTTTTGCCTTCTGCAGAAGTCTTGCACTCCCATTTCTAAGTTTGCTAAACTTGAGGAGAAGCAGAGGCAACTCAACCTCGACTTGGAATTAGCCCAGCAGAATCTGAAGGAAGCTCAAGACGAAGCCGCTGGTATGGAAGGTAACTGACTGTCAACTGATTTTCAATACATTTCTTTGATCTCTTCTTTGATTCGATTGCTTCTTTTCCAGAGAAAATGAAGTTGCTCTGGAGAAGAAGGACTCGGACCTCGCCGCCGCGCAAAAAGCAGCCCAAGATAAAACTGCTCTCGCAGACCAGAAGCTTGCTTCAATCGGAACGCTGGAAGGAGAGGTGACCAAACTGAAATCTTGTCTTCATGAAGCTAACCGCGAAGTGACCAGTCTGAAGAAGGACAAGGTCGCCCTGAATGAAAAGTTGGAGTCTATGATCCGCAAGAGGAATGACACGGAAGCCTATCTGAGGACTCTTGCCAAGAAGCTTTATCTCACGCTGGAAGGTATTTCTTTTAATCCGACTGTGTTGATGCTTGCGATCGGATCTTGCTCGGTCGATTGACTAATTTTTGCTGCAGAATTCTGTCAAGATTTCGATGAGGAAACTGGAAGGGTTGAGATGGGTCTGGACCCTATCACTTCTCTAGTCTGCGACGAAACTGCGATGAACGTGCTCCGACTGGAGTCCCGTATCGCCAGCGCCATAAGCTACCTCGTGCGCCTGAAGGAGGTAGTCTCCCGAATCGACTCATCAGTTTGGCCGTAGGCGACGCTTTAGAGCGACCTGGAATCCCTGATGACTCGACTGAACGAAAACCCTCACCGAGTGCAAGAATGGAAGAAATCCTCCGCTCGGTGTGGTGCTGACATGGCGCTGTCCTTGGTGCGAGTCCATTGCAAGGAAGTTCGTGAAGACAAGATGGCTGCGATCAAAGTCGCTAACACCAAAAAGCATGACTTACAGTCCTTCATGGAGACTTTCATTGCTGCCGCCACTCGGATAGCTGATGGGATCAACCTGGACTCGTTCGTGGAGCCCGCCAGCCCTCCTCCGGCCGAGTGAACAAACTTATGAAACTTGAATCTACTTTAAATTTTCCTCGGAATGCCGAGTGATTTCTGTAACCGTTGAACTCCTTCGGGCTTGGTGCCTGAGGGTGTCCTGGATTAGGGGGTGTTCGGGTAGCCGGACTATACCTTCAGTCGGACTCCTAGACTATGAAGATACAAGATTGAAGACTTCGTCCCGTGTCCGGATGGGACTTTCCTTGGCGTGGAAGGCAAGCTTGGCGATGCGGATATTCAAGATCTCCTACCATTGTAACCGACTCTATGTAACCCTAACCCTATCCGGTGTCTATGTAAACTGGAGGGTTGTAGTCCGTAGGACATCAACTCCATATACAACAATCATACCATAGGCTAGCCTCTAGGGTTTAGCCTCCTTGATCTGGTGGTAGATCTACTCTTGTACTACCCATATTAGCAATATTAATCAAGCAGGACGTAGGGTTTTACCTCCATCAAGAGGGCCCGAACCTGGGTAAAACATCGTGTTCCCTGCCTCCTGTTACCATCCGGCCTAGACGCACAGTTCGGGACCCCCTACCCGAGATCCGCCAGTTTTGACACCGACATTGGTGCTTTCATTGAGAGTTCCTCTATGCTGTCGCAATCAGGAAGGATGCCTCCTCCCATCTTTAAAGACGGCACCGTTGCTAAGGGAGCCTTGGCTGTCGGCCAAACTCTCCGGCTAGTTGGTTTCCTCATGACCGCCTGTTCGGCTGTTGCGCCGACGGTGACCTCTTGGGTCATCCAAAGCAACCTACATGTCAGGTCGGAGCTCGTCGAGCAGCTAGATCCAATGGAGCTCTCTTCCGTAAACAAGCTCTTGGATCGCAGCGCCACCCTGGGGGTCGCTACGAATTACGACCAGGTTGGGCTTAAACCCGATCTAAGAGAAATTAACTCTCCCCAAGTCACCCACCACGTTGCCGTGGTAGAGGCGTAGTGCGGCGACCCTTCATCTATTTTAAGGACTAGCTACGTCCGAATTCCCGACCCCTCCAAGACGGATACCCGCGGAGGGGAGGATGTAACTCAAGACCTGAGCTTAGGATCAGGCAACGGGCCAGATTCATTGGACAACATCCAAGAATCCGAACTTCAGAGTTCGGAAACTCTTTGGCCTCCGAATCTTGGATTGGGTGAGGTTTCAGATTCAATGACACCCGCCCACCCGATCATAAGCGATCTCTCCCAAATCAGGCAGAGGCCCGAGGAAGCAGTACACCATTACTGTGCCAGATTCCTCCTGGTTATGAACAGGATAAAGGATTGCCGCGAGGGAGACGTAATCTCAATTTTCTGCAGTAATTGCACGAACGAGGGAATCCTTAACGCCGTAAGTCATCGTGATATTACATGCTTCGCTGACTTGGCGTCCATAGTACAAAAATACTATGCGATGGAAAGCGCCTGGAAAACCGAAATAAAATTTTGGGATAATCCGGCCTTGAATAGTAATCCCGTCCGAACTAAGAGGGTGCATCATCATAGGACACCCGGGATAAACACCAAAAAGCCAAAACCCTCTATAGGGCACGGAACCGTACTGGAAAGATGGCTTGATGGACCCTGCAGAATTCACAGTACAGAGGACGCCACACCAACTCACAGCCTTAGAGCATGTTGGATACTCCGGCAGGTGGCCAAAATCGGCGAGGACCTCTTAATTCCGGAGGCCGCAGAAAGCCAGCCCAAGGACACCAGTACCGTTCTCACAGTCTTCGAGACTTTCGCATCAAACAATGTGTGAAAAAGAACACTCCGCAGCCTCGTCGAAGTCTATCAAGTTGCAACAATAAATCCATGGAGCGACACTGCCATTACCTTCAACGCAAGTGATGAACCTAGATTCCGAACAGCCCGAGCACCAGCCGCATTGGTCCTCAGTCCCATAGTGGACGGCTTTCGCCTCACCAAGGTGCTCATGGATGGAGGCAGCAGACTGAACCTCATTTATGAGGAAACCCTTCAAAAAATGGAAATAGACTGGAACCGCGTCGAGCGAAGCAGCACAACCTTTAGAGGAATAATCCCCAGTCGGGAAGCGCGCTGCACAGGAAAAATCACACTAGATGTGGTGTTCGGCACGCCGGATAATTACAGGTCCGAAGAAGTCACGTTTCAGGTGGCCCCGTTTAAGAGCGGATATCACGCTTTACTAGGGCGGGAAGCATTCACAATCTTCCAAGCAATACCCCATTACGGGTACATGAAGCTTAAGATGCCCGAGTTGAATGGAATTATCACTCTAGCTAGTGATCCGAACATAGCACTCCGCGCCGAAAACAAGACGGCCGCATTAGCCCTTGAGGCGCTATCCGAAGCCTTAGCGGCCGAGGAACTGACTGCGCTGCGCTCCACGGTTAACAGGGATGATATGATACTTGACAAGAGATCCAAATCCACATCCTTCAAGCCAGCTGACGAAATAGTCAAATTCCAGGTCCATCCAATGGACCCCAATAAAACAGCTTCCATCGGGGCACGACTGAACCCTGATGCAGACGCCGCACTGCGAGAGTTCCTACGAGAGAACTGGGTCATCTTCGCCTGGCACCCTTCAGACATGCCAGGGATCCCACGCAGGATGGCCGAACACAGGTTAAATATCCTAAAAGGATTTAATCCTATCAAACAAGCCCTTCGGCGTTTTTCCGAACCCAAGAGACATGCTATGGGAGAGGAGCTAGCCAAGCTATTGGAGGCCATATTCATCAGAGACATAAAACATCCAGACTGGCTAGCAAACCTGGTGATGGTACCAAAGAAGGACAAATCCTGGCGCCTGTGTGTCGATTTTAAAGACCTTAACAAGGCTTGCCCAAAGGATCCCTTCCCCCTCCCCCGTATCGATCAAATTATCGATGCCACCGCAGGACACGATTCGTTGTGTTTCCTCGACGCATACTCCGGTTACCATCAAATCAAGATGGCAGAATCAGACCAAGCTGCAACAGCATTCATCACACCATACGGCCCATTCTGCTTCAACACAATGCCCTTCGGGCTGAAAAACGCCGGCGCAACATATCAGCGCATGATCTAGACATGTCTGGCAAACCAGATCGGCAAAACAGTGGAGGCATATGTGGATGATGTGGTCATCAAATCAAGACATGTCGAATCTCTAGTAGACGACTTGAGGCTTACATTCGATAACCTCCGGAAATATGACATCAAGCTCAACTCGGAAAAATGCGTCTTTGGCGTTCCAACCGGAAAGCTCTTGGGCTTCATTGTATCCGGTAGAGGAATTGAAGCAAATCCAGCCAAGATCCGAGCTTTGTCACAATAGGATGTCCCAAAGGACCTTAAACAAATACAAAAATTAACTGGATGTGTGGCGGCTTTAAGCCGCTTCATCTCCCGCTTGGGAGAAAAGGCACTACCCCTCTATCGCCTCCTTCGGCGCACCGAACACTTCGAGTGGACGGATGCCACCACGGCTGGACTTGATGAAATAAAAGCCATATTGGCAACAAACCTAGTCCTGGCCGCGCCAAACACCGGCGAACCAATGTTATTATACAGTGCAGCAACACACCAAGTTGTCAACGCAGTGCTCGTTGTCGAGCGGGAAACGGACGAACACAAATTCCCCCTTCAAAGGCTGGTCTACTACGTGTCCACTGTCCTCACTCCATGCAAATCACGGTACCCGCATTATCAAAAGATTGCATACGCGGTATTCATGGCATCCCGGAAGCTACGACACTACTTTCAAGAGTGTTCCATAACAGTAGCCTCGGAAGTGCCACTCAACGATATTATCAACAACCGCGATGCAACGGGCCGGATTGCTAAATGGGCCATCGAGCTTCTCCCATTTGATATAACCTATAAGCCATGGTGAGCTATTAAATCGCAAGTTTTGGCCGACTTTGTCGCAGAATGGATGGAGGCCGAGCTCCCTAAAGAGTATGAGACATATTCAAACTGGATTATGCATTTCGACGGCTCCAAAATGTTGGCCGGACTGGGGGCCGGTGTCATCCTGACGTCCCCCATAGGAGACACAGTCCAATATGTGCTCCAGATCATGTACACGGATTCCAACAATGCAGCCGAATATGAGGCCCTCCTACATGGCCTCCGGATAGCAGTATCCATGGGTATCCAGCGCCTAGAGGTACGCGGGGATTCAAACCTCGCGATATCCCAAATAAATGGA
This sequence comes from Triticum monococcum, assembly GCA_034509565.1. Taxonomy (NCBI): domain Eukaryota; kingdom Viridiplantae; phylum Streptophyta; class Magnoliopsida; order Poales; family Poaceae; genus Triticum; species Triticum monococcum. The sequence goes on from CM067845.1 coordinate 445,781,524, forward strand.
GACTTCGACGCCAAGAACCCAAAAATGGTAGCTTACCGCAACGCCATCCTAAAAATGTCAGCTCAGTTCGAAGGCCTGGAGTTTCACCATATAGCCCGAGAAAACAATCAAGCGGCGGACGTCCTAGCACGCATCGGAGCAAAACGCGATGCAATCCCCCCCCCCCAACATCTTTTTGGAAAGATTGTTCAAGCCATCCGTAGCATGGGAGGGGGAACCCGCAAATAACAGCCCGAACCCAGCCACACAACTCGACGCCGAACAATCTGACACAATTGGAGGCTCTGCCAACGAAATTACACCCTCAGCCCACGTAATAATGGCAGTTATCGCCCCGTGGACAGAACCATTCCTAGCCTACCTTACTAGGCAGGAACTCCCGGAGGACCAAAACGAGGCCCGCTGCATAGTGCGGCGATCTAAAGCCTATAGAGTCCATGAGGGAGAGCTTTATAAGAAAAGCACTACCGGAGTCCTTCAAAGGTGCATCTCCGAAGAGGAAGGGCGGAACCTTCTGGCTGAAATTCATGCCGGACTCGGTGGGTCACCACGCCGCTGCTCGGTCCCTTGTTAGCAAGGCTTTCCGTACAGGCTTTTATTGGCCGACGGCGCAGGCAGACGCTCAGGACCTTGTCCAACGATGCGCTGGTTGCCAACTTTTTGCCAACCAAAGCCATATGCCACCCACCGCACTCCAAAATATACCCATCACCTGGCCTTTTGCGGTCTGGGGGCTTGACATGGTCGGACCCCTTAAAGGTGGGACCCATAGGAAAAAATACTTACTGGTCATGGTGGATAAGTTCACCAAATGGATAGAAGCCAAGCCTGTTAAAACGGCCGAATCCAGACCTGTGATAGACTTCATATCCGGGTTTGTACACCGTTATGGCGTCCCCCACAGCATCATAACTGATAACGGTACAAACTTTACCGCCGACGAGGTAAAACTCTGGTGCAAAAACATGGGCATCAAGCTCGATTATGCTTCCGTCCATCACCCACAAACCAACGGCCAGGTCGAACGTGCAAATGGTCTTATCATGAGCGGCATTAAACCCAGACTAGTGCGGTCCCTCAAGGAATCTAACACTCACTGGGTAGAGGAGCTCGACTCCATGCTATGGGAGCTGCGGACCACACCAAATCGCACCACCGGATACACACCATTTTTTATGGTGTACGGCGCAGAAGCAGTTCTGCCCTGTGACATAATTCATGACTCACCTAGAGTGCACATGTACGAAGAAAGAGAAGCCGAGCTTGATCCGCAGGACAACTTGGACGCCTTGGAGGAGGAGCGTGACGTGGCAAAAGCCTGTTCCGCATTTTATCAACAACAGGCCCGAAGATATCAAAGCAGAGAAGTATGGGCCAAAAATTACAATGTTGGCGAACTAGTTCTACGCCTGCCGGATAAGAAAAAGGACAAACTCAAGCCCAAATGGGAAGGTCCATTCATAATCGACCAAGTCCTGACTGGTGGGGCGTACCGCCTGCGAGATGCGTCGAACAACCGACTCGAGCCGAACCCGTGGAACGCCACCCGTCTCTGAAGATTCTATGCCTAGCGCCGGACTCTGTGTTCGTCTCCTTCCTCTGTCCATTCTTTTTTGCATTTTTCTGTCTTACATTTCTCTCCTTCCCATTTTTTTCTTTTATAGCCCTTAAAGGCTCATCTAGTGACGCGCCACTCGCGCTCATTAAACCTGGGGGCTTCTTTAACAGAAGCTTATTTATACGGGCTTCACGCCCAACACATGCGTCAAACTTCCGCATGTACCTTTTTCTTCACCATTATATGCATCGATATGACTTAAGTTTTGGCCAAGCTGGGTTGCCTGGCTCCTGTGCTTACCCCTACGTTCCCGATTGTTCGGCTAGGCGGTAAAGGGAGCACCTCTGCGATTGTTACTGTCGGGTCAGCCGGATGTGTACCTCAGACTGGGTGAAGCCGAAAGCTAGCGTTCTTAAGGGAATATTCGGTCGGTGAAATAAAAGATGATCTTTTTACTCATTTTATGCGCCCCCGGATGCTTTTTTTCTGCGTCTTTTCACGCAGTCCGGACATGCACCTTAGGGCATGCCTCCCAGCGAAAGGAACCCTTAACGGAACTATTCTCTCTAGAAGATGTTTCTTACTAACCAGGTAATATAACATAACTAGTTGGGCACTTGTCTGATAAAGCACTGATGACCCCTACGCCTGGTCTCCACGCATACCCCGGTTCTTATATAATCGCTAGGGTATTCGGACACACTCCGGACCGTCAGGTCCTGAGGTTGAAGCGAAAAGGTCGGCAACAACAAACGATCTACAATCCAGCTAGAAGGCATTACACATGTCAATTCAAAATTACACAGTCATTCTGACTGATTGTATTCCTCTTCTATACCATCTAACAGGCTGTCTAATTTACAGTCCTGCTGGGAATACTTCGCGGCCAACCCTACTTGGCCGTATACTAAGCTTACAGGGATCTCCTTCCCGTCAGGCCCCACTGGTCTGACCTCGGCCATGTGGTTTGGGTCAGACTTCGTAAAACGGGTCTTCACCATGGCCCAGGCCTCCCTAGCGCCTTGTCGGCAGGCCGATATCTTCCACAACCGGAAGCGCCGCCGAGCTCCCTTCAGCTTCTCCGCAAGCTCTCCAAGGCCCTCGGGCACGGAGTGGGCAGGTCATAAGGCTTAGGCAACGCCTCGCATCACCTGCCGAATTCGCTCGTGCAGTTGCAAGAGTTCGGGAAGAAGGTCACCCGTAGAACCGGGCATCTCCTCTGTAGGACGACCTGTGAGCATACCTACAGACATTACTCTATTAGTCGACTTCCTCGCCGAACTCTTTTTTCAAAGTTCGTTCAAGCACTTACTAAATATGCCGCGTCGAAGCCGCTGATTCTCCTTCGTGGAGTCCGACAGCTGGCCACGAACATCTTTAAGTTCGACGTCCAGCTTGGTGTTGGCATCCTGAAGATCATTCTTCTCTCGCCTCACCTTTGTCAATGTACTCTCACCGGCATTTAGCCAGCATAAGAGTTGTTGCTTTTTCGGATCGAGTCCGGCGCCATCTGCAATATGATTTGTTAGATTTGCACCCACACCGCACAATACTAATCTTTTGAAGTGTATCTTACCTGAGGGGGTCTCTTTGGGCTCACCTGCTGCGGCTAGTGCGGCCTCTAGTTGGGCCTTGCACTTTTCCAGCTCCTGGGACAGTACGGTATTCTTCTCTGTAAGAACCTGCATATTAAATGATCCTTAAATCAGTTGCTCTAACTGCTTCAAGTCTCGGGGGCTACTGGCATATATATATATATATATATATATATATATATATATATATTTGACCAAAATTTTCTTACCCGTATGTCTTTTACATACTGCTCCGTGGCTCTAGCTAAACCATTTTGAGCGGCACGGAGGTACGCATCTCCCGAATTAAAGGCATCTAAAGCCTCTTGGGAGAAACAAGCGTCGCGTAGAACTGTCCGGCGATGCCTGTGGTTCATGGCACTCTCCACTTCAGAATTTGTGGAAGACAGCCTATCCGCATCCTCTGTCGGTGGAGCGTCTGGTGCGCACCTTGGGCTCGCCTCCGCTTCCTGGCCAGACATTGGAGCCTGGCTGGTGGAGGCGCGATTGGCAACCTCTCCGGATATAGTCCGGCGAGGTCTCTTTGTTCTGAAGATAGCACGAACGTTAATATGCCCTGTTAGAATAACTCCAGGGAAACAGAGGGTGCGCTATACCTTTGCGCCGGCATCTCAGTCCGGACTACATTACTTTTTGCCCCATGGGGCCCTGCGGCCCCTCGTTGGCTAGCCACCGCAGGTTCGGCCTCCTGCCTCGGAAATCTCCCCTGCAAAACACGGTTGTCATCAGAAACACCGGAATACGTGAGAGTGGAATCTCTTTCAAGGGAATGAGACTCCGGTTTCTGTCACCTGGGAGGCCGGGATTAACCCTGGGTAATCCACCGTAATGGCTACCAAGGGATTGTCCTTGCTTAGCTGATGGAACACCTCGTCGATAAGCTCCACCGATATGTCCGGATCCTCTTCGGAGTCTGGATTGAGGGACCGTTCTGGGTCCTCGGGCTGTGGAGGGCAGCTGTTTATATCCTTTACCTCCTGTCGCAGTTCCTGCATTGAAGTCGTTATACTACCTATCTAACCGTGGGAGTATAAAACAAACGGGCAAGTGCAATTGTTCACTTACCCAACTTGGAGGATCGTACATACTGAATCCGGCCCGCGGGTTGACGCGGAGGAATTCCTCCTTTTCTCCCTTGTACAACAAGGATAAGATCTTTACTAGGGCGGCGGCTGAGGCCGGCCCCTTACGACCGTAACGGGTGGCATCGTCCTCCCCGTTGAAATCCCACATGGGGTGGATCCTATATTGAAGCGGCTGCACCCCCCGCATAATGCATGCGGCCATGACTCCAAGCATGGTTAGTCCGAAATGAGTAAACAGTCTTATCCGGCCCATCAGGTAAAGGACTGCTCCATTTTGAACTACTTCAAAATCTTGTCAAGGTATGTACTCATTGAAAAAACTTATCAAGCGTCTTGATCTATCTCTATAGATCTTGGAGCTCAATATGTAAGCAGCTTCACCGAAGTCTTTCTTTGAAAAACTCCTTTCAAACACTCCTTTATGCTTTACAGAATAATTCTACATTATTTCCGATCAACAATATGTCATTCACATATACTTATCAGAAATGATGTAGTGCTCCCACTCACTTTCTTGTAAATATAGGCTTCACCGCAAGTCTGTATAAAACTATATGCTTTGATCAACTCATCAAAGCGTATATTCCAACTCCGAGATGCTTGCACCAGTCCACAGATGGATCGCTGGAGCTTGCACATTTTGTTAGCACCTTTCGGATTGACAAAATCTTCTGGTTGCATCATATACAGCTCTTCTTTAATAAATCCATTAAGGAATGCATTTTTGTTTATCCGTTTGCCAGATTTCATAAAATGCGGCAATTACTAACATGATTCGGACAGACTCAAGCATAGATACGAGTGAGAAGCTCTCATCGTAGTCAACACCTTGAACTTGTCGAAAACCTTTTGCGACAATTCTAGCTTTGTAGATAGTAACACTACTATCAGCGTCGGTCTTCCTCTTGAAGATCCATTTATTCTCAATTGCTTGCCGATCATCGGGCAAGTCAACCAAAGTCCAAACTTTGTTCTCATACATGGATCATATCTCAGATTTCATGGCCTCAAACCATTTCGCGGAATCTGGGCTCATCATCACTTCCTCATAGTTCGTAGGTTCGTCATGGTCAAGTAACATGACCTCCAGAACAGGATTACCATACCACTCTGGTACGGATCTCACTCTGGTTTACCTACGAGATTCGGTAGTAACTTGATCTGAAGTTACATGATCATCATCATTAGCTTCCTCACTAATTGGTGTAGTAGTCACAAGAACAGATTTTGTGATGAACTACTTTCCAATAAGGGAGAAGGTATAATTACCTTATCAAGTTTTCTACTTTCCTCCCACTCACTTCTTTCGAGAGAAACTCCTTCTCTAGAAAAACTCCAAATTTAGCAACAAAAGTCTTGCCTTCGGATTTGTGATAGAAGGTGTACCCAACAGTATCCTTTTGGGTATCCTATGAAGACATATTTCTCTGATTTGGTTTTGAGCTTATCAGGATGAAACTTTTTCACATAAGCATTGCAACCCCAAACTTTAAGAAATGACAACTTTGGTTTCTTGCCAAACCACAGTTCATACGGTGTCATCTCAACAGATTTAGATGGTGCCCTTTTAACGTGAATGCAGCTGTCTCTAATGCATAACCCCAAAACGATAGTGGTAGATCGGTAAGAGACATCATAGATTGCACTATATCCAATAAAGTACAGTTATGACGTTCGGACACACCATTATGCTGTGGTGTTCCATGTGGCATGAGTTTGTGAAACTATTCCACATTGTTTTAATTGAAGACCAAACTCGTAACTCAAATATTTGTCTCCGCGATCAGATCGTAGAAACTTTATTTTCTTGTCACGATGATTTTTCACTTCACTCTGAAATTCTTTGAACTTTTCAAATGTTTCAGACTTATGTTTCATCAAGTAGATATACTCATATCTGCTCAAATCATCTGTGAAGATCAGAAAATAATGATACCTGTCGCGAGCCTCAATATTCATCGGACCACATACATCAGTATGTATGATTTCCAACAAATCTTTTGCTTGCTCCATTGTTCCGAAGAACAGAGTCTTAGTCATCTTGCTCATGAGGCATGGTTCGCAAGCGTCAACTGATTCATAATCAAGTGATTCCAAAAGCCCATCAGCATGGAGTTTCTTCATGCGCTTTACAACAATATGACCTAAACGGCAGTGCTACAAATAAGTTGCACTATCATTATTAACTTTGCATATTTTGGTTTCAATATTATGATTATGTGTATCACTACGATCGAGATCCAACGAACTATTTTCATTGGGTGTGTAACCATATAAGGTTTTATTCATGTAAACAGAACAACAATTTATTCTCTTACTTAAATGAATAATCGTATTACAATAAACATGATCAAATCATATTCATGCTCAACACAAACACCAAATAACACTTATTCAGGTTCAACACTAATCCCGAAAGTATAGGGAGTGTGCGATGATGATCATATCAATCTTGGAACCACTTCCAACACACATCGTCACTTCACCCTTAACTAGTCTTTGTTTATTCTGCAACTCCTGTTTCAAGTTACTAATCTTAGCAACTGAACCAGTATCAAATGCCGAGGGGTTGCTATAAACACTAGTAAAGTACACATCAATAACAGTATATCCAATATACCTTTGTTTACCTTGCCATCCTTCTTATCCGCCAAATACTTGGGGCAGTTCCACTTCCAGTGACCAGTCCCTTTGCAGTAAAAGCACTTAGTCTCAGGCTTAGGATCATACTTGGACTTCTTCACTTGAGCAGCAACTTGCTTGCCGTTCTTCTTGAAGTTCCCCTTCTTCCCTTTGCCCTTTTCTTGAAACTAGTGGTCTTGTCAACCATCAACACTTGATGTTTTTGTTGATTTCTACCTTCGTTGATTTCAGCATTACGAAGAGCTTGGGAGTTGTTTCCGTTATCCCTTGCATATTATAGTTCATCACGAAGTTCTACTAACTTGGTGATGGTGACTAGAGAATTATGTCAATCAATATCTTATCTGGAAGATTAACTCCCACTTGATTCAAGCGATTGTAGTACTCAGACAATCTGGGCACATGCTCACTAGTTGAGCGATTCTTCTCCATCTTTTAGCTATAGAACTTGTTGGAGACTTCATATCTCTCAACTCGGGTATTTGCTTGAAATATTAACTTCAACTCCTAGAACATCTCATATGTTCCATGATGTTCGAAATGTCTTTGAAGTCCCGATTCTAAGCCATTAAGCATGGTGCACTAAACTATCAAGTAGTCATCATATTGAGCTATCCAAACGTTCATAACGTCTGCATCTGCTCCTGCAATAGGTCCGTCACCTAGCGGTGCATCAAGGACATAATTTTTTTGTGCAGCAATGAGGATAAACCTCAGATCACGGATCCAATCCGCATCATTGCTACTAACATCTTTCAACACAATTTTCTCTAGGAACATATCAAAATAAACACAGGGAAGCAACAACGCGAGCTATTGATCTACAACATAATTTGCAAAATACTACCAGGACTAAGTTCATGATAAATTTAAGTTCAATTAATCATATTACTTAAGAACTCCCACTTAGATAGACATCCCTCTAATCCTCTAAGTGATCACGTGATCCAAATCAACTAAACCATGTCTGATCATCACGTGAGATGGAGTAGTTTCATTGGTGAACATCAATATGTTGATCATATCTACTATATGATTCATGCTCGACCTTTCGGTCTCCGTGTTCCGAGGCCATATCTGCATATGCTAGGCTCGTCAAGTATAACCTGAGTATTCCGCGTGTGCAACTGTTTTGCACCCGTTGTATTTGAACGTAGAACCTATCACACCCGATCATCACGTGGTGTCTCAGCACGAAGAACTTTCGCAACGGTGCATACTTAGGGAGAACACTTCTTGATAATTAGTGAGAGATCATCTTAAAATGCTACCGTCAAACTATGCAAAATAAGATGTATAAAAGATAAACATCATATCTAATCAAAATATTGACATGATATGGCCATCATCATCTTGCTTCTTTGATCTCCATCTCCAAAGTACTGTCATGATCTATATCGTCACCGACATGACACCATGATCTCCATCATCTTGATCTATATCAATGTGTCGTCACGTGGTCGTCTCGCCAACACTTGCTCTTGCAACTATTGCTATCGCATAGCGATAAAGTAAAGCAATTATTGGGCGCTTGCATCTTATGCAATAGACAGACAACCATAAGGCTTTTGCCAGTTGCCAATAACTTCAACAAAACATGATCATCTTATACAACAACTTATAACTCATCACGTTTTGACCATATCACATCACAACATGCCCTGCAAAAACAAGTTAGACGTCCTCTACTTTGTTGTTGCAAATTTTACGTGGCTGCTACGGGCTTAGCAAGAACCAATCTCACCTACGCATCAAAACCACAATGATAGTTTGTCAAATAGACTCCGTTTTAACCTTCGCAAGGACCGGGCGTAGCCACACTCGGTTCAACTAAAGTTAGAGAAACAGTCACCCGCAAGTCACCTATGTGCAAAGCACGTCGGGGAAACCGGTCTCGCGTAAGCGTACGCGTAATGTCGGTCCGGGCCGCTTCATCCAACAATACCGCCGAACCAAAGTATGACATGCTGGTAGGCAGTATGACTTATATCGCCCACAACTCACTTGTGTTCTACTCGTGCATATAACATCAAACCATAAAACCTAGGCTCTGATACCACTATTGGGGAACGCAGTAATTTCAAAAATTTCCTATGCACACGCAAGATCATGGTGATGCACAGCAACAAAGGGGAGAGTATGATCTACGTACCCTGGTAGATCGCAACGGAAGCATTGACACAACGTAGAGGAAGTAGTCGTACGTCTTTTTCCCGATCCGACCGATCCAAGCACCGTTACTCCGGAACCTCCGAGTTCTTAGCACACGTACAGCTCGATGACGATCCCCGGACTCCGATCCAGCAAAGTGTCGGGGAGGAGTTCCGTCAGCACGATGGCGTGGTGACGATCTTGATGTTCTACCGACGCAGGGCTTCGCCTAAGCACTGCAACGATATGACCGAGGTGGAATATGGTGGAGGGGGGCACCACACACGGCTAAGGAACGATCACGAAGATCAACTTGTGTGTCTATGGGGTGCCCCCTGCCTCAGTATATAAAGGATGGAGGAGGAGGAGGCCGGCCAAGGCTATTGGTGCGGCCAGGATGGGAGTCCTACTAGGACTCCAAGTCCTAGTAGGAGTCCATCAAGAGGGGAGGAAGGGAGAAGGAAGTGGAGGAGTAGGAAAGGTGGCCGGCCCCCTTTTCCCTAGTCCAATTCGGACTAGAGGGGAGGGGGGGCGCAGCAGCCTTTTTCCTCTTCCCACTAAAGCCCATCAAGGCCCATTACTTCTCCCGTAACTACCCGGTACTCTGAAAAATACCTGAATCACTCGGAACCTTTCCGATGTCCGAATATAGTCGTCCAATATATCGATCTTTACGTCTCGACCATTTCGAGACTCCTCGTCATGTCCCCGATCTCATCCGGGACTCCGAACTCCTTCGGTACATCAAAACTCATAAACTCATAATAGAACTGTCATCGAAACCTTAAGCGTGCGGACCCTACGGTTCGAGAACAATGTAGACATGACCGAGACACGTCTCCAGTCAATAACCAATAGCAGGACCTGGATGCCCATATTGGTTCCTACATATTCTACGAAGGTCTTTATCGGTCAGACCGCATAACAACATACGTTGTTCCCTTTGTCATCGGTATGTTACTTGCCCGAGATTCGATCGTCGGTATCCCAATACCTAGTTCAATCTCGTTACCGGCAAGTCTCTTTACTCGTTCCGTAATACATCATCTCACAACTAACATATTAGTTGCAATGCTTGCAAAGCTTATGTGATGTGCATTACCGAGAGGGCCCAGAGATACCTCTCCGACAATCGGAGTGACAAATCCTAATCTCGAAATACGCCAACCCAACATCTACCTTTGGAGACACCTGTAATGCTCCTTTATAATCACCCAGTTACGTTGTGACGTTTGGTAGCACACAAAGTGTTCCTCCGGAAAACGGGAGTTGCATAATCTCATAGTCATAGGAACATGTATAAGTCATGAAGAAAGCAATAGCAACATACTAAACGATCGGGTGCTAAGCTAATGGAATGGGTCATGTCAATCAGATCATTCAACTAATGATGTGATCTCGTTAATCAAATAACAACTCTTTTGTCCATAGTTAGGAAACATAATCATCTTTGATTAACGAGCTAGTCAAGTAGAGGCATACTAGTGACACTCTGTTTGTCTATGTATTCACACATGTATTATGTTTCCGGTTAATACAATTCTAGCATGAATAATAAAAATTTATCATGATATAAGGAAATAAATAATAACTTTATTATTGCCTCTAGGGCATATTTCCTTCATGGTAACTATTCTTCCTACATGTTTCACTTGTCATATGATACCAAATATTATTTATGTGAATGTTGCTTATCTTACATGTAGACATTCATCATGTGGATGTTGATCTTGCTATTTTGGAGATGAATGTCAAAGTGATCTTTCTCATGTGAAGGATACTTTTGCATTTCTATTATGTTGGAACCTTTCAAGTCATGAACTATGAATTGTCACTGCTAGCTTGGAGATGAACCTCTCATTTGTGTTATGTTCAACTTGTCAATTGACATAGACTTGGAATTGTCATTGCAAGTTTGTAATCGTGTCATTCAATGATGATAAGACCTTATGTTTTTGCATGTGATATTTGTGCTTAACCTGATTTGTACCATCTTTCCTGTCAAAATCAATTTGTGGATGTCCAAAAAACAAAGGAAATGTTGTCCAAATTTAGTTATTCTTGTTGTCCAAATTTAATCCAGTGCTTGCTGTCCAAATTAGTTGTTTGTGGCTGTAATATTTCTGCCGTTTTGGTCCAAACTTATCTGAAAACTGTAGTGATCACTGATGACTTGTCATATTACATCCATTAGTAAGCTTATCACTATGTGATGCCTAAACAGTAGAACACAGCCTAGGTAGTAGCTAACGGTAGTGTTGTTGTTGTACTTTTGCTTAATTTACTCTCCAAAACCAGCAGATGCCTAAACAACAGCTAAAAAGGACCTAAAAGCAGCAACTATACGCTGCCTGGCAACATTGTTGGCTGGTCCATTCGGTCCTCTCGAGCCTGACCGAGCTGGCACCCCCTCGGTCCGGTCCCAGAATACAAGCTCATTGGACAGGTCGGTCCGGTCCGGACCGGACCGCCGGCGGCCGGTCCAAACGCCTACTCAGACCGGGACCGGACCGGCCCAGACCGTGTCCAGGATGACCCACGGGCACGCGTGGAGAACGAGGGATAAGGACGGGAAAAGGATCACAGGCTCAGGGGATCGATCATGAGGAGGCAAGCAGGCGGGCGAAGGTGGCTTGAGAGCATGGATGCGCACGATGAGCATGCACTTGTCCTTCTATGACAAGGAGGAAGACAACTGGCACATCGCTGCCGGGCTAGGCCGCCTACTGGGCTGGCCAGGTAAGTTTCTTTTCTCTCACCTTCTTTTTATCATTTTTGTTTTATTTCCTTTCCTTTGTAATGCATTTTTCAACAAAGTCAAAACAGCACAAAAGCTTTTGAAAATAATCATGTAGTGTCTCTGGACCCCTTCCAGGCCTACACAATATTTTTCAGGAATTTTGTACTTATGAGTTGTGTGGTGGCGGTGGTGCAGACCGCTTAGGTTTAATGGTTGTTTGAGATGTTCTTTGGCACTGCTCTTCTAGGGTTCGCGCCCGAGTGCCACTTGGCATGTCTCTCCTTAGCAATGCTCTTCGACTTCGTCGGTGCCACACCGGTGTTATTGTGTTGTCTCATCCACGAGTGACCTTTAGAATGTACCCCCAACATAGGTGGTGTCGCGGCATTGCGCAGTCTCGAGATGCGCGACGCCTTTCGACTACGTCAATGGTGCAATGCCATGGTTTGGTCTCGGTTGGCCTATCCGATAGTGTTCAATGTTATGGTGTGTTTTCCCTTGTTTCCCCTGCTATGTGTTTTTATTTTATTTTATCTCTTCTCTTGTGCCCCCACTCCCGTGCTTCTGATTCACTTGAACTTATCTTACAATGGGTTGCAAGGCCTTATAGGCAACAATTCAGAAGCGCAATCCCGCTAAATGTGTCAGCTGAAAAACAATTACTTGTTATTTTTCTATTTAGGTTTACAAAAAGGACCCGACAATGTTTACTTTACACCGAGACTCGTCACAGAATATGCCTAGGCCTAATAACGATAGAATACATCTCCAAAAGTCAGGCCAGAACGTCACCAAAATTGCTGAGGGCGCTACCCTTGCAGAAAAACACCTAGTGACGGTTAACCATCACAGAAAATGATCTTTGGTGACGGTTTGTTCTTAGTCACCAGAGTTTTTGTCACAAAATAGTAGGGATTTTGTAGTGTTACTAGTAGCTAGGGATGTGACAAAAAGCCACATTGTTGTTACATACGTTAATTCAACTCAATGGTCTATGATCGAGATGTAACTGTGGTAGATTAAACTAGTCACAATTGGAGGGGTGGGTGTCACGATGAAGGCACACCAACACTACGAAGGATCGCCCTATTCTCCTTGGAATATCACAATGAATGGGATTTCCATCCACTAGTGGTAGACCTTGCGGTGACCTCCAAACAAACTTTCGAGGTAAAGTACAACAATCGATTTCTCACCGAACAACTCCTACCACCTAGGAGTCTCCAACCTCCAACAATGCAAGACAAGAACCAAGGATCCAAATCAAGTTCAAACACAAAAGTGACTGGTTAAAGTAAGGTGAATGAGTGGATCTTTCTACGGAATGTTTTCCCTCTGAATCTCTACAAAAACCTCCCAATAATCAAAGGTTTAGGGTTTGGGAGACTAGGAGAGGAAGTGTGATGGCTATGGATGTGTAAAGCTCAAATGGTAACCCTAGAAACATGTAAAGTGGGGTATATATAGTGGTAGGTGAAATCCAACTGTTGTAGTGCCAAAATGTACTATGAGATAGCCTGGTCGATCTAGACCAGACAGTCCATTAGTCTAGCTAGGATTAGGGTTAGGTTCAATTAGAGTATGAAGTTTGAACTACCGGATAGTCTGCTTCAGGGGGACAAGACAATCTCTTATGTCCTGAGAGGAAAGCACACATGTAAGCAGTCGACTAGATAGTCTAGTCCAAGGGGGCGGACAGTCTGGTCGCCACCGGGCAGTCTTGTCCCGGAGGGCTAGACTGTCTGTGACACCAAAGGCAATTTGGGCGATACAGACGGTCAGTCTAGTCTAGAAGGACCAGACAATCTAGTCACATTAGAGGCTTCTGGTGGCTGTTGATTGATTGACTGGAGTGTTTGGTCCCTTTCTTTCTTTTCCAGAAAGGAGGTAGAACATGCTTCCTAAGGCTTTTTCGATGGCGACCTTTTGGTGATCTTGTGTGACATGTGATATCTGGAATGAGCTCAATTGTTCTCCTTGGTATGTCCCATCTTAATAGCGAATGACCCCTATTAAGTCAAATCAATAAAATAAAACTAATGTATGCCTTCGAGGATCCATGACTTCAAACTTGATCATTTTGGGGGTCGACGATCATCCATCGACCACCATCTCTTGTACTAACACTTGTGATACACTTGCATAACGTATTTGTCCATGCAAGGTGTGTGTCATCAACACAGCAATTATAATAAGTGCATAATTGCACTTTTAGTGGGGACCCTTCTTGAAGGTGCGTCATCTTGGAGTCGACACTGTTAATGAGATTGATAGTTGTTCACTGTGGGAAAGCTGGTGGTGGTGGTGCGGGGTGGTGGTGCTCTGTCAATGTGATCTTGGCATGGCCATGCACTTGGAGTTGGTATCTTTCTTGAACCAAAGCCGAGTAAGCGGGTCGTGATCCTCGTTGGATCACCTCGTTCTCTTACGACACCTCTACTTTTGTAGGGTATTGTTGGGTGGCGACAAGATGGACTCACTTTCAAGGCACTCCGCCTTGCTTGGTCAGATGAATATGGAAGTTGGCAGTGATCCCTGGTGCTAGTTGTGCTGATGAGTTGTGTGGTGGCGGTGGTGCGGTCGGCTTGGGTTTGACCGTGGTTTGAGCTGTTCTTGGACGTTGTTCTTCTAGTGTGCGTGCCCAAGTGCTGCTTGGTGCGTCTTTTCTTGGCAATGCTCTTCGACTTCATCGGTGGCACACAGGTGCCGTGGCATTGTCTCATCCTCACGCGACCTTTTGTCGTTTGAATGGACCCGGACATAGGTGTCGTCGCGTTGCACGGTCTCGGCTGCGTGGTGCCTTTACTGCATCGACGGTGCAATGTCATGGTTTGGTCTCGGCTAGCCCATCTAACGGTGCTCATTGTTGTGTTGTGTTTTCCCTCTTTGTTTCACTATACCCCCCCCCCCCCCCCCCCGTGTTTTTGGTTCACTCGAGCCCGTCTTACAATAGGTTGCAACGCCTTATAGGCAACAATTCATGAGGGGAACGCCCCCCCCCCCCCCTCTTAAAAAGATAACGACTTAGATTAGAAATTTCTTTAGTGTGTCCGACACAAGCTTCTCATTTTTTTTTCCATTATATTAGCCAGAGGATGGAGGATCCCGTTGCAATCAGGAGATCTCGATGTCGCGGAACGCTCCTCATCTCTCCCTGGACACAAACAAGCAGGTTCTGCTTGCTTGTACTTCCGCTCTAGGTTGGTTGTCTTATTGTTTTTGCAATAGATTTATTGATGATGCTATTTCTTCTTGTCCTACTTTAAAATTTCGGAATGAACAAATAGCATTGTTCACCCTCATCAATTGACTCAGCTCTCGGGAGTATATCTCATGTCCGAGTTGTTGGTGGCCTGAAGAACCCTACCCTCAATCGATCCAATACAGTTCCTCCACCGCGCCAATCCTGGTCCATGATAACTGAAATTTTCTCCGTAGCGAGCATTGGCCTTGTGCAAGTAACTATTTAAGTAAGAATATGTGGCCTGGTATACCTATGCACAATTGTGCAGCTAGCTTGTTAAATGGATTAACTTATGATGGCATATGAGTTCTTGTACTATAAAATCATACGTACATGCATGCACACTGCATATGCAGAGACTACATAGATTTACATGTCACATAAACGCCTGCATTCCCACGTGTCCCTACAGTAGAGAACTGTAGCCCTCGATCGACCGCAATAATGCCTTCATCATTCCCTCGCTAACTCTCCTTACTACGCACACCAACATCAGACAGCTACGTGCCTACCTACCTACGGATCGAGTTTGAGCTATGCTTAGCCCAGCCTGCCGCCTTGCGCGAACGCTCGCAGTAGTGACGCAACAGTCGATGGCCAGACAGCGCGCCACCACCCACAGCGACGGACGACGCCATTGCTCAAAACTCAAATGCCCTCGCTGCCCTCTGTAACCTAGCTACAGCATAGCACGCAGCAAAATCACTGGTAAAAACATACAAACAAAACGCGCGCGTACACATCGCACCCACGCCCTATGCTAGCTCCACTAATAAATACCTAGCTGCCTAGCTAGCTAGCTCATCACTCCCATATCTTTCAGCTTCCTGTGCACCCCTTTCTCCATCACCAACCTTTGCTCTCCCTTCTTTCCCTTCCCTGGCTGGGCCTTCCCACTAGACCAATTGATGGGTCGATGCATATGCACATCAGTGGGAATGGACACCGTGCTGAGCTGAGCTTATATCAACATCGTTCGTATACCTATTACCTAGTCACTTCCAATATAGTCGATCTCATATTTCTCATGTGAAAGAGGAAGAGGAGAGCGCTCGACCAAGGAGTAGAAGCAACTGTAGTACCAGATCAAGAAGTAGATCTTGCTAGCTAGGAACATATAAAGTACTCAAGTGCAGGCAGCTACTAGCGCTACTGCACTCGCCAATGTTGCCTTACCACCCTAACCCTCACGGCTTCTGGATCTCCCGAGAACCGCCCGCGCAGGTGCCAAACCCTGCCAGCGGCTTCGCCATGGCGCCTCCCGCGCATCTGGACCATCAGATTCAGCACTACGACCACTTCTTCCCCGGCCACGGCAACCAGTTCAACTCCGAGACGCTGGAGGCGGTGCTCATGAGGCCACGTCCGCCGGCTCCTCCTCTGGTGGAGATGCCGCCGGCGAACGAGGCAAGAACCGGCGCAGTGCAGGCCGCCGGCACCGGACACGCCAGGGCCAGGAAGAGGCCGTTCAGGACGGACCGGCACAGCAAGATCCGGACGGCGCAGGGCGTCCGGGACCGCCGGATGCGGCTCTCCCTCGACGTCGCGCGTGACTTCTTCGCGCTGCAGGACCAGCTTGGCTTTGACAAGGCCAGCAAGACGGTGGACTGGCTGCTCACCCAGTCCAAGCCAGCCATCGACCGCCTATCCGAGTCCTCTCGGCTCAACGCCGCTAGAGCGGGAGAAGATGGCATGTCGTCGCTATCATCGGTGGAGCGTGAAGGCCGCCGGCTCAAGGAGACGGAGCTGGCTGCCGGGTCGGGAAAGGGGGCAGCCGATGCGGAGAAAGCGATGAGGGCGAGGGGTGGTGGAACGTCGGTGCTCATGGAGCACAGACGCGAGAACGGCGGCCTCATGTCGGCTTCGATGACTGGTGGGGAGTACTACGACCTCGGCGAGATGATGTGCATCAACGCAGGAGAATGCGACGACGATGGCGATTACGACGAAGACGGTGATTTCTTGGACGGTATGCAATACTAGTTCCAGCCTTCCAGGTACTAGCGATCGAGCAGCTTAATTAGGTCTTGATCTGCCGAGCGCATCATTGTCTTAGTTAATTATATTGCATGTGTACGGATCTACTACTCTCTTGGTACTATTTGCAAATCTCATGGTTTTGTTTTATGGTGCTATTTTTTCTTTGCTTTGAGGTGCCTTTTAAGATTTTCTTGAAGTCCATCGCTCTTTTTAATTTCATGCAACATCTGGCTTTCTTTCATGTCTTAATTTGGGGATTATTTTGTAAGATTTTGCTGAAGCCGATCATCTTAAGCTAGAGACGGAGAAGTTAAATGCATGGTTAGTGTGTTCACTGCGCTTATACTCATGAGATACTCATGAGATGACAGTGTATGTAGAACAGCGAAGGTACTTCAGGTAAAGGAAAGTGAATACAGAGCGTATAAAAGTTCAGCACATGCAGTCAGCACTTTTATGATCAAACACAAGAGTATCAGGAAACCTTATGCAAATATATAAAGAATTCGTAGTGTTTAGCCTGTTTAGGTCTGTACCTTCTTGACCTAGAATAAAGATGGCCTTCCTCTCGCAAATAAAATAAAATAAAGATAGCCTATTTTTGCTAAGTTGTACTTTTTTCCTACACAAAAGCTTTGCATCAGTAAAAGAAAATAAGTTCCATTTGGATATATATGTAACTAACTCACTGGCTAGTGTCCCTATGAGCCTAGATAACATATATATTGGATGGAGTATATGCATGAGTTATTAGTTCCAGTCTACAAAGTACATGGTTACCTGGAATATCTTTCCAGAAGCAATCATTTGCAAGTACACATTGTTTTGGATGGTTAGCTGGAGTTATACAAGAACACGACAAAGGGATAAAATCAGATTCTAAGTTTAAAAGTTTTAGGACTGAAAGAAGTTGGAAGTACAGGCTTTAGTAACTAATACTTATGCAGTTCACAATCTTTATTTGTTTGATTTAGCCTCATTTGTCAACCTTAGAAACTTAATTTCATCCTAATTTAAATCAAGTTGATGTTGTAGCATCATGCATGATATATATATATATATATATATATATATATATATATATATATATATATATATATATATATATAGTATTCTGCTGCTAACATCATGTCCAAACTAAGAGTGCCAATAATCTAGGGAATACCTTGCTATTTTCATAATTACGACCCTGGTTTGGTGAAGCGAGGAATCTGAACCTGCTAACTATTAATTTCAGTTTTGGAAACTGAGAGATATGATTTGTAGGGTTAATAGGGTCATGTAATTAAACACCCGTATATCCAAAATATTATTCCTACATATAGCTTGATTAGATTATAGCTGAACACACTATTTGTTCCTTATGTTTGGAGGGTTTGACCATCTAATTTGTTTGAAAAAAAATGAGTAATAGTATAACAATTTGAACATTCTACATATTGAGTAAGTTAAACAATGACATGTACAATAAGAAAAAAACATGAGCACACTTATATGTGAATTTTTCATGTATTTAGTTAAATTTTAAAATAACTAAGAAAATTATACCAGATTCATCTCCCACTAGGTAATACTATAATTGAAATACTTCTAATTCATCTAAAAAATATTTATCTAATTAAGGATAATTTTCATACAGTGGAGCTAAATCTCCTATTTATTTCCTAAAAAGTATTTCCGAACACATCATCAATCCCAGCAAGTGGTTTTGACAATCATCTACCATACTAAAATGTGATTTACAATATTCATTGCTGTACATAAGTGTATCAAGCTCGATAAAAAGGTTATGCATGTGCGATCAGGATGAGACTTTTGTTTCGTCCATGAACAAAATCTAGCTCATAAGCATGCACGCAGGTACATGACTAATGTATATATGAGCTTTCTATTCGCTCATTGTGATTGGACACTTACATATATATTGCACTCTTAGAGTATATACTCTCCTCTTTTGATATACCACTTGTACAAATATAACAGCATATATGTATCTCTTTATCATTTTCAATGCACTTCAATACTAATTCTAAAATGTCACAATTCTACTCCCTCCGTCCCATAATATAAGAGCATTTTTGACACTAGTGTAGTGTAAAAAATAACTCTTGTATTATGGGACGGAGGGAGTAGTATATTTGATAACATATTCATATGGAACATTGGGATTTACCTTACACCGTTTCATACACATATAAGTGTATATACAAGAATATTCAAAATATGGTTTCAAATGAAAGAGTTCATGGTGTTTAGTCTGGTGTATTATATTACTATTGGAATGTGTATTTAAAGTTATACCACATATCCGTTGGTAAATACATGACTTTCAGGCATGAAGCCAAAAAAAAAATCTGAATGTGCCAACTAATATGTAAAAAGATCATTGTTAGTAAGGCCAAAAGAGTATTATTATATTTCCCATAAGATTATGTCTATTGACGAAACAAGTGAGTAAACGAGTTTGACATATTTCCCATAAGTTATATATAGGTAAAATATATATAATTACTATATACACATTGGAGTACACACTCCCATGAGTAGAATTTTCTATCTTTGTTTGGCATGTTGGAGTAAGATCCATATATTATTGAAAAAATGCCTACTTTTTCTGATGAAAGTTGAAGATTTGATTTTACTATAAATATTTAAACATATATCCAAATGACTAAAATGGTAAATTTTCTTATATTTCTGGTCATAAGTCTTTTCAGCTAGGAGTGTAATAGTGTCCATGAAAACCCCGCTTAAACTATATGATTACAATTGACTTAATTTGTGATTCCAAGATATTTTAGTAAAGATTGTAATATATATAGTCAACATAAAAGGCTTGAAAACATCTCATCATAGACCTTAACTAGATAATACCACACGTGTTGCTGTGGATATTGGTTGCAATACATTTCGATTATATTTAGTTGTCTGGAACATGAGTATTTGGATTAAAAATATGAGAACTAAAACTAAAATACATATGCTTATTATATTTGATTATTTATAGTTGTAAATTATCTATTGAATATAAGTAGCTTAGTAAACTGGGAATGGCTGAGTGTTGCATGTTGATGTGGGTCTTTTCCCATGCATTTTGCATGTTCAGGTGTCATGGTTGCCTGTTCTGATAAATAAGTTAGCGGGGATCACATATCTAGTTATGTAGGATTAGTATTGTGTACACATTTCCCATAAATCCATGGAGCACCTATTTCGATGGAAAATGTAAGTGTTTTAGGACATTGTCGCGGTCTTGCGATGATATTTTTTGTTGTCAATTTTGTGCGGACATATTATCGCATATAAAAATAGTAATACACACCATAACAATATGATTCTTGATAAATATTGTAATTTTGGTTTGATGTTTTTCTTGTGAGTATTTTTTCTCCTAGATTGTCAAATTTTTAGTTTTGGAAAATGCAAAAGGATTTGTCATATTTTATTGATTAATGAGAAAAAAAAATAAAGGTATGTACATAGAAAGATGGTATGTGGCCAAACATGTGGAATTACTCTCGTGGAATTACAACCCTGAGGGAAGATACCTGGCAGTGACCCAAAAGGTGGCGCTGCACGTTTGACCGATGTTGGAGAAGATGATCGTAGGCATCCTTGAATTGAATCTGGACTCTGGAGACACTCGTACTTCGCTCATTTGAAATTTATTAAGAAACAAGCATAAGAATAGTGGATGTGGGCCTTCTGGCTTTCGTAGGGGTACCAACACGATTAACAACATCATACTGCCGCTCATTAACCGAGGTGAGGTGATAACAAGGAGCGGGATCCAAGTCTTGTCGACCATAAATGTAAGACGTTTTTACAGTTAAAATGTAAGAAATTTCGGATCGGAGTTTACTATGTGCCTGCGTCCTATGTAGCACCAATGACATACACACGACATTTCCTTCAAGAAAACACATACTGCATTACCCCGCTACAGTACATACCCCCTACGAATTTACAAGACGATCATGATCAGCAGCAGCAGTAGCCTTTCTTGATCTGATGATTGATGGGGGTGACATGGAAGTACAGTAATAAGTACGTACCGCGAGGATCGCTCTCACTCTGACTCGATTTGCTTACGTCCATATGTCCGTGTCGCTGAGACACCGGGACACAGGGAAGCAAACCCGTATGCGTATGGGCTTTGGCCTACGCTAGCTACGCCCTGTTCAGCGCATTTCGTCGCCGCTAGCACAAGACTGATTTGAGAATCCTGTTTCTTTAATCGGTAATCCATGGCGGGGTGGAGAGATGCGGTACAGGATGCGACGATGAGAAAGCCAGGTCTCCCGCCGATCGGTCGTGGCGTGCAGAGGCGGAGAAGACCTGCGCGCGCGCGTCGCGTCGCGTCAGGGGCATCGCTGGCCATATAACAGCTGCGGCCTGCGGAGCAAACCGTAGCTAGAACAGCACGACGTGCGTAGGCCTGGCCGCCGGCATCGTATCCGTATGTGTGTTCGGGGCACGTCGATCCGTCCATCGGTAGATAATGCTACTTTTCTTGTGATAGGCTGTTGGGTGCATGGGCATATGATGAACGCAGGCTTCAATGCTTTAGGTTTTGTTTCTTAATTTGTAGCGTTTCGTAGCTTCCTCTCCGCAAAGCTGACTGTACCAGAACGAGGGTCTCCTTGATTTGCATGATTAAATATATATACTTCTCTTTTACCTCCTCTGCATCCTAAGACTACAAAATAATCATAGCAAAATTTCGATGGCCTCCTTTGCACTCTACTCTATTGTCTCATACTCTATGTTTTTTTTAAAAGACTTTCAATCTATTTATCAAACATCATGGTAGTATAAAGAACACAAAATGTATGAAAATTACATTAATGTCCATTGGCCTCCTTTGCACTCTATTCTATTGTCTCATACTCTATGTTTTTTTAAAAGACTTTCAATCTATTTATCAAACATCATGGTAGTATAAAGAACACAAAATGTATGAAAATTACATTAATGTCCATTGGCTACCTAGTGACGATTACAAGCACCAGAGCGAGTTGAAGGCGGGCCATCATCATCACTCCTTCCTCATTAAATCCAAACAAACCTTGTTCTAGTAGACAATTAAAAAGTCGTCATGCTAAAGCCTCAAAGGACCAACGCACCAGAACAATCCATCAGCAATAAAGAAAAGTTTAGATCAGAAGGATACACTATCTAGAAACACGAACGCAGACAAACAAAGACTGAACCCAAAAAAGATCCATCAAAGACAAGCACAGACCGAATCTCACAAGATCCACCAGAGACGCAGAGACACACCTCCACGCACCCTCCGACGATACTAGACGCACCACCAGGACGATGGCTACATAGGGAGAATCTCATTCCATCTTAATGGAGCCGCCGCCAGCACCTCGCCTTAGTAGAATACAAACCCTAAACAAGCTTTAAACATACCTAAAAACGAAGCAGGGGGCTCCTGCAGGCAAGGGCCGGAATCCACCACACCTCTGTAGCCCTATGGTCATGGTTGACAAGGCAGATCGCCGGCGGTGCCGGCAAGAGGAAGGGAAAACCTCGTTCTTGGAGGAGTCGTTCGTGGAGGAGGAAAGTTAGATATGATGTGTACATTACAGTAGGGCTCTAGAAAAGAGGAAACATTGCTGATAATTTGAATCTAGCAGCGTGCGAGCTATGCGAATGCAACTAGTAAGGTGCATCATGCACGCATACCCAGTCAAAACCTTCTAACAGTGTGCAAGAGAGACTAAATTTCGTGTTTTGACCATTTTCTGATAGTTGTTTCAGATCTGACCCTAATTTGCAAAAATTTCAAGATCTGACCCTTTTCCTACCACCAGGGTCTTTGGCGGTAGGAAACTTATCCACATCAGCAGCACGGACCCCTACCGCCAAACACTGTGGCGGTAGCCTATATAACCCTACCGCCAAGGTCTCCGGCGGTAGGCGCGAACACACACTGTGTCTGATACTTAGGGAAAATTTATGGTAGGGCTTGCAACCCTACCGCCAGGGTCCTTGGCGGTAGGCTGTTATCCCCTACCGCCAAAGACCCTACTGCTAGAAAAAGGGTCAAATCCTGAAATTTGTACAAATTAGGGTCAAATCTAGATCAACTTACAGAAAAGGGTTAAAACACGAAATTTAGCCTGCAAGAGAAGGGAATGACGCTAATAGTGCACAACCTTGCAACGAGCGGCCCAAACATTTTTTTCGATAAAGGGTGCTTTTATTAACTCAAAATGTAGTATCGAGCGGATACAAAACATAAAGAGAGACACCCGGCATCTGCATAGTTAAGATGCACACAGCCATCAAACAAACAGTCTGACAAAAAAATATAAAAACGACAAAGTGGCAACAGTAAAGCCATATGGGGCCGAAACTATGCCTATGTCGACGGAGAACGTGGATCGATTCGGAGATTATGCTGCCACCCATGTTGGGTAAAAACCTCTCTGGCCACCCGCTCCAACCGCATACACACCGTCTTGAACAGCGATTGGTACTCCGTTCGGTGCAGAGTAGACCACATACGAAGCCAGTGCATACAACGGTAAATAACCTGCATAGGAGAAAAGATTTTGTCATTAAAAACACAATCATTTCTACATAGCCAAATCGACCATAGTAAGGCAGGCCCTCCCACCCGTATTAGTGTACTAAAAGTATTTGGTATTCCATCAAGCCAGTGACCATATATATTGGTAACACTTGTTGGTGGATACAAATTTGACGCTATTTGGATAACTGATCATGTAGAATGCACAAACTTGCATTGAAAGAAGAGATGTTTGATTGTCTCGTCATGAGTACAAAAACTACATTTCTTGCTTCCTTTCCAGTTGCGTCGAGCGATGTTGTCTTTAGTTAGCACAACTTCTCTCTGAAGATACCACATGAAAATCTTAACTTTTAGTGGCATCTTCGATTTCCAGATTTGTTTATTATTGGCCACTGGAATCTCTGTGTGCGATAGTGCACGATACATAGAGTCAACTGTGAAGGACCCAGATGTAGTAAGATTTCAGCGAAAGACATCCCGGCCTTGTGTCAAGTTAATAGCGGCCCAAACATGGACCCTGCTATTGTTATTATGTGTAAATATATGTCTCATTTAGTTAAATTTAAAAAATCATTTACAGTAAGTAGTTATGTTTAAATTTACGATTACTTTAATGAATAATACATGTATACGAAAAAATAGGAAAAGAAAAACCCCCCATAACACAGTAATATTCAAACCCTAAAATCTTTAAAACTGACAAGCAGCGTTGAATATTATGCTGAGCACTGCTAGTAGAACACTAGCGGCGTTCTGTCGAGGACGAAAGCTGCAAACGACTTTTAAAAATTATACTCCCTCTCAAATAGCAATGCAACTATAATAAATTCATAATTAGATAGGTAAATTTAAAATGGTGCATAGTACATCTATACAAACATGTTTTTGGACGCTTCCGCCCCTTTTGAAACTATCATTAAAAAATGGTGTGTTTTAAATATCCCATAAAAAATTAGTTATGTTTCAATTATTATGTTCATAAACACTTAATTACACACTAAAACTTTTTGTTCATACAAATTGGAAGGCAAAAGATCAACAGTTCTGCTTAAAATCTTTAAAACGAATAAATCTTACGAGGACGTGTACGTTGGTAGAACACACTGCTAGTATTCAATCTAGCAGTGTGTGTCTCAAGAAATGCTGCCAAGGTATTTTTATTATATTAAGGGCCCGTTCGGACTCTCTTCTCTCCGCAACTCCGCTCCGGAGCGGAGCGACATGCAGCTATAATCTGGGGAGTGGCTAGAACGGTGCTCCACGCGCTTTGCTCCGCAGTGGGGGAGTGGAGGGTTGCCGAACAGGGTCTAAGACTGCTCACAGTGGGGAGTAATATAAAGTAGTAACTTGCCGATGTTACTAGTTTATGTTACTATCTTCATAGTGGATAGTAACATATGAATGGTATCATGAAATAGTTCATTTATTAGGCTATAGACACATTATGCCTTGAAATGTGTGATGTTACAGTAACTATCTAAGTTACCACAAACCCCTCTCTCCTCATTAATTAGCTGCCACATAAGCAATCTTGTATTGAAATATGTGATGTTACTAGTGAAGTAACTCCCATTATGACTAGTCTAAGTTATCTTCAAATTTTAGAGCAACCCCAAATAAATTCATAATTGCATATATAAATGTAAAATGGTGCATAATGCATGCGTACAATTTTTTGTAGTCAAACAAAATGATGCTACACCATCTCTCTCTTGCTCTCTTAAACCGAAAGCTTGGGCCACTTTCCAAATTTACTTTGAATCTCGATCCCATGGATATCCCTTTGGTTTGTAGGAAACGGGTATCATAACTTATGATAACACTTTGAAATTATAACCACAGCTTCAAGTGGTCATCAATAACGCCATACCAAGTTTCATTTTTTTTTCAAACCGTGTTTACATTTTTTTTAAATACAAAAATATTTACAAAAAAATGTCATGCTTGTATTATCCCATAAAAATTTATGAATTTGTTAATTATTTTGATGATGAACAACTAAACATACACTAAGCATTTAGTGTATAAAATCGGAAGACAAAACACCCAGAGTTTTGTGCTTAAAATCGTAAAATGTATAAACCCTACCAGCATCATTTGCAGCCGTGTGTTGTGTACAGGCGGATAGTGAGGTATCTAGCAGTGTGCCATTGAGAACAAACACTGGTAGTTTCTCTTACCAGCAGCGTGTACAGTTGGTGAAACACTGCTAACTATAGTATTTTATATATCTCGCTTTGTACTTCTTCTTTCACCGTGGATAAGTATCCTTTGCAACTAATTAGCCACTCCCCCAAGATAGAGAATTTTGAGGTCGCTCGGTCGCTTCCGGGGGGTGGCTCGGGCAAACCTAGCAGCACCTGCCCCCTCCCCCTTCCCGCTGCCCAAGCGAGCAAATCTCACCTGACGTATTTGATGTCGCTTGAACTACGTCGGTATTTTCTCAAAGAGGAAGGGATGATGTAGCACAGCTACGGTAGGTGTTTTCCTCAGTTATGAAACCAATGTATCAATCCAGTAGGAGAACCAAGCAACACTATGTAAATGGCACATGCACACAAAAAACAAATACTTGCGACCCGACGCTTATAAGGGGTTGTCAATCCCTTTTTCGGGTAACGGCGCCAGAGATTGTCAAGTTGACGCGATAAAAATTGTGTAGATTGGATAAATAGATCTCGATAAAACGCGAAATAAAAGAAGCAACAAAAAATGAAGCAAGGCATTTTTGGGTTTTCAGAATAATAGATCTGAAAATAAAAGTGGCAAATAATAGATCGGAAGGGGAATATGATATAGAATAGACCCGGGACCCGTAGATTTCAATAATGGCTTCTCTCGAGAAAATAGCACACGGTGGGTAAACAAATTACTATTGGGCAATTGATAGAAGATTGAATAATTATAACGATATCCAAGGCAATGATCAATATATAGGCATCACATCCAAGATTAGTAGACCGATTCCTATCTGCATCTACTACTATTACTCTGCATATCGACCGCTATCCAGCATGCATCTAGTGTATTAAGTTCATGGATAAACAGAGTAATGCAATAAGAACGATGACATGATGTAGATGATATCTATTCATGTAGGAATAGCCCTCATCTTGTTATCCTTAAAAGCAACGATACATGCGTGTCTTTTTGCCCCTTCTGTCACTGGGAAGAACATCGCACGATCGAAACCATCAGAAAGCACCTCTTCCCATGGCAAGAAAAATCGATCTAGTTGACCTAACTAAACCAAAGATTCTAAGAAGAAATACGAGGCTATAAATAATCATGCTTATAAGAGATCAAAAGAAGACTCAGATAATATTCATGGATATAATTCTGATCATAAACTCAATGTTCATCGGAACCCAACAAAAACACCGCAAAAAGAGTTACATCAGATAGATCTCCAAGAGACCATTGTATTGAGAATCAAAAGAAAGAGAGGAAGCCATCTAGCTACTGACTATAGACCCATAGGTCTACGATGAACTACTCACGCATCATCGGAGAGGCACCAATGAGGATGATGAACCCCTCCGTGAAGGAGTCTATATTGGATCTCGTGGTTCTGGAACTTGCGGCGGTTGGAATTGTGTTTCTCGACTCCCCTAGGGTTTCTGAAATATTTGACAATTTATAGGGCGAAGTGGCGGTGTGGGAGGTCACCGAGGAGGGCACAACCCCCCTGGGCGTGCCTGGGCCTCCTGGCACGCCCTGGTGGGTTGTGCCCACCTCGGGCCTCCCCTTTGGTACATCTTTGGCCCACTGGGTGTCTTCTGGTCCAAAAAAATTCTCCAAAAAGTTTCGTTGTGTTTGAATTCGGTTTAGTACTGATATTCTGCGAAGTAAAAAACAAGCAAAAAACAGCAACTAGCACTGGGCACTGCGTCAATAGGTTAGTCCCCAAAAAAGATATAAAATTGCTATAGAATGATTGTAAAACATCCAAGAATGATAATATAACAGCATGGAACAAGCAAAAATTATAGATACGTTGGAGACGTATCAGCATCCCCAAGCTTAATTCCTACTCGTCCTCGAGTTGGTAAATGATAAAAACAGAATTTTTGATGTGGAATTCTGCCTAACATGTTCATCACTTATTCTTTTTTGTAGCATGGACATTTGGACTTTTATATGGCTCAAAGCAATAGTCTAGTATTGACATGAAGATTTCAATACTCAAGCATATCAACAAGCAACCATGTCTTTCAAAATATCAACACTAAAGAAAGTTATCCCTAGCCCATCATGCTCAATCATTGATCTATTCATAAAACACACTCACGTATTAGCTACATACAATGCTCAAGTACGATCATAGTGCCCCTTAGTAGGTACTTTTATAAGATAAGATGGAGACTCGAATTAAAAATAAAATATTGCATAAAGTAAATAGATAGGCCCTTCACAGAGGGAAGTAGGGATTTGCAGAGGTGCCAGAGCTCGAAGGTAAATTGAGAGATAAAAAAATTTGAGAGACATATTTTTCCCGTCAACGAAAATGACCGAGTAATTCCCAACACTTTCCATTTTAGATATATATCATAGGCGGTACCGAAACAGAAAATAAAGTTTATTCCTTATTCCACCATTCTTTCACATTCCACAGCTAGTCGTATCCACAGGTACCATCCATACCAACACTTTCCAAAGAACATATTATTTGACAACATAAAGTAAAATTCTTTTTCATTACGGGACTAGGCATCCCTATCACTGTTGGGGAACGTAGTATTTCAAAATTTTGCCTGCGATCACGCAAGATCTATATAGGTCTTGATCAGAGTGACAAATCCTAATCTTGATCTATGTTCTGAACGTAGGCAAAATTTTGCCTACGGTCACGCAAGATCTACGTTCTGGGCCCAGAGATACCTCTCCGACAATCAGAGTGACAAATCCTAATCTTGATCTATGCCAACTCAACAAACACCATCGGAGACACCTGTAGAGCATATTTATAATCACCTAGTTATGTTGTGACATTTGATAGCACACAAAAAGTTCCTCCGGTATTCGGGAGTTACATAATCTCATAGTCATAGGAACATGTATAAGTTATGAAGAAATCAATAGCAATAAACTAAACGACCATAGTGCTAAGCTAACGGATGAGGTCATGTCAATCACATCATTCTCTAATGATGTGATCATGTTTATCAAATGACAACTCATGTCTATGGTTAGGAAACTTAACCATCTTTGATTAACGAGCTAGTCAAGTAGAGGCATACTAGTGACACTCTATTTGTGTATGTATTCACACATGTACAAAATTTCCGGTTAATACAATTCTAGCATGAATAATAAACATTCGTCATGATATAAGTAAATATAAATAACAACTTTATTATTTCCTCTAGGGCATATTTCCTTCAGTTTCCGCCGTACTCTCGTGCAACGACAAGTGCATAAACACTAATCTTGAGAATAATACACCTAACATGGAAAATATTGGTCACCCCCTGCCGCTTCATGAGCGGTACGAGCACATAGAAAGGGAATAATGCACCATAAGGCTAGCAAATAGATTGATAAGCAACCAACCAAGAAACGAAAAATCACATAAGTGAGCATTAAGCATAACTAACACCGAATAATGCACCATAAGTAGGATGTAATTTGATTACATAACTATTGACTTTTGTTCTTGCATAGGGAATCACAAACCTTAACACCAATATTCTTACTAAAGCATAATTACTCATCAACATGACTCACATATCACAATCATCATATCTCAAAACTATTACAAAGAATCAAGTTTATTTTGTCCAATGATCTTCATAAATGTTTTTATTATATCCCTCTTGAATATCTATCACTTTGGGACTAATTTCATATGTTGCTTTTGCTAAGCTCAAACAAATCTAAGTGAAGAACATGAGCATAAAAAATTTCGTCTCTCAAGATAATATAAGTGAAGCATGAGAGAATTTCTTCAAAAATTTACTAACTCTCAAATAAATATAAGTGAAACATGAGAGCAATTTCTTCAAAAATATTAAAGCACACCATTCTCAAAAAGATATAAGTGAAGCACTAGAGCAATTCCATAGCTCGAAAACAAATTAAGTGAAGCATAAAGAGCAATTCTAACAAATCAAAGCATAATTTTGGCTCTCCCAAATAGGTGTGTTCAGCAAGGATACTTGACACAAACTAAAAAGAAAAACAAGCAAAGACTCGTATAATACAAGACGCTCCAACAAAAACTCGTGATATGTGACGAATAAAAATATAGCTCCAAGTAAAATACCGATGCTCGTTAGAAGAAATAGGGGATGCCTTCCGGGGCATCCCCAAGCTTAGTTGATTGTTTCTCTTTGAATATTAACTTGGGGTGCCTTGGGCATCCCCAATCTTAGGCTATTTTCACTCCTTATTCCTTCATACATCCTGATCTCACCCAAAACTTGAAAACTTCAATCACACAAATCTTAACAAAACCTTCGTGAGACCCGTAAGTATAACAAAGCAAATCACTACTCTAAGTACTATTGCAAACCCATTCATATTTTAATTTTGCATTTTATCTATTGTATTATAACTTTTCCATGGCTTATACCCTCCAATACAATCCATAGATTCATCAAAATAAGCACTCAATGCAAAGATAATAGAATCTGTCAAAAACAGAACGGTTTGTAGTAATCTAAAAACTTCGAATACTTCTGTAACTCCATAAATTATGATAAATTAGGAAAATGTAGGAAATTTGTATATAAATCTTGTGTACAAAAATCAGGATATATTATTGCGCTTCTATGTTTTTAGAAATTCTGTTACTGGCCCACAAAGTTTCTGTTTTTCAACAAGATCAAATCAACTATCACCCAACATGATCCCAAAGACTTTACTTGGAACAAAAACTAACTAAAACATACAAAACACAATCATAATAGTAGCATAATTGTGTGCAAACACTCAAGAACAGAAAGAAAAAGGCAAAAATAAAATTTATTCATTGGGTTGCCTCCCAACAAGCGCTAGCGTTTTATGCCCCTAGCTAGCTAGGCATAATACATAGATTCAAGTGTTGTCAATTTTGGTTTCCAATTCATTAATCGCACAACCAATATTATTCAAAGATTTAGCATATAAATTTTCAATAACAATATTCCTAGGAATGAGATTGAAAATTTCATTCTTGCAAGTAGGGTTTCGCACAACTTCGACAACGTCGGGGTGAATACTGATCATCTTAAGGTCTTCTTTGTTATTACTAGAAGTTACACCCTTGTTCTTAATGACTTGAGTAATATTGCTAAATTTTATGGGAGTTTTTTCAATAGTTTTAGCAGAAGCAAAAGTCGAGCTTAAATTATTAAAAAATTATTCCAGCTTATCAATCCGAGAAGGACTTTCTTCAATTGTTTCGTGAATTACGGTTCCTTTTTCCTTTAGTAACTTAAAAACCTCTCCCACTTTTGATACAATTTTATTAGCAAGATTATGCATTTTTATCCAAGTTTTCAATATGTTCTTCAGTAAGCATTTACTTTTCAATAGCATCAAGCCTTTGCATAACATGCTCAAGTGTTAAAGAAGTTTCATTGATAGTGAGGGGTGGTGAACCCACTACATTTCCCAAAGCATTAAAATCATCCAAAGATGAACACATCAAGAAATTCCCACCGGTAATCGTATCAAGGACAAATCTATATCAGGTGCTAATACCCACATAAAAACTGCGAAGAAGAACAACGGTAGATTGCCTATGAATGGATCTATTATGAGCATTGCAAATTCTATACCAAGCATCCTTTAGATTTTCCCCTCCCCTTTGCTTAAAATTAAGAACTTCATTCTCTGGGGTACACATAATGCAGGAAGATCTAGCCATAGAGATAAAGTAGGCAAACAAAATCACACGCAAAAAGATAGATCTGACGAGAAAAGAGCAAACGAAAGAGAGGGTCAATAGCAAATTTTTATGAAGTGGGGGAGATGAAAACGAGAGGCAAATGGCAAATAATGTAAATTGCAACAAGATGAGATTTGTGATTAGGAACCTGGTAGATGTTGATGATGTCTCCCTGGCAATGGCGCCAGAAATTCCTTTCGATGTTGCTTGAACTACATTGGCATTTCCCCAAAGAGGAAGGGATGATGCAACACAGCTACGGTAGGTATTTCCCTTAGTTATGAAACCAAAGTATCAATGCAGTAGGAGAACCAAGCAACACTATGTAAATGGTACCTGCACACAAGGAACAAATACTTGCAACCTGATGCTTATAAGGGGTTGTCAATCCCTTTTTCGGGTAACAGCGTCAGAGATTGTCAAGTTGACGCGATAAAAATTGTGTAGATTGGATAAATAGATCTCGATAAAACGCGAAATAAAAGAAGTAACAAAAAAGTGTAGCAAGGTATTTTTGGGTTTTTGGAATAATAGATCTGAAAATAAAAGTGGCAAATAATAG
Organism: Triticum monococcum; assembly: GCA_034509565.1. Lineage (NCBI taxonomy): Eukaryota > Viridiplantae > Streptophyta > Magnoliopsida > Poales > Poaceae > Triticum > Triticum monococcum. Next base: position 445,813,505 of record CM067845.1, read on the forward strand.
ATCGGAAAGCAAATATGATAGAGAATAGACCCAGGGTCGTAGATTTCACTAGTGGCTTCCCTCAAAAAAATAGCACACGGTGGGTAAACAAATTACTGTTGGGCAATTGATATAAGATCTAATAATTATAACAATATCAAAGGCAATGATCATTATATGGGCATCACGTCCAAGATTAGTAGACCGACTCCTACCTGCGTCTACTACTATTACTCCACACATCGACTGCTATCTAGCATGCATCTAGTGTATTAAGTTCGTGGAGAAACAGAGTAATGCAATAAGAACGATGACATGATGTAGACGAGATCTATTCATGTAGGAATAGCCCCCATCTTGTTATCCTTAATAGCAACGATACATGCATGTCTTGCTACCCTTCTGTCACTGGAAAGAACACCGCACGATCGAACCCATCACAAAGCACCTCTTCCCGTGGCAACAAAAATTGATATAGTTGGCCTAACTAAACCAAAGATTCAAAGAAGAAATACGAGGCTATAAATAATCATGCATATAAAAGATCAAAAGAATACTCAAATAATATTCATGGATATAGATCTGATCATAAACTCAAAGGTTATCATATCCCAACAAACACACCGCAAAAAGAGTTACATCAAATAGATCTCCAGGGGACCATTGTATTGAGAACCAAAAGAGAGAGAGGAAGCCATCTAGCTACTAACTACGGACACGTAGGTCTATGATGAACTACTCACACATCATTGAAGAGGCACCAATGAGGATGATGAACCCCTCCATGATGGTGTCTAGATTGGGTCTCGTGGTTCTGGAACATGCGGCGGCTGGAATTATATTTCGTCAACTCCGCTAGGGTTTCTGGAATATTTGGCAATTTACAGAGCGAAGAGGCGGTGCGGGAGGTCACCAAGGGGGCACAAGCCCCTAGGAGTGCCTGGGTGTAACCCCTCGGACACACTCGCCGGTGGTCGTTACTCCTGGCGGGGTCTAGACTGGCCCCACAGATCAATACTAGTCTTTTCTGCGCATTTTGTCCTTACTCGTGCGCACCAGGGAGCAACTTCCCGGTCAGTCACCCATCCTGAAACTACTCCAAGTTGAGCACGCTTAACTTTGAAGTTCTTTCCGAATGGGCTCCCGGAAAAGAAGGAATTTCTTATTGATATGAGTAGTCTATCATCCCTATTAAGCCAGGCTATCACATACACACCCACTCAGAGGAACCGACGTCCTCATCGGGCCACAAGAATGTTCCCTCTTGGCACATACATCTATGCATCCAGTCCGGTACATGTGCCATGTCGTGTGCCACTACGGGTCACAAATGTCATGAACAACATGACCGCGCACCTATCCGCAAACATTCATGTAACCGCGAGGGTCGGCTCTGATACCAACTTGTAACGCCCTGGACACACTCGCCGGTGGTCGTTACTCTTGGCGGGGTCTAGACTGGCCCCACAGATCAATACTAGTCTTTTCTGCGCATTTTGTCCTCACTTGTGTGCACCCGGGGCAACTTCCCGGTTGGTCACCCATCCTGAAACTACTCCAAGCTGAGCACGCTTAACTTTGAAGTTCTTTCCGAATGATCTCTCGGAAAAGAAGGAATTCCTTATTGATATGACTGGTCTATCATCCCTAATAAGCCAGACTATCACACTGGAATTCCTGGCAGGCCCTAGTGGGTCATGCCCACCTCGGGCTCCTATGGTACATCTTTGGCCCACTGGGTGTCTTTTGGTCCAAAAAAATTCTCCAAAAAAGTTTCGCTGTGTTTGGACTCCGTTTGGTACTGATATTCTATGAAGTAAAAAACAAGCAAAAAACAGCAACTAGCATTGGGAACTATGTCAATAAGTTAGTCCCCAAAAAATGATATAAAGTTGCTATAAAATGATTGTAAAACATCAAAGAATGATAATATAACAGCATGGAACAAGCAAAAATCATAGATACGTTGACGTATCAGTACTACGGACGGTGGGATCTCCTCCACCTCTCGCGTGGGGGCCTCTAGACAAGGCGCGGTGGCACCCCTGGGCGCCCGACATGGCGGGAGAGATGGAACACTGGGGCGGCAGGCCCCAGGGACTTCGATGGTGGCTGTGCCACCATGGCTGCGAGGCCGGCGTGGGGGTGCCATGGTTGTTGGTAGCAGCGGATTTGGGGCTGCCTACCAGACCTGTCCCCCTCTGATGGGGTCCTAGGGTTCTTCTAGCGTTAAGATGGTGTTTTGCTTGATTCCGGCCCTCATTAATCTAGCTGTTGAAGAGTTCCGGAAGGCCCTGCCAAAGATCTCCATTGGGCGCTTGACACCTATAGACTGCTGGATCGAATGGATTCGGTTGTGTGCACCCCTATTTTAGCCAGTGTGGCTTTCAGGAGGGCCCGACGCGAAGCTTCATTATCTGTTGACATTATGGGTCGGGTTGGTATTCCAATTTCCATGGTGAAGATAGTGGTGGAGAATGTCATGGTGGCTGAGGTTTGAGGCCTAGTAATATCAGATCAAGTCTTCAAGGCGATGATGACTTTTCTTGATGATTCGTGACTCGTAACAATGACATTGACAAGAGGAGGCGGTAGCATAGGAGGAGTATAGAGTCTTAGCTCTCAGGGTGTAAACCCAATGTCTGGCCTTAATTCATTGTGCCTGATAGTGGCCTCGTTGTAGACATTATTTTAGAGCAGGTTTTCTTCAGGGTGAAAACTTAAGATCTATTACTGAGTGACGATGGCGCTTGTGCACTGTTTCCTTCTTGGAGGCATCGCTTTTGGAGAACTTGGACTTAAATTGTTGTCTTGGTGGTGTGGTTCATGTTGCAGTTACAAGGAATTGATCAGTGTAGCGGGATATTTCATTTTTTTCCTCTTTTCTTTTTTTGGGTTATGTGCATCTGTGATCTCTTTATGACATTTCCTTATTGTAGAGGCTAGGTATAATTGGTATCTCCGCAATATTAATATATTTCCTTTGTCAAAAATAAACTAGCTCAATATCTTCCTCTCTCAACAACTCTTACGTGCCTCTCTCGCTCCCGGCGCCGATGCCGCCCGCTCCCGTCGACGCACTGCCCGCTCAAGCTATGCCTATATTGCACCCCTGCCCACCAGAGCTCTGCCCGGCCACCCCCTTCCCGGTCGGCGGCCTACGCCGTGTTCCAACGACGCCACAGACCTGCCCGCCGCCTTGGTGAGATATATAGATTGATTATTTGGTCGATAATAATTTGATTTAGATCGATTAGTTGGTAGTGTACCTAGTTATATAGATTACTTCATAGTGTAGTGTAGTTTATATATATAGGAATATATATATATAGGTGTAGATTAGTTGTTACTTAGCACCAATATATGGTACCAAATTAGTATTTGTTTTATTGAGGGAAGTTTTTTTATAAGAAAGATAGAAGAGAGATGGAAGAGATAGATAATTAGGCTAGTAGGGAAGGGGAAATTAATATGGGAGAAGAATAAATAAAATGTAAAGATGCGGGAAGAACAGTGAAGAGTAAATAAAATAGAGAGAAGAAAGCCTCCATTTCCTCTCTTCTATTTTAATATTTTGCCTACATATGCATACATGACTAGCATTTATCTTACGTTTGAACATTATATTGCTTGTGAGAGAAGAAAGCCTATATTTTCTCTTCCATTTAATTTGATAAACACTTGTTTGGCCTCGCGAACATGCTAGTAGTACAATTAAGGCCATTTGACGAATTTCTAGACATCTACTGTCGACTCCATGGCTCCTCGTCAGGCCTCCCGTACCGCACCATCATCCTCCACTCCTGATAGTGTCCTGGACTAGGGGATACTTGCTACATCGGCTCCTGACCATACGGGCCGGCCTGATGACCCCCAAGATGATCAACCAATGGGCCATGTTCATTAGGCCCTGAAGCGCCAAGGTGGATATCTTCCGAAGACTTGGCACATACTCCAAGACTTAGAGATCGTCTTTGTCAGGCAGTGCGCGTGCAAAACACGCGCGTGACACCGTGGACTGATGATGTCCTTTTTTCTAGGTCGGGATTGGGGCATGAAGGCACGAACCTACACTACTGAGGTATGCACAATGGACACGATGATTTACCCGGGTTCGGGTTGCATGGTTGCGTGTGTTTATGGGTGGATTAGAGCTACAAGTCCTTTCCCGGAACATAAAGGGTAATGTGCTCCTACTAGTGTTCTAACAAGTGTCCAACCTTTTTCTAGTTTTGCCCGGTGCTCCTTTTGTAGGTCAAGGGGTACCACAACAGCGTAGTTGCTAAGGAACTGCCCTGAGCCAACCGGGTAGGTGACCACACTAAATGTGCGGTGACATCTCATCGCCTTATTCTCTCTAGGAATGGACTCCGGTCCCATCACCACAACTTGCGCTGAGGCTCCAGCTTGGAAGCTCCATGTACTATCGCAGATGTCGCCCGTTGATACGTCCATTTTGCATCATGTTTACCTACTGTTATTTATAATGTTTTTATGCATAATAATTCTTTTTTGAGTAATTATAATGTCTTTTCTCTCATAATATGCAAGGTACACACAAAAAGGGAGAATTTCGGCAGCTGGAAATCTGGACCTGAAAAACCTACGTCGGGCTACCTATTCTGCACAACTCCAAATAAGCTGAAGCTTCACGAGGATTTTTTATGGAATAAATAAGAAATACTGGAGAAAATAATCACCTGAGGGGGCCACCTGGCAAGCACAACACACTAGGGTGCGCCTGGCCCCCCAGGCGCGCCTTGGTGGGTTGTGCTCAGACCGGCCCACCTTCGGTGCCCATCTTCTAGTATATATGTCATTTTGACCTAGAAAAAATAAGAGAGGACTTTCGGGATGGAGCGCCTCCGTCTCAAGGCGGGACTTGGGTAGGAGCACTTTTTCCCTCTGGCGGAGCGATTCCGCCGGGGGAACTTCCCTCCCGGAGGGGGAAATCATCATCATCATCATCACCAACAACTCTCCCATCTTGGGGAGGTAAATCTCCATCAACATCTTCAACATCACCATCTCCTCTCAAACCCTAGTTCATCTCTTGTGTTCAATCTGCGTACCAGAACTATAGATTGGTGATTGTGGGTGACTAGTAGTGTTGATTACATCTAGTAGTTGATTACTATATGGTTTATCAGGTGGAAGATTATATGTTCAGATCCAATATGCTATTTAATACCCCTCTGATCTTGAGCATGATTATCATTTGTGAGTAGTTACTTTTATTCTTGAGGTCACAGGACAAATCTTGTTGCAAGTAATCATGTGAACTTGATAAGTGTTTGATCTTTTGATAATATGTATGTTGTGATTCCCTTAGTGGTGTCATGTGAACGTCGACTACATGACACTTCACCATATTTGGGCCTAAGGGAATGCATTGTGTAGTAGTTATTAGATGATGGGTTGTGAGACTGACAGAAGCTTAAACCCTAGTTTATGTGCTATTCCGTAAGGGGCTAATTAGATCCAAAAGTTTAATGCTATGGTTAGAATTTATTCTTAATACTTTTCTTGTAGTTGCGGATGCTTGCGAGGGGGTTAATCATAAGTAGGAGGTTTGTTCAAGTAAGAACAACACCTAAGCACCGGTCCACCCACATATCAAATTATCAAAGTAGCGAACACGAATCGAATCAACATGATGGAAGTGACTAGGTGAAATTCACGTGTACCCTCAAGAATGTTGTGCTTACTTTAAGAGACCGTTTTGGCTTGTCCTTTGCGTCAAAAGGATTGGGCTACCTTCCTGTAATTTTTTTACTATTATCGTTACTTGCTCATTACAAATTATCTTGCTATCAAACTACTCTGTTACTTACAATGTCAGCACTTGCAGACATTACCTTGCTGAAAACCACTTGTCATTTCCTTCTGCTCCTCGTTGGGTTCGACACTCTTACTTATCGAAAAGGCTACAATTGATCCCATATACTTGTGGGTCATAAAGGATCTTTTCTGGCGCCGTTTCTGGGGACTGAAGCGCTCTTGGTAAGTGGAAATTGGTAAGGAAAAATTATTACTACGTGCTAAAATTTATTGTCACTTGTTACTATGGAAAGCAATCCTTTGAGGGGTTTGTTTGGGGTATCTTCACCTCGACCGGAACCACAATTAGCTCCCCTCAACCTACTGCACCTACTGAAAATATTGAATATGAAATTCCTTCGGGTATGATAGAACAATTACTACCTAATCCTTATGCAGGAGATGGAACCGAACATCCTGATATGCACTTGATATATGTGGAAGGAATTTGTGGATTGTTTAAGCTTGTTGGTTTACCCGGAGATGAAGTTAAGAAAAAGGTTTTCCTTTTATCTTTGAAGGGAAAGCATTACCATGGTATAGGCTATGCGATGATATTGGATCTTGGAATTGGAATCGATTGAAATTGGAGTTTCACCAAACAAATTATCCTATCCATCTAGTTCATCGTGATCAGAATTACATATATAATTTTTGGCCTCGTGAAGGAGAAAGTATCGCTCTAGCTTGGGGGAGGCTTAAGTCAATGTTATATTCATGCCCCAATCATGAGCTCTCAAGAGAAATTGTTATCCAGAATTTTTGTGCTCGACTTTCTCATAATGATCGATCCATGCTTAATACTTCTTGTGTTGGTTATTTTATGAAGAAGACTATTGAATTCCAGTGGGATCTTTTGGAAAGAATTAAATGCAACTCTAAAGATTGGGAACTCGATGAAGGTAAAGAGTGAGGTATTAAGCTTAAGTTTGATTGTGTTAAATCTTTTATGAATACCGGTGCTTTTCAAAAGTTTAGCACTAAATATGGACTTGACTCTGAGATAGTAGCCTCCTTTTATGAATCATTTGCTACTCATGTTGATCTCCCTAAAGAGAAGTGGTTTAAATATCACCCACCTATTGAAGAAGAAACTAAAGAACCAGTACTAGCTAAAGATGAAACTATTATTTATAATGTCGATCCAGTTGTTCCTACTGCTTATATTGAAAAACCACCTTTCCCTGTTAGGATGAAGGAGCATGCTAAAGTTTCAACTGTGGTCAACAAAAGTTATATCAGAACACCTAAACCTGATGAACAAATCAAAGTAGAACGTAGTGTTGCTATGGTTAAGGATCTCTTGGAAGAAAACTTAGATGGGCATGTTATTTACTTCTGTGATGAAGCTGCTAGAATTGCCAAACCCGATAAAAGGGATAAACATAGACCTGTTGTTGGCATGCCCGTTGTCTCAGTTAAAATAGGATATCACTGTTATCATGGTTTATGCGACCTAGGTGCTAGCATGAGTGCTATTCCCTATACCTTATATCAAGAAATCATGAATGACATAGCACCCGCGGAGATAGAAGACATAGATGTTACTATTAAACTTGCTAATAGAGACACCATTTCACCAATTGGGATTGTTAGAGATGTTAAAGTCTTGTGTGGGAAAATAAAATACCCTACTGATTTTCTTGTTCTTGGTTCCCACAAGATGATTTTTGTCCCATTATCTTTGGTAGGCCTTTCTTGAACACCGTTAATGCTAAAATAGATTGTGAGAAACAAATTGTCGGTGTTAGATTTGGTGATTAGTCTCATGAGTTTAATTTTTCCAAGTTTAGTAGAAAACCTCGTAAGAAAGAATTGCCTAGTAAGGATGAAATAGTTGGTCTTGCTTCTATTGTTCTGCCTCCTACTGATCCACTAGAACAATATCTGCTAGACCATGAAAATGATTTACATATGCATGAAAGAAATGAAATGGATAGGATTTTCTTTGAACAACGTCCTCTGCTTAAACACAATTTGCCTATTGAAACTCTAGGAGGTCCTCCTCCACCTAAAGGTGATCCTATGTTTGAATTAAAATAATTGCCAGATACTTTGAAATATGTTTATCTTGATGAGAAGAAGATATATCATGTTTTTATTAGTGCTAACCTTTCAAAACATGAAGAAGAAAGATTATTGAAAGTTCTAAGGAAGCACCAAGATGCTATTGGATATACTCTTGATGATTTAAAGGGCATTAGTCCCACTCTATGTCAGCACAAGATTAATATGGAACCTGATGCTAAACCCGTTGTTGATCACCAACATCGGTTAATTCCGAAGATGAAAGAAATGGTAAGAACGGAAATATTAAAACTTCTGGAAGTAGGTATAATCTATCCTATAGCTGATAGTAGATGGGTAAGTTCTTTTCATTGTGTCCCTAACGAAGGAGGTATTACTGTTATTCCTAATGATAAGAATGAACTTATTCCACAAAGAATTGTTACAGGCTATAGAATGGTAATTGATTTTAGAAAATTAAACAAAGCAACTAGAAAATATCATTACCCTCTGCCATTATTGATCAAATGCTAGGAAGATTATCTAAGCACACACATTTTTGCTTCCTTGATGGATATTATGGTTTTTCACAAAACCTGTTTCTCAACCTGATCAAGAAAAGACCACTTTTACCTATCCCTTTGGAACTTATGCTTATAGACGTATACCTTTTGGTTTATACAATGCACCTTCTACCTTTCAAAGATGTATGACTACTATATTCTTTGAATTTTGTGAAAAGATTGTTGAGGTTTTCATGGATGACTTTTCTGTTTATGGGAAGTCTTTTGATGATTGTCTAAGCAACCTTGATCGAGTTTTGTAGAGATGCGAGCAAACAAATCATGTATTGAATTGGGAAAAGTGTCACTTTATGGTTAATGAAGGTATTGTTTTGGGCCATAAAATTTCTGAAAGAGGTATTGAGGTGGACAAAGCTAAGGTTGATGCAATTGAGAAAACGCCATGTCCTAAAGATATCAAATGTATTCGTAGTTTCCTAGGTCATGCTGGTTTCTATAGAAGATTTATCAAAGACTTCTCTAAAATTTCTAGGCCCCTTACAAATCTTTTTCAAAAGGATGTTCCTTTTGTTTTTGACGATGATTGTTTAAAAGCCTTCAAAACACTCACGAAAGCCTTAATTTCTGCACCTATTGTTCAACCACCTGATTGGAACTTGCCTTTTGAAATTATGTGTGATGCTAGTGATTATGTTGTTGGTGCTATTCTAGGACAAAGAGTTGATAAGAAACTAAATGTTATTCATTATGCTAGTAAAACTCTAGACAGTGCACAAAGAAATTAAGCTACTACTGAAAAAGAATTTCTAGCAGTGGTGTTTGCTTGTGATAAATTTAGATCTTACATTGTTGATTCAAAAGTAATTTTGCACACCGACCATGCTGCTATTAAATATCTTATGGAAAAGAAAGATGCTAAACCTAGGCTTATTCGATGGGTTCTCTTGCTACAAGAATTTGATTTGCATATCACTGATAAAAAGGAGCAGAGAATCTCGTAGCTGGTAACTTGTCTAGGCTTGAAAATGTCCTTGATGACCCACTACCTATTGATGATAGTTTTCCTGATGAGCAGTTAGCTACAATAAATGTTTCTCATAGCACTCCTTGGTATGCTGACTGTGCTAATTATATTGTTGCTAAATATTTACCACCTAGCTTTACATACCAACAAAAGAAAAAAATTCTTCTATGATTTAAGACATTACTTTTGGGATGACCCACATCTTTATAAAGAAGGGGTAGATGATATTATTAGACGTTGTGTACCTGAGCATGAACATGGACAAATCCTACCAAAATGTCACTTTGAAGCTTACGGGGGACATCATGCGGGAGACAAAACTGCTCACAAGGTATTGTAGTCTGGGTTTTATTGGCCTACTCTTTTCAAGGATGCTCGTATGTTTGTATTATCTTGTGATGAATGTCAAAGAATAGGTAATATTGGTAAGCTCAAGAAATTCCTATGGATTATTCACTTGTTGTTGAACCATTTGATGTTTTGGGTTTTGATTACATGGAACCTTTTCCTTCCTCTAATGGGTATACACGTATTTTGGTTGCTGTTGATTATGTTACTAAGTGGGTTAGAAGCTATTCCAACTAGTAGTGATGATCATAACACCTCTATGAAAATGCTTAAGGAAGTTATTTTCCCAAGGTTTGGAGTCCCTAGATATTTAATGACTGATGGTGGTTCACACTTTATTCATGGTGCTTTCCGTAAAATGATTGCCAAGTATGATGTTAGCCATAGAATTTCATCACCCTATCATCCTCAGTTTGGTGGTCAAGTTGAACTTAGCAATAGAGAAATAAATTTAATTTTGCAAAAGACTATCAATAGGTCCTAGAAGAATTGGTCTAAGAAATTAGATGATGCACTTTGGGCTTATAGAACAGTATATAAAAATCCTATGGGCATGTCTCCTTATAAAATGGTTTATGTAAAAGCTTGTCATTTGCCTCTTGAGTTAGAACATAAAGCATATTGGGCAATCAAAGAACTCAACTATATATGACTTCAAACTTGCCGGTGAAAAGAGGTTATTTGATATTAGCTCATTAGATGAATGGAGAACCCAAGCTTATGAAAATACCAAGTTATTTAAAGAAAAGGTTAAAAGGTGGCATGATAAAAGAATCCAAAAGGATGAGTTCAAAGTTGGAGAATATGTTCTTTTGTACAACTCCCGTTTCAGATTCTTTGCAAGAAAACTCCTCTCCTAATGGGAAGGACCCTATGTTATCGAGGAGGTTTATCGATCTGGAGCTATCAAGATAAATAATGCCGAAGGTACCAACCCGAAGGTTGTTAACGGGCAATGAATGAAACATTATATCTCAGGTACGCCCATTAATGTTGAAAGCAATATTATCCAAACTATGACACTGGAAAAACACATAAAAGAGACCTTCCGGAACACTCTAGAATCATGAAAAAGAGGAGGTATGTGATACGGTAAGTAAACGGACTCCGAAAAATCTGCAAAAATGTTTTCTGTCTATTTTGGAATATAACAAAAAAATAGGAAAATAAAAAACAACCAGGAAGGTCACCCTGGTGGGCACAAGACACCAGGGCGCGCCTGGCTTGCCAAGCATGCCCAGGTGGGTTGTGCCCACCTCGGGTACCTTCCGAACTCCGTTTTTCTCCCGTTTGCTTGTTTCCCATGATAAAAATCATTATATACCCCCTGAACCTATTGACCACCGTATCGCAAAGAAATCTTCTATTTCTTTTCCTTATTATTTTCTGACAGATCCCATCTACCATGGCCGCTTCAAGCTCCTCCAAGGACAAGTTCTTCAAGAACGTCATCAACCCATATCTACGGAAGTGGTGCAGCACCTTCGGGTCATCTAGATACATGAGGGGGTGCTTCACATCCGCGGTGTGCAAGGTCCCAAGGGAACGGGAACCGTGGAGGCCAGGCTTGAAGCTATGGAGCAGGGGGTCTTCCGGTGCAAGGGGATGGTGGAGTGTGGACTCAATGCCAATCACCTCATGATCACGGACTTTACCCATGATCTCAAGGTGGATGGAAAGTCCATGAAGGACATTGTCTTCACCCTCAACGAGCAAATCAACTTCCTCCAAAGTCAGATCTATGATCTCCAAAACCAAGTCTTTGAATATGAGGCAAGGTTTAAAGGTATGAGTTTGCTATCAATTGCAGGACCCGTGAAACTCATTCCTCCTCTTATTATGGTGGACCTCTGCCCTAGAAACCCGAGGACAAGATCGCGTCTACTTCATCACCACCACCTCCTTCTTCATCACCAAAAGAAAATTGAGTATCGGGTATGGGCACTATCCTTGGCTTGTGCCAAGCTTGGGGGAGGTGCCCCGATATTGTATCACCTCCACTATCTTTTTCCTTTACTTATTTTAGTTTGATCCTTAGTTATCTTTTACTTTAGATGAATAAAAGTTTAGTTTGATCATTTCTTTTCAAGAGTTTGCTTAGTGATCTATCCTTGTAATCGTGTGCGAGATATATAATAAAGTTTAGTTTGAGTTTTTGCTTTCTTTACTTTCATATTTCAATAAAAAGAAAGGAAATAAATGAAAAAGGTCATATGCTAATCCTATGGGAGGTAATGACACCACATAAGGAAAAGTATAAGTACAAAAAAATTATTAGAGATTGACAAACATATCATTGGTCAATGATGCAACTCATGAAAGAATTAATAAGGGAATAGAAGATTCACATATAAATACACTATCCAGGAAATCGTTTGTGATTGTGAGCCCCCGTCAAAATATTATATGCCAAAATTGTTGACGTTGGACAACAAAGACAATGTAATGATTTATGTTTGTTCATATTCACATAGAAGTTATATTGTCATAGATCCTTCAACATGTGGTGCTTACCCCCCATCTTTGCTAGCCAAAAATTCCGCACCAAGTAGAAATACTACTTCTGCATCCAAAACCCTTAAACCCAAATCTTATTTTTCAAGAGTCCACCATACCTACCTAGGGATTGAGTAAGATCCCTCAATTAAGTTGCCATCGGTGCAATAAGGCAATACAAATTGCTTATAAAAGTGTTAGATCATTTAGTGTAAGAGAAAATTGAGCGTCGTATGAACTTGTGATAGCAAAGAATAAAAGTGACAGACTACATAATAAAGGTTGATATCATAAGGGGCAATATAAAGTGACATTCTTTTGCACTAAGGGGTTGAGCATACAAACAAATAAGCGCATGGCAACCTCTGCTTCCCTCTGTGAAGGGCCTATCTTTTACTTTTATGTATTTACTTTTATGCAAGAGTCAGAGTTTTTCTCTGTATTCCTTTTTATTTTTCTCCTTCGGCAAGCATCATGTGGTGAGGAAAGATCTAGGCACATATGTCCAGTTGAATATGGGTAGCATGAGTTATTATTGTTGGCATCACCCTTGAGGTGAATACGTTGGGAGGCAAAATTATAACCCCCTATCTTTCTATGTGTCCGGTTGAAACATTTTTCTCATGTGTATGCGGTGAGTGTCAGCAATCATAGAATACTATATGATGGTTGAGTATGTGGACTTGCCTAAAGGCTCCGACATGAGACCTTTCCTGAAAAGATGATGAATTGTAGTTGCAAAGTTGACTGAGAACATAGTTTGTTGGTTTCCAATAGAGTTTGTGCTTTATACTTCGATAGTGTGATGAATTGTTACTTATTCATAAGAAGTCTATGATAAAAGTTTTATGTTAAAGTTTGTTGTTGTTACAATAATTCACATGATGCTTCTATGTCCGTATTTTGTTTTTATCGACACCTCTCTCTCTCTCTAAGCATGTGTGCATGTTTTTCGATTTCGGTTTTCGCTTGAGGACAGGCGAGGTCTAAGCTTGGGGGAGTTGATACGTCCATTTTGCATCATGTTTACCTACTATTATTTATAATGTTTTTATGCATAATAATGCTTTTTGGAGTATTTTTAACGCCTTTTCTCTCATAATATGCAAGGTACACAAAAAGAGGGAGAATTCTAGTAGCTGGAAATTTGGACCTGAAAAAGCTACGTCAGGCTACCTATTCTGCACAACTCCAAATAAGCTGAAGCCTCACGAGGATTTTTTTTATGTAATAAATAAGAAATACTGGAGGAAATAATCACCTGAGGGGGGCCACCTGGCGAGCACAAGACACCAGGGCGCGCCTTGCCCCCCAGGCGCGCCCTGGTGGGTTGTGCTCAGCCCAACTCACCTCCGGTGCCCATCTTCTCGTATATAAGTCATTCTAACCTAGAAAAAATAAGGAGAGGACTTTCGGGACGGAGCGCCGCCGTCTCGAGGCGGAACTTGGGCAGGAGCACTTTTGCCCTCCGGCGGAGCGATTCCGCCGGGGGAACTTCCCTCGCGGAGGGGGAAATCATCATCATCATCACCAACAAATCTCCCATCTTGGGGAGGGAAATCTCCATCAACATCTTCAATAGCACCATCTCCTCTCAAACCCTAGTTCATCTCTTGTGTTCAATCTGCGTACCGGAACTATAGATTGGTGCTTGTGGGTGACTAGTAGTGTTGATTACATCTTGTAGTTGATTACCATATGGTTTATCCGGTGGAACATTATATGTTTAGATCCAATATGCTATTTAATACCCCTCTGATCTTAAGCATGATTATCATTTGTGAGTAGTTACTTTTGTTCTTGAGGTCACGGGACAAATCTTGTTGCAAGTAATCATGCGAACTTGATAAGTGTTTGATATTTTGATAATATGTATGTTGTGATTCCCTTAGTGGTGTCATGCATGTGAACGTTGGCTACATGAAACTTCACCATATTTGGGCCTAAGGGAATGCATTGTGGAGTAGTTATTAGATGATGGGTTGTGAGACTTACAGAAGCTTAAACCCTACTCCCTCCTTCCATCTATATAGGGCCTAATGCGTTTTTCGAGGCTAACTTTGACCAAATGTTAGAGCAACAATATATGACATGCAACTTACACAAAGCATACCATCAAATTCGTATGTGAAAGGAGATTTCAATAATATATTTTCACATTATGCATGTCATGTACTATTAATCTTGTCAATAGTCAAAGGCTGTCTTGAAAAACGCATTAGGCCCTATATAGATGGAAGGAGGGAGTAGTTTATGTGCTATTCCGTAAGGGGCTGATTAGATCCAAAAGTTTAATGCTATGGTTAGAATTTATTCTTAATACTTTTCTTGTAGTTGCGGATGCTTGCGAGGGGGTTAACCATAAGTAGAAGGTTTGTTCAAGTAAGAACAACACCTAAGCACCGGTCCACCCACATATCAAATTATCAAAGTAGCGAAAATGAATCGAATCAACATGATGAAAGTGACTAGGTGAAATTCCCGTGTACCCTCAAGAACGCTTTGCTTAATATAAGAGACCGTTTTGGCCTGTCCTTTGCCTCAAAAGGATTGGGCTACCTTGCTGCACTTTTGTTACTATTATCGTTACTTGCTCGTTACAAATTATCTTGCTATCAAACTATTCTGTTACTTACAATGTCAGCACTTGCAGACATTACCTTGCTGAAAACCACTTGTCATTTCCTTCTGCTCCTCGTTGGGTTTGGCACTCTTACTTATCGAAAAGGATACAATTGATCCCATATACTTCTTGGTCATCACCTGTGGGGTGAGAGAGGTGGTGAATCATCCCTGACGGCTGATGTACCTCCACCGCCCAACCTGTACGGTCGTAACGTGGCGGACTAGTCGTGATGAGGCAGGTCCAGCCCGCCATGCATGAGGCGGTGGAGTTGCGGTGCCTTCAAGAGTAGGAAAATGAGGTTGTTGCTGGAGGTTTACTTCCCCGGTCTTGGGTGTTCGATGTATTTGCCAAGGAGGGATCTGCCAGTGGCTCGTGTGTGGTTGGCTACGTGGACCAACCATTCACGGCACCAACAGTAGTCCCCGGTCCTGGTCCTGATGAGTGTCTCTCACATTTGTCAGGGCGAGGCCCTACACAAACGTGTGGGCCACAAGTGCCAGTCATTTTTCCTATCAGGTCTAATCAGCGAATAGTATGTGTGTTTTAGCATAAGCGAGGAGCCAGCCCCATGTCCTATGTGTTAAATTCCTGGTGAAGGGATAAGTTCAACCCACTTGCACCACCCACTAGATGATCAGTCACTTCGGTGCTTGATGATCCTGACACGTGGCTTGAGAATCTTGCTATAGGAAGAACCAAATCTTTTGGCTCATGCGTCCACCAGCTTGAATCTGCGACATCCCGTGTGTTGTCAATCTGTCTTTAATTCACCTGAGGGTTCATCCTAGCGCATGAGAAATAATGCTCTTGTTGGCTTTGTATTTTACGCTTTAGAGCTCATTTGTTGCATGTTCTCTTTATTTATCATGTCCCATTAAACCAAATAGTTGTCCATTATGCATGTTTACTGGTATTTGCACTTATCATTGTGAGCATTGCACATTTAGTGTTTTATTTTGTTTTTATTAGCTTTCTTTGTTTTATTGTCTCTATAGGTGTTTGGAGCACCTAGGACCAAGCATGACGAAAGGACAAAGGACAGGATTGATACGGAGTCGGCCAGGGGGCTGACTTAGCCATTTCGGAGGTCAAAAAAGTCATTTTTATGAGTGCTACAAATCAAGATCTAATACTAGAAATGGATCATCGTCAATCATAAAAATCCAACAAGCCCAAGAACGTCAAATTCCGAGTCCGTGTGAAGATTTGGCGGCCGTTTTACCAGAGGAGGACAGAGTGAGCGGTCGTTTGACGTGCACACAGCTTTGATAGTTGCCCTTCCAGACGGGATCCTTCACCGATTTCGTCCCCGTTAGATCCAATGGGATCCTTAGCTCATAAAGAAGAGATTGGGAGATGATTATGCTCAAGGAGAGCCCTTTGTCAAGAGAGGAGGCTAGGAGGCTCTCTATATATGTCATCTACAACCCTAGCCGACGTCTCTCTCATGCCATTCACCAATAACACATCCATCTCATCTCCGTCGTTGCTCCATACCTGAGAATAAGGGACCAAGCCAAGGGAAGAAGGAGGAGGCTCCAGTACCATGGGCATCGGCCCTCAGGCCGATGCCATCACGCTGACGCCGCCACCATTGGTGGCACCCCCATCTCCATCACCTTTGTGGCGGACACCATCATTATCATCATCACCGCATCGCCGCCATCACCACCATGCCTTCTCCCTTCACCGGTTTGATGCTGGCTTTAACTTGTCCTAACCTTCATGCATATGTTTGAGTAGTTGTACTTTTTCTTGAGGATATGGTTGAACCATGTATGTTATTTGTTGCGATCCAATATATTACAGGTTCATGATTCGAGTTAGTTGCCTTCGCAAATATTGAGAGGAGCACTCACTCACATTTGTGCATTGTGCCATGAAGTATGTTACAACCCTTGTATTGGTTGGGGATATGGGGGTAATTTGAGGTGATAGTAAAAGCCCCGGTTCCTCGCCTTTGCAAAGGATTGGGGAATTATGGAGAACCCTTAGATAGGCAACGTCCACGAGGTAACCGTTAATTGTCATGAGTTGTAACCCTATGGGGGAGAGTATGACGGTGGCGTGCATGGCACGAAGTCTGCCAAGAGTATAACGTGTATTATACCCATGACGATGGCGTGTGTGGCACAAAGTATATCTAGAGTAGAACATGTACTATACCCGGCTCCGCTTGTGACGCCCCCAATTCAATCGTACACTAATCATACATGAAAACGTGTATGATCAATATCAAGGACTCGCGGGAAGATATCATAACACAACTCTAGACACAAATCAAAGTCATACAAGCTTTGTATTACAAGCCAGGGGCCTGGAGGGCTCGAATACAAACTAGTTAGCGGAAGCAACAATATCTGAGTACAGACATAAGTTAAACAAGTTGGCCTTAAGAAGGATAGCACAAACATCTACGATGATTGAAAAGGCAAGGCCTCCTGTCTGGGAGGCTCCTAACTACTCCTGGTTGCCTGCGGTCTGCACGTAGAAGTAAGCACCCTCGGGGTAGTAGTATTCTTCAGTGGCGGCATCTAGCTCCTGGGATCCGTCATCTGATCACAGAAATCGGGTATGGGGAAAATGAGGTAGCAAGGCAATCATGAGTAATCATCCAAAGTACTCACAAGACTTACATCAGAACTATGCTAAGTATGCATCAGTATCAAAAGGAATGAGGTTGTATCTGTGGACTATACTACAGAAATGCCAGCAGAGGAGGGAAAGCCTAGCCTATCAAAGACTAGCATCTTCAAGCATCTTGCGGCATTTAGAAGAGTACAGAATAGCATATTATTAAGCAAGTATTTTGTAGTATTAACGCCCAGAGGTCCTTTCTCGACTCCCTGTGAGAAAGCAATCTCGGAGCCATCATATCCATCTCACATCTCAGTACCTAGTTCTAGTTGTAAAGATCGGGATACAACTCCAAGTCATCCTGTTACCATGGACATGGCTATTCAAATAGATTAACTTCCCTGCAGGGGTGCATAAACTTACCCAACGCGCTCGATCAACTCCGGCCGGACACATCATCGGGTCATGACAGGCCTCGGCCGATCAAAACACCATAGTCCTACCTAGCCTCAACAGAGAGGTTAGCATGTTGGTCTACATCCTAAGCGCGCACGGGTCTTGGGCCCATCGTGCTTTGCAGTTCTGCACATTGCGTACACGGCTGGTGTCAGTCTTGGCTACCACTTTATACAAGGCAGGTGCTTACGCGGGCCACCCAGGTGCGCGCCGCTTAGTCGCTGACGTCTGAAGAGTTTTCGGCTGATACATACGACGCAGAGTGCCCATGCTTATTTCACATGTTGGTTAGTGCAAAAAAGGCCAGAGGCCTACTTGGATCACATATCCAAATCGTTAGTGTCTTGGGAGTGCGCGGTAACGATCAATTATCCATGATATGTGGTCACGTCGCCCCGTCTCACAGACTTACGACAAGGGCTAAGAATGCCCGGTTGTCCCGCATAGAAAACTTGCGGGTACCCTCCAGGTCAACCCGACTACACATCAACTCGCGGATACACTCACGGTAACCTGACTTCACATTTCTCTCGCGGGTACCCCTCGGGGCTGTCCCGACATCAGTCATGGTTCTGGGTAAAGTCAAAGTAACCGTTGTCGGCGTCTTGGGAATGGGGATACCCAGACTTGCCTGCCTGCGGCCCATGGTGTGGCTCCATCGGCGGTCTGGTACGGCCCAGTTTCAGCAACAACGACCCAAGACCCTCGCAAGGGGTCAAGCCTCGCGAGGCGGACGACACCAAGACCTCCCTAGGGGCGGCCTCGCTAGGCTGGCTCTCGAGGAGCGGAGATATCAAGGCAAGGTTCACCTCGCGAGGTTCACATGACGTGAGCCATGACGACCAAGGCCAGGCAGGCGCCAACGGGCGCAGTGTACCAGTTTCCTCTTTGGTGCCAAGGAAGCAAGTGCAGGCACTGAGTCCCGAGGAATCAAGCAAAGGTTTCCATATCGGTGCAACGAGACCAAGACCGCCAGGACGACAGGACAGAGGTCATCGCGGATCCCACTACAACGTCACCACCAGAGCCTTTCCAGGCGAAGACTACTTTTGTCAGGATAACTTGTACTAGTTATCTCCCTTTGAATTTGGCCGTTGTGGGATCCCTTCCCGCCTACATTTGGGAAGAGGACCACGGCCACTATAAAAAGGACCTAGCCACCACCGAAGATGGGGGATCGAATCCAGACCATCCTCTCACCCACCAGCTCATCGAGCTCAAGAACACCTCACCTCCTGAGGCTGTTCATCCACTATACTAGTTCATCCTCAGCCCCTCGAGGCAATCCACCACAAAGCTGGAGTAGGGTATTACACCGCAAGGTGGCCCAAACCAGGATAAACTGCTGTGTCCCTTGTCACTCAGGTTTGTCGAGCTAGTCTATGGAATCGTTGGTCCGGCAAGTTGAGAAGAGGGAGTTCTTCGTACGCACCCTAGTGTTCGAACCTCTCAAGGGTCTGCGGAACCCTGAATCCCACATTTGGCGCGCCAGGTAGGGGCGTTGAAGCTCCGCCTTTTCGCGCCCCATCTCTCTGCCCGCTTCATCTCTTCGTTTGGCGTCCATGGAAGGCGTCGCCCCTCCGGCTGGATCAATCAACGTACGCATAGGCGACGAGGGCCTCTGAGCCTTCACCCCTGCTCTGTGGCGAGTGTGGTGGTCGCCCAAGTTCAGGCCGGACCTGCCGCCCTGATACGACGGCGCGGCAGACCCGACAGGCTTCCTCTAGGCATATGAGGAGGCCGTCTGGGCGGAAAGCGGCGACGACAAGGTCATAGCGAACTGGTTCCCCATGGCCCTCACTAGCGTACCGCGCGCCTGGCTTCTCAGTCTACCGGAATCTTCTGTGGCCTCCTAGGAGGAACTGTGCAGACTCTTCATCGCGCACTTTGTGGCACTGGCACCCCACGTCGTCGCAACCCCCCTCAGCGGTTCTCAGGTGCCGCCATCGGACTGCCATATCTAGCAGTTCTTTCATCAAGTGGGTGCCACACGCATGCGACAGGGAGCTCCTCCGGGATGGGCGACACCTGAGGCCGACCTCACCTTCTACTCAAGAGACCATCATGTGACCACCATGGGCGCAGGTGCGCTCCTGATCCTCTGTACCCCCACCATCTGCAATGTGGCGGTGACCAAGACTCTCATCTACGGCGGGGCTGGACACAACGTGCTCTCCGTGGAAGCTTTTGGCTTGCTTCACGTATCACACGGCCGGCTCTGCCCTAGCAAGCCATTCTCCGGGGTCGTCGACGGCTCCACTAGCCCCCTAGGGAATATTTGCCTCCCCGTCACATTCGGCACCCATGACAACTACCGCATCGAGCTCATCAATTTCGACATCGCTCGCATCGGCCTCCCGTACAATGCCATCCTTAGGTACCCGGCCTTAGCCAAGTTCATGGCAGCAACTCACCCCGCCTACAACCTCATGAAGATACCAGGAAGTAGGGGCGTCCTCACTGTGGCCGGGGACACCAAGGAGGCGCTGGCAGCTCTCAAGCTCGCCTTCAGGGCCGCGGCTGCCGCACGGCCCGACGCGGGAGGGGTCCCTGAGGTCCCGGGGGCTGCACCGGGGAAAAAGAAGCAGTTGTTCTGTCAAGACCGGGCTGAGACGAAGCAGGTGCCGGTCAACCAAGATGGGGCATCACGAGCCACCTTCACGATAGGTGCCAACCTCGCCCGAGACCAAGAAAAGGCGCTGGTCGATTTCCTGCGCGCGAACAAGGAGGTGTTCGCATGGGAGCCCAAGGACCTGGCTGGATTCCCAACGGGGTGACCGAGCATCACCTGAATGTGTGCCCTAATGTATGCCCAGTGAAGCAAAAGGCACAGCGGCAGTCCATAGAGAAGCAGTCCTTCATCATACAAGAAACCCGCAAGCTGCAAGAAGCTGGTGTCATCCGCGAGGTGCGATACCCTGAGTGGCTGGCGAACCCGGTCGTCGTGCCCAAGGAAGGGGGGAAGGAGCGCGTGTGTGTCGACTTCAACAACCTCAACAAGGCGTGCCCTCAAGATCCCTTTCCGCTACCGCGCATCGACCAGATCGTCGACTCCACCACCGAGTGCGACCTGCTGTGCTTCCTGGACGCATTCTCAGGGTATCACCAAATCAAGATGGTGGTGCGGGATGTCGAGAAGATAGTCTTCCTGACCCCGTGCGGGGTGTACTGCTACACCTGCATGCCCTTTGGGCTGCATAACGCCAGAGCGACCTTCCAACGGCTCATGCACATCGCTCTAGGCCAGCAGCTCGGGAGGAACGCTGAGGCCTACATCGATGACATAGTGGTGAAGTCTCGGGGGGCAAGGACCCTCATCGAGGACCTGGAAGAGACGTTCGCCAGCCTGCGCAAGGTGGACTTGCGGCTCAACCCAGAGAAGTGCGTGTTTGGCGTCCCCTCCGGCAAGCTGTTGGGTTTTCTGGTGTCACACAGGGGAATCGAGGCAAACCCGGAGAAGGTCAAGGCGATAGAAAGGATGAGTCTGCCACAGACCCTTAAGGAAATGCAGAAGCTAGTGGGTTGTGTGACTGCGCTATGGCGCTTCATCTCCAAGGTGGGGGAGCGCACCCTCCCATTCTTTAAGTTGATGAAGAAGAAGGGCCCGTTCGAGTGGACTCCGGAGGCCGAAGCCGCATTCCAAGATCTCAAGAGATACCTCACCAGCCCGCCGGTGATGGTGGCACTGCGTCCAATCGAGCCCCTGGTGCTTTACCTGGCTGCCATGCCTCACTCAGCCAGTGCGGTGCTGGTGGCCGTCAGGGAGGAGCGCCAGTCCAAGGGCCTGCCACACGACTCCGTGCACTCGGTCAAGACGATGCAGCCTCAAGGCGGCGCTCCTGGGGCCATGGCAGCACCAACACACGACCAAGATCCTGAGGTCCACCAGCCTGAGGAGGTGCCTCAGCCCAGGAGGTCTCAGACTACACCGACAATCCTGCCCTCGTCGAGCACCCGGTGTACTTCGTCAGCACGGTACTGTGGGATGCACGAGCATGCTACCCCATGCCGTAGAAGCTCTTGCTCGCGCTTCTCGTCGCCTTGCGCAAGCTGCGCCACTACTTCCAAGGCCACCCCATCAAGGTCGTTTTGGCCTAGCCACAAGAGAGGGTGCTCCGGAGCCCCAATGCTGCAGGTAGGGTCGCCGAATTGAACATTGAACTGCAGGCATTTCAGCTGGAGTTCAGCACCACCAGGGTCATCAAGGGAGCTGCACTCGCCGACTTCGTGGCAGAATGGACCGATGCCCCAGGACCATAGGCAGGCGAAGACCAATCGCTCTCACCAAGAAGCAAAGCACCAGACGGCTGGGTCATGTACTTCGATGGCGCCTTCGCACGGTAGGGTGCGGGGGCTGGAGTTGTGCTCATTTCGCCTACTGAGGACAAGCTCTACTACGTCGTGCAACTCTGCTTCCAACACGGTGGAAAGGTCTCCAACAACATCGCGGAGTACAAAGGATTGATCACCGGCCTCAGGGCCGCAGCCGCTTTGGGCGTGAAGCACCTCACCATCAAGGGTGACTCCCAGCTCCTTGTCAACTTCTCCAACAAAGTGTACGAGCTGAAGGATGAACACATGGAGGCATACCTAGCGGAGGTACACAAAATGGAGAAATGATTCTTGGGCCTGGAGTTCCAGCATGTGCCCCGCGGCACGAACAAGGAAGTCGATGACATCGCCAAGAGAGTGTCCAAGCGCCAGCCTCAGGAGCCCGGTGTCTTCGAGGAGCGGCTCTTCAAGCCTTCAGCAGCCCCTCCGGTTGTGGAGCCAGCACTGCCTCTGGAGGAGCTCCCGCCAGCACCAACCTTGGGAGCCCCCGCCTATGGCCCGACCTCAGGAGCACGCCTGCTCCTAGCGCTCGAGCCTCAGGAGGGGTGCTGGACCAAAGAAATCAAGGTGAACCTACTTTAGGGGACCTTGCCAGAGAAGGAAGAAGACGCTGAGCGCGTGGCTCGGCAGGCCACATCCTACTGCATTCAAGACAGTGAGCTTTATCAAAAACAACCAAACGATGTTTCCTTGTGATGCATCTCTAGGGAACAGGGGTGCGAGCTGTTAGCCGACATACACGGTGGAGACTGCAGGCATCACTCATCATTGTGCACCCTCGTGGGCAAGGCGTTCTGCAGTGGATTCTACTGGCCCACGACGCTTAGCGATGCGACCGAGCTGGTGAGATCTTGTGGAGCCTGCCAGTTCCACGCGAAGCAAATCCACCAGCCCGCCCAGGGCCTACAGACCATCCCGCTCTCGTGGACGTTTGTGGTCTGGGGGCTGGACATCTTGGGTCTGTTCCCTCAAGCGCCCGAGGGCTACCGCTACCTCTACATCACCATCTACAAGTTTACCAAATGGGCGGAGGTGGAAGCAGTATGCACCATCCCGGCCAGCTCGGCGGTCAAGTTCATCAAGGGTCTCGTGAGCCATTTCGGAGTCCCTAATTGCATCATCACCGACAACGGCTTGCAGTTCACTAGCAATCTCTTCAAAATATATTGTGCTAACCTTGGAATGCAGATATGCTACGCCTCCGTGGCACACCCAAGGAGCAACGACCAAGCTGAGCGCGCCAACACAGAGGTCCTGAGAGGCTGATACGTGCATTATGCATCATGCTTTTATATCGATATTTATTGCATTATGGGCTGTTATTACACATTATATCACAATACTTATGCCTATTCTCTCTTATTTTACAAGGTTTACATAAAGAGGGAGAATGTCGGCAGCTGGAATTCTGGGCTAGAAAAGGAGAAAATATTAGAGACCTATTCTGCACAACTCCAAAAGTCCTAAAACTTTTTGGGAGCAAGTTTCAGAATATATAAAAAATATTGGGCGAAAGAAGTACTAGAGGGGGGCCACCCACCATAAATGAGGGTGGGGGCGTGCCCCCTGCCTCGTGGGCCCCCTGGCAGCCCTCTGATGCCCATCTTTGGCTATATGGAGTCTTTCGTCAAGGAAAAAATTATAAGCAAGCTCATGGGACGAAACTCCGCCGCCACGAGGCGGAACCTTGGCGGAACCAATCTAGGGCTCCGGCGGAGCTGTTCTGCCGGGGACACTTCCCCCGGGGAGGGGGAAATCATCACCAACGATCCTATCATCGGGAGGAGGTCAATCTCCATCAACATATTCACCAGCACCATCCCATCTCAAACCCTAGTTCATCTCTTGTATCCAATCTTTGTCCCAAAGCCTCGGATTGGTACCTCTGGGTTGCTAGTACTATTCATTACTCCTTGTAGTTGATGCTAGTTGGTTTACTTGGTGGAAGATCGTATGTTCAGATCCATTATGCATATTAATACCCCTCTAATTATGAACATGAATATAATTTGTGAGTAGTTATGTTTGTTCCTGAGGACATGGGAGAAGTCTTGCTATAAGTAGTCATGTGAATTTGGTATTTGTTCAATATTTTGATAAGATGTATGTTGTCTTTCCTCTAGTGATGTCATGTGAACGTCGACTACATGATACTTCACCATTGTTTGGGCCTAGAGGCAGGCATTGGGAAGTAATAAGTAGATGATGGGTTGCTAGAGTGACAAAAGCTTAAACCCTAGTTTATGCGTTGCTTCGTAAGGGGCTGATTTGGATCCATATGTTTCATGCTATGGTTAGGTTTACCTTAATGCTTCTGTCGTAGTTGTGGATGCTTGCAATAGGGGTTAATCATAAGTGGGATGCTTGTCCAAGGAAGGAAAGTACCCAAGCACTGGTCCACCCACATATCAAATTATCAAAGTACCAAACGCGAATCATATGAGCGTGATGAAAAGTAGCTTGACGATAATTCCCATGTGTCCCGGGAGCGCTTTCCTTTATATAAGAGTTTGTCCAGGCTTGTCCTTTGCTACAAAAAGGATTGGGCCATCTTGCTGGACCTTATTTACTCTTATTGCTTGCTACCTGTTACAAATTACCATATCACAAAACTATCTGTTACCGATAATTTCAGTGCTTGCAGAGAATACCTTGTTGAAAACTGCTTATCATTTCCTTCTGCTCCTCGTTGGGTTCGACACTATTACTTATAGAAAAGGCTATGATAGATCTCCTACACTTGTGGGTCATCAAGACTCTTTTCTGGCGCCTTTGCCAGGGATTGAAGCGCCTTTGGTAGGTGGAATTTGGTAAGGAAAAATTTATATAGTGTGCTGAAATTTACTGTCACTTGTTACTATGGAACATAATCCTTTGAGGGGCTTGTTCGGGGTATCTTCACCCCGAACAGTAGAGCAAAGAGTTGCTCCTCAACCTACTGAGCCTACTGAAAATGTTTACTTTGAAATTCCTTCGGCTATGATAGAGAAACTGCTAGCTAATCCTTTCACAGGTGATGGAACATTATATCCCGATTTGCACCTAATCTATGTGGATGAAGTTTGTGGATTATTTAAGCTTGCAGGTATGCCCGAGGATGTTCTCAAGAAGAAGGTCTTCCCTTTATATTTGAAGGGAAAGGCATTGACATAGTTTAGGCTATGTGATGATATGGGATCATGGAACTACAACCGATTGAAATTGGAATTTCATCAGAAGTTTTATCCTATGCATCTTGTTCATCGTGATCGTAATTATATATATACTTTTTGGCCTCGCGAAGGAGAAAGCATCGCTCAAGCTTGGGGAGGCTTAAGTCAATGTTATATTCATGCCCCAATCATGAGCTCTCAAGAGAAATTACTATTCAAAATTTGTATGCTCGGCTTTCTCTCGATAATCGCTCCATGCTCGATACTTCTTGTACTGGCTCTTTTATGATGAAGGCTATTGAATTCAAATGGGATCTATTGGAAAGAATTAAACGCAACTCCGAATATTGGGATCTCGATGAAGGTAAGGAGTCAGGTATAACACCTAAGTTTGATTGTGTTAAATCTTTTATGGATACTGATGCTTTCCGTGAATTTAGCACTAAATATGGACTTGACTCTGAGATAGTAGCTTCTTTCTATGAATCCTTTGCTACTCATGTTGACCTCCCTAAGGAGAAGTGGTTTAAATATAATCCTCCCATTGAAGTAAAAGTATTTGCACCTATTAAAGTTGAAGAAAAGACTATCACTTATAATGATCATGTTGTTCCTACTGCTTATATTGAGAAACCACCTTTCGCTATTAGAATAAAGGATCATGCTAAAGCTTCAACTGTGGTTCATAAGAGTAATACTAGAACACCTACTCCCTCTGAGCAAATTAAAGTTGAACCTAGTGTTGCTATGGTTAAAGATCTCTTGGCTGATAATATTGATGGGCATGTTATTTACTTCTATGATGAAGCTGCTAGAATTGCTAGACCTGATACTAAAAATAAACATAGACCTATTGTAGGCATGCCTGTTATTTCTGTTAAAATAGGAGATCATTGCTATCATGGCTTATGTGATATGGGTGCTAGTGCAAGTGCAATACCTCATTCCTTATATAAAGAAATTATGCATGATATTGCACCTGCTGAAATAGAGGAAATTGATGTTACAATTAAGCTTGCCAATAGAGACATTATTTCACCAGTTGGGATTGTTAGAGATGTTGAAGTATTGTGTGGGGAAGTTAAATATCCTGCTGATTTTCTTGTTCTTGGTTCCCCACAAGATGACTTTTGTCCCATTATATTTGGTAGACCCTTCTTGAATACTGTTAATGCTAGGATCGATTGCAAAAAAGATGTTACTATTGGTTTGGGGATATGTCTCATGAGTTTAATTTTGCTAAATTTCGTAGACAACCCCATGATAAAGAATTGCCTAGTCAATAGGCCGCCAAGGACGAGGCCGCTTGGCGTCAGCACCAGGCAAGCTGAACTCCCAGGAGGAGGACCATGCCGCTCGTGAGGAGAAACTCACCGCGACACTCCGCGGCAAGGACGAGGAGGTCAAGGAGCTTGTCGTGCAGCGGACCCAAGAACTGGAGCAGAGGCACGAAGAGGCACTCAATGCTCAGGCCTAGGTCTATGCGAGCAAGGTGAACGAGCTGGAGGTGGAGCTGGGCCAGCTAAAGAAGCAGATCCAGGAGCTGACGGGAAGAGGGACACGGCCAAGGGCGCCTTGGCTGACATGCAGGTCGCAGTCCTCGACAAGGTTGAGCTACTCTCCACGGCCAACGAGTCCATCAAGGACCTGAAGCTGAAGCTGGAGGGTCTTGAGGGGATGCTCTCGGAGGTCAAGGTCCGGGAGGAGACCCTCACCAAGAATCTTGAGGAGGAGAGGCAGCTGCGGAAAAACGACGCCATCAACAACGTGGATTTCGTGGCGGGGGAGAAACTCTAGGTCAGTCGCCTCACTGATGTCGTTAGCAGGATCACCACGCAGTTGGCTACCATGGGGATGCCAAAGGTGAGGTACGTCCCGGAGCCGAACGTGAGTCCTAATGCCAAGCTAACACTGTTCTTCGAGGGTGTTCTCGGGGCCCTGGAGCAGTTCTTCTCCAACAGGGTGGCCTCTCTGGCCATGGAGGCCCAGAGGCTTTGCCGGGGTGCCATGACCAAGGTCCTCACCAAGGTGGCATACTGGAATCCCGACCTCGACTTCGATGCTGCACTGGAGAGCTTGCCAGAGGATGTGGACCTCGCGCCGCTCGAGGAGTGTATCGAGCCCGTCATCAGCCGCATCGACGGAGTTCGGAGGATAGAAGGCTAGCGTCGGGACTAGGCACCCCGTTTCTTATCGCCGCTGCAGGTTCATGACCAAGACAATTTTTATCTTTAGTTAGAACCGCGGCAACAATTCATGTAATATAACTCTGAAGTGCTCTAGAAATGATGCATGATATTTTCCCGTTTGATCTCCCTTTGTATGTCCACCCTACGTTAACTGGGTAGGCTTGCCGGCGCGGAAACCCAGGCCGCGGTGCCTTGAGGACGGATCCCCAATGGCCTGTCGGGTACGCTTGCTACCGGGCAAACCACCGCTCACTGCTCTTAACATAGCCGCTCGAGCTATCGAGCGGACTCAAGACAGAACGAGAGGGTTGTCAATCGCAGAAGGCCACCCTGCCATTCTCGACGCACCCGCTCGAACTGTTGAGCGGACTCGAAACGGAACGAGGGCATTGCCATTAGTGGTAGGGCCCCATTGCGTGCAGGTTTTCCATACACAAGGCAAGATCATCGAGGACGCTATCCTTATATATAAAAAGAAATTACTCAAAGTTTTGCATGACTTAGCTTTTCTGTCGCTGCGTGAGCGTTCACTGCGTCCACCGAGGACGTCACTTGTTCGGTCATAGTGGCACACAGGAGGTGGAAAGGTGCATCTCAGCTAAGTCTATCCTCTGGCACCGTCGGACAAACGCATTTAATGCGCTGCCTACATGCCCCTCTTGCTTTATCAGGGATGGCAAGGAAGCTCATCCCAGCTGTCGTCGCCTCGCATGGCTCCGACGCACGTCCGAGCTGATGAGGCGTTGTAGCACCACATTGGCTGGCTGCTGGGCTGGCGTGATGGTGGAGCCTTCACAAAGATCTGCATGCCACCACGCAGGTGCTTGCTGAGTAGGTGTGGAGGCCGCACGCTCCCACGCTGACGCCTGCCCAACTGGTTGAGCTAGCAGCCGCATGGGAGCGGTGATAGAGTCTTGGCAGATGTGGGCCTGGCTACGGCCCCGCAGACGTCCTCGGCAAGGGTCTTGCCGAGGGCCCGGCAAGGGTCTTGTCGTGGCACCGTGGCCGTCCCAAGCAAGGATCTTGCCGGGGTTCTCGTGGATTTCCTTGGCAAGGATCTCGCCAAGGATCGTCGTCTTCTGGTTCTCATCTGATCTTGCGTATTTATGATCTCTACAAATATCTGCATGCAACCATGGAGGTGCCTCCCGAGCCTTGGTTTTGATGTGGCTGATGGTGTCGGAAACCCTTGGGCTCAAGGGTGGCGCGCTCTGCTGGCGTCAGCCAAGTTGCCCCGGCAAGGATCTTGCCAGGGCTGTGGAAGCCTCCCCGGCAAGAGTCTTGCTGGGGGAGTCCACCTCGCCCTCTTGCTCCCTTTGCGCCCCTGGTCTTGACATTGCTCTGGCTGTCTTGCGCTCCGGGATCCCTCCTCTGCGCTGCTCAGTGCGGCCGTGGGCGCGGCTCTGACTGCCCGTGCACGAGTAAAGGGGTGCAAAAGGAGAGCCCCTACTTTTGTACACCGACATCAGCCTCCTGATTGGAATTTACCATTTGAAATTATGTGTGATGCTAGTGATTATGTTGTAGGGGTTGCTCTAGGGCAAAGAGTTGATAAGAAATTAAATGTTATCCAATATGCTAGTAAAACTCTAGACAGTGCCCAAAGAAATTATGCTACTACTGAAAAAGAATTTTAAGCAGTTGTATTCGCTTGTGATAAGTTCAGGCCTTATATCGTTGATTCTAAAGTAACTGTTCACACTGATCATGCTGCTATTAAATATCTTAT
Organism: Triticum monococcum; assembly: GCA_034509565.1. Lineage (NCBI taxonomy): Eukaryota > Viridiplantae > Streptophyta > Magnoliopsida > Poales > Poaceae > Triticum > Triticum monococcum. The sequence continues at coordinate 445,842,764 of CM067845.1, forward strand.
GGAAAAGAAAGATGCTAAACCTAGACTTATTAGATGGGTTCTCTTGCTACAAGAATTTGATTTGCATATTATTGATAGCAAGGGAGCTGAGAACTCTATTGCAGACAACTTGTCTAGGTTAGAGAATGTTCTTGATGACCCACTACCTATTGATGATAGCTTTCCTGATGAAAAATTAGCTATCATAAATGCTTCTTGTACTGCTCCATGGTATGCTGATTATGCTAATTATATTGTTGCTAAATTTATACCACCTAGTTTCACATACCTGCAAAAGAAAAAGTTCTTCTATGATTTAAGGCATTACTTTTTGGATGACCCACACCTTTATAAAGAAGGAGTAGATGGTGTTATTAGACGTTGTGTACATGAGCATGAACAGGAACAGATCCTACGCAAGTTTCACTCTGAGGCTTATGGAGGACACCATGCTGGAGATAGAACTACACATAAGGTATTGCAATCTAGTTTTTATTGGCCTACTCTCTTCAAAGATGCCCGTAAGTTTGTCTTGTCTTGTGATGAATGTCAAAGAATTGGTTACATTAGTAGACGTCAAGAAATGCCTATGAATTATTCACTTGTTATTGAACCATTTGATGTTTGGGGCTTTGATTATATGTGATTGTTTCCTTCCTCTAATGGGTATACACATATTTTAGTTGTTGTTGATTACGTTACTAAGTGGGTAGAAGCTATTCCAACTAGTAGTTCTGATCATAACACCTCTATTAAGATGCTTAAAGAAGTTATTTTTCTGAGGTTTGGAGTCCCTAGATATTTAATGACTGATGGTGGTTCACATTTTATTCATGGTGCTTTTCGTAAGATGCTTGCTAAGTATGATGTTAATCATAGAATTGCATCTCCATATCACCCACAGTCTAGTGGTCAAGTAGAACTGAGCAATATAAAGCTTAAATTAATTTTGCAAAAGACTGTTAATAGATCTAGAAAGAATTGGTCCAAGAAACTTGATGATGCATTATGGGCTTATAGAACTACATATAAAAATCGTATGGGTATGTCTCCGTATAAGATGGTTTATGGAAAATCATGTCACTTACCTCTCGAACTAGAACATGAGGCATATTGGGCCATTAAAGAGCTCAATTATGATTTCAAACTTTCCTGTGAGAAGAGGCTTTTTGACATTAGCTCACTTGATGAATGGAGAACCCAGGCCTATGAGAATGCCAAACTGTTTAAAGAAAAAGTTAAAAGATGGCATGATAAAAGGATACAAAATGTGAGTTTAATGTAGGTGATTATGTATTATTATACAACTCTCGTTTATGATTTTTTGCAGGAAAACTCCTCTCTAAATGGGAAGGTCCTTACATCATCGAGGAGGTCTATCATTCCAGTCCCATAAAAATCAACAACTTCGAAGGCACAAATCCGAGTGTGGTGAACGGTCAAAGAATTAAACATTATATCTCACGTAATCCTTTGAATGTTGAAACCAATGTTACTGAAACCATAACCCCGGATGAATACATAAAGGACACTTTCCAGAACATTTCAGACTCCGAAAAGGAATAGGTATGAGGTACGATAAGTAAACCGACTCCAAAACAGTTCTAATAGCAATTTTTCTCCGTTTTGGAATATTTAGGAAAATAGGAAAATAAGAAGCAGTCCGGAAAGGACACGGGGCTTCCACGAGGGTGGAGGGCGTGCCCTAACCCCCTGTGCGCGCCCCCCTGCCTCATGGGCACCTCGTGTGCCCTCCGGACTCCGTTTTCTTGCACGATACTTCTTCTGGTCGGTAAAAATTCATTATATAATATCCCGAAGGTTTTGATCACTGTACCACACAAATATCTTCCATTTTTGTTTCAAGTTGTTTTCTGCCAGGGTTGTCAAGGCCAGGCCTCATGTCGTCTCCCTCCTCCTCCAACAATGAGGGCAACAATGCTTGGCTAATGAACATAGAGCTGAAGGGAGAAGAGCCTGAAGAGATCAACAAGGATGATGGGATCGAGAAGGCCATGGGGGATAAAGTTCTGGCAGCAGTAGACGAAGACATCCTTCAACCTCATCACAATCTCTTTACCCCGATGGAGATTGAAGCTTTCAAGATGATTGAGTTAGCTCGAATTCAAAACAAGTATCTCACAAGTGAAAATATTTTGATGAAAGAGCATATCGTCGCACTCAAGTGCATTATCCGCAAATTGGAGGACCTCCTACGCTCGATGTGCGATTATCCATCATCACCAACACCTTCTTCACCAACAAAGGAGACATAAACACATGGGTATGGGCACTCCCCTTGGCAACTGCCAAGCTTGGGGGAGTGCCCCGGTATTGTATCACCATCACACTTTTATCTTTACCGTTTTTCTTAGTTCGATCCTTTTGGTAATATCTTGATCTAGTAGAATCAAGTTTTAGCATGGTCTAGTTTTTAGTTTTGCCTTATGATCCTTCTATGTAACCGAGTCCGTGAGCTATATATAATAAAGATTAGTGTTGAGTCAAGGGCTTGATTATCTTGCTATGATCTTGAGGGAATAAAATAAAAGAGAAAGAATAAAAAGTATTAAAGAGATCATATGGATCTTATGGAGAGTAATGACTTCACATATAAAGAGTATGATGAATAAAAGTTGTTGAGAGTTGACAAACATGGTTTTGGTCATCATTGCAATTAATAGGAACTAATAAAGAAAGAGAAGTTTTCACATATAAATATACTATCTTGGACATCTTTTATGATTGTGAGCACTCATTAAAATATGACATGCTAAAGAGTTGACGTTGGACAAGGAAGACAATGTAATGGGTTATGTTTTCTTACATCTGAAATAAATTATATTGTCATGGATCATCCAACATGTTGAGCTTGCCTTTCCCCCTCATGCTAGCCAAATTCTTTGCACCAAGTAGAGATACTACTAGTTCTTCCAAACATCCTTAAACCTAGTTTTGCCATGAGAGTCCACCATATCTACCTATGGATTGAATAAGATCCTTTAAGTAAGTTGTCATTGTTGCAAGCAATAAAAATTGCTCTCTAAATATGTATGACTTATTAGTGTGGAGAAAATAAGCTTTATACGATCTTGTGATGTGGAAGAAATAAAAGCGACGGACTGCATAATAAAGGTCCATATCACAAGTGGCAATATAAAGTGATGTTCTTTCGCATTAAGATTTTGTGCATCCAACCATAAAATCACATGGCAACCTCTGCTTCCCTCTGCGAAGGGCCTATCTTTTATTCTTGTCTTATACTTCATACAAGAGTCGTGGTGATCTTCACCTTTCCTTTTTACATTTTATCCTTTGGCAAGCACAATGGGTTGGAAAGATCCTAATATATATAGCTAATTGGATGTGAGTTTTCATGAACTATTATTAGTGACATTACCCTTGAGGTAAAAGGTTGGGAGGCAAAAACTGTAAGCCCCTATCTTTCTCTGTGTCTGACTAAAACTTCATAACCATAAATATTGAGTGAGTGTTAGCAATTGTGAAAGACTAAATGATGGTTGAGTATGTGGACCTGCTGAAAAGCTCTTATATTGACTCTTTCCTATGTTATGATAAATTGAAATTGCTTCAATGACTGAGATTATAGTTTTTCGGTTCTCAATGAAGTTTCTGATTCATACTTGAAATTGTGATTGAATTGTCACTTTAGCATAAGAGATCATATGACAATATATATATATATATGTTGTTGTTCTAAGAATGATCATGATGCTCTCATGTCCATATTTTATTTTTATTGACACGTCTATCTCTAAACATGTGGACATATTTTTCGATATCGGCTTTCGCTTGAGGACAAGCGAGATCTAAGCTTGGGGGAGTTGATGCGTCCATTATGCATCATGCTTTTATATCGATATTTATTACATTATGGGCTGTTATTACACATTATGTCACAATACTTATGCCTATTCTCTCTTATTTTACAAGGTTTACATGAAGAGGAGGAATGTCGGCAGCTGGAATTCTGGGCTAGAAAAGGAGCAAATATTAGAGACCTATTCTGCACAACTCCAAAAGTCCTGAAACTTCATGGGAGCAAGTTTCAGAATATATAAAAAATATTGGGTGAAAGAAGTACCAGAGGGGGCCACCCATCATCCATGAGGGTGGGGGCGCGCCCTACCCCCCTGGGCGTGCCCCCTGCCTCGTGGGCCTCCTGGCAGCCCTCTAATGCCCATCTTTGGCTATATGGAGTCTTTCATCAAGGAAAAAATCATAAGCAAGCTCACGGGACGAAACTCCGCCGCCACAAGGCGGGACCTTGGCGGAACCAATCTAGGGCTCCGGCGGAGCTGTTCTGCCAGGGGCACTTCCCTCCGGGAGGGGGAAATCATCACCATCGTCATCACCAACGATCCTCTCATCGAGAGGGGGTCAATCTCCATCAACATCTTCACCAGAACCATCTCATCTCAAACCCTAGTTCATCTCTTGTATCCAATCTTTGTCCCAAAGCCATAGATTGGTACCTGTGGGTTGCTAGTAGTGTTGATTACTCCTTGTAGGTGATGCTAGTTGGTTTACTTGGTGGAAGATCATATGTTCATATCCATTATGCATATTAATACCCCTCTGATTATGAACATGAATATGATTTGAGAGTAGTTACATTTGTTCTTGAGGACATGGGAGAAGTCTTGCTACAAGTAGTCATGTGAATTTGGTATTCGTTCGATATTTTGATAAGATGTATGTTGTCTTTCCTCTAGTGGTGTCATGTGAACGTCGACTACATGATAGTTCACCATTGTTTCGGCCTAGAGGGAGGCATTGGGAAGTAGTAAGTAGATGATGTGTTGTTAGAGTGACAGAAGCTTAAACCCTAGTTTATGTGTTGCTTCGTAAGGGGCTGATTTGGATCCATATGTTTCATGCTATGGTTAGGTTTACCTTAATACTTATGTTGTAGTTGCGGATGCTTGCAATAGGGGTTAATCATAAGTGGGATGCTTGTCCAAGGAAGGACAGTACCCAAGCACCGGTCCACCCACATATCAAATTATCAAAGTACGGAACGCGAATCATATGAGCGTGATGAAAAGTAGCTTGACGATAATTCCCATGTGTCCTCGGGAGCGCTTTCCTTTATATAAGAGTTTGTCCAGGCTTGTCCTTTGCTACAAAAAGGATTGGGCCATCTTGCTGCACCTTATTTACTCTTATTACTTGCTACCCATTACAAATTACCTTATCACAAAACTATCTGTTACCGATAATTTTAGTGCTTCCAGAGAATAGCTTGCTGAAAACCGCTTATCATTTCCTTCTGCTCCTCGTTGGGTTCGACACTCTTACTTATAGAAAATGCTATGATAAATCCCCCACACTTGTGGGTCATAAGAGTCCTCAAGACAAGGACCTTCAAGAAGAAGCTCGAGGTCTGCGGTAGGGGCTAGCTTGATGAGCTCCATCTGTGTTGTGGTTCGTCCGCACCACCGCGACCAAGTCGAGCGGCGAAACTCCAGTCTTCCTTGTCTACGGAGCTGAAGCGGTTCTCCCACATGAGGTCAGGGATCGCTCCGCGTGGGTCTTGGCATTTGACGAGGCACACCAGGACGCCAAGCGGGGGATGGACCTCGTGTTGGGGAAGGAACACCGCCATCAAGCCTCGCTCCGAGCGGCAAGGTACCAGCAGGCGCTAAAGCGGTATCACTGTCGCAGTGTCCGCTCCAAGACGCTCGAGGTGGGAGATCTCGTCCTACGGCGGGTGCTCTCCAGGGAAGGGCTGCATAAGCTTTCACCCATGTGGGAGGGCCCGTTTAGGGTCGCTCGTGTCTCCAGGCCTGGCACCGCACGCCTGGAGAGAGACGACGATATCCCCATCCAGAACGCCTGGAACATCCAGCACCTCCGGAAGTTCTACCCTTGAAGCAAGGCCTAGTGCCTGTGAAGGTCTCTGCTCGTGACACTCTCACGTAATAATGAGTGGGGCTGTACATGCCCCGGAGTCTCCAGAGAGCCGCCCTCGGGCCTCGGGGGCTCCCTCCCACGTCCTAGTGGTAGCACTTAGCTCCACGCTGGTGAGAATACTAGACTAGGTGTCGGACGGGGATGTTCATTTGCTTGCTTTCTGTAGTTGGTTTGCAATCTTTCTTAATGAAATTTGGAGTTCTTGCATTTTGGATTGCCAAGTTGGGTTTCCCCCTCGCCTTTTCTCTTAACCGCCGGTCTCGGCCCAGGAGGGGAGGCAGTTGTCCGTCGCCTTTCCTTGCGCGTCTCGCGCACGGGGGCAAGGTAGGTATGTGCGTGCGTGTCGGGCCCGCCCCGTGCCACGAACATAATTCGCCACAGCCCTGTCCCCCAGGGCCTTGGCTTTTTCTATCCTCGCGAGACGCCCTCGAGTAGGCTCATGACCTACGCACCCTCTTAACGTCCATGCCCCCTGGGTACGGCGACGCGGTGCACTAAGCCGCGACTAGCCCATACCTAAGGGGTCGCGCAGGGAAGAACAAGACGCCCGACCAAGTTTTCCAACAATTCCACAGCTTCAAGATGTCTCCCGAGGCCAATGGCCCCTAAGCCGCCAGCAAGAGGGCCTCCTCAGATAACGAAGTGTGCGCTCCCACGAGGAGGGAAACTACCACGAGCGTATCAAGCTAAGTTATCCTACCATACCTATTTGGAGCATGAGCACCACAACATAACGTCAGAACAATAAACATAGCATAGCAGCATAAATGCCATGGTTCATTACATGCCCCAGCAGGGCCCTCTGCTTTCTCTTTCAAATGCAGGAAGAAAGGAAAGATTAAAAAAAAGCGGCTCGAGTGACCGTAGTAGCTCACGAGGCCTGGTTCCAAGGGCCTCTTGTACTTAGCTCAGCGAGAGCCTTCCTCACGCTTCACTGAAGCATGGCGACGAGACGACCCACCACAGTCCTCAAAGCAAGGCCGGCGGCATGGCGATTGGTCGTAGCCACCGCTGTTGGTGCTCTTGCTGGAGAAGGAGCTGCCACCGCTGGACAAACTGCGGCCGTCGCCAAGGGCGAGCTCGCCCTCAGCGTCGTGACGGCCGTCGTCAAGGTTGAGCTCGTTGTCGTCGCTGTCTTCAGGGCAGCACCCTGCGCGGCGACCATCTTCCCTAAACACCCTCACGAACAGGGTCGCGATGCCATCATACTTGAAGTGGAGGGTGCACCTCCCGCTCAGGCCGCACGTGCGGGCGAACGTCTGCCAGCCGCGGGCAGGGCCACGCTGCCCGCGGCGGAGACCTCGACCGCAACCTACAAGGCCTTGCTACAGCAGCCATCGGCCTGCAGCCAGAGACCATCAAGACCCATGGCCGGCAGCTCGCCGGTGAAGGAGCATGGAAGACTGGAGCTAGGTGTCGGCCGGCTTCTCCGACCACACAACGAACTCAGGGAGCACGCCGGCCGAGTGAAAGCGCGGCATGGGAGGTCACGCGACCATGGCGCACCTCCCCTCCTCGCAAGGGCTGCCTCGCCCCCGGTGGCACCCACCACGAGAAGAAGAGCCGCCAAGGCACGCTCGCGCCCTCAAGAATCCACCGCAGGGGTCGCGGCATGCTTGCGCGGGCGGCCTCACCCTCTCTTGGTAGGTGGCGAGTCAGGTCCCTCCTTGGGGGCCTTCCCCTTCTCAGCAGCGGAGAACTTCCTTGTCGGCGCCATGGGAACTGCAGCAAGATGGAGAGGCGAGAAAGAAGAAGAGGAAGCGGACTGCAAGAAGATAGAGATGAGCAAGGGGGCTCTACCCCTTCCCTCACTGATAGCCAGGAGGAGGCCAACCGCCCGCCTCCATGATCACACATAATGATGGTTTTCCTCTGCATGCGGCAGGGTCTCGTCAAGTCGAGCGGTTGCCAAGGCAGCATGCGGAAGCGGAGGTGCCCACGTCCCATCAACCTCCATGCATCGACCAAGGCCACAGGCGGTTGGGGCTCGTGGCGCTCCGCACTTGTCCTTTGGCTTCACCTCGAAGCCAAGTACGAGTGCTCCTTGGGCCTGGGGGCTACTGTCGGTGTCCTGGGAACAGGGGTACCCATACTTGCCTGCCTGCAGCCCACGGTGTGGCTCCATCGGCGGCCCGGTACGGCCCAGTTTCAACAACAACGACCCAAGACCCTCGCGAGGGGCCAAGCCTCGTGAGGCGGACGACACCAAGACCTTCCTGGGGGCGGCCTCGCTAGGTTGGCTCCCAAGGAGCAAACATATCAAGGCAATGTGCACCTAACGACGTTCACATGACGTGAGCCATGACGACCAAGGCCAGGCAGGCGCCAGCGGGCGCAGTGTACTAGTTTCCTCTTTGGTGCCAAGGAAGAAAGCGCAGGCGCGGAGTCCCGAGGAATCAAGCAAAGGTTTCCATATCGGTGCAACAAGACCAAGACCGCCAGGACGACAGGACGGAGGTCATCGCGGAGCCCACTGCAGCGTCACCACCAGAGCCTTTGCATGCGAAGACTACTTTTGTTAGGATAACTTGTACTAGTTGTCTCCCTTTGAATTTGCCGTTATGGGATCCCTTCCCGCCTACATTTGGGAAGAGGACCAAGGCCGCTATAAATAGGACCTAGCTACCACCGAACATGGGGGATCGAATCTAGACCATCCTCTCACCCACCAGCTCATCGAGCTCAAGAACACCTCACCTTCTGAGGCTGTTCATCCACTGTACTAGTTCATCCTCAGCCCCTCAAGGCAATCCACCACAAAGCTGGAGTAGGGTATTACACCGCAAGGTGGACCGAACCAGGATAAACTGTTGTGTCCCTTGTCCCTCGGGTTCATCGAGCTAGGATGTGGAATCGTTGGGTCGGCGGATTGGGAAGAGGGAGTTCTTCATACGCACCCCAGTGTTTGAACCTCTCAAGGGTTTGCGGAACCCCGAATCCGACAACCGTGTATCCAAAACAGCAAGGGGGAACCCGAGGAATCACCCCTGATGGATTCCCACTCAATATAACCGTCGAGGTGAACTAAGGAGGAATCATCCTCGAAGGTTCACTCTTGATGGGTTGCTCGATAGAGTAGTAATCAGAAGTGGTGAAGGAGGAATCACCCGCCATAGACCATGACCGATTAACTACACTACAGAGATCTCATCAGAAGTGTTATACGACATATCACCCTTGGCACTCGATAATAATCTTGCAGTGTCATACAACTAAGGGGGTGTGATGTGATGTGTCGGGCTCTGGACGTCTATCACGTTGACTGAGTCATCGAACATAAAGCAGGGGCAACTGGGACAAGGTGAGGGGTCACTGGTGGATCACTAACCAACCTATACTAAATAGTTTACGATAAGCGGGTAAGGTACAAGAGCAGGTTACAAAAACAGGCTATGCATCAGAATAGGATCATACAAAAGCAGTAGCAGTTCTAATGCAAGCATGAGGGAGAAGGAATGGGCGATATCAGAATGTTCAAGGAGGTTTGCTTGCCCAAAAGCTTTGCAGACGAAAACAGATCCTCGACGGTGAAGTAGTCGATGACCAGTTCAACAGCGGTCTCGAGGTCTACCGGAGAAGAAGAAGGGGGAAGAAACAATAAATAATAGGCCTAAAAATGCAACAGAAAGCATGACATGACAGTAGGCTATGCTAGGCGTCGCCTAGCACAGTGCTACTCGTTACACATGAAGCGGGAAAAAATCTGGGAATGTTTTCCCTGTGTTTGGGAGTTTCTAAACAGATGAAAGTGAGGGGATGGTTCCTTGGTCATCATGCTAGAGGCATGCGACAGATGAACGGATTGCATTTTCGGATTCATTGGATTTTCTGAGCAATGTTCATATATAAATTATTTTCATCTGAGTTACAGTTTATTTTATATGATTTTCCGAAGTTTTAAACATTTTCTAAAAGTTAAATTAATTCAAAAATAAAATAATAAATGCTAAGTGCACCAAAAAATGCACCCAGCAGAGTGCAACAATGGCTGCCAGTGGACCTAGTTGACTGTTGACTCAGCAGTCAACTATGGACCATTGACTGGTCAAATGGGTCCAGTGGACCCACATGTCATCGACAAGGGTAGCCTAGTCAGCTGGTTAGACTGGTCAATGCTACCTCTTGAGCTTGTGTTGGTTTTTCCCTTGAAGAGGAAAGGGTGATGCAGCAAAGTAGCGTAAGTATTTCCCTCAGTTTTGAGAACCAAGGTATCAATCCAGTAGGAGACAACGCGACAAGCCACCGAATACCTGCACAAACAAACACCAATTGCAACCAACGCGAGAAAGGGGTTGTCAATTCCTTCATGGTTATTCGCAAAGTGAGATCTGATAGAGATGGATAAACGGTAAAGTAATATTTTTGATATTTTTGGTTTATGGAACGGAAAGTAAAAGACTGCAAAAGAAAGTAAATAGGAAACTAGAATTGTAGATCGGAAACTTATATGATGGAAAATAGACCCGGGGGCCATAGGTTTCACTAGAGGCTTCTCTCAAGATAGAAATTAATACGGTGGGTGAACAAATTACTATTGGGCAATTGATAGAAAAGCGCAAAGTTATGACGATATCTAAGGCAATGATCATGAATATAGGCGTCACATCTGTGTCAAGTAGACCGAAACGATTCTGCATCTACTACTATTACTCCACACATTGACCCCTATCTAGCATGCATCTAGAGTATTAAGTTCATAAGAACAGAGTAACGCATTGAGTAAGATGACATGATGTAGCGGGATTAACTCAAGCAATATGATGAAAACCCCATCTTGTTATCCTCGATGGCAACAATACAATGCGTGTCTTGCTGCCCCTACTGTCACTAGGAAAGGACACCGCAAGATTGAACCCAAAGCTAAGAACTTCTCCCATTGCAAGAAAAACCAATCTAGTTGGCCAAACCAAATCGATAGTTCGAAGAGACTTGCAAAGATATCAAATCATGCATAAAAGAATTCAGAGGAGATTCAAATAATATTCGTAGATAAGCTGATCATAAATCCACAATTCATCGGATCTCGGCAAACACACCGCAAAAGAGTATTACATCGAATAGATCTCCAAGAACACCGAGAGAACTTTGTATTGAGAATCAAAGAGAGAAAAGAAGCTAGCCATCTAGCTACTAGCAATGGACCCATAGGTCTGTGGTAAACTACTCATGCTTCATCGGAGAGGCAATGGTGTTGATGTAGAAGCCCTCCGAGGTCGAATCCCCCTCCGGCAGGATGCCGGAAAAGGCCCCAAGATGGGATCTCACGGGTACAGAAGGTTGCGGTGGTGGAAAAGTGGTTTCGTGGATCTCCTGGAAGTTTTTGGGGTATAAGAGTATATATAGGAGGAAGATCTAGGTCAGGAGGCCACCGAGGGGCCCACGAGGTTGGGGGCACGCCCCACCACCCTGGGCGCACCCTCCACCCTTGTGGCCACCTCGTGGCTCTTCTGACTTGCACTCCAAGTCTCCTGGGTGTCTTCTGGTCCAAGAAAAATCATCGCAAAAGTTTTGTTCCGTTTGGACTCCGTTTGGTATTCCTTTTCTGCGAAACTCTAAAACAAGGAAAAAACAAAAATTGGCAGTGGGCTCTAGGTTAATAGGTTAGTCCCAAAAATCATATAAAATAGCATATTAATGCATATAAAACATCCAAAACAGATAATATAATAGCATGGAACAATCAAAAATTATAGATACTTTGGAGACCTATCAGTCAACTGGGTCAACTGGGCCCAGTGGGACCCAGTTGTCATACACTGCTAGTTTAACAGTGTTTAAATTAGTTAGAATAACTTAATTAGTCAGCAGGACCAGTATGTCAGTGAGTGTATTAATTCATGGTTTTATTTAAACATAAACCTAATTATCTTCTGTCGACCCGCGTGTCAGTGGAACAGGGGTTAGTTTAGCGCGCTAATTAAGTCCCTGCCGACCCGGGCCCACGAGTTAGTGATGCGGGCTGGGCTTTAACTCGCGCGTGAACCGGCGACAAGGCCAGGCGCGGCCGAGGCCCACTAGAGTTGTTCTTCAACAACCATACGACGCGTAGGTGGGCTCTACCGAAAGCGGCGAGCGCGGCGGAGCAGAAGGTGGTGGTGGGTGGCGCGGGGGCGGTCTCAGACGATTGTGGCGACGACGCGCGGCGGCGGTGGAGCTCGGGCCTACACAGACGCGCCCAAGCATGGGGTGAGGACAGGGAGTAGGGCGTGCGGAATGCATCCACGCGTAGGCGGGCACGACAAGCACAGCCCCAGGGTGAGGCAGGGCGTGCCCCTGGCGGTAGGGGCGTGCTACCTCTTGAGCATGCGTTGGTTTTCCCTTGAAGAGGAAAGGGTGATGAAGCAAAGTAGCATAAGTATTTCCCTCGGTTTTTGAGAACCAAGGTATCAATCCAGTAGGAGATAATGCACAAGTCACCTAGTACCTGCACAAACAACCAAGAACCTTGCAACCAATGCGATAAAGGGGTTGTCAATCCCTTCACGGTCACTCGCAAAAGTGAGATCTGATAAAGATGGTAAGATAAATATTTTTGGTATTTTTATTTTATAGATTGGAAAGTAAAGATTGCAAAATAGTAAACGAGATGCGATGTAAATAAAAGAGATGCAATATAATAAGAAAGAGACCCGGGGGCCATAGGTTTCACTAGTGGCTTCTCTCAAGATAGCATGTATTACGGTGGGTGAACAAATTACTGCCGAGCAATTGATCGAAAAGCGCATAGTTATGAAGATATCTAAGACAATGATCATGAATATAGGCATCACGTCCGTGTCAAGTAGACCGAAACGATTCTGCATCTACTACTATTACTCCACACATCGACCGCTATCCAGCATGCATCTAGAGTATTAAGTTCATAAGAACAGAGTAACGCTTTAAGCAAGATGACATGATTTAGAGGGATAAACTCAAGAAATATGGTATAAACCCCATCTTTTTATCCTCGATGGCAACAATACAATAAGTGCCTTTCTGCCCCTACTGTCACTGGGAAAGGACACCGCAAGATTGAACCCAAAGCTAAGCACTTCTCCCATTGCAAGAAAGATCAATCTAGTAGGCCAAACTAAACTGATAATTTGAAGAGACTTGCAAAGATATCAAATCATGCATATAAGAATTCAGAAAAGAACCAAATAATATTCATAGATAATCAAGTTCATAAATCCACAATTCATCGGATCTCGGCAAACACACCGCAAAAGAGTATTACATCGAATAGATCTCCAAGAACATCAAGGAGAACTTTGTATTGAAGATCAAAGAGAGAGAAGAAGCCATCTAGCTAATAACTATGGACCCAAATGTCTGTGGTAAACTACTCGCACTTCATCGGAGAGGCTATGGTCTTGATATAGAAGCCCTCCGTGATCGATTCCCCTTCCGACAGATCGCTGAAAAAGGCCCCAAGATGGGATCTCATGGGTAGAGAAGGTTGCGGCGGTGGAAAAGTGGTTTCGTGGCTCCTCCTGATGTTTCCAGGGTATAAGAGTATATATATATAGGCAAAAGAAGTATGTCAGTGGAGCTTTGTGGGGCCCACGAGGTTGGGGGCGCGCCTACCCCATGGGCGCGCCCTCCTGCCTCATGGCCACCTCGGGGAGTTCCAGACTTCCACTCCAAGTCTCCTAGTTTGCTTTCGGTCCAAGAAAGATCATCGCGAAGGTTTCATTCTATTTGGATTCCGTTTGGTATTCCTTTTCTGCGAAACTATAAAATAGGGAAAAAAACAAAAACTGGCACTGGGCCTCCGGTTAATAGGTTAGTCCCAAAAATAATATAAAAGAGCATATTAAAGCCCATTAAACATCCAAAATAGATAATATAATAGCATGGAACAATCAAAAATTATAGATACATTGGAGACGTATCAAGCATCCCCAAGCTTAATTCCTGCTCGTCCTCGAGTAGGTAAATGATAAAAATAGAATTTGTGATGTGGAATGCTACCTAACATATTTATCAATGTAATTTTCTTTATTGTGGCATGAATGTTCAGATCCGAAAGATTGAAAAAAGTTTAATATTGACATAAAAATAATAATACTTCAAGCATACTAACAAAGCAATTATGTCTTCTCAAAATAACATGGCCAAAGAAAGTTCATCCCTACAAAATCATATAGTTTGGTTATGCTCCATCTTCGTCACACAAAATATTCAAATCATGCACAATCCCGATTACAAGCCAAGCAATTGTTTCATACTTTAGTATTCTCAAACTTTTTCAACTTTCACGCAATACATGAGCATGAGCCATGGACATAGCACTATAGGTGGAATAGAGTGGTGGTTATGGAGAAGACAAAAAGGAGGAAGATGGTCTCACATCAACTAGGCATATCCATGGGCTATGGAGATGCCCATCAATGGATATCAATGTGAGTGAGTAGGGATTGCCATGCAACGGATGCATTAGAGCTACAAATGTATGAAAGCTCAACAAAAGGAACTAAGTGGGTGTGCATCCAACTTGCTTGCTCATGAATACCTACGGCATTTGTGGAAGCCCATCATTGGAATATACAAGGCAAGTTCTATAATGAAAATTTCCCACTAGTATATGAAAGTGACAAAATAAGACTCTCTATCATGAAGATCATGGTGCTACTTTGAAGAACAAGTGTGGAAAAAGGATAGTAGCATTGTCCCTTCTCTATTTTTCTCTCTTTTTTTGTTTCCTCACATGGGACAATGCTCTAATAATGATGATCATCACACTTCTATTTATTTACAAATCAAAGATTACAACTCGATACTTAGAACAAAAATATGACTCTATATGCGTGCCTCCGGCGGTGTACCGGGATGTGCAATGAATCAAGAGTGACATGTATGAAAAAATTATGAATGGTGGCTTTTCCACAAATACGATGTCAACTACATGATCATGCAAGGCAATATGACAATGATGGAGCGTGTCATAATAAACGGAACGGTGGAAGGTTGCATGGCAATATATCTCGGAATGGCTATGGAAATGCCATAATAGGTAGGTATGGTGGCTGTTTTAAGGAAGGTAAATGGTGGGTTTATGGTACCTGCGAAAGTTGTGCGGTACTAGAGAGGCTAGCAACGGTGGAAGGGTGAGAGTGCGTATATCCATGGACTCAACATTAGTCATAAAGAACTCACATACTTATTGAAAAAATCTACAAGTCATCAAAAACCAAGCACTACGTGCATGCTCCTAGGGGTATAGATTGGTAGGAAAAGACCATCGCTCGCCCGACCGCCACTCATAAGGTAGACAATCAAAGAAATACCGCATGCTTCAAATTTGTTACACAACGGTTACCATACGTGCATGCTACGGGACTTGCAAACCTCAACACAAGTATTTCTCAAATTCACAACTACTCAACTAGCATGACTCTAATATCACTGTCCTCATGTCAAGCATCAAACTTCTCATAGTATTCAACGCACTTTATATGAAAGTTTTTATTATACCCATCTTGGATGCCCATCATATTAGGACTAGTTTTATAGCCAAAACAAATTACCATGCTATTCTAAAAGACTCTCAAAATAATATAAGTGAAGCATGAGAGATCAATAATTTCTATAAAATAAAACCACCACTGTGCTCTAAAAAGATATAAGTGAAGTACTAGAGTATTCTAATAAATTCTGATTCATGGATATAAGTGAAGTACTAGAGTATTCTAATAAATTCTGATTCATGCGTGTCTCTCCCAAAAGGTGTGTACAGCAAGGATGATTGTGGTAAACTAAAAAGCAAAGACTCAAATCATACAAGACGCTCCAAGCAAAACACATATCATGTGGTGAATAAAAATGTAGCCTCAAGTAAAGTTACCGATAGACAAAGACGAAAGAGGGGATGCCTTCCGGGGCATCCCCAAGCTTAGGCTTTTGGTTGTCCTTGAATTTTACTTTGGGTGCCTGGGGCATCCCCAAGCTTAGGCTCTTGCCACTCCTTGTTCCAAAATCCATCAAATCTTTACCCAAAAACTTGAAAACTTCTCTATGGTTCATACCCCCCGATACTAGCCATAGATGCATCAAAATAAGCAAACAACATGCGAAAAACAGAATTGGTCAAAAAAAGAACAGTCTGTAGCAATCTGGATGTTTGAAATACTTCTGTAACTCCAAAAATTCTGAAAACTTAGGATGACCAGGAAAATTTGTATATTGATCTACTGCAGTTGGTATTGGTATTTTATCGCTCTCTGGTAAAAATGAAAATTATTTTTGTGAGCACATACTTCCTATTTTTATCAGCAAGATTAAGAAATAATCTCCCAAGAAGATCCTAAAGGCTTTACTTGGCACAAACACTAATTCAAACATAAAAACACAATCATAACAGAGGCTAGATAAATTATTTATTACTAAATAGGAGCAAAAAGTAAAGAACAAAAATAAAATTGGGTTGCCTCCCAACAAGCGCTATCGTTTAACTTGCCTAGCTAGGCATAAAAAACAAGAATAGATCTAGGTATTGTCATCTTTGGTATGCAATCCATAAGTGGCTCTCATAATAGATTCATAAGGCAATTTAATTTTCTTCCTAGGAAATTGTTCCATGCCTTTCCTTAACGGAAATTGGAATCTAATATTTCCTTCTTTCATGTCAATAATTGCACCAATCGTTCTAAGGAAAGGTCTACCAAGAATAATAGGACATGTAGGATTGCAATCTATATCAAGAAAAATGAAATCTACGGGCACATAATTCCTATTTGCAACAATAAGAACATCATTAATCCTTCCCATATGTTTCTCAATGTTGGAATCCACAAGATGCAAATTTAAAGAACAATCATCAAATTCACTGAAACCTAGCACATCACACAAAGTTTTTGGAATCGTGGAAACACTAGCACCAAAATCACATAAAGCATATCTTTATTAATCTTTAATCTTAATTTTAATAGTAGGTTCCCACTCATCGTAAAGTTTTCTAGGGATAGAAACTTCTAGTTCAAGCTTTTCTTCATGGGATTGCATTAAAGCATCAACGATATGTTTAGTAAAAGCTTTATTTTGATTATAAGCATGAGGAGAATTTAACACGGATTGCAACAAGGAAATACAATCTATCAAAGAGCAATTGTCATAAATAAATTCCTTGAAATCCAAAATAGTGTGTTCGCTGTTATGTAATGTTTTGACCTCTTCAATCCCACTTTTATTAATTTTTGCATCAAGATCTCAAAACTCCGAATCATTGGGACGCCTTTTAACTAAAGTTGACTCATCTCTAGTCCCATATTTATCAAGATTCATACTGGAAAACAAGGATTTAATAGGAGTCACATCAATCACTTTTAAATCTTCATCATTATTATCATGAAAACTAGAAGAGCAAGCTTTTACAAAGCAATCTTTTCTAGCACGCATCCTAGCGGTTCTTTCTTTGCACTCATCAATGGAAATTCTCATGGCTTTGAGAGACTCATTGATGTCATGCTTAGGTGGAATAGATCTAAGTTTCAAAGAATCAACATCAAGAGAAATTCTACCCACGTTCCTAGCCAATTCTTCAATCTTAAGCAATTTTTCTTCAACCGAAGCATTGAAATTCTTTTCCAAATTCATAAATTCTTTAACACTAGTCTCAAAATTAGAGGGCATCTCATTAAAATTTCCATAACAGTTGTTGTAGGAATTACCATAATTATTAGAGGAATTACTAGGGAATGGCCTAGAATTAAAATTTCCTCTATGCGCATTGTTACGAAAATTGTTCCTACCAACAAAATTCACATCCATAGATTCATTATTATTCTCAATCAAAGTGCACAAAGGCATATCATTAGGATATGAAGAAACACTTTTATTAGCAAACAATTTCATAAGTTCATCCATCTTTCCACTCAAAACATTAATCTCTTCAATCGCATGAACTTTCTTACTAGTGGATCTTGCGGTGTGCCATTGAGAATAATTAACCATAATATTGTCTAGGAGTTTAGTAGCTTCTCCTAAAGTGATTTCCATAAAAGTGCCTCCCGCGGACGAATCTAAAAGATTTCTAGAAGCAAAATTCAATCCGGCATAAAAAAATTGTATAATCATCCACAACTTCAAACCATGCGTAGGGCAATTACGTATCATTAATTTCATTCTCTCACAAGCTTGTGCAACATGCTCATGATCAATTTGCTTAAAATTCATAATATCATTCCTAAGAGAGATGATTTTCGCGGGAGGAAAATACTTAGAGATAAAAGCATCTTTGCACTTATCCATGAATCAATACTATTTTTAGGCAAAGAAGAGAACCAAGTTTTAGCATGATCTCTAAGCGAAAATGGAAATAGCTTCAATTTAACAATATCATTATCCACCTCTTTCTTCTTTTGCATATCACACAAATCAACAAAGTTGTTTAGATGGGTAGAGGCATCTTCACTAGGAAGGCCAGAAAATAGATCTTTCATAACAAGATTCAACAAAGCAGTATTAATTTCACCAGATTTGGCATCGGTAGTAGGAGCAATCGGAGTGCTAATAAAATCATTGTTGTTGGTATTAGAAAAGTCACACAATTTAGTATTATCTTGAGCCATCATGACAAACAATCAATCCAACACACAAACACACAAGAAGCAAGCAAAAAGAGACAAACGAAAAAGGGGCGAATAAAAGGCAAAGTTTTTCGAAAATCGTTTTAGAAGTGGGGGGAGGAAAACGAGAGGCGAATGGCAAATAATGTAATGCGAGGGAGAAGAGTTTATGATGGGTACTTGGTATGTCTTGACTTGGCGTAGATCTCCTCGGCAACGGCGCCAGAAATCCTTCTTGCTACCTCTTGAGCATGTGTTGGTTTTCCCTTGAAGAGGAAAGGGTGATGCAGCAAAGTAGCATAAGTATTTCCCTCAGTTTTTGAGAACCAAGGTATCAATCCAATAGGAGACAATGCACAAGTCACCTAGTACCTGCACAAACAATCAAGAACCTTGCAACCAATGTGATAAAGGGGTTGTCAATCCCTTCACGGTCACTCGCAAAAGTGAGATCTGATAAAGATAGTAAGATAAATATTTTTGGTATTTTTTTATAGATTGGAAAGTAAAGATTGCAAAACAATAAACGAGATGCGATGTAAATAAAGAGATGCAATATAATAAGAAAGAGACCCGGGGCCATAGGTTTCACTAGTGGCTTCTCTCAAGATAGCATGTATTACGGTGGGTGAGCAAATTACTGCTGAGCAATTGACAGAAAAGCGCATAGTTATGAAGATATCTAAGGCAATGATCATGAATACAGGCATCACGTCCGTGTCAAGTAGACCGAAACGATTCTACATCTACTACTATTACTCCACACATCGACTGCTATCCAGCATGCATCTAGAGTATTAAGTTCATAAGAACAGAGTAACGCTTTAAGCAAGATGACATGATGTAGAGGGATAAACTCAAGCAATATGATATAAATCCCATCTTTTTATCCTCGATGGCAACAATACAATATGTGCCTTGCTTCCCCTATTGTCACTGGGAAAGGACACTGCAAGATTGAACCCAAAGCTAAGCACTTCTCCCATTGCAAGAAAGATCAATCTAGTAGGCCAAACTAAACCGATAATTCAAAGAGACTTGCAAAGATATCAAATCATGCATATAAGAATTCAGAGAACAACCAAATAATATTCATAGATAATCAAGTTCATAAATCCAAAATTCATCAGATCTCGGCAAACACACCGCAAAAGAGTACTACATCGAATAGATCTCCAAGAACATCGAGGAGAACTTTGTATTGAAGATCAAAGAGAGAGAAGAAGCCACCTAGCTAATAACTATGGACCCAAAGGTCTGTGGTAAACTACTCGCACTTCCTCGGAGGGGCTATGGTATTGATATAGAAGCCCTCCGTGATCGATTCCCCTTCCGGCAGATTGCCGAAAAAGGCCCCAAGATGGGATCTCATGGGTACAGAAGGTTGCGGCGGTGAAAAAGTGGTTTCGTGGCTCCCCCTAATGTTTCTAGGGTATAAGAGTATATATAGGTGAAAGAAGTACGTCGATGGAGCTTCGTGGGGCCCACGAAGGTGGGGGCGCAGCTACCCCCCTGGGCGCGCCCTCATAGCTCGTGGACGCCTCGCGGAGTTCCAGACTTCCACTCCAAGTCTCCTGGTTTGCTTTCGGTCCAAGAAAGATCATCGCAAAGGTTTCATTCCATTTGGATTTCGTTTGGTATTCCTTTTCTGTGAAACTCTAAAATAGGCAAAAAAACATAAGCTGGCACTAGGCCTCCGGTTAATAGGTTAGTCCCAAAAATAATAGAAGAGCATATTAAAGCCCATTAAACATCCAAAACAGATAATATAATAGAGTGGAACAATCAAAAATTATAGATACATTGGAGACGTATCAGGGCGCGACCAGGGAGACGTTGGCGGCGGCAATGGGGGAGCTCGACTGGACCGGCACTAGTGATGACTAGAGGGAGAGAGGGAGGGCGCATCAGGCGTGGCGTCTCACCACGGGGCCGAGAAGATGCTTGGGGAGGCCGGGGTGCAGCGAGGGCGACGGATCGAGCGGCGGTGTCACGGTGGTCGTGGCGGGGTAGAAGCCGGCAATGCGGTCGTCGTGGGGGCGCGGAGATCGAGCGCGAGATCGGGGAAGGCGAGGCGGAGCCCGCGGTCGTGTTGGCGAGGCGTGAGGATGGCTATGGCCACGCGGGCTAGGAGGCAGCGACGGGTATGCTCAGGCGGGCTCCCGAGCGAGAGGGAGAGGGAGAACCACGGGGGGGTGGGCGTGGCGAACCCTAGGCGAAGGGGGCGGCCTTATCTTCGCCGGGGAGGCTCGAATGGCCGGCGCGTGGCAAATCCAGGGCACGGACGCACATCCGGCGTCCAGCGTGTCGGGGAAGAAGACGACCGTGGGTGGAAAGGCAGGATGGGCCGACTGGGCTGTACCGGTGTTTTGCGGGCCTAAGCGCACAGTGGCTGGTGGCCTTTTCTCTTTTTTATTTCTTTTCTGGTTTCTCTTTTTATTTATTGTTTTTTCTTTAAAAATAAACCAAATTGACTCTTGTAAAATGTGGGAGTTTGCCACTTAAATACTATGCAATAAGCTGCACTGCCACAAAAAGTTTGAGGATTATTTGAATCCAAAAGAATTTTGTTTAACTAGCAATGATTTATTTTGGGGTTGTTTGGTCTAGTTTAAAATAGGTTAAGGGCATTTTAATAATTCAAATAATGTTGGTTTATTCATGATAATTAGTTAGTAAATTTTTGCAACCCAGCGAACATTTTTATTTTATCTTTTGAAGAAATAATAATTTGACGTTACTTTAAATTTGAATTTGAGGTTTAAATATTTATTAATTGTTTTTCGTATGGCATAATGATGATGACTTGGCATCCTTAGTGTGGAGTTACTATAGCATGATTCTCTGGGTGTTACATATCTCCTCTACTACAAGAAATCTCGTCCCGAGATTTAAGAGGCGGAGTAAGGGGAAAGTTTTGGTTACGAAATTCTAACAGATCTTCTAGTTCTTGGTTCCTCTTCTCGAAGAAGTTGATCCCTTTCGTTGATGTCTTCATTTCTCTGGGTCAAGTCATTATGATGAGGCATCATCCTTTCTTCAGGAACTCCATCGTACTTATGAAATGATAAGAGGGGAAACTCTATAAGGACGGATTTTAACAAGATTGAGCATCGGACGGTTAACTCAGGGGAAGAAGCATAAAGTACCTCTCGAGTGGATTACATGAAACACATCGAGGGCATTATAAGAGGGTACGAAAGTTTCAAGCGGGTAAGCAATCATTCGATGCCTGAAGTAAAGTGTGAAGGGAGTTCAGAGTAACGGAATAAGTATTGCGGTTGAAACCCGAATAGATCATCTCTAGGAAGGTGGCTCATGATCTACATACGAAGCCAAGCATGAGGAATAACTTTAGAAACAGGGGTGTACCACAGAGTCAGGTTTCGATCCTATGGAACTGTGGGTTATGGGCCCATCATCTGGGTTAAAAGTAGGAATAGCGGTGACATCTTGCATGGTCATGGTAGCAGGTATGTCAGAGAATAGTCTGTCAGTCATGTTGGCAACAACGTCGGTACCAAGGGCGAGGGACAAAGAGAATCATTTTCCTGCTCATTGAATGAGGCGGACCAATAGGCAAAGTTCTCGTCCATCGGTGGTTACCGAGATGTCATCAACAATAGTAACATGTTCTTACTAACAGAGTTGTACACAGAGGTTTTTACCACAGGGAACTACTACTGCTTGGATCATATAAATCATGAGAAAGGTTAAACAAAACAATGGAAAGGCAAATGTGATTATACTCGAGTATCAAGAGTATATCTTTCCCAAGTAAGGGAAGAGCATGATATACATGATAGGGCTTCAAGTATGTAACCATTTAGACAAAGGGGCAAGGAATTTATGAGGTTTACCCATACAACGGTGTTTGGATAATTGATCAAGAAAATTCAGCATTTTGCTTCCAATGTTCTTGTCGATGTTTGGGTACCACAATCATGATTCGGGGTAGCATTGACATGGTCATTAGGTAAATGTCAGACTTTGGATACACAAAGGATCCATCGGAAACAACTTATAAAATAAGTCATACAATTTCAGCAAGGAAAAGACGAGGATGTGGTCGACGGGCTCAGCAATAATTCATCAAGATTTCCATAAACATGAATTTCAACAATTAGGTGAACAAGGCGATATCATTGGTTGGACCAAATGATAAAACTACGCATGTCTGAGGAAAACATCCACAGTTGATCAATGAATCGAAAAGTGCACCCGGAAGTATGAAAAGCTACAAGCGGTAGTACTGCTTATAGGCGGTAGTACCGCTGCTACTCCTGCTCGTACTACCGCTCATGGTTGGGGCCTCGATTTTTGTGTCAGATTTTATGGTAGTGCCTCAGAGTCTCTACTATGCTACCTGTTCGCCCCTAGAAAACAGGCGGTAGTAGCAGCAGTAGTACCGCCTGTAGGCGGTAGTACCGCCCCTACTACCGCTGCTACCACCGCCCGTTCCTCTGTTATCTCCCCTGCTCTTCTTATCTCCTATGCATCCTATAAGGAATGGTAGTACCACTCCCAAAATGGTAGTACTGCGCCATGAGCAGTAGTACCACTTTCTTGCGGGCGGAGAGGTGCATAACGGTTGGATTTTTCCCCCACTATAAAAGGGGGTCTTCTTCCTCGAGAAGACCTTACCCCTTCCTCCCCCAAACTCCATTGTTGCTCCAAAGCTCATTTCCACCCGATCTCTCTCCCTAGCCAATCAAACTTGTTGATTTTCTAGGGAATGGTTCAGAAGGCCCCGATCTACATTTCCACCAAAAGAAATTTGATTCCCCGCCCCCCACACAGTCCTCGTCTTCACCGGCTCCACTTTTGGTTATCTATTACCTTTACTTTGTGCAAGCTTTACTTATGTTGTATCCTTTGCTTGCACTTGTTGTAGTTGTTGTTTGCATCATATAGGTTGCTCACCGAGTTGCACATCAAGACAACCTATTTGTTGCTAAACCTAATTTGTGAAGAAAAGCTAAAAATTGGTAGTTGCCTATTCACCCCCCCCCCCTGTCTAGTCAACCATGTCGATCCTTTCAATGTCATTGGTTATCCAAATGATACATTAGTCTGATATGATTGGACATTCTAAAAATGTATCTTCACGAATGGGCAGAACACATAGAGAAAAATTGAAAAAAAAAATGAGGTACGAACCGAATACTTAAAACGGAGACATTTCACTTATCTATGCTTGTTTGGTTCTTGCACTGGTCGGACATAGAGGTTGGCCTGGCCTCCCGTGTAGCCCCCGGGCCTGTTTGTGAACGAGCATTTTGCTACCTTAAAGTTTCAACAGAAAAGTAGAAAAAATTCTGACTATGTTGTGTATCCACAACACGTTCGTTAGTTGTTAGTTGTGAGCATAAAGTATGTAAAATGTAGCATGATGCAGGTCATGGGCATAACTATGAGATTCAGATCATAACTAATATGTAAAATGCAGCATGATGCAGGTCATGGGCATAACTATGAGATTCAGATCATAACTATGACTACAACTTGACATGGTAATTTACATGATGTTGCAAGATGCTAGGACTTATTTACTTGCTTTGTACATAAGTTGTTGCTGGCCGGAGCGGATCCAGCAGCGGTGATAGCTGCCAACGTGTACGGGTCTTGTTAGCGTCCTAAGGGTAGAACTTGCAAAGATGATACTTCTGCAGGTTTTCAATGTTCCATGAATTTTGCACAGGATTCCCATCTTCGGTTTCTAGTCGGACAACACCCGGTCTAGTAACTTGCACCACCCTAAAAGGACCTTTCCACTTTGGTTTCAACTTGCTTTTTCCTGGACTGAATCTGGCGAAGCACAAGGTCACCTTCCTCGAATCCATAGGAATGGATGTTGGGGCTGTGATAGTGACACAACCCTTGCTGATAACGTCCTGCGCGTATAGCTACCCTGGATCGGTTCTCTTCAAGTAAATTGACATCATCCTGTCTTCTTTGCTCTTGATTGTCTTCATCATATAGAAGCTCTAACTCGAGGAGATCCGTACATGAGTTCCATGGGGAGTACCGCTTCATCTCAATAGATAAGAGCAAAGGGGGTTTCTCCCGTCGCTCAATTTGGTGTCGTTCTGAGTGACCAAAGAACAGAGGGACTTCATTAGCCCAGCGTCTGCCACATTTTTCAGTCTGTCAAAAGTCCATGTACGAAGCCCATGCAGCATCTCAGCATTAGCCCTTTCTACTTGTCCGTTGCTTATCGGTTAGCAACCGATCCATAGCAGATCTGGGTACCGAGTTGTTCACAGTATGTTGTGAAGGCGCCACTCGTGAACTGGGTGTCGTCGTTGGTAATAATACAATTAGGCACACCGAAACGGCAAACCAGCCCCCTGAAAAACTTGATTGAATATTGAGCGGTGACTTTCCTGACATACTCTACCTCAGGCCACGCCGTGAACTTGTCAATAGCCACGAACAAGTACTCAAAGCCCCCGATAGCACGGGGAAAAGGCTCGAGGATGTCCAGACCCCATACCGCGAACGTCCATGAGAGTGGAGTCATTTGAAGAGCCTACGATGGTTGATGGATCTCTTAGGAGTGAAACTGGCATGCATCACAAGTCTGGACCAACTCTTCCACATCACTTAAGGCTATGGGCCAATAGAATCCTTGTCGGAAAGCCTTGCCCACAAGCGTGCGAGACCCGATGTGGGTATCGCACATGCCCTTGTGAATATCTTGGAGAAGAGATCGTCCTTGTTCCTTGGGGGTGCTGTCACATCCCTAGTTCTGTTATGCACTAGGCTAGCCCTTCATGTGAGCATCATGTTTAAATTCAAATGAAATTTGAATTGAGGAATTTTCAAAAGCCTCAGAAGACCTCTAAAAATAAGCAACTTTTAAATCTCATCAATGAGTCCAAGAAAATGTTCTTGTTAATCTCTGGAAATATTGGCAAAGGATAAAATTCAAACAGATATTTCTAGAATCTCAGAAACAATTTTGGGCCTTTCAATTAATCCAATAAATATTTGAATTGGGAATTGTTGTGTAGCTTTGGATAAGTCCATTTAGTTCACACAATTATTTTCATGAATTTTGAAAATGCTTTGGTCTTTGAACTGAATCAAAACATATTAGCAAAAATAGAAAAACACAACAATTAATAAAAGAGAGAGAGAGAAGGACTCACCTGGGCTTCTCACCTGCAGCAGAGCCGGCCCAGCTCCAGATCTGGCCCAGCCGACCAGGGGCTCCCCGGTCTTCTTCCTCCTTTGACAGAAGGACAGAGGCGCGTGGCCACCGCGCGCCGGCACGCGCCCCGGCCACCTCCTGCTTGCCGCTCCCCCTCGTCGCCCTGGACCTCCCTCGCGACGCCACGCACCCCCTGGACCTCCCTCACTCTCTCCCGTGCTTCTCCCCCTCCTCTGCTCTCTCCCGCGCCACACCCGAGCGCGCCCGTCGCCGCCATTCGTTGCCACCCCGGCCACCGATCACCCCTCGCCCTGCCGATGAGTCAAGAAGCTCCGCCGTGACGCCCTCACCCTCCCCACCGAGCCACCCTTCGCCGGAGGCCTGCATCGCCGCCATCTGGTCGTCTTCAACCTCGGTACCCGCCGGACGCCGTTCATCGATTCTCCTCGCTCCGGTCGCCCCCGAGCCCACTGATCTGCTCTACGACCTCGCCATGAGCCCCTGCTCCTGCTCCCCCTCTCCGTTTTCCCCCTCATGCGCCGTAGCCATCGCCTCGTCTGCAACTGAACGTGCCGCCACCCGCGCTCGTCTCCGGTGATGCTCCGGTGACCATTTGGTCTTGGGCATGCGCCCATCGAACTCACCGCACCACGTAGATGCCATAGGTGCTAAGCGCACATCGCCACAGCCACCACAATCGCATCCCTGCTCGCGCCCAAACTCCGGCGACCGCAACCGAGCTCGCCGCCATTGACTCCGGCCACCCCAGGCCCGGAGACCCCCCCCCCATCCAATGCGCTATCGCGCCAGCTCTCCGTAGGGCCAAAGGACGCACCGAACGGTGCACCATAGGCGAAACCCGAGCCCCTCAGGTGTGCCTCCGCCGCGTTTTTGGTCACCGCCGGCGTAACTCCGGTGACGCTGACATGGCGCCGTTATTAGTGGCTAATGACGCCACTAACTAACCCCCTCTCTCACTGACCATGGGCCCCACTCCTTAATTAACCCCGGGATTTATTCCCTGCTTAGTTTAGGTTAATATAGCCGGCCCCACATGTCATTTTGACCATGCCACGTCAACGTTGACCCGGACCCACTGGTCAGCCTCTATCCCTTCCCTGTTTCACTGACGTGCGGGTCCCACAGGTCAGGTTTGACCTGGACCCGTTCTGTTGACCTCCTGAGGTCAGCATGACGCAGTGCTGATGCAATAACTCTTTTCTGGATTTATTCTTTTACAGTAAATTCCAGAAAATTGCCTAAACCTCTAAAATCATAGAAATTAATCTATAGCTCCAAATGAAATAAATTATATATGAAAAATTATCAGAAAAATTCAAGGAATCCATCTGTACCATTTTCATGCATGTTTGAGCAAGTTAACCTCAATGTTTAGGATGAAACATGATTAGGGCTAATTTCATAATAGGTTTGGAATTGGAATTTGATATAGTTTTGAATTCCACTTCAATTAAAATGACTTTCTGTTACATTAGCCCAAAACACATTCATATTGCCATGTCATAGCATGCATCATATTGTTGCATATCGCCATGTGTTGATTGTGTTCTTTCTTAGTTGCCGGTGTTTGTTCCCCCTCAGTAGACATTGATCCAGCGATGAATTCGATGACACCGATGAAGAGTTTTACTATCTTCACAAGTGCCAGGCAAGCAAAAAACCCTTGTTCATTCCGATACAATCCCACTCTCTCGCTCCTGCTCTCTTTTACTGCATTAGGACAACAACGATTCAACTGTTACATGCTGCGGTAGCTGAACCCCTTTCCTCTGCATGACCTGTCATTGCCACAGTAAATAGATGAAAACCCACTAGCATGAGTAGGAGTTGTTTGAGCCCTGATGTGCCTACTCATTCATGCTTGTATGTCATGCCTGCTACTGCTTAGAGTTGAGTCAGGTCTGATTCATTGGGGATGAATTGGAATGGTGATGAACATGTCCTACTGTGTGTGAGCTAAGTATGTGAACACGATTTGGTAAAGGTAGCGGTGAGAGGCCATGTAGGAGTACATGGTGGGTTGTCTCATTGCAGCCGTCCTCTGGAACTGAGTTCTGTGTTTGTGATCCATGAATAGTTACTACCACACATTGGGCTCCAGGCGCTCCAAGCTCTCTCGACTTATTAATCAACTCGATCTTTGTCCAGGAGTTGCAACTAGTTTCTGGTGTTTGTAGGTAGTGTTAGTAGTCTACCAAGTGGCACCCGGTACAGGTGGGCTTGGGACAGACTAGGCACAGTGGCCCGGTGCACCAAGTGGCACCCGGATGGTGGGCTTGGGAATCCTGTACACATTGTTTGGGGCCGTGAGCGACACCCCGGCCGGATCTCCTTGCGGATGGAACCCGAATAGGCGATAAACCTGCACTAGAGACTTGTTGGTTAGTCAGGTCGTGGCCGACTCCCTCACCAGGCTTCCGCTTGAAGGTTGCCAAGATACACGACGTGTACATGGTGGTAAGTGGCGAGAGCGTGTGTGAAGAATTACACCCCTGCAGGGTTATCATTATCTATTCGAATAGCCGGATTCCTCGGATATGGAAACTTGGACCCCTTGCATAGTTCATAGACAAGTGAAAGTGGATACTCTAAAATGTGCAAGATAAGCGTGAGTGCTATGGATGGCATTCTCGTATGGAGACGGGAGCGGATCCATAGTGGAGTATTGATATGGTGAATATGTGGACTCGTGTGCGCCACCTCAAAGAGTTACTTGCAGTCGTAGTTCACGATAGCCCCCGAGTCAAAGCTGGCTTGCTGCAGTCAAACTCCACCACCCCTTTGTTGATACCGTTGCACATGTAGTTAGTTCTGATGTAAGTCTTGTTGGGTACATTTGTACTCACGTTTGCTTATTTTATGTTTTTGCAGAGAGACTTCAGTCTCGCTAGTAGTTCCGTGTGGACTTCGACGTTTAGCTTGATACCTCAGCTACGATCTTGTGCCCTCGGCAGGATCTGGTAGATAGTTAGGCTTCTCAGCCTTTTCCATTTATAGATGTCTGTACTCAAACATGTTAAGCTTCCGCATGTGTTTTGATTGTATGCTATGATTGTTGGGTCATGAGACCCATGTTTGTAATATCTCGCTCCTCGGAGCCTAATGAATAAATACTTGAGTCGTAGAGTTATGTTGTGATGCCATGTTGTATTTACACATATCGAGCATCTTGTGTGCATGATTGAAATGCTTGGTATGTGTGGGATCCGACAACCTAGTTGTTTATCCTTGGTAGCTTCTCTTATGGGGAAATGTAGTCTTGTGCTTCCATGAGCCATAGTAGTCCGCTACAGCCCGGTTCACCGGAGTCCTGCTAGCCCAGCACTACTGCTTCGGAACACTTGATTGGCCGGCATGTGATTCACTTCGTTCTTGTGTCTGTCCCTTCGGGGAAATGTCACGCGGTGACATCCGGAGTCCTTCCTAGCCTGCTACAGCCCGGTTCACCGGAGTCCTGTTAGCCCAGTGCTACAGCCCGGATTCACACGCTGCTGACCGACATGCTCGATGTTGATTCATGTATGCCTGTCCCCGTAAGTTAGTGCCACTTTGGGTTCATGACTAGTCATGTCGGCTCGGGTTCTCTGTCATATGGATGCTAGTGACACTATCATATACGTGAGCCAAAATGCGCAAACGGTCCCGGGCCATGGTAAGGCGACACCCGTCGGAATACCATGCGTGAGGCCGCAAAGTGATATGAGGTGTTACCGGCTAGATCGATGTGACTTGGAATCGAGGTCCTGAAAGCTTTGGTATCAGAGCCTGACTGCATGTAGGATTACCAAGCCAAGCTGGTCCAAGTCGTGTCTAGAAATGCTTTAGTTATGTAAGGGAATTGATTGTGGATGGGAACGTAAGGCTCTTTTACTCCTTATCCTCATGACCTTCTGATCTGAGTCATCTTATCTTTTCTACGGGGTTAAGAACTAGGCTTCTCTTCTATCTCTCAGGTGACGTGTTACTAAACCGTAGTTGCCTAGGATTGTTGAGTTCAAGCCTCAGTTCAATTCCTACTACTTCCATATGTTCGTAGCTGGCCTCAGAACTTTGATATTGTGATGTTGAGTGGTTATGCCACCATTTTTGCAGGATGTCTCAAATCTTTTCGAGCATTTACAACCGTTATGCTGTCCGAGTCATTCCAGGTTTCTAAATAATCTAATGCATTTGCAAATCCTTCCTCCGTTCTCGATGTCCTTTTGGTCAGAATAAGCACACTAGCCAGTGAGTTGAGGTACTCGGTTGCCTCGACATATATGTTGGAGCTATTATTATGACCCTAGGTGTCTTAGAGAGTCACCTAGTAATCTAGCAATGCTTGGTATTCCCGGTGTGATGATTCTGACCATTGTTCTCGAAAGCATCCCGTGATGCCATTTAGTAGTAGGCCTTCTATTTTTGGGTTCTTGAGCCCAAGATTCACTCGATTTACCTCATGTTGATAGTGTTGCTCGTACCTTTAGGATATTAGTAACCTTGCAATAGTTCTCGAGGTCCGTGGTATATCATTCTTCCTAATACCATGAACCATCCTTGGCGGAAGTTCGTTGAACCAAAAGATCACAATAAGAGTGCTCTTGACGAGTTCTCCATTCAAATTGTGAATCTGCCAGTCCTTCTTCTTCTGCGTGGGTTATCCGGAAGAAACATGTTGAACTTGGTTCGACATACTAATCTATGCATCCACAACTCAGGAAGTTATATGTTCCTTGAGTTGACCTTTCCTCAGCTATATTCCGACCCTAGTCTATCAATTGATAGTCAGGAATAGTTGTGCATTCGTGTTCATCGATGCCTATTATTCTTGTGGTCCGTCAAGCCATTCTATTCCGGAATGACTAGGAGAAACAAACTCCAGTACCTCGTCCACTTCTAGGATTGGGTCAAAGTAGTTGTATTCCACAGATCAAAATGCCAATCTAGTTTTTGTTCTGTTATACCTTGGGGTATTACCATCTTTATATCAGGAATGTCATGGGAATTGCACCACCTCTTATGAATTCTTGACGCAGTAATACTTCTTGCCATCATTGTTCATTCCTCGGTTCCGTGTTATTATAACCGGAATGCCGACAAGTGTACTGTGATATGTGAAATCAATACTCCTAGCAACTCCGTTGCTTGGTAGTTAATGGACATTAATATCATTCTTAGCGTGTTGGTTATCGAATCACTATTCTAGGATTGATCGTGCTACCTTGTCCTTATTTCTGGTGCACTCTTCGATCTTTGAGTTAGGATTGAATCCCTTGCTCTTCTGATCATGTCGTCTTTCCTTGAAGAGAAAGATTGTTCTCGATCTTAGAGACATATCGGTGGTTCATGATTTTCCGGATATCTTCACGGAGGTATCACCAGGTCGTCCCCTGACCGATATGTTGAATTTGTGATCAAGTTGGTTTTCCAGTAAACCACTCTTTCTCCAAGAATCTGTGTTGGATACCCCTGAGCTAGTTGGTTAAGCCAAACAACAACTTGGAGAGTTGGAAGATAAAAGCTTGCCTAACTTAGTTCATTTAAAGGGATATCCTGTTTTGTGTGTGTGTTGAAGAAAGATGATGTCTTCATCGATTGATCCTCATGATCAATTGTTTGATCTATTGTCTTGTCCAAACTTTGATTTGAGTGTGGGCAATTCTCAAATCAAATCAGAACCAACGATATTCATAATGTTGTCGTACTCGTAGTTGATCCCTCGAGCATACACCATTACATCTTTTGGTCTGACCAATGCTAACACCGTGTTCACTAAATTGTGTAATTCCATCTATATGGAAGCCTTGATGACTTGTTGTTGATCCCATCAGCGGCATTTTATCTTCTCCATGATTCATGTTGAACATTAAGCCAGTGTTGCAAACTTTTGTAAACATTATCTTCGTGCCCCGTTCATGAAGCATATGTTTGGATGAAAGAAGTGACTACCTCTGATTCACGTGCATTTGGTGAAAGTTGCCGCCGTGGATTCAAGAAAGTTTGTTTTGCTTCCTCTGGAATCATCCCAAGCCAGTCATGCATATGTGCGAAGTATTATGTGGTTTGGAGACTTGCAACCTTCATTCTGTATGTGTCCCTAGCACACCAAGCCATTGACTAATTTGTTCTAGGAGAAGGAGTTAAGTGCTAATCCATGGTAATGCACAAGACTTCGTTACTCGCGATGATGGTTCCCAACTAGAACTCGGTAGTGTTTTATTATAAGACTACCATGTGGCCATGCTTGTCTGGGACAGTGTGTTCACATGTTGTAGTAGAACCAGCTCATGCTCTGGAGCTTGCTATCATAGTTCATCTCCCGAGAATCTCGCAATGTCATCTCGTTGATTTGTGTTGCAAACTTCCATTTTCTTCTAGACTCAATGAGTCTAGAATATCCTGACACCAACCAGATCTGAATCTCAGGAGATGTGATGGTTGGGATGTTTTCCCAAGAGCTATAATATTGGTCTCTCGGTAACCGGTAAAGTGGATGACGTGGCCAACACACCCACCCGGAAGACCTATTATTGTAGTATCTTGTTTGAAGAAGTTGGCCACTTCCCCATAAGGATCTCGTAGAATTTATTCCAATAGTAGTTCCTTATGGAATTTTCTGTTCTCGAAGTCCGACCTTTTACTTGATGTCCTAGATACCAACCCATATCAACAAATGGGTTATTCTAGCACATCAAGGAGAACATTAGAAGCAAAGTGCTAAATGTCTCTCGGTCGATCATCCAGATTTTGATCCCTTGGCCTCGCTAAGGTGAAATCTGAGAAAGTGTTATCTTTCTTTGCATCTGCATCCTCCACCATTATTCATCATGGTAGTATGTTGTGTTGCCAGGATCCTTGACATGGATATTGGTAAAACTTGTTGAATATGGGTATGCTCAAGTTCTTGAGAGCACGCGCAATCACTAGGATTTATCGTCGGCATTAATTGGGATCTGCTCTGAGTTTCCTCGATTATGCTATAACCTTTCCAGTAGTGGGATCTCTCTCTACTGTTGGGTTTCTCCCCAGTTACTAGAATCATTCCCAACATTGCATTTTGTTTCCAACTTGCACCCGTCATTGTGTCAGTCTGCCATGGGTCCCTTCCATTTTCGATGATAAGCAGAAATCATCCATCGGGTTGTCTTCAACAAGGTAGTCCACATCATCCATTCGAACTCCGCCAAATGATTGATTGTGATTGCCTTAGGCTGGTATAAAGAGTTTCAATGATCTATGTACCAAAAGTAATTATTTTTGCCACTTAAGGAAATAACTCCACGAGTCATTTTTCCTGAGGTGCCCCATTATGGAATCATGGCAATTTTCCTTGCTACTTTGAAACCCTCGTCAAATTGTTTCTTCCGTCCCTCCTAATGCATGTTTTGCCTCTCAGCCCCTGGGATGTTTCTATGTCTCATTCCATGAGTTAATCTTGTGATCATTAAGATGATCCTAAGTTTCTCGAACCTCAGGAAGATCGATTCTTCTAAATTCTCCCTTTCTACTTGTTGTCATGTTGGATGTAGTTCTCAAAGCAAGACGTCGAGATCAAGGTGATGCAATGAATCAACATCCTCGAGAAAGACATCTGGTTCGTGAAGATTGTGTTAGCTTGTGTCCCTCTGTCTTCCTATCTCACAACTTGAATCTCGGGATGAGATTCTTGTTCAGTAGGGGTGAGCTGTCACATCCTGTGACACCCCAAAATTTTAACCTTGTTTTATTAATTAAAATTTTTCCAGGAAATTTAAACTTTTATTTTCTGGATTTCCTTTTGATTTCAGAGCCATTCTTTTCCTTATTATTATGGAGTTTTTACCTCAAGTGAAAAACTTTCCAAATATATTATTGGACTTGTTTGCCCTTTCAAGAAAAACATTTCTATTATCAGTGGAATTTATTTGCATAATTATTTCTATCTGAGCTTTATTCCTTAAAGTGATTTTTCATTAGTTTTGGAGCTCTTTTTGAACTACAACCATTTGATGAATTTATTTAAAATTCCAACCAAAATTTGGGGATGTCATGCGATGTTTTTCAATCACTTTTATGCAAAAATATATTTCATTCATTGGATATTTTGAGTTCTACACCAAGTTTTCAAATCTGGTCCAGTGGGCAATTTTGCACTGCAACCTATTTAAATATTCTTTTAAAACCTCCACCAAAATTGTGGGATGTTAGTAGTAGTATGTAATTCAACCTTATGCAAAAACCCAGAGTTGCCCTTTGAAATATTGGAGTGAATCAACCTCTTTTTCATTCTGGTCCAGCATGGTGATTTGTACAGCAACCATCATTTAACTTGCCCTTTTAGCTATGATTTCTTTTCCTGCTTATAGCCCATCTTGCAAAACCCTTAAGTCCAGAAGAGTGGACCCATTGGAGGATTTTAAGTGCATCCAACAGTGCCTTTTACTTTCTGTCCAGAATCAGTTTTCTCACAAACTTGCACTGACAAGTTTTTGCTTTTGACAGACTAACTTCACCACCCTCTTTTTCATCCAAAGAGACTTTGATCTGGAGATTTGGGCCACCCCAAGAGTTGCCTATCTGCCATTAGCATTTTGTCAAACACCTGGTGTGCATGGCCAGTTTTGACATGATTTTTGTTTTGCACTGTGATCTTGCCCCTCTGGACATACTGGCATGTCCACTAAGCTCCTAGCTAACCCTAACCCAGGCCAGCTAATCCCCAGCCTCTCCTATGCCCTCTAGCACACCCTGGCGTTTCGCCGAACGCTTGGCGTGCATGCTCTGGGCGCGCCCAGAGCGCACGCTTTGCATGCGCGCGCACTGATCTGCCGCGTCCCGTTGCCGCCACCCCGCGGCCGTTCTGGCCCTTCCCCTGTCCCGGTCGATGCGCCCGACCCCTCCCGCGTCGCAGAGCTGCCCCTGGAGCTCCACAGCTCCACCGTCAGGTCGGCCACGGCGGCTAGCGGGCGGCCACAGCAACCTCTGCCGTGGACAGCGCCGCCCGAGCCACTAGCGCTCACCAGCTGCCCCCTGGAGCGGCTCAGGCTCATCCGCAAGCTTGTCTGCAAGCACTCGTCGCCGCCACATCCCTCTGACGCTACAGAACGGCAGTCACCGACGATCTTATCCCTGGTCGCCGCGGAACCGCCATTGCTCGCCTATTTAAGAAGCCCCGAGCCTCTCCGAAACCTCAGGCGACCTCAAGCCACCCCACCTAGCACCCCCGTAGTAGTCAATCAACCAGGGAAGGTCTTCTTCCCCATCTCTGGCCAGTACAGCCGCCGCTGCCCTCCGGTCCATTCAGTCGCAACCGAGCCCCTCCCGTCCATCTAGCGCCACCGTCCGACTCCCCATGACCCTGCGGAGCCGCCCAACACCTCAAACCCGCTCGGGAGCCACCGTAGCCCAGAGCCCCAAACCTCCCGAAGCCACCGGCCGCCGCGAAGCTCACCATCGGCGACTCCCTTTGCCCCCACCAACCCCTCGACCACCGGGAGGACCGTCCTAGCATGGTGGATCCATCCCTGCCCTCCGGAGCTCGCGAGGAGCCGGCGTTGATCGCCGGAGCTCCTGCCTCTGTTCGGCCAGAGGAGGAAGGAGGCGGGGTGACCGATCAAACCTGACCAGTGGGCCCCCTTGGACCCACTGTCAGCGACCCCGAGCCAGTCCACGCTGGCGTAAGTGGAAGCGCAAACCCCCGAGTACGTCTCCTCTGCTTCGAAAACGTATTCCGCCCGAAGCTTTTTCCTTTTTTTGTTTTATTTTAAAAATAGAATTTGACTAAACTTTGACTGGCTATAACTTTTTAAATATAAATCCAAATGACTTGATTCTTTTTATGTTGTTTCCCAAATATTGTCTAGTTTATTTTCATATTTATTTCAAAATTTTCCAAACAACTTTTTTGTATTGTCTTTAAAGTATGTGTTATTTGAATATTTTCAAAAATAGGAGTTTGAAGAAGGAGAAAACTTCCAAAAGTTTTGGAATGCACCCTGCCTCTCCACAACTTGAAGGCAAGCATTCTGAACCCTGGCATAATACTTTGTGGGTTGTTTGATACGGTTATAACACCACCTCGACATGAAGCATTAGTTATTTTTATGTGATGATATGATCATACGCTTTGAGTGCATACTGAAAATTCTTGTTGTTGGAAATAGATATGCTTGTGATAGCAATCACCCTCATATGCCTCTCATGCCTACCGGGAAGGATCCGGGAAAGTCTCTGTCTTGGGTAGACACGAGCTTGTCCCTCGTCGAGACGGTTATGACCGGTGGGGTAGGGGAGGTATGATGAGTGGTGGTTGTGTCTGATGGATGTGAAATATAATTCTTGAGCTAACCATGCAGGAAATACTTAAACCTCCTGAGTCGACCGTAGATCGAGTCTTGTTCCAGTAACCCCCATACTTGTTTCATGCTGCCACTTGTCCCTGCCGTAGGTGGGGTATGGTTCAGTAAGTTGTCAACCCCTGTCCTAGCACACACCGTACAGAGAGGCCATGCTAGAAGATACCGGATGCATCCGGTAGGCATGCCACTTGGTCCGGGGGCATGGGTGTTTCCGGTTGGGACCGAGAGGGGGGCACCCCTTAGAGCGCGCGATAGAAATTTGATCCCATGCTACGCGAGGTTGTAGCCTCCCCACTTAGAGTTTTGCTTAACAGGTGTCATGGGTGATTCCAGACACGAGTAAAGTTAAGCTGGTGTGTGCAAGTCAGGCATGTTTTTGACTAAAAGACCGTAGACGGAATTAGTTCCGATGGACTAAAGAAATCCGTTACTCGTGGGTAAAGAGTACACCCTCTGCAGAGATATTATACCTATTCGAATAGCCGTGTCCATGGTTAAGGACTACAGTCTGGGATGGGTCAAGTGTCGGTCTTAGTGTCGGTCTTCGGAGGAAAAACTACTAAACCAGAACATTGATTATGACCTGTGGCGTATGATGATTATGATTATTATTATTATTATGGACTAACCATGTATGTTATTTGAATTATTGAGTATCCCTGGGACGGTTCTACCTCCCGGATATTCACTGTGATTATTCTTATATAAGCCCTTTATGTGGTGTCGCTCAGACGCCCGACTGTGGCAGGCTTGTCATTTCATTTACTTATAAGCCCTTTATGTGGTGTCGCTCAGACGCCCGACTGTGGCAGGCTTGTCATTTCATTTACTTATAGGCCCTTTATGTGGTGTCGCACAGACGCCTGACTGTGGCATGCTTGTTATTTCATTTACTTATAAGCCCTTTATGTGGTGTCGCTCAGACACCCGACTGTGGTAGGCTTGTCATTTCATTTACTTATAAGCCATTTATGTGGTGTCGCACAGACGCCCGACTGTGGCATGCTTGTTATTTCATTTACTTATAAGCCCTTTATGTGGTGTCGCACAAACGCCCGACTGTGGCATGCTTGTTATTCCTCTCATATATAAGCCCTTTATGTGGTGTCGCTCAGACGCCCGACTGAGGCGTGCTTCATATTATTATCCCTTCGAGGCATCGCTTCAGACACCTGATCGGTGCTTTTCATTTCTACACCCTGATTGTTTACTCATGTTTTATTTGAATGATCTGCTTGCGTGCATCATGAACCTTATTTCATAACTTATGAAGTGATCATAAAATATTTTTAAAACATGATTATCAGTGGCTATATTATACCTGTGTTCTTAATGTTTGCGAGTACATTCAAAGTACTCACTGGCTTGTCCCTGGCTATTGTCTTGGCCAGATTTCTTGCGTGGGGAGGAGCGTTGTGATGATAGCCCGGGAACCTACGCAATGGAGATAGCAGCCTCGCGAAGATAGGAGTTATCCTGGTCAGCCGTTCCTGTGGGAAATGGAGTCCCATAGATGCTGATGATCCGCAAACCACTTCCGCCACTGGAAACCAATTGTTGTACCCATAGGCCAGAATGGTCTTGTACTACATATTATGTGCTTTGCTTGGAATTTCTGTATCAAGTTGGTGCCTCATCAGCTAACAGTAATCCTGGGGCTGGTGAGCATCAGGGCCATTTTCCGGGAAATTAACACCCCGAAAAACCGGTCCTGACACATCCCTAGTTCTGTTATGCACTAGGCTAGCCCTTCATGTGAGCATCATGTTTAAATTCAAATGAAATTTGAATTGAGCAATTTTCAAAAGCCTCAGAAGACCTCTAAAAAATAACCAACTTTTAAATCTCATCAATGAGTCCAAGAAAATGTTCCTGTTAATCTCTGGAAATATTGGCAAAGGATAAAATTCAAACCGATATTTCTAGAATCTCAGAAACAATTATTTTGGGCCTTTCAATTAATCCAATAAATATTTGAATTGGATATATATTTGTTATATAATAAATATATGTTCAATGATTCTGGAAATTGTTGTGTAGCTTTGGATAAGTCCATTTAGTTCACACAATTATTTTCATGAATTTTGAAAATTGTTTGGTCTTTGAACTGAATCAAAACATATTAGCAAAAATAGAAAAACAGAACAATTAATAAAAGAGAGAGAGAGAGAGAGAGAGAGAGAAGGACTCACCTGGGCTTCTCACCTGCAGCAGAACCGGCCTAGCTCTAGATCTGGCCCAGCCCACTAGGGGCTCCCCGGTCTTCTTCCTCCTTTGACAGAAGGACAGAGGCGCGTGGCCACCGCGCGCCGGCACGCGCCCCGGCCACCTCCTGCTTGCCGCTCCCCCTCGTCGCCCTGGACCTCCCTCGCGACGCCACGCACCCCCTGGACCTCCCTCACTCTCTCCCGTGCTTCTCCCCCTCCTCTTCTCTCTCCCGTGCTTCTCCCCCTCCTCTGCTCTCTCCCGCGCCACACCCGAGCGCGCCCGTCACCGCCGTTCGCTGCCACCCCGGCCACCGATCACCCCTCGCCCTGCCGATGAGTCAAGAAGCTCCGCCATGACGCCCTCGCCCTCCCCACCAAGCCACGCTTCACCGGAGGCCTGCATCACCGCCATCTGGTCATCTTCAACCTCGGTACCCGCCGGACGCCGTTCGCCGATTCTCCTCGCTCCGGTCACCCCTGAGCCCACTGATCTGCTCTACGACCTCGGCGTGAGCCCCTGCTCCTACTCCCCCTCTCCATTTTCCCCCTCATGCGTCGTAGCCATCACCTCGTCTGCAACCGAATGCGCCGCCGCCCGCGCTCGTCTCCGGTGATGCTCCGGTGACCATTTGGTCTTAGGCATGCGCCCATCGAACTCACCGCACCATGTAGATGTCTTAGGTGCTAAGCGCACATCGCCACGGCCACCACGACCGCGTCCCCGCTCGCGCCCGAACTCCGGCGGCTGCAACCGAGCTCGCCGCCGTTGACTCCCCCCCATCCAACGTGCTATTGCGCCAGCTCTCCGTAGGGCCAAAGGGCGCACCGAACGGTGCACCGTAGGCGAAACCCGAGCCCCTCCAGTGTGCCTCCGCCGTGTTTTTGGTCGCCACCGGCGTAACTCCTGTGACGCTGATGTGGCGCCGTTATTAGTGGCTAATGACGCCACTAACTAACCCCCTCTCTCAGTGACCATGGGCCCCACTCCTTAATTAACCCCGGGATTTATTCCCTGCTTAGTTTAGGTTAATATAGCCGGCCCCACATGTCGTTTTGACCATGCCACGTCAACGTTGACCCGGACCCACTGGTCAGCCTCTATCCCTTCCCTGTTTCACTGACGTGCGGGTCCCACTGGTCAGGTTTGACCTGGACCCGTTCTGTTGACCTGCTAGGTCAGCATGACGCAGTGCTGATGCAATAACTCTTTTTTGGATTTATTCTTTTACAGTAAATTCCAGAAAATTGCCTAAACTTCTAAAAATCATAGAAATTAATCTATAGGTCCAAATGAAATAAATTATATATGAAAAAT
Organism: Triticum monococcum; assembly: GCA_034509565.1. Lineage (NCBI taxonomy): Eukaryota > Viridiplantae > Streptophyta > Magnoliopsida > Poales > Poaceae > Triticum > Triticum monococcum. Next base: position 445,882,243 of record CM067845.1, read on the forward strand.
TATCAGAAAAATTCAAGGAATCCATCTGTACCATTTTCATGCATGTTTGAGCAAGTTAACCTCACTGTTTAGGATGAAACATGATTAGGGCTAATTTCATAATAGGTTTGGAATTGGAATTTGATATAGTTTTGAATTCCACTTCAATTAAAATGACTTTCTGTTGCATTAGCCCAAAACACATTCATATTGCCATGTCATAGCATGCATCATATTGTTGCATATCGCCATGTGTTGATTGTGTTCTTTCTCAGTTGCCGGTGTTTGTTCCCCCTCAGTAGACATTGATCCAGCGATGAATTCGATGACACCGATGAAGAGTTTTACTATCTTCAGAAGTGCCAGGCAAGCAAAACCCCCTTGTTCATTCCGATACACTCCCACTCTCTCGCTCCTGCTCTCTTTTACTGCATTAGGACAACAACGATTCAACTGTTACATGATGCGGTAGCTGAACCCCTTTCCTCTGCATGACCTGTCATTGCCACAGTAAATAGATGAAAACCCACTAGCATGAGTAGGAGTTGTTTGAGCCCTGATGTGCCTACTCATTCATGCTTGTTTGTCATGCCTGCTACTGCTTAGAGTTGAGTCAGGTCTGATTCATCGGGGATGAATTGGAATGGTGATGAACATGTCCTACTGTGTGTGAGCTAAGTATGTGAACACGATTTGGTAAAGGTAGCGGTGAGAGGCCATGTAGGAGTACATGGTGGGTTGTCTCATTGCAGCCGTCCTCAGGAACTGAGTTCTGTGTTTGTGATCCATGAATAGTTACTACCACACATTGGGCTCCGGGCGCTCCAAGCTCTCTCTACTTATTAATCAACTCGATCTTTGTCCAGGAGTTCCAAGTAGTTTCTGGTGTTTGTAGGTAGTGTTAGTAGTCTACCAAGTGGCACCCGGTACAGGTGGGCTTGGGACAAAATAAGCACAGTGGCCCGGTGTACCAAGTGGCACCCGGCTGGTGGGCTTGGGAACCCTGTACACATCGTTTGGGGCCGTGAGTGACACCCCGGCCAGATCTCCTTGCGGATGGAACCCGAATAGGCGATAAACCTGGACTAGAGACTTGTTGGTTAGTCAGGTCATGGCCGACTCCCTCACCAGGCTTCCGCTTGAAGTTTGCCGAGATACATGACATGTACATGGTGGTAAGTGGCGAGAGCGTGTGTGAAGAAGTACACCCCTGCAGGGTTATCATTATCTATTCGAATAGCCGGATTCCTCGGATATGGAAACTTGGACCCCTTGCATAGTTCATAGACAAGTGAAAGTGGATACTCTAAAATGCGCAAGATAAGCATGAGTGCTATGGATGGCATTCTCGTATGGAGACGGGAGCGGATCCATAGTGGAGTATTGATATGGTGAATATGTGGACTCGTGTGCGCCACCTCAAAGAGTTACTTGCAGTCCTAGTTCACGATAGCCACCGAGTCAAAGCTGGCTTGCTGCAGTCAAACTCCACCACCCCTTTGTTGATACCGATACATATGTAGTTAGTTCTGATGTAAGTCTTGCTGGGTACATTTGTACTCACGTTTGCTTATTTTATGTTTTTGCAGAGAGACTTCAGTCTCGCTAGTAGTTCCGTGTGGACTTCGACGTTTAGCTTGATACCTCAGCTACGATCTTATGCCCTCGGTAGGATCTGGTAGATAGTCAGGCTTCTCAGCCTTTTCCATTTATAGACGTCTGTACTCACACATGTTAAGCTTCCGCATGTGTTTTGATTGTATGCTACGATTGTTGGGTCATGAGACCCATGTTTGTAATATCTCGCTCCTCGGAGCCTAATGAATAAATACTTGAGTCGTAGAGTCATGTTGTGATGCCATGTTGTATTTACACATATCGAGCATATTGTGTGCATGATTGAAATGCTTGGTATGTGTGGGATCTGACAACCTAGTTGTTTATCCTTGGTAGCCTCTCTTATGGGGAAATGTAGTCTTGTGCTTCCATGAGCCATAGTAGTCCGCTATAGCCCGGTTCACCGGAGTCCTGCTAGCCCAGCACTACTGCTCCGGAACACTTGATTGGCCGGCATGTGACTCACTTCGTTCCTGTGTCTGTCCCTTCGGGGAAATGTCACGCGGTGACATCCGGAGTCCTGCCTAGCCTGCTACAGCCCGGTTCACCGGAGTCCTGTTAGCCCAGTGCTACAGCCCGGATTCACACGCTGCTGACCGACATGCTCGATGTTGATTCATGTATGCCTGTCCCCGTAAGTTAGTGCCACTTTGGGTTCACGACTAGTCATGTCGGCCCGGGTTCTCTGTCATATGGATGCTAGCGACACTATCATATACGTGAGCCAAAAGGCGCAAACGGTCCCGGGCCATGGTAAGGCGACACCCGTGGGAATACCGTGCGTGAGGCCGCAAAGTGATATGAGGTGTTACCGGCTAGATCGATGTGACTTGGAATCGGGGTCCTGACAGATGCACAACAACTTTACTATGTTAGTCCACCTCTGATAGAGGTTTTTCTCCATGAAGAGGTACATGCTTGCTTAATGAGCTACCCTTTCAGCATCTTCACGATTTGGGGGTAACTTGTCTTCCTTCAGATTTTTAGCGACCTTAGCTACCCATTCTGGGATGTGTGTTGCAACTGCACACATAACATAGTTGACTAAAGTGTGTCTTCAGATTTGTCTTTTTCAACGTCAGACGACATCTCGCCCGGGAAGGAATCCTTAGCAGGGGAGACGGGTCTTCAGTTTTGTCTTCTTGTGCATCAGGTGGTATCTCGCCTGGGAAGGATCCCTTCCCGGGTGCCGTTGTGGGACTCTTACTTTTGCTGGGAGAAGGGAGCACCGATGGTTGAGTGAGTCTCTTTAAAAAAAGTACCCGGTCCCACAGGTTCTTTTCAGTGGCCAAGTTTGATAGCCCATCTGGGGCAAAGTTTCGAGCACGAGGGATGTGCTCCATGCGCAAGCCATCAAACTGCCTTTCCAATTTTCTCACTTCATCCCCGTATGCTGCCATCCTAGGGGCACTGATAATCCTTATTGATTTGCCTCACAACCAGCTGAGAGTCACCTTTGACAATTAGCTTCTTTATGCTCAATCCAATTGTTGCTCGCAAACTGCCAGCAACCCTTCGTACTCTGCAGTGTTGTTGGTCGCCTTGGGGTCGGCATAGAGCACTTGGATATCATACTTGAGGTTTTAATTGGTTGGGGAGACTAGTACGACACCAGTCCCCACAGCTTCGAGAGAGAACAAACCATCAAAGTGCATTACCCAATCATCCATATCTTCCTTCTCGGGTAAGGAAGTGGTCTTTGGATCTTCTGGTGTTGATGTCCATTCTGCAATGAATTCCCGCAGCACTCTACTCTTGATGACGGATGTACTTTCCTATGTGATGTCGATTTTTGAAAGCTCCACAGACCATTCAGTGATGCGACTTGTCACCATCCTACTGTGGAGGATACATCCCAATGGAAAGGAGGTAACCATAGTGATCGGGTGAGTTTCAAAGTAATGCCTAAGTTTCCAGGAAGCAACCACGACGCCCAAAAGGATTTTATGGATGTCCGGGTACTTTGTAGCAGATCCTTGTAGCAATGAGCTGACAAAGTACATCTGGTGATGCATGGGTATCTTCTTGGGGGGTTGGCATTGCTCGGATCCAGCTAATGTTGATGGCTCCAGTCTATCATATTCGGATTCTTCAATTGGGGTACCTTCATCTTATCGCTCCACAACCAGGGCCGAGCTCACTACCTGGTTGGTGGCAACTATGTACAAGAGAAGTTTCTTGTTAGGTCTTGGGGCCACAAATATCAGAGGAGATGAAAGGTACTTCTTGAGCTACTGGATGGGCGGACTCCACTTCAGGCGTCCATCCAAGGGTCCATCCTTCTTCAAGACTTTGAATAAAGGTAGTGCCCTTTCGGCAAGCTTCGAAATAAATCTTCCGAGCACGGTGAGACACCCATTTAGTTTCTGGATGTCCTTTACGCGTTTTGGTGTCTGAATCTGTTCAATAGCCTTAATCTTGTCTGGATTGTCTTCGACTCATAAACCCCCATAGTGAAACCCGAAAATATTTTATCGCTGTTGCAAGCCTCTGTTCTGAAGCGATCCCATCTGGAGCCCTGTTTCGGTGCTCTACCATAGGGGGAATCATTTGGTAGGCCATTGTCATCAACCTTGATGCCTCCATGATGGTGTCTGAGTAGTTCCTTCAGGACCTACAGGTCCATAGTAGTAGCGATCTCTCTCTCTCTCTCGATCTTCAATACAATGGTCTTCTCTAAGATCAATCTGATGCAATCTTTTGCGATGTGTTTGTTGGGATCCGATGAATTGTGGGTATATGGTCAGATTATTCATTGAATTTATATGAACCTCTTGAAATTTCTTTGTTGCATAATTTTGTAGTTTTGTCTTTCTCTTCGATCTATCTGCCTACTTTGTCCAAGTTAGATTGATTTATCTTCAGTGGGAGAGGTGCTTTGTGGTAGATTCAATCGCGGTCATCTTACCCAGTAACAAAGAGGGCAAATGCACATATTGTATTGTTTCTACTAAGGATAAAACAACGAGGTTTGGTCATATTGATTGATCTTGGGGTTTGTCTACATTATGTCATCTTGCTTAGAGCATTACTTTATTTATCATGAACTTAATACTTTGAGATGCATGATTGATAGTTGTCTTGGGGCGGAGTAATAGTAGTAAATTCAGTTGGATTAACCATCTAATTGACACGGATAATGCATGTGTATTGATTATGCCATGAATGGTCACAATTATAACTATGCTCAATTCTCTCAATTGCCCAACTGTAATTTGTTTACCCACGGTTGCCATGCTTTTGAGAGAAATGCCACTAGTGAACCTATGGCCCCGGGCCTATTTTCCATCAATACAAAAGTCTCCAAAATTGCCCTTTCATTTGTTATTTTACTTTTTGTTACGTCGCATATTTCTATCTACTTTTAATCATGTAGTTGGCAAGAACAATGGGAGTGACGACCCCTTGCTTTTTGGGGGTGCAAGCAATTGTTTTGTTTGTGTGCAGGTGTTGTTAAATTTGTTTATGCGGTGCCTCCTACTTGTTCAATAAACCTTGGTTCTTAACTGAGGAAATACTATCTGCTAACTATACTGCTTCACACTTCCACTTCGGGGAAATCCAACAAGTCCATCGTGAGTAACATGCCCCTACCCGTGAGGATATGAATTGGAGGAGACTTATGATTCCTCGAAAAATAGGGGATGAGGTCCATGAAGCCATTCAAAAAATGAGATAAAAAGAGAGAGAGGGGGCACGCTGCTATCCTCTTACCACACTTGTGCTCCATAGTAGCACCATGCGTTTCATATAGAGAATCTTCACAGTCTTCATTTTCATATACTAGTGGGATTTTTACATTATAGAACTTGACTTGGATATTCCGATGACGAGCTTCCTCAAAATGCTTGAGGTCTTCGTGAACAAGTTGCATGTGCACCCACTTAGTTTCATATAGAGAGCTTTCATACACTTATAGCTCTAGTGCATCTGTTGCATTGCAATCCCTACTCCTCGCATTAACATCGACTGTATGGCCTCTCCATTGCCAAACAATCAAGTCTCGTTGATGTGAGTCTTTCTCATACCTTTTTTCTTCCCTTGTACACCCCTATCATCATTCTCTTTGCCATACAAAGTGCTAAGACCTTGGCTCACGCTCAAATATTGCGTGAAAATTTAGAAAGTTGAAGCAAGATAAAGTATGATTTAATTGCTTGGTTTGGCACCAGGTTTGTTCTTAATTTGATATATCTATGCTAGGAAGACTAAGAATGCCATGCTCACCATGATTAAGTGTGTAGAGATCATGTTATTTAGCATCTTTATTTTTCAAAGGCGATGATTGTTTACTTGCATGTTTATTATTGTCCCAATGTCAAATTGATAGACTATTGCCTTGAATCACTCGTATCCCAATATTCATACCATGATTACATCAATTGATCAAGAACAGGTTAGGAAGCATTCAACATCAGGAATTCTTTTGTTATCACTTACCTACTCGAGGCCGAGTAGGATTTAAGCTTGGGGATGCTGATACGTCTCAAATGTATCTATAATTTTTTATTGTTAAATGATACTATGTTATCACTTTTGTATACTTTATATGTCATTTTATATTATTATTTTTGGACTAACATATTAATTTAGTTCCCAGTGCAAGTTCTTGTTTTTTTGCATGTTTTTAGTTTTCCACAAAATCCATACCTACATAAGTCCAAACACGACAAAACTTTTGGATGATTTTTTCTGGACAATAAGAGATCCTAGAAGCTTCGGGGGAGGACGAGAAGACCCATGGGGGCCCACAAAGCAGGGGCAGGCCCTAGGGGTAAGACGCGCCACCCTAGCTTGTGGGCCCCTCGTAGTTCTGTTTACCCTAATTCTTGACCTATAAATTCCCAAATATTCACAAACCCTCGAAGAAAGACCCGAAAGAACTTTATCACCACCACAAGTGTTATGGCATACTTCTCCCTAATGCTTTTGGTTATTGATGACAATGCGTCTTGCAAACTAACCTTGTGCATTGAGCATTTCAGATATTATTATATGGCACAAGACGGTTTTATTCCCCTCGGTGAAAGAAAGAGTGAAGACAGTTTTCCAACATTCCTTTTCGGTGGACTTGAGTCGTAGTAAATTCGCACTATTAAGAGGGGGTACGCTTTGAAAAGGTTTGAGTGGAATCAACACATACACAACCTCATATGCACTCACATACCCTTCCCGCAACTTGGAGTATCCATTTGTTTGTTTGGGCAATTTGATTGCACCAAAGCGGTAGTACTGCTCGCTACCACGACAGTACCGCTTAGGCGGTACTTCCACTGTGGTCTACCGCATCTACGACCGCTTGGGAAATCCCTTCTGTGCAACTCTCTGTTGCCCGATTTTATTAAATGGAAGTAGAACGGTAGTACCGTGGTAGTACCACTTGTGCGTACTTCCGCTCGCTACTACCGTGTCTAGTACCGCATGTGAATCAAAGGGTATGCATGTCTCTATTTCCCAATTTGCTTTAACAGTAGTTGGACGCTAATACTGCTCCTTGCGGTATTTCCGCTCCAATGCCGCTCCACTACTGTTGGTTCCTTTGTTTGCTATGACATTTATAGGTAGTACTGCTCATGTGGATGGTAGTACCGCTCCGGAGGCACTAGCGCTCCGGAACTGTTGTTCTCACAGGCAACAGATGGAACTACCGACTAAGCGGTAGTACCGCTTGTGTGTGAGCAGAGTAGATAATGGTTGGGTTTGTCCCCTCCCCCACTATATAAAGGGGGTCTTGTTTCCCAAGAAGACCTGCCTCTTATCCCCCAAGCTCCATTGTTTCCTCAAGCTCATTTTCACCCGATCTCTCTCCCTAGCCATCGAAACTTGCTGATCTTCTAGGGTTTGGAGGGGAGGGCCTTGATCTACACTTCCACCAAGAGATATTTAATTCCCCCCACTAATCCCTTGCGGATCTTATTTCTCTTGGGTGTTTGGGCACCCTAGACGGAGGAGGTTACCTTGGAGCTACATTCCATTGTGGTGAAGCTTCGTGGTGGTGTTGGGAGCCTCCAATTAAGTTATGGAGAGAGCCCCAACCTTGTTTGTAAAGGTTCGGTCACCGCCTTTAAGGGCACCACTAGTGGAATCACGACATCTTGCATTGTGCGAGGGTGTGAGGAGAATACGGTGGCTCTGGTGGATTCTTGGGGTGCACTGTGCCTCTACACCGCTCCAACGGAGACGTACCTCCTTGTAAAGGGAGGGAACTTCGATAACACATCCTCGTCTCCGTCGACTCCACTTGTGGTTATTCTAACCTTTACTTTGTGCAAGCTATATTGTGTTTGTATCTTGTGTTTGCTTGTGTGCTTGTTGTTGTGCTTGTCATATAAGTTGTCCACCTAGTTGCATATCTACACAACCTATTTTATTGCCAATCCTAATTTGTATAAAAGAGCTAAAAATTGGTAGTCACCTATTCACTCCCCCCCCCCCTACTAGTCAACCATATCTATCCTTTCAGCAAGCCTCTGTTCCAAAGCGGCCCTATCAAGAGTCCTTTTTCGGTGCTCCGCGGAAGGGGGAAATCATCGGGGATGCCATGTTCATCAACCTTGCTGCCTCCATGATGATGTGTGAGTAGTTCCCTTAGGACCTACGGGTTCATAATAGTATCTAGATAGCTCTCTCTATCTATCTATCTATCTCTATCTCTCTCTATCTATATATCTATCTCTATCTCTCTCTATCTATCTATATCTCTCTCTTTTGATCTTCAATACAATGATCTTCTCTAAGATCAATTCGCTGTAATCTTTTGCGATGTGTTTGTTGGGATCCGATGAATTATGTGTTTATGATCAGATTATTCATTGAATTTATATTAATCTCTTGAGGTTTCTTTGTTGAGTAAGTTTACATCTTTGTATTTCTCTCTGATCTATCTGTCTACTTTGGCCAAGTTTGATTGATCTATCTTCTGTGGGGGAGGTACTTTGTAGTAGGTTCAATCTTGCGGTGATCTTGTCCTCTGATTGGAGGGATGAAGGAACACATTGTATTGTTGCTACTAAGGGTTAAATGATGGGGTTTGGTCATATTGATTGATCTCTTCATATGTACATTATGTCATCTTCCTTATTGTGTTACTCTATTTTTTATGTACTTAATACTTTGAGATGCATGCTAGATAGCAGTCTTGGGTTGGAATAATAGTAGAAGATGAGGATCAACTGTCTACTTGTCACGAACGTAATGCATATGTGAGATTATGCCATGAATGATCACAATTATAACTATGTGCAACTCTGTCAATTTCCCAATAGTAATTTGTCTACTACACCATTAATGTGCTTTTGGGAGAGCTGCCACTACTGAACCGATGGCCTCCGGGTCAATTTTCCATCAATACCAAAGCTTCTACAATTGCTCTTTTACTTTTTGTTACGTTGCCTATCACTATCTGCTTTTAATCTTGTAGCTCGCAAAAACAATGGGGTGACGACCCCCTTGCCTTTGTTGGCTGCAAGCAATTTCTTTTGTGTGTCTGCAGGTACTTCTAACATTGTTACCAAGGGAAATAATTTTTGTTGTTGTGCTACACCACCTTTCCTCTTCAGGGAATCTAACAACTCCTATGGGAGTAGCACTTACCAGACGCAATTTATGTAGCTTGATGTAGCTCCTCCTTCGCAGCAGCTGCCGGAAAAATCGCATCTCCGCATTCCAAGTCAAGCTGCCGGACCTTGGCGACGTCCTTCTCTTGGGCAGCCTTCAGCGTGTCACGCTCGACAACACAAGCCGAGGGGCTTCCCTCCACCTCGGAAACCCTAGCCTGGGTGGCCTCATGGGTCTTCTTCTCCTCAACTAGTAGGTCGGCACTCTTTTCTGCCAATGACTTGAGCTGCTTAGCCTCCGCCTGAGCCTTCTCAATCTCGGCCTGAAGGTCGGCCACGTGCTGATCGGACCATGATCGGACGCCCTAGAAATGGGAATGCATGCATATTTTTTAGGGTGATTCCTATTTGGCGCATAGGTCGCTTGAAAGCGTCCTAACACGCACCCTCTCGGGAGCCATGTCCTCTTCACAGGCCGGCCCATTATGGGTTTTTTCCCTTCCATTTTGGGAAGGTGACAGGACCTCCTCTAGGCCGGTTTTTCTATTTTCCATTTTAACTTCCAATTTCTATTTTTTATATTATATTTCCATTTAATTTTTTTTCATTTGTTTTCTTTGTCTTCTTTTCTAATTTAATTTTGTATTTATTTTCCTTATCATTTCCATTTTAAGAACATCTTTCAAATTTGTTAACATTTTTTGAATTCATGAACATTTTCAGAAATCATGAATTTTTTTTAAATTTATGAACATTTCAAATGTGCAAATATTTTTTTGAAATCATGAAATGTTTCCGAAATCATGAACGTTTCCTGAAAATTTATTTAGTTTCTATAATTGTCGAGTTTTGAAACTTTGTTAACTTTTTTGATTTTTTTCGAAATCATGAACATATTTTGGAATTCAATAAAATTTAAATTCAAGAACATTTTTTACGAACACTTATGAGTTATGAACTTTTTTGTGATTAATAAAAACATTTTTTTAAATGCATGAAGATTTTTTCAGATTCATGAAAAATTTGAAATAGCAAACAACTTTTGAATCAGTATTCATTTTTAAAAATTTGGTAATATTCCTGAATTATTTGCTCATTTTTATAAAATTGATGAACATTTTTGAATTCATGTACTTTTTCAAATTCACCAACATTTTTTGAATACGAACATTTCTTGATATGCTACATAATTGTTCAAAATCATGAATATTAGTTTCAAAATTTATAAACCTTCTTTGAATTTGCGAACATTTTATGATTTCATAAACATTTTCAAATCATGAACATTTTTCACATTTTATGATTTCTCACACATTTGTTTTCAAAATTCACTATTTTTGAAATCCAGAATTATGTAAAGAACATAAAATAAGAAACAAAAGGTAAAAAAATCGAAATAAAAATAACAGAGTCGTCTCGCCCCGTACATGGGCCGTCCAAAAACGGGTGCGTGGAGGCCGGGGGTGCGTGTTTCCTCCCTATTCGACGCGCAGTACGCCAAATAGGACGTGAGACCAACTAGTTAACGGGCGCTCCTTCGAAAGCCTCGCAACAATCAGTACCACTTGGCGCGTTCTCAGCCATTCGTCACGTGTCGTGCTCTGGACGCTCCTTTCGAATTTTAATTTTTTTTATTTTTTCGCACGTGTTTTCGGTTTTAAACGGTTTTTCCGGGTTTTTTTTTGACGTTTTGGTTTTCCCCCGGTCTTCCTTAGTTTTTCGATCAAAAAAAATTTGTGCGAAAAAAACACATTTTTTTTCTTTTTTTTCTTTCGCGAAAGTCACGGTTTTTTTCTATGAGAGGCACGCTTGTGCTTTAGCGAGAATCACGGCCGTGCCTTTCGGAAACGGGAAAAAAACGCGTTTTCTATTTATTTTTCTTTCTCGAGAATCACGGTTTTGCATCCGCGAGAGGCACGGTTGTGCTTTCGCGAGAGTCATGGCCGTGCCTCTCGGAAAAGGAAAAACAAAACGCGTTTTCTATTTTTTTTCCTTCGCGAGAGTCACGGTTTTGCTTCCGTGAGAGCTACGGTTGTGCTTTCACAAGAGTCATGGTCGTGCCTCTCAGAAAGGGAAAAAATACGCGTTTTCTGTTTTTTTTATTTTGTGAGAGTCACGATTTTGCTTCCGCGAGAGTCACGATTGTGCTTTCACGAAAGTCACGGCCGTGCCTCTCGGAAACGGAAAAAAAACGCGTTTTCTATTTTTTTTTTCCTTCCATGAGAGTCACGGTTTTGCTTCCACGAGAGGCACGGGTGTGATTTCGCCTAAAGGCACGGGTGTGATTTCGCAAAAGGCACGGGTGTGCCTCTTTCGGAGAGGGGAAAAACCGTGCTCCCGGTTCGGTTTTTTCCTCCGTTTTTTTCGTAAAAAAAAGTTTGTCAAAACCTATCAACATGGGATCTAATTTTGAAGATTTTGACGCGAGGAATCCAATGATAAAAATGATTTGAGATTTAGACGCACGGTTTAAAAGATAAAGCGTTTTGAATAAATGAATCTATGAAAAAGGGAAAACTCCCAGGTTACGACAAGTGGCGCGCTGCATATGTGCCACTTATCGCGACCTGAGAAAATGGAGTGTTCTTTGCAACGAATACTTCTTAATTAGTAATTTCGATAGGACGTTCCATGTTTTAGTTTGTGAGAGCTTTGGTTTTGTTGCTGATTGAAGATCGGCTATTGAGTGCCTTCTGCGAGTGTCTCCTATTTCCTGCATACAGCAGTAGATAGCAAGGAAACGTGTACCTCCTGGACGCTACCGATGCTGAATGGCTCATTACCGGATTCGACTGTCTTTATCTCCACACCGGTTTTTCCTACATCTCTTTTTCTGTTTGTTTTCTTCTGTTCTATTTTGGGTTTATTTTTTTTCTTTCATTTTTCAAATTTACTAACCTTTTTTCTTTATCTACCCGTTCACAATTAACTTAACGACAAGATTATGTATCCATTCTTATATTTCATAACTCATGAAATGCTGAGTAGGCAAGAATTAACCCAAGTTGCGGCTTATAGTATGATTTTTTATGTAAATAGGTATATGTTCCTTTTCATTATGAATTCAGGAATATTATTTTTATTTTGGTCTTTCACTTTTTTCCTTTCAAAAACTTTTTAAATTTTTCAAATTCAAATTTTTTTTCTTCCAAATTGTTTATTTGAAATTTAGAAGAAAAAAGCATGATTTTTTGAATTCTTAAATATTTTCAAAAATTAAGGAAAATTTAAAATTCGTGAATAATTGGGAATCCATGGACATTTTTGAATGCTCAAACAACTTTGAAATTCATGAAAATATTTAATTTGGAGCATTTTTTTGAAATACCGGAACAATTTAGGAATCCGTGAATATTTTTGAAATATAAAATTTGGTAATTTAACATTTAAATTAAGAAACAAATGAAACCCATGAAAATTATTTTTAATTTAGAACATGTTTTCTATTTCGTTAACATTTTTTTAAACCCAAAAACAATTTTAAAATCAGTAAACATTTTTGAAATTCCTGAAAATTATTTAAAATTCTAAATATTTTATGAAATCTGGTAACATTTTCTATTTCCTGGTCAGGGAATAAAAGCTCGTGCATTCATATGTCTCGTCTACAGCGATACGCGAGAAGGTCTCTCTGCAGGCGAGCTCCGTATTGGGCCGGCCACAGTCCACAGTCGACAAGCCATATTCTCGTTATTTGTGCATTGTTTTTTCTTTTTTTTGTTTTCTTTTACTTCATTTATATTTCCAGATCAATATAAAAAACACTCAACAAAAAGCATTTGAAAAATCTTGACCAAGCATTTGAAACATGTCAAATGCGTATAGACAAAAAGTTTATCAAATACGGAAAATGTATAAAAAAACAATGTGAATGAAAAAAATTATCATTTGTATAAAGAATGTTAATCAATCATTTGAAAAAATGTTGAACAAGTATTTGAAAAACAGTAATCAAGCATTTGAAAAATGTTAAATATGTTAATAAAAAATGTTGACTAAGTATTCAAAATGTTGATCTTGTATTTGAAAAATATTAACATGTATTCGGAAAAAGTATTAGATGTATACAAAAAATGTGTATAGAAAAGCAGCGAAAATCGAGAGAAAAAGAAACCCATGCAAAACAAGAAAGAAACAAAAAAAATCAAAGAAAAAAGAAAGAAAGAAAAATCCAATGGAAATTAAAAGAAACAAAGAAAAACAATGAGAAAATAGGGGAAATAAGAAAACCAATAAAAACAGATAAATGAACACAGAAAACAGACGTAAAAAAACAAAAAACAGTGGAGAAAACCGGCTACTTTACCTCAAGTATGTCGAGCTCAACAGGGACCCAGTGGCTTGCATCCCTTGCGACTATCCAAGAGACATGTGTTCGATTCACGCTTGGGACGTGTTGTAGTAACAGATCGAGAAAAGAAGAACTAACTGTCAATGTTTATGTACAAAACATTTAAAAAAATTAACCAAGCATTTGCAACAAATGTTAAGTGCATACAGAGAAAATGTTTGTCATGTATACACAAAAATACAAATGTGCATGAAAAAAGTTCAAAAAAATATATAGTAACTTTGTTTCTACTTTAAATATTCTAGATATATATTATAAAAAGACTCTACAATTTTTTTGGAAAATATAGAAAAGTATTTGAAAAATATTGAACGAGTATTCGAAAAAACTTAAACAAGCGTTCAGACAGTGTTGAATGTGTATACAAAAATTGTTGATCACTTATGAAATAAATGATGATTTTTTTAATCATGTATATAAAAATGTTGATCAACCATTTGAAACAAATGTTGATTAAGTATTTCAAAAATGTTAATAAAACATTTGGGAAAGTTAAATGCGTATACAAAAATGTTGACCATGTATTGAACAAATCATGAAAAAACTTGATCAGGTATATAAAATTTTAACTAAGCATTGAAAAAAATGTTGAAAAAGTGTTTGAAAAATGTTAACCAAGCGTTTGGAAAATGATATGTGTGTATAGAAAAAGTATTGTCCAAGTAATTAAAAAATGTTAATCTTTTTACTTGAAAACTATTAATAAGAATTTAAAAAATGTTAAAAATGTGTAAAGAAGAGTTTGACCTTTTATTAAAAAAATGTTACAAATGTGTAGGAAAACTTTTAATTTTGTATTTGGAAAATACTAAAACTGTTTATAGAAAAAATATTGACCATGTATTACAAACATGTATAATTTGTATTGAAAAATGTTAGATTTCATTAGTAAAATGTTGTTGACATAAACTAAAAATGTAGAATAATAATCAAAAGAGCAAAGAAAACCAAAAATAGAAACAAAATAAATAAAATAAAAACAAAGGAAAAATGCAAAAGGCGATGAAAAATAAAAACCAAAAAAATAAAACCCGAAAAAAAACTAGATAAAAAATGAAAATAAACTAGAGAAACAAATGCAAAATAATAAAAAAATGGAGAAAAAGAAGAAGAAGGAAAACAGACTCTAGTTACTTCAAGAAGGACGCCCCCCACTTCTAACCATGAACTGCGCTGGCTAGCAGCAGCGGGCTCTTTCTTGGAGGTTCTGGGATCAATCCCTCTCGTGTGCGAGAGGTCCTATTGGACGCTCGCGAGCGGCAAACAGCAGAGCATTCGCTGAAGAGCACGCAAAACGGGCCGGCCCATTTGTAGGTGCTGAATGTAAAAACTTTCGAAAATCAAGCAGATTCCTGGCCTCGAACTCCCGCCCGCACACAACAAACTAGCGTTGTTAACCAGTCTACCCAGCCACTCTACATGTCCGTGATGCAGCACAAATTCTGAAGTAATAGCTACAGAGGCGGACCAGTTTTTAAAATGTTCCACTAGGGAGAATGTGAACAAATTTCCTTCAAAAAAGCCAATAATTTTTTACATGTGAAAAAATCAAAACTCGAACAACTTCTAAAACATGAATTTTGAAAAAAGTAAACAAAAACTGAAAACATGAACAAATTTTTTATATAGGCTGATTTTTTAAAAATATACATTGAACGTTTTTGTAATATACGCTGAACAATTTGTAAAAACACACTGAACATTTCTGTGATATACACTGAACAAGTTTTCCAAATACACAATGAACAATTCGTAGTTTGCGTTGAACAAATACTTGATATACGATGAACAAGTTTCAAATACAAGGTGAACAATTTCTTAATATACGATGAACATTTTTTTAATAATATAAGATGAATACTTTTTTAATATACGATGAACATCTTTTAATACGTGGTGGACCTTTTATATACTAAAGAATGTAAAACAGAGAAAAGAAACAGTAAAAAGAAAAGAAAAGAAAGGAAAAAGCAGAGAAAAAGAAAAAGAAGAAAAAGTCAAAAATAGAATAAAACCTAGTAAAAGCAAAACAGAAAAAACGGGTCCAGGGAACCTTCTAGAAAGTTCCCAAAACCAGCCAGGAACCTTCACGAACGTTCCCCAAGATCCCGCAACGAAGAAACAGAAACCACCGCAAGGAAGAAACAGGTGGGAAGCTGAATCGTGGGCCGGCCCAAGTGGAAGCGACAAGTCTCGCTCTTCAGCGAAGCTACGAAGATTTGACGATAACGAGCGTCATATAGGAATTACCCTCGTGTGCACCTTTTTCCTCCTCTTTTTGTTTTAAAAGTGTGTTGATGGGCCGGCCAACTTTCTTGCGTGAGAGGCGAATTCCTTCAGCTAGAGCAAGCTATCGTCTGGCTTAAAGCGAGAAATAGCTCTCACATATAGTCACCGCGATAGGAGCTCCCCCTTCTGCAGTATATCACGGGACTGTAAGCATGCCGCAAGCCATGAAATTTTGGTCGCCTCACTGGTTCCGGTGCTAGCGATTGCTCGCTCGTACCAGTTTCGGGAAAAATATACGAACTAAAGAGTGAGGAAAATATCAAGTCTGGTTTTTAAAAGATAAAAAATTATATTCAAAAATTTAAAAAACATGATTTCAAAACAATGAGCACATATTAGAAAAGTTCATGATTTGAAAAAATCATGGATTGTAAAAAATGTTCACAAATTTGAAAATGCTAAGGAATTAGAAAATTGTTTGCGAATTTTTTAATCTTCACCAAATTTGAAAACAAAAACTAGAAATTTGGTAAGAAGTTCATAAATTTGTGAAAAGATTGTGGAATTATAAAATGTTTGTGAAATTGTAAGAAGGTCGCAAATTTTAAAATAAAAAATAATTAGAAAATTGGGAAAGGAAAAACTCAAACAGAACCGACCCTAGAAAATCGCAAAAACCATTGGAACCTTTTGGAAGGAAACATGGGCCAGCCCATACAGGAACTAGCGTACAAGACTGCGAGCACTACGTATATGGTTAAGGCCTTAACCACTGCCTCAAGCAGGGAATAGGAAAATGCATATATTGTCTCAAAAAAAGGAAAATGCATATATACACCTAAAAAGGAAAATGCATATAATAAAGGTCAAAGGCCACATATTAAAGTTGTTTTTCTTGACAAAAAATGGCAAAGGTCATATATTAAAGTCAAGCAACCCTTACAAGGTCATCCTTACCAAAGTTAAAATAACATGCATGACCTTCGGAAAATCAAAGTCTTTATCTTCCTCATGCATTCATCGATGTTGTGTCGTGAGCAAAGCTCGAAGGGACCTTTGGGCCTTCAAAACAACATAAAAGCCACAAAGATGTTATTTGCGCAACGACTAGGAAGTCGTTGGCTGGATTCAGAAGACGTTGATGACAACGATCAAGAAATAGATCACTAGCTCATAGAAGAAGGTTGGACGACCACCAAAATTGCGTTGGAGCACAAGGCGATCACATCCACTGGAATCTGTCATATTCATTTGCTTCGGATTCACACTGCTATATTAGATAGTCTGTATTAGGAGATTTTGAACCATGTATCCCATATAATATATGCTTGTATTGGATGTTCTTTTCAGACTGACGTTGTCAGTGAGCACAGACCTCAACCACCAGCGCCCAACAACCTAATCAATGCGCTCACTCCTCTTCCTTCATGAAGCCATCTTCCCTTGGACGTCCTTTCCTTTCCACCATAAGTGACACTGCTCATGTTCTTTCTTCCTCTCTCTACTTTTCCCTCTTCTCTTTTTGCTCCTGGTCTCCTCCTTCAACAACATGGACATGGGAAAAAGGCAGGAGGAACAAGGAACACTATGCCGCCGACTTGGAACAATGTTGAGGACGAACAAGGTAACTGCCCAAGCTTACCGCACACCATGTTGACACGGCCAACGACACGTACGTCTGCCCTAGCCGTTGAGTCTTGCGTCCCGCGACCAATGAGAAATGTGTGAGAAGAAAGGCGGTGTAATATTATGCCGTTGATGACGAGAAAAATGATCCAGTCAGTGTTCTAGCTCATCGTTACATGTGCGACAGCGGTCAGTGGCACCACGTCTTCCCAGGCCGCCGGCACCATGGCCTTCATTCCTACAGCCGGCGGTACTCCATCCAAGCATGAAGTTGGCTGCTTCCTACGTCGTGCTCCTAGTTGAGGATGTGGGCTTCATGCTTTTGGCCATCGTCCTTGACTTGTGCTTTGTGCATGGTCGACATTCCTCGACCCATTCCCACTTAATTGCCGCGAACTTACTCCATCCTATATTAGCCCGAGCTTCCTCGCATGAGCCATGAGCCCATGACAGAGTTGTCGGGCCAAAATAAATGTGAGTCATTGTTCCTAAGTTGTATACTTCTTGTATTGGTTGGAATCAAAAGTAAACTGCATTAAGTACATCCATCTCCGAGACAATAATGGACGTGCAGATTTCGAAGGCTGTGTCGTCGAGTGCTCCTAGTCCACTTCCGGACGACCACCCCAAATCTTCTAAGACATATATAAGGAGACATAAATAACCTCACAAGCTCTCTCAACAACGCCGAAGTTGGTCGAGCGTTGTTGGCCTAAGGCATCTCCAACACCGATCCTCAAATTGCCCGCATACGTACGGACTGCACCGCTCGGACCACGTAGGCCATCCAACGCGAACCTGTATCGGTCCGCATGGCGGTCCGGACGCACTTTCTCCCGCAAATCGGAGACAAACGTGGGGGGCTTTGCGGGTGTTCGGACACCACCCATGCCTGCTTCTAACCACCCTGGCCCACCGAAACCCCCTACTACCTCGCCCGCATGCATTCCCATCCCGCACCAGCTGCCCGCATTCATGCCGATGTAGAGCACGCCGTTGCACATTGAAGATGGCTCAGGGCGGATGCGACCTTTCACTGCCTCCTCCATTGAACCAGCGTGCCAGCCGAGGGCGCCGCCCGCGACTCATCTCCAGTGTTTGTGCATGTTCAATGCCGGAGACACCTTATTAGATGGGATGGGATGGATATGTACCACTCCCGTTCAATGCCCCGTCCATCCATATTCCGCCATTAACCAAGCTCACCGGCCGAGAAACCAACTTCGGCACCATGCAAGGACGCACCCGGACGCCTGGCCTCATTGGAATCCGCTATTTAAAGGACCACAACCGGCTAACTCCACGCCACAACACAAGCCTTTCCATATCCTCCTTCCTTGCACCGCATCCGCCATGACTGCAGGCGGCGAAGCTCTGTGGGAGACCCTCTCCACGGAGATGAAGCACGAGGTGGCCAGCCTTGCGGCCGCCTGACCGAGCCGTCATACCAGGTGGATCAAGGCCGGCTTGCCTGCCGGCTCGTCCAAGGTCTCTGACAACGAGGATGACCCCACAATAGAGACGGGCTCCGACGACACCGCACCGGAGCCCGCGTCTATGCACGTCGGCTTCACCATGGAGTAGGCTCGGGCGCACTACAACGCCGCCATGGTGGAGGTGCAGCCTGCGCTGGCGCCTATGTCGGTGTTCCAGCAGACGCAGGAGGAACAATGATACAATTTGTTCCTCCTGCGGCAACACTGGCTGGTGGAGTGTAACGCCCTCGATGCGGCTATATCTCCCACGTGTCGAAGCACGACTTAGAGGCATAACCGCATTGAAAGCAATGTCGCAAGTGAGGTAATCTTCACACAACCCATGTAATACATAAGGGAAAAGAATATATAGTTGGCTTACAATCGCCACTTCACACAGTTACATGAATAAAGCAATACATCATCCAGATACAAACAAGGTCCGACTACGGAACCAAAATAAAATAAGAACCCCAAATGCGACAAAGGTCCCCGATTGACCCCCAACTGGGCTCCACTACTGATCAACTAGAACGGAACAACACAAAGGACAAGATCTTCATCGAGCTCCTCCTGAGCTTGGTTGCGTCATCTTTACGGACTCATCGGCACCTGCAAGCTTGTTTTGGAAGTATCTGTGAGCCACGGGGACTCAGCAATCTCGCACCCTTGCGATCAAGACTATTTAAGCTTATGGGTAAGGTAAAAAGTATGAGGTGGAGCTGCAGCAAGCGAGTAGCATATATGGTGGCTAACATACGCAAATGAGAGCGAGAAGAGAAGGCAAAGCACGGTCGATAAAACTATGATCAAGAAGTGATCCTAGAACAACCTACGTCAAACATAACTCCAACACCGTGTTCACTTCCCGGACTCCGCAGGAAAGAGACCATCACGGTAACACACGCTGTTGATTCATTTTAATTAAGGTCAACTTCAGGTTTTCTACAACCGGACGTTAACAAATTCCCATCTGCCCATAACCGCGGGCACGGCTTTCGAAAGTTCAAATCCCTGCACGGGTGTCCCAACTTAGCCCATCACAAGCTCTCACGGTCAACGAAGGAATAGACCTCCTCCCGAGACATTCCGATCAGACTCGGTATCCCGGTACAACAAGACATTTCGACAGGGTAAAACTAAACCAGCAACACCACCCAGATGTGCCAACAAATCCCGATAGGAGCTGCACATATCTCGTTCTCAGGGCACACCGGATGAGCAAGACATCGGGTAAGCCAGCCCAGAGTTGCCCCTGGTAGCCTCGGACATCGCTCAGTTGGACCAACACTCAGATGAGCACTGGCCCGGGGGGGGGGGGGGGGGTTAAAATAAGATAACCCTTGAGTCTGCAGAACCCAAGGGAAAGAAAAGGCTAGGTGGCGAATGGTAAAACCAATGTTGGGCATTGCTGGAGAAGTTTTAATTCAAGGCGAACTGTCAAGGGGTTCCCATTATTACCCAACCGCGTAAGGAACGCAAAATCTGGGAACATAACACCGATATGACGGAAACTAGGGCGGCAAGAGTGGAACAAAACACCAGTCATAAGGCCGAGCCTTCCACCCTTTACCAAGTATATAGATGCATTAATTAAATAAGATATATTGTGATATCCCAACAAGTAAACATGTTCCAACAAAGAACAACATCTCCATGTTCCAACAAGGAACAAACTTCAAACTTCACGTGCAACTAACAACGCTATAAGAGGGGCTGAGCAAAGCGGTAACATAGCCAATCAACGGTTTGCTAGGACAAGGTGGGTTAGAGGCTTGGTTCAACAATATGGGAGGCATGATAAGCAAGTGGTAGGTATCGCAGCATAGGCATACCAAAAGAGCGAGCAACTAGCAAGCAAAGATAGAAGTGATTTCGAGGGTATGATCATCTTGCCTGAAATCCCGCAAGGAAGAAGAACGAGTCCATGAAGAAGATAAACGGGCGTAGTCGAACGGTTACTCACAAACACGATGTTACCGGAACCAACCCGAAGAAGCAACACCGGAAAAGAAGCACTCAACATAGTAAACAACCAACACAAGAACATGGTATGATATGCGGGATGCGGTATGCGATGCATATGCATGATTTGATAAGGAATGCATGAACCTGGCCTCAACTTGGGAAACCAAGTGTGCCACTGGAGAGATGAGATGAAATCGCTTGAAAACGATGTAAAGATCACCGGAATCGGAGTTACGGTTTGGAAATGGCAAGCGATTCAAATATGACACCGGTCTGCGATTTACAGCAAGTAATCATCTAAATGCAATGAGATGAACATGCTACAGCACTCAAACATGGCAACAAAATACATGGCAGGGATGCATTCAAGATGCTTAACAAAAGTCTAGCACTGAGCTACGGCCAATTCATCCATTAACAGGTTCAAACAAGCATGGCAAAAATGCAAACAGTAAACAGATCTCAGACTTAGTGAAATTAACACTTGTCTGGAATTTCAGATCAGATAGCCCTCTTCGGAGCAACACAACAACATGCTACAGGATCTAAACATGGCAAAGTAAGACATGGCATGGAGCTACTCAAAGAGCTTAACAAAAGTCCCTTAGTGACCTTGAGCCAAAAGGGATCACAAAATACATTTGCAAGCATGTGAACATAGCAAAAACATAATCAGTTTTCAGACTTTAGTGAAAACTGGGACATGCTGAAATCATAACTCAAGTAGGCATGTTTATGAGCTCGATGCACTCACTATGGTGCAAGTCATGATAAGCTAAGCATACACCCATAAATAACACACAAAATGCAAGCTAGACATGGCAAGAACAATGGCATAGCATGCACGGATCAACTACAACAACATCGGCAAAATCGCAAACAAGTTGACAATCTGCCCAGATTCACAACGAAGCAAAAGTAGAGCTTGATTGACTCAAGCTAGGGTGCTCCATATATGCAAACAAAGACATGTATGGATAGAGCACTACCATATTAACAAAACTCCTTTACTGATCATCCTCAAAAGAGGCACGGATCACTAGGAAACAACATGAACATATGGCATCATGAACTAAACAGCTCAAGGACTTAGTGGAAATGCTAAGTCCCTGAAAACAGAATTACCAAGTGTCTCACTTTGCAAGCTTGCACTAGTCACCACACACGTCACAAAAATACATGGGTTGCACCTCTGGAAATATGACAAAACCCTTAACAAAACATATGTAGAGCTCATGGGCATATCATGCACACAATAATCATGGCAAAAATGACAAATGTCTAAGATGGAGTAGCAGACCTGACAATTAACTCAAGTAGCCCTCTTCTAACAGCATTTCGGGCATCAAGATGAACTCAAATGAAAATGATGAAATGGAATGAAATGATGTACTCTCAGAGACGAACATTTTGATATGCTATATGCATGAATCGGAGCTCGGATGCGGAGATATAGCATGAAGAAGATGGGCACATGGATCTGAGATTTTCGGGACTTAGTGAAATTTAACCTCTCCGGGAAAGTCAACGGGCGGACGAGGAGATCCGGGACGGGGTGGTTCCAGATCGGGACGAAGCCGTTTGGATCAGGGGAGTGGTGGATCTCATCCCACTCCCCGATCGGATCTGGCCGGACCGGATCTCCGGCGACGAACGACGGCGGAGGGCGGTGGAGCTCCGGCGGAGGTCAACTCCAGCGCGGCCGCGGGATTCGGGCGGCGCGGGGCATCGTGGAGGCGGCGGACGGCGACCGGCCCGGCGACGAATGTGGCGGCGCCGGCGAGGAACCGGAGCGGCGGCGCGGTGAAGGAGCAGGGCGCCGGCGGGGCGGGCGGCGGCCTCGGGGCGTGGGAGCCGGCCAGCTTTGGCGCGCTGGCCGGAGAAGCTTGGCGCGGCGGCGGGTGGCAGTTCCGGCGAGCGGGGGCGCCTGGCGCGCGGGCGGCGGCGGCTCTGGGCCCGCGCGGGCCCGATCTGGGTTCCGCGGGCCGCAGCGGGTGCGGGAGGAGAGAGAGGGGGCGCGGGGACAAGTGGCGGCGCGCGAGTGGAGGAGAAGGGCGGCGAGGCTGATGTGGCGGCCGCCGATTGGCCCGGGTGAGGTGGAGGGCGTGGCCGGACATGTCCGGCGGCGCGGGACGAAATGTCCGGCGGCGCGCGGAGGAGTTTTAGGGTTTGGACTGCGCGAAAATTCGGAGGGGATCACATATATATAGGTAGAGGGAGCTAGGAGAGTCCAAATGAGGTGCGGTTTTCGGCCACGCGATCGTGATCGAATGCTCTAGATGATGGAGTAGGGTTAGGTGGGTTTTGGGCCAAATTGGAGGGGTGTTGGGCTGCAACACACACGAGGCCTTTTCGGTCCCTCGGTTAACCGTTGGAGCATCAAACGAAGTCCAAATGGTACGAAACTTGACAGGCGGTCTACCGGTAGTAAACCAAGGCCGCATGACAAGTCTCGGTCCAATCCGAAAATGTTTAATCCCCACACATGAAAGAAAGGTAGAAATGACCACCGGAGGAGAACGAAGCGCCGGAATGCAAAACGGACAACGGGGAAAATGCTCGGATGCATGAGACGAACATGTATGCAAATGAAATGCGCATGATGACATGATATGCAATGCATGACACGCAAGCAATGACAAGGCAACACCAGCGAATAACTGAACGACACCTGGCACATCGGTCTCGGGGCGTTACATGGAGGGCCAGATCGACAACGAGTGCACGGGCGAGGAGGCCGTGGCGGCCATGACCATGGCGAGCCCCAACTTCATCGTGGAGAAGCTTGCAATCTATGAGGCCATACGCGCTCAAGTCATAGCTTGCCGGGAAGCGGCTGTCACGAAGGTGCAGCTGTAGGCGATCGCGAAGGAGAACAACACTAGCTGCGCCTCCTACGCACCACCGACGAACTATCAGGTGGCCCGATGGGACAATGAAAGCGCCGATGCCACCATTTTCATTATGGACCTCACGTCCAGCGGCGACGGACAGGTCACGGGCTCCTCCGAGGATGAGTATGGCACAGGAGGTGGCAGAGCCTGGTGTCCCATGTGGGCCGGTCCGTCTACCGTGTTTTACTCTTCCTCGCCGGAGACTGCACCTTCACTTCACAGGTCTCATCACAAGTGCTCATGGAGACGGAGGATAGAGGAGGCGGTCTCAGGTAGGGAACAACAACGTCTTGGACGCCGGCGCCTCATACGACTCCGTTGTATCTATAATTGTTGATTGTTTCATGCCAATATTTCACAAGTTTCACATGCTTTTGGCAACAATTTATATGATTTTCTTGGACTACATATTGATCCAGTGCCAAGTGGCAGTTCCTGTTTGTTGCATGTTTTTTGTTTTGCAGAAAATCCATATTGACGTGGCTTGCGTCTGCGTTGGTATTTCTCCAAAGAGAAAGGGATGATGCAGCACAACTACGGTAAGTATTTTACTTTGTTATAAAACCAAGGTTATCAATCCAGTAGGAGAACCAAGCAACACTATGTAAACAGTACCTGCACACAAAGAACAAATACTTGCAACCCGACGCATAAGAGGGGTTGTCAATCCCTCTACGGTAAAAAGGTAGATTAAATTGTATGAGATTGGATAAATAGATCTAGCAAAAAGACAAAATAAAATAAGTAAATAAAAAGTGCAGCAAGTTATTTTGTGGGTTTTGAATAATAGATCCGAAAACAATATGATAAAAGATAGACCCCGGGGCCATAGATTTCACTAGTGACTTCTCTCGAGAAAATAGCATGCGATGGGTAAACAAATTACTGTTGGGCAATTGATAGAAGAGCAAATAATTATGACGCTAACCAAGGCAATGATCATGTATATAGGCATCATGTCCAAGATTGGTAGACCGACTCCTGCCTGCATCTACTACTATTACTCCACACATCGACCACTATCCAACATGCATCTAGTGTATTAAGTTCATGGAGAAACAGAGTAATGCAATAAGAATGATGACATGATGTAGACAAGATCTATTCGTGTAGGAATAGACCCCATCTTTTTATCCTTAATAGCAATGACACATGCGTGCCTCGCTACCCTTTCTGTCACTGGGTGAGGACACCACAAGATCGAACCCATCACAAAGCACCTCTTCTCATTGCAAGAAAAATCAATCTAGTTGGCCAAAACAAACCAAAGTGTCGGAGAAGAAATACGAGGCTATAATAATCATGCATATAAGAGATAAAAGGAAACTCAAATAATATTCATAGATAGATCTGTCATAAACTCGCACTTCATCAGACCCCAACAAACACACTGCAAAAGGTCATTACATCAAATAGATCCCCAAGAACATCGAGGAGAACATTGTATTGAGAATCAAAAAGAGAGAAGAAGTCATCTAGTTACTGCCTACGGACCCGTAGGTCTATGGTGAACTACTCACACATTATCGGAGGAGCACCAATGAGGATGATGAACCCCTCCATGACTGTATTCCCCTCCGGCAGAGTGCTGGAATAGGGCTCTAGATTGGATCTCGTGGTTCTGTAACTTGCGGTCGTTGGAATTCTGTTTCGATCGCTCCTCTAGGGTTTCTAGAATATCTGAGTATTTACAGAGCTGAGAGTGAAGGAAATATGCCCTAGAGGCAATAATAAAGTTATTATTTATTTCCTTATATCATGATAAATGTTTATTATTCATGCTAGAATTGTATTAACCGGAAACATGATACATGTGTGAATACATAGACAAACAGAGTGTCACTAGTATGCCTCTACTTGACTAGCTCGTTGATCAAAGATGGTTATGTTTCCTAGCCATAGACATGAGTTGTCATTTGATTAACAGGATCACATCATTAGGAGAATGATGTGATTGACTTGACCCATTCCGTTATCTTAGCACTTGATCGTTTGGTATGTTGCTATTGCTTTCTTCATGACTTATACACGTTCCTATGACTATGAGATTATGCAACTCCCGTTTACCGGAGGAACACTTTGTGTGCTACCAAACGTCACAACATAACTGGGTGATTATAAAGGTGCTCTACAGGTGTCTCCGATGGTGTTTGTTGAGTTGGCATAGATCGATATTAGGATTTGTCACTCCAATTGTCGGAGAGGTATCTCTGGGCCCTCTCGGTAATGCACATCACTATAAGCCTTGCAAGCAATGTGACTAATGAGTTAGTTGCAGGATGATGCATTACGGAACGAGTAAAGAGACTTGCCGGTAACGAGATTGAACTAGGTATTGAGATACCGACGATCGAATCTTGGGCAAGTAACATACCGATGACAAAGGGAACAACGTATGTTGTTATGCGGTTTGACCGATAAAGATCTTCGTAGAATATGTAGGAGCCAATATGAGCATCCAGGTTCCGCTATTGGTTATTGACCGGAGACGTGTCTCGGTCATGTCTACATAGTTCTCGAACCCGTAGGGTCCACACTCTTAAAGTTTGGTGACGATCGGTATTATGATTTTTTGTGTTTTGATGTACCAAAGGTAGTTCGGAGTCCCGGATATGATCATGGACATGACAAGGGGTCTCTAAATGGTAGAGACGTAAAGATTGATATATTGGACGACTATATTCGGACACCAGAAGTGTTCCGAGTGGTTTCAGATAAAAACCGGAGTACCGGGGGGTTATCGGAACCCCCCGGGGAGTTAATTGGGCCTCATGGGCCTTAGTGGGAGAAGAGGAGGGGCGGCCAGGGCAGCCGCGCGCCCCCTCCCCCTCTAGTCCAAATTGGACAAGGATGGGGGTGGCGCCCCCCTTTTTCCTTCTCCTCCTCTCTCCCTTCCTTCCCTCTCCTACTCCAACAAGGAAAGGAGGAGTCCTACTCCCGGTGGGAGTAGGACTCCCCCCTAGCGGGCCCTCCTCCTGGCCGGCCACCTCCCCCCTTGCTCCTTTATATACGGGGGCAGGGGCACCCTAGAACACAAAAGTTGATCTGTTGATCTATTCGAGTCGTGTGCAGTGACCCCCTCCACCATATTCCACCTCGGTTATATCGTAGCGGTGCTTAGGCGAAGCCCTACATCGGTAGCAACACCATCACCGTCATCACGCCGTCGTGCTGATGGAACTCTCCCGTGAAGCTCTGCTGGATCGGAGTTCGCAGGACGTCATCGAGCTGAACGTGTGCTGAACTCGGAGGTGCCGTACGTTCGGTACTTGGATCGGTCGGATCGTGAAGACGTACGACTACATCAACCTTGTGCTAACGCTTCCGCTTTCGGTCTACGAGGGTACGTGGACACACTCTCCCCTCTCGTTGTTATGCATCACCATGATCCTGAGTGTGCGTAGGAATTTTTTTGAAATTACTACGTTCCCCAACAGTGGTATCCGAGCCAGGTTTTATGCGTAGATGTTATATGCACGAGTAGAACACAAGTGAGTTGTGGGTGATACAAGTCATACTACTTACCAGCATGTCATACTTTGGTTCAGCGGTATTGTTGGATGAAGCGGCCTGGACCAACATTACACGTACGCTTACGCGAGACTGGTTCTACCGACGTGCTTTGCACATAGGTGGTTGGTGGGTGTCAGTTTCTCCAACTTTAGTTGAACCGAGTGTGGCTATGCCTGGTCCTTGAGAAGGTTAAAACAACACTAACTTGACGAACTATCGTTGTGGTTTTGATGCGTAGGTAAGAACGGTTCTTGCTAAGCCCGTAGCAGCCACGTAAAACTTGCAACAACAAAGTAGAGGACGTCTAACTTGTTTTTGCAGGGCCTGTTGTGATGTGATATGGTCAAGGCATGATGCTATATTGTATGACATGATCATGTTTTGTAACCAGTTATCGGCAACTGGCAGGAGCCATATGGTTGTCGCTTTATTGTATGCAATGCAATCGCCCTGTAATTGCTTTCATTTATCACTAAGCGGTAGCGATAGTCGTAGAAGCAATAGTTGGTGAGACGACAATGATGCTACAATGGAGATCAAGGTGTCGCGCCGGTGACAATGGTGATCATGACGGTGATTCGAAGATGGAGATCACAAGCACAAGATGATGATGGCCATATCATATCACTTATATTGATTGCATGTGATGTTTATCTTTTATGCATCTTATTTTGCTTTGATTGACGGTAGCATTATCAGATGATCTCTCACTAAATTTCAAGATAAAAGTGTTCTCCCTGATTATGCATCGTTGCCAAAGTTCGTCGTGCCGAGACACCACGTGATGATCGGGTGTGATAAGCTCTACATTCATCTACAACGGGTGCAAGCCAGTTTTGCACATGCAGAATACTCGGGTTAAACTTGACGAGCCTAGCATATGCAGATATGGCCTTGGAACACTGAGACCGAAAGGTCGAGCGTGAATCATATAGTAGATATGATCAACATAGTGATGTTCACCATTCAAAACTACTCCATCTCACGTGATGATCGGACATGGTTTAGTTGATATGGATCATGTGATCACTTAGATGATTAGAGGGATGTCTATCTAAGTGGGAGTTCTTAAGTAATATGATTAATTGAACTTAAATTTATCATGAACTTAGTACCTGATAGTATTTTGCTTGTCTATGTTATTGTAGTTAGATGGCCCGTGCTGTTGTTCCGTTGAATTTTAATGTGTTCCTTGAGAAAGCAAAGTTGAAAGATGATGGTAGAAATTACACGGACTGGGTCCGTAACTTGAGGATTATCCTCATTGCTGCATAGAAGAATTACGTCCTGGAAGCACCGCTGGGTGCCAGGCCTGCTGCAGATGCTGCTGACGACGTTAAGAATGTCTGGCAGAGTAAAGCTGATGACTACTCGATAGTTCAGTGTGCCATGCTTCACGGCTTAGAACCGGGACTTCAACGATGTTTTGAACGTCATGGAGCATATGAGATGTTCCAGGAGTTGAAGTTAATATTTCAAGCAAATGCCCGGATTGAGAGATATGAAGTCTCCAATAAGTTCTATAGCTGCAAGATGGAGGAGAATAGTTTTGTCAGTGAACATATACTCAAAATGTCTGGGTGTCATAATCACTTGACTCAATTGGGAGTTAATCTTCCTGTTGATAGTGTCATTGACAGAGTTCTTCAATCACTGCCACCAAGCTACAAGAGCTTCGTGATGAACTATAATATGCAAGGGATGAATAAGACAATTCCCGAGCTCTTCGCAATGCTAAAGGCAACGGAGGTAGAAATCAAGAAGGAGCATCAAGTGTTGATGGTCAACAAGACCACCAGTTTCAATAAAAAGGTAAAGGGAAGAAGAAGGGGATCTTCAAGAAGAACGGCAAGCAAGTTGCTGCTCAAGAGAAGAAACCCAAATCTGGACCTAAACCTGAGACTGGGTGCTTCTACTACAAAGGGACTGGTCACCGGAAGCGGAACTGCCCCAAGTATTTGGTGGATAAGAAGGATGGCAAGGTGAACAAAGGTATATGTGATATACATGTTATTGATGTGTACCTTACCAGAGCTCGCAGTAGCACCTGGGTATTTGATACTAGTTCTGTTTCTAATATTTGCAAGTCGAAACAGGGACTACGGATTAAGCGAAGACTGGCTAAGGACGAGGTGACGATGCATGTGGGAAATGGTTCCAAAGTCGATGTGATCGCCGTCGGCACGCTACCTCTACATATACCTTCGGGATTAGTTTTAGACCTAAATAATTTTTTTTGGTGCCAGCGTTAAGCATGAACATTATATCTGTATCTTGTTTGATGCGAGACGGTTATTCATTTAAATATGAGAATAATGGTTGTTCTATTTATATGAGTAATATCTTTATTGGTCATGCACCCTTGAAGAGTGGTCTATTTTTGTTGAATCTCGATAGTAGTGATACACATAATGTTGAAGCCAAAAGATGCAGAGTTGATAATGATAGTGCAACTTATTTGTGGCACTGCCGTTTGGGTCATATTGGTGTAAAGCGCGTGAAGAAACTCCATACTGCTGGACTTTTGGAATCACTTGATTATAAATCACTTGGTACTTGCGAACCATGCCTCATGGGCAAGATGACTAAAACGCCGTTCTCCGGAACAATGGAGCGAGCAACTGACTTGTTGGAAATCATACATATTGATGTATGTGGTCCGATGAATATTGAGGCTTGCGGCGGGTATCATTATTTTCTCACCTTCACAGATGATTTGAGCAGATATGGGTATATCTACTTAATGAAACATAAGTATGAAACATTTGAAAAGTTCAAAGAATTTCAGAGTGAAGTGGAAAATCATCATAACAAGAAAATAAAGTTTTTACGATCTGATCGTGCAGGAGAATATTTGAGTTACGAGTTTGGTCTACATTTGAAACAATGCGGAATAGTTTCGCAACTCACGCCACCCGAAACACCACAGCGTAATGGTGTGTCCGAACTTCGTAATCGTACTTACTAGATATGGTGCGATCTATGATGTCTCTTACTAATTTACCGCTATCGTTTTGGGGTTATGCTTTAGAGACGGCTGCATTCACGTTAAATAGGGCAGCATCAAAATCCGTTGAGATGACGCCTTATGAACTATAGTTTGGCAAGAAATCAAAGTTGTTGTTTCTTAAAGTTTGGGTCTGCGATGCTTATGTGAAAAAGTTTCAACTTGATAAGCTCGAACCCAAATCAGAGAAATGTGTCTTCATAGGATACCCAAAGGAAACTGTTGGGTACACCTTCTATCACAGATCCGAAGGCAAGACATTCCTTGCTAAAAATGGATCCTTTCTAGAGAAGGAGCTTCTCTCGAAAGAAGTGTGTGGGAGGAAAGTAGAACTTGATGAGGTAATTGTGCCTGCTCCCTTATTGGAAAGTAGTTCGTCACAGAAACCGGTTCATGTACACCTACACCAATTAGTGAGGAAGCTAATGATGATGATCATGAAACTTCAGATCAAGTTACTACCGAACCTCGTAGGTCAACTAGAGTAAGATCCGCACCAGAGTGGTACGGTAATCCTATTCTGGAGGTCATGTTGCTAGACCATGACGAACCTACGAACTATGAGGAAGCGATGATGAGCCCAGATTCCACAAAATTGCTTGACGCCATGAAATCTGAGATGGGATCCATGTATGAGAACAAAGTGTGGACTTTGGTTGACTTGCCCGATGATCGGCAAGCCATCGAGAATAAATGGATCTTCAAGAAGAAGACAGACGTTGATGGTAATGTTACTGTCTACAAAGCTCGACTTGTTGCAAAAGGTTTTCGACAAGTTCAAGGAGTTGACTACGATGAGACCTTCTCACCCGTAGTGATGCTTAAGTCCGTCTGAATCATGTTAGCTATTGCCGCATTTTATGATTATGAAATTTGGCAAATGGATGTAAAGACTGCATTCCTGAATGGATTTTTGGAAGAAGAGTTGTATATGATGCAATCTGAAGGTTTTATCGATCCAAAAGGTACTAACAAAGTGTGCAAGCTCCAGCGATCCATTTATGGACTAGTGCAAGTTTCTCAGAGTTGGAATAAATGCTTTGATGTGTGATCAAAGCATATGGTTTTATACAGACTTTTGGAGAAGCCTGTATTTACAAGAAAGTGAGTGGGAGCTCTGTAGCATTTCTAATATTATATGTGGATGACATATTGTTAATTGGAAATGATATAGAATTTCTAGATGGCATAAAAGGATACTTGAATAAGAGTTTTTCAATGAAGGACCTCGGTGAAGCTGCTTACATATTGGGCATCAAGATCTATAGAGATAGATCAAGACGCTTAATTGGACTTTCACAAAGCACATACCTTGACAAAGTTTTGAAGAAGTTCAAAATGGATCAGGCAAAGAAAGGGTTCTTGCCTGTATTACAATGTGTGAATTTGAGTAAGACTCAATGCCCGACCACTACATAAGATAGAGAGAAAATGAAAGATGTTCCCTATGCTTCAGCCATAGGCTCTATTATGTATGCAATGCTGTGTACCAGACCTGATGTGTGCCTTGCTATTAGTTTAGCAGGGAGGTACCAAAGTAATCCAGGAGTGGATCACTGGACAGCGGTCAAGAACATCCTGAAGTACCTGAAAAGGACTAAGGATATGTTTCTCATTTATGGAGGTGACAAAGAGCTCATCGTAAATGGTTACGTTGATGCAAGCTTTGACACTAATCCGGACGATTCTAAATCACAAACCGGATACGTGTTTATATTGAACGATGGATCTGTTAGTTGGAGCAGTTCTAAATAGAGCGTCGTGGCGGGATCTACATGTGAAGCGGAGTACATTGCTGCTTCGGAAGCAGCAAATGAAAGAGTCTGGATGAAGGAGTTCATATCCGATCTAGGTGTCATACCTAGTGCATCGAGTCCAATGAAAATCTTTTGTGACAATACTGGTGCAATTGCCTTGGCAAAGGAATCCAGATTTCACAAGAGAACCAAGCACATCAAGAGATGCTTCAACTCCATCTGGGATCAAGTCCAGGCGGGAGACATAGATATTTGCAAGATACATACGGATCTGATTGTTGCAGACCCGTTGACTAAGCCTCTTCCACGAGCAAAACATGATCATCACCAAGGCTCCATGGGTGTTAGAATCATTACTATGTAATCTAGATTGTTGACTCTAGTGCAAGTGGGAGACTGAAGGAAATGTGCCCTAGAGGCAATAGTAAAGTTATTATTTATTTCCTTATATCATGATAAATGTTTTTATTCATGCTAGAATTGTATTAACCGGAAACATGATACATGTGTGAATACATAGACAAACAGAGTGTCACTAGTATGCCTCTACTTGACTAGCTCGTTGATCAAAGATGGTTATGTTTCCTAGCCATAGACATGAGTTTTCATTTGATTAATGGGATCACATCATTAGGAGAATGATGTGATTGACTTGACCCATTCCGTTAGCTTAGCACTTGATCGTTTAGTGTGTTGCCATTGCTTTCTTCATGACTTATACATGTTCCTATGACTATGAGATTATGCAACTCCCGTTTATCGGAGGAACACTTTGTGTGCTACCAAACGTCACAATGTAACTGGGTGATTATAAAGGTTCTCTATAGGTGTCTCCGAAGGTACTTGTTGAGTTGGCGTATTTCGATATTAGGATTTGTCACTCCGAATGTTGGAGAGGTATCTCTGGGCCCTCTCGGTAATGCACATCACTATAAGCCTTGCAAGCAATGTGACTAATGAGTTAGTTGCGGGATGATGCATTACGGATGAGTAAAGAGACTTGCCGGTAATGAGATTGAACTAGGTATTGAGATACCGACGATCGAATCTCGGGCAAGTAACATACCGATGACAAAGGGAACAACGTATGTTGTTATGCGGTTTGACCGATAAAGATCTTTGTAGAATATGTAGGAGCCAATATGAGCATCCAGGTTCCACTATTGGTTATTGACCGGAGATGTGCCTCGGTCATGTCTACATAGTTCTCGAACCCGTAGGCTCCGCACGCTTAAAGTTTGGTGACGATCGGTATTATGAGTTTTTGTGTTTTGATGTACCGAAGGTAGTTCGGAGTCCCGGATATGATCACGGACATGACGAGGAGTCTCGAAATGGTCGAGACGTAAAGATCGATATATTGGACGACTATATTCAGACACCAGAAGTGTTTCGAGTGGTTTCGGATAAAAACCGGAGTACCAGGGGGTTACCGGAACCCCCCGAGGAGTTAATTGGGCCTCATGGACCTTAGTGGGAGAAGAGGAGGGGCGTCCAGGGCAGCCGCGCGCCCCCTCCCCCTCTAGTCCGAATTGGACAATGAGGGGGGCGCCTCCCTTTTTCCTTCTCCTCCTCTCTCCCTTCCTTCCCTCTCCTACTCCAACAAGGAAAAGGAGGAGTCCTACTCCCGGTGGGAGTAGGACTCCCCCCTGGCGCACCCTCCTCCTGGCCGGCCGCCTTCCCCCTTACTCCTTTATATACGGGGGCAGGGGCACCCTAGAACACACAAGTTGATCGGTTGATCTATTCCAGCCGTGTACGGTGCCCCCCTCCACCATATTCCACCTTGGTTATATCGTAGCGGTGCTTAGGTGAAGCCCTGCGTTGGTAGCAACATCATCACCGTCATCACGCCTTCGTGCTGACGGAACTCTCCTGTGAAGCTCTGCTGGATCGGAGTTCGCAGGACGTCATCGAGCTGAACGTGTGCTGAACTCGGAGGTGCCGTACGTTCGGTACTTGGATTTGTCGGATCGTGAAGACGTACGACTACATCAACCGCGTTGTGCTCAAGCTTCCGCTTTCGGTCTATGAGGGTACGTGGACACACTCTCCCCTCTTGTTGCTATGCATCAACATGATCCTGAGTGTGCATAGGAATTTTTTTGAAATTACGACGTTCCCCAACAGAGAGGCGGTGGAGGAGACCTCCATGGACCCCACCACCCATAAGGGCGCGCCAGGGGCCTCTGGCGCGCCTAGGTGGGTGGTGGGCCCCATGGGCCTCCCCTTTGGTGCTTCCTTGGCTCCCAAATTGTCTTTTGGTCCAAGAAAATCTCCAAAAAGTTTCGTGGCATTTGGACTTCGTTTGGTACTGATATTCTGCGAAGTAAAAAACAAGCAAAAAACAACAACTAGCAATGGACACTATGTGAATAGGTTAGTCCTAAAATGATATAAAGTTGCTATAAAATGAATGTAAAACATCCAAGAATGATAATATAACAACATGGAACAATAAAAAATTATAGATACGTTGGA
Organism: Triticum monococcum; assembly: GCA_034509565.1. Classification (NCBI taxonomy): domain Eukaryota; kingdom Viridiplantae; phylum Streptophyta; class Magnoliopsida; order Poales; family Poaceae; genus Triticum; species Triticum monococcum. The sequence goes on from CM067845.1 coordinate 445,916,696, forward strand.
GACATATCACATATCAAACAAAGTCCAAACGCGATAAAATTTACGAAGATTTTTTTCTAATATATGTGATTTTTGGAAAGAAGAATCAATGCGAGACGATGCTCAAGGGGCCTACAAACTCAAGGGGCGCCCCCTACCCTGGGCGTGCCTAGCAGGCTTGTGGCTTCCTTGTAAGTTGGTTGGGGTGTCCATCTGTCACAAGAAAGATAATATCCGGATAAAATACCCTCAAATTTTCAGCCCAATTGGAGTTACGGATCTCCGGGAATATAAGAAACTGTTTTTGGCCAGAAAACAGGAATGTGAAACAGAAGAGAAACAGACAGAGATCCAATCTCGGAGGGGGCTCCTTCCCTCCAGGAGCAATGTCGTCCATGGACCAGAGGGGAAACTCTCCTCCCATCGAGGTTGGAGGCCAAGAAAGAAGAAGAATGAGGGGGCCTCTCTCCACCACTCTCCAGGTGGCGTCGCAACACCGTTGGGGGAACCATCATGACAACGATCTACACCAACAACTTCGTCGTCGTCATGACCAACTCCCCCCCTCTATGTAGCGGTGTAACACCTATTCTTCACACTGTAATCTCTACTTGAACATGGTACTTCCTGCTTCATATTATTATTATATAATTATGTGTTGCCATCCTATGGTGTTTGAGTAGATTTCTTTTGTCCTACGGGTTAATTGTGGTATGGTGTGATTGATATAGTTGTATGTTAAATTGGTGTTGTCCTATGGTGCCCTCCGTGTCGTGCAAGCGTGTGGGATTATCGTTGTAGGATTTTGCAATACGTTCATGATTCGCTTATAGTGGGTAGCGAGAGTGACAGAAGCTTATACCCGAGTAAGGGGGTTGTTGTGTATGGGAATAAAGAGAAATTGTTACTTAATGCTATAGTTGGGTCTTACCTTAATGATCTTTAGTAGTTGCGGATGCTTGCTAGAGTTTCAATCATAAGTGCATATGATCCAAGTACGAAAAGTGTGTTAGCGTATGTGTCTCCCTCATTGCATATGATAAGTATCTATCGTGTTATATTCAATTGTCTATGGAAAATATTTCTCTTTATGTTGCAAAAAAGCTCTCTACTAAAACAAACTAACTTTTATTATCTCACAAAGTACTCCTAATTTTATTCTTGCAAGTAGTTCTAGCATTACACCTACAAAGTACTTCTAGTTTCATACTTGTTCTAGGTAAAACAAATGTTAAGTGTGCGTAGAGTTGTATCGGTGGTCGATAGAACTTGAGAGAATATTAATTCTACCTTTAGCTCCTGATCGGGTTCGACACTCTTACTTATGAAAAAAGGGATTTGCATGACAGTCCAAACATTTATAAAAAAAACTACAACAGGCGCTGATAACCCACAAGTATATCCGAACTTGAATGAAATCTGGCCATGTTTGCATGAATTTCATCTGGTTAGTTTGGATGGTAGTTGAAATGTATGCGGGCATCGTTGGATGGTGGCCTCCCGCATCCATGTCCGCGGACGGATGCGGGAGGATATTTGTGGGTTGCCATTGGAAATGCCCTAAGGAGCCAAATGATCAAGACACGAAACAACGCTTTTCACTCCGTCGAAAGATACCTTCGAAGGCTACACAACCAAATCCACCCCCTAGAAGAGCAGCGACCAAACAATATCGCGGCCTCCTCTACGCCGCCGACGTGGTGGGCGAGAAGTCAGGAAACCTTATAATTGATCTGCATGTGGTCCACCATCGCCACCCCCGATGAACTAGGGTTAGGGCATGGGCATCAATTACATAGTCTATGCACAACAAACGAACACGGAACACGCACGCACATTGCTCTCCAATCCAAGCTAGTAGATGCACACATCCAGTGGCGGAGACAAGGGGACCAGCAGGGGCCCTTCCCCCTCCCCCTAACATCTCTGAATTTAGGCTAACTAGCTGAATGCCCATGCGTTGCCACGGAATAATAATAAAATACATAAGGTGAAAACAACCTAGTCCGATACCACAATAGCCTCGTGTGATTCAAGAGAGAGTTGCATGATGAGTACATCAGGAGGAACAGGATAGGATGGTGGCAACAACCTAGTCTGATACCGCAATGGCCTCGTGCGATTCAATATTGAGTTGCATGATGAGTTCATTGGGAGGAACTGTGATTCAAATAGCGAGTTGCATGATCAGTTCATCAGGAGGAACACGGTGATAGGATGACGCTGAGGCAACATAGGAAACTATGTTGGCGAATGCAGGCATTGACCCATGCGCTACAATAGGCTAGGTATTTTGAGAGACACAAACATATTAATCTTTGATAACATCGACCTAGTACGGTGCGTGAGGAGGAACACACCATCACATCACCACCTGGTGAGCAGTGATCAGCCTGCACATCTTGGCTCAGATCTTCGACAATCTTGGGGGACATATAGCTCCAAAATATAACTTTAGCCATCTTCACACAACACTACCAGTAGGATTTGTCCCACAAGGTTTGAGATGACCCACCATCTTTTCCTTTCAAATCATGTACTGCCTAAATCATCTAAATGCATGCAAATAAAACAGAGCATTGCTACAGTTGATGTAGTGATCACAAATTCACAATCAAGCTTCAGCAAGTACTACCCATTAGTAAGGATAGTTGATGCATGAACCTGCATAAAGCATTAAACTTCAATTACATCTAGTTAATCAAAGTATATAAGCCAACATCTGATTCTAGTGACATCTAACTACTCAAAAAATGCATTCATGGCATCAACTTTTATGTGGTGTTGGACATTATCTAGGAAGCTTCATTGTTGTCACTATCAAGGCCTCCGTTGTGGCCAAAGAAAAGCTGAATAGGACCAGAAACTTTGAGCTAGAAAATGGTTAGTGTATTAACCAGTTTACTGGCATATGTAGATCTTAATCAAGTAACCTTTGCTTCAGCCTGGCCTGAATCATTCCAGGATGGTCCCTAGTATATTTCCCAAGCCAAGGTGTGCCATCTTCCATGATCCATCGTTCCTCAGGAACTTTCTCAGCTTTTTGGACACAAGGATATTAACACAAACTTTGAACTCTTTGTATCATCCTGCAGAGTTTCATAGAAATTAATTTCCTCAATCAGCAACTGGAACAACCAATGAATACATGCTAATAAACAAAAATCTACCTTCATGACCTGATAATCTTTGTAGTTCAGAGAGATATGTACACCTATCAATGAAGCTAGTACTTATAATATTTGATACCATTATAACACTGAGCTATCAGATATTCAAATATAACGTAAAACCACCAAAAGCGAAACTCACTATCAGGTTTCTCGAAGCCTCAAATTAATAGAAAAGAAACCGACCAATGGATAACTGCTTTGGCATTTGAAACCTTATTAAAGGAGTACTTATAGCAGTCAACGAGTACACACACACCGGGTCCGACTTCCCCCATGAGTCAGGGTGGCCTGCTAAGGATCGGACCGCACGATCTCAGCCTACCGGTATATTCGGCCGCTCGGGTTTGTATAATTCAGCCTGAAGACACCACCGGTCTAGATTTCAGTCGGTCCGACCGAGCGGACCAAGGACTTCCACCGGCGTCGGCACCCGTTTCCTCCCCCTCTGGCCATGAGCCGCTCCCCTAGCACGAGCTCGTGGACAATTCTCCTTGTCGAGGCGGAGACCCACCGTGACGTGCAGGAAGCACAACACCTTTGTGTCACCGTCCATGACCACGGGCGTCATGCTTGGACATCCCTTGCACTTGACCATCCACTGTGGCATGAACTGGATCGAGTTTGCGGCGTACCCACCGATCATGAACATGATGGCCGTGAAGGGTGTGCCCAGCGACGTGGTGTTCGAGTTCACCGATAATGGCGCGCTCAGCGAGTAGCTGGCTAGCTGCACGTCAAGAGTGGCGAGGTGCACGTCACGCTGGACGTGGAAGGCAGGCTCAACTATCTACACAACTACAGTGACCCTCCCTACCTGGACAAGAATCTCAAGAATAGCAACATTCTCCTTGATGCATGTACTGGTCTATGTCGTAGGCACCCCTCTTCGGCTGCTGTCAAAATTTCTGAAAAATTCAGTTAACACCTGCTATCAAAGTTTCCGAAAATTCCAGTTTCGTCAGTCGTAGCTGTTGTTGTTAAAGTTCAGTTTAGTCAGTTAGGATGTTCTTCAGTTAGTGAAATATAAGCCAAGTTGCGAGTCTCTTGTTCATTGTCTTCTATATTGCGTGAGTTTGAGTTAGGGCGAGAGTGCCAGACCTCGCGTGAGTTTGAGTTGGGGCTGACAGCATGTAGTCGGTATGTTGAACACCAGACTAATTGTATTAGTGAGTCATAACGTAGAAGTCCACCAATTAGCCTTGAGTCCAAGCGACTTCTTCAAAAGCAGCAACTTCTTCATCCAGCACTCAGCCATCGAGCAATCACCTGAGCATAAGTCACTTGCACTACACGCCACAGGAAGTTCACGCTGCAAATGGAAGTTTACACAACATTTCTCAGCCGTTAAAAGAACAACATGACACAGTTAAAATTCTGTGTAAACATAAATATAATTTCCAAAACCAATATAAATTATTTTTAAATAGTGCCAATCATGGCATTGGAGATTGGGCAAGAACTAATATACACAATAAGTAAAATAAGATTTCAGAGATCCTCACACTTTTGTGTATAATAAACAAAAGTACTCAGGCTCATCGCTTCTGGTAAACAATTGCCTCCCTTGTTTAGGCTTCAGTTGAGAGATGCGACAACATAACCTTTCCGGGGCGCTTACAAAAGTGCAACAATATATAAGTCACCACTGACTTGGCAATGCGCCGACACTTTTGTAAATGAAGCAAGTTATAACAAACAAATTGGAACTAAAACAATAAAAGTAGATAGCATACCTTCACAGAGTGCTCTTGATCTGATACAACTATTTTCATCCCAATAACTGAAACTCTTAATTAACATTCTTTAACTCCGCTTATTTGTCAGTAATTCTCTAAGAGCAGGCCACCTTAGGGTCTTCCTTCTTAATCTTAGTCTCTGTAGATTCATTCAGTGATAAGCTTGAGGTTCCAGCTCCTTCTTTTGAGGGCAACTTCTCGTTGTTCTTTACTTTTCGACCCACCTTCTCTTTTGCCCCTTCACAGAAGCATCTCTTAGAGTATCACTGGTAATTGTACAGAAGTGCTAGTATAGAAAAAAAGGCCTATGGTTTGTAGAGCATGCCGTGTATATTTTAATGGTTCAGAAGAATAATAAACTCCACCACTATCATGTATCAATATTTGCCTGATGTCTGTCTCACAAACCCATAGACATAACCACCAAAGACATTGCTAATTAGCATGCAAAATCCGTTATATTACGAACCGAGCACAACCTAGTAGTTCGTCATGGCAGGTGAACATCTCAAGTTCTCAACCATTTGTCTCGGCATCTGACCACCTTCTTCGCCTTATAATTTCTTGATGCGCGTCAAGCTTCCTAACTCGTAAGAGATGTGACTTCCCATTTCTTACTGTGTATGACAACAAGAAGCAAACAAGCCATTTAACATAGTATGTGATTAACTCGTAAGAGATGTGACTTCCCATTTTTTACTGTGTATGACAACAAGAAGCAAACAAGCCATTTAAGTTTGTGTCGAACATAGTATGTGATTCCCATACACACCAAAGGTACATGGCATTTCTATCACTACGTAATACATTGTTAACCACTTGGATCACAAGACTGGAACAACAAACAAGAGTCGCTGATAATTAGCTAAACAAATTGAAATGAACCTCTCTTTCGGTCTTACCATGGCTTTCATATATGAGTATATGACTGCTTCCATAGAAGAATTATCCTCCACTACCTCCCACTGCCTGCCTCCTCCTTTTGATTTGTAGTCTAAATATTGTGGTCTAAACAAAAAATTCAGTAAAAATAAACTCAACAGAGGAAATAACAGTGACATATAGGAAAGTTCTCCCTCTATGAGTGACAATCCTTACGAGGGAGGAGGTGCCCACATCCACTCTCCTCTGGCTCATCACCATCTTCCTTTCCCCCCTCTTCTTCATCAGGCAATGGGACGATGCCTCCATCACTTCGTCGCCATAAGCTATCACAGGATGCTTACAGGAAATCAGGCACTGGAACGTTGGTAAGGAAGGGTGCAGTCGTACAGAGGATAGGACGAGAGGCAAATACCTTGACGGTGCTCGGGAAGCAATTGTAGATGTAGTTCTTGTGATCTTTGTCCATCCAAAACTGTAAGTTCCCGATCCAGAGCGTGCTGACCTCGCTGGACCCAGTGTGCGTTTGCGTCGGGTAGCCGGACTGCCATAGTTCGCATCCTGGAGAGGCGGGTGGCCAACTGCGGTGGCGACATGCCCTGCATCTAAGACGGGGGCGGCGCTTGCGCTTGCTGGTGCGCCGAGTGGCGGCTGATGGGGGTGCGGCTGGGACGCCAAGCTGCGCGGGTGGGGAGATGAACCCTAGCATACGGTCAGGGGTGGAGGAGATGGATAGGGTGGAGGGGAGACGACACCGCAGCGGGCTGCGGTTCGTCCTACAGCGGCGACCCTAACTACGGCAGCAAGGCAAGGCACCATGCCATCGACGAAGAAGGGGTGTGGGGGCGGGACGGGGCGGGGCGGCGAGGATTTTACTCGGCAGAGAGATGAAACATGGTAGTGGGGGAGGAGGGGGTTGCGATCTTGCGGGAGATGAGACGTGGGAGTTGTGGGAAGCAGGTGGTTGTTCCGATTCTTTCGTTGTTTCACCTTACGTAGGATCCCTTCGATCTTTTTAGCGCGGACGTAGGATCCCTTCGATCTTTTTAGCGCGGGATAGTATCAGGGAGGTCGAACCATCACGACGTTCGATTCTCCTTTAATAATAGAGATATGCATGTGAGAGGTTGATTAATTGCTGCTAAAATGGTGTGATGTGATGAGCCAACCCTCTCCAACAAGGATTAACAACAACTGCCCCCCCCCTCATTTAATTTTCCTCACGCCGCCACTGCACACATCCAAGCACACTGAGCACTGATCTACCAGAGGAAGGCCCCGATTTGAGCGGCTGGCACGGTACCATATTTTTTGTCAAAATATTTTTACAAAAGAAAATCGAAGAGAACACTGCATGTGCCTAGTAGTAATATAAACAAATATGAGCTTATTTGGACAACATAATTGAAAGAAATGGCTATTTTGCTAGTTAGGTCCAAACTTTGTTTAAAAAGTTGATAAAATGAAATTGTTTCGGTAAATAAGATTTGTTCACAGTAAAGTTTTGATTTTTTAGCTTATTTGAACCACATGCTTAAGAGATGTTTGGCTATTTCGCTAAACATATCCAAATTTGATGCAAAAAAGTGATTATTTTATTCAAACTTAACTTTGAGCCCACCCTCCATTTTCTTTCTAGATTCACCACTAACCATGACGAGGGATGGTATTGAAGCAATCGGTTGGATTTTTTCTAGAATACACCATGGAGAGGTGTACCATCATTTCGTAGAATAAGGGTCAAATGGCCAGAGCAATGCCAAATGGCAGATACAATGGCAAATGAGGCAATCAACGCCACGTTGATCCTCGGATTAGTACCACACCTACTTAACAAGAAAACAAGGAAACTCGCCTTGCCCAATCACCAGCCAAGAAGGCGAGGAGAAGGGGCACAAAAATTAGGCCACTTCACTACAGATGCAAGCACATCCAAGCCACGACACGATCATCGAACCAACTGGATCAATGTACCGCCGCACCCATATCACCTAAAGGAATAGGCAAGTGGGGGCAGGACGTAGCCGAACCTATGGAAGAAGTCGCGCCAGAAGGGTAGACGATGACATACATTGCGCCCTAGCGGCTCATGACCTGAGAGGCAACCTGCAACGAGAACCGATATGCCCCAAGCTCCAACACCAAGGACACCACGAGTGGCCAAGGCAATGCATTCAAGAAGCAAATGATGTCATGTCGCCGCCATTGCCTGTTCCGACAAAATGAAAGAACGAGGGTTTCCCCGGCGCTCAAAAAGGGGAACGGCCAGGGCCATGGCAACGTCCCCAAGGAGGACACAACACCTGCAGGTGTCGTCGCTGCCAGCATCGGCTAGCTGAGCGGGGATTTCGCGCTGACCTTGACCGAAATCCAAACCACCGGAGCGAGACAAGGGAGCCACGCTTATCATGGTTGAAGAAGGTGACACCGAACGCCACCGGCCTCTCCGCCATCAACAGCAGCCACGACCAGGCCAAAGGGAAGAATGTGTCGCACTGTTGCCTAGAGTCGCCGCCCTAGAAACTAGGACCCACAACCGGCGACCATCCACCAGGCTCCAAACGTCATGCGCCGCTGACCGCCGGATAGAACCTACCCTATCACCGCTAGCAACATATCTAGACCAGCCCAGACCTGCGACGCCCAACTCACCATCGTCCTTCCCCAACGCCGGACGTGAAGCGCCGCCGTCTAGAGCCACTGATGAGTGTGCGAGGCACCACCGCCCGCATCAGAATGGATCTGGGGCAGGGGAAGCCCAAAGTTTGCGGCGCCACGGCTGGTCACCATGTTGCCCCTTTAGCCATGGCGACGCAGCCACCGTCGTGAACCCCTAAGGCCGCAGCCCCAGCTTTCATGCTCGGCCTGCACTCATGGCGCCCAGGGACGCCGCTGCACACTGGCACGAGCCGCCCCCAAGAGGAAGGAGGCGACCTGGCACCGCCGTCCACCAGGCGAGCTTTACTCACCGGCTTCCTTTGGCAGCAGTGGGGAAATGGAGCGAAGATGGGTCAGGGGCGGCGGCGGCTAGGGTTCGCCCGAGCCACCCCCTTAAGGCAGCGCATGCGTCTTTTGAAAAAGAAAAGAGAAAAATTCACTATAGGTCCCAAAACTTGAACACTTTAGTCAATGTACTTCAAAATACCCTAAATACCATCCATATACTTGCTCTAGAGGTTCACTTCGGTCCATATATACGATTTTGCCGCGTCAACGCTCGCCACGCGTGCTTTGACTGCCACGTAGTTAGGGGAGAAGGAATACTCAGCAATTCGCGGGGGGGGGGGGGGGGGGGGGGGGGGGGGTCCGGGGGTGTTTTTGCAAAAATGACCTACACAGCTCGCCGTTGCTGCTAGTCCTGCTGCTGGGCGTCGCGCGACCCCGCGACGTAGCTCGCCCTGGTGCTTAACCACGACGGCGTGCTGCTCCTCTCCTTCAAGTCCTCCCTCCTTGCCGACCACCTCGGCTCCATCTCCAGCTGGGGCTACGCCGACGCCACGCCCTGCGCCTGGAACGGCGTCGTCTGCATGGCCTTCCCCGCCACGTCATCCTCGGACCAGATGGGGGTCGTCAGCGTCGTCCTGCCCAACGAGCAGCTCGTCGGCCCCATCTCGCCGGAGCTGGGCCGGATCGAGCACCTCCGCCACCTCGATCTCATTGGCAACGCGCTCAACGGCACCCTCGTCGACCTGTTCCGCGTGCTGGAGTTCCACATCCTCTCGCTCGCCAGCAACGGCATCATGGGGGCGCTGCCGAAGCACGTTGGCCTGCTGTGCAGCCTCTGTGCCCTCAATCTCGCCGGCAACGCGCTCTCTGGCACCATACCGGGGAACCTCACCCTGCTCCGGAACCTCATCGCTGTCTCCCTCGCCAGCAACTACTTCTCCGCAAAGTGCTCTGTGTATATTAGTGCATTTTAAGTTTGCTCGAACTGATGTTCAGATTCATCCATAGTTTATAGAGTAGTAGTACGTGCGTGCTAGTGATCAGTCGACGACCATGCATGTGTGTCTGTGTGAGATGTGCTTAATCATGCAGGGTATCATTGGCGTCCTCCGCACTGCCAATCTGCTCCTCGTCGGCCTCGCGTGTTGTAGTGTCCTAATCGCCACCGCCGGCGGGGTGGACGGCGTGTTCAACATCGAGGACTACGGTGCTCTCGGTGACGGGACCACGGACGACACCAAGGTACGCACGCGCCTGCTCTACTTCGATAATACTGGTGTATACCTGATGGCCGGATGTGTGTTGACTATCTGCACCGTGTGCGAAGGCGTTCGTGGACGCATGGGCGGCGGCGTGCGACGCCACTGGCTCATCGACGACGCTGCTCGTGCCGGCGGCAAAGTCATTCCTCGTCGGCCTCACCAGGTTCAGTGGGCCATGCGCCTCCACCAGAATCACCGTCCAGGCACGCACCGCTCGTCTGTCCTTCCTGATCTAGGTTGTGTTTTGGCTTCATCTGACGGTCTGGAAAACTTGCTTTGGTTGTCGCAGGCCATGGGCACGATTACGGCGCCGCCGGCGGGCTCATGGAGGGAGAAGAAGAACTGTTGGCTGATGTTCTACCAAATCGACGGGCTCACGGTTACCGGCAACAGCACCGGCTTGCTCGACAGCAGAGGCGAGACGTGGTGGAGCGATGAATGCAAACACGGTGATGATGTGAGAAGCCCAAGTCAACTCTTAAGGAATTTCTTTAATTCCTCCTTGCATTTGGCAAGTGCCTTTTGATTTATCAATCTTCTTCGGAGAGAAAGTATTTAATGGTGGATATTTTCTTTCAGGATTGTGTAACCTCCTCCTCGACGCCGCCGGCGACCCTGCTGCGCCTGCACCTCCGCCGGTGAGCCATAACAGCCGGTGCCGCCTAGTGCTCCGCAACGTCAGCTGCCGCACGAGCCCCGGCGAGCTGCTCGCCATCGTCGGCCCCAGCGCCGGCAAGTCCACACCGCTCGAGATCCTCTCCGGCCGCCTTGAGACCAGCTCCTCCCCTCCTACTGACCTCCGCGTGAATGGCTCACCCGTGGACGCCACGGGCTGCGGCCGTTCGCCGCCTCTGCGGCTACGCCACCCAGCGCGACGTCGTCTTCCCGCTGCTCATAGTGCGCGAGACGCTCCACTTCAGCGCGCGCCTCCGCCTCGGCCCGGACGCATAGGACCCCGCCGCGGTTGACACGCTCGTTGACGACCTTGCGCTCGCTCGCGTCGCCGATGCCAGGGTCAAGGACCTCTCCGGCGGAGAGCGCCGGCGCGTGTCCATCGGCGTCGAGGCCGTGCGCGACCCCGCCGTGCTGGTGCTCGACGAGCCCACGTCGGGCCCCGACAGCGCGCCCGCGCTCCGGGCCAAGGCCGAGTCGCGCGGGCGCACCGTAGTGCTCAGCATCCACCAGCCCGGCGTGCGCATCGTCAATATGTTCGACGCCGTGCTCCTGCTCGCCGCCAACTCCGTGCTCCATCATGTCTCCGTCGATGCGCTCCACTCGCTGCTCGCTGGCGCCGGCCTTGGCTCCATCTTCTACGACCTCGGCGACGACAGGGCGACGGAGCGGGTGGGCCAGGTGCACAGCGCCGTCGGCGCGTGCGATGGGGGTGTGCGTGGCGACCGACGACGAGGAGCTCCGGCGGGAGCGGATCGGGGAGGAGTGTCGGTGGGAAGCAACTGTTTTATCACTGGCAATTTTGCAATAAAAACCCTACTTTCCTGCGTATTCAAGCGGCTTAGAGGACCTGGCAGTCAACGCCCGTGGCTCGAGTTGACCACCGCCAAATCAGCGTATACATACAGAAAATGGTATACAGAAAATGTATATATGGACCGAAGTGAACCCCTAGAGCAAGTATATGGATGGTATTTAGGGTATTTTTAAGTACAGTGACTAAAGTGTCAACCGGCTCAAGTTTTGGGACCTATAGTGAATTTTTCTCAAAAGAAAAATAACAACCGGTTGGATTGTAGACGAATGGACGAAACTTGAAACGAACATTTTTGGGCCTGCTTGAGGCGTACGCCTTGGTAAGAATCTGACATGCTGACAGCAGTTCAGGTGAAAACCCACAAAAAATTCCAGCATTCCAGGTGGGGAATTGGTTTTGGCAAGCCACAGTTTCAGAACAGATGGTATCTCTAGGCCAATGACACAGTACGCACCCTTTCGAGCTACCCGACACAAACGAAGTTCCTGCGCAATCTAAAGCCAAAAACCATGCATGAGAACATGTGGATGGCCACATAATCAGAGCCTTGCAGATCAGTATAGTTCAGTTTCTCAAGACGCCTTCACCAGAGAGGGGGTAATGTTAGCTCAAACTGCAAATGTACAACATGGATCGACGGCTGGCTCATGTCAACGGCGAAGTTCTCAGTATTGTTTTCATCTGTGCTTCTTCTTCTGTCTCAGAGGTACTGTTCATGTATCCTCGCTCGGTTCTCTTCCCACCATAGCCTCGCGTGCATCTCGCTGAACTTCTCTCGGCTGCAAGGCAGAACAAGAGACATGGAATGATTGAGCATCTTGCCATGATCATAATTCATACCCTAGATAGTAAGAACAGGGCCACTGCCACCATTTTACCAAACTTGCATTGTCAGGATTAAGTTGTTATTCTGATTTCTGACTTCTTTTTCTTCCAATTTTAGGGACTTATAGACCGCCTTGAAAACTGCTCTTGGGTAATCTCATTCACAAAGAAATCAAATAATGGCAGGACACAAGAAAAACCTGAATCGAACACGGCGGAGTTCTCTGATGCCACCAGGCAAAGCCCGGATGGTAATATATACACCAGGCTGGTCTTCCTCAACCCATTCCCTCTCTTGGTCGCTTGCGTTGCTGATGGACACCGAGAGCTCATCGGACCTGTCAACCTCTTCTGGAGATGAACTCGTCCTCATCGACGCATCCATCGATGACGTTTCTGTCTTGGCCCCACTTATACTTGACAGCTTCGGTGTCGATGCCAGCCCCACTGAATCATAGCACTGGTGCCCATGGTGAGGGTGGAGACCGTTACAGTAGTGGTTAGAATGGTGCTCAAGAGAATCAGATGAAGAGTAACCCAGCGCTCCGCCCCCCGATGTTGGTCTCTGTAAAGAACGAGGCACTCGCTCCTTGTCCAGTGGTGGTGTTACCGGGCTGTCCTCCTTGGAGCTCTGTAGGAAAAGAAAGGCCATGGAACAGTGTAAAGGCACTACTACAAGACAGGATTTTAGTGATTGAAACAGCTAAGGATAAATTCAGCACGTCTCACCTCATCTTCAGACTTTGGAGTAGTAGGGAGAGGAACACTTTGATGGTTAAACCTCTGCACGTTGTAAAGTTCCATAACTTTGTCATAGTTTTCAGCCCACCATCTTTGCGCTTGCCATTTGTTGAACATCTCACGGCTGTCATACACCGTTCCATGCAGGAAAAAGTCGCAGCATGAGATACAGATGGAAACAACTTCTCATAGAGAAAGGTTAACAAGCATGCATTTTGTTTCCACTGTTGCTGTTTGTCTATGAATTCACTTTCCATTTATTTTTTATATGGTTACATTTTTTGTGTTGTAGCTTGTGCAAAACTTTGCATTGTACAGATCACATGGAAGGAAGATCCAAACTGTCACTTTAATGTACATAATTACAGAATAAGTAGTGAATCGATAAGACACGCTGGCTATAGCTGTATAGTACTCTACTTAATCACTGTATACAAAGCTGTGAAGAGTTAATGAATGCATGGGAATTAAGTCAGCACATGGGCAGCTAAGAGATATCCTCCATGATCAAGGATCACAGAATAGAGTGTTTGCTTGCAGGCCACCTGCATGGAACGAAAAAAGAAGAAGAATGGAGTCTTTGCCTCCCAACTATAACCATTCCAGACCAGACAAGGAAAGTTTTTCATTTCACAACTTATAAGCCCAAAATTGATGCTATTCCTATGCATCAGGTTTTTTTTTGCCTCATAAATCATGATGCCTGAAAGTACATGTAGTTCTTTTATTTTGAAAGGGTGGCAGGACATGTAGTTTTTTTAGTTCCACTTGCATCTATGCAGAGCTCTGTTTCATCACATGCATACCAACAAGTTTAGACCCCATGTTCAACTGATACAGTGAACAGCTAACCAACTTCACCTGGCAATCTAAATCCAGAACAGAATATATGGAGATCCAAATTTTCCGGGTATTATGACACACCATTTAAAAGAGGGGAAAGATGGCACGCCATTTGAAAGGAAAGCCTTAGATGGATGAAATCTCAATATAAAATTAGAAACAATCTGTAAAGCGAGAAGAACTGAAACTATTCCATCCCTGTGATAATTGTACATCATGCTGATTGTCGAAGAGGTCAAAGGGCAGGACACACAAACAGAAGGAGATGGCCCACTACTATCAATTTACTGTGTTGCCCATGCTCCATTCAGAAAGAAATCACGAGTGTGCAGTGGTTAAGCCAATAGGTGCGTCGGCAGATCTGAAGCACATTAATCGACTGATCCATGCGTCAATGGAATGACAACTAGTGCATCCCGTGACAACGTTGGCAATCAGACTAATGTTACTTCACAAACTACCAAGTTTTGAATTGGCCTACTTGCCTTAGATCTAGACCCAGTGAACTAAACAAAACAACACCTGCACCCATGTTAAGATCCAGCTACTGTTTCAACCATAAAATACTATTTTATCCCTAATGATACTAGTGGGGGCCAATCAACATAGCTGGCCACAAGTAGCTCCCAACAAGAACCTTATTTTAACAATATTACTATGTTCACAAACAAATCTTAGAACGACTATTATAAACTCAATCCGAACACTACAAATTTATAATGAGCATATTTCACATGCACATTTTAAATTTATAGTGCCAAGACTAAGTTTGCAAAAGTGGTTTGTAAGATTGATTATGAGTGTAATATTGTTGGAACTAAAACTCTACACATGAGCAAAAATGCTTCCAGTTCGAGGGCCATGTTTGTTTGCTCTCCTGATAAGCCAGTGCAAAGAGACCCAACTACATATCAGTAAGACCACAAGCCAAGCAAATGGCCAAAGAAGAGAGAGGATCAGAACTTCTCTAATCCAACACTCATCTTTCCATTGAAGCTTCTTTAGGCCACAAGCCAAGCAAATGGCCAAAGAAGAGAGAGGATCAGAACTTTTCTAATCCAACACTCATCTTTCCATTGAAGCTTCTTTATTGACTACCCAGTTGAGAGGTAGCTTGTGGGCCTTTCAAGTCTATCCCTGTTAATACTACCTCTTCCAGGAGAGGCAGTGTCATTGCCAGCACAGCAAATGTATGACTCTGATAGCATAAAGTACAAATGTGCAACCTGGACTTGCCCGTCATAGTATTGGTAAGTTCAAAATTCATAGCCACCTGATACACTGGAGCTGCTACACCTCTACCGTGCACAACTGACATGATCCCGTAAACTCTATAATGTATGAATCAAGATTCTAAATCTGACAACTCTACATCTAGAATTCAACTTGGCTGGAGCACATCGGGGGCTAAATTTAGAGTTGACAATTAGTACCATTTTCTGAATTTAGAGTTAACCCGATTGTTCTCATTAGAGTCCATCCAGTTGTAAAATTTAAAAGAACCAAGGATTTACTAACTATAGAACACATAGGAGTGGCAAAATAGGGTGGCAGATATATACTAGAATATTTTGTAGTATTGCACATTAGCGAAAGTGCTGCAGTCAAGAGTCCATGTTGGATGGCTCTCCTGATAACCCGGTGTGGAGGGACCCAACTAGTACATATCAATAAGAAGGCCACCAGCCAAGCAAATGGCCAAAGAAGTGAGAGGAGCAGAATTTTTCTGTTCCAACATCTTTCAAAGTTTCAATTAAGCCTCTGTATTGGATACCCAGATAGGATGTAGCTTGTGGGCCTCTTTGTGTCTCTATCCCATGATAATACCACCCCTTTGGTGGAGAGGAAGCATCATCGCCAGCACAGCAGATGTATCATTTTCATAGCGTAAAGTACAAATGTGCAAGCTGGACTTGCCCCCACATAGAACTGGTAACTTCAAAATTCATAGCAAGTTGATGCACTGGAGCTTCTATGATTCTAGGGTGGGCAATTCTAAATCTACCGGCTCCTCACACAACATGCATTCTGACACATCTAGACTTCGACCTGGCTGGAGCACGTGAGGGGTTAAATGAGGGCCTATTCTAAAGTCAATGCGCCAGATTGTTCCCGTTTACAGCTCATCCAGTGTGTAAAAATCTCAAGGGATTTACTATCTATATATAGGACATATAGCAGTGAGGAAAAAGTGTAGCACATATTTTTGTAGTGCATAATCCAAAAAGAATCCCTCTGTAAACTAATATCTTTAGTGATCTAAAACGTCTTATATTAGTTTACAGTGGTAGTACTTATTTAAAAAAAGGCTTAAACAAGAGGTTAACCAAGAAAGCCTTAGGCTCAAATGTTTAACTATTCACATTAGGCATTTCTCAAAGAAAATTGTAGTAACTCTGAGCACTGAGCAGTAAAAAAGATGAAAGATACTACTTGGAACTTCAATTCGTTGAGAGTTTTCCAACACATTGCGCTTCATCCTTCTGCATTTTTTTTACCAAATTTAACAAAAACATTTTTCTACTCTGAATGCAGGAGGGTCTCAAATCTCGATCACATTTTCTGAAAATGTAAACTAAGCCAACAAGGTATTTTCCAACCAACAATCAGAGTAATGCACTGGAGAAATGCAAATAATGCAGGCGCAATCGCGTAAGAGCACACACCTGAATCGGATGCGTTTGAGGTCGTTGCCACCTTGCGTCAGCGAGACGAAGGTGATGAGGACGCCGGGCTCCACCTGCGCCACCCACTCCTTGGCGTTGTCCTCCTTGCCGCCGCCGCCGCCAGATGACATCCCGTCCTCCTCCTCTTCTTCCTCCTCGTCGCCGGCGGGGAAGTCGGTGCGCGCGCTCATGGATGGCGTGGCCTCCCCGCTGGAGCCGCCGCCCGCGGCGCGCCGGTAGGCGTAGTGGAAGCGGTCGGAGGCGTCGGAGCCCCGGAAGCCGCTGCCGCCGCGGTGGTGGTACGGGTGGTGCCGCCCCGAGCCCCCCGCGGAGGAGCCGGCGCAGGGCTTGCAGTGCCGGTACGCGCCCGACGCCTTGAGCGCCATGTCCTTGATCTGAACCCAAGAAAATCCCCCGTCAATTCAGTCCCACCCGATCTGATGATTACGACCTCGAGACAAGATTCCAAAACCTAAAAGGCGTAACCTTCCAGACAGATTCAGACGACTTAAAAAATCCTTCGGATGAACAGAACAAGAGAAACGAAACAAAAAATCCAACATTTCAAGCAGGACTCTAGTGGCAAGAGATGCAAGCACAGTCCCGAGAGCCCACCTGGGCCGTGAGCGCCTTGATGGCCTGCCGGGTGCTAGGCGTGGCAGCGCCGCCCACGCCCGCGCCGGCATCGACGGCGTCCTCGTCCTCCGGCGGCTCGTGCAGCGGCGGCACCCCGCCGCCGCCGCCGAGCTGCCTGGAGCAGGCGATGCACGTGAGCATCCCGCCGCCGGCGAGCACGCACGCCCCCTCTGACCGACGGACAGCGACAGACCCGGAAAGCGAGACCGGGAGCGGCGCGCGGCCTTAAATGGCGGGGCGGCACGTAGCGTAGCGCACGGACGGCGACACGGGCCACGACGTGGCGGACCGAGTACACGCGCGCGCACGCACACCCCTCCTCGCCTCCGATCTCGAGCTCGAGTTAAGGGCATTAATGGCCGGATTAGTATATCTCGCGGTTTTAATGGCAGCGGCCGCACTGCGGCACGAGCCAAGTGGGATTTAATTTATGGAGCGGCTGCCCGCCTCCACGCCGCATTGTGGCTCGACTGGATCGACGGACCCATCAATGTAATGTAAAGCTTCCCTGACACGCCCCTGGTGGGTGGCGGGCCCCCGAGGGGCCGCGGCCGTGTGGCCACTGGCAGGAGCAGTAGTACTCGCCATTGCCATTGCCAGCAAAGGGAGAGAGAGTGAGAGTGAGTAGTATCAGCGGCAATAGTAGTAGTAGAACTTTTTTGTTTGTTCGCGAGCGTGTTGTTTCGACGGAGGTTCGGGTCGGTGGTGGGTGAAAAGGGTGAGGCGAAACGTTCAAAATGTCGTGAGGAGTGTAATTTTTCCTTCATATGTGCAGTGGTTTCATATGGACTCCCGGGGTTAATTCTAACTTATAGTTGCTGACTCTCAGATTCGCCTCGAGAGGCGTGCTCTCCAGCTCAAACGATCTTCTGAATCTCTTTTGCTTAAATATTCATAGGCTCATTCCCACCTTCGGCGCCTGGTTTTGGATCATGGTTTGATTGCCACCGTTGCCACGATGCTTTGGGTACTTGTGCCGCTCTAGACGCCTCCGTGGATTCTACGGATAAGCAAACTACAAGAATCGATCGTTTCGAAAAGACATGCAAGCAACCTCAAAACCAATAATGTCAAGAAAAGACATGTTCCCTAAAAAAACATGTCATTTAAGGGCATCTCCAACGCTCATGTTCAAACCCCTTTCAACTGTATGAACCATGGAAGCCATTTAACACGGGTCTGTATCTATTCGTAGGACAGTCTGGACATACTTTTTCTCTCAAACTAGAGACAAACGTGGGACTTTGCAGCCATTCGGACAGCACCCACGCGGCCACGCCTGCTTCTGACCACTCTAGCCCACCCAAACCCCCTCCTCCCTCGTCTGCACGCGCTCCCGCCCACGCCAGCTGCCCCCATTTATGCCGCTGGTGAGTGGCCCAAAACGAATGCGACCTCTTGCTGCCTCTACCATTGACGCGACGCGCCGGTCGAGGGCGCCGCCGGCTGCACATTCGGTAAGGACACGACTCCTCGCCGCATTCAAACGCCTCCATTAAATTTTGGTGGACGCTTCTGGTCGTTTGGGAATATTTGGGAACTTATAGACCAAAGATTAGGGTTGGAAGAGTCCCATGGGGCTCACAAGCCAGGGGCTCCCCCCTAGGGCGCGCCCTGAGGGCTTGTGGAGCCCTCGGAACTCTTCTGACTTCCTCTCCAAGTCCTACGTGTGTCTTCTGGTCCAAGAAAAATCATTGTAAAGTTGTATTTCGTTTGGACTCCGTTTGATATATCCTTTTCTGTAAAACTCAAAAATAAGGAAAAAACACAAACTGGCACTGGGCTCTATGTTAATAAGTTAGTCCCAAAAATAATATAAAATAGCATATTAATGCATATAAAACATCCAAAACAGATAATATAATAGCATGGAACAATAAAAAATTATAAATATGTTGGAGACGTATCATTCGGCAACTCGCCACTCCAAGCCAGATCGCGGTGGCGAGTTGCTCCAGAAGACACAAGAGGGAGCATGGCGGAACGGGCATGGTGGCTGCCATGGACGAGGCCAGACACCGTGCCATCCGCCGTCAACGTTGGCGGAACCGCGGCCGGTCGGTGGAGAAAGAAACCGGCTACGTGGAGATCAACGAGTCAGTGGCTACATGGTTTAAGGGATGTTTGGAAGCACAAGTAGTATCTCTACTTGGTGCAAAGAATTGGCTAGCATGAGGGAGAAAGGCAAGCTCAGCATGTTGAATGATCCATGACAATATACTTTATTTCAGATATAAGAAAACATAACCCATTACATTGTCTTCCTTGTCCAACATCAACCTTTTAACATGACATATTTTAATGAGTGCTCACAATTACAAAAGATGTCCAAGATAGTATACTTATATGTGAAATCTCTCTTCCCTCGATATTCTTTCATGAATTGTTCAAGTGACCAATACAATGTTTACTAACCTTCAATAAATTTACCACCTCTACTTCTTATATGTGAAGTCATTACTCCTCATGGGATAAGCATATGAAACATATATAATTTCAGATTTATTATATTCAATTCATTCAACCATTTACTCATAGGATATGTGTGAAGCACGTGAATGAATAACAAACTACTCCGAAAGATATAAGTGAAGATCAATGAGTATTTAAATAATTATTTAGCTATGTGAAGAGTCTCCCATTTAATAATTATTTAGCTATGTGAAGATCAATGGTGCAGTTCCAAGCAGAGCGTCATGGCAGGATCTACATGTGAAGCGGAGTACATAGCTGCTTCGGAAGCAGCAAATGAAGGAGTTCATATCCGATCTAGGTATCATACCTAGTGCATCGGGTCCAATGAAAATCTTTTGTGACAATACTGGTGCAATTGCCTTGGCAAACGAATCCAGATTTCACAAGAGAACCAAGCACATCAAGAGACGCTTCAATTCCATCCGCGATCAAGTCAAGGAGGGAGACATAGAAATTTGCAAGATACAAACGGATCTGAATGTTGCAGACCCATTGACTAAGCCTCTCTCATGAGCAAAACATGATCAACACCAAAACTCCATGGGTGTTAGAATCATTACAATATAATCTAGATTATTGACTCTAGTGCAAGTGGGAGACTGAAGGAAATATGCCCTAGAGGCAATATGATGTGATTGACTTGACCCATCCGCTAGCTTAGCACTATGATCGTTTAGTTTATTGCTATTGCTTTCTTCATAACTCATACATGTTCCTACGACTATGAGATTATGCAACTCCCGAATACCGGAGGAACACTTAGTGTGCTATCAAACGTCACAGTGTAATTGGGTGATTATAAAGATGCTCTACAGGTGTCTTCGATGGTGTTTATTGAGTTGGCATAGATCGAGATTAGGACTTGTCACTCCGATTGTCGGAGAGGTATCTCTGGGCCCTCTTGGTAATGCACATCACTATAAGCCTTGCAAGCAATGTGACTAATGAGTTAGTTGCGGGATGATGCATTACGGAATGAGTAAAGAGACTTGCTGATAACGAGATTGAACTAGGTATTGAGATACCGACGATCGAATCTCAGGCAAGTAACATGATAAAGGGAACAACGTATGTTGTTATGCGGTTTGACCGCTAAAGATCTTCATAGAATATGTAGGAACCAATTGTTGGGAAACGTAGTAATTTCAAAATTTTCCTACGCACACACAGGATCATGGTGATGCATAGCAACGAGAGGGGAGAGTGTTTTCTACGTACCCTCGTAGACCGTTCACGGAAGCGTTATATCAACGCGGTTGATGTAGTCGTACGTCTTCACGATCCGACCGATCCAAGTACCGAAAGCACGGCACCTCCGAGTTCTGCACACGTTTGGCTCGGTGACGTGCTCGCCTTCTCGATCCAGCAAGAGGGGCGAAGTAGTAGATGAGTTCCGGCAACATGACGGCGTGGTGACGGTGTTGGTGAAGAACAATCTTCGCAGGGCTTCGCCTAAGCACTACGAAAACTATGATGGAGGATAAACTAGAGGGGACGGGGTTGCCGGCACACGGCTTGGTGTTTCTTGATGTGTCTTGGGTGCTAGCCCTACCCCTCTATTTATATGTTGAGCCTTGGGGTCGAAACTTGGAGTAAAAGCCTCCACAAAGTCGGTTTCACCCGAAAGGCAAGAGTCCTTCTCGGACTCCAGGGCCAGACGCCAGGGTTCCCGACGTCTGGACCCAGACGCCAGGGACCCTGGCGTCTGGCCCCTGGACTCCGCAAAACTTCCTTTAACGCTTTCCAAAAACCTTGTGGGCTTTCCCCTTTGGCCCAAATAAAGTGTTCTCGTACCCAAACATTTCGGGAAACATCCGGAACCCCTTCTGGTGATTTCCGGAACCCTTCCGGTGACCGAACTGTCACACCCTCGATGCGACTATATCTCCCACGTGTCGAGGCACGAATTAGAGGCATAATCGCATTGAAGGCATAAGTCGCAAGTGAGGCAATCTTCACACAACCCATGTACATATAAATAGAAAGGGGGAATAATAATAATAGTTGGCTTACACTCGCCACGTCACATCAAGGTACATAAATAGCATTCATCATACAAACACTCATGGCCCGACTACGGCGCCAAAATAGAAAAGACTCCCCAACATGCGACTAAACCCTGAATCGAACCCCGAGCAGGCACCACTACTGATCATCAGGAAAAGAAACATAGTATCGCTGAGAGTCCTCGTCGTACTCCCACTTCAGCTCGAACGCGCCGTCCGGAGGAGTATCATCGGTCCCTGCATCTGGTATAATAGTAATCTGTGAGCCACAAGGACTCAGCAATCTCGCACCCTCGCGATCAAGACTATTTAAGCTTAATAGGCAAGGAAGGGGTAATGTGAGTGGAGCTGCAGCAAGCGACTAGCATGTATGGTGGCTAACTTATTCGCAAAAGAGAGCGAGAAGAGAAGGCAAGGCACGAGCGGTAACTAAGTAGAGCAGACTACGCAAGCATAACTCCAACGCCGTGTCCGCTTCCCGAACTCCGCCGAGAAGAGGCCATCACGGCAACACACGCAGTTGATTCATTTTAATTAATTAAGTTCAAGTTATCTACAACCGGACATTAACAAATTCCCATCTGCCCATAACCGCGGGCACGGCTTTCGAAAGATCAATCCCTGCAGGGGGGGTCCCAACTTAGCCCATAACAAGCTCTCACGGTCAACGAAGGAATAGACCTCCACCCAGGACCCACCGATCAGACTCGGTATCCCGGTACAACAAGATGATTCGACAGGTCAAAACTAGTCCAGCAACACCGCCCGAATGCGCCGACAAATCCCGATAGGAGCTGCACATATCTCTTTCTCAGGGCACACTCAGATTGTCTTAGGTACGGGTAGGTCAGCCCAGAGTTGCCCCTGGTGGCCACCGGCAGCTGACAGTTGGACCAACACTCAGAGGAGCACTGGCCCGGGGGGTTTAAAATAAGATGACCCTCGGGCTCCGGAAACCCAAGGGAAAGAAACGGGTAGGTGGCAAATGGTAAAACCAATGTTGGGCATTGCTGGAAAAGCTTTAATCAAGACGAACTATCAAGGGGTTCCCATTATAGCCCAACCGTGTAAGGGACGCAACAAACCGGGAACATAACACCGATATGACGGAAACTAGGGCGGCAAGAGTGGAACAAAACACTAGGCGAGAGGCCGAGCCTTCCACCCTTTACCAAGTATATAGATGAGTAAAGATAACATAGCAATATAGTGATATCCCAACAAGTAAATAAATGTTCCAACAAGGAACGGCTCCAATCTTCACCTGCAACTAACAACGCTATAAGAAGGGCTGAGCAAAGCGGTAACATAGCCAATCAATGGTTTGCTAGGACAAAGGTGGGTTAGAGGCTCAATCATGGCAATTGGGAGGTTGACAAGCAAGTGGTAGGCATCGTAGCATTGGCAAAGCAAAAGAGCGAGCATACTAGCATAGCAAAGATAGTAGTGATTTCAAGGGTGTGATCATCTTGCCTGCATAGTTGTCAGAATTGACTGGATCCTCAAAAGCAAACTCAACGGGCTCCTCGTTAGCGAACTCGTCTCCTGGCTCTACCCAACAACACAAACAAGCAACAAGGATACAATCAACCACGTGCAAGGGCAACCAATAAGATGCAAAGATGATATGCTTTGCGGGATGCGATGCGGGATGCAAGAATGCAACATGTAACAGGAAATGCATGAACCTGGCCTCAACTTGGAAATCCAAGTGTGCCACTGGATAGAGGGGAAGAAATCCCCTGAAAACGATATAAAGATCATGGCAATCGGAGCTACGGTTAAGAAATGGCAAGCGTTTTACTAAACAAACCGATCTGCGATTTTACAGCAACATGCCTCCTAAATGCAACAAAATGAACATGCTACAGCCACCCAACATGAAAACAAATTACATGGCAGTGATGTACTCATCAAGCTTAACAAATCATCATTACTGAGGCATAGGCAAATTCATCCATTAAGGGCTTCAAACAAGCATGGCAAAACTGAATAAGCAAAGCAGATTTCAGACTTAGCGAAATTAACGCTAGTCTGAAATTTCAGACCACGATGCTCTCTTCGGAGCAGCAAAACAACATGAAGGAAAACCTGAACATGGCAAGTAAGAGCATGGCATGGAGCTACTCAACAAGCTTAACAAAACACCCAAAATGACCTGGGGCCAAAAGGGTTCACAAAATACTCTACCGAGCACACGAACATCGATGAAACACAATCAGTTTTCAGACTTAGTGAAAACTGGGACATGCTGAAATAATAACTCACGGAGGCATATAAACGAGCTCGATGCTCTCACTACGGTGCAAGGCATGGCAAGGCAAGCATATATCCATTAAGAAGGCACAAAATTCTAGCTAGACATGGCAAGAACAATGGCATAGCATGCATGGATCACTAGCAATCACTCCGGCAAAATCGCAAAAGAGTTAACGATCTGCCCAAAACAGCAACTATCCAAAAGTTGAGCTCGATTGAGTCAACCTAGAGTGCTCCAACATAACAAGTAAAGACATGGATGGATTAAGCACAACAAGCATAACAAATCACTCGTACTGATCATCCTCAAAAGAGGCACGGATCACTAGGAAACAAGCCGGACATATAGCATCGTGAACTAAAACGGCTCAGACTTAGTGAAAATCACTAAGTCCCTGAAATCTGAAATCTCAGGTAGCCCTCTTCGCAAGCTTGCACAAGACAACACACACCTCCTAAAAATACATGGAAGGCACCTCTGGAAAGAAGACAACATGCTTAACAATTCATCCCAAAGGGGCACAGGCATATCATGCACGGATTAAATATGGCAAAAATGACAAAAGTGCATGTTGGATTAACGGATCTGCAATTTAACTCAACATGCCTCCTTCCAACATCATTTTGGGCAACAATATGACCTCAAATGCAAATGATGCAATGGAATGAAACGATGTGCTCGTCGAGACGAAGAATTTGACATATCATACGCCCAAATCGGAGCTACGGATGCAAAGTTATGGCAGGTCAAACATGAGCATATGGAGTAGAAAAATCCTGGGACTTAGTAGAAATTTCAACCTCCCAGATCTAGGGTTCCAGATCTGCACGCAAACGAGGCGGCGGCGCGAGCACTGTAGCAGGACGACGCCGGCGATGGCGCGGCGGGGGAAGGGGAGGCCGGCGGCTCGCCGGGGCAGGAGAGGACCGGGGCGGCGCCCGGTGACGACGGCGGCCGGAGGCGGCGACCGCGGCGTGGGGCGGCTCCCGGCGATAGGAGCCGGCGCGGGGCAGCGCAGGCCGTCGGGGAGCTCGCCGGCGACGAGGGCGCGGCGGGGCTCGGCCGGGCGCCGAGAAGACGACGGCGGCGCGGGATGCGGGGCACTGGCCCGGGACGCGGTGGGGCGGGCCCCGCGCGGGCCTGCGCGGGCCGGCGGAGGCGGCGGTGAACTGGTCCCGCGGGGGACACGTGGCGCGACCTGATAGGCTGGCGGCGGCGGGCGGACGCGTCCGGCTCCGTCCCGGACGTGTCCGGCGGCGGCGGAGGTTTTTTTTTTGGATTAGGGTTTCGAGGGGGAGAAGAAGAGATCCGAGAAGGAGGGTATTTATAGATATAAGTGGAGCTAGGAGAGTCCAAATGAGGTGCGGTTTTCGCCCACACGATCGTGATCGAACGACCGAGACGATGGAGCTGAGTTTGGTGGGTTTTGGGCCAAATTGGAGGGGTGTTGGGCTGCACACACACGAGGCCTTTTCGGTCCCTCGGTTAACCGTTGGAGTATCAAACGAAGTCCAATTGACCCGAAATTTGACAGGCGGTCTATCGGTAGTAAACCAAGGCCGCATGGCAAGTCTCGGCCCAATCCGGAAATGTTTAATCCCCACATACGAAAGAAAGCTAGAAATGGCCACCGGAGGAGAACGAAGCGCCGGAATGCAAAACGGACAACGGGAAAAATGCTCGAATGCATGAGATGAACATGTATGCAAATGCAATGAACGTGACGACATGATATGAGATGCACGAAAAACAAAAACAACACACGGGGGCAAAGACCCGAACCCGAGAATTAAATATAACTTAATGCCGGAAACGGCATGAGTCGGAGTACATTTGGGGAAGGTTACATGTGGGGCGTTACGACACTCCACCACTACGAAAAGATCTCGTCCCGAGATCTAGGACTGAAAGAACTCCGGGTACTCGGAACGGAGGTGATCCTCGCGTTCCCAGGTAGCTTCACGGTCGGAATGGTGTGACCACTTGACTTTGAGAAACTTGATTGACTTGTTGCGAGTTTTGCGTTCAGTCTCTTCAAGGATTGCAACTGGGTGCTCACGGTAGGAGAGATCTTCTTAGAGCTCAATGTCCTCGAAGTTGACGGTGCGCTCAGGCGTCTTGAAGCACTTACGGAGTTGCGAGACATGAAACACATCATGAACATTGGCAAAGGTTGCAGGAAGCTCGAGTTGATAGGCGAGGTCGCCTCTCTTGCTGACGATCTTGAAAGGCCCGACGTATCTTGGGGCAAGCTTCCCTTTGATACCGAAGCGACGAGTCCCTTTCATAGGAGAGACGCGGAGGTAGACATGATCTCCGATCTCGAAGGCCAAATCACGGTGCTTGCTGTCGTAATAGCTCTTCTGACGAGACTGGGCTGCTTTGAGGTTATCACGAATAACCTTGCACATTTCTTCTGCTTCTGTGATCAGGTCATTACCCAGCAGCTGACGTTCACCGGTTTCAGACCAGTTGAGAGGTGTACGGCACTTCCTACCGTACAGAATTTCAAACGGGGCCTTGCCGGAGCTTGCTTGGAAACTGTTGTTGTACGAGAATTCAGCATAAGGAAGGCAATCCTCCCACTTCATGCCGAAGGAGATAACACAAGCCCTGAGCATATCTTCAAGAATTTGGTTGACACGCTCGACTTGACCGCTTGTTTGAGGGTGGAAAGCAGTGCTGAAGCGAATGCTGGTGCCCATGGCCTTCTGAAAAGAATCCCAGAACTTGGAGGTAAAGATGCTGCCACGGTCTGAAGATATCACTTGAGGAATACCGTGCAGGGAGACAATGCGAGAGGTGTAGAGCTCCGCCAATTAAGCTGCAGTGATTGACTCTTTGATAGGCAGGAAATGAGCCACTTTGGTCAGCTTGTCGATGACAACGAATATAGCATCATTGCCACGCTTGGACTTAGGAAACCCAGTCACGAAGTCCATTTCAATGTGGTCAAACTTCCATTCTGGAATGGCGAGAGGTTGGAGGAGACCTGCTGGCCTTTGGTGTTCTGCTTTCACTCTTCTGCAGACATCACATTCATTCACGAATTGAGCGATCTCGCGCTTCATTCGAGTCCACCAATAAGTTTGCTTCAGGTCTTGATACATCTTCGTGCTCCCAGGGTGGATGGAGAGGAGAGAGTTGTGAGCCTCATTCATGATCACTTTACGAAGTTCTCCTTTGGGCACAACAATTCGATCCTCGAAGAAGAGAGTGTCCTTGTCATCAAGCCGGTAGCACTTGTACTTGGACTGACTCTTTGCAATACCGATTTTCACCTTTTTCACCATAGCATCAAGAAGCTGGGCTTGGCGAATCTGGTCTTCCAAGGTAGGAGAAACTTGAAGGTTGGCAAGGAAACCTTGAGGAACAACTTGCAGATTAAGTTTGCGGAAGGCTTCACAAAGCTCGGGTTGATAAGGCTTGAGAATCAGACTGTTGCAATATGCTTTTCTGCTCAAAGCGTCAGCAATCACATTAGCCTTGCCTGGAGTATACTCGATACTCGGATTGTACTCTTGAATCATTTCGACCCATCGAGTCTGCCTGAGGTTGAGATTAGGCTGAGTGAATATGTACTTGAGACTTTTGTGATCAGTGAAAATGTCCACTTTCCTTCCCAAGAGAAGATGTCTCCAAGTCAACAATGCGTGCACAACTGCCGCCAACTCGAGATCATGAGTGGGGTAGTTCTTCTCATTTGGCTTCAACTGGCGAGAGGTATAAGCAACAACTTTCTTCTCTTGCATCAGTACTGCACCGAGACCTTGGAGAGAGGCATCACAAAAGACCTCGTACGGCTTGGTTTCATCAGGCGGAGTTAGAACTGGAGCAGTGATCAATTTCTCTTTCAAAGCGTTGAAAGCAACATCACACTCCGGAGACCAAACGTACTTGACGTGCTTCTGAAGAAGATTTGAGAGAGGCTTCGCGATCTTGGAGAAGTTTTCAACGAATCTTTGACAATAACTTGCAAGACCGAGGAAGCTACGGAGTTGCTTCACATTCTGAGGAGGTTCCCAATTAACGATTGCAGACACCTTCTCAGGATCCACGGAAATGCCCTTGGCAGAGATAATATGACCAAGATAAAGAACCTCATCGAGCCAAAACTCACACTTGGAGAACTTGGCATAGAATTGATGTTCCCTTAGCTTGTCAAGAACCAAACGCAAGTGTTTGGCATGATCTTCCTTGTTCTTCGAGAAAACCAGGATATCATCGAGATAGACCAAAACAAAGTCGTTGGTGTAGGGGTTGAAGATGAAGTTCATCATTCGAGAGAACGTCGGAGGAGCATTGGCGAGGCCAAAAGACATAACTGTGTATTCATATGACCCATAGCTTGTTCTGAACGCCGTCTTTGGAATATCTTGTTCACGAATGCGAATTTGATGATAACCCATACGGAGATCAAGCTTGGAGAATACTTGGGCACCCTTGAGTTGTTCGAATAGCTCATTAATGTTGGGAAGTGGATACTTGTTCTTGATGGTCTTCTTGTTCAATGGACGGTAATCAACACAAAGTCGGTCCGTTCCATCCTTCTTCTTCACAAAAAGAACACCACAACCCCACGGAGAAGTACTAGGCCGAATGAGACCCATCCTTTCTTGCACATCGAGCTGTTTCTTCAACTCCTTCAACTCTTCGGGGCCGAGCTTGTAAGGCCGTTTGCACACCGGTTCCGTACCGGGCTCAAGTTCAATAACGAATTCAACAGGCCGGTTTGGAGGCATGCCTGGGAGTTCTTCAGGGAAGACATCTTGATACTCACAAACAACCGGAATCTGCAAAATAGCATCCAATTCACCCTTCTCATTGAGAGAGAATAGCCGGATGGTATTATCCCGAGCAGCAAAGACAATCACTTCCTCAGACGAATGAGTCAGTTGAATCTGCTTGGCTGCGCAATCCAGCTGAGCTTTATGTTTAGAGAGCCAGTCCATCCCAAGAATGAGGTCAATATCGGAATTGCCAAGAACCGTTGGAGAAGCCAAGAACTTGAAGTCACCCAACTTGATAGAAATATCCGGAGCAATGGAGTTAGCCTGCATGCGTTTACCAGGAGAGACGACTGCTAATGGACTAGGCAGAATTTGCTGAGCCAAACCATGCCTAGATGTAAAAGGCCTTGAAATGAAACAATGCGATGCACCTGTGTCAAAAAGAACTTTTGCAGGAATATCATTAACAGGAAGGTTACCCATGATCACATCTGACGAATCCTCTGCCTGAGCTGCGTTCATCAAGTTGACCTTGGCGGACTTGGAATTATGCTTGACCACAGCTGTACTTGCCGATCTGACAGGAGGAGGAGGAGGAAGACGCCTCTGGTTGAAACACTTGTTAGCGTAGTGGCCCTTCTGTTGGCACTTGTTGCACGTGACCTCTGAGAGCGGACGGTGGTACGGAGCACTCGATCTTGGAGCTTGAGACGAAGTCTTGTTCTGAAAGCCTGGGTTGGGTGGGTGGGACGAACCACTGCCACCTTTGCTCTTCTACTGATACGGCTGACGGAACGGAGGAGGAGGAAGCCAATACTTCTGCTGCTTGGTCACTTGAGTAGAGGACGAAGACGAAGTGTCTCTGACTCGCTTCCTGGAAGCATCACACCTGAGCTGAGCAGCCTCTTGCTTCAGTGCCATGTTGTAGAACTCATCGTATCTCAGCGGCTCGAAGAGTACAAGAGCGAGCTGAATTTCTTCACGAAGACCACCCCTGAACTGATAGATCATGCTCTTCTCATCAGGAACATCCTGCTTGGCAAAACGGGCGAGCTTCTGGAACAACTTGTTGTAGTCATAGACAGACAAAGAGCCTTGCTTGAGGTTGCGGAATTCTTCACGTTTGCTTTCAGTCACACTTTGAGGAATGTGATGAGCGCGGAAATCACGACGGAAATCATCCCAAGTGATCAAACGTCCACCTCCGGAATCCCGGTACTGCTGAAACCACTCTGCGGCCTGATCCTTGAGCTGGAAAGACGCGAACTTGACGAAATCTTCAGGTCTGACGTTGCTACATTCAAAATGCTTGCCCAGATCGACTAACCAATCATCAGCATCGGTAGCCTCAACGCAGTTACTGAACGTCTTTGGACCATTTGCGAGGAACTGATGCAGAGTTGCAAACTGGTTCTGGTTGCTGCCTTGGTTCGCTTGACTGCTTTGATTCCGCTCTTGGATGATTTGCATGATCAGCTGAGTATTTGCATTAGTAGCAGCCATCACAGCCTGCCATGCTTCTGGAGGAGGCGGAGGTGGCGGAGGATCTGGGTTCGGAGTCGTGCGTGTTGGAGGAGCCATCCTGAAGAGGTTGACCACCATTAGCACACAAATAGAGAAATATAGAAGGTGAATCCAACGGAATGAAAAATTGCAACATAAGTCTTCACACCCGAACAAAATGAACGAATGCACTTCTCTTGAAGTGGTCACATATTCCTAAATTGCGAAGCCACGAAGAATCATGTAGAAGAGGTACATCAACGAGGGATGGAATCAACATATGACGTCGGAGAAGAACGAATACCACAACTCGAAATAAAACCAAGGGTTGGCTTGCGGAATAAGCCGGAACAAACACATGATAGAAATTTCGTCCGAAGTGTTCGTGGTAGGACCTACACGGGCTCGACCGTACAGCACCATCATGTACAAGGCAGTGCACATGACATACGAAGCGTCCCCGAGTCAGCATAGCCAAGGACTCTTTAAGACACAACGAGGCCACTGTAAAATCGACCGTGAATAGGCGAACCACTAGACGTCGAACCCCAATTTCATATCACACATCTGTTGAAAAGATATCCTAAGGCTACTTGAATTCCCACCTATGAAATTCCCGAAACTTTCCGGTTATGCAATCAGGTGTTGAGGATACAGGGGAAGCATAATATCTCACCCAAGCTAGCAAATCCTACATCCAGCTGCATCCATCCTTCAACACATAACCAAGAAACCTTCGGAAACCATCTATCTCAACCTTCGAAAAGCATCCGTTATACAAGTTATGGCGATACTCCCGAACTCCCGCCCCAGTACTGGGTGGCGTCGAGGTTATCTCACCAACGAACTGCATAAAGGAGATTTTCGATGTCGCGCACATATCTCAAGTATGCCAGAATTGCAACGATAGAATTATGATGACAACACCTCAGAGCTCAACTCCCCGGGACACTTCCACTAAACCCCTGACAGGAGGCACCAAGACAGTATTCTCATCATAAGCCATCGGAACAAAACTAAGATACTCGCGTGATCCTAAAATTTTTTTTAGTGAAATTTGAGAAGAGAAGAGTCAAAACTCTACGTCAGGATGCCTTACCAGAGCGATGAGGAGACTGGGAAGTAAAAAGAATTCCTAAGCTCTCCGATATATAATTCCTAAGGACTCAAAACATTTTTCTAGACACAACTCGGCTGCTAGAAACGATCAAGCAGTGGGGCTCCTAAGATCGGGGAAGGCTCTGATTACCAACTTGTCACACCCTCGATGCGACTATATCTCCCACGTGTCGAGGCACGAATTAGAGGCATAATCGCATTGAAGGCATAAGTCGCAAGTGAGGCAATCTTCACACAACCCATGTACATATAAATAGAAAGGGGGAATAATAATAATAGTTGGCTTACACTCGCCACGTCACATCAAGGTACATAAATAGCATTCATCATACAAACACTCATGGCCCGACTACGGCGCCAAAATAGAAAAGACTCCCCAACATGCGACTAAACCCTGAATCGAACCCCGAGCAGGCACCACTACTGATCATCAGGAAAAGAAACATAGTATCGCTGAGAGTCCTCGTCGTACTCCCACTTCAGCTCGAACGCGCCGTCCGGAGGAGTATCATCGGTCCCTGCATCTGGTATAATAGTAATCTGTGAGCCACAAGGACTCAGCAATCTCGCACCCTCGCGATCAAGACTATTTAAGCTTAATAGGTAAGGAAGGGGTAATGTGAGTGGAGCTGCAGCAAGCGACTAGCATGTATGGTGGCTAACTTATTCGCAAAAGAGAGCGAGAAGAGAAGGCAAGGCACGAGCGGTAACTAAGTAGAGCAGACTACGCAAGCATAACTCCAACGCCGTGTCCGCTTCCCGAACTCCGCCGAGAAGAGGCCATCACGGCAACACACGCAGTTGATTCATTTTAATTAATTAAGTTCAAGTTATCTACAACCGGACATTAACAAATTCCCATCTGCCCATAACCACGGGCACGGCTTTCGAAAGATCAATCCCTGCAGGGGGGGTCCCAACTTAGCCCATAACAAGCTCTCACGGTCAACGAAGGAATAGACCTCCACCCAGGACCCACCGATCAGACTCGGTATCCCGGTACAACAAGATGATTCGACAGGTCAAAACTAGTCCAGCAACACCGCCCGAATGCGCCGACAAATCCCGATAGGAGCTGCACATATCTCTTTCTCAGGGCACACTCAGATTGTCTTAGGTACGGGTAGGTCAGCCCAGAGTTGCCCCTGGTGGCCACCGGCAGCTGACAGTTGGACCAACACTCAGAGGAGCACTGGCCCGGGGGGTTTAAAATAAGATGACCCTCGGGCTCCGGAAACCCAAGGGAAAGAAACGGGTAGGTGGCAAATGGTAAAACCAATGTTGGGCATTGCTGGAAAAGCTTTAATCAAGACGAACTATCAAGGGGTTCCCATTATAGCCCAACCGTGTAAGGGACGCAACAAACCGGGAACATAACACCGATATGACGGAAACTAGGGCGGCAAGAGTGGAACAAAACACTAGGCGAGAGGCCGAGCCTTCCACCCTTTACCAAGTATATAGATGAGTAAAGATAACATAGCAATATAGTGATATCCCAACAAGTAAATAAATGTTCCAACAAGGAACGGCTCCAATCTTCACCTGCAACTAACAACGCTATAAGAAGGGCTGAGCAAAGCGGTAACATAGCCAATCAATGGTTTGCTAGGACAAAGGTGGGTTAGAGGCTCAATCATGGCAATTGGGAGGTTGACAAGCAAGTGGTAGGCATCGTAGCATTGGCAAAGCAAAAGAGCGAGCATACTAGCATAGCAAAGATAGTAGTGATTTCAAGGGTGTGATCATCTTGCCTGCATAGTTGTCAGAATTGACTGGATCCTCAAAAGCAAACTCAACGGGCTCCTCGTTAGCGAACTCGTCTCCCGGCTCTACCCAACAACACAAACAAGCAACAAGGATACAATCAACCACGTGCAAGGGCAACCAATAAGATGCAAAGATGATATGCTTTGCGGGATGCGATGCGGGATGCAAGAATGCAACATGTAACAGGAAATGCATGAACCTGGCCTCAACTTGGAAATCCAAGTGTGCCACTGGATAGAGGGGAAGAAATCCCCTGAAAACGATATAAAGATCATGGCAATCGGAGCTACGGTTAAGAAATGGCAAGCGTTTTACTAAACAAACCGATCTGCGATTTTACAGCAACATGCCTCCTAAATGCAACAAAATGAACATGCTACAGCCACCCAACATGAAAACAAATTACATGGCAGTGATGTACTCATCAAGCTTAACAAATCATCATTACTGAGGCATAGGCAAATTCATCCATTAAGGGCTTCAAACAAGCATGGCAAAACTGAATAAGCAAAGCAGATTTCAGACTTAGCGAAATTAACGCTAGTCTGAAATTTCAGACCACGATGCTCTCTTCGGAGCAGCAAAACAACATGAAGGAAAACCTGAACATGGCAAGTAAGAGCATGGCATGGAGCTACTCAACAAGCTTAACAAAACACCCAAAATGACCTGGGGCCAAAAGGGTTCACAAAATACTCTACCGAGCACACGAACATCGATGAAACACAATCAGTTTTCAGACTTAGTGAAAACTGGGACATGCTGAAATAATAACTCACGGAGGCATATAAACGAGCTCGATGCTCTCACTACGGTGCAAGGCATGGCAAGGCAAGCATATATCCATTAAGAAGGCACAAAATTCTAGCTAGACATGGCAAGAACAATGGCATAGCATGCATGGATCACTAGCAATCACTCCGGCAAAATCGCAAAAGAGTTAACGATCTGCCCAAAACAGCAACTATCCAAAAGTTGAGCTCGATTGAGTCAACCTAGAGTGCTCCAACATAACAAGTAAAGACATGGATGGATTAAGCACAACAAGCATAACAAATCACTCGTACTGATCATCCTCAAAAGAGGCACGGATCACTAGGAAACAAGCCGGACATATAGCATCGTGAACTAAAACGGCTCAGACTTAGTGAAAATCACTAAGTCCCTGAAATCTGAAATCTCAGGTAGCCCTCTTCGCAAGCTTGCACAAGACAACACACACCTCCTAAAAATACATGGAAGGCACCTCTGGAAAGAAGACAACATGCTTAACAATTCATCCCAAAGGGGCACAGGCATATCATGCACGGATTAAATATGGCAAAAATGACAAAAGTGCATGTTGGATTAACGGATCTGCAATTTAACTCAACATGCCTCCTTCCAACATCATTTTGGGCAACAATATGACCTCAAATGCAAATGATGCAATGGAATGAAACGATGTGCTCGTCGAGACGAAGAATTTGACATATCATACGCCCAAATCGGAGCTACGGATGCAAAGTTATGGCAGGTCAAACATGAGCATATGGAGTAGAAAAATCCTGGGACTTAGTAGAAATTTCAACCTCCCAGATCTAGGGTTCCAGATCTGCACGCAAACGAGGCGGCGGCGCGAGCACTGTAGCAGGACGACGCCGGCGATGGCGCGGCGGGGGAAGGGGAGGCCGGCGGCTCGCCGGGGCAGGAGAGGACCGGGGCGGCGCCCGGTGACGACGGCGGCCGGAGGCGGCGACCGCGGCGTGGGGCGGCTCCCGGCGATAGGAGCCGGCGCGGGGCAGCGCAGGCCGTCGGGGAGCTCGACGGCGACGAGGGCGCGGCGGGGCTCGGCCGGGCGCCGAGAAGACGACGGCGGCGCGGGATGCGGGGCACTGGCCCGGGACGCGGTGGGGCGGGCCCCGCGCGGGCCTGCGCGGGCCGGCGGAGGCGGCGGTGAACTGGTCCCGCGGGGGACACGTGGCGCGACCTGATAGGCTGGCAGCGGCGGGCGGACGCGTCCGGCTCCGTCCCGGACGTGTCCGGCGGCGGCGGAGGTTTTTTTTTGGATTAGGGTTTCGAGGGGGAGAAGAAGAGATCCGAGAAGGAGGGTATTTATAGACATAAGTGGAGCTAGGAGAGTCCAAATGAGGTGCGGTTTTCGCCCACACGATCGTGATCGAACGACCGAGACGATGAAGCTGAGTTTGGTGGGTTTTGGGCCAAATTGGAGGGGTGTTGGGCTGCACACACACGAGGCCTTTTCGGTCCCTCGGTTAACCGTTGGAGTATCAAACGAAGTCCAATTGACCCGAAATTTGACAGGCGGTCTACCGGTAGTAAACCAAGGCCGCATGGCAAGTCTCGGCCCAATCCGGAAATGTTTAATCCCCACATACGAAAGAAAGCTAGAAATGGCCACCGGAGGAGAACGAAGCGCCGGAATGCAAAACGGACAACGGGAAAAATGCTCGAATGCATGAGATGAACATGTATGCAAATGCAATGCACGTGACGACATGATATGAGATGCACGAAAAACAAAAACAACACACGGGGGCAAAGACCCGAACCCGAGAATTAAATATAACTTAATGCCGGAAACGGCATGAGTCGGAGTACATTTGGGGAAGGTTACATGTGGGGCGTTACACGAACACTATTATCCCATATATCAAACTTTACCTCCGGACCATTCCGGAGTTCCTCGTCATGTCCGTGATCTCATCTCAGACTCCGAACAACATTTGGTCATCAACATACATAACTCATATAGTACTATATCGTCAACGAACGTTAAGCGTGCGGACCCTACGGGTTCGAGAACTATGTAGAAATGACCGAGAAACCTCTCTGGTCAATAACCAATAGCGGGACCTAGATGCCCATATTGGCTCCTACATATTCTACGAAGATCTTTATCGGTCAGACCGCATAACAACATACGTTGTTCCCTTTGTCATCGGTATGTTACTTGCCCGAGATTCGATCGTCGATATCTCAATACCTAGTTCAATCTCGTTACCGGCAAGTCTCTTTACTCGTTCCATAATACATCATCCTGCAACTAACTCATTAGTTGCAATGATTGCAAGGCTTATAGTGATGTGCATTACCGAGTGGGCCCAGAGATACCTCTCCGACAATCGGAGTGACAAATCCTAATCTCGAAATACGCTAACCCAACAAGTACCTTTGGAGACACCTGTAGAGCACCTTTATAATCACCCAATTATGTTGTGACGTTTGGTGGCACACAAAGTGTTCCTCTGGTAAACGGGAGTTGCATAATCTCATAGTCATAGGAACATGTATAAGGCATGAAGAAAGCAATAGAAACAAACTAAACGATCAAGTGCTAAGCTAACGGAATGGGTCAAGTCAATCACATCATACTCCTAATGATGTGATCCCATTAATCAAATGACAACTCATGTCTATGGTTAGGAAACTTAACCATCTTTGATCAACGAGCTAGTCAAGTAGAGGCATACTAGTGACACTCTGTTTGTTTATGTATTCACACATGTATTATGTTTCCGGTTAATACAATTCTAGCATGAATAATAAACATTTATCATGAAATAAGGAAATAAATAATAACTTTATTATTGCCTCTAGGGCATATTTCCTTCAGTCTCCCACTTGCACTAGAGTCAATAATCTAGATTACATAGTAATGATTCTAACACCCATGGAGCCTTGGTGCTAATCATGTTTTGCTCGTGGAAGAGGCTTAGTCGATGGGTCTGCAACATTCAGATCCGTATGTATCTTGCAAATTTCTATGTCTGCCAACTAGACTAAATCTCGGATGGAATTGAAGCGTCTCTTGATGTGCTTGGTTCTCTTGTGAAATCTGGATTCCTTCGCCAAGGCAATTGCACCAGTATTGTCACAAAAGATTTTCATTGGACCCGATGCACTAGGTATGACACCTAGATCGGATATGAACTCCTTCATCCAGACTCCTTCATTTGCTGCTTCCGAAGCAGCTATGTACTCCGCTTCACACGTAGATCCCGCCATGACACTTTGTTTAGAACTGCACCAACTGACAGCTCCACCGTTTAATATAAACACATATCCGGTTTGCGATTTAGAATCGTCCGGATCAGTGTTAAAGCTTGCGTCAACGTAACCATTTACGATGATCTCTTTGTCACCTCCATAAATGAGAAACATATCCTTAGTCCTTTTCAGGTATTTCAGGATGTTCTTGACCGCTGTCCAGTGATCCACTCCGGGATTACTTTGGTACCTCCCTGCTAGACTTATAGCAAGGCACACATCAGTTCTGGTGCACAGCATTGCATACATGATAGAGCCTATGGCTGAAGCATAGGGAACATCTTTCATCTTCTCTCTATCTTTTGCAGTGGTCGGGCATTGAGTCTTACTCAACTTCACACCTTGTAACACAGGCAAGAACCCTTTCTTTGCTTGATCCATTTTGAACTTTTCCAAAACTTTGTCAAGGTATGTGCTTTGTGAAAGTCCAATTAAGCGTCTTGATCTATCTCTATAGATCTTGATGCCCAATATGTAAGCAGCTTCACCGAGGTCTTTCATAGAAAAACTTTTATTCAAGTATCCCTTTATGCTATCTAGAAATTCTATATCATTTCCAATCAGCAATATGTCATCCACATATAATATCAGAAATGCTACAGAGCTCC
Source organism: Triticum monococcum (assembly GCA_034509565.1). NCBI lineage: Eukaryota > Viridiplantae > Streptophyta > Magnoliopsida > Poales > Poaceae > Triticum > Triticum monococcum. The sequence continues at coordinate 445,954,395 of CM067845.1, forward strand.
CACTCACTTTCTTGTAAATACAGGCTTCTCCAAAAGTCTGTATAAAACCAAATGCTTTGATCACACTATCAAAGCGTTTATTCCAACTCCGAGAGGCTTGCACCAGTCCATAAATGGATCGCTGGAGCTTGCACACTTTGTTAGCTCCCTTTGGATCAACAAAACCTTCTGGTTGCATCATATACAACTCTTCTTCTAGAAATCCATTCAGGAATGCAGTTTTGACATCCATTTGCCAAATTTCATAATCATAAAATGTGGCAATTGCTAACATGATTCGGACAGACTTAAGCATCGCTACAGGTGAGAAGGTCTCATCGTAGTCAATCCCTTGAACTTGTCGAAAACCGTTTGCAACAAGTCGAGCTTTATAGACAGTAACATTACCGTCAGCGTCTGTCTTCTTCTTGAAGATCCATTTATTCTCGATGGCCTGCCGATCATCGGGCAAGTCAACCAAAGTCCACACTTTGTTCTCATACATGGATCCCATCTCAGATTTCATGGCCTCAAGCAATTTTGCGGAATCTGGGCTCATCATCACTTCCTCATAGTTCGTAGGTTCATCATGGTCTAGCAACATGACCTCCAGAACAGGATTACCGTACCACTCTGGTGCGGATCTTACTCTGGTTGACCTACGAGGTTCAGTAACAACTTGATCTAAAGTTTCATGACCATCATCATTAACTTCCTCACTAATTGGTGTAGGTGTCGCAAAAACCGTTTTCTGTGATGAACCACTTTCCAATAAGGGAGCAGGTACAGTTACCTCATCAAGTTCTAGTTTCCTCCCACTCACTTCTTTCAAGAGAAACTCTTTCTCTAGAAAAACTCTGAATTTAGCAACAAAAGTCTTGCCTTCGGATCTGTGATAGAAGGTGTACCCAACAGTCTCCTTTGGGTATCCTATGAAGGCACATTTCTCCGATTTGGGTTCGAGCTTATCAGGTTGAAGCTTTTTCACCTAAGCATCATAGACCCAAACTTTCAAAAACGACAACTTTGGTTTCTTACCAAACCATAGTTCATAAGGCGTCGTCTCAACGGATTTCGATGGTGCCCTATTTATGGTGAATGTGGCCGTCTCTAAAGCATGTCCCCAAAAAGATAGCGGTAAATCGGTAAGAGACATCATAGATCGCACCATATCTAGTAAAGTACGATTATGATGTTCGGACACACCATTACGCTGTGGTGTTCCGGGTGGCGTGAGTTGCGAAACTATTCCGCATTGTTTCAAATGAAGACCAAACTCATCATATCGTAGATACTTTATTTTCTTGTTACGATGATTTTCAACTTCACTCTGAAATTCTTTAAACTTTTCAAATGTTTCAGACTTATGTTTCATTAAGTAGATATACCCATATCTGCTTAAATCATCTGTGAAGGTGAGAAACTAATGATATCCGCCACGAGCCTCAACATTCATTGGACCACATACATCTGTATGTATGATCTCCAACAAATCTGTTGCTCTCTCCATAGTTCCGGAGAACGGCGTTTTAGTCATCTTGCCCATGAGGCACGGTTCGCAAGTACCAAGTGATTCATAATCAAGTGGTTCCAAAAGTCCATCAGTATGGAGTTTCTTCATGCGCTTTACTCCGATATGGCACAAACGGCGGTGCCACAAATAAGTTGCACTATCATTATCAACTCTGCATCTTTTGGCTTCAATATTATGAATATGTGTCTCACCACTATTGAGATTTAGCAAAAATATACCACTCTTCAAGGGTGCATGACCATAAAAGATATTACTCATATAAATAGAACAACCATTATTCTCTGATTTAAATGAATAACCGTCTTGCATCAAACAAGATCCAGATATAATGTTCATGCTCAACGCTGGCACCAAATAACAATTATTTAGGTCTAATACTAATCCCGAAGGTAGATGTAGAGGTAGCGTGCCGACCGCGATCACATCGACTTTGGAACCATTTCCCACGCGCATCGTCACCTCGTCCTTAGCCAATCTTCGCTTAATCTGTAGCCCCTGTTTCGAGTTGCAAATGTTAGCAACAAAACCAGTATCAAATACCCAGGTGCTACCGCGAGCATTAGTAAGGTACATATCAATAACATGTATATCACATATACCTTTGTTCACTTTGCCATCCTTCTTATCTGCCAAATATTTGGGGCAGTTCCGCTTCCAGTGACCAGTCTGCTTGCAGTAGAAGCACTCAGGCTTAGGATTAGGTCCATACTTGGGTTTCTTCTCCTGAGCAGCAACTTGTTTGCTGTTCTTCTTGAAGTTCCCCTTCTTCTTCCCTTTGCCCTTTTTCTTGAAACTGGTGGTCTTATTGACCATCAACACTTGATGCTCCTTCTTGATTTCTACCTCCGCGGCTTTTAGCATTGCAAAGAGCTCAGGAATAGTCTTATTCATCCCTTGCATGTTATAGTTCATCACGAAGCTTTTGTAGCTTGGTGGTAGTGATTGAAGAACTCTGTCGATGACACTATCAACAGGAAGATTAACTCCCAGTTGAGTCAAGTGATTATGATACCCAGACATTTTGAGTATATGTTCACTGACAGAACTATTCTCCTCCATCTTGCAGCTATAGAACTTATTGGAGACTTCATATCTCTCAATCCGGGCATTTGCTTGAAATATTAACCTCAACTCCTGGAACATATCATATGCTCCATGACATTCAAAACGTCGTTGAAGACCCAGTTCTAAGCCATAAAGCATGGCACACTGAACTATCGAGTAGTCATCAGCTTTGCTCTGCCAGACGTTCATAACATCTGGTGTTGCTCCTGCAGCAGGTTTGGCACTTAGCGGTGCTTCCAGGATGTAATTCTTCTGTGCAGCAATGAGGATAATCCTCAAGTTACGGACCCAGTCCGTGTAATTGCTACCATCATCTTTCAACTTTGCTTTCTCAAGGAACGCATTAAAATTCAACGGAACAACAGCACGGGCCATCTATCTACAATCAACATAGACAAGCAAGATACTATCAGGTACTAAGTTCATGATAAATTTAAGTTCAATTTAATCATATTATTTAAGAACTCCCACTTAGATAGACATCCCTCTAATCCTCTAAGTGATCACGTGATCCATATCAACTAAACCATGTCCGATCATCACGTGAGATGGAGTAGTATCAACGGTGAACATCACTATGTTGATCATATCTACTATATGATTCACTCTCAACCTTTCGGTCTCCGTGTTCCGATGCCATATCTGTTATATGCTAGGCTCGTCAAGTTTAACCTGAGTATTCTGCGTGTGCAACTGTTTTGCACCCGTTGTATTTGAACGTAGAGCCTATCACACCCGATCATCACGTGGTGTCTCAGCACGAAGAACTTTCGCAATGGTGCATACTCAGGGAGAACACTTATACTTTGATAATTTAGTGGGGGATCATCTTATAATGCTACCGTCAATCAAAGCAAGATAAGATGCATAAAAGATAAACATCACATGCAATCAATATAAGTGATATGATATGGCTATCATCATCTTGTGCTTGTGATCTCCATCTCCGAAGCACCTTCATGATCACCATCGTCACCGGCGCGACACCTTGATCTCCATCGTAGCATCGTTGTCGTCTCGCCAATATTATGCTTCCACTACTATCGCTACCGCTTAGGAATAAAGTAAATCATTACAGGGTGATTGCATTGCATACAATAAAGCGACAACCATATGGCTCCTGTGAGTTGCCGATAACTCGGTTACAAAACATGATCATCTCATACAATAAAATTTAGCAGCATGTCTTGACCATATCACATCACAACATGCCCTGCAAAAACAAGTTAGACGTCCTCTACTTTGTTGTTGCAAATTTTACATGGCTGCTATGGGCTTAGCAAGAACCGTTCTTACCTACGCATCAAAACCACAACGATAGTTTGTCAAGTTGGTGTTGTTTTAACCTTCGCAAGGACCGGGCGTAGCCACACTCGGTTCAACTAAAGTTGGAGAAACTGACACCCGCCAGCCACCTGTGTGAAAAGCACGTCGGTAGAACCAGTCTCACGTAAGCGTAAGCATAATGTCGGCCCGGGCCGCTTCATCCAACAATACCGCCGAACCAAAGTATGACATGCTGGTAAGAAGTATGACTTATATCGCCCACAACTCACTTGTGTTCTACTCGTGCATATGACATCTACGCATAAAACCTGGCTCGGATGCCACTGTTGGGAAACATAGTAATTTCAAAATTTTCCTACGCACACGCAGGATCATGGTGATGCGTAGCAACGAGAGGGGAGAGTGTTGTCTATGTACCCTCGTAGACCATTCGTGGAAGCGTTATATCAACGCGGTTGATGTAGTCATACGTCTTCACGATCCGACCGATCCAAGTACCAAAAGCACGGCACCTCCGAGTTCTGCACACGTTCGGCTCAGTGACGTCCTCGCCTTCTTGATCCAGCAAGAGGGGCGAAGTAGTAGATGAGTTCCGGCAGCATGACGGCGTGGTGACGGTGTTCGTAAAGAACAATCTTCGCAGGGCTTCACCTAAGCACTACGAAAACTATGACGGAGGATAAACTAGAGGGGACGGGGTTGCCGGCACACGGCTTGGTGTTTCTTGATGTGTCTTGGGTGCTAGCCCTATTGGGGAATGTAGCAGAATTTTAAAATTTTCTACGCATCACCAAGATCAATCTATGGAGTCATCTAGCAATGAGGGAGAGAGGAGTGCATCTACATACCCTTGTAGATCGTGCGCGGAAGCGTTCAAGAGAACGGGGTTGATGGAGTCGTACTCGTCGTGATCCAAATCACCGATGAACTAGCGCCGAACGGACGTCACCTCCGCGTTCAACACACGTACGGTTGGGAAGACGTCTCCTCCAATTTGATCCAGCAAGGGGGAAGGAGAGGTTGATGGAGATCCAGCAGCACGACGGCGTGGTGGTGGAAGCAACGATGATCTCCGCAGGGCTTCGCCAAGCTCAGGGAGAGGGAGGAGTGTCACGGGAGGGAGAGGGAGGCGCCAGGGGCTAGGGTGCGGCTGCCCTCCCTCCCCCCCACTATTTATAGGACCCCTAGGGGGGGCGCCGTGTAACATCCCAAATTTTCAATTTGGAATGTTATACATTAGATCATCATTGCATATCATATTTATTGCATTTTGGTTGATCCTAGAAATTTTTCGCAACTCAAGGACCCTCGGAGAGAGTTGGGGATTTCGTTATTTTCATATTTGAGTTGTCTCAAATTGTGAGAATAGGATCTTTTGATTTTATTTATTTTATCTTCAATTATTTCTGTTATAAAAATATGAGAGAGGGAATAAAATGACTTTCCCAAAATAAAGAAATATTGAGGATTTAATAGAAAAATCAAACAAGATTTTTATTTGGTTTTATTTGCAATTTTATTTGAATTTAGGAAAAATAAGCATTTTTCAAAATTTCATTTAGGCCCCAAATAAATGTTCATCCTGTGCGGCTTGATTTTAGAAGCCGGGGAAAATTTATTTCGGGATTTTTGGAGTCCGTTTAGTAGTCCTTTTGTTTTTTCTAAGCGTAACTATTTATAAAAAAACGCAACCGACCTACGGGCCGTGTCCGACCCGGACACTAGGCCCGTCCGGCTTTATAAGCCGGGGAGGCCCAGCCGGACCCCCCCCCCCCAAACACTAGCGCCGCTGCCGCCGGAGTTGCCGGAGGTAGTTTTTTTTAGTCGCCGTTTTTTCCCGAAAAACCGTTCAGTTTTCCGACGGTTTTGTTTGTTTTTTTAGTTTCGGTTTTTTTAAATAGATCGGGTTTTCCGGTTTATTTTTTTAGCGAGCGTTCGTCGTTTTTCTTTTTCTCGGATTAAATCCGCGATTTTTCTGATCGTGATTCCTGATCCGATTTTCGTTTTAGTATAACTTTTCGCTCGTTTATCGGAATCAGGCGATTCAAGCGCCTAGAGTTTCGTCTCGAAACCCTCTATTCATTTAACCAATTTAAACACGATTTTGCTACTGTAAAATTTGCCCTAGATCCAGATTACTAGAACGAAGTTGTTTTCTTTCGCCGTTTGATTTTCATTGCTTCGTTCGATTTGATTGTTTTTGCCAACCGGAGCTCTTAAGTTGAACCTTCTGGTTAGATCTCTTATTTGACTTTTATCTGTGCATTAGATGAGTACTTATTGTATGCTTGTTTGTTTGTCTGCGATAGAATATCCGGAGTGCGCCGCCTGTTATTTCGAATATCTAGGTTTCGCGGATCATCAGCAAGGCAAGTAACACTTTGATCATACCTCCTACTACCAAGTTTTATTGCATTAGATCAATACTTACACATTGCATGATTAGGATCTAATTAAATTGTGGGTTTTGGGAAGTAGTTGAGGTAGTACCTATTACCTGTTTATTATCAAACCTTTGGGAGTTACTTCTACGTTTGCTTATTATGCCATGCTATGCTAGTAGACGTGGATTGGGCGAGTGTATCCATGCCAGATGTGAGATTGTTAATTAATGGTTTATTTAAGGTGGCAACTTAAACACACATCTGGGTGGATTGAGGTACCTGGGTATTCCAGGATTGCCTGTTTTTCTTTATGGACCGCCACCCAGGCTCAAAGGGATCGTGACATTATTCATTCTAGAAACTTCCGTGTGCAGCCACAAGCTATTATGGGCTCTAGCATAGTTGACTAAGTCGTGCGAACTCTTACAGTGGTAGACTAGCAGATGTAAGGGATGTAGGTGGTACGGTCTACCCATCATAAGGTGCTAGCGCTTCTGAAAGACTATGTCTCGGTCATCCATTTCTCAAACACCGTGTAGTGCGAGAAACCAAACGGAGGCGATCGAGTCTTGTGGGGAAAAGTGCGCAAACCTCTGCAGAGTGTATAAACTAATCATGGTTAGCCGTGTCCCCGGTTATGGACATCTTGAGTATCTAGTACCTGGATTATCATGTGAATCTCAACATGTTACTATAAAGTTTAATTTTGATGGGTTTGTTTAATGCTGATGTTTAATTGGGATTGAGAATGCTGTCAACCATTCTCAATGTTTAACAAGCACCATGATAGTTAAATAAATTTATTCCTTTGCAGTATGGAAAAATTAGCTTTTCGCAAAACTGTAACCATAGAGCTTTCCACCAGCCAAATATGCATATAGAATAGCTGTTTCTTTCCATTACTCGCTATGTGTTACATTGCCAGCATATTCCATGCGCTGACCCGTTTCGGGCTGCAACTTTAATGTTGCAGACTTTTCAGACGACTATTAAGGAGTTTTAGGTCGTGGTTCTATACTCAGTGATGCCGTTGGAGTTGATGGACTCACTTATCTGTTGGGGAACGTAGTAATTTTGAAAATTTTCCTACGCACACGCAAGATCATGGTGATGCATAGCAACGAGGGGGAGAGTATTGTCTACGTACCAACGCAGACCGACTGCGGAAGCGATCTCACAACGTAGAGGAAGTAGTCGTACGTCTTCTTCCTGATCCGACCGATCCAAGCACCGTTACTCCGGCACCTCTGAGTTCTTAGCACACGTTCAGCTCGATGACGATCCTCGGGCTCCGATCCAGCAAAGCGTCGAGGAAGAGTTCCGTCAGCACAACGGCGTGGTGACGATCTTGATGTACTACCGACGCAGGGCTTCGCCTAAGCTCTACAATGATATGACCGAGGTGGAATTTGGTGGCAGGGGGCACCGCACACGGCTAAGGAACGATCAACAATGATCAACTTGTGTGTCTATGGGGTGCCCCCTGCCCCCGTATATAAAGGAGCAGGGGGAGGGGTTCGGCCGGCTAGGGAGAGAGGCGCAGGAGGAGTCCTACTCCTACCGGGAGTAGGACTCCCCCCCAATCCTATTCCTAATAGGACTCTCCAAAGAGAAGAGAGAAGAGAGGGGGGCCGGCCCCTTCTCCTAGTCCTAATAGGACTAGGGAAGGGGGGAGGCGCGCAACCCTTGTGGGCAGCCCCTTTTCACTTTTCCACTAAGGCCCAATAGGCCCATTTGCCTCCCGGGGGGTTCCGGTAACCCTCCCGGTATTCCGGTAAAACCCTGATTTCACCCGGAACACTTCCGGTGTCCAAACATAGGCTTCCAATATATCAATCTTTACATCTCGACCATTTCGAGACTCCTCGTCATGTCCGTGATCACATCCGGGACTCCGAACAACCTTCGGTACATCAAAATGCATAAACTCATAATAACTGTCATCGTAACGTTAAGCGTGCGGACCCTACGGTTCGAGAACAATGTAGACATGACCGAGACACGTCTCCGGTCAATAACCAATAGCGGGACCTGGATGCCCATATTGGCTCCTACATATTCTACGAAGATCTTTATCGGTCAGACCGCATAACAACATACGTTGTTCCCTTTGTCATTGGTATGTTACTTGCCCGAGATTCGATCGTCGGTATCCAATACCTAGTTCAATCTCGTTACCGGCAAGTCTCTTTACTCGTTCCGTAATACATCATCTCACAACTAACATATTAGTTGCAGTGCTTGCAAGGCTTATGTGATGTGTATTACCGAGAGGGCCCAGAGATACCTCTCCGACACTCGGAGTGACAAACCCTAATCTCGAAATACGCCAACCCAACATCTACCATTGGAGACACCTGTAGTACTCCTTTATAATCACCCAGTTACATTGTGACGTTTGGTAGTACCCAAAGTATTCCTCCGGTAAACGGGAGTTGCATAATCTCATAGTTATAGGAACATGTATAAGTCATGAAGAAAGCAATAGCAACATACTAAACGATCGGGTGCTAAGCTAATGGAATGGGTCATGTCAATCAGATCATTCAACTAATGATGTGACCTCGTTAATCAAATAACAACTCTTTGTTCATGGTTAGGAAACATAACCATCTTTGATTAACGAGCTAGTCAAGTAGAGGCATACTAGTGACACTTTGTTGGTCTATGTATTCACACATGTATTACGTTTCCGGTTAATACAATTCTAGCATGAATAATAAACATTTATCATGATATAAGGAAATAAATAATAACTTTATTATTGCCTCTAGGGCATATTTCCTTCAGTCTCCCACTTGCACTAGAGTCAATAATCTAGATTACACAGTAATGATTCTAACACCCATGGAGCCTTGGTGCTGATCATGTTTTGCTCATGGAAGAGGCTTAGTCAACGGGTCTGCATCATTCAGATCCGTATGTATCTTGCAAATCTCTATGTCTCCCACCTGGACTAAATCCCGGATGGAGTTGAAGCGTCTCTTGATGTGTTTGGTTCTTTTGTGAAATCTGGATTCCTTTGCCAATGCAATTGCACCAGTATTGTCACAGAAGATTTTCATTGGACCCGATGCACTAGGTATGACACCTAGATCGGATATGAACTCCTTCATCCAGACTCCTTCGTTTGCTGCTTCCGAAGCAGCTATGTACTCCGCTTCACATGTAGATCCCGCTACGACGCTTTGTTTAGAACTGCACCAACTGACAGCTCCACCGTTTAAAGTAAACACGTATCCGGTTTGCGATTTAGAATCGTCCGGATCAGTGTCAAAGCTTGCATCAACGTAACCTCTTACGGTGAGCTCTTTGTCACCTCCATATACGAGAAACATATCCCTAGTCCTTTTCAGGTATTTCAGGATGTTCTTGACCGCTGTCCAGTGATCCACTCCTGGATTACTTTGGTACCTCCCTGCTAAACTTATAGCAAGGCACACATCAGGTCTGGTACACAGCATTGCATACATGATAGAGCCTATGCCTGAAGCATAGGGAACATCTTTCATTTTCTCTCTATCTTCTGCAGTGGTCGGGCATTGAGTCTGACTCAACTTCACACCTTGTAACACAGGCAAGAACCCTTTCTTTGCTTGATCCATTTTGAACTTCTTCAAAATCTTGTCAAGGTATGTGCTTTGTGAAAGTCCAATTAAGCGTCTTGATCTATCTCTATAGATCTTTATGCCTAATATGTAAGCAGCTTCCCCGAGGTCTTTCATCGAAAAACTTTTATTCAAGTATCCCTTTATGCTATCCAGAAATTCTATATCATTTCCAATCAGCAATATGTCATCCACATATAATATCAGAAATGCTACAGAGCTCCCACTCACTTTCTTGTAAATACAGGCTTCTCCAAAAGTCTGTATAAAGCCAAATGCTTTGATCACACTATCAAAGCGTTTATTCCAACTCTGAGATGCTTGCACCAGTCCATAAATGGATCGCTGGAGTTTGCACACTTTGTTAGCTCCCTTCGGATCGACAAAACCTTCTGGTTGCATCATATACAACTCTTCTTCCAGAAATCCATTCAGGAACGCAGTTTTGACATCCATTTGCCATATTTCATAATCATAAAATGCGGCGATTGCTAACATGATTTTGACGGACTTAAGCATCGCTACGGGTGAGAAGGTCTCATCGTAGTCAACCCCTTGAACTTGTCGAAAACCTTTTGCGACAAGTCGAGCTTTATAGACAGTAATATTACCGTCAGCGTCAGTCTTTTTCTTGAAGATCCATTTATTCTCAATTGCTTGCCGATCATCGGGCAAGTCAACCAAAGTCCATACTTTGTTCTCATACATGGATCCCATCTCAGATTTCATGGCCTCAAGCCACTTTGCGGAATCTGGGCTCACCATCGCTTCTTCATAGTTTGTAGGTTCATCATGATCTAGCAGCATGACTTCCAGAACTGGATTACCGTACCATTCTGGTGCGGATCTCACTCTGGTTGATCTACGTGGTTCAGTAGTATCTTGCCCTGAAGTTTCATGATCATCATCATTAGCTTCCTCTCTAATTGGTATAGGTGTCGCAGAAACAGTTTTCTGTGATGTACTATTTTCCAATAAGGGAGCAGGTACAGTTACCTCGTCAAGTTCTACTTTCCTCCCACTCACTTCTTTCGAGAGAAACTCCTTCTCTAGAAATGATCCATTCTTAGCAACGAATGTCTTGCCTTCGGATCTGTGATAGAAGGTATACCCAACAGTTTCCTTTGGGTATCCTACGAAGACACATTTCTCCGCTTTGGGTTCGAGCTTATCAGGTTGAAGCTTTTTCACATAAGCATCGCAGCCCCAAATTTTAAGAAACGACAACTTTGGTTTCTTGCCAAACCATAGTTCATAAGGCGTCGTCTCAACGGATTTTGATGGTGCCCTATTTAACGTGAATGCGGCCGTCTCTAAAGCATAACCCCAAAACGATAGCGGTAAATCAGTAAGAGACATCATAGATCGCACCATATCTAGTAAAGTACGATTACGACGTTCGGACACACCATTACGCTGTGGTGTTCCGAGTGGCGTGAGTTGCGTAACTATTCCACAATTTTTCAAATGTATACCAAAATCGTAACTCAAATATTCTCCTCCACGATCAGATCGTAGAAACTTTATTTTCTTGTTACGATGATTTTCAACTTCACTCTGAAATTCCTTGAACTTTTCAAATGTTTCAGACTTATGTTTCATTAAGTAGATATACCCATATCTGCTTAAATCATCTGTGAAGGTGAGAAAATAACGATATCCGCCACGAGCCTCAATATTCATCGGACCACATACATTGGTATGTATGATTTCCAATAAATCTGTTGCTCTCTCCATAGTACCGGAGAATGGTGTTTTAGTCATCTTGCCTATGAGGCACGGTTCGCAAGTACCAAGTGATTCATAATCAAGTGGTTCCAAAAGCCCATCAGTATGGAGTTTCTTCATGCGCTTTACACCGATATGACCTAAACGGCAGTGCCACAAATAAGTTGCACTATCATTATCAACTCTGCATCTTTTGGCTTCTACATTATGAATATGTGTATCACTACTATCGAGATTCAACAAGAATAGACCACTCTTTAAGGGTGCATGACCATAAAAAATATTACTCATATAAATAGAACAACCATTATTCTCTGATTTAAATGAATAACCGTCTCGCATCAAACAAGATCCAGATATAATGTTCATGCTCAACGCTGGCACCAAATAACAATTATTTAGGTCTAATATTAATCCCGAAGGTAGATGTAGAGGTAGCGTGCCGACCGCGATCACATCGACTTTGGAACCGTTTCCCACGCGCATCGTCACCTCGTCCTTTGCTAGCGTCCGCTTATTCTGTAGTCCCTGTTTCGAGTTGCAAATATTAGCAACAGAACCAGTATCAAATACCCAGGTGCTACTGCGAGCTCTAGTAAGGTACACATCAATAACATGTATATCACATATACCTTTGTTCACCTTGCCATCCTTCTTATCCGCCAAATACTTGGGGCAGTTCCGCTTCCAGTGACCAGTCTGCTTGCAGTAGAAGCACTCAGTTTCAGGCTTAGGTCCAGACTTGGGTTTCTTCTCCTGAGCAGCAACTTGCTTGCTGTTCTTCTTGAAGTTTCCCTTCTTCTTCCCTTTGCCCTTTTTCTTGAAACTAGTGGTTTTGCTAACCATCAACACTTGATGCTCCTTCTTGATTTCTACCTCCGCAGCTTTCAGCATTGCGAAGAGCCCGGGAATAGTCTTGTTCATCCCTTGCATATTATAGTTCATCACGAAGCTCTTGTAGCTTGGTGGCAGTGATTGGAGAATTCTGTCAATGACGCAATCATCTGGAAGATTAACTCCCATCTGAATCAAGTGATTATTATACCCAGACATTTTGAGTATATGCTCACTGACAGAACTGTTCTCCTCCATCTTGCAGCTATAGAACTTATTGGAGACTTCATATCTCTCAATTCGGGCATTTGCTTGAAATATTAACTTCAACTCCTGGAACATCTCATATGCTCCATGACGTTCAAAACGTCGTTGAAGTCCCGATTCTAAGCCGTAAAGCATGGCACACTGAACTATCGAGTAGTCATCAGGTTTGCTCTGCCAGACGTTCATAACATCTGGCGTTGCTCCAGCAGCAGGCCTGGCACCCAGCGGTGCTTCTAGGACGTAATTCTTTTTTGCAGCAATGAGGATAATCCTCAGGTTACGGACCCAGTCCGTGTAATTGCCACCATCATCTTTCAACTTTGCTTTCTCAAGGAACGCATTAAAATTCAACGGAACAACAGCACGAGCCATCTATCTACAATCAACATAAACAAGCAAGATTCTATCAGGTACTAAGTTCATGATAAGTTTAAGTTCAGTTAATCAAATTACTTAGGAACTCCCACTTAGATAGACATCCCTCTAATCCTCTAAGTGATCACGTGATCCAAATCAACTAAACCATAACCGGTCATCACGTGAGATGGAGTAGTTTTCAATGGTGAACATCGTCATGTTGATCATATCTACTATATGATTCACGCTCGACCTTTCGGTCTCTGTGTTCCGAGGCCATATCTGCATATGCTAGGCTCGTCAAGTTTAACCTGAGTATTCTGCGTGTGCAAAACTGGCTTGCACCCGTTGTAGATGGACGTAGAGCTTATCACACCTGATCATCACGTGGTGTCTGGGCACGACGAACTTTGGCAACGGTGCATACTTAGGGAGAACACTTCTTGATAATTTAGTGAGAGATCATCTTATAATGCTACCGTCAACCAAAGCAAGATAAGATGCCTAAAAGGATAAACATCACATGCAATCAATATAAGTGATATGATATGGCCATCATCATCTTGTGCTTGTGATCTCCATCTCCGAAGCACCGTCATGATCACCATCGTCACCGGCGCGACACCTTGATCTCCATCGTAGCATCGTTGTCGTCTCGCCAATCTTATGCTTCCACGACTATCACTGCCGCTTAGTAATAAAGTAAAGCATTACATCGCGATTGCATTGCATACAATAAAGCGACAACCATATGGCTCCTGCCAGTTGCCGATAACTCGGTTACAAAACATGATCATCTCATACAATAAAATCAGCATCATGCCTTGACCATATCACATCACAACATGCCCTGCAAAAACAAGTTAGACGTCCTCTACTTTGTTGTTGCAAGTTTTACGTGGCTGCTACGGGCTTAAGTAAGAACTCATCTCACCTACGCATCAAAAACCACAACGATAGTTCGTCAAATAGACTCCGTTTTAACCTTCTCAAGGACCGGGCGTAGCCACACTTGGTTCAACTAAAGTTGGAGAGACAGTCTTCCGCAAGCCATCTATGTGCAAAGCACGTCGAGGGAACCGGTCTCGCGTAAGAGTACGCGTAAGGTTGGTCCGGATCGTCTCGTCCAACAATACCGCCGAACCAAAGTATGACATGCTGGTAGGCAGTATGACTTGTATCGCCCACAACTCACTTGTGTTCTACTCGTGCATATAACATCAAACCATAAAACCTAGGCTCGGATGCCACTGTTGGGGAACGTAGTAATTTCGAAAATTTTCCTACGCACACGCAAGATCATCGTGATGCATAGCAACGAGGGGGAGAGTATTGTCTACGTACCAACGCAGACCGACTGCGGAAGCGATCTCACAACGTAGAGGAAGTAGTCGTACGTCTTCTTCCCGATCCGACCGATCCAAGCACCGTTACTCCGGCACCTCCGAGTTCTTAGCACACGTTCAGCTCGATGACGATCCTCGGGCTCCGATCCAACAAATCGTCGAGGAAGAGTTCCGTCAGCACAACGGCGTGGTGACGATCTTGATGTACTACCGACGCAGGGCTTCGCCTAAGCTCTACAACGATATGACCGAGGTGGAATTTGGTGGCAGGGGGCACCGCACACGGCTAAGGAACGATCAACAATGATCAACTTGTGTGTCTATGGGGTGCCCCCTGCCCCCGTATATAAAGGAGCAGGGGGAGGGGTTCGGCCGGCTAGGGAGAGAGGCGCAGGAGGAGTCCTACTCCTACCGGGAGTAGGACTCCCCCCAATCCTATTCCTAATAGGACTCTCCAAAGAGAAGAGAGAAGAGAGGGGGGCCGGCCCCTTCTCCTAGTCCTAATAGGACTAGGGAAGGGGGGAGGCGCGCAGCCATTGTGGGCAGCCCCTTTTCACTTTTCCACTAAGGCCCAATAGGCCCATTTGCCTCCCGGGGGGTTCCGGTAACCCTCCCGGTATTCCTGTAAAACCCTGATTTCACCCGGAACACTTCCGGTGTCCAAACATAGGCTTCCAATATATCAATCTTTACGTCTCGACCATTTCGAGACTCCTCGTCATGTCCGTGATCACATCCGGGACTCCGAACAACCTTCGGTACATCAAAATGCATAAACTCATAATAACTGTCATCGTAACGTTAAGCGTGCGGACCCTACGGTTCGAGAACAATGTAGACATGACCGAGACACGTCTCCGGTCAATAACCAATAGCGGGACCTGGATGCCCATATTGGATCCTACATATTCTACGAAGATCTTTATCGGTCAGACCGCATAACAACATACGTTGTTCCCTTTGTCATCGGTATGTTACTTGCCCGAGATTCGATCGTCGGTATCCAATACCTAGTTCAATCTCGTTACCGGCAAGTCTCTTTACTCGTTCCGTAATACATCATCTCACAACTAACATATTAGTTGCAGTGCTTGCAAGGCTTATGTGATGTGTATTACCGAGAGGGCCCAGAGATACCTCTCCGACACTCGGAGCGACAAACCCTAATCTCGAAATACGCCAACCCAACATCTACCATTGGAGACACCTGTAGTACTCCTTTATAATCACCCAGTTACGTTGTGACATTTGGTAGTACCCAAAGTATTCCTCCGGTAAACGGGAGTTGCATAATCTCATAGTTATAGGAACATGTATAAGTCATGAAGAAAGCAATAGCAACATACTAAACGATCAGGTGCTAAGCTAATGGAATGGGTCATGTCAATCAGATCATTCAACTAATGATGTGACCTCGTTAATCAAATAACAACTCTTTGTTCATGGTTAGGAAACATAACCATCTTTGATTAACGAGCTAGTCAAGTAGAGGCATACTAGTGACACTCTGTTGGTCTATGTATTCACACATGTATTATGTTTCCGGTTAATACAATTCTAGCATGAATAATAAACATTTATCATGATATAAGGAAATAAATAATAACTTTATTATTGCCTCTAGGGCATATTTCCTTCATTATCCTCCAAGCCTTCCGCTGTTATCGTATTTAGATGGCCTTAAGCCATATTTATTGTAATAAGTTCTCTTTTGGAGACACTTGATGTAATAAGTGTGTGATTGCTACTCTGTTATAAATCCTTCAAGTACTGTGTGGTGTCAGCATTACTGATCCAGGGATGACACCGGAGCACGGAGATTGGACCGTTTGAGGTCTGGTCGCTACAGAGATGGTATTAGAGCACACACTGACTGTAGGACACGAACACTAAGCTCAAAGACCTAGATCACTATTCACTCTCTTCTCTTCTGACTTCTCATCTTTTCTACTCTTTAGGATGGCGGATGTAAAGAACAAGTTCACGCAACCGGATGAAGATACACCCTTTGGACGTCACTTGAAGGAAGTCACTAGATACCTGAACATAGGAGTACCAAGCTTCACCGGAACCTACAACGCCACTTTACCTGAAGAAGAGCGCTGGATGATTCAAGTTCAAGTTCCAGGAAGGACGTTCATGCCAGTCACTGAGCCCATAGAGTTTTCTTTTGATGCACCAACTTGGAGTCTAGGAAAGAGCATGGCAGCACACATTGCCATGGGACGCATTGGAGAAGTCTACCGCAAGGATCTTAAGGATACTATCTACCAGATTTGTGGGCGCCGAGATGAACAATGGGAGATGATCAACACTAGGAAGGATAGATCAATCGCAGCTCTTATCCAGGAGTTAAACCAACACATCCGATGACAGGAGAACCAGATGTGTGCCGACATGATAGATCTGAAGAAGGCTAAGACTAGAATCAAGGAACTGGAGGAAGAACTCAAGGCTACACATGAAGATTATGAAGAGGAAATTAAAGTATTGGTGGATAAGAATGCCGACCTAACAAAGAAGATTGGAATATTTATGGGAGGCCCTACGCCAGTAGATGAAGACGAAGAACTCCAGGAGATTAGCCCAGAAGACTACATCATCATCAACGGCACCGACTCGGAACAAGATAGTAGCGATGATGACTATGTTGATGAAGCTGAAGCAGATATTATGGAGTCTGCAACCGAAGATTATTTCTAGTAGACCACCTCATCAGTAGTAGTAGTCCACCATGTAAATATAGTAGTCCGAGCACTTTTGCGATAGTTAGATCGATTGTATGCCTTGTTTGATTGAATGAAGTGAATTGTTTGCTTTTGCCTCATGTGCATATGGGTAGTGTTTTCTCTTTAGACCCCCTCTATTCTTACATCTCATCTTTTCTAAAACCCTCAGATGCCCCCGAGATGTGACCCCGGATTTACCTTTCCACCAGAGCTCACCTAGTTGATCCAGCAGCAGAACACATTGATGCAGTTACTAGTCCAGAATCAGAATCAGGGGAACAACAACAACAACCCACCACCACCACCACCTGTTGATCACTTAGCCCGTTTTCTTAGGCTGAATCCGCCGGTGTTTTCCAGTAGCACCGAGCCGATAGTAGCAGATGATTGGCTCCGCAAGACAGCTAGGGAGTTGACCACAGCAGGATGCACAGATGCGGAGAAAGTGAAGTTTGCCGCACATCAGCTTGAAGGACCCGCAACATCATGGTGGGAGAATTTCACAGCCACTTTCCCTATAGACACTGTCACATGGGACCAGTTTCAGCAGGCTTTCCGTACTGCCCATGTTTCAGCAGGAGCTATGGCCATGAAGAAGCGTGAGTTTCGCAACTTGCACCAAGGAGGACGGACAGTTGGCCAGTATGTGGAGGAGTTTAGTAAGTTAGCACGTTATGCCCCAGATGAGTTGCTACGGATGCAGCAAAGCAGGAGAAATTTCTGGAAGGACTGAATGATGAGTTGAGCATGTAGTTGATGGTAGCAACCTTCAACAACTACCAGGAGTTGGTAGATCGTGCTCTTATGATTGAAGGGAAGCAGCATCAAATTGAAAATCGCAAGAGCAAGTATGCACAAGGAAAGTACAATTCAGGAGCTCAGCAGAAGCCATGTTTTACCCCTAGACCGGGAGGACATTTCCAGCATACCCATGGAGGAGGAAGCTCGCACAATCACAATGGCCCCAAGACTGGTAATGGGAATGGAGGAAGCAACGGCCAGAACCGCACCAACCCATCAACCCCAGCCAAGAAAGACCCGAGCCAAGTCACTTGCTTTAAGTGCCAGAAGACCAGACATTATGCCAATGAATGTCCTGAATCATAGAATGGAAATGGCAATGGAAGCTCTGGGAAGAAGCGGAACCCTTTCCACAGGGGACAGGTGAACCACGTTAACATGGAGGAGGTTGAAGAGCAGCCGGATGCAGTAATCGGTAAGTTTTTGGTTAAGTCATTTACTGCACTCGTTCTTTTTGATACTGGTGCATCGCATTCATACATATCAAGGGGATTTGTGGATAAGTATAAACTACCAACCCAAGCCCTTAGGTCTCCCATGTTAGTAACCTCGCCTGGAGCAGAATATATGGCTAGTCTATGGTGTGATCGGTTACCATTAAGGATTGGTAACTACGTATTTCCATCAGACCTAATAGTGTTGGAATCTCAAGGATTGGATGTGATATTAGGCATGGATTGGTTGTCAAAGTATGAAGGGAATATTGAATGTGCCAGTAAGTCAATTTTGCTTACCACCCCAGAAGGGAAAGGATCAAGTATGTATCTGAAGGAAATATGCCCTAGAGGCAATAATAAAGTTATTATTTATTTCCTTATATCATGATAAATGTTTATTATTCATGCTAGAATTGTATTAACCGGAAACATAATACATGTGTGAATACATAGACCAACAAAATGTCACTAGTATGCCTCTACTAGACTAGCTCGTTAATCAAAGATGGTTATGTTTCCTAACCATGAACAAAGTGTTGTTATTTGATTAACGAGGTCACATCATTAGTTGAATGATCTGATTGACATGACCCATTCCATTAGCTTAGCACCCGATCGTTTAGTATGTTGCTATTGCTTTCTTCATGACTTATACATGTTCCTATAACTATGAGATTATGCAACTCCCGTTTACCGGAGGAACACTTTGGGTACTACCAAACGTCACAACGTAACTGGGTGATTATAAAGGAGTACTACAGGTGTCTCCAATGGTAGATGTTGGGTTGGCGTATTTCAAGATTAGGGTTTGTCACTCCGATTGTCGGAGAGGTATCTCTGGGCCCTCTCGGTAATACACATCACATAAGCCTTGCAAGCATAATAACTAAGATGTTAGTTATGAGATGATGTATTATGGAACGAGTAAAGAGACTTGCCAGTAACGAGATTGAACTAGGTATTGGATACCGACGATCGAATCTCGGGCAAGTAACATACCGATGACAAAGGGAACAACGTATGTTGTTATGCGGTCTGACCGATAAAGATCTTCGTAGAATATGTAGGAGCCAATATGGGCATCCAGGTCCCGCTATTGGTTATTGACCGGAGACGTGTCTCGGTCATGTCTACATTGTTCTCGAACCGTAGGGTCCGCACGCTTAACGTTACGATGACAGTTATTATGAGTTTATGCATTTTGATGTACCGAAGGTTGTTCAGAGTCCCGGATGAGATCACGGACATGACGAGGAGTCTCGAAATGGTCGAGACGTAAAGATTGATATATTGGAAGTCTATGTTTGGACATTGGAAGTGTTCCGGGTGAAATCGGGATTTTACCGGATTACCGGGAGGGTTACCGGAACCCCCCGGGAGCCAAATGGGCCTACATGGGCCATTGTGGAAAGGTGAAAGGGGCTGCCAAGGAGGGCTGCGCACCTCCCCCCTCCCCTAGTCCTATTAGGACTAGGAGAGGTGGCCGGCCACCTCTCTCTCTTTCCCTCTCCCTTTTTCCCAAGGAGTCCTAGTTGGAATAGGATTGGAGGGGGGAGTCCTACTCCCGGTGGGAGTAGGACTCCTCCTGCGCCTCCCCCTCTTTGGCCGGCCAGCCCCCCTCCCTCCAACCTTTATATACGGGGGCAGGGGACACCCCAAGACACACAAGTTGATCCTTGAGATCGTTCCTTAGCCGTGTGCGGTGCCCCCTGCCACCAAATTCCACCTCGATCATACCGTTACAGTGCTTAGGCGAAGCCCTGCGTCGGTAGTACATCAAGATCGTCACCACGCCGTCGTGCTGACGGAACTCTTCCTCGACGCTTTGCTGGATCGGAGCCCGAGGAACGTCATCGAGCTGAACGTGTGCTAAGAACTCGGAGGTGCCGGAGTAACGGTGCTTGGATCGGTCGGATCGGGAAGAAGACGTACGACTACTTCCTCTACGTTGTGTGATCGCTTCCGCAGTCGGTCTGTTGGTACGTAGACAACACTCTCCCCTCTCGTTGCTGTGCATCACCATGATCTTGCGTGTGCGTAGGAAAACTGTTGAAATTACTGCGTTCCCCAACAGTGGCATCCGAGCCTAGGTTTTTATGGTTTGATGTTATATGCACGAGTAGAACACAAGTGAGTTGTGGGCGATACAAGTCATACTGCCTACCAACATGTCATACTTTGGTTCGGCGGTATTGTTGGACGAGACGATCCGGACCAACCTTACGCGTACTCTTACGCGAGACCGGTTCCCTCGACGTGCTTTGCACATAGATGGCTTGCGGAAGACTGCCTCTCCAACTTTAGTTGAACCAAGTGTGACTACGCCCGGTCCTTGAGAAGGTTAAAACAGAGTCTATTTGACGAACTATCGTTGTGGTTTTGATGCGTAGGTGAGATGAGTTCTTACTTAAGCCCGTAGCAGCCACGTAAAACTTGCAACAACAAAGTAGAGGACGTCTAACTTGTTTTTGCAGGGCATGTTGTGATGTGATATGGTCAAGGCATGATGCTGATTTTATTGTATGAGATGATCATGTTTTGTAACCGATTTATTGGCAACTGGCAGGAGCCATATGGTTGTCGCTTTATTGTATGCAATGCAATCGCGATGTAATGCTTTACTTTATTACTAAGCGGTAGTGATAGTCGTAGAAGCATAAGATTGGCGAGACGACAATGATGCTACGATGGAGATCAAGGTGTCATGCCGGTGACGATGGTGATCATGACGGTGCTTCGGAGATGGAGATCACAAAGCACAAGATGATGATGGCCATATCATATCACTTATATTGATTGCATGTGATGTTTATCCTTTTATGCATCTTATCTTGCTTTGATTGACGGTAGCATTATAAGATGATCTCTCACTAAATTATCAAGAAGTGTTCTCCCTGAGTATGCACCATTGCAAAAGTTCTTCGTGCTGAGACACCACGTGATGATCGGGTGTGATAGGCTCTACGTTCAAATACAACGGGTGCAAAACAGTTGCACACGCGGAATACTCAGGTTATACTTGACGAGCCAAGCATATACAGATATGGCCTCGGAACACGGAGACCGAAAGGTCGAGCGTGAATCATATAGTAGATATGATCAACATATTGATGTTCACCATTGAAAACTACTCCATCTCACGTGATGATCGGTTATGGTTTAGTTGATTTGGATCACGTGATCACTTAGAGGATTAGAGGGATGTCTATCTAAGTGGGAGTTCTTAAGTAAATTAACTGAACTTAAAAATTATCATGAACTTAGTACCTGATAGTATCTTGCTTGTTTATGTTGATTGTAGATAGATGGCTCGTGCTGTTGTTCCGTTGAATTTTAATGCGTTCCTTGAGAAAGCAAAGTTGAAAGATGATGGTGGCAATTACACGGACTGGGTCCGTAACCTGAGGATTATCCTCATTGCTGCACAGAAGAATTACGTCCTGGAAGCACCGCTGAGTGCCAGGCCTGCTGCAAGAGCAACACCAGAAGTTATGAACGTCTGGCAGAGCAAAGCCGATGACTACTCAATAGTTCAGTGTGCCATGCTTTACGGCTTAGAACCGGGACTTCAACGACGTTTTGAACGTCATGGAGCATATGAGATGTTCCAGGAGTTGAAGTTAATATTTCAAGCAAATGCCCGGATTGAGAGATATGAAGTCTCCAATAAGTTCTATAGCTGCAAGATGGAGGAGAACAGTTCTGTCAGTGAGCATATACTCAAAATGTCTGGGTATAATAATCACTTGATTCAATTGGGAGTTACACTTCCGGATGATTGCGTCATTGACAGAATTCTCCAATCACTGCCACCAAGCTACAAGAGCTTTGTGATGAACTATAATATGCAAGGGATGAACAAGACTATTCCCGAGCTCTTCGCTATGCTGAAAGCTGCGGAGGTAGAAATCAAGAAGGAGCATCAAGTGTTGATGGTTAACAAAACCACTAGTTTCAAGAAAAAGGGCAAAGGGAAGAAGAAAGGGAACTTCAAAAAGAACGGCAAGAAAGTTGCTGCTCAAGAGAAGAAACCCAAGTCTGGACCTAAGCCTGAAACTGAGTGCTTCTACTGCAAGCAGACTGGTCACTGGAAGCGGAACTGCCCCAAGTATTTGGCGGATAAGAAGGATGGCAAGGTGAACAAAGGTATATGTGATATACATGTTATTGATGTGTACCTTACTAATGCTCGCAGTAGCACCTGGGTATTTGATACTGGTTCTGTTGCTAATATTTGCAACTCGAAACAGGGACTACAGAATAAGCGGACACTAGCAAAGGACGAGGTGACGATGCGCGTGGGAAACGGTTCCAAAGTCGATGTGATCGCGGTCGGCACGCTACCTCTACATCTACCTTCGGGATTAATATTAGACCTAAATAATTGTTATTTGGTGCCAGCGTTGAGCATGAACATTATATCTGGATCTTGTTTGATGCGAGACGGTTATTCATTTAAATCAGAGAATAATGGTTGTTCTATTTATATGAGTAATATCTTTTATGGTCATGCACCCTTGAAAAGTGGTCTATTCTTATTGAATCTCGATAGTAGTAATACACATATTCATAATGTTGAAGCCAAAAGATGCAGATTTGATAATGATAGTGCAACTTATTTGTGGCACTGCCGTTTAGGTCATATCGGTGTAAAGCGCATGAAGAAACTCCATACTGATGGGCTTTTGGAACCACTTGATTATGAATCACTTGGTACTTGCAAACCGTGCCTCATGGGCAAGATGACTAAAACACCGTTCTCCGGTACTATGGAGAGAGCAACAGATTTATTGGAAATCATACATACCGATGTATGTGGTCCGATGAATATTGAGGCTCGTGGCGGATATCGTTATTTTCTCACCTTCACAGATGATTTAAGCAGATATGGGTATATCTACTTAATGAAACATAAGTCTGAAACATTTGAAAAGTTCAAGGAATTTCAGAGTGAAGTTGAAAATCATCGTAACAAGAAAATAAAGTTTCTACGATCTGATCGTGGAGGAGAATATTTGAGTTACGAGTTTGGTGTACATTTGAAAAATTGTGGAATAGTTTCGCAACTCACGCCACCCGGAACACCACAACGTAATGGTGTGTCCGAACGTCGTAATCGTACTTTACTAGATATGGTGCGATCTATGATGTCTCTTACTGATTTACCGCTATCATTTTGGGGTTAGGCTTTAGAGACGGCCGCATTCACGTTAAATAGGGCACCATCTAAATCCGTTGAGACGACGCCTTATGAACTATGGTTTGGCAAGAAACCAAAGTTGTCGTTTCTTAAAGTTTGGGGCTGCGATGCTTATGTGAAAAAGCTTCAACCTGATAAGCTCGAACCCAAATCGGAGAAGTGTGTCTTCATAGGATATCCAAAGGAAACTATTGGATACACCTTCTATCACAGATCCGAAGGCAAGACTTTTGTTGCTAAATTCGGAAACTTTCTTGAGAAGGAGTTTCTCTCGAAAGAAGTGAGTGGGAGGAAAGTAGAACTTGACGAGGTAACTGTACCTACTCCGTTATTGGGAAATAGTACATCACAGAAAACTGTTTCTGTGAGACCTACACCAATAAGAGAGGAAGTTAATGATGATGATCATGAAACTTTAGATCAAGATACTACTGTACCTCGTAGATCAACCAGAGTAAGATCCGCACCAGAGTGGTACGGTAATCCTGTTCTGGAAGTCATGCTACTAGATCATGATGAACCTACGAACTATGAAGAAGCGATGGTGAGCCCAGATTCTGCAAAGTGGCTTGAAGCCATGAAATCTGAGATGGGATCCATGTATGAGAACAAAGTATGGACTTTGGTTGACTTGCCCGATGATCGGCAAGCAATTGAGAATAAATGGATCTTTAAGAAAAAGACTGACGCTGATGGTAATGTTACTGTCTACAAAGCTTGACTTGTCGCAAAAGGTTTTCGACAAGTTCAAGGAGTTGACTACGATCAGACTTTCTCACCCGTAGCGATGCTTAAGTCTGTCAGAATCATGTTAGCAATTGCCGCATTTTATGATTATGAAATTTGGCAAATGGATGTAAAAACCGCATTCCTGAATGGATTTCTGGAAGAAGAGTTGTATATGATGCAACCAGAAGGTTTTGTCGATCCAAAGGGAGCTAACAAAGTGTGCAAACTCCAGCGATCCATTTATGGACTGGTGCAAGCATCTCGGAGTTGGAATAAACGCTTTGATAGTGTGATCAAAGCATTTGGGTTTATACAGACTTTTGGAGAAGCCTGTATTTACAAGAAAGTGAGTGGGAGCTCTGTAGCATTTCTGATATTATATGTGGATGACATATTACTCATTGGAAATGATATAGAATTTCTGGATAGCATAAAGGGATACTTGAATAAAAGTTTTTCGATGAAAGACCTCGGGGAAGCTGCTTACATATTAGGCATAAAAATCTATAGAGATAGATCAAAACGCTTAATTGGACTTTCACAAAGCACATACCTTGACAAGATTTTGAAGAAGTTCAAAATGGATCAAGCAAAGAAAGGGTTCTTGCCTGTATTACAAGGTGTGAAGTTGAGTCAGACTCAATGCCCGACCACTGCAGAAGATAGAGAGAAAATGAAAGATGTACCCTATGCTTCAGCCATAGGCTCTATCATGTATACAATGCTGTGTACCAGACCTGATGTGTGCCTTGCTATAAGTTTAGCAGGGAGGTACCAAAGTAATCCAGGAGTGGATCACTGGACAGCGGTCAAGAACATCCTGAAATACCTGAAAAGGACTAAGGATATGTTTCTCGTATATGGAGGTGACAAAGAGCTCACCGTAAGAGGTTACGTTGATGCAAGCTTTGACACTGATCCGGACGATTCTAAATCACAAACCGGATACGTGTTTACTTTAAACGGTGGAGCTGTCAGTTGGTGCAGTTCTAAACAAAGCGTCATAGCGGGATCTACATGTGAAGAGGAGTACATAGCTGCTTCGGAAGCAGCGAACGAAGGAGTCTGGATGAAGGAGTTCATATCCGATCTAGGTGTCATACCTAGTGCATCGGGTCCAATGAAAATCTTCTGTGACAATACTGGTGCAATTGCCTTGGCAAAGGAATCCAGATTTCACAAAAGAACCAAACACATCAAGAGGCGCTTCAACTCCATCCGGGATTTAGTCCAGGTGGGAGACATAGAGATTTGCAAGATACATACGGATCTGAATGTTGCAGACCCGTTGACTAAGCCTCTTCCACGAGCAAAACATGATCAGCACCAAGACTCCATGGGTGTTAGAATCATTACTGTGTAATCTAGATTATTGACTCTAGTGCAAGTGGGAGACTGAAGGAAATATGCCCTAGAGGCAATAATAAAGTTATTATTTATTTCCTTATATCATGATAAATGTTTATTATTCATGCTAGAATTGTATTAACCGGAAACATAATACATGTGTGAATACATAGACCAACAAAATGTCACTAGTATGCCTCTACTAGACTAGCTCGTTAATCAAAGATGGTTATGTTTCCTAACCATGAACAAAGTGTTGTTATTTGATTAACGAGGTCACATCATTAGTTGAATGATCTGATTGACATGACCCATTCCATTAGCTTAGCACCCGATCGTTTAGTATGTTGCTATTGCTTTGTTCATGACTTATACATGTTCCTATAACTATGAGATTATGCAACTCCCGTTTACCGGAGGAACACTTTGGGTACTACCAAACGTCACAACGTAACTGGGTGATTATAAAGGAGTACTACAGGTGTCTCCAATGGTAGATGTTGGGTTGGCGTATTTCAAGATTAGGGTTTGTCACTCCGATTGTCGGAGAGGTATCTCTGGGCCCTCTCGGTAATACACATCACATAAGCCTTGCAAGCATAATAACTAATATGTTAGTTATGAGATGATGTATTACGGAACGAGTAAAGAGACTTGCCAGTAACGAGATTGAACTAGGTATTGGATACCGACGATCGAATCTCGGGCAAGTAACATACCGATGACAAAGGGAACAACGTATGTTGTTATGCGGTCTGACCGATAAAGATCTTCGTAGAATATGTAGGAGCCAATATGGGCATCCAGGTCCCGTTATTGGTTATTGACCGGAGACGTGTCTCGGTCATGTCTACATTGTTCTCGAACCGTAGGGTCCGCACGCTTAACGTTACGATGACAGTTATTATGAGTTTATGCATTTTGATGTACCGAAGGTTGTTCGGAGTCCCGGATGAGATCACGGACATGACGAGGAGTCTCGAAATGGTCGAGACGTAAAGATTGATATATTGGAAGTCTATGTTTGGACATCGGAAGTGTTCCGGGTGAAATCGGGATTTTACCGGATTACCGGGAGGGTTACCGGAACCCCCCGGGAGCCAAATGGGCCTACATGGGCCATTGTGGAAAGGTGAAAGGGGCTGCCAAGGAGGGCTGCGCACCTCGCCCCCTCCCCTAGTCCTATTAGGACTAGGAGAGGTGGCCGGCCACCTCTCTCTCTTTCCCTCTCCCTTTTTCCCAAGGAGTCCTAGTTGGAATAGGATTGGAGGGGGGAGTCCTACTCCCGGTGGGAGTAGGACTCCTCCTGCGCCTCCCCCTCTTTGGCCGGCCAGCCCCCCTCCCTCCAACCTTTATATACGGGGGCAGGGGACACCCCAAGACACACAAGTTGATCCTTGAGATCGTTCCTTAGCCGTGTGCGGTGCCCCCTGCCACCAAATTCCACCTCGATCATACCGTTACAGTGCTTAGGCGAAGCCCTGCGTCGGTAGTACATCAAGATCGTCACCACGCCGTCGTGCTGACGGAACTCTTCCTCGACGCTTTGCTGGATCGGAGCCCGAGGAACGTCATCGAGCTGAACGTGTGCTAAGAACTCGGAGGTGCCGGAGTAACGGTGCTTGGATCGGTCGGATCGGGAAGAAGACGTACGACTACTTCCTCTACGTTGTGTGATCGCTTCCGCAGTCGGTCTGCGTTGGTACGTAGACAACACTCTCCCCTCTCGTTGCTGTGCATCACCATGATCTTGCGTGTGCGTAGGAAAACTGTTGAAATTACTGCGTTCCCCAACAGTATCCCGACATGTGCCAAGGAGGACTCAAGTAAATTGTTTAACAGGAGTTGTGTAGGAGGAAGTACCAGTAGTGAAGGATTTCCCCGAAGTATTTCCAGAAGAGTTGCTAGGCATGCCACCGGATAGAGATATTGAGTTTTTGATTGAGCTTTTGCCAGGCACAGGGCCAATATCAAAGAGACCATATAGGATGCCTGCAAAGGATTTGGTGGAAATTAAGAAGCAAATTAAGGAGTTACTGGATAAAGGATATATTCGCCCAAGTTCTTCACCTTGGGGATCGCCAGTACTTCTAGTGGAAAAGAAGGATGGATCGTTAAGGATGGTTGTCGATTATCGAGGATTGAATGAAGTAGCCATCAAGAACAAGTACCCACTACCGATGATCAATGATTTGTTTGATCGATTGCAAGGAGCTAAGGTATTTTCCAAGATCGATCTGCGATCAGGATACCACCAGTTGAAGATTCGGGAACATGATATACCTAAGACGGCTTTTACCACCATGTATGGGCTGTATGAGTATACAGTTATGTCATTTGGTATTTTATGAACATGATGAACAAAGTGTTTATGGAGTTCTTGGATAAGTTCGTCGTAGTGTTCATTGATGATATCCTAGTTTACTCGAAGAATGAAGAGGAGCATAAGGAACATTTGCGTTTGGTTCTTGGAAAGCTCAGAGAACATCAGTTATATGCCAAGTTTAGCAAATGTGAGTTTTGGTTGAAAGAAGTTGGATTTCTCGGACACGTTATATCCAGAGAAGGTATAGCAATAGATCCCACTAAAGTTGATACCATGACTAAGTGCGAAGCACCAACCACAGTTGGAGAGATCCGGAGTTTTCTTGGACTCGCAGGATACTACCGAAGGTTTATTGAGAATTTCTCAAAGATTGCGAAGCCTATGACGGAGTTGTTGAAGAAGGATACCAAGTTCATATGGACGGAGGAATGTGAGGCTAGTTTTCAGGAGTTGAGGAAACGTTTGGTTACCTCACCAGTCTTGATTTTACCGGATCAGACCAAGGATTATGAGGTGTATTATGACGCTTCACGTCGAGGACTTGGAGCAGTGCTTATGCAGGAAGGGAGAGTTGTTTCATATGCCTCACGACAGCTTAAGCCTCATGAGTTGAACTATGCTACGCATGATTTGGAGTTAGCAGCCGTAGTGCATGCACTGAAGACTTGGAGACATTTTCTGATTGGAAACCATTGCGAAGTGTATATGGATCATAAGAGTTTGAAGTATATTTTCACACAGAAGGAGTTGAATCTCAGACAAAGGAGATGGTTGGAGCTCATCAAGGATTATGATATGAGATTGCATTATCACCCTGGAAAGGCTAACGTAGTAGCTGACACATTGAGCTGTAAGAGCCACGTCAACACCTTAATGAAGGGAGATTTACCAAAGGAGTTAGCCAAAAATCTTCGAGAGCTATGTTTGGAAATAGTCCCGAGAGGCTATGTAGCAGCATTGGAGATTCAGTCTACGTTGATGGATAAAATCAGAGAAGCCCAAAAGACTGATAAGGAGATTGCCGAGATAAATGAGAAAATGAGCAAGGGAAAAGCTAAAGGATTTCGTGAGGATGAGCACGATACCTTATGGTTTGAAGACCGTGTTTATGTGCCAAACGATTCAGAGATCAGGAAGCTAATTCTGCAAGAGGCCCATGATTCACCATACTCGATTCACCCAGGAAATACCAAGATGTATTTGGATTTGAAGGATATTTTCTGGTGGACCGGAATGAAGAAGGATATTGCGGAGTATGTAGCAGTTTGTGATGTATGTCAGAGAGTGAAGGCAGAGCATCAGAAGCCAATAGGATTGCTACAACCATCGCCGATACCCGAATAGAAGTGGGATAAGCTAGGCATGGATTTTATTACAGGATTGCCCAGAACTCGTTCATGCTATGAATCAATATGGGTTGTACTCGACCGTTTGACAAAGGTAGCTCATTTCATTCCAGTGAAGACTACCTATACCGGTGCAAAGTTGGCAAAGATATACATGACCAGAATCGTATGTCTGCATGGAGTTCCAAGGAGCATTGTATCAGATAGAGGAACCCAGTTTACCTCAAAGTTCTGGAATCAATTGCATGACACTTTGGGAACCAGACTAGAGTTTAGCACAGCTTTCCACCCGCAGACAGATGGACAGACTGAGAGAATCAATCGGATTTTGGAGGATATGCTAAGAGCTTGTGCGCTAGATTAGAGATCTAGTTGGGACGAGAATTTGCCGTATGCAGAGTTCTCTTACAACAACAGCTATCAATCCAGTTTGAAGATGGCCCCTTTTGAAGCCTTGTACGGAAGGAGGTGCAGGACCCCATTGTCCTGGGATGAAGTTGGAGATCGCCAGTTGTTTGGACCGGATCTGATAAAGGAGTCTGAACAGAAAGTGAAATTAATTCGCGACAGGCTGAAGGTAGCTCAATCCAGGCAGAAGAGTTATGCAGATTCTAAATGCAAGGAGACAGTTTACGAAGTAGGAGACCGAGTTTATCTTCGAGTATCACCACTTCGAGGAGTTAAGCGCTTTGGAGTTAAGGAAAAACTAGCGCTACGTTTTGTAGGCCCATACAAAGTTTTGGAGGGTATGGGAGAAGTAGCCTACAAGTTGGAATTACCCGAAGGACTGTCAGGAGTTCACGACGTGTTTCATGTATCCCAGTTGAAGAAGTGCCATGCAGAGATGGCTGACATACCGCTAAGAGATACGGTACCACTGGAAGCAATTCAGTTGGACAGTGATTTGACCTATGAGGAGAAGCTAGTTAAGATTCTAGAGTATGCCAGTCGAGTCACCCGCAGCAAGGTTATCAAGTATTGCAAGGTTCAGTGGAGCCACCACACGGAGGATGAAGCCACCTGGGAACGAGAGGAAGATTTGCTGAAGGACCACCCTCACCTATTTTCTAGCCAACCCGAACCTCGAGGGCGAGATTCATCTTAAGGGGGGTAGGTTTGTAACATCCCAAATTTTCAATTTGGAATGTTATACATTAGAACATCATCGCATATCATATTTATTGCATTTTGGTTGATCCTAGAAATTTTTCGCAACTCAAGGACCCTCGGAGAGAGTTGGGGATTTCGTTATTTTCATATTTGAGTTGTCTCAAATTGTGAGAATAGGATCTTTTGATTTTATTTATTTTATCTTTTATTTCTATTATAAAAATATGAGAGAGGGAATAAAATGACTTTCCCAAAATAAAGAAATATTGAGGATTTAATAAAAAAATCAAACAAGATTTTTATTTGGTTTTATTTGCTATTTTATTTGAATTTAGGAAAAATGCGCGTTTTTCAAAATTGCATTTAGGCCCCAAATAAATGTTCATCCTGTGCGGCTTGATTTTAGAAGTCGGGGAAAATTTATTTCGGGATTTTTGGGGTCCGTTTAGTAGTCCTTTTGTTTTTTTTCTGAGCGTAACTATTTATAAAAAAAACGCAAGCGACCTACGGGCCGTGTCCGACCCGGACACTAGGCCCGTCCGGCTTTATAAGCCGGGGAGGCCCAGCCGGAACCCCCCCCCCCCCCAAACACTAGCGCCGCCGCCGCCGCCGGATTAGTCGCCGGAGTTGCCGGAGGTAGTTTTTTTTAGTCGCCGGTTTTTCCCGAAAACCTTTCGGTTTTTCGACAGTTTTGTTCGTTTTTTTAGTTTTGGTTTTTTTAAATAGATCGGTTTTTCCGGTTTATTTTTTTTAGCGAGTGTACGTCGTTTTTCTTTTTCTTGGATTAAATCTGCGATTTTTCTGATCGCGATTCCTGATCCGATTTTCGTTTTAGTATAACTTTTCGCTCGTTTATCGGAATCAGGCGATTCAAGCGCCTAGAGTTTCGTCTCGAAACCCTCTATTCGTTTAACCAACTTAAACAAGATTTTGCTACTGTAAAATTTGCCCTAGATCCAGATTACTAGAACGAAGTTGTTTTCTTTCGCCGTTTGATTTTCGTTGCTTCGTTCGATTTGATTCTTTTTGCCAACCGGTGTTTCTTAAGTTGAACCTTCTGGTTAGATCTCTTATTTGACTTTTATCTGTGCATTAGATGAGTACTTATTGTATGCTTGTTTGTTTGTCTGCGATAGAATACCCGGAGTGCGCCGCCTGTTATTTCGAATCTCTAGGTTTCGCGGATCATCAGCAAGGCAAGTAACACTTTGATCATACCTCCTACTACCCAGTTTTATTGCATTAGATCAATACTTACACATTGCATGATTAGGATCTAATTAAATTGTGGGTTTTGGGAAGTAGTTGAGGTAGTACCTATTACCTGTTTATTATCAAACCTTTGGGAGTTACTTCTACGTTTGCTTATTATGCCATGCTATGCTAGTAGACGTGGATTGGGTGAGTGTATC
Source organism: Triticum monococcum (assembly GCA_034509565.1). NCBI lineage: Eukaryota > Viridiplantae > Streptophyta > Magnoliopsida > Poales > Poaceae > Triticum > Triticum monococcum. The sequence goes on from CM067845.1 coordinate 445,986,221, forward strand.
CATGCCAGATGTGAGATTGTTAATTAATGGTTTATTTAAGGTGGCAACTTAAACACACATCTGGGTGGATTGAGGTACCTGGGTATTCCAGGATTGGCTGTTTTTCTTTGTGGACCGTCACCCAGGCTCAAAGGGATCATGAGATTATTCATGCTAGAAACTTCCGTGTGCAGCCACAAGCTATTATGGGCTCTAGCATAGTTGACTAAATCGTGCGAACTCTTACAGTGGTAGACTAGCAGATGTAAGGGATGTAGGTGGTACGGTCTACCCATCATAAGGTGCTAGCGCTTCTGAAAGACTATGGCTCGGTCATCTGTTTCTCAAACACCGTGTAGTGCAAGAAACCAAACAGAAGCGATCGAGTCTTGTGGGGAAAAGTGTCCAAACCTCTGCAGAGTGTATAAACTAATCATGGTTAGCCGTGTCCCCGATTATGGACATCTTGAGTATCTAGTACCTGGATTATCATGTGAATCTCAACATGTTACTATAAAGTTTAATTTTGATGGGTTTGTTTAATGCTGATGTTTAATTGGGATTGAGAATGCTGTCAACCATTCTCAATGTTTAACAACCACCATGATAGTTAAATAAATTTATTCCTTTGCAGTAGGGAAAAATTAGCTTTTCGCAAAACTGTAACCATAGAGCTTTCCACCAGCCAAATATGCATATAGAATAGCTGTTTCTTTCCATTACTCGCTATGTGTTACATTGCCAGCATATTCCATGTGCTGACCCGTTTCGGGCTGCAACGTTAATGTTGCAGACTTTTCAAACGGCGATTAAGGAGTTTTAGGTCGTGGTTCTATACTCAGTGATGCCGTTGGAGTTGATGGACTCACTTATCTTCCAAGCCTTCCGCTGTTATCATATTTAGATGGCCTTAAGCCATATTTATTGTAGTAAGTTCTCTTTTGGAGACACTCGATGTAATAAGTGTGTGATTGCTACTCTGTTATAAATCCTTCAAGTACTGTGTGGTGTCAGCATTACTGATCTAGGGATGACACCGGAGCATAGAGATTGGACCGTTTGAGGTCTGGTCGCTACACGCCGGCCCTAGGAGATTGAATCTCCAAGGGGGGCGTCGGCCAAGGGGGGTGGAGTGCCCCCTAAGCCAAGTGGGGCGCCCCCACCCCTAGGGTTTCCAACCCTAGGCGCAGGGGAGGCCCATGGGCGGCGCACCAGCCAATCTGGGGCTGGTTCCCTTCCCACTTCAGCCCATGGGGCCCTCCGGGATAGGTGGCCCCACCCAGTGGACCCCCGGGACCCTTCCGGTGGTCCCAGTACAATACTGATTACCCCGAAAACCTTCCCGATGGCCGAAACTTGACTTCCTATATATAAATCTTCACCTCCGGACCAATCCGGAGCTCCTCGTGACGTCCAGGATCTCATCCGGGACTCCGAACAACTTTCAGGTTACTATATACTAATATCTCAACAACCCTAGCGTCACCGAACCTTAAGTGTGTAGACCCTACGGGTTCGGGAGACATGCATACATGACCGAGACGACTCTCCGGTCAATAACCAACAGTGGGATCTGGATACCCATGTTCGCTCCCACATGCTCCTCGATGATCTCATCAGATGAACCATGATGTCGAGGATTCGATCAATCCCGTATGCAATTCCCTTTGTCAATCGGTACGTTACTTGCCCGAGACTCGATCGTCGGTATCCCAATACCTCGTTCAATCTCGTTACTGGCAAGTCACTTTACTCGTACCGTAATGCATGATCCCGTGGTCAACCACTTGGTCACATTGAGCTCATTATGATGATGCATTACTGAGTGGGCCCAGAGATACCTCTCCGTCATACGGAGTGACAAATCCCAGTCTCGATTCATGCCAACCCAACAGACACTTTCGGAGATACCTGTAGTGTACCTTTATAGTCACCCAGTTATGTTGTGACGTTTGGCATACCCAAAGCACTCCTATGGTATCCGGGAGTTGCACAATCTCATGGTCTAAGGAAACTATACTTGACATTAGGAAAAGCTATAGCAAACGAACTACACGATCTTTGAGCTATGCTTAGGATTGGGTCTTGTCCATCACATCATTCTCCTAATGATGTGATCCCGTTATCAATGACATCCAATGCCCATAGTCAGGAAACCATGACTATCTTTTGATCAACGAGCTAGTCAACTAGAGGCTCACTAGGGACGTGTTGTGGTCTATGTATTCACACATGTATTACGATTTCCGGATAACACAATTATAGCATGAACAATAGACAATTATCATGAACAAAGAAATATAATAATAACCATTTTATTATTGCCTCTAGGCATATTTCCAACAGTCTCCCACTTGCACTAGAGTCAATAGTCTAGTTACATTGTGATGAATCGAACACCCATGCAGTTCTGGTGTTGATCATGTTTTGCTCTAGGGAGAGGTTTAGTGAATGGATCTGCCACATTCAGGTCCGTATGTACTTTACAAATATCTATGTCTCCATTTTGAACACTTTCACGAATGGAGTTGAAGCGACGCTTGATATGCCTGGTCTTCCTGTGAAACCTGGGCTCCTTGGCAAGGGCAATAGCTCCAGTGTTGTCACAGAAGAGAGTCATCGGGCCCGACGCATTGGGTATGACTCCTAGGTCAGTAATGAACTCCTTCACCCAGATTGCCTCTGGTGCTGCCTCCGGGGCTGCCATGTACTCCGCTTCACATGTAGATCCCGCCACAACGCTTTGCTTGCAACTGCACCAGCTTACTGCCCCACCATTCAAAATATACACGTATCCAGTTTGTGACTTGGAGTCATCCAGATCTGTGTCGAAGCTAGCATCGACGTAACCCTTTACAACGAGCTCTTCGTCACCTCCATAAACGAGAAACATATCCTTAGTCCTCTTCAGGTACTTCAGGATGTTTTTGACCGCTGTCCAGTGTTCCATGCCGGGATTACTTTGGTACCTTCCTACCAAACTTACGGCAAGGTTTACATCAGGTCTGGTACATACATAGCATAGCATACATGATAGACCCTATGGCCGAGGCATAGGGGACGACACTCATCTTTTCTCTATCTTCTGCCGTGGCTGGGCATTGAGCCGTGCTCAATCTCGTACCTTGCAATACAGGCAAGAACCCCTTCTTTGACTGATCCATTTTGAACTTCTTCAATATCTTGTCAAGGTACGTACTCGGTGAAAGACCAATGAGGCGTCTCAATCTATCTCTATAGATCTTGATGCCTAATATATAAGCAGCTTCTCCAAGATCCTTCATTGAAAAACACTTGTTCAAGTAGGCCTTTATGATTTCCAAGAATTCTATATCATTTCCCATCAACAGTATGTCATCCACATACAATATGAGAAATGCTATAGAGCTCCCACTCACTTTCTTGTAAATGCAGGCTTCTCCATAAGTCTGCGTAAACCCAAACGCTTTGATCATCTCATCAAAATGAATGTTCCAACTCCGAGATGCTTGCACCGGCCCATAAATCGAGCGTTGGAGCTTGCACACCTTGTCAACATTCTTAGGATCGACAAAACCTTCCGGCTGCATCATATACAGTTCTTCCTTAAGGAAACCATTAAGGAATGCTGTTTTGACATCCATTTTCCATATCTCATAATCATAGAATGCGGCAATTGCTAACATGATTCGGACGGACTTTAGCTTCGCTACGGGTGAGAAAGTCTCATTGTAGTCAACCCCTTGAACTTGTCGATAACCCTTAGCGACAAGCCGAGCTTTATAGATGGTCACATTTCCATCCGCGTCTGTCTTCTTCTTAAAGATCCATTTATTTTCTGTGGCTCACCAATCATCGAGCAAGTCAGTCAAAGTCCATACTTCGTTTTCATACATGGATCCTATCTCAGATTTCATGGCTTCCAGCCATTTGTCGGAATCCGGGCCCGCCATCGCTTCTTCATAGTTCGAAGGTTCACCGTTGTCTAACAACATGATTTCCAAGACAGGGTTGCCGTACCACTCTGGTGCGGAACGTGTCCTTGTGGACCTACGAAGTTCAGTAGCAACTTGATCCGAAGTTTCATGATCATCATCATTAACTTCCTCTCTAGTCGGTGCAGGCACCTCATGAACATTTTCTTGAGCTGCGCTACTTACTGGTTCAAGAGGTAATACTTCATCGAGTTCTACTTTCCTCCCACTTATTTCTTTTGAGAGAAACTCTTTCTCTAGAAAGGATCCATTCTTGGCAACAAAGATCTTTCCTTCGGATCTGAGGTAGAAGGTGTACCCAATAGTTTCTTTAGGGTATCCTATGAAGACGCATTTTTCCGACTTGGGTTCGAGCTTTTCAGGTTGAAGTTTCTTGACATAATCATCGCATCCCCAAACTTTTAGAAACGATAGCTTAGGTTTCTTCCCAAACCATAATTCATACGGTGTCGTCTCAAGGATTTCGACGGAGCCCTATTTAAAGTGAATGCCGCAGTCTCTAAAGCATAGCCCCAAAATGACAGCGGTAGATCGGTAAGAGACATCATATATCGCACCATATCCAATAGAGTGCGATTACGACGTTCGGACACACCATTACGCTGAGGTGTTCCGGGCGGCGTGAGTTGTGAAACTATTCCACATTTCCTTAAGTGTGTGCCAAATTCGTGACTCAAGTATTCTCCCCCATGATTTGATCGCAAGAACTTGATTTTCCTGTCACGTTGATTCTCGACCTCACTCTGAAATTCCTTGAACTTTTCAAAGGTCTCAGACTTGTGTTTCATTAAGTAGACATATCCATATCTACTCAAGTCATCAGTGAGGGTGAGAACATAATGATAGCCACCGCGAGCCTCAACACTCATTGGACCGCACACATCAGTATGTATGATTTCCAATAAGTTGGTTGCTCACCCCATTGTTCCTGAGAACAGAGTCTTGGTCATTTTACCCATGAGGCATGGTTCGCACGTGTCAAATGATTCGTAATCAAGAGACTCCAAAAGTCCATCTGCATGGAGCTTCTTCATGCGTTTGACACCTATGTGACCAAGACGGCAGTGCCACAAGTATGTGGGACTATCATTATCAACCTTACATCTTTTGGTATTCACACTATGAATATGTGTAACATTACGCTCAAGATTCATTAAGAATAAACCATTCACCAGCGGAGCATGACCATAAAACATATCTCTCATATAAATAGAACAACCATTATTCTCGGATTTAAATGAGTAGCCATCTCGAATTAAACGAGATCCTGATACAATGTTCATGCTCAAAGCTGGCACTAAATAACAATTATTGAGGTTTAAAACTAATCCCGTAGGTAAATGTAGAGGTAGCGTGCCGACGGCGATCACATCGACATTGTAACCATTCCCGACGCGCATTGTCACCTCGTCCTTCGCCAATCTCCTCTTATTCCGCAGCTCCTGCTTTGAGTTACAAATGTGAGCAACCGCACCGGTATCAAATACCCAGGAGCTACTACGAGTACTGGTAAGGTACACATCAATTACAAGTATATCACATATACCTTTAGTGTTGCCGGCCTTCTTGTCCGCTAAGTATTTGGGGCAGTTCCGCTTCCAGTGACCACTTCCCTTGCAATAAAAACACTCAGTCTCGGGCTTGGGTCCATTCTTAGGCTTCTTCCCGGTAGCTTGCTTACCGGGCACGGCAACTCCCTTGCCGTCCTTCTTGAAGTCCTTTTTACCCATGCCTTTCTTGAACTTAGTGGTTTTATTCACCATCAACACTTGATGTTCCTTTTTGATTTCCACCTCCGCTGATTTCATCATTGAATATACCTCAGGAATGGTCTTTTCCATCCCCTGCATATTGAAGTTTATCACAAAGCTCTTGTAGCTCGGTGGAAGCGACTGAAGGATTCTGTCAATGACCGCGTCATCCGGGAGATTAGCTCCCAGCTGAGTCAAGCGGTTATGCAACCCGGACATTTTGAGTATGTTCTCACTGACAAAACTATTTTCCTCCATTTTAGAACTGAAGAACTTGTCGGAGACTTCATATCTCTTGACCCGGGCATGAGCTTGGAAAACCATTTTCAGCTCTTCGAACATCTCATATGCTCCGTGTCTCTCAAAACGCTTTTGGAGCCCCGGTTCTAAGTTGTAAAGCATACTACACTGAACGAGGGAGTAATCATCAGCACGTGACTGCCAAGCGTTCATAACGTCTTGGTTCTCTGGGATGGGTGCGTCACCTAGCGGTGCTTCTAGGACATAATCTTTCTTGGCAGCTATGAGGATGATCCTCAGGTTCCGGACCCAGTCCGTATAGTTGCTGCCATCATCTTTCAGCTTGGTTTTCTCTAGGAATGCGTTGAAGTTGAGGGCAACATTAGCGTGGGCCATTTGATCTACAAGACATAGTGTAAAGATTTTAGACTAAGTTCATGATAATTAAGTTCATCTAATCAAATTATTCAATGAACTCCCACTTAGATAGACATCCCTCTAGTCATCTAAGTGAAACATGATCCGAGTCAACTAGGCGGTGTCCGATCATCACGTGAGACGGACTAGTCAACATCGATGAACATCTTCATGTTGATCGTATCTTCTATACGACTCATGCTCGACCTTTCGGTCTTCCGTGTTCCGAGGCCATGTCTGTACATGCTAGGCTCGTCAAGTTAACCTAAGTGTATTGCGTGTGTAAATCTGGCTTACACCCGTTGTATTCGAACGTTAGAATCTATCACACCCGATCATGACGTGGTGCTTCGAAACAACGAACCTTCGCAACGGTGCACAGTTAGGGGGAACACTTTCTTCAAATTATTACGAGGGATCATCTTATTTAAGCTACCATCGTTTTAAGAAAATAAGATGTAAAACATGATAAACATCACATACAATCAAATAGTGACATGATATGGCCAATATCATTTGCTCCTTTTGATCTCCATCTTCGGGGCTTCATGATCATCGTTGTCACCCGCATGACACCATGATCTCCATCATCATGATCTCCATCATCGTGTCTTCTTGAAGTTGTATCGTTATCTATTACTTCTACTACTATGGCTAACACTTTAGCAATAAAGTAAAGTAATTACATGACGTTTATGTTGACACACAGGTCAGAAATAAATAAAGACAACTCCTATGGCTCCTGCCGGTTGTCATACTCATCGACATGCAAGTCGTGATTCTTATTACAAGAACATGATCAATCTCATACATCACATATATCATTCATCACATCCTTTTGGCCATATCACATCACACGGCACATGCTGCAAAAACAAGTTAGACGTCCTCTAATTGTTGTTGCAAGTTTTTACGTGGCTGCTATAGGTTTCTAGCAAGAACATTTCTTACCTACGCCAAAACCACAACGTGATATGCCAATTTCTATTTACCCTTCATAAGGACCCTTTTCATCGAATCCGATCCGACTAAAGTGGGAGAGATAGACACCCGCCAGCCACCTTATGCAACTAGTGCATGTCAATCGGTGGAACCATTCTCACGTAAGCGTACGTGTAAGGTCGGTCCGGGCCGCTTCATCCCACGATGCCGCCGAATCAAGATAAGACTAGTAACGGCAAGCAAATTGACAATATCCACGCCCACAACTGCTTTGTGTTCTACTCGTGCATAGAAACTGCGCATAGACCTAGCTCATGATGCCACTGTTGGGGAACGTAGCAGAATTTTAAAATTTTCTACGCATCACCAAGATCAATCTATGGAGTCATCTAGCAACGAGGGAGAGAGGAGTGCATCTACATACCCTTGTAGATCGCGCGCGGAAGCATTCAAGAGAACGGGGTTGATGGAGTCATACTCGTCGTGATCCAAATCACCGATGACCTAGCGCTGACCGGACGCCACCTCCGCGTTCAACACACATATGGTTGGGAAGACGTCTCCTCCAACTTGATCTAGCAAGGGGGAAGGAGAGGTTGATGGAGATCCAGCAGCACGACGGCGTGTTGGTGGAAGCAACGGTGATCTCCGCAGGGCTTCGCCAAGCTCAGGGAGAGGGAGGAGTGTCACGGGAGGGAGAGGGAGGCGCCAGGGGCTAGGGTGCGGCTGCCCTCCCTCCCCCCACTATTTATAGGACCCCTAGGGGGGGCACTGGCCCTAGGAGATTGAATCTCCAAGGGGGGCGGCGGCCAAGGGGGGTAGAGTGCCCCCCAAGCCAAGTGGGGCGCCCCCACCCCTAGGGTTTCCAACCCTAGGCGCAGGGGAGGCCCATGGGGGGGGGTGCACCAGCCCATCTGGGGCTGGTTCCCCTCCCACTTCAGCCCATGGGGCCCTCCGGGATAGGTGGCCCCACCCGGTGGACCCCCGGGACCCTTTCGGTGGTCCCGGTACAATACCGATTACCCCGAAAACCTTCCCGATGGCTGAAACTTGACTTCCTATATACAAATCTTCACCTCCGGACCAATCCGGAGCTCCTCGTGACGTCCGGGATCTCATCCGGGACTCCGAACAACTTTTGGGTTACCGTATACTAATATCTCAACAACCCTAGCGTCACCGAACCTTAAGTGTGTAGACCCTACGGGTTCGGGAGACACGTAGACATGACCGAGACGACTCTCCGGTCAATAACCAACATCGGGATCTGGATACCCATGTTGGCTCCCACATGCTCCTCGATGATCTCATCGGATGAACCATGATGTCGAGGATTCGATCAATCCCGTATGCAATTCCCTTTGTCAATCGGTACGAAACTTGCCCGAGACTCGATCGTCGGTATCCCAATACGTCGTGCAATCTCGTTACCGGCAAGTCACTTTACTCGTACCGTAATGCATGATCCCGTGATCAACCACTTGGTCACATTGAGCTCATTATGATGATGCATTACCGAGTGGGCCCAGAGATACCTCTCCGTCATACGGAGTGACAAATCCCAATCTCGATTCGTGCCAACCCAACAGACACTTTCGGAGATACCTGTAGTCTACCTTTATAGTCACCCAGTTACGTTGTGACGTTTGGCACACCCAAAGCACTCCTACGGTATCCGGGAGTTGTACAATCTCATGGTCTAAGGAAATGATACTTGACATTCGGAAAAGCTATAGCAAACGAACTACACGATCTTTGAGCTATGCTTAGGATTGGGTCTTGTCCATCACATCATTCTCCTAATGATGTGATCCCGTTATCAATGACATCCAATGCCCATAGTCAGGAAACCATGACTATCTTTTGATCAACGAGCTAGTCAACTAGAGGCTCACTAGGGACGTGTTGTGGTCTATGTATTCACACATGCATTACGATTTTTGGATAACACAATTATAGCATGAACAATAGACAATTATCATGAACAAAGAAATATAATAATAACCATTTTATTATTGCCTCTAGGGAATATTTCCAACAAGCCCTACCCCTCTATTTATATGTTGAGCCTTGGGGTCGAAACTTGGAGTAAAAGCCTCCACAAAGTCGGTTTCACCTGAAAGGCAAGAGTCCTTCTCGGACTCCAGGGCCAGACGCCAGGGTTCCCGGCGTCTGGACCCAGGCGCCAGGGACCCTGGCGTCTGGCCCCTGGACTCCGCAAAACTTCCTTTTGCGCTTTCCAAAAACCTTGTGGGCTTTCCCCTTTGACCCAAATAAAGTGTTCTCGTACCCAAACATTTCGGGAAATATCCGGAACCCCTTCCGGTGACCAAACACTATTATCCCATATATCAAACTTTATCTCCAGACCATTCCATAGTTCCTCGTCATGTCCGTGATCTCATCCCGGTCTCCGAACAACATTTAGTCATCAACATACATAACTCATATAGTACTATATCGTCAACGAACGTTAAGCGTGCGGACCCTATGGGTTCGAGAACTATGTATACATGACCGAGACACCTCTCTGGTCAATAACCAATAGCGGGACCTGGATGCCCATATTGGCTCCTACATATTCTACGAAGATCTTTATCTGTCAGACCCCATAACAACATACATTGTTCCCTTTGTCATCGGTATGTTACTCGCCCGAGATTCGATCGTCGATATGTCAATACCTAGTTCAATCTCGTTACTGGCAAGTCTCTTTACTCGTTCCGTAATACATCATCCTGCAACTAACTCATTAGTTGCAATGCTTGCAAGGCTTATAGTGATGTGCATTACCGAGTGGGCCCAAAGATACCTCTCCGACAATCGGAGTGACAAATCCTAATCTCAAAATACGCCAACCCAACAAGTACCTTTGGAGACACCTGTAGAGCACCTTTATAATCACCCAGTTACGTTGTGACGTTTGGTGGCACACGAAGTGTTCCTCCGGTAAACGGGAGTTGCATAATCTCATAGTCATAGGAACATGTATAAGTCATGAAGAAAGCAATAGCAACAAACTAAACGATCAAGTGCTAAGCTAACGGAATGGGTCAAGTCAATCACATCATACTCCTAATGATGTGATCCCGTTAATCAAATGACAACTCATGTCTATGGTTAGGAAACTTAACCATCTTTGATCAATGAGCTAGTCAAGTAGAGGCATACTAGTGACTCTCTGTTTGTTTATGTATTCACACATGTATTATGTTTCCGGTTAATACAATTCTAGCATGAATAATAAACATTTATCATGAAATAAGGAAATAAACAATAACTTTATTATTGCCTCTAGGGCATATTTCCTTCACGAATATGAGCATCCAGGTTCCGCTATTGGTTATTGACCGGAAGTGAGTCTCGGTCATGTCTACATAGTTCTCGAAGTATCATTTATTCCGAAGTATCATTTGCTCTTGGCTTTGTGTGTTGTCACGAGACACCGTTCGGGAGATGATCTATTCCTGATGCTCTGAACCCCTTCTCACACTCTGTTCAGGTATCGATCGTTTGTCCATTCGCTTGAACTTCCTATTGTACCTTCATATTTTTCTTTTGATGTTTTCTTAAGTTTTAACTCGAGAGATACTTCTCCACATTCCCTGAATTGTTCACCAGATAATTAACCCTTTAAGGGTCAGTTCTCCCAAAGTTACTCTTTACTTCCGCACTTAAATCTCGGGACGAGATTTCTTGTAGTGGAGGAGATTTGTAACACCCCCAGTGTCATGCTATAGTAATCCCCTGTTAATGGTGCCATGTCATCATGTTACTGTTGCTAACCTTCACTTGATCCAAATCACCATTCAAATTCAAATCCAATCTAAGGTCAAAAATTCAAATTTGTCAAACTTCAAATTAAAAATGTTCAAGGTGTGGCAAATAATCCCTAGATATTTGTCATGTTGGAAACAACCTCTTTTGGATTCCCAAAGTGCCCCTGGAAATTATTTAGTGGTCTAGAAGCATTTAAAATTGGCCTTTTCAATTTCTATAAATGGTTAGACATCTCCTTTTCACTCCATAGTTTTTGTTTCCATCTCATTATATCGTGCTAGAATTATGTTCCAAGTTTTGTTCAAAACGAAACCCAATTGGTACTAAAAAATGCAAAATAGGTCAATAAAAAGGAAAATAGTAAAGGAAAGCTAAAAATGAAAAGAGGGGGAAAAGAGCCCACTGTGCACTGGGCCAAGTGCACAGTTGCGGCCCAGCCTGCCTCCCCCATTGTCTTCTTCCTCGCTACAGAGAAGCAGGGGAGGTGGCGGCCATCCACCGGCCAGGGCATCACTGTGTCGGCCATCCGCCGCTCCTTGGCGAGGATAAGGCACGCTCCGGCTCTCTCCCCCTCCTAACTCTAGCGCCCACTTTCCCCTCTCCCTCTCCCTGGAGCTCACCCACCCCTCCCTTCTCTCTGCCGAGCACAACCGAGCATGGCCGCCGCCACATCTCCATCGACCCCGCGGCCACCAAGCCCTTCCGACCCCGCCGATCTGTCCGGGAGGCCCAGCGCCATCGACCCCTTTGTCTGGTGTCATTGGATCAAGTCGGGGAGCAGCACAGCAGCGCCGGCGACCTGATCCCCTTCTCTGGCCATCGCGACGCCGCCGCCTTGATTCGCTGCACCGAGTCCTCCCCGAGCACGCTGCCGTCCCCCTACAGCCTTGCCGTTAGCTTCTTCCCCTCCTTCCCCTCCCCATTCGCCCTCGCGCGCCTCCTAGCTAGCTCGCCCGCCGTCGCCCGAGTGCGTTGCCACCGACGAGCTCGGCACCGTGGCCATGGGCGCCTTCACATGAGGCCGAGCGCCGCATCGTGCTCCTAGGGTTCCAAGGGGCCCAACACGCGCGTCCGTTGCTCTCGCCGAGCCCGATCCCCGCCAATGCCCGTTCCGGCCGTCCGCCCCGCTCGACACTGTCGTCGTTGCAACCCGCCCCCGCTCGAGCTAAGGTCGTAGTTGGATGCGCCGCTTCTCCCGCATCCGAACGAGCCTAGCCGCGCCCGATTTGAGCCACCGTAGCGCCATTTCCGTCGAGCACCTATACACATCACCGCCTCTGCTCATCACCGGCGATGATTCCTGCCAAGTCCGGCCGCGCTACCGCCATCACTCGACGCGCGACACCGACCGCATTCGAACGCAATTAGAACCGCGTGAAACGGTGCCCCATAGCGAAATTCCGAGCGTCTCCGACGAGCTCATCGCCGCGGGAGGTCACCGGAGTAACTCCGGCGCTGGTCGCCGACGTGGCACACCTGGGGCCACCCCCTAGGTCCCTGCCAGTGGGGCCCTTGGTCCCCTGTTGACCAGTTAACCTGGTCAACTGCGCTAACTGGGCAGGCCCCAGCGACTGACGTGCGGGCCCCACCGCTTAACCCTTTGACTAAGATGTTTCATTAATTAAAACTAATTAGTTTAGCTAATTAGTCTATTACAGTTGGGTCACCAGCTAAATATCTTTGTTTAGTTAGTTTTAAGACTTTGTTAGCCCTCTGTCTATGACATGTGGGTTCCACTGGACCCACAGGCCTGGTTTGACCTGGTCAGCGAGTCTGTTGACTGGTGATGTCATCAGCACGTCTTGCTGACGTCATTTTATCTTTTCTGTTAATTTAAATAATTCCAGAAAATGCTTTAATCTTTGAAAATTCATAGAAATTAAACCGTAGCTCGGATCGAAAAACTTTATATATGAAAGTTGCTTAGAACGACGAGACGAACCCGAATACACTACCCACATACATGTTAGATGCCGCTAACTATTTGAACATGGAACTTTCCCCCTCCGGTTATCTGTCTGACACAGGTCCGGAACCGGGAAAACATTCCCGGTTGTTTCCCCCCTTCACCTTTATCGCGTAGCCATACGTTAGGTCACACCCTGCACATCTTATTGCCATGTTATGCTTTGTGGTGCTATGTTGCTTTATATTTACTGTTTCTTCCCCCTCTTCTCTCCGGTAGACCCCGAGACCGATGTTGCCCCTGTGATCGACTATGTCGACGATGACTCCTCCTTGCCAAAGCAACCAGGCAAGCAAACCCCCTTGAGCATTCCGATATCGCCCATTTCTTTCGCTCTCATGCTTGCATTAGAACTGCTACTGCTTTATGTATGATCCTACTCTGATGCATAGCCTATTGTTGTTACCTTCTTTCATACCTTACCTGCTTATCCTAAACTGCTTAGTATAGGTTGGTTAGAGATCCATGAGTGACCCCCCACCTTGTCCTAGTTGCCTCGCTTTATGTTCGATGACTCGATCAATGTACAGGCCCCGACATCACACATCAACCCCCTAGTTGTACGACTCTACAGAGTTATGATCGAGTGCTGAGGGTGGGACCTCTTACATCACTCCTGATTAGATCTTTGTAGTGTAGCTATACGACCGAGGTCATCGAGGGTGATTTCCTCCTTAACCACTTCCCTTACGACTCTGTCGTGCCACCCCTCAAGTGTGAACCTCGAGGGTGGATCCTCTTACGTTCACCTTGATGATAACATCGAGTGGAATTCACTGGGGGGTGATTCCTCGAGTTTCCCCTTTGGTGTTAGACACACAATTACTATGATTACTATGACTTTACACTAAACCATGTTACTAAAGACGGGTCAGCCCTGAGGGGTACTCGCGCGAGCTTAATAGCAAGTGATGTGGAGTCGGGTTGACCTGGAAGGTGCCCGTGAGATACTTACGAGGCGTGGCCGGGCATTTTTAGCCCTTGCCGCAAGTACTCGAAACAGGGCGACGGGGTCACATCGATCATGAGTCTCTGCTTGTTACCGCGTGCTCCTAATCCACTATGATTTGGATATTTGATCCGAGGGGCCTCTGGCCTGATAGCACTAACCATCACGTGGGCATAGTCTGGGTGTTCTGCGTCGTATGCATCTGCCGAAGCTTAATAGATGTCAGCGACTGAGCGGCACGCGCCGGGTTGGACTGCGTAAGCTCCTACCTTGTTGAAGGAGGTAGCTAGGTCTGCTCACCGGCTGCATACGCAACATGCAGGAGTTCCCGGGGAGATGGTCTATGACCCCTGTGGGCATAGGTTTAGTCCGGCGTGTTGACCTCTCTATTAAGCCTAGGTAAGGTTGCAGCGTATTGTTTGGCCGAGGGCGGGCATGACCCAAGAAAGTGTGTCCAGCCGGAGTTAATCGAGCGTGGTGGGTAAGTTGGTGCACCCCTGCAGGGAAGAAAACATCTATCGATAGCCTGTCCTACAATAACGGACACTTGGAGTTGTATCCCGATCGATACAACTAGAACTGGATACTTGTGATGAGAAATGAATTGTGTATGAGAAATGGATAGTATGGCTCTGGGATTTCTTTCTCGTAGGGAGTCAAGAAAGGATCTCTGGCCGAGGTTGATAACACTACTACTTTACATTATGTTGATCTGTACCCTTCTATACGCTGGAAGATGCTTGAAGATGCTAGTCTTTGATAGGCTAGGCTTTCCCCTTCTTTTCTGGCATTCTGCAGTTTAGTCCACAGATACAACCCTTTTCCTCTGATACAGATGCATACTTAGTTTAGATCTGATGTAAGTCTTGCGAGTACTTTGGTTGAGTACTCACGGTTGCTTTGCTACCTCTTTTTCCCCATACCTGATTGTTGCGACCAGATGATAGATCCCAGGAGCCAGGTGACACCACTGATGATTACTACTACCCCGAGGGTGCCTACTACAACGTGAGGGCCGCTAACGACTTGGAGTAGTTAGGAGGTTCCCAGGCAGGAGGCCTTGCCTCTTCGATTGTGTTGCTTTGTGCTAGCCTTCTTAAGGCAAACTTGTTTAACTCATGTCTGTACTCAGAAATTGTTGCTTCCGCTGGCTCTTGTGTATTCGAGTTTATGTATTTGAGCCCTCGAGGCCCTTGGCTTGTAATATAAAGCTTGTATTATTTTCAATTTCTGTCTAGAGTTGTGTTGATATCTTCTTGTGAGTCCTTGATCTTGATCGTACACATTTGCGTGTATGATTAGTGTACGGTTGAATCGAGGGCGTCACAAGTTGCTATCAGAGCCAACTGCCTGCAGGATCCCCCTTTCCAATTCCTTGGCCGAAGTTGAGTCTAGAAACTGAAAACTGTTTTACTAACTTGGATGTGTGGCTTACGGTCCCACGTCGCCATTGGGTGGTATTAGGATCTTTTATTCCTCGTCTATACTCTGGGACTCTAATCTCTCGTCTATTCGGGTTAAACATTTTACTAACTCTGAGATTAGGTTCTCGTGCCCACTTCCTTCCGGAGAGTCCCTGACTCCAAATGATCGCCTGCTGCACCAGAAAACTCTGAAGATTCTCCTCGATGAGTCCCGAGACCCTGTGCCCACTTCTTTGCAGTTCCCTACCACTGATATATCCTTATTGATAACTACATACCCTTGTCATTCATACAATCATTCCTTGTTGCTCCTGTTATTACAAGATGCCCTGAACTGTTATCCTTTGTTCCGAGAATCCTTTGAGCTTACTGCCTTGCAGTTCCTTGTCACCTGAATACCCCTACGGATAACTTTGTGCACCTACCGAGTATCCGCTCATCCTCAGTTGATTCATGTACTTCACAAAAGTCTTCGTAATACCATTCGTTCTTGTGAAAATCCTCAACAGCCTATTGTTCTTGAATTTCTTGCTTGCTTGCATTATGGTTAATACCATAAGTCTAATAATCTTATTGTCATCCTTTGTCATTATCATTTTGAGTCCGTTGATACAATATGTTGCGAATGCTCGCAATCCTCAATCAGATCCTAGAATTCATCCTTCCGGCTCAGACGTCATTTTAAGATGAGCTGGATCTCGACCAATCAAATCGCAATCGATTGCACCCCTAAGGCTATTCTACCTATCCATCCCTAATCAGAGCATTGCTTCTGATCCACCATTTTGGAAATCATAATTCCTTTGCATTTGACCTTTGAATTAGTCAGTAGTTTCTATAATCGGATATCCTCACATTCTTTCTTCTTCTGGGTGACTACCGATACTCACATCAGATCCCTTGTGGACCACCAGACCCCTTTTCGGATTTTATCCGACCACGTTGTCGTGGTTTTGTCACGGCAGATGTCCTAGAGAAAGGACTTAGTCGTGGAGCCATCGCAACGGGTTAGCTTGAAGGGGTTAAAGCGGACACAGGGACACAAGAGAGTTTATACTAGTTCGCCCCCTTCGATGAAGGTAAAAGCCTACGTCTAGTTGTGATGGAATTGATGGGGTTTCGATGACTAGGGAGCAAACAAGCTTCGCCTATGTCTCGAGTTGTTGTTTTTCCTCCTTGAACCGTCGCCGGGTCGTCCCCTTATATACACGGGTGACACCCGTCGGTTCACAGAGTCCCAACACCGGTCGATATTCGTATCCGGGTTGGTCTCTCCTTATTCCAAACTTACAATACAAGTTATATACAAATTCTGGTTTACTGCTACAAGCCTGGACCCGGCTACGGGCCTTAGGCCCTCATCTGCCTTCTTGGGCTTTATCACTTCTAGAGCTACTGATGAAGTTGACCCGGCCCAGATATGCTGGTTTACGCCCAACAGTAATATCCCCAACATTAGGCTCCAGATTGATTTGAACGGGTTCATGTCAATCCTTTAACAAAAACTTCATCTTCAACGTCTTCTCATAAATTGGTAAACCGCCATGATGTCATCTTCTCTGGTTATTTTAAACCGGAGTGACGTCACCTGTCATAACGAAGATATCCATTATGCTTCTTTGTTTAATATATCTGCAGAAATCGAGGCAACAGCTCCGTTTCGTGGCCCCTTGATTGTCGCGCCTGACACATGTCCTTTTGCCTTATAAAGAGGGCCGAAGGGTCATTTCCTTTCTCTTTCCCTTCTTCCCCTTCTACTTTGTCTTCCTCGCATCGCCCGGCTTCAGAGCTCCGCCGCCACCATCGACCTCTGCCTCAACCTTGGCCGCTGCATCAACCTGGGCGCACCAGAGCATCGCGACACCCTTCCGCGTCTTCCTCAACTCTGGTAACCTTCTGTCCTTTCTCCCGCAGATCTGTTTTAGGGTTTCACAGTTCTTCAGTATTCATTGTCTGCCTCTTGCTCATACAATAGATCTTTAGATGAATCCGCAAATCTTTATTCTGTGCAATGATAGTTGTTTGACCTTTGCCTTCACTTATGCATCTCAAAACCATAGATCTATATGAATGTTTTGCTCATTGGTTCGGTACTGCTCCTTTTGAACCTCTAAGTATTTATCTCTTTTCTGAACTTGCTTCAGATCCAATGTTGTAAAGAAATCTTGTGAAACCTGTTTCTGCGTACTTGTCCATCCCCAATCTCAGCTGTTTCAATGCTTAGATCAGGCGGTTTAACCTTATAGAAAAATTTTCCAAACCGGTATATGCCATTAGTCCCCTTGTTGAACCGCCAGATGTTTGTTGCTTCATAAAACTCCAGTTCAGATAGTTCTGTCTCTGGTTTAACAGTGCACATACCAAGGTACCTTGATCAAATGCATTTTTGAACCGGCATCTTCTACCTTGTAGATTCCATCATGGCCAAGCAAGTATATGAGTGCAATTGGGTTCCTTCTCGCATCACAGAGGCTCAACTGGACGATTTAGTCCTGATTGGCGCTTTAGGCAGCAAAGATACCATCCATTGGAGGGCTCCTGGCAAAGAATGCCCTCCCACACCTCGAGAAGGAGAGGTTGTTGTTTTCGTAGATCACTTAGCCCGGGGCTTTAAGCCGCCCGGTTCTAAATTTTACCGAGATGTTTTAGCCGATTTTCAGCTCCATCCACAAGATACTGGCCCCAACTCTGTTACAAATATGTGTCACTTCCAAGTGCTCTGTGAGGCGTTCTTTCAAGAGGAGCCCACAGTGGAATTATTCAGAGACCTTTTCCATCTAAACCGCCGTACTGAGTTTACTGATGGTTCCAATACGGAGTTGGGTGGCGTGGCGATTCAGAAAAGGAAAGAGGTCACATACCCTCACGCCAAACTGCACAGCCACCCCAAAGAGTGGAATCAGACATGGTTCTACTGCAAAGACACCTCCCCTGCTGGTGAGAATCCCTTGCCTGGTTTTCGTCCGGAGCGGCTCAGCAATACACACCCTTTTCCGCAAAGATTGACTGCCCAGGAGAGAAGCAAATATGCTCCTCAACTGTCAAAGCTCAGATCCTTTATGGCCAAC
Source organism: Triticum monococcum (assembly GCA_034509565.1). Taxonomy (NCBI): domain Eukaryota; kingdom Viridiplantae; phylum Streptophyta; class Magnoliopsida; order Poales; family Poaceae; genus Triticum; species Triticum monococcum. Next base: position 446,004,711 of record CM067845.1, read on the forward strand.
GGTTTAACAGGGGTTGATCTCGCTCGCTGTTGGATATCATGGAGCATTCTGCCCCTTAGTCAGCGCTCCAGTTTGATGTGCGAGTACACTAGCAGTGTTGATGACCCACTGCGACATTCCAAAATCCAGCTCACTGATGAAGAAATCACAGAGGCTATGAATAAGATGCTGAATGAACCGGAACATGTCTGTGCTAGAAACGGCCTGCTTCCCTTCTATGCCACCAAAAAACCACCAGCTGTAAGACTTTGATTTTTCTTTTTGCTGAATCTGTTATTGATATATCTGGTCTTTGTTTAATATCAGTGCCTATGTAATCAGGGCAATGATCCATTTTGGAGCAAGAAACTGCCGCAGGAGAAACCAGAAAAACCAGACAAACCAGAAAGAGCAACTCGGCAAAAGACTAAAGCTGTGAAGAAGACTGCCCACAGGAAAAGGACCACTGCATCTTCTAATCCGGCCCCTGATGATGATGTGGATAATCCGGACCTTGAGGTAGAGCTTGACTCACTTGGTTTATTTTTCGTGCATCTTATTGATGATGATATTTGTCAGGATGATGCCGAAGCCAGCCACGCGGATGCTGCAGAGGTAATTATTCTCTCTTCTGATTCAGAACCTTTGCCTTCACAAAAAATCCGTTAGGCAAACCGGAAAGTTAAATTTTCTCATCCTCTTGCTTATTTGGATCCTAAATTTCTTATGAAGACCCAACAACACGAAGCTCGTCGCACAACCCGGCATAGCGGCCAGGTAGTTACCTCCGCCGGCTTACCGAACAGTCCGGTTTGGAAACGCCGTTCAGAGGTTTCTAATTTTCTTGTCAGTGCTTGTCCTAAAGCGGGCTGCTTTCGTCAACCTCTTAATCCGTCTGACTCCGATTATCAGGTTACTTCCCACTCATCTTCTGGCGAGTCATCGGCTACTCAGCTGCGACCGCTCAAAACGGTGCTTGGGTAAGCTATACTTATTGTGATATTTGCAGTACATCGCCTTAGAACATATGCTGTATTTGATTTTGTTATTCTTCTCAGGGCCAAACCTAGGCCAAGCAAGAAGGCCCGCCTGGACAAAGCGGCCGAAGTAGATGCCGTTCTTGAGCCAGGCAAGACACCCGATCTTGAAGCGGCTATTCCTGAGGATATACCCAACGATCCACCGTAGCAAGACGACGATCTTATTGCTGAAGAGAGACCTACTGATGCCTCAGGTCCTGTCAATCATCCCACAGGTTCCATCCGGATTGAAAGCCCCACCGGTCCAGCAAAAACTACTAACAAGCCAACAGCCCCAGTGCAAACTGGCGGTACCCAGGATGATGAGGTTGTCATTACTGGCACTGGCCATACTAAGCCAAGCAATCCTATCGCTTTGTCCAAACATTCTGCCAAGGAAGAATTTGCTGCCTTTGGCAAAGGCAAGTGGAACGCTGATCTGATGACTTACGCTACTCTAAATGCCCAAGATATCCATTCCGGCTACATGAACCGGTTGTATACCAGCCGCGACTATGAAGCCGGTCTGGTTAATATGATGAAAGATAAATAGGAGTTAACTTCCATATGCTCCTTCCTGCTTGTATGCTTCAATTCTTGTTGACTCTCCTAGCCCCCAAGGGCTGGTTTGTAATCTTCTTTCAAACCGGGACTTACTAATGTAAATCTTGATGCTTTGAAATTCGCTGATGTAGCCCCCAAGGGCCGGTTCAACTTAGCATAGTTAAACCGGTACTTTAAGTAGTTGAAATTGCCGCATCAGAATATATACGAGCAAATAGCCATTAGCCCCCAAGTGCCAAGTTGAATACTTGTATTGATCTTGGGACTTTGTAAGCAATTGAAAGATGAAGATCGAATATGCATTAGCCCCCAAGTGCCAAGTTGAATACTTGTATTGATCTTGGGACTTTGTAAGCAATTGAAAGATGAAGATCGAATATGCATTAGCCCCAAAGTGCCAAGTGCATAACTTGTTATGTGGTTGGTACTTCAATCCTTGTATCGTTTTGTTGAAGCATATAACTGTCTGCATGCAGGCTGAGCTGAAGACGAAAGAAAACCAAATCACCGACCTCCAAGATAACCTGAAAACCCAACAAGCTGAAACCTCCAAAGCAAAAGAGGGATTAGCCAGTGCTTTAAGCGCCATGGAGTAGCTTAAGGAGAGCTTCAAGAAGAAGCATGCGGATTGGGCCACTGAAAAGTCTAGTTTAATCAAACGAGCAGAGGATGCCGAGGCTGCACTAAAACGGGTGGCGGATGAACTGACCAGTATAAAGCGGCACGTGCATACTATGACCACTTCTATCTTTGGTAAGCCAGCTTGACTTCTGAATTAACTCGGCCTTCTTACAGAGCTGCCGGTTTAACCCTTATGATATTTCAGGGACACGCACTGGTCACTTGGGGTCAGATGTGTGGAAAAAATTGAAAGCCGTCTACACGTTGGTCGAACAGTTGTACACTGGTGCACAGCGGATCATCTGTACCGCATCTCACAACAAACCAGCGCCCACTTTGATTCAAGATACTCTAATGAAACTGTCGGTGCTTCCCGCCCAGGTTGAAGAGCTGAAGAAATCTGCTGCTCGAACCGGTGTGATCAATGCCTTAATGCGGGCAAAAGCCTGGGTGCCGGATTTTGATCCTATTGAAGCGGCTCAGGGCTATCCCAGCTTGAAAGAAGACGGGTCAGAGTTTAGTGAAGCGGATCAGCGAGCCATAAACCGGGATGTGCGTCCGCTAGCTTGTCAATTGGCTGAAGAAGCAGACTTGTCTCGTTATCAAGCCCAATATGACAATCAGAACAAGCGAATAGCTGCCCCAATTCATGAGTCGGAAAATCTTATCCCTCCAATCCGTAAGCACACTTACGCTCCCGATATTGACCCGTCATTGCTGATGCACGATGAAGCTGTTTTTCAAGCATTAATGGGAATCGACTGGACCACTGTTGATTTCCAGCCACTTGGTAGAGAAACAGAGGCTGAAGCGGCGCAGGATGACCCACAACCATCAGGCCAGGCTGGTGACCAAGCTTGAACCGGAAGCCGGTTTTGAAACTGCCTCTCCTTTGCGAAAAACAATGATATTATTATGGGCACCGTGTTGCCTTGTAATAGGCTAGCTGATACTTTTGATGTTGATATGCCTTCGTGCATAATTTGTTCTTCCTGTGGTGATGAACTTTCCAAAGCACTTTCTGCAATAAAAAATTCTTCAAGTGCCACCGCGGTTGTACCATCCGGCAGAATATGATGTCTGCATATATGAAGTCAAAACATCCAAAAAATTCTTAAGTATATGACCAAATTTTTACATAATACCTGCCATCGTTGAGCATGAAGTTGGCTTGGCCAATCCTGAAGCGGAGTTTTGCAAACCCACACTGTTGGAGGAGATAACAGCTCCTGTATATATATGATGCTGGTTTTCCATGTAAACTGTGCCGGGTTATAATAAACACCGTGTTAATCCATAAGAGGATGTTAATAACAAGGATCAAACCGGGCAAATAGTCTTCGGATTGACGTGAACTATGTTCCGTCAATTGATTGGTTAAAAAGCTTTGTCAGTTTAAAAAACGCAATAAAAAGCAAAAAACCCCTTCAAAGAAAAGTGTAAAGCAAATGCAAAGACAAAACCGTTGTAAAAAAGGTTTATTTGAGCTGATCAGATGGTGTTACCATGGCCGAACACGACCAAGCCCCCGTTAGGTGTAACTATGGTTCTAGTCAGCCAGGTCCCCAAATGAAACCGTGGCATTTATGCCGATCAAGTGGCATGGTCATGGTTCGGGTTCGACCAAGCCCCCAAGTGATTCTGTGGCCTTAGGCCGATCAAGAGGCATGACTTGTTCAGACATGACCAAGTCCCCAAGTGATCTGGTGGCTCTCACCTATCAAGAGGTATGGTATTGGCTCGGACACGACCAAACCCCCAAGTGATATAACATGATGCTTTTAAAAAGCGAACTCAAGGGGTAAACGGGAGGCCGCTTTAGAGCAACTCCGTGTAACCTCACATGATGTAAAAGAACATATACCCCGCTTTAGCTGAGGTTCCGGTTTATTATATTTAATCATAATATATACATTGTCGTAATATGTACATAAGTATAGCCAATGCCTCAGGTATAATAAGGCCGAAGATGAGCTATGTTCCACGGCCTGTTGGTCTCCTCCTCTGATGTGCGTGAGTCTTTATGCTCTCGAATATCGATTAGATAGTACGACCCATTGTGCAGATTCTTGCTGACCACGAAAGGCCCCTCCCAAGGTGGGGATAGCTTATGCATATCAGTCTGATCTTGGATGAGCCGAAGCACCAAATCTCCTTCCTGAAATGTTCTGGTTCTGACTCGGCGACTGTGATAATGACGAAGATCCTGTTGGTAAATCGCCGATCGGGCGGCTGCTATGTCACGCTCTTCATCCAACCGGTCCAAAGCATCTTGCCGTGCTGTCTCATTGTCCGCTTCAATATAAGCCGTCACATGAGGTGAATCATGTCGGATATCACTGGGGAGAACCGCCTCCGCTCCATAAACCATGAAGAACGGTGTGTATCCTGTTGATCTGTTGGGTGTTGTATTGATGCTCCATAACACAGATGGTAATTCTTCTACCCAACAACCCGGCGTTCTCTGTAAAGGAACCTTGAGCCGGGGTTTGATGCCTCTCAAGATCTCTTGATTAGCCCTTTCTGCTTGACCATTGGACTGTGGGTGTGCCACTGATGAAACGTTGAGCCGGATGTGCTCCCGTTCGCAGAACTCTTTCATGGCACCTTTGGACAAATTGGTACCATTATCTGTGATGATGCTGTGTGGAAAACCAAACCGGAAAATCACTTTTTTGATGAACTGAACCGCCGTGGCCGCATCACACTTGCTAACAGGTTCTGCCTCCACCCACTTTGTAAACTTTTCAACCGCCACCAGGAGGTGGGTCTTCTTATCTTTGGACCTTTTGAAAGGCCCAACCATATCCAGCCCCCAAGTCGCAAACGGCCAAGTAATTGGAATCATTCTCAATTCTTGAGCCGGCACATGAGCACGTCTTGAAAACCTTTGGCAACCATCACATCGTCTGACCAGATCCTCTGCATCAGCATGAGCTGTTAACCAATAGAAGCCATGGCGAAACGCTTTAGCCACCAAAGGCTTTGAACCGGCGTGGTGACCACAATCTCCTTCGTGGATCTCACGCAAAATTTCACGGCCTTCTTCACGAGACACACACCGTTGAAATGCTCCTGATACACTGCAATGATGCAACTCGCCATTGATAATAGCCATGGACTTGGATCACCGGATTATCTGCTAGGCCAGAATCTCATCTTCTGGTAACTCGCCCCGGTTCTTATACGCCAGGTAAGGAAGCGTCCAATCCGGAATAACATGAAGAGCTGCCACCAATTGAGCCTCCGGATCAGGAATAGCCAAATCCTCTTCACCAGGGATCTTGACCAACGGGTTGTGCAGCACATCCAGAATAACATTGGGCGGGACCGGTTTGCGCTGAGAACCCAGCCGGCTTAAAGCGTCCGCCGCTTCATTTTTCCACCGGTCCATGTGGTCCACCTGATAGCCTTTGAAATAACCTGCAGCAATATCCACCTCACGACGATATGCTGCCATGAGTGGGTCCTTGGAGTCCCAAGTGCCAGACACTTGCTGAGCCACAAGGTCCGAGTCACCGAAGCACTTAACTCGACTTAGATTCATCTCCTTAGCCATCCGGAGACCATGGAGCAAGGGTTCATACTCAGCTGCATTGTTAGTACAAGGGAACATTAAGCGGAGAACATAACAAAACTTATCACCTCGTGGGGAAGTTAATACGACTCCAGCCCCCGAGCCCTCCAATTGCCTGGATCCATCAAAATGGATGGTCCAATACGTGTGATCCAGCTTTTCTTCAGGTGCTTGCATTTCCGTCCAATCATTGATGAAATCAACAAGTGCTTGAGACTTAACCGCTGTCCGAGGCACATACATCAAACCGTATGGCCCCAGCTCTATAGCCCACTTTGCAATCCGGCCAGTTGCTTCCCGGTTCTGTATGATATCTCCCAAAGGAGCAGAATTGACCACCGTAATTGGGTGCCCTTGGAAGTATTGTTTAAGCTTTCGGCTTGCCATAAAAACTCCATACACCAGCTTCTGCCAATGCGGATACCTTTGCTTGGACTCGATTAGTACCTCGCTGATATAATAGACCAGACGTTGGACCGGATGCTCCTTGCCTGCCTCCTCTCGCTCCATCACAATAGCCACACTGACCGCCCGAGCATTAGCAGCAACATATAGCAGTAACGGCTCCTTGTCAATGGGAGCGGCGAGCACATGCGGATTGGCCAATTGCCGTTTTAAGTCCTCAAATGCTTCATCAGCGGCGGAGCTCCAAACAAACTGATCTGTTTTTTTCAACATCTGATACAAAGGGATTGCCTTCTCACCAAGACGACTGATAAACTGGCTTAACGCGGCAATCTGTCTTGCCAGGCGTTGAACATCATTGATACACTTCGGTTTAGCCAGGGAGGTGATAGTCGTGATCTTCTCCGGATTAGCCTCAATTCCCCTGTTGGACACCAGAAAACCCAATAGCTTGCCCGCCGGTACACCAAAGACACACTTGTCCGGATTAAGCATCATCTTGTATGTTCTCAGGTTATCAAAGGTTTCCTTCAGATCACCAATCAGAGTCTCCTTCTCCCTAGACTTAACCACGATATCATCCACGTAAGCATGTACATTACGGCCAATCTGCTTGTGAAGACAATTTTGTACACACCGTTGGTAAGTTGCCTGGGCACTCTTGAGCCCGAAGGGCATAGACACATAGCAGAAGGCTCCAAAGGGAGTTATAAATGCTGTCTTCTCCTGGTCCTTAACTGCCATTTTGATCTGATGATAGCCAGAATATGCATCCAAAAAACTTAAATGCTCACAACCCGCCGTAGCATCAATAATTTGATCAATACGGGGGAGGGCAAAAGGATCTGCTGGACAAGCTTTTTAAGATCTGTGTAATCCACACACATGCGCCAAGTGTCGTTTTTCTTGAGGACCAGCACCGGATTGGCAAGCCACTCAGGGTGAAAAACTTCAACAATAAAGCCAACTGCTAAGAGCTTGGCTACCTCTTCTCCCATCGCCTTGCGTCTTTCTTCGTTAAACCAGCGGAGGAACTGTTTCACCGGTTTATATTTAGGATCCACATTAAGTGTGTGCTCAGCGAGTTGCCTCGGTACACCTGGCATGTCAGAGGGCTCCCATGCAAAAATGTCCCGATTCTCACAGATGAACTCGATGAGCGCGCTTTCCTATTTGGATCCAAGTTGGCACTGATGCTGAACTACTTGGACGAATCGCCAGGTACGAAGTCAATAAGCTTAGTTTCTGCTGCCGATTTGAACTTCAGGGCCGGATCATGCTCCGTAGTTGGCTTCTTCAACGAAGTCATGTCCGTCGGATCAACATTTTCTTTATAATACTTCAACTCCTCGGTGGCACAGACCGACTCTGCATAGGCCACATCTCCTTCCTCACACTCCAAAGCGATTTTGCGGCTTCCGTGAACCGTTATTGTCCCCTTGTGACCCGGCATCTTGAGCTGCAAATACACATAACAGGGCCGAGCCATAAACTTAGCGTAGGCCGGTCGCCCAAACAGGGCGTGATATGGACTTTGGATTTTCACCACTTCAAACATCAATGTCTCCGACCTGGAATCATGGTCATCCCCAAAGGCCACTTCCAGAGCTATCTTACCAACGGGATATGCTGATCTGCCAGGCACTACACCGTGGAATACTGTATTAGACGGTTTGAGATTCTTATCTGTTAGTCCCATATGACGGAAGGTCTCATAGTACAGGATGTTAATGCTGCTCCCTCCGTCCATGAGCACCTTGGTGAACTTGTAACCTCCCACCTGAGGCGCCACCACCAGAGCCAACTGACCCGGATTATCGACCTGGGGAGGGTGATCCTCTCTGCTCCATATGATTGGCTGTTCAGACCAACGTAAATAACGGGGTATGGCTAGTTCAACAGAGTTGACCGCCCGCCTCTGAATCTTCCGGTCTCGCTTGTCCAAGCTAGTGGTGAAGACATGGTACTGCCCACTACTCAACCGCTTTGGGTTGCTCTGGTAACCTAACTGTTGCTGCTGTTGGTTGTAACCACCCTGGTTGTTCTGACTATTTTGACCATTATGTCCGCCCGGATTACCATTAAATCCTGAATCGGAACTTCCTCCACCGTAACCCGGCCCGGATCCTGAGCCACCGCCTGATTCGTGATCATACCGGAAATTATTAGAATTCTTGAACTCCTGCATAATAAAGCAATCCTTCCAAAGGTGGTTCGCCGGCGCTTCCTTCGTCCCATGTCTTGGACAGGGCTGGCTTAGCAGATAGTTTAGGCGGTCTGGGTTAGGGTTGGGTGCCCCATTGCGATTTTTCGGTCTACCCTTGCGTCGCTGGCCATTGTCCTGCGCGTTGGTATTAGCCACAAAGTCCATGTTACCATCCGCTTTACGCTTGCCTCCACCACCATTACCTGCCCAGTGATGTTGCTGACTTTTGGAGTTGCTGTTCCTCTTTCCCTTCCCTGCCTTGTCATCATCGGATTCGGGATCCTTGGTACTATCAGAATCAGCATACTTCACCAAAGCGGCCATGAGGGTCCCCATATCCGTGCAATGACACTTCATCCATCCCAACTTCATCTTTAGGGGCCCAAACCGGCAATTGCCTTCTAGGGTTAATACTGCGGTGTCAGCGTTGATACGGTCTAATGAGTGTAACACCTGTGAAACCCGGCGGACCCAATGAGTCGTTGACTCTCCTTCCTCCTGGACGCAGGCAGCTAAGTCCACTATTGACATAGGCTGTTTACATGTATCCTTGAAATTGCTGATAAACCGGGCCCGTAACTGGGCCCATGAACTGACAGAATTAGCCGGCAAACTTTTTAACCAAGTACGGTCCGTTCCCTCAAGCCTCATGGTGAAGTATTTCGCACACGCCGCGTCATCCACATCAAGCATTTCCATGGCCATCTCATAGCTCTCCACCCACGTCTCTGGAGGTTGATCCGCCGTGTAATTTGGTACCTTGCGCGGGCCTTTGAAATCCTTGGGCAGGCGCATGTTGCGTAAAGCGGGGATAAGGCAAGGCACCCCCAAAGAACTAGAAGTAACACCAGGTTCGGTCAAGGTGGTTGGACGAACCGGCATGAGCTGCCGAGCCTAATGCTGTGCGGCTAACTCGGCCTCCCTGCGCGCGGGCCCGATCCACCACTCCCTGAGCGTTATCAGCACCACCTGCCGGGTCGTTGCCACGCGGTGCTCCACGCCGTTCATTACTCGACACTGCTGGTTCATCCATATGTCTGCTATAACTCCGGCTTGGACGGGGGGTCGAGTGGATCCGGTCGCGGTTGTACGAGTATGCTTCCTGTTTGACCAAAGCTGTCCTCAGAAGTTCCTTGACCCGTCGCGTCTCTACTGCCTGCGGCGAGTCACCTTCAATCGGAATGGCCTCCAGCCATGCAGCAGCAACAACAATATTGTCCATTGGGTTGGAGTAGTGACCTGGAGGTGTTAAAGCAGCCTGAGGCAGAACGGTGTTTTGACGAGGCGGGTCTATGTGACGAGGCTGAACCGGTACACCAGTCCCAGGGGCTTCTGCCCGGTTTCCCTCCAACGGATTGCCAGTTCTTGGTCCTGGAGTGTTGAAAAGGTCTCTGGCCTCGAAAATCGGAGGTAAACGGGATCGGTGCTTCCTCCTCATGACTTCATGCGACGCGCTCTCATCCAACATAAGCTTGTAGGCTTGTGCGTCTAAAGCGGCCCGCTCTGCAACCATCCTGGTGTCCTCAACTGCTAGATCCGCCTTGGCCTGGGTGATCTGTTCCTTTACCTTTGCAATCTCCGCATTGTGAACGTCCTGATCCGGCGGATTAGCTTCCGCCATAAGCACAGCAAACGCATCAAATAGCTCTGGTAGAACCTGCATCGGTGGGCGCACAGGGCCTCCTGCCCCGGCAGCCGTTGCCGCTGCTGAACCGGAGATCATTGCCGCAGCTGTCGAAGAATGAAGCGCTGCTTGTGTTCCGGCCATGAATATTCCAACCCGGTTGGGCAGATCAGAGGAGTCCGGAATACTGTCGCCATCGGAACAGCTCCCAATCCGGCCATCTTGTAGCTGATATAGAGATTCGGTTTCTCCGGTCGAAGACTCGTCATCGGAACAAATGACGGTCGCAACGCGAAATTCCGATCCGTCCTCATAAGTTCCTCCATGGATGACTCCCACGAAGGCACGCTTTACGGCTGGTTTAACCCGGGCGGATCACGCACGCTGAGCCGTCTCGACGAGGTCAGTGCAGATGTCCAGCTCAGGGCCCGGCTCACCGATCTTGCCAATGAAAACGTGAATGCCACCAAAGGGGACCCGGTACCCGTACTCAATTGAGCCGGCCTCGGGGCCCCAGCCTGCGTCGTCGATGTAGAGCTTGCCACGACGACTCTTAGTCATCCGGCCTACGGCGTAGCCCTCGAGTCCTTCAAAGTGGCCCTCCAAGAACCGGAAACCATCGTGCGATGGCCCCACGGTGGGCGCCAACTGTCGTGGTTTTGTCATGGCAGATGTCCTAGAGAAAGGACTTAGTCGTGGCGCCATCGCAACGGGTTAGCTTGAAGGGGTTAAAGCGGACACATGGACGCAAGAGAGTTTATACTAGTTCGGCCCCTTCGATGAAGGTAAAAGCCTACGTCTAGTTGTGATGGAATTGATGGGGTTTCGATGACTAGGGAGCAAACAAGCTTCGCCTATGTCTCGAGTTGTTGTTTTTCCTCCTTGAACCGCCGCTGGGTCGTCCCCTTATATACACGGGTGACATCCGTCGGTTCACAGAGTCCCAACACCGGTCGATATTCGTATCCGGGTTGGTCTCTCCTTATTCCTAACTTACAATACAAGTTATATACAAATTCTGGTTTACTGCTACAAGCCTTGACCCGGCTACGGGCCTTAGGCCCTCATCTGCCTTCTTGGGCTTTATCACTTCTGGAGCTACTGATGAAGTTGACCCGACCCAGATAGGCCAGTTTACGCCCAGCAGTAATATCCCCAACATTAGGCCCCAGATTGATTTGAACGGGTTCATGTCAATCCTTTAATAAAAACTTCATCTTCAACGTCTTCTCATAAATTGGTAAACTGCCATGATGTCATCTTCTCTGGTTATTGTAAACCGGAGTGACGTCACCTATCATAACGAAGATATCCATTATGCTTGTTTGTTTAATATATCTGCGGAAATCGAGGCGACAGCTCCGTTTCGTGGCCCCTTGATTGTCACGCCTGACACATGTCTTTTTGCCTTATAAATAGGACCGAAGGGTCATTTCCTTTCTCTTTCCCTTCTTCCCCTTCTGCTTCGTCTTCCTCGCATCGCCCGGCTTCAGGGCTCCGCCGCCACCGTCGACCTCTGCCTCAACCTTGGCCGCTGCATCAACCTGTGCGCACTAGAGCATCGCGGCAACCTTCCGCGTCTTCCTCAGCTCTGGTAACCTTCTATCCTTTCCCCCGCAGATCTGTTTTAGGGTTTCATAGTTCTTCAGTATTCATCGTTGCCTCTTGCTCATGCGATAGATCTTTAGATGAATCCGCAAATCTTTATTCTGTGCAATGATAGTTGTTTGACCTTCGCCTTCACTTATGCATCTCAAAACCATAGATCTATATGAACGTTTTGCTCATTGGTTCGGTACTGCTCCTTTTGAACCTCTAAGTATTTATCTCTTTTCTGAACCCGTTGCGATGGCTCCATGACTATGTCCTTTCTCTAGGACATCTGTCGTGACAAAACCACGACACACGTCCTTCATATTCAATAAGCTTGTGAGCCTTTCCTCAGATACATAATGCTTTTGGTAAATTGTATCCTCCGCTTTCTCAAGCATGCTCTACTACCGAGCTTGTGTTATTTATTCTCAAAATTTATGATATATGTTTCTAAGATGCCCCGATGGGTTGAACCTATGCCTTCCCTAATCTGTGTGAACTCGAAAGTTATGCGGATTATACTCTACTGGCTTTTCGTCAGATATAATTTCAATACTACAACTTCATCAAGAGCAAGAAGTAAAATGAAAGCTTATGCATTGTAGAAGTGGGAGTCGACCCTGAACCTTTGTGTTCATGCCCACGGACACGGTGTGGAACTTATCATGAAAGCTTCTTGCAAGGATATTTAATCATTTGAATAATTCTTCTGGTATCATAAATTGGATCCCTTGCAGTTATGGCCCCGACCATATTTCCTCCTTGATCCCATTTACTGGGTAAGTTACAATTACTTATCCTCTGCAAATCATTTCCCCCGTCCAACCTCTACTCTGATTTACCTTCTAGCATTACACCTAGTACTTGATACTGGGAAGCTTTATACCCCATCACATCATTCCTAGCCTGATCGACTATATTTTATCATGATAACTTTGTAACTGTGCTACCTGGTCCTTATGCCTCGAGCAACTACCGACGATGAGCTAAGCTTACGTCGATCTTCCTCATCTTATCATTTCACCTCGAACAACAAGCTTGACTTTGAGCTTGTGTAGAATCCGTGGTTCTCATAGCGTTTCACTTCATCCTCCCTTTTCTGCTCGAGGGCATCTTCATAGAGTCTCTCGACAAACCTTGTCTTGATCACCGTCACACTTTGGCTTCTTCAGAGATGTCTATTGAATTCATGTCTAGAAATACCATCCTTGCCTCTCGATGATTTGTGTCAGCATCAACAACATTCTTGTCTTCCCCCCAACACAAACTTGTTCATATAATTTTGGAAATACGTTCTTTTTGGCATGTCGATGGATTGTGGCTGAGCCCGTCGGCCACACCCTCATCTTTTACCTACTAAAATTGTATGACTTATTTTCTAAGTTGTTTCTGATGGATCCTTAGTGTATCCAAAGTTTGACCTTTGCTTGAAACCATGTCAATGCTATCTCGAAGCATGTATGTGGTAATCCGATCTCCAATAAGAACATTTGAAGCGCGATACTAGTTTTTCTTTATCAATTATCCAAACACCATTGTATGGGTAATGTCATGAAATTTCTTTCCCCTTACCTAAATGGTTTTATACTTATACCCAGTCATGGATATCATGCTCTGCTTGTCCTTGGGAAGGATATACCCCTGAAATATGTGTTTAAAACACATTTTCCTTTTCATTGTTCTGTTTAATCTGACAGTTATTTTTCCTTTCCATTGGTTTGTTTAAACCTTATTGTGATCTATATTATATAAGCAATAATTTTTCCCTGCTTATGTAAACACCTCAATGTACAACTATGTCAGTAAAGACCCTGCTACTATTGTTGTTGACATTCTGGTAGCCACCGATGGATGAGAACTCTGCCTATTGGTCTGCCTCGTTCAACGAGCAGGAAAATGGTTCTCTTCGTCCCTCGCCCTTGGTACCGACATTGTTGCCGACATAACTGACAGGCTGCCCTCTGACATGCCTTTCTACCATGACCGTGCAAGATGTCATCGCTCCTTCTATTTTAATCCACATGGTGGGCCCATAACCCACAGTTCCACCAGGATCGGAAGCTGACTCTCCTGTATATCCTTTATTCCTAAGTATCTTTTGCTCTTGGCTTTGTGTGTTGTCACGAGACACCATCTGGGAGATGATCTATTCCTGATGCTCTGAACCCCTTCTCACACTCTGTTCAGGTATCGATCATTTGTCCATTCGCTTGAAACTTCCTATTGTACCTTCATATTTTGCTCTCGATGTTTTCTTAAGTTTTAACTCGAGAGATACTTCTGCCACATTTCCTGAATTATTCACCAGATAATTAACCCTTTAAGGGTCAGTTCTCCCGAAGTTACTCTTTACTTCAGCACTTAAATCTCGGGACGAGATTTCTTGTAGTGGAGGAGATTTGTAACACCCCCAGTGTCATGCTATAGTAATCCAGTGTTAATGGTACCATGTCATCATGTTACTATTGCTAACCTTCACTTGATCCAAATCACCATTCAAATTCAAATCCAATCTAAGGTCAAAATTCAAATTTGTCAAACTTCAAATTAAAAATGTTCAAGGTGTGGCAAATAATCCCTAGATATTTGTCATGTTGGAAACAACCTCTTTTGGATTCCCAAAGTGCCCCTGGAAATTATTTAGTGGTCCAGCAGCATTTAAAATTGGCCTTTTCAATTTCTATAAATGGTTAGACATCTCCTTTTCACTCCATACTTTTTGTTTCCATCTCATTATATCGTGCTAGAATTATGTTCCAAGTTTTGTTCAAAACAAAACCCAATTGGTACTAAAAAAATGCAAAACAGGTCAATAAAAAGAAAAAATAGTAAAGGAAAGCTAAAAATAAAAAGAGGGGGAAAAGAGCCCACTGTGCACTGGGCCAAGTGCACAGTGGCGGCCCAACCTGCCTCCCCCCGTTGTCTTCTTCCTCGCTACAGAGAAGCAGGGGAGGTGGCGGCCATCCACCGGCCAGGGCATCACCGTGTCGGCCATCCGCCGCTCTCCGGCGAGGATAAGGCACGCCCCGGCTCTCTCCCCCTCCTAACCCTAGCGCCCACTTTCCCCTCTCCCTCTCCCTGGAGCTCGCCCACCCCTCCCTTCTCTCTGCCGAGCACAACCGAGCGTGGCCGCCGCCACATCTCCGTCGAGCCCGCGGCCACCGAGCCCTTCCGAACCCGCCGATCTGTCCGGGAGCCCCAGCGCTGTCGACCCCTTCGTGTGGTGTCGTTGGATCAAGTCGGGGAGCAGCACAGCAACACCGGTGACCCGATCCCCTTCTTCGGCCATCGCGACGCCGCCGCCTCGATTCGCTGCACCGAGTCCTCCCCGAGCACGCTACCATCCCCCTACAGCCTCGCCGTGAGCTTCTTCCCCTCCTTCCCCTCTCCATTCGCCTTCGCGCGCCTCCTAGCTAGCTCGCCCGCCGTCGCCCGAGCGCGTTGCCGCCAACGAGCTCGGCGCTGTGGCCATGGGCGCCTTGACATGAGGCCGAGCGCCGCATCATGCTCCTGGGGTTCCTAGAGGTCCGACGCGCGCGTCCGTTGCTCTCGCCGAGCCTCGTAGCCCGATCCCCGCCAACACCCGTTCCGGCCGTCTGCCCCGCTCGACGCCGTCGTCGTTGCAACCTGCCCCCGCTCAAGCTAAGGTCGCAGTTGGATGCGCCGCTTCTCCCGCGTCTGAACGAGTCTAGCCGCGCCCGATTTGAGCCACCGTAGCGCTGTTTCCGTCGAGCACCCGTACGCGCCGCCGCCTCTGCTCATCACCGCGACGATTCCGGCCACCGCCGCCTCTGCTCATCACCGCGATGATTCCAGCCAAGTCCGGCCGCGCTACCGCCACCACTCGACGCGTGATACCGACTGCGTTCGAACACAAGTAGAACCGCGCGAAATGGTGCCCCGTAGCGAAATTCCAAGCGTCTCCAGCGAGCTCGCCGCCGCGGGAGGCCACCGGAGCAACTCCCGCGCCGGCCGCCGACGTGGCACACCTGGGGCCACCCCCTGGGTCACTGCCAGTGGGGCCCCTGGTCCCCTGTTGACCAGTTGACATGGTCAATTGCGCTGACTAGGCAGGCCCCAGCCACTGATGTGCGGGCCCCACCGCTTAACCCTTTGACTAAGATGTTTCATTAATTAAAACTAATTTGTTTAGCTAATTAGTCTATGACAGGTGGGGTCCAGCTGCTAAATATCTTTGTTTAGTTAGTTTTAAGACTCTGTTAGCCCTCTGTCTATGACATGTGGGTCCCACTGGACCCACATGCCTGGTTTGACCTGGTCAGCAAGTCTGTTGACTGTTGACGTCATCGGCACATCATGCTGACGTCATTTTATCTTTTCTGTTAATTTAAATAATTCCAGAAAATACTTTAATCTTTGAAAATTCATAGAAATTAAACCGTAGCTCGGATCGAAAAACTTTATATATGAAAGTTGCTAAGAACGACGAGACGAAACCGAATACGCTACCCACATACTTGTCAGATGTCGCTAACTATCTGAACATGGAATTTTCCCCCTCCGGTCATCTGTCCGACACAGGTCCGGAACCGGGAAAACATTCCCGGGAAAACATTCCCGGTTTTTTTCCCCCTTCACCTTTATCACGTAGCCATATGTTAGGTCACACCCGACACATCTTATTGCCATGTTATGCTTTATGGTGCTATGTTGCTTTATATTTACTGTTTCTTCCCCCTCTTCTCTCCGGTAGACCCCGAGACCGATGTTGCCCCTGTGATCGACTATGTCGACGACGACCCCTCCTTGCCAGAGCAACGAGGCAAGCAAACCCCCCTTGAGCATTCTGATATCGCCCATTTCTTTCCCTCTCATGCTTGCATTAGAACTGCTACTGCTTTATGTATGATCCTACTCTGATGCATAGCCTGTTGTTGTTACCTGCTTTCATACCTTACCTACTTATCCTAAACTGCTTAGTATAGGTTGGTTAGAGATCCATCAGTGACCCCCACCTTGTCCCAGTTGCCTCGCTTTATGTTCGATGACTCGATCAACGTGATTGACGGTTAGGCCCTGACACCGCACATCACCCCCCTAGTTGTACGACTCTGCAGAGTTACCATCGAGTGCCGAGGGTGGAACCTCTTACATCACTCCTGATGAGATCTCTGTAGTGTAGCTATATGGTCGAGGTCATCGAGGGTGATTTCCTCCTTAACCACTTCTGTTACGGCTCTGTCGTGCAACCCCTCAAGTGTGAACCTTTAGGGTGGATCCTCTTACGTTCACCTTGATGATAACATCGAGTGGAATTCACTGGGGTGATTCCTCGGGTTTCCCCTTTGGTGTTAGACACACAGTTACTATGGTTACTATGACTTTACACTGAACCATATTACTAAAGATGGGTCGGCCCTGAGGGGTACCCGAGCGAGCTTAATAGCGAGTGATGTGGAGTCGGGTTGACCTGGAAGGTGCCCGCGAGATAATTACGAGGCGTGGCCGGGCATTCTTAGCCCTTGCCGCAAGTACTCGAGATGGGGCGATGGGGTCACATTGATCATGAGTCTCTGCTTGTTACCGCGTTCTCCTAATCCACTATGATTTGGATATTTGATCCGAGGGGCCTCTGTCCTGATAGCACTAACCATCACATGGGCATAGTATGGGTGTTCTGTGTCGTATGCATCAGCCGAAGCTTAATAGACGTCAGCGACTAAGCGGCGCTTGCCGGGCTGGACTGCGTAAGCTCCTGCCTTGTTGAAGGAGGTAGCTAGGTCTGCTCACCGGCCGCGTACGCAATGTGCAGGAGTTCCCGGGGAGATGGCCCATGACCCCTTGGGAATAGGTTTAGTCCGGTGTGTTGACCTCTCTATTAAGCCTAGGTCGGGTTGCGGCGTATTATTTTGCCGAGGCCGGGCATGACCCAGGAAACTGTGTCCTGCCGGAGTTAATCGAGCGTGGTGGGTAAGTTGGTGCACCCCTGCAGGGAAGAAAACATCTATCGATAGCCTGTCCTACGGTAACGGACACTTGGAGTTGTATCCCGATCGATACAACTAGAACGGGATACTTGTGATGAGAAATGAATTGTGTATGAGAAATGGATAGTATGGCTCTGGGATTGCTTTCTCGCAGGGAGTCGAGAAAGGATTTCTGGCCGAGGTTGATAACACTACTACTTTACATTATGCTGATATGTACCCTTCTATACGCTGCAAGATGCTAGTCTTCGATAGGCTAGGCTTTCCCCTTCTTTTCTGGCATTCTGTAGTTTAGTCCACAAATACAACCCTTTTCCTTTGATACATATGCATACTTAGTTTAGATCTAATGTAAGTCTTGCGAGTACTTGGGATGAGTACTCATGGTTGCTTTGCTACCTCTTTTTCCCCATACCTGATTGTTGCGACCAGATGACGGATCCCAGGAGCCAGACGACACCACTGATGATTACTACTACCCCGAGGGTGCCTACTACAACGTGAGGGCCGCTGACGACTTGGAGTAGTTAGGAGGTTCCCAGGCAGGAGGCCTTGCCTCTTCGATCGTATTGCTTTGTGCTAGCCTTCTTAAGGCAAACTTGTTTAACTCATGTTTGTACTCAGATATTGTTGCTTCCGCTGGCTCTTGTGTATTCGAGCCCTCGAGGCCCCTGGCTTGTAATATAAAGCTTGTATTATTTTCAATTTGTGTCTAGAGTTGTGTTGTGATATCTTCACGCGAGTCCTTGATCTTGATCGTACACATTTGCGTGTATGATTAGTGTACGGTTGAATCGAGGGTGTCACATATCCGAACTTCAAGCTGGTCTTCAGATGCGATGATAGTATCTGGACCTGTCACACACACCATACATAACCGCAGAGAGAATATATTTTTAAATGAGTCTAATCTGCTGATGACCTCACGTCTGTCCGGTCATAATTTCAAACCGTTTTTCGTCTACCGTCCATGTTTCGAGACGCGGTTGCCATTGGCACATCTTGTCGAAGCAGAGATCGTGTCCCCTTATTATAGGATTCTCATCAATATGGGCATGGGTAACCCAACCGTGCCATTTATATAGCCCTTGGGAATAGGCGAATCTTAAGGCGAGTGAGGAGGCGTTCAATATTCGGTGCCTTTATAAGGGGATAGTGATTCCCTCTTCCTCTCTCACGCCTTCTCTCTGTCTCCGCCTTTCCAATCTCGAGCTCCAGCGCCCAAGTTCTCATCTCCTTTCCACTCAAGCAACCATGTCCGGATCCGGAGGCCAAGGCAAGTGGATGGTCTCCTCCGTCAAGGAGGAGGACATTACTGAGCTCTGGGCAGCCGGATATTTGGCGAAGGAGATCGCTCATCGCCTGCCAACCGAGGGACAAGTCGTCCCCATGCCGGAGCCCACCGAGAGGGTAGTGTTCCTCCCCCATTTCTTCCGCGGGCTAGGGTTTCCACTCCACCCTTTTGTCCGCGGGCTGATGTATTATTACGGGATAGATTTCCATGGTCTGTCCCCGAATTCCTTCCTCAACATCTTGGCGTTTATCGTCGTGTGTGAGGCCTTCCTCTGCATCCAACCCCACTCCGGGCTATGGCTCAAAGTCTTTAATGTGAAGCCGAAGGTGGTGGATGGCCAGCACAAGGATTGCGGAGGAGCTATGGTGAGCAAGCTGTCCAACGTCTCCTGGCCCAAAGGCACTTTTGTGGACACAGTAAAGGAGTGGCAGGAGCAGTGGTTCTACATCACAGAACCTCGCGGCACCACCTGGGCTGCAGCTGCTAAATTCCGCTCCGGCGCTCCCATGCGACTCACCTCCTGGGTGAGAAGAGTCCAGACTGGGGTTCCCCTGACGAGGTGATAGCGCTGTAGACGTGCGTTCAGAGCATTACAACCAAGAAAGTCAAGCTCATTGATGTGATCTAGGTGATGCTGGTTCGCCGGATCCTTCTGTGCCAGCGCCGAAGCCGTCCTCTGTGGGAGTTCAACCCGAAGAAGCATCAGAGCCTGGTGAGGCTCTTCGAGACTACTCACGAAGGCGCATGGAAGTTGCTCTTTAAGGGCAACGAGAAACCACCGGCCACGGATTCAGACCGTGGTCACGATTGTAAACACGTCGCTAGTGAGGTATGCTTTTTTTCGATGTATGCCCAACTTAATCGTTTCAAGGATGATGTCTGAGCTTATCATTGCATTTCCAGGACTGGATGGAGAGGGCGAAGCGGATCCAGTGTCCGGCTCCGCTGCCTGAAGAACCGGTCATCCCGCGTCCAGCAAAGATGCTGGTGCCGGCGCCTTATAAGGCGCCGGAGAAGAAGGCCAAGGAGAAGGCCAAGGGGGCCAAGAGTGTCCCCCATCACAAGGGCACTTCGGACATGATGTCCGAAGACAGTGAAGCTCATTCCTCTGTCCTTGAGGACAATGGCGAGGAAGAGGAGGAGGAGGAGGAGGAAAACAACGCTCCCCCTGAGGAGAGGAAGAAGAAGAGGGCGGCTCCGGCGCATCCGGAGGCGGAAATGCCCAAGAAGAGGAAGAGCGTCCCAGTGGTCAACACCACGTGGGACGTTGATAGCAGTCCGGAGAGGCGCCCCCGTACTAAGCCCCAGGCCGCATCGTAAGTGACATGGCTTGCTCATGCGCACATCCGGCCCTTTCTCTTCATTATCTTGACATAGTTAATTGTGCTATTGCAGTCCGGCCCGCGACCTTATCCAGCGATCCTCATCTGGAGGTTTGTTGGCTCCGTCGGAGATGGCGAGCATGTCGTTGCCGCCTGCTTATTCCCCCGGGGCCAGGGACGACATCGAAATGTTAGCCCAGAGGACCGCTCCGAACCGGGGAGGAGCCCAGGACACTGTTCGGGAGGCACCACAAGGCGAGACCTCCACTACTAGACACATGGGGGAGCCGATCCCCATGGAGGTTAGCGAAGAGGGCCGCATCCAGTTCGGCCCTCAGCCAAATACGATTCCAGAGGCCCATATGGCTCCGAAGTCGGCGAGCAGCCCCCTTTGAAGGAGGGGGATGCGCCGCTTCCACTAGCAGCCCTTGTACATCCAGGGGCGTCGGATAACCTGTTGGAGGTGCTTCGAGGCGCCTCCGTCGTGGACGAGCACCATGTCCTTATGGGTGCGGTGATCGAGAAGATTCAGTCCGCCAAGAGTGGACTGAATGAAGCCTGCAGCAGCCTGTTGACAGGTTTCGAGGCAAGAAAGAGAAAAACGTAAAATTTCCGGTGTTCGGCAAGAAGAACCGGACAGAGGATTGATACGTCTCCAACGTATCTATAATTTTTGATTGCTCCATGCTATATTATCTACTGTTTTAGGCAATATTGGGCTTTATTATCTAGTTTTATATTACTTTGGGGACTAACCTATTAACCGAAGGCCCAACCCAGATTTGCTATTTTATGCCTATTTCAGTGTTTTGAAGAAAAGGAATATCAAACGGAGTCGAAACGGAATGAAATCAACTGGAGAAGTTATTTTTGGAACGAAAGCCACCGGATAGACTTGGACTCCACGTCAGGAGATACGGGAGGTGCTCACGAGGGTGGGGGTGCGCCCCCTGCCTCGTGGGGCCCCCGTAGCTCCTCCGACGTACTTCCTGCACCCATATATATCATCTTACCCTAAAACTTCCAGAACGGAGATTAGATCAGGAGTTCCACCGCCAGAAGCCTCCGTAGCCACAAAAAACCAATCTTACCCACGGATACTTCAGGTGACATTGGAGTATCTAGGTGACATTAGGGTTTTGGTTGATTTGTGTCTTAAGGTGTTATTCTAGTACGAACTCTAGGGTTGTTTGTGACAATTATAGGAATAGCCCAACAGATTGATTGGAAAGAATAACTTTGAGGTGGTTTCGTACCCTACCATAATCTCTTCGTTCGTTCTCCGCTATTAGTGACTTTGGAGTGACTCTTTATTGCATGTTCAGGGATAGTTATGTGATCCAATTATGTTATTATTGTTGAGAGGACTTGCACTAGTGAAAGTATGAACCCTAGGCCTTGTTTCCTAGCATTGCAATACCGTTTACGCTCACTTTTATCATTAGTTACCTTGCTGTTTTTATAATTTCAGATTACAAAAACCTTTATCTGCCATCCATATACCACTTGTATCACCATCTCTTCGCCGAACTAGTGCACCTATACAATTTACCATTGTATTGGGTGTGTTGGGGACACAAGAGACTCTTTGTTATTTGGTTGCAGGGTTGCTTGAGAGAGACCATCTTCATCCTACGCCTCCTACGGATTGATAAACCTTAGGTCATCCACTTGAGGGAAATTTGCTACTGTCCTAGAAACCTCTGCACTTGGAGGCCCAACAACGTGTACAAGAAGAAGGTTGTGTAGTAGACATCAAGCTATTTTCTGGCGCCGTTGCCGGGGAGGCGAGGAAAGCGGCACTAACACCCCGTCAACTAAGCTCTTTTCTGGCGCCGTTGCCGGGGAGGTGAGTGCTTGAAGGTATATCTTTAGATCTTGCGATCGAGTCTTTTAGTTTCCTGTTTTATCACTAGTTTAGTTTATAAAAGAAAACTATAAAAAATGGAATTGAGTTTGTCTCATACGCTTCACCTTTTTAATATCTTTCGTGAGTATGATGGAAATGATAATTGTGCTCAAGTGCTAGAAGAAGAAATCTATAAAATGTTTGGCACTAAATATTTGAATGATGAGCATGATTGCAATGTTGTTAGTATGAATTCCTTGAATATCTATGATGCTAATGATATGCAAAGCCACAATCTTGGGGATGCTATGTTTGATGAAGATGATATTTTTGTCCCCCAAGTTTTGATGAGCAAATTTATTATGATGAAAGCATGCCTCCTATCTATGATGATTATTGTGATGACACGTATGCTTTAAAGAATAATGATAACCATGAAACTTGTCATCTTGATCTTAATTTTCAATCACATGATAGTTATTTTGTTGAGTTTGCTCCCACTACTATTAATGAGAAGAATTTTGCTTATGTGGAGAGTAATAAAAATTCTATGCTTATAGATCATGAAAAGAGTGCTTTAGGTGCTGGTTATATTGTTGAATTCATTCATGATGCTACTGAAAATTATTATGAGGGAGGAACATATGCTTGTAGGAGTTGCAATAATATCAAGTTTCCTCTCTATGTGCTTAAAATTTTGAAGTTATGCTTGTTTTGCTCTCCTATGCTAGTTGATTATTGTTCCCATAAATTGTTTGCTCACAAAATCCCTATGCATAGGAAGAGGGTTAGACTTAAATGTGCTAGTCATATTCTTCATGATGCTCTATTTATGTTTCAATTCTTATCTTTTATGTGAGCATCATTGAAATCATCATGTCTAGCTAGGGGCATTAAACGATAGCGCTTGTTGGGAGGCAACCCAATTTTATTTTTGTTCCTTGCTTTTTGTTCCTGTTTAGTAATAAATAATTCATCTAGCCTCTGTTTAGATGTGATTTTATGTGTTTAATTAGTTATTGTGCCAAGTAGAACCTTTGGGAAGACTTGGGGAAAGTCTTTGTGATCATGCTGTAAAAAAACAGAAACTTTAGCGCTCACGAGGATTGCTGCCATTTTTTATTGGAGAGTGCTATTTAGTTAATTATTTTTTCAGATGATTAATAGATAAATTCCTCAGGTCCAGCAATTTATTTGAGAATTTTATGAGTTCCATAAGTATATGTTTGATGCAGATTACTACAGACTGTTCTGTTTTTGACAGATTCTGTTTTTCATGCGTTGTTTACTTATTTTGATGAATCTATGGCTAGTAAAATAGTTTATAAACCATAGAGAAGTTGGAATACAGTAGGTTTAACACCAATATAAATAAAGAATGAGTTCATTACAGTACCTTGAAGTGGTGATTTATTTTCTTATACTAACGGAGCTTACGAGTTTTCTACTTTAAGTTTTGTGTTGTGAAGTTTTCAAGTTTTGGGTAAGGATTCGATGGACTATGGAACAAGGAGTGGCAAGAGCCTAAGCTTGGGGATTCCCAAGGCACCCCAGGGTAATATTCAAGGACAACCAAGAGCCTAAGCTTGGGGATGCCCCAGAAGGCATCCCCTCCTTCGTCTTCGTTCATCGGTAACTTTACTTGGAGCTATATTTTTATTCGCCACATGATATGTGTGTTGCTTGGAGCGTCAATTTATTTTTCTTTGCTTGCTGTTTGAATAGAATACCAAGATATGAAATTATTAAATGTTAGAGAGTCTTCACATAGTTGCATAATTATTCGACTACTCATTGATTTTCACTTATATCTTTCGGAGTAGTTTGTCATTTGCTCTAGTGCTTCACTTATATCTTTTAGAGCATGGTGGTAGTTTTATTTTGAAGAAATAGATGAACTCTCATGCTTCACTTATATCATTCTGAGAGTCTTAAATAGCATGGTAATTTGCTTAAAATCCTAATATGCTAGGTATTCAAGAATAATAAAACTTTCTTATGAGTGTGTTGAATACTATGAGAAGTTTGATGCTTGATAATTTTTTGAGATATGAGGATGGTGATATTAGAGTCATGCTAGTTGACTGGTTACGAATTTGAGAAATACTTGTGTTGAAGTTTGTGATTCCCGTAGCATGCACGTATGGTGAACCGTTATGTGATGAAGTCGGAGCATGATTTATTTATTGATTGCCTTCCTTATGAGTGGCGGTCGGGGACGAGCGATGGTCTTTTCCTACCAATCTATCCCCCTAGGAGCATGCGCGTAGTACTTTGTTTCGATAGTAATAGATTTTTGCAATAAGTATGTGAGTTCTTTATGACTAATGTTGAGTCCATGGATTATACGCACTCTCACCCTTCCACCATTGCTAGCCTCTCTAGTACCGCGCAACTTTCGCCGGTACCATAAACCCACCATATACCTTCCTCAAAACAGCCACCATACCTACCTATTATGGCATTTCCATAGCCATTCCGAGATATATTGCCATGCAACTTTCTACCATCCAGTTTATTATGACACATTCATCATTGTCATATTGCTAGCATGATCATGTAGTTGACATCGTATTTGTGGCAAAGCCACCGTTCATAATTCTTTCATACATGTCACTCATGCATCATTGCACATCCCGGTACACCGCTGGCGGCATTCATATAGAGTCATCCTTTGTTCTAGTATCGAGTTGTAAATAAATAGAAGTGTGATGATCATCATTCAATAGAGCATTGTCCCAAAAAAGAGAGAAATGCCATAAAAAGGCCAAAAAAAATAAAGGCCAAATAAAAAAAGGAAAGGCCAAGGGGGGGGGGACAATGCTACTATCCTTTTACCACACTTGTGCTTCAAAGTAGCACCATGATCTTCATGATAGAGAGTCTCCTATGTTGTCACTTTCATATACTAGTGGGAATCTTTCATTATAGAACTTGGATTGTATATTCCAATGATGGGCTTCCTCAAAATGCCCTAGGTCTTCGTGAGCAAGCGAGTTGGATGCACACCCACTTAGTTTCTTTTTGAGCTTTCATATACTTATAGCTCTAGTGCATCCGTTGCATGGCAATCCCTACTCACTCACATTGATATCTATTGATGGGCATCTCCATAGCCCGTTGATACGCCTAGTCGATGTGAGACTATCTTCTCCCTTTTTGTCTTCTCCACAACCACCATTCTATTCCACCTATAGTGCTATGTCCATGGCTCACGCTCATGTATTGCTAAAAGATTGAAAAAGTTTGAGAACATCAAAAGTATGAAACAATTGCTTGGCTTGTCATCAGGGTTGTGCATGATTTAAATATTTTGTGTGGTGAAGATAGAGCATAGCCAGACTATATGATTTTGTAGGGATAGCTTTCTTTGGCCATGATATTTTGAGAAGACATGATTGCTTAGTTAGGGTGCTTGAAGTATTATTATTTTTATGTCAATATGAACTTTTGTCTTGAATCTTTCGGATCTGAATATTCATATCACAAGTAAGAAGAATTACATTGAAATTATGCCAACTAGCATTCCACATCAAAAATTATCTTTTTATCATTTACCTACTCGAGGACGAGCAGTAATTAAGCTTGGGGATGCTTGATACGTCTCCAACGTATCTATAATTTTTGATTGCTCCATGCTATACTATCTACTGTTTTAGGCAATATTGGGCTTTATTATCCACTTTTATATTACTTTTGGGACTAACCTATTAACCGGAGGCCCAACCCAGATTTGTTGTTTTATGCCTATTTCAGTGTTTCGAAGAAAAGGAATATCGAACGGAGTCGAAATGGAACAAAATCAACTGGAGAAGTTATTTTTGGAATGAAAGCCACCAAATAGAGTTGGACTCCACATCAGGAGATACGGGAGGTGCTCACGAGGGCGGGGGTGCGCCCCCCTAGGGCGCACCCCCCTGCCTCATGGATCCCCCGTAGCTCCTCCGACGTACTTCCTGCACCCATATATATCGTCGTACCCTAAAACTTCTAGAACAGAGATTAAATCGGGAGTTCCACCGCCAGAAGCCTCCATAGCCACAAAAACCAATCTAGACCCGTTCCGACACCCTGCCAGAGGGGGCAATCCTTCTCCGGTGGCCATCTTCATCATCCCGGTGCTCTCCATGACGAGGAGGGAGTAGTTCTCCCTCGGGGCTGAGGGTATGTACCAGTAGCTATGTGTTTGATCTCTCTCTCT
Organism: Triticum monococcum; assembly: GCA_034509565.1. Classification (NCBI taxonomy): domain Eukaryota; kingdom Viridiplantae; phylum Streptophyta; class Magnoliopsida; order Poales; family Poaceae; genus Triticum; species Triticum monococcum. The sequence goes on from CM067845.1 coordinate 446,030,913, forward strand.
CTCTCTCTCTCGTGTTCTTGAGGTGATACGATCTTGATGTATCGCCTGCTTTGCTATTATAGTTGGATCTTATGTTTCTCCTCCCCCTCTTCTCTCTTGTAATGAATTGAGTTTCCCCTTTAAGGTTATCTTATCGGATTGAGTCTTTAAAGATTTGAGAACACTTGATGTATGTCTTGCCGTGCGTATTTGTGGTGACAATGGGATACCACGTGATTCACTTGATGTATGTTTTGGTGATCAACTTGCGGGTTCCGCCCATGAACCTATGCATAGGGGTTTGCACACGTTTTCGTCTTGATTCTCCAGTAGAAACTTTGGGGCACTCTTTGAGGTTCTATGTGTTGGTTGAATAGATGAATCTGAGATTGTGTGATGCATATCGTATAATCATACCCACGGATACTTGAGGTGACATTGGAGTATCTAGGTGACATTAGGGTTTTGGTTGATTTGTGTCTTAAGGTGTTATTCTAGTACGAACTCTAGGGTTGTTTGTGACAATTATAGGAATAGCCCAACAGATTGATTGGAAAGAATAACTTTGAGGTGGTTTCGTACCATACCATAATCTCTTCATTCGTTCTCCGCTATTAGTGACTTTGGAGTGACTCTTTATTGCATGTTGAGGGATAGTTATGTGATCCAATTATGTTATTATTGTTGAGAGGACTTGCACTAGTGAAAGTATGAACCCTAGGCCTTGTTTCCTAGCATTGCAATACCGTTTACGCTCACTTTTATCATTAGTTACCTTGCTGTTTTTATAATTTCAGATTACAAAAACCTTTATCTACCATCCATATACCACTTGTATCACCATCTCTTCGCCGAACTAGTGCTTGGGGACACAAGAGACTCTTTGGGTGTGTTGGGGACACAAGAGACTCTTTGTTATTTGGTTGCAGGGTTGCTTGAGAGAGACCATCTTCATCCTACGCCTCCTACGGATTGATAAACCTTAGGTCATCCACTTGAGGGAAATTTTCTACTGTCCTACAAACCTCTGTTACTTGGAGGCCCAACAACGTCTACAAGAAGAAGGTTGTGTAGTAGACATCAAGAATCAATCTTTTTTATAGGAGACTAACGTAAAATGTATGAATAAGCAGGCGTCGCTATTGGCCGAGACCTCGCATGCTGCCAAAGTCTCTGAGCTGAGGCAGAGGCTGGAGCGGACCGAGAGCGAGCTCGGCGAGGTTAAGGTTCGGCTCCAGGAGAAGCAAGGTGAGTGACGACTTGTTGTTTGTTTAGAAAGGATAGGTGCTGTATATTGACTGATGTGTCGTAATATGTGTAGGAGCCACGACCGAGGTCGAGGCCCTGAAGAAGGCCCTGGGCGAGGCCGAGGAGAAGGCTATCCAGCAGCAAGCCGCCCGTAAGAAGTCCAAGGCCCGGGTCAAAGAAGTCCAGTAGGAGCTCCAGGATGCGGTCAAGAAATGCGAAGCCCTGGAGCATGATGCATCGGTTCAAGGGACTGAACTTGCTAAGGCTCGTCAGAGCGCGGAGACCGCATGGAATGAGGCCCAGGCCGCCCTCCAGGAGATCCAGGAGGCCAAGAAGATCACGACGGGTAAGGCATTTAAGATGCAAAGCAAGTATGCGGAGAAGCAGTACCTTTTACTAACCCGGGTTCGGAGTTCCCCAGGAGCTTTTGCGGATTTACCACGCAGTGTATCAGACGTCATGGAGTTCTATCAAGCCGAAGGAGGGGGTTCTACGGAGAAGCTATTCTGGTTGTAGTATGCGGCGCCAGAGCATCCCGTGTCCTTCACCGATCAGCTAAAATAGTTGGTGGAGCTGCATAGGGTGGCCGAACTAGCCATGAAGGATTTCATAATCTGGCTATGGCTAACCGAAGCTATGCCACGCAGCTACTTCGGACTCGTGAGGCAGATGGTGAACGCCTGTCCTTGGCTAGACGTCGTCAAGCGTTCTATGTGCATTGAAGGTGTGTGCATGGCCTTCGCCTATTGCAAGATGTGGTGGACGAAGATGGACGCCGTCGAGGTGACCAGAGGGCCACCGGAGGGCAAGGAACACCACACACCCGAACGGTATTTTGCTGATGTCCTGGAGGGGTCTCGCCTTGCGGTAGCACAATGTTCGCAGGACATTGTATTTGAATAAATGTATTCATGTTGCCTTTCCCTTGTATTATGAGAATAAAGCCTATTTTGTAATGTAATTTTGTTATGCTTTGAATTGTTTCCTCCTGTGCGGCCGTGTTGTATGTAATCTGAGGGTTGGCTAGTCGTCGGCTTTTGCCCTCACGTAGGTAGTACGGAGGTGTTCGGGATGGAATCTAAACAATCTTGATCCAATTGTATGGTCCTTGAAGCAGTTGTTTAGCGCAACGAACAAGGCAATCCGACTATACGGCTTAAACGCCCTCACTTAGCCATAGGAGTTTTATAATAAAGCATAGGTGCAGCCCTTGGTTCGAACCAGGGTGCTGTCAGCATCTGATCGGGAAGTGCCGACCTTTCACATAATGCGAAAAAAATCTCCAACTATTTGTGACCCTCGAACAGCTGACCGGCTCTCGCCGTATCATGACAGGCAGTTTTCGGCTTTCTCTACTGAGGTGCTCATCTGCTCAAGGCTAGGGCACAATCGCAGTAGTACTCCCTTTACTACCCTAGCCGATTTAGCAGAACGTAGGGTAGCAAGCATAGGAGCCGGGCAACCCAACTATTGACCAAAGACATGATTCAGAGCCAATGCATATAATGCTAAATTCGGGGTGCCGAACTTATCTTTAACGATTGTTCGGACTTTATTGTCGTATCGTGGGGCGATGGGGAGCCCCTGGCAAATATGTAACGTACTAGAGTGTACGGTTGCTAGGAAATAAGTAATATAAAGGAAAACAGAGGGAGAATAAAGATAGAATCTGGAGTCCTTGAGCTCGGCTCATGAACTGTTTCCATTATAGTTAGGTTAATGCGTCCAAGCACATTGGTACAAAATAATGCAATAAGCAACCGGCTATTTGACATGCCATGCCCGAAGGCGGGCTGCGCGTGGGTCCTGGAAAACGGTTAGCCTCTAGGGCTTCCCATGTACGCCTGTGCTCCGTGTCAATCCGATGTGTTTGTCATTTGACGGGATCATTAATCAGGCCGTCGAAGGAGGCCCCCATAGGAGAAACCCGAAACAAGGGAAAAGGAGATAGTAAAGTTATGTGTGTGTCCGGGATCGGTCTAGCCGAACCGTGGATCCCGGGATAGCTTGTGCCTCCGTCGATGCCCATGGAATTTTGAGTGCGTAGTTATGGACACGTGGTATGAATGCCACTACCTCATCGAGATTGGGACGGAGGCCGAATTGCTAATCGAGCTCTTGATGAGCCGCATTGTCCTATTGCAGTGTAGTCCGGACACTCTTAATGATGTCCAGGGGCTCGGCGGCCAAGCTATGATGCTGCTTGAGAAGGTCGCTTTGTACCTTTGCTGCTAGGGCGGCGGTGTGCTCCTCTATCCAGAGGGAGCGTTCTATGTTTCCGTTGACTGTTATGACGCCACGTGGATCGGGCATCTTCAGCTTGAGATAAGCATAGTGTGGCACCGCGTTGAATCTAGCAAATGCGGTTCGTCCTAGTAGTGCATGGTAGCCGCTACGGAAGGGGGCGATATCGAAGATTAACTCCTCGCTTCGGAAGTTGTCCAGGGAACCGAAGACCACGTCCAGCGTGATTGAGCCCGTGCAGCGGGCCTCAACGCCTGGTATGACTCCTTTAAAGGTAGTCTTTGTGGGTTTGATTCGTGAGGGATTAATGCCCATCTTCTGCACTGTATCCTGATAGAGCAGGTTGAGGCTGCTACAACCGTCCATTAGGACTCGTGTTAGGTGAAATCCGTCGATGATTGGGTCGAGGACCAGTGCGGCTGAACCGCCATTCTGGATACTAGTTGGGTGATCTTGATGATCGGGAATGACGACCACGGGTTGAATTTCGGGGCGACTCGCTCTACCGCTTAGACGTCCCGAAGTGCTCGCTTGCGCTCCCTTTTGGGGTAGCGTATATCATGTTCACCGTTTTGACTCGAGGGGGAAATTTCTTTTGCCCTCCAGTGTTCGGTTGCCGGGGCTCTTCGTCCTCGTCCTCACTTTGTGATCCCTTTTCTTTGTTTTCAGCATTTAACTTGCCGGCCTGTTTGAAAACCCAACAATCTCTATTGGTGTGATTGGCTTGTTTATCTGGGGTACCATGTATCTGGCACGGATGATCAAGTATGCGATCCAGGCTGGATGGTCCCTCACCGTTCCTTCTGTAGGGCTTCTTTCGCTACCGGACTTGGAGCCGATGAATCTGGCGTTAACAGTGGTGTCATCGGTGTTGTCGCCATTGCTTCGGTGTTTGTGACTGTTGCGCTGGAGCTTGCCGGAGCTGTTCTTGGCCTCGGAGGGGCCTGTCTCACTGGCTGTGTTTTTGCTACGAGCCAGCCAGCTGTCCTCACCCGCGCAAAAGCGGGTCATGAGTGCCGTAAGGGCTGCCATGGACTTCAGTTTTACTTGGCCGAGGTGGCGTGCTAGCCATTCGTCACAGATGCTGTGTTTAAAGGCCGCTAGGGCTTCGGCATCCGGACAGTCAATGATCTGGTTCTTTTTGGTTAGGAACCTAGTCCAGAATTTCCTGGCTGATTCTCCAGGTTGTTGAACTATGTGGCTTAAGTCATCGGCATCGGGTGGCCGGACATATGTACCTTGGAAGTTGTCAAGGAAGGCTTCTTCCAAGTCCTCCCAGCTGCCGATGGAATTCTCGGGCAGGCTATTCAGCCAGTGTCTAGCTGGCCCTTTGAGTTTCGATGGGTGGTATTTGATGGCGTGGAGGTCGTCTCCACGGGCCATGTGGATGTGGAGAATAAAGTCCTCAATCCATACTGCGAGGTCGGTTGTTCCGTCGTATGATTCAATGTTGACGGGCTTGAACCCCTCGGGGAATTCGTGATCCAACACCTCATCTGTGAAGCAGAGAGGGTGTGCGGCGCCTCTATATCGGGCCGCATCACGAGGGACCTCCGATGGAGTCCATCTGCAGTTATCGGCCCGGGTGTGACTAGGTTTGTCACGCCCGAATAGGTAGCCGTCATCCCGAGTCGGGAGGCGTCCTCGCGATCCGTAGATTGATCTGTTGTGTCCTTCTCTATTGTCCAGTTCCCGCTGAAGGTTGTATGTATGGTCTCGAGCTATTCTGTCCCTGTTTTTGCAAGGCGGTGGGGTGGGCCATTGTTCGGCCTGAGTTGCCGTTTTATCTCGACCGCGGGGTGGTCGGTCCGCCGCACTATCCCGGCCACGTGGTGGTCGGTCCGCATTGCGTGAGGGAGGTATGGGATCTGGTGCCTCCTCATCAAACTGAGGTAGCAGTCTGCGCTTTGGGCAACTCTTGGCTAGGCGCTTGAGGCCGTATTCTTCGGCTGCCAGGACATCAGTCCACCTATCAATGAGCAGGTCTTAATCAGCTTGAAGCTGTTGCTACTTCTTCTTCAGGCTTCTTGCAGTGGCTATTAGCTGGCGCTTGAAGCGCTCTTGCTCGAGGGGTGCCTCAGGCATGATGAAGTCCTCATTGCCAAGGCTCTCATCATCCTAGGATACTGGACGATAACTATCATTGTCTGGGTCATTGGGCATGGCATGTTTATTAGGGTTATCTTGCCCATTGTCTTGTTCCTCTTGTTCGGATGCAGCCCCGACAGGATCTTCATTGTTTTCGGCGTCGCCCAGAGTACTATTTTCTCTAGTGCCAGTGTTGCCATCATTTGGGCGACGAGGCTTAGAGCGGCGTTTAGGGCACCGGCGCTTGGACTGTGTCTCAGAATGTTTATTCCATCGTCGCTAGCTTTTTTAGGTGTGTCGACCATGTACACATCGTACGAAGAGGTGTCCGTCCAACGTCCAATGAACGGCGGGTCTTGACCTTGCTCCATGTCAACATCGTCGTCCATACCGTCGATGTCTTCGGAACCGTAATCAAGCACGTTAGTTAGGTCATCGACAATGGATATGAAGTGGGTGGCGGGTGGGAAGCGAAATTTCCCATCATTAGCCTCAGGATCGAACCGAACATAGTTCGGCTGTGAGTCCTTCTCCAAGGACAAGTTCTTTAAAGAGTTTAGCACATCACCCAAAGGTGAGTGCTGGAAGATGTCTGCGGCGCTAAATTCGAAAATCGATAACCAATCCAGCTCGGTGTCCGCAGGCGTATCCGGTACAGGACTTATAGCCCGAGACGAATCCGGAGTTCCATTGACACAAATATTGTGGGGTGTCGAGTCCGTGTGCGGCTCCAACGCCGCGGACTCTATGGCCTCGGATGGCACGATCTGCTCCGGTTCTAAGGCCGTTGCAGCAACAGTGACCATCTCCTAGATGTGATCCGATGACAGATTTAAGTCATGTTCATCGGGGCGAGGGGGAGCGATCGCTGCGGTCTCAAATCCATTGAAGATCAAGTCTCCACGGATATCCGCGACGTAGTTCCAGCTTCCAAATCTGACCTAGTGGCTAGGGGCGTAGCTATCGATCTGCTCTAGATGGCCAAGCGAGTTGTCCCATAGTACGAAGCCGTCGAACACGAAAATCTGTCTGGGAAGGAAGGTTTCTCCTTGGACAATTTTCCTATAGACGATTAAAGGGGCCATCAAACCTTTCGTCGACGACACAGTGGAACTCTCAATGAAAGCACCAATGTCGGTGTCAAAACCGGCGGATCTCGGGTGGGGGGTCCCGAACTGTGCGTCTAGGATCGATGGTAACAGGAGATGGGGGACACATTGTTTACCCAGGTTCGGGCCCTCTCTATGGAGGTAATACCCTACGTCCTTCTTGATTGATCTTGATGAATATGAGTGTTACAAGAGTTGATCTACCACGATATCGTAATGGCTAAACCCTAAAAGCCTAGCCTGTATGACTATGGTAATGAGTATATCCTTTTCGGACTAACCCCTCCGGTTTATATAGACACCGGGGGGGTCTAGGGTTTACATAGAGTCGGTTACATAAGAAGGAATCTTCATAGTCGGTCACCAAGCTTGGCTTCCACGCCAAGGTGAGTCCAATCCGGAGATAGGTACAGTCTTCGGTCTTCAAGTCTTCACAACCCATCAGTCCGGCCCATGGATAACAGGCCGGATGCCCGAGGACCCCTTAATCCAGGACTCCATCAGTGCCCCCTCCACAGATTTCCACCTCGGTCATGTCGTTGTAGTGCTTAGGCGAAGCCCTGCATCGGTAACTTCATCATCACCGTCATCACGTCGTCATCCTGACGAAACTCTCCCTCGGCCTCAGCTAGATCAAGAGTACGAGGGAGGTCACCGAGCTAAATGTGTGCCGATCGCGGAGGTGCCGTGTGTTCGGTACTTGGATCGGTTGGATTGCGAAGACGTTCGACTACATCAACTGCGTTTCATAACGCTTCCGCTTTCAGTCTACGAGGGCACGTAGACATACTCCCCCCCTCTCGTTGCTATGCATCTCCTAGATAGATCTTGCATGATCGTAGGAAATTTCTTGAAATACTACATTCCCCAACAAGTAGGGTATTTTATTTTCCCACACAAGAGTTCAACATCTTTAACAATCCCAAGTGGTGTGATGGTGTCTCTATTAGCAAGTTTAATAGTAACATCTATGTCTTATATTTCAGCGGGGGCTATGTCATTCATAATATCTTGATATAAGGTAAAGGGAATAGCACTCACCCTAGCAACTATGTCACATAAACCATGATAACAGTGATCTCCTATTTTAACTGAGACAACAGGCATGGCAACAATAGGTCTATGTTTATCCTTTTTATCGGGTTTGGCAATTCTAGCAGCTTCATCACAAAAGTAAATAACATGCCCATCTATATTTTCTTCCAGGAGATCCTTAACCATAGCAACACTAGGTTCTACTTTGATTTGTTCAGCTAGCTTAGGTGTTCTAATGTAACTTTTGTTGACCATAGTTGAAACTTTAGCATGTTCCTTCATCCTAACAGGGAAAGGTGGGTTCTCAATATAAGCAGTAGGAACAACTGATCAACATTATAAATAATAGTTTCATCTTTAGCTATTACCGGTTCTTTAATTTCTTCCTTAAAAGGTGGGTGATATTTAAACCACTTCTCCTTGGGGAGATCAACATGAGTAGCAAATGATTCACAAAAGGAGTCTACTATCTCAGAGTCAAGTCCATATTTAGTGCTAAACTTTTGAAAAGCATCGGTATTCGTAAAAGATTTAACATGATCAAACTTAAGCTTAATACCTAACTCTTTAACTTCTCGAGTTCCCAATATTCAGAGTTTCATTGAATTCATTCCAAAAGATCCCACCAGAATTCAATAGTCTTCTTCATAAAAGAACCATCACGAGAAGTATCAAGCATGGATCGATCATTATGAGAAAGCCGAGCATAAAAATTCTAGATAATAATTTCTCTTGAGAGATCATGATTGGGGCATGAATATTACATTGACTTAAGCCTCCCCCAAGCTAGAGCACTACTTTCTCCTTCACGAGGCCAAAAATTATATATATAATTCTGATCACGATGAACTAGATGCATAGGATAATATTTTTTGGTGAAACTCCAATTTCAATCAATTCCAATTCCAAGATCCAATATCATCGCATAGCCTATACCATCCCAATGCTTTTCCCTTCAAAGATAAAGGGAAAACCTTCTTCTTAGTTTCATCTCTGGGTAAACCTTCAAGCTTAAATAATCCACAAATTTCATCCACATATATCAAGTGCATATCAGGATGTTCGGTTCCATCTCCTGCATCAGGATTAGCTAGCAGTTATTCTATCATACCCAAAGGAATTTCATATTCAATATTTTCAGTAGGTGTAGTAGGTTGAGGGGTAACTAATTGTGGTTCCGGTCGACGTGAAGATACCCCAAACAAACCCCTCAAAGGATTGTTCTCCATAGTAACAAGTGACAATAAATTTCAGGATATGGTAATAATTTTTCCTTACCAAGAGTGCTTCACTCCCCAGCAACGGTGCTAGAAAAGAGCCTCGATGACCCACAAGTATAGGGGATCAATTGTAGCCTTTTTTATAAGTAAGAGTGTCGAACCCAACGAGGAGCAGAAGGAAATCACAAGTCGTTTTCAGTAAGGTAATGTCTACAAGCGCTGAAATTGTAAGTAACATAGTAGTTTGATAGCAAGATAATTTGTAATGAGGAAGTAACAATAATAGTAAAAAAAGTGCAGCAAGGCATCCCAATCCTTTTGAGCCAAAGGACAGGCCAAAGTGGTCTCTTACGGTAAGCAAAGCGTTCTAGAGGGTACATGGGAATTTCATCTAGTCACTTTCATCAGGTTGGTTCGATTCATGTTCGCTACTTTGATAATTTGATATGTGGGTGGACCAGTGCTTCGATGCTGTTCTTACTTGAACAAACCTCCTACTTACGATTAACCCCCTCGAAAGCATCTGCAACTACGAGAAAAGTATTAAGAATAAATTCTAACCATAACATTAAACTTTTGGATCCAATCTGTCCCTTACGGAATAGCCACAAACTAGGGTTTAAGCTTCTGTCACTCTCGCAACCCATCATCTAATTACTACTCCACAATGCCTTCCCTTAGGCCCAAATATGGTGAAGTGTCATGTAGTCGATGTTCACATGACACCACTAAGGGAATCACAACATACATATTATCAAAATATCGAACACATATCAAGTTCACATGATTACTTGTAACAAGATTTCTCCAGTGACCTCAAGAACAAAAGTAACAACTCACAAATGATAATCATGCTCAAGATTAGAGGGGTATTAAATAGCATATTGGATCTGAACATATAATCTTCCACCAAATAAACCATATAGTAATCAACTACAAGATGTAATCAACACTACTAGTCACTCACAAGTACCTATCTGAGGTTCCGGTACAAAGATTGAACACAAGAGATTAACTAGGGTTTGAGAGGAGATCGTGCTGTTGAAGATGTTGATGGATATTGCCCTCCCCAAGATGGGAGAGTTGTTGGTGATGATGATGATGATGATTTCCCCCTCCGGGAGGGAAGTTCCCCCGGTGGAATCGCTCCGCCGGAGGGCAAAAGTGCTCCTGCCCAAGTTCCGCCTCAAGATGGCGGCGCTCCGTCCCGAAAGTCCTCGCTTTATTTTTTTCTAGGTCAAAATGACTTATATACCAGAAGAGGGGCACCGAAGGAGGGCTGGGCGGAGCACAACCCACCAGGGCGCGCGTGGGGGGGCATGCGTGCCCTGGTGTCTTGTGCTCACCAGGTGGCCCCCTCTGGTGGTTATTTGCTCCAATATTTATTATTTATTCCATAAAAAATCCTCGTGAAGTTTCAACTCATTTGGAATTGTGCAGAATAGGTAGCCTGATGTAGCTTTTTCAGGTCCAGATTTCCAGCTGCCGAAATTCTCCCTCTTTGTGGGTACCTTGAAAATTATGGGAGAAAAGGCATTAGAATTACTCCAAAAAGCATTATTATGCATTAAAACATTATAAATAACAACAGATAAACATGATGCAAAATGGATGTATCAGTGCTTAGGTGTTGTTCTTATTTGAACAAATCTCCTACTTATGATTAACCCCCCCCCCCCCCCCCAAGCACCCGCAACTACGAGAAAAGTATTAAGATAAAATCTAACCATAGCATTAAACTTTTGGATCTAAATTGGTCCCTTTCGAAGTAGCGCATAAACTAGGGTTTAATCTTCTATCACTCTAGCAACACATCATCTAATAATGATAACCCACAAGTATAGGGGATCACAACAGTTTTCTAGGGTAGAGTATTCAACCCAAATTTTTTGATTCGATACAAGGGGAGCCAAAGAATATGCTCAAGTATTAGCAGCTGAGTTGCAATTCAACCACACCTGAAAGACTTAATATGTGCAGCAAAGTATTTAGTAGCAAAGTAGTATGGAAGTAACGATAACCGTGGAAAAAGTAACAGTAGCAGTTTTGTAGTGATTGTAATAGCAGCAGCAACGAAAGTAACTTAGCAAAGATAATTATATGAAAAGCTCGTAGGCAATGGATCGGCAATGATAATTGTGTCGGATGATATATTCATCATGTAGCAGTCATAACCTAGGGTGACACAGAACTAGCTCGAATTCATTAATATAATGTAGGCATGTATTTAATATATAGTCATGCATGCTTATTGAAAAGAACTTGCATGACATCTTTTGTCCTACCCTCCCGTGGCAGCGGGGTCCTAATGGAAACTAAGGGATATTAAGGCCTCCTTTTAATAGAGAACCGGACCAAAGCATTAGCACTTAGTGAATACATGAACTCCTCAAACTACGGTAATCACCGTAAAGAATCGCAATTATTGTCACCTTGGGGTATGCGGATCATAACTCGTAATAGGTGTCTACAGCTTGCAAGATAGGATCAAGAACACAAATATATTCATGAAAACATAATAGGTTCAGATCTAAAATCATGGCACTCGGGGCCCTAGTGACAAGCATTAAGCATAGCAAAGTCATAGCAACATCAATCTCAGACCATAGTGGATACTAGGGATCAAACCCTAACAAAACTAACTCGATTACCTGATAAATTTGATCCAACCCATCACCACCCAGCAAGCCTACAATGGAATTACTCACGGACAGCGGTGAGCATCATGAAATTGGTGACGAGGGAAGGTTGGTGATGATGATGGTGATGAACCCCCCTCTCCGGAGCCCCGAACGTACTCCAGATCAGCCCTCCCGATGAAGAACATGAGGCGGTAGAGGCTCCGTATCGTAAAACGTGAGGAATCCTTATATGTGATTTTTTTCTCCCCGAATAGGGTTATATATAGATGGAGTTGAGGTCGGAGGAGGTCCAGGGGCCCCACAAGCCTTCTAGGCGCGCCCTAGGGGGGGGCGCCCCCAGGCTTGTGGCCTCTGGGTGGACCCCTGTGGATAATTCTTGCGCCAGTATTTTTTATATATTCCAAAAATATTCTCCATAAATTGTCAGGTCAATCCGAGAACTTTTATTTGTGCACAAAAATAACACCAAGGCAATTATGTTGAAAACAGCGTCAGTTTGGATTAGTTCCATTCAAATCATGCAAGTTAGAGTCCAAAACAAGGGCAAAATAATTTGGAAAAGTAGATATGATTGAGATGTGTCAACTCCGCCAAGCTTAACCCATTGCTTGTCCTCAAGCAATTCAGTTGATAAACTGAAAGTGACAAATAAAAACTTTTACAAACTCTGTTTAATCTTGTTGTTGCAAATATGTATAGCCAGCATTCAGATTTTCAGCAAAGATTATGAACTAACCATATTCACACTAACATTTATGTCTCACATTTACTCATATCAATAGCATAATCAACTAGCGAGCAATATAATAAACTCGGATGACATCACGTTTTCAAAACAATCATGATACAATATGATACAATGGTATCTCGCTAGCCCTTTCTGAGACCGCAAAACATAAATGCAGAGCACCCCTGAAGATCAAGGACTGACTAGACATTATAATTCATGGTAAAAGAGATCCAGTCACACTCATACTCAATATCAATTAATAACAAAGCATACAAATGATAGTGGTGCTATCTAACTGGTGCTTTTTTTAAGAGGATGACTCAGCAATAATAGTAAATAGATAGGCCCTTCGCAGAGGGAAGCGAGTATTTGCAGAGGTTCCAAAGCTCGAGCTTTAAAACAGAGATGAAAATAATTTTGAGCGGTATGCTTTCATTGTCAACAACAACCAAGAGATCGATCTCAGAATCTTCCATGCTAGATACATCATAGGAGGTTCCGAAACAGAATGGTAAAGTTTTTACTCCCCCTCCACCAACAAGCACACTCCACGGCTGATCCGAAACAATGGGTATCGTCCATAACAACAACAGTCCTGGGGGAGTTTTGTTTGAAATTATACTTTGATTTGATTTGAGCATGGAACTGGGAATCCTGAATACCAGCCACTTTCTCGTGAATGACAAATGAATAAACACTCATCGTGAGAATAACCCACCTACCATGGATGATACTGACAGCCCCCAGTCGCTACATGAGTGATTCAGACATACAAATAGATTATTATTTGAATGTTTAGAGTTTGGCACATGAAAATTTACTTGGAACGACACGTAGATACCGCATATAGGTAGGTATGGTGGACTCATATGGAACAACTTTGGGTTTATGGAAGTGGATGCACAAGCAGTATTCCCACTCAGTACAAGTGAAGGCTAGCAAAAGATTGAGGAGCGACTGATACGTCCATTTTGCATCATGTTTACCTATTGTTATTTATAATGTTCTTATGCATAATAATGCATTTTGGAGTAATTATAATGCCTTTTCTCTCATAATATGCAAGGATCACACAAAGAGGGAGAATACCGGCAGTTGGAATTCTGTACCTGAAAAAGCTACGTCAGGCTACCTATTCTGCACAACTCCAAATGAGCTGAAACTTCACCGGGATTTTTTATGGAATATATAAGAATTATTGGGGCAAATAACTACCAGAGGGGACCCACCAGGTGGGCACAACCCACCTGGGGGCGCTAGGGAGCCCATGCACGCCCTGGTGGGTTGTGCCCTCCTTGGCCCACCTCCGGTGCTCCTCTTCTGGTATATAAGTCATTTTGACCTAGAAAAATATAAGGAGAGGACTTTCGGGACAAAGCGCCGCCATCTCGAGGCGGAACTTGGGCAGGAGCACTTTTGCCCTCCGGCAGAGCGATTCCACCGGGGGAACTTCCCCGGAGGGGGAAATCATCATCATCATCATCACCAACAACTCTCCCATCTTGGGGAGGGAAATCTCCATCAATATCTTCAATATCACCATCTCCTCTAAAACCCTAGTTCATCTCTTCTGTTCAATGTTTGTACCGGAACCTTAGATTGGTGCTAGTGGGTGACTAGTAGTGTTGATTACATCTTTTAGTTGATTACTATATGGTTTATTTGGTGGAAGATGATATGTTCAGATCCATTATGCTATTTAATACCCCTCGGATCTTGAGCATGATTACCATTTGTGAGTAGTTACTTTTGTTCTTGAGGTCACTGGTGGAATCTTGTTGCAAGTTATCATGTGCACTTGATATGTGTTCGATATTTTGATGGTATGTATGTTGTGATTCCCTTAGTTGTGTCATGTGAATGTCGACTACATGGCACTTCACCATATTTGGGCCTAAGGGAATGCATTGTGGAGTAGTTATTAGATGATGGGTTGCGAGAGTGATAGCAGCTTAAACCCTAGTTGACGCGCTACTTCGTAAGGGACTGTTTTGGATCCAAAGCTTTAATGCTAGATATGGTTAGAATTTATCTTAATACTTTTCTCGTAGTTGCGGATACTTGCGAGGGGGTTAATCATAAGTCGGAGATTTGTTCGAGTAAGAATAGCACCTAAGCACCGATCCACCCACATATCAAATTATCAAAGTAGCGAACACAAATCAAACCAACATGGTGAAAGTGACTAGATTTAATTCTCGTGTACCCTCAAGAACACTTTGCTTATCATAAGAGACCGTTTTGGCCTGTCCTTTGCCTCAAAAGGATTGGGCTACCTTGCTGCATATTATTTGTCGTTATCATTACTTTCTCGTTATAGATTATCTTGCTATCAAACTACTCGTTACTTATAATTTTAGTGCTTGCAAAGAATACCTTGTTGGAAACCGCTTGTCATTTCCTTATGCTCCTCATTGGGTTCGACACTCTTACTTATTGAAAGGACTATGATTGGTCTCCTCTACTTGTGGATCATCAGGGACCAACTAGAGAGCGACAACGGTCATAAACATGCATTGAGATTAACCAACATTGAGTGCAAGCATGAGTAGGATATAAATCACCATGAACATAAATATCGTGGAGGCTATGTTGTTTTTGTTTCAATTACATGCATGAACATGTGCCAAGTCAAGCCACTCGAATCATTCAAAGGAGGATACCATCCTATCATACTACATCACAACCATTTTAAAAGCATGTTGGCACACAAGGTAAATCATTATCAACTCGTAGTTGATTAAGCATGGCATGAGTAACTATAATCTCTAATTGTCATTGCAAACATGTCTCGTTCGTAATGGGCTGAATCAAGAACGACGAACTGGTCATATTTACAAAAACAAAATAGGTCGGGTTCGTACCTGCTTTTCTACATCTCAATCATTTCATCAAATATCGTCATTATTGCCTTTCACTTGCACGACCGAACAGTGTGGATAATAATAAGAGTGCACGTGCATTGGACTAAGCTGGAATCTACAAAGATTTATTCAAAGGAGAAGACAAGGTAATATGGGATCTCTGTTAGATCAACAATAATGCATATGAGCCACTCAACACTTTCATCATGGTCTTCTCCGCTCGACCCAAATAAAAAGAAAAGAATTTCAAAGAAACACGCTAAAATATTTTTGGAGTTTTTATTTTTCTGAAGAAAGCAAAGCAAGAATGAGAAAATTTATTTACACGGGAAAGCTCCCAACAAGCAAAAGAAGAACGAGAAATCTTTTTGGGTTTTCTTTTAGTACTACTACTAAATAAATAAGAAATAAATTAAAAAGAAGCGACAACTATTTTTTTTGGGATTTTCTCAAAGTTTTTCAAACACACAAGAAGAAAGCGAGAAAAATAAACTAGCATGGATAATACAATGAAAAAGTATGAACACCGACAACTGGAATGAGTGTGTGAACATGAATGTAATGTCGGTGAGAGATACGTACTTCCCCAAGCTTAGGCTTTTGGCCTAAGTTGGTCTAGGGCCATGGCTGGCCTGGCGGATATCCAAAGTTGTAGTCGGGTTGTACTGGGATGCGGCAGCTACCGCTTGGAGGGCGGCCTCATGGAGATGAGCGGCCTCCCCTGCTCTCTTATACTCATTTGTCTCCTCTCTGGTTACGAACTATCTTCGTTTTACCTGAAAGTAAAAGAAGGTAGGAGCAGGAAGCGTAATGTAGAAGACATGCTCCCTGTCAAAGATTAGTCGGTACACGAGGGACAGTTCGTTCCTCTCAAGAAATTGGTATCGTACCATAGCATTATAATCAAGGAAAGCAGGTGGTAACTCAATGTCATACTCTCTTATGGGTACCCCAAGATAATTAGCTAAATGGGTGGCATAAATCCTACCCAAGAAATCTCCATCTTTAGCATTATGATGTAACCTCCTCGCAATAATAGCCCCCAAGTTATATTGTTTATCACCCATTACCGCACACTTGAGGACACTAAGATCTGACGCACAAAGGTGGCTATGATCATGTTTACCATTAATGCATCTACCTACAAATAGAGCAAAATAATGTATGGCAGGAAAGTGAATGCTCTCTATGGTAGCTTGTGTAATATTTCTAGTTTCTCCCATAGTGATGCTAGCAAGGAAATCATTATAATCAGTTTTACGAGGTTCACTATGAATGCTCCATTGTGGAATTTTGCATGCATCATTAAAATCTTTTAGGTCCATGGTAAATGATTTATCATAAAGATCAAACAGAATAGAATGAGTAGTGAGCTTAGATGTAAATTCAAATCTCCACACAAAGGAATCAGTGAGGTGATAGTACTACCGACACTTATCTAACATGAAGTCCTCAAGGCCAGCATTTTGTATGTATGCATCAAACTCCTCCTTGTAGCCTGCATGATCCATGAATTGACCCAACGGCCACTCACTACTGGAATCAGCAGATTTGCCGTCTGCCCACTATTTGTCGTCCGCTAGCGGACGACAAAGGTAGGCTTTGCCATCAGCCACCAGAAAGCGGACGATAAAGAGGCAGCAGACAGCAAAGTGTGTGTTTGTCGTCAGCCTTTTCTTTGCCATCTGCTAGCTGATGGCATAGAAGCTTTGCCGTCTGCTAGCAGACGGCAAAGAGGGTGGGTGGCGGGCTAACAAGAACGACCTAACGACCACTTTCTTTGCCGTCTGCTAGCGGACAACAAAGCTTCTTTGCCGTCTGCTAGCGGACGGCAAATCTTCTTTGCCGTCCGCCAGCAAACGACAAAGAAAGTGGCCATTTTAATGGCCGCTTCCCCCGGCCCCACCCCACTAGGTAGGCTCTTTGTCGTCTGCTAGCAGACGGCAAAGAGCTGTGACCTAGCAGAAAAGAGGTCGCGCCCGCAACCCACCCTCCTCTCTCTCTCTCCCTCTCTCTCCCTCTCTCTCTCTACCCTCACCACCCGCGCCGCCGCCCCGGGCCCGAGCCTTCCCCGCCCCCGACCGCCTCGGTCCCGAGCCTTCCCCACGCCCAACCGCGGCTGACTGCCCCGGCGCCCGCCCCACCCAGCTCGCCGCCCTAGTGGTACCTTGCTCCTGTCGCCCCGCCGCCTGCCGCCCTGGTGGTACTTGATACGTCTCCAACGTATCTATAATTTTTATTGTTCCATGCTATTATATTATATGTTTTGGATGTTTAATGGGCTTTATTATTCACTTTTATATTATTTTTGGGACTAAGCTATTAACTGAAGGCCCAGTGCAAATTGCTGTTTTTTTTGCCTATTTCAGTGTTTGGCAGAAAAGGAATATCAAACGGAACGAAACCTTCGTGAGGATCTTTCTTGGCACAAACGTCACCCAGGAGACTTGGAATAGAAGTCTAGAAGTCCGTGAAGCTTCCATGGGGAAGGGGGGCGCCCCCCACCCTCGTGGGCCCCATGGAGCTCCATCGACCTACTTCTTTCGCCTATATATACTCTTATACCCTAAAAACATCCACGGGAGCCACGAAACCACTTTTCCACCGCCGCAACCTTCTGTAACCATGAGATCCCATCTGGGGGCCTTTTTCGGCGATCTGCCGGAGGGGGATTCGATCATGGAGGGCTTCTACATCAACACCATAGCCTCTCCGATGATGTGTGAGTAGTTTACCACAGACCTTCGGGTCCATATTATTATCTAGATGGCTTCTTCTCTCTCTTTGGTTCTCAATACAAAGTTCTCCTCGATGTTCTTGGAGATCTATTCGATGTAACACTTTTTGCGTTGTGTTTGACGAGATCCGATGAATTGTGGGTTTATGAATTTGATTATCTATGAACAATATTTGATTCTTCTCTAAATTCTTATATGCATGATTTGATATCTTTGCAAGTCTCTTCGAATTATCGGTTTAGTTTGGCCTACTAGATTGATCTTTATTGCAATGGAGAAGTGCTTAGCTTTGGGTTCAATCTTGTGGTGTCCTTTCCTAGTGACAGCAGGGCCAGCAAGGCACGTATTGTATTGTTGCCATCGAGGATAAAAAGATGGGGTTTATATCATATTGCTTGAGTTTATCCCTCTATATCATGTCATCTTGCCTAATGTGTTACTCTGTTCTTATGAATTTAATACTCTAGATGCATGATGGATAGCGGTTGATGTGTGGAGTAATAGTAGTAGATGCAGAATCGTTTCGGTCTACTTGACATGGACGTGATGCCTATATTCATGATCATTGCCTTAGATATCATCATAACTGAGGGAGTCCTGGATTAGGGGGTCTCCGGACAGCCGGACTATATCCTTTGGCTGGACTGTTGGACTATGAAGATACAAGATTGAAGACTTCGTCTCGTGTCCGGATTGGACTCTACTTGGCGTGGAAGGCAAGCTAGGCAATACGGATATGTATATCTCCTCCTTTGTAACCGACCTTGTGTAACCCTAGCCCCCTCCGGTGTCTATATAAACCGGAGAGTTTTAGTCCGTAGGACAACATACAATCATACCATAGGCTAGCTTCTAGGGTTTAGCCTCTCCGATCTCGTGGTAGATCAACTCTTGTAATACACACATCATCAAGAATAAATCAAGCAGGACGTAGGGTTTTACCTCCATCAAGAGGGCCTGAACCTGGGTAAAACATCGTGTCCCCGGCCTCCTGTTACCATCTGCCTTAGATGCACAGTTCAGGACCCCCTACCCGAGATCCGCCGGTTTTGACACCGACATTGGTGCTTTCATTGAGAGTTCCTCTGTGTCGTCGCCGTTAGGCTTGATGGCTCCTACTATCATCGATAGCGATGCAGTCCAGGGTGAGACTTTTCTCCCTGGACAGATCTTTGTGTTCGGCGGCTTCGCACTACGGGCCAACTTGCTTGGCCATCTGGAGCAGATCGAAAATTACGCCCATGGCCATCAGGTCAGGCTTGGGAGCTTAAATTACACGGCCGATATCCGCGAAGACTTGATCTTCGACGGATTCGAGCCCCTGCCTTGTGCGTCACACGGTCACGATGAGTACGATTCAGCTCTACCATCGGACTGTATTCAGGAGATCGCACCGGCAGCAGCTCCGAGCCTCAATTCGGAGCCAGTTGCGCCATCCATGGACGGGTGGATAAACCCTATCATGGAGGCCGCATCCTCAGCGGCGATCGAGCCGAATATCGACCTTACCCTTCACGAGAGCCGTGTGGCCAAACTGCCGGATCCTTCTCCAGCCACGGACTCCGAACCGCTTGCGCCCGTTCCTATCGGATCCGATTGGGCGCCGATCATGGATTTTACCTCCGCGGATATTTTTCAGCACTCGCCCTTCAGCGACATACTAAACTCATTAAGTTCTCTCTCCTTGTCAGGAGGATCCTGGCCGAACTATGTCCGGCAGGATTGGGATGCGGATGACAAAGAAATTCGCCGCCACCCACCACCCACTTAGTAGCCACTGTCGACGACTTAACCGACATGCTCGACTTCGGCTCCGAAGATATTGACGGTATGGACGAAAATGCGGGAGACGAAGAGGAACCACTGCCCATAGGCCACTGGACAGCAACCTCATCATACGATATATACATGGTGGACACACCCAAAGAAGGCAATGGCGACAAGACAATGGAGGATGACCCCTCCAAGAAGCAACCCAAGCGCTGGCGTCAGCGGCGCCACTCTAAATCCCGCCAAGGCAAAAGCGGTGATACCAGCACAGGAGATAATAGCACTCCGGGCAATGCCGAAGACGGCAACAATCCCCTCCAGCAAGATTTAGGGCAGAAGGATGGAGAAGCCAACCCTCCAGAGAGAGCAGCAGATGGAGAGGTGGAGGATGATAATTACATGCCTCCCTCCGAAGATGAGGCAAGCCTCGACGATGACGAATTCATCGTGCTTGAGGATCCCATCGAACAAGAGCGCTTCAAGCACCGGCTTATAGCCACGGCAAATAGCCTTAAGAAAAAGCAGCAACAGCTTCAAGCTGATCAAGATTTGCTAGCTGACAGATGGACTGAAGTCCTGGCGGCCGAGGAATATAAACTCGAACACCCCTCCAAGAGTTACCAAAAGTGCAGGTTGCTACCCCGACTGGAGGAGGAAGCACCAAAACCTACATCTCCAGCGTATGATGCGGCTGATCGGCCACCTCGTGGCCACGACAGAGAGACATTCCAGCCAAAAGATCAGCCCGCACCCCGACGCCATTCAAATAAAAAGGCATGGGGAAATACGCCAGACTTGCGAGACGTATTGGAGGACAAAGCAAAACATGCAAGATCGATCTATGGATCACGAGGGCGCGCCACTATGCGAGACGATAATCGTCACGCCGGATACAGTAGAAGTAAGTCCGGCCGGGCCGAACACAGCGGGCAAGACTCATTCGAGCTGTGTCGCGACATAGCCCAGTACAGAGGCGCCGCACACCCCCTATGCTTCACAGACGAAGTAATGGATCATAAAATCCCCGAGGGTTTCAAACCCATAAATATAGAATCATACGACGGCACAACAGATCCTGCGGTATGGATCGAGGATTTCCTCCTACATATCCACATGGCCCGCGGTGATGATCTACACACCATTAAATACCTCCCACTCAAGCTCAAAGGACCAACTCGACATTGGCTAATTAGCTTGCCAGCAGAGTCCATTGGCTGTTGGGAGGATCTGGAAGCCGCATTCCTTGACAACTTCCAGGGCACTTACGTGCGACCACCAGATGTCGATGGCTTGAGCCACATAATTCAGCAGCCAGAGGAATTGGCCAGGCAATTCTGGATACAGTTCCTAACAAAGAAAAATCAAATCATCGACTGTCCGGATGCAAAGGCCCTAGAAGCATTTAAGCACAACATCCGCGATGAGTGGCTCACCCGACACCTTGGTCAGCAAAAGCCAAAATCTATGGCAGCCCTCACGACACTCCTGACCCACTTTTGTGCGGGAGAAGACAACTGGGTGGCTCGCAGCAATAACATATCAAAGAACCATGGTATTTCGGATACCAAGGATGACAATGGCAGGTCACGTCGCAAAAAACATAAGCGCCGCATTAACAGCGACAATACCGAGGATACGGCAGTCAATGCCAGATTCAAAGGCTCTAAACCCAGTCAGCGGAAAAAGTCATTCAAAAGAAGCACTCCGGGCCCGTCCAGTTTGGACCGTAGACTCGATCGCTCGTGCCAAATACACGGTACCCCTGACAAGCCAGCCAACCACACCAACAGGGATTGTTGGGTGTTCAAGCAGGCCCGCAAGATAAATGCCGAAAACAAAGATAAGAGGTCACATAGCGATGACGAGGAGGAGCCCCGGCAGCCGAACACCGGAGGACAGAAGAGGTTCCCCCCACAAGTGCGGACGGTGAACATGATATACGCAACCCACATCTCCAAGAGGGAGCGGAAGCGTGCGCTCAGGGGCGTATATGCGTTGGAGCCAGTCACCCCAGAGTTCAACCCATGGTCTTCCTGCCCAATCACCTTCGACCGCAGGGACCACCCCACTAGTATCCGTCATGGCGGATTCGCCGCATTGGTCTTAGACCCAATCATTGACGGATTTCACCTCACTCGAGTCCTTATGGATGGCGGCAGCAGCCTGAACCTGCTTTATCAGGACACAATGCGCAAAATGGGTATAGACCCCTCAAGGATCAAACCCACTAAAACAACCTTTAAAGGCGTCATACCATGTGTAGAGGCCCATTGCACATCCTCAGTAACACTGGAAGTGGTCTTTGGATCTCCGGATAACTTCTGAAGCAAAGAGTTAATCTCCAACATAGTCCCGTTCCACAGTGGCTACCATGCACTACTCGGGCGAACCGCATTTGTGAGATTCAATGCGGTACCGCATTACTCATATCTCAAGCTCAAGATGCCAGGACCTCGGGGGGTCATCACAGTCAATGGAAACACAGAGGGCTCTCTCCGCACGGAGGAGCACACTGCGGCCCTCGCAGCAGAAGCGCAAAGCAGCCTCTTAAGGCAATCCACTAGTTCGGCGATTAAGGACCCGGACACCTTCAAGCGCGCCCGGAGTAATTGGCAATAGGACCGCCTGGCACATTCTGAGCTTGCATAGCAATGTGGCCCCCACCCCGATCCCCGCCAAACGGCAAAATCCGTGCCACACGTACATAATTATGCATTAAAAATACCATGGGCATAGGTGGGGAGGGGGCACAACTACAGCACGCCCCAGGACGCGGCTTAAACCACACTAGGGGCTTCCCGCTTTGTTATTTTTCTATTTCAGGACTTTAATCTCTGGAAACCCTGTCCGGCAGCATGATTGTCGAACACATGATCCAGCAACCAAGGAGGCAGAAAGCTACGTCACACCATGGAACTCCCAGGTGGATTACGATAACGAGCGAAATATTTGCTTTAATACTATTCCTCCGCTTGCCCTTGTAAGGGACATGTCAAACAGTCCTACTTTTTGCTTATCGCACTACTTGTATCATTCTGCTTTAACGCACCTTTTTGAATAAACAATGCATAGCATTAAGACTATTATTGCATTCTTCCTTTTTTATGGGTTTTTATCATTTATGCCACTAGTTGTGTCCCACTACTCAATTTTGCCATTAGAAGTTACAACTGCTCAAAAATGCCATCAATTCGTGAGATGCTTGCTCAAAAATGCCATTAGATATCTCAAAAATGCCATCGTTCTGTTAGATGTTTGCTAAAAAATGCCATTAGACACTGTTATATATATATATGTTCATTCACGACATCTAGCACCCATACACTCTGGTACGGCCAATACGCTAGGGGCTTAAGCATACCCCATAATGCGGCATGAGAAGTCCGAACACTTTCGACAGTGCGACACCCCGAACTTATAGCATTATAAGCATCAGCTCCGAATCATGTCTTGGGTCAATAGTTGGGTTTTCCCGGCTCCCATCTTTTGGTACCTTATGTTCCGCTATATCGGCTAAGGTAGCCCTGGGAGAAGTACTACGATTGTGCCCCGGTTCTGTTGGGCTAAGCACCTCAGTAGAGAAAGCTAAAATTGACTGTCATGATAAGGCGAGAGACTGGTCGCAGTTCGAGAGGTTTCGAGTCCCTAAAGACTTATGCCGCTTAGAGCGAGGAGTCAGCCCTATCCGGCTTAAGGCGTGTATAGCACCCCGAATGCGGCCTTCCGAATACTAGGGGCTTCGTCAAAATTTAAAATTATAGAATTCTATGGCTAAGTGAGAGTGATAACGCATTATAGTCCGATTGCCTTGTTCGTTGTGCTGAGCACCTCCCTCGAAGGACCCAGAAATGGGAACAAGAGTGCTCAGGTTTATCCCGAACACCGCAGCACTCGTGGCGTGGGGGTAGAAGCCAACGACTAGCCATCTCTCAGATTTGATAAACAACCGAACAGAAGGTAATATTTTAAATTCAAACAAGCATTGCATAGCGCATATGAACAAGTTTTCATAATATAGGATTACACGAGCAAGTTTACTCAAATATTACATCTTTCGTACACTCGTCCGCTACGAGACGGGCACCCTTCAGGACATCCTCATAGTACATCTCGGGGTGGCGATGCTCCTTGCCCTACGGCGGCCCTTCCTTCACCAGCTTCACGGCGTCCATCTTGGCCCGGTGCACCTTCGCACGAGCGAAAGCCCGGCGTGCACCTTCAATGCAGACAGACCGCTTGATGACTTCCAGCCATGGGCAGGCATCCACAAGCCGCCTCACTAGGCCGAAGTAGCTGTTGGGAAGGGCGTCGCCAGGCCACATCCGAACTATAAAGCCCTTCATGGCCTGTTCTTCCTTCTTGTTGAAAGCACAAGTGCTCCCCAGGTGGTTTTGGTAATCAATGACAACATATCTCTTGTTGGACTAACACTTTTATCCAGTATGTTTCAGATAAGTTCAAGAGTGAAGTGGCATGGACTAGAGGATGTGGAACCCCTTCAAAATGCTAAGGACAAAGGATTGGCTCAAGCTCCAAGCTCAAGACTCTACATTTTCTATTTTAGTGATCCAAGATCACATTGAGTCTATAGGAAAGCCAATACTATTAAGAAGGGATGAGGTGTTGCTTAATGGCTTGCTTGCTCAAAGTGCTTAGTGATATGCTCCAAAGCCCTCAACCACCTTCTCACTTCCAAATATGTCCCACACCAAATATCCAACTCGGCCCTACCGATTCTTTCTATCCGGAGCCACCGAGTTCATTTGACATAGCCACTGCCAGAAACCCTAATCAGTTCGATCTCACTGATGGGATCTCGGTCTCACCGAGATGGGCTTGCAAACTCTCTGTTACATATTGCAATATTTTCGGTCCCACCGAGATATGCAATCGGCCCCACCGAGTTTGTTTGGCCAACTCTCTGTTTCGCTTATTACCCAAATCGGTCCCACCGAGTTTGAGTAATCGGTCAAACCGAGTTTTGGATTTACCCTAACCCTAGCACATCGGTCCTACTGAGCTGATCCAGTCGGTCCCACAAAAAACCCTAACGGTCACTAGATTTGCTGAATCGGTCCGACCGAGTTTATCAATTCGGTCTCACCGAGATTGGCAAGTTGTGTGTAACGGTTAGATTTTTTGTGGAGGCTATATATACCCCTCCACCCACTCTTCATTCATGGAGAGAGCCATCAGAACATTCCTACACTCCTCCGGCCGCGCCGCAACTCGCCGCCGACGCTGCCCCTCGCCGCCGCGGCCAGCGCCGGCGACGCCCACAGCCACCCCGGTCCGTAACTCCTCCTCCACGCCCGCACCTACTCATGTGTTGAGGCCAAGATATTTCCATTCCCACCATATGAATCTTGATCTCTAGCCTTCCCAAGTTTCTTTCCACTCAAATCTTCTTTCCACCAAATCCATATCCTGTGAGAGAGAGTTGAGTGTTGGGGAGACTATCATTTGAAGCACAAGAGCAAGGAGTTCATCATCAACACACCATTTGTTAGTTCTTGGAGAGTGGTGTCTCCTAGATTGGCTAGGTGTCACTTGGGAGCCTCCGACAAAGATTGTGGAGTTGAGCCAAGGAGTTTGTAAGGGCAAGGAGATCGCCTACTTCGTGAAGATCTACCGCTAGTGAGGCAAGTCCTTCGTGGGCGATGGCCATGATGGGATAGACAAGGTTGCTTCTTTGTGGACCCTTCGTGGGTGGAGCCCTCCATGGACTCACGCAACCGTTACCCTTCGTGGGTTGAAGTCTCCATCAACGTGGATGTACGATAGCACCACCTATCGGAACCACGACAAAACATCCGTGTCTCCAATTGCATTTGAATTCTCCAAACCCTTCCCTTTACATTCTTGCAAGTTGCATGCTTTACTTTCCGCTACTCATATACTCTTTGCATGCTTGCTTGATATGTATTGTGTTTGTTAAACTTGTGCCAAAACTCCACTTCAACCTAAAGAAGTTAAAAACTGCAACTTTTGGTACTTAGTGTCTAATCACCCCCCTCTAGACACCTCTTCTCGATCCTTTCAATTGGTATCAGAGCATTGGTCTCCATCGCCTTGGTTTAAGCACCATTGGAGGAAGATGGATGAGTCTACTTTGGGGAGTCTTAGACATAGAGTGCCTATTCTTGATGGAGAATATTTTAATGATTGGAAAAATGAAATGCTTGAGATTTTCAATGAATATCACTTGAACAAGTATATTGCTAGCCCTTGTGTACCTCATGTTGATCCCATGCATCCTACTCTTGATGAGTCAATTGACATGATTCGCAATCTTAGAACTGTTAATCTTATCACTAGAGGCTTGCCTAGAAACTTGATTGGATGTTTGCCTACTCCTAAGTGTGCCTACACCATATGGAAATTTCTTGAGGAACTCTTTCCAAATTATTCCTTGAAAGATCTAGATGAAATCCTCCATAAGTCTATTGCCTTGATTAAGATGAGTTCCAATGACCCCAAATTTGGTGACTGCTTATTTGAGCTTACTAATCTTACGAGTGCCAAAGGAGATGTTGGAATCATTAGCAATATCATTTCCAGAGCTATTAGAATTCATAAAGATAACTATAGAAATGATCATTTATCTAATGAATTACCCTCTCTAGGAATTGATCATTCACAAGATGATGTTGAACATGGATACTCTGATGAGGATGATGATGATAGTGACTATGATCTCGATGATGCAATGAGACACTTTGGTCTTATGGCAAATCTTCGCTGCTACATGGCTGGAGGAAAGGAATGGGTCCTTGATAGTGGATGTACTAATCATATGACCGGAGATGAAGACATGTTCCATGAGCTTGCTGGAAACGACGGCCCTTGAAAGTATGTCACTTTTGGTGCTAATTCAAAGGGTAAGGTGGTTGGCCTTGGTAAGGTGGCCATCTCACATGATAGCTCCATACAAAATGTCATGCTCGTTGAATCTCTTGGCTACAATTTACTTTCAGTATCTAGACTTGCTGATTTCGGTTTCAATGTCCTATTTACTGAAGTAGACTGCCAAGTGTTTCATAGAGATAATCATAAAATGGTATTTACCGGTATACGTAGAGGACATCTTTACATTGTTGATTTCACTAAAATGGCTCAACCTAGACCTTGCTTAATTGCTAAATATTCTAATGGCTAGTTGTGGCATAGAAGGCTAGGCCATGTGGGCATGTGAAACCTTGACAAACTCATTAAAGGAAATCATATCCTTGGCGTTAACGATGTCATATTTGACAAGGATAGACTTTGTAGTGCTTGTCAAGCAGGGAAACAAGTTGGAGGAAGTCATCGCGCTAAGAACATCATGACCACAAGAAGACCACTCGAGCTACTTCACATGGATCTCTTTGGTCCAAATGCCTACAAGAGTCTCGGTGGTAACTCGTTTGGTCTAGTCATAGTTGATGATTTTTCAAGATTTACGTGGGTATTCTTTCTTGATGACAAATCGCAGGTCCAAAAGATCTTCAAAAACTTTGCTAGGAAGGCCCAAAATCAATTTGACGTGAAGATCAAGAAGGTTCGGAGCGACAACGGAACGGAGTTCAAGAACGCAAATGTGGACACCTTTCTTGACGAAGAAGGGATTACACATGAGTTCTTGGCTACGTACACACCTCAACAAAATGGAGTCATTGAGAGGAATAACTGGACTCTTATCGAAATGGCGAGAACGATGCTTGATGAGTACAAGACGCCAAAACATTTTTGGGCGGAAGCGGTTGAGACAACTTGTCATGCAACAAATCGCTTGTACCTTCACAAGCTACTCGGCAAGACGGCATACGAGGTCCTCACCGGTAACAAACCCCAAGTTGGATACTTTCGAGTATTCGGCTCAAAGTGCTACATTCTTGACAAGCATCGTCATTCTAAATTTGCTCCTAAGTCTCATGAAGGTTTCCTACTTGGTTATGGCTCAAACTCTCACACATAGCATGTCTACAACAATTTCACCCGAAAGGTTGAAGAAATGGTAGATGTGAAGTTTGATTAATCTAACGGCTCGCAAGTAGAGCAATTGCCAATTGATGTAGGAGACAAAGATCCCTCGGAAGCAATGCAAGACTTGTCTATCGGCAAGATTCGTCCAATGGAGGTGAAGGAGAGTACCTCGTCCGTCCAAGTGGAAGCTTCTACCTCACGACAACGTGAACGAAGAGTTGATACGGAAGCATCCACGAGTGGGACACACCAAGATGAAGAAAACGAGGAAGTGCACCAAGACGAACATCAACAACCTCCTTCTCCACCACGACAAGAGAACGACAACGCTAACAATGAAGAAGGCCAAGAAGAAGAACAAGATGAAGAAGATGTTCAACAAAGACCCAAGCAAAAGCTTTCACGAGTTCGAGCAAGAATTGCTAGAGATCACCCCGTGGAGCAAATCTACAATGATATCCAAACTGGGAGAATCACTCGCTCAAAAACTCGTTTAGCTAACTTTTGTGAACACTATTCATTCATCTCTCACATTGAACCTATGAAGGTTGAAGAAGCATTGGAAGATCCGGATTGGATAAACGCTATGCATGAAGAGCTACACAACTTTGAGAGAAAATCAAGTGTGGACATTGGTTGAAAAGCCCGACAACAACCACAACATCATTGGTACCAAATGGGTGTTTCACAACAAGCAAGCTGAAGATGGACAAGTGGTTCGCAACAAAGCACATCTCGTCGCCCAAGGCTACACACAAGTCGAAGGTATGGACTATGGTGAGACATATGCTCTCGTTGCTAGACTTGAGTTCATTCGCATATTACTTGCTTATGCTAATCACCATGATATCACCTTGTACCAAATGGACATTAAAAGTGCTTTTCTGAATGGTGACATAGAGGAGGAAGTTTATGTTAAGAAACCTCCCGGATTTGTCAATCCTAAGAAACCTAATCATGTCTACAAACTTCACAAAGCCCTTTATGGTCTTAAACAAGCTCCTAGAGCATGGTATAAACGCTTGACCAAGTTCCTTATTGAAAAAGGCTTTGAAATTGGAAAAATAGATTCTACTCTTTTTACTAAAAGGGTTAATGGAGAACTATTTGTATGCCAAATTTATGTCGATGATATTATATTTGGATCAACTAACCCTCATTTTAGTGAAAAGTTTGGGAAGCTAATGTCGGAGAAGTTTGAGATGTCTATGATGAGTGAACTCAAATTCTTTCTTGGTTTGCAAATCAAGCAAACTAAGGAGGTCACCTTTGTCTCTCAAATGAAGTACACCGAGGACTTATTCAAGAAGTTCAATATGCAAGAATGCAAAGGTATGACTACACCTATGCCTACTAGTGGACATCTTGATTTGACCAAAGATGGTGAACCGGTTGATCAAAAAGTTTACCACTCTATGATTCTTTCTTTGTTATATCTATGTGCTTCATGTCCTCATATCATGCTAAGTGTGTGCATGTGTGCACAATATCAAGCTGCTCCTAAGGAATGCCATCTTAAGGCTGTGAAGAGGATAGTGAGATACTTAATACATACACCAAATTTTGGCATTTGGTATCCAAAGAGGGCTTCCTTTGATCTTGTTGGCTACTTTGACTCGGACTATGCCGGTGGCAAGGTTGATAGAAAGTCCACTTCGGGTACTTGTCAATTCCTTGGTAGATCTCTTGTATCTTGGTCTTCCAAGAAACAAAACTCGGTATCCTTATCCACAGCCAAAGCGGAATACATTGCCGCTGGTTCATGTTGTGCTCAATTACTTTGGATGACCCAAACTCTTAAAGATTATGGGATATATGTAAAACATGTTCAATTACTTTGTGACAATGAAAGTGCTATCAATATTGCTCACAATCTCGTGCAACACTCTCAAACTAAGCATATTGAAGTTCGTCATAATTTCATTCGAGATCATGTTGCTAAGGGTGAAATAAACCTTAAGCATGTTCGCACCGATAAGCAATCAGCGGATATATTCACTAAACCACTTGATGAGAAAGTGTTTTGCAGGTTAAGAGGTGAATTGAACATCATTGATGCTTCAAACTTGGAGTAGGAACTCCATTGGATACATGCAAGACTTGAGCTTACGACTAATCACTTGATATTTCTCCTATGATGATTATCTTATGTCTTGAAAATTTGTGTCTTGCATGTTATCTAACCCTTGTAGGTACTAGGATGAATCTAATTCTATGAGATTGCAACTCACTCACATCTTGAGCAATCTCTACATCACCAAGTCTCTACACAATGGTCATTGATGACAAGGAAGCACTAAACCTCTCAAACCTATCCTTTGACAAATTCTATGTTGAGTTTCATGATTGTCATGTTGGATACACAAGTGCTCTTCCTTGCAAAAACTAGCCCATGTAGGTAGATGAACTCAAAATCCAAAGGGTGCTCCCAACTCTTGGTGGGCTACATCAACCTTGAGCAACCCACACAAGTTCAACTACATGATCAAGATCAACACCGCCACCCAAGGTATGTTATTCCATCTTAGAGTAGCTTTACTCCAAGTCATGAGTCAAAGCAACTTGACAAGATGTGAATACATCAAGATACTTAAACGAAAAATGGTAACCCCATTTTGAGCTTAAACGATGAGTACGACCTATGATCAAGTGATCTCACTTGACTCCTAAGTCAATGTACTCTAACATAGGTGACTTTGTCACCGCCCAAATCTAGATGAAGTTCTCTTGTGTTCTTTTCTATGTTCTTGCATTTGTCTCATGCATATTTGTTTCCCCTTTCAAAAAAAAACTTCATCTAGATCTTTTAGTCTCTTTTCTTTGCTTTTTGTTCTGCATTTTCTACATCCAATTCATTGCAAATCTTTGTGAGATCTTATTTGTCTAGTGAGCTGAGGTGACAAGTGTTTTTCTCTGTGATGAACTCGGTCCCACCGATTTCATGTTTCCGGTCTAACCGAAGATTTTTGGAGCAACCGAAGCATACAACTCGGTGACACCGATTTCACTGCAGGAAAAACATTTCGCCATTTATTCCTGCTTTATTCTTGATCCAGCTCCACTCAATGAATCTTGTCCTCTACAAGCATCACATTTACCTTAATGCTTTGTATTGTGATTCAAGGACCGAACCCATTCACAACAAATTCCAGAAGACCCTTCTTGGAAATTGATGTCAAAGGGGGGGGGGGAGAGAGATCACATCAAAGCTTAATTATATCTCTAGGGGGAGAGATCTCTAGGGGGAGGGAATACTCCAGGAAAGAGTAATCTTCAAGGATCCCAGATGCTTGATGTTCAAGAAGAGAGATGCCACATGTCTTCTTGGGGGAAAGACATGTTCATATGTGCTTATTTGCATTAGCTCTATTCATTTGTTTCTTTGAGATCTGTTTTTCTGTTCCCTATCTTCTCCCAGTATCCGATGCTAGATTCAAGGGGAGCAAGACATCCAAGGGAAAGAAATCTATTAAATTCTTTGCATATCCTTCTCTTTGGGGACATGTCAATATCTATCATGGTACTCTGTACTCACTCTACATGTCATCCCAGTCTTGGTACTCTTGTGGTTTCTTTTGTTTACTCTAGCTAGTGGGTGCATCTGTGTTATCTAACCTTCTTTACGCAGGCTCATCACATCCTAGCCAACTCAAGACCACAAGGTAAGTATATGCATCATAGTCATGTGAATGAGAATTTCTTGCTGATGTACACACTATTTGCAAGAAGGACTCATGAGCATGAAGGTACATTTTGAAGGAAATATGCCCTAGAGGCAATAATAAAGTTATTATTTATTTCCTTATATCATGATAAATGTTTATTATTCATGCTAGAATTGTATTAACCGGAAACATAATACATGTGTGAATACATAGAAAACTTAGTGTCACTTGTATGCCTCTACTTGACTAGCTCGTTAATCAAAGATGGTTACGTTTCCTAACCATGAACAAGGTCTTGTTATTTGATTAACGAGGTCACATCATTAGTTGAATGATCTGATTGACATGACCCATTTCATTAGCTTAGCACCCGATCGTTTAGTATGTTGTTGTTGATATTCTTCATGACTTATACATGTTCCTATGACTATGAGATTATGCAACTCCCGTTTACCGAAGGAACACTTTGGGTACTACCAAACGTCACAACGTAACTGGGTGATTATAAAGGAGTACTACAGGTGTCTCCAAAGGTAGATGTTGGGTTGGCGTATTTCGAGATTAGGATTTGTCACTCCGATTGTCGGAGAGGTATCTCTGGGCCTTCTCGGTAATACACATCACATAAGCCTTGCAAGCATTGTGACTAATGAGTTAGTTGCGAGATGATGTATTAAGGAACGAGTAAAGAGACTTGCCAGTAACGAGATTGAACTAGGTATTGGATACCGACGATTGAATCTCGGGCAAGTAACATATCGATGACAAAGGGAACAACGTATGTTGTTATGCGGTCTCACCGATAAAGATCTTCGTAGAATATGTAGGAGCCAATATGGGCATCCAGGTCCCGCTATTGGTTATTGGCCGGAGATGTGTCTCAGTCATGTCTACATTGTTCTCGAACCGTAGGGTCCGCACGCTTAACGTTACGATGACAGTTATTATGAGTTTATGCATTTTTATGTACCAAAGTTAGTTCGGAGTCCCGGATGTGATCACGGACATGACGAGGAGTCTCGAAATGGTCGAGACATAAAGATTGACATATTGGATGACTATATTTGGACACCGGAAGTGTTCCGGGTGATTTCGGAGAAAACTGGAGTGCCGGAGGGTTACCGGAACCCTACCGGGAGAAGTAATGGGCCTTATGGGCTTTAGTGGAGAGAGAGAAGGGCTGCCAGAGGTGGGCCGCGCGCCACCTCCTCCCTGTTCCGAATTGGACTAGGGGAGGGGGGCGGCGACCCCCCTTTCCTTCTCCCACTCCACCTCTTCCCCCTCCTAGTAGGAGTCCTACTCCTACTAGGAGGAGGACTCCTCCTTGGCGCGCCACACCTGGCCGGCCGGCCTCCTCCCCTTGCTCCTTTATATACGGGGGTAGGGGCACCCCAAGACACACAAGTTGATCCACGTGATCGTTCCTTAGCCGTGTGCGGTGCCCCCTGCCACCATATTCCACCTCGATCATATCGTTGTAGTGCTTAGGCGAAGCCCTGCGTCGGTACAACATCAAGATCGTCATCACGCCGTCGTGTTGATGGAACTCCTCCCCGAAGCTTTGCTGGATCGGAGCCCGGGGATCGTCATCGAGCTGTACGTGTGCTAAGAACTCGGAGGTGCCGGAGTAACGGTGCTTGGATCGGTCGGATCGGGAAGAAGACGTACGACTACTTCCTCTATGTTGTGTCAACGCTTCCGTTGCGATCTACAAGGGTATGTAGATCAGACTCTCCCCTTCGTTGCTATGCATCACCATGATCTTGCGTGTGCGTAGGAAATTTTGAAATTACTACGTTCCCCAGTAGTGGCATCCGAGCCTAGGTTTTATGGTTTGATGTTATATGCACGAGCAGAACACAAGTGAGTTGTGGGCGATACAAGTCACACTGCCTACCAGCATGTCATACTTTGGTTCAGTGGTATTATTGGACGAGACGACCCGGACCAACCTTACGCGTACGCTTACACGAGACCGGTTCCCTCGACGTGCTTTGCACATAGATGGCTTGCGGGCGACTGTCTCTCCAACTTTAGTTGAACCGAGTATGGCTACGCCCGGTCCTTGAGAAGGTTAAAACGGAGTCTATTTGACAAACTATCGTTGTGGTTTTGATGCGTAGGTGAGATTGGTTCTTGCTTAAAGCCCGTAGCAGCCACGTAAAACTTGCAACAACAAAGTAGAAGACGTCTAAGTTGTTTTTGCAGGGCATGTTGTGATGTGATATGGTCAAGACATGATGCTAAATTTTATTGTATGAGATGATCATGTTTTGTAACTGAGTTATCGGCAACTGGCAGGAGCCATATGGTTGTCGCTTTATTGTATGCAATGCAATCACGATGTAATGCTTTACTTTATCACTAAACGGTAGCGATAGTCGTGGAAGCATAAGATTGGCGAGACGACAACGATGCTACGATGGAGATCAAGGTGTCGCGCCGGTGACGATGGTGATCATGACGGTGCTTCGGAGATGGAGATCACAAGCACAAGATGATGATGGCCATATCATATCACTTATATTGATTGCATGTGATGTTTATCTTTTTATGCATCTTATCTTGCTTTGATTGACAGTAGCATTATAAGATGATCTCTCACTAAATTATCAAGAAGTGTTCTCCCTGAGTATGCACTGTTGCGAAAGTTCTTCGTGCTGAGACACCACGTGATGATCGGGTGTGATAGGCTCTACGTTCAAATACAACGGGTGCAAAACAGTTGCACACGCGGAATACTTAGGTTATACTTGACGAGCCAAGCATATACAGATATGGCCTCGGAACACGGAGACCGAAAGGTCGAGCGTGAATCATATAGTAGATATGATCAACATAATGATGTTCACCGATGAAACTACTCCATCTCACGTGATGATCGGACATGGTTTAGTTGATTTGGATCACGTGATCACTTAGAAGATTAGAGGGATGTCTATCTAAGTGGGAGTTCTTAAGTAATATGATTAATTGAACTTAAATTTATCATGAACTTAGTACCTGATAGTATCTTGCTTGTTTATGTTGATTGTAGATAGATGGCTCGTGCTGTTGTTCCGTTGAATTTTAATGCGTTCCTTGAGAAAGCAAAGTTGAAAGATGATGGTAGCAATTACACGGACTGGGTCCGTAACTTGAGGATTATCCTCATTGCTGCACAGAAGAATTACGTCCTGGAAGCACCGCTGGGTGCCAGGCCTGCTGCTGGAGCAACACCAGATGTTATGAACGTCTGGCAGAGCAAAGCTGATGACTACTCGATAGTTCAGTGTGCCATGCTTTACGGCTTAGAATCGGGACTTCAACGACGTTTTGAACGTCATGGAGCATATGAGATGTTTCAGGAGTTGAAGTTAATATTTCAAGCAAATGCCCGAATTGAGAGATATGAAGTCTCCAATAAGTTCTATAGCTGCAAGATGGAAGAGAACAGTTCTGTCAGTGAGCATATACTCAAAATGTCTGGGTATAATAATCACTTGATTCAATTGGGAGTTAATCTTCCAGATCATTGCGCCATTGACAGAATTCTCCAATCACTGCCACCAAGCTACAAGAGCTTCGTGATGAACTATAATATGCAAGGGATGAACAAGACTATTCCCGAGCTCTTCGCAATGCTGAAAGCTGCGGAGGTAGAAATCAAAAAGGAGCATCAAGTGTTGATGGTTAACAAAACCACTAGTTTCAAGAAAAAGGGCAAAGGGAAGAAGAAGGGGAACTTCAAGAAGAATGGCAAGCAAGTTGCTGCTCAGGAGAAGAAACCCAAGTCTGGACCTAAGCCTGAAACTGAGTGCTTCTACTGCAAGCAGACTGGTCACTGGAAGCGGAACTGCCCCAAGTATTTGGCGGATAAGAAGGATGGCAAGGTGAACAAAGGTATATGTGATATACATGTTATTGATGTGTACCTTACTAATGCTCGCAGTAGCACCTGGGTATTTGATACTGGTTCTGTTGCTAATATTTGCAACTCGGAACAGGGACTACGGATTAAGCGAAGATTTGCTAAGGACGAGGTGACGATGCGTCTGGGAAACGGTTCCAAAGTCGATGTGATCGCGGTCGGCACGCTACCTCTACATCTACCTTCGGGATTAATATTAGACCTAAATAATTGTCATTTGGTGCCAGCGTTGAGCATGAACATTATATCTGGATCTTGTTTAATGCGAGACGGTTATTCATTTAAATCAGAGAATAATGGTTGTTCTATTTATATGAGTAATATCTTTTATGGTCATGCACCCTTGAAGAGTGGTCTATTCTTGTTAAATCTCGATAGTAGTGATACAAATATTCATAATGTAGAAGCCAAAAGATGCAGAGTTGATAATGATAGTGCAACTTATCTGTGGCACTGCCGTTTAGGTCATATCGGTGTAAAGCGCATGAAGAAACTCCATACTGATGGACTTTTGGAACCACTTGATTATGAATCACTTGGTACTTGCGAACCGTGCCTCATGGGCAAGATGACTAAAACACCGTTCTCTGGTACTATGGAGAGAGCAACAGATTTGTTGGAAGTCATACATACAGATGTATGCGGTCCGATGAATATTGAGGCTCGTGGCGGATATCGTTATTTTATCACCTTCACAGATGATTTAAGCAGATATGGGTATATCTACTTAATGAAACATAAGTCTGAAACATTTGAAAAGTTCAAAGAATTTCAGAGTGAAGTTGAAAATCATCGTAACAACAAAATAAAGTTTCTACGATCTGATCGTGGAGGAGAATATTTGAGTTACGAGTTTGGTGTACATTTGAAAAATTGTGGAATAGTTTCGCAACTCACGCCACCCGGAACACCACAGCGTAATGGTATGTCCGAACGTCGTAATTGTACTTTACTAGATATGGTGCAATTTATGATGTCTCTTACTGATTACCGCTATCGTTTTGGGGATACGCTCTAGAGACGGCCGCATTCACGTTAAATAGGGCACCATCAAAATCCGTTGAGACGACGCCTTATGAACTATGGTTTGGCAAGTAACCAAAGTTGTCGTTTCTGAAAGTTTGGGGCTGCGATGCTTATGTGAAAAAGCTTCAAACTGATAAGCTCGAACCCAAATCGGAGAAATGTGTCTTCATAGGATATCCAAAGGAAACTATTGGATACACCTTCTATCACAGATCCGAAGGCAAGACTTTTGTTGCTAAATTCGGAAACTTTCTTGAGAAGGAGTTTCTCTCGAAAGAAGTGAGTGGGAGGAAAGTAGAACTTGACGAGGTAACTGTACCCGCTCCCTTATTGGAAAGTAGTACATTATAGAAAACTGTTTCTGCAACACCTACACCAATAAGTGAGGAAGCTAATGATAATGATCATGAAACTTCAGAACAAGATACTACTGAACCTCGTAGATCAACCAGAGCAAGATCCGTGCCAGAGTGGTATGGTAATCCAGTTCTGGAAGTCATGCTGCTAGATCATGATGAACCTACGAACTATGAAGAAGCGATGGTCAGCCCAGATTCCGCAAAGTGGCTTGAAGCCATGAAATCTGAGATGGGATCCATGGATGAGAACAAAGTATGGACTTTGGTTGACTTGCCCGATGGATCGCAAGCAATTGAGAATAAATGGATCTTCAAGAAAAAGACAGACGCTGATGGTAATGTTACTGTCTATAAAGCTCGACTTGTTGCAAAAGGTTTTCGACAAGTTCAAGGGGTTGACTACGATGAGACCTTCTCACCCGTAGTGATGCTTAAGTCTGTCCGAATCATGTCAGCAATTGCCGCGTTTTATGATTATGAAATATGGCAGATGGATGTCAAAACTGCATTCCCGAATGGATTTCTAGAAGAAGAGTTGTATATGATGCAACCGGAAGGTTTTGTCAATCCAAAGGGAGCTAACAAAGTGTGCAAGCTCCAGCGATCCATTTATGGACTGGTGCAAGCATCTCGGAGTTGGAATAAACGCTTTGATAGTGTGATCAAAGCATTTGGTTTTATACAGACTTTTGGAGAAGCCTGTATTTACAAGAAAGTGAGTGGGAGCTTTGTAGCATTTCTGATATTATATGTGGATGACATATCGCTGATTGGAAATGATTTAGAATTTCTAGATAGCATAAAGGGATACTTGAATAAGAGTTTTTCAATGAAAGACCTCGGTGAAGCTGCTTACATATTGGGCATTAAGATCTATAGAGATAGATCGAGACGCTTAATTGGACTTTCACAAAGCACATACCTTGACAAAATTTTGAAAAAGTTCAAAATGGATCAAGCAAAGAAAGGGTTCTTGCCTGTGTTACAAGGTGTGAAGTTGAGTCAGACTCAATGCCCTACCACTGCAGAAGATAGAGAGAAAATGAAAGATGTTCCCTATGCTTCAGCCATAGGCTCTATCATGTATGCAATGCTGTGTACCAGACCTGATGTGTGCCTTGCTATAAGTTTAGCAGGGAGGTACCAAAGTAATCCAGGAATGGATCACTGGACAGCAGTCAAGAACATCCTGAAATACCTGAAAAGGAATAAGGATATGTTTCTCGTATATGGAGGTGACAAAGAGCTCACCGTAAGAGGTTACGTTGATGCAAGCTTTGACACTGATTCGGACGATTCTAAATCGCAGACCGGATATGTGTTTACATTAAACGGTGGAGCTGTCAGTTGGTGCAGTTCTAAACAAAGCGTTGTAGCGGGATCTACATGTGAAGCGGAGTACATAGCTGCTTCGGAAGCAGCGAACGAAGGAGTCTGGATGAAGGAGTTCATATTCGATCTAGGTGTCATACCTAATGCATCGGGTCCAATGAAAATCTTTTGTGACAATACTGGTGCAATTGCCTTGGCAAAGGAATCCAGATTTCACAAGAGGACCAAGCACATCAAGAGACGCTTCAATTCCATCTGGGATTTAGTCCAGGTGGGAGACATAGAGATTTGCAAGATAAATACGGATCTGAATGTTGCAGACCCGTTGACTAAGCCTCTTCCACGAGCAAAACATGATCAGCACCAAGGCTCCATGGGTGTTAGAATCATTACTATGTAATCTAGATTATTGACTCTAGTGCAAGTGGGAGACTGAAGGAAATATGCCCTAGAGGCAATAATAAAGTTATTATTTATTTCCTTATATCATGATAAATGTTTATTATTCATGCTAGAATTGTATTAACCGGAAACATAATACATGTGTGAATACATAGACACACTTAGTGTCACTAGTATGCCTCTACTTGACTAGCTCGTTAATCAAAGATGGTTACGTTTCCTAACCATGAACAAGGTCTTGTTATTTGATTAACGAGGTCACATCATTAGTTGAATGATCTGATTGACATGACCCATTTCATTAGCTTAGCACCCGATCGTTTAGTATGTTGCTATTGATATTCTTCATGACTTATACATGTTCCTATGACTATGAGATTATGCAACTCCCGTTTACCGGAGGAACACTTTGGGTACTACCAAACGTCACAACGTAACTGGGTCATTATAAAGGAGTACTACAGGTGTCTCCAAAGGTAGATGTTGGGTTGGCGTATTTCGAGATTAGGATTTGTCACTCCGATTGTCGGAGAGGTATCTCTGGGCCCTCTCGGTAATACACATCACATAAGCCTTGCAAGCATTGTGACTAATGAGTTAGTTGCGAGATGATGTATTACGGAACGAATAAAGAGACTTGCCAGTAACGAGATTGAACTAGGTATTGGATACCGACGATCGAATCTCGGGCAAGTAACATACCGATGACAAAGGGAACAGCGTATGTTGTTATGCGGTCTCACCGATAAAGATCTTCGTAGAATATGTAGGAGCCAATATGGGCATCCAGGTCCCGCTAGTGGTTATTGACCGGAGATGTGTCTCAGTCATGTCTACATTGTTCTCGAACCGTAGGGTCCGCACGCTTAACGTTACGATGACAGTTATTATGAGTTTATGCATTTTTATGTACCAAAGTTAGTTCGGAGTCCCGGATGTGATCACGGACATGACGAGGAGTCTCGAAATGGTCGAGACATAAAGATTGATATATTGGATGACTATATTTGGACACCGGAAGTGTTCCGGGTGATTTCGGAGAAAACCGGAGAGCCGGAGGGTTACCGGAACCCTACCGGGAGAAGTAATGGGCCTTATGGGCTTTAGTGGAGAGAGAGAAGGGCTGCCAGAGGTGGGCCGCGCGCCACCTCCTCCCTAGTCCGAATTGGACTAGGGGAGGGGGGCGGCGACCCCCCTTTCCTTCTCCCACTCCACCTCTTTCCCCCTCCTAGTAGGAGTCCTACTCCTACTAGGAGGAGGACTCCTCCTTGGCGCGCCACACCTGGCCGGCCGGCCTCCTCCCCTTGCTCCTTTATATACGGGGGCAGGGGGCACCCCAAGACACACAAGTTGATCCACGTGATCGTTCCTTAGCCGTGTGCGGTGCCCCCTGCCACCATATTCCACCTCGATCATATCGTTGTAGTGCTTAGGCGAAGCCCTGCGTCGGTAGAACATCAAGATCGTCATCACGCCGTCGTGTTGACGGAACTCCTCCCCGAAGCTTTGCTGGATCGGAGCCCGGGGATCGTCATCGAGCTGTACGTGTGCTAAGAACTCGGAGGTGCCGGAGTAACGGTGCTTGGATCGATCGGATCGGGAAGAAGACGTACGACTACTTCCTCTACGTTGTGTCAACGCTTCCGTTGCGATCTACAAGGGTATGTAGATCAGACTCTCCCCCTCGTTGCTATGCATCACCATGATCTTGCGTGTGCGTAGGAAATTTTGAAATTACTACATTCCCCAGCACATTTCTCATATTTTCATCATTTGCTCTGATGCATATAGCCAAGATACATGTAACACTTTGCTACTCTATCCTAGTTATGCTCTCACATGCTTCTATATTACATATTCACATGTTTGCATACATGTAGGGGGAGCCTATGCTTGTTACATGTCTTTCCAAAGCTTTACTTACTATTCTATATCTTTATCTAAAGCTTTGATGTATGTTGCCATCAATTACCAAAAAGGGGGAGATTGAAAGCACAAGTGCTCCCCAGGTGGTTTTGGTAATTAATGACAACATATCTCTTGTTGGACTAACACTTTTATCTAGTATGTTTTAGATAAGTTCAACAGTGAAGTGGCATGGACTAGAGGATGTGGAACCCATTCAAAATGCTAAGGACAAAGGATTGGCTCAAGCTCCAAGCTCAAGACTCTACATTTTCTATTTTAGTGATCCAAGATCACATTGAGTCTATAGGAAAGCCAATACTATTAAGAAGGGATGAGGTGTTGCTTAATGGCTTGCTTGCTCAAAGTGCTTAGTGATATGCTCCAAAGCCCTCAACCACCTTCTCACTTCCAAATATGTCCCACACAAAATATCCAACTCGGCCCTACCGATTCTTTCTATCCGGAGCCACCGAGTTCAGTTGGCATAGCCACTGCCAGAAACCCTAATCAGTTCGGTCTCACCGATGGGATCTCGGTCTCACCGAGATGGGCTTGCAAACTCTCTGTTACCTGTTGCAATATTTTCGGTCCCACCAAGATATGCAATCGGCCCCACCGAGTTTGTTTGGCCAACTCTCTGTTTCACTTATTACCCAAATTGGTCCCACCGAGTTTGAGTAATCGGTCAAACCGAGTTTTGGATTTACCCTAACCCTAGCACATCGGTCCTACCGAGTTGATCCAGTCGGTCCCACCAAAAACCCTAACGGTCACTAGACTTGCTGAATCGGCCCGACCGAGTTTATCAATTCAGTCTCACCGAGATTGGCAAGTTGTGTGTAACGGTTAGATTTTGTGTGGAGGCTATATATACCCCTCCACCCACTCTTCATTCGTGGAGAGAGCCATCAGAACATTCCTACACTTCCAATACACATTTTCTAAGAAAGAACCACCTACTCATGTGTTGATGCCAAGATATTTCCATTCCCACCATATGAATCTTGATCTCTAGCCTTCCCAAGTTGCTTTCACTCAAATCTTCGTTCCACCAAATCCATATCCTGTGAGAGAGAGTTGAGTGTTGGGGAAACTATCATTTGAAGCACAAGAGCAAGGAGTTCATCATCAACACACCATTTGTTACTTCTTGGACAGTGGTGTCTCCTAGATTGGCTAGGTGTCACTTGGGAGCCTCCGACAAAGATTGTGGAGTTGAACCAAGGAGTTTGTAAGGGCAAGGAGATCGCCTACTTCGTGAAGATCTACCGCTAGTGAGGCAAGTCCTTCGTGGGCGATGGCCATGATGGGATAGACAAGGTTGCTTCTTCGTGGACCCTTCGTGGGTGGATCCCTCCGTGGACTCGCGCAACCGTTACCCTTCGTGGGTTGAAGTCTCCATCAACGTGGATATACGATAACACCACCTATCAGAACCACGACAAAAACATCCGTGTCTCCAATTGCGTTTGAATTCTCCAAACCCTTCCCTTTACATTCTTGCAAGTTAAATGCTTTACTTTCCGCTGCTCATATACTCTTTGCATGCTTGCTAGATATGTATTGTGTTTTTTAAACTTGTGCCAAAACTCCACTTCAATTTAAAGAAGTTAAAAACTGCAACTTTTGGTACTTAGTGTCTAATCACCCCCTGTAGACACCTCTTCTCGATCCTTTCACTTGTGCAGCTTGACCAGTTGCTTCAGCTGGTTGCTCAGAGGCATCAGGTGTTCGGTCCCAGTATACTGAGACCAGAACAACTTCTCCATTGAGCATCCCTCCTCGGCCTGGTAAAACTATGCGGCATCTGACACGCTGCGGGGCAAATCTGCGAATGCTCCTGGAGAGCTCCGGATTCGGGTAAGTAACAAGTAATTTTCTTTCACATGCTTGCTTTGCATATAGAATGCCTTAGCCGCTGCTATCTTCTTCATCACATCAATCTCTAGGAGGGCCTTTTGGGCTTCGGCCTTGGCACTCTTTGCACTCTCAAGGGCCGCGGCAAGCTCTGACTCTCGCGTCTTCAAGTCAAGCTCCAACGCCTCGTGCTTCGTCACGAGAGCATGGAGCTCTTGCTGCACCTTGCCCACCCGTGCCTCTTGTTTTTCCCGCTCGGTGCGCTCCTGGGCCGCTTTGTTTTCGGCCTCGGATAGCGCTTGCTTCAGGGTTGCCACTTCGGTCGTGGCCCCTGGCAAATCACTGATAATCCTGTCATTTTGCACTCGCATCCCTTTTATATATATACATATCTACATACTAGGTATTACTTACCTTTTTTCTCCTCGAGCTGCCTCTTGGCAAGGCCGAGCTCTTTCTTGGACCCTTCGAGGTCCTGCTTCAGTGCGGCGACCTCCGCAATTAGTGCGGCAGAGGCCAGCGGCGAAGCCTGCATACGCATATAGACATACTTATGTTAGACTCCTGCGATATTGTTTGATCCTCTATTCGGCTTTTCTTTGTGAACACTGAACAGAGCATCAGGGGCTACTATCTATGCGGTAATATTTTCCCTATATTTCAAATACTTACCTCAAAGCCTGTTAGAAGGCTGGCACAGGCTTCAGTCAGTCCGCTCTTGGCGGACTGAACCTTCTGGATCACCGCACTCATAATAGTGCGGTGCTCTTCGTCGATGGAAGCGCTGCGAAGCACTCCCAGCAGATTGTCCGGTGCCCCTGGATGGGCAGAGGACACCGGCACAGGCGTCTTGCCCCTTTTGGAAGGAGGCCGCCTGCCCGTGTTCGGAACCACTGGAGGTTCCGACGCGGTGTTCGGCTGAGGGCCGAACTCGGAGCCCTCGGGAGCCTTACTCCCTCTGCTCCTGGAGTCCGGAAGGTCGCCTTGAGGCACCTCCGGGATTGTCTCCCCTCGACCCGGTGCCTCTTAAGACAATACCTCGGCATTGTCCATAGGGCAAGGGGAGGTGGCAGTCGGAAGTGGATCACTATCCATATCCGACGAGTCCAAGGAGCCGCCC
Organism: Triticum monococcum; assembly: GCA_034509565.1. NCBI lineage: Eukaryota > Viridiplantae > Streptophyta > Magnoliopsida > Poales > Poaceae > Triticum > Triticum monococcum. The sequence goes on from CM067845.1 coordinate 446,074,124, forward strand.
GACGAAGATACGTCGATATGGGCTTGGGGCGGTCTGCATAATCATATTCGGCGTTAGGAGAAGCAGTGCGACGAAGGTATGCTATGAGTTACTCTGGTATCCGAATACTTACGACTTCGCCAGGGGCTTGGCCCTGAGCAGCCACTCGTCTTCGCCTTCGGCGGCGGTGGTGGAGTAGTCCGGAAGGAGGGTCCTCCCCTTCTTGGACCCTTCGCCCCCCCGGTCGGGGCGGCCTTCCTTTTCTTGTATCCCCCGACTGAAGGGGAGCATGTTCATCTTCCTCCTCGTCTTCGGGGGAGGGGTGCGTCGCAGAGTTATCGGACGATGAGTCCGATACCACCTGGTGCCGGGAACTCTTTCGGGTTCCCTTGGCCTTCTTTTTCTTCTCCGGCACCTAGTAAGGAGCCGGAGTCAGCATCTCCATTAGGAGAGCGTCCGTAGTGTCTTTGGGCAGAGGGCCGGACAGTTAATCTGCCCCGACGTCTCCATCCAGTCCTGTCAAAGGCATGGAGCTCATACCCCGCACAAGGTTAAGCTAGGGGAAATAAATATCCTACCGGATGTATAGAACTCACCGAATGCGCTAGGCGCTTCGCGCTTAGCGCGCGGTCCTCGGTGAGAGAGGGAGGGACCTCGGCACCCTTGAACAGCACCCTCCAGACGTCCTTTTGCGTCATGTCGAAGATCTCGCTTAGAGTCTGGTGCTGGGCCGGGTTGAACTCCCACAAGTTTAAATCCCGTTGTTGACACGGGAGGATCCGGTGGATGAGCATGACCTAGACTATGTTGACAAGCTTGAGCTTCTTGCTTGCCATATTCCGGATACATTTCTGGAGTCCGTCCAGCTCCACTGATGAACCCCAGGATAGGCCCTTCTCTTTCCAGGAGGTGAGCCACATGGGGATTCCGGATCGAAACTCGGGGGCCGCCACCTAGTTGGTGTCGCGCGGCTCGGTGATGTAGAACCACGCTGATTGCCACCCCTTTATGGTATCCACATAGGAGCCTTCAAGCCATATAACATTGGGCATCTTGCCCACCATGGCTCCGCCGCATTCTGCTTGTTGGCCTCCCACCACCTTCGGCTTGATATTGAAGGTCTTCAGCCACAGGCCGAAGTGGGTTCGGATGCGGAGGAAAGCCTCTCACATGACGATGAACGCCGAAATGTTGAGGATGAAGTTCGGGGCTAGATCATGAAAGTCCAGCCCGTAGTAGAACATAAGACCACGGATGAATGGATGGAGGGGAAACCCCAGTCCGCGGAGGAAGTGGTGGAGGAAAACTACCCTCTCGTGAGGTTTTGGGGTAGGAACAATCTGCCCCACAGCGGGCAACCGATGCGCGATATTCGCGGCTAAGTATCCGGCTCCGCGCAGCTTCTTAATGTGTCCCTCCGTAACGGGGGAAGCCATCCATTTGCCTCCCGCTCCGGACATGTTTGGAGAAGGTTGATGGGAAGGATGTGGACTTGGGCGTTGGAGCTCGAGTGCGCAAGAATGGATGAGCAAGGAAGAAGAAGGTGTGGGTAGAGAAAGGTTAAACCTTATCCCCTTATAAGGGCGGCCGAAACTATGTGCCCCCACTAGCCTGGTAAAACTCGCTTATCCCCCAAGCGCCATAATTGATGGCGCCGTTGGGTTACCCATGCCCGTATTGATGAGAATCCCATAATAAGGGGGACACGATCTCTGCTTTGACAAGACGTGTCAAGAAACTGCCTCGCGTTATGTGCGGGGCTAGAAAAATGGTTCGAATGATCACCGCACCATGGCATGATGCCATGTTGCCAAAACGTGTCAGCATATTAGATTTGTGGAAATATTATTCTCTCTACGGTGGTATGTGGAACTTATTTTGCAGGGTCGGACACTATCCTTTTATTCAAACTCTTCTGTGGTGTATCCGGAGGAGGAACCCGCCTTGCGATAAAGAAGACAACACTGCACACCGGACTCATCGTCATTGAAGCCTGGTTCAGGGGCTACTGAGGGAGTCCTGGATTAGGGGGTCTCCGGACAGCCGGACTATATCCTTTGGCCGGACTATTGGACTATGAAGATACAAGATTGAAGACTTCGTCTCGTGTCTGGATGGGACTCTACTTGGCGTGGAAGGCAAGCTAGGCAATACGGAGATGTATATCTCCTCCTTTGTAACCGACCTTGTGTAACCCTAGCCCCCTCCGCTGTCTATGTAAACCGGAGGGTTTTAGTCCGTAGGACAACATACAATCATACCATAGGCTAGCTCTATGGTTTAACCTCTCCGATCTCGTGGTAGATCAACTCTTGTAATACACATATCATCAAGAATAAATCAAGCAGGACGTAGGGTTTTACCTCCATCAAGAGGGCCCGAACCTGGGTAAAACATTGCGTCCCCTGCCTCCTGTTACCATCTGCCTTAGACGCACAGTTCGGGACCCCCTACCCGAGATCCGCCGGTTTTGACACCGACAATAACTATGCGCTTTTCTATCAATTGCTCGACAGTAATTTGTTCACCCACTGTAATATATGCTATCTTGAGAGAAGACACTAGCAAAACCTATGGCCCTTGGTCTACTTTACATCATATAAGTTTCCAATCTATAATTCTAGTTTACTATTTATTTTGCAATCTTTATTTTCCAATCTATACAAAAATACCAAAAATATTTATCTTATTATCTTTATCAGATCTCACTTTTGCAAGTGGTCGTGAAGGGATTGACAACCCCTTTATTGCGTTGGTTGCAAGGTTCTTGATTGTTTGTGTAGGTACTAGGCGACTTGCGTGTAGTATCCTACTGGATTGATACATTGGTTCTCAAAAACTGAGGGAAATACTTACGCTACTTTGATGCGTCACCCTTTCCTCTTCAAGGGAAAACCAACGCATGCTCAAGAGGTAGAAACAAGGATTTCTGGCGCCGTTGCCGGGGAGATCTACGCTCAAGTCAAGACATACCAAGTACCCCTAACAAACTCGTATCCCTCGCATTACATTATTTTTCATTTGCCTCTCATTTTCCTCTCCCCCACTTCACAACCTTTGCCTTTTCTTCGCCCTTCTTCCGTTCGATCTTTTGTTTGCTTGTGTTACCATGTACCTTCTTTTTGCTTGCATCTTCACTTGCTAAAAGTTTATGGATCCTCATCCACTTGCTAATCTTTTTAAAAGATCCAATTATGATGAACCAATTGCTAGTGAGTTGAGTGCACTAAATAATCTTTATGAGGTTTTGCTTGAAATTCGTGAATCTGAAAATTGTGATGAAGTGTTGAAAGAAGAAATTTATGAAGTGATTCACAATAGATCCTTGAATAAAAAGCATGATTGCAATGATGTCACTATAAATTCTCTTAGTGACAATTGTGTTAATGATATGCAAAACCTCAAGCTTGGGGATGCTAAATTTGCTATGTCTACTAATTGTCGCAATGATCATGATTGGGGTGATTCTTCTTATAATCTTGAAAATTTATTTAAGCCCCACGATGAATATGCTATTGCTAATAATGTTTCCAATAATATTGAAGGTGGGTTTGGAATAGTGTCAACTTTATATCCCACATATTTGGAGAATGTTCAATCTTATGAAGTTTTTGATAAAAGTGGGTTTGGAGAGCTCATGGCTTTAGTTAATGTTAATCCCACTATTTTGGAAGAGTGTCAACTTTGCATGCATGTGGATCGTGTTGAGAATATTTTATGTGATAGCTATATTGTTGAATTTGATTATTATCCTACATGTAATTATTATGAGATAGGAAAATATGGTTGTAAAAATTTCATGTTGCTAAATTTCCTCTTGTTATGTTGAGAGTGCTATTGTTTCTTTCTTCTTCCTTGCATATGCTAGATCTAGCTTGTCTTGTTAATTTGTTTTCCTATAAAATGCATATGCATAGGAATTATGTTAGACTTAGATGTGATTTTTATATGCTTCATGATGCTCCCTTCGTGTTTCAATTGCTATCTTTCATGTGAGCATCATTAAAATTATAGATGCCTAGCTAGCTAGGGGCGTTAAACGATAGCGCTTGTTGGGAGGCAACCCAATTTTATTTTTGTTCCTGTTTAGTAATAAATATCATCTATCCTCTGTTATGATTGTGTTTTTATGTTTAAATTAGTGTTTGTGCCAAGTAAAGCCTTTAGGATCTTCTTGGATGATTGTTGTTTGATCTTGCTGGAAAAAAACAGAAAGTGTGTGCTCACAAGAATAATTTTCATTTTTTACCAGAGAGCGATAAATACCAATTACAACTGCAGTAGATCAATATAAAACTTATTTAGGTTGTCCTAATTTTTCAGAAATTTTGGAGTCACATAAGTATTCGAAACCTCCATATTTCTACAGACATTTCTGTTTGACAGATTATGTTTTCGTGTGGTGTTTGCTTATTTTGATGAATCTATGCCTAGTATCGGGGGGTATGAACCATAGAGAAGTTGGAATACAGTAGGTTTAACACCAATATAAATAAAGAATGAGTTCATTACAGTATATTAAAGTGATGGTTTGTTTTCTTATACTAACGGAGCTCATGAGATTTTCTGTTGAGTTTTTTGTTGCGAAGTTTTCAAGTTTTTGGGTGAAGATTTGATGGATTTTGGAACAAGGAGTGGCAAGATCCTAAGCTAGGGGATGCCCAAGGCACCCCAAGGTAAAATTTAAGGACAACCAAAAGCCTAAGCTTGGGGATGCCCCGGAAGGCATCCCCTCTTTCGTCCTCGTCTATCAGTAACTTTACTTGAGGCTATATTTTTATTCACCACATGATATGTGTTTTGCTTGGAGCTTCTTGTATTATTTGAGCCTTTGCTTTTTAGTTTGCCACAATCATCCTTGCTTTACACACCTTTTGGAGAGACACACATGAATCGTAATTTATTAGAATACTCTATGTGCTTCACTTATATCTTTTGAGCTATATAATTTTGCTCTAATGCTTCACTTATATCTTTTTAGAGCACAGTGGTGGTTTTATTTTATAGAAATTATTGATCTTTAATGCTTCACTTATATTATTTTGAGAGTCTCTTAGAACAGCACGGTGATTTGCTTTGGCTATAAAATTAGTCCTAATATGATAGGCATCCAAGATGGGTATAATAAAAACTTTCATATAAAGTGTATTGGATAGTTTAATACTTGATAATTGTTTTGAGATATAAAGATGGTAATATTAGAGTTGTGCTAGTTGAGTAATTGTCAAATTGAGAAATACTTGTGTTGAGGTTGGCAAGTCCCACATCATGCACCTATGGTAACCGTTGTGTGACAAATATGAAGCATGAGGTGTTCTTTGATTGTTTTCCTTATGAGTGGCGGTCGGGGACGAGCGATGGTCTTTTCCTACCAATGTGACGCCCCCGATTTGATCGTACACTAATCATACACGCAAACATGTACGATCAAGATCAGGGACTCACGGGAAGATATCACAACACAACTCTACAAATAAAATAAGTCATACAAGCATCATATTACAAGCCAGGGGCCTTGAAGGCTCGAATATAAGAGCTCGATCATAGACGAGTCAGCGGAAGCAACAATATCTGAGTACAGACATAAGTTAAACAAGTCTGCCTTAAGAAGGCTAGCACAAACTGGGTTACAGATCAAAAGAGGCGCAGGCCTCCTGCCTGGGATCCTCCTAACTACTCCTGGTCGTCGTCAGCGGGCAACACATAGTAGTAGGCACCTCTGGTGTAGTACGAGTCGTCGTCGAGGGTGGCGTCTGGCTCCTGGGCTCCAACATCTGGTTGCGACAACCAGGTAGAAGGGATAGAGGGAAAAGAAGGAGAAAGCAACCGCGAGTACTCATCCAAAGTACTCGCAAGCAAGGAGCTACACTACATATGCATGGGTATCAAATGGAATAAGGGTATCATATGTGGACTGAACTGCAGAATGCCAGAATAAGAGGGGGATAACTAATCCTGTCGAAGACTACGCTTCTGGCAGCCTCTGTCTTGCAGCATGTAGAAGAGAGTAGACTGAAGTCCTCCAAGTAGCATCGCATAGCATAAACCTAACCGATGATCCTCCCCTCGTTGCCCTATGAGAGAGCGATCACCGGTTGTATCTCGCACTTGGAAGGGTGTGTTTTATTAAGTATCCAGTTCTAGTTGTCATAAGGTCAAGGTACAACTCCAAGTCATCCTGTTACCGAAGATCACGGCTATTCGAATAGATTAACTTCCCTGCAGGGGTGCACCACATAACCCAACACGCTCGATCCCATTTGGCCGGGCGCACTTTCCTGGGTCATGCCCGGCCTCGGAAGATCAACACGTCGCAGCCCTACCTAGGCACAACAGAGAGGTCAGCACGCCGGTCTAAATCCTATGGCGTAGGGGTCTGGGCCCATCGCCCTTTGCACACCTGCACGTTGCGTACGCGGCCGGAGAGCAGACCTAGCAACCTCCATTACAAAGGAAGTTGCGTTACACGGTCCAACCCGGCGCGCGCCACTCAGTCGCTGACGTCACAAAGGCTTCGGCTGATACCATGACGTCGAGTGCCCATAACTGTCTCCATGTAGATGGTTAGTGCTTATAGGCCAGTAGCCAGACTCAGATCAAATACCAAGATCTCGTTAAACGTGTTAAGTATCCGCGAACACCGACCAGGGCCAGGCCCACCTCTCTCCTAGGTGGTATGAACCTGCCCTGCGCTCCGCCACAAAGTAACAGTCGGGGGCCGTCGGGAACCCAGGCCAACCACTACCTGGGTGGAACCACCTGCCCCTTCAGCCCCCATCTCCGAACAGTATCACAGGTAATGTAACAGTGTAAAGTATATAGTATATGCCCGTGATCACCTCCCGAAGTGATCACGGCCCAGTAGTGAAGCATGGCAGACGGACAAGAGTGTAGGGTCACTGATGGAACACTAGCATCCTATGCTAAGCAGTAGGATAGCAGGTAAGGTAACAACAGTTGCAGCAACAATGACAGGCTATGCATCAGAATAGGATTAACGAAAAGCAGTAACATGCTACACTGCTCTAATGCAAGCAGTATAGAGGAGAATAGGCGATATCTGGTGATCAAGGGGGGGCTTGCCTGGTTGCTCAGATAAGAAGGGGGGGTAGTCAACAACGTAGTCGATCGGGGCACCAGCAGCGGCGTCGATCTCGGTGTCTACCGGAAAGAAGTAACGGAGGGGGAACACAATAAATAACAAAGCAATCGAAGCAACACAAGGCATAACATAGCAATACGCGGTGCTAGGTGTGCCCTAACGCAGTATTAGGTGATACCGGGAAAGGGGGGAAACATCCGGGAAAGGATTCCCGGTGTTTCGTGTTTTCAGACAGATAAACCGGAGGGGGAAAGTTGCGAGTTTGATAGGTTTGGGATGTGTGGCGGACGAACGGGCCGCGCATCCGGATTCGTCTCGTTGTTCCGAGCAACTTTCATGTACAAAGTTTTTCCATTTGAGCTACGGTTTATTTTATATTAATTTTAAAAGATTTAAATTATTTTTAGGATTTATTTAATTATTTAAATCAACATTATCCAGAATGGTGTTTGCTGACGTCATCATGATGTCAGCAGTTGACCTGGTCAACCTGATGCATGGGTCCCACCTGTCAGGGTCATATTTGATTAACCAATTTTAATTAACCTAAACATGATTAATTAGGGGGTGGGCCCCACTGTCATTGACTATTTAATTAACTAACAGTTGTTAGTTTAATTAGTTATTTGGTTAATCCAATTGTGATTTATTAGTTTAATTAATTCTTTAATTTAATTAATCCAAGTTTAGTTAAGTTAATTAATTCTTTAATTAATTAATTATTAATTCTATTTATTTAATTACTATTATTCTTTGTTTTTAATATTTATATTTTTTGTAAATGTTTTGGGGCCGCGGGGCCCGACTGTCATAGGCCCATGGCCATTGCGGGCACGAGCGCTGGGGCGCTGTGGGGCGCCCGAACTGGTCGTGGCCAGTCAGGGCCACGGCGAGCGGAGTCGAGGCACGGGCCATGGGGCGCCGGACGGGGAGCGGACTAGGCGGCGCGACGGAGCCGTGGCAGAAGACGGGGCTGCCACGGGGAAGGGTGGCAGCGGCTGCGACTGGCGCAAGCGCACGGCCGAGCCCACAGCGGGCAGCAGCGGCGAGCGGGGGGGAGGCGGACAGGGGCAATGGTAGCGGGCGCGCACGCGGTGGCGAACGACGGCGGCCTGAGGCAGCAGGAGGAGGAGGAGGCCAGGGGCGAAGCGCGGTGAGGGGAAGGAGGCCACGCTAGGCGCGGGGCGTGCGCGCGCGGCAAGCTGCGGGGCGGTGAGGGCGCGGGCGCCGCGGGTTGGTCGGGTGCGGCTGTCCATGAGCACCGTCGGGCGGCGGAGCCGAGCACGGGGGAGAGGGCGTGGCCACGGAAGAGCGTGTGCGCGACACGGCAGCAGAGAGGAGGGCGGGGGAAGCTCACGGGGCCGGTAGGGATTCGGGCAGCGGGGGCGAGGTGGAGGTCGGGGACGCGCGACGGAGACAGGGAGGCAGTTCCAGCGGGGAGGCGGAGGCGCGTCGAGCTCCGGGCGGCGAAGGGTCGAGGCCGCGGCTTCCGGCGGGCGCCGCGTGAGGGAGAGGATGGGCGCGATGGAGGTCCGGTGACGGGGCGGGGCAGCGCCGGGGACGGGCGCCGACGTCGGGGGCGCGGGGAGCGGGCGTCTCAGGCGAGGTTGACGGGGATCGATCCCGATCCAGATCGGATCGGGAGGGGGAAGTGGGGCGACGGGGGGGGGGATTAGGGTTTGGGTAGTGGGGGTCGTGGGGTTAAGGGGGGCGTGGATGGGTCGGTTGGGAGGGTTAGTAGGAGGGGAGGTGGGCCGGCCTGGTGGCCCAGTTAGGCCACTTGGCCCAGTGGGGTGGGGGTTTCTTTTGCCCTTTTTTTGGTTAGTTTTCTTTTCTGTTTTTGTGTTTTCTTTTCCTTTTATTTATTCTTTCCTGCTTTATTTTAGTTGCATTCTATTTAGTAAAATATACACTTAGTATCTAAATTAGTATTACAACTTAGTCCATAGTCACAAAAAGTCTAGACCCCAAATAAGTTAGTTTGGCATTTTATTAATTATAAAAGTTATTCAAATAATCATTTTTGCTACTGTTTTATTCATCTCATAGTATTTAAACATTTTATAAATGTGTGGTTTTTCCCCCATAATTATCTATGCAATATTTGGTTCACCCCGAACATTTTAGTTTTAATATTTGAAAACTTTTATTGTTTGCCTATTTTTGAATTTGAATTTGAATCGGTTTCGAACTAACTCGAGATTAGCAACTATAAACGAGGTGACGTGGCACCATTAGCAGAGGATCACTGTAGCTTAATTACCCGGGCGTCACAAATCTCCTCCACTACAAGAAATCTCGTCCCGAGATTTAAGAGAGGGACTAGGGGTAAGGTCTAGTTACGAAATTGTAACGAATCTTATCGGTCTTGATTGCTCTTCTCGAAGTGGTCGATCCATTACATTGATGTCTTCATTTCACTGCTTCAAGTCACCATGATCAATTTTTCATCCTTTCTTCGGGATCTCCATCGTACTTACGAATAGGTAAGGGGCAGCTCTACAATGATAGGATGTTATAAGGGAAAATCTTCTAGGGGTTTCCCAAGTATGAACATATGAGTATCTCTTGAGTTGAACAAATGAAACACGTCGAGAGCAAAGTGGTGCAATAAGAAGTTTCAAGCAGATAGGCAATCGTTCATTGCCTGAAACAGAGTGTGAATGGGGTTCAGAGCAACGGGAATAAGTATTGTGTCCGATACCAGAATTGATCACTAGGAAGGTGGCTCGCAAATTACATACGAAGACAAGCTCTAGGAATAACTTTGGCAACAGGGTGTATAGGAGAGTCAGGTTTCGATCCCGGGACCTGTGGGTTATGGGCCCACATGTGGGTTAAAAGTAGGAAGGGCGGTGACATCTTGCACGATCATGTGAGCAAGGCATGTCAGAGGATTGCCTGTCATTTATGTCGGCAACAACATCGGTACCAAGGGCGAGGAACAAAGAGAACCATTTTCTTGCTCGTCGAAATGAGGCGGACCAATAGGCAAAGTTCTCGTCCATCGGTGGTTACCGGAATGTCAACAACAATAGTAACAGGGTCTTACTGACAAAGTCGTACGCTGAGGTGCTTATAAAAGCAGTGACGTATTACTGCTTAGATCATATAAACCTCAAGAAGGTTAAACAGAACAATGGAAACGAAAATGTGATTATCAAATTAAACAGAACAATGGAAAGGAAAAATGTGTTTAAGCACATATTTCAGGGGTATATCCTTCCCAATACAAGCAGAGTATGATATCCATGACAGGATATAATGTAGAAAACCTTTTAGGTAGGGGAGAGAAATTTCATGACATTAACCATACAACGGTGTTTGGATAGTTGAGCAGGAAACATTTAGCATTGGGCTTCAAATGTTCTTATTGAAAATCGGAGTACCACAGACATGCTTCGAGATAGCATTGACATGGTCTTCAATCAAAGGTCGGACTTTGGGTACAAGAAGGATTCATCAGGAACAACTTGTAGAATAAGCCTTACAGTTTCCACATGGAAGAATGGGTAACCTTGCTGAAAAGGAAACTATAATAATAGGGCCTTCGGCCAGGTGTGTGAGGCATGACATCACCTTACCGGGTCATCTAAAGACCAATGTTATACTCTTGGAAATATGTTCAAGCCATCATATCTGACCGAGTTTCAGATTTGATTGGTGTTAGGATATCTCAGACTCAGGATGACTGATAAGAAGAGGTGCAACACAATTGATGAGATGACATTATATGATTCTCGGGAAATGAACTATGGAAGCGAGTTCCGAAACCAGAGTTCCTCAGTAAACCAAGGAGAGGATGAGGAGGTGGCTGATGAACTCAGCGACAATTCAACGAGATTTCCAAAAGATGGATTTCCACAATTATGTGAACAGGGAGATAACATTTGTCAGATCAAATGATATAATGAGGTATGCTCGAGGAAAACATACCCAATTGAACATTGGTTGAAAGGTGCACCCAAAATACGGGCATAGGTAGCATGATCAATGTCAGAATGGTGATTCGATAACCAATGGTCTCAGATTGAAATGTCATCCATTAACTTCAAAGTAATAGGCTTGCTAGAAGTTCTGAATTCGCATGTCATAGTTCAATTGACGGTTTTCCGGTTAGAAACAACACGGGGACCAAGGAGCGAACGGATATGGCAAGGAGTATCACTTGTATCAAGAATTCTTAAGAGGTGGTGAAATTCTCACGACATTCTTGACATAAAAGATGGTAATACTCCAAGGTAAAGAACTAATGCTGGATAGCAAGGATCTCAAGGTATATCACGAAACATGAACAAGTTTGTGTTGAACGGAAGGCAATAAAGTGGTCAATGATAACACAAATCATCGAGGGCAAGGATGGTACATCATGAATTCAATTGATATCCTGGAAGGGGTCAAAATGTTGATGATGGCCACGACACACTTGTCGAGGGGGTTTCATGAGGGTATAATCGATCATCGATGACATCAAGAAAAAGGAAGGGTGAAGCAAAAGTTACCAGAACCATGGGTATGAAACAAACTCGAAATCAAGTTTGCTATTCAAGGAGAAATGATATGACAAGGAAGATCGACGTAAGATTAGCTGACTGTCGAAATTTGTGCTCCATGAATAAGGACCAGGTAGCACAGTTAAAATCATCACAGTAATGATATAGCCAAAAAGGGTAGGAAGGATGTGATCGGGTACAAACTCGTAAGTAAAGAAGATTACCAAAGGTTGTTGAACTGTAGTGCGGACTCGGTTTAGTTATCGATTTTTGAGTGTTTAATAACTCAGAGCCCGTGAAAAATTTGGACTCAGTGAGAATGTAGTACTCGATGAGGAACTCATAAGAGGTTATGTAGTACTTGATATTATCAAGGTACCATGGTGTAATACTCGACGGAAGATCAAAGTAAAGGTTGGACTTGTGTATTGATCCACAGAAGACAAGTGCTTAAACTTGCTCGTGAAATGGGGTCAAAGAAGAACATATGGTCGAAACCACAATTGCAAAAGGCCGGATCCCAGATATAAGAACTTATACCAAGGAAAAAATTAATTTAAGAGAAGCTTTAATGATAAGATCCACATCGTGTCCATGGGCATGAACACAAAGTTCAAGGTCGACTCCCACTTCTTCAATGCATAACCTTTCATTCACTGCTCTAGATAAAAATGATTTCAGTGTCAAAACCTACCTGGTGAATTACCAGAGGAGTATGACCCGTGAAAACTTTCGGGTTCACACAGATTAAGAAAGGCATAGGTTCAACCCGTCAGGGTATCGTGGAAACATATACCACAAGCTTCAATAGTAAATTCCACAAGCTCGAAAGCAGAGCATGGTTGGTCAATCAGAGGATAGGATTTACCAATGGAGAAAGAACTTCCAAAGGGATTGAATATGAAGGACGCTATCGGATAAAATCCAACAAAGGATCCGGTGGTCCTCAAAGGATCTGATGTGAGCATCGGTACTCAACCAGAGGAAGAAACATTGCAAGGAGATCAGACTATAGAAACAACTGACTAATTCAAAGCTCAAATGCAAAAGAATTATGGTTTCCGGCCAAGGGATCAGAAGCAAACACTCTGATTAAGGATGGATAAGTTGCGTATGCTTAAGGGTACAATCGATGGCAATCCGATTGGTCGAGAGTCAGCTCATGTTTAAAATGATGTCTGAGCCAGAAGGATAAATCCTGAGGATTGCTAGCATTCGAAACCATATTGGATCAAAGACTCAAAATGACAATGACAAGGGATGCCAATAATGATTACGAGACTTATGGGATTAACCATAATTCAAGCAAGCAAGAATTTCAAGAGCAATAAGCTGCTAAGGATTTTCGGAAGATCGAATATTATTTCGAAGACCATTGTGGAACACATGAACAACCGGGGGATGAGCGGATACTCGATAAGTGCGAGAATTATCCATAGGGGTATTCAGATGACAAAGAACAGCAAGGCAGTAAGCTCAAAGGATTATCGAAACAACGACGAGTATTTCGGGGTATCTTGTAATAACAAGACCAACTGGGAATAAAAGTAAGAACGACAGGTGTAAGTATTTATCCATAGGGATTTTTCGGTGGTAGGGAATTGCAAAAGCAATGGCACAAAGTTTCAGGAGAACATCAGAGAGTATTATCAGAATCTTCTGTTGAAGCAGTCGATCATGTGTAATGAAGGGCTCTCCGGGAGAAAGTGATAACGAGATCCTAATGTTAGATTTAGCAAAATTCATTTAACCCAAATAGAAGAGAGTTCAGAGTCCCAGAGTAAGGATCGAGGAGTAAAAGATCCTAATACCACCCACAGGGCGACGTGGGCCCGTAAGCCGCACAGCCATGTTAGTAAAAGTTTTTCAATGACTAGACTCGACTTCGGCCAAGGAACGTGGAAGGGGGATTCCTACAGGCAGTCGGCTCTGATACCAACTTGTGACGCCCCCGATTTGACCGTACACTAATCATACACGCAAACGTGTACGATCAAGATCAGGGACTCACGGGAAGATATCACAACACAACTCTACAAATAAAATAAGTCATACAAGCATCATATTACAAGCCAGGGGCCTCGAAGGCTCGAATACAAGAGCTCGATCATAGATGAGTCAGCGGAAGCAACAATATCTGAGTACAGACATAAGTTAAACAAGTCTGCCTTAAGAAGGCTAGCACAAACTGGGTTACAGATCGAAAGAGGCGCATGCCTCCTGCCTGGGATCCTCCTAACTACTCTTGGTCGTCGTCAGCGGGCAACACGTAGTAGTAGGCACCTCTGGTGTAGTAGGAGTCATCGTCGAGGGTGGCGTCTGGCTCCTGGGCTCCAACATCTGGTTGCGACAACCAGGTAGAAGGGATAGAGGGAAAAGAAGGAGAAAGCAACCGTGAGTACTCATCCAAAGTACTCGCAAGCAAGGAGCTACACTACATATGCATGGGTATCAAATGGAATAAGGGTATCATATGTGGACTGAACTGCAGAATGCCAGAATAAGAGGGGGATAACTAATCCTGTCGAAGACTACGCTTCTGGCAGCCTCCGTCTTGCAGCATGTAGAAGAGAGTAGACTGAAGTCCTCCAAGTAGCATCGCATAGCATAAACCTAACCGATGATCCTCCCCTCGTCGCCCTGTGAGAGAGCAATCACCGGTTGTATCTGGCACTTGGAAGGGTGTGTTTTATTAAGTATCCAGTTCTAGTTGTCACAAGGTCAAGGTACAACTCCAAGTCATCCAGTTACCGAAGATCACGGCTATTCGAATAGATTAACTTCCCTGCAGGGGTGCACCACACAACCCAACACGCTCGATCCCATTTGGCCAGACACACTTTCCTAGGTCATGCCCGGCCTCGGAAGATCAACACGTCGCAACCCTACCTAGGCACAATAGAGAGGTCAACACGCCGGTCTAAATCCTATGGCGCAGGGGTCTGGGCCCATCGCCCTTTGCACACCTGCATGTTGCGTACGCGGTCGGAGAGCAGACCTAGCAACCTCCATTACAACGGAAGTTGCGTTACGCGGTCCAACCCGGCGCGCGCCACTCAGTCGCTGACGTCACGAAGGCTTCGGCTGATACGACGACGTCGAGTGCCCATAACTGTCCCCGCGTAGATGGTTAGTGCGTATAGGCCAGTAGCCAGACTCAAATCAAATACCAAGATCTTGTTAAACGTGTTAAGTATCCGCGAACACCGACCAGGGCCAGGCCCACCTCTCTCCTAGGTGGTCTTAACCTGTCCTGTCGCTCCGCCACAAAGTAACAGTCGGGGGCCGTCGGGAACCCAGGCCCACCACTGCCTAGGTGGAACCACCTGCCCCTGCAGCCCCCATCTCCGAACAGTATCACAGGTAATGTAACAGTGTAAAGTATATAGTATATGCCCGTGATCACCTCCCGAAGTGATCACGACCCAGTAGTAAAGCATGGCAGACAGACAAGAGTGTAGGGTCACTGATGGAACACTAGCATCCTATACTAAGCAGTAGGATAGCAGGTAAGGTAACAACAGTTGCAGCAACAATGACAGGCTATGCATCAGAATAGGATTAACAAAAAGCAGTAACATGCTACACTACTCTAATGCAAGAAGTATAGAGGACAGTAGGCGATATCTGGTGATCGAGGGGGGGCTTGCCTGGTTGCTCAGACAAGAAGGGGGGTAGTCAACAACGTAGTCGATCGGGGCACCAGCAGCGGCATCGGTCTCGGTGTCTACCGGAAAGAAGTAACGGAGGGGGAACACAATAAATAACAAAGCAATCGAAGCAACACAAGGTATAACATAGCAATACGCGGTGCTAGGTGTGCCCTAATGCAGTATTAGGTGAAATCGGGAAAGGGGGAAACATCCGGGAAAGGATTCCCAGTGTTTCGTGTTTTCAGACAGATAAACCGGAGGGGGAAAGTTGCGAGTTTGATAGGTTAGGGATGTGTGGCGGACGAACGGGCCGCGCATCCGGATTCGTCTCGTCGTTCCGAGCAACTTTCATGTACAAAGTTTTTTCCATTTGAGCTACGGTTTATTTTATATTAATTTTAAAAGATTTAAATTATTTTTAGGATTTATTTAATTATTTAAATCAACATTATCCAGAATAGTGTTTGCTGACATCATCATGACATCAGCAGTTGACCTGGTCAATCTGACGCATGGGTCCCACCTGTCAGGGTCATATTTGATTAACCAATTTTAATTAACCTAAACATGATTAATTAGGGGGTGGGCCCCACTGTCATTGACTATTTAATTAACTAACAGTTGTTAGTTTAATTAGTTATTTGGTTAATCTAATTGTGATTAATTAGTTTAATTAATTGTTTAGTTTAATTAATCCAAGTTTAGTTAAGTTAATTAATTCTTTAATTAATTAATTATTAATTCTATTTATTTAATTACTATTATTCTTTGTTTTTAATATTTATATTTTTTGTAAACGTTTTGGGGCCGTGGGGCCCGGCTGTCATAGGCCCATGGCCATTGCGGGCACGAGCGCTGGGGCGCTGCGGGGCGCCCGAACTGGTCGTGGCCAGTCGGGGCCACGGCGAGTGGAGACGAGGCACGGCGAGGCATGGGCCATGGGGCGCCGGCCGGGGAGCGGACTAGGCAGCGCGACGGAGCCGTGGCAGAAGACGGGGCTGCCACGGGGAAGGGCGGCAGCGGCTGCGACTGGCGCAAGCGCACGGCCGAGCCCACAGCGGGCAGCACCAGCGAACGGGGGGGAGGCGGACAGGGGCAGTGGTAGCAGGCGCGCACGCGGTGGCGAACGACGGCGGCCTGAGGCAGCAGCAGGAGGAGGAGGCCAGGGGCGGAGCGCGGTGAGGGGAAGGAGGCCACGCTAGGCACGGGGCGTGCGCGCGGCAAGATGCGGGGCGGTGAGGGCGCGGGCGCCGCGGGTTTGTCGGGTGCGGCTGTCCACGAGCACCGTCGGGCGGCGGAGCCGAGCACGGGGGAGAGGGCGTGGCCACGGAAGAGCGTGCGCGCGACACGGCAGCAGAGAGGAGGTCGGGGGAAGCTCACGGGGCCGGTAGGGATTCGGGCAGCGGGGGGCGAGGTGGAGGTCGGGGACGCGCGACGGAGACGGGGAGGCAGTTCCAGCGAGGAGGCAGAGGCGCGTCGAGCTCCGGGTGGCGACGGGTCGAGGCCGCGGCTTCCGGCGGGCGCCGCGCGAGGGAGAGGATGGGCGCGAAGGAGGTCCGGTGACGGGGCGGGGCAGCGCCGGGGACGGGCGCCGACGTCGGTGGCGCGGGGAGCGGGCGTCTCAGGCGAGGTTGACGGGGATCGATCCCGATCCAGATCGGATCGGGAGGGGGAAGTGGGGCGACGGGGGGGGGGGGATTAGGGTTTGGGTAGTGGGGGTCGTGGGGTTAAGGGGGGCGTGGATGGGTCGGTTGGGAGGGTTAGTAGGAGGGGAGGTGGGCCGGCCTGGTGGCCCAGTTAGGCCACTTGGCCCAGTGGGGTGGGGGTTTCCTTTGCCCTTTTTTTGGTTAGTTTTCTTTTCTGTTTTTGTGTTTTCTTTTCCTTTTATTTATTCTTTCCTGCTTTATTTTAGTTGCATTCTATTTTAGTAAAATATACACTTAGTATCTAAATTAGTATTACAACTTAGTCCATAGTCACAAAAAGTCTAGACCCCAAATAACTTATTTTGACATTTTATTAATTATAAAAGTTATTCAAATAATCATTTTTGCTACTGTTTTATTCATCTCATAGTATTTAAACATTTTATAAATGTGTGGTTTTCCCCCATAATTATCTATGCAATATTTGGTTCACCTCAAACATTTTAGTTTTAATATTTGAAAACTTTTATTGTTTGCCTATTTTTGAATTTGAATTTGAATCGGTTTCGAACTAACTCGAGATTAGCAACTATAAATGAGGTGACATGGCACCATTAGCAGAGGATCACTATAGCTTAATTACCCGGGCGTCACAACCAATCTATCCCATTAGGAGCATGCGCGTAGTGCTTTGGGTTTGATGACTTGTAGATTTTTGCAATAAGTATGTGAGTTCATTATGACTAATATTTAGTCCATGGATTATACGCACTCTCAGCCTTCCAACATTGCTAGCCTCTTCGGTACCGTGCATTGCCCTTTCTTACCTCGAGAGTTGGTGCAAACTTCGTCTGTGTGTCCAAACCCTGTGATATGATACGCTCTATCACACATAAGCCTCCTTATATCTTCCTCAAAACAGCCACCATACCTACCTATTATGGCATTTCCATAGCCATTCCAAGATATATTGCGATGCAACTTTCCACTGTTCCATTTATTATGACACGCTTCATCATTGTCATATTGCCTTGCATGATCATGTAGTTGACATTGTATTTGTGGCAAGGCCACCAATCATTTTTTATACATGTCACTCTTGAATCATTGCATATCCCGGTACACCACCGGAGGCGTTCACATAGAGTCATATTTTGTTCTAATTATCGAGTTGTAATTCTTGAGTTGTAAGTAAATAAAGTGTGATGATCTTCATTATTAGAGCATTGTCCCATGTGAGGAAAGGATGATGGAGACTATGATTCCTCCATAAGTCGGGATGAGATTTCGGACGAAAAAAGAGAGGCCAGAGAAGCCCACCAAAAAAATGAATGAGAGAAAAGGAGAGAAGGGACAATGTTTTTATCCTTTTTACAGACTGGTGCTTCAAAGTAGCACCATGTTCTTCATGATAGAGAGTCTCTTATTTTGTCATTTTCATATACTAGTGGGGATTTTTCATTATATAACTTGGCTTGTATATTCCAATGATGGGCTTCCTCAAAATGCCCTAGGTCTTCGTGAGCAAGCAAGTTGGATGCACACCCACTTAGTTTATTTTGCTGAGCTTTCATGCATTTATAGCTCCAGTGCATCCGTCGCATGGCAATCCCTAATCCTTGCATTGACATCAATTGATGGGCATCTCCATAGCCCGTTGATTAGCCGCGTCGATGTGAGACTTTCTCCTTTTTGTCTTCTCCACACAACTTCCATCATCATATTCTATTCCACCCATAGTGCTATGTCCATGGCTCACGCTCATATATTGCGTCAAAATTGAGAAAGTTTGAGAATACTAAAGTATGAAGCAATTTCTTGGCTTGTCATCGGGGTTGTGCATGATGGGAGCATTTTGTGTAACGAAAATGAAGCATGACCACACTATATGATTTTGTAGGGATGAGCTTTCTTTGGCTATGTTATTTTGAGAAGACATAATTGCTTGGTTAGTATGTTTGAAGTATTATTGTTTTTATGTCCATATTAAACTTCTGTCTTGAATCTTTCGGATCTAAATATTCATACCACAATAAATAAAATTACATTGAAAATTATGCTAGGTAGCATTCCACATCAAAAATTCTGTTTTTATCATTTACCTACTCGAGGACGAGCAGGAATTATGCTTGGGGATGCTTGATATGTCTCCAACATATATATAATTTTTTATTGTTCCATGCTATTATATTATCTATTTTGGATGTTTAATGGGCTTTATTATGCACTTCTATATTATTTTTGGGACTAACCTATTAACCGAAGGCCGAGTACAAATTGTTGTTTTTTGCCTATTTCAGTGTTCCGCAGAAAAGGAATATCAAACGGAATCCAAATGGAACGAAACCTTCGTGAGGAACTTTCTTGGAACAAACATCACCCAGGAGAGTTGGAGTACAAGTCTGGAAGTCCGTGAAGCTTCCATGAGGCAGGGGGCGCGCCCAGGGGGTAGGCGCGCCCCCACCCTCATGGGCCCCACGAAGCTCCACCAACCTACTTCTTTCGCCTATATATACTCTTATAGGGGAGCCACGAAACCACTTTTCCACTGCCACAACCTTCTGTACCCGTGAGATCCCATCTGGGGGCCTTTTCTGGCGATCTGCCGGAGGGGGAATCCATCACAGAGGGCTTCTACATCAACACCATAGACTCTCCGATGATGTGTGAGTAGTTTACCACAGACCTTCGGGCCCATAGTTATTAGGTAGATGGCTTCTTCTCTCTCTCTTTGGTTCTCAAGACAAAGTTCTCCTCGATGTTCTTGGAGATCTATTTGATGTAATACTTTTTGCGGCATGTTTGTCGTGATCCGATGAATTGTGAGTTTATGAATTTGATTATCTATGAACAATATTTGATTGTTCTCTGAATTCTTATATGCATGATATCTTTGCAAGTCTCTTCGAATCATCGGCTTAGTTTGGCCTACTAGATTGATCTTTCTTGCAATGGGAGAAGTGCTTAGCTTTGGGTTCAATCTTGCGGTGTCCTTTCCCAGTAACAGTAGGGGCAGCAAGGCACGTATTGTATTGTTGCCATCGAGGATAAAAATATGGGGTTTATGTCATATTGCTTGAGTTTATCCCTCTACATCATGTCTTCTTGCCTAATGCGTTACTCTGTTCTTATGAACTTAATACTCTAGATGCATGCTGGATAGCGGTCGAGGTGTGGAGTAATAGTAGTAGATGAAGAATCGTTTCGGTCTACTTGACACGGACGTGATGCCTATATTCATGATCATTGCCTTAGATATCGTCATAACAATGCACTTTTCTATCAATTGCTCAGCAGTAATTTGTTCGCCCACCGCAATATATGCTATCTTGAGAGAAGCCGCTAATGAAACCTATGGCCCCCGGGTCTACTTTACATCATATAAGTTTCCAATCCATAATTCTAGTTTACTATTTATTTTGCAATCTTTATTTTCCAATCTATACAAAAATACCAAAAATAGTTATCTTATTATCTTAATCATATCTCACTTTTGCAAGTGGCCGTGAAGGGATTGACAACCCCTTTATCGCGTTGGTTGCAAGGTTCTTGATTGTTTGTGCAGGTACTAGGCGACTTGCGTGTAGTCTCCTACTGGATTGATACCTTGGTTCTCAAAAACTGAGGGAAATACTTATGCTACTTTTATGCATCGCCCTTTCCTCTTCAAGGGAAAACCAACGCATGCTCAAGAGGTAGCAGTACCCTGCCCCCGCCGCCCGCCGCCTCCTCCACCACCACCGAAGCGAAGGGGATTTTTTGTTTTTTCTACTATTATTTGTGTTTAGGTTTAGGTGTTATTAATAGGTTTAGGTTAGTGGTAGGATTAGGTTAGTGCTAGGTTTAGGTTTAGATAATTAGAAGAAGAAGAAAGTTGAAAAAGGAAGAATAAGTAGAAGAAGAGGAAAAAGGGAAAAAGGAAGAGGGTAGTGGATCACCGGTCGCCGAGGGGACATATGGTGGAGACAGTGGGTCCCGCTGGTCTCGATGTCGTCGCCCATGCCGAGAATCCCCCGGTCCGAGTGCTGACATGTCGACCATGCATCGCCATACCAGAGGGCGCCCGGGGATGAGCGGGTTAGGGGTTCCTCGACGTCGATGGAACCCTAAATAGCAAGTATCATCGGTGCGAGATACATGTGGCCGTTGGTGTCGAACACTACATCCACGTCCCACAAGTGACGACAGTGTCCGGTGTCCCGCGGCAACAGTTCTCGGGGTCGATGGCGGTCGAACACCTTTGCAAATTTGTCATGTAGCCTCGGCGATGACGATTAAAAGCCAAGTGTTGAAACTTGAAACACCCAAACTGACTCAATTCGGTTTGGTTGTTTGAAGTTTCAAAACTTGCCTTTAATCGTCATCGGAGAGGCTGCCAGACAAATTTTCCAAGGTGTTCGACCGTCATCGGACCCCAGAACTATAGCTGCGCGCGGGACGCCGGGCACCGACGTCACTTGTGGGATGTGGATCTAGTGTTCAACGCCGAGTGCCACATGTATCTCGCACCGATGGTACTTGCTATTTAGGGTTCCATCCGCACTGAGGAACCCCCTAACCCGCTCGTCTTGTAAATATTTAGTTAGGTTGATGGAAAAAACAATATTGCTATGTTACTCATCTTTCGATTTAAATGTGCGTTTTTTCATCGCTGCGAGGGTCTAGTATTCAACGAGCTCCACCCCTGCGTTCGTGGGTGAGCACAAATGACATCTCCTCTAGCCCCCTTCATTTGCTCCGTTCCGCTCTTCGTGCCGATGAAACTTGCAAGCTATAGGTGTCTTCAGTCATCAGTATGCGTGACCACTATGCGTCTCCCGTCCGAAAGGGTTACATCTATAAATATGCATGCATTTGCATATTTATAACTGTGATTCTTTCGAATTGTCCAGCGTTATCCATGGACAGCCCGAATATGTGTAGATTGGATTCGTTTTCCCATATGCTCTGCTCCGGATCCGATGCAGAATTTCGTTAGTGCCTCCCTGTTGTTCTTCGGGCATCCTCTCTGCTTATTGCCGAGATGTGTATCAGGAGAACAGCGGGGAGGTGTTGCCAAAATTTTGCATCGGATCCGAAGCAGAGCATGGGAAAACGAACCCAACACATACTCGGGTGTAATTAGGACTTATCTTTACCTATTAGCGTCTAGGTTGCATGGACGTAATAAAAGTGACAAACTCCATTAACTGATGAATATATACATGCTGATTTATATATATATTTCTTATGTGTCCATTAGCTAGGCAAGATGAGTGATAGTGCGTGGATGTACACCGGTCACACTAGTCAGAAAGACATGACCATTGAATGGTTATCAAAAACAAAGGGGTTTCTGAGAGCCGCATTTGCAAATGGCCAGAGGACAAAATGGTGCCCCTATGCCGGGTGCAACAATTGTCACAAGAGGACAGATGATGAAATGGGAAAACACCTGCAGAAGAGGGGTTTTACTCCTGGTTATACGGTGTGGACATTTCATGGTGAGTCTGCCCAATGTGCCAGAGCTGAGGTGCTTCGTCGTCACACCGACGAGCATGGTACCGGGATGCAAGACATGGTGCAAGACTTTGATGATGCTTAGACTCGGACGATGAGATGGAGGAATCTGCAAAGGCCTTCAATGAAATGTTGGATTCTTCAAAATGTCCTCTCCACGAGCACACTGAGCTTTGTCAGCTGGATGCCATCTCATAGGTAATGGCTCTGAAGGCTTAATTCAACTTGGGCAAAGAATGCTACAACGCGATGATGATAGTATTTGGACGTTTTCTACCCAAAGGTGTCGGATTTTGGGTTCCGGCAAAACCCTTAAGGTTCGAACACTGGGTTGCACGAATATCTTCCCCTACAGAATCACGCCCTCAGCCTCGCCGGGACCTCTAGCCTAGCTCTAGGATATTACACCACAACAGTGGCCCAAACCAAACAAGAGACACAAGGTTTATACTGGTTTGGGCCACTGTTGTGGTGTAATATCCTACTCCAGTGTGGTGTGGTGGAGTGCCTCTCGGGTTGAGGATGAACAGTACAAGGGGAAGAACAGCCTCCTGAGGCGAGCTGTTCTTGTGCGTGGTGGGTGTGTGGATGGGTTGGATCTAGTCCAGGATGAGATGGCTGAGGCTGTGTTTCCGTTTTTCTGCCTCCTATTGTGGTGGCTAATCCTATTTATAGAGGCCATGGTCCTCTCCCAAAATATTGAGCGGGAAGGGAGCCAACAAGGGCCAATTTGAAAGGGGATAGCTACTACAAGTTATCCTGACAAAAGCAGTCTTCGCCTGCCAAAGGCTTTGGTGGTGACGCCGCCTTGGGCTCCATGGTGACCTCCGTCTTGCCTTCATGCTGGTCTTGGTCTCGTTGCACCGATATGGAAACCTTTTCTTGATGCCTCAGTACTCGTCGCCTGCACTTGCCTCCTTAGCACCAAAGAGGAAACAAGGACACTATGCGCGCTGGCGCCCGCCTGGTCTCGATCGTCATGGCTCACGTCATTGGAACCTCACGAGGTTTTCCTTGCCTTGATATCTCTGCCCCTTGCGAGCCATCCTGGTGAGGCCGCTCCCGAGGAGGTCTTGTGTCGTCTGCCTCGCGAGGCTTAGCCCTTCGCGAGGGTCTTGAATGCTTGTTGATGAAGATGGGTCATCCGGGCCCGCTTGCAGAGCCACGTCGTGGGCTGCAGGCAGGCAAGTCTAGGGACCCCCGTTCCAAGAATGCTGATAGTAGCCCCCGGGCCCAAGGCGCGCTCGGGCTTGGCTTCGAGGCGAAGCCAAAGGGCAAGTGCGGAGCGCCATGATAACCCACAAGTATAGGGAATCGCAACAGTTTTCGAGGGTAGATTATTCAACCCAAATTTATTGATTCGATACAAGGGGAGCCAAAGAATATTCTCAAGTATTAGCAGCTGAGTTGTCAATTCAACCACACCTGGAAACTTAATATCTGCAGCAAAGTATTTAGTAGAAAAGTTATATGATAGTAGTGGTAACGATAGCAAAACTAATATTTTTGGGTTTTGTAGTGATTGTAACAGTAGCAGCGGAAAAGTAAATAAGTGAAGAACAATATACGGAAATCTCGTAGGCAATGGATCGGTGATGGAGAATTATGTCGGATGCGATTGATCATGTAACAGTCATAACATAGGGTGACACAGAACTAGCTCCAATTCATCAATGTAATGTAGGCATGTATTCTGAATATAGTCATACGTGCTTATGGAAAAGAACTTGCATGTCATCTTTTGTCCTACCATCCCGTGGCAGTGGGGTCCTATTGGAAACTAAGGGATATTAAGGCCTCCTTTTAATAGAGTACCAGACCAAAGCATTAACACTTAGTGAATACATGAACTCCTCAAACTATGGTCATCACCGATAAGTATCCCGATTATTGTCACTTCGGGGTTAACAGATCATAACAGATAATAGGTGACTATAGACTTGCAAGATAGGATCAAGAACTCACATATATTCATGAAACATAATAGGTTCAGATCTGAAATCATGGCACTCGGTCCCTAGTGACAAGCATTAAGCATAGCAAACACATAGCAACATCAATCTCAGAACATAGTGGATACTAGGGATCAAACCCTAACAAAACTAACTCGATTACATGATAAATCTCATCCAACCATCACCGTCCAGCAAGCCTACGATGGAAGTACTCACGCACGGCGGTGAGCATCATGAAATTGGTGATGGAGAAAGGTTGATGATGATGATGATGGCGATGGATTCCCCTCTCCGGAGCCCCGAATGAACTCCAGATCAGCCCTCCCGAGAGAGTTTAGGGCTTGGCGGCGGCTCCGTATCGTAAAACGTGATGAACCCTTCTCTCTGATTTTTTCTCCTCGGACACGAATATACGGAGTTGGAGTTGAGCTCGGTGGAGCGTCCACGAGGCAGGGGGGCGTGCCCAGGGGGTAGGGCGCGCCCCCAACCCTCGTGGACAGGGTGTGGGCCCCCTGATGTGGATCTTTTTTCCAGTATTTTTTATATATTGGAAAATTAATCTCCATTGATTTTCAGGTCATTCCGAGAACTTTTATTTCTGCACATAAATTACACCATGGCAATTCTGCTGAAAACAGCATCAGTTCGGGCCAGTTCCATTGAAATCATGCAAGTTAGAGTCCAAAACAAGGGCAACATTGTTTGGAAAAGTAGATACGACGGAGACGTATCAACTCCCCCAAGCTTACACCTTTGCTTGTCCTCAAGCAATTCAGTTGATAAACTGAAAGTGATGAAGAAAAACTTTTACAAACTCTGTTTGCTCTTGTTGTTGTAAATATGTAAAGCCAACATTCAAGTTTTTAGCAAAGATTATGAATTAACCACATTCACAATAGCATTTAGGTCTCATGTTTACTCATATCAATGGCATAATCAACTAGCGAGCAATAATAACAAATCTCGGATGACAGCACTTTCTCAAAATAATCATGATATGATATGACAAGATGGTATGTCGCTAGCCCTTTCTAAGACCGCAAAACATAAATGTAGAGCACCTTTAAAGATCAAGGACTGACTAGACATTGTAATTCATGGTAAAAGAGATCCATTCAAGTCATACTCGATGTAAACTAACAGTCATGGATGCAAATGACAGCAGTGCTCTCCAACTGGTGCTTTTTAATAAGAGGATGATGACTCAACATAAAAGTAAATAGATAGGCCATTCACAGAGGGAAGCAGGGATTTGTAGAGGTGCCAGAGCTCGGTTTTGAAATAGATATGAATAATATTTTGAGCGGTATACTTTCATTGTAAACATAACAACCGAGAGATCTCGATATCTTCCATTCAACACACATTATAGGCGGTTCCCAAACAGAATGGTAAAGTTTATACTCCCCATCCACCAACAAGCATCAATCCATGGCTTGCTCGAAACAACGAGTGCCTCCAACTAACAAGAGTCCCGGGGGAGTTTTGTTTGCAGTTATTTTGATTTGATTTGCATAAAGCACGGGACTGGGCATCCCAGTGACCAGCCATTTTCTCGTGAGTGAGGAGTGGAGTCCAGTCCTCTTGAGAATAACCCACCTAACATGGAAGATACAGACAACCCTAGTTGGTACATGAGCTATTCGAGCATACAAAACAGAATGTTTATTTGAAGGTTTAGAGTTTGGCACATACAAATTTACTTGGAATGGCAGGTAGATACCGTATATAGGTAGGTATGGTGGACTCATATGGAACAACTTTGGGGTTTATGGAGTTGGATGCACAAGCAGTCACTACAAAAAAAATACACTTCTGTGATGATACATGTTTGTCACAGTAGGTCGCGTTTTCTGTCATGCATGTACATCCATGACGATTTTATGACAGAATCAAGATAGTCATACCTGTGCTGTCGTAGAAGTGTTCCATGACATTACCAAAATTATCATCACGGAAGTGTCCACTTCCATGACGATAAATCGCGCGTCACAGAAGTGCTTTCGTCAAGGGTGACCGACACGTGGCATCCACTGTAATGGAACGCCGTTAAGCTATCGGGTCAGGTTTTGGATCCGATAACCCGTTAACAACCCCGACCAATGGGGATTTTCCATGTGTAAAATCATCATTGGATGGAGGTAACACCCGTCAGGTCCGCGTTGGCACAGGTGTCACTCATCCAATGGGCGAGATGCGCCTATGATATGTTGACACGTGGACCGACCCATCAAGTTTAAATGGGCCGGCCCAACTGAAGGTCCACAAGATTTTGCGGACCATAATGGGCCGGCCCAGCTAAAGGCCCACGAGATTTTGCGGACCATAATGGGCCGGCCTAGCTAAAGGCCCACAAGATTTTGTGGGCCATAATGGGCCAGCCCAGGTAAAGGCCCGCAAGGTGTTTGTATGCCATAATGGGCCGGCCCAGGTAAAGGCCCACAAGATTCTTGCGGATCATAATGGACCGGCCCAGCAAAAGGCCCACGAGATTTCGCCGACATTAATGGGCCGGCCTAGCTGTAGGCCCACAAGATTTTAAGGACCCTAGTAGGCCGGCCCATTAATTGGCTGCCATGTTTTGGGCCAAATGCCGGCCCATATTTGATCCGGTCCATTAATGGCCTGCCACGCTTCGGGCCTAATAGTGGCCCATATGAGACCTGGCCCATTAAAAGCCTACCACGTTCTGGGCCAAATTACGGCCCAGATCAGGTCCGACCCTTTAAGAGGCTTTGGGCTCAATTATAGCCCATATCAGTTTCGGCCCGTCAACTGGACACTATGCTTTTGGGCCCACTTGCTAAAGGCCCACTTAGTAATTCATCCTGATATTAGTTTTGTCCTGTTAAGGGCCCGTTTAACATTTCGGCCATATATTAATTTCGGCCTGTTAAAAGCCCGTCATATAGTTGGGCCTAACTACGGCCCGGTTTGCATCCGGCCTGCTCGCAGCCGATATCTGATTGGGCCAAACAAGTACCGAGACAATTTTGGCATGTTAAAAGCCCGTGATTTGATTCACACAATCATGGGCCGGGGTTCATTTCGGACTGCTGCCGGCCCATGAGGTGTTCGGCACGTTTCAGGCCCAACCTACATAGTGATTGCATGACGACCCGATTATGTACCGTAATTTTACGGTTTGGCCGGTTTACTGCGAAGACAAGATATATAATACAGTAAAATAACTACAACATTGGGAATAAGAAAAAACCTAGACTATACAATAAAGAAATTACGACATATTACATCCACTGGGCATCAAAGTTTGCCACTACGATAATAAAACACAAGCAGACAGCATATTACATACACTGGGCATCAAAGATCGCCACTAGTGCAAATAAACACGCCGACAAAATAATATACAAAATCGATAGCACTTCAATAGAGTTCAAGAAAGGTTAGCCCTGCTGGGGAGCTGCAGTGCAAGAAGCTGAGCAAGATGATGAGACTGCGCTTGTTCAACACTTATATCTTCCTCACTCTGAAAGATAAACAAGCAGAAAGATGACAGGTTTTGCACATAAAAGTATCAGTGCTGACAATTCATCACATTTCTTACTGATGAATAAAGTGACACAGTTTAAAATTGCATTAACACTATATGGTATTGTTCAGGTCAAGACATGGCAGGAAATGACATTGTGAATGAGTTGGTAGCTTCACGACACCACTGGATTACAGATCAAGAACTCATAAGTATCAATGGCTAGTGTGCTGTCAATTTATACCATTTCAGATTGGCAAATAAAGAGACGGTTTATATAATAGTAGAATGATATGACATTGTTCATAGTTAAGACATTGCAGAATATGACATTACGCTGTAGTGGGTAGGTTCACCACACCACTGGATTACGGATGAAGAACAGAAGCATACATGCAGTGCAAAAGAAGATCACTTGCTCTGTATAATTTAATTTACATGGTATGAAGAAGGAACTTGGTTGTACAACTGAAAACTTAAATTGAGAAAGGACAAACTTTTGTTTATGAACTACATAATAAACTTTAAAAAAGCAATTTGATGCAAACACCAAAAATAAACAACAAAGATAAACAACTGTTGCAATCCTGCCTAACCAAATATATACAAAAAGTTTGAAGGCTTGAGATGGACAAACTTACATTATTGGTGAAGACATGCTCTATAAAGGCCTTGTTCATGCCGATGGGGGGAAATTCAAGAAGTTTACCGTAGAATCTTCTTCAAAAGCATTGCCTTTATTCTACATTTTGTTAAGAGTAAATATAGATATGATAATATATGAAAAATGGAGAATATTTATGATAAGATGAAGAGCGATGCTACATAACCAAGTAGCTATAAATGTAAGTGCAGTGATACAGGCAGAAGGTACATCTAAGAGCAATGCACAGCTAAACTTCTTCAATACCAACCTTATGGTAAGAGTAAATATAGATCTGATGTGTAGAAAATGGAGGGCAAAGGAAAATAAGCTGCAGGGTGATGGTACATGAACAACTAACTGACATTATAAGTACACCGATAAAGGACAACATGTACTTACAAGAACAATGCAGAGCTAAAAAAACATTGGCATTGGATATATATTCTACACTAATGTAACCATTCATACAGATCGGATAATTTGGAGCGAACAATTGATAAGCAAGCTATCATGCATACCGCTGTCACATAATGAACCAGGTATGTATGCAAGTATAGTGATACAGGACAACAGGTACTAACAAGAGCAAAGCAGCGGGCAACATATTTGCGATATCCTATCGTTCTTGTCAAACCGGAATTCTTCTTCGAGTAGATTTCCTGCAAAAAAGATCCGTAAGGCACATGCGGAAAAGTAGAAGTTCAAATTTTCATGTGATTTCATAGACAGTACCTCATCCTGGGAACGAGACCAGTGCATAACAAGGTTTTTCCATTCAATGTCTTCTAAATTTAGCACAGGAGACTTCACCAGAAATTCGTTTATAGACTTGCCATCAAAGTGTGATTTCCTCAGGTAACACTGATACTGCTGCAATGCTTCCTTGAAAAGCACAAGCAAGCTTTGCTCATCATGACTATCCAGATTGACCTTCTCCTAGTTACAACAATGTAATGTAAATCATTGATGTGTTCAATCAGCAGAAAACAGGAAAATAATAACCATGAATAATAGCACTTACACGTAAGTTGGACAGGAAGATGTGAAAATGGTGTTTATCTTCACAATAATCTTCCCATGATGGGAATATATGCACGTAGTCCCTAACAACATTGAAAGCATTGTCTTTTAAACTGGGAATAAATGGAATGGGGTTCCAATCTGCAGGAATTGGCCATCTCTGCAGTTGGGATAGGTCTTCGGCTGGTGGACTTGCTGTACTTTTTGCCGGAGTGGGATTTTTCTATGGTACAGCTGGTGCTATGGCAAATGAAATCGGTATACATTTTGCTGGAATGCAGGTCCTGTGTGGTGGAGCTAGTGGTGTGGCCAGTGAAGTATGGGTACAGTCTGCTGGAGTCGGTCCTATGTTTTGTGTCACTGGTTGTACAACCAATATAAGTGGAGTGCTATCTGATTTCTCTGGCACCAACATGTTTTTCAAGGACTTTGCTCGTTCTCCTTCAGGTTCGGCAATCACTCTCTTCCTTTTTGATGTCTAATGCACAAGAACATCATTTGAGTGAAAAAACATGGTATGATGACAGATGGAATATGTATTGATAATGGATGGGCATGGCATCTCAACATATATGGTGAGTAAACTAAGCAGATGGCGGTGCAACAAAGTAGAAGAAATGCAAGACAACATATGCAAGATACCCGCAATCAATAAAACATTGCCAAATTAGAACAGGCACCTTGATGGGTGAACAGGACATGCCATCTGCCTTTGACTCCTTGAGGTTAGAATATCATTAGGATCATATTCCGAACAAGAATCAACAGGTGGGGAGCGTATGAGTTTCATTGCATCCAGAATGGCACTCAATGCCTTGGTGCCAATTTTATAAGTCATTGCAGTGTTTAGCTTCAAGAGTGGACTGCTGCTAGTCTGACACAAAGCAGCTACACAAATCATAGTGTAGGTATAACGGGAAAACCTTAAGCATCAGAGTAAAATCAGCAAAGTGGAACTTGCTGGAATATATGTGCTAGTATTGCCGGTACGGCTAGAAAGGCTTCGGATACCAGCTCTCTTCAAGTGAAGGTGCGGTACTGTTAATATCAGTGTAACTCTCAAAGGCGACAAAGCTCCCCGCATTTCCTTGCTATTCTTATAGGATTCAAGTGGGCAGGCCACTACAAATCCTAATCATATGTTTACAAGATCCTACAAATCAAAGAGGCTCAAAGTGTCCATCACAACCGACCGTATAGACCTCTACACTGCAAATGTCCCTGCTCATCTTGAGTACAAGGAACATATTGTACTACTATGATACTCCCTCTGTTCCAAAATATAAGTCTTGGTAGAGATTTCCACTATGGATCACATACAGATGTATCCAGATACATTTTAGAGTGAAGATTCACTCATTTTTCTCCATATGTAGTCCATGGTGGAATCTATACAAAGACTTGTATTTAGGAACGGAGAGAGTACATATTAAAGAAGAACGAAAGAGGAACATGGTAAAGAAGAGCAAGCAGATTTTGGATAATAAAATGTTGGTTGCGAAGTGCCCACACATGATGAACCAGAGCGCATTAAGAATGCAACTCCCAGCTGTCTCTAGACCATTTCAGGCGGTTGGATGAAGATCCTATGTCTCCTAACCCTTCGTCTTCCTCGCCTCTGATTCTTCCCATACAGAACACCGCATGGGCTGCCGGCCGGACCACCGGCCCCCACCGCATGTGTTCCTCCACCAGCAATACCCCCCACCCCGCCCCAACCCCCACCCACGTCAAGTTTTCTTTGTTCGGCGAGGCCCCACAACCACCCGAGCCCCTTCGATCATACCGGTGAACTCCGGCGAGCTCTGAAAAATCGACTGACCCAATTTTGAAATTTAGTCTACTGTGATTTAACTAGTGTGGAATATAAAAGGGGAAAACCATAAGCATTGGGAGTATAGTGTTGAGCGTGCCATGGCGGATCTGAAGGTGCAAACCGGACAAAGGCAACTTCGCAACCAAGACAAGAAATCAGAGTAAAGAAGTGGCGATCCATTTTCTTGCTGCGATAAATAAGTTGAGCAGATACGAAAGAGTACCGCCTCTGGTGCGGTGCAGTGTACGCATTTGCTGAGAATTTGACGGTGTTGCGGTAGCGATGGCTGTCAGCGGCGTGGAAGCAGATCTAGGAGGGTAGACGATGGCGGCGGGGCGCGGTGGACGACACGGTCGTAGGAGCGGCGCCGATAGGGTGGACGATGGCGGGGATGAAGCGAGAGGACGGGATGCAAGGATCCCGGTCCGAAGCCGTGGATGAGAGAGGTCGATCTCTTGTAGTGGACGGCGGCGTCGGGGTATCAGCTCCGGCATGGTGGAGGAGGACGGCGGTGGATGGGGTGGCAGACGGCGGCGGACGGAGGAGGGTGGGGTGGAGAGGGTGTTTTGGCGCCCATGGAGTACGAATGGGGAAAATGGAGGTAGAGAGGAAGGGGGAACCATGTATTCAGGGCACGCTTGTCTCAAATGCGAAGAAATTTACAAACTTAGCCCCCGTTTCAAATTTCTACTACATCACAGCAACATTAGTCGGTTGGGGATAGGACGGTAATCTCGCATACACCGAATATTTGCCGACGAGAGTTTGTTTTTGGTGCCCACCGTGTATGAATGAATTGGGGAGGGAGTCGATTTCGACCGAGG
This sequence comes from Triticum monococcum, assembly GCA_034509565.1. Lineage (NCBI taxonomy): Eukaryota > Viridiplantae > Streptophyta > Magnoliopsida > Poales > Poaceae > Triticum > Triticum monococcum. The sequence continues at coordinate 446,106,250 of CM067845.1, forward strand.
ACACCCTTTGTTTTGGCGCCCACCGTGTATGAATCCAGGTGAGAGGCGGTTACGTCACGTTTTGGTGAAATTACAAACCTACCCCCATCGAAACCTATGGAAATCCAGCAGATAGGCTTTGCGTGGCAGGGATAGGCAGTAGTGATTTCCATCTCGCAGATTTTGGTTTCGGGCGGTTACTGCGACTTTCCCCGCTTCGTTCAAATTTTGCAGAGTACATGTTTACCGTGCCAACTCAATTCGAACCCCGTTTGTATTCTATTTTTTCGGGCGGGATCCATTTTCAATTGGAATTACATTCTACATACATCATTTTTTATATATACTTTCATAAGCACAACAAAGAATTCTGCTCCTTTATATGTATAATGATTTACAAATACAACGATCTCGAAATCTTAAGGTTGAATTCGAAAAAATTAACCAAATTATGTTCTACTAAAATGTATGGATCAGTAATATCTACATATTAAATAACATAGATGTGCGTGAATTCATATGAGTATGCATGTTTGATAGATCAATTTTGGTTCGAGTATGGATTACATGTATCATCATCTCAAATTCAAATATTTGAATACCTTTTTTGTTCACTCCTTTCATGCCCATCTCTCTCGCATGCATGCTCCTTCAAGTAGCTATCACTCTCTTTTCTCCAGCTCACCCGCACGCTCACTTCATGTTTCTCCTATCCTCACAAACATGGTCTCTCGAAGTCTCCCTTGAGAAGTGTCACACTCTCCCTATCATTATACATTACACGGTTTTCATTATCTCTCACGTCACTACTGTTCTCTAGTATCACTTGGTACCTAAGCTTTCTTTTTCACCGCCACACACACAGTCTCGACTCATCTTTCACTTTGTCTTTCTCTCTGTGGGATTCTCTCACACACCCTATATGTCTCTACATATGACTCATACCACTAAAATTACGCTCTCTCTCTCCTGTAGACACAACATTTGTTGCGGTCTCCTTTTCGTCTCCATCCCAGACTGACATTATTCATTTGTTTACCGATCAGACAACCCCGACTACCGTCTCCTCTCTCTCTCTCTCACAGACACGCACACACAACTCCTGCTTCCACTCCCCTTCCCGACTACCGTCTCTCTCTCTCACACACAAAACTCTCGCTTTCGCACCCTGACTCATATTTCTCTCACAAATATTTATCGACTAGCTAGCCTCTAGATAGGCCCGCACACTCGTGCTTCCACCATCGTATACATGTTTCTCTCCCGCTCCTTGTATCTATGTACATTTTTCTTCCCTTCTTGAGACACCCCCTCTCGATCATGCACACACACACTATCGCCTCATTTTAAGCTGATACCTATCGCACACACACTCCTTGTGTCTTTGTCACACATGCACTCCATCCTCCTCCACTCTCCCTCTCTCTCACACACACATGGGCTTTTTGCAACAACTAGCAAGATGCCCATGCGTTGCACGAAACATCAAGATGCATTTGTATGAGTTGTTTATCTTGTGGGGGAAAAGGATGAACGAGGGAAGGCCTTATTTGCAAATGTGGAGAGGGGTGTGGGTATCTTTTTCCAAAATTGCCATAGTTTCCTTCCTATCCATCAGATATAGATCGGACAGCCTATATTGCAAGATGGCAGGCACACGATCATCACCGACAATGCTTTTTATAAGAGTAGGGATAAAAAATAGAGTTGGTGATGATGGTGGGCCTGCCATCCTGCAATGTAGGTCGTCCGATTTATATCTGACGGATAGGAAGGAAAATATGGCAATTTACTCGCACTCTTCACCACATTTGCAGATAAGGCCTTCCCTCGTTCATCCTTTTCTCCCACAAGATCTTGATGTTCCGTGCAACGCACGGGCATCTTGCTAGTAAGAGTAGAAATTAGACATATACCACTTCTCGAATCTTGAAACCAACAACATTCCTCCCTTATCTCATCAAAACCGCCAAAGGAATATATTTTGAGTGAAACATAACATATTTTTAGTGATATACGTATTTTAAAACTAGACTTTTTTTCTATCAAATCGGTGAATATGTATTAATCTACTTTGATCATGTGGCAACGCATTGGCACATTGCTAGTAGTTATTATAATTTTTGGACACCAGACAAACAGTGGAGTACATATACGAGGAGAAGAGGCGCACGCACCCAGTCGACCTCTCGCTGTCTCGCACACATGAGTGTTACGTAAAGGCGGTGTTAACAAATAAACCCTAAAACCCTAGGTGCACGATTGCTGCATTCGCGGGTACCGGGTACGTGGTGGAGCACCTTTGTAGGAATAGTCAGCTCGTGTGATAATTTGATCCGTAGGAGTTGATGGTTGGGACCACATGTGAACGGCTTGGAGCGCGGTGGCTCGCCAGTCGCCACAGATCGAGTAGCCACGTTTAAAATATCATTTTCAGTGGGGTTAAGAGTTCTGATTTTCAATGGAGCGTTATAAGTAGTAAGTAGTTTTTAGAATGATTGGTATGGAGCGAAAATGGAATTCATAGTACTACGTACCTCCTTGGCGTATGGTTGTATGGTTTTTTTTGCGATGGAGGTTGTATGGGTTTATGTTGCGAGATGTTGAACCTGGTAGTTCGAGGGCAAATACTATGGTTTAGATTTAGATGCTGGTTTTCAGTAATGAAAATCGGAAGGGGAAACCCTTCTTTGATTAAAAAAAACTACTACCTCCATTCTGGTTTACTAGTCCCCATCGTACTTTGGGTCAAAGTTTGTCCACGAATTTTACTTGTAAAATGTGAATGGAAAACGAGATTTTGTTATACCCAAACAAAAAAGCACTGGAGGGAGTGATTTCTCTGACACGGACACGACCTCTCATAGCGCAGGCATTGAACCGGCGCGCCGGCCAAGAGGGCCGCACTCGCTGCAGGCCCGGCTGAGCACGCCTCCTCGCCGCGTGCAACCAGCTTAAGACTGCCCCTCCTGCCTTCACTGAATCCGCGCGTGTGCCGGCAACACGTCCTTCCGCGAGCCAGCAGGCATTTTAGAACACAAAAAATGACTAAAATATAATTAATTTACGCATGGTCTTGACTTGTTGTGCTCGCACTGGTAGCAGGAACTAGTAGTGGATTTTCTTTATTTATAACTCTCCTCATATTTTTTTGGCTTTGAAGTGAATCATGGTTGTGGACATTATGTATGAATGTGCAGATATCTGTGAACATGAGTTTGATGTGGAAGTTGAACTTGGAATGTCGAGCTTGCGCGTGAACTATACCATGTTCAATGCTTCGCCTGTTATTGTTTGGAAAGTAATTGCTGTTATTACATGACCCGAAAAAAAAAATTGTGCCACATCAGTAGATGCACGGACATCACAACAGGCATGCTGACTGGATAAACATTTGAACCTAGCTATTATGAAGGAAATTTTGTATTGACAATAGTTTTAGATAGCAGGAGACGCCTAGCCTGCTCTGCCTCTGCTAGCTTATTTCTGGCTTCTTCCATCTCTTCTTTGGCTTGGGTGAAGAGAGCATCTGATTGCTCTTTTTGCTTCTTCAGGAACTCAGCTACATTCTCAAGGGCTGCTGCACACTTTCTTTCAGCCTTTACTAATGCCACGAGGACACGAACAGCTGACGACTCCACCTGGCTTGTGTGTAATCCAGCATCATCTGGGAATTTGCACCTTGTGTCTAATCCAGCATCATTAGGGAACTGACACCTTGTGTGTAATCCAGCCTCATTTTCGAAACATGATCTCGAGGTTGACCATACTTCCCTCCTCGCAGGAACTGCATCCTGACATGAAGTTACTTCTTCTTTAGATCAATACTCAAAGCAACCTAGATCCATTTAGTAGAAGCCAGATAAACAGAACTCGGAGAAGTGAATTCAAAAGGAAAATAAATAAAAACAGACTACAAGGTGAGAACACCCACTTCCTACATCAAGCTAAAAACGAAAGCATTAGGACGATTAAGACTCTTCTTATTACACATCGAAGAACACCACGCTTAAGAGAAATAGAAACTACAACATATACACATCGAAGAACACGAGGCTACACGAAAGTAATTGAAAGGGTGTTACTTACCAAAGCTCGTTTTACAGGTTCGGTGCAGCTCCTCTTTAACTTGCTATGCTCCTTGAAGATGTCCCGAATATCCCATGTTTGGTCTTCATTGCTCCTCTACATGTTCGCACTCGTGGTTTTAAAATCTCAACATGGCAAGAAAATATACTACTAGTAATACTCGCGCATCTTGTGGGAAACATTAATACACTTGTCTGCCATGTTAGAGCATCTCCAACAGAATCGCAATGCGCGGCGCTTTAAAAAAGCGTTTACAGTGCCGAGATCGAGAAGTAGATACTAGAGAGTAGAGGATAGTTCTCAGCATAGATAGATAAAAAAATATAATTCAACTACTCCTGATCGTCCGACTCCTCCTCGGTGATGTCCTCCTCCAACGTATGACTGTAGGCGTGAAGATACCGATCGTCATTGAATTCCTAGGGCGACGCTGCTCCTAGCCTCATGTTGAATTGAGCGTCCGCTTTTCGCCTACGCTTGTCCTCGCGATAGGCGGCTCGCTCCACCCTCCTCTTATCCCTCTCCGCCCTCCTTTGTGCGTAGAACTCATGCTCGATGATGATTTCTTGCGGGAAGTGTTGGCGCCACAGTGCCATGGCTTCCTCGTCCATCTTGGTGATGCCGAGATGGTGCTCCCGCCTCCGGTTGTCACGACGATCCTCGTCGGTGCTAAGCCGCGGCAGAGGCGCGAGCTCCTACGCCCGCTCCCATGCCGGCACGTTGGGGAAGTTCAACATTCTATGAGGCCACCGGAGGCGCCACACCGCCGCAAGTACGCGCGAGCGGCCTCGTTGGCGGTGTCGAAATTTCCGAGGACGAGGCACATCCCATGGAACCGTATCTCGGCAGAGAAGCCGCCGGAGGGGCGCGCGCGGACGCCGCGATATCCCCAAGTTTCTCGGAGACGCAACGGCATGGTGGCGCGGCGGCGGCGAGGCGAAAAAGAGCGGGGAGAGAGCGGTGGCGAGGAACAGAGCGGGGAGAGAGCGGTGGCAAGGCACAGAGTGGTGGGAGGGCGTTGGATTTTATAAAGCGCGCCGGACGCCGCGCGCCAAAACTAGCGCATGCCTGGCCGCTTCCCCCCCCCCCCCCCACGCGCGATCCTTTCCCGACGTCTTTGCTATCTCTACTCTCTTCTCTATTGTTATATTTATTTAATATTTAATATTTATCTCTACTTCCTTTATTGTCTACTTTTTATCTACACTTTTTTCTTGCAATATAGGCCGTCCGATTTATATCTGACAGATAGGAAGGAAACAAATGGGAATTTTGCAAAAAGATACCCATAACCCTCTCCAGATTTGCAAATAAGGCCTTCCCTCGTTCATCCTTTTCTCCCACAAGATAAACTACTCATACAAATGCATCTTGATGCGTGCAACGCATGGGCATCTTGCTAGTTCTAAAAACCTTTCCATCATTTGCCACACTACTGGTTGTAGATGAAAAACCTACCCAAGCACAGCGCGATACAGGAGCGATGCACAATTACAAGCTGATATTCTATCGGACAATGGAGGCTATAACCTATTCCTTTTATGGTAACAATAGCAACCAGGAAATTTGAAGGGTAGGTATGAACAAAATTGGAACTGCACATGTACTGCTAAGTGACTCAATACACACATTACCAATCGAGGAGGAGAACAATGGTCGCGGCAGCCTCTGTGAGTCATGGTCGGCAACGGGAGTCAGTTCATTGTCCATGACAGTGGTACTTCTGTGCTTGGCGTCGGCTTCCGGGAAGCAAATCCGAGATCATGGAAGACGATGCCGGGGAAGAGGCTCCGTGTACGACGATGAAGGTGGACCGGCTCTAGTGCGGCGTACGAGGTCGTCGATGAGGTAGATGCGCTGCGGTGGACGAGTGCACCGATGTGAAGGGGAGGAGCACGAAGGCTGTGGTGCCGTGGAGAAGTCTATTTTGCGGTGGGGATAGAAAATGGGGAGTATTCAGGTGTACTACTCTGGGTGCCGGGGTGGGGTTGGCTGGGTAGGGCGAACCTGAAGTTATGAAAACTGCCCCCTACCAAGCATCATCCGTAGGCCTGTTCTGAAGGCTATGATGGTAACTTCCCACTGCTCGAATCAGGGTCGCGGGAGATTTTCCCGCCGACCTCAAAATTTTGTGACACTGGACTCCCCATGTGGCGTGTTGAGTGATTCGGCTAAGCAACTAGCGAGTAGTAGTAGTAAACTCTGCATATTAGGTTTGACCAAAGTCAAACTTCCTAAAGTTTGACCAAGTTTATAGAAAAATATAAACATTTACCATAACAAATATGTATGATGTGAAAGTACATTCAATAATGAATCTAATGGTGTTTATTTGTTATTGTATATGTTAATATTTTTTGTTATAAGCTTTCTGAGAGTTTACTAAACTTGACTTTGACCAATGCTAATACGCGGACTTAAATAAAAACGGAGGGAGAGCACATTTGTTTTCTTAGTTTGTAGTGAACTAATCATTTGTTGAAATTGTGAAATAAATATATTAGGCTATTGACTTCGAATGTAATGGTCTATACAATTCAATAGTTACAATCATTGTCGAATCCCAAGATGTATACAAGGTCTATAGTACTTCACAACATGCTCAAACTCACATAATCCCAGTCAAATGTGAATCTAAATGCATTTCATAGTTATTACTTTGTAGGATGCAACAAAAACAACCATAACTCTACATCAGCCATTATAGAAGCAACATTTTGACATATCCCAATGTGTGAATGAAACATGCAGAGAGAGCTTTTGAAGATGGAGCAGACAGGGTGGGAAAGATTGTATGTATGTGGACGAGAGAGTAGGAGACAAACCTAACGAGACAGAGAGAGGGAGATATAGAGAGAAAGAGAGAGGAAGAAGTTAGGTCTGTGAGAAAGATGGATACATGTAGTATACATGAGATGCGTGTGCATCTGGATTCTGTATTCGTGGAAGGAGAAGAGACAACATGTTTGATGAGAGAGCTGGAAAAACATGGACGAGAGGGGAAGGATCTCATGGGTTGAGGGATTGACAATTTTGTGCGGGGGAGAGACAGATTGGTAATTTTGTGCAAGAGAGAGAGAGAGGGTGGGGGGAGGAGTCAGTCAGCCATCGTCGCATCACCCTACTTCCAAATGACCCTGCATTCTCTAGCGCGGTGTGGTCGCTGTCTTCGATCTGCTCGATGCCCTCTTTGAAGATTGAGGTGTTGTGCATGTTGGGGTGGAAAGAAGCACAAGCGAGATTGGTCGCCGTATAACATTGGATGGGGATGAATTGTGTGCTCGGGGGAGTGTGTGTGTGTGTGTGTGTGTGTGTTGTGCTGCATGTGTCTCTCTCTCTGTGTGTGTGTGTGTCAGGTATTGAGAGATAACAAACCAAAGGAGAGAAATGGGTATTCACGAAGAGATTGTGCGGGCCTTGAGGTGGGCAGGGGCCGGGTGAGGGTGTCAAAATGTGCGCGTTGATGCATGTGTTGCATGCGACCGTGCGAGGGACGGACGAATCGAGAGAGATGGTTGTTGTGTTACGGATGCTCCTCTCTCTGTCTCTCTCTCTCTCTCCCTCTCTCTCTGTCTCTCTCACACACACAAGTAAACTAGAAGACCGTTCTCTCATGTATACACAACGTATCGACATCTGTCTATGTCTCACTCATGCATAATCATTTGCACATTCACGCCTCTCTATGTCTGTATCACACGCACACCGTCTCCACATTGCCCTTCCGCCACAACACACATATGGACACATACACATGTTCTCTCTCAGTCACACACACAAAGTCAGTATTAAAAAAAACTAGGGTGCACCTAAAACGTCCAAATCCAAATAAACACGGACTGGAGCTAAATTCAAATATATGGAAATATTGCAGCGTCAAGAACATTCACAGGAAAAAAAGTTGAGTAATATCCAAGGATTGTTTTCACACACACGAAAATGTTTGGTGGATGTCCTTCGAGCGCGACACGGTGACGCACCATTCGATCGACGGCACGGCCGCGGTTCACGCGCTTGCACAGGATTCCGTATCGTGGCTGTGGTACTAACTAATAAAAGCGCTGCCTAAGTCTAATGTTTAGGTGTACTAGTACGGTTTTATTTTAAGTTTAACCAACCTTATATATAAAACTAAAGTAAGCTCCCACGCGCGCACTCATCAATATGCCGCCGCCGTTGCACATGCCGGCGCCCGCCTGCTGCGGCCAACAATTTCTCGCCCATCACCGCCATGTCGCCACCATCCCTGTGCCATGAAGCCGAAGGCTCGCCCGCTCACGTCGTCTGTAGTCCCTCCTCGCGATGCCGCCGCGCTGCCAAGCACGCGAGAAGCTGGTGGAGCCGCGTCTATGCACGCAGCGTATGAAGAGGAGGACGAGCGCGTGCTCCAGCACGCCGACAAGGAGGAACTCGCGTGTCATTGTCGTCTCCGCCCGTGCAGAGGAGGCACGCATGGTAGCTGTCGCGGTGGACGCCGGTCGCGTGCGCGTCGAGCCCGCAAACCAGGTGCGGACGTGAAATCTACCTTCGAGACCTTGAATGCCACATGGATCCTGCAATCTGAAGGAGCAATTTGGGTCAGTCGACTCATGTGAGCCGTTTGATGCAACATGGATGGCTAGAAGGGCTTCTTCCACCTCTTCTGCCATCTTCTTCCTTCGCTCCGTCGAACTTCTTTCACAAATTGACTGACCCAAATTATACTACTAGTACGAACATATTAAGTACAGTAGGAACATGAAGATACCAGCAGTAGTACCAACTACAAGAAGAACAGTAGTAAGACATAGTACTAGTACTACTGTACATACTAAAGAGTTCAAATAACGAGAAAGAACATAAACATAGTTCTGCTGGGGCCTCAGCACAACACACCCTTGAAAATTAACTAAGCAACTAGTCTGCTTGACACTGCAGTAGAACCAGCATGAGCAACCTCACTGCCACCTACTCGGAGTCCGAGTCCACGTCCTCGACTTCGTCCTCGTCCCTCTTCCTCTTCCTATTCGCCGACGCTTCTTTGCTTGAACCGGACACTGGGCTCTGCTTCTTCATCCAACCCTTGTAGATATTTAAACAAAGGTAGGCATCCGTTGCTGCATACAGGATGTGATCTTCATGTAATGTCTTCGACTCTCATGCATGATGAAACTTGTGATGAGGTTTCTTCAGTTTAGCGTACGAAGGATCAATCATGGTTGTTGCCAGGGTCAGCATTGAAGGTTGAGAGGAGGACACCAGGCTTGCCTTCTGGAGATTGAAGGGCTTGCCTACAACGAGACCTATCTGACGCAGGACATCCCTGTTGTTCTTAAAGCCTACAATAACGAATTTCACTCTTTTGTCCTTGAGGAAGTTCTTAAAATCCAGGCACTCAACATCAGCATGGCATATGTGGTAGACCAAGCAAACATTATGTACGCAAACCTGGATCATGGCAGGCTTCTTCCTCTCTTCGTCCTTTAGATCCTTCTCTCGTCCCAGGACTGTGGTGTACTCAACATCTAGCCCAGCGACCCACTCATCCGTTGAACTGTTGAGCATGCATAGGAAGCGAGCAAGCCATGCATTCACCATCTCGGATCCACGTGTGTAGATGACGATGAACTGATCGCCAATGATGGCTCTAACCTGGTACTCAGCGGCGACCATGGAGATTTGGGAGGCCATGGATTTTGGAGGAGGGTTAGGAGAAGTTGAACTGTTGTACCCCGCAAAAAAAACTGGGAGCGAACTAATGTGAAAGGACGGGACGACTGGGAGCGAACTGTTGTAAGGTAGAAGACGGGGACGAGTAGGGCGTGCGAACGGCGTGGGGTTGCTAGCTTGCCCGGTGGATAAACGGCTACAAGCCCCCAAAGAGTTCTCGAGAACTATGCGGGACCCACTAGATGTCATGTCTACTAGACCCATATCGTAGGCCTGACGGTATAGCTTCTGCCTGTTCGCATGCCATGCCGGCGCGTGGATGTAACTTCACTTAATTCCGTCAAATGTCGCGCCTCCCATGACCTTCGCTTCCCTCGCGCGGTCGCGCCCTTTGAGACTTCGACCGACTATAAATGAGTATTTTTTTTGCCTTTTTTTAGACAAGCAATTTTTTTACCTACTCCGCATGCATGATACTCCCTCTGGTCCTTTTTACTCCCGTCAACCGTTTGCAAAGTGTTTGGCCAAATTTATACTTTTTTTGAACACCACCTTATATTAATTAACCAGCTACACCAGTACACTCATTCGATACAATATTCACCACACAGGGCGGTACGTTATTTACAATAATACCATCTAATCTATTGTCAAAGCTATACTTGGCGATTAAGTGTGCCACCTTATTGGCCGAACGGCTAATCTTTGACAATTGAAGATTGTTGATCAACTTCGAGATGCTCAACGCTTTCATCTTCAGGTCACGCATAGCAGACCTGTCATAGTCCCCCGATGCAAGAGACGCTACCACAAAAGCGCAATCAGTCTCTAAATTTATAGGATTATGAAGATAAATACCTATGTAGAGACCGGCAATGCAAGCCCTAAGCTCCGCTTCCTCCACGCTTTGACAGGCATCAATGAAATCCCATGACCAAATTTATACTAAAAATATCAATATCTACAATACTGATTATAATGATTATAAGAACTATGTTTTATAATGAGTGTAAAAATATTGATTTGACATTGTGAATGCTGACACATTTTTCTGTAAGTCTGGTGAAAGTAGAGGTACATTGACTTCAGACAGAACTTAAATGCACAATGCAGACTAGTTCCTCCGTCCAGGTGCGTGCCATGTCCTATCTTGTCATCACAACAAGGTTAGCTATTAGAGTACCACTACTTCCGTTCTAGTTTAAAGGGCTCGATTCAAAAATTTCACCTACTCTTAGCAAGATATTAGAGGCGGTGGAATAGTTTTTGAAGTCTGCAAAAGTACTCAACTAGTGCTGTCGTTCTTCACAAAAAAATGTGTTTACTAATGCATGCATGAACACTAGTTACTCTAACCCCCCTCTCTTCTTTAATTCTTTGCCACATCAGCATGTTTGCTATTCCCGTGTGCATGATACCAGCTAAGATACCACCATTATGGCCAGCCTTAATCATCGCATGCAATAATTTAGTGCACCTTGAAATATGAACATGTGTGGGGCGTGTGTGTTTTTAATGACTTGAGACTATACCTAGCCCGGCATGCAAGATGACTTATTATGCACCGTTCCCCATATCTACAGGAAGCCCGTTCATCTCCAAATCTTTTCCTCTCCATGTGTGGAAACAATATGCCTGCCAAACTCTCCTTCTCCCTCCGGCGGTCCCACCACTCCACCCCGTGTGAAAAAATCTGCATGCATGACTCTCCTCCCCCACGCTCGTCCAATCCGTTGTGACCAGCAATATTTCCACCCCTTCGCTCCCCCGTAATTTACTCCAACAAATATGCCCATGTAGTTGTTACTTAACTACAGGTGCATTGGGTCACTGACATATGGGCCCAACAGGAGTCTGGCCCACATGTCAGTGACGCAACTGGACCTGCAGTTAAGTCAGTGCAGCTCAGTCCATATCTTACGTAGGTGTGCCATTGTTCGCTATAAATACTACGCCTCCCACGGCATCACTATCTCCCCCCCCCTCACGTTCACGTTCATCGCTATCTCCTCCCCCTCCCTCTCACGTCGACCACCATGGCATCGCCCCTCCTAAGCCCTAGGAGCCCCTCGCTGCACCGCGCGGACGGTCACGCGTCGCCGTTCCGTTGCTCGCCGCCACTAGTCGAGGAGGACGCGTCGGTGTTCCGCTCCTCGCCGCTATGCGACGCGTCACCGTTCCGTTCCTCGCCGCCACTAGTCGAGGAGGACGCGTCGGTGTTCTGCTCCTCGCCGCGACGCGACGCGTCGCCGTTCTGTTCCTCGCCACCACTAGTAGGGAAGGATGCGTCGACGTTCCTCTCCTCGCCGTGACGCGTTGAGGTGGACGCGTCAGCGTTCCCAATCTCGCCAGCACGCGCGCCGCAGGACGCGTCGGCTCCCTGCTACGAGGAGAACGCCGCGCCACCCGCCGAGCCCCCCAGCCTTGAGGAGCTTTGGAAAGAAATGGATATCGCCTTCTGGGAGGCTTTGCCTCCAGCAGAGTGCGCCAAAATAGAGGCGGAGAAGAAGGCCGAGGAAGAGAAGCGCACCACGGAACAAGCTGCCTGGGAGGCCTATGTCGTGTCCGAGAGAGTCAGGCAACTGGCTCTTTGGCAGAAGGCTCGTGCGAGGGCCATGAGGGTGGCGGAGGACGCCCGTGCCGACGCGCTGAGTGCAGTCGGGCCCAAGCGCCTCATCTACGCTTGGCGGTACGTGGACCGGGTGCACGCTTCCAGCAAGGAGGAGTACCTGTTGGCGCCGGATCACCACACCGGTGAGATCGCGCTCGCCCGCCGGCAAGCCGCCAATCAGCACCTCACGAGTTGCGAGGCTGAGGAAGAGGCGTTGTGTCGGCATGCTGGGAAACGGCCACGCATCAGGGCACTCATGGCGCGCCGCAAGCGCTCCTGCGAGCGCCGTGGCTTTTAGGAGGAGTATAATTTTTGTTTCGTCACGCGATCTCATTAGTTTTGGGACGCAAATGATAAATCCCGAATGTTCAGGAATTTTTAGCGTCCTTAATTAAGTATGTAAAAGGGAAAGTTTGGAAACCTTGTGTATTCGTACGCATTTTGCAAGTACGTGCATATAGCACAAACTTTACTATATACTATCGCACTACACGTCTCTCTCGATATATGCTTGCAGACTGTGCTACTCCCTCCGTCCAGGTCAATAAGTCATCTTTGGTTGTGCACCGTGACCAAGAAGGAGGGAAGACTTATACACCTAGATGGAGGGAGTACTACTATTACTTATGTACGTGCAAATGCATGTTTTAACATTACAATGCGGTTTTTGTAAAAGTAGAAAAACAGCACTAGTCAAGCTTGTGAAACGATTCAATGCAAAACAAATGCAAAAATGCTCGTTTGATTGTTTCCTTTTAGCTTCCTTCTCTGTGGTTATTTCTCTGTCGTACTTTGTATGGAGTATCTCACTAGTTGGAAAGGCATGCAAATTCCCAAACCGCTTCCTACACCCTGCATCGAATTTTTTTCCTAACAAGTTGTGTCGTGCAATTGGAATTCCAACTTGAGTACTACTACTAGTAGGAGTACCAGGGGCCAGTTCTTTTAGGCTTCTAGATTAGTAATCCCATAACTACTACCTCCGTCCTGGTTTATTGGTCCCCATTGTAAATCTGTGTCAAATTTTGATCATAAATTTAACTAATGAAATGTTAGTGCATGTCACATGCACTACTCCATCCGTCTAGGTGAGTAAGTCATCTTAGGCTGTGCACCGTGACCAAGGAGGAGGAGAAAACGAGAAACATTAATGTTTATTTGCTAATTAATAGTATTGCATGCAATGAACTAACCAAAGCATGTCATGTTTGATATCTCAAGTCATTAAAAGCATGCACACTCTTTATCTCTTATTGGTTGATTTGTCAAGAAACAAGAAACGAGGTAGAAGTTAATGCACCGCGCCTAAGTGTTTTGGGATTATTTGGTTTTCATAAGATGACTTACACACCTAGATGGAGGGATTACAATGGTGAGGAATAAACTAGTTAAATCTTTGCTCAAAATTTAGCACAAATTACAATGGCGAGGAATAAACCAAGATGGAGTAGTAGTTTAGAAGCCCAAATAAATGAGTGAGGCGCCTTATTGTTACTCTCCATTGTGACTAGTCTTGTGGGAAAAGCTGGGTAAGCCGCCAAAAGAACTGGCCCTAGGAGTAGTAGCTAGGGATCGAGTGTGCGAGATGAACCGGAGAAAGTAAATGCAGAGAGATGAAATGCAAAAAAGACGGAGGGATGTGATGGTTGCTTGTCCGTTTATTTTACCAGGCCACTTATTACTGGGAGTGGTTGGGTTTTGTGATATGACGGCTTTACTGCCGTGCCATGAGCGGGGTGAGAGGTGAGACTCCCGTGCAGCGCCACCCTCTACACTTGTACTACATCGGTCGTGGTTTATTAGTCCCCCATTGAATTTGACTGATGATTTAATTGACAAAATGTTAGTGCATGTCAACAAAAACTATATCGTTGGATTCGTATTTGAACATAGTTTTGAATGATATAATTTTAGGTGACATGCATCAGCATTTATCGTACTATATATAATGTTAGTTCAATTTTTGGTTGTACTAATCTATAGTAGTAAGGTGCCCGTGCGTTGCACCGAAGAGTGAAATGCATTGATCGGGGAGTTGTTTATTTTGACAAAGGATGTGGGGGTCATCTCATGTGTAATGGGTACACTACAAAAAAATACACTTCCATGATGATACGTGTTTGTCACAGTAGGTCGTGTATTTTGTCATGCATGTACATCCATGACAAATTTATGACAGAATCAAGATAGGCATACCTGTGCTGTCGTAGAAGTGTTCCATGACATTACCAAAATTATCATCACGGAAGTGTCCACTTCCATGATGATAAATCGTGTGTCATAGAAGTGCTTTCGTCAAGGGTGACCGACATGTCACATCCACCGTAACGGAACGCCGTTAAGCTATCGGGTCGGGTTTTGGATCCGATAACCCATTAACAGCCCTGACCAATGGGAAATTTCCACGTGTAAAATTCTTATTGGCCGGACGAAACACATGTCAGCTCGTCAGTGGGTCAGATAGGCGCCTATGATATGTCGACACGTGGCACGGCCCAACAGTGGCCCATTTAGCTTACAAAGTCGGCCCGTTTGACTTGGTCAAAAGTTAATGGGCTGGCCCGTGAAAAGCCTGTTAACGGTCTTTTCGCAAATAGCCCATTTTACAACCCATTAACTCACGACCCGTTAGGCCCTAAAGGAAATCGGCCCAACAACGTCATGTTGGCCGTCGAATATGATACCAGCCCATTTCACTTTCGGCCCATGTATGGCCCACGGCGTCTTTCGGCCCATATGAGGCCTTCATATCTTTCGGCCCATTACAGGCCCACGGTGACTCTAGCCCATAATGAAGAGTAATTTTCTTTATACCCGCTAATGGCCCGTGATTTACATGGGCTGTTTCCAGCCCGTGTTAGCTTTCGGCCTATTGACGGCCCATACGTTCTTGGGCTCCTTTTCGGCCCTCGATTACTTCCGTCCCGTTACTGGCCTGTTCCCCTAATGGGCCAAATTCGACCCATGGCAAGAGTCGGCCCGTTACTGGCCTGTTGCACTAATGGGCCAAATTCGGCCCATGGCAAGAGTCGGCCCGTTACTGGCCTGTTACCCTAATGGACCAAATTCGGCCCATGGCAAGAGTCGGCCCGTTTCTGGCCTGTTAACCCGTTGCGCCGTTTCCAACCCGTCCTATATTCTAGCCCATTAACGACCCATTATGCCTGTGACAGAATTAAGCCTTTGCTTTCCTACGGCATGTTAACGGCCTATTACCTTGTTGGGCCGATACCAATTACGCCCGATTATGGCCCATGTAGACCCATTTATCCGACGGCCCGAGGCCCACCAATTACAGGCCCATTTATCGACGGCCCGTAGGAGACCCATGGATCCTACGGCCCGTACATGGCCCATGGTAGTTGCGGCCACTAGCAAACCAGGGAGAAAGAAGACTAGGAAATAAATAAGGCTGAAACTAACGCTAGGGTATTAAGGTGATTGCACAGATTACATCCACTCGGCATCAAAGATCGCCACCAGTGCAAATATAGGGAACACCCTACACTATACAAAAATGGCTTGCTGTTTTCTTTAGGCGGTGGCTGCACGTTAAGAATATATTTTGTATCACACAAAAACAAATTACAACTATATAACAAAAGGAAGGTTGGCATAAAACTTAACAGTCTAGCAGATAAATGCACCACCAGAAGTTCAGAAGCTCAGTTCATTTGACCTGACTATTATGTTTTCATGTTGTATTGTCCGATGGAGCACCATAACCCTCGCCTTCATTTCCCCTAGGCTCCTGAACAACATAGCAAATGTCTGATAGTCTGGTTTCAAAACCATGCATATCTTGACGACATTGAGCAATGTTTCTCCTTGTTTCACAAAGGGTCTCTGTTAGGGAATGGACTTGTGTCTGGAGCGCAGATACAACATTGCTTTGAGCTTGCATATCTTGATCATGAGGCAGTTTGGACGATATTGCCTTAAAAACCAACCCAGTATTACGCAGGAACGTGCTTTTGGCACTATTAGTGGACATGTACTGACCCACTACAGCAAGAGCTGACATTGTGGTTATAGTTGCCTCGCCACCTTCAGAAGGTGGTGGTTCCACCATTTTTTCCATAGCTCACTAAAAAGTTGAGGTTTTACATTAGTAGTACCATAACAGAAGATATTAAGGAGGCAACAAAACCAAACAAAATATCTTTGGTCTATATACAGAACTTATTCTGCTGAACCCATGTAAAATATTAGTTGTATTTTATTGCAAAGTACATAATAAAACCAGGTTCCAAACATATGACCATGTACCATCGCTAATGTATTGTCTATTTCTTCACATTGTATTAAGGGCTAAGGATAAAGAGACGAAGTTTATAATACGGTAAGCATAGTATGATGCCATTCATATCACAAAACAACTGAGAACAGACAAACAGGAAATTGTAACGTTGTGTGGGCAAGTCTAGCACGGAACTAGATTACGGGTCAAGATCAAAGGAACATCACTCCTCTCTTTTAAACCTTGTAAGGTGCAATGATACACTAAGACAATTGTGTATAAAATTGAAAAGAGTAATAGACATTGGCTGCAAACCATGCAGTTCAAGGCACAAGTCAGAGTAAGTAGTAGTTAAAAGGCATGAGGATTAAGGACTTACAACAGCGGCTTTGACTGGTGTAGTCATGCGATTCTTCTTGCTGGTGTGACAGTCCTTGAAGATTTCCACAGCATTTGGTTCAGGTACTTTTTGGTCCTTGCGGGCTTTCCTCTGCATTTGGAACAACTCAATATAGATCTGATAAAATGGTACAGCAAAAAGAGTGAAACAGCAGCTAATTACAAGAGCCTCGCAGTGTGCAATATAGCTACGAGATCCTGCCGTCTGTTGGAATTTCACTTTCATATGGTTGGCCTTGTTCTTTGAACAGTTCACCTACAAGAAGATAGATTTGTGTGGCACATGCGTAAATAGGACTTCAACATGTGATCTGATGACATATATATAATGTACATGATACTTCGGATCAGACCAGTGTTTAACGAGGCCTCTCTAGTCTTCATCAGATATATTTTCCACTGGAGATGTTTGGGCAAGTGCACTATTAGCCTTGCCTTCAAAGTGAGTTTTCCTCAAGTTATACCGATACTGTCGCATAGCAGACTTGAAAACATGGGTGCAAGCTTGTTTGGTTGCATCATCTTGGCTATCCAACTTGAACCTCATCTGTTGAAAATTATGGGAGTCTCATTATCAGCAACCTAGAAAGTATTGGACAGAGCAGGACGATATTACTAGTTTCCATACATAACCATACTTACAGATAAATGGTCGAGGAAGATGTTGAACTGGGTTTCGTCTTTGTCATTATTGTACCGAATCCATGTTGGGAGGATACGTACATGACACCTAACAACAATCGCTGCCTCTAATACTAACTTAGCTGACTCTGTAGCATCGCGTGGCCTTTTTAAACCTGCCTCAAAATGGATCTCCATTCTTCCTCCTCTAGATTTAGTTAACCTATCGAGCATTATCCCTGATGTTTGTTTCCTCTTGCACCTAGGTGCTAGTCCAACAACAAACATAGGAAGTGTTAGTGTACATCAAACTATGAGACTACATATAAAGAAGCATGCAACTGTAACTTGACTCCAGCAACTACCTTCTTGCTGTTGAAGCTCACAAGGTTCATCTGATATTGCCAACTCATCTTGTGTCAAGAGTGCTTGGGAAGTACTGTCAGGTGGCAAGGGAGCTCGGGAACGTGATGCTAGCTCAGTTGACGCACGAGTACGTCATGCAGCTGGTAGTACTGTGGTAGGTGTTGCAAGAACTAGGGCTGTCTCTGCTTGTTTGGTGGCAGCTATTTGTTTCTGTTTGTCTTTTTTTGCAACTCGTGTAGCATGGGATGCTGTGTTTGTAGAATTTTCTGCTGGAGTTTGGCCTTCTATTGCACCATCAGTACCAGCAGAATCTGCAGGATTCATCCGCTTCTCATTCCCTACCATTCTGTGTTTCTTCCTCTTTCTCTATGCCATGTTAAGTCAAGCCGACAAGAAAAACGAATAACAATTTAGTTCTTCAGAACAAATTGATGCGTGATGCAGACGAACTAAACTTCGATGTTAGACAACCACATGATAGGAGGATGTAATATGTATGAAAAACATGATGGAAGAGATAACCAGAACTATGATGTGTAAACTAAGAAGAAGACATTTCACCAAATTAGAAGCAATGCAATGGAAGGTAGACACCATATGAAAGATGCTACAAATATCGTTCTGCCAAGTTAACAGTGTCTCATCATAAATGGCGTTTAAACAAATGTGAAGCAGCACAAGAAATAAATCATATGCAAGATGCAAACAACATCACACTACCATGTTAGAGGTCTCTCGTCATTAGTGCCATTGCATATTCACAGCATTGCATATTCACAGCTTATGATGTGTAAACTAAGGAGAAGGCATTTCAACAAATTAGAAGTAATGAAAGCTAGACACCATATGAAAGATGCAACGAATATCACTCTACCAAGTTAAAATTGTCTCGTCATAAGTGCCATTTCAACAAATTAGTAATACAAGCTAGAAAAGAATGTGAGATGTAACCTATATCACACTCCGAAGTCAAACGTGTCCTATGATAAGTGATTGTTGCAGGTTACACAACAGTAGTAATTTGATGTAAGAACATGGTGTGATAGACAGATATTGTTTGTTCTAGAAACAGGAACACGTGTCTTATTCAAGTATAATGTGTAAAGTAAGCAGATGGAATTCAACAAAATTAGAAGCAATACAAGCTAGACATCACACATAACATGCAACCACATATAACAGTGCCAAGTTAGAGGGAGCACCGGTGATGCTGCACTAGGGGAGACGTGCTCATCATAAACACAGCTTTGTTGAGTGTCTATGCATGTGTTGTCTTGGAAATCATCTTGGGGGTGTGGAGGAGTAGAAACTGTAGAGGCCCTCCGTTCGGAAGGAGCACCTTTATCTGCTGCCTTGCTAACTTCCTTCCGCTTTATTGATTTTGAATTGTCAAGTAAAACCGACAAGAAAAAGCAATAAAATTCTCTCTTCAGAACTCATTCATGCAGGATACTGACAATCACTACTTTGATGTAAGGCAAACACATGATACCAGGATGGAATATCTATGAAAAATAGGACGGCATGGCATGTTCACAACTGTTTGTGCAAACTAAGCAGAAACCATTCCAGGAAATAAGAATCAATGCAAGCTAGACACCACATGAAAGATGCAACTAATATGACTCTGCCAAGTTAAAAGCGTCCCATCATAAATGGAATTTCAATAAATTAGAAGCAGTGCATGCTATAAATCATATGAAAGATGCAACTAATATCACACTGCATATACTAAAGGTGTCTCGTCATGTTGATTGATGCGGGATACAAAAAAACAATAGTTTTATGTAAGGACATGCTTAATAGACAGATGTACTATGTACTAAATACACGAAGGCATGTCACATTAACAAGTATAATGTATAAGCTAAGCAGACTAGCACATGTAGTTTAACCAGATTGGAAGAATTACAATCTAGACACCATATGCAACATGCAACCACATATCACGCTGCCAAGTTAGAGAAAGCACCTGCGATGATAGTGTAGGGGAAATGCTGTAATCAACTACAGAGCTATGTTCACTATCTTCATCTAGCATTTCTGTTTCTTGAGAATCATGTCAGGAGGCTGACGCTGCATTCTTTAAATGAGGAGTAGTCCCCTTGCCTGCCTGCCTCGTCATAAGTGATTGATGAGGGATACACAAGAGCATTAGTTTGATGTAAGAACATGGTTAATACACAGATGTACTAGTATGTACCAAAAACAGAAAGTCATGTCATATTCAAAGGTATAATGTGTAAGCTAAGCAGATGCAATTTAATCAAATTGGAAGCAATACAAGCTAGACATCCGGCTGGAGTGGTGAGCATGATCATCTAGGACCTGAGAGCCTGGTGGTAGGCGGGCTGCTTCGCCACCATCACAGCTTTTTAGTTGGCTTCCAGGTGATGCCTATCTTTGCTGGGCTTGTCACTGGCTCGGCCAGTGCCCTGAGTAGCTATTTGTCTTCTGGTGCTCACGGGATGGCGGTTCATGTAAAAAATATCTTTCCTTATCTTACCGACTTCGGCCTTTCGAATACAAGCTAGACACCATATGGAACATGCAACCACATATGACACCATGAAGTTAAAGCAAGCACCTGGGATGGTGGTTCATTGCGAGCGAGGTCATCAACTCCAGAGCTACGTTACCCGTCTCCATCTGCTGACACTACACCCTTTAAAGCATTGAAACGCGTCTTGCCTAGCCGCACACCAAACTGGAGCGACTTCTCTCTTTTCTTTTTGGCTTCTCTCATGGCAGCAGAGTCTGAAATACCCTTGCATAAAAACACAACAGTGAGAGTAAGGGTGAAGTGTGTGCAGAACTAGTGCACTGTAAAAGTAGCAGATAGCAGGTGGCTGAAAAATAAATGACAGGAGACATATGATAGCTCTACAACATTGCATGGCAAACAAAATTAGATTCTAGTCTGTATGATTTTGTAATATATGAGCACAGAAAATGCAGGTACTCCTCCAGCACACCACCACATGTGGTCATATCTAAGATAACAGTCGACTGAAAATAAATAGGTCAGTCGATTTTTTTAATGAACCGTCCGATCTATAAGGAACGGGCAGATGGCCTTCGTCTACCTCCCGCCAGTCACTGTTGACGATCTTTCTCGAAGCGCCAGCGACCACCAGCCCAGACCCCTGCCTCCGCCGCCCCGCCCTCCCATTGACCTCACACGACCGTCGTGCTTGGCAGCACCCCCAGGCCATCCCTTTAATCCCGGCCGACCTCCAAATTGGGCGCCAGTAGCTCTAGGCCGCACACGCCCCTAAGATAAACACCAAGGCGCTGCTTCCCCGGTGTAAGAGGCGTACTAGCGCCTGTTACGCCGGGGAATGCTTCCGTTAATTGGGAATCAAGTGGCCAGAAATTGAAATTCAGGGGGGCGACAGACCTCTAGCTAAGGTGAAATAGTATATGAGGAGAAACCTTGTGCATCGCGAGTTACTAGGAACATCTAGTATCAAGAAGAAGCGGTCAACTAGTGTCTTCTGTGGGATGAATACCGTGCAAGCAGAGACATAAGATTTGCATGAATAAGGGAAGAGGAGTACCTTTTTCGGTTGCCGATGTGGTCACCTCCACAAGTGACGCCGATTTTCTTCTTTTTACCGGGGAAACCGATGTTTTGGAGGGTGCAGGCTTGGACGAACCCATGGCCAACTTGTTGACCGTGTTGCTGTGGCCGTATGTCGGCGGAGGGGAAGCAGATCCGAGGCGGCGAAGGACGGCGTAGCAGGAACAGCTCCGGTGCGGTGGAGGGTGGCGAAGTTGGAGCGGCAGTGGTGAGGCGCAAGACGGCGTGGTTGAACTGGCTCGGGTATGGACGGCTCGACCTCGGCTTCAACTAATAGCCATGGAGGGCGTTGCTGTTGAGGTTGCGGTGGACGACGACGTCGGGGTATTGGCTCCGGCGTAATGGAGGAGGGCGGCGGTTGATGGGTGGGATGGGGTGGCGGACGGAGGACGCCGGGGTTTCACGGCTGGTGGAGAGGTAGTTTTGGCGCCCACGGAGTACGAATGGGGAATCAGACGGGTGGGGGGAACCATGTTTCTGTCTGGGCGCGCTTGTTTTTGGCTTTTTGAACAAAAGATGGGACGCGCTTGTTTGAAATTTGGGGAAAGTACAAACTTTGCCCCCCTCTTAAATTTCGGACCTACTGCGGGTCGGGGGTAGGATGGTAATCCCAGGTGTCCCAAATAGTGGGCGGGAGCGATTTTGGCCGCGCGCATGTGTGCTTAGGCGGCCATTGTGTATGAATGTTTTTTGGATGCGGTTGCGTGGCGTCTAGATCAAGCTACAAACCTACCCCGGTTTAGACCTTTTGACATCGGGCCGGTAGGTTTCACGGGTCGGAGTTATTAGAAAAGTAATTTCCTTGTACTACCAAACATTGGTCTCACGCGGTTTCAGGCGAGTAGAGGCTCTTTTGGCGCTTCGTTCGAAATTTTGAAACACAAGCATTCACGTTTAGAGTACTCTTGAACTATGAGGATTGACCTAAATATACAACGTTATATTTGACCTTGTATGTTTGAAAACCTCATTAAATTATCCGCTTCTTTTTGAAATTTCAACACTTGAAAATCCTATAACTACGTTTATTTTGGAATGGAGGAGCTAAATTTGAATATATTTTGTACACGACTACATATGCTATTATGTACAAAATCAGAGCAAAGATTGGTGCCCCCATAATTTAGGTATGGTTTACAAATGCCATGATATCAAATTCAAATAATTGAATGGACTTCATGTTGAATTCGATTTTTTAAACCACCTTAAGTTGAATTCAAATGTATGCTAGTTCATAGGTAGTAGCTATTTATAATGTCCATTGTGTAACTTTCATATGTATAATGTGCTTTACACACACAACATGAACTATACTCACGTTTATATTCGATTGCTAAAGTGATGCATTGTCTGGAGTTCAAAATACTAACTATGTGGATCAATTGTGTCGAATAATAACATAGACATGCTCAAATTCGATAGAATCTAGATGTCTGATGGATCAATGACCGCTCCTTACGCGAATTGCAAATATCATGATCCCATCCTAATATTTGGATACAATTTATATCTTTAATCAATGTGTAGAGCAGTATTTTACGTGTAGTTTCACTCTCCATCAGTGGTCTCTCACACATGCTCACACACTCTCTCCCGAGGTGTCTTTCTCGCACACATGCTCTATATATAACCCTCCCTCCCTCTCGTAACCATTTACAACTGTTTTCACTAACCTTTATCACAAGCACTCTTCCTCTCGCAAACATACACACGCACAATCCTCATTGACCCTTTCTATATACATGGACCTGCCTACGTGTCTCATGTACGCACATTATCTTTATGCCTGTCTCTCATGCATTGTCTCACACCTCTCTTCCTAATCGACGAGTATGATTCTAGCAGCGCATTCTGTAGGATGCCCCTTAAAGTTAGGTTGGATGAATAGTAATATCAGAGATAAAGGGGTTACCTTAGTTCGAGAACCTAGGATTACAAATCCTAGCCGGCTTTGTCAGTGGACACAGAGTCCTTCACAATTCTGCTATCTTTGTCTTGTACGACTAGTCCTCCATGGGTCTTCCTAAATGTGTCACGGGCCGACCAATGTGGCGCAGGACGGAACAGAACAAAGGGCCTCACCTCGACCCACCGGACCTCATGCGGTGACACACCCTCTGCCCCCACGTCTCATTATCTTCTCACACCCACACATACCAACACAAACACCACACACACAGAAAATTTCTCCTAGTGCCTCTATTCCCCCCCTTGCATATACACACTCAAGGGAATGGAATCTCTTGTCGTGACGTCATATTCGTCTCTCTCTCTAGACCACTCTCATTTCTCGTGCTATCTCTCCCATGCCCCCCCCCCCCCGTCGGCCCCTCTATCCATGCCTCTCTCGAATACGTAATACACACACATACCTCCTAGGCCCTGCCAAATGCATCAACTACACATTCACACATGTTACATCACGTACCCCATTGATCTAAAAAGCCCTCTCTTCACGTTTATTTCGCATACAACATTCCTTTTGAATAAAGTGTGGCCAAAAAATTATTTTAGAGTTTCTACATATATACAACATTACAAAGTTATATGGAGGAGTACGAACACTAATTTGCATTGCATGGTGCCCACAATGATATTTATTCCGCACTGTGAATTTGTATATTTTTATACTATATACAAAATTAGTCATAATAAAGAGAAACAAAGAGCATCTCTCTCTCCATCGCATACCCCTCTGTACGCCCCTTTCACGTATGCACACAAAACTATCTCCAGGTCCTCTAAAAGTAAGCCCCCAGAAAACACACGCATGTTTCATCTTTCTCTCGCGATATATGCAATTACGATCACTGTATTTGAAGCGAAAGCACGATACGTACATTGGACTTCAGAATCCACTCATTACGGTCACCATTTACGTTTAGTGGTTATTATGCAGTCACAGGCTCACCGTACAACTCTGTATTTGCTCATGACATGACTAGTTGACCAGTTAAACGCTCCACGTGGCACCTCTAGTGTTGCATCACATTATCTCACTACCATCGTGCCCACCTGTCGACTTGTATCTACTCTACAGCTACACTCTTATAAAATACATAAAATACACTCTTATAAAAAACAGAGTTGGTGATGATGGTGTGCCTGCCATCCTGCAATATAGGCCGTCCAATTTATATCTGACGGATAGGACAGAACTATGGCAATTTTGCAAAAAGGAACCCACACACCTCTCCACATTTGCAAATAAGGCATTCCCTCGTTCATACTTTTCTCTCACAAGATAAACAAGTCATACAAATGCATCTTGATGTTACATGCAACGCACGGGCATCTTGCTAGTAAGAATGAAAACAAATGACAAAAATATATTTGGACGGTGGTTCGAAGTCATGATCACGGGCACAACAGACAAAGTGGCCTTGTATTGGTATGCTAAGCCGTCTGTTTTAACACATAGGAGCTGGTGTGGTGATTATACACACACGCATGCATGCACACGAACTGCATCCACGCAACACTCACACAAACACATGCACCCATGCACGCACGCAACACTCACACGTACACACGCAGCCACGCATGCACGCAACACTCACACGCACACACGCACGCATGCATGCACACACCAGTACACCACACGACCAACACACACTCTCACGCTCAAGTGCTCAACCTACACGTGCATGCGGACACATCAGGGCCTGACAGACACATACACAACCAAGTGATTCCCGCACATGGGTTGGAGCCTTGTCGCGCCTGCGTAAATTTGTGTTTATCTGACCTTTTGCCTATGCGAACTGACAGGTGGGACCCACAACGAACATGGTCAATTTAACTAGTCAACGTGGCGCCACACAGACTATTTGGCCGGTCAACGGAGTGCAATCCGATGCTGAGCTGTGAGCAAGTGACCGTATAATCACCGCAAAATGTATACAGTGACCGTAATCAGCTTATTCTGAAGTTCGGTGACCGTATTACGCTTTTCTCTCTGTAGGCCCTCCAAAACTACATCTCTACACGTTCTTGCATGTTACATCTAACAATTATGTAATACAACACTACTACTACACTCTAACACAATAAATCATATGTATTTTTAGTTTTACTAGATATCATATTGTTACTTATAATTATTCAGTTTGCATACATTAAGATTGCCTTTGAAATGTATGGCCAGTATCATCTACCGCGCGGGAAAAATCCCGCCCTTTCCTGTTTAATCGGGTTTGTATCGATGGATCATGCGAAACAGCAAAACTATAGTACTATACATTACAAGTGACAGTTCACTGGGCCGTCGTGTTGTCTACTCCTCCATCGTAAGAGTGGAGCGCTCGCTTTCATAAATCTTCTAGTCCCTTTCGCCGACATGTGGGACATCAAGCTACCGGGTCCACGTGCCATACATGAATACAGTGCAGAGCAGCCGGGGTGAAGCACCCCAGTCATGGCGCCGGCGTAGTAATGAGCAATGAGGCGTCAAATCACAAAGCTGCACCTTTCCCGCGGTTAAGTTGGAGGGATGAAGCAACCATCATTTCACTCGTTGCTGAATCCGCTTCTCCCTCATCTTCTTCAACTTAACCACGTGTTGCTTCTATCGTTGTTCTGCCTCATGTGGGACGTGGATCGGCTTTGTAAAGCACTGACACGTGGGACCGCATGTTAGCAAACCGCCAGGACAATGTCCTCCGAAAATAAGAAGCCTAATCCTAGACTTACAAAGGGCTACGTAGCTGCTACATATACTTTCCATCTAATCTATATATGCCCCCTTGATTTTTAGGTGGGGTGGGCCTAATACTCTCCTTTAATCCAATCAAATAGTCCCACATCACATCAGTTCATAACATTATGTAAACCATTACGTGGATGTAGCATTGCTCAAATTACGCTAACCTCCCCCGCCATTCGAGCGGCAAAATCACCTCCTTTTTACTAATCTCGATTCTACAATTTTTTAGATCAATATAACTGATATTTGTATAGATAGCACACAGGAGCAAAACCAAGTGATACGGTTAAGGGCATCCACAATGTGTAGCCAAATGTGAAAATAGCTTTTGGTATCGTGGGAACCATTGTGGACGGTGTTGCCAAAGCCAAAAAGATGGAACCGAAGCTCCCTGATTGATTGATTGATTGAAGGAATAGAAAAATGCAACGTCTCTCCTCTTTCTCCCATGCTTGGACGCATGTAGTACAGTATAGAGCACAGAGTCTACTCCCCTGTCCCTTCTATCACAAATCACAAAGCGGTGAGGCGTCAAATCACAAAAGCACGGACGAAGCAACCATCATTTCACTCTTCGCTGACTCCGCTTCTCCATCGTCTTCTTCGAGAAGCCATCTCACCGCATTAGTTACTCCTAGTAGTACTAGTAAAGGACTTCCTGGATGCAAATAAGGCGGTTGTCTCGGCTTGCAGGCGGCACTTGCGAACGACTTACCGTGGTCTCCCTCAATGGTGTTCTCCGTCGAAGGCACTTCGCCAAACCACCCAAAAAAATATCGTCGACGTCACCGCAATGGGGAAGGAAGTCAAATATAGTTACTACCTCCATTTTTTTGTACACAAAGCCAGTATATCAAAATTACAATTTGGAAAGGGCCACTAACACTAATCGAGGCAAAATTGATGGGGTTAGCAACCAAGGACATTAATATCCCCTGCATGCATGCATGCAGAAGTGAGAAGGTTGGTTTGCATGGCGCTGCATTAATCAAGCCATGAGGAGTGAGATGGTTAGCTCTTTGGTCTTTGAGGAAAAAATACGCATTAATTGATACGTGGAACAAGGATTTGTATCGATTAAATCCCGCGATGGAAAACAAGCCTTTCTTTTTTAACACTAGTACTCCTAGTACGTACGTACTTATCCTGTTTGGGTCTAGGCTTTGCATTGCCAAACTTCGCCACACATTTTCGCCAAGCTTGCCTAAAGTTTTCAAAATGAGAAGGAGGTACACTTACGCACGGCTATCGCGGTCACACCGCACCCTCACACGGTCACTCCTGCACGCCGCGGTCGCACCGCACCCTCACACAGTCGCTCTCGCACGCCGCAAACCCAACCAAGGGAACACACCCTCACTGACACGTGTTGTCGCATGTGAACACACCAAACTCAGCCATCCTATCGCTGACACATAATTTTCGTTCATAGAGTATGTTTATCCAACGAGCATGTTGGGGAGTATCCGTACGGCCCATGTGGTGGTCTGTTGGGGAAGAAGAAGAGGTGAGGAAGAAGGAAAGAAGGGTTAGGAGACGTAGGATATTCATCCAACCGCCGGAAATGGTAGACTGACCCAAGTCAGGCGACTTGCATAACAAATATATGTTTTTACACAGCAAAATATCCATAAAAACAACAACATAAAGAACAACTATCAGTGCTCGTGGAAAGAGACGACCTCGTCGTCTTTGGCTGCCGGCGCGAACCAGTCGACGTGTGTCTCCGCACAGTGGTTATCCTCGGCCTCCAGCTACTCGTTCAAGCGGAGCGTGCGGGCGCTCTGCACGGACGGGAGCACAGCCCGGTTCAAGTCGAGGATGTCCGGTTCCGCCTGCAGGAGGGCCTCGATGGCAGCGGCATCCGCGCGCTTCGCGTTGAGTCGAGCCTCCGCCGCCTGGTTCAAGTCCAGGACGTCCGTTTCCGCCTGCAGGAGGGCGTCGATGAGAGCGGCATCCGCGCGCTCTGTGTCGAGTCGAGCCTCTGCCGCCCGGTTCAAGTCTAGGACGCCCGGTTCCGCCTACAGGAGGGCCTCGATGGCAGCGGCATCCGCGCGCTCCGCCTCAACTTGAGCCTCCGCTGCCCGGTTCACATCCACGACATCCGGTTCCGCCTGTAGGAGAGCCTCGATGGTAGTGGCATGCGCGCGCTCCGCGTCGAGTTGAGCCTCTGCCTCCCGGTCCTCCTTTAGTAGCGCCATGTTGATCTGCCTGATGCTCAGGTGGAAGAGGAGGAGGTGGTGGTGGTGGCGGAGCCAGTGAGTTTGAACAACATTGAAACAATGCTATGAAATGCTTGTGCATTCCGTGAACTTTCACCTGCAGAAGAAAAACGGTGGGCCCGCATGTTGGAACAATGCAACGTTGCTGTCACCCCAGGAAATAAGCTGTCAATATTCTCAGCTATGGTCACCTTTCTTCAGGTGAAGACATCTGAGCGGATGACCAACAAATCATTCGATGCGATGTTGGCTTCTTTCCGCGAATCTTTCCCAGATGCGTCTGAGCTGCCACACACATACAGTAAAATGAAGAATTTCCTTCGTGCAGTTGGAATTGGATATGATATGATCCATGTTTGTAAGAATAATTGTGTTCTATTCCAGAAGGATTATGCCAACTTAAGTGAATGCCTAAAATGCAAATCATCAAGATGGAAAGATGGCGATGCTGTGAAGAGGATTCCTCATAATGTTCTGAGACATTTTCCAATTACACCAAGATTGCAGAGGTTGTTTCATGATGCTGAAACAAGAGAGGATGTACTGTGGCATTCTAGGAACCAGGAGTACAGAGATCAGAATGTAATGAGCCATCCATCTCATGGTAGTGAGTGGAAAAGCTTCAATGATAAACACAAAGAGTTTGCTACTGACCCGAGAAACATTAGAGTTGGCTTAGCTTCAGATGGATTTAACCCATTTGGCCACCAAAGCACCACATATAGCATGTGGCCAGTGCTTGCTATCCCTTACAACATGCCTCCAAATGTCTGCACCAAAGAATCAAACTACATGATGGCCTTGCTCATCCCAGGTCCAAAACGTCCTGGAAAGGATTTTGATTTGTTCATGGAGCCTCTTGTGGAGGAACTTCAACAGCTATGGAAGGGTGTTCTCACTCAAGACCTATATAGCGGCCCACCCGCTGATTTCTTTCTGTGTGCTGTTATAATTTGGTGCATCCATGATTATCCGGCTTTGGGCACTATGTCAGGGCAAACGACGCATGGTTACAATGCATGTGTTCACTATGACAAGAATCCGCTGTCATACACAATACTTAGCAAGAGCTGTTACATTGGACACCGCCGTTTCCTTGCCAAGGACAAGCCGCATCCTAGAAAATACCGAAGACATGTGTTCAATGCAAAGCATGAAAACCGTGATGCGCCAAAGAGGCTCACCACCGATGAGTTGCAAGTGGAATTAGAGAAGGTCAGGCATATTACACCAGGAAACCATCCTGGTAATGGTAGCGGTAAAAGTAAGCGTGGCAGGGTAGAAGAGAGATTATTGTTTACCCGCAGGTCCACTTTGTGGGACTTGGAGTATTGGAAAGATTTGGATCTGCGGCATAATCTTGATGTGATGCACATCGAGAAAAATATATGTGACAGCATTATCGGCACACTTCTTAATATGGAAGGCAAGACAAAAGATACCTTAAAATCTAGGATTGATTTGACACACCTAGGTATCAGAAAGGATTTGCAGGTGCAAGATGAAGGTAAACCACGGGATATGGCACCAGCTGTGTACGTCTTGGACAAGGTAAAAATAAAAGAATTCTGCGAGGTCCTGTCACGTGTGAGATTCCCACATGGATTTGCTTCCAACCCTAAAAGGAGAGTCAGTGCAGATGGAAACAAGGTACAAGGGTTAAAAACTCATGACTGCCACGTCCTACTTCAAAGGGTTTTACCTGTTATCCTTAGAGGATTGGGCCGCCCTGACTTATACAGAGCAGTTGCAGAGTTGGGACAATTCTTTAGGGAACTCTGCAGTAGGAATATCAGGATAGATGCTTTGGAGCGTCTTAGAGACAAGATACCAACTATCCTATGCGACCTTGAGAAGATATATCCTCCAGCCTTCTTTGATGTGATGGTGCATTTGGTTGTTCATCTACCTGATGAGGCACTACTAAGAGGTCCAGTACAGTATGGCTGGATGTACCCTATTGAAAGGCGGCTAGGCACTTTCAAGGGCTATGTTAGGAACAGAGCTAGACCCGAGGGTTCCATTGCAGAGGCCTACATTGCTACAGAAGCGTTGACATTCTGCTCAAAATACATTGAAACAGCTGATCAGCTTAGCAAAGAGGTGGGTGAAGACAATCCCGGGCTCAATGTTTTCGATTATTCTGTTCGAGTTATAGGGAAGAGTCGACAAGAGGACAAACCTAAAGATTTGGACAAAATGGTTTGGTATGTGTTGAATAACTGTCCTGAGATACTACCTTATATCAAGTAAGTGCAGTACTGCAGCTTATACATCGTAATCTACTAAACTTGCAGCACATTCTTATATATTTAGATGTTTGACGCGATCACTATGTTGTGCAGCATCTACAAAGAGGAGTTACTGCCGCAAAATCCAAGAAACATTGACAAACTGGTTATGGCAGGATTTGCGAAATGGTTCAAGAACCATGTAAGCTTTTGAAGTGCACTGTCAGTGTTTTTAATATATTGAGTACATAAGATGATCAGCTTGTCTATTTTCTAACCATAGGATAAGAAGATGCGGGAGGATGGGCAGGCAGTTGATGATGCCCTTTACTCACTAGCAATGGGTCTTGATACTCGGGTAAGACATTATGAATCTTGCGTTGTTGGAGATGTGCACTACAACACCCTTGCATGAGACAAAGGCAGGAAGACACAAAACAGTGCCATCATGAGCACGGATACGTATGACAAAGAGACAACTGAAATGTATGCTAACATAACAGACATTATTCAGTTGTAGTATATCTCCAGTTTCGAGGATCATCGGTGTGTGGTTCTGTTGTGCTGTCATTGGTATAACCTGTTTTCTAGGATCGCAAAACCCAGAGCTGATGATTATTTCAAATCCATCAATGTCAAGGTGGCGTACCAGACCAACGAGCCTTTTATTTTGGCAAATCAAGCAACACAGATATTTTTCTTGGAAGACACATTTGCATGTAGCGATGACTGGAGAGTATTGCAAAAGTTTGAGCAGAGGAATTCGTTTAATGAAGTTGCACAACAAGATGATGCTTACACTGCTCCTCATGTACAAGATAAGACAGATGTTCCTAATATCTTTGAGAAGCATCACGTCAATAACACCGGTGAAAAGACTGTCTGTCGTGTTGTGGACATACAAGAGTTGATCAAGAAGAAGCCAACGTTCGAGGACGTTGAGGACGAAGAAGAAGATGACACCGTGGGGAATTACGATTCAGACTGATACACATGGCGAAGATGTTGACGCTGCTGCTATGGATGATGATTACATTGCTTTTGTCGTATTTGCGTGTGAGAAGACGTTTTTTTATCTACTATGTGAAATTGTGTTTGCTATGACAACTGAAACCTGATGAACATGTTGTTTAGTATTTTGCTGTGAGAACATCACTTGTTATGTATGCTGATTTGTGTTTGGTGATTGTATGACAACTAAAACATGATTACATTGTTGTTTAGTTGTACTCATATTTGGCTGTGAAACTTGAATTTCATGACATAGTTTGCTGTTGGACTGCAATTTGCTCGACGTCTTCGAATGAGAACAAAGATGACCCGACAGGGCCTCTGCTATTTATTTATTTATATGAGCAAAAGGGGATACCCCCTGATTTCCGTTAATAGAAATCATTAGATGTTCACAATACTACGCCCAGCTTGCTACACAGGTTTCATTCATTACTAGTTTCAGCAAAGTGCTCATGTCGTAGCCACTGAATACATCACGAGTGCTACATACACTGCAAATAAAGAGACAATCGTCCTACAGAGCACATCGATTTTGCCCATTATCTTCACAAGCTCTTTCATCTCCTCATTGTTGTCAAGGCCGTTCAGCAGCTGTTGCTTGGCCATGATCAAAGGAACTGCATCTTTAACCTTCTGCTCTGCATCTTCCTCTTCTGTCGTTCCTTCAGTTACTTGTCCAACACCCCAGCCTGCTGGTATTGGGATTCCTTGCCTAACCAAATAATCAGCGTAGTTGCATTCCCCCACATCAGCAACTTCCCAAAAATACAAATCACACGAATCTTCCCTTTTCTGCACGAATCAAATTGGTAGATCATCAACCAAACTATTAAAAAAATCAGCAACTGAAAGCATCAGAACAACACTTAAACATATTATTACCCCATGATTCAGGCATTTGTAGAAGACTCGGCCAGGGTTGTGGATTGTGGTTGAGACGCGATGGATGACTCTGCGTGATTTGCAGCAGTGGCACCACACCAATGGCAGCGGGTTGCGATGAGCAATCGGCTACGGTGCGCGTGTCGGCGAGGGTGTGATGAGACCCACAGGCGATGGTACGGGTTGCGACTTGGCGCATATCTGGTTGTTGCCTGCTGATGAGCAGGTGGACGAGCAGCCAGCGGACATGGTTGCTGCGGCCAGAGCTTCTGATGCTAGGCAGAGTAAGTAGAGAAGAGGAGAAGCAAACGTTGGATATGTCAGTTTCATTACTTGCAGAGTAGCATAGCACCATATATAGTCATAGTATAGGTTTGGATTCGAACCAGCTACAGGAGCACGTCTTTCTTTTTTCTAAAACTCGGCAATGTCTCTTTACTGGTACACTAGCTTGTTCTGTACGCCTTCCCAAGTCTTTGATTTTCTTTCCCTTTTTTGCGAGGAAGGAAGGAGGACAAAATTGAGAGTTCCTGGGACTCGAACACAAGACCTCTCGGTTGAAAACCAAGGGTGCTAGTCACTTATGTGGCGAACATTCCCTGTGAGGAGGACGGCAGACAAACGCATTTTCCTCGCAGTTTTCTTCCTATATATAAAAAAGTATGCTACTTGGAGTCCGCTTAGTAAACAGACGATTGTGCCAACCTTGACCGTTGGATTGACATTCAACGTTTGTCGCGTTTCTTCAGTCTCTTCTTCCTCGGGCCGCCAAAGCCAAACCAGCGCCGGCGGGACCACCTGTTCCCACCTCCCACAGCTGGCTGTGATCTGCCCCGGCTCCTGTTCGTTCCCGTCCGAGGCCTCACCATCGTCCTCCGCCTTGGTTCGCTCGCTACGGCACCTCCCTCCGGTGTTGTCAACATGGTCAACAACTGAGAGGAATAAGGAGATGACTGTACATGGTGAGGATGACAGTAGGGACCCAGCAGCGTGCGCAGTAATTTTGTTTTTTCAGGACGGAGAAGGGTATCAACTGGGTTGTGCGGGACCCGTGGCCCGTCTAGCCCAGGCTTTTATTTCATATGTTTAGCACATGACCAGCCCAGTTTGTTTTTTTCCTTTCTGAAAATTGCTAGCCAGCTATTTTGTTTTTTGCAGAATAACCAACGTAGGCCTACTTGCTTTTCTACGCCCAGTTGGGCCGGAAATCTTTCAAGATGAGGAGGGATGCATTTTGCCCAGAAAATGGGCTATAAGTAATAAGAAATGGGCTATAAGTAATAACAAATGGGCTATAAAATGAAAAAATACAGCAAACAGACAATTAGTTCCAAAATACTGTTTTCTTTCGGATTTTGATATCTTAAATTTCATTGTTTTTGTGCGGGTAAAATTTCATTGAATTTAAATTACGGTATATTTAGATTTAAAATTGATTTGAATTTGGCTAGAAATTTCGGGTTGTATGCTGTTTGGGACAGATTTGGAGGCTGACTTGTGGGTCTACTAGGTTGACGTGTACTTTGGCTTTGTCAACTTAGTCCACAAACGATTCTAGTAGGATGTTAATCCAACGGTCGTGCTGCTTCTTCAATATCTGATCTTCTTGCTCCAGCCGCCCAAACCAGCTCCGGTGGGACTACCTGCTCCCGCCTCCCGTGGCCGGCTGTGCTGCCGCACAGGCCACACCGCCCCACCCTACTTCATTGCTGGACAGGCCATTCCTCTACTCACCCACACCTCCTGTTATTTTCCGGTGATGGCAATCGGACCAGTAAACCCTCATACTCCCTACCGCATGGGAAACCATTGCCGAGTCTTCCCCGGCTTCGTGTCGTTCCCTTCCTAGGCCTCGCCGTCGTCCACCGCCATGGTGCTCTTAGCGCGACCTAGTCAACTTGGTCAACGAACGACATCCATCGGCCGTGGACAATACGCGCAAAATAATAATTCCTCCACCTGACAGCTGGGACCCACCGGAAGGGCCTCTGTATTTCACGAAAAAACGTTCCCCCCACTGACATGTCGGACCCACTAGCTATATCTTCGCACGCAAGGAAGTGCCTCCTTATTACGCACAAAAAATGAATACCCCTGCTAGCTGGGACCCACCATAGTGGGAGGATGACTTGTGGGCCAACAAAGTTGACGGGGACGGAGGGCTTTGTCAACTTAGTCAATATGAACGATTCTAGCTCCAGTGACCGTACGATGTCCATCCAACGGCCGTAGTGCTTCTTCAACCTCTGCTCTTCTTGCTCCAACCGCTGTGCTGCCACGGAGGCCTCACCGCCCCCTACTATTCCCACCGCTGGCCAGGCCCTGCGGCAACATCAGCCTCACACTGCAGCCGAACCAGTGAACCCTCGTACTCCTCTCCGCGCGGGCTTCCACTGCCGCGTCTTCCCTGGCTCCGCGTCGTCCCCTTCCTAGGCCTCGCCGTCGTCCACCGCCGTGGTGCTCTCCGCGCGGCGTGGTCAGCATGGTCAAGGAACGATTTCCATCAGAAGAGTACTGTACATGGAGAGGCTGACAGCTGGGTCCATGGCCACAGCCTAGTTTTTTGTGATTTGCCAAGTAAGTCGCTTTGTCACACCTGTTGGGCTGCAAATCTTTTAAGACAAGTAGAGCTTTCATTCGGCTGGCCGAGAAAATGGCCCATCAGTAATGAGAAATGGGATGTACATTTTTAAAACACATCAAACCGGCAATTAGTTTCAAATATCTTTTTTTCATTTCAAGATTTTAAATTACATTAATTTTTATGCGTGGAGAATTTGTTGGATTTTATATTGATATAAATTTATTTTTAAAATCAGTTTGAATGTGAGTCAAAATTTCGGGATTAAAAACAGTTCGGACCGCACCGAAATATGAAAAATTTCATGTAATTTTTTAATCGTGGCCACAATTTGGGCTGTAATGCTAACAAAAGGAATATCGGCTCCAAAAAAACCTTAAGAATTAGCAAATGGGCTGAAAATTATTAGAAATAATGGCAGATGGGTTGTATGCTATTTTTCACAGATTTGAGGCTTTCCTAAAAAAAGGTTGACGCACAAGCAGTGACTGTTGGATGTCCATCCAACGGCCGTCGTGCTTCTTCAATCTCTGCTCTTCCTGCTCCAGCCGCTCAAACAAGCGCCGGCGGGACTGCCTGCTCCCTCCTCCCCGCGGCCGGCTGTGCTGCCGCGCAGGCCTCACCGCCCCACCGTACTCCCATCGCTAGCCTAGCCATCCCTCTACTCACCCACACCTGCTGTTATTCTCCGGCGATGGCAGACGAACCAGTAAACCCTCGTACAGTCGTACTCCCCTCCGCGTGGGAAACAACTGCCGAGTCTTCCCTGCCTCCGTGTCATTCCCTTCCTAGGCCTCGCTGTCGTCCACCGCCCTGGTGCTCTCGGCGTGGCCAGGTCAATGTGGTCAACGACCAACATAAATCTGAAGTAGACTATACGTGGAGAGGCCGACAGCTGGGTCCACGGCCGCACGCAAGGAAATGCCTCTTTATTACACGCAAAATAATGATTCCTCCACCTGACATCAGGGACCCACCGAAAGGGCCTCTGTATTTCGTGAAAAAAACGTTACCGCCGCTGACAGCTCGAACCCGCCAGCTATATCTTCGCACGCAAGGAAGTGCCTCCTTATTACGCACACAAAAATGAATACTCCCCCTGTTAGCTGGGACCCAGTATAGTGGCAGGCTGACTTGTCGGCCTACTAAGTTGACGGGGACGGAGGGCTTTGTCAACTTAGTCAATATACACGATTCTAGCTCCAGTGACCATATGATGTCCATCCAACGGCCGTAGTGCTTCTTCAACCTCTGGCCTTCTTGCTCCAGCCGCCCAAACCAGCGCCGGTCGTGCCTCGTGCTCGTGCCTCCCGTGGCCGGCTGCGATGCGGCGGAGGCCTCACCGCCCCCTACTACTCCCACCGCTGGCCAGGCCATCCCTCTACTCACCCACACCCCCTGTTACTCTGCGGCGACGGCAGCCTCACACCGCAGCGAACCAGTGCCCTCGTACTCCTCTACGCGTGGGCATCCACTGCCGCGTCTTCCCCAGCTCCGCATCGTCCCCTTCCTAGGCCTCGCCGTTGTCCACCGCCCTGGTGCTCTCGGCGCGGTGTGGTCAACGTGGTCAAGGAATGGCTTCCATTGGACGTGGACTGTACGTGGAGAGGCTGGCAGCTGGGTCCACGGCCACAGCAAGGAACTGCCTCCTTATTATGTGCAAAATAATTATTCCTCCACCTCACAACGGGGACCCACCGGATGGGCCACCGTATTTCGCCCCCTGAATGCTGGGACCCATCAGGTACATCTTTGCACGCAAGGAAGTGCCTGACAGTCAGGACCCACCTGGTCGAAGCGTACGTAGCGTTGTCATTCTGGTCGTGAACGTGTACGTACATATATACTGGTGGATGTAGAGGCGCGCACGTGTCGTAGTAGAGGCGGCCAGGGTGCAAGAAAGAAAATACGGCCAAATATGTGTACATACGGGCGGGGTCTCGAACGCCTACTCGCGCATACGTACGGCGAGGGCTCATTGACATGGCTGGGTCGGAACGGAGAAACATCGTTGTCATCGTGTTCATGGGGAGGCAATAGAATGCGTTGTGTTCATCGGGAGGCAACAGAATGCGTCGTGTTCATCGGGAGGCAACGGGACGCGTGGGAGCCAACCGGCTGGGTCGGAACGGAATGCATGGTCGTGTTCATCGGGAGGGCTTGGACGGAACAGGCGATGGAAATGAGGCCTGGCGTACCGCACAACGGAGGAAACGGACCTCCTACGTTCGGAACGGGGTCCTGTTGATCGGGACGGGTCTGGCGTACCGCAAAACGGAGGAAACGGACCTCCTACAGTCGAAACGGGAGTCCTGTTCATCGGGAGGGGTGTGGCGTACCGCAAAACGGACGAAACTGGCCTCCTACAGTCAAAACGGGGGTCCTATTCATCGGGAGGAGTGTGGCGTACCGCAAAACGGGACTCCACGCGATACTGTTCATCTCCACCATTGTAGGATCGAAAGTATGTCTAGAGGGGGGTGATTAGACTACTTGACCAAATAAAAACTTAACCTTTTCCCAATTTTAGTTCTTGGCAGATTTTAGCTATTTTAGTACAAGTCAAGCAATCATCACATAATTCAAGCAAGCATGCAAAGAGTATATTGGCAGCGGAAAGTAAAGCATGCAACTTGCAAGAATGTAAAGGGAAGGGTTTGGAGAATTCAAACGCAATTGGAGACACGGATGTTTTCCCGTGGTTCGGATAGGTGGTGCTATCCTACATCCACGTTGATGGAGACTTCAACCCACGAAGGATAACGGTTGCGCGAGTCCACGGAGAGCTCCACCCACGAAGGGTCCACGAAGTAGCAACCTTGTCTATCCCACCATGGCCATCGCCCACGAAGGACTTGCCTCACTAGCGGTAGATCTTCACGAAGTAGGCGATCTCCTTGCCCTTATAAACTCCTTGGTTCAACTCCACAATCTTTTCGGAGGCTCCCAAGTGACACCTAGCCAATCTAGGAGACACCACTCTCCAAGAAGTAACAAATGGTGTGTTGATGATGAACTCCTTGCTCTTGTGCTTCAAATGATAGTCTCCCCAACACTCAACTCTCTCTCATAGGATTTGAATCTAGCGGAAAGAAGGTTTGAGTGGAAAACAACTTGGGGAAGGCTGGAGATCAAGATTCATATGGTAGGAATGGAATATCTTGGTCTCAACACATGAGTAGGTAGTTCTCTCTCAGAACATATGAGTTGGAATTGTGTATGTGTTCTGATGGCTCTCTCTATGAATGAAGAGGAGGTGGATGGGTATATATAGCCTCCACACAAAATCCAACCATTACACATAATCTACCAATCTCGGTGGGACCGAATCAACAGGCTCGGTCGGACCAAAAAGGTAAACCTAGTGACCGTTAGAGAATTTCGGTGGGACTGACATGCAACTCGGTAGGACCGATTCTATTACGGTTTGGGCATAACGTAATCTCGGTGAGACCGGTTACACAAACTCGGTGAGACCGAGTTTGGTAATAAGCTAACCAGAGAGTTGGTCAGGTAAACTCGGTGGGACCGATTTGCTCTTTCGGTGAGACCGAAAAGTTACAAAAAGGAAACAGAGAGTTTTCATTACAATCTCGGTGGGACCGATTCGCTCTTTCGGTGAGACCGAAAAGTTACGAAAGGGAAACAGAGAGTTTGCAATCCCATCTCGGTGAGACCAGATCCCTATCGGTAGGACCAAATTGCTAGGGTTTGGCAGTGGCTTATGACAAGTGAAACTCGGTGGCGCCGGATAGAAAGAATCGGTATGACCGAGTTTGGATTAGGGTTTAGGTCATTTGTGGATATGGGAAAGTGGTTGAGGATTTTGGAGCATATCACTAAGCACATGAAGCAAGAGGCTCATTAAGCAACACCTCATCCCTCCTTGATAGTATTGGCTTTTCCTAAAGACACAATGTGATCTTGGATCACTAAAATATGAAATGAAGAGTCTTGAGCTTTTGAGCTTGAGCCAATCCTTTGTCCTTAGCATTTTGAGGGTTCCACTTTCACATCCATGCCATGCCAATCATTGAGCTTTCCTGAAATAATCATCTTGGAATAGCATTAGCTCAATGAGCTATATGTTGTAATTGATGACAACATATAGATCAAAGCTTTGACAAATGATAATAAGCATGAAATATATCGTCGCTTTGAGAAGTATGTGATAAGTAAGAGCTCCCCCTAAATTTGTGCATATTTAAAATTTGCTTTGGACTGCAAATGCACAAAGAGTTAGAGTCATGGGTTACTCTTCCATGTCACATACATCTTGGTGGAGCGCTTAAAATGATAAGAATGAAATACATGCACTCATCACCAAGAATAGTGAATGATCACATAAGATAGATAGGATAAAAATATTAAGCACATATTAAGTGTAGCTTATGATCAAACACATGATCATCAATGTCTCACAGATAATGACATAGTATCTCAAGCACACAAGCAAACAAAGTTCGAAAAACCACCAAATAAAACAAGAGAGAATAAAAGCAACACTCTCTCTCGAAGCCTATGATCTATACATTTTCTCCCCCTTTGGCAACAAGTTACCAAAAAGTTCCTAGAAAATGCATAGTGCTAAGTCGACACTCGGGCTTGATCTTCAGGTGGTGGTGGAGTCCGGAGCACTCCAAGGACGAAGCCTTCTGTAGACGTGGTCGGAGTCGAGGCTGAAGTGGACGCTGGAGCTGTTGGAACTGAGGCTGTGGCTGGTGCAGAAGTGGTGGCTCCGGTGTCAGCAACTGGCACTGCAGATGACCTCGGACCTCGTGGCACTCTGGCAAAAGCATCAGTTGTAGTCTTGCCTCTCCTCTCCTGCATGTCATCCTGGAGCTGCTCCACTGCAGTCTGAATCTCTGTCACTTTGACATCCAAGTCATAGAACTTTTGTTCCATGATCCTCTCTAGGCTTGCCTGGTTTTCAGTTAGGGTGGCTAGTCCTTGCTCAATCCGCAGGGTGGATGCAATCAAGTAACCAAGCTGCTATTGTTTGGTTTTCAGGAAATATTCAGATGCCTCCTCTTGAGTAGGCATCTTGGCA
Organism: Triticum monococcum; assembly: GCA_034509565.1. Taxonomy (NCBI): domain Eukaryota; kingdom Viridiplantae; phylum Streptophyta; class Magnoliopsida; order Poales; family Poaceae; genus Triticum; species Triticum monococcum. The sequence goes on from CM067845.1 coordinate 446,146,472, forward strand.
GCTTTCTCCTTCCTCGCTTTCTCCTTCTTGGCTTGTGCTTGGGCAGATGATGGCTCATTCTCAATAGCTGGGATGCTTCTTGTATTTCTCTTTGGCTTTGGCTTTGGAGCTGGCTTGGCCTTGGAAGCAGGTGCCCCTGATCTTATGGTATCACCCATCAGCTTGGGTGCCTTAGGTGCTGGTGCAGCTACCTCTTCTTCTTCCTCCTCATCTTCCATGATGGAAGCCTTGCCAAGCACTCTGGCTACAGTTTTCTTCACCCTTTATTTCCTCTTCTTGCCTTCAGCAGCAACTGGCTCTATGGGAGTGGGCTTCTCAGTTGAATCTCTGGCCTTTGACATAGGCTGCCTGCCTGCTGGCCTTTTGATCTTCATTCCTGGTTTTATGCCTTGTGCTGGCTCAACTCTCTTGGAAATTGCTTCCTCTTCTGCCACATAATCCTCATCTTCTGAGTCTGAGGTTCTCTTCTTTCTCTGTCTTGTGGCAGCTTTAGGCAGATTGCTAGGGGTGCTCCTGCTGCCATCATCTGAGGGACTTGAGGGACTAGTGCCCTGACTCATCTGCACTTGCTGCTCTGACAAGTTCTGGCTATCACTTTGGTCTGACATGATGCAAACTCTGACTGCTGACCCTGTGAATAGGTTATAGATGAGATAGAGTGGATGAGCATCACAAAATGCAGAGATTTTTGCAAAAGAATAATTCAAAAACTTAGTTTTAGTTTCCCACTGAAAGCATCTCGGATCTACCGATTTCTAAACTCGGTGATACCAAAGTAGTTTTGGAACCTAAACTAGTGAACTCGGTCAGACCGAGTCACAGTTCGGTGGCACCGAGACTGCTAGGGTTTCACAGAGTTCCAAAATCGGTCACACCGATAAGTAATTCTCGGTCAGACCGAGTCCCACTTTGCAATGGCATAAGCCAAATCGGTGGGACCGAGTTTTTCAACTCGGTGGGTCCGAGATGGTTTCGGCGGAAACCTAACCCTAAAATTTTCGAATTAAACCTAATCTACGAGTTCATTGAATGGATAGAAGTTTATCAAACGTGGCAAGAATCATGATGATCATAATGTGCTAGGAATCGGATTGGAGAATAGCACAAAGATCAAGTCCATACCCTAGTTCGGCGGAGACTCGCTACGGCGGCAACGGCGGGGTAGAATTCCCGTTGACGGCGACGGAGACCAGCGACTGGAGGCGGCTAGTGGCGAGGAGACGATCCGGAGTCCAAGTTGGCAGAGCAGGCTATCGCGCGGGCGAAGGGGTTCGGAGAAATTTCCAAATTTTTACCCGTGACTATATATAGCCCGACCCTGTCGGTGTGACCGAGTGGAACAACTCGGTGGCACCGAGATGCAAAACTGTATACAGTTGTTGCAACTCGGTGTGACCGAATGGTTCAAATCGGTTGCACCGAGATCGAAAACCTAGATCAACTTAATGATCTCGGTAGGACCGAAAGTAGGGAATCGGTCAGACCGAGAATCACAATGAGGTTTTGGAAGTTTAAGTCTATGACGAATCGGGGACTCCGAGCGCTCCTCACACAGAGTGGTTCGAATCTGACTTGATCAAATTTTGTGATGTAGCATGAATAGAGTTTGAGATGAGAAAAGCATAGATAGCTAGAGGAGGTTCTTGGGCATTCTTGTCCATCGACTTGGCAAAAGGAAATAAAACCAAACAACCAAAACAACAAGTGGATGTCCTTGAATGAGTAAAATATGCAACCAACATGCTCACACAATAAGATGGCAAATGAAATATGTGACAAAGCATGCACAACCAATTCTAGCATCTATCAAGCAATTTGCGATGACTAGGTCATCTATATATGAGTATATTGACTTAGGAGTCAAGTGAGAACACTTGATCATAGGTCATACTCATCGTTTAAGCTCAAGTGGGGTTACCACTTTTACATAAAGCATTGTTGTGTTCACATCTTTAGAGTTGCTTTAGCTCAAGTCTTAGAGTAAAGCTCCCCCTAGATGTGATATCCCCCCTAAGAGGGATGAACTAACCTTGGGTTTTGTCGATGATGACTTCATGTAGATGTTGAAGATGTGGATGCTCAATGTTGATGTAGATCACTTGGAGCTATCCATTTGAGTGAATTGCACTTTCAATACCTACATGGATTAGTCCCACAAGGAACAAATAAGGATATCCATAGACATAGAGTGATGCACACACAAGATGATGTCCATGAAAACTTTTAGGTTACCTTGTCCCTTGTCTTACCAACAAGAGGGTTTGTGACTCCTTGAACTAGTGCAAGATGTGGAAGTTGATTGCACTTGTTCTTGCCAAAATGATAAGAGTGAAGTATGTTGGCGGAGTCACCCTCAAGAACTCTCTAGTTCTTCTTCTTTTGGATCCACACCATCTTGATGGGAATCATTGGAGTTGTAGTCGTACTTGATGAAGTGGAACTTGAAGTGGTCTTGGGAATCCACTTGACTAAGGTCTTAGGAGCTTCTTCAAATGCATCAATCTCCTCTTGAAGCTTGTCCTTGCCTTTTTGCTTATAGTCTTGTGGTGGAAGATCATCTTGAGCTTGTGTTCCCTTGAAGGAAGTATCATACTTCTCTTGTTGAGGAACAAACTTTGTCTTGGGGTATTGATCTTCTTCCCACTCAACTCCATTGGCATTGAACTTTCGTTCAAAACCAACACCTTGATTCTTCCGGTGCATTCCTTGCTTGCGCACAATTTCCTCGAATTGCTTACTCCCAGCAAGGCTTTTGTACACTCCTTTCTCTATAATTCCCTTCAATAAGCTATTTTCTTGCTCAAGTGTAACTTGGCTAAGAGAATCATTAGAGGAATCAAGGGAACTACTAGAAGCAACAATATTTGATTTAGTGTGATCATTGTTACTACTAGAGGAAGAATCTTTCTTGTTCTTGTTACTAGACTTGACTTGAGGCATGTAAGTGGATAAGAGTAAACGCTTGGCAATGTAAGAAGAACTTTTCTTGCGGAGATCATCATTGATTGCTTTTAAAAACTGATGCTCTTCCTCAAGATTGAGCTTTTCAAAGCGTAACTTCTCATGAGCTCTTAAAAGTTCTCGATGATCTTCGAAGATAGTTTCATGAGCTAACTTAAGAGTGTTTAGTTCTTTAGTTAGAGCCTCAATCTTCTCCTTATCATTGTCATTCGTTTTATCTTGATTAGCATGATTAATTGACGTTTCATCATAGTATTCATCACTAGAGTTGTCAACAAGCAAATCATCATCACCTAACAAGTCATCTTCATCACTATTAAAATCAACATACTCAGGGTGTGTTACCTTAGGACCTTTGGCCATGAAGCATCTTCCAATTCCTTCATTTGGTGAGTCAAATATGTCATAGGAGTTGGATGACACAAGTGCTAGACCGGCAACACCTTCATCTTGAGTATCTTCGGAGTCGGAGTGATAACTTCTCTCGGAGTGGCTATCGGAGTCGGAGTCGGATACCCATTCACCAACATGAGCTTGATGTCTTTGTTTTGTGTAGCTCCTTGATGATTTTTCCTTCCTTTCCGAATCCTTGCTTCTCCATGAGTATCTTCATTCATAACGATCATCTCTACTCCTTCTCTCTCTTGGTGGTGATTCTTTGCTTCTTCTTTTTGGAGAATCTTATCTTCTCTTGTAGGGAGCCGTACACTCATTGGAATAGTGTCCGGGTCTTCCACAATTGTAGCAGTTTTGCTCTCGACTACAAGATCTTTTGTCATTGTAGGACCTTGACTTGAAGCTTCTATCTTTGCTTCTACTCTTGTAGAACTTGTTGAAGTTCTTCACCATTAAGCTCAATTCTTCGTTGAAGTTTTGTTTCTCACTTGATGATGTAGGGGCTTCACATAAGGCTTTGTAGGCACCACTTGATTTGTTGTGAAGTTCCTCTTTATCCTTAAGTGACATCTCATGAGCAACAATTCTTCCAATCACTTCCGTTGGTTTGAGATCTTTGTAATTGGGCATCATTTGGATCAATGTGCACACGGTATCATATTTTCCATCCAAGGCTCTTAGAATCTTCTTGATGATGAATCTATCGGTCATCTCTTCACTTCCTAAGCCAGCAATCTCATTTGTGATGAGAGCAAGCCTAGAGTACATTTCAGCGACACCTTCACCATCCTTCATTTTGAACTTGTCAAGTTGACTTTGAAGCACATCCAACTTGGATTCCTTGACGGAGTTGGTACCTTCGTGCATATCAATCAAAGTGTCCCAAATTTCCTTTGCATTCTCAAGACGGCTGATTTTGTTGAATTCTTTGGGGCACAATCCGTTGAAGAGAATATCACACGCTTGAGCATTGTATTGCAACATCTTCAACTCATCCGCGGTAGCTTCACGGTTTGGTTCTCTCCCATCAAAGAAGTCACCTTGCAAACCAACACACACAATAGCCCAAACGGTGGGGTTATGTCCAAGAATATGCATTTTCATTTTATGCTTCCAACTAGCAAAATTAGTACCATCAAAGTAAGACCTCTACGGTGATAATTTCTCTCGCTAGACGCCATACTCTCCTAGGTTGTGAAACCAAGGCTATGACCACCAAAAGCTATGGAGATCAAAGCAAATGGACACCAAAGCTCTGATACCACTTGTAGGATCGAAAGTATGTCTAGAGGGGGGTGATTAGTCTACTTGACCAAATAAAAACTTAACCTTTTCCCAATTTTAGTTCTTGGCAGATTTCAGCTATTTTAGGACAAGTCAAGCAATCATCACACAATTCAAGCAAGCATGCAAAGAGTATATTGGCAGCGGAAAGTAAAGCATGCAACTTGCAAGAATGTAAAGGGAAGGGTTTGGAGAATTCAAACGCAATTGGAGACACGGATGTTTTCCCGTGGTTCGGATAGGTGGTGCTATCCTACATCCACGTTGATGGAGACTTCAACCCACGAAGGTTAACGGTTGCGCGAGTCCACGGAGGGCTCCACCCACGAAGGGTCCACGAAGTAGCAACCTTGTCTATCCCACCATGGCCATCGCCCACGAAGGACTTGCCTCACTAGCGGTAGATCTTCATGAAGTAGGCGATCTCCTTGCCCTTACAAACTCCTTGGTTCAACTCCACAATCTTGTCGGAGGCTCCCAAGTGACACCTAGCCAATCTAGGAGACACCACTCTCCAAGAAGTAACAAATGGTGTGTTGATGATGAACTCCTTGCTCTTGTGCTTCAAATGATAGTCTCCCCAACACTCAACTCTCTCTCATAGGATTTGAATCTAGCGGAAAGAAGGTTTGAGTGGAAAGCAACTTGGGGAAGGCTAGAGATCAAGATTCATATGGTAGGAATGGAATATCTTGGTCTCAACACATGAGTAGGTGGTTCTCTCTCAGAACATATGAGTTGGAATTGTGTATGTGTTCTGATGGCTCTCTCTACAAATGAAGAGGAGGTGGAGGGGTATATATAGCCTCCACACAAAATCCAACCGTTACACACAATCTACCAATCTCAGTGGGACCGAATCAACAAACTCGGTCGGACCGAAAAGGTAAACCTAGTGACCGTTAGAGATTTTCGGTGGGACTGACATGCAACTCGGTAGGACCGATTCTATTACGGTTTGGGCATAACGTAATCTCGGTGAGACCGGTTACACAAACTCGGTGAGACCGAGTTTGGTAATAAGCTAACCAGAGAGTTGGTCAGGTAAACTCGGTGGGACCGATTTGCTCTTTCGGTGAGACCGAAAAGTTACAAAAAGGAAACAGAGAGTTTTCATTGCAATCTCGGTGGGACCGATTCGCTCTTTCGGTGAGACCGAAAAGTTACGAAAGGGAAACAGAGAGTTTGCAATCCCATCTCGGTGAGACCAGATCCCTATCGGTAGGACCGAATTGCTAGGGTTTGGCAGTGGCTTATGACAAGTGAAACTCGGTGGCGCCGGATAGAAAGAATCGGTATGACCGAGTTTGGATTAGGGTTTAGGTCATTTGTGGATATGGGAAAGTGGTTGAGGATTTTGGAGCATATCACTAAGCACATGAAGCAAGAGGCTCATTAAGCAACACCTCATCCCTCCTTGATAGTATTGGCTTTTCCTAAAGACTCAATGTGATCTTGGATCACTAAAATATGAAATGAAGAGTCTTGAGCTTTTGAGCTTGAGCCAATCCTTTGTCCTTAGCATTTTGAGGGTTCCACTTTCACATCCATGCCATGCCAATCATTGAGCTTTCCTGAAATAATCATCTTGGAATAGCATTAGCTCAATGAGCTATATGTTGTTATGAATTACCAAAACCACCTAGGGATAGTTGCACTTTCAACCGTCGACCCCCTCCAGCCTCCACAAGCTACTGTTCATCCACCATCGACCTCCTCCAGCCTCCACCTGCGACTGGTCATCCATGGGCTCCTGTTCATCCAGCCTCCACCGCGCGCTACTCCACCGGCTACTGTTCAACCAGCCCTCTCCACGGGCTCCTGTTCAACCACCCCTCCACGGGCTACTATTCATCCTGCCCTCCACGGGCTCCTGTTCAACCACCCCTCCACGGGCTACTGTTCATCCTGCCCTCCACCTTCTACTGTTCATCCTGCCCTCCACGGGGTGGTCCTGTTCATCCAGCCCTCCACGGGGTCCTGTTCATCCAGCCCCAACCGGCTCGATCGATCGGGGTCCTGTTCATCCAGAGGCAACACCACAGGGTCCTGTTCATCCACCCCCACCGGGAACTGTTCATCCAACCCCCCACCCCCCCCCCAACGCTCAATGTTCATTCAGAGGCAGCATCGATCGGCTTCAGTTAGCAGCAGTAGCGAAGGAATCGCTCGATCGGGTTCAGTTAACAGCCATCGATCGATCGCTCGGGTTCAGTAACACGTAGCCTGCAGTGCAATCGCCTGGGTTCAGTTAGAGCCCAACGCCTCGCTCGGGTTCAGTTAGAGCCAACGCCTTGCACACACGCGCATACATGTACGAGAGAAACGCGCATCGCTCGGCCCCCGACCTCTCACCGTAACCGGGAACTCCCCGAAATTTTCCTCGCCCTCGCTTCTACCACGGTTTTTTCCGTCATGGACGGCCCAAAGAACGTCATGCAGCTGCATCTCCGGCCCGCCCAGGACGAAAAGCCCATTTTCTGTCATGATTTTTTGTCATAGAAGTAGGAGCCCACCACATCTATGATGATACCGGGTTTTGTCACAATTATCGTCATAGAAGTGTCATATGTATGACAAAAAAAATTCGTTCGGCCCAAAATGTCACGGATGTGTCTTTTTTTATAGTGGTATCGATAGGTTTCTTTGGATATTATTTCATCTCTAGAGCTCACAAACATCCGGGTGAAATAGATAAAAAGGTATCTTTTGCAAACAAAAGCGTTCAACTGTTCAACCTGCATCCAAAACTTGTGAAGAAATAACACTTATTGTGCTTTGCAAGAAATGATCTTTAAGAATTAGTTTTTGAGTATCGATTGTTATACATGTTGGCTATAGATGACATGGCACTTTCTTATAGTATACTATTAAGTAATATTAACCATGCCCTTATACACCTAGACGGAGGGATTAAATCAGGATGACTTGCAAGCGGGCAGAGGAGATGTAAGAAATGGTTCATCGTAAGTCTTTCACCAGTACTGTAGTAAAAATTCATACATGGAAGATTCTAGACTAAACCATAAACGGATACACTTTTATTCATGCGCGATACTCCAACAGAGCAAGATCTTGCATGGAAGTCTCCACATGCTTACACAGCGGATTACATTGAGCAAAGACTAATGATCAACATTTAACTTGATAATGCGTATGTCCAGGTGAACCTCCTTGGAGTCCCCGTGCACCGCGTCGACGGGTAAAGGATGCCATGGGTTTTCCATGTCCACATTGGTGGGATAGTCCCAGCTCCCCAGAGTCCAAGTCCGTTCGATGAGGCCGGTGTCGCCGCCCACGCGACCCGGAGGGGTAGTAACACTGACCACGCACCCGTACATCGGCCACGTGTCAGTGTCAGCGTCAACGGCGTCGCCCCTGATGCACATTACAGAGACGGGACGGCGGCCTGCGCGGACCTCGCCGGTGCCCACGATCAAGAGGAAGACTCTGTCGTCCTCCTCCGAGACTAGAAGGCGGCGGTGATCCTCCAGCAACTCCGGCATGGTGAATGGGTAGCACGTCTCGTACTTGATGTTCTCCGCCAAGGGCCAGCAGTGACCGCTGCACGCATCCGTGAGGTGATGCACCATGTCCGCCGGCGAGCCACAAAATGGCATCGAGCACTCATAGCAATGGACGAAGGGCTCCTTGGAGGCATCGACCAGGACGTCCATGAAACCGGACTGGCTGTAGGGGACGTTGCGCCAGTTGAATATATAAGCAAGTTACTACGAGATTTAATCCGAATAAGCACAAAATAAATCATGACAGCTATAACAGAGATGAAACTAATCATGTGGACTAGCATAGTAGTAGGATACAGAGTAGAAACATGAATTCTACCACGATTTCGAACAGGAAGGACAGAAACACATACGGTGCAACGGGAGCAGCACCGTTGGCGTTGAGGTTGTCGCCCATGTCCAAACACCACGTAGACACGGTCTTTGAGCACGGTTCGTAGTCGTTCCACGCTCGGGCATTGAAGTTTGTAACAATTTTAGATTAGAATATACTACTCCTCCGGTGCTAGTAGTAGAGCAGAGTCCTACTCTACTACTCTACTCAAGCAAGTTAGGGCATAGCACTGTAGGAAGTACCAGTACTGTGATCACTCAAGCAAGTTTTCTAGCATCGACATGACCCTACGCTGCTGGTATGTGTCTCGTAAGTCAAGCGGCATGTTGTAGTCATCATCACTTGTCCACTTCCCGCAGCACATATTCGCTTCTCCATCTTTGTCCGCACATAAGCTCGTCCAATCTTCCATCCCCGCTAAGGCGCCTTCCCCCCTCGTCCGAAACCCAAGCACTAACAATGGCAGAAGCGAGCAGCGTCTACCGAAAGAGTGGCTGGAATTCGCTCCCCACAGAGGTAATCAAGCTCATCGTTTCATGTGTGGAGAATCTCAGTACCATGCCGCTCGCCGTGTGCTCGTCGGGGCTGTACCATTTACTCAAAGCCCTCAGGCCGGAGCTTTTTAAGCCGGCTCCTTGCTTGCTGATGCCGCCTGATCTTCAGAAACGGCGTGTCATGCAGCATAACGATCGTAGGGTGGCGAGCATCAACCCCCTTGACTGCGATCCGATCCCCGTCAGCCTCAACTACATTAACGGTATTTACTGGGTCGGTATGAACACGTCTTGGATGGTGCTCGTCGACGGTCGCAGCAGCTGGATGCTCGTGGAGGTCTACACCCAACGATTGATCCCCCTTCCTTCAATTAACACTGCACTGCTTTGGCACCGCGGCCTAGAATACTCGGAATCTTACAGTAGCCAACATGATACCAAGTTTGATTTGCTCAAGGTTGTAATCTGCCAAGTGCCCACAAGATCTGCGAATTATAAAGACTTCAGGCTAATTGCGTTCTTCAACCGCGGTCTCGCCTATCTGACAGGTCACTGCGGTAAGTGGATAAATCTACACGTCCATCGCAGGATCATACATCCTCCATGGTTCTCTGATGCCATTGAACACAAGGGCTTCATTTACGCTGTCGACTCCTTCTATGGCTGGACGTATTGCTGGCCTACTCCAGTCATCGCTACAAACGCCTGTTACAGCAGTATGTTACTTTCCTATGATATCATGATGGCTTCCTTATATTACTGTCAACATTTGCTGAAAAAATATTCATGCTCATAACATGTTGTTCTTAAGATTGACTAAATCAAGAGCCCTTTTTTATTTGACTCCAACTTGATATGATGTTGTAGGCCGCCTGGTGTCCCTACCCTTCCTAATCCCAGAACCTTTCAAAGAAAAGCGACATGGAATTTGCAGGTGGTTCCTGGCTCGATCAGACGATGGCTAAAGATTGATGATCGTTCGCACGTACCGGACGTGTTGTTTCGCGGAATACAATCACAGTCACTGCAAGGTCTTTGAGCAGGATCCCAGCTTCTCTGGGCCTTCAGAAATTTTTGACTGGAGGCTGGTATGTAGCCTTGGTACACGCTCTCTGTTTGTTGGACTGAATTATCCGATTAACCAGGAGATAACCGATGGCAAGGATCATGATGGCAGTGCGGTTTCATTCATTAGGCAAAACTGTGTGTACACAGCGTACCATGTGTCTCTGCATGCACCATACCCTGATATGTGCCGCCCCGCTCTGCAGCCCAAAGTAGGAGAGAGGGTCGCAAGTATCAGACTTCGACCTGCTGGCTGGAGTTTCCCCCATCAGGCACCCATCTGGTTCAAGCCGTCAGCCAATCTCCACAGCTTAATAAATAGTAACGTCTAACTGAGCCAGTTAGTTAGATGCGTACACTTGGTGTAGTAGGATCTTTATTTAGTTTGATGCATACATTTGTTCTTTTTTGGTAGCCCTTTTGTAATGATGGCTGATGTTTGGTTTGGAAGAGAGAGCTGCGTCTTCACTCTTCTGGCCTGCTTACTGCTTGTGTTGCACCCCCAGCCCTGGTTGCTGCTGCTGCTGTTTTCAATGTATAATCAGTAGTATATTTCGTCTGTTGGTTGAATAAATGTGTTGTTAGAATGACAAACACAATGTTTTGGAAGTCGTTGCACGGTTCGATCCTTTAGTGCCCCGTACCGTACGTAACGCATACTATTTTTTGTACGGAACACATTTTCCACCTATTGATAACATGCAGCCCACTTATGAAGGCCCAATTGAGAAGCCCATAATTAACTAGAAGGGAGGCTCTCACATGAATCCGGCCCAGGTACATGCTCATGGTCCCCTAAACATAAATAAGTAAATAAATAAATAAAGCTAAATGCTCATGCACCAGTTCTTTGGGAAAATAGGTAGCCCAGTATTTCTTTTTGAAGAATACCCAAGCTAGGCCTATTTGTTTTCTCCGAATTACTGGGCTGCAAATCTTTCAAAACGAGGAGGGATGCATTCCGGCCTGGCTTAAGAGTATGGTCAATGTCTATTAAAAGTAATATCAAAAGGGGTTGAAAAATCCAAACAAACTATAGCAAATGGGATATAAGTTTCTTTTTTTTGCTTTTGTTCTTCACTGATATCTTATACGTATTTCATTGGATTTAACATGACATAATACTAATTTATTTTTAAATTTGTTTTAGTATGGCTATTAATTTTTGGATTAAGAATATTTTGTTCCCTAGCAAAAAATTGCGAATTTTCAAAATTTCCCACATATTTAGTTAATTTTTTGACCCTGGTACTGACCAGTAAATGGTTAGCAATTCTAAAAATGGAAAACGGGATGCAATAAATTCCATATGAATTAGAAAATGAGTAAAAATTATAAAAATAATAGCAAATGGGCTGTACACGGCATGGATTTCGAGGCTGACTTGTTTACGCAAGGCTTTATCAGTGAACACACGATTCTAGCAGTAGTGACTGTTGGATGTCCATCCAACGGCCGACGTGCTTCTTCAATCTCTGATCTTCTTGCTCCAGCCGCCTAAACTAGCACCGGCGGGACTGCCTGCTCCCTCCTCTTGTGGTCCTATGTGATGTCGCACAGGCTTCCCTGGCCCACCCTACTCCCTCCGCTGGCCTGGCCGCACGCAATCAACTGCCTCCTTATTACGTGAAAAAATGATTCCTCCCACTGACTGTTGGGGAGCGTAGCAGAAATTCAAAATTTTCCTACGTGTCACCAAGATCTATCTATGGAGAGACTAGAAACGAGGGGAAGGAGAGTGCATCTACATACCCTTGTAGATCGCTAAGCGGAAGCGTTCAAGAGAACGGGGTTGATGGAGTCGCACTCGTCGTGATCCAAATCACCGAAGATCCTAGTGCCGAACGGACGGCACCTCCGTGTTCAACACACGTACAGCCCGGTGATGTCTCCTACGCCTTGATCCAGCAAGGGGAGAAGGAGAGGTTGAGGAAGACTCCATCCAGCAGCAGCACAACGGCGTGGTGATGGTGGAGGAGCGTGGTGATCCTGCAGGGCTTCGCCAAGCACTACGAGAAAGGAGAAGGACTTGGGAGAGGGGAGGGGCTGCACCAGAACATTGGTATGGCTGCCCTCCCACCCCCCACATATATATAGGGGCAAGGCAGAGGGGGGAGGCGCAGCCTTGGCCCTTCCTCCAAGGAAGGGTGCGGCTAGGAGGAGTCCCTCCTCCCCAAGGCACCTCGGAGGTGCCTTCCCCCCTTAGGACTCTTCCTATCCCTCATCTCTTGGCGCATGGGCCTCTTGGGGCTGGTGCCCTTGGCCCATATAGGCCAAGGCGCACCCCCTACAGCCCATGTGGCCCCCCGGGGCAGGTGGCCCCACCCGGTGGGCCCCCGGGACCCTTCCGGTGGTCCCGGTACAATACCGATGACCCCGAAACTTGTCCCGATGGCCGAAATAGGACTTCCCATATATAAATATTTACCTCCAGACCATTCCGGAACTCCTCGTGACGTCTGGGATCTCATCCGGGACTCCGAACAACATTCGGTAACCACATACAAACTTCCTTTATAACCCTAGCGTCATCGAACCTTAAGTGTGTAGACCCTACGGGTCCGGGAGACATGCAGACATGACCGAGACGTTCTCCAGTCAATAACCAACAGCGGGATCTGGATACCCATGTTGGCTCCCACATGTTCCACGATGATCTCATCGGATGAACCACGATGTCGAGGATTCAATCAATCCCGTATACAATTCCCTTTGTCTATCGGTACGATACTTGCCCGAGATTCGATCGTCGGTATCCCGATACCTTGTTCAATCTCGTTACCAGCAAGTCTCTTTACTCGTTCCGTAACACATCATCCCGTGATCAACTCCTTGATCACATTGTGCACATTATGATGATGTCCTACCGAGTGGGCCCAGAGATACCTCTCCATCACACAGAGTGACAAATCCCAGTCTTGATTCGTGCCAACCCAACAGACACTTTTGGAGATACCCGTAGTGCACCTTTATAGCCACCTAGTTACGTTGTGACGTTTGGCACACCCAAAGCATTCCTACGGTATCCGGGAGTTGCACAATCTCATGGTCTAAGGAAATGATACTTGACATTAGAAAAGCTTTAGCATACGAACTACACGATCTAGTGCTATGCTTAGGATTGGGTCTTATCCATCACATCATTCTCCTAATGATGTGATCCCGTTATCAACGACATCCAATGTCCATGGTCAGGAAACCGTGACCATCTATCGATCAACGAGCTAGTCAACTAAAGGCTTACTAGGGACATGGTGTTGTCTATGTATCCACACATGTATCTGAGTTTCCTATCAATACAATTCTAGCATGGATAATAAATGATTATCATGAACAAGGAAATATAATAATAACCAATTTATTATTGCCTCTAGGGCATATTTCCAACAGTCTCCCACTTGCACTAGAGTCAATAATCTAGTTCACATCGCCATGTGATTAACACTCACAGGTCACATCGCCATGTGACTAACACCCAAGAGTTTACTAGAGTCATTAGTCTAGTTCACATCACTATGTGATTAACACTCAATGAGTTCTAGGTTTGATCATGTTGCTTGTGAGAGAGGTTTTAGTCAATGGGTCTGCAACATTCAGATCCGTATGTACTTCGCAAGTTTCTATGTCATCTTGTAGATGCAACTACTACGCTACATTTGGAGCCATTTCAAATAACTGTTCTACTTGGAGCTATTCCAAATTGTTGCTCCATTATACGTATCCGGTATCTCTACTCAGAGCTATCCGGATAGGTGTTAAGCTTGCATCGACGTAACTCTTTACGACGAACTCTTTTACCACCTCCATAATCGAGAAAATTCCTTAGTCCACTAGTTACTAAGGATAACTTTGACCGCTGTCCTGTGATCCGTTCTTGGATCACTCATGTACCCCTTGACTGACTCATGGCAAGGCACACTTCAGGTGCGGTACACAGCATAGCATACTGTAGAGCCTACGTCTTAAGCATAGGGGACGACCTTCGTCCTTTCTCTCTATTCTGCCGTGGTCGAGCTTTAAGTCTTAACTTCATACCTTACAACTCAGGCAAGAACTCCTTCTTTGACTGATCCATCTTGAACACCTTCAAGATCATGTCAAGGTATGTGCTCATTTGAAAGTACCATTAAGCGTTTTGATCTATCCTTATAGATCTTGATGCTCAATGTTCAACTAGCTTAATCCAGGCTTTCCAGAAATTCTACGTCATTTCTGATCAACAATATGTTAACAACATATACTCATCAGACATTCTATAGTGCTCCCACTCACTTATTTGGAAATACAAGTTTCTCATAAACTTTGTATACACCCAAAATCTTTGATCATCAAATCAAAGCATACATTCCAACTCCGAGATGCTTACTCCAGTCCTTAGAAGGATTGCTGGAGCTTTGCATACTTGTTAGCATCTTTCAAGATTGACAAAAACCTTCCGGTTGCATCACATACAACCTTTCCACAAGGAAAAATCATCGAGGAAACAATGTTTTGACATCCTATCTACAAGATTTCATAAATAATGCAGTAATCGCTAATATAATTCCAACAGACTCTTAGCATCGCTACGAGTGAGAAAGTCTCACCGTAGTCAACTCCTTGAACTTGTCGGGAAACTTCTTAACGACAAGTCGAGCTTTCTTAATGGTGACATTTACCATCATTGTCCATCTTCCTTTTAAAATCCATATGTACCCAACAGCCTTACGACTATCAAGTAGTTCTTCCAAAGTCTACACTTTGTTTTCATATATGGATCCTCTCTCGGATTATATGGCCTCGAGCCATTTTGGAATCCAGGCCCACCATCGCTTCTCCATAGCTCGTAGGTTCATTGTTGTCTAGCAACATGACTTCCAAGACAGGATTACGTACCACTCTAAAGTAGTACGCATCCTTGTCATCCCATGAGGTTTGGTAGTGACTTGATCTGAAGTTTCATGATTACTATCATAAGCTTCCACTTCAATTGGTGTAGGTGCCACAGGAACAACTCTTTGTGCCCTGCCACACACTAGTTGAAGAGACGGTTCAATAACCTCATCAAGTCTCCACCATCCTCCCACTCAATTCTTTCGAGAGAAACTTTTCCTCGAGAAAAGACCCGATTCTAGAAACAATCCCTTATTGCTTTCGAATATGAGACAGGAGGTATACCCAACTGTTTTGGGTGTCCTATGAAGATGCATTTATCCGCTTTGGGTTCGAGCTTATCAGCCTGAAACTTTTTTCACATAAGCGTCGCAACCTCAAACTTTTAAGAAATGACAGCTTAGGTTTCTCTAAACCATAGTTCATACGGTGTCATCTCATCGGAATTACGTGGTGCCCTCTTTAATGTGAATGTGGTTGTCTCTAATGCCTAACCCATAAACTATTGTGGTAATTCGATAAGAGACATCATGGTATGCATCATATCCAATAGGGTGCAGTTATGATGTTCGGACACACCATCACACTATGGTGTTCCAGGCTGTATTAGTTGTGAAACAATTTCCACAATGTCTTAATTCTGTGCCAAACTCGTAATTCAGATATTCATCTCTACGATCATATCATAGACATTTTATCCTCTTGTCACGACGATCTTTCAACTTCACCCTGAAATTACTTGAACCTTTCAATAATTCAGACTCGTGATTCATCAAGTAAATATACTCAACATCTACTCAAATCATCTGTGAAGTAAGAACATAACGATATCCACTACATGCCTCAGCACTCATTGGACTGCACACATCAAAATGTATTACTTCCAACAAGTTGCTTTTTAGTTCCATTTTACTAAAACCGAGGCTTTCAGTCATCTTGCCCATGTGGCATGATTTGCATGTCTCAAGTGATTCAAAAATCAAGTGAGTCCAAACGGTCCATTTGCATGGAATTACTTCATGCATATACACCAATAGACATGGTTCGCATGTCTCAAACTTTTCAAAAACGAGTGAGCCCAAAGATCCATCAACATGGAGCTTCTTCATGCGTTTTATACCGATATGACATACGTGGCAGTGCCACAAGTAGGTGGTACTATCATTACTATCTTATATCTTTTGGCATGAACATGTGTATCACTACGATCGAGATTCAATAAACCATTCATTTTAGGTGAAGACCATTGAAGGTATTTTTCAAATAAATAGAGTAACCATTATTCTCCTTAAATGAATAACCGTATTGTGATAGACATAATCCAATCATGTCTATGCTCAACGCAAACACCAATCTCGATGGTAGAGGGAGCGTGCGATGCTTGATCACATCAAGCTTGGAAATACTTCCAACACATATCATCATCTCACCTTTTAGCTAGTCTCCGTTTATTCCGTAGCTTTTATTTCGAGTTACTAACACTTAGCAACAGAACTGGTATCTAATACCCTGGTGCTACTAGGAGTACTAGTAAAGTACACATTAACACAATGTATATCCAATATACTTCTATCGACCTTGCCAGCCTTCTCATCTACCAAGTATCTAGGGTAATTTTGCTCAAGTGGCTATTCCCCTTATTACAGAAGCACTTAGTCTCGGGTTTGGGTTCAACCTTGGGTTTCTTCACTAGAGCAGCAGCTGAATTGCCGTTTCATGAAGTATCCCTTCGTGCCCTTGCCCTTCTTGAAACTATTGGTTTCACCAACCATCAACAATTGATGCTCCTTCTTGATTTCTACTTTTGTGGTGTCAAACATCGCGAATATCTCAAGGATCATCATACATGTCCCTGATATATTATAGTTCATCACGAAGCTCTAGCAGCTTGGTGGTAATGACTTCGGAGAAACATCACTTTCTCATCTAGAAGATCAACTCCCACTTGATTCAAATGATTGTTGTACTCAGACAATCTGAGCACAAGCTCAACAATTGAGCTTTTCTCCCTTAGTTTGTAGGCTAAGAAAATCGTCGGAGGTCGTATACCTCTTGACGTGGGCACGAGCCTGAAATCCCAATTTCAGCCCTCGAAACATCTCATATGTTTCACGACGTTTCAAAAAATGTCTTTGGTGCCTCAACTCTAAACCGTTCAACTGAACTATCACGTAGTTATCAAAATGTGTATGTCAAATGTTCGCAACATCCACAGACGACGTTCGAGGTTCAGCACACTGAGCGGTGCATTAAGGACGTAAGCCTTCTATGAAGCAATGAGGACAATCCTCAGTTTATGGACCTAATCCGCATAATTGCTACTATCAACTTCCAACTAAATTTTCTCTAGGAACATAACTAAACAGTAGAACTGAAGCGCGAGCTACGACATAATTTGCGAAGACCTTTTGACTATGTTCAGGATAATTAAGTTCATCTTATGAACTCCCACTCAGATAGACATCCCTCTAGTCATCTAAGTGATTACATGATCCGAGTCAACTAGGCCGTGTCTGATCATCACGTGAGACATGCTAGTCATCATCGGTGAACATCTTCATGCTGATCGTATCTACCATACGACTCATGCTCGACCTTTCGGTCTCTTGTGTTCCGAGGCCATGTCTGTACATGCTAGGCTCGTCAAGTCAACCTAAGTGTTTCGCGTGTGTAAATATGGCTTACACCCGTTGTATGTGAACGTCTGAATCAAACACCCGATCATCACGTGGTGCTTTGAAACAACGAACTGTCACAACGGTGCACAGTTAGGGGAAACACTTTCTTGAAATTTTAATGAGGGATCATCTTATTTACTATCATCGTTCTAAGCAAATAAGATGTATAAACATGATAAACATCACATGCAATCAAATAGTGACATGATATGGCCATCATCACTTTGCTCCTTTTGATCTCCATCTTCGGGGCTCCATGATCATCATTGTCACCGGCATGACACCATGATCTCCATCATCATGTCTTCATGAAGTTGTCTCGCCAACTATTACTTCTACTACTACAGCTAATGGTTAGCAATAAAGTAAAGTAATTACATGACGTTTATGTTGACACGCAGGTCATAAATAAATTAAGACAACTCCTATGGCTCCTGCCGGTTGTCATACTCATCGACATGCAAGTCGTGATTCCTATTACAAGAACATGATCATCTCATACATCACATATATCATTCATCACATCCTTTGGCCATATCACATCACATAGCATACCCTGCAAAAACAAGTTAGACGTCCTCTAATTGTTGTTTGCATGTTTTACGTGGCTGCTATGGGTTTCTAGCAAGAACATTTCTTACCTACGCAAAGACCACAACGTGATATGCCAATTGCTATTTACCCTTCATAAGGACCCTTTTCATCGAATCCGATCCGACTAAAGTGGGAGAGACAGACACCCGCTAGCCACCTTATGCAACTAGTACATGTCAGTCGGTGGAACCAGTCTCACGTAAGAGTACGTGTAAGGTCGGTCCGGGCCGCTTCATCCCACGATGCCGTCGAAACAAGATTGGACTAGTAACGGTAAGCATATTGAACAAAATCAACGCCCACAACTACTTTGTGTTCTACTCGTGCATAGAATCTACACAATAGACCTAGCTCATGATGCCACTGTTGGGGAACGTAGCAGAAATTCAAAATTTTCCTACGTGTCACCAAGATCTATCTATGGAGAGACTAGCAACGAGGGGAAGGAGAGTGCATCTACATACCCTTGTAGATCGCTAAGCGGAAGCGTTCAAGAGAACGGGGTTGATGGAGTCCTACTCGTCGTGATCCAAATCACCGAAGATCCTAGTGCCGAACGGACGGCACCTCCGTGTTCAACACACGTACAGCCCGGTGATGTCTCCTAAACCTTGATCCAGCAAGGGGAGAAGGAGAGGTTGAGGAAGACTCCATCCAGCAGCAGCACAATGGCGTGGTGATGGTGGAGGAGCGTGGTGATCCTGCAGGGCTTCGCCAAGCACTACGAGAGAGGAGAAGGACTTGGGAGAGGGGAGGGGCTGCACCAGAACATTGGTATGGCTGCCCTCCCACCCCCCACATATATATAGGGGCAAGGGAGAGGGGGAGGCGCAGCCTTGGCCCTTCCTCCAAGGAAGGGTGCGGCTAGGAGGAGTCCCTCCTCCCCAAGGCACCTCGGAGGTGCCTTCCCCCCTTAGGACTCTTCCTATCCCTCATCTCTTGGCGCATGGGCCTCTTGGGGCTGGTGCCCTTGGCCCATATAGGCCAAGGTGCACCCCTTACAGCCCATGTGGCCCCCTGGGGCAGGTGGCCCCACCCGGTGGGCCCCCGGGACCCTTCCGGTGGTCCCGGTACAATACCGATGACCCCAAAACTTGTCCCGATGGCTGAAATAGGACTTCCATATATAAATCTTTACCTCCGGACCATTCCGGAACTCCTCGTGATGTCCGGGATCTCATCCGGGACTCCGAAAAACATTCGGTAACCACATACAAACTTCCTTTATAATCCTAGCGTCATCGAACCTTAAGTGTGTAGACCCTACGGGTTCGGGAGACATGCAGACATGACCGAGACGTTCTCCGGTCAATAACCAACAGCGGGATCTGGATACCCATGTTGGCTCCCACATGTTCCATGATGATCTCATCGGATGAACCACGATGTCGAGGATTCAATCAATCCCATATACAATTCCCTTTGTCTATCTGTACGATACTTGCCCGAGATTCGATCGTCGGTATCCCGATACCTTGTTCAATCTCGTTACTGGCAAGTCTCTTTACTCGTTCCGTAACACATCATCCCGTGATCAACTCCTTGATCACATTGTGCACATTATGATGATGTCCTACCGAGTGGGCCCAGAGATACCTCTCCGTCACACGGAGTGACAAATCCCAGTCTTGATTCGTGCCAACCCAACAGACACTTTTGGAGATACCCGTAGTGCACCTTTATAGCCACCCAGTTATGTTGTGACGTTTGGCACACCCAAAGCACTCCTACAGTATCCGGGAGTTGCACAATCTCATGGTCTAAGGAAATGATACTTGACATTAGAAAAGCTTTAGCATACGAACTACACGATCTAGTGCTATGCTTAGGATTGGGTCTTGTCCATCACATCATTCTCCTAATGATGTGATCCCGTTATCAACGACATCCAATGTCCATGGTCAGGAAACCGTGACCATCTATTGATCAACGAGCTAGTCAACTAGAGGCTTACTAGGGACATGGTGTTGTCTATGTATCCACACATGTATCTGAGTTTCCTATCAATACAATTCTAGCATGGATAATAAATGATTATCATGAACAAGGAAATATAATAATAACCAATTTATTATTGCCTCTAGGGCATATTTCCAACACTAACATCTGAGGCACACCGATTGGGAGGCTGACCTTTGGGCCTACTAAGTTGACGCATACGCAGGGCTTGTCAACTTAGTCAACAAACGATTCTAGCAGCAGTAACCGTTGGATTTGAATCAAACGGTCCTACTGCTTTTTCAATCGCTGCTCTTCTTGCACCAGCCGCCCAAACTAGCACCGGGGAGACCGCCTGCTCCTGCCTCCAGTGGCCGGCTGTGCTGCCGTTGAGGCCTCATCGCCCCCTACTACTCCCACCGCTAGCCAGGCCCTGCGGCGACGGCAGCCTCACACCGCAGCCGAACCAGTAAACACTCGTACTCCTCTCTGCGTGGGCATCCACTGCCGCATCTTCCCCGGCTCCGCATCGTCCCCTTCCTAGGCCTCGCCGTCGTCCACCGCCTTGGTGCTCTCGGCGCGGCATGGTCAACATGGTCAATGACATTCCATCGGAAGAGTACTGTACATGGAGAGGCTGACAGATGGGTCCACGGCCACAGCCCAGTTTTTTTGGGATTTGTTAAGTAAGTTGCTTTGTAAGGCCTGTTGGGCTGCAAATCTTTCAGGACGAGGAGAGCTTTCATTCGGCTGGCCGAGAAAATGGCCCATCAGTAATGAGAAATGGGTTGTACATTTTTAAAACACATCAAACCGGCAATTAGTTTCAAATATCTTTTTTTCATTTCGACATTTTAAATTACATTAATTTTTATGTGTGGAGAATTTGTTAGATTTTATATTGATATACATTTATTTTTAAAATCAGTTTGAATGTGAGTCGAAATTTCGGGATTAAAAATAGTTCGGACCGCACCGAAATATGAAAAATGTCGTATAATTTTTTTACCGTGGCCACAATATGGACTGTAATGCTAACAAAAAGAATATGGGCTCCAAAAAAACCTTAATAATTAGCAAATGGGCTGTAAATTATTAGAAATAATGGCAGATGGGTTGTATGCTGTTTTCCACAGATTTGAGGCTTTCCTAAAAAAAGGTTGACGCACAAGCAGTGAATGTTGGATGGCCATCCAACGGCCGTCGTGCTTCTTCAATCTCTTCTCTTCCGGCTCCAGCCACTGAAACAAGTGCCGGCGGGACTGCCTGCTCCCTCCTCCCCGCGGTCGGCTCTGCTGCCGCGCAGGCCTCACCGCCCCACCGTACTCCTATCGCTGGCATAGCCAGCCCTCTACTCACCCACACCTGCTGTTATTCTCCAGCGACGGCAGACGAACCAGTAAACCCTCATACAGTCGTACCCCCTCCGCGTGGGAAACAACTACCGAGTCTTCCCTGCCTCTGTGCCGTTCCCTTCCTAGGCCTCGCCGTCATCCACCGCCCTGGTGCTCTTGGCGCGGCTTGGTCAACGTGGTCAATGACCGACATGCATCTGAAGTGGATTGTACGTGGAGAAGCTGACAGCTGGGGCCACGACTGCACACAAGGAAATGCCTCCTTATTACCGGCAAAATAATGATTCCTTCACCTGACATCAGGGACTCACCGAAAGGGCCTCTGTATTTCGCGAAAAAAATGTTACCGCCGCTGACAGCTCGGATCCACCAGCTATATCTTCACACGCAAGGAAGTGCCTCCTTATTACGCACACAAAAAATGAATACTCCCTCTGTTAGCTGGGACCCAGTATAGTGGCAGGCTGACTTGTGGGCCTACTAAGTTGACGGGGATGGAGGACTTTGTCAACTTAGTCAATATGCACGATTCTAGCTCCAGTGACCGTATGATGTCCATCCAACGGCCGTAGTGCTTCTTCAACCTCTGGTCTTCTTGCTCCAGCCGCCAAAACCAGCGCCGGTCGTGCCTCGTGCTCCTTCCTCCCGTGGCCGGCTGCGATGCGACGGAGGCCTCACCGCCCCCTACTACTCCCACCGCTGGCCAGGCCATCCCTCTACTCACCCACACCCCCTGTTATTCTGCGGCAACGGCAACCTCACACCGCAGCAAACCAGTGAACCCTCGTACTCCTCTATGCATGGGCATCCACTGCCGCGTCTTCCCCGGCTCCGCGTCGTCCCCTTCCTAGGCCTCGCCGTCGTCCACCGCCCTGGTGCTCTCGGCGCGGCGTGGTCAACATTGTCAAGGAACGGCTTCCATCGGACGTGGACTGTACATGGAGAGGCTGACAGCTGGGTCCACGGCCGCAGCAAGGAAGTGCCTCCTTATTACATGCAAAATAATTATTCCTCCACCTGACAGCGGGGACCCACCAGACGGGCCACCGTATTTCATGAAAAAAACGTTTCCTCCCTGACTGCTGGGACCCACCAGCTACATCTTCGCACGCAAGGAAGTGCCTGACAGCCGGGACCCACCTGGTCGAAGCGTACGTAGCATTGTCATTCTGGTCGCGAACGTGTACGTACATATATACTGGTGGATGTAGAGGCGCGCATGTGTTATAGTAGAGGCGCGCACGTAGCATGTACATGTACGTACAACGGCCAGGGTGCAAGAAAGAAAATACGGCCACACATGTGTACATACGGGCGGGGTCTCGAACGCCTACTCGCACATACGTACGGCCAGGGCTCGTGTACATGGCTGGGTCGGAACGGAGAAACAGCGTCATCGTCGTGTTCATGGGGAGGCAACGGAATGCGTCGTGTTCATGGGGATGCAACGGAATGCATCGTGTTCATGGGGAGGCAATGGAATGCGTCATGTTCATCGGGAGGCAACGGAACACGTGGGAGCCAACTGGCTGGGTCGGAACGGAATGCGTGGTCGTGTCCATCGGGAGGGCTTGAACGGAATAGGCGATGGAAACGAGGCATGTCATACCGCAAAACGAAGGAAACGGACCTCCTACGTTCGGAACGGGGTCCTATTGATCGAGAGGGGTGTGGCGTACCACAAAACGGAGGAAATGGACCTCCTACGGTCGAAACGAGGGTCCTGTTGATCGGGAGGGGTGTGGCGTACCGCAAAACGGATGAAATGGACCTCCTATGTTCGAAATGGGGGTCCTGTTCATCGGGAGGGGTGTGGCGTACCGCAAAACGGGACTCCACTGGATAATGTTCATCTCCACCGTCGACCTCCTCCAGCCTCCACGGGCTACCGTCGACCTCCTCCAGCCTCCACGGGCTCCTGTTCATCTAGCCTCCACCGCGCGCTACTCCACCGGCTACTGTTCAACCACCCCTCCACGTGCACCCCTCCATCGTCTACTGTTCATCCAGCCCTCCACACCACAGGGTGTTGTTCAACCACCCCTCCACGGGTACCCCTCCACCATCTACTGTTCATCCAGCCCTACACACCAGGGGTCATGTTCATCCAGAGGCAACGCCACCGCTCACTGTTCATCCAATCATCCAACCCCCCCCCCCTGCGCAACGCTCACTGTTCATCCAATCGATCGGCTTCAGTTAGCAGCAGTAGCGAAGGAATCGCTCGATCGGGTTCAGTTAACAGCCATCGATCGATCGCTCGGGTTCAGTAACGCGTAGCCTGCAGTGTAATCGCTCGGGTTCAGTTATAGCCCAACGCCTCGCTCGGGTTCAGTTAGAGCCAACGCCTCACACACGCGCGCGTACATGTACGAGAGAAACGCGCATCGCTCGGCCCCCGACCTCCCACCGTAACCGGGAACTCCCCGAAATTTTCCACCCCCTCGCTTCTACCACGGTTTTTTCTGTCATGGACGGCCCAAAGAATGTCATGCAGCTGCGTCTCCGGCCCGCCCAGGATGAAAAGCCCATTTTCTGTCATGATTTTTTGTCATAGAAGTAGGAGCCCACCACATCTATGATGATACCGGGTTTTGTCACAATTATCGTCATAGAAGTGTCATATGTATGACAGAAAAAAAATCGTTTGGCCCAAAATGTCACGGATGTGTCTTTTTTTGTAGTGAGTATTCCCGCTTAGTACAAGTGAAGGCTAGAAAAAGAATAGGAAGCGACCAGCTAGAGAGCGACAACAGTCATGAACATGCATTGAAATTAATCAACACCGAATGCAAGCATGAGTAGGATATAATGCACCATGAACTTAAATATCGTAGAGGCTATGTTGATTTTGTTTCAACTACATGCGTGAACATCTGCCAAGTCAAGCCACTCGAATCGTTCAAAGGAGGATACCACCCTATCATACCACATCACAACCATTTTAATAGCATGTTGGCACGCAAGGTAAACCACTTTAAGCTCCTAGCTAATTAAGCATGGCATAAGCAACTATAATCTCTAATTGCCATTGCAAACATGTTTCTTTCATAATAGGCTGAATCAGGAGCGATGAAATAATCATATTTACAAAAACAAGAGAGGTCGAGTTCATACCAGCTTTTCTCATCTCAATAAGTTCATCATATAATCATCATTATTGCCTTTCACTTGCACGGCCGAATAGTGTGGATAATCATAATAGTGCACGTGCATTGGACTAAGCTGGAATCTGCAAGCATTCAATTCAAGAGAGAAGACAAGGTAATATGGGCTCTTGGTTAGATCAACAATAATGCATAAGAGAGCCACTCAACATTTTGATTATAGTCTTCTCCTCTCGATCCCCAAAGAAAAGAAACAAAACTATTTACACGGGAAAGCTCCCAACAAGCAAAAGAAGACCGAGAAATCTTTTTGGGTTTTCTTTTTAATTACTACTACTACAGGCATGGAAAGTAAACTAACTAAAAGCTACAACTAATTTTTTGAGTTTTTCTTAAGGTTTATCAAACACACAAGAAGAAAGCATAAAAAGGGAAATAAACTAGCATGGATATTATAATGAAAAAGTATGAGCACCGACAACTAGCATGAGTGTGTGAACAGAAATGTAATGTCGATGAGAAATACGTACTCCCCCAAGCTTAGGCTTTTGGCCTAAGTTGGTCTACTGCCACGGCTGGCCTGGCGGATAAACAAAGTTGTAGTTTGGGTCGTACTGTGATGCAGCAGCTATTGCCTCATGAGCTGCCGCTTGGAGGCGAGCTGTTTCTGAAGGAAATATGCCCTAGAGGCAATAATAAAGTTATTATTTATTTCCTTACATCATGATAAATGTTTATTATTCATGCTAGAATTGTATTAACCGGAAACATAATACATGTGTGAATACATAGACCAACAGAGTGTCACTAGTATGCCTCTACTTGACTAGCTCGTTAATCAAAGATGGTTATGTTTCCTGACCATGAACAAGGAGTTGTTATTTGATTAACGAGGTCACATCATTAGTAGAATGATCTGATCATGACCCATTCCATTAGCTTAGCACCCGATCGTTTAGTATGTTGCTATTGCTTTCTTCATGACTTATACATGTTCCTATAACTATGAGATTATGCAACTCCCGTTTACCGGAGGAACACTTTGGGTACTACCAAACGTCACAACGTAACTGGGTGATTATAAAGGAGTACTACAGGTGTCACCAATGGTAGATGTTGGGTTGGCGTATTTCGAGATTAGGGTTTGTCACTCCGATTGTCGGAGAGGTATCTCTGGGCCCTCTCGGTAATGCACATCACATAAGCCTTGCAAGCACTGCAACTAATAAGTTAGTTGTGAGAAGATGTATTACGGAACGAGTAAAGAGACTTGCCGGTAACGAGATTGAACTAGGTATTGGAATACCGACGATCGAATCTCGGGCAAGTAACATACCGATGACAAAGGGAACAACGTATGTTGTTATGCGGTCTGACCGACAAAGATCTTCGTAGAATATGTAGGAGCCAATATGGGCATCCAGGTCCCGCTATTGGTTATTGACCGGAGACGTGTCTCGGTCATGTCTACATTGTTCTCGAACCATAGGGTCCGCACGCTTAACGTTACGATGACAGTTATTATGAGTTTATGCATTTTGATGTACCGAAGGTTGTTCGGAGTCCCGGATGAGATCACGGACATGACGAGGAGTCTCGAAATGGTCGAGACGTAAAGATTGATATATTGGAAGCCTATGTTTGGGCATCGGAAGTGTTCTGGGTGAAATCGGGATTTTACCGGATTACCGGGAGGGTTACCGGAACCCCCCGGGAGGCAAATGGGCCTATTGGGCCTTAGTGGAAAAGAGAGAAGGGGCAGCCCACAGGCTAGCCGGCCGAACCCCCCTTCCCTAGTCCTATTAGGACTAGGAGAAGGGGCCGGCCCCCCTCTCTTCTCTTTCTCCCGAAGAGTCCTATTAGGAATAGGATTTGGGGGAAGGAGTCCTACTCCCGGTAGGAGTGGGACTCCTCCCTGCGCCTCCCTCCTAGCCGGCCGACCCCCTTGCCCCTGGCCTTTATATACGGGGGCAGGGGGCACCCCATAGACACACAACTTGATCCTTGAGATCGTTCCTTAGCCGTGTGCGGTGCCCCCTGCCACCAAATTCCACCTCGATCGTACCGTTGCAGAGCTTAGGCGAAGCCCTGCGTCGGTAGTACATCAAGATCGTCATCACGCCGTCGTGCTGACGGAACTCTTCCTCGACGCTTTGCTGGATCGGAGCCCGAGGAACGTCATCGAGCTGAACGTGTGCTAAGAACTCGGAGGTGCCGGAGTAACGGTGCTTGGATCGGTCGGATCGGGAAGAAGACGTACGACTACTTCCTCTACGTTGTGAGATCGCTTCCGCAGTCGGTCTGCGTTGGTACGTAGACAACACTCTCCCCTCTCGTTGCTGTGCATCACCATGATCTTGCATGTGCGTAGGAAATTTTTTGAAATTACTGCGTTCCCCAACAGTGGCATCCGAGCCAGGTTTTATGGTTTGATGTTATATGCACGAGTAGAACACAAGTGAGTTGTGGGCGATACAAGTCATACTGCCTACCAGCATGTCATACTTTGGTTCGGCGGTATTGTTGGTTGAGACGATCCGGACCAACCTTACACGTACTCTTACGCGAGACCGGTTCCCTCGACGTGCTTTGCACATAGATGGCTTGCGGAAGACTGTCTCTCCAACTTTAGTTGAACCAAGTGTGACTACGCCCGGTCCTTGAGAAGGTTAAAACGGAGTCTATTTGACGAACTATCGTTGTGGTTTTGATGCGTAGGTGAGATGAGTTCTTACTTAAGCTCGTAGCAGCCACATAAAACTTGCAACAAACAAAGTAGAGGACGTCTAACTTGTTTTTGCAGGGTATGTTGTGATGTGATATGGTCAAGGCATGATGCTGATTTTATTGTATGAGATGATCATGTTTTGTAACTAAGTTATCGGCAACTGGCAGGAGCCATATGGTTGTCGCTTTATTATATGCAATGCAATCGCGATGTAATGCTTTACTAGATTACTAAACGGTAGTAATAGTCGTGGAAGCATAAGATTGGCGAGACGACAACGATGCTACGATGGAGATCAAGGTGTCGCGCCGGTGACGATGGTGATCATGACGGTGCTTCAGAGATGGAGATCATAAAGCACAAGATGATGATGGCCATATCATATCACTTATATTGATTGCATGTGATGTTTATCCTTTTATGCATCTTATCTTGCTTTGATTGATGGTAGCATTATAAGATGATCTCTCACTAAATTATCAAGAAGTGTTCTCCCTGAGTATGCACCGTTGCCAAAGTTCGTCGTGCCCAGACACCACGTGATGATCGGGTGTGATAAGCTCTACGTCCATCTACAACGGGTGCAAGCCAGTTTTGCACACGCAGAATACTCAGGTTAAACTTGACGAGCCTAGCATATGCAGATATGGCCTCGGAACACAGAGACCGAAAGGTCGAGTGTGAATCATATAGTAGATATGATCAACATGACGATGTTCACCATTGAAAACTACTCCATCTCACGTGATGATCGGTTATGGTTTAGTTGATTTGGATCACGTGATCACTTAGAGGATTAGAGGGATGTCTATCTAAGTGGGAGTTCCTAAGTAATTTGATTAACTGAACTTAAACTTATCATGAACTTAGTACCTGATAGTATCTTGCTTGTTTATGTTGCTTGTAGATAGATGGCTCGTGCTATTGTTCCGTTGAATTTTAATGCGTTCCTTGAGAAAGCAAAGTTGAAAGATGATGGTAGCAATTACACGGACTAGGTCCGTAACCTGAGGATTATCCTCATTGCTGCACAGAAGAATTACGTCCTGGAAGCACCGCTGGGTGACAGGCCTGCTGCTGGAGCAACGCCAGATGTTATGAACGTCTGGCAGAGCAAAGCTGATGACTACTCGATAGTTCAGTGTGCCATGCTTTACGGCTTAGAATCGGGACTTCAACGACGTTTTGAACGTCATGGAGCATATGAGATGTTCCAGGAGTTTAAGTTAATATTTCAAGCAAATGCCCGAATTGAGAGATATGAAGTCTCCAATAAGTTCTATAGCTATAAGATGGAGGAGAACAGTTCTGTCAGTGAACATATACTCAAGATGTCTGGGTATAATAATCACTTGATTCAGATGGGAGTTAATCTTCCAGATGACTGCGTCATTGACAGAATTCTCCAATCACTGCCACCAAGCTACAAGAGCTTCGTGATGAACTATAATATGCAAGGGATGAACAAGACTATTCCCGAGCTCTTCGCAATGCTAAAAGCTGCGGAGGTAGAAATCAAGAAGGAGCATCAAGTGTTGATGGTTAACAAAACCACTAGTTTCAAGAAAAAGGGCAAAGGGAAGAAGAAGGGAAACTTCAAGAAGAACAGTAAGCAAGTTGCTGCTCAAGAGAAGAAACCCAAGTCTGGACCTAAGCCTGAAACTGAGTGCTTCTACTGCAAGCAGACTGGTCACTGGAAGCGGAACTGCCCCAAGTATTTGGCGGATAAGAAGGATGGCAAAGTGAGCCAAGGTATATGTGATATACATGTTATTGATGTGTACCTTACTAGAGCTCGCAGTAGCACCTGGGTATTTGATACTGGTTCTGTTGCTAATATTTGCAACTCGAAACAGGGACTACGGAATAAGCGGACACTAGCAAAGGACGAGGTGACGATGCGCGTGGGAAACGGTTCCAAAGTCGATGTGATCGCGGTCGGCACGCTACCTCTACATCTACCTTCGGGATTAATATTAGACCTAAATAATTGTTATTTGGTGCCAGCGTTAAGCATGAACATTATATCTGGATCTTGTTTAATGCGAGACGGTTATTCATTTAAATCAGAGAATAATGGTTGTTCTATTTATATGAATAATATCTTTTATGGTCATGCACCTTTGAAGAGTGGTCTATTCTTGTTGAATCTCGAAGATAGTAACACACATATTCATAATGTAGAAACCAAAAGATGCAAAGTTAATAATGATAGTGCAACTTATTTGTGGCACTGCCGTTTAGGTCATATCGGTGTAAAGCGCATGAAGAAACTCCATACTGATGGGCTTTTAGAATCACTTGATTATGAATCACTTGGTACTTGCGAACCGTGCCTCATAGGCAAGATGACTAAAACACCGTTCTTCGGTACTATGGAGAGAGCAACAGATTTGTTGGAAATCATACATACCGATGTATGTGGTCCGATGAATATTGAGGCTCGCGGCGGATATCGTTATTTTCTCACCTTCACAGATGATTTAAGAAGATATGGGTATATCTACTTAATGAAACATAAGTCTGAAACATTTGAAAAGTTCAAGGAATTTCAGAGTGAAGTTGAAAATCATCATAACAAGAAAATAAAATTTCTACGATCTGATCGTGGAGGAGAATATTTGAGTTACGAGTTTGGTGTACATTTGAAAAATTGTGGAATAGTTTCGCAACTCACGCCACCCGGAACACCACAGCGTAATGGTGTGTCCGAACGTCGTAATCGTACTTTACTAGATATGGTGCGATCTATGATGTCTCTTACTGATTTACCGCTATCATTTTGGGGTTATGCTTTAGAGACGGCCGCATTCACGTTAAATAGGGCACCATCAAAATCCGTTGAGACGACGCCTTATGAACTATGGTTTGGCAAGAAACCGAAGTTGTCGTTTCTTAAAGTTTGGGGCTGCGATGCTTATGTGAAAAAGCTTCAACCTGATAAGCTCGAACCCAAAGCGGAGAAATGTGTCTTCATAGGATACCCAAAGGAAACTGTTGGGTATACCTTCTATCACAGATCCGAAGGCAAGACATTCGTTGCTAAGAATGGATCATTTCTAGAGAAGGAGTTTCTCTCGAAAGAAGTGAGTGGGAGGAAAGTAGAACTTGACGAGGTAACTGTACCTGCTCCCTTATTGGAAAATAGTACATCACAGAAAACTGTTTCTGTGACACCTATACCAATCAGTGGGGAAGCTAATGATGATGATCATGAAGCTTCAGATCAAGATACTACTGAACCACGTAGATCAACCAGAGTGAGATCCGCACCAGAATGGTACGGTAATCCAGTTCTGGAAGTCATGATGCTAGATCATGATGAACCTACAAACTATGAAGAAGCGATGGTGAGCCCAGATTCCGCAAAGTGGCTTGAGGCCATGAAATCTGAGATGGGATCCATGTATGAGAACAAAGTATGGACTTTGGTTGACTTGCCCGATGATCGGCAAGCAATAGAGAATAAATGGATCTTCAAGAAAAAGACTGACGCTGACGGTAATGTTACTGTCTATAAAGCTCGACTTGTCGCAAAAGGTTTTCGACAAGTTCAAGGGGTTGACTACAATGAGACTTTCTCACCCGTAGCGATGCTTAAGTCCGTCAGAATTATGTTAGCAATTGCCGCATTTTATGATTATGAAATATGGCAGATGGATGTCAAAACTGCATTCCTGAATGGATTTCTGGAAGAAGAGTTGTATATGGTACAACCAGAAGGTTTTGTCGATCCAAAAGGAGCTAACAAAGTATGCAAACTCCAGCGATCCATTTATGGACTGGTGCAAGCATCTCGGAGTTGGAATAAACGCTTTGATAGTGTGATCAAAGCATTTGGCTTTATACAGACTTTTGGAGAAGCCTGTATTTACAAGAAAGTGAGTGGGAGCTCTGTAGCATTTCTGATATTATATGTGGATGACATATTGCTAATTGGAAATGATATAGAATTTCTGGATAGCATAAAGGGATACTTGAATAAAAGTTTTTCGATGAAAGACCTCGGGGAAGCTGCATACATATTAGGCATAAAGATCTATAGAGATAGATCAAAACGCTTAATTGGACTTTCACAATGCACATACCTTGACAAAATTTTGAAGAAGTTCAAGATGGATCAAGCAAAGAAAGGGTTCTTGCCTGTACTACAAGGTGTGAAGTTGAGTAAGACTCAATGCCCGACCATTGCAGAAGATAGAGAGAAAATGAAAGATGTTCCCTATGCTTCAGCCATAGGCTCTATCATGTATGCAATGCTGTGTACCAGACCTGATGTGTGCCTTGCTATAAGTTTAGCAGGGAGGTACCAAAGTAATCCAGGAATGGATCACTGGACAGCGGTCAAGAACATCCTGAAATACCTGAAAAGGACTAAGGATATGTTTCTCGTATATGGAGGTGACAAAGAGCTCACCGTAAGAGGTTACGTTGATGCAAGCTTTGACACTGATCCGGACGATTCTAAATCGCAAACCGGATACGTGTTTACTTTAAACGGTGGAGCTGTCAGTTGGTGCAGTTCTAAACAAAGCGTCGTAGCGGGATCTACATGTGAAGCGGAGTACATAGCTGCTTCGGAAGCAGCAAACGAAGGAGTCTGGATGAAGGAGTTCATATCCGATCTAGGTGTCATACCTAGTGCATCGGGTCCAATGAAAATCTTCTGTGACAATACTGGTGCAATTGCCTTGGCAAAGGAATCCAGATTTCACAAAAGAACCAAACACATCAAGAGACGCTTCAACTCCATCCGGGATTTAGTCCAGGTGGGAGACCTAGAGATTTGCAAGATACATACGGATCTGAATGTTGCAGACCCGTTGACTAAGCCTCTTCCACGAGCAAAACATGATCAGCACCAAGGCTCCATGGGTGTTAGAATCATTACAGTGTAATCTAGATTATTGACTCTAGTGCAAGTGGGAGACTGAAGGAAATATGCCCTAGAGGCAATAATAAAGTTATTATTTATTTCCTTACATCATGATAAATGTTTATTATTCATGCTAGAATTGTATTAACCGGAAACATAATACATGTGTGAATACATAGACCAACAGAGTGTCACTAGTATGCCTCTACTTGACTAGCTCGTTAATCAAAGATGGTTATGTTTCCTGACCATGAACAAGGAGTTGTTATTTGATTAACGAGGTCACATCATTAGTAGAATGATCTGATTGACATGACCCATTCCATTAGCTTAGCACCCGATCGTTTAGTATGTTGCTATTGCTTTCTTCATGACTTATACATGTTCCTATAACTATGAGATTATGCAACTCCCGTTTACCGGAGGAACACTTTGGGTACTACCAAACGTCACAACATAACTGGGTGATTATAAAGGAGTACTACAGGTGTCTCCAATGGTAGATGTTGGGTTGGCGTATTTCGAGATTAGGGTTTGTCACTCCGATTGTCGGAGAGGTATCTCTGGGCCCTCTCGGTAATGCACATCACATAAGCCTTGCAAGCACTGCAACTAATAAGTTAGTTGTGAGAAGATGTATTACGGAACGAGTAAAGAGACTTGCCGGTAACGAGATTGAACTAGGTATTGGAATACCGACGATCGAATCTCGGGCAAGTAACATACCGATGACAAAGGGAACAATGTATGTTGTTATGCGGTCTGACCGATAAAGATCTTCATAGAATATGTAGGAGCCAATATGGGCATCCAGGTCCCGCTATTGGTTATTGACCGGAGACGTGTCTCGGTCATGTCTACATTGTTCTCGAACCGTAGGGTCCGCACGCTTAACATTATGATGACAGTTATTATGAGTTTATGCATTTTGATGTACCGAAGGTTGTTCGGAGTCCCGGATGAGATCACGGACATGACGAGGAGTCTCGAAATGGTCGAGACGTAAAGATTGATATATTGGAAGCCTATGTTTGGGCACCGGAAGTGTTCCGGGTGAAATCGGGATTTTACCGGATTACCGGGAGGGTTACCGGAACCCCCCGGGAGGCAAATGGGCCTATTGGGCCTTAGTGGAAAAGAGAGAAGGGGCAGCCCACAGGCTAGCCGGCCGAACCCCCCTTCCCTAGTCCTATTAGGACTAGGAGAAGGGGCCGGCCCCCCTCTCTTCTCTTTCTCTCGAAGAGTCCTATTAGGAATAGGATTTGGGGGAAGGAGTCCTACTCCCGGTAGGAGTGGGACTCCTCCCTGCGCCTCCCTCCTAGCCGGCCGACCCCCTTGCCCCTGGCCTTTATATACGGGGGCAGGGGGCACCCCATAGACACACAACTTGATCCTTGAGATCGTTCCTTAGCCGTGTGCGGTGCCCCCTGCCACCAAATTCCACCTCGATCGTACCGTTGTAGAGCTTAGGCGAAGCCCTGCGTCGGTAGTACATCAAGATCGTCATCACGCCGTCGTGCTGACGGAACTCTTCCTCGATGCTTTGCTGGATCGGAGCCCGAGGAACGTCATCGAGCTGTACATGTGCTAAGAACTCGGAGGTGCCGGAGTAACGGTGCTTGGATCGGTCGGATCGGGAAGAAGACGTACGACTACTTCCTCTACGTTGTGAGATCGCTTCCGCAGTCGGTCTGCGTTGGTACGTAGACAACACTCTCCCCTATCGTTGCTGTGCATCACCATGATCTTGCGTGTGCGTAGGAAAATTTTTGAAATTACTGCGTTCCCCAACAGTTTCCGTCCTCCTCTTATACTCGTTCGCCTCCTCCCTGGTTATAACATATCTCCCCTTTGCCTGAAAGTCAAAGAAAGTGGGAGCAGGGAGAGCGACATGATAGGTGCGTTGTCTGTCAAAGATTAGTCGGTACTGGAGGGACTGGTCATTCCTCTCAACAAACTGATGACGAACCATAGCATCATAATCTAGATAAGAAGGGGGCAAATCAATATCATCTCCACGTATGGGTATCTCAAGAAAATTAGCTATACGGGTTGCATAAATTCCACCAAAGAAATCTCCATGAATACGATTATTATGCAACATATGTGCAACAATAGCCTCCAAGTTGTATTGTTTATCTCCTAAAACAATGCTCCTGAGAACACTAAGATCAGGTACACACATGTGACATGCTTCATCTTTACCATTTATGCACCTTCCTATGAAGAGATCAAAATAATGTAGCGCGAGAAAATTAATGCTCCCTATGGTGGCTTGTGTTACATCTCTAGATTCCCCCACTGTAATACTAGCAAAAAAATCTCTAAGCTCAGATTTGCTAGGTTTACTAGAACTACCCCATTGCGGGAGTTTGCAGGTAATATTAAAATCCTCTAAATCCATGGTATAAGATTTATCATAAAGATCAAACAGGACAGTTTGTGAATTATGTGAGGATGAAAATTTAAACCTTCTCACAAATGAATCAGTTAAATAGAGGTATTGGGGGCACTTATCTAACACGAAGCCCTCAAGTTCGGTGTTACGCACATATGCATCAAATTCCTCTTTAATTCCTGCTTGGACCATGAAATCCTCTGATGGACATTCACAAGGCCGCACTTGAGCGTCCCTCGGTGGTTCATCGTCCGCATCGCGTATTGTGGGTCTGGGTCCTTGCTTCCTTGAAGAACCACCTTGGTACATTTTCCTAAACATATTTCTTCCTCTGAAAAATGTCTGAAATTTTTTGTAACTTAAAATAAAAGTGAACCAAACTCAACAAAATTGATAGCAACTACTCCTACTAGTTTCTAGAGGCAATATCATGCATTAAAACTACTTTTGACCATATAAATTTGACATGCAAGCTCAAGAACAGGGTCACCTAAGCAGGAAAAAATTCCAATGAATAAAGCACTAGAACAAAAACTAATTGAACCATTGGAGGAGTCACATACCAAAGAACAATCCCACAAAGCAGTTTTGTGAATGGAGCTTTGAGCTAGGAGATCGAAAATGGCAGCAAGATGAGCTAGAACTCGTGCTTGAGCTAGTTGGTGATTTTTTGGGGAGGAAGGAGTGTGTGGTGGCTGGAATAAGTGGAGGGGGCCCACGTGGGGTCCACGAGGCAGGGGGGCGCGCCCTCCACCCTCGTGGGCACGTGGCTGCTCCCCCTGCTGTGTTTTCAGTGCCAGATATTCTAAAATATTCTAGAAAAATCATATTTAAATTTCAGGGCATTTGGAGAACTTTTATTTTCAGGGCATTTTTTATTGCATGGATAATTCAGAAAACAGACAGAAAATACTTATTTTTGCTTTATCTCTACTATTAAAGGAGAATCTGCCGTTGTCGTGATGGTTCGACCATCCTCCCACCCCTCGATGGCACGCCGAAAAAATCGCTCGATCGGTCCATCCCGCACGCACGAGATATCTGAAAAACTGCCCACTCTCCCACCTATCGTCGCTCGAAAAAAAAGGAGAACAGACTGCCGCCACACAAACATGTCCCGCTCGAGCCCTCGCTCCCGATCATCACCTCCCCACCCTTCACCGCCCGGTTCGTTGCCAACGCACATCCCACGCCCCATCTCCCCCAACCGCTTGCCTCCACTTCGATCTCCCCGCACAGAAAAATCGCCACCCCGCCTTGCCCTAACACCAATCTACCACGACGAATCGCCCTTCTCAGTTGCCGCCCACGGTTCGTTTCCATCGTTGCCTCGTGCCTCCCCTTGTTCTCATAGTTGGGGTCGGTGTGGGAGGAGGCCTAGGGAAATCATAGGGTCTCACACGGGACCGAAAGGAGAGGTGGCAGCACCGGTGAGCTCGCAACCGTCATGCACGTCGACAATGGCGAAGGCGAGACCGGCGTACACACACGGCGATGATGTCGCAAATCCACAAGATCAGATGCAGGCAATTCTAAGGCTCTTCTATAATCTCGTCTCTTCTTCCTTTCTGCCTTTTCTATCGCGATCTGCTCATGTATGTCCTACGATTTGTCGTTGACTGGTGTGCCGCTATGGATCTCGGTTGTAGGCCGGTGATGACCACCGTCTCAGATTCCTTCTTCGAGGTCCCCAGATTTCTTAATAAGGTGTGTGATTGATCGTCCGAGTTACTCTGGATGTGGCTGGTGCTCGCGGTAGCGGCAGAGCAGCGTGTGCGAGCGCGGCGTAGGCAACGGCCAGAGCCACGTCGGTCGTTGTGAGCACACCGTCCAGGCGACACATCAAGTTTGACAGTGTTCCCTCCAAACTCCTAAGGTATGTGGACAGTGAAGATTCAACGTCTTCATTGCCTACGAGCCTACGGCGGCCGGAGCACAACATTGAAGGAAATATGCCCTAGAGGCAATAATAAAGTTATTATTTATTTCCTTATATCATGATAAATGTTTATTATTCATGCTAGAATTGTATTAACCAGAAACATAATACATGTGTGAATACATAGACAAACAGAGTGTCACTAGTATGCCTCTACTTGACTAGCTCGTTGATCAAAGATGGTTATGTTTCCTAACCATAGACATGAGTTGTCATTTGATTAACGGGATCACATCATTAGGAGAATGATGTGATTGACTTGACCCATTCCGTTAGCTTAGCACTTGATCGTTTAGTTTGTTGCTATTGCTTTCTTCATGACTTATACATGTTCCTATAACTATGAGATTATGCAACTCCCGTTTACCGGAGGAACACTTTGTGTGCTACCAAACGTCACAACGTAAATGGGTGATTATAAAGGTGCTCTACAGGTGTCTCCGGAGGTACTTGTTGGGTTGGCGTATTTCAATATTAGGATTTGTCACTCCGATTGTTGGAGAGGTGTCTCTGGGCCTTCTCGGTAATGCACATCACCTAAGCCTTGCAAGCATTGCAACTAATGAGTTAGTTGCAGGATGATGTATTACAGAACGAGTAAAGAGACTTGCCGGTAACGAGATTGAACTAGGTATTGAGATGCCGACGATCGAATCTCGGGCAAGTAACATACCGATGACAAAGGGAACAACGTATGTTGTTATGCGGTCTCACCGATAAAGATCTTCGTAGAATATGTAGGAGCCAATATGAGCATCCAGGTTCCGCTATTGGTTATTGGCCGGAGACGTGTCTCGGTCATGTCTACATAGTTCTCGAACCCGTAGGGTCCGCACGCTTAACGCTACGATGATAGTTATATTATGAGTTTATATGTTTTGATGCACCGAAGGAGTTCGGAGTCCCGGATGAGATCGGGGACATGACGAGGAGTCTCGAAATGGTTGAGACGTAAAGATCGATATATTGGACGGCTATATTCGGACTTCGGAAAGGTTCCGAGTGATTCGGGTATTTTTCGGAGTACCGGAGAATTATGGGAATTCGCCGGGGAGTATATGGGCCTTATTGGGCCATATGGGAATAGAGGAGATAGGCCGAAAGGAAGGAGGCCTACGCCCCCCCTCTGGTCCGAATTGGACAAGGGGTGCAGCCCCTTTTCCTTCTCCCTCTCCTCCTCTTTCCTTCACTCCTACTCCAACAAGGAAAGGAGGAGTCCTACTCCCGGTGGGAGTAGGACTCCCCCCTTGGCGCGCCCTCCTCCTCGGCAGGCCGCCTCCCCCCTTGCTCCTTTATATAGAGAGGCAGGGGCACCTCTAGAGACACAAGTTGATCAAGTTGATCGTCTCTTAGCCGTGTGTGGTGCCCCCCTCCACCATAGTCCACCTCGATAATACGGTAGCGGTGCTTAGGCGAAGCCCTGCGTCGGTAGAACATCAACATCGTCACCATGCCGTCTTGCTAACGAAACTCTCCCTCAACACTCGGCTGGATCGGAGTTCGAGGGACGTCATCGGGCTGAACGTGTGCTGAACTCGGAGGTGCCGTATGTTCGGTACTTGATCGGTCGGATCGTGAAGACATATGACTTCATCAACCGTGTTGTGCTAACGCTTCCGCTTACGGTCTACGAGGGTACGTGGACAACACTCTCACCTCTCGTTGCTATGCATCACCATGATCTTGCATGTGCGTAGGATTTTTTTTGAAATTACTACGTTCTCCAACAGTGGCATCCGAGCCAGGTTTTATGCATTGATGTAATATGCACGAGTAGAACACAAGTGAATTGTGGGCGATATAAGTCATACTAGTTACCAGCATGTCACACTTTGGTTTGGCGGTATTGTTGGATGAAGCGGCCCGGACCGACATTACGCGTATGCTTATGCGAGACTAGTTCTACCAACGTGCTTTGCACACAGGTGGCTAGCGGGTGTCAGTTTCTCCAACTTTAGTTGAACTGAGTGTGGCTACGCCCGGTCCTTGCGAAGGTTAAAACAACACCAACTTGACAAAGTATCGTTGTGGCTTTGATGCGTAGGTAAGAACGGTTCTTCCTCAGCCCGTAGCAACCACGTCAAACTTGCAACAACTAAGTAGAGGACGTCTAACTTGTTTTTGCAGGGCATGTTGTGATGTGATATGGTCAAGACATGATGAGATATAAGTTGTTGTATGATATGATCATGTTTTGTTGAAGTTATCGGCAACAGGCAAAAGCCTTATGGTTATCTCTCTATTGCATAAGATGCAAGCGCCAAATAATTGCTTTACTTTATCGCTATGCGATAGGAATAGTTGCAAGAGCAATTGTTGGCGAGACAACCATGTGATGACACATTGATATAAATCAAGTTGATGGAGATCATGGTGTCATGCCAGTGACGATGGAGATCATGACGATGCTTTGGAGATGGAGATCAAAGGCACAAGATGATGATGGCCATATCATGTCACATATTATGATTGCATGTGATGTTTATCTTTTATACATCTTATTTTGCTTAGTTTGGTGGTAGCTTTATAAGATAATCTCTCACTAAATTATCAAGGTATAAGTGTTCTCTCTGAGTATGCACCATTGCGAAAGTTCTTCGCGCTAAGACACCACGTGATGATCGGGTGTGATAGGCTCTACATTCAAATACAACGGGTGCAAAACAGTTGCACACGCGGAATACTCAGGTTAAACTTGACGAGCCTAGCATATAACAGATATGGCCTCAGAACACGGAGACCGAAAGGTCGAGCGTGAATCATATAGTAGATATGATCAACATAGTGATGTTCACCATTGAAACTACTCCATCTCACGTGATGATTGGACATGGTTTAGTTGATTTGGATCATGTGATATCTTAGAGGATTAGAGGGATGTCTTTCTAAGTGGGAGTTCTTAAGTAATATGATTAATTGAACTTAAATTTATCATGAACTTAGTCCTGTTAGTATTAGCATGTCTATGTTGTAGATCAATAGCTCACGTTTAGCTCCCCTATTTTGTTTTTGATATGTTCCTAGAGAAAACTAAGTTGAAAGATGTTAGTAGCAATGATGCGGATTGGATCCATGATCTGAGGATTATCCTCATTGATGCACAGAAGAATTATGTCCTTAATGCACCGCTAGGTGACAGACCTATTGCAGGAGCAGATGCAGACGTTATGAACGTTTGGCTAGCTCAATATGGTACCTACTTGATAGTTTAGTGCACCATGCTTAAACGGCTTAGAATCGGGGCTTCAAATACGTTTTGAACGTCATGGACCATGTGAGATGTTCCAGGAGTTGAATTTAATATTTCAAGCAAATACCCGAGTTGAGAGATATGAAGTCTCCAACAAGTTCTATAGCTAAAAGATGGAGGAGAATAGCTCAAGCAGTGAGCATGTGCTTAGATTGTGTGGGTACTACAATCGCTTGAATCAAGTGGGAGTTAATCTTCCAAATAAAATAGTGATCGACAAAATTCTCTAGTCACCATCACCAAGTTAGTAGAACTTCGTGATGAACTATAGTATACAAGGGATGATGAAAATGATTCCCGAGTTTTTCATGATGATGAAATCGATGAAGGTAGAAATCAAGAAAGAGCATCAAGTGTTGATGATTGACAAGATCACTAGTTTCAAGAAAAAAGGGCAAAAGGAAGAAGGGGAACTTCAAGAAGAACGGCAAGCAAGTTGCTGCTCAAGTGAAGAAGCCCAAGTCTGGA
This sequence comes from Triticum monococcum, assembly GCA_034509565.1. Classification (NCBI taxonomy): domain Eukaryota; kingdom Viridiplantae; phylum Streptophyta; class Magnoliopsida; order Poales; family Poaceae; genus Triticum; species Triticum monococcum. The sequence continues at coordinate 446,186,736 of CM067845.1, forward strand.
CCTAAGCCTGAGACTAAGTACTTCTACTGCAAAGGGACTGGTCACTGGAAGCAGAATTACCCCAAGTATTTGGTGGGTAAGAAGGATGGCAAAGTAAACAAAGGTATATTTGATATACAGATTATTGATGTGTATTTTACTAGTGTTCGTAGCAACCACTCAATATTTGATACTGGTTCAGTTGCTAAGAGTAGTAACTCGAAACGGGAGTTGCAAAATGAACAGGAACTAGTTAAGGGCGAGGTGACAATGAGTGTTGGAGGTAGTTCCAAGATTGATATGATCATCATCGCACACTCCCTATACTCTTGGGATTAGTGTTGAACCTAAATAAATGTTATTTGGTGTTTGTTTTGAGCATAAATATGATTGGATCATGTTTATTGCAATACGGTTATTCATGTAAGTTAGAGAATAATTGTTGTTCTGTTTACATGAATAAAACCTTCTATGGCCATACACCCAATGAAAATGGTTTGTTGGATCTCGATCGTGGTGATACACATTTTTATAATATTGAAGCCAAAAGATGCAAAGTAAATAATGATAGTGCAACTTATTTGTGGCACTGCCGTTTAGGTCATATTGGTGTAAAGCGCATGAAGAAAATCCATGTGATGTGCTTTTGGAATCAATTGATTATGAATCAGTTGATGCTTGCGAGCCATGCCTCATGGGCAAGATGACTAAGACTCCGTTCTCCGGAACAATGGAGCGAGCAACAGATTTGTTGGAAATCATACATACTGATGTATGTGGTCCGATGAATATTGAGGCTCGCGGCAGGTATCATTATTTTCTGATCTTCACAGATGATTTGAGCAGATATGAATATATCTACTTGATGAAACACAAGTCTGAAACATTTGAAAAGTTCAAAGAATTTCAGAGTAAAGTGGAGAATCATCGTAACAAAAACAAAAGTTTCTACGATATGATCACAGAAGTAAAATATTTGAGTTACGAGTTTGGCCTTAAGTTAAAACAATGTGAAATAGTTTCACTACTCACGCCACCTGGAACACCACAGTGTAATGGTGTGTCCGAACGTTGTAACTATACTTTATTAGATATGGTGCAATCTATGATGTCTCTTACCGATTTACCACTATCATTTTGGGGTTATGCATTAGAGACAGCTACATTCACGTTAAATAGGGCACCATCTAAATCCGTTGAGACGACACCGTATGAACTATGGTTTGGCAAGAAACCTAAGCTGTCGTTTCTTAAAGTTTGAGGTTGCAATGCTTATGTGAAAAAGTTTCAACCTGATAAGCTCAAACCCAAATTGGAGAAGTGCATCTTCATAGGATACCCAAAATAAAATGTTGGGTACACCTTCTATCACAGATCTGAAGGCAAGATATTCATTGCTAAAAATGGATCCTTTTTAGAGAAGGAGTTTCTCTCGAAAGAAGTGAGTGGGAGGAACGTAGAACTTGATAAGGTAACTGTACCTGCTCCCTTATTGGAAAGTAGTTCATCACAGAAATTTGTTCCTGTGACTACTACACCAATTAGTGAGGAAGCTAATGATGATGACCATGTGACTTCAGATCAAGTTACTACCAAATCTCGTAGGTAAACCAGAGTGAGATACGCACCCGAGTGGTATGGTAATCCTATTTTGGAGGTCATGTTACTTGACCATGACGAGCCTGCGAACTATGAGGAAGCGATGATGAGCCCAGATTCCGCGAAATGGATTGAGGCCATGAAATCTGAGATGAGATCCATTTATGAGAACAAAGTATGGACTTTGATTGACTTGCCCATTGATCGGCGAACCATTGAGATTAAATGGATCTTCAAGAGGAAGACGGACACTGATAGTAGTGTTACCATCTACAAATCTAGAATTGTCGCAAAAAGGTTTTCGACAAGTTCAAGGTGTTGACTACGATGAGAGTTTCTCACTTGTATCTATGCTTAAGTCTGTCTGAATCATGTTAGCAATTGCCACATTTTATGAAATCTGGCAAATGGATAAACAAAACTGCATTCCTTAATGGATTTATTAAAGAAGAGTTGTATATGATGCAACCAGAAGGTTTTGTCAATCCTAAAGGTGCTAACAAAATATGCAAGCTCCAGCGATCCATCTATGGACTGGTGCAAGCATCTCAGAGTTGGAATATATGCTTTGATAAGTTGATCAAAAGCATATAGTTTTATACAGACTTGCGGTGAAGCATGTATTTACAATAAAGTGAGTGGGAGCACTACAGCATTTCTGATAAGTATATGTGTATGACATATTGTTGATCGGAGATAATGTAGATTTATTCTGCAAATCATAAAGGAATGTTTGAAAGGCGTTTTTCAAAGAAAGACCTCGGTGAAGCTGCTTACATATTGAGCATCAAGATCTATAGAGATAGATCAAGACGCTTAATAAGTTTTTCAATGAGTACATACCTTGACAAGATTTTGAAGTAGTTCAAAATGGAACAGTCAAAGAAGGAGTTCTTGCCTGTGTTACAAAGGTGTGAAGTTGAGTAAGACTCAAAACCCGACCATGGCAGAAGATAGAGAGAGAATGAAAGTCATTCCCTATGCCTCAGCCATAGGTTCTATAAAGTATGCCATGTTGTGTACCAGACCTATTGTATACCCTGCCCTGAGTTTGGCAAGGGAGTACAATAGTGATCTAGGAGTAGATCACTGGACATTGGTCAAAATTATCATTAGTGGAATAAGGATATGTTTCTCGATTATGGAAGTGACAAAAGGTTCGTCGTAAAAGGTTACGTCGATGCAAGTTTTCACACTGATCCAGATGACTAAAAGTCTCAATCTGGATACATATTGAAAGTAGGAACAATTAGCTAAAGTAGCTTAGTGTAGAGCATTGTTGACATAGAAATTTTCAAAATACTTACGGATCTGAATGTGGCAAACCTGTTGACTAAACTTCTCTCACAAGCAAAACATGATCACACCTTAGTACTCTTTGGGCGTTAATCACATAGCAATGTGAACTAGATTATTGAATCTAGTAAACCCTTTTGGTGTTGGTCACATGACGATGTGAACTATGGGTGTTAATCACATGGTGATGTGAACTATTGATGTTAAATCACATGGCGATGTGAACTAGATTATTGACTCTAGTGCAAGTGGGAGACTGAAGGAAATATGCCCTAGAGGCAATAATAAAGTTATTATTTATTTCCTTATATCATGATAAATGTTTATTATTCATGCTAGAATTGTATTAACCGGAAACATAATACATGTGTGTATACATAGACAAACAGAGTGTCACTAGTATGCCTCTACTTGACTAGCTCGTTGATCAAAGATGGTTATGTTTCCTAACCATAGACATGAGTTGTCATTTGATTAACGGGATGATGTGATTGACTTGACCCATTCCGTTAGCTTAGCACTTGATCATTTAGTTTGTTGCTATTGCTTTCTTCATGACTTATACATGTTCCTATGACTATGAGATTATGCAACTCCCGTTTACCGGAGGAACACTTTGTGTGCTACCAAATGTCACAACGTAACTGGGTGATTATAAAGGTGCTCTACAGGTGTCTCCAAAGGTACTTGTTGGGTTGGCGTATTTCAAGATTAGGATTTGTCACTCCGATTGTCGGAGAGGTATCTCTGGGCCCTCTCGGTAATGCAAATCACCTAAGCCTTGCAAGCATTGCAACTAATGAGTTAGTTGCAGGATGATGTATTACGGAACGAGTAAAGAGACTTGCCGGTAACGAGATTGAACTAGGTATTGAGATGCCGACGATCGAATCTCGGGCAAGTAACATACCGATAAAGATCTTCGTAGAATATGTAGGAGCCAATATGAGCATCCAGGTTCCGCTATTGGTTATTGACCGTAGACGTGTCTCGGTCATGTCTACATAGTTCTCGAACCCGTAGGGTCCGCACGCTTAACGCTACGGTGACAGTTATATTATGAGTTTATATGTTTTGATGCACCGAAGGAGTTCGGAGTCCCGGATGAGATCGAGGACATGACGAGGAGTCTCGAAATGGTTGAGACGTAAAGATCGATATATTGGACGACTATATTCGGACTTCGGAAAGGTTCCGAGTGATTCAGGTATTTTTCGGAGTACCGGAGAGTTACGGGAATTCGCCGGGGAGTATATGGACCTTATTGGGCCATACGGGAATAGAGGAGATAGGCCAAAAGGAAGGAGGCCTGCGCCCCCCCCCCCCTCTGGTCCGAATTGGACAAGGGGTGCAGCCCCCTTTTCCTTCTCCCTCTCCTCCTCTTTCCTTCACTCCTACTCCAACAAGGAAAGGAGGAGTCCTACTCCCGGTGGGAGTATGACTCCCCCCTTGCCGCGCCCTCCTCCTCGGCCGGCCGCCTCCCCCCTTGCTCCTTTATATACAGGGGCAGGGGGCACCTCTAGAGACACAAGTTGATCAAGTTGATCGTCTCTTAGCCATGTGCGGTGCCCCCCTCCACCATAGTCCACCTCGATAATACGGTAGCGGTGCTTAGGCGAAGCCCTGCGTCGGTAGAACATCAACATCGTCACCACGCCGTCATGCTGACGAAACTCTCCCTCAACACTCGGCTGGATCGGAGTTCGAGGGACGTCATCGGGCTGAACGTGTGCTGAACTCGGAGGTGCCGTACGTTCGGTACTTGATCGGTCGGATCTTGAAGACGTACGACTACATCAACCGTGTTGTGCTAACGCTTCCGCTTACGGTCTACGAGGGTACGTGGACAGCACTCTCCCCTCTCGTTGCTATGCATCACCATGATCTTGCGTGTGCGTAGGAATTTTTTGGAAATTACTACGTTCCCCAATAAACATGGCTTGCACCAAATCTGGCTGCTAGAGATAGCCCGGTGCTGAAGTCTCGGTTTCAATTTTGGTTTTAGCATTTCCCCATTCTTCAGTAATTTCCCTGCAAGTGTCGCCAAGGGTGTCGAGTGCGACAGAGATTACCCACTTCTTCCTATCCTACGACATTTGGACAATGACACTCAGTTCTAGCAAAAACGCAACCTAACATAATGTCACTCAATGATGTTCTATGTCTGTAAGCTTTGTGAGCTATTGTCTTGTACCTTCTTTAAGAGCAGATACAACTTGTACGATGATATTCCTCTATGAGTTGTATAGTTAAGAATGGATTCCATTACTTATCATAATGGAGCATTAGAATTGGAGCTAATTGTTGGTTGAAAAGAAATTCACTTGCTACATAGAATACAGTTGAGGTGAAGCTCAATGTGACGGGACCAACTTGGCATTAATTTTCTCCATAAATTGCAGCTGAGGTGAAGCCATGGTTTACTTTCCATTAGTGAAATGAAAGAAAGAAAAGAAAAAAACATGCGGCATATTTGTTTGTCCACATCACGTGATCCTGACCATGTTCGTTTGTTAAGAGAAACAGAACACCGTGCCACTGTAATGTTTCAAATATTCTATGGTTTACTTATTTATTTTAGAAAAAAAAATGTATTTCAGCATGTTGTTTGATGATCACCCTTTTTTAGATCGTTATTATCCTATTTTAAATGAATACATCAGAGTTGTGTTTAAATGTGCATTACTTTTTCTTTATGTGACCTCTATTCAGTTCTACTTTAATTTGTTGCAATGCAGGGGACAGAGTGCATCTTGCAAGAACTTAATCTATTTCTTTGCACGAAGCTTCCGGCCGGAAGCCCCACTTTACATTTTGCAAAGGTATTGTCATGGTTGCTCCAGTTACTCAAGTACAGTGCCACCTGCTTGCATGATTTTTCTCCGCTGCTCACGTTGATCCTCTGTACCTGAACCAGGATGTGCCTCGCAGTGCAGCAACATTGTTTCAGTGACCTCTCCTGCTTACATTGATCGCCAATGTCTTTGCCGTATGTGCCATCTTGCTGCTATCTGATCAGTGTCATCACCACACCGATGCTTGCCGTTGTTAGATCTATCAACATGCGTCCATTGCTCCATTACGTTGATTTCTTTTTTTCCAATATATGTTGCACAAGGCTCTAGGAGCTAGGATTCTTATGACTGATGCCGTACTACTTATGCTGGTTTGCGGGCTATAATTCTAGAATTTCTTCTCAAGACATGAAATGTTTGAATTAGCAAAAAGAATGAGCTGTTGGGTCACATGTTAATGAGTTATGCACTGATTTCAAGGACCCAAGGAGAACACTGAAGTACTCCCTCCGTCTGAAAAAGCTTGTCTTTTTCAGACGGAGGGAGTATTTATTTAGTTTTATATTCTTAGTTATACACCATATTTGGTTTTTCTACGTGATTCTTGGAGCCACAGAGCCACAAGTGCTTATCTTCGTTACGATCAAAGGATAATGTGAGGCAAACATTGGCATTGCACTGCATGCCTTCTTCATTAATTATAATTTGAAAAATTAATAACATCATCTCTCACAGTATGCGAGGACATTACCATAGATTTGCATATGACAAAAAGGTTCTCAAGCAAAGGTAAGGTGAGATGACTGATTTTTTTTAAGTGACAACAATGCTAGAGCAAAGACGGATGAAGACTATTGATGTAGAGGGGAAGGAGTGGTGGGGAGATAGATGTTGTTTTGTCTTCGAGAGTGCATAAGGAGGCACAATAACTATTGGAGGGAAGGAGTGGTGGGGACATAGATGTTGTTTTGTCTTCGAGAGTGCATCAGGAGGCACAATAACTATTGGAGGGAAGAAGTGGTAGAGATAATAGGCATTAGTCATCGTTGTATGAATGGAAACCACGTGTCAACATGTTCTCTATTATTCCGTGGCAACGCACGGGCATTCGGCTAGTTTAATGTAAATAACAGAAAGTAAAAAGAGGATACAAATAGTTGTATTTTCTAACTTCATCCATCTCATGTTCTTCAAAAGGAATCGACTAACAAGGTTGATCAAGTCTTGTTAACAAACTCATTATGAATCGCATGAAACTGGAGAAATTTCGAATAACACTAGGTTACCTCAATGGGGATATGCACATCCCCAACAATAAGTATATCATATTTCTTCTTGACAGTAGGAAGAGGAAATTCAAAACCTCCAATAGTAATTGTTGAAATTTCTCCAATAGAATTGATACTGTGGTCTTGAGGTTGTTTCCTCGGAAAGTGTACCGTATACTCATTACCATTAACATGAAAAGTGACATTGCCTTTGGTGCAATCAACAACAGCCCCTGTAGTATTAAAAAAGGGTCTTCCAAGAATAATAGACATGATATCGTCCTCAGGAATATCAAGAATAACAAAGTCCGATAAAGTAGTAACGTTTGCAACCACAACAGGCACATGCTCACAAATACCGACGGGTATAGCAGTTGATTTATTAGCCATTTTCAAATATATTTCAGTAGGTGTTAACTTATTCAAATCAAGTCTACAATATAAAGAGAGAGGCATAACACTAACACCAGCTCCAAGATCACATAAAGCAGTTTTAACATTGTTTCTTTTAATGGAGCATGGTATAGTTGGTACTCCGGGATCTCCAAGTTTCTTTGGTATTCCACCCTTAAAAGTATAATTAGCAAGCATGGTGGAAATTTCAGCTTCCGGTATCTTTCTTTTATTAGTAACTATTTCCTTCATATATTTAGCATAAGGATTCATTTTAAGCATATCGGTCAAACGCATACGCAAAAAGATAGGTCTAATCATTTCAGAAAAGTTCTCAAAATCCTCATCATCCTTTTTCTTGGATGGTTTAGGAGGAAAAGGCATGGGTTTCTGAACCCATGGTTCTCTTTCTTTACCGTGCTTCCTAGCAACAAAGTCTCTCTTATCATAACATTGATTCTTTGATTGTGGGTTATTAAGATCAATAGCAGGTTCAATTTCTACATCATTATTATTGCTAGGTTGAGGATAACATGAACATCGTCATTAACATTATCACTAGGTTCATGTTCATTACCAGATTGTGTTTCAGCATCAGAAATAGAAATATCATTGGGATTCTCAGGTGTGTCAACAAAAGGTTCACTATAAGCATGCAAAGTCCTATCATTTTTCTTTTTATTCCTTTTACAAGGACTAGGTGCATCAATATTAATTCTCTGGAAATCTTGCTCAATTCTCTTAGGATGGCCTTCAGGATACAAAGGTTCCTGAGTCATTTTACCACCTCTAGTTGAAACTCTAACAGCAAAGTCATTATTCTTACTATTCAATTCATTGAGCAAATCATTCTGAGCTTTAAGTACTTGTTCTACTTGAGTGGTAACCATAGAAGCATGTTTACTAATAAGTTTAAGTTCACCTTTAACACTAGCCATATAATCACTCAAGTGTTCAATCATATAAGCATTATGTTTCAGTTGTCTACCAAAATAAGCATTAAAATCTTCTTGCTTAACCATAAAGTTATCAAATTCATCCAAACATTGGCTAGCAAACTTAGCAGGAGGGATTTCAGCTTTATCATATCTATAGAGAGAATTTACCTTTACTACCTGTGTCGGGTTATCAAGACCATGTATTTCTTCAACAAGCGGCAAATTAAGACCATGTATTTCTTCAATAGGTGGTAAATTCTTAACATCTTCAACTTAATACCTTTTTCTTTCATAGATTTCTTTGCCTCTTGCATATCTTCGGGACTGAGAAATAGAATACCCCTTTTCTTCAGAGTTGGATTAGGAGTTGGTTCAGGAAGTATCCAATTATTTTCATTAGTCAACATATTATTCAATAGCAATTCAGCTTGATCAATAGTTCTTTCCCTGAAAACACAACCAGCACAACTATCCAGGTAATCTCTGGAAGCATCGGTTAGTCCATGATAAAAGATATCAAGTATTTCATTTTTCTTGAGAGGATGATCAGGCAAAGTATTAAGTAATTGGAGAAGCCTCCCCCAAGCTTGTGGGAGACTCTCTTCTTCAATTTGCACAAAATTATATATTTCCCTTAAAGCAGGTTGTTTCTTATGAGCGGGGAAATATTTAGCAGAGAAGTAGTAAATCATATCCTGGGGACTACGCACATAACCAGGATCAAGAGAATTAAACCATATCTTAGCATCACCCTTTAATGAGAACGGAAATAATTTAAGGATATAATAGTAGCGAGTTTTCTCATCATTAGTAAACAGGGTAGCTATATCATTTAATTTAGTAAGATGTGCCACGACAGTTTCAGACTCATAGCCATAGAAAGGATCAGATTCAACCAAAGTAATTAACTCAGGATCGACAAAGAAATCATAATTCTTATCAGTAATAAAGATAGGTGAAGTAGCATAAGAAGGATCATATTTCATTCTAGCATTCAGAGATTTTTCTTTCAGCTTGGCTAATAATTTCTTAAGATCACTTCTATCATTGCAAGCAAGAAAGTCTCTAGCAGTTTCTTCATCCATAACATAACCCTTAGGAACAACAGGCAATTCATATCTAGGGGGAGAATCTTCATCATCACTTTCATCAATATTATCAGTTTCAATAATTTCATTCACTCTAGCCCTAGCAAGTTGTTCATCAAGAAATTCACCAAGTGGCATAGTAGTATCATGCATAGAAGTAGTTTCATCATATGTATCATGCAAAGCAGAAGTGGCATCATCAATAACATGCGACATATCAGAATTAATAGCAGAAGTAGGTTTAGGTGTCGCGAGCTTACTCAAAACAGAAGGTGAATCAAGTGCAGAGCTAGATGACAGTTCCTTACCTTCCCTCGTAGTTGAGGGATAAATCTTGGTTCTTTGATCTTTCAAGTTCTTCATAATGATCAACAGATATAAATCCCAAGTGACTTAAAGAATAGAGCTATGCACCCCGGCAACAGCGCAAGAAAATAGTCTTGATAACCCACAAGTATAGGGGATCACAACAGTTTTCGAGGGTGGAGTATTCAACCCAAATTTATTGATTCGACACAAGGGGAGCCAAAGAATCTTCTCAAGTATTAGTAGCTGAGTTGTCAATTCAACCACACCTGGAAACTTAATATCTGCAGAAAAGTATTTAGTAGCAAAGTAATATGATAGTAGTGGTAATGATAGCAAAATTAATATTTTTGGGTTTTGTAGTGATTGTAAGAGTAGCAACGGAAAAGTAAATAAGCGAAGAACAATATATGGAAAGCTCGTAGGCAATGGATCGGTGATGGAGAATTATGTCGGATGCGATGGATCATGTAACAGTCATAACATAGGGTGACACAGAACTAGCTCCAATTCATCAATGTAATGTAGGCATGTATTCTGAATATAGTCATACGTGCTTATGGAAAAGAACTTGCATGACATCTTTTGCCCTACCCTCCCATGGCAGCGGGTTCCTATTGGAAACTAAGGGATATTAAGACCTCCTTTTAATAGAGTACCGGACCAAAGCATTAACACTTAGTGAATACATGAACTCCTCAAACTACGGTCATCACCGGTAAGTATCTCGATTATTGTCACTTCGGGGTTAACGGATCATAACACATAATAGGTGACTATAGACTTGCAAGATAGGATCAAGAACTCACATATATTCATGAAAACATAATAGGTTCAGATCTGAAATCATGGCACTCGGGCCCTAGTGACAAGCATTAAGCATAGCAAAGTCATAGCAACATCAATCTCAGAACATAGTGGATACTAGGAATCAAACCCTAACAAAACTAACTCGATTACATGATAAATCTCATCCAACCCATCACCGTCCAGCAAGCCTACGATGGAATTACTCACGCACGGCGGTGAGCATCATGAAATTGGTGGTGGAGAAAGGTTGATGATGACAATGGCGACGGATTCCCCTCTCCGGAGCCCCGAACGGACTCCAGATCAGCCCTCCCGAGAGATTTTAGGGCTTGGCGGCGGCTCCGTATTGTAAAATGCGATGAATCCTTCTCTCTCATTTTTTTCTCCCCGAACATGAATATATGGAGTTGGAGTTGAGGTCGGTGGAGCGTCCACGAGGCAGGGGGCGCGGCCCCCACCCTCGTGGACAGGGTGTGGGCCCCCTGACGTGGATCTTTCTTCCAGTATTTTTTATATATTCCAAAAATAATCTCCGTTGATTTTCAGGTCATTCCGAGAACTTTTATTTCTGCACAAAAATAACACCATGGCAATTCTGCTGAAAACAGTGCCAGTCCGGGTTAGTTCCATTCAAATCATGCAAGTTAGAGTCCAAAATAAGGGCAAAAGTGTTTGTAAAAGTAGATACGACGGAGACGTATCATGCCGCGGGCCCCAATAGCATGCGGCCTTGGTCGACGCATGGCGGTTGATTGGACGTGGGCGTCTCCGCTTCCCCATGTTGCCTCGGCAACTGCCCGACTTAACGAGTCCCTACTGCATGCAAGGAAGAACCATCATTAATGATCGTGGGAGGCGTTGGCTGGCCTTCTTCTGCTATAAATGGGGAGGGGGGCAGAGCCCCCGTTGAGGGAGTCCTGTACTAAGGGGTCCTCGGGCGTCCGGCCTGTTATCTATTGGGCTGGACTGATGGGCTGTGAAGACATGAAAGCCAAAGACTATACCTATGTCCGGATTGGGCTCTCCATGGCGTGGAAGGCAAGCTTTACGACCGACTATGAAGATTCCTTCTTATGTAACCGACTCTATGTAACCCTTGAACCCCCCCCCCCCCAGTGTCTATATAAACCGGGGGGCTAGTCCGGAAAGGATATACACATTACCATAGTCATACATGTTAGACTTCTAGGGTTTAGCCATTATGATCTCGTGGTAGATCAACTCTTGTAACACTCATATTCATCAAGATCAATCAAGCAGGACATAGGGTATTACCTCCATAGAGAGGGCCCGAACCTGGGTAAACATCGTGTCCCTCGTCTCCTGTTACCATCGATCCTAGATGCAAAGTTCGGGACCCCCTACCCGAGATCCACCGGTTTTGACACCGACATTGGTGCTTTCATTGAGAGTTCCACTGTGCCCTCGACGAAAGGCTCGATGGCTCGCCTTCTCCTTAAAGACAACATCACCTCCGGGGGAGCTCTGTCCCAGGGCCAAACCCTCCGGTTGGGCGGCTTTACTATGATCGCCCACTCGGCCGTTGAGCCAACGATGACCTCTCGGGCCATCGAAAACCCCCTTTGCATCAACTCCGAGCACTCCAAGAAGATGGATCCGATAGAGTTTTCATCTTTGAATGAACTCCTAGATCTCATCGCTGCTTTGGGAATAGCCACAGACTACGATCGGATCGGGCCTAAAACCGATCAAGGAGAAATTGAGACCCTGTCGGTCACCCACCAGATTGCGGTAGTCGTGGAGCAGGACGACGAGTCTTCTTCTATACCAAAGACGGACTATGTTCGGATCGCCGATCAGGAAGAGCCAGATACCCACCCGCGAAAGGATGCGACCAGCCCTCCGAACATAGCATCGGACGGCGGTCCTAAATAATCAGAAGATATTCTGGAACCCGGACTATTAAGCCCAGAAGGTAGTCAGACTCCGGATAATCGGTTAGGTCGGGGTGCGGATTTAATTCCACCCACCCACCCGGATATAGACGCTCTCATGAGTATAAAACGACAGTCTTAGGAAATGGTCCATCACTTCTGGGCCATATTCCTCCTTATCAAGGACAAGGTAAAAGGTTGTCATGACGGGGACGCAATATCAGCGTTCTGCAACAATTGCATGGATGAAGGAATCCTCAACACCATTAATCGCCGCCACATACTGAAATTCGCTGACTTAGCAACCATCATACAAAAGTACAGCGCGATGGAGAGCACCTGGAGAACTCAGGCAGCTTGCTAGGAACGATCCCAACTCAACTCCCCTTAAAGGCGAAAAGGCCGCACCCTCGCGGCACGCCCAGTCCAACAGTCAAGAAACACAAAACTGCTATGCGGCACGGCACCGTTCTGATGGGGTGGCTCGATGGCCCATGCAAAATACATACAACACCAGATACCGTGGCGACCCACAGCCTTAGAGCATGTTGGATACTATGACAGGTAGCCAAGAGCGGCGAGGACATCCTTATCAAGGACGACCCAGAACGGCATCCCCCAGGGGATGATAACTCAAGAGTATTGACGGTCTTTGAGACATTCGCTTCAAACAACAAGCGCAAAAGGGCGCTTCGCGAGCTCGCCAAAGTCTGCCAAATTGCTGCGATAAACCCCTGGAATGACACGGCTATAACATTCAACACCGGTGACGAACCAAAGTACAGAACAGTACAAGCGCCAAACGCGTTAGTCCTCAGTCCCATCGTGGACGGGTTTCGACTTACCAAGGTCCTCATTGACGGCGGCAGCGGACTAAACCTCATTTATGAGGACACACTGATAACCCACAAGTATAGGGGATCACAACAGTTTTCGATAAGTAAGAGTGTCGAACCCAACGAGGAGCTAAAGGTAGAACAAATATTCCCTCAAGTTCTATTGACCACTGATACAACTCTACGCACGCTTGACGTTCGCTTTACCTAGGACGAGTATGAAACTAGAAGTACTTTGTAGGTGTTTTTGGATAGGTTTGCAAGATAATGAAGATTACGTAAATAAAAAGTAGGGGCTGTTGTAAGTAAAGAAACAATAAAGTAAATATAGCGAGTGTGGAAAAGTGGTGGTAGGAGTTGCGAAATTGCCCCTAAGCAATTGACTACTTTACTAGACCGATAGAAAGTATTATGTGGGAGAGGCCATTGCTAGCATGTCATCCCTGACTTGGAATTCTATGCACTTATGATTGGAACTATTAGCAAGCATCCACAAGTACTAATGTTCATTAAGGTAAAACCCAACCACATCATTAAGATATATTGGTCCCCCTTCAATCCCGTATGCATCAATTTCTATGCTAGGTTGAAGCTTCTGTCACTCTTGCCCTCCAATACATAGTCCTATCAACATACAACTAACCCTAGGGTGTGATCCACGCGCACAATCATATGATGGGCACCAAAGGACAGCAACATAACCACAAGCAAATTAAATCAATCATAGCAATTCATCAACCACCGATAGGACAACGAAAATCTACTCAGACATCATAGGATGGCAAGACATCATTGGATAATAATATGAAGCGTAAAGCACCATGTTCAAGTAGAGGGTACAGCGGGTTGCGGGAGAGTGGACCGCTGTAGATAGAGGGGGGAAGGTGATGGAGATGTTGGTGAAGATGGCGGAGGTGTTGGCGTAGATCGCGGTGATGATGATGGCCCCCGGCGGCGTTCCAGCACCACCGGAAGCGAGGGTGAGAGAGCCACCCTCCTTCTTCTTCTTCTTCCTTGACCTTCTCCCTAGATGGGAGAAGGGTTTCCCCTCTGGTCCATGGTCTCCATGGCGTGGGAGGGGCGAGATCCCCTCCGAGATTGGATCTGTCTCTTTGTCTCTCTCTGTTTCTGCGTTCTCAGACTCTTCCCTTTCACCGTTTCTTATATTCCCGGAGATCCGTAACTCCGATTCAGCTGAAATTTTAACACGATCTCTATCCGGATATTAGCTTTCTTGCGGCGAAATAAGGGCATGAACCGCCTTATGGATGGCCCACTAGGGTCAGGGGCGCGCCCCCTGCCTCGTGGCCACCTCGGGCACCGTCTCGCGAGGATTTTTCTTCCCAAAAATCATACATATTCCAAAAAAAATCTCCGTCATTTTTTATCCCTTTTGGACTCCGTTTGATATGGATATTCTGCGAAACAAAAAACATGCAACAAACAGGAACTGGCACTGGGCACTGGATCAATATGTTAGTCCCAAAAATAGTATAAAAAGTTGCCAAAAGTATATGAAAGTTGAATAATATTGGCATGGAACAATAAAAATTATAGATACGACGGAGACGTATCAGCATCCCCAAGCTTAATTGCTGCTCGTCCTCGAGTAGGTAAATGATAAAAAAAGATAATTTTTGATGTGGAATGCTACCTAGCATAGTCTTGATCACATATCTAATCATGGCACGAATATTAAGATGCGAATGATTCAAGGCAATAGTCTATCATTTGACATAAAAACAATAATACTTCAAGCCTACTAATAAAGCAATCATGTCTTTTCAAAATAACAAGGCCAAAGAAAGTTATCCCTACAAAATCATATGGTCTGGCTATGCTCCATCTTCACCACACAAAATACTCACATCATGCACAACCCCGATGACAAGCCGAGCAATTGGTTCATACTTTTTAATGCGCTTCAGCATTTTCAACCCTCACGCAATACATGAGCGTGAGCCATGGATATAGTACTATAGGTGGAATAGAATGGTGGTTATGGAGAAGACAAAAAGGAGAAGATAGTCTCACATCAACTAGGCGTATCAATGGGCTATGGAAATGCCCATCAATAGATATCAATGTGAGTGAGTAGGGATTGCCATGCAACGGATGCACTAGAGCTATAAGTATATGAAAGCTCAAACTAAAACTAAGTGGGTGTGCATCCAACTTGCTTGCTCATGAAGACCTAGGGCATTTGAGGAAGCCCATCATTGGAATATACAAGCCAAGTTTTATAATGAAAATTCCCACTAGTATATGAAAGTGATAACTCAAGAGACTCTCTATATGAAGAACATGGTGCTACTTTGAAGCACAAGTGTGGTAAAAGGATAGTAACATTGCCCCTTCTCTCTTTTTCTCTCATTTTTTGTTTTTTTCTTCTTTTTTTGTAGGCTTCTTTGGCCTCTCTCTTTTTGGGGGGGGGGGCTTCTTTGGCCACTTTTATTTTGATAACCTCACATGGGACGATGTTCTAATAATGATGATAATCACACTTTTATTTACTTACAACTCGATATCTAGAACAAAGATATGACTCTATATGAATGCCTCCGACGGTGTACCGGGATGTGCAATGATCTAGCGTATCAATGACATCAAAAACGGACAAGCCATGAAAACATCATGCTAGCTATCTTACGATCATGCAAAGCAATATGACAATGAATGCTCAAGTCATGTATATGATGATGATGAAAGTTGCATGGCAATATACTCGGAATGGCTATGGAAATTCCATAATAGGTAGGTATGGTGTCTGTTTTGAGGAAGGTATATGGTGGGTTTATGGTACCGACGAAAGTTGCGCGATACTAGAGAGGCTAGCAATGGTGGAAGGGTGAGAGTGCGTATAATCCATGGACTCAACATTAGTCATAAAGAACTCACATACTTATTGCAAAAGTTTATTAGCCCTCGAAGCAAAGTACTAATACGCATGCCCCTAGCGGGATAGATTGGTAGGAAAATACCATCGCTCGTCCCTGACCTCCACTCATAAGGAAGACAATCAATAAATACCTCATGCTCCAACTTCGTTACATAACGGTTCACCATACGTGCATGCTACGGGAATCACAAACCTCAAAACAAGTATTTCTAGAATCCACAACTAGCCACTAGCATGACTCTAATATCACCATCTTTATATCGCAAAACTATTGCAAGGAATCAAACACATCATATTCAGTGATCTACAAGTTTTATGTAGGATTTTATGACTAACCATGTGAATGACCAATTCCTGTCATCTCTCTAAATAGATATAAGTGAAGCAAGAGAGTTTAATTCTTTCTACAAAAGATATGCCCACGCTCTAACAAATATAAGTGAAGCAAAAGAGCATTCTACAAATGGCGGTTGTCTATGTAAAGAGAAACAGGCAATCCAAACTTCAATAGATATAAGTGAAGCGCATGAAGCATTCTATAAAGCCATACTCAAAAGACGTAAGTGAAGTGCAATGAGAATTCTATAAATCAACCAAGGACTATCTCATACCAGCATGGTGCATAAAAGAAAAATTAAAACTAAATGCAAAAGACGCTCCAAGATTGCACATATCGCATGAACGAAACGAATCCGAAAACATACCGATACTTGTTGAAGAAAGAGGGGATGCCTTCCGGGGCATCCCCAAGCTTAGACGCTTGATTATCCTTGAATATTTACTTGGGGTGCCTCGGGCATCCCCAAGCTTGAGCTCTTGCCTCTCTTCCTTCTTCTTACATCGAGACCTTCTCGATCATCGAACACTTCATCCACACAAAACTACAACAGAAAACTCGGTAAGATCCGTTAGTATAATAAAGCAAATCACTACTCTAAGTACCGTTGCAAACTAATTCATATTTTGTTTTTGCATTGTAGCTACTGTAATATAACTTTTCCATGGATTAATCCACTGATATAAATTGATAGTTTCATCAAAACAAGAAAACTATGCATCAAAAACAGAATCTATCAAAAACAGAACAGTCTGTAGCAATCTGAACATTCACCATACTTCCGATACTTGAAAAATTCTACCAAGATTAGGAAAAATAAAAAATTTGTATAGGAAGACAGTACAAAAATAATCAGAACCATTTGACGTTCCAGCTGAAAATGTAAAATCACGCACTGCAGCCAAAGTTTCTGTCCTGCACCGTACAAACCATCGAGCAAATGTAAACATCCTAAAGGCAAACCTTGGCACATTATTTTTATAATACAATGGAATTGTACAAGGGGATAATTAGTTTTATTGAAAAGTTTCTGTAATCAAGATTCACAAAGTTTCCGTGAGCATGAACAAAGTTCAAGGCTAGCTCCCACTTCAACAATGCTTGTCTTTTTCACTTTCACTTTCCTTTTTGAAAAAGTTTTGGGTTCCCCTCTTTATTTTTGTTGTTTTTAAACTATATAAAAGCACTCAACAGAAATAAATGACTCTCTAAAACTTCCTGGTTGTCTCCCTGACAGCGCTTTCTTTAAAGCCATTAAGCTAGGCATATAGTGATCAAGTAATGGATCCACCCGGATCCCATGGTATATCAAAGCCAATTTTAATTAACAATGATTTGTAATTTAGTGGTGAGCACAATGCAACATATATCATGTAACTACGAAGTCTAACTCTCTTCCTATGCATAGGCATGTCATAAAAGAACAATTCATGCACACAAAGTAAAGGCCAATGCATAGTATAAATAGTTTCTTGCAATTTTGTTGTATTGGAAACATAAAGAGGCGGAGATATAGTTCCTTTCTCATAATAATTGCAAGTAGGAGCAGCAAGCACATGCATATTATATTCATCAAAATCATCATGTGTAATAGTAAGACGCAACCCATCAATATAATTGATACGGGACCCCTCGGAAATGATCTTTCATGGTGCCAAAGAACTCACAAGGAGCAGCAACAAACTCACTCGAAACTTGTTTCAACAAACTTTGTTTCTCTCAAGTGGCAAGAACAAGAGGAAACACTCTCAGATAAATTGCAGCGGATAACTAGCTTGGTTTACAAGGATGCAATCCAAACCATGAAGCTTGTGAACCTATGAAGAATTACAAGAGGGAACCACAAGGATCCTATATGAATTGAGGACAGGCCCTCCAATCCACACACACGAGCTAACACTCAACGATACTAGTGCTCACAGCACAACACAACCTCACCGGCTGTCTACAATCATAAACTCAGAAATCTCATCATCCCTTCACATGGAACAGCTGGGGAGTATTTATACTAGAAGCACCCACTAGTTATGTGTGAAAACAACTCAAAATGAAGGGTAAATTCGTGAGCCCCAAGCTGTAGTAGGAGCAAACTTGTTGAGCCTCGCACTGTAATAAATTCTTGGACAGCTTGCATGGAAACTTGCACAAATTTTGACTCAAGACCTCAAATGATGCACCTTTTTTTAATGAAAGCTGACTTCAAAGACCATCTTTTCTAGCCTCTATAAAGTGCTAGAGACTTCCAGAATTAATTAGTTTTAGGTGGGAAGTTGCAGCTGGAAATCTGATGTGTCATTTCTCCCAAAATAGGCACCGGAGGCTTCCCAACTAAGATAATGGTTTTGCCCTTGTCTTCCTTTGGATGCTCTAATGGTTCAACATTTGTGCTAGCATTAACCTCACTCTTGGATGCCTTGGTCATGATCTGGTCCACATCATCCTCCCTTCCTTCAAACAAAACTGTCCTCGGTTTTGAGGTATTCTTTTTGGGCTTTTTCACTTGTGAGAATCGCTCAACCTTGAGTACGTGATCCACCATAGGTTCCAAGACATGGTACACTCCTTGATGCATGAAAGAATACTTGTTAGACCTCCCATGGTGAGTAGCATCATGATCAAACTGCCATGGTCTTCCCAAAAGAAGATGACAAGCTTGCACTGGCACCACATCACATACCACTTTGTCCACATAACTTCCCACTGAAAATTGCACCCTAACATGATGCGTAATCTTCAGCTTACCAACACCATTCAGCCACTTCACATAATATGGCTAGGGCTGCCTCCATGTTGGTATCCCAAGAGCACGCACAAGATCACTACTAATGATGTTGTTGTAGCTGCCTCCATCGATGACCACCTTGCAGTTTTTGTCCTTGATCTTGCAAATGGATTGGAACACATTTTGTCGCTGGCCCTTCTCAACAATAGGAGCATCATCATGAGCCACTTTGCGAACCATGAGATTAACACCATCTCCTCCATCTGAACTCAGAGGTGCCCCGGGCTCAAAAGTACAACAATTTGCATCTTTCTTCTCAGATTCAGATTTGTCACTTGAGTCATTGGTGACATATCCATCATTTGTGAGTAAAATCTTCTTCAGATTAGGACAATCCTTCTTGAAGTGACCTCTACCCTTGCATGTATGGCACTGAATATTACTACTACGAGTGGCAGGAGTATTGGAAGATTCAACCTTTGATGCATCAGCTTCTTTTGTAGTCATCTCGTTGTGTGAGCGAAAATCTGCAGCAACACTTCCGTTTACTTCTCGCTGAACTAAACCTCTCCAAGTGCTTGATGTATAGGTTTGGCTGCGATTTTGGCGACGCTTCAGCTGCTGCTCTACACGAATAGCTTGATGCACAAGTTCTTGCAAATCTTGATATGTAACCATCTCTATCCTTTCTTGCACTTCATTCAGTCCATGAAAGAATCTTGACATTGTGGCCTCCTCTAGCTCATTCACCGTTGTCCTAATCATCAAAATCTCCATCTCTTTATAGTACTCATCAACACTAGAATTACCTTGGCACAATCGTTGGAGTCGATTGTACAAGGTTCTTGTGAAATATTCAGGAACAAACCGTCTCTGCAATAGATTTTTCATTTGCACCCATGTCTCCGGACGACCTCCAGCACGACACAATTGGTTCCACCAAATCAAAGCATATCCAGTTAACTCAATGGATGCATATCGTACCTTCTTCTCCTCCGTATAGCGGTGGCTGTCAAAAATCTGATCCACACGCATCTCCCACACCAAATAATCATTGGGCTCGGTTTTCCCATTGAACGATGGTATGGTAAGTTTGAATTTACCAATCCCATCATCTTCATGGTCACAATGAGCATGCCCATGACCTCTTCCTCCCATGGCAAAGCCTTCTTCGCCTTCTCCGCGACGATCATGATGAACACGTTGTGGTCGAGGCTCGTAGTAGTTTCGAGCATCATCGGAGTGGTCGCTCCAATGCTCTCCATGGTGGTCCTGCTATATGGGGAGTTGTCGATGTCGACCCCGTGCAGCAAGCCCATCTCGTGGTTGCGACGGTGGCGCCCGAGTAGCACCTCGTTGGTCGTAGCAAGCACGCCGAGGTGGTGCAGCATAGTAGCTATGAGCACCACCCGAGTAGACGTGGTTGTGCTCTCCATGCCCCTCATCAAGGTGTCGTTGGCCCTGCTGTTCGGGGATTTGTCGATGTCGGCCCCGTGCAGCAAGCCTATCTCGATGGAGTTCCTCGGTGAGGGAGTCGATTCTCCGGCCAAGGTTGGTCTCCACGACCGATATGCGCCTCTCCACCTTGTTCAACACATACTCTCATGTATCCTCCAATGCCAACACATAGGCGGGCTGCAAGCTTGGATCGTACATGGGAAGTGGCATCTCCTCCTCCACGAGGTGCCTACCTCCATGCACACCATCAACACTGCTGGATCTCCTCGAACACATGGAAGCTTCTCAAGAACAAAATCAGCAAGAGAGAAAATAGCACCACGAACAACCAAAAGCTCTGATACCAAGATGATACGGGACGCCTCGGAAATGATCTTTCACGGTGCCAAAGAACTCACAAGTAGAAGCAACAAACTCACTCGAAACTTGTTTCAACAAACTTTGTTTCTCTCAAGTGGCAAGAACAAGAGGAAACACTCTCAGATAAATTGCAGCGGATAACTAGCTTGGTTTACAAGGATGCAACCCAAACCATGAAGCTTGTGAACCTATGAAGAATCACAAGAGGGAACCACAAGGATCCTATATGAATTGAGGACAGGCCTTCCAATCCACACACACGAGCTAACACTCAACGATACTAGTGCTCACAGCACAACACAACCTCACCGGCTGTCTACAATCATAAACTCAGAAATCTCATCCCCCCTTCACATGGAACAGTTGGGGAGTATTTATACTAGAAGCACCCACTAGTTAGGTGTGAAAACAACTCAAAATGAAGGGTAAATTCATGAGCCCCAAGCTGTAGCAGGAGCAAACTTTTTGAGCCTCGCGTTGTAATAAATTCCTGGACTGCTTGCATGGAAACTTGCACAACTTTTGACTCAAGACCTCAAATGATGCACCGTTTTTTTGAATGAAAGTTGACTTCAAAGACCATCTTTTCCAGCCTCTATAAAGTGCTAGAGACTTCTAGAATTAATTAGGTGTAGGTGGGAAGTTGCAGCTGGAAATCTGATGTGTCATTTCTCCCAAAATAGGCACCGGAAGCTTCCCAACTAAGATAATGGTTTTGCCCTTGTCTTCCTTTGGATGCTCTAACGGTTCAGCATTTGTGCTAGCATTAACCTCACTCTTGCATGCCTTGGTCATGATCTGGTCCACATCAATAATCCTTAATAAGTGCAAACTTCTCTAATATAGTGTAGTCGGGAGAATTCAAAAAGCTAATAGGACTATCATGCGTGGGTGCAATAGCAACAATTTCATGTTTAACATAAGGAACTATAGCAAGTTCATATCCATAAGCATAATTCATATTGGCATCTTGGCCACGAGCATAGCAAGCATCATCAAAAAGGGATATTTCAAAAGAATCAACGGGATCATAACAATCATCATAGCAATCATCCTCCGGTAAGCACGAAGGGAAATTAAACAATGTATGAGTTGAAGAGTTACTCTCATTAGAAGGTGGGCACGGGTAGCTAATCCGCTCTTCCTCCTTTTGTTCTTCGCTCTCCTCCTCATCTTTTTCATCCAATGAGCTCACAGTTTCATCAATTTGTTCCTCCATAGACTCCTGCAAAATATTAGTCTCTTCTTGGACAGCGGGGACTTTCTCAATAAGCGCATTAATATAGGAATTATATTCATAGTTATCATAGCAATATTTTAAGATAGCTAAATTTTCAGGCCTATAAACATCATCATCATAAGCTTCATGCTTTTCAAATAAAGATTCAATTTCATAAGCACCCTTAAAAGCAAAAAATTCTTCTATTTGTTCCACATCATAGTAATCATATATACCATTAGCATAAGAAGCTAAGGTTTCATTATCATTAAATTCACAGAAAAAGGGAAGGTGTGGAGCCTTCACCTTAGAGCAACAAGTATAATCATATCTCAAGCATAGTTGCCTAGCATACCAATTCAATATATGAATTTGATCCCATAATAGTTTCCCTTTTTGTGTCAAGCGGTAATCCCTAAAGTATTCATGTTGATCCAACATTACTCCCATTACATAATTGAATGGGGTTTTCTCAGGATTATTAAAGTAGTACATAATATTTTTCACATAACCAGCATCGAGGGTTTTAGGAGGTTCCCCATCTCCATGAGTAGCAAGTACACCTACTTTTTTTGGTATTTTGTGTTCCATATCCATAACTAAAGATAGAGAACAACTAAGAACAGCAAATAAAATTACTTAGTGATAAAGAAAACAAGCACACATGAGAATATTCACCCCACACTATTGCTCCTCGGCAACGGCGCCAGAAAAAGGTCTTGATAACCCACAAGTATAGGGGATCGCAACAGTTTTTGATAGGTAAGAGTGTCGAACCCAACGAGGAGCTAAAGGTAGAACAAATATTTCCTCAAGTTCTATCGACCACCGATACAACTCTACGCACGCTTGATGTTTGCTTTACCTAGAAGGAGTATGAAACTAGAAGTACTTTGTAGGTGTTTTTGGATAGGTTTGCAAGATAATGAAGATTACGTAAATAAAAAGTAGGGGCTGTTGTAAGTAAAGAAACAATAAAGTAAATATAGCGAGTGTGGAAAAGTGGTGGTAGGAATTGCGAAATTGCCCCTAAGCAATTGACTACTTTACTAGACCGATAGCAAGTATTATGTGGGAGAGGCCACTGCTAGCATGTCATCCCTGACTTGGAATTCTATGCACTTATGATTGGAACTATTAGCAAGCATCTGCAACTACTAATGTTCATTAAGGTAAAACCCAACCATAGCATTAAGATATATTGGTCCCCCTTCAATCCCGTATGCATCAATTTCTATGCTAGGTTGAAGCTTCTATCACTCTGGCCCTCCAATACATAGTCCTATCAACATACAACTAACCCTAGGGTGTATTCCACGCGTGCAATCATATGATGGGCACCAAAGGACAGCAACATAACCACAAGCAAATTAAATCAATCATAGCAATTCATCAACCACCGATAGGACAACGAAAATCTACTCAGACATCATAGGATGGCAACACATCATTGGATAATAATATGAAGCATAAAGCACCATGTTCAAGTAGAGGGTACAGCGGGTTGCGGGAGAGTGGACCACTGTAGATAGAGGGGGGAGGTGATGGAGATATTGGTGAAGATGGCGGAGGTGTTGGTGTAGATCGCGGTGATGATGATGGCCCCCGGCGGCGTTCCGGCGCCACCGGAAGCGAGGGGGAGAGAGCCACCCTCCTTCTTCTTATTCCTTGACCTTCTCCCTAGATGGGAGAAGGGTTTCCCCTCTGGTCCATGGTCTCCGAGATTGGATCTGTCTCTCTCTGTTTCTGCATTCTCAGATTCTTCCCTTTCACCGTTTCTTATATTCCCGAAGATCCGTAACTCCGACTGGGCTGAAATTTTAACACGATTTCTATCCGGATATTAACTTTCTTGCAGCGAAAGAAGGGCATCAACCGCCTTACGGGTGGCCCACGAGGGTTAGGGGCGCGCCCCCTGCCTCGTGGACACCTCGGGCACCGTCTCGCATGGATTTTTCTTCCCAAAAATCATATATATTCCAAAAAAATCTCCGTCAGTTTTTATCCCGTTTGGACTCCGTTTGATATGGATATTCTGCGAAACAAAAACATGCAACAAACAGGAACTGACACTGGGCATTGGATCAATATGTTGGTCCCAAAAATACTATAAAAAGTTGCCAAAAGTATATGAAAGTTGAATAATATTGGCATGGAACAATCAAAAATTATAGATACGACGGAGACGTATCACACACTCCATAAAATGGAAATAGACAGGAGTCGCATCATGCAAAGTAACACAACCTTCCGAGGAATTATTCCCAGTTGGGAGGCGCGGTGCGTGGGCAAAATCACACTTGACGTAGTATTCGGCAAGCCGGAAAACTATCTGTCTGAAGAAATAACTTTCCAAGTGGCCCCTTTCAGGAGCGGATATCACGCCCTGTTGGGGCGGGATGCTTTTACATGCTTTTAGGCCATACCCCGTTAACGGGTATATGAAGCTCAAAATGCCTGGACCAAACGGTATAATCACTCTCGTCAGTGATCCGGACATAGCACTCCGCGCTGAAAACAAAACCGCATCCCTGGCCCTGGAGGAGCTATCCGAAGCCCTCGCGGCAGACGAATTAACCATACTACGCTCCACGATGGACAGGGACGATGTGATCCTCGACAAACGCCCTAAATCCACATCCTTCAAACCAGCAGAAGAAATAGTCAAATTCCAAGTCCACCCAACGGACCCCAAGAAGACAGCATATATCGGAGCTCAACTAAACCAAGTTGACACCGCACTACGAGAATTCCTGCGTGAAAACTGGGACATATTCGCATGGCACCCTTCAGATATGCCAGGGATCCCACGCAAGCTGGCCAAACATAGCCTCAATATATTAAAGGGGTTTAAACCAGTCAAGCAATCATTGCGGCGCTTTTCCGAACCGAAGCGACAAGCCATGGGGGAGCAGCTGGCCAAACTCATCGAGGCCGGATTCATTAGAGAAATCAAACACCCGGACTGGCTGGCAAACCTGGTGATGGTACCAAAGAAGGACAAATCCTGGCGCATGTGTGTCGATTTCAAAGACCTCAACAAGGCTTGCCCTAAGGATACCTTCCCCTCCCCCGCATTGATCAAATCATCGACGCCACCGCAGGACACGACTCATTGTGTTTCCTCGATGCATATTCCTGATACCATCAAATCAAAATGAAGGAGTCCGATCAAGCCGCAACAACATTTATCACTCCATACGGGCCATTCTGCTTCAACACCATGCCCTTTGGGCTCAAGAACGCCGGCGCCACATACCAACACATGATTCAAACATGCCTGGAGAAACAGATCGGCAAAACAGTAGAAGCTTACGTTGACGACGTTGTCATCAAAACCAGGCATGTCGAAACACTAATAGATGACTTACGTCTTACATTCGATAACCTCCGGGCTTACGACATTAATCTCAACCCGGAAAAGTGTGTCTTCGGCGTCCCTGCTGGAAAACTGCTGTGCTTCATCGTTTCCAATAGAGGAATCAAAGCAAACCCAGCCAAAATCCGAGCTTTGTCACAATTGGCTAAGCCAACAGACCTTAAACAAGTTCAAAATCTTGCGGGTTGCGTAGCAGCTCTAAGTCACTTTATCTCCATATTGGGAGAAAAGGCACTGCCACTCTATCGCCTTCTACGGTGAACCGACCACTTTGAGTGGATGGACGCAGCAACAGCCGGACAGGAGGAAATAAAAACCCTTCTTACGAGCAATCCAATCCTGGTCGCACCAAACGCCGGTGAACCGATGTTATTATACATATCGGCAACACACCAGGTGGTGAGTGCCGTACTCGTCGTTGAACGAGAG
Organism: Triticum monococcum; assembly: GCA_034509565.1. Taxonomy (NCBI): domain Eukaryota; kingdom Viridiplantae; phylum Streptophyta; class Magnoliopsida; order Poales; family Poaceae; genus Triticum; species Triticum monococcum. The sequence continues at coordinate 446,212,742 of CM067845.1, forward strand.
CAAGATGGACATAAATTCCCACTTCAGAAGCCAGTATACTACGTATCTACTGTCCTTACACCATGCAAATCCCGGTACCCTCATTATCAAAAAATAGCATATGCGGTCTTCATGGCATCCCGAAAGCTCCGTCACTACTTCCAGGAGTGTTCGATTATGGTGGCCTCCGAAGTACCACTCAATGACATCATAAACAACCGCGATGCTACGGGCCAAATTGCCAAATGGGCCATTGAACTTCTCCCATTTGACATTACATATAAACCACGTCGAGCTATCAAATACCAAGTACTGGCCGACTTCATCGCCGAATAGACAGAGGCCAAACTCCCTAAAGAGTACGGCACATACTCCAATTGGGTCATGTACTTCGACGGCTCCAAAATGCTGGCAGGATTAGGAGCGGGCGTCGTTTTAACGCCCCCTACTGGAGACATCGTCCAGTACGTTCTCCAAATACTATACACAGACTCCAATAATGCAGCCGAATACGAGGCCTTATTACATGGTCTCCGGATGGCCGTCTCCATGGGCATACAACGCCTAGAAGTACGCGGGGACTCCAACCTTGCAATATCTCAAATAAACAGAGATTTCGATGCTAAAGATCCGAAGATGGCAGCATATCGTAACACAGTCATAAAAATGTCGGCCTGGTTCGAGGGACTCGAGTTCCATCATCTGGCTCGAGAAAGTAATCAAGCGGCGGATATTCTTGCTCGTATTGGCGCTAAGCGTGACCCCGTCCCACCTAATATTTTCCTGGAAAGGCTCTTTAAGCCATCTGTGGGGTGGCAGGGGAAAACAGCAATACTAGTCTGGAACCAAACATAATCCAAGATCCCAGAAACACCGACGTCATCGGGGGCTCAGCCATCGAAACAACATCGTCGGCGCATCTCATCATGGCAGTCATTGCCACATGGACCAAACCCTTCCTGGCCTACCTCAACAGGAAAGAGCTTCCCGAGGACCAGAATAAGGCCCGCTGCATTATCCGACGTTCAAAGGCCTACAAGGTTCATGATGGAGAACTCTGCAAAAAAAGCTCCACCGGAGTCCTTCAACGATGTATATCCGAGGAAGAGGGGCGACAGCTCTTGGCTGAAATTCATGCCGGACTCAGCGGTCACCACGCCGCAGCTCGGGCCCTTGGTAGCAAGGCCTTCCGTACAGGGTTTTATTGGCTGACAGCCCGAGCAGATACACAGGACCTTGTCGAACGTTGCATTGGATGCCAACTCTTCGCCAATCAAAGCCATATGCCCCCCATCGCCTTACAAACAATCCCCATCTGATGTAGAGCATCCTACGATCATCCCCATGTACACTCAAGCATACACCATTGGACACAAGGTGAACTCGCTCCTTTCTGAATCTTCCCTTTCCGCATGTAAGACATGGATGCTACTTCAAGCGTGGACCTTGTGCATACTCAGGTACACCCGAGGAGACCATGGAGATCCCAAGGACCAAGGCCAAGCGTGCACGGAAGTGAAGGAAGGAGAAGGAAGAAGGGCCAACTGCTACAGCGCCCGGACATCCGGCCCCAGCCCGGACATCCGGTCCCAGCCCCGGAAATCCAGCATCGACCATCCAGAGAGCACCGCAAAGGTCCACCGCAGCCCGGACATCAGGCCATCACCCCGGACATCCGGCTCCTCCCGAAGCCCCGGACATCCAGCCCCCTTCGCCCGGAAATCCGGCCCCTCCATCACCGAATGCATCTGGAAGACCCAGGCCAGCCCGGACATCCGGCCCGTCCCGAAGCCCCGGACATCCGGCCCCTGCCTGCGCGCAGAGTACGGGCCAAGGGCCCATGTATCCTCTCCCACTTACCCCTTCGTGGACCTAGACTATATATACTCCTCCACCTCCTCCTAGTTAGGGTTAGCGTTGTGATAGCTCATTTGAGAGATAGAGCTTTGCTCATCCATATCGGATCTACTCCACGAGAGAGACTGCGGCCCCTCTACGAAGAAGATCCACCTTGGATTCAAGACCCCTCATGGGAAGATCCCCTTGTGGATTCAAGACCTCCTCACGGAGAAGAACCGGTTACCTCTTGTATTGTCCGTTGTTGACTTTCGATCTTGTATCTCCCTTTGTGTTCATGGATCTAGTGCATGTGTGATCATTCTTGTTGGTTTGAGTGTTCTCTCATGTTTCCCCTCGTGATTCCCCTCGTTTTCTCCCTCGTGTTCTTCGTGTTCATCGCGGGATCCGCTCCTTTCGTGAAAGATCGGGCCACTAGGGTTCTACCCTACATCATCTTGGTATCATGAGCCACGTTGATCACGATTTCGGAGCCTCCCCCTTGTTTTCTAGCCTAATTTTGTTGTGTTCTTCCCCAATTTCGAAAATCCCCACCAAAAATAGCCCCAAATTTTTTGTGATTTGTTGGTTTGACGAAGTTTTGTTGAATTTGATCCATGGATTTGTTTGGTTTCGAGTGGATCTAGCATATCCCCACTTTTCCCCACTTTCCATCCACAAAATCCATCAAATCTTGCCCTTGGAATCATCAATTTCCGCCCCCAATTCGAAAATTTCCGCCCCAAACGAGATCTGGATTCGTCGGGCCGGACATCCGGGCCAAAGGCCGAACATCCGGGCCATCGGGCCGGACATCCGGCTCCTTGAATGCAAAATCCGCACGGTTCTGGACATACGCCCCCGGAAATCTGGCCCGAGCCCCGGATGTCCGGCCCGTGACATCTCAGCCATCCCCGTTTCACCGTTTTGTCCATAACTAATTCATCCGGAGTCTGATTTTCGTGTTCTTTAGCTCGTTGAAAAGCTATTGACATCCCCCTTCCAACAAAAATACTAGCATAACCATTTGACGCCATCAAAGTTTTGTAACTTTGGCATCCTTGCCTAGGGCTTCCACCACAACCTCCGCATAACCACCACCGACTTCCGCAACCTAACCAATTTTGTTCCCCGTCGCATTAGTGGTTGCTTGAGGAATGGTTTGAGTCTCCTAAGGTGTCTAGGCTACTTAGGGACGGTTGCTTCTTCATCAACCACCACCACCACTTCCGCATAGGCTTACCAACCATACACTTCCACCATCTCAACTTAACCCAATTTTGTTAGTGTTGTGAGTTGTGTCTCCTAAGGTGTTTCGGCTACTTAGGGACCGTGCTTTCAACTCCGACACCGTGTATAGCCAACCTTACCCTCCACTTCCGCATTGCCTACTCGCAAAACCCATCATTGCATTTCCGCAATTCCATTGAGCTTCCACAAAACCACCACCGCATTCCCGCTAACACCATTTGACGTTTGAGATTTTGAGTTCGCGGTTTTTCCGTTTCCTAAGGTGTTTCGGCTATTTAGGGACGAGTCACCATCATCTTGGTATCTCCATCAATATCACCGCCACTCATCATCGCCAAGGACGGTAACCTCCATATCATCTTGGTATCATGGTATCTCTCCATTGTATATTCCCTTGCCATTGCATTGATAACCCCTAGCCCATTTTGCGTTACTTGCCTATCGAGACTAGCCATTTGAGTATTGCCGGCAACGTTACTTGTGCACATTAGTGATCATCAAGCTACACCTCCCATTGCAATCATACCATATCATATTGGTATCATATCATCCCTTGTGCCATAAGATTGTTCCCGCATATACCCAATTGCTATCTTGGTTTGTGCATTTCGCATTGTGGCCATACAAAAAAAGAAAGGAGAATAAAGCTTTTAAGCAAAAGAGAAAGAGCAAAGAAGCTTGTAAGCAAGTGCCATAGAATCATACCACATTGCATAAGATTGTCATATCCGATCATCTTGGATCATACCACCGGAACATCATATACATAGTATAGTTGGGATAGAAGTTCATACATTTTGCATCTTATAGGTTGTGCACAAGTGTCGTCTCCGTCTATTGAGCAATCGTGCTAGCGTCTATCTTGAGTTGTGCAACACGAGCGTTTTCCGTGGATTCCACTTTTTGTGCTCATCCTTGGTTGCACGACCCCATTTATCTATCCGTGTGTGCGTTTCCGTGTGCCACTCATATTGCTGTTGGTCTACTTGTTACACTTGCGAATTTGTGAATCTCTTTCAACATTATTGACTCTTGCTAACATTTCGCATCAAATTTTTGTGCCACTATCCTCATAGAGCTCCACCATAAGCCTTATTTGTGTAGGTGTGAGAAACCAACAAGAATTGGTACCAATTGTGCTATTTCCTTGTCCACATTGGAGTGATCATTGATCCACTTTCAACTTCGGTCAAGGTACATTTGGTATTCGTTCTTCTCTTTCTACCACTCACATTTTTCTCTTGGAGTGATGGATAGGCAAGGCATTTCATCTCCGGTCTTCGACAACAATGACGGCGTGAACAACTACATCACCAAAGCATCAATCTTTGATCTACAATGACAAATGCAAGGCGCACAATCAAGATTGCGAGAGCGCATCGAGAACCTCTCCATTGACATTCGCCACTCCGAAGCGAGGAAAAGGGACTACATCGACAACAAGCTTTCCGCACAAAAGAAGGAGCAAGATGCAAGGATGGAGGAGATTCAGGCCTTGATCAAGTCTACTTCCCCTTTGTCATCTTCAAGGCGGCGGCGAGCACATCGATCCTCTTCGGAGCTCCCAAGCGATACAAGCACAAGTCGTCCACGTCCACATCTCCATGGCGACCACCATCACGTTCGTGATCCACCTCATCATGAAGGGCAAGTCACCTCCAAGCAACATGTGCACGACGACGACGAATGACATCTACAACGAGCTCAAGTGCGACAACGCCAACATCATCATGATGATGCTCCACAAGCGCCTACCTACAAGTCCCAGCAAGCCCTACTTCACGCCAAGTCCAAACTTCATGAGCACAAGAGAAGACCGCGAGACGAGCACCACCAAGACGGAGCTACGGCTACAACAACCACTTCGGCATCTTCGCCAAGTGCTATCAAGGCATCTTCGCCTTTGGACGTACGGCATCTTCGCCTACTTCCCGTGAGTTCGCCTACATTGACATCTTCACCAACGAGGCAACCACCTACGAGTGAGGGCGACACTTCCATCTTTGGAAGCCCCTCAAGGAAAATGGCCGAGCATGGGAAATTCCCTTCGGTCATAGAGACGAGCTACGATGTGCCACATCATATGGGCCTCCAACAACAAGACGGTGAGAAGAAGGTCGAGCTAGGGCCATCCCCTTCGACCACGGCGACGAGCATGAACCTCTTCAACCACTTGAAGACAACACCCATATTGGACTCATACTCTGAGTCAAGCTACGAGACCGCACATGAGACCTTATCTTTGGTCTTAGAGGAGAGTGATGTTGTGCCATCTTCGGCCTTCATCCACGGCTACAACTACGACATGATTGAGCATGGAGACATTTGCACCTACATCTCTCCGACACCCACATATAAAGAGATGCCCCAATTGCCATGTGAGGAAAGCCACCAACACATGAGTGACATGAGTGACTCCACCATACGTGACATTGAGAGCATTTTCTATGAGAGGATGAGTGTGACCACCACTAGCCCCACACTTGAGAGCATGCCACACATCCTATGTGAGGTTGAGAGCCATTTGAGTGACTCCACCAACCATATGAGTGAGAGCATCCGAGAGGGAGTGAGTGAGCCCCAACACTTAGTGAGTGAGGTAGTTGGCACGGCATGTGAGGCCACTTTGATTTCTAACGACTTAACCTCTACTCCTTGTGTGTTTTCTTCTTTGGTGCTAGGTCTCCTACATGATGACACGCCTATCCTCGACGAGTCCATACCTCCAATGGAGACAACGATGGCCATGGTGGACGATGATGCACCCCACACATGGTTCCATCAAGATGAAGATGACCACGACTTGGTCTTCGACACCTCACCTACAACACATGAGCGATGCTCCCAAGGTAACATAGGTGATGGTGCTTCTCTTGTCCCACTAGTGGACTATTTTATGAATGATTGCTTGCATGATGTTGACACACCTATACCCATGCTTCATGCTAGTGCGACTTCTTCATGTCATGACTTACCAATATATGATGAATATGATGACGAGCATGTCGAGTTGCCTAGTTGTGATGCTATGCTCCATAGGATATCATGTGAAAATTCGTTTGGTCACATCATGTTTGACAATCCATTAACCTTGTCATATGCTATGAGTGAGATGCCCATATTGCATCATTTCAATCTCAACATAGTGACTATGCATGCCCCATTATCATAAATCCCATTTGCACTTATGGCATAGATGACGAGATGATGGTCATTGGCTTTTGTTTCTCTTGCGATGATATTGCTATGCTTCCTTTACATGATTTGCGCAATTCATCTACTATGCCATGCCATGAAAATTATTGTGTATTGCATGATTACACCCCTTGTGTGCACCATATGCATACCATTCCTCACAATGCTCTAGATATTTCCCATGATGCATTACCCAATTTGAGTCTCCATTATGCTATACATAACAACAAACCTATCATGATGGATGACATGTTTCTATATCATGCATCTCATTTATTTGAGCATTGGCTATTTTGTGCTAACCGACACATGCATGTGTGCATCATGATGGATGATGTGTACATCTACCACGTACACACAATTTTCCCTTTGCCTTTGTTTTGTGTAGGTACTCACGTATACTCATCAACCTCTCAATCCCAAGAGTTGACGAAACGAGGTCTTGAGAGCAAAGATGACTTGGGATCCCGTGAACTATCCTTCCCACCGCTCTCTTCGCATAACAACTACGTGCATCTCTCTCACTTGGCTCTCACACGGCTATGGGCTATATACCGCTTGTCACTTCATGCTCATTTTACCGTGTTCACTTTGCATGCTATGCTTGCTTCTATGACTTTGCCATGCAATTGTGACCCTTGCTTGCATCTACCCATGATTCACAATTCTGCTACTCCTATGTGTATTTGCATGCTTGGTGGAGATCCTTGTTGCTATTGCCATGTTTATCATGTGCCTCATGCTATTGATGCTATTTTGCTCATATCATCCTTTCATGCTTGTGCTATGTCATGTGAATTATTCATGCACACTATTTGCACCCATCACATGTTTGTTATGATTCCCCCTAGTATGTTGAATCTTCGCACTACTAGCTCACACCACTTGATTGCTATGATTGCTTGCTTTGTCGCATCACCCATGTTCCATTATTACTTGCTTTCTTGGGTTGATGACGTATATGTTCATGCCTCTCACATGATATATTTTGTTCATTGTCGCTTGCCTCCAATTGTTGCATCTATTGATCGTGGAGACTTGGACACTTTACTTGTGATGCATGCTTGCTTGATTGAGCCTATTGTATTTGGTTGTTCTCGCATCATATGCCTCCATACCATGAAATGCTCCCTTGTCCTTTCTTATGATGAGCATGATGCATACACTTGTTGGGTATCTTACCACACGAATGATAGGTTTTGCACTTCCGCTAACCTCATTTGTTTTTCCGAGTGTTTGTTATGTTCTTTCATTTTGAAGGATTCACAAGGCGATACCGTCATGAGACAATTTGGTCATGTGAAGGCATACACGATGTGCAACACCAACATTTGCGAGAATCTCCTAAAGGTGAACTCTTTCCCTTTAAGCCATCCTCAAATATGCATATTGGATGGGTCACTCTTTCATTGTTGTTTCCTTCTTCTTGTCTACATGTTACATCTATTGGATGGAGGACCGACATTGGAGATGGAACCCATGGACCTTCAAGTTGAGGAGCGCTCCGACTTATTGGATGCACCTTCAAACCTCCACTCATGCCACGACATCGAGCATTGGTATACCAACACCTCCATATTTGTTGATTGTGTTCACACATGTCATGCTCGATGGACATATCATACACATGACAAATTTGCATCTTATGCATGGATTGACTCACATCATGATTGCCTTGTTGCATCTTGTATTCCCATGTCATCCATGATATATGAGCTTGTGCATTTCCTTAGCAAATTTATTGTGATCTTCCTTGATGGCATATTCATGCATCATGATCATATTGCCTACCATCAATTGCATGATAACTTATTCATACTGAGCATCCATTGCCATATTCATGTTGTTGATAAACCGTCTCTCTATGACATCATTTTGCACCGTGGTTGCATTGATCGTATTCACAACACATTTGTGTGCGCAATGAATGTTTTTTCTCCCATGAATGCTTTGCATACCATTCCATATCTTTTGGATAAGCTTCATGCACCTTGTAATGACCAATCTTATTGCACGGACTCTTTCTTACTTCATGGACACTTTGTGTGCGCTAACCAACGTATTTCATGGACACCTTGGAGTACTTGGATTGCGCAATGTCTTCAACTTCGTCCAACTACAAGTCTATCCACGACAACCGTTTCCATGGTGATGAGGATCATGATCCAAGGTCGGATCTTTCCCAAGGGAGGGGAGATGATGCGGAGCAACCTACGATCATCCCCATGTACACTCGAGCATACGCCATTGGACACAAGGTGAACTCGCTCCTTTCTGAATCTTCCCTTTCCGCATGTAAGATATGGATGCTACTTCAAGCGCGGACCTTGTGCATACTCAGGTACACCCGAGGAGACCATGGAGAGCCCAAGGACCAAGGCCAAGCGTGCACGGAAGTGAAGGAAGGAGAAGGAAGAAGGGCCAGCTGCTACAGTGGCCGGACATCCGGCCCCAGCCCGGACATCTGGCCCGAGCCCCGAAAATCCGGCATCGGCCATCCAGAGAGCACCGCAAAGGTCCACCGCAGCCCGGACATTGGCCATCACCCCGGACATCCGGCTCCTCCCGAAGCCCCGGACATCGGCCCCCTTTGCCCGGAAATCCGGCCCCTCCATCATCGAATGCATCTGGAAGACCCAGGCCATCCCGAACATCCGGCCCGTCCCGAAGCCCCAGACATCCGGCCCCTGCCTGCGCGCAGAGTACGGGCCAAGGTCCCATGTATCCTCTCCCACTTACCCCTTTGTGGACCTAGACTATATATACTCCTCCACCTCCTCCTAGTTAGGGTTAGCGTTGTGATAGCTCATTTGAGAGATAGAGCTTCGCTCATCCATATCGAATCTACTCCACGAGAGAGACCGCGGCCCCTCTACGGAGAAGATCCACCTTGGATTCAAGACCCCTCACGGGAATACCCCCTTGTGGATTCAAGACCTCCTCGCGGAGAAGAACCGGTTACCTCTTGTATCATCCGTTGTTGACTTTGGATCTTGTATCTCCCTTTGTGTTCATGGATCTAGCACATGTGTGATCATTCTTGTTGGTTTGAGTGTTCTCTCGTGTTTCCCCTCGTGATTCCCCTCGTTTTCCCCCTCGTGTTCTTCGTGTTCGTCGCGGGATCTGCTCCTTTTGTGAAAGATCGGGCCACTAGGGTTCTACCCTACATCACCATCACTTGGCCTTTTGCGGTCTGGGGACTCGATATGGTTGGACCCCTTAAAGGGGGAAGCCATAAGAAAAAATATCTGCTAGTTATGGTGGACAAATTCACTAAGTGGATAGAGGCTAAGCCGGTCAAAATAGTTGAGTCTGGCCCGGTGATAGACTTCATATCCGTTGTTGTGCACCGTTATGGTGTCCCACACTGCATCATCACTGACAACGGCTCCAATTTCATAGCCGACGAGGTAAAAACCTGGTGTACTAATCTAGGTATTAAACTCGATTACGCCTCCGTCTACCACCCACAAACCAAATGTCAAGTCGAACGAGCCAACGGCCTTATTATGAGCGGCATCAAGCCCAAACTAGTGCGGTCTTTGAAAGAATCAGACAAGCACTGGGTTGAGGAGCTCGACTCCGTACTCTGGGGGCTGCGGACCACGCCCAACCGCACTACCGGATACACACCTTTCTTCATGGTGTATGGCGCAGAGGCCGTATTGCCCTGCAATATTATTCACACTCACCTCGAGTGTGTACGTACGAAGAGAGAGAAGCCGAGCTTGATCGGCAGGATGGCCTAGATGCCATGGAGGAGGAACGCGATGTCGCAAAAGCCCGTTCAGCATTTTACCAACAGCAGGCTCGAAGATATCAAAGCAGAGAAGTACGGGCCAAGACTTACAACATTGGCGAACTCGTTCTACGCCTGCCGGAGAAGAAAAAGTACAAACTCAGGCCCAAATGGGAGGGTCTCTTCATAATTGACGAAGTTCTCGCCGGAGGAGCGTACTGTCTTTGCGATGCATCAGACAATCGCCTCGAGCCGAACCCTTGGAACGCGGCTAGACTCTGAAGATTCTATGCCTAGCGCCAAACCCCTTGTTCGTCTCCTCCTCCCCTGTAGTTTCCATTATTTTTTTCTCTCTTTTCCGATTATTTTCTTCTTTCTTGCTTTAATGCTTTGGTACGGCTAGACCGCACACCATCGACACATACATCTCTAAATATGTACGTCACTCGTACCTGGGGGCTTCTCGGACAGAAGTTCTTGTCATTCCTTGAGCATTAAGCTCCTCACATATGAGTGTTCCATGTGTATCTTTTCGTTGCCACTACATGCATCGATATGACTTAAGTTTTGGCCAAGCTGGGTTGCCTGGCTCCTGTGCTTATGCCCTACGTTCCCATTAGTTCGGCTAGGGCATAAAGGGAGCACCTCTGCGATTGTTACTGTTGGGTCATCCGGATGTGTACCTCAGACTAGGTGAAGCCGAAAGCTAGCATTCTTAAGGGAATATTCGGTCGGTGAATTAAAGATGATTTCTAAACTCACTCCATTGTGCACCCCCAGAAGTTATACAAACTATGGTGCTCGCATCACAATTCGGACATGTACATTAAATGCATACACACCCAGGGAAAGGAACCCTTAAAGGAACTATTCTCCCTGGAAGATGTTTCTTATGGTATCAAGGTAATATAACATAGCTAGCCGGATACAACTTGTCTGTTCAAGCAACTATGACCCCTACGCCTAGTTTTCCAGGCATACCCTGGCCTATTCGGCCGCGACGGTATTCGTAAACACTCCGCACCTTCGGGTCCGGAGGTTGAAGCGAAAAGGTCTGCCATGACAAATGATATACAATTTAGCTAGATGAGGAAAGTACACCGTCACTTGGGCTCGAACACCTCTTCCTCTACACCTTCCAACAGGCAGTCTAACTTGCAATCCTGTTGAGAATATTTGGCAGCCACCTCTACTTGGTCATATACTATACTAACGGGAATTTCTTCCCCATTCGGCCCTACCGGTCCAACAAGAGCCATGTGATTGGGATCCAGCTTGGTATATGATATAGACCGAACCTCGAGGTGAGGTCCGATCCGTTATTGCAGCCCGATCTTTCACGGTACTCCACCTTTAGTAACAGTAACCTCTCACCCGCGCACGCGATGTACACGAAGTAGAGGGTTTGAACCTTGTAGCTCAGCACGAGAGAAACAATCTGGATGACGGCACCTCACGCGCAAAACAATTTCCTCACAGAAATCGCAACAAAGAGGTTTTCTAAAGCTACCTCAAAAACTTGATACGGGTGTCTACCCCTGAAAACACATCTGTCTATTTCTTATCAAAATATAACCTATCCTTTTACATGGCCGTTCAAGGACTAAATATACTAGTATAGCTAACTTGCATAAGAAGTTGACCGTGCAAAATCTTCTAACTGTCAACCTAACCACTAAGGAAGGAAATCTGATCATGTGCTTAATTTTAGCAGGTAACCAGTACAGATTAAATACGAAAATAACTAAACACAATTCATTTGGTGGTCCCCATCCGATATCTCTCAGGCAAAGTAATTCCCACCATTGAAACCTGTTGACGTACGCATCTTGCTCCGGCGGTCTTGATCGTGAGAAATAGTAGCTAATTAGGATTCTTTGATTAATCTCATTAAAAAATATTTCTTGTGCATGCATAGCCGGGTCAAGTTCTGGACGTGACAACCAAAAGAAACAGCCAAATTCCTGTTCACCTTGATCAAACATACATGCCTGGGACTTCTTCTCTTCCTTTGCTAATACTGTAGCATCTACTAGTATTTCATATTTTGGCAGAACACCAACTATTGACTCTGCTTTAATCTTCTCTTGATCAGGATGCCACGTATTTTGTAAAGCATCATCTTGCATACAAATACTGACCAAAGCTTTGTCTGCCTCATTATCTTCACTGAACTGAAAATAATCAGGAGCGTAAATATTTTGCCTTATTGATTTCTCGACATCACTAGCATCACCCATGTCCGTATCATCCTCTCCTCCTTGAAACAAAATCGTCCTCGATTTCAAGTCAATCTCTTCACCAATAGCAGATGGAGTGATGACCAGAAAATTTTCAGGAGCTTCAACCTTCTTCTTCTTTACTTTTGATGCAGCTTGAGCAATATCTCGTGTCTTCCGATCAGCCATATACTTCTCCGTTGTGTATGAATCAAGTGATATGTATTTTTTCCCCACGTACAAAAGAAAATTCTCCAACCGAATGATATGTCAATTGTCTTTTATCCGTCCATGGTTTTCCTAGCATTACCGAACATGTATGCATGTGCATAGGAAGCACATCGCACAAAACTAGATCACCATATCCGCATAAATTGAACCGTACCTCGACGCGATGCATAATCTTGACAAACTGATTCTTCCACCAAAGCTCGTATGGTTCTGGATGTTCCATCAAAGGTAGGTTAAAAGCATCAACCATAGTCTGACTCACCAAATTCATACTGGAATAGCAATTTACCAATGTTGCACAACTCGCCGGCCCGACGAGCACACGCGTGAAGCATTGGTACCAAGGCAAGGCACGCAATGGATCCTTCTCCATCGACATCATCATTTGCGAGCTACAATCTTTCATCATGATAAAAAAATCAATTGTAACTCGAAGAAAAAATTGTACTGTGAACAACCTTTGCTCTGATACCAACTGATATAGACCGAACCTCGAGGTGAGGTCTGATCCGTTATTGCGGCCCGATCTTTCACGGTACTCCACCTTCAGTAAAAGTAACCTCTCGCCCGCGCACATGATGTACACGAAGTAGAGGGTTTGAACCTTGCGGCTCAGCACGAGATAAATAATCTGGACGACGGCACCTCACGCACAAAACAATTTCCTCACAGAAATCGCAACAAAGAGGTTTTCTAAAGCTACCTCAAAAACTTGATACGGGTGTCTACCCTTGAAAACACATCTGTCTATTTCATATCAAAATATAACCTATCCTTTTACATGGTCGTTCAAGGACTAAATATACTAGTATAGCTAACTTGCATAAGAAGTTGACCATGCAATATCTTCTAACTGTCGACCTAACCACTAAGGAAGGAAATCTGATCACGTGCTTAATTTTAGCAGGTAACCAGTACAGATTAAATACGAAAATAACTAAACACAATTCATTTGGTGGCCCCCATCCGATATCTCTCAGGCAAAGTAATTCCCACCATTGAAACCTGTTGATGTACGCATCTTGCTCCGGCGGTCTTGATCATGAGAAATAGTAGCTAATTAGGATTCTTTGATTAATCTCATTAAAAAATATCTCTTGTACATGCATAGCCGGGTCATAGCCGGGTCAAGCTCTGGACGTGACAACCAAAAGAAACAGCCAAATTCCTGTTCACCTTGATCAAACGTACATGCATGGGACTTCTTCTCTTCCTTTGCTAATACTATAGCATCTACTAGTATTTCATATTTTGGCAGAACACCAACTATTGACTCTGCTTTAATCTTCTCTTGATCAGGATGCCACGTATTTTGTAAAGCATCATCTTACGTACAAATACTGACCAGAGCTTTGTCTGCCTCATTATCTTCACTCAACTGAAAATAATCAGGAGCGTAAATATTTCGCCTTATTGATTTCTCGACATCACTAGCATCACCCATGTCCGCATCAGTATATCACGTCTTCACCATGGCACAGGCCTCGCGCGCACCCTCTCGGCAGGTAGATATCTTCCATAGCCGGATACGCCGCCGCGCTCCCTTGAACAACTCTACTAGCTTCTCCATGCTTCCTGGAGGGGAGTCGGATGGCCATAAAGCCTTGACTACACTCCGCATAGCCTGCCGAGCTTGCTCATGCAACTGTGATAGCCCTTGCAGAAGATCATTCGATGATCCGGACACTTCCTCTTCGGGGCGGTTCATCAATACATCTGCAATTACAGCTATATCAGCTACCGTTACCTCCAAACTACTACTCCCTCCGTTCCGAATTACTTGTCGCAGGTATGGATGTATCTAGATGTATTTTAGTTCTATATACATCCATTTCTGCGACGAGTAATTTGGAACGGAGGGAGTATAAGATAAAAGCGGCAACGTACTAAATATGCCGACACGAAGCTTCTTGTTCTCCTTCACAGAGTCGGCTAGCTTCGCTCGCACATCTTTCAGTTCTTCGCCCAGTTTGGTGTTCGAATCCTGGAGTTTCTTTTTCTCTTCAACGACCTTTGTCAATACACGCTCGCCTGCTGCTAGAAGCTTTTTGGCTCCATGTTCTTTGCTTCGAGCGGCGTCCAGCTGCTCTCGTACTTGATCTAATGACCCAACACAAATATTAGAACCCAGATTCACACTATCGGTGTATCATTATGAATTTTCGATAGAGGAAAATATTACAGGGAGATGCCTTGTATTTCTCCAATTCGGCATTGGCAGCAAGCAGCTAGCGCTGACACTTTTGTAGTTCCTGAGCTAGTTGGGTATTCCTCTCTGTAAGCACCTGGTCGTACATTGATCCTTAAATCAGTTGCTTCAACTACTTTAAGTCTCGGGGCCTACTGGCATATGGTTATCACAGTCATACAAAGCGAATTTACCTGCACATCTTTCAAATGTTGCTTTGTGGCCCTGTTAATCCCATCTCGAGCAGCCTGGATGTATGCATCGGCTGAGTTGAAGGCGTTAAACGACTCTTCTGAAAAGCCAGGGTCTTGTAAAAGGGCCCGGCGGCGCCGATGATTCATGGCACTCTCCACTTCCGAGTTGGTGATGGATACATCATCCAAGTCCTCGGCTGGAGGACAGTCCGGCGTCGCCCCTGCATTAGCCCCCGTCTACACGGCAGGATTTGAATCCTGGACGCGGGAAGTACGGTCGCTCGAACCTCCAGATATAGTACGGCGCACCGTCCTCCTGACACATGGAAAACGGGAAGGTCACGGTTGGACATGACTGCTTGGGTGTGGGTTGGCGAATTCATACCACTTCGATGAAGGCACGGCTGTGTCTTCTTTTGCTTTCCTCTTGGAAGGCTGGCCCGGCGCGGGAGCCGATCTCTTCGAAATCTCCGAGTGTCTCCCCTGTGAAGCACGATACAGTGCGGTGGGTGAGGCAGAATAAGTGCACTCTTTTAGAGAAGGTGTTTCTTAATTATTTACATGTGAAGCAGGAAGAAGGCCAGGATAGTCGGCGGTGATGGCCTCTTCTGTGCCATCATAGCTTGTATGGTAAAACACTACCCCTGCAAGCACCACGAATATATCTAGATCCTCTTCAAACCCAGGATCTAGCTCCCGGTTGTGGATCTCCGGCTGTGGGGCAGGACAATGAAGTCCTTCGGTGACCTTCCGCCAGTGCTGTCATAAACAGACTTGAAATTTATCAAAAATAATCCAGAAGGGGAATGAGTGGAATAGAGGGGTCGAAACTTACCCAACTGGGAGGATCATACATAGAATATCCATCTCTTCTCTTAATGCGAAGGAACTCCTCTTCCTCCCCTTTAAACAGCTCGGCCAATATTTTGGCCAGAGCGGCGGGGGTATCCGGACCCTTTCGGCCGTAGCGGGAGGCATCATCCTCTCCATTATAGTGCCACATGGGAAGCCCTCTGTATTGTAGTGGCTGAACCCCACGCACTATGGAGATCGCTGAAGGAAATATGCCCTAGAGGCAATAATAAAGTTATTATTTATTTCCTTATATCATGATAAATGTTTATTATTCATGCTAGAATTGTATTAACCGGAAACATAATACATCTGTGAATACATAGACAAACAGAGTGTCACTAGTATGCCTCTACTTGACTAGCTCGTTAATCAAAGATGGTTATGTTTCCTAACCATGGACAAAAGAGTTGTTATTTGATTAACGAGGTCACATCATTAGTTGAATGATCTGATTGACATGACCCATTCCATTAGCTTAGCACCCGATCGTTTAGTATGTTGCTATTGCTTTCTTCATGACTTATACATGTTCCTATGACTATGAGATTATGCATCTCCCGTTTGCCGGAGGAATACTTTGGGTGCTACCAAACGTCACAACGTAAATGGGTGATTATAAAGGAGCATTACAGGTGTCTCCAAAGGTAGATGTTGGGTTGGCGTATTTCGAGATTAGGATTTGTCACTCCGATTGTCGGAGAGGTATCTCTGGGCCCTCTCGGTAATGCACATCACCTAAGCCTTGCAAGCATTGCAACTAATATGTTAGTTGTGAGATGATGTATTACGGAACGAGTAAAGAGACTTGCCGGTAACGAGATTGAACTAGGTATTGGGATACCGACGATCGAATCTCGGGCAAGTAACATACCGATGACAAAAGGAACAACGTATGTTGTTATGCGGTCTGACCGATAAAGATCTTCGTAGAATATGTAGGAGCCAATATGGGCATCCAGGTCCCGCTATTGGTTATTGACTGGAGACGTGTCTCGGTCATGTCTACATTGTTCTCGAACCATAGGGTCCGCACGCTTAAGGTTTCGATGACAGTTATATTATGAGTTTATGAGTTTTGATGTACCGAAGGAGTTCGGAGTCCCGGATGAGATCAGGGACATGACGAGGAGTCTCGAAATGGTCGAGACGTAAAGATCGATATATTGGACGACTATATTCGGACATCGGAAAGGTTCCGAGTGATTCGGGTATTTTTCGGAGTACCGGGTAGTTACGGGAGAAGTAATGGGCCTTGATGGGCTTTAGTGGGAAGAGGAAAAAGGCTGCTGCGCCCCCCCCCCCTCCTCTCTAGTCCGAATTGGACTAGGGAAAAGGGGGCCGGCCACCTTTCCTACTCCTCCACTTCCTTCTTCCTTCCTCCCCTCTTAATGGACTCCTACTAGGACTTGGAGTCCTAGTAGGACTCCCATCCTGGCCGCACCAATAGCCTTGGCCGGCCTCCTCCTCCTCCATCCTTTATATACTGAGGCAGGGGGCACCCCATAGACACACAAGTTGATCATTGAGATCGTTCCTTAGCCGTGTGCGGTGCCCCCTGCCACCATATTCCACCTTGATCATATCGTTGTAGTGCTTAGGCGAAGCCCTGCGTCGGTAGAACATCAAGATCGTCACCACGCCGTCGTGCTGACGAAACTCCTCCCCGAAGCTTTGCTGGATCGGAGCCCGGGGATCGTCATCGAGCTGAACGTGTGCTAAGAACTCGGAGGTGCCGGAGTAACGGTGCTTGGATCGGTCGGATCGGGAAGAAGACGTACGACTACTTCCTCTACATTGTGTCAACGCTTCCGTTGCGATCTACAAGGGTACGTAGATCAGACTCTCCCCCTCGTTGCTATGCATCACCATGATCTTGCGTGTGCGTAGGAATTTTTTTGAAATTACTACGTTCCCCAACAGTGGTATCAGAGCCTAGGTTTTATGGTTTGATGTTATATGCACGAGTAGAACACAAGTGAGTTGTGGGCGATATAAGTCATACTGCCTACCAGCATGTCATACTTTGGTTCGGCGGTATTGTTGGATGAAGCGGCCCGGACCGACATTACGCGTACACTTACGCGAGACCGGTTTCCCCGACGTGCTTTGCACATAGGTGACTTGCGGGTGACTGTTTCTCCAACTTTAGTTGAACCGAGTGTGGCTACGCCCGGTCCTTGCGAAGGTTAAAACAGAGTTTATTTTACAAACTATCGTTGTGGTTTTGATGCGTAGGTAAGATTGGTTCTTGCTAAGCCCGTAGCAGCCACGTAAAATTTGCAACAACAAAGTAGAGGACGTCTAACTTGTTTTTGCAGGGCATGTTGTGATGTGATATGGTCAAAACGTGATGAGTTATAAGTTGTTGTATAAGATGATCATGTTTTGTTGAAGTTATCGGCAACTGGCAAAAGCCTTATGGTTGTCTGTCTATTGCATAAGACGCAAGCGCCCAATAATTGCTTTACTTTATCGCTATGCGATAGCAATAGTTGCAAGAGCAATAGTTGGTGAGATGACCATGTGATGACATATTGATATAGATCAAGATTGTGGAGATCATGATGTCATGCCGGTGACGATGGAAATCATGACGATGCTTTGGAGATGGAGATCAAAGGCACAAGATGATGATGACCATATCATGTCACATATTTTGATTGCATGTGATGTTTATCTTTTTATGCATCTTATCTTGCTTTGATTGACGGTAGCATTATAAGATGATCTCTCACTAAATTATCAAGAAGTGTTCTCCCTGAGTATGCACCGTTGCCAAAGTTCGTCGTGCCCAGACACCACGTGATGATCGGGTGTGATAAGCTCTACGTCCATCTACAACGGGTGCAAGCCAGTTTTGCACACGCAGAGTACTCAGGTTAAACTTGACGAGCCTAGCATATGCAGATATGGCCTCGGAACACGGAGACCGAAAGGTCGAGCGTGAATCATATAGTAGATATGATCAACATAATGATGTTCACCATTGAAAACTACTCTATCTCACGTGATGATCGGTTATGGTTTAGTTGATTTGGATCACGTGATCACTTAGAGGATTAGAGGGATGTCTATCTAAGTGGGAGTTCTTAAGTAATATGATTAATTGAACTTTAATTTATCATGAACTTAGTTCTGGTAGTATTAGCATATCTATGTTGTAGATCAATAGCTCCCGTTGTTGCTTTCATATGTTTATTTTGATATGTTCCTAGAGAAAATTGTGTTGAAAGATGTTAGTAGCAATGATACGGATTGGATCCGTGATCTGAGGTTTATCCTCATTGCTGCATAGAAAAATTATGTCCTTGATGCACCGCTAGGTGACAGACCTATTGCAGGAGGAGATGCAGACGTTATGAACGTTTGGCTAGCTTAATATGATGACTACTTGATAGTTTAGTGCACCATGCTTAATGGCTTAGAATCGGGACTTCAAAGACGTTTTGAACGTCATGGACCATATGAGATGTTCCAGGAGTTGAAGTTAATATTTCAAGCAAATACCCGAGTTGAGAGATATGAAGTCTCCAACAAGTTCTATAGCTAAAAGATGGAGGAGAATCGCTCAACTAGTGAGCATGTGCTCAGATTGTCTGGGTACTACAATCGCTTGAATCAAGTGGGAGTTAATCTTCCAGATAAGATAGTGATTGACAGAATTCTCTAGTCACCATCGCCAAGTTAGTAGAACTTTGTGATGAACTATGATATGCAAGGGATAACGGAAACGATTCCCAAGCTCTTCGTGATGCTGAAATCGACGAAGGTAGAAATCAAGAAAAACATCAAGTGTTGATGGTTGACAAGACCACTAGTTTTAAGAAAAGGGAAAAAGGGAAGAAGGGGAACTTCAAGAAGAATGGCAAGCAAGTTGCTACTCAAGTGAAGAAGCCCAAGTCTGGTCCTAAGCCTGAGACTAAGTGCTTCTACAGCAAAGGGACTGGTCACTGGAAGCGGAACTGCCCCAAGTATTTGGCGGATAAGAAGGATGGCAAAGTGAACAAAACTATATTTGATATACATGTTATAGATGTGTGCTTTACTAGTGTTTATAGCAACCCCTCAGTATTTGATATTGGTTCAGTTGCTAAGAGTAGTAACTCGAAACAAGAGTTGCAGAATAAACAGAGACTAGTTAAGGATGAAGTGACGATGTGTGTTGGAAGTAGTTCCAAGATTGATATGATCATCATCGCACACTCCCCTATACTTTCAGGATTAGTGTTGAACTTAAATAAGTGTTATTTGGTTTTTGCGTTGAGCATGAATATGATTTGATCATGTTTATTGCAATACGGTTATTCATTAAAGTCAGAGAATAATTGTTGTTCTGTTTACATGAATAAAACCTTAGATGGTCATACACCCAATGAAACAAGTTCGTTGGATCTCGATCGTAGTGATACACATATTCATAATATTGAAACCAAAAGATGCAAAGTTAATAATGATAGTGCAACTTATTTGTGGCACTGCCGTTTAGGTCATATTGGTATAAAGCGCATGAAGAAACCCCATGCTGATGGGCTTTCGGAATCACTTGATTATGAATCACTTGATGCTTGCGAACCATGCCTTTTGGGCAAGATGACTAAAACAACATTCTCCGGAACAATGGAGCAAGCAACAGATTTGTTGGAAATCATACATATTGATGTATGTGGTCCGATGAATATTTAAGGCTTGCAGCGGGTATCATTATTTTCTGACCTTCATAGATGATTTAAGCAGATATGGGTATATCTACTTAATGAAATAGAAGTCTGATACATTTGAAAAGTTCATATAATTTCAGAGTGAAGTGGAAAATCATCGTAACAAGAAAATAAAGTTTATACGATCTGATCGTGGAAAAGAGTATTTGAGTTATGAGTTTGGTCTTCAGTTAAAACAATGTGAAATATTTTCACTACTCACGCCACCTGGAACACCACAGCATAATGGTGTGTCCGAACGTCATAACCGTACTTTATTGGATATAGTGCAATCTATGATGTTTCTTACCGATTTACCACTATCGTTTTTGGGGTCATGCATTAGAGATAGCTGCATTCACGTTAAAAAGGGGCACCATCTATATCCGTCGAGACGACACCTTATGAACTATGGTTTGGCAAGAAACCAAAGTTGTTGTTTCTTGAAGTTTGGGGTTGCGATGCTTATGAGAAAAAGTTTCATCCTGATAAGCTCAAACCCAAATCGGAGAAATATGTCTTCATAGGATACCCAAAGGAGACTGTTGGGTACACCTTCTATCACAGATCCTAAGGCAAGATATTTGTTGCTTATAATGAATCCTTTCTAGAGAAGGAGTTTCTCTTGAAAGAAGTGAGTGGGAGGAAAGTAGAAAACTTGATAAGGTAATTGTACCTTCGACCTTATTGGAAAGTAGTTCATCACAAAAAACTGTTCTTGTGACTACTACACCAATTAGTGAGGAAGCTAATGATGATGATCATGTAACTTCAGATCAAGTTACTACCGAATCTCGTAGGTAAACCAGAGTGAGATCCACACCAGAGTGGTACGGTAATCCTGTTCTGGAGGTCATGTTACTTGACCATGACGAACCTATGAACTATGAGGAAGCGATGATGAGCCCAAATTCCGCAAAATGGTTTGAGGCCATGAAATCTGAGATATGATCCATGTATGAGAACAAAGTTTGGACTTTGGTTGACTTGCCCGATGATCGGCAAGCAATTGAGAATAAATGGATCTTCAAGAGGAAGACGGACGCTGATAGTAGTTTTACTATCTACAAAGCTAGAATTGTCGCAAAAGGTTTTCGACAAGTTCAAGGTGTTGACTACGATGAGAGCTTCTCACTCGTATCTATGCTTGAGTCTGTCCGAATCATGTTAGTAATTGCCGCATTTTATGAAATCTGGCAAACGGATAAACAAAACTGCATTCCTTAATGGATTTATTAAAGAAGAGTTGTATATGATGCAACCAGAAGGTTTTGTCAATCCGAAAGGTGCTAACAAAATGTGCAAGCTCCAGCGATCCATCTGTGGACTGGTGCAAGCATCTCGGAGTTGGAATATACGCTTTGATAAGTTGATCAAAGCATATAGTTTTATACAGACTTGCGGTGAAGTCTGTATTTACGAGAAAGTGAGTAGGAGCACTACAGCATTTCTGATAAGTATATGTGAATGACATATTGTTGATCAGAAATAATGTAAAATTATTCTGTAAAGCATAAAGGAGTGTTTGAAAGGAGTTTTTCAAAGAAAGACTTCGGTGAAGCTGCTTACATATTGAGCTTCAAGATCTATAGAGATAGATCAAGACGCTTGATAAGTTTTTTCAATGAGTACATACCTTGACAAGATTTTGAAGTAGTTCAAAATGGAGCAGTCAAAGAAAGAGTTCTTGCCTGTATTACAAGGTGTGAAGTTGAGTAAGACTCAAAGCCCGACCACGGCAGAAGATAGAAAGAGAATGAAAGTCATTCCCTATGCCTTGGCCATAGGTTCTATAAAGTATGTCATGCTGTATACCAGATCTATTGTATACCCTGCATTGATTTGGCAAGGGAGTACAATAGTGATCTAGGAGTAGATCACTGGACAGCGGTCAGAATTATCCTTAGTGAAATAAGGATATGTTTCTCGATTATGGACGTGACAAAAAGGTTCGTCGTAAAGGGTTACGTCAATGCAAGTTTTTGACACTGATCCAGATGAATCTAAAGTCTCAATCTGGATACATATTGAAAGTGGGAGCAATTAGCTAGAGTAGCTCCGTGTAGAGCGTTGTAGACATAGAACTTGCAAAATACTTACGGATCTGAATGTGACAGACCCGTTGACTAAAATTATCTCACAAGCAAAACATGATCACACCTTAGTACTCTTTGGGTGTTAATCACATAGATATGTGAACTAGATTACTGACTCTAGTAAACCATTTGAGTGTTGGTCACATGACGATGTGAACTATGGGTGTTAATCACATGGTGATGTGAACTATTGCTGTTAAATCACATGGCGATGTGAACTAGATTATTGACTCTAGTGCAAGTGGGAGACTGAAGGAAATATGCCCTAGAGGCAATAATAAAGTTATTATTTATTTCCTTATATCATGATAAATGTTTATTATTCATGCTAGAATTGTATTAACCGGAAACATAATACATGTGTGAATACATAGACAAACAGAGTGTCACTAGTATGCCTCTACTTGACTAGCTCATTAATCAAAGATGGTTATGTTTCCTAACCATGGACAAAAGAGTTGTTATTTGATTAACGAGGTCACATCATTAGTTGAATGATCTGATTGACATGACCCATTCCATTAGCTTAGCACCCGATCGTTTAGTATGTTGCTATTGCTTTCTTCATGACTTATACATGTTCCTATGACTATGAGATTATGCATCTCCCGTTTGCCGGAGGAACACTTTGGGTGCTACCAAACGTCACAACGTAAATGGGTGATTATAAAGGAGCATTACAGGTGTCTCCAAAGGTAGATGTTGGGTTGGCGTATTTCGAGATTAGGATTTGTCACTCCGATTGTTGGAGAGGTATCTCTGGGCCCTCTCGGTAATGCACATCACCTAAGCCTTGCAAGCATTGCAACTAATATGTTAGTTGTGAGATGATGTATTACGGAACGAGTAAAGAGACTTGCCGGTAACGAGATTGAACTAGGTATTGGGATACCGACGATCGAATCTCGGGCAAGTAACATACCGATGACAAAAGGAACAACGTATGTTGTTATGCGGTCTGACCGATAAAGATCTTCGTAGAATATGTAGGAGCCAATATGGGCATCCAGGTCCCGCTATTGGTTATTGACTGGAGACGTGTCTCGGTCATGTCTACATTGTTCTCGAACCGTAGGGTCCGCACGCTTAAGGTTTCGATGACAGTTATATTATGAGTTTATGAGTTTTGATGTACCGAAGGAGTTCGGAGTCCCGGATGAGATCGGGGACATGACGAGGAGTCTCGAAATGGTCGAGACGTAAAGATCGATATATTGGACGACTATATTCGGACATCGGAAAGGTTCCGAGTGATTCGGGTATTTTTTGGAGTACCGGGTAGTAACGGGAGAAGTAATGGGCCTTGATGGGCTTTAGTGGGAAGAGGAAAAAGGCTGCTGCGCCCCCCCTCCCCTCTAGTCCGAATTGGACTAGGGAAAAGGGGGCCGGCCACCTTTCCTACTCCTCCACTTCCTTCTTCCTTCCTCCCCTCTTGATGGACTCCTACTAGGACTTGGAGTCCTAGTAGGACTCCCATCCTGGCCGCACCAATAGCCTTGGCCGGCCTCCTCCTCCTCCATCCTTTATATACTGAGGCAGGGGGCACCCCATAGACACACAAGTTGATCATTGAGATCGTTCCTTAGCCGTGTGCGGTGCCCCCTGCCACCATATTCCACCTCGATCATATCGTTGTAGTGCTTAGGCGAAGCCCTGCGTCGGTAGAACATCAAGATCGTCACCACGCCGTCGTGCTGACGGAACTCCTCCCCGAAGCTTTGCTGGATCGGAGCCCGGGGATCGTCATCGAGCTGAACGTGTGCTAAGAACTCGGAGGTGCCGGAGTAACGGTGCTTGGATCGGTCGGATCGGGAAGAAGACGTGCGACTACTTCCTCTACGTTGTGTCAACGCTTCCATTGCGATCTACAAGGGTACGTAGATCAGACTCTCCCCCTTGTTGCTATGCATCACCATGATCTTGCATGTGCGTAGGAAATTTTTTGAAATTACTACGTTCCCCAACAATCGCCATTACCTCTATTATTGTGAGTCCGGACTGAGCAAGCGTCTTTATCTTGCTCATAAGCTGGCAAACTTCTGTGCTGTCATCCTCTTCAAGACTCCGGGGACGCCAACTGTGGCGTTTCTTTAGCGAAACGCTCGTAAATTTAGGAAGACCCTTTCGAACTCGGTCGGGA
The DNA here is from genome assembly GCA_034509565.1 of Triticum monococcum. Lineage (NCBI taxonomy): Eukaryota > Viridiplantae > Streptophyta > Magnoliopsida > Poales > Poaceae > Triticum > Triticum monococcum. The sequence goes on from CM067845.1 coordinate 446,237,362, forward strand.
AGCGCGACGTCCTCAATATAGAACCATTCGGAAGGTCATTCTTCGGATGCCTTCCTTGGTGTGCCGGACAGATATCTGGTATCAGCGATACACCATACTTCGGCTCCGCCCACTTCAAATATTAACCCCTCGTGATTACGCGGGACAAGACAGAACAACTTCCTTGACAGCTTGAAATGAGCCTCGATGCCCAGGAATAGTTCACATAGAGCGACGTAACCCGCAATGTGCAGAATGGAGGTAGGGGTGAAGTTGTGCAGCTGGAGGCCATAGTATTCCAGAAGCCCTTGGAGGAACGGATGAATGGGAAATCCAACGCCCCTTAGAAGGTAGGGGACGAAACATACTCGCTCTCCCCCGGATGGATTGGGGGAGTCCTCCGCCTGAATCTCACCGTTGAAGGAATCTAACCCCGCTCGAACAGGAACTAGATCTACGGGGGGAGGAATCCATGCGTCTGCAGCTTCGTCGATTGACTGTGGGATATTGAACACCTCTCACACTGGCCTTTCTCTAGGCCGGAACGGGTGGAGGAGCTGGGGGCGCTAGCCATGCTGGAATGGTTTCTCCTGAGCAGTTTCTGGGGATTTCCTCTGCGTGGTGCCGAATGGATCTAGGATCCAATCTCTTTAATAGGTGCTCTTCCTTGCATGGATGGGGTGTTATCTGCAAAAATACCCTGACCTTCCACCTTCGCTTGACACGTGGGAGGCGAAGTTATTTAACGCGCAGAAGCCAAGGGGAGCGACATTGAGCCGATGGCCAAATACATCACTTGAAGATCATTAAAGGAGGAACCCGCCTTGCAATGCCGAAGACAATTTGTGTGCCAAACACTTCGCTATTTGAAGACTGGTTTGGGCGCTACTGAGGGAGTTCTGGACTAAGGGGTCCTCGGGCGTCCGGCCTGTTATCTATTGGGCCGGACTGATGGGTTGTGAAGACATGAAGGCCGAAGACTGTACCTGTGTCCGGATTGGGCTCTCCATGGCGTGGAAGGCAAGCTTGGCGACCGACTATGGAGATTCCTTCTTATGTAACCGACTCTATGTAACCCTAGATCCCCCCCCCCCCCGGTGTCTATATAAACCGGAGGGGCTAGTCCGGAAAGGATATACACATTACCATAGTCATACATGTTAGAATTCTAGGGTTTAGCCATTACGATCTCATGGTAGATCAACTCTTGTAACACTCATATTCATCAAGATCAATTAAGCAGGACGTAGGGTATTACCTCCATAGAGAGGGCCCGAACCTGGGTAAACATCGTGACCCCTGTCTCCTATTACCATCGATCCTAGACGCACAGTTCTGGACGCCCTACCCGAGATCCGCCGGTTTTGACATCGACACCCGTCGCCCATCTCTTCCCATTCTGCTAGCTTCTCCCCCTTTGCTCCATTGCCAATAGCGGCACATATGGCGCTGATCCAAAGATTTTCTGCCGCGGAGAAAGGAAAGACTCCCCGCGACGAGCCAGGGCCGCTCCCGCCGAAGAAGAGGCCGGTTCACCATTGTGACGTGGTGGTGATGCAGGAGGTGACAAGGCCTTGGTACGAGCGGCCTCCTCCTGGGTATCCGTTGCCCCTGTATGCCCAAGCCGAGGGCTCAGGAGGAAGAGAGGATGAAGGCCCGGGAGGACGCCGTCAAGGGTCGCGACGCCGAGCTGGAGCAGCTGGCGCAGGCGCAGGCCGCTGAGTGCGGCCGGCTAGAGGAGCTGGAGCGAAAGGTGTAGGCGGAGAAAGCCAAACTTGACGCCAAGGCGAAGGTTCTGGCCGAACTTTGTGGATCCAAATTATTGTCACCTAGGGGTATGCAGATCATAACTCATAATAGGTGTCTACAACTTGCAAGAGGGGATCAAGAACACAAATATATTCATGAAAACATAATAGGTTCAGATCTGAAATCATGGCACTCGGACCCTAGTGACAAGCATTAAGCATAGCAAAGTCATAGCAACATCAATCTCAGATCATAGTGGATACTAGGGACTAAATCCTAACAAAACTAACTTGATTACATGATAAATCTCATCCAAGCCATCACCGTATAGAAAGCCTACGATGGAATTACTCATGCACGGTGGTGAGTATCATTAAATTGTTGATGGAGGAAGGTTGGTGATGATGATGGCGACGAATCCCCCTCTTTGGAGCCCCGAACGGACTCCAAATCAGCCCTCTCGATGAAGAACAGGAGGCAGCGGCGGCTCCATATCGCAAAACGTGATGAATCCTTCTTTGTGATTTTTTTCTCCCCGAATAGGGTTATATAGAGTTGGAGTTGAGGTCAGAGGAGGTCCAGGGGGGCCACAAGCCCTCTAGGCGCGCTCCAGGGGGCGCCCCCAGGCTTGTGGCCTCCGGGTGGACCCCCTCTGGATAATTCTTGCGCCGGTATTTTTAATATATTCCAAAAAATTCTCCGTAAATTTTCAGTTCAATCCGAGAACTTTTATTTCTACACAAAAACAACACCCAGGCAATTCTGCTGAAAACAACGTCAGTCCGGGTTAGTTCCATTCAAATCATGCAAGTTAGGGTCCAAAACAAGGGCAAAAGAGTTTGGAGAAGTAGATACGATGGATACGTATCAAATAACTACTCCATAATGCATTTCCTTAGGCCCAAATATGGTGAAGTGCCATGTAGTCGACGTTCACATGACACCACTAAGGGAATCACAACATACATATCATCAAAATATCGAACACATATCAAGTTCACATGATTACTTGCAACAAGATTTCTCCCGTGACCACAAGAACAAAAGTAACTACTCATAAATGATAATCATGCTCAAGATTAGAGGGGTATGAAATAGCATAATGGATTTGAACATATAATATTCCACCAAATAAACCATATAGTAATCAACAACAAGATGTAATCAACACTACTAGTCACCCACAAGCACCAATCTAAGGTTCTGGTACAAAGATTGAACACAAGAGATGAACTAGGGTTTGAGAGGAGATGGTGTTGAAGATGTTGATGGAGTTGCCCTCCCCAAGATGGGAGAGTTGTTGGTGATGATAATGACGATGATTTCCCCCTCCGGGAGGGAAGTTTCCCCGGCGGAATCGCTGCGGGAAAAAGTGCTCCTGCCCAAGTTCCGCCTCGAGACGGCGGCGCTTCGTCCCGAAAGTCCTTTCCTTATTTTTTTTTCTTGGTCAAAATGACGTATATACCAGAAGAGGGGCACCGGAGGTGGGCCGAGGAGGGCACAACCCACCAGGGCGCGCCTGGGCTCCCTGGCGCGCCCAGGTGGGTTGTGCCCACCTGGTGGGCCCCTCTGGTAGTTATTGCTCCAATAATTCTTATATATTCCATAAAAATTCTGGTGAAGTTTCAGCTCATTTGGAGTTGTCCAAAATAGGTAGCCTGACGTAGCTTTTTCAGGTCCAGAATTCCAGCTACCGGTATTCTCCCTCTTTGTGTGATCCTTGCATATTATGAGAGAAAAGGCATTCGAATTACTCCATAAAGCATTATTATGTATAAAAACATTGTAAATACCAGTAGGAAAACATGATGCAAAATAGACGTATCAACTCCCCCAAGGTTAGACCTTGCTTGTCCTTAAGCAAAAACTGAAATCGAAAAACATGTCCACCTGCTTAGAGAGAGAGAGGTATCGATAAAAAATACGGACATGGAAGCATCATGCATATTATTATAACAGCAACAAACTTTAACATAAAAATTTATCATAGAACTTTCATCATATAACTTCTCATGAACAAGTAACAATTCATCACAACATAAAGCATAAACTCTATTGAAACGAACAAACTATGTTCTCAGTCAACTTTGCGACTACAATTCATCATCTTTTCAGGAAGGGTCACGTATCGAAGCCTTTTGGCAAGTCCACATACTCAACCATCATATAGTGTTCTATGATTGCTAACACTCACCGCATACACATGAGCAAAAAGTTTCAACCGGACACATAGGAAGATAGGGGCTTATAGTTTCGCCTCCAAAGTGTTCATCTCAAGGGTGATGTCAACAATAATAACTCATGCTCACCCATATCCAACTGGATATATGTGCCTAGATCTTTCCTCACCAGATGATGCTTGTAAAAGAGAAAGTAAAAAGGAATAGGGAAGAATACTTTGACTCTTGCATAAAAGTAAATACATAAAAGTAAAAGATAGACCCTTCGCAGAGGGAATCAGAGGTTGCCATGCACTTTTTTGGTTGTATGCTCAATCTCTTAGTGCAAAAGAACATCACGTTATATTGCCCCTTGTGATAGCAACCTTTATTATGCAGTTTGTCGCTTTTATTATTTTGCCATCACAAGTTCGTACAACGCTCAATTTTTTACACTAAATGATCTAACACATTTAGAAGCAAATTGTATTGCCTTATTGCACCGATGACAACTTACTTGAAGGATCTTACTCAATCCATAGGTAGGTATGATGGACTCCCAAAATAAGATTTGGGTTTAAGGGTTTTTGGATGCACAAGTAGTATCTCTACTTAGTGCGGAATTTTTGGCTAGAAAATATATTGAGCAAGCACCACATGTTAAAAGATCTATGACAGTATAACTTCTACGTGAATATGAACAAACATGAATCATTACGTTGTCTTCCTTGTCCAACGTCAACAATTTTGGCATATAATATTTTGATGGGGGCTCACAATCATAAAAGATGTCCAAGATAGTGTATTTGCATGTGAATCTTCTCTTCCCTTATTAATTCTTTCATGAATTGCATCATTGACCAATACTATGTTTGTCAATCTCCAATAAATTTTACCACTTATACTGTTCCTTATGTGATGTCATTACTTACCATAAGATTAGCATATGATTTTTTTCATTTATTTTTCTTTCTTTTTATTGAAACATAAAAGTAAAGAAAGCAAAACTCAAACTAAACTTTATTATATATCTCACACACGATTACAAAGATATATACATCGCTAAGCAAACACTTGAAGAAAGATTGAACTAAACTTTTATTTAACTAAATCAAAAGATAACTAAAGATCAAACTAAGATAAATAAAGGCAAAGATAATGGTGGTGAGACGATACCGGGGCACCTCCCCCAAGCTTGGCACAAGCCAAGGGGAGTGCCCGTACCATGAACTCAAGTCTCCTTTGGTGGTGAAGGAGGTGGTGGTGATGAAGTAGTAGCGAGTTTGTCCTTCTCTTTCTCGAGCTTGCGTCTGAGGGTGAAATTATCCATCCTCAACTCATCATTCTCCATCTCAAGCTTTATTATCCTTTTGCATAATGCCTCTTTGCTTTCTTGCTTGAAACGAGGAGCAACTGGTTCACCTTCATCTTCCTCATCGGTGAACCATATATAGGGATAGGTGTCCTAGAAGACATTTTTATCCAAAGTCCGATAAGAAACTGGGCAATCCTCCTCTGAATCTTGAGATGACATATTTTCATATTTGTCAGAAAAACAGCAAGAAAGAAGAACGAGAGATTTCTCCGCGATATGGTAGTCAATAGGTTCGGGGGCCATATAAAGATTTTTTATCTTGGGAAACAAGCAAATGGGAGAAAACAGAATCCGGAAGGTAACCGAGGTGGGCACAACCCACCTGGGGGCGCCTAGCAAGCCAGGCGTGCCCTGGTGTCTTGTGCCCACCAGGGTTGCCTTCCTAGTTGTTTCTTATTTTCCTAATTTTTGTAATATTTCAAAACTGACAAAAAAATTGCAAATTTTTTGAAGTCCATATCACGTACCTCCTCTTTTTTCGCGATTCTGGAGTGTTCCAGAAGGTTTCTTTTATATGTTCCTCTGGTGTCATAGTTTGGATAATATTACTTTCAACATTAATGGACGTACCTGAGATATAATGTTTGATTCTTTGCCCATTGATCACCTTCGGGTTAGTACCTTCGCCATTATTTATTTTGATAGCTCCAGAACGATAAATTTCTTCGATATTATATGGTCCTTCCCATTTGGAAAGAAATTTCTCTGCAAAGAATCTGAAACGAGAGTTGTACAAAAGAACATATTCTCCAACTTTGAATTCACGTTTTTGGATTCTTTTGTCGTGTCATCTTTTAACTTTTTCTTTAAATAACTTGGCATTTTTCATAGGCTTGGGTTCTCCATTCATCTAGCGAGCTAATATTCAAATAACCTCTTTTCACCGGCAAATTCAAAATCATAGTTGAGTTCTTTGATTGCCCAATAATCTATGGACTACGAAATATCCTATTTGCTGCTCACGAGCGGCAAATAGTCGAGCCTTCGCTGAAGGGCAGGCACGAATGGGCCGACCCAAGTGTCCTTCCTTCTTTGGTTATTTTTATTTTTATGTCATTTTCTATTTTTTAAATCTTTTTTCTTTTGTTTTGGTTTTCTTTCTCTTCTTTTATTTTTGTTTTCTGTCTTTTTATTTTAACATTTTTTTTCTTGTTTGTTTCTTTTAAATATACAATGAACTTTTTACATTTTTGTTGTATACATCGAACGTTTTTTAATACACATTGAACAATTTTTAATACATGCTGATTTTTTTAATGTACACTGAATTTTTGTTGTATACTTCAAACATTTTTAATACACATTATACAGGGTCTTAATACATGGTGAACTTTTTTAATATACATAGGACTTTTTATAAGACACACACTAATTGCTTTCTTGAAGTATATGTTTCCATTTTTAATAGGGTTTTAAATATCTAACTCCTAAAAAACATGTTTTCTTAATAAAATGACTGCAAAACGCGGAAAAGAAAAGAAAAAACAACTCGTGGGAAGAATGGTCCGGCCCACTCTCACCACTCATCGTGTCCTTGGTTCTCATAGGATTGGATATGAGGAATGTTGGACAGCCCGGATAAATGGGACAGGTTTGCGTTCGATTGGGTGGTTGTTTTTTATTCAAACAGTTATGGACTGTACGTCCGAACTTGGGGAAAGTAGGTGGTTTGATTGAAGATGCTCTAAGTAGTGGGTTTTTCATTGGGGTTTCATTGGATCATATGAATGGCGTCATCGAATACAGTTGATATGCATTCATATGCCTAGGTGCAAAAAAATTGAGAAAAATACTACTACTACTCACTTGTACTCCCTCCGTTTCTAAATATAAGTCTTTTTAGACATTTCAAATGAACTACAACATACAGATGTATGTAGACATATTTTAGAGTGTAAATTTACTCATTTTGCTCTGTATGTAGTCATTTGTTGGAATCTCTAGAAAGACTTATATTTGGGAACGGATGGAGTATGTGTTTTAGAACCTCGTAAGGTCATGGTAGTATTAAGTGTCATTTCTTTTATGTATGTGTTTCATATCCACGCGCTCTATTATCTTTATTTCCACTCTTCCGAAGATCCAGCACAATAATGGTTGCACCCGGTATGAATGGATAAGAGGATTTGGATTGAATGAGTGGTGCGGTGGACGCGCTCACCACGCGGCGCGCGCACCAAGGACGCCCGTGCGCCCCTGGCCGCATGCATGCGCATGCCGCGACCACGCCGCGCGCGCGCGCCCGGCATCGCACGTCCACCCCACGGCATCCATCACGCCCACTCGAGCGCGCTCCATCATCCCGCCCCGCCTTTCCGGTGCACGGCCACGACAGCCAAGATCGCGCACAGCCCACGCCCGTCGCCATCGGCCCCGCCGTCCGGCGCGCGGCCGTAAACGCGACGCCGTTCCGCTGTCGCAGAGCGGGGTGGGATAGGCCCGGCCCGTACGCGCTCGGCCGGTCGACGGCGGCACATGGGGGTGGGGGCGTGGCCTGTCCCCCAACGAACCAGGCCCCTTTTGGCTCCTCCCCCGGTGGTGACAAATCAATACGCCGCCACTGTTTGCCTGTGCTTAGCAGTAGTTAAGCCGTTCTTTTCCCTGGTGGGGTTGCTGTGCTAGCGCCGAGCTGCTCCACTCCGCTGCAGCTGCAGCTGCTCCACTCCCAACTAAAACTAAACAAAACTTAGTCGAATCCTTTTCTCGTCTTACTTAAGATTACTTTTGGCTTTCGTGTCTGCAGCTGCGGGTGCACGTAACACCGAGGGTGATCACTGATCATCACCTCTGGCCTCTGCAAGTCTGCATGCATGTGATCAAAAGCAAAGCAGCGAGCCGTGCGGCGTGATTACAACTTAGAAGCATACGCGATGGATTTGGTGATCAGCCAAAAGTAGACGAGGCACAACACATGGGCCGTGATTATATAAAAGTAATAAAACTTAAGAGCATGCACGGGTCGGTCGGCGTGGTTGGGGTAGAAATTTTGTTATCGAGATGTGGGGAGCGCGGGGGGTCGACATTGAAGATACAGACTGACTCCAGCAAAGGCAGGAAGCACCCGCCGTGGCAAACAAGTTCCTTTTTCTAGGGGACAACGAAGTGTTTTTTTTTCTTTTTCTTTGAGCTGAGATAACGAAGTGGTTGGGGGCCTGGGCTCCTTCCCGACCACGACGAAACGTGGGCCGATCGTAGGTGCAATTGTTTGTTTGTTAGGGGCCGGAGAGTGGGCCTTTCCCTTTGTTTTCCTTCTCTCGAGTTGGGCTGATGCACAACGATCACTGCAGCAGTTTCCGCGAGCGACATATTGCACATTTGCACTGAAGGTTGGAATGGATGGTACTGACGTGGAGGACAAAGAAAAAAAAACTTTCCGTATCTGATCTACTCCTGCCCCGCAGTAGTGAGCGGAGAAAAATAAGTCCAGATGCAACTGCGATCAGTACAACCCATAGCGAATTTATTCCGGACAATTGTGTCAGCGTCGCTCATAAGATAATCACCATCCCAGGACTAGGATTCAACGTTGAAGGGCCCACTGCCGACGCCCCTGTGATCCGACACCCAACATCTTTCCCCGAGCAAAACAGACAGGATCTAGTAGTACACCAGAGAATCTTGCTTAGAGCATCTTCAACCGCGTTTACAATAAGTTCCTTGATAACTTTTTAGCGCTGACGTTTAAAAATCAGCCTAGTCACACTTTCAAAAACTTGTTTTTGACCGGTTTAGGCCAAAACTAATGCCGGCCGATCCACGCTGAATCCGGTGCGCTGGCTGCGGGTCCGCCGAGTCAGCAACACTCGCCTCACCGTTCTCACAGTGCGCTGCCGTCAATCAGCCTTCCATTAATTCCTCGTGAACGATGCGGCGACGCCCCCTCCCGCCACGCGTACACACGGCGCCCAGCCCTCGCCCGCTATAAAGCAACACCTACCCCAAGCCTGTGGCCACACCTCGCCCACAACCGCCGAGCACTGTCTCTCTCTCCCCGTGCGTAGCCGCCGTCGACGCTCCTCCCCCCTCTCTCCCCGTGCCCAGACGCGACGATGGGCGAGCGGTTCCCCGGCGATGGGACGGCGGCCAACTCTCTCCCTGTGCCCAGACGCGACGATGGGCGAGCGGTTCCCCGGCGATGGGACGGCGGCCAATGGCTTCGGTCGCCGCTCGTTGCACGAGTGGGAAGCCCGCTTGCTGTTCGAGGCCAACATCCCGACGACTCCTGACATGCGCGCGCCGGGGCGGTGAAAGCTCAGTGCCAGTGGCGTTCCCATCCCCCCATTGCCCGACGCCACCGTGCGTGCCGACTACTTCGCCAACGAGGTCGGCCGCATGCAGGTGTCGCTGACGGAGGACCAGCAGGCCCTCCCGCAGTATGCCGCCGGCAACCACGAGGCGTGGACGGCGTACTTCCAGTATCGGCAGGCGCAACGGCTGCCCTCCGCCAACGTGGCACCGGTGGTGCGGCGGACGAGAACATCGAGGGTAGCCTTCCGTGGTGGGGCACCCCAGGCCGCACTCTCCACGCCGTCCTCCAGCACCTCGAGGGCGGCAACGACCCGTCCTTGACGTACTCTACCGCCCCGCCACGCCAATGGATGCCGAGGAGGACGGTGACCTCTTCCTCCTCCTCCCGCTCCTCCTCCTCCTCCGGGTCACCGGTGCTGTTCCGCGTCAAGGCCCAGCCCGCGGAGACGCCGCTCAGCCGGCGCACCCGCAACGTCGACATCGTCATCAACGAGGGCGGGCGCGCCTCCTCCTCGGCTCCTCCCCGCTTCATCAAGCCGAAGACAGAGCCAGGGCTCGTCGCCGCCGTGTAGACGGAGCCGGGCTCGCTGCCGTGAAGACCGAGCCGGAGCTCTCCGACGCGGCGGCCTTGAAGTGGGCGCGCGAAGACTGGCACGGACAGAGCTGGAGCGCCAGTGCCGCGCCCTTGAGCAGATCGCCGCTCGGGGCCGTGGCCGCGATGAGGGAGGCGTCGTCGTTCTCGACGGCGGCAGCGACGAGGACGCGCCGCCACCGGTCCGCCAGGGCGACCCCGGGCAGGGGTCCAGCAGGGGCGGCCGCATGAAGGAGGAGGAGAAGGACGATGACGACAACAGCGACGACTTCGCCGCGCTCAACGCGTTCTTCGGCCTGTAGTTGCGGCCTTGCGGCCTTTGTTTTTTTAAGTACTTCACTTTGCTATGTAAAAAACTATTTAAGTCGCTTAAGTAATGTCATGTTTGCCAAATTTTAGCTGAATTTTTGTCCCGTTTGCCGAATTTTAGCCGAATTCTTTTTCGAAACAAAAAAAGTAAAAACGCCTTCTGGGGACGACCCTGGGGTCGGCGGCTGGGAACCCCCAAACCCCATGCCGATTTTTACGCCGGTTCGCCTTCAGACGGCTATTTTACGAATCCCTGGTGGGCAACGGCTGGAGATGCTCTTATCCTTCCTGAGAAAGAAAAATGCTTATGTTCTCTCACCACCGTGCTAGAAAGAATCGTAGTTGCATATAGTGCCGTGGAGATAAGTTGCTGCTAGATTCAGAATGTCACGAAAGAAAATCAAACCAAACTCCAGCCGGATCTGCAGAACGAGGATGGGTTTCTATTTAAGGGCCTCTTTGATTCGTAGGATTGTAAAAATGCATGAATAAAAAAAATGTAGGATTGAAATGACATGGTTATTGGATTGTTACAGGATTTAAGTTTGTTTGATTATGCCAATGAAAAAACAAAGGATTTCTTTTAAAGGTTGGAGTGGATGTTAGAATTCCTATGAAATATAGTACAAATAAATACTTAGAAAAAATTCCTACAGGATTCAATCATACGAATCAAACAGCCAACATAAGAAAATTTCTCAAGGATTTCAATCCTTTAAAAATTCTATGAAAATCCTTTGAATCAAAGAGGCCCTAAACAATTTTAGCAAAATATATGTTACATGTCACCCGAAGCTTGGCATAATATTTCAGACCCTTTGATTCTCATGGAGAACCCCTAAATTTTAATTGGGCCGCTTGTATTTTCCTAAATTTATTTTAGTTGTTTCGACTATGTGCGTTTAGTGAAGAAGACGTTCTCGTCGAAGATAAGGAGGTCTGTGACGACTTCGTCAATCTCAAAATAATGTGCCGGTTCAATCTCTTAGAGGTGCTCATAGGATTAGGATGCGCGTACGGTCATACGGATGAATGTGTGTATATGTATGGACATCTGTTTGTACCGTGTTAAAAAACACCGAAGAGTATACAGTAATATCTTTGTCGGCAATTGCAAAGCATAAATCTTTGTATCATATACTCGGAAAGCAAGTACGTAAAAAACACACCAACGTTAACTCTAACACATTTAGACAACTAATCATGTAAATCATAGATTATTTCAGACTAACATGTGTGTCAAATAAATCTCGATTTGATTACACGCCACGCTTTCATAGAAAGAACTTTTCCTTTAACCAACACGACTTGAGAATTTCCACGGTGAAACCAACATAATAATTACCCCACAAAAAAAACCAACATAATAACTATTTTATTTTCAACACACCAATAATTTGGTTCTGACAACTTTAAATACTTGCTTTATGACAATAATACATTATATAATTTTTATTCGATGCTGCTATTGTTACAAATTGAAATTGCCAACATAATTTGCATTGAGCATTTCCATAAAGACTGAAATTGAGGCCAAATGAATTGTTTTTTATAAAAACACTTCAGTTGTGAATAATATATTTTTTTCTATCGCCACCAATGTCCGCTTTCAATACAAATTTCATCCATCTTAAAAATTCCCTTCGTATATCTACAACGCAATGACTCCTAATGTTAAGGTTGACACGATATGAGCACAATGTGAAGGCCATTTGTGTTGATCTGGTGCCCATTCCCCACCACTATGTAGATGTGGGTCTGCTGGATCATGATGTTCGAGTGGGACTGCACATGTCAGGATATGAAGTCATTGTCTTTGCTATTGCCGCCCAGGAACAAAATGCATACGAGGGCATATGGATGTTGTTGGATGACCGACATACGTGCTGAAACTGACTATCCATATAGAACAAACAAATGATGCATGCATGCCGAAATGCGACAACGTCTCATGGCGGGAGTTTAGTCGCAGCCATGTACCATAATCACCACCCCACAACACAACTTGAAAGCCGACATTGTGCATGGCGTGGTTGCTTGCCACCTAATTGCACCCTAATGATAGGTTCATTGGGGTAGGCGTGCTAGGGGAGCGACAAGGGTAATGAGATCTCACCTAATGAACATGAAATCATACAACCATTCGATTTACCGCCAACAGAGAGAAGGATGATCATCATGACAAAAGAATAGGCATGCTAGGGGAACGACAAGGGCAATGAGATGCCACCGAATGAACATGGAATCATACAACCATTCGATTAGCGCCAACAAGGAGAAGGACGACCATCATGGAAGAAGAAGGACGATCTTGCTAGGACCATTAGCAAAGCGAGGTGCATGGGGGTTTCAAGGGCAGTAGAAATATTTACAAGGAGAACACGAGTCAGTGGATGAGTTGACACGCCAATTGATAAGCTGCCAGCTTTAGGAAAACTTATATGTGACATCTGGAGTAAAAACATTCCCTCATGCTATCTAGATATCTCTCTTGTCTTATTAAAGCTGTCATTCTAGACAAGATAAGGCCAAACATTAAAATTTGCGACTAGTAATATTTCTCAAAATTTGAAAATAGATACTCGAAAAGCGATATACTTCCTCCATCTCACAATATAAGATAATACGTTGGATTCCATAAATAGTTAATGAATATATTCACAGGAATTTAAATTATTTTAGGTCCATTTTTTGCGGGGTTTTTTAAGTCCATTATTACATGAGAATGGATCGTGCTCTGCACCTTTTTTTTGAGCATCAGTACAGACACAAGCGCTCATATACGCATACCCTACCCCTATGAGCACCTCCGAGAGACTGAGCCGGCATATCATCTTGAGATTTACAAAGTCACCGTAGGCGCCTCGTCGTCTGAAATAAATCCAGGAATAATGCGAGCACCAGGATTTGAACCCTGGTGGGTTGGGAATACCATTGTCCACCTAACCAACTCAACCACAGGTTGATTCGCTTCGTGCTCTGCACCTTGAATGTATGTAATAAATGGAAAAAAGAAAAACCGTGCCAACCGAAAGATCACGTTTCACCGTAAAAAAACCCAGAAAGATCACGTTTTGGCGAGGCTCTGCTCTGGTTGGATCGCCATTATCATTTCTGCAAGCTACGCCGGCCCCACTTCACCGTCCCCGTCCTTGACGGCCACCCCTGGGCCCCACACAGGTTCCAATCAATAGAGGCAGGCGAACTCCGCCCCACCCGCACCGCGTCTTCACGAACCACAGACCCGTCCCGTGCCGCCGGGCCCACGTAGGCAGGCACCCGTGGCCAGCTCGGCGCACGTACATCGGGCGCAGGGATCGCTCCGGTGCGGCGCGACGGTCGCCTACGGCCTCGAGCCTCCTCCCTCTCCCGACCTCACAAACGCTAGCCCCGCGAGGCCGCCCCGCCCCTCCCGACCTCGCCCCCTCCGCCTCCTTGGGCCCCGCCGCCGGCTTAGGGTTTCGCGGGCCAGGCCCCCTCCCGGCCGCCGCCGGCGATGCGAGTGCGCCCGCGCAGGTAGCCTCGCCCCCGCCCGCCGATCCCATTCGCCCGCGCGCGCGCGCCATGTCGCTCCTACGGAGGCGGAGGCAGCAGCAGTCGCCGCCGCCGCCCTCGCCGGGCGACGACAGCAATGGCTCCGACCACGACGACAAGGACAAGGACAAGGGGAAGAAGCCGGCGCAGGAGCAGCCGTCCTCCTCCGCCTCCGCGCCGCCGTCCAAGGAGGCCGGCCGGCGGGCCAGGGGCAAGTGGTCGTGCGTGGACAGCTGCTGCTGGCTCGTCGGCTGCGTCTGCTCCTCCTGGTGGCTGCTGCTCTTCCTCTACAACGCCATGCCGGCCTCCTTCCCGCAGTACGTAACGGAGGCCATCACGGGCCCGCTCCCGGACCCTCCCGGGGTCAAGCTGCAGAAGGAGGGGCTGCACGCCAAGCACCCCGTCATCTTCGTGCCGGGGATCGTCACGGGAGGCCTCGAGCTCTGGGAGGGCCATCACTGCGCCGAGGGGCTCTTCCGGAAGCGCCTCTGGGGCGGCACATTCGGCGACGTGTACAAGAGGTCGCTTTCTTACCTGTTAGGTGTTGCATTCGCATCCGTCGCGTGTCCGTTAAGTCTCTAACTTTGTTTGGTCGTTATTAGGGCTGCTTTAGCAATCGACGCTAGGATCCTTTAATAGAATGAGTCCCATGTTATTCTTTTTGGCTTGCTTTGTTGTTTGTCGAGCTTTTGGGAATTGTTTCGGCAGAGTTAGGACTTCAGGACAGTAGTCTGATTCCATAGGCTGTCAATCCCTCGTGTTCTCTAACGCCCTTTCCGTAGATTTCTTTTATATATCTTATTAATGTGTCTGAGCTGTAGGACTAGAGGTTCGTTCCAGATCTTCTGAAGTCTGGGTTAGGGTGTATGATTCCTCAATGGCGAGGTGCTCAGTCAAGAACTGGGACTTAGGTGCTCAATAGAAAGTTGGTTCCAATTTTGGATGGTTTTTATTACTTTCTCAATGGTTGATTTGTTACGGTGGAGGGATCAGAATTCTTGGTAATTTGAACTTTATTTGTGTTTCTCAAGCTAGTTTGTACTGTTTAATTGTGTAAGTACTTGGGATATTTATATGAAATGTTGGGTGTGACAATCACTTTCAGCTGCCTTGAAATGCTGTTTTTTGTTACTAGCATGGGAGCAGGATTTGAGTGGGCAAGATGTGACTTTGAGAGCTGCATGGAGTGCACATGTTGTAAAACTAGGCAACATTGTGTCCCCCACTGGCTATGAGGGGATGTTGATATAGGGAAATTCTTGTACAAGAGAAATCTAGATTATGTGTGTTCAGGTCCTTTAGGAGAAATTATAATTTGCGTTAAACAAAGCTTTCGATGTAGTCATGGGATGCCTTTTGGAGTAGATATTTATATCCGACTGTTTCATTATTTATTATTCAAATACTGCTTTTCTGGAAAGGTTGATGTTGCCTACTTTCTGGTGAGAGTAATAACGTGATCCCTGAACAGCATACCTGCTATTCCTTCTAAGCCTTGTGTTGTTGAGCTATCCCTATGTAGGAAAAGTAGATGACTCACTTTGCATTGAAGTAACTGCCTTTATTTACAGTCACATTTTGGCAGGGGTGGTAATCTTGGTGCTCTGCTTGTTTGCAAAACTTCAGATTCTACAGTAAAATATCTTGTTTAGAACGTTACAGTCTGAACAAATTTAATATCCTGAACCCTGAGTTGATATTTTACAAATAGAAGCAGAGTCTAAATCTCTTATGACATAGCTTCAGTCTTGAAACTGAAATATCCATGCAAAGCTAGATGCTATACTGCCTGCTGTAACATGGATTGACCCGAGAGTTATACTTCATTTGATGCTGTATTACAGTCACTATTGCTAAGGTTACATGTTACAGAGTTTGTTACTTTTTGATTTTTAGTTTATTGTTTATTTTTTTCCAACTCTTTCTACTGAAGGAGCTTTTGCCTAGAATAGGTGCTCTTTATGTTTTGCCTGCAGTCACCAAAGCTTACTTATCATATACTCTAAGTTGGTTATTGTACTAGTCTCCTTCATTTTGCTAGAGCATTCTTTTGGGTATAGTTGTGCACTATCACAGACCTGCTTCTGCTTGCAATCTCTTTAATCCTCTTGAAACATTTTTCAGGCCTTTATGCTGGATTGAACATATGTCATTGGACAACGAAACTGGATTAGATAAACCAGGAATAAGAGTTAGGCCGGTCACAGGCCTTGTCGCAGCTGACTATTTTGTCCCTGGCTATTTTGTTTGGGCAGTCCTGATTGCCAATTTAGCTCGGATTGGATATGAAGAAAAGAACATGTACATGGCTGCTTATGATTGGAGGTTATCATTCCAGAACACTGAGGTATGACATAGATTGCATCATTAGCTATATTTTCTTCGTTATGTGAATGCTACTGATATATGATGCTCTGTCATGTTTCTAACTTAAATTGCCATCTGCAGACCCGTGATCAAACATTGAGCAGAATAAAGAGTAACATTGAGCTCTTGGTAGCAACTAATGGTGGAAATAGGGCGGTGGTGATCCCACATTCCATGGGAGTTCTCTATTTTCTTCATTTTATGAAGTGGGTAGAAGCACCTTCTCCCATGGGTGGTGGTGGTGGTCCTGATTGGTGTGCAAAGCACATCAAAGCTGTAGCAAACATTGGTGGGCCTTTCTTAGGAGTTCCAAAGGCTGTTGCTGGGCTTTTCTCATCTGAAGCCAAAGATGTTGCTGTTGCTAGGTAATTCAAGTTATAAAAGTTTGGTAGCTGATGTTTAATGTGCCTACTGAAATCATGTTATTTGTTATAGAATTACAATTCAACACACACCCATGCCCACGCCCACGCCCACGCACATTCTGAATTATGCTTGTCAATTGCCCACAGGATACTGTGCGTGCTTTAACCCGTAGTGGCAAGGACATCAAGTATTCAAGTCATCTAGCTCTATACTTTTATTCTCATGTCTTACTTGCGCATAGCTAATTTGTAACTATGGTAATAAATGATTGTAAGTCATTGTTGAATTCATGACTGCATGGTTACACCTATAGTATGATATGACCATAATGATTAACCTGTGTTCTGTGATAAGGACCATGTGGCCGGGAAGTACTTGATCTAGTTTAGAAGTTTGAAGTTGCATTACATAAAGTCATTATGTACCACTCCCTCCGTCCTAAATAAGTGACTCAACTTTGTACTAACTTTAGGACAAAGTTAGTACAATGCTGAGTCACTTATTTTGGGACGGAGGGAGTATCTGATAACAGTGGTTCCCCTTTTGATACCTTTTGAGGTGAATTTCAAGTAGACATGATTTCTCTGACTTATTTTTCACAACGGAGAAGCACCTGCTGGTATTGGTCGTTTCAGTTGTTTTGAGGCTAGGTAGTTGATAGTGTCTAAACTGATGATTGCACCCATGTTATAGTTGTAAGCAGTCTAAGCAATTCTGTGTTCTGTTTGTATCCTTATCAATTGTTCTAAGCAATTAAAGTAATCATGCGGCACATGTCTAGGCATTTCTCTGTTAGTGGTGCCATTCATCTGTTAAGATGGTTTTGTATTTGCAGAATCCTTGCCATGTTCTTTACAACCGTACTAATACCAAAGTATAGGTTGTATTATGTTGTTCATTGTTATGCCAGTCCATGATCCCAAGTATGAATCTCCTATCATTGCACATCTAATGGTCGTTTGTTAGTCACACAACACTATCATGCATAAGGTGTTCTGTTGCAAACAAGATACAAGTTCCAAGCTTATGTAACCTTTAGCATGGCCGTTGTTCAGTTTTAGAACTGTAAATGGTTACTGTTTTGAGTATATAGCTTACTGGTTTCACTTGAAACATAAATTTGTTGCCGTGGGTGGTATAGTATCCTGCCGTTCTTTTCCTTATTTGATTAACAGAAATTTACCGTGGGTGGTATAAGGCCTAAATATTATGTCATTCATGTACAGAGCTATTGCACCAGAAATGCTGGACTCTGATTTTCTTGGACTTCAGACCTTGCGCCACTTGATGCGAATGACCCGTACATGGGATTCAACAATGTCAATGCTCCCTAAAGGTGGTGAGACTATTTGGGGAGGTTTGGATTGGTCTCCAGAAGATGGTTTTGAGTGTAAATCCAAGAAGCGGAAGACCAATGATTCAGAGGTTTCTAAGGATGTTCATGGGGAACCTGTTGAAGTTAATCCAGAGCCTGTGAACTTTGGAAGAATGGTATCTTTTGGAAAAGATGTAGCGGAAGCTCCGGCTTCAAATATTGAGCAGATAGAATTCCGTGTGAGTATTCAAAAGCATAACATAAGCATACCAGCTTCTATTTATTTACGACCATCATACATGCAAATCACTATTTTCCTAGGTCTGTGGTATTGTCTTTAACTACTCCCTCCGTTGAAAATAATTGAAGTTCTAGGATATTTCTAAGACAAACTTTTCTAAGTTATCTGCAAAGATCTACAATTTTAAATATATATAATAGGAAAATATATTTCATAAAGAATCTAGTTCAGTACATTTGGTTTTGTAGATATTGATATATTTTCATATATACTCAGTCAAACTTAATGAAGTTTGACTTAGGACAATTCTAAGACTTCAATTAGTTTTGAACTGAGGGAGTACTTGTCAGTGCCTTTAATAATTAGCATTATTCTTATTCCAGAAATCTTTGATCTGACATGTATTCAGTTTGTTAGTTGCACTGTTATTTTGTTAAACTCCATCAATTCTGGCAGTGGAACTCTTTTATTTGACAATGATAATTTTATATCACATTATAATCAAACATTGTTGGCTCAAACTGTACCTCGTTCATTGTTTCAGCGAAACTCGTATGCAACGCTCATCATTTTGTATTGCATTATGATCTACATTGTTGGCTTAAATTCTACATTATGATCTACATTGTTGGCTTAAATTCTAGCTGGTTCAGTCCTGATTCCTGAAGAATTAACTGTTTGTCTAAGAATTTGCTCCAGTTTAAGCCTTCCAGTTCACCACATGAAGCTCTTGATTTGCCTTTTTATATAAGATAGTGTGATATATTTACCTGTCTTGCTAGTATTATATGACTGTATGTAGAATGGGTTATTTTCTTCAAGGTGAGCTGTGAGCACCTTGTGGTGTACTCTTGATGCAAGATAGTGATATATTTAGTTGGAACGTGTAGTTATCTGGAAATTGAGCTGTGAGCACCGAAAAAACTTATTATCGTCATTTCAGGATGCTGTCAAAGGTAATAATCTTGCCCATTCGAATACATCATGCCGGGATGTCTGGACAGAGTATCAGGAATTAGGGTGGGGTGGAATAAAGGCAGTTTCAGACTACAAAGCTTTCACCGCAGGCTCTATCATAGATCTTTTTAACTTTGTTGCTCCAAGGATGATGCAGCGTGGTAGTGTTCATTTTTCATATGGAATTGCTGATAACTTGGATGATCCAAAATATGGCCACTACAAGTATTGGTCAAACCCCTTGGAGACAAAGTAAGAACCTTTTGCCAGCATTCTCATTTTAATTCAGTTACCTACATTAGTTTTTTTTTCAAGAAAGCATGTTCTGTAAAAAAAATCTGCTGCATGGCGATCATGCATACAAAATCCTGCAAATATTGTGTATTATTTTGGTTGGTTTATGAATGCTAACATCCTTTTCATTTGCAGACTACCAAATGCGCCTGAAATGGAAATATTTTCGATGTATGGAGTAGGCATTCCTACCGAAAGAGCATATGTCTATAAATTATCCCCACAGGCAGAGTGCTATATACCCTTTCAGATAGATGCCTCAGCTGAGGGTGGGGATGAGAATAGCTGCTTGAAAGGTGGTGTTTACATGTCGAATGGTGACGAGACTGTTCCAGTTCTTAGTTCAGGGTATATGTGTGCCAAAGCATGGCGTGGAAAAACTCGCTTCAACCCTTCTGGCAGCAAGACTTACGTGAGAGAGTATAGTCATTCTCCACCCTCGAATCTCCTCGAAGGCAGGGGCACACAGAGTGGTGCCCACGTTGATATTATGGGGAACTTTGCTTTAATGGAGGATATTATCAGGATTGCTGCTGGGGCAACCGGTGAGGAAATTGGTGGTGATCAGGTGTATTCTGATATATTCAAATGGTCCGAGAAGATAAAGCTGAAATTGTAGTTAGTAGGAAATCATGTGATTCGTGGTGACGAAGCAGATTTTACTCTGGTCGAATCCTATTAATTTTGATTTGATAATGTAATGGTTTTCGCTCTGACACTGGCGTTATAGTGAAACCGCGGTGTATATTAAAATGTATAGATGGAAGCTGTGATACTTTTGTAGGTTCCTTTGTTATGATGATAAATATTGTGCAATTCATTTGCATCTTCATCACTTGTAACATTCATTTGTTATACTTCTGTAGGTTCCTTTGTGATGATGAGAAATATTTTGCAATTCATTACATGTTTGTCGACTATAACATCCATTTGTTCATCAAGGCATGACCTTTTTCTTTTTGAAACCCAATTGACTAAGATATGATTACTATATTCTTCTTACATTTATTCTCTTCTACTTCACTCTGGTAGGGCTATGGCTATATGAAGGGCAACCCTCCTATATTATCTGAAATTATATAATATTTGTTAAGATAATGTGATTCAATTGCCGGAAGTTTATATGGAAAACACATTTGATTCTCTAGTTCAATTCCACCATAAGGAGAAATATTGTGCAATTTGTTTCTATTTTCATTAGTTGCAATATTCATTTGTTGATCAAGGCAGATTTTGTGTGGTTCCTTTTTTCTAAAAAAGGCACAGCCTCATTGATACCCAACAAATTGGCATACAGAAAGGAAAGAAAATATCTGAGGCAACCAAGCGACATGTGACCTAACGAAGGATGTGACTACACGATAGCACCTTGAAGATGGAATCATCACTCACGCGCTAACGTTGGCTGGTCAAACCACATGGACAAACCTAGGGCTATCACCATTGAAATGGAATTTCGACCCAACATCTTCAACAAGGAAAATGATGTGTGGACATTGGTGTTGGCTGACCTAGCCAGAAGGTTAAATCACGTGTTTCCCCTAGAGGAAATGCAATTTCGAGGATTGTGTCGCATCCGCCGTCGCCGCACCACCACAAACTATTGGTCTAGTCCAAAAGTTGAAAATGAATCGAGCTATGATTTGGGTTGTTGAACTTTAAGGGAAGGAAAAAAATACTTATCCATTGTTATGCTCAATGTCATTTTGCAATGGAAGCCAATAGCTGGCATACACCCTCTAGATGGTGGCCAGAGCAAACGGTTGCTCCCCCAGCTAGCGTCAAACGAGCAAACGAATGTCCATGCGTTCCCTCCCAATGACTTCCAAGCGAACGCTCGAAGGGCCCTCCCCTACATACCCCTCACCCCTCCCCCCCCCCCCCCCCCCCCCCTCAACAATTTTTTTTCGCCATGCTATCAAAGAGAAATTGCCATGCTATGGCAATGCTATCAGCAAAAATTTCCATGTTGCCATGTGTGCAAGGATTTCCATGCTGCAATATAGAATAATTGTCATGCTACCTCTTGAGTAATTGCCATGAAGGAAGAAGAGGGTTGCTATGGTACAACAAAAAAAGAATTGACATCCTACATCATGAGAAAGTTGCCACAAATGTCCACCGTGTTGCAAAGGGGAGAATTTTCCTACCGAACATGAAAATTGCCACAAATGCCCATGCAAAGGGGATAATTTTCCTACCGAACACGAAAGTTGCCACAAATGCCCATGATTTGCGATGTTGCAAAGAGAAGAATTGCCATGATATAACATGGAGAATTACATGCTACAACGGAGAAATTCGCACACATGTCTTCACAAATTTCCCATGCTCTATATAAAGATTTGCCATGACACAACTAGAGAATTGTCGTGGTACCGTGTGAAAAATTGCCACGTGTAAGTAGTCTGAAACACATAGAATTTGTCATGCTATTACACCGACAATGTGTAAAACCTAAAAAACACACAGAATTTTGCTATGTTATAGCTGACATAGTTGTCATGTGCAAAAAACCTAAAAATCAGAATTTGCCATGTTCAGGATTAGAAAATGGAGGAAAGCGTACAAATTTGGGCCGTTCACTTGCGCCTAAAAATCAGAATCTGCACTGAACGAACCGTTCAATCTAGCTCAGATTTGACGTACCTGAGAGCGTTCATGCAAAAACAATGATGAGCCACCGTCAGTTCAGTACTTCCACTGTTCCATAATTAGTGAGTACATATTTTCTTAAAAGTTAACTTTTGCGAACTTTGACCAAATTTAAAGAAAACTATTTATATCTGCAATATTAAATAAATAAAATAAAAAACTACTTCCTCCGTTTCTAAATACAAGTCTTTTTAGAGATTCAAATACATACGTAGCAAAATGAATGAATATACACTTTAAAGTATGTTTATATATATTCGTATGTAGTTCATATTAAAATCTCTAAGGGCATCTACAGCCGGGCGCCTCAAATCCGCCTTATCCGTCCAGACGGGCCGCCTTGTCACTTCAAAATTTTGACCCAGACGGGCACCTCAAACGGCCCTCAAAATCCCGGGCTGACCGGCACCCCTCATATTCAGCACAAATATGGGGGCGCCCGGGTATGCCTGCCACGTCGGACCCGGCCCACGCTGGCCCACCCGACCTCATATATATTCCTTCCCATCCGCTAGCCAGACCAAACCCTAGCCACTTTACTTCACTCTCCTCCACTCCTCTTCGCCACCCAAGCTCATCTCCAGCACCATTCGGCCGTCTCCGGCATGGAGGGCAGTGGATCCGAGTCCTTCACCTCCAGATTCGTTGACCCAGGGCTCATCCCACGCGGCCCCGAGGAGATGGCCGTCTGACTTGCGCTCCGCCACGCCCGGGAGGAGGCTCGTGCACGGCAGCGCTCGGACTCATTTCGTCGGGAATCCATTGCGTCAGCCTAAATGGCGGATGGATCTGGTGCTAGGGCAATTGTCGCTGCCTCACCGGAGGCGGTGAGGTCCGTATGGTGTCCGAACACGGTGGCGGACGCGCAACCCCTCCGTTGGCGCACCGAGGCCATGGACGCACTGTGGGTGTCTTCCGATGCAAATATGGCGCATCGTGCCCGCCGTGCGAGGCAGCGGGCGCGGGACGCGGCGGCAGCGCTCGCCGTGGTGGATGTCGGCGAGTCGGAGTCACAATCTTCGGCACTCCATACGGTGCACTAGTCCGGGCGTCGCAACCGCGTCGTGGTGAATGTCGCCGGCTCATCCCAAGACGGGGCCATCATCGATCTGACGTCCACCGGCACCCAACGGGTTCCGGGCTCCAACGATGAAGAGTAGGGCATGGGAGACGACAACGCCTTGAGTCGCGTGAGCCGACTCATGTCCCATGCCCTACTCTACCTTGCCGGCGACTGGATCAACACTCCAAGGGGCGCAGCCGGCCGCTGGACATGGCCACGGCGGAGCTAGACGAGCGGGGAGCGGACCCGGACGAAGCTCCGTTCAAAGATCGCCGTGTTGCATGTAATAATATGGATTTCATGTTTCTAATTTGAGATATCCGGATGTGAAATCCATTTTTTGAGGTGTGACTGGTCACTGTCCGTGCGTGTTTGAGGGATCGGATTTCTCAAGTCCGGTTGTAGATGCTCTTAAAAGACTTATATTTAGAAACAGATGGAGGACATTTTATAATGAATATATGTTTGGCATTCTACATGTTAAGGCCTCCTTTGGTTTGGAGAAATTTTGTAGGATAAGATTTCTATAGAAAAAATTCTTTTAAAGTCCTTTAGTCTGTAGGAATAGAATCCAATTTTTATGAAAGAATTTTTTCTATCCTCCATATTTCATAGAAAAATAAACATTAGGCTAGATTCAATGGAAAAAAATCCTATGATATGAACCAAACAACATTTTCTTTTCTATTTCTACTTATAGGATTTGAGATGACATTTGAGATGCATGTCATCTCATTTTTTATGACTTTTCTATTGCTATGATTTTTCTAGGGCGTAAATGTTTTTCTCTATACACTTGATCAAAATTTGTGAAGTTTGACTTCTTAAAAAATCTGTATGCACAGAATGAGTAACATCTAGGTTTGACAATTACTATTTCTAGCTCTGACAACCTTGTACTCCAAAATAAGTTAAAGCTTTACAAGACACATGTACACGTCAAAACGAATTCCTTCTCTCCTTTCTTGAAAAAGAAGGATGATCAATATTCAACAAAAAATAACAAAACGAATGAATGTTCCTATTCTACCCTAGAGACGGGGGCCATGATCAATCTAAGCCTCGAAGATGGTGTCAAGGGCGGGCCTCCACTGCCTTGGCCTAATCCTACAAAGCAGCGCACATTCAGCAGACTCCTTTCCACCCTCGGTGCTAGCTGCTTCTCCTTCCGGGAAAATCCTTCTCCCGGACCTGTTGCCCCTGCCCTTGCCCTCCTTCTTGCCGGACACCAGTCGGCGGATGGCGTCCGCCTCCTGACCGCCCAGCCGCGCCCCGGCCCTCCCGGCGGGCACGAGGAGGTACACCTCGCCGGCGCGCAGGAACTCGTCGGCCGCCAGGGCCCGCAGCCGCCGCTCCTTGGCGGCGTCCCTCGCTATGACAGCAACGTGCCCCGGCGCCTCGATCATCAGCTCGGCCACGCCGGCGTGCTCCTCCAGCCGGAACTGGCTGCCGTCCGGCAGGACGACCAGCGGACTCGCTCGCTCTGCGCCGCCCGTGACGCACTGCGAGACCAAGTTACCCATGTATACGCACGCGGACTGTGATGTGCTCGTGCTGCGACGTAGAGCAGTACCAAATCTTGGCCTGGATCGATCTTGTTGGTCGACGAAGAGCTCTGGTGTTTATCCAAGTGAAAGGAATCTGGAGATGATTTGTCCTCGGTGGGTGGTTTGCTCTATATAGCCGGAGGAGAGGAAGGCGGCAGGCAGCACGAAGGTGGACTTGTCCGCTCGGAGCTGCACCGAGATGGGGTCCAGCCGGCCGACTGGCCTATTCTACGGAGCGCGTGCGATTGGACGTAGCGGCAGCGAGAGTGGGAGTGTTTGATACGATCCACTTCGCGCGGCCCAGCTCCGAACACGTCAACACCGCGGGTGCAGAGCCTTGCGAACGAGCCGCCTGGTCTTCGGAGTGGGTGTTGTTCCAGTCAGAAGTCTCCGTCGGCTCCAAACCCAAACAAACACATCGTGTTTAACCGCTAGTTTAATTTAACGAGCTCTGGGTATGTCACGACGATCGGGTCAGTTTGATCGCTTCGTGCTGTTGATGCCGAGTGCTTAATTTACGACATGCATAATGTTGATATTAGCATTGTCCCTCTGGTATTATGGAGATTACTTTTTGATGGTTGAATTCATAACAATGGCCAACGTGTTGGTGTTGTTTATATATCTTTTTATAGAGTAGGGCGTTTTGGTGTCCAGACTCATCTGCATCCGGTTAGACAAAAATTGTAAAAAAAATCAAAACAAATTCAAAATATTCTAAAAAAAATTGTGCGGTAGACAATTTGATGCGTGAGGCCCGCTCCAAATTTCAAGTCATTTGAGCATTTTAGCAGGTCTCAGCAAAAAAGACAAATCAGACCAAAACAGTACATGAACAGTGAACATTTTTACAAACCCCTAATTTGTCTTTTTTGCTGAGAGTTCCTCAGATGTCCAAATAATTAAAAAATTGGAGCGGGCCTCACGCATCAAATTGTCTACCTCACAAAAAATGTTTTTTTTTGAATTTTTCTAGTATTTGTTTTGAATTTTTTCGTCAGCTGGGTGCAAATGCGTTCAGATGCAAAGATGGACATTCGTCTTTTTATGGTGCTATTTTGTGAAGCATCATGTCGCTTAAAGTATTTTTTGCATAATAATCAAAGCTGAATATGCGTTGTTATTCGATTTGGGAGCCTTTGGTTGTCATAGGTGCTACACATGTTGATGTGTTGGGTGATTCGTTATGAGTAGTGAAACAAATATCAAGAGTTATCAATGTTTGACGAATCACTTATAATTTATCTTGAAGCATGTCTAGACGTAATATTCTCCTTGGGTGCCTTCAAATTGGTCATATATCTAGACAAGACAATTGAAATGAGTTGGCACATCAAGCATCCGGCTACTATGTTGATCCTGATGTATTGCATATCTATCAATAGCTGATGCTTAGTCTCTTCAACATAGGTAAGGCCGAACCGAAGCCCACCGCTTCGGCCACTAATAAATTTTTTATGCAGGCAAAATAAAGCTCATTATTGATTATCTGTAAGATCCTTGCAACAGGGTGGACAAGATGGTTCGGCAAAAGACTTTGTGATGCACATTGATATATGAAATTTTATTGCCGGACTATTGAACGTATTCTTTTCGAGTGTTTGAAAACTAAGCAATGAGTTGAGGAAACTCCGCCCAAGTTCGCATCAACAAAGTTCAAGTAAGCAATGGGAAATGTCCGATATATAGTTATCACGCTAAGCATATAGATGACTGATATATACTTATTGTTCTAAGCACATACAAATGGCCGATGGAGTGTTGACATCGTCCCTAGATCAAGCATTATGCAAGTTATTTTTCGGCATCGAAGCTTTCCTGGAAAACAAGGGGCATGGGTTGACGCCAGATTTTAGCATGGTACGAAACACAATTAAGATGGACTCAAATGGAGAAGTAATCTACAAGAAAAAGTTCTGTACCATCAAAAAGAGAAACTTTGATGTTCGGGTCATCAATGTCCCATCTCATCTAAACAACCGGAACCATGCTCAAAGCAATAAGATTTTGGCACACAAAGTACTGTTCGGCCAATTACGCCTTCAAGATGACCTCATATGAGAAAAATTTCTACATGAATTGTCTTCGTCTCATCAAAACAGTCGATTTTGATATAATAATCATCTTAATCCAAAGTCCTATGCAAAAGTTAAAGGCGTAAATGCGCAGCTGCATCAAGATGACCGGATACTCCAGGGGCAACCATCCGGGTTTCAGATTTCTCTGTTGCAGACATCAAAAAACAGCTAATAGCCCACTCAAGATGGCCTCTGATAAAAAAGTGTTCAACATGGAAGTTGTTCATCTCGTCGAAGCGGTCAGAATTGCTTTTGGGCTCGTTTCCATCTGAGGTCGTTTACCACCTAAAAAAAGACCCACAAGGTGCAGCCAGTTTTAGACCGATTTTTTTAGAAAGTTTGGACAAAACCATCCAAATTTGACTAGGGCTTTGGACGTGAATCCAAGACTTTTCCTTGCACGGGAAGTCCAGCCATCTCTTATATATTTAAGGGGTGACGACTGATTGAACAACACACAATCGATTAATTCATCTATCACTTTTTACCTTTACTTTTATCTCTCTCCCTTGTTCTTTTTATTCCTTGTTCTTCTTGTTGCAGGGCGGTGAATCTCGAGGCTCTAGGGGTGATCAGGACGGCCTAGGGTAGCCCATAGCCGCCGCGCGCCCTGACAGGGTCCCTTCTGGGCGTATGGGGTTTCGGGTGTACAAAAGCACCTGCCGGATTGCTTGCGTACCGCGCTTCCGGACAGATTTCTTTCGACGTGAGCTGCGGTGCACCATCCTCGGCGGAGCTAGGATTTTAAACCAGGGTGGTCCACCTAAAAAAGTTAGAACAAATATGACATGTGTACATTCTAATTAGTTTACCAATACCATGTAGAATTATAAATAGATCAATATGGTCGAATGTGGTTTTACAGACATACTACAATTCTTAATTATGTCTTTTTTCTAAACTTGCTCTTGAGTAAACTCATGGTAGAAAATCAACGCTTATCGTCACCGCCGGCCGAAGCAATAATAAATCTGGAAGCAAGTACACCAAATTATGATATATATGCTTCTTTGTTTGAAATCGGGTCTATGACAAAATTGAAACCGTGGCCGCTACACGCCTCCAGTAAAGCCAACCTGCCAAGGAGCGCGATGGATGTGAAGTGCCAAGGAGCATACCTCTACTGAATGTAGTTTGCCCTACACGCGCCACAGCTGAAAAATTCAGAATTCGTACAAAATATCTAGTCAAACTCTATGTAAATTCGTCTAAATCAGAGCAACAACGGGGGCAAGGGAATGGTCGATGGATTACCCCTATCAGAAAAAGGCAATGGGCTGAGCGGCCGAGTGGACTAGGCACTAGCTGTGGTGGCTGGGCGCGCCTAGGCGAACAGCAGCTAGCCGGGCCAGGCTGCGGCCCGTGGGCGTCAGACTTACTCAGGGCGGTGGCTCTGGCGGCCGGCAGGGGCTAGCGAAGCCGCGACAGCGAGGCAGGCGGTTGACGGCGGATCGAAATCAGTGGAGACGGCCAGTTGGGAGAGACACTAGGTCTGATTTGCTCGTGGGCGTGGCTGTGTGCGGGTCGAGACGTGCAGTAGGCTGTTGTTAGGCTTTTTCCCCCACTGGCCCATCTCCTCGTAATGTACCGACCCGACCCGAATGGATCAAGTCTCTGTGCTTAAGTGTCATCCCTGGATCGGTATGCTGACACACAGTACTCGAGGATTTATAACAGAGGTAAATCACATGTAAAAGTAATGTAAATACTATTATCTCAATCCAAAATAGCGGAAGTAACAAGATTGTGGATTCCCATCAACACCAACGGCAAAGTTGAGTGTAGAAATCGTAACCCTAACGTATCACTTACTCGTCGTAAGATTCCTACAACATGAGACGTTGCAGCCACAGAGGGCCAGTACATTAAATGTACTGGCAAATTCACACCATAGAGAGAAAAGATGAACAATGGCTATCACTACATGCATATATGGCTGGTGGAAAAGCTCTATGGTTATAAGGTTTTTGCGAAAAGCCAATTTTTCCCTACTGCAAAGGAATAAATTTTATTTAACTATCATGGTGGTTGTTAAACATTGAGAATGGTTGACAGCATTCTCAATCCCAATTAAAAATAGTCATTAATAACCCAACAATATTAATTTAAAAGTAACATGATGAGATCAACAGGATAATCCAAGAACTAGATACTCAAGACGTCCATAACCGGGGACACGGCTAATCATGATTAGTTTGTACACTCTGCAGAGGTTTGCGCACTTTTCCCCACAAGACTCGATCGCCTCCGTTGGATTTCTCGCACTACAGGATGTTTGAGAAACGGATGACCAAGACATAGTCTTTCAGAAGCGCTAGCACCTTACGTTGGATAGACCGGTACACCTACTTTCCCCTACATCTGCTAGTCTACCCTGTAAGAGTTCGCACGACTTAATCAACTATGTCAGAGCCCATAGTGGCTTGTGGCTACACTCGGAAGTTTCTAGTATGAATAATCTTATGATCCCTTTGAGTCTGGGTGGCGGTCCATAAAAAAACAGGCAATCCTAGTCTACCCCGGTGCCTAGACAGGCAATCCGAGAATAACCAGGTGCCTCAATCCACCCAGATGTGTGTTTAAGTTGCCACCTTAGATAAACCATTAATTATCAATCTCACATCTGTCATGGATATCACTCACCCAATCCACGTCTACTAGCATAGCATGGCATAATAAGCAAACACAGAAGTAACTCCCAAAGGTTTGATAATAACAGATAATAGGTACTACCTCATCTACTTCCCATCCC
This sequence comes from Triticum monococcum, assembly GCA_034509565.1. Classification (NCBI taxonomy): domain Eukaryota; kingdom Viridiplantae; phylum Streptophyta; class Magnoliopsida; order Poales; family Poaceae; genus Triticum; species Triticum monococcum. The sequence goes on from CM067845.1 coordinate 446,266,942, forward strand.
ACAATTTAATTAGATCCTAATCATGCAATGTTTGAGGATTTATCTAATGCAATAAAAACCGGGTATGAAAGGGATATGATCAAAGTGTGAACTTGCCTGCAATGTTGATGAAGATGATTTGCACTCAAAACTCTTGATAGCTCTACTCGTCACACTCCGGTCAATCTATCGTAATCAAGCAATAGTAACCACACATAAGCAATCACTCAAAAGATCAGAAAGAACGAAGAAAACGATTCGGAAACTTCAAAACCAAGCAAATAACTCTTGCAACATAAAACAATTTCTAACAGTACCAAAATTATTTGAATTTGGCCTTATTAGAATGTTTAGGTCAAGAGCTTCGATTTGTAAAAAGAATCAACTCAAACGGAGTTACGGATAAAAAGATATGATCAAAAGAAGTTTGAATTCAAATCTGATCTAATTCAATTTTAAAATTTTCAAAAACATGTTTGAGTTGGATTACTGGATAGAGGGGATCATAACCAAGACGTGAGCGTTGGTTTCGTTGGATTTGGACTAACGAGCAAAAAGTTATAGTCGTTTGAAGTATAGGGACTAATTTGTGAAGAAATTTATCACAAATAGGTCCCTGGCCGAAAATTAAAAGAAAAAAAATACTAAACAACGAACGTTCAATCCTGAACCCTAAACTATGAACTCGTTCGCTCCAGAGGCTAAACCAGCGAGCGTTCTCTAAATATACTAAACGGGTTTTAAAAGAAAAACCGACTACTAAAACGAAAACCTAAAAAAAACCGGACCGGCGGTTCTTACCGGTTCGATCGAATTAAACCGACGGCGGTTTACGGCAAAAACCGGCGACGGCAGTTCCCAGCGATCTCCGGCGAGATCACGGCGACGGTGGGGTGGGGCGGTGGCTGCGCGGCGCGGGGCAGCGGAGCTGGCGGCGGCGGCGCAAGGCGAGAGGCGGCGGGGTGTGGTGCGGCAGTGGCGGCAGGTGGCAGCGCACGGCGGCAGCGACGAGATGGATCTGGCGGCGGCGGCGGCGCAACGCGGCGAGGAGGCAAGGTCGAGGGCGCGGCGTCGGGGCCCGCCTTTTAAAGGCCACGGGAGGAGGCGAGGGGTGGCGTGGGGAAGGGTGCAGAGGAGGCGGCGGCGTGGCGGACTCCGGGGAAGGAGTCCCCGTTGGAGACGGCAGGGACAGCGGCGGGGAGCTGGGCCGCGGCCTGGCGAGATGCTGGGCCGGCCCAGTCGGCGAGGGGAGACCCTTTTTTTTTAATTTTTTTCAGAGAACAAAAATAAGAAAAACTAAATAACTAATTTTTTTATATAGGCATATAATATATCAAAATTTTCAGAAAAACATTGTCTACAACGTGGACATTTTAGTAAGGTCAAATAAAATCCACACAAAATCAAATAAATCAAAGAGTGCTACTGGTCTATTAAAACCCAACAAAAATCATTTTAAAAATACCAAAATGATTTTAAAATAATTTTTCTCCAATTTTCTAATGTAGGGAATCATGTTACCCTATTTTCCATATATTTTATTTTTGGAGAAAAATAATTTGAATAAAACTCAAATAAATCCAAATTGAAAATAAATTCAAAAAGACTTTGAAATTGATCCTTTGAAACTCCCAACTCATATTTCATATAATTTGAAGAAGTCATTTTATCTCCTCTCGTGAAAATCATTGAGTTGCATAAAGTTTCAGAATTGGAAATATTTCGCAAATGAAATTCAAATATTTTCAACACCCCTTGTCATTTAAAAAAAATGGAAGAGTCATGTCATCTTCTCTCCAGGGTTTTGTGATGAAAAACTATTTGAATTCACGGAGAGAAGAAAGCAAATATGAAAGTTTGGGAAAGTCCTTTTATTCCCTCTCATTTAGCTTTCAAAAACTTTCGAATTCACTCACTTTCAGTCAATCAATCAAACAATCAATCAAATCTATCTATTTATTATAACATTCCAAAATTTAGAATTTTGGGATGTTACAAACCTACCACCCTTAAAATGAATCTCGTCCTCGAGATTCAGAGAGGTTAGAAAGAAATAGGTTAGGTTTTGGGGGTCTTCTTAAAATCCATCGATTCATTACAGGGGTCCGGGTCCTACCACCCTTAGAAACATCGTTACAGTTCCATCAAAACTCATATACGCCATCCTTATTCTTGACAGCGCCATCTTCTCAGATCTTCCGTATAATTCCTTCTCTGGCTCTTTCGGTAATGGCATAACCTTTTCCTCAATTCTTTTGTCCTTTCCTCTTAGTAAGGTTATTCTGTGACTGGGTCTTCTTAGCTGACGGGTCTGGCGCCATTACTAAACAACTATCGATATCTCATGGTGGTCAACAATTTATGGTTTCTACTGCAGGAAATGGGTCTGGGTTGAACCTCACCGTATAACCTATGGTTGGCAACAACTGCCATGTACAAGGGAAAAATACTTATACCATTCTAAGTTTAAACAGGGTTTTGATCGTCGTCTCTTCACTATAGGTAAGTCACTCAGATTTACCATCCCATATAGCAAGGCGAATAATAAGAGTAAGTCGGTATGGTGATCAATCCATCCCGCACCCAAATCATTACCTTGTATATGGTTTAGCGAATCTCGCATTCTAACACTCGGCCATCCTCACAAGCACTGCAGAATTTCTCTTGTCCACGAACGAAGTTCGGATAAATCCATAGATTCTGCAAGCCAAACAAACATCTATCGTTCCTTCACAACTCTCAGGTTTTGCGTTACTCCTATAAGATCGTCTATCGATAAAATCGTAACTTCTACTAGGGTTTTTCCTTCAGCAAGAGTGTGCTTGCTTCTTGGCAGGTCCTGGGGCCTGTGGGTTATGGCACACCTCATCACTTGTAGTCCTTGAACTTATCATCAGGCAACTGATCATTATTCCAACTTCCAACTTCCTAGTATTCTTAAATCCATCCAATTGTACTGTCTTCCTTCCTTCTATTGGCACCAAACTAGGACATGATTACTCATACTCATCATGGAGTTTCCATTGATCCATATTTCCGACATCATACCTCCTTTATATCCAATAGTAATTCATCTCTTCATCCTCGTGGGATATCCCTCATACCGAGATAAAAACTTATATTTGTGAAGTCCATATTCCACTTCATGGAACATCATTATCCTTTCCAGGGTCAAGCGTCCTTACAGGGGAATACTGACCATCTCTGCATGGCACTTCTTCAACTGGGAAACGTGAAACACATCATGAACTCCTGACAGTCCTTCGGGTGACTCCAACTTGTTGGCCACTTCTCCCATACGCTCCAAAACTCGGTATGGTCCTACAAATCTCGGGGCTAACTTTAGCTTAACTCCAAATCGTTTAACTCCTCGCAGAGGGGACACATGAAGACATGCTCTATCTCCAATTTCATAGACTACCTCCTTGCGTTTTTGAGTCTGCATAACTCTTCTGCCTGGGCTGAGCTACCTTCAGTCTATCTCGAATCAATTTAACATTCTCTTCTGACTCCTTGATCACACTTGGTCCAACAACTGATAGTCTCCAACTTCATCCCACACACCCTTGGGGTATCACACCTATCGAGACAAAACTCGTATTCATTTTATTCGAAATCCACTCAGTGGAGTATCCTTATGTTTTCCAGGGGTCAAGGGTTCTTACAGGGTACTACCACCCTTAAAATGCACAAATCTCCCATAGACCATATTTCTCATATCCTCAAAATGGCCAATCCTTCTTCATAGAGTAACAACTCATAAAATCCATATCAATACGAACGATGCTAACTTTTATTCATTCTCAAGTGATTACAATCTCTCGCTTCTCCATTACATGTCTCAACTCAACACCTCAATATAAAAGAAAATGTTCTCACTTCTACTACTCCATTTCTTTTGTTGCAAACTCAACTATGTAGCACAAGTTTCCTTCTCCTTGGGGCATTCTCTGGCAAAGTGCCCTGCTCCATTACAACGAAAACATATCACTTCTGACAAGTATCGAGGTTTCCTTTTTGGGCAACTATTGAGGTAGTGCCCTGACTCCTTGCACCTATAACATGTGATATGACTCAGATCCTTCCTCGAATCCAATCTGCTTCTCTTCCTGGACCTTTCCATTCCAATCAGAGCTTCTATTTCCTGTGGGTCATATTCTACTTCCTCCGTCGGGAATTCTACTAGATCCCCATTCAAACAATTTTGGGAGATGTGTCCTTCTTCTCCACATGAATAGCAAGACTTAGTACAGGGTTTACTCGGGTCTTCTTTAGGTGTGTCCTCCACATCTTCCTTCATCACGGGTTCTTCTAAAATTTCCATAAGGGCTCCTTTCTTTACTTCTTTCTTCTGTTGTACGGTCCTTCGTACCATGGGGTAAAAGTGACACTGAGTAGGATAGTGGGTAATCCCTTACACAAGAAACAAGTAATCTGCCTAGTGGGGCATTCTTCAACTGGGTGACTTCCTTCACAATTAGGGCATTCATCCTTGTGTTCTTTATGGGTGTGTCCTATTTCTCCACAAATCTTGCATGCACAAGATTTCTTCATGTCCTTTCCATAAGGCTTCAACTTCTGGGACACAAACCGAGACTTTGGCAGAGTCAACTTAAATTCTCTCCAAGTGGTTACTCCTTGCCATCCATTCGTGGTTTGGTACATCCTCCACCAAGTAGCGGCACCTCTTTCAAAGCATTGAAGAGCATGCCGGGTCATATCATTTCCAACTATAGGGTTATTCTTCATGTGATCCTCCATGTCCTGAATCCATCGGTCCGTCTCCAATTGACTCATCGGTTTAGCAAATACGAGCTCATCTCCATTCATCATCTATTGGGTCCATGGGTTATGGGGTGAGATAAGAGAGAGGGAGAGGGATACACACAATGCAAACAAAAGTTTTGAAAAGACATATTTTATTGTGGCTGTCGAAAAACATCAAACAAATGACAGCTCACAATCATCGCATCTAATGTAGGTATATAACAGGGGTTTGGTCTTCTAAAGGTCAATAAATCATCAACTCTTCAAACTCTTCAAGCCTTGTTCATGCCTCCAATGGCTTCTTCCGATCATGCTTATCTTCTCAAGTTCTTTTGCCAGATCATCTCTGTTGACGTGAAATCTCTCGTGACATCCTTTAATATTCTGGAGTTGCATTCCAAACTTCTGGGTTTCATCAATCTTGGTATGAACCATGGTCCTACTGTCTTTCAGTTCCTGACGAATCACCTGTATCTCGAGGTTTTGCTCCTTTAGCTTGGCTACTTTCAGCTTTTGGTTCCTGAGTTCTTCACGAAATGCTTCCTTGTCTAATACGGCTTCATGGAGCTCCTCCTTAAACTTCTTGATGTACTACTCCAGATCCTGGCGATACACCGGCTAAGGTTAAAACTTCATCTTACTATTAGGTGCTCCATCAGCCTTCTATCATCCAATCCTTACATGCATATGCATGCTTAACTCAGCACGATGACAATAGCATAAGCGGGAGATAACTTCATGGATAGCTATGTTTCTGCTCTTGTCATTTCCATGAGCTATCATTCCATAGTTGATATCTCCTGCCTTAGGGTTTTCTCGACAAATCCTTGAGTTCTTCACTCTACATGCTCCGGTCTTTCTCTGATACACCTTGATCTCGGGTATTTGACAACTGCCATAGTCTGCCAAGTTCCATAAGGGTAGCCTTCCTAGGTCATACAAATCTGGAAATTCTTCAGAGCCTTCAAATTCTACTTGTCTTTGGTCTTCAACCGTTGTAGATTCCATTATTCAGATGCACGGAAAACACTCTTCATTCTGAAGTGGTCTTAGTTGTCTGATATCTTGTACTTCTTGGAGTGGTCTCATCAGTCGAATCTTCATATGGTCAAAAGGGGAAAGGGATATGGTCTCACTAAAGGGAATTTTTGAATAAGCTCAGAACAGAAGAGAGGTAAAAGATCTTTTTGAAAGGGAAAGTTGTAGAGAAAAATCATTGCTATGGGCTTGCCAGTTTCTAGGGTCACGTCCTACAGTCAACATGTGCTCTGATACCATCTTGTAGCGACCCGACCCGAATGGATCAAGTCTCTGTGCTTAAGTGTTATCCCTGGATCGGTATGCTGACACACACAGTACTCGAGGATTTATAACATAGGTAAATCACATGTAAAAGTAACGTAAATACTATTACCTCAATCCAAAATAGCGGAAGTAACAAGGTTGTGGATTCCCATCAACACCAACGGCAAAGTTGAGTGTAGAAATCGTAACCCTAATGTATCACTTACTCGTCGTAAGATTCCTGCAACATGAGATGTTGCAGCCACAGAGGGTCAGTATATTGAATGTACTGGCAAATTCACACCATAGAGAGAAAAGATGAACAATGGCTATCACTACATGCATATATGGCTGGTGGAAAAGCTCTATGGTTATAAGGTTTTTGCGAAAAGCCAATTTTTCCCTACTGTAAAGGAATAAATTTTATTTAACTATCATGGTGGTTGTTAAACATTGAGAATGGTTGACAGCATTCTCAATCCCAATTAAAAATAGTCATCAATAACCCAACAATATTAATTTAGAAGTAACATGATGAGATCAACAGGATAATCCAAGAACTAGATACTCAAGACGTCCATAACCGGGACACGGCTAATCATGATTAGTTTGTACACTATGTAGAGGTTTGCGCACTTTTCCCCACAAGACTCGATCGCCTCCATTGGATTTCCCGCACCACAGGATGTTTGAGAAACGGATGATCGAGACATAGTCTTTCAGAAGCGCTAGCACCTTACGTTGGATAGACCGGTACACCTACTTTCCCCTACATCTGCTAGTCTATCCTGTAAGAGTTCGCATGACTTAATCAACTATGCCAGAGCCCATAGTGGCTTGTGGCTGCACTCGGAAGTTTCTAGTATGAATAATCTTATGATCCCTTTGAGCCTGGGTGGCGGTCCATAAAAAACAGGCAATCCTGGTCTACCCCGGTGCCTAGACAGGCAATTCGAGAATAACCAGGTGCCTCAATCCACCCAGATGTGTGTTTAAGTTGCCACCTTAGATAAACCATTAATTATCAATCTCACATCTGTCATGGATATCACTCACCCAATCCACGTCTACTAGCATAGCATGGCATAATAAGCAAACACAGAAGTAACTCCCAAAGGTTTGATAATAACAGATAATAGGTACTACCTCATCTACTTCCCATCCCACAATTTAATTAGATCCTAATCATGCAATGTTTGAGGATTTATCTAATGCAATAAAAACCGGGTATGAAAGGGATATGATCAAAGTGTGAACTTGCCTGCAATGTTGATGAAGATGATTCGCACTCAAAACTCTTGATAGCTCTACTCGTCACACTCCGGTCAATCTATCGTAATCAAGCAATAGTAACCACACATAAGCAATCACTCAAAAGATCAAAAAGAATGAAGAAAACGATTCGGAAACTTCAAAACCAAGCAAATAAATCTTGCAACATAAAACAATTTCTAACAGTACCAAAATTATTTGAATTTGGCCTTATTAGAATGTTTAGGTCAAGAGTTTCGATTTGCAAAAAGAATCAACTCAAACGGAGTTACGGATAAAAAGATATGATCAAAAGAAGTTTGAATTCAAATCTGATCTAATTCAATTTTAAAATTTTCAAAAACATGTTTGAGTTGGATTACTGGATAGAGGGGATCATAACGAAGATGTGAGCGTTGGTTTCGTTGGATTTGGACTAACGAGCAAAAAGTTATAGTCGTTTGAAGTACAAGGACTAATCTGTGAAGAAATTTATCACAAATAGGTCCCTGGCCGAAAATTAAAAGAAAAAAAAATAATACTAAACAACGAACGTTCAATCCTGAACCCTAAACTATGAACTCGTTCGCTCCAGAGGCTAAACCAGCGAGCGTTCTCTAAATATACTAAACGGGTTTTAAAAGAAAAACCGACTACTAAAACGAAAACCTAAAAAAAACCGGACCGGCGATTCTTACCGGTTCGATCGAATTAAACCGGCGGTGGTTTACGGCGAAAACCGGCGACGACAGTTCCCAGCGATCTCCGGCGAGATCGCGGCGACGGTGGGGTGGGGCGGTGGCTGCGCGGTGAGAGGCGGCGTGGTGCGGTGCGGCAGTGGCGGCGCGGCAGAGGCGGCAGGTGGCAGCGCACGGCGGCGGCGGCGCGATGGATCTGGCGGTGGCGGCGGCGCAATGCGGCGAGGAGGCGAGGTCGAGGGCGCGGCGTCGGGGCCCGCCTTTTAAAGGCCACGGGAGGAGGCGAGGGGTGGCGTGGGGAAGGGGGCAGAGGTGGCGGCGGCGTGGCGGACTCCGGGGAAGGAGTCCCCGTCGGAGACGGCAGGGACGGCGGCGGGGAGCTGGGCCGGCCCAGTCGGCGAGGGGAGACCCTTTTTTTTTAATTTTTTTTCAGAGAACAAAAATAATAAAAGCTAAATAACTATTTTTTTATATAGGCATATAATATATCAAAATTTTCAGAAAAACATTGTCTACAACGTGGACATTTTAGTAAGGTCAAATAATATCCACACAAAATCAAATAAATCAAAGAGTGCTACTGGTCTATTAAAACCCAACAAAAATCATTTTAAAAATACCAAAATGATTTTAAATTAATTTTTCTCCAATTTTCTAATGTAGGGAATCATGTTACCCTATTTTCCATATATTTTATTTTTGGAGAAAAATAATTTGAATAAAACTCAAATAAATCCAAATTGAAAATAAATTCAAAAAGACTTTGAAATTGATCCTTTGAAACTCCCAACTCATATTTCATATAATTTGAAGAAGTCATTTTATCTCCTCTCGTGAAAATCATTGAGTTGCATAAAGTTTCAGAATTGGAAATATTTTGCAAATGAAATTCAAATATTTTCAACACCCCTTGTCATTTAAAAAAAATGGAAGAGTCATGTCATCTTCTCTCCAGGGTTTTGTGATGAAAAAGTATTTGAATTCACGGAGAGCAGAAAGCAAATATGAAAGTTTGGGAAAGTCCTTTTATTCCCTCTCATTTAGCTTTCAAAAACTTTTGAATTCACTCACTTTCAGTCAATCAATCAAACAATCAATCAAATCTATCTATTTATTATAACATTCCAAAATTTAGAATTTTGGGATGTTACACGTAACATATGGTATACAGGCTGGCCTAAAATCCCAGGGTGGGCCGCGGCCCACCCTGGCCACCCTGTAGCTCCGCCCCCCTTGACGTTGAAGGCATACGGTGACGTAGTCATGTGCGAACACCGGTAATGCGTTTTCAATGGGAGGAGACATTCCCGTTGACAATGAGGCGCCTACGGTGACTTCATAAATCTCAAGATGATATGCCAGCTGCTTAGTCTCTCGAAGGTGTTCATAGAGATAGCATGTGCGTGTATGCGTTCATATGGGTGAGTGTATGCGTTTATGTATGAGCTTTAGCGTGTGTACTGTGTTAAAAAAAATCTTCCCATTACTTTTCCACGAGACTCTACGCAACACGTACATCAACACAATACAAAACTAGGGAAGCGCCACGAGTGGATATCTAAGGCCTGATTGGCAAATGCGGGCGTTTCGGGGGGCAATGGATGACTGTGCTATGGTTGACTTGGGCTGGTCAGGGATGGAATATACATGGGCCAATAGGCAATCGGGCAGGGCTAATGTGAAAGCCCGATTGGACAGAGCCTTTGGCAACACAACATTATTGGATATGTTCGCGGATGTTTAAAGCCGCCATATTGCTGCAGCGGAGTTAGATCACTGTTTTGTAGGGGAACGTAGTAATTTCAAAAATTTCCTATGCACACACAGGGATGCATAGCAACAAGAGGGAAGAGTGTGTCCACGTATCCTTATAGACCGACTACGGAAGCGTTAGCACAACGTGGTTGATGTAGTCGTACGTCTTCACGATCACCGATCCAAGTACCGAACATATGGCACCTTCGAGTTCTGCACACCTTCAACTCGATGATGTCCCGCGAGATCCGATCCAGCAAAGCTTCACAGGAGAGTTTTGTCAGCACGACGGCGTGGTGACGGTGATGATAATGCTACCGACGCAGGGCTTCACCTAAGCACCGCTATGATATTATCGAGGTGGATTATGGTGGAGGGGGCACCGCACACGGCTAAGAGATCAATGATCAATTGTTGTGTCTCCAAGGGGTGCCCCTCTCCCCGTATATAAAGGAGTGGAGGAGGGAGAGGGCCGACCCTCTCTATGGCGCGCCCTAGGGGAGTCCTACTCCCACCGGGAGTAGGATTCCCCTTTTCCTAGTAGAACTAGGAGCCCTTCCAAGTAGTAGGAGTAGGAGAGAAGGAAAGGGAAAAGAGAAGAGAAGGAAGGAGGGGGCGCCGCCCCTCCCCCTAGTCCAATTTGGACTAGGCCTTGGGGGGCGCGCAACCTCTCCTCTCTCTTTCCCCTAAAGCCCAATAAGGCCCATCTACTCCCTGGCGAATTCCCATAACTCTCCCGTACTCCGAAAAATACCCGAATCACTCGGAACCTTTCCGATGTCCGAATATCACTACAAAAAATACACTTTCGTGATGATACGTGTTTGTCACAGTAGGTCGCGTTTTTGTCATGCATGTACATCCATGACGATTTTATGACAGAATCAAGATAGTCATACCTGTGCTGTCGTAGAAGTGTTCCATGACATTACCAAAATTATCATCACGGAAGTGTGCACTTCCATGACGATAAATCGCACGTCACAGAAGTGCTTTCATCAAGGGTAACCGACACGTGGCATCCACCGTAACGGAACACCGTTAAGCTACCGGGTCGGGTTTTGGATCCGATAACCCGTTAACAGCCCCGACCAATGTGGATTTTCCACGTGTAAAATCATCATTGGCTGGAGGAAACACATGCCGGCTCATCGTTGGGACAGATGTCGTCCACTCATTGGACAGAAGGCGCCTATGATACATCGACACGTGGCACGACCCAACAGAGGCCCATTCCTGTGAAAAGGCCGGCCCATTTGACTTGGTCAAAAGGTGGCGGGCCGGCCCATGGAAAGCCTGTTAACGGCCTGTTCGCATATAGCCCATTTACAACCCATTAACCCAAGGCTCGTTACGCCCTATCCGAATTAGGCCCAGTAGCATCATCTGGGCCATCCAATGTGATTCCAGCCCGTTTTCACTTATGGCCCATGTATGGCCCATGACGTCTTTCGGCCCATATGAGGCCCTATGTAACTCTTGGCCTATTAATGGCCCGTGGTGAAACTGGCCCGTAATGAACAGTGTATCACTTTACACCCATTAACGCCCCGTGGTGAAACTGTCCTGTAATGAACAGTGTATCACTTTATACCCATTAACGGCCTGTTATTCCGTTGGGTCGTTTCCAACCCATGTTATCTTTCGGCCTTCTCAGAGCCCATTTATTCTTGGGCTCATTTCCAGCATTCGTTTACTTACGGCCCGTTACCGTTATTTTCTACTTGTGGGCCAAATTCAGCCCGTGGTTAAAGTCGGCCCGTTTGTGGTCCGTTAATACGTTGGGCCGTTTTCATAGCGTCATCAAATACGGCCTATTAACGATGGCCCGTTATGGTCGGCCCATGAACGGACGATTCCAACTCTAGCCCGTTTACAGCCATAATGCGGCCTGTTATTGGCCCATGTTTGGCCAATCGATCATACGACCCGTATAAGGCCCATTGATAATACAGCCCGTAGAAGGCCCATTGTTTCTACGGCCCGTAGAAGGCCCATTGTTTCTATAGCCCGTAGAAGGCCTACTGTTTCTACGGCCCGTAGAAGGCCCACTGTTTCTACGACCCGTAGGAGGCCCAGTGTCACTATAGTAAATATTAGCCCATGGTTATTGTGGCCTAGTTTAAAAAATAGGTTATTGCAGCCACTAGCAAACCGCGGAAAAGAACCGCACTGACTACAAGCAAATGAATAAACAAGACAACAAGGAAATAAATAAGCAAGTAAATTATGCTAGGCTATCACGGCTATTACACATATTACATCCACCGGGCATCAAAGTTCGCCACCAGTGCAAATATAGGGAAGAAAGCAGCATATAAATGCCACAGCAAAACAAGTCCAGAACTGAAACCACTTCAGAAGAGTTCAAGAAACAATATCCTGGGTACCCATAATGCTGGCAAGATGCTTAGCAAGCTTATTAACTTTCTCTTGTTTGGCGCTTAAATCCTCCAGCGCTTGCTGTTGCATAAGAAAGTACGCATCTGAATTCTGCAGGGACTTCCTCAGTCCTTCGGCTTCTTGCCGCAGCACAGCTGACTGATGCCTTTCAGCCTGTAGCTGAGACTGAAGAAGCCGAAGTGATTCAGGTAGCGAGTTCGAAGAGCTTGTGCCAGCGGTACTGGCCAGTAACTCGAACACTACATCAACGCAGGACTGTGGGGTTTTCTCACTGTCTACAAGATCGTTTTTATCACCTTTCTTGGAGACCAACAGGGTTGTCTCACTATCTTGAACCTTATCTGCATTAGTTTCTCTACCATTGCATAGTGGGATGCTCTTCTCCAATATTCTGTTTGCATACTTCAAGAGAAACAAGCAGACACATCACAGGTTTAGCTTGTAGTATACGAAACTCATTTTGGTAAACCGGTTCAGTAGTAAGATGGACAGGATAACAGCATGAAACAAACATATATCTATGTACTATGGTCACTGTATTGTTCATATCATTCTAGTTTATGTTCCCTAATCAAGATATAGACACAGTTCAACTCATATATTTTTAAGACACAACGGCATAGACAGAATATAAGTGTGAGAAACTACACAGCATTGGCATCACTTGTAATGTGCATCACATGAGAACATAACTGTTTATACAACTTAAACTGAAATCAACATAGAGCAAGAAGTTAGAACAGCAATCCAGTTAAAGAAATAGGTTTAAAACATACCTGTTGCGCCATTGGAGTTTCAATTGGATCCTTCAAATTCGAAAGTAGTTGGTATGAGTAAATACAGTGATGCAACAACAAAGGAGTATGGACCATAGCTACGAAATCCGACCTGAGAACAGTTGCTATTCTTCTTTAAACATGGAGTTTGGGTTAGCTGTGGTGGTCTTCGTGCTTTGGGCACTGCAGTAACTTTACAAACTGCTCGTGTGGGGGTACTCTGTGGTGGACATGGTGCTTTGTCAACTATAAGTGGGTTACTATCCGCTGGGGTTGCGGTTAGATGGGTTGTAGCCGGTTCTCTGCCCAACGGTGTAAGTGTGCAATCTGGAAGAGTCTCGATTATGTGTGGTGGGGCTAGTTTGTGGGCCAGTACAACCATGGTTCTATCTGCATCGACGAGTAGCACTGTCTTTTGTGAAGAACAGGTTTTTGCTCCCTTAGATATTGCCATCACCCCCTCCAATTCAAATGGCTGATAAACAAGAAAAGAAATTGAATGTACATACATTGTATGATAGACAGATGTGGTAATTCACATATATGTTGTCTAACCAAACAGGACAGCATGAGACAATTTCACATATATGATGCCTAACTAAACAGGATAGCATGACACAGTTTCAGATATATGATGGATAACTTAACAGGATATAATGGCATAATTCAACATATGATGAGTACCTAAATAGGATGACATGACAAAACTATATGATGTCTTTCTAAAATAGGCTGGGATGAAATAATTCACATACATGTTGTCTAAGTATACAGGATGGCATGATATAATTGACATAATTGATTCATATACTAAGCAGCTGGCACTCGCATGTATGATCTCTAAACTAAGCAGATATAATTCAATATTGTGCATATGATGTCTAAACTAAGCAATGCAAGACACCATATGCATCATATGAGAAATATAAACATTGCAATTTAGAGCATACACCTCAGGTGGGATATATGACTGGTCATCTGTCTCTGAATCCTCCTCTGAGGAGCTCCCTGTAACCATCGAGATATATGCTTCAATAGGTACCATTGCCTGCTCTGAAGACCTTGTTTTCACTCTAGATTTTTTCATAACCAGCTCAAATGGCTGATACACATGAAGAGTAGTTCAATATACACAGATTGTCGACAAATGGAATACGTAATGAAAAAAAGATGGCATGAGATAATTCACATATATGATGCCTGGCTCCATGGCGGTGCAGAATTCACATATATGATAACTGGCTGAAAAACATGGCATTGCATAATTCACATATCTGATATAGAAAGCAAATAGGAGGCATTCACACAAAGCATGTCTAATCTAAGCAGATGGCATGGCAATGCAAGACACTGCTACCTCTTGAGCACTGCATTGGATTTCCCCGAAGAGGAGAGGATGATGCAGCAAAGTAGCGTAAGTATTTCCCTCAGTTTTTGAGAACCAAGGTATCAATCCAGTAGGAGGCTACGCTCGAGTCCCTTGTACCTACACAAAAACAATAGCTCAACACAACCAACGCGCTTAGGGGTTGTCAATCCCTTCACGGTCACTTACGAAAGTGAGATATGATAGAGATGATAAATAATATTTTTGGTATTTTTGATATAGAGATGCAAAGTGAAAAGTAAAAGGTAAAGTAAAAGCAAAGCAATAATAAAGTGATGGAGATTGATATGATGAAAGAGAGACCCGGGGGCGATAGGTTTCACTAGTGGCTTCTCTCAAGAGCATAAGTATTCTACGGTGGGTGAACAAATTACTGTTGAGCAATTGACAGAATTGAGCATAGTTATGAGAATATCTAGGTATGATCATGTATATAGGCATCACGTCCGAGACAAGTAGACCGAAACGTTTCTGCATCTACTACTATTACTCCACTCATCGACCGCTATCCAGCATGCATCTAGAGTATTAAGTTAAAAATAGAGTAACGCCTTAAGCAAGATGACATGATGTAGAGGGATAGTTTCATGCAATATGATAAAAACACCATCTTGTTATCCTCGATGGCAACAATACAATACGTGCCTTGCTGCCCCTTCTGTCACTGGGAAAGGACACCGCAAGATCGAACCCAAAGCTAAGCACTTCTCCCATGGCAAGAACAACCAATCTAGTAGGCCAAACCAAACTGATAATTCAAAGAGACTTGCAAAGATAACCAATCATACATAAAAGAATTCAGAGAAGATTCAAATATTATTCATAGATAGACTTGATCATAAACCCACAATTCATGAGTCTCAACAAACACTGTTGGGGAACGTAGTAATTTCAAAAAATTTCCTACGCACACGCAAGATCATGGTGATGCATAGCAACGAGAGGAGAGAGTGTTGTCTACATACCCTCGTAGACCGAAAGCGGAAGCATTAGCACAACGCGGTGGATGTAGTCGTACGTCTTCACGACCCGACCGATCAAGCACCGAAACTACGGCACCTCCGAGTTCTAGCACACGTTCAGCTCGATGACGATCCCTGGACTCCGATCCAGCAGAATGTCGGGGAAGAGTTCCGTCAGCACGATGGTGTGGTGACGATCTTGATGTTCTACTGTCGCAGTGCTTCGCCTAAGCACCACTACAATATTATCGAGGACTATGGTGGAGGGGGGCACCGCACACGGCTAAGAGATCAATGATCAACTGTTGTGTCTCTGGGGTGCTCCCCTGCCCCCGTATATAAAGGAGCAAGGGAGGGAGGTAGCCGGCCTAGGAGGAGGGCGCGCCAAGGGGGGAGTCCTACTCCCACCGGGAGTAGGACTCCTCCTTCCCTTGTTGGAGTAGGAGAGAAGGAAAGAGGGGGAGAGGAACAAGGAAAAGTGGGCTGCACCCCTTGTCCAATTCGGACCAGAGGGGGGGTGCGCGCCTCCTTCCTTTTGGCCTCTCTCCACTATTCCCGTATGGCCCAATAAGGCCCATATACTCCCCGGCGAATTCCCATAACTCTCCGGTACTCCGAAAAATACCCGAATCACTCGGAGCCTTTCCGATGTCCGAATATAGTCGTCCAATATATCGATCTTTATGTCTCGACCATTTCGAGACTCCTCGTCATGTCCCCGATCTCATCCGGGACTCCGAACTCCTTCGGTACATCAAAACTCATAAACTCACAATATAACTGTCATTGAAACCTTAAGCATGCGGACCCTACGGGTTCGAGAACTATGTAGACATGACCGAGACACGTCTCCGGTCAATAACCAATAGCGGAACCTGGATGTTCATATTGGCTCCTACATATTCTACGAAGATCTTTATCGGTCAGACCGCATAACAACATACGTTGTTCCCTTTGTCATCGGTATGTTACTTGCCCGAGATTCGATCGTTGGTATCTCAATACCTAGTTCAATCTCGTTACCGGCAAGTCTCTTTTACTCGTTCCGTAATACATCATCCTGCAACTAACTCATTAGTTGCAATGCCTGCAAGGCTTAAGTGATGTGCATTACCGAGAGGGCCCAGAGATACCTCTCCGACAATCGGAGTGACAAATCCTAATCTCGAAATACGCCAACCCAACAAGTACCTTTGGAGACACCTGTAGAGCACCTTTATAATCACCCAGTTACGTTGTGATGTTTGGTGGCACACAAAGTGTTCCTCCGGTAAACGGGAGTTGCATAATCTCATAGTCATAGGAACATGTATAAGTCATGAAGAAAGCAATAGCAACAAACTAAACAATCAAGTGCTATGCTAACGGAATGGGTCAAGTTAATCACATCATTCTCCTAATGATGTGATCCCGTTAATCAAATGACAACTCATGTCTATGGTTAGGAAACATAACCATCTTTGATCAACGAGCTAGTCAAGTAGAAGCATACTAGTGACACTCTATTTGTCTATGTATTCACACATGTATTATGTTTCCGGTTAATACAATTCTAGCATGAATAATAAACATTTATCATGATATAAGAAAATAAATATAACTTTATTATTGCCTCTAGGGCATATTTCCTTTAGTCTCCCACTTGCACTAGAGTCAATAATCTAATTCACATCGCCATGTGATTTAACATCAATAGTTCACATCACCATGTGATTAACACCCATAGTTCACATCGACATGTGACCAATACCCAAAAGGGTTTACTAGATTCAATAATCTAGTTCACATCGCTATGTGATTAACACCCAAAGAGTACTGAGGTGTGATCATGTTTTGCTTGTGAGAGAAATTTAGTCAACGGGTCTGCCACATTCAGATCCGTAAGTATTTTGCAAATTTCTATGTCAACAATGCTCTGCATGGAGCTACTCTAGCTAATTGCTCCCACTTTCAATATGTATCTAGATTGAGACTTAGAGTCATCTGGATCAGTGTCAAAACTTGCATCGACGTAACCCTTTATGACGAACCTTTTGTCACCTCCACAATCGAGAAGCATATCCTTATTCCACTAAGGATAATTTTGACCAATGTCCAGTGATCTACTCCTAGATCACTATTGTACTCCCTTGCCAAACTCAGGGCAGGGTATACAATAGGTCTGGTACACAACATGGCATACTTTATAGAACCTATGGATGAGGCATAGGGAATGACTTTCATTCTCTCTCTATCTTCTGTCGTGGTTGGGTTTTGAGTCTTACTCAACTTCACACATTTGTAACATAGGCAAGAACTCCTTCTTTGACTGTTCCATTTTGACTACTTCAAAATCTTGTCAAGGTATGTACTCATTGAAAACTTATCAAACGTCTTGATCTATCTCTATAGATCTTGATGCTCAATATGTAAGCAGCTTCATTGAGGTCTTTCTTTGAAAAACTCCTTTCAAACATTCCTTTATGCTTTGCAGAATAATTCTACATTATGTCCGATCAACCATATGTCATTCACATATATTTATCAGAAATGCTGTAGTGCTCCCACTCACTTTCTTGTAAATACAGGCTTCACCGCAAGTCTGTATAAAACTATATGCTTTGATCAACTTATCAAAGCATATATTCCAACTCCGAGATGCTTGCACCAGTCTATAGATGGATCGCTGGAGCTTGCATATTTTGTTAGCATCTTTAGGATTGACAAAACCTTCTGGTTGCATCATATACAACTCTTCTTTAATAAATCCATTAAGGAATGCAGTTTTGTTTATCCATTTGTGAGATTTCATAAAATGCGGCAATTGCTAACATGATTCGGACAGACTTAAGCATAGATACGAGTGAGAAACTCTCATCGTAGTCAACACCTTGAACTTGTCGAAAAACTTTTGCGACAATTCTAGCTTTGTAGATAGTAACACTACTATCACCGTCCGTCTTCCTCTTGAAGATCCATTTATTTTTTATGGCTTGCTGATCATCGGGCAAGTCAACCAAAGTCCACACTTTGTTCTCATACATGGATCCCATCTCAGATTTTATGGCCTCAAGCCATTTCGCGGAATCTGGGCTCATCATCGCTTCCTCATAGTTCATAGGCTCGTCATGGTCAAGTAACATGACCTCCAGAACAGGATTACCATACCACTCTGGTGCGGATCTCACTCTGGTTTTCCTACAAGGTTTGGTAGTAACTTGATCTGAAGTTTACATGATCATCATCATTAGCTTCCTCACTAATTGGTGTAGTAGTCACAGGAACAGATTTCTGTGATGAACTACTTTCCAATAAGAGAGCAGGTACAGTTACCTCATCAAGTTCTACTTTCCTCCCACTCACTTCTTTCGAGAGAAACTCCTTCTCTAGAAAGGATCCATTCTCAGCAATGAATATCTTGCCTTCAGATCTGTGATAGAAGGTGTACCCAACATTTTCTATTGGGTATCCTATGAAGATGCACTACTTCGATTTGGGTTTGAGCTTATCAGGTTGAAACTTTTTCACATAAGCATTGCAGCCTCAAACTTTAAGAAACGACAGCTTAGGTTTCTTGCCAAACCATAGTTCATACGGTGTCGTCTCAACGGATTTAGATGGTGCCCTATTTAATGTGAATATAGCTGTCTCTAATGCACAAACCCAAAACGATAGTGGTAAATCGGTAAGGGACATCATAGATCGCACCATATCTAATAAAGTACGGTTACGATGTTTGGACACACCATTACACTGCAATGGTGTTCCAGGTGGCGTAAGTAGTGAAACTTTTGCACATTGTTTTAACTGAAGGCCAAACTCGTAACTCAAATATTTTACTTCTGCGATCATATCGTAGATACTTTTATTTTTGTTACGATGATTCTCCACTTCACTCTGAAATTCTTTGAACTTTTCAAATGTTTCAGATTTGTGTTTCATCAAGTAGATATACTCATATCTGCTCAAATCATCTGTGAAGATCAGAAAATAATGATACCTGCCGCGAGCCTCAATATTCATCGGACCACATACATCAGTATGTATGATTTCCAACAAATCTGTTGCTCGGTCCATTGTTCCAGAGAATGGAGTCTTAGTCATCTTGCCCATGAGGCATGGTTCACAAGCATCAACTGATTCATAATCAAGCGATTTCAAAAGCCCATCAGCATGGATTTTCTTCATGCGCTTTACACCAATATAACCTAACCGCCAGTGCCACAAATAAGTTGCACTATCATTATTAACTTTGCATCTTTTGGCTTCAATATTATAAAAATGTGTATCACCACGATCGAGATCCAACAAACCATTTTCATTGGGTGTATGACCATAGAAGGTTTTATTCATGTAAACAAAACAACAATTATTCTCTAACTTACATGAATAACCGTATTGCAATAAACATGATCAAATCATATTCATGCTCAACGCAAACACCAAATAACACTTATTTAGGTTCAACACTAATCCCGAAGGTATAGGGAGTGTGCGATGATGATTATATCAATCTTGGAACTACTTCCAGCACACATCGTCACTTCACCCTTAACTAGTCTCTGTTCATTCTGCAACTCCCGTTTCGAGTTACTACTCTTAGCAACTGAACCAGTATCAAATATCGAGGGGTTGCTACGAACACTAGTAATATACACATCAATAATCTGTATATCAAATATACCTTTGTTCACTTTGCCATCCTTCTTATCCGCCAATTACTTGGGGTAGTTCCGCTTCCAGTGACTTGTCCCTTTGCAGTAGAAGCACTCAGTTTCAGGCTTAGGTCCAGACTTGGGTTTTTTCACTTGAGTAGCAACTTGCTTGCTGTTCTTCTTGAAGTTCCCCTTTCTTCCCTTTGTCCCTTTACTTGAAACTAGTGATTTTGTTTACCATCAACACTTGATGCTTTTCTTGATTTCTACCTTCGTCGATTTCAGCATCACGAAGAGCTTGGGAATCGTTTCCGTTATCCCTTGCATATTATAGTTCATCACGAAGTTCTACTAACTTGGTGATGGTGACTAGAGAATTCTTTCAATCGCTATTTTATCTGGAAGATTAACTCCCAGTTGATTCAAGCGATTGTAGTACCCAGACAATCTGAGCACATGCTCACTCCTTGAGCTATTGTCCTCCATCTTTTAGCTATAGAATTTGTTGGAGACTTCATATCTCTCAACTCGGGTATTTGCTTGAAATATTAACTTCAACTCCTAGAACATCTCATATGTTCCATGACGTTCAAAACATCTTTGAAGTCCCGATTCTAAGCCGTTAAGCATGGTGCACTAACCTATCAAGTAGTCATCATATTGAGCTAGCCAAACTTTCAGAACGTCTGCATCTGCTCCTGCAATAGGTCTGTCACCTAGCGGTGCATCAAGGACATAATTCTTCTGTGCAGCAATGAGGATAATCCTCAGATCACGGATCCAGTCCGCATCATTGCTACTAACATTTTTCAACTTAGTTTTCTCTAGGAACATATAAAAATTAAACAGGGAGCAATATCGCGAGCTATTGATCTACAACATAGATATGCTAATACTACCAGGACTAAGTTCATGATAAATTAAAGTTCAATTAATCATATTACTTAAGAACTCCCACTTAGACAGACATCCCTCTAATCTTCTAAGTGATCACGTGATCCATATCAACTAAACCATGTCCGATCATCACGTGAGATGGAGTAGTTTCAATGGTGAACATCACTATGTTGATCATATCTACTATATGATTCACGCTCGACCTTTCGGTCTCCGTGTTCCGAGGCCATATCTGTTATATGCTAGGCTCGTCAAGTTTAACCTGAGTATTCCGTGTGTGCAACTGTTTTGCACCCGTTGTATTTGAACGTAGAGCCTATCACACCCGATCATCACGTGGTGTCTCAGCATGAAGAACTTTCGCAACGGTGCATACTCAAGGAGAACACTTATACCTTGATAATTTAGTGAGAGATTATCTTATAAAGCTACCGCCGAACTAAGCAAAATAAGATGTATAAAAGATAAACATGACATGCAATCATAATATGTGACATGATATGGCCATCATCATCTTGTGCCTTTGATCTCCATCTCCAAAGCATCGTCATGATCTCCATCGTCACCGGCATGACACCATGATCTCCATCATCTTGATCTATATCAATGTGTCATCACATGGTTGTCTCGCCAACAATTGCTCTTGCAACTATTGCTATCGCATAGCGATAAAGTTAAGCAATTATTTGGCGCTTGCATCTTATGCAATAGAGAGATAACCATAAGGCTTTTGCCGGTTGCTGATAACTTCAACAAAACATGATCATCTCATACAACAACTTATATCTCATCACGTCTTGACCATATCACATCACAACATGCCCTGCAAAAACACGTTAGACGTCCTCTACTTTGTTGTTGCAAGTTTTACGTGGCTGCTACGGGCTGAGCAAGAACCGTTCTTACCTACGCATCAAAACCACAACGATAGTTTGTCAAGTTGATGCTGTTTTAACCTTCACAAGGACCGGGCGTAGCCACACTCAGTTCAACTAAAGTTGGAGAAACTGACACCCGCTAGCCACCTGTGTGCAAATCACGTCGGTAGAACCAGTCTCGAGTAAGCGTACGCGTAATGTCGGTCCGAGACGCTTCATCCAACAATACCGCCGAACCAAAGTGTGACATGCAGGTAAGCAGTATGACTTATATCGCCCACAACTCACTTGTATTCTACTCGTGCATATTACATCAACGCATAAAACCTGGCTCGGATGCCACTGTTGGGGAACGTAGTAATTTCAAAAAATTTCCTACGCACACGCAAGATCATGGTGATGCATAGCAACGAGAGGAGAGAGTGTTGTCTACATACCCTTGTAGACCAAAAGCGGAAGCGTTAGCACAATGCGGTGGATGTAGTCGTACGTCTTCACGGACCGACCGATCAAGCACCGAAACTACGGCACCTCCGAGTTCTAGCACACGTTCAGCTCGATGACGATATCCGGACTCCGATCCAGCAGAATGTCGGGGAAGAGTTCTGTCAGCACGACGGTGTGGTGACGATCTTGATGTTCTACTGTCGCAGGGCTTTGCCTAAGCACCACTACAATATTATCGAGGACTATGGTGGAGGGGGGCACCGCACACGGCTAAGAGATCAATGATCAACTGTTGTGTCTCTGGGGTGCCCCCCTGCCCTAGTATATAAAGGAGCAAGAGAGGGAGGCGGCCGACCTAGGAGGAGGGTGCGCCAAGGGGGGAGTCCTACTCCCACCGGGAGTAGGACTCCTCCTTCCCTTATTGGAGTAGGAGAGAAGGAAAGAGGAGGAGAGGAACAAGGAAAAGTGGGCTGCACCCCTTGTCCAATTCGGACCAGAAGGGGGGCACACGCCTCCTTCCTTTTGGCCTCTCTCCTCTATTCCCGTATGGCCCAATAAGGCCCATATACTCCCCGGCGAATTCCCGTAACTCTCCGATACTCCGAAAAATACCCGAATCACTCGGAACCTTTCCGATGTCCGAATATAGTCGTCCAATATATCGATCTTTACGTCTCAACCATTTCGAGACTCCTCGTCATGTCCCCAATCTCATCCGGGACTCCGAACTCCTTTGGTACATCAAAACTCATAAACTCATAATATAACTGTCATCGAAACCTTAAGCGTGCGGACTCTACGGGTTTGAAAACTATGTAGACATGACCGAGACACGTCTCCGGTCAATAACCAATAGCGGAACCTGGATGTTCATATTGGCTCCTACATATTCTACGAAGATCTTTATCGGTCAGACCGCATAACAACATACATTGTTCCCTTTGTCATCGGTATGTTACTTGCCCGAGATTCGATCGTCGGTATCTCAATACCTAGTTCAATCTCGTTACCGGCAAGTCTCTTTTACTTGTTCTGTAATACATCATCCTGCAACTAACTCATTAGTTGCATTGCTTGCAAGGCTTAAGTGATGTGCATTACCGAGAGGGCCTAGAGATACCTCTCCGACAATCGGAGTGACAAATCCTAATCTCGAAATACGCCAACCCAACAAGTACCTTCGGAGACACCTGTAGAGCACCTTTATAATCACCCAGTTACGTTGTGACGTTTGGTGGCACACAAAGTGTTCCTCCGGTAAATGGGAGTTGCATAATCTCATAGTCATAGGAACATGTATAAGTCATGAAGAAAGCAATAGCAACAAACTAAACGATCAAGTGCTATGCTAACGGAATGGGTCAAGTCAATCACATCATTCTCCTAATGATGTGATCCCGTTAATCAAATGACAACTCATGTCTATGGTTAGGAAACATAACCATCTTTGATCAACGAGCTAGTCAAGTAGAAGCATACTAGTGACACTCTGTTTGTCTATGTATTCACACATGTATTATGTTTCCGGTTAATACAATTCTAGCATGAATAATAAACATTTATCATGATATAAGAAAATAAATAATAACTTCATTATTGCCTCTAGGGCATATTTCCTTCAAACACACTGCAAAAAGAAGATTACATTGAATAGATCTCCACGAGAGAGGGGGAGAACATTGTATTGAGATCCAAAAAGAGAGAAGAAGCTATCTAGCTACTAACTATGGACCCGTAGGTCTGAAGTAAACTACTCACACTTCATCGAAGAGGCTTGGATGATGATGTAGAAGCCCTCCGTGATCGATGCCCCTTCCGGTGGAGCTCCGGAACAGGCCCCAAGATGGGATCTCGTGGATACAGAAAGTTGTGGCGGTAGAATTAGGTTTTTGGCTCCGTCCCCGATCGTTTGGGGGTACGTGGATATATATAGGAGGAAGAAGTATGTCGGCGGAGCAACAGGGGCCCACGAGGGTGGGGGGCGCGCCTGGGAGGGGGGGGGGGCAGGTGCACCCCCGTACCTCATGACCTCCTGTTAGTTGGCTTGACGTAGGGTCCAAGTCTCCTGAGTTGTATTCGGTGAGAAAATCACGTTCCCGAAGGTTTCATTCTGTTTGGACTCCGTTTGATATTCCTTTTCTTTGAAACCCTAAAACAAGTAAAAACAACAATTCTGGGCTGGGCCTCCAGTTAATAGGTTAGTCCCAAAAATAATATAAAAGTGGATAATAAAGCCCAATAATGTCCAAAACAGTAGATAATATAGCATGGAGCAATCAAAAATTATAGATACGTTGGAGACGTATCAGACACCATATGCATGATATGAGCAATATAACCCAGCCAAGTTAGAGCATGCACCTCGGGGGGGGGGGGGAGATACGACTGGTCATCTCTATGTGAATCCTCCTCTGAGGAGCTCTCTATAACCAGCAAAAAATCTGCGTCGACTGGTAGCACTGACTGCTCAGAAGACCTTGTTTTCACTCCAGATTTTCCCATGACTGACTCAAATGGCTGATGCACAGGAAGAGTAGATGAATGTATAAACATTGTTGACAAATGGAATACATTATGGAAAAAATATGGAACGATACAATTCACATATACGATGACTGGCTAAACAGGATGGCATTGCATGATTCACGTATATGATGCCTGGCTAAAGAAGATAGCATTGCATAATTCCCATATACTCCCTCTATTCCTAAATATTTGTCTTTTTAGAGATTTCAAATGGACTACCACATAACAATGTATATAGACATATTTTAGAGTGTAGATTCACTCATTTTGTTCTGTATGTAGTCACTTGTTGAAATCTCTAAAAAGACAAATATTTAGGAATGGTGGGAGTATGATATAGAAACCAAACAAGTGGCATTCACACAAAGCAAATCTAAACTAAGCTGATGACATATAAGATGTATAATGTAAGTAATGCAAGGCGCCATATGCATGATATGACCAACATCAGCATGCCAGGTTAGAGCAAACACCTCAGGTGGTAAACAGGCGTGATCGGCTCTTTCTGAATCTCCATCTTAACAGTTATCTTCCTCTGTAATACAATCTGTAAATGCAGGAGGGGGGGCACTTCGCCCACCATGGAGCGGCGTCTGCATGACATTATATTCGCACACAACGGTCTTCTCGTTTTCTCTACATGTTCAGTACGATTGTGTACAATATCTGACATGGATAATAAAAAAATAGTTAGATTTGTAAGGCCTAAGGGGTGCATGCAAAAATCAAGACTGATGGTAGCAAACGAGTGGATGGATCCAAAACTAATGATAGCAGGTAGATTATAGCTTCAGTTTAAAAAGATAGACAATGGATCATCTATTGTTTGTTGCCCACCCAACATGAACCAAATAGAAGACCCCAGATGAACCAGATAGTAGACAGATACTATTCATTACTGGCTCGATATGAGACCCATGGGCAATTCAAAACTCAAGATTGAACGATAAAGTAGCAGGTAATAATAACCGATGTATAACGTAAGCAAACACGAAAGACTGCGACCTCTCTTCCGGAACTGTGCAGTCCTCAGGTTCATCTGCTCAGTCAATGATGGTAATGCAGTTGGCGTGGCTGCCGGCAACGGGGAAGATGATCTGAGGCGGCGAAAGGAAGTCTGCAGGGGGGATCTGTGCTGCAGTGAACGCTTCTGTCGATGGTGCACCTCAAGTGGGGTGGATGACGGCACAACAGGAGCAGGACATAACACACAGAGTTTTCTTTGACGCCTATCTGAAAATGAAGTAAATCTGTAAGGGCTCCTTAGAATTGGAGGATTCTATAAACGTAGGGACATGAAAAACACAGGAATAGGATAGGAATGCACGTGCAAAATAGAGCATTTGGAAACATAGGATTTCAGTCAACCTGGGTGTTTGGCTCACATGAATTGGAAAAACATAGGAATGGAGAAATAAAGTGATGCGACGAGTGTACAACCTCTTTGGCATAGCCTTGTGGACCTCAACATCATTGGGTTGGACGTGGAGGATGGTGATGATGCTGGTGTGACTGTCGGAGGCGGGGAAGAAGAACTGAGGACTGTGGAAACGGCGCCAAGGGTAATGCTCCATTGTGATGGACGGTTCTGTCGTTGGAGCAGCTCTGCTAAAGTGTACGGCGACGAGGTTGAAGCATGACAAGATAGACAACGTTAATCTGAAGTGGGACCCTAATATCATCTACAATAGATGATGTAAAATACATCACCAAAAAGTGCTAGATGTAAAACGCATCAGCCGCGCCACGGCCACTCCGACAGATGCTGTAAGTACTGTTCACTCTGAACTTAACTGAAGAAAATGAACTTCACAGTCGAAACTGAATTTTACTGTCGAAACTGATTGAACTAGTAACAGAGCATTGCAATAGATGTTTAGGGCATTCGAGGACTAGTAGCATAGAAGCAGTGATCTAAATCAGTAGACGCTCGAGCAGGGAACGCACTAGCAGAGAGCAAGTCGTGCAGTAGCACCGCGAGTGAGTGCTAAAGCAGCAACTCCTGTAGCTGCCGGAGGTCGTGTAGCAGCAGCAGCAGCGCAAGCGAGAGCAAGAGCAGAGCAGCAGCACGGACGAAAGCAGGAGCAGTGCAGCAGCGCGACCGACAACAAGAATAGAGCCGCAGCGCGAGCGAGAGCCGGAGCAGCTGCAGCTAGTGCCGTTGTGGAAGTCGCCACCGAGGAAGCAACGACATGGGGGAGAGACGCCGTGGATGATGTGGTCGGCGACGGCGCCGTCGATGGAGACATGCCATGTCTGCTCGGTATCGAGCACTGGCAGCCCTGTGAGATCGAATAAAAGATAAAATGCAGCAGTGAGTGCAGAACCTCCTTGGTGGCGCCGAGTTGGCCTCGACTTCATCGGAGGAATTGGTGAGGGTGTTGTGGTTCCGGTGGGGCAGGTCAAGACGACGCTGTGGGGATTGAGGTGGCGCGATAGACGAGGCGAACATCAGGCAGCTCCTTGGAGGTGGAGGACGGGGCGACTGATCCGGCGGGACGATGAGATCGACAACAAATCCTCATCCGGTGCGGTGGATGAGGGACGGCGAGCTGTTGCGGTGGACGACGTAGTCGGGGAAGAGTCTCCAGCTGGGCGGCGGTCGGGAGGCCGATGGAGGAGCGTGGGGTTTCGCGGGTTTTGGCGGCCTCGGTGTATGAATGGGGGGGGGGGGCGAAGGGGGAGGGGGAGCCAAGCTTAGGGACACGCTTGTCCGAAATATAGGGTAAGTTACCAGCGTACCCCCACCGGTTTTGACACCACGACATGGAGCTTCATTTCCGGCTGAGGGGTAGAAGGGGGATTTCGTGTGTCTGGGCTGCAGGAGCGATTTCGGATGAGGAGGGCGTTCTCGCGTGCGTCCAAATTTCGGGATAACAAGGCGCGGCGCGGGTTGAAGAAGCGGGAGTTTCAAAGCAGGTGAGACAAAAGATACTCGAGCTTGAAAATTTCGGGATAACAAGGTGCGGATTCCTTGTTTGGCAGAACAAACTTAACATGTAAAAAAACAATTCATACAAGACACAAGAGAGTCATGTCCCCTTTTACTATATCGCTGTAGACGCCATTGAAAAAACTACAAGAGAAATGTAAAAACAATCGGGAGAACAAGATTACCCTGCACAGTACCAAATCGATTCACACTTCCCTCAACAACAACAAAAAACAAATCAATTCCCACCAAAGAAATAGTAATGTCCCTTTTTATATGATTATAGATGCCATGATCTTGAATTTTATTTTTTGAATCCAAGTTATGTTGAATTCGAATATATCGTTAGGTGACCTTGTGGTTTATAATTGATGTAGTCGTACATTTTGATCTTCCATCATATATGAACATTTTACTCCACCATGTGAACGCATATATTGTCGTCTACCATATGGACTAAATTTGAATCAATTTTCCTTATTTGAATATGATTGTTGTCAAGTTATACAATAATTTAAATATTATCTTGATAACAAAAAACATACATATAGCAGTAATCATATTTCACTATGAACTACATGTACCATACGCTCTCCAATTCAAATATTTGTATACATTTTATGTTGAATTCAAATCATAGTACATTATTGGTCTAGGTAGCGAGATGTTTGGGATAATCTAAACCCTGTTTTCATACGTATAATTTTTGGCTGAATTGGGACAAGTTTTGGTATAAGCCTCTTGCAAAACCGGAGATTCTCTCGACAAGCCTCGTGGTTCCGAGAGGGAACATGTCACTTTTGTGTGCGAAACTATATATGCTGCCTCCCCCGTGATTTTATTTACAGAGGCAACATAGAACTATATGAGTGCCCTGTTAAATTCTGGAATTATTTCGGGTTCATTTGGCCTTTTATACATTAATTGAGTTTCTGGACTTTTAATGTGCATAATCTAAATTTGAATTGCATGCACATGCTCCGGTGCACCAAAGTGGGTTGAAAAATCACATGTGTGTCCTTGGTTGAATTTCTAGGTCCCATGGAAGAAATGAGAATGAAATTCATACATCTGAGCGTCATGACTCGGTCGAGAACATCGAGAAACTTTGATTTTAAATTCATGTAAATCCAAAACTCGCCTGGAAGTCATGAAACTTGGCATGGTGCCATGTCATGGCACTAACATGTTGTGGTAAAAAATTGGGTCGATTTGGAAGCTCGTGGTTCTAAGAGGGAACGTGCCACCTTTGAGTGTGAAACAATATACGATGCCCCCCTTGAGTTTCTTAACAAAGGCAACATAGAACTACATTAGTGCCCTGTTAAATTTTGGAATTATTTTGGGTTCATTTGTCGTTTTTATACATTAATTGAGTTTCTGGTCATTTAATGTGCATAAGTCAAATTTGAACTACAAGCACATTCTCTCGTGCACCAAAGTTGGTTGAAAAATCACACTTGTATCCTCGGGTGAATTTCTAGGTCCCATGCAAGAAATGAGAATAAAATTAAAACATCTGGGCATCGTGGCTCAGCCGAGAACATTGAGAAACTTGGTTTTAAAATTCTTGTAAATCCAAAACACGTCTGAAAATTATGAAACTTGGCATGCATGTCATGTCATGGTAAAAAAATTGGCCGAATAGGAACATATTTTGGTATAAGCTTCTTGCAAACCGAAGCTTCTCTCAAGAAGGCTCATGGTTCTGAGAGGGAACATGCCACCTTTGAGTGCGAAACGATATACGTTGTACCCCTTGAGTTTATTTACAAAGGCAACAAAGAACTACATGAGTGCCCTGTTAAATTTTGGAATTATTCCGGCTTCGTTTGGCCTTATTTACAAATTATTTGAGTTTTTGGTCATTTAATGTGCATAATTCAAATTTGAACTACAAGCACATGCTCCCGTGCACCAAAGTTGGTTGAAAAATCACATTTGTGTCCTCGGGTGAATTTCTACTCCCTCCTTCCATCTATATATGTCCTAATGCGTTTTTCGAGGCTAACTTTGACCAAACGTTAGAGTAATAATATATGGCATGCAACTTACACAAAGCATACCTTCAAATTTGTATGTCAAAGGAGCTTCGAATAATATAATTTTCATAGTATACATCTCATGTGCTATTAATCTTGTCAATAGCCAAAGGCTGTCTTGAAAAACACATTAGGCCCTATATAGATGGAAGGAGGGAGTAGGTCCCATGCAAAAAATGAGAATAAAATTCAAACATCTGGGCATCGTGGCTCGGTCGGGAACATTGAGAAACTTGGTTTTAAAATCATGAAACTTGGCATGGTGTCATGTCATGGTAGTACCATGCTGTGGTAAAAAAATTAGCCGAATAGGAAGAAATTTTGGTATAAGCTTCTTGCAAATCGGAGCTTCTCTCA
The DNA here is from genome assembly GCA_034509565.1 of Triticum monococcum. NCBI lineage: Eukaryota > Viridiplantae > Streptophyta > Magnoliopsida > Poales > Poaceae > Triticum > Triticum monococcum. The sequence goes on from CM067845.1 coordinate 446,296,917, forward strand.
AGAAGGCTCGTGGTTCTGGGAGGGAATGTGTCAACTTTGTGTGCATAATTCAAATTTGAAATACAAGCACATGTTCCAGTGCACCAAAGTTGGTTGAAAAATCACATGTGTATCCTCGGGTAAATTTCTAGGTTCCATGCAAGAAATGGGAATGAAATTCAAAATTATGGGCGTCGTGGCTGGGTTGAAAACATTGAGAAACTTAGTTTTTTAATTCCTGTAAATCCAAAACACGCATGAAAACAATGAAACTTGGCTTGGTGCCATGACATGGCACCAACATGCTGTGGTAAATTTGCAGTCCGATTTGCGAAGGCGCACACATTAACAATAAACAAAGTCATTTTGGAACAAGTGCTGTCACGTTACAATAGGAAACACAAGTATTACTGAAGCATGGGCATTCTACTTACTAGTACCATTTACGTGCCGCCACACGTCCCCATTTTTTATTAGCTAGGAGGCGCCGTGCAGGGTAGCTATTTGAGTACGAGAGGCGTGCGATCAGACCCTTGCGCGTGCTTATCGGGAGGAGAGCCCTTTGACCTCCATCTGCCGTCCACATCTCTCCCAAGGTCTCCATTAATGGCGCCCGAGCCTCTGTTTAATGGCGTGGCTATGTCTCACTCGACTGCGATTTAAGAGAGAAAAAAGAAAATCTGAAAGCACGGATCTTGATGTAAGATCCGAGGGACCTATATAGCATCTACTGCGACTTATAGCAAGACTGATGAATATATAAGGACGATTAATTTTTTTGATCAAAGAAGGGCTTGCCCCTTCCGTTTTTCATTAATGAAAACCACCACAATTCACAAGAAGTTCAGCACAACTCCAGCCTAACACGAAGGACTAAAAGCTACCAGATTGAAATCGCAACATCCCAAGAGGCCAACAAAGGCCAAACATCCGCGCTAGAACCCAACATTTCACAACCGACGACACAATCCACATCCTAAACCGATTATTACATCAAAAGAAACCAGGAAACTGAAGGAAGCCCAGCAGCAACTAGAAGAACAACAACGCGAGGGTCGCCACAACAAGAGTTTTCTTCATTCCAGCCTCGCAACATTGATCTTCCACAGAAAGATAAGGATGATTAATTGTCTTACATAATTAGAAAGATAATTAAGAAAGCCACATGCGGCTATGCCCGAAATACACAAGGGCAAAAGAAGAAGGAAGACAAGGATCTGGCTCGTTGATCTCTACTTTCTTGATGCGTTGCTGTAGGCCGCGGGAACTAGTCTCCGCGGCGAGCGGCGATGAGCTCTTTCGTGTCCTCAAGACGCTGCTTGAGAACATCCATGGATTCCTCCACCAGCCTTTGGCGCTCATTGCAGAGCATGTCATTCTCGTCCATAAGTTTCTTGACGATGACGCCGGTCCTCTTCAACAAGGCATTGGTCTCCTCCTGCCGGTCTGCACTTCAGATGATCTTCTCCCTCAGCAGGTTGCGCTCGGCCCGGAGCCTCTCATTGCCCTCCCTTAGTTGCCAGATGACGCCGGTAGCCTGTTCAAACGAGGCTTTCATGTTGTCCTGCAACCTCGCCCAGCCGGAAATCTGATCCATCTGGCTATGGACGAACGCATGCATGCGCCTGTAACAGTCGTCGCCTGCCCGCGAGAAATTTTCGCAGGCCGCCGCGGCGTGGCGGGACATCTCTGCTGCATTCGTGGCGCGGCAGGACATCTTTGCTGCTTCCGTGGCACGACCAGACCAGTCTGCTGCATCGATGGTGCGGCGGGACCTCCGTGCTGCTTCAGCGGCGCGACGGGACCTCTGTGCTGCTACTTCCGCGCGACAGGACATGTCGGCTGCTCTCGCAGCGAGGCGGGACATCTCTCGTGCTTCCGCTTCCATGCTCGCCTCTCCCTGGTGGCAATCTCTCGCCCCAGAATTCACGCTGGCCATGGCAGACGCAAGGGAAGGATGCTGAATGACTTGTTTGTTTTTGTGGATGAGGAGTTGAGGAGGAATGTGCAGTCATCTTGGCATACTAGTATTTAGAACTGAGTACTAATATGCTCCTAAGTGGGAAACCGTTTAGGTTGTGATCGGTGTGAACAGGTTTGCAATTCAATATAGCATGATACTAATACGCTCCTAAGTGGGAAACCGTTTAGGTTGTGATCTGTGTGAACAGGTTTGCAATTCAATATAGCGTGGAGTAATTTGGAATGTGATGAGACGCAAGCTCAACATTTATTGACGGTTCTAGTTTCGAAGTGCGACACTATTCCCGGATGGAGTACTTCTTTTTCTACTCCCTCCTTTCCGGTTTTATAGGGCTTATCTCAAAATTTTAGTTTTTCCATTTTATAAGGCTCAATTTGGTTGTTCCCCAACACATGTTCAGATTCCAAGGTGCATTAAATCATTGCATGCAAGTATTAAGAGAAAATTGACCAATGCATGTACTTTATGCATGCATGCATTGCAATTAATGCATTGATAAACATAATTTTTTGAGAAAAACAAGAGCATTAATTAGGTGCTTTTGCAAACTACAAAAAATATTCCACCACTCACCATCTTGGTTGGTGAGATTTTTGAATTAAGCCCTATAAACCGGAAAGGAGGGAGTACTGCTGTGTACGTGCAATAACTGACACCATCGTATACATATCTTACGGTTAATGGGGCGTTCGACAGGAATAGCCACGTGGCGAGCTCGAGGCTAGTCTTTTTTTCAGACACATTAAATCTATCTCTCAGGACTTCTCGCATGCACCATCGTGCCACCCACAAAAACTTGTACTCTGAGTTTAGTAGTACGTTATACAGGAAGAGAAGAGGTGCACGCACACACTCGTCCTCTCACACACGTGTCTGTTTTTTCTTGAAAAGGAGGATGATGACCCCCGACCTCTGCATCTGGGAGTCATACACACATCTATAGCTACGAATTGTAGTGTTCTCAACCATCCGATTGGCTCTATCATGGATGTACCTATATACTAAAACATGTCTAGATACATCTATATTTTGACAAATGGAAGGCATGTATTGTGGAACGGATGGAGTGCTTGTCATCAAAATGGATAAAAAGGGACGTATCTCGAACTAAAATACGTCTACATACATCTCCGTTTATCCATTTTGATGACAAGTAGTACTTCTTACCCAAAGGAACTTTTATATCCAACAGACACAAAATATCCGTTCGACTGTTGGAAATTACTGATCTGATGTCGAAGTAATTGCTGCATCGCCACCAAAACCCACCATTTCTTAAGCTAAAGTAGACCAAGGTAATCCCTATATTAGCATATTACTAAGATAAAAAGAAGGCACTGTAGAAACATTTAGGACGTGAGCTTGTCAATCTGAATGTGGAGGGACACAAGCTTAGTCCCGGCCAGCAGCTTGGGCAGAACTGTCAAGAAGGTCAGCTCCTGCACGTCGACGTCACCGGGATCCTTGCTGCTTGTCACCTCCATTTCCACCTTGACGGCGTCGGTCGTGCCTTTGGGCTCCCCCAGTGGGCCATTCGCCCACAGCTTGGCCATGTAGTACGGCAGTGGGGACGCCCCCGCTCTGATGCAGACGACTGGCACGGCGATAGGCGCGTTAATGTCGAGCAGGCCACCGACCAAGAAAAACGCGCGGCGGTCCTCCTCCACGAACAACAAGAGCCGTGGCTCCGACAGTGGCACTTGCAGCTGGAGCACCTTGCCGTATTGGATCCTGTGCATGGGCATGGGATGCGCGGTGCTGATGCGGTGGTAGAGCGCCGGCGGTGGGCCTTCGTAGCCGCGGACGGGCACGGGGCATTTGCAGGGTGCGAGCGGACATATGCTCTGGTAATTGGCGGGCTTTTGGTAAGTGACGTAGAGCCCACAGCCTTCGTGCGGGCACTCCACCCTCACCGACGAAAGGACAGAGTCCACTGCCGTGTTCCACTCGTCGAAGCCACCGCCGCGCTCGCACTTCTGGCACTGCCGCTGGTTCCCGGGGCGCTCGACTCGGCAGTCCGTGCAGGCCAGGTGCCCTTCCTTGCACTGCAGAAATCAATCGAACAACACATCAATCAAGAAACCTACACCTTGCTCAATCAGCCAAACGGACGAGGTGTATTCGAACCTCATACACTGGAGGCGTCAAGGGGCGGAGGCATAAGGGGCAGTGCAGCACGGTGAGGTCCATCGAGACCTTAGAGAGCTCCATCGTCGGGTCCTGTTCGGTCTGCATGATCTCGCCCTCCTCATGCACAACCATCTCTCGACTTGGGCCGGGGTATTACAAAGCTTTACCGTCACATATTTTATACTACTTCAAGGTGCATTAAATCAACACATGCAAGTATCAAAAGGAGAGTCACGGCATGCATGCATGCGCTGTAATTAACACATCGGTAAATGCAAATTATTGAAATATATCGAGTGCAGTGCTTTGATGTGTCGCGTCAACTCGTACATCAACGAGAAATTTGATTATCCTCTCCCTCGCGGACTTAACTGCACCTGCCTTTGGCTGTATGACAGGTTGGCCACACACCTGTCGGGCCCACCTGTCATACACGCAAAGGCAGGAGCGTCCCTCCCTCGCCCATGAGCGTGGTGGCTGGCAAGACTAGGAGAAGCTTTCGCTACACGCTCTCCCTCCCGCACGCGGTGGACATGCAGCAGTTCAATCGGTGTCAGATGGCCAGAAGCGTATTGCAGTACTCCTCCAGTGCAGTAGTACTCCATCATTGTTCGACTTCCCGAAGAGGCAAAGAGCCAAGCGCAGCCCGGACGCTCGTGTGGCAGTTTCATGTGTAGAGTAGTCTAGGATAGCGTGTACCGCGCCTGTAAGCTTAAAATCGTTGGGGTCGGCTCCATGCTATGTGGCCGTCTCGAAGTTTAAAAAAAAATTAAAATAGTCTTCTAGCCCTACCTAACACCCTGGTGATTGTAGTTTGCACGCTCATCTGGTCAAGACAGGAATATATATTTTAATTTGTTTTTTTTTTCGAAAAGGGGGGACTCCCCGGTCTCTGCATCAGAACGATGCATACGGCCACATATATTTTAATTTGTGGTGGGTAAATGTTAGAGGTTGCAACAAATATATTGTACACCACGGGTCTTTCAGCCAAGTTTAGAGGCAAGCATGTGGGGCCAGTGCTATGATGTGTCGCGTCAACTCATACAACGGGGAGAAGCTTGATTTTACTACACGCCTTCTCCCTCACCCATGCGCGCGGTTGCTCGCAAATGAGGACATACTTTTGCTTAGTAGTACTTCTACAACAAGCTATCCGTCCCGCTCACGATGGACGGATATGCAGCAGTGGATTCGACACTGTAGAAGCAGTAGTAGTAACATCATTGTTCGTCTTCTCGAAGAGGCGAAGAGCCAAGCGCAAACTGAACGTTGCAGTTGCGAACATTGGAGCACGCATATAGCCAGGCTCTTGTATAAGACAAAATTGCTATGTGAGCCCACTATTGTACTAGTACGTATAACTACTTGCTAGTATAGCCCTGTAAACCAGAAAGGAGTATTTGCCCTTCTAGAGATTTCAACAAGTGACTAGACTACACCGAGACGGAGTACATATGGAGCAAAATGAGTGAATCTACACCGTAAATAAATACGTACTAGTTCTATCATTTTCCTTTCCGAGGTGCACAATATTGAGTATACTGGCTAGTCTCTTTTTGACACGCATTTACGTTTTTTACAGAGTACATACCTAGTGCTCATATACATGCGCATACACTCACCCCTATGAACGCACACACGCACGACACTATCATCTTGAAATTTACGAAGTGACCATAGGCACCTCATCGTCGACGGGTCCATAGGTGCTTGAATGCCAAGGAGGGAGAGGGTAGCGGTTCCCAAGATGTTGAACGGTCAATGATGCATCCTCAATTACATGCAGAGGGAATTAATTGGAGAAGCAGAATAGAGCCAGCACGATGTCAATGCAACAGAGTTTGGACTCTCATATAATAAAGGCGCCCCACCACTCCAATCCATCCACTCCCAAGTCTCTACGCAACACTGCTCATTCCAATCTAAGACCAAGTGACCAGAAGCCACAAGCACCTATGGAGGTGATGGACGCGAGCGGCAGTCGGTTGTCCCAAATCATCCAAGGCGCCGGCCTACGGCCCCGCACCGCGCAACGTTTCCAGATGGTGCTGGCGACCGCAGGCATCGTAGCCCTCACCGACGCCGGCTTCGCCTCTCGCATGGACGACATGATGGTAAACTCCATCCGCAAGTTCACCGCCGTCAAGAAGCGCGCGGACGACCTTGCCGTACTGCTCCAGCCTGCGCGCCCAGGCTCCTCATTACCTGCCACCCTCATCGGCCTCCATGGTGACAAACTCTTTCAAGCCCTGGTGGCCCTGCAGGTGCCGAAGGTCACGATGAAGAATGTGCACCTCGAGGCTGCGCTCGCCGCACAACGCCTCGCCATGCAAGAAACCGTCGACCTACACATCCACGTCTATGAGGAAATCGTCTACATAGGCCACTACAAGGCAAGCGAGGACAGAAAGACGTTGGCCTTCTTCTAGCGGCTGGAATCTTTGGACGCCATTGTTCAGAAGCACGTCGACCTGGCCATGAAAGCCGCTGCTACTTAGGCATCGTTCGGTGGGCCGGCGCCCTGAGTCGAGGAGGTGGACGTCGTCGATGGATGCATCTCTTCTTCTTGCCTCCTGTAACCAGCACTGCATCGCCTCGTGGCCTTAATGTTTTATTACTATAGTACTCCCTCTGTTCCCAAAGATAAATCTTTCTAAAGATTCCAGCAAGTGACTACTACATATGGAGCAAAATGAGTGAATCTATACTCTAAACTATGTCTACATACATCTGTATGTTGTATTCCATTTGAAATAGTATCTAAAAAGGCTTATATTTATGAACGGAGGGAGTATATGGCATTTTCATTCCAGTCGTAACATTTTCACTATGAGGTGGGGCCGCCGTTGAGCAAACCCACACCGCCCACCGGGCGTCGGCCGAGTTTAGAATTAGAAGAGAGAAATGAGGGAGGAGAGCTAGCTGTAGCACGGAAGCTGTTGTCAGATGGGACTCATGTTTATAGAATAGGAGTTGAAAGTGCAACTATCCCTAGGTGGTTTTGGTAATTCATAACAACGTATAGCTCATTGAGCTAAATGCTATTCCAAGATGATCATTTCAGGAAAGCTCAATGATTGGCATGGCATGGATGGTGAAAGTGGAACCCTCAAAATGCTAAGGACAAAGGATTGGCTCTAGCTCATATGCTCAAGACTCTTCATTTTACATTTTAGTGGTCCAAGATCACATTGAGTCCATAGGAAAAGCCAATACTATCAAGGAGGGATGAGGTGTTGCTTAATGAGCCTCTTGCTTCATGTGCTTAATGATATGCTCCAAAATCCTCAGCTACTTTCACTTATCCACATTTGACCTAAACCCAAAGCCAAGCTCGGACCTACCGATTCTTTCAATCCGGCGCCACCGAGTTTCACATGTCATAAGCCACTGCCAAACCCTAAGCAAATCGGTTCTACCGATAGGGATCTCGGTCTCACCGAGATGGGATTGCAATCTCTCTGTTTCCTTTTCGTAACTTTTCGGTCTGACCGAAAGAGCGGATCGGTCCCACCGAGATTGCAATGCAAACTCTCTTTTTTCGTTTTTGTAACTTTTCGGTCTCACCAAAAGAGCAAATCGGTCCCACCGAGTTTGCCTGACCAACTCTCTGGTTAGCTAATTACCAAAATCGGTCTCACCGAGTTTGTGTAATCGGTCTCACTGAGATTACGTTATGCCCTAACCCTAACCATATCGGTCCTACCGAGTTGCATGTTAGTCCCACCGAAAATCACTAACGGTCACTAGGTTTACTAAATCGGTCCGACCGAGTTTGTTGATTCGGTCCCACCGAGATTGGTAAATTGTGTGTAACGGTTGGATTTTGTGTGGAGGATATATATACCCCTCCACCTCCTCTTCACCTGTGGAGAGAGCCATCAGAACACATCTACACTTCCAACTCATATGTTCTTAGAGAGAACCACCTACTCATGTGTTGAGGCCAAGATATTCCATTCCTACCATATGAAGCTTGATCTCTAGCCTTCCCCAAGTTGCTTTCCACTCAAATCTGCTTTCCACCAAATCCAAATCTTGTGAGAGAGAGTTGAGTATTGGGGAGACTATCATTTGAAGCACAAGAGCAAGGAGTTCATCATCAACACACCATTTGTTACTTCTTGGAGAGTGGTGTCTCCTAGATTGGCTAGGTGTCACTTGGGAGCCTCCGACAAGATTGTGGAGTTGAACCAAGGAGTTTGTAAGGGCAAGGAGATCGCCTACTTCATGAAGATCTACCGCTAGTGAGGCAAGTCCTTCGTGGGCGATGGCCATGGTGGGATAGACAAGGTTGCTTCTTCGTGGACCCTTCGTGGGTGGAGCCCTCCGTGGACTCGTGCAACCATTACCCTTCGTGGGTTGAAGTCTCCATCAACGTGGATGTAGGATAGCACCACCTATCCGAACCACGGGAAAAACATCCGTGTCTCCAATTGCGTTTGAATTCTCCAAACCCTTCCCTTTACATTCTTGCAAGTTGCATGCTTTACTTTCCGCTACCAATATACTCTTTGCATGCTTGCTTGAATTGTGTGATGATTGCTTGACTTGTCCTAACATAGCTAAAATCTTCCAAGAACTAAAATTGGGAAAAGTTTAAGTTTTTATTTGGTCAAGTAGTCTAATCACCCCCCTCTAGACATACTTTTGATCCTACAAGTGGTATCAGAGCTTTGGTCTCCATTTGCTTTGATTTCCATAGCTTTTGGTGGTCATAGCCTTGGTTTCACAACCTAGGAGAGTATGGCGTCTAGCGAGGGAAATTATCACCATAGAGGTCCCTACTTTGATGGTACTAATTTTGCTAGTTGGAAGCATAAAATGAAATGCATATTCTTGGACATAACCCCGCCGTTTGGGCTATTGTGTGTGTTGGTTTGCAAGGTGACTTCTTTGATGGGAAAGAACCAAACCGTGAAGCTACCACGGATGAGTTGAATATGTTGCAATACAATGCTCAAGCTTGTGATATTCTCTTCAACGGATTGTGCCCGGAAGAATTCAACAAAATCAGCCGTCTTGAGAATGCAAAGGAAATTTGGGACACTTTGATTGATATGCACGAAGGTACCGACTCCGTCAAGGAATCCAAATGGGATGTGCTTCAAAGTCAACTTGACAAGTTCAAAATGAAAGATGGTGAAGGTGTCGCTGAAATGTACTCTAGGCTTGCTCTCATCACAAATGAGATTGCTGGCTTAGGAAGTGAAGAGATGGCCGATAGATTCATCATCAAGAAGATTCTAAGAGCCTTGGATGGAAAATATGATACCGTGTGCACATTGATCCAAATGATGCCCAATTACAAAGATCTCAAGCCAACAGAGGTAATTGGAAGAATTGTTGCTCATGAGATGTCACTTAAGGATAAAGAGGAACTTCACAACAAATCAAGTGGTGCCTACAAAGCCTCATGTGAAGCCCCTACATCATCAAGTGAGAAACAAAACTTCAATGAAGAATTGAGCTTAATGGTGAAAAACTTCAACAAGTTCTACAAGAATAGAAGCAAAGATAGAAGCTCCAAATCAAGGTCCGATAATGACAAAAGATCTTCTAGTCGAGAGCGAAACTGCCACAATTGTGGAAGACCCGGACACTATTCCAATGAGTGTACGACTCCCCACAAGAGAAGAGAAGACTCTCCAAAAATAAGAAGCAAAAGAGAAGAATCACCACCAAGAGAGAGAAGGAGTAGAGATGATCGTTATGAACGAAGATACTCACGGAGAAGCAAGGATTCGGAAAGGAAGAAAAATCATCAAGGAGCTACACAAAACGAAGACATCAAGCTCATGTTGGTGAATGGGTATCCGGCTCCGACTCCGACAACCACTCCGAGAGAAGTTATCACTCCGATTCCGTATATACTCAAGATGAAGGTGTTGCCGGTCTAGCACTTGTGTCAACCAACTCCTACGACATATTTGACTCACCCAATGAAGGAATTGGAAGATGCTTCATGGCCAAAGGTCCTAAGGTAACACACCCCGAGTATGTTGATTTTAATAGTGATGAAGATGACTTGTTAGGTGATGATGATTTACTTGTTGACAACTCTAGTGATGAATACTATGATGAAACGTCAATTAATCATGCTAATCAAGATAAAACAAATGACAATGATAAGGAGAAGATTGAGGCTCTAACTAAAGAACTAAACACTCTTAAGTTAGCTCATGAAACTATCTTCGAAGATCATCGAGAACTTTTAAGAGCTCATGAGAAGTTACGCTTTGAAAAGCTCAATCTTGAGCAAGAGCATGAGTTCTTAAAGGCAATCAATGATGATCTCCGCAAGAAAAGTTCTTCTTACATTGCCAAGCGTTTACTCTTATCCACTTACATGCCTCAAGTCAAGTCTAGTAACAAGAACAAGAAATATTCTTCCTCTAGTAGTAACAATGATCATGCTAAATCCAATATTGTTGCCTCTAGTAGTTCTCTTGATTCCACTAATGATTCTCTTAGCCAAGTTACACTTGAGAAAGAAAATAGCTTATTGAAGGGAATTATAGAGAAAGGAGTGTACAAAAGCCTTGCCGGGAGTAAGCAATTCGAGGAAATTGTGCGCAAGCAAGGAAGGCACCGGAAGAATCAAGGTGTTGGTTTTGAACGAAAGTTCAATGCCAATGGAGTTGAGTGGTAAGAAGATCAATACCCCAAGACAAAGTTTGTTCCTCAACAAGAGAATTATGATACTTCCTTCAAGGGGACACAAGCTCAAGATGATCTTCCACCACAAGACTACAAGCAAAAAGGCAAGGACAAGCTTCAAGAAGAAATTGATGCATTTGAAGAAGCTCCTAAGACCTTAGTCAAGTGGATTCCCAAGACCACTTCAAGTTCCACTTCATCAAGTATGACTACAACTCCAAGGATTCCCATCAAGATGGTGTGGATCCAAAAGAAGAAGAACTAGAGAGTTCTTGAGGGTGACTCCGCCAACATACTTCACTCTTATCATTTTGGCAAGAACAAGTGCAATCAACTTCCACATCTTGCACTAGTTCAAGGAGTCACAAACCCTCTTGTTGGTAAGACAAGGGACAAGGTAACCTAAAAGTTTTCATGGACATCATCTTGTGTGTGCATCACTCTATGTCTATGGATATCCTTGTTTGTTCCTTGTGGGACTAACCCATGTAGGTATTGAAAGTGCAATTCACTCAAATGGATAGCTCCAAGTGATCTACATCAACATTGAGCATCCACATCTTCAACATCTACATGAAGTCATCATCGACAAAACCCAAGGTTAGTTCATCCCTCTTTGGGGGATATCACATCTAGGGGGAGCTTTACTCTAAGACTTGAGCTAAAGCAACTCTAAAGATGTGAACACAACAATGCTTTATGTAAAAGTGGTAACCCCACTTGAGCTTAAACGATGAGTATGACCTATGATCAAGTGTTCTCACTTGACTCCTAAGTCAATATACTCATATATAGATGACCTAGTCATCGCCAATTGCTTGATAGATGCTAGAATTGGTTGTGCATGCTTTGTCACATATTTCAATTGCCATTTTATTGTGTGAGCATGTTGGTTGCATATTTTACTCATTCGAGGACATCCACTTGTTGTTTTGATTGTTTGGTTTTATTTCCTTTTGCCAAGTGGATGGACAAGAATGCCTAAGAACCTCCTCTAGCTATCTATGCTTTTCTCGTCTCAAACTCTATTCATGCTACATCACAAAATTTGATCAAGTCAGATTCGAACCACTCTGTGTGAGGAGCACTCGGAGTCCCCGATTCGTCATAGATTTAAACTTCCAAAACCTCTTTGTGATTCTCGGTTTGAACGATATCCTACTTCGGTCCTACCGAGATCATTAAGTTGATCTGAATTTCGATCTCGGTGCAACCGATTTGAACCATTCGGTCACACCGAGTTGTTCCACTCGGTCACACCGACAGGGTCGGGCTATATATAGTCACGGGCAAAAATTTGGAAATTTCTCCAAACCCCTTCGCCCGCGCGATAGCTCGCTCTGCCAACGTGGTCTCCGGATTGTCTCCTCGCCGCCAGCCGCCTCCAGTCGCTGGTCTCCATCGCCGTCAACGGAATTCAACCCCGCCATTGCCGCCGTAGCGAGTCTCCGCCGAACTAGGGTATGGACTCGATCTTTGTGCTATCCCAATCTGATTCCTAGCACATTGTGATCTTATTGTTTCTAGCCATGATTGAAACACTCCTATCCAGTCAATACGTTCGTAGAATAGGATTGATTCGAAAATTTTAGGGTTAGGTTTCCGCCAAAACCATCTCGGACCCACCGAGTTGAAAAACTCGGTCCCACCGATTTGGCTCATGCCATTGCACAAGTGAGACTCGGTCTGACCAAGAATTACTTATCGGTGTGACCGATTTTGGAACTTTGTGAAACCCTAGCAGTCTCGGTGCCACCGAACTGTGACTCGGTCTGACCGAGTTCACTAGTTTAGGTTCCAAAACTGCTTCGGTATCACCGAGTTTAAAAATCGGTAGATCCGAAATGATCTCTGTGGGAAACTAAAACTAAGATTTTGAATCATTCTTTTGCAAAAATCTCTGTATTTTGTGATGCTCATCTATTCTACCTCGTCTATAAACTCTTCACAGGGTCAGCAGTCAGCTTTTACATCATGTCTGATCAGAGTGACAGCCAGAATGTGTCAGAACAGCAAGTGCACATGAGTGAGGGCACTAGTCCCTCCAGTTCTTCAGATGAAGGCAGCAGGAGCACCCCTAGCAACCTGCCAAAAGCTGCCACCAGACAAAGGAAGAAGAGAACCTCAGGCTCAGAGTCTGAGGACTATGTGGCAGAAGAGGAAGCAACTTCCAAGAGAGTTGTGCTCAAGAAGGAATATGGCCCGGCACAGAGCATAAAGCCAGGGATGAAAGTCAAAAGGCCAGCAGGTAGACAGCCTATGCCAAAGGCCAGAGCCTCAACTCAGATTCCTGAAAAGCCTGAACCCAATGAGGCTGCTGCAGAAGGGAAGAAGAGGAAGGAAAGGGTCAAAAAGACCACTGCTAGAGTGCTTGGGAGATCCTCAATCATGAGAGACTCTGAAGAGGGAGAGGAAGAAGAGGTTGCTGCACCAACACCTAAGGCACCTAAGCTTATGGGTGATGCTATCAGGACAGGGGCTGCTGCATCAAAGCCCAAAGAAGCACCCAAAGCTGCCTCCAAGCCCAAGTCAGCTCCAAAGAGGAATACAAGGAGCATACCAGCTGCTGAGAAGAACAAGGCCCCAGTGCCTGACATTGCTGAGGAAGAAGAAGGTCAAGTTCTGAGAAATCTTAAGCCCAAGATCCTAGACCACAATGATTCTCATCCTGTGGCTGAGGACATGAAAATCAGAAGAGATTCAGGGCTCAGGAAGTGGAGAGAAGCAGATCCATATGCTTCAAGGAGAAGAATTGCTGTTGATTACAGGTTTCACACCAAGGAAAAGCAAGATTTTTATGAGACAGTGCTGCTAGATAAGAAGCCCATAGTGTGTGACATGAGATGGGTTGATTGGAAATATATTAAGGAAAACGAAGAACACTATCCTGGAGTGTATGACAGCTTCAATGCTTGTGGAGTAGAAGACTTTGTTGGGCAAAAGCTCACAAAGTGGAATGAAGAGCTGATGATGCAGTTCTACTCCACAGCACACTTCTATCCAGATGGCAGGATAGTGTGGATGTCTGAAGGCACTAGATACCAATCTACAGTTGCTGAATGGGCTCAGCTGATCAATGCCCCAGAAGAGCAGGAAGATGACTTGGATATCTATGCCAAGAAGAAGATGGATCACAATTCTATGTCCAACATGTACAAGGAGATCCCAAATGAAGCTCTTGAAACTTTCAAGTTTGGCTCAGTGCATTATCTTCTATCAGGGCTGCCAACTATCAACTGGATCCTTAGGCACACCTTATTGCCCAAGTCAGGTGATCACAAGATGATCAGAGGCCATGCAATAAATTTTCTTCATATATTTGATGTGCCACAGAAGTTCAAGGTGATGAGCCTCATGGTAGAGACCATTAAGAGGACAGCAGCTGATCAGAAGAGGAGCTGTGGATATGCCCCACAAATTCAGGAGCTAATCAACTCAAAGATGGGCACATGCACATACTTGTTGGACAAGGAACATTTGCCTATTCATCCAGATTTTGAAGACAATCAAGTTGTGATGAATGAGAATGAACCATCATCTGCACAAGCACACGCAAAGAAGGAGAAGGCAAGGAAGGAGAAAGCTGCCAAGATGCCAACTCAAGAGGAGGCATCTGAGTATTTCTTGAAAACCAAACAAGAGCAGCTTGGTTACTTGATTGCATCCACACTGAGGATTGAGAAAGGACTGGCCACCCTCACTCAGAATTAGCAGAGCTTAGAGAGGATCATAGAACAAAAGTTCTATGACATGGATGTCAAAGTAACAGAGATTCAGTCTGCAGTGGAGCAACTTCAGGATGACATGCAGGAGAGGAGAGGGAAGACTACAACTGATGCATTTGCCAGAGTGCCACGAGCTCCGAGGTCGACTGCAGTGCCAGTTCCTGACACCAGAGCCACCACCCCAGCTCCAGCTACAGCACCAGCCCAACCAGCTCCAGCATCTACTTCAGCTTCAACTCCAACCACGTCTACAGAAGGCTTCGTCCTTGGAGTGATCCAGACTCCACCACCACCAGTAGATCAAGCCTGAGAGTCGATCTAGCACTATGCATTTTCTAGGAACTTTTTGGTAACTTGTTGCCAAAGGGGGAGAAAATGTATAGATCATAGGCTTCGAGAGAGAGAGAGAGAGAGAGTGTGTTGCTTTTATTCTCTCTTGCTTTATTTGGTGGTTTTTCAAACTTTGTTTGCTTTTGTGTGAGATACTTTGATATGCTTGTGAGACATTGATGATCATGTGTTTGATCATAAGCTACACTTATGCATGCTTGATATATCTTATCTATCTTATGTGACCATTCACTTTCTTTGGTGATGAGTGCATGTATTTCCTTCTTATCATTTTGAGCGCTCCACCAAGATGTATGTGACATGAAGGAGTAACCCATGACTCTAACTCTTTGTGCATCTGTAGTCCAAAGCAAATTTTAAATATGCACAAATTTAGGGGGAGCTCTTACTTATCACATACTTCTCAAAGCAACGATATATTTCACTCTTATTATTATTTGTCGAAGCTTTGATCTATATGTTGTCATCAATTACCAAAAAGGGGGAGATTGAAAGTGCAACTATACCTAGGTGGTTTTGGTAATTCATAACAACATATAGCTCATTGAGCTAATGCTATTCCAAGATGATCATTTCAGGAAAGCTCAATGATTGGCATGGCATGGATGGTGAAAGTGGAACCCTCAAAATGCTAAGGACAAAGGATTGGCTCTAGCTCATATGCTCAAGACTCTTCATTTTATATTTTAGTGGTCCAAGATCACATTGAGTCCATAGGAAAAGCCAATACTATCAAGGAGGGATGAGGTGTTGCTTAATGAGCCTCTTGCTTCATGTGCTTAATGATATGCTCCAAAATCCTCAGCTACTTTCACTTATCCACATTTGACCTAAACCCAAAGCCAAACTCGGACCTACCGATTCTTTCAATCCGGCGCCACCGAGTTTCACATGTCATAAGCCACTGCCAAACCCTAAGAAAATCGGTTCTACCGATAGGGATCTCGGTCTCACCGAGATGGGATTGCAATCTCTCTGTTTCCTTTTCGTAACTTTTCGGCCTGACCGAAAGAGCGGATCGGTCCCACCGAGATTGCAATGCAAACTCTCTTTTTTCGTTTTTGTAACTTTTCGGTCTCACCGAAAGAGCAAATCGGTCCCACCGAGTTTGCCTGACCAACTCTCTGGTTAGCTAATTACCAAAATCGGTCTCACCGAGTTTGTGTAATCGGTCTCACCGAGATTACGTTATGCCCTAACCCTAACCATATTGGTCCTACCGAGTTGCATGTCAGTCCCACCGAAAATCACTAACGGTCACTAGGTTTACTAAATCGGTCCGACCGAGTTTGTTGATTCGGTCCCACTGAGATTGGTAAATTGTGTGTAACGGTTGGATTTTGTGTGGAGGCTATATATACTCCTCCACCTCCTCTTCACCCGTGGAGAGAGCCATCAGAACACATCTACACTTCCAACTCATATGTTCTGAGAGAGAACCACCTACTCATGTGTTGAGGCCAAGATATTCCATTCCTACCATATGAATCTTGATCTCTAGCCTTCCCCAAGTTGCTTTCCACTCAAATCTTCTTTCCACCAAATCCAAATCTTGTGAGAGAGAGTTGAGTGTTGGGGAGACTATCATTTGAAGCACAAGAGCAAGGAGTTCATCATCAACACACCAGTTGTTACTTCTTGGAGCACTACTAGAAAAAGGGCTATAGATGGGATTGACACTAATGGCGCACCAGACAAGCGGTGCGCCATTAGTATATACTAATGGCGCACACCTTCTGATACGCCATTAGCGTTGAAACTACTAATGGCGCATCTGGCCCAGGGTGCGCCATTAGTATCAAAATTTTTTTTGAACTAGTGCGCCTGTCCAAACATACTAATGGCGCATCCAGACACAGTGCGCCATTACTAGTAGTTGTAACTAGTAATGGCGCACCTGTCGTGAAGTGCGCCACTAATGTTATTTTTTTATTATATTTTTTATTCCTTTTTTTGCAAAACTACTAATGGCGCACTGTCCCACAGTGTGCCATTACTAGTTTAAGCTAGTAATGGCGCACTGTGGGACAGTGCGCCATTAGTATTTTTTTGCAAAACTACTAATGGCGCACCACCAGATGGTGCGCCATTAGTAATCCCTCCCCTGCCTCATCTCACCCCGGCCGTGCTCGCTTCCCCCGCCGCACCCGTCCACCTCCCTCACCGTCCCCCCTCCGCCTCTACCTCAGCTCAGCCAGGCCACGCGACGCCGAGCCGAGCGACGCCTCCCTCGCCGCCCCCTCCGCACGCGCCCGCACACTCGACGTCCTCCCGCCCAAGCCCCTCCGCCCGTGCCCGCACCCCCGACGTCTTCCTCCATTCCTCCATCCCCTCCCCCAGGTGATTCCTCCCTTCTCCTCTACCCCTCCCCTGCAAACCCTAGGGCCACCTAGAGCTAGTAGCTAGATTGACGGTGATGGTTAGGAAGGATGGATCATGCCTTGATCGAGGGCAAACATTTTTTGGGGATTTGGTTTACTTGGTGCTGCCTATGGACACTTTGGTGCCCTAATGCTTTGCAAAAGTGAGTGAAATGGGCCGCTAGTGAAATGGAGCACTCCCAATCAAATTTCTACTATTGGTCTCCTATAAAATTATGAATCATGCAATATACCTTGTTACTAAGTGCATAATCAAGTGCCCTTTAGTTATTTACTATTTCAGAATGTCTTAAGCTGACATCTACTCTCAGCATATGACTCCAGCAGCTACTTGTTGTACCTATTTTGTTTCATGCAGTACTGAATTTGTATGCCTATGCTTGATAATTTTGTTTCATATAGCTTTCTAGCTCCTTAGGGGGGTTGTTCCTCTTTACAGGTGTGTTAAACAGGGTTTTGTGTGGTCATATGGAGTTTATTAGGTAGAGAAAGTACCTTGTGATTTTTCTAATTTTGGACATATATCAAGTCTCACCAAGACATCTTCATTACAACACTCAGCTTATCCAAGACATCTTCATTACATTCTAGACAGGATAGAAGCCTACTTTGTTTAGAAACAGAGTCAGAATTTGAAAACGAAAACCCTTAAGCCAAACATACAACAAGCATTGACAATATAAGTGGAGACACTAATTTTCTCTGACTTGTGGAGGCTCTAATCCTCAGGGATCATGGCTAAAATAATTTTCCATGCCTAATTAGTGATTATCTTAATTAGTTTGTAAACTGTAGAGGTGGTTAGGCTCTGGTTAAAAATAAAAACAATAACAGAAGTTTTGTATTTTCTAAGTAAAAAATCCTAGTCAAGGACAAACTGTAGAGGTGGTTAGGCTCTGCATTAGTTGTTTTGTGCATCAAGTGTCCCAGTCAAGGACAAACTGAGTGGTTGCAAAATAATATTATGTGGTCAATGTGGATTTACTATTTTCTGGTGATAGTTCTGAACTGGTAAATAAGTTAACATGCGTAAGTGAGACTTGGCATTTTAAAGCTTAGGGTCTTCAACTTCAACCATGAATTGGGATGATAATGTTATTTTGCCTTCTTAACAGAATGGTGTCATAATTAGAACAAAGCTGCTGCAAATGCATACCTTTTTTTACAAGTGCATCTGCACCTTCTGATCCATTTAGAGTTATCATAAATATATTTCCATGGTTTTTTTCATTTCACTGTAGAGTCTTTGCTTCTGGACTCAATGCACATTCATCAGTCATAAGAGATAAATACTAGTAAGTCAAGGGCACCAGAATTTGATAATGCCTCTTTTGAGAAGTATGTCTATTGATTCAAAATTGATGATCATCTTGGTCTATGTCGGTGAGCTTGTGTTATGCACTTCTGCGTTTGACAAGTAATGACTTGCAAAGATGATGATCATCTTGCTAGTTTGCTGGGTTTTGTCTCCGACCATTGTGTCGTGATGAATTTGCAGGTACCCCGAGAGGCCCTTGAGTTTGCCGGAATGTCGATTAACTTTCGTTCCGGCAAATTTGGGTACTCCATGTGTCCTATTTTCAGCAAAGGTCATGCTGAAATTTTCCATGAATTTTAGCATGACTTTGCTAAAAATAGGACATATGGGGTACTTGCGACTAATGCATGGGCCGGGGTATCTTAGTACTTAATTAAGTAGGATCAACTGCCCCTTTATTCTTGCTGCATTACCATAGGTTTTAGGGTGCCTCGGTGTCGATAAGAACCTAAATGATGAAAGCTTAGGTTTTTAGGGTGCCTCGGCGTCGACAAACCCTAAATGATAAAACCTTGGCTTTTAGGGTGCCTCGGTGTCGATAAGAACCTAAATGATGAAAGCTTAGGCTTTTAGGGTGCCTCGGCGTCGACAAACCCTAAATGATAAAAGCTTAGCTTTTAGGATGCCTCATTGTCGACAAACCCTAAATGATGTAGTTTTGAATTATGAACGTAGGATATGTCGTCATCGGGCGACGAAAGTCTCCCGGGGGAGTGCGACTGGTGCCACGACGATCGAGGTCTGTGCGACATGCCTCACCTGGACGATGATCGGCGCTTCAGCATTAAGCTCGAGGAGACCTTTGAAGTTGAAACGGTACACAACGACGACAAGTGTTATTTTCATAATTAAGCATGACTTCAACTATTTCAATGTGTAATTTTCATCTTTTACAATTCGAGTATAGCTTATGCCATGCCATGCAAGACGCTATGTCTTGGAGAGGATGGATTTTGAAGACCATGAAATTTCTGAAACAAAGAAAATTCACCTAAGGACTCATCACGATGTGGACTTTGAAGTAAATCTATATAATTCTGAGAGCGTAACCCATTTTGGTTGCAAAAATTGGGAAGCATTTTGCAAGATGTATGGTTTTGATGAGGGTATGCTTATCACCATGGATCTTGGTAATCCTGACATCAACCAAGACAATATGGACATTTGGGTCCTTGTTGATACGCCTCCAGTTCTACCGCTATGTGAGTTTCTCAAACATAGTTATTAGCTAATTTATATTGTTTATTTAAAAATAGTTGACAGCTTATTTCCATTGACAACTTATTTTTATTGTTCAAAGAATGTGCGGGAGATGGTAGACAAAACCCACTACACCGATGGCTCCGAATTAACAACTTACAAAGAGAAAAATCATCTGGTCGGATTTTGTACTGACATTGAAAATTACATTATCCACAAACAAATTCCTCAACATTATGGTAAATACGTGCCACTAGTGCATGTGTTCAACTACGGTAACTACCATGGAGATACCCTGGTAAGATTTTTACTATTACGACATGCGTGCATCTTTTGCATACTTCTAAAACTAGTACATCATTGCTAACTATGAAGTTATTACTATGTTTTTCAACAGATAATCCCGGAGAATTGTTTGCCTCATATGATGTATCTGAAAGGTAGTGTTAATGTTTTGAACATACAGCCAGGTCATCCTACGAATCTCAACTGTCCATACCCGATTTCTAAAAGAAGTGGAGACATGAAAATCAAAGGATGGAAAAATGAATGGACAGTCGTAAGGAGCTTCTTGGAAGCAAAAGGAAGCGAAGCGCAAGAATTGGAGACAGGATGTTCTCCATTCTCCATAATGGAGAGTCAGGGTCTATATTGTTTTATGCTATTTTAGCTTAAATAGGGTATTTAGGTCCTGCCTAATACTGATGATCATGTGCTGATGAATAATTAAGTAGGGTTGGTTCGAAGACTATCAAGATGATGATCGTATGACTTGTTATGAATAACGAGTAGAAGTTGTATGATGATGATTAGTAGGACTTGTTAGGATTAGTATTACTTCCGACAAACTCGATACTCGCAGTCTTGAGACTTGTAATGTTTTATCTTTGTTCGGTCTTTTCAATTCGGAGACTAATATGATGAATTGTATTCGGAGACTAATATGATGAATTGTATTCAGAGACTAATCTTTTATTGTATTCGATGAATCTGTTGTTGATGTGTGCTGTCTATATTTTGTTCAATTATACATTTTGTAACCTGTGCAAAAAACAGAAAATAAAAAAATAAAAAAAACCCTAATATTCATACTAATGGCGCATCACATCACAGTGCGCCATTAGTATGCCGAAGTTACTAATGGCTCATCCTGTTGTCGTGCGCCATTAGTATGCCAAAGCACCTGGGTATACATGGCCCCCTGGGAGGCATACTAATGGCGCACCATGGACTATACTAATGGCGCACCGCGTGGTGCGCCATTAGTATACCAGATACTAATGGCGCACCAGTAAAATATACTAATGGCATGCTACTAATGGCGCACCACTAATGCGCCATTAATGGCCAAATTAGGTGCGCCATTAGTAGGCCTTTTCCTAGTAGTGGAGAGTGGTGTCTCCTAGATTGGCTAGGTGTCACTTGGGAGCTTCCGACAAGATTGTGGAGTTGAACCAAGGAGTTTGTAAGGGCAAGGAGATCGCCTACTTCGTTAAGATCTACCGCTAGTGAGGCAAGTCCTTCGTGGGCGATGGCCATGGTGGGATAGACAAGGTTGCTTCTTCGTGGACCCTTCATGGGTGGAGCCCTCCGTGGACTCGCGCAACCATTACCCTTCGTGGGTTGAAGTCTCCATCAACATGGATGTAGGATAGCACCACCTATCCGAACCACGGGAAAAACATCCGTGTCTCCAATTGCGTTTGAATTCTCCAAACCCTTCCCTTTACATTCTTGCAAGTTGCATGCTTTACTTTCCGCTGCCAATATACTCTTTGCATGCTTGCTTGAATTGTGTGATGATTGCTTGACTTGTCCTAACATAGCTAAAATCTGCCAAGAACTAAAATTGGGAAAAGGTTAAGTTTTATTTGGTCAAGTAGTCTAATCACCCCACCTCTAGACATACTTTCAATCCTACAGGAGTACTGAGCACTCGTGCCTCTTTTTTTTGAGGGAAAAATTAGTCGTATGTCTAGTACCACTAGTTGGGTGCGTGCGACCTATAGCTGTCATCACTTTAGGTCTCCTTTTCGAACCGCGGCTACGCTTCACAGTACATATTATTTCACGCATTTATCCTCCTATATGTACTCCTAGGCTATTTCCACGTGTTCCCATTCGCCTACATGTGGGACATAGAGCATCTGGGTCGTAGTGCATTCACAACTCGGAGTATATGCCAGGGTACTTTACATTTTAGACCTCATGAATTACATGCAAACCCCCCGCAGAAGAATAAATAAATGAATGAATTACTACATGAAACCGGATTATTTTCGTGGAAACCGGAGCACGTTCATTAAATTTTGGATATAACACATTTATAAAAAATGACCGGACCGAAACCAGTCTAAGGGCCTCTTTGATTTTTCCCGCAAAAAAGGGCCTCTTTAATTCGCAAGATACTGAAAACACAGGAATGGGGAAAGTATGATGGCGATGAAACGAGACAAGGAGAACTCTAACTCAGTTAGAGGTTAGAGTTAGATTCTAACCCTGAACTAACTCTAAACCAAAGAGGTGTATGGATGGCAGGGTTAGATTGACAATAAATGTTCTATCTCAATCATTTGACTACTTTGGACCCTATTTCCATGACTAAAAGTAGTGGGACTAAAACTTGCTAGCCTCACCCATGCTTGGATCCAAATACTAAAGAGACTAAAATCAAGTTAATGAGCATTTATTATCCTCCAAACCCTCCAATCCAGAACTTGCCTATGTTAAAGGAGAGGAGTTAAATGAGGAGAGAGAGAGGACTAATCCACATTTTAGTAGGGGTACCCCTGACTAAATTTTTTTAGTCTCAAGACTAGTTTTAGCTCCTCTTTAGTCAGGGGTGCTTGGAACTTTAGCCTCTTAAAGAGACTATTTTTAGTCAGACTAAAATAGTCCCTTGGATCCAAGCACCCTCTTGGTGTGGCCGGCTCTTCTGTGGCCTGCTCCCGCTCACAATTGACATAAACGAACCATCTATACAAATCAAACATGCAAAACATGATAATTTTTTACTTTGTCCATGAAAATGAGATATCCCACTTAAACATACAAGTCGTCAATCAAGCTTCACAAAATAAAAAAACACTTCATGAAACAAAGAATGAGCTAACTCATCATGGAAGTCATTCACGATTGGGAGGGAGCCCGGAGCCCCTCACGCACCGAGGGAGGAGCTCGCCATTGTCGCTCTGGAGGAAGGCTCTGTAGATCCGAAGCCCCGGGAACCCCTCTGACGCCGGCCCTTGCGAGTTGAGGTCGACACCGGCATGGGTAGCAGGGCCGCTTGCCGCCGACTAGGAACTTAATCTTTGGGCCTCTAGAAATAATGCAAGCCTGTAACTAAAATACCTAGAAAGGTGAACTGAATCTTTGGGCCTCTAGAAATAATGCAAGCCTGAAACTGAAATACCTAGAAAGGTGAACTGAATCTTTGGGCCTCTAGAAATAATGCAAGCCTGAAAGTGAAATACCTAGAAAGGTGAACTGAATCTTTGGGCCTCTAGAAATAATGCAAGCCTGAAACTGAAATACCTAGAAAGGTGAACTGAATCTTTGGGCCTCTAGAAACAATGCAAGCCTGAAATTGAAATAGCTAGAAAGGTGAACTGAATCTTTGGGCCTCTAGAAATAATGGAAGCCTGAAATTGAAATACCTAGAAAGGTGACCTGAATCTTTGGGCCTCTAGAAAGATTTATTACCTCCTCAAGCAGCATCAAACAATTCCATGCACGCACCACAAATGTATACCAAGTTTGATCAGGATCTACTTTTCCAAATCAGAATTAGCGCTAGAGCAAGCAAGATCAATGATATGGCCGTGAGACAGAGAAGGAACGAACAAACTCACTCCTCTCGCGACCTCCCTGGTAGATGCGCCACGGCCACGCACGACAGAGGGAGAAAAACGACTGGTGAAGGGGGAGCGGGGCGACCTTCGATGGCCGGAGGGAGAGGGTGGCCGAAGTAGGGCGGCGGAGGCCGGAAGGACAGGGCGGCTGGAGGAGAGAGAGGGCAAGCGGCCCTATGGGGAACAGAGAGGAGTCGTGCGAGAGGGGGGAGTGATCTGGTGTGGGCAGGGGAGATTTTTTTAGTTCTCTTTTAGTGGGCCCGAGGATAACTAACCCAATTAGAACCTCTCCACCGGGCTAGTTTTTTTAGCTGGGTTAGAGCAAACTAGCTCAAACTAACCCCTCTTGTTTCGATAATTTGAGGCTATTTCAACCCAAACTAGCTCTAACTCAGGGATCCAAACAAAGAGGAGTGTTACTGTACATGCTATAGTGTGGACCGTAGCACATTGTTTTTTATGGCCATATCACCACATTGTTTTCTACTACTGGTTCACTGGACTACCGTGGTTCGCACTGCTGGTTCACTGGGCTGCCGTGGTTCGCACTCCTCCGACCTGAGTAGTACTCCCTCCGTTCCTAAATATAAGTCTTCGTAGATATTTCACTATGGACCACATATGGATCTATATAGATGCATTTTATGTGTAGATTCACTCATTTTTCTCCGTATGTGGTCCATAGTGTAATCTCTCCAAAGACTTATATTTAGGAACGGAGGGAGTAGTATAGTACTAGTATGTACCGCATCATTCTTTGCTCCTTCTCACTACTCCGACATGTGGGAGAGCCAGCATCCGGGTCGACGTGTCATGCACCAGATTAGAGCGCGGAACGGAAGGGGGCATCACCCCGGTCGGAGCGCCAGTAATTCATGACTATAGTGAGTGGTCATATCACAAGTCTTTCCAGCAGTAACGCGCTGTCAAATCGCACAACCCCACTCGCTCACCCTCCTCGCCTCTTTGTCGAACCGCCTACCCAAAAACTGCAGCGCGTACTGCCCGAGAAAAGCCCCGCCCTCAACTTTTAACTACGCGAAAATAGTTCGAGGTTGTTCGTTCTATATAAATACAGTACTTACTGTATGTTTATTCACCCGTGGGGTTGTACAATGAATGGAGGGGCATGGAGCACAAGTGAACAATACTGTAGTACTACTAGTAGTAAGTAGGAGTCATACAGTAGTCACCTTAAATAGAGAGTTTCTTTTCTTTAATGCCACGTACACGAATTGAAACGCATGTTATGGAGAGAAAAAAATATAATCACTCCACTATATATGGACGCAGGGGCCTGAGCGCTTGCTTTACTAGGGTTGCTCTCTTCCTTCTCTCATCCTCTCCAGATATAAACAAGACAGTGGTAGCAACATTTTCTCTCTGCTCACCGCTGGTCACAGATCCGGTCGGATCCCTTCGGCCGGTGTGGGTAGAGGACTAAAAGATGCATCGTTCACGTGGTCATCACCGCCGAGGGAGGAAACCCACAGCTGCCGGAGGGGCCCGATCCTCTGTCCGTGCCGTTCTCTCCGACACAGCGCCGGCTCGGGAGGTACTCCACCCTTCCTCCTCCCTGCCGTATTGTCCGCAGATCTGACCTGCCGCCGCCGACATCCCGGCGACCCTCAGGTATAAGTTCTTCGAAAGCAGCCTTGCTCTACTGCCCCAGCTCCCCACGTTTCTACATGTGCATCTTTTCTACTCCCATCAGCTCTTCCAAAGCCACCTAAATTTTTAGTATTATTAGAGGTAAAGCTACTTCATGCATTCGAATTTAGAGCTTTGTCCAAACAACAAAGAAAGGGGGGAAAGTTGTAGCATGAATCTAGGACTTGATTCAAAGAGGAAATAATATGGTGAAAGTAGTAGAGACCGGATACCCAACCGGTTTCTTGGTTGAAAAGGGAAATAATGGGAAAACGCAGTACAAACTCGATAAGGAACAGATCTATTATTGGTTGAAAAAAGGATAGAAAGTGGCGGCTGGTGGACAAGTCAACAGAGTATGTCCAGAATTAGATTTGCTGCCATCACATAGTAAAAGGTCTCGAGCATTAGATTTGCTTCCCTCGCATAGTAAAAGGTCTCAGGATTAGATTTGCTGCCCTCACATAGTAAAAGGTCTCAGGATTAGATTTGCTGCCCTCACATAGTAAAAGGTCTCCAGGATTAGATTTGTTGCCCTCACATAGTAAAAGGTCTCCAGGATTAGATTTTCTGCCCTCACATAGTAAAAGGTCTCCAGGATTAGATTTGCTGCCCTCACATAGTACAAGGTCTCCAGGATTAGGTTTGCTGCCCTCACATTGCATGAACGAACTTGGCATCACCACTTTATGCCTCCTTGTAGGTACATTGTGCTGATGCGTTCACTATCGCATGTCCTTATACCAACCTTTTGCTGTTGTTAATGTAAGGACGCATGTAAAATGAAGCGATCACACTGTTATCTTAGGGACATGTCTAACCAGTGTTATTGTTAATCTAATGCCTCCAGCGATAAGATGCAATTAAATTGTGTTACAAATGGCACTCCTGCTATTTTCCCCAGTATGATAAGTAAGTTGCTCCTTTACGCTGTTGAGTGTCCTGGTGTCCCATGGTCCCATGCCCTTAAACCAACTCTTTAGCTGTTGTTGATCTACTGTGTCTGGTAAAAAAGCAATGCCACCATTAAAGTAATCCCATATTTGAGGAATCTCATTGTTGATCGTAATGCTTCTGGTAACATGAAGCAGTGCTGGCATTTTAAAATTTCCACTGTCCTTACATGATTGCCATGAACATAATTAAGATGCTTCTTTTCATTTTGTATATGTTTCGTATATTCTTATTGACCAGCAACTATTTACTTTCTATCTTTTTGTGCAGATAGGGATATCCATTTCACCTTGTTGCTATTGTGACCTTTTGGTGAACTGCCCAAAATACTTTTTTGGAATGAGTGTCTTGTGCAGTTCAACTAAAATGTCATGTGGGCAACATCTCTCAATTTTGGTGGAACTACACAAAATGGTGATTGGAGTTTCCAAATCTCCGTCAAGTTCTGCTGGTAATCTCGTGCAACATTTTATTAGCCTTTGCAAGATGGAGCCGTCACTGTCACCACAATGGCACTTTATTTTAGTGGAACTGCACAAAAGGATAAGAAAATTATAGTTGCACCTTACATGAGCTAGACAACCAACCTTAATGTTCCTCAATTTTAGTGCAACTACTAAAGAAGAACTTGCCAGCTCACAAGAGCAAGTACTTCTTGCTAGCTGAATGATGCAATCTTTGCTTCATTTCAGGTGGACTGCAAAAAAGGTGCATGAATTGAATCATGGAACTCCAGGCATACCTCATCCAAGTAAAGCTGGAGGTTGAGTTCAAGGAGGCTGCTATTAAAGCAAAATCATGCTCTCCGGTCTCCTTGTTTGTGCTGTGCAAACAAGAATACTCAACTACAGATGTTGTGACAGTCAAGAGCATTCGCCAAGTTCTTCGATTGTATGACATGACTAGCCAAGATGGATTTAATCCCGATATTCACTTTATCAAAAGGCTCTAATGGGTTGGTTTTGAATTTTGCAAGCTGGGAATCAGTGAGATGTGTAGGCATCTTTGTTGTACTTATTATTTGAATCTTATTTGTTGGTTCTGAATCTTGCAAGCTGGGAATCAATGAGATGTGTAGGCATCTTTGTTGTACTTATTATTTGGATCTTATTTGTTGGTTCTGAATCTTGCAAGCTAGGAATCAATGAGATGTGTAGGCATCTTTGTTGTACTTATTATTTGGATCTTATTTGTTGGTTCTGAATCTTGCAAGCTGGGAAACACGGCATGATGATGCAGAGGACAACAACCATAACAAACAGTTCAAACTTGGTAGTATTATCTTTGTGAAAGTGCGACAAATGTGCTGATCGTGTGCGTCCTGAGAATAATAATTCTAATTGTTGTGCATGTTGATCCCGTGGCACTGATAGAACGAGCGAATGCATTGCTTGTCTTAAATATAAGTTTCTATTAAAGCTAATTAAATTTAAGTAAAGTGACCACTAACTCCTGTTATTACAGTACCAATACAGACCGCTCGTGAACCGACGTGTGGCCGAGGGTGCATCTTCTGCTGGGCATGCAATGGACGAGGGAGGGGTAGTAACTATTATCGCCTGTACACACTCAGCTTACTGTTGAATCCATTTCTGCAAGAGCTAAAAAACGAACTGCCACCGCCGCCTACACACTCGTTCACTCGAAGAGACTCCAATGGCAATCCGAGGGTGAGCCTGCTAGATATGGACTTCAGCAAGGAGTTCCCCTTTGAGTTCGCCGTTCAGTCCTATGGCTGCACCAAGTTGAATGTGATGTACACCAACGATACAGACTCGGTGAAGCTCTACCTCGCCTCAGTCCTATGGCTGCACCAGGTTCTGGAGCATTCACCCGTTTCATTGACAGCACCTACTGCAACTTCGCTACGGTGGAGAGAAGGAAGAACGTGACGATTCGGCCATCTGGTGCAACAAGCTTGTCGACATCCAGAAGAAATACAAGATCATCAACAACGGGCAGGAGAAGAACTCCGTGGTTGACCTCGCCGAGACCATCATCGACCCTTGATACGCCAACATGAAAGAGGACGATCTGAACACGTGGGAGGTACCTCTGAATCTAGCCTACATAACCTACACGGCCAAGAACGCATACGCATGCTATGACATGTACAGGCAGATCTTGGACATGAGGGTGTGTCTGCTTCCCGTAACCGACGAGTACACGGACAACCGCATCATCATGATCAAGCGTGCCAGGAAGGTCTAGATGTTGTACTTTATCTGTTTATAAGCATCTTTATCATCTGAGTGTTTCATGCATTAGCCTATGTGT
Organism: Triticum monococcum; assembly: GCA_034509565.1. Taxonomy (NCBI): domain Eukaryota; kingdom Viridiplantae; phylum Streptophyta; class Magnoliopsida; order Poales; family Poaceae; genus Triticum; species Triticum monococcum. The sequence continues at coordinate 446,325,380 of CM067845.1, forward strand.
CGTAATTATCTGTTTTGTCTGAAATATTTCTTTTAAGAACCCATTAACCTGATTGCTTTTTTAGTGGCTATTTGCTTATGTGTGTAAACTAGTTCACTTGTCCGTAAAAAAAACTAGTTCACTCGGCTGTCGTGCTTTGAATCTTCTTTCTCCCAACATATTCCCCTCCTCAGGTGGACCCAGCAGGTCTCTGAATTTTCTCCCACTTTCTTTTTCGATGTAAACTGAGTTTTCTCCCAGTACTTTCCCCTAGAACCAACTCAACTGTCCCACGTCTAGCCTAAAAAATAATAATACCCCACGTACTATTAACTCATCAAATTAAAATGATATTTTATTTCATAAGTTGAAAGTTCTAACAAAATAATAATAATAATTATTTATATATAACTTGGCAAGTTAACTCCTAGTGATTGCGTACATAAGCTTGCAAAGATTTTACTGACGTGCAATCATGTGTTTATGTTCTTATAACATTTTTTCGTCTAGCCCAACATGATATTTTCACCCACACCAGCAAGTCCGCGTATTTCGAGAAAAATGCAAATGGGATTTAAACGGGCTGCATAGATGCTACATCATTGTTTCACCTAGCCCACCAAATGGACTAAAAAATGGACTGGCTGACCTGTGGGCCAGTAGGTCGCAGCCTAAGAAGGCGTTGGATTTACATCCAATGGCCGGCATTCTTCTTCAATCTCTCATCTTCTTCCCCCAGCGCTGCCGGAACCGCCTGCTCTTGCCTTCGGCGTCCAGCGGCGTTGTTTTGCGCTCTTCAACGAAACGCTACCCCGCCGACGGCCAGGCCATCCCTCCACTCCGCACCTCCTGTTATTCTCTGCCGAGTGTAGGCCCACCCCGCACCGGAACCAGTCTTCTCACTCCTCTCGTCTGTGACTCCACTGTCGCGTCTTCCCCATCTCCGGGTCGTTCCAGTCTGGGGCCTCGCCGTCGTCCACCGCCTCGGTGCGCTCGGCGTGGCGTGGTCAATATACGAGGGTCATCAGAAGAGGACTGTATGTGGAGAGCCTGATGGCTGGGACCCACGAGGTCCATGGTCACACGCAAGGAAAGTTCCTCCTTATTACGCACTGTACGTGGGAAGGGCTTCTGTATTTCGTGAAAAAACCTTCCTCCCGCTGACAGGTCGGACCCACCAGCTATATCTTCGCACGCAAGGAAGTTCCTCCTTATTACGCATCAAAAAATGAATACCCCCTGCTAGCTGGGACCCACCATAGTGGGTGGCTGACTTGTGGGCCTACTAAGTTGACGAGGACGGAGGGCTTTGTCAACTTAGTTAATATGAACGATTCTAGCTCCAGTGACCGTACGATGTCCATCCAACGGCCATAGTGCTTCTTCAACCTCTAGTCTTCTTGCTCCAGCCGCCCAAAGCAGCGCCGGTCGTGCCGCGTGCTCCTGCCTCTCGTGGCCGGCTGTGATGCCGCGGAGGCCTCACCGCCCGTAATACTCCCACCGCTAGCTCAGGTATCCCTCTACTCACCCACACCCCCTGTTATTTTGTGGCGACGGCAGCCTCACACCGCAGCTGAACCAGTGAACCCTCGTACTCCTCTCTGCATGGGCATCCACTGCCGCGTCTTCCCCGGCTCCGCGTCGTGCCCTTCCTAGGCCTTGCTGTCGTCCACCGCCTTGGTGCTCTTGGCGCGGCGTGGTCAATGTGGTCAACGACTGACTTCCATCGGAAGAGTACTGTACGTGGAGAGGCTGATAGCTGGGTCCATGGTCCCAGCCCAGTTTTTTTTGTGATTTTCCAAGTAAGTCGCTCTGTCAGGCCTGTTGGGCTGCAAATCTTTCAAGACGAGGAGAGCTTCATTCGGCTGGCCGAGAAAATGGCCTATCAGTAATGAGAAATGGGTTGTACATTTCTAAAACACATCAAACCGGCAATTAGTTTCAAATATCTTTTTTATTTCGAGATTTTAAATTACATTAATTTTTATGCGTGGAGAATTTGTTGGATTTTATATTGATATACATTTATTTGTAAAATCAGTTTGAATGTGAGTCGAAATTTCAGGATTAAAAACAGTTCGAACCGCACCGAAATATGCAAAATTTTATATAATTTTTTAATCGTGACCACAATATGGGCTGTAATGCTAACAAAAAGAATATGGGCTCCAAAAAACCTTAAGAATTAGCAAATGGGCTGTAAATTATTAGAAATAATGGCAAATGGGCTGTATGCTGTTTTCCACAGATTTGAGGCTTTCCTAAAAAAAGGTTGACGCACAAGCAGTGACTGTTGGATGTCCATCGAATGACTGTCGTGCTTCTTGAATCTCTGCTCTTCCTGCTCCAGCCGCTCAAACAAGCGTCGGCGGGACTGCCTGCTCCCTCCTCCCCGCGGCCAGCTGCGCTGCCGCGCAAGCCTCACCGCCCCATCGTACTCCCATCGCTGGCCTAGCCATCCCTCTACTCACTCACACCTGTTGTTATTCTCCGGCGACGGCAGACGAACCAGTAAACCCTCATACAGTCATACTCCCCTCCGCGTGGGAAACAACTGCCGAGTCTTCCCTGCCTCCGTGTCGTTCCCTTCCTAGGCCTCGCCGTCGTCCACCGCCCTAGTGCTCTCGGCGTGGCCTAGTCAACATGGTCAATGACCGGTGTGTTGGAAATATGCCCTAGAGGCAATAATAAAATGGTTATTATTATATTTCTTTGTTCATGATAATTGCCTATTGTTCATGCTATAATTGTGTTATCCGGAAATCGTAATGCATGTGTGAATACATAGACCACAACACGTCCCTAGTGAGCCTCTAGTTGACTAGCTCGTTGATCAAAAGATAGTCATGGTTTCCTGACTATGGACATTGGATGTCATTGATAACGGGATCACATCATTAGGAGAATGATGTGATGGACAAGACCCAATCCTAAGCATAGCTCAAAGATCGTGTAGTTCGTTTGCTGTAGCTTTTCTGAATGTCAAGCATCATTTCCTTAGACCATGAGATTGTGCAACTCCCGGATACCGTAGGAGTGCCTTGGGTGTGCCAAACGTCACAACATAACTGGGTGACTATAAAGGTACATTACAGGTATCTCCGAAAGTGTCTGTTAGGTTGGCACGAATCGAGACTGGGATTTGTCACTCCGTATGACGGAGAGGTATCTCTGGGCCCACTCGGTAATGCATCATCATAATGAGCTCAATGTGATCAAGTGGTTGATCACGGGATCATGCATTATGGTACGAGTAAAGTGACTTGCCGGTAACGAGACTGAACAAGGTATTTGGATACCGACGATCGAGTCTCGGGCAAGTAATGTACCGATTGACAAAGGGAATTATATACGGATTGATTGAATCCTCGACATCATGGTTCATCCGATGAGATCATCGAGGAGCATGTGGGATCCAACATGGGTATCCAGATCCCGCTGTTGGTTATTGACCGGAGAGTCGTCTCGGTCATGTCTGCATGTCTCCCGAACCCGTAGGGTCTACACACTTAAGGTTCGGTGACGCTAGGGTTGTTAGGAAGACTTGTATGTGATTACCCAATGTTGTTCGGAGTCCCGGATGAGAACCCAGACGTCACGAGGAGTTCCGGAATGGTCCGGAGGTGAAGATTTATATGTAGGAAGTTGTCATACGGTCACCGGAAAGGTTCGGGGGCATATCAGTATTGTACCGGGGCCACCGGAGGGGTTCCAGGGGTCCACCGGGAGGGGCCACCTCTCTCGGAGGGCCTAACGGGCTGTAGAGGAAAGGGGAACCAGCCCTACATGGGCTGGCCGCATCCCCCCCTTGGGCCCATGCGGCTAGGGTTGGGGGGGGGAACCCTAAAGGGGGCGCCCCCCCTTGCTTGGGGGGCAAGCCCCCTCCCCTTGGCCGCCGCCCCCCCTCTAGATCTCATCTAGAGGGGGCCGGCCCCCTTCCTCCTTCCCCTATAAACAGAGGGGCAAGGGGAGGGCTGCACACAACATCCAAGGCGCAGCCCCTCCCCTCCCCAACACCTCTCCTCCTCCGTAAGAGCTTGGCGAAGCCCTGCCGGAGTACTGCAGCTTCACCACCACCACGTCGTCGTGCTGCTGTTGGAGCCCTCTTCCTCAACCTCTCCCTCCTCCTTACTGGATCAAGGCGCGGGAGACGTCCTCGCTCCGTACGTGTGTTGAACGCGGAGGTGCCGTCCGTTCGACGCTAGGTCATCGGTGATTTGGATCACGACGAGTACGACTCCATCAACCCCGTGCTCTTGAATGCTTCCGCATGCGATCTACAAGGGTATGTAGATGCACTCCTCTCTCCCTCATTGCTAGATGACTCCATAGATTGATCTTGGTGATGCGTAGAAAATTTTAAAATTCTGCTACGTTCCCCAACAGTGGCATCATGAGCTAGGTCTATGCGTAGTTACTATGCACGAGTAGAACACAAAGCAGTTGTGGGTGTCGATATTGTCAATTATCTTGCCGTTACTAGTCTTATCTTGATTCGGCGGCATTGTGGGATGAAGCGGCCCGGACCAACCTTACACGTACGCTTACATGAGACCGGTTCCACCGACTGACTTGCACTAGTTGCATAAGGTGGCTGGCGGGTGTCTGTCTCTCCCACTTTAGTCGGATCGGATTCGATGAACATGGTCCTTATGAAGGGTAAATAGAAATTGGCAATTCACGTTGTGGTTTTGGCGTAGGTAAGAAACGTTCTTGCTAGAAACCTATAGCAGCCACGTAAAAACTTGCAACAACAATTAGAGGACGTCTAACTTGTTTTTGCAGCAAGTGTTTTGTGATGTGATATGGCCAAAGGATGTGATGAATGATATATGTGATGTATGAGATGATCATGTTCTTGTAATAGGAATCACGACTTGCATGTCCATGAGTATGACAACCGGCAGGAGCCATAGGAGTTGTCTTTATTTATTTATGACCTGTGTGTTAACATAAATGTCATGTAATTACTTTACTTTAATGCTAAAGCATTAGCCATAGTAGTAGAAGTAATAGATGACGAGACAACTTCAAGAAGACACGATGATGGAGATCATGGTGTCATGCCGGTGACAATGATGATCATGGAGCCCCGAAGATGGAGATCATAAGGAGCAAATGATATTGGCCATATCATGTCACTATTTGATTGCATGTGATGTTTATCATGTTTTGCATCTTATTTGCTTAGAACGACGGTAGCTTAAATAAGATGATCCCTTGAAATAATTTCAAGAAAGTGTCCCCCTAACTATGCACCGTTGCGAAGGTTCGTTGTTTCGAAGCACCACATGATGATCGGGTGTGATAGATTCTAACGTTCGAATACAACGGGTGTAAGCTAGATTTACACACGCAATACACTTAGGTTGACTTGACAAGCCTAGCATGTACAGACATGGCCTCGGAACACAAAAGACCGAAAGGTCGAGCATGAGTCATATAGAAGATATGATCAACATGAAGATGTTCACCGATGTTGACTAGTCCGTCTCACGTGATGATCAGTCACGGCCTAGTTAACTTGGATCATGTTATACTTAGATGACTGGAGGTATGTCTATCTGAGTGGGAGTTCATTGAATAATTTGATTAGATGAACTTAATTATCATGAACTTATTCTAAAATCTTTACAATTTGTCTTGTAGATCAAATGGCCCACGTTGTCCTCAACTTCAACACGTTCCTAGAGAAAACCAAGCTGAAAGACGATGGCAGCAACTATACGGACTAGGTTCGGAACCTGAGGATCATCCTCATAGCTGCCAAGAAAGATTATGTCCTAGAAGCACCGCTAGGAGACGCACCTGTCCTAGAGAACAAAGGCGTTATGAACGCTTGGTAGTCACATGCTGATGATTACTCCCTCGTTCAGTGCGGCATGCTTTACAGCTTAGAACCGGGGCTCCAAAAGTGTTTTGAGAGACATGGAGCATATGAGATGTTCGAAGAGCTAAAAATGGTTTTTCAAGCTCATGCCCGAGTCGAGAGATATGAAGTCTCCGACAAGTTCTTCAGCTATAAGATGGAGGAAAATAGTTCTGTCAGTGAGAACATACTCAAAATGTCTGGGTTGCAAAACCGCTTGAGTCAGCTGGGAGTTAATCTTCCGGATGACGCGGTCATTGACAGAATCCTTCAGTCGCTTCCACCAAGCTACAAGAGCTTTGTGATGAACTTCAATATGCAGGGGATGGAAAAGACCATTCCTGAGGTATATTCAATACTGAAATCAGCAGAGGTGGAAATCAAAAAGGAACATCAAGTGTTGATGGTGAATAAAACCACTAAGTTCAAGAAAGGCAAGGGTAAAAAGAACTTCAAGAAGGACGGCAAGGGAGTTGCCACGCCCGGTAAGCAAGTTGCCGGGAAGAAGCCAAAGAATGGAGCCAAGCCCGAGACTGAGTGTTTTTATTGCAAGGGAAGTGGTCACTGGAAGCGAAACTGCCCCAAATACTTAGCAGACAAGAAGGCCGGCAACACGAAAGGTATATGTGATATACATGTAATTGATGTGTACCTTACCAGTACTCGTTGTAGCTCCTGGGTATTTGATACCGGTGCGGTTGCTCACATTTGTTACTCAAAGCAGGAGCTGCGGAATAAGCGGAGACTGGCGAAGGACGAGGTGACGATGCGCGTCGGGAATGGTTCCAAGGTCGATGTGATCGCTGTCGGCACGCTACCTCTACATTTACCTACGGGATTGGTTTCAAACTCAATAATTGTTATTTAGTGCCAGCTTTGAGCATGAACGTTGTATCAGGAGCTCGTTAATTCGAGATGGCTACTCATTTAAATCCGAGAATAATGGTTGTTCTATTTATATGAGAGATATGTTTTATGGTCATGCTCCGATGGTGAATGGTTTATTCTTAATGAATCTCGAGCGTAATGCTACACATATTCATAGTGTGAATACCAAAAGATGTAAGGTTGATAATGATAGTCCCACATACTTGTGGCACTGCTACCTTGGTCACATAGGTGTCAAACGCATGAAGAAGCTCCATACAGATGTACTTTTAGAGTCTCTTGATTATGAATCATTTGACACGTGCAAACCATGCCTCATGGGTAAAATGACCAAGACTCCGTTCTCAGGAACAATGGAGCGAGCAACCAACTTATTGGAAATCATACATACTGATGTGTGCGGTCCAATGAGTGTTGAGGCTCGAGGTGGCTATCGTTATGTTCTCACCCTCACTGATGACTTGAGTAGATATGGGTATGTCTACTTAATGAAACACAAGTCTGAGACCTTTGAAATGTTCAAGGAATTTTAGAGTGAGGTTGAGAATCAACGTGACAGGAAAATCAAGTTCTTGCGATCAGATTGTGGGGGAGAATACTTGAGTCACGAATTTGGCACACACTTAAGAAAATGTGGAATAGTTTCACAACTCACGCCGCCTGGAACACCTCAGCGTAATGGTGTGTCCGAACACCGTAATCTTACTCTATTGGATATGGTGCGATCTATGATGTCTCTTACCGATCTACCGCTGTCATTTTGGGGCTACGCTTTAGAGACTGCCGCATTCACTTTAAATAGGGCTCCGTCGAAATCCATTGAGACGACACCGTATGAATTATGGCTTGGGAAGAAACCTAAGCTGTTGTTTCTAAAAGTTTGGGGATGTGATGCTTATGTAAATAAACTTCAACCTGAAAAGCTCGAACCCAAATCGGAAAAATGCGTCTTCATAGGATACCCTAAAGAAACTATTGGGTATACCTTCTACCTCAGATCCGAAGGCAAGATCTTTGTTGCCAAGAATGGATCCTTTCTAGAGAAAGAGTTTCTCTCGAAAGAAATAAGTGGGAGGAAAGTAGAAATTGATGAAGTATTACCTCTTGAACCGGTGAGTGGCGCAGCTCAAGAAAATGTTCCTGAGGTGCCTGCACCGACTAGAGAGGAAGTTGATGATGATGATCATGAAACTTCAGATCAAGTTGCTACTGAACTTCGTAGGTCCACGAGGACACGTTCCGCACCAGAGTGGTATGGCAACCCTGTCTTGGAAATCATGTTGTTAGACAACGGTGAACCTTCAAACTATGAAGAAGCGATGGCGGGCCCGGATTCCGACAAATGGTTGGAAGCCATGAAATCCGAGATAGGATCCATGTATGAAAATGAAGTATGGACTTTGACTGACTTGCCCGATGATCGGCGAGCCATAGAAAATAAATGGATCTTTAAGAAGAAGACAGACGTGGATGGTAATGTGACCATCTATAAAGCTCGGCTTGTCGCTAAGGGTTATCGACAAGTTCAAGGGGTTCACTACGATGAGACTTTCTCACCCGTAGCGAAGCTGAAGTCCGTCCGAATCATGTTAGCAATTGCCGCATTCTATGATTATGAGATATGGCAAATGGACGTCAAAACGACATTCCTTAATGGTTTCCTTAAGGAAGAATTGTATATGATGCAGCTGGAAGGTTTTGTCGATCCTAAGAATGCTGACAAGGTGTGCGAGCTCCAATGCTCGATTTATGGGCTGGTGCAAGCATCTCGGAGTTGGAACATTCGTTTTGATGAGATGATCAAAGCGTTTGGGTTTATGCAGACTTATGGAGAAGCCTGCATTTACAAGAAAGTGAGTGGGAGCTCTGTAGCATTTCTCATATTGTATGTGGATGACATACTTTTGATGGGAAATGATATAGAATTCTTGGAAAGCATAAAGGCCTACTTGAACAAGTGTTTTTCAATGAAGGACCTTGGAGAAGCTGCTTATATATTAGGCATCAAGATCTATACAGATAGATCGAGACGCCTCATTGGTCTTTCACAGAGTACGTACCTTGACAAGATATTGATAAGTTCAAAATGGATCACTCAAATAAGGGGTTCTTGCCTGTATTGCAAGGTACGAGATTGAGCACGGCTCAATGCCCGACCACGGCAGAAGATAGGAAAAGATGAGTGGCGTCCCCTATGCCTCAGCCATAGGGTCTATCATGTATGCTATGCTGTGTACCAGACCTGATGTAAACCTTGCCGTAAGTTTGGTAGGAAGGTACCAAAGTAATCCTGGCATGGAACACTGGACAGCGGTCAAGAATATCCTGAAGTACCTGAAAAGGACTAAGGAAATGTTTCTCGTTTATGGAGGTGACGAAGAGCTCGTCGTAAAGGGTTACGTCGATGCTAGCTTCGACACAGATCTGGATGACTCTAAGTCACAAACCGGATACGTGTATATTTTGAATGGTGGGGCAGTAAGTTGGTGCAGTTGCAAGCAAAGCGTTGTGGCGGGATCTACATGTGAAGCGGAGTACATGGCAGCCTCGGAGGCAGCACAAGAACCAGTCTAGGTGAAGGAGTTCATTACCGACCTAGGAGTCATACCCAATGCGTCGGGCCCGATGACTCTCTTCGGTGACAACACTGGAGCTATTGACCTTGCCAAGGAGCCTAGGTTTCACAGGAGGACCAGGCATATCAAGCGTCGCTTCAACTCCATTCGTGAAAGTGTTCAAAATGGAGACATAGAGATTTGTAAAGTACATACGGACATGAATGTGGCAGATCCGTTGACTAAACCTCTCCCTAGAGCAAAACATGATCAACACCAGAACTGCATGGGTGTTCGATTCATCACAATGTAACTAGAATATTGACTCTAGTGCAAGTGGGAGACTGTTGGAAATATGCCCTAGAGGCAATAATAAAATGGTAATTATTATATTTCTTTGTTCATGATAATTTTCTATTGTTCATGCTATAATTGTGTTATCCAGAAATCGTAATACATGTGTGAATACATAGACCACAACATGTCCCTAGTGAGCCTCTAGTTGACTAGCTCGTTGATCAAAAGATAGTCATGGTTTCCTGGCTATGGACATTGGATGTCATTGATAACGGGATCACATCATTAGGAGAATGATGTGATGGACAAGACCCAATCCTAAGCATAGCTAAAAGATCGTGCAGTTCGTTTGCTGTAGCTTTTCTGAATGTCAAGTATCATTTCCTTAGACCATGAGATTGTGCAACTCCCGAATACCGTAGGAGTGCCTTGGGTGTGCCAAACGTCACAACGTAACTGGGTGACTATAAAGGTACACTACAGGTATCTCCGAAAGTGTCTGTTGGGCTGGCACGAATCGAGACTGAGATTTGTCACTCCGTATGACGGAGAGGTATCTCTGGTCCCACTCGGTAATGCATCATCATAATGAGCTCAATGTGATCAAGTGGTTGATCACGGGATCATGCATTACGGTACGAGTAAAGTGACTTACCGGTAACGAGACTGAACAAGGTATTGGGATATTGACGATCGAGTCTCGGGCAAGTAACATACCGATTGACAAAGGGAATTGTATAAGGATTGATTGGATCCTCGACATCGTGGTTCATCCGATGAGATCATCGAGGAGCATGTGGGAGCCAACATGGGTATCCAGATCCTGCTGTTGGTTATTGACCAGAGAGTTGTCTCAGTCATGTCTGCATGTCTCCCGAACCCGTAGGGTCTACACACTTAAGGTTCGGTGACGCTAGGGTTGTTAGGAAGACTTGTATGTGATTACCGAATGTTGTTCAGAGTCCCGGATGAGATCCCGGACGTCACGACGAGTTCCGGAATGGTCCGGAGGTGAAGATTTATATGTAGGAAGTTGTCATACGGCCACCGGAAAGGTTCGGGGGCATATCGGTATTGTACCAGGGCCACCAGAGGGGTTCCGGGGGTCCACCGGGAGGGGCCACCTCTCTCGGAGGGCCTAACGGGCTGTATAGGAAAGGGGAACCCGCCCTACATGGGCTGGCCGCATCCCCCCTTGGGCCCATGCGCATAGGGTTGGGGGGGGGGGCTAAAGGGGGCGTCCCCCTTGCTTGGGGGGAAAGCCCCCTCCCCTTGGCCGACGCCCCGCCTCTAGATCTCATCTAGAGGGGGCCGACCCCTTCCTCCTTCCCCTATAAATAGAGGGGCAAGGGGAGGGCTGCACACAACATCCAAGGCGCAGCCCCTCCCCTCCCCAACACCTCTCCTCCTCCGTAAGAGCTTGGCGAAGCCCTTCCGGAGTACTGCAGCTTCACCACCACCACGCCGTCGTGCTGCTGTTGGAGCCCTCTTCCTCAATCTCTCCCTCCTCCTTTCTGGATCAAGCCGCGGGAGACGTCCTCGCTCCGTACGTGTGTTGAACGCGGAGGTGCCGTCCGTTCGGCGCTAGGTCATCGGTGATTTGGTGAAGGAAATATGCCCTAGAGGCAGTAATAAAGTTATTATTTATTTCCTTATATCATGATAAATGTTTATTATTCATGCTAGAATTGTATTAACCGGAAACATAATACATGTGTGAATACATAGACAAACAGAGTGTCACTAGTATGCCTCTACTTGACTAGCTCATTAATCAAAGATGGTTATGTTTCCTAACCATGGACAAAGAGTTGTTATTTGATTAACGAGATCACATCATTAGGTGAATGATCTGATTGACATGACCCATTCCATTAGCTTAGCACCCGATCGTCTAGTATGTTGCTATTGCTTTCTTCATGACTTATACATGTTCCTATGACTATGAGATTATGCAATTCCCGTTTGCCGGAGGAACACTTTGTGTGCTACCAAGCGTCACAACATAACTGGGTGATTATAAAGGAGCTCTACAGGTGTCTCCAAAGGTACATGTTGGGTTGGCGTATTTCGAGATTAGGATTTGTCACTCCGAATGTCAGAGAGGTATCTCTGGGCCCTCTCGGTAATGCACATCACTTAAGCCTTGCAAGCATTGCAACTAATGAGTTAGTTGCGGGATGATGTATTACGGAACGAGTAAAGAGACTTGCCGGTAACGAGATTGAACTAGGTATTGGATACCGACGATCGAATCTCAGGCAAGTAACATACCGATGACAAAGGGAACAACGTATGTTGTTATGCGGTCTGACCGATAAAGATCTTCGTAGAATATGTAGGAGCCAATATGGGCATCCAGGTCCCACTATTGGTTATTGACCGGAGACGTGTCTCGGTCATGTCTACATTGTTCTCGAACCGTAGGGTCCGCACGCTTAAGGTTTCGATGACAGTTATATTATGAGTTTATGAGTTTTGATGTACCGAAGGAGTTCGGAGTCCCGGATGAGATCGGGGACATGACGAGGAGTCTCGAAATGGTCGAGACATAAAGATCGATATATTGGACGACTATATTCGGACATCGGAAAGGTTCCGAGTGATTCGGGTATTTTTCGGAGTACCGGAGAGTTACGGGAATTCGCCGGGAGAAGTATTGGGCCTTATTGGGCCATACGGGAAAGAGAGAGGGGCTGCCTAGGGCAGGCCGCGCGCCCCCCAAGGCCTAGTCCGGATTGGACTAGGGGAAGGGGCTGCGCCCCTTCCTTGTTTCCTACTCCTACTACATGGAAGGACTCCTAGTTGGACTAGGAAAGGTGGAATCCTACTCCCGGTGGGAGTAGGACTCCCCTAGGGCGCGCCATAGAGAGGGCCGGCCCTCCCCTCCTCCACTCCTTTATATACGGGGGCAGGGGGCACCCCATAGACACACAAGTTGATCTTCGTGATCGTTCCTTAGCCATGTGCGGTGCCCCCCTCCACCATATTCCACCTCGGTCATATTGTAGCAGTGCTTAGGCGAAGCCCTGCGATGGTTGAACATCAAGATCGTCACCACGCCGTCGTGCTGACGGAACTCCTCCCCGAAGCTTTGCTGGATCGGAGCCCGGGGAGCGTCATCGAGCTGAACGTGTGCCAAGAACTCGGAGGTACCAGAGTAATGGTGCTTGGATCGGTTGGACCGGGAAGACGTAGGACTACTTCCTCTACGTTGCATCAACGCTTCCGCTTCGGTCTACGAGGGTACGTAGACAACACTCTCCCATCTCTTTGCTATGCATCACCATGATCTTGCGTGTGCGTAGGAATTTTTTTGAAATTACTACGTTCCCCAACATTTGGATCACGACGAGTACGACTCCATCAACCCCGTTCTCTTGAACGCTTCCACACGCGATCTACAAGGGTATGTAGATGCACTCCTCTCTCCCTTGTTGCTAGATGACTCCATAGATTGATCTTCGTTATGCATAGAAAATTTTAAAATTCTGCTAAGTTCCCCAACACGACATGCATCTGAGGTGGACTGTACGTGGAGAGGCTGACAGTTGGGTCCACGGCCGCATGCAAGGAAATGCCTCCTTATTACGCGCAAAATAATGATTCCTCCACCTGACATCAGGGACGCACAGAAAGGGCCTCTGTATTTCGCGAAAAAACGTTACCGTCGCTGATAGCTCGGACCCACCAGCTATATCTTCGCATGCAAGGAAGTGCCTCCTTATTAGTCAATATGCACGATTCTAGCTCCAATGACCGTACGATGTCCATCCAACGGCCGTAGTGCTTCGTCAACCTCTGGTCTTCTTGCTCCAGCCGCCCAAACCAGCGCCGGTCGTGCCTCGTGCTCATGCCTCCCGTGGCCGGCTGCGATGCGGCGGAGGCCTCACCGCCCCCTACTACTCCTACCGCTGGCCAGACCATCCCTCTACTCACCCACACCCCCTGTTATTCTGCGGCGACGACAGCCTCACACCGCAGCGAACCAGTGAACCATCGTACTCCTCTACGCATGGGCATCCACTGTCGCGTCTTCCCTGGCTCCACGTCGTCCCCTTCCTAGGCCTCACCGTCGTCCACTACCCTGGTGCTCCTGGCGCGGCGTGGTCAACGTGGTCAAGGAACGGCTTCCATTGGACGTGGACTGTACATGGAAAGGCTGACAACTGGGTCCACGGCCGCAGCAAGGAAGTGCCTCCTTATTACGTGCAAAATAATTATTCCTCCACCTGACAGCGGGGACCCACCGGAAGGGCCACCATATTTCGCGAAAAAACGTTTGCCCCTGACTGCTGGGACCCACCAGCTTGTGACACCCCCGATTCAATTGTACACTAATCATACACGCAAATGTGTATGATCAAGATCGGGGACTCACGGGAAGATAGCACAACACAACTCTACAAATAAAATAAGTCATACAAGCATCATATTACAAGCCAGGGGCCTCGAGGGCTCGAATACAAGAGCTCGATCATAGACGAGTCAGCGGAAGCAACAATATCTGAGTACAGACACAAGTTAAACAAGTTTGCCTTAAGAAGGCTAGCACAAACTGAGATACAGATCGAAAGAGGTGCAGGCCTCCTGCCTGGGATCCTCCTAAACTACTCCTGGTCGTCGTCAGCGGGCTACATGTAGTAGTAGGCACCTCCCGAGTAGTAGTAGTCGTCATCGATAGTGGCGTCTGGCTCCTGGGCTCCATCGTCTGGTCGAAGCAATCGGGTAAAGAAAGGGGGAAAAGAGGGAGCAAAGCAACCGTGAGTACTCATCCAAAGTACTCGCAAGCAAGGAGCTACACTACATATGTATGCATTGGTATCAAATGGAATAAGGGTATCATATGTTGTCTAAACTGCAGAATGCCGGAATAAGAGGGGGATAGCTAGTCCTGTCGAAGACTACGCTTCTGGTAACCTCCATCTTGCAGTAGGAGAAGAGAGTAGATGGTAAGTTCACCAAGTAGCATCGCATAGCATAACCCTAACCGATGATCCTCCCCTCGTCGCCCTGTGAGAGAGCGATCACCGGTTGTATCTGGCACTTGGAAGGGTGTGTTTTATTAAGTATCCGGTTCTAGTTGTCATAAGGTCAAGGTACAACTCCAAGTCGTTCTGTTATCGAAGATCACGGCTATTCGAATAGATTAACTTCCCTGCAGGGGTGCACCACATAACCCAACACGCTCGATCCCATTTGGCCGGACACACTTTCCTGGGTCATGCCCGGCCTCGGAAGATCAACACGTCGCAGCCCTACCTAGGCAAAACATAGAGGTCAGCACGCCGGTCTAAATCCTATGGCGCAGGGGCATGGGCCCATCGCCCATTGCACACCTGCACATTGCGAGGGCGGCCGGAAGCAGAACTAGCCCCCTTAATATAAGAGAAGGCTTACGTTCCAATCCGCGCGCGCCGTGCAGTTGCTGACGTCATGAAGGCTTCGGTTGATACCACGACGTCGAGTGCCCATAACTGTCCCCGCGTAGATGGTTAGTGCATATAGGCTACTGGCCAGACTCAGATCAAATACCAAGATCTCGTTAAACGTGTTAAGTATCCGCGAACACGGACCAGGGCCAGCCCCACCTCTCTCCTAGGTGGTCTCAACCTGCCCTGTCGCTCCGCCACAAAGCAACAGTCGGGGGCCGTCGGGAACCCAGCCCACCTCTACCGGGATGGAGCCACCTGCCCCTTCAGCCCCCAACTCCGAACAGTACCACATGTAATGTAACAGTGTAAAGTATATAGTATATGCCCGTGATCACCTCCCGAAGTGATCACGGCCCAGTAGTATAGCATGACAGACGGACAAGAGTGTAGGGCCACTGATGGAACACTAGCATCCTATACTAAGCAGTAGGATAGCAGGTAATGGTAACAATAGTAGTAGCAAGGATAGGCTATGCATCAGGATAGGAATAACGGAAAGCAGTAACATGCTACACTACTCTAATGCAAGCAGTATAGAGAAGAGTAGGCGCTATCTGGTGATCAAAGGGGGGGCTTGCCTAGTTGCTCTGGCAAGAAGGGGTCATCAACACCGTAGTTGAACTTGGGGTACCAGCAGCGGTCTCGGGGTCTACCGGAAAAAGTAACAGAGGGGGAACATAATAAATAACAGAGCAATCAAAACATAACATGACAAACGCGATGCTAGAGGTGATCTAACGCAGGGATAGGTGATACCGATGAAGGGGGGAACATCCGGGAAAGTATTCCCGGTGTTTCGCGTTTTCGAACAGATGAACCGGAGGTCAAATGTTGCAGGTTTGCTATGCTAGGGATGTGTGGCAGGCGAACGGGTTGCGTATCCGGATTCATCTCGTCGTTCTGAGCAACTTTCATGTAGAAAGTATTTTCATCTGAGTTACGGTTTATTTTATATGATTTTTCAAAGTTTCAAAGATTTTCTAAAATTATTTATTAATTCGAATTAAATAAGAAAAAGCTATGTGTACCCAGTGGCAGTCTAGCCCAGAGCCTGACATGCGGGCCCATTGACTGCTGAGTCAGCAGTCAACGCTTGACTGGTCAGGCTATGAACAGTCCCGTTGGTCCCACCGGTAAGTGACTTAGTGTATATTTTAAACTAAATCTTTTTTTATTTAATCCGGATGCCATGGGCCCACTGTCATTGACTACCAGGGGGGTTAGCACTAAAAGGGGATTACCCCCAATTAAGCTAGGAGGGTCCGCGGGGGGATTTATACGTGCGCGCCCACGGAGGCGTGTCGGCGGCCATGGCGTTCGGCCGGCCGGCCGCGGTAGGCGTTGGCGGGTGCCGGAGCTGGGGAGGCCAGCGTGTGCAACCCATGGCGGGGCGGCGACGATGCAGCGGGGCGAGCGAGGACGCAGGCGGGGGAGCAGCGTGGCAGCAGCGGGGCCAGCGGCGGACAGAGCCGACAAGGGCGAGCGGCGGCGCCGGAGAGGAGTAGCGGCGCCGGGGGGAGTGGGGCGCGAGCGGGCGGGCGCACGCCTGGCACGACCCGGGAGCTGCGTGCTCGGCCATGGACGCGGCTAGGGGCGCGGGGAGCACGCCACGACGCAGCAACCGCGAGCTCGCGGGAGCTCGGGCGCGAGGTGATTCGGTGACCTACGGTAACAGATCGACGTAGAGGAGAGGGGGGATCGAAGGTGCTACTCACGGCGGTGCTTGTGGAGTGCTCAGGGAAGCCGAAGGAGGTCGGAGCGGTGCAGATCGAAGGAAGCAGTGGCGGCCAGCGTTGATGAACACGGAGTCGTTCGTGAGGGATGGCGGCAATCCTAGGCAGCTCCTTGCGCCAGGAGGGGGCGGGCGTCGCGGTGCTTCTCTTGGTGTAGTCCTGGACATCGAGGAGGCGTCTGGTTGCGACAGCGATGAGGGTGAAGGTGACCGCGTTGGCCGTGGATTTGTTCTTCATCCAAATCGACACACGCGGCGCAGCGGAAAAACTAGAGGGTTAGGGTTTGGTCAAGGGCCGAGCGGGGTGCTCTTATTCGCCAGGGGGGGGGGGGGGGGGGGGGGGGGGGGGGGAGGCGCGGGATTGCTGCCATGGCGGCTGGATGGCCGCCACAACCTCCCTCCGCTCCTGTAGCGAGGAGGGAGATGAGTGGGGTGTGGGTTGGGCTTCTCCTAGGCCACATGGGCCCTCTTTTCTTTCACTTTTTTTGTTCCTTACCTTTCTGTAGTTTCCTTTTCTGTTTTTCTTATTTTCTCTACTGTTTTCTATTATTTTAGCTAACAAATGAATTTTGCTACACATGATACTTAGCACACAATTACTTGGTACTGTTTCGAGGTTGCACAAAAAGTTTGGAGGCAATTGGAGTTTAAAAAAACAATTGCTTATTTTGAAAAAGTCATTTTAATTGATGTTCATCCACTTATTAATTTCCTATTAATTTTTGGTGTGAGTGAAACGAAGTTGGTTTCTACATGATAAATCCTTAGTGAACACTTGTAACCCAACCAACATTTCTATTTTAGCGTTTGAAGAAATAATAATTTGACTTTATTTTAAATTTGAATTTGAATCGGGTTTGAATCAATGCGAGATTAACGACAGTAATCGTGGTGACGTGGCATCATTAGTAGAGGGTTACTGTAGCTTAATTGTCCGGACGTCATAATTCTCCTCCACTACAAGAAATCTCGTCCCGAGATTTAAGAGGGGGAGTAAGGGGGAAGGGATTTGGTTACGAAATTCTAACAAGTCTTCTCAGTCTTGGTTGCTCTTCTCGAAGAGGTCGATCCATAACGTTGATGTCTTCATACCTTGGCTTTAGGTCATCAGGATGAAGTCGTCATCCTTTCTTTGGAGTCTTCATTGTACGTATGAAGGACAAGGGGTAACTTCGGAAGAACGGACCTCTGAAAGGTTAACTATCTGGTTGATAACATAGAGGGTGGTGGCAGAAAGTAACTCTCGACTGGAAACTGAAGACAATATCGAGAGCAAAGTAAGTAGGTACCATGAGAAGTTTCGAGCGGGTAGGCAAGCGTTCGATGCCTGAAAAAATTGTTAAAGGGGGTTCAAAGCAACGGGAATATGTATTGTGTCTGATTCCATCATAGATCACTAGGAAGGTGGCCCATGAATTACATACGAAGCCAAACGTGAGGATTGACTTTGGGAACAGGGGTGTACATGAGAGTCAGGTTTCGATCTTGTGGACTTGTGGGTTAAAAAAATAGAAGGAGCGGTGACATCTTGCACGGCCATGATAGCAAGGCATTTCAGAGGTTAGCCTGTCAGTTATGTCGGCAACAACGTCGGTACCAAGGGCGAGGGACGAAGAGAACAATTTTCCTGCTCGTTGAACGAGGAAGACCAATAGGCAAAGTTCTCGTCCATCGGCGGCTATCGGAATGTCATCAACAATAGTAACAAGGTCTTGCTGACGGAATTGTACACCGAGGTGTTTACATAAGCAGTGAATCTTTACTGCTTAGATTATATAGATCACAAGAAAGGTCAAACAACCCAATGAAAAGAAAAATGTGATCATCAGGTTAAACAGAACAATGGGAAGGGAAATGTGTTTAAACACATATTCCAGGGGTATATCTTTCCCAAGGACTACCAGAGCATGATATCCATGACATGATAGAAAGTAGAAAACCCTTTAGGTAAGGGGTGAGAAATTTCATGACATTACCCATACAGCGGTGTTTGGATAATTGAGCAGGAAACATTTAGCATCGGGCTTCAAATGTTCTGGTTGAAAATCGGAGTATCATAGACATGCTTCGAGATAGCATTGACATGGTCTTCAAGCAAAGGTCAGAGTTTGGATACTCAATAGATTCATCAGGAACAACTTATAGAATATGTCTTTCAATTTCCTCATGGAAGAATGGTTAACATTGCTAAAAGGAAGAACTATAACAATAGGGCCTCCAGCCAGGTGCGCTAGGCATGACATCACCTTACTGGGTCACATAAAGACCAATGTTATGACTCTTGGAAAATGTTCCAACCATCATATCTGACCGAGATTCAGATCTGATCGGTGTCAGGATACCTCGGACTCAGGGAATGAACTATGGGAGTGAGTTCCGAAATGAGAGTTCATCATTAAACTAAGGAGAGGATGAGGAGGTGGCTGATGGACTCAGTGACAACTCATCGAGATTTCCAAAAAGATGGATTTCCACAATTATGTGAACAAGGAGATATCATTTGTCAGATCAAAGGATATAATAATTTGTGCTCAAGGAAAACATACATATTTAAACATTGGTTGAAAGTTGCACCCGAATTATGGGCTCGATAGCACGATCAATGTTAGAGTGGTCATTCGATAACCATTGGTCTAAGAATGAACTGTCGATCATTAACTTCAAAGCATTAGGGTTGCCAGAAGTACAGAATCCAAACAACATCGTTCACTTGTCGATATTCCCAGTTAGTGAAGGAAATATGCCCTAGAGGCAATAATGAAGTTATTATTTATTTCCTTATTTCATGATAAATGTTTATTATTCATGCTAGAATTGTATTAACCGGAAACATAACACATGTGTGAATACATAGACAAACAGAGTGTCACTAGTATGCCTCTACTTGACTAGCTCGTTAATCAAAGATGGTTATGTTTCCTAACCATGGACAAAGAGTTGTTATTTGATTAACGGGATCACATCATTAGGTGAATGATCTGATTGACATGACCCATTCCGTTAGCTTAGCACCCGATCGTTTAGTATGCTGCTATTGCTTTCTTCATGACTTATACATGTTCCTATGACTATGAGATTATGCAACTCCCGTTTGCCGGAGGAACACTTTGTGTGCTACCAAACGTCACAACGTAACTGGGTGATTATAAAGGAGCTCTACAGGTGTCTCCAAAGGTACATGTTGGGTTGGCGTATTTCGAGATTAGGATTTGTCACTCCGAATGTCGGAGAGGTATCTATGGCCCTCTCGGTAATGCACATCACTTAAGCCTTGCAAGCATTGCAACTAATGAGTTAGTTGCGGGATGATGTATTACGGAACGAGTAAAGAGACTTGCCAGTAACGAGATTGAACTAGGTATTGGATATCGACGATCGAATCTCAGGCAAGTAGCATACCGATGACAAAGGGAACGACGTATGTTGTTATGCGGTCTGACCGATAAAGATCTTCATAGAATATGTAGGAGCCAATATGGGCATCTAGGTCCCGCTATTGGTTATTGACCGGAGACGTGTCTCGGTCATGTCTACATTGTTCTCGAACCGTAGGGTCCGCACGCTTAAAGTTACGATGACAGTTTCATTATGAGTTTATGAATTTTGATGTACCGAAGGTTGTTCGGAGTCCCGGATGTGATCACGGACATGACGAGGAGTCTCGAAATGGTCGATACATAAAGATTGATATATTGGAAGCCTATATTTGGACATCGGAATCGTTCCGGGTGGTATCGGCATTTTACAGGAGTACCGAGGGGTTACCGGAACCCCCCGGGGGGTTAATGGGCCTTCATGGGCCATAAGGGAGAAGAGAGGGGCCGGCCAGGGCAGGCCGCGTGGCCCCTCCCCCTAGTCCGAATAGGACAAGGAAGGGGGGGGGCGGCGCCCCCTTTCGTCTTCTCCTTCCCCCTTTCCTTCTCCAACAAGGCAAGAGTGGGGGGAGTCCTACTCCCGGTGGGAGTAGGACTCCTCCAGGCGCACCCCTTGGGGCCGGCCACACCTCCCCGTCCCTCCTTTATATACGGGGACAGGGGGCACCCTAAGACACACAAGTTGATCATCGTGATCGTTCCTTAGCCGTGTGCGGTGCCCCCCTCCACCATATTCCACCTCGGTCATATTGTAGCAGCGCTTAGGCAAAGCCCTGCGACGGTAGAACATCAAGATCGTCACCACGCCGTCGTGCTGACGGAACTCATCCCCGATGCTTTGCTGGATCGGAGCCCGAGGAGCATCATCGAGCTGTACATGTGCCAAGAACTCAGAGGTGCCGGAGTAACGGTGCTTGGATCGGTCGGATCGGGAAGACGTACGACTACTTCCTCTACGTTGCGTCAACGCTTCCGCTTTTGGTCTACGAGGGTACGTGGACAACACTCTCCCCTCTTGTTGCTATGCATCACCATGATCTTGCGTGTGCGTAGGAAATTTTTTGAAATTACTACGTTCCCCAACAATGGCATCCGAGCCTAGGTTTTATGGTTTGATGTTATATGCACGAGTAGAACACAAGTGAGTTGTGGGCGATATAAGTCATACTGCCTACCAGCATGTCATACTTTGGTTCGGCGGTATTGTTGGATGAAGCGGCCCGGACCGACATTACGCGTACGCTTACGCGAGACTGGTTCTACCGTCGTGCTTTGCACACAGGTGGCTGGCGGGTGTCAGTTTCTCCAACTTTAGTTGAGCCGAGTGTGACTACGCCCAGTCCT
This sequence comes from Triticum monococcum, assembly GCA_034509565.1. Taxonomy (NCBI): domain Eukaryota; kingdom Viridiplantae; phylum Streptophyta; class Magnoliopsida; order Poales; family Poaceae; genus Triticum; species Triticum monococcum. Next base: position 446,346,853 of record CM067845.1, read on the forward strand.
TGCGAAGGTTAAAACGGCATCAACTTGACAAACTATCGTTGTGGTTTTGATGCGTAGGTAAGATTGGTTCTTGCTTAAGCCCGTAGCAGCCACGTAAAACTTGCAACAAACAAAGTAGAGGACGTCTAACTTGTTTTTGCCGGGCATGTTGTGATGTGATATGGTCAAGACATGATGCTAAATTTTATTGTATGAGATGATCATGTTTTGTAACTGAGTTATCGGCAACTGGCAGGAGCCATATGGTTGTCGCTTTATTGTATGCAATGCAATCGCGCTGTAATGCTTTACTTTATCACTAAGCGGTAGCAATAGTCGTGGAAGCATAAGATTGGCAAGACGACAACGATGGTACGATGGAGATCAAGGCGTCGCGCCGGTGACGATGGTGATCATGACAGTGCTTCGGAGATGGAGATCACAAGCACAAGATGATGATGGCCATATCATATCACTTATATTGATTGCATGTGATGTTTATCTTTTATGCATCTTATCTTGCTTTGATTGACGGTAGCATTATAAGATGATCTCTCACTAAATTATCAAGAAGTGTTCTCCCTGAGTATGCACCATTGCCAAAGTTCGTCGTGCCCAGACACCACGTGATGATCGGGTGTGATAAGCTCTACGTCCATCTACAACGGGTGCAAGCCAGTTTTGCACACGCGGAATACTCAGGTTAAACTTGACGAGCCTAGCATATGCAGATATGGCCTCGGAACACGGAGACCGAAAGGTCGAGCGTGAATCATATAGTAGATATGATCAACATAATGATGATCACCATTGAAAACTAATCCATTTCACGTGATGATCGGTTATGGTTTAGTTGATTTGGATCACGTGATCACTTACAGGATTAGAGGGATGTCTATCTAAGTGGGAGTTCTTAAGTAATATGATTAATTGAACTTTAATTTATCATGAACTTAGTCCTGGTAGTATTAGCATATCTATGTTGTAGATCAATAGCTCGCGTTATTGCTTTCATATGTTTATTTTGATATGCTCCTAGAGAAAAATTGTGTTGAAAGATGTTAGTAGCAATGATGCGGATTGGATCCGTGATCTGAGGTTTATCCTCATTGCTGCACAGAAGAATTAAGTCCTTGATGCACCGCTAGGTGACAGACCTATTGCAGGAGCAGATGCAGACGTTATGAACGTTTGGCTAGCTCAATATGATGACTACTTGATAGTTTAGTGCACCATGCTTAACGGCTTAGAATCGGGACTTCAAAGACGTTTTGAACGTCATGGACCATATGAGATGTTCCAGGAGTTGAAGTTAATATTTCAAGCAAATACCCGAGTTGAGAAATATGAAGTCTCCAACAAGTTCTATAGCTAAAAGATGGAGGAGAATAGCTCAAGCAGTGAGCATGTGCTCAGATTGTCTGGGTACTACAATCACTTGAATCAAGTGGGAGTTAATCTTCCAGATAAAATAGTGATTAACAGAATTCTCTAGTCACCATCACTAAGTTAGTAGTACTTCGTGATGAACTATAATATGCAAGGGATGACGAAAGTAAAGTCCCGAGCTCTTCGCGATACTGCAATTGACGAAGGTAGAAATCAAGAAAGAACATCAAGTGTTGATGGTTGACAAGACCACTAGTTTCAAGAAAAGGGCAAAAGGGAAGAAGGGGAACTTCAAGAAGAACGGCAAGCAAGTTGCTGCTCAAGTGAAGAAGCCCAAGTCTGGTCCTAAGCCTGAGACTAAGTGCTTCTACTTCAAAGGGACTGGTCACTGGAAGTGGAACTGCCCCAAGTATTTGGCGGATAAGAAGGATGGCAAAGTGAACAAAAGTATATTTGATATACATTATATTGATGTGTACTTTACTAGTGTTTATAGCAACCCCTCAGTATTTGATACTGGATCAGTTGCTAAGAGTAGTAACTCGAAACAGGAGTTGCAGAATAAACAGAGACTAGTTAAGGGTGAAGTGACGATGTGTGTTGGAAGTAGTTCCAAGATTGATATGATCAACATCGCACACTCCCCTATACTTTCAGGATTAGTGTTGAACCTAAATAAGTGTTATTTGGTTTTTGCGTTGAGCATGAATATGATTTGATCATGTTTATTGCAATACGGTTATTCATTAAAGTCAGAGAATAATTGTTGTTCTGTTTACATGAATAAAACCTTCGATGGTCATACACCCAATGAAACAAGTTCATTGGATCTTGATCGCAGTGATACACATATTCATAATATTGAAACCAAAAGATGCAAAGTTAATAATGATAGTGCAAATTATTTGTGGCACTGCCGTTTAGGTCATATTGGTGTAAAGCGCATGAAGAAACTCCATGCTGATGGGATTTTGGAATCACTTGATTATGAATCACTTGATGCTTGCGAACGATGCCTTATGGGCAAGATGACTAAAATGCCGTTCTCCGGAACAATGAAGCAAGCAACAGATTTGTTGGAAATCATACCTACTGATGTATGTGGTCTGATGAATATTAAGGCTTGCAGCAGGTATCATTCTTTTCTGACCTTCACAGATGATTTGAGCAGATATGGGGATATCTACTTGATGAAACATAAGTCTGAAATATTTGAACAGTTCAAAGAATTTCAGAGTGAAGTGGAAAATCATCGCGACAAGAAAATAAAAGTTTCTACGATATGATCGCAGAGGTAAAATATTTGAGTTACGAGTTTGGCCTTCAATTAAAACAATGTGAAATAGTTTCACTACTCACGCCACCTGGAACACCATAGTGTAATGGTGTGTCCGAACGTCATAACCGTACTTTATTAGATATAGTGCGATCTATGATGTCTCTTACCGATCTACTACTATCGTTTTGGGGTTATGCATTAGAGACAGCTGCATTCACGTTAAAGAGGGCACCATCTAAATCCGTTGAGACGACACCGTGTGAACTATGGTTTGGCAAGAAACCTAAGCTGTCATTTCTTAAAGTTTGGAGTTGCGATGCTTATGTGAAAATTTTTCATCTCGATAAGCTCAAACTCGAATCGGAGAAATATGTCTTCATAGGATACCCGAAGGAGACAGTTGGGTACACCTTCTATCATAGATCCGAAGGCAAGACATTCGTTGCTAAGAATGGATCCTTTCTAGAGAAGGAGTTTCTCTCGAAAGAAGTGAGTGGGAGGAAAGTAGAACTTGATAAGGTAATTGTACCTTCTCCCTTATTGGAAAGTAGTTCATCACAAAAATCTGTTCTTGTGACTACTACACCAATTAGTGAGGAAGCAAATGATGATGATCATGTAACTTCAGATCAACTTACTATCGAATCTCGTAGGTAAACCAGAGTGAGATCCACACCAGAGTGGTACGGTAATCTTGTTCTGGAAGTTATGTTACTAGACCATGACGAACCTGCGATCTATGAGGAAGCGATGATGAGCCCAGATTCCGCAAAATGGCTTGAGGCCATGAAATCTGAGATGGGATCCATGTATGAGAACAAAGTATGGACTTTGGTTGACTTGCCCGATGATCGGCAAGCCATAGAAAATAAATGGATCTTCAAGAGGAAGACGGACGCTGATAGTAGTGTTACTATCTACAAAGCTAGAATCGTCGCAAAAGGTTTTCGACAAGTTCAAGGTGTTGACTACGATGAGAGTTTCTCACTCGTATCTATGCTTAAATCTGTCTGAATCATGTTAGCAATTGCCGCATTTTATGAAATCTGGCAAATGGATAACAAAACTGCAATCCTTAATGGATTTCTTAAAGAAGAGTTGTATATGATGCAACCAGAAGTTTTTGTCAATCCTAAAGGTGTTAACAAAATGTGCAAACTCCAACGATCCATCTATGGACTGGTGTAAGCATCTCGGAGTTGGAATATACGCTTTGATAAGTTGATCAAAGCATATAGTTTTATACAGACTTGCGGTGAAGCCTGTATTTACAAGAAAGTGAGTGGGAGCACTACAGCATTTCTGATAAGTATATGTGAATGACATATTGTTGATCGGAAATAATGTAGAATTATTCTGCAAAGCATAAAGGACTGTTTGAAAGGAGTTTTTCAAAGAAAGGCCTCGGTGAAGTTGCTTACATATTGAGCATCAAGATCTATAGAGATAGATCAAGACGCTTGATAAGTTTTTTCAATAAATACATACATTGACAAGATTTCGAAGTAGTTCAAAATGGAACAGTCAAAGAAAGAGTTTCTTGCCTATGTTACAAGGTGTGAAATTGAGTAAGACTCAAAGCCCGACCACGGCAGAAGATAGAAAGAGAATGAATGTCATTCCCTATGCCTTGGTCATAGGTTCTATAAAGTATGCCATGCTATATACCAGATCTATTGTATGCCCTACCACTGAGTTTGTCAAGGGAGTACAATAGTGATCTAGGAGTAGATCATTGGACAGCGGTCAAAATTATCCTTAGTGGAATAAGGATATGTTTCTCGATTATGGAAGTGACAAAAGGTTCATCGTAAAGGGTTACGTCGATGCAAGTTTTTGACACTGATCCAGATGACTCTAAGTCTCAATCTGGATACATATTGAAAGTGGGAGCAATTAGCTAGAGTAGCTCCATGCAGAACATTGTTGACATACAAATCTGCAAAATACATGCTAATCTGAATGTGGCAGACCCGTTGACTAAGATTCTCTCACAAGCAAAATATGATCACACCTTAGTACTCTTTGGGTGTTAATCACATAGCGATGTGAACTTGATTACTGAATCTAGTAAACCCTTTGGGTGTTGGTCACATGGCGATGTGAACTGTGAGTGTTAATCACATGATGATGTGAACTATCGATGTTAATCACATGGTGATGTGATCTAGATTATTGACTCTAGTGCAAGTGGGAGACTGAAGGAAATATGCCCTAGAGGCAATAATAAAGTTATTATTTATTTCCTTATTTCATGATAAATGTTTATTATTCATGCTAGAATTGTATTAACTGGAAACATAATACATGTGTGAATACATAGACAAACAGAGTGTCACTAGTATGCCTCTACTTGACTAGCTCGTTAATCAAAGATGGTTATGTTTCCTAACCATGGACAAAGAGTTGTTATTTGATTAACGGGATCACATCATTAGGTGAATGATCTGATTGACATGACCCATTCCGTTAGCTTAGCACCCGATCGTTTAGTATGTTGCTATTGCTTTCTTCATGACTTATACATGTTCCTATGACTATGAGATTATGCAACTCCCGTTTGCCGGAGGAACACTTTGTGTGCTACCAAACGTCACAACGTAACTGGGTGATTATAAAGGAGCTCTACAGGTGTCTCCAAAGGTACATGTTGGGTTGGCGTATTTCGAGATTAGGATTTGTCACTCCGAATGTCGGAGAGGTATCTCTGGGCCCTCTCGGTAATGCACATCACTTCAGCCTTGCAAGCATTGCAACTAATGAGTTAGTTGCAGGATGATGTATTACGGAACAAGTAAAGAGACTTGCTGGTAACGAGATTGAACTAGGTATTGGATACCGACGATCGAATCTCAGGCAAGTAGCATACCGATGACAAAGGGAACGACGTATGTTGTTATGCGGTCTGACCGATAAAGATCTTCATAGAATATGTAGGAGCCAATATGGGCATCGAGGTCCCGCTATTGGTTATTGACCGGAGACGTGTCTCGGTCATGTCTACATTGTTCTCGAACCGTAGGGTCCGCACGCTTAAAGTTACGATGACAGTTTCATTATGAGTTTATGAATTTTGATGTACCGAAGGTTGTTCGGAGTCCCGGATGTGATCACGGACATGATGAGGAGTCTCGAAATGGTCGATACATAAAGATTGATATATTGGAAGCCTATATTTGGACATCGGAATCGTTCCGGGTGGTATCGGCATTTTACAGGAGTATCGAGGGGTTACCGGAACCCCTCGGGGGGTTAATGGGCCTTCATGGGCCATAAGGGAGAAGAGAGGGGCCGGCCAGGGCAGGCCGCGCGCCCCCTCCCCCTAGTCCGAATAGGACAAGGAAGGGGGGGCGGCACCCCCCTTTCCTCTTCTCCTTCCCCCTTTCCTTCTCCAACAAGGCAAGAGTGGGGGGAGTCCTACTCCCGATGGGAGTAGGACTCCTCCAGGCGCACCCCTTGGGGCCGGCCGCACCTCCCCCTCCCTCCTTTATATATGAGGGCCGGGGGCACCCTAAGACACACAAGTTGATCATTGTGATCGTTCCTTAGCCGTGTGCGGTGCCCCCCTCCACCATATTCCACCTCGGTCATATTGTACCAGCGCTTAGGCGAAGCCCTGCGACGGTAGAACATCAAGATCGTCACCACACCGTCGTGCTGAAGGAACTCATCCCCGAATCTTTGCTGGATCGGAGCCCCGGGAGCGTCATCGAGCTGTATATGTGCCAAGAACTCGGAGGTGCCAGAGTAACGGTGCTTGGATCGGTCGGATCAGGAAGACGTATGACTACTTCCTCTATGTTGCGTCAATGCTTCCGCTTTTGGTCTACGAGGGAACGTGGACAACACTCTCCCCTCTCGTTGCTATGCATCACCATGATCTTGCGTGTGCGTAGGAATTTTTTTGAAATTACTACCTTCCCCAACAGTTAGGCAATACGGGGATCAAGAAAGAATGGTGCTTGTGAGAAGTATTACTACACCAAGAATTCTTAAGAGGTGGAGCAATTCTCACAACATCATTGACATAAAAGACAGTAATACTTCATGGTAGAACATAACATAAGTCGGATAACAAGGAACTCAAGGTAAAACACAAAACAGGAACAAGTTTTGTGTTGGAGGGAATGCAAGAATGTTGTCGATGTTAATACAAAGCATCGAGGGGAAGGGATGGTATTTCCCATCATGAATTCGATTGATATCCTGGAAATGCTCAGAATGTTGATTATGATCACGACACATTTGTCAAGAGGTTTCATGAAGGTGTAATCGGTCGGTGATGACATCAAGTTAAAGGGATGATGAAGCAAAAGGTTATTGGAACCATGGGTATGACACAAACTTGAAATCAAGTTTGTTGTTCAAGAAGAAATGATATGACGAGAAAGATCGACGTAAGATTAGCTCACCGTCCAATTTTGTGCTCCAAGAAGAAGAACCAGGTAGCACAATTAAATTTAGCACAATAATGATGTAGTCGATCAGGCTAGGAATGACATGATGGAGTATTAAACTTCTCAACAACAAAGTACTAGGAGTACTGAATTGCGGCGCGGATTCGATTCAATTCTCGGAGTCCTCAGTTGACGACAACCCAGAACCATTGGAGTGACTATGACAGGGAAAGGTACTACTTCATCAGAAATTCATAAGATGTAGTGCGATGGCATGATATCCTCGAGATACCAGGGAGTAGTACTCGATGGTAGATCAAAATAGAGGTGGCGGAGATGTATTGATCTGTAGAAGGCAAGTACTTTAACTTGTCCGAGAAATAGAATAAAAGGAGAACAATCATGGTCGGAACCACGATTGCAAAAGACGAAATCCCAAATATAGGATGAACTTATACCAAGGGAATAATTAATTTAAGAGAAGCTTCCATGATAAGATCTACAACATGTCCATTGGCATGAACACAAAGTTCAAGGTCGACTCCCACTTCTTCAATGCATGACCATTCATTCACTGCTCTTATTAAAAAATGATTTGAGTGTGAGAACCCACCTGGCGAATTACCAGAGGAGTATGACCCATGAAAACATTTCGGGCTCACACAGATTAAGGAAGGCATAGGTTCAACCCATCGGGGCTTCTTAGAACATATACCACGAGCTTCAAGAGTAATTATCACCAGCTCAAAAGTAGAGTATGGTTATCAAAACAGAGGATACGAATTGCCAAAGGCATTATATATCAGGGAAAGAACTTCTCGAGGTTTTTGTATACGAAGGACACTGTCGGATGATATTTCAAGAAAGGATCCGACGGTGATAATGCAAAGGCATTGGATTATAGAAGCAACTGGCTAATTCAAAGCTCACAGTAAGGGAATTTTGATTTTGAAATCAAGGGATCGGAAGCAATGTTCTGATTAGGGATGTATAAGTTGAATAGCCTTAGGGGTACAATCGATGACAATTGGATTGGTTGAGAACCAGCTCAGTCTGAGCCGGAAAGATAATTTAAAAGGATCAACTGATGATTGCGTGCATTCGCACTCATGTTGAATCAATAGGATCAAAATGATGGTGCCTAAGGATACTAACGAATATTGCTAGACATATGGAAAGCATCCATAATGCAAGCAGACAAGTATTGCAGAGCAATAAGCTACTAAGGATTTTTTTTGAGGATCGAATAGTATTTCGAAGACCATTGTGAAATACATGAATCAACTATGGATGAACGGATACTAGATAAGTGTGAGGAATTATCCGTAGGGGTATTCATGTGGTAAAGAACTGCAAGGCAGTGAGCTCAAAGGATTCTCGGGACAACAGAGAGTATTTCGGGACATCTTGTAGTAACAAGATCAATAGGGAATGATTGTATGAATGGAAAGTGTATGCAGTTTTCATACGGGTTGGCGATGGAAGGAAATCGCAAATGCGATGGCATAAAGACTCGAGAGAACATCGTAGAGTAACTTCGGATTCTTCTAGTGCAACACGCGATCATCTGAAGTGAGGGGCTCTTCGGGAGAAAGTACTTTCGAGAACCTAAAGTTAGTTTTGTTTTTAGAAAAATCATTTAACCCGAATAGAAGAGAGCTCATAGTCCCAGAGTAAAGATCGAGGAGTAAAAGATCCTAATACCACCCGATGGCGACGTGTGCCTGTAAGACACACAACCATGCTAGCAAAAAGTTTTGTAATGTCTAGACTCGACTTCGGCCAAGGAGTGTGGAAGGGGGATTCCTACAGGCAGTCGGCTCTGATACCAACTTGTGGCCCCCCATTTAACCGTACACTAATCATACACGCAAACGAGTACGATCAAGAACAGGGACTCACGGGAAGATATCACAACACAACTCTACAAATAAAAATAAGTCATGCAAGCATCATATTACAAGCCAGGGGCCTCGAGGGCTCGAATAAAAGAGCTCGATCATAGGCGAGTCAGCGGAAGCAACAATATCTGAGTACAGACATAAGTTAAACAAGTTTGCCTTAAGAAGGCTAGCACAAACTGGGATACAGATCGAAAGAGGCGCAACCTCCTGCCTGGGATCCTCCTAAACTACTCCTGGTCGTCGTCAGTGGGCTGCACGTAGTAGTAGGCACCTCCCGAGTAGTAGTAGTCATCGTCGATGGTGGCATCTGACTCCTGGTCTCCAACGTCTGGTCACAACAATCGAGAATAGAAAGGGGGAAACTGGGGAGAAAAGCAACCGTGAGTACTCATACAAAGTACTGGCAAGCAAGGAGCTACACTACATATGTATGCATTGGTATCAAATGGAATAAGGGTGTCATATGTGGACTGAACTGCAGAATGCCGGAATAAGAGGGGGATAGCTAGTCCTTTCAAAGACTACGCTTCTGGTAACCTCCATCTTGCAGCATGTAGGAGAGAGCAGATGGTAAGTTCACCAAGTAACATCCCATAGCAATAATCCTAACCGATGATCCTCCGTTCGTCGCCCTGTGAGAGAGCGATCACCGGTTGTATCTGGCACTTGGAAGGGTGTGTTTTATTAAGCATCCAGTTCTAGTTGTCATAAGGTCAAGGTACAACTCCAAGTCATCCTGTTACTGAAGATCACGGCTATTCGAATAGATTAACTTCCCTACAGGGGTGCACCACATAACCCAACACGCTCGATCCCATTTGGCCGGACACACTTTCTTGGGTCATGCCCGGCCTTGGAAGATCAACACGTCGCAGCCCTATCTAGGCATAACAGAGAGGTCAGCATGCCGGTCTAAATCTTATGGCGCAGGGGTCTGGGCCCATCGCCCTTTGCACACCTGCACATTGTGAACTCGGCCGGAAGCAGACCTAGCCTAGCAGGCGTTCCAGTCCAATCCGGCGCGCGCCACTCAGCCGCTGACGCCATGAAGGCTTCGGCTGATACCACGACATTGAGTGCCCACAACTGTCCCCGCGTAGATGGTTAGTGCGTATAGGCCAGTAGCCAGACTCAGATCAAATACCAAGATCTCGTTAAACGTGTTATCTTGAAATAATCGCGAACGCCGACTAGGGCCAGGCCCACCTCTCTCCTAGGTGGTCTCAACCTGCCATGTCGCTTCGCCACAAAGATCCACTCAGAGGGCCGTCGGGCCAAACGTCCTTTTGTACCCAATCCGTGAATCACTCGCGGGTACTCCTACGAGCCGACCCGTCTTTAGTCACACAAGTATCATATATTATGTATAGGTATATACCCGTGATCAACTCCCGAGTGATCACGGCCCGATAGTATAGCATGGCAGACGGACAAGAATGTATGGCCACTGATGATAAACTAGCATCCTATACTAAGCATTTAGGATTGCAGGTAGGGTATCAACAGTTGTAGCAACAATGACATGCTATGCATCAGGATAGGATTAACGGAAAGCAGTAACATGCGACACTACTCTAATGCAAGCAGTATAGAGGAGAGTAGGCGATATCTGGTGATCAAGGGGGGGGGGGGGCTTGTCTGGTTGCTCTGGCAAGAGAGAGGGGTCGTCAACACCGTAGTCGTACTGGGTAGCAGCGGCGTCGGTCTGGGTGTCTAGCACGAGAGGAGGGGGGAGAAACATTAAATATAATGCAAACAAATGCGTGACGATGCATGACATGGCAAAGCGTAAAGTTAGGTGTGCCCTAACGCGGTACGAGGTGGTGCCGGTGAAGGGGGAAAACATCCAGGAAAGTATCCCCGGTGTTTCGCGTTTTCGGGCAGAGGAGCCGGAGGGGGAAAGTTGCGTGTTTGCTATGCTAGGGATGCGTGGTGAACGAACGGGCTGCGTATTCGGGTTCGTCTCATCGTTCTGAGCAACTTTCATGTTGAAAATATTTTAATCTGAGTTACGGATTAAAAGATATGATTTTCTAAAGATTTTATTAATTTCTAAAATTTAATTAATGATTTAAATTAATTCGAAAATGAACTAATGACATCAGCATGATGTCATGCTGACGTCAGCAGTCAACAGAGTTGACTTGTCAACCTGACCAGTGGGTCCCACTCGTTAGTGACACATTATTTTTAAACAGTTTAATTAATCTAATCAAAATTAATTAGGGGTGGGCCCCATTGTCATACTAATTAATTAGCTAATTAACTAACCAGATTAATTAGATAACTAATGTTTAATTAGTTTAATTATTTGTTTTGTTTAATTAATCAATTTTAATTAAGTTAATTACTTCTGTAATTAATTAATTATATTATTATTATTACTTTATATAATTTTTAATTCTTTTTTATAAACATTCTGGGGGCTTGAGGCCCCACTTGTCATAGGGCCAGCGGGCCAACAGGGTTAACGGGCGCGGGGTGTGGGGCACAGCCCGAGTGGTTCGGGCGTTGTGGGCATCCGCCTGTTTGGGCGCCTGTCTACGCCAGTGAATGGCGCCGGGACGTCGGCGACTGCGGCAAGCGCAACAGCGAGCGGGGCGACTGGCCGGCAGCGGCGACTGAGGCCGGGCGAGGGGAGCACGGGCGTGCGGTGGGGCGTGGGCGCACACCGGCGAGCCGGGGCGCGGCCAAGCGCGGATGTGCGCGCGCAGCAGCGGCGCGTGGCCAGGGGCGGACGCGCGGATCCGGCGAAGGCCAGCGCGTAGTGGGGCGAGGGCGCGGCCGGCAGCCACGGCGAGCGAAGGCGGGCGCTAGAAGTGGTGGGGTGAAGGCGGAGGTGGCCGCGGGGCGAGGCGCGGGCGGGCGCGGGCTCGCGCGCGCGCGTGGCGCCTAGGCGCGGCGAGGCCGGTGAAAGAGCAATCATGCCCTTAAATTATGTTTTGTTGTTGATGACAATGTACATGTTAGGGGCCTAACAATGTTTGTCAAGTAAATCTCAGGTGTTAGCCCCCGGGTCATCGAAGTGTGTGGATCAAGAGCATACAGAGTGATTCTACTCAAGGATGAAGCATAAAAGTTGATTACATATTTTGTTTTCTTGAGTATAGGATCCCGCACTATTAACAGATCAATTGGGATAGTTAAAAGCTTGCTCTTGCCACCAAAAACCCATGCCACATTTACTCATGACAAAATCTTCATGGCTCTGTTTCTGGGCTGCCGGATGTCCGGGCTTAAGGCCGGATGTCCGGACATCACGCCAGATGTCCGGGCCTCCCGCCGGATATCCGGGCCAGCCATTCCAGAATGCATTTTTGTGCTGCGTCGTGGCCGGATGTCCGGCCCTCTACGCCGGATGTCCGGGCTCTCCGTACTCCCCGGATGTCCGGGCCTCTCGTTCGGATATCCGGGCTGTGCCATCCAGGAGCTGCTATGTTTTGATAAAACACGCCGGATGTCCGGGCACCTGCCGGATGTCCGGGCCTTCCTGTTATGCCGGATGTCCGGGCTTGTGCCCCGGATGTCCGGCCCCTCTGTTCTCGCAGCGTATCATGCCGGATGTCCGGCTCCTTAGCCCGGATGTCCGGCCTGCTCACTCAGTTACACTGCAACGGCCATATTCAAGCTCACACTATATATAGCCCCTCTTCTCCTTAGGAGAGGGTTGACCATTCACTCTTGAACAAACCCTAGAACACATCTCACTCTCTCTCATATACCTCCACACCAAATCTTAGATCCCCAAGGGATTTGAGAGCACTTGAGAGAAGTTGTCCACTCAAGTGATAGATCCACTCCTTCTCCATCTTTGCACCAAAGGAATTTGTGATTTGAGCAAGTCTTGAGCTTTTCCCCATCGATCTTGTTACTCTTGGAGGTTGGAGACTCCTAGGCGGTAGGAGTCTTTCAGAGAGGAATCGGTGTTTGTGATTACCCCCGGATAAGTTTGTGAGGGTTTGGAGACCACCCCAAGGTCTACCACTAGTGGTTGAGAAATGCCTTCGTGGTGTTGTCTCAAAGGGAGAATAGGGTGAGCCTTCGTGGCGTTCGTGTGCCTTCGTGGCAACATCCACCTCTCTAATGGTGACGTAGCTTCCCTCCAAGGAAGTGAACATCGGCATACATCCTCGTCTCCCGGAGTTGCGGTTATCCCTAACCCTAACTCTCTACTTGTGGTTACTTGTCTATTAAGCACTTACTTCATCACTTTGTATTTGCCTAGTTCCTACTCGTGTTACCTGCTTAGTACTTAGTACTTCACTTGCAATTGTTAGTCTCACTTTCACATTCCGCATTATTGCCTAAAATTGCTAAGTAACAATTAAAATTTGTAGTTGTACCTATTCACCCCCCCCTCTAGGTCCATCTCGATCCTTTCAATTGGTATCAGAGCCTCGTGCTCTATTCTTGTGGCTTAACCGCCCTAGAGCGAGATGAACCCCGATGGGACTCCCCTTGTTGTAGATCCGAAGGATAAAGGCGAGGCTTCTTCTGAAGTCAAGACCTTTACTTCTGAGGATCTAGAACGGGCCCTTGCTAAGCAAAAGGAGGAGCATGATGCTTCTGTCGAGGCCTTGGTCCAAATGAGGATAGCCACATTGTCCACGGTGCTTGCACCACTTTCGGGTGGTGCGGCCTCGAGGCCAACTGTGCCTACTCCGTCACTTGGTCAACAACCTCCTAGCAATGAACACTCTAGTGTTCCTTGGCTTTATGCAAGACCCCAAGTTGATAAACCAAAATATAACCCTCAAGGCAAACCTCCTTTACTTGATGCCACTTCCGATTTTGCTTTGTGGAGAGTTGCTATGCAGGATCATCTTCGATATGGAAACAATGAGATGCTAGAGATCTTGGAGTATGGTTACCATGTGGTTGATCCAAAGAATCCTACACTAAGAGAAATTTACGACAAGAATCTCAATGACACTGCAATCATGTGTATAAGGAGAGGTATGGTTGAAAAGCAAAGGAGACCCTTCATACACATCACAAGTGCCAAGGAATTATGGGAAAGTATTATAAGATCCAAGACCGGTACCTCCACCCTCCGGAGTGCTCAATATGAAATTGCCAAGGGACAATTGCAAAACTTTTGTATGGAGAAAGGTGAAACTCCAAATCAACTCCTTGAGCGTCTCATGACTCTCACCGCTGATATTGAGTCGTGTGAGTGTGACAAGACACAAGATGGATTTAACATGACTAAGCGATTCCTTGTGGACAAGTTGCTCCATGCTCTTGCTCCATATCACCATCAGATGGTATGGGACATAAGACAACACCATGCCTTCAAGGAAATGACTACAGATGACATCATATCCACTTTCCAACTATTTGAAGAGTCAAAGGCAAATGCTACAAAACATCTTGCCATGCATGGTACTCCATCGCCAAAGATCAATCTTGCATTGAAGGCCAAGCATGTATGTGAAGATGAGCAAAGTGAAGAAGAAGATGATGATGATGAAGAAGATGGTGATGAGGTTGAATCCGATGAGGGCCCTTCATATGAAGACATGGCTCTCTTTGTCAAGAAGTTTAGCGCAGGAAAATTCAAAGGTAGGTTTCAAAAGAAGAAAGTAAGAAAATGCTACAACTGTGAAGAAACCAACCACTTCTCCAACGAGTGCCCTTATGAGAAGAGAGAATATAAACCAAGGTTTCCCAAGACCTTTCCCAAGAAGAAGCTACCAAATCCTTTTAACTCCAAGCTCAAGAAGAGAGATGGGAAAGCAATGGTTGCTCAAGAAGAATCCGATCCAGATGATGTTAGTGGTGTTGCCGGAGTTGCTCAAGATTCTCAAAACACATTGAGGCTAGTCAACAAGAGTGGTGAAGTTGTCACCTACAACTACATGAAAGATTACAAGGGCAACGCTCACAAGTGCCTCATGGCGAAGGCCGTGGTAAAAGATGGAGAGGACCAACACTCTCCTGACAAGGTCAAGGTAACCCCACGATCAAACCCTCCTCTTTTCTCTCCTACTTCTAGTGATGAGTATCTTGATGCGGAGGATAGTTATGAGGATGATGATATAGATGATCCTATGCTTGCTAAATTAAATACGTTCATGTGCTCCCTTAAAGGAAAGAAGCTCACTATGTTTCGTATGCTTATGGAGATGGTGAGTAAGCACACCATTTCCATTAAGGAACTCGAAACCCTCGTCACCGAGGAAAAGGAAAAATATGAAATCCTTGAGCAGAAAGTCCAATATGAGGAAGCACACAATGATGAACTATGCTTAAAAATTGGTGCAAACATTGATGTTCATACTAGGGATCTTGCCTCCTTGAAAAAGGCTATCAACTCTTGCGAAGAGTTGATGAATGATAAAAGTAAGCTCGTAAAGTCTAATGCTTCTCTCTCTAAGGATTGTGAGCTCCTATCCGTGTCCCTCAAGACCAAGTAAGAAGAGCTCACCCTCCTTACAAAGAGTTTTGAGACACTCAAGCTTACTTATCTTGAAACTCTAGCCAAGGCTTACTCTTCTCCTATTATAAATGTTGATGCTTGTACTACTAACTCTAGTAGTGATCTAGCATCTATTCTTGAGGAGAATCGCTTTCTCAAAGCTCAAATTGAGAAAGGACTCATGACATGTGCTCAAGGGCAAAAGAACCTGAATGAGGTGTTGAGCCAACACAATGAGGTGTTTGCCAAAGAGGGACTCGGGTTTGACCCAAACACAAGCAAGAAGAAGACGTCCTCTCAAAAGTGCACCACTCCTTTAAAAGAAACTTTTGTACGTGAAGGACACAAGGAGAAAGGTAAGGGTGTTAGTGGGAAGGCCACAAGGGGCATGCCTACTCTCAACAAGCCAAAAGTGTTCATGCATCCATCCTATGTACTTCGTAAGACTAAGGATGGAGAAGTTTTTGCTAAGTTTGTTGGTCCTCGAAATGCATTTCGGTTTCGTGCTATTTGGGTCCCTAAGACCCTTGTGACTAACCTGAGAGGTCCCATTGCAAAATGGGTGCCTCTAACCAAGTCATAATTGCGTGTAGGTCGCTTTCTCTGGTGGAGTAAAATGGGTGATTGACAGTGGATGTACCAATCATATGACCGGAGATAGCAAGTTTCTCTACGATTTCATGGAAGCTATTCAACCATTTATGAGCATTATGTTTGGTGGAGGTTCAAAAGGACAGGTACTCAGATTGGGCAAAGTGGCCATCACAAATGACATGTCTCTTGCAAATGTGATGCTTGTCCAATCCCTCAAATACCATTTGCTTTCTGTTCGCCAATTGGCTTCTGTTGGTTATGATACACTTTTTGGACTAACAGATGTGAAAGTCTTTAAGAGAGATACTCTTGAAGTGGCCTTTGTTGGAGAGTTGGATGGCAACCTTTACACGGTTGATTTCTCGAAAGAGAGCACACTCCATGCAACTTGTCTAATGGCCAAGGCCGACAAGGGATGGCTATGGCATCGCCGGCTAGCCCATGTCGGCATGAGAAATCTTCAAGATCTCTTAAAGGGTAATCACATCCTTGGACTAACAAATGTCTCTTTTGAGAAAGATCGTGTGTGTAGTGCGTGCATAGCTGGGAAGCAACATCAATCAAAGCACCCATCCAAGAATATTGTGTCTACTTCAAGGCCGTTGGAGCTCCTTCATATGGATCTCTTTGGGCCTCCTTCGTGGGATAGTCTTGGTGGGAAAAAGTATGGACTTGTCATTGTGGATGATTACTCAAGATACACATGGGTGTTTTTCCTCAAGTCCAAAGACGAGACAAAGATCACCTTCATTGATTTTGCCAAGCAAGCACAACGCAAGTTTGACAAAGAAATCATGGCAATAAGAAGTGATAATGGTTCCGATTTCAAGAATTACACCTTGGAAGGATTTCTTAGTGATGAAGGGATTGAGCATCAATATTCAGCTCCATACACTCCCCAACAAAATGGTGTTGCAGAAAGGAAGAACCGCACCCTTGTGGAGATGACAAGGTCCATGTTGGATGAATACAAGTCGCCACATAGTTTTTGGGCCGAGGCCGTCAACACTGCATGTCATGCATCAAATCGGCTCTTCCTCCGCAAGATATTGGAAAAGACTCCATATGAGCTCCTAACCGGGAACAAGCCAAATGTCAAGTACTTTTGTGTATTTGGTTGTAAATGCTTCATCCTCAACAAAAGAGAGCGGTTAGGAAAATTTCAATCTAAAACTATTGAGGGCATATTTGTTGGTTATGGATCAAACTCTCACGCCTATAGAGTCTACAACAAATCCAATGGATGTGTTGTAGAAACTTGTGACATGGTGTTTGATGAATTTAATGGCTCCCATGCGGAGCAAGTTGATCTAAGTGATGTAGGTGAAGAAGATTCTTCTCAAGATATCTTGACGATGGGTGTTGGTGCACTTCTTCCAATGGAACAAGACCCTCATGATGATGAAGAAGAAGATGAAGGCCTCACACACCATCAAACTTCTTCCACACACATACCACCACAAGCCCCTACTACTCAATCACTGCCCATAGTCCAAGTACAAGATGATGATCAAGTTCCTCTTCATGATAATCATCAAGAACAAGATCATCCTCTAGGGCAAGAACAAGAAAGTGCAATCATTGACAATGAATCTCAACAAATGCAAGAAGAAGAAGAAGAAGATTTTCCATCACACATTAATGATCCATATGTTGAGGACGTGGATGATGGACATGAAGTTGAACCTCGTGAAACCTTAACCTCCATCATGCCTCGAGTGGCCGGTCGTGTTGATGTTGATAAAATCCTCACCGGCATATCGGAAGGTAGAGTCACTCGTAAACAATTGACAAACTTTTGTGCTCACTTCTCTTTTGTGTCTAGTGTTGAGCCTCTCAAGGTACAAGATGCATTGATAGACAATGATTGGCTCATTGCTAAGCAAGAAGAGTTGAATAGTTTTGAGCGCAATCAAGTGTGGTCATTAGTCAAGAGGCCAACTACGGAACACAACATCATTCGAACAAAGTGGATTTTCAAGAACAAGCAAGATGAGAATGGTGTCATCATCCGCAACAAGGCAAGGTTAGTGGTACAAGGGTACTCACAAGTTGAAGGTTTGGACTTTGGTGAGACCTTTGCCCCCGTTGCCTGTCTTGAATCCATTCGCATCTTACTTGCTTATGCTGCTTTCAATGGCTTTACACTGTGAAGAGTGCTTTCCTTAACGGTCCTCTACAAGAAGAAGTATATGTATCACAACCACCTGGGTTCGTTGACCCCGATCACAAAGACTATGTGTATAAACTTCATAAGGCTTTGTATGGCCTCAAACAAGCACCTCGTGCTTGGTATGATCATCTTAAGAAGTTTCTACTCGATGATGGTTTTGTGAGAGGGGTGATCGATCCCACTCTTTTTACTAAGAGGGACAAAGGTGATTTGATCTTATGCCAAATCTATGTAGATGATATCATTTTTGGTTCTCCTAACATTCATTTATGCAAGAAGTTTGCGGCATCAATGACCAAGAATTTTGAAATGTCACTCAATGCGGATTTGAAGTTCTTCCTCGGCTTTCAAATTCAACAATTTCAAGAAGGAATTTTCTTGTCTCAAGCCAAATACCTCAAGGATATCCTAGCAAAATTTGGCATGACTGATGCTAGCCCATGTAAGACACCCATGCCAACCAAAATTGTACTCACTAAAGACTCCAACGGTATCCCCTTTGACCCATCTAAATACCGCTCTATGATTGGTTCACTGCTTTATCTTTGTGCATCTAGACTAGACATCATGTTTAGTGTATGCATGTGTGCTAGATTTCAAGCTTCCCCTAGGGAAAGCCATCATAAGGCGGTTAAGCATATTCTTAGATACCTTGTTCACACCCCAAAGTTGGGTCTATGGTACCCCAAGGATGGTAAGTTTGATCTCATTGGGTATACGGATGCGGATTGGGCTGGAGACAAAGTGGATCGTAAGTCCACCTCCGGTGCATGTCAATTTCTTGGACGCTCCTTGGTAAGTTGGTCCTCGAAGAAGCAAAATTGTGTTGCTCTCTCCACAGCCGAAGCTGAATATATTGCAACCGCCAGTTGTGCAACTCAGTTATTATGGATGAGGCAAACTTTGAAGGATTACGGTATCACCTATAGACGTGTGCCCCTTCTATGTGATAATGAAAGTGCCATTAATATTGCTGAGAACCCCAAAGATCATACCCGCACCAAGCACATTGACATTAGGTACCACTTCTTGAGAGATCATGTGGAGAAGGGTGATATTGACATTGCTCATGTTGGTATAGATATGCAACTTGCAGATATTTTCACCAAGCCATTGGATGAAGCAAGGTTTTGTCAACTTAGGCGTGAACTTGGTATCTTGGATCTTGACAACATTATGTGAAATCTAGTACCCATTCATACTTAAACTTAATGTCTTGTCTTGATGTAGGCATATATTTAGGGGGAGACACTCAATTCATGAGTACTTTCACCTTACATAATGCATAAATAGAACAAACACTCTCAAAGTTATCCTAGTTTTCAACCTAGGGTACTTTAACATGATGGAGTCGTGACCATGTGCTCAAAGTTTACATCTTTGCGGTACTATGGTCCATATGCTCAAACATGGTGACCTCGGTAACCGCTTGTACAATGCTTGTATGGATCTTTCTTTCTTAAATAATGTGTGGTTTGTTAATGCATCTTAGTATGGCCTTAGATGTCTCAGGTTATCTCTCTCATTAGTCTCATGTAAACTCCTTGGCGGTGGCTATATAAACTTATACTTGTTGGCCCCTCCCTCTTTCACATCCTTCTCTTGCCCCTAGTTTCAGTGGCCGGACATCCGGGTTTCAGCCGGACATCCGGGCCTTGGAAAAACCCTTGCCACTCAAAACCATCACCAACCATTTACAGTGGCCGGACATCCGGGCCCTGGACCCATGCTGCTGTCTTCCTCACGCCGGATATCCGGGGTTACTCCCGGACGTCCGGCCCATTGGCGATGTTTCTTCTGCTTTGTTTTTCCACTTGCCGGATATCTAGGCCTAGCCCCGGATGTCCGGCCCATCGCCCGTAGTCGCATATACCTGCGGAGGGGTGTGGGATTTGGGGGCAGCCTCACTTCCTTCGTCCCTCTCCTCATCTCCCCTCATAGCCGCCGCCGCCGGGCCATCACTCCGGTGCTGCCCCGGCCATCTCCACCGACCGCCGGCCCCGATCTCCTGCTCACATACACTTCTCCTCCCGATCTACGATTCTATCCAATCCATTTCTTGGGTTGTGGTGTGAATCTCTCGGGAGGGGCCGGTGTGTTGTGAGATTCACCGCCGGAGTTTCTCATGGCACGAACCAAGAACTGCGGTCCGAATCGCCCCGAGCCTTCTTCCAGGGGTATGGATGCTATCTCTACTCCAGTCTTCTTGAATGATGACCGTCGGTTCTTAGGGTTTCATTCTCTCATACAAATCTTGTCATCTCTATCTTGGTAGTGTTTTGGTGTCGCTTGCCTAAAACCTAGAAATCTTCCTATGTACGTGTTGGCTTCATCTCATCGGAATCTATTCGTTGTCCACTCCAGTTGATCGTCGGCAAGGCTCAACCGATTTCGGTGAGCATGCTCGGCCTAAGAAGAAGAAGACCACCACCAAGAAGAAGAAGCGGGCACCATCCACAAGTCCGTCGGCCTCGGATCCAGATGATGCGGACTATGTTGGCGAAGAAGAGGATGACAGTGCACCAAGACAGTCTGTTGGACAGTCCAAGCCCGGTACTTAGAGGGCACCGGTGCCTCAAGTTCGTGGCTCTGCGATGCCCATTGTGCATGGTCGTCGCATCTCCATGGAGCTTCCTGACAGTAGAGGTCGCCCCATTCACGACTTCACAACTGTGGGTGCAGGACAATACGTTCGTTTTCGTCGGGATGTCAATCAGTATGAGATGGTGGTTGATGCCGAAGATCCTCGGTTCCGGACTCGTATGCAGCAGGACCTCTATTCCAGTTTTGTCCATGGGCGTGGCCTTGCTTCTCACTCATATGTGGATCTCAACTTTCTGCGTGATAATCCTGCCATGTTCCCTAACAATCCAGTCTAGATCATTGAGGATATGACTCTTGCTTCCGCAATGACTTTCAAGTGTGATTGGAGTGAAGCTGCCATTCTACAGTTCTATGCTGCCGATTTCTTTGGTCCGGATAACACTCTCACTTGGATGACCGATGACACTACACTGAGCATCACCTATGACAGGTTTGTTCAGATTTTGGGTCTCTCCGGTGTTGGTCACTGCATCCACAGTATGGATCCACAGTACAAGCCCAAAGGGATTGATGCTTGCATGGCACTTATAAAACCTCCATCTCAGCTCACTGCCGAAGAAAAAGAATATCCAGTCAATGAGGTTTCCATTTTCCGTGCTCCCTTCTACATCCTCTATCAGTGTGTGCTTCGCACTCTCTACCCTAAGAAGGGAGATCGCTCGAGAGCACGAAACTATTGCATTGACTTGATGGTTCGTATGCATGACAAACCTACTGAGCCTCTGGACACAGCCAATTTCATTTGGCATGAGATCCGTCTCTGCAGTTTCATTCAGACACGCCAGTTCCCTCATGCTCCATTTATTCAGGCTATAATTGATCACACTTCTCCCTTCGAAGTGGTTAAGACAGCTGTGCACTCCATTTGGAAGCCCCCTCCTCATATGCACATGGTAGTTGTTGCCCCTACTCAGCCTCGCAGGTCTGCTAGTGGGCAGACAGCTGCTCCTACCCAGCCCACTGGTTCTTCTATTCCATCTTCATCGTCTGCCCCTCGTGGATGCCTTGCCTCGTTCTTCGGCAAGGCTCAGTCTGCTATCATGAAGGCAATCACCTTCAACTGTCAGCAAAATCATGATGTTCAGACGCGCCTCATCATCTCCAAGAATCAGCTTAAGCAGCGCCTCCGTGACCGTGGCAGCCCCGTGAGTGAGGATGATCCTCTTCCCGTGGCTCCATCCACTTCTACCTTCGGATTCCCGTCTCGTGCTGACTACCCCGAGTTCTTCGCTGATGATGATGACATCCGCCAGGAGTGACCCAGCCCGTTTGGTTCTTCCCCTCTTTTTCCTTGTTGATGTCAAAGGGGGAGAAGTAGTATCTTAGTATGGTCATGCTATTTGTGTTAATGTGCTACCCTTATCATGGGAAACTATGTTATGAGTTGGCTATTTGTGTTACTGTGCTACCACTGGATCTTGATCATGTGAACATATATGTTAGTATCGTGTGGTTATGAATTATCTTGTGGCTATGAAATGTTTCTAGTTCTAGTCTATGAGTTATTATGGTTTCATATGTGCTACATATCCATCTCATGCTCACAACAAGGGGGAGCTAAAAGAAAATAGAAACATTTACGTGTTTTGTACCTTTTTTAGCTCTCATGATTGTCAAATGCTAAGACTATTTATTGCATCTATGAGACTACATGTGTGATTGTCATCAACAAACAAAAAGGGGGAGATTTAAAGAGCAATCATGCCCTTAAATTATGTTTTGATGTTGATGACAATGTACATGTTAGGGGCCTAACAATGTTTGTCAAGTAAATCCCAGGTGTTAGCCCCCGGGTCATCGAAGTGTGTGGATCAAGAGCATACAGAGTCATTCTACTCAAGGATGAAGCATAAAAGTTGATTACATATTTTGTTTTCTTGAGTATAGGATCCCACACTATTAAGAGGGGATCGATTGGGATAGTTAAAAGCTTGCTCTTGCCACCAAAAACCCATGGCACATTTACTCATGACAAAATCTTCATGGCTCTGTTTCTGGGCTGCCGGATGTCCGGGCTTAAGGCCGGATGTCCGGACATCACGCCGGATGTCCGGGCCTCCTGCCGGATATCCGGGCCAGGCATTCCAGAATGCATTTTTGTGCTGCACCGCGGCCGGATGTCCGGCCCTCTACGCCGGATGTCCGGGCTCTCCGTACTCCCCGGATGTCCGGGCCTCTCGTCCGGATATCCGGGTTGTGCCATCCAGGAGCTGCTGTGTTTCGATAAAACACGCCGGATGTCCGGGCACCTGCCGGATGTCCGGGCCTTCCTGTTATGCCGGATGTCCGGGCTTGTGCCCCGGATGTCCGGCCCCTCTGTTCTCGCAGCGTATCATGCCGGATGTCCGGCTCCTTAGCCCGGATGTCCAGCCTGCTCACTCAGTTACACTGCAACGGCCATATTCAAGCTCACACTATATATAGCCCCTCTTCTCCTTAGGAGAGGGTTGACCATTCACTCTTGAACAAACCCTAGAACACATCTCACTCTCTCTCATATACCTCCACACCAAATCTTAGATCCCCAAGGGATTTGAGAGCACTTGAGAGAAGTTGTCCACTCAAGTGATAGATCCACTCCTTCTCCATCTTTGCACCAAAGGAATTTGTGATTTGAGCAAGTCTTGAGCTTTTCCCCATCGATCTTGTTACTCTTGGAGGTTGGAGACTCCTAGGCGGTAGGAGTCTTTCGGAGAGGAATCGGTGTTTGTGATTACCCCCGGATAAGTTTGTGAGGGTTTGGAGACCACCCCAAGGTCTACCACTAGTGGTTGAGAAACGCCTTCGTGGTGTTGTCTCAAAGGGAGAATAGGGTGAGCCTTCATGGCGTTGGTGTGCCTTCGTGGCAACATCCACCTCTCTAACGGTGACGTAGCTTCCCTCCAAGGAAGTGAACATCGGCATTCATCCTCGTCTCCCGGAGTTGCGGCTATCCCTAACCCTAACTCTCTACTTGTGGTTACTTGTCTATTAAGCACTTACTTCATCACTTTGTATTTGCCTAGTTCCTACTCGTGTTACCTGCTTAGTACTTAGTACTTCACTTGCAATTGTTAGGCTCACTTTCACATTCCACATTATTGCCTAAAATTGCTAAGTAATAATTAAAATTTGTAGTTGTACCTATTCACCCCCCCTCTAGGTCCATCTCGATCCTTTCAGCCGGGAGCATGACGGCAGCAGTACGGGGCGACACCAGCGCAGACAACCTAAGGAAAGGGGTAGGGGAGATGCGGTCATACCCCCGGTGCAGGGGTTCGGTCAGCGAAGTTCGGGGCAGCCGGCGTGGAGGGACGAGGAGGCGGCAGTCCGGCGAGCTGGCAAAGGTGTCGAGGTCCGGCGACGGCACAACGAGGAGGGAGCGTTCGGCGACGGCGTGGCGAGGTAGAGGCCTTGGGCGACGTCTCGCGGTGCGAAGGAGGGACGAGGAGGCGAGGCGACGGCAGCGGGTGGTCGGAGGCGCCGGGCGGGTGCGGTGTCGAGGCGAGCGGCGGGGTCGGGACGTGGCCCGATACAGATCCCAAATCGGGGGGAGGAGAGGAGCGTGGGTGCGTGCGGGGAACTAGGGGGTCCGGTGGTTAGGGTTCAGGTGTGTGGGTGGCCTAATAGGCCAAGGGCAGTATGGGTTGGGCCGTGTGGGATGGGCCGAGGCCCATGGGGAGCTGGGGGGGGGGGTCTTCTCATTTCTTTTTCTTTTTGTTAGTTTTGTTTTTCCTTTCTTATTTTTCTTTTATTCTGTTTTATCTCTGTTTCCTATTGTTTAGTTTTTGTAAAATATATACTAGGGATCTAATTTAGTATTTCAATTTAGTCCACTGTCACAAAAAGTCTAGTCCCCAAATAATTTAGTTTGATATTTTATTAATTAGTAAAGGCATTGAAATAATTAGGTTTGCTACTATTTAAATCATTTTAGTGCAGTTAAGCATTTCATAAAAGTTTGGTTTCACCACCACAATCACCTATGCATTTTCTGGCACGACACGAACATTTTAGTTTCATTGTTTGAAAACTTTTGTTGTTTGCCTGATTTTTTAATTTGGATTGGAATCCGTTTCAATCTAACACGAGATTAGCAACGGTAATTGAGGTGACGTGGCATCATTAGTAGAGGTTCACTGTAGCTTAAGTATCCGGGCGTCACAACCTCTCTCCTAGGTGGTCTCAACCTGCCCTGTCGCTCCGCCACAAATAACAGTCGGGGGCCGTCGGGAACCCAACCCACCTCTACCGGGATGGAGCCACCTACCCCTTCAGCCCCCAACTCCGAACAGTACCACAGGTAATGTAAAAGTGTAAAGTATATAGTATATGCCCGTGATCACCTCCCGAAGTGATCACGGCCCAGTAGTATAGCATGACAGACGGACAAGAGTGTAGGGTCACTGATGAAACACTAGCATCCTATACTAAGCAGTAGGATAGCAGGTAATGGTAACAACAGTAGTAGCAAGGACAGGCTATGCATCAGGATAGGAATAACGGAAAGCAGCAACATGCTACACTACTCTAATGCAAGCAGTATAGAGAAGAGTAGGCAATATCTGGTGATCAAAGGGGGGGGGGTTGCCTGGTTGCTCTGGCAAGAAGGGGTCGTCAACACCGTAGTCGAACTGGGGGTACCGGCAGCGGTCTCGGGGTCTACCGGAAAAAGTAACGGAGGGGGAACACAATAAATAACAGAGCAATCAAAACATAACATGACAAACGCGATGCTAGAGGTGATCTAACGCAGGGATAGGTGATACCGGTGAAGGGGGGAAACATCCGGGAAAGTATTCCCGGTGTTTCGCGTTTTCGAACAGATGAACCGGAGGTGAAATGTTGCAGGTTTGCTATGCTAGGTTTGTGTGGCAGGTGAACGGGCTGCGTATCCGGATTCGTCTCGTCGTTCTAAGCAACTTTCATGTAGAAAGTATTTTCATCTGAGCTACGGTTTAGTTTATATGATTTTCAAAGTTTTAAAGATTTTCTAAAACTATTTATTAATTCGAATTAAATAAGAAAAAGCTATGTGTACCCAGTGGCAGTCTAGCCCAGAGCCTGACATGCGGGCCCGTTGACTGCTAAGTCAGCAGTCAACGATAGACTGGTCATGCTATGAACAGTCCCGTTGGTCCCACCGGTAAGTGACTTAGTGTATATTTTAAACTAAATCTTTTTTTATTTAATCCTGATGGCCGTGGGCCCACTGACATTGACTACCAGGGGGTTAGCAGTAAAAGGGGATTACCCCCAATTAAGCTAGGAGGGCCCGCGGGGGGATTTATACGCGCGCGCCCACGGAGGCGTGTCGGCGGCCATGGCGTTCGGCTGGCCGGCCGCGGTAGGCGTTGGCGGGCGCCGAAGCTGGGGAGGCCGGCGCGGGGGAGCAGCAGCGGGGCCAGCGCCGGACAGAGCCGGCGAGGGCGAGCGGCGGCGCCAGAGAGGAGCAGCGGCGCCGGGGGGGAGTGGGACGCGAGCGGGCGGGCGCGCGCCTGGGCGCGACCCGGGAGCTGTGTGCTCGGCCGTGGACGCGGCTAGGGGCGTGGGGAGCACGCCCACAACGCAGCGACCGCGAGCTCGCGGGAGCTCGGGCGCGAGGTGATGCGGCAGCCTACGGTGACAGATCGACGTAGTGGAGAGGGGGGATCGAAGGTGCTGCTCACGGCGGTGCTCGTGGAGGGCTCGGGGAAGCCGAAGGAGGTCGGAGTGGTGCAGATCGAAGGATGCAGTGGCGGCCGGCATTGACGAACACGGAGTCGTTCGTGAGGGATGGCGGCAATCCTAGGCAGCGCCTTGCGCCAGGAGGGGGCGGGCGTCGCGGTGCTTCTCTTGGTGTGGTCCTCGACATCGAGGAGGCGTCTGGTTGCGACAGCGACGAGGGTGAAGGTGACCACGTCGGCCGAGGATTTGTTCTTCGTCCAAATCGACACAAGCGGCGCAGGGGAAAAACTAGAGGGTTAGGGTTTGGTCAAGGGCCAAGCGGGGTGCTCTTATCCGCGCGGGGGGGGGGGGGGGGGTCGACGGGGAGGCACGGGATTGCTGCCACGGCGGCCAGGGTGGCTGGATGGCCGCCACGACCTCCCTCCGCTCCTGTAGCAAGGAGGGAGATGAGTGGGGTGTGGGTTGGGCTTCTCCTAGGACACATGGGCCCTCTTTTCTTTCACTTTTTTGTTCCTTACCTTTCTGTAGTTTCCTTTTCTGTTTTTCTTATTTTCTCTACTGTTTTCTATTATTTTAGCTAACAAATGAATTTTGCTACACATGATACTTAGCACACAATTACTTGGTACTGTTTCGAGGTTGCACAAAAAGTTTGGAGGAAATTGGAGTTAAAAAAAACAATTGCTTATTTTGAAAAAGTCATTTTAATTGATGTTCATCCACTTATTAATTTCCTATTAATTTTTTTTGAGTGAAACGGAGTTGGTTTCTACATGATAAATCCTTAGTGAACACTTGTAACCCAACCAACATTTCTGTTTTACCATTTGAAGAAATAATAATTTGACTTTATTTTAAATTTGAATTTGAATCGGGTTTGAATCAACGCGAGATTAACGACAGTAATCGTGGTGACATGGCATCATTAGTAGAGGGTTATTGTAGCTTAATTATCTGGACATCACACAGCTACATCTTCGCATGCAAGGAAGTGCGTCCGGGCAAAAAAACGATTCGCCCCCCTGACTGCTAGGACCCACCAGCAACATCTTCGCAGGCAAGGAAGTGCCTGACAGTCGGGACCCACCTGGTCGAAGCGTACGTAGCGTTGTCATTCTGGTCGCGAACGTGTACGTGCATATATACTGGTGGATGTAGAGGCGCGCACGTGTCATAGTAGAGGCGCGTATGTGTCGTAGTAGAGGCGCGCATGTAGCATGTACATGTACGTACAGCAGCCAGGGTGCAATAAAGAAAATACGGCCACGTGTGTGTACATACGGGCGGGGTCTTGAACGCCTACTCGTGCATATGTACGGCCAGGGCTCGTGTACATGGCTGGGTCGGAACGGAGAAACAACCTCGTCGTTGTGTTCATGGGGAGGCAACGGAATGCGTCGTGTTCATGGGGAGGCAACGGAATGCGTCGTGTTCATCGGGAGGCAACGGAATGCGTTGGAGCCAACCGGCTGGGTCGGAACGGAATGCGTGGTCGTGTTCATCGGGAGGGTTTGGACGGAAGAGGCGATGGAAACGAGGCCTGGCGTACTGCACAACGGAGGAAACAGACCTCCTATGTTCGGAACGGGGTCCTGTTGATCGAGAGGTGTCTGCCGTACCGCAAAACGGAGGAAACGGATCTCCTACGGTCGAAACGGGGGTCCTGTTGATCGAGAGGGGTGTGGCGTACCGTAAAACGAACGAAACAGACCTCCTACGGTCGAAACGGTCGTCCTGTTGATCGGGAGGGGTGTGGCGTACCGCAAAATGGACGAAACGGACTTGTGTTGAAGCGCTACGGTCGAAACGGGGGTCCTGTTCATCGGAAGAGCTGTGGCGTACCGCAAAACGGGACTCCACGGGATACTGTTCATCTCCACCGTCGACCTCCTCCAGCCTCCACGGGCTATCGTCGACCTCCTCCAGCCTCCACGGGCTCCTGTTCATCCAGCCTCCACCGCGCGCTACTCCACCGGCTACTGTTCAACCACCCCTCCACAGGCACCCCTCCACCGTCTACTGTTCATCTAGCCCTCCACCACACCACGGGGTCCTGTTCATCTAGAGGCAACGCCACCGCTCACTGTTCATCCAACCCCCCCCCCCCCCCCCCCGCAACGCTCACTGTTCATCCCAGAGGCAGCATCGATCGGCTTCAGTTAGCAGCAGTAGCGAAGGAATCCCTCGATCGGGTTCAGTTAACAGCAATCAATCAATCGCTCGGGTTCAGTAACGCGTAGCTTGCAGTGCAATCGCTCGGGTTCAGTTAGAGCCCAACGCCTCGCTCGGGTTCAGTTAGAGCCAACGCCTCCCACACACGCGCGTACGTGTACGAGAGAAACGCGCATCGCTCGGCCCCCGACCTCCCACCATAACCGGGAACTCGCTGAAATTTTCCTCGTCCTCACTTCTACCACGGTTTTTTCCGTCATGGACGACCCAAAGAATGTCATGCAGCTGCGTCTCCGGCCCGCCCAGGATGAAAAGCCCATTTTCTCTCATGATTTTTTGTCATAGAAGTAGGAGCCCACCACATCTATGATGATACCGGGTTTTGTCACAATTACCGTCAGAGAAGTGTCATATGTATGACAGAAAAAAAATTCGTTCGGCCCAAAATGTCACGGATGTGTCTTTTTTTTGTAGTGTATAGTCGTCCAATATACCGATCTTTACGTCTTGACCATTTTGAGACTCCTCGTCATGTCCCCGATCTCATCCAGGACTCCTAACAACCTTCGGTACATCAAAACACATAAACTCATAATATAACCGTCATCGAACTTTAAGCGTGCAGACCCTACGGGTTCGAGAACTATGTAGACATGACCGAGACACGTCTCCGGTCAATAACCAATAGCGAAACTTGGATGCTCATATTGGCTCCTACATATTCTACGAAGATCTTTATCGGTCAAACCGCATAACAACATACGTTGTTCCCTTTGTCATCGGTATGTTACTTGCCCGAGATTCGATCGTCGCTATCTCAATACCTAGTTCAATCTCGTTACCGGCAAGTCTCTTTACTCGTTCCGTAATACATCATTCCCGCAACTAACTCATTAGTTGCAATGCTTACAAGGCTTAAGTGATGTGTATTACCGAGTGGGCCCAAAGATACCTCTCCGACAATCGGAGTGACAAATCCTAATCTTGAAATACGCCAACCCAACAAGTACCTTCGGAGACACCTGTAGAGCACCTTTATAATCACCCTTTTACGTTGTGATGTTTGGTAGCACACAAAGTGTTCCTTCGGTAAACGGGAGTTGCATAATCTCATAGTCATAGGAACATGTATAAGTCATGAAGAAAGCAATAGCAACAAACTAAACGATCAAGTGCTAAGCTAACGGAATGGGTCAAGTCAATCACATCATTCTCCTAATGATGTGATCCCGTTAATCAAATGACAACTCTTTGTCTATGGCTAGGAAACATAACCATCTTTGATCAAGAGCTAGTCAAGTAGAGGCATACTAGTGACACTCTGTTTGTCTATGTATTCACACATGTATCATGTTTCCGGTTAATACAATTCTAGCATGAATAATAAACATTTATCATGATATAAGGAAATAAATAATAACTTTATTATTGCCTCTAGGGCATATTTCCTTCATGTTTTGTATTGGCTAATCTCAGGGAAGGTCTAGCTTCGAGTGCACCTAGGGGGCCTAAACCCTTCCGATATGAAGATATGTGGCAGACACATACAGACTATGATCAGCTCATTCTGGATTCTTGGCAGAAGGGTGCGGGTTGTCACGGCCTTACTGGCGTGGTCCAAGCCTTAAACAGTTTACAAATTCAACTATCTGCGTGGGGTAAGAAAGAGTTCGGCTGTTTAGCTGGCAAAATTCGCAAGTTGCGTGAGTAGTTGACCCGATCGAGGAGTCGATCGGTAGGCCACGGTCCATCCGAGGAGGAGAAAGCTATTGTCAAAAAGCTGCGACTCGCTTTGCGTCAGTAAGAGATATGGTACCGACAGAGATCCAGAGTGCCATGGCTACGTGTGTGAGACAGAAACACGGGGTATTTCCATGCCCAAGCATCTCAGCGTAAGCACATGAATCGGATTGAAAAACTTGAACGCTCGGATGGTACTATGTGTGCCAACCCTGAGGAGGATCAGGAAGAGGTTCAGAGTTTCTTCCAAAACCTGTATACCTCTCAAGGTTTTCGGCAGATGGACGATCTGCTCGATTTTGTCCCGAATTGGGTGATGGACCAAATGAACTATGAGCTACAAAAACCATATAGTACTGATGAAGTTGAACGAGCCTTGTTTCAGATGGCCCCGTCTAAAGCTCCGGGAGTAGATGGCTTCACAGCGGGATTTTTTCAGCGCCATTGGAATATTCTAAAGGATGAAGTAGTTCCAGCTGTGCTTGATTTTTTGAATGGTGGTGGATTGCCTGTGGGTATGAACGATACTTCTATCACTTTGATCCCCAAGGTACGTTTTCCACAAAAAATCTCCCAATACCGACAGATCTCTCTATGCCCGGTTCTGTATAAAATTGCTGCCAAAGCTATTACTAATCGGCTAAGGGAGTTTCTGGATGATATTATTGGGGTTGAACAGAGTGCTTTCGTCCCGGGCCGTCTGATCACAGACAATGTTCTAGTTGCATTCGAAACTGTACATGCTATGAAAAGATGGAAAAAGGGGGAAACGATGTTTGTGCTGTTAAATTATATATGATGAAAGCCTATGACCGCGTCGAATGGCATTATCTCGAGGCGATCATGCTGAAATTGGGGTTTGGAATGGACTTTGTTCGTCTGATTATGAAGTGTGTTACTTCAGTTCGGTTTGTAGTATGTGTTAATGGCTAACTACTTCCCTTCTTCACTCCCTCACGTGGATTTCGTCAAGGTGATCCCGTCTCGCCGTACTTGTTCTTACTCTGTGCCGAAGGCCTCACATCATTGCTGCATTTATATGGAGGGGCCTATATTGACAGAGGGATTCGGATCAACCATCCGTGTCCGTGGATAAATCATCTACTTTTCGCTGATGATAGTTTGATCTTCATGCAAGCTTCGGTTCATAGTGGTCATAGATTGAATGCTATTCTCGGAATCTATGGGGAGTGTTCTGGTCAAGCAGTCAACAAAGAAAAAAGTGCAATATATTTTAGTCCAAACACTTCAGCCCCTATCCAAGTTATTCTGAAGCAAACATTGCTTATACCAGTGGAAGCTTTTGGTGAACGTTACCTCGGTCTTCCAACAGCAGTTGGTCGAATTACAGGAGGCACTTTTGATCACATTGGAGAAAGGATCCGAACCAAACTCCAAGGTGGTATAGAGAGACTAATCTCTTGTGCTGGAAGGGAAGTCAGAATCAAAGCAGTTGCTCAGTCTATACCTACATACAGTATGTCTTGCTTCCAGTTAACAAAGAAAGTCTGCAAAACTCTGGCCTCGTACATGGCCAAATATTGGTGGAGTAGCAATCTTGGTCGCCGGTCGCTGCACTGGCTGTCCTGGAAAGGACTTGCATCACCAAAGGTCAAGGGAGGAATAGGGTTCAAGAATCTGCAACTTTTCAATATCGCACTGCTCGGTAAACATGGGTGGCGTTTGATGATGAACCCAAACTCTCTGTGCTCAAGAGTTTTAAAAGCAAGATATTTTCCTTCTTCTGATTTTATGAGTGCTACAGCGCCAAAATCCTCGTCTGCTATTTGGCGGGCGATCATTGCAGGGAAGGAAGCGTTGAGTACCGGCCTCTTGAAGCGTGTTGGCAGCGACACGTCTGTATCCATTTGGGAGGACAAATGGATTCCGTGCACTAGATCTTTGACTCCGGTAGCTCACATTGGCAATGCACACTTACATCGAGTTTCTGATTTAATTGATGCTGAAACTTGGATGTGGAAATCTCAAGTGATAAGAGAAAACTTCTTACCCCCCGACGCAGATGCTATTCTGAATATCCCCCTAAGGATCGGTGGCGGTGATGATATCCTGGCTTGGGCCTTTGAGAAATCTAGTTCATACACTGTCAGATCAGCCTATCACTCTCTTATGACTCATGACGAGCACATTGCTCTAGAGGAAGGGATGGTAACCGAAACTTCAGCGACAGAAAGACAATTATGGTCCAGGTTGTGGAAATTGAAGGTTCTGCCAAAAGTTAGAGTGTTTTGGTGGCGGGTTCTACGGGGTATCTTACCGGTACAAGCAACCCTCAAATACCGACATATCTTCACAGTGAGTACGTGCAAAATCTGTCAGCATGAAGATGAGAATATGATGCACGCTCTGTTGAACTGCTCCCATGCAAGAGGATTCTGGGCCCAAGCAGCGGATTGGCTTGGAGTCAAGTGACCTGATTTACATCCTCTAACATGGTCAAAAGATGTTATTTGCGATCCAAGTTTCTCTGAGTCGGACCGAGCAAAGCTGGTTACAATAATGTGGGCCATATGGACTTCTCAGAATAATATCACTCATGATAAAGGAGGAACAGATCCTACACAGTCTATGAAACTGATCAGAGAAACATTGGCTTTGCTTGATCTTCCGAAGGAGCACGCACACTTACTCCCAGGCCACGGTTGGCGGCCGCCTGAGGAAGATGAAATCAAGATAAATACTGATGGTAGTATTGCTATGGAAGCTCGAAGAGAAGGAGTGGGAGGAGTTGCTCGTTCCCATTCCACATTTAGAGCTGCGTGGTGCAAACCTTATCAGGGGATTACCGACCCCCTCATCTCTGAAGCCTTAGCACTCCGGGACGGTGTCATCTTTGCAAGGCTGAGAGGCTATGAGAAAGTCGTGATGGAGTTCGACTGCTTGGAGTTGGTTAATCTCTGGAACTCGCGTCATGATGCAAGGGCATTGATGGCGCCTATCTTATCTGAAATTCTAGAGCATTCTAATAGTTTTAAATCTTTTCGTATTCATCTTATTCCTAGATCAGCTAACTATCCTGCTCATCAGTGTGCAGAGTATGCAAGCACACTGGATGTGACAGAATGTTGGCTTGATTCTGCCCCTAGTATCATTGTAACAAGCCCCTTTTAGCAGATTCTGGTGGGGCGGTCGTTGTTGAATAAAGCTCCAAATATTTCCCGTCAAAAAAAAAGAGTGGATATCTAATGACCCACTGTGTAGAGGTGATCGAGGAGCTTGGGTTTTAAGTTTTAACACGACCTCTAGCGGGAACTTGCGCGGCCTCGACAAACCGAAGGTCTCCTCCATGCTGAGCTCGTCCGTCGCCACGCCGTCCGGGAGCGTCCAGTCAAAACCATGCAGCAGGTTGGCGAGGCTCACCTGGATCACCTTCAGCCCGAGGCTGTACCCGGGGCACATCCGCCGGCCGGACCCGAAGGGCAGCAGCTCGAAATCCTGCCCCTTGACGTCGATCTTGCTGCCAAGGAACCGCTCCGGCGCGAACTCCTCCGGCGCAGTCCACACCGCCGGGTCGCAGCCGATGGACCACACGTTGACGAACACGCGCGTGCCGACGGGGATGTCGTAGCCACCGACGGAAGCCTCCTCGCGGGACAGCCGGGGAGTCAGCATCGGCGCCACCGGATGCAGCCGCAGCGTCTCCTTGACGATACGTGGAGGCTCGCGATGTCCTTCTCCGTCACCCAGCGGCCTCGCCCCACCACGCGGTCCAGCTGCTCGGTCGCCTTGGTCAACACCTCCGGCTTCTTCAGGAGCTCCGAGATCGCCCACTCGACTGCGACCGCCGAGCTCTCCGTGCCGCCGACGAGGAGGTCCTGCAAGTGATTAGGTAGTGTGTGCAATGGTACAGAATTAATCGTAGCATCCGCATAACCTGTGATGTTGCAACTGAACTCGGGGTCTTCGATCTGAAAAGCTCCTTGTACTCAAATTCTTTTACTGAATAACGGGGAAGTTGCACGGGCTTACCTGAATGAAAGCCTTGACGCTATCCCGGTCGATCTGCACCTCAAGATTGGGGTCTCTGGCTATCTCGAGTAGCACGTCCACCATGTCCTTCGAGACGAAGCTCTCCCCCTCGACTCGGCGTCTGTCGTTGTGCTCGTCCACGACATGTTCGAGGAACTGATCAAACATCTTGCTCAGCTTCTTCATCCTCTTGATGTACCCCTGCAGGCCCATCCAGTCCAGCCACGGGATGGAGTCGCCGATGTTGAGCACGCCGTTGAGCAAGAACCACTCGTCGACCATCCGCTTGAACTCCGCCAGGGTCGTCGCGGAGCCGGAGCCCCCTTCGTCCGTTGATGTGCAGGTACTTCTTGCCCAGCACCATGCGCGTGATCACGTTCAGGCTCAAGGTCGACAAGTAGTCCTTGAGCACCACGGCGCGCCGGGACCGGGAGGCCTCGTGCAGGTCTCGCAGGAGCGCGCGCATCTCCTCGCTCCGGATGACTCGAGCCGCTTGGCGCTGAAGAGCTCGGTGAGGCACACCTTGCGCACCTGGCGCCAGTAGGCGTCGTACGGGGATCAGGTCATGTCTCTGTAGTTGTACGTCGTGTACTTGCCGGCGGCCATCTTGGGCCGGTCGAGGAATACCATGTCGTGGGTCTTGAGGAAGAACTTGGCCATCTCAACCGACGAGCCGATCACGACGGGGAACGATCCAAACCGGAGGTACATGAGAGGGCCGTACCTCTTGGAGAGCGCGTGGATGGAGCGGTGCGGGAGCGCGCCCATCAGGTTCAGGTTGCCGATGATCGGCCATGGTTTAGGGCCCGGCGGGAGGTTGTATGCCTGACGGCTGCGACGGAAGACGGCCTTGAGGAAGAGCACGGTGGCGAGCGCGACGCCGAGGAAGGGCGTCCATGGTGGTAGCTCCATTGAGAGTGAGTGGTGTCCGGTAATTCAGAGCTTCTATTATTAACTAGTCGAATGCTCGTGCGTTGCCACGGGACATAAAATATGATGTGAAACGATAACTCCACAAAGTGATAGCATGGACTTGGGTATTTAGACAAGTGCTTCTTACGGACTACAACCCAACACCGAAACAATGTCAAAGATGATCCAACTATGTAGGTACATTATTTTTGTTCTTCTATTTGTGTTACCCGCCATTTAATTCAACAGAACAAACTCTCTAACTAATTCAAACAAAAAAATAAAATCTATAATAAAATGGTATTTTCATTTCACAATGCATGCACACACCAATTCAAATCAAGGCGTGTTATCTCCTGCCGCACACATCTTCATCTCGTCTTCATACCTCTTACCTCCGTCCATCAGTCGACCCATCTCTACTCCAAATCTCCACCATCATCACTTTCTAGATATTCCCATCCTATCACTGTGTGCACATCCTACTTCCTTCCGGTTGTCTTCTATGGGTTCACTTTATTTGATTCGCTTCTCAAACTTTAAGAATTTCTTGCCGTCGTGAATGTTACTTGACAGATAATGGCAACATGTATATATAATGAAT
This sequence comes from Triticum monococcum, assembly GCA_034509565.1. NCBI lineage: Eukaryota > Viridiplantae > Streptophyta > Magnoliopsida > Poales > Poaceae > Triticum > Triticum monococcum. Next base: position 446,382,657 of record CM067845.1, read on the forward strand.
ATATATACTAAATGGGGTGACGGCTACGCGATAATGATGAAATACATCGGCACACCATTGACATTTGGTGACGATGAGTGGCAACACCATCCCCTAGGCTTGACCTTTTAGCTATAACAGTTACACTCCACTATCCTCGTCGGCTCACACTCTCAACGCTACAGTCCATCTCTAGGCGTACGTCTAAATAAAGTTAACATTTTGTTTATCCACAAACTTGTAAATCTAGATTAATTTTTGCTTAAACTGGAAGGATGAACTACCGCTAGCATAATATACCAATTAGGAACATACAAATGTTTTTATGAACAATCAAGCGAGGGAAAGGGAGATTGTACAACTTGTTGATATAATTTGGTCCGATTAGGAAGAGGATCACAAATCACAAATAAAATATTTTGATGCCAGTAAAAAAATTCAGTGAAAAAAAATAGCATGCTACATAACAGTTTGTTGAAGAGGCACCCCTTAAAGTATGATCTATTAGGTTGACGAGATATATAATAAAAAAATCAGACTAATGGTAGCAAAAGAAACATCAGCTTTGACTTCATGTAGCACCTTCAAATGACAGTATTATCTATAGATGGCTGCTATTTGAAAAAAGGCACAAAATATGATCGAGGCAAAGAGTGAGAACACATCTTCAGGTTACTGTCTTACATTCAGATAATTGCTAGCTAGATACATGGTCAGATCATAATTAATTATCAACACTCTTACTCTTCTTATCTATGTACAACATATATAAACTCTCCCAAAAACATTTATAAATTCTAAAATGAATAAACTGAAGCACAATCATAACTCTTGACCAGATTCATTGCCGCTGCCGTAGGGATAATTAACAATCCTGCATGATATCTGACTGACTTTAGTCACGCCACTTTATTCCGTTCATGGTGCGGTTACTCTCACAATCGTAGATCCATCATTTTTTGTTTTTTTTAAATATCAGGATGGTGGTGCAATTACCCATGTCAAGAGAAAACAGATCAGATGACATAATCATATACAATGCATTGCATTGGAAGAGGCCTTTGTGATCACTATGTCATTAAGAAAAAAATAACATGACACATTGTGCAACGGATTAAGATACTAATCTCTGCTATTAAAGCTACGACTACCTAGCCTTCTCCCACACAAAAGAAAAATACTACCTAGCCTTATCTTGGAGTTATCGTCCACCGAAGCGCTATGCTATCTAAGTATAGGGCTGTGGCCAGTTTCCCTATAAATCATTATTAAAGTTATTCTATCTCTGAAGTGCTATGTTATCTGAAAACAGGGCACCAAGCATCTCAAAGTAGCCAGACAAAACTTTAATTCGTTCATGTTTACATTCAGTGGCCTTGAGCAACATATCTTGGAAAAACTCATAGAAAATCTACAGGGAACATGCACACACTTTGTGAGATCCCTATACCCCCATGGAGTACACGTTATGCTTACCCACTCCTTTCTCTCATGAGTGCAAGGAGTCACGAACTCTTGACCACACAATATGATTACCCACTCCGTTATCTCATGATCACATATTTCTCTAATATTGGCATCTATCAAAATTGGTCCGACGATGAAGATAAGAATACTGGTAAATGTGTGTGCTCACCTGAAGGTGGTGTCTGTCACCCTTATAGAGAAATCCATGCTGCCTCCCATGCTCAAGCATGTACAAGCTTACATTTCAATCTGTAGAATTACACATAAGCAATTATGTTAAGCCCTAAGACCATAATTCCCTCTAGGGAACATGCACACACTTTGTGAGATCCCTATGCCTCCATGGAGTACACGTTATGCTTCATGAGTGCAAGGAGTCACGAACTCTTGACCACACAATATGATTACCCACTCCGTTATGATGCATAGCGATCACGGCATATACTTGGCTCTAAGAGTTTGATGACCATTATATGCTACGAAGGTAAATGCTCTGCAAGGCCTGAACAAAAAGGTACAAATTAGGGTAAAGCATAAATTGTTACAAAACAAAATTTTAGTTCTAACATGCTTCCATGGCAGACATTTTAATAAAATAAAAACAGTGTATGTCTATTACTGCCCTTCTTTTGTTAGATAGTAACTGGCTAGTTTGATAAAGAAAAGAGAAAAGATATAACACATGACATTTTACTGGTCCAAATACACGCTCATCCTTTAGGGCAGCCTTATTTCCTGTATCACCATATGTAATCAACAGCTTGATGAGAAATTAAGAAACAAACGTTATAAATGTGCTCACAAGTTAATTTTGTACGTAAAGGATATTTTTCCACAACAGAACCATGCTCTGTTCAGTATTACCATTAACAAATAACAACAAATGCCCACTATTACTTCACTGTCGCATTTAATATTTCGCATGCAAAATTGCATGAAATGCTAACAAGTGTTAGAATAAATCCGAGACACTCCGTCGATCATTCGAGAACCAAGCAATCACGCGAGCACGACACCGAGATTTGTTAACGAGGTTCACCGATATGGCTACATCCCCGGGGCCTGATTACGGGCGCTCCTCCCCATGACACCGTCACAATACCGCACACCGGTCACCCGGGCGCGGGCACACACCGCCGGCTCCCCCTTATGCGCCTGTGCTATTATGTTGGCATATGTTACATCGTGTGTCTACCCCCGCTATATAAGAGAGGCCTAGGATACAAGTGTCCTACTTAGACACCACTCCATATCCTATCTAAACACAATACAACTACAAGTCTAACTGTAACCTACCTCGTACACTATATTCGACACAACTCCAACAAACTCCACCTTGGCGAATATACTCCACCACCCTGGATTTGTCCATGCGTCAAACTTCCATGTACATTGAACTTGAGTTTATCCCATGAGCACCGCTGCTGCTTCAAAGACTCCATGTGACTCCACCTGCAACTTGTAGTCCCTTCTTTTCTTGACCACAGTCAACACTCGAGCAAAATTAAGTTCCTTGTTACTCTAATTTGTGCTCCCAATTTCCAGAGTATCAGTCCAACGCCATCACACACTGCTCACTGACCTACGTGAAAGTGAACAACTCACATATTGGGTGTCACACATAAGAGTTACCTGAACTCAATATGACCGCTCCTTTCTTGACCGCCTGTCAGAAACTTGAAGGAATTTCACCATTGCTTTTAGTCACCCTGAGTCACATTCGCAGTTGTCTCACCACATGTATGACCACCAGAGCCCTGGCCCGTCTCCATGCCCCGTGCATACCGCACGCCTCGCCGCTATTCCGCGTTGAGCCTCCGCTGTCCCGGTCGAGTCTCAAGGGTCGCAAACCCACACCACTCAACTGCCACTGCAGAGTACCACCGATCATCACCGACCGATGACGAGTTTCACGCTTTCATCAGACCATTGGGCTCCAGTCCGAACTGCATGTCACTCGCTTTTCCCCCTTGCTGAATAGGCTTTGATTCCATGGATCCTTACATCGCAGCCCCTCAATCCAGCTCCACCTTCAACATGACTCCATAGTAGATGATCAGTCCACCCCGCACCCGTTATCGCCATGTTTGTTTGTATGACCGACCCTGCGAAAAATTATCTGAGCTACCAACGCAATGCCCAAGTACACGAACAACCTCCACGTACTAATAGCAATTCCAACCAAAAAACCTTCTGGTCTTCTCACGTGGCATCGCTCCTAAGCCCAACTCCGAATGCTAGCTTTTGCCTTGTCCTGTTCTGCTTGATGGATGCGTATCATGATAAATTTTCTTTCCGCTGATTTGATCTGCTTGTCCGTGTCAGCTCTTTTGGTCCAAAACAAATCCCGTATACCTCCTACAGCACGTACCACCATCCGAGTCACAGCGCCTCTCCGCGTACCTCCGCGTATACCCGAGCGGCCTGGCCTAGCCTACGGCCGTGCTCCTGGACATGACAACGCCCATCAGCCCACGGCTCAGCTGAGCCCAACACGACCTGGTCAGCCGTGTGAGCAATTCGCCTGCTGCTGTTTACGTGATACGCCGCCGCTCTACCCTCCGATCTCGCTGAACCGGCTTTAGTACAAGCTGTACGCTGCTGCCATGTGATCCGCTTTCTTGGATCTGACGACGTCTCCAGATCACTTCTGTCCGCTGTGACTCCACGCTGACGATGACCATGACATTGAATTTTCCTCCTCTAGATCGACAATTTACCTCCGAACAACCTAGCTCATGATACCACTTGTTAGAATAAATCCGAGACACCCCGTCGATCATCCAAGGACCAAGCAATCACGCGAGCACGACACCGAGATTTGTTAACGAGGTTCATCGATATGGCTACATCCCCGGGGCCTGATTACGGGCGCTCCTCCCCGTGACACCGTCACAATACCGCACACCGGCCACCCGGGCGCGGGCACACGCCGCCGGCTCCCCCTTATGCGCCTGTGCTATTATGTTGGCATATGTTACACCGTGTGTCTACCCCCGCTATATAAGAGAGGCCTAGGATACAAGTGTCCTACTTGGACACCACTCCATATCCTATCTAAACACAATACAACTACAAGTCCAACTGTAACCTACCTCGTACACTATATTCGACACAACTCCAACAACAAGCATGATAAAGAAAACCAGCTAACGAAATCAATGTAGAAAGATAAGAATACTTGGTGGATAGCAAAATCAATGTAGTTCTTCAGCTCTTGAATTACAGCTGCAGATTAGATATCAAATTCAAGAGTAGCTTCATAGAAGAAAATATCCAACATCTTTAAGTCAGCTGAAAAGAAATAGAGTTTAAGCAGTAGATAGTGCCTAATTATTAATTAAGCTAGTCTAGTAGTTGCCCTGAACACCACATCAAAATCCGATTCCGTCAGCAAGTTGATCGATGTCAAACTCCAAGGAAATAGCGAGAGCATGCCAGTTATCTACCTTTGTACATGTCGCCGGTCGTCGAGCTCTCGGCTGCCGCTGAAGTCACCAATGGCCACCTCCAGCTCCTCGTAGGTGAATTGGTGTGTCTGCAACTTGTGGACGCTGCCGGACTGCAGGTCGCTGCTGTCTGTGGAGCAGGGTATCCCGTCAGAGTTACTGTACTTGAGGAGCCTAGACAAGGAGGTCATATGTACTGCCTCCTCTTGCGTATTTACTTGAACGGCACCACGACGAGAAGCACAAATAGAACCTGAAAAACTGTAGAGCTTTCTAGAGTGGCAAATGGCGATTAAATAGGTGAATAATGAACCATGCACATTGATGCTTGAATTCGTAAGAGAAGAAGAATAAAACACAAATGCTTGAATTGGTCCACGTACACGATGGATTTTGGTAAGAAAAGCACTGGTAAATAAGGCAGTAGTATTTCATGTGCCAGCCATTGCTATTGCCTTTTTGTTTGCTTTCTTTGGTCCCGAAAAGATCAAAAACCAATGTGAAAATAAATAAATCTGTATAAAAAAGGAAAGATAGCTAGGAATAGACAAGTTCTATCTCTAGTCAGACACGGCTTCGATTCAAACATAGTATGGAGTAGAGAATATGATAAATGTGGAGCATTTCAGGGAATTGTCCAGTTTACACTTCACAGTACTACCTTGTTTGTGTTTATGCCACTATTATACTTAATTCGTTCTGATTTCCTATAGACAAAAAAAGAGTCAGACGTACTTGTAGATGAAGTGTCAGCATCAAAGAAGAGAAGTCTTCCATCAGCTGTAAATAGACTGGTTGGGAATTATCAACTATTGGGTACCTGAACATGACGAACGAGTAGGAAACAACCTGCTAGCCTGACCGCCGGGTAGAAGAATATGTGTTATTCTGGCACCCCGCTGGTCATGCCCGCAGCGCCCTTCGGAGGCCTCACACTCGCCGCAACATCCGTCGCTGGCCTTCTGCGGCACCGAGAACCCCGCCCCGACGGCGTCCCTAAGTGTGGCGTTCCCGGCAGCCAACACGTCCTCCGGCGCCGACGTGCCATTGGATAGCCTGTAGTACGAGTACGACCACCCCGGCGTTGTAGGCAAAGGCGTTGTACACCAATGGAGAATTTCTTGATGGGACTCCTATCGCCGACGGCCAGCACCGCGATGGTGGGGCGGAAGCCGGAGAAAAAAATTCCGGGGAGCGGAGAGAGAGACGGGATCGGGAGCGACGGGGTGCGGGAGATGAGGAAGTCGCGTGCGCGTGGGACATGCGTTCGTGGATCGTGGGTTTTGTTTTTTTTTCTTTTTTCTCGGGCGGGGAGGGGTAGAAGCGATGGGTGGGACCGTGGGAGGAGAGATCGTATGTGGGGTGGGAGGAGGTATCGATAGGAGGGAGGATCGAACGAGGTGGGGGTATTGAAGGAGGTCGAACCATTACGACGTTTGATATTCCTTTAATAATCTATTATTAATAATGGTACTCCATTGAGAGTGGACTTATGAAGACTTCATGAGCCACGTATGAGTCTTGACAGATGGAAATTGTATAATAACCAGCCTCATGAGGCACGAGTCATAACGAATCTTTTTTTGTTTAGAAAGCATTTTTTCTTCAAAAACACTCCGCATATTAGGACCCAATAACTCACTGACGGGAGCATTTTCAGGTCACCCGAGCGAACTATTGTTCCCTATGAGAGGTCATCCAAGCGAACGCAGTGATTTTGGAGTGTTTTCTCCAAAAAACACTATAAGTTACACTATAAGTTCTTATTATTAAGTGGTTGGCTAAGTGATAGATCAAGCATTCATGGGTCAGAGCAATGACGGAGGACAAAACTTTTTTAAGGTGGGACGAACTCTTAAGCCAAAACAAAAATTGTGCAGAACCAACATAAAAAATACGAACAACAGTGCACACCAATATTTTCATATAATCCTAAACAGAATAGCCAAGTAAAATGAAAATGCAAACATATTTTAAATAGACGAACAACCTAAAACATACCCAGACAAGTTTTAATGGCGCGTAGAAGACCTAGGCAACAGTAGTGCCCTACCCGTTGTGAAAATCTTCCTTAATTTTACCAAGATCAAGACTTTTGAATATCCCTCGCTCAATGTAACACACCATCAAGTCATTAAGCCAGTCATCGGACATCTTGCTGCGCAACTCGGTCTTGATGATTTTCATTGCTGGAAAAGCCCTTTCAACTGTTGTCGCTACCGGTAGTAACAATGCCAACTCAATGAGGCGCTAAACCGTGGGAAACATGATTTTGGAGTGTTCTCTCCAAAAAAACACTATAAGTTCTTATTATTAAGTGGCTGGCTAAGTGATAGATCAAGCATTCATGGGTTAGACGTCAGAGCCATGACAGATGGAAATTGTATTAGTAACTAGCAAATGTGTTCGTGCGTTGTTACAGAAGATTCTCGAAGTCATGGCACACTCTTTTTCATCTTCTTCTTCTTCTTCACTTGTTATCTTTGCCTTCAAATTCAAGATCGAAGCTACAAGAAGTGGCACGTCCGGCACACATGCTCCTAAATTAGTGTGCAAGCCAATGGGCGATGGACGATGAAAAAGAAGGAAGACGAATAAAAATTGGTCGAAGAAGCTAATGTCAACAAAGACATTCTGTTCATGGTGGCAATGAGAGAGTTTCAGGGATTGGATTGATCAGACACACACAGATCTGGACTCCGAAGAATGAGGCTAACAAAGTGGCATGGAAAGTTCACATTGGAACGACATTCCGATGGCCGCATCGTGGTAATACTGGAGTTGGCAATATCGAGTTCGTGCCCGTGGATGCCATGAATCATAGTGCACGCAACCAATGAGAACCATAGGATGAGTGAAAATGTCTAGGAAATTGACGACATCTGAATGAGTAGATTTATGCGAGTAACTTCAAATTTTCTCGCCAAACATTATGCGGGTTTGCAGTGTTCGAGTTCTAGCGGGTGGCAAAATTCGCCTTCCATGGTGCTTGGTTAAGTCCCAGTCGATGCTATATCCGTAAGATCTTACATTGAGATTTGTGCAAAATTTTCTTTTTTTTTCTCTTTTGTATGTGATGTCACTTGACCGAGACTTGGTTAAATCTCAGTCGACTGAGACCTAGCCACATCCATTGTATATATCCCTGCATCACACACTTTTTCAGAGGAATCTTTTTCTTTTGAGAGGGATAGAGGAAAACTTGGGATTACTTGCTGCAAACCTAAAGGTGCATTAGGCTTTCGAGCCTTCTGTATGTTTAATCAAACGCTTCTTGCTCCACGGGCGTGAAGGATCATTTTCTATTCCTACAGCTCTTTTCCTATGCACCAGAAGGATGTACAACATGATGCAAATCACCCCCCCCCCCCCCCCCCAAGGTGATATGTTGCAACTGCTGCATAAGGGCATCTCCAGCCGCGTCCCCAGGAAGGCCTCCCCAGACGATTTTTTCGCGCCGGCGCCGAAAAAACGGCCCAGTCGCGCCCCCAGGAACCCGTTTTTCGCCGACTTGGGCCGAAAACTGCGCCGACGGACCCAGGCCGAACCCGGCGCGCTGGGGGCGCCCGGGGGCGCCGGGGCGAGCTGTTTTGGCGCGAAAAAGATGCGGGCCAACCGCGTCAGTGACTCGGCGCCTCGTCTTCCCCCAACGGCCTCGGTTCCCGCGGGGAATCAATGGCAAAGCTGCCGCCGGTCAACCTTGCCATTGATTCCTCACGGGCGGCGCGTCACGGGACGGCGCGCCGACGCCTCCCCTCCCTCGCACGCGTACACACGGGCGCGGCCCGGCTATAAAAGTCGGCGGCCTCCACTCGCCTGTGCCCACACCAGCCCCGCCCCTCGCCGCCGTCCAGCCCCTCCCTCTCCCTGCCTCTCCCTCTACATCTCCCGAGCCCGCCCAACCCCGCCGTCGCCATGGCGGAACGCTTCCCCGGAGACGAGGCGGCGGCCAATGGCTTTGGCCGCCGTTCGCTCCGCGAACAGGAGTCCTGGCTCCTGTTCCAGGCGAACATCCCGGCGCCGCCGGACATGCGCGCCGGGCCAACAGGGTGGAGACTCAGCGCCGGGGGAGTGCACATTCCCCCGTTGCCCGACGCCGTGGCGAAGCCGAAGTACTTCGCCGAGGAGGTTGAGATCGTGCGCGCGTCCCTCACCGACGCCCAACTCTCCCTCCCCCAGTACGCCGCCGACAACCACGCGGCCTGGGCGGCGTATTTCGAGCGCCGCCAGTAGCAGCGCTTGGCGTCCACCAACGGCACGCCGGTGGTCGGGGGCCGGAAGAACAGCGAGGGGCGCCACCTTTGGTGGGGCGTCCGCGGCCGCACACTCGAGGGCGTGCTCACGTACCTCGAGGGCGGCAACGACCCGCCGTTGGCGTACCCCCCGGCGAGGGTGGCCGCCCCGGCGCAGCACCGACGCGTCGGGCCATGGGCGCCAAGGAGGTTTGGCGCCTCCTCTTCTTCCTCCTCATCACGCTCTTCTTCACACTCCTCCGGCTCTCCGGCGCTGCTCGGCGTCAAGGCCGAGCCCGCGGCGGAGACGCCGCTCGGCCGGCGCACTCGCAGCGCCGGCATCGTCATCAACGAGGGCGGCCAGCGCGCCTCCTCCTCGTCGGCTCCTCCGCGCTTCGTCAAGCCAAAGACGGAGCCGGGGCTGGCGCCGGTGAAGACGGAGCCGGGGCTGGCGCCGGTGAAGGCGGAGTTCGACGACGACGACGCGGCCCTCGAATGGGCGCGCCAGGACTCCATTGCGATGGAGAAGGCGCACCGGGAGAAGGAGAAGGAGCGCCAGTGCGCCGCCCTACGCCGCTTCGAGGAGCGCCGACGCGGCCGCGAGGAAGGCGGGGTCGTTGAAAGGATCGATATGGTTGACTAGAGGGGGGGGGGGTGAATAGGCAACTAACAATTTTTAGCTTTTCTTTAGCAATTTAAACTTTGCATCAAAATAGGTTGTCTAGATATGCAACTAGATGAGCAACCTATATGATGCAACACGAATAGGAACACAAACAAGCAAGATATATGAAACAAATAAGCTACACAAGTAAAGGCACGAGATAACCAAAAGTGGAGATGGTGGAGACGAGGATGTGTTGCCGAAGTTCCTTCCCTTTGAGAGGAAGTATGTCTCCGTTGGAGCGGTGTGGAGGCACAATACTCCCCAAGAAGCCACTAGGGCCACCGTAATCTCCTCACGCCCTCACACAATGCGAGATGCCGTGATTCCACTATTGGTGCCCTTGGAGGCGGCGACCGAACCTTTACAAACGAGGTTGGGGCAATCTCCACAACTCAATTGGAGGCTCCCAACGACACCACGAAGCTTCACCACAATGGACTATGGCTTCGCGGTGACCTCAACCGTCTAGGATGCTCAAACACCCAAGAGTAACAAGATCCGCAAGGGATTAGTAGGGGGAATCAAATATCTCTTGGTGGAAGTGTAGATCGGGGCCTTCTCAACCACTCCCGAGCAAATCAACAAGTTTGGTTGGCTAGGGAGTGAGATCGGGCGAAAATGGAGCTTGGAGCAATAATGGAGCTTTAATGGTGGAAGGGGTAGGTCAACGGGGAGGAAGGAGATCCTTTATATAGTGTGTGGAAAAGATCCAACCGTTACCCACCAACCAGCCCGCGGCCAGCGGTACTACCGCGCCTGGCCAGCGGTACTACCGCAAGGCCACGCGGTAGTACTGCTTGCAACCAAGCGGTACTACCGCACGGCAATGCGGTACTACCGTACCACCCCACGGTACTGCCGTGACCCCAGCCAGGGAAACAGACGCAAGCTGGGGCGGTACTTCCGCACGCGCGGTACTACCGCGCCCCCAATGCGGTACTACCGTATGGCAAAAAGTCCCGACAGGGGAAAGGGGAACTTCCGTGCATACTTCCGCAAAAGAACGGAAGTAGCAAAAACTCGACACAGTAGTACTGTCGAGGGGCGGTACTACTGCCTGACCGCCTAGCACGGTACTACCGCACGGCGAAAGCGGTACTACCGCGGCAGGTGCGGATGTAAAAAATTACATCCGCTCCTACTACCGCAAACGGACGGCACTAGCCTGATGGGCAGCGATAGTACGGCTCCAGGGGAGCGGTACTACCGTGAGCACCAGCTGTACTACCGCGCCACTGAAGGAAATATGCCCTAGAGGCAATAATAAAGTTATTATTTATTTCCTTATATCATGATAAATGTTTATTATTCATGCTATAATTGTATTAACCGGAAACATAATACATGTGTGAATACGTAGACAAACTTAGTGTCACTAGTATGCCTCTACTTGACTAGCTCGTTAATCAAAGATGGTTATGTTTCCTAACCATGAACAAGGTCTTGTTATTTGATTAACGAGGTCACATCATTAGTTGAATGATCTGATTGACATGACCCATTTCATTAGCTTAGCACCCGATCGTTTAGTATGTTGTTGTTGCTATTCTTCATGACTTATACATGTTCCTATGACTATGAGATTATGCAACTCCCGTTTACCGGAGGAACACTTTGGGTACTACCAAACGTCACAACGTAACTGGGTGATTATAAAGGAGTACTACAGGTGTCTCCAAAGGTAGATGTTGGGTTGGCGTATTTCGAGATTAGGATTTGTCACTCCGATTGTCGGAGAGGTATCTCTGGGCCTTCTCGGTAATACACATCACATAAGCCTTGCAAGCATTGTGACTAATGAGTTAGTTGTGAGATGATGTATTACGGAACGAGTAAAGAGACTTGCTAGTAACGAGATTGAACTAGGTATTGGATACCGACAATCGAATCTCGGGCAAGTAACATACCGATGACAAAGAGAACAACGTATGTTGTTATGCGGTCTGACCGATAAAGATCTTCGTAGAATATGTAGGAGCCAATATGGGCATCCAGGTCCCGCTATTGGTTATTGACCGGAGACGTGTCTCGGTCATGTTTACATTGTTCTCGAACCGTAGGGTCCGCACGCTTAAGGTTTCGATGACAGTTATATTATGAGTTTATGACTTTTGATGTACCGAAGGAGTTCGGAGTCCCGTATGAGATCGGGGACATGACGAGGAGTCTCGAAATGGTCGAGACGTAAAGATCGCTATATTGGACGACTATATTCGGACATCGGAAAGGTTCCGAGTGGTTCGAGTATTTTTCGGACTACCGGGTAGTTACGGGAGAAGTAATGGGCCTTGATGGGCTTTAGTGGGAAGAGGAAAAAGGCTGCTGCGCCCCCCCCCCCCTCCCCTCTAGTCCGAATTGGACTAGGGAAAAAGGGGCCGGCCACCTTTCCTACTCCTCCACTTCCTTCTCCCTTCCTCCCCTCTTGGTGGACTCCTACTAGGACTTGGAGTCCTAGTAGGACTCCACACCTGGCGCGCCTCTCCTAGGGCCGGCCTCCTCCCCCTTGCTCCTTTATATACGGGGGCAGGGGCACCTCTAGACACACAAGTTGATCCGTGAGATCGTTCCTTAGCCGTGTGCGGTGCCCCCTGCCACCATATTCCACCTCGATCATATCGTTGTAGTGCTTAGTCGAAGCCCTGCGTCGGTAGAACATCAAGATCGTCACCACGCCGTCGTGCTGACGGAACTCCTCCCCGAACTTTGCTGGATCGGAGCCCGGGGATCGTCATCGAGCTGTACGTGTGCTAAGAACTCGGAGGTGCCGGAGTAACGGTGCTTGGATCGGTCGGATCGGGAAGAAGACGTACGACTACTTCCTCTACGTTGTGTGATCGCTTCCGCAGTCGGTCTGCGTTGGTACGTAGACAACACTCTCCCCTCTCGTTGCTATGCGTGTGCGTAGGAAAATTTTGAAATTACTACGTTCCCCAACAGTGGCATCCGAGCCTAGGTTTTATGGTTTGATGTTATATGCACGAGTAGAACACAAGTGAGTTGTGGGCGATATAAGTCATACTGCCTACCAGCATGTCATACTTTGGTTCGGCGGTATTGTTGGATGAAGCAGCCCGGACCGACATTACGCGTACGCTTACGCGAGACCGGTTTCCCCGACGTGCTTTGCACATAGGTGACTTGCGGGTGACTGTTTCTCCAACTTTAGTTGAACCGAGTGTGGCTACGCCCGGTCCTTGTGAAGGTTAAAACGGAGTCTATTTGACAAACTATCGTTGTGGTTTTGATGCGTAGGTGAGATGAGTTCTTGCTTAAGCCCGTAGCAGCCACGTAAAATTTGCAACAACAAAGTAGAGGACGTCTAACTTGTTTTTGCAGGGCATGTTGTGATGTGATATGGTCAAAACGTGATGAGTTATAAGTTGTTGTATAAGATGATCATGTTTTGTTGAAGTTATCGGCAACTGGCAAAAGCCTTATGGTTGTCTGTCTATTGCATAAGATGCAAGCGCCCAATAATTGCTTTACTTTATCGCTATGCGATAGCAATAGTTGCAAGAGCAAGTGTTGGCGAGACGACCACGTGACGACACATTGATATAGATCAAGATGATGGAGATCATGGTGTCATGTCGGTGACGATATAGATCATGACAGTACTTCGAAGATGGAGATCACAAGCACAAGATGATGATGGCCATATCATATCACTTATATTGATTGCATGTGATGTTTATCTTTTATGCATATTATCTTGCTTTGATTGATGGTAGCATTATAAGATGATCTCTCACTAATTATCAAGAAGTGTTCTCCCTGAGTATGCACCGTTGCGAAAGTTCTTCGTGCTGAGACACCACGTAATGATCGGGTGTGATAGGTTCTACGTTCAAATACAACGGGTGCAAAACAGTTGCACACGCGGAATACTCAGGTTATACTTGACGAGCCAAGCATATACAGATATGGCCTCGGAACACGGAGACCGAAAGGTCAAGCGTGAATCATATAGTAGATATGATCAACATAGTGATGTTCACCAATGAAACTACTCCATCTCACGTGATGATCGGACATGGTTTAGTTGATTTGGATCACGTGATCACTTAGAGGATTAGAGGGATGTCTATCTAAGTGGGAGTTCTTAAGTAATATGATTAAATTGAACTTAAATTTTATCATGAACTTAGTCCTGGTAGTATTTTGCAAATTATGTTGTAGATCAATAGCTCGCGTTGTTGCTTCCCTGTGTTTATTTTGATATGTTCCTAGAGAAAATTGTGTTGAAAGATGTTAGTAGCAATGATACGGATTGGATCCGTGATCTGAGGTTTATCCTCATTGCTGCACAGAAGAATTATGTCCTTGATGCACTGCTAGGTGACAGACCTATTGCAAGAGCAAATGCAGACGTTATGAACGTTTGGCTAGCTCAATATGATGACTACTTGATAGTTTAGTGCACCATGCTTAATGGCTTAGAATCGGGACTTCAAAGACGTTTTGAACGTCATGGAGCATATGAGATGTTCCAGGAGTTGAAGTTAATATTTCAAGCAAATACCCGAGTTGAGAGATATGAAGTCTCCAACAAGTTCTATAGCTAAAAGATGGAGGAGAATCGCTCAACTAGTGAGCATGTGCTCAGATTGTCTGGGTACTACAATCGCTTGAATCAAGTGGGAGTTAATCTTCCAGATAAGATAGTGATTGACAGAATTCTCTAGTCACCATCACCAAGTTAGTAGAACTTCATGATGAACTATAGTATGCAAGGGATGACGAAAACGAATCCCGAGCTTTTCATGATGATGAAATCAATGAAGGTAGAAATCAAGAAAGAACATCAAGTGTTGATGGTTGACAAGATCACTAGTTTCAAGAAAAGGGCAAAGGGAAAAGGGGAACTTCAAGAAGAACAGCAAGCAAGTTGCTGCTCAAGTGAAGAAGCCCAAGTCTGGTCCTAAGCCTGAGACTAAGTGCTTCTACTGCAAAGGGACTGGTCACTTGAAGCGGAACTACCCCAAGTGATTGGCAGATAAGAAGGATGGCAAAGTGAACATAAGTATATTTGATATACATGTTATTGATGTGTACTTTACTAGTGTTTATAGCAAACCCTCAGTATTTGATACTAGTTCAGTTGCTAAGATTAGTAACTCGAAACGGGAGTTGCAGAATAAACAGAGACTAGTTAAGGATGAAGTGACGATGTGTGTTGGAAGTGGTTCAAAGATTGATATGATCATCATCGCACACTCCCTATAATTTCGGGATTAGTGTTGAACCTAAATAAATGTTATTTGGTGTTTGAGTTGAGCATGAATATGATTTGATCATGTTTATTGTAATACGGTTATTCATTTAAGTAAAAGAATAAATTGTTGTTCTGTTTACATGAATAAAACCTTATATGGTTACACACCCAATGAAAATAGTTCATTGGATCTTGATCTTAGTGATACACATATTCATAATATTGAAACCAAAAGATGCGAAGTTAATAATGATAGTGCAACTTATTTGTGGCACTGCCGTTTAGGTCATATTGGTGTAAAGCGCATGAAGAAACTCCATGCTGATGGGATTTTGGAATCACTTGATTATGAATCACTTGATGCTTGCGAACCATGCCTTATGGGAAAGATGACTAAAACGCCGTTCTCCGGAACAATGAAGCAAGCAACAGATTTGTTGGAAATCATACATACTGATGTATGTGGTCCGATGAATATTGATGCTCGCGATAGGTATCATTATTTTCTGATCTTCACAGATGATTTGAGCAGATATGAGTATATCTACTTGATGAAACATAAGTCTGAAACATTTGAAAAGTTCAAAGAATTTCAGAGTGAAGTGGAGAATCATCGTAACAAGAAAATAAGGCTTCTACGATCTGATCGCGGAGACAAATATTTGAGTTACGAGTTTGGTCTTCAATTAAAACAATGTGGAATAGTTTCACAAATTCGTGCCACCCGGAACACCATAGCATAATGGTGTGTCCGAACGTCATAACCGTACTTTATTAGATATAGTACAATCTATGATGTATCTTACCGATCTACCACTATCATTTTGGGGTTATGCATTAGAGACAGCTGCATTCACGTTAAATAGGGCACCATCTAAATCCGTTGAGACGACACCGTGTGAACTATGGTTTGGCAAGAAACCTAAGCTGTCGTTTCTTAAAGTTTGGAGTTGCGATGCTTATGTGAAAAAGTTTCATCTCGATAAGCTCAACCTCAAATCGGAGAAATATATCTTCATAGGATACCCAAAGGAGACAGTTGGGTACACCTTCTATCACAGATCCGAAGGCAAGACATTCGTTGCTAAGAATGGATCCTTTCTAGAGAAGGAGTTTCTCTCGAAAGAAGTGAGTGGGAGGAAAGTAGAAAACTTGATAAGGTAATTGTACCTTCTCCCTTATTGGAAAATAGTTCATCACAGAAATCTGTTCCTGTGACTACTACACCAATTAGTGAAGAAGCTAATGATGATGATCATGTAACTTCAGATCAAGTTACTACCGAATCTCGTAGGTAAACCAGAGTGAGATCCGCACCAGAGTGGTACGGTAATCCTGTTCTGGAGGTCATGTTACTTGACCATGACAAACCTACGAACTATGAGGAAGCGATGATGAGCCCAAATTCTGAGAAATGGCTTGAGGCCATGAAATTTGAGATGGGATCCATGTATGAGAACAAAGTGTGGACTTTGGTTGACTTGCCCGATGATCGGCAAGACATAGAAAATACATGGATCTTCAAGAGGAAGACGGACGCTGATACTAGTGTTACTATCTACAAAGCTAGAATTGTCGCAAAAGGTTTTCGACAAGTTCAAGGTGTTGACTACGATGAGAGTTTCTCACTCGTATCTATGCTTAAGTCTGTCCGAATCATGTTAGCGATTGTCGCATTTTATGAAATCTGGCAAATGGATAAACAAAACTGCATTCCTTAATGGATTTATTAAAGAAGAGTTATATATGATGCAACCAGAAGGTTTTGTCAATCCTAAAGGTGCTAACAAAATATGCAAGCTCCGGCGATCCATCTATGGACTGGTGCAAGCATCTCGGAGTCGGAATATACGCTTTGATAAGTTGATCAAAGGATATAGTTTTATACAGACTTGCGGTGAAGCCTGTATTTACAAGAAAGTGAGTGGGAGCACTACAGCATTTCTGATAAGTATATGTGAATGACATATTGTTGATCGGAAATAATGTAGAATTATTCTGTAAAGCATAAAGGAGTGTTTGAAAGGAGTTTTCAAAGAAAGACTTCGGTGAAGCTGCTTACATATTGAGCCCCAAGATCTATAGAGATAGATCAAGATGCTTGATAAGTTTTTTCAATAAGTACATACCTTGACAAGATTTTGAAGTAGTTCAAAATGGAGCAGTCAAAGAAAGAGTTCTTGCCTGTATTACAAGGTGTGAAGTTGAGTAAGACTCAAAGCACGACCACGGCAGAAGATAGAAAGAGAATGAAAGTCATTCCCTATGCCTTGGCCATAGGTTCTATAAAGTATGTCATGATGTATACCAGATCTATTGTATACCCTGCACTGATTTGGCAAGGGATTACAATAGTGATTTAGGAGTAGATCACTGGACAGCGGTCAGAATTATCCTTAGTGAAATAAGGACATGTTTCTCGATTATGGACGTGACAAAAGGTTCGTCGTAAAGGGTTACGCCGATGCAAGTTTTGACACTAATCTAGATGACTCTAAGTTTCGGTCTAGATACATATTGAAAGTGGGAGCAATTAGCTAGAGTAGCTCCATGCAGAGCATTGTTGACAAAGAAATTTGCAAAATACATATGGATCTGAATGTGGCAGACCCGTTGACTAAAATTCTCTCACAAGCAAAACATGATCACACCTTAGTACTCTTTGGGTGTTAATCACATAACAATGTGAACTAGATTACCGAATCTAGTAAACCTTTTGGGTGTTGGTCACATGACGATGTGAACTATGGGTGTTAATCACATGATGATGTGAACTATCGATGTTAATCACATGGAGATGTGATCTAGATTATTGACTCTAGTGCAAGTGGGAGACTGAAGGAAATATGCCCTAGAGGCAATAATAAAGTTATTATTTATTTCCTTATATCATGATAAATGTTTATTATTCATGCTAGAATTGTATTAACCGGAAACATAATACATGTGTGAATACATAGACAAACTTAGTGTCACTAGTATGCCTCTACTTGACTAGCTCGTTAATCAAAGATGGTTATGTTTCCTAACCATGAACAAGGTCTTGCTATTTGATTAACGAGGTCACATCATTAGTTGAATGATCTGATTGACATGACCCATTTCATTAGCTTAGCACCCGATCGTTTAGTATGTTGCTGTTGCTATTCTTCATGACTTATACATGTTCCTATGACTATGAGATTATGCAACTCCCGTTTACCGGAGGAACACTTTGGGTACTACCAAACGTCACAACGTAACTTGGTGATTATAAAGGAGTGCTACAGGTATCTCTAAAGGTAGATGTTGGGTTGGCGTATTTCGAGATTAGGATTTGTCACTCCGATTGTCGGAGAGGTATCTCTGGGCCTTCTCGGTAATACACATCACATAAGCCTTGCAAGCATTGTGACTAATGAGTTAGTTGCGAGATGATGTATTACGGAACGAGTAAAGAGACTTGCCAGTAATGAGATTGAACTAGGTATTGGATACCGACGATCGAATCTCGAGCAAGTAACATACCGATGACAAAGGGAACAACGTATGTTGTTATGCGGTCTGACCGATAAAGATCTTCGTAGAATATGTATGAGCCAATATGGGCATCTAGGTCCCGCTATTGGTTATTGACCGAAGACGTGTCTCGGTCATGTCTACATTGTTCTCGAACCGTAGGGTCCGCACGCTTAAGGTTTCGATGACAGTTATATTATGAGTTTATGAGTTTTGATGTACCGAAGGAGTTCGGAGTTATCGGGGACATGACGAGGAGTCTCGAAATGGTCGAGACGTAAAGATCGATATATTGGACGACTATATTCGGACATCGGAAAGGTTCCGAGTGGTTCAGGTATTTTTCGGAGTACCGGGTAGTTACGGGAGAAGTAATGGGCCTTGATGGGCTTTAGTGGGAAGAGGAAAAAGGCTGCTGCGCCCCCCCTCCCCTCTAGTCCGAATTGGACTAGGGAAAAAGGGGCCGGCCACCTTTCCTACTCCTCCACTTCCTTCTCCCTTCATCCCCTCTTGGTGGACTCCTACTAGGACTTGGAGTCCTAGTAGGACTCCACACCTGGCGCGCCTCTCCTAGGGACGGCCTCCTCCCCCTTGCTCCTTTATATACGGGGGCAGGGGGGCACCTCTAGACACACAAGTTGATCCGTGAGATCATTCCTTAGCCGTGTGCGGTGCCCCCTGCCACCATATTCCACCTCGATCATATCGTTGTAGTGCTTAGGCGAAGCCCTGCGTCGGTAGAACATCAAGATCGTCACCACGCCGTCGTGCTGACGGAACTCCTCCCCGAAGCTTTGCTGGATCGGAGCCCGGGGATCGTCATCGAGCTGTACGTGTGCTAAGAACTCGGAGGTGCCAGAGTAACGGTGCTTGGATCGGTCGGATCGGGAAGAAGACGTACGACTACTTCCTCTACGTTGTGTGATCGCTTCCGCAGTCGGTCTGCGTTGGTACGTAGACAACACTCTCCCCTCTCGTTGCTATGCATCACCATGATCTTGCGTGTGCGTAGGAAAATTTTGAAATTACTACGTTCCCCAACAGCCACTGCGCGGTACTACCGTGGATGCCCACGGTACTACCGTTGATCCTGGAGCGGTACTACCGCAACCACACAGGCAGCCAGTCAACTGAGGCAGGAAAACGGAGGAAGCTCCAAGGAAGAAAGGAGGGGATAAAAGGAGACATGTACGTGATGATTCCACCCAAACCTTTCCAACGCGGACCCCCTCTTAATAGTATGGCTTTCCTACGAGTCAAATCCACCAAAAAGAAACGTAGAAAAGACGCCGTCTTCATCAGTCTTCGAGGGGCACCCAATCGTCTTGTGCCTAGCAGAGAAGAGTCTGGAAAGCTCATGGCACACGATTAGTCCACAAATGCGTTGTCATCAATCACCAAAACACTTAGGGATAAATATGACCTTACAATCTCCCCTTTTTGGTGGATTGATGACAAAACAGGATTTGCACAAGGAAAAATACTATTGAGTAAAAGCAAACCCCTCCTCTCTATAATATAGACGGGCTCCCTCTAAATGTGTGCCACCTAGATGAGCACGAATGCTAGGAACCGAGCTCCCCCTATATTATAGAGACAAGGCAAATTTATCACTAGACAAGATAGTACAAACATAAGATAACTTACGATAGATAGAGTGCTTAACTAAGATAGATAGAGTGCATATGTCTTACACCATATGGTGGAAAGGTTTCGGAAGCACAAACCGAACTAAAGCAAATGAGGTCCAAACGACAAAGCAAACAAAGCAAACAAACACACCAAACACAACGCAAATCCCTACACTCTCTCCCCCTTTGGCATCGAGACACCAAAAAGGCAGAGAGGACACCTACAGACACGGGGTGGCTCAGGCAGAGAAGTCGTCCCACTGCTCCTCGTGCTCCTCGTCAGACTCAGCAGCGGGGATAGTCTCCTCCATGTCATCCTCTGAACTGGTCCACTTGTAGCCCTACTTAGACATCCAGGCAGCCTCAGGAGTGATGACGTCCTCAGACCCGCCAAACACATCCTCTCCAAAGAGCCTCACCACCTTCTTGTCACGGCGGCGACTCTCCTTGTCAGCCATATGAGCCCTATACTGCCTTTCGCCTGCATGCAGAAGAGAGTCTTCATCTTGTCCTTCAGCTTCTTGGCCCATGATGGCTCAGAGGAAGAAGTGGTGGACCTGGCAGCACGGTCCTCAGCACGGTCCTCAGCAGCCTCCCCCTAACCAGCAGCCCTCCTAGCAGAAGATGCCTCAGCATGAGTAGTGGTGTTGGCCCAGTTGGGCTTGACGCGGAGGCAGATGGACTCATGGCGAATCCAGTCTGGAGCAAGGAACTCATCACCTGGATACGTCTTCTCCCAAGTGGTGGAGAGCAGCAGAAACAGATACGGTCCATAGATAGGAACCTTGCGTGTGAACACCGCAAACCGAAGCTCACACCACATGATGTGAGAGACATCAAGTGGCTGAGTCTGAGAAGTACGTGCCTCTGCACACAAGAGCAACATGTCCACTAGATATGCATGAACCTTGTCCTTGTCGCCAATGCGTGGGAACAAAGTGTTGCGGAAGATGCGATGCATGATATCCAGAAAAGAGTTCAACACCCAAGAAGACTTTCCATTGGGGAGTACCTTCTCAACAAGGAAGGGCTGAAGCAGGTTCTTGTTGGCAGACTCAGAGTTGGCATGGGGGCGGACGCCAACGGGGGTGTGAAGCCCATCATCAGGAATGTGCAGCAGATCCATGAACTCCTCCCATGTAGTAGACAGCTGACGGCCATTGGTCATCCAAGTCATCCTCCGCTCCTCCCTGGGATGAAAGTACACTGAGGCAAAGAACTGACAGATAAGCTCAGGGTCATAGTCAAGGTGAAAGGAGATCACCGGCTCAATAGCAAACTGCTCCACCAAGTCCAGAGCCTCTCCAAAATAGTCACGAAACTTGTCTTTCCACAGGTGATGCATATCTATCCACTTGACATCCACGTAGGTGTTCTGCTTGTTCTTGATCACATCCAGATAGATAAGAACCTGTTGCTTGGTCCAGAACATCTCGGTGCCTTTGAGGGTAGCCCGAGGATTCACATAGGGATTGATCCTCCGGCGCTCGACATACTCAGTGGTGGAGATCTCGTCCATGGCCTTAGCCGGTTCCTTTTGCTTGCTTGCAACGGACTTGACATTGCGCTTGGGGGCATTGGAGCCCTCTGGGGCTTCATCTTGAGGGTTGCGCAGACGCTTGGAGCCAGTGTCTCGACTGGGATTGGAACGGCGAGAGCCACCACCTGAGACACAGAACGCAAAAACACCCACAACAGCCAAGAGAGATTAATGCAAAGACCACAACAAAGGCAAGTGAAACAAGTAGAAACCGCACATGATACATGCCTAGAGAGAGATTTGATCCCTACGGTAGTACTGCCAAGAGCTGCAGAGCTAAGAGAGTAGTACGGCTCTTAGACGCGGTAGTACCGTGCAAGATCACGGTAGTACCGGGTGTAGGAGCGGTAGTACGACCTTAGCACCGCGGCCGGCGCGGTAGTACCGCGTCCGCGGAGCGGTAGTACCGCTCGGTACGGTAGTACCGCGCCTGACGGGCGGTAGTACCGCGAGAGCGGTAGTACCGCACATCGGGCACGGTAGTTCCGCACTGCATCAGATCTGAACAGGTTCAAATCAGAGAAAGCCCGCGAAACCACGGCGGTACTACGGTAGGACAAAGCTACCACAAGACAGCATATCAAGTATGTTTCCTACGCATCACGACTCTCCTACTTCCTACTCTTGCATAGATTTGGCCTAAAATCTCAAGAACAACAATTTTCTCCCCCAAAACCTAGAAGCAAGAGAACAACCAAGAAAAAGAGGGATCTGGGGAAAAACCTTGGTCCATGGCAAGAGGAAGTGGTGGGGAACGATCCCACCGGTCGGAATCCGAGGAGAGTGGCCGGAGACGGAGATCCGGTGAGGGCCTCCGGCGCCATTCTTGAGAGGGAGAGACGTGGAGAGAGAGACAATGAATGGGTATGGTGAGTTGTAACTCCCCTGCCCGAGTCAGAACCCCCACGCGCCCTTGACGGCGTGGTAGTACCGTGCCCAGACACGGTAGTACCGCATGGTGCGGTAGTACCGTGCTGTGGCGCGGTAGTACCGTGCGTCCCAAGCGGTAGTACCGCGCCCAGACGCGGTAGTACCGTGGGCTCAAGAAGATGCATGTTTCGAGCTCGAAAAAACTGGATCTTTGCACAAACTACTCCGAGCCAACACAACACCACAAGACCACGCAACACACAAAAACAGAAAGGCACACGACAAACGAACCAACCACGAGACACCACCTCTCCAAAAGAGAGGGCGGTGGCCGTAGCCACCTATGTTTGAGTCAATTGGTATGGCACCGCGAAGAATTATCCTTGGGTCCATGACCAAAACTCATCTTTGAAGCACAAGTACCATCAAAAATGGCTAATGTGAAAGACTTGATTGATTTATGCATAATGGGGGGAGGGAGAGTTCATCGAGAGAACATCACTCCCCCTATGTCCATGCCTACACCTAAATCGGACAACCCGTTGAGTATGGTGGGGTGTGCAAGGGTTCAAGCAACATTGCTTGAATCGATGATATTTAGCTCATGCCTTAACTCGCGAAATCTTGCTTCATCCAAGGGCTTCGTGAAGATATCTGCAAGGTTATCATGAGTGTTGACGTAGTTGAGCTCGATCTCTCCTCGCCTAATGTGATCCCAGACGAAGTGATACCGGATCTCAATATGCTTCGTCTTGAAGTGTTGCACCGGGTTGAGAGAGATCTTGATGGCACTTTCATTGTCACACCAAAGAGGCACTTTGTCACAAGTGACACCATAATCCTTTAAAGTTTGCCTCATCCATAAGAGTTGTGCACAACAACTACCGGCCGCAACATACTCCGCTTCGGTGGACGAGAGAGACACACAACTTTGCTTTTTGGAAGACCAACTTACCAAAGAGCAACCAAGGAATTGGCACCCTCCGGAAGTGGATTTCCTATCCACTTTGTCTCCCGCCCAATCGGAATCCGAGTACCCTACAAGCTTGAAGTTTGATCCTCTTGGGTACCATAAGCCAAAGTTTGGGGTATGAGCCAAATATCGAAAGATTCGTTTGACTGCCACATAGTGACTTTCCTTAGGTGCGGCTTGAAACCGTGCACAAATTACCACACTCAACATGATGTCCGGTCTAGATGCACAAAGGTAAAGCAAGGATCCAATCGTGGAACAATATACCTTTTGATCCACCACTTTACCATTGGAATCTAAGTCAAGTTGGCACTTGGTGGGCATTGGAGTGGAAGCCGGCTTGACGTCACTTAGCTTGAATCTCTTGAGCACGTCTTGAGTGTATTTGGATTGATTGATGAAGGTTCCTTCTCTTCTTTGCTTCACTTCGAACCCTAGAAAGAACTTCAACTCTCCCATGGAGGACATCTCGAACTTTGAGGTCATGAGAGCGGCAAATTCCTCATTGAAAGCTTTGTTAGGAGAACCAAAGATAATATCATCAACATATAATTGGCACACAAACAACTCCCCTTTGACCTTCTTAGTAAAAAGAGTGGGGTGGATTATCCCAACTTCAAAACCACGGTCTTGTAACAACACGGTAAGGTGGTCATACCACGCACGTGGGGCTTGTTTAAGGCCATAGAGTGCCTTATCGAGTTGATACACATGATCGGGAAAGTAGGGATCCTCGAACCCGGGGGGTTGCTTGACGTACACCAATTCATTAATGGGACCATTAAGAAAAGCACTCTTCACATCCATTTGATGTAACTTAAAGTTATGATGAGAAGCATATGCAATCAACATGCGAATGGATTCAAGACGAGCAACGGGAGCAAAGGTTTCACCATAGTCGATGCCCTCGACTTGGGAGTAGCCTTGTGCTACCAAACGAGCCTTGTTGCGAATGATAATCCCATGGGCATCTTGCTTGTTCTTGAATATCCACTTGGTTCCAATGACATTGTGGTTCCCCGTTGGCCTTGGCACTAATCTCCACACTTTGTTGCGCTCGAAGTTGTTGAGTTCTTCGTGCATGGCATTGAGCCAATCCGGATCTTCTAGCGCCTCATAGACCTTGTGGGGTTCCACACAAGAGACAAATGCGTGATGCTCACAATAATTTGCTAATTGTCTACGAGTGCTTACCCCTTAAGCTTCAAAGCACATTCGTCATGAGATGATCCTTGGTGGAGAGCTTGGAAGCAACCTTGGCGGCACGACGCTCTAATTCCTCCTCGGTGGTGAGTTGAGGAGCGGTTACTTGATCATCTTGAGCTCCGTCATGAACTTGTTCTTGATCTTGAACTTGCTCGGGGGAGAGAACTTGACCTTGGGTATCACTTGGTGTGTCCACACCGTCTTGAGTATGATCTAGCCCTTGGTCTTGTTCATAAGGTTGAGGGCCTTCACTTTGTTCTTCGGAAGCGTGTGGGCCTTGAGTTGGTGATGGCTCCACTTGAGTGGAGCATTGTCCTTCTCCTTCAGCCACAAGGGGTTCCTCAATGGGTAGGATGAAACCAACACCCATTCTTCTTATGACTTGAGGAGGAATTTCATCACCTACATCACAAGTGCCACTTTGCTCCACTTGGGAGACATTATTCTCATCAAACTCCATGTTACACGTCTCCTCAATAAGTCCCGTGGATTTATTGAGGACACGGTAAGCATGAGAGTTTGTAGCATAACCAAGAAATATGCCCTCATAAGCTCTAGCCTCAAATTTAGACAACCGAACACCTTTCTTGAGAATGAAACACTTACACCCGAATACCCGGAAGTACTTGAGGTTGGGTTTGTTACCGGTGAGTATCTCATATGGAGTCTTGTTCAAGCCCTTGCGGAGGTAGAGCTGATTGGATGCATGACACGCGGTGTTGATGGCTTCGGCCCAAAAGTTGTACGGAGACTTGAACTCCGCCATCATGGTCCTTGCCGCATCCATCAACGTCCGGTTCTTCCTCTCCGCAACACCGTTTTGTTGAGGGGTGTATGGTGCGGAATATTGATGCTTGATTCCCTCATCACTAAGAAATTCATCCAAGGTGTAGTTCTTGAACTCGGTGCCGTTGTCACTTCTTGTTGTCAAGATCTTGGCATTGTGTTGACGTTGTGCTTCATTTGCAAAGTCAATGACGGTTTGTTGGGTCTCGCTCTTCCTCTTGAAGAAATACACCCAGTGTACCTTGAGTAGTCATCCACAATCACCAAGCAATACTTCCTACCTCCAAGACTATCAAAGGATGGAGGCCCAAAGAGATCCATGTGAAGGAGCTCCAAAGGCCTCTTTGAATAAATGATAGTCGTGGGAGGGTGAGCCTTCTCATGTAGCTTTCCTTCGATACAGGTACTGCAAGCACGATCTTTAGCAAAACTAACATTCGTTAGTCCACGGACATGGTCCCCCTTTAGGAGACTTTGCAAAGATCTCATATTGACATGGGCTAAACGGTGATGCCAAAGCCATCCTACATCAACTTTAGCCATTAGGCATGTCGCGGTCTTAGTGGGTCGCTCCGAAAAGTTAATCACATATAGACCGTTCTCGACATGCCCAACAAAGGCTACTTTAAGAGTCTTGCTCCACAAGAGGGCCACGGTATTGATATCAAAGAAAGTGGCAAAGCCCATGATTGCAAGTTGACGAACGGAAAGTAAATTGTATGCAAGGGACTCAACAAGCATGACCTTCTCGATCGTGAGATCATGAGAGATGACAACCTTGCCAAGTCCCAATACCTTAGAAGATGAGGCGTCACCCCACTCGACATTGGTGGGCATAAATGGAACCTTGTGCACGTCCACCACCAAGTCCTTGCTTCCGGTCATATGATTTGTAGCTCCGCTATCGAGCAACCATGATCCACCACCGGAAGCAAACACCTACAAGAGATCAATGCTTGGTTTTAGGTACCCATTTTGTAATGGGTCCTTTGATGTTAGTAACAAGGGTCTTAGAAACCCAAATAGACCATTCAATGTACTCATGAATAGAACCAACAAATTTGGCATAAACGTGCCCATCACTAGCACGGCACAACACATAAGAAGGATTAAAATCGCCGGCTTTGTTGGGAGAGGTGACATTGCCCTTCTTGGCTTTTTTCTTCTTCTTCTCCTCGGGGACACTCTCTCCCGCCCTCACAAAGGTTTGCATGAGGGGAGGAGGTCGTTTGGTCTTGTCATTCTTCTTCTTGTTCTTGGAGTCGGGGACGTTGAAGGAAATATGCCCTAGAGGCAATAATAAAGTTATTATTTATTTCCTTATTTCATGATAAATGTTTATTATTCATGCTAGAATTGTATTAACCGGAAACATAATACATGTGTGAATACATAGACAAACAGAGTGTCACTAGTATGCCTCTACTTGACTAGCTCGTTGATCAAAGATGGTTATGTTTCCTAACCATAGACATGAGTTGTCATTTGATTAACGGGATCACATCATTAGGAGAATGATGTGATTGACATGACCCATTCCATTAGCTTAGCACTTGATCATTTAGTTTGTTGCTATTGCTTTCTTCATGACTTATACTTGTTCCTATGACTATGAGATTATGCAACTCCCGTTTACCGGAGGAACACTTTGTGTGCTACCAAACGTCACAACGTAACTGGGTGATCATAAAGGTGCTCTACAGGTGTCTCCAAAGGTACTTGTTGGGTTGGCGTATTTCGAGATTAGGATTTGTCACTCCGAATGTCGGAGAGGTATCTCTGGGCCCTCTCGGTAATGCACATCACTTAAGCCTTGCAAGCATTGCAACTAATGAGTTAGTTGCGGGATGATGTATTACGGAACGACTAAAGAGACTTGCCGGTAATGAGATTGAACTAGGTATTGAGATACCGACGATCGAATCTCGGGCAAGTAACATACCGATGACAAAGGGAACAACGTATGTTGTTATGCGGTCTGACCGATAAAGATCTTCATAGAATATGTAGGAGCCAATATGAGCATCCAGGTTCCGCTATTGGTTATTGACCAGAGACATGTCTCGGTCATGTCTACATTGTTCTCGAACCGTAGGGTCCGCACGCTTAAGGTTTCGATGATAGTTATATTATGAGTTTATGATTTTTGATGTACCGAAGGAGTTCAGAGTCCCGGATGAGATCAGGGACATGACGAGGAGTCTCGAAATGGTCGAGACGTAAAGATCGATATATTGGACGACTATATTCGGACATCGGAAAGGTTCCGAGTGGTTCGGATATTTTTCGGAGTACCGGGGAGTTATGGGAATACGGGAGAAGAAGTATATGGGCCATATTGGGCTTTAGGGGAGAGGGAGAGGCAGGCCGCGCGCCCCCCAAGGCCTAGTACGAATTGGACTAGGGGGAGGAGCTGCGCCCCCTCCTTCCTTCTCTTCCCTCTTCCCCTTCCTTGTCTCCTACTCCTAATACTTGGAAGGACTCCTAGTTGGACTAGGAAAGGGGGTATTCTACTCCCGGTGGGAGTAGGACTCCCCTAGGGCGCGCCATAGAGAGGGCCGGCCCTCCCCTCCTCCACTCCTTTATATACGGGGGCAGGGGGCACCCCATAGACACACAAGTTGATCTTCGTGATCGTTCCTTAGCCGTGTGCGGTGCCCCCTCCATGATATTACACCTCGGTCATATTGTAGCGGTGCTTAGGCGAAGCCCTGCGACGGTTGAACATCAAGATCATCACCACGCCATCATGCTGACGGAACTCCTCCTCGAAGCTTTGCTGGATCGAAGCCCGGGGAGCGTCATCGAGCTGAACGTGTGCCAAGAACTCGGAGGTGCCGGAGTAACGGTGCTTGGATCGGTTGGACCGGGAAGACGTACGACTACTTCCTCTACGTTGTGTCAACGCTTCCGCTTCGGTCTACGAGGGTACATAGACAACACTCTCCCCTCTCGTTGCTATGCATCACCATGATCTTGCGTGTGCGTAGGAAATTTTTTGAAATTACTACGTTCCCCAACAGTGGTATCAGAGCCTAGGTTTTATGGTTTGATGTTATATACACGAGTAGAACACAAGTGAGTTGTGGGCGATATAAGTCATACTGCTTACCAACATGTCATACTTTGGTTCGGCTGTATTGTTGGATGAAGCGGCCCGGACCGACATTACGCGTACGCTTACGTGAGACTGGTTTTACCGCCGTGCTATGCACACAGGTGACTAGCGGGTATCAGTTTCTCCAACTTTAGTTGAACCGAGTGTGGCTACGCCCGGTCCTTGCGAAGGTTAAAACAACACCAACTTGACAAACTATCGTTGTGGTTTTGATGCGTAGGTAAGATTGGTTGTTGCTTAAGCCCGTAGCAGCCACGTAAAACTTGCAACAAACAAAGTAGAGGACGTCTAACTTGTTTTTGCAGGGCATGTTGTGATGTGATATGGTCAAGACGTGATGAGATATAAGTTGTTGTATGAGATGATCATGTTTTGTGGAAGTTATCGGCAACTGGCAAACGCCTTATGGTCGTCTCTCTATTGCATAAGATGCAAGCGCCAAACAATTGCTTTACTTTATCGCTATGCGATAGCAATAGTTGCAAGAGCAATAGTTGGCAAGACGTCCACGTGACGACACATTGATATAGATCAAGATGATGGAGATCGTGGTGTCATGCCGGTGATGATAGAGATCATGACGGTACTTTGGAGATGAAGATCAAAGGCACAAGATGATCATGGCCATATCATGTCACATATTTTGATTGCATGTGATGTTTATCTTGTATACATCTTATTTTGCTTATTTCGACGGTAGCTTTATAAGATGATCTCTCACTAAATTTCAAGATAAAAGTGTTCTCCCTGAGTATGCACCGTTGCCAAAGTTCGTCGTGCCTAGACACCACGTGATGATCGGGTGTGATAAGCTCTACGTCCATCTACAACGGGTGCAAGACAGTTTTGCACACGCGGAATACTCAGGTTAAACTTGACGAGCCTAGCATATGCAGATATGGCCTCGGAACACTGGAGACTGAAAGGTTGAGCGTGAATCATATAGTAGATATGATCAACATAGTGATGTTCACCATTGAAAACTACTCCATCTCACATGATGATCGGACATGGTTTAGTTGATTTGGATCACGTGATCACTTAGATGATTAGAGGGATGTCTATCTAAGTGGGAGTTCTTAAGTAACATGATTAATTGAACTTAAATTTATCATGAACTTAGTCCTGGTAGTATTAGCATATCTATGTTGTAGATCAATAGCTCGCGTTGTTGCTTCCCTATGTTTGTTTTGATATGTTCCTAGAAAAAAACTATGTTGAAAGATGTTAGTAGCAATGATGCGGATTGGATCCGTGATATGAGGTTTATCTTCATTGCTGCACAGAAAAATTATGTCCTTGATGCACCGCTAGGTGACAGACCTATTGCAGGAGCAGATGCAGACGTTATGAACGTTTGGCTTGCTCAATATGATGACTACTTGATAGTTTAGTGCACCATGCTTAACGGCTTAGAATCGGGACTTCAAAGACGTTTTGAACGTCATGGACCATATGAGATGTTCCAGGAGTTGAAGTTAATATTTCAAGCAAATACCCGAGTTGAGAGATATGAAGTCTCCAACAAGTTCTATAGCTACAAGATGGAGGAGAATCGCTCAAGCAGTGAGCATGTACTCAGATTGTCTGGGTACTACAATCGCTTGAATCAAGTGGGAGTTAATCTTCCACATAAGATAGTGATTGACAGAATTCTCTAGTCACCATCACCAAGTTAGTAGAACTTCGTGATGAACTATAGTATGCAAGGGATAATGGAAAAGATTCCCAAGCTCTTCGTGATACTAAAATCGACGAAGGTAGAAATCAAGAAAAACATCAAGTGTTGATGGTAGACAAGACCACTAGTTTCAAGAAAAGGGCAAAAGGAAGAAGGGGAACTTCAAGAAGAACGGCAAGCAAGTTGCTGCTCAAGTGAAGAAACCCAAGTCTGGTCCTAAGGCTGAGACAAAGTGCTTCTACTGCAAAGGGATTGGTCACTGGAAGCGGAACTACCCCAAGTATTTGGTGGATAAGAAAGGATGGCAAAGTAAACAAAGGTATATTTGATATACATGTTATTGATGTGTACTTTACTAGTGTTCATAGCAACCCCTCAGTATTTGGTACTAGTTCAGTTGCTAAGATTAGTAACTCGAAACGGGAGTTGCAGAATAAACAGAGACTAGTTAAGGGTGAAGTGATGATGTGTATTGGAAGTGGTTCCAAGATTGATATGATCATCATAGCACACTCCCTATACTTTCGGGATTAATGTTGAACCTAAATAAGTGTTATTTGGTGTTTCCGTTGAGCATAAATATGATTTGATCATGTTTATTGCAATACGGTTATTCATTTAAGTTAGAGAACAATTGTTGTTCTGTTTACATGAATAAAACCTTCTATGGTCATACACACCAACGAAAATGGTTTGTTGGATCTCGATTGTAATGATACACGTATTCATAATATTGAAGCCAAAAGATGCAAAGTTAATAATGATAGTGCAACTTGTTTGTGGCACTGCCGTTTAGATCATATTGGTGTAAAGCGCATGAAGAAACTCCATGCTGATGGGATTTTGGAATCACTTGATTATGAATCACTTGATGCTTGCGAACCATGTCTCTTGGGCAAGATGACGAAAACGCTGTTCTCCGGAACAATGGAGCAAGCAACAGATTTGTTGGAAATCATACATACTGATGTATGTGGTCCGATGAATATCAAGGCTTGCAGCGGGTATCATTATTTTCTGACCTTGACAGATGATTTGAGCAGATATGGGTATATCTACTTGATGAAACATAAGTCTGAAACATTTGAAAAGTTCAAAGAATTTCAGAGTGAAGTGGAAAATCATCGTGACAAGAAAATAAGGTTTCTATGATCTGATCGCGGAGACAGATATTTGAGTTACGAGTTTGGTCTTCAATTAAAACAATGTGGAATAGTTTCACAAATTTGTGCCACCTGGAACACCACAGCATAATGGTGTGTCCGAACGTCATAGCCGTACTTTATTAGATATAGTGCAAATCTATGATGTTTCTTACCTATTTACCACTATCGTTTTTGAGGTTATGCATTAAAGACAGCTGCATTCACATTAAAAAGGGGCACCATCTAAGTCCGTTGAGACGACACAATCTGAACTGTGGTTTGGCAAGAAACCAAAGTTGTCGTTTCTTAAAGTTTGGGGTTGTGATGCTTATATGAAAAAGTTTCATCCTGATAAGCTCAAACCCAAATCGGAGAAATATGTCTTCATAGGATACCCAAAGGAGACTGTTGGGAACACCTTCTATCACAGATCCGAAGGCAAGACATTCGTTGCTGAGAATGGATACTTTCTAGAGAAGGAGTTTCTCTCGAAAGAAGTGAGTGGGAGGAAACTAGAAAACTTGATAAGGTAATTGTACCATCTCCCTTATTGGAAAGTAGTTCATCACAGAAATCTGTTCTTGTGACTACTACACCAATTAGTGAGGAAGCTAATGATGATGATCATGTAACTTCAGATCAAGTTACTACCGGATCTCGTAGGTAAACCAGAGTGAGATCCGCACCAGAGTGGTACGGTAATCCTGTTCTAGAAGTCATGTTACTAGACCATGACGAACTTGCGAATTATGAGGAAGCGATGATGAGCCCAGATTCCGCAAAATGGCTTGAGGCCATGAAATCTGAGATGGGATCCATGTATGAGAACAAAGTGTAGACTTTGGTTGACTTGCCCGATGATCGGCAAGCCATAGAAAATAAATGGATCTTCAAGAGGAAGACGGACGTTGATAGTAGTGTTACTATCTACAAAGCTAGAATTGTTGCAAAAAAAATTCGATAAGTTTAAAGGTGTTGACTACGATGAGAGTTTCTCACGCGTATCTATGCTTAAGTCTATCCGAATCATCTTAGCAATTGCCGCATTTTATGAAATCTGGCAAATGGATAAACAAAACTGCATTCCTTAATGGATTTATTAAAGAAGAGTTGTATATGATGCAACCAGAAGGTTTTGTCAATCCTAAAGGTGCTAACAAAATATGCAAGCTCCAGCAATCCATCTATGGACTGGTGCAAGCATCTCGGAGTTGGAATATACGCTTTGATAAGTTGATCAAAGCATATAGTTTTATACAGACTTGCGGTGAAGCCTGTATTTACAAGAAAGTGAGTGGGAGCACTACAATATTTCTGATAAGTATATGTGAATGACATATTGTTGATCGGAAATAATGTAGAATTATTCTGTAAAGCATAAAGGAGTGTTTGAAAGGAGTTTTCAAAGAAAGACTTCGGTGAAGCTGCTTACATATTGAGCCCCAAGATCTATAGAGATAGATCAAGATGCTTGATAAGTTTTTTCAATAAGTACATACCTTGACAAGATTTTGAAGTAGTTCAAAATGGAACAGTCAAAGAAAGAGTTCTTGGCTGTGTTACAAGGTGTGAAATTGAGTAAGACTCAAAGCCCGACCACAGTAGAAAATAAAAGAAAATGAAAGTCATTCCCTATGCCTCAACCATAGGTTCTATAAAGTATGCCATGCTGTGTACCAGATCTATTGTATACCCTACACTGATTTTGGCAAGGGAGTACAATAGTGATCTAGGAGTAGATCATTGGACAGCGGTCAAAATTATCCTTAGTGGAATAAGGATATGTTTCTCGATTATGGAGGTGACAAAAGGTTCTTCATAAAGAGTTACGTCGATGCAAGTTTTGACACAGATCTGGATGACTCTAAGTCTCGATCTAGATACATATTGAAAGTGGGAGCAATTAGCTAGAGTAGCTCCGTGCAGAGCATTGTTGATATAGATATTTGCAAAATACTTACAGATCTGAATATGACAGACCCATTGACTAAAATTATCTCACAAGCAAAACATGATCACACCTTAGTACTCTTTGGGTGTTAATCACATAGCGATGTGAACTAGATTACTGACTCTAGTAAACCCTTTGGGTGTTGGTCACATATCGATGTGAACTATGGGTGTTAACCACATAAAGATGTGAACTATTGATGTTAGATCACGTGGCGATGTGAACTAGATTATTGACTCTAGTGCAAGTGGGAGACTGAAGGAAATATGCCCTCGAGGCAATAATAAAGTTATTATTTATTTCCTTATTTCATGATAAATGTTTATTATTCATGCCAGAATTGTATTAACTGGAAACATAATACATGTGTGAATACATAGACAAACAGAGTGTCACTAGTATGCCTCTACTTGACTAGCTCGTTGATCAAAGATGGTTATGTTTCCTAACCATAGACATGAGTTGTCATTTGATTAACGGGATCACATCATTAGGAGAATGATGTGATTTACATGACCCATTCCGTTAGCTTAACACTTGATCGTTTAGTTTGTTGCTATTGCTTTCTTCATGACTTATACATGTTCCTATGACTATGAGATTATGCAACTCCCGTTTACCGGAGGAACACTTTGTGTGCTACCAAACGTCACAACGTAACTGGGTGATTATAAAGGTGCTCTACAGGTGTCTCCAAAGGTACTTGTTGGGTTGGTGTATTTCGAGATTAGGATTTGTCACTCCGAATGTCGGAGAGGTATCTCTGGGCCCTCTCGGTAATGCACATCACTTAAGCCTTGCAAGCATTGCAACTAATGAGTTAGTTGCGGGATGATGTATTACGAAACGACTAAAGAGACTTGCCGGTAACGAGATTGAACTAGGTATTGAGATACCGACGATCGAATGTCGGGCAAGTAACATACCGATGACAAAGGGAACAACGTATGTTGTTATGCGGTCTGACCGATAAAGATCTTCGTAGAATATGTAGGAGCCAATATGAGCATCTAGGTTCCGCTATTGGTTATTGACCGGAGACATGTCTCGGTCATGTCTACATTGTTCTCGAACCGTAGGGTCCGCACGCTTAAGGTTTCGATGACAGTTATATTATGAGTTTATGAGTTTTGATGTACCGAAGGAGTTCTGAGTCCCGGATGAGATCGGGGACATGACGAGGAGTCTCGAAATGGTCGAGACGTAAAGATCGATATATTGGACGACTATATTCGGACATCGGAAAGGTTCCGAGTGATTCGGGTATTTTTCGGAGTACTGGGGAGTTACGAGAATACGGGAGAAGAAGTATATGGGCCTTATTGGGCTTTAGGGGAGAGGGAGAGGTAGCCCCCCCCCCCCAAGGCCTAGTCCGAATTGGACTAGGGGGAGGGGCTGTGCCCCCTCCTTCCTTCTCTTCCCTCTTCCCCTTCCTTGTCTCGTACTCCTAATACTTGGAAGGACTCCTAGTTGGACTAGGAAAGGGGGAATCCTACTCCCGGTGGGAGTAGGACTCCCCTAGGGCACACCATAGAGAGGGCCGGCCCTCCCCTCCTCCACTCATTTATATACGGGGGCAGGGGCACCCCATAGACACACAAGTTGGTCTTCGTGATCATTCCTTAGCCGTGTGCGGTGCCCCCCTCCATGATATTACACCTCGGTCATATTGTAGCGGTGCTTAGGCGAAGCCCTGCGACGTTTGAACATCAAGATCGTCACCACGCCGTCGTGCTGACGGAACTCCTCCCCGAAGCTGTGCTGGATCGAAGCCCGGGGAGCATCATCGAGCTGAACATGTGCCAAGAACTCGGAGGTGCCGAAGTAACGGTGCTTGGATCGGTTGGACCGGGAAGACGTATGACTACTTCCTCTATGTTGCGTCAACGCTTCCGCTTCGGTCTACGAGGGTACGTAGACAACACTCTCCCCTCTTGTTGCTATGCATCACCATGATCTTGCGTGTGCGTAGGATTTTTTTTGAAATTACTACGTTCCCCAACAGATGTACCCAACCCCTTCCTTCGCCACACCTCCCTTTTGGTTGATCAAGAGATCGTTGAGGTTCTTCTTGCCTTGTATGCAAGTCGCAAGACCTCTCTCAAGTTGCTCCTTCAACTTAGCATTTTCCTCAACAAAATGTATATGCTCACAACACGGGTTAGTAGCATTTGCATTATCAATTAAAACCATATGAGGAAAAGTTGCTTTCTCCTTAGTTAGCTTCACTTGGAGTTGATCATGAGAATCCTTGAGACTAGCGTGAATACCCTTCAAGGCCTTGTGGGCCTTGTCAAGTATATCAAACTCCTCTTTGAGTCTAGCAAGATCAACCCTGAGTTTGGCCTTCTCGGAATTTAGCACACGAGAAACAACGAGGGCATGATCATAATCTTTCTCTAACTTAGCATGATCAACGTTGTGTGACTCCTCAAGAGCCAAACAAAGACCACGCTCTTACTCAAGAGCATTGGAAAGATCCGAAATCTCATCGGCATAGTCACGACTATGCCCTTCCATCTTCGAGATGGTGTCTTCGTGAGCCTCGATCATGTCATTGGCCTCACCAAGTTGTTCCAAGAGAGCAACAAAGTGCTTCTTGGATTTTCCCTTGAGTTTTCCCATAAAGGCCTCAAACTCGTTAGCCTCCACATTAGCTCCCTCAACTTCATTAATGCTATCCGTTGGGGAAGGATGATTAAAGGTAGTCTTGATATTGGAGGTTACCTTGGTGGCTTTAGCCATGAGTCACTTGGCGGTGATGCTCTCGTTGGGTGAGTCGAAGAGAGACACTCGTGACGTTGTTGCAATGGCAACGGAGGCCATGGCAACCGACTCATCATCTTCATCATCGTCATCATCCTCATTGTACTCTTCTTGCACAACCAAGGCCTTGGGAGGATTCTTCTTGGTGAAGTTGTTCTTGTTGGGGAACGACTTGGCCTTGTCCTTTCGGATGAGTTTGCCACCATTGTCTTCCCTCTTCTCATACGGGCATTCTGCAACGAAATGACTCACGTTGCCGCAATTGTAGCAAGTCCTTACACATTGCTTGCCCCTTGTGCCACTCGAGTTGTTTTTGCTAAAGTTGGGCCTCGAGTTTTTCTTGCTCCAAAATTGCCTTGAAGCAAGTGCCATATGTTCATGATATGCATACTTCGTATCTTCGGGGTTGCTCTCCTCTTCTTCCTCTTCTTCTTCTTCCACGGTGAGCTTGGCCTTCAATGCAAGGTTAGGCTTCTTTGCCCGTTGAGAACGGAGCACCACATTGTCGGTGGTCTTGTCCAAAATGTTCATGGCCACAAACTCATCCAATACTTCGCTTGAGGTCAAAGTGTGGAAGTCCGGTCTTTGGCGAATGACGGAGGACATGGCCTTATGGTAGGGCATCATTGCCTTGAGGATTTTGCGCTTGATCCAATTGTCATCCGTGTCCTTGCTCCCGTGATCTCGTAGTGAGACCGCGAGTTTGGTGACTCTCCGATAAAGCTCACGAGGTTCTTCATCTTCCTTCATTGCAAACTCATCGGCCTCATCTTGTACCACTTCATAGTTGGAGCGTTGAATGCTTGCACTTCCCCGGTAGAGAGACACGACACAATGCCATGCATCTTTGGCCAAGGCGAAGGGACGAAGATGAGGTAGGTCTTCGGGTGGAATTGCATCTTGAATGATGAAGAGAGCATTCTCATTGAATTGATTGTCCGCGGCTTCTCGAGGAGTGAAGTTTCTTGGATCATGTGGATAGAAACCTTCTTCAATGATTCTCCAAAGGTTAGTGTTCACATGATTTAAATGACGTTTAAAGCGGTAAACCCAAGAATCAAAATCCTCATTTTTCACAATCTTAGGGGAAGGACTGGCATGATTCAAATGAGTGGAAGGAACCGGTCCACCATAAACAAGTGGTGGTTCCACATGGGCAAAAATGACGGTGCCATTCTTGCCACTAGAAGAAGGAGCCTTTTCACTACTAGCTTCCCCCTTGTCGGGGATAGCATCCGACACCTTGTTGGCGGGATCCCCCACTTAATCGGTGCGGTTGATAGTTTAAGCCCCTCAAGAAATTTAGTAAACATGCTTTCAACTTCGGTCGTCATGGAGGTTTTCAATGTCTCCAAGGCTACATTGAACTCCTCACGAGAGACCGAAGTTCCCCCATCACCCGTAGACGAGATAGGATTCACACCGGAGTGTTCCTCCGCTCCGTCTACGGTATCAACCATACTCTTCGGACGGTAAAGTCCTTAATAAAGAGACGAGGCTCTGATACCAATTGAAAGGATCGATATGGTTGACTAGAGGGGGGGTGAATAGGCAACTAACAATTTTTAGCTTTTCTTTAGCAATTTAAACTTTGCATCAAAATAGGTTGTCTAGATATGCAACTAGATGAGCAACCTATATGATGCAACACGAATAGGAACACAAGCAAGCAAGATATATGAAACAAATAAGCTACACAAGTAAAGGCACGAGATAACCAAAAGTGGAGATGGTGGAGAGGAGGATGTGTTGCCGAAGTTCCTTCCCTTTGAGAGGAAGTACGTCTCCGTTGGAGCGGTGTGGAGGCACAATGCTCCCCAAGAAGCCACTAGGGCCACCGTAATCTCCTCACGCCCTCACACAATGCGAGATGCCGTGATTCCACTATTGGTGCCCTTGGAGGCGGCGACCGAACCTTTACAAACGAGGTTGGGGCAATCTCCACAACTCAATTGGAGGCTCCCAACGACACCACGAAGCTTCTCCACAATGGACTATGGCTTCGCGGTGACCTCAACCGTCTAGGATGCTCAAACACCCAAGAGTAACAAGATCCGCAAGGGATTAGTAGGGGGAATCAAATATCTCTTGGTGGAAGTGTAGATCGGGGCCTTCTCAACCACTCCCGAGCAAATCAACAAGTTTGGTTGGCTAGGAAGTGAGATCGGGCGAAAATGGAGCTTGGAGCAATAATAGAGCTTTAATGGTGGAAGAGGTAGGTCAACGGGGAAGAAGGAGATCCTTTATATAGTGTGTGGAAAAGATCCAACCGTTACCCACCAACCAGCCCGCGGCCAGCGGTACTACCGCGCCTGGCCAGCGGTACTACCGCAAGGCCGCGCGGTAGTACTGCTTGCAACCAAGCGGTACTACCGCACGGCAGTGCGGTACTACCGTACCACCCCACGGTACTGCCGCGACCCCAGCCAGGGAAACAGACGCAAGCTGGGGCGGTACTTCCGCACGCGCGGTACTACCGCGCCCCCAGTGCGGTACTACCGTAGGGCAAAAAGTCCCGATAGGGGAAAGGGGAACTTCCGTGCATACTTCCGCAAAAGAACGGAAGTAGCAAAAACTCGACACAGTAGTACTGCCGAGGGGCGGTACTACTGCCTGACCGCCTAGCGCGGTACTACCGCACGGCGAAAGCGGTACTACCGCGGCAGGTGCGGATGTAAAAAATTACATCCGCTCCTACTACCGCAAACGGGCGGCACTAGCCTGGTAGGCAGCGGTAGTACGGCTCCAGGGGAGCGGTACTACCGTGAGCACCAGCGGTACTACCGCGCCACTGCGCGGTACTACCGTGGATGCCCACGGTACTACCGGTGATCCTGGAGCGGTACTACCGCAACCACACAAGCAGCCAGTCAACTGAGGAAGGAAAACGGAGGAAGCTCCAAGGAAGAAAGGAGGGGATAAAAGGAGACGTGTACGTGATGATTCCACCCAAACCTTTCCGACGCGGACCCCCTCATAATAGTACGGCTTTCCTACGACTCAAATCCACCAAAAAGAAACGTAGAAAAGACGCCATCTTCGTCAGTCTTCGAGGGGCACCCAATCGTTTTGTGCCTAGCAGAGAAGAGTCTGGAAAGCTCATGGCACACGATTAGCCCGCAAATGCGTTGTCATCAATCACCAAAACACTTAGGGATAAATATGACCTTACAATCGTCGTCTTATGCGACAGCGACGACGACGACGACGCGCCGCCGCCTGTTCACCATGGCGACGCCGGGCAGGGGTCCAGCAGGGGCACCCGCGTCAAGGAGGAGAAGGCCGACGACGACAATGGCGGCGACGGCGGCGACGACTTCAGCCTCTTTCTTTTTTTTAGATTAGGTTAATGTAATGTTTGGACGAATTTCACCGAAATTTGCCATGTTTGGCCGAAATTTAACTAGTTTTTATCATAACTTCGCCGAACGTTCTTTTTTTTGTTTTTTAATACATGCCTGGGGGCGGCCCTGGGGCCGACGGCTGGGGACCGACTCGCCCCCAGGGCCATTTTTTGCGCCGGCTCACCCCCAGGCGGCGCTTTTAGACGCCCCTGGGGGGCCAACGGCTGGAGATGCCCTAAGTGACATAACCTTATTTGTAGTTAGCATTTGTTATTCTGAACTGTACATGCTATTAGCTAGTTTCGTAGAATTGTTCATAGAACCTTATAGTATAACATAAATTATGTTTATTGTTACTAATTTTATTTCATGCGCCCTATTACTTATCCATTTGCTTGTATGTGTATGAAAAGCATGAAATTCATAAATTTAATGCTACACCCAACATGGATTCTAAAGCAAATTAAATATTTTGATTTCTATGCCTTTGTGGAAGGAAATTAGTTGACTTTTTTTAGGAGACGGAAATTAGTTAACTAACTTGTTATCATCTTTTTTATAGCCACTTCTTAGTGAAATTTAAGCATTCACACACACACACACACACACACACACAGAGAGAGAGAGAGAGAGAGATATACTACTACTACTACTAACTAGTAAACATGCACGTGCAACGCACGTCTCAACTATTGCACATAAATTCATGTGATATATATTTTGAGTATGGATTTAAAAAAATCAAAAAATTGAAGACATCACAATGGAGAAACCAGAGAACAACAATATGCATTATTAAAGCACACCACTAACTCAAATTGCCTATTCGAGTTTCGAAGTGAAAGCACAAGTATGTCTAGTTACAAGGAAACATATTAAAAAAATGTTACATGTCACTAAAAGTATTATTCAGAAGTCCCAAATCCCGTTTCTCTGGCCCCCATGAACGCTTACGCTAAACTCTAACGAAGTCGTTCAGCAACTGTCATTGACTATTTATCCTCCTCATGTTTTCTCCAATACCAAGGGCAGCTATCACCACAAAAAAAAAATCCACTCAGAAATGAAAATTCGGGTGGAGTAAAAAGTTTAGGTATATATTAGACAATGGTAGCATGTCAACA
Organism: Triticum monococcum; assembly: GCA_034509565.1. Taxonomy (NCBI): domain Eukaryota; kingdom Viridiplantae; phylum Streptophyta; class Magnoliopsida; order Poales; family Poaceae; genus Triticum; species Triticum monococcum. The sequence continues at coordinate 446,423,299 of CM067845.1, forward strand.
CATAGTGCGATGCATGTTTAGATAGTTAAGAGATTATATTTATATGGGCATGAAATTTCATTGAAGGAAAAATAATTGAACCCAATTTAAATAACCTATATAAATACTTCTAAAAAAAGGCTTCCAAACAAACACTAAGAATTGCTCTATTCTTCAGGTCGCAAGTATTCTGAAATACAATTGAATCAGAACTCTAAAAAGTTCAGTAATGTTGAAGACAAAATGTTGATCTGAAAATGTGCCAATTTGGTTATTCAGAAATTGTGTTCCTACAATAGCAGCATACATAGATGAATAGCACGATAGCATCCTTATTCAGGTTACATTATTCAAAAATCTCTCACCACCAATTACTCGCTTCAGATTGTTGTCAAGCCCATGGATGCCGCTGATGCTTGAAACAAACAGATATAGCAGCCATGTCTGCAAGATGGCATGTTGAACTAAAATGTGGATAAAGCAAAAAAAGATTATGATATGTTGAGTGAACTCAAAATAAATAATAACAAAGCCAAGGCACATAAAAATAGATGGTTGTATCACAAAGTATGACCCAAGATGAGGCAATAGAAAAATTAACGTTCAGGCAATATAAACCCCGGGAAGAGAAACTTAGCTTACCTAAAAGAAAAGTTAAGCACATGAATTTACCAAGATGAAATTTGGAGCTATGACCATTAGCAAAATCTGTATACATTAGAAATTTCACACATTCATGTTGGCACAAGCTACGGTAGCAATAATTTATAGGCACTGGAGCATGCTGATAAAAATTAAAGGTAGTACGGTAGAACAAAGGTAAGGACGTAAGGTGAATAATTTTTAGAAGAAATGGTTTGGTGCAAAGGTCATATTAGTCCATTGAGTAACTGCATTAACAACCTCCAGATTCTATCAGTCATGGACTAACAACTATAATGAATAACGCCGCTCCCCCCCCCTCCCCCGCGTCGTCTCCTCTGAGGCGACTCGGGGGGCCAACCCTAGCCGCCGCCACCTAGTCCCCCCTCCCTCCCTCCGCCGCCACCTAGTCCTCCCTCCCTCCCTCCGCCGCCGCCAGAGGTGGCCAGCGGCGCGGCCGCTCGGCACCCATGAAGGTGGCGGCGGGGACCTCGGCGGATCCACCCTTCATGGACAGCCTCGGCATTCGGGGCGGCGGCCCCGGGCGGCGGCCAGCGGCGTGGCCTGTGCGGCGGGCGGCGCCGCAGGGTGCAGGTGGGCCGCCTTCCCGGCCGCGCGGGCGGCGTGGAGGCGGCGGGCGTCGGCGGCTGCAGGAGCTTCCCGTAGGCCGGCTGAACCTTGGAGAATCGGCGTCCACAACCTCGATCTGCTCCGATCCGCGCCGCCCCTGCTCCTGGTGGTTCCGGCCGCCGTTTTCTGGATGGCGGGTGTGCGGATCTGGTGGTTGGGTGCGGATCTGGGGGAAACCCCTGGCCGGCGAGGCGGCCACACTGAAGATGTCGCCTTTGGACGTCGTTTTCCTTGCTGAAGGCTTCGGTGGGCTTCCTGCACCTCCCACCCCACCCAGCAGCTCAGGTGAAAGCCTCAGTTCCTCGATTCATGGCGACGACGGCACCTTGGTGGCGTGATCCTTCCTGAAGGCGTTGTCAGGGAAGTGCTCAAGTGGTGGTGGAGTTGGTGGTGGTTCGACGGCGGATTGTATTGGTCTGATCTTCATCTTCGGCAACTTGCTCGGGTCCAGGTGTGGAGGGCTTCAACCACTGGTGCGAGGGGATCGGGGTCCCTCTCTCGTGCCATGGGCTATGGAGACTCCTATCCTTGACCGATGTGTGGTGCTGCATACTCTTGGCCTTCTCCGGGGTTTTTCAGCGCCTTCGTTTTGACAACTCGCGTCCGGTGCTCTGCCTTGCTGCTGCCGGCAACAGTGACTGGGTGTTCGGCTCCCCGTTTCGTGTGGGTGTGTTCCTGGTGCCTCCTTTGGCTGCATGGGAATTCTGATCTGGGTTCTAGGGTGAACCACTCTGCAGGCCGCCGGTGCAGCATCCGTCGAGCCCGGGTGAAAGGGTAGGGGGCCTTTGCGGAGGCGGAGTCAGGTCATGTGTTGCCCCTGTTTTCCCTCTGGTGACAGTCAGTGACACAAAACATGCACGGTGGTGCCTTCCTCCCATAGCCTTAGTAGGTTAGCTGGTTTCGGCATAGCGGCGTTCGATGACATTGTTCTATGCCTTCGAGTTGTTCTACCGAGCACAATGTATCTTCTTTTCTGCTCTTTGTTTTCTTGTTGTAAGTGGCAGTCATGTAATCTTGGCCGGTTGATGGCTTTGTTAATTCAAAGCCGGGCTCTTCTTGAGCCTTCTTTCTAAAAAAAACTAACAACAATAATAACACCCACTGGGTAGTGGCTAGATAAGTAAGAAGAGGCAAACCTGAAAGAGTGTCGCGGAGCCACGGGGATGTCCTTGGAAGAACTGGTTGTTGGGAGCATCCATCCAATCACAAACTTCCTATTAATTGATAAAGCTTTCACCTCTGTACGTAGGCCATATTCACTTGCAGTGGTAAAAAAACAGAGGAAACAAGTAAGCACATTCTAATCTACAGTACTCACATTACAGTCCACTGTTTAAAGCCCTCAACTTTGACAGGAAACAACTAATTCCAGTAAGCACATTTTGAATATTTAAAAAGTTATAAATGGATATAAAAGAAACTGCAAATTAGGTGACAAATAAGAAAAATGTTACATGCCATCGACACATCGCATGCTCTATATTGTGTCATTTCATTACCAATGTTGGCTGCAGAACAAGAAAAAAAACAGAGAAATTGAAAATGATATATGTTCAAAGGAGATGAGTAATACAGTCTATAATTCTATATCATGTCCAATTTTGTCATATATGCATGAAGCATATAGTCCAAACCCCAACTTCAGTTGCCCAAAAGTAATCTAAATTTGATTTTTGTCACGACAAGAATTATAGTACCTCTTATATCAGATCAAAGATAAATAAGTTCTAGAATACTCACTGGTAAACTGTTGTAGATGCATTAATGAAAAACAAAAATTAATTTGCAGGGTTATAATACAGTGATAGAATAAAGTTTTTTTGAGCAGAACTGCATGAATATACACCACACCTCCTCTAACTTCCAAGTGATTTCCAGGCTTGCCCCCAACTCAGCTGACAGCATATGTGAATCTTTGGGGAAAATACCATACATAAACACGAAAAATAGTACCATGATTGGCAATGCAAGTCGTACATATGAATTTGCTAGGCCAATAAACAAGTATGGAAAGTAGATGATATTGTAAACAAATTTCAACATCGATTCTCCGCGAACATCGTCTTCACAAATTTCACAAACCTGAACATTTACAACTGATGTGTCTAGATTTGTTTACTACAAATAATATACCCATTCCTTGTTATCTTTATATAACTTTCTAATGCTTTCTTTCAGTGTAACAACTAACACATAGTAAATTTACTACCCCCGTCCGCCTCCTTGTGCCTACTCCTTCTGCATCTCCAGGCTACCAAATTTGATGTAGACAATCAACTGCAAAGTTCCAACTCCCTTCTTCAAAATCTATTTGGCCAGAATCTATCTAGCTCCTGGGCATGGTTTCTTTTGGTAGATATTTGTCACTTTTAACCTTTTACATATGTATACATGGTATATCATTGGACATGGTATAACGATATTCACCAAAGATACGTGTTAATGTTCTTAACTCTCTTCCTTCTAACTGGCATAATGTGAGAAAATGTGCATGGTTCAGAAAAGTGATTCTTCCCTGGGAAACTTTACTCCATATCTAAAACCAACATCAGTGTTCCAATACATTGAGTATCATTTCTTACTTATATCATTCTGTGATGTAAGCTTTTCAATTACTATATGTCAGTACAGTCTTCGTTCTGAACCATGTCCAGGAAAAATCCAACGCCTTGGATAGCTTAGAACTTAAGTAAATCATTCACACTGTATGGGATGCCTTGTATCTCTGGCTGGACGTTTAATTGATCTGAGGTCCTTTCCCAAAACAAAAAGGAGATAGCAGCCATCACAGAGAGGAGGGATGTAGTTCAGCCAAATAAGTTAACATTCTTTCTTAGTTCAGATAAACATGCTCTAGTCTTGAACGACATTAGCTAAGAAGAAGTAGTATAGCAAAGAAAACATGGGCAATCAACGTAGCTTCTTCAGGTGATACGAAGTAGGTATAGATAATAGCAAGATCTGTGCCTCTAATTTTTTTTAGCAAGGTCGGACGTGTGGAGTAAATTATCAAGCACATAACTGAACATATATATAACAAAAATAGCAAGACCGGACATTTGGGGTGAATTAGCAAGCACAAAATTGAACATAAATATTTTCTCCTTATTAATGATGATTGCTTACGGGAAAGGATATGCCTGTCCTCAACGCTCAAATTGGTGAGGGATTCGTTGCAGAAAGAGATCCACTTGCGTGTCGTGGGAAGCGTGTAGCGGACGCACGTTGTGGGGAGGCAGAGCCGACGCGCACCGGCAACGGCCAGGGGCGGAGGGGGGCTGCTCACGCTTGCGGCGGCGGAGAAGAGGACCGGCTGGAGGCGGACGGCGGGCGGCGGCAGAGGATGGCCGGGCGGCAGCGGAGGATGGAGGCCCGGCCGTGGAGCAGCGGCGGAGGAGGGCGAGGATGGGCGGGCGGCGGAAGGCGGCAGAGGCCCGGCCGTGGAGGCGGCAAACGGCGGCGGAGGCTTGGCCGTGGAGCGGCGGCGGAGGCTTGGCCGTGGATGGGCGGGCGGCGGCCGGCGGCGAAGACCCGACCATGCTCTGGTCGTTGGGAGGAGGAGGTGCGGGGTGTGGGAAAGGTCGTCGTGTGGGGGTTCGTGCGTGCGTGCGGCGGGCAAAGGTCGTGGTGCGGTGGGTTTTTTCGGAACGGGTTAACCCAATGGCATTGGTGGGTAATTAAAGTATAAAACGTGTTTGATGTTTTGGAGGAATATAGGCCTTCAGATTGCAGGTTTGGATGAATAGGATGACTAATTCTCCGCCCTCTCTTTCTTTTATAGGGATAATAATAGATAAACAATCAAACATGATCTTCTTTAAGCACATCTTATAAAATGTACACAAACCCGTTATAACTTATAACCGTACGATTAGGCCCATTAATCCTCTTAATTTAATCTAACAGCCAGCCTAAATTTAGTCCCTTCTCTCGTGTGTACTTAGTAATTTAAGTTGGCTGAACATTCTTCACCGAGAGGAAATTTCAGCCCCACTTGCGCAACCGCATCGCCTGTAATCACGCAAGGCCCAAAAAAGAATCTGATCTAAATTACCCTCGGATAATCACGCAACGCATCCCTGTAATCACGCACCCTCATGCTTTACACTAACCCACCATCCCTACGCTCCCTGCCTGCCGCTGACGCACCGCCCATGGAGCAGGAGCCGCAGCGACCCCGGCCTCATGTCGTGCAGCCCGCAACATATTGCGCAACGAGCCGCCGCGCCGCCGCGCCGTCGAGTGAGCAGGACGCGACCCCAGCCTCGTGCTGTGCAGCCCGCAGCATGCCGTGCAACGCGCCGCCGCGCCGTCGACTGAGCAGGAGCCGCCGCGACGCCGGCCTCGTGCCGTGCAACCCGCAGCATGCCGCGCGCCGCGCCGTCGAGTGAGCAGGAGCCACCGGCGCTCGTACACAATAAGCAGACACCCATGCAGCTGGATGGATTTTTCCTTGAGGAGCACACACACCTATGAAAACTGCAAGCCGCCGGCTTGCTTGATCGGTAGCACGACTCAACGGAACACGCACGCGAACACAACCGTTTTCATGACCGAGCGTGTCTGTGGAAGCCAAATCTCCTACCCAGGCCATTCTCTGCGAGACCGGCGAAGACAGCTTCAGCCTCCCCGCCTCCCCGCCAAGGATGGAATCACGGAAAGATCTGCTTCATCGAAACCGTGTCCGCGAGGACGACGGGCAGGTACATACATACATATACCCAAGGTCGATGTTGGCCGATGCTTGTGGTTGCAATTTCATATCCTGGCCGGTGATGTATTGATGCTCATGGTGAGCCATGGAATAATAACCGGGAACTCTTCATCTCTATGTCATACTGGATGAATCCTTGTAAGTAATCTCTTTTCCCTACCCCTTCTTATATTTATACTGGAAATTCAAGTGTGGTTCAATGCAATTTAGTTTTTCGTTCCATCTGACAATTCAGTTGTACTATTATTGATTTGGACAATTTTCAGAAATTTTAACCCCTCTTTTGATTTTTGGATTCCTCAATCATTCTTAATTATTTAATGTCAATATGAGGTACATTTGTTCCCAACATTATACATGAGAAATGTTAGTTGACCACTTTGGTTTGTTCATGATCTATTCTAAAGATAGATTATTAGCGGTGCAATATCTTTGTTGGTTCAATCAAATAGTTCAGCCGGGATCGTTCTTACCAATATTTAAGCCAACTTCAATTTTTACCCTGTTCGGTCATTTTGAATTATTTAGTTCTAGATATTTTACTTTTCGCATAAGATGAGGCCCCATTCTATTTTATTTTATTTTCTTAGGTAAAATTTCTTAATAACTACAAGATGTTCCATGTGTGTGAATTGCACTTTAGCTAAAAAATGAGATAGCAAGGTGCAGAGGAAATGTGAGAAAAGTTATACATAAACCAAAGAACTTGTCATTTCTCTTTGCTTTACAAGTTTGCAATTTGTACTATGCTTTATTTTCACTATAACGCAAAATTTATAGTGTTTCAGGTCAATGGTAAATCGAGTCATGAAAGAAACTATAGTGGCCAGAATTTGTAGCCCTTAGCATACAGGTACGTAGTGAAACCACAAGTTTGTCTATTGGCATACCTTTTGCTGAATGCATGATGTGCTCACACAATTTTGGACAGCATAGGGATCATACGATTACTTATAGGGGACTATACGAAGAGAGGATTATGTTGGTGCAAATAAGCCATGCTCTACAGTGATGACCAGCGTGAGCGCGCTCAGGTCGAGTCCGTGGCGGGCGTGGGCACGGTGGTGATCGGCGTGAGTGCGGCCAGATCAAGTACGTGCCATGTGTTCGTGTGTATGTCGGTCGAGGCCGAGTCAAGCCTGTTTTGTGGCTAGGCGTGTGAGCGTGAGGTGTCTGGAGTTGTGGGCGATCAGTTGAGCCAGCCGCAACGTACACGCTGCAACACATCGCGTGCGCGGCCTGGGCAAGCGAGCCGCTAGGCGTGCGTACGTAGCGGAGGCTCGTGTGGGGGCTAGTCCAGCAGCTTCAAAATCGGCGGCATCAACGAGCTGCATGCATGCATGAGTTGTTAGCTGGATGAGGTTTGTTAGCTAGCTTAGCGCGTGGAGTTAGTGGCCGGGTAGTGTGTGTGCGTCCGTGTATAAACACCCCATGTACTGATCGACCGGATGTGTGGTATGTGCCCATCGTAGTTCAAGTTGCAGAAAATAGAAGAGGTCGTGCGTGTGGCACTGTTCATCGGCTTGGCGCCGTTTTTGCGTTGAGGAGTTGGTGCGCCGAAAAAAATTGTGTGCTCCTTTCCACCTTCGTCTGAGCAAGTGTGAGAGAGAAAGGGCTATCCAGGGTTAGTCACAACAGATTAGTGATACTTACTTGCATATACATGCACCGGCATGCACGGTGATCATATGGCATGATGCACGGCGTTCCACCGAAAACACCGGGTGGTCGTTGAGTATACCTGGTACATTTACTATATCCCTATAAAAGCACCACAGAGAGTAAATTGCACAAAACCACCACATTGAAGATAAGGTTTGCGAAAACCACTACAATACATTTTTTTTTAGAAAACACCGTGTCTTCCGTAATCTTTTTGCAGAAAGCACTGATCGGCGGATCGGGGTCAGTTAAGTGAGTTTATGACAGGCGGGGCCCTTTTTTGCGCACGTGGCACCGTCGGCCGTCCCGACAGCCATTAGACGGCGTTTGACGGCGCCGTTCCCTCTGTTTGATGGACTGGTCAAAAGCACCTGTCGGTGCTGCCCCCACTCCACACTCCCCACTCTGTCTTGCTCCTCTGGTTTGCTCGCCGCACCCGTCGCTGCGTCGCCGCGCCCCCACCGCGTCACCGCGCCCTCGCCGCGTCGCCATGGTGTCCTGGAGCGATGAGTCCGATAGCAGCGAGCACACCGTGGAGTACGTCAGCTCAGGTTCTGACGACGGCAGAATGAAGGTAAGTTCAGATTTTTAGGGTTAGGGTTTGTGATTTGGGGGATTTCTTGAATGAGCTTGTTTGCTGACATGTGGATCAAATGTCTGATATTCCTATGCACTACAGATCTCTGCTACCACTGAAGACTCCGATTTCGAGGGACCTGAAACGGAGTTGCTTGTTCTCTGCAATGAACATCAGAAGGTCGCTGAAAGGCATGTTGCTTTCGAAGGAATCCACACTGGTAGGAGGTTTCTTTGCTGTGCTGAGAAGGTATATTGTGATTTAGAGGCAGGCATTGCAGTTTATTCTTAAGTTTAGTTGTATTGTTAAGTTAGGAAAGTGGATCAGAAACAATTGTTTACTCTGGCAGCATCTTTTTCCCTTGGTCTGGCTACATTGTTAAGTTAGGTCACTTTGTTTAGTGTAGCATGCTATTAATATTTTAAGACAGAGTATGCATGGGTTACTGGAGCAGGACAGAGGATGCAACTTGTTTAGTATGACATGTTAGGTCATTAGATTGATTTTGTTTACTTTATAGCAGGACAACATTGTTTAAGTAGCATGAGTACATGTTAAAGTAGTCCTCTTTTCAGCTAGCAAGCTCAAGCTCTGAATTTGAGGATAGTAATTAAATAGTGTTGCTTGGAAGCATTCTAATGTATTTGTTTATGTTAATTCTGATTTTGTTCAGGAAGGTAGAAACTGTGGATTAGTTGAATGGATTGATCCAGCTTGGCCCAACACCCTTGAGAATGCATTAACCAAGTTATGGTTTATGTATGAAAAATGTAGGAGAGACAGGACTGAGGAAAATCTTATGCATTCATTTGCTGTTCATGACCTGACACAAGAGAAGAAGAAGCTGCAGGAGAGCTATGAGAAGTTGGTTGAAGATGTGAATGGACTTTTGGATGCTCAGGAAAGGAGGGCAGAGGTAGAAAGGAAAGATCTTGAAACCAACAAGCTTCAGGAGAAGTATGACATGGTTAAGAACCTAGCAGCTACTCAAGCAGCTGTCATTAGGAACATGAAGCTCAAGCTAGCTGAAGAGAGGAAGAACTTGCAGATCCACATTGATGAGCTGAAGAAGACAGTTGAAGAGAGCAATGTGAAGCTGCAGGGGGTCAAGGCCATCATAAATGGATAAGCAGGTGGTTGTGGAAGAGAAGAATGGGCAATATCATTTGGCATTTGCTGACCTTTTGGAGAGTGTGGTTTGGCATTTGCTGTAATGATGGTAGTTTAAATTCTATGAACTATGAGTACTTCTGAACTATGGTTATGTAATGTAGTAATCTTCAACTATGATTATGTATGGATTTGAAGTAATGTGAAATGTGGTGGTATTTGGAGGTGCTGATTGTTTTTTAGCTTAGTAAGCTATTTTACAGTTGTTGAATCTGATCTTAAGTGTGTTTATGCTCAAATGATGATTGTGAGCCTCAATTAGGGTTTTTGGCTTTTTATCGATGAGGAGGCATCAAGTGGCATCAAGTAGGCTTTTTTGGCTTTTTATCGACCCCGAGGCATCAAGTAGTCTATTTTGGCTTTTTTATCGACGAGGAGGCATCAAGTAGTAGGGATGAAAATGGAGTGGAAAGTTTCTGCTTTTCCGGAGGAAAAATGGAAACAGAGAGGAAATATGAAAACGGAAACGGCAATTTGCAAAATGGAAATGGAAGTGGAATTTTTTATGTGGAAACGGAACAGTGTTTTCCGGTGGAATAGACACGGAAACGGAACTTTCCGATTCCGTGAATATGGAATTTCCGTTTCTACTATAGGCCTATGGCTGCTTTGTAGCCCAATTACCAAACAATACACAATGACACAATGAGCAGACTGGATCATTTGAGGACCAACTTTTACTTCCACACACATTCTCAACTAGACACAATACGGTATTGTCATGTACTATTACAATACTACCCTATGTTACCAACACAACCATATTATCATGTAGCCATGTTAAAAATTTCTTAAATTTCTTTGTTTTTTGTGTGTATTTCTCTATGATTCAAGAGGGTTTTAAGTTCCGGTCAACACACCGTTCTGTTTTCGTGTCCGCTCTGTATTCGCTCCATGTCTGTTTCCGGTAGTATTTGTTTCCGTATTCATTTCCGGGGTTTCTGTATTCATTTCCGCTTCTGCAAAAAAATATGAAAACAAATATGGTAGCACCCAGTTCCGTCCGTTTCCGCTCCGTTTTCATCCCTATCAAGTAGGCTCACTTAGGGTTTTTGGGTTTTTATCGACCCCGAGGCATCAAGTAGGCTCAATTAGGGTTTTTGGTTTTTATCGACGCCAAGGCATCAAGTAGGGTTTTTTGGCTATTTATCGACCCGGAGTCATCAAGTAGGGTTTTTTGGCTTTTTATCGACCCGGAGGCATCAAGTAGGGTTTTTTGGCTATTTATCGACTCGGAGTAATCAAGTAGGGCTTTTTGGCTTTTTATCGACCCGGAGGCATCAAGTAGGCTTTTTTGGCTATTTATCGACCCGGAGTCATCAAGTAGGGTTTTTTGGCTTTTTATTGACCCGGAGGCATCAAGTAGGCTTTTTTGGCTATTTATCGACCCGGAGTCATCAAGTAGGGTTGTTTGGCTTTTTATCGACCCGGGGTCATCAAGTAGGGTTGTTTGGCTTTTTATCGACCCGGGGTCATCAAGTAGGGTTTTTTGGCTTTTTATCGACCCGTAGGCATCAAGTAGGCTTTTTTTTGGCTATTTATCGACCCGGAGTCATCAAGTAGGGTTTTTTGGCTTTTTATCGACCCGGAGGCATCAAGTAGGCTTTTTTGGCTATTTATCGACCCGGAGTCATCAAGTAGGGTTTTTTGGTTTTTTATCGACCCGGAGGCATCAAGTAGGCTTTTTTGGCTATTTATCGACCCGGAGTCATCAAGTAGGGTTGTTTGGCTTTTTATCGACCCGGGGTCATCAAGTAGGGTTGTTTGGCTTTTTATCGACCCGGGGTCATCAAGTAGGGTTTTTTGGCTTTTTATCGACCCGGAGGCATCAAGTAGGCTTTTTTGGCTATTTATCGACCCGGAGTCATCAAGTAGGGTTTTTTGGCTTTTTATCGACCCGAAGGCATCAAGTAGGCTTTTTTGGCTATTTATCGACCCGGAGTCATCAAGTAGGGTTGTTTGGCTTTTTATCGACCCGGGGTCATCAAGTAGGGTTGTTTGGCTTTTTATTGACCCGGAGACATCAAGTAGAGTAGCACAACATTATCATCACAAGAGTAGCACCATCATCATAACTAGAGTAGCACTACATTAGTTGATCATCACAGCACTACTAGAATGCCATAGTTTGACAGAAGGATCATAACTGGAGTAGCACTACATTAATTGATCAACACTTGATCATTACAGTACCAGAACCTAAGTTGGTCATTACAGTACCAGAACATAACTTGATGATCACTTGGTCATCAAAATAGTAGCAGTGTCACAACATGATAAAGCATATTTTGGATCAGTTTATCAATCCCATGCTGCACCAGAAGCAGTCAGGTAGTCCTTGATCTTCTGGGTTGGCTTTCTGACTCTCTGGGAACCACTGTTTGGTCTTGGAGGCAAGAAAGAAGCCCTTGCTCCCTTTGCAGCAGTTGAAGCCCTAGTGGTTGTAGCCTTACCCTTTGCAGCAGTAGCAGATCTTGTTGATGGTGCAGTGGCAGTAGATGGAGTCCTCCTTACTGGTGCTGGTGTTGGTGCAGTGGCAGAAGATGGAGTCCTCCTTGCTGGTGCTGGTGCTGGTGCAGTTGCAGTAGATGCAGCCCTTCTTGCTGGTGCTGGTGCAGTGGCAAAAGATGGAGTTCTTCTTGCTGGTGTTGGTGCAGTGGCAGTAGATGCATCCCTTCTTGCTGGTGCAGCAGAGGATGCAGCAGTAGCAGCATCAGGTGGATAAGAAGAGGTGCTTGGCTGCAAAAAGAACACAAGTAATTCATCATTTTTGTTACATGCATAGAGAACACAAGTAATTTAGAATGTTTTGCATTGTTTGTACCTCATGCCTGTTCTTTCTCATGGCTAGTGCAGGCTTCAAAGCAACATTGCAGTTGGTGTACCTATGGCCAACTTTGTTGCAATTAGAACAAGTGATTGAGGCCATCCTTGAAGTGTCTTTCGGAGCTGGCTTCTCATGTCTGCCCTTTCTTCTCTTAGTTTGTGCTCTGCCTTTGTGTTCTTTGAAGACTGGAGGGTCAATGTCCCTACTGCCTGTCTTTGGCCACATGTCAGGGCCAGGTACTGGATAGATTATGGGACTGTATGCAGCCTTGTACATTGGTTTTTGAAAAAATCATGAACAAAGTCCTCTGGTTGTAGCTTAGCTTTGTGTATGGCAGAGATAGCATGATTGCAAGACACTGCTGTCATATCCCACTTCCTACACCCACAAGTGTATTTCTGCAGGTTAACAGCATATGTTTTCTCTTCACTTGTCACTTGGTAAAGATGTGGTCCAGCCATCAAGGATTGACAGTTCCTGGACCACTTCTTTGCTTCTTCTAGTTTCTCTGCATATGTAGGACAAATCTCCCATTTGACAGTATCAGTTTTTGTTCTATTTGCATTGAACTTGACCATCAATTTTGTCCTAATTCCATCAATCATGGTCCTTATTGGCTTAGCCCTAACATCTAGGACCCACCTATTGAAAACCTCACTTAGATTGTTAACAACTAAGTCTGTCTTGCAGTTCACATCCATGGCATGTCTGGCCCAAGTGTGTTTGGGTATTTTGCTAAGCCACACCCAAGCTGCTTCACACTCTGTCTTTAACTCATCCATTGCAACTTGAAAACCATGTTCAGTATATGAGTAACTTGCTGCATCCATGTATTTTTTTAATTCTGGCCCTCTAAACCCAGCAATTTGAAAGTTCTGGTAGATATGCCTAAGGCAAAACCTTTGTGGGCAATTGGGGAAGACTCTATTTATGGCTTTCAAAAGACCCTGTATGAAACAAGTACAACTAAGTAACTACAACTACATGAAAGTAACTACAACTACATGAAAGTAACTACAACTAAATATATTACCTTTTGCCTATCTGAAATGATTGTGTACTATCCAAACTTGCAAGATTGCCCACCTATTGCCTCCCTCAGCTGGTATAGAAACCATGTCCAGGAATTAGTGTCCTCCTTGTCTATAATTTCAAAAGCAATGGGAAAAATGTTGTTGTTCCCATCTCTTCCAGTAGCAGCTAGGATTTGTTGACCAGTAGTGAGCTTTATGAAGCATCCATCCAAACCTACAAGTTTAGCATAAATGATTAGTACTTGAAAGAACATACAAGTGGCATAAACAACAATACAAGGCAGTTACCTATAAATGGTCTGCAACCATTGAGGAACCCTTCTTTGCATCCATTCAGGCAGATGAACAGTCCATGAAACCTAGGGTTCTTGCTAGGATGCTCCCTAATATGTTTTGTTGTCACAATACATCTAGAACCTGGATTTGTGTCTAGGACAGCCTGTAAATAATCCCTAATCCTGGTGTATTGGGCCTTTTGATCTCCTAAAACAACATTCTTTGCTGCCTTCCTAGCCCTGTAGGCCATGTGGGTTGAAATATCCACTCCATACTTTCTCTTTGCAGTGTTAATTATTGTTGTTATTGTTGTGCTAGGGTCATTCCTCAATGCCTCCTCACAATGTTTTGCAACCCACTTGGCAGTGACTTTGGTGTTCTCTGACACAGAAGGGCATGTGTGCACCAAATACACCTTTCTAATGGTAAATGTCTTCTCATTTGCAATCTGAGAAGCTGCTATATAAAAAGGGCATTGCTCATCTATGCACTGTGCTATAACCCTGTCACTGCAGTTTCTGTGGTACTCATAGTTCCTGTTCTGTGATATGTGCAGAGTTTGGAGTGCAGTTCTGAACTGGTACACATCAATGAAGCAAAGATGCTTCACAAATTGGTCTTGTGGGTCAGCTCTGTCCTCAGCATACCATAACCTTGGCTTCAACTTCTTTGCTCTGCTCTTTCTACCATTGGGCAACACATAAGCCATTGCCTCAGCACCATCATCATCTTCCAAACCCAGGTCTAATGGATTTTTGTCCTCATCATCTGATGGTATCCAGTCATCCTCCAAACTTTGCTCTGCACTTCCATGTGATCTGCTAGTTGTCCCTTTTCTCTCTCTCTTGGCCTTATTCTTCTTCTCAATATGTTGCTCCTCTTCATTGTGTTGCTCCCCTTGCACCACTTCCTCCACTCCCTCCAATTCCTCCTCCTCACTGTCATCATCATCCTCTTCTTCACCTGATGGATCATACAGTTCCTCCTCCTCATCTGTAGACCACATCTCCTCAACATCTGTGTCCCCTTCATAATGCAGTAATGGATCATCCCTCTGTTTTTTCATTTCCTCAAGCCTAGCAAGGATATCCCCATATTCTGACAAATTATCATCATCACTACCCTCTTCATTGTCCATAACTGCAGCTTTCCTTTTCAAAGGAGTGGGCTTCTCTTTTTCTTTCTCATTCTTCCTAAACATTGCAATTTCCTTTCTCCTTCTCTCCTCCATAACTTTTTCTACTTGCAGTTGCTCCTCTGAATTGTTTGTGCTCTGTTGTGTTTGAAACTGTATTGGTCTTGGTTCTTCTACTGGTACTACTGCTGCTGTGTTTGAAACTGAACTAGGATGTGCATTGAACAACACTCCTTCTTCATCTACCTAATAAAGTTGGGGCTCTCCAATTTCCTGCAGAGGGATCTGTTGCTCAATAACATTAGCACTGCAATTTATATGTGCAGGTTTGGGGGAACTGGCCCTAACAACTGTCACATTTAAAATTTTCTGCTTCTGCTGTACTATGTGGTCCAGTATTTTCTCCGGCATGTCATCATCCTCTATTTCTTGCATTCCTTCTATCCCTAGGCCAGGATCCTTCACATAGTACATGTAATCCCTCACCCCATATCCTTCAGTCTCTATCAGTGCAACTAGATTGTAAAATGTGATGTCTGACAACATCATAGTTCTCTCAAGATTATCTCTGTCATGAAAATGCATCCTCAATTCCCAAACCTCATCATCCAGACTGCAAATTTATAAAGAAACATAGTGGTGTATAAGTGTTCAATTATAACACTTATGAAAAAGCAGGACAGCATCAATACATAGCTTTGGGTTGCTTAAATAACCAATGTAATACAAAGCAAAAATCTGCAATAACCCTAGCTTTGGTTCATTAAGATCTACTGCATAGGGCAGGTTTTTGTTTGCAACTTATTTAGCTCCTATGTATTGATAAAATGAGTTAATTTCAGAAACATGGTCAAGGGATAGTAGTAGAGTTAATTTAGCTCCCATTTGACAGCATTAGTATTAGTAGAGTTAATTTCACATAGTACAAAGCAAAAAACTGCAATAACCATAGCTTATTTCAACTAAAAAAGACATACAGAACAGCTAATTTAAACATAATGAGTTAATTTCAGAAAGAAATCATCGCAATAACAATCATAGGGCCAACAATAGGCAATGGAGATGGGGAAGGGGATATCACTACACACTAACCCTAGCCCTAGAAACGGGTCAGATAAGTTCACAGAAGAATGGATAAGGGAAGGGGATCTCACTATACACCGCCGAAGGATGAGGCGATGTGGTGGCTTCCATTGGGATTCGCCTTCACCGCCGCGGCGAAAGATCTAGCCGCCGCGTATTCCACCGAATACTCCACCTCCGCATCTGGCGTCGCCTTGCTAGGGTTCGAGCTCCCGCAGAGCTCACCGCCTGGGTCGGGATCCGCGTCGCCTGCGCCACTGCCGGGAGGACCGACGCCGCCAACCCCGTCTGCTTTCGCCGGAGTAGCCATCTGCCTACGCGATGAGAGGAGGGGAGAGAGCGGCAGGAGAGTGGGGAAGAAGGCAGACGCGAGCAGGGGAGAGAGCGGCGGCAGGAGAAGAGGGGGAGAAACGAACAGATGGGGGGTGGAGGCATACGGCGCCGTCAAACGCCGTCTAACGGCTGTCGGGACGGCCGACGGTGCCACGTGCGCAAAAAACAGGCCCCGCCTGTCATAAACTCACTTAACTGACCCCGATCCGCCGATCAGTGCTTTCTGCAAAAAGATTACGGAAGACACGGTGTTTTCTGGAAAAAAATGTATTGTAGTGGTTTTCGCAAACCTTGCCTTTAATGTGGTGGTTTTGTGCAATTTACTCCACCACAGAGGACAGATCTATGTATGGCTCTGGGGTATACAGTCAGATGTACTCACAGTGACACTACATAAGTGTGCCAACAATATTATAGCTCTCGGGACAATATTCCTACACACTCTAGAGGCCATTTGATTTAATATATGAACCTATGGGGAAGGTCTCCTTGGTTGAACTCAGTTAATCAGTGGTCTCGGCAGACGTTGTCTTTGTGTATGCCAGTACATTTCAAAATAATAATAATCAGATGCTGTGTTGCAGGGCCACTGTTTATTGTAAATTCCATTTTTATACCTACACTTGATGCATTTTCAGGTTAGAGAGAGACAGAGGGAGGGAGGGAGACTGGACATGGAAATATGAAGGCAACTCAGTATTGAAGATAATCATATTGCCCCATGTATGTTCATGTTACCCTCCTTAAAAAAGTTGTGGCCTGATAACTTTTTTCCTTTGTAATGTAGATCTCTAGGTAATGTCATTCTCTTTCATGAACTCTTTGAGGACTATGACTTACTAAAAGGATCAAAAGAAGACAACCAACTAAAATAAGATTCAAGAAGTTGGCATCCTTATCAGAGAAATTGCATTGTAAAGTAGTTTGCATTTTGTTTTCAGTGGCTACACTAGAAGTGAAGACTACATGCGTATCAGTCAATTTTATTTTCTATTGCTAAATCTATATTTCCAAGTCAGGATACCATGTCCATTTTAGAAAATACCATACTTGTACATAGGAGAAATTGATGGGAGTATTGAATAGCCATTGGTAAAATTGAGCAAGTGTTGCATAACTTTAACTTCTGTCCTTGCATGTTGATCATGTGTAAATTCATCTCTAAAATCAGTTTGTTCAAAAAGCTTAGTGGCCATGGCCAGACGCTTGGTTCTTCACTAGGTTGCTGGATCACAACGGTTTTTCACTTTAAAAAATACATTTAGAGTGACATCTATTTTGTATCCATTTTATTTATATTCTTTTGCAAGAATTATTTAAAATTTAGAATATGTGAACTCACTTGATCAAAGTTTTAGACGTGTGTTGCACATGCTTGCTTAATTACTAGTCATACTAAATCATACTACCTTCACCATTAAGGGCCCGAAGTTGTATAATTCCTTGGGCGTACTCCCATCCGATTGATAGGTAGATACGGTTGCCTCTTTAGTCACACTCTTATAGTATTGTCAGGATTATATCCACGTCACTCTCGTTAATTGCTCCATTGTGTGGGTCGGCCGTTGACATCCAAATGGCATATATCAATATCTCCCCGTGACAGCTATATCTCACTTTTAACGAGATGGTTGCTCCCCGCAGCATCCATGTGTATGGGCCAGCCCAGTAGTGTGTTATCGGTTTTGTCCGTTCGGTCTATTCAATATTGTGTTCAATTTTTTTATTTTTCTTTCTTTTTCGTTTCTTTTGTTATTTATTTTCTTCGCTTGTTTTCTTTCTTGGGTTTCACTTGTTTTTACCTTCTTTCTTATTTTATTCTTTTTTATTCAGTTATCTTTTGGTTTTCACCGATTTTCTTCCTTTCTTCCCCTTTTACTCTTTTTATTTCTAAGCACTAGTTTTCTTCAGTTTCCTTTTTCTCATTCCTTTTCTTTCTTTCTTTTCTCTTTTCAGTATTTTTTTCTTTGCTTCTTTTTTTGGTTTTCAATGGTTTTCTTCTTTCTCTTTTCGCAGAACAAGAACATTTTTAATACACGTCTAACATTTATTAAAAAACATGAAATATGTTTTGTGTACACATTGAACATTTTTCAAATGTACGATTAACATTTTTTAACATATTTTTTATGTCAACTATTTTTCAAACACGTTCTAGATTATTCGTATATATGAAAATACTTTTTACACATATTTAACATTTTTAAATACATAACTACATTTTATTTATACATATATTTTTGATCAACTTTTCTCATACACATTTTACATTTTTTGTATGCATCGTGAACCTTTTTTATACACTTATTTAACATTTTTTAATACATCAATAACAATTTTTTAACATATATGTTTTGATTTCTACTTTTTTCATATACATTGTACATTTTTGTATACATTGGGAACATTTTTAATACACATATAACATTTTTAAATGCATGATTAGCATTTTATCATACATAAGTTTTGAGGTCTACTTTTTATATATGTTATACATTTTTTGTATACCCAGAAACATATTTTATACATTTTATTATTTTTAAATACATGATTAACATTTTTTTCATATATATGTTTTGATGTATACTTTTTTTCATATAGATTGTACACTTTCTTATACATTAGAGACATACATGTTTAACATTTTTCCAATGCGCGATTAAACATTTTTCCATTCTGTATGTAAAGTGATTTTTGTAATAGATATATTCAGAACATTTGGAAATATAAGAAAAATGTTTAAAAAACAAAGCAAAAATGTAAAATGTAAAATGTCCCCGCTAGGCCGGCCATTCTGGCGGCTGATTTTGACGCGAGGCTACGCTAGTCTTGCGCCCGTATCTCCCGCCCCCCATCAATCAAGAATCCGAAATAGCCCTCCATATCGCTCCACTCTCCATTCTCCTTCCGTCCATGCAGTAAACCCTAGATCCATCAGATCGTGGGCGACTACCGACTAGGGATTAACGGTCTCAATGAGGTCCGTCACCAAAGAAGAAGCCGAGAGAATATACATGACCGCTTGGATCGATATTCGTGGAAATTCGGATGAAATTAGCAGGATACCGCCGAGACAGATTGTCCTGTACCCAGGTATTGATCAGATCACCGTTGCCATCTCTCTCCATGCTTTTTTGTCAAGGATACTTCTCCCTCCATGTTTTCGCGTTCAGTTTTTTCCATCTAAAAAACAGCCGCCGTCGTCTTCTTCCTGGCTTTGATCTTTGGCCAGATATCTTCGAGCGAGTGTGGGGTTGGGATCGGCTACTGCCACAACACATCGATTGCTCGGACTTTTATTTTGATTACCTCAAGGAGTATCTGAGGCGCAATCGAATGGACTACGTCGCCGCTGCCGACGGCAAGCCTGAGGAGTGGCCGCCGCTGAAAGCCCCACCACCGGTGGACGATGTTCCCAAATGCTTCCCGGACGGGAAGAAAGCCCTCACTGTTGCTGCCAGATTCGTAAGCTCCTGCATATAGACTGACGAAAAGGTGTGGTTGATCCTGACTAACTCGTTTCTGTTCGCCAATTCGAAGTGTCTGAAGATGGAGCGGCAGTTCATGAAGGTGTGGAAGAATCGACCCATACACAATGTGGAACTCCTGAGTGAAAAGATCCAGGAGCGCGCCAGTCGCCTCATCCTCGTGGGGCGAGAATTCTCTGAACCTGCCGCCGCCAGCTTGGTGGTATGTACTATGTGAGAAACTGTTCTACCATCTCGTCTGTATTTCTTGTCTAAACTCTGTGCATGTTCGTGTATTTCAGTGTATCGCTAACGAGGCCGCTTTGGCTTGTGAGCTGCTGAAACGCGGGGCTAAAGCCAATGACAAGGAGATCAACTTATGCAACTGCATCCGCCATTGCGCGCTGAGTCTTCTTATGTACATTACAGGGCCGCATTCAGATGCCGCCGCTGCTGCAATGGTGGTACGTGTGTGCCCTTCCAAAATAAAAAAACCCTGAACTTCTAGTGTTCGATCTTTTGTGCTGACCATCATGTTGGTTTCAAGGGCGTTGCCAAGGTGGCCAGGAAGATTCGCGAGTGGCTGAGGAATGTGAACGAATGTTATCGCTTCAGATCCTACTCTCGAAGATACGAGATATTTGTCTTTGCGATGACATCCGCGTTGCCACCTTTGATCTTCTGAAGTATATACTATTGAATTCTACAGGGCATATATGGTATACAACATTTTCTTAGATCTCATATTACCCTTTTAGGCATTTCATTTTCTTCTTTGGTCAAACGTAGTTAATTGGTCAATATGATCACCGTCTTTTAATATCCCCAGGAACAAAGAACCGTTTGTGCTTATGGATTTTGCAATAAAGAGGAACAAGAGTAAGAGACAAACGACCATGGCAGGAACTTCAGATAAATATTTATCACAGGTAAACATTTATATGTCAACTCTTGTTGTTGCTGTTTCTCGCGCAGAACTCTTCAGCCATCACTACTTCATTAATTCAACTCAAACATGACATTTGCCAAAAAAAAATGAGCATGGCGAATGGCTTAATTCTTTGGACAGCTCATCCGGTAGACGTAGATTAGTATTTCCAACCTGAAAAAAAAAACATCTAGCCATTGTTGATTAGATTTTTCAGGAGTTGCATCATATATGGAGGGTACTTGTCATGTTGAAGCGTGGCTAGCATCCCCATTTGTTTGGTAGCTCACAACAATATTCATACAAGAGATAACATCAAAAGAGGCAGCGTATTCTGATGTGTTGTATGTAGTAGTACTTACAACTCCCACATGAGAGCATCTACAACATGACTAGGAAATTCAGACCCTCAAGCACCCACGGGCACGTCCGCAGGCAAGGTCACGCCTAATATGTTAGCTTTCCACAGCCGTGTCCCTCAGATCCAAAACCCTAAACCCATGCAACGCTATGTATAAACACGATAACCATGTAGTTCATTGGATCATCATTTCATCGCCGGACAAAAGGACCATAGTTCATCGGAGGACAATGCAAATCCATACTACAAACAACTTACAACATAAATAAAACGGGGAAGGGCAAAGGAAACCGCCATTTCCTCGCCGCCCCTTCCCCTTCCAGTCATCGGCGTGGCTGTGCCCCTCCTCCATGAAGGCCTCGGCGTGTGGCGTGCGGCGTCGTCGGAGCTGGAGATGGAGCCGTCTGTCAGGTAAGAGTCCTTGGAGCATGCTTGCCCCAAGATCCTCCGGGTCAGGCGGTCCTGCTCCTTCGCATGGCGGGCCGCCTTTGCCTTGTCCACTACCTCCTTGTTTGCTTCGTGCTTCGACAACTCGATGGCGAGTCGGAGCGCCTTGGCATTCTTGTGGTGGAGGCGCCGCACATCCGTCTCTGCCGCCGTGAGAGAGCGGAGGAGGACCAACACGAGGAGCGCGACCTTCGGATCGACTGGCGCTCACGCGTGACCGACGCGCGGTCAGCGCCTCCCCCGCCGCCCTCTCCCTCGTCTGCTGCCACTCACAGCGGGTTGCTCGTGCCTCGGACTTGGGCTGGCACAAGGACCCATCGGTGCCCGGCTACCGCTTCCGGAGAAGAGGAAACCTGCATTGGTGGTGGTGGGCGGCATACCCGAAGGACGTTGGGAGCGGAATGTCCAGAGCTGCGCGACTAGCGAGACGGGTTGGCGACGCTCAACGGGCGATGGGCGTTGAGGCAGAAGAGTCGCCGATGCCGGTTCTGCCTTGGTCGAGCCACGACCGCCTCAACACGATGCGGATGGCGACTTCCTCCACATCGTCGGGTTCCGCTTCGTGCAGCAGGCTCGCCCAGTCGTCAGAGCCGCCGGATTCTCCACTCGAGCTAGCGCTGCTTCCGTCGTCGGCCGTCGATTCGGATTGGAGGGTATTGGAAGTGGAGTGGACGGAGAGGGGAGTGAAGTGGAGTGCAAATTGACTGCTATCTAGGGTTTTCCAGATGGGGATATGTGCGGGGCACTGGTGAGCCGGGCAGGGCCAAGCCGACATGACGGACGCGCCCGGGCCGCCCCATATCGGCCCTAATTTTAACTATTTCCAAAGCGCCGGACAGGCCGGGTGTTTGAGCCTGGTTTAAGGCTCCCGCCTGGGTCGGGTTTTTTCGACCGGACAGTGACCGGGGTGTCCGCCCGGGCTTTTGGGGACGGTTTGGGGTGCCATGAAAGGTCTGTCTGAAAGCATTACCTCCCCCCCCCCCCCCTCTAATTTGCTTACAATGTATGTAGTACTATAGTACTCGTCCCTCCATTCCGAACTATTTGAAGTTCTAGTTTTGTCCCAATTCAAATAATTTGGAATGAAGAGAGTACTAGTTTCCTTAGTGCTACTCGATGCGAACTCCTATGTACACCCCTTGTGAATGGATGATTCCTTTCTAAGATCCTTGATCTGGCTAGCCTTGTGATTGTCCCATTTTTTTGCGCCGATGGACTAAATTGCCAATAACCACCACACTTGTGTCAAGTAGTGCGAAAAGCCAACAAAATGTTAAAAGTTTGCAGAAAATACAGTTTTCCAGGATTTTTTATTTGAGAACCACTAAATGGTTGTTTGATCTCGTTTTCACTGAAATCCGACATGTGGGACCCACTGTCAGAGCCAATGTGGCAACAGCTGATGGCCCACCGCAAACGACGGTTAGACAGCGCTTATGTACCTATCGTCGGTCCCAGCGGCCCGATTCACCCACTGGGGTTGAACCGCATGTCCCCACCCACAGCCGTCATGGTCTCCTAAAACCACGGAGAACCGAGTGACAAATCTCTGTCGCCACTCTCAGAGGAGCACTACTACGAGCCATATGTAGGTGAACTAGGGTTAGGGTTTGTTGAGTTGGGGATTTTTGTTTTTGCTCTGATTTGACTCAAATCTTTGATCTGGGGTTGTTTCTTGTTGCCATTCTAGTGCCCAGCCACAACTGAGGACACGGATTGGTGTGGCACAGTTCGTACTGGAAATATCCTTTGCATCCACAAGCTGTCGGCCAAGATGATGGTTGCATTTGAAGGCCAGAACACCGGCAGAACTTTGGCTGCGCTGAGCGGGTTAGTATAATATGTGTTTTAGTCATACTCCTTTCTGTCAATAGAA
This sequence comes from Triticum monococcum, assembly GCA_034509565.1. NCBI lineage: Eukaryota > Viridiplantae > Streptophyta > Magnoliopsida > Poales > Poaceae > Triticum > Triticum monococcum. The sequence continues at coordinate 446,446,440 of CM067845.1, forward strand.
ATGCTAAGGACAATTTCAGTGTGTACAAACTCTAAAAAAGATCAATGTTAGTGTGTAGAAATTGTAGAACTTTTGTTTATAAAATCCCTCTATGTATACAAGTGTGTAGTCTTGAAATTACTCTGTTTATTCATACTGCTCCTTCAATATACCATGCTTTTTGTAGTTGTAGGTTGTACATAGATCACAATTTTTATTTGAAGAGCATGCTTTGTTTAAATGCTCTTAAGACCAAGGTCTGTTTATTAGTTGATAAAACACATGCTCTATTTAAGTTTCTTAAGAACAATTCGTAGTACATATGATTTTGTATTGTATAGTCTTGTGCGCATATGATTTCGTAGTGCATTATTAAATTGATGTGTATAACATATTTCTATAGTGACCAACATTTGTATAGTTTTGCTCACTGTATTTAGTGTATTTTTAATTTGAGCCTACAATTTTTTCAGGAAGGGAACAACTGTGGTGTTGTGGATTGGGTGGATCCAAAATGGCCAGATACACTTAAAAGGGCACTCAAGAAGCTTTGGTATCTGTATGGGCAGAGCAAGATAGACAATCTTGCTAAAGTAGAGGAATTATCCAAGCTAGCGGAAGAAAAGAAGCAGCTAGAGGAGAAATAACATCTGAACATTAAGCTTACCAAAGATTTTTGTGAATCTATTGAGAAACAGGTCCATAGGGAGAATGACCTGAAGATTCTGAAAGGAAGTGAAGAGGAAAAGATTGGACAGGAAGAGAGGGCTAAGCTTGAGAAGGAGAACATGGAGCTGAAGAAACAGGTTGATCTACTGAAGCACATTCAGGCTGCCCAGGCAGAAGTGATCAGGAATTGGAAAAGAGATGCAGATGAAAGTATTGACGAGGGGAAGTAGGAGAAGAAAAAGCTAGAATATGCCATTGTTGACCTACTGAAGGCTGGGAGGTGAACAAGAGCAAGATTAAGAGGATCAAGGCAATCTGTGATGAGTGAATGTAGAACGTTTTTCAAACTATGCTAGCTTGAAAAACGTTCTTATATTATGAGACGGAGGGAGTAGTTATTATTTATGCTGGCTCCTTGTGATGTGTTGAACTAGTATGTTTAAGACTCTAGCTGCTTATGACCTGTTGAACTATGTATACTTAAGACTTGAGAATTATGATCTTAGATGTTTTAATGGAAAATTGGGTCTTAATGAAGATTGGACATGAACAATGATAATTTGATGTTGACAATTGTGAAGTAGGGCTGAGATGTTGTTGAACTTAAGATATTTGGTTCAAAAACTAAAATAAATAAAAATGTTGTTGAAAAAGGAATTTTATGTAAATGTTGTTTAAAAAATGAATTATATGACCTGACATATACAAAATTAACACATTCGTATACATTACTACTCCCCTCTGTCCCAAAATAAGTGTTGTGGCTTTAGGTTAAATTTTAGATAGTGCTACATGCACCAGCAACTCGCGATGACTATATTCTATATCTTGCTTATAGCGACTCATATGATACTCTTGCCCAAAGCTTTCTCCTCTACGCCATAGTATTATGGTCAGCCCATTTTCGCATGTTCGTTCGCGTGCTTGATTGCTTGACGGCTGCGCTCGCATTGGTTTTCTTAGTTTTTCTCAAGTTCTGTTTGTTTCTTCACCGGTTTTCTCCGGCTTTTCTTTTTTCGTTGTTTTTTCACCGGTATTCTTAGTTTCTTTCTCCGTTTTCATTATTTTATCTGTTCTTTCTTTTCTTCTTTGTTTTCTATGGTTTTTTTATTTCATTGTCGGTTTTCTCTGGTTTTTCTGTTCTCTTTGTTTCTTTTTCTTTTTTTGCACTGGTTTTTCTCCGATTTTTTTGTTTTCTTTCTTTCTTTTCTCTACAGCTTTCTTTCTTCCCCTTTTCAGCACATATGTACAATTTTTCTTACACATTATACATTTTTATATATGTGAAGAATAATTTTTAATACAGGTTTAACATTTTCAGATACATGAATAACATTTTTCAAAATATATTTAATGTCTATTGTTTTCCTACACATTGTATATTCTTCGTATACATCTAAAAAAATCTATACAGGTTTAGAAAAGAATATACATGATTAAGATGTTTTTAAATATATGTTTTGATGTCTATTGTTTTCATACACATTTTACATTTTTGTAACAATTAAAACATTTTTAAATAATTTTTTAAAAAAAATCCAAATACACGATTAACTTTCTTTCAAATATTTTTTGTTTACTTTTTTAATACACATAGTACATTTTTTTATACATCTAATATATTTTTTATACATGTTTTACATCTTTCATACACATGGTTAACATTTTTTCAACGATATGTTTTGATGTCTACTTTTTTTGGTACACATCGTACATATTTCTTATACATCCGAAACATAGTACCATACAAGTTTAACATTTTCTTTGAATTATGCGACATTTTTGTACCTTGTATAATTTTTTTCCAAAAATTCCATATAATTATTTTTGAAACACGTGAACATTTTTTGACACAAAAAAGAGAAAGCTATCAACATTTCTTTAATTATGCTAACAAAGAAAATTACACCGCGTTCACATTTTTTCAGATGCTTGGTTTTTAATACTTTTAAGTAAGTTAATTTTTTGAATACACGTATTGAAAATATATTCGAAAATATAAATAGAAAAGAATGAAGAAACACAATAAGGAACTAACCTGAAAGTTGGGCCGGCACATTACTTGCGGTTGGGTCTGGGTGGGCGCTCAAGGCCTTCTTCGGTCTTGCTATAGGAGCGTCTCCAGCAGCCGCGCTATATAAGCGTCGCGCCGGAAATTTGTGGTTTTTAGCGCACGCGCAACCGCTAAGCGAGCTCCAGCGGAGGCGCAATAACCACGCGTCCGGCATAAAGAGTTCAGCACGCGGTTCGAAACGTCATCGCGCGCCGTTTATTTGATGCGGCGCGCGCTCGAGCGCCCGATCGCGACTTCCACAATTCCACCTACCCCAACCCAGGCACTGGCGCTGTCGCCCGCGCCACCCCCATTTGTTCTGGCGACCATTCTAACGATTCCCCGGCCTATCCCTGCGCCGCCGCCGCTTCCTCCTTCTCCCTCCAGTCGCCGCTGCCCCTCGCACGCGCCATTCCTCCGACGAACAGCGTCCGACCACCCATTGCCGCTCGGCACCCACAAGGTGTTCGACAAAACGCTTGCAAGGTATGTATTGCTTCAACTTCACATTTTTACATGAATTTGGTGCATGTTGTTTGTAGTTTTTATAGCCTAGTTTAAATTGAACATTGTAGATGAGTTCGTCATATAATTCTTCCGGAGAAGAATTTGATATTGAAAAGGAGGAGGATCTTGCAATGATTCTAGCTATGGACATCAATAAAAAACCGAAGCATGGTGGTTCGGTTATGGGTCGGCAGAAAATTTGGAGGGATAGGATCGATGCCCACAACAGATTAATGAGGCACTATTTTGCGGATAATCCTGTGTACCCCGAGTCGTACTTCCGGCGCCGGTTTAGGATGAGCACCGAGTTGTTCAAACGCATTGCAGAGAAACTAGCGAGCCGTGATCGGTTTTTTCAGCAAAGGAGGAATGTCATCGGAGAGCTCGGGCATAGCACCTTTCAGAAAGTGACAGCCGCTTTGCGTATGTTGGCATACGGTATTCCTGCTGATATAGTTGATGACCACTTGGTCATGGGTGAGAGTCAAGCCATCATGTGTGTCAAGTGCTTCACAGTCGGAATTGTGCAAGTGTTTGGCCAGGAGTATTTGAGATCTCCCAATGCTGAAGACGCCGCAAGGCTATTGGAGATGAACAAAGCTCGCGGCTTCCTAGTTATGCTTGGTTCAATAGATTGAATGCATTGGAGTTGGAAGAATTGTCCTAAGGCATGGCATGGGCAATTTCACGGCCAAAAAAAGGGTTCCACTATAATCCTTGAAGCAGTATCCGATCAAGAGACTTGGATTTGGCATGCTTTTTTTTGGAATGCCCAAATCTTTGAATGACACCAACGTTGTTAATCGGTCACCACTGTTGAATAAGATTGCAAATGGTGAACTGCCACCGGTGCAGTTTGTAGCAAATGGCCATACATACAACTATGGCTACTATCTTGCGGATGGCATCTACCCAAAGTGGCAAACATTTGTGAAGCCGTTGAAAAAACCGAAAGGTAAGAAAAATCTTGATTTCCACAATGCTCAGGTGGCAGATAGAAAAGATGTGGAGAGAGATTTTGGGATTTTGCAATCCCAATTTGCTACTGTGAGAGGACCGGCTAGATTTTGGGATCAAAAGATGCTTTGATACATCATGCACGCTTGTGTGATCATGCACAACATGATCATCGAGAATGACTGTGGCCAAGATTTAGACTGCTCTCAGTATGAGCTTTTGGGACATCCTGTGCGAGTGCGGCTGTCGGTTTGTGGTGTGACATATGCCAAGGGGTGGCTTATCATGGAGAGGGCCAAGAGAACGCCGGGCTCTAGAGGCGGGAGTGAGCGAGAACACCTAAGCCGGCGAATCTTACCCAGGTTCGGGGCTCTTCTAGGAGATAACACCCCTAGTCCTGCTCTGCGGGGTATCCGCATGATCACTATCTTGACAAGGTAGCTACAAGGTCGCTCCTTGAGCTATTTGGCTAGAGGAGGAAGATGAGCAAGGCTAGCCTCTCTTCCCCTCTCTATATGTGTGTGTGAGTCTACTAAGGTTCTGAACCCTTTGCATGGGTGCCTTGGGGGGTTTATATAGGCCTACCCCCCAAGGGTATAATGGTAATCCGATCGGGTGTGGGACCCGACCGTCAGTGTCTCTGATCACCGGCTTCTCTGCCGGTTGCTGGGGCCCGCCACCTGGTGGGCCCCGCCAGCTGTCTCGTACTTGGCTGACAGACCGCGCCCGCTGAGGGAATCCTGGACTAAGGGGTCCTCGGGCGTCCGACCTATTAGACATGGGCTGGACTGATGGGTTGTAAAGATATGAAGACCGAAGACTTTACCCGTGTCCGGATGGGACTCTCCTTGACATGGAAGGCAAGCTTAGCGTCCAAATATGAAGATTCTTTTCTCTGTAACAGACCTTATGTAAACCTAGATCCCTCCGGTGTCTATATAAACCGAAGGGCTAGGTCCGTAGAAGGATATCCTCATAATCATAGTCAGACAGGCTAGACTCTTAGGGTTTAGCCATTACGATCTCGTGGTAGATCAACTCTTGTAATACTCATATTCATCAAGACCAATCAAGCAGGAAGTAGGGTATTACCTCCATACAGAGGGCCCGAACCTGGGTAAACATTGTGTCCCCTGTCTCCTGTTACCATCGACCCTAGACGCATAGTTCGGGACCCCTTACCCGAGATCCGCTGGTTTTGACACTGACATTGGTGCTTTCATTGAGAGTTCCACTGTGTTGTCGTCAAAAGGTTCGATGGCTCCTTCGACCATCTACAACAACGCTGTCCAACGAGAAGTCTTCCTCCCCGGACAGATCTTCGTATTCGGCGGCTTCGCACTGCGGGCCAACTCGCTTGGCCATCTGGAGCAGATTGAAAGCTACACCCCTGGCATCAGGTCAGATTTGGAAGCTTGAATTACATCACAGATATCCGTGGAGACTTGATCTTCGACGGATTCGAGACCACGGCAGCTGCTCCCTGCCACCACGATGAACACGACGAAAATCTCTCATCGGACCATACCTAGGAGATAGTACCTGTAGCTGCTCTAGCCTTAGATCCGGAGCAGATCGCGTCATCCGAGGACGGGAAGCTCAACCCCGCCACGAAAGCTGCAGACTCAGCGGTGGTGGAGCCGCACACAGACCTAACTTCAAGTGACATCTGTGTCACCGGAACCATGGACTCGACTCCGGCTACAGGTTCCGAACCTTGTGCGTCTGCGTACATCAAGCTTGATCGGTCATCGATTGTCGAATTCAGCTCCGCGGACATCTTCCGGCACTCGCCTTTGGGCAACGTGTTAAACTCGTTAAGAGCACTATCCTTGGCGGGGGATTCTCAGTCGAATTATACCCGGTTCGAGCTGGAGGCTGATGACGGAGAATTTCGTTTCCCACCCACCGCCCACTTCATAGCCACTGTCGAGGACTTAACCAACATGCTCGATTATGGCTCCGAAGACATCAACGGTATGAACGACGATGCAGGAGAAGAGGAGGCCCAGAACCCGCTGTTCACCGGACGATGGATGGCCACCTCCTCATATGACGTATACATGGTGGATGCACCAAAAGAAAACAGCGGCAAAGACAAAGAGAATCCAGTTGAGGATGAACCTCCTAAGATAGAACCAAAGCGCCGGCGTCAGCGGCGCCGCTCTAAATCACGCCACAGCAAAGACAGCAACACCGACACGGGAGATGATAGCACTCCGGACGGTGCCGAAGACAGAGAAGATCCTGACGAACAAACTGTCAAACAGGACAATCGGGAAGATGGGCAAGTTAGCCCTAATGAACAGGCCACAAACAAAGACTCGGAGGACAGTAGTTATCTCCCGCTCTCCGAGGAGGAGGTGAGCCTCGGTAACGAGGATTTTATCATACCTGAGGAACCTCTCGAGCAGGAGCGCTTTAAGCGCCAGCTAATAGCCACTGCAAGGAGCCTGAAAAAGAAGCAGCAGTAGCTTCAAGCTGACCAAGATCTGCTCAATGATAGATGGACCGATGTCCTAGCAGCCAAAGAATACGGCCTCAAGCACCCAGCCAAAAGCTACCCGAAGCGCAAATTGCTACCTCAGTTCGACGACGAGGCACCAGAGCCCGTACCATCATCGCGCAATGCGGCTGACCGACCGCCACGTGGTCGGGATAAAATGGCAACTCAAGCCGAACACCAGCCCGCCCTGCCTCATCGTAAAGGCAGAGATAAAACAAGTTGTGGTTATACAAATGACCTTCGACAGGACCTGGACAATAGAGCAGGACATACCAGATCGATCTACGGATCGCGAGGACGTGCCTCGACACGTGACGGCGACTATCTATTCGGACGTGACAAGCCTAGTCATGCGCGGGCCGAAAACCGCAGACGGACTCCATCGGAGCTACATCGCGATGTGGCCCGATATAGAGGCGCCACACACCCTCTTTGCTCCACTGACGAAGTAATGGAGCATGAATTCCCATAAGGGTTTAAACCCATGAATATTGAATCATACAACGGAACAACTGATCCCATTGTGTGGATTGTGGATTTTCTTCTCCATATCCATATGGCCCGCGGAGATGACTTCCACGCCATCAAATACCTTCCGTTAAAACTTAAAGGGCCAGCTCGGCACTGGTTAAACTGTCTGCCCGAAAACTCTATTGGCAGCTGGGAGGATTTGGAAGACGCCTTCCGTGACAACTTCCAAGGTACATATGTCCGGCCACCAGATGCCGATGACTTAAGCCATATAGTTCAACAGCCCGGAGAGTAACCAGGAAATTCTGCACTAGGTTCCTAACCAAAAAGAACCAGATCGTCGATTGTCCGGATGCCGAAGCCCTAGTGGCCTTTAAACACAGCATCCGCGATGAATGGCTCGCCCGACACCTCGGCCAAGAAAAGTTGAAGTACATGGCAGCCCTCACGGCACTCATGGCCCGCTTTTGTGCGTGTGAGGATAGTTGGCTGGCCAGTAGCAAAAACAATTCAAGCAACGCCGGCACCTCCGAAGCCAGAAATAGCAACGACAAATCCCGACACAACAAAATCAAGCGTCGCAACAACAATGACAACACCGATGATACGACGGTCAATGCCAGATTCAGTGTCTCTAAGTCCGGTCAGCGGAAGAAGCCATTCAAAAAGAACAATTCGGGCTCATCCAGCTTGGACCGCATACTCGACCGTTCGTGCCAGATCCATGGCACCCCATACAAACCACCCAATCATACCAACAGAGATTGTTGGGTTTTTAAACAGGCCGGCAAATTAAATGCCAAAAGCAAGGAGAAGGGATCGCAAAGTGAGGATGACGACGAGGAGCCCCGTCCACCGATCACAGGGGGACAGAAGAAGTTACCTCCTCAGGTCAAAACGGTGAACATGATATACGCTACCCACATCCCCAAGAGGGAGCGCAAGCGCGCGCTCAGGGATGTCTACGCGATAGAGCCAGTCGCCCCAAAATTTAATCCATGGTCGTCATGCCCGATCACTTTCGATCGTTGGGATCATCCGACCAGTATCCATCACAGCAGTTCAGCCGCACTAGTCCTGGACCCAATAATTGATGGGTTCCATCTGACGCGAGTCCTGATGGACGGTGGCAACAGCCTCAACCTGCTCTATCAGGATATAGTGCGCAAAATGGGCATCGATCCATCACGGATCAAGCCCACAAAGACTACCTTTAAAGGAGTCATACCAGGTGTAGAGGCCCGCTGTACGGGCTCAATCACACTAGAGGTTGTCTTCGGATCTCCAGACAACTTCTGAAGCGAGGAGTTAATCTTCGATATTGTCCCTTTTCACAGCGGTTATCACGCACTACTCGGATGAACCACATTTGCTCGATTCAATGCGGTGCCACACTACGCTTATCTCAAGCTCAAGATGCCCGGACCATGCAGCGTCATAACAGTTAATGGCAACACGGAACACTCCCTCCGCACCGAGGAGCACACCGCTGCCTTAGCAGTAGAAGTACAGAGCGACCTTTTCAAGCAGAACCTTAATTCAGCGGCCGAGCTCCCGGACACTGTCAAGAGAGTCCGGACTATTCTGCAGCAGGACAGCTCGGCTCGTCAAGAGCTCGACCAGCAATTCGGCCTCCGTCCCAGTCCTGACAAAGTGGCGGCAGTTGTACCACGCGTACATAACTACACACTCAAAATACCATGGGCATGGATGAAGGCATAACTAGCTTGTGATCCACAATACGGCTCGACCGCCCCGGACACACGTACTTTCACTGTTTCCTTTTTTCTACTTTTCAGGTTTCTTTTTTTACAGGCCTTCCCTGACGGCTTGACCATCGGTTCTTTTCGAAGGATAAATACACCAAGACGACAAGAAGCATGGACGTAATGGGGAATTTTTAGGTGGTTTCTTTAACGATCCCTTACCTGTTTCAGGACCCGCACACAACTCTCCCTTGGTTAAGGCATATTAAATAGCCTTCTGCTTATTGCACCACTTGTATAAATGCGCTTTAACGCACTACTGAAATTATAATGGAAACAGTTTGCGGCCCAAATTTTACGGCTTTAGCATACTACCCTTTCTTCTTTTCCTTTTTGATAACCTTATCAAATAGCACCCGTACACTTTGGTACGTTTCAATTTGCCAGGGGCTTCATAGCGCCCCACAACACGGCAACAAAGTCTGAACACTTTTTACAGTATAGTTCGGCACCCCGAATTTAGCACTATATGCATTGGCTCTGAATCATGTCTTTGGTCAATAGTTGGGTTGCCCGGCTCCTGTGCTTGCTACCTTATGTTTCGTTATATCGGCTAGGGTAGTAAAGGGAGAACTACTGCGATTGTGCCCTGGTTTACCTGGAGGAGCACCTCAGTAGAGAAAGCCGAAAACTGACTGTCATGATGCGGCGAGAGCCGTTCAGCTCTTCAGAGGTCTCAAATCCTTAGAGATTTTTTCCGCATTACGCGAGGGATCGGTACTTACCCGATCAGGTGTTTACCGCATCCTAGTTCGGATACTAGGGGATGCGCCTATATTTTTATTGTCAAACTCCTATGGCTAACTGAGGGTGCTAAAGCCGCATAGTCCGATTGCCTGGTTTGTCGCACTAAAAACCTCCTTCAAGGACCAAACAATTGGATCAATAGTGTTTAGATTACATCCCGATCACCCCCGTACTACCTTGATACGTCTCCAACGTATTTATAATTTTTGATTGCTCCATGCTATATTATCTATTGTTTTGGGCAATATTGGGCTTTATTTTCCACTTTTATATTATTTTTGGGACTAACCTATTAACCGGAGGCCCAACCCAGATTTGCTGTTTTATGCCTATTTCAGTGTTTCGAAGAAAAGGAATATCAAACGGAGTCAAAACGAAACGAAATCAACTAGAGAATTTATTTTTGGAAGGAAACCTACCGGATAGACTTGGACCCTACGTCAGAAGATGAAGGAGGAGCTCACGAGGGTAGGGGGCGCGCCCACCCCCTAGGGCGCGCCCTCTGCCTCGTGGGGCCCACGTAGCTCCTCCGACGTACTTCCTGCACCCATATATATTGTCGTACCATAAAACTTCCAGAACAGACAATAGATCGGGAGTTGCGCCGCCAGAAGCCTCTGTAGCCACCGAAAACCAATCTAGACCCGTTCCGGCACCTTGCCGGAGGGGGAAATCCTTCTTCGGTGGCCATCTTCATCATCCCGGTGCTCTCCATGACGAGGAGGGAGTAGTTCTCCCTCGGGGCTGAGGGTATGTACCAGTAGCTATGTGTTTGATCCCCCCTCTCTCTCTTTCTCTCTCTCTCATGTTCTTGATTTGGCACGATCTTGATGTATCGCGAGCTTTGCCATTATAGTTGGATCTTATGTTTCTACTCCCCCTCTTCTCTCTTGTAATGAATTGAGTTTCCCCTTTGAAGTAATCTTATCGGATTGAGTCTTTAAAGATTTGAGAACACTTGATGTATGTCTTGCCGTGGATATCTGTGGTGACAATGGGATATCACGTGATTCACTTGATGTAGTTTTGGTGATCAACTTGCGGGTTCCGCCCATGAACCTATGCATAGGGGTTGGCACACGTTTTCGTCGTGATTCTCCGATAGAACTTTGGGGCACTCTTTCAGGTCCTTTGTGTTGGTTGAATAGATGAATCTGAGATTGTGTGACGCATATCGTATAATCATACCCACGGATACTTGAGGTGACATTGGAGTATCTAGGTGACATTAGGGTTTTGATTGATTTGTGTCTTAAGGTGTTATTCTAGTATGAACTCTAGGGGTGTTTGTGACACTTATAGGAATAGCCCAACGGATTGATTGGAAAGAATAACTTTGAGGTGGTTTCGTACCCTACCATAATCTCTTCGTTCGTTCTCCGCTATTAGTGACTTTGGAGTGACTCTTTGTTGCATGTTGAGGGATAGTTTTATGATCCAATTATGCTAGTATTGTTGAGAGGACTTACACTAGTGAAAGTATAAACCCTAGGCCTTATTTCCTATCATTGCAATACCATTTACACTCACTTTTATCATTAGTTACCTTGCTGTTTTTATAATTTTAGATTACAAATACCTTTATCTCCTATCCATATACCACTTGTATCACCATCTCTTCGCCGAACTAGTGCACCTATACAATTTACCATTGTATTGGGTGTGTTGGGGACACAAGAGACTCTTTGATATTTGGTTGCAGGGTTGCTTGAGAGAGACCATCTTCATCCTACGCCTCCTACGGATTGATAAACCTTAGGTCATCCACTTGAGGGAAATTCACTACTGTCCTACAAACCTCTGCACTTGGAGGCCCAACAACGTCTACAAGAAGAAGGTTGTGTAGTAGACATCAAGCTCTTTTCTGGCGCCGTTGCCGGGGAGGTGAGTGCTTGAAGGTATATCTTTAGATCTTGCAATCGAGTCTTTTAGTTTCTTGTTTTATCACTAGTTTAGTTTATAAAAGAAAATAAAAAACATGGAATTGAGTTTGTCTCATACGCTTCACCTTTTTAATATCTTTCGTAAGTATGATGGAAAGGAAAATTGTGCTCAAGTGCTAGAAGAAGAAATCTATAAAATGTTTGGCACTAAATATTTGAATGATGAGCATGATTGCAATGTTGTAATATGAATTCCTTGAATATCCATGATGCTAATGATATGCAAAGCCACAAGCTTGGGGAAGCTATGTTTGATGAAGATGATATTTTTTGTCCCCCAAGTTTTGATGAGCAAATTTATTATGATGAAAGCATGCCTCCTATTTATGATGATTATATTGATGAAAGTAGATTTGGAGAGGTCATGACTTTATTTTGTGATGAATCCACTATTCCGGAAGAGGTTCCAATTGATTATGAGAACAAAGTTGCTATCTATGATGATTATTGTGATGACACATATGCTTTAAAGAATAGTAATAACAATAAAACTTGTCATCTTGATTTCAATTTTCAATCCCATGATAGTTACTTTGTTGAGTTTGCTCCCACTATTATTCATGAGAAGAATTTTGCTTATGTGGAGAGTAATAAAATTTCTATGCTTGTAGATCATGAAAATAATGCTTTAGGTGATAGTTATATTGTTGAATTCATTCATGATGCTACTGAAAATTATTATGAGGGAGGAATATATGCTTGTAGGAATTGCAATAATATCAAGTTTCCTCTCTATGTGCTTAAAGTTTTGAAGTTATGCTTGTTTTACCTTCCTATGCAAGTTGATTCTTGTTCCCACGAGTTGTTTGCTCACAAAATCCCTATGCATAGGAAGTATGTTAGAATTAAATGTGCTAGTCATATTCTTCATTATGCTCTCTTTATGTTTCAATTCTTATCTTTTATGTGAGCATCGTTGAAATCATCATGCCTAGCTAGGAGCGTTAAACGATAGCGCTTGTTGGGAGGCAACCCAAATTTATTTTTGTTCCTTGCTTTTTTTCCTGTTTAATAATAAATAATCCATCTAGCCTCTGTTTAGATGTGGTTTTATGTGTTTAATTAGTGTTTGTGCCAAGTAGAACCATTGGGAAGACTTGGGGAAAGTCTTTGTGATCTTGCTGTAAAAAACAGAAACTTTAGCACTCACGAGAATTGCTGCCATTTTTATTTGGAGAGTGATATTCAGTTAATTCTTTTTGCAGATGATTAATAGATAAATTCCTCAGGTCCAGCAATTTATTTGAGAATTTTATTAGTTCCAGAAGTATATGTTTGATCCAGATTACTACAGACTATTCTGTTTTTGACAGATTCTGTTTTTCGTGTGTTGTTTGCTTATTTTGATGAATCTATGAGTAGTATCGGAGGGTATGAACCATAGATAAGTTGGAATACAGTAGGTTTAACACCAATATAAATTAAGAATGAGTTCATTATAGTATCTTGAAGTGGTGATTTATTTTCTTATACTAACGGGGCTTACGAGTTTTCTGTTAAGTTTTGTGTTGTGAAGTTTTCAAGTTTTGGGTAAGGATTCGATGGACTATGGAATAAGGAGTGGCAAGAGCCTAAGCTTGGGGATGACCAAGTCACCCCAAGGTAATATTCAAGGATAGCCAAGAACCTAAGCTTGGGGATGTCCCGGAAGGCATCCCCTCTTTCGTCTTCGTTCATCGGTAACTTTACTTGGAGCTATATTTTTATTCACCACATGATATGTGTTCTGCTTGGAGCGTCAATTTATTTTGTTAGGATTTGCTTGATGTTATTTAGAACAATTTATTTCATCTTTTATTTCAATAAAAGTGGCATTGATAGTCTTTACTATGCCTATGTTACAAGTATACATGTTGCTGTTTGAAAACAGAAAGTTTACCGCTGTTGCAATAATTCCCTAGAAAAGTCAGAATGTGATAAAATGTTGAAACCATTTGCATATTAAGCTCTGATAAATTTACTACAGTGGGAATTTTCTTTCATAATTTTTGGAGCTAGGGAAGTATGGATGTTGCAGCATTCTTTACATACTATCCTGTTTAGGCAGATTGCTGTTATGTTTGCATTGTTTGCATATGTTTGCTTCTTTAATGATTCTATTTGACGATAGGACTATTAAATATGCAGATGAATTTAGTATGCAATGTTGAATAATAATTTTAGTTCTTTTCTACAGTAGAGTATGATAAGGTTTTGGCAATGGTTTATACTAACTTATCTCACGAGTCCTTGTTGAGTTTTGTGTGGATGAAGCTTTTGAGATTTAGGGAGACCGTGATATGAGAGGAATTAAGGAGACACAAAAGCTCAAGCTTGGGGATGCCCAAGGCATCCCAAGATAATATTTCAAGAAGTCTCAAGCATCTAAGCTTGGGGATGCCCCGGTTGGCATCCCACCTTTCTTCTTCAACAACTATCGGTTAGTATCGGTTGATCCTAAGTTTTTGCTTCTTCACATGATGTTTGCTATTCTTAGAATGTCATTTTATTTTGCTTTGCTTTCTGTTTGAATAAAATACCAAGATCTGAAATTATTAAATGTTAGAGAGTCTTCACATAGTTGCATAATTATTCGACTACTCATTGATCTTCACTTATATCTTTCGGAGTAGTTTGTCGTTTGCTCTAGTGCTTCACTTATATCTTTTAGAGCATGGTGGTAGTTTTATTTTGAAGAAATAGATGAACTCTCATGCTTCACTTATATTATTTTGAGAGTCTTAAATAGCATGGTAATTTTCTTAAAATCCTAATATGCTAGGTATACAGGATTAATAATAAAATTCTCTTATGACTTTATGAGTGTTTTGAATACTATGAGAAGTTTGATACTTGATGATTGTTTTGAGATATGGAGATGGTGATATTAGAGTCATGCTAGTTGAGTAGTTGTGAATTTGAGAAATACTTGTGTTGAAGTTTGTGATTCTCATAGCATGCGCGTATGGTGAACCGTTATGTGATGAAGTCAGAGCATGATTTATTTATTGATTGTCCTCCTTATGAGTGGCGGTCGGGAACGAGCGATGGTATTTTCCTACCAATCTATCCCCCTAGGAGCATGCGCGTAATACTTTGCTTTGATAACTTATAGATTTTTGCAATAAGTATGTGAGTTCTTAATGACTAATGTTGAGTCCATGGATTATACGCACTCTCACCCTTCCATCATTGCTAGCCTCTCTAGTACCGCACAACTTTCGCCGGTACCATAAAAACCACCTTATACCTTCCTCAAAACAGCCACCATACCTACCTATTATGGCATTTCTATAGCCATTCCGAGATATATTGCCATGCAACTCTCCACTGTTCCGTTATTATGACACGCTTCATCATTGTCATATTGCTTTGCATGATCATGTAGTTGACATCGTATTTGTGGCAAAGCCACCATTGATAATTCTTTCATACATGTCACTCATGAGTCATTGCACATCCCGGTACACCGCCGGAGGCATTCATATAGAGTCATATCTTGTTCTAAGTATCGAGTTGTAATTCTTGAGTTGTAAGTAAATAAAAGTGTGATGATCATCATTATTAGAGCATTGTCCCAGTGAGGAAAGGATGATGGAGACTATGATTCCCCCATAAATTGGGATGAGACTCCGGACGAAAATAAATAAATAAAAGAGGCCAAAGAAGCCCAAATAAAAAAAGAGAAAAAAGGAGGCCATAAAAAAAGATAAAGGCCCAAATAAAAAAATAAAAAAAGAGAGAAGGGACAATGCTACTATCCTTTTACCACACTTGTGCTTCAAAGTAGCACCATGATATTCATGATAGAGAGTCTCCTATGTTGTCACTTTCATATACTAGTGGGAATATTACATTATAGAACTTGGCTTGTATATTCCAATGATGGGCTTCCTCAAAATGCCCTAGGTCTTCGTGAGCAAGCAAGTTGGATGCACACCCACTTAGTTTCTTTTGAGCTTTCATAAACTTATAGCTCTAGTGGATCCGTTGCATGGCAATCCCTACTCACTCACATTGATATCTATTGATGGGCATCTCCATAGCCCGTTGATATGCCTAGTTGATGTGAGACTATCTTCTCCCTTTTTGTCTTCTCCACAACCACCATTCTATTCCACCTATAGTGCTATGTCCATGGCTCACGCTCATGTATTGCGTGAAGATTGAAAAAGTTTGAGAACATCAAAAGTATGAAACAATTGCTTGGCTTGTCATCGGGGTTGTGCATGATTTAAATATTTTGTGTGGTGAAGATGGAGCATAGCCAGACTATATGATTTTGTAGGGATAGCTCTCTTTGGCCATGTTATTTTGAGAAGACATGATTGCTTTGTTAGTATGCTTGAAGTATTATTATTTTTATGACGATATTAAACTTTTGTCTTGAATTTTATGGATCTGAATATTCATATCACAAGTAGGAAGAATTACATTGAAATTATTCCAACTAGCATTCCACATCAAAAATTATCTTTTTATCATTTACCTAGTCGAGGACGAGCAGGAATTAAGCTTGGGAATGCTTGATACGTCTCCAACGTATCTATAATTTTTGATTGCTCCATGCTATATTATCTACTGTTTTGGGCAATATTGGGCTTTATTTTCCACTTTTATATTATTTTTGGGACTAACCTATTAACCGGAGGCCCAGCCCAGATTTGCTGTTTTATGCCTATTTCAGTGTTTCGAAGAAAAGGAATATCAAACGGAGTCGAAACGGAACGAAATCAACTGGAGAAGTTATTTTTGGAAGGAAACCTACCGGATAGACTTGGACCCTACGTCAGAAGATGATGGAGGAGCTCACGAGGGTAGGGGCGTGCCCACCCCCCTAGGGCGCGCCCCCTGCCTTGTGGGGCCCCCGTAGCTCCTCCGACGTACTTCATGCACCCATATATATCATCATACCCTAAAACTTCCAGAACAGACAATAGATCGGGAGTTCCGCCACCAGAAGCCTCCGTAGCCACCGAAAACCAATCTAGACCCATTCTGGCACCCTGCCGGAGGGGGCAATCCTTCTCCGGTGGCCATCTTCAGCATCCTAGTGCTCTCCATGATGAGGAGGGAGTAGTCCTCCCTCGGGGCTGAGGGTATGTACCAGTAGCTATGTGTTTGATCTCTCTCTCTCTCTCTCATGTTCTTGATTTGGCACGATCTTGATGTATCGCGATCTTTGTTATTATAGTCGGATCTTATGTTTCTCCTTCCCCTTTTCTCTCTTGTAATGAATTGAGTTTCCCCTTTGAAGTAATCTTATCGGATTGAGTCTTTAAAGATTTGAGAACACTTGATGTATGTCTTGCCGTGGATATCTGTGGTGACAATGGGATATCACGTGATTCACTTGATGTATGTTTTGGTGATCAACTTGCGGGTTCCGCCCATGAACCTATGCATTAGGGTTGGCACACGTTTTTGTCGTGATTCCCCGATAGAACTTTGGGGCACTCTTTGAGGTCCTTTGTGTTGGTTGAATAGATGAATCTGAGATTGTGTGACGCATATCGTATAATCATACCCACGGATAATTGAGGTGACATTGGAGTATCTAGGTGACATTAGGGTTTTGATTGATTTGTGTCTTAAGGTGTTATTCTAGTACGAACTCTAGGGCTGTTTGTGACACTTATAGGAATAGCCCAAAAGATTGATTGGAAAGAATAACTTTGAGGTGGTTTCGTACCCTACCATAATCTCTTCGTTCGTTCTCCGCTATTAGTGACTTTGGAGTGACTCTTTGTTGCATGTTGAGGGATAGTTTTATGATCCAATTATGTTAGTATTGTTGAGAGGACTTACACTAGTGAAAGTATGAACCCTAGGACTTATTTCCTATCATTGCAATACCATTTACGCTCACTTTTATCATTAGTTACCTTGCTGTTTTTATAATTTCAGATTACAAATACCTTTATCTCCTATCAATATACCACTTGTATCACCATCTCTTCGTTGAACTAGTGCACATATACAATTTACCATTGTATTGGGTGTGTTGGGGACACAAGAGACTCTTTGATATTTGGTTGCAGGGTTGCTTGAGAGAGACCATCTTTATCCTACGCCTCCTATGGATTGATAAACCTTAGGTCATCCACTTGAGGGAAATTTGCTACTGTCCTACAAACCTATGCACTTGGAGGCCCAACAACGTCTACAAGAAGAAGGTTGTGTAGTAGACATCATACCTACATGGGGGCAGAAGCCGACGACTGGCCAACTCTTAGATTTCACACAACACGGCCGCACAGGAGGTGAATTTTTTAAATAACAAACATTATATTACATAAATGACTTTGTTTCATCATACAAGGCAGAGACAACATGAATGTATTCATTCGAAAATAATGTCTTGCGCACATTGCGTTGCCACAATATGAGACCCCTCCAGGATGTCTTCAAAATACCGCTCGGGCGTGCAGTGCTCCTTGCCCTTTGGCGGTCCCCCGGTCGTAAGCTTGACGACGTCCATCTTCGCCCACCACACCTTGACGTGGGCGAAGGCCATGCGCGCGCCCTCGATGTAGATCGACAGCTTGACGACGTCCAGCTGAGGGCAGTCATTCACCAGCCGCTTCATGAGCCCGAAGTAGCTACCGGGTATAGCTTCGGCAGGACACAGCTGGATTATTAAATCCTTCATGGCCAGTTCGGCCACCCTATGCAGCTCGACCAGCTGTTTTAGCTGATCGCTAAAGGGCACTGGATGTTCTGGCGCAAGATATTGCGACCAGAATAGCTTCTTCGTAGAGCTCCCTTCTTCGGCTCGGAAGAACTCCGCAGCGTCAGACACACTGTGCAGTAGATCCGCAAACGCCCCTGGAAAACTCCGAATCCGGGTTAGTAAGAGATACTTCTTCTTCACATATTTGCTTTGCATACTAAACGCCTTACCCGCCGTGATTTTCTTGGCCTCCTGGATCTCCTGAAGGGCGCCCTAGGCCTCAATCCGGGCCTCTTCCGCGCTTTGGCGGGCCATAGCGAGTTCGGTCTCTTGAGCTAAAATGTCGCGCTCCAAGGATTCGCAGTTTTTCACCGCATCCTGGAGCTCTTGCTGGATCTCATCAAGCCGGGCTCGTGCTTCTCATGGGCGGCTTTTTCCTTGGCAGCTTTCTCCACGGCCTAGGCCAGGGCCTTTTTGAGGACCTCGACCTTGGTCGCCGCTCCTACACATATCGTGGCACCACGGTCAATACGCATTATTTATTCTTTCTGAATATACAGCCAGTCAGTACATACCTTGCTTGTCCTCTAGCTGCTTCCTCGCTTGGCCGAGCTCCTCCTCGGCCCGCTCCAGTCTCTGCTTTAGTCCGGAGACTTTGGCAGTATGTGAGGTCGCGGCCAGCAACGACGCCTTCTTATTCATACAAGACATATTTTAGTTAGTTTCCTAAGAAAATAAATTGATCCTCTGTCCGGCTCTTCTTTCTGAACACCAGACAGTGTCTCAGGGGCTACTGTCTATATTGGGATTTTCTCTTTTGCGTCGCTTACCTCAAAACCTGTCAGCAGGCTGCTGCAGGCTTCGGTTAGTCCGCTCTTGACGGACCGAACCCTCTCAATCACCGTACCCATAAGGATACAGTGTTCATCCACAATGGAAGCGCCTCGTAGCGCTTCCAGCAGATTATCCGGTGCCTCTGGTTGGACAGAGGTCACCGGCGGCATAGGCACACCCCCTTCTTTCGAAGGAGGTTGCTTGCCGGATTCCGGAGCCGTATAGGTCTCCGGACTTGTATTCGGCTGGGGGCCGAACTGAGCAAAGCCCCCATCCTCAGTCGCCATGGGGGTCTGCTCCCGCATGTGTCCGGCAGCCGAGGCTTTTCCCTCTGGTGCCACCCTGGCGGCCTTCTGAACCTCTCCCTGGCCGGGGAAGGTCCTCTGGGACAACACCTCGTCGTCGCCATTGGCTGTGGGAGAGTGAGCGGCCGGCGGTGACTCACTGGCCATCGCCTTCGAATCCAACGAACCTCTTGATGAGGATTGCAGGGAGCTGTCATGGGCTAGACTGCAATGGCATAAATTAACATACTATATTATGAAGCAAGAGAGGCCGGATGCATGGACATATGCGGGTTTTTAGTACTTACGACGCGGCCAGAGGCTTGTTTCGGGGGCGTCGCTCCGGGCTGCTGTCGACGTCCCACGCGGAGTTATCCGTAGGGGACCCTTCCCCCTCTTGGGCGCCTCCGCCTCCAAATTTGTGGAGGCCGCCCTCTTCTTCCTCCCCCATCAGGGGGAGAGGTGCTTTCGTCCTCCTCCTCGTCATTGTCTTCGGCGGCGGAGGAGAGAGTCTTGTCTTCGGACAACACGTCCGAAGCTCCCTTGCGACGGAGGCCACTCTGGACCCCCTTGGCCTTCTTATTGGCCTTCTTCTTCGACGCCTTATAGCCGCCGGCACCAGCATCTTCGCCAGGAGCGAGATGACTGGTTCCTCGGGTAGCAGAGCCGAACATTGAATCCTCTCCGCCCTCTCCGTCCATACCTAAAAGAAAATAAAGTTTAGACATCCTCCTTGAAACAAGCAAGTAGAGGATGCGCCCGGAGACGTGAAAGGCTTACCGCATTGGCAGAATGGGTAATCGTGCCCGTGGTCCGAGTCTATGGCTGGCGGTGTCTCGTTGCCCTTAAAGAGCAACTTCCAGGCATCTTCGTGAGTCGTTCCGAAGAGCCTTTCCAAGGTTTGGTGCTTCTTTGGGTCGAATTCCCATAAGGGGAAGCTTCAGCTTTGGCATGGGAGGATCCGGTGAACCAGCATCAGCTGGATTACGTCGACGAGCTTGATGGCTTTATCCACCATGCTTTGAATGTGCGTTTGCAACACTATCAGCTCGTCCGGTGAAGACCAATTTGGGCCCTTCTCTATCCAGGAGGTGAGCCGCATTGGACCTCCGGACTTGAATTCGGAAGCCGCGGCCCAGGTGCCGTCGCGGGGCTCTGTGATATAGAACCACAGTTTCTGCCACTCCTTGAAGGTCTCCACAAAAGTACCTTTGGGCCATGTGACATTGGGTAGCTTGCTGACCATGGCGCCTCCGCACTTCGCGTGCTGGCCATCCACCACCTTCGGCTTCACATTGAAGATCTTGAGCCACAGTCTGAAGTGGGGTTGGATGCGGAGGAAGGCCTCGCACACGACAATGAATGCCGAGATGTTGAGGAAGGAGTTCGGGGCTAGGTCATGGAAATCTAGCCCGTAATAGAACATAAGCCCGCGGATGAAAGGGTGGAGAGGAAACCCTAACCCATGGACGAAATGAGGGATGAGCACCACCCTCTCGTTGGGATTTGGGGTGGGGACGATTTGCCCCTTGGCTGGAAGTCGGTGGGCGATTTCTTTCGCCAGATACCCGGCTATTTTCCTACGCACACGCAAGATCATGGTGATGCACAGCAACGAGAGGGAGAGTGTGATCTACGTACCCTTGTAGATCGACAACGGAAGCGTTTGGTTGATGTAGTCGTACGTCTTCACGGCCCGACCGATCAAGCACCGAAACTACGGCACCTCCGAGTTCTAGCACACGTTCAGCTCGATGACGATCCCCGGACTCCGATCCAGCAAAGTGTCGAGGAAGAGTTCCGTCAGCACGACGACATGGTGACGATCTTGATGTACTACTGTCGCAGGGCTTCGCCTAAGCACCGCTACAATATTATCGAGGACTATGGTGGCAGGGGGCGCCGCACATGGCTAAGAATATGATCATGTGGATCAACTTGTGTTCCTCTGGGGTGCCCCTGCCTCCGTATATAAAGGTTCAAGGGGGGAGGCCGGCCGGCCATCATAGGGCGCGCCAGGAATTCGCGAGGTGGAAAAGAGAGAGAGAGAGAAAGGAGGGGGGCGCCGGCCCCCTCTCTCCTTGTCCTATTCGGACTAGGGGGGAGGGGCGCGCGGCCCAGCCCTGGCCGCCTCTCCTCTTCTTCCACTAAGGCCCACTAAGGCCCATATAGCTCCCGGGGGGTTCCGGTAACCTCCCGGTACTCCGGTAAAATCCCGATTTCACCTGGAACACTTCCGATATCCAAACATAGGCTTCCAATATATCAATCTTTATGTCTCGACCATTTTGAGACTCCTCGTCATGTCCGTGATCACATCCGGGACTCTGAAAAACCTTCGGTACATCAAAATGTATAAACTCATAATATAACTGTCATCGAAACCTTAAGCGTGCGGACCCTACGGGTTCGAGAACAGTGTAGACATGACCGAGACATGTCTCCGGTCAATAACCAATAGCGGGACCTGGATGCCCATATTGGCTCCTACATATTCTACGAAGATCTTTATCGGTCAAACCGCATAACAACATACGTTGTTCCCTTTGTCATTGGTATGTTACTTGCCCGAGATTCGATCGTCGGTACCCAATACCTAGTTCAATCTCGTTACCGGCAAGTCTCTTTACTCATTCCGTAATACATCATCTCGCAACTAACTCATTAGTTGCATTGCTTGCAAGGCTTAAGTGATGTGCATTATCGAGAGGACCCAGAGATACATCTCCGACGATCAGAGTGACAAATCCTAATCTCGAAATACGTCAACCCAACATGTACCTTTGGAGACACCTGTAGAGCACCTTTATAATCACCCAGTTACGTTGTGACATTTGGTAGCACACAAAGTGTTCCTCCGGCACACGGGAGTTACATAATCTCATAGTCATAGGAACATGTATAAGTCATGAAGAAAGCAATAGCAACATACTAAACGATCGGATGCTAAGCTAATGGAATGGGTCATGTCAATCAGATCATTCAACTAATGATGTGATCCCGTTTAATCAAATGACAACTCTTTGTCCATGGTTAGGAAACATAACCATCTTTGATTAACGAGCTAGTCAAGTAGAGGCATACTAGTGACACTCTGTTTGTCTATGTATTCACACATGTATTATGTTTTCGGTTAATACAATTCTAGCATGAATAATAAACCTTTATCATGATATAAGGAAATAAATAATAACATTATTATTGCCTCTAGGGCATATTTCCTTCACCGGCCTCCCGAAGCTTGGTGATGTCCTTCTCCCTAATGGAGGAGGCCATCCACTTGCCTTGCCCTCCGGATCTGGACATGGCTGAGTGCTTCCTTGAGACGGAAAGAATAGGACTTGGTCGCTAGAGCTCGAGGATGGAAGTACAGAGAAAGAGAGAAGGCGTGGGTGAAGAAAGGGAATCCTTATCTCCTTATAAAGGCAGTGAATATCAAGCGCCTCCCCACTCGCCTTAAAACTCGCCTGTTCCCAAGGGCTGTGTAAATGGCACGGTTATATTACCCATGCCCGTATTGATGAGAATCCCACAATAAGGGGACACGATCTCTGCTTCGAAAAGACGTGCCTATTAAAACCGTGTCTCGAAACATGGAATGGCAGATGGAAAATGGTTCGAAATGATGACCAAACAGACGTGATGTCACATTACAAAAAGTTGTCAGTGGATTGGACTCGTGTAATATTATATTCACTACGGTTGTGTGTGGTACTTGTGTTGCAGATCCGGACACGTTCGTTGCGTCCGAAGACTAGCTTGGAGTATTCGGAAAGGGGAACCCGCCTTGCAATGCTGAAGACAATCTGCGCGCCAGACACCTCGTCATTGAAGCCTGGTTCAGGGGCTACTGAGGGAATCCTGGACTAAGGGGTCCTCAGGCGTCCGACCTATTAGACATGTGCCGGACTGATGGACTGTGAAGATACAAAGACCGAAGACTTTACCCGTGTCCGGATGGGACTCTCCTTGGTGTGGAAGGCAAGCTTGGCGTCCAAATATGAAGATTCCTTTCTTTGAAACCGACCTTATGTAACCCTAGATCCCTCTGGTGTCTATATAAACCGGAGGGCTAGGTCCATAGAAGGATATCCTCATAATCATAGTCAGGTAGGCTCGACTCTTAGGGTTTAGCCATTACGATCTCGTGGTAGATCCACTCTTGTAATACTCATATTCATCAAGATCAATCAAGAAGGAAGTAGCGTATTACCTCCATAGAGAGGGCCCGAACCTGGGTAAACATTGTGCCCCCTGTCTCCTATTACCATCGACCCTAGACGCACAGTTCGGGACCCCCTACCGGAGATCCGCCAGTTTTGACACCGACACCCGCCGCTTGTGGGTCCTGGCCGGCTACTTAGCATTGTAGCCGTGCCACTGATGATGCATGCTTTGTCGGGGGAGCGTGGCTACAGTCCCGCCGCCTGGCGGGCGTTCACTATAGCCACATCCCATCTTATCTAGTTAATGGCGCACAGACTCCAAGGGAGGGGGACGGCCGCTATCGACGTTCTCTGAACGGGGGTCCCTAGACTTGCCTGCCTGTGGCCCACAGCGTGGCTCCAGCAGCGGGCCTGTACAGCCCATCTTCACCAGTAAACACTCAAGACCCTCGCGAGGGGACAAGCCTCGCGAGGCAGACGACGCAAGACATCCTCGGGGGCGGCCTCACTAGGCTGGCTCACGAGGGGCGGAGAGATCAAGGCGAGGGGCACCTCGCGAGGTTCCTGTGACGCAAGCCATGATGACCAAGGCCAGGCGGGCGCCAACGCGCGCAGTGTACTCGTTTCCTCTTTGGTGCTAAAGAGGCAAGCATAGGCGAGGAGTCCCGAGGCATCAGGCAAAGGTTTCCATATTGGTGCAACAAGACCAAGACCAGCAGAACGGCAGGCCGAAGGTCACCGTGGAGCCCAGAACGGTGTCACCACCAGAGCCTTTGGCAAGCGAAGACCACCTTTTGTCAGGATAGCTTGTACTAGTGGTCTCCCTTCAAATTTGGCCGTTTTTGGATCCCTTCCGGCCTATATTTGAGAAGAGGACCAGGGCCTCTAGAAATAGGACTAGCCACCACAGTAGGAGGCAACTCATCTTGGATTGGATCCATTCCATCCTCAACCACACAAGCTCATCGAGCCCAAGAAAACCTCTCCTCAGGAGGCTGTTCTTCCCTTGTACTTGTTCATCCTCAGTCCAAGTGGCAATCCACCACACCACACTAGAGTAGGGTATTACACCACATCAGTGGCTCGAACCAGTATAAACCCTGTGTCCTTTGTTCGTCGAGTTCGATGTGCTGAGTCTTGGGATCATGGGGAGTGGGTGAGGTAGGGAAGGGAGAGATCTTCGTGCGCACCCCAGTGTTCGAACCTCGAGGGTTTTGATGGAACCCGAAATCCGACATTCGGCGGGCCAGGTAGGGGTGCGCTGAAGCTTTCCTTTCATCGACCCACGCTCCACCACCTTCGCGCCTGTCCCCATGGCCGGCATTGCTCCTCCGACTGGGATGATAGACGCCCATGATGGCGCCAGGGGGCTCAGAGCCTTAGCCCCCGCCTTGCGATGGGCACAATGGCTGCCCAAGTTCAAGCCAGAGATACCGCCTCGTTACGATGGCGTGGCAGACCTGACGGCCTTCCTGCTGGCATATGAAGAGGCTGTCCTGAAGGCTGGGCGACGAAAAGGTCATGGCTAATTGGCTTCCCATGGACCTTGCTGGTGCACCACGCGCCTGGCTGCTAACCCTCCCAGGATCCTCAGTGGCATCTTGGGAGGAGCTGCGCGACCTCTTCGTCGCGGGCTTCGCGGCACCAGAGCCCCTTGCCGTCGTAGCCCTCCTCGATGGCTCACAAGTGCCACCCTCGGACTATCACACCAAGCAGTTCTTTCGCCAGATCGGCGCCACTTTCGTGCAGCAAGGAGCTCCCCTGAGTTGGGCGGCGCCGAAAGCCGACCTCACCTTCGACTCGGGGGATCACCCCGTCACCACCGTCGGCTCGCATGCTCCCAATGCTTTGCACGCCCACCATCTGCAACGTAGCTGTCACCAAGACCCTCATCAACGGTGGCGCTGGCCTCAACATGCTCTCCGTGGAGGCTTTTAGCCTTCTTCACGTACCAAACGAACGGCTCCGCCCCAGCAAGCCCTTCTCCGGGGTCGGCGGCGGCTATGCCAGCCCCCTGGGGCAGATCCTCCCTGTGACCTTCGGCACTCACGACAACTACCGCACCAAGCCGATCGACTTCAACATCGCCCGCATTGGCCTCCCATACAATGCCATCCTCGGGTACCCGGCTTGGGCTCAGTTTATGGCGGCGACCCATCCGACCTACAACATCATGAAGATGCCCAGGAGTAAGGACGTCCTCACCATAGTTGGAGACACCAAGGAGGCTCTGGCGGCAGTCAAGCTTGCCCTCAAAACCGCTGTGGTGGCGCGACTGGCCGACGAGGCCACCCCTAGAGCCAAGGAGGCCACGCCGGCAAAGAAGAATCAGTTGTTCACTCAAGATCGGGCTGAAACTAAGCAGGTGCTGGTCGAGGAAGATGGGTCCTCGGGAGCCACCTTCACCATAGGCGCCAACCTCGACCCAGACCAGGAGGAGGCGTTGGTGAGGTTCCTGCGTGCGAACAAGGATGTATTCGCCTGGGAACCAAGCAACTAGTAGGGGTCTCGAGGGGGGTGATCGAGCATCATTTGAGGGTGTACCCCAATGTGCGCCCTGTGAAGCAGAAGGCGTGGCGACAATCCACGAAGAAGCAGTCCTTCATCGTCCAGGAAACCCGCAAGCTGGAGGCAGCATGTGTCATTCATGAGGTTTGGTACCCTGAGTGGATGGCGAACCCCGTCGTCGTACCGAAGAAAGGTGGGAAGGAGCGCATGTGTGTCGACTTCACCAACCTCAACAAGGCTTGTCCCCAAGACCTATTCCCGCTTCCGCGCATCGACTAGATTGTCGACTCCACCATCGAGTGCGACCTGCTGTGCTTCCTGGACGCATTCTCAGGCTATCACCAGATCAAGATGGCAGTAGAGGATGTGGAGAAGACGGCCTTCCTGACCCCGTGTGGGGTGTAATGCTACACTTGCATGCCGTTCGGGCTATGTAACGCAGGCACGACCTTCCAACGGCTGATGCACATCGCCTTGGGTCAGCAGCTCGAGAGGAACACTGAAGCCTACATCGACGACATCGTGGTAAAATCTCGGGAGGCGAGAACTTTGATTCAGGACCTGGAGGAGACCTTCGCGAGCCTGTGCCAAGTGGACTTGCGGCTCAACCTAGAGAAGTGTGTGTTTGGTGTCCCCTCCAGCAAGCTGATGGGCTTCCTTGTGTCCCACAGGAGGATCAAGGCTAACCCGGAGAAGGTGAAGGCGATAGAAGACATGAGCCCATCACAAACTCTCAAGGAGATGCAGAAGCTTTTGGGCTGCGTGACCTCGCTGGGGCGCTTCATCTCCAAGATGGGAGAGCGCGCCCTTCCATTCTTCAAGCTGATGAAGAAGAAGGGCCCGTTCGAGTGGACCCCTGAGGCCGACCAAGCGTTTCAAGACCTCAAGAGATACCTGACAGCCCTCCGGTGATGGTGGCGCCTCGCCCTCTCGAGCCCCTGGTGCTTTACCTTGCCGCCACTCCCTACTCCGCTAGCGCAGCTCTAGTGGCGGTTCGGGAAGAGCGCCATGCCAAGGGCCCGCCGTGCCGTGCCGCACCTCCAGCCGGGGCTACACGGGACCTGGAGGGCACCGCAAAAGCTGCAGCAACACCAACGAGTGATCAGGTCCAGCAAGGCGGCGTTCGCAGGCCTACAAAGGCCCCGGTGGGCGACCAGGCTCCTGGGGTCCCGTCACCTCAAGAGACGACCCAACCTCCGATGGACGCATGCCCCGTCGATGCTTCCGCCCTTGTCGAGCACACAGTGTACTTCGTCAGCACGGTGCTGCGGGATGCAAGGGCACGGTGCCCCATGCCTCAAAAGCTCTTGCTCGCGCTCTTGGTGGCCTCGCGTAAGCTGCGTCACTACTTACAAGGTCACCCAATCAAGGTTGTCTCAGCCTACCTGCTGGAGAGGGTACTCAGGAGCCCCAACGCTGCTGGAAGAGTCGCTGAATGGAACGTCGAGCTGCAAGCATTCCAGCTGGAGTTTAGCACAACCAGGTCATCAAGGGAGCCGCGCTCACCAACTTTGTGGCAGAATGGACTCACACCCCAGGGCTTGAAGCAGGCGAGGACCGATCCCTCTCGCCAGGAAGTGAAGCACCTGATGGCTGGGTCATGTATTTCGAAGGCGCATTCGCACGCCAGGGCGTGGGAGCTGGAGCGTTGCTCATCTCACCCACTCAGGACAAGCTCTACTACGCCGTGCAGCTCTGCTTCCAGCAAGGCAAGAAGGTCTCCAGCAACATCGCGGAGTACGAAGGCCTCATTGCTGGCCTTAAGGCTGCGGTGGTGTGACACCCCGATAGTTAAGCTACAGTAAAACCCTGTTAATGATGCCAGGTCATCATAATTAAAATTTTGGCTAAACCTCACTTGTTTCAAACCGACCTCAAATTCAAATTCAAATTCAAATTCAAATACAAGTCAAGTTATTAATCCTTCAAACATTAAAATAAAAATGCAGGCTAGGTTGAAAATATTCCCTAACTAATTGTCATGAATTATCCAACATATTTTGAATTAGTGAAATGCCCCTAACCTATTTCAAAATGGAACCAAAAAAACTTTTAAACATTTATAATTAAACCAATTTCCAAATGAATTCGAATAACCCTCAAACATATTGTGGCAGTGCCAGTTATTGCAACATAATTATTGTGGCAAGCTAATCATTTTACAAAAGTCCTTTGGGTGCAAAACTAAATACGAAACAATAGGTAAAAGACAAAAAACACATTACTGTGCACTGGAGGCCTAGTGCTACAGTAACACAACCCAAGCCCACCAGAGGCCTTTCTCCCATCTCTACAGAGAGGAGGCAGAGCCTGTACGTGTCGAGCATCCGCGCCGCCATGGCCACTGTGGCCGCCGTGTTGACCATCCGACGAGCCCCCGTGGCGTATAAGGCCCTGCCCGACGCGTGAGACAAACCCTAGGCCACTCGTTCTTCCTCCCTTGCTCGCCCCCTTCCGTTTCATTGTTTCCGGAGCTTGAGGTTGCCACACCACCATCGTCCACGCACTCTGAAGCCTTCCCTCGTCAAGCCAAGTTGTCCAGGGGCCTTCCCATCGCCGACTCCGTCATCCCCGTGTTTTAGTTCGACCGGAGCCGCGCCGTACGCTCGGGAACGAGCCTGGAGCCGCCCCATAGTCGCCGTCGTACTTGTCTTCATCGGCGGTCGCCACCGATGCCCCCCCGCGGATCCATGCTCCGGCACGCCCCCGACCAATCCGAGCTCGCCGTCAACCCTCCCTTGGTGAGCAGCGCCGATTCCCCTTGTCTCCCCCTCTGTTAATCGCGTTGTAGCGCCGTGCCCATGATTTGGTCGTCATGCCCGGAGTTCTCTGAAGCCCGCGTCCTACCGTGCCGAGCCGTCGCCTGGGCGCTCCCCTACACCCCCGCGCGCCTCTGTGCCCGCTTGCGTGCCCGCACGTGCGCGTCTGCACCCGCTCTCGCCCGCCCTTGCTCACTGCCGCCGCGTACTGCTCCTCGCCTGCTGCAACCCGCCGCTGTCGGCGCTTCCCTGCGCCCCCCTCACTCGCGCCTGAGCCGCCTCCGCATCGCGCTCCTCCGGCCGAGCCCGCCTCGGGCCGCTGCTGGTCGCCGCTCGCGTATGCCCGCGTCGCTGCTTCTGTCGCTGGCCGCCGCGGATCCCGTCCGCCTCCGTTCACCCCGTCGTGCACCGCCCGAGCCCGCCCGGTGCTCGCGTGGCCCGTGCGCCGGCTGACCGGTCGACGAGCCCCTGCCCGTCACCGCCTCCCATCGCCCCTGCTCCGCCAAGGCTCTGCTCCGCCCGCGCCACCACCGCCCGTGCAGACCGGCGGCTACCGCCGGCGCCCTTCCGCTCACCGACCGCGCCAGCGTCGGCCCCTGCCTGTCGCGCTCTGCCGCCGTCGCCCGCGGCCGCGGCCCCAACTGGCCGCGCCCGGGTCTGAAGCCTCGCACCCACGCGGCGGCCTCCCCAGCCCCGGTGCCCGCCTCTGCCTACCACGGCCGGCCGTCCGAACGCCGTGGCCGCCGGCACGCCTCTGTGGGCGCGCGCGCGTATAAATCCCCCACGGGCCCTCCTAACTTAATTGGGGTTAATCCCCTTTTAGTGCTAACCCCCCTGGTAGTCAATGACAGTGAGACCAAGGCCATCAGGATTAAATTAAAAAAATGTTTTAGTTTAAAATATGCACTGAGTCACTTACCAGTGGGACCGACGACACTGTTTAAAGTCTGACCAGTCTCAACGGGCCCGCATGTCAGCCTCTGGCGGGTGCAACGGGCCCGCATGTCAGCCTTTGGCGCACCCGTGGGTGCACTACATCGGGTGCACCCATCTCTTCACTGGCGATTTTCGAAATTAAAATAAATAAGAAAATTAGAAAATCTTTTAATTTTTTTTAAAAAATAATATAAAATAAACCGTAACTCGGATTAAAAAACTTTGTACATGAAAGTTGCTCAGAACGACGAGACGAATCCAAATACGCATCCCGTTCATCCGCCACACGTCCTTAGCATAGCGAACACGCAACTTTCCCCCTCCGGCCCGACTGTCCGAAAACACGGAACACCGGAAATACTTTCCCGGATGTTTCTCCCCTTCGTCGGTAACACCTAGTACTGCGTTAGGTCGCCTCTAGCCCCGCGTATTGCCCTGTTATGCTTTGTGTTGCTTTGATTGCTCTGTTGTTTATTGTGTTCCCCCTTCGTTATTTCTTTACGGTAGGCCCCGAGACCGCGGTTGAACCAGTGATTGCCTACTTCACCTTCGAGGGTCCGTTTCTGTCTGCAGAGCAACCAGGCAAGCCCCCCTTGATCACCAGATATCGCCTAATCTCTCTCTACTGCTTGCATTAGAGTAGTGTAGCATCTTACTGCTTTCCGTTAATCCTATTCTGATGCATAGCCTGTCAGTGTTGCTACAACTGTCGATACCTTACCTGCAACCTAAATGCTTAGTATAGGATGCTACTTTATCATCAGTGGCCTTACATTCTTGTCTGTCTACCATGCTATACTATCGGGCCGTGATCACTCGGGAGGTGATCACGGGTATATATTATATACTTTATACATATTACATGTTGTGACTAAAGTCGGGTCGGCTCGTTGAGTACCCGCAAGTGAATCCGATGTTGGGGGTTGAAGGGGCAGGTGGTTCCACCCAGGTAGTGGTGAGCCTAGGTTCCCGACGGCCCCCGATTGTTACTTTGAGGCGGAGCGACAGGGCAGGCGGAGACTGAGGAAATATGCCCTAGAGGCAATAATAATGTTATTATTTTATTTCCTTATATCATGATAAATGTTTATTATTCATGCTAGAATTGTATTATCCGGAAACATAATACTTGTGTGAATACATAGACAAACTAAACGTCACTAGTATGCCTCTACTTGACTAGCTCGTTAATCAAAGATGATTATGTTTCCTAACCATAGACATGTGCTGTCATTTGATTAACAGGATCACATTATTAGGAGAATGATGTGATTGACATGACCCATTCCATTAGCTTAGCACCCGATCGTTTAGTATGTTGCTATTGCTTTCTTCATGACTTATACATGTTCCTATGACTATGAGATTATGCAACTCCCGTTTGCCGGAGGAACACTTTGTGTGCTACCAAACGTCACAACGTAACTGGTTGATTATAAAGAGCTCTACAAGTGTCTCCAAAGGTAAATGTTGGGTTGGCGTATTTCGAGATTAGGATTTGTCACTCCGATTGTCGGAGAGGTATCTCTGGGCCCTCTCGGTAATGCACGTCACATAAAGCCTTGCAAGCATTGCAACTAATGAGTTAGTTGCGAGATGATGTATTACGAAACAAGTAAAGAGACTTGCCGGTAACGAGATTGAACTAGGTATTGAGATACCGACGATCGAATCTCGGGCAAGTAACATACCGATGACAAAGGGAACAAACGTATGTTGTTATGCGGTCTGACCGATAAAGATCTTCGTACAATATGTGGGAGCCAATATGAGCATCCAGGTTCCGCTATTGGTTATTGACCAGAGACATGTCTCGGTCATGCCTACATTGTTCTCGAACCCGTAGGGTCCGCACGCTTAAGGTTTCGATGACAGTTATATTATGAGTTTGTGAGTTTTGATGTACCGAAGTTAGTTCGGAGTCCTGGATATGATCACGGACATGATGAGGAGTCTCGAATTGGTCGAGACATAAAGATTGATATATTGGAAGGCTATATTCGACACCGGAAGTGTTCCGGATGATTTCGGCAAAAACCGGAGTGCCGGAGGGTTACCGGACCCCCCGAAAGAAGTAATGGGCCTTATGGGCCCTAGTGGAGAGAGAGAGAGGGGCGGCCAGGGTGGGCCGCGCGCCCCCTCCCCCTCTGGTCCGAATTGGACTAGGAGAAGGGGGGGGGGGCGTGATGAAGTCATGTACGTACGGTAGGGACACGGACCCGTCCTAAAGAGCCCTACCATAGGACATCCTTAGAGGAAGTCACTTTTCAAACAACTTGAAGATATCCCACTCGACGGGTTGAAGACACTCGACCAAGAAGCTGTCACTCGACCAAGAAGCCAACCACTCGACTGCCAGAAGACCTCAAGTCACTCTGCAGGCAAACGGTCGTCTATTAAGTAGTCTTTATGATTATTATGACACTTTATTAGGGACGTTATCAGTAACGCCCACCTTAAATGTACCTTAAACCCTGCATTACTGAGGGCAGGAGAGGGCTGGCGAACTCTATATAAGCCACCCCCTCCTCAGTATCGGGGGTTCGCACCCCTGTCATTTTACACACGTATAATCCAATCGACCGCCTCCGGGCACCGAGACGTAGGGCTGTTACTTCCTCCGAGAAGGGCCTGAACTCGTAAACCTTGCGTGCTTACAACTTCCCAATAGCTAAGGTCTAGCCTCTCCGTACACACCCCCCTACCTCACTGTCAGACTCAGAACCACGATAGTTGGCACCCACCTTGGGGCATTAGTCTTAGCGCCTAATTGGAGAAGTTGCGATTTTTCCGATCCGCTTGGTCATGTTTTCCTGCGGAGCTTTGGCGGAGGGCCGCGAGATCCGTCTCGGCGGACTCGCTTTCATCGCCGACGACTCCGCCTGGCTCCAGGAGGCGCCGCTTGACGTCGACACGCTCCCCGTCCGCGGTGCGACGCACTTCCGCGCGTGCGTCCGTGGCGTCCTCCTGAGGCAGCCGTCGACCCCATATCGG
Source organism: Triticum monococcum (assembly GCA_034509565.1). Classification (NCBI taxonomy): domain Eukaryota; kingdom Viridiplantae; phylum Streptophyta; class Magnoliopsida; order Poales; family Poaceae; genus Triticum; species Triticum monococcum. Next base: position 446,479,171 of record CM067845.1, read on the forward strand.
TCGACTCCCGCGTCATCTCCCCGTCCTGTCTCCCTCCAGCGCAAGCGCTCGGGTCGGTCGAGGCTCCAGCGGTGGATGAAGCACGCTGCGGCCCGCCAGTCGGCGACCCCGCAAGTCGCGGCAATCGAGCCTGACGAATCCCTCTGCGGCCTGTTCGATCTGTCGACTGGCTCCATGGAGACCGCATCCGAGTGTGATAGCAGCGACCCTTTGGCGGAGGTTCTGGCGGTCGAGGGGACACGCAGTCCCCCTGGATTCCATCGCGCCGATGATGGTGCCGATTGGGGCGATCCGTCGCACCCTCACGACGAATACCTCCCCGAGCCTCTTACGTCATTGCAGCGGGAGGAGCTTCGTCGCCGGAACATGGACGCGCTCTACACCCCTATTGTTGGAGAAACCCCCAAGGCCCGGGCCTTGGAGGACGCGCGCTTGGCTAATCTAGCCGAGCGCACTCGACTGGAGAATCTACAGCGAGCTCTCGACGAGCGGGCGCGTCAGCGGGCTCCTGAGTCCAGTCGACGCCAGCAGGCTCCCGAGTCCAGTCGACGCCAGCAAGCTCTCGAACACAGTCGACGTCAGCTCTTCCCACCGCCGCAGGTGTACCGAACTCCGGTTCAGAACCTGGATGCCGCGGCCCGCATAGCGGAGTCAATCCAGCCCTCCTAGTCGGAGGCCGGCAGGGGATTGCTGCAGATCAAAGCATTGCTCCGAGCGGCGGGAAATCAGAATTCCGCCGTCTCTCAGTCGCGGGACAGGATCCATAGTCGATCCGTTGCAACGGAAACCGTCCAGTCGGCTCACAGCCCGAGATCGCCCCCGAGGCGTGAGGGGCGTGGATACCGGCACGATCAGTATAGGAGAAATGGACAATATGATCACCGACTCGGCCGTGATGATGGACGTCGGGTGCCATCCCCTCCCCCGAGGAGTGGATCATATGCACCTCGACATCGAGACGACAGGCGCCCCCATAACGTTGGGCAGAGGATCCCCGTCGACCCCAGAGACCCAGGCTTTGACGCGAGATCCATCCTCGTTCAAGGTCTGGTGGACAGGAACAGGGCTCATCGAGAGGGCCAAAACAGAGATACGCCCACCGGCAGCAGGACACACGCCTCGGGGCCTGAATGTTTCAGTCGAGCCATCAGAGCTGCGGTGATCCCTCCCAACTTCCAGCTGGCGACTGGAATCAGCAAGTTCACCGGTGAGTCCAAGCCTGACACGTGGCTCGAGGATTACCGAGTGGCTGTGCAGATTGGCGGCGGCAATGATGAAGTGGCCATGAAGCATTTACCCCTCATGTTGGAAGGCTCAGCTAGGGCGTGGCTGAATCAGTTGGCGCCCAGCAGCATTTACACTTGGGAGGATCTCTCCCGAGTGTTTATCACAACCTTCGAAGGGACATGCAAGCGCCCTGCAGGCCTTACGGAGCTGCGGTCTTGCGTACAGAAGCCAAATGAAACTCTGAGAGAATACATCTAGAGGTGGATCACACTGCACCACTCGGTCGAGAACGTGCCAGACCATCAAGCAGTTTGCGCTTTCAAGGAAGGCGTCAAGTACAGGGAGTTGAATCTGAAGTTTGGCCGGACCGGGGAGATGTCCCTTAATCGGATGATGGAGATTGCCACCAAGTACGCTAATGGAGAAGACGAGGACCGACTCCGAAGTGGCAAACTCAAGTCAGTCTCCCAAGAAACCGGAGGAAACTCCAGTCGGAAACAGAAGCGGAAGGCCGAGTCAGCCGCCCCTGGGGAGGCCCTGGCTGTGGCCCAGGGAAATTTCAAGGGAAAGCCCAAGGGCACATGGAAGCCCAAGAAGGTTAAAGATCAGGATGGGAATGATGTTTTGGACCTGCCATGTCACATCCATACCAAGAAAGATGAAGAAGGAAATTTTATTTTCCCGAAGCATACCACTCGACAGTGTCGGCTTCTGATTCAGCAGTTCCAGGGCAAGCAACCCAAGGATAAGGAAAAAGAGCCAGACAGAGTTGAAGACAAGGAGGATAGTGACGATGGATACCCCCAAGTCAATTCCACCTTGATGATTTTTGCTGACGTCGAAAGCAAAAGTCGACTGAAAGTCATTAACCATGAGGTCAACATGGTTGCCCCGGCGACTCCCAGTTACCTGAAGTGGTCTCAAACTGCCATCACATTCGACCAGTCTGATCACCCGACGTACATTGCCACCCCTGGGAGGCAAGCTTTGGTGGTCGACCCAGTTGTCGAAGGCACTCGACTGACCAAAGTCCTGATGGACGGCGGCAGTGGCCTGAACATACTGTAAGCCGAAACCTTGAAAGGAATGGGCATTCCGATGTCCAGACTCAGCACCAGTAACATGAGCTTCCACGGAGTCATTCCTGGGAAGAAAGCCGAGTCACTCGGCCAGATTGCTCTTGATATGGTTTTCGGTGATTCAAAGAATTACCGCAAGGAAAAGTTAACGTTTGAAGTTGTGGACTTCCAGAGTGCTTATCACGCCATCTTGGGCAGGCCAGCTTACGCACGCTTCATGGCTCGACCATGCTACGTGTATCTTAAATTAAAGATGCCTGGCCCCAAAGGTGTGATCACTGTCACGGGCAATCGGAAGAAAGCAGAAAAATGTTTCCAGAAGGGATCAAAGATCGCCGACGCTCAGATGGCAGTGGTCGAGCTGAAAGAGTACCAAAAGACTGCCGACCCGAGTGAGTTGCTGCGGGCTAAGAAGCCTGCCTCCGAGTCAGCTTTTCAGTCGGCTGGCGAAACGAAGACAGTCCACATCCACCCGACTGATCCCGACGCTGCTCTGACTCACATCTCGACGACGCTCGACTCCAAATAGGAAGAAGCGCTCATCCAGCTCCTCCGTGAGAACTGGGACATCTTCGCATGGAAACCCTCTGACATGCCTGGAGTTCCCAGGGGGCTGGCTGAGCACCGCCTGCGAGTCGACTCAAAGTTCAAGCCCGTGAAGGAACATCTTCGACGGTCCGCCGTCCAGAAAAAACAAGCCATTGGCGAGGAAGTGGCTCGGCTCTTAGCAGCTGAGTTCATCCGAGAGATCTACCACTCCGAGTGGCTCACCAATGTCGTCATGGTCCCCAAGAAGGACAAGTCACTCCGTATGTGCATTGATTTCAAGCATATCAATCGGGCCTGCCCGAAAGATCATTTTCCTCTCCCTCGCATCGACCAGATTGTCGACTCAACTGCGGGATGCGAGAGATTGTCTTTTCTAGATGCCTACTCTGGGTACCATCAGATCCGTCTGTATGGGCCCGACGAAATCAAAACAGCTTTCATCACTCCATTCGGATGCTTCTGTTACGTCACCATGCCATTCGGCCTCAAGAACGCCGGAGCCACATTCATGAGAATGATCCAGAAGTGTTTACTCACTCAAATCAGTCGGAATGTGGAGGCGTACATGGACGATATCGTAGTCAAGTCCCGGAAAGGTTCCGACCTGCGGGCTGACCTTGCTGAAACCTTCGCCAACCTCAGGAGGTACGATATCAAGCTCAATCCGTCAAAGTGCACTTTCGGAGTTCCAGGTGGCAAGCTACTCGGTTTTCTCGTTTCCGAACGGGGAATCGACGCCAATCCTAAAAAAATTGGCACCATACTCCGGATGAAGCGTCCTGTACGTGTGCATGATGTCCAAAAGCTTACAGGCTGCTTGGCCGCCTTAAGTCGATTCATTTCTCGACTTGGTGAAAAAGCGTTGCCTCTTTACTGATGAAAAAGTCTGACAAGTTCGAGTGGACTCCAGAAGCTGATGCAGCGTTTGCAGAGCTCAAAGCTCTGCTCTCCACCCAGCCGGTGCTAGCTGCCCCAATCAGCAAAGAGCCTCTGCTGCTTTATATTGCAGCCACGGGACAAGTTGTCAGTACAGTACTTACGGTCGAGCGGGAAGAGGAAGGGAAGGCCTTCAAAGTTCAACGCCCTATATATTATGTGTCTGAAGTTTTGACCCCTTCAAAACAAAGATACCCCCACTACCAGAAGCTTGTATATGGGATTTACATGACCATGAAGAAAGTTGCACATTATTTCTCTGACCACTCCATTACAGTCGTCAGCGACGCCCCATTATCGGAGATCCTGCATAACAGAGATGCAACTGGTCGAGTGGCCAAGTGGGCGATTGAACTCCTTCCTTTAGATATCAAGTTTGAAGCAAAGAAAGCCATCAAGTCCCAAGCAATCGCTGATTTCATCGCCGAGTGGATTGAACAGCAACTTCCGACTCAAGTTCACTCGGAACACTGGACTATGTTCTTCGATGGATCCAAGATGCTGAATGGTTCGGGCGCGGGGGTAGTTTTGGTCTCCCCCCGAGGAGATAAGCTCAGATACGTTCTCCAGATTCACTTCGATTCCTCCAATAACGAAGCAGAGTATGAAGCACTTTTGTATGGGTTGCGCATGGCCATTTCGCTCGGCGTCCGTCGCCTCATGGTCTATGGCGACTCAGATCTGGTGGTTAATCAAGTGATGAAGGAGTGGGACGTCAGGAGTCTGGCAATGACTGGATACTGCAATGCAGTGCGGAAGCTAGAGAAGAAGTTCGAGGGGTTGGAACTCCACCACATCCCCCGACTGAAAACCAGGCAGCTGACGACTTGGCAAAGATAGGCTCCAAGAGAGAAGCCATTCCAAGCAACGTGTTCTTGGAACACATTCACTCGCCGTCAGTCCAAGAAGATCCTTTCACAGAAGAAGCCCCGTAGCCGAAAAGTGCCCCAGATCCGACTGAAGTTGAAGTGCCTGCAGTAGTCGACCTAATCGTGGAAGTCTTGGCAATCACCCCTGACTGGACAATACCGTACATTGCATATATCCTAAGGAAAGAACTTCCGGAGGACGAGGAGGAGGCTCTCCAGATCGTCCGCCGATCTAAGGCCTTCACGGTCATAAGGGGACAGCTGTATAGAGAAAGTGCGACCGGAGTCGGCCAGAAATGCATAACGCCAGAAGAGGGTCAAATAATCCTCAACGATATCCACTCGGGAACCTGCGGTCACCATGCGTCCTCTCGGACTATTGTGGCTAAAGCATACCGAGCTGGATTTTACTGGCCAAGGGCAAATGAGATGGCGAAAGAGATAGTCGACAGGTGCGAGGGGTGCCAGTTCTACTCCAACATGTCACACAAGCCCGCGTCAGCCCTGAAAACCATTCCGCTCGTCTGGCCCTTTGCCGTCTGGGGATTGGACATGGTTGGCCCCCTAAGAACGGGCAGGAGTGGATTCACTCATGTGCTTGTGGCAGTCGATAAGTTTACCAAATGGATCGAAGCTAAGCCCATAAAGAGCCTCGACGCTGGCACCGCTATCAGTTTCATCAGAGGATTGACATTCAGATATGGAGTCCCGCACAGCATCATCACTGATAACGGGTCAAACTTTGATTCGGATGAGTTCAGAGCATTTTGCGCTTCTCAAGGAACACGAGTCGACTACGCCTCAGTCGCCCACCCCCAGTCGAATGGACAGGCTGAGAGAGCAAATGGTCTGATTCTCAAAGGGCTAAAACCTCGGCTGATGCGCGATTTCAAGCACGCGGCAGGCGCTTGGGTCGACGAACTTCCGTCAGTTCTGTGGGGATTAAGGACCACCCCTAACCGGTCGACTGGAAGGACCCCATTCTTTCTGGTTTATGGAGCCGAAGCTGTCCTGCCAAGCGATCTCCTTCATAATGCGCCCCGAGTCGAACTTTACACCGAAGATGAAGCGGAGCAGGCCCGGCAAGACGCAGTCGACCTCTTGGAGGAAGAGAGGGAGATGGCAATGATCAGATCGACCATTTATCAGCAGGACTTACGTCGATTCCACGCCCGAAATGTGAAGAGTCGAGCCTTTCAAGAAGGAGATCTGGTCCTCCGAGTGGATCAACAGAAACCTCACAAGCTCGCTCCCACTTGGGAAGGCCCCTTCATCGTCACCAGAGTCCTCCACAACGGAGCATATCACCTTTACAATGTTGATCGACATATCAACGAACCTCGAGCTTGGAACGCGGAGCTTCTCCGCCCCTTTTACACTTGAGTCCGCCCTCAAACCAGATGTAATAAGAAAAACTCCTGAAGTTCATTTTTATCAGAAATAAGAATGTTCCAATAATTGCTGTCACTTTTGTTTGTATCCGAAAACCCCCAGTGGGTGACTTAGCTGCGAATCCGATTCGCCTAAGTTTGAAAAATCCTACCGAGTGGAGAGCAAACCTCCCACTCGGGGGCTTAGCTGCAGTTCAGCACTCGCCTAAGTTCTCCGTGAAGAGACTTAGCTGCAGTCAAATACTCGCCTAAGTTTGAAAGAAAAATCCTACCGAGTGGAGAGCAAACCTCCCACTCGGGGGCTTAGCTGCAGTTCAGCACTCGCCTAAGTTCTCCGCGAAGAGACTTAGCTGCAGTCAGATACTCGCCTAAGTTTGAAAAATCCTACCGAGTGGAGAGCAAACCTCCCACTCGGGGGCTTAGCTGCAGTACAACACTCGCCTAAGCTCTCCACGAAGAGACTTAGCTGCAGTCAGATACTCACCTAAGTTTGAAAAATCCTACCGAGTGGAGAGCAAACCTCCCGCTCGGGGGCTTAGCTGCAGTTCGGCACTCGCCTAAGTTCTCCACGAGGAGACTTAGCTGCGGTTAGACACTCGCCTAAGTTTGAAAAATCCTACCGAGTGGAGAGCAAACCTCCCACTCGGGGGCTTAGCTGCAGTACAACACTCGCCTAAGCTCTCCACGAAGAGACTTAGCTGCAGTCAGATACTCGCCTAAGTTTGAAAAATCCTACTGAGTGGAGAGCAAACCTCCCACTCGGGGGCTTAGCTGCAGTACAACACTCGCCTAAGCTCTCCACGAAGAGACTTAGCTGCAGTCAGATACTCGCCTAAGTTTGAAAAATCCTACCGAGTGAAGAGCAAACCTCCCACTCGGGGGCTTAGCTGCAGTTCGGCACTCGCCTAAGTTCTCCACGAGGAGACTTAGCTGCGGTCAGACACTCGCCTAAGTTTGAAAAATCCTACCGAGTGGAGAGCAAACCTCCCACTCGGGGGCTTAGCTGCAGTTCGGCACTCGCCTAAGTTCTCCACGAGGAGACTTAGCTGCGGTCAGACACTCGCCTAAGTTTGAAAAATCCTACCGAATGGAGAGCAAACCTCCCAGTTCAGTGCCCGCTTAAGTATGAAACCCACCTTCTCCTGAAGAGCTCCGCCACAAATACAATGTGAGCTTCGTCCCACTCTACAGTAACAGGGCGTGGGTCGACTGCCACCTTTTCCTGGAGAGCTCCGCCACAAATACAATGTGAGCTTCGTCCCACTCTACAGTAACAAGGCGTGGGTCGACTGCCACCTTTTCCTGAGAGCTCCGCCACAAATACAATGTACAGCAACAGGGTGTGGGTCGGCCATCAAGCCCCACACGACAGTTCAAGACCACGAAGACATTCAGCAAAAAATTAAGTTCGGATAAAGCTTAAAAGGCCCTGGGCCCCGAATCAAAGTACTCGAGCCCTCAGCTCGGCAGAGTTTAAACGATTACAAGTCCACTCGGCATTCCGAGGCTAATTTAAGGGAAGGCATAAAAGTTTTCTCATTCCTCAAGAGGAGGACTGGCAGGAGCGACGAACTCATCCAGGTCAATTCCGTCCGCAATGCGAGTGGCAGCAGCGATGAAGGTCTCCATGAAGTCTTGGAAGCTGTGCCTCTTGGTATTGGCGACTTGGATGGCGGCCAACTTTTCTTCTCGCGCCTCCTTGCAGTGGACGCGGACTAAAGATAGAGCCACATCAGTGCCGCACCGGGCAGAAGACTTCTTCCACTCCTGCACTCGATCGGGGATTTGGTCAAGTCGAGCCATAAGAGACTCGAGATCGTTCTGGAGCGTGGACTCTGGCCAAAGTGTCGAGTCGATCCGCGACATGGCGACCTTCAGTCGAGCCAAGTAATCCACGGCGCCGTCGATTCGAGATTCCAGTCGGAGCAGGTTCATGGCAGTATCATCTTTCACCGGGGAATTGATTGGGTCCAGACCCGTTTCGATCCGCCCGGTCTCCTCTTCGAAGTTCTGACAGAATTCTGCATACAAGACATAAAGATAAGCCAACGATCGCAAGATTGAGTCGACACAAAAGTACAAAACAGTCGAAATTGGATGTGCACCTTCAAGTTTGATGTACAGCCTCTTGGCGAGGCTCCTCAAGTAGCTCTCCAGGTCGTCCCTCCTACGAGCGATGCCTTCCATCTCCTCGCCCAAGAGGAGGTTCTTCTTCTTCCAATTGGCAGTCAGCCTGTTGGCATCAGTCAGAGCGGTCTGCAACCTAGTGTTCTCTTTCTCTAACTGGTCGACCGAAGCCAGCTTCTGTTCAGCCAGAGCTGTCTTGTCATCAGCCTCCTTGCGGGCAGCAGCCAGGTCCTGGTCCTTCCTCGCCAAAGCTTTTTCCAATTCTCCTACAAAGAAATGGTGATCGAATAGGAAACGGCAGAGGAATGCTCAAGCCTAAAAACAAAATCAGTCAACAAAGTCACTTTACCTGTGGCGCCCTCCCTGACCTTCTGCAGCTCCGTCCTGGCCAGCTCTAGATCAAGGTCCAGTTGAATCTTCTGTTTCTCCAATTCAGCATAACGAGCGGCAAGTTCGCAGGATTTCTGCAAAAAGAAAAACCAGTCGACAGACATCCGAGATAAGTTGCTTCCGAGTAACTAAGGAACAATGGTGACGTTTCTAAGACCACAGCCGAATCAAAAACATTCGACAGTAGTCTCGGGGACTACACCCAGTGGGTGCACTCAGCGTGCCCCCACTGGTTCGACCAAAAAAATCGACTACCCGCAGTCGACAGGACACGGTCCCACTCGACCTGGTCAGATCAAATCGAGTGAAGAAATACAGATTCAGTAACGCAATATAAAGACTACAGTCGACTGCCAGCAGTCCACCGTAGTCTCGGGGACTACACCCAGTGGGTGCACTCAGCGTGCCCCCACTGGTTCGACCAAAAAAATCGACTACCCGCAGTCGACAGGACACGGTCCCACTCGACCTGGTCAGATCAAATCGAGTGAAGAAATACAGATTCAGTAACGCAATATAAAGACTACAGTCGACTGCCAGCAGTCCACCGTAGTCTCGGGGACTACACCCAGTGGGTGCACTCAGCGTGCCCCCACTAGTCCAAGAAAGAGAAAACACACCCAGTGGGTGTACAGATACAGATACAAAGATCTTCAAAAAGAAAAAGAAAGAGGGAGAAAGACTCTTCAAACAACCAAGTATCAAGTCGACTGACCTGGACGTTGCTCTGGAGCGCCGAACTTGCGTCGTAAGCTGCCTGGCTGGCCTCTCGAGCCTTCTTCACCTGTTCCATCATGACCCCTGCCTGGCGTATGGCCTCCTTCGCAGCGGCCACTTCGTCTTCAGGGACGGAGTACGCGACAAAGAGCGAAGTCGGATTGGCAGTCGACGCCGAGGGCTGCACACTCGACAGGGGATTGGCAAAGGTCACAGAAGCCCGAGCGGGCTCGCCATCGCCCCGAGCCGCGGCCTCAGGTGCCGGAGTGGACCGCGGGGTCTTGACAGCCGGCGTCTTCTTTGTCCTCTTCACCCTCAGCGGCTCGTTGTCATCATCGTCCGGGAGATCAATAACATGAGGAGGGGCTGCAAGAGAAACATTCAATCGACCAGAACTACAAGGGCCAGTGGACTCAAAGCAAAATGTCATTAATCATACCAGGGTTGGAGGTGACAGCGTCCTCCATCTCTTGGTCGTCGTTCCTGGCGGAAACCTCAAAAGTGGCACCGCTGCAAATCTCAAAAGTCAGCCGGTTGGCAGAGTGAATCGACCAAGGATCCGTCCACGGCCGACAAAGGAAAACAAAGTTTCTATCATTTACCCGGAAATGGTAGGAGCAGCTATCTTCATCTTGGGCAGAACTTTGGGTGGCTTGGATGGCGTCGCTCGTGGGTGCTTGGGAGCCTTCTCAGTCGGCGAGGAGGAGAACTCCGAGGGCGCTTCGACGTCTGCCCAGCAGGTGCGGCGGCCTTGCCGCGTCCCCGCGCTGGGTCATGTGTGAGCTTGGATCGCCCCTCCAGGCGAGGAGGCTCAGCTTCCTCCTCCTCCTCCTCGCTGGAGAAGACGTCGTCGTCTCCTTCCCCTTCACCGTCAGACTCCCACTCGCCTTGGTCTTCCCCGCTCTCGCCTCCACTCGCCTCACCTTCCTCAGTCGACCCCTGTGCCCCGTTGGGCGTCGAGAACATCTCGGTGGTCGCCTGGGAACAATGGACAAGACAAAAATCAGTCGACCAACTCAAAGAAGACCAACGCAAGAAACAAGATTTCAGTCAGAAACATAAAGATGTACCTGATCCACTTCGTACGTGCTGTCGAGTGGAATCACCCTTCTGGCTCCTCGGGGGTTGTCTTTATTCCCTGTGATGCTTGACAGCCACCCCTCCAGCATCTCGTCGGTGACCTCCTCCGGGTGGATCCGAGTGGTGTCGTCGAGGCCCGAGTACAGCCACATCGGATGGTCCCGGGCCTGGAGCGGCTGAATGCGTCTCTGAAGAAAGACCTCTAGCAAGTTCATCCCAGTCACACCCTCACGAACGAGTTCAACCACTCGGCCGGCCAGCACTTTGACTTGGGCCTTCTCCTCTGGCGCAATTTTCAGAGAGACTGGCTTCGCGGCTCGGTCGAGGGAAAAAGGAGGGAGACCAGTCGACTGACCTGGAGTCACTTGGTCCTGGCAGTAGAACCAAGTTGCCTGCCAACCACGGACTGACTCCGGGAAAGTGATGGATGGAAAACAGCTCTTTCCCCTCGTTTGAATCGCCAGGCCCCCGCACAGCTGGATCACTTGCATCCTCTCATCACTCGACTTGGCCTTTTTTACCGACTGAGAGCGGCAAGTAAAAATATGCTTGAAAAGCCCCCAATGCGGACGGCAACCCAGGAAGGCCTCGCACATGGAAATGAATGCGGCAAGATAAACTATGGAGTTGGGGGTAAAGTGGTGGAGTTGCGCCCCGAAGAAATTTAAGAAGCTCCGGAAGAATGGATGAGGAGGCAGAGAAAACCCTCGGTCAATATGAGTCGCCAGGAGGACGCACTCACCGTCGCGTGGTTGGGGCTCGATTTCTCCCCCTGGAAGACGCGCAGCCTTGTGGGGGATGGCTCCTCCCTCGACCAGGTCGTCGAGGTCCTCCTGACGGAGCACCGAGGGCATCCAGTCGCCCTGGATCCACCCTTTGGGCAGGGCCGTCCGAGAGGAAGATCCGCCGCGCGCAGACTTCTTTCCCTTCCCCGCCGCCGCCGCCTTCTTCGCGCGCTCCAGAGCGGTCGTCTTGCCCTTCACCATCGTCGCCGGCGAGGTCTCGAGCTGGTTTGTGGTGGCTGGGCGAGAGCGAAGGAAGCGGGGGAGGCAACGGAGAAACAGAGAAAGGAGAGGAAGAGATGAGCACGCGTACTGATGGAGGGCTCCGAGCCAACTACTTATAAGGGCCGCTTCCGAGTGGCTGGCAGGTAGGCCCGAGCTATCCACTCAAATCCCGTGGCAGGCGCGCGCGTAGTACGTGGCGAAAAAGGTGGCGCGGAGATCGAGGAGCCTTCGCTCTGTCGCTCCCGATTACTGCGGCCACCCCTGTTCCTCGCGCTTCCCAAAAAATCCAAATCCCGCGATCTCCGCTGGCTGCAGAACAACTTGACGAAACGGAAATCCCGCGCACACCGGCGCTCGATGCCTCACAGGTAAAGAAATCCATTTGACGAAAGACCTGGAACGGATCAAGGCGACTGAAAGAGGTTAATGACGTCGTCCGTGACAGTCGACCTGGAACGAAGCACCCATAATAACCCGAAGGATCGGTCGGGAAGGTCCCTAACCCCTTTTCTCACTCTAGCCTCAATCCGTTCGGGGGCTAATGATGAAGTCATGTACCTACGGTAGGGACACGGACCCATCCTAAAGAGCCCTACCATAGGACATCCTTAGAGGAAGTCACTTTTCAAACAACTTGAAGATATCCCACTCGACAGGTTGAAGACACTCGACCAAGAAGCTGTCACTCGACCAAGAAGCCAACCACTCGACTGCCAGAAGACCTCAAGTCACTCCACAGGCAAACGGTCGGCTATTAAGTAGTCTTTATGATTATTATGACACTTTATTAGGGACGTTATCAGTAACACCCACCTTAAATGTACCTTAAACCCTGCATTACTGAGGGCAGGAGAGGGCTGGCGCACTCTATATAAGCCACCCCCCTCCTCAGTATCGGGGGTTCGCACCCCTGTCATTTTACACACGTATAATCCAGTCGACCGCCTCCGGGCACCGAGACGTAGGGCTGTTACTTCCTCCGAGAAGGGCCTGAAATCGTAAACCTTGCGTGCTTACAACTTCCCAATAGCTAAGGTCTAGCCTCTCCGTACACACCCCCCTACCTCACTGTCAGACTCAGAACCACGACAGGGCGCCCCCCTTTCCTTCTCCCTCTCCCCCTCCTAGTAGGAGTAGAGGAGGACTCCTCCTCCTTGGCGCGCCCTAGGGCCGGCCGGCCTCCTCCCCTTGCTCCTTTATATACGGGGGCTGGGGGCACCCCTAGACACACAAGTTGACCCACGTGATCGTTTTCTTAGCCATGTGCAGTGCCCCCTTCCACCATATTCCTCGATAATATTGTAGCGGTGCTTAGGCGAAGCCCTGCGACGGTAGAACATCAAGATTGTCACCACGCCGTTGTGCTGACGAAACTCTTCCCCGACACTTTGCTGGATCGGAGTCCGGAGATCGTCATCAAGTTGAACGTGTGCTAAAACTCGGAGGTGCCGTAGTTTCGGTGCTTGATCGGCCGGGCCATGAAGACGTACGACTACATCAACCGCGTTGTCATAACGCTTCCGCTGCCGGTCTGCGAGGGTACGTAGATCACACTCTCCCCTCTCATTGCTATGCATCACCATGATCTTGCGTGTGCGTAGGAATTTTTTTGAAATTACTACGTTCCTTAACAGTGGCATCTGAGCCTAGGTTTTATGTGTTGATGTTATATGCATGAGTAGAACACAAGTGAGTTGTGGGTGATATAAGTCATACTGCTTAGCAGCATGTCATACTTTGGTTCGGCGGTATTGTTGGATGAAGCGGCCCGGACCGACATTACGCGTACGCTTACACGAGACTGGTTCTACTGACGTGCTTTGCACACAGGTGGCTGGCGGGTGTCAGTTTCTCCAACTTTAGTTGAACCAAGTATGGTTATGCCCGATCCTTGCGAAGGTTAAAACAGCACCAACTTGACAAACTATCGTTGTGGTTTTGATGTGTAGGTAAGATTGGTTCTTGCTTAAGCCCGTAGAAGCCACGTAAAACTTGCAACAACAAAGTAGAAGGCGTCTAACTTGTTTTTGCAGGGCATGTTGTGATGTGATATGGTCAAGACATGATGCTAAATTTATTGTATGAGATGATCATGTTTTGTAACCGAGTTATCGGCAACTGGCAGGAGCCATATGGTTGTCGCTTTATTGTATGTAATGCAATTGCGCTGTAATGCTTTACTTTATCACTAAGCGGTAGCGATAGTCGTGGAAGCATAAGATTGGCGAGACGACAACGATGCTACGATGATGATCAAGGTGTTGCACCGGTGATAATGGTGATCATGACGGTGCTTCGAAGATGGAGATCACAAGCACAAGATGATGATGGCCATATCATATCACTTATATTGATTGCATGTGATGTTTATCTTTTATGCATCTTATCTTGCTTTGTTTGACGGTAGCATTTTAAGATGATCTCTCACTAATTATCAAGAAGTGTTCTCTCTGAGTATGCACCGTTGCGAAAGTTCTTCGTGCTGAGACACCACGTGATGATCGGGTGTGATAGGCTCTACGTTCAAATACAACGGGTGCAAAACAGTTGCACACGCACAATACTCAGGTTATACTTGACGAGCCAAGAATATACAGATATGGCCTCGGAACACGGAGACCGAAAGGTCGAGCGTGAATCATATAGTAGATATGATCAACATAGTGATGTTCACCAATGAAACTACTCCATATCACGTGATGATCAGACATGGTTTAGTTGATTTGGATCACGTAATCACTTAGAGGATTAGAGGGATGTCTATCTAAGTGGGAGTTCTTTAGTAATATGATTAATTGAACTTAAATTTATCATGAACTTAGTACCTGATAGTATCTTGCTTGTTTATGTTTGATTGTAGATAGATGGCCCGTGGTGTTGTTCCGTTGACTTTTAATGCGTTCCTTGAGAAAGCAAAGTTGAAAGATGATGGTAGCAATTACACGGACTGGGTCCGTAACTTGAGGATTATCCTCATTGCTGCATAGAAGAATTATGTCCTGGAAGCACCGCTGGGTGCCAGGCCTGCTGCTGGAGCAACACCAGATGTTATGAACGTCTGGCAGAGCAAAGCTGATGACTACTCGATAGTTCAGTTTGCCATGCTTTACGGCTTAGAATCGGGACTTCAACGACGTTTTGAACGTCATGGAGCATATGAGATGTTCCAGGAGTTGAAGTTAATATTTCAAGCAAATGCCCGGATTGAGAGATATGAAGGTCTCCAATAAGTTCTATAGCTGCAAGATGGAGGAGAACAGTTCTATCAGTGAGCATATACTCAAAATGTCTGGATATAATAATCACTTGATTCAATTGGGAGTTAATCTTCCAGATGATTGCGTCATTGACAGAATTCTCCAATCACTGCCACCTAGCTACAAGAGCTTCGTGATGAACTATAATATGCAAGGGATGAATAAGACTATTCCCGAGCTCTTCACAATGCTGAAAGCTGCGGAGGTAGAAATCAAGAAGGAGCATCAAGTGTTGATGGTCAACAAGACCACTAGTTTCAAGAAAAAGGGCAAAGGAAAGAAGAAGGGGAACTTCAAAAAGAACAGCAAGCAAGTTGCTGCTCAAGAGAAGAAACCCAAATCTAGACCTAAGCCCAAAACTGAGTGCTTCTACTGCAAGCAGACTGGTCACTGGAAGCGGAACTGCCCCAAGTATTTGGCGGATAAGAAGGATGGCAAGGTGAACAAAGGTATATGCGATATACATGTTATTGATGTGTACCTTACTAATGCTCACAGTAGCACCTGGGTATTTGATACTAGTTCTGTTGCTAACATTTGCAACTCGAAACAGGGACTACGGATTAAGCGAAGATTGGCTAAGGATGAGGTGACGATGCGCGTGGGAAATGGTTCCAAAGTCGATGTGGTCGCGGTCTGCATGCTACCTCTACATCTACCTTCGGGATTAGTATTAGACCTAAATAATTGTTATTTGGTGCCAGCGTTGAGCATGAACATTATATCTGGATCTTGTTTGATGCGAGGCGGTTATTCATTTAAATCAGAGAATAATGGTTGTTCTATTTATATGAGTAATATCTTTTATGGTCATGCACCCATGAAGAATGGTCTATTCTTATTAAATCTCGATAGTAGTGACACACATATTCATAATGTTGAAGCCAAAAGATGCAGAGTTGATAAGGATAGTGCAACTTATTTGTGGCACTGGCATTTAGGTCATATCGGTATAAAGCGCATGAAGAAACTCCATACTGATGGACTTTTGGAACCACTTGATTATGAATCACTTGGTACTTGCGAACCGTGCCTTATGGGAAAGATGACAAAAACACCGTTCTCCGGTACTATGGAGAGAGCAACAGATTTGTTGGAAATCATACATACAGATGTATGTGGTCCGATGAATGTTGAGGCTCGTGGCGGATATCGTTATTTTCTCACTTTCACAGATGACTTAAGCAGATATGGGTATATCTACTTAATGAAACATAAGTCTGAAACATTTGAAAAGTTCAAAGAATTTCAGAGTGAAGTTGAAAATCATCGTAACAAGAAAATAAAATTCCTACGATCTGATCGTGGAGGAGAATATTTGAGTTACGAGTTTGGTGTACACTTGAAACAATGTGGAATACTTTCGCAACTCACGCCACCCGAAACACCACAGCGTAATGGTGTGTCTGAACGTCGTAATCGTACTTTACTTGATATGGTGCGATCTATGATGTCTCTTACTGATTTACCGCTATCGTTTTAGGGTTATGCTCTAGAGACAGCCGCATTCACCTTAAATAGGGCACCATCAAAATCCGTTGAGACGACGCCTTATGAACTGTGGTTTGGCAAGAAACCAAAGTTGTCGTTTCTGAAAGTTTGGGGCTGCGATGCTTATGTGAAAAAGCTTCAACCTGATAAGCTCGAACCCAAATTGGAGAAATGTGTCTTCATAGGATATCCAAAGGAAACTATTGGATACACCTTCTATCACAGATCCGAAGGCAAGACTTTTGTTGCTAAATTCGGAAACTTTCTAGAAAAGGAGTTTCTCTCGAAAGAAGTGAGTGGGAGGAAAGTAGAACTTGATGAGGTAACTGTACCTGCTCCCTTATTGGAAAGTAGTACATCACAGAAACCGGTTTCTGTGACACCTACACCAATTAGTGAGGAAGCTAATGATGATGATCATGAAACTTCAGAACAAGATACTACTGAACCTCGTAGATCAACCAGAGTAAGATCCGCACCAGAGTGGTATGGTAATCCTGTTCTGGAAGTCATGCTACTAGATCATGATGAACCTACGAACTATGGAGAAGCGATGGTGAGCCCAGATTCCGCAAAATGGCTTGAAGCCATGAAATCTGAGATGGGATCCATGTATGAGAACAAAGTGTGGACTTTGGTTGACTTGCCCAAAGATCGGCAAGCAATTGAGAATAAATGGATCTTCAAGAAGAAGACCGACGCTGACGGTAATGTTACTGTCTACAAAGCTCGACTTGTCGCAAAAGGTTTTCGACAAGTTCAAGGGATTGACTACGATGAGACCTTCTCACCCGTAGCGATGCTTAAGTCTGTCCGAATCATGTTGGCAATTGCCGCATTTTATGATTATGAAATATGGCAGATGGATGTCAAAACTGCATTCCTAAATGGATTTCTGGAAGAAGAGTTGTATATGATGCGGCCGGAAGGTTTTGTCGATCCAAAGGGAGCTAACAAAGTGTGCAAGCTCCAGCGATCCATTTATGGACTGGTGCAAGCCTCTCGGAGTTGGAATAAACCCTTTGATACTGTGATCAAAGCATTTGGTTTTGTACAGACTTTTGGAGAAGCCTGTATTTACAAGAAAGTGAGTGGGAGCTCTGTAGCATTTCTGATATTATATGTAGATGGCATATTACTAATCGGAAATGATATAGAATTTCTGGATAGCATAAAGGGATACTTGAATAAGAGTTTTTCAATGAAAGACCTTGATGAAGCTGCTTACATATTGGGCATTAAGATCTATAGAGATAGATCAAGATGCTTAATTGGACTTTCACAAAGCACATACCTTGACAAAATTTTGAAGAAGTTCAAAATGGATCAAGCAAAGAAAGGATTCTTGCCTGTGTTACAAGGTGTGAAATTGAGTAAGACTCAATGTCCGACCAATGCAGAAGATAGAGAGAAGATGAAAGATCTTCCCTATGCTTCAGCCATAGGCTCTATCATGTATGCAATGCTATGTACCAGACCTGATGTGTGTCTTGCTATAAGTCTAGCAGGGAGGTACCAAAGTAATCCAGGAGTGGATCACTGGACAGCGGTCAAGAACATCCTGAAATACCTGAAAAGGACTAAGGATATGCTTCTCATATATGGAGGTGACAAAGAGCTCATCATAAATGGTTACGTTGATGCAAGCTTTGACACTGATCCGGACGATTCTAAATCGCAAACCGGATACGTGTTTACATTAAACGGTGGAGCTGTCAGTTGGTGCAGTTCTAAACAAAGCGTTGTGGCGGGATCTAAATGTGAAGCGGAGTACATAGCTGCTTCGGAAGCAGCAAACGAAGGAGTCTGGATGAAGGAGTTCATATCCGATCTAGGTGTCATACCTAGTGCATCGGGTCCAATGAAAATCTTTTGTGACAATACTGGTGCAATTGCCTTCGCAAAGGAATCCAGATTTCACAAGAGAATCAAGCACATCAAGAGACGCTTCAATTCCATCCGAGATCTAGTCCAGGTGGGAGACATAGAGATTTGCAAGATACATACGGATCTGAATGTTGTAGACCCGTTGACTAAGCCTCTTCCACGAGCAAAACATGATCAACACCAAAGCTCCATGGGTGTTAGAATCATTACTGTGTAATCTAGATTATTGACTCTAGTGCAAGTGGGAGACTGAAGGAAATATGCCCTAGAGGCAATAATAATGTTATTATTTTATTTCCTTATATCATGATAAATGTTTATTATTCATGCTAGAATTGTATTATCCGGAAACATAATACTTGTGTGAATACATAGACAAACTAAACGTCACTAGTATGCCTCTACTTGACTAGCTCGTTAATCAAAGATGGTTATGTTTCCTAACCATAGACATGTGTTTTCATTTGATTAACGGGATCACATTATTAGGAGAATGATGTGATTGACATGACCCATTCCATTAGCTTAGCACCCGATCATTTAGTATGTTGCTATTGCTTTCTTCATGACTTATACATGTTCCTATGACTATGAGATTATGCAACTCCCGTTTGCCGGAGGAACACTTTGTGTGCTACCAAACGTCACAACGTAACTGGGTGATTATAAAGGAGCTCTATAGGTGTCTCCAAAGGTAAATGTGGGGTTGGCGTATTTTGAGATTAGGATTTGTCACTCTGATTGTCGGAGAGGTATCTCTGGGCCCTCTCGGTAATGCACATCACATAAAGCCTTGCAAGCATTGCAACTAATGAGTTAGTTGCGAGATGATGTATTACAAAACGAGTAAAGAGACTTGCCGGTAACGAGATTGAACTAGGTATTGAGATACCGACGATCGAATCTCGGGCAAGTAACATACCGATGACAAAGGGAACAAATGTATGTTGTTATACGGTCTGACCGATAAAGATCTTCGTACAATATGTGGGAGCCAATATGAGCATCCAGGTTCCGCTATTGGTTATTGACCAGAGACATGTCTCGGTCATGTCTACATTGTTCTCGAACCCGTAGGGTCCGCACGCTTAAGGTTTCAATGATAGTTATATTATGAGTTTATGAGTTTTGATGTACTGAAGTTAGTTCAGAGTCCCGGATATGATCACGGACATGACGAGGAGTCTCGAATTGGTCGAGACATAAAGATTGATATATTGGACGGCTATATTCGGACACCAGAAGTGTTCCGGATGATTTTGGAGAAAACCAGAGTGTCGGAGGATTACCGGAACCCCCCGGGAGAAGTAATGGGCCTTATGGGCCCTAGTGGAGAGAGCGAGAGGGGCGGCCAGGGTGGGCCGCGCGCCCCCTCCCCCTCTGGTCCGAATTGGACTAGGAGAGGGGGGGCGGCGCCCCCCTTTCCTTCTCCCTCCCCCCTTCCTTTCCCCCTCCTAGTAGGAGTAGAAAAGAGGGGAGTCCTACTCCTACTAGGAGGACTCCTCCTTGGCGCGCCCCAGGGCCGGCCGGCCTCCTCCCCTTGCTCCATTATATACGGGGGCAGGGGGCACCCCTAGACACACAAGTTGATCCACGTGATCGTTTTCTTAGCCGTGTGCGGTGCCCCATTCCACCATACTCCTCGATAATATTGTAGCGGTGCTTAGGCGAAGCCCTGCGATGGTAGAACATCAAGATCGTCACCACGCCGTCGTGCTGACGGAACTCTTCCCCAACACTTTGCTGGATCAGAGTCCGGGGATCGTCATCGAGCTGAACGTGTGCTAAAGCTCGGAGGTGCCGTAGTTTCGGTGCTTGATCGGTCGGGCCGTGAAGACGTACGACTACATCAACCGCGTTGTCATAACGCTTCCGCTGTCGGTCTACGAGGGTCCGTAGATCACACTCTCCCCTCTCGTTGCTATGCATCACCATGATCTTGCGTGTGCGTAGGATTTTTTTTGAAATTACTATGTTCCTTAACAGAGACCACCTAGGTGAGAGGTGGGCCTGGCCCTGGTCGGCGTTCGCGGATACTTCAATTAACAGGATTAACGAGATCTTGGTATTTAATCTGAGTCCGGCTACTGGCCTATATGCACTAACCAACTAAGCGGGAACAATTATGGGCACTCGACGTCGTGGTATCAGCCGAAGCCTTCGTGACGTCAGCGACTGAGCCGCGCGCGCCGGGTTGGACCGCGTAACACAACTTCCTTTATAATGAAGGTTGCTACGTCTGCTCTCTGGCCGCCCTCGCAACGTGCAGGTGTGTAATGGGCGATGGGCCCAGACCCCTGTGCCATAGGATTTATACCGGCGTGCTGACCTCTCTGTTGTGCCTAGGTAGGGCTGCTACATGTTGATCTTTCGAGGCCGGGCATGACCCAGGAAAGTGTGTTCGGACAAAGGGGATCGAGCGTGTTGGGAAATGTGGTGCACCCCTGCAGGGAAGTTAATCTATTCGAATAGCCATTATCTTCGGTAACAAGACGACTTGGAGTTGTACCTTGACCTTATGACAACTAGAACCAGATACTTAATAAAACACACCCTTCCAAGTGCCAGATACAACCGGTGATCACTCTCTAACAGGGGGACGAGGGGAGGATCACCGGGTAGGATTATGCTATGCGATGATACCGGTTTAACTTACCATCTACTCTCTTCGTCTTCTGCAAGATGGAGGTTACCAGAAGCGTAGTCTTCGATAGGACTAGCTATCCCCTCTTAATCCCGGCATTCTGCAGTTCAATCCACATATGCTATCCCTTTTCCATTTGATACCAATGCATGCATACGTAGTGTAGCTCCTTGCTTGCGAGTACTTTGGATGAGTACTCACGGTTGCTTTGCTCCCTCTTTCCCCCCTTTCTATACCCGATTGTTGCGACCAGACGATGGAGTCCAGGAGCCAGACGCCACTGTCGATGATGATTGCTACTACTCGGGAGGTGCCTACTACTACGTGCAGGCCGCTGACAACGACCAAGAGTAGTTTAGGAGGATCCCAAGCAGGAGGCCTGCGCCTCTTTTGATTTGTATCCCAGTTTGTGCTAGCCTTCTTAAGGCAATCTTGTTTAACTTATGTCTATACTCAGATATTGTTGCTTCCGCTGACTCATCTATGATCGAGCTCTTATATTCGAGCCCTCGAGGCCCCTGGCTTGTAATATGATGCTTGTATGACTTATTTTATTTGTAGAGTTGTGTTGTGATATCTTCCCGTGAGTCCCTGATCTTGATTGTACACGTTTGCGTGTATGATTAGTGTACGATTGAATCGGGGGCGCCACAGGTGGCCCTGGGGGTGAAGCGCCTCACCATCAGGGATGACTCATAGCTCCTCATCAACTTCTCCAACAAGGTATACGAGCCGAGGGACGAGCACATGGAGGCATACCTCGTGGAGGTACGCAAAATGGAAAAGCAGTTCTTGGGCCTAGAGTTGCAGCACGTGCCCCGTGGCACCAACAAGGAGGTCGACGACATTGCCAAAAGGGCATCCAAGCGACAACCCCATGAGCCCAGCGTCTTCGAGGAACGGCTCTTCAAGCCTTCAGCAGCACCTCCGCTTTCAGGGTCGGCGCATGTCGGTGTCAAAACCGGCGGATCTTGGGTCGAGGGTCCCAAACTGTGCGTCTAAGGTGGATGGTAACAGGAGGCAGGGGACTTGATGTTTACCCAGGTTCGGGCCCTCTTGATGGAGGTAATACCCTACGTCCTACTTGATTGTTCTTGATAATATGAGTAGTACAAGAGTTGATCTACCACGAGATCAAAGAGGCTAAACCCTAGAAGCTAGCCTATGGTATGATTGTCTGTTGTCCTACGGACTAAAACCCTCCGGTTTATATATACACCGGAGGGGGTTAGGGTTACACAAGGTCGGTTACAAAGGAGGAGATATACTATACATATCCGTATTGCCTAGCTTGCCTTCCACGCCAAGTAGAGTCCCATCCGGACACAGGACGAAGTCTTCAATCTTGTATCTTCATAGTCCAACAGTCTGGCCAAAGGACATAGTCCGGCTGTCCGGAGACCCCCTAATCCAGGACTCCCTTAGTAGCCCCTGAACCAGGCTTCAATGACGACAAGTCTGGCGCGCAGTGTTGTCTTCAGCATTGCAAGGCGGGTTCCTCCTCCGAATACACCATTGAAGAATTTGAATACAAGGATAGTGTCTGACCCTGCAAAATAAGTTCCACATACCACCATAGAGAGGATAATATTTCCACAAATCTAATCTGTTTGAAACGTTTTGACAACATGACATCATGCCATGGCCCGGTTATTATTCGAACCGCTTTTCTCAACCAGCTCCGCACATATCGCAAGGCGGTTTTCTTGACACATCTTGTCAAAGCAGAGATCGTGTTCCCCTTATCACGGGATGCTGCATCAATACGGACGTGGGTAACCCAACCACGCCATCAATTATGGCGCCTGGGGAATAAGCGGTTTCGCTAGGCAAGTGGGGAGACACATCGCCTCTTCCGCCCTTATAAAAGGACGAAGATTTACTTTTTTCACCCATGCCTTCTTCCTCCTCGCTTACCCATTCCCGCACACTCGAGCTCTAGCGCCCAAGCTCGCATTCTTCTTCTCAAACTACTCCAAGCATGTCTGGAGCAGGAGGCAAGTGGATGGTTTCCTCCGTCACGGAGGAGAACATCAAAAAGTTACGGGAAGTCGGATACCTAGCTGTGAATATCATGCACCGGCTGCCAAATGCGGGGCAGATCGTCCCAACGCCCGAACCCCATGAGAGGGTAGTTTTTCTTACCCATTTTGTCTGTGGACTGGGATTTCCTCTCCACCCATTTGTTCGCGGGCTCATGTTCTACTACGGGCTGGACTTTCATGATCTGGCCCCCAATTTCATCCTCAACATCTTGGCGTTTATCGTCGTGTGCGAGGCCTTCCTCCGCATCAGGCCCCACTTCGGCCCATGGCTAAAAACCTTCAATGTCAAACTGAAGGTGGTGGGAGGCCAGCAAGCAGAGTGCGGAGGCGCCATGGTGGGTAAGATGCCTAATGTCACCTGACATGAGGGCACCTATGTGAATACCATAAAGGGGTGGCAATCGGGGTGGTTCTACATCACCGAGCCGCGCGACTCCAACTGGGTGGTGGCCCCCAAATTTCGATCCGGAATCCCCACATGGCTCACCTCCTGGAAAAAGAAGGGCCTGTCCTCGGGTTCTTCGGTAGAGCTGACCGGACTCCAGACCTGCATCCAGAACATGACGAGCAAAAAAATCAAGCTTGTCAATGTGGTCCAGGTTATGCTCTTCCGCCGGATCCTTCCGTGCCAAAGATGGGCATTCAATTTGTGGGAGTTCGACTCGGCCAAGCACCAGACGCTGCGAGAGCTCTATGAGACGACGCACGAGGACGTCTGGAGGGTGCTGTTCAAGAGCGCCGAGATGCCTCCCTCCCTCACCGAGGACCGCGGACTCAACGCAAAGCGCCACGCCAATCCGGTAGGTTTTTATATCCCTCAGGGTATTTATTTGCGCCGGTTTAGTTGTGTGCAGGATCTGAACTTCCATGTCATTAATCAGGACTGGATAG
This sequence comes from Triticum monococcum, assembly GCA_034509565.1. Lineage (NCBI taxonomy): Eukaryota > Viridiplantae > Streptophyta > Magnoliopsida > Poales > Poaceae > Triticum > Triticum monococcum. The sequence continues at coordinate 446,502,758 of CM067845.1, forward strand.
AGACGGCGGAGCAGCTTGATAGCCCAGCCCCGCTGCCCGAAGATCCTGCAGACGTTCTTCTGACAAAGATGCTGACTCCGGCACCCTACGAGGTGCCGGAAAAGAAGACCAAGAAGAAGGCCGCGGGGACCCGAAAGGGTCTTCGGCGCAAGGTTGTATCAGAGTCATCGGACGATGACTCTGATGCGCACTCCTCGCACGGAAACAAGGAGGAGAAAAGTTCTCCCCCCCCAGCCGGGGGAGACAAGAAATGGAAGGCCAACCCATCCGGGGAGGCCGAAGGGTCCAAGAAGGGAAGGACCCTCCCTCCGGACTGCGCCACGATGGCCGCCGACTGCGGCAACGAGTGGCTACCCAGGGTTAAGCCCCTGGCGAAATCGTAAGTGTTTGGTCACCATAGTACTTCATGGTATGTTTTATTGCATTGCCTCTCCTCATGCCGAACATGATTATGCAGTCCGTCCCGAGCTCATCTCGACATACCCTCGTCGAGCGGCTCTTTGGACTCGTCGGATATGAACAGCGGTTCTCTTCCGACCGCTTCCACCCCTCGCCCTACGGACAACGCCGAGGTGTTGTCTCAAAAGGCACCGAGCCAAGGGGAGGTGGTCCCGGGGGCGCCTGGCGGCGACTTCCCGGACCCTAGGTACCAAGGGAGCGAGGCTCCTACGGGCTTCGAGTTCGGCCCCCAGTCGGACACTACACCGGAACCTTCAATGGTTCCGGACTCCGGCAGGCAGTCCCCCGTCAAGGGGGCCAACCATCCATGCCGGTGTCCTCTGTCCAACCAGAGGCACCGGACAACCTGCCGGAAGCGCTTCACAACGCTTCCATCGAAGAAGAGCACCGCACTATCATGAGTGCGGTGGTCGAGAAGGTTCAGGCCGCCAAAAATAGACTGACCGAAGCTTGCGCCAGCCTCCTAACAGGCTTTGAGGTAAGCAATCAAAATATAAGAAAATATTACCGCATAGATAGTAGCCCCTGATGCTCTATTCGGCGTTCATGAAGAAAAACCGAATAGAGGATCAAATGATAACGCATGAGTCTAATTAGAGTATGTCTATGTGTATGTGCAGGCTTCACAGTTGGCCGCTGCCGCATGTACTGCGGAGGTCTTTGTGCTGAAGCAGGACCTGAAGCGGTCCGATGATGAGCTCGGCCTTACCAAGAGGCAGCTCGAAGAGAGCAAAGGTAAGATATACCCCTGTCTATATAGTTAAAAAGAAGTCTGGGTGTAAATTAATAGGATCATCATGAATTTGTCAGGGGCCACGACCGAGGTGGAGACCCTGAGGAAGGCGTTGTCCGAGGCCGAAGACAAAGCGGCCAAAGAACGCATTGAACGGGAGAAACAAGAAGCCCGAGTAGGCAAGGTGCAGCAAGAGCTCGAGGCTCTCGCCAAAAAGCACGAGTCCTTGGAGCTTGACTCTAAGACGCGAGAGTCTGAGCTTGCGCAGGCGCTTGAAAGCGTTCGGAGCGTCAAGGCCAAAGCCCACAAGGCCCTCTACGAGATTGACGCGGTGAAGAAAATAGCGGTGGGTAAGGCATTCATTATGCAAAGCAAGCACGTGAAGGAGACTTTCCTTTTTCTTACCCGAGTTCAGAGCTCTCCAAGAGCGTTTGCAGATCTTCCCCGCAGTGTACTAGATGCCGCAGAGTTTTACCGGGCTGAGGAGGGGAGCTCAACGGAGAAGTTGAGTTCGGAGCTCAACGGAGAAGCTGGCCCTTGAGCGACCAGCTGAAGCAGTTGGTCGAACTTCACAAGGCGGCCGAACAGGCCATGAGGGGCCTTATAGTCCGGATGTGGCCTGGCGATCCCCTGTCCGTCAGCTACTTCGGTCTGGTGAGGCGGCTTGTAGAAGCCTGCCCATGGCTTGAAGTCATCAAGCGGTCGGTCTGCATCGAGGGTGCACGGAGGGCTTTTGGCCGGGCGAAGGTGCACTGGGTGAAGCTGGACGCCATGAAGCTAGTGAAGGAGGGGCCGCCGGAGGGCAAGGAGCATCGCCGCCCCGAGAATTACTATGAGAGTGTCCTGAAGGGTTCCCGCTTAGTGGCAAATGAGTGTGCCAAGGATGTAATTTTTGAATGAACATGCCCATGTGATCCTGTAATATGAAACGAGTTCGTTTGTGCCATGCGACGCTTTCTTAATTTAAAATATTACCTTCTGTGCGACCGTTTATAAAATCTGAGAGTTGGCCAGTCGTCGGCTTCTACCCCCATGTAACTAGTACTAGGGTGTTCGGGATAAATCTGAACACTCTTTACCCCAATTTTGGGTCCTTCAAGGGAGGTGTTCAGTGCAACGAACCAGGCAATCAGACTATAATGCTTTATCACTCTCACTTAGCCATAGAAGTCTATGATTTTAAATTTTTGGCGAAGCCCCTGGTATTCGGAGGGCCGAATTTGGGATGCTATGCATGCCTAAGCCGGACAAGGACGACTCCTCGCCCGAAGCGTAAAAAGTCTTTAAGGACTTGAGACCTCTCGAACAGCGACCAGTCTCTCGCCATATCATGACAGTCAGTTTTTGGCTTTCTCTACTGAGGTGCTCGTCCGGAAGAACCGGGACACAATCGCAGTAGTTCTCCCACCGCTACCTTAGCCGATATAGCGGAACGTAAGGTACCAAAGCGTGGGAGTCGGGCAACCGAACATTTGACCAAAGACATGATTCAGAGCTGATGCATATAATGCTATAAGTTCGGGGTGCCGCACTGTCAAAAGTGTTCGGACTTCTTGCGCCGTATTATGGGGTAAACGAGGACACCTAGCGAACTGACCGTACCCGCACGTGCGGGTGCGGATTGTCGTAAATGGACATATATAAGAGAAAGAGAAAAACTTAAATAATGCAATGACAGATTAATGATATGCATTGTTATCTAAATGATACGTCGAAGCATACTTGGTACAAGTAGTGCAATAAGCTTAAAGGAGGACAATTCGAAATGTCCTATCCCAGGGCAAGCTGCGCATAAAATAGTGAAAATCGGGTATATCAATTATTACTAGAGATCACCTGGCGGTTCCCGTGTTCATCTTAACTTCTTGCTGCCTTGGTTGTTGCTTCTGGAACGTGTCCGACAATCGTACTGCCGGAAAGGGCTTCCATAGAGTTAGGCCCTGAAAGAGAAAAGGAATGTCGAAGGTATACAACCCCTAGTGTGGTTAAGCCGCAATGCGGGGCGTGTCCTGATCGTGCCCCCGCCTATGTCCATGGTATTTTTAATGTGTAGTTATGTACGCGCGACACGGATTTCATCGCTTCACTGGGACTGGGACGGGGGCCGAATTGCTAGGCGAGCTCTGATCGTGCCAGGCGATCCTGTTGCAGCTTGTTCCAGACTCGCTTGAAGGTGTCCGGGGGCCGTGACGCCGAATGAGTGGTCTGCCTGACCAGGCTGCTTTGTGCCTCTGCTGCAAGGGCCGCAGTGTGCTCTTCCATATGAAATGAGCATTCTGTGTTTCCATTTACTGTTATGACCCCGCGAAGTCCTGGCATCTTGAGCTTGAGGTATGCGTAATGCGGCACCGCATTGAATTTTGCAAATGCTGTCCGTCCGAGCAGTGCATGATAGCCACTGCGAAATGGGAGATGTCGAAGATTAACTCTTCGCTTAGGAAGTTATCCGGTGATCCGAAGACCACTTCCAGTGTGATTGAGCCTGTGCAATGGGCCTCTACACCTGGGATGACGCCTTTAAAGGTGGTTTTGCTGGGTTTGCTCCTCGAGGGATCAATACCCATTTTTCGCACTGTATCCTGATGAAGCAGGTTCCGGCTGTTGCCGCCGTCCATAAGACCTCGAGTGAGGTGAAATCCGTCAATGATGGGGTCTAGGACCTGTGCGGCATATCCGCCATGACGGATGCTAGTGGGGTGATCCCTGCGATCGAAGGTGATCGGGCAAGCAAACCATGGGTTGAACTTTGGGGTGATGGGCTCCATCGCATAGACGTCCCTTAGTGCACGCTTCCGCTCCCTCTTGGGAATGTGGGTTGCGTATATCATGTTCACCGTCTTTACTTGTGGGGGAAACCCCTTCTGTCCTCTTGTGTTCGGCGGCCGGGGCTCCTCCTCGTCATCGCTATGCAGCCCCTTGTCCTTGTTTTCGGCATTTAACTTGCCGAGCTGCTTGAACACCCAGCATTCTCTGTTGGTGTGATTGGCTGGCTTGTCAGGGGTGCCGTGGATTTGACACGAGCGATCCAGTATGCGGTCCAGACTAGACGAAGCCGGGGTATTTCTTTTGAATGCCTTTTTCCGCTGACCGGATCTAGAGCCTCTGAATCCGGCATTGACTGCCATATCTTCGGTGTTATCGCCGTTATTGCGGCGCTTTGGTCTATTACGACGCTGCCTACCATTAATATCTTTGGTATTTGAGGTATCCCGATTTTTTGATGTGTTGTTGCTGTGAGCCAGCCAGCTGTCCTCGCCCGCGCAAAAGCGGGCCATGAGTGTCGTGAGGGCTGCCATAGATTTCAGCTTCTTCTGGCTGAGGTGGCGGGCGAGCCACTCGTAGCGGATATTATTCTTGAATGCCGTGAAGGCCTCTGCATCCTGACAGTCTACAATTTTATTTTTCTTAGTCAGGAACCGTGTCCAGAATTGTCTGGCCGATTCCCCTGGCTGCTGGGTTATGTGGCTCAAGTCATCAACATCCGGTGGCCGCACATAAGTGCCCTGGAAGTTGTCAAGAAATGCGTCTTCCAGATCCTCCCAACTGCCGATGGAATCTGCTGGCAAGCTATTTAGCCAATGCCGAGCTGGTCCTTTGAGCTTTAGTGGGAGGTACTTGATGGCATGTAGATCATCACCGCGAGCCATGTGGATGTGAAGGAGGAAATCATCAATCCATACAGTGGGATCTGTTATGCCATCGTATGATTCAATATTTATGGGTTTGAAACCCTCCGGGAATTCATGATGCATAACTTCATCAGTGAAGCATAAGGGGTGTGCGGCACCTCTGTGCTGGGCTATATCCTGACGTAGTTCATAGGAGTCTTGTCTGCTGTATTCAGCCCGGCCGGATTTACTCTTGGTGTATCCGACGCGACGATCATTGTCTCGTGTGGGTGCACGTGCCCCTGTCCCGTATATTGACCTTGCGATTTTTGCCTTATTGTCCAAGATGTCGCACAGGTCCTCTGTGTTGCCCCGGGCCTTAATATTTTTGACTGAGTGGCGACGCGGTGCGGGCTGAACTTTAGGCTGAAACGCCTCTCTGGCTCTGCCGTGTAGTGGCCGGTCAGCCGCATCGTGTTGGGAAACGTAGTAATTTCAAAAAATTTCCTACGCACACGCAAGATCATGGTGATGCATAGCAACGAGAGGGGAGAGTGTTGTCTACGTACCCTCGTAGACCGAAGCGGAAGCGTTGACGCAACGTAGAGGAAGTAGTCGTACGTCTTCCCGATCCGACCGATCCAAGCACCGTTACTCTGGCACCTCCGAGTTCTTGGCACACGTACAACTCGATGACGCTCCCCGGGCTCCGATCCAGCAAAGCTTCGGGGATGAGTTCCGTCAGCACGACGGCGTGGTGACGATCTTGATGTTCTACCGTCGCAGGGCTTCGCCTAAGCGCTGCTACAATATGACCGAGGTGGAATATGGTGGAGGGGGGCACCGCACATGGCTAAGGAACGATCACGATGATCAACTTGTGTGTTCTAGGGTGCCCCCTGCCCCCGTATATAAAGGAGGGAGGGGGTGGTGCGGCCGGCCCCAAGGGGTGCGTCTGGAGGAGTCCTACTCCCACCGGGAGTAGGACTCCTCCCTCTCTTGCCTTGTTGGAGAAGGAAAGGGGGAAGGAGAAGAGGAAAGGGGGGGGGGAGGGGGCGTGCGGCCTGCCCTGGCCGGCCCCTCTCTTCTCCCTTATGGCCCATGAAGGCCCATTAACCCCCCGGGGGGTTCCAGTAACCCCTCGGTACTCCTGTAAAATGCCGATTTCACCCGGAACGATTCCGATGTCCAAATATAGGCTTCCAATATATCGATCTTTATGTCTCGACCATTTCGAGACTCCTCGTCATGTCCGTGATCACATCCGGGACTCCGAACAACCTTCGGTACATCAAAATTCATAAACTCATAATGAAACTGTCATCGTAACTTTAAGTGTGCGGACTCTACGGTTCGAGAACAATGTAGACATGACCGAGACACTTCTCCGGTCAATAACCAATAGCGGGACCTGGATGCCCATATTGGCTCCTACATATTCTACGAAGATCTTTATCGGTTAGACCGCATAACAACATACGTCGTTTCCTTTGTCATCGGTATGCTACTTGCCCGAGATTCGATCGTCGGTATCCAATACCTAGTTCAATCTCGTTACCGGCAAGTCTCTTTACTCGTTCCGTAATACATCATCCCGCAGCTAACTCATTAGTTGCAATGCTTGCAAGGCTTAAGTGATGTGCATTACCGAGAGAGCCCAGAGATACCTCTCCGACGATCCGAGTGACAAATCCTAATCTCGAAATACGCCAACCCAACATGTACCTTTGGAGACACCTGTAGAGCACCTTTATAATCACCCAGTTACGTTGTGATGTTTGGTAGCACACAAAGTGTTCCTCCGGCACATGGGAGTTACATAATCTCATAGTCATAGGAACATGTATAAGTTATGAAGAAAGCAAATAGCAACATACTAAACGATCGGGTGCTAAGCTAATGGAATGGGTCATGTCAATCAGATCATTCAACTAATGATGTGATCCCGTTAATCAAATGACAACTCTTTGTCCATGGTTAGGAAACATAACCATCTTTGATTAATGAGCTAGTCAAGTAGAGGCATACTAGTGACACTTTGTTTGTCTATGTATTCACACATGTATTATGTTTCCAGTTAATACAATTCTAGCATGAATAATAAACATTTATCATGATATAAGGAAATAAATAATATCTTTATTATTGCCTCTAGGGCATATTTCCTTTAGTCTCCCACTTGCACTAGAGTCAATAATCTAGATTACACAGTAATGATTCTAACACCCATGGAGCCTTGATGCTGATCATGTTTTGCTCGTGGAAGAGGCTTAGTCAACGGGTCTGCCACATTCAGATCCGTATGTATCTTGCAAATCTCTATGTCTCCCAGCTGGACTAGATCCCGGATGGAATTGAAGCGTCTCTGGATGTGCTTGGTTCTTTTGTGAAATCTGGATTCCTTTGCCAAGGCAATTGCACCAGTATTGTCACAAAAGATTTTCATTGGACCCGATGCACTAGATATGACACCTAGATCAGATATGAACTCCTTCATCCAGACTCCTTCGTTTGCTGCTTCCGAAGCAGCTATGTACTCCACTTCACATGTAGATCCCGCCACGACGCTTCGTTTAGAACTGCACCAACTGACAGCTCCACCGTTTAATATAAACACGTATCCGGTTTGCGATTTAGAATCGTCCGGATCAGTGTCAAAGCTTGCATCAACGTAACCGTTTACGATGAGCTCTTTGTCACCTCCATATACGAGAAACATATCCTTAGTCCTTTTCAGGTATTTCAGGATGTTCTTGACCGCTGTCCAGTGATCCACTCCTGGATTACATTGGTACCACCCTGCTAAACTTATAGCAAGGCACACATCAGGTCTGGTACACAACATTGCATACATGATAGAGCCTATGGCTGAAGCATAGTGAACATCTTTCATTTTCTCTCTATCTTCTGCAGTGGTCGGGCATTGAGTCTGACTCAACTTCACACCTTGTAACACAGGCAAGAACCCTTTCTTTGCTTGATCCATTTTGAACTTCTTCAAAATTTTGTCAAGGTATGTGCTTTGTGAAAGTCCAATTAAGCGTCTTGATCTATCTCTATAGATCTTTATTCCTAATATGTAAGCAGCTTCACCGAGGTCTTTCATTGAAAAACTCTTATTCAAGTATCCCTTTATGCTATCCAGAAATTCTATATCATTTCCAATCAGTAATATGTCATCCACATATAATATCAGAAATGCTACAGAGCTCCCACTCACTTTCTTGTAAATACAGGCTTCTCCGAAAGTCTGTATAAAACCAAATGCTTTGATCACACTATCAAAGCGTTTATTCCAACTCCGAGAGGCTTGCACCAGTCCATAAATGGATCGCTGGAGCTTTCACACTTTGTTAGCTCCCTTTGGATCGACAAAACCTTCTGGTTGCATCATATACAACTCTTCTTCCAGAAATCCATTCAGGAATGCAGTTTTTGACATCCATCTGCCAAATTTCATAATCATAAAATGCGGCAATTGCTAACATGATTCGGACAGACTTAAGCATCGCTATGGGTGAGAAGGTCTCATCGTAGTCAACCCCTTGAACTTGTCGAAAACCTTTTGCGACAAGTCGAGCTTTGTAGACAATAATATTACCGTCAGCGTCAGTCTTCTTCTTGAAGATCCATTTATTCTCAATTGCTTGCCGATCATCGGGCAAGTCAACCAAAGTCCATACTTTGTTTTCATACATGGATCTCATCTCAGATTTCATGGCTTCAAGCCATTTCGTGGAATCTGGGCTCACCATCACTTCTTCATAGTTCGTAGGTTCATCATGATCTAGTAGCATGATTTCCAAAACAGGATTACCGTACCACTCTGGTGCGGATCTTACTCTGGTTGACCTACGAGGCTCAGTAGTAACTTGATCTGAAATTTCATGATCATCATCATTAAATTCCTCACCAATTGGTGTAGGTGCCGCAGAAACCGATTTCTGTGATGAACTACTTTCCAATAAGGGAGCAGGTACAGTTACCTCATCAAGTTCTACTTTCCTCCCACTCACTTCTTTCGAGAGAAACTCCTTCTCTAGAAAGGATCCATTCTTAACAACGAATGCTTGCCTTCAGATCTGTGATAGAAGGTGTACCCAACAGTCTCCTTTGGGTATCCTATGAAGACACATTTCTCCGATTTGGGTTCGAGCTTATCAGGTTGAAGCTTTTTCACATAAGCATCGCAGCCCCAAACTTTAAGAAACGACAACTTTGGTTTCTTGCCAAACCATAGTTCATAAGGTGTCGTCTCAACGGATTTTGATGGTGCCCTATTTAACATGAATGCGGCCGTCTCTAAAGCATAACCCCAAAACGATAGCGGTAGATCAGTAAGAGACATCATAGATCGCACCATATCTAGTAAAGTACGATTACGACGTTCGGACACAACATTACGCTGTGGTGTTCCGGGTGGTGTGAGTTGCGAAACTATTCCGCATTGTTTCAAATGTACACCAAACTCGTAACTCAAATATTCTCCTCCACGATCAGATCGTAGAAACTTTATTTTCTTATTACGATGATTTTCAACTTCACTCTGAAATTCTTTGAACTTTTCAAATGTTTCAGACTTATGTTTCATTAAGTAGATATACTCATATCTGCTTAAGTCATCTGTGAAGGTGAGAAAATAACGATATCTGCCACGAGCCTCAATATTCATCGGACCACATACATCTGTATGTATGATTTCCAACAAATCTGTTGCTCTCTCCATATTACCGGAGAACGGTGTTTTAGTCATCTTGCCCATGAGGCACGGTTCGCAAGTACCAAGTGATTCATAATCAAGTGGCTCCAAAAGTCCATCAGTATGGAGTTTCTTCATGCGCTTTACACCGATATGACCTAAACGATAGTGCCACAAATAATTTGCACTATCATTATCAACTCTGCATCTTTTGGTTTCAACATTATGAACATGTGTATCACTACTATCGAGATTCATTAGAAATAGACCACTCTTCAAGGGTGCTTGACCATAAAAGATATTACTCATATAAATAGAACAACCATTATTCTCTGATTTAAATGAATATCCGTCTCGCATCAAACAAGATCCAGATATAATGTTCATGCTCAACGCTGGCACCAAATAACAATTATTTAGGTCTAATACTAATCCCGAAGGTAGATGTAGAGGTAGCGTGCCGACCGCGATCACATCGACTTTGGAACCATTTCCCACGCGCATCGTCACCTCGTCCTTTGCCAGTGTTCTCTTAATCCGTAGTCCCTGTTTTGAGTTGCAAATATTAGCAATAGAACTAGTATCAAATACCCAGGTGCTACTGCGAGCTCTAGTAAGGTACACATCAATAACATGTATATCACATATACCTTTGTTCATCTTGCCATCCTTCTTATCCGCCAAATACTTGGGGCAGTTCCACTTCCAGTGACCAGTCTGCTTGTAGTAGAAGCACTAAGTTTCGGGCTTAGGTCCAGACTTGGGTTTCTTCTCTTGAGCAGCAACTTGCTTGCTGTTCTTCTTGAAGTTCCCCTTCTTCTTCCCTTTGCCCCTTTTCTTGAAACAAGTGGTCTTGTTGACCATCAACACTTGATGCTCCTTTTTGATTTCTACCTCTGCAGCTTTCAGCATTGCGAAGAGCTCAGGAATAGTCTTATTCATCCCTTGCATATTATAGTTCATCATGAAGCTCTTGTAGCTTGGTGGCAGTGATTGGAGAATTCTGTCAATGACGCAATCATCTGGAAGATGGACTCCCATCTGAATCAAGTGATTATTATACCCAGACATTTTGAGTATATGCTCATTGACAGAACTGTTCTCCTCCATCTTGCAGCTATAGAATTTATTGGAGACTTCATATCTCTCAATCCAGGATTTGCTTGAAATATTAACTTCAAATCCTGGAACATCTCATATGCTCCATGACGTTCAAAACGTTGTTGAAGTCCTGATTCTAAGCCGTAAAGCATGGCACACTGAACTATCGAGTAGTCATCAGCTTTGCTCTGCCAGACGTTCATAACATCTGGTGTTGCTACAATAGCAGGCCTGGCACCCAGCGGTGCTTCCAGGACGTAATTCTTCTGTGCAGCAATGAGGATTATCCTCAAGTTACGGACCTAGTCTGTGTAATTGCTACCATCATCTTTCAACTTTGCTTTCTCAAGAAACGCATTAAAATTCAACGGAACAACAGCACGGGCCATCTATCTACAATCAAACATACATAAGCAAGATACTATCAGGTACTAAGTTCATGATAAATTTAAGTTCAATTAATCATATTACTTAAGAACTCCCACTTAGATAGACATCCCTCTAATCCTCTAAGTGATCACGTGATCCAAATCAACTAAACCATAACCGATCATCACGTGAAATGGATTAGTTTTCAATGGTGAACATCATTATGTTGATCATATCTACTATATGATTCATGCTCGACCTTTCGGTCTCCGTATTCCGAGGCCATATCTGGATATGCTAGGCTCGTCAAGTTTAACCTGAGTATTCCGCGTGTGCAAAACTGGCTTGCACCCGTTGTAGATGGACGTAGAGCTTATCACACCCGATCATCACGTGGTGTCTAGGCACGACGAACTTTGGCAACGGTGCATACTCAGGGAGAACATTTCTTGATAATTTAGTGAGAGATCATCTTATAATGCTACCGTCAATCAAAGCAAGATAAGATGCATAAAAGATAAACATCACATGCAATCAATATAAGTGATATGATATGGCCATCATCATCTTTTGCTTGTGATCTCCATCTCCGAAGCACCGTCATGATCACCATCGTCACCGGCACGACGCCTTGATCTCCATCATAGCATCGTTGTCGTCTCGCCAATCTTATGCTTCCACGACTATCGCTACCGCTTAGTGATAAAGTAAAGCATTACAACGCGATTGCATTGCATACAATAAAGCAACAACCATACGGCTCCTGCCAGTTGCCGATAACTCAGTTAAAAAACATGATCATCTCATACAATAAAATTTAGCATCATGTCTTGACCATATCACATCACAACATGCCCTGCAAAAACAAGTTAGACGTCCTCTACTTTGTTTGTTGCAAGTTTTACGTGGCTGCTATGGGCTTAAGCAAGAACCAATCTTACCTACGCATCAAAACCACAACGATAGTTTGTCAAGTTGATGCCGTTTTAACCTTCGCAAGGACCGGGCATAGTCACACTCGGTTCAACTAAAGTTGGAGAAACTGACACCCGCCAGCCACCTGTGTGCAAAGCACGGTGGTAGAACCAGTCTCGCGTAAGCGTATGCGTAATGTCGGTCCGGGCCGCTTCATCCAACAATACCACTGAACCAAAGTATGACATGCTGGTAGGCAGTATGACTTATATCGCCCACAACTCACTTGTGTTCTACTCGTGCATATAACATCAAACCATAAAACCTGGCTCTGATGCCACTGTTGGGAAACGTAGTAATTTAAAAAAAAATCCTACGCACACGCAAGATCATGGTGATGCATAGCAACGAGAGGGGAGAGTGTTGTCTACGTACCCTCGTAGACCGAAGCGGAAGCGTTGACACAACGTAGAGGAAGTAGTCGTACGTCTTTCCGATCCGACCGATCCAAGCACCGTTACTCCGGCACCTCCGAGTTCTTGGCACATGTACAGCTCGAGAACAATGTCATCGTAACTGTCATCAAAATTCATAAACTCATAATTCAAGTGTGCGGACTCTACGGTACATCAAAATTCATAAACTCATAATGAAACTATCATCGTAACTTTAAGTGTGTGGACTCTACGGTTCGAGAACAATGTAGACATGACCGAGACACGTCTCCGGTCAATAACCAATAGCGGGACCTGGATGCCCATATTGGCTCCTACATATTCTACGAAGATCTTTATCGGTTAGACCGCATAACAACATACGTCGTTTCCTTTGTCATCGGTATGCTACTTGCCCGAGATTCGATCGTCGGTATCCAATACCTAGTTCAATCTCGTTACCGGCAAGTCTCTTTACTCGTTCCATAATACATCATCCCGCAACTAACTCATTAGTTGCAATGCTTGCAAGGCTTAAGTGATGTGCATTACCGAGAGGGCGCAGAGATACCTCTCCGACGATCCGAGTGACAAATCCTAATCTCGAAATACGTCAACCCAACATGTACCTTTGGAGACACCTGTAGAGCACCTTTATAATCACCCAGTTACGTTGTGACGTTTGGTAGCACACAATGTGTTCCTCCGGCACACGGGAGTTACATAATCTCATAGTCATAGGAACATGTATAAGTTATGAAGAAAGCAAATAGCAACATACTAAACGATCGGGTGCTAAGCTAATGGAATGGGTCATGTCAATCAGATCATTCAACTAATGATGTGATCCCGTTAATCAAATGACAACTCTTTGTCCATGGTTAGGAAACATAACCATCTTTGATTAATGAGCTAGTCAAGTAGAGGCATACTAGTGACACTTTGTTTGTCTATGGATTCACACATGTATTATGTTTCCGGTTAATACAATTCTAGCATGAATAATAAACATTTATCATGATATAAGGAAATAAATAATATCTTTATTATTACCTCTAGGGCATATTTCCTTCACATCGTACGCTGGTGAATGAGGTTTCAATGCTTCCTCCTCGAGGTGAGGTAGCAACCTGTGTTTTGGGTAACTCTTGGACGGGCGCTCGAGTTCATGCTCTTCGGCCGCAAGGACTTCGGTCCACCTATCTGCTAGCAGGTCTTGATCAGCTGGAAACTGTTGCTATTTTTTCTTAAGGCTATTTGCCGTGGCCATAAGCCGGCGCTTGAAGCGCTCTTGCTTGATGGGGTCCTCAGGCACGATAAACTCATCGTCGCCGAGGCTCGCCTCGTCTTCGGAGGGAGGCATGTAATTGTCCTCCTCCGGTTCTCCATCTATTGTCTGCTCTGGAGGGCTATCTTGTTCGTCCTCTAGCTCTACACCATGCTGGAGGGGATTGTGTTGTCTTCGGCGCTATACGGAGTGTTATTATCTCATGTGCCGGTATCACTGCTCTTGCTGTGGCGGGACTTAGAGAGGTGCCGCTGACGTCGGCGCTTGGGTTGCTTCTTGGAGGGGTCATCCTCCACTGTCTCTTCGCCATTGCCTTCTTTGGGGGTGTCCACCATGTATATATCATATGATGAGGTGGCGGTCCAGCGCCCTGAGGGCAGTGGTTCCTGTTCGTCTACGGCTTCGTCGTCCATACCGTCGAAGTCTTCGGAGTCAAAGTCGAGCATGTCGGTTAAGTCGTCGACAGTGGCTACTAAGTGGGTGGTGGGTGGGCAGCGAATTTCTTCGCCGTCCGCATCCCATTCTAGCCAGACATAGTTCGGCCAAGGTTCTCCTGACAGGGAGAGAGACCTTAATGAATTTAGCACATCTCCGAAAGGTGAGTGCTGAAAGATATCCGCGGAGGTGAACTCCATGATCGGCGCCTAGTCAGACTCGACGGGCACGGACGTGAGCGGCTCGGAGTCCGTGGCCGGAGATGAATCCAGTGGTTCGGCGACACGGCTCTCGTAAGGGGTGAAGTCAGTATCCGGCTCTACCGCCACTTAGAGTGTGGCCTCTATGGCGGGGTCCATCCCTCCGCTCTCGGATGGTGCGGCTTTCTCCGGATTGAAGGCTGGAGTGGTTGCGGATGCGATCTCCCAAACATTGTCCGACGGCAGAGTTACGTCATGCTCGTCGCGGCTGTGCGGCGCGTCCGACATGGGCTCGAATCCGTTGAAGATCAAGTCTTCGCAGATGTCGGCCGTGTAGTTCAAGTTTCCAAATCTGACCTGATGGCCAGGGGCGTAGCTCTCGATCTGCTCCAGATGGCCAAGCGAATTGGCCCGTAGTGCGAAGCCGCCGAATATGAAGATCTGTCCGAGGAGAAAAACCTCACCCTGGACCGCATCGCTAGCGATGATCAAAGGAGCCATCGAGCCTTATGGTGACGTCACAGTGGAACTCTCAATGAAAGCACCAATGTCAGTGTCAAAACCGGCGGATCTCGGGTAGGGGGTCCCGAACTGTGCGTCTAAGGCGGATGGTAACAGGAGGCAAGGGACACGATGTTTACCCAGGTTCGGGCACTCTTGATGGAGGTAATACCCTACGTCCTGCTTGATTGTTCTTGATAATATAAGTAGTACAAGAGTTGATCTACCACGAGATCAAAGAGGCTAAACCCTAGAAGCTAGCCTATGGTATGATTGTTTGTTGTCCTACGGACTAAAACCCTCCGGTTTATGTAGACACCGGAGGGGGCTAGGGTTACACAAGGTCAGTTACAAAGGAGGAGATATACATATCCGTATTGCCTAGCTTGCCTTCCACGCCAAGTAGAGTCCCATCCGGACACGGGACAAAGTCTTCAATCTTGTATCTTCATAGTCCAATAGTCCGGCTGTCCGGAGACCTTCTAATCCAGGACTCCCTTAACGCAGCCTCGGGAGGAACTCCCCCAATAACCTACCTCGGGAGCCCCAGCCTGCGGCCCTACCTTGGGAGCGCGCCTACGCCTGGCGCTCGAGCCTCAGGAGGGGTGCTAGACCAAGGAGTTCAAGGAATACCTGACACAAGGGACACTGCTGGAGAAAGAGGAGGACACTGAGTGCGTGGCCCGATAGGCTACGACATACTGCATCCAGGACAGTGAGCTATACAAGAAGCGGCCAAATGACGTTTCCTTGCGATGCATCTCCAGGGAACAGAGGAACGAGTTGCTAGCTAACATACACGACGGAGACTCCGGGCACCACTCGCCGTCACGAACCGTCGTTGGCAAGGCGTTCTGCAGCGGGTTCTTGGCCTACGACACTCAATGATGTGACCGAGCTGGTGAAGTCCTCCGAGGCTTGCCAATTCCACGCCAAGCAGATCCATCAGCCAGCTTAGGGCCTCCAGACCATCCCGCTCTCATGGCCATTCACAGTCTGGGGGCTGGATATTCTAGGTCCATTCCCTCAAGCGTCTGGGGGCTACCGCTACCTCTACGTCGCCATCGACAAGTTCACCAAATGGGCAGAGGTAGAAGCTGTCCGCACCATCCCGGCTGGATCGGCGGTCAAGTTCATCAAGGGTCTTGTGAGCCGGTTTGGGGTCCCTAACCGCATCATCACCGACAACTGTTCGTAGTTCACTAGCAATCTCTTCAAGACATATTGTGTTAACCTTGGAACGCAGATCTGCTACGGTTTGCTGGCACACTCCAGGAGCAACGGTCAAGCCGAATGCGCCAACGTGGAAGTCCTGAGAGCCCTCAAGACCAGGATGTTCAAGAAGAAGCTCGAGGCCTACGGCAGGGGCCGGCATGATGAGCTCCAGTCTGTTCTGTGGTCCATCCGGACCATCGCCACCAAGCCAACAGGCGAGACCCCGTTCTTCCTCGTCTACGGAGCAGAAGCGGTTCTCCCTCACAAGGTCAAGCATCGCTCCGCGCGGGTCCTGGCGTTTGATGAGACGCAGCAGGATGCCATGCGGGGGATGGACCTTGTGCTGGAGGAGGAACGTTGTCACGAAGCCATGCTTCGAGCGGCAAGATACCAGCAGGCGCTGCGGCGGTATCACTACCGCAGCATCCGCTCCAGGACGCTCGATGTGGGCGACCTCGTCCTAAGGCAGGTGCTCTCTAGGGAAGGGCTGCATAAGCTCTCGCCCATGTGGGAGGGCCCGTTTAGGGTCACCCACGTCTCCAGGCCTGGCGTCGTGCGCCTGGAGACGCAGGACGGGGTCCCCATCCAGAACGCTAGGAACATCCAGCACCTATGGAAGTTCTACCCATGAAGCAAGGCCCAGCGCCTGTGAAGCAAGGCCCTATGCATGTGAAGATCTCCGCTCATGACACTCTCACGTAATAATGAGTGGGGCTGTACACGCCCCGGAGTCTCAGGAGTGCCGCCCTCGGGCCTCGGGGGCTCCCTCCCACGTCCTAGTGGCAGCACTTAGCTCCGCGTCGGTGAGAAGACTAGACTAGGTGCCGGATGCGGCTTTTCATTTGCTTTCCGTAGTTGGCTTGCCCCTCTTTAATGGAAACTCGCATTCTGGTGTTTCTTGTCGTCTTGGTTCGATCGCCTTTTTCCTCTGTTTCTTCCCCTGGTTCTTTGTTTTAGCCCGTACTCTCCCTCGCATGCCTCGCGAGGGGGCTGGACGGGTGCACTCGTGTGCGTTTTCCCTGGTCTTCGCGAGGCACCCTCACTCGAGCTCGCAAGCTGGCGCACCTCCCTCTCTTAAGTCCGTGCCCCTCGATCATCCCGGGCGTTCGGTCTTTTTGGTTTGTTCGGTCCGGTCTTTTCGGTCTTCCAAAAAATCGGTCTTCTATAATTGAAGACTGAAATAATTTCGGTCTTTTCGGTTATTCACTATTCGGTATTTGGTCTTTACTATACGGTCTTCGAACCCGACAAAACAGACCAAATTATTTATGTTACTTCCAGTAAAGTTGTATACAAATACAAACTACATAGAGTACATAGGTATACATGTGTACAAAGGTGTGCGTGTACAGAGACAACAAATGTTCTATATAGGCGCATGTGTACATAAGAAAAATTCAAACAAGTAACACTTGTATGCAATATGCATGGAGTACAGTACACCACATGAAAATCTTCTGCATGTGCCTCTGCCTATACACTCATAAATGCATCGTCTTTGTCATTCAGATCATCATCATGTTCAGATTCTAGTATAGAAAGCATCTACAGAAAAAGAGGACATTGGTCTGTCAAACAACATTAACATGAGGAAATCACAACATAAATAAATGCATATAGTATCTAGTATATATCTTTGTGTATCTCTTATCAGCTACCAAAATGATACTCACCATGTATATATCTAGTTTCAAGAAACAAGCACAAATGCATTACTGTGTACATAGGAATTATCTACTCCTACTAGTAGTATTAAAGTATTGAAGCTGCTAAAGTCTGTCATTCTTCTCAGTTATTTTTCCCAAACCCGCACTCTGAATGATCCATTTTAATGTGTTGGTTTATCAAGGCTGAATGGACGACACAAGCCGAAGTGCAGAAATAAATAGAGAACAAATTACTATGTCAACAGAACAACCCAAATGGCTATAGAAATAATCTTGTGCTAACATCTGACACTCCTCTAGTTAAGCTTAGTACAGAGTTCTATTTGTTCTCTCCCAATGCTAATATTTAACATACAATAAGGGCATGTATTACATACAAAATGCCTGTTGTAGGCTTATTTTGGTGGGAATCACAGATTTACAGAGAGAGACGAAGTAGGTCACCTTCAGCTGTGATGTGGAGAACCAAAAGTGGCAGCAGGCGGCTAGCCGATGAACAGAGTGGAAGAAGACCGGTGTTGGTGACGAACTGCAACAGTTGAACCGGTCGTCGAGAGGTGGAGCAGTGGTGGCGGATGGTGGCATCACAGACAGCTGAGCAACCTTATGAGAACCTAGAATTAACTTCCAGATCCTCCTGTGTATATTTGTCAACCCCAAGATCATTGTTGAAAACACAGTGAAATGATATCATTGCAGAATACGTAAAAGCATTACAAGTAGTATATTTATCACAAGACATACCTAGTGAGATGTCTCATGACATTTACAATCAGAAAACAGCGGAAAGTAAAATGCGTAATGACTCCATCTCAGCCATAGGCAGTCGATGTAGTCCACGTGACCTCACTCCTACAGATCGCCATAGTAGTCGTACTCATCACCTTCGTCTTCATGGAACTCTGTTGTCAACAAAATTATTTCCATGAGTACATTACATACTCAACATGCCTCCCTCGGGGAAGAACCTAATAGCTACATGTGGCTTCAGCGGAAGGCTGTATGGCTCATTTGCATAAAAGCTAATTTTGTTCCAAAAATATAGTAGTTGAATAAAAGCACCTTTTGATGAAAACATGTTTTATCTCCAGAGTAACTTTCATCAAAGCGAGGATCCTCGATCAACTCACACTCTTTATAGGTTCCAAGAATAGGGGTAAAGAGGGAATAAGCAAGACATGTCCTGTATGTCAAGAAAGATTCATGTGCTGTCCTTGACTGTGGACACGGCTATTCGAATAGTTTTACACTTTGCAGAGGTCGTACACTTTACCCACACGACACAATCCCGACTTGTTGCCACCAGTGGCCGCTGGTATAGTACTCCATTTGGTGTACCGGCAGGGGGATTGTGACGAGGTCTTTGGACTAGATCCCCCAAAGATGTGACATGCCCATCGGGTCTGGCGCACGGAACTGAGAGTATGTCCTCAAACCAGTCCCCCAATCTGTGCCGAGGATACTCCTCGCAAGGCAGCTATCCCATCTGCGGTACGGCAACGTCGACACCTAAGGCTGACTAGCTTACTTGACCAAGCCAGTGCCCATATAGCATGTGGCTGTACTATTATCACAATCTTCAAATCCAAGACTTTTTAGGCCTTATGCGGCACGGACGACTGATTGCCCCCTTCAACTCGTGAAGGGCAGCCAATCGCTCCTTCAATCCTTGATTCAGCTGTCACCCGCACCAGTATTCAGATGGTAAATTTCACCCAAAGTAGAAGAGGATAGAGAGGCTCAACAAGGGCCAACCGGCCTAGCTCAGCATTAAGTTTCAACTGTCATGGCTCGGAGGACATTCATCAAGGCACCTACAGGGTGATAAGCATGGCTTATCATTTCTACCCTACCGGAATTATATACTTCTACTCAGGTGTCAAGTAAATAGGTGACAAGCGGATCAGGGTAATGTGTCAATCGACACGCTTGCTACGAGAATTAAAATAGCATGCACATAGCTACAATAAAACTCAATGCAATTTTGTAAACCATAGGATAAGTATTATCAAAGAAGGAGGCATGCCTTCATTGTTGAGTCCTTCTTCGTAACCTGTTATCTCCATGTCCAACATCGCCACTCCCTACTCGACGTAACGATAGCAAAAGACAAACAATAAATACCAAAGCAATAATAAATCCAATAGCATCCAAACAAATTAAGAGCGGATGGATAGCAATATATCGATCAAGACGGAGATTCCAGAAGGAGATAGCACGATTGGAAGGTAAGTAGAGGACTCAATGAATTGACAGGGTTTAGGTTGACACAACTAAGGAAGGCTTTGTGATCAAGACTAAAGTTCTAATATGAATTATGCGATTAAACACTAGTAGTGCCCACTACACATCTTGACAAACTATATAGGAAACTACTATATAACAAACACAATGGCATCAACACACATGAAAAGGAACCATCCTATGCATTATAACTACATAATCACAACATGGCATGACGAAGGTAAAGTCAAGCACAAATAAATAATTAGACATAATCTAAATATTTATAATGGTCATCAGTAGCATCCAAACCTATACATCATCTATTATATTCAAAAGAAAGTAATCCATAAGATAATCAAATCAACATTGTAAACCATACTAGTTAAGCAATCAAATACCATCTAACAACATGGATTTAATTGATCTAGGTCTAGCCATAAAACATTATTAAAAGAAATAGGATCAAGTCTATTATATCAAACCAATTCATTTGTCAAACAATTAACAAGAAACTATACAAGACATGGAACAAAAGAGTGAACTACTATCCAGACATGATATGATTAAGTTTAATAATCAACGAAAAGTAAATATTTGGATGTATCCAAATATTTATAATGGTTAACAATAAGCAAAGACTAAACACCAATCATAACAACTATTAGCAAGCATTTCTATAACAAAAGACAAACCAATGCTATCACAAAACTAATTGGACAATTAAATAATCAAACACATCATACAGGGCGCATGTGAGTACAGAATAGTGAAGAGGTCTTATATAATAAGACAAACATTACACATATGAGTGACCATAGAAGATACTAAACTAGGACATTATCTTTATAATAAAGGAAACAACCAATATCCAAATGATCTCTAGCAAAAAGATTACCACAACATGATTAACAACAAAGCAAACTCTGTGCACTAAGCATATGAGAAAGACACAACTCAACTATTGAAAGGTAAACTATCCTACTCATGTGATGAGCTAATGCAACATGTGCCAAACACTCATAATGCTATCATGAGATAAATGAAACACATACAAGGAACACAAGGGTCTAAGTACTAAATTATAGCACATGAAACATAATAAGACATGAAATATAACTTACATTAATGATGTCTAGATATACAACAATGCAACAACTAGATACAAATGTATAATGCTAAGTATGAATGATCATCACACGATATGCCAAAGTATTATACCAATATAATACAACTCACAACAATGAGATAACTTAGTTGATATCAACTAACATGAATATCAAGAATGGTAAGAGCACACAAGCTTACATACTTGTTATGTCATATAAGCATATGGACATACCATACTAGACATCTAGGCAAGTCAGAGAACCAGATCATAACATCAAGCAATGTACTATACTAGCATGAGTAACAAAATGACATGCAATTCTATTTGTTACAATCTGTAGTAGCAAAGACATAATATACACAACTAGGCATGATTTAATACATGAATTGCTATAGACATGCTACACAACCTAGTTATACAATCACAACATTGTAGCATGGTACTGATCAACTAAACTAAGAAGGGATCCTTCTTAATTAAAATATATGAAATCATAAACTACTAACATGTATCTACTAAGCAAAGGCAAACCACATGTGGGAACAGAAAGTACAAACTAGCAATGATATAACATGCAATAGGCATACAACCAAATCATGCATTCTACTTTGAGTAATCACTAATATGGCATGGCAATCAACTAAGCATGCATAGCTACTGTCCTAGGTAAACAAACACCTAGAATAATTAACAAGAGGTAATAAACTAAGGTAAATAAACACACATGACAATTACCAAGATACAATGAACTAAGTTGTATGCATGAGAATAAACTCTATATAGCAATACATATATGAGCTAAGACATCATGCATCCAACCATGCAAATCTTGGATAATAAATATATACAAAATAGGATTAAAAACTTCTCAAAATTTCCTACTAAAATATCACAGAAAACTTGTCATGCGACATAAAGTAGAGCTAGCACAAAATAATACAGTGGTCTTGAACAATGATGCAACAATGAGCAATTTGCCACAAGCAACTATGTCCTAAGTTAACACACGATTCACAACAACTATTATAAATAACTAAACCACAAATACAACAAATTGATGAACAACCATCAAAGGCATAACATGATTTCAAATGCACAAAAAGAAACACATGATAAAATGATGTAAAAGACTAGATAAAACATATCTAAGATATATTCATGCAAAATGAAAGATGAATATTATCAAAACATGAAATAATAATCATGCAAAGCTTAAGATAATCCTACATAAACCCACACACGTAATAATACGCAAATACCTATACTTAAGCATGTCATAAGACTACTATCGCACAAAAGAAAAATAACACACAAAACAATTTGTTCAACAATTTCCAAATAACTATAATCGGTAAAAAGATAAATCTATCAAGTCACTTGCCACATAAAAAAATTATAAGACAAATATCATGCGCTCCTAGCCATATCCTGAACTTATGAAATTAACACAAAAGTTCACCAATCAACTACTACTCATGATGATAATTCACAAGAACTAATACAAAAGCATATTACACTACTACATGATACAAGAAATTATCTAGATGAAAACATACAAGACTATAGTTAATAATTTAAAACGTACATTCAAATCAGTCGATTAAACCACATGATACTCCTATGATATAATTCTAGATGACTCCTAGGCATACACAACACACGGGAAAATAAACAGCACCAAGAAACATGCATGTAGTGCAATTCCAATTTAACTCAACGAGCGCCTAATATGATAAAAAAAGATATATACCTTTATGATATATTAAAAGAAATCTAAAACAACGAGCGGGTTCCCATAGCCACTCAGAGCATTTTATCTATTGGGATCAAGATCAAACGATGAACAAACAAAATGGAAATAAACTAATGACCTACGGTCCATGCGACGGATAGCATCGACGCGCCCAACAACGAAAATAGGAGGTGCTATGATGTCTAGGAGATACTATGAGTGACATTTGGAAGGCGCACAGAAGGAATTGGATAGTTCCTCACCGAGCATGAAGATACGATGCGATGAACTTGATGAACAGTGTGGACGAACATGTAAAATTCTTTGCGTGTGGTCGACGGATCGTATTCTTTCTTCTTTGAATGGATTTGTGGTGTGGAGAAGGTCCTGCAGGTGCAAGCGTGCTGATGGAGAGGTTCTACGTCACCGGGGACGAGCTCCGGCGTCCATGGCATAGTAGCACTTCGGAAGATATGATGGGAGAAGGAGGAAGGGCAGAAAGAAGGAGGTGTGAGAGGAACGACAAAGGAGATCGGAACACACCTCTAGATATCTTCGGAACTGAAAGTGGTTCAGATCAAGGGAGTTAAGAGAAAGGCAGGTTCATGCATGTACGTTTCTCTTCTCTGTTCTGTTAATGGCGCGTATGTATGTGTAGGTGGGTGGAGGAGATGAAGTGGTTAGCGTGGAAGAGAAGATCAAGGAGCAAGTCTACATATCCTCATAATTGAAAACGTTTAGAGATTAAGGAAATTATTAGGGAAGCAATCAAAGTACCCAGTGGCTGTTTCTGTGCAAGGTAACTTACAAAGAAGAGAGAAGAGATGCTTCGCTAGCCTAGGTATTGGGCCAATTCGGCCAGGCCCATGTGGGAGAGAAAGAAAAGATAAAAAAAAATGAGTTGGCCTTTGGCCCATTCGTGTGAGAGGAAAAATGGTTTGGCTGCACACAGGGAAAAGAGAAGCAAGGAGATGTTCTGCTAGGGGATTTGGCCACTGTCTATGAGAGAAAATAATTAGATTTTCATTTTAGGAAAATCTTGGAGAAGGAAGAGAAGCTAAAATAACTATGAAACGAATTTCAAATAAACCAAGAAAAATCCAAAGGCGCATATTTGAATATGTCAAAGAGAAAAATAAAGCCGGACTAAAATAAAAGAAGTAACTCAAAATTTAATTTAGGTACGCATTAGTTCAAATTAAATCCTCTAAATTATAAAATTCCAATTTAAGCTATGTTAACAAATAAAACAAACGAAATTTTCTCGTCCTGATTTTTGGAAAACTTTTTCTTAAAAATTCTGAGAATCGGGATGTTACAGATCTACCCCCCTCAAACGGAATCTCGTCCCTGAGATTCAGGCTGACTAAAGAGAATGGATTTGGGTAAGCTTAGTCTTCGACACACATCTTCTCATAAACTTGTGGAACCATGGTCGATTCTAAACTTGCAACATACAACTTTGGGGTCTTTGTTGGAGATAGTTTGATTGGCGATGCTATCTCCAGCTTGCTCAAAGATTTTCATAGTCTTTGGGTCTTGGCAATGGTAATCTGATAGCTTCTCTGAGTGGTTGACATTCTTCAGTCTTTCTCTTCTTCAGTAGGCCAAGCATTGGTGTGGGATAGACTCATTGATCCCTCTTCAGGTTGAACTTATAGTAGGTGCAGTGAAGATCTTCAAATCCTTGTATTCTTTGCAAATGAAGGTCTTCAAATCTTTGATCTCGCCATAAATCACCATCAACTACCCCCCTTAAAAGACGTTTTCCATAGGGTTCACTTTCATAATTGATCTCCAAGTGGGTTGCTACAACTTTGTTCATCTCAAGGTGACCTCTAGGGTTTATAGAGAAGAGGGAGAGAGCGTAAGAGGAGTAAAAGAATCCTAAACAAGGCAGGGATACCCCAAAAGATTAAAAAATGATAACAGTGAGATAGCCAAGAAGATATCCAAATAAAACTCAAAAGCAACTCATTTTGGCAAATAGGGTTTTAGTATGACTGCATAGGAAAACACCAAAAATATGCAGACAATACTCACACAAGAAATGTTTTGCGTCTACAAGCTACGAATTCTATCACTACAAGGGTGTTAACCAACCTAATCCTATATGGCAGGTCACAATAAATCTTGGGGCAAATCTTCAACGTTGACGATTGCAGCATGATTGACGATTGTTGCCTTCTTGAGGTCTCGAACTATCTTCTCTTGGAAAAATGTTGCTACTCAAAGCTTCAGGGTTTGAAGTTTGAAGTTCTTGGCAAGTCTTGAGAAACTTCTGACTTTTTAGCACCATGGGTAGGGAAAGGGTTTCACATACTATAAAGAAGAAGGTAGAGAAGTAGAGTTAGACTTTATTTGAATAAGATAAGTCAAGAAGAGCAATAGGGGAGAAGAAGATTACGAGAATATTTTCTTTGAAAATAATTTTCTTTAATAAATAGTTCCTAAGGCTTTCCATTTCTAACTAAGGTCACGCGACTAGGTCGACATCGGCTCTGATATCACTTCTATGAGAACCTGGAATTAACTTCCAGATCCTCCTGTGTATATTTGTCAACCCCAGGATCATTGTTGACAACACAGTGAAATGATATCATTGCAGAATACGTAAAAGCATTACAAGTAGTATATTTATCACAAGACATACCTAGTGATATGTCTCATGACATTTACAATCAGAAAACAGCGGAAAGTAAAATGCGTAGTGACTCCATCTCAGCCACAGGCAGTTGATGTAGTCCACGTGACCTCACTCCTACAGATCGCCATAGTAGTTGTAATCATCACCTTCGTCTTCATGGAACTCTGTTGTCAACAAAATTATTGCCATGAGTACATTACGTACTCAACATGCCTCCCTCGAGGAAGGACCTAATAGCTACATGTGGCTTCAAGGGAAGGCTGTATGGCTCATTTGCATAAAAGCTACTTTTTTTTCAAAAATATAGTAGTTGAATAAAAGCACCTTTTGATGAAAACATGTTTTATCTCCAGAGTAACTTTCATCAAAGCGAGGATCCTCGATCAACTCACACTCTTCATAGGTTCCAAGAATAGGGGTAAAGAGGGAATAAGCAAGACAGGTCCTGTATGTCAAGAAAGATTCATGTGCTGTCCTTGACCGTGGACACGGCTATCCGAATAGTTTTACACTTTGCCGAGGTCGTACACTTTATCCACATGACACAATCCCGACTTGTAGCCACCAGTGGCCGCTTGTATAGTACTCCATTTTGTGTACTGGCAGGGGGGTAGTGACGAGGTCTTTGGACTATATCCCCCAAAGATGTGACATGCCCACCGGGTCTGGCGCATGGAACTGAGAGTACGTCCTCAAGCCGCCCCCCCATCTGTGCCGAGGATACTCCTCGCAAGGCAGCTATCCCATCTGCGGTACGGCAACATCGACACCTAAGGCTAACTAGCTTACTTGACCAAGCCAGTGCCCATATAGCATGTGGCTGTACTGTTATCACAATCTTCAAATCCAAGACTTATTAGGCCTTATGCGGCACGGACGACTGATTTCCCCCTTCAACTCGTGAAGGGCAGCCAATCGCTCCTTCAATCCTTGATTCAGCTGTCGCCCGCACCGGTATTCAGATGGTAAGTTTCACCCAGAGTAGAAGAGGATAGAGAGGGTCAAGAAGGGCCAACCGGCCTAGCTCAGCATTAAGTTTCAACTGTCAATGGCTCGGAGGTCATTCAACAAGGCACCTACAGGGTCATAAGCATGGCTTAGCATTTCTAGTCTACCGGAATTATATACTTCTACTCAGGTGTCAAGTAAATAGGCGACAAGCGGATCAGGGTAATGTGTCAATCGACACGCTTGCTATGAGAATTAAAATAGCATGCACATAGCAACAATAAAACTCAATGCAATTTTGTAAACCATAGGATAAGTATGATCAAAGAAGGAGGCATGCCTTCGTTGTTGAGTCCTTCTTCGTAACCTGTTATCTCCATGTACAACATCGCCACTCCCTACTCGACGTAACGATAGCAAAAGACAAACAATAAATACCAAAGCAATAGTAAATCCAAATAGCATCCAAACAAATTAAGAGCGGATGGATAGCAAGATATCGATCAAGACGGAGATTCCAAAAGGAGATAGCACGATTGGAAGGTAAGTAGAGGACACAATGAATTCACAGGGTTTAGGTTGACACAGCTAAGGAAGGCTTTGTGATCAAGACTAAAGTTCTAATATGAATTATGCGATTAAACACTAGTAGTGCCCACTACACATCTTGACAAACTATATAGGAAACTACTATATAACAAACACAATGGCATCAACACACATGAAAAGGAACCATCCTATGCATTATAACTACATAATCACAACATGGCATGACGAAGGTAAAGTCAAGCACAAATAAATAATTAGACAAAATCTAAATATTTATAATGGTCATCAATAGCATCCAAACCTATACATCATCTATTATATTCAAAAGAAAGTAATCAATAAGATAATCAAATCAACATTGTAAACCATACTAGTTAAGCAATCGAATACCATTTAACAACATGGATTTAATTGATCTAGGTCTAGCCATAAAACATTATTAAAAGAAATAGGATCAAGTCTATTATATCAAACCAATTCATTTGTCAAACAATTAACAAGAAACTATACAAGACATGGAACAAAAGAGTGAACTACTATCCAGACATGATATGATTAAGTTTAATAATCAACGAAAAGTAAATATTTGGATGTATCCAAATATTTATAATGGTTAACAATAAGCAAAGAATAAACACCAATCATAACAACTATTAGCAAGCATTTCTATAACAAAAGACAAACCAATGCTATCACAAAACTAATTGGACAATTAAATAATCAAACACATCATACAGGGCGCATGTGAGTACAGAATAGTGAAGAGGTCTTATATAATAACACAAGCATTACACATATGAGTGACCATGAGAAGATACTAAACTAGGACATTATCTTTATAATAAAGGAAACAACTAATATCCAAATGATCTCTAGCAAAAAGATTACCACAACATGATTAACAACAAAGCAAACTATGTGCACTAAGCATATGAGAAAGACACAACTCAACTATTGAAAGGTAAACTTTCCTAATCATGTGATGAGCTAATGCAACATGTGCCAAACACTCATAATGCTATCATGAGATAAGTCAAGCACATATAAGGAACACAAGGGTCTAAGTACTAAATTATAGCACATGAAACATAATAAGACATGAAATATAACTTACATTAATGATGTCTAGATATACAACAATGCAACAAATAGATACAAATGTATAATGCTAAGTATGAATGATTATCACACGATATGCCAAAGTATTATACCAGTAGAATACAGCTCACAACAATGAGATTACTTAGTTGATATCAACTAACATGAATATCAAGAATGGTAAGAGCACACAAGCTTACATACTTGTTATGTCATATAAGCATATGGACATACCATACTAGACATCTAGGCAAGTCAGAGAACCAGGTCATGACATCAAGCAATGTACTATACTAGCATGAGTAACAAAATGACATGCAATTCTATTTGTTACAATCTGTAGTAGCAAAGACATAATATACATAACTAGGCATGATTTAATACATGAATTGCTATAGACATGCTATACAACCTAGTTATACAATCACAACATTGTAGCATGGTATTGATCAACTAAACTAAGAAGGGATCCTTCTTAATTAAAATATATGAAATCATAAACTACTAACATGTATCTACTAAGCAAAGGTAAACCACATGTGGGAACACAAAGTACAAACTAGCAATGATATAACATGCAGTAGGCATACAACCAAATCATGCATTCTACTTTGAGTAATCACTAATATGGCATGGCAATCAACTAAGCATGCATAGCTACTGTCCTAGGTAAACAAAACACCTAGAATAATTAACAAGAGGTAATAAACTAAGGTAAATAAACACACATGACAATTACCAAGATACAATGAATTAAGTTGTATGCATCAGAATAAACTCTATATAGCAATACATATATGAGCTAAGACATCATGCATCCAACCATGCAAATCTTGGATAACAAATACATACAAAATAGGATTAAAAACTTCTCAAAATTTCCTACTAAAATATCACACGAAACTTGTCATGCGACATAAAGTAGAGCTAGCACAAAATAATACAGTGGTCTTGAACAATGATGCAACAATGAGCAATTTGCCACAAGCAACTATGTCCTAAGTTAACACACGATTCACAACAACTATTATAAATAACTAAACCACAAATACAACAAATTGATGAACAACCATCAAAGGCATAACATGATTTCAAATGCACAAAAAGAAACACATGATAAAATGATGTAAAAGACTAGATAAAACATATCTAAGATATATTCATGCAAAATGAAAGATGAATATAATCAAAACATGAAATAATAATCATGCAAAGCTTAAGATAATCCTACGTAAACCCACACACATAATAATACGCAAAAACTTATACTTAAGCATGTCATAAGACTACTATCGCACAAAAGAAAAATAACACAGAAAACAACATGTTCAACAATTTCCAAATAACTATAATCGGTAAAAAGATAAATCTATCAAGTCACTTGCCACATAAAAAAATTATAAGACAAATATCATGCGCTCCTAGCCATATCCTGAACTTATGAAATTAACACAAAAGTTCACCGATCAACTACTACTCATGATGATAATTCACAAGAACTAATACAAAAGCATATTACACTACTACATGATACAAGAAATTATCTAGATGAAAACATACAAGACTATAGTTAATAATTTAAAACGTACATTCAAATCAGTCGATTAAACCACATGATACTCCTATGATATAATTCTAGATGACTCCTAGGCATACACAACACACGAAAAAATAAACAGCGCCAAGAAACATGCATGTAGTGCAATTCCAATTTAACTCAACGAGCGCCTAATATGATAAAAAAAGATATATACCTCTATGATATATTAAAAGAAATCTAAAACAACGAGCGGGTTCCCATAGCCACTTAGAGCATTTTATCTATTGGGATCGAGATCAAACGATGAACAAACAAAATGGAAATAAACCAATGACCTACGGTCCATGCGACGGATAGCATTGACGAGGAGATACTATGAGTGACATTTGGAAGGCGCACAGAAGGAATTGGATAGTTCCTCACCGAGCATGAAGATACGATGTGATGAACTTGATGAACAATGTGGACGAACATGTAAAATTCTTCGCGTGTGGTCGATGGATCGTATTCTTTCTTCTCTGAATGGATTTGTGGTGTGGAGAAGGTCCTGCAGGTGCAAGCGTGCTGATGGAGAGGTTCTACGTCACCGGGGACGAGCACCCGCGTCCATGGAATAGTAGCACTTCGGAAGATATGATGGGAGAAGGAGGAAGGGCAGAAAGAAGGAGGTGTGAGAGGAACGACAAAGGAGATCGGAACACACCTCTAGATATCTTCGGAACTGAAAATGGTTCAGATCAAGGGAGTTAAGAGAAAGGCAGGTTCATGCATGTACGTTTCTCTTCTCTGTTCTGTTAATGGCGCGTATGTATGTGTAGGTGGGTGGAGGAGATGAAGTGGTTAGCGTGGAAGAGAAATCAAGGAGCAAATCTACATATCCTCATAATTGAAAACGTTTAGAGATTAAGGAAATTATTAGGGAAGTAATCAAAGTACCCAGTGGCTGTTTCTGTGCAAGGTAACTTACAGAGAAGAGAGAAGAGATGCTTCGCTAGCCTGGGTATTGGGCCAATTCGGCCAGGCCCATGTGGGAGACAAAGAAAAGATAAAAAAATGAGTTGGCCTTTGGCCCATTCGTGTGAGAGGAAAAATGGTTTGGCTGCACACAGGGAAAAGAGAAGCAAGGAGATGTTCTGCTAGGGGATTTGGCCACTGTCTATGAGAGAAAATAATAAGATTTTCATTTTAGGAAAATCTTGGAGAAGGAAGAGAAGCTAAAATAACTATGAAACAAATTTCAAATAAACCAAGAAAAATCCAAAGGCGCATATTTGAATATGTCAAAGAGAAAAATAAAGCCGGACTAAAATAAAAGAAGTAAGTCAGAATTTAATTTAGGTACGCATTAGTTCAAATTAAATCCTCTAAATTATAAAATTCCAATTTAAGCTATGTTAACAAATAAAACAAACGAAATTTTCTCGTCCTGATTTTTGGAAAACTTTTTCTTAAAAATTCCGAGAATCGGGATGTTACAAACCTCCAGGAGGTTGGGGTTGGCGACGCGGGGTGCGGGTCTTCAGGCCGCCGCTCGGGGCGCCGATCTTCACTAGCAAGGGCCGTCTCTCGGGGCGCCGGTCTTCACTGGTCAGGGCGGCCGCTTGGGGTGCCGCTCTTCACCGGTCAGGGCCGCCGCTCGAGCACTGGGCGTTGGTCTTCATCGTTCAAGGTGCGCGGCGCGAATCGGGCCAGAGCGATGGGTGGCGGCTAGGGTTCATAGAGGGAGAGAATGGGGGAGGGGAGTGAAGCGGCTGTTGGAGCTGGTTCCTATCCTGTGAATCATGAGGTGAGGCCGCCGAGCACGTGGCTCGCATTCTCGCTCCTGAATTGTGCTCGCCGGATGGGCCTTTGGCAAACTCTTGTGTATGGGCTTTACTAATTCGGTCTTTACGGGCTATTCGGTCTTTGAGACAGCAGGACCGAACAGAACGTAACAAATTCGGTCTTTTGTTTGTGCTGACCATTTTATATTCGGTCTTTTCAAGTTCGGTCTTTTCGGGTTCGGTTTTTGATCTTTGGTTTTTATGCCTGGGGTGACCCCTCGGGTACCGCGATGCGGAGCACTGGGTCATGGCCTCCCGCGCCTAGGGCCCTGGGCTTGGAAGAATAAGAATTTCTTAACAACTTTTTGCAGTTCCTCGATGCCTCCCAAGCCTACGGCAAGGAGGTCTCACCAGGTGCTGGGAGATGCACGCCTCACGAGGTGGAAACTACTTCAGACACATCGAGCTAAGTTATCTCTACACGCCTACATACAACACTGATGCTGCAACACGACATAGGAACAATAAACATAACATAGCGATTTGGAAATCACGGTTCGTTGCACGCCCTTGCAGGGCCCCATACTTGTTTCTTTTTCGAATGCAGGAAGAAAGGAAAGAACAAAATAAAAGCGGCACGTGCCCCCACAGCGGTTTGTGAGGCTAGGCCCTTGGCGCCCTCCTGGACTCAGCCAGACCCCTCCTCGCGCTTCACTAGGGCGCGGCACGAGACGACCCGCTACCACCTTCTAAGCAGGCACGACGGCATGGCGGCTGGTCATAGCCACCGCTGCTGGAGCTGACGTCGGAGGAAGAGCCGCCGTAGCTGGATGAGCCGCGGCCGGCGCTGAGGGCAAGTCCACCTTCACCCTCGTCACAACCGTTGCCAAGGCTGAGCACCTCGCCGCCGTCCTTGTCCTCGAGACAGGATCCGACGCGGCGACCATCTTCCCCTAATACCCGCACGTAGAGGGTCGCATTGCCGTCGTACTTGAAGTGGAGGGTACACCGCCTGCCGAAGCCGCGCACACAGACAAACGTCTGCCAGCCGCGGGCCATGGCTGCGTTGCCCGCGATAGAGACCTCCACCGCGACCCATGAAGCCTTGTTGCCAGAGACCGCCTAGACCCGTGGCCGGCAGTTCGCCGGTGAAGAAGCGCGGGAGCTGAAGCCAGGTGCCGGCCGGGTTCTCTAACCACACGACGAACTCCGGCAGCACCTCCGCCAAGTGGAAGCGCGGCCGGGAAGGCCGCGCAACCATGGACCGCCTCACTTCATCGACGGGGCTGCCTCGACCAGGGCGGGTCCCACCGCGCGAGGAGGCGCCGCCGCGGCCACAAGGGGCAACGACGGGGTCACGACCTGCTTACGTGGGCGATCCCGCCCCCTCTTGGGCGGCGGCGAGCCAGGCCCCTCCTGGCGGGCCTTCCCCTTCTCTGCGGCCGAGAACCTCTTCACGGGCACCATGGGTGTCGCTGCTAGCAATGAAGCAAGGAAGAAGAAGCGAATGAAACATGAAGAGATGGGCGACGGTGGTTCTGCCCCCTCCTCATTTATAGCAGGAGAAGGACAACAGGCGACCCCCACGATCACAAGTAATGATGGTTTTCTCCGCATGCATCAGGGACTCGTCAAGTCGGGCAGTTGCCAAGGCAGCATGGGGAAGCGGAGACGCCCACGTCCCATCAGTCGCCACGCGTCAACCGGGGCTGCAGGCTATTGGGGCCCGCGATGCTCCGCACTTGCCCCTTGGCTTCGCCTCGAAGCCAAGTCTGAGCGTGCCTTGGGCCCGGGGGCTACTGTCGACGTCCTGGGAATGAGGGTCCCCAGACTTGCTTGCGTGCGACCCACGACGTGGCTCCACCAGCGGGCCTGTACGGCCCATTGATACATCTCCAACGTATCTATAATTTTTGATTGCTCCATGCTATATTATCTATTGTTTTGGACATTATTGGGCTTTATTATGCACTGTTGTATTATTTTTGGGACTAACCTATCAACCGGAGGCCCAGCGCAGAATTGTTGTATTTTTGCCTATTTTAGGGTTTCGAAGAAAAGGAATATCAAACGAAGCCAAAACCCTAATTCCACCGCCACAACTTTCTGTATCCATGAGATCCAATCTTGGGGCCTGTTTCGGAGCTCCGCCGGAGGGGGTATCCATCACGGAGGGCTTCTACATCATCACCATAGCCCCTCCAATGAAGTGTGAGTAGTTCACCTCAGACCTACGGGTCCATAGTTATTAGCTAGATGGCTTCTTCTCTCTTTTTGGATCTCAATACAATGTTCTCCCCATCTCTTGTGGAGATCTATTCGATGTAATCTTCCTCTTGCGGTGTGTTTGTTGAGACCGATGAATTGTGGGTTTATGATCAAGTCTATCTATGAACAATAATTGAATCTTCTCTGAATTCTTTTATGTATGATTGGTTCTCTTTGCAAGTCTCTTCAAATTATTAGTTTGGTTTGGCCTACTAGATTGATCTTGCTTGCAATGGGAGAAGTGCTTAGCTTTGGGTTCAATCTTGCGGTGTCCTTTCCCAGTGACATCAGGGGAAGCAAGGCACGTATTGTATTGTTGCCATCGAGGATAACAAGATGGGGTTTTCATCATATTGCATGAGTTTATCCCTCTACATCATGTCATCTTGCTTAAGGCGTTACTATGTTTTCATTAAGTTAATACTCTAGATGCATGCTGGATAGCGGTCGATGAGTGGAGTAATAGTAGTAGATGCAGGCAGGAGTCGGTCTACTTGTCTCGGACGTGATGCCTGAAGGAAATATGCCCTAGAGGCAATAATAAAGTTATTATTTATTTCCTTATATCATGATAAATGTTTATTATTCATGCTAGAATTGTATTAACCGGAAACATAATACATGTGTGAATACATAGACAAAACAGAGTGTCACTAGTATGCCTCTACTTGACTAGCTCGTTAATCAAAGATGGTTATGTTTCCTAACCATGGACAAAAGAGTTGTTATTTGATTAACGAGGTCACATCATTAGTTGAATGATCTGATTGACATGACCCATTTCATTAGCTTAGCACCCGATCGTTTAGTATGTTGCTATTGCTTTCTTCATGACTTATACATGTTCCTATGACTATGAGATTATGCAACTCCCGTTTGCCGGAGGAACACTTTGGGTACTACCAAACGTCACAACGTAACTGGGTGATTATAAAGGAGTACTACAGGTGTCTCCAATGGTAGATGTTGGGTTGGCGTATTTCGAGATTAGAATTTGTCACTCCGATTGTCGGAGAGGTATCTCTGGGCCCTCTCGGTAATACACATCACATAAGCCTTGCAAGCATTATAACTAAGACGTTAGTTGTGAGATGATGTATTACGGAACGAGTAAAGAGACTTGCCAGTAACGAGATTGAACTAGGTATTGGATACCGACGATCGAATCTCGGGCAAGTAACATACCGATGACAAAGGGAACAACGTATGTTGTTATGCGGTCTGACCGATAAAGATCTTCGTAGAATATGTAGGAGCCAATATGGGCATCCAGGTCCCGCTATTGGTTATTGACCGGAGATGTGTCTCGGTCATGTCTACATTGTTCTCGAACCGTAGGGTCCGCACGCTTAACGTTACGATGACAGTTATTATGAGTTTATGCATTTTGATGTACCGAAGGTTGTTCGGAGTCCCGGATGTGATCACAGACATGACGAGGAGTCTCGAAATGGTCGAGACATAAAGATTGATATATTGGAAGCCTATGTTTGGACACCGGAAGTGTTCCGGGTGAAATCGGGATTTTACCGGAATACCGGGAGGGTTACCGGAACCCCCCTGGAGCCAAATGGGCCTACATGGGCCTTAGTGGAAAGGTGAAAGGGCTGCCCCATGGGCTGCGCGCCTCCCCCCTTCCCCTAGTCCTATTAGGACTAGGGAAGGTGGCCGGCCACCCCCTCTCTCCTTCCCACTTGAGGAAACCTAGTTGGACTAGGATTGGAGGGGGGAGTCCTACTCCCGGTAGGAGTAGGACTCCTCCCGCGCCTCCCACCTTGGCCGGCCAGCCCCTCCCCTTGAAACCTTTATATACGGGGGCAGGGGGCACCTCTAGAGACACAAGTTGATCCTTGAGATCGTTCCTTAGCCGTGTGCGGTGCCCCCTGCCACCATATTCCACCTCAATCATATCGTTGCAGTGCTTAGGCGAAGCCCTACGTCGGTAGAACATCAAGATCGTCACCACGTCGTCGTGCCGACGAAACTCCTCCCCGAAGCTTTGCTGGACCGGAGCCCGGGGATCGTCATCGAGCTGTACGTGTGCTAAGAACTCGGAGGTGCCGGAGTAACGGTGCTTGGATCGGTCAGACCGGGAAGAAGACATACGACTACTTCCTCTACGTTGTGTCAACGCTTTCGTTGCGATCTACAAGGGTACGTAGATCAGACTCTCCCCCTCGTTGCTATGCATCACCATGATCTTGCGTGTGCGTAGGAATTTTTTTGAAATTACTACGTTCCCCAACAGTGGCATCCGAGCCTAGGTTTTATGGTTTGATGTTATTTGCACGAGTAGAACACAAGTGAGTTGTGGGCGATACAAGTCATACTGCCTACCAGCATGTCATACTTTGGTTCGGCGGTATTGTTGGACGAGACGACCCAGACCAACCTTACGCGTACGCTTATGCGAGACCGGTTCCCTCGACGTGCTTTGCACATAGATGGCTTGCGGGCGACTGTCTCTCCAACTTTAGTTGAACCGAGTGTGGCTACGCCCGGTCCTTGAGAAGGTTAAAACGGAGTCTATTTGACAAACTATCGTTGTGGTTTTGATGCGTAGGTGAGATGAGTTCTTGCTTAAAGCCCGTAGCAGCCACGTAAAACTTGCAACAACAAAGTAGAGGACGTCTAACTTGTTTTTGCAGGGCGTGTTGTGATGTGATATGGTCAAGGCATGATGCTGATTTTATTGTATGAGATGATCATGTTTTGTAACCAAGTTATCGGCAACTGGCAGGAGCCATATGGTTGTCGCTTTATTGTATGCAATGCAATCGCGATGTAATGCTTTACTTTATTACTAAGCGGTAGTGATAGTCGTGGAAGCATAAGATTGGCGAGACGACAACGATGCTACGATGGAGATCAAGGTGTCGCGCCGGTGACGATGGTGATCATGACGGTGCTTCGGAGATGGAGATCACAAGCACAAGATGATGATGGCCATATCATATCACTTATATTGATTGCATGTGATGTTTATCTTTTATGCATCTTATCTTGCTTTGATTGACGGTAGCATTATAAGATGATCTCTCACTAAATTATCAAGAAGTGTTCTCCCTGAGTATGCACCGTTGCCAAAGTTCGTCGTGCCCAGACACCACGTGATGATCGGGTGTGATAAGCTCTACGTCCAAATACAACGGGTGCAAAACAGTTGCACACGCAGAATACTCAGGTTATACTTGACGAGCCAAGCATATACAGATATGGCCTCGGAACACGGAGACCGAAAGGTCGAGCGTGAATCATATAGTAGATATGATCAACATAACGATGTTCACCATTAAAAACTACTCCATCTCACGTGATGATCGGTTATGGTTTAGTTGATTTGGATCACGTGATCACTTAGAGGATTAGAGGGATGTCTATCTAAGTGGGAGTTCTTAAGTAATAAGATTAAATTGAACTTAAATTTATCATGAACTTAGTCCTGGTAGTATTTTGCAAATTATGTTGTAGATCAATAGCTCGCGTTGTTGCTTCCCTGTGTTTATTTTTGATATGTTCCTAGAGAAAATTGTGTTGAAAGATGTTAGTAGCAATGATGCGGATTGGATCCGTGATCTGAGGTTTATCCTCATTGCTGCACAGAAGAATTATATCCTTGATGCACCGCTAGGTGACAGACCTATTGCAGGAGCAGATGCAGACGTTATGAACGTTTGGCTAGCTCAATATGATGACTACTTGATAGTTTAGTGCACCATGCTTAATGGCTTAGAATCGGGACTTCAAAGACGTTTTGAACGTCATGGACCATATGAGATGTTCCAGGAGTTGAAGTTAATATTTCAAGAAAATACTCGAGTTGAGAGATATGAAGTCTCCAACAAGTTCTATAGCTAAAAGATGGAGGAGAATCGCTCAACTAGTGAGCATGTGCTCAGATTGTCTGGGTACTACAATCGCTTGAATCAAGTGGGAGTTAATCTTCCAGATAAGATAGTGATTGACAGAATTCTCTGGTCACCATCACCAAGTTAGTAGAACTTCGTGATGAACTATAATATGCAAGGGATAACGGAAACAACTCCCAAGCTCTTCGTGATGCTGAAATCAACGAAGGTAGAAATCAAGAAAAACATCAAGTGTTGATGGTTGACAAGACCACTAGTTTCAAGAAAAGGGCAAAGAGAAGAAGGGGAACTTCAAGAAGAACGGCAAGCAAGTTGCTGCTCAAGTGAAGAAGCCCAAGTCTGATCCTAAGCCTGAGACTAAGTGCTTCTACTGCAAAGGGACTGGTCACTGGAAGCGGAACTACCCCAAGTGATTGGCGGGTAAGAAGGATGGCAAAGTGAACATAAGTATATTTGATATACATGTTATTGATGTGTACTTTACTAGTGTTTATAGCAAACCCTCAGTATTTGATACGAGTTCAGTTGCTAAGATTAGTAACTCGAAACGGGAGTTGCAGAATAAACAGAGACTAGTTAAGGGTGAAGTGACGATGTGTGTTGGAAGTGGTTCCAAGATTGATATGATCATCATCGCACACTCCCTATACTTTCGGGATTAGTGTTGAACCTAAATAAGTGTTATTTGGTGTTTGCGTTGAGCATGAATATGATTTGATCATGTTTATTGATATACGGTTATTCATTTAAGTAAAAGAATAAATTGTTGTTCTGTTTACATGAATAAAACCTTATATGGTTACACATCCAATGAAAATAGTTCATTGGATCTCGATCTTAGTGACACACATATTCATAATATTGAAACCAAAAGATGCGAAGTTAATAATGATAGTGCAAATTATTTGTGGCACTGCCGTTTAGGTCATATTGGTGTAAAGCGCATGAAGAAACTCCATGCTGATGGGATTCTGGAATCACTTGATTATGAATCACTTGATGCTTGCGAACCATGCCTTATGGGCAAGATGACTAAAACGCCGTTCTCCGGAACAATGAAGCAAGCAACAGATTTGTTGGAAATCATACATACTGATGTATGTGGTCCGATGAATATTAAGGCTTACAGCAGGTATCATTATTTTCTGACCTTCACAAGATGATTTGAGCAGATATGGGGATATCTACTTGATGAAACATAAGTCTGAAACATTTGAACAGTTCAAAGAATTTCAGAGTGAAGTGGAAAATCATTGTGACAAGAAAATAAAAGTTTCTACGATATGATCGCAGAGGTAAAATATTTGAGTTACGAGTTTGGTCTTCAGTTAAAATAATGTGAAATAGTTTCACTACGCATGCCACCTGGAACACCACAGCATAATGGTGTGTCCGAACGTCATAACCGTACTTTATTGGATATAGTACAATCTAGGATGTATCTTACCGATCTACCACTATCGTTTTGGGGTTATGCATTAGAGACAGCTGCATTCACGTTAAAAAAAAGGGGCACCATCTATATCCGTCGAGACGACGCCTTATGAACTATGGTTTGGCAAGAAACCAAAGTTGTCGTTTCTTAAAGTTTGGGGTTGCGATGCTTATGAGAAAAAGTTTCATCCTGATAAGCTCAAACCCAAATCGGAGAAATATGTCTTCATAGGATACCCAAAAGAGACTGTTGGGTACACCTTCTATCACAGATCCTAAGGCAAGACATTCGTTGCTTATAATGGATCCTTTCTAGAGAAGGAGTTTCTCTTGAAAGAAGTGAGTGGGAGGAAAGTAGAAAACTTGATAAGGTAATTGTACCTTCTACCTTGTTGGAAAGTAGTTCATCACAAAAATCTGTTCTTGTGACTACTACACCAATTAGTGAGGAAGCTAATGATGATGATCATGTAACTTCAGATCAAGTTACTACTGAATCTCGTAGGTAAACCAGAGTGAGATCCGCACCAAAGTGGTACGGTAATCCTGTTCTGGAGGTCATGTTACTTGACCATGACGAACCTACGAACTATGAGCAAGCGATGATGAGCCCAGATTCCGCGAAATGGTTTGAGGCCATGAAATCTGAGATATGATCCATGTATGAGAACAAAGTTTGGACTTTGGTTGACTTGCCCGATGATCAGCAAGCAATTGAGAATAAATGGATCTTCAAGAGAAGACGGACGCTGATAGTAGTGTTACTATCTACAAAGCTAGAATTGTCGCAAAAGGTTTTCGACAAGTTCAAGGTGTTGACAACGATGAGAGCTTCTCACTCGTATATATGCTTGAGTCTGTCCGAATCATGTTAGTAATTGCCGCATTTTATGAAATCTGGCAAACGGATAAACAAAACTGCATTCCCTAATGGATTTATTAAAGAAGAGTTGTATATGATGCAACCAGAAGGTTTTGTCAATCCTAAAGATGCTAACAAAATGTGCAAGCTCCAGCGATCCATCTGTGGACTGGTGCAAGCATCTCGGAGTTGGAATATACGCTTTGATGAGTTGATCAAAGCATATAGTTTTATACAGACTTGCGGTGAAGCCTGTATTTACAAGAAAGTGAGTGGGAGCACTACAGCATTTCTGATAAGTATATGTATGACATATTGTTGATCGGAAATAATGTAGAATTATTCTGTAAAGCATAAAGGAGTGTTTGAAAGGAGTTTTTCAAAGAAAGACTTCGGTGAAGCTGCTTACATATTGAGCTTCAAGATCTATAGAGATAGATCAAGACGCTTGATAAGTTCTTTCAATGAGTACATACCTTGACAAGATTTTGAAGTAGTTCAAAATGGAGCAGTCAAAGAAAGAGTTCTTGCCTGTATTACAAGGTGTGAAGTTGAGTAAGACTCAAAGCCCGACCACGGCAAAAGATAGAAAGAGAATGAAAGTCATTCCCTATGCCTTGGCCATAGGTTCTATAAAGTATGTCATGCTGTATACCAGATCTATTGTATACCCTGCATTGATTTGACAAGGGAGTACAATAGTGATCTAGGAGTAGATCACTAGACAGCGGTCAGAATTATCCTTAGTGAAATAAGGATATGTTTCTCGATTATGGACGTGACAAAAAAAGGTTCGTCGTAAAGGGTTACGTCGATGCAAGTTTTTGACACTGATCCAGATGAATCTAAAGTCTCAATCTGGATACATATTGAAAGCGGGAGCAATTAGCTAGAGTAGCTCTGTGTAGAGCATTGTAGACATAGAACTTGCGAAATACTTACGGATCTGAATGTGACAGACCCGTTGACTAAAATTATCTCACAAGCAAAACATGATCACACCTTAGTACTCTTTGGGTGTTAATCACATAGATATGTGAACTAGATTACTGACTCTAGTAAACCCTTTGAGTGTTGGTCACATGACGATGTGAACTATGGGTGTTAATCACATGGTGATGTGAACTATTGCTATTAAATCACATGGCGATGTGAACTAGATTATTGACTCTAGTGCAAGTGGGAGACTGAAGGAAATATGCCCTAGAGGCAATAATAAAGTTATTATTTATTTCCTTATATCATGATAAATGTTTATTATTCATGCTAGAATTGTATTAACCGGAAACATAATACATGTGTGAATACATAGACAAAACAGAGTGTCACTAGTATGCCTCTACTTGACTAGCTCGTTAATCAAAGATGGTTATGTTTCCTAACCATGGACAAAAGAGTTGTTATTTGATTAACGAGGTCACATCATTAGTTGAATGATCTGATTGACATGACCCATTTCATTAGCTTAGCACCCGATCGTTTAGTATGTTGCTATTGCTTTCTTCATGACTTATACATGTTCCTATGACTATGAGATTATGCAACTCCCGTTTGCCGGAGGAACACTTTGGGTACTACCAAACGTCACAACGTAACTGGGTGATTATAAAGGAGTACTACAGGTGTCTCCAATGGTAGATGTTGGGTTGGCGTATTTCGAGATTAGAATTTGTCACTCCGATTGTCGGAGAGGTATCTCTGGGCCCTCTCGGTAATACACATCACATAAGCCTTGCAAGCATTATAACTAAGACGTTAGTTGTGAGATGATGTATTACAGAACGAGTAAAGAGACTTGCCAGTAACGAGATTGAACTAGGTATTGGATACCGACGATCGAATCTCGGGCAAGTAACATACCGATGACAAAGGGAACAACGTATGTTGTTATGCGGTCTGACCGATAAAGATCTTCGTAGAATATGTAGGAG
Organism: Triticum monococcum; assembly: GCA_034509565.1. Classification (NCBI taxonomy): domain Eukaryota; kingdom Viridiplantae; phylum Streptophyta; class Magnoliopsida; order Poales; family Poaceae; genus Triticum; species Triticum monococcum. The sequence continues at coordinate 446,544,357 of CM067845.1, forward strand.
CCAATATGGGCATCCAGGTCCCGCTATTGGTTATTGACCGGAGATGTGTCTCGGTCATGTCTACATTGTTCTCGAACTGTAGGGTCCGCACGCTTAACGTTACGATGACAGTTATTATGAGTTTATGCATTTTGATGTACCGAAGGTTGTTCGGAGTCCCGGATGTGATCACGGACATGACGAGGAGTCTCGAAATGGTCGAGACATAAAGATTGATATATTGGAAGCCTATGTTTGGACACCGTAAGTGTTCCGGGTGAAATCGGGATTTTACCGGAATACCGGGAGGGTTACCGGAACCCCCCGGGAGCCAAATGGGCCTACATGGGCCTTAGTGGAAAGGTGAAAGGGCTGCCCCATGGGCTGCGCGCCTCCCCCTTCCCCTAGTCCTATTAGGACTAGGGAAGGTGGCCGGCCACCCCCTCTCTCCTTCCCACTTGAGGAAACCTAGTTGGACTAGGATTGGAGGGGGGAGTCCTACTCCCGGTAGGAGTAGGACTCCTCCTGCGCCTCCCACCTTGGCCGGCCAGCCCCTCCCCTTGAAACCTTTATATACGGGGGCAGGGGGCACCTCTAGAGACACAAGTTGATCCTTGAGATCGTTCCTTAGCCGTGTGCGGTGCCCCCTGCCACCATATTCCACCTCAATCATATCGTTGCAGTGCTTAGGCGAAGCCCTGCGTCGGTAGAACATCAAGATCGTCACCACGCCGTCGTGCTGACGGAACTCCTCCCCGAAGCTTTGCTGGATCGGAGCCCGGTGATCGTCATCGAGCTGTACGTGTGCTAAGAACTCGAAGGTGCCGGAGTAACGGTGCTTGGATCGGTCAGACCGGGAAGAAGACGTACGACTACTTCCTCTACGTTGTGTCAACGCTTCCGTTGCGATCTACAAGGGTACGTAGATCAGACTCTCCCCCTCGTTGCTATGCATCACCATGATCTTGCGTGTGCGTAGGAAATTTTTTGAAATTACTACGTTCCCCAACAATGCCTATATACATGATCATGCCTAGATATTCTCATAACTATGCTCAATTCTGTCAATTGCTCAACAATAATTCGTTCACCCACCGTAGAATACTTATGCTCTTGAGAGAAGCCACTAGTGAAACCTATGGCCCCCGAGTCTATCTTCATCATATTAATCTTCCAATACTTTGCTATTTACTTTGCTTTTTTACTTTGCTTTTATTTTACTTTGCATCTTTATCATAAAAATACCAAAAATATTATCTTATCATATCTATCAGGTCTCACTCTCGTAAGTGGCCGTGTAGGGATTGACAACCCCTTATCGCGTTGGTTGCGAGGATTTATTTGTTTTCTGCAGGTACGAGGGACTCATGCATAGCCTCCTACTGGATTGATACCTTGGTTCTAAAAAACTGAGGGAAATATTTACGCTACTCTGCTGCATCATCCCTTCCTCTTCAGGGAAAAACCAACGCAGTGCTCAAGAGGTAGCAAGAAGGATTTCTGGCGCCGTTGCTGGGGAGTCTACACAAAAGTCAATATACCAAGTACCCATCACAATCCCTATCTCCCGCATTACATTATTTGCCATTTGCCTCTCGTTTTCCTCTCCCCCACTTCACCCTTGCCATTTTATACGCCCTCTCTCTCTATCCTCCCTCTCTTTTCCCGTTTGCCTCTTTTTGCCCACTTGCTTTTTGTTTACTTGTGTGTTGGATTTCTTGCTTATCACGATGGCTCAAGATAACACTAAATTGTGTGACTTTACCAATACCAACAACAATGATTTTATTAAAACTCCGATTGCTCCTCTTACTGATGCTGAATCTTGTCATGAAAGATCCGTTTTCCGGCCTTCCTAGTGAAGATGCCGCTACCCATCTAAATAGCTTCGTTGATTTGTGTGATATGCGAAAGAATAAAGATGTAGACAATGATATTGTTAAATTGAAGCTATTTCCTTTTTCGCTTAGAGATCGTGCTAAAGCTTGGTTCTCGTCTTTGCCTAAAAATAGTATTGATTCATGGAATAAGTGCAAAGATGCTTTTATCTCTAAGTATTTTCCTCCCGCTAAGATCATCTCCCTCAGAAACGATATTATGAATTTTAAGCAACTTGATCATGAACATGTTGCACAAGCTTGGGAGAGGATGAAATTAATGATACGTAATTTCCCTACTCATGGTTTGAATTTGTGGATGATTATACAAATTTTTTATGCCGGATTGAATTTTGCTTCTAGAAATCTTTTAGATTCGGCCGCGGGAGGCACTTTTATGGAAATCACTTTAGGAGAAGCTACTAAACTCCTAGATAATATTATGGTTAATTATTCTCAATGGCATACTGAAAGATCTACTAATAAAAAGGTGCATGCGATAGAAGAAATTAATGTTTTGAGTGGAAAGTTGGATGAACTTATGAAATTATTTGGTACTAAGAGCGTTTCTTCTGATCCTAATGATATGCCTTTGTCTACTTTGATTGAGAATAATAATGAATCTATGGATGTGAATTTTGTTGGTAGGAATAATTTTGGTAACAACGCATATAGAGGAAACTTTAATCCTAGGGCTTATCCTAGTAATTCCTCTAATAATTATGGTAATTCCTAAAATAATTCTTATGGAAATTTTAATAAGATACCGTCTGAATTTGAGACTAGTGTTAAGGAATTTATGAATTCACAAAAGAATTCCAATGCTTTGCTTGAAGAGAAATTGCTTAAAGTTGATGATTTGGCTAGGAACATTGATAGAATTTCTCTTGATGTTGATTTTTTAAAACTTAGATCTATTCCTCCTAAGCATGATATCAATGAGTCTCTCAAAGCCATGAGAATTTCCATTGATGAGTGCAAAGAAAGAACCACTAGGATGCGTGCTAAGAAAGATTCCTTTATAAGAGCGTGTTCTTCTAGTTTCCATGATAATAAAGATGAAGATATAAAAGTTATTGATGTGTCCCCTATTAAATCTTTCTTTTGAAATATGAATCTTGATAATGATGGGATTGAATAGGATCCACCTTTACCTAGAAGGCGTTCCAAAAATTTAGAGTTTTTAGATCTTGATGCTAAATTTGATAAAAGTGGGATTGAAGAGATCAAAACTCTAGATGTTAATGAACCTACTATTTTGGATTTCAAGAAATTTAATTATGATAATTGCTATTTGATAGATTGTATTTCCTTGTTGCAATCCGTGCTAAATTCTCCGCATGCTTATAGTCAAAATAAAGCTTTTACCAAACATATCGTTGATGCTTTGATGCAATCTTATGAAGAAAAACTTGAGCTGGAAGTTTCTGTCCCTAGAAAACTTTATGATGAGTGGGAACCAACTATTAAAATTAAAATTAAAGATCATGAATGCTATGCTTTGTGTGATTTGGGTGCTAGTGTTTCCACGATTCCAAAGACTTTGTGTGATTTGTTAGGTTTCCGTGATTTTGATGATTGCTCTTTAAACTTGCACCTTGCGGATTCCACTATTAAGAAACCTATGGGAAGAATTAATGATGTTTTTATTGTTGCAAATAGGAATTATGTGCCCGTAGATTTTATTGTTCTTGACATAGATTGCAATGCTTCATGTCCTATTATTCTTGGTAGACCTTTCCTTAAAACGATTGGTGCAATTATTGATATGAAGGAAGGAAATATTAGATTCCAATTTACGTTAAGGAAAGGCATGGAACACTTTCCTAGAAATAAAATTAAATTACCTTATGAATCTATTATGAGAGCCACTTATGGATTCCTACCAAAGATGGCAATACCTAGATCTATCCTTGCTTTCTATGCCTAGCTAGGGGCGTTAAACGATAACGCTTGTTGGGAGGCAACCCAATTTTATTTTTATTCCTTGCTTTTTGATCCTGTTTAGTAATAAATAATTTATCTAGCCTCTGTTTTTGTTGTGTTTTTTTGTTTAATTAGTGTTTGTGCCAAGTAGAACCATTGGGAAGACTTGGGGAAAGTCTTGATATCTTGCTGTAAAAAATAGAAACTTTAGCGCTCACGAGAACTGCTGCCATTTTTATTTAAAAAGTGATATTTAGTTAATTATTTTTGCAGATGATTAATAGATAAATTCCCCACGTCCAGAAATTTCTTTTAGAATTTGTGGGGTTCCAGATCTTGCGCTAGCTACAGATTACTACAGACTGTTCTGTTTTTGATAGATTCTGTTTTTCGTGTGTTGTTTGCTTATTTTGATGAGTCTATGGCTAGTAAAATAGTTTATAAACAATAGAGAAGTTGGAATACAGTAGGTTTAACACCAATATAAATAAAGAATGAGTTCATTACAGTACCTTGAAGTGGTCTTTTGTTTTCTTTCGCTAACGGAGCTCACGAGATTTCTACTTTAAGTTTTGTGTTGTGAAGTTTTCAAGTTTTGGGTAAAGATTTGATGGATTATGGAACAAGGCATGGCAAGAGCCTAAGCTTGGGGATGCCCATGGAACCCCCAAGATAATCTAAGGACACCTGAGGGAGTCCTGGATTAGAGGGTCTTTGGACAGCCGGACTATATCCTTTGGCCGGGCTGTTGGACTATGAAGATACAAGATTGAAGACTTCGTCTCGTGTCCGGATGGGACTTTACTTGGCGTGGAAGGCACGGTAGGCAATACGGATATGTATATCTCCTCCTTTCTAACTGACCTTGTGTAACCCTGGCCCCCTCCGGTGTCTATATAAACCGGAGGGTTTTAGTCCGTAGAACAACATACAACCATACCATAGGATAGCTTTTAGGGTTTAGCCTCTCTGATCTCGTGGTAGATCTACTCTTGTAATACTCATATCATCAAGAACAATCGAGCGGGACGTAGGGTTTTACCTCCATCAAGAGGGCCCGAACCTGGGTAAACATCGTGTCCCCTGCCTCCTGTTACCATCCGCCTTAGATGCACAGTTCGGGACCCCCTACCCGAGATCCGCCGGTTTTGACACCGACATTGGTGCTTTCATTGAGAGTTCCGCTGTGTCGTCACCATAAGGCTTGATGGCTCCTTCGATCATCACTAGCGATGCGGTCCAGGGTGAGGCTTTCCTCCCCGGACAGATCTTCATATTCGGCGGCTTTGCACTGCGGGCCAATTCGCTTGGCCATCCGGAGCAGATTGAGAGCTACGCCCCTGGCCATCAGGTTAGATTTGGAAACTTGAACTACACGGCCGGCATCCACAGAGACTTGATATTCGACGGATTTGGGCCCATGTTGGATGCGCCATATAGTCGTGACGAGCATGACGTAACTCTGCTGTCGGACAATGTTCAGGAGATCGCATCTACAACTACTCCGTCCATCAATCCGGAGCAAGTCGCGCCATCCGAGAGTGGAGGGATGGACCCCACCATGTAGGCCGCACTCTTAGTGGAAATAGAGCCAGATACTTACTTCACCCCTTACGAGAGCCGTGTCGCCGAACCACTGGATTCATCTCTAGCCACGGACTCCGAGCCGCTCATATCCGCGCCCGTCGAGTCCGACTGGGCGCCGATCATGGAGTTCACCTCCGCGGATATCTTTCAGCACTCACCTTTTGGAGATGTGCCAAATTAATTAAGGTCTCTCTCCCTATCAGGAGAACCTTGGCCGAACTATGTCCGGCTAGAATGGGATGCGGATGACGAAGAAATTCGCTGGCAACCCACCACCCACTTAGTAGCCACTGTCGACGACTGAACCGACATGCTGGACTTCGGCTCCGAAGACTTCGACGGTATGGACGACGAAGCCAGAGACGAACAAGATCCACCGCCCTCGGGGCACTGGACCGCCACCTCATCATATGATAAATATATATATGGTGGACACCCCCAAAGAAGCCAACAGCAAGGAGAAAGCGGAGGATGAGCCTTCCAAGAAGCAACCCAAGCGCCGACATCGGCGGCGCCGCTCTAAGTCCCGCCACAGTAAGAGCAGTGATACCGGCACAGGAGATAATAACACTCCGGATAGCGCCGAAGACAACAACAATCCCCTCCATCACAGCGAAGAGCTGGAGCATGAACAAGCTAGCCCCCAGAGCAGGCAGCAGATGGACTAGAGGAGGACAATTACATGACTCTCTCCAAAGACGAGGCGAGCCTCTGCGACGACGAATTCATCGTGCCTGAGGACCCTGTCGAGCAAGAACGCTTCAAGCGCCGGCTTATGGCCACGGCAAATAGCCTAAAGAAGAAACAACAACAGCTTCAAGATGATCAAGACTTGCTAGCAGACAGGTGGACCGAAGTCCTTGCGGCCAAGGAACATGAATTCGAGCGCCCGTCCAAGAGTTACCCAAAACGCAGGTTGCTACCTCACCTCGAGGAGGAAGCATTCAAACCTCATTCACCAGTGTACAATGCGGCTGACCGGCCACTACGCGGCCGAGCCAGAGAGGCGTTTCAGCCCAAAGTTCAGCCCGCACCCCGTCGCCACTCAGTCAAAGAGACTAAGGCCCGGGGCAACACAGAGGACCTGCGAGACATCTTGGAAAACAAGGCAAAAATCGCAAGGTCAATATACGGGACACGAACACGTGCACCCACACGGGACGATGATCGTTGCATCGGATACACCAAGAGTTAATCCGGCCGGGCCGAATACAGCAGACAAGACTCATACGAACTACGTCGGGATATAGCCCGGCACAGCGGCGCCACACACCCCTTATGCTTCACTGATGAAGTTATGAATCATGAATTCCCGGAGGGTTTTAAACCCGTAAATATCGGATCATATGACGACACAACAGATCCCGCTATATGGATTGAGGATTTCCTCCTTCATATCCACATGGCTCGCGGTGACGATCTACACGCCATCAAGTACCTCCCATTAAAACTCAAAGGACCAGCTCAGCATTAGCTGAATAGCTTGCCAGCAGATTCCATCGGTAGTTGGGAGGATTTGGAAGATGCATTTCTTGACAACTTCCAGGGCACTTATGTGCGGCCACCGGATGCTGATGACTTGAGCCACATAACCTAGCAGCCAGCGGAATCGGCCAGACAATTCTGGACACAGTTCCTGACCAAGAAAAATAAATCGTAGACTGTCCGGATGCAGAAGCCCTAGCGGCATTCAAACATAACATCCGCGACGAGTGGCTCGCCCGCCACCTCAGCCAGGAGAAGCCGTAATCTATGGCAGCCCTCACAACACTCATGACCCGCTTTTGCACGGGCGAGGACAGCTGGCTGGCTCGCAGCAACAGTACATCAAGGAATCCGGATACCTCGGATACCAAAGACGTTAACGGTAGGCAGCGTCGTAATAGACCAAAGCACCGCAATAACGGCGATAACAATGAAGATACGACAGTCAACGCCGGATTCAAAGGCTCTAGAACCGGTCAGCGGAAAAAGCCATTTAAAAGAAATACTCCGGCTCCGTCCAGTCTGGATAGCATACTAGATCGCTCGTGTCAAATCCATTGCACCCCTGAAAAGCCAGCCAATCACACCAACAAAGAATGCTGGGTGTTCAAGCAGGCCGGCAAGTTAAATGCCAAAAACAAGGACAAGGGGCTGCATAGCGATGATGAGGAGGAGCCCAGGCCGCCGAACCCAGGGGGACAGAAGGGGTTTCTCCCATAAGTAAAGACAATAAACATGATATACGCAACCCACATTCCCAAGAGGGAGCGGAAGCGCGCACTAAGGGACGTCTACGCGATGGAGCCCGTCGCCCCGAAGTTCAACCCATGGTCTGCTTGTCCAATCACCTTGGATCGCAGGGACCACCGCACTAGCATCCGTCATGGCGGATCTGCCAGACTGGTCCTAGACCCCATCATTGACGGATTTCATCTCACTCGAGTCCTTATGGACGGCGGCAGCAGCCTGGACCTGCTTTATCAAGATACAATGCGAAAATGGGTATCGATCCCTCAAGGATCAAACCCAGCAAAACCACCTTCAAAGGTGTCATCCCAGGTGTAGAGGCCCATTGCACAGGCTTAATCACACTAGAAGTGGTCTTCGGATCACCGGATAACTTCCGAAGCGAAGAGTTAATCTTCGACATCGGCCCATTTTGTAGTGGCTATCACACACTGCTCGGACGGACAACATTTGCAAAATTCAATGCAGTGCCACATTACGCATACCTCAAGCTCAAGATGCCAGGACGTCACGGGGTCATAACAGTAAATGGAAACACAGAACGCTCACTCCGTACGGAAGAGCACACTACGGCCCTTGCAGCAGAGGCACAAAGTAGCCTGTTCAGACAAACCACTCATTCGGCGTTACAGCCCCCGGACACCTTCAAGCACGTCCAGAATAATATGCAACAGGATCGCCTAGCGCGATCTACGCTCGCCTAGCAATTCAGCCCCCATCCCAGTCCCAATGCAGCGACGATATTCATGCCACGCGTACATAACTACGCATTGAAAATACCATGGACACAAGCGGGGGCACAATCAGGACACGCCCCACATTGTGGCTTAACCACACCAGGGGATGTATACCTTTGACATTCCCTCTCTCTTTCAGGGCCTAATTCTTCGGAAGGCCTTTTCGGCAATTTGACGGCCGGACACATTCCGGAAGCAACAACCAAGGTGGCAAGAAGCTAAGACGAACACGGGAACCGCCAGGTGGTCTCTAGTAATACTAGATATACCCGCTTTTCACTATTATTGCGTAGCTTGCCTTGGATAGGACATTTCGAATTGTCCTACTTTACGCTTATTGCACTACTTGTACCAGTGCGCTTCGACACATTACTCAAATAACAATGCATATTATTAATCTGTTATTGCATTATTTAAGTTTTTCCCTTTCTCTTATATGTCCATTTACGACATTCCGCACCTGCATGCTCGGGTACGGTCAGTACGCCAGGGGCTCTCGTTCACCCCGTAATATGGCGCAAGAAGTCTGAACACTTTCGACAGTGCGACACCCCGGACTTATAGCATTATATGCATCAGCTCCGAATCATGTCTTGGGTCAAATGTTGGGTTGCCCGGCTCCCATGCTTTGGTACTTACGTTCCGCTATATCGGCTAAGGTAGCGGTGGGAGAACTACTGCGATTGTGTCCTGGTTCTTCCGGACGAGCACCTCAGTAGAGAAAGCCAAAAATTGACTGTCATGATAAGGCGAGAGACTGGTCGCTGTTCGAGAGGTTTCAAGTCCTTCAAGACTTTTTCCGCTTCGGGCGAGGAGTCGGTCTTGTCCGGCTTAGGCGTGTATAGCGCCCCAAATTCGGCCCTTTGAATACCAGGGGCTTCGCCAAAATTTAAAACCATAGACTTCTATGGCTAAGTGAGAGTGATAAAGCATTATTGTCCGATTGCCTGGTTCGTTGTGCCGAACACCTCCCTTGGAGGACCCAAAATTGGGGCAAAGAGTGTTCAGGTTTATCCCGAACACCCCGGTACTAGTTACATGGGGGCAGAAGCCGATGACTGGCCAACTCTCAGATTTTATAAACGGCCGCACAGAAGGTAATATTTTAAATTAAGAAAGCGTCGCATGGCGCAAATGAACTCGTTTCATATTACAGGATCACATGAGCATGTTCATTCAAAAATTACATCCTTGGCACACTCATCTGCCACTAGGCGGTATCCCTCCAGGAGACCTTCATAATAATTCTTGGGGCGACGATGCTCCTTGCCCTTCGGCGGCCCCTCCTTCATAGGCTTCATGGCATCTAGCTTCGCCCAGTGCACCTTCACACGGGCAAAAGCCCTGCGTGCACCTTCGATGCAGATGGACCGCTTGATGACCTCAAGCCGTGGGCAGGCCTCCACCAGACCGAAGAAGCTGCTGGACAGGGGCTCGCTAGGCCACATCCGGACTATAAGGCCCCTCATGGCCTATTCGGCCGCCTTGTGAAGTTCGACCAACTGCTTCAGCTGGTCGCTCAAGGCCACGGGGTGTTCGGTCCCAGTATACTGAGACCAGAACAACTTCTCCGCTGAGCTCCCCTCGTTAGCCCGGTAAAACTTTGCGGCATCCAGCACGCTGCGGGGAAGATCTGCAAACGCTCCTGGAGAGCTCCGAACTTGGGTTTGAAAAAGGAAAGTCTCCTTCACATGCTTGCTTTGCATATTGAATGCCTTACCCGCTGCTATCTTCTTTGCCGCATCAATCTCTTGGAGGGCCTTGTGGGCTTCAGCCTTGGCGCTCCGGATGCTTTCAAGCGCCTGCGTGAGCTCGGACTCCCGCGTCTTGGAGTCAAGCTCCAAGGACTCGTGCTTCTTGGCAAGAGCCTCAAGCTCTTGCTGCACCTCGCCCACTCGGGCTTCTTGTTTCTCCCGCTCAATACGTTCTTTGGCTGCTTTGTCTTCGGCCGCGGACAACGCCTTCCTCAGGGTCTCCACCTCGGTCGTGGCCCCTGACAAATTCATGATGATCCTATTACTTTGCACAGTACCTTTTTTAACTATATAAAATGGGGTATATCTTACCTTTTCTCTCTTCGAGCTGCCCCTTGGTAAGGCCGAGCTCGTCCTCGAACCGCTTCAGGGCCTGCTTCAGCGTAGAGACCTCCGCAGTACATGCGGCAGCGGCCAGCAGGGAAGCCTGCACATACACATAGAAATACTCTGATTAGACTCCTGAGTTATCATTTGATACTCTATTTGGCTTTTCTTCGCGAATGCCGAACAGGGCATCAGGGGCTACTATCTATGTGGTAATATTTTTATATTTTGAATGCTTACCTCAAAGCCTGTTAGGAGGCTGGCGCAAGCTTCGGTCAGCCCGTTCTTAGCGGACTGTACCTTCTTAACCACCACACTGATGATAGTGCGGTGTTCTTCATCGATGGAAGCGATGTGAAGCGCTTCCAGCAAGTTGTCCAGTGCCTCTGGCTGGACAGAGGACACCGGCACGGATGATTGGCCCCCCTTAATGGGGGACCGCCTACCAAGTCCGGAACCATTGAAGGCTCTGGCACGGTGTCCGGCTGGGGCCCGAACTTGAAGCCCATAGGAGCCTCGCTCCCCTTGGTACTCAGGGTCCGAGAGATCGCCGTGAGGCGCCCCTAGGACCGCCTCCCCTTGGGACGGTGCCTCTTGAGACACCACCTCGGCGTTGTCCGTAGGGCGAGGGGTGGAAGCCGTCGGAGGAGAACCGCTGTTCATATCCGACGAGCTCAAAGAGCCGCTTGATGAAGGTACGTCGAGACGAGCTCGGGCCAGAGTGCATAATTGGGTTCGACATGAGCAAGGGCAGTACAATAAAACGTACCATAAAATACTATGGTGTCCGGACACTTACGATTTCGCTAGGGGCTTGTCCCTAGGTAGCCACTCATTGCCACTGTCGGCGGCTGTCGTGGCACAGTCCGGAGGGAGGGTGGCCCTCTTTTCTGGCACCTCGTAAGGTGCCAGGGTCAGCATCTTCGTCAGAAGAGTGTTTGCCGGATCTTCAGGAGGGGGGCTAGCCAATCAAGCTGCTCTGCTGTCTTTATCCAGTCCTGTTAGTGATATGGGAGCTTAGATCCTACACATAACTAAACCTGGGCAAGTAAATACCCCGAGAAATATAAACGCTTACCGGACCGGCATGACGCTTTATGCTGAGTCTGCGGTCTTCGGTAAGAGGGGGGATCTCGGTGCTCTTAAACATCACCCTCCAGACGTCCTTCTGCGTCATGTCGTAGAGCTCTCGCAGCATCTGGTGCTTGGCCGAGTCGAACTCCCACAAATTGAATGCCCGTCATTGGCACAGAAGGATCCGGCGGACGAGCATAACCTGGACCACGTTGACAAGTTTAACTTTCTTGTTCATCATGTTTTGGATACAGGTCTGGAGTCCAGTTAGCTCTGTTGAAGAACCCTGATGTCTACTACACAACCTTCTTCTTATAGACGTTGTTGGGCCTCCAAGTGCAGAGGTTTGAAGGACAGTAGCAAATTTCCCTCAAGTGGATGACCTAAGGTTTATCAATCCGTAGGAGGCGTAGGATGAAGATGGTCTCTCTCAAGCAACCCTGCAACCAAATAACAAAGAGTCTCTTGTGTCCCCAACACACCAATACAATGGTAAATTGTATAGGTGCACTAGTTCGGCGAAGAGATGGTGATACAAGTGGTATATGGATGGTAGATAAAGGTATCTGTAATCTGAAAATATAAAAACAGCAAGGTAACTAATGGTAAAAGTAAGCGTAAACGGTATTGCAATGATAGTAAACAAGGCCTAGGGTTCATACTTTCACTAGTGCAAGTCCTCTCAACAATAATAACATAATTGGATCATATAACTATCCCTCAACATGCAACAAAGAGTCACTCCAAAGTCACTAATAGCGGAGAACAAACGAAGAGATTATGGTAGGGTACGAAACCACCTCAAAGTTATTCTTTCCAATCAATCCGTTGGGCTATTCCTATAAGTGTCACAAACAGCCCTAGAGTTCGTACTAGAATAACACCTTAAGACACAAATCAACCAACACAAAGGACCTCAAAGAGTGCCCCAAAGTTCCTACCGGAGAATCAGGACGAAAACATGTGCCAACCCCTATGCTTAGGTTCATGGGCGGAACCCGCAAGTTGATCACCAAAACAAACATCAAGTTAACCACGTGATATCCCATTGTCACCACAGATATCCACGGCAAGACATACATCAAGTGTTCTCAAATCTTTAAAGACTCAATCCAATAAGATTACTTCAAAGGGGAAACTCAATTCATTACAAGAGAGAAGAGGGGGAGGAGAAACATAGGATCCAACTATAATAGCAAAGCTCGCGATACATCAAGATCGTGCCAAATCAAGAACACGAGAGAGAGAGAGAGAGAGAGAGATCAAACACATAGCTACTGGTACATACCCTCAGCCCCGAGGGAGAACTACTCCCTCCTCGTCATGGAGAGCACCGGGATGATGAAGATGGCTACCGGAGAAGGATTGCCCCCTCCGACAGGGTGCCGGAACGGGTCTAGATTGGTTTTTGGTGGCTACGGAGGCATCTAGCGGCGGAACTCCCGATCTATTGTCCGTTCTGGAAGTTTTACGATACGTAGGTATATATGGGTGCAGGGGGTGCGTCGGAGGAGCTACGGGGGCCCCACGAGGCAGGGGGCGCGCCCTAGGGGGGGCGCCCCCACCCTGGTGAGCACCTCCCGTATCTCCTGACGTGGAGTCCAAGTCTATCCGGTGGCTTTCATTCCAAAAATAACTTCTCCAGTTGATTTCATTCCGTTTCGACTCCGTTTGATATTCCTTTTCTTCGAAACACTGAAATAGGCATAAAACAGCAAATCTGGGCTGGGCCTCCGGTTAATAGGTTAGTCCCAAAAATAATATAAAGTTGGAAAATAAAGCCCAATATTGCCCAAAATAGTAGATAATATAGCATGGAGCAATCAAAAATTATAGATACGTTGGAGACGTATCAAACCCCAGGACATGCCCTTCTTTTTCCAGGAGGTGAGCCGCGTGGGGATTCCGGGTCGAAATTTAGGGGCCGCCACCTAGTTGGAGTCGCGCGGCTCGGTGATGTAGAACCACCCCGATTGCCACCCCTTTATGGTATCCACATAGGTACCCTCGAGCCATATGACATTGGGCATCTTGCCCACCATGGCGCCTCCGCATTCTGCTTGCTGGCCTCCCTCCACCTTCGGTTTGACATTGAAGGTTTTTAGCCATAGGCCGAAGTGGGGCCTGATGTGGAGGAAGGCCTCGCACACGACGATAAACACCGAGATGTTGAGGATAAAGTTGGGGGCCAGATCATGGAAATCCAGCCCGTAGTAGAACATGAGCCCGCGGACAAATGGATGGAGAGGAAATCCCAGTCCGTGGATAAAATGGGTAAGGAAAACTACCCTCTCATGGGGTTCGGGCGTTGGGACGATCTGCCCCGCATCGGGCAGCCGGTGCGCGATATCTGCGGCCAGATATCTGGCTTCCCGTAATTTTTTGACGTTCTCCTCCATGACGGAGGAGACCATCCACTTGCCTCCTGCTCCCGACATGCTTGGAGCGGTTTGAGAAGAAGAACGCGAGCTTGGGCGCTGGAGCTCGAGTGTGTGGGAATGGGTAAGCAAGGAAGAAGAAGGCGTGGGTGAAAAAAGTAATTCCTTATCTCTTTATAAGGGTGGAGGAGGCGACGAGTCTCCCCACTTGCCTGGCAAAACTGCTTGTTCCCCAGGCGTCGTAATTGATGGCGCGGTTGGGTTACCCACGTCCGTATTGATGAGAATCCCGTGATTAGGGGAACATGATCTCTGGTTTGACAAGACGTATCGAGAAAACTGCCTCGCGATGTGTGCAGAGCTGGTTGAGAAAAGCGGTTTGAATAATAACCGGGCCGTGAAGTGATGTCATACTATCAAAACATGTCAGCAGATTGGATTTATGGAAGTATTATTCTCTCTACGGTGGTATGTGGAACTTATTTTACAGGGTCAGACACTATCCTTGCATTCAAACTCTTCCATGATGTATTCGGAGGAGGAACCCGCCTTGCAATGCCGAAGACAACACTGCGCGCCGGACTCATCGTCATTGAAGCCTGGTTCAGGGGCTACCGAGGGAGTCCTGGATTAGGGGGTCTCCGGACAGCCGAACTATATCCTTTGGCCGGACTGTTGGACTATGAAGATACAAGATTGAAGACTTTGTCCCATGTCTAGATGGGACTCTACTTGGCATGGAAGGCAAGCTAGGCAATATGGATATGTATATCTCGTCCTTTGTAACCGACCTTGTGTAACCCTAGCCCCCTCCGATGTCTATATAAATCGGAGGGTTTTAGTCCATAGGACAACATACAATCATACCATAGGCTAGCTTCTAGGGTTTAGCCTCTCTGATCTCGTGGTAGATCTACTCTTGTAATACTCATATCATCAAGAACAATCAAGCAGGACGTAGGGTTTTACCTTTATCAAGAGGGCCCGAACCTGGGTAAAACATCGTGTCCCCTACCTCCTGTTACCATCCGCCTTAGACGCACAGTTCGGGACCCTCTACCCGAGATCCGCCGATTTTGACACCGATAATAACCATGCTACACCCGTCCAGGACACGGCACAACGGAGACATAGGCGTAGACATGCAGCAGGGACTCGCCCAAAAGGTTTCTTTTTAGATTAAGACCCTGCGTAAACCTTTTTTACTGTCTCTTGTTGCTCATATCCTTCGGATACTCCACACAACCGAGAAGGATGCTGGCGTTATTTGCATGTGGCCACGCCAGGATTTTGCACATACCTGGAGACATGGGGTTTCTTATTAAGGGCATTGTTTAGCCCGGTATATGTTATAAAGACCGAACACCTTAGGGAGTGTTCGGCGTCGCGAGTTTGGACCTATATGCATCAGCTCCGAATCATGTCTTTGGTCAAATGTTGGGTTTGCCAGGCTTCCATGTTTTGGTACCTTACGTTCCGTTATATCGGCTAAGGTAGCACTGGGAGAACTACTGCGATTGTGCCCTGGTTCATCCTGATGAGCACCTCAGTAGAGAAAGCCGAAAACTGACTGTCATGATATAGCGAGAGACTGGTCAACCACTCGATGCCTCATCGGAATCTTCGGGATTCCTCCGCATTAACGAAGGGCCATTTCCCGGTCACGTACGTACGCGCCCCGTATTCGGACGAGCGCAGAAGTACCAGGAGCTACATAGTAGCCCCACTATCAAACTCCTATGGCTAAGTGAAAGTGTTAAAGCAATATAGTCCGATTGCCTAGTTCGCTACGCTATCACCTCCTTAACGGACCAAGACGTTGGATCAAGTGTGGATATGCATCTTTTGCGAACACCCCCGCATTATATGCGTGGGGGCGGAAGCCGACGACTGCAAACTTTCAGGTTATACACATATATACATAAACGGTCGCATAGGAGGCACCATAGTACTTTCGGGCAAAAGTATAAATACAGCCTTGACAATTCAATAAATCATTGTTTTTACAATGGGAATACATGTCACTTGAACATAAAATTCTTCGAGCACTGAGCCTCTATCGAACGGGCGCCTTCAAGAACTTCTTCAAAGTAGTGCTCGGCAGCCACTCGGCCTACGGCCGAACCCTGTGTCGCAATAGTGGTGGCCTCCATCTCTGCCCAGTATGTCTTGACACGGGTAAAGGCCATCCGCGCACCCTCTATGCACGCCGATCTCTTTACAACATCGATGCGCGGCACAACACCAAGGAATTGTTGCACTAAGCTAAAGTAGCTATTTGGCCTTGGCCCTCCCGGCCACAGGTGATCCACAACGGACCTCATGGAAAGTCCGGACAACCTATGGAGCTCGGCCCACTCGGCCAATCAGCACAACACCAAGGGATAGACTGGAGCGTGGAACTATGACCAGAACAACTTTCCACTTCGGGACGTTTCTGATCCCTGAAGTACTCGGCCGCATCAGTAGCACTTGCAGCCAAATCCATGTACACGTCCGCAGAACTCCATAGCCGGTCCAGAGGAGCATACTTCGGATCTCCGAACTTAGTCCGCAACAAGAAGGGCTTCCCAGACACGATATCTGCAGCTTGGTTTAGCTCCTCCTTCATCGCTCTAATTTTGGAGCGGGCTTCCTTGGCAGCCACCCGGGCCTTCTCCAGGCCCGTCGCCTTCGCCCGCTTCTCTTCTTCAAGAAGCTGGTAACAGTCAGCGGCATCTTTTAACTCTACAACCATCTTGGCTATTTTTTCCTTGCTCTCGCAATGCGCAGCCTGTTCGGCCCTTAAAGCGGTCACATTGCTATTCCTTGCTTGCTCCTTGGCTCGGGCAAGCTCCGCCCGAAGGGTCTCCACGGTGGCAGCTCCATCTGCAGCCACAACACATTAAAGATACTAGCATCATGCTACTCTTATTATGTGACGACCACCAGCAAAATCACTCACCTTGTGCCTCGTCAAGCCGCTTGTTGACAAGCACGATGTCGGCATATGCCGCATCCAGTTGCCGCTTTAGCTCGGCAAACCCATCAGTTCGGCTAGCCATCGGAGCTTCAGCCACCTGCACATAAAGGCTGCCTGGTTGTTACCTGGGACTATGATCCTCTGTTTGCCGCCATTCTCGACAACAACCGGAGTCTCAGGGGCTACTATCTGCATAGGGCACACCTAACATATGCGGTACTGTTAAAAACATACACTAGTTCACGTACCTCGAAGCCTTTCAGCAGACTCATAAAGGCTTCATGCAAACTGCTTTCAGCGGATGAAATCCTTTCAATCACCGTACCCATTAGCGTATGATGCGCTTCTGAGACGACAGCTTGCCCCAGAAGATCCTTCAGCATGTCCGACCGCATACTGTACAGACCCTTGTTGTCGCTCTCCTTAGGAGCCGGATACTGGGGACTCCGGGAAGCCAAAGGGTTATCCTCTGGCCCTAGTGGATCTGGATATACCCTTCGCGACAACATTTCAAGGTCGCCCGCTTCTTGAGCCGGGGTGTCCGGGGGAGGCATTTCGCTCTCCATCATCTTTGGAATAAGATCCCCCGAAGATGAGCTCTGTTGAGAAGGGCTGCGATCCGGACTACAATTTATAAGCATCAATTATTGTCTTCGGAAGTAAGGTAGGATGGTTTCACTATTAAGTACTTTTCGATTACTTACAGCTCGGTAGAGGGATGATCCCCGCGCGGACATTGTGCGGCAAGAATACCCTCCGAGGTAGGACCCTCTGCTGGAGATTTCTTCTCCCGTTTGGAAGTCTTAGTTTCTGGATTTTCCGAGGTAGTCCTCTTCCTTCCCCGGGGAGAGAGAATGTCAGATTCTACCCCTTGGGTATCCTCCATCACAGATGCGCTCATTCCCTTGGTTGGAATAAATAGTGAAGGAGGCCCGCTTTCGCCCTCTTTATTCCCCCCTTCACCTTCCTTTGAGGGCACCAGATAAGGTGCTGGTTCGAGCATCTTTTCCAACATCGGATTGTCCAAGTCCTCAGGAAGGGGGACGAACACCGGATCATCTTTGCCCTTATTATCCAGTCCTGGTCAAAGAGCGATTCTTCAGAATGATGTCATGATAAATAATAGGACAGTGTGTTCGGTCACGGGATTACTTACTTGGGCAGCGGGACGGTTGCAGCTCAGGCCCACGTCCTCGGTGGTGTCCGGACACTCTATTTGAGGTTCGAAGAACGATTTGTACATCTCCTTGTGCGTCATGCCGAGGAAATGCTGAATAGTACATGGTCCTTTCGGGTTGAATTCCCACATGCGGAGGGGCCGGTGTTTGCAAGGTTGGACTCGACAAACCAGCATAACTTGCATTACCATAACCATACTGAAATCTCCCTCGAAGAGATCTCGGATACGGCTCTGCAGCATTGGCACGTCCTTGGCTGGACCCCAGCTCAGCTCTGATATGTCTCCAACGTATCTAGTTTTCCAAACACTTTTGCCCTTGTTTTGGACTCCAACTTGCATGATTTGAATGGAACTAACCCGGACTGACGCTGTATTCAGCAAAATTACCATGGTGTTATTTATGTGCAGGAGAAAACGTTCTCGGCATGACCTGAAACTTCACGGAGCCACTTTTCAAAAAATAAGAAAAATACCTGCCAAAGATGAAGGCCAGGGAGCCCACCGTCTCTCCATGAGGGTGGGGGCGTGCCTGCCCCCCTAGGGCGCGCCCCCTACCTCGTGGGCCCCCTGTTGCCTCTCCGACTCCAACTCCACCTCCATATATTGAGTTTCGGGGAGAAAAAATTAGAGAGAAGAAATCATCGCGTTTTACGATACGGAGCCGCCGCCAGGCCCTAAAACCTCTCGGGAGGGCTGATCTGGAGTCCGTTTGGGGCTCCGGAGAGGGGAATCCATCGCCATCGTCATCATCAACCTTCCTCCACCACCAATTTCATGATGCTCACCGCCGTGCGTGAGTAATTCCATCGTAGGCTTGCTGGACGGTGATGGGTTGGATGGGATCTATCATGTAATCGATTTAGTTTTGTTAGGGTTTGATCCCTAGTGTCCACTATGTTCTGAGATTGATGTTGGTATGACTTTGCTATGCTTAATGCTTTTCACTAGGGCCCGAGTGCCATGATTTTAGATCTGAACCTATTATGTTTTCATCAATATATGAGTGTTCTTGATCCTATCTTGCAAGTCTATAGTCACCTATTATGTGTTATGATCCGTTAACCCCGAAGTAACAATAATCGGGATACTTACCGGTGATGACCATAGTTTGAGGAGTTCATTTATTCACTATGTGTTAATGCTTTGTTCCGGTTCTCTATTAAAAGGAGGCCTTAATATCCCTTAGTTTCCGTAAGGACCCCGCTGCCACAGGACGGTAGGACAAAAGATGTCATGCAAGTTCTTTCCATAAGCACGTATGACTACATTCGGAATACATGCCTACATTATATCAATGAACTGGAGCTAGTTCTATGTCACCCTAGGTTATGACTGTTACATGATGAATCACACCCCGCATAATTCTCTATCACCGATCCATTGCCTACGAGCTTTTCATATATTTTCTCCGCTTATTTACTTTTCCGTTGCTATTGCTATCATCACTACAAAATACCAAAAACATTACTTTTACTATTGTTACCTTTTGCTACCGTTATCACTACTATCATATTACTTTGCTACTAAACACTTTGCTGCAGATATTAAGTTTCCATGTGTGGTTGAATTGACAACTCAGCTGCTAATACTTGAGAATATTCTTTGGCTCCCCTTGTGTCGAATCAATAAATTTGGGTTGAATACTCTACCCTCGAAAACTGTTGCGATCCCCTATACTTGTGGGTTATCAAGACTATTTTCTGGTGCCGTTGCCGGGGAGCATAGCTCTATTCTTTGAGTCACTTGGGATATATATCTTCTTATCATTATGAAGAACTTGAGAGATCCAAAAACCAAGATCTACCCCTCAACTACGAGGGGAGGTAAGGAACTGCCATCTAGCTCTGCACTTGTCTTCTGTTATGAGTAAGTTTCCGACACCTACACCTGCTTCTGCTATTCGTTCTGATATGTCGCATGTTATTGATGATGCCACTTCTGCTATGCATGATACTTATGATGAAAGTACCTCTATGCCTGATACTACTATGCCACTTAGTGATTTTCTTGATGAACAACTTGCTAGGGCTAGAGAAATTGAAAATATTAAATCTGATGATACTGATGAAAGTGATGATGAAGAATCACTTGTTATTCCCAAGGGTTATGTCTTTGATCAAGAAGCTTCTTTAGCTATTTTAGCTTGCCAAAATAGAACTGAACTCAAAAGATTATTAGCTAAATGGAGTAAGAAATCTTTAAATGCTAGAATGAAACCTGGCCCTGCTTTTGCTACTTCACCTATCTTTGTTACTGATAAGAATTATGAATTCTCTGTTGATCCTGATATAATTACTTTGGTTGAATCTGATCCTTTTTATGGTTATGAATCTGAAGCTGTTGTGGCACATCTTACTAAATTGAATGATATAGCCACCCTGTTCACTAAAGATGAGAAAACTCGTTACTTTTACATCCTTAAAATATTTCCGTTCTCATTAAAGGGTGATGCTAAGATATGGTTTAATTCTCTTGATCCTGGTTGTGTGCGTAGTCCCCAGGATATGATTTATTACTTCTCTGCCAAATATTTCCCTGCTCATAAGAAACAAGCTGCTTTAAGGGATATATATAATTTTGTGTAAATTGAAGAAGAGAGTCTCCCACAAGCTTGGGGGAGGCTTCTCCAATTACTTAATGCTTTGCCTGATCATCCTCTTAAGAAAAATGAAATACTTGATATCTTTTATAATGTTCTAACCGATGCCTCCAAAGATTACCTGGATAGTTGTGCTGGTTCTGTTTTCAGGGAAAGAACACCGGATGAAGCTGAAATTCTATTGAATAATATGTTGACAAATGAAAATAATTGGAGACCTCCGGAGCCAATTCCTGAGCCTATTCCTAAATCAACTCCAAAGAAGAGGGGTATTCTATTTCTCTATCATGAAGATATGCAAGAGGCAAAGAAATCTATGAAAGAAAAAGGTATTAAAGCCGAAGATGTTAAGAATTTACCTCCTGTTGAAGAAATACATGGTCTTAATTTACCGCCTGTTGAAGAAACATATAATCTTAATCCTTTACCTATTGAAGAAACTCATGGTCTTGATAACCCGACACAGGTAGTAAAGGCAAATTCTCTCTATAGATATGATAAAGCTGTAATCCCGTTTACTAAATTTGCTAGCCCATGCTTAGATGAGTTTGATAAATTTATGGCTAAGTAAGAAGATTTTAATGCTTATTTTGGTAGACAATTGAAAAACAATTCAAATATGCTTGAACACTTGGGTGATATGGCTAATGTTAAAGGTGAACTTAAACTTATTAGTAAACATGCTTCTATGGTTACCACTCAAGTAGAACAAGTACTTAAAGCTCAAAATGATTTTCTCAATGAATTGAATAGTAAAGATAATGATAATGCTATTAGAGTTATGACTAGAGATGGTAGAATGACTCAGGAACCTTTGTATCCTGAAGGCTACCCTAAGAGAATTGAGCAAGATTCTCAGACAAATAATATAGATGCACCTAGTTCTTCTAAAAGGAAGAAAAAGAAAAATGATAGGACTTTGCATGCTTCTAGTGATCCTATTGTTGAAACACCTGAGAATCGAAATGACATTTCTATTTCTGATGCTGAAACATAATCTGGTAATGAACCTAAAACTAGTGGTAATGTTAATGATAATGTTCATGATGATGCCCATCCTAGTAATGATAATGATATAGAAATTGAACCTGCTGTTGATCTTGATAACCCACAATCAAAGAATCCACGTTATGATAAAAAAGACTTTGTTGCTAGGAAACATGGTAAAGAAAGAGAGCCTTGGGTTCAGAAACCCATTCCTTTTCCTCCCAAACCATCCAAGAAAAAGGATGATGAGGATTTTGAGCGCTTTGCTGAAATGATTAGACCTATATTTTTGCATATGCGATTAACTGATATGCTTAAAACCAATCCTTATGCTAAGTACATGAAAGATATTATCACAAATAAAAGAAAGATACCGGAAGCTAAAATTTCCACCATGCTTGCTAATTATACTTTTAAGGGTGGAATACCAAAGAAACTTGGAGATCCCGGTGTACCCACTATACCATGCTCTATTAAAAGAAACTATGTTGAAACTGCTTAATGTGATCTTGGAGCCGGTGTTAGTGTTATGCCTCTTTCTTTATATCGTAGTCTTGATTTGAATAAGTTGACACCTACTGAAATATCTTTGCAAATGGCTGATAAATCAACTGCTATACCTGTCGGTATTTGTGAGGATGTGCCTGTTGTAGTTGCAAAAGTTACTATCTTGACGGACTTTGTTATTCTTGATATTCCCGAGGACGATAGTATGTCTATTATTCTTGGAAGACCCTTTTTGAATACTGCAGGGGCTATTATTGATTGCACTAAAGGCAATGTCACTTTTCATGTTAATGGTAATGAGCATACGATACACTTTCCGAGGAAACAACCTCAAGTTCATAGTATCAACTCTATTGGCAAAATTCCATCGATTATATTTGGAGGTTTTGAATTTCCTCTTCCTACTGTCAAGAAGAAATATGATATTCTTATTATTGGGGATGTGCATATCCCCGTTGAGGTAACATAGTGTTATTCGAAATTTCTCCGGTTCCATGTTATTCAGAATGAGTTCGTTAACAAGACTTGATCAACCTTGTTAGTGGATTCCTTTTGATGATCATGAGATGGATGAAACTAGAAGACACAACCTTCTGTACCCCAGTTTTACTTTCTGTTATTTATATTAAATAAAATGAAAATAAATTTTTTTCTGTCTGTTATCTGATTATCAGTGCAATATAAAAATACCTCGAAAATAAAAGTTCTCCAAATGCCCTGAAATTTAAATATGATTTTTTCTAGAATATTTGAGGATTTATGGAACTAAGAACACACCAGGGGGGTCAACCACCTGCCCACGAGGGTGGAGGGCGCGCCCACCCCTCTAGGGCGCGCCCCTGCCTCGTGGGCCCACGATGGCCCTCCTCCACTTATTCCTGCACCCACACACTTCATCTTCCTCCCACAAACACGAATAACCAGCTCAAACCCGAGTCCAAGCTCGTTTTGCTGCCATTTTCGATCTCCTTGCTCAAAGCACCTCTCACAAAACTGCTTGGGGAGATTGTTCCTTGGTATGTGACTCCTCCATTGGTCCAATTAGTTTTTGTTCTAGTGCTTTATTCATTGCAAATTTTTGCTGCTTAGGTGACCCTGTTCTTGAGCTTGCATGTCAAATTTATATGGTCAAAAGTAGTTTTGATGCATGATATAGGCCCTAGGCACTTTTAGGAGTAGTTGCTATCAATATTATTGAGTTTGGTTTACTTTTATTTTGAAGTCACTAAAAATTTTCAGAATTTTTCAGAGGAAGAAATATGCTTAGGAAAATGTTCCAAGGTGGTTCTTCAAGGAAGCAAGGACCCATGATTGCAATGCGTGATACTGATGAAGAGCCACTAAGAGACGCTCTAGTGTGTCCTTGTGAATGGCCTTCTGAGAACTTCATGGATCGAGCGGGAATTAAGGAAGAATTTAACGCATATTTGCGTAACGCTGATCTTGTGAGCTTCGAGGAAGAGAAGTGCAACCAGTATCACTATCTCACCAGTACCTTTGTGAGGAGGTTTGAATTTTCAACTTCATGTAATTCTCCAACTGTCCTGTTTGATCTTTATGATAATTCTTACACTATGGACTTAGAGGATTTTACCACTGCATGCAAACTTCCACAATGGGGTAGTATAAGGGTTCCTCGCAAATCTGAATTTAGAGATTTTCTTGCTAGCATAACTGTGGGAGAATCTAGAGATATTACACAAGCTACCATAGGGAGCATTCACTTTCCTGCTATTCATTATTTTGCTCTCTTCATAGGTAGATGCATAAATGGTAAAGATGAAGCATGTCACATGTGTGTCCCTGACCTCAGTATTCTTAGGAGTGCTGTGTTAGGAGACAAATCTTATAATTTGGGAGCCATTGTTGCACATAGGTTGCATCTTAATAGATTTAATGGAGATTTCTTTGGTGGAATTTATGCAACCCGCAGAGCTAATTTTCTTGGTGTAGCCATACGCGAAGATGATATTGAATTACCTCCTGCTTATCTAGATTTTAATGCTATGGTTCACCACTAGTTTCTCGAGAGGAACGAATCACCTCTCCAGTATCGACTAATCTTTGAGAGACGCCGTGCTATCCGTATTACTCTCCCTGCTCCTGCCTTCTTTGATTATCAGGCAAGAGGAAGATATACTATTACTAGAGAGGAGGCAGATGAGTACGAGAGGAGAGAGGAGGCCGCTCATTGCCACGCTGCAGCTCAGCAGGCGATAGCCGCTGCATCGCAGTACGACCCTAGCTACTATTATGGATATCCGCCAGGCCAGCTGTGGCCATAGACCAACTTTGGCCAAAATCCTAAGCTTGGGGGAGTACGTATTTCCCACCGACATTACATTTATGTTCACACACTCATTGCTAGATGTCGGTGCTCACACTTTTCATTGTATCATCCATGCTAGTTTATTTTCCTCTTTATACTTTCTTCTTGTGTGTTTAATAAACCTTAAGAAAAACCAAAAAAAATTAGTTGTAGCTTTTAGCTAGTTTTACTTTCCATGCTTGCAGTAGTAATTAAAAACAAAACCCAAAATATTTCCTGTTCTTCTTTTGCTTGTTGGGAGCTTTCCTGTGTAAATAGTTTTATTTCTTTTCTTTTCTTTGGGGTTTCGGGTCGATAGGAGAAGACCATAATTAAATTGTTGAAGTGGCTCTTATATGCATTATTGTTGATCTGACAAAAGAGCCCATATTGCCTTGTCTTCTCCTGTTTATTGAATGCCTGCAGATTCCAGCTTAGTCCAATGCACGTGCACTATTATTATTATTCACATCATTTGATCGTGCAAGTGAAAGGCAATTATGATGATATATGATGGACTGGCTGAGATGAGAAAAGCTAGTATGAACTCGACCTCTTTTGTTTTTGTAAATATGATTAGTTCATCATTCCTGATTCAGCCTATTATGAATAAACATGTTTGCAATGATAACTAGAGATCATAGTTTCTTGTGCCATGCTTGATTAGCTATGAGTTATAATGGTTTACCTTGCATGCCAACATGCTATTAAAATTGTTATGATGTGGTATGATAGGGTGGTATCCTCCTCTGAATGATTTAAGTGACTTGACTTGGCACATGTTCACGCATGTAGTTGAAACAAAATCAACATAGCCTTCACGATATTTATGTTCATGGTGGATTATATCCTATTCATGCTTGCATTCGGTGTTGATTAATTTTAATGCATGTTCATGACTGTTGTCGCTCTCTAGCTGGTCGCTTCCCAGTCTTTTGCTAGCCTTCACCTTTACTAAGCGGGAATACTGCTTGTGCATCCAAACTCCTTAAACCCCAAAGTTATTCCACATGAGTCCACTATACCTACCTATATACGGCATCTACCTGCCGTTCCAAGTAAATTTGTATGTGCCAAACTCTAAACCTTCAAATAAATATCCTGTTTTGTATGCTCGAATAGCTCATATATCAACTAGGGCTGTCTGTATCTTCCATGTTAGGCGGGTTATTCTCAAGAGGAGTGGACTCTGCTCCTCACTCATGAGATAAATGGCTGGTCACCGGGATGCCTAGTCCCATGCTTTATGCAAACTAAATCAAAATAATTGCAAACAAAACTCCCCCTGGGACTCTTGTTAGTTGGAGGCACTCGTTGTTTCGAGCAAGCCATAGATTGATGCTTGTTGGTGGAAGGGGGAGTATAAACTTTACCATTCTGTTTGGGAACCTCCTATAATGTGTGTAGCATGGAAGATATCGCCATCTCTTGGTTGTTATGTTGACAATGAAAGTATACTGCTCAAAATATTATTCACCTCTGTTTCAAAACCGAGCTCTGGCACCTCTACAAATCCCTGCTTCCCTCTGCGAAGGGCCTATCTATTTACTTTTATGCCGAGTCATCACCCTCTTATTAAAAAGAACCAGTTGGAGAGCACCGCTGTCATTTGCATTCATTACTGTTAGTTTACATTGAGTATGACTTGACTGGATCTCTTTTACCATGAATTACAATGTCTAGTCAGTCCTTGGTCTTTAAAGGTGCTCTGCATTTATGTTTTGCGGTCTCAGAAAGGGCTAGCGAGATACCATCTTGTTAAATCATATTATGATTGTTTTGAGAAAGTGTTGTCATCCGAGATTTATTATTATGGCTCGCTAGTTGATTATGCCATTGATATGAGTAAACTTGCACTACAAAAAAATACACTTCCGTGATGATACGTGTTTGTTACAGTAGGTCGCATTTTTTGTCATGCATGTACATCCATGACAAATTTATGACAGAATCAAGATAGTCATACCTGTGCTGTCGTAGAAGTGTTCCATGACATTACCAAAATTATCATCATAGAAGTGTCCACTTCCATGACGATAAATCGCGCATCACAGAAGTGCTTTCGTCAAGGGTGACTAACACATCGTATCCACCGTAACGGAACGCCGTTAAGCGGTCGGGTCGGGTTTTGGATCCGATAACCCGTTAACAGCCCCGACCAATGGGGATTTTCCACGTGTAAAATCATCATTGGCTAGAGGAAACACGTGTCGGCTCATCGTTGGGATAGATGCCATCCTCTCATTGGACAGGAGGCGCCTATGATAGGTCAACACGTGGCACGGCCCAACAGTGGCCCATTCCGGTGATAAAGGCCGGCCCAGTAAAAATTAGCAGGCCGACCCATATAAGGCCTACTTGTGTCAGGTCCATTTAAGCCCACGGCCCATACGAGATGTGCCAATTTGGCCAGTTAAAGATTCGACACCATTGCAGCCCATCATCAGTTCGAGCCTGTTAACAGCCCACTATATATTTGGGCTCAATATCGGCCCGATGAGATTTCGGCCTGTTAACGGCCCATTTAATGGATGGGCCAATTTTCAGGATGTACATCTTTCGGCCTTTTAGCAACCCATTTAAATGTTGGGCTAATTTCCAGCCCTGTGTGTCTTTCAGCCTGTTGACTGCCCATAAATCTGATGGGCCATTTGTAGTCGGACCTGAGTTTCGGCCTTTTAGCGGCCCATTTAAGTGTTGCGCCAATTTTTGGCCCGGTGTCACTTTCAACCTGTTGATGGACCATAAATCAATTGGGCCAATTGTAGTCGGACCTGAGTTTTGGCCTTTTAGCGACCCATTTAAGTGTTGGGCCAATTCCTGGCCCTGTGTGCCTTTCGGCCTGTTAATGGACCATAAATGAGTTGGGCCATTTGTAGTCGGACTTTAGTTTTGTCCTCTTAATGGACCATGCCCTTCATGGTCCAATACCAGCCCGGTTTCTCTTTCGGCTTGCTAAAGGCCCACAACACAGTTGCGCCGTTTACAATACGACCTGACTTTCGGCCTCTTAGCGGCCCATGCTCTTCATGGTCCAATACAAGCCCGCTGTCTCTTTCGGCCTGCTAAAGGCCTATAGTATAGTTGGGCCGTATGTAGCCCAAACTTAGTAACGGCTTGTTAACGGCCCGTGAAATAAATTGGGGCCACTTGTTGCCCGCTTCGATGTCGGCCTGTTAACGACCCGGGAGGTAAGAGGGCCGACCGTTAACTTTCGGCCTAGTAACGGCCCATTAACTTAATGGGCCCACTAAAGTTCATTCATGTCTTTAGGCCAAATTAGATAATTTGAGCCCATTACGACGAGCAAAGGTACGGCATACAGGGAATAATGTTGCACATCCAGAATATATTACAGGAAATTACATCCACTGGGCAATCAAAGATTGATGCCAGTGCAAATAAATGAGCAGAACCTAACCATCTACAACGTCACAATCTGCAACGTTAGCACAGATGACGCCCATAAGCATGTGGGCAAGGTCTTGCTGCTTTGCCACACTGTCTCTGAAAACATTGATCAGTTGTTCTGTGGCACGACTCTGCACCTCTGATTCGTCCACCATTTCCATCATTGCTTCAGCCATTAATTGGTTCACAAACATACATTTATTCCGTTGCATTCGAGACAGAGGATACTAAACAGATTCAGATGGCGATTTTGGTAGGCTTGTATTATTGATAGTGGAGAGTGTCTTGACCACTGCATCATAACATAAATTAGGACGGGAACCAAACATATTAATCATGAGTTATTGCCATATTACATGGCCTAGATTTACTAGAAAGAAACAATGGGGTTGCCTTGCTGTTTTCAGAGTTTGTCTTCTTATCTTCAGCAGCCTGCACAAAATTAACACACTAGCATTGCTATCATTGGCCAAGTCAGATAATAGGAAAGCAACATTGACACAACGAACGTTTGGGCAACTAGCCTACACCAAATTAACACAATATGGCACAGCTATCATCAGCCAGGTAAGGTAATACGAAAGCAACATTGACACAATGAATGAATGGGCAACCAGAGAAGCACTACAATTTAGTAATGTGTGTGATATGAGATAGCACATTCATGCAGCTGAGTACGCAAAACTGCCAGGCAGTTTTCCTTACAAAAATCAACATTGGCGCCTTTAACATTTTGCTATAACTAATTTTAGATCAGATAAAGGTTAGATTCACGCCGATTAACAAAATACACGCTGATGTAAAAATATAGTGATATACAACAGGTACTTACATCAGCAGTGGAGCACAGAGAATTCCCGCAAGATATTTTCCTCGAATACCATCCCAATGGAGGAAGTCTTGTATCGTTTAACCTTATTTTCTAAAAGAGAGACGGTTAAGAAACATGTAGAAAATATGATCATAATGCCATAAAATTTCATGATGCGAGGATACGCACACGCTTCTTAGAATGGAGTTGACATTCTTTTGCTAGAATCTGCTTATTATCAGTGGGAGTTGGGTTTCTCTATGCTGGAGCAATATCTATGAAAAATGGAGTTGGTTTTTTATTTCCTGGCGTTTGGATCTTTTGCAAAGACCTGGTTTGTAACCCTTCATATTCTAACATAGCTGTCTTCCCCTTGCAGGCCTTATATAGAAGAATGGTGATTCAGTGATAAAACATGCTACAGCAGAGATGGAATAGGTACTGAAGAATGGAAAGGCATGACATATTGACATGCATTCACTCCATCCGGAAATAAATGGATGGGTCTAGGCATATTTCAGTTCTAGATACATCCAGTTTTATCCATTTCTGCGACATTTAATCCGGACGGAGGGAGTATGATGTAAGAGCTAGGGATACGATAGGACAACACAGTAAAAAAACACTGAAAAACCCACTGCAGAACCAAAGTATTCAAACCCACTGATATGAGATAGTACACTCATGCAGCTCAGGATGCAAAACTACCAGGCAGTTTTCCTTGCAAAAATCAACATTGTGGCCTTTAATCATACATTTTGCTACAACTAAATTTAGATCAGATAAAGGTTGGATTCACGCTGATTAACAAAATACATGCTGATGTAAAAATATAGTGATATACAACATGTACTTACATCTACATTGCAGCACAGAGAATTCCTACAAGAATCTTCCCTCATAAACGATAAGATTGCAGAAAATCTTCTATATGTTAAGCTTATTTTCTAAAAGAGAGATGGGTAAGAAACATGTAGAAAATATGATCAACATGCTATAAAATTTCATGATGCAAGGATACGCACACGCTTCTTAGAATTGAGTTGACATATTTTTGCTGGACTGGAGCGAACTAGTTCTTTGGCCACTGGAATCTGCTTATTATCAGTAGGACTTGGGTTTCTCTGTGCTGGAGCAGTATCTATAAAAACTGGAGTTGGTTTATTATCTCCTGGCGTTTGGATCTTTTGCAAAGGCCTTGTTTGTAACCCTTCAGATTCTAACATAGTCGTCTTCCCCTTGCATGCCTTGTATAGAAGAATGGTGCTTTAATTATAAAATATGCGGCAGCAGAGAGATGGAATAGGTACTGAAGAATAGAAAGGCATGACATATTGACATGTATTCCCTCCATCCGGAAAAAATGGATGGGTCTAGGCGTATTTTAGTTCTAGATACATCCTTTTTATCCATTTCGGCAACATGTAATCCGGACGGAGGGAGTATGGTGTAAGAGCTAGGGATACGACAGGACAACACAGCAAAAAAACACTAGTTGAATGTAAAACTGTATGCTAGCGGAATACGTACAGAAATAACTAAGGCAACATACACGTGTATGATTGGGAAAATAAGATGGTATTGCAACAGAGTACTAGAACAACACTTCAATGTAAAAAAACATGGTATGGTAGACAGATGAAGTACATACGGATGAATAACAATGCATAAGATATTCAGAAGCATGATGTCCAAATTAAGCAGATGGCGTTGCGATAGAGTAGAATGAAAGTACTTGAATTTGAAAACATGTTATCATGAATGGAATAGGTACTGAAAAACAGGAAGGCATGACATATTTACATGCATGATCAGCATGCTAAGCACATGGCATTGCAATAGAGTAGATACACTCCAGGACATTATATGCATGTTGTACCCATATCACAGGAAAAGTTAGAGCAAGGACCTTGTGGGGTGAAGAGGATTCATCATCTTTCTGCAAGTCTTCTGAAGAACTGCCTTTACATGTTCCATCATATTGGGTATCATTGACATCAAGTTTATTGGCCTTTACATTGCTCCGTGAGGTTCTTGTGGATATATCAGTGTGTGCAATTATATCTGACATGCATGGAAGACAACTAGTAGTTAGATTTATGTAATGAGTGCCTGTAGGAGACGACATAAATAGTAGGACCGGGGTTAACTAGCAGCAACAGGTCTCATAAACTAAAGGGAGAACACAGATGAGAGCTACAGAATATGTATCGTTTGTACTCGAGATTAACTAGATGGCACACAAAACTATTAAAGAACAACATAGGAAATACTAGAAGTGGTATAATACTATAATCACCAGCCTGTGGGATAGCATTGGCTGATTGATGATAACTATGGAACAGTGTTACCTAAAGAACAAGTATCTTAGCTGAACTATGGAACAACGTTAACTCCTGAACAAGACCCGTATGAGATCAGCATGAATATACAGTGAAATGTGTCGGAGTAAATGGCCACGCGTAGCCTAGCTGGCCTCCCCTGGCTCTTCAGAAAAATCATAGGCCAATCGAGCCTTCAAGCATCCAAGACGTGGGGCCACCTTCCCCCAGCTGGCTACCTCTCAGGCCGGCTGCACGAAGGCAGCCCAGCCCTAAAATCCTCGTGAAGAAAACCACGAGAGGGCCGGCTCCAAGAAGCCGGCCACGAGAAGGCCGACTCCAAGAAGCCGCCCCCCCAGCAGGCGGCCAAGATCGTACCCTCAGAGTTTGCACCCACATAATGGCGATGAGACGGGGCGTGGCTACAGTGAAGCATGCCACCCCTGAATCCCGGAACGCGCATGGCCACAGTGCGTCATGCGGGGCGGCCATCACCCGTCCGGCGTGGCACTATTGCCATGTTGACCATGACGTCACCCACGGCGAGCTATCAGTACGACCCGTGGGTGGCGGGCCCCCTCAGTCAGGGAGACGCCTAAAGGCGGCCAGGCCTCTCCCAGTCGGCCTAGGGTATGGTCGGCTCCCAATATCCGGCTACAGTAAAGGTAGCGGCAGCACTGTAGCCATGCTTACCATGACAAAGCCCTCGTCACCAAAGGCGAGGCAACAGTAACCAGCCTCCGACAAGACCCCCGAGCGGTGGGACCGGCCTGTCGATCAGAAGGCTGGCAGCCGGCGGGTCCACCAGTCGGCGGGCCCCATCGGTCAGCAGAGAAGACGGCGAGTGCAGACACAGACGACTAGGGCCCGCGCCCAGCCGGATTACCATTGTACCCCTGGGGGGTAGGCCTATATAAACCCCCTAGGGCACCCATGCATGGGATCCCCTTTTTCGGTAGTTCTAGACACGATATCAAGAGGAGAGGCGGGCTAGCCTTGCCCTTCTTCATCCTTTCACCGAACAGCTCAAGGAGCCTCTTGTAGTTACTTGTTTATCTAGTGACCATGCGGAGACCCCGCAGAGCAGCAGTAGGGGTGTTATCTCCACGGAGAGCCCTGAAGCTGGGTAAGATCCGCCGGCGTGCATGTCTTCGCCTTATCCCGTTTCCAAGCACCGGCGATGTTTTATTGGCTCCCACAATGATAAGCCACCCGTTGGCATATGTCGCACCAACCACCCGACATTTGGCGCCCACCATGGGGCCAGGTGCACCGTCGTCCGGAGACCTGTTCTGGACCGGAACCCTCTTCCTTCCCAGTGAGCATAGCCAGCCCGGCTCGCCCAATGGTGCTTGCCCCGACCCGCTACAAGGCGTCGCCGACGCCTGCGCAGCGAGCTGCCTTGCCGATCTTCTTGGCGAGGCTCGCATCTCTAACGAGCCCGCATCTGACGCGGGCACTGGCTGCCCCGAGAGCCACCTCGTCAGCCTCCTCGACCAACTCCATGTCTCCGGCGAGCTTGCCGCGGACTTGGAGTCGGTTGGCTCCACCGACCCGACGCTTGTCGACTCTGACACGGTGTCACTTGTCGCCTTCCCCACCAATGTAGTAATCATCAACGACCCTCTTCCTCGAGCCGACAGCAGCATCAGCGCCATCACCGAGGTACTGGTCATCAGCCATGGCGCCGCCTCTAGCAAAAACGCCCACGACGCCCTGCAGGCGGCGTTGCACGACTTGTCCGCCCCCATCCCGGCTGACGCCGACGCCAAGACACTGGAGGCGTGCCGCCTCGCCCTTGTTGCGGAGGGCCAGAAGCTAGCTTCCATGAGACGCCTCACCGAGGCTCACCAGTGCGAAGTCGACCGCGCCGCCTTCGGCACGCCGCCTCCCGACTGCCGAGCCACGTCGGCATCATCAAGAAACGCGGTGCGGCTATCGCCAACATTCTAGGAGCAGACCGCCCAGTCTATGCCACACCTCTCGAGAACCTACGCGCCGCCCAGCCGGCCGTAAACGAGTTGGACGGACTGAGGGCCGACGAGCTCCCCTACATGACCAGACGCATCCAGCAGCTTATCGACGCGGCCACATAGCGGCATGAAGCCGATGTCCGTGCCGAAAGTCCTCCCCCACGGCGAGAGCACGGTGCGACGTCCCGAACGCCGACTGTGGGCAACACCCGCGCAAGGAAAGAAAAGGAGCCGGCTGCCAGCCGCAGCCGGACTCGAATCTCCATCGAGCGTGACCAGAAGGCTGCCCTCAAGCTGTGGAGTGGCGGGGCGACCCGCCTCCTCCTCCGCCTCGTGGGAAGAGATATCCCACCCCGCCGCCTGTCACGCATCCGACTCTCAGCGGCCGACTGGGCCGCCGTGAAGGAGTTGACAAGAATGACGCCCGCCACCGGATCGACCGACTCGCGCAATCCCTGGCCCTGGAAGAAGAAGATGATGTCGGCCCGCCCAGCTTTGCCCCCCGCATCCGCGACGAGCCCTTCCCCAAAGGGTTCTCGCTCCCAAGAGACACGCCCAAGTACAACAGCTCCGTGAAGCCGGAAGACTGGTTGATCGACTACTCCACTGTGGTTAGCATCACGAACGGCAATAGGCGTGTTGCCGCGAAGTATGTCCCCCTCATGCTCCAGGGCACGGCGCGCACCTGGCTCAACAGCCTCAAGCCTTATAGCGTCAACAGCTGGCTGGACTTCACAGAAGCCTTCATCCGCAACTTCACCAGCACCTACAAGCGGGCTCCCAAGCCCCGACAGCTCTCCCTGTGTGTACAAGGGCCCAATGAATCAACTCGCGACTACCTCACGCGTTGGGCCGAGCTCCGCAATTCCTGCGAAGGGGTGCACGAGGTTCAAGCTATAGAGTACTTCACTGCCGGGTGCCGAGAAGGCACCCTCCTCAAGCACCGACTCCTCTGCGACGAGCCGACTACCCTCGACGAGCTGCTGGTCATAGCTGATAAATACGCCACGGCCGATTCCTCAATGAAGACCGAGCTCCGAGTAGACGCCTTCGGGAAGGTGCTCGCTCCGAGTCCCAAGACGCCGGCAGGAGACTCCAGCTGACGCCCATAGCATAACGAGCACAAGCGCAAGGCTCCCATGCCGCCTTCCACCAGTCGGCAGGTGGCCACAGTCGAAGACGAACAAGCCAAAGGGCGGCCCACGCCCAAGAAGCAGAAAGGCAGCAGGCTGGCTTGGCAGCCGGCTTTCTCCTATGAGCAAGCACTTGATGCCCCCTGCAAGTTCCACAGCGGCGCGAAGCCTTCAATCCACACGACCCAGAAATGCCACTGGCTCACGCGAATCTCCAAGGGCGAGGGGATAGCGCCGCCTCCGCCTGTTGGTCAGCCGCCTCCGGCCCCGCCGCAGCCGGCCGCTTGACCAGCAGTCGGGGCTGTTCAAGACGAGTTCCCCAACGAGCATGCCGCCTACGTCGTCTTTACAAGCCAACCAGAAGATTTGCGTGGCCGGCGCCGACAGCACCAATAAGTCAACGCAGTTGCCTCCAACAACCCTGATTTCATGCACTGGTCAGAAAGGCCTATCAGCTGGAGCCGCACTGATCACCCAGATGTGATGTCGTCTCCCCGCTCTTACGCATTGGTTTTGGATGCCACCCTCGCAACAGAAAGGCGAGTTGTCCGTTTCTCCCGCGTGCTGATAGATGGCGGGAGCAGCATCAACATACTGCACCGTGACACCATGGAGAAGCTGGGCATCAAGACGAAGCAGCTCATGCCTAGTCGGACTATGTTCCATGGCATCGTACCCAGCCTGTCCTGCTCTCCAATAGGCAAGATCAAGATACACGTCCTCTTCGGGGACAAGGATCATTTCCACCGAGAGACAGTGTGGTTTGAGGTAGTGGATCTGGAGAGCCCTTACCATGCGTTGCTTGACCGACCTGCTCTGGCCAAATTCATGGTTGTACCCCACTATGCCTAGCTCAAGATGAAGATACCGAGTTCCAAAGGCATCATCACCATAGCCGGAGACTACAAGAAATCCTCCAAGTGTGCAGCAGCTAGTAGCCGGCTGGCCGAGTCCCTCGTGATTGCCGAAGAGAAGAAGATACTGGATCAAGTCGTGGCCATGGCCGGCAACCAGTCGGCCCTGTCCCCCGACCCCAAGGAGTATGATGCCCAAGGTTCATTCCAGCCGGCCAAAGAAACAAAGAAGGTACCTCTGGACCCGGAGCACCCCGAAAGGTTTGCCACCATCGGGGCGAACCTGGACAACAAATAGGAAGGCGAGCTCGTTGATTTCCTCCGTGAGAATCGGGACATCTTCGCATGGTCCCCCAAGGACATGCCAGGTGTTCCGAAGGAATTCGCCGAGCACAAGCTACACGTCCGAGAAGGTGCAAAACCAGTCAAACAGCCCCTCTACCGACTATTGGAAGAGAAGAGAAGGATTGTAGGAGAAGAGATAGCCCGGCTTCTGGCAGCCGGCTTCATTATGGAAGCTTTCTTTCCAGAGTGCCTCGCCAACCCGGTCCTCATGCTGAAGAAAAATAACAAGTGGCGCATGTGTATAGACTACACTAGCCTCAACAAGGCCTGCCCCAAAGATCCCTTCGCCCTGCCAAGGATTGATCAGGTAATAGACTCCACAGCCGGACGCGAGCTGTTGAGCTTCTTGGATGCTTACTCAGGCTACCACCAGATAAAGTTGGATCCAGCCGACCGCCTGAAGACCGCCTTCATCACACCATTCGGAGATTTTTGCTACCTGTCTATGACATTCGGCTTGAAAAATGCCGGTGCTACTTTTTAGCGTTGCATGCAGAAATGCCTCCTCAAGCAGCTCAGCAGAAATGCCCACGTCTATGTAGATGATATTGTGGTGAAGACGGAGAAGCGCAGCACCATGCTGGAAGACCTCAGAGAGACGTTTGAAAACTTGCGCCGGTTCCAGATCAAGCTCAACCCCGAGAAATACGTGTTCGGAGTACCAGCCGGCCAGCTTCTAGGCTTCCTGGTCTCCGAACGCGGCATCGAATGCAACCCGATGAAGATCAAGGCCATAGAGAGAATGGAGATTCCCACCAAGCTACGAGACGTCCAGAAGTTCACTGGATGCTTGGCTTCCCTAAACCGCTTCATCAGCCAGCTCGGAGAGAAAGCTCTCCCCCTCTACCGACTCATGAAGAAGTCCACTCACTTCGAGTGGAATGACCAAGCGAACCAAGCTTTCCACGAGCTAAAGAAGATGCTGACCACGCCGCATGTCTTAGCGGGACCGACTGAGAAAGAGCCCATGCTTCTTTACATTGCCGCCACTAGCCGGGTGGTCAGCACAGTTATCGTGGTCCAGCGACCAGAAGAAGGCCGAGCTCAGCTTGTCCAGAGGCCGGTGTATTATTTAAGCGAAGTATTATCCGCCTCGAAGCAGAACTACCCACACTACCAGAAGATGTGCTACAGTGTGTACTTCGCCGCCAAGAAGCTCAAGCCCTACTATCAAGAGCACCCCATCATGGTCGTATGTACTGCCCCGCTCGCCGAGATCATAGGCAGCCGGGATGCATCCGACTGAGTGGCAAAATGGGCCATTTAGTTGGCTCCTTACACGATCTTCTACCAGCCCCGCACCGCCATTAAGTCCCAAGCACGGGCCGACTTCCTCGTCGACTGGGCCGAAACCCAGTACCTGCCACCGGCCCCCGACTCCACTCGTTGGCGGATGCACTTCGATGGGTCCAAGATGCACACCGGCTTGGGAGCCGGCATCATCCTCACCTCTCCCAAGGGCGACAAGCTCAAGTACACATTGCAAATTCATTTTGCCGCCTCCAACAATGTGGCCGAGTATGAGGCGCTCATACACAGGCTCCGGCTAGCCAAAGAGCTCGGCATCCGCCGGATCCTATGCTATGGCGACTCGGATATGGTGGTCCAGCAGTCATCTGGCGATGGGATGCCAAGGACGAGAACATGGCGAGCTACCGCTTCCTCGTTCAGCAAATCAGTGGATATTTTGAAGGATGCGAGTTCCTTCATGTACCACAGGCCGACAACGTGCGAGCAAATGCTCTGGCACGAATAGGCTCCACCCGGCAAGCTATACCAGTCAGCGTTTCTCTCCACCGCCTCCTCAAGCCGCCTATAAAGCCGTCTCCAGAATCTGATTCCATCTTCGTGCCGCCTGACCCCGGCGCAGTCGGATCCGACTTGGGGAACTAAGCAGGCAGCTCGGGGACTTCGACAGGCGGCTTGGGAACTGTCATAGTCGCACCCGGCCCGGAAACTTCGGAACTCGGCCCCGGGGCTACTGCAGCCGGCCCGGAGACTGCATCGACACAACAGGCGGTGGCCGACTCCAACTCTTCACCACCCAGCCCACCAGCCCTAGTCACAGTAGCAGTTTTGACAGTAGAAGAAGTCACAGCTCCATCATGGGCCCAGCCCATCCTCAACTTCTTAGTAAACAGAGAGTTGCCTACTGATGAGATCTCGGCAAGACAAGTCCAACGCCGAGCCAGAGCATACACAATAGTAAACCGAGAGCTTGTTAGGCGCAGCGTCACTGGAGTCTTCCAGCGCCGTGTCGAGCCAAAGAAGGGCATAGCAATCCTCAAGGACATACACCAAGGTGAATGCAGCCACCACGCGGCCTCAAGATCACTCGTTGCCAAAGCTTTCCGCCACGGATTCTTCTGGCCAACTGCTTTGGATAACGCCAAGGAGCTAGTCAAACACTTCAAAGGGTGCCAAGTTTTCAGTTCCAAGCAACACCTGCCGGCTTCTGCACTCAAGACCATCCCCCTCACCTGGCGTTTTGCCGTTTGGGGGCTGGACATGGTGGGCCCATTCAAGACGGCACGCGGCGACATGACACATCTGCTCGTTGTTGTGGACAAATTTACCAAGTGGATTGAAGCAAAGCTGATCAAGAAGCTGAATGGGCCGATTGCCGTAACGTTCATCGCGGATATCACAACCCGGTACAGTGTACCACACAACATCATTACCGACAATGGCACAAATTTTGCAAAGGGAGCACTGGCACGTTTCTGCACAACACAAGGCATCCGGCTAGACCTAGCGTTCGTTGCCCACCCACAGTCAAATGGCCAGGTCGAGCGAGCAAACAGCCTCATCCTCTCTGGCATCAAGCCCCGACTGGTCGTGCCACTGGAGCGTTTGGCCGGCTGTTGGCTCGAGGAGCTGCCGACCGTCCTCTGGAGTTTGCGCACTACCCCAAACAAGTCAACCGGCTTCACCCCTTTCTTCCTTGTATATGGTGTTGAGGTTGTCATCCTAACTGACATCAAGTTCGACTCACCTCGGGTCACCATGTACACGGAGGCAGAGGCGAAGGAAGCACGAGAAGACGGCGTCGACCTACTGGAAGAACGCCGGCTGTTAGCCCTCAGCCGGTCCGTCATCTATCAGCAGGGTCTGCGCCGCTACCACAACCGGAAGGTCAAGCCAACATCATTCCAAGAGGGCGATCTTGTGCTCCGGCTGATCCAGCGAACAGTCGGCCGGCACAAGCTCTCGACCCCTTGGGAGGGCCCCTTCTTCATCAGCAGAGCTTTAGACAACGACTCCTACTACCTAATTGACGCGCAGAAGCCGAAGGCACGCAAGAGAGATGATTCCGTCAAGGAGTCGGAATGACCATGGAATGCCAATCTCCTCCGAAGATTTTACAGTTAAAAAGCAGTATGTACCACGCTACCTTTTGTACTAAGTATGAGACAAAGGGTCCCCCGAGGAGCACTCGGGGACTACCCTCCTTTATCTATGAATGATGAGTATCATGCCTATGATTATGTTACTACATTTGCTTTTTTCTTCCGGCACCGGGTTCGACCAGTCGGCCCGGGGACTCGCTGCCTCGAGTTATATCTAAAGTTCTGCCTGCAGTCAGACAAGTAGTGTGCCGGCACCCAAGCCCCCTCTTGTCAAAAGTCGTAGCTCGAAGAATCGACTGTCCGACTGGCAAGAGCCAAGGGCAGGAAAGGATGCCCATACGAAAAACGGCTAAGGACTAACGAACTTATATAACGCGAGCCGTCCTCCCGCCACGCCAACCGGCTACCAGAGCAGTCGGCTGGCCGGCTTCCCGTTCACCTTGCTGCAATCTAAGAAAGCTCGAGTACTTGTCTTCCCAAAAACAACCAAGTCCTTCTCTAGCCACAGACTGCAGAGCAGCTATCCGGCAGGGAAGGCGGTGGCCAAGGGAAGGCGGCAAAGGAAAAAGCCAAAAGGATGAAAAGCGAACATGAGCGGAAGCCAAACACATGCATAATTATATTTACACAAAAGACCTTCAAAAGGCCAGCATTCAACATAGTTTGAATACACCCCCAGTGGGTGGAACTGCACAAATTTAATAAAAGTTGTTCAAAAGAGTAACAAGCAGGAAAGCAAGGACAGTGGATCAGGCCAAGGGAGCGACGGGCGAGTCGGGCAGGTTGGTGGAGATGGCAGTGCCAGCTGGAGGAGTGACCGGCTGGCGAATCTCGGCATGATCATCACCTCTTGCAGGCGGCGGGCTTACACGCGCCTCGTTGCTGGAGGCACGATCAGGCTTAGGTGGGCTGGTCGCTTCACTGTCTGGCACAACGTCTTCACCATCCTCTCCCTCTTCCCCTTCGCCCTCATCGCTGGAAGCAATCTCCTCCACCGAGTCCTCACCTTCTGCCGGGTTCAGCCCGAACCACTCCTCCGGCTGAGCAACACCAGCATCATCCACCTCAGGGGCAAAGGCGCTGGTGTCGGTGTACTCGGCGATCGCCGAGGCGCGCTGGACGATAGCCGGCCGCACTGCCTCCAGCTCCTCGTCGGCCTCCTGCCACCAGGTGCTCAGCTGGTCCAAGTTCAGCCCAGGATACCAAGCTCGGACGAACTCCAGCGCCCGCCCAGCGTCGAACCGGGCCGCTGACACCTTCCAAGCCTCGAAGCGGCTGACTGCGACCTCCAGCCAGTCAGCAGTCCGACTTGGGGTGCAGGGAACCACCTCACCGGGCCAGAGGGCGGCCGGCACTTGCGCCCCAGTGTGCTGAAGACGGCAGAGCATGCGATGGGCCGGCTGCAGGCGGGCTTGAAGCGCCAGAAGCTGCTCTTCAAGTGACCGGCCGGCACCCGGTGCGATCTCGGCCCCTGCCTACCGTCGCGCATCGCGGTAGGCCTCAATGGATTGGGAGGCGGCAACAGAGTAACCAGGAAAGTAATCTACACAAAGAAGAAGGCAGTAGCACAAAATCAAAAGACGAACCAAATGGCAGGAAGCAGGCAAAGAAACGAAGAAGAAGGCGGCCTACCGTCAATTAAGTCTTCCATCCGGCTGTAGCCTTGGCTCAGCGCCTGCGTTGCCTCGGCCTAGTCCGCGGCCTCGGTCTCATATTCGGCTTTGAGGGTGGCCTCGATGTCCTGCGCCGCCTTCAGGGCCGCCTTGTGCCTCTCCTCCTGGTCAGCCAGTTTCTTGGCCAGGCGATCGCGCTCCTGAGCCAGGGCGGCGCGCTCGGCCTCCTTGGCGCAAAGGGCGGACTGGGCTCCACTTAGCTGGCCCCTCAAGTCAGCATTGGCCCCTGTAGATATGAAGAAAGAAGTCATCAGGAAAAGATCCGACCCGACTACCCAGTAGTCGGCCTGAATCTCGGGGACTACATCCAGTGGGTGCGCTGACGCACCCCCACTTGAGATAAAAGATAAAGCACTTACTCCGGCTCTCGGTCAGGTCAATGGCTTTCTAATTCAACTCCTGGGCCTGGGAGTTGAAAGCAGCTGCGTGGAGGTTGTAGTACTCCTGCAGATAAGACAAGAGACGCGAATAAGAACAAGACGGCAATCAAAGTCTACTAAGAAGTTCCAAGCCGCCTGCTCAGCAGCCGACTCAGAACTCGGGGACTACACCCACTGGGTGCGCTGACGCGCCCCCAAGGAAGAAATTAGGAGCAATCGACAAAGAGCAGGAGGACTCACCCGAATAACCGTTCGCGTCGTGAGAAACTCTTGAGTGTACTGCTTCAGCGCGGTAGGTTGGGCCTGAAGCTGGATCCGAACGTCCTGCGCCGCCACGTTCAGCACAGTCGTCCCGCCGTCCGGCATCCACCCAGACGAGCTATCGCTTGCCGCTTCCAAGTCCTGGGCCGACGAGCCGGCACCTGCGGTCTTTTGCGGCTCCAGCGCCGAAGTCGTCTTCCCCGTGCGCCGACGAGACGGCGACGAGACCACAAGGTCCGCTCCCACAGTCGGCTCGCCTCCAGTCGGCTGCACGAGTGGTGCATCAGGCCGGCCTCCTTGGCCCGTTCCAGTCGGCGGCGACGGTACCACCTCCCTCTCGATCACCGGCTGGCCGCGGCCGGCCTCCTCCGTCGGGGGCACTGGGATGTCGGGAGCCGTGACACGAAGGGGGATGACAAGCTGTAGAGGCTGGTTCTGCAGGGCCTCCGCCTCCCTCTCCGCATCTGCGGCCTCCACCTGGGCCTTGGCAGCCACGTCGGCTCGCGCCTCCGCCGACTTCTCCTCCGCCTCCTGAGCCGCCCTCCGCTCCTCCGCCTCCCGCTCCTCCCGTGCCTCCCGCGCGTTTCGCTCCGATGCCTCTAGGAGATCGGCACGAGGATCCACCCGGTAGGACCATGAGGGCTGCCTCCCAGCCGGCGGGCCGGCTACGTAAGCCGACAGATTGACGAAGTCGCCTTGCGGAGCGATGTTCTTCACGTAGAAGTAAGATTTCTGCCAGAGCTTCACCGACTGGATCAGCGGGATGGCCGGAAATGGATTGTTGTCGCTCGTCCTCCGCATGGCGATGAACGCCCTGCAAGGGGCGGGCACACCCGCGACGACAGTGCCAAGCTTGCAGTGGAAGAATTCCTCCAGAGTTCGAGGGTGGGGAGGACGCCAAGAAAGCCCTCGCACAGGGCGACGAAGGCCGACAGCAGCATCACCACGTTTGGAGTGAGGTGATGCGGCTGGAGATGATAAAACTCGAGGAAGGAGCGGAAGAACCCGCTCGCCGGCAGGCCGAAGCCGCGCAGGCAATGCGGGCGGAAGATTACCCGCTCGTCCTCCTCCGGTGCCGGCGAGATCTCCCTCTCCGGCGCGAGACGTACCTGCACGTAGTTCGTGCCTGGCAGCCGCCGCGTTCGGCGGAGGAAATCGACGTGGTCGTCATGGACGTTGGAGCCATCCCTGGAGCTCGACAGCGCCATGGGGGCGGCGCGGCGACGAGAAAGGCGCGGCGGCGGGGAGCGCGTGACCCTGTTGTGGCTGAGCAACGGCGAGCCAAGAAGATTGGCAGGACAACCGAGCGGTCGCGGGTAGCTGTGGCGACGGAGAGGAGGAAGAAGAAGAAGAAGAAGGAAGGGGCGGAGCTAGGGCGAGCGTGCGAGCTTTTGCTGCTCCCCCTCCCCCCCTACTTATAGCCTCGTGCGGCGAAGCCGAGGATGCGAGGCGTGGTGGGACGTGGGATTAACTGCGCCCACTCCCCCACACCCTGCAATTATGGCGCCTTAGCGGCGTCCAGTAACCGCCGCTGGGAGGCGCGCGGTCCATCAGGGCCGCAGAAGATCCGCGCGTGGACCGGGGCCCGGTAGTGGCGGGCCCCGGACTGCGGCGGCGTCCCGTCGCGCGCGTGGGCTGGCAGGCCCTTCGGGGCGTTGGGTGCCATGTGGCGCGCTGGCGGCAGGCGGACAGCTCGCAGCCTGACTCGCGCGCCGCCCGATTCCCGCCTTCAAGCTTCGAAACCCTCCAGAAGACGGCGCATCTAATCAAAGTCGGCTCCCAGTTTCCGGCTCCTCAAGATAGGAAGCTGATTGAGCTTCTTGTCTCTTTTCTGCCTCGGAGCCCAACCAGCTTCGGGGACTACTGTCGGAGTAAATGGCCACGGGTAGCCTAGCCGGCTCCCCCTGGCTCTTCAGAAAAATCATAGGCCGATCGAGCCTTCAAGCATCCAAGACATGGGGCCACCTTCCCCTAGCTGGCTACCTCTCAGGCCGGCTGCACGAAGGCGGCCCCGCCCTAAAATCATCATGAAGAAAACCACGAGAGGGCTGGCTCCAAGAAGCCGGCCACGAGAAGGCCGACTCCAAGAAGCCGGCCCCCCAGCAGGCGGCCGAGATCGTGCCCTCAGAGTTTGCACCCACTTAACGGCGATGAGACGGGGCGTGGCTACTGTGAAGCCTGCCACCCCCGAATCCCGAAACGTGCATGGCCACAGTGCGTCGTGCGGGGTGGCCATCACCCGTCCGGCGCGGCACTGTTGCCATGTTGACCATGACATCACCCACGGCGAGCTGTCAGTACAACCCGTGGGTGGCGGGCCCCCTCAGCCAGGGAGACGCCTAAAGGCGGCCAGGCCTCTCCCAGTCGGCCTGGGGTATGGC
This sequence comes from Triticum monococcum, assembly GCA_034509565.1. Classification (NCBI taxonomy): domain Eukaryota; kingdom Viridiplantae; phylum Streptophyta; class Magnoliopsida; order Poales; family Poaceae; genus Triticum; species Triticum monococcum. The sequence goes on from CM067845.1 coordinate 446,587,664, forward strand.
CGGCTCCCAATAGCCGGCTAATTCACTCCCTCGAAGGAGGCGCCTCATTAAGGAAATAAGACGAGGTAAGGCTACAGCGATAAGCCGCCCAACAGCAACACTGTAGCCATGCTAACCACGACAAAGCCCTCATCACCAAAGGCGAGGCAACAGTAACCACTCTGACAAGACCCCCGAGCGGTGGGACCGGCCTATCGATCAGAAGGCCGGCAGCCGGCAGGGTCCACCAGTCGGCGGGCCCCATCGGTCAGCGGAGAAGCCGGCGAGCGCAGACACAGACGGCTAGGGCCCGCGCCCAGCCGGATTACCATTGTACCCCTGGGGGGTAGGCCTATATAAACCCCCCAGGGCACCCATGCAAGGGATCCCCTTTTTTGGTAGTTCTAGACACCACATCAAGAGGAGAGGCGGGCTAGCCTTGCCCTTCTTCATCCTTTCACCGAACAGCTCAAGGAGCCTCTTGTAGTTACTTGTTGATCTAGTGACCATGCAGAGACCCCGCAGAGCAGCAGCAGGGGTGTTATCTCCACGGAGAGCCCTGAAGCTGGGTAAGATCCGCCGGCGTGCATGTCTTCGCCTTATCCCGTTTCCAGGCACCGGCGATGTTTTATTGGCTCCCACAATGATAAGCCACTTGTTGGCATATGTCGCACCAACCACCCAACAAAATGTGATGATCTATTTTCCATGCTTAGATGAATAACAAAGCCATAAATGTTGCACACAAGTAAGATGAGGGTACAACCTATCTGGTTGCCATCCATAGGAGTGAGCATCATGTGCTGACTTGTCGATGGCCCTGCAGTTGTTGTGGCTGTGCATGTCGGGCACGCGCATTCGATGCAGGGAACTGTTGAGTGGGGACTATAGCTCCCTTCTGGTGTATGCTTCCCTTGTTGGAGCAGCTGCGGTGAGTTGGAAGACGGTGTGTCTGAAGATGCAGATAACGCATAATGTTAAGAATGACATATCTCTTTGATATGAAGAAATACACTAAGAGATCAACAACAAGGTACGAGAGTCATCACACGTCTATTGACTGAATACTAAATTGCGGTCACACGATTTTATTTTATTTTGGTACTATCCAATCTACGCCGGATGGCTGGCCATCTTGTGCCTCCCGACTGACACTGTTCGGAATCTTCCCCGAAGAGCCAGCGACCAACGGCAGACCAGCCTGCCTCCGCCGTCCGTGGCCCCGGCCAAAACCCCGCTCCCCGCCCCACCGCACTGCCGTGGTTGCGCCGCCCCCGGGCCAATTCATAAAGACTCCCCGTCATCCAGATCCGACGGCGACAGTACCTTCAACCCACGCAATTCTAAAAGATATCCATCTAAGCGCTGCTTCCTCGGCGAACTTGCGTCCCTGCACCCTTACGTTAGACACCAGCCAACCGGCAGCCTAGGAGCTCCGCTGCCTTGAGGGGTACTGCTTCCCATTGCAAATCGATTGGCCCAGAATAAAAATTCAGACAAGTGACGCCTAAATGAAGTGATTTTAGATGAGGGTGTGACCTATCTGGCGGCATGGTGAAGTAGGCAGGTCCAGCTGCCGAGTCGGTGAGGCCGGTGCGGTTGCGGTGGCGACCGGCGGCAGGGAAAGAGCGATGTCGCGACGGTCGACGGCTACGCCGAAGCAGCGCCAGGACTCTGAACGGATATGAAGTTGGAGCCGCTCCGGCGCCGTGAACAACGGCGGGGGTGAATTGGCTCCGATACGTTTCATGCGGCCGTCGTCGAGGCAACACCAGCAGCACGGAGTAAGAGGCACATGGCCCAGTGCACGACGGCACATGGACAACGTCTCTGGCATTAGGGAGGAGGGCGGCTGTGAAATTGGTGCGGTTGGGGGAGCCATGGAGGTGGGGCTGAGGTTTCGCGGCTCGGAAGAAGGGAGCTTCCCGGGGAGAAGGTGATTTGGCGCCCACGAGGTATGAATGGGGGCGGGCGGGGGAAATTGGGAGGGGAGTGGAACCATGTCTTACAGACGCATTTGTCTGAAATGTGAGGGGGAGTTACAGTTCTACCCTTCCCTATAGGCTTCTCGGCTTGGGTCTGTGTACTGAGGGTCGGGGATAGTAGAGTAACTTTGCTTCTCTGGGCGGGAGCGATTTCGGGCGAGGAGGGCGTGTTTTGAACTATAGTGGGCGCGAGCAATTTTGGGCGAGGAGAGCGTGTTTTGAAATAGTGGGCGCGAGCTATTTCGGGCGAGGAGAGCGTGTTTTGCCGACCATTGTTTATGAATTATTCGGCACATGTCATTTCGGCCGAGGAGAAGGCGCGCTTGGATGAAGTTACGAACCTACCTTCGATGTACAACGGGCCAATTGATGCGTGTCCCACATAGGACGGTAATTTCACGTCTCCCATTTATTTGCTCGGGCGAATTCCACCGAGCAGAGAGGATGCTTAACGGTTCATTCAAATTTTTGGAGAACGAGCATCCACGTCTACCTTACCAAGTCGATTCGGATCGAATTTTGAAATATTAGCTTTCCACTTCTTTTTTAGATGGAGAGATGATGCTCGGGAGTAATGTGTTTTTACATGCTCGTTGCTAGCGATTTACTATATGACAAATAGTTGACCCACTCAAAAATGCGAATCAAACCCAAAATGAAATATCTCGATTCAATGAAATAGCTTGTTTAGTAGGTCAAAATGGTGAACTAAATCCAAAATTGAACACCTCAATCGAGTAGCATGTTGTACAGTATTATAGTACTCCATGAACATGTTGAAAGTCAAATTAATGAACTTGTTTGATATACGCATATATCCGTTCATGTGAGGATTGCAGACAACATATTCTCCAATTTAAATATTTGAATGCAAGTTTATATCGAAACATGGTTTATATCAGTCTTTGATGCATAAAACGCGACCTCCCCCTCTCCCGGACTCATGTTCTCTCTCTCTCTATCTCTCTCTCTCTCGCCGACAATGTTCAATTCTATCGCACACATCCGACACAAAAACCTTGTTCGTCCCTCTCCCTCCCTCTCTCTCTCTCTCTCTCTCTTTGTGTGTGTGTGGGGGGGTCTTTCCAGTTAGCATGCATATATACACCATCTATAGGTCTCGCTCGCACACTATGTATGATACTCTAGCTAGCCGAAGCTAGATATCTTGGGTGCACTCACCGTACACACACAGATTCCTTGGCTCTTTGCCTGTAACTCTCTCATGCACCACTATGTCGTCTCGGAGCTCTTCCCCCCTCTCTCAAACTCTCCATCCACCTGAGTCACACATACACATGCATATCTCACTCGCACTCGATAGGCCCATCTAAAACTCTATCTCTCCCCCTCGTTCTCTCTCCATCTCACACGCGCACACACACAATCTCATGCCCAGCTAGCCAAGTATGATGGTCTCTCACTCAATTGTAGGCACACGTAGTCCCACCTATATGTATATGACTAACTAATCTTACTCTCCATCACAAACATGCGCATGGTCTATCTCTATTTCTCTCGGGGCATCTTTCTATCGCGCACGCACTCCCTCGATCTCCCACCCATATAGTCCCCTCACGATCTCGACGGGATCTCTCTATCACAAACACACCCTCTCTCCCTCCCCATGCGTCCATGCCATCCATGTGTCCCTCTCGACCTTTGTTCCTTGTTGGCCACACCTCTATTGGACATGTGCTACATGGGTGTCTCTCTCCGTTGCAAACAATAACACACTAGCTATCTTCGTGTATCTCCTCGCCTCGCTTTTCCATCTCGGAGATGCATGCGTGATATGTTCGCATAAGAAATGAAAAAACACACGCTCTCTCTCTAATTTATCATTTGTTGTCACTTTCTCTTTCACACACATACTCTTTTTGCACACTTACTCATTCTCCTTCACACGCACTTGATCTGTCTCGACAGAGGCACTCTCCTCGGTCCATAGCATATAGATTTATTGAAAAGTCAAACATCACAAAGTTTGACCATGTACATGGAGAAAAAGAATTACATCTAGTACGGCAAATATATACCATTAGATTCACTATGAGATGTAGTTTTGTATGATGTATCTTTGGTATTGTAGATATAAATAACATTTGCGTAAACCTGATCAAAGTTTCCAAAGTTTGACTTCTAAAAAATTTACATGCACTGCATTATCGAGCGGATGGAATATCTCTTTCCCCCTCTCAGCTATCTGACACGCCACTCAACCTTATCGGGGCTCCTCAATCTCTCTCAAACTTTATTGGTCAGTTTGGTTCGTGACCTGACCCTCATGCCTTGATGGCCGGTACCACCTGGTGTGGACGTGAGATGTAAAATATTTTTGCCTGGCCAGTCTTGTGTGGTGCTGAAGCGTTTGGTTCATGCCTGGGCCAGGCAAAGCATCAACGTCCCATCAATCAATCCATGCATCAATTATTTAATGCTAATATCCATCCATGTTGCTGTTAGTCTCGTGGCCACATGACCAGGCACGACCAGGCGTTCGAAATCGGTTGCCTGGGCCAGGCTACTTGCAGTGTATGGAGTTCAGCCAGGCTAATTAAAGTGCAAGGGAACCCAGGCCAGGCGGGCTTTCTTTTTCACAGGGTAGCAACCAAACAAGCGTGCATGAAATCTAGCCACAACCCCAGGCCAGGCAAAAGATGCTAAGGACGCAAGCCAAACTGGCCTTATATCTCCCTGGTTCACACATACACATGTCTCTCTCGTGCTATACATATAGACCCATCCAACACTCTCCGCCCTTGTTCTCTCTCCATGTGACACACACCCCCTCAGTACCATAATCCCTCAATCCATCATAGGCGCAAGCACTCCCCCCTCCTAAGTATGATTATCTCTTACTAGCCATCAGGAACACCCGTATTGTCTCCTTCCATCCATACGTCTATCTCGATATCTCTCGGGGCATCTTCTATCGCGCACACACCTTGTCACTCGATCTCCCACCCATGTAGTCCCATCACGATCTCTAGGGGATCTCTCTATGACAAACATACACTCTCTCCTCCCCATGTCTGCATTTTCTACGTACATCTCTCTCGACCTCTCTCCCTTGTTTGTCAGACCCCTCTTGGCCACGTGCTAGGGGTCTTGCTCTCTTGGTTCCAAACAACCACACACTATCTCCTCACCATGCCTCCGTTGTCGAAGATGCATGTGTGGTATGTTTGCATAAGACACGCACGCTTTTCTCTACTTTTATCATGTGTTGTCCATGTCTCTTTCACAAACGCACACACACTTTTTTCACTCACTCACTCACTCTCTCTCTCTCTCTCTCTCTCTTGTTAAGGACTCTGTCACGTCCATAAGCATATGGATGTTTTGAGAAGTCAAACCCCAGAAACGTTTGACCAGGTATATGTGGAGAAAAACATTTACATCTGGAACGATCATTAGATTCATCACAACATGTACTTACTTCATACTATCATTTATCTTTGGTATGTAGATATAAGTAATTTCTTTATAAACATGGTCAAAGTTTCAAAAGTTTGACTTAAAAAATGTTGGAACTACATTATCGAATGGAGGGAGTAGCTCTTTCTCTCTCTGTGCTATCTCTCACAGGCCTGCCCTCTCACTCGAACTCTCTATACTGACGGATTATGTGCTCACTGTGTCAGCGTATAGCTCCGTATATTGTTTAGTTGACCGGTCAACCAATCCACATGCTGCCTTGTCAGCTCGTCTTCTGTATCTTCATGTGATGGCCCATGTGGTAGTGGGTGAAAATAAGTAAACTAGAGGCCCATCTGACACGCGGTGAAGTAAACAAAGTTGAAACCACTCGGGGTAGCACCCCGCATGCTAGTAAGTTGAAACCAAATTACGATGACAAGTGTAGTGTTCAAAACTGCATCTACGCACTGCACCGAAAGAAATGTTTTTAGTATTTTTTCTCACGTGATCACCTGCATCATTTTTATGTTGTACTACTATAGTAGCCTAGGCTAGTCATAGTGGAAAGTAACTTAGACTACTCCAGTAACTCTATGGTTACCCTAAGAGCAAGTACTACCTCCGTCCTGGTTTACTCTTCCAATTTTGTAGTATCAAAATTTGACCATAGACTTAACTGACAAAATGTTAATGCATGTCACTAAGAACTATATGGTTGGATTCGTATTTGAACATAATTTCAAATGGTGTAATTTTTAGTGACATGCATTGGCATTTTCTTAGGTAAATCTATGGTCAAAATTTTATACTAAATATGAGGTAGTATTACAAAAGTGGGATATGTAGGCCAAAACATGTGCCAAATTCACTTGTGATACATTTGGCATCGATGCCCCTCTATTGCTCACCTAGTGTCCCAATCTCGATCACCTACTTTGCTCGGGTGCCAAATTAACTCGCGTAATGGAAAAACACCATGTGGGAGAGAGAGAGAGAGAGACAGGACTGAGGCAATAAAAAACACTTGTTTGGGAGAGTGAGAGGCTGGTGTAGTTGGTTTGATTGATTTGTTTATACATGTGGGTCTGTGTGCACAGCGGTGCCAACTCTCTCACATCGCGAGAGCGGTGCCAAAATCTTTTGATTTGACATTGATGCGTGTTATGTGGCATACTTTTGCGAAATATGGCATCGGCCACATAGTGGAAGGCAACAAATGCCCAAGCTCTTCACGTGCTCCTAGTTAAATGAGAGGAAACAGAGAGAGAGAGAGAGAGAGAGAGAGAGAGAGAGTGAAAAATATCACTAGCCAGCCAAACCTATCGTATGAGCGAATGATATTGGTACCTCTTGATGACACGGCAATCTTATGCAGCCAGCTGCTCCAATATGTTCTCTTCTTTTGCAGATAAAAAAAGACCCGAAAGTGAAAAATGTGCTGCACTATAACAATCTCATCGAATGCCTTGATCTCCATCTTATAGAAATTGATTTGATCGACTACCGAGGTAGCACATCTGAGATTAAATTGGCCAAATTCTTTGTTCTGGAGGCAAGTGTGCTCAAGGTAATGAGGTTTGGCGTTCTCTGGCGCAACAATGAATGGCGTGCTAATCACCGCAAGCGTCTAAGCCTAAATGACAAAGTCTCCGCAGAAGCTGAATTTGTTTTTGAAACATCAAGTGGCCAGAGACTCGAAAACTTATTTGCCCATTAGTGACTTGTCAGGGCGGCGGATTTTAGTTTGTACTATAATGCTACATCCACCTAAAGTAACAAAAGTTCTTACGTAAACTTCCTAGTAATTCCCTCTTCGTAGGTGCAGCATTACTCCTAACATTTGTAATATCAGTTTGAAACTTATAATATTGCCATGTCCTATTCCGGCGTTTTCAAAATCCTGTGAATCAAACAGGTCCTGAGTTGGTGATGATGTTGTGCCTCCCATCTTTCACCAATAGCCGTCGGATCTAGATCTGACGCATACAAACCAAGCTTCTCCATTTTTGCAAAAAGATGCCCGCACTTGTTCCCTATTTACAAACAACTCCTTGTCTCTCACAATCAGCCTCATCTCCTCCCCACCACATCTAGGAGTAGAAGGTCATGGAAAAATATGGCGCGATGGCCGCTGCCGGAGCCGTCCACCCCCAATCTTGGTGTTCCGTGCAATGCACGGGCATCTATGCATGGGAAATTATGTCGAACATGGCTAGTTGTAAGCAGGCTAGCTCTACAGCCATGATGATAGTGACTGCAGACGGTGTGGTTGACTATGGTATGCCGAACACGGCACCTATACTTAGGTGTCATCTCTGGCGCAGGGTCTTGTCACTTCACTGTGAGGAGCAGCATGTAATAATTTGACCAACGGGTAGTACAGTGCTAGTACTCCTACTACTACATTGGTAGTACTCCTACTACTACATTGGTAGTACTACTACTAGTACTAGTAGCACCACCGTCTGGATTTAGGAGTACTACCACGTCTATCTGGATTTTAGTATTTGACTAGCAATATCTAGTAATGCATGTCACCAAAAATGTACTACTCCCTCTGTAAATAAATACATGGTGTTTTATTCCTATCGGCGAGAGAACTTAATTTTTTTTGCTACTCTTAACTGAGTACTAATAGGATTACATGCAATGAACTAAACACTGCATGTCATCTTTGGTAGTCTCAAGTCATTGAAAGCATGCACGACCCACATCTCTCATTGGTTGATATGTCACGAAATAAGAAACAAGGAGGGAGTTAATGCACCATGCCTAAGTATTTTGGGATTATTTGGTTTTTGTAAGGTGACTTACACAACATTTTTGTTTACATGCATTAACATTTTATTAATTAAATCAAAGGTCAAAACTTGGCGCAAAATGCAAAGGGGACCAATAAACCAGTAAACATTAAAATTCTCTCATTTGGCCCCAACAAGAGGTCCGGTGAGGTGACTATACTGCACCGGCACGGAGGGGGACGCAGCTTCATTGACTTACGGCAACTGCCTTTGGGTGAATGACACGTGGCCACAGGGGGTGGCTGGCCCACCTATCATATAGCCAAAGGCAGGTGAAGTAGAGGGCCGAGGAGTAGTACGAAATCCTACGCACCTACACACGCTAACCAAGGGCTGAGTGATCACTCGAATCGCAAGATTAGTTGACTAGAAGCTACACTAGACCCATGGAGGCAATGAGCGCGAGCATCAGCCGGCTGTGCCAGATGGTCCATGACGCCGGCCTGCAGCCCGGCACCGAGGAACGTCTCCATGTAGTATTGCTTGAGGCTGCCAGGGCGAGGGGCCACTTGGACGACAGCTTCGTCTCCTTGTTCGACGAGGTCCTCGTCGGTTTCCTCGACAAGTTCACCGTCGTCAAGAAGCTTGCGGGTGACTTTGACGTAAGCCTCCAGCCGACTTGCCCAGGCTCTGCGATGCCCGCCACCCTCAATGGCCACTATGGTAACAACCTCTTCGATGCACTGGTGGCTCTGCGACTGCCCGCCATTGCGCCGGAGAGTGTCCACCTCGAGGTCGCGCTCACCGCGCAGCGCCTGGCGCAGCAAGACACCATCGACATAATCACCCACGTCTACGTGCAAATCGTCCACAAGGACTACTACATGCAAGAGGAGGACGATAGGACGCTGGCCTTCTTGGAGCGCATGGCAACCTTGGACGGCACTGTTCAGAAGCACGTTGAGCTCGCCGCCAACGCCGCTGCTCCTCACGCGTCGCTTGGTGACCCGGCGCACTAAGGCATGAGGATGTCATTGAATGTTGATGGATCTATATGTATTTTTATCTTTTCGTCAAATCCATGTAGTAGTATATGATACTACAGTAATTATCTTACCTTTCGCATCAACTTCATAATTTTTGTACGTACTCCATGCATGAATGGCGCCATAACCAAACTTCTCATTAATCTAGGAAAAATCGTTATTTTCTATCTATCGGTCGCGCCATGGGGCAGAACCAAATTTTACAAGTTACGATTTCAAAAGGAAAAGCCTGTCATGTTCGCATCGCACCCCCACATGGTTGGTCCGGCACGCCGCTCAAGCGGGAATGCGTGCGGTGTTGCATTTTCACTTACAAGTGGGACCGCAGTTGAGCAAACCGACTATCGGCAAACCCCCACCCCGCCCACCGTGCGATGGCTGAGAAAACAGGAGGGAGAAGAAATGGCTGTAGCATGGACTCCAAGAAAATTGGTGTCGGATGGGACTCGTGTGGGTGGCGTGTGCCGTACTGCTAAACGTGAATGCTAGTTATGGCCCATGCCACCCCACTATATCGAGCCTATGTCGAGGTACATAGAACAAATTTCCTGCAGTCCGTGCTAAGCCCTCCTCTATCTCTCTTCTCAGCCAGCCAGTGGACACGCGGAGCCCATCGTCTATTTGCTCACATGCGGCCCCACATGTCAGTGAAAACGCAAGAGGACCCACTGAACCTACACATCTTTCACCTCGACGTGTTGGTGATGAAAAACAAATCCAATAAAGATCTTCAGTGGCCGCTTTTGGTGTTACTCAAGAGTAGTAAGATTCTATTTACAGTTTAACCCAAGATGCACATCTCGTGGCTTCAACTACCACTCTATTTTCTTTCATGGCACGACCTGGATGCTGGATGTCCCACGTGTCGGCAAAAGGAGGAAGAACCCGACCAATTCTTCGGTTCTGCTCTCGGATTAGACTAGTTGTGCTAACTTAAAAATTTTATTGTGTACTCCCTCCGTTCCAAAATACTTGACTTCCATTTGTCCAAAAATGGATGCACCTATATACTAAGACATGTCTAGATACATATATATTTTGACAAATAGAAGGCATGTATTGTGCAACGGAGGGAGTAGAATGGATGCAAGTTTTTGTATTGGGAAGAAGAGTACATCCATATATTGATAGAGCACAATTTAGTAGATGTTCTATCACTTTTAGCTAGCACAGACGCAAGATCGAGCCTCCGCGGATCAACAATGAATGCATCAAGAAGGCACTAATCCAACTTACAGGAGTAGTAAAATGTATTCTTGTGGTTCTTGTTTTCTTTGGTCTTGCTTTTCTAGTCAAAATTATCGTTGGAGTTCGTGCAAAACGGAGGTGTGTTTGGGGTCGTGCTTTGGAGTTGGCCTTACAAGTGGGACCGCAGTTAAGGAAACCGACTATCGGCAAACCCCCACCTCGCCTGCCGCGCGATGGCTGAAGTTAGAGAAACGACGAGGTTGAAGAGATTGCTCTAGCACAGACTCTAAGAAATAATATGGTGTTAGATGGATGTCGTGGTGGTGGCGTGTGCCGTACTCCTGGACGTGAATGCTTGTTCTGGCCCATGCCACCCTACTACTCCTACTACTTACTCCTACTATATAGTACTAGTATCGAGGATTCGAGGTGCTGGTTACGTACAGTGAACACATTAACATATGGCTACAATAAAAACACCCGCCCGACGAGCGAAGCATGTGAAGCTAGTACAAATTTAGAGAAGCGACTCGAAAGCCATTCATAAATTTAGTAAGTTTATCACACGCATATCATTTTATTACATACAACAGGTCATCAACCCACATCGACAACGAGGATACATTATAAATACTAAAGTTTTCGCCACACAACAAATAACAAGCAATGAAATGAACTTCAACTCAACCATTCCTCGGTGTTGGAAACGCTTTCTTTGAACAACAAGTGATTCTCTGGGACAAGCCATCGATTGTTGATCTGGAAACCAACGCAGGACTGATCATCCAGGCTGAAGCGGCCTACTATATCAGTACCAGGGTAGGGAACCGCCCGAATGTCCGAGGTATAGACACAGTTGCTTCTCGTAAATGGTACTGTTAACGTTGTGTCAACAACAGTTGGATTGCCTTTCACCATCATCGGATAGTTTTGTCCAAGGAAGAGTGAGTTTTCTCCAAGACTATCAATTCTGTACCAGGGAGAAGGAGTTGGCGCTAGCACACTACTATCCATCCCGAATACCATGCAACGGGTGTTGGAATAGGTCCGGAGAGTGCGACCATGGGAGATACACCTACTTCCTTAGTAGTAACATCATCAGTGGGCTGTATACACACAAGAAGAGGTGATCCATCAGAATTAGTTGCCAGGCGCCACTGAGTATATGGGTTCTGCTCGTCCTCATGCTCGTGATCATCACCATCGTCGTCTCCCCCTTAGTTATAAAATTTTTCAAGTATAGGTGGTGGGATGTTCACAGGACCTTGGAAACACAAGAAGAAGGTTAATTAGTAAAGGGAAACTTGCTAACCCGCATGCATGTGGATGAAACAATTATAATTATGGTGGAAGACAAACATACCGAAACTACGAGGATCCCATTCAAAAATAGTGCCACAAGTGGTGGCAGCAAACACAAGGCCCTCATATTGAATTGCATCACAGTACTCATCCGTGTACAGAAACTGATTTTTGAGCAATATCCATCGAGTCGAACCACGAAGGACAACAACAAGCTTGTCGAAGATAGCAACAACTTGATAGTTGTTGTAATTCCAAGAGAGGTTGGGAACTCGACAAATTGCTATCTTCTGTAGAAGACAGTCACCATGATCGTATTTGAACATGCGTACAACACCGGTGTGCTCAACCTCTGGGCAGTCTGCTGAGATTTTTGGAAGTGGAACCCGGTCACGGGTGTACACATTCACAAGTTCCCATTCGTAGTTGGACCCAATGTAAACAACCCAATCTCCATTTGCGCCCGCCCAAGCCTTGCCCTCAAGCGATGGCATCTTAACGTCATACGTATCATTATCAAGCGGCATCAACTGGCATAGGGCGAGGCCTCCATCGTGCCGGCGCCAGTCATCAGGGTCATGGAAAAGAAGATAGGGGAGATCAAACCGCTCCTTGACTCTTGGGTTCTTTGTAATGATGTTATTAGTTGAGTCGAGAATGGGCTTGAACGAACCTACCATGCTAGCCGAGGTGATGACGTCGCACCGATCAATGAGTTCCTCCACCACGTCAACTTTTAGATAGGGGCAAGAATAATGGGGTCGTTTCCGGCCTATTCCCTCCATGGAGAAGACGATCGAACAATGGCAGAAGAAAGGGTGAAGGGCCGAAGGAAAGTGGAGGAGGGAGAGGAAGAGCGTGCGACAGCAGTTGCAAATCGAGAGGGAAAGGCGAAGAGTCGGTGGACGGTTGCGAGTTTGCCACAGTTCACGAAGAGGCGCCCCGGCCTACACGTCTGTTCGGAAATACTCCTACTACTCGCCGTCGTCTCACTGATATGTTGGAACGGGACCACATGTCAACGAAACATGGTGTGTAATTTCTTGTGCAAAATGCGATCTGGCCGCGTTGGCCCGAGGTGCCGCATTAGTTATCGACCTTTATTTTTTTAATGGCGTGCCGATCAGATTTGAAGCACGACTAACTGGTACTGTATGCAGAGAAAATATAAACTACTCTACCACTACTCCACCTCTAGTACTAGTAGTATAAAAAAGATATATAGGCTGGAGCTTGAGCGCTTTCTTGCTAAGGGCCGCCCACTTGCTTCTCACACTACCACCCTCTCTCCAGATCTAAAAAAGACGGCCCATGTCTCCTTCCTCACCGGTGGTCACAGATCCGCTGGGGAAGAAAAGGACGTGCAGTGTTGACGCACTCGTCGTCGGCGAGCGAGGTCATGCAAAGACGACAAGGCCGTCCTCTCAGAGCTAGCTCCCGCGCGGGATGGCCTCCATCCCCAAGCTTGTTGCCGTAGTGTGTGCGGAGGACGACGACCACGAGCGAAGCCACTTCCCGCCGACCCTCAGGTATGCTACCTCTTTTCGAACCATAACCTTGTTCTATTTCCCCATCTGCCATGTCGTTGCATGTGGATCTTTTTCCACTCCACCATCTTCCCAATTTGCCATCCTTTGCTCTGCTGGCCACGCAGACGAAAACCATAATTTGCACTATTAAAGGAAACCCTACTTCATGCAGACTAATCCATGTCTGGGTTGAATAAGGAAAGGAAGGGAGACTGTACTGTCCAAGAGAGTAGGCATCGAACCCGCATCTAGGTTGAAAAGGGGAAAATCAGTAGCTAAGGAATGAGTCTCGTGTCTCTTGGTTGAAGAAGGGTAGAAAGGCATGACAATGCAATAGAGAATGACCAGGTCGATCGGTTTGTTGTCCTCGCATAGGAAAAAGGTGGCTAAAGAGAACAAAAATGGGACGTAATCCACATATGCTGCCTGGATATTTGTTGCTCTGGGCAACCATACCCCCCTCACCACTCTGCGTCCGTGGAGGTACATCATACTGGTGCGCCCACTGTCTGAATGGGCCGCCCATGCTCTTATTGCCACTTTTTTGCTGTTAGTATAACGCCAGCAGTCAAGTCAAGCAATGCTACTACTAAAGTGATGCCACATTTAACTAATGCCGCTCTCAGTCTAATGCCACCCATAAATTTAAGCAATGCCATTTAATGCCACTGGATTATTTCAGGGTTAGCTGTTGATTGTGGTTGTATTAAAGATTTTTTAGCTAAGTCATTCTAATGCTGTTGCACAGCCAGTATACCAACGATGAAACTTGTTACTACCTTCAGATTTTTGCACTGTTAATGCTTATAGATTACATAACTCACTTTCATGAGATAAGTTAATTTTTTTGTATAGTGTCAACAAAATGCCAAGGCGCTGATGTCATTTTATTTTGGTTAAACTACACAGACAATTATGAAGACAAGAGGAAAGGTCAAGAGTGGGCACCTCCTCCGGCTGTTCTCTTGAGGAGGTCTGTATGTTTGTCTCTAATGCCTGTCGACTACATACCTTTTGTAATGTTAAGTCATTTCCTTTTGTACAGTGTCACTGAATTGTCAAGGCGGTGATGGCATTTTATTTTAGTAGAACTGCACAAAATTTGCTTAAAAGAAGAGGAAAGGTCAGGAATGGCTCACTTTTCCAGAAAAAACTATGTATGCCTTCCTGACATTAGCCACTGTTGCTTTATTTATTCCTTCAAATAGGTGGTTAGAAATAGTCTTCCTACCTTTTCCCATTAAGAGATTGGAATGCTTATATTTGTGAGTCTATGCTTCAGCTAGTGCCACTTTTAGAGTAATCACACTTTCAATATCTATGCAAACAGGGATGCTCGATTTTAGTGGAACTGCACAAAAAGTCCAACTGGTTCAACATTAGGAGCATGTTTTTTTCCAAACCTTTATATCCAATTGATGGCACTATGAGTTGTTCATTATGAAGGTACATGGTTTGCTACTATCTTGCTACTCTTTTTGTACTGTCATTAGATAGTAATACTGGTGGTTTGCATGTGAATTTATTGGCAGGGTGGACCTACATTGGAGGTGCAGGAGAGGATTCAATGATTGGATGCTCAATTTCGGTTGTATCGATTTCACCTCTTCCATCACTGCGAACATGGATATCCTTGGTCTGATGAAGAATAGGTGCTATATTTCTGCCCTGAACCAGCAAATCAATTCAGTATGAAATTGTCCAGGGCAAAACATAACTGTATCAGATTGTCCAGTGCAGAACATGATAGATGCTAAGCGGAAGAGACATGTTTAAACCGAAAATACAAGGTGTGGTATATGTTTACTAGCTGCTTGATATTTGTGCAGACAGAGATGTCTGCCCATTGCTATTTGGCAAACAAACAAAGTGCCCACAATTTTGGTTGAACTGCACAAGAGAATAGTATAGTCACTGCATGCAGTGCCATTTGAAAATAGACACAGAAAGATTGGATAGTCACTTCATGGACTGCAGAAAAGTAGTATTGTACTATTTATTGGCCAACACTAGGTGCTTCATTGCTTTGGTCTGATTATACAATGGGCATCATTTTGCCTAAGTTAAAGTTTGTATTCCGAAAATAGTCTCGCCGTGTGATCAAGAGAAGACCAAATCATATTGCAGTGGATGTTCCTCCATCATGTGTGGTTCATTCTCATGGTTCCAGCTATTGGTGAAACCACTTACGTTTGCAAGAGGAATTGTAGACTTCACAAACAAATTTGTCTTTCAGTCTGTACTGAATGTTGGCCAAGAGAAGCATCCATGTTAGTAGGAAGAACATGTGTTTTTTTCTAGATCTTTGCTTTTGGAGCTACATATTTGTATATGATCTTTGAATCATTGAGATGCATTAACATGTTGATCTTATGTATGGGAATCGTACTAGTTAGTTTTTGTTGCGACGCAAGATCCGAAGTGGCTGATGTTTGCTTTTGGAGCTACATATTTGTATATGATCTGTGAATCATTGAGATGCATTAACAGTTACTTATTTCTGTTCGCTCAGTGTTTACAAGTTACTGATCGATCACTAGCTAGCCTACAAATGCGCTCCTGGCAGTTTTATTTGCGACGCAAGGTGAGAAGTGGTAGTTTTTTGAATAAAAATGCCTACCTCTGAAGAAACTGACAGGCTACACTATTGATCCTACACGAATAAAAATGCCTACATCTGAAGAAACTGACAAGCTACACTATCGATCCTACACGGATAAATAGCGGATCACGCACGTACTACCTCCTTTCCGGTTTGCAGGGCTCAATTCAAGAAACAACCTACTTGATCCTACACGAATAAATAGCGGATCATGCACGTACTAGTACCTCCTTTCCGGTTTGCAGGGCTTAATTCAAACCTCTCACCAACCAAGGTGCTCCTTTCGTCTGGGATTTATTAGTCCCATGAGCAAAGCAGCAAGACCAAGGCATGTCAATAATTAATGGCATGCAGAAGTTTAAGCCTAATTAATTCCAGCGATTTAAGTGGCTGCATGCGTGCCCTCGGCTGTGACTCATTGCATGCTGCTTCACGTACTGCCTGCGAGCGATTCTGAGTGCTTGCATGCAGCCGGCCGTAATTAAGGTAGCTACCTGATGCGAAAAAAGGTACGCTTTAAATCCGTGGAATCATTATTGACAAGGAGGGAGATGATTCGAGTGCACTCGTTTAACCGCCATGCCGGCGTGCGACCCATATGGGATGGGACGGCACAATCATAATTTCAGTTTCTCTAGTTTTCCACGGCAAGCTGGCGCGCTAAGCCATTATGCATTGAATTCTGATGACCGTCGCGCTACCTTCCGCCTATAAGTACTGTTTCCCGGCCTTCTCAGGTGCCACCATGACCCAACACGCCATATCCTCATAAGCCCCCACCGGCCCGACGTCGCTCGCCACGTCCGCCATGCCCCCGCCCATCCGCAGTAGGCGACACCGGAGGCGGTCACCGTCGGAACTAGTGTTCGGGTTTTCACCGGAAGGCAGGCGGAGGGAGGAGGCATTCTATCTGTCTTTAGATGGCAATGCGGAGATTGAGGAGTTGTTGGAGCGCGACCGCATGGCGGAGGAGCAGGAGTTGTTGGAGCGCGACCGCCTGGCGGAGGAGCAGCGTATCGCCGATTTGCGTCGCCGGTGGGACATGAAGCAGCAGCGCACCAATGCTCTGAGTCGTGAGCAGAGCGCCCGCAACTGGGCCGACTACATGGAGGCCGACGCCCGGCAAATAGCCCTGGAGGATGTCGGGCACGCACGCGTTTGCGATGCCGATTTTTACTACCAGCTCGTCAAGTGGGTTTCCTGCTTGGAAGCCGAACCTTCGGTGGACCACGCCGGCATGGAAAGGGCCAATGCGCGCGAGCAACGCGCCCTATCACACCTCTGACAAGTCCAAGGCGAGGCGGAGGACGCCGGTGCCGGCGTTTAGCATGGACAGCAGATGGCGGCCGGCATCGTCTAGTTAGCTAAGAGTAAATTAGTACTTGTACGCTACTAGAGTGTTAGTGGGAGAAGATAGTTAACTTGGCTATGATGGTTGTCAACGTGGAAGTTCAGTACTCTATATGTGGATCAGACCTGTTACTTTGCTCTGAATGTTGAACTTTCCAATTGAACGTATGGAATGGGCTGTTATTTTTTTAAATGGGTTGAATTTGTCCTCCACGGTTTAGAGGCTGACTTGTGGGCCCAGCAAGTTGATGCATACACAATTAGGAGATGATTATACATGGAGAGGATGACAACAGGGACCCGCCAAGGTCATGGCAGTACACAAGCAAGTGCCTCTTTATTTCAAGCCAATAAAAAATGGCTCCTTCGAGTGGATTTCTGACATCTGGGTCCCATGCCATTGTCAACGTAGTCAATAAATGAGAGAATTGCGCAACGAGCGGCTGACACCAGGGACCAGGCAGCTCGCCCAGTTATTTTTTGTTTTGGGTTAATTTGATAAATGCCACTCCAAATCTGGTGTATCCGAGAAATGCCACTGCAATTTCCAAACTTTCAAAAATGCCATTTCATGCCATTTCTAGTGGCATTTTTTGAAGTCTGGAGTGGCGTTTTTCAAAGTTTGCAAACTGCAGTGGCGTTTTTCAAAGTTTGCAAATATTGCAGTGGCATTTTTCAAAGTTTGGAAATTGCAGTGGCATTTGTATGAATCGCCATAATTGGAGTGGCATTTATCTAATTTGTTTTTGAGATGGAAGAAGGGTGTCAACTAGGCTGTGCGGGACACTCTGGCCTGTCTAGACAACCTTTTCTTTTATGTTTACCACAGACCAGCCCAGTAGTTTTTTTTCTTTCTGAAAATGGCTAGCCCAGTTCTTTTGTGATTTGTCAACTAAGTCGCTTTATCAGGCCTGTTGGGCTACAAATCTTTCAAGACGAGGAGAGCTTCATTCGGCTAGCCGAGAAAATGGCCTATTAGTAATGAGAAATGGGCTGTACATTTTTAAAACACATCAAACCGGCTATTATTTTCAAATATCTTTTTTTCATTTCGAGATTTTAAATTGCATTGATTTTTATGCGTGGACAATTTATTGGATTTTATATTGATATACATTTATTTTTAAAATCAATCTGAATGTGACTCAAAATTTCGGGATTAAAAACAGTTCAGACGGCACCGACATATGCAAAATTTCGTATAATTTTTTAACCGTGGCCACAATATGGGCTGTAATGCTAACATAAAGAATATGGGCTCCAAAAAAACCCGTAAGAATTAGCAAATGGGCTGTAAATTATTTGAAATAATGGCAGATGGGCCGTATGCTATTTTACATAGATTTGAGGCTTTCCACAGATGGCCTATATACTGTTGGATGTCCATCCAACAGCCGTCGTGCTTCTTCAATCTCTGCTCTTCCTGCTCCAGCCGCTCAAACAAGCATCGGTGGGACTGCGTGCTCCCTCCTCCCCGCGGCCGGCTGTGCTGCCGCGCAGGCCTCACCGCCCCACCGTACTTCCATCGCTGGCCTAGCCATCCCTCTACTCACCCACACCTGTTGTTATTCTCCGGCGACGACAGACGAACCAGTAAACCCTCGTATAGTCGTACTCCCCTCCGCGTGGGAACAAAAACAACGGCCGAGTCTTCCCTGCCTCCGTGTCGTTCCCTTCCTAGGCCTCGCCGTCGTCCACCGCCCTGGTGCTCTTGGCGTGAAGTGGTCAACATGGTCAACGACCGACATGCATCTGAAGTGGACTCTACATGGAGAGGCTGACAGCTGGGTCCACGGCCGCACGCAAGGAAATGCCTCCTTATTATGCGCAAAATAATGATTTCCTCCACCTGACATCTGGGACCTACCGAAACGGCCTCTGTATTTCGCGAAAAAATGTTACCGCCGCTGATAGCTCGGACCCACCAGCTATATCTTCGCACACAAGGAAGTGCCTCCTTATTACGCACAAAAAAATGAATACTCCCCCTGCTAGCTGGGATCCAGTATAGTGGGCCTACTAAGTTGACGGGGACGAAGGGCTTTGTCAACTTAGTCAATATGCATGATTCTAGCTCGACTGACCGTAAGATGTCCATCCAACGGCCGTAGTGCTTCTTCAACCTCTGGTCTTCTTGCTCCAGCCGCCCAAAGCAGCACCGGTCGTGCCGCCTGCTCCTGCCTCTCGTGGCCGGCCGTGCTGCCGCGGAGGCCTCACCGCCCCCATACTACTCCCACCGCTGGCCAGGCCATCCCTCCACTCCACTCACCCACACCCCCTGTTATTCTGCGGCAACGGCAGCGCAGCCGAACCAGTGAACCCTCGTACTCCTCTCCGCGTGGGCATCCACTGCCGCGTCTTCCCCGGCTCTGCGTCGTCCCCTTCCTACGCCTCGCCGTCGTCCACCGCCATGGTGCTGTCGGCGCGGCGTGGTCAATGTGGTCAACGACCGAATTCCATTAGAAGAATACTGTACGTGGAGAGGCTGACAACTGGGTCCACGGCAGCCGCAAGGAAGTGCCTCCTTATTACGTGGAAAATAATTATTCCTCCACCTGACAGCAGGGACCCACCGGACGCCCACCAGTATATCACGGAAAAAACGTTTGCCCCTGACTGCTGGGACCCACCCGACAGGCCACCGTATTTCGCGAAAAAACGTTCCCCCTGCTGTCAGCTCGGACCCACCGGAAGTGCCTCCTTATTACGCACAAAAAATGAATAACCCCTGCTAGCTGGGACCCACCTTGGTGGGAGGCCGACGTGTGGGCCTACTAAGTTGACGGGGACGGAGGGTTTGTCAACTTAGTAAATATGCATGATTCTAGCTCCAGTGACCATACGATGTCCATCCAATGGCCGTAGTGCTTCTTCAACCTCTGGTCTTCTTGCTCCAGCCGCCCAAACTAGCGCCGGTCGTGCCTCGTGCTCCTGCCTCCCGTGGCCGGCTGCGATGCGGCGGAGGCCGCACCGCCCCCTACTACTCCCACCGCTGGCCAGGCCATCCCTCTACTCACCCACACCCCGTGTTATTCTGTGGCGACGGCAGCCTCACATCGCAGCGAACCAGTGAACCCTTGTACTCCTCTACGCGTGGGCATCCACTGCCGCGTCTTCCACGGCTCCGCGTCGTCCCCTTCCTAGGCCTCGCCGTCGTTCACCGCCCTGGTGCTCTCGGCGCGACGTGGTCAACATGGTCAAGGAACAGCTTCCATCGAACATGTACTGTACGTGGAGAGGCTGACAGTAGGGTCCACGGCCGCAGCAAGGAAGTTCCTCTTTATTACGTGCAAAATAATTATTCCTCCACCTGACAGCGGGGACCCACCGGACGGGCCACCGTATTTCACAAAAAAAACGTTTGCCCCTGATTGCTGGGACCCACCAGCTACATCTTCGCACGCAAGGAAGTGCCTGACAGTCGGGACCCACTTGGTTGAAGCGTATTTAGCGTTGTCATTCTGGTCTCGAACGTGTACGTACATATATACTAGTGGATGTAGAGGCGCGCACGTGTCGTAGTAGACGTCCGCACGTAGCATGTACACGTACGTACAGCGGCCAGGGTGCAAGAAATAAAATACGGCCACGTATGTGTACATACGGGCGGGGCCTCGAATGCCTACTCGCACATACGTACGGCCATGACTCGTGTACATGGCTGGGTCGGAACGGAGAAACAACGCCGTCGTCGTGTTCATGGGGAGGCAACGAAATGCGTCGTGTTCATGGGGAGGCAACGGAACGCGTGGGAGCCAACTGGCTGGGTCGGAACGGAATGCGTGGTCGTGTTCATCGGGAGGGCTTGGAC
Organism: Triticum monococcum; assembly: GCA_034509565.1. Taxonomy (NCBI): domain Eukaryota; kingdom Viridiplantae; phylum Streptophyta; class Magnoliopsida; order Poales; family Poaceae; genus Triticum; species Triticum monococcum. The sequence continues at coordinate 446,608,620 of CM067845.1, forward strand.
GGAACAGGCGATGGAAACGAGGCCTGGCGTACCGCACAACGGAGGAAACAGCCTTGTGTTCGACCGACCACATTCGAAACAGGATCCTGTTCATCGGGAGGGGTCTGGCGTACCGCAAAACGGAGGAAACGGACCTCCTACGGTCGAAACGGGGGTCCTGTTGATCGGGAGGGGTGTGGCGTAACGCAAAATGGACGAAACGGACTTGTGTTGGAGCGCTATGGTCGAAACAGGGGTCATGTTCATTGGGAGGGGTGTGGCGTACCGCAAAACAGGACTCCACAGGATACTGTTCATCTCCACCGTCGACCCCCTCTGGCCTCCACGAGCTACTGTTCATCCACCGTCGACCTCCTCCAGCCTCCACCTGAAACTGTTCATCCACGGGCTCCTGTTCATCCAGCCTCCACTGCATGCTACTCCACCGGCTACTGTTCAACCAACCCTCTCCACGGGCTCCTGTTCAACCACCCCTCCACGGGCTACTGTTCATCCTACCCTCCACCGTCTACTGGTCATCCTGCCCTCCACGAGGTGGTCCTATTCATCCAGCCCTCCACGGGGTCCTGTTCATCCAGCACCAACCGGCTCGATCGATCGTGGTCCTGTTCATCCAGAGGTAACACCACGGGGTCCCGTTCATCCACCTCCATCGGGAACTGTTCATCCACCCCCCCCCCCCACACAACGCTCACTGTTCATCCAGAGGCAACATCGATCGACTTCAGTTAGCAGCAGTAGCGAAGGAATCGCTCGATCGGGTTAAGAAAACAGCCATTGACCGATCGCTCGGGTTCAGTAACGCGTAGCCTGCAGTGCAATCGCTCGGGTTCAGTTAGTGCCCAACGCCTCTCTCGGGTTCCGTTAGAGACAACGCCTCGCACACACGCGCGTATGTGTACGAGAGAAGCGCGCATCGCTCGGCCCCCGACCTCCCACCATAACCGAGAACTCCCTGAAATTTTCCACCCCCTTGCTTCTACCATGGTTTTTTCCGTCATGGACGGCCCAAAGAATGTCATGCAGCTTCGTCTCCGGCCCACCCAGGACGAAAAGCCCATTTTCTGTCATGATTTTTTGTCATAGAAGTAGGAGCCCTCCACATCTATGATGATACCGGGTTTTGTCACAATTATCGTCATAGAAGTGTCATATGTATGACAGAAAAAAATTTCGTTCGGCCCAAAATGTCACGGATGTGTCTTTTTTTAGTGTTGAGACATATCCGTTATTGCGAATGTGGTTAGTTATAATCTTTGCGGAAAACTTGAATGCTAGCTTTACATATTTACAACAACAAGAGCAAACAGAGTTTGTAAAAGTTTTTCTTATCACTTTCAGTTTGTCAACTGAATTGCTTGAGGACAAGCAAAGGTTTAAGCTTGGGGGAGTTGATACGTCTCCAATGTATCTACTTTTCCAAACACTTTTGCCCTTGTTTTGGACTCTAACTTGCATGATTTGAATGGAACTAACCCGGACTGACGTTGTTTTCAGCAGAATTACCATGGTGTTATTTATGTGCAGGAGCAAACGTTCTCGGAATGACCTGAAACTTCACGGAGCCACTTTTTAGAAAATAAGAAAACTACCTGCGAAAGATGAAGGCCAGGGGGCCCACCGTCTCTCCACGAGGGTGGGGGCGCGCCTGCCCCCTAGGGTGTGCCCCCTACCTCGTGGGCCCCCTGTTGCCTCTCCGACTCCAACTCCACCTCCATATATTGAGTTTCGAGGAGAAAAAATCAGAGAGAAGAAATCATCATGTTTTACGATACGGAGCCGCCGCCAAGCCTTAAAACCTCTTGGGAGGGCTGATCTGGAGTCCGTTCGGGGCTCCGGAGAGGGGAATCCATCGCTATCATCATCATCAACCATCCTCCACCACCAATTTCATGATGCTCACTGCCGTGCGTGAGTAATTCCATCGTAGGCTTGCTGGACGGTGATGGGTTGGATGGGATCTATCATGTAATCGAGTTAGTTTTCCTAGGGTTTGATCCCTAGTGTCCACTATGTTCTGAGATTGATGTTGCTATGACTTTGCTCTGCTTAATGCTTGTCACTAGGGCCCGAGTGCCATCAATTCAAATCTGAACCTATTATGTTTTCATCAATATATGAGTGTTCTTGATCCTATCTTGCAAGTCTATGGTCACCTATTATGTGTTATGATTCGTTAACCCCGAAGTGACAATAATCGGGATACTTACTGATGATGACCGTAGTTTGAGGAGTTCATGTATTCACTATGTGTTAATGCTTTGTTCCCGTTATCTATTAAAAGGAGGCCTTAATATCCCTTAGTTTCCGTAAGGACCCTGCTGCCACGGTAGGGTAGGACAAAAGATGTCATGCAAGTTCTTTTCCATAAGCACGTATGACTATATTCTGAATATATGCCTACATTATATCAATGAACTAGAGCTAGTTCTGTGTCACCCTAGGTTATGACTGTTACATGATGAACCACATCCAGCATAATTCTCTATCACCGATCCATTGCCTACGAGCTTTCCATATATTGTTCTCCGCTTATTTACTTTTCCGTTGATATTGCTATCATCACTACAAAATAGCAAAAACATTACTTTTACTACTGTTACCTTTTGCTACCGTTATCACTACTATCATATTACTTTGCTACTAAACACTTTGCTGCAGATATTAAGTTTCCAGGTGTGGTTGAATTGACAACTCGGCTGCTAATACTTGAGAATATTCTTTGGCTCCCCTTGTGTCGAATCAATAAATTTGGGTTGAATACTCTACCCTCGAAAACTGTTGCGATCCCCTATACTTGTGGGTTATCAAGCCCCCTACCGATCCATGACATCAGTTGTGGTGGGGGGCCCGAGCAAAAGGTGGGGGCAGCTACCCACTTGGTGAAGGAAATATGCCCTAGAGGCAATAATAAAGTTATTATTTATTTCCTTATATCATGATAAATGTTTATTATTCATGCTAGAATTGTATTAACTGGAAACATAATACATGTGTGAATACATAGACAAACAGAGTGTCACTAGAATGCCTCTACTTGACTAGCTCGTTGATCAAAGATGGTTATGTTTCCTAACCATAGACATGAGTTGTCATTTTATTAACGGGATCACATCATTAGGAGAATGATGTGATTGACTTGACCCATTCCGTTAGCATAGCACTTGATCATTTAGTTTGTTGCTATTGCTTACTTCATGACTTATACATGTTCCTATGACTATGAAATTATGCAACTCCCGTTTACCAGAGGAACACTTTGTGTGCCACCAAACGTCACAACGTAACTGGGTGATTATAAAGGTGCTCTACAGGTGTCTCCGAAGGTACTTGTTGGGTTGGCGTATTTCGAGATTAGGATTTGTCACTCCGATTGCCGGAGAGGTATCTCTAGGCCCTCTCGGTAATGCACATCACTTAAGCCTTGCAAGCATTGCAACTAATGAGTTAGTTGCAGGATGATCTATTATGGAACGAGTAAAAAGACTTGCTGGTAACGAGATTGAACTAGGTATTGAGATACCAACGATCAAATCTCAGACAAGTAACATACCGATGACAAAGGGAACAACATATGTTGTTATGCGGTCTGACCGATAAAGATCTTCGTAGAATATGTGGGAGCCAATATGAGCATCCAGGTTCCGCTATTGGTTATTGACCGGAGACGTGTCTCGGTCATGTCTACATTGTTCTCGAACCCATAGGGTCCGCATGCTTAAGGTTTCAATGACAGATATATTATGAGTTTATGAGTTTTGATGTACCGAAGGAGTTCAGAGTCCCGGATGAGATCAGGGACATGACGAGGAGTCTCGAAATGGTCGAGACGTAAATATCGATATATTGGACGACTATATTCAGACATCAGAAAGGTTACGAGTGATTCGGGTATTTTTCGGAGTACCGGAGAGTTACGGGAATACGTATTGGGCCTTACTGGGCCATACGGGGAAAAAGGAAAAGGGCCGCAAGGGTGGCCGCACCCCTCCCCTTGGTCTGGTCCGAATTGGACTAGGGAAGGGGGGCGCCCCCTTCCTTCCTTCTCCTTTTCCCTTCCCTTTCCTTCCCTCCTACTCCTACTACTTGGAAGGGCTCCTAGTTTTACTAGGAAAGGGGGAATCCTACTCCCGGTGGGAGTAGGACTCCCCTAGGGCGCGCCATAGAGAGGGCCGGCCCCTCCCCTCCTCCACTCCTTTATATACGTGGCCAGGGGGCACCCCATAGACACAAGTTGATCTTCGTGATCGTGCTCTTAGCCGTGTGCGGTGCCCCCCTCCACCATAATCCTCAATAATATTGTAGCGGTGCTTAGGCGAAGCCCTGCGACGGTAAAATATCAAGATTGTCACCACGCCGTCGTGCTGACGGAACTCTTCCCCAACACTTTGCTGGATCGGAGTCCGGGGATCATCATTGAGCTTAACGTGTGCTAGAACTCGGAGGTGTCGTAGTTTCGGTGCTTGATCGGTCAGGGCGTGAAGACGTATGACTACATCAACCGCGTTGTGCTAACGCTTCCGCTTCCGGTCTACGAGGGTACATAGACAACACTCTCCCCTCTCGTTGCTCTGCATCACCATGATCTTGCGTGTGCGTAGGAATTTTTTTGAAATTACTACGTTCCCCAACAATGGCATCCGAGCCTAGGTTTTATGCGTTGATGTTATGCACGAGTAGAACACAAGTGAGTTGTGGGCGATATTAGTCATACTGCTTACCAGCATGTCACACTTTGGTTCGGCGGTATTGTTGGATGAAGCGGCCTGGACCAACATTACGCATACGCTTACGCGAGACTGGTTCTACCGACGTGCTTTGCACACAGGTGGCTGGCGGGTGTCAGTTTCTCCAACTTTAGTTGAACCAAGTGTGGCTACGCCCGGTCCTTGCGAAGGTTAAAACAGCACCAACTTGACAAACTATCGTTGTCGTTTTGATGCGTAGGTAAGAACGGTTCTTGCTCAGCCCATAGCAGCCACGTAAAACTTGCAACTATAAAGTGGAGGGCGTCTAACTTGTTTTTGCAGGGCATGTTGTGATGTGATATGGTCAAGACGTGATGAGATATAAGTTGTTGTATGAGATGATCATGTTTTGTTGAAGTTATCGGCAACTGGCAAAAGTCTTATGGTTATCTCTCTATTGCATAAGATGCAAGCGCCAAATAATTGCTTTACTTTATCACTATGCGATAGCAATAGTTGTAAGAGCAATTGTTGGCGAGACGACCATGTGACGACACATTGATATAGATCAAGATGATGGAGATCATGGTGTCATGCCGGTGACGATGGAGATCATGACGATGATTTGGAGATGGAGATCAAAGGCACAAGATGATGATGGCCATATCATGTCACATATTTTGATTGCATGTGATGTTTATCTTTTATACATCTTATTTTCCTTAGTTCGACGGTAGCTTTATAAGATGATCTCTCACTAATTATCAAGGTACAAGTGTTCCCCCTGAGTATGCACCGTTGCGAAAGTTCATCGTGCTGAGACACCACGTGATGATCGGGTGTGATAGGCTCTACGTTCAAATACAACGGGTGCAAAATAGTTGCACATGCGGAATACTCGGGTTAAACTTGACGAGCCTAGCATATAACAGATATGGCCTCGGAACACGGAGACCGAAAGGTCGAGCGTGAATCATATAGTAGATATGATCAACATAGTGATGTTCACCATTGAAACTACTCCATCTCACGTGATGATCGAACATGGTTTAGTTGATTTGGATCACGTGATCACTTAGAGGATTAGAGGGATGTCTATCTAAGTGGGAGTTCTTAAGTAATATGATTAATTGAAATTTAATTTATCATGAACTTAGTCCTGGTAGTATTAGCATATCTATGTTATAGACCAATAGCTCACGTTTAGCTCCCCTGTTTTATTTTTGATATGTTCCTAGAGAAAACTAAGTTGAAAGATGTTAGTAGCAATGATGCGGATTGGATCCGTGATCTGAGGTTTATCCTCATTGCTGCATAGAAGAATTATGTCTTTCATGCACCGCTAGGTGACAAACCTATTGCAGGAGCAAATGCAGATGTTATGAACATTTGGCTAGCTCAATATGATGACTACTTGATAGTTTAGTGCACCATGCTTAAACGGCTTAGAATCGGGACTTCAAAGACATTTTGAACGTCATGGACCATATGCGATGTTCCAGGAGTTGAAGCTAATATTTCAAGCAAATACCCGATTTGAGAGATATGAAGTCTCCAACAAGTTCTATAGCTAAAAGATGGAGGAGAATAGCTCAAGCAGTGAGCATGTGCTCATATTATCTGGGTACTACAATCGCTTGAATCAAGTGGGAGTTAATCTTCCACATAAAATAGTGATTAACAGAATTCTCTAGTCACCATCACCAAGTTAGTAGAACTTCGTGATGAACTATCATATGCAAGGGATAACGGAAATGATTCCCAAGCTCTTCGTAATGCTGAAATCAACGAAGGTAGAAATCAAGAAAAATATCGAGTGTTGATGGTAGACAAGACCACTAGTTTCAAGAAAAGGGCAAAGGGAAGAAGGGGAACTTCAAGAAGAACGGCAAGCAAGTTGCTGCTCAAGTGAAGAAGCCCAAGTCTGGTCCTAAGCCTGAGACTAAGTGCTTCTACTGCAAAGCGACTGGTCACTGCAAGCGGAACTGCCCCAAGTATTTGGCGGATAAGAAGGATGGCAAAGTGAACAAAGGTATATTTGATATACAGATTATTGATGTGTATTTTACTAGTGTTCGTAGCAACCCCTCGGTATTTCATACTGGTTCAGTTGCTAAGAATAGTAACTCGAAACGGGAGTTGCAGAATGAACAGAGACTAGTTAAGGGTGAAGTGATGATGTGTGTTGGAAGTGGTTCCAAGATTGATATGATTATCATCGCACACTCCCTATACGTTTGGGATTAGTGTTGAACCTAAATAAGTGTTATTTGGTGTTTGCGTTGAGTATAAATATGATTGGATCATGTTTACTGCAATACAATTATTCATGTAAGTTAGAGAATAATTTATGTTCTGTTTACATGAATAAAACCTTCTATGGTCATACACCCAATGAAAATGGTTTGTTGGATCTCGATCGTGGTGATACACATATTCATAATATTGAAGCCAAAAGATGCAAAGTTAATAATGATAGTGCAACTTATTTGTGGCACTGTCGTTTAGGTCATATTGGTGTAAAGCGCATGAAGAAAATCCATGCTGATGGGCTTTTGGAATCACTTGATTATGAATCAGTTGATGCTTGCGAACCATACCTCATGGGCAAGATGACTAAGACTCCGTTCTCCAGAACAATGGAGCGAGCAACAGATTTGTTGGAAATCATACATACTGATGTATGTGGTCTGATGAATATTGAGGCTCGCGGCAGGTATCATTATTTTCTGATCTTCACAGATGATTTGAGCAGATATGAGTATATCTACTTCATGAAACACAAGTCTGAAACATTTGAAAAGTTCAAAGAATTTCAGAGTGAAGTGGAGAATCATCGTAACAAAAATAAAAGTTTCTACGATATGATCGCAGAAGTAAAATATGTGAGTTACGAGTTTGGCCTTCAGTTAAAAACAATGTGAAATAGTTTCACTACTCACGCCACCTGGAACACCACAGTGTAATGGTGTGTCCGAACATCATAACCGTACTTTATTAGATATGGTGTGATCTATGATGTCTCTTACCGATCTACCACTATCGTTTTGGGGTTATACATTAGAGACAGCTGCATTCACATTAAATATGGCACCATCTAAATCCGTTGAGACGACACCATACGAACTATGGTTTGGCAAGAAACCTAAGCTATCATTTCTTAAAGTTTGAGGTTGCAATGCTTATGTGAAAAAGTTTCAACCTGATAAGCTCAAACCCAAATCGGAGAAGTGCGTCTTCATAGGATACCCAAAAGAAAATGTTGGGTACACCTTCTATCACAGATCCGAAGGCAAGAGATTCATTGCTTTGAATGGATCCTTTCTAGAGAAGGAGTTTCTCTCGAAAGAAGTGACTGGGAGGAACGTAGAACTTGATGAGGTAACTGTACCTCCTCCCTTATTGGAAAGTAGTTCATCACAGAAATATGTTCCTGTGACTACTACACCAATTAGTGAGGAAGCTAATGATGATGATCATGTCACTTCAGATCAAGTTACTACTGAACCTCATAGGTAAACCAGAGTGAGATCCGCAGTAGAGTGGTATGATAATCCTGTTCTGGAGGTCATGTTACTTGACCATGACGAGCCTACGAACTATGAGGAAGCGATGATGAGCCCAGATTCCGCGAAATGGCTTAAGGCCATGAAATCTGAGATGAGATCCATGTATGAGAACAAAGTATGGACTTTGATTAACTTGCCCAAAGATCGGCGAGCCATTGAGATTAAATGGATCTTCAAGAGGAAGACGGACGCTGATAGTAGTGTTACTATCTACAAAGCTAGAATTATCGCAAAAAGGTTTTTGACAAGTTCAAGGTGTTGACTACGATGAGAGTTTCTCACTCGTATCTCTGCTTAAGTCTGTCCGAATCATGTTAGCAATTGCCACATTTTATGAAATCTGGCAAATGGATAAAAAAATGTATTCCTTACTGGATTTATTAAAGAAGAGTTATATATGATGCAACCAGAAGGTTTTGTCAATCCTAAAGGTACTAACAAAATATGCAAGCTCCAACGATCCATCTATGGACTGGTGCAAGCATCTCGGAGTTGGAATATACGCTTTGATAAGTTGACCAAAGCATATAGTTTTATGCAGACTTGTGGTGAACCCTGTATTTACAAGAAAGTGAGTGGAAGCACTACAGCATTTCTGATAAGTATATGTGAAAGACATATTGTTGATCGGAGATAATGTATAATTATTCTGCAAAGCATAAAGGAATGTTTGAAAGGAGTTTTTCAAAGAAAGACCTCAGTGAAGCTGCTTACATATTGAGCATCAAGATCTATAGAGATAGATCAAGATGCTTGATAAATTTTTCAATGAGTACATACCTTGAAAAGATTTTGAAGTAGTTCGGAATGGAACAGTCAAAGAAAGGAGTTCTTGCCTGTGTTACAAGGTGTGAAGTTGAGTAAGACTCAAAACCCAACCACGGCAGAAGAGAGAGAGAGAATGAAAGTCATTCCCTATGCCTTGGCCATAGGTTCTATAAAATATGCCATGCTGTGTACCAGATCTATTGTATACCCTACACTGAGTTTGGCAAAGGAGTACAATGGTGATCTAGGAGTAGATCACTGGACATTGGTCAAAATTATCCTTAGTGGAATAAGGATATGTTTCTCGATTATGGAGGTGACAAAAGGTTCGTCGTAAAGGGTTACGTCGATGCAAGTTTTGACACTGATCCAGATGACTCTCTCAATCTGGATACATACTGAAAGTGGGAGCAATTAGCTAGAGTAGCTCCATGCAGAGCATTGTTGACATAGAAATTTGCAAAATACTTACGGATCTGAATGTGGCAGACCCGTTGACTAAACTTCTCTCACAAGCAAAAACATGATCACACCTTAGTACTCTTTGGGTATTAATCACATAGCGATGTGAACTAGATTATTGACTCTAGTAAACCCTTTGGGTGTTGGTCACATGTCTATGTGAACTATGGGTGTTAATCACATGGTGATGTGAACTATTGATGTTAAATCACATGGCGATGTGAACTAGATTATTGACTCTAGTGCAAGTGGGAGACTGAAGGAAATATGCCCTAGAGGCAATAATAAAGTTATTATTTATTTCCTTATATCATGATAAATGTCTATTATTCATGCTAGAATTGTATTAACCGGAAACATAATACATGTGTGAATACATAGACAAATAGAGCGTCACTAGAATGCCTCTACTTGACTAGCTCATTGATCAAAGATGGTTATGTTTCCTAACCATAGACATGAATTGTCATTTTATTAACGGGATCACATCATTAGGAGAATGATGTGATTGACTTGACCCATTCCGTTAGCATAGCACTTGATCGTTTAGTTTGTTGCTATTGCTTTCTTCATCACTTATACATGTTCCTATGACAATGAGATTATGCAACTCCCATTTACCGGAGGAACACTTTGTGTGCCACCAAACGTCACAACGTAACTAGGTGATTATAAAGGTGCTCTACAGGTGTCTCCGAAGGTACTTGTTGGGTTGGCGTATTTCGAATTAGGATTTGTCACTCCGATTGCCGAAGAGGTATCTCTGGGCCCGCTCGGTAATGCACATCACTTAAGCCTTGCAAGCATTGAAACTAATGAGTTAGTTGCAGGATGATGTATTACGGAACGATTAAAGAGACTTGCCGGTAACGAGATTGAACTAGGTATTGGGATACCGACAATCGAATCACGGGCAAGTAACATACCGATGACAAAGGGAACAACGTATGTTGTTATGCGGTCTGACCGATAAAGATCTTCGTAGAATATCTGGGAGCCAATATGAGCATCCAGGTTCCGCTATTGGTTATTGACCGGAGACGTGTCTCGGTCATGTCTACATTGTTCTCGAACCCATAGGGTTCGCGCGCTTAAGGTTTCGATGATAGTTATATTATGAGTTTATGAGTTTTGATGTACCGAAGGTGTTCGGAGTCCCGGATGAGATCGGGGACATGACGAGGAGTCTCGAATTGGTCGTGACGTATAGATCAATATATTGGACGACTATATTCGGACATCGGAAAGGTTCCGAGTGATTCGGGTATTTTTCGGAGTACCGGAGAGTTATGGGAATACGTATTGGGCCTTATTGGGCCATACGGGAAAGAAGGAAAAGGGCCTCAAGGGTGGCCGCACCCCTTCCCTTGGTCTGGTCCGAATTGGACTAGGGAAGGGGGGCGCCCCCTTCCTTCCTTCTCCTTTTCCCTTCCCTTTCCTTCCCTCCTACTCCTACTACTTGGAAGGGCTCCTAGTTTTACTAGGAAAGGGGGAATCCTACTCCCGGTGGGAGTAGGACTCCCCTAGGGCGCGCCATAGAGAGGGCCGGCCCCTCCCCTCCTCCACTCCTTTATATACGTGGCCAGGGGGCACCCCATAGACAGAAGTTGATCTTCGTGATCGTGCTCTTAGTCGTGTGCGGTGCCCCCCTCCACCATAATCCTCGTTAATATTGTAGCGGTGCTTAGGCGAAGCCCTACGTCGGTAGAACATCAAGATCGTCACCACGCCGTCGTGCTGACGGAACTCTTCCCCGACACTTTGCTGGATCAGAGTCCGGGGATCGTCATCGAGCTGAACGTGTGCTAGAACTCGGAGGTGCCGTAGTTTCGGTGCTTGATCGGTCAGGTCGTGAAGACATATGACAGCATCAACCGCGTTGTGCTAACGCTTCCGCTTCCAGTCTACGAGGGTACGTAGACAACACTCTCCCCTCTCGTTGCTATGCATCACCATGATCTTGCGACTGCTTAGGAATTTTTTTGAAATTACTACGTTCCCCAACACTTGGCACTTCGGGGAGCTGTGATGTAGAACCACTCCTGCTGCCACAATCCGGACACCTCTGGGAAGGAACCCTCTGGCCATGGAGCGTCAGCGATTTTGCTTATCAAAGCACCTCTGCACGCTGCGTGTTGCCCCTCGATCATCTTCGGCTTCACATCGAAGGTATTGAGCCATAGGCCGAAGTGAGGGGTAATGCGGAGGAAGGCCTCACATACGACAATAAATGATGAGATGTGAAGAAGGGAATCCGGGGCCAGATCATGAAAATCCAGCCCGTAATAGAACATAAGACCCCTAGCAAAGGGATCCAGAGCGAGGCCTAGTCCTCGGAGGAAGTGGGAGATGAACACAACGCTCTCATTGGGTTCGGGAGTAGGGACACCTGCCCTCGGGCAGGCAGCCTGTGCGAAATTTCGAAGGTCAAGTATCTGGCCTCTCTCAACTTCTTGATGTCATCCTCTGTGACGGAGGAAGGCATCCACCGACGTTGAGGGTTGGATCCAGACATAGTTGAAGGTCCAAAGCACCTGACATGAGCTTTGGGTGTTAGAACTCGAGGCGGGGGAAGGATTCGATTGAACGCGAGAGGGAAAAAAGAAAAAGCCTTGTCCCCTTTATAAAGAGGGTGAATATCAGCCGTCCTCGTCATGGCCGTTTGAGACTTACCTAAGATCTAGTAGTCATACCAACAGGCACGGTTGGGTTACCCATGTCTGTATTGATGAGAATCCCGTGATAAGAGGAACACGATCTCTGCTTTGACAAGACATGTCAAGGAAACCGCCTCGCGTTATGTGCGGGGCTGGTTAAAGAAAACCGGTTCAAATAATGATCGGGCCGTGGCGTGATGTCATGCTGTCGAAACGTGTCAGCAGATTAGATTTGTGGAAATATTATTCTCTCTACGGTGGTATGTGGAACTTATTTTGCAGGGTCGGGCACTATCCTCATATTCAAACTCTCCCATGGTGTATTCGGAGGAGGAACCCGCCTTGCAATGCCGAAGACAACACTGTGCGCCGGACTCATCGTCATTGAAGCCTGGTTCAGGGGCTACTGAGGGAGTCCTGGATTAGGGGGTCTCCAGACAGCCGGACAATATCCTTTGGCCGGACTGTTGGACTATGAAGATAAAAGATTGAAGACTTCGTCTCGTGTCCAGATGGGACTTTACTTGGCGTGGAAGGCAAGCTAGGCAATAAAGATATGTATATCTCCTCCTTTGTAACCGACCTTGTGTAACCCTGGCCCCCTCCGGTGTCTATATAAACCGGAGGGTTTTAGTTCATAGAACAACATACAATCATACCATAGGCTAGATTCTAGGGTTTAGTCTCTCTGATCTTGTGGTAGATCTACTCTTGTAATACTCATATCATCAAGAACAATCGAGCAGGACGTAGGGTTTTACCTCCATCAAGAGGGCCCGAACCTGGGTAAACATCATGTCCCCTGCCTCCTGTTACCATCCGCCTTAGGCGCACAGTTCGGGACCCCCTACCCGAGATCCGCTGGTTTTGACACCGACAATACCTAAAAGCCAAAGCTTAGGGATGCCCCGGAAGTCATCCCCTCTTTTCATCTACTTCTATCGGTAACTTTACTTGGAGCTATATTTTTATTCACCACATGATATGTGTTTTGCTTGGAGCATCTTGTATAATTTGAGTCTTTATTTGTTAGTTTAGCACAATCATCCTTGATGTACACACCTCTTGAGAGAGCCATACATGATTTGGAATTTGTTAGAATAGTCTATGTGCTTCACTTATATCTTTTGAGTAATATAGTTTTGCTCTAGTACTTCACTTATATCTTTTAGAGCACGGTGGTGGATTTGTTTTATAGAAACTATTGATCTCTCATGCTTCACTTAGATTATTTTGAGAGTCTTAAATAGCATGGTAATTTGCTTAAATAACCCTAATATGCTTGGTATTCAAGAATAGTAAAAACTTTCTTATGAGTGTGTTGAATACTATGAGAAGTTTGATGCTTGATAATTGTTTTGAGATATCAAGATGGTGATATTAAAGTTGTGCTAGTTGAGTAGTTGTGAATTTGAGAAATACTTGTGTTAAAGTTTGTGATTCCTGTAGCATGCACGTATGGTGAATCGTTATGTGATGAAGTCAGAGCATGATTTATTTAGTGATTGTCTTCCTTATGAGTGGCGGTTGGGGACGAGCGATGGTCTTTTCCTACCAATCTACCCCCCTAGGAGCATGCGCGTAATATTTTGCTTTGATAACTTGTAGATTTTTGCAATAAGTATATGAGTTCTTTATGACTAATGTTGAGTCCATGGATTATACGCACTCTCACCCTTCCACCATTGCTAGCCTCTCTAATACCGCACACCTTTCGCCGGTATCATACACCCACCATATACCTTCCTCAAAACAGCCACCGTACCTACCTATTATGGCATTTCCATAGCCATTACGAGATATATTGCCATGCAACTTTCGACCGTTCCGTTTATTATGACACACTCCATCATTGTCATATTGCTTAGCATGATCATGTAGTTGACATCGTATTTGTGGCAAAGCCACCGTTCATAATTCTTTCATACATGTCACTCGTGAGTCATTGCAAATCCTGGTACACCGCCGGAGGCATTCATATAGAGTCATATTTTGTTCTAAGTATCAAGTTGTAATTGTTGAGTTGTAAGAAAATAAAAGTGTGATGATCATCATTATTAGAGCATTGTCCCAGTGAGGAAAGGATGATGGAGACTATGATTCCCCCACAAGTCGGTCTGAGACTCCGGACGAAAAAAGAGGCCATAAAAAAGGCCCAAATAAAAAAATGAGAGAAAAAGAGAGAAGGGGCAATGCTATTATCCTTTTACCACACTTGTGCTTCAAAGTAGCACCATGATTTTCATAGTAGAGAGTCTCTCATTACGTCTCTTTCATATACTAGTAGGAATTTTTCATTATAGAACTTGGCTTGTATATTCCAATGATGGGCTTCCTCAAATTGCTTTAGGTCTTCGTGAGCAAGCGAGTTGGATGCACACCCACCTAGTTTCTTTTGTTGATCTTTCATATACTTATAGCTCTAGTGCATCCGTTGCATGGCAATCCGTACTCACTCACATTGATATATATTGATGGGCATCTCCATAGCTCGTTGATACGCCTAGTTGATGTGAGACTATCTTCTCCCTTTTTTGTCTTCTCCACAACCACCATTCTATTCCACCTATAGTGCTATATCCATGGCTCACACTCATGTATTGCGTGAAGATTGAAAAAGTTTTGAGAATGTCAAAAGTATGAAACAATTGCTTGGCTTGTCATCGGGGTTGTGCATGATTTAAATACTTTGTGTGGTGAAGATAGAGCATAGCCAGACTATATGATTTTGTAGGGATAACTTTCTTTGGCCATGTTATTTTGAGAAGACATGATTGCTTTATTAGTATGCTTGAAGTATTATTATTTTTATGTCAATATGAACTTTTATCTTGAATCTTTCGGATGTGAATATTCATACCACAATTAAGATGAATTACATTAAAATTATGCCAAGTAGCACTCCGCATCAAAAATTTTGTTTTTATCATTTACCTACTCGAGGACGAGCAGGAACTAAGCTTGGGGATGCTTGATACGTCTCCAACGTATCTATAATTTTTGATTGCTCCATGCTATATTATCTACTGTTTTGGACATTATTGGGCTTTATTATCCACTTTTATATTATTTTTGGATCTAACCTATTAACCGGAGGCCCAGCCCAGAATTGTCGGTTTTTGCCTATTTTAGGGTTTCGAAGAAAAGGAATATCAAACGGAGCCAAAACCCTAATTCCACCGCCGCAACTTTTTGTATCCACGAGATCCCATCTTGGGGCCTATTCCGGAGCTCCATCGGAGGGGGTATCCATCACGGAGGGCTTCTACATCATGACCATAGCCCCTCCGATGAAGTGTGAGTAGTTCACCTCAGACCTACGGGTCCATAGTTATTAGCTAGATGGCTTCTTCTCTCTTTTTGGATCCCAATACAATGTTCTCTCCCTCTCTTGTGGAGATCTATTCGATGTAATCTTCTTTTTACGGTGTGTTTGTTGAGACCGATGAATTGTGGGTTTATGATCAAGTCTATCTATGAACAATATTTGAATCTTCTCTGAATTCTTTTATGTATGATTGGTTATCTTTGCAAGTCTCTTCGAATTATCAGTTTGGTTTGGCCTACTAGGTTGATCTTTCTTGCAATGGGAGAAGTGCTTAGCTTTGGGTTCAATCTTGCGGTGTCCTTTCCCAGTGACATCAGGGGCAGCAAGGCACGTATTGAATTGTTGCCATCAAGGATAACAAGATGGGGTTTTCATCATATTGCATGAGTTTATCCCTCTACATCATGTCATCTTGCTTAAGGCGTTACTCTGTTTTCATTAACTTAATACTCTAGATGCATGCTGGATAGCGGTCGATGAGTGGAGTAATAGTAGTAGATGCAGGCAGGAGTCGGTCTACTTGTCTTGGACGTGATGCCTATATACATGATCATGCCTAGATATTCTCATAACTATGCTCAATTCTGTCAATTGCTCAACAGTAATTCGTTCACCCACCGTAGAATACTTATGCTCTTGAGAGAAGCCACTAGTGAAACCTATGGCCCCCGGGTCTATCTTCATCATATTAATCTTCCAATACTTTGCTATTTACTTTGCTTTTTTACTTTGCATCTTTATCATAAAAATACCAAAAATATTATCTTATCATATCTTTCAGATCTCACTCTCGTAAGTGGCCGTGTAGGGATTGACAACCCCTTATCGCGTTGGTTTCGAGGATTTATTTGTTTTGTGCAGGTACGAGGGACTCGCGCGTAGCCTCCTACTGGATTGATATCTTGGTTCTCAAAAACTGAGGGAAATACTTACGGTACTCTGCTACATTATTCCTTCCTCTTCGGGGAAAAACCAACGCAGTGCTAAAGAGGTAGCACCCATCTTCACCAGCAAACACTCAATACCCTCGCGAGGGGCCAAGCCTCGTGAGGCGGACGACGCAAGACCTCCTCGGGGGCGGCCTCACTAGGCTGGCTCGCGAGGGGCGGAGAGATCAAGGCGAGGGGCACCTCGCGAGGTTCCTATGACGCAAGCCATGACGACCAAGGTCAGGCAGGCACCATCACGCACAGTGTACTCGTTTCCTCCTTGGTGCTAAAGAGGCAAGCACAAGCGAGGAGTCTCGAGGCATCAGGCAAAGGTTTCCATATCGGTGCAACAAGACCAAGACCAGCAGGACGGCAGGACAGAGGTCACCGTGGAGCCCAGGACGGCGTCACCACCAGAGCCTTTGGCAGGCGAAGACCACCTTTTGTCAGGATAAGTTGTACTAGTTGTCTCCCTTCAAATTCGGCCGTTGTTGGATCCCTTCCCGCCTACATTTGGGAAGAGGACCAGGGCCTCTAGAAATAGGACTAGCCACCACAGTAGGAGGCAAGTCATCTTGGATCGGATCCATTCCATCCTGAACCACACAAGCTCATCGAGCCCAAGAACACCTCTCCTCAGGAGGCTATTCTTCCCTTGTACTTGTTCATCCTCAGCCCAAGAGGCAATCAACCACACCACACTGGAGTAGGGTATTACACCACATCGGTGGCCCGAACTACTATAAACCCTGTGTCCTTTGTTCGTCGAGTTCGATGTGCCGAGCCTTGGGATCGTGGGGAGTGGGTGAGCTAGGGAAGGGAGAGATCTTTGTGCGCACCCTAGTGTTTGAACCTCGAGGGTTTTGCCGGAACCCGAAATCCGAAAGCCACCTGCTAGGAGTCGGCCTCCCTCGTGCCGGCTGGTCAGGTCCCGCCGCCTTTAGGCATCTCACGGATAGGTAGGGCCCGCCGCCTGCAAGACGTACCGACAGCCCGTCGTGGGAGCATGGCTTCCTCTGCCATGATGATGTCATGGGCGTCGTGGCAACAGGCCATGTCAGGTGAGGGATGCCTGCCTGGTACGCTGAACTGTGGCCACGCTCAGCCCTGGATTTGGGGGTGTCATGTTGTACCGTAGCCACGCCCCGTCTCGTCGCTGTAATGAGGTGCAAACTTTGAGGGAGTGAGGGGCCACGTGCTGGAAGTCGGCCCTCCTCGTTGCCGCCTTCTGGGCTCTGCCACCTTCCTGCAGCCAGCCGCTAGGACCAGCCGGCCCTAAGAAGGCGGTCCTTTGTCTTTGATGCTTCAGGGGTGCAGTCGGCCCCAATGTCTCGAAATACCATGGGGGGCTGATGAGGCTACCCATGGTCATTTACTCCGACAGTAGTCTCCGAAGCTGGTGGGTGCCGCGGCTGAAAAAGGCGAGAAGCCTCAACAGCTTCCTACTTCGAGTGGTCTGGTAGCTTTGCATTGTCTGTCTTCTGAAACACCGACTGCCAGGAGCCGGTCGCGGCCAGGCAGGCCGCCTGGAGATTCTGAAATGTCATGGTGGGGGCCAGGTGGTTCGCCAACCGGATGTCGGGTTTGCCGCCCGCAGCCAGCTCGCCACATGGTGTCAGCACGCTAGGTCGGCCTGCCAGCCCAAGCGCGCGACAGGACGTCGCCGCAGGCTGGGGCCCACCACTATAGGGCCTCGGCACGCGCGTGGATCCGCTTCGGCCAAGGCATACGGTTGAGCTTCCGGGCGTAGTTAATACACGCCGTTACAGCGCCGTAAAATGCGGGATCGTGGGGGGACTGGGGGTAGTTAATCCCACGACCCCCCACGTTCTCGCCCCCTTTCTCCATCAAACGCGGCGGCTGCCCCTGATGGCAGCTAGAACTACGTTGGTATTTCCCCTAAGAGGGAGGGATGATGTAGCACAGCAACGATAGAGTATTTCCCTCATTTATGAAATCAAGGTATCGAACCAGAAGGAGAACCAAGCAACACAACGTAAACATTCCCTGCACACAAATAACAACACCTCACAACCCGACGAGTTAAAGGGGTTGTCAATCCCTTTCGGGGAACGGCGCCGGAAATTGGCGTGTGATGGGAGAATGTGACACCCAGATAATTAGGCTATAGTGAACCTCTGCTAATGATGCCACGTCACCTCGATTACTGTTGCTAATCTCGCGTTAGTTCTAAAACGGTTTGAATTCAAATTCAAAATTAAGCAAACAATAAAAGTTTTCAAATATTAAAACTAAAATGTTCGATGTGTGTCCAATATTGCTATGGTAATTATAGTGAAGAAAACATAATTTTACAAAGTGCCTAACTGCTTTAAACTAAATAAAATAGAAAAGGAAATAAAAGAAAAGAAAATACAAATCAGACAAGAAAAAAAAACAAACAAAAGAGAAAAGCCCCCCCCCTGCTGGGCCAAGTGGCCCAGCTGGCCTCCACCGGCCCAACCGGCCGGCCCACTCCCTCTCCTTAACCCCCTGAAACCCTAGCCGTAACCACCCGTCGCCCCACTCGCTCCCCCCCACTCCCCTCGACCCCCACTCCGCTCGATCCCCTTCCCCCATCTGGATCGGGCCACGTCCCGACCCCTGGTGCTCGCCCCTCCCGACCCCGCGCTCCCCGACACCGGTGCCCATTCCCAGTGCCGCCCCGCTGCCGCTGTGGCTCACGGCCTCGACGCACCGTCGCCGACACCCGTTGCCTCCCCGACCCCGAACCAGCGCACCACCACCTCGACATCATCGCTCTGGGCCTCGTCCGCGACCGCGCCATCGTCGGACTCCGTCGTCCCCGTCGCCGTCGTCTGCCTCGTCTGCGCCGTTGTCGGACCACCTCGACCCTCCCCGAACCCACAGACGTCTCCCTACAACCCCGCCGTGAGCCTCGTCCGCCCCTCTTCTCTCCCCATTACCAGATCCGGCGCGCGCTCGCACCCACCACACCTGCGAGTGCCCCGCCGCTCGCATCCCACGCCGTCGCCGCCGTTCACGCTCACTGCCCGGTGGCCACGCCCGCACCTCGCCCACGCGCCCATCTCACCTGCCGCAGCTCCCACGGCCGGCCGCGCCCCCTGGCCGCGCGCCAGGCCCTAGGCCGCGCCGCACCGGTGCCTCTGATGCCTCGTCAAGGCCATGGCCTCCCCCTCCCGCCCGGGTTCGCCCCTCCTCGGGCACGGACGCCCATGTCCGCAGCGCCCTGCGCTTGTCGACCCGCCGCACCGCCACCTTGGGCCGCCGCTCGCCGCTGCTGGCCGCTGCTGGTGCCTCGTCGCGCCCAGACGGGCTCCGGCCTCAACGGGCGCCCACGCCCACACCCCGCGCCCGTTAACCCTGTTGGCCCGCTGGCCCTATGACAAGTGGGGCCTCAAGCCCCCAGAACGTATTTAAAAAAATAAAGATAATTAATTAATTAAAGAAGTAATTAACTTAATTAATTTTGATTAATTAAACTAATCAAATAATTAAGCTAATTAAACATTAGTTATCTAATTGACCTGGTTAGTTAATTAGCTAATTAATTAGTATCACAGTGGGGCCCACCCATAATTAATTCTAATTAGATTAATTAAATTTGGATAATTAACATGTGTCTCTGACCAGTGGGACCCACTGGTCAGGTTGACCAGTCAAACCCCTGTTGACTGCTCACGTCAGCATGACATCATGCTGATGTCATAAATCCAAATTTCGAATTAAATTAAAGAATTAATTAAATTCCAGAAATTAATAAAATCTTTAAAAAATCATATCTTTTAATCCGTAACTCGGATTAAATTATTTTCAACATGAAAGTTGCTCAGAACGACGAGACGAATCCGGATACGCAACCCGTTCGTCCGCCACGCATCCCTAGAATAGCGAACACGCAAGTTTCCCCCTCCGGCTCCTCTGCCTGAAAATGCGAAACACCGGGGATAATTTCCCGGATGTCCCCCCCCCCTTCACTGGTACCACCTCGTACCGCGTTAGGGCACACCTAGCATCACACTTTGTCATGTCATGCATTGTCATGCATTTGTTTGCATTATATTTATTGTTTCTTCCCCCTCTTCTCTCGCTAGACATCGAGACCGATGCCGCTGCTACCCAGTACGACTACGGTGTTGACGACCCCTCTCTCTTTCCAGAGCAACCAGGCAAGCCCCCCCTTTGATCACCAGATATCGCCTACTCTTCTCTATACTGCTTGCATTAGAGTAGTGTAGCATGTTACTGCTTTCCGTTATTTCTATCCTGATGCATAGCCTGTCCTTGCTACTACTGTTGTTACCATTACCTGCTATCCTACTGCTTAGTATAGGATGCTAGTGTTCCATCAGTGGCCCTACACTCTTGTCCGTCTGCCATGCTATACTACTGGGCCGTGATCACTTCGGGAGGTGATCACGGGCATATACTATATACTTTACACTGTTACATTACTTATGATATTGTTCGAAGATGGGGGCTGAAGGGGCAGGTGGCTCCATCCCGGTAGAGGTGGGCCTGGGTTCCCGACGGCCCCCGACTGTTACTTTGTGGCGGAGCGACAGGGCAGGTTGAGACCACCTAGGAGAGAGGTGGCCCTGGCCCTGGTCGGCGTTCGCAGATTCTTAACATGTTTAACAAGATCTTGGTATTTGATCTGAGTCTGGCTACTGGCCTATATGCACTAACCATCTACGTAGGGACAGTTATGGGCACTCAACGTCGTGGTATCAGCCGAAGCCTTCGTGACGTCAGCAACAGAGCGGCGCGCACCGGATTGGACTAGAACGCCTGCTAGGCTAGGTCTGCTTCCGGCTGCCCTCGCAACATGCAGGTGTGCAATGGGCGATGGGCCCATACCCCTGCGCCATAGGATTTAGACCGGCGTGCTGACCTCTCTGTTGGGCCTAGGTAGGGCTGCGACGTGTTGATCTTCCGAGGCCGGGCATGACCCAGGAAAGTGTGTCCGGCCAAATAGGATCGAGCGTGTTGGGTTATATGGTGCACCCCTGCACGGAAGTTAATCTATTCGAATAGCCGTGACCTTCGGTAACAGGAGGACTTGGAGTTGTACCTTGACCTTATGACAACTAGAACCGGATACTTAATAAAACACACCCTTCCAAGTGCCAGATACAACCGGTGATCGCTCTCTCACAGGGCGACGAGGGGAGGATCATCGGTTAGGATTATGCTATGCGATGCTACTTGGAGGACTTCAGTCTACTCTCTTCTACATGCTGCAAGACGGAGGCTGCCAAAAGCGTAGTCTTCGACAGGATTAGCTATCCCCCTCTTATTCTAGCATTCTGCAGTTCAGTCCACAGATATGGCCTTTACACATATACCCATGCATATGTAGTGAAGCTCCTTGCTTGCGAGTACTTTGGATGAGTACTCACGGTTGCTTTCTCCTTCTTTTCCCCTATCCCTTCTACTTGGTTGTCGCAACCAGATGTTGGAGCCCAGGAGACAGACGCCACCGTCGACGACGATTCCTACTACACTGGAGGTGCCTACTACTACGTGATGCCCACTGACGACGACCAGGAGTAGTTAGGAGGATCCCAGGCAGGAGGCCTGCGCCTCTTTCGATCTGTATCCCAGTTTGTGCTAGCCATCTTATGGCAACTTGTTCAACTTATGTCTGTACTCAGATATTGTTGCTTCCGCTGACTCGTCTATGATCGAGCTCTTGTTTCGAGCCCTCGAGGCCCCTGGCTTGTAATATGATGCTTGCATGACTTATTTTATTTGTAGAGTTGTGTTGTGATATCTTCTCGTGAGTCCCTGATCTTGATCGTACACGTTTGCATGTATGATTAGTGTACGATTGAATCGGGGGCGTCACAAGTTGGTATCAGAGCCGACTGCCTGTAGGAATCCCCCTTTCACATTCCTTGGCCGAAGTCGAGTCTAGACATTGCAAAACTTTTACTAACATGGTTGTGTGTCTTACGGGCCCACGTCGCCATTGGGTGGTATTAGGATCCTTTACTCCTTGTCTATAATCTGGGACTCTTATCTCTCTTCTATTCGGGTTAAATGAATTTTGCTAAATCTAACATTAGGATCTCATTATCACTTTCACCCGGAGAGCCCCTTATTACTGATGATCATCTACTGCACGTGAAGACCCTGAAGATACTCTCCGCTGTTAACCCGAGGACTTGTGTTCATCGCGTTTGCAATTCCCCTTCCACCGTCAACCCTTATGGATAACTACTTTCAGTTGTTATTCTTACAATCATCCCCAGTTGGTCTTGTTATTACAGGATACCCCGAAATACTCGTCGTTGTTTCGATAATCCTTTGAGCTTACTGCCTTGATGTTCTTTGTCACTTGAATACCCCTATGGATAATTCTCGCGCTTATCAAGTATCTGCTCATCCCCCAGTTGTTCATGTGTTTCACAATGGTCTTCGAAATACCATTCGATCCTCCAAAAATCCTTAGTAGCTTATTGCTCTGCAATACTTGTCTGCTTGCATTATGGATGCTTTCCATATGTCTGGCAATATTTGTTAGTATCCTTAGACACCGTCATTTTGATCCTATTGATTCAACATGAGTGCGAATGCACGCAATCATCAGTTGATCCTTTTAAATTATCTTTCCGGCTCAGACATCATTTTAAACATGAGCTGGTTCTCGACCAATCAGATTGCCATCGATTGTACCCCTAAGCATACGCAACTTATCCATCCTTAATCAGAGTGTTTGCTTCTGATCCCTTGATTTGGAAATCAAAAAAAATCTTTGCATTAAGCTTTGAATTAGTAAGTTGTTTCTATAATCTGATGCCTTGGCATTCCTTCTTCCTCCGATTGCGTTCTGATACTCACATCAGCCCCGTTGTTGATCGCTATACCCATTGCCGGGTTATTATCCAACAGTGTCCTTGACGACCTAAATTCTTGTGATTCTTTACCGGGTACATAATGCCTTTGGTAAATTGTATCCTCTACTTTTGACAACCTTGCTCTACTTTTGAGTTTGTGTTATTTACTCCTGAAGTTCATGGTATATGTTCTAAGAAGTCCCGATGGGTTGAACCTATGCCTTCCTTAATATGTGTGGACTCGAGAGTTTTCATGGGTCATACTCTTTTGGTATTTTACCAGATTAAATTTCAACACGACCACTTCATCGAACGCGAGAAGTGAATGAAAGGTTATGCATTGGAGAAGTGGGAGTCGACCTTGAACCTTCTGTTCATGCCCATGGACACGATGTATATTCTATCATGGTAGCTTCTTGTAATAATAACTATTTCCTTGATATAATATCCTTTGATATCGGTGAATTGATCCTTTGCAATTGTGGTTCCGACCATATGTTCTTCTTGGATCCCATTTCTCGGACAAGTTGAAGTACTTGTCTTCTGCAAAGCAATACACTAGTCCAACCTCTACTTTGATCTGTCGTTCGAGTATTACCCCCTGGTATCTCGAGATTATCTTGCAACTACATAACTTCCTATGAGTTCTTCATCGAGTACTACATTCTCACTGATTACAATTTTTCATGGGCTCTGAGTTATTAAACACTCAAAGACACCGAAAATTGAACCGACTCCGCACTACGGTTCAACAACTCTTAGTAATCTTCTTTAAGTACGAGTTTGTACCCGATCACGCCATTCCTAGCCTGTATGGCTATGTCATTGTCTTGATGATTTTAACTGTGCTACCTGGTCCTTATTCCCGGAGCACCACTTTCGACGATGAGCTAAGCTTACTTCAATTTTCCTCGTCATATCATTTCGCCTTGAACAACAAGCTCGATTTCGAGTTTGTGTCGTACTAGTGGTTCAAATAACCTTCCACTTCATCATTCGTTTGACTTGATGGCATCATCGATCGATTACATCTTCATGAAATCTCTCGACAAATGTGTCATGATCATCATCAGTATTCCGAGCTCTTCCAGAATATCAATCAAATTCATGATGAGAATTACCATCCTTGCCCCTCGATGATTGTGTTATCATCGACAACATTCTTGCCTGCCCACAACACAAAACTTGTTCATGTTATGATTGGAACTTGCTATCCAGCTTGTATGTTGTTCCACCTTGAAGTATTAATGTCCTTTATGACAAGGATGTTGTGAGGATTGCTCCACCTCTTAAGAATTCTTGGTATATTGATGCTTCTCACCATCACCATTCTTTCTTGGTCCTCGTGTTGATTCCAACCGGTGTACCAACAAGTGAACGGTGCGGTTTGGATTCTGCTATTCTAGCAACCCTATTGCTTTGAAGTTAATGGTCGGCCGTTCATTCTTAGACTATTGATTATTGAATCACCATTCCGACATTGGTCGTGCAACCCAGCCCATATTTCGGGTGCACCTTTTAACCATTGTTTAATTGCGTATGTTTTCCTTGAGCATACATCATTATACCATTTGATCTGACAAATGTTATCTCCTTGTTCATATAGTTGTGGAAATCCATCTTTTGTTAATCTCGATGAATTATCGCTGATTCCATCAGCCACCTCCTCATTCTGTCCTTGATTTAATGATGAACTCTTGTTTCGGAACTCGCTTCCATAGTTCAATCCCTGAGAATCTTACAATGTAATCTCGACAATTTGTGTTGCACCTTTCTTCGCAGGCATCTTGAGTCTGAGTTGTCCTGACACTAATCAGATTTGAAACTTGTCAGATATGATGGTTGGGACATATTTCCAAGAGTTATAACATTGATCTTTTATGACCCGGTAAGGTGATGTCATGCCCAGCACACCTGGCCGAAGGACCTATTGTAATAGTTTCCTTTTTGGCAAGGTTAGTCATTCTTCCATGAGGAAATTGTAAGACTTATTCTATAAGTTGTTCCTGATGGATCCTTTCTGTTTCCAAAGTCTGATCTTCACCAGATGACCATGTCAATGCTATCTTGAAGCATGTCCATGGTACTCAGATTTTCAACAGGAACATTTGAAGCCCAATGTTAAATGTTTCCTGCTCAATTATCCAAACATCAGCGTATGGATAATGTCATGAAAATTCTCTCTCGTACCTAAAGAGTTTTCTACATTATATCCTGTCATGGATATCATGATCTGCTTGTCCTTGGGAAGGATATACCCATGAAATATGTGTTTAAACACATTTTCCTTTCCATTATTCTGTTTAACTTGATAATCACTTTTCCTTTCCATTGATTTGTTTAAACCTTCTTGTGATCTATATTATATAAGCGGTAATATATCCTTGCTTATGAAAACACCTCGTTTTACCACTCTGTCAGAAAAACCCTGTTACTTTTGTTGATGACATTCCGGTAACCACCGATGGACGAGAACTTTGCCTATAGGTCCGCCTCGTTTCAACGAGCAGGAAAATGGTTCTCTTTGTCCCTCGCCCTTGGTACTGATATTGTTGCCAACATAACAGATGGGCTATCCACTAACATACCTTGCTTACATGCTGGTGCAAGACGTCATCGCCCTTCCTACTTTTAACCCACATGGTGGGCCCATAACCCACATGTCCCAGGATCGAAACCTGACTCTCCTGTACACCATGTTGTCAAAGCTATTCCTCGCGGTTGACTTCTTATGTTATTCACGGGCCACCTGCCTAGTAATCTATTCTGGTATCAGACGCAATACTTATTCCCATTGCTCTAAACCCCTTTCACATGCCGTTTCAGGCATCGAATGATTGCCTATGCGTTTGAAACTTCTACTTTGCACCTTCTCACTTTGCTCTCGATAATTTCTTAAGTTACAATTCGAGAGTCACTTTTCGCCACGTTCCCTAATGATTATCTACCGGATAAGCAACCATGCAGAGTTCCATTCTTTCGGTGTACCCCCTTATTCTTTCGTAAGTACGATGGAGTTTCCAAAGAGAGGATGCCAACTTCATCATGATGACCGAAGTAGAGGAATGAATACATCAATGTAATGGATCGACCTCTTCAAGAAGAGCAACCAAGACCGAGAAGATTCGTTAGAATTTTGTAACCAGACCTTTCCCACTTAGTCCCCCTCTTAAATCTCGGGACGAGATTTCTTGTAGTGGAGGAGAATTGTGACGCCCGGATAATTAGGCTACAGTGACTCTGCTAATGATGCCACGTCACCTCGATTACTGTTTCTAATCTCGCGTTAGTTCGAAAACGGTTCGAATTCAAATTCAAAACAAAGCAAACAATAAAAGTTTTCAAATATTAAAACTAAAATGTTCGATGTGTGTCCAATATTGCTATGGTAATTATAGTGAAGAAAACATAATTTTACAAAGCGCATAAGTGCTTTAAACTAAATAAAATAGAAAAGGAAATAAAAGAAAAGAAAATACAAATCAGACAAGAAAAAGAAAAACAAACAAAAGAGAAAAGCCCCCCTGCTGGGACAAGTGGCCCAGCTTGCCTCCACCGGCCCAACCGGCCGGCCCACTCCCTCTCCTTAACCCCCTGAAACCCTAGCCGTAACCACCCGTCGCCCCACTCGCCCCCCCCCACTCCCCTCGACCCCCACTCCGCTCGATCCCCTTCCCCCATCTGGATCGGGCCACGTCCCGACCCCTGGCACTCGCCCCTCCCGACCCCGCGCTCCCTGACACCGGCGCCCGTTCCCAGCGCCGCCCTGCTGCCACTGTGGCTCACGGCCTCGACGCGCCATCGCCGACACCCCTCGCCTCCCCGACCCCGAACTAGCGCACCGCCACCTCGACATCGTCGCTCTGGGCCTCGTCCGCGACCGCGCCGTCGCCGGACTCCGTCGCTGTCGTCTGCCTCGTCCCCGCCGTCGTCAGACCACCTCGACCCTCCCCGAACCCACTGCCGTCTTCCTACAACCCCTCCGTGAGCCTTGTCCACCCCTCTTCTCTCCTCGTTACCAGATCTGGCCCGCGCTCGCACCCACCACACCTGCGCGTGCCCCGCCGCTCGCATCCCGCGCCGTCGCCGCCGTTCACGCTCACTGCCCGGTGGCCACGCCCGCACCTCGCCCACGCGCCCATCTCACCTGCCCCAGCTCCCGCGGCCGGCCGCACCCCCTGTCCGCGCGCCAGGCCCTAGGCCGCGCCGCGCCGGTGCCTCTGATGCCTCGTCGAGGCCATGGCCTCCCCCCCCCCCCCCGCCCGGGTTCGCCCCTCCTCGGGCACGGACGCCCACGTCCGCAGCGCCCTGCGCTCGTCGAGCCGCCGCACCGCCACCTTGGGTCGCCGCTCGCCGCTGCTAACCGATGCTGGCGCCTCGCCGCGCCCAGACGGGCTCCGGCCTCAACGGGCGCCCACGCCCACACCCCGCACCCGTTAACCCTGTTGGCCCGCTGGCCCTATGGCAAGTGGGGCCTCAAGCCCCCAGAACGTATTTAAAAAAATAAAGATAATTAATTAATTAATTAATTAAAGAATTAATTAACTTAATTAATTTTGATTAATTAAACTAATCAAATAATTAAGCTAATTAAACATTAGTTATCTAATTGACATGGTTAGTTAATTAGCTAATTAATTAGTATCATATTGGGGCCCACCCATAATGAATTCTAATTAGATTAATTAAATTTGGATAATTAACATGTGTCTCTGACCAGTGGGACCCACTGGTCAGGTTGACCAGTCAAACCCCCGTTGACTGCTGACGTCAGCATGACATCATGCTGATGTCATAAATCCAAATTTCGAATTAAATTAAATAAATAATTAAATTCCAGAAATTAATAAAATCTTTAAAAAATTATATCTTTTAATCCGTAACTCGGATTAAATTATTTTCAACATGAAAGTTGCTTAGAACGACGAGACGAATCCGGTTTCACAGCCCGTTCGTCTGCCACACATCCCTAGAATAGCGAACATGCACCTTTCCCCCTCCAGCTCCTTTGCCCGAAAACGCGAAACACCGGGGATAATTCCCCGGATGTTCCCCCCTCCTTCACCGGTACCACCTCGTACCGCGTTAGGGCACACCTAGCATCACACTTTGTCATGTCATGCATCGTCATGCATTTGTTTGCATTATATTTATTGTTTCTTCCCCCTCTTCTCTCGCTAGACATCGAGACCGACGCCGCTGCTACCCAGTACGACTACGGTGTTGACGACCCCTCTCTCTTGCCAGAGCAACCAGGCAAGCCCCCCTTTGATCACCAGATATTGCCTACTCTTCTCTATACTGCTTTCATTAGAGTAGTGTAGCATGTTACTGCTTTCCGTTATTCCTATCCTGATGCATAGCCTGTCCTTGCTACTACTGTTGTTACCATTACCTGCTATCCTACTGCTTAGTATAGGATGCTAGTGTTCCATCAGTGGCCCTACACTCTTGTCCGTTTGCCATGCTATACTACTGGGCCATGACACTTCGGGAGGTGATCACGGGTATATACTATATACTTTACACAGTTACATAACTTATGATACTGTTCGGAGATGGGGGCTGAAGGGGCAGGTGGCTCCATCCCGGTAGAGGTGGGCCTGGGTTCCCGACGGCCCCCGACTGTTACTTTGTGGCGGAGCGACAGGGCAGGTTGAGACCACCTAGGAGAGTTGTGGCCCTGGCCCTGGTCGGCGTTCGCAGATACTTAACACGTTTAACGAGATCTTGGTATTTGATCTGAGTCTGGCTACTGGCCTATACGCACTAACCATCTACGCGGGGATAGTTATGGGCACTCGACGTCGTGGTATCTGCCGAAGCCTTCGTGACGTCAGCGACTGAGCGGCGTGCGCCAGATTGGACTGGAACGCCTGCTAGGCTAGGTCTGATTCCGGCCGCCCTCGCAACGTGCAGGTGTGCAATGGGCGATGGGCCCAGACCCCTGCGCCATAGGATTTAGACCGGCATGCTGACCTCTCCGTTGGGCCTAGGTAGGGCTACGATGTGTTGATCTTCCGAGGCCGGGCATGACCCAGGAAAGTGTGTCCGGCCAAATGGGATCGAGCGTGTTGGGTTATGTGGTGCACCCCTGCAGGGAAGTTAATCTATTCGAATAGCCGTGATCTTCGGTAACAGGACGACTTGGAGTTGTACCTTGACCTTATGACAACTAGAACCGGATACTTAATAAAACACACCCTTCCAAGTGCCAGATACAACCGGTGATCGCTCTCTCACAGGGCGATGAGGGGAGTATCATCGGTTAGGGTTATGCTATGCGATGCTACTTGGAGGACTTCAGTCTACTCTCTTCTACATGCTGCAAGACGGAGGCTGCCAAAAGCGTAGTCTTCGACAGGATTAGCTATCCCCCTCTTATTCTAGCATTCTGCAGTTCAGTCCACCGATATGGCCTTTACACATATACCCATGCATATGTAGTGTAGCTCCTTGCTTGCGAGTACTTTGGATGAGTACTCACGGTTGCTTTCTCCTTATTTTCCCCTATCCCTTCTACCTGGTTGTCGCAACCAGATGTTGGAGCCCAGGAGCCAGACGCCACCGTCGACGATGACTCCTACTACACCGGAGGTGCCTACTACTACATGATGCCCGCTGACGATGACCAGGAGTAGTTAGGAGGATCCCAGGCAGGAGGCATGCGCCTCTTTCGATCTGTATCCCAGTTTGTGCTAGCCATCTTATGGCAACTTGTTTAACTTATGTCTGTACTCAGATATTGTTGCTTCCACTGACTCGTCTATGATCGAGCTCTTGTTTCGAGCCCTCGAGGCCCTAGCTTGTAATATGATGCTTGTATGACTTATTTTATTTGTAGAGTTGTGTTGTGATATCTTCCCGTGAGTCCCTGATCTTGATCGTACACGTTTACGTTTATGATTAGTGTACGATTGAATCGGGGGCGTCACAGAGAAAGTTGTAAATATTGATAGATCGAATGCCAAATAAAATAAATTGCAGCAAGGTATTTTTGGATTTTTGGTTTAATAGATCTGAAAATAAAAGCAAGGAAAAAGTGGATCGCAAAGGCAAATATATGAGAAATAAGATCCGGGGGCCGTAGGTTTCACTAGTGGCTTCTCTCGAGAAAAATAGCAAACGGTGGGTAAACAAATTACTGTTGGGCAATTGATAGAACATCAAATAATTATGACGATATCCAGGCAATGATCATTACATAGGCGTCACGTCCAAGATTAGTAGACCGACTCTTGCCTGCATCTACTACTATTACTCCACACATCGACCGCTATCCAGCATGTGTCTAGTGTATTAAGTTCATGGAAAAATGGAGTAATGCAATAAGAACGATGACATGATGTAGACAAGATCTGTTTATCTATATGGCGGTAGATATATATCTCATCTTTTTATCCTTAGTAGCAATGATACATACGTGTCGGTTCCCTTTCAGTCACTGGGATAAAGCACCGTAAGATCGAACCCACTATCGAGCACCTCTTCCCATTGCAAGATAAATAGATCGAGTTGGCGAGACAAAACCCAAATATCAGAGAAGAAATACGAGGCTATAAGAGATCATGCATAAAAGAGATCAAAGAAACTCAAATACTTTCATGGATATAAAAACATAGATCTGATCATAAACTCAAAGTTCATCGATCCCAACAAACACACCGTAAAAGAGTTACATCATATGGATCTCCAAGAGACCATTGTATTAAGGATCAAGAGAGAGAGATGAAGCCATCTAGCTACTAACTACGGACCCGAAGTTCAACAAAGAACTACTCACGCATCATCGGAGAGGCACCAATGGAAGTGGTGAAACCCTCGGTGATGGTGTTTAGATTGCATCTGGTGTTTCTGGACTCTGCGGCGGCTGGATGAATGTTTTGTCAACTCCCCTAGGGTTTGAAGGAAATATGCCCTAGAGGCAATAATAAATTTGTTATTTATATTTCCTTATATCATGATAAATGTTTATTATTCATGCTAGAATTGTATTAACCGGAAATTTAGTACATGTGTGAATACATAGACAAACAGAGTGTCACTAGTTTGCCTCTACTTGACTAGCTCGTTGAATCAATGATGGTTATGCTTCCTAACCATAGATATGAGTTGTCATTTGATTAATGGGGTCACATCATTAGAGAATGATGTGATTGACTTGTGGCACCCTGGCTCAGAGAAACTGGAAAGCCCCGTATTCCCGCCCAGAGATCGAGGAGAAGTCTTCTGGAATACGGCACAGCTTAGCATAGAACAAACCAGCTTTCTATTATTACATGAATATGAATACAAGGTCTCTGATCTTACAATGAATAACATCGGCACGACGACACTATGCCACCTTCAGTTGCTCTATGCAAGCAGCAGAACAACTCAAAGCAGCGGAACAACGACGACGGTAGTGAACTCCACTCTGCAGGTGTTACGGCATATCTCTCTCAAGGTAGTTTTGGTGATTGATGACAATATGTTTGCGGACTAATCTTGTGCTTTGAATAATTCACAGATTCTCCCCTGGCACGAGATGTTTTCTTCCCCTCGGAGTGTATTTCAAGACGGTGTAGCTCTTTCGTTTCTTTCTCGGTGGACTAGTTGCATAGAGGGCACCGTACTATCAAGAGGTGGTCCGCTGTGATATTGCATGGGTGGATTCAACACGTACACATCAGCTTCTCACCCTCCGAGCTTTTCCATTCCACTGTAGATATCTCTCCTCTCTTCCTTGTCCTGTCTGGGTCCAAGCGGTAGTACCATGCAACCTAGCGGTAGTACCGCTGAGGAGCCACAAGCGGCAGTACCGCTCCACAGCGGTAGTACCGCCCGTGGCTCCACAACAGTAGTACCGCTGGGGTGCATGGCACCTCCGCCTCGTCCTCAGCCTCTTTGGAGAGATTCTCTCTCTCTCTCTCTTCTGTGCCCCAGCGGTAGTACCGCACTACCTGCGGTAGTATGGCCGAAGGGTCACAAGCGGCAGTACCGCTCCACGGCGGTAGTACCGCCAGTGACCCCGCTGCCATAGTACCGCTGGGCTGTGTGGCTCCTACTGCCTCGACTCGAGGGGTATTTTTCTTGTGTCGGGTTTTGCGGCACTAGTTGCGGTTGTAGATGTGGTAGTACCGTTCCAAGAGCGGTAGTACCGCCCCTACCACCGCGGTAGTACCGCATTGGGTCCTATCCCTACTAGTCTCCTCCACGCGGCAGTGCCACTGGCTGGCGCGGCAGTACCGCCCCCTCTCAGCAGTAGTACCGCCCTGTGCGGGGCTGGTTGGTGAGGGGCAATGGTTGGATTGTTGCCCCCACTATAAAAGGGAGTCCCCTTCTTCTCTTTGACCTACCTCTTCCTCCCCCGAAGCTCCATTTATTGCTCAAGCTCCATTAAATGCTCCAACATCCATTTTCGCCCGATCTATCTCTCTAGCCAATCAAACTTGTTGATTTTCTCAGGAGTGGTTGAGAAGGCCCCGATCTACACTTCCACCAAGGGATTTTCGATTCCCCCACTCATCCCTAGCGGATCTTGTTACTCTTGGGTGTTTGAGCACCCTAGACGGTTGAGGTCACCACGGAGCCATAGTCCATTGTGGTGAAGCTTCGTGGTTTTGTTGGGAGCCTTCGATTAAGTTGTGGAGATTGCCCCAACATTGTTTGTAAAGGTTCGGTCGCCGCCTTCAAGGGCACCAATAGTGGAATCACGGCATCTCGCATTGTGTGAGGGCGTGAGGAGAAGACGATAGCCCTAGTGGCTTCTTGGGGAGCATCGTGCCTCCACATCGCTCCAATGGAGACGTACTTCCCCTCAAAGGGAAGGAACTTCGGTAACACATCCTCGTCTTCACCGGATCCACTCTTGGTTATCTCTTACCTTTACTTGTGCAAGCTCTTTAGTGTTACTTCTCTTGCTTGCTTGCTTGCTTGTTGGTATTGCATCATATAGGTTGCTCACCTAGTTGCACATCTAGACAACCTACTTTGATGCAAAGTTTAATTTGATAAAGAAAAGTTAAAAATTGGTAGTTGCGTATTCACCCCCCCCCCCCCTAGTCAACCATATCGATCCTTTCAATTGGTATCAGAGCCTCGTCTCTTTATTAAGGACTTTACCGTCCAAAGAGTATGGTTGATACCGTAGACGGTGTGGAGGAACACTCCGGTGTGAATCCGATCTCGTCCACGGGCGATGGGGGAACCTCGGTCTCTCGGGAGGAATTCAATGTGTCCTTAGAGACATTGAAGACCTCCATGACGACCGAGGTTGAAAGCATGTTTACTAAATTTCTTGAGGGGCTTAAACTTTCCACCGCACCGTTGAAAGTGGGTGATCCCACCAACAAGGTGACGGATGCTATCCCCGACAAGGGGGAAGCTAGTAGTGAAAAGGCTCCATCTTCTAGTGGTAAAAATGGCACCGGCATCTTTGCTCATGTGGAACCACCACTTGTTTATGGTGGACCGGTTCCTTCTACTCATTTGAATCATGCCGCTCCTCCCCCTAAGATTGTGAAAATGAGGACTTTGATTCTTGGGTTTACCGCTTTAAACGTCATTTAAATCATGTGAACACTAACCTTTGGAGAATCATTGAAGAAGGTTTTTATCCGCATGATCCAAGCAACTTTACTCCTCGAGAAGCCGCGGATAATCAATTCAATGAGAATGCTCTCTTTATCATTCAAGATGCAATTCCACCCGAAGACCTACCTCATCTTCGTCCCTTCGCCTTGGCCAAAGATGCATGGCATTGTGTTGTCTCTCTCTACTGAGGAAGTGTAAGCATTCAATGCTCCAACTATGAAGTGGTGCAAGATGAGGCCGATGAGTTTGCTATGAAAGAAGATGAAGAACCTCGTGAGCTTTATCGGAGAGTAACCAAACTCGCGGTCTCACTACGAGATCACAGGAGCAAGGACACGGATGACAATTGGATCAAGCGCAAATTCCTCAAGGCAATGATGCCCTACCACAAGGCCATGTCCTCCGTCATTCGTCAAAGACCGGACTTCCACACTTTGACCTCAAGCGAAGTGTTGGATGAGTTGTGGCCATGAACATTTTGGACAAGACCGCCGACAATGCGGTGCTCCGTTCTCAACAGGCAAAGAAGCCTAACCTTGCATTGAAGGCCAAGCTCATCGTTGAAGAAGAAGAAGAGGAAGAAGAGGAGAGCAACCCCGAAGATACGAAGTATGCATATCATGAACACATGGCACTTGCTTCAAGGCAATTTTGGAGCAAGAAAAACTTGAGGCCAAACTTTAGCAAAAACAACTCGAGTGGCACGGGGGGCAAGAACGTGTAAGGACTTGCTACAATTGCGGCAACGTGAGTCATTTTGTTGCGGAATGCCCGTATGATAAGAGGGAAGACAATGGTGGCAAGCTCATCCGAAAAGGCAAGGCCAAGTCGTTCCCCAACAAGAACAACTTCACCAAGAAGACTCCTCCCAAGGCATTGGTTGTACAAGGAGAGTACAATGAGGATGATGAAGATGATGAGTCGGTTGCCATGGCCTCTGTTGCCATTGCGACGACTTCACGGGTGTCTCTCTTCGACTCACCCAATGAGAGCATCACCGCCAAGTGCCTCATGGCTAAAGCCACCAACAAGGTAACCCCCAATATCAAAACTACCATCATTAATCATCCTTCTCCGACAGATAGCATTAATGAACTTGAGGGAGCTAATGTGGAGGCTAACGAGTTTGAGGCCTTTATGGGAAAACTCAAGGGAAAATCCATGAAGCACTTTGTTGCTCTCTTGGAACAACTTGGTGAAGCCAATGACATGATCGAGGATCACGAAGACACCATCACTAAGATGGAAGGGCATAGTCGTGACTATGCCAATGAGATTTCGGATCTTTCCAATGCTCTTGAGGAAGAGCATGGTCTTCGTTTGGCTCTTGAGGAGTCACACAACGTTGATCATGCTAAGTTAAAGAAAGATTATGATCATGTCCTCATAGTTTCTCATGTGCTAAACTCCGAGAGGCCGAACTTGAGGTTGATCTTGCTAGACTCAAAGAGGAGTTTGATCTACTTGACAAGGCTCACAAGGTCTTGAAGGGTGCTCATGCTAGCCTCAAAGAGTCTCATGATCAACTTCAAGTAAAGCTAACCAAGGAAAAAGCCACTTTCCCTCATATGATGTTAATGGATAATGCAAATGCTACTAACCCGTGTTGTGAGCATGTGCATCTCATTGAGGAGAACGCTAAGCTAAAGGGGCAACTTGAGAGAGATCTTGCGACTTGCATACAAGGCAAGAAGAACCTCAATGATCTCTTGATCAACCAAAAGGGAGTTGTGGCCAAGGAAGGGGTTGGGTACGTTCCCGACTCCAAGAACAAGAAGAAGAATGACAAGACCAAACGACCTCCTCCTCTCATGCAAACCTTTGTGAAGGAGGGAGAGAGTGCCTCCGAGGAGAATAAGAAGAACAATGTCAAGAAGGGCAATGTCACCCCTCCCAACAAAGCCGACGATTTTAATCCTTCTTATGTGTTATGCCATGCTAGTGATGGGCATGTTTATGCCAAATTTGTTGGTTCTCCTCATGAATACATTGAAAGGTCTATTTGGGTTCCAAAAACCCTTGTTACTAACATCAAAGGACCCATTACAAAATGGGTACCTAAAACCAAGCATTGATCTCTTGTAGGTGTTTTCTTCCGGTGGGGGATCATGGTTGCTCGATAGCGGAGCTACAAATCATATGACCGGAAGCAAGGACTTGGTGGTGGACGTGCACAAGGTTCCATCTATGCCCACCAATGTCGAGTGGGGTGACGCCTCATCTTCTAAGGTATTGGGACTTGGCAAGGTGGTCATCTCTCATGATCTCACGATCGAGAAGGTCATGCTTGTTGAGTCCCTTGCATACAATTTACTTTCCGTTCATCAACTTGCAATCATGGGATTTGCCACTTTCTTTGATATCGATACCGTGGCCCTCTTGTGGAGCAAGACTCTTAAAGTAGCCTTTGTTGGGCATGTCGAGAACGGTCTATATGTGATTAACTTTTTGGAGCGACCCACTAAGACCGCGACATGCCTAATGGCTAAAGTTGATGTGGGATGGCTTTGGCATCGCCGTTTAGCCCATGTCAATATGAGATCTTTGCAAAGTCTTCTCAAGGGGGACCATGTCCGTGGACTAATGAATGTTAGTTTTGCTAAAGATCGTGCTTGCAGTGCCTGTATCGAAGGAAAGCTACATGAGAAGGCTCACCCTCCCATGACTATCATTTATTCGAAGAGGCCTTTGGAGCTCCTTCACATGGATCTCTTTGGGCCTCCATCCTTCGATAGTCTTGGAGGTAGGAAGTATTGCTTGGTGATTGTGGATGACTACTCAAGGTACACGTGGGTGTATTTCTTAAAGAGGAAGAGCGAGACCCAGCAAACCGTCATTGACTTTGCAAATGAAGACAACGTAAACACAATGCAAAGATCTTGACAATAAGAAGTGACAACGGCACCGAATTCAAGAACTACACCTTGGATGAATTTCTTAGTGATGAGGGAATCAAGCATCAATATTCCACACCATACACCTCTCAACAAAATGGTGTTGCAGAGAGGAAGAACCGGACGTTGATGGATGCGGCAAGGACCATGATGGCAGAGTTCAAGTCTCCGTACAACTTTTGGGCCAAAGCCATCAATACCGCGTGTCGTGCATCCAATCGGCTCTACCTCCGCAAGGGCTTGAACAAGACTCCATATGAGATACTCACCGGTAACAAGCCCAATCTCAAGTACTTCCGGGTATTCGGGTGTAAGTGTTTCATTCTCAAGAAAGGTGTTCGGTTGTCTAAATTTGAGGCTAGAGCTTATGAGGGCATATTTGTTGGTTATGATACAAACTCTCATGCTTACCGTGTACTCAATAAATCCACGGGACTTATTGAGGAGACGTGTAACATGGAGTTTGATGAGAATAACGGCTCCCAAGTGGAGCAAAGTGGCACTTGTGATGTAGGTGATGAAATTCCTCCCCAAGCCATAAGAAGAATGGGTGTTGGCTTTATCCTACCCATTGAGGAACCCCTTGTGGCCGAAGGAGAAGGACAAAGCTCCACTCAAGTGGAGCCATCACCAACCCAAGGCCCACACGCTTCCGAAGAACAACATGAAGGCCCTCATCCTCAAGAACATGACCAAGGGCAAGATCACGCTCAAGACGGTGTTGACACATCAAGTGATGCCCAAGGTCAAGTTCTCTCCTCCGAGCAAGCTCAAGAACAAGAACAAGCCCAAGACGACGCTCAAGATGATCAAGTGACCACTCCTCATCTCACCCCCGAGGAGGAATTAGAGCGTCGTGCCGCCAAGGTTGCTTCCAAGCTCTCCACCAAGGATCATCTCATGACGAATGTGCTTGGAAGCTTAAGAAAGGGGGTAAGCACTCATAGACAATTAGCAAATTATAGTGAAGAGTGCTTTTCTTAATGGTCCTATTAATGAGTTGGTTTACGTCAAGCAACCCCCGGGTTCGAGGATCCCTACTTTCCCGATCATGTGTATCAACTCGATAAGGCACTCTATGGCCTTAAACAAGCCCCACGTGCATGGTATGACCACCTTACCGAGTTGTTACAAGACCGTGGTTTTGAAGTTGGGCTAATCGACCCCACTCTTTTTACTAAGAAGGTCAAAGGGGAGTTGTTTGTATGCCAATTATACGTTGATGATATTATCTTTGGTTCTCCTAACAAAGCTTTCAATGAGGAATTTGCCGCTCTCATGACCTCAAAGTTCGAGATGTCCTCCATGGGAGAGTTGAAGTTCTTTCTAGGGTTCGAAGTGAAGAAAATAAGAGAAGGAACCTTCATCAATCAATCCAAATACCCTCAAGACATGCTCAAGAGATTCAAGCTAAGTGACGTCAAGCCGGCTTCCAGTCCAATGTCCACCAAGTGCCAACTTAACTTAGATCCCAATGGTAAAGTGGTGGATCAAAAGGTATATCGTTCCATGATTGGATCCTTGCTTTACCTTTGTGCATCTAGACCAGACATCATGTTGAGTGTCGGAATTTGTGCATGGTTTCAAGCCGCACCTAAGGAAAGTCACTATGTGGCGGTCAAACGAATCTTTTGATATTTGGCTCATACCCCAAACTTTGGCTTATGGTACCCAAGAGGATCAAACTTCAAGCTTGTAGGGTACTCAGATTTCGATTGGGCGGGAGACAAAGTGGATAGTAAGTCCACTTCCGGAGGGTGCCAATTCCTTGGTTGCTCTTTGGTAAGTTGGTCTTCCAAAAAGCAAAGTTGTGTGTCTCTCTCGTCCACTGAGGCGGAGTATGTTGCCATCGGTAGTTGTTGTGCACAACTCCTATGGATGAGGCAAACTTTAAAGGATTACGGTGTCACTTGTGACAAAGTGCCTCTTTGGTGTGACAATGAAAGTGCCATCAAGATCTCTCTCAACCCGGTGCAACACTTCAAGACGAAGCATATTGAGATTCGGTATCACTTCATCCGGGATCACATTAGCTAAGGAGAGATCGAGCTCAACTATGTCAACACTCATGACAACCTTGCAGATATTTTCACGAAGCCCTTGGATGAAGCAAGATTTCGTGAGTTAAGGCATGAGCTAAATATCATTGATTCGAGCAATGTGGCTTGAACCCTTGCACACCCCACCACACTCATTTTGTTGTCTAGTTTAGGTGTAGGCATGGACATAGGGAGAGTGTTGTTCTCTCAATGAACTCTCCCTCCCCCCATTATGCATAAATTGATCAAGTCTTTCACTTTAGCCATTGTTGATGGTACTTGTGCTTTAAAGACGAGTTTTGGTCATGGGCCCAAGGTTAAAATCTTCACGGAGCCATACCTTTTGACTCAAACATAGGTGGCCTCGGCCACCGCCCTCTTTTGAGAGGTGTTTCTTGGTCGTTTGCTGGTGTGCTCTTTTTCTTGCCGTTTTTGTCTTTCCTTCGAGCAAAAGCCTTGGTTGTTTGGTTGACGTGGCGTGCTGGGCGGTGCTACCGCTGGTGGTGTGCGGTACTACCGCTCATAAGCGGTACTACCGCCCCCCAGCACGGTACTACCACTGAGGGACGGGACCAGGGGGTTATATCGGGGCAGGGGGAGGTTACTTCTCCCCCATACCCATTCACTTCGCCCCCTCTTTCCACTTCCTCTCTCCAGCCCCCACTCGCCGCGGGAGGGCTCCGGCGGATCTCCGTCTCCGGTGCGTCCCTCTCCATTTCCTTTGGTGGAGTCGATCCCCACCCCGTTCTCTTGCCATGGATGCCGGTATTGCCCCCGTTCCTTCTTTCCTTTTCTCTCGTTTTCAGATCTTGTTTCTTAGGGGCAATGGTGGTTGCATCTCTAGATTTTTGGCTAACTCTAGGCTTGAGTTGGTTGGAGAAGGCAACTAGACTATCTCGATTAGAGTTTGGTAGGAATATTTTTGAATTTGGCAGGCCGGTAGTGCCGGATCTGACCACGGTAGTAGGAAACCATTGTTTCTCCGCCTCGTGTTGTAGGAAACTGTTGTTTCTCCGCCTCGAGTAGTACTACCGCTCTTGTTGGAGCGGTACTACCGCGGGCATGTCACGGTACTACCGCTGCATGCCAAATTCCATCAAATCCCTACCTTACCTTGATTATTTTTGTCGTGTTTGTTGGCTTATGCTCGTTCTTTCTGGTTGTTTTGTGTGTTCTTTTGTTTGGCTCCAGGTGATGACCATTCTAAGCATCAAGCTCGCCATATCAACCCCGGGCGTGCAACATCAAAATGCTACTGCACCTCTGAGCCAGCCGGTGGCTCCTCGAGCACCCAACCGCCTCCAGCAAGTGCATCCGCAAGTGTTCCTCCACCTCAGCAAACGAAGAGATCTGCCAACAAGCCAAAAGGGAAGACTATGACTGAGATGACCAACAAGGAGTTTTGGGAGAAGCGGCGCCGCAACCCCTATGCGGTGGACCAAGAACCCACTTTGGTCAACCGCCCGTTCTGGAACCGTTTTCAGTTTGCCATCTACTTTGATGTGATCAAGGCCAAGAAGAATCTCTTTGTTGATGTTTGCTCCATTGACACTGATGCTATGGAGAAGGACCCGAAGTACTTTGGCGAAGCCCTTCAGATGTGCACTCAGCTGAACATTCTCAGGATCATGCAATTCAACAAGGATTTCGATGCGGATTTGGTGGCTCAATTCTATGCCACCGTCCATCTTGGGACGGATGTCGATAGGACTCTGACATGGATGACCAATGGCAAGCTGCTTTCTGTCAAGTGGAAGGCTTTCATGGAGTTACTTGATGTGGTGGATCATGGGCTTGAGACTCCTGTCGGTTTCTGCCCTCACCGCAATGCTAAGTCCACCCACAAGCAAGCCCTTTGGCCGTACTGCACTATGAAAGTTCACCCAGTAACTGAGAAGAAGACCTATGAGTTGTCTCCATATCTGGACATTCTTCATCGCATCTTCCGTGAGACTCTCTTCCCTCGGATCGGGAATCTGGATATGGTCCACTCTTACCTCGTTGACATGCTCCTTTTCTGTCAGCATGAGAAGGAAGCAAGCACTAGAGAGAGCCTGGGTATTTCTCATGTCATGTGGTCTGAACTTCTCTCTGTCATGTCTGAGCGCAAGTGCCCTATATATGGTCCATTCATCATGAGGCTCATTGAGAGGGCCTGGGCACAGACTTATCCCAGAGTATTGCTAGAAACTGGAGACTTGGTTTCTCATGAGATCAAGTGTCTGAGGAAGAAGGACAATTGGGCCACCCCAACGCCTCACACAGGGGGTCCGTCTGCTGCTGCTGCCATGGGGAGTCCGTCTGCTGTTGCTGCTGCCATGGGGACCGAGGGTGGGGCTGCTACTTATGATCATGAGGAGGACTTTGGGCCCTCTAGTACAGAACCGTCATGGGCACAGAAACTTAAACGTAAGATGAAGAAGCTTTTCTGCATGGAGTCTCATGGCCAGTACATGACTCATGTGGCGGAGAAGCATGCCAGGACGCGCCACAAAGAGCTCATGCGTCAGATGGGAGCGACAGTTGCCAGTGGGTCTGAGGGTCAGATCACTGAAGAGGAGGAATGGATTCATCAGCATTGCCCTTGGACCGACTCCGATGCCGAGCAGTTTTCGACCCACGATGAAGATGTAGAGATGTGATGTTCGAGATCTTTTTCTTCCCATCACCTGGAGTCGTAGCGTCACTCTTTGCCCTTTTTGGTGTCTCGCTGCTAAAGGGGGAGAGAGTGTAGGGATTTGTGTTATTGTCGTGCTTTGAGTCGTCTTGTGGTTTCTTGTGTGTTCTCTCGGTGTCTTTATTTGGTTTGGTTTGGTGCCTATGAGACCTAAGTTCTAGACATATGGTGTGAGACATATGCTCCCTATCGCCACCTTATTACTTATGTCTATTCAGTATTGTAGTTTATTATGAGATGCATGCTTGTCCTGTTTTATTCTCTTCTCTCATATATCTTGTGCTTAGTATTGTTGGACTATAAAATATAGGGGGAGTGTTGATCT
The DNA here is from genome assembly GCA_034509565.1 of Triticum monococcum. Taxonomy (NCBI): domain Eukaryota; kingdom Viridiplantae; phylum Streptophyta; class Magnoliopsida; order Poales; family Poaceae; genus Triticum; species Triticum monococcum. The sequence goes on from CM067845.1 coordinate 446,650,355, forward strand.
GAATGTGTGTGTCTTGCTCCGAATGATCCACTATCTAGGTGCACACATTGGGGGGGGCATCTATATTTTGTAGTTCAGAGTTTTCTTCTTTTATTTCTTTTCCTTGCACAAATCCCTAGTTGTCATCAATCCACCAGAAAGGGGGAGATTGTTACGGCATATCTCTCTCAAGGTAGTTTTGGTGATTGATGACAACATGTTTGTGGACTAATCTTGTGCTTTGAATAATTCACAGATTCTCCCCTGGCACGAGACGTTTTCTTCCCCTTGGAGTGTATTTCAAGACGGTGTAGCTCTTTCGTTTCTTTCTCGGTGGACTAGTTGCATGGAGGGCACCGTACTATCAAGAGGGGGTCCGCTGGGGTATTGCATGGGTGGATTCAACACGTACACATCAGCTTCTCACCCTCCGAGCTTTTCCATTCCATTGTAGAGATCTCTCCTCTCTTCCTTGTCTTGTCTAGGTCCAAGCGGTAGTACCGCGCAACCCAGCGGTAGTACCGCTGAGGAGCCACAGGCGGTAGTACCGCTCCACAGCGGCAAGTATCGCCCGTGGCTCCACAGCAGTAGTACCGCTGGGGGCCTGGCACCTCCGCCTCGTCCTCAGCCTCTTTGGAGAGATTCTCTCTCTCTCTCTCTCTCTCTCTCTCTCTCTCTCTCTCTCTCTCTCTCTCTCTCTCTTCTGTGCCCCAGCGGTAGTACCGCACTACCAGCGGTAGTACGGCCGAAGGGTCATAAGCGGCAGTACCGCTCCATGGCGGTAGTACCGCCCGTGACCCCACTGCCGTAGTACCGCTGGGCTGTGTGGCTCCTACCGCCTCGACTCGAGGGGTATTTTTCTCGTGTCGGGTTTTGCGGCACTAGTTGCGGTTGTAGAGGCGGTAGTACCATTCCAGGAGCGGTAGTACCACCCCTACCACCGCGGTAGTACCGCGTTGGGTCCTATCCCTACTAGTCTCCTCTGTGCGGCAGTGCCGCTGGCTGGCGCGGCAGTACCGCTGACCTGGCGGTAGTACCGCCCCCTCTCAGCGGTAGTATGGCCCTGTGCGGGGCTGGTTGGTGAGGGGCAATGGTTGGATTGTTGCCCCCACTATAAAAGGGAGTCCCCTTCTTCTCTTTGACCTACCTCTTCCTCGCCCAAAGCTCCATTTATTGCTCAAGCTCCATTAAATGCTCCAAGCTCCATTTTCGCCCGATCTATCTCTCTAGCCAATCAAACTTGTTGATTTGCTCGGGAGTGGTTGAGAAGGCCCCGATCTACACTTCCACCAAGGGATTTTTGATTCCCCCACTCATCCCTAGCGGATCTCGTTACTCTTGGGTGTTTGAGCACCCTAGACGGTTGAGGTCACCACGGAGCCATAGTCCATTGTGGTGAAGCTTCGTGGTTTTGTTGGGAGCCTCCGATTAAGTTGTGGAGATTGCCCCAACCTTGTTTGTAAAGGTTCGGTCACCGCCTTCAAGGGCACCAATAGTGGAATCACGGCATCTCGCATTGTGTGAGGGCGTGAGGAGAATACGGTGGCCCTAGTGGCTTCTTGGGGAGCATCGTGCCTCCACATCACTCCAACGGAGACGTACTTCCCCTCAAAGGGAAGGAACTTCGGTAACACATCCTCATCTTCACCGGATCCACTCTTTGTTATCTCTTACCTTTATTTGTGCAAGCTCTTTAGTGTTACTTCTCTTGCTTGCTTGCTTGCTTGTTGGTATTGCATCATATAGGTTGCTCACCTAGTTGCACATCTAGACAACCTACTTTGATGCAAAGTTTAATTTGATAAAGGAAAGTTAAAAATTGGTAGTTGCCTATTCACCCCCCCCCCTCTAGTCAACCATATCGATCCTTTCAGTAGGTACTCTGGCTGGAACGCTTATCCTAGCTCGCACGAATGGAAACCACGACACGCAATCAAACAATCATGGCATGACCTGCAAACTGGAATGACACGCCAGGTCAGTACATTGAATGAACTTGCAAGCTCAGAATAACGAGAAGCATTCACGACAAACAACATCATAGCAATTATAGATTAATCAGGAATTTATCATGAGATCATCAGGATAACATGGCATGAACAACCTGAACATGATACAACTAGAACAATATGAGCATGGCATGAACATATCAATCTGACGATACTAGCATGCAGCATGATGACACTATATGCACCACTTATTCTGCTCGGGTTATCTCATAACCATCACATGCAACACTTACCAACCTCGGACATCACACGATCATCTCAGGATCAAATCAAGCTTGGTATAAACAATACCGTAGTAATCATTAAATGACCACAAGGAGCTTGATCTTTACCCATGATTCTCGCACAACATCACGCATATCCAACAACTCGGTATCCTCGATAACATGGTGATCATCTCATGATCATGAACGGAACCACTCTTGGTTCAATGGGTTACCTCGTAAACAAACGGTGATCATTCCGGCGATCACAACCATGACCAACACTTGGTCTCGAACGGTGATCTTTCCGGCGATCACAACCAACTTATTTCATCATCGAACCATGGTTGTTATTAAGCACATTATTATTAATTACTGTTGACTCATGGTGTGACCAACTATGAACTGGGCCCTTATCCGCGGGCGCGGCTATCGATAGGTTTAATATACACTCTTCAGAGGTTAGTACACTGTACCCACACCACGGAACCAATGGCCTCACACTCCCATTCAGGTGGACCAACGACGTTCCGACAAAACCGATCTACTACCAAGACACTCTCCCGGCCACTCTGACTCACTCCCCACTGGGCTAGTCCTGGGTGTCCCCGTGTCTACCAAAGACACCAACAACCACCGTCGTGGCCAAACATAAATGGTCCCAAACAGGGACCCGGATCCATAACAACAACAATAGACACACAAGGCTTATGTCCGCCTACCTGATCAGGGTAGCGCGCGCCCATAACCTTCCCTCGTTGGAGGCACCAGCAAGAGGCATGACAATAGACCCAGTTAGGACCTTCCCATAAAGGTAAGCATGGTTGCACTGATCAGTTCGATATGGTGGCACCATGACTCAGCCAACAGTTGTTCAAGTTCAATATAATCCGGTTAAACTTGAATGCAATATGCTGAGCCATGATAAAATAACATGATGCACTTACAATGCATGAGCATGATATCAATATAAGCACGGGTGCAACATAACTATCCACCATATCAACAATGAATCATCTCCAACTGAGCATGGCATAATGACGAGCATGAATATTACAAGTACAACACTACTCATAAAATAACATGACCACTAGCATCAACAATAAATACCATGCAAGAACACATTGATAACATTACCGAGTAAACACTTAACCAACTAGCAGCAAAGGAACAATGCATATTAACAGCACTCGGTAACCGACGTTAGTCAGGCATCGAAGTACATGACCAACCCAACATGTAAAACTATCAAGCATGGCAATATGAAAGTAATACTAGCAAGTAGTTCATGGTAAGAATGTGCAGGAAAGCAGAGCATGAAGGTAATCACTGATCCACAATCATAGCCAAAATAACGAAAATAGTAGCAAAACAAACATAGAGTTATTAAAGATTCAAGTTGAAAACCAATGCTATTACATGGCTATCATGCAAAATGGTGGTTTTGGCTTGCCTAGGGTGGAAGAAATCACCGGGAAGAAGTGCAGGAAGCTCGCGGGAAACAGTTCTCTCTCGGAGGGGCTGTTTACATGCAAGGGAAAAAGGTCATTTCCGGAATATTAACACATGGTGAAAGTGATATCAACAGAACGGTCTCGATGAGACGAAGAAGTGGGCTTTGGAATCACCTCATTTGGAGTTGTGGTTGAAAAGTTGTGAGGAGTTGAAGATTAGGGACCAATCTATGAATATTTTCATCACCAACGGGTCCTTGGGAGGAAAAACTGAAAGCACATAAGAGGAAATACGTTTTATGAAACAGAAAGTGTATTCTGAACCGAAGTAGATTGAAATTGCGTTTTCGAAATAGGAAAACGTACCCGGGAGAAACCCGTCTCCACTTATCCACGTGGACCCGTGGCTGGAGCCACTTCCAGGCGGGGCCCAAGTGCATGGGGAGGGGCACGGGAGTTCGTCTCCTTCCTCTCGCTCCTGTGCTCCCGTGCAGGACAGAGGAGGAGGCAGGGGAGGAAGCGGCGAGGGGGCCGGCCAGCTCCGGCCATCTCTGGCCGAGCCGAGGGCACCGACGGGACCGGGGCAGCGAGGGGGTCCCGTTTAGAGGGAGCACGGCCGCTGGCGAGGAGAGGGGTGGAGGGGAGAGGTGGCGCCAGGAGGAGGACCGGGACGGGCGGGTGGTGGTGCTCTCCGACGAAGCAGGCACTCCGGCGAGGGGGCAAGTGGGTGGGGCGGCTGAGTGGAACGAGGGGGACTCGGTGGACGTTGTGGGGGGACGAGGGGAGGTCTGTGGTGGCCGGGCCCAAGCCGGGGCCGAGGCGGCCATGGCGGATGATGGCGACCAACGGCGAGATCGGAGCAGTCTAGTGGACGAGGAGGCTTGGGGAGCGGCTGGTGAGGTGCGGAGGGGTTCGGGGGTCCTTATATAGGCGCGGAGAAGGCTCTGGAGCTCACAAGCAAGCTTGAGCAGTGCTCTAATGGAGGTCAGTGGCTGGGCATCGCACGGGCATGGAGCTAGCGGCTCATTTATGGCGAACCATGACGAGGCACCGATGCAGGGCAACGCAGTCGAGCATGGGCGAGCTCCTCGACAACGTTTGAGGCCGAGACGAGGAGGGAGGAGATGAGAACAGTGGCTGGAACAAGCCAGAACACGCGTTCCGCCATGACGCAAGCGTGATCACCACGCTCACTAGCGCAAGAGGCGCTCTCTGGTGTGGCCGACCATGTCTAGTAGATGGACCTTGGTGCCCTTAGTCCAACGGAAGAAATAATTGGGTCCAGGGACAAAGAAGAGATTTGCACTTAGCTCCAAAGTAAATCAACAGGAAGGTGCTTGTAACTTGATGTTGTTAAACCATCTTGGTAACATGGTAAATAATTTTTCTGATGATGATCACACACTAAGGTGATGTTGATCACCAAAAATCAGACTAAGAGGAGTTTAGATGAGGGTTGCTGTAGAAAGTGCAAGACTGGCCAGAATTAGGGATTTGGATGGTACACTCACATGATGATGCCAATTGAGCTCAAATTTGGGAAGGCGTAGTGATTTGATCATAGTAAGACGCTGTAAAAATTTCATACCAATTGGAGAAGCCAAAGTGGTACTTGCTTCACAAATATCTCCTTTGGACAGAAACATGCAAAAATTCTAGAGGAGTATTGGCTAGGTTAAATGGTGCCAGTTTTGGTGGATAGAAGTTATTTGGGTAGGAGAACAATCTGGTAATTTATCAGGATTTTTGAAGCAATCTAAATTATACTTGCTTCACAACATGAAAATATTAACAGAAGCAAAGATTAGATCATGTGCCCACATAGGTGATTGGATGGGGCTCAAATTTGGAGGAGTGTCATAATATGAGCACATGAAGTAGTCTGCAAAATTTCAACTCATTTGAATAAACCTAGCTAGCACTTACTTCACAAAGGCTTCCCTCAGACAGGAACTTTGAAAAATCACTGAGGAAGTTTGGCTAGGCAAATAAAGTTGAATTTTGGCACAGGTCAATTATTTGGACAGGAACATATGTCCAAAAAGGTTGGGATCAAATGGGCAAAGATAAATAGCACTTGCTTCACAATGTGCCATTTAGGACAGAATAGGAAATGAATTTATTGAGCATGATGAGAAACATGGCCAATGAAATATTTTGCCATATTTGAGGAAGATATGACGCAAACAATTTATAAGAATTATTTGGGGATTTTTGGATGGGCAGAAATATAGGTTGTTTCACAACCTAGGGCAGACAGGGTTATTCCTTTAATAGAAAATGGAATTTTCCTGAGAAAAAGAAATTAGGGTTTGGTCAAGGAGTTAAGTGACATGATATTGGAAAAGTTTTTAGGATCATGAGTCACTTGGGAGAGGAAATGAAGATGATTTCCCAGGTGACAAGGCCACAGAACCACTCCAAAAAGAAAAACAGAGCAAAAACCAATTAAATTAAAAGAAAAATAAAAAGGCCAAAATCCAGGCTGTTACAAACCTTCCCCCCTTAAAGAAATCTCGTCCTCGAGATTTGTCTGCTCAGGGAACAAGTATGACTTTAGGACACCGTTTCCAACTCGGGTATCCTTTTTCCTTTATTTATTGTTCCCCCAAGAATTTCATATGATTTTCTTCCCTTGCTCTGGGGTGGTTTGCTTCACCTTTTCCCAATTCCTAACAGGTCTTTGCTCATATACCAAGTTCTTTTACCTGACGTTGATTCTCCATACCTGTGGTGATATCCAATGGATCTAAGCATAAATTTTCTTTTGGTCATGAAAACCTTTTTTACTTCTGTCATGGGGTTGCTTCAAAATAAATGCAGGCCTTCTGGTTTCAATAAATGCTGAGAATTAATCATGGCCATCTTTTGACGGGATCTGACTGCTCCTAAGTGGTACTGATTTATTTTGATTTAGTCCTTTGTCTTGAGCATGAGATATGTACCAAAGATTCGACTGCCTTTTTCTCTAAAGCAATATAATGGTGTATGGAGTTATAGTTGTGTCATACCTCAAATATTTACACCTTGAGACTGGCCCTACAGGAGCTGATGGATAATTGCTTTTTCCTGGCAGACTGACCGTGTACTTGATTCCGTCGGTGAGTATACCGGGTCTGAGATGATTGTTCGGCATTTGACTTTATCATTTTGTATGTATGCCCATTTGGATTTTCCAGACTAAACATTCCAAGCGGGTCAGCGGGATATGAAATCCTTGTAAAACAGAGTAGGCCGCTGAGGGTATGCCTTTGTGGATCCATATGGAATTACGGCCTCCAACTAATTTGGGGTATCCGGACCCTGATGGTCTTGCAAAAATCATCATACCTTTGTTATCAGTCTCACCCTTTAACAGCCATGATTTTCTTTGTGAGGATACCTTACTGGAATACCTTGGCCACACCTGTCCTTGATTCTTCGTATGACCAGGGACGTGATTAGTGCAATATTTTTGACATTATTCCTTGTGCCTGTTTTCTGACCTGGGTCCGCACACATATGACATATATTGGGGTTTGTAGCTATACGGAGCTCATTGCTAAGGCCCAGCATACAAGAAGGTGACAAGGTTTTAGGACATCTCCTTGTCAGTTCCGGGAATAATGACCTTGATGACCTTTGTCAAGACTGCTGATTTTGTGATGTCATCCCCAGAATCTTGTCAATTCTTGTGATTTATGGGATGTGTCTCTACTTATTTTCCTTTGCCTGACTCATGAGGTTGTGGGATCCTCACTTCCATTGGGTATATCTGCGGGATCCTTGCCGCATCTCATATGAGTGATTAATATGACTGGGGATACATGCTCACCATATATAAGAATCACATGCAACCAAACACTGGCTTTCTGAAGAAGACACATGCCCTGACGGATTTGTGCTTCCGACAAAATGTTGCGAGTCTGATTCTTGAGTGGTACTGCTTATCATATAACTTCTGAGGTCGGTGTATTAGTATGATACTGACGCAGACGGAATGGCTTACAAGAGAAGCCATCTGAGTAGCTTGCTGAGGAAGACTTGTTATCTTCTGCTCCAATCTTTTGTCTGGGTATCGTGCAAAAGAAGGCTCTATAGCTTACACATGAATCTTGGTCTGATTATTGTGCTGGAGAAGCCTGAGTACCGTACTTGAGAAGCTTCTCCTCGGGTTGGCTTGTTGAGAAAAAAATTATTTTTGTCTATCAGAAGCTTTTATCGAGGTATCTTGCTGAGAAAGATCAGGTATCTTGGACCGGAAATTGTTCACATATCATGCTGAGGAAATTTGAGGAGCCTTTCATCATAAATTTCTTCCGATAACGAGTGGAAGAAGACTGAGTTTCTTACATCCAAAGCTTCATACTAATATGCAGACTGAAATCTACACACATGCCCATACTATTGTGTGGCTGATTATTTGCATGAGAAAATTTGTTTGACTGTCTTCCTACATTCTGACTTTATTCCGGATGATAACATATCCCAAGCATCATGCATTGCTGAGCCAAAAGTTTGTATATGATCCATACATTTGACTGAAAATGTACCACTGATCTTGTACCGGACTTGTCTTGCTGCTGACTTGATCATTACTGCTGTGAGGATTTTGTACTGATGTAAACTTGAGTTATCAGTACTGTTGTGAGGAGTGCACACTAATGCAAAATTGATTATCAGCCTCAAGATCAGATATTCCCCATTTCACTGCAGTAGGCTGAGAATTCCATTCTGTTTAGTTGAGTTTCCAAATATTTGAACTCCTTGATGATTCTTCGGGTTCGGTGGCGATTGATGAGCAACTCTTTATAGGGGGAAAATAATGTAACACCGGGGCCCAAAAAGAAAGAAGCAAAAGAAAACTCAACTAAAGAAAAACACACAACAACAATCAATTCACACACAATCAATGTCACATATTACTGCTAGTCACACAATATATGCATGCCTACTTAAGCACACAAATCTCGCGGGATCTCCGTTCTACAATCTAGCATGCCATGACGGTGTGCACGAGGATGAATAAATGTGTGGAAGAATTGGTGTAAATAGCGCTACACCAAGTGCTAGCTTAGCTAGGTAGCAACCTGGACTAGCTCGGAGGCGAGGACGCACTCGATAAACCTGTAATGGGACACAAAGGCCGCAACCACATTATTATCAAGCGGACGGAAAAAGATCCATACTCATCCAAGGAATAGGATAGCGGGGGAAAACTGAGGCTGATGACATTGCCCTTTCTTGATAACTAAGATCATAAAGGGTTGCTAACATGACAAAATGAAGAGCGATTCGGGATAGAAGCATGTCCATCACCAAAACGATAGGCGGGGCTGAAAGGAGGGTATCAGTGAGATACCTGAGCACCAGTTTTGCAAACGGTGTCGGGATCACTTGGTATCACTCTGCTAGGATAGAAATTACACCAAACACCAAAGAATGAGCAGGAAAAGAAAACTGGAGAAATGCAAAGGCTGAGCTGTAGAGGATCCGAACCGATGCCAGCTACACTCACCAGATAAACCGTTAGCAACAAATACTAAGCCTATATGCATGTTATGCAACAAACATATGCAGCAACCAAAAGCAATAAACAAGCGGGACTTTAAACTACCGATTTCTACCGCTCGCGCTGACTAGGGTGTCCTACAGCCAGACCTGCTCTGATACCAAGCGTTGTGGCACCCCGGCTTAGAGAAACCGGAACGCCCCATATTCTAGCCCAGAGATCGAGGAGAAGTCTTCTGGAATACGGCACTACTTAGCATAAAACAAACCAACTCTCTATTATTACACGAATATGAATACAAGGTCTCTGATATTACAATGAATAATATCGGCACGGCGACACTACGCCACCCTCAGTTGCTCTATGCAAGCAGCAGAACAACTCGAAGCAGCAGAAAAACTTCTAGTAGAGGAACAACAATGATGGTGGTGAACTCCACTCTGCAGGGACTCTGGCTGGAACGCTTATCCTAGCTCGCATGAACGGAAACCACGACACGCAATCAAGCAATCACGGCATGACCTGCAAACTGGCATGACACGCCAGGTCAGTACATTGAATGTACTTGCAAGCTCACAATAACCAGAAGCATTCAAGACAAACAACAGCATGGCAATTACAGATTAAGAAGGAATTTATCATGAGATCATCAGGATAACATGGCATGAACAACCTGAACATGATACAACTAGAACAATATGAGCATGGCATGAACATATCAATCTGACAATACTAGCATGCAGCATGATGACACTATATGCACCACTTATTCTGCTCGGGTTATCTCATAACCATCACATGTAGCACTTACCAACCTCGGGCATCACACAATCATCTTAGGATAAAATCAAGCTTGGTATAAACAATACCGTAGTAATCATTAACTGACGAGAAGGAGCTTGATCTTTACCCATGATTCTCGCACAACATCACGAATATCCAACAACTCAGTATCCTCGATACCACGGTGATCATCTCATGATCACGAACTGAACCACTCTTGGTTCAACGGGTTACCTCGTAACCAAACAGTGATCATTCCGGCGATCACAACCATGACCAACACTTGGTCTCAAATGGTGATCTTTCCGGCGATCACAACCAACTTATTTCATCATCGAACTATGGTTGTTATTAAGCACATTATTATTAATTACTGATGACTCACAGTGTGACCAACTACGAACTGGGCCCTTATCCGCGGGCGCGGCTATAGATAGGTTTAATATACACTCTGCAGAGGTTAGTACATTGTACCCACACCACGGAACCCATGGCCTCACACTCCCATTCGGGTGGACCAACGGCGTTCCGACAAAACCGATCTACTTCCATGACACTCTCCTGGCCACTCCGACTAACTCCCCACTGGGCTAGTCCTGGGTGGCCCCGTGTCTACCAAAGACACCAACAACCACCGTCGTGGCCAAACATAAACGGTCCCAAACAGGGACCCGGAGCCATATCAACAACAACAGGCACACAAGGCTTATGTCCTCCTACCTGATCAGGGTAGCGCGCGCCCATAACCTTCCCTTGTTGGAGGCACCAACGAGAGGCATGAAAATAGACCCAATTAGGACCTTCCCATAAAGGTAAGCATGGTTGCACTGGTCAGTTTGATATGGTGGCACCATGACTCAGCCAACAATTGTTCAAGTTCAATTTAATCCGATTAAACTTGAATGCAATATGTTGAGCCATGATAAAATAACATGATGCACTTACAATGCATGAGCATGCTATCAACATAAGCACGGGTGCAACATAACTATCCACCATATCAACAATGAATCATCTCCAACTGAGCATGGCATAATGACGAGCATGAATATTACAAGTACAACACTACTCATAGCATAACATTACCACTAGCATCAACAATAAATACCATGCAAGAACACATTAATAACATTACCGAGTAAACACTTGACCAACTAGCAGCAAAGGAACAATGCATATTAACAGTATTCGGTAACCGACATTATTCATGCACCGAAGAACATGACCAACCCAACATGTACAACTATCAAGCATGGCAATATGAAAGTAATACTAGAAAGTAGTTCATGATAACAATGTGCAGGAAAGCATAGCATGAAGGTAATCACTGATCCACAATCATAGCCGAAATAACAACAACAGTAGCAAAACAAACATACAGTTATTAAATATTCAAGTTGAAAACCAATGCTACTGCATGGATATCATGCAAATGGTGGTTGTGGCTTGCCTGGGGTGGAATAAATCACCGGGAAGAAGTGTGAGAAGCTCGCGGAAAGATTTGCCGGAAACAGTTCTCTCTCGGAGGGGCTGTTTACGTGCAAGGGCAAAAAGGTCATTTCCAGAATATTAACACATGGTGAAAGTGATATCAACAGAACGGGATCGACGAGACGAAGAAGTGGGCTTTGGAATCACCTCATTTGGAGTTGTGGTTGAAAAGTTGTGAGGAGTTGAAGATCAGGGACCAATATGTGAATATTTTCATCACCACCGGGTCCATGGGAGGAAAAACTGAAAGCGCATAACTGGAAATCCGTTTCCTGGAACAGAAAGCGTATTCGGGACCGAAGTAGATTTGAAATACATTTTCGATATAGGAAAGTGTACCCGGGAGAAACCCGTCCTTACTTATCCACGTGGACCCGTGGCTGGAGCCACTTCTAGGTGGGGCCCAAGCGCAGGGGGAGGGGGCATGGGAGTTCGTCTCCTTCCTTCCGCTCCTATGCTCCCGTGACAGAGGAGGAGCATGGGAGGAAGCGGCGAGGGGGCCGACCAGCTCCGGCCATCTCTGGCCGAGCCGAGGGCACCGGCAGGACCGGGGCAGCGAGGGGGTCCCGTTCAGAGGGAGCACGGCCGCAGGGGAGGAGAGGGGTGGAGGGGAGAGGTGGCGCCAGGAGGAGGACCGGGACGGGCAGGCGGTGGTGCTCTCCGGCAAAGCAGGCACACCGGCGAGGGGGCAAGTGGGTGGGGTGGCTGAGTGGAACGAGGGGGCTTGGTGGACGTGGTGGGGAGACGAGGGGAGGCCTGTGGTGGCCGGGCCCAAGCCGAGGCCGAGGCGGCCATGGCGGATGACGGCGACCAACGCCGAGATCGGAGCACTCTGGTGGTCGAGGAGGCTTGGGGAGAGACTGGTGAGGTGCGGAGGGGTTCGGTGGTCCTTATATAGGCGCGGAGGAGGCTCTGGAGCTCACAAGCAAGCTTGAGCAGTGCTCTAATGGGGGTCAGTGGCTGGGCATCGCGCGGGCATGGAGCAAGCGTCTCATTTATGGCGAACCACGATGAGGCACCGATGCAGGGAGGCGCAATCGGGCACGGGCGAGCTCCTGGACAATGTTTGAGGTCGAGACGAGGAGGGAGGAGACGAGAATAGTGGTTGGAACTAGTCAGAGCACGCGTTCAGCCATGACGCAAGCGTGATCACCACGCTCACTGGTGCAAGAGGTGCTCTATGGCATGGCCGACCATGTCCAGTAGATGGACCTTGGTGCCGTTAGGCTAACGGAAGAAATAATTTTGTCCAGGGGCAAAGAAGAGATTTGCACTTAGCTCCAAAGTAAATCAACAGGAAGGTGTTTGTAACTTTCTGTGGTTAAACAAGCTTGGTAACGTGGTAAATAATTTGTCTGATGATGATCACACACTAAGGTGATGTTGATCACCAAAAATCAGGCTAAGAGGAGGAGTTTAGATGAGGGTTGCTGTAGAAAGTGCAAAAGTGCCCAGAATTAGGGATTTGGATGATACACTCACATGGTCATGCCAATTGAGCTTAAATTTGGCAAGGCTTTGTGATTTGGTCATAGTAAGATGCTGTAAAAATTTCATACCAGTTGGACAATCCAAAGTGGTACTTGCTTCACAAACATCTCTTCTGGACAGAAACTTGCAAAATTCTAGAGGAGTATTGGCTAGGTGAAATGGTGCACATTTTGGTGGAGGGAAGTTATTTGGGTAGGAGAACAATCTGGTAATTTATCGGGATTTTTGAAGAAATATAAATTATACTTGCTTCACAACATGAAAATATTAACAGAAGCAAAGATCTGATGAGGATGAAATTTGGAGGAGTGTCATAATATGAGCACATGAATTAGTGTAAAAATGTCAACTAATTTGGATAAACCTAGCTAGCACTTCCTTCACAAAGGCTTCCCTTAGACAGGAGCTTTGAAAAATCACTGAGGAAGTTTGGCTAGGCAAATAAAGTTGAATTTTGGCACAGGTCAATTATTTTGACAGGAACAGATGTCCAAAAAGTTTGGGGTCAAATGAGCAAAGATATATAGCACTTGCTTCACAATGTGCCATTTAGGACAGAATAGGAAATGAATTTATTGAGCATGATGAGAAACATGGACAATGAAATATTTTGCCATATTTTAGGAATATATGACACAAAAAATTTATAAGAATTATTTGGAGATTTTTTGATGGGTAGAAATATAGGTTGGTTATTCCTTTAATAGAAAAAGGAATTTTCCTGAGAAAAAGAAATTAGGGTTTGGTCAAGGATTTAAGTGACATGATCTTGGGAAAGTTTTTAGGATCATGAGTCACTTGGGAGAGGAAATGAAGATGATTTCCCAGGTGACAAGGCCACAAAACCACTCCAAAAAGAAAAACAGAGCAAAAACCTATTATATTAAAAGAAAAAGAAAAGGGACAAAATCCATTCTGGTGTAAAGCGCATGAAGAAACTCCATTCTGATGGACTTCTGGAATCACTTGATTATGAATCACTTGGTACTTGTGAACCATGCCTCATGGGCAAGATGACTAAAACTCCGTTCTCCGGAACAATGGAGCGAGCAATAGAGTTATCGGAAACCATACATACTGATGTATGTGGTCCAATGAACATTGAAGTTCACGGCAGGTATCGTTATTTTCTCACCTTCACAGATGATTTGAGCAGATATGGGTATATCTACTTAATGAAATATAAGTCTGAAACATTTGAAAAGTTCAAAGAATTTCATAGTGAAGTGGAAAATCATCGTAACAAGAAAAACAAGTTTCTATGATCTGATCGTGGAGACGAATATTTGAGCTATGAGTTTGGACTTCATTTGAAACAATGTGGAATGGTTTCGCAACTCACGCCACCTGGAACACCACAGCGTAATGGTGTGTCCAAACGTCATAATCGTACTTTACTAGATATGGTGCGATCTATGATGTCTCTCACTGATTTACCGCTATCGTTTTGGGGTTACGCTTTAGAGACGGCTGCATTCACGTTAAATAGGGCACCATCTAAATCCTTCGAGACGACACCTTATGAACTGTGGTTTGCCAAGAAGCCCAAGTTGTCGTTTCTGAAGGTTTGGGGCTGCGATGCTTATGTGAAAAAGCTTTAACCTGATAAGCTCAAACCCAAATCGGAGAAATGTGTCTTCATAGGATACCCAAAGGAGACTCTTGGGTACACCTTCTATGACATATCCGAAGGCAAGATATTCATTGCTAAGAATGGATCCTTCCTAGAGAAGGAGTTTCTCTCAAAAAAGTGAGTAGGAGGAAAGTAGAACTTAACGAGGTAATTGTACCTTCTCCCTTATTGGAAAGTAGTTCATCACTGAAATCAGTTCCAGTGATTCCTACACCAGTAAGTGAGGAAGCTAATGATGATCATGAAACTTCTGATCAAGTTACTACCGAACCTCATAGTTCAACCAGAGTAAGATCCGCACCAGAGTGGTACGGTAATCTTGTTCTAGAAGTCATGTTACTTGACCATGACGAACCTACAAACTATGAGGAAGCGATGATGAGCCCAAATTCCGCAAAATGGCTTGAGGCCATGAAATCTGAGATGGGATCCATGTATGAGAACAAAGTATGGACTTTGGTTGACTTGCCCGATGATCGGCAGACCATAGAGAATAAATGGATCTTCAAGAAGAAGATTGACGCTGACGGTAATGTTACTGTCTACAAAGCTCAACTTGTTGCAAAAGGTTTTCGACAAGTTCAAGGAGTTGACTACAATGAGACCTTCTCACCCGTAGCAATGCTTAAGTCCATCTGAATCATGTTAGCAATTACCGCATTTTATGATTATGAAATTTGGCAAATGGATGTCAAAACTGCATTCCTTAATGGATACCTTAAAGAAGAGTTGTATATGATGCAACCAGAAGGTTTTGTCGATCCAAAAGGTGCTAACAAAGTGTGCAAGCTCTAGCAATCCATTTATGGACTGGTGCAAGCCTCTCGGAGTTGGAATATACTTTTTGATAGTGTGATCAAAGCATATGGTTTTGTACAGACTTTTGGAGAAGCCTGTATTTACAAGAAAGTGAGTGGGAGCTTCGTAGCATTTCTGATATTATATGTAGATGAAATATTGTTGATCAGAAATGATACTGAATTTATGAATAGCATAAAAGGATACATGAATAAGAATTTTTCAATGAAAGACCTCGAAGAAGCTGCTTATATATTGGGCGTCAAGATCTATAGAGATAGATCACGACGCTTGATTGGACTTTCACAAAGCACATACCTTGATAAAGTTTTGAAGAAGTTCAAAATGGATCAGGCAAAGAAAGGGTTCTTGCATGTATTACAAGGTGTGAAGTTGAGTCAGACTCAATGCCCGACCACTGCAGAAGATAGAGAGAAAATGAAAGGTGTTCCCTATGCTTCAGCCATAGGCTCTATCATGTATGCAATGATGTGTACCAGACCTGATGTGTGCCTTGCTATAAGTTTAGTGATACGTCTCCAACGTATCTATAATTTTTTATTGCTCCATGCTACATTATATACTGTTTTGGACTATATTGGGCTTTATTTTCCACTTTTATATTATTTTTGGGACTAACCTATTAACCGGAGGCCCAGCCCAGAATTGCTATTTTTTGCCTATTTTAGTGTTTCGGAGAAACAGAATATCAAACGGAGTCCAAACGGAATGAAACCTTTGGGAACGTGATTTTCTCATCAAATAAGACCCAGGAGACTTGGACCCTCCGTCAAGAAAGCCACGAGGCGGTCACGAGGGTGGAGGGCGCCTCCCCCACTAGGGCCCGCCCCTACCTCATGGGCCCCTCGAAGCTCCAACGACGTACTCCTTCCTCCTATATATACCTACGTACCCCCAAATGATCGGGGACGGAGCCAAAAACCTAATTCCACCGCCGCAACTTTCTGTATCCACGAGATCCCATCTTGGGGCCTGTTCCGGAGCTCCGCCGGAAGGGGAATCGATCACAGAGGGCTTCTACATCATCATCCAAGCCCCTCCGATGAAGTGTGAGTAGCTTACTTCAGACCTACGGGTCCATAGTTAGTAGCTAGATGGCTTCTTCTCTCTTTTTGGATCTCAATACAATGTTCTCCCCCTCTCTTGTGGAGATCTATTCGATGTAATCTTCTTTATGTGGTGTGTTTGTTGAGACCGATGAATTGTGGGTTTATGATCCAGTCTATCTATGAATAATATTTGAATCTTCTCTGAATTCTTTTATGTATGATTGGTTATCTTTGCAAGTCTCTTTGAATTATCAGTTTGGTTTGGCCTACTAGATTGGTTTTTCTTGCCATGGGAGAAGTGCTTAGCTTTGGTTTCAATCTTGCGGTGTCCTTTCCCAGTGATAGAAGGGGCAGCAAGGCACGTATTGTATTGTTGCTATCGAGGATAACAAGATGGGGTTTTTTTTATCATATTGCATGAAACTATCCCTCTACATCATGTCATCTTGCTCAAGGCGTTACTCTGTTTTTAACTTAATACTATAGATGCATGCTGGATAGCGGTCGATGAGTGGAGTAATAGTAGTAGATGCAGGCAGGAGTCGGTCTACTTGTGTCGGACGTGATGCCTATATACATGATCATACCTAGATATTCTCATAACTATGCTCAATTCTGTCAATTGCTCAACAGTAATTTGTTCACCCACCATAGAATACTTATGCTCTTGAGAGAAGCCACTAGTGAAACCTATGGCCCCCAGGTCTATTTCTCATCATATCAATCTCCATCACTTTATTATTGCTTTGCTTTTACTTTTCCTTTTACTTTTCACTTTGCATCTCTATACCAAAAATACCAAAAATATTATTTATCATCTCTATCAGATCTCACTTTCATAAGTGACCGTGAAGGGATTGACAACTCCTAAGCGCGTTGGTTGTGTTGAGCTATTGTTTTTGTGTGGGTACGAGGGACTCGCGCGTAGCCTCCTACTGGATTGATACCTTGGTTCTCAAAAACTGAGGGAAATACTTACGCTACTTTGCTGCATCAGCCTCTCCTCTTCGGCGAAATCCAACGCAGAGCTAAAGAGGTAGCAAGAAGAATTTCCGGCGCTGTTGCCGGGGAGTCTGCGCAAAAGTCAACATACCAAGTACCCATCAAAATCCCTATCTCCTGCATTACATTATTTGCCATTTGCCTCTCGTTTTCCTCTCCCCCGCATCACCCTTGCCGTTTTATTCACCCTCTCTCTCTCTCTATCCTCCCTCTCTTTATCTATTTGCCTCTTTTTGCCCATTTGCTTTTTGTTTGCTCGTGTGTTGGATTTCTTGTTTGTCGCGATGGCTCAAGATAATACTAAATTGTGTGACTTCACCAATACCAACAATAATGATTTCCTTAGCACTCCGATTGCTCCTCTTACCGATGCTGAATCTTGTGAAATTAATGCTGCTTTGCTGAATCTTGTCATGAAAGATCCGTTTTCCGGCCTTCCTAGTGAAGATACCGCTACCCATCTTAATAGCTTCGTTGATTTGTGTGACATGCAAAAGAAGAAAGATGTCGATAATGATATTGTTAAATTGAAGCTATTTCCTTTTTCACTTAGAGATCGTGCTAAAGCTTGGTTTTCATCTTTGCCTAAAAATAGTATTGATTCATGGAACAAGTGCAAAGATGCTTTTATCTCTAAGTATTTTCCTCCCACTAAGCTCATCTCTCTTAGAAACAATATTATGAATTTTAAACAACTTGATCGTGAACATGTTGCACAAGCTTGGGAGAGAATGAAATTAATGATACGTAATTGCCCTACTCATGGTTTGAATTTGTGGATGATTATACAAAATTTTATGCCGGATTGAATTTTGCTTCTAGAAATCTTTTAGACTTGGCCGCGGGAGGCACTTTTATGGAAATCACTTTAGGAGATGCTACTAAACTCCTAGATAATATTACGGTTAATTATTCTCAATGGCACACTGAAAGATCCACTAATAAAAAAGTGCATCCAATAGAAGAAATTAATGTTTTAAGTGGAAAGATGGATGAACTTATGAAATTATTTGCTACTAAGAGTGTTTCTTCTGATCCTAATGATATGCCTTTGTCTACTTTGATTGAGAATAATAATGAATCTATGGATGTGAATTTTGTTGGTAGGAATAATTTTGGTAACAACGCGTATAGAGGGAATTTTAATCCTAGGCCTTATCCTAGTAATCCTTCTAATAATTATGGAAATTCCTACAACAACTCTTATGGAAATTTTTAATAATATGCCCTCTGAATATGAGAGTAGTGTTAAAGAGTTTATGAATTCACAAAAGAATTTTAATACTTTGCTTGAAGAGAAATTGCTTAAAGTTGATGATTTGGCTAGGAACGTTGATAGAATTTCTCTTGAGGTTGATTCTTTAAAGCTTAGATCTATTCCTCCTAAGCATGATATCAATGAGTCTCTCAAAGCCATGAGAATTTCCATTGATGAGTGCAAGGAAAGAACCGCTAGGACGCGTGCTATGAAAGATGGCTTTATTAAAGCGTGTTCTTCCAATTCCTATGAAAATCAAGATGAAGATCTAAAAGTTATTGATGTGTCTCCTATTAAATCTTTGTTTTGCAACGTAAATCTTGATGAAAATAAATATGATCCACCCTTACCTAGAAGGTGTTCTAAGAATTTGGAGTATTTAGATCTTGATGATGAAATTGATAAAAGTGCGATTAAAAGAAATAAAACCATATATGTTGCTAAACCCACTATATTGGATTTCAAAGAATTTAATTATGAAAATTGCTCTTTATTTCATTGTATTTCCTTATTGCAATCCGTGCTAAATTCTCCTCATGCTTATAGTCAAAATAAAGCCTTTACCGAACATATCGCTGATGCTTTGGTGCAAACTTATCAAGAAAAACTTGAGTTGAAAGTTTCTATCCCTAGAAAACTTTATGATGAGTGGGAACCTACATTTTAAATTAAAATTAAAGATTATGAGTTTTATGCTTTGTGTGATTTGGGTGCTAGTGTCTCTACTATTACAAAAACTTTGTGTGATTTGCTAGATTTCCGTGATTTTGATGATTGCTCTAAACTTGCATCTTGCGGATTCCACTATTAAGAAACATATGGGAAGAATTAATGATGTTCTTATTGTTTCAAATAGGAATTATGTGCCCATATATTTTATCGTTCTTGATATATATTGCAATCCTTCTTGCCCTATTATTCTCGGTAGACCTTTCTTCAGAACGGTTGGTGCAATTATTGATATGAATTAAGGGAATATTAGATTTCAATTTCCATTAAAAAGGGAATGGAACACTTCCCTAGAAATAAAATAAAATTGCCATATGAATCTATCATGAGAGCCACTTATGGATTACCTACCAAAGATGGCAATACCTAGATCTATCCTTGCTTGTTACGCCTAGCTAGGGGCGTTAAACGACAATGCTTGTTGGGAGGCAACCCAATTTTATTTTTATTCCTTGCTTTTTGCTCCTGTTTAGTAATAAATAATTTATCTAGACTCTGTTTTGTTTGCGTTTTTTGTGTTTAATTAGTGTTTGTGCCAAGTAGAACCGTTGGGAAGACTTGGGGAAAGTCTTGTTGAACTTGCTGTAAAAAACAGAAACTTTAGCGCTCACGAGAACTGATGTCATTTTTATTTGGATAGTGATATTTAGTTAATTATTTTTGAATATGTTTAATATATAAATTCCTCATGTCCAGCAATTTATTTTAGAATTTTTGGGGTTCCATACCTTGCGCTAGCTACAGATTACTACAGACTGTTCTGTTTTTGACAGATTCTGTTTTTCATGTGTTGTTTGCTTATTTTGATGAATCTATGGCTAGTAAAATAGTTTATAAACCATAGAGAAGTTGGAATACAGTAGGTTTAAAACCAATATAAATAAAGAATGAGTTCATTACAGTACCTTGAAGTGGTCTTTTGTTTTCTTTCGCTAATGGAGCTCACGAGATTTTCTACTTTAAGTTTTGTGCTGTGAAGTTTTCAAGTTTTGGGTAAAGATTTGATGGATTATGGAACAAGGAGTGGCAAGAGCCTAAGCTTGAGGATGACCATGGCACCCCCAAGATAATCTAAGGACACCTAAAAGCCAAATCTTGGGGATGCCCCGGAAGGCATCCACTCTTTCGTCTACTTCTATCGGTAACTTTACTTGGAGCTATATTTTTATTCACCACATGATATGTGTTTTGCTTGGAGCGTCCTTTATGATTTGAGTCTTTGCTTGTTAGTCTACCACAATCATCCTTGCTGTACACACCTTTTGAGAGAGAGCCATACATGATTTGGAATTTGATAGAATACTCTATGTGCTTCACTTATATCTTTTGAGCTTTATAGTTTTGCTCTAGTGCTTCACTTATATCTTTTAGAGCACGGTGGTGGATTCGTTTTATAGAAACTATTGATCTCTCATGCTTCACTTAGATTATTTTGAGAGTCTTAATAGCATGGTAATTTTCTTAAAATCCTAATATGCTTGGTATGCAAGATTAACAATAAAACTTTCTTATGAGTGTATTGAATACTAAGAAAAGTTTGATGCTTGATGGTTGTTTTGAGATATGGGTGTGTTGAATACTTATGAGTGTGTTGAATACTAAGAAAAGTTTGATACTGATAAAATTTTGATACTAAGAAAAGTTTTGCCTCCCAACTTTTTACCTCAAGGGTAATGTCAACAATAATAGTTCATGAAAACTCACATCCAATTAGCTATATATATATATCTGGATCTTTCCAACACATTGTGCTTGCCAAAGGATAAAATGTAAAAAAGGAAAGGTGAAGATCACCGTGACTCTTTGCATGAAGTATAGGACAAGAATTAAAGATAGGCCCTTTGTAGAGGGAAGTAGAGGTTGTCATGTGCTTTTATGGTTAGGTGCACAAAATCTTAATGCGAAAGAACGTCACTTTATATTACCACTTGTGATATGGACCTTTATTATGCAGTCCATCGCTTTTATTTCTTCCACATCACAAGATCGTATAAAGATTATTTTCTCCACACTAATAAATCATACATATTTAGAGAGCAATTTTTATTGCTTGCAACGATGACAACTTACTTGAAGGATCTTACTCAATCCATAGGTAGATATGGTGGAGTCTCATGGAAAAACTGGGTTTAAGGATATTTGGAAGCACAAGTAGTATCTCTACTTGGTGCAAAGAATTTTGCTAGTATGAGAGGGAAAGGGAAGCTCAACATGTTGGATGATCCAAGAAAATATAATTTATTTTAGATGTAAGAAAACATAACCCATTACGTTGTCTTCCTTGTCCAACCTCAACTCTTTAGCATGTCATATTTTAATGAGTGCTCACAATTATAAAAGATGTCCAAGATAGTATATTTATATGTGAAAACCTCTCTTTCTTTATTACTTCCTATTAATTGCAATGATGACCAAAACTATGTTTGTCAACTCTCAACAACTTTTATTCATCATACCCTCTATATGTGAAGTCATTACTCTCCATAAGATCCATATGATCTCTTTATTTATTTTTATTCTTTTTTATTTTCTTATTTTATTCCCTCAAGATCGTAACAAGATAATCAAGCCCTTGACTCAACACTAATCTTTAATATATATAGCTCACGGACTCGATTACATAGAAGGATCATAAAGCAAAACTCAAAACTAGATCATACTAAAACTTTATTCTACTAGATCAAGACATTACCAAAAGGATTGAACTAAGAAAAACGGTAAAGATAAAAGTGATGGTGATACGATACCGGGGCACTCCCCCAAGCTTGGCAGTTGCCAAGGGGAGTGCCCATACCCATGTGTTTATGTCTCCTTCTTCGGGGGTGGTGATGTGTGATACGTCTGCAACGTATCTATAATTTTTGATTGCTCCATGCTATATTATCTACTGTTTTGGATGTTTATGGGCTTTATTATACACTTTTATATCATTTTTGGGACTAACCTATTAACCCAGAGCCCAGTGCCAGTTTCTGTTTTTACCATGTTTTAGGGTTTCAAAGAAAAGGAAAATCAAACAGAGTCCAATTCACCTGAAACTTCACGGAACTCATTTTTGGAAGGAAAGAAGCCCAAAAGACTTGGAGTGCACGTCGGGGATCTGCGAGGAGGTCACGAGGCAGGGGGCACGCCCACCCCCTGGGGGTGCCCTCCACCCTCGTGAGCCCCTCGTGGCCCCCCTCACGTACTTCTTCCGCCTGTATATCTCCATATACACTAAAAACATCCGGGAGCACAATAGATCGAGAGTTTCGCCGCCAGAAGCCTCTGTAGCCACCGAAAGCCAATCTAGACCCGTTCCGGCACCCTGCCGGAGGGGGAATCCTTCTCCGGTGGCCATCTTCATCATCCCGGTGCTCTCCATGACGAGGAGGGAGTAGTTCTCCCTCGGGGCTGAGAGTATGTACCAGTAGCTATGTGTTTGATCTCTCTCTCTCGTGTTCTTGAGGTGATATGATCTTGATGTATCGCGAGCTTTGCTATTATAGTTGGATCCTATGATGTTTCTTCCCCCCTCTACTCTCTTGTAATGAATTGAGTTTCCCCTTTGAAGTAATCTTATCGGATTGAGTCTTTAAAGATTTGAGAACACTTGATGTATGTCTTGCCGTGGATATCTGTGGTGACAATGGGATATCATGTGATTCACTTGATGTATGTTTTGGTGATCAACTTGCGGGTTCCGCCCATGAACCTATGCATAGGGGTTGGCACACGTTTTCGTCGTGATTCTCCGGTAGAACTTTGGGGCACTCTTTGAGGTCATTTGTGTTGGTTGAATAGATGAATCTGAGATTGTGTGATGCATATCGTATAATCATACCCACGGATACTTGAGGTGACATTGGAGTATCTAGGTGACATTAGGGTTTTGATTGATTTGTGTCTTAAAGTGTTATTCTAGTACGAACTCTAGGGCTGTTCGTGGCACTTATAGGAATAGCCCAACGGATTGATTGGAAATAATAACTTTGAGGTGGTTTCATACCCTACCATAATCTCTTCATTCGATCTCCGCTATTAGTGACTTTGGAGTGACTCTTTGTTGCATGTTGAGGGATAGTTATGTGATCCAATTATGTCAGTATTGTTCAGGGAACTTACACTAGCGAAAGTATGAACCCTAGGCCCTGTTTCCTAGCATTGCAATACCATTTACGCTCACTTTTATCATTAGTTACCTTGCTGTTTTTATATTTTCAGATTACAAAAACTATTATCTACTATCCATATTGCACTTGTATCACCATCTCTTCACCGAACTAGTGCACCTATACAATTTACCATTGTATTGGGTGTGTTGGGGACACAAGAGACTCTTTGTTATTTGGTTGCAGGGTTTCTTGAGAGAGACCATCTTCATCCTACGCCTCCTATGGATTGATAAACTTTAGGTCATTCACTTGAGGGAAATTTGCTACTGTCCTACAAACCTCTGCACTTGGAGGCCCAACAACGCCTACAAGAAGAAGGTTGTGTAGTAGACATCAAGCTCTTTTCTGGTGTTGTTGC
Source organism: Triticum monococcum (assembly GCA_034509565.1). Classification (NCBI taxonomy): domain Eukaryota; kingdom Viridiplantae; phylum Streptophyta; class Magnoliopsida; order Poales; family Poaceae; genus Triticum; species Triticum monococcum. The sequence goes on from CM067845.1 coordinate 446,674,258, forward strand.
CGGGGAGGTGAGTGCTTGAAGGTATATCTTTAGATCTTGCAATCAAGTCTTTTAGTTTCTTGTTTTATCACTAGTTTAGTTTATAAAAGAAAACTATAAAAAATGGAATTGAGTATGTCTCATACGCTTCACTTTTTTAATATCTTTCGTGAGTATGATGGAAAGGATAATTGTGCTCAAGTGCTAGAAGAAGAAATCTATAAAATGTTTGGCACTAAATATTTGAATGATAAGCATGATTGCAATGTTGTTAGTACGAATTCTTTGAATATCCATGATACTAGTGATGATTGCACTAGTTATGCTGAAAATGTCTCCTATAAACATGTCAATTTTTGTGGAGTGCATTGGGTTTGTAAGTACACACCAAATAGGGAAGATAGATATTGCATGAGGCATAAGTACTTAGAAACTAAATTATTGCAAGAAAGGCTAGATGATTGTGCTAAAATTTTAAATTTTCTTGGCCATACTTGTGAGCTTTGTAATGAACGTGGTCATTTAATTATCCGATGCAAATTGTTTCATGATCTAATTGTGTCCAAAAATTGTGATGGCATGATTTCCCTTGCACATTATAATGAACTTAGTTTTCTTATGGGCTATGAAGAAATGAAACGTATAACTAAGGATATTCCAAAATTTTCCCTTGATAGAGTTCTTCATTTTGACCTAGAGGAAATTTATATGCATTATGCGGTGAATTGCATTGAAAATCCTTATATTGCCAACTACATAAAGAAAAGAAAACAAATAGAAGATGAAGAGAATACTAATGAAAGGGAAGAGACTTCCCAATATCCTCCTATTATTTCTTATGATGAATCAGGTAACGAGGAGGAGCCTCCTATTCAACCAATCTCATTAATAAAGAGCTCCAAAAAGAGGATTGAACCCACACATGATGTGGTGAAGAAGAAGAAAAGAAAAAGGAAGAGAGGTAAAAAGATATCTCTCCCAAATAGTGCTGCTCCTATTACTATTGTGCCTCATGAAAATATAATTGTGGAAGATAATGATACTTCTTATGATCTTGAAAATCTTCTTCGCACTTACTTGGAAGAATATGATAATTGCTATACTATTGGTGCTATCTATACTATTAATGATGAGAGTGATTATGCTTATGATATGAAAAGACCCAATCTTGGGGATGCTATGTTTGATGAAGATGATGTTTTTGAGAATATATTTGCTGCAATTAATGTTTGTCCCGAGCTTGGGGAAGCTATGATTAATGAATATGATATTTTTAGTCTCCCAAGTTTTGATATGCAAGTTTATAATGATGATAGCATGCCTCCTACTTATGATAATTATTGTGATGATACACATGCTACAAAAAGTAGTGATGATTATATTTATAAAACTTGTCATGATTATGATTACCCTTTTTCTGAACATTACTCTTTTAATGTGGAAATAATTTATAGTATTCAAGTCTCTTATGATACTCCCACTATTCCGATTAAGAAGAAATTTGCTTATGTGGAGAGTAATAAAATTTCTATCCTTGTAGATCATGAAAAGAATGCTTTAGGTGCTGGTTATATTGTTGAATTCATTCATGATGCTACTGAAAATTATTATGAGGGAGGAACATATGCTTGTAGGAATTGCAATAATATCAAGTTTCCTCTCTATGTGCTTAAAGTTTTGAAGTTATGCTTGTTTTGTCCACCTATGCTAGTTGATTATTTTTCCCATAAGTTGTTTTCTCACAAAATCCCTATGCATAGGAAGTGGGTTAGACTTAAATGTGCTAGTCATATTCTTCATGATGCTCTCTTTGTGTTACAATTCTTATCTTTTATGTGAGCATCATTGAAATCATCATGCCTAGCTAGGGGCGTTAAACGGCAGCGCTTGTTGGGAGGCAACCCAATTTTATTTTTGTTCCTTGCTTTTTGCTCCTGTTTAGTAATAAATAATTTATCTAGCCTATGTTTAGATGTTGTTTTATGTTTTAATTAGTGTTTGTGCCAAGTAGAACCGTTGGGAAGACTTGGGGAAAGTCTTATTGATCTTGCTGTAAAAAAACATAAACTTTAGCGCTCACGAGAATTTCTGCCATTTTTATTTGGAGAGTGATATTTAGTTAATTCTTTTTGCAGAATTAATAGATAAATTCCTCAGGTCCATAAATTTATTTGAGAATTTTATGAGTTCCAGAAGTATACGTTTGATCCAGATTACTACAGACTGTTCTGTTTTTGACAGATTCTGCTTTTTGTGTGTTGTTTGCTTATTTTGATGAATCTATGGCTAGTAAAATAGTTTATAAAACCATAGAGAAGTTGGAATACAGTAGGTTTAACACCAATATAAATAAAGAATGAGTTCATTACAGTACCTTGAAGTGGTGATTTATTTTCTTATACTAACGGAGCTCACGAGTTTTCTACTTTAAGTTTTGTGTTGTGAAGTTTTCAAGTTTTGGGTAAAGATTTGATGGACTATGGAATAAGTAGTGGAAAGAGCCTAAGCTTGGGGATGCCCAAGTCATCCCAAGGTAATATTCAAGGACAACCAAGAGCCTAAGCTTGGGGATGCCTTCCCCTCTTTTGTCTTCGTTCATCGGTAACTTTACTTGGAGCTATATTTTTATTCGCCACATGATATGTGTTTTGCTTGGAGCATCAATTTATTTTGTTAGGATTTTCTTTCTGTTATTTAGAACAAAGTTTTGCATATTTTATTTCAATAAAATTGGAATTGATAGTCTTTACTATGCCTATGTTACAAGTGTACATGTTGCTGTTTGAAAACAGAAAGTTTACCGCTGTTGCAATAATTTCCTAGAAAATTCAGAATGTGATAAAATGTTGAAACCTTTTGAATATTAAGATCTGATAAATTTACTACAGTGTGAATTTTCTTTCATAATTTTTGGATCTAGGGAAGTATGGATGTTGCAGCATTCTTTACAGACTATCCTGTTTAGGCAGATTGTTGTTATGTTTGCATATGTTTGCTTCTTTAATGATTATATTTTAGGATAGGACTATTAAATATGCAGAGGAATTTAGTATGCAATGTTGAATAATAATTTTAGTGATTTGCTATAGTAGAGTATGATAAGGTTTTGGCAATGGTTTATACTAACTTTATCTCACGAGTCCTTGTTGAGTTTTGTGTGGATGAAGCTTTTGAGATTTAGGGAGACCGTGATATGAGAGGAATTAAGGAGACACAAAATCTCAAGCTTGGGGATGCCCAAGGCACCCCAAGATAATATTTCAAGAAGTCTCAAGCGTCTAAGCCTGGGGATGCCCCGGTTGGCATCCCACCTTTCTTCTTCAACAACTATCGGTTAGTATCGGTTGAGCCTAAGTTTTTGCTTCTTCACATGATGTTTGCCATTCTTAGAATGTCATTTTATTTTGCTTTGCTTTCTGTTTGAATAGAATACCAAGATCTGAAATTACTAAATGTTAGAGAGTCTTCACATAGTTGCATAATTATTCGACTACTCATTTATCTTCACTTATATCTTCCGGAGTAGTTTGTCATTTGCTTTAGTGCTTCACTTATATCTTTTAGAGCATGGTGGTAATTTTATTTTGAATAAATAGATGAACTCTCATGCTTCACTTAGATTATTTTGAGAGTCTTAAATAGCATGGTAATTTGCTTAAAATCCTAATATGCTAGGTATTCAAGATTAGTAAAATTTTCTTATGAGTGTGTTGAATACTAAGAGAAGTTTGATGCTTGATGATTGTTTTGAGATATGGAGATGGTGATATTAGAGTCATGCTAGTTGAGTGGTTATGAATTTGATAAATACTTGTGTTGAAGTTTGTGATTCCCGTAGCATGCACGTATGGTGAACCGTTATGTGATGAAGTCGGAGCATGATTTATTTATTGATTGTCTTCCTTATGAGTGGCGGTCGGGGACAAGCGATGGTCTTTTCCTACCAATCTATCCCCCTAGGAGCATGCACGTAATACTTTGCTTTGATAACTTGTATATTTTTGCAATAAGTATGTGAGTTCTTTATGACTAATGTTGAGTCCATGGATTATACGCACTCTCACCCTTCCACCATTGCTAGCCTCTCTTGTACCGCGCAACTTTCGCCGGTATCATACACCCACCATATACCTTCCTCAAAACAGCCACCATACCTACCTATTATGGCATTTCCATAGCCATTCCAACTTTCCACCGTTCTGGTTATTATGACAAGCTCCATCATTGTCATATTGCTTAGCATGATCATGTAGTTGACATTGTATTTGTGGCAAAGCCACCATTCATAATTCTTTCATACATGTCACTCATGCATCATTGCACATCCCGGTACACCGCCAGAGGCATTCATATAGAGTCATATATTGTTCTAAGTATGGAGTTGTAAGTAAATAAAAGTGTGATGATCATCATTATTAGAGCATTGTCCCAGTGAAGAAAGGATGATGGAGACTATGATTCCCCCATAAGTCGGGATGAGACTCCGGACGAAAATAAAAAAAATAAAAGAGGCCAAAGAAGCCCAAATAAAAAAAGAGGCCATAAAAAAGAGAAGGCCCAAATAAAAAATAAAAAATGAGAGAAAAAGAGAGAAGGGACAATGCTACTACACTTGTGCTTCAAAGTAGCACCATGATCTTCATGATAGAGAGTCTCCTATGTTGTCACTTTCATATACTAGTGGGAATCTTTCATTATAGAACTTGGCTTGTATATTCCAATGATGGGCTTCCTCAAAATGCCCTAGGTCTTCATGAGCAAGCAAGTTGGATGCACACCCACTAGTTTCTTTTGTTGAGTTTTCATACACTTATAGCTCTAGTGCGTCCGTTGCATGGCAATCCCTACTCACTCACATTAATATCTATTGATGGGCATCTCCATAGCCCATTGATACACCTAGTTGATGTGAGACTATCTTCTCCTTTTTGTCTTCTCCACAACCACCATTCTATTCCACCTATAGTGTTATGTCCAGGGCTCACACTCATGTATTGCGTGAAGATTGAAAAAGTTTGATAACAACAAAAGTATGAAACAATTGCTTGGCTTGTCATCGGGGTTGTGCATGATTTAAATATTTTGTGTGGTGAAGATGGAGCATAGCCAGACTATATGATTTTTTAGGGATAACTTTCTTTGGCCATGTTATTTTGAGAAGACATAATTGCTTTGTTAGTATGCTTGAAGTATTATTATTTTTAAGTCAATATGAACTTTTGTCTTGAATCTTTCGGATGTGAATATTCATGCCACAATTAAGAAGAATTACATGGAAATTATGCCAAGTAGCACTCCACATCAAAAATTCTGATTTTATCATTTACCTACTCGAGGACGAGCAGGAATTAAGCTTGGGGATGCCGATACGTCTCCAACGTATCTATAATTTTTGATTTCTCCATGCTATATTATCTACTGTTTTGGATATTTATGGGCTTTATTATACACTTTTATATCATTTTTGGGACTAACCTATTAACCCAGAGCCCAGTGCCAGTTTCTGTTTTTACCCTGTTTTAGGGTTTCGAAGAAAAGGAAAATCAAACGGAGTCCAATTGACCTGAAACTTCACGGAACTCATTTTTGGAAGGAAAGAAGCCCAGAAGACTTGGAGTGCACGTCGGGGGATCTGCGAGGAGGTCACAAGGCAGGGGGCGCGCCCACCCTCCTGGGCGCGCCCTCCACCCTCGTGAGCCCCTCGTGGCCCCTCTGACGTACTTCTTCCACCTATAGATCTCCATATACCCTAAAAACATCTGGGAGCACAATAGATCGGGAGTTCCACCGCCAGAAGCCTCCGTAGCCACCGAAAGCCAATCTAGACACGTTCTGGCACCCTGTCGGAGGGGGAATCCTTCTCCGGTGGCCATCTTCATCATCCCGGTGCTCTCCATGACGAGGAGTGAGTAGTTCTCCCTCGGGGCTGAGGGTATGTACCAGTAGCTATGTGTTTGATCTCTCTCTCTCTCATGTTCTTGAGGTGATACGATCTTGATGTATCGCGAGCTTTGCTATTATAGTTGGATCCTATGATGTTTCTTCCCCCCTCTACTCTCTTGTAATGAATTGAGTTTCCCCTTTGAAGTAATCTGATCGGATTGAGTCTTTAAAGATTTGAGAACACTTGATGTATGTCTTGCCATGGATATCTGTGGTGACAATGTGATATCACGTGATTCACTTGATGTATGTTTTGGTGATCAACTTGCGGGTTCCGCCAATGAACCTATGCATAGGGGTTGGCACACGTTTTCATCGTGATTATCCGGTAGAACTTTGGGGCACTCTTTGAGGTCCTTTGTGTTGGTTGAATAGATGAATCTGAGATTGTGTGATGCATATCGTATAATCATACCCACAGATACTTGAGGTGACATTGGAGTATCTAGGTGACATTAGGGTTTTGATTGATTTGTGTCTTAAGGTGTTATTCTAGTACGAACTCTAGGGCTGTTTGTGACACTTATAGGAATAGCCCAACGGATTGATTGGAAAAAGTAACTTTGAGGTGGTTTCGTACCCTACCATAATCTCTTCGTTCGTTCTCCGCTATTAGTGACTTCGGAGTGACTCTTTGTTGCATGTTGAGGGATAGTTATGTGATCCAATTATGTTAGTATTGTTGAGGGAACTTGCACTAGTGAAAGTATGAACCCTAGGCCTTGCTTCCTAGCATTGCAATACCGTTTACGCTCACTTTTATCATTAGTTACCTTGCTGTTTTTCTATTTTCATATTACAAAAACTATTATCTACTATCCATATTGCACTTGTATCACCATCTCTTCGCCGAACTAGTGCACCTATACAATTTAGCATTGTATTGGGTGTGTTGGGGACACAAGAGACTCTTTGTTATTTGGTTGCAGGGTTGCTTGAGAGAGACCATCTTCATCCTACGCCTCCTACGGATTGATAAACCTTAGGTCATCCACTTGAGGGAAATTTGCTACTGTCCTACAAACCTCTGCACTTGGAGGCCCAACAACGTCTACAAGAAGAAGGTTGTGTAGTAGACATCAATGTGATATTCTTGGCGATGATGCCCTTCAGGATACGATTCTCTTCCTTGAGCTTATTGACTTGCTGCTTGAGGTCCATTATTTCCTTACGGAGCTTGCCCGTGACAGCTAAAGCTCCTTTCACCCAAGGATGTTGCATAGTTGTGGGAGAACAAGTAGCACTCTTTTTCATTTTTTCATAAGAAAGAAATCTAACATTGGAAGGGATGACCTAGTTTGGAATAGTTGAGCTTTGTAGTTCCCCCATCGTGAATCCAGCTTGGAAATGAGAAGTAACTTCTTCATCCTCCTCCATGGCATCTATCCTTTTCAAGTCAGCCTCCATCTCTTCCTCAGTTGATGGACCAAAGTGGTCAGGATTGCTGTTTGCTCTTGGCCGCAGTGTCGGATGAGACACCCAACTCTCCCCGACTTACTCTTGAGCAGACATCTTGCTCTAAATCTGCAGTAGAAACAGCTCGAAACCAAAAACAAAGGATGTTTGCGTGGTACAGTGTTCAAAATCTTCAGGAGATTATATAATGAATTTCTACTAACCGAAAGAAGTATCATGCAAGAAAACGGAGTCCGGAGAGCACATGAGGTGCCCACGAGGCTGGGGGGCATGCCCAGGGGGGTAGGGCGCGCCCTCCACCCTCATGGAAGCCTCGTGTCCTTTCCGGACTACTTCATATTTTCCTATTTTCTTAAATATTCCAAAACGGAGAAAAATTGCTATTAGAAATGTGTTGGAGTCAGTTTACTTACCGTACCTCATACCTATTCCTTTTCGGAGTCTGAAACGTTCTGGGAAGTGTCCCTTATGTATTCCTCCGGGGTTATGGTTTCAATGACATTAGTTTCAACATTTATAGGATTACCTGATATATAATGTTTGATTCTTTGACCATTCACCACCCTCGGATTTGTGCCTTCGAAGTTGTTGACTTTCATGGCACCGGAACGATAGACCTCCTCGATGAAGTAAGGACCTTCCCATTTAGAGAGGAGTTTTCCTGCAAAAAATCTTAAACGAGAGTTGTATAACAATACATAATCACCTACATTAAACTCACATTTTTGTATCCTTTTGTCATGCCATCTCTTAACCTTTTTAAAACAATTTGGCATTCTCATATGCCTGGGTTCTCCATTCATCAAGTGAGCTAATGTCAAAAAGCCTCTTCTCACCGGCAAGTTTGAAATCATAATTGATCTCTTTAATGGCCCAATATGCATTATGTTCTAGCTCAAGAGGTAGGTGAAATGCTTTGCCATAAACCATCTTATATGGAGATATACCCATAGGATTCTTATATGCAGTTCTATAGGCCCATAATGCATCATCAAGTTTCTTGGACCAATTCTTCCAAGATCTATTAACAGTCTTTTGCAAAATTAATTTAAGCTCTCTATTACTCAACTCTACTTGACCACTAGACTGTGGATGATATGGAGATGCAATTCTATGGTTAACATCATACTTAGAAAGCATTTAACAAAAGGCACCATGAATAAAATGTGAAGCACCATCGGTCATTAAATATCTAGGGACTCCAAACCTCAGAAAAATAACTTCTTTAAGCATCTTAATAGAGGTGTTATGATCAGCACTACTAGTTGTAATAGCTTCTACCCACTTAGTAACGTGATCAACAACAACTAAAATATGTGTATACCCATTAGAGGAAGGAAACAGTCCCATATAATCAAAGCCCCAAACATCAAATGGTTCAATAACAAGTGAATAATTCATAGGCATTTCTTGACGTCTGCTAATATTACCAATTCTTTGACATTCATCACAAGACAAAACAAACTTATGGGCATCCTTGAAGAGAGTAGGCCAATAAAAACCATATTGCAATACCTTATGTGCAGTTCTATCTCCAACATGGTGTCCTCCGTAAGCCTCGGAGTGACACTTGCGTAGCATCTGTTCCTGTTCATGCTCAGGTACACAACGTCTAATAACACCATCTACTCCTTTATAAAGATGTGGGTCATCCCAGAAGTAATGTCTTAAATCATAGAAGAACTTTTTCTTTTGCTGGTATGTGAAACTAGGTGGTTTAAACTTAGCAACAATATAATTAGCATAATCAGCATACCATGGAGCAGTACGAGAAGCAATTATCACAGCTAATTGTTCATCAGGAAAGCTATCATCAATAGGTAGTGGGTCATCAAGAACATTCTCTAACCTAGACAAGTTGTCTGCAACAGGGTTCTCAGCTCCCTTTCTATCAATAATATGCAAATCAAATTCTTGTAGCAAGAGAACCCATCTAATAACTCTAGGTTTAGCATCTTTCTTTTCCATAAGATATTTAATAGCAGCATGATCAGTGTGAACAGTTACTTTAGAATCAACTATATAAGGTTTGAACTTATCAAAAGCAAATACAACTGCTAAAAATTCTTTTTCAGTAGTAGCATAGTTTCTTTGGGCACTGTCAAGAGTTCTGCTAGTATTGGATAACATTTAATTTCTCATCAACTCTTTGTCCTAGAACAGACCCTACAGCATAATCACTAGCATCACACAAGATTTCAAATGGTAAATTCCAATCAGGAGGCCGAACAATATGTGTAGAAATCAAAGCTTTCTTAAGTATTTCAAATGCTTCTACACAATCATCATCAAAAACAAAAGGAACATCTTTTTGTAAGAGATTAGTCAGAGGCCTAGAAATTTTAGAGAAGTCCTTAATGAACCTCCTACAAAAACCGGCGTGACCAAGGGAACTTCTTATACCTTTGATGTCTTTAGGGCACAACATATTTTCAATAGCATCAACCTTAGCTTTATCAACTTCAATACCTCTTTCAGAAATTTTATGCCCCAAGACAATACCTTCATTAACCATAAAGTGGCACTTCTCCCAATTCAAGAGAAGATTAGTTTCTTCACATCTCTGCAAAACTCGATCAAGGTTGCTCAAGCAATCATCAAAAGAAGTTCCGTAAAGGAGAAATCATCCATGAAAACCTCAACAATCTTTTCACAGAAGTCAGAGAATATAGCAGTCATACATCTTTGAAAAGTAGCAGGTGCATTGCATAAACCAAAAGGCATACGTCTGTAAGCAAAGTACCAAAAGGGCAAGTAAAAGTCGTCTTTCCTTGATCCTCTTTTGACACAGGTATTTGAGAGATACTAGAATAACCATCTGGAAAGCAAAAATGTGTATGTTTGGATAATCTTTCTAGAATCTGATCAATAAAAGGTAAAGGGTAATGATCCTTTTTAGTAGCTTTATTTAATTTGCGGAAATCAATTACCATTCTATAACCTGTAACAATTCATTGTGGGATCAATTCATCTTTATCATTAGGAACAACAGTAATACCTCCCTTCTTAGGGACACAATGGACAGGACTTACCCACTGACTATCAACAACGGGATAAATTATACCTGCCTTCAGAAGCTTTAGTATTTTTTTTCTTACCACTTCTTTCATCTTAGGATTTAACCGTCGTTGGTGATCAACAACCGGTTTCGCGTCTTTCTCCAATTTTATCTTGTGCTGGCATAGAGTGGGACTAATGCCCTTAAGATCATCAAGAGTATATCCAATAGCAGCACGGTGCTTCTTCAAAGTTTTCAATAATTTATTTTCTTCATGCTCTGAAAGGTTAGCACTAATAATAACAGGATATATCTCTTTTTCATCAAGATAAGCATATTTAAGAGTATCAGGTAAAGGTTTAAGCTCAAACACAGGATCACCCTTAGGTGGAGGAGGATCCCCTAGGATTTCAACAGGCAAGTTGTGTTTCAAAATAGGTCCCTGTTTAAAGAATACTTCATCTATTTCCCTTCTTTCATTCATAAACATATCATTTTCATGGTCAAGCAAATATTGTTCTAAAGGATCATTAGGAGGCACGACAATAGAAGCAAGACCAATAATTTCATCTTTACTAGGCAATTCTTTATAATGGGGTTGTCTAAGAAATTTAGCAAAATTAAATTCATGAGACATATCCCCTAAACCAACAGAAACAATATCCTTATTGCAGTCTATCTTAGCATTAACAGTATTCAAGAAGGGTCTACCAAATATAATGGGACAAAAGTTATCTTGTGGGGAACCAAGAACAAGAAAATCAGCAGGATATTTAACTTTCCCACACAAGACTTCAACATCTCTAACAATCCCAACTGGTGAAATAGTATCTCTATTAGCAAGTTTAATAGTAACATCAATTTCCTCTATCTCAGCAGGTGCAATGTCATGCATAATTTCTTTATATAAGGAATGGGGTATTGCACTTGCACTTGCACTAGCACCCATATCACATAAGCCATGATAGCAATGATCTCCTATTTTAACAGAAATAATAGGCATGCCTACAATAGGTCTATGTTTATTTTTAGTATCGGGTCTAGCAATTCTAGCAGATTCATCACAGAAGTAAATAACATGCCCATCAATATTATCAGCCAAGAGATCTTTAACCATAGCAATACTAGGTTCAACTTTAATTTGCTCAGAGGGTGTAGGTGTTCTAGTGTTACTCTTACAAACCACAGTTGAAGCATTAGCATGATCCTTTATTCTAACAGGGAAAGGTGGTTTCTCAATATAAGCAGTGGGAACAACGGGATCATTATAAGTGATAGTCTTTTCTTCACCTTTAATAGATTCAACTACTTTTACTTCATTGGGAGGATTATATTTAAACCACTTCTCCTTAGGGAGATCAACATGAGTAGCAAAGGATTCATGGAAAGAAGCTACTATCTCAGAGTCAAGTCCATATTTAGTGCTAAATTCACGGAAAGCATCGGTATCCATAAAAGATTTAACACAATCAAACTTAGGTGTTATAACTGACTCCTTACCTTCGTCGCGATCCCAATCTTCAGAGTTGCGTTTAATTCTCTCCAATAAATCCCATTTGAATTCAATAGTCTTCATCATAAAAGAACCAGTACAAGAAGTATCGAGCATGGAGCGATTACTAAGAGAAAGCCAAGCATAAATTTTTTGAATAATCATTTATCTTGAGAGCTAATGATTGGGGCATGAATATAACATTGACTTAAGCCTCCCCCAAGCTTGAGCGATGCTTTCTCCTTCGCGAGGCCAAAAATTATACATATAATTATGATCACGATGAACCAGATGCATAGAATAAAACTTTTGATGAAATTCCAATTTCAATCGTCGGTAGTTCCATGATCCAATATCATCACATAGCCTAAACCATGTCAATGCCTCTCCCTTCAAAGATAAAGGCAAGACCTTCTTCTTGATAACATCCTCGGGCATACCTGCAAGCTTAAATAATCTACTAGTCGGGGTGAATATACCCCGAACAAGCCCCTCAAAGGATTATGTTCCATAGTAACAAGTGACAGTAAATTTCAGCACACTATATAAATTTTTCCTTACCAAATTCCACCTACCAAAGGCGCTTCACTCCCCGGCAACGGCGCCAGAAAAGAGTCTTGATGACCCACAAGTGTAGGGTATCTATCATAGCCTTTTCGATAAGTAAGAGTGTCGAACCCAACGAGGAGCAGAAGGAAATGATAAGCGGTTTTCAGCAAGGTATTCTCTGCAAGCACTGGAATTATCTGTAACAGATAGTTTTGTGATAAGGTAATTTGCTGCGAGTAACAAGTAATGCAAGTAAATAAGATGCAGCAAGATGGACCAATCCTTTTTGTAGCAAAGGACAAGCCTAGACAAACTCTTATATAAAGGAAAGCGCTCCCGAGGACACATGGGAATTATCGTCAACCTAGTTTTCATCACGTTCATATGATTCGCGTTCGGTACTTTGATAATTTGATATGTGGGTGGACCGCTGCTTGGGTACTACCCTTACTTGGACAAGCATCCCACTTATGATTAACCCCTATTGCAAGCATCCGCAACTACAACAAAAGTATTAAGGTAAACCTAACCATAGCATGAAATATATGGATCCAAATCAGCCCCTTAAGAAGCAACGCATAAACTAGGGTTTAAGCTTCTGTCACTCTAGCAACCCATAATCTACTTATTACTTCCCAATGCCTCCCTCTAGGCCCAAACAATGGTGAAGTGTCATGTAGTCGACGTTCACATGACACCACTAGAGGGGTGACAACATACATCTCATCAAAATATCGAACGAATACCAAATTCACATGACTACTTATAGCAAGACTTCTCCCATGTCCTCAGGAACAAATGTAACTACTCACAAATCATATTCATGTTCATAATCAGAGGGGTATTAATATGCATAATGGATCTGAACATATGATCTTCCACCAAATAAACCAACTAGCATCAACTACAAGGAGTAATCAACACTACTAGCAACCCACAGGTACCAATCTGAGGCTTTGATACAAAGATTGGATACAAGAGATGAACTAGGGTTTGAGATGAGATGGTGCTGGTGAAGATGTTGATGGAGATTGACCCCCTCCCGATGAGATGATCGTTGGTGATGACGATGGTGATGATTTCCCCCTCCCGGAGGGAAGTTTCCCTGGCAGAACAGCTCCGCCGGAGCCCTAGATTGGTTCCGCCAAGGTTCCGCCTCGTGGCGGCCGAGTTTCATCCCGTGAGCGAGTTTATGATTTTTTTTCTCGACGAAACACTCCATATAGCCAAAGACGGGCATTAGAGGGCCACCAGGGGGCCCACGAGGTAGGGGGGCGCATTGGGACTTCATATAGCCGAAGACTCCATATAGCCCTCTGGTGCTTCTTTCGCCCAATATTTTATATATATTTTGAAACGTGCTCCCGTGAAGTTTCAGGACTTTTGGAGTTGTGCAGAATAGGTCTCTAATATTTGCTCCTTTTCCAGCCCAGAATTCCAGCTGTCGGTATTCCCCCTCTTCATGTAAACCTTGTAAAATGAGAGAGAATGGGCATAAGTATTGTGATATAATGTGTAATAATAGTCCATAATGCAATAAATATTGATATAGAAGCATGATGCAAAATGGACGTATCAACCCCTAGCATGCTGGCAACGGCCGCGCCCCACTGCCGAACGGTGCCCATCCGGCTGGGCTCGCCAGCAGCCGGCGTGCCGCATACAGCGCGATCGATCTCGCGCTGGTAGGCCTTGGTGAGGCGTCTCATGGCAGCCAAATTTTTGGCACTCTCGACTAGTGTAACGCGGCAGGCCTCCATCGTATCGCCATTAGCGTCTGCCGCGATGGGCACAGACAGGTCCTGCATTGCCGCCTGCAGCGGGTCCTGGCCGGCTTCGTCAGAAGCTCCATCGTGAGTGATGACCAGCACCTCCGTGACAGTGCTGGTGCTGGCGTCGCTGATCGCAGGAGGGAGTTGGTCGTCGATGATCACTACGTTGGCGGGGAAGGAATCGGGGGATGCCACGTCGAAGTCGACGAGCATCGGGTCGGTAGAGCCAACAGACTCTTTATCGAAGGCAGGCTCGTTGGTGATGTCGATGTTGCCAAGGAGCTCGACAAGGCAGTTTTCGGAGCGGGCTACTCCCTCGTTAGGTGTCGGCTCATCAGACATACGGACCTCGCCGACACTACAAGAAATATGTCAACTTGTGACCACCACTATTGGTCACTGAATGGTCACAAATTTCCATTTATGACCTTTTTGTGACCAAAAACATAAGGTCAAAAGCTGGCCGTCGTAAACTGACTATAGCGACCTTTCTTCTGGAATGGTCGTAGATGTTTATGACCAAAATATTCCTACTGTGGTGTTTTGGTCATTAGCAACCTCCCCAGGCCACGTAGGCATCTAGCGTGGCAAGCTGACGTGGCACAAGATTCAGCCCGGTCTGATTAGGTGTTTTACATGGGCCGAGCCCATTAATTTAGCCTATTTGTGTTTTTTTCCATCAAATTTTGATCAGGTTCATGGGCCAAGCCCTACAATTCGGCCTTTTTATTTTCTGGGCTTAGGCCATTTTGCATTCCGTTTAATTCAGCCTTTTGTTTTTGTTTTTCATAAATGCACAATATTCCAGTCCACTATTGTTTGGGCCATAGCCTTTTTAGAGCCCAAATATTATTCAATCCAATAGACGAACATTCAGCCTTTTTCATTCACAGATTTTAATTTTACACATTTCAACAGCAAACAATAAATAATTCTCACAATTAAATGATCAAATCCAAAAATCACTCTATGAAACTCAGAACAGCACATCTGCATGATCCATCAAGTGTACATACAATCAGAAACAAATACAGAGGCACCAAAACTATTGTGGAAATCTCCAAGCTTCTTCTGATCTTCGGTCACAGCAACAGCCACCTCGGTCGCTTGCCTCGCACTGGCGAAACTTGACATGAGGGATGAACTGGAGCTGCAGTAACCATGCAGGCAAGCATCACCCAATACTTGGGCGCGCCAAAAAGAACACCATGTCCTCAACAACAGTCACGTGCACCTGCATCAACAAGAGGCGCCAAAACTGAGAAATGAGAACAAGATGTACATATTCATATTTTCGGATTGATAGTCTCTGCACTTTCATGTATCTTGGAAAGGGAAGGACTGCTAGCAAATAGCACATATTCATATTTTATTACTGTTCCAAGGCAGCAGTATATATGTATGTTGCATCACATAGCTACAGAAACCATATCATGAGTAAACTGAGCATTTGGAAAAGTAGAACCAGGTTCTCTCAAGGATTGTAGCCTTTCATATATTTATGATACGTACTTCCTACATTATCATTTCACTCTAATCCTACCTGACTAAACTAACAAGTGCTCAGATTACTAGTAAGCTGGGTGCAAATTTATCCACTCCATATGACAGTAAATCTAAGAGGTGGCAATCAATGGTCCAACAATGCAATATAGAAGCTCAGTTGCAATAAATAACTACAGGCCTACATCAGCTCAAAGTGGCAGTAGCTCAAAAACAAGCAAAACAACTGTTGATAAGCAAAGGCAAAAGGCTAAAACACATGTTTGGCCAGAAGAACTAAAAGCTAAATCATGTCATTTCAGCGAGAATGACTCATGCAGTTATAGGCAAAATACAAAACTAGCGGCCTAGAAAGCACGTCGGCAAGTAACAGATAATTGATCAATGATAGAGCCAGACGGCGGTCTGCGCAAGCTGGAGACGCCTCTCGACTGGCGACGTACACGTCCAGGTAAACTATCTAGCAGCGTGTAGTAGAGCACCTGCACCCTACATCCACACATATACGAATCATTCAACAAGCCCATCAACAAGAAAGGAGATCGAGATTTCAAAGTGGGGAGGAAGCAACTAACCGTCCAAAGAAGACAGACCAGTGATAGATGGAGAGTTAGGCACGCTTGAGTGTGGACGCCATCGCTGTTGCCGTCATCTGGATCAGGGTGTCAGGGAGGAAGCAATCCGAAGCAAGAAGAACTGAGAAAAATGAAAAGTATCAACGGCCAGAAGCATGTAGGCAACAGTACTGGATAATCTGTTGCTGCATATAAATACTGAATTACAACAGCAGACATGCTTCGAAAACTACATTACATATTATAGCAGCATGATAAAAATGTACTCAAATATATTCACAGAAGCACACAGACTATATATAGTCCTTTCACAATTGGAGTAAGAAATGCAGGGATAGTTATAACTTGGAAGTTTCGCACTAATAGCCTAATAACAAATTTCAAATAAAAACAATATTAATTCTAATATTATATGCCAAAGTAGAAAAGAAAGCCTCGCAGTTCTCTCAGTTATCACAAAAGTAATATGCCACTTTGCTCCAAGCTTCAATGGGCGAAAAAGAGACAGCATGGATCACATATGATATGTGCTAGCCATAGAGGCAAGCTCACAGAAACAAACAAAGGTCCTGGTAGAATAAAAGAGACTGTAAGTGTATGAGCATCAAGCATGAGATACTTTTCAAATTTTTATGAACATTCTTAGTTTCTTGGATTGAAGTAGGTGACTGGGGCTAGGTGTGCTCACTACTAGGCAGTAAAAACTGGGTATATACAAGCATTGCATGCTTAGTTATCGGCGACGAATATCTAGACACCAAAATATCGGTGCCTCTGCCGCAAGTGACCATCATCGTGAACTAGACATACGAATACTAAATATCAACCAATGCACATACTTTTATTACCAGGAAGAGAGATAGCTCAAAACAGAACATATATAATTTGCAAGAAGGAAATCACCCATAATTAACAGGGAGAGATATAACCAAAACAAGTTCATTTGTCTTCCAAGTATAAAACATCAAGTGCACAAACTCACATCAGTTAACATCATTACAGAATTTCAGATAACATGTTTACTGCAGAAATCAAGCATAGGCAGTAGTGCTGCTAGTGTTTCTTTCTGTGGTTGTGTTGGACATGCAACTCCATTTCTGTTTGTTTTAGACTAGCAGACCAACATGGTATCCAATGTTAAAAAGCAAACAGGGAAAACATTAAAAAGCAAAAAGAAAATAAAGTGGAAGGATATCATGACAAAACTAACCAGTTTCTTCATACTTACAAAATTACCACATGAAGGAAAGGGCAAATCCTATCTCTATAAAATTTACCACATTTTTTTAGTGAATTACAGTGCTCGAATTGCCACTGACACTGGACACAAGCAGCTGCACAACTAATGCATCAGCACACAAATAATGAACTAGCATACGCCCTTTTATGCATATTAATGCACATCAAGGAAACATCAATGGCAAAATACCATGACAAAAGCGTAGAAGTCTTTGTGATACTTCCAGAATTATCATACGAAAAGAAGGGTTGCTAATACTCAGAAAGAAAGGAAGCTGATTTGTTTCCCTGTTGTACATATGCATGTATCCACCCATCCATCCATCCACTGTCTTCCTCTTGTGAAGCGGCAAGCAAGCAAGCAGCGTGACAATGGTAGAAACTGAAGCAGGAAGTTGGCTGTTGCACTGTACCCATGGATGCTGCTGCTACTGCTGCACAAGGAAGAAGACAGAAATGTAGTTGAGCTGAAGTCGAAATCCATTCCATGGTGACAGAGAGAGAGAGAGAGAGAGAGAGAGAGAGGAAAACAGAGATGTACCAAATGAAATTGGAAAACAGAGATTGATGACACGGGAGGGGAAGGAAGCGGATGGAGGTCCCATGGTGGGTCTGCAAGGGAGCTTCCATGGCGGGCCTCGCGTCGGTCATCCTTGCCGGAGATGGCGCGCGTCCGTCCTTGGAGGTTGAGGAAGGAGCCGGAGCCGGCCGCCGGAGTTGGAGGCGACCGAAACCCTAGACAGCCAGCCACGGGGTAGGTAGGTAGCCAGCCATGGCCAAGGCCGCGCTAGCCTGGGGCACCATGGGAGATGCTGCCCCTCGCCGGCATGGCTGCTGCTGGACTGGATTGGATCTGGATCCAGCGCCTCCGTGTAGGGAGAGAAGAAGGAAAGGGTGGTGATCGCCGGCGGCGGGGTGATGGAGGGAGGGCGGATCTGTACGGTGCTGGAGGGGGATCGCTCTCTCTCGATCTGGACTGTATCGGGATCGGTTCGGTGGGTGGGATCGGTAGGGGACGTGAGAGGGGATCGCGCGCCGCGGAAGGAGGCCGTGGATGGGGAGGAAAGGAGGCCGGGGACGGGGAGGAAAGGAGGCCAGGGACGGGAAGGAGGTGGCGGCGGTGACGACGAGACGAGGACGAGGGAGGGAGCGGATCTGCTGCGGGAGGTGGAGGGAGGGAGCGGAAGATGGGGAACGATGGGCGGCGCGCGGATCTGGCGTTGTCAGGCTCGGATGATGGGGAATGATGAGGGAGGGACGGTGGTGGAGGAGGACCGCGGGCTCCGAATGCGGGGAGGTCGCCGCCGGCTGGTGGGATCGGGGGAGGGGGATCTGAGGGGGACGAGGGGATCTGCATCGGGGGAGAGGGGAGAGGAAGAAAGAAAGAAAGAAAGGAGGCGGGGGTGGATGGAAGATGCCAGCTAGGGTCTCGCCTCAGGTTGGGTTGGTGGGGGAGGCGAGGAGCGACGGCTACCGTTGGATCCGGGAAGATCCAATGGTGTTTTGTGCATGATCCGTGTGCCTTGTCCACGGACCAATCGGAATGCAATACAATATTATGACCAATTGAATTGGTCGTGATAAATTTAAAAATAAGATGTTAGATCATCTTAGCTATTTACTTGACCTGATACATTGGAAAAAAAATGAAACAAATGAAAAACCTTCTCATCATGTCATCTAATGTGACCTAGTTTTTAGAAGAAAAAAATAACAAAATAGTAATAAGGAACTTTTCATTTTCTTTGCACGAAAATTCATTTTTCATTTTTCGAGTGCTCAAAATGAGTTTTTTTGTGAAGAACATGCCAAATATTTGTTGCAAAATTGTATCAAAACATTTTTCTAAAATACTAGACCATATTTAATGTACAAATAACCAAATGGTTGGGCGTCAAAACTTTTAATCCACCTCTCGTGAAAAAGACAAATTTCCGCCGATTCAGCTGGAAGCGGGTCAAATTTGAACTACAGCTGCCTCATAGTTTGCTATTTATTTTTTCTAAAAATCATTTCTAGGTACATAAGTACCTATTTAATCAGAGAAACACCAAAAAAATTCCAAGATTCAACCACTAGCTAGGAACGGTCAAGCCCGCCGTTTTGACCGCATTTTGAAACGGGCATAAAAAATTCAAAAAAAAATCTAAAAATTGGGAAACCTTCGCATTGTGTCATCATATGTGGCTAAGTTCCTAGGAAAAATAACAAACTTGTAATACGGCAATTATTATAAAAAATTATTCTCAGAAACGAGCTATCATGTGTGGAGATCAATGGCTTTCAAGCCAAATGATCAATCTTATGGCCACATTCATGGCATAGTTTGTTCAAATGATCTCATATTGTGCACAAGAGTGCATATTGGAATGACAAACAATGTTGTCTAAGGAAGTTTTCATTTTCGTTGGACGAAAAAACCATTTTCCATTTTTCGAGTGCCCGAAAGGAGGTTTTTTTGTGAAGGAACTACCAAATATTTGTTGCAAAACTGGACCAAATCATTTTTATAAAATACTAGGCCATATTTAATGCACAATTGACAAAATGGTTGGGTGTAAAATTTTTTTGATCCACCTCTTGTGAAAAAGACAAATTTCCGCCGATTCAGTTGGAAGCGGGTCAAATTTGAACTGCAGCTGCCTCATAGTTTGCTATTTATTTTTTTCAAAAATCATTTTTATAAAATACTAGGCCATATTTAATGCACAATTGAAAAAATGGTTGGGTGTAAAATTTTTTGATCCACCTCTCGTGAAAAAGACAAATTTCCGCCGATTCAGTTGGAAGCGGGTCAAATTTGAACTGCAGCTGCCTCATAGTTTGCAATTTATGTTTTCCAAAAATCATTTCTAGTTACATAAGGACCTATTTAATCATAAATACATGGTTTGGTGGCAATACGTCGAGGTTTGGGCGGTGGCCGAGGGGCCCAACTCTAGAGCGCGTAAACTCGCATGCCCGTCGCATGGTCACCGCGTGACCGTAATGTTGCCATGTGTTCTGGGCGGCCTAGGCATGTCTAGTGGGTTAGGCACTCCCCAGGTTGGTGCTAGGAAGAAAATTACAACATAATATTCTCACGAGGAGACCGATCGATGCTCAAACATGAATTAGCAGCCAAGTGTTTGATTAGCGGTACGGGAAATGCGCATGGCCAATGGGCGTGAGTTTTGGCTGAGGATGATCATATACTAAGGAGAATGTCTTCACAAATTTTTAGCTCAAAAGGAGGATCCTAGGTGGTACTTGCTTTGCAAAGTACCACGCTGGACAAAAATATGAATGTTGAAGCTGGGCTCAAATTAATGAATGGAGTGAGCTAAAATTTTGTGGAGGATGGTTATTTGGGCATAGAAAAGCATTGTAGAAAATTTATACCATTTGGACATGCTAAAGAAGTACTTCCTTCACAATGCTCTTCTATGGACAGAAACTTGGGAAAACTAGTGAGAGAGATTGGATAAATGAAATGATCTCAAAATTGGTGTAGGTAAGTTACTTAGGTATGGTCACGCGCTGGTAAATTTTCAGATCATTTGGGTAAGCCTAGCTAGTACTTACTTCACAAAGCTTCTCTCGAGGTAGAAACTTTGGAAATTTCCCGAGAAAGATTTACTAGGAAAATTGAGCTGAATATTATCATGTGGCAATGATTTGGGTATGGAAGAGTGCCCGAAAAGTTTGAGGGTAATAGGAGGGGTCTATATAACACTTGCTTTGCAACATGCCAATTTGGCCATAAAATATAAATTGAACCTGGGCTCACATAGATGATTTGACTGAGCTGCAATTTGGAGGAGGGTGATAATTTGGGCATATGAAGGAACTGTATAAATTTCATGTCATTTAGAGATATAAAAAAGGTACTTCCTTCACAATGCTTCTAGGTGGACAAAAACTTTGGAAATTTGCCGAAGAAGATTTGCTAGGAAAATGGAGCTGAATTTTGTCATGAGGTAATGATTTGGATAGAAAAGAGTGCCCAAAAATTCCGAGGGCAATCAAGAATATATAAATAGCACTTCCTTCATAAAGTGTTGTTGTGAACAGAATAGAAAAATGAATATTGTTGAATTAGTTTTGAACTAGGCAAGGAAGGACTTTTACATATTTGATGAAGATATGCCCCAAAAAATTTATGAGATTTTTTTGGGAATTTTGGGAATGATAGAAATATAGGTTGCTTCACAACCTAGGGCAAAAACTGCCACATGGACATGACACATAGGCAAAACTGACGAGATGGCGCCTAGTCATCACAACCCACCACAATCTACAAGGCTATGACCATCTATATTGGTCATTAACAACTAGAAATAAGGTAGCGGACTAGCACTGTTTGCTTTGTGACCATTTCGTTTAAGGAAATTACGACCTTTCTGACCAAAATGGTCGCAATGGTTTAGGGTTTGGAGCCCCCTGAATAGCTTTTGACCAATTGGTCTAAAATGGTCATAAATTTATGACCAATTCTTCGAGGGTCACTGACAGAAGGTCATAAGTTGACATATTTCTTGTAGTGTGACGAGGTCAGCAAGGGCGCTCGCGGCGCAAGCGGCTTCTGCGCCGCGCAGCATGTCGACGCAGACGCCATCCGGCGTGCCGGGCTAGCGGCGTTCGCCGGGGAGGAAGAGGGTTCCCGTTCAGAACGTGTTTCCGGACGACGGTGCGCCTGGCCCCACGATGGGCGCCAAATGTCGGGGTTGTGATGCGACATATGCGAAGGGGTGGCGTATCATGGAAAGGGCCAAGAGAACATCGCCGGGCTCTAGAGGCGGGAGTGAGCGAGAATGCCTAAGCCGACGAATCTTACCCAGGTTCGGGGCTCTCCTAGGAGATAACACCCCTAGTCCTGCTCTGCGGGGTCTTCGCATGATCACTATCTCGACAAGGTAACTACAAGGTCGCTCCTTGAGCTATTTAGCTAGAGGAGGAAGATGAGCAAGGCTAGCCTCTCTTCCCCTCTTTACGTGTGTGTGTGAATCTACTATGGTTCTGAACCCTTTGCATGGGTGCCCTGGGGGGGTTTATATAGGCCTAACCCCCAGGGGTACAATGGTAATCCGGCGGGGTGTGGGACCCGACCGTCAGTGTCTCTGGTTGCCGGCTTCTCCACCGGCTGCTAGGGCCCGCCGCCTGGTGGGCCCCGTCGGCTGTCTCGTACTTGGCCGACAGGCCGCACCTGCCGCTTGCGGGTCCTGGCCGGCTAGTTAGCACTATAGCCGTGCCACTGATGATGCATGCTTTGTCGGGGGAGCGTGGCTATAGTCCTGCCGCCTGGCGGGGCGTTCACTGTAGCCACATCCCGTCTTATCTGGTTAATGGCGCACAGACTCCAAGGGAGAGGGACGGCCGCCTGCTAGGAGTCGGCCTCCCTCGTG
The DNA here is from genome assembly GCA_034509565.1 of Triticum monococcum. Lineage (NCBI taxonomy): Eukaryota > Viridiplantae > Streptophyta > Magnoliopsida > Poales > Poaceae > Triticum > Triticum monococcum. Next base: position 446,697,108 of record CM067845.1, read on the forward strand.
CCGACTGGTCAGGTCCCACCGCCTTCGGGCATCTCACGGACAGGTAGGGCCCACCGCCTGCAGGCCATACCGGTAGCCCGTCGTGGTAGCATGGCTTCCTCTGCCATGATGATGTCATGGGCGTTGTGGCAAGAGTGCCGCGCCGGGCGAGGGATGCCCGTCTGGTATGCTGCACTGTGGCCACACTCAGCCCTGGATTCGGGGGTGGCATGTTGTACTGTAGCAACTGAAGGAAATATGCCCTAGAGGCAATAATAAAGTTATTATTTATTTCCTTATTTCATGATAAATGTTTATTATTCATGCTAGAATTGTATTAACCGGAAACATAATACATGTGTGAATACATAGACAAACAGAGTGTCACTAGTATGTCTCTACTTGACTAGCTCGTTAATCAAAGATGGTTATGTTTCCTAACCATGGACAAAGAGTTGTTATTTGATTAACGGGATCACATCATTAGGTGAATGATCTGATTGACATGACCCATTCCATTAGCTTAGCACCCGATCGTTTAGTATGTTGCTATTGCTTTCTTCATGACTTATACATGTTCCTATGACTATGAGATTATGCAAGTCCCGTTTGCCGGAGGAACACTTTGTGTGTACCAAACGTCACAACGTAACTGGGTGATTATAAAGGTGCTCTACAGGTGTCTCCAAAGGTACATGTTGGGTTGGCGTATTTCGAGATTAGGATTTGTCACTCCGATTGTCGGAGAGGTATCTTTGGGCCCTCTCGGTAATGCACATCACATAAGCCTTGCAAGCATTGCAACTAATGAGTTAGTTGCGAGATGATGTATTACAGAACGAGTAAAGAGACTTTCCGGTAACGAGATTGAACTAGGTATTGAGATACCGACGATCGAATCTCGGGCAAGTAACATACCGATGACAAAGGGAACAACGTATGTTGTTATGCGGTCTGACCGATAAAGATCTTCGTAGAATATGTGGGAGCCAATATGAGCATCCAGGTTCCGCTATTGGTTATTGACCGGAGACGTGTCTCGGTCATGTCTACATTGTTCTCGAACCCGTAGGGTCCGCACGCTTAAGGTTTCGATGACAGTTATATTATGAGTTTATGAGTTTTGATGTACTGTAGGAGTTCGGAGTCCCGGATGAGATCGGGTACATGACAAGGAGTCTCGAAATGGTCGAGACGTAAAGATCGATATATTGGACGACTATATTCGAACATCGGAAAGGTTCCGAGTGATTCGGATATTTTCGAAGGTACCGGGGAGTTACGGGAATACGAGGAAGAAGCAATGGGCCTTAATGGGCCTTAGTGGGAAGGACCAGGAGGTGGCGCGCGCCCCTCCCAAGCCCAGTCCGAATTGGACAAGGGATTTGGGGCGCGGCCCCTCTCTCCCTTCCTTCCCCTCTTCCCCCCTTTCCCCCCTTCTCCTAGTTGGACTAGGAAAGGTGGAAACCTACTCCAACTAGGAGTAGGAATCCTACTCCTCCTTGGCGCGCCCCAAGGGCCGGCCGGCCTCCCCCTTGCTCCTTTATATACGGGGGCAGGGGGCACCCCATAGAAACAAGTTGATCCACGTGATCATATTCTTAGCCGTGTGCGGTGCCCCCTTCCACCATAGTCCTCGATAATATTGTAGTAGTGCTTAGGCGAAGCCCTGCGACATTAGTACATCAAGATCGTCACCACGCCGTCGTGCTGACGGAACTCTTCCCTGACACTTTGCTGGATCGGAGTCCGGGGATCATCATCGAGCTGAACGTGTGCTAGAACTCGGAGGTGCCGTAGTTTCGGTGCTTGATCGGTCGGGCCGTGAAGACGTACGACTACATCAACCGCGTTGTGCTAACGCTTCCGCTGTCGGTCTACAAGGGTACGTAGATCACACTCTCCCCTCTCGTTGCTATGCATCACCATGATCTTGTGTGTGCGTAGGAAATTTTTGAAATTACTACGTTCCCCAACAGTGGCATCCGAGCCTAGGTTTTATGCGTTGATGTTATGCATGAGTAGAACACAAGTGAGTTGTGGGCGATATAAGTCATACTGCTTACCAGCATGTCATACTTTGGTTCGGCGGTATTGTTGGATGAAGCGCCCAGACCGACATTACGCGTACGCTTACGCGAGACTGGTTCTACCGACGTGCTTTGCACACAGGTGGCTGGCGGGTGTCAGTTTCTCCAGCTTTAGTTGAACCGAGTGTGGCTATGCCCGGTCCTTGCGAAGGTTAAAACAGCACCAACTTGACAAACTATCATTGTGGTTTTTGATGCGTAGGTAAGAACGGTTCTTTGCTAAGCCCGTAGCAGCCACGTAAAACTTGCAACAACAAAGTAGAGGACGTCTAACTTGTTTTTGCAGGGCATGTTGTGATGTGATATGGTCAAGACGTGATGAGATATAAGTTGTTGTATGAGATGATCATGTTTTGTTGAAGTTATTGGCAACTGGCAAAATCCTTATGGTTGTCTCTCTATTGCATAAGATGCAAGTGTCCAATAATTGCTTTACTTTATCGCTATGCGATAGCAATAGTTGCAAGAGCAATTGTTGGCGAGACGACCACGTGACGACACATTGATATAGATCAAGATGATGGAGATCATGGTGTCATGCCGGTGACGATAGAGATCATGACAGTACTTTGGAGATGGAAATCAAAGGCGCAAGATGATAATGGCCATACCATGTCACATATTTTGATTGCATATGATGTTTATCTTTTATACATCTTATTTTGCTTAGTTTGACGGTAGCATTTTAAGATGATCTCTCACTAATTATCAAGAAGTGTTCTCCCTGAGTATGCACCGTTACGAAAGTTCTTCGTGCTGAGACACCACGTGATGATCGGGTGTGATAGGCTCTATGTTCAAATACAACGGGTGCAAAACAGTTGCACACGCGGAATACTCAGGTTATACTTGACGAGCCAAGCATATACAGATATGGCCTCGGAACACGGAGACCGAAAGGTCGAGCGTGAATCATATAGTAGATATGATCAACATAGTGATGTTCACCAATGAAACTGCTCCATCTCACGTGATGATCGGACATGGTTTAGTTGATTTGGATCACGTGATCACTTAGAGGATTAGAGGGACGTCTATCTAAGTGGGAGTTCTTAAGTAATATGATTAATTGAACTTAAATTTATCATGAACTTAGTCCTGGTAGTATTTTGCATATTATGTTGTAGATCAATAGCTCGTGTTGTTGCTTCCCTGTGTTTATTTTGATATGTTCCTAGAGAAAATTGTGTTGAAAGATGTTAGTAGCAATGATGCGGATTGGATCCGTGATCTGAGGTTTATCCTCATTGTTGCACAGAAGAATTATGTCCTTGATGCACCGCTAGGTAACAGACCTATTGCAGGAGCAGATGTAGACGTTATGAACGTTTGACTAGCTCAATATGATGACTACTTGATAGTTTAGTGCACCATGCTTAACAGCTTAGAATCGGGACTTCAAAGACGTTTTGAACGTCATGAACCATATGAGATGTTCCAGGAGTTGAAGTTAATATTTCAAGAAAATACCCGAGTTGAGAGATATGAAGTCTCCAACAAGTTCTATAGCTAAAAAGATGGAGGAGAATCGCTCAACTAGTGAGCATGTGCTCAGATTGTCTGGGTACTACAATCGCTTGAATCAAGTGGGAGTTAATCTTCACGATAAGATAGTGATTGACAAAATTCTCTAGTCACCATCACCAAGTTAGTAGAACTTCGTGATGAACTATAATATGCAAGGGATAACGGAAACGATTCCCAAGCTCTTCGTGATGCTAAAATCGACGAAGGTAGAAATCAAGAAAAACATCAAGTGTTGATGGTAGACAAGACCACTAGTTTCAAGAAAAGGGCAAAAGGAAGAAGGAGAACTTCAAGAAGAACGGCAAGCAAGTTGCTACTCAAGTGAAGAAGCCCAAGTTTGGTCCTAAGCCTGAGACTAAGTGCTTCTACTGCAAAGGGACTGGTCACTGGAATCGGAACTACCCCAAGTGATTGGCGGATAAGAAGGATGGCAAAGTGAACAAAGGTATATTTGATATACCGATTATTGATGTGTATTTTACTAGTGTTCATAGCAACCCCTCGGTATTTGATACTGGTTCAGTTGCTAAGAGTAGTAACTCGAAACGGGAGTTGCAGAATGAACAGAAACTAGTTAAGGGTGAAGTGACGATGTGTGTTGGAAGTAGTTCCAAGATTGATGTGATCATCATCGCACACTCCCTATACTTTCGGGATTAGTGTTGAAACTAAATAAGTGTTATTTGGTGTTTGCGTTGAGCATGAATATGATTTGATCATGTTTATTGCAATACGGTTATTCATTAAAGTCAGAGAATAATTGTTGTTCTGTTTACATGAATAAAACCTTCGATGGTCATACACCCAATGAAAATAGTTCGTTGGATCTCGATCGTAGTGTTACACATATTCATAATATTGAAGCCAAAAGAAGAAAAGTTAATAATGATAGTGCAACTTATTTGTGGCACTGCCGTTTAGGTCATATCGGTGTAAAGCGCATGAAGAAACTCCATAATGGTGGACTTTTGGAACCACTTGATTATGAATCACTTGGTACTTGCGAACCATGCCTCATGGGTAAGATGACTAAGACTCCGTTCTCCGGAACAATGGAGCGAGCAACAAACTTGATTGGAAATAATACATACTGATGTATGCGGTCCAATGAGTGTTGAGGCTCGCGGCGGGTATCATTATTTTCTGACCTTCACAGATGATTTGAGCTGATATGAGTATATCTACTTGATGAAACATAGGTCTGAAACATTTGAAAAGTTCAAAGAATTTCAGAGTGAAGTGGAAAATCATCGTGACAAGAAAATAAAGTTTCTATGATCTAATCGCAGAGACGAATATTTGACTTACGAGTTTGGCCTTCAGTTAAAACAAAGTGAAATAGTTTCACTACTCACGCCACCTAGAACACCACAGTGTAATGGTGTGTCTGAACGTCGTGATCATACTTTACTTGATATGGTGCGATCTATGATGTCTCTTACCGATCTACCACTATCGTTTTGGGGTTATGCATTAGAGACAGCTACATTCACATTAAATAGGGCACCATCTAAATCCATTGAGACGACACCGTCTGAATTATGGTTTGGCAAGAAACCAAAGTTGTCGTTTCTTAAAGTTTTGGGTTGTGATGCTTATGTGAAAAAGTTTCATCCTGATAATATCAAACCCAAATCGGAGAAATATGTCTTCATAGGATACCCAAAGGAGACTGTTGGGTACACCTTCTATCACAGATCCGAAGGCAAGACATTCGTTGCTAAGAATGGATCCTTTCTAGAGAAGGAGTTTCTCTCGAAAGAAGTGAGTGGGAGGAAAGTAGAAAACTTGATAATGTAATTGTACCTTCTCCCTTATTGGAAAGTAGTTCATCACAGAAATCTGTTCTTGTGACTACTACACCACTTAGTGAGGAAGCTAATGATGATGATCATGTAACTTCAGATCAAGTTACTACTGAATCTCGTAGGTAAACCAGAGTGAGATCCACACCAGAGTGGTACGATAATCCTGTTCTGGAAGTCATGTTACTAAACCATGACGAACTTGCGAACTATGAGGAAGCTATGATGAGCCCAGATTCCGCGAAATGGTTTGAGGCCATGAAATCTGAGATATGATCCATGTATGAGAACAAAGTATGGACTTTGGTTGACTTGCCCGATGATCGGCAAGCGATTGAGAATAAATAGATCTTCAAGAAGAAGACTGACGCTGACAGTAATATTACTGTCTACAAAGCTCGACTTGTCGCAAAAGGGTTTCGGCAAGTTCAAGGGATTGACTACGATGAGACCTTCTCACCCGTAGCGATGCTTAAGTCTGTCCGAATCATGTTAGCAATTGCCGCATTTTATGAAATCTGGCAAATGGATAAACAAAACTGCATTCCTTAATGGATTTATTAAAGAAGAGTTGTATACGATGCAACTAGAAGGTTTTGTCAATCCTAAAGGTGTTAACAAAATATGCAAGCTCCAGCGATTCATCTATGGACTGGTGCAAGCATCTCGGAGTTGGAATACACGCTTTGTTAAGTTGATCAAAGCATATAGTTTTATACAGACTTGCGGTGAAGCCTGTATTTACAAGAAAGTGAGTGGGAGCACTACAGCATTTCTGATAAGTATATGTGAATGACATATTGTTGATCGAAAATAATGTAGAATTATTCTGCAAAGCATAAAGGAGTATTTGAAAGGAGTTTTTCAAAGAAAGACATCGGTGAAGCTACTTACATATTGAGCATCAAGATCTATAGAGATAGATAAAAAATGCTTGATAAGTTTTTTCAATGAGTACAAACCTTGATAACATTTTGAAGTAGTTCAAAATGGAACAGTCAAAGAAAGAGTTCTTGCCTGTGTTACAAGGTGTGAAATTGAGTAAGACTCAAAACACGACCACGACAGAAGATAGAAAGAGAATGAAAGTCATTCCCTATGCCTTGGCCATAGGTTCTATAAAGTATGCCATGTTGTGTACCAGATCTATTGTATACCCTACACTGATTTTGGCAAGGGAGTACAATAGTGATCTAGGAGTAGATCACTGGACAGTGGTCAAAATTATCCTTAGTGGAATAAGGATATGTTTCTCAATTATGGACGTGACAAAAAGGGTTCGTCGTAAAGGGTTACGTCGATGCAAATTTTGACACTGATCTAAATGACTCTAAGTCTAAATCTGGATACATATTGAAAGTGAGAGCAATTAGCTAAGAGTAGCTCCGTGCAGAGCATTGTTGACATAGAAATTTGCAAAATACATATGGATCTGAATATGGCAGACCCGTTGACTAAACTTATCTCACAAACAAAACATGATCACACCTTAGTACTCTTTGGGTGTTAATCACATAAGTGATGTGAACTAGATTACTGAATCTAGTAAACCCTTTGGGTGTTGGTCACATGGCGATGTGAACTATGGGTGTTAATCACATGATGATATGAACTATCGATGTTAATCACATGGTGATGTGATCTAGATTATTGACTCTAGTGCAAGTGGGAGACTGAAGGAAATATGCCCTAGAGGCAATAATAAAGTTATTATTTATTTCCTTATTTCATGATAAATGTTTATTATTCATGCTAGAATTGTATTAACCGGAAACATAATACATGTGTGAATACATAGACAAACAGAGTGTCACTAGTATGCCTCTACTTGACTAGCTCGTTAATCAAAGATGGTTATGTTTCCTAACCATGGACAAAGAGTTGTTATTTGATTAACGAGATCACATCATTAGGTGAATGATCTAATTGACATGACCCATTCCATTAGCTTAGCACCCGATCGTTTAGTATGTTGCTATTGCTTTCTTCATGACTTATACATGTTCCTATGACTATGAGATTATGCAACTCCCGTTTGCCGAAGGAACACTTTGTGTGCTACCAAACGTCACAACGTAACTGGGTGATTATAAAGGTGCTCTACAGGTGTCTCCAAAGGTACATGTTGGGTTGGCGTATTTCGAGATTAGGATTTGTCACTCCGATTGTCGGAGAGGTATCTCTGGGCCCTGTCGGTAATGCACATCACATAAGCCTTGCAAGCATTGCAACTAATGAGTTAGTTGCAAGATGATGTATTACGGAACGAGTAAAGAGACTTTTCGGTAACGAGATTAAACTAGGTATTGAGATACCGACGATCGAATCTCGGGCAAGTAACATACCGATGACAAAGGGAACAACGTATGTTGTTATGCGGTCTGACCGATAAAGATCTTCGTAGAATATGTGGGAGCCAATATGAGCATCCAGGTTCCGCTATTGGTTATTGACCGGAGACGTGTCTCGGTCATGTCTACATTGTTCTCGAACCCGTAGGGTCCGCACGTTTAAGGTTCCGATGACAGTTATATTATGAGTTTATGAGTTTTGATGTACTGAAGGAGTTCGGAGTCCCGGATGAGATCGGGGACATGACGAGGAGTCTCGAAATGGTCGACACGTAAAGATCGATATATTGGACGACTATATTCGGACATCGGAAATGTTCTGAGTGATTCGTGTATTTTCGGAGGTACCGGGGAGTTACGGGAATACGAGGAAGAAGCAATGGGCCTTAATGGGCCTTAGTGGGAAGGAACAGGAGGTGGCGCGCGCCCCTCCCAAGCCCAGTCCGAATTGGACAAGGGATTTGGGGCGCGGCCCCTCTCTCCCTTCCTTCCCCTCTTCCCCCCTTTCCCCCCTTCTCCTAGTTGGACTAGGAAAGGTGGAAACCTACTGCAACTAGGAGTAGGAATCCTACTCCTCCTTGGCGCGCCCCAAGGGCCGGCCGGCCTCCCCCTTGCTCCTTTATATACGGGGGCAGGGGGCACCCCATAGAAACAAGTTGATCCACGTGATCATATTCTTAGCCGTGTGCGGTGCCCCCTTCCACCATAGTCCTCGATAATATTGTAGCAGTGCTTAGGCGAAGCCCTGCGACATTAGTACATCAAGATCGTCACCACACCGTCGTGCTGATGGAACTCTTCCCCGACACTTTGCTGGATCGAAGTCCGGAGATCGTCATCGAGCTGAACGTGTGCTAGAACTCGGAGATGCCGTAGTTTCGGTGCTTGATTGGTCGGGCCGTGAAGACGTACGACTACATCAACCGCGTTGTGCTAACGCTTCCACTGTCGGTCTACAAGGGTACGTAGATCACACTCTCCCCTCTCGTTGCTATGCATCATCATGATCTTGTGTGTGCGTAGGAAATTTTTGAAATTACTATGTTTCCCAACAGCCACGCCCTGTCTCGTTGCTGTAATGAGGCGCTAACTTTGAGGGAGTGAGGGGCCGCCTACTGGAAGTTGGCCCTCCTCGTTGCCGCCTTCTGGGCTCCGCCGCCTTCCTGCAGCCGGCCGCTAGGACCAGCCGGCCCCAAGAAGGCGGTCCTTTGTCTTTGATGCTTGAGGGGCGCAGCCGGCCCCGATGTCTCGAAATACCATGGGGGGATGATGAGGCTACCCGTGGTCATTTACTCCGACAGCGGCGGGGGCTGCCAGGCTGGCCCATTTTGTTGCCTCATGTCATGTCATTCGACGTGCCGAAACGCATGATGATCTTCAGAAAGATCTCATCGAGGAGTGGTGGGCATGGAATGGCCGAGAAACAGCATTATGATTTGTGCGTTTGATGTTGTATTGTTGAACTATTTATTCTATTACAAGATAAACTATTTGTTTGAGTTGTACTAATAAAATTGAACTATTTATTGTTGATTTATTTTTTTGTGTTTGATCTTCCTAATTGTGTTTGGAGTGCATATGTTGTTTGTGCGAGAGCGCGCGCGCATTTTTTTGTAGCGGCTCGCGCACGCTAAACTTTCCAGCGGCCGCTGGAGCAAGCGCTCCGCACTGCACAAAAACTCGCGAACAGCACGCTCCAAACGCTTGCTGTTGGAGATGCTCTAAACGACGCCTAGACGCTTCCCCAAGAACCGATTCATGGAAGGATAGGTGGCAGAGTTCTGTTGCTTTTTATTACAATTAGCTGGAACACAATTTAGCAAATCAAACTTTGTTTAATTTTTATTTTGGTTTGTTAGGACACAACCGAACTGACCGATTCTAATTAACTTACTTGAGTACTTTTTTATGCATTCATTTTATCGAGAATGAGGCATGCATCAGATGCAGGTGAGATGGATGTAGGTGAGACGGTGGTGATGCTCATCATAATTACAAGTAACTAGATAATACCTCACGCGTTTCTGCAGAAATTTATAGTAATAAATTATCAAGAACAAAATTAGAAACATATGAGAATAATACTCCCCCAACACACAAACACATTTTCGTCCTATGAACGGTAGAAAACCTAGTAACAAATGAGGATGTCTGTACATTACAGTAAGTATGTAAATGAGTGTTGCTTTTATGGAGCTCGTCAAGGACAACTTGAGGAGAAGATATGCATGTGTACACTGCATACAACAAAAGGCTTGATTAACCAAGAAATGGGAGAAGGGATTCACAGATGTAGCATATCCAATAAAGGACGCAACTGATGCAATATTGACTAATGCAAATTCAGATGAACTACATGCTACTATCCTAGAGTAAAATACAAAGAGCCAAATACAAGCCAGGTTTAAGAAAAGCCCAGCAAACTTTTATAGCAAAATCAGACCAGTCCAGACAGAAACAATATGGTTTCTAAGCATTGAAGTCAGACCTACACTCTGTGCTATCGTGGTGGAGTTGTGAAATCTGACATCCAATCTATGATCTGAGAAAAACTTGACTTCAGATCGTTCTCACCTGCTTTTGTTTGCAAAATTATTGCACGGAAGCCTCGGCACAGCAAAATCTTGGTCTTGACGCTGTAGGGATAAGCTGGTCCATATAGGGGAGGGGATGGGAGGTGGCGGAGGGCTGGAGATATGTACCCGCTAAGGGCCTCTTCCGGTGTGTGCGTCCCAGGCCGCCGACGTGAGGAGGGACCAGAGGGGAAGCATGGTGTGTGTAGAGGATAGATCGATTGCGCGGGGATGGCTTGCAGGCCATGGCGCCGGCAGGAGGCGGGGGAATACCGGCAACCTGCTCCTGCCATTGCTGCCATGCTGGATCCCGTAGAAATTGGGGCCCCGACAGGGATGGCCGCGTCCACCACGTCCGGTGCGTCTGATGCCATTGCTGCGAGGATGACCGGGAGTGGAGGGACGGCAGGAGGGAACAGCTCTGAATGCCAGCGTGGGTAGGGTGGTGGCCAGACGCTAGCGCGGAAGATGAAGAGAGCCATGGAATCAGGGAATCGGTGGGGAGAGTAATTGAGGTGTCGTATCGCTCTGACTTTCTCAACTTTTGTAAATAAAGGACCCACGACTGAATAGTTGTTTCTAGTGAAAAATAATAATAAGAAATAGGCTAATGGGAATCCTGACTTGGCACAGTGGTCGTGGAGGTCTGCATGTTAAGAGAATTAGGTGTAGTAGGGATCAACTATTTAGGCATTATAGATTACGAATATGTGTAGGAAGGAGCAATCTCCGACGAGGAGGTGGACGGGCGACACGAATGGGAGTTGGACTAGGGTGCATGAGTTTTGGTATTATGCATATACAAAATGTAGATGAGAAAGGGATGGTTTTCCTTCTAGGTATTACAAGTCCATGGAATTACAAATCAATGCAAGAAGGAGCTCGTGAATGTGCCGTGCTAGGTGGACAACATAATCGCCATCGCAAGGTGGAGGGGAGAAGAAGTGAGTATATGTGATGATTTATTTCTCTCGTTGCAACCCACGAGCATTTTTACTAGTAGCATAAGTAAAAAAAAAGGTCAAAGACGGTACAACGACCGCAGCATCGAGCATCCCGTTCTGGTTTCCTCCAAGCGCACGCTACGCCGCGTGGCAGGGACGCGGCCACGAGAGGACCCGCCTGCGGCCGCGAGGCCAAACGGCGAAAGCGGCGCGGTACGTGGCCGCCACGTTCTGGCGACCGCATGTGCCCGCGAAAGCTGCGCGCGACCCACCACCGACCCGCTCCAGTGGTCCGCACCGCGCGCGCGCGCCCGTGCGCGCATCCACGCACCTCGCCGTGCGCCGCTCGGCCGAGAGAAAAGCGCCGGAAAGGCACGCGGCATCCTCCGCCCGTGGAGCGCTGGGGCTCCCTTGGCTGCGCCGTCCGCGTCTGCCTTTGGCACCACCCCGTACGCGGCGCAACCACCGAATCCGGAGCGATCGACCCGACCCATGCCAATATGCCGTGCACACCGTGGTCAGTCGCCATCCGGTTCCATCCCATGTTGTTGCTACTTGCCACCGCCGGGGAGGTCGCGGTTTATTGCCGCCGGGGCCGGCCGGTCGGCGGTTGCCGTTCGCCGCCCGTACACGAACCGTCCGGTGTCCGCGTCGCCATTGACGCTGCTGCCTCGCCTGTGCCTCCACCGATGGCATGTCCGTTTCTTCACTTACTTCTGCGCGGTACGAGTCATCGGCAGCGCGCTGGCCACCCAACCAACCTCACCCGATCACTTCACGTCGACGATAGGTCGAACCGAAAGAAGCTCATTTCTGGTGCGTGCGAGGTTAACAAAAATGAAGGGTGATACAGGTAGGTATAGATAGGTAGGTATAACCAGCAGCACACTACGCGCTACCACCGTCGCTCTATTGCACGGCCGCCGGGTCCAGGTCATGTGCCGGCATACAGATCAGCCGTCGCCCTCGCCGCTGCATGCCTCTACTTGGCGCCTTCTCCTGCATTTCCATGCAATCAATCAGCACGTCGTCCCACCTCCCACGTCCAACACACACACGATGATCGAAAAACGGCAAATACAGATACCATTATACACCTATCTATCGCATGATTACCATGTACGTACAGTGCAGATATCCAAATCGACGTCTTCAATTAGTTAAGGAAGGATGGAATATCCAGCTCCGCAGTGCGGGATCATGCGCGTCATCCTCGCTAGTCCCACGAGCCACGAGGCCACGACCGAACGTTCGGCTTAGAAAATTGCATGCGTCCACGCGCATCACAGCTGTGTTGCCGAGGCGTGCGTCGCCGGGAGTAGACATCAATGGTTTTCCCCATGCCGGCTGAGATCTTCGGTCTCTCGGTGCCGTACTGTGCAAAACCCGAAGATTATTCGAGCTCTGATGTACTATTGTTCGGCGTCAGGGTTTAAGATGCGATCGCGAGCTCGCTACTCGTGCTTGCACCTTCGAAGAAACTGGGATGGAAATAATATATGCATGCATACAAGATGTGGATATGTGTGTGGATTTTCATCAGAAAAGAAATATGAGTGTATATGCTTCGTGTCTCTGACAGGTTTATGTATGATGGAACCTATGATTAGTTAGTGGGGTGCTTTAGTTAACACGAGGGCGTGGTCCAAGAGCATGCCCTTCATGCCCTGTCCCAGCAAATGATTCTTGGTTTCGCTGTTAATCTCCATCGATGTTCCACCACCATCATCATCATCATCATCATCATCATCATCATCTGGACCTTGAAAAAAGAAATGCTTCAGGTAGAAGCTAGAGAGATATAATATGATCTCTCCGGAGATTTGGTCTAGCTAGGGACATTTGGATGCTCCCCGCGAAAAGAAAAAAGAATAAAGAGAGGGACATTTGGATGCTGTTATAAATTTCATGAAAGGATTGCTAACACTTGAGATGCTGGTGGAATATTTTTGGTCGGTGGAGCCTTATCTACTCCGATGCGCTAGCCAATTTTTTTCCCTTTTAGTAACTTCTAGCCAATTAATCAGCTGGGTATCTCATCGGTTGGTACAGAGCATCATCACCTTGTTGAGCCCAACCGTGCAGGGAGCCTTGGACTCATCTTGTGTTTCTTTTTAACGGATGGACACATCTTATTTTGTTTGTTGGGCGAACAATCTAGATAATTTGGCTTGGGTATCAAACTTGATTGATCATTCTAGCCACTTCTGAAGTTTCATGAAGTATTGACCACCGTGATACTTTTAGTGAAGAAAATACAATTTGGGTTCTCATTGTTCATGAAAAGTTTTTTAATATAGCTTTGATTTTGTCATTTTTGCCCAAAATACCACATATGTTATTTTTTTATGAAATTTCATGCTCGAGTATACTGTTCGCACACGAACACGTCACCGTGTACCCTCGACGCCAGAGGTGATGCACCGCAGCTCACGTCGAAGGAGACTCGTCCGGAAGCGCGGTACGCAAGTAATCCGGCGGGTGCTTTTGAGGACCCGAAACCCCACACGCCCGGGAGGAACCCCGTCAGGGCGCGCTGCAGCTATGGGCTGCCCTAGGTCGACCCGATCGCCTCTAGGGCCTCGAGGTTCGCCCCCTGCAATAAGAAGAACAGACGAAGAACGAGGAAGAAGAAGAACTAGGGTTACACTAGTAAAAAAAGGGTCAAATGTGAAGTATATTAGTGCCGGTTTGAATTTGAGCCGGCACTAATGTGACCATTAGTGCCGGTTCCAACGGCTAGGCGGGCGGGCATCATTAGTACCGGTTTGTGGGCAACCTTTAGTACCGGTTCATGCCACGAACCGGTACTAATGAGGCTGTGTCAGGCTATGGTCAGGCTGGGGCCCCCACGAAGACCTTTAGTACCGGTTCATGCCCTGAACCGGTACTAGAGTTTCTTAGTAAGCTGATTTTTAGTTTCACCTCACCAAGAGAGAGGCAGTATGAGCGGTTTATAAGCCGTGAGTGCACAAACAATGATGAAGAGTTGCAATGCTCACCTGCATGTTGATTAGCTTCAAGCCTTGCGGAATAGCATAGATTGCACTGAGCTATGTGCAGTCTAGTCTACACTATTCCGAATGGCTTGAAGCAAATTAACCAGCATTGCATCTCTTTTTTATTTTTAATAACTTATTTGAACTCCGGACTTCTTTTGTGTTCAGTATGGAGCATTCAAAGCGACGTCATCAATTTCCAACATGTTCTGACATCATTTATTGTTTTTTGGTCATTTACCTAATTGTTTAGAGAGCTAAATGACCGTGAAATTGAAAATCACTACAAAATAAATTCTGAAAATGTTGAAACTTGGCATGGTATCATCATTTCACCCGCATAGCATGTGCGAAAGAGTAGAGAGGGTCACGGCAAAAACTGAACGCACTTCGTGTACAAACTGGACAAACTCTTTCGGAGTATCAGGGTTTCGGACGAGAACTCATCTGTTACACGGGCACTTCAATGTTTTTTAAACTTATTTGAACTCCGGACTTCTTTTGTGTTCAGTATGCAGCATTCAAAGCGACGTCATCAATTTCCAACATGTTCTGATATCATTTGTTGTTTTTCGGTCATTTACCTAATTGTTTAGAGAGCTAAATGACCGTGAAATTGAAAATCACTACAAGATGAATTCTGAAAATGTTGAAACTTGGCATGGTATCATCATTTTACCCGCATAGCATGTGCGAAAAAGTAGAGAGGGTCACGGCAAAAACTGGACGCACTTCGTGTACAAATTGAAAATAGAAGAAAAGAAATAATGCAGAAAAGAAAAAAACTATACTAAAAAATTACTCAAAAATAAATAGAAGAAAATAAATAATGCAGAAAAGAAAAAAAACTATATAAAAAATTACTCAAAAATAAATAGAAAAAAATAAATGATGCAGAAAAGAAAAAACTATATAAAAAATTTGTTGGCGCGCTGTCCAGTGGGCCTGTCAGACCTAGGGTGTGTAAATGCAGGCCAAGAAGGGCCAGCAGACTCAGAGGACAGCGCGCCCTAGTTAGGCCCAGAAGCCTGCTATATATAGAAGCTCGAAGGAGCAGCCGCAGTTGGGTTTATAAACCAGTGCGGCTGCCCTTCGCTCGGCGAGGTGGGACTAAACATTTGTGCACCGCCGGTGGCAGCGCACAACCATTAGTACCGGCTGGTGGCTCCAACCGGTACTAAAGGGGTTGTCTTTAGTACCGGTTCGTGGCACGAACCGGTACTAAAGGGGTCGTTTCCCGCCCCTTGGCCTGGCGAAAATTGGCCTTTAGTACCGGTTAGTGGCTCCAACTGGTACTAAAGACCCCTCCTATATATATGACACTTACAAAAAAAATCAGTTTCATCGACCATCAGTACTTCTTCTCGATCCAACTTCTTCGTCGCGTCCGTCGCCCATCGCGCGCCGCCCCCGCCGCCCGTCGTCGACGCCACCCGTCGTCGCCCACGCCACCCGTCGTCGCCGTCACCGCCGTCGCCCCCGCCACCCATCGTTGCCGTCACCACCGTCGCCCCCGCGCGCCGCGCCCGTCGCGCCGCCGCCTCTCGCCCCCACCGCGCCCGTCCCCGCCGCCGCCCGTACACTGCCGCCCCCCGCTCGTACACACACACACACATAGACACACACACACACACACCACACACCACACACACACATTGTTTTTACTTATTTTCTATTTTCTGTTGTTTAGATTAATGTTAGATAAATTACGTAGATAATAATGTTAAATGTTAATGTTAGATGAATTATATGGAAAAGATGTTAAATATTAATGTCAAATATATTTTACATGAATTAGAACAAGTTGAACTAGTTGAATTAGTATAGCTAGATATTAATTAGGTATATATATGAGATTTGAACTAGTTGAATTAATATAACTAGTTTATTTTTAGTATGAAAATTAATAGAACAAGTTTATTTTTAGTAAGAAAATTTAGGTATATGAGATTTGATGATCTAATCAAAATATTACTATATAGAACTACCTACTTTATTTTAGTAAGAAATTAATAGAACTAGTTTATTTTTAGTAAATGCTTAGTTGAATTAATAGAACTAGTTTATTTAGTTGAATTAATAGAACTAGTAAGTGTTTAATGTTTCACCTATATATGAACATATGTTAGATATTAGATATAAATTATATGTTAGATATATATATTTAATTTAGTTATATGAGATTTCATTATCTAATTAACATCTTATTATATAGAACTAGCTACCTTATTTTTAGTAAGAAAATTAATAGAACTACTTTAGTTGAATTAATTAGTTGAACTAGTTAGTTGAATTAATTAGTTGAACTAGTTAGTTGAATTAGTTCAATTAATTAGGTATATTTTTCGTAAGTGCTTAGTTGAATTAGTTCAATTAATTAGTTGAACTAGTTGAATTAACAGAATTAGTTGAATTAATAGAACTAATAAGTGTTTAATGTTTCACCTATGAACATAGGAATGTCGTCTGACGACGAACACGATTTCATTATGTGCGAATACTGCGAAGACCAGCGCGGCCTGTGCGGCAGAAATTTTCTAGTTGATGATAGACGCTTCAGCATCAAGCTGGATGGGAACTTCGAAGTGGATACAGTAAGTCACAACGACAAGTCTTTTTTCATAATTAAGCATGACTTATGCTTCATTTGCTTCACCTTTTAATTTTAATTTTTCACTATTCTACTAGCGTATCCCCTGCCATGTAAGAATTTTTGTCTTGGATAAGATAGGTTTCAGTCCTAACAAAACTATGGAGGTAAAAAGAGTTTACTTGAAGACCGAGCATGGTTATACCTTCAACGTCAAATTATACAATGCAGACACATACACCTATTTTGAATGCAAAACTTGGCAAGAACTATGCAAGGCTTATGCATTTGAGCCTGATATGGTTATCACCTTTGATATTCGTCCGGAAGATGATATTGAAGGTAATAGAGACATCTGGGTCGATGTGCAGACGCCTCCAGTTCTACCATTATGTGAGTTTCTCAATCATATTTATGTCTTTGATATGAGATTATTTGAACCAGTTGAATAATTAATAGATCTCAATTTATATTGACAACTTACTTCCAATCAAGCAAACATGTCCGGCGCTTGGTAGACAGGACCGTCCACTGTCCCGGGGCTGAACTAAACTGCGAGGAGGTAAGTCATTATGTTTCATGGCTTGAGGATCTTGATGCTATCAAGACAAATTTCTTTCTTGCACTTAAAAATGTTAGTACTCAAAACGTGCGACCAATAGTGTTCGTACTGAACTACGGTCACATATATTTAGGAAAGATGGTAAGATTTCTACTATTTCTCCTCAGTGCATCTTTTGCATACATTATTTTTTAAGCTAAACTTCATTGCTAAGTATGTTACTATACGATGTTCTTCAACAGGGACTCCCGATGAATGTTGTGCCTGATTGGATCGAGACTAAAGGTACCATGAATATTGTTAGCTTACGGCCAAGATATCCTACAATGCACTTTAGTGCATTCAGGATTTCTAATAGTGAGGAATGCTTAATAGTAAAAGACTGCAGCAAAATTGTGAACGATCAAAGAGAAGTACTAGGGGGCAGCAATCAGAAGCGCAATCCACGATTAGGAGACAGGTTCATCTGCATGCTCCAATATGATGAATCAGCAAAGCTATACATGTTCTATGCTATTTTACCTGAGAGAGAGCAGCAGGAGTGATTAATTAGCTAGTTCATGCTCTTAGTACTTGTCCTCTCATGTCCGTGTTCTTCGTCCTGAACTTAATCTCAAAGAGTGATTTGCTTTTGTGGTGTTATGAACGCTTATAATATCATTACCATGTTGAACTCGATGATATCTTTGCTATGAAAACCGTTGGTGATGATATATATGATGCAAGAGTTTTTATATTAATTAATATGATGATGATGAGTTATTATATCATTTATGAAAGAAATTGCATATTAGTTTCAACTGGATGGATTCTAGCTAAGTGATCAAGTATATGCCATATCCATATTACCTCGATCACTTAAGTAGGTGATCAAGTATATATAATATGGATATGACATATACTTGATGACTTAGCTAGGATCCACACACATCCAGTCAAACTAATCACCTAATGATTTAACAACTCATTATAATGTAAAAAATCACTAAATTAAATTGAAAACAGAAAATTAAAGTAAAATTAAAAAATAAAACCAAAACACACCAAAACATTTAGTACCGGTTGGTGTTACCAACCGGTACTAATGTCCTACGCGCTCACGGAGCTGGCTCGTGCCACATGGTTGCCCTTTAGCACCGGTTCGTGCTGAACCGGTACTAAAGGGGGGGCTTTAGTGCCTACAATTTAGTGCCGGTTACCGAACCGACACTAAAGGCCCTTACGAACCGGTGCTATTGCCCGGTTCTGCACTAGTGTTAGGGAGAAAAGATAAAAGATAAAAAGTGGTAGATGATTTGATCGATTGTGTGTTGTTTAATCGGCCGGCACCTCTCATCTATTTATGAGGCGGCTGGACTTACCATACAAGAAAAGGACTAAAAATTCCGTCCAAAACATCAAAAACCCTAACCTGACTTGGACAGGAATCTTTGGCAATTTCCGGATCAATCTCGGTCTCACCGATTGGTTTGCTTCGGTCCCACCGAGTGAACGTGGCCGACTCTTTGTAACCTTCTGTAATTTCCAGATCAATCTCGGTCTCACCGATTGGTTTGCTTTGGTCCTACCGAGTCAACATTGCCAACTCTCTGGTAAATTTTCGGACAAACTCGGTCTCACCGATCAAATCAACTCGGTCGGTCCGAAATGACAATGCAGTTTCTGTTTCTGACCTTGTTTTGCCTCCATAGGTTGCATACGACCTTGGATTAAGACGATATTTATATCAAAATCAATCGTTTCGACAAGACGAAGACAATTCATGTAGATCATTTTTCCATATGAGGCAGTCATGGGGGCGTAATCAGCCGAATAGTGTTCTGAATACAAAATCTCAGTATTTCGAACACAACTTCGGCCTTCGAGATAAGATCGGATGACGATGGCCTAAACTTCAAAGATGTTCATATCGACAATACGAAACTTTTTAATGTAGATCACTTCTCCATTTGAATCAATATTATTTAAATTCTTGACCATGGCAAAATTTGGTGTCAACACATGTCCCCCTGTTTTTCGGCAAAACTTGCGTGCCGAAAAATAATTTGTAATGTATTTGTTCTAAGGACGATGTCAACACTCCATCGACCATTTATTTTTCTCAGGACGATACTTATGTATCAGCCATGTTTATGCTAAGGGCGATAGTTATTTATCGGCCATTGCCTATCTAGGCTTCTTGCCATACACTTGGGTGATATTTCTTTAAATATTTGCCATTGAGAGCTCGAGGTAATAATGTGCCTTGTACAGATTCCACCAAATATGAGTTTCTGGGAACCACTCTTGTAATCCTAAAAGGACCTTCCCAACTTGGGGACCATTTCCTGAATTTTTTATCTCTTGAACCAATCGGCAGAATCACTTTCCAGACGAGATCACCAACTTGAAAATTCTTCAACTTAACTTTCTTATTGTAAGCTCTTGCAACCCTCAACTTGTCTCTCTCTATGGACTTCAAAGCGGCCAAACGTTTATCGACAACCTCATCAATATTGTCCATCATCAAGTTATAAAAGTTCACTGGCGATAAATCATTTTGTTTGGCTATTCTCAAAGCATTCAAATTTACTTCCACTGGTAAAACAGCCTCTTGACGATATACTAGCTCAAATGGAGTCACCTTCGTAGCACCATGCCTTGAAATTCTATGTGCCCACAAAGCTTCGGACAATAGCTCATGCCATCTCCTTGGATTATCCTCAATCTTCTTCTTGATGAGCTTGATTAATATTTTATTACTAGACTCAGCTTGTCCATTGGCTTGGGCATAATATGGAGAGGAATTGAGCAACTTTATCTTATATGATTCGGCAAATTCTCTGACTTGATGTGACATAAAGGATGAACCTTGGTCTGTAGTTAATGTTTGAGGAATGCTGAATCTATGAATAATATGCTCAGTTATGAATTGAATTACCTCTGTATGCATCATGTTTTTTAGTGGTATTGCTTCAGACCATTTAGTGAAATAATCAGTTGCCACCAACACGAACCGATGCCCCTTTGAAGAAGAAGGATGAATCTCTCCAATAAAGTCCAATCCCCAACCTCTAAAAGGCCACGGCTTGATAATAGGATGTAACATAGCAGCGGGAGCTAACTGAATATCACGAAACTTTTGGCAAGCTTCACATCCTTTATAGTACCGGAAGCAATCATTAACCATTGTCGGCCAGTAAAACCCAGCACGTCGTAGTAACCATTTCATCTTGGGAGCCGACTGATGAGTGCCACAAATACCTTCATGGACCTCTCCCATAGCAACTCTCGCTTGGTCCTCATCCAAGCATTTTAAAAGAACATCATCAACCGATCGGCGATAGAGACCATCATCTCTCATTGTGTATTTGAAAGCCATACGCCAAATAGTCATGTCCACCCTTTTACTAGGATCACACAAATAATCAATAATGGGCTTCCTCCAGTCTTGATTTTCTCCTACATTAAATATTTCATTAGTGGCCTAAATGATGGGCTTCGGTTCGGCCTCCCCTATGTTGGCAAGACTAGACATCGGCCTTTGAGAAACATGAAACATGCCACGATCAACATGATAGCCTTATGCTTATTGTGCCAACTCATTTGCTCTCCAATTGTCATGTCTAGATATATGAGCAATACTAAAATAATCCAAAGTAGAAATTATATCTAGACATTTATCAAGATAAACATTAAGTGATTCGTCAAAACACTGAAAGACTTTGGATATTTGTTGCACTACTAATAACGAATCACCAAAAGCCTCAATATGTGTAGCACCTATCGCAAGTAACATCTCTAAGCCGAATAACAATGCTTCATATTCGGCTTGATTATTTGTGCAAAAGTATTCTAAGCGGCATGAGGCTTCAAAAACAGCACCATGAGGAGATATATAAACAATACCAACACCTTGGCCATTGCTACAAACTGAACCATCAAAATATAATCTCCATGATACTAACGAGACAAGGTTTATATCAATATCACGCTTGTCAACAATCCGATGATCAACAATAAAATTAGCAACAATTTGGCCTTTTATGGATTTCAGAGATTCATAAGCCAAATCATACTCAACTAAAGAATAAGCCCACTTGCCAATTCTACCACTAAGCATTGGCCTATGCAACATGTATTTGATGACATCGGTTTGACAAGCTATAATGCAAGTACTAGGCACTAGATAATGTCTCAATTTTGTGCAAGCATAATATAAGCATAAGCATAATTTCTCAATAAATGTATACCTTGTCTCGGCGCCCAACAAGCGTCGACTCAAATAAGTAATAGCATGCTCCTTTCCTTCGGTCTCTTGAGTCAAAAAAGCACCAATAACACCTTCCTCCGCTGCAATGTAAAGTCTAAATGGCTCCCTGTGCCTGGGCGCTTTCATAACTGGAGGAGTGCACAAATATTTCTTAATCATATCAAATGCCTCTTGCTATTTTGCCCCCCCCCCCAAGTAAAATCAACATCATTCTTTAACCGAAGGATAGGAGTAAATGCATCAACCTTTCCTGATAGATTGGCTATGAACCTCCTCAAATAATTGACCTTGCCAAGGAATTTTTGCATATCTCTCTTACATGTTGGAGCCTCTACTTTCTGTATAGCTTCTATCTTTTTGGGATCAATTTCCATGCCATCTTCATGAATAATGAAACCCAGAAACTTACCAGCCGATACACCAAAGGCACACTTCAAATGATTCATTTTCAGCCCATATTTCTTCATTCTTTCAAAAGCCAAACGCAAATCGGCTAAGTGAGATTCAAAAGCATCCGATTTGACAACAATATCATCAATATAGACCTCAAGTATAACACCAAGTAAATCATGAAAAATTAAATTCATAGCCCTTTGATACGTGGCGCCAGCATTCTTTAACCCAAAGGTCATAACCGTCCACTCAAATAAACCAAGGAAACCGGGGCATCGAAAAGCCGTTTTGGACATGTCCTCTTCGGCCATAAAAATATGATTATACCCCGCATTACCATCAAGAAAGCTAATGATCTTATGTCCAGAAGCATCATTAATAAGCATGTCGGCTATTGGCATGGGATACTCATCTTTAGGTGTAGCTCTATTCAAATCTCTAAAATCAATGCACACCCTCAACTTGTCAGAGCCTTTCTTCTCTACTGGCACAATGTTAGAAATCCACTCGACATACCTGCAAGGTCTAATAAAGTTAGCTTTAAGCAAACGACCGATCTCTTCCTTGATCCGGTCATACGTTTTTGGATTAAACTTTCTGGCCGATTGCTTGTATGGTATAAAACCGGCCTTTATAGGTAACCGATGCTCCACTAGCTCACGACTTAAACCTGACATCTCATGATATTCCCATGCAAAGCAACAAACATATTCTTTCAATAGCTCGATCAACTTAGCCTTATGATTGGCTCTTAAATTTTCGTTTACAAATGTCGACCTAGGAATTGAACCATCTCCTATATCTATCTCTTCTAATGGATCGACCGATGTAAAACCTTGTCCTAACTTATCCATATCATCTAACTCTTCCATGGACTCATACATATCATTCTCATTGGATCGATATTCTACAAGACGCTTTTGTAACCACTCTGAGTTAGGATCCATTTAAATACATCATACCTTGGAGCCGATTATCGCCAACCGGCTTTAGAGAAACGGACATGAAACCACTTTTTGTGGCGCTAAGAAAATCATATTCTGATAAGTCGTGCCCCGTCAAGCAAGTAGCATTGGGATGTTGCCAATCCACCGATGCATCAGCCAAAGCAACACAAGCCGAATTATTCGCTTGAATGACTTCTACTTCATCATCAACGCATTGAATCAAAAACTGGTGCATAGTAGATGGCACGCATTGGTTCGCATGAACCCAATCGCGGCCTAATATCACATTGTAGTTACCTTGCACCTCGGCGACAAAGAATGCGGTAGCCAAAGTTTTACTTCCCACCGTAAACTCCACATACATCACACCTTTGGCTTCAATTTTCTCTTTGCCTTCAAATCCATTAAGCACCATGTTGGTCTTTATTAACTCTTCATCACGCAGCCCCAATTTTTTGAAGACCGAATATGGCATAAGATTCACCACAGCACCACCCTCGACAAGCATTCTAGCAACCGGCGATCCATTAATATGACCTTTAAGGAACAATGGCTTCAAGTGCATCACCGGTTCTTTTGGCTTCTCGAATATAGCATTTTTATGACCAAAATCTAGCTGAGCTACTTCCCCTTCTTCATCTATAGCACGAAATTCAGCGGGTAAGTAATACACCATATTAATATCCATACCTTCATGAACCGATGTAGACTCATAATCATGCATTTCATCTTCTTCCGCAAGCATGTCCACTGACTCCGAAATATCTCCAAGAGAAGAGGAAGTAGTAGGGAAAGTGGACGATGTAATAGTAGCCGCATCGTCCTCCGTTGGTGGTGTAGGTGTTGCTATGATCAATGCAGAAGCTGCTATGTTTTCCTTTTGCTTTGGCCTCCACACTTGTTTTGGGGGTACCATGGGACGGATTTCATTGAATAATTTATCCCTTAACTTTTCTCCTTCTTGTTCCTCCATCTCATGACTCCTCATGCGCTGCAATCTCCTTTTTTGCGCCTTGGTCAGACCGGAAGGACACCACTTAGGCTGAGTATAATTTGGATCCCTCGACTTGGCCTTGCTTGTGCTAGCTTCATTATCATTAGCCATGGGACCCTGCTGGACAGCAGCCACATCTTTATTAGAATCAGCCGGATTATCAACAATAATCAGCTCTTTGATTGTTAATTCTTTAGTGCCTATCAAAATAGTTTCAGCACTAGTATTCTTCTCCCTTTGCTTGCTAGGCTCTGAAATTTCAGCACTTGGTGATTTAGCACGCCACACTTTCTTGCCAACCCTTCCATGATTATCTTGCATTGGCCGATTGGCACTGTTGTACAAACGGCCTCTTGTGGGATAAGAGAGCCTCTCACGAATGGGCCTCCTTGGTTCTGCCCACCCCGGATGAAAAGCATAAGGGGCCATTGGGGGCTGCCCCCATCCTCCATTGAAACCACCCATGTATAGGGGGGTGGCGCCATCCATGGTCCCGGTGCCCATGACCCATACGGCCTTGCATGATGCTGAAATTCTTCCCGAGGAGGTGACCTTGAGCGCTTCAAATTTGATGAATGGTTAGAGATAGAACCGGCCGCTTGATTGGCATACTTGGACAACAACATATCAAAAGTTGGCTTGATTTTCTTGCGCTGTACTTTAGCTTCATTTATCTTCCACTTGCCAACCTCTGGGCTCTTGGGCTTAACAAATTTGACATGAGTGCTCTCTTGCACTTGTGGTTGCCCCCCGAGTGTAGGATTCTTGATGGTGATCTTGATTATCTCCTTGCCATCGGGTTGCTTATCAAGCATAACTTGTCTCCCCAAGACCTTGTCGCTCTCCTTATTTTTCCTGGGCTCACCAATGACAATATTATTCTTATTAGCTGATTCGGCTATGCTGGGCCGAATTAACATCTTCTTCCCCTCCAAATCCATGGTGTTCATTGGGAAAGGTTGCTTATCAACTTGCATCTCGGAAAAATTCAATCGTCCGTCATTAATGGACGATTGTATCTGTCATCGAAAAACATTACAATCATTAGTAGCATGAGAAAAAGAATTATGATACTTGCAATAAGCACGCCGTTTTAGCTCTTCAAACGGCGGTAAAATATGAGATATTCTAATAATCTTTGCTTGCAATAAAGCATCAAATATTCTATCACACTTAGCAATCTTGAAAGTAAATTTCATCTCTTCAGCATGATTCTTATGAATCAGCTTTAAATCATTGCAAGTAAATGGTTTGGCCTTAGATGGCCAAACAAATTCAGCAGCATAAAAATCACCCTCATCGTCTGAGTGGCACTATCATACTCAACCATATTTATCTTAGGACGATCAGTTTTATATCTATGCACCTCTTTAAGATCTTTGCTTCGACCTTCTTGAGCCAAAGCCCTTTGCAAGACTTGGTTGATATTTAAAAACTCATGTCCTTCTAGCCTTTCTCTAATGTGAGTTCTCAAACCACTAAGCACAAGATCAACTAAATCTCTCTCGGTTATCACCAAACTATAGCACCGGTTTTTTGTATCTCTAAATCTCTTGACGTAATCGGAGACCGATTCGTCATGCTTTTGTCTAACCAATGTAAGATGAGACAACTTAAGCTCATTATCACCACTATAAAAATGATCATGAAACTTTTGTTCCAAGTGAAACCATGTAGTAATAGAACTGGGTGGTAACGCAGAAAACCATGAGAAAGCAGTACCAGTTAAAGATAAAGGAAAATAACGTATTCTCCACTCATCTCGTGAACTTGCCTCACCTAATTGTGCCAAGTACTGACTAACATGCTCCCAGGTGGTTTTTGTGCCCTCTCCATTAAACTTAACAAAATCTGGAATTTTATATCCTGGAGGGCATTGAATTGCATCAAAGTATTCTGGATATGGCTTTTGGTAAATACGGTTCCTTGGTAACTCAACTCCAAAATTCTCTCGGAGCATCTTAGCCATCTCCCCTCTAATATTAGCTAGACCATCATCCACGGTGGATGATGAAGCTTGTGGTAGTAGCATAGGAGGAGTAGGGTTAGTAGTTGCAAGTGTGATTTGTGGCATGTATGCCGAATTGTAATTCAGCAGTGATCTAACAGTGTTTGCTCTTGTAGGTAGGGTTTGGTTTGGCGTCACCACCGAACTTGGCATACTCATGATAGGATTAATGGGTGCAACAACAATTTGATTTGTTGGGTTAGGATAAAAATTCATCGGCACGGGAGGCGCCGATGAAATAGGCAAAGTTGGACTAGAGATTTCTGCAGTAACAGGCACACCAACATTACCACTAGATGATTGAGGCATACTATTTTTAGCATCACTATTTTCCAAGAAAATTTGGTATAAGATATTATTGCTATCAGTAATGCGACTATCAATTTCAGCCCATACCTCGGGAGAGAAGGTATTACTTACATAGGGTTTAGCCTGTTCATCATGAAGAGGAAGGAACTTGATTTCTCCAACCGGAGTGATATTGCCTTGGCGATCCTTCTTGAACTTAGCAAGGAACTCCTGCTTCGCCTTCTCTTCACGCGCCTTCTTGTACTCCTCATAAGCTTGGCGATGTTCCTCTGGTAACTCCTGAAAATTGGGCTTGATTATGTTATCGGCGTTGATTTCCGAGGGCTTGGGAATCTTATCGTTGCCAGCCATGATGGATGATGATGATGCTTGATCTTTTCCCCAGCGGAGTCGCCAAAAGTGTGTTCGCACACGAACACGTCACCGTGTACCCTCGACGCCGGGGGTGATGCACCGCAGCTCACGTCGAAGGAGACCCGTCCGGAAGCGCGGTACACAAGCAATCCGGTGGGTGCTTTTGAGGACCCGAAACCCCACACGCCCGGGAGGGACCCCGTCAGGGCGCTCGGCAGCTATGGGCTGCCCTAGGTCGACCTGATCGCCCCTAGGGCCTCGAGGTTCGCCGCCCTGCAACAAGAAGAACGGACGAAGAACGAGAAAGAAGAAGAACTAGGGTTAGGGAGAAAAGATAAAAGATAAAAAGTGGTAGATGATTTGATCGATTGTGTATTGTTTAATCGGCCGTCACCTCTCATCTATTTATGAGGCGGCTGGACTTCCCATACAAGAAAAGGACTAAAAATTCCGTTAAAAACATCAAAAACCCTAACCTGACTCGGACAGGAATCTTTGGCAATTTCCGGATCAATCTCGGTCTCACCGATTGGTTTGCTTCGGTCCCACCGAGTGAATGTGGCCGACTCTCTGTAACCTTCTGTAATTTCCGGATCAATCTCGGTCTCACCGATTGGTTTGCTTCGGTCCTACCGAGTCAACATTGCCAACTCTCTGGTAAAATTTCGGACAAACTCGGTCTCACCGATCAAATCAACTCGGTCGGTCCGAAATGACTCTGCAGCTTCTGTTTCTGACTTTGTTTTGCCTCCACAGGTTGCATATGACCTCGGATTAAGACGATATTTATATCAAAATCGATCGTTTCGACGAGACGAAGACAATTCATGTAGATCATTTTTCCATACGAGGCAGTCCTGGGGGCGTAATCAGCCGAATAGTGTTCTGAATACAAAATCTCGGTATTTCGAACACAACTTCGGTCTTCGAGATAAGATCGGATGGCGATGGCCTAAACTTCAAAGATGTTCATATCGACAATACGAAACTTTTTAATGCAGATCACTTCTCCATTTGAATCCATATTATTTAAATTCTTGACCGTGCCAAAATCTGGTGTCAACATATACGGGTCGACTATGTATGTTAAAAGAGATCATATTTCTCTCTTGTATATTTTTAAAATTTACTATTCATAATGGACACATGAAACCATGTTTACTAAATCCGCATCCCACCATCAACATTCTATCTTGCCAAAGGAAGATAAGGAACACTTGCTCTAAACTTATACGTACCAACATTGATATTTTCTCTTTTATTCTTTTAAAAAATGCTAATCTAAAGTAAAACTCGTACAAAATCTGTACATACTAGCTCATTTAAATTAACAAATGCTCCGTTGGTTTTAGCTAACTGATGTCCATGTGAACTCGTACGTAAACATTACGTAAAGTATTTACTTAGGAATAGCATCACTTTTTTTTCACATATTGAATCTGCATGAGAATCTGAAATTGATTTTGGACAACCAAACTTTGAATTCAGACAAATTTTGCACATATAATACAAACATGATTTACTAGAAGAAATGCAAGCAACAACAACATTTTAGTTATCAGGTCCTTCGAAATTTTTACAACTTTTGCCCTTTTTTAGCATGCGAAAGGGCTAGAAAACCGTGGCGTGCGCGATGGCGCGGTTGGCCACGAGGCTGGTGGTGCCGTACACGGGCAGCTCGTCGCCGTTCGCCCCGCCAAGGCTCTCCAGCTCGAAGAGATCGGAGCTGGAGTCGCTCCCCTCGTCGTCCTCCTCGAGCTCCCCGAGGCTCCGCACCAGCTCCTCCACCCTGCGCCGCACCGCCGACGCCTCGGCGTCCGAGCAGAACCTCACGCACCTCCTCTCCGCCATGCTCGCGTCCGTCGCGGCCGACACGCACGATGGCTGCGGTAGCTCCGGCAACGTCCGCGGAGGCGGGGCGCGCGTCGGGGTCCTGGGCTTCCTCGGGAGGCGGCCGGAGGTGAACAGCGCCTTGAGGACGCACGCGAACGTCCCCGGCGACGGCGGCGGCGGCCCGGGCGAGGACGGCGCGGCGTCTCTTGGCCGGTGCCTCGCCACAGGGAAACACGGCCTGCCCTTCTTCTTCGCCTTCTCGCCGGGCGTCGTCACTGGCGCGGCCACGTCCGCACTGTCCGGGGCGACGAACTCCTCCAGCTGGCGGCGCGGCGGGGGCGGGCTGCGCCGGCGGCACGTGGACTCGGTGTCGGTGGTGGAAGCGGACGAGCAGGAGAAGCTGTAGCTGGAGGTGGAGTCGGACGACGAGGTGGCGGACGACGCGTACCCGGAGTGCCGCGGGCGAACCGCCGGGCCCGTCTCGCGGCGGCGTCGGTCCGCGCCCGCGCCCGCGGCCTGCTTCGGCTTGCCCGCCCACCAGAACTGCGGCGGCGCGGGCGCCAGCGCCTGCTCCTCCGACCGGCGCGCGGCGTCGACGTCGGTGCCGCCGCCATCGTCGAGGGAGCGGTAGATGGTGTCGAGGAGGGAGGCCGAGAAGGACGCGCCGGACCCGGACGCGCGTCCGCGCTCCGCCCGCGCCCGGCGCGGCGGCGCGAGCGGGGGCGGGTGCGTGCTCTTGCCGTGGCCGCGGCCCCTCTCCATGCCAGGGAACGCGTGCCGACCGGGGCCGGGCAATGCCGAGGGTTTGCGGCGGGAGCGGGGAAGAAGAGGATGCGAAGCGTGGCGTGGGAGTGGGATCGGTGAGGGCGAGACGTGCGCGGTGAGGGTTTATATAGGGTCGGTGCGTGCGCGCGTGCGTGCCGGGGAGTGGTGGTGGCGTTGCTGCCGCGGTGCAGCGGTGGCATGTGGCTTTCCATGGATGGATCTCTCGCGCTCCGTCGCCACCAACCCGGTTCGGGCGCCGTGAATTATCAAGGTCGCCTGGCACCGCACGTCCGTGCGTGGTGGCCGGCTGCGGTCCTGTGCATGGCATTGGCGTCGTGCATTATTTGCGCGCCGGCGGACGGACGGCTGAACGGCGCATGCGCATGGATCACTGAGTGGAGTGGGCCGCTGCTCATGCTCAACGGTGACCCCTGACCAGGAGAGGCCAGCTTGGGCGACTCTTTGTCTTCGCCTGACAAGTTGCGCAGGGCCCGACCTTGGCCGGCTGGCCTGATGCGTGTCAAGTCGTCCAGCTAAGCTATGGATAGTTGCTTTGCTCAAAAAAAAAAAAAAGCCAAGCTATCTTTTTTGAAGGAAGACCAGCAAAGCTGGGCTTTTTCATTATGATAGGAAGGGAGCAATATGTACATCGACCAAAATCGGTCATAAGGAGGAGAAGAAGAGGAAACTAAAGGAAAAGAAAAAGGAAAGGGGAGAAAAACCCACGGGCGAAATCTCTCAGCCTGGTCCCCGAATGGCGATAGCAGGTAGGTCGCACCCCCTAGTCTCCACATATCCAAGTCTCCTCGAATCTCCTTTAATGTAGTTTCCACCGCTGAGACTCTGTTGTTGAAGATTCTGTTGTTCTGTTCAAGCCATATTCTCTAGGACACCAGAATCATCATTGATTTGATTCCTTTCTTTTGTTCAGCCGCCGTCTTGGAGACGATTGATATCCACATCTCTTTTGAGCTTACTGGGTTTTGCCAAGCAAGGGGGTTAAGTGAACTGCATCCTGTCCAAGCCGCAGTCTTTTGCCAAATCATCCTCGCATGAGGACATTCCCACAGGATGTGCCGCGAGGTCTCCAAATTTCCCAGACAAAGTGGGCAGAAATAGTTGTTTGGCCACCCTCGATGTTGAAGGCGATCAGCACACCACAGCCTATCCAACATGAGCAGCCAGATGAAAAACTTACAGCAAGGGAGAGCCCAAGCCCGCCAGAACATGTTTTTGAAGGGAGAACCCACCCTGTCAGCAAACTGCGGTTTGTAAGCGGCCGCAACTGAGTATGCTCCTGACGTGGTTGTTTTCCAAGTGATAGAACCCGCAGCACCGGCGGTGAGGCTTGCCTCTGCATTTCGGACCAGTCTCCAGATGAGACGGAACTGCTCAAGGAAATTGTTAGCGAAAGGTGGTCTTCTGATGTCTTGAATCCATCTGTGTCCATGCAGCGCTTCCCTGACAGATCGGGCCTTTGCTCTTGTTCGTTTATACAACGCCGGAGCAATTTCTCGCAAAGGCAGCGGCCCCATCCATGTAGATTCCCAGAACAAAGCAGTTTCACCGTCACCAATCCCGACCGACGTTGCGGCAGCAAAGAGGGCTCGGTCTTGCTCATCGCATGGTATGGCCGAGCCGACCCAAGGCCTATTTGGTTCGGTCCAGGACAGCCACAACCATCGGAGGCGTAGTGCTCTGGAAAATTTTTGGAGGTCATGGATCCCGAGGCCACCCAGCTCCACCAGGGAGCACACTTGGCGCCAGCTGACCTTGCTCTTGCTGCCAGAGAGGTTTTCTTCTTGCGCCCAGAGGAACTTTCTGCAGATCTTATCTATGTCCTTGAGGAAACCAGCGCTCGTCTGGATGGCAGTGAGCGCAAAGATAGGCATACCTGTGAGCACCGAGCGCACTAGTGCGTGTCTGCCAGCGACATTCATCAGCCTACCCTTCCAGTTGGCAAGCTTTGCCCTAATTCTGTCGAAAACAAATTGCAGATGCACTTTTCTGAGTCTACCTAAGGTGATGGGCAGGCCAAGGTATGTGATCGGGAAGGCAACGCGTGCCCTAGCAAAGGCCCCTAGGACTTGGTCTAGATCGATCTCCTGACATTGGATGCCAGCAGCAGTGGACTTTTGAGGGTTCATCCATAGCCCTGTGGCCTCACCAAACAGGTTCATGATTTCCAGTAGGCAGGAAACATCCTCCCCGTTGGGGTTGGAGAAGAGAATGGCGTCGTCAGCATACATACTGAGTCTCATCTTGGCATCTCTACCAGGAAGTGGTGTTAGGAGTCCAGAGTTTTGTGCCATCTCAAGGATACGATGCAGAGTGTCGATCGCCAAGATGAACAAGAACGGGGACAGAGTGTCCCCCTGCCGCAGACCTCGCATATGTTTTATCATTTGGCATGGGATTCCATTGAGGAGGACGACGAGGCCAGGAGGACGGAGATCCAGTTGCGCCACCTGAGCGAGAATCCTAAATTTTGCAGCATCTCTAGTAGGTATTCCCACGAAATCAAATCGAAAGCCTTGGCAATGTCCAGCTTGAACAACAACATCTACTTCTTCTTTCTATGGAAACTACGGGCGGCGTTTCTGAAAAAGAGGTAGCTGCCGTGGATGCATCTATTTTTTAGGAAGGCACTCTGAGCAGGAGATATGATGTTGGCCATTTTAGGAGCAAGTCTGATGGACAGAATCTTAGCAATGAGCTTTGCAAAGGAGTGCACCAAGCTGATTGGTTTGAACTGTCCAATTTCGGAGGCCTCATCAGATTTGGGTAAGAGCACTACATTTGTAGAGTTCAGGATCCCTAAGTTTGAGCAGTTCATGTGGTAGAACTGATTTAGGGCATCAAGAAGATCTTGTTTGATAGTAGACCAACATCTTTGGTAGAAGATCCCCGAGAAACCATCAGGGCCCGGAGCTTGATCCGTCGGCGTTTGCTTGATTTCCTGCCAGATCTCTGATGTCTACTACACAACCTTCTTCTTGTAGACGTTGTTGGGCCTCCAAGTGCAGATGTTTGTAGGACAGTAGAAAATTTCCCTCAAGTGGATGACCTAAGGTTTATCAATCCATAGGAGGCGTAGGATGAAGATGGTCTCTCTCAAGCAACCCTGCAACCAAATAACAAAGAGTCTCTTGTGTCCCCAACACACCCAATACAATGGTAAATTGTATAGGTGCACTAGTTCGGCGAAGAGATGGTGATACAAGTGGTATATGGATGGTAGATAAAGGTTTTTGTAATATGAAAATATAAAAACAGCAAGGTAACTAATGATAAAAGTGAGCGTAAACGGTATTGCAATGCTAGGAAACAAGGCCTAGGGTTCATACTTTCACTAGTGCAAGTTCTCTCAACAATAATAACGTAATTGGATCACATAACTATCCCTCAACATGCAACAAAGAATCACTCCAAAGTCACTAATAGCGGAGAACAAACGAAGAGATTATGGTAGGTACGAAACTACCTCAAAGTTATTCTTTCCAATCAATCCGTTGGGCTATTCCTATAAGTGTCACAAACAACCCTAGAGTTCTGTAAGTGCATCTAGTGCCACCCCTAGTTGGTTTTGGAGTATTGACGACAAACCTAGTTGAGGGACTAATGTGTTTGTGAGAATTGCAGGATAACACAGGTAGAAGTCCCTCATTGATTCGGTTTTACTACCAGAGATGACCCCTAAAAATGTACGAATACATTGAAGTCAATGGTGGTATATGAAGATATTCACATTGAAGACTATGACATGAGAAGACACCATGTGAAGCCTATGGAACTCAAAGACTTAGATCTTTCATAGTTCTCTTTCATTTGTGTTGAGTCATAGGAACCACCGTACTGTTAAGTGGAGTCCAAGAGAACCAGTCAGAACGACTGAAGTGATGCCTAATTCAAATCCTATGTCTTCGAGCGAAGACTATGAGAGCAAATCTTGTCTAGAGTCGGACAAGTCAGCTTTTCTTGTAGCCCAAGTAAAGTTGTCATGTGAGTTCGAAATCTGACCGTTGGAACACGTGTCAGTTCCTTAGTGACCCAGGGTCATTTCGGACAAATCAGGTCGGGTTGCCTAGTGGCTATAAATAGTCCACCCCCTACAACCATAAACGGTTGGCTGCTCAGATTTCAGTGCACGACTTTTGTCGTTTGAGAGCAACCCACCTCGAAGCCTTTGAGAGAAAATTTCCTAGCGAGGAGAAAAGCCCTAACCACCCAGAGCCAGAGAGCATTGGGCATCACTTAAGTCTTCTTATCTGAGAGATCTGAAGACTTATTACACTTGAGGACTATGCATCCTCCAGACGGTTAGGCGTCGCGTTCTGAGCATCCAAGAGACATTGTGGATTGCCGGTGAACAAAGTCTGTGAAGGTTTGGGAGTCTACCTTGAAGACTTACCAGAGTGATTGGGCGAGGTCTGTGTGACCTTAGCTCAAGGGGAATACGGTGAGGACTGTGTGTCCTGAGCTGCATGTTTAGGATTGGGTGTCCGGGACTGTGTGTCCTTTGGTTTAAATACCTAGCCGCCCTAACCAGACGTACAGTTGTCACAGCAACTGGAACTGGTCCAACAAATCATTGTCTTCAACGAGTCACTGGTTTCATCTTCACTTTCCTTTACTTACTGTTACTCTTTGTGAAGCCATTGCATGCTTGCTCTATCTTTTGTCTTCACAACGTAACTGTATGATTTGATTGGCTTCATAACTTCTTCCTACCTAATCCTTATTACACTGCAGCTACTTGTCATTGTGCTTTCACTCTATTGAATATTTGACCATGGCTTGCCTAGTGTAATCTAACTTCCGCTGCATAGTGATAGGCATATCTCTACTATTTGTCTTCATAACCTTCACGTTTTGAAGACTTTCATAAAAATCGCCTATTCACCCCCCTCTAGTCGATATAACGCACTTTCAATTGGTATCAGAGCAAGGTGCTCCCTTGTTCTGTGTGATTCGGTTTAACCACCTGGAATTTTAGCTATGTCGACTGCAGGGATAATCAAAGTCTCCGCTGCGTGCCCCGTCTTTGATGGAACTGAATATCCCTACTGGAAGAATAAGATGCGCATGCATCTTGAAGCCATTGACGTTGACCTATGGTATGTCGTCGAGAACGGCGTTCCCAAGGCTGGAGAAGGTGTCACTGCTGCTGATGTCAAGAAGTTCACTCAACTGGACTCTACTGCCAAGAATATCATCTGTGGTCATCTGACCAAAAGACAGTATGGCCGTGTGAGTGCCTTGAAGACATCCAAGCTGGTCTGGGACTGGCTCTCCAAGGTCAATGAAGGCATCTCAACTCAGAGAGATCAGAGAATCAGTGTTCTTCGCAACCTCTTCAACCGCTTCAAGCGAAATGACAATGAGAATGTCCAGCACACATTTGACCGGCTCACTGACATCACAAATGAGCTTCAAGCCCTCGGCGCTACTGAGATCACCAAACATGAAATTGTCAAGACGCTACTGAGATCACTTGATAGTTCGTTTGACATCCTAGCCCTGATGATTCAAGAACGTCCAGACTTCAAGACACTCGATCCGTCTGACATACTTGAGAGGCTCAACACACATGAGTTTCAGCTTTCTGAGAAAAGAGATATCTACGGTCCAAACTATGGGCGAACTCGTGCCTTGAAGGCAAAAGCTGTGTCCTCATCTGAAGAAGAATCTGACAGTAGTTCTGATGATCCTGAAGACATTGGAAGGGAACTTGCCATGCTAGTGAAGAAGTTCCAGAAATTCACCAAGAAGAAAGGCTTCAGAAAGTCTTCACGATCAAGCTCAAGGAATGATGAAGTTTCTGCTCATGACTACAAGAAGAAAACATGTCACAAGTGCAAGAAAACTGGACACTTCATCTCTAAGTGTCCACAGTGGGACAATGAGAACAGAAAGAAGAAGAAGAAGAGCAAGGAATATGACTCTGACGACAAGAAGAAGAAGAAATACTCAAAGTCTTCTTCCAAGTCTTCCTCAAAGTCTTCATCACACAAGAAGAGCTCAACTGGCAAGGCTCGTGCGTTTGTTGGCAAGGAAATGGATTCAGAGGAGGAGTCCGCTTCTAAGGAGGCAGAGGTGGAGTCTGAGGAGGAATCTGATTCTGGCATTGCGAGTCTGGCTACAGCATACGTCGCCAAGTCCATCTTCAACACTGAAGACAATGACTTCATCACCAACACCGATGCAAATGACAAGTACGACTCCACTCCTACCTACTGCTTCATGGCACGCGGTGCCAAGATAAACACACGCACTACTCACTATCAAACATCCAGTGACGATGATTCTGATTGTGATTCAAAACCCAGCTACAAAACACTTGCTAAAATTGCAACTGAACAACAGAAAGCCATGGAACATATTCAAAAACTGTTAGACAGAAGCGATGATCTGTTGGGTGCTGAAATGACTCGATCTAAATCCTTAATTGAAGACATAAAAAATCTTCACGTTAAGTATCAGGAACTTGAAGATCGTCATGATACTCTCTCAACAACTCATGAAAAGCTGTCCTATGATTATCTTCAAAGGAAGCAAGATCTTGAGAAATTGAGAGCGGCTCATGAAGATCTTCAAAAGGAAAACGAGTCACTTCACGCCGAACAGATCAGTTCCGCTCAGGAAGGATTTGAACCACCATGC
Source organism: Triticum monococcum (assembly GCA_034509565.1). NCBI lineage: Eukaryota > Viridiplantae > Streptophyta > Magnoliopsida > Poales > Poaceae > Triticum > Triticum monococcum. The sequence goes on from CM067845.1 coordinate 446,733,046, forward strand.
CTTAAATGCATTGAGCGTGATAATGCTACTTCTGTTGCTGAATGTTCCACTGCTACTGCTGTTGCAATATCTTCAACTGTTGAAGTGGTAACTAACCCCTCTGCTGAGGATACCACTGCTATTGCTGATGAGAATGCTAGGTTGAAGACATTGCTTGAAACAGGGATGTACAAAAGTCTCAGAAGACATCATACATTATGTGATGTCCTCAAGAAGCAGATTCTGAACTGAAACCCTAGGAAAGAGGGTGTTGGGTTCGTGAGGAAAATAAATGCAGATGGCTCTTACTGGAAACCTGAGCAGTACCCCAAAACCACACGGGTTGCTGCAAAGGAATCCTCAGCAGATCCATCCAATCTGTCTGGTTTCACCTGTGCTAACCCAATTATCATTGATGAATCCTTTGATGCAAACTATAAGCTGTTTAAAAATCAAAATGGTGAAGTGTTTGCCAGGTACATCGGTACTAACTGCAGGAATGGACCGCCTATGAAGAAGATCTGGGTTCCAAAAACGTGTCTGGAGAATCTTCCTATGAATGTCCGCATGACACCTCACATGAAGAAGACAAACCTCAGACCAAAGGCTTCATATGGTCCAAAGGCTTCATACAGACAGAGGACTCACATGAGTCGCACTAACGCAAATGTTTTACAGGGAAACCATACTCAGGCATATGAATATGAGAGCGGTTCTTCAAACCGTCATGTTCATATGACCAAGAACTATTCTGCCTATTCTTATGAGTACTATTGCCCGCCTGCTAGATTGTTTGCTAGGGCTCCAAAGCCAAAATTCTCAGATGCTGCACTTAGACTTATTGCTTCTAAGCCACCCTTGAAGATGTGGGTGGTTAAGAAAGCTTAACTCTCTTTTGCAGGGAAAGGTCTCCAGCAGAAAACCAAAATCTTCTGATGCTATTGCTGGGGACCTTAAAAATCTTGTGGGGCGCAAGATCAAATGCCCGAATGGCATCACTATGTATTTCGTTCCTGAATCGCATGCTACTCTCCCTATTAGTCCTAACCTGGATCTAAGTTTTCATAACCCACTGGTTCGTCAAATGTTTTTGCTTCACAATTCTCTTTGTGAAGCCTATCCCCCTAACTGCACTGTAGGGTATGACACCAGCGTCTTCAGAATGGATTATTGATAGTGGGTGTACAAATCACATGACTGGCAAAAGAAGCCTTCTTATGGACTCAACCTTACGTCCATCCGACAAGAGCCACATCACATTTGCTGACACTGGTAAAAGTAAGGTATTGGGTCTAGGTAGAGTTGCAATCTCAAAGGATCAACACATGGATAAAGTCATGCTTGTTGAATCCCTTGGCTTCAACTTAATGTCTGTCTCAATGCTTTGCGATTTGAACATGGTCGTAATATTTGGAAAATATCGTTGCCTGGTACTAATGAAATCTGACAAGTCTCTAGTGTTTGAAGGGTATCGGAAAGATGATTTGTATGTGGTAGATTTCTCAGCAGGGCCACAGCTTGCAGTATGCCTCCTGGCAAAGGCTTCAGAATGCTGGCTTTGGCATCGGAGGCTTGGGCATGCTGGCATGAGGAACCTCCACACCCTTGCAAAGAAGAAGCATGTCATAGGCATCGAAGGCGTCAAGTTCAAGAAAGATCACTTATGCGGTGCCTGTGAAGCAGGGAAGATGACGAGGGCAAAACATCCCTCGAAGACAATCATGACCACTACTCGACCCTTCGAACTGCTTCACATGGATCTTTTTGGTCCCACTCACTACTCAACTTTTTCCACTACTGCTTGCCTCTATGGCTTTGTCATTGTTGATGATTACTCTAGATATACTTGGGTGGACATAATCCTTTACAAGACTGAAGTGCAGGATGTCTTCAGACGCTTCGCCAATCGAGCTATGAACAATTATGGCACCAAGATAAAGCACATCAGAAGTGACAATGGCACTGAATTCAAGAACACTGGCCTTGATACATATCTGGATACTTTGGGCATCACACATGAATTCTCAGCTCCGTACACGCCATAGCAGAATGGCATCGTCGAACGCAAGAACAGAACACTCATTGAGATGGCCAGAACAATGCTAGATGAATACAAGACTCCAAGAAAATTCTGGCCTGAAGCCATTGACACTGCATGCCATACAATCAATTGTGTTTATCTTCACAAGCTTCTGAACAAGACATCTTATGAACTCCTAACTGGCAAGAAGCCAAATGTCAGTTACTTCAGAGTATTTGGCGCAAGATGCTGGATCAAGGACCCACACCACACCTCAAAATTTGCACCAAAAGCACATGAGGGTTTTATGCTTGGATATGGAAAAGATTCGCACTCCTACAGAGTCTTCAATCTCTTTCACTACAAAGTGGTTGAAACAGTGGATGTGCGGTTCGATGAGACCAATGGTTCACAAAGAGAGCAACTGCCAAATGTGCTAGATGAAGTTCCAGCTAGTGAATCAATCAAGCTTATGGGAACTGGAGAGATTATACCTTCTGAAGCTCATCCTGAAGAAGAACTTATCATCTCAGCACCTGATCCACATGAAGACAATGCTCAGCCTGAAGACATTCCTCCCAACGACAACACAGATCAGCAAGAGCAAAGTCTTCGCCCTGTACATCCTCGTGTTGCCAATGAAGTGCAGATAGACAGAATAATTGACAGCATCAATGCACCTGGTCCACTCACTCGTTCAAGGGCAACTCAACTGGCAAATTTCTGTGGGCACTTCGCATTCGTTTCAATCATAGAACTCAAGAAAGTTGAAGAAGCTTTCATGGAACCTGAATGGATTCAATCTATGCAAGAAGAGCTTCAACAGTTTGAGCTGAACAATGTATGTGAACTGGTTAACCGTCCTGATCCACGGAAGCACAATATAATAGGCACCAAATGGATATACCGCAACAAGCAAGATGAGCATGGTCAAGTTGTCAGAAACAAAGCTCGTCTCGTTGCTCAAGGATATACTCAAGTGGAAGGCATTGATTTCGATGAAACATTTGTTCCTGTGGCCAGACTTGAAGCCATACGTATACTGCTGGCCTATGCAAATCATCACAACATACTTTTATATCAAATGGATGTGAAGAGTGCCTTTCTCAATGGCAATATTGAAGAAGTGTATGTTGCACAACCACCTGGGTTTGAAGATCCAAAACATCCTGACATGGTATACAAGCTCAATAAGGCACTGTATGGCCTCAAACAAGCCCCTCGGGCCTGGTATGATACACTCAAATACTTCCTTAAGAGCAAAGGCTTCATACCTGGTTCCCTAGATCCCACTCTCTTCACGAAGACATATGATGGTGAACTGTTTGTGTGCCAAATATATGTGGATGACATTATCTTTGGCTGCACCAATCAGAAGTACAGTGAGGAGTTTGGATATATGATGCAAGAGCAATATCAGATGTCTATGATGGGGGAGCTGAAGTTCTTCCTCGGTCTTCAGATACGGCAACAACGGAATGGCATCTTCATATCTCAAGAGAAGTATCTCAAAGATTGCCTGAAGAAGTTCGGTATGCAAGACTGCAAAGGCTTCACAACACCAATGCCAGCCAAACATCATCTGGGTCCTGACGACAATGGTAAAGAGTTTGATCAAAAGGTATACTGCTCCATGATTGGTTCTTTGCTTTATTTATGTGCATCTAGGCCAGATATTATGCTTAGTGTTTGCATGTGTGCTTGATTTCAAGCGGCACCAAAGGAGTCGCATCACTTAGCTGTGAAGCGAATTCTGCGATATTTGGCTCACACCCCAACTCTAGGGTTATGGTATCCAAAGGGCTCAGAGTTTGATCTGGTTGGATTCTCGGATGCTGATTATGCTGGTGACAAGGTTGATCGGAAGTCTACATCAGGCACATGTCACTTTCTGGGACGATCACTTGTATGTTGGTCTTCAAAGAAGCAGAACTGTGTATCCCTCTCCACTGCTGAATCTGAATACATTGCTGCTGGATCTTGCTGCGCTCAGTTTCTGTGGATGAAGCAAACTCTCAAGGACTATGGCATTCATCTAAAGCAAGTGCCACTTTACTGCGACAACGAAAGCGCCATCAAGATTGCCAACAACCCAGTTCAGCACTCGAAGACAAAGCACATTGAAATTCGTCATCACTTTCTCAGAGATCATGTTGTGAAGGAAGATATTGATATCATACACGTCAACACTGAAGAGCAATTGGCAGATATCTTCACCAAGCCCTTGGATGAGAAGAGATTTTGCAAGTTACGGTGTGAGCTAAATATCTTGGAATCCTAAAATGTTCTGTGATCAGGCACACATCCTAACACTTATGCATATTGATGACTTAGATGTGCAACACACGAAGTAACGTATATCTTCAATCAATGAAGACATACATTCTAAGTGTGAATACATTAATGTGGAAATTGACTTCGGAGCGCCACGATAATTGTGCGCCGTGTCTGGGTCTAATACTTCCTATACGGTGGGTAACGCCACCACCAAACGTTCTATTTTGAAGTGTTTCACTCATGGCGTTACCTTGCAATGTCTTCACATTTGGTTTGGCTTACATCTCAACATGTCTTCATGATTATCTTCACTGCGTGGATTATATATATATATATATATATATATATATATATATATATATATATATATATATATATATATATATACTAGTGTTCTGTCCTCTACAGCATTCACTTATAGCTATGTCTTCTTGTTTGAATCTTTTGATCTAAGTGAATGTGATCGGACCCTAATCTCTCTATGCTTTCTATCTCAAGTTCTATCTCTCCAAGTCATATGCATTCTATTGAAACTGTCGAATGTCTTCTCTGCGTCCTTGTCAGCAGAAGACACAAAGACAAACTTTAAAACCGTTTTCAATGCTCATTCATCCACAAGAAATCCGGAGAAGTAGGAACGACCACCCGACAATCCAGGTGTGCGTGGGATGTGGAACTGCCCCCGAGATTCCGCATGATGGCCATGTGTTGTTCAGAGGCGAATCGCCAGGGGCACCTGTGTAATAGCACAGTGCCGCCCCTGTAACTATAAATACACCCTCACCGCGGTCATTATCTCCTTCTTCCTCCCTCGCACGAACCCTAGCACCACCGCTAGCTCTCGACGACGCCGGCGACGAAGCGCTTCACTGCCGCAACCTCTCCGACGCCGTCTTCACGCCGATCACGGACATTGTCCTCTCCGCCGTCGCCGTAGGTGTCTTCCATCGCCAAGTTAGGGCACGGAGGATCGAACTACTCGTCCTCATCTCCCACTCCGTCTAGCAGTTCCAAGTGTGGTAAATAAAACCTCTTTTTACAACCTCTTTTGATCCTATGGTTCTGTCACTTTCTGCCATAAGAAGTTTCTATTCACACTAGTTAGATCTCTCTCAATATACATCTCATAACATGCCTAGAATATTCACTTATGCTTCATGAAGTAGTTAGATTCCTCACTTGTACTAATCTGTGGGTTCGTACAAATCTGGAACCAACTTCTTATCTATGAGTGAATGTCTTCGCACGATGAGGTCAATGTCTTCTAAACTGATTTATCTTCAAAATCTTCTGAGAATGCATATGACCTCTTCCCCTTCCCTCGCACCTTAATGCTGTCACAGGTACATGTCCGTGGGAGAATCTTTTGGTTCTCATAGTCTGCATTCATTTGCAGAGTTCTTACAGCATCACATCAATTCTCCTGAAGCCAGTTCCTGTTGGTCCAGCAAAAGAAAGCCTCTGAAGCCTTTGAACGTATTGAAGCCTTCCAAGTTAAGGTTTATGGCTTTAGAAACAGCAGCAAGGAAGGGAGGCAGACAGCAACGTGGCGGAACGTCCAAAGATCTGCCTGATGAACTGGCAGAAATGTACAAAACAGATCCTGAAGAGAATTATGGTCAGTGCAAGACCCGAATCCAATGGATTCGACGCTATTGGGCTGAGCAATGGTTCCAATACCGCTTCGTCACCCAGGAGTACGCTGAGAAAAACGCCATCAAGAGACCATGGGGAGACGTACTATACAAAAATCTCGTACCCAGGTCCAGAGATGAAGCCATTGCTCAAGGCTTCTACCCGTGCATGGTTCGTGGACCACAGCCAGCTGAAGCACATCCGTCGTCACTACTCTGGTGTCGTGACAACAATCTGTTCAAGCGCAACTTCCAGTTTGCCCAGAACTCAGCGAAGCAAAACAAGAAGAAATTGGGCTTAGACTTCAACCCTGGTCCCTCCGCACCAAGGGCAGATGGCACACGCGAGGCAGACCAGAATATCATCGGACCATATGCCAACCTTGAGGGCCTCATCACCCGCATCTTAGTCCAAGGGGCTGCAGTCAATGACCCTCCTGCTGACTCTGAGTCTGATGAAGCGCCTGCTGTACCGAAGCCAAAGCAGATGAAGAAGCCAAAAGCTTCAAAGCCGGCCCTTTCACCCAAAATCTCAAAGGCGAAGCCATTGGCAACTGCACCTCCTGAAGCCAGTGTGCAGTCTGAAGACTTATCACGAGTATCCAAGCCCCAGAAGGCCAAGATGCCTCAGCCACACCCCGGCAAAGAGCTCATAGCTGCTGCCATTCTGCGCAGTGAAACCATTGATCTGTCAAGTGATGAAGATCTTGGAGATGACGCTCTTGAGCAGCTCATCAAGAGCAAGGAAGAAGCTGAAATCTTCAACAATTTGCCTCTCTTTGATGTCGCCATCATCCACAACTTCATCGACGAGTGGTTTGCTACACCAAATATCAGCTTCGATGATCTGCAGCTGCCCATTGGCCTCAGCGTCGCTTTCCAAGGCGCTATTGCTTCAGAACTTGCAATTGCCCAGCGCATTGTTGAACTGAAGCAGAAAATTGATTTTGAAAAGGCTCAGTTCAAGAAGCATATGGCCAAGCTCAGCGTGCAGGAAGTGAAGAACTTCAAAATCATGCTGCATGAGCTAAAGGAAAACTTTCTGAAGAAGCGCGCCGAAGCTCAAGGTTCACGCGAGCGCATGAAGACTCTGGCCGACAGATGTGTGCAAGCCTATAACGAGGCTGAGAAGCGCAAGGCACTTGGGCGTCCTGGCATCGACCCCCGGATGGCCGCGAAGAAGAAGAAGAAGCCTGCTATGGCTGAACCAAAGGCACCAAGGCAAGAGGCAGTTCCGATTGTCTTCCCGACCGCAACGACTGGCTCGAAGCCAAAGAGCCGGTCAACCACTTTAGAGCTCAAGAAGATACGAACTGCAGAAGCTGAAGCCAGGAAGCGGAAACACTCTGAAGCCTCTCCTTCTGCCCCCACTCAGAAGAAGCAAAAGATCAAGAAAGCTAGGGCTGCTCCCACAGAGCCCCTGATGGTTGAACCCCTCTCTGTCGTCTATCCTGACGCAGAACGCCAGCTGACAGTTCATGAGCCTGCTCCCATAGAGGCTCCTGAAGCTGAAGACATTCCAGCAGCCGACCCCATCGCTGCTGAAGACATTGGTCATCAGGACAATGTACAAGATGATGCAGCCCTTCCTCAGCTTGAAACAAGCGAACTCATCAGCATTGGTCGTCCTCTGACGCCAATTGCACAAGATGTGTCATGGGCGGATCGCCCACAAGTGGAAGAAGAATCTGAGGTCCAGCCCACTCCAACTCCACAAGCGTCGTCTGCATTTTGCAGGCTTCGCAAAGGACCACGGCCTCAAGACTCTACATCAGCCGAAGAAAATGAAGAAGTACCACAAGAACCCACTCCCCCGCTCCAACAAGAAGCAGTTCTCCAGGAGAACGTGCCTGAGTCTGACCCTCCTGCTAGTCAAGTGGAGGCTGAAAATGTTGAGGCTGCCACAACCAACACTGAAGTCAATGTGGAGCCCTCCCCACCAAAAGCTTCAGCAGACAGCGAAGCTACTGATCCTGACACGTCTGTTCCTGAGTCTGCTGCAGGTCCTCAATTTGATTACCATGTTGAGCACATACCTCAAGTACAAACGCCGATCCCAAGACTGCCAAGGTTCTCAGGTCCTGCATCAGCACCTGGCTCCTTTAACATCACTAGCTTCAAGGCAGACAATACGTTCTTCAACAGCTCCAAGAACCCCTATTCAAGGGAAAGGATTGCATCAGATAGGTTCTGGAGCTATCCTGAGCGCAGCTACTATTCATGCATCCTATACAACCAAGGTCGCATCTTCCCGCACAAGCGCCTTGACGTTGAAGCCATTGCTGGTCTGCCCTGTTTAGAGGAAGCTTTGGATTGCTTCAAGCAAGTGGGTCTGCTGCAGTTTGTAACTGATGAAGAGCACTGGAATGAAGAGCTTCTGTTGCAATTCTATGCCACCCTCCACATCAAAGGATACAACAGAGATCCGAAGACTTGGGTCCTGGAGTGGATGACCGGCAATGTTCATCACGAAGCCAATGCATTTGATATCATTGAGCTCACCGGCCTGCCCACTCCTGGCGCATTCTTCGAGGAAGGCTGTCAACTGCATGCTGAAGCTATTGAGAGCATCTTTCAGCGACCAGAACCTGATACGAGTCAAATGCTCTCCATGATGAAGCCATTGCCTCAAGATGCTCCTTATCCCTCAGAGTTCTTCGTTGAAGACCTTGAGTACCTACCCAGAACCATCTATCACATCATCAGGCGGACTCTCTAGCCTATCAAAGGACACTCTCCACATGCCAAGATTGAGGGTGCAATGAAGACTCTGATATTCTGTATCCTTCATGGCAAATGCTTCAATGCACAGGATTTCTTCATACGCCAACTTGCGGCATTCGGCTTAGATTTATTTGGTTTGAAGTTCTATGCTCCTTGGGTGATGAGGCTGATCAAACTTCACTCTGCGATCTCATATCAGCCCTCTACCCGCAACCATCGGATCTTCTTGCCAGATGTGGATACCTCTGATGAAGCCATATATCCAGAGCCTGCCAAGCAACCTTTGAGTTTTCAGAATGCAGAACACCAGAGCTTCACTCAGAACGTTGACGGTGTTGAAGCCATCTCCAGGGTGTATCCGTTGGCTGGCACTACACGTGCACCACGCCCTGCATCAACTGAAGCCACTGACAGCACACCTGCTCAAAGACCCAAGAAGTGGGCTCATGCTCTCAATGACCGAGAGCTTCTTGTGGCCCTTCATCAAAAGCAGGATAGGCATCACGACTGGTTGAAGAGACAGATGAAAAGCCTCTTGGTGGATGTAAATCGCATCAGAAACCTTGCCACCAAGAATGCATTCGTTGCACATGAAACCTGCCGCCGCACCTGGAAAGGACTCACCATGATGTGTTCTGAAGCTGATCTTCAAGAGGATGGCTTCAAAGAGCGATTCAAGTTTGACTCCACACCTCCTAGACAGGCTGTGCTGCGAGGCACTCCATCACTTGAAGACTCAGAGTTCTCTTCATCTGCTGCCACGGTGACTGCAAGAATCATCGAGGAAGAAGATGACGCTACATCACCACCTCCTTCAGCGCGCGTCGACTCGGCACCAAGCTCTTCAGCACCGCCAAAAAACTCCAACGACCCTGATGCGCATGGGAACGCGTAGACAACTCTATGTCTTCAAACCTTTTTGGTCATCACTGACAAAAGGGGGAGAAGCATATGATGTTGATAGTCTTCAAGCGGGTCAATATGGGCGGGTGCCTTTATTTTTTTGCTATATTTTGCTTCGTGCTTACAACTCCCGTTTTGCTACATTTGCTTCTTTGAGTTGTAACACTTAAACTCGATGGTCGTCTGCTACTTGTTTGCCACTATGTTTTGCGAAGATAAATTCCGCATGTGCGACGATAAATTCCGCACTTAGATCATTCCGCAGACGTCCATTTTTCATTATGCATGTCATTCTCTTCATATACTTTTACATGCATAGTGGATTGTCATCATAAGTTGAAGTGGATCTCCACAAGTACAACCTGCCATGTGTTTGCGTTCCAGAAGCAAATCACTTATATGCACATCTTCAGGGGGAGCCCTTGCATCTTATGAAGACAATTCCTTTACAATTTCACAAATTATACTCCCCGTTGAAAACTTCAACTAGTTTGTCATCAATCACCAAAAAGGGGGAGATTGTAAGTGCATCTAGTGCCACCCCTAGTTGGTTTTGGAGTATTGACGACAAACCTAGTTGAGGGACTAATGTGTTTGTGAGAATTGCAGGATAACACAGGTAGAAGTCCCTCATTGATTCGGTTTAATACCAGAGATGACCCCTAAAAATGTATGAAGACATTGAAGTCAATGGTGGTATATGAAGAGATTCACATTGAAGACTATGACATGAGAAGACACCACGTGAAGCCTATGGAACTCGAAGACTTAGATCTTTCGTAGTTCTCTTTCATTTGTGTTGAGTCATAGGAACCACCGTACTGTTAAGTGGGGTCCAAGAGAACCAGTCAGAACGACTGAAGTGATGCCTAATTCAAATCCTATGTCTTCGAGCGAAGACTATGAGAGCAAATCTTGTCCAGAGTCGGACAAGTCAGCTTTTCTTGTAGCCCAAGTAAAGTTGCCATGTGAGTTCGAAATCTAACCATTGGAACACGTGTCAGTTCCTTAGTGACCCAGGGTCATTTCGGACAAATCAGGTCGGGTTGCCCAGTGGCTATAAATAGTCCACCCCCTACAACCATAAACGGTTGGCTGCTCAGATTTCAGTGCACGGCTTTTGTCGTTTGAGAGCAACCCACCTTGAAGCCTTTGAGAGAAAATTTCCCAGCAAGGAGAAAATCCCTAACCACCCAGAGCCAGAGAGAATGGGGCATCACTTAAGTCTTCTTGTCTGAGTGATCTAAAGACTTATTACACTTGAGGACTGTGCATCCTCCAGACGGTTAGGCGTCGCGTTCTGAGCATCCAAGAGACATTGTGGATTGCCGGTGAACGAAGTCTGTGAAGGTTTGGGAGTCTACCTTGAAGACTTACCAGAGTGATTGGGCGAGGTCTGTGTGACCTTAGCTCAAGGGGAATACGGTGAGGACTGTGTGTCCTGAGCTGCGTGTTCAGGACTGGGTGTCCGGGACTGTGTGTCCTTTGGTTTAAATACCTAGCCGCCCTAACCAGACATACAGTTGTCACAGCAACTGGAACTGGTCCAACAAATCATTGTCTTCAACGAGTCACTGGTTTCATCTTCACTTCCCTTTACTTACTGTTACTCTTTGTGAAGCCATTGCATGCTTGCGCTATCTTTTGTCTTCACAACGTAATTGTATGATTTGATTGGCTTCATAACTTCTTCCTACCTGATCCTTATTACACTGCAGCTACTTGTCATTGTGCTTTCACTCTATTGAATATTTGACCATGGCTTGCCTAGTGTAATCTAACTTCCGCTGCATAGTGATAGGCATATCTCTACTGTTTGTCTTCATAACCTTCACGTTTTGAAGACTTTCATAAAAATCGCCTATTCACCCCCCTCTAGTCGATATAACGCACTTTCAAGTTCGTAGTAGAATAACACCTTAAGACACAAATCAATCAAAACCCTAATGTCACCTAGATACTCCAATGTCACCTCAAGTATCCGTGGGTATGATTATACGATATGCATCACACAATCTCAGATTCATCTATTCAAACCAACACAAGGTACTTCAAAGAGTGCCCCAAAGTTTCTACCGGAGAGTCAAGACAAAAACGTGTGCCAACCCCTATGCATAGGTTCATGGGCGGAACCCGCAAGTTGATCACCAAAACATACATCAAGTGGATCAATAGAATACCCCATTGTCACCACGGGTATCCCATGCAAGACATACATCAAGTGTTCTCAAATCCTTAAAGACTCAATCCGATAAGATAACTTCAAAGGGAAAACTCAATCCATTACAAGAGAGTAGAGGGGGGAAGAAACATCATAGGATCCAAATATAATAGCAAAGCTCGTGATACATCAAAATCGTACCACCTCAAGAACACGAGAGAGAGAGAGAGAGAGAGAGAGAGATCAAACACATAGCTATAGGTACATACCCTCCGTCCCGAGGGAGAACTACTCCCTCCTCATCATGGAGAGCACCGGGATGATGAAGATGGCCACCGGAGAGGGATTGCCCCCTCCGGCAGGGTGCCGGAACGGATCTAGATTGGCTTTCGGTGGCTACGGAGGCTTATGGCGGTGGAACTCCCGATCTATTGTGCTCCCCGAAGTTTTTAGGGTATATGGGTATATATGGGAGGAAGAAGTACGTCGGTGGACCTCCGGGCTGTCCACAAGGCAGGGGGTGCGCGCCCACCCTCATGGGCAGCCCGGGACTCTCCAGGTCCAACTCCGATACTCCGTGGGCATCTTCTGGTCCAAAAATAAGTTCTGTGAAGTTTCAGGTTAATTGGACTCCGTTTGATTTTCCTTTTTTGTGATACTCTAAACAAGGAAAAAACAGAAACTGGCACTGGGCTCTAGGTTAATAGGTTAGTCCCAAAAATAATATAAAAGTGCATAATAAAGCCCATAAACATCCAAAACACGTAATATAATAGCATGGAACAATAAAAAATTATAGATACGTTGGGGACGTATCAATCTCCTCCCCAGAGAATGGAAGGTCCATTCCCTCGCTGTCGATCTGCGGCAAGTTGACCGCATACCAGTTGATAGTGCAAGTACACGTGAGCTTCTTGCCCATGATGCCATGGAAATGGTCGTTGATCACCTCCTCTTTCTCCTTGTGGTCAGTCACTCTGTCGTTCCCTTTCTTAAGCGATACGATGAAGTTTTTTCGCCGTCTTGCATTGATCTTGGCATGGAAAAAAGCTGTGCTAGCGTCTCCCGCCCTAAGACAATTTATGTGGGAGCTCTGTTTCTTTCTGGACCGTTCGATCGCAGCTAAACCTAGTAGCCATAGCTTGAGCTTTTTACGCAGCTCCCATTCTGCATCGGACAGGGCCTTGATTTCCTGAGTGGTGTCAAGGCACAGGATAAGCTCTTGAGCCATGTGGAACTGCAGCTTTGCGTCACTAAACAAACCCTTACTCCACTTCTTCAGGGCACTGTTGTGCGCTGCAGCTTGACGTGCAGGGAGAGGATCTTGCAGTTAGGTTGGACTGGCCTCATCCAAGCATCAGTGATAGTCTCCTGGAACCCCGGAAATTTTGGCCAGAAAGCTTCAAAGCGGAACCTCGCCCTGCCGGAGGGAGCACATGCATTTGCTAGGACCAGAGGGCAATGATCAGAAACAGAGGTTGAGGCGGCGTGCAGTAGGCGTTGAGGAAAGAGGGCGTCCCACCTCATGTTGCAGAGCACACGATCAAGTGCAACAAGGGTTGGATTCTGCTGCTCATTACTCTAGGTAAATTTCCTATGATACCTTCTATTTTCAAACAACTCAGCTTTGTTGAGGGCCGCTCTGAACTTTCCCATGAGCCGTCTGTTCAAATTCAGGTTATTTTTATCTCTAGCTTCATAGATGAGGTTAAAATCTCCGAGGGCTAGCCAGGGGCGGCTGAAGACATGCGCAACAGAGGACAATTCATCAAGGAAGGCTTCTTGGAGGCTGTCATCATTTGGGCCATAAACTACCGTGAGGCAGAATTCCTTATCCTCCGCCAGCAAGTTGATAGTTGCCGTCGGGGAGAACTGAGAGACGATACACTTACTAAGGTGAATGATGACCCACAAGTATAGGGGATCTATCATAGTCCTTTCGATAAGTAAGAGTGTCGAACCCAACGAGGAGCAGAAGGAAATGATAAGCAGTTTTCAGCAAGGTATTCTCTGCAAGCACTGAAATTATAGGTAAAAGATAGTTTTGTGATAAGATAATTTGTAACGAGCAACAAGTAACAAAAGTAAATAAAGTGCAGCAAGGTGGCCCAATCCTTTTGTAGCAAAGGACAAGCCTGGACAAGCTCTTATATAAAATAAAGCGCTCCCGATGATACATGGGATTATCGTCAAGCTAGTTTTCATCATGTTCATATGATTCACGTTCGGTACTTTGATAATTTGGTATGTGGGTGGACCGGTGCTTGGGTATTTTCCTTACTTGGACAAGCATCCCACTTATGATTAACCTCTATTGCAAGCATCCTCAACTACAACAAAAGTATTAAGGTAAACCTAACCATAGCATGAAACATATGGATCCACATCAGCCCCTTACGAAGCAACGCATAAACTAGGGTTTAAGCTTGTGTCACTCTAGCAACCCATCATCTACTTATTACTTCCCAATGCCTTCCTCTAGGCCCAAATAATGGTGAAGTGTCATGTAGTCGACGTTCACATAACACCACTATAGGAGTGTCGGAGTAAATGACCACGGGTAGCCTAGCTGGCTCCCCCTGGCCCTTCTGAAAAAATTACGAGTCGATCCGGCCCCCAAGATTCCAAGACGTGGGGCCGCCTTCCCCTTGCTGGCTGTCTCCGAGGCCGACTATCGGAAGACGGCCCGGCTTTAGGCCTCATGAAGAAAGCCGCGGGAGGGCCGGCTCCCAGAAGCCAGCCGCGAGAAGGCCGACTCCAAGAAGCCGGCTCCCACAAAGCGGTCAAGATCGTACCCTCGAAGTCTGCATCCACATAACGGCGATGTGACGGGGCGTGGCTACAGTAAAGCCTGCCGCCCCTGAATCCCGAAGCACGCCTGGCACAGTGCACCGTACGGGGTGGCCATGACCCGTCCGGCAGGACACTGTTGCCATGTAGACCCTGATGCCACCCACGATGGGCTGTCAGCGCGGCCCGCGGGCGGTGGGCCCCTTCAGCTAGAGAGACACCCGAAGGCGGCCAGGCCTCCCCCAGTCGGCCCAAGACAGGGCCGGCTCCCCGCAGCCGGCTTGCCTCCTCCCTCGAAGGAGACGCCCCATTAAGGAGACAAGACGCGGTGAGGCTACAACGATCGCCCGCTGGGCGGCGGCACTGTAGCCACGCCCACCTCGGCGAAGCCCTCGTCACCAGGTTGAGGCAACAGTAACCAGCCATCGACAAGGCCCTGGACAGTGGGGCCTGCCTGTCGACCCAGGAGCCGGCAGCCGGCGGGACCCACCAGCCGGCGGGCCCCAGCAGCCGGCGCAGAAGCCGGCGAGCGTAGACACAGACGGCTAGGGCCCACGCCCAGCCGGATTACCATTGTACCCCCGGGGGGTGGGCCTATATAAACCCCCCGGGGCACCCATGCAAAGGGTTGATCAGAGCTAGTTTTAGACACCACATAGAGAGGAGAGGAGAGCTAGCCGTGCCCTTCTTCTTCTCGCCAAACAGCTCAAGGAGCATCTTATAGTCACTCATCCATCTAGTGATCATGCGGAGACCCCGCAGAGCAGCAGTAGGGTTGTTATCTCCACGGAGAGCCCTGAAGCTGGGTAAGATTCGCCGGCGTGCATGTCTTTGCCTCATCCCGCTTCCAGGCACCGGCGACGTCTTACTAGCTCCCGCAATGATAAGCCACCCGTTGGCATATGTCGCACCTACCACCTGACATTTGGCGCCCACCGTGGGGCCAGGTGCACCGTCGTCCGGAGACCTGTTCTGGACAGGAACCCTCTTCCTCCCCAGCGAGCGTAGCCAGCCCGGCACGCCCGAAGGCGCTTGCCATGACGCGCTGCAAGGCGTCACCAACGTCTGCGCAGCGAGCGGCCTCACCGATCTCCTTGAAGAAACCCTCATCTCCGACGAGCTCGCATCTGACGCGGGCACGGACCACCTCGTCAACCTCCTCGGCCAGCTCCACGTCTCCGGTGAGCCTGCTATGGACTTGGAGTCTGTTGGCTCCACCGATCCGATGCCTGTCGACTCCGACACGGCCTCGCTCGACACTTTGCCCACCGACGTCGCGATCTACAACGACCCGCTTCCCCGGGCCGATGGCTGCGATGGTGCCACCGCCGAGGTGATGGTCATCGGCCACGGCGGCGCTTCTGGCGAGGACGCCCTCGACGCCCCGCACGCGGCGGTCCACGACTTGTCCATCCCCCTCCCGGCCGACGCCGACGCCGAAGCACTGGAGGCTCGCCGCCTCGCCCTCCTCACGGAGGGCCGGAAGTTGGCTTCCATGAGATGCCTCACTGAGGCCCACCAGCGCGAAGCCGACCGCGCCGCCTTTGGCACGCCGCCCCCAGGCGGGCCAAGCCGAGCCGACGCTGTCAGACAGCGCGGCGCTGCCCTCGCCGACATGCTAGGAGTCGACCGCCCAGTCTACACCACTTCACTCAAGAACCTGCGCGCCGCCCAGGCGCCGTAGATGAGCTAGATGAACTGGGGGCCGAAGAACTCCCCCACATGACCAGACGCATCCAGCAACTAATCGATGTAGCCGCACAACGGCACGAAGTCAACACCCGCGCGGAAAGCCCTCCCCCGCAACGAGAGCATGGTGCGACGAGCCGGACGCTGACTGCGGGTAAAACCCGCGCGCGACACGAGAAAGAGCCGGCTGCCAGCCGAAGCTGAACCTGGATCTCCATCGAGCGAGACGCAGAAGGCTGTCCCTGGGCCGTGGAGCAGCGGGGCAACCCGCCTCTGCCTCCGCCTCGTGGGGAGAGATATCCCACCCCACCGCCTGTCACGCATCCGACTCTCAGCGGCCGACTAGGTCGCCGCGAGGGAGTTGGCGAGAACGACGCCCGCCATCGGATCAACCGCCTAGCGCGATCCCTGGCGCTAGAAGAAGAAGACGATGTCGGCCCGCCTTGCTTCGCCCCCGCATCCGCGATGAGCCTTTCCCCAAAGGGTTCTCGCTCCCAAGAGACACACCCAAGTACAATGGCTCCGTGAAGCCGGAAGATTGGTTGATCGACTACTCCACAGTGGTTCGCATAGCAAACGGCAACAGGCACGTTGCCGTGAAGTACGTGCCCCTCATGCTGCAAGGCACGACGCGGACCTGGCTCAACAGCCTCAGGCCATACAGCATCAACAGCTGGCTAGACATCACAGAAGCCTTCGTCCGCAACTTCACCAGCACCTACAAGCGGGCTCCCAAGCCCAGACAGCTCTCCTTGTGCGTACAAGGCCCCGCCGAATCCACTCGCGACTACCTCACGTGTTGGGCCGAGCTCCGCAACTCTTGCGAAGGGGTGCACGAGGTGCAGGCCATAGAATACTTCACTGCCGGGTGCCGAGAAGGCACCCTCCTCAAGAACAAGCTCCTCTGCGACGAGCCGACTACCCTCGACGAGCTTCTGGTCATAGCGGACAAGTACGCCACCGCCGACTCCTCGATGAAGACTGAACTCCGGGTAGACTCGTTCGGGAAGGTACTCAACCCGGCGCCCAAGACGCCGGCTGGGGACTCCGGCCGACGCCCGCACCAGAACGACCACAAGCGCAAGAACCCTGTGCCGCCCTCCACCAGTCGGCAGGTGGCCACAGTCGAAGACGAGTAGCCCGAAGGGCGGCCCGTACCCAAGAAGCCGAGGGGCGGCAGGCCGTCTTGGCAGCCGGCCTTCTCCTACGAGAAAACTCTCGACGCCCCGTGCAAGTTCCACAGCGGCGCGAAGCCGTCCAACCCGACAACCCGGAAGTGCCACTGGCTCACCCGAATCTCCAAAGGCGAAGGGCTCGCACCGCCTCTGCCTGCTGGTCCGCCGCCTCCGGCTCCGCAGCAGCCAACCGCTCGGCCAGCAGTCGGAGCCGTGCACGATGAGTTCCCCGACGAGCATGCCGCCTATGTCATCTTTACAAGCCAGCCCGAAGGCCGGCGCAGCAAACGCCGAGAGCCCCAGGAAGTCAACGTGGTCGCTACCAACCCCGCCGAGCACATGCACTGGTCAGAAAAGCCTATCAGCTGGAGCCGGGCCGACCACCCAGAGGTGATGCCATCTCCCGGCTCTTATGCGTTGGTTTTGGAAGCCACCCTTGCAATGGACAGACGCGCCGCCCGTTTCTCCTGCGTGCTGATAGATGGCGGGAGCAGCATCAACATCCTGTACCATGACACCCTGGAGAAGCTGAACGTCAAGACGAAGCAACTCATGCCTACTCGGACTGTGTTCCATGGCATCGTACCTGGCCTGTCCTGCGC
Source organism: Triticum monococcum (assembly GCA_034509565.1). Lineage (NCBI taxonomy): Eukaryota > Viridiplantae > Streptophyta > Magnoliopsida > Poales > Poaceae > Triticum > Triticum monococcum. The sequence continues at coordinate 446,751,000 of CM067845.1, forward strand.
CCCCATTGGCAAGATCAAGATTGATGTTCTCTTTGGGGACAAGGATCATTTCCGTCGGGAAGCGATCTGGTTTGAAGTGGTGGACCTGGAGAGCCCCTACCATGCATTGCTTGGCCGTCCTGCCTTGGCCAGGTTCATGGTGGTGCCCCACTATGCTTACCTCAAGATGAAGATGCCGAGCGCCAAGGGCATCATCACCATAGCCGGCGATTACAAGAAATCTTCCGAGTGCGCAGCAGCCAGCAGCCAGTTGGCCGAGTCCCTTGTGACTGCCGAAGAAAAGAAGATGTTGGACCGAGTCGTGGCCATGGCCAGCAAACAGCCGGCCCTGTCCCCCGATCCCAATGAGTGTGATGCCCAAGGATCTTTCCAACCGGCCAAGGAGACGAAGAAGATACCTCTTGACCCCGAGCACCCAGAAAGGTTTGCCGTCATCGGGGCAAACCTGAACAGCAAATAGGAAGGTGAGCTCGCCGATTTCCTCCGTGAGAATCGGGACATCTTTGCATGGTCCCCTAAGGACATGCCGGGTGTTCCGAAGGAATTCGCCGAGCACAAGCTACACGTCCGAGAAGGCGCAAAACCAGTCAAACAACCCCTCCGCCGACTGTCGGAGGAGAAAAGAAGGATTGTAGGAGAAGAGATAGCCCGGCTTCTGGCAGCCGGCTTCATTATGGAGGTTTTCTTTCCAGAATGGCTCGCCAACCCAGTCCTCGTGCTAAAGAAGAACAACAAGTGGCGCATGTGCATAGACTACACGAGCCTCAACAAGGCCTGCCCCAAAGATCCCTTCGCCCCGCCAAGAATTGATCGAGTGATAGACTCCACGGCCGGATGCGAGCTATTGAGTTTCTTGGATGCTTACTCAGGATACCACCAGATAAAGCTAGATCCGGCTGACCGCCTGAAGACCGCCTTCATCACACCATTCGGAGCTTTCTGCTACCTGACTATGACATTCGGCTTGAGAAATGCTGGTGCCACTTTTCAGCGTTGCATGCAGAAGTGCCTCCTCAAGCAGCTTGACAGAAATGCCCAGGTCTACGTAGACGACATTGTGGTGAAGACGGAGAAGCGCGGCACCTTGCTGGAAGACCTCAAGGAAACATTTGAGAACCTACGCCGGTTCCAGATCAAGCTCAACCCCGAGAAATGCGTGTTCGGAGTGCCAGCCGGCCAGCTCCTAGGCTTCTTGGTCTCCGAACGCGGCATCGAATGCAACCCAGTAAAGATCAAGGCCATTGAGAGAATGGCGATTCCCACCAAACTTCGAGACGTCCAGAAGTTCACCGGGTGCTTGGCCTCCCTGAACCGCTTCATTAGCCGGCTCGGAAAGAAAGCTCTCCCCCTCTACCGCCTCATGAAGAAGACCACTCACTTTGAGTGGAATGACCAAGCCGACCAAGCTTTTCACGAGCTGAAGAAGATGCTGGCCACGCCGCCTGTCCTGGCGGCGCCGACTGAGAAAGAACCCATGCTCCTCTACATTGCTGCAACCAGCCGGGTGGTCAGCACCGTCATCGTAGTCTAGCGCCCAGAAGAGGGCCGAGCCCAGCCGGTCTAGAGGCCGGTGTACTATTTGAGTGAGGTGCTGTCTACCTCGAAGCAAAACTACCCGCACTACCAGAAGATGTGCTATGGCGTGTACTTCGCCGCCAAGAAGCTGAATCCCTACTTCCAAGAGCACCCCATCACGGTCGTATGCACCGCCCTGCTTGCTGAGATCATAGGCAGCCGGGATGCATCCGGCCGGGTGGCGAAATGGGCCATCGAGCTGGCCCCCTACACGATCTTCTACCAGCCTCGCACCGCCATCAAGTCCCAAGCATTGGCTGACTTCCTTGTCGACTGGGCTGAGACCCAGTACCTGCCGCCAGCTCCCGACTCCACTCATTGGAGCATGCACTTCGACGGGTCCAAGATGCGCACCGGCTTGGGAGCCGGCGTCATCCTCACCTCTCCCAAGGGCGACAAGCTCAGATACACACTGCAAATTCACTTTGCCGCCTCCAACAACATGGCCGAGTATTAGGCGCTCATACACGGGCTCCGGCTTGCCAAAGAGCTCGGCATACGCCGGATCCTATGTTACGGCGACTCAGACTTGGTAGTCCAGCAATCATCCGGCGATTGGGACGCCAAGGACGCAAATATGGCAAGCTACCGCTTCCTCGTTCAGCAGATCAGCGGGTACTTTGAAGGATGCGAGTTCCTCCATGTACCGCGAGCCGACAACGAGCCAGCTGATACCCTGGCTCGAATAGGCTCCACTCGACAGGCAATACCAACCGGTGTCTCTCTGCAACGCCTCCTCAAGCCGTCTATCAAGCCGTCTCCAGAGTCCGATTCCATCTTCATACCGCCTGACCCCGACGCAGCCGGGTCCGGCTCGAAGAACCAAGCAGGTGACCCGGGGACTTTGACAGTCGGCCCGGGGACGTCAGCAGGCGGCTCGGGGACTTCCGTAGTTACGCCCGACCTGGGGACTGCCACATCCGGCTCGGGGACTGCCACACCCGGCTCGGGGACTGCGGTAGTCGGCCCGGGGACTGCACCAACACAACAGGCGGCGGCCGACTCCAGCATCTCACCACCCAGCCCGCCCGCCCTGGTCGCAGTAGCCGTGTTGGCAATAGAAGAAGTCACAACTCCATCATGGGCCCAGTCCATCCTCAACTTCCTAATAAACCAAGATCTGCCGGCTGATGAAACAGAGGCAAGACGGGTCCAGCGCCGAGCCGGAGCATACACAATCGTCAACAAAGAGCTCGTCAGGCGCAGTGTCGCTGGAGTCTTCCAGTGATGCGTCGAGCAAGAGAAGGGCATTGCAATCCTCAGAGACATCCACCAAGGAGAATGCGGCCACCATGCGGCCTCAAGATCACTCGTCGCCAAAGCTTTCCGCCATGGTTTCTTTTGGCCGACTGCTTTGGATGACGCCAAGGAGTTAGTTAAACATTGCAAAGGGTGCCAAGTCTTCAGCTCCAAGCAACACATGCTGGCTTCGGCACTCAAGACCATTCCCCTCACATGGCCCTTCGCCGTTTGGGGATTGGACATGGTGGGCCCATTCAAGACAGCGCGCGGCGGCATGATACATCTGCTTGTCGCCGTGGACAAATTCACCAAATGGATTGAGGCAAAGCCGATCAAGAAGCTGAATGGGCCGACTGCCGTGACATTCATCGCAAATATAACAACTCGGTACGGCGTGCCACACAGCATCATCACCGACAACGGCACGAATTTCGCCAAGGGAGCATTGGCACGTTTCTGCACGACGCAGGGCATCCGGTTGGACTTAGCGTCCGTTGCCCACCCGCAGTCAAACGACCAAGTCGAGCGAGCCAACGGCCTCATCCTTTCCGGCATCAAGCCCCGACTGGTCGTACCACGGGAACGTTCGGCCGGCTGTTGGCTCGATGAGCTGCCGGCCGTCCTCTGGAGTCTGCGCACTACCCCAAACAAGTCAACCGGCTTCACTCCTTTCTTCCTCATGTATGGCGCCGAGGCGGTCATCCCAACTGACATCGAGTTCGACTCGCCTCGGGTAACCATGTACACGGAGGCGGAGGCCAAGGAAGCACGAGAAGACGGCGTCGACCTGCTGGAAGAAGGCCGGCTGTTAGCCCTCAGCCGGTCCGCCATCTACCAGCAGGGCTTGCGCCGCTACCACAGCCGGAAGGTCAGACCAAGATCTTTCCAAGAGGGCGACCTCGTGCTCCGGCTGATCCAGCGAACAGCCGGCCAGCACAAGCTCTCGGCCCCTTGGGAAGGCCCCTTCGTCATCAGCAGAGCGCTGGGAAATGACTCCTACTACCTGATCGATGCACAGAAGCCGAAGGTATGAAAGAGAGACGACTCCGGCAAGGAGTCGGAACGACCATGGAACGCCAACCTCCTCCGAAGATTTTACAGTTGAAACGCAGTATGTATCACGCTAACTTTTGTACTAAGTACGAGACAATAGCCCCCCCCGAGGAGTGCTCGGGGACTGCCATCTTTTATCTATGAATGAAGAGTATCATGCTTATGATCATGTCATTACATTCACTTTTTTCGTCCGGCACTGGGTTCGACTAGTCGGCCCGGGGACTGGCCGCCTTGAGTTATATTAGAAGTCCTACCCGCGGTCAGACAAGTAGTGTGCCGGCACCCAAGCCTTCTCTTGCCAAAAGTCGCAGTTCGAAGAACCGGCTGTTCGGCTAGCAAGAGTTAAAGGCAGGAAAGGACGCCCACACGAAAAACGGCTAGGAACTAACAGACTAATATAACAAAAGCCGGTTTCCCTCCCACCGCCGACCGACTACCAGAGTAGCCGGCCGGCCGGCTTCCATTCACCTCGCTTCAATCTAAGAAAGCTCGAGTACTTGCCTTTCCCAAAAAAAAATAATATAAACGTAGCCAAGTTCTTCCCTAACCACAGGCTGCAGAGCAGCTGCCGGTTGGGAAGGCAGCAGCCAGGGGAAGGCGGGAAAGGAAACAGCCTAAGGATAAAAAGCATATGTGAATGGAAGCCAAACACACACACGATCATATTTACACAAAAGACCTTCGAAAGGCCAGCATTCAACATAGTTTGAATACACCCCTAGTGGGTGGAACTGCGCAAGTTTAATAAAAATTGTTCAAAGAGTAACAAGCAGGAAAAGCAAGGACGGCAGATTAAGCCAAGGGAGCGACTGGCGAGTCGGGCAGGTCGGCAGAGACGGCAGTGCTGGTTGGAGGAGTGGACGGCTGGCGAACCTCGGCATGATCACCACCTCCTGCAGAGGGCGCGCTAGCACGCGCCTCGTTGGTGGAGGCACGGTCCGGCTGAGGCTGGCTGGCCGCTTCACCGGCCGGCTCGACGTCTTCGCCTTCCTCTCCTTTGTCGTCCTCACCTACATTGCTGGAGGTGATCTCCTCCGCCGAGTCTTCACCCTCTGCCGGGTTCAGACCAAACCATTCCTCTGGCTGGGCAACACCGTTGTCGTTTATCTCAGGAGCAAAGGCACTGATGTCAGTGCACTCGACAATCGTCGAGGCACGCTGAGCGATAGCCGGCCACACCTCCTCCATCTCCTCGTTGGCTTCCAGCCGCCAGGTGCGCAGCTGGTCCAGATTCAGCCCGGGATACCAGGCTCGGACGAACTCCAGGGCCCGCCCAGCTCCAAGCTGGGCTGCCGATGCCTTCCAGGCCTCGAAGCGGCCAACCGCAACCTCCAGCCAGTCGGCAGTCCGACTCGGGGTGCGAGGAATCGTTTCGCCTGGCCAGAGGACGGCCAACACCTGCGCCCCAGCACGCTGGAGGCGGCGGAGCATGCGGTGAGCCGGCTGCAGCCGGGCTTGGACCGCCAAGAGTTGCTCCTCAAGCGCCCGGCTCGTGTCCGGTGCGATTTTAGCCCCCGCCTGCTGGCGCGCTTCGCGGTGGGCCTCGATGGTTTGGGTGGCAAAGACGGAGTAGCCGGGGAAGTAGCCTGCACAAAAACAAAAAGCAGCACAAGTCAGAACACAAATCAGGGGGCAAGGGGCAAGCAAGGAGTGAGGAAGGCGGCTTACCATCGATCAGATCCTCAATCCGGCCGTAGCCCTCACCCAGCGCTTGTTTTGCCTCAGCCCAGCCCGCTACTTCGGTCTCGAACTCAGCTTTGAGGGCGTCCTCGCTGTCCTGATCCTTCTTCAGGGCCGCCTTGTGGCTCTCCTCCTGGTCGGCCAACTTCTTGGCCAGGCGGTCACGCTCCAGGACCAAGGCGTTGCACTCGGCTTCCTTGGCGCGAAGGGCGGCTTGGGCCCCGCTGAGCTGCTCCCTCAAGTCGGCATTGGCTCCTGTGAGCATGAAGACAAAGGAAAAATCAATAAGGAAGAAGTCGTCAGGGAAGATCCGACCCGACTGCTCAGTAGTCGGCCCGAATCTCGGGGACTACACCCAGTGGGTGCGCTGATGCGCCCCCACAGGAGATGAACGAGACAAAGCACGCACTCAGGCTGTTGATCAGGTCCTTGGTTTTCTGGCCCAGCTCCTGAGCCTGGGAGTTGAAGGCAGCAGCGTGGAGGTTGTGGTATTCCTGGAAGATCAGACAGGATGCAAGAATAAGATAGCTATCATGACCTAGTAAGTTCCAAGCCGCCTGCTCAGCAGCCGGCTCGGAACTCGGGGACTACACCCAGTGGGTTCACTAACGCGCCCCCACGGAAGAAATCAAAAAAGCAAAACAACCGAGGCCAGAAGGCTCACCTGGATGACGGCCCGCATCGTGAGGAACTCTTGGGTATATCGCTGCAGCGAAGCGGCCTAGGCTTGAAGCCGGTTTCGGACCTCCTGGGCCGCCGTATTCAGCTCGGCCGCCCCCCGACTGGGTGTCCACTCGGACGTACTGGCGCTGGCCGCCTCCAGGGCCTCCGCCGTCCGGCTGGTGCCCGCAGCTCTGTGCGGCTCCGGCGCGGAGGTAGTTCCCCCTACGCTCCAGCGAAATGCCGGTTGCACCTCAAGGCCGGCTCCTACCTCCAGCTCGCCCCCAGCCAGCTACTCTGGCGCCGCGGCTGGTCGGCAGCTTTGGCCCGCTCCACTCGGCGCCGTCTGCGGCGCCTCCTCCACGAACACCATGTGGTCCTCCCTCCTCTCCATCACCGGTGGGTCTTGGTCGACCTCCTCCGACGGGGGCACGGGGATGTCGGGGGCCATGTCGCGGAGGGGAACGGCGAGTTGTGGAGGCTGGTTGCGCGAGGCCTCCGCCTTCCTCTCCCCGGCCGCCGCCTCCGCCCGGGCCTTGGCCACCGCGTCGGCCTGCTCCTTCGCCGCCTGGGCGGTCCTTCGCTCCTCCCGCGCCTCCCGTGTGTTCCGCTCCATGGCCTCCATGAGGTCGGTGCGGGGATCCATGCGGCGGGAGCCTGAGGACCCTCTAGTCTGCCCGACTACGGAGCCGCCAGGACCTCGCTCAAGGGAAAGCGGTGCCCTGCCCGGCGAGCAAAGAAAAGTTTAGAAGAGGCTCAATCGAAGAAGACAACAAAAAATACAAGACGTTTGACGCTTATGCCGAGATCGCCTGCGGCTATTTCACCGCCTTGCGGAAGCGGGCCGCCTTCGCGGCCGCCTCATCCCGCTTGGTCGCCGCCATGGAACCCTTGGATTTCTTCGGCCGGCTGCCGAAGTAGGTCGACGCGGCCCGGCGTTTCTGCGCGCCGCCACGGGCAGCCGGCGCGGCAGACGGGCCCGCGCCTTGATGATCAAGCACCGGCTGATGGTGCGGAACGGCTTCGACCTCGTCATCGTTCGCCCAGTCCTCGAGGCCGGCCCCGAGCCCCGCGCCGCCTGCTTCATTGCCTTCCCCCACGACGACATCTTCCATGGCGGCCGCTCCCAAGTCCGGATCATCGACGTCGTCCATCGTGCGGTCGGGGAGGAGCTGGCGCTCTACTCCTGCGGCCCCGGCTGTCGGCGGAAGAAGAGGGTTCTGCCGAAGGCAAACCGATTGATCAGAAGTCGGCCATCATGAGGCCGGCTACAAAAAGGAAGAAAATAAGAAAAACTTACAGTAGGCGGAGGGTTGGCGCGAGAATAAGGCCCCTTGCCGTGTCGCCAATCCTCGGCGAGCTTGCAGTTGGAGATGTAGTTCACCATGTAAGACACCTCGGCATGAGGCATCTCCCTGGTGCTTAGCCGGCACGGGTCGAAGCGGCCGCTCATCTAACAAATCATGTGAGGTCGGCCTTGGAGCGGAAGTACTCGGCGCTCCATGAAGGCGGCCACCAGGTCGGCTCCGGTCAGGCCCTCCGACTGGATCATCACCCGGAGCCGGGCGACGGCTGCGTTCCCGGCCTGAGACAACGACCTGGCCCTGAAGCTCCACGAGGGTTGCCTCCCAGCCGGTGGGCCGACTACGTAAGCCGACAGGTTGACGAAGTCGCCTTGCTGGGCGACGTTCTTCACGTAAAAATAGGACTTCTGCCAGAGCTTCACCGACTGGATCAGCGGGATGGGCGGGAACGGATTGTTCTCGCCCGTCCGCCTCACGGCGATGAAGGCTCCGCAGGGGGCGGGCACGCCCGCGACAACGGTGCCGAGCTTGCCCTGGAAGAATTCTCCCCAGAGCTCGAGAGTGGGGAGAACCCCAAGAAAGCCCTCGCACAGGGTGACGAAAGCCGACAGCAGCATCACCGCGTTGGGTGTGAGATGATGCGGCTGGAGGTGGTAGAACTCAAGAAAAGAGCGAAGGAATCTGCTCGCCGGGAGGCCGAAGCCGCGCAGGCAGTGCGAGCGGAAGATCACCCACTCGCCCTCCTCCGGTGCCGGCGAAATCTCCCTCGCCGACGCCCGACGAACCCGTACGTAGTTCTCGCCCGGCAGACGCCGCGTCCGGCGAAGGAACTCAACGTGGTCCTCGTGGACGTTGGAGCCGTCCCACGAGCTCGACAGCGCCATGGGGGCGACGCGGCGAGGAACAAGGCGATGCGACGGCGGAGACGCGCACGACCCCGCTACGGCGGGACCGAAGGAACCGAGAGGTCCGATGGCGGAGGGGCACGGTGATGGGTCGCTGCGGCAGCGGAAGGAAGGAGAAGGAAGATGAGAAAGGGTGGAGCGAGGGAGAGCGTGCGAGCCTCTGCCGCTCCCTCTCCTCCCCCTACTTATAGACCCGCGTGGCGGAGCCGAGGAGGCGCGGTGTGGGGGAACGTGGGATCAACTGCGCCCACTCCCCCACGCCCCGCGATTATTGCGCCCCGGTGACGTAATGAAACCGCTGTGGGAAGGCGAGCGGTCCGTTGTGGGCCGCAGAAGATCCGCACTTGGGCCAAGGCCTAGAAGTGGCGGGCCCGGGCCTGCAGCGGCGTCCCATCGCACATGCGTTGGCAGGTTTTCCTTGCCACGTGGCCCGCGGGGTGGTGCGCGGTCAGCTCGCAGGCCAACCCACGTTCCCACCAACAAGATACGGAGCTTTCCGAAGACGGCGCGCATAAGCAAAGCCGGCTCGTCAGGATAGGAAGCTGACCAAGCTTCTCATCCCTTTGTCAGCCTCGAAGCTCGATCAGCTTCGGGGACTACCGTCGGAGTAAATGACCACGGGTAGCCTAGCCGGCTCCCCCTGGCCCTTCTGAAAAAATTACGAGCCGATCCAGCCCCCAAGAATCCAAGACGTGGGGCCGCCTTCCCCTTGCCGGCTGTCTCCCAGGCCGACTATCGGAAGGCGGCCCGGCTTTAGCCCTCATGAAGAAAGCCGCGGTAGGGCCGGCTCCCAGAAGCCGGCCGCGAGAAGGCCGACTCCAAGAAGCCGGCTCCCACAAAGCGGTCAAGATCGTACCCTCGAAGACTGCATCCACATAACAGCGATGTGACGGGGCGTGGCTACAGTAAATCCTGCCGCCCCCGAATCCCGGAGCACGCCTGGCACAGTGCGCCGTACAGGGTGGCCATGACCCGTCCGGCGCGGCACTGTTGCCATGTTGACCCTGATGCCACCCACGATGGGCTATCAGCGCGGCCCGCGGGCGGTGGGCCCCTTCAGGTAGAGAGACACCCGAAGGCCGCCAGGCCTCCCCCAGTCGGGCCAAGACAGGGCCGGCTCCCCGCAGCCGGCTTGCCTCCTCCCTAGAAGGAGACGCCCCATTAAGGAGACAAAACGTGGTGAGGCTATAGCGATCGCCCGCCGGGCAGCGGCACTATAGCCACGCCCACCTCGGCGAAGCCCTCGTCACCAGGTTGAGGCAACAGTAACCAGCCACCGACAAGGCCCTGGATAGTGGGGCCTGCCTGTCGGCCCAGGAGCCGGCAGCCGGTGGGAACCACCAGCCGGCGGGCCCCAGCAGCCGGCGCAGAAGCCGTCGAGCGTAGACACATACGGCTAGGGCCCACGCCCAATCGGATTACCATTGTACCCCCGGGGGTGGGCCTATATAAACCCCCTGGGGCACCCATGCAAAGGGTTGATCAGAGCTAGTTTTAGACACCACATAGAGAGGAGAGGAGAGCTAGCCGTGCCCTTCTTCTTCTTCTCGCCAAACAGCTCAAGGAGCATCTTTAGTCACTCATCCATCTAGTGATCATGCGGAGACCCCACAGAGGAGCAGTAGGGGTGTTATCTCCACGGAGAGCCCTGAAGCTGGGTAAGATTCGCCGGCGTGCATGTCTTCACCTCATCCCGCTTCCAGGCACCGGAGACGTCTTACTGGATTCCGCAATGATAAGCCACCCGTTGGCATATGTCGCACCTACCACCCGACAAGGAGAGACAACATACATCTCATCAAAATACTGAACGAATACCAAATTCACATGACTACTAATAGCAAGACATCTCCCATGTCCTCAGGAACAAATGTAAGTACTCACAAAGCATATTCATGTTCATAATCAGAGGGGTATTAATATGCACATAGGATCTGAACATATGATCTTCCACCAAATAAACCAATTAGCATCAACTACAAGGAGTAATCAATAGTACTAGAAACCTATAGGTACCAATCCCAGACTTAGAGACAAGAATTGGATACAAGAGATGAACTAGGGTTTGAGAGGAGATGGTGCTGGTGAAGATGTTGATGGAGATTGGCCCCCTCCCAATGAGAGGAGCGTTGGTGATGAAAATTGTGATGATTTCCCCCTCCCGAAGGGAAGTTTCCCCGGCAGAACAGCTCCGCCGGAGCCCTAGATTGGTTCCGCCAAGGTTCCGCCTCGTGGCGGCGGAGTCTCGTCCCGAAAGCTTGCTTATGATATTTTTCTCATCGAAAGACTCCATATAGCAGAAGATGGGCATCGGAGGGCCACCAGGGGCCCATGAGGCAGGGGACGCGTCTAGGGGGGTAGGGCGTGCCTCCCACCCTCGTGGCCAGGGTGTGGCCCCCCTCTGGAACTTCTTGCGCGCCGTATTTTTTATATATTCTGAAAATGACTTCCGTGAAGTTTCAGGACTTTTGGAGCTGTGCAGAATATGTCTAATATTTTCTCCTTTTCCAACCCAGAATCCCAGCTGCCGGCATTCTCCCTCTTTATGTAAACCTTGTAAAATAAGAGAGAATAGGCATAAGTATTGTGACATAATGTGTAATAACAGCCCATAATGCAATAAATGTCGATATAAAAGCATGATGCAAAATGGACGTATCAACTCCCCCAAGCTTCGACCTCGCTTGTCCTCAAGCGAAAGCCGAAATCGAAAAATATGTCCACATGTTTAGAGATAGAGGTGTCGATAAAAATAAAATACGGACATGAGGGCATCATGATCATTCTTAGAATAGCAACTTATATAATTCTTGTCATATGATCTCTTATGCCAGAGTAACAATTCAATCACAATTTCAAGTATGAATCATAAACTTCATTGAAAACTAACAAACTATAATCTCAGTCATTGGAGCAATTGCAATTTATCATAACATAGGAAAGAGTCAATATAAGAGCTTTTCAGCAAGTCCACATACTCAACTATCATATAGTCTTTCACAATTGCTAACACTCACGCAATACTTGTGGGTATGGAGTTTTAATTGGACACGGAGAAAGATAGGGGCTTATAGTTTTGCCTCCCAACGTTTTACCTCAAGGCTAATGTCAACAATAATAGTTCATGAAAACTCACATCCAATTAGCCATATATACCATGATCTTTCCAACATGTTGTGCTTGCCAAAAGATAAAATGTAAAAAGGAAGGGTGAAGATCACCATGACTCTTATGTAAGGTAGGAGATAAAAGTAAAAGATAGGCCCTTCACAGAGGGAAGCAGAGGTTGTCATGCGCTTTTATGGTTGGATGCACAAAATCTTAATGCGAAAGAACGTCACTTTATATTGCCACTTGTGATATGGACCTTTATTATGCAGTCCGTCGCTTTTATTTCTTCAGTATCACACGATCGTATAAAGCTTATTTTCTCCCACACTAATAAGTCATACATATTTAGAGGGCAATTTTTATTGCTTGCACCGATGACAACTTACTTGAGGGATCTTACTCAATCCATAGGTAGGTATGGTGGACTCTCATGGCAAAACTGGTTTGAGGGTGTTTGGAAGCACAAGTAGTATCTCTACTTGCTGCAAAGAATTTGGCTAGCATGAGGGGGAAAGGCAAGCTCAATCATGTTGGATGATCCATGACAATATAATTTATCTCAGATGTAAGAAAACATAACCCATTACGTTGTCTTCCTTGTCCAACATCAACTCTTTAGCATGTCATATTTTACTGAGTGCTCATAATCATAAAAGATGTCCAAGATAGTGTATTTATATGTGAAGACCTCTCTTTCTTTATTACTTCCTATTAATTGCAACGATGACCAAAACTATGTTTGTCAACTCTCAACAACTTTTATTCATCATACTCTTCCTATGTGAGCTCATTACTCTTCATAAGACCCATATGATCTCTTTTATTTTATTTTTATTCTTTATCTTTTCTTTTATTCACTCAAGGTTATGGAAAAATAATCAAGCCCTTGACTCAACACTAATCTTTATTACATATAGCTCACGGACTCGATTACATAGAAGGATCATAAAGCAAAACTCACAACTAGATCATAGTAAAACTTTTATGCTACTAGATCAAGATATTACCAAAAGGATCGAACTAAGAAAAATGGTAAAGATAGAAGTGATGGTGATACGATACCGGGGCACTCCCCCAAGCTTGGCAGTTGCCAAGGGGAGTGCCCATACCGATGTGATTATATCTCCTTTTTTTGTTGGTGAAGAGGGTGTTGGTTTTGTTGATGGCGTAGGCTTCTTCCTTAATTTGCGCTTGAGGACAGAATTTTGATCCCTTAGGTCATCGATCTCCTGCTCAAGGCTTAATATCTTCTTGCATAATTCCTGTTTGTTTTCCTGCAAGAGGCAAAAAGGGATAAACTTGATCTTAGGTTTCTTTGCTCTATCAGGGAGGCTTGACTTTTTGAACTCCACATGCATGTCCCCAGGTTGAGGTAATGGGACTTCATCTTCATCTGAACTCGTCTCCTCCTTTCCCCTAGGTTCATAGTCCTCTTCTTCTTCCGTAGTCCAACCACAATGTTCCACGTCCCCATAGACCTTAGGATCTACAAGATAATCAACCACAGAGCTTTCTCCTTCCGAATCCTGGGATGACATATTGCTCTAATCTGTAGCAAAAACAACTCGAAACAAGAATAGGAGATTTTTGCGTGGTACTATGGTCAAAACCTTCGGGAGATTATATAATGAATTTTTATCGACCAAAATATGTATAGTGCAAGAAAACGGAGTCCAGAGAGCACACGAGGTGTCCACGAGGTAGGGGGGCGCGCCCAGGGGGTAGGGCGCTCCCTCCACCCTCGTGGAGCCCTCGTGTCCTTCCCGGACTCCTTCTTATTTTTCTATTTTTCTAAATATTCCAAAACGGAGAAAAATTGCTATTATAACTGTTTTGGAGTCAGTTTACTTACCGTACCACATACCTATTCCTTTTTGGAGTCTGAAACATTCCGGAAAGTGTCCCTTATGCATTCCTCCGGGGTTACGGTTTCAATAACATTGGTTTCAACATTTATATGATTACTTGAGATATAATGTTTGATTCTTTGACCGTTCACCACCTTCAGATTTGTGCCTTCGAAGTTGTTGATTTTTATGGCACCGGAACGATTGACCTCCTCGATAACGTAAGGACCTTCCCATTTAGAGAGAAGTTTTCCTGCAAAAAATCTTAAACGAGAGTTATATAGCAATACATAATCACCTGCATTAAACTCACGCTTTTCTATCCTTTTGTCATGCCATCTTTTAACTTTTTCTTTGAACAATTTGGCATTCTCATAGGCTTGGGTTCTCCATTCATCAAGTGAGCTAATTTCAAATAACCTTTTCTCACCGGTAAGTTTGAAATCATAATTGATCTCTTTAATAGCCCAATATGCTTTATGTTCTAGTTCGAAAGGTAAGTGACATGCTTTTCCATAAACCTTTTTATACAGAGACATACCCATAGGATTTTTATATGCAGTTCTATAGGCCCATAATGCATCATCAAGTTTCTTGGACCAATTCTTTCTAGATCTATTAACAGTCTTTTGCAAAATTAATTTGAGTTCTCTATTACTCAATTCTACTTGACCACTAGACTGTGGGTGATAAGGAGATGCAATTCTATGATTAACATCATACTTATCAAGCATTTTATGGAAAGCACCATGAATAAAATGTGAACCACCATCAGTCGTTAGATATCTAGGGACTCCAAACCTCGGAAAAATAACTTCTTTAAGCATCTTAATAGAGGTGTTATGATCAGCACTACTAGTTGGAATAGCTTCTACCCACTTAGTAACGTAATCAATAGCAACTAAAATATGTGTATATCAATTAGAGGAAGGAAACGGCCCCATATAATCAAAGCCCCAAACATCAAATGGTTCAATAACAAGTGAATAATTCATAGGCATTTCTTGATGTCGACTAATATTACCAATTCTTTGACATTCATCACAAGATAAGACAAACTTACGGGCATCCTTGAAGAGAGTAGGACAATAAAAACCGGATTGCAATACCTTATGTGCAGTTCTATCTCCAGCGTGGTGTCCTCCATACGCTTCGGAGTGACACTTGCGTAGGATCTGTTCCTGTTCATGCTCAGGTACACAACGTCTAATAACACCATCTACTCCTTCTTTATAAAGCTGTGGGTCATCCCAAAAGTAATGTCTTAAATCATAGAAAACCTTTTTCTTTTGCCGGTATGTGAAACTAGGTGGTATAAACTTATCCACAATGTAATTAGCATAATCAGCATACCATGGAGCAGTGTGAGAAGCATTTATGACATTTAATTGTTCATCAGGAAAGCTATCATCAATAGGTAGTGGGTCATCAAGAACATTTTCTAACCTAGACAAGTTGTCTGCAATGGGGTTCTCAGCTCCCTTTCTATCAATAATATGCAGATCAAGTTCTTGTAGCAAGAGAACCCATCTAATAAGTCTAGGTTTAGCATCTTTCTTTTCCATAAGATATTTAATAGCAGCATGATTCATGCGAATAGTTACTTTAGAATCAACAATATAAGGTCTAAACTTATCACAAGCAAATACAACTGCTAAAAATTCTTTTTCAGTAGTGGCATAATTTTTGTGAGCATTGTCTAGAGTTTTACTAGCATATTGAATAACATTTAATTTCTTATCAACTCTTTTCCCTAGAATAGCACCTACAGCATAATCACTAGCATCACACATAATGTCAAAAGGTAAATTCCAATCAGGTGGCTGAACAATAGGTGCAGAGATTAATGATTTCTTAAGTATTTCAAAGGCTTCTACACAATCATCATCAAAGACGAATGGTATATATTTTTGTAACAAATTAGTCAGAGGCCGAGAAAGACCTTAATGAACCTCCTATAAAAACCAGCATGACCAAGGAAACTTCTTATACCTTTGATGTCCTTGGGACACGACATCTTTTCAATAGCATCAACTTTAGCTTTATCAACTTCAACGCCTCTTTCAGAAATTTTGTGCCCCAAGACAATACCTTCATTAACCATAAAGTGAAATTTCTCCCAATTCAAGACAAGGTTTGTTTCTTCACATCTCTGCAAAACTCGATCAAGGTTGCTTAAGAAATCATCAAAAGAGGATCCATAAATAGAGAAATCATCCATGAATACCTCACATATCTTTTCACAAAAATCAGAAAATATAGCCATCATGCATCTTTGAAAGGTAGCAGGTGCATTACATAAACCAAAAGGCATACATCTCTAAGCAAAAGTACCGAAAGGGCAAGTAAAAGTGGTCTTAGATTGATCATCAGCTAACACAGGTATTCTAGAAAGCAAAAATGTGTATGTTTGGATAATCTTTCTAGCATTTGATCAATAAAAGGTATGGGCTAATGATCTTTTTAGTAGCCTTATTTAATTTGCAGAAATCAATTACCATCCTATAACCTGTAATAATTCTTTGCGGAATCAATTCATCTTTATCATTAGGAACGACAGTAATACCTCCCTTCTTAGGAACACAATGGACATGACTTACCCATGGACTATCAGCAACGGGATAAATTATACCTGCCTCAAGGAGGTTTAGTATTTCTTTTCTTACCACTTCTTTCATCTTAGGATTCAGTCGTCGTTGGTAATCAATAACTGGTTTGGCATCTTTTTCCAAATTTATTTTGTGTTGACATAGAGTGGGACTAATGCCCTTAAGATCATCAAGAGTATATCCAGTAGCAGCACGGTGCTTCTTCAGAGTTTTCAATAATTTTTCTTCCTCCTTCTCTGAAAGGTTAGCACCAATAATAACAGGATATATCTTCTTTTCATCAAGATAAGCATATTTAAGAGTATTAGGCAATGGTTTAAGCTCAAACATGGGAACACCCTTGGGTGGAGGAGGATCCCCTAAGATTTCAACAGGCAAGTTGTGTTTCAGAATAGGTCCCTGTTTAAAGAACACTTCATCTATTTCCCTTCTTTCATTCATATACATACCATTTTCATGGTCTAGAAAATATTCTTCTAAAGGATCACTAGGAGGTACGCCAATAGAAGCAAGACCAATAATTTCATCTTTCCTAGGCAATTCTTCTTCACGGTGTTGTCTACGAAATTTAGAAAAGTTGAACTCATGAGACATATCACCTAAACCAATAGTAATAACATCCTTTTTGCAGTCTATCCTAGCATTAACAGTGTTTAAGAAGGGTCTACCAAATATAATGGGACAAAAGCTATCTTCTAGGGAACCAAGAACAAGAAAATTAGCATGATATTTAGTTTTCCCACACAAAGACTTCAACATATCTAACAATTCCCATGGGTGAAATAGTATCTCTATTGGCAAGTTTAATGGTGACATCAATTTCTTCTAACTCAGTAGGTGCGATATCATGCATAATTTCTTTGTATAAGTCAATAGGTATTGCACCAGCACTAGCACCCATATCACACAAGCCATGATAACAATGATCTCCTATTTTAACAGCAATAACAGGCATGCCTACCATAGGTCTATGTTTATCTTTAGCACAAGGTTTAGCAATTCTAGTAGTTTCATCACAGAAATAAATAACATGCCCATCAATATTATTAGCCAAGAGATCCTTAACAATAGCAATATTAGGTTCAAATTTAACTTCCTCAGTAGGTGTATAGGTTATAATATTGCTTTTACGAACCACAATTGAAGCTTTAGCATGATCTTTTATCCTAACATGAAAAGGTGGTTTCTCAACATAAGCAGTAGGAATAATAGGATCATTATAAGTGACAGTCTTTTCTCCAACTTTAGTAGGTGCAGCTACTTTTACTTCAATGGGGGGATGATATTTAAACCACTTCTCCTTAGGGAGATCAACATGAGTAGCAAAAGATTGGCAGAAAGAAGTTACTATCTCAGAGTCAAGTCCATATTTAGTGCTAAATTTACGGAAAACATTGGTATCCATAAAAGATTTAACACAATCAAACATAGGTGTCATACCTGACTCCTTACCTTCATCGAGATCCCAATCTTCAGAGTTGCATTTAATTCTTTCCAATAAATCCCATTTGAATTCAATAGTCTTCACCATAAAAGAGCCAGCACAAGAAGTATCGAGCATGGTGCGGTTGTTATCAGAAAGCCGAGCATAAATTTTTTGAATAATCATTTCTCTTGAGAGCTCATGATTGGGGCATGAATATAACATTAACTTAAGCCTCCCCCAAGCTTGAGCGATGCTTTCTCCTTCGCGAGGCCAAAAATTATATATATAATTACGATCACGATGAACAAGATGCATAGGATAAAACTTTTGATGAAATTCCAATTTCAATCGTTTGTTGTTCCATGATCCCATATCATCACATAGCCTATACCATGTCAATGCGTCTCCCTCCAAAGATAAAGGGAAGACCTTCTTGATAACATCATCGGGCATACCTGCAAGCTTAAATAATCCACAAACTTTATCCACATATATTAGGTGCTCATCAGGATGTAATGTTCCATCTCCTGCAAAAGGATTAGCTAGCAGTTTTTCTATCATACCCGAAGGAATTTCAAAGCAGACGTTTTCATTTTCAGTAGGTTCAGTAGGTTGAGGAGCAACTATTTGCTCTACTGGTCGGGGTGAAGATACCCCGAACAAGCCCCTCTGAGGATTAGTTTCCATAGTAACAAGTGACAGTAAATTTCAGCACACTATATAAAATTTTCCTTACCAAATTCCACCTACCAAAGGCGCTTCACTCCCCGGCAACAGTGCCAGAAAAGAGTCTTGATGGCCCACAAGTGTAGGGGATCTATCGTAGTCCTTTCGATAAGTAAGAGTGTCGAACCCAACGAGGAGCAGAAGGAAATGATAAGCGGTTTTCAGCAAGGTATTCTCTGCAAGCACTGAAATTATAGGTAACAGATAGTTTTGTGATAAGATAATTTGTAACGAGCAACAAGTAACAAAAGTAAATAAAGTGCAGCAAGGTGGCCCAATCCTTTTTGTAGCAAAGGACAAGCTTGGACAAACTCTTATATAAAAGAAAGCGCTCCCGAGGACACACGGGGATTATCGTCAAGCTAGTTTTCATCACGTTCATATGATTCACGTTCGATACTTTGCTAATTTGGTACGTGGGTGGACCGGTGCTTGGGTACTGTCCTTACTTGGACAAGCATCCCACTTCTGATTAACCTCTATTGCAAGCATCCGCAACTACAACAAAAGTATTAAGGTAAACCTAACCATAGCATGAAACATATGGATCCACATCAGCCCCTTACGAAGCAACGCATAAACTAGGGTTTAAGCTTCTGTCACTCTAGCAACCCATCATCTACTTATTACTTCCCAATGCCTTCCTCTAGGCCCAAATAATGGTGAAGTGTCATGTAGTCGACGTTCACATAACACCACTAGAGGAGAGACAACATACATCTCATCAAAATATCGAACGAATACCAAATTCACATGACTACTAATAGCAAGACTACTCTCATGTCCTCAGGAACAAACGTAAGTACTCACAAAGCATATTCATGTTCATAATCAGAGGGGTATTAATATGCATATAGGATCTGAACATATGATCTTCCACCAAATAAACCAACTAGCATCAACTACAAGGACTAATCAACAGTACTAGCAACCTACAGGTACCAATCCCAGACTTAGAGACAAGAATTGGATACAAGAGATGAACTAGGGTTTGAGAGGAGATGGTGCCGGTGAAGATGTTGATGGAGATTAGCCCCCTCCCGATGAGAGGAGCGTTGGTGATGACGATGGTGATGATTTCCCCTCCTAGAGGGAAGTTTCCCTGGCAGAACAGCTTCGCCGGAGCCCTAGATTGGTTCCGCCAAGGTTCCGCCTCGTGGCGGCGGAGTCCCGTCCTGAAAGCTTGCTTATGATTTTTTTCTCATTGAAAGACTCCATATAGCAGAAGATGGGAATTAGAGGGCCACCAGGGGGCCGACGAGGCAGGGGGCCGCGCCCCCACCCTCGTGGCCAGGGTGTGGCCCCCTCTGGAACTTCTTGCGCTTAGTATTTTTTATATATTCTGAAAATGACTTCCATGAAGTTTCAGGACTTTTGGAGCTGTGCAAAATAGGTCTCTAATATTTGCTCCTTTTCCAGCCCAGAATCCCAGCTGCCGGCATTCTTCCTCTTTATGTAAACCTTGTAAAATAAGAGAGAATAGGCATAAGTATTGTGACATAATGTGTAATAACATCCCATAATGCAATAAATATCGATATAAAAGCATGATGCAAAATGGACGTATCAGTGAACTAGTGAGCTATTCCAGAAGATGCTGATTCTTCCTTTTGATCCAAGGGCAGGCAGGTGGCAAACTTGATCTAGCGTCGCACCCCAATCTCCCTAGAAAGGGCATCGGTCCAGTCACTAATTTTCATCTCCTTGAGGCAAACAATGGATGGTTTCCAAACTGCTAGGCTTTCCTAAATAGCATGGCGCTTAGCAGGGAAATTTAGGCCTATAACGTTCCAGGATATGATAGTGCAGTTTTGACTAACCATGGGGGAAACAGGTTTTCCAGCAGAGAAACATCACTAGAGAAGTACAACAATAGGATACATGCCAAACCAGCAAGCCACATCGACAGCGGCCACCACCAGTAGCACTCTACTACCGCCATCGATCTACAGCTCCTACCACGGAACTGAAACTGGGAGTACAGACACACCAGCCCAACTAGCAGGCAGCGGCGAACACGCGCTCCACCAATGGACCCTGCTTCTCGTTGCCTAAATGCTGCGACTACCACTAATCCTGCATATTGAAAAAAGAGACACGTTCCTAACTCTAACCGGTGCACCACCGGCCTCTGCTAGTTTACATGGGGTTTTGCTAACATGGGGCACTCATTCGGCAACTGTGGCTGTGCCACCAAGTCCCGCTGCTACACGAAGAGCTGCGTCGTCGAGGCGGGTGAGGAGCTCGAGGCCATGGATGTCCTCCTAGGAGAGTGGCTCATCGAAACGCTGCACAAGCTTCTTTGCCGCAGATGCCGCCATCTTGTCGCTCCGACCAAGGATGCCAAGGCCTTGGACGATCCTCAGAGTAGCACGGTTCGCCACCGGGACATCATTCTTTGCTTCAGCTTGACGAGCACTCCGTCTGGAGGGGGCCATCGGCTTCTTGGGCTTCCCAGCCTCAGGCGGTGGCGCATTCGGAGTGGCAATGATGGGCTTCTGGACGTCGGTGAAGAGGGCACGGGTGATGACCTGCTTGCTTTGATCTTCCTGGGAGCTACACTGCCCAATCTCGAGGCCATCCATCTGTCCAGTGACTAAGGGGAGGTGCACCAGCTGCACAGCCGTCGGGGTAGCTGGCTTGGACATCTTCAGGGTGGGGCTTGGGCGACTGCGTAGGGGCTACGAGCACGGCTGAGGGTGGAAGGTGCCCGATGATCATCTGTTGTCGGCTTTGAGAGCTTCTCCGGTGGCTTGGGGGAGAAAGACAACGGCTGGGGCCGAGCGGCTTCTATTGTAGCGTTCACCTCGAAAACCATGCTGTCCATCTAGCGGGGAGGGGTGATGGCATCGCGTCTGTTTGCAAAGAAATAGGCCACATGGTCTTCGAGCTCCTTAGCTAGTGGATGGAGCGGTGCGTCAGTCGTTGCTGGAGGAGGCGGGGGCGGCATCGTCGTCTGGACTGGTGGAGGTTCAGGTGCCGCAACAGGTGCAGACGCCTAGGGCAACAGGGGGCGCGGCGGGGCGAGGACGGGCACCGACATTTTGGCTTGAGTGGCGACATTGTGCCGCCTGTGTCGGGGCCCCGGCGTGCGACTGCGGTGGCACTAGGTGAGCGGGCAGCCGGAGTGTCCCTGCCGGAGCGTCCGAAACCGAGCAGCGCATCCTTCCACGTGCGGTGGCCAGAGCCACCCTCCCCGCCATGGTCACCATGGAGGGCCGGAGCAGGCATGCCGCGGGAGCCCATAGACGCCACATGAGGCGCCTGCCTGCCCCGCTGTTGGTGGCGCGGAGCCGGGGTAGGGACTGATACGTCTCTGTCGTATATACTTTTCCAAACACTTTTGCCCTTGTTTTGGACTCTAACATGCATGATTTGAATGGAACTGAGGGAGTCCTGGATTAGGGGTCTCCGGACAGCCAAGAGGATCAACATTTATGGGGCCAGATACTATTTACAAACACTTGGAAATTGGAGAAGAACCCGCCTTGCAATGCCGAAGACAACACTGCGCACCGGACTCATCGTCATTGAAGCCTGGTTCGGGGGCTACCGAGGGAGTCCTGGATTAGGGGGTCTCCGGATAGCCGGACTATATCTTCCGGCCGGACTATTGGACTATGAAGATACAAGATTAAAGACTTCATCTCGTGTCCGGATGGGACTCTACTTGGCGTGGAAGGCAAGCTAGGCAATACGGATATGTATATCTCCTCCTTTGTAACCGACCTTGTGTAACCCTAGCCCCTCCGGTGTCTATATAAACCGGAGGGTTTTAGTCCGTAGGACAACATACAATCATACCATAGGCTAGCTTCTAGGGTTTAGCCTCTTCGATCTCGTGGTAGATCTACTCTTGTACTACCCATATCATCAATATTAATCAAGCAGGACGTAGGGTTTTACCTCCATCAAGAGGGCTCGAACCTGGGTAAAACATTGTGTCCCCTGCCTCCTGTTACCATCCGCCTTAGACGCTCAGTTCGGGACCCCCCACCCGAGATCCGCCGGTTTTGACACCGACATTGGTGCTTTCATTGAGAGTTCCCCTGTGCCGTTCCCGGAAGGAAGGATGTCTCGTCTCGTCTTTAAAGATGGTACTACTATTGGGGGAGCTTTGGCTGTCGGCCAAACTCTCCGGCTAGGCGAGTTCATTATGACCGCCTGTTCGGCCGCCGCGCTGACGATGAATTCTTGGGTCATCAAAAACTGCTTCCACGTCAAATTGGCGCTCGCCGAACAGATGGATCCAATGGAGCTCTCCTCCTTAAACGAGCTCTTGGATCGCATCGCCGCCTTGGGAGTCGCTACAGACAATGATCGGATTGGGCTTAAACCCGATCAAAGAGAGATTAACTCTCCACCGGTCACCCATCATATTGCAGTGGTGGAGGAACAATGTGGCGACCTTTCCTCTATCCTGAGGACCAACTATGTCCGGATTCCCGAGCTCTCCGAGCCGGACGCCCGTTCGTGGGAGGACAACATCCAATTCCTGAACTTAGAGTCAGACAACGGACCAGGATTAGCGGATAACATCCCGGAACCAGAATTTCCAAAATTGGAAACTCCTCGGCCCCTGGATCCCAGATCGGGTAGGGGTTTGGAGTCAATTCCACCCACCCACCCAAACACGAGCGACCTTTCGCATATCAGGCAAGAGCCCTAGGAAACAGTACATCATTACTGGGCCAAATTCCTTCTTGCCATGAACAAGGCTAAGGACTATCGCGAGGAAGACGCAATCTTATTTTTCTGCAATAATTGCACGGACAAGGGAATCCTTAATGCCATAAATCACTGTGAGATAACACGCTTCGCTGACTTGGCATCCATAGTACGAAAGTACTGTGCGATGGAAAGTTCCTGGAAAACCGAAACAAACTTATGGGATAATCCGGCCCTGAACACAAACCTAGTCCGAAATAAAAGGGTGCATTATAATACCAACGCACAGCCTTAGAGCATGTTGGATACTCCGGTAGGTGGCCAAAAGTGGTGAGGATCTTCTTATCCCACATACCACAGAGCACCTTCCAGTGGATAACAATATGATGTTAACAGTGTTCGAGACCTTTGCGTCAAATAATAGGCGCAAGCGAACACTCCGCAGCATGGCCAAAATCTGCCACGTAGCAGCAACAAATCCATGGAGTGACACGACTATTACCTTCAATGCCAGTGATGAACCCAAATTCCGAATAGCCTGAGCACTAGCCGCACTGGTCCTCAGTCCAATCGTGGACGGCTTTCGACTCACCAAAGTACTCATGGACGGCGGCAGCGGACTAAACCTCATCTATGAGGAAACCCTTAAAAAGATGGAAATAGACTGGAACCGCACCGAGCAAAGTAGCACAACCTTTAGAGGAATTATCCCCAGTCGGTAAGCACACTGTGCTGGGAGAATCACACTAGATGTGGTATTGGGCACGCCGGACAATTACAGGTCCGAAGAAATTACATTCCAAGTGGCCCCGTTCAGCAGTGGCTATCACGCTCTTTTAGGATAGGAGGCGTTCACAATCTTCCAAGCCGTACCCCATTATGGGTACATGAAGCTTAAAATGCCCGGGCCCAACGGAATCATCACTCTCGCCAGTGATCCGGACACAACACTCCGCGCCGAAAACAAAACAACGACATTGGCCCTCGAGGCATTATCCGAAGCCCTCTCGACCGAGGAGTTAACCATGCTATGCTCCATAGTGGACAGGGACGATGTGATACTCGACAAAAGATCCAAGTCCATCTCTTTTAAACCAGCGGATGAAATAGTCAAATTCCAAGTCCACCCAACGGACCCTACCAAAACAGCCTCCATCGGGGCACAGTTAAGCCCCGCTGTGGACGCCGCACTACGAGAGTTCCTGCGCGAGAATTGGGACATATTCGCCTGGCATCCTTCAGACATGCCAGGAATCCCACGCAGGCTGGCCGAGCATAGCCTCAATATCCTAAAGGGATTCAAGCCGGTCTAGCAAGCTCTTCGGCGTTTCTCCGAACCTAAGAGACAGGCCATGGGAGAAGAACTAGCCAAGTTATTGGAGGCCGGATTCATTAGAGAAATAAAACATCCGGACTGGCTAGCAAACCTGGTGATGGTACCAAAGGACAAATCCTGGTGCCTTTGCGTCGATTTCAAATACCTCAATAAAGCTTGCCCAAAGGATCCTTTCCCCCTCCCACGCATCGATCAAATCATTGACGCTACCGCAGGACACGAGTCATTGTGTTTCCTCGACGCATACTCTGGTTACCACCAAATGTAGATGGCGGAGTCCGACCAAGCTGCAACGGCATTCATCACACCATACGGTCCCTTCTGTTTCAACACAATGCCTTTTGGGCTCAAAAACACCGGTGCAACATATCAGCGGATGATTCAGACATGCCTGGAGAAACAAATTGGCAAAACAGTAGAGGCATACATAGACGATGTGGTCGTCAAAACCAAACACGTCGACTCTTTGATAGACGACTTGAGGCTCACATTCGACAACCTCTGAACATATGACATCAAGCTCAATCCGGAAAAATGCGTTTTCGGCGTACCAGCCGGAAAGCTCCTGGGATTCATTGTCTCCAGTAGAGGTATTGAAGCTAATCCAGCCAAAATCCGAGCGTTGTCACAGTTGGCTACCCCAACAAACCTCAAACAAATCCAGAAGCTAACTGGATGCGTGTCGGCTCTAAGCCGCTTTATCTCCCTGTCGGGGGTGCTGATCCCACGGACACCTATGGGACCGCGGTGGACCGGGGCCCCTTTCGGTTCGGCAGGGGGCGTAGGATGCACAAAGAGCAGATCGAGGCGAACGCACGAGTGACGCGATCAGTTTACCCAGGTTCAGGCTGCACAGATGCGTAAAACCCTACTCCTGCTTTGATTTGTATTGTGTTCTTGCTCGGGAGCAATGGATGCTACAGTACCCTTGGATGGCTAGCGAGGCCGAGCGTGAGAATGATCGTCCTCCCCCCACTGTTGCGCATGGGCCTCCTTTTATATGTCAAAGGGGTCACCGAGAGGTGGCAACAGAGATGAGGGTAAAAGGGTAAAAGAGGCGGTAGTTGGCGCCATCGCTTTCTAAAGTTGTATCATACCTAACCCTGACGGCAGGGGACAAAGGCATTAAATGCCTGTCTGTGTCGCCTAGACGGTGCGGAAAGGGACCGTCAGGGGCGCCACCATTTGCCACGATGGCTATCTTGTCAGTGCCTGCTTGCCACCGCATGCCCCTAGCTGCACAGCCTCCCGCCACGTACGCCAGGAATGGTCCCAGAGCAACACGTTGGTGGGTGAGCTGGAGTGCGGGCTGCGGAGTAGTAGCTTGCCACGGCAAGCGCCTTGCCGCGGGTGTTGTCTTGTCGCGTCCGGGAGCTTGTCGCTCACCGGTTCTTGCGCAGCGCGTCGCAGCAAGCTTCTCGGGATGCCTTGGTTGGTCTTCCCGGCAAGCTCCTCTTGCCGGGGTCTTTGTGCTTCTTCCCGGCAAGCTCCTCTTGCCGGGGTCTTGGATACTTTGAGTGGCCTTCCCGGCAAGCTCCTCTTGCCGGGGTCTTGTGCCTTGGCCCGAATACTTTGTTCTTGAATGGCTCCAAAGGAACCACGGAGGGTCTTGGCGGTCGCCCGGCAAGCCTTGCCGCGGGATGCTGCGACTGCCCGTGCACAAGTTCGGGATACTAAGATACCCCTACTTTAGTACACCGACAGGAGCCCCCGGGCCTGGGCCAGACACGGTGCCGAGCGCTGTTGGGCCAGGCCCAAAACAGTGCACGGGCATGCGCGGCCTAGGTCACGCCATAACTCACTCCGCATCCACCGCGCCCTCCCCGCACGGCACGCGTCAAACGCGGCATCATGGGAGAGATCGTGGGCGGTTTTCGAGGTGCCCACTCCCCACGATCACGGGGTGGGGAGAGGCCGCCTCATCCGTCGCCTCGGTTCTGCACGCCTGCCACGTGGCTCCCATGCGCTTGGGGTCGCGGGCGGTGGAGGCGGGAAACTGGGCCGTCGTGGGTCGAGGCAGCGGGTCGGCCCCAGCTCCCTGCTCTTCCCGTGTCTTGATTCATTGAGCGGGGCGGCCGAGCCCACACCTCTCTCCTTGATAAAGAGCGGGAGGGCAGGACGGAAGCCTGCATTCTCTCATCTCCTCCTTCCTTCAGCTTCTGCTCCCCTTTCTCCCATTCACCATGGAAAAGTGAACCCTGGTCCTTCATCGGTGGCGGCGAGGGTCGCCGCCAGACAGCGCATCCCTCCCTCTCCCGCACCCGTGGTGGCAGAGCCAGCCGTAAGGGGAAGAGGGAGGGGGCGAGGTCATGGACGAGGTCGAGGCGCTCGGGGAAGAGGTGGACGGGGCAGCGCACCGGCTTCGCCTCCGCCGGCAGTCCCTCTTCCCACGGGGGTCCATATTGGGGACGACCCTTGCGAGTTCTTCGTCAGGCTGCGCCGGGTGCCTCATCGTCGACTCCGACTCCCAGCTCCGTTCGCGAGCGCGATGGAGCTGGACCCGCTCGAGACACTGAGACTGCACATGAGGGGCTGTGGGATCAGCGGCACGCGAGTCCGCGTTGAAGTCCTAGCCCCCGGGGTGATGTATCTTGGTCGAGGGTGGAAGACATTTGCCCGTATCCACAGCTTGACGGCGGGGCTCACCCTCCATTTTGAGTTGATGGAGGGCAATCTCCTCTCCGTCAAGGTCTTCGGGTGCTTTGGCACTTGGGCAAAGTGCTGCGTGGACAGCTCCTCCGATAGCGAAGGCCCCTCCTCGAGCGAGAGTGACGAGGAGGGGAGCGACATCGACGACGAGGGTAGCGGGCGGCAGGATGACGGGTCTGACTAGGTGTCGGGTGCCGCTCCATGCGGCACTGGCGACCCCATCATCCGTGTCGCCGGCTCCTTGAACTCCCCAGGGTCGTCTCCTTGGGCGGATGGCGTAGGGAGGCTGCGGAAGAGGAAGAGGGCTGGCGGCAAGGCCGTCAAGTCGGAGTACAAGGGCGTGGTGCCCTCGACAGCGTGCTGATGTCCTGCCACCTCATCTTCGAGCCCTGCTTCCGGCGCCGCCATCACCGTCCAGCCTTCGGACGGCCCCCGGGATGTTCTCTTGGTGTCTTCTGGCACCCGTAGCTCGCCTAGGCGCCCCCTTTTGCCCTTCTCGCCTCCTTGACCTACCTCCTGAAGAGAGGGACAAGAAAGGGATTACGGGCATCTTATCTTTTCAATTTGTAAGCCTTCGGGCCTTAGTTGCATTTAAAACTTGTAATCCTCTCTTTCATGTTTTTCATCCTCTATGGACTGTACCTGAGTGGGATGTTTTTTTAATGAAAAGGGGACGTTTGCCGGGTCGTTTGTCTCGTGGGTAGAACCCAAGTCAAGGAGCAAATCCTTGGCATCTTTCAGATAGACACTTCTTCTCCCGGCAACAGGCCCTGCCGTCTTCCCACGTCGCCCAACCTTTCTCACGCTTTTGACGGAGGCAGGGACGAGGCGGGTGCGGCCCCTCGTTTCATCCCTTTGCTGCCGCGACTACGACCAAACTTGGCCCCAGGAACGAGCCCCAGGGCCTATAGTTAAGGGAGCAGGGTAGTTTTCGGGAAGAAATGAGGTTTCGTATTCCCCAGTCCATAAGAGAACGCATGAAGAGGGATGAAATACTTATCTGAGATTGCAGCCCCCGACAACTCTGGCTTGCCGTGGGTGAATCTTGGTACTTGCAGCCCCCGGTAACACTGGCTTGCCGGGGTCCAGATGCCGGTACGTCCTTCTTCTCCTTTTTGTCCTCAGGCGGTCTGGCAAGGATATGCGAGCCCTGCGAACCAAGGGAAACGAAAGAAAGGCAAAGGGACGCACACTCGACCTCTAAGTTAGTGGTTAGCCGTTGTTAAACACTATCAACCCTAACCAAGGACGAGACTCGACCTAGCATGCATGCTATAACTCTGGGCGCCAGCGCTTCTTTTACTTGTGCTCAGGGTCTGTGCCTGGCTTTGTACAAATGATTACATGCAACAGCGGCAAGACTTGTACAAAAGAGTGGTTGCCGGACAGGGTCCGACAACCGCGCCTTACGGGTAAAATTTACGAAGATGCTCGATATTCCATGAGTTTCTCACTGGGATGCCATCTTCGGTCTCCAGGCGGACAGCGCCAGGCCTGGTGACTCGTTTCACCCGGTAAGGGCCTTCCCACTTCAGCGTCAACTTGTTGGAATTCTTGGCGGACTGAACGCGTCGAAGAACAAGGTCGCCTTCCTCGAGACTTCTGGCGTTAACTTTGCGGCTATGATAGCGGCGCAAAGCTTGCTGGTAGTGAGCGGCTCGCACAACAGCCTGAAGACGATCTTCCTTAAGGAGCAGCGTGTCATCTTCACGCAGCCGCTCTTGCTCAAGCTCATCATAAGCGAGCACTCGAGGTGACCCGTATACGAGTTCCGTGGGGATAACTGCCTCCGCTCCATAGACTAGAGTGAAGGGTGTCTGGCCAGTGGCTCGATTTGGCGTCATCCTGATCGACCAAAGAACCACCGGCAGCTCCTCGATCCAGTTGCGTCCGCACTTGTGCAGCCTGTCGAAAGTCCTGGTCTTGAGCCCACGCAGCACTTCAGCATTTGCCCTCTCCGCTTGACCGTTGCTTCTCGGGTGAGCAACAGAAGCGAAGCAGACCTTGGCGCCAAGATCTTGGACGTACTGCATGAAGGTGCGGCTCGTAAATTGTGTGCCGTTTTCGGTGATTATCCTGTTAGGGATTCCGAAACGGCAAACAATCGACCTGAAGAACTTGACTGCTGACTGTGCTGTCACCTTCCTCACTGGTTCCACTTCCGGCCACTTTGTGAACTTGTTGATTGCGACATACAAGTACTCAAAGCCCCCGACAGCTCGGGGAAAGGGGCCGAGGATGTCGAGCCCCCAGACTGAAAATGGCCAGGATAAAGGGATCGTCTGGAGAGCTTGAGCTGGCTGGTGTATCTTCTTGGAATTGAACTGGCACGCTTCACACTTGGTTACTTGTGCAGTTGCATCCTGGAGGGCTGTCGGCCAGAAGAAGCCTTGCCGGAATGCTTTTCCAATAAGAGCTCTTGCGCCAATGTGGTGACCACATATGCCTCCATGTATCTCTGCCAACAACTTCTGTCCATCTTCCCGGGGAATACACTTCAATTTCACTCCATTGAGTCTTCTTCTGCACAGTGTGTTGTCGACAAACTGGTACATACTAGACTGCCGGGCTACTCTTTCCGCTTCTTCTGGTTCCTCGAGAAGTTCTCCTGTCTGAAGGAAACGGACAATCTGCTGCGCCCATGTTGGAGCCTGTGGCTCGACAACAAGGACTAAAGGCACGTCTGCTGCTGTGGGAACGTCCGCTTCTACGGCGAGAGCCCGCGGCTCTGCCAGAGCTTGGCGTTCCCCGGCAAGCTTGCCGGAGCAAAACTTGTCGGAAGAATCTGCTTCAACGGAACAAACCCTGGGGCTTGCCGGAGCAGACTGCTCCTCAGCATTCTTGGTGTTGATCTTGGGGACCTTTTTGGCGACGGCTTCGGGAAGCACTGCCGGGAAATAGTCACCAGAAATCAACTTCCTCTTCTTGCTCTGTCCAGTTGATGGTGTCACGGAAGGCTGAGTCAGCTTGAGCACAAAAATCCCTGGTTCCACAGGTAACTTGAGTGCGGCGCACTTCGACAGGCCATCGGCAATGTCATTCTGAGCTCTGGGGACATGCTCCATCTGCAGGGCGTCAAAGTGCTCTTCTAGCTTTCTCCACTTCGTCGACGTAAGCTTCCATTAAAGGACTCTGGTAATTCTTGTTCACTTGGCGGAAGACAAGCTGCGAGTCACCCCTGACAATAAGCTTCTTAATCCCAAGTTCTGCCGCGATCCTGAGATCGGCGAGCAAGCCTTCATACTTTGCAGTATTGTTTGTCGCTTGCTCCTTGGGAAAGTGCATCTGGACTATGTACTTGAGGTGCTCTCCGGTGGGCGCGACAAGCAGCACGCCAGCACCGGCGCCTTGCAGCGAGAAGGCACCGTCAAAGTACATGAGCCACTCTTTGCTTGCTTCCTTGGCGGGGATGCTCGTCTCCGGAATCTCTTCGTCTGGAGTTGGCGTCCACTCTGCTATGAACTCTGCCAATGCTCTGCTTTGGATTGTTGATGTACTCTCAAATTTGAGGCCAAAGCTTGACAGTTCCAGTGCCCACTCGACAATCCTGCCTGTTGCTTCTGGATTTTGTAATATCCTCTTCAGCGGAAAGCGAGTGACAACTGTGATCTCATGTGCTTGGAAGTAATGGCGCAGCTTTCTCGAGGCCATGAGAAGGCCGAAAAGCAACTTTTGCACACCAGAGTACCTTGACCTAGCCCCCTGCAAAAGGGAACTGAGAAAGTAAACTGGGCATTGCACCATCTTCTTCTGTATCTCCTCTTGCATCTGCGCAGATCCTTGCTTGTCGGGACCAGAGCTTGTCGGGGAAGCCCCCTGCTTGTCGCTGGATGTGCTTGCCGCGGTCGCTGGCTCGTCATCTGCCTCCCTTTCCGCTACTAATGCAGCACTAACCACTTGATTGGTTGCTGCTATGTACAGCAGCAACTTCTCTTGTGGCTTAGGTGCGACAAGGGTTGGAGTGGAGGACAGGTATCTTTTCAAGTCCTGCAGCGCAGCCTCCGCTTCCAGAGTCCATTTCATCGGACCTGCCTTTTTCAAAATTTTGAAAAATGGCAGGCGCGCTCAGCAGACCGAGAGATAAACCTGCTGAGAGCAGCCACGCAGTCGGCAAGCTTCCGTACATCCTTGACGCGCTTTGCTGCTTCGATCTGCTCAATGGCCTTGATCTTGTCGGGGTTGGCTTCAATCCCCCGCTGAGACACAAAGAACCCGAGAAGCTTGCCGGAAGGGACTCCAAACACACACTTCTCCGGGTTGAGCTTGAGGTTGATCTTGCGCAGATTTGCAAAGGTCTCATCTAAGTCTTGGACCAGAGTTGCCCTGTCCTTGCTTTTGACCACTATATCATCCATGTAAGCTTCTACATTTCTGTGTATCTGTGGCTTCAAAGCGACATGGACTACTCTGGCAAATGTTGAACCAACATTCTTTAATCCGAAAGGCATCCGTACGAAACAGTATGTGCCACATGGAGTAATGAATGCGGCTTTCTCCTCATCCTCTTCTGCCATGAAGATCTGATGATATCCTGAATATGCGTCAAGAAATGAAAGCAAATCACATCCGGCTGTGGAGTCAACAATCTGGTCAATGCACGGCAAGGGAAATGGATCTTTGGGACAAGCTTTATTAACATCCGTAAAGTCAATACAAAGCCTCCACTTCCCGTTTGCCTTGCGCACTACAACAGGATTGGCCAACCATGTGGGATGGAGTACTCCTCTGACAAGGCCTACTGCTTCCAACTTCTTGATTTCTTCTGCTATGAATTTTTGGCGCTCCACTGCCTATTTTCTGACCTTCTTCTTGACGGGCCGCGCATGAGGACAAACGGCAAGATGGTGCTCGATTACCTTCCTGGGAACACCGGGGATATCAGACGGTTACCATGCAAACACGTCGACATTCGCCCGCAGGAAAGTAACGAGCGCGCTTTCCTATTTAGGGTCAAGCGTGGCACTGATGGTGAAGGTACCACCAGTGCTGTCCTCCTTGGCGGACACCTTCTTGGTAAGTGGTGGAGCTGCCATTGCCTTCTTACACTTGCCGGTGGAGCTCGATGGTGCGTCCTCGACGGCAGCTCAGCACTCCGAGGAGGTGCGCTTGCCGGAGTGGGCATCAGAGCTCTTGCCGGACTTGGTCTTCTTCTTCCCCCCGGGAGCTTCAGCGGCAAGTGCCTTGCGGCCTGTCGCAGCAACTGCTTCCCGGTAGATCTTGTCGGCGCAGATAAGGGCATCCTTCTTGTCGCCAGGGACAAAGATGACGCTTATCGGGCCTCGCATCTTGAGCATGTTGTATGCATAGTGAGAGGCTGCCATGAACTTGGCGAGTGCTGGACGGCCAAGTATCCCATTGTAAGGCAATGGGAAATCAGCAATGTCAAAGGTGACGCTCTCCATTCTGAAATTAAGCTCGCTGCCAAATGTCACCGGCAACGTGACCTTCCCTTTCGGCTTGCTCCTTCCCGGGCTAATTCCTTGGAATGTGCCGGTTTCTTCGAGCTCGCTGTCCGGGATCTAGAGTTTCTGGAGCACAGCGGAGGAGATCAGATTTAAGCCGGCCCCGCCGTCAACTAGCATCTTAGTGACTTTGAGATTGCGGATTGTTGGCGAAACCAACAATGGCAAGCACCCGACCGCGGTTGTGCGATTAGGGTGGTCCTCAATGTCAAAGACGATAGGCGTGCTGGACCACTTCAGAAGCTTGCGTGATTTGACAGGTGGCTCTGCCGCATTAACTTCTCGGAGCCACTGTTTGAGTTGGCGGTGGGAAGTATGCAGAGAAGCACCACCGTCAACACACAAGACTTCTGTAGCTTTTTGAAACTCCTGCTCACTGTTCTCAACATCATCCATGTCTTCGTCGTCGTCTTCGTCATCATCCTTGTCGCGGCCGCGGGGAGGTCTGTCTCCTTGCCGCTGCTTGACCTTGTCGCGGCGTCCTCCCTGGCCAGCGCGCTTCTTGCCGGCCTCTCCACCGCCTCCTTGGGCTCTCTCCTTGTTGCGCCGCTCGTACTCAGCTCTTTGTTGCTGGACAAGCTGCTCGACTTTCTTGCAGCTCTGGAGATCATGGCCCTTGGTGCGGTGGATCTTGCAGTACTGCTTGTCGGAGTCGTCCTGCTTGTCGGCGGTCGCCACAGCTTGGCAGTTGGTGCATGCGGCAACCTCCTTGCCGGAGCTACCAACTTTGGCTTGCTTGGCGGCGCCGTCATTGCCGGACTGCTCGACGACTAGCACCTCTTTGCCCTTCCTCCTGTTGCGCCTCCGGTTCTTCTTTGCCGGGGCGGCATCCTCACTGTCAGATCCTCCTGCTCCAGCGTCCTCTCCGGGGAGTTTCCTCCCTTCTTCAGCGCGTGCACACTTGTCGGCCAGGGCGTAAAGCTCGCTGACGTCTCTGATCCTGCTCATCGCCATCTCCTCCCGCATCCTGCGGTTGCGCACGTTCTGATGGAACGCGCTGATAACCGTGGCAGGGTGGATGTCTGGGATGTTGCGCTGCACATGGCTGAACCTCTGGATATACTTGCGCAGGGGCTCTCCTTCCTTTTGGGAAAGCAGGTGAAGGTCACTTTCCTGGCCATGTGGTTCGTGGCCGCCTGTAAAGGCACCGACAAACTGATGGCACAAGTCCGCCCAAGAGGATACGGAGTTTTCCGGCAAGTGCATGAGCCAGGATCTGACTTCGGGCTTGAGCACGAGCGGGAAGTAGTTGGCAAGGACCTTGTCGTCTCGCCCCCCGGCAGCTTGCACCGCAATGGTGTAGATGCTGAGGAACTCTGACGGGTGCGACTTGCCGTCGTACTTCTCCGGCACGTCTAGCTTGAAGTGTTTTTGGCTGGGCCACTGGACTTGCCGCAGCTCACGGGTGAACGTAGGGCAACCTACCGCGTACGGCAAGTCGCCTGGTTCTCCGGGCGCATGCACGTTGACAGAAGGCCCAGCGCGCAGGTCTGATTGACGCCGCGCTTCTCTTCGCCGCTCGATGCGGGTACGCGCGTCTTCTTGTTGTCGCTCGTGAAGAACTTGGCGCTGATCGCGACGAGCTCGCGGGTCTGATGACGCCGTGGAGTCGCTGTCGTGGCGGATCTGATGAGTCGGCGATCTTGGCCTTCGAGGCGGAGAGTGCACAGTGGTTGCACCCTCGCCGGTCTTGTCGCCATTGGCTCGCGCCTGGCTGACTTGCCGCAGCAGCGATGCGCTCGGCTGCCGTGGGTTGTCACCGTTGGCGAAGCCGATGAGACCCTGGATAGTAGGCCTCCAGTCGTCGATCTTTTCTGGTGCTGGAGGGTAATCTAGGAGCAGTTGGGCCCGTGCCAACGCTTCTGCTGGAGTGGCGGGCGGCAGCGGTGGACGGCGCAAGGAGCGGGACATGCTCGGACTTCTAACTACGTTAGAAGGAGCAATATCTCGCCCAAGCGACCGTGCCACGCTCGTGCCAGCATGTTGGCGTGCATGCTGGTCTTGAGCGCTCCGGGATCCGCCAGCTTGATCTTGGCCCAGCAAGCGTATGGTACCGTGAGTACCATGACGCTGCTGGTCCCGCGCCTCCTGGGACGGGCGCGGTGCGTGTACGGACGCCAGGTCTTGGAGTGCGCCCGGTCGTTGTGGGAGGCAACTGCGCCGCCGACGTGCGTCGCAACCTTGTCCTTGGACCTGGCAGCACCGTGAGCCTCCTCGTCGGCGCTCGTTCTTCCGCCGGCGCCTACTCCACCAGCCGTTCGCTTTGAGAACGGTGGGCTCGGCGCAGACGGAGCCGCTGCCTCCGAAATCTTCTTCTTTGGCGGCATGTTGATGAAGATGATGAAGATTCGGCTCGTGCGAACGCCGGATCAGGTTCGCACAACCTCGACGCACCCCCTACCTGGCGCGCCAAAGATGTCGGGGGTGCTGATCCCACGGACACCTATGGGACCGCGGCGGACCGGGGCCCCTTTCGGTTCGGCAGGGGGCGGAGGATGCACAAAGAGCAGATCGAGGCGAACGCACGAGCGACGCGATCAGTTTACCCAGGTTCGGGCCGCACGGATGTGTAAAACCCTACTCCTGCTTTGATTTGTATTGTGTTCTTGCTCGGGAGCAATGGATGCTACAGTACCCTTGGATGGCTAGCGAGGCCGAGCGTGAGAATGATCGTCCTCCCCCCACTGTTGCGCATGGGCCTCCTTTTATATGTCAAAGGGGTCACCGACAGGTGGCAACAGAGATGAGGGTAAAAGGGTAAAAGAGGTGGTAGTTGGCGCCACCGCTTTCTAAAGTTGTATCATACCTAACCCTGACGGTAGGGGACAAAGGCATTAAATGCCTGTCTGTGTCGCCTAGACGGTGCGGAAAGGGACCGTCAGGGGCGCCACCGTTTGCCACGATGGCTATCTTGTCAGCGCCTGCTTGCCACCGCATGCCCCTGGCTGCACAGCCTCCCGCCACGTACGCCAGGAATGGTCCTAGAGCGACACGTTGGTGGGTGAGCTGGAGTGCGGGCTGCGGAGTAGTAGCTTGCCGCGGCAAGCGCCTTGCCGCGGGTGTTGTCTTGTCACGTCCGGAAGCTTGTCGCTCACCGGGTCTTGCGCAGGGCGTCGTAGCAAGCTTCTCGGGATGCCTTGGTTGGTCTTCCAGGCAAGCTCCTCTTGCCGGGGTCTTTGTGCTTCTTCCTGGCAAGCTCCTCTTGCCGGGGTCTTGGATACTTTGAGTGGCCTTCCCGGCAAGCTCCTCTTGACGGGATCTTGTGCCTTGGCTCGAATACTTTTTTCTTGAATGGCTCCAAAGGAACCACAGAGGGTCTTGGCGGTCGCTCGGCAAGCCTTGCCGCGGGATGCTGTGACTGCCCGTGCACAAGTTCGGGATACTAAGGTACCCCTACTTTAGTACACCGACACTCCCGCTTGGGAGAAAAGGCTTTACCCCTTTATCGCCTCCTTCGGCGCACCGAACACTTTGAGTGGACGGACGCGGCCACAGCCGTATTGGAAGAAATAAAGGCCATTCTGGCAACCAACCCGATCCTGGCCGCGCCAAACATCGGCGAACCAATGTTGTTGTACATTGCGGCAACTCACCAAGTTGTAAGCGCGGTGCTCGTTGTCGAACGGGAAGCAGACGGACACAAATTTCCTCTTCAAAAGCCGGTATACTATGTATCCACTGTCCTCACTCCATGCAAATCACGGTACCCGCATTACCAAAAAATAGCATATGCGGTATTCATGGGATCACAGAAACTGCGACACTACTTTCAGGAGTGTTCGATTACAGTAGCCTCGGAAGTGCCGCTTAATGATATTATCAACAACCGCGACGCTATGGGCCTGATTGCCAAAGGGCCATTGAGCTCCTCCCATTCGACATAACAAACCTCGCCGAGCCATTAAATCGCTAGTACTGGCCGACTTCGGCGCCGAATGGACGGAGGCCGAACTCCCTAAAGACTATGACGCATACTCCAATTGGATCATGCACTTCGATGGTTCTAAAATGTTGGCCGGTCTAGGGGCTGGCATCGTCCTGACGTCCCTAACCGGAGATACCGTTCAGTACATACTACAAATATTGTATACAGATTCCAACAATGCAGCCGAATACGAAGCTCTATTGCATGGTCTTCGGATGGCAGTCTCCATGGGCATTCAACGCCTGGAGGTGCGTGGAGATTCAAACCTCGCAATATCCCAAATAAATGGAGATTTCGACGCCAAGGATCCGAAAATGGCGGCCTATCGAAACGCCATCCTAAAAATGTCAGCTCAGTTCGAGGGACTCGAATTTCACCATGTGGCTCGGGAAAACAATCAGGCGACGGATATCCTCGCCCGCATCGGCGCAAAACACGACGCGGTCCCCCCCCAACATATTTCTGGAAAGGCTTTTCAAGCCATCCATAGCATGGGAAGGGGACACCGGTAACAACAGTCCAGACCCGGCCAAAATACCCAATACCGAACTCTCTGACACAATCGGAGGCTCCGCCACCGAAATAACACCTTCAGCCCACGAAATAATGGCCATTATTGCCCCGTGGACAGAACCATTCCTGGGCTACCTAACTAGATAGGAACTTCCGGAGGACCAAAATGAGGCACGCTGCATAGTGCGGCGATCCAAGGCCTACAGGGTCCATGAGGGAGAATTGTACAAGAAAAGCACTAACGGAGTCCTTCAAAGGTGCATCTCCGAAGAGGAAGGGCGGAATCTTTTGGCAGAAATTCACACCGGACTCGGCGGTCATCACGCCGCAACCCGGGCTCTTATAAGCAAGGCCTTCCATACATGATTCTATTGGCCAACGGCCCGGGCAGATGCACAGGACTTGGTCCAATGTTGCACCGGTTGCCAGCTCTTTGCAAATCAAAGCCACATGCCACCCACCGCCCTCCAAACAATCCCCATTACATGGCCCTTTGCAGTCTGGGGGCTTGACATGGTTGGACCCCTTAAAGGGGGAACCCACGAGAAAAAAATACTTATTGGTCATGGTGGATAAATTCACCAAATGGATAGAGGCCAAACCGGTTAAAAGAGCCGAATCCGGACCGGTGATAGATTTCATATCCGGGGTTGTACACCATTACGGTGTCCCCCACAGCATCATCACTAATAATGACACGAACTTCACGGCTGACGAGGTAAAACTCTGGTGCAGCAACATGGGCATCAAGCTCGATTATGCCTCAGTCTATCACCCACAAACCAACGGTCAAGTCGAGCGAGCAAACAGTCTTATAATGAGCGGCATTAAACCCAGATTAGTGCGTTCCTTAACGGAGTCTAACACGCACTGGGTAGAGGAGCTCGACTCCGTACTCTGGGGGCTGCGGACCACGCCGAATCGTAGTACCGGATATACACCCTCCTTTATGGTGTACGGCGCAGAGGCAGTCTTGCCCTGTGACATAATTCATGACTCACCTACAGTGCACATGTACGAAGAAAGAGAAGCCGAGCTCGATCGGCAGGACAGTCTGGACACCTTGGAGGAGGAGCGCGACATAGCCAAAGCCCATTCCGCATTTTATCAGCAACAGGCTCGCAGATACCAACGCAGAGAAGTATGGGCCACAACTTATAACATTGGCGAACTAGTTCTACGCCCGCCGGATAAGAAAAAGAACAAGCTCGAGCCGAAATGGGAAGGTCCCTTCATTATCAACCAAGTTCTGATCGGTGGAGCGTACCGACTGCGGGATGCATCGACTAGTCGACTCGAGCTGAACCCATGGAACGCAGCCAGGCTCCGAAGATTCTACGCCTAGCACCGGACTCTATGTTAGTCCCCTCCCTTTGTCCATTTTTCACAAATACATTATCTGTCTTGTTTTCCTCTCTTTCTTTCTTTTCTTATTTCTCTAGGCCTTCAAGGGTCACCTTGTGCCTTGTTTGCACATTACAGATGCACTAGCCGCACTCTTCATACCCGGGGGCTTCTTTCACAGAAGCTTAAATTATTTATCCGGGCTTCATGGCCAACACATGTGTTATACTTCCACATGTACCTTTTTTCACCATTATATGCATCAATATGACTTAAGTTTTGGCCAAGCTGGATTGCCTGGCTCTTGTATTTATGCCCTACATTCCCGTTAATTCGGCTAGGGCATAAGGGGAGCACCTCTGCGATTGTTACCGCCGGGTCAGCCGGATGTGTACCTCAGACTGGGTGAAGCCGAAAGCTAGCGTTCTTAAGGGAATATTCGGTCGGTGAACAAAAGATGACTTTTATTTTTCATATCTGCCCCCAGATGTTTTTCCTGCGGTTCCTATCGCAGTCCTTACATGCACTTTAGGGCATGCTTGCCCAGGGAAAGGAACCCTTAACGGAACTATTCTCCCTGGAAGATGTTTCTTACTACCCATGTAATATAACATAACTAGTTGGGCACTTGTATGATAAAGCACTAGCGACCCCTACATCTAGTCTCCACGCATACCCCGGTTCTTATATAACTGAGCGGGTATTCGGATACACTCCGGACTATTGGGCCCGGAGGCTGAAGCGAAAAGGTCTGCAATGACAAACGATCTACAATCCGGCTAGGAGGCATTATACATGTCACTTCAAGTACATAGTCATGTAGACTGACTAAATTCTTCTTCTATACCATCCAACAAGCGGTCTAGCTTACAATCCTGTTGGGAATACTTTTCGGCTAATTCTACTTGCCCATAAAGTAAGCTAACGGGAATCTCTTTTCTGTCGGGCCCCACAGGTCTGACCTCAGCCATGTGATTTGGGTCTGCTTTGGTATACCGCGTCTTCACCATGGCCCAGGCTTCTCTGGCACCCTATCAGCAGGCTGATATCTTCCATAATCGGAAGCGTCGCCGCGCTCCTTTGAGCTTCTCCGCAAGCTCCGCAACACCCTCTGGCAGGGAGACGAATGGCCACAAGGCCTGGGCAACACCCTACATCACCTGCCGAACTTGTTCGTGCAGATGTGATAGCTCGGACAGAAGATCACCCGCAGACCCGGGCATCTCCTCCGCGGGGCGACCCGTCAGTATACCTACAGACATAACACTGTTAGTCGACTTCTTCACCGAATACCTTTAAAGGATTCGTTCAAGCACTTACTAAAAATGCCGCGTCGAAGCCTCTTATTCTCCTTCTCGGAATTTGCAAGATGGCCCCGAATGTCTTTTAGTTCCACGTTCAGCCTTATATTGGCGTCTTGGAGATTGTTTTTCTCCCGCCTAACCTCAGTCAGCACGCGTTTGCTAGCTTCTAGCTGCCGCATAACATGCTGGTCCCCCAGATTTTCTCTGGACTCATCTGCAAAATCTATTGTTAGATCTGCAGCCACGCCATGCACTATATGGTAGCCATCATTCTTTAAAATGTTACCAGCGGGAGGCTTTTTCCGTTCCTGCAATGCGACAATGGCGGCCCGCAGTTGGGTCTTGCATTCCTCCAGCTCCTGGGACAGCCTGGTATTCTTCTCTGTAAGAACCTGCACAATAAAGATGATCCTTAAATCAGTTCTGCTATCTGTTTCAAGTCTCAGGAGCTACTGATACATAAAAATCGTTAGATTCACTCACCCGTACATCCTTTACATACTGATCCGTGGCTCTGGCTAGACCATCTTGAGCGGCACAGAGGTAAGCCTCTCCAGAATTGAAGGCATCAAACACCTCTGGTGAGAAACAAGCGTCACAGAGTACGGCCCGACGGCGCCTATGATTCATGGTGCTTTCCACTTCTGAGTTTGTAGCAGATAACCTATCCGCATCCTCTATAGGGGGATTATCCGGCGCCTACCCCATATTGGCTTCTGCCTCCGTGTCCGGTCCTGGTTCCCGACTGGTGGAAGCGTGATCGGCGACATCGTCGGACATATTCCAGCGAGCGTTTTTTCTGTCAAAGAAACACGGGCGTCATTATATTTTGAGAAAGACGGCAACCACGGAGCGGGGTTTGTTGTACCTTTGCGCCGGCGTCTCCGTCCTAACTGCCTTCCTTTTTGGCCTACCTGGCCTCGGCGCCTCCTGTTGGTGCGTTGCTGCAGGGCGTCCTGAATGCCTTCCCTGTAAAAAGGCCATGTGAATATGGTGGGTGAAGTGTCTAAAAGGGGATCCTACTTTTTTGAGTTGGGACTTTTCGGTTTTTCTTACGTGCGATGCACGGAGCAGTCCGGGATAGTCGGCCGTAATGGCCACCATGGCATCGTCGTAGCTTAATTGATAGAACTGCCGGTTTATCAGCTCCATGGAGAAAATAGGATCTTCTTTGAGTCCGGAGTCGAGGGCCCGGCCAGGGTCCTCCGTGTAACACCCTCGATGCGGCTATATCTCCCACGTGTCGAAGCACGACTTAGAGG
The DNA here is from genome assembly GCA_034509565.1 of Triticum monococcum. Lineage (NCBI taxonomy): Eukaryota > Viridiplantae > Streptophyta > Magnoliopsida > Poales > Poaceae > Triticum > Triticum monococcum. The sequence continues at coordinate 446,791,604 of CM067845.1, forward strand.
CATAACCGCATTGAAAGCAATGTCGCAAGTGAGGTAATCTTCACACAACCCATGTAATACAATATGGGAAAAAAGATACATAGTTGGCTTACAATCGCCACTTCACACAATTACAAGAATAAAGCATTACAACATCCAAATACAATCAAGGTCCGACTACGGAACCAAAATAAAAGAAGAACCCCAAATGCGACACGGTCCCCGATCAACCCCAACTGGGCTCCACTACTGAACAACTAGAACGAAACAACACAAAGGGACAAGATCTTCAACGAGCTCCTCCTGAGCTGGGTTGTGTCATCTGCACGGACTCATTGGCACCTGCAAGCTGGTTTTGGAAGTATCTGTGAGTCACGGGGACTCAGCAATCTCGCACCCTCGTGATCAAGACTATTTAAGCTTATGGGTAAGGTAAAGGTACGAGGTGGAGCTGCAGCAAGCGACTAGCATATATGGTGGCTAACATACGCAAATGAGAGCGAGAAGAGAAGGAAAAGCATGGTCGATAACAGTATGATCAAGAAGTGATCCTGGACTACCTACGTCAAGCATAACTCCAACAACCGTGTTCACTTCCCGGACTCCGCTGGAAAGAGACCATCACGGTTACACACGCGGTTGATGCATTTTAATTAAGGTCAACTTTAGGTTTTCTACAACCGGACGTTAACAAATTCCCATCTGCCCATAACCGCGGGCACGGCTTTCGAAAGTTCAAATCCCTGCAGGGGTGTCCCAACTTAGCCCATCACAAGCTCTCACGGTCAACGAAGGAATAGACCTCCTCCCGAGAGATTCCGATCAGACTCAGTATCCCGGTACTCCAAGACATCCTCGACAATGGTAAAACAAGTCCAGCAAGACCACCCGATGCACCGACATCCCGATAGGAGCTACACATATCTCGTTCTCAGGGCACACCAGATAAGCTAAGAGTACGGGAGCCAACGTAACCCAAGTTGCCGAGGGACGGCCCCGCACGGTGCTCTGGGTTGGACCAACACTTAGACAAGCACTGGCCCGGGGGGTTAAAATAAGATGACCCTCGGGATGCGCGACTCCCAAGGGAAAAAAGGCTAGGTGGCGAATGGTAAAACCAAGGTTGGGCCTTGCTGGAGGAGTTTTGTTCAAAGCGAACTGTCGAGGGGTTCCCATTATAACCCAACCGCGTAAGGAACGCAAAATCCGGGAACATAACACCGATATGACGGAAATTAGGGCGTCAAGAGTGGAACAAAACACCAGGCATAAGGCCGAGCCTTCCACCCTTTACCAAGTATATAGATGCATTAATTAAATAAGATATATTGTGATATCCCAACAAGTAAACATGTTCCAACGAGGAACAACATCTCCATGTTCCAACAAGGAACAAACTTCAATCTTCACCTGCAACTAACAACGCTATAAGAGGGGCTGAGCAAAGCGTAACATAGCCAATCAACGGTTTGCTAGGACCAGGTGGGTTAGCGGCTTGGTTCAAGAATATGGGAGGCATGATAAGCAAGTGGTAGGTATCGCAGCATAGGCATAGCAAAAGAGCGAGCATCTAGCAAAGCAAAGATAGTAGTGATTTCGAGGGTATGATCATCTTGCCTGAAATCCTGCAAGGAAGAAGAACGAGTCCATGAAGAAGACAAGCGGACGTAGTCGAACGAATCCTCACAACACGGCGTTATCGGAACCAACCCGAAGAAGCAACACTGGAAAAAAACACACAACATAGTAAACAACCAACACATCAACATGGCATGATGCACAATCGAGTATGATGCAAGTCCGGTTTAATGAAGTATGGCATGGAAAATTGCACAAGTTGCATATTGAAGAAAACACCACATGACTTATTTAGATCAATCTTGTTTATGTACCCAACAATATTAAATGTTGTTAACCATGGCAAGAGGTGAAGCAAAGTAAACTACAAAATCTAAGAAATTTAAATGGGGCCGGAACCATCAAACAACAATTCTGGTAAATCCCCATATGCATTTAGTAATTTGGTGCAACAACAATTTTAAACATTTAAATGTTATTATCATGATGCGAATGACATGAGCAAGTTTTATGCAATCTTTATGAATAAGTTGCTAAGAGTATTATGAAGCATTTGTCACCATGGTGGAAAGGAAAGGGGTGCCACGGCGACGAATACGAAAATGATGCCACGGCAACATATCGGTTATCAGGTAGCCCACGGGGATACCGGTGCAAAAAGAAGTGACGGTAGCGTGCAAAAGATGGTGGGGTGATCCCGGTAACTGGGTTCCCACGGGTCGACGGTGGTGCCAAGCGAGGGAAACAACTAACGTTCACGGGCAGATACAACATCCAAACATGCATTCGCTCACGGGCAGTCGACTCGGGGTTATACCTTTGAAGCGTGCGTTTCGGAGCGCATCGGTTCGTAGAGGAAGTAGTCGTTCTCACATGCTCTAGAGTCGATGGAAGAGGCTCTCGCGATCTCGGCGACGGTAGTTGTACATGTAGGCGGTAGACGAACTTGACGGTCCTCGTTGACCTAGTACTTGGCGTTATTTCTGGTTCGGTGATCGTTTTGAGCGTCGGGCGTCGAGGTACTCCACTATCAACATCACACGGGTGGACAGAGGCAAAAACTTGTGGCGCTGGACCTAAATAGATGCCAAAAGGGAAAGATGCCGGGTCGAGACAGAAGACCGGCGACGCGGCTGCGGGCACCGGGAGCCATGGCTCCAATGGGCAGGGCCGGAGACGAGGCAACTGTCAAGGCAGAGTTGGGCGGAGCAGCACCAAGGCAGCAGCGGAGCTCTAAGCTCGGTTCCATGGCGGCAGCTGCAGGCGAAAAGGACCCACACCGACGTGGTCAACGCGGGCTCGTGTAGCCTCCTGCGGGACCTAGCGAACAACACAGAAGCAGGGCAGTGACCACGCTGCTCCTGCGGTGGAGGTCAGCACCAATGGGGACAGGGCACCGGAGTTGGGTCCGGCCGTGACCTCGCCGGATCTTGGGCGAACAACGGAGGTGGAGGACTTGGAGCTCCGGACGTCGGTGCAACTGGAGCTTGGGGAGGCGAAGCATGCGGGAGCAGAGGCGAGGTAGAGGCGCCGGGCTCCGATGACAGGATGGACGATGGCGACGGGGACAGCGCGGGACGCTGGACCGAAGAGCGGGCGTCGCTCGACGGTAGGGCCGGCGCTGGACGTGGCTGCCAGAGGGGGATCGGGCGCGAGCGTCGGAGACGGGTGCTCGCGGCCGGAGGGCATCAGGTAGGGGCGCGATGGAAGGAGGGTCACGGATCGGGAGGCGCGGGCGCTCTCCTGGTGCTTAATACGTGTGTGGTGGTGGCGCCGAGGAAAAAGGACAGGAGGAGGAGGGAACGAGAGATGGAGAGGGTGGTTGCGATCGGCTAGGGTTAGCAGTGGGCTGCGGGACTCCTTGGCCAGGGAGGCCGGCCCATCAGAGAGGGTTAGGTAGGCTGGGCTAGCTGCGCAAATGGGTCGGTCTAGATGGACAGACCCAAGAGGTTGGCTGGGCTGGCTCTCTTCTCTCTCCCTCTAATTCTCTTTTACTTCTTTATTTCCTGATTTAACAAATAAACCGAGGAATAAGAAATGTAGAGAGAGATAGGAGAAGAATTTAAGCAGGGCGCTAATTTTCTTGGACTCATAAAAATGAGCTTGATCCAAGAAAAATACATTTGGCACCGTTTGGAAGGATTGCATTCGAACACATTTGAATGTGATTCAAATGAGTTTGAATTAGGAAAACATTTTTGGAGAGTCCAAAAATGTTCGGAATATTGGTGGAGCTCCAGAAAATGGAGAAAGGATAAAAGCAAAGTTTGGGGACCAAACTTGAAGCGAGAAAAGGCATGTGATTATTTGCAAGTGTGTTCATGGGTAAATTCAAAAGAATGGAAATATTTATAATCGCTCCCTAATAATGGGAGGATATGTTATAAAGAGAATCACCAAGTGAATTCCCTCGGTTTAAATAGATCATAGATCCATGCCATTTATTTAGATGAGATGCAAAATATTTATGACATGATGACATGATGCAAAGCAAACATGAAAGGAGCAAGCAAAAAATAAAACACACAGAGAAACCCGGGAACCCTGGAAGGCAACTGAAGCTCCGGTCTTGGGGCGTTACAACACTCCACCACTATGAGAGGATCTCGTCCCGAGATCTAGGATGGCACCGTAGGGAAAAGGAAGAGGAAGAGAAGAAGTAAAACTAAGTTTGCTTCTTTGACAAACGAGTGAAACCAAAGAACCTTGGAAAGGTTGAACAAATTGAAAGAAAGAATTCAACAAAGTAGAACAAAGTTGAAAGCACTCCGATAGGGAAAAGTTTCAAGGAAGAACAAATTCGGACAGCACTCCGATTGAAACGGAAGGCAAAAACTTGTTAAAATGAAAAGAACTTGAGCAAAATGGCACAACACTCCGGTTTAATGGATAAGCACGAAAAAACAAGGTCCTGACAAGAACAAGAAGAAGGGTTGAAGAGAGCAACAACACAATGCCTCCGGAACGGAATAATAGAAGATAGATAATTGAAATAAAAGGATGGAGAAGAAAATGCCAAGTTGTGCCACAATTGAGCTTGAAAAGGCATCCTTAGGAGAATGGTCGAACGGAGTTGTTGGAACACCAACAACGGAAGGACAAGCTTGAAGTGGGCTTATAGAAGGCATCTCAACATTGTGAGGTGACAACTTGCCACTCACGGAAAAGATATGATTGGATTTATAAGACAAGGGGACGAGAAACTATTTCACCGGAAAGGATAAATGAAGAAATTGGATCATTTATAAGCACCATAGATAGCAACAATCCTTAGGGAAAGCTTTAGGTGAAATATAACCCAAGGTAACTCCAATGACGAGATTGATGGATTTAAAATACCTCATTCTTAATAACATGTGAATCATGAAACATGAACTCAAATTATCAAGAATGACATAATACCACCTCCAAAGATACGGTAGAAAGAAATTGCACTCCGGATTGCAAGATGAAGAAATACTTGAGCTCCCTAGAAATGAATCTTGATGAAAACTTCGAGAAGGAAATAAATCCTTGATGAACCAACATGTAGAGCCTCCATGAAGAACTCCGGTAATAAAAGAATGATCAAACGAGAGGAAAGAGAAGTTGAAAACACAAGGTGAAACCTTGTGATGATTTAGATGAATCTTCGTGGTGGCATACTTGAAAGAGCTTGGAACTCCGGGAAAAGAAAGGAATAAAGCATCTCAAACCGAGAATGTGATATGATGAACCACTCCGAAAAGAAGAAATTAGAATGCTTGGATGAAACAAGAATAAGAATTATGTTATGCGTATCCTTCACCAATTAAATTAATGACAATCAATGGAATTGGCATACTACTTATTCTCGTAGAAAGGATTAAGCGAGATATAGCACAAACTTGGGAATGTCTTCGACAAATCCACCGGTAGGATTGAAAACAACAAATGAATTGATATGATAACATGGTAAGAAGAATCTTGAACAAACCACCGGAATAATTGAAAAAGAATGAATAAAAGATAACGAATCATCGGGAAGAATTTTCAAATGAACGAATATGCTTGAGAGAATCTAGATACATGAAAACGAAGGGATCACGAACTGATTAGAGATCACTTGAACGAAGCACCGGTAAGATTTAGAGTATTTGAGCTGAAAGCTGGGATGAATAAATCTTAGATGGTGGGCTTCGGATAATCAAACTGAAAAGACTCCTGAATTACTCTGGATGGGTGAAAAGAAATTCTCACAACCGAAACAATTATGGGAGAATGGCAGAGAATGGGGCAAGATTTAAAAGAATCTCTTCTTCGGCCTTTAAAATCTGAGAATGACGATGAGAAACACCACCAAATTGTTGAGACACTCCGGAATGATTAAAAGAGGAGAGGTTGAGCCAACGATGAAAAGAATTTGAAAGAATTTGGAGAAAACATATGACTGATGATGAATCATTCTTACGTCAAACTTTGAAAAAAATTGAGGATAGCTCCGGGAAAATAAGAAGAGTCAGGTAAGATCCTAGAAAAAGACCTGTGGGTTAGGGCCCACTCAAAAGAAACACCGTTGAAATGATTTAAAAGATAAGTTGCACCGGTTGAATTAAATGACATGAATGAGATAACAATCTCGAAAGAGCTTGAAAGGATCTTGAATGACAAGACGAGCCTTTTGAGAAAACTTGAGCACGCCAGAACAAATGAATAGCGAGAAGTGAATTATTATGAAGTGCACCGGTATGAGAAGGCATTGAAATGAGGAAAAGGATATGACCAACAAAGCTTGAATTGGTTCCACCGGAGAAGAAAACGAGTGAAGAGTGACGAACTAGAAGAACATCTTCATGGAAAACACCGGGTAAGAATATTGACGGAAAAGAATGGAGAGACTTCACATCAATAAGATGGATACTTGATCAATAATTCTGAATCCTTCAAGAAAACAAGGGTGGGAGGGTGGGAAAACACCGTTGAGAACGAAACGAACACCGTTGAGAAGAAATGATAATTGATCTTGCTGATGTTGAAATGATCGGATCCACTTGAAGAGTGACACACCGGTGAAAAGGATTGACAAGACAATCTTGATGATCAAGAAGGAGTGGTATCCACATCGGAGTATGAGAACACCATTGGGGAAAGGTATGGAGTCAACACTTGACATTGAAGCAACTCGAATACCACAACTCAAAACAAAAACAAGGGTTGGCTTGCAGAATAAGCCGGAACAAACATATGATAGAGATTTCGTCCGAAGTTTTCGTGGTGGGGCCTACACGGGCTCGATCGTACAGCATCATCATGTACAAGGCAGTGCACATGACATACGAAGCATCCCTGAGTCGGCATAGCCAAGGACTCTTTAAGACATAATGAGACCACTGTAAAACCGACCGTGAATAGGCGGACCACTAGACGTCGAACCCCAATTTCATATCATACATCTGTCGGAAAGATATCCTAAGAGCTACTTGAATTCCCACTTATAAACTCCCGAAATTTTCCCAGTTATGAAATCAGGTGTTGGGGATACAGGGGAAGCATAATATCTCACCCAAAACTAGCAAATCCTACATCCAGCTATATCCATCCTTCAACACATAACCGAGAAACCTTCGGAAATCATCTACCTCAACCTTCGAAAAGCATCTGTTATACGAGTTATGGCAATACTCCCGAACTCCCGCTCCAGTACTGGGTGGCGTCGAGGTTATCTCACCAACAACTGCATAAAAGTGATTTTCAATGTCGGCGTACTAAACTCAGGTATTCCAGAACTGCAACGATAAAATTGTGACAACAACACCTCGGAGCTCAACTCCCCGGGACACTGCCACAAAACCCCTGACAGGAGGCACCAAGACAATGTTCTCGTCACAAAACCATCAGAACGATTCCAAGATACCCGCGTGAACCTAAATTTTTTTTAGTGAAATTTGAGAAGAGAAGAGTCAAAACTCTACGTCAGGATACCTTACCAGAGCGATGAAGGGACTTGGGAGTAAAAAGAATTCCTAAACTCTCTGATATATAATTCCTAAATGACTCAAAACATTTTTTCTAGACTCAACAACGGCTGCTAAAAACGATCAAGCAGTGGGGCTCCTAAGGTCGGAGAAGGCTCTGATTACCAACTTGTAACACCCTCGATGCGGCTATATCTCCCACGTGTCGAAGCACGACTTAGAGGCATAACCGCATTGAAAGCAATGTCGCAAGTGAGGTAATCTTCACACAACCCATGTAATACAATAGGGGAAAAAGATACATAGTTGGCTTACAATCGCCACTTCACACAATTACAAGAATAAAGCATTACAACATCCAAATACAATCAAGGTCCGACTACGGAAGCAAAATAAAAGAAGAACCCCAAATGCGACACGGTCCCCGATCGACCCCAACTGGGCTCCACTACTGAACAACTAGAACGAAACAACACAAATGGACAAGATCTTCAACAAGCTCCTCCTGAGCTGGGTTGTGTCATCTGCACGGACTCATCAGCACCTGCAAGCTGGTTTTGGAAGTATCTGTGAGTCATGGGGACTCAGCAATCTCGCACCCTCGCGATCAAGACTATTTAAGCTTATGGGTAAGGTAAAGGTATGAGGTGGAGCTCCAGCAAGCGTGTAGCGACCCGACCCGAATGGATCAAGTCTACTGTGCTCCGCTGTCATCCCTGGATCAGTAATGCTGACACCACATAGTACATCAAAGGATTTATAGCAGAGTGGTAATCACACACTTATTACATCGATGTCTCCGAAGAGAACTTATTACAATAATATGGCTTAAGGACATCTAAAAATCGATCACAGCGAAAGACATGGAAGATAAATGGGTCCATCAACTCCAACGGCATCACTGAGTATAGAACCACGACCTAAAAGCACCTTAATCATCGTCTGAAAAGTCTGCAACATTAACATTGCAGCCCGAAACGGGTCAGCACATGGAATATGCTGGCAAGGTAACACATAGAGAATGATGGAATGAAACATCTATACTATATGCATATTTGGCTGGTGGAAAGCTCTATGGTTACTGTTTTGCGTAAAGCCAATTTTTCCCTACTGCAAAGGAATAATTTTATTTAACTATCATGGTGGTTTATAAACATTGAGAATGGTTGACAGCATTCTCAATCCCAATTAAAAGTAGTCATTAAAAACCCAACAATATTAATTAGAAGTAACATGATGAGATTCACATGATATTCAAGTACTAGATACTCAAGATTGTCCATAACCGGGGACACGGCTAATCATGATTAGTTTATTACACTCTGCAGAGGTTTGCGCACTTTTCCCCACAAGACTCGATCGCCTCCGTTGGTTTTCTCGCACTACTGGTGTTTGAGAAACGGATGACCGAGACATAGTCTTTCAGAAGCGCTAGCACCTTACGATGGAGTAGACCGTACCACCTACATCCCCTACATCTGCTAGTCTACCCCTATAAGAGTTCGCACGACTTAGTGAACTATGCCAGAGCCCATATTGGCTTGTGGCTGCACACGTAAGTATTTAGCATGAAAGATCTTATGATCCCTTTGAGCCTGGGTGGCGGTCCAAAATAAAACAGGCAAGTCCTGATAGACATCAGGTGCATCAATCCACCCAGATGTGTGTTTAAGTTGCCACCTTAGATAAACCACTAAAATTATCAATCTCACATCTGTCATGGATATCACTCACCCAATCCACGTCTACTAGCATAGCATGGCATAATAAGCAAACGTAGAAGTAACTCCCAAAGGTTTCATAATAAACAGGTAATAGGTACTACCTCATCTACTTCCCATCCCACAATTTAATTAGATCCTAATCATGCAATGTTTGAGGATGGATCTAATGCAATAAAACTGGGTTGTAGAAAAGGTACGATCAAAGTGTTACTTGCCTTGCTGATGATCCGCGAGTCCTAGAGATTCAAAGTAACAGGCGGTGCAATCCGGGTAATCTATCACAGACAAACAACAAGCATACAATAAGTACTCATCTAGTGCACAGGTAAAACTCGAACAAGAGATCAAACCAGATAGTTCAACTTAAGAACTCCGGTTGCAAAGAAAGAACGAACCGAACAAAGAAACCGAAAACAAACGGCGGAAAACAACTCGGTTCTAGCAAGTTGAAACTAGATCAAATTTTACTGTAGCAAAAACTGGTTTAAGTTGATTAGTCAGAACGACGGTTTCAAAACGAAACTCCAGGTGCTTGAATCACCTGATTCCGATAAACGAGCGAGAAGATAGACTAGAACGAAGATCGGATCTGAGCTCGCGATCGCGGAATAAATCCGACGAAAAGAAAAAGAAGAACGGTTAAATGAACGGACGTTCGTTAACCTAGAAGAATCCGGTGATCACGTTCGTTAGGACGAACGGTCCGGCGAACGGTCACTAGGCAACTAAATCGGAAAAGAAAACGAATCCGATCTAGGGTTTCGGAAAAGAAAACCGAACGAAAACCAATCTAGAAAACCGGAACGGTTTAGAGAAGAAAAGAATCGGAATGATTTAGAAGAAAAACGATCCGAGGAAAAGAAAAGACGCGGCGCGGTAGCTCGGCGAGGTCTCCGGCGAGGGGCTCCGGCGGCGGCGAGCAAGGGCGGCGGCGGCGGCGGTGACGCAGGGCGCGGGCGGCGGCGCGGCTATGGAGGCGCGGCGCGGCTTGGGACTTGGTGCTTGATGTGATGTTTTAGAGGGGGGGGGGTGCTTGGGTATTTATATAGGTGAGGGGAGAGGAGACTTGGGGTAGGGGGCAAGAAAAAGAGGAGGAAAAAGAGTAGGAGAGGGAGATTGGAAAAAAAGGCAATCGAAGTCCAACTAGGACTCCTAGGCGGTGGCGGCCTTGGCCTGCTGCGCGGGCGCGGCGCTAGGCGCGCGATGGCCTTGGCCCAGGCGCTGCAGGATTTTTTTTAAATCGGTTTCGCGCGTAGAAAAACAAAAGAAAATAGAACTAAACGAACTCCAAAACTTCTAAAGTAAATTTTCCCCGACTCCTAAAAATGAGTCGAACAAAATGAACTTTTCTCAAGGCCTAAAATGCAATTTTTTGAAAACACGCATTTTTCCCTATCCAAATAAAAGACAAAAGAAACTCCGACAAATCCAATGATCCTTTCTTCGAAATTTGAGAAGAACTCAAATATGAAAAAGACGAAATCTCCAACTCTCTCCGAGGGTCCTTGAGTTGCCTGAAATTTCTAGGATCGGCAAAATGCAAGAAAAATATGATATGCATGATGATCTAGTGCATAACATTCCAAATTGAAAATTTGGGATGTTACAAACCTACCCCCCTTAAGATGAATCTCGCCCTCGAGATTTGGGTTGGCTAGAAAATAGGTGAGGGTGGTCCTTGAGGAAATCTTCTTCTCTCTCCCAGGTGGCTTCATCCTCTGAGTGGTGGTTCCACTGAACTTTACAAAACTTGATAACCTTGCTGCGGGTAACTCTGCTGGCATAATCGAGAATCTTGACTGGTTTCTCTTCATACGTTAAGTCGTCCTTCAACTGAATTGCTTCAAGCGGCACTGTATCTCTTATTGCTACCTCTGCCATCTCGGCGTGACATTTCTTCAGCTAAGAAACATGAAATACATCATGAACTCCTGACAGTCCCGCTAGTAATTCCAACTTATACGCGACTTCCCCCATACATTGCAAAATCTTATATGATCCAACGAAACGCGGTGCTAATTTTCCCTTAACTCCAAAATGCTTAACTCCTCGTAGTGGGGATACTCGGAGATACACCCTGTCTCCGGTTTCGTAAACTGTCTCCTTGCGTTTAGAATCTGCGTAGCTCTTCTGCCTGGACTGGGCTACCTTGAGCCTATCGCGAATCAACTTAACCTTCCTTTCAGACTCCTTAATCAAATCGGGTCCAAAGAATTGACGGTCTCCAACTTCGTCCCATGACAACGGTGTCCTGCACCTCCTTCCGTATAAAGCTTCGAAAGGTGCCATCTTCAAACTGGTTTGGTAACTGTTGTTATAAGAAAACTCCGCATATGGCAAATTATCATCCCAACTAGATCCATAATCTAGTGCACAAGCTCTCAGCATATCTTCCAAAATCTGATTGACTCTCTCGGTCTGTCCATCTGTCTGCGGATGAAAAGCGGTGCTGAACTCTAGCCTGGTTCCTAAAGTCTCATGCAACTGATTCCAAAACTTTGAGGTAAACTGGGTTCCTCTGTCTGATACAATACTCCTTGGAACTCCATGGAAACAAATGATCCTAGTCATATATATCTTTGCCAACTTAGCACTGGTGTAAGTGGTCTTGACTGGAATGAAATGTGCTACCTTCGTCAAACGATCAACTAATACCCATATCGAGTCATATCCTACTTTCGTCCTGGGTAGTCCTGTGATAAAATCCATGCCTATCTTATCCCACTTCCATTCGGGTATCGGCAATGGTTGCAACAATCCGGATGGCTTCTGATGTTCTTCCTTCACTCTATGACATACATCACAAACTGCTACATATGTTGCAATATCCTTCTTCATTCCGGTCCACCAGAATGTTTCCTTTAAATCCAAATACATCTTGGTATTTCCTGGGTGAATCGAATAGGGTGAATCATGTGCCTCTTGTAGAATCAACTTCCTAATCTCCGGGTCTTTGGCACATAAACACGGTCCTCAAACCATAGGGTATCGTGCTCATCCTCACGAAATCCCTTTGCTTTTCCTTTGCTTAGTTTCTCCTTTATAGCAGCAATCTCCTTGTCAGATTTCTGAGCTTCTCTGATTTTATCCATCAATGTGGACTGAATCTCTAAAGCTGCCACATAGCCTTTCGGAACTATCTCTAAACTTAGTTCACGAAGGTTTTCTGCTAACTCCTTGGGTATTTCTTCCGTCAGCAACGTATTGACATGGCTCTTACGGCTCAATGCGTCAGCTACTACATTAGCTTTTCTGGGATGGTAATGCAATCTCATATCATAGTCCTTGATGAGCTCCAACCATCTCCTTTGTCTGAGGTTCAACTCCTTCTGCGTGAAAATGTACCTCAAACTCTTGTGATCCGTGTACACCTCACAATGATTTCCAATGAGGAAATTTCTCCATGTCTTGAATGCATGCACTACGACTGCTAACTCCAAATCATGCATGGCGTAATTCAACTCATGAGGTTTCAGTTGTCGTGAAGCATACGAAACAACTCCCCCTTCCTGCATAAGCACTGCTACAAGTCCTCAACATGAAGCGTCGCAATACACCTCATAATCCTTGGTCTGATCTGGCAAAATCAACACTGGTGAGGTAACCAAACGTTTCTTCAACTCCTGGAAACTAGCCTCACACTCCTCAGTCCAAATGAACTTTGTATCCTTCTTCAACAACTCCGTCATAGGCTTCGCAATCTTTGAAAAGTTCTCAATGAATCTCCGGTAGTATCCTGCGAGTCCAAGAAAACTCCAGATCTCTCAAACTGTCGTTGGTGCTTCCCATTTGGTTACAGTCTCAACCTTGGCGGGGTCAACTGCTATCCCTTCTCCGGATATAACGTGTCCGAGGAATCCTACTTTCTTCAACCAAAACTCACATTTGCTAAATTTGGCATATAACTGATGTTCCCTTAGTTTCTCCAAAACCAAACGCAAATGTTCCTTATGCTCTTCCTCATTCTTTGAATAAACCAGAATATCATCAATGAACACTACGACGAACTTATCCAAAAAATCCATAAACACTTTGTCCATCATGTTCATAAAATAGACAGGTGCATTAGTCAATCCAAATGACATAACGGTATACTCATACAATCCATATCTTGTGGTCAATGTTGTCTTAGGTATATCCTGCTCTCGAATCTTCAACTGGTGGTACCCTGATCGCAAATCGATCTTGGAAAACACTTTAGCTCCTTGGAAACGATCAAACAGATCATTTATCATTGGCAACGGGTACTTGTTCTTAATGGTTACTTCATTCAATCCACGGTAATCAACAACCATCCTTAATGATCCATCCTTCTTCTCCACTAGAAGTATGGGTGATCCCCAAGGCGAAGAACTTGGGCGAATGTAACCTTTCTCTAGTAACTCCTTAATCTGATTCTTAATTTCTACCAAATCCTTTGCTGGCATCCTGTACGGTCTCTTTGATATTGGGCCTGTACCTGGCAATAACTCAATCAAAAACTCAATGTCTCTATCCGGTGGCATGCCTGGCAACTCTTTCGGAAATACATCAGGAAAATCCTTTACCACTGGTACTTCTTCCTGCACCACTCCTGATAAAGAATTCACTTGATTCTTATTTGATCCATGTCGTGATACATACTTGATCCGTCTTCCTTCTGGTGTGGTACGCAAAATTTACTAGCGCATTCAATATTCCCTTCATACTTTGATAACCAATCCATGCCTAATATCACATCAATCCTTGAGATTCCAGTACTATTAGGTCTGAGGGAAAAACATAGTTACCAATCCTTAATGGTAACCGATCACACCATCGTCTAGCCATAAACTCCGCTCCTGGTGAGCTTACTAACATGGGCGACCTAAGGGCTTGGGTTGGCAGGTTATATTTATCCACAAATCCCCTTGATATGTATGAATGCGATGCACCAGTATCGAAAAGAACGAGTGCGGTAAATGACTTAACCAAAAACTTACCGATTACTGCATCCGGCAGATCTTCAACCTCCTCCACGCTAATGTGGTTCACCTGTCCCCTATTGAAAGGGTTTGGCTTCTTCCCTGAGCTTCCATTGCCATTTCCATTCTGGCCTTCAGGACATTCATTTGCATAATGTCCGGTCTTGGAACACTTGAAACATGTGACTTGACTCAGATCTCTCTTGGTTGGGGTTGATGGGGTGGTCCGTTTCTGGCCGTTGCTTCCTCCATTCCCATTTCCATTCTTGTGGCCATTGTGGTTGTGCGAACTACCTCCTCCATGGGTATGCTGAAACTAAAATCCCGATTTAGGGGTAAAACGGGGCTTCTGCTGTGCTCCAGAGTTATACTTCCCCTGTCCATACTTTCTCTTGCGGTTCTCAATCTGCTGTTGCTTCCCTTCAATCATGATGGCACGGTCTACCAACTCCTGGTAGTTGTTGAAACTTCCTACCATCAGCTGCATACTCAACTCATCATTCAGTCCTTCCAGAAACTTCTCCTGCTTAGTTGCATCCGTAGCAATGTCATCTGGGGCATAACGTGCTAACTTGCTGAAGTCATCAACATACTGGCCAACTGTCCTTCCTCCTTGGCGTAAGTTGCGAAACTCACGCTTCTTCATGGCCATAGCTCCTGCTGAAACATGTGCAGTGCGGAAAGCTTGCTGAAACTGATCCCATGTGACAGTGTCAACTGGGAAAGTGGCTGTGAAATTCTCCCACCATGCTGCCGCGGGTCCTTCTAACTGATGTGCGGCAAACTTCACTTTCTCACCATCTGTGCATCCTGCGGTGGTCAACTCCCTTCCTATCTTGCGGAGCCAATTGTCTGCTACTATCGGCTCGATGCTACTAGAAAACACCGGCGGATTTAGCCTAAGGAAACGGGCTAAGTGGTCAACAGGTGGTGGTGGTGGTGGGTTGTTGTTGTTGTTGTTCTGCTGATTCTGGACTAACATCTGCATCAACTGATTCTGCTGATGGATCAACTGAGTGAGCTTCGGTGGAAATCCATTGTTACGTCTCGGAGGCATCTGAGGTTTAGAAAAGAAGAGATATAAGAATAGAATGAGGTCTAAAGAGAAAACACTACCCCAATGCACATGAGCAAATTCACACAAAATCACTTCATTCAATCAAACAAGGGCATACAATCGATCTAGCTATCGCGAAAGTTCTTGAACTATAGTGTTTACATGGGGGGGAATACTACTAATATTTGGTGGTCATCTAGAAATTTGAACCGGTGGAAGACTCCATGATATCCACTCCAGCTTCGTCTTCAAAGTCAGGTTCACTTGGATCCGAATCGGTGTCGTCGATGATGATGTAATTGTCCGGACATGCGACGTACATGTCTTCCTTCCTAGATGCTAACTCCCTCTCGAGTTCTTCAATCTCTTGTTTAAGATCGACATTGTGTCTTTCTAGAGCTACGATCTCGTCCATGTAGTCCTTGCGTGTAGCCTTCAGTTCTCCTTCTAGCTCAATGATCCTTGTCTTTGCATTCTTCAACTCTATCATATCATTGCACATCTGGTTCTCGTGGCGTCGAATGTGTTGGTTTAACGCCTGGATAAAAGCCGCAATGGATCTATCCTTCTTGGTGCTGACTAACTCCCATTGTTCATCTTGGCGTCCGCAAATCTGGTAGATGGTGTCCTTGAGGTCTTCTTGATAAACTTCTCCAATGCATCCTATGGTGATATGGGCTGCCATGCTCCTTCCTAGACTCCAAGTTGGTGCATTGAAAACACTATCTATGGGCTTCGTGATTGGCGCGAATGTTCTTCCCGGAAAGTGAGCTTGAATCTTCCAGCGCTCCTCTTCAGGCAGAGTGGCGTTGAAGGTTCCCGTGAAACTTGGTAATCCAATGTTCAGGTACTTGGTGACTTCCTTCAAGTGAAATCCAAAAGGTGTGCCTTCATCCGGTTGAGCGTACTTAATCTTCGCGTCCTTCATCCTAAAGAGTAGAAAAGATGAGGAGTTAGAAAATGAGGAGAGAATAGTGATCTATGGCTTTAACTTAGTGGTCGTGTCCTATAGTCAGCGTGTGCTCTGATACCATCTCTGTAGCGACCCGACTCGAATGGATCAAGTTTACTGTGCTCCGGTGTCATCCCTGGATCAGTAATGCTGACACCACACAGTACATCGAAGGATTTATAGCAGAAATGCAATCACACACTTATTACATCGATGTCTCCGAAGAGAACTTATTACAATAATATGGCTTAAGGCCATCTAAAAATCGATAGCAGCGGAAGACTTGGAAGATAAATGGGTCCATCAACTCCAACGGCATCACTGAGTATAGAACCATGACCTAAAAGCACCTTAATCATCATCTGAAAAGTCTGCAACATTAACGTTGCAGCCCGAAACGGGTCAGCACATGGAATATGCTGGCAAGGTAACACATAGAGAATGATGGAATGAAACAGCTATACTATATGCATATTTGGCAGGTGGAAAGCTCTATGGTTACTGTTTTGCGTAAAGCCAATTTTTCCCTACTGCAAAGGAATAATTTTATTTAACTATCATGGTGGTTGTTAAACATTGAGAATGGTTGATAGCATTCTCAATCCCAATTAAAAGTAGTCATTAAAAACCCAACAATATTAATTAGAAGTAACATGATGAGATTCACATGATATTCAAGTACTAGATACTCAAGATTGTCCATAACCAGGGACACAGCTAATCATGATTAGTTTATTACACTCTGCAGAGGTTTGCGCACTTTTCCCCACAAGACTCGATCGCCTCCATTGGTTTTCTCGCACTACTGGTGTTTGAGAAACGGATGACCGAGACATAGTCATTCAGAAGCGCTAGCACCTTACGATGGAGTAGACCGTACCACCTACATCCCCTACATCTGCTAGTCTACCCCTATAAGAGTTCGCACGACTTAGTCAACTATGCCAGAGCCCATATTGGCTTGTGGTTGCACACGTAAGTATTTAGCATGAAAGATCTTATGATCCCTTTGAGCCTGGGTGGCGGTCCAAAATAAAACAGGCAAGTCCTGATAGACATCAGGTGCCTCAGTCCACCCAGATGTGTGTTTAAGTTTCCACCTTAGATAAACCATTAAAATTATCAATCTCACATCTGTCATGGATATCACTCACCCAATCCACGTCTACTAGCATAGCATGGCATAATAAGCAAACGTAGAAGTAACTCCCAAAGGTTTCATAATAAACAGGTAATAGGTACTACCTCATCTACTTCCCATCCCACAATTTAATTAGATCCTAATCATGCAATGTTTGAGGATGGATCTAATGCAATAAAACTGGGTTGTAGAAAAGGTATGATCAAAGTGTTACTTGCCTTGCTGATGATCCGCGAGTCCTAGAGATTCAAAGTAACAGGCGGCGCAATCCGGGTAATCTATCACAGACAAACAACAAGCATACAATAAGTACTCATCTAATGCACAGGTAAAACTCGAACAAGAGATCGAACCAGATAGTTCAACTTAAGAACTCCGGTTGCAATGAAAGAACGAACCAAACAAAGAAACCGAAAATAAACGGCGGAAAACAACTCGGTTCTAGCAAGTTGAAACTAGGTCAAATTTTACCGTAGCAAAAACTGGTTTAAGTTGATTAGTCGGAACGGCGGTTTCGAAACGAAACTCCAGGCGCTTGAATCACCTGATTCCGATAGACGAGCGAGAAGATATACTAGAACGAAGATCGGACCTGAGATCGCGATCGCGGAATAAATCCGACGAAAAGAAAAAGAAGAACGGTTAAACGAACGGACGTTCGTTAACCTAGAAGAATCCGGTGATCACATTCATTAGGACGAACGGTCCGGCGAACGGTCTCTAGGCAACTAAATCGGAAAAGAAAACGAATCCGATCTAGGGTTTCGGAAAAGAAAACCGAACGAAAACCGATCTAGAAAACTGGAACGGTTTAGAGAATAAAAGAATCAGAATGATTTAGAAGAAAAATGATCCGAGGAAAAGAAAAGACGCAGTGCGGTACCTCGGCGAGGTCTCCGGCGAGGGGCTCCGGCGGCGGCGAGCAAGGGCGGCGGCGGCGCTAGGGCAAGGCCGCGGCGGCGGTGACGCAGGGCGCGGGCGGCGGCGCGGCTTGGGGCTTGGTGCTTGATGTGATGTTTTAGAGGGGGGGTGCTTGGGTATTTATATAGGTGAGGGGAGAGGAGACTTGGGGTAGGGGGCAAGAAAAAGAGGGGGAAAAAGAGTAGGAGAGGGTGATTGGAAAAAAAAGGCAATCGGAGTCCAACTAGGACTCCTAGGCGGCGGCTGCCTTGGCCTCCTGCGCGGGCGCGGCGCTAGGCGCGCGATGGCCTTGGCCTGGCCGGCGGCTTGGGCCTTGGCCCCGGCGCTGCAGGATTTTTTTTAAATCGGTTTCGCGCGCAGAAAAACAAAAGAAAAGAGAACTAAATGAACTCCAAAACTTCTAAAGTAAATTTTCCCCGAATCCTAAAAATGAGTCGAACAAAATGAACTTTTCTCCGGGCCTAAAATGCAATTTTTTGAAAACACGCATTTTTCCCTATCCAAATAAAAGACAAAAGAAACTCCGACAAATCCAATGATCCTTTCTTCGAAATTTGAGAAGAACTCAAATATGAAAAAGACGAAATCTCCTACTCTCTCCGAGGGTCCTTGAGTTGCGTGAAATTTCTAGGATCGGCAAAATGCAAGAAAAATATGATATGCATGATGATCTAGTGCATAACATTCCAAATTGAAAATTTGGGATGTTACAAAGCGACTAGCATATATGGTGGCTAACATATGCAAATGAGAGCGAGAAGAGAAGGCAAAGCACGGTCGATAACAGTATGATCAAGAAGTGATCCTGGACTACCTACGTCAAGCATAACTCCAACAACCGTGTTCACTTCCCGGACTCCGCCGGAAAGAGACCATCATGGTTACACACGCGGTTGATGCATTTTAATTAAGGTCAACTTTAGGTTTTCTACAACCGGACGTTAACAAATTCCCATCTGCCCATAACCGCGGGCCCGGCTTTCGAAAGTTCAAATCCTTGTAGGGGTGTCCCAACTTAGCCCATCACAAGCTCTCACGGTCAACGAATGAATAGACCTCCTCCCGAGACATTCCGATCAGACTCGGTATCCCGGTACTCCAAGACATCCTCGACAATGGTAAAACAAGTCCAGCAAGACCACCCGATGCGCCGACATCCCGATAGGAGCTGCACATATCTCGTTCTGAGGGCACACCAGATAAGCTAAGCGTACGGGAGCCAACGTAACCTAAGTTGCCGAGGGACGGCCCCGCACGGTGCTCTGGGTTGGACCAACACTTAGACAAGCACTGGCCCGGGGGGGGGTTAAAATAAGATGACCCTCGGGATGCGCGACTCCCAAGGGAAAAAAGGCTAGGTGGCGAATGGTAAAACCAAGGTTGGGCCTTGCCGGAAGAGTTTTATTCAAAGAGAACTGTCAAGGGGTTCCCATTATAACCCAACCACGTAAGGAACGCAAAATCCGGGAACCTAACACCGATATGACGGAAACTAGGGCGGCAAGAGTGGAACAAAACACCAGGCATAAGGCCGAGCCTTCCACCCTTTACCAAGTATATAGATGCATTAATTAAATAAGATATATTGTGATATCCCAACAAGTAAACATGTTCCAACGAGGAACAACATCTCCATGTTCCAACAAGGAACAAACTTCAATCTTCACCGGCAACTAACAACGCTATAAGAGGGGCTGAGCAAAGCGGTAACATAGCCAATCAACGGTTTGCTAGGACCAGGTGGGTTAGCGGCTTGGTTCAACAATATGGGAGGCATGATAAGCAAGTGGTAGGTATCGCAGCATAGGCATAGCAAAAGAGCGAGCATCTAGCAAAGCAAAGATAGTAGTGATTTCGAGGGTATGATCATCTCGCCTGAAATCCCGCAAGGAAGAAGAACGAGTCCATGAAGAAGACAAGCGGACGTAGTCGAACGAATCCTCACAACACGACATTATCGGAACCAACCCGAAGAAGCAACACCAAAAAAAACACACACAACATAGTAAACAACCAACACATCAACATGGCATGATGCACAATTGAGTATGATGCATGTCCGGTTTAATGAAGTATGGCATGGCAAATTGCACAAACAATCCTACAAATTAAGTGGAGAAACACCACATGACTTATTTAGATCGATCTTGTTTATGTACCCAACTATATTAAATGTTGTCAACCATGGCAAGAGGTGAAGCAAAGTAAACTACACAATCTAAGCAATTTAAATGGGGCCGGAACCATCAAACAACAATTCCGGTAAATCCCCATATGCATTTAGTAATTTGGTGCAACAACAATTTTAAACATTTAAATGTTATTATCATGATGCGAATGACATGAGAAAGTTTTATGCAATCTTTATGAATAAGTTGATAAGAGTATTATGAAGCATTTGTCACCGTGGTGGAAAGGAAAGGGGTGCCACCACGACGAATACGAAAAGGATGCCACGACAACATATCGGTTATCAGGTAGCCCACGGGGATACCGGTGCAAAAAGAAGTGACGGTAGCGTGCAAAAGATGGTGGGGTGATCCCGGTAACCGGGTTCCCACGGGTCGACGGGGGTGCCAAGCGAGGGAAACAACTAACGTTCACGGGCAGATACAGCATCCAAACATGCATTCGTTCATGGGTAGTCGACTCGGGGTTATACCTTTGATGTGTGCGTTTCGGAGTGCATCGGTTCATAGAGGAAGTAGTCGTTCTCACATGCTCTAGAGTCGACGGAAGAGGCTCTCGCGATCTCGGCGACAGTAGTTGTACATGTAGGCGGTAGACGAACTTGACGGTCCTTGTTGACCTAGTACTTGGCGTTATTTCCGGTTCGGTGATTGTTTTAGGCGTCGGGCGTCGAGGTACTCCACTGTCAACATCACACGGGTGCACAGAGGCAAAAACTTGTGGCGCTGCACCTAAATAGATGCCAAAAGGGAAAGATGCCAGGTCGAGATAGAAGACTGGCGATGCGGCTGCGGGCACCGGGAGGCATGGCTCCAACGGGCAGGGCCGGAGACGAGGCAACTGTCAAGGAGGAGTTGGGTGGAGCAGCACCATGGCAGCAGCGGAGCTCTAAGCTCGGTTCCATGGCGGCAGCTGCAGGCGAAAAGGACCCACACCGACGTGGTCAACGCGGGCTCGCGCAGCCTCCTGCGGGACCTGGCGAACAACACAGAAGCAGGGCAGTGTCGGAGTAAATAGCCATGGGTAGCCTAGCCGGCTTCCCTTGGCCCATCAGAAAAAATTACGAGCCCGTCCGGCTCTCAAGAAGACTCAAGACCTGGGGCCGCCTCCCCCCTTTGCCGGCTATCTTCTAGGCCAGCTTCGGGGGCGGCCCGCCCTTTACCCTCGTGAAGAAAGTCGTGGGAGGGCCGACTACGGGAAGCCGGCTGCGACAAGGCCGAGTCCAAGAGGCCGGCTCCCATAAAGCGGTCTAAGCCGTACCCGCAGTGTACGCATCCACCTCGTGATGATGAAGTAGGGCGTGGCTACAGTGGAGTCTGCCACCCCCAAAACCCGGAGCATGCCTGGTACAGTGCGCCGTACGGGTGGCCACGACCCGTCCGGTGCGGCACTGTTGCCACGGCGGCCCCGACGCCGTCCACGACGGACCACCAGCGTGGCCCCCGAGGCGGCAGGCCCCTTCGGGCAGAGAGATACCGAAGGCGGCCGCACCTCCCCCCAGGTCGGCCTAATGAGGGGCCGGCTCCCCGTAGCCGGCTCGCCATCATCCTTGAAGGAGATGCCCATTAAAGAGACAAGGTACGGCGGGGCTACAGTAATCGCCCGCCAGGGCGGCGGTACTGTAGCCACGCTTACCCCGACCAAGCCCGCGTCAACAGCACGGGGCAACAGTAACCAGCCACCGACCAGGCCCCGGCCAGTGGGGCCTGCCTGTCGACCAAGGAGCCGGAAGCCGGTGGGACCCACCAGTCGGCGGGCCCCAGCAGCCGGCGCGGAGGCCGGCGAGCACGGTCACAGACAGCTGGGCCCCGCGCCCAGCTGGATTACCTTTGTACCCCCAGGCGGTAGGCCTATATAAACCCCCCGGTGCAGCCATGCAAGGGAGGACGCTCAAGTTAGACCTAGACACCATACAAGGAGAGGAAGCACGCTAGCTGAGCCCTTCTTCCTCCTTCCACCCAAACCAGCTCAAGGAGCATTGTGTAGTTTCTTGTTCGTTTAGTAACCATGCGGAGACCCTGTAGAGCAGCAGTAGGGGTGTTATCTCCCCGGAGAGCCCTGAAGCTGGGTAAGATTCGCCGGCGTGCATGTCTTTGCCTTATCCCGTTTCCAGGCACCGGCGATGTTTTATTGGCTCCCACAATGATAAGCCACCCGTTGGCATATGTCGCACCTACCACCCGACATTTGGCGCCCACCATGGGGCCAGGTGCACCGTCGTTCGGAGACCTGTTCTGGACGGGAACCCTTTTCCTCCCCCGCGAGCGTAGCCAGCCCGGCTCGCCCGATGGCGCTTGCCACGACGCGCTGCATGGCGTCACCAACATCTGCGCGGCGAGCGGCCTCGCCGACCTCTTCGACAAGGCCCGCATCTCCGACGAGCTTGCTTCCGATGCGGGCACCGACCACCTCGCCAACCTCCTCGGCCAGCTCCACGTCTCCAGCGAGCCCGCTGCGGATTTGGAGTCGGTTGGCTCCACCGACCCGATGCCTGTCGACTCCGACACGGCATCCTACGACACCTTCCCCACCAACGTCACGATCTACAACGACCTGCTCCCTCCGGCCGGTGATTGCGGTACCGTCACCACTGAGGTGATGGTTATCGGCCACGACGGCCCGACCGACGAGGGCGCCCACGACGCCCCGCGCGCGGCGCCCATGACTTGTCCGTCCCCCTCCCGGCTGATGCCGGTGACGAAGGGCTCGCGGAGGGCCGGCGGCTAGCCTCCGTAAGACGCCTCACCGAGGCCTACCAGCGCGAAGCTGACCGCGCCGCCTTCGGCACGCCGGCTCCGGCTGGCCCAAGCCGGGTTGGTGCGGCCAGGCAACGCGGTGCCGTCATTGCCGACACGCTTGGAGTCGATCGCCCGGTCTACGCCACACCGCTCGAGAACCTGCGCGCCGCCCAAGCGGCCGTAGATGAGCTAGATGGCTTGGAAGCCGAAGACCTCCCCCACATGACACGGCGGATACAACAACTGATTGACGCGGCCGCTCGGCGGCACGAAGCCGACGCCTGCGCGGGAAGACCCCCCCCCCCCCCCCCCGTGCCGCGATCTCGGCGCGACTTCCCGATCGCTGACTACGAGCAACATCCACGCGCGGCGTGAGAAAGAGCCGGCTTCCAGCCGAAGTCGGACCCGAATCTCCATCGAACGAGACGCGGACGGCCGCCCCCGAGCCATGGAATGGCGGGGCAACCCGCCTCCGCCTCGAGCTCGTGGAGAGAGATACCCCACCCCGCCTCCAGTGGCGCACCCGACTCTCAGCGGCCGGCTTGGTCGCCGCGAAGGAGTCGGCGAAAACGACATTCGCCACCGGATCGACCGCCTGGCCAGATCCGTGGCGCTAGAAGAAGAAGACGATGTCGGCCCGCCCTGCTTTGGCCCCCGCATCCGCGACGAGCCCTTCCCCAAAGGGTTCTCGCTCCCAAGAGACACGCCCAAGTACAACGGCTCGGTGAAGCCGGAAGACTGGCTGACCGACTACTCCACAGCCGTCAGCATCGCCAACGGCAATCGGCGCGTTGTCGTGAAGTACGTGCCCCTCATGCTGCAAGGCACGGCACAGACGTGGCTTAACAGCCTCAAGCCTCTCAGCATCAACAGCTGGGTAGATTTTATTGAAGCCTTCGTTCGCAACTTCCCCAGCACCTACAAGCGGGCTCCCAAGCCCAGACAGCTCTCCCTGTGCGTATAGGGCCCAGCCGAGTCCACTCGCGACTACCTCACGCGATGGGCCGAGCTCCGCAACTCTTGCGAAGGGGTGCACGAGGTACAAGCCATCGAATACTTCACTGCCGGGTGCCGAGAGGGCACCCTCCTTAAGCACAAGCTCCTTTGCGACGAGCCGGCTACCCTCGACGAGCTCCTGAACATCGCCGACAAGTACGCCACCGCCGACTCTTCGATGAAGACCGAGCTCCGGGTGGACGCGTCCGGGAAAGTGCTTAATCCGGCGCCCCAAACGCCGGCGGGAGATTCCGGCCGATGCCAACACAAGAACGACCAGAAGCGCAAAGGCCCTGCGCCGCCTCCCGCTAGCCGGCAGGTGGCCACGGTCGAAGACGCGCCGCCTGAGGGGCGGCCCGCACCCAAGAAGCTGAAGGGCGGCTGGCCGGCTTGGCAGCCGGCCTTCTCCTACGAACAAACCCTTGACGCCCCGTGCAAGTTCCATAGTGGCGCGAAGCCGTCCAACCATACGACCCGAAAGTGTAACTGGCTCGCCCGAATCTCCAAGGGCGAAGGGCTCACGCCGACTCCACCTGCCGGCCCGCCGCCTCCGGCTCCGCCGCCCAAGGCCGCTCGGCCCGCGGTCGACGCCGTGCGGGACGAGTTCCCTGACGAGCAAGCATCTTACGTTGTCTTCACGAGCCAGCCCGAAGACCAGCGCAGCAAGCGCCGAGAGCAACAAGAAGTCAATATGGCCGCCGCCAACCCAGCCGGCCACATGCATTGGTCGGAGAAATCCATCAGTTGGAGCTGAGCCGACCACCCAGAGGTGATGCCGTCCCCCGGCTCCTATGCTTTGGTCTTGGAGGCCACCCTCGTGACGGACACGCGCGCCACCCGCTTCTCCCGTGTGCTGATCGACGGTGGAAGCAGCATCAACATCCTGTACCGTGACACCCTGGAGAAGTTGGGCATCAAGACGAAGCAGCTCGCGCTGACTCGGACGGTGTTTCACGGCATTGTGCCCGGTCTGTCCTGCGCCCCCATTGGCAAGATCAAGATCGATGTACTCTTTGGGGGCAAGGATCATTTCCGCTGGGAAGCGATCTGGTTCGAAGTGGTGGACCTGGAGAGCCCTTACCACGCCTTGCTTGGCCGACCCGCCTTGGCCAAGTTCATGGCGGTCCCCCACTATGCA
The DNA here is from genome assembly GCA_034509565.1 of Triticum monococcum. Lineage (NCBI taxonomy): Eukaryota > Viridiplantae > Streptophyta > Magnoliopsida > Poales > Poaceae > Triticum > Triticum monococcum. The sequence continues at coordinate 446,816,894 of CM067845.1, forward strand.
TACCTCAAGATGAAGATACCAAGTTCCAAGGGCATCATCACCGTCACCGGCGACTACAAGAAGTCTGCTGACTGCGCCGCGGCCAGCAGCCGGCTGGCCGAATCCCTCGTGATTGCCGAAGAAAAGAAGACGCTGGACAGGGTCGTGGCCTTGGCCAGCAAGCAGCTGAACCCGCCCGTCGACTCCAAGGAGTATGATGCCCAAGGATCTTTCCAGCCGGCCAAGGAAACCAAGAAGATACAGCTTGACCCCGAGCACCCCGAGAGGTTTGCCGTCATTGGGGCGAGCTTAAACAGCAAATAGGAAGGCGAGCTCGTCGATTTCCTCCATGAGAATCGGGATATCTTTGCATGGTCCCCCAAGGACATGCCGGGTGTTCCGAAGGATTTCGCCGAGCACAAATTACATGTGCGGGAGGACGCAAAACCAGTCAAGCAGCCTCTCCGCCGACTGTTAGAGGAGAAGAGAAGGATCGTAGGGGAGGAGATAGTCCGGCTTCTTGCAGCCGGCTTCATCATGGAAGTTTTCTTCCCAGAGTGGCTCGCGAACCCGGTTCTCGTGCTGAAAAAGAATAACAAGTGGCGCATGTGTATAGATTACACCAGCCTCAACAAAGCCTGCCCCAAAGATCCCTTCACCCTGCCCAGAATTGACCAAGTGATAGACTCCACAGCCGGATGTGAGCTGTTGAGCTTTTTGGATGCTTATTCAGGATACCACCAGATAAAACTGAACTCGGATGACCGACTGAAGACCGCCTTCATCACGCCGTTTGGAGCCTTCTGCTACCTGACCATGACGTTCGGCTTGAGGAATGCCGGCGCCACTTTTCAGCGTTGCATGCAGAAGTGCCTCCTCACGCAGCTCGGCAAAAACGCCCACGTCTACGTGGATGATATCGTGGTGAAGACGGAGAAGCGCGGCACTCTGCTGGAAGACCTGAAAGAGACATTCGAGAACCTGCGTCGGTTCCGAATCAAGCTCAACCCCGAGAAATGTGTGTTCGGAGTGCCAGCCGGCCAGCTCCTAGGCTTTCTGGTCTCCAAACGCGGCATCGAGTGCAACCCAGTGAAGATCAAGGCCATCGAGAGGATGGTGGTCCCAACCAAGCTTCGAGAGATCCAGAAGTTCACCGGGTGCCTGGCCTCTTTGAACCGCTTCATTAGCCGGCTTGGAGAGAAAGCTCTCCCTCTCTACCGCCTCATGAAGAAGAGCACTCACTTCGAGTGGAATGACCAGGCCGACCAAGCTTTCCACGAGCTGAAGAAAATGTTGTCCACGCCGCCTGTCTTGGCGGCGCCGACTGAGAAAGAGCCCATGCTCCTTTATATTGCCGCCACTAGCCGGGTGGTCAGCACCGTCATTGTAGTCCAACGCCCCGAAGAAGGCCGAGCCCAGCCGGTCCAGAGGCCGGTTTATTACCTGAGCGAGGTGCTGTCCGCCTCAAAACAGAACTACCCGCACTACCAGAAGATGTGCTACGGCGTGTACTTCACCGCCAAGAAGCTGAAGCCGTACTTTCAAGAACATCCCATCACGGTCGTATGCACTGCCCCGGTGGCCGAGATCATAGGCAGCCGGGATGCATCCGGCCGGGTGGCTAAGTGGGCCATCGAGCTGGCTCCTTACACGATCTTCTACCAACCCCGCACCGCCATCAATTCACAAAGACTGGCCGACTTCCTCGTCGACTGGGCCGAGACCCAGTACTTACCGCCAGCTCCCGACTCCACCCATTGGCGCATGCACTTTGACGGATCCAAGATGCGCACCGGCTTGGGAGCCGGTGTCGTCCTTACCTCTCCTAAGGGCGACAAGGTCAGATACACGCTGCAGATCCACTTCGCCGCCTCCAACAATGTAGCCGAGTACGAGGCACTCGTACATGGGCTCCGGCTTGCCAAGGAACTCGGCATCCGCCGGATCCTGTGTTATGGCGACTCAGATGTGGTGGTTCAGCAATCATCTGGCGACTGGGACGCCAAGGATGCAAACATGGCACGCTACCGCTTCCTAGTACAGCAAATCAGTGGGTACTTCGATGGATGCGAATTCCTCCATGTACCGCGAGCCGACAACGAGCCAGCAGATGCCCTGGCCCGAATAGGCTCCTTGCGGCAAGCAATACCGACCGGCGTCGCCCTACAACGCCTCCTCAAGCCATCCATCAAGCCGTCTCTGGAATCCGACTCCATCTTCGTGCCGCCTAACCCCGATGGGGCCGGGTCCGGCTCGAAGAATCAAGCAGTCGGCCCGGGGACTTCAATACTCGGCTCAAGGACTGCAGTAGCCGGCTCGGGGACTGCCGCACCCGGCTCGGGGACTGCGGTAGCCGGCTCGGGGACTGCGGTAGCCGGCCCGAGGACTTCTTCAGCACAGCAAGCGGCGGCCGACTCCAGCACTTCATTACCCAGCCCGCCCACCCTGGTGGCTGTAGCCAAATTGGCAGCAGGGGAAGTTGCAGCTCCATCATGGGCTCAAACCATCCTGAACTTTTTGGTGAACCAAGATCTGCCGGCTGATGAAACAGAAGCGAGACAAGTCCAACGTCGAGCCGGAGCATACACAATCGTCAACAGAGAACTTGTCAAGCGCAGTGCCACCGGAGTCTTACAGCGATGCATTGAGCAGGAGAGAGGCATTGCAATCCTCAGAGATATACACCAAGGAGAGTGCGGCCACCACGCCGCTTCAAGATCACTTGTCGCCAAAGCCTTCCGCCACGGTTTCTTCTGGCCGACTGCTTTGGACGACGCCAAAGAGCTAGTCAAACACTGCAAAGGCTGCCAGCTTTTCAGCTCCAAGCAACACATGCCGGCTTCGGCACTCAAGACCATTCCCCTCACCTGGCCCTTTGCCGTCTGGGGACTGGATATGGTGGGCCCATTCAAGACGGCGCGCGGCGGCATGACACATTTGCTCGTCGCCGTGGACAAATTCACCAAGTGGATCGAGGCGAAGCCGATCAAGAAGCTGAATGGGCCGACTGCGGTGACTTTCATTGCAGATATAACAACCCGGTATGGCGTACCGCACAGCATCATCACCGACAATGGCACGAATTTTGCCAAAGGTGCCTTGGCACGGTTCTGCGCTGCACAAGGTATCCGGCTAGACCTTGCGTCTGTCGCCCACCCGCAGTCAAACAGCCAAGTAGAGCGAGCAAACGGCCTCATCCTGTCCGGCATCAAGCCCCGACTGGTCGTACCTCTGGAGCGCTCAGCCGGCTGTTGGCTCGACGAGCTGGCGGCTGTCCTATGGAGTCTGCGTACTACCCCAGACAGATCAACCGGCTTCACTCCTTTCTTCCTTGTATATGGTGCCGAGGCAGTCATCCCAACAGACATCAAGTTCGACTCGCCTCGGGTAACCATGTACATGGAGGCGGAGGCCAAAGAAGCACGAGAAGACGGCGTCGACCTGCTGGAAGAAGGCCGGCTGTTAGCCCTCAGCCGGTCTGCCATCTACCAGAAGGGTTTGCGCCGCTACCACAGCCGAAAGGTTAGGCCAAGATCCTTCCAGGAGGGCGACCTTGTGCTCCGGCTGATCCAGCGAACAGCCGGCCAGCACAAGCTCGCAGCCCCCTGGGAAGGCCCCTTCGTCGTCAGTAGAGCTCTAGGCAACGATTCCTACTTCCTCATCGACGCGCAGAAGCCGAAGGCACGCAAGAGAGATGACTCCGGCAAGGAGTCGGAACGACCATGGAATGCCAATCTTCTTCGGAAATTTTATAGTTAAAATGCAGTATGTATCACGTCCACTTTTGTATTAAGTACGAAACAATAGGCTCCCCGAGGAGGACTCTGGGACTGCCATCTTTTATTTTATAAATGAAAGTTATCATGCGTATGATATCGCCTGTTCATTTATTTTGTCCGGCACCGGGTTCGACGAGTCGGCCCGGGGACTAGCCGACTGGAGTTATATTAGGAGTCCTACCCGTGGTCAGACAAGTAATGTGCCGACACCCAGGCTTGGCTCTTGCCAAAATCGCAGTTCGAAGAACCGACTGCCCGGCTGGCAAGAGTCATAAGCCGGAAAGGGTGCGCACACGAAAAACGGCTAGGGACTAACGGGCTTATATAACAAAAGCCGGCTTGCCGCCTCCCGCCGACCGACTACCAGAGTAGCCGGCCGGCCGGCTTGCATTCAGTCTGCTTCAAATCCAAGAAAGCTCGAGTACTTGCCTTCCCAAAGAGGGAAGGCGGCAAAGGAAAAAGCCTAAGGATAAAAAGTGCACTCGAATGAAAGCCAACACATGCGTACAATAATATTTACACAAAGGACCTCCAGAGAGGTCAGCATCCAACATTGTTCGATACACCCCCAGTAGGTGGAATTGCGGAAACTTAAAAGTTGTTCGAAAAGGCAAAAGCAGGAACAACAGGGACGGCAGATCAAGCCGGCGGGGTCGCTGACGAGCCGGGCTGGGCGGTGGAGACGGTCATGCTGGCTGAAGGAGCGGCCGGCTGGCCAACTTCGGCCTGATCACCGCCTCCGGCAGAGGGCGCGCTCCCGCGCGGCTCGTTGCTGGAGGCACGGTCGGCTTGAGGGCGGTCGGTCATCTCACCAGCCGGCTCGGTGTCTCCGCCGTCTTCTTCCTCGTCGTTCTCGCCCTCATCGTTGGAGGCAATCTCCTCGGCCGAGTCCTCGCCTTCCGCCGGGTTCAGCCCGAACCACTCCTCCGGCTAGGCGATGCCGTCGTCATTGAGTTCCGGCGCGAAGACGCTGGTGTCGGTGCACTCGGCGATCGTCGAGGCGCACTGGGCGATCGCCGGCCGTACCTCCTCCAACTCCGCGTCGGCCTCCAGCCGCCAAGTCTGCAGCTGGTCCAGGCTTAACCCCGGGTACCATGCGCGGACAAACTCCAACGCACGCCCGGCTCCGAGACGGGCTGCCGACGCCTTCCAAGCCTCGAAGCGGCCGACTGCGACTTCTAGCCAGTCGGCGGTCCGACTTGGGGTGCGGAGAATCATCTGGCCGGGCCAGAGCGCGGCCAGCACCTGCGCCCCGGCACGTTGGAGCCGGCGGAGCATCCGATGGGCCGGCTGCAGTCGCGCTTGGACGACAATGAGCTGTTCCGACAGCGCTCGATTTGCATCCGGCGCAATGACAACTCCAGCCTGACGGCGCGCCTCGCGATGGGCCTCGATGGCTTGGGTGGCGAGGACGGAGTGGCCGGGAAAGTAATCTGCGCAAAGTAACAAGCACAAGTCAGAATAAAACCCCAGGCGGCCGGCAGATGGAGGAAGGGCAAGAAAGGCGGCTTACCATCGATCAGATCTTCGATTCGGCCGAAACCTTCCTCCAGCGCCTGGCGCGTCTCGGCCCAGCTCGCCGCTTTGATCTCGAACTCCGCCTTCAGGGCAGCCTCGCTGTCCTGCGCCTTCTGCAGGGCCGCCTTATGGCTCTCCTCCTGGTTGGCCAGTTTCTTGGCCAGGCGGTCGCGCTCCTGAACCAAGTCGGCATACTCGGCGTCCCTGGCACGAAGAGCGGTCTACGCCTCACCGAGCTCCCTCCGCAAGTCGGCATTGGCCCCTACATGAGCAAGAGACAAAGAGAAAAAGTCAATAAGGGAAAGGTCATCAAGAAAGATCCGACCCGACTGCGCTGCAGTCGGCCCGGATCTCGGGGACTACACCCAGTGGGTGCGCTGTCGCGCCCCCACGAGAGACAGATAAGAGCAATACACTTACGTCGGCTGCTGGCCAGGTCTTCGGTCCCCCGGCTCAGCTCCCGAGCCTGGGAGTTGAAGGCGGCAACACGAGAGTTGTGATAATCCTAAAGACCAGACAGAAAACAGAGTTAAGATAGCTGTCGAGAAAGATCCGACCCGCCTGCGCTGCAGTCGGCCCGGATCTCGGGGACTACACCCAGTGGGTGCGCTAGCGCGCCCTCACGGAAAAAATTAGAGGATCAGAGCGGTCGACAAGTAAAAAACTTACCCGGATTGCAGACCGCGTCGACAGAAACTCCCGAGTAAATTGCTGCAGGAGGGCAGCCTGAGCTAGCAGCCGGCTCCGAACCCCTTGGGCCGCCACGTTCAGCTCGCCACTTCCTCCACTGGGAGTCCACCCGGACGTGGCGGAACTGGCCGCCTCTAAGGCTTCTGCCGTCTGGTTGGCACCCGTGGCTTGGCGCGTGTCCGGCGGGGCCGTGCTCCCTCCGGCGCGCTGGCTCACCGCCAGCTGAATTTCAAGACCGGCTCCGGCCTCGGGCGCGCCCGGGGCCGGCTCCTCCGGCACCGCCGCCGACTGGCCGCCTTCGCCCGCTCCGGCTGGCGCTGCTGGCGGCGTCCTCTCCGCGAAGACCTCGAAGAGCTCATCCCTCTACGCCGGCGGCCGATCGGGGGTGATCTCCTCCGCCGTGGGCAGCGGGATGTCCGGGTCCATGGTGCGGAGGGGGATGGCGAGCAACGGAGGCCGGCTATGCATGCCCTCCGCCTCCGTCTCCGTGGTCGCCCACTCCAATGGAGTCTCGGCTGCCGCATCCGCTCGCTCCATCGCCGCCCGGGCGGCCTCCCGCTCCGCCGCCTCCCTCTCTTCTCGCGCCTCGCGTGCGTTCCGCTCCATGGCTTCCGCAAGATCGGCGCGGGGGTCCACGCGGCGGGGCCCTGAAGATCCAGCACCCGGCCCAACCACAGAGCCGCCTGGGCCTCGCTCAAGGGAAAGCGGCGCCCTGCTCACAAATCGGAGAAGGGTTAGAACAAAAGAAGACAACAAAAAACAAGCACGCAAGCGGCCAAAGGGCTTACGATGAAACCGCCGGAGGTTGCTTCACCGCCTTCCAGAAACGGGCCGCCTTCGCCGCCGCTTCGTCTCGCTTCGTTGCTGCGGCGGAGGCCCTCGTTTTCTTCGGCCGGCTGCCGAAGAGAGGAAGCGTGGCCCGACGTTTCGACGTTCCACCACCGGCAGCCAGCGCGGCGGACGAGCCCGCGCTGTGGCGGTCGGTTGCCGGCTGGTGGCGCGGGATTTCTTCGGCGTCGGCGTCGTCCGGCCAGTCGTCAAAACTGGTCGAAAGCCCCGTGCCTCCGGGCTCGGCGATGTCCCCCATGGCGGCGTCCTCCATGGCGGCCGCCCCCAAATCCGGGTTGTCAATGTCGTCTACCGTACGGTCCGGGGCAAAAAGGCGTTCGACTCCTGCCGCCCCGGCTGGCGGCGGAAGAAGAGGGCTCTGATAAAAGAAGCCGCCTAGTCAGAAGCCGGCCGGCATAAAGCCGGCTGATGACAGAAAGAAGGTAGAAAGAAGGACTTACCACGGGCGGTGGATGGGCGCGGGAATACGGCGCCTTGCTGTATTGCCAGTCGTCGGCGAGCTTGAGGTTGGCGATGTAGTTCACCATGAGCGCTACCTCGGCATGGGGCATGTCCCATGTGCTCAGCCGGCAAGGGTCGAAGCGGCCGCTCATCTGGCATAGCATGTGGGGCCGGCTCTGAAGGGGAAGGATCCGGCGCTCGACGAAGGCGGCCACCAAGTCGGCCCCGCGCAGGCCTTCCGACTGGATCATTACCCGAAGCTGGGCGATGGCGGCGTTCCCAGCCGGAGATAAGGACTTGGACCTGAAGCCCCAAGACGGCTGCCTCCCAGCCGGTGGGCCGGCTACGTAAGCCGGCAGATTAACGTAGTCTCCTTGCGGGGCGATGTTCTTGACGTAGAAGTATGATTTTTGCCAGAGCTTCACCGATTGGATTAAAGGGATGTGCGGGAAGGGGTTGTTCTCGCCTGACCTCTTCATCGCGATGAAGGCCCCTCAGGGGGCGGGCACGCCGGCGGTGATGGTGCCGAGCTTGTTTTGGAAGAGCTCCGCCCAAAGCTCCAGCGTGGGCAGCACTCCCAAGAAGCCTTCGCAGAGGGAGACGAAGGCCGACAGCAGCATCACCGCGTTGGGCGTGAGGTGATGCGGCTGGAGACGGTAGAAGTCGAGGAAGGAACGCATGAATCCGCTCGCCGGGAAGCCGAAGCCACGCAGGAAATGCGTGCGGAAGGTGACGCGCTCGCCTTCCTCCAGTGCCGGCGAGATTTCCGCCTCCGGCGCCAGACGAGCCTGCACGAGGTTGGCAGCGGGCAGGCGCCAGGTCCGGCGGAGAAACTCTATGTGATCTTCATGGACGTTGGAGCCGTCCCACGAGCTCGACAGCGCCATGGACATGACGGCGTGGGCAAGCTGCGACGGGAGTTTGCGTCGGGCGTGGAGGAAGAAGAAAGGAAAGGAGGAAAGGAGAACAAGAAGGGGCTGGGAGCGGGGGAGCGAGCAAGCCTTTGTCTCTCCCCCTCCCCCTCCTACTTGTAGGCTCGTGCGCCGGAGCCGAGGAGGCGCGGCGTGGGGGATCGTGGGGATCGATCGTGCCCACTTCCCCCATGCCCCGCGTTTATTGCGCATTGAAGACACGAAGAAACGGCCGCGGGGAGGCGAGCAGTCCCCTCGGGCCACAGAAGATCTGCGCCCGGGCCGAGGCCGAGGAGTGGCGGGCCCGGGCCTGCAGCGGCGTCCCGTCGCGCGCGTGCGACCGCAGGACTTCTCTGCCACGTGGCCCGTCGTGGGGCCCGCGGGCCACCCGCGGGTCAACCATGGTCATAATAATAAACAAATAAGATCTCCAAAGTCGGCCTGCGATGGCAAGGTCGGCTCCTCAGGGTATGAAGCTGGCCAAGCTTCTCATCCCTCTGTCCGCCGCGAAGCTCGCCCAGCTTCGGGGACTACTTTCGGAGTAAATAGCCATGGGTAGCCTAGCCGGATTCCCTTGGCCCATCAGAAAAAATTACGAGCCCGTCCGGCTCTCAAGAAGACTCAAAACCTGGGGCCGCCTCCCCCCTTTGCCGGCTATCTTCTAGGCCGGCTTCGGGGGCGGCCCGCCCTTTACCCTCGTGAAGAAAGTCGTGGGAGGGCCGACTACGGGAAGCCGGCTGCGACAAGGCCGACTCCAAGAGGCCGGCTCCCATAAAGCGGTCGAAGTCGTACCCGCAGTGTACGCGTCCACCCCGCGATGATGAAGCAGGGCGTGGCTACAGTGGAGTCTGCCACCTCCAAAACCCGGAGCACGCCTGGTACAGTGCACCGTACGGGTGGTCACGACCCGTCCGGCGCGGCACTGTTGCCACGGAGGCCCCGACGCCGTCCACGACGGGCCACCAGCGTGGCCCCCGAGGCGGCGGGCCCCTTCGGGCAGAGAGATACCGAAGGCGGCCACACCTCCCCCCAAGTCGGCCTAATGAGGGGCCGGCTCCCCGTAGCCGGCTCGCCATCATCCTTGAAGGAGACGCCCATTAAAGAGACAAGGTACGGCGGGGCTACAGTAATCGCCCGCCAGGGCGGCGGTACTGTAGCCACGCTTACCCCGACCAAGCCCGCGTCAACAGCACGGGGCAACAGTAACCAGCCACCGACCAGGCCCCGGCCAGTGGGGCCTGCCTGTCGACCAAGGAGCCGGCAGCCGGCGGGACCCACCAGTCGGCGGGCCCCAGCAGCCGGCGCGGAGGCCGGCGAGCACGGTCACAGACAGCTGGGCCCCGCGCCCAGCTGGATTACCTTTGTACCCTCGGTGGGTAGGCCTATATAAACCCCCCGGTGCACCCATGCAAGGGAGGACTCTCAAGTTAGACCTAGACACCATACAAGGAGAGGAAGCATGCTAGCTGAGCCCTTCTTCCTCCTTCCACCCAAACCAGCTCAAGGAGCATTGTGTAGTTTCTTGTTCATTTAGTAACCATGTGGAGACCCCGCAGAGCAGCAGTAGGGGTGTTATCTCCCCGGAGAGCCCTGAAGCTGGGTAAGATTCGCCGGCGTGCATGTCTTTGCCTTATCCCGTTTCCAGGCACCGGCGATGTTTTATTGGCTCCCACAATGATAAGCCACCCGTTGGCATATGTTGCACCTACCACCCGACAGGTAGTGACCATGCTGCTCCTGCGGTGGAGGTCAGCACCAATGGTGACGGGGCACCAGAGTTGGGTCCGGCCATGACCTCGCCGGATCTTGGGGCGAACAACGGAGGTGGAGGACCTGGAGCTCCGGACGTGGTGCAACTAAAGCACGGGGAGGCGAAGCATGTGGGAGCAGAGGCGAGGTAGAGGCGCCAGGCTCCGATGACAGGATGGACGATGGCGACGGGGACAACACGGGACGCTGGAACGAAGAGCGGGCGTCGCTCGGCGGTAGGGCCGGCGCTGGACGTGGCTGCCGGAGGGGGATCAGGCGCGAGCGTCGGAGACGGGTGCTCGCGGCCGAAGGGGATCACGTAGCGGCGCGATGGAAGGAGGGTCACGGATCGAGAGGCGCGGGCGCTCTCCTGGTGCTTGATACGTGTGTGGTGGCGGCGCCGAGGAAAAAGGACGGGAGGAGGAGGGAACGAGAGATGGAGAGGGTGGTTGTGATTGGCTAGGGTGAGCAGTGGGCTGCGGGACTCCTTGGCCAGTGAGGCCGGCCCATCAGAGAGGGTTAGGTAGGCTGGGCTAGCTGCGTAAATGGGTCGGTCTAGATGGACAGACCCAAGAGGTTGGCTGGGCTGGCTCTCTTCTCTCTCCCTCTAATTCTCTTTTACTTCTTTATTTCCTGATTTAACAAATAAACCGAGGAATAAGAAATGTAGAGAGAGATAGGAGAAGAATTTGAGCAGGGCGCCAATTTTCTTGGACTCATAAAAATGAGCTTGATCCAAGAAAAATACATTTGGCACCGTTTGGAAGGATTGCATTCGAACACATTTGAATGTGATTCAAATGAGTTTGAATTAGGAAAACATTTTTGGAGAGTCCAAAAATGTTCGGAATATTGGTGGAGCTTCGGAAAATGGAGAAAGGATAAAAGCAAAGTTTGGGGACCAAACTCGAAGCGAGAAAAGGCATGTGATTATTTGCAAGTGTGTTCATGGGTAAATTCAAAAGAATGGAAATATTTATAATAGCTCCCTAATAACGGGAGGATATGTTATAAAGAGAATCACCAAGTGAATTCCCTCGGTTTAAATAGATCAAAGATCCATGCCATTTATTTAGATGAGATGCAAAAGATTTATGACATGATGACATGATGCAAAGCAAACATGAAAGGAGCAAGCAAAAAATAAAACACACAGAGAAACCCAGGAACCCTGGAAGGCAACTGAAGCTCCGGTCTTGGGGCGTTACAACACTCCACCACTACGAGAGGATCTCGTCCCGAGATCTAGGATGGCACCGTAGGGAAAAGGAAGAGGAAGAGAAGAAGTAAAACTAAGTTTGCTTCTTTGACAAACGAGTGAAACCAAAGAACCTTGGAAAGGTTGAACAAATTGAAATAAATAATTCAATGAAGTAGAACAAAGTTGAAAGCACTCCGGTAGAGAAAAGTTTCAAGGAAGAACAAATTCGGACAGCACTCCGGTTGAAACGGAAGGCAAAAACTTGCTAAAATGAAAAGAACTTGAGCAAAATGGCACAACACTCCAGTTTAATGGATAAGCACGAAAAAACAAGGTCCTGACAAGAACAAGAAGAAGGGTTGAAGAGAGCAACAACACAATGCCTCCGGAACGGAATAATAGAAGATGGATAATTGAAATAAAAGGATGGAGAAGAAAATGCCAAGTTGTGCCACAATTGAGCTTGAAAAGGCATCCTTAGGAGAATGGTCGAACGGAGTTGTTGGAACACCAACAACGGAAGGACAAGCTTGAAGTGGGCTTATAGAAGGCATCTCAACATTGTGAGGTGAGAACTTGCCACTCACGGAAAAGATATGATTGGATTTATAAGACAAGGGGACGAGAAACTATTTCACCGGAAAGGATAAATGAAGAAATTGGATCATTTATAAGCACCATAGATAGCAACAATCCTTAGGGAAAGCTTTAGGTGAAATATAACCCAAGGTAACTCCAATGACGAGATTGATGGATTTAAAATACCTCATTCTTAATAACATGTGAATCATGAAACATGAACTCAAATTATCAAGAATGACATAATACCACCTCCAAAGATACGGTAGAAAGAAATTGCACTCCGGATTGCAAGATGAAGAAATACTTGAGCTCCCTAGAAATGAATCTCGATGAAAACTTCGAGAAGGAAATAAATCCTTGATGAACCAACATGTAGAGCCTCCATGAAGAACTCCGGTAATAAAAGAATGATCAAACGAGAGGAAAGAGAAGTTGAAAACACAAGGTGAAACCTTGCAATGATTTAGATGAATCTTCGTGGTGGCATACTTGAAAGAGCTTGGAACTCCGGGAAAAGAAAGGAATAAAGCATCTCAAACCAAGAATGTGATATGATGAACCACTCCGAAAAGAAGATATTAGAATGCTTGGATGAAACAAGAATAAGAATTATGTTATGCGTATCCTCACCAATTAAATTGATGAAAATCAAGGGAATTGGCATACTACTTATTCTCGTAGAAAGGATTAAGCAAGATATAGCACAAACTTGGGAATGTCTTCGACAAATCCACCGATAGGATTGAAAACAACAAATGAATTGATATGATAACAAGGTAAGAAGAATCTTGAACGAACCACCGGAATACTTGAAAAAGAATGAATAAAAGATAATGAATCATCGGGAAGAATTTTCAAATGAACGAAGATGCTCGAGAGAATCTAGATACATGAGAACGAAGGGATCACGAACTGATTAGAGATCACTTGAACGAAGCACCGGTAATATTTAGAGTATGAGAGTTGAAAGCTGGGATGAATAAATCTTAGATGGTGGGCTCCGGATAATCAAACTGAAAAGACTCCTGAATTACTCTGGATGGGTGAAAAGAAATTCTCACAACCGAAACAATTATGGGAGAATGGCAGAGAATGGGGCAAGATTGAAAAGAAACTCTTCTTCGGCCTTCAAAATCTGAGAATGACGATGAGAAACACCACCAAATTGTTGAGACACTCCGGAATGATTAAAAGATGAGAGGTTGAGCCAACGATGAAAAGAATTTGAAAGAATTTGGAGAAAACATATGAGTGATGATGAATCATTCTTACGTCCAACTTTGAAAAAAAAATTGAGGATAGCTCCGGGAAAATAAGAAGAGTCAGGTAAGATCCTGGAAAAAGACCTGTGGGTTAGGGCCCACTCAAAAGAAACACCATTGAAATGATTTAAAAGATAAGTTGCACTGGTTGAATTAAATGACATGAATGAGATAACAATCTCGAAAGAGCTTGAAAGGATCTTGAATGACAAGACGAGCCTTTTGAGAAAACTTGAGCACGCTGGAACAAATGAATAGAGAGAAGTGAATTATTATGAAGTGCACCAGTATGAGAAGGCATTGAAATGAGGAAAAGGATATGACCAACAAAGCTTGAATTGGTTCCACCGGAGAAGAAAACGAGTGAAGAGTGACGAACTAGAAGAACATCTTCATGGAAAACACCGGGTAAGAATATTGACGGAAAAGAATGGAGAGACTTCACATCAATAAGATGGATACTTGATCAATAATTCTGAATCCTTCAAGAAAACAAGGGTGGGAGGGTGGGAAAACACCGTTGAGAACGAAACGAACACCGTTGAGAAGAAATGATAATTGATCTTGCTGATGTTGAAATGATCGGATCCACTTGAAGAGAGACACACCGGTGAAAAGGATTGACAAGACAATCTTGATGATCAAGAAGGATTGGTATCCACATCGGAGTATGAGAACACCATTTGGGAAAGGTATGGAATCAACACTTGACATTGAAGCAACTTGAATACCACAACTCAAAACAAAAACAAGGGTTGGCTTGCAGAATAAGCCGGAACAAACATATGATAGAGATTTCATCCGAAGTTTTCGTGGTGGGGCCTACACGGGCTCGATCGTACAGCACCATCATGTACAAGGCAGTGCACATGACATACGAAGCGTCCCCGAGTCGGCATAGCCAAGGACTCTTTAAGACACAACGAGACCACTGTAAAACCGACCGTGAATAGGCGGACCACTAGACGTCGAACCCCAATTTCATATCATACATCTGTCGGAAAGATATCCTAAGAGCTACTTGAATTCCCACTTATAAACTCCTGAAATTTTCCCAGTTATGCAATCATGTGTTGGGGGTACAGGGGAAGCATAATATCTCACCCAAAACTAGCAAATCCTACATCCAGCTGTATCCATCCTTCAACACATAACCAAGAAACCTTCGGAAATCATCTACCTGAACCTTCGGAAAGCATCCATTATACGAGTTATGGCAATACTCCCGAACTCCCGCCCCAGTACTGGGTGGCGTCGAGGTTATCTCACCAACAACTGCATAAAAGAGATTTTCGATGTCGGTGTACTAAACTCAGGTATTCCAGAACTGCAACGATAAAATTGTGACGACAACACCTCGGAGCTCAACTCCCCGGGACACTACCACAAAACCCCTGACAGGAGGCACCAAGACAATGTTCTCGTCACAAAACCGTCGGAACAATTCCAAGATACCCGCGTGAACCTAAATTTTTTTTAGTGAAATTTGAGAAGAGAAGAGTCAAAACTCTACGTCAGGATGCCTTACCAGAGCGATGAAGGGACTGGGGAGTAAAAAGAATTCCTAAACTCTCCGATATATAATTCCTAAATGACTCAAAACATTTTATCTAGACTCAACAACGGCTGCTAAAAACGATCAAGCAGTGGGGCTCCTAAGGTCGGGGAAGGCTCTGATTACCAACTTGTAACACCCTCGATGCGGCTATATCTCCCACGTGTCGAAGCACGACTTAGAGGCATAATCGCATTGAAAGCAATGTCGCAAGTGAGCTAATCTTCACACAACCCATGTAATACAATAGGGGAAAAAGATACATAGTTGGCTTACAATCGCCACTTCACACAATTACAAGAATAAAGCATTACAACATCCAAATACAATCAAGGTCCGACTACTGAACCAAAATAAAAGAAGAACCCCAAATGCGACACGGTCCCCGATCGACCCCAACTGGGCTCCACTACTGAACAACTAGAACGAAACAACACAAATGGACAAGATCTTCAACGAGCTCCTCCTGAGCTGGGTTGTGTCATATGCACGGACTCATTGGCACCTGCAAGCTGGTTTTGGAAGTATCTGTGAGTCACGGGGACTCAGCAATCTCGCACCCTCGCGATCAAGACTATTTAAGCTTATGGGTAAGGTAAAGGTATGAGGGGGAGTTGCAGCAAGCGACTAGCATATATGGTGGCTAACATACGCAAATGAGAGCGAGAAGAGAAGGCAAAGCATGGTCGATAACAGTATGATCAAGAAGTGATCCTGGACTACCTACGTCAAGCATAACTCCAACAACCGTGTTCACTTCCCAGACTCCGTCGGAAAGAGACCATCATGGTTGCACACGCGGTTGATGCATTTTAATTAACGTCAACTTTAGGTTTTCTACAACCGGACGTTAACAAATTCCATCTGCCCATAACCGTGGGCACGGCTTTCGAAAGTTCAAATCCCTGCAGGGGTGTCCCAACTTAGCCCATCACAAGCTCTCACGGTCAATGAAGGAATAGACCTCCTCCCGAGACATTCCGATCAGACTCGGTATCCCGGTACTCCAAGACATCCTCGACAATGGTAAAACAAATCCAGCAAGACCACCCGATGCGCCGACATCCCGATAGGAGCTGCCCATATCTCGTTCTCAGGGCACACCGGATAAGCTAAGCGTACGGGAGCCAATGTAACCCAAGTTGCCGAGGGACGGCCCCGCACGGTGCTCTGGGTTGGACCAACACTTAGACAAGCACTGGCCCGGGGGGTTAAAATAAGATGACCCTCGGGATGCGTGACTCCCATGGGAAAAAAGGCTAGGTGGCGAATGGTAAAACCAAGGTTGGGCCTTGCCAGAGGAGTTTTATTTAAAGCGAACTGTCAAGGGGTTCCCATTATAACCCAACCACGTAACGAACGCAAAATCTGGGAACATAACACCGATATGACGGAAACTAGGGCGGCAAGAGTGGAACAAAACACCAGGCATAAGGCCGAGCCTTCCACCCTTTACCAAGTATATAGATGCATTAATTAAATAAGATATATTGTGATATCCCAACAAGTAAACATGTTCCAATGAGGAATAAGATCTCCATGTTCCAACAAGGAACAAACTTCAATCTTCACCTGCAACTAACAACGCTATAAGAGGGGCTGAGCAAAGCGGTAACATAGCCAATCAACGGTTTGCTAGGACCAGGTGGGTTAGCGGCTTGGTTCAACAATATGGGAGGAATGATAAGCAAGTGGTAGGTACCGCAGCATAGGTATAGCAAAAGAGCGAGCATCTAGCAAAGCAAAGATAGTAGTGATTTCGAGGGTATGATCATCTTGCCTGAAATACCGCAAGGAAGAAGAACGAGTCCATGAATAAGACAAGCGGACGTAGTCGAATGAATCCTCACAACACGACGTTATCGGAACCAACCCGAAGAAGCAACACCGGAAAAAAACACACAACATAGTAAACAACCAACACATCAACATGGCATGATGCACAATTGAGTATGATGCATGTCCGGTTTAATGAAGTATGGCATGGCAAATTGCACAAACAATCCTACAAATTAAGTGGAGCTCAATATGCAACGGAGTTGCATATTGAAGAAAACACCACATGACTTATTTAGATGGATCTTCTTTATGTGCCCAACAATATTAAATGTTGTTAACCATGGCAAGAGGTGAAGCAAAGTAAACTACACAATCTAAGCAATTTAAATGGGGCCGGAACCATCAAACAACAATTCCGGTAAATCCTCATATGCATTTAGTAATTTGGTGCAACAACAATTTTAAACATTTAAATGTTATTATCATGATGCGAATGACATGAGCAAGTTTTATGCAATCTTTATGAATAAGTTGATAAGAGTATTATGAAGCATTTGTCACCGTGGTGGAAAGGAAAGGGGTGCCACGGTGACAAATACAAAAATGATGCCACGGCAACATATCAGTTATCAGGTAGCCCATGGGGATACCGGTGCAAAAAGAAGTGACGGTAGCGTGCAAAAGATGGTGGGGTGATCCCGGTAACCGGGTTCCCACAGGTCGACGGTGGTGCCAAGCGAGGGAAACAACTAACGTTCACGGGAAGATACAACATCCAAACATGCATTCGTTCACGGGCAGTCGACTCGGGGTTATACCTTTGAAGCGTGCGTTTCGGAGCGCATCGGTTTGTAGAGGAAGTAGTTATTCTCACATGCTCTAGAATCGACGGAAGAGGCTCTCACGATCTCGGCGACGGTAGTTGTACATGTAGGTGGTAGACGAACTTGACGGTCCTCGTTGACCTAGTACTTGGCGTTATTTCCGGTTCGGTGATCGTTTTAGGCGTCGGGCGTCGAGGTACTCCACTGTCAACATCACACGGGTGCACAGAGGCAAAAACTTGTGGCACTGCACCTAAATAGATGCGAAAAGGGAAAGATGCCGGGTTGAGACAGAAGACCGGCGACGCGGCTGCGGGCACCGGGAGGCATGGCTCCAACGGGCAGGGCTGGAGACGAGGCAACTGTCAAGGAGGAGTTGGGCGGAGCAGCACCAAGGCTGCAGCGGAGCTCTAAGCTCGGTTCCATGGCGGCAGCTGCAGGCGAAAAGGACCCACACCGACGTGGTCAATGCGGGCTCGCGCAGCCTCCTGCGGGACCTGGAGAACAACACAGAAGCAGGGCAATGACCACGCTGCTCCTGCGGTGGAGGTCAGCACCAATGGGGACGGGGCACCGGAGTTGGGTCCGGCCATGACCTCGCCGGATCTTGGGGCGAACAACGGAGGTGGAGGACTTGGAGCTCTGGACGTCGGTGCAACTAGAGCATGGGGAGGCGAAGCATGCGGGAGCAGAGGCGAGGTAGAGGCGTCGGGCTCCGGTGACAGGACGGACGATGGCGACGGGGACAGCGCGGGACGCTGGACCGTAGAGCGGGCGTCGCTCGGCGACAGGGCCGACGCTGGATGTAGCTGCCGGAGGGGGATCGGGCGCGAGCGTCGGAGATGGGTGCTCGCGGCCGGAGGGGATCAGGTAGGGGCGCGATGGAAGGAGGGTCATGGATCGGGAGGCGCGGGCGCTCTCCTGGTGCTTGATACGTGTGTGGTGGCAGCGCCGAGGAAAAAGGATGGGAGGAGGAGGGAACGAGAGATGGAGAGGGTGGTTGCGATCGGCTAGGGTTAGCAGTGGGCTGCGGGACTCCTTGGCCAGGGAGGCCGACCCATCAGAGAGGGTTAGGTAGGCTGGGCTAGCTGCGCAAATGGGTCGGTCTAGATGGACAAACCCAAGAGGTTGGCTGGGCTGGCTCTCTTCTCTCTCCCTCTAATTCTCTTTTACTTCTTTATTTCCTGATTTAACAAATAAACCGAGGAATAAGAAATGTAGAGAGAGATAGGAGAAGAATTTGAGCAGGGCGCCAATTTTCTTGGACTCATAAAAATGAGCTTGATCCAAGAAAAATACATTTGGCACCGTTTGGAAGGATTGCATTCGAACACATTTGAATGTGATTCAAATGAGTTTGAATTAGGAAAAAAAATTGGAGAGTCCAAAAATGTTCGGAATATTGGTGGAGCTCCGGAAAATGGAGAAAGGATAAAAGCAAAGTTTGGGGACCAAACTCGATGCGAGAAAAGGCATGTGATTATTTGCAAGTGTGTTCATGAGTAAATTAAAAAGAATGGAAATATTTATAATAGCTCCCTAATAACGGGAGGATATGTTATAAAGAGAATCACCAAGTGAATTCCCTCGGTTTAAATAGATCAATGATCCATGCCATTTATTTAGATGAGATGCAAAAGATTTATGACATGATGACATGATGCAAAGTAAACATGAAAGGAGCAAGCAAAAAATAAAACACACAGAGAAACCCGGGAACCCTGGAAGGCAACTGAAGCTCCGGTCTTGGGGCGTTACACTCCGGTTGTGGTGAAGGGCTGCAAACCTCCTTTATGGCCTTTCGCAGTTCCTGCCGTAAATTGGCAAGGTGAATACTTACAACGAAAAACGCGGGAAGATGGAAGTAAGGGGATATAGCTTACCCATCTTGGAGGATTGTACATGGAGAATCCATCCCATGGCTTGATGCGGGTGAACTCCTCCTCCTCTCCCTTGAACAGTTCAGACAACATTTTGGCTAATGCGGCAGCATCGCCCGGACCCTTACGCCCGTAGCGGGTGGCGTCATCCTCCCCGTTGAAACACCATAAGGGATGCCCACGATATTGAAGTGGTTGCACTCCCCGCATTATGCAAATCGACATAACTTCGGTTATTGTCAAACATGACCGAGCCAGTGCCTTAATCCAGTTCATCAGATAAAGGACTTCTCTGTCGTGTTCCACTTGGGGGCTCCGCGGGCGCCAACTTCGGCACTTCTTCAGAGGAGCATTGTCGAACTCAGGAAGACCCCGCCGAACAGGGTCCAGAAGGGGAACGTCCTCCATATAAAACCATTCTAAAGGTCAGTCTTCGGACGGCTTCTTCGGGGTACCGGACAGATATCCGGTATCGGCGATGCACCATACTTCGGCTCCGCCCACTTGATAAAGTGATTCCCTCTGTGTGCGAGGGACAAGGCAAAATAGCCTTTTCCATAGCTCGAAGTGAGCCTCGCAGCCCAGGAACAACTCGCAGAGAGCAACATAGCCGGTGATGTTTAGGACGGAGGCAGGGGTGAGATTGTGTAGTTGGAGGCCGTAGAACTCCAGGAGCCCGCGGAGGAACGGATGAATTGGAAATCCGAGTCCCCTTAGTAAGTAAGGAACAAGGCAAACCCGTTCCCCCATGGAGGGACAGGGAAAGTTCTCCGCTTGCTCCCCGCCATTGTAGGTGGCGAGCCTGGCTTGAATGGGCACCATGTATGCCGGAGGAAGAAATCCTTTGGTCTGTAGTTCGACCAATCGACTATGTGGAACTAAACACCTCTCCCAATCACCAAGCTTAGGGATACGGGGGCAGGAGGAGGAGCTGCGGAGGTTGGCCATGCTAGAATGGATCTTTCCGAAACGTGCTCTGATGGATTCTCGCTGAGGGGAGGATGGCGTGGATCGGATCTAAGAATCCCAATCCCTTTAATAGACAATTTATTTATCTGGCTAGGGGGTGAATGTAAAAATTCCCTAGCGCCTCGTATTCGTTCGAGAAATTGCCCTTATTGGGCGCAGAAGCCAAGAGGATCAACATTTATGGGGCCGGATACTATTTACAAACACTTGGAAATTGGAGAAGAACCCGCCTTGCAATGCTGAAGACAACACTGCGCGCCGGACTCATCATCATTGAAGCCTGGTTCGGGGGCTACCGAGGGAGTCCTGGATTAGGGGGTCTCCGGATAGACGGACTATATCTTCCGGCCGGACTGTTGGACTATGAAGATACAAGATTAAAGACTTCATCTCGTGTCCGGATGGGACTCTACTTGGCGTGGAAGGCAAGCTAGGCAATACGGATATGTATATCTCCTCCTTTGTAACCGACCTTGTGTAACCCTAGCCCCTCCGGTGTCTATATAAACCGAAGGGTTTTAGTCCGTAGGACAACATACAATCATACCATAGGCTAGCTTCTAGGGTTTAGCCTCTTCGATCTCGTGGTAGATCTAGTCTTGTACTACCCATATCATCAATATTAATCAAGCAGGACGTAGGTTTTACCTCCATCAAGAGGTCCCAAACCTGGGAAAAACATTGTGTCCCCTGCCTCCTGTTACCATCCGCCTTAGACGCACAGTTCAGGACCCCCTACCCGAGATCCGCCGGTTTTGGCACCGATAGGAACTAACTCGGACTGACGCTGTTTTCAGCAGAATTGCCATGGTGTTATTTATGTGCAGAAACAAAAGTTCTCGAATGACCTAAAACTTCACAGAACAACTTTTCGGAAATAATAAAAAATCCTTAAAAAAGATGAAGGCCAGGGGCCCACCACCTGTCCACGAGGGTGGGGGCGCGCCCCCTACCTCGTGGGCCCCCTGGAGCTCCTCCGACCTCAACTCCAACTCTATATATTTGGTTTCGTGGAGAAAAAAACAGAGAGAAGAATTCATCACGTTTTACGATACGGAGCTGCCGCCAAGCCCTAAAACCTCTCGGGAGGGCTGATCTGGAGTCCGTTCGGGGCTCCGGAGAGGGGAATCTGTCGCCATCGTCATCATCAACCATCCTCCATCACCAATTTCATGATGCTCACCGCCGTGTGTGAGTAATTCCATCGCAGGCTTGCTGGGCGGTGATGGGTTGTATGAGATCTATCATATAATCGAGTTAGTTTTATTAGGGTTTGATCCCTAGTATCCACTATGTTCTGAGATTGATGTTGCTATGACTTTGCTATGCTTAATGCTTGTCACTAGGGCCCGAGTGCCATGATTTCAGATCTGAACCTATTATGTTTTCATCAATATATGAGAGTTCTTGATCCTATCTTGCAAGTCTATAGTCACCTATTATGTGTTATGATCCGTTAACCCCGAAGTGACAATAATCGGGATACTTACCGGTGATGACCGTAGTTTGAGGGTTTCATGTATTCACTATGTGTTAATGCTTTGGTCCGGTACTCTATTAAAAGGAGGCCTTAATACCCCTTAGTTTCCGTTAGGACCCCGCTGCCACGGGAGGGTAGGACAAAAGATGTCATGCAAGTTCTTTTCCATATGCACATATGACTATATTCGGAATACATGCCTACATTACATTGATGAACTGGAGCTAGTTCTGTGTCACCCTAGGTTATGATTGTTACATGATGAACCGCATCTGGCATAATTCTCCATCACCGTTCCATTGCCTATGAGATTTCCATATATTGTTCTTCGCTTATTTACTTTTCTATTGCTATTGCTATCGTCATTACAAAATACCAAAAACATTACTTTTGCTATAGTTAACTTTTGTTACGATTACCACTACTATCATATTACTTTGCTACTAAACACTTTGCTGCAGATATTAAGTTTCCAGGTGTGGTTGAATTGACAACTCAGCTGCTAATACTTGAGAATATTCTTTGGCTCCCCTTGTGTCGAATCAATAAATTTGGGTTGAATACTCTACCCTCAAGAACTGTTGCGATCCCCTATACTTGTGGGTTATCAAGACTATTTTCCGGCGCCGTTGCCGAGGAGCATAGCTCTATTCTTTGAGTCACTTGGGATTTATATCTGCTTATCATTATGAAGAACTTGAAAGTTCCAAGAACTAAGATTTATCCCTCAACTACGAGGGGAGGTAAGGAACTGCCATCTAGCTCTGCACTTGATTCACCTTCTATTTTGAGTAAGCTTACGACACCTAAACCTGCTTCTGCTATTCGTTCTGATATGTCGCATGTTATTGATGATGCCACTTCTTCTATACCTGATACTTATGATGAAACTACTTCTATGCTTGATACTACTGTGGCACTTGGTGAATTTCTTGATGAACGACTTGCTAGGGCTAGAGAGAATGAAAATATTGAATCTGATAATATTGATGAAAGTGATGATGAAGACTCACTTGTTATTCCTGAGGGTTATGTTTTTGATAAAGAAGCTTCTTTAGCTCTTTTAGCTTGCAAAGATAGATACGAGCTCAAGAGGTTATTAGCTAAATGGAAGCAGCAATCTCTTAATGCTAGAATGAAACCTGACCCTGCTTTTGCTACTTCACCTATCTTTGTTACTGATAAGGATTATGAATTCTCTGTTGATCCTGATATAATTACTTTGGTTGAATCTGATCCTTTTCATGGCTATGAATCAGAAACGGTTGTGGCACATCTTACTAAATTAAATGATATAGCCACCCTGTTCACTACTGATGAGAGAACTCGTTACTTTTATATCCTTAAAATATTTCCGTTCTCATTAAAGGGTGATGCTAAGATATGGTTTAATTCTCTTGATCCTGGTTATGTGCGTAGTCCCCAGGATATGATTTATTACTTCTCTTCTAAATATGTCCCTACTCATAAGAAATAAGCTGCTTTAAGGGATATATATAATTTTGTGCAAATTGAAGAAGAGAGTCTCCCACAAGCTTGGGGGAGTCTTCTCAAGTTACTTAATGCTTTGCCTGATCATCCTCCTAAGAAAAATGAAATACTTGATATCTTTTATAATGGACTAACCAATGCTTCCAGAGATTACCTGGATAGTTGTGCTGGTTCTGTTTTCAGGGAAAGAACACCGGATGAAGCTGAAATTCTATTGAATAATATATTGACAAATGAAAATAATTGGACACTTCCTTAGCCATCTCTGGAGCCAACTCCTGAGCCTATTCCTAAACCAACTCCGAAGAAAAGAGGTATTCTATTTCTCAGTCCTGAAGATATGCAAGAGGCAAAGAAATCTATGAAAGAAAAAGGTATTATAGCTGACGATGTTAAGAATTTACCTCCTATTGCAGAAATAACGGTCTTAATTTACTGCGTGTTGAAGAAACATATGATCTTGATAACCTGACACAGGTAATAAAGGTAAATTCTCTCTATAGATATGATAAAGCCGAAATCCCATTTACTAAGTTTGCTAGCCCATGCTTAGATGAATTTGATAAAGTTATGGTTAAGCAAGAAGATTTTAATGCTTATTTTGGTAGACAATTGAAATAAAATTCAAATATGCTTGAACACTTGGGTGATTATATGGCTAATGTCAAAGGTGAACTTAAACTTATTAGTAAACATGCTTCTATGGTTACCACTAAAGTAGAACAAGTACTTGAGGCTCAAAATGATTTGCTCAATGAATTGAATAGTAAGAATAATAGCTCCCTTTGGATCAACAAAACCTTCCGGTTGCATCATATACAAATCTTCTTCCAGAAATCCATTCAGGAATGCAGCCTTGACATCCATTTGCCAAATTTCATAATCATAAAATGCGGCAATTTCTAACATGATTCGGACAGACTTAAGCATCGGTACGGGTGAGAAGGTCTCATCGTAGTCAACCACTTGAACTTGTCGAAAACCTTTTGCGACAAGTCGAGCTTTGTAGACAGTAACATTACCGTCAGCGTTAGTCTTCTTCTTAAAGATCCAATTATTCTCAATTGCTTGCCGATCAACGGGCAAGTCAACCAAAGTCCATACTTTGTTCTCATACATGGATCCCATCTCAGATTTCATGGCTTCAAGCCATTTTGCGGAATCTGGGCTCACCATCGCTTCTTCATAGTTCGTAGGTTCATCATGATCTAGTAGCATGATTTCCAGAACAGGATTACCATACCACTCTGGCGCGGATCTCACTCTAGTTGATCTACGAGGTTCAGTAGTATCTTGTCCTGAAGTTTCATGATCATTATCATTAGCTTCCTCACTAATTGGTGTAGGTGTCGCAGAAATAGGTTTCTATGATGTACTGCTTTCCAATAAGGGAGCAGGTACAGTTACCTCGTCAAGTTCTACTTTCCTCCCACTCACTTCTTTCGAGAGAAACTCCTTCTCTAGAAAGGATCCATTCTTAGCAACGAATGTCTTGCCTTCGGATCTGTGATAGAAGTTGTACCCAACAGTCTCCTTTGGGTATCCTATGAAGACACATTTCTCCGATTTGGGTTCGAGCTTATCAGGTTGAAGCTTTTTCACATAAGCATCGCAGCCCCAAACTTTAAGAAACGACAACTTTGGTTTCTTGCCAAACCATAGTTCATAAGGTATCGTCTCAACGTATTTTGATGGTTCCCTATTTAACGTGAATGTGGCCATCTCTAAAGCATAACCCCAAAACGATAGTGGTAAATCAGTAAGAGACATCATAGATCGCACCATATCTAGTAAAGTACGATTACGACATTCGGACACACCATTACGCTGTGGTGTTCCGGGTGGCGTGAGTTGCAAAACTATTCCGCATTGTTTCAAATGTATACCAAACTCGTAACTCAAATATTCTCCTCCACGATCAGATCATAGAAACTTTATTTTCTTGTTACGATGATTTTCAACTTCACTCTGAAATTCTTTAAATTTTCAAATGTTTCAGACTTATGTTTCATTAAGTAGATATACCCATATCTACTTTAGTCATCTGTGAAGGTGAGAAAATAAGGATATCCGCCATGAGGCTCAATATTCATCGGACCACATACATCTGTATGTATGATTTCCAACAAATCTGTTGCTCTCTCCATAGTACCGGAGAACGGTGTTTTAGTCATTTTGCCCATGAGGCATGGTTCGCAAGTACCAAGTGATTCATAATCAAGTGGTTCCAAAAGTCCATCAGTATGGAGTTTCTTCATGTGCTTTATACCGATATGACCTAAACGGCAGTGCCACAAATAAGTTGCACTATCATTATCAACTCTGCATCTTTTGGCTTCAACATTATGAATATGTGTGTTACTACTATCGAGATTCATCAAAAATAGACCACTCTTCAAAGGTGCATGACCATAAAAGATATTACTCATATAAATAGAACAACCATTATTCTCTGATTTAAATGAATAACCGTCTCACATTAAACAAGATCTAGATATAATGTTCATGCTCAACGCTGGGACCAAATAAAAATTATTTAGGTCTAATACTAATCCCGAAGGTAGATGTAGAGGTAGCATGCTGACCGCGATCACATCGACTTTGGAACCATTTCCCACGCGCATCGTCACCTCGTCCTTTGCTAGTGTTCGCTTAATCCGTAGTCCCTGTTTCGAGTTGCAAATATTAGCAACAGAACCAGTATCAAATACCCAGGTGCTACTGCGAGCTCTAGTAAGGTACACATCAATAACATGTATATCACATATACCTTTGTTTCACCTTGCCATCCTTCTTATCCGCCAAACATTTGGGGCAGTTCCGCTTCCAGTGACCAGTCTGCTTGCAGTAGAAGCACTCACTTTCAGGCTTAGGTCCAGACTTGGGTTTCTTCTCTTGAGCAGCAACTTGCTTGCTGTTCTTCTTGAAGTTCCCCTTCTTCTTCCCTTTGCCCTTTTTCTTGAAACTAGTGGTCTTGTTGACCATCAACACTTGATGCTCCTTTTTGATTTCTACCTCCGCAGCTTTCAGCATTGCGAAGAGCTCGGGAATAGTCTTATTCATCCCTTGCATATTATAGTTCATCACGAAGCTCTTGTAGCTTGGTGGCAGTGATTGGAGAATTCTGTCAATGACGCAATCATCTGGAAGATTAACTCCCATCTGAATCAAGTGATTATTATACCCAGACATTTTGAGTATATGTTCACTGACAGAACTGTTCTCCTCCATCTTGCAGCTATAGAACTTATTGGAGACTTCATATCTCTCAATCCGGGCATTTGCTTGAAATATTAACTTCAACTCCTGGAACATCTCATATGCTCCATGACGTTCAAAACGTCGTTGAAGTCCCGATTCTAAGCCGTAAAGCATGGCACACTGAACTATCGAGTAGTCATCAGCTTTGCTCTGCCAGACGTTCATAACATCTGGTGTTGCTCCAGCAGCAGACCTGGCACCCAGCGGTGCTTCCAGGACGTAATTCTTCTATGCAGCAATGAGGATAATCCTCAAGTTACGGACCCAGTCCGTGTAATTTCTACCATCATCTTTCAACTTTGCTTTCTCAAGGAACGCATTAAAATTCAACGGAACAACAGCACGGGCCATCTATCTACAATCAAACATACATAAGCAAGATACTATCAGGTACTAAGTTCATGATAAATTTAAGTTCAATTAATCAAATTACTTAAAGAACTCCCACTTAGATAGACATCCCTCTAATCCTCTAAGTGATCATGTGATCCAAATCAACTAAACCATAACCGATCATCACGTGAAATGGAGTAGCTTTCAATGGTGAACATCGCTATGTTGATCATATCTACTATACGATTCACGCTCGATCTTTCGATCTCAGTGTTCCGAGGCCATATCTGCATATGCTAGGCTCATCAAGTTTAACCTGAGTATTCTGCGTGTGCAAAACTGGCTTGCACCCGTTGTAGATGGACGTAGAGCTTATCACACCCGATCATCACGTGGTGTCTGGGCACGACGAACTTTGGCAACGGTGCATACTCAGGGAGAACACTTTTATCTTGATAATTTAGTGAGAGATCATCTTATAATGCTACCATCAATCAAAGCAAGATAAGATGCATAAAAGATAAACATCATATGCAATCAATATAAGTGATATGATATGGCCATCATCATCGTGTGCCTGTGATCTCCATCTCCGAAGCACCATCATGATCACCATCGTCACCGGCGCGACACCTTGATCTCCATCGTAGCATCATTGTCGTCTCGCCAATCTTATGTTTCCACGACTATCGTTACCGCTTAGTGATAAAGTAAAGCATTACAGCGCGATTGCATTGCATACAATAAAGCGACAACCATATGGCTCCAGCCAGTTGCCGATAACTCGGTTACAAAACATGATCATCTCATACAATAAAATTTAGCATCATGTCTTGACCATATCACATCACAACATGCCCTGCAAAAACAAGTTAGACGTCCTCTACTTTGTTGTTGCAAGTTTTACGTGGGTGCTACGGGCTTAAGCAAGAACCAATCTTACCTACGCATCAAAACCACAATGATAGTTTGTCAAGTTGGTGATGCTTTAATCTTCGCAAGGACCGGGCGTAGCCACACTCGGTTCAACTAAAGTTGGAGAAACCGTCACCCGCAAGCCACCTATGTGCAAAGCACGTCGGGAGAACCGGTCTCGCGTAAGCGTACGCGTAATGTCGGTCCGGGTCGCTTCGTCCAACAATACCGCCGAACCAAAGTATGACATGCTGGTAAGCAGTATGACTTATATCACCCACAACTCACTTGTGTTCTACTCGTGCATATAACATCAGCACATAAAACCTAGGCTCGGATGCCACTGTTGGGGAACGTAGTAATTTCAAAAAATTTCCTACGCACACGCAAGATCATGGTGATGCATAGCAACGAGAGGGGAGAGTGTGATCTACGTACCCTTGTAGATTGACAACGGAAGCGTTTGGTTGATGTAGTCATACGTCTCCACGGCCCGACCGATCAAGCACCGAAACTATGGCACCTCCGAGTTCTAGCACACGTTCAGCTTGATGACGATCCCCAGACTCCGATCCAGCAAAGTGTCGGGGAAGAGTTCCGTCAGCACGACGGCGTGGTGACGATCTTGATGTACTACTATCGCAGGACTTCGCTTAAGCACCGCTACAATATTATCGAGGACTATGGTGGAAGGGAGCACCGCACACGGCTAAGAATATGATCACGGGGATCAACTTCTGTGTCTCTGGGGTGCCCCTGCCTCCGTATATAAAGGTTCAAGAGGGGGAGGCCGGCCGGCCATCATAGGGCGCGCCGGGAGTAGGACTTCTCCCCCAATCCTAGTTGGAATAGGATTCGCGAGGTGGGAAAAGAGGGAGAGAGAAGAAGGGGGGCGCCGACCCCCTCTCTCCTTGTCCTATTCGGACTAGGGGGGAGGGGCGCGCGGCCCAGCCCTGGCCGCCTCTCCTCTTCTTCCACTAAGGCCCATATAGCTCCCAGGGGGTTCCGGTAACCTCCCGGTACTCCGGTAAAATCCCGATTTCACCCGGAACACTTCCGATATCCAAACATAGGCTTCCAATATATTAATCTTTATGTCTCGACCATTTCGAGACTCCTCGTCATGTCCGTGATCTCACCCGGGACTCCGAAAAACCTTCGGTACATCAAAACGTATAAACTCATAACATAACTGTCATCGAAACCTTATGCATGCGGACCCTACGGGTTCGAGTACAATGTAGACATGACCGAGACACGTCTCCGGTCAATAACCAATAGCGGAACCTGGATGCTCATATTGGTTCCTACATATTCTACGAAGATCTTTTATCGGTCAGACCGCATAACAACATACGTTGTTCCCTTTGTCATCGGTATGTTACTTGCCCGAGATTCGATCGTCGGTATCCAATACCTAGTTCAATCTCGTTACCGGCAAGTCTCTTTACTCGTTCCGTAATACATCATCCTGCAACTAACTCATTAGTTGGAATTCTTGCAAGGCTTAAGTGATGTGCATTACCGAGAGGGCCCAGAGATACCTCTCTGATGATCGGAGTGACAAATCCCAATCTCGAAATATGTCAACCCAACATGTACCTTTGGAGACACCTGTAGAGTACCTTTATAATCACCCAGTTACATTGTGACGTTTGGTAGCACACAAAGTGTTCCTCCGGCACACGGGAGTTACATAATATCATAGTTATAAGTAAGGATGGCAATTTTATCCATGGACATGGATACCCATGGATATCCAACCCGAATGGATAGGGTTTGGATATGCTTTTGCGCCCATGGACAACGTCCAAACCTGACCCGATTACTCGTGGATAGGGCATGGACATAATCTTGGACCCATGGATATATCCAAACCCGGCCCGATCGTCTGACTTAATAAGCAATATTCTGCTACCCCTACCCATAGTCACATGTCCCACTATAATTTTATCCTTTATCTAAAAGATCCAAAAGAAATTACACAATCCCCACCGTAATATACTCCAACGCACCTTCTCATCCTATTATCTACACTAATTAAATGACTTGTCCGTGAGAATCGATGCCATCTCCTTGAGTTCCTCCTCTCATAGCCCTAGAGGTGGCCGCCGCTACCAGCCGCTACCCCCACGTAAGGTGGATCGCTGCAGCAGCCACTACTGGCCCGCGACAACCCAGCTCCATATCTCCTTGACCCCTCAGTCTTCGCTTTTCCAGACACGCATTGATCCATGGCCGCAGCAGTGAGACAATGCAAGGGCTATGACTGCACGGCAGGGAGTGAGCACGCCAATGCAGAGTGCACATTGTGCAATGAGTTATGTCTTATGTATAGGTCTTGATAGGACCCGATAGATATCCAATGGGTATGGATATCCATCGGATTTGGACATGGTCACCATTTTTCGCCCATGGATTTTTTCATGGATGGGTTGGGACTGCCTTGATGGATATGTATATGGATTTGATATTTTTCAACCCGATCCAAACCCGACCCATTGCCATCCTTAGTTATAGGAACATGTATAAGTCATGAAGAAAGCTATAGCAACATACTAAACGATCGGATGCTAAGCTAATGGAATGGGTCATGTCAATCAGATCATTCAACTAATGATGTGATCCCGTTAATCAAATGACAACTCTTTGTCCATGGTTAGGAAACATAACCATCTTTGATTAACGAGCTAGTCAAGTAGAGGCATACTAGTGACACTCTGTTTGTCTATGTATTCACACATGTATTATGTTTCCGGTTAATACAATTCTAGCATGAATAATAAACTTTTATCATGATATAAGGAAATAAATAATAACTTTATTATTGCCTCTAGGGCATATTTCCTTCAATGAGGGGTTTTCGGACTGGAACGCCGACTACAAAACCCGTGCGAGAAAGAAGATTGCGGAGGAGAAGAAGAGGAAGATGGAGGAGGAGCAGAGGAAGCGAGACTATGAACGCCTTCAAGGCCTAGAATCAGCGCACGCGGACTTGGCAGTCAAATTCCAGCGGCACAGGAGTAGATCGACTCACTTAGCCAGCAAAGGGGGTCTCAGCAGCTAGCGGATGATCCACCATTAGCTGAGAAGCAGCGTGGGTTCCGCCCCGGGCGACGCATTGCTGGATAGCTACCCAGTGGATGACATCATGGAGAACACTAACTGCGAGCTACACTTCAAAATGAAGAACATATCCATGAAGGTGGCGGACGCCCTTGCTTTTACAAATCCCCCCGAGGCAAACTTCCATTGTAACCCGATTCTAGCGGGCTATGCTCGTGTCTTGGTTGATGAGGTGGTGGACCAATATTCGGGGCTGGAGCTTGACATTCCTGGAGGTGATGATGAGCACACACTAGGAGAGGCCAACCATCGTATCATCCTATGGAGAAAGGATTGCATCATCTTTCGAAGGCCACCGACACCACGTCATCCGACTCCTTGTCGCAGTCCGCCACCGAGTCAGCAGACTCCCGCTCCTCCAAGTCCACCAACGCGTCAGGCCACTCCTCCTCCAAGTCTGGCACAGCTTCAGGCCACTCCTCCTCCTCCAAGTCCGGCAAAGCATCAGGCCACTCCTCCTCCAAGTCCGGCACAGCTTCAGGACACTCCTCCTCCAAGTCTGGCACAGCTTCAGGCCACTCCTCCTCCTCCAACTCAGCCACGTCAGCCGTCTTCGCCGCCTCAGCAATCATGGAAGAGAGCCGCCTCAGCTATGGTGCATAGCGGTACAAGTCGAGGTAGTACTGGAGGTATAGGCGGAGGCAAGCGATTTCAATATGGTCCAAGCCTCGCGCCTCTTCCGCAGAGGCCTTACGACAAGTCCGAGGAGGAAAACATAGCCATATAGAAGGCCGAGGTGGAAGCCCATTTTGCACCAAAGCCGCCACCGCTGCCAAGGGAGAAAGTGCCTATGGAAAAGATTGACCACTTCATTCGTATGGCTAGAGCACCTGCTCCCAAGCCTGTTGACACAGACTATGAGCACCACATCAAGAAGTTAAATCGAGCATGTCTATAGAAAGAGGCGAGCTCGAGCTCAAGCAAATCAGCTAGCAAAAGGAGCGATAAAACTGTTCCCCAGATGGGAGAATAGGCGGCGCAATCAATCCCCCCGCTTGTTGTGCCTACAACACAAGAGAGTAAGCGCGCCCAATATTATTGTGGGCAAACCATTAACGTTCCCAGGGTGGGCGATGTGGTAATAACCGAGGAGCATATTGCGCAGGCTGAATCGATCGGGATCACTGTTGGACAACTCCTCGATATCGAGCCCATGTCTCCGACTAGAGAGGAGGAAATAAAATGGAAATATGCCCGGGGCCAACCTTTGGTCGAGCCAGAGGAGGTCCATAAGCTCCCAACGAGAATGTATGAATTGCATCAATGGTACATGGACATTACCAAGATTTCCAATCGAGAGTCCCTCATGGTGAATGTCAACAAGGATCATTACTACCATGAGAAAGCTGTGACCGTTGAGTATTCATAACTATTTCAGCTATACAATCAAGACGCACTCGACAAATTGATCGTCAGTTGCTATTGTCTGTAAGTGATTTCTTTCTGTAATTTAAGTCTCAAGCTAGCTGCAGTGATCATTTTGATCAATCATTACCTGTAATTATCCTCACTATATTCTTTTCTTTGGTATTATGCAGGATGAAGATTTATGAAATGAAAAAAGGTGGACGCTATGGCATTGGGTTCGTTAACCCAAATACCATTAATGAATACACATGGAAAATAGATCCATATCATGAAAAAAGTGTAGAGGAAAGCAAGCTACAGTTCTTCAAGGAACTCAAATACAATGAAGATATACTACTTCCTTACAACTTCCAGTTTGTTACACTGTCTTGTACTACAAATTCTGTTTTTCCCTACTAGCTAGCTACATGTTTTTGCTTACATATGCCCGCTTAATTAAGACATGCAAACGTGTGTGCATGCAGATTTCACTGGATCTTGTTAATCATTAAAGTTGATGAAGGAACAGTTGAAGTACTAGACTCACTACTTAAGAAAGCAAGTGACTACACCATCGTGAAGGGGATAGTCAACAGGTAATTTCAATCATTATTAACTATATCTCGGCCTATTTAATTAGTTCGTCATTTCCTGATAACAACTATTTAATAACCCATTTATTCATTTTCTTTGTCGGCGGGCAGGGCTTGGGCAAAGTTCATGAGGGCCACTCCAGGCCCATGGAAACAAAAAGTGAAATGGTATCGACCAAGGTAAGTAATTAAGTAGTAGTAGCTAGCTGCCATCTCTTTAATTATCATGCTTGATTAATTATTATCTGATCAAATTCCATTCTTGTAAAGGCCCTGAAGCAGGCGCCAGGGAATGATCTATGTGCATACTACGTTTGCGAGAACATTCACATGATGGCGTCCGAAAGGAGCAAATCTCAAAGACGGGAGTGGGTATGATATCGATTGTCAGAACACTATTCACATTTTTAAAACCATTATCGATATCTAGTCACACAACTAATACACATGCATATTGATCTCCTTCTTAACAGTTCAAAGAGGTGCGGGACAAGCTCCTAGCACAGGACCGCATAGAAGCAATTCAAGAGGAAATAGCGGGATTTTTGCTCGACCAGGTCATAGATCCCAAAGGAGAATACTATTACCCGCTACCGCCCCCATGAACCACTTCCAATTGTTATCGTGCTCCTAAGGCACCAATTAGCAAGGCTAATGCCACTGGCTTCGAAGGCACCAATTAGCAGATATTATATATATATATATATACATGTGTGTATGTATGTGTGAATTAATTAATGGTGGTTGTGAGACATTCGATGATATATATATATATATATATATTATGATCGGTTCTACTAGAAATTCTATTTATATATATGCATAACGTGTACAATATGTAGTATTGTAAAATACCAGCAAACGAAAAATAATTAAATGGAAAACACAAAATTAAATGAAAAAGAAATCATAAACCCAAAACCCCCCAACCTTTTAATACCGGTTGGTGACACCAACCGGTACTAAAGGGCTCCCTGCCCCCGAAGCTGGCTCGTGCCACGTGGTTGCCCTTTAGCACCGGTTCGTGCTGAACCGGTACTAAAGGGGGGGGGCTTTAGTGCCTACACTTTAGCACCGGTTACCAAACCGGCACTAAAGGGCCTTACGAACCAGTGCTATTGCCTGGTTCTGCACTAGTGTGGCGATGTATGTGGTGGAGGACGGCGGCGATGGATTGGGTGGCGGATGGAGGCTGGTGTGGGAATGGGGTGTTCTAGCGCGGACGGTGTATGAATGGGAAAATGGAGGGAGAGGTACGGGGAACCATGTTTTTGGGACGCACCTGTCTGAAATATGGGAAAGTTACGAACTTATCCCCCGTTTCAAATTTGGATGTCTCGTCGGTTGGGGATAGGACAGTAATCTCGCATCTCCCAAATATTTGCCGATAACTATTTTGGGGGAGGAGAGGGTGTTTTCCGGCCACGGTTGGCGCCCACGGTCTATGAATGGGGCTGACGGGTAGGGCGGTTGTGTCACGTCTGATGGAAGTTACACATCTGCCCCTATTTAAAATATTAGCCTAGATCGATTTCGGGCGAGGAGAGGGTGTTTTGCCGCCCACGGTTGGCGCCCACGGTGTATGAATGGGGCTGACAGGTAGGGCGGTTGTGTCACATCTGATGGAAGTTACACATCTGCCCCTATTTAAAATATTAGCCTACATCTAGTTCGGACGAGGAGAGGGTGTTTTGCCGCCCACCATGTATAAATGGGGAATGCAGGGAGAAACAGAGGTCTTTCGGACGAGCTTGAATCAAATGAGTTTTGCCGCCCATGTTTGACGCCCACCGTGTCGGAATGGGCTCAGAGGCGGTCGTGTCATGTCTAATTGAAGTTACTAACCTACCCCTATTTAGAGCAGTGGAAATCGTGCCGATGGATTGTCCATGTAATGGGTAGACAGTAATTTCCATCTCCCAAATACTTGGCTTCGGGCAGCCGATGTGGGAGTGGACATTTTGCTGTTTCTTTCGAATTTTGGGAGAATAAGCATCCACGTTTACCCTGGCAACTAAATTCGAATCCATTTTGTATTCCTATATGAATCTTTATAAATCATTCTATGTGTTTTTATATATCTTCAAAAGGACGACAAAGATGTATTCCACTGTCATATATGAATATGGTTTACAAATGTCGATACTCAAATTCAGAAACTAGAATCCAGTTTAAGGTGAATTCGAATATTTGGAACACTTCATGTCCAACTCAAATGTCACACGCAGAATAATGTGTACTCCCATTTAGATATGTACACAAGCGATGTATCAAGATTCAAATACCGAGTCAATCAACCAAGAATGTACGGAACTAACAGACATATAAACACTTATAGAGTATATGGATCAATAATATCAACTAACATACATAAGCCAGGCTGCTGTACTTTTTTGGCTACAACAGCATCCTTTTTTTAGCCAACATCTTGGCCCTTTCCGATGCGTGCCACTTATGGTCAATCTATACTACTATTGCTGAATGCACATTCAGCCCGATTGGCATATTTGTAGGTCTGGCACAACAATCCAAATGAAATGTCTCCGAGTCTTATCAATTAATACAGACTTGTGCTCAAAATAAAATTACAAACAAAAAAACAAAAAAAAACAATTATTACATGATCTCTAAAAAATGGTTTGATTGATTACATGAACAGACTACACAAAGGTTATTCAACTATGGAAAGAACATTTCAACTATGATTTTCCAAGTAGGAATTTAATTTCCTTTTTTCCTTCAGGACCTTCACAATCTGGCCAGTCTCAGCTTGCTTTGTTTTGAAATCCACAAAATATTTAATGGTTGTCTTGAGTACTGCTTGTGATTGTGCTGTTTGCTTCCTCAACATGTCAACTTCATCTCTAAGTGCAGAAGAAGAATCTCTTTCTACCACTAGTTTAGCCTCTAGAGCATCAGCAGTTGGCAATTCATAATGCACGATTGGGCCGGTGCCACTGCTGTGGGATGATGCAACATCCATGGGGACCTCGCTCTTTGATATTGGGCTAACCTGTTTTGCCATTAAAGTTCCGACAGGATTCAGAAAAGTTGAAGTTAGCAAAACATCTCAACTGGGAGTTATAACAGCAAACCAGTTAAACAAACAAGGAATTAAAGAGTTTCAATTGGATGCTGAAAAGTAGTTATTAACATCATTGTAACCCGCTGTTGCAGCAACAAAGCAATTAAACAAACAAGTAGATATTTAAGTTAAGGAAAACAGGTAATTCTTAACAGTAAGTATCAAACACATAGATAGGCACAGTCTACAATATGATTAACAGGCTGTGCCATTATGTAATCAGTAGCAAACTAAATTAAGCCAAGCAACGTAATTGAACAATTTTGCAATAAGTGGCTAACTAAAATTCTGAGAAGCAGGTAACTGAATTTACGCTAGTTCTTTGTACAGGCACACTGCACCTTCTTTTTTTCTTACAAGGTTGTATGAAGGAGTCCATGGCATCAATTGCTTGGATACGCAGTCCCAATACTTCTTTCTTCCCACACTGCATGGGTAAGTCGAATGCTTAATCTGGTAAGATGGTGCGTCCTTGATATGTTATATGAGGACGTGTAGTCAGACTAGTTGTAGCCAAACACATCACACTGCCTTTTACTGTATATTTCATGCGATTACTTTTGGCATATCGAGATCTAAGCAATCTACAATAGGATGAAAAGACTGGCATCCTTCACATTATTGGCGAACCCAGTTCATAGAAACAAGCAATTCAACCATTCTGTGGGTAAATCAAAAGCGCCACTGGAATGTTTTTCACTATCCAATCATACACGCAAAAAGGGGTGACGCCACCATAGGGGCTGGTATGGGCGGCCGCCTCAGGTGGCTGGAAACTGTGCACCTAGTTTGAGCTGTCCAGGTTGGCCCATGCCAGTTTTGTTCGTCCCAACGCACGAGCAAGCAATGTAAAAAATGAAGAAAAATGTTTATTGAGAAACATAAGTGCAAGGCAGGCTGTCACGACCGGTTTTCCAATAAAAAAATATTTATTGAGAAACCAATCTTTTGAGTCCAGTATGAGAGAAATCCTCCTCACTGGTAGACAAATTCTTGATACAATAAGGCAGTAGCATAGAATATATTACAGGGTTGAGCTAGGGCTGCTCAACAAATTATTACAAGCGCGCCAATAATTATACATAATGGCGGATATAACACAATGGTGTGGTGGCATACTACTGACTCGAGGATAAAGCGATGGTGGCATAACACAGTGGGGAGTGTGGTAACACGACTCTCAAACTGGCATCGCATCGAGCGTCGAGGTGAGGCTCGATAAATTTATTCGGGGTGCGGAAGCGGATATAATACAGTGACCAAGTCCAGGGTCGCACGAGACTGAGTGGGATTCCTCTAGGCGTCGGACTCGCTATCGAACTCTTCATCCATGAGATCACCTTCGTCAGCATCTGGCCAAATCAACAAGCCAGTGAGTACTTTGAAAGTACTCGCAAGACAGTTCGGACGTAAGATATAACAAATGCATGCATGAATGCGTCATGATTAATCTTTCCAACGCACAATTAAAAATTTGCATAACGAAGTAAGTACGAGGGAAACGGCGGTAGTCCGCCTGAAATCCCAACAAAAATATAAATGAAAACCGATCGGGTATCTAAAGCGACGCCTCGAAAGGTGAACAAATAATAACAGAAAATCATGCCACAGTCGGGCGTCTTAGCGACACCACATAAAGGGCTTTGAAAGAAATGCCACAGTCGGACGTCTGAGCGACATCACAGAAAGGGCTTTAAAAGAAATGCCACAGTCGGACGTCTGAGCGACATCACAGAAAGGGATTTAAAAGAAATGCCACAGTCGGACGTCTGAGCGACATCACAGAAAGGGCTTTAAAAGAAATGCCACAGTCGGACATCTGAGCGACATCACAGAAAGGGCTTTTAAAAGAAATGCCACAGTCGGACGTCTGAGCGACATCACAGAAAGGGCTTTAAAAGAAATGCCACAGTCGGACGTCTGAGCGACATCACAGAAAGGGCTTTAAAAGAAATGCCACAGGCGGACGTCTGAGCGACATCACATAAAGGGCTTTAAAAGAAATGCCACAGTCGGACATCTGAGCGACATCACAGAAAGGGCTTTAAAAGAAATGCCACAGTCGGACGTCTGAGCGACATCACAGAAAGGGCTTTTATTCACAAGTAAATAATACTCATAATAAATATTCAGTTCATGATAATAAACGGGTTAGTCCATCCACAGGAATAAACTTTTAACCGGGCTTAGTGCTCATGTGATTCACCGGAGTATCTGTCACCAAAACTGGCACTTGTCAGAATAGGTCAACGCACAATTTGGATATGGATAAGATGATTTGGAGATTTATGACTCAGCAGAGTTTGTACAAAAATTTCCCACAGCTAACGGATTTCCGTAGTCTCGAAGGACTAGTTCCGTTTACGGTATTTCGGAAGAAAACACAGCTAACCAGTACACACCCATCCTATCTCTCGATGCCAGGACTCACCCTAGACATCGTCCAAGAAAAACTTTTGAGACGGGGAGATCACAATCTCGAATAGCATGGGATCAAATTTATATACGCGCGCTCTAAGGGGTGCCCCCCTCTCGGTCCCAACCGGAAACACCCATGCCCCCTGACCAGATGACTGGCTTTAATCCAGGGCCATGGAACTATCATCCCGGCCTCTCCTTTTGGTGTGTACCAGGAAAGCGGTTTGCAACTTACTAATCCATATTCCTTGCGGAAAACATGTGGTAGTACAAGGAAGGAAAAGGGAGGAACTGGACCGATACGATTTGACACTAAAGCCAAATAGTCTGGCATAACACTGGCATGCTACAACACTGCCATCTTACCCATCCTCATGCCAACACATGGCCATTCATAGTCACATCCATACACCTATGGATCATCGAGCTCACTTACCTCAACAATGCATGAAAATAACGTTCATCGGTATGCTCATCAACATGCCATGAAACTAACTAAATGCAAAACATGCCAAGACACTCATCATATCAAAAGTTCAAACATGCTTGCCTGGTTCAGAGTAGTCGGAGCCTAGCTCGGTGAAGTTCGCGGCTCCGTCACCTCCTTCGGTATCTACGGTATAAAGAAAATATAGGAGCTATCCTAAATACCAAGATGTGCACAAAAAGTATTCCAAATATTTTTCAAATAAATCTGTTAAAAAACTAGACAAAATTTCAAAGAGAACAGAAAAAGAATCAATCAAAAATACTTTTTTGTTTAAAAGTTATAAAGGTTTTTGTCCAGGGACTCATCTGTAATGAAATAGAAAGTTTCCAGGGGCTAGCTCATAAAAACAGAAAACGCTTTGGTCTCGAATACGCCAGCCCAGAGAGGAAACGCATTTTGCCCGAAGGCGTTTTCAGAAAACGATTCGTGTAAAAAAACACTGAGAAGCTGACTGGCGTGTCCCACCCGTCAGGTTTGAAAGTTTAAAAGAGGCGGCAGAGCTCGACGGTGTCCGAGAGCCGCGGTGGTCGCCGGCGGCGATCCACGGCGAGGCAGGGGGATCGGAGGGTACCTCCGTGTTCAAGGCGCCCTTCCGCGTCGGTTGGTGGTGGTGGTGGTCGCCGACGAGTACCACGTCGATGACGAGCCTTGCTCCGGCGGATGGCGGCTCGGGTGGAGATGGATCTTGCCGGGGAGAGCTGCGAAGGTCAAATTGATGCTTGGGTTAGCTCGCTGGGTGCTCGAGGAAGCTACTGACGAAGTTTGGGCGCCGGAGATGGCCTCACCAGAGCGAATCGAGGTGGAGGCCGGGGCGGAACGAGGCGGCCGGAGTCAAGGAAGAAGGTCCCCTCGAGGCTCTTCTAGTTGCTGGTCGGGGTCCAGTGAGGTGGTGGAGTTGTGCGGGGGCGAGAGGGAGCTTGGGGGCGCTATATATAGCCGGCCCGAGGCGGTTGCCGCGAACGGGATAAGTCCGGCGAGTGATTACGGCGGTGCTGTGGTTGGGCAGTGGGATTAGGGGCTTGGGCATCGCCTAGGTGGAGTAGTGGTCCCATTCCAGG
Organism: Triticum monococcum; assembly: GCA_034509565.1. Lineage (NCBI taxonomy): Eukaryota > Viridiplantae > Streptophyta > Magnoliopsida > Poales > Poaceae > Triticum > Triticum monococcum. The sequence goes on from CM067845.1 coordinate 446,856,459, forward strand.
GTCCAACTCAGCACGGGAGGGAGGTTTACGGCCTGTCCCAACAAAACGGCCGTGCGGCACGTCGGCGGCAGGGAGCACGTTCTGTGCTTGCCGGGCCACAGCGACTGTGCAGCGGGGCTGCGCTGGCATGCATGTGCCACGCGGAGAGCCAGGGAGCGTTGGGCGGCGCCGAACGGTGTTGAGCCGCCGTTTTGATCCCTGTCGGCTGCTATGGTGGTTCGGCCGCCGCAAGACACGCCGGCGCAGGCGGGCCAGGGCGCCACCGACGCCAGGAAGGCGCCAAGCGCGCGTGCGACGCTCCAGGCAGGAGGAAGAGGCGGCGAGGATCATGCCAAGGGCACTGTGAGCATGTGACTGAACTCCTGACGAAGATCGACACTGAACTCTGAACTTTTACTGAATTACTGAAAGTGCAAGATAAAGTGCATGCAAGGTGTTCGACAGAATGATACTGTCCTCTAGAGATTTTTCCTACAGCTGATTTTTGGTGGAGTGGCTACTCATTGCTCTAGTAGGCTGCCTGAATTTTGGTAGAATTTTTGGGGAAGTGTAGATATGAATTTCACCAAATTTGGCAAATCTGGTCCAAACTTGCAGAGGCTGAAATTTGAAAATTTTGAAAAGAAGGGGAGTGGATCAAGATGGTTCTGAGTTGTGGATGCTAAGGACAATCCAGAGGAGTTGGTTTGAGATCAAAACTCAAAGGAAATAAGGTACTTGCTTTGTAAATGACTCAGGCTCCAAATAATTGACAGAAATGATCTGAGAGGAAAAATGATTGAAATAAAATACAAAACTTGTTTGGATTAGTTGGGACGGAGAAATTAGGTTGTTCCAAGGAGGAGGGGAGGTTTTGGAGGGGTTTTACCACCTGTGACATGGTAAAATCATGTGTGGTTTCAAAAAGAAAGAAGTCCCAAAACTCCTAGGGTTTCTTTTTAAATGAAAATAAAAAAGTTTGAGAGGGAAACAACCAGAAGAAAAGTTTCCAAAAATTCAACATCAAATTTGAAAAGGAAAAGGAAACCCTTGCCAAAGGTGAAAGGAAGTTTTTTAAGAGGAAGGATTTCTGGAAAAGAAATTTTAAATGCCCTCTTTTAAAAAACCAACAAAGTTTTTGATGAAAACCAAATCAAAAATTTTGGAGTGTCACAACACCTACCCCCTTAGGAAAAATCTCGTCCCCGAGATTTGAGCTGATCCTTAAATAAGTGTGGATGCTCTGTCCGAAGAAAATCCTCTCTCTCCCAAGTTGCTTCACTGTCGGTGTGATTGCTCCACTGGACTCTGAAGAATTTGATGGTCTTCTGTCGGGTCCTCCTTTCAGACTCCTCTAATATTCTTACTGGACGTTCCCGATAAGTGAGGTCTGGCTGCACGTCAATGCTCTCATGGGATACTTGCTTCTCTGGGTTGCTTACGCACTTCCTCAATTGCGAGACATGGAACACGTCGTGGACATCGGATAATTCCTCGGGTAAGTCTAGCTGGTAGGCTACCGTGCCTCTTCGCGCCATTATACAGAATGGTCCAATGAATCTTGGTGCTGGCTTCCCTTTAATCTTGAATCGTTGCAATCCTCTCATAGGAGATACTTTCAGGTATACGAACTCACCGGGCTTGAAGCTGACCCTACGATGTTTCTGATCATAATAACTCTTCTGTCGACTTTGAGCGGTCTTAAGTCGGTCTCTGATTAGCTTGACTTTTTCCTCGGCTTCTCTGAGCATGTCTGGTCCGAAGATGCGGCTGTCTCCGGTCTCTGACCAATTTAACAGGGTACGACACCTCCGTCCGTATAAAGCCTCAAATGGTGCCATTTGCAGGCTGGCCTGGTAGCTATTGTTGTACGTGAACTCGGCGTATGGCAGGCTTTCTTCCCAACTGGTTCCATATGTGAGGACACATGCTCTCAGCATGTCTTCTAAAACCTGGTTTACGCGTTCCGTTTGTCCATCGGTCTATGGGTGGTATGCGGTACTGAAGGCTAGTTGGGTTCCCAGAGCCTGTTGTAAATGCTCCCAAAATCTCGAGACGGACTGAGTGCCTCTGTCAGATATTATAGTCTTCGGGACTCCATGCAGACAAACTATACGGGAGAGATAAATCCTGGCAAGCCTCTGAGTGTTGTAGGTTGTCTTTACTGGAATGAAATGTGCCACCTTGGTTAACCTGTCAGTGATGACACATATGGCATCATTCCCATGCTGTGACCGAGGTAGTCCGACAATGAAATCCATCCCTATTTCATCCCATTTCCACTCAGGTATTTTGATTGGTTGCAGTAGTCCGGCTGGTCTCTGATGCTCAGCTTTTATGCGTTGACAAGAGTCGCAACGTGCAATGAAGGTGGCTATGTCCCTCTTCATACCGTGCCACCAAAATCTTTCTTGAATATCTTTATACATCTTGGTTCCTCCAGGGTGGATTGAGTACGGGGCGGTGTGGGCTTCAGCTAGAATTTGCTATTTAAGGTCTTCTAGGTTTGGCACACAGAGTCTTTCTCTGTACCACAATATTCCTCCATCGTCTATGACGAACTCCGAGGCCTTGCCCATACTCACCTTTCTTTTGATGCCTTCGATGCTGGGGTGACCGGGCTGAGCTTCTTTAATTTCCTCCACAAGGTCGGGTTGTATTTCCAAGTTTGATATGGTGCCTTCTGCTACCATTGTCAAATTGAGCTTGGCAAATTCTTGTTGGAATTCGGGCCTCAAGCTTTGCAGATTGCTTTCGTCGGAGTTGGGGTTCCGACTAAGAGCATCGGCCACTACATTTGCTTTTCCTGGATGGTAATGGATACCAACGTCATAATCCTTTACCAATTCCAACCAGCGTCTTTGTCGTAAATTTAGTTCTGGCTGCGTGAAAATATACTTTTGTGATCCGTATATATTTCACATCGGTTCCCAAGTAAGAAATGCCTCCATTCCTTGAGTGCATGAATGACTGCTGCCATTTCTAAGTCATGAGTGGGATAATTTTCCTCATGCTTGCGAAGTTGCCTTGAAGCATAGGCGACAACCTTGCCTTCCTGCATCAACACGCATCCGAGACCCTTTCTGGACGCGTCACAAAACACTTCAAAATTTTTGTGTATGTCTGGCACAATTAATACTGGTGCTGTTGTTAATTTCCGCTTTAGCTCTTGGAAACTTTTTTCGCAGGCTTCTGTCCATTCAAACTTCTTGTCTTTCTTAAGTAACCGCGTCATAGGCTTGGCTATGGTGGAGAATCCTTCAATAAATCTGCGGTAATATCCTACCATTCCCAAGAAACTACGTATATCTGTTACGCTCGCTGGCGACTTCCAGCCAAGTATGGCCTTGACTTTCTCTGGGTCCACTGCGATACCGTCTTGGGTTAGCACGTGGCCTAGAAAGCCTACTTGTCTTAGCCAAAATTCTCACTTGCTGAACTTGGCATACAATTGGTGTTTCCTGAGTTCTCCTAGCACAATCCTGAGATGTTCTGCGTGCTCTTCTGGTGTCTTGGAGTATACCAGAATATCATCGATGAATACCACGACGAACTTGTCCATAAACTTCATAAATACTTTGTTCATGAGGTGAAAAAAATATGCAGGGGCATTAGTTAATCCAAATGGCATTACTGTGAACTCATACAGTCCATATCTGGAGGTGAAGGCTGTTTTGGGGATATCTTCCGTTCGCACCTTTAATTGATGGTATCCAGACCTTAAGTCAATTTTTGAGAATACCTTGGCCTGAGCGAGTTGATCAAATAAATCATTTATCCTTGGCATCGGATATTTGTTCTTGACTGTGACCATGTTAAGTGCTCGATAGTCAATACACAATCTCAGTGTTCCATCCTTCTTTTTGGCAAATAAAATTGGTGATCCCCAAGGTGAGGAGCTGGCTCGAATGTACCCTTTGTCCAGCAATTCTTTTATTTGTTTCTTCAGTTCAACCAACTCGGATGGTGCCATTCGGTATGGTTTCTTGTATATGGGGGTGGTTCCTCGTGCGAGCTCAATGCAGAACTCCATCTCTCGGTCTGGTGGCATGCCTGGTAGTTCTTCAGGGAATACATCTGGAAATTCACATACTACTGGAACCTTGTTTAGCTCAGAAATGTCTACCTTATTGAATCTCGGTTGCCGGGGTATTTTTCCTTCCTTGGCTGACACTCTTATTGTCTTCCCGTGGTGGTGTGTGAGGATTACGGTCCGGTTGAAACAGTCAATAAAACCCTTGTTGGTGGTTAACCAGTCCATCCCTAGGATGACATCCAGTCCTTTATTTTCCAACACAATAAGATTTGCGTGAAACTCCAATCCTTCGAACTCAATGACCACATTCTGACAGTAATTCTGAGTAACTTGCTGAATCCCAGGGGACTTGATGATCATGGATTTCTCCAAAGGAAGCATCAAAAAATTATTTTGCAAAGCAAAACTTTTCGAAATGAAAGAGTGAGAAGCTCCAGAATCAAACAAAACCATTGCAGGTATCCTGTTGACAGGAAACGTACCGAGTACGATATCCGGAGCATTTTGTGCCTCCTCTTTGGTTACGTGGTTCAGATGACCCTTCCTGTGGTTGTTGCTGGGATTGAAATTGTTTCACTTGGGCGCTGAATTATTGCCGCCGTTGTTTGGCTTTGGGGTTGAGTTTCTAGGCTTGGGACACTGCTTGGCATAGTGTCCTTCCTCTCCACAGGCGTAACAAGTAACGTCGGGGCGATATGTGAACTCCTTGTCCCTTGCATGAAAATTCTTGATTTGGCGTGAGACATTGGATGGGAATTTGTGTGTCCCACCCTTTTGAAAATCTGTCTTGCTTCGGTGATTGTGAGCATGGTTAGTCTGGTCCCTTTTTCGCTTGCGGATATCTTCCAGACTGCGTCTCTCATTTTCCAGAGTAATGGCTTTGTCCACCATTGTTTTAAAATCAGAAAAAGTGTGCACGACCAGTTGGCATTTAAGTGCGGGCGCCAGACCGTCAAGGAATTTCTCCATCTTCTTGCTTTCAGTCATACGCTCTTCATTGGCGTAGCAAGAAAATAGAGTAAATTGACTGTTGTAATCTGCCACTGTCATGTTCCTTTGTTTGAGGTCATCGAACTCTCTCTTCTTGATTTTCATAATACTCTTAGGAATGTGTGCACCACGGAAACCTTCCTTGAAATCATCCCAGGTTATGTCATCTTCGTTGGGATGCATGTGCAGAAAATTCTCCCACCACGATGCGGCTGCTCCTGTGAGATAGTGCGGAGCATACAATACTTTCTCGGGATCTGAACATTTTGCAATAATTAATTTCCTCTCCATATCTCGAAGCCAGTCCTCGGCTTCAAGAGGCTTGTCAGTATGAGAAAATGTTTGGGGACGCGTCTTCTGTAGCTCAGATAACTTGGAATGCTGCGGATACTGTCCATGGTAATTTCCCATGTTGATGACTTGGTTCATCATTTCACGATGTTGTTGCTGACTCTGTTCATAAAGGCGGCACATTTGGGAAAGTGCCGTTTCACTGCCCTGTTGACTCGACTGCCCTTGTGTGAAATTGTTTCCTAGTTGAGTGTCATAATTTTCCTCTGGCGGAGTAGGCATGGAGCGAGTCCAAGGACGAGACATTTTTCACTTTGGGGATATATTTTGTAAAACCCATAAAAAAGTGAAGATGGTCGCCAAAAACAACTCCAAAAAATGCACAAGAATGGCAAATATTTTAAATGACCAAGATCACTTAAGAAAACAAATTGATTTGCGCACGGAGAAGGACTGCTCATTACATATCTTACACGCGGGCGATAATTATACAGTACATCACTCAGGATATGCGTACATAATCCTGACATGTTATTTAGGCTAGTACACTTCTCCAGTTCTACATGATGCGCAAACAAGCTACTTCTCACAACCTATGTACATATAAACATATCTTACAAAGTGGTACATCGCATGACGGGCAAACGCACTCAGCCGGAAATGTCGACGATCTCCTTGGCCCTGCCAAGGGTGAGGCGCAGCGATGCTGGGGACTCGACCTCCTCCTCACTAATAGGCTCCAGACTTGAAGAGCCATGTCGGGTAGATGGAGCGGGTGCCAGGGGCGGAGCAACACGAATAGGAGTGGGCACAATGGGTGGTGTAGTGCGTGCTGGAGTGGGTGCAAAGGCCTGGTTGAACCCTCCGGTGGTAGGTAGGTGACGAGTAGGTGCATGAGATGCTGAGGACGAGACAAAAGTCAGTGGCGGTGCGGTGAGCAGGAGCTCCCTCCTGTTGGCGGCACAGCCATGGACTGAGTCCATGCGGGCAGCCACGAAGTCGTCCACTAGGTTGACGAAGGCTGCCTCCAGAGCCCGGAGATACTCAATAAGCATCTCAAAAGCCTCGTCTCGTTCTCCTCTGGGGCAGGAGAATGCGTAGTGGCAGGTGTAGGGCACATGGCATGGAAGATAGCGGTAGCGACGAGTCTTCATCGCGGGAAGGACATCCCTGAGGCGAGCTATCGCCTCACGGGCTGCCATCTGCATAGCATGCCTCTCCGTAGGCATGGCTCTTCCCATGAACAGGAAGCGGCGTAACTCACCACGCCCTCCCTTGAACTGCACCGTGGCCTGGTGCATGGTCAGACTGTCGTTGACTCTGTGCTGGCGGAGTGTGAAGACTGGGCGCATGGATGGCCCCATCGCGACCTGAACGATGAAGGAGAGAAGCTTGACGAACCCATCGGGTACGTTGGCGAAGGTCTGAGACTCGCAGCTGTTGTCGGCCATCTACAAAAGTAGGCAAAAATCCTGAATGGTCAGATCATAAATTTATGCTGACTGTCAGAAAATGACTACAATTGCAAAAAAAAATTGCCTCTATCATGCTAATAACCGATTAGCGATCGCACCTAGTGGCTTCCTACAGTCAGCCTGGCTCTGGTACCAAGCTTGTCACGACCGGTTTTCCAATAAAAAATATTTATTGAGAAACCAATCTTTTGAGTCCAGTATGAGAGAAATCCTCCTCACTGGTAGACAAATTCTTGATACAATAAGCCAGTAGCATAGAATATATTACAGGGTTGAGCTAGGGCTGCTCAACAAATTATTACAAGCGCGCCAATAATTATACATAATGGCGGATATAACACAATGGTGTGGTGGCATACTACTGACTCAAGGATAAAGCGATGGTGGAATAACACAGTGGGGAGTGTGGTAACACGACTCTCAAATTGGCATCTCATCGAGCGTCGAGGTGAGGCTCGATAAATTTATTCGGGTTGCAGAAGCGGATATAATACAGTGACCAAGTCCAGGGTCACACGAGACTGACTGGGATTCCTCTAGGCGTCGGACTCGCGATCGAACTCTTCATCCATGAGATCACCTTCATCAGCATCTGGCCAAATCAACAATCCAGTGAGTACATTGAAAGTACTCGCAAGATAGTTCGGACGTAAGATATAACAAATGCATGCATGAATGCGTCATGATTAATCTTTCCAATGCACAATTAAAAATTTGCATAACGAAGTAAGTACGAGGGAAACGACGGTAGTCCGCCTGAAATCCCAACAAAAATATAAATGAAAACCGATCTGGTATCTGAAGCGACGCCTCGAAAGGTGAACAAATAATAACAGAAAATCATGCCACAGTCAGGCGTCTTAGCGACACCACATAAAGGGCTTTGAAAGAAATGCCACAGTCGGACGTCTCAGCGACATCACAGAAAGGGCTTTAAAAGAAATGCCACAGTCGGACGTCTGAGCGACATCACAGAAAGGGTTTTAAAAGAAATGCCATAGTCGGACGTCTGAGCAACATCACAGAAAGGGGTTTAAAAGAAATGCCACGGTCGGACGTCTGAGCGACATCACAGAAAGGGCTTTTAAAAGAAATGCCACAGTCGGACGTCTGAGCGACATCACAAAAAGGGCTTTAAAAGAAATGCCACAGTTGGACGTCTGAGCGACATCACAAAAAGGGCTTTAAAAGAAATGCCACAGTCGGACGTCTGAGCGACATCACAAAAAGGGCTTTAAAAGAAATGCCACAGTCGGACGTCTGAGCGACATCACAGAAAGGGCTTTAAAAGAAATGCCACAGTCAGACGTCTGAGCGACATCACAGAAAGGGCTTTTATTCACAAGTAAATAATACTCATAATAAATATTCAGTTCATGATAATAAACGGGTTAGTCCATCAACAGGAATAAACTTTTAACCGGGCTTAGTGCTCATGTGATTCACCGGAGTATCTGTCACCAAAACTGGCACTTGTCAGAATAGGTCAACGCACAATTTGGATATGGATAAGATGATTTGGAGATTTATGACTCAGCAGAGTTTGTACAAAAATTTCCCATAGCTAACGGATTTCCGTAGTTTCAAAGGACTAGTTCCGTTTACGGTATTTCGGAAGAAAACACAGCTAACTAGTACACACCCATCCTATCTCTCGATGCCAGGACTCACCCTAGACATCGTCCAAGAAAAACTTTTGAGACGGGGAGATCACAATCTCGAATAGCATGGGATCAAATTTATATACGCACGCTCTAAGGGGTGCCCCCTCTCGGTCCCAACCGGAAACACCCATGCCCCCTGACCGGATGACTGGCTTTAATCCAGGGCCATGGAACCATCATCCCGGCCTCTCCTTTTGGTGTGTACCAGGAAAGCGGTTTGCAACTTACTAATCCATATTCCTTGCGGAAAACATGTGGTAGTACAAGGAAGGAAAAGGGAGGAACTGGACCGATACGATTTGACACTGAAGCCAAATAGTCTGGCATAAGACTGGCATGCTACAACACTGCCATCTTACCCATCCTCATGCCAACACATGGCCACTCATACTCACATCCATACACCTATGGATCATCGAGCTCACTTACCTCAACAATGCATGAAAATAACGTTCATCGGTATGCTCATCAACATGCCATGAAACTAACTAAATGCAAAACATGCCAAGACACTCATCATATCAAAAGTTCAAACATGCTTGCCTGGTTCAGAGTAGTCGGAGCCTAGCTCGGTGAAGTTCGCGGCTCTGTCACCTCCTTCGGTATCTACGGTATAAAGAAAATATAGGCGCTATCGTAAATACCAAGATGTGCACAAAAAGTATTCCAACTATTTTTCAAATAAATCTGATAAAAAACTAGACAAAATTTCAAAGAGAACAGAAAAGGAATCAATCAAAAATACTTTTCTGTTTAAAAGTTATAAAGGTTTTTGTCCAGGGACTCATCTGTAATGAAACAGAAAGTTTCCAGGGGCTAGCTCATCAAAACGGAAAACGCTTCGGTCTCAAATACGCCAGCCCAGAGAGGAAACGCATTTTGCCCGAAGGCGTTTTCAGAAAACGATTCGTGTAAAAAAAAACACTGAGAGGCTGACTGGCGTGTCCCACCCGTCAGGTTTGAAAGTTTAAAAGAGGCGGCAGAGCTCGACGGTGTCCGAGAGCCGCGGTGGTCGCCGGCGGCGATCCACGGCGAGGCAGGGGGATCGGAGGGTACCTCCATGTTCAGGGCGCCCTTCCGCGTCGGTTGGTGGTGGTGGTGGTCGCCGGTGAGTACCACGTCGACGGCGAGCCTTGCTCCGGGGGATGGCGGCTCGGGTGGAGATGGATCTCGCCGGGGAGAGCTGCGAAGGTCAAATTGATGCTTGGGTTAGCTCGCTGGGTGCTCGAGGAAGCTACTGACGAAGTCTGGGCGCCGGAGATGGCCTCACCGGAGCGAATCGAGGTGGAGGCCGAGGCGGAACGAGGCGGCCGGAGTCGAGGAAGAAGGGCCCCTCGAGGCTCTTCTAGTTGCTGGTCGGGGTCCAATGAGGTGGTGGAGGTGTGCGGGGGCGAGAGGGAGCTTGGGGGCGCTAAATATAGCCGGCCCGAGGCGGTTGCCGCGAACGGGATAAGTCCGGCGAGTGATTACGGCGGTGCTGTGGTTGGGCAGTGGGATTAGGGGCTTGGGCATCGCCTAGGTGGAGTAATGGTCCCATTCCAGGGTCCAACTCAGCACGGGAGGGAGGTTTACGGCCTGTCCCAACAAAACGGCCGTGCGGCACGTCGGCGGCAGGGAGCACGTTTTGTGCTTGCCGGGCCACGGCGACTGTGCAGCGGGGCTGCGCTGGCATGCATGTGCCACGCGGAGAGCCAGGGAGCGTTGGGCGGCGCTGAACGACATTGAGCCGCCGTTTTGATCCCTGTTGGCCGCTACGGTGGTTCGGCCGCCGCAAGACACACCGGCGCAGGCGGGCCAGGGCGCCACCGACGCCAGGAAGGCGCCAAGCGCGCGTGCGGCGCTCCAGACAGGAGGAAGAGGCGGCGAGGATCGTGCCAAGGGCACTGTGAGCATGTGACTGAACTCCTGACGAAGATCGACACTGAACTCTGAACTTTTACTGAATTACTGAAAGTGCAAGATACAGTGCATGCAAGGTGTTCGACAGAATGATACTGGCCTCTAGAGATTTTTCCTAGAGCTGATTTTTGGTGGAGTGGCTACTCATTGCTCTAGTAGGTTGCCTGAATTTTGGTAGAATTTTTGGGGAAGTGTAGATATGAATTTCACCAAATTTGGCAAATCTGGTCCAAACTTGCAGAGGCTGAAATTTGAAAAATTTGAAAAGAAGGGGAGTGGATCAAGATGGTTCTGAGTTGTGGATGCTAAGGACAATCCAGAGGAGTTGGTTTGAGGTCAAAACTCAAAGGAAATAAGGTACTTGCTTTGTAAATGACTCAAGCTCCAAATAATTGACAGAAATGATTTGAGAGGAAAAATGATTGAAATAAAATACAAAACTTGTTTGGATTAGTTGGGACAGAGAACTTAGGTTGTTCCAAGGAGGAGGGGAGGTTTTGGAGGGGTTTTACCACCTGTGACATGGTAAAATCATGGGTGGTTTCAAAAAGAAAGTAGTCCCAAAACTCCTAGGGTTTCTTTTTAAATGAAAATAAAAAAGTTTGAGAGGGAAACAACCAGAAGAAAAGTTTCCAAAAATTCAACATCAAATTTGAAAAGGAAAAGGAAATCCTCGCCAAAGGTGAAAGGAAGTTTTTTAAGAGGAAGGATTTCTGGAAAAGAAATTTTAAATGCCCTCTTTTAAATAACCAACAAAGTTTTTGATGAAAACCAAATCAAAAATTTTGGAGTGTCACAACATGCCCTATAGCAGGCTCGCGGCCCAAACGAGCGCCTCCCATGTCGATCGATACTAGGAAAAATCCCAATTCATTCGCTCCAGCATCCAGTCTGGTTCGCTCCTAACCTAGCCGCCGCTGGACAGACCGACACAGCATTTCCTCGCGCCCTCATTGGAGGGCGGTCGTCGGGCATCAAGCGAACGGAAGGACAAGAAGATGAAGATCCAACCCTGGGTGTAGCCTGCGTGGGAGGCAGCGGCGGCAACACGGGCATGGCATCGAGCTTGCGCAAACGGACAGTCGCAGCTTGCAAGAGTAGCTTGCGCAACGAGCAGGTACATCACATCCCTGATTATATCTAATTCAACTCTTCAATTTTTGGCCAATAGTTAAACCTGACGGTGTTGTGAAACTGCTTGTATGTAGGGAATCTATGAGAAAATGAAACCAATTTCTACTTATTTTATAACTCCCCCAATCAATACTGAACTGACTGAATCTGATGTATCTAATCAAGTTTCCGGTGCAAACATACAAGCTCGTGTTGTTCTTGAGCCTGAAGTGTCTAATGAACAGACTGCTAATGAATGATTTGATGTAAACATTTTACATGCTCCTGGTGATGAACATATAGTGTCTAATGAGGGATCTAATGCAAGCATTTTGCAAGCTCATTGAAGGATTTAGTGTCTAATGATGATCTACTATGTTGAGAGAGACAGAGATTTGCAGGCATTGATGACAAGCAAATTATAGTGCATTTTCATAGCTTGAGGGAACGTCGAGGCCATCTACCAGAAAGTCCCCGTATCATGACAACATAGCATAAATACTTTTCTAATTTGTTGTTTGAAACTATTGGCATACTTGTGCGGGATAGATATATTGATATGCAGTTTGCGCACTGGTTATACGTGCAATTACACTCCGATATTTTCAGCCAGAGAACGAATAATTCAAGCGGGTACAGACCATGTTTGTAGTCCTTGTACACCATGTTGCATTTTGTGTTTTTTGGTGCTTGCATCATTTAGTGTTTATAATCTGAACTACTTCGGATCATTAGCTGGTTTTCAAAGTGCATGTAGCTTCACATTTCTCAAGTTATGTTGATTTCCGGAGTGCAAGTGCCTTCGTATTTTTTAAGTTAAATGTTCACTCATTGTAACTTGAATTCTTGGATCAGCCACTGCACACAAATCATACACAAATGCTAGTACGAATTAAATGAAATGCAGGGACTTACGCTAGCTCGTTGTACAGGCTCACTGCAGCTCTGCTTGCACTTGGGATGTTCCATGTACAAGTCCGTGTTACCACTTGCTTGGATGTGCAGGCCTTGTGCTCCTTGCATCCCCCTTTGCATTTTTAACACGACGAATGGTTGATCAAATAAGCGGAATCGACCTTGATGTTGTACCGGAGGACAGATACTTACAAGGTTATACGGGTGTGCAGGATGTGTACCAGATCCCGTAGCGCTTTCATGCTTATGGATTTGCTTGTTTCAGATGATATCTCCAGAAGAAATAAGAGTTAAGGTCAGAGTTGATAGGCGTGTAAGCTAAGAGAGCAGTGAAAGGATATCCAAACATCGTCGGAACAATGCACAAGGGAGTGATGTGTGGATACCTAGTTCGGGCCGGCGTTTGGGCATGCTCACCTAGATAGAGTGCGGGTCACTTCAGAGCCATTGAGGGTGATGCGCTGGCGTTGGCTGGCCGCGCACGGATGCAGATCTTGAGTGGCAGCGGAGCACTACGATGCGGTGGACAAGACCGTTGGTGAAGCCCCAACGGCCTCGGGGGGCAGAGGTGCGATGATGTGCTCGGTGAAGTAGCCCTGGTGAGCTAGGAGACGGTGTCGGTGAAGCGCACCTGGTGCGGTGGAACTCGGTGTTTGTGAGGCACGTCGGTTGCTGCGGCCAACGTTGTCGGTGGACCACCCGGTGCGGTGGACGAGGGCGTAGATGAGGTAGCTCCGGTGCGGTGGTGAAGCGCGACCGTCGTCTTTGTCGTCGTCGTCGTCCGGCATTGAGGTGTGGAATGGTGGGGAAAGAGACGAGACGAGGGGCGATTCGAGGGTTGGCGGCGAATTAGGGATTTGAGCAATCTGGGCGCGGAAGGGGACGGTGGAGAAGAGATATTTTGCAGGGCTGGAATTGGGGCCGCCAGATATTTCAATCCGAAATGTGGAAGCGCGAACTTATATTGTCGTCATCCTTTGGGGGGGGGCTCGGTGGCTGGGTGCTACCCATCCGTCTGACACACGCGACCACCCCGACAGGACTATGCTTCGGTGCCTTAAGGCACCTGCCTTTGTGTACATGACATATGGGCCCAACAGGTGGCTGGCCCACATGTCAGTGACCCAAAGGCAGTTGCCTTTAAGGCACCGAAGCACCCTCCACCCCGACACGACCCTGGTTTGCCTGGTGCGCCTACATTTTAGAATGCAAACGAATCTTCTTTCATTTGCAAACGAATCTGTATGTATTACCATGCCCGTGTTTTCCATGCAATAATTAGTCATTCGAAACGAGATACTCCATCCGTTCACTTTTGTAAGTCGTTTCAGACAACTTAAAATGAACTGTTTTGCACATTGTCTGAAATGTCTTCAAGGTCTTATAAAAGTGAATAGAGGGAGTACTATAAATTAATTAATGAGGAGTTATTTGAAAAAAAATCGAAACGGTACCCACGCTAACGTGGAATAGAGTGTGTGTCACATAATTAGTTATTTGAATTAGAGTGTTTGTCACATAGTTAGTTATTTGAATTAGAGTGTGTGTCACGTAGCGATCTCCAATTCTAACATGGATTTCGCATTTCACTGTATCCATGCTACTTTTTAATACAAATTCATATGTATATGATGAACACCATGGTAGTGAGAAAACTTTTGTATGGATTCAAACATATGACCTACAAAATAGCACAACAAACTGAGTCAATGTCAACTTTTCGAAACTTAGGATGGCATGAATTCAAAATAATTACCAGTATGCCTGGTCCTCGGTTCAAATCTTACAATATACACCGAATTGAAACATCGATATTAAGTCTCGTACTATGTACAATCAAATGTTGTTTTTAGCCCCCCCCCCACCCCCCCCCCCCCGCACAAATGCCATACTTCCTGTATCGGTCAATCTTCCTCTCCTATCCACCTTAGGAAGCTATGGGTTTCCAACACACATTCATTCTTTCTCTCCATGTTTCGATCTCTAAGTCTCTCAACTACACAACCCCTTTTTCCACTCTGTTACCAAATGTATTTACCTCACACACCCGCCATTGCAGCCCATGCCGAGCTCTCTCTCTCCCCCCCTCTCCCTCTCACCCTCTCGCGCTAAATACATGCATTGCCTATCTAGGCCCCCAACCTCTCGTGCATGCGCACGCACGCACGTTGTATATCTAGGTCACTCCCTCGAGACTGTCTCGCTCTTCTCGCTCAATCTCGCTCTCTTTATCTGAGTCTCGTTTAACCTTGTTTTCTTTCACACACAAATGATATATCTCCCTGTTCGGGCCTCGATCGACACACTCTATACTCTCTCACATAGATTGTCTATCTAGGTCAGTCCATCCAAGCCGCCACCACTCTTTTGACCTCATGGTGGGCCATGCTCACTCAATCTCTATCTCTCTCTCTCTCTCTCTCTCTCTCTGTATGTCTCGATTGACCTTGCTCTTTCTCGGACAAAAACGATATATCACCATGTTTGAGCCCAATTCGACCTATTCACATTGTATACTCTCTCACGCACATCGTCTATCTAGGTCACTCTCTCCAACCCGTCTCACTCTTTCGATCGCACGGCGACCCTATGTGATCGGTTGACCTTGCTTCCTCCCACGCACAAAATATATCTACACGTCTGTGACAGGATCATCTCTCAAGCTCTATCTTATAGCCCTCACCCTTGCCAAAAAGCTCAATCGGACAATATCTCTCCAGAGCATATATATTTGTTCAATGAATGTCGGACCACACAGATCACTGATCATATGACCTAGATGCTCATATCACCATAGCGGGTAATTAAGCTACGGGGAGCACCTAATATGAGCACCGGGGAGCCGTTGGATCGAAGATGTAGCGGCACACACGAGGCCTGAATGTTTTATTTGCAAAAAAAACCTTTGGAGAGTTTGGAAATTGCGCATAATTACAAAGACTACTCCCAAGCCATTGGATCTCACTTCCAACGGTGTAAAAACTCGTATCACCATAGTATCTAAGCTGCGGGGTGGATGTGATATTCTATGCCGCTGTCATTTTTGTTCGTAAACTTGCAAAAAACGTGTAACTCGTGCCGTCACTTATCTAACCGTGCAAAGTGTTTGTTCAAAAAAAACCATCCTACGCTGAAATATCGGAACAACACACGGGGGTCCCACTTGTCATTAATCAAATTTGGACCTAAAACTTACAAATCTGAAAGACGAGATTCAAACTGGCAACCTAAACTACAAAGCGTAAGTCGATAGCCTAAAAAAACGAACAGTTGTTGGCTTTGTCCCATAACTTGATTTTGTACAGTACTTGTGTTGACTAGAGTAGAGGGAGTGCCTCGTCAACACGTGCATGACCGTTGTCTCACTTACTGGTGGGTCCCAGGTCAGCGAGCTCAATGTCTCTTCTCTCCGTTGTCTAACCTTTGCACGGGCACACACGAAGAGCGGCGCTAGAGTGGAACTAGCTCTACAAGCTAGTTCAAATAATATTACACTAGAGTTGAACTAGCTCTACAAGCTAGTTCAAATAATTTTACACTAGAGTGGAACTAGCTCTACAAGCTAGTTCAAATAATATTACACTAGAGTTGAACTAGCTCTACAAGCTAGTTCAAATAATATTACACTAGAGTTGAACTAGCTCTACAAGCTAGTTCAAATAATTTTACACTAGAGTTGAACTAGCTCTACAAGCTAGTTCAAATAATTTGACACTAGAGTTGAACTAGCTCTATAACCAAGTATAAATAATTTTACACTAGAGTTGAACTAGCTCTACAAGATAGTTGAAATAATTTTACGCTAGAGTTCAACTAGCTCTACAAGCGAGTTCACATAATTTTGCGCTAGAGTTGAACTACCTCTATAGTCTAGTAAAAATAATTTTACACTAGAGTTGAACTAGCTCCATAACCTAGTACAAATAATTTTACACTAGAGTTGAACTAGCTCTACAAGCTAGTTCAAATAATTTTATACTGGAGTCGAACTAGCTCTACATACTAGTTCAAATAACTTTACACCAGAGTTGAACTATCTCTACAAGCTAGTTCAAATCATTTTACACTGGAGTTAAACTAGCTCTATAACCAAGTACAAATACTCTTCACACTAGAGTTGAACTAGCTCTACAAGATAGTTCAAATAATATTACACTAGAGTTGAACTAGCTCTACAAGCTAGTTCAAATAATTTTACACTAGAGTTGAACGAGCTCTATAACCTAGTACAAATAATTTTATACTATAGTGGAACTAGATCTACAAGCTAGTTCAAATAAGATTACACTAGAGTTAAACTAGCGCTACAAGCTAGTTCGAATAATATTACACTAGAGTTGAACTAGAGCTACAAGCTAGTTCAAATAATTTTACACTAGAGTTGAACTAGCTCTACAAGCTAGTTCAAATAATTTTACACTAGAGTAGAACTAGCTCTATTACCTAGTACAAATGATTTTACACTAGAGTTGAACTAGCTCTACAAGCTAGTTGAAATAACTTTACACTAGAGTTCAACTAGCTCTACAAGCTAGTTCACATAATTTTACGCTAGAGTTGAATTACCTCTACAGTCTAGTATAAATAATTTTACACTAGAGTTGAACTAGCTCCATAACCTAGTACAAATAATTTTACACTTGTGTTGAACTAGCTCTACAAGGTAGTTCAAATAATTTTACACTACAATTGAACTAGCTCTACAAGCTAGTTCAAACAATTTTACACTAGATTAGAACTAGCTCTATAACCTAGTGCAAATAATCTTACACTAGAGTTGAACTAGCTCTACAAGCTAGTTCAAATAATCTTACACTAGATTTGAACTAGCTCTACAGTCTAGCACAAATAATTTTACACTAGAGTTGAACTAGCTCTAAAGTTAAACTAGCTCTATAACCTAGTACAAATAATTTTACACTAGAGTTGAACTAGCTCCATAACCTAGTACAAATAATTTTACACTACTGTTGAACTAGCTCTACAAGCTAACTCAAATAATTTTACACAAGAGTAGAACTAGCTCAACAACCTAGTACAAATAATTCTACACTAGAGGTGAACTAGCTCTACAAGCTAGTTCAAATAAGTTTACGCTAGAGTTGAACTAGCTCTACAGTCTAGTACAAATAATTTTACACTAGAGTTGAACTAGCTCCATAACCTAGTACAAATAATTTTACACTTGTCTTGAACTAGCTCTACAAGGTAGTTCAAATAATTTTACACTACTATTGAACTAGCTCTACAAGCTAGTTCAAATAATTTTACACTAGAGTAGAACTAGCTGTATAACCTAGTGCAAAAAACTTACACTAGAGTTGAACTAGCTCTACTAGATAGTTCAAATAATTTTACACTGGACTTGAACTAGCTCTACATACTAGTTCAAATAACTTTACACTAGACTTGAAATATCTCTACAAGCTAATTCAAATCATTTTACATTTGAGTTGAACTAGCTCTATAACCTAGTACAAATAATTTTACACTAGAGTTGAACTAGCTCTAGTAGATAGTTCAAATAATATAACACTAGAGTTGAACTAGCTCTACAAGCTAGTTCAAATAATTTTACACTAGAGTAGAACTAGCTCTATCACCTAGTACAACTAATTATACACTAGAGTTGAACTAGCTCGATAACCTAGTAGAAATAATTTTACACTAGTGTTGAACTAGCTCTACAAGCTAGTACAAATAATCTCACACTAGAGTTGAACTAGCTCTTCAAGCTAGTTCAAATAATCTTACACTAGAGATGAACTAGCTCTACAAGCTAGTTCAAATAATTTTATTTTAGAGTTGAACAAGCTCTACATGCTAGTACAAATAATTTTACACTAGAGTTGAACTAGCTCTATAACCTAGTACAAATGATTTTACACTAGAGTTGAATTAGCTCTACAAGCTAGTTCAAATAATTTTACACTACAGTCGACCTAGCTCTACAGGCTAGTTCAAATAGTTTTACAGTAGAGTTGAACTGGCTCTCTAACCTTGTACAAATAATTTGACACTAGAGTTGAATTAGCTCTATCACGTAGTACAAATAATTATACACTAGAGTTGAACTAGCTCTATAACCTAGTACAAATAATTTTTACACTAGAGTTGAACTAGATCTACAAGCTAGTTCAAATAATCTTACACTAGAGTTGAACTACCGGTACAAGCTAGTTCAAATAATTGTACACTAGAGTTGAACTAGCTCTATAACCTAGTACAAATAATTTTACACTAGAGTTGAACTAGCTCTACAAGCTAGTTCAAATAATCTTACACTAGAGTTGTACTAGCTCTACAAGCTAGTTCAAATAATTTTAAGCTAGGGTTGAACTAGCTCTAAAGTTAAACTAGCTCTATAACCTAGTACAAATAATTTTACACTAGAGTTGAACTAGCTCCATAACCTAGTACAAATAATTTTACACTAGTGTTCAACTAGCTCTACAAGCTAGCTCAAATAATTTTACACTATATTTGAACTTGATCTACAAGCTAGTTTAAATAATTTTACAATAGAGTTGAACTAGCTGTATAACCTAGGACAAATAATTTTTCACTAGAGATGAACTAGCTCTACAAGCTAGTTCAAATAATTTTACACTAGAGTAGAACTAGCTCAACAACCTAATACAGATAATTTTACACTAGAGGTGAACTAGCTCTACAAGCTAGATCACATAATTTTACGCTAGAGTTGAACTAGCTCTACAGTCTAGTACAAATAATTTTACACTAGAGTTGAACTAGCTCCATAACCTAGTACAAATAATTTTACACTTGTGTTGAATTAGCTCTACAAGGTAGTTTAAATAATTTTACACTACTATTGAACTAGCTCTACAAGCTAGTTCAAATAATTTTACACTAGAGTAGAACTAGCTCTATAACCTAGTGCAAAAAACTTAAACTAGAGTTGAACTAGCTCTACAAGCTAGTTCAAATAATCTTACACTAGATTTGAACTAGCTCTATAGTCTAGCACAAATAATTTTACACTAGAGTTGGACTAGCTCTATAACCAAGTACAAATAATTTTACACTAGAGTTGAACTAGCTCTATAACCAAGTACAAATAATTTTACACTAGAGTTGAACTAGCTCTACAAGCTAGTTCAAATAATTTTACGCTAGAGTTGAACTAGGTCTACAGTCTAGAACAAATAATTTTACACTAGAGTTGAACTAGCTCCATAACCTAGTACAAATAATTTTACACTTGTGTTGAACTAGCTCTACAAGGTAGTTCAAATAATTTTACACTACAATTGAACTAGCTCTACAAGCTAGTTCAAATAATTTTACACTAGATTGGAACTAGCTCTATAACCTAGTGCAAATAATCTTACACTAGAGTTGAACTAGCTCTACAAGCTAGTACAAATAATCTTACACTAGATTTGAACTAGCTCTACAGTCTAGCACAAATAATTTTAGACTAGAGTTGAACTAGCTCTATAACCAAGTACATATAATTTTACACTACAGTTGAACTAGCTCTACAAGCTAATTCAAATAATTTTAGACTAGAGTTGAACTACCTCTATAATCTAGTACAAATAATTTTACACTAGTGTTGAACTAGCTCTACAAGCCAATTCAAATAATTTTACACTAGAGTTGAACTAGCTCTATTACCTAGTACAAATAATTTTACACTTGAGTTGAACTAGCTCTACAAGCTAGTTCAAATAATTTTACACTGGACTCGAACTAGCTCTACATACTAGTTCAAATAACTTTACACTAGAGTTGAAATATCTCTACAAGCTAGTTTAAATCATTTTACATTTGAGTTGAACTAGCTCTATAACCTAGTACAAATAATTTTACACTAGAGTTGAACTAGCTCTACTAGATAGTTCAAATAATATAACACTAGAGTTGAACTAGCTCTACAAGCTAGTTCAAATAATTTTACACTAGAGTTGAACTAGCTCTATAACCTAGTATAAATAATTTTATACTAGTGTGGAACTAGCTCTACAAGCTAGTTCAAATAATATTACACTAGAGTTGAACTAGCTCTACAAGCTAGTTCAAATAATTTTACACTGGAGTTGAACTAGGTCTATAACCTAGTACAAATAATTTTATACTACAGTGGAACTAGATCTACAAGTTAGTTCAAATAATATTACACTAGAGTTGAACTAGCTCTACAGGATAGTTCGAATAATATTACTCTAGAGTTGAACTAGAGCTACAAGCTAGTTCAAATAATTTTACACTAGAGTTGAACTAGCTCTACAAGCTAGTTCAAATAATTTTATACTAGAGTAGAACTAGCTCTATTACCTAGTACAAATGATTTTATACTAGAGTTGAACTAGCTCTACAAGCTAGTTGAAATAATTTTACACTAGAGTTCAACTAGCTCTACAAGCTAGTTCACATACTTTTACGCCAGAGTTGAACTACCTCTACAGTCTAGTATAAATAATTTTACACTAGAGTTGAACTAGCTCCCTAACCTAGAACAGATAATTTTACACTAGAGTTGACCTAGCTCCATAACCTAGTATAAATAATTTTACACTTGTGTTTAACTAGCTCTACAAGCTAGTTCAAATAAGTTTACACTACAGTTGAACTAGCTCTACAAGCTAGTTCAAATAATTTTACACTAGAGTAGAACTAGCTCTATCACCTAGTACAACTAATTATACACTAGAGTTGAACTAGCTCGATAACCTAGTACAAATAATTTTACACTAGTGTTGAACTAGCTCTACAAGCTAGTACAAATAATCTCACACTAGAGTTGAACTAGCTCTTCAAGCTAGTTCAAATAATCTTACACTGGAGATGAACTAGCTCTACAAGCTAGTTCAAATAATTTTATTTTAGAGTTGAACAAGCTCTACATGCTAGTACAAATAATTTTACACTAGAGTTGAACTAGCTCTATAACCTAGTACAAATGATTTTACACTAGAGTTGAACTAGCTCTACAAGATTGTTCAAATAATTTTACACTACAGTCGACCTAGCTCTACAGGCTAGTTCAAATAGTTTTACAGTAGAGTTGAACTGGCTCTCTAACCTTGTACAAATAATTTAACACTAGAGTTGAATTAGCTCTATCACATAGTAGAAATAATTATACACTAGAGTTGAACTAGCTCTATAACCTAGTACAAATAATTTTTACACTAGAGTTGAACTAGATCTACAAGCTAGTTCAAATAATCTTACACTAGAGTTGAACTACCTGTACAAGCTAGTTCAAATAATTGTACACTAGAGTTGAACTAGCTCTATAACCTAGTATAAATAATTTTACACTAGAGTTGAACTAGCTCTACAAGCTAGTTCAAATAATCTTACACTAGAGTTGTACTAGCTCTACAAGCTAGTTCAAATAATTTTAAGCTAGGGTTGAACTAGCTCTAAAGTTAAACTAGCTCTATAACCTTGTACAAATAATTTTACACTAGAGTTGAACTAGCTCCATAACCTAGTACAAATAATTTTACACTAGTGTTGAACTAGCTCTCCAAGGTAGCACAAATAATTTTACACTATATTTGAACTTGATCTACAAGCTAGTTTAAATAATTTTACAATAGAGTTGAACTAGCTGTATAACCTAGTACAAATAATTTTTCACTAGAGATGAACTAGCTCTACAAGCTAGTTCAAATAATTTTACACTAGAGTAGAACTAGCTCAACAAGCTAGTACAAATAATTTTACACTAGAGGTGAACTAGCTCTACAAGCTAGTTCAAATAATTTTACGCTAGAGTTGAACTAGCTCTACAGTCTAGTACAAATAATTTTACACTAGAGTTGAACTAGCTCCATAACCTAGTACAAATAATTTTACACTTGTGTTGAACTTGCTCTACAAGGTAGTTCAAATAATTTTACACTACTATTGAACTAGCTCTACAAGCTAGTTCAAATAATTTTACACTAGAGTAGAACTAGCTCTATAACCTAGTGCAAAAAACTTACACTAGAGTTGAACTAGCTCTACAAGCTAGTTCAAATAATCTTACACTAGATTTGAACTAGCTCTACAGTCTAGCACAAATAATTTTACACTAGAGTTGAACTAGCTCTATAACCAAGTACAAATGATTTTACACTAGAGTTGAACTAGCTTTACAAGCTAATTCAAATAATTTTAGACTAGTGTTGAACTAGCTCTATAATCTAGTACAAAAATTTTTACACTAGTGTTGAACTAGCTCTACAAGCTAATTCAAATAATTGTACACTAGAGTTGAACTAGCTCTATAACCTTGTACAAATAATTTTACACTTGAGTTGAACTAGCTCTAGAAGCTAGTTCAAATAATTTTACACTGGAGTCGAACTAGCTCTACATACAAGTTCAAATAACTTTACACTAGAGTTGAAATATCTCTACAAGCTAGTTCAAGTCATTTTACATTTGAGTTGAACTACGTCTATAACCTAGTACAAATAATTTTACACTAGAGTTGAACTAGGTCTACTAGATAGTTCAAATAATATAACAATAGAGTTGAACTAGCTCTACATGCTAGTTCAAATAATTTTACATTAGAGTTGAACTAGCTCTATAACCTATTATAAATAATTTTATACTAGAGTGGAACTAGCTCTACAAGCTAGTTCAAATAATATTACACTAGAGTCGAACTAGCTCTACAAGCTAGTTCAAATAATTTTACACTACAGTTGAACTAGCTCTACAAGATAGTTCAAATAATTTTACACTAGAGTAGAACTAGCTCTATCACCTAGTACAACTAATTATACACTAGAGTTGAACTAGCTCGATAACCTAGTACAAATAATTTTACACTAGTGTTGAACTAGCTCTACAAGCTAGGACAAATAATCTCACACTAGAGTTGAACTAGCTCTTCAAGCTAGTTCAAGTAATCTTACACTAGAGAAGAACTAGCTCTACAAGCTAGTTCAAATAATTTTATTTTAGAGTTGAACAAGCTCTACATGCTAGTACAAATAATTTTACACTAGAGTTGAACTAGCTCTATAACCTAGTACAAATGATTTTACACTAGAGTTGAACTAGCTCTACAAGCTAGTTCAAATAATTTTACACTAGAGTAGAACTAGCTCAACAACCTAATACAGATAATTTTACACTAGAGGTGAACTAGCTCTACAAGCTAGATCACATAATTTTACGCTAGAGTTGAACTAGCTCTACAGTCTAGTACAAATAATTTTACACTAGAGTTGAACTAGCTCCATAACCTAGTACAAATAATTTTACACTTGTGTTGAATTAGCTCTACAAGGTAGTTCAAATAATTTTACACTACTATTGAACTAGCTCTACAAGCTAGTTCAAATAATTTTACACTAGAGTAGAACTAGCTCTATAACCTAGTGCAAAAAACTTAAACTAGAGTTGAACTAGCTCTACAAGCTAGTTCAAATAATCTTACACTAGATTTGAACTAGCTCTACAGTCTAGCACAAATAATTTTACACTAGAGTTGGACTAGCTCTATAACCAAGTACAAATAATTTTACACTAGAGTTGAACTAGCTCTATAACCAAGTACAAATAATTTTACACTAGAGTTGAACTAGCTCTACAAGCTAGTTCAAATAATTTTACGCTAGAGTTGAACTAGGTCTACAGTCTAGAACAAATAATTTTACACTAGAGTTGAACTAGCTCCATAACCTAGTACAAATAATTTTACACTTGTGTTGAACTAGCTCTACAAGGTAGTTCAAATAATTTTACACTACAATTGAACTAGCTCTACAAGCTAGTTCAAATAATTTTACACTAGATTGGAACTAGCTCTATAACCTAGTGCAAATAATCTTACACTAGAGTTGAACTAGCTCTACAAGCTAGTACAAATAATCTTACACTAGATTTGAACTAGCTCTACAGTCTAGCACAAATAATTTTAGACTAGAGTTGAACTAGCTCTATAACCAAGTACATATAATTTTACACTACAGTTGAACTAGCTCTACAAGCTAATTCAAATAATTTTAGACTAGAGTTGAACTACCTCTATAATCTAGTACAAATAATTTTACACTAGTGTTGAACTAGCTCTACAAGCCAATTCAAATAATTTTACACTAGAGTTGAACTAGCTCTATTACCTAGTACAAATAATTTTACACTTGAGTTGAACTAGCTCTACAAGCTAGTTCAAATAATTTTACACTGGACTCGAACTAGCTCTACATACTAGTTCAAATAACTTTACACTAGAGTTGAAATATCTCTACAAGCTAGTTTAAATCATTTTACATTTGAGTTGAACTAGCTCTATAACCTAGTACAAATAATTTTACACTAGAGTTGAACTAGCTCTACTAGATAGTTCAAATAATATAACACTAGAGTTGAACTAGCTCTACAAGCTAGTTCAAATAATTTTACACTAGAGTTGAACTAGCTCTATAACCTAGTATAAATAATTTTATACTAGTGTGGAACTAGCTCTACAAGCTAGTTCAAATAATATTACACTAGAGTTGAACTAGCTCTACAAGCTAGTTCAAATAATTTTACACTGGAGTTGAACTAGGTCTATAACCTAGTACAAATAATTTTATACTACAGTGGAACTAGATCTACAAGTTAGTTCAAATAATATTACACTAGAGTTGAACTAGCTCTACAGGATAGTTCGAATAATATTACTCTAGAGTTGAACTAGAGCTACAAGCTAGTTCAAATAATTTTACACTAGAGTTGAACTAGCTCTACAAGCTAGTTCAAATAATTTTATACTAGAGTAGAACTAGCTCTATTACCTAGTACAAATGATTTTATACTAGAGTTGAACTAGCTCTACAAGCTAGTTGAAATAATTTTACACTAGAGTTCAACTAGCTCTACAAGCTAGTTCACATACTTTTACGCCAGAGTTGAACTACCTCTACAGTCTAGTATAAATAATTTTACACTAGAGTTGAACTAGCTCCCTAACCTAGAACAGATAATTTTACACTAGAGTTGACCTAGCTCCATAACCTAGTATAAATAATTTTACACTTGTGTTTAACTAGCTCTACAAGCTAGTTCAAATAAGTTTACACTACAGTTGAACTAGCTCTACAAGCTAGTTCAAATAATTTTACACTAGAGTAGAACTAGCTCTATCACCTAGTACAACTAATTATACACTAGAGTTGAACTAGCTCGATAACCTAGTACAAATAATTTTACACTAGTGTTGAACTAGCTCTACAAGCTAGTACAAATAATCTCACACTAGAGTTGAACTAGCTCTTCAAGCTAGTTCAAATAATCTTACACTGGAGATGAACTAGCTCTACAAGCTAGTTCAAATAATTTTATTTTAGAGTTGAACAAGCTCTACATGCTAGTACAAATAATTTTACACTAGAGTTGAACTAGCTCTATAACCTAGTACAAATGATTTTACACTAGAGTTGAACTAGCTCTACAAGATTGTTCAAATAATTTTACACTACAGTCGACCTAGCTCTACAGGCTAGTTCAAATAGTTTTACAGTAGAGTTGAACTGGCTCTCTAACCTTGTACAAATAATTTAACACTAGAGTTGAATTAGCTCTATCACATAGTAGAAATAATTATACACTAGAGTTGAACTAGCTCTATAACCTAGTACAAATAATTTTTACACTAGAGTTGAACTAGATCTACAAGCTAGTTCAAATAATCTTACACTAGAGTTGAACTACCTGTACAAGCTAGTTCAAATAATTGTACACTAGAGTTGAACTAGCTCTATAACCTAGTATAAATAATTTTACACTAGAGTTGAACTAGCTCTACAAGCTAGTTCAAATAATCTTACACTAGAGTTGTACTAGCTCTACAAGCTAGTTCAAATAATTTTAAGCTAGGGTTGAACTAGCTCTAAAGTTAAACTAGCTCTATAACCTTGTACAAATAATTTTACACTAGAGTTGAACTAGCTCCATAACCTAGTACAAATAATTTTACACTAGTGTTGAACTAGCTCTCCAAGGTAGCACAAATAATTTTACACTATATTTGAACTTGATCTACAAGCTAGTTTAAATAATTTTACAATAGAGTTGAACTAGCTGTATAACCTAGTACAAATAATTTTTCACTAGAGATGAACTAGCTCTACAAGCTAGTTCAAATAATTTTACACTAGAGTAGAACTAGCTCAACAAGCTAGTACAAATAATTTTACACTAGAGGTGAACTAGCTCTACAAGCTAGTTCAAATAATTTTACGCTAGAGTTGAACTAGCTCTACAGTCTAGTACAAATAATTTTACACTAGAGTTGAACTAGCTCCATAACCTAGTACAAATAATTTTACACTTGTGTTGAACTTGCTCTACAAGGTAGTTCAAATAATTTTACACTACTATTGAACTAGCTCTACAAGTTAGTTCAAATAATTTTACACTAGAGTAGAACTAGCTCTATAACCTAGTGCAAAAAACTTACACTAGAGTTGAACTAGCTCTACAAGCTAGTTCAAATAATCTTACACTAGATTTGAACTAGCTCTACAGTCTAGCACAAATAATTTTACACTAGAGTTGAACTAGCTCTATAACCAAGTACAAATGATTTTACACTAGAGTTGAACTAGCTTTACAAGCTAATTCAAATAATTTTAGACTAGTGTTGAACTAGCTCTATAATCTAGTACAAAAATTTTTACACTAGTGTTGAACTAGCTCTACAAGCTAATTCAAATAATTGTACACTAGAGTTGAACTAGCTCTATAACCTTGTACAAATAATTTTACACTTGAGTTGAACTAGCTCTAGAAGCTAGTTCAAATAATTTTACACTGGAGTCGAACTAGCTCTACATACAAGTTCAAATAACTTTACACTAGAGTTGAAATATCTCTACAAGCTAGTTCAAGTCATTTTACATTTGAGTTGAACTACGTCTATAACCTAGTACAAATAATTTTACACTAGAGTTGAACTAGGTCTACTAGATAGTTCAAATAATATAACAATAGAGTTGAACTAGCTCTACATGCTAGTTCAAATAATTTTACATTAGAGTTGAACTAGCTCTATAACCTATTATAAATAATTTTATACTAGAGTGGAACTAGCTCTACAAGCTAGTTCAAATAATATTACACTAGAGTCGAACTAGCTCTACAAGCTAGTTCAAATAATTTTACACTACAGTTGAACTAGCTCTACAAGCTAGTTCAAATAATTTTACACTAGAGTAGAACTAGCTCTATCACCTAGTACAACTAATTATACACTAGAGTTGAACTAGCTCGATAACCTAGTACAAATAATTTTACACTAGTGTTGAACTAGCTCTACAAGCTAGGACAAATAATCTCACACTAGAGTTGAACTAGCTCTTCAAGCTAGTTCAAGTAATCTTACACTAGAGAAGAACTAGCTCTACAAGCTAGTTCAAATAATTTTATTTTAGAGTTGAACAAGCTCTACATGCTAGTACAAATAATTTTACACTAGAGTTGAACTAGCTCTATAACCTAGTACAAATGATTTTACACTAGAGTTGAACTAGCTCTACAAGCTAGTTCAAATAATATTACACTAGAGTTGAACTAGCTCTACAAGCTAGTTCAAATAATTTTACACTAGAGTTGAACTAGCTCCACAAGCTAGTTCAAATAATTTTACACTAGAGTTAAACTAGCTCTATAACCTAGTATAAATAATTTTACACTAGAGTTGAACTAGCTCTACAAGATAGTTGAAATAATTTTACGCAAGAGTTCAACTAGCTCTACAAGCGAGTTCACATAATTTTGCGCTAGAGTTGAACTACCTCTACAGTCTAGTACAAATAATTTTACACTAGAGTTGAACTAGCTCCATAACCTAGTACAAATAATTTTACACTAGAGTTGAACTAGCTCTATAACCTTGTACAAATAATTTTACACTTGAGTTGAACTAGCTCTAGAAGCTAGTTCAAATAATTTTACACTGGAGTCGAACTAGCTCTACATACTAGTTCAAATAACTTTACACTAGAGTTGAAATATCTCTACAAGCTAGTTCAAGTCATTTTACATTTGAGTTGAACTACCTCTATAACCTAGTACAAATAATTTTACACTAGAGTTGAACTAGGTCTACTAGATAGTTCAAATAATATAACAATAGAGTTGAACTAGCTCTACATGCTAGTTCAAATAATTTTACACTAGAGTTGAACTAGCTCTATAACCTAGTATAAATAATTTTATACTAGAGTGGAACTAGCTCTACAAGCTAGTTCAAATAATATTACACTAGAGTCGAACTAGCTCTACAAGCTAGTTCAAATAATTTTACACTACAGTTGAACTAGCTCTACAAGCTAGTTCAAATAATTTTACACTAGAGTAGAACTAGCTCTATCACCTAGTACAACTAATTATACACTAGAGTTGAACTAGCTCGATAACCTAGTACAAATAATTTTACACTAGTGTTGAACTAGCTCTACAAGCTAGTACAAATAATCTCACACTAGAGTTGAACTAGCTCTTCAAGCTAGTTCAAATAATCTTACACTAGAGAAGAACTAGCTCTACAAGCTAGTTCAAATAATTTTATTTTAGAGTTGAACAAGCTCTACATGCTAGTACAAATAATTTTACACTAGAGTTGAACTAGCTCTATAACCTAGTACAAATGATTTTACACTAGAGTTGAACTAGCTCTACAAGCTAGTTCAAATAATTTTACACTAGAGTAGAACTAGCTCAACAACCTAGTACAAATAATTTTACACTAGAGTTGAACTAGCTCCATAACCTAGTACAAATAATTTTACACTAGAGTTGAACTAGCTCCATAACCTAGTACAAATAATTTTACACTAGTGTTGAACTAGCTCTACAAGCTAGCTCAAATAATTTTAAACCATATTTGAACTTGATCTACAAACTAGTTTAAATAATTTTGCAATAGAGTTGAACTAGCTGTATAACCTAGTACAAATAATTTTTCACTAGAGATGAACTAGCTCTACAAGCTAGTTCAAATAATTTTACACTAGAGTAGAACTAGCTCAACAACCTAGTACAGATAATTTTACACTAGAGGTGAACTAGCTCTACAAGCTAGTTCAAATAATTTTATGCTAGAGTTGAACTAGCTCTACAGTCTAGTACAAATAATTTTACACTAGAGTTGAACTAGCTCCATGACCTAGTACAAATAATTTTACACTAGAGTTGAACTAGCTCTACAAGCTAGTTCAAATAATATTACACTAGAGTTGAACTAGCTCTACAAGCTAGTTCAAACAATATTACACTAGAGTTGAACTAGCTCTACAAGCTAGTTCAAATAATTTTACACTAGAGTTGAACTAGCTCCACAAGCTAGTTCAAATAATTTTACACTAGAGTTAAACTAGCTCTATAACCTAGTATAAATAATTTTACACTAGAGTTGAACTAGCTCTACAAGATAGTTGAAATAATTTTACGCAAGAGTTCAACTAGCTCTACAAGCGAGTTCACATAATTTTGCGCTAGAGTTGAACTACCTCTACAGTCTAGTACAAATAATTTTACACTAGAGTTGAACTAGCTCCATAACTTAGTACAAATAATTTTACACTAGAGTTGAACTAGCTCTACAAGCTAGTTTAAATAATTTTATACTGGAGTCGAACTAGCTCTACATACTAGTTCAAATAACTTTACACCAGAGTTGAACTATCTCTACAAGCTAGTTCAAATCATTTTACACTTGAGTTAAACTAGCTCTATAACCAAGTACAAATACTCTTCACACTAGAGTTGAACTAGCTCTACAAGATAGTTCAAATAATATTACACTAGAGTTGAACTAGCTCTACAAGCTAGTTCAAATAATTTTACACTAGAGTTGAACGAGCTCTATAACCTAGTACAAATAATTTTATACTATAGTGGAACTAGATCTACAAGCTAGTTCAAATAAGATTACACTAGAGTTAAACTAGCGCTACAAGCTAGTTCGAATAATATTACATAAGAGTTGAACTAGAGCTACAAGCTAGTTCAAATAATTTTACACTAGAGTTGAACTAGCTCTACAAGCTAGTTCAAATAATTTTACACTAGAGTAGAACTAGCTCTATTACCTAGTACAAATGATTTTTCACTAGAGTTGAACTAGCTCTATAAGCTAGTTGAAATAACTTTACACTAGAGTTCAACTAGCTCTCCAAGGTAGTTCACATAATTTTACGCTAGAGTTGAACTACCTCTACAATCTAGTATAAATAATTTTACGCTAGAGTTGAACTAGCTCCATAACCTAGTACAAATAATTTTACACTTGTGTTGAACTAGCTCTACAAGGTAGTTCAAATAATTTTACACTACAATTGAACTAGCTCTACAAGCTAGTTCAAATAATTTTACACTAGATTAGAACTAGCTCTATAACCTAGTGCAAATAATCTTACACTAGAGTTGAACTAGCTCTACAAGCTAGTTCAAATAATCTTACACTAGATTTGAACTAGCTCTACAGTCTAGCACAAATAATTTTACACTAACTCTATTGTATAATTAGTTGTACTAGGTGATAGAGCTAGTTCTACTCTAGTGTAAAATTATTTGAACTAGCTTGTAGTTCAAATAATTTTACACTAGAGTAGAACTAGCTCTATCACCTAGTACAACTAATTATACAATAGAGTTGAACTAGCTCGATAACCTAGTACAAATAATTTTACACTAGTGTTGAACTAGCTCTACAAGCTAGTACAAATAATCTCACACTAGAGTTGAACTAGCTCTTCAAACTAGTTCAAATAATCTTACACTAGAGATGAACTAGCTCTACAAGCTAGTTCAAATAATTTTATTTTAGAGTTGAACAAGCTCTACATGCTAGTACAAATAATTTTACACTAGAGTTGAACTAGATCTATAACCTAGTACAAATGATTTTACACTAGAGTTGAACTAGCTCTACAAGCTAGTTCAAATAATTTTACACTACAGTCGACCTAGCTATACAGGCTAGTTCAAATAGTTTTACAGTAGAGTTGAACTGGCTCTCTAACCTTGTACAAATAATTTGACACTAGAGTTGAATTAGCTCTATCACGTAGTAGAAATAATTATACACTAGAGTTGAACTAGCTCTATAACCTAGTACAAATAATTTTTACACTAGATTTGAACTAGATCTACAAGCTAGTTCAAATAATCTTACACTAGAGTTGAACTACCTGTACAAGCTAGTTCAAATAATTGTACACTAGAGTTGAACTAGCTCTATAACCTAGTACAAATAATTTTACACTAGAGTTGAACTAGCTCTACAAGCTAGTTCAAATAATTTTAAGCTAGGGTTGAACTAGCTCTAAATTTAAACTAGCTCTATAACCTAGTACAAATAATTTTACACTAGACTTGAACTAGCTCAATAACCTAGTACAAATAATTTTACAATTGTGTTGAACTAGCTCTACAAGGTAGTTCAAATAATTTTACACTACAATTGAACTCGCTCTACAAGCTAGTTCAATTAATTTTACACTAGATTAGAACTAGCTCTATAACCTAGTGCAAATAATCTTACACTAGAGTTGAACTAGCTCTACAAGCTAGTTCAAATAATCTTACACTAGATGTGAACTAGCTCTGCAGTCTAGCACAAATAATTTTACACTAGAGTTGAACTAGCTCTATAACCAAGTACAAATAATTTTACACTATAGTTGAACTAGCTCTACAAGCTAATTCAAATAATTTTAGACTAGAGTTGAACTACCTCTATAATCTAGTACAAATAATTTTACACTAGTGTTGAACTAGCTCTACAAGCCAATTCAAATAATTTTACACTAGAGTTGAACTAGCTATATAACCTAGTACAAATAATTTTACACTTGAGTTGAACTAGCTCTACAAGCTAGTTCAAATAATTTTACACTGGACTCGAACTAGCTCTACATACTAGTTCAAATAACTTTACACTAGACTTGAAATATCTCTACAAGCTAGTTCAAATCATTTTACATTTGAGTGGAACTAGCTCTATAACCTAGTACAAATAATTTTACACTAGAGTTGAACTAGCTCTACTAGATAGTTCAAATAATATAACACTAGAGTTGAACTAGCTCTACAAGCTAGTTCAAATAATTTTACACTAGAGTAGAACTAGCTCTATCACCTAGTACAACTAATTATACACTAGAGTTGAACTAGCTCGATAAGCTAGTACAAATAATTTTACACTAGTGCTGAACTAGCTCTACAAGCTAGTACAAATAATCTCACACTAGAGTTGAACTAGCTCTTCAAGCTAGTTCAAATAATCTCACACTAGAGATGAACTAGCTCTACAAGCTAGTTCAAATAATTTTATTTTAGAGTTGATCAACCTCTACATGCTAGTACAAATAATTTTACACTAGAGTTGAACTAGCTCTATAACCTAGTACAAATGATTTTTCCACTAGAGTTGAATTAGCTCTACAAGCTAGTTCAAATAATTTTACACTACAGTCGACCTAGCTCTATAGGCTAGTTCAAATAGTTTTACAATAGAGTTGAACTGGCTCTCTA
This sequence comes from Triticum monococcum, assembly GCA_034509565.1. Classification (NCBI taxonomy): domain Eukaryota; kingdom Viridiplantae; phylum Streptophyta; class Magnoliopsida; order Poales; family Poaceae; genus Triticum; species Triticum monococcum. The sequence continues at coordinate 446,889,329 of CM067845.1, forward strand.
ACCTTGTACAAATAATTTGACACTAGAGTTGAATTAGCTCTATCACGTAGTACAAATAATTATACACTAGAGTTGAACTAGCTCTATAACCTAGTACCAATAATTTTTACACTAGAGTTGAACTAGATCTACAAGCTAGTTCAAATAATCTTACACTAGAGTTGAACTACCTGTACAAGCTAGTTCAAATAATTGTACACTAGAGTTGAACTAGCTCTATAACCTAGTACAAATAATTTTACACTAGAGTTGAACTAGCTCTACAAGCTAGTTCAAATAATCTTACACTAGAGTTGTACTAGCTCTACAAGCTAGTTCAAATAATTTTAAGCTAGGGTTGAACTAGCTCTAAAGTTAAACTAGCTCTATAACCTAGTACAAATAATTTTACACTAGAGTTGAACTAGCTCCATAACCTAGTACAAATAATTTTACACTAGTGTTGAACTAGCTCTACAAGCTAGCTCAAATAATTTTACACTATATTTGAACTTGATCTACAAGCTAGTTTAAATAATTTTACAATAGAGTTGAACTAGCTGTATAACCTAGGACAAATAATTTTTCACTAGAGATGAACTAGCTCTACAAGCTAGTTCAAATAATTTTACACTAGAGTAGAACTAGCTCAACAACCTAGTACAGATAATTTTACACTAGAGGTGAACTAGCTCTACAAGCTAGTTCACATAATTTTACGCTAGAGTTGAACTAGCTCTATAGTCTAGTACAAATAATTTTACAATAGAGTTGAACTAGCTCCATAACCTAGTACAAATAATTTTACACTTGTGTTGAACTAGCTCTACAAGGTAGTTCAAATAATTTTACACTACTATTGAACTAGCTCTACAAGCTAGTTCAAATAATTTTACACTAGAGTAGAACTAGCTCTATAACCTAGTGCAAAAAACTTACACTAGAGTGGAACTAGCTCTACAAGCTAGTTCAAATAATCTTACACTAGATTTGAACTAGCTCTACAGTCTAGCACAAATAATTTTACACTAGAGTTGAACTAGCTCTATAACCAAGTACAAATAATTTTACACTAGAGTTGAACTAGCTCTATAACCAAGTACAAATAATTTTACACTAGAGTTGAACTAGCTCTACAAGCTAGTTCAAATAATTTTACGCTAGAGTTGAACTAGGTCTACAGTCTAGTACAAATAATTTTACACTAGAGTTGAACTAGCTCCATAACCTAGTACAAATAATTTTACACTTGTGTTGAACTAGCTCTACAAGGTAGTTCAAATAATTTTACACTAGATTAGAACTACCTCTATAACCTAGTGCAAATAATCTTACACTAGAGTTGAACTAGCTCTACAAGCTAGTTCAAATAATCTTACACTAGATTTGAACTAGCTCTACAGTCTAGCACAAATAATTTTACACTAGAGTTGAAATAGCTCTATAACCAAGTGCAAATAATTTTACACTACAGTTGAACTAGCTCTACAAGCTAATTCAAATAATTTTAGACTAGAGTTGAACTACCTCTATAATCTAGTACAAATAATTTTACACTAGTGTTGAACTAGCTCTACAAGCCAATTCAAATAATTTTACACTAGAGTTGAACTAGCTCTATAAACTAGTACAAATAATTTTACACTTGAGTTGAACTAGCTCTACAAGCTAGTTCAAATAATTTTACACTAGACTCGAACTAGCTCTACATACTAGTTCAAATAACTTTACACTAGAGTTGAAATATCTCTACAAGCTAGTTCAAATCATTTTACATTTGAGTTGAACTAGCTCTATAACCTAGTACAAATAATTTTACACTAGAGTTGAACTAGCTCTACTAGATAGTTCAAATAATATAACACTAGAGTTGAACTAGCTCTACAAGCTAGTTCAAATAATTTTACACTAGAGTTGAACTAGCTCTATAACCTAGTATAAATAATTTTATACTAGCGTGGAACTAGCTCTACAAGCTAGTTCAAATCATATTACACTAGAGTTGAACTAGCTCTACAAGCTAGTTTAAATAATTTTACACTAGAGTTGAACTAGGTCTATAACCTAGTACTAATAATTTTATACTACAGTGGAACTAGATCTACAAGTTAGTTCAAATAATATTACACTAGAGTTGAACTAGCTCTACAGGATAGTTCGAATAATATTACTCTAGAGTTGAACTAGAGCTACAAGCTAGTTCAAATAATTTTACACTAGAGTTGAACTAGCTCTACAATGTAGTTCAAATAATTTTATACTAGAGTAGAACTAGCTCTATTACCTAGTACAAATGATTTTACACTAGAGATGAACTAGCTCTACAAGCTAGTTGAAATAATTTTACACTAGAGTTCAACTAGCTCTACAAGCTAGTTCACATACTTTTACGCCAGAGTTGAACTACCTCTACAGTCTAGTATAAATAATTTTACACTAGAGTTGAACTAGCTCCATAACCTAGAACAGATAATTTTATACTAGAGTTGACCTAGCTCCATAACCTAGTATAAATAATTTTACACTTGTGTTTAACTAGCTCTACAAGCTAGTTCAAATAAGTTTACACTACAGTTGAACTAGCTCTACAAGCTAGTTCAAATAATTTTACACTAGAGTAGAACTAGATCTATCACCTAGTACAACTAATTATACACCAGAGTTGAACTAGCTCGATAACCTAGTACAAATAATTTTACACTAGTGTTGAACTAGCTCTACAAGCTAGTACAAATAATCTCACACTAGAGTTGAACTAGCTCTTCAAGCTAGTTCAAACAATCTTACACTAGAGATGAACTAGCTCTACAAGCTAGTTCAAATAATTTTATTTTAGAGTTGAACAAGCTCTACATGCTAGTACAAATAATTTTACACTAGAGTTGAACTAGCTCTATAACCTAGTACAAATGATTTTACACTAGAGTTGAACTAGCTCTACAAGCTTGTTCAAATAATTTTACACTACAGTCGACCTAGCTCTACAGGCTAGTTCAAATAGTTTTACAGTAGAGTTGAACTGGCTCTCTAACCTTGTACAAATAATTTGACAGTAGAGTTGAATTAGCTCTATCACATAGTAGAAATAATTATACACTAGAGTTGAACTAGCACTATAACCTAGTACAAATAATTTTTACACTAGAGTTGAACTAGATCTACAAGCTAGTTCAAATAATCTTACACTAGAGTTGAACTACCTGTACAAGCTAGTTCAAATAATTGTACACTAGAGTTGAACTAGCTCTATAACCTAGTACAAATAATTTTACACTAGAGTTAAACTAGCTCTAAAAGCTAGTTCAAATAATCTTACACTAGAGTTGTACTAGCTCTACAAGCTAGTTCAAATAATTTTAAGCTAGGGTTGAACTAGCTCTAAAGTTAAACTAGCTCTATAACCTTGTACAAATAATTTTACACTAGAGTTGAACTAGCTCCATAACCTAGTACAAATAATTTTACACTAGTGTTGAACTAGCTCTCCAAGGTAGCACAAATAATTTTACACTATATTTGAACTTGATCTACAAGCTAGTTTAAATAATTTTACAATAGAGTTGAACTAGCTGTATAACCTAGTACAAATAATTTTTCACTAGAGATAAACTAGCTCTACAAGCTAGTTCAAATAATTTTACACTAGGGTAGAACTAGCTCAACAAGCTAGTACAAATAATTTTAAACTAGAGGTGAACTAGCTCTACAAGCTAGTTCAAATAATTTTACGCTAGAGTTGAACTAGCTCTACAGTCTAGTACAAATAATTTTACACTAGAGTTGAACTAGCTCCATAACCTAGTACAAATAATTTTACACTTGTGTTGAACTAGCTCTACAAGGTAGTTCAAATAATTTTACACTACTATTAAACTAGCTCTACAAGCTAGTTCAAATAATTTTACACTAGAGTAGAACTAGCTCTATAACCTAGTGCAAAAAACTTACACTAGAGTTGAACTAGCTCTACAAGCTAGTTCAAATAATCTTACACTAGATTTGAACTAGCTCTACAGTCTAGCACAAATAATTTTACACTAGAGTTGAACTAGTTCTATAACCAAGTACAAATAATTTTACACTAGAGTTGAACTAGCTTTACAAGCTAATTCAAATAATTTTAGACTAGAGTTGAACTAGCTCTATAATCTAGTACAAATAATTTTACACTAGTGTTGAACTAGCTCTACAAGCTAATTCAAATAATTTTACACTAGAGTTGAACTAGCTCTATAACCTTGTACAAATAATTTTACACTTGAGTTGAGAGCTAGTTCAAATAATTTTACACTGGAGTCGAACTAGCTGTACATACTAGTTCAAATAACTTTACACTAGAGTTGAAATATCTCTACAAGCTAGTTCAAGTCATTTTAAATTTGAGTTGAACTAGCTCTATAACCTAGTACAAATAATTTTACACTAGAGTTGAACTAGGTCTACTAGATAGTTCAAATAATATAACAGTAGAGTTGAACTAGCTCTACAAGCTAGCTCAAATAATTTTACACTAGAGTTGAACTAGCTCTATAACCTAGTATAAATAATTTTATACTAGAGTGGAACTAGCTCTACAAGCTAGTTCAAATAATATTACAGTATAGTCGAACTAGCTCTACAAGCTAGTTCAAATAATTTTACACTACAGTTGAACTAGCTCTACAAGCTAGTTCAAATAATTTTACACTAGAGTATAACTAGCTCTATCACCTAGTACAACTAATTATACACTAGAGTTGAACTAGCTCGATAACCTAGTACAAATAATTTTACACTAGAGTATAACTAGCTCTATCACCTAGTACAACTAATTATACACTAGAGTTGAACTAGCTCAATAACCTAGTACAAATAATTTTACACTGGACTCGAACTAGCTCTACATACTAGTTCAAATAACTTTACACTAGACTTGAAATATCTCTACAAGCTAGTTCAAATCATTTTACATTTGAGTGGAACTAGCTCTATAACCTAGTACAAATAATTTTACACTAGAGTTGAACTAGCTCTACTAGATAGTTCAAATAATATAACACTAGAGTTGAACTAGCTCTACAAGCTAGTTCAAATAATTTTACACTAGAGTAGAACTAGCTCTATCACCTAGTACAACTAATTATACACTAGAGTTGAACTAGCTCGATAAGCTAGTACAAATAATTTTACACTAGTGCTGAACTAGCTCTACAAGCTAGTACAAATAATCTCACACTAGAGTTAAACTAGCTCTTCAAGCTAGTTCAAATAATCTCACACTAGAGATGAACTAGCTCTACAAGCTAGTTCAAATAATTTTATTTTAGAGTTGATCAACCTCTACATGCTAGTACAAATAATTTTACACTAGAGTTGAACTAGCTCTATAACCTAGTACAAATGATTTTTCCACTAGAGTTGAATTAGCTCTACAAGCTAGTTCAAATAATTTTACACTACAGTCGACCTAGCTCTATAGGCTAGTTCAAATAGTTTTACAATAGAGTTGAACTGGCTCTCTAACCTTGTACAAATAATTTGACACTAGAGTTGAATTAGCTCTATCACGTAGTACAAATAATTATACACTAGAGTTGAACTAGCTCTATAACCTAGTACCAATAATTTTTACACTAGAGTTGAACTAGATCTACAAGCTAGTTCAAATAATCTTACACTAGAGTTGAACTACCTGTACAAGCTAGTTCAAATAATTGTACACTAGAGTTGAACTAGCTCTATAACCTAGTACAAATAATTTTACACTAGAGTTGAACTAGCTCTACAAGCTAGTTCAAATAATCTTACACTAGAGTTGTACTAGCTCTACAAGCTAGTTCAAATAATTTTAAGCTAGGGTTGAACTAGCTCTAAAGTTAAACTAGCTCTATAACCTAGTACAAATAATTTTACACTAGAGTTGAACTAGCTCCATAACCTAGTACAAATAATTTTACACTAGTGTTGAACTAGCTCTACAAGCTAGCTCAAATAATTTTACACTATATTTGAACTTGATCTACAAGCTAGTTTAAATAATTTTACAATAGAGTTGAACTAGCTGTATAACCTAGGACAAATAATTTTTCACTAGAGATGAACTAGCTCTACAAGCTAGTTCAAATAATTTTACACTAGAGTAGAACTAGCTCAACAACCTAGTACAGATAATTTTACACTAGAGGTGAACTAGCTCTACAAGCTAGTTCACATAATTTTACGCTAGAGTTGAACTAGCTCTATAGTCTAGTACAAATAATTTTACAATAGAGTTGAACTAGCTCCATAACCTAGTACAAATAATTTTACACTTGTGTTGAACTAGCTCTACAAGGTAGTTCAAATAATTTTACAGTACTATTGAACTAGCTCTACAAGCTAGTTCAAATAATTTTACACTAGAGTAGAACTAGCTCTATAACCTAGTGCAAAAAACTTACACTAGAGTGGAACTAGCTCTACAAGCTAGTTCAAATAATCTTACACTAGATTTGAACTAGCTCTACAGTCTAGCACAAATAATTTTACACTAGAGTTGAACTAGCTCTATAACCAAGTACAAATAATTTTACACTAGAGTTGAACTAGCTCTATAACCAAGTACAAATAATTTTACACTAGAGTTGAACTAGCTCTACAAGCTAGTTCAAATAATTTTACGCTAGATTTGAACTAGGTCTACAATCTAGTACAAATAATTTTACACTAGAGTTGAACTAGCTCCATAACCTAGTACAAATAATTTTACACTTGTGTTGAACTAGCTCTACAAGGTAGTTCAAATAATTTTACACTACAATTGAACTAGCTCTACAAGCTAGTTCAAATAATTTTACACTAGATTAGAACTACCTCTATAACCTAGTGCAAATAATCTTACACTAGAGTTGAACTAGCTCTACAAGCTAGTTCAAATAATCTTACACTAGATTTGAACTAGCTCTACAGTCTAGCACAAATAATTTTACACTAGAGTTGAAATAGCTCTATAACCAAGTGCAAATAATTTTACACTACAGTTGAACTAGCTCTACAAGCTAATTCAAATAATTTTAGACTAGAGTTGAACTACCTCTATAATCTAGTACAAATAATTTTACACTAGTGTTGAACTAGCTCTACAAGCCAATTCAAATAATTTTACACTAGAGTTGAACTAGCTCTATAAACTAGTACAAATAATTTTACACTTGAGTTGAACTAGCTCTACAAGCTAGTTCAAATAATTTTACACTAGACTCGAACTAGCTCTACATACTAGTTCAAATAACTTTACACTAGAGTTGAAATATCTCTACAAGCTAGTTCAAATCATTTTACATTTGAGTTGAACTAGCTCTATAACCTAGTACAAATAATTTTACACTAGAGTTGAACTAGCTCTATTAGATAGTTCAAATAATATAACACTAGAGTTGAACTAGCTCTACAAGCTAGTTCAAATAATTTTACACTAGAGTTGAACTAGCTCTATAACCTAGTATAAATAATTTTATACTAGCGTGGAACTTGCTCTACAAGCTAGTTCAAATCATATTACACTAGAGTTGAACTAGCTCTACAAGCTAGTTTAAATAATTTTACACTAGAGTTGAACTAGGTCTATAACCTAGTACTAATAATTTTATACTACAGTGGAACTAGATCTACAAGTTAGTTCAAATAATATTACACTAGAGTTGAACTAGCTCTACAGGATAGTTCGAATAATATTACTCTAGAGTTGAACTAGAGCTACAAGCTAGTTTAAATAATTTTACACTAGAGTTGAACTAGCTCGACAATGTAGTTCAAATAATTTTATACTAGAGTAGAACTAGCTCTATTACCTAGTACAAATGATTTTACACTAGAGTTGAACTAGCTCTACAAGCTAGTTGAAATAATTTTACACTAGAGTTCAACTAGCTCTACAAGCTAGTTCACATACTTTTACGCCAGAGTTGAACTACCTCTACAGTCTAGTATAAATAATTTTACACTAGAGTTGAACTAGCTCCATAACCTAGAACAGATAATTTTATACTAGAGTTGACCTAGCTCCATAACCTAGTATAAATAATTTTACACTTGTGTTTAACTAGCTCTACAAGCTAGTTCAAATAAGTTTACACTACAGTTGAACTAGCTCTACAAGCTAGTTTAAATAATTTTACACTAGAGTAGAACTAGATCTATCACCTAGTACAACTAATTATACACCAGAGTTGAACTAGCTCGATAACCTAGTACAAATAATTTTACACTAGTGTTGAACTAGCTCTACAAGCTAGTACAAATAATCTCACACTAGAGTTGAACTAGCTCTTCAAGCTAGTTCAAATAATCTTACACTAGAGATGAACTAGCTCTACAAGCTAGTTCAAATAATTTTATTTTAGAGTTGAACAAGCTCTACATGCTAGTACAAATAATTTTACACTAGAGTTGAACTAGCTCTATAACCTAGTACAAATGATTTTACACTAGAGTTGAACTAGCTCTACAAGCTTGTTCAAATAATTTTACACTACAGTCGACCTAGCTCTACAGGCTAGTTCAAATAGTTTTACAGTAGAGTTGAACTGGCTCTCTAACCTTGTACAAATAATTTGACAGTAGAGTTGAATTAGCTCTATCACATAGTAGAAATAATTATACACTAGAGTTGAACTAGCACTATAACCTAGTACAAATAATTTTTACACTAGAGTTGAACTAGATCTACAAGCTAGTTCAAATAATCTTACACTAGAGTTGAACTACCTGTACAAGCTAGTTCAAATAATTGTACACTAGAGTTGAACTAGCTCTATAACCTAGTACAAATAATTTTACACTAGAGTTAAACTAGCTCTAAAAGCTAGTTCAAATAATCTTACACTAGAGTTGTACTAGCTCTACAAGCTAGTTCAAATAATTTTAAGCTAGGGTTGAACTAGCTCTAAAGTTAAACTAGCTCTATAACCTTGTACAAATAATTTTACACTAGAGTTGAACTAGCTCCATAACCTAGTACAAATAATTTTACACTAGTGTTGAACTAGCTCTCCAAGGTAGCACAAATAATTTTACACTATATTTGAACTTGATCTACAAGCTAGTTTAAATAATTTTACAATAGAGTTGAACTAGCTGTATAACCTAGTACAAATAATTTTTCACTAGAGATAAACTAGCTCTACAAGCTAGTTCAAATAATTTTACACTAGAGTAGAACTAGCTCAATAAGCTAGTACAAATAATTTTAAACTAGAGGTGAACTAGCTCTACAAGCTAGTTCAAATAATTTTACGCTAGAGTTGAACTAGCTCTACAGTCTAGTACAAATAATTTTACACTAGAGTTGAACTAGCTCCATAACCTAGTACAAATAATTTTACACTTGTGTTGAACTAGCTCTACAAGGTAGTTCAAATAATTTTACACTACTATTAAACTAGCTCTACAAGCTAGTTCAAATAATTTTACACTAGAGTAGAACTAGCTCTATAACCTAGTGCAAAAAACTTACACTAGAGTTGAACTAGCTCTACAAGCTAGTTCAAATAATCTTACACTAGATTTGAACTAGCTCTACAGTCTAGCACAAATAATTTTACACTAGAGTTGAACTAGTTCTATAACCAAGTACAAATAATTTTACACTAGAGTTGAACTAGCTTTACAAGCTAATTCAAATAATTTTAGACTAGAGTTGAACTAGCTCTATAATCTAGTACAAATAATTTTACACTAGTGTTGAACTAGCTCTACAAGCTAATTCAAATAATTTTACACTAGAGTTGAACTAGCTCTATAACCTTGTACAAATAATTTTACACTTGAGTTGAGAGCTAGTTCAAATAATTTTACACTGGAGTCGAACTAGCTGTACATACTAGTTCAAATAACTTTACACTAGAGTTGAAATATCTCTACAAGCTAGTTCAAATAATTTTACACTAGAGTTGAACTAGGTCTACTACATAGTTCAAATAATATAACAGTAGAGTTGAACTAGCTCTACAAGCTAGCTCAAATAATTTTACACTAGAGTTGAACTAGCTCTATAACCTAGTATAAATAATTTTATACTAGAGTGGAACTAGCTCTACAAGCTAGTTCAAATAATATTACAGTATAGTCGAACTAGCTCTACAAGCTAGTTCAAATAATTTTACACTACAGTTGAACTAGCTCTACAAGCTAGTTCAAATAATTTTACACTAGAGTATAACTAGCTCTATCACCTAGTACAACTAATTATACACTAGAGTTGAACTAGCTCGATAACCTAGTACAAATAATTTTACACTAGTGTTGAACTAGCTCTACAAGCTAGTACAAATAATCTCACACTAGAGTTGAACTAGCTCTTCAAGCTAGTTCAAATAATCTTACACTAGAGATGAACTAGCTCTACAAGCTAGTTCAAATAATTTTATTTTAGAGTTGAACAAGCTCTACATGCCAGTACAAATAATTTTACACTAGAGTTGAACTAGCTCTATAACCTAGTACAAATGATTTTACACTGGAGTTGAACTAGCTCTACAAGCTAGCTCAAATAATTTTACACTAGAGTAGAACTAGCTCAACAACCTAGTACAAATAATTTTACACTAGAGTTGAACTAGCTCCAAAACCTAGTACAAATAATTTTACACTAGAGTTGAACTAGCTCCATAACCTAGTACAAATAATTTTACACTAGTGTTGAACTAGCTCTACAAGCTAGCTCAAATAATTTTACACTATATTTGAACTTGATCTACAAGCTAGTTTAAATAATTTTACAATAGAGTTGAACTAGCTGTATAACCTAGTACTAATAATTTTTCACTAGAGATGAACTAGCTCTACAAGCTAGTTCAAATAATTTTACACTAGAGTAGAACTAGCTCAACAACCTAGTACAGATAATTTTACACTAGTGTTGAACTAGCTCTACAAGCTAGCTCAAATAATTTTACACTATATTTGAACTTGATCTACAAGCTAGTTCAAATAATTTTACGCTAGAGTTGAACTAGCTCTACAGTCTAGTACAAATAATTTTACACTAGAGATGAACTAGCTCCATGACCTAGTACAAATAATTTTACACTTGTGTTGAACTAGCTCTACAAGGTAGTTCAAATAATTTTACACTACTATTGAACTGGCTCTACAAGCTAGTTCAAATAATTTTACACTAGAGTAGAACTAGCTCTCTATAACCTAGTGCAAAAAACTTACACTAGAGTTGAACTAGCTCTACAAGCTAGTTCAAATAATCTTACACTAGATTTGAACTAGCTCTACAGTCTAGCACAAATAATTTTACACTAGAGTTGAACTAGCTCTATAACCAAGTACAAATAATTTTACACTAGAGTTGAACTAGCTCTACAAGCTAATTCAAATAATTTTAGACTAGAGTTGAACTAGCTCTATAATCTAGTACAAATAATTTTACACTAGTGTTGAACTAGCTCTACAAAATAATTCAAATAATTTTACACTAGAGTTGAACTAGCTATATAACCTAGTACAAATAATTTTACACTTGAGTTGAACTAGCTCTACAAGCTAGTTCAAATAATTTTACACTGGAGTCGAACTAGCTCTACATACTAATTCAAATAACTTTACACTAGAGTTGAAATATCTCTACAAACTAGTTCAAATCATTTTACATTTGAGTTGAACTAGCTCTATAACCTAGTACAAATAATTTTGCACTAGATTTGAGCTAGCTCTACTAGATAGTACAAATAATATAACACTAGAGTTGAACTAGCTCTATAACCGAGTATAATTAATTTTATACTAGAGTGGAAATAGCTCTACAAGCTAGTTCAAATAATATTACACTAGAGTTGAACTAGCTCTACAAGCTAGTTCAAATAATTTTACACTAGAGTTGAACTAGCTCTATAACCTAGTACAAATAATTTTATACTACAGTGGAACTAGATCTACAAGTTAGTTCAAATAATATTACACTAGAGTTGAACTAGCTCTACAGGCTAGTTCGAATAATATTACTCTCGAGTTGAACTAGAGCTACAAGCTAGTTCAAATAATTTTACACTAGAGTTGAACTAGCTCTACAAGCTAGTTCAAATAATTTTACACTAGAGTTGAACTAGCTCTACAAGCTAGTTCAAATAATTTTATACTAGAGTAGGACTAGCTCTATTACCTAGTACAAATGATTTTACACTAGAGTTGAACTAGCTCTACAAGCTAGTTCAAATAATTTTATACTAGAGTAGAACTAGCTCTACAAGCTAGTTCAAATAATTTTACGCTAGAGTTGAACCAGCTCTACACGTTAGTACAAATAATTTTACACTAGAGTTGAACTAGCTCTATAACCTAGTACAAATGATTTTACACTAGAGTTGAACTAGCACTGCAAACTAGTTCAAATAATTTTGCACTAGACTTGACCTAGTTCTACAGGCTAGTTCAAATAGTTTTACAGTAGAGTTGAACTAGCTCTATAACATATTACAAATAATTTGACACTAGAGCTGAACTAGCTCTATCACCTAGTAAAACTAATTATACACTAGAGTTGAACTAGCTCGATAACCTAGTACAAATAATTTTACACTTGTGTTGAACTAACTCTACAAGCTATTACAAATAATTTTACACTAGAGTTGAACTAGCTCTTGAAGCTAGTTCAAATAATTTTACGCTAGAGTTGAACTAGCTCTACAATCTAGTAGAAATAATTTTACACTAGAGTTGAACTAGCTCTATAACCTAGTACAAATAATTTTACACTAAAGTTGAACTAGCTCCATAACCTAGTACAAATAATTTTACACTTGTGTTGAACTAGCTCTACAAGCTAGTTCAAATAATTTTACACTACAGTTGAACTAGCTATACAAGCTAGTTTAAATAATTTCACACTATAGTAGAACTAGCTCTATAACCTAGTACAAATAATCTTACACTAGAGTTGAACTAGCTCTACAAGCTAGTTCAAATAATTTTACGCTAGAGTTGAACCAGCTGTACACGTTAGTAAAAATAATTTTACACTAGAGTTGAACTAGCTCTATAAACTAGTACAAATGATTTTACACTAGAGGTTAACTAGGACTGCAAACTAGTTCAAATAATTTTGCACTAGACTTGACCTAGTTCTACAGGCTAGTTCAAATAGTTTTACAGTAGAGTTGAACTAGCTCTATAACATATTACAAATAATTTGACACTAGAGCTGAACTAGCTCTATCACCTAGTACAACTAATTATACACTAGAGTTGAACTAGCTCGATAACCTAGTACAAATAATTTTACACTTGTGTTGAACTAGCTCTACAAGCTATTACAAATAATTTCACACTAGAGTTGAACTAGCTCTACAAGCTAGTTAAAATAATTTTACGCTAGATTTGAACCAGCTCTACACGTTAGTACAAATAATTTTACACTAGAGTTGAACTAGCTCTATAACCTAGTACAAATGATTTTACACTAGAGTTGAACTAGCTCTACAAACAAGTTCAAATAATTTTGTACCAGACTTGACCTAGTTCTACAGGCTAGTTCAAATAGTTTACAGTAGAGTTGAACTAGCTCTATAACATATTACAAATAATTTGACACTAGAGTTGAACTAGCTCGATAACCTAGTACAAATAATTTTACACTAGTGTTGAACTAGCTCTACAAGCTAGTACAAATAATCTCACACTAGAGTTGAACTAGCTCTTCAAGCTAGTTCAAATAATCTTACACTAGAGATGAACTAGCTCTACAAGCTAGTTCAAATAATTTTATTTTAGAGTTGAACAAGCTCTACATGCTAGTACAAATAATTTTACACTGGAGTTGAACTAGCTCTATAACCTAGTACAAATGATTTTACACTAGAGTTGAACTAGCTCTACAAGCTAGTTCAAATAATTTTACATTACAGTCGACCTAGCTCTACAGGCTAGTTCAAATAATTTTACACTAGATTAGAACTAGCTCTATAACCTAGTGCAAATAATCTTACACTAGAGTTGAACTAGCTCTAGAAGCTAGTTCAAATAATCTTACACTAGATTTGAACTAGCTCTACAGTCTAGCACAAATAATTTTACACTAGAGTTGAACTAGCTCTATAACCAAGTGCAAATAATTTCACACTACAGTTGAACTAGCTCTACAAGCTAATTTAAATAATTTTAGACTAGAGTTGAACTACCTCTATAATCTAGTACAAATAATTTTACACTAGTGTTGAACTAGCTCTACAAGCCAATTCAAATAACTTTACACTAGAGTTGAACTAGCTCTATAACCTAGTACAAATAATTTTACACTTGAGTTGAACTAGCTCTACAAGCTAGTTCAAATAATTTTACACTGGACTCGAACTAGCTCTACATACTAGTTCAAATAACTTTACACTAGAGTTGAAATATCTCTACAAGCTAGTTCAAATCATTTTACATTTGAGTTGAACTAGCTCTATAACCTAGTACAAATAATTTTACACTAGAGTTGAACTAGCTCTACTAGATAGTTCAAATAATATAACATTAGAGTTGAACTAGCTCTACAAGCTAGTTCAAATAATTTTACACTAGAGTTGAACTAGCTCTATAACCTAGTATAAATAATTTTATACTAGCGTGGAACTAGCTCTACAAGCTAGTTCAAATCATATTACACTAGAGTTGAACTAGCTCTACAAGCTAGTTCAAATAATTTTACACTAGAGTTGAACTAGGTCTATAACCTAGTACAAATAATTTTATACTACAGTGGAACTAGATCTACAAGTTAGTTCAAATAATATTACACTAGAGTTGAACTAGCTTTACAGGATAGTTCGAATAATATTACTCTAGAGTTGAACTAGAGCTACAAGCTAGTTCAAATAATTTTACACTAGAGTTGAACTAGCTCTACAAGCTAGTTCAAATAATTTTATACTAGAGTAGAACTAGCTCTATTACCTAGTACAAATGATTTTACACTAGAGTTGAACTAGCTCTACAAGCTAGTTGAAATAATTTTACACTAGAGTTCAACTAGCTCTACAAGCTAGTTCACATACTTTTACGCCAGAGTTGAACTACCTCTACAGTCTAGTATAAATAATTTTACACTAGAGTTGAACTAGCTCCATAACCTAGAACAGATAATTTTACACTAGAGTTGACCTAGCTCCATAACCTAGTATAAATAATTTTACACTTGTGTTTAACTAGCTCTACAAGCTAGTTCAAATAAGTTTACACTACAGTTGAACTAGCTCTACAAGCTAGTTCAAATAATTTTACACTAGAGTAGAACTATCTCTATCACCTAGTACAACTAATTATACACTAGAGTTGAACTAGCTCGATAACCTAGTACAAATAATTTTACACTAGTGTTGAACTAGCTCTACAAGCTAGTACAAATAATCTCACACTAGAGTTGAACTAGCTCTTCAAGCTAGTTCAAATAATCTTACACTAGAGATGAACTAGCTCTACAAGCTAGTTCAAATAATTTTATTTTAGAGTTGAACAAGCTCTACATGCTAGTACAAATAATTTTACACTAGAGTTGAACTAGCTCTATAACCTAGTACAAATGATTTTACACTAGAGTTGAACTAGCTCTACAAGCTTGTTCAAATAATTTTACACTACAGTCGACCTAGCTCTACAGGCTAGTTCAAATAGTTTTACAGTAGAGTTGAACTGGCTCTCTAACCTTGTACAAATAATTTGACACTAGAGTTGAATTAGCTCTATCACGTAGTAGAAATAATTATACACTAGAGTTGAACTAGCTCTATAACCTAGTACAAATAATTTTTACACTAGAGTTGAACTAGATCTACAAGCTAGTTCAAATAATCTTACACTAGAGTTGAACTATCTGTACAAGCTAGTTCAAATAATTGTACACTAGAGTTGAACTCGCTCTATAACCTAGTACAAATAATTTTACACTAGAGTTGAACTAGCTCTAAAAGCTAGTTCAAATAATATTACACTAGAGTTGTACTAGCTCTACAAGCTAGTTCAAATAATTTTAAGCTAGGGTTGAACAAGCTCTAAAGTTAAACTAGCTCTATAACCTTGTACAAATAATTTTACACTGGAGTTGAACTACCTCCATAACCTAGTACAAATAATTTTACACTAGTGTTGAACTAGCTCTCCAAGGTAGCACAAATAATTTTACACTATATTTGAACTTGACCTACAAGCTAGTTTAAATAATTTTACAATAGAGTTGAACTAGCTGTATAACCTAGTACAAATAATTTTTCACTAGAGATGAACTAGCTCTACAAGCTAGTTCAAATAATTTTACACTAGAGTAGAACTAGCTCAACAAGCTAGTACAAATAATTTTACACTAGAGGTGAACTAGCTCTACAAGCTAGTTCAAATAATTTTACGCTAGAGTTGAACTAGCTCTACAGTCTAGTACAAATAATTTTACATTAGAGTTGAACTAGCTCCATAACCTAGTACAAATAATTTTACACTTGTGTTGAACTAGCTCTACAAGGTAGTTCAAATAATTTTACACTACTATTAAACTAGCTCTACAAGCTAGTTCAAATAATTTTACACTAGAGTAGAACTAGCTCTATAACCTAGTGCAAAAAACTTACACTAGAGTTGAACTAGCTCTACAAGCTAGTTCAAATAATCTTACACTAGATTTGAACTAGCTCTACAGTCTAGCACAAATAATTTTACACTAGAGTTGAACTAGTTCTATAACCAAGTACAAATAATTTTACACTAGAGTTGAACTAGCTTTACAAGCTAATTCAAATAATTTTAGACTAGAGTTGAACTAGCTCTATAATCTAGTACAAATAATTTTACACTAGTGTTGAACTAGCTCTACAAGCTAATTCAAATAATTTTACACTAGAGTTGAATTAGCTCTATAACCTTGTACAAATAATTTTACACTTGAGTTGAACTAGCTCTACAAGCTAGTTCAAATAATTTTACACTGGAGTCGAACTAGCTCTACATACTAGTTCAAATAACTTTACACTAGAGTTGAAATATCTCTACAAGCTAGTTCAAGTCATTTTAAATTTGAGTTGAACTAGCTCTATAACCTAGTACAAATAATTTTACACTAGAGTTGAACTAGGTCTACTAGATAGTTCAAATAATATAACACTACAGTTGAACTAGCTCTACAAGCTAGTTCAAATAATTTTACACTAGAGTTGAACTAGCTCTATAACCTAGTATAAATAATTTTATACTAGAGTGGAACTAGCTCTACAAGCTAGTTCAAATAATATTACACTAGAGTCGAACTAGCTCTACAAGCTAGTTCAAATAATTTTACACTATAGTTGAACTAGCTCTACAAGCTAGTTCAAATAATTTTACACTAGAGTAGAACTAGCTCTATCACCTAGTACAACTAATTATACACTAGAGTTGAACTAGCTCGATAACCTAGTACAAATAATTTTACACTAGTGTTGAACTAGCTCTACAAGCTAGTACAAATAATCTCACACTAGAGTTGAACTAGCTCTTCAAGCTAGTTCAAATAATCTTACACTAGAGATGAACTAGCTCTACAAGCTAGTTCAAATAATTTTATTTTAGAGTTGAACAAGCTCTACATGCTAGTACAAATAATTTTACACTAGAGTTGAACGAGCTCTATAACCTAGTACAAATGATTTTACACTAGAGTTGAACTAGCTCTACAAGCTAGTTCAAATAATTTTACACTAGAGTAGAACTAGCTCAACAACCTAGTACAAATAATTTTACACTAGAGTTGAACTAGCTCCATAACCTAGTACAAATAATTTTACACTAGAGTTGAACTAGCTCCATAACCTAGTACAAATAATTTTACACTAGTGTTGAACTAGCTCTACAAGCTAGCTCAAATAATTTTACACTATATTTGAACTTGATCTACAAGCTAGTTTAAATAATTTTACAATAGAGTTGAACTAGCTGTATAACCTAGTACAAATAATTTTTCACTAGAGATGAACTAGCTCTACAAGCTAGTTCAAATAATTTTACACTAGAGTAGAACTAGCTCAACAACCTAGTACAGATAATTTTACACTAGAGGTGAACTAGCTCTACAAGCTTGTTCAAATAATTTTACGCTAGAGTTGAACTAGCTCTACAGTCTAGTACAAATAATTTTACACTAGAGTTGAACTAGCTCCATTACCTAGTACAAATAAGTTTATACTTGTGTTGAACTAGCTCTACAAGGTAGTTCAAATAATTTTACACTAGAGTAGAACTAGCTCAACAACCTAGTACAAATAATTTTACACTAGAGTTGAACTAGCTCCATAACCTAGTACAAATAATTTTACACTAGAGTAGAACTAGCTCTCTATAACCTAGTGCAAAAAACTTACACTAGAGTTGAACTAGCTCTACAAGCTAGTTCAAATAATCTTACACTAGATTTGAACTAGCTCTACAGTCTAGCACAAATAATTTTACACTAGAGTTGAACTAGCTCTATAACCAAGTACAAATAATTTTACACTAGAGTTGAACTAGCTCTACAAGCTAATTCAAATAATTTTAGACTAGAGTTGAACTAGCTCTATAATCTAGTACAAATAATTTTACACTAGTGTTTAACTAGCTCTACAAGCTAATTCAAATAATTTTACACTAGAGTTGAACTAGCTATATAACCTAGTACAAATAATTTTACACTTGAGTTGAACTAGCTCTACAAGCTAGTTCAAATAATTTTACACTGGAGTCGAACTAGCTCTACATACTAATTCAAATAACTTTACACTAGAGTTGAAATATCTCTACAAGCTAGTTCAAATCATTTTACATTTGAGTTGAACTAGCTCTATAACCTAGTACAAATAATTTTACACTAGATTTGAACTAGCTCTACTAGATAGTTCAAATAATATAACACTAGAGTTGAACTAGCTCTACAAGCTAGTTCAAATAATTTTACACTAGAGTTGAACTAGCTCTATAACCTAGTATAAATAATTTTATACTAGAGTGGAAATAGCTCTACAAGCTAGTTCAAATAATATTACACTAGAGTTGAACTAGCTCTACAAGCTAGTTCAAATAATTTTACACTAGAGTTGAACTAGCTCTATAACCTAGTACAAATAATTTTATACTACAGTGGAACTAGATCTACAAGTTAGTTCAAATAATATTACACTAGAGTTGAACTAGCTCTACAGGCTAGTTCGAATAATATTACTCTCGAGTTGAACTAGAGCTACAAGCTAGTTCAAATAATTTTACACTAGAGTTGAACTAGCTCTACAAACTAGTTCAAATAATTTTACACTAGAGTTGAACTAGCTCTACAAGCTAGTTCAAATAATTTTATACTAGAGTAGAACTAGCTCTATTACCTAGTACAAATGATTTTACACTAGAGTTGAACTAGCTCTACAAGCTAGTTCAAATAATTTTATACTAGAGTAGAACTAGCTCTATTACCTAGTACAAATGATTTTACACTAGAGTTGAACTAGCTCTACAAGCTAGTTCAAATAATTTTACACTGGAGTCGAACTAGCTCTACATACTAGTTCAAATAATTTTACGCTAGAGTTCAACTAGCTCTACAAGCTAGTTCACATACTTTTACGCTAGAGTAGAACTACCTCTACAGTCTAGTATAAATAATTTTACAATAGAGTTGAACTAGCTCCATAACCTAGTTCAAATAATTTTACACTAGAGTAGAACTAGCTCGATAACCTAGTAGAAATAATCTTACACCAGAGTTGGACTAGCTCTACAAGCTAGTTCAAATAATCTTACAATAGAGTTGAACTAGCTCTAAAGTCTAATACAAATAGTTTTACACTATTGATGAACTAACTATACAAACTAATTAAAATAATTTTACACTAGAGTTGAACTAACTCTACAAGCTAGTTCAAATAATTTTATACTAGAGTTGAACTAGCTGTATAACCTAGTACAAATAATTTTACACTAGTGTTGAACTAGATCTACAAGCTAGGTCAAATAATTTTACACTAGAGTTGAACAAACTCTACAAGCTAGTTCAAATAATTTTACACTCGAGTTGAACTAGCTCTACAAGCTAGTTCAAATAATTTTATACTAGAGTTGAACTAGCTCTACAAGCTAGTGCAAATAATTTTACACTAGAGTTGAACTAGCTCTTGAAGCTAGTTCAAATAATTTTACCCTAAACCCTAAACCTAGAACTAACTCTATAACCTAGTACAAATAATTTTACACTAGAGTTGAACTAGCTCTATAACCTAGTATAAATAATTTTATACTAGAGTGGAACTAGCTCTACAAGCTAGTTCAAATAATATTACACTAGAGTCGAACTAGCTCTACAAGCTAGTTCAAATAATTTTACACTATAGTTGAACTAGCTCTATAAGCTAGTTCAAATAATTTTACACTAGAGTAGAACTAGCTCTATCACCTAGTACAACTAATTATACACTAGAGTTGAACTAGCTCGATAACCTAGTACAAATAATTTTACACTAGTGTTGAACTAGCTCTACAAGCTAGTACAAATAATCTCACACTAGAGTTGAACTAGCTCTTCAAGCTAGTTCAAATAATCTTACACTAGAGATGAACTAGCTCTACAAGCTAGTTCAAATAATTTTATTTTAGAGTTGAACAAGCTCTACATGCTAGTACAAATAATTTTACACTAGAGTTGAACGAGCTCTATAACCTAGTACAAATGATTTTACACTATAGTTGAACTAGCTCTACAAGCTAGTTCAAATAATTTTACACTAGAGTAGAACTAGCTCAACAACCTAGTACAAATAATTTTACACTAGAGTTGAACTAGCTCCATAACCTAGTACAAATAATTTTACACTAGAGTTGAACTAGCTCCATAACCTAGTACAAATAATTTTACACTAGTGTTGAACTAGCTCTACAAGCTAGCTCAAATAATTTTACACTATATTTGAACTTGATCTACAAGCTAGTTTAAATAATTTTACAATAGAGTTGAACTAGCTGTATAACCTAGTACAAATAATTTTTCACTAGAGATGAACTAGCTCTACAAGCTAGTTCATATAATTTTACACTAGAGTAGAACTAGCTCAACAATCTAGTACAGATAATTTTACACTAGAGGTGAACTAGCTCTACAAGCTAGTTCAAATAATTTTACGCTAGAGTTGAACTAGCTCTACAGTCTAGTACAAATAATTTTACACTAGAGTTGAACTAGCTCCATGACCTAGTACAAATAATTTTACACTTGTGTTGAACTAGCTCTACAAGGTAGTTCAAATAATTTTACACTACTATTGAACTAGCTCTACAAGCTAGTTCAAATAATTTTACACTAGAGTAGAACTAGCTCTCTATAACCTAGTGCAAAAAACTTACACTAGAGTTGAACTATCTCTACAAGCTAGTTCAAATAATCTTACACTAGATTTGAACTAGCTCTACAGTCTAGCACAAATAATTTTACACTAGAGTTGAACTAGCTCTATAACCAAGTACAAATAATTTTACACTAGAGTTGAACTAGCTCTACAAGCTAATTCAAATAATTTTAGACTAGAGTTGAACTAGCTCTATAATCTAGTACAAATAATTTTACACTAGTGTTTAACTAGCTCTACAAGCTAATTCAAATAATTTTACACTAGAGTTGAACTAGCTATATAACCTAGTACAAATAATTTTACACTTGAGTTGAACTAGCTCTACAAGCTAGTTCAAATAATTTTACACTGGAGTCGAACTAGCTCTACATACTAATTCAAATAACTTTACACTAGAGTTGAAATATCTCTACAAGCTAGTTCAAATCATTTTACATTTGAGTTGAACTAGCTCTATAACCTAGTACAAATAATTTTACACTAGATTTGAACTAGCTCTACTAGATAGTTCAAATAATATAACACAAGAGTTGAACTAGCTCTACAAGCTAGTTCAAATAATTTTACACTAGAGTTGAACTAGCTCTATAACCTAGTATAAATAATTTTATACTAGAGTGGAAATAGCTCTACAAGCTAGTTCAAATAATATTACACTAGAGTTGAACTAGCTCTACAAGCTAGTTCAAATAATTTTACACTAGAGTTGAACTAGCTCTATAACCTAGTACAAATAATTTTATACTACAGTGGAACTAGATCTACAAGTTAGTTCAAATAATATTACACTAGAGTTGAACTAGCTCTACAGGCTAGTTCGAATAATATTACTCTCGAGTTGAACTAGAGCTACAAGCTAGTTCAAATAATTTTACACTAGAGTTGAACTAGCTCTACAAGCTAGTTCAAATAATTTTACACTAGAGTTGAACTAGCTCTACAAGCTAGTTCAAATAATTTTATACTAGAGTAGAACTAGCTCTATTACCTAGTACAAATGATTTTACACTAGAGTTGAACTAGCTCTACAAGCTAGTTCAAATAATTTTATACTAGAGTAGAACTAGCTCTATTACCTAGTACAAATGATTTTACACTAGAGTTGAACTAGCTCTACAAGCTAGTTCAAATAATTTTACACTGGAGTCGAACTAGCTCTACATACTAGTTCAAATAATTTTACGCTAGAGTTCAACTAGCTCTACAAGCTAGTTCACATACTTTTACGCTAGAGTAGAACTACCTCTACAGTCTAGTATAAATAATTTTACAATAGAGTTGAACTAGCTCCATAACCTAGTTCAAATAATTTTACACTAGAGTAGAACTAGCTCTATAACCTAGTAGAAATAATCTTACACCAGAGTTGGACTAGCTCTACAAGCTAGTTCAAATAATCTTACAATAGAGTTGAACTAGCTCTAAAGTCTAATACAAATAGTTTTACACTATTGATGAACTAACTATACAAACTAATTAAAATAATTTTACACTAGAGTTGAACTAACTCTACAAGCTAGTTCAAATAATTTTATACTAGAGTTGAACTAGCTGTATAACCTAGTACAAATAATTTTACACTGGTGTTGAACTAGATCTATAAGCTAGGTCAAATAATTTTACACTAGAGTTGAACAAACTCTATAAGCTAGTTCAAATAATTTTACACTCGAGTTGAACTAGCTCTACAAGCTAGTTCAAATAATTTTATACTGGAGTTGAACTAGCTCTACAAGCTAGTGCAAATAATTTTACACTAGAGTTGAACTAGCTCTTGAAACTAGTTCAAATAATTTTACCCTAAACCCTAAACCTAGAACTAACTCTATAACCTAGTACAAATAATTTTACACTAGAGTTGAACTAGCTCTACAATCTAATAGAAATAATTTTACACTAGAGTTGAACTAGCTCTATAACCTAGTACAAATAATTTTACACTAGAGTTGAACTAGCTCCATAACCTAGTACAAATAATTTTACACTTGTGTTGAACTAGCTCTACAAGCTAGTTCAAATAATTTTACACTACAGTTGAACTAGCTATACAAGCTAGTTCAAATAATTTCACACTAGAGTAGAACTAGCTCTATAACCTAGTACAAACAATCTTACACTAGAGTTGAACTAGCTCTACAAGCTAGTTCAAATAATTTTACGCTAGAGTTGAACCAGCTGGACACGTTAGTACAAATAATTTTACACTAGAGTTGAACTAGCTCTATAACCTAGTACAAATGGTTTTACACTAGAGTTGAACTAGCACTGCAAACTAGTTCAAATAATTTTGCACTAGACTTGACGTAGTTCTACAGGCTAGTTCAAATAGTTTTACAGTAGAGTTGAACTAGCTCTATAACATATTATAAATAATTTGACACTAGAGCTGAACTAGCTCTATCACCTAGTACAACTAATTATACACTAGAGTTGATCTAGCTCGATAACGTAGTACAAATAATTTTACACTTGTGTTGAACTAGCTCTACAAGCTATTTCAAATAAGTTTACACTACAGTTGAACTAGCTCTACAAGCTAGTTCAAATAATTTTACACTAGAGTAGAACTAGCTCTATAACCTAGTAGAAATAATTTTACTCTAGAGTTGAACTAGAGCTACAAGCTAGTTCAAATAATTTTACACTAGAGTTGAACTAGCTCTACAAGCTAATTCAAATAATTTTACACTAGAGATGAACTAGCTCTTCAAGCTAGTTCAAATAATTTTATACTAGAGTAGAACTAGCTCTATTACCTAGTACAAATGATTTTACACTAGAGTTGAACTAGCTCTACAAGCTAGTTGAAATAATTTTACACTAGAGTTCAACTAGCTCTACAAGATAGTTCACATACTTTTACGCTAGAGTTGAACTACCTCTATAGTCTAGTACAAATAATTTTACACTAGAGTTGAACTAGTTCCACAACCTAGTACAAATAATTTTACACTTGTGTTGAACTAGCTCTACAAGCTAGTTCAAATAAGTTTACACTACAGTTGAACTAGCTCTACAAGCTAGTTCAAATAATTTTACACTAGAGTAGAACTAGCTCTATAACCTAGTAGAAATAACCTTACACCAGAGTTGGACTAGCTCTACAAGCTAGTTCAAATAATCTTATAATAGAGTTGAACTAGCTCTACAGTCTAATACAAATAGTTTTACACTATTGATGAACTAACTCTACAAACTAATTAAAATAATTTTACACTAGAGTTGAACTAGCTCTATCACCTAGTACAACTAATTATACACTAGAGTTGAACTAGCTCGATAACCTAGTACAAATAATTTTACAATAGTGTTGAACTAGATCTACAAGCTAATTCAAATAATTTTACACTAGAGTTGAACAAACTCTACAAGCTAGTTCAAATAATTTTACACTCGAGTTGAACTAGCTCTACAAGCTAGTTCAAATAATTTTACACTAGAGTTGAACTAGCTCTACAAGCTAGTGCAAATAATTTTACACTAGAGTTGAACTAGCTCTTGAAGCTAGTTCAAATAATTTTACCCTAAACCCTAAACCTAGAACTAACTCTATAACCTAGTACAAATAATTTTACACTACAGTTGAACTAGCTCTACAAGCTAGTTTAAATAATTTTACATTAGGGTTAAACTAGCTCTTGAAGCTAGTTCAAATAATTTTACGCTAGAGTTGAACTAGCTCTACAATCTAGTAGAAATAATTTTACACTAGAGTTGAACTAGCTCCATAACCTAGTACAAATAATTTTACACTTGTGTTGAACTAGCTCTACAAGGTAGTTCAAATAATTTTACACTACAATTGAACTAGCTCTACAAGCTAATTCAAATAATTTTATACTAGAGTAGAACTATCTCTATTACCTAGTACAAATGATTTTACACTAGAGTTGAACTAGCTCTACAAGCTACGTGAAATAATTTTACACTAGAGTTCAACTAGCTCTACAAGCTAGTTGACATACTTTTACGCTAGAGTTGAACTACCTCTATAGTCTAGTATAAATAATTTTACACTAGAGTAGAACTAGCTCTGTAACCTAGTATAAATAATTTTATACTAGAGTGGAACTAGCTCTACAAGCTAGTTCAAATAATTTTACACTAGAGTTGAACTAGGTCTACAAGCTAGTTCAAATAATTTCACACTAGAGTTGAACTAGCTCTATAACCTAGTACAAATAATTTTATACTATAGTGGAACTAGATCTACAAGTTAGTCCAAATAATATTACACTAGAGTTGAACTAGCTCTACAGGCTAGTTCGAATAATATTACTCTAGAGTTGAACTAGAGCTACAAGCTAGTTCAAATAATTTTACACTAGAGTTGAACGAGCTCTACAAGCTAATTCAAATAATTTTACACTAGAGATGAACTAGCTCTACAAGCTAGTTCAAATAATTTTATACTAGAGTAGAACTAGCTCTATTACCTAGTACAAATGATTTTACACTAGAGTTGAACTAGCTCTACAAGCTAGTTGAAATAATTTTACACTAGAGTTCAACTAGCTCTACAAGCTAGTTCACATACATTTATGCTAGAGTTGAACTACCTCTACAGTCTAGTATAAATAATTTTACACTAGAGTTGAACTAGCTCCATAACCTAGTTCAAATAATTTTACACTAGAGTAGAACTAGCTCTATAACCTAGTATCAATAATTTTATACTAGAGTGGAACTAGCTCTACAAGCTAGTTCAAATAATATTACACTAAAGTTGAACTAGCTCTACAAGCTAGTTCAAATAATTTTACACTAGAGTTGAACTAGCTCTACAAGCTAGTTCAAATAATTTTACACTAGAGTTGAACTAGCTCTATAACCTAGTATAAATAATTTTATACTAGAGTGGAACTAGCTCTACAAGCTAGTTCAAATAATATTACATTAGAGTTGAACTAGCTCTACAAGCTAGTTCAAATAATTTTACACTAGAGTTGAACTAGCTCTATAACCTAGTACAAATAATTTTATACTACAGTGGAACTAGATCTACAGGCTAGTTCAAATAATTTTACACTAGAGTTGAACTAGCTCTACACGCTAGTTCGAATAATATTACTCTAGAGTTGAACTACAGCTACAGGCTAGTTCGAATAATATTACTCTAGAGTTGAACTAGAGCTACAAGCTAGTTCAAATAATTTTACACTAGAGTTGAACTAGCTCTGCAAGCTAGTTCAAATATTTTTACACTAGAGTTGAACTAGCTCTACAAGCTAGTTCAAATAATTTTATACTAGAGTAGAACTAGGTCTATTACCTAGTACAAATGATTTTACACTAGAGTTGAACTAGCTCTACAAGCTAGTTGAAATAATTTTACACTAGAGTTCAACTAGCTCTACAAGATAGTTCACATACTTTTACGCTAGAGTTGAACTACCTCTATAGTCTAGTACAAATAATTTTACACTAGAGTTGAACTAGTTCCATAACCTAGTACAAATAATTTTACACTTGTGTTGAACTAGGTCTACAAGCTAGTTCAAATAAGTTTACACTACAGTTGAACTAGCTCTACAAGCTAGTTCAAATAATTTTACACTAGAGTAGAACTAGCTCTATAACCTAGTAGAAATAATCTTACACCAGAGTTGGACTAGCTCTACAAGCTAGTTCAAATAATCTTATAATAGAGTTGAACTAGCTCTACAGTCTAATACAAATAGTTTTACACTATTGATGAACTAACTCTACAAACTAATTAAAATAATTTTACACTAGAGTTGAACTAACTCTACAAGCTAGTTCAAATAATTTTATACTAGAGTTGAACTAGCTGTATAACCTAGTACAAATAATTTTACAATAGTGTTGAACTAGATCTACAAGCTAATTCAAATAATTTTACACTAGAGTTGAACAAACTCTACAAGCTAGTTCAAATAATTTTACACTCGAGTTGAACTAGCTCTACAAGCTAGTTCAAATAATTTTACACTAGAGTTGAACTAGCTCTACAAGCTAGTGCAAATAATTTTACACTAGAGTTGAACTAGCTCTTGAAGCTAGTTCAAATAATTTTACCCTAAACCCTAAACCTAGAACTAACTCTATAACCTAGTACAAATAATTTTACACTACAGTTGAACTAACTCTACAAGCTAGTTTAAATAAATTTACACTAGGGTTAAACTAGCTCTTGAAGGTAGTTCAAATAATTTTACGCTAGAGTTGAACTAGCTCTACAATGTAGTAGAAATAATTTTGCACTAGAGTTCAACTAGCTCTATAACCTACTACAAATAATTTTACACTAGAGTTGAACTAGCTCCATAACCTAGTACAAATAATTTTACACTTGTGTTGAACTAGCTCTACAAGCTAGTTCAAATAATTTTACACTACAGTTGAATAGCTATACAAGCTAGTTCAAATAATTTCACACTAGAGTAGAACTAGCTCTATAACCTAGTTTAAATAATTTTACGCTAGAGTTGAACCAGCTGTACACATTAGTACAAATAATTATACACTACAGTTGTACTAGCTATACAAGCTAGTTCAAATATTTTCACACTACAGTAGAACTAGCTCTATAAGCTAGTTCAAATAATTTCACACTAGAGTAGAACTAGCTCTATAACCTAGTACAAATGATTTTACACTAGAGTTGAACTAGCACCGCAAACTAGTTCAAATAATTTTGCACTAGACTTGACCTAGTTCTACACGCTAGTTCAAATAGTTTTATAGTAGAGTTGAACTAGCTCTATAACATATTACAAATAATTTGACACTAGAGCTGAACTAGCTCTATCACCTAGTACAACTAATTATACACTAGAGTTGAACTAGCTCGATAACCTAGTACAAATAATTTTACACTTGTGTTGAACTAGCTCTACAAGCTACTACAAATAATTTCACACTAGAGTTGAACTAGCTCTACAAGCTAGTTCAAATAATTTTACGCTAGAGTTGAACCAGCTCTACACGTTAGTACAAATAATTTTACACTAGAGTTGAACTAGCTCTATAACCTAGTACAAATGATTTTACACTAGAGTTGAACTAGCTCTACAAACTAGTTCAAATAATTTTGCACCAGACTTGACCGAGTTCTACAGGCTAGTTCAAATAGTTTTACAGTAGAGTTCCACTAGCTCTATAACATATTACAAATAATTTGACACTAGAGTTGAACTAGCTCTATCACCTAGTACAACTAATTATACACTAGAGTTGAACTAGCTCGATAACCTAGTACAAATAATTTTACACTTGTGTTGAACTAGCTCTACAAGCTATTACAAATAATTTTACACTAGAGTTGAACTAGCTCTTGAAGCTAGTTCAAATAATTTTACGCTAGAGTTGAACTAGCTCTACAATCTAGTAGAAATAATTTTACACTAGAGTTGAACTAGCTACATAACCTAGTACAAATAATTTTACACTTGTGTTGAACTAGCTCTACAAGGTAGTTCAAATAATTTTACACTACAATTGAACTAGCTCTACAAGCTAGTTCAAATAATTTTACCCTAAACCCTAAACCTAGAACTAACTCTATAACCTAGTACAAATAATTTTACACTACAGTTGAACTAGCTCTACAAGCTAGCTTAAATAATTTTACACTAGGGTTAAACTAGCTCTTGAAGCTAGTTCAAATAATTTTACGCTAGAGTTGAACTAGCTCTACAATCTAGTAGAAATAATTTTACACTAGAGTTGAACTAGCTCTATAACCTACTACAAATAATTTTACACTAGAGTTGAACTAGCTCCATAACCTAGTACAAATAATTTTACACTTGTGTTCAACTAGCTCTACAAGCTAGTTCAAATAATTTTACACTACAGTTGAACTAGCTATACAAGCTAGTTCAAATAATTTCACACTAGAGTAGAACTAGCTCTATAACCTAGTTTAAATAATTTTACGCTAGAGTTGAACCAGCTGTACACGTTAGTACAAATAATTATACACTACAGTTGAACTAGCTATACAAGCTAGTTCAAATAATTTCACACTAGAGTAGAACTAGCTCTATAACCTAGTTTAAATAATTTTACGCTAGAGTTGAACCAGCTGTACACGTTAGTACAAATAATTATACACTACAGTTGTACTAGCTATACAAGCTAGTTCAAATAATTTCACACTACAGTGGAACTTGCTCTATAAGCTAGTTCAAATAATTTCACACTAGAGTAGAACTAGCTCTATAACCTAGTACAAATGATTTTACACTAGAGTTGAACTAGCACCGCAAACTAGTTCAAATAATTTTGCACTAGACTTGACCTAGTTCTATAGGCTAGTTCAAATAGTTTTACAGTAGAGTTGAACTAGCTCTATAACATATTACAAATAATTTGACACTAGAGCTGAACTAGCTCTATCACCTAGTACAACTAATTATACACTAGAGTTGAACTAGCTCGATAACCTAGTACAAATAATTTTACACTTGTGTTGAACTAGCTCTACAAGCTACTACAAATAATTTCACACTATAGTTGAACTAGCTCTACAAGCTAGTTCAAATAATTTTACGCTAGAGTTGAACCAGCTCTACACGTTAGTACAAATAATTTTACACTAGAGTTGAACTAGCTCTATAACCTAGTACAAATGATTTTACACTAGAGTTGAACTAGCTCTACAAACTAGTTCAAATAATTTTGCACCAGACTTGACCGAGTTCTACAGGCTAGTTCAAATAGTTTTACAGTAGAGTTGAACTAGCTCTATAACATATTACAAATAATTTGACACTAGAGTTGAACTAGCTCTATCACCTAGTACAACTAATTATACACTAGAGTTGAACTAGCTCGATAACCTAGTACAAATAATTTTACACTTGTGTTGAACTAGCTCTACAAGCTATTACAAATAATTTTACACTAGAGTTGAACTAGCTCTTGAAGCTAGTTCAAATAATTTTACGCTAGAGTTGAACTAGCTCTACAATCTAGTAGAAATAATTTTACACTAGAGTTGAACTAGCTCCATAACCTAGTACAAATAATTTTACACTTGTGTTGAACTAGCTCTACAAGGTAGTTCAAATAATTTTACACTACAATTGAACTAGCTCTACAAGCTAGTTCAAATAATTTTACACTAGAGTAGAACTAGCTCTATAACCTAGTGCAAAAAACTTACACTAGAGTTGAACTAGCTCTACAAGCTAGTTCAAATAATCTTACACTAGATTTGAACTAGCTCTACAGTCTAGCACAAATAATTTTACACTACAGTTGAACTAGCTATACATGCTAGTTCAAATAATTTCACACTAGAGTAGAACTAGCTCTATAACCTAGTTCAAATAATTTCACACTAGAGTAGAACTAGCTCTATAACCTAGTACAAATGATTTTACACTAGAGTTGAACTAGCATTGCAAACTAGTTCAAATAATTTTGCACTAGACTTGACCTAGTTCTACAGGCTAGTTCAAATAGTTTTACAGTAGAGTTGAACTAGCTCTATAACATATTACAAATAATTTGACACTAGAGCTGAACTAGCTCTATCACCTAGTACAACTAATTATACACTAGAGTTGAACTAGCTCGATAACCTAGTACAAATAATTTTACACTTGTGTTGAACTAGCTCTACAAGCTACTACAAATAATTTCACACTAGAGTTGAACTAGCTCTACAAGCTAGTTCAAATAATTTTACGCTAGAGTTGAACCAGCTCTACACGTTAGTACAAATAATTTTACACTAGAGTTGAACTAGCTCTATAACCTAGTACAAATGATTTTACACTAGAGTTGAACTAGCTCTACAAACTAGTTCAAATAATTTTGCACCAGACTTGACCTAGTTCTACAGGCTAGTTCAAATAGTTTTACAGTAGAGTTGAACTAGCTCTATAACATATTACAAATAATTTGACACTAGAGTTGAACTAGCTCTATCACCTAGTACAACTAATTATACATGAGAGTTGAACTAGCTCGATAACCTAGTACAAATAATTTTACACTAGTGTTGAACTAGCTCTACAAGCTAGTACAAATAATCTCACACTAGAGTTGAACTAGCTCTTCAGGCTAGTTCAAATAATCTTACACTAGAGATGAACTAGCTCTACAAGCTAGTTCAAATAATTTTATTTTAGAGTTGAACTAGCTCTACATGCTAGTACAAATAATTTTACACTAGAGTTGAACTAGCTCTATAACCTAGTACAAATGATTTTACACTAGAGTTGAACTAGCTCAACAAGCTAGTTCAAATAATTTTACACTACAGTCGACCTAGCTCTACAGGCTAGTTCAAATAGTTTTACAGTAGAGTTGAACTAGCTCTTTAACCTTGTACAAATAATTTGACACTAGAGTTGAATTAGCTCTATCACGTAGTACAAATAATTATACACTAGAGTTGAACTAGCTCTATAACCTAGTACAAATAATTTTTACACTAGAGTTGAACTAGCTCTACAAGCTAGTTCAAATAATCTTACACTAGAGTTGAACTACCTGTACAAGCTAGTTCAAATAATTATACACTAGAGTTGAACTAGCTCTATAACCTAGTACAAATAATTTTACACTAGAGTTGAACTAGCTCTACAAGCTAGTTCAAATAATCTTACACTAGAGTTGTACTAGCTCTACAAGCTAGTTCAAATAATTTTAAGCTAGCGTTGAACTAGCTCTACAGTTAAACTAGCTCTATAACCTAGTACATATAATTTTACACTAGAGTTGAACTAGCTCCATAACCTAGTACAAATAATTTTACACTAGTGTTGAACTAGCTCTACAAGCTAGCTCAAATAATTTTACACTAGATTTGAACTAGATCTACAAGCTAGTTCAAATAATTTTACAATAGAGTTGAACTAGCTCTATAACCTAGTACAAATAATTTTTCACTGAAGTTGAACTAGCTCTACAAGCTAGTTCAAATAATTTTACACTAGAGTAGAACTAGCTCAACAACCTAGTACAAATAATTTTACACTAGAGGTGAACTACCTCTACAAGATAGTTCAAATAATTTTACGCTAGAGTTGAACTAGCTCTACAGTCTAGTACAAATAATTTTACACTAGAGTTGAACTAGCTCCATAACCTAGTACAAATAATTTTACACTTGTGTTGAACTAGCTCTACAAGGTAGTTCAAATAATTTTACACTACAATTGAACTAGCTCTACAAGCTAGTTCAAATAATTTTACACTAGAGTAGAACTAGCTCTATAACCTAGTGCAAATAATCTTACACTAGAGTTGAACTAGCTCTACACGCTAGTTCAAATAATCTTACACTAGATTTGAACTAGCTCTACAGTCTAGCACAAATAATTTTACACTAGACTTGAACTAGCTCTATAACCAAGTACAAATAATTTTACACTAGAGTTGAACTAGCTCTACAAGCTAATTCAAATAATTTTAGACTAGAGTTCAACTAGCTCTATAGTCTAGTACAAATAATTTTACACTAGTGTTGAACTAGCTCTAAAAGTCAATTCAAATAATTTTACACTAGAGTTGAACTAGCTCTATAACCTAGTACAAATAATTTTACACTAGAGTTGAACTAGCTCTACAAGCTAGTTCAAAAAATTTACTCTGGAGTCGAACTAGCTCTACATACTAGTTCAAATAACTTTACACCAGAGTTGAAATATCTCTACAAGCTAGTTCGAATCATTTTACATTTGAGTTGAACTAGCTCTATAACAAAGTACAAATAATTTTACACTAGAGTTGAACTAGCTCTACTAGATAGTTCAAATAATATAACACTAGAGTTGAACTAGCTTGTCGGTGTACTAAAGTAGGGGTACCTTAGTATCTCGAACTTGTGCACGGGCAGTCGCAGCGTCCCGCGGCAAGGCTTGCCGGCCGACCGCCAAGATCCTCCATGGTTCCTTTGGAGCCATTCAAGAACTAAGTATCTAAGACCCCGGCAAGAGGATCTTGCCGGGAAGGAGACAAGACCCCGGCAAGAGGAGCTTGCCGGGGAGGCCAACCAAGACGTCTCTAGGTACTTGCCGCAACGCATCATGTGTCCCGGCAAGACCCGGTGAGCGACAAGCTCCCGGACGCTACAAGACCCGGTGAGCGACAAGCTCCCGGACGCTACAAGACCCGGTGAGCGACAAGCTCCCGGACGCGACAAGACAACATCCGCGGCAAGGCGCTTGCCGCGGCAAGCTACTACTCCGCAGCCCGCGCTCCAGCTCACCCACCAACGTGTCGCTCTGGGACCGTTCCTGGCGCACGTGGCGGGAGGCTGTGCAGCCAGGGGCATGCGGTGGCAAGCAGGTGCTGACAAGATAGCCATCGTGGCAAACGGTGGCGCCCCTGACGGTCCCTTTCCGCACCGTCTAGGCGACACAGACAGGCATTTAATGCCTTTGTCCCCTGCCGTCAGGGTTAGGTATGATACAACTATAGTAAGCGGTGGCACCAACCACCACCTCTTTTACCTTTTTACCCTCATCTCTGTTGCCACCTGTCGGTGACCCCTTTGGCATATAAAAGGAGGCCCATGCGCAATAGGGAGAGGGGGGACGATCATTCTGACGCTCGGTCTCGCTGGCCATTTGAGCGTACTGTAGCATTCATCGCTCCCGAGCAAGAACACAAATACAAACCAAAGCAGGAGTAGGGTTTTACGCATCCATTCGGCCCGAACCTGGGTAAATTGACCGCGTCGCTCGTGCGTTCGCCTCGATCTGCTCTTCGTGCACTCTCCGCCCCCCTGCCGAACCGAAAGGGGCCCCGGTCCGCCGTGGTCCCATAGGTGTCCGTGGGATCAGCACCCCCGACATCTTTGGCGCGCCAGGTAGGGGGTGCGTTGAGGCTGTGTGAACCTGATCCGACGTTCGCACTAGCCGAATCTTTGTCATCTTCATCAACATGCCGCCGAAGAAGAAGATTTCAGAGGCAGCTGCTCCGTCTGCACCGAGCCCACCATCGCCGGAGCGAACGGCTGGTGGAGTGGGCGCCGGCGGAAGAACGTGCACCGACGAGGAGGCTCATGGTGCTGCCAGGTCCAAGGACAAGACTGCGCTGCACATCGGCGGTGCGGTCGCCTCCCACAACGACCGAGCGCACTCCAAGACCTCGGCGTCCGTACACGCACCGCGCCCAGCTCAGGAGGCGCGAGACCAGCAGCGTCATGGTACTCACGGTACCATACGTTTGCTGGGTCAAGATCAAGCTAGCGGATCCCGGAGTGCTCGAGACCAGCATACGCGCCAACATGCAGGCGCGAGCATGGCACGGTCGCCTGGACGAGATATTGCTCCTTCTAACGTGGTTAGAAGTCCGAGCATGTCCCTTTCCTCGCACCGTTCGCCGCCGCCGCCCGCCACTCCGGCAGAAGCGTTGGCACGGGCCCAACTGCTCCTAGATTACCCTCCAGCACCAGAGAAGATCAATGACTGGAGGGCCACTATCCAGAGCCTCATCGGCTTCGCCAACGGTGACAACCCACGGCAGCCGAGCGCATCGCTGCCGCGGCAAGTCAGCCAGGCGTGAGCCGGTGGCGACAAGACCGGCGAGGGTGCAACCACTGTGCACTCTCTGCCTCGAAGGCCAAGATCGCTGACTTGCCGGATCCACCACGACAACGACTTCACCGCGTCATCAGATCCGCGAGCTCGTCGCGATCAGCGCCAAGTTCTTCACGAGAGACAGCCAGAAGATGCTTGAACACGCATCGAGCACCGAAGAGAAGCGCGGCGTCAATCAGACCTGAGCGCTGGGCCTCCTGTTGACACGCATGCGAACGGAGAACCAAGCGACTTGCCGTATGCGGTGGGTTGCCCTGCGTTTACCCATGAGCTGCGGCAAGTCCAGTGGCCCAGTCAGAAGCATTTCAAGCCAGACGTATCGGAGAAGTACGACGGCAAGTCGCACCCGTCGGAGTTCCTCAGCATCTACACCATTGCGGTGCAAGCTGCCGGGGGGCGAGACGACAAGGTCATTGCCAACTACTTCCCGCTTGTGCTCAAGCCCGAAGTTAGGTCCTGGCTCATGCACTTGCCGGACAACTCTATATCCTCTTGGGCGGACTTGTGCCATCAGTTTGTCGGCGCCTTTACGGGCGGCCACAAACCACATGGCCAAGAAAGTGATCTCCACCTGCTTGCCCAGAAGGAAGGAGAGCCCCTGCGCAAGTATATCCAAAGATTCAGCCGTGTACAGCGCAACATCCCAGACATCCACCCTGCCGCGGTTATCAGCGCGTTCCATCAGAACGTGCGTAATCGCAGGATGCGGGAGGAGATGGAGATGAGCAGAATCAGAGACATCAGCGAGCTGTACGCCCTGGCCGACAAGTGTGCACGCGCTGAAGAAGGAAGGAAACTCCCAGAGAGAATACTGGAGCAGGGGGATCTGATAGTCAGGATGCCGCCCCGGAAAGGAAAAACCGGAGGCGCAACGGGAAAAAGAAAGGCAAGGAGGTACTAGTCGCGTTGAGCAGTCCGGCAACGACGGTGGGGCCAAGCAAGCCAAAGTTGGCAGCTCCGGCAAGGAGGTTGCCACATGCGCCAACTGCCAAGCTGTGGCGGCCGCCGACAAGCAGGACGGCTCCGACAAGCAGTACTGCAAGATCCACCGCACCAAGGGCCATGACCCCCAGAGCTGCAAGAAGGTCGAACATCTTGTCCAGCAACAAAAAGCTGAGTACGAGCGGCGCGGCAAGGAGAGAGCCCAAGGAGGCGGTGGAGAGGCCGGCAAGAAGCGCGCTGGCCGGGGAGGACGCCGTGGCAAGGCCAAGCAGTGGCAAGGAGATAGACCTCCCCGCGGCCGCGACAAGGATGAAGACGAAGACGACGATGAGGACATGGATGATGTCGAGAACAGTGAGGAGGAGTTTCAGAAAGCTACAGAAGTCTTGTGCGTAGACGGCGGTGCTTCTCTGCATACTTCCCACGGCCAGCTCAAACAGTGGCTGTGGCAAGTTAATGCGGCAGAGCCACCTGTCGAATCGCGCAAGCTTCTGAAATGGTCCAGCACGCCTATCATCTTTGACATTGAGGACCACCCTGATCGCACAACTGCGGTCGGGTGCTTGCCGTTGGTTTCGCCAACAATCCGCAACCTCAAAGTCACTAAGATGCTAGTTGACGGCGGGGCCGGCTTAAATCTGATCTCCTCCGCTGTGCTCCAGAAACTCCAGATCCCGGACAGCGAGCTCGAAGAGACCGGTACATTCCAAGGAATTAACCCGGGAAGGAGCAAGCCGAAAGGGAAGTTCACGTTGCCGGTGACATTTGGCAGCGAGCTGAATTTCAGAACGGAGAGGGTCACTTTTGACGTTGCTGATTTCCCATTGCCTTACAATGGGATACTTGGCTGTCCAGCGCTCGCCAAGTTCATGGCAGCCTCTCACTATGCATACAACATGCTCAAGATGCCAGGCCCGATAAGCGTCATCTCTGTCCCTGGCGACAAGAAGGATGCCCTTATCTGCGCCGACAAGATCTACCGGGAAGCAGCAGCTGCAACAGATTGCAAGACACTTGCCGCTGAAGCTACCGGGGGGAAGAAGAAGACCAGGTCCGGCAAGAGCTCTGATGCCCACTTCGGCAAGCGCACCTCCTCGGAGTGCTGCGCTGCCGTCGAGGACGCACCATCGAGCTCCACCGACAAGTGTAAGAAGGCAATGGCAGCTCCACCACATACTAAGAAAGTGTCCACCAAGGAGGACGGCACTGGTGGTACCTTCACCATCAGTGCCACGCTTGACCCTAAATAGGAAAGCGCACTCGTTACTTTCCTGCGAGCGAATGTCGACGTGTTTGCATGGCAACCGTCTGATATCCCCGGTGTTCCCAGGGAAGTAATTGAGCACCATCTTGCCGTTTGTCCTCATGCGCGGCCCGTCAAGCAGAAGGTCAGGAAACAGGCAGTGGAGCGCCAAGAATTCATAGCAGGAGAAATCAAGAAATTGGAAGTAGCAGGCCTTGTCAGAGGAGTGCTCCATCCCACGTGGTTGGCCAATCCTGTCGTGGTGCGCAAGGCAAATGGAAAATGGAGGCTTTGTATGGACTTTACCGATGTTAATAAAGCTTGTCCCAAAGATCCATTTCCCTTGCCGCGCATTGACCAGATTGTTGACTCCACAGCCGGATGTGATTTGCTTTCATTTCTTGACGCATATTCAGGATACCATCAGATCTTCATGGCAGAAGAGGACGAGGAGAAAACCGCATTCATTACTCCATGTGGCATGTACTGTTTCGTACGGATGCCTTTTGGTTTAAAGAATGCTGGTTCAACATTTGCAAGAGTAGTCCATGTCGCTCTGAAGGCACAGATACACATGAATGTAGAAGCTTACATGGATGATATAGTGGTCAAGAGCAAGGACAGGGCAACTCTGATCCAAGATTAAGAAGAGACTTTTGCAAATCTGCGCAAGATCAACCGCAAGCTCAACCCCGAGAAGTGTGTGTTTGGAGTCCCTTCCAGCAAGCTTCTCGGGTTCTTTGTGTCTTAGCGGGGAATCGAAGCCAACCCCGACAAAATCAAGGCCATCGAGTAGATCGATGCACCAAAACGCGTCAAGGATGTACGGAAGCTTGCCGGCTATGTGGCTGCTCTCAGCAAGTTTATCTCTCGGTCTGCTGAGCGCGCCCTGCCATTCTTCAAAATTTTGAAAAAGGCAGGTCCAATGAAATGGACTCCGGAAGCGGAGGCTGCGCTGCAAGACTTGAAGAGATACCTGTCCTCCACTCCAACACTTGTCGCACCTAAACCACAAGAGAAGTTGCTGCTGTACATAGCGGCAACCAATCAAGTGGTTAGTGCTGTGTTAGTAGCGGAGAGGGAGGCAGATGACGAGCCAGCGACCGCGGCAAGCACATCCAGCGACAAGCAGGGAGCTTCCCCGACAAGCTCTGGTCCCGACAAGCAAGGATCTATGCAGATGCAAGAGGAGATACAGAAGAGGATGGTGTAGCGCCCAGTTTACTTTGTCAGTTCCCTTTTGCAGGGGGCTAGGTCAAGGTACTCTGGTGTGCAAAAGTTGCTTTTCGGCCTTCTTATGGCCTCGAGAAAGCTGCGCCATTACTTCCAAGCACATGGGATCACGGTTGTCACTCACTTTCCGCTGAAGAGGATATTGCAAAATCCGGAAGCAACAGGCAGGATTGTCGAGTGGGCACTGGAACTGTCAAGCTTTGGCCTCAAATTTGAGAGTACATCAACAATCCAAAGCAGAGCATTGGCAGAATTCATAGTAGAGTGGATGCCAACTCTAGATGAAGAAATTCCGGAGATGAGCATCCCCGCCAAGGAAACAAACAAAGATTGGCTTATGTATTTTGACGGTGCCTTCTCGCTGCAAGGCGCCGGTGCTGGAGTGCTGCTTGTCGCACCCACCGGAGAGCACCTCAAGTACATAGTCCAGATGCACTTTCCCAAGGAGCAAGCGACAAACAACACCGCAGAGTATGAAGGCTTGCTTGCCGGTCTCAGGATCGCGGCAGAACTTGGTATTAAAAAGCTCATAGTCAGGGGTGACTCGCAGCTTGTCGTCCGCCAAGTGAACAAGAATTACCAGAGTCCCTTAATGGAAGCTTACGCTGACGAAGTGAGAAAGCTAGAAGAGCACTTTGACGGCCTGCAAATGGAGCATATCCCAAGAGTTCAAAATGACATTGCCGATGGCTTGTCAAAGTGCGCGGCACTTAAATTACCTGTGGAACCAGGGATTTTTGTGCTCAAGCTGACTCAGCCGTCCATAACACCACCAACTGGATAGAGCAAGAAAAGGAAGTTGGTTTCTGGCGACTATTTTCCGGCAGAGCTTCCCGAAGCCGCCACCAAGAAAGTCCACAAGATCAACACCAAGAACGCTGAGGAGCAGTCTGCTCCGGCAAGCCCCAGGGTTTGTTTCGTTGAAGCAGACACTCCCGGCAAGTTCTGCTCCGGCAAGCTTGCCGGGGAACGTCAAGCTCCGGCAGAGCCGCAGGCTCTTGTCGTAGAAGTGGACGTTCCCGCAGCAGCAGATGTGCCTTTAGTCCTTGTTGTCGAGCCACAGGCTCCAACATGGGCGAAGCAGATTGTCCGTTTCCTTCAGACAGGAGAACTTCCCGAAGAGCCAGAAGAAGCAGAAAGAGTAGCCCGGTAGTATAGTATGTACCAGTTTGTCGATAACACACTGTGCAGAAGAAGACTCAACGGTGTGAAATTGAAGTGTATTCCCCGGGAAGATGGACAGAAGCTGTTGGCAGAGATACATGGAGGCATATGTGGTCACCACATTGGCGCAAGAGCCCTTGTCGGAAAAGCATTCCGGCAAGGTTTCTTCTAGCCGACAGCCCTCCAGGATGCAACTGCACAAGTAACCAAGTGTGAAGCATGCCAGTTCCATTCCAAGCAGATACACCAGCCAGCTCAAGCTCTCCAGACGATCCCTTTATCCTGGCCATTTTCGGTCTGGGGCTCGATATTCTCGGCCCCTTTCCCCGAGCTGTCGGGGGCTTTGAGTACTTGTACATTGCAATCGACAAGTTCACAAAGTGGCCGGAAGTGGAACCAGTGAGGAAGGTGACAGCACAGTCAGCAGTCAAGTTCGTCAGGTCGATTGTTTGCCGTTTCGGGATCTCTAACAGGATAATCACCGACAACGGTACACAATTTATGAGCCACACCTTCATGCAGTACGTCCAAGATCTTGGCGCCAAGGTCTGCTTCGCTTCTGTTGCTCACCCGAGAAGCAACGGTCAAGCGGAGAGGGCAAATGCTGAAGTGCTGCGCGGGCTCAAGACCAGAACTTTTGACAGGCTACACAAGTGCGGAAGAAACTGGATCGAGGAGCTGCCGGTGGTTCTTTAGTCGATCAGGACGACGCCAAATCGAGCCACTGGCCAGACACCCTTTGCTCTAGTCTATGGAGCGGAGGCAGTTCTCCCCACGGAACTCGTATACGGGTCGCCTCGAGTGCTCGCTTACGATGAGCTTGAGCAAGAGCAGCTGCGGCAAGATGACGCGCTGCTCCTTGAGGAAGACCGTCTTCAGGCTGCTGTGCGAGCCGCTCGCTACCAGCAAGCTTTGCGCCGCTACCATAGCCGCAAAGTTAATGCCAGAAGTCTTGAGGAAGGCGACCTTGTTCTTCGGCGCATTCAGTCCGCCAAGAATTCCAACAAGTTGACGCCGAAGTGGGAAGGCCCTTACCGGGTGAAACGAGTCACCAGGCCTGGCGCTGTTCGCCTGGAGACCGAAGATGGCGTACCAGTGAGCAACTCCTGGAATATTGAGCATCTTCGCAAGTTTTACCCGTAGGGCGCGGTTGCCGGAACCCTTTCCGGCAACCACCTTTTGTACAAGTCTTGCCGCTGTTGCATGTAATCCTTTGTACAAAGCCGGGCGCAGATCCCGTGCATAAAGATTATGTGCTCAGCACACCTTGTCGATTTCATGCTTTTTAAATTTTGCATGTATTATCTGACATTTTGTGCAGCACTTACCCCCGGTAAGCAATAACGAGCCTTAAAGCTCCATATAGTTATTTCATCCTCATTCTTTTTCGCAAGGAAAAGGATATTCCCTCGCACACAAGTTTGCCGGGGGGAAGGGAGAAGATACGGTATGGACCAGGCATCGTTCAAGAAGGTTTTCGCCTTGCCGGGAAGCAAGTAACAAGAAAGATAAGTTGCCAAAGTCTGAGCAATCAAATTTCCTTTAAATTTTTAAGTTATTTTCCTTGAACGACCGTGCCTTGTATGGAAAACCTGTGCGTGGAGGAACCAACTCGTAGCTAGTTGCGCCCTTACTGTTGTTTCGAGTCCGCTCAACAACTTAAGTGAGCTATGACTAGCTCTGCGACAAGGTTTCTTGCCGGCCGCGGCACCGCCTGCAGGCTGCTGATGTTCCGCACTCAGCGCTCGCGGCAAAGGTGCCCGCGCCAGCAAGTTCCCTAAAAGCGCAGGGTAAAAACATACAAAGGAAAGAGTCAAGTAAAGGAAATAACATAGCAATTACTACCAAGGATAGAGTATATTACAAAATAACTTGTCACAGCTCTAACAGACTGTTTTTCATAACATGATTGACAGCGACAAGGAAGGAAAAAGATGGATGGCCTAGTCTACATGGTCGCCTTCGACCCTCCTAATTCCGCTCACCCTATCCACAATAGGTGCGACAAGGGCCTTGAGCTCCTCCAAATCAGCATCTGGCGGCAGGCTTCGGAGGACGTTGGTGAGGCGGAGGCCAGGGTTGCGGAAGGCCACCTTCATCAGCACCTTCTGGAGAGCCCCCGCGCAAATCTTGCGCGACTCGTCGGCAAGCTGCTTTGGGATCTGCTCCCGGAGTCGCTGAAGCGCTGTCGCCACGCCCTTGAAGAATAGAGTCAGCTTGGCGCTGGGTTGGAGATTCTCGTCGAAGGAGTACCCGAGATCTACCATCCCCAATTGCGCCAGCTCCTTGTCGACGTCCGCGGTGACGTTCACCAGACCCTCCGTCCAGTGCTCCACGTTCTCCGACAAGGTCTTCTGGGCGGCAACAGCATTCGCCAGCTTCTCTTCAAGGTCAGCATTGGAAGTCTTGGCGGCATCGAGCTCCTTGCCCTTCTCGGCGAAAAGGGCCTGCAGCTCCGAGTAGTTGTTGGCGTCCTTCTCCCGCTCGAGCTTGAGCGCGACAAGCTCGTCGCCGCTCGCCTTGAGGCCCGCCTCCAGCTGCACCACCTTCAGCTCCAGCTCAGCCGTGGCGGCCTCGGCAGCTGCGGCGGCGTCTTCGGCCTGCTTGACGGCTCCGCCAACTACTCGCTCGTGCGCGGCAAGCTCCTCCTCGTGGCTGTCGAGGTGGACCTTCCGCTGCGCCAAGTCACCATCCTGCGAAGACAACTTCTCCGCGGCGAGGCGTTGGCGCTCTTCCATGTCGGCCTTCTTGAGGAGGAAGGCCTGTTGCGCTTCGGCAAGATCTTCCCGCTCCTTTGCCAGGGAGCGGAGAACTTCCTGGTTGGTGCCCCGGAGCTCCTCTGCGTGCTTCTCGATATCAGCGCCGACCTTCACGATAAGCGCTTCGCGGGACTCCAGCTTGGCCTGCCGGCCGCGGTAGAGCGCCACTAGCTTCCGCAGCAGGCGCTCCTCTTCAGGTTCACCGCTGCTGCTGCTTGGCGCGTCGACGAGCTTCAACCCGGCGGAGGCAAGCACCTCTCCGTCGAGCATCTCTCCCTCGACCGGCGCCCTGGAGTTTGACGCCCAGGGAAGGTTGATGAAGATGTCCTCGCCGGCCTTCAGGTAGACGCCAGTCTGCGGCTCATCGGAGCCTGGCGCGATGGCTACGGCGGCGGAGTCGGTAGTCGGAGCAGCGCCTGGCGCTCCTGCGGCCTCCGGGTCGTCAGTACGACCGCCAGACTCCCCGCCTGCTTCTGTGGCGGCACCCCTGGCGGCCTCCTCGCCGGCGCCAGCTGCTTCCTCGGCGGCGACCTATGTCTCCATCGGCTCTGCAGCAGATGGATCTGACGGCCGGAAGAGGGGAGAAGATTCAAGCAAAATCCAAGAAGAAGATTAAAAGGAAAATAGCCCAAGGAGAGTGGAAGAGCAAGGAAGTTACCTGTGCCAGGCACGGCAGTAGTGGCCTCCGTTGCCGGGGGATCACTGGCGCCGTCCCTTGCCGGAGACCCCTCCCTTGCCGGGGGCTACTCCCTTGCCGGGGGCTCCTCCCTTGTTGGAGCATCCTCCCTCGCCGGAGAGTTCTCCCTTGCCGGAGCCTCCTCCCTTGCCGGAGGACTCTCCCTTGGCGCTTCAGGGGCGGCCTCCGGGCTCTATTGACGAGGCTGCTCTGCTCCTACACAAGTCAACAAATAAATATCAGCAAAGCAAGGATCTTCGTGCGCGCTCAACAGCGGAAAACGAACAAGACACTTACGCTGGGGGCTGCTCTGAAGATCAGCCGCCGGGTCCGGCGCGTTTGTCTCTGGTGCGTCCCCTGCTGACACGATGGGATCGTCCTCGATGACAGTCACCGGCGCCTTAGCTCTTTTTGCCGCTCTCTGGGCCAGAGTCCTGAGAAGGAATGAGTTCAGAGAAAAGCAGATAAGAGACGAGACAAAAACTGTAAAAACCTAAGGATTGCAAGTACAATAAGAGAAACTTACTCTTCTTCTTCTTCCTCGTCGGAGCTGAACGCGGAGAAGTCGAAGTCCGGCCCGCCTCCGGCGCAGGAAGGTGGAGGAGTGGGCTCCCTTGGTCGCTTGGCGGGGGCAGATGCGGCAGCCTGGGAAGATCCCACTCCAGTTGCTGCGGCAGCATGGGGCGCTCCCGCGGCAACGGTGCTTGCTGCGGTGGAGCGTGTCGTGCGGCGCGGCGACTGTCGACGCGCCTGCCGCCCTGCTACATCCCCGGCCTTGCGTAGACGCCTTCTTGGTGGAGACGGAGACGCTGCTGGCGGCGTGATATCGGAGGACGAAGTGGAGGAGGAATCGATCTCCAAAGAGCCACTCGCGTTATCGGCAGGCTCGCTCGGTTCGGCGTCGTGCCCAGCAACCTGGCTCGGTTCGGCATCGCGCCCGGCAACCTCCTTCTTGCCGGCAAGATCCTTTTTGCCGGCGAGATCTTCCCGCTCAGCATGGTTTGCTGCCTCTGCCGCCGCTGCCTCCTCCAAGGTGAAGCCGAACTCGCCCGCCGCGGCAGCTGCCGCCGCCTCTTCCAACCTGGTGGCGATGTACGCCAACTCCGCCTCGGTGGTGTCGCGGGGGAGGCCGTCCTTCTCGTCGGCACGGATTGGCACTTCCACCAAGTCATCGAAGAATTGCTGCACAACCTCGTCCTCTGGCTCTTGCCAAGTTGGCACGATTCCGTGCGAATCGCATAGTGGCATCATCACCCTGATGCGGTCGAGCACCGAATTGTTGCACAAAGGGACGACGCCCTGCGGTAACCGGAAGACCTCGGGGTGATCTGAATCGTACTTGAAGAGCTCCTGCAGTATTCCGTTGAGCTCAAGGACCGTGAAATTGTAGTTGAGGCCTGGGCGCAGCCTCATGACGTCTGCCGCGTTCTTGAACTCCCAGGCAGGCCTCCTCTGTTCCTACAGGGGAGTGATGCGGCGACGAAGAAGTCTGCGCCAACGGCCCCAACAGTGAGTCCGGCAAGCCTGAGGTGCTGGATCCTGGTGACGGCAATCTTCAGCCTGCTGTCCTCCGGGGCCACGTCGCTCCAGTCACTGTCGCGCACTGCTGCTACTTGACACCGGGCGGTGAATGGCTGCGGGCTCTCCTCGACAATCCAGCACCAATCAGCCCTCCACTCCTCCCACTTGCCGCTAAATTCGCCCTCTAGATAGGAATCCTTCTTGCCGGTCCTAGAGACCCAGGCAATTCCGCCGGACAAGGGCTCTCCTCTCTCTACCCGGGGAAGGAAAAAGTGGCGGAAAAGGGCTACGCTAGGGTGGACTCCGACAAAGTTCTCGCAGAGGTGTGCGAAAACAGCCATGGTGAGGACGGCGTTGGGAGTGAAGTCAAGGAGGCAGAGATTGTATGTGTTCATGATATCACATAAGAACTCGGAAAAAGGCGGGCAGAGCCCGCAGTAGAAGAAGACGACAAAGAAAGGGTACCCGTCCGGAGCCGTCGCGTGACCAGCGGCTGGGAGCACCTTGGTCCGCGAGTGAGCTCACGTCTCCGTCGCCCAAAAGAGATAATAGTACTCCCGCAGCTCCTTCGCGCCGAG
Organism: Triticum monococcum; assembly: GCA_034509565.1. Classification (NCBI taxonomy): domain Eukaryota; kingdom Viridiplantae; phylum Streptophyta; class Magnoliopsida; order Poales; family Poaceae; genus Triticum; species Triticum monococcum. Next base: position 446,934,279 of record CM067845.1, read on the forward strand.
CTTTGGGGGGAAAATGGCTCACTCCTTCCGCAGCACTGCGAGCCTCTGCGCCTCGGTCGACTTCACGGCCTTCCCCTTGTCGCCCTTCGGAGCCATGGCGTAAGCAGTGGAGGAGGTCGACGGCGTGGTGGTGCTGGTGGCAATGTGGGGGGCAGGGCACTACGCTCTGTGTGCTTTGGGAAGACGGAGGCGGGGTGGAGTTTTTCAAGATTGGAGCAGAATGGGGGCGAGTGGGCGCACTACCCCTACATTCCCTTGCTTATAAAGGGGGAGGTGGCGGACGTTCTGCCTTTCCTAATAAAGAAACCGTCCCCTTTACCACGACATGACGAATGCACGCGGGGCTTAGCCCCGCGCACGCCGCCCACATCACGCACGATGCCGAGTTAGACGCGTGCCGTGCAGGGAGGGCGCGGTGGATGCGGAGTCAGATACAGCGTGACCCAGGCCGCGCATGCCCGTGCACTGTTTTGGGCCTGGCCCAACAGCGCTAGGCACCGTGTATGGCCCAGGCCCGGGGGCTCCTATCGGTGTACTAAAGTAGGGGTACCTTAGTATCCCGAACTTGTGCACGGGCAGTCGCAACGTCCCGCGGCAAGGCTTGCCGGGCGACCGCCAAGATCCTCCATGGTTCCTTTGGAGCCATTCAAGAACAAAGTATCCAACACCCCGGCAAGAGGAGCTTGCCGGGAAGGAGACAAGACCCCGACAAGAGGAGCTTGCCGGGGAGGCCAACCAAGACGTCTCAAGGTACTTGCCGCAATGCATCATGTGTCCCGGCAAGACCCGGTGGGCGACAAGCTCCCGGACGCTACAAGACCCGGTGAGCGACAAGCTCCCGGACGCGACAAGACAACATCCGCGGCAAGGCGCTTGCCACGGCAAGCTACTACTCCGCGGCCCGCGCTCCAGCTCACCCACCAACGTGTCGCTCTGGGACCGTTCCTGGCGCACGTGGCGGGAGGCTGTCCAGCCAGGGGCATGCGGTGGCAAGCAGGCGCTGACAAGATAGCCATCGTGGCAAACGGTGGCACCCCTGACAGTCCCTTTCCGCACCGTCTAGGCGACACAGACAGGCATTTAATGCCTTTGTCCCCTACCGTCAGGGTTAGGTATGATACAACTGTAGTAAGCGGTGGCACCAACCACCACCTCTTTTACCTTTTTACCCTCATCTCTGTTGCCACCTGTCGGTGACCCCTTTGGCATATAAAAGGAGGCCCATGCACAACAGGGAGAGGGGGGACGATCATTCTGACGCTCGGTCTCGCTGGCCATTTGAGCGTACTGTAGCATTCATCGCTCCCGAGCAAGAACACAAATACAAACCAAAGCAGGAGTAGGGTTTTACGCATCCGTGCGGCCCGAACCTGGCTAAACTGACCGCGTCGCTCATGCGTTCGCCTCGATCTGCTCTTCGTGCACTCTCCCCCCCCCTGCCAAACCGAAAGGGGACCACGGTGCCCCGGTCCACCGTGGTCCCATAGGTGTCCGTGGGATCAGCACCCCCGACATAGCTCTACAAGCTAGTTCAAATAATTTTACACTAGAGTTGAACTAGCTCTATAACCTAGTATAAATAATTTTATACTAGAGTGGAACTAGCTCTACAAGCTAGTTCAAATAATATTACACTAGAGTTGAACTAGCTCTACAAGCTAGTTCAAATAATTTTACATTAGAGTTGAACTAGCTCTATAACCTAGTACAAATAATTTTATACTACAATGGAACTATATCTACAAGTTAGTTCAAATAATATTACACTGGAGTTGAACTAGCTCTACAGGCTAGTTTGAATAATATTACTCTAGAGTTGAACTAGAGCTACAAGCTAGTTCAAATAATTTTACACTAGAGTTGAACTAGCTCTACAAGCTAGTTCAAATAATTTTACACTAGAGTTGAACTAGCTCTACAAGCTAGTTCAAATAATTTTATACTAGAGTAGAACTAGCTCTATTACCTAGTAAAAATGATTTTACACAAGAGTTGAACTAGCTCTACAAGCTAGTTGAAATAATTTTACACTAGAGTTCAATTAGCTCTACAAGCTAGTTCACATACTTTTACGCTAGAGTTGAACTACCTCTACAGTCTTGTATAAATAATTTTACACTAGAGTTGAACTAGCTCCATAACCTAGTACAAATAATTATGCACTTGTGTTGAACTAGCTCTACAAGCTAGTTCAAATAAGTTTACACTACAGTTGAACTAGCTCTACAAGCTAGTTGAAATAATTTTACACTAGAGTAGAACCAGCTCTATAACCTAGTAGAAATAATCTTACACCAAAGTTGGACTAGCTCTACAAGCTAGTTCAAATAATCTTACAATAGAGTTGAACTAGCTCTACAGTCTAATACAAATAGTTTTACACTATTGATGAACTAACTCTACAAACTAATTAAAATAATTTTACACTAGAGTTGAACTAACTCTACAAGCTAGTTCAAATAATTTTATACTAGAGTTGAACTAGCTGTATAACCTAGTACAAATAATTTTACACTAGTGTTGAACTAGATCTACAAGCTAGTTCAAATAATTTTACACTAGAGTTGAACAAACTCTACAAGCTAGTTCAAATAATTTTACACTTGAGTTGAACTAGCTCTACAAGCTAGTGCAAATAATTTTACACTAGAGTTGAACTAGCTCTTGAAGCTAGTTCAAATAATTTTACCCTAAACCCTAAACCTAGAACTAACTCTATAACCTAGTACAAATAATTTTACACTAGAGTTGAACTAGCTCTACAAGCTAGTTGGAATAATTTTACACTAGAGTTGAACTAGCTCTTGAAGCTAGTTCAAATAATTTTACGCTAGAGTTGAACTAGCTCTACAATCTAGTAGAAATAATTTTACACTAGAGTTGAACTAGCTCTATAACCTAGTAGAAATAATTTTACACTAGAGTTGAACTAGCTCCATAACCTAGTATAAATAATTTTACACTTGTGTTGAACTAGCTCTACAAGCTAGTTCAAATAATTTTACACTACAGTTGAACTAGCTATACAAGTTAGTTCAAATATATCCACACTAGTGTAGAACTAGCTCTATAACCTAGTACAAATAATCTTACACTAGAGTTGAACTAGCTCTACAAGCTAGTTCAAATAATTTTACGCTAGAGTTGAACCAGCTGTACACGTTAGTACAAATAATTTTACACTAGAGTTGAACTAGCTCTATAACCTAGTACAAATGATTTTACACTAGAGTTGAACTAGCACTGCAAACTAGTTAAAATAATTTTGCACTAGACTTGACCTAGTTCTAAAGGCTAGTTCAAATAGTTTTACAGTAGAGTTGAACTAGCACTATAACATATTACAAATAATTTGACACTAGAGCTAAACTAGCTCTATCACCTAGTACAACTAATTATACACTAGAGTTGAACTAGCTCGATAACCTAGTACAAATAATTTTACACTTGTGTTGAACTAGCTCTACAAGCTAGTACAAATAATTTCACACTAGAGTTGAACTAGCTCTACAAGCTAGTTCAAATAATTTTACGCTAGAGTTGAACCAGCTCTGCAGGTTAGTACAAATAACTTTACACTAGAGTTGAACTAGCTCTATAACCTAGTACAAATGATTTTACACTAGAGTTGAACTAGCTCTACAAACTAGTTCAAATAATTTTGCACCAGACTTGACCTAGTTCTACAGGCTAGTTCAAATAGTTTTACAGTAGAGTTGAACTAGCTCTATAACATATTACAAATAATTTGACACTAGAGTTGAACTAGCTCTATCACCTAGTACAACTAATTATACACTAGAGTTAAACTAGCTCGATAACCTAGTACAAATAATTTTACACTAGTGTTGAACTAGCTCTACAAGCTAGTACAAATAATCTCACACTAGAGTAGAACTAGATCAACAACCTATTACAAATAATCTTACACTAGAGTTGAACTAGCTCCACAAGTTAGTTCAAATAATTTTATTTTAGAGTTGAACTAGATCTACATGCTAGTACAAGTAATTTTACACTAGAGTTGAACTAGCTCTATAACCTAGTACAAATGATTTTACACTAGAGTTGAACTAGCTCTACAAGCTAGTTCAAATAATTTTACACTACAGTCGACCTAGCTCTACAGGCTAGTTCAAATAGTTTTACAGTAGAGTTGAACTGGCTCTCTAACCTTATACAAATAATTTGACACTAGAGTTGAATTAGCTCTATCACGTAGTACAAATAATTATACACTAGAGTTGAACTAGCTCTATAACCTACTACAAATAATTTTTACACTAGAGTTGAACTAGCTCTACAAGCTAGTTCAAATAATCTTACACTAGAGTTGAACTACCTGTACAAGCTAGTTCAAATAATTGTACAGTAGAGTTGAACTAGCTCTATAACCTAGTACAAATAATTTTACACTAGAGTTGAACTAGCTCTACAAGCTAGTTCAAATAATCTTACACTAGAGTTGTACTAGCTCTACAAGCTAGTTCAAATAATTTTAAGCTAGGGTTGAACTAGCTCTACAGTTAAACTAACTCTATAACCTAGTACAAATAATTTTACACTAGAGTTGAACTAGCTCCATAACCTAGTACAAATAATTTTACACTAGTGTTGAACTAGCTCTACAAGCTAGCTCAAATAATTTTACACTAGATTTGAACTAGATCTACAAGCTAGTTCAAATAATTTTACAATATAGTTGAACTAGCTCTATAACCTAGTACAAATAATTTTTCACTGGAGTTGAACTAGCTCTACAAGCTAGTTCAAATAATTTTACACTAGAGTAGAACTAGCTCAACAACCTAGTACAAATAATTTTACACTAGAGGTGAACTAGCTCTACAAGCTAGTTCAAATAATTTTACGCTAGAGTTGAACTAGCTCTACAGTCTAGTACAAATAATTTTACACTAGAGTTGAACTAGCTCCATAACCTAGTACAAATAATTTTACACTTGTGTTGAACTAGCTCTACAAGGTAGTTCAAATAATTTTACACTACAATTGAACTAGCTCTACAAGCTAGTTCAAATAATTTTACACTAGAGTAGAACTAGCTCTATAACCTAGTGCAAATAATCTTACACTAGACTTGAACTAGCTCTACAAGCTAGTTCAAATAATCTTACACTAGATTTGAACTAGCTCTACGGTCTAGCACAAATAATTTTACACTAGAGTTGAACTAGCTCTATAACCAAGTACAAATAATTTGACACTAGAGTTGAACTAGCTCTACAAGCTAATTCAAATATTTTTAGACTAGAGTTGAACTAGCTCTATAATCTAGTACAAATAATTTTACACTACTATTGAACTAGCTCTACAAGCTAATTCAAATAATTTTACACTAGAGTTGAACTAGCTCTATAACCTAGTACAAATAATTTTACACTTGAGTTGAACTAGCTCAACAAGCTAGTTCAAATAATTTTACACTGGACTCGAACTAGCTCAAATAATTTTACACTGGAGTCGTACTAGTTCAAATAACTTTACACTAGAGTTGAAATATCTCTACAAGCTAGTTCAAATCATTTTACATTTGAGTTGAACTAGCACTATAACCTAGTACAAATAATTTTACACTGGAGTTGAACTAGCTCTACTAGATAGTTCAAATAATATAACACTAGAGTTGAACTAGCTCTACAAGCTAGTTCAAATAATTTTACACTAGAGTTGAACTAGCTCTATAACCTAGTATAAATAATTTAATACTAGAGCGGAACTAGCTCTACAAGCTAGTTCAAATAATATTACACTAGAGTTGAACCAGCTGTACACGTTAGTACAAATAATTTTACACTAGAGTTGAACTAGCTCTATAACCCAGTACAAATGTTTTTACACTAGAGTTGAACTAGCACTGCAAACTAGTTCAAATAATTTTGCACTAGACTTGACCTAGTTCTACAGGCTAGTTCAAATAGTTTTACAGTAGAGTTGAACTAGCACTATAACATATTACAAATAATTTGACACTAGAGCTGAACTAGCTCTATCACCTAGTACAACTAATTATACACTAGAGTTGAACTAGCTCGATAACCTAGTACAAATAATTTTACACTTGTGTTGAACTAGCTCTACAAGCTAGTACAAATAATTTCACACTAGAGTTGAACTAGCTCTACAAGCTAGTTCAAATAATTTTACGCTAGAGTTGAACCAGCTCTACACGTTAGTACAAATAATTTTACACTAGAGTTGAACTAGCTCTATAACCTAGTACAAATGATTTTACACTAGAGTTCAACTAGCTCTACAAACTAGTTCAAATAATTTTGCACCAGACTTGACCTAGTTCTACAGGCTAGTTCAAATAGTTTTACCGTAGAGTTGAACTAGCTCTATAACATATTACAAATAATTTGACACTAGAGTTGAACTAGCTCTATCACCTAGTACAACTAATTATACACTAGAGTTGAACTAGCTCGATAACCTAGTACAAATAATTTTACACTAGTGTTGAACTAGCTCTACAAGCTAGTACAAATAATCTCACACTAGAGTAGAACTAGATCAACAACCTATTACAAATAATCTTACACTAGAGTTGAACTAGCTCCACAAGCTAGTTCAAATAATGTTATTTTAGAGTTGAACTAGCTCTACATGCTAGTACAAATAATTTTACACTAGAGTTGAACTAGCTCTATAACCTAGTACAAATGATGTTACACTAGAGTTGAACTAGCTCTACAAGCTAGTTCAAATAATTTTACACTAAAGTCGACCTAGCTCTACAGGCTAGTTCAAATAGTTTTATAGTAGAGTTGAACTGGCTCTCTAACCTTGTAGAAATAATTTGACACTAGAGTTGAATTAGCTCTATCATGTAGTACAAATAATTATACACTAGAGTTGAACTAGCTATATAACCTAGTACAAATAATTTTTACACTAGAGTTGAACTAGCTCTACAAGTTAGTTCAAATAATCTTACACTAGAGTTGAACTACCTGTACAAGCTAGTTCAAATAATTGTACACTAGAGTTGAACTAGCTCTATAACCTAGTACAAATAATTTTACATTAGAGTTGAACTAGCTCTACAAGCTAGTTCAAATAATCTTACACTAGAGTTGTACTAGCTCTACAAGCTAGTTCAAATAATTTTAAGTTAGGGTTGAACTAGCTCTACAGTTAAACTAGCTTTATAACCTAGTACAAATAATTTTACACTAGAGTTGAACTAGCTCCATAACGTAGTACAAATAATTTTACACTAGTGTTGAACTAGCTCTACAAGCTAGCTCAAATAATTTTACACTAGATTTGAACTAGATCTACAAGCTACTTCAAATAATTTTACAATAGAGTTGAACTAGCTCTATAACCTAGTACAAATAATTTTTCACTGGAGTTGAACTAGCTCTGCAAGCTAGTTCAAATAATTTTACACTAGAGTAGAACTAGCTCAACAACCTAGTACAAATACTTTTACACTAGAGGTGAACTAGCTCTACAAGATAGTTCAAATAATTTTACGCTAGCATTGAACTAGCTCTACAGTCTAGTACAAATAATTTTACTCTAGAGTTGAACTAGCTCCATAGCCTAGTACAAATAATTTTACACTTGTGTTGAACTAGCTCTACAAGGTAGTTCAAATAATTTTACACTACAATTGAACTAGCTCTACAAGCTAGTTCGAATAATTTTACACTAGAGTAGAACTAGCTCTGTAACCTACTGCAAATAATCTTACACTAGAGTTGAACTAGCTCGACAAGCTAGTTCAAATAATCTTACACTAGATTTGAACTAGCTCTACAGTCTAGCACAAGTAATTTTACACTAGAGTTGAACTAGCTCTATAACCAAGTACAAATAATTTTACACTAGAGTTGAACTAGCTCTACAAGCTAATTCAAATAATTTTAGACTAGAGTTGAACTAGCTCTATAATCTAGTACAAATAATTTTACACTAGTGTTGAACTAGCTCTACAAGCTAATTCAAATAATTTTACACTAGAGTTTAACTAGCTCTATAACCTAGTACAAATAATTTTACACTTGAGTTGAACTAGCTCTACAAGCTAGTTCAAATAATTTTACACTGGAGTCGAACTAGCTCTACATACTAGTTCAAATTACTTTACACTAGAGTTGAAATATCTCTACAAGCTAGTTCAAATCATTTCACATTTGAGTTGAACTAGCTCTATGTCGGTGTACTAAAGTAGGGGTACCTTAGTATCCCGAACTTGTGCACAGGCAGTTGCAGCACCCCGCGGCAAGGCTTGCCGGGTGACCGCCAAAGTCCTCCGTGGTTCCTTTGGAGCCATTCAAGAACAAAGTATTCGAGCCAAGGCGCAAGGCCCCGGCAACAGGAGCTTGCCGGGAAGGCCACTCGAAGCACAAAGACCCCGGCAAGAGGAGCTTGTCGGGAAGACCAACCAAGGCATCTCGAGAAGCTTGCTGCGACGCGCTGCGCGTCCCGGCAAGACCCGGTGAGCGACAAGCTCCCGGACGCGACAAGACCCGGTGAGCGACAAGCTCCGGGACGCGACAAGACAACATCTGCGGCAAGGTGCTTGCCACGGCAAGCTACTACTCCGCAGCCCGCGCTCCACTCACCCACCAACGTGTCGCTCTGGGACCGTTCCTGGCATACGTGGCGGCAGGCTGTGCAGCCGGGGGCATGCGGTGGCAAGCAGGCGCTGACAAGATAGCCATCATGGCAAACGGTAGCGCCCCTGACGGCCCCTTTCTGCACCGTCTAGGCGACACAGACAGGCATTTAATGCCTTTGTCCCCTGCCGTCAGGGTTAGGTATGATACAACTGTAGTAAGCGGTGGCGCCAACCACCACCTCTTTACCTTTTTACCCTCATCTCTGTTGCCACCTGTCGGTGACCCCTTTGACATATAAAAGGAGGCCCATGCGCAACAGGGGGTGGGGATCGATCAATCTCACGCTCGGTCTCACTAGCCACCCAAGTGTACTGTAGCATTCATCGCTCCCGAGCAAGAACATAATATAAACCAAAGCAGGAGGAGGGTTTTATGCATCCGTGCGACCCAAACCTGGGTAAACCGATCGCATCGCTCGTGCGTTCGCCTCGATCTGCTCTTCGTGCACTCTCCGCTCCCCCTGCCGAACCGAAAGCGGCCCCGGTCCGCCATGGTCCCATAGGTGTCCGTGGGATCAGCACCCCCGACATCTTTGGCACGCCAGGTAGGGGGTGCATCGAGGCTGTGTGAACCTGATCCGACGTTCGCACGTGCCGAATCTTTGTCATCTTCATCAACATGCCGCCGAAGAAGAAGATTTCGGAGGCAGCTGCTCCGTCTGCGCCGAGCCCACCATCGCCAGAGCGAACGGCTGGTGGAGCGGGCGCCGGCGGAAGAACGGGCGCCGACGAGGAGGCTCATGGTAGTGCCAGGTCCAAGGACAAGACTGCGCTGCATGTCGGCGGCGCGGTCGGCTCCCACAACGACCGGGCGCACTCCAAGACCTCGGCGTCGGTACATGCACCGCGCCCGTCTCAGGAGGCGCGGGACCAGCAGCGTCATGGTACTCACGGTACCATATGTTTGCTGGGCCAAGATCAAGCTGGCGGATCCCGAAGCGCTCAAGACCAGCATGCGCGCCAACATGCTGGCACGAGCGTGGCACGGTCACCTAGACGAGGTACTCCTCCTTCTAACACAGTTAGAAGTCCGAGCATATCTCGCTCCTTGCACCGTTCTCCGCCGCCGCCCGCCACTCCGGCAGAAGCGTTGGCACGGGCCCAACTGCTCTTAGATTACCCTCCAGCGCCAGAGAAGATCGATGACTGGAGGGCCACTATCCAGAGCCTCATCGGCTTCGCCAACGGCGACGACCCGCGGCAGCCGAGCGCATCGCAGCCGCGACAAGTCAGTCAGGCGCGAGCCGATGGCGACAAGACCGGGGAGGGTGCAACCACTGTGCACTCTCCGCCTAGAAGGCCAAGATCGCTGACTTGCCGGATCCACCTCGACAGCGACTCCACCACGTCATCAGATCCGCGAGCTCGTCGCGATCAGCGCCAAGTTCTTCATGAGAGACAGCAAGAAGACGCTCGAACACGCATCGAGCACCGAAGAGAAGCGCGGCGTCAATCAGACATGCGCGCTGGGCCTCCTGTTGACACGCATGCGCCCGGAGAACTAGGCGACTTGCCGTATGCGGTAGGTTGCCCTGCGTTTACCCATGAGCTGCGGCAAGTCCAGTGGCCCAGTCAGAAGCATTTCAAACCATACGTACCGGAGAAGTACGACGGCAAGTCACACCCGTTAGAGTTCCTCAGCATCTACACCATTGCGGTGCAAGATGCTGGGGGGCGCGACGACAAGGTCCTTGCCAACTACTTCCCACTGGTGCTCAAGCCCGAAGTCAGGTCCTGGCTCATGCACTTGCCGGACAACTCCATATCCTCTTGGGCAGACCTTTGCCATCAGTTTGTCGGCGCCTTTACGGGCGGCCACAAACCACATGGCCAAGAGAGTGATCTCCACCTGCTTGCCCAGAAGGAAGGAGAGCCCCTACGCAAGTATATCCAAAGATTCAGCCGTGTACAGCGCAACATCCCAGACATCCACCCTGCCGCGGTTATCAGTGCGTTTCCATTAGAACGTGCGTAATCGCAGGATGCGGGAGGAGATGGCGATGAGCAGAATCAGAGACGTCAGCGAGCTGTACGCCCTGGCCGACAAGTGTGCACATGCTGAAGAAGGAAGGAAACTCCCCGGAGAGAATACTGGAGCAGCGGGATCTGACAGTGAGGATGCCGCCCCGGCAAAGAAAAACCAGAGGCGCAACAGGAAGAAGAAAGGCAAGGAGGTATTAGTCGTTGAGCAGTCCGGCAATGACGGTGGCGCCAAGCAAGCCAGAGTTGGCAGCTCCGGCAAGGAGGTTGCTGCATGCACCAACTGCCAAGCTGTGGCGGCCACCGACAAGCAGGACGGCTCCGACAAGCAGTACTGCAAGATCCACCGCACCAAGGGCCATGACCTCCAGAGCTGCAAGAAGGTCGAGCAGCTTGTCCAGCAACAAAAAGCTGAGTACGAGCGGCGCGACAATGAGAGAGCCCAAGGAAGCGGTGGAGAGGCCGGCAAGAAGCACGCTGGCCGGGGAGGAAGCCGCGGCAAGGCCAAGCAGCGGCAAGGAGAAAGACCTCCCCGCTGCCGCGACAAGGATGAAGACGAAGACGACGACGAAGACATGGATGATGTTGAGAACAGTGAGCAGGAGTTTCAGAAGGCTAAAGAAGTCTTGTGTGTTGACGGTGGTGCTTCTCTGCATACTTCCCACCGCCAACTCAAACAGTGGCTGCGGGAAGTTAATGCGGCAGAGCCACCTGTCGAATCACGCAAGCTTCTGAAATGGTCCAGCACACCTATCATCTGTGACATTGAGGACCACCCTGATCGCACAACAGCGGTCAGGTGCTTGCCATTGTTGGTCTCCCTAACAATCCGCAACCTCAAAGTCACTAAGATGCTAGTTGACGGCGGGGCAGGCTTAAATCTGATCTCCTCCGCTGTGCTCCAGAAACTCTAGATCCCGGACAGGGAGCTCGAAGAGACCGGTACATTCCAAGGAATTGACCCGGCAAGGAGCAAGCCGAAAGGGAAGGTCACGTTGCCGGTGACATTTGGCAGCGAGCTGAATTTCAGAACGGAGAGGGTCACTTTTGACGTTGCCGACTTCCCATTGCCTTACAATGGGATACTTGGCCGTCCAGCACTCGCCAAGTTCATGGCAGCCTCTCACTATGCATACAACATGCTCAAGATGCCAGGCCCGATAAGCGTCATCTCTATCCCTGGCGACAAGAAGGATGCCCTTATCTGCGCCGACAAGATCTACCAGGAAGCAGCAGCTACAACAGATCACAAGACACTTGCCGTTGAAGCTACCGGGGGGAAAAGAAGACCAAGTCTGGCAAGAGCTCTGATGCCCACTCCGGCAAGCGCACCTCCTCGGAGTGCTGCGCTGCCGTCGAGGACGCACCATCGAGCTCCACCGGCAAGTGTAAGAAGGCAATGGCAGCTCCACCACATACCAAGAAAGTGTCCGCCAAGGAGGACGGCACTGGTGGTACCTTCACCATCAGTGCCACGCTTGACCCTAAATAGGAAAGCGCGCTCGTTACTTTCCTGCGGGCGAATGTCGACGTGTTTGCATGGCAACCGTCTGATATCCCTGGTGTTCCTAGGAAAGTAATTGAGCACCATCTTGCCGTTTGTCCTCATGCGCGGCCCGTCAAGCAGAAGGTCAGGAAACAGGCAGTGGAGCGCCAAGAATTTATAGCAGAAGAAATCAAGAAATTGGAAGAAGCAGGCCTTGTCAGAGGAGTGCTCCATCCCACGTGGTTGGCCAATCCTGTTGTAGTGCGCAAGGTAAATGGAAAATGGAGGCATTGTATTGACTTTACTGATGTTAATAAAGCTTGTCCCAAAGATCCATTTCCCTTGCCGCGCATTGACCAGATTGTTGACTCCATAGCCGGATGTGATTTGCTTTCGTTTCTTGACGCATATTCAGGATACCATCAGATCTTCATGGCAGAAGAGGATGAGGAGAAAACCGCATTCATTACTCCATGTGGCACGTACTGTTTCGTACAGATGCCTTTTGGTTTAAAGAATGCTGGTTCAACATTTGCCAGAGTAGTCCATGTCGCTTTGAAGCCACAGATACACAGAAATGTAGAAGCCTACATGGATGACATAGTTGTCAAGAGCAAAGACAGGGCAACTCTAATCCAAGATTTAGACGAGACCTTTGCGAATCTGCGCAAGATCAACCTCAAGCTCAACCCCGAGAAGTGTGTATTTGGAGTCCCCTCCGGCAAGCTTCTCGGGTTCTTTGTGTCTCAGCGGGGAATTGAAGCCAATCCTGACAAGATCAAGGCCATTGAGCAGATCGAAGAACCAAAGCGCTTCAAGGATGTACGAAGACTTGCCGGCTGCGTGGCTGCTCTCAGCAGGTTTATCTCTCGGTCTGCTGAGCGTGCCCTGCCATTTTTCAAAATTTTGAAAAAGGCAGGTCCAATGAAATGGACTCTGGAAGCGGAGGCTGCGCTACAGGACTTGAAGTGATACCTGTCCTCCACTCCAACACTTGTCGCACCTAAACCGCAAGAGAAGTTGCTTCTGTATATAGCGGCAACCAATCAAGTGGTTAGTGCTGTGTTAGTGGCAGAGAGGGAGGCGGATGACGAGCCAGCAACCGCGGCAAGCACATCCAGTGAAAAGTAGGGGGCTTCCCCGACAAGCTCTGGTCCCGACAAGCATGGACCTGCGCAGATGCAAGAGGAGATACAGAAGAAAATGGTGCAGCACCCAGTTTACTTTGTCAGCTCCCTTTTACAAGGGGCTAGGTCAAGGTACTCTGGTGTGCAGAAGCTGCTTTTTGGCCTTCTCATGGCCTCGAGAAAGCTGCGCCGTTACTTTCAAGCACATGAGATAACAGTTGTCACTCGCTTTCCGCTGAAGAGGATACTGCAGAACCCAGAAGCAACAGGCAGGATTGTCGAGTGGGCACTGGAACTGTCAAGCTTTGGCCTCAAATTTGAGAGTACATCAACAATCCAAAGTAGAGCATTGGCAGAATTCATAGCAGAGTGGATGCCAACACCAGATGAAGAAACCCCAGAGATGAGCATCCCCATCAAGGAAGCGAACAAAGAGTGGCTCATGTACTTTGACGGTGCCTTCTTGCTGCAAGGCGCCGGCGCGGGTGTGCTGCTTGTCGCACCCACCGGAGAGCACCTCACGTACGTAGTCCAGATGCACTTTCCCAAGGAGCAAGCGACAAACAATACTGCAGAGTACGAGGGCTTGCTTGCCGGTCTCAGGATCGCCGCAGACCTTGGGATTAAGAAGCTTATTGTCAGGGGTGACTCACAGCTTGTCGTCCACCAAGTAAACAAGAACTATCAGAGTCCGTTAATGGAAGCTTACGTCGACGAAGTGAGAAAGCTAGAAGAGCGCTTTGACGGCCTGCAGATGGAGCATGTTCCAAGAGCTCAGAATGACATTGCCGATGGCCTGTCAAAGTGCGCCGCACTAAAGTCACCTGTGGAACCAGGGATCTTTGTGCTCAAGCTGACTCAGCCGTCCGTAACGCCGACAAATGGACAGAGCAAGAAGAGGAAGTTGATTTCTGGCGACAATTTTCCGGCAGAGCTTCCCGAAGCCGCCGCCAATAAGGTCCCCAAGATCAACAACAAAATGCTGAGGAGCAGTCTGCTCCGGCAAGCCCCAGGGTTTGTTCCGTTGAAGCAGACACTCCCGACAAGTTTTGTTCCGGCAAGCTTGCCGGGGAACGTCGAGCTCCGGCAGAGCCGCAGGCTCTTGCCATGGAAGCACATGTTCCCGCAGCAGCGGAATTGCCTTTAGTCCTTATTGTCGAGCCACAGGCTCCAACATGGGCGCAGCAGATCGTCCGTTTCCTTCAAACAGGAGAACTTCCCGAAGAGCAAGAAGAAGCGGAGAGAGTAGCCCGGCAGTCAAGTATGTACGAGTTTGTCGACAGCACACTGTACAGAAGAAGACTCAACAGTGTGAAATTGAAGTGCATTCACCGGGAAGATGGACAAAAGCTGTTGGCAAAGATACATGGAGGCATATGTGGTCACCACATTGGCGCAAGAGCACTTGCCGGCAAAGCGTTCCGGCAAGGCTTCTTCTGGCCGACAGCCCTCCAGGATGCGACTGCACAAGTAACCAAGTGTGAAGCGTGCCAGTTCCATTCCAAGCAGATACACTAGCCAGCTCAAGCTCTCCAGACGATCCCTTTATCCTGGCCATTTTTGGTCTGGGGGCTCGATATCCTCGGCCCCTTTCCCCGAGCTGTTGGGGGCTTTGAGTACTTGTACATTGCAATCGACAAGTTCACAAAGTGACCGGAAGTGGAACCAGTGAGGAAGGTGACGGCACATTCAGCAGTCAAGTTCTTCAGGTCGATTGTTTGCCGTTTCGGGATCCCTAACAGGATAATCACCGACAACGGTACACAATTTACGAGCCGCACCTTCATGCAGTACGTCCAAGATCTTGGCGCCAAGGTCTACTTCGCTTCTGTTGCTCACCCGAGAAGCAACGGTCAAGCGGAGAGGGCAAATGCTGAGTGCTGCGCGGGCACAAGACCAGAACTTTCGACAGGCTGCACAAGTGCGGAAGAAACCGGATCGAGGAGCTTCCTGTGGTTCTTTGGTCGATCAGGACGACACCAAATCGAGCCACTTGCCAGACACCCTTCGCTCTAATCTATGGAGCGGAGGCAGTTCTCCCCACGGAACTCGTATACGGGTCGCCTCGAGTGCTCGCTTATGACAAGCTTGAGCAAGAGCAGCTGCGACAAGACGACGTGCTGCTCCTCGAGGAAGACCGTCTTCAGGCTGCTGTGCGAGCCGCTCGCTACCAGCAAGCTTTGCGCCGCTATCATAGCCGCAAAGCTAACGCCAGAAGTCTTGAGGAAGGCGACCTTGTTCTTCGGCGCATTCAGTCCGCCAAGAATTCCAACAAGTTGACGCCGAAGTGGGAAGGTCCTTACCGGGTGAAACGGGTCACTAGGCCTGGCGCTGTCCGCCTGGAGACCGAAGATGGCGTACCAGTGAGCAACTCCTGGAATATTGAGCATCTTCGTAAGTTTTACCCGTAAGGCGCGGTTGTCGGACCCTGTCCGGCAACCACCCTTTTGTACAAGTCTTGCCGCTGTTGCATGTAATCCTTTGTACAAAGCCAGGCGCAGACCCTGAGCACAAGTAAATGAAGCGCTGGCGCCCTGAGTTATAGCATGCATGCTAGATCGGGTCTCGTCCTTGGTTAGGGTTGATAGTGCTTAACAGCGGCTAACCCCTAGCTTAGAGGTCGAGTGTGCGTTCCTTTGCCTTTCTTTCGTTTCCCTTGGTTCGCAGGGCTCGCATATCCTGGCCGGACCGCTTGAGGACGAAAAGGAGAAGAAGGACGTACCGCCATCTGGACCCCGGCAAGCCAGTGTTGCCGGGGGCTGCAAGTACCAAGATTCACCCATGACAAGCCAGAGTTGCCGGGGGCTGCAATCTCAGATAAGTCTTTCATCCCTCATCATGCATTCTCTTATGGACTGGGGAATACGAAACCTCGTTTCTTCCTGAAAACTACCATGCTCCCTTAACTCTATGCCCTGGGGCTCGTTCCTGGGGCCAAGTTTGGTCATAGTCACGGCAGCAAAGGGATGAAACGAGGGGCCCGCACCCGCCTCGTCCCTGCCTCTGTCAAAAGCGTGAGAAAGGTCGAGCTACGTGGGAAGACGGCAGGGCCTGTTGCCGGGAGAAGAAGTGTCTATCTGAAAGATACCAAGGATTTGCTCCTTGACGTGGGTTCTACCCGCGAGACAAATGACCCGGCAAGCATCCCCTTTTCATTAAAAAGCATTCCACTCAGGTACAGTCCATAGAGGATGAAAAACATGAAAGAGAGGATTACAAGTTTTAAATGCAACTAAGGCCCAAAGGCTTACAAATTAAAAAGATAAGATGCCCGTAATCCCTTTCTTGTCCCTCTCTTCAGGAGGTAGATCAAGGAGGCGAAAAGGGCAAAAGGGGCGCCTAGGCGAGCTACGGGTGCCAGAAGACACCAAGAGAACATCCCGGGGGCCGTCCGAAGGCTGGACGGTGATGGCGGCGCCGGAAGCGAGGCTCGAAGACGAGGCGGCAGGACGTCAGCACGCTGTCGAGGGCACCACGCCCTCGTACTCTGACTTGACGGCCTTGCCGCCAGCCCTCTTCCCCTTCCGCAGCCTCCCTACGCCAGCCGCCCAAGGAGACGACCCCAGGGAGTTCAAAGAGCCGGCGACACGGATGATGGGGTCGCCAGTGCCGCACGGAGCGACGCCCGACACCTAGTCGGACCCGTCATCCTGCCACCCGCTACCCTCATCGTCGCTGTCACTCTCCTCCTCGTCACTCTCGCTCGAGGAGGAGCCTTCGCTATCGGAGGAGCTGTCCACGCAGCACCTTGCCCGAGTGCCGAAGCACCCGAAGACCTTGACGGAGAGGAGATCGCCCTCCATCAACTTAAAATGGAGGGTGAACCCCTCCATCAGGCTGTGGATACGGGTGAACGACTTCCACCCTCGACCAAGATACATCACATTAGGGGCTCGGAATTCAACGCAGACTCACGTGCCGCTGATCCCACAGCCCCTCATGTGCAGTCTCAGTGTCTCGGGCGGGTCCAACTCCATCGCGCTCGCAAACAGAGCTGGGAGTCGGAGGCGACGACGAGGCGCCCGGCGCAGCCTGACGAAGAACTCGCAAGGGTCGTCCCCAATATGGACCGCCGTGGGAAGAGGAACCACCGGCGGAGGCGAAGCCGGCACGCCGCCCCGTCCACCTCTTCCCCGAGCGCCTCGACCTCGTCCACGACCTCGCCCCCTCCCTCTTCCCCTTACGGCTGGCTCTGCCACCACGGGTGCGGGAGAGGGAGGGATGCGCTGTCTGGCGGCGACCCTCGCCGCCACCGATGAAGGACCAGGGTTCCCTTTCTGCATGGCGAATGAGAGAAAGGGGAGCAGAAGCTGAAGGAAGGAGGAGATGAGAGAATGCGGGCTTCCGTCCTCCCCTCCCGCTCTTTATAAAGGAGCGAGGTGGGGGCTCGGCCGCCCCGCTCAGCGAATCAAGACACGGGAACAGCAGGGAGCTGGGGCCGACCCGCTTGCCTCGACCCGCGACGGCCCAGTCTCCCGCCTCCACCATCCGCGACCCCAAGCGCATGGGAGCCGCATGGCAGGCGTGCAGAACCGAGGCGACGGATCAGGCGACCTCTCCCCACCCCGTGATCGTGGGGAGTGGACGCCTCGAAAACCTCCATCGGCCCCGTCCAGTAAATGAACCACGCCTCCCTCCGTTTATGGGGGGGCGCGAACCGTTCCCTTTCCCACGACGTGACGCATGCACGCGGGGCTTAGCCCCGCGCACGCCGCCCACGTCACGCACGACGCCGCATTCGACGCGTGCCGCTCGGGGAGGGCGCGGTGAATGCGGAGTCAGATACGGCGTGACCCAGGCGGCGCGTACCCGTGCACTGTTTTGGGCCTGGCCCAACAACGCTCGGCACCGTGTATGGCCCAGGCCCGGGGGCTCCTGTCGATGTACTAAAGTAGGGGTACCTTAGTATCCCGAACTTGTGCACGGGCAGTCGCAGCACCCCGCGGCAAGGCTTGCCGGGTGACCGCCAAGGTCCACCGTGGTTCCTTTGGAGCCATTCAAGAACAAAGTATTTGAGCCAAGGGGCAAGGCCCCGGCAAGAGGAGCTTGCCGGGAAGGCCACTCGAAGCACAAAGACCCCGGCAAGAGGAGCTTGCCGGGAAGACCAACCAAGGCATCTCGAGAAGCTTGCTGCGACGCGCTGCGCATCCCGGCAAGACCCGGTGAGCGACAAGCTCCCGGACACGACAAGACCCGGTGAGCGACAAGCTCCCGGACGCGACAAGACAACATCCGCGGCAAGGCGCTTGCCGCGGCAAGCTACTACTCCGCAGCCCGCGCTCCAGCTCACCCACCAACGCGTCGCTCTGGGACCATTCCTGGCGTACGTGGCGGGAGGCTGTGCAGCCGGGGGCATGCGGTGGCAAGCAGGCGCTGACAAGATAGCCATCGTGGCAAACGGTGGCGCCCCTGACGGCCCCTTTCCGCACCGTCTAGGCGACACAGACAGGCATTTAATGCCTTTGTCCCCTGCCATCAGGGTTAGGTATGATACAACTGTAGTAAGCGGTGGCGCCAACCACCACCTCTTTTACCTTTTTACCCTCATCTCTGTTGCTACCTGTCGGTGACCCCTTTGACACATAAAACAAGGCCCATGCGCAACAGGGGGTGGGGATCGATCATTCTCACGCTCGGTCTCACTAGCCACCCAAGTGTACTGTAGCATTCATCGCTCCCGAGCAAGAACATAATATAAATCAAAGCAGGAGTAGGGTTTTACGCATCCGTGCGGCCCGAACCTGGGTAAACCAATCGCGTCGCTCGTGCGTTCGCCTTGATCTGCTCTTCATGAACTCTCCGCTCCCCGTGCCGAACCAAAAGGGGCCCCAGGCCGCCGTGGTCCCATAGGTGTCCGTGGGATTAGCACCCCCGACACTCTATAACCTAGTACAAATAATTTTACACTAGAGTTGAACTAGCTCTACTAGATAGTTCAAATAATATAACACTAGAGTTGAACTAGCTCTACAAGCTAGTTCAAATAATTTTACACTAGAGTTGAACTAGCTCTATAACCTAGTATAAATAATTTTATACTAGAGTGGAACTAGCTCTACAAGCTAGTTCAAATAATATTACACTAGAGTTTAACTAACTCTACAAGCTAGTTCAAATAATTTTACACTAGAGTTGAACTAGCTCTATAACCTAGTACAAATAATTTTATACTACAATGGAACTAGATCTACAAGTTAGTTCAAATAATATTACACTAGATTTGAACTAGCTCTACAGGCTAGTTCGAATAATATTACTCTAGAGTTGAACTAGAGCTACAAGCTAGTTCAAATAATTTTACACTAGAGTTGAACTAGCTCTACAAGCTAGTTCAAATAATTTTACACTAGAGTTGAACTAGCTCTACAAGCTAGTTCAAATAATTTTATACTAGAGTAGAACTAGCTCTATTACATAGTACAAATGATTTTACACTAGAGTTGAACTAGCTCTACAAGCTAGTTGAAATAATTTTACACTAGAGTTCAACTAGCTCTACAAGCTAGTTCACATACTTTTACGCTAGAGTTGAACTACCTCTACAGTCTATTATAAATAATTTTACACTAGAGTTGAACTAGCTCCATAACCTAGTACAAATAATTTTACACTAGAGTTGAACTAGCTCCATAACCTAGTACAAATAATTCTACACTTGTGTTGAACTAGCTCTACAAGCTAGTTCAAATAAGTTTACACTACAGTTAAACTAGCTCTACAAGCTAGTTCAAATAATTTTACACTAGAGTAGAACTAGCTCTATAACCTAGTAGAAATAATCTTACACCAGAGTTGGACTAGCTCTACAAGCTAGTTCAAATAATCTTACAATAGAGTTGAACTAGCTCTACAGTCTAATACAAATAGTTTTACACTATTGATGAACTAACTCTACAAACTAATTAAAATAATTTTACACTAGAGTTGAACTAACTCTACAAGCAAGTTCAAATAATTTTATACTAGAGCTGAACTAGCTGTATAACCTAGTACAAATAATTTTACACTAGTGTTGAAGTAGATCTACAAGCTAGTTCAAATAATTTTACACTAGAGTTGAACAAACTCTACAAGCTAGTTCAAATAATTTTACACTCGAGTTGAACTAGCTCTACAAGCTAGTTCAAATAATTTTACACTAGAGTTGAACTAGCTCTACAAGCTAGTGCAAATAATTTTACACTAGAGTTGAACTAGCTCTTGAAGCTAGTTCAAATAATTTTACCCTAAACCCTAAACCTAGAACTAACTCTATAACCTAGTACAAATAATTTTACACTAGAGTTGAACTAGATCTACAAGCTAGTTGAAATAATTTTACACTAGAGTTGAACTAGCTCCTGAAGCTAGTTCAAATAATTTTACGCTAGAGTTGAACTAGCTCTACAGTCTAGTAGAAATAATTTTACACTAGAGTTAAACTAGCTCTATAACCTAGTACAAATAATTTTACACTAGAGTTGAACTAGCTCCATAACCTAGTACAAATAATTTTACACTTGTGTTGAACTAGCTCTACAAGCAAGTTCAAATAATTTTACACTACAGTTGAACTAGCTATACAAGCTAGTTCAAATAATTTCACACTAGAGTAGAACTATCTCTATAACCTAGTACAAATAATCTTACACTAGAGTTGAACTAGCTCTACAAGCTAGTTCAAATAATTTTACGCTAGAGTTGAACCAGCTGTACACGTTAGTACAAATAATTTTACACTAGAGTTGAACTAGCTCTATAACCTAGTACAAATGATTTTACACTAGAGTTGAACTAGCACTGCAAACTAGTTCAAATAATTTTGCACTAGACTTGACCTAGTTCTATACAGGCTAGTTCAAATAGTTTTATAGTAGAGTTGAACTAGCACTATAACATATTACAAATAATTTGACACTAGAGCTAAACTAGCTCTATCACCTAGTACAACTAATTATACACTAGAGTTGAACTAGCTCGATAACCTAGTACAAATAATTTTACACTTGTGTTGAACTAGCTCTACAAGCTAGTACAAATAATTTCACACTAGAGTTGAACTAGCTCTACAAGCTAGTTCAAATAATTTGACGCTAGAGTTGAACTAGCTCTACACGTTAGTACAAATAATTTTACACTAGAGTTGAACTAGCTCTATAACCTAGTACAAATGATTTTACACTAGAGTTGAACTAGCTCTACAAACTAGTTCAAATAATTTTGCACCAGACTTGACCTAGTTCTACAGGCTAGTTCAAATAGCTTTATAGTAGAGTTGAACTAGCTCTATAACATATTACAAATAATTTGACACTAGAGTTGAACTAGCTCTATCACCTAGTACAACTAATTATACACTAGAGTTGAACTAGCTCGATAACCTAGTACAAATAATTTTACACTAGTGTTGAACTAGCTCTACAAGCTAGTACAAATAATCTCACACTAGAGTTGAACTAGCTCTTCAAGCTAGTTCAAATAATCTTACACTACATATGAACTAGCTCTACAAGCTAGTTCAAATAATTTTATTTTAGAGTTGAACTAGCTGTACATGCTAGTACAAATAATTTTACACTAGAGTTGAACTAGCTCTATAACCTAGTACAAATGATTTTACACTAGAGTTGAACTAGCTCTACAAGCTAGTTCAAATAATTTTACACTACAGTCGACCTAGCTCTACAGGCTAGTTCAGGTAGTTTAACAGTAGAGTTGACCTGGCTCTCTAACCTTGTACAAATAATTTGACACTAGAGTTGAATTAGCTCTATCACGTAGTACGAATAATTATACACTAGAGTTGAACTAGCTCTATAACCTAGTACAAATAATTTTTACACTAGAGTTGAACTAGCTCTACAAGCTAGTTCAAATAATCTTACACTAGAGTTGAACTACCTGTACAAGCTAGTTCAAATAATTGTACACTAGAGTTGAACTAGCTCTATAACCTAGTACAAATAATTTCACACTAGAGTTGAATTAGCTCTACAAGCTAGTTCAAATAATCTTACACTACAATTGTACTAGCTCTACAAGCTAGGTCAAATAATTTTAAGCTAGGGTTGAACTAGCTCTAAAGTTAAACTAGCTCTATAACCTAGTACAAATAATTTTACACTAGAGTTGAACTAGCTCCATAACCTAGTACAAATAATTTTACACTAGTGTTGAACTAGCTCTACAAGCTATCTCAAATAATTTTACACTAGATTTGAACTAGATCTACAAGCTAGTTCAAATAATTTTACAATAGAGTTGAACTAGCTCTATAACCTAGTACAAATAATTTATCACTGGAGTTGAACTAGCTCTACAAGCTAGTTCAAATAATTTTACACTAGAGTAGAACTAGCTCAACAACCTAGTACAAATAATTTTACACTAGAGGTGAACTAGCTCTACAAGCTAGTTCAAATAATTTTACGCTAGAGTTGAACTAGCTCTACAGTCTAGTACAAATAATTTTACACTAGAGCTAAACTAGCTCCATAACCTAGTACAAATAATTTTACACTTGTGTTGAACTAGCTCTACAATGTAGTTCAAATAATTTTACACTACAATTGAACTAGCTCTACAAGCTAGTTCAAATAATTTTACACTAGAGTAGAACTAGGTCTATAACCTAGTGCAAATAATCGTACACTAGAGTTGAACTAGCTCTACAAGCTAGTTCAAATAATCTTACACTAGATTTGAACTAGCTCTAGAGTCTAGCACAAATAATTTTACACTAGAGTTGAACTAGCTCTATAACCAAGTACAAATAATTTGACACTAGAGTTGAACTAGCTCTACAAGCTAATTCAAATAATTTTAGACTAGAGTTGAACTAACTCTATAATCTAGTACAAATAATTTTACACTAGTGTTGAACTAGCTCTACAAGCTAATTCAAATAATTTTACACTAGAGTTGAACTAGCTCTATAACCTAGTACAAATGATTTTACACTAGAGTTGAACTAGCACTGCAAACTAGTTCAAATAATTTTGCACTAGACTTGACCTAGTTCTTCAGGCTAGTTCAAATAGTTTTATAGTAGAGTTGAACTAGCACTATAACATATTACAAATAATTTGACACTAGAGCTGAACTAGTTCTATCACCCAGTACAACTAATTATACACTAGAGTTGAACTAGCTCGATTACCTAGTACAAATAACTTTACACTTGTGTTGAACTAGCTCTACAAGCTAGTACAAATAATCTCACACTAGAGTTGAACTAGCTCTACAAGATAGTTCAAATAATCTTACACTAGAGATGAACTAGCTCTACAAGCTAGTACAAATAATTTTACACTAGAGTTGAACTAGCTCTATAACCTAGTACAAATGATTTTACACTAGAGTTGAACTAGCTCTACAAGCTAGTTCAAATAATTTTACACTACTGTCGACCTTGCTCTACAGGCTAGTTCAAATAGTTTTACAGTAGAGTTGAACTGGCTCTCTAACCTTGTACAAATAATTTGACACTAGAGTTGAATTAGCTCTATCACGTAGTACAAATAATTATACACTAGAGTTGAACTAGCTCTATAACCTAGTAAAAATAATTTTTACACTAGAGTTGAACTAGCTCTACAAGCTAGTTCAAATAATCTTACACTAGAGTTGAACTACCTGTACAAGCTAGTTCAAATAATTGTACACTAGAGTTGAACTAGCTCTATAACCTAGTACAAATAATTTTACACTAGAGTTGAACTAGCTCTACAAGCTAGTTCAAATAATCTTACACTAGAGTTGTACTAGCTCTACAAGCTAGTTCAAATAATTTTAAGCTAGGGTTGAACTAGCTCTACAGTTAAACTAGCTCTATAACCTAGTACAAATAATTTTACACTAGAGTTGAACTAGCTCCATAACCTAGTACAAATAATTTTACACTAGTGTTGAACTAGCTCTACAAGCTAGCTCAAATAATTTTACACTAGATTTGAACTAGATCTACAAGCTAGTTCAAATAATTTTACAATAGAGTTGAACTAGCTCTATAACCTAGTACAAATAATTTTTCTCTGGAGTTGAACTAGCTCTACAAGCTAGTTCAAATAATTTTACACTAGAGTTGAACTAGCTCAACAACCTAGTACAAATAATTTTACACTAGAGGTGAACTAGCTCTACAAGCTAGTTCAAATAATTTTACGCTAGAGTTGAACTAGCTCTACAGTCTAGTACAAATAATTTTACACTAGAGTTGAACTAGCTCCATAACCTAGTACAAATAGTTTTACACTATTGATGAACTAACTCTCCGAGCTAATTAAAATAATTTTGCACTAGAGTTGAACTAACTCAACAAGCTAGTTCAAATAATTTTATACTAGAGTTGAACTAGCTCTATAACCTAGTATAAATAATCTTACACTAGTGTTTAACTAGCTCTACAAGCTAGTCCAAATAATTTTACACTAGAGTTGAACTAACTCTACAAGCTAGTTCAAATAATTTTACACTAGAGTTAAACTAGCTCTATAAGCTAGTTCAAATAATTTTACACTAGAGTTGAACTAGCTCTACAAGCTAGTTCAAATAATTTTACACTGGAGTAGAACTAACTCCATAACCTAGTACAAATAATTTTACACTAGAGTTGAACTAACTCTACAAGCTAGTTAAAATAATTTTACACAAGAGTTGAACTAACTCTACATGCTAGTTGAAATAATCTTACACTATAGTTGAACTAGCTCTACAAGCTAGTTCAAATAATTTTACGCTAGAGTTGAACTAGCTCTATAGTCTAGTACAAATAATTTTACACTAGAGTTGAACTAGCTCTATAACCTAGTGTAAATAATTTTACACTAGAGTTGAACTAGCTCTATAACCTAGTACAAGTAATTTTACACTAGAGTTGAACTAGCTCCATAACCTAGTACAAATAATTTTACACTTGTGTTGAACTAGCTCTACAAGCTAGTTCAAATAATTTGTAGCGCCCCGAGACCGATGTGCCAGGTGTCGTTCAGTTATTCGTTGTTGTTGCGTCGTCATTGCTTGCATGTCATGCATTGCATATCATGTCATCATGCGCATTTCATTTGCATACGCGTTCGTCTCATGCATCCGAGCGTTTTCCCTGTTGTCCGTTTTGCATTCTGGCGCTTCATTCTCTTCCGGTGGTCATTTCTACCTTTCTTTCATATGTGGGGATTAAACATTTCCGGATTGGACCGAGACTTGTCATGCGGCCTTGGTTTACTACCGGTAGACCGCCTGTCAAGTTTCGTACCATTTGGACTTCGTTTGATGCTCCAACGGTTAACCGAGGGACCAAAAAGGCCTCGTGTGTGTTGCAGCCCAACACCCCTCCAATTTGGGCCCAAAACCCACCAAAGTCTGCTCCATCACCTAGAGTGTTCGATAGCGCTCGTGTGGCCAAAAAGCGCACCTCATTTGGACTATCCTAGCTCCACTTATGCCTATAAATACATCCCCTCCGTTTTCGGATCTTCCCTCTTCCCGAAACCCTAAAGATCAGATCTCGCGCCGCTGGACAAATCCCCGTCCGACCAGACAACGTCCGCTTCACCACGCCGCCGCCACGTGTCGCTTCCAGATTCGCCCGCCGGCCACACCCCACATCGCCAAGACTCCCACCGTGCCGGCCCGTAGAGGCCCGTAGCGGGCCCTCCCCAGCCCAGGCCGCCGCCGACTAACGCCCGTGCTCGCGTCGCTTCTCCTCCCGCGCCGGCACCGTGCTCCGCCGCCTCCGCTGCGAATCTGCCACTCTGGCCGCCGCCATCATCGCCGGACCTCGCCTCCTCTTCGCCCGACCACCGCATCACCGCGCCGGATTCGCTACCGTTCGCCGAGGAGCTCGCCGGCGACACCCCGGCCTCGGATCCGGCGCCCTCCGGAGTCCCCTCGCCCTTCCCTCGCCGGAACAAGCCCACCGGCTCGCCGGAGACCTCGGGCGCCTCGAGCTGCTGCAGTACCACCGCGCCAGATCTGGATCTGGGATCCTCTCGGTTGACTTTTCCCCCTCCGAACCCTAATTTTTGTGCAAACTTTGACCTCCTATATCTCCGCATCTGTAGCTCCGATTCATGCATATAGCATATCAAAATGTTCCTCTCGAGGGGTACATCATTTCATTCCATTGCATCATTTTCATTTGAGTTCATCTTGATGCCCGAAATGCTGTTATAAGAGGGCTTCGTGAGTTATTTGTCAAATCTGCTAGTTTATCTTAGACTTTTGTCATTTTTGCCATGATTATTGTGTGCATGATATGCCTATGAGTCCTTCATATGTTTTGTTAAGCATCTTGTTATCTTTCCAGAGGTGCAACCCATGCATTTTTGTGATGTGTGTGGTGTCTTGTGCAAGCTTGCAAAGAGAGGCACCCGGTAGATCTGTTTACAGGGACTTAGTAGTTTTCACTAAGTCCTGGGATTATTTAGTTCATGAGGCCATATGTTCATGTTGTTTCCTAGTGATCCGTGCCTCTTTTGAGGATGATCAGTAAAGGAGTTTTGTTAATATTGTAGTTCTCTATCCATCCATGTCTTTGTTTGCATATATGGAGCACCCTAGCTTGAGTCAATCGAGCTCTACTTTTGCTTCGTTGTGAATCTGGGCAGATCGTCAACTTGTTTGCGATTTTGCCGGAGTTATTGTAGTTGATCCGTGCATGCTATGCCATTGTTCTTGCCATGACTAGCTTGTATTTTGTGCCTTCTTAAGGTATGTATGCTTTCCTTGCCATGACTTGCTCCGTAGTGAGTGCATCGAGCTTGTTTACATGCCTTCTTGAGTTATATTTCAGCATGCCTCAGTTTTCACTAAGTCTGAAAACTGATTGTGTTTTAGCTATGTTCGTGTGCTTGTTAGCATATTTTCGGATCCCTTTTGGCTCAAGGTCACTAAGGGACTTTTGTTAAGCTTGTTGAGTAGCTCCATGCCATGTCTTTCTTTATCTTGTTCAGGTCCTGTAGCATGTTGTTTTGTGGCTCCGAAGAGGGCTTCATGATCTGAAATTCCAGACAAGTGTTAATTTCACTAAGTCTGAGATCTGTTTACCATTTGCGTTTTTGCCATGCTTGTTTGAACCTCCTAATGGATGAATTGGCCGTAGCTCAGTGCTATTCTTTTGTTAAGCATCTTGAATGCATCCCTGCCATGTATTTTGTTGCCATGTTTGAGTGCTGTAGCATGTTCGTCTCATTGCATTTAGTTGGCTACTTGCTGTAAATCGCAGACCGGTGTCATATTTGAATCGCTTGCCGTTTCCAAACCGTAACTCCGATTCCGGTGATCTTTATATTGTTTTCAAGCGATTTCATCCCATCTTTCCAGTGGCACACTTGGTTTTCCAAGTTGAGGCCAGGTTCATCCATTCCTTGCCCAATCATGCATATGCATCGCATACCGCATCTCGCATATCATACCATGTTCATGTGTGGTTTGTTTACTATGTTCTGTGTTTCTTTTCCGATGATTGCTTCTTCGGGTTGGTTCCGGTAACGTCGCGTTTGTGAGGAACCGTTGGACTACGTACGTTTTTCTTCTTCATGGACTCATTCTTCTTCCTTGCGGGATTTCAGGCAAGATTATCATACCCTCGAAATCACTTCTATCTTTGCTTTGCTAGATGCTCGCTCTTTTGCTATGCCTATACTGCGATACCTACCACTTGCTTGTCATGCCTCCCATATTGTTGAACCAAGCCTCTAACCCACCTTGTCCTAGCAAACCATTGTTTGGCTATGTTACCACTTTGCTCAGCCCCTCTTATAGCGTTGTTAGTTGCAGGTGAAGATTGAAGTTGTTCCTTGTTTGAACATGGAGATCGTTCCTTGTTGGCACATTTATTTACTTGTTGGGATATCACAATATATCTTATTTAATTAATGCATCTATATACTTGGTAAAGGGTGGAAGGCTCGGCCTTATGCCTGGTGTTTTGTTCCACTCTTGCCGCCCTAGTTTCCGTCATATCGGTGTTATGTTCCTGGATTTTGCGTCCCTTACGAGGTTGGGCTATAATGGGAACCCCTTGACAGTTCGCCTTAAGTAAAGCTCTTCCAGCAATGCCCAACATTGGTTTTACCATTTGCCACCTAGCCTTTTCTTTCCCTTGAGTCGGCCGGCTCAAGGGTTATCATTATTTTACCCCCCCCCCCGGGCCAGTGCTCCTCTGAGTGTTGGTCCAACTGAGCGATGTCCGAGGCTACCAGGGGAAACTCTGGGCTGGCTTACCCGACGTCTGGCTCATCTGAGTGTGCCCTGAGAAAGAGATATGTGCAGCTCCTATCGAGATTTGTCGGCACATTCGGGCGGTGTTGCTGGTTTAGTTTTACCCTGTCGAAATGTCTTGTTGTACCGGGATACCGAGTCTGATCGGAATGTCTCTGGTGGAGGTCTATTCCTTCGTTGACCGTGAGAGCTTGTCATGGGCTAAGTTGGGACACCCCTGCAGGGATTGAACTTTCGAAAGCCGTGCCCGCGGTTATGGGCAGACGGGAATTTGTTAATGTCCGGTTGTAGAAAACCTGAAGTTGGCCTTAATTAAAATGAATCAACTACGTGTGTAACCGTGATGGTCTCTTTCCGGCGGAGTCCGGGAAGTGAACACGGTTGTTGGAGTAATGCTTGACGTAGGTAGTCCAGGATCACTTCTTAATCATACTTTTATCGACCGTGCTTTGCCTTCTCTTCTCGCTCTCTTTTGCGTATGTTTAGCCACCATATATGCTAGTCGCTTGCTGCAGCTCCACCTCATACCTTTACCTTACTCATAAGCTTAAATAGTCTTGATCGCGAGGGTGCGAGATTGCTGAGTCCCCGTGGCTCACAGATACTTCCAAAACCAGCTTGCAGGTGCCGATGAGTCCGTGCAGATGACGCAACCAAGATCAGGAGGAGCTCGATGAAGATCTTGTCCTTTGTGTTGTTTCGTTCTAGTTGATCGGTAGTGGAGCCCAGTTGGGGTCGATCGGGGACCTTTGTCGCATTTGGGGTTCTTCTTTTATTTTGGCTCTGTAGTCGGGCCTTGATTATATTTGGATGATGTAATGCTTATTCATGTAATTGTGTGAAGTGGCGATTGTAAGCCAACTATGTATCTTTTCCCCTATTGTATTACATGGGTTGTGTGAAGATTACCTCACTTGCAACATTGCTTTCAATGCGGTTATGCCTCTAAGTCGTGCTTCGACACGTGGGAGATATAGCCGCATCGAGGGCGTTACAAGTTTGGTATCAGAGCCTTCCCCGACCTTAGGAGCCCCATTGCTTGATCGTTTTTAGCGGACGAGTTGAGTCTAGAAAAAATGTTTTGAGTTATTTAGGAATTATATATTGGAGAGTTTAGGAATTCTTTTTACTTCCCAGTCTCCTCATCGCTTTGGTAAGGCATCCTGACATAGAGTTTTGACTCTTCTCTTCTCAAATTTCACTAAAAAAAATTTAGGATCACGCGGGTATCTTGGAATCGTTCCGATGGCTTTATGATGAGAACATTTTCTTGGTGCCTCCTCTCAGGGGTTTTGTGGAAGTGTCCCGGGGAGTTGAGCTCTGAGGTGTTGTCATCATAATTTTATCGTTGCAGTTCTAGAATGCCTGAGTTTAGTACGCCGACATCGAAAATCTCTTTTATGCAGTTCGTTGGTGAGATAACCTCGACGCCACCCAGTACTGGGGTGGGAGTTCGGGAGTATTGCCATAACTTGTATAACGGATGCTTTTCGAAGGTTGAGGTAGATGATTTCCGAAGGTTTCCTGGT
This sequence comes from Triticum monococcum, assembly GCA_034509565.1. Lineage (NCBI taxonomy): Eukaryota > Viridiplantae > Streptophyta > Magnoliopsida > Poales > Poaceae > Triticum > Triticum monococcum. The sequence goes on from CM067845.1 coordinate 446,964,255, forward strand.
TATGTGTTGAAGGATGGATACAGCTGGATGTAGGAATTGTTAGTTTGGGTGTGATATTATGCTTCCCCTGTATCCCCAACACCTGATTGCATAACCGGAAAGGTTCGGGAGTTTCATAAGTGGGAATTCAAGTAGCTCTTAGGATATCTTTCCGACAGATGTATGATATGAAATTGGGGTTCGACGTCTAGTGGTCCGCCTATTCATGGTCGGTTTTACAGTGGTCTCGTTGTGTCTTAAAGAGTCCTTGGCTATGCCGACTCGGGGACGCTTCGTATGTCATGTGCACTGCCTTGTACATGATGGTGCTGTACGATCGAGCCCGTGTAGGCCCCACCGCGAAAACTGCGGACGAAATCTCTATCATATGTTTGTTCCGGCTTATTCTGCAAGCCAACCCTTTGTTTTGTTTTGAGTTGTGGTATTCGAGTTGCTTCGAAGTCAAGTGTTGATTCCATACCTTTCCCAAATGGTGTTCTCATACTCCGATGTTGATGCCAACCCTTCTTGATCATCGAGTCTGTCATGTCAATCCTTTTCACTGGTGTGATTTCTCTTCAAGTGGATCCCATCATTCCAATATCAGCAAGATCTATTATCACTTCTTCTCAACGGTGTTTCTATCATCCGTCTCCAAGTTCCCTTTGTTTTTTTCCGCCCACCCACCCTTTTTCTAAGGATTCAGAGTTCTTAATCAAGTATCCATCTTATTGATGCGAGGCCTCTTCATTCCTTTTCCGTCAATGTTCTTATCCGGTGTTTCTCATGAAGATTTTAACAGAGCCTCAAGGTCATCACCCTTAATTCTTTTCTTCTCCAGTGGAACCAATTCAAGCTTTCGGTGTTGATCATATCTTTTTCCTCGTTTCTAATACCTTCTTATGCCAGTGCAATTCTTAATCGTTCACCTCTCGCTATTCAATTATTCTGGAGTGATCAAGATATCTCGAAGATTCGTGTTTCCACTCTACATTCGTTCAAACTCTTTCGAGGATGTTATTTCATTCTAGCCATTTAATTCAACCGGTGCATTCCCTCTTTTAAATCATTCTACGGTGTTTCTTTGGAGTGGGCCCTAACCCACAGGTCTTTTTCCAGGATCTTACCTGACTCTTCTTATTTTTCCCGGAGCTACCCTCAAATTCATCTTAAAGTTGATGTAAGAATGATTTATCATCAGTCATATGTTTTTCTCCAAGATCTTTCAAATTCTTTTCATAGTTGGCACAACTTTTCCATTCTTCATTCTGGTGTGCCTCAATAATTCTTGGTGGTGTTTCTCGTCGTCATTTGAAGACCGAAGAAGAGTTTTACCTCCATATCTTATCCATTCTCTCAGAGAATCGTGGTTCCAATTCGAGGTCATCCTCTCATAATTGTTTGATTGTGAGAATTCTTTTTATCCATCCGGAGCAATTCAGGAGCCTTTTTTCAGTTTGTTCATCCGGAGCCTATCATCTAAGATTTATTCATTCTCAGCTTTCAGTTATCATTCTCCGATCTTACCGGTGCAGCGTTCAAGTGATCTCTAATCGGTCCATGATCTATTATATTAAATTGTATCTAAATTCCCTCAAGCACCTTCGTGCATTTGATAATTCTTCCCGGTGATTCGTCATCTTTTATTCGTTCTTTTTCAATCCTTACGGTGGTCCATTTAAGATTTCTCTTCCTTCTTTATCATACCAATTTATTCGTTGTCAATCCTACCGGTGTTTCGTGGAAGGCATTCTCAAGTGGTGCTATATCTATCTTAATCCTTTCTACGAAAATAAATAGTGTGCCAAATCTGTTGAGTGTCATCAATTTAATTGGTGAATGATATGCATAACATAATTCTTATTCTTGTTTCATCCAAGTGATCTATTCTTGATTCTGGAGGCTCATCTAAATTCTTGATCTCAATTGTTCATCTTATTTTTTTCCAGAGTTCCAAGCTTTCACAATTACATCTCCACGGAGTTCCATCTAAATCATTGCAAGGATTCACCTTGTGTTTTCAATTTCTTCTTCTTGTTATTCTTTTCTTACTAGAGTTTCTTCATGGAGGCTATACATGATGGTTCATCAAGTATTTAATTCCTTCTCAAAGTGTTCATCAACATTCTTTTCTAAGGAGCTCAAGTATTCTTCATCTTGCATTTTAATGTGCCATTCTTTCTACCGTGTCATTTGAGGTGTTATTATGTCATTCTTGATAATTTGAGTAAATGTTTCATGATTCACATGTTGTTAAGAATGAGGTATTGTAAATCCATCAATCTCGTCATTGGAGTTATCTTGGGTTATATTTCACCTAAAGCCATCCCTAATGACTGTCGCTATCTATGGTGTTTATTAATGACCCAAGTTCTTCATCTATCCTCCCAGTGAAATAATTTTTCGTCTCCTTGTTATTATCAATACAATTCTTTTCCCGCGAGTGGCAGGTTTTCACCTCATAATTTGAGATGTATGTCATAAGACCATATCAAGCTTATCTTTTCGTTGTTGGTTTTTCCAACAACTCCGTTCTAGCATTTGTTGTTATCGTGCTCTCTCAAGATCTTGTTTCACTTTGTTCATTCCATTCCACTCTTTCTTCTATTCCGGAGGCATTTTGATGTTCCTCTCTGCAACCCATCTTCTTGTTTTGTCAGGATCGTGTTCTTTTCGTCCTTATCCTTTTAACCGGACTGCCGCCGGAAATCGTTCTTACCCATTGTGCCATTCTTTCAATAGTTCCGGAGGCAGTATGTTGTTGATCTCATCAAGCATCCTATCATCTTGTCAAGTTCTTATTGATTCCTTCCATTTGTAGTCGGAGTGCTGTCCAAATTATATCATTCTTAATCCTTCTCTATCTTGTTTTAATCGGAGTGGCTTCAATGTCTATATTGTCACTTAAGCTCGTCTTTTTCGTCGTATTTCTGACTCATCGGCTAACGGAGTGTTTTTCACTTTGTTTATCTCCGTTGTATTATTCTTTTCTATTTGTTCAACCTCTCAAGGTTCTTTGGTTTCACTCGTTTGTCAAACAAGCAACTTAGTTTTACCTTTTCTCTTTTCTCTTTTCCATTGTTTCCCCGGTGCCATTCTAGATCTCGGGACGAGATCCTCTCATAGTGGTGGAGTGTTGTAGCGCCCCGAGACCGATGTGCCAGGTGTCGTTCAGTTATTCGTTGTTGTTGCGTTGTCATTGCTTGCGTGTCATGCATTGCATATCATGTCATCATGCGCGTTTCATTTGCATACGCGTTCGTCTCATGCATCCAAGCATTTTCCCCGTTGTCCGTTTTGCATTCCGGCGCTTCGTTCTCCTCCGGTGGTCATTTCTACCTTTCTTTCATATGTGGGGATTAAACATTTCCGGATTGGACCGAGACTTGTCATGCGGCCTTGGTTTACTACCGGTAGACCGCCTGTCAAGTTTCGTACCATTTGGACTTCGTTTGATGCTCCAACGGTTAACCGAGGGACCGAAAAGGCCTCGTGTGTGTTGTAGCCCAACACCCCTCCAATTTGGCACAAAACTCACCAAACTCTGCTCCATCACCTAGAGCGTTCGATCACGATCGCGTGGCCGAAAACCGCACCTCATTTGGACTCTCCTAGCTCCACTTATGCCTATAAATACATCCCCTCCGTTTTCGGATCTTCCCTCTCCCCGAAACCCTAAAGATCAGATGTCGCGCCGCCGGACAAATCCCCGTCCGACCGGACAACGTCTGCTTCACCCCGCCGCCGCCATGTGTCGCTTCCGGATTCGCCCGCCGGCCGCGCCCCACATCGCCGCGCCTCCCACCACCGCCGGCCCGCAGAGGCCCGTAGCGGGACCTCCCCAGCCCAGGCCGCCGCCGACCGACGCCCGTGCCCGCGTCGCTTCTCCTCCCGTGCCGGCGCCGTGCTCCGCCGCCTCCGCCGCGACTCTGCCACTCCAGCCGCCGCCATCATCGCCGGACGTCGCCTCCTCTTCGCCCGACCACCACATCACCGCGCCGGAGTCGCCGCCGTTCGCCGAGGAGCTCGTCGGCGACACCCCGGCCTCGGATCCGGCGCCCTCCGGAGTCCCCTCGCCCTTCCCTCGCCGGAACAAGCCCACCGGCTCACCGGATACCTCGGGCGCCTCGAGCTGCTACAGTACCACCGCGCCAGATCTGGATCTGGGATCCTCTCGGTTGACTTTTCCCCCTCCGAACCCTAATTTTTGTGCAAACTTTGACCTGCTATATCTCCGCATCCGTTGCTTGGATTCATGCATATAGCATGTCAAAATGTTCGTCTCGAGGAGTACATCATTTCATTCCATTGCATCATTTTCATTTGAGTTCATCTTGATGCCCGAAATGCTGTTAGAAGAGGGCTTCGTGAGTTATTTGTCAGATCTGCTAGTTCATCTTAGACTTTTGTCATTTTTGCCATGATTATTGTGTGCATGATATGCCTATGAGTCCTTCATATGTTTTGTTAAGCATCTTGTTATCTTTCCAGAGGTGCAACCCATGCATTTTTGTGATGTGTGTGGTGTCTTGTGCAAGCTTGCAAAGAGAGGCACCCGGTAGATCTGTTTACAGGGACTTAGTAGTTTTCACTAAGTCCTGGGATTATTTAGTTCATGAGGCCATATGTTCATGTTGTTTCCTAGTGATCCGTGCCTCTTTTGAGGATGATCAGTAAAGGAGTTTTGTTAATATTGTGGTGCTCTATCCATCCATGTCTTTGTTTGCATATATGGAGCACCCTAGCTTGAGTCAATCGAGCTCTACTTTTGCTTCGTTGTGAATCTGGGCAGATCGTCAACTTGTTTACGATTTTGCCGGAGTTATTGTAGTTGATCCGTGCATGCTATGCCATTGTTATTGCCATGTCTAGCTTGCATTTTGTGCCTTCTTAAGGTATGTATGCTTTACTTGCCATGACTTGCTCCATAGTGAGTGCATCGAGCTTGTTTACATGCCTTCGTGAGTTATATTTCAACTGATTGTGTTTTAGCTATGTTCGTGTGCTTGTTAGCATATTTTCGGATCCCTTTTGGCTCAAGGTCACTACGGGACTTTTGTTAAGCTTGTTTAGTAGCTCCATGCCATGTATTTCTTTGTCTTGTTCAGGTCCGGTAGCATGTTGTTTTGTGGCTCCGAAGAGGGCTTCATGATATGAAATTCCAGACAAGTGTTAATTTCACTAAGTCTGAGATCTGTTTACCATTTGCGTTTTTGCCATGCTTATTTGAACCTCCAAATGGATGAATTGGCCGTAGCTCAGTGCTAGTCTTTTTTTAAGCATCTTGAATGCATCCCTGCCATGTATTTTGTTGCCATGTTTGAGTGATGTAGCATGTTCATCTCATTGCATTTAGTTGGCTACTTGCTGTAAATCGCAGACCGGTGTCATATTTGAATCGCTTGCCATTTCCAAACCGTAACTCCGATTCCGGTGATCTTTATATCGTTTTCAAGCGATTTCATCCCATCTTTCCAGTGGCACACTTGGTTTTCCAAGTTGAGGCCAGGTTCATGCATTCCTTGCCCAATCATGCATATGCATCGCATACCGCATCTTGCATATCATACCATGTTCATGTGTGGTTTGTTTACTATGTTCTGTGTTTCTTTTCCGGTGATTGCTTCTTCGGGTTGGTTCCGGTAACGTCGCGTTTGTGAGGAACCGTTGCACTACGTACGTTTGTCTTCTTCATGGACTCGTTATTCTTCCTTGCGGGATTTCAGGCAAGATGATGATACCCTCGAAATCACTTCTATCGTTGCTTTGCTAGATGCTCGCTCTTTTGCTATGCCTATGCTGCGATACCTACCACTTGCTTGTCATGCCTCCCATATTGTTGAACCAAGCCTCTAACCCACCTTGTCCTAACAAACTGTTGTTTGGCTATGTTACCGCTTTGCTCAGCCCCTCTTATAGCGTTGTTAGTTGCAGGTGAAGATTGAAGTTGTTCCTTGTTGGAACAAGGAGATCGTTCCTTGTTGGCACATTTATTTACTTGTTGGGATATCACAATATATCTTATTTAATTAATGCATCTATATACTTGGTAAAGGGTGGAAGGCTCGGCCTTATGCCTGGTGTTTTGTTCCACTCTTGCCGCCCTAGTTTCCGTCATATCGATGTTATGTTCCCGGATTTTGCGTCCCTTACGAGGTTGGGCTATAATGGGAACCCCTTGACAGTTCGCCTTAAGTAAAGCTCTTCCAGCAATGCCCAACATTGGTTTTACCATTCGCCACCTAGCCTTTTCTTTCCCTTGAGTCGGCTGGCTCAAGGGTCATCATTATTTTACCCCCCCCCCCCCGGGCCAGTGCTCTTCTGAGTGTTGGTCCAACTGAGCGATGTCCGAGGCTACCAGGGGAAACTCAGGGCTGGCTTACCCGACGTCTGGCTCATCTGAGTGTGCCCTGAGAAAGAGATATGTGCAGCTCCTATCGAGATTTGTCGGCACATTCGGGCGGTGTTGCTGGTTTAGTTTTACCCTGTCGAAATGTCTTGTTGTACCGGGATACCGAGTCTGATCGGAATGTCTCGGGTGGAGGTCTATTCCTTCGTTGACCGTGAGAGCTTGTCATGGGCTAAGTTGGGACACCCCTGCAGGGATTGAACTTTCGAAAGCCGTGCCCGCGGTTATGGGCAGATGGGAATTTGTTAATGTCCGATTGTAGAAAACCTGAAGTTGACCTTAATTAAAATGAATCAACTACGTGTGTAACCGTGATGGTCTCTTTCCGGCGGAGTCAGGGAAGTGAACACGGTTGTTGGAGTAATGCTTGACGTAGGTAGTCCAGGATCACTTCTTAATCATACTTTTATCGACCGTGCTTTGCCTTCTCTTCTCGCTCTCTTTTGCGTATGTTTAGCCACCATATATGCTAGTCGCTTGCTGCAGCTCCACCTCATACCTTTACCTTACCCATAGGCTTAAATAGTCTTGATCGCGAGGGTGCGAGATTGCTGAGTCCCCGTGGCTCACAGATACTTCCAAAACCAGCTTGCAGGTGCCGATGAGTCCGTGCAGATGACGCAACCAAGCTCAGGAGGAGCTCGATGAAGATCTTGTCCTTTGTGTTGTTTTGTTCTAGTTGATCGGTAGTGGAGCCCAGTTGGGGTCGATCGGGGACCTTTGTCGCATTTGGGGTTCTTCTTTTATTTTGTCTCCGTAGTCGGGCCTTGATTGTATTTGGATGATGTAATGCTTATTCATGTAATTGTTGAAGTGACGATTGTAAGCCAACTATGTATCTTTTCCCCTATTGTATTACATGGGTTGTGTGAAGATTACCTCACTTGCGACATTGCATTCAATGCGGTTATGCCTCTAAGTCGTGCTTCGACACGTGGGAGATATAGCCGCATCGAGGGCATTACATAATTTTACACTACAGTTGAACTAGCTATACAAGCTAGTTCAAATAATTTTACACTCGAGTTGAACTAGCTCTATAACCTAGTACAAATAATCTTACACTCGAGTTGAAGTAGCTCTACAAGCTAGTTCAAATAATTTTACGCTAGAGTTGAACTAGCTCTACATGCTAGTACAAATAATTTTACACTAGAGTTGAACTAGCTCTATAACCTAGTACAAATAATTTTACACTGGAGTTGAACTAGCAATACAAGCTAGTTCAAATAATTTTACACAACAGTAGAACTAGCTCAACAACCTAGTACAAATAATTTTACACTAGAGTTGAACTAGCTCTATAACCTAGTACAAATAATTTTACACTAGAGTTGAACTAGCTCTATAACCTAGTACAAATAATTTTACACTAGTGTTGAACTAGCTCTACAAGCTAGTTCAAATAATTTTACACCAGAGGTTAACTAGCTCTACAAGCTAGTTCAAACAATTTTACACTAGAGTAGAACTAGCTCTATAACGTTGTATAAATAATTTTACATTAGAGTTGAACTAGCTATACAAGCTAGTTCAAATAATCTTACACTAGAGTTGAACTAGCTCTAAAAAATTGTTCAAATAATTTTACGCTAGAGTTGAACTAGCTCTACAGTCTAGTACAAATATTTTTACACTAGAGTTGAACTAGCTCTATAACCTAGTACAAATAATTTTACACTAGAGTTGAACTAGCTCCATAACCTAGTACAAATAATTTTACACTAGTGTTGAACTACCTCTACAAGCTAGTTCAAATAATTTTACACTAGATTTGTACTAGATCTACAAGCTAGTTCAAATAATTTTACACTATAGTTGAACTAGCTCTATAACTTAGTACAAATAATTTTACACTAGAGTTGAACTAGCTCTACAAGCTAGTTCAAATAATTTTACACTAGAGTAGAACTAGATCAACAACCTATTACAAATAATTTTACACTAGAGTTGAACTAGCTCCACAAGCTAGTTCAAATAATTTTACGCTAGAGTTGAACTACCTCTACAGTCTAGTACAAATAATTTTACACTAGAGTTAAACTAGCTCCATAACCTAGTACAAATAGTTTTACAAAATTGATGAACTAACTCTACGAGCTAATTAAAATAATTTTACACTAGAGTTTAACTAGCTCTACAAGCTAGTTCAAATAATTTTACGCTAGAGTTGAACTAGCTCTACAGTCTAGTACAAATAATTTTACACTAGGGTTGAACTAGCTCTATAACCTAGTACAAATAATTTTACACTAGAGTTGAACTAGCTCCATAACCTAGTACAAATAATTTTACACTTGTGTTGAACTAGCTCTACAAGCTAGTTCAAATAATTTTACACTACAGTTGAACTAGCTATACAAGCTAGTTCACATAATTTTACACTAGACTAGAACTAGCTCTATAACATCCTACAAATAATCTTACACTAGCGTTGAACTAGCACTACAAGCTAGTTCAAATAATTTTACGCTAGAGTTGAACTAGCTCTACATGCTAGTACAAATAATTTTACACTAGAGTTGAACTAGCTCTATAACCTAGTACAAATGATTTTACACTAGAGTTGAACTAGCTCTACAAGCTAGTTCAAATAATTTTACACTAGACTTGACCTAGTTCTACAGGCTAGTTCAAATAGTTTTACAGTAGAGTTGAACTAGCTCTATAACCTAGTACAAATAATTTTACACTAGAGTTGAACTAGCTCTATAACCTAGTACAAATAATTTTACACTAGTGTTGAACTAGCTCTACAAGCTAGTTCAAATAATTTTACACCAGAGGTTAACTAGCTCTACAAGCTAGTTCAAACAATTTTACACTAGAGTAGAACTAGCTCTATAACGTTGTATAAATAATTTTACATTAGAGTTGAACTAGCTATACAAGCTAGTTCAAATAATCTTACACTAGAGTTGAACTAGCTCTAAAAAATTGTTCAAATAATTTTACGCTAGAGTTGAACTAGCTCTACAGTCTAGTACAAATATTTTTACACTAGAGTTGAACTAGCTCTATAACCTAGTACAAATAATTTTACACTAGAGTTGAACTAGCTCCATAACCTAGTACAAATAATTTTACACTAGTGTTGAACTACCTCTACAAGCTAGTTCAAATAATTTTACACTAGATTTGTACTAGATCTACAAGCTAGTTCAAATAATTTTACACTATAGTTGAACTAGCTCTATAACTTAGTACAAATAATTTTACACTAGAGTTGAACTAGCTCTACAAGCTAGTTCAAATAATTTTACACTATAGTAGAACTAGATCAACAACCTATTACAAATAATTTTACACTAGAGTTGAACTAGCTCCACAAGCTAGTTCAAATAATTTTACGCTAGAGTTGAACTACCTCTACAGTCTAGTACAAATAATTTTACACTAGAGTTAAACTAGCTCCATAACCTAGTACAAATAGTTTTACAAAATTGATGAACTAACTCTACGAGCTAATTAAAATAATTTTACACTAGAGTTTAACTAGCTCTACAAGCTAGTTCAAATAATTTTACGCTAGAGTTGAACTAGCTCTACAGTCTAGTACAAATAATTTTACACTAGGGTTGAACTAGCTCTATAACCTAGTACAAATAATTTTACACTAGAGTTGAACTAGCTCCATAACCTAGTACAAATAATTTTACACTTGTGTTGAACTAGCTCTACAAGCTAGTTCAAATAATTTTACACTACAGTTGAACTAGCTATACAAGCTAGTTCACATAATTTTACACTAGACTAGAACTAGCTCTATAACATCCTACAAATAATCTTACACTAGCGTTGAACTAGCACTACAAGCTAGTTCAAATAATTTTACGCTAGAGTTGAACTAGCTCTACATGCTAGTACAAATAATTTTACACTAGAGTTGAACTAGCTCTATAACCTAGTACAAATGATTTTACACTAGAGTTGAACTAGCTCTACAAGCTAGTTCAAATAATTTTACACTAGACTTGACCTAGTTCTACAGGCTAGTTCAAATAGTTTTACAGTAGAGTTGAACAAGCTCTATAACCTATTACAAATAATTTGACACTAGAGTTGAACTAGATCTATCACCTAGTACAACTAATTATACAGAAGAGTTGAACTAGCTCGATAACCTACGACAAATAATTTTACACTAGTGTTGAACTAGCTCTATAACCTAGTACAAACAATTTTACACTAGAGTTGAACTAGCTCTATAACCTAGTACACATAATTTTACACTAGTGTTGAACTAGCTCTACAAGCTAGTTCAAATAATTTTACACCAGAGGTTACCTAACTCTACAAGCTAGTTCAAATAATTTTACACTAGAGTAGAACTAGCTCTATAACGTAGTATAAATAATTTTACACTAGAGTTGAACTAGCTCTAAAAAATTGTTCAAATAATTTTACGCTAGAGTTGAACTAGCTCTACAGTCTAGTACAACTATTTTTACACTAGAGTTGAACTAGCTCTGTAACATAGTACAAATAATTTTACACTAGAGTTGAACTAGCTCCATAACCTAGTACAAATAATTTTACACTAGAGTTGAACTAGCTCCATAACCTAATACAAATAATTTTACACTAGTGTTGAACTACCTCTACAAGTTAGTTCAAATAATTTTACACTAGATTTGTACTAGATCTACAAGCTAGTTCAAACAATTTTACACTATAGTTGAATTAGCTCTATAACCTAGTACAAATAATTTTACACTGGAGTTGAACTATCTCTACAAGCTAGTTCACATAATTTTACACTAGAGTAGAACTAGATCAACAACCTATTACAAATAATTTGACACTAGAGTTGAACTAGCTCCACAAGCTAGTTCAAATAATTTTACGCTAGAGTTGAACTAGCTCTACAGTCTAGTATACACTAGAGTTGAACTAGCTCCATAACCTAGTACAAATAGTTTTACACTATTGATGAACTAACTCTACGAGCTAATTAAAATAATTTTACACTAGAGTTTAACTAGCTCTACAAGCTAGTTCAAATAATTTTACGCTAGAGTTGAACTAGCTCAACAGTCTAGTACAAATAATTTTACACTAGAGTTGAACTAGCTCTATAATCTAGTACAAATAATTTTACACTAGAGTTGAACTAGCTCCATAACCTAGTACAAATAATTTTACACTTGTGTCGAACTAGCTCTACAAGCTAATTCAAATAATTTTACACTACACTTGAACTAGCTATACAAGCTAGTTAAAATAATTTTACACTAGAGTAGAACTAGCTCTATAACCTCGTACAAATAATCTTACACTAGAGTTGAACTAGCACTACAAGCTCGTTCAAATAATATTACGCTAGAGTTGAACTAGCTCCACATACTAGTACAAATAATTTACACTAGAGTTGAACTAACTCTATAACCTAGTACAAATGATTTTACACTAGAGTTGAACTAGCTCTACAAGCTAGTTCAAATAATTTTACACTAGACTTGACCTAGTTCTACAGGCTAGTTCAAATATTTTTACAGTAGAGTTGAACTAGCTCTATAACCTATTACAAATAATTTGACACTAGAGTTGAACTAGATCTATCACCTAGTACAATTAATTATACACTACAGTTGAACTAGCTCGATAACCTACTACAAATAATTTTACACTAGTGTTGAACTAGCTCTACAAGTTAGTTCAAATAATTGTACACTAGTGTTGAACTAGCTCTATAACCTAGTACAAATAATTTTATACTAGAGTTGAACTAGCTATACAAGCTAGTTCAAATAATCTTACACTAGAGTTGTAATAGCTCTACAAGCTAGTTCAAATAATTTTAAGCAAGGGTTGAACTAGCTCTACAGTCTAGTTCAAATAATTTTACACTACAATTAAACTAGCTCTATAACCTAGAACAAATAATTTAACATTAGAGTAGAACTAGCTCTATAACCTAGTACAAATAATTTTACACTAGAGTTGAACTAGCTCCATAACCTAGTACAAATAATTTTACACTAGAGTTGAACAAGCTCTACAAGCTAGTTCAAATAATTTTACGCTAGAGTTGAACTAGCTCTACATGCTAGTACAAATAATTTTACACTAGAGTTGAACTAGCTCTATAACCTAGTACAAATGATTTTACACTAGAGTTGAACTAGCTCTACAAGCTAGTTCAAATAATTTTACACTAGACTTGACCTAGTTCTACAGGCTAGTTCAAATAGTTTTACAGTAGAGTTGAACTAGCTCTATAACCTATTACAAATAATTTGACACTAGAGTTGAACTAGCTCGATAACCTACTACAAATAATTTTACACTAGTGTTGAACTAGCTCTATAACCTAGTACAAATAATTTTACACTAGAGTTGAACTAGCTCTATAACCTAGTACACATAATTTTACACTAGTGTTGAACTAGCTCTACAAGCTAGTTCAAATAATTTTACACCAGAGGTTAACTAACTCTACAAGCTAGTTCAAATAATTTTACACTAGAGTAGAACTAGCTCTATAACGTAGTATAAATAATTTTACATTATAGTTGAACTAGCAATACAAGATAGTTCAAATAATCTTACACTAGAGTTGAACTAGCTCTAAAAAATTGTTCAAATAATTTTACGCTAGAGTTGAACTAGCTCTATAGTCTAGTACAAATATTTTTACACTAGAGTAGAACTAGCTCTATAACCTAGTACAAATAATTTTACACTATAGTTGAACTAGCTCCATAACCTAGTACAAATAATTTTACACCAGTGTTGAACTACCTCTACAAGCTAGTTCAAATAATTTTACACTAGATTTGTACTAGATCTACAAGCTAGTTCAAACAATTTTACACTATAGTTGAACTAACTCTATAACCTAGTACGAATAATTTTATACTGGAGTTGAACTAGCTCTACAAGCTAGTTCAAAGAATTTTATACTAGAGTAGAACTAGATCAACAACCTATTACAAATAATTTTACACTAGAGTTGAACTAGCTCCACAAGCTAGTTCAAATAATTTTACGCTAGAGTTGAACTAGCTCTACAGTCCAGTACAAATAATTTTACACTAGGGTTGAACTAGCTCCATAACCTAGTACAAATAGTTTTACACTATTGATGAACTAACTCTACGAGCTAATTAAAATAATTTTACACTAGAGTTTAACTAGCTCTACAAGCTAGTTCAAATAATTTTACGCTAGAGTTGAACTAGCTCTACAGTCTAGTACAAATAATTTTACACTAGAGTTAAACTAGCTCTATAACCTAGTACAAATAATTTTACACTAGAGTTAAACTAGCTCCATAATCTTGTACAAATAATTTTACACTTGTGTTGAACTAGCTCTACAAGCTAGTTCAAATAATTTTACACTAGAGTAGAACTAGCTCAATAACCTCGTACAAATAATCTTACACTAGAGTTGAACTAGCACTACAATCTCGTTCAAATAATATTACGCTAGAGTTGAACTAGCTCCACATACTAGTACAAATAATTTACACTAGAGTTGAACTAGCTCTATAACCTAGTACAAATGATTTTACACTAGAGTTGAACTAGCTCTACAAGCTAGTTCAAATAATTTTACACTAGACTTGACCTAGTTCTACAGGCTAGTTCAAATATTTTTACAGTAGAGTTGAACTAGCTCTATAACCTATTACAAATAATTTGACACTAGAGTTGAACTAGATCTATCACCTAGTACAATTAATTATACACTACAGTTGAACTAGCTCGATAACCTACTACAAATAATTTTACACTAGTGTTGAACTAGCTCTACAAGTTAGTTCAAATAATTGTACACTAGTGTTGAACTAGCTCTATAACCTAGTACAAATAATTTTACACTAGAGTTGAACTAGCTATACAAGCTAGTTCAAATAATCTTACACTAGAGTTGTAATAGCTCTACAAGCTAGTTCAAATAATTTTAAGCTAGGGTTGAACTAGCTCTACAGTCTAGTTCAAATAATTTTACACTACAATTAAACTAGCTCTATAACCTAGAACAAATAATTTAACACTAGAGTAGAACTAGCTCTATAACCTAGTACAAATAATTTTACACTAGAGTTGAACTAGCTCCATACCTAGTACAAATAATTTTACACTAGAGTTGAACAAGCTCTACAAGCTAGTTCAAATAATTTTACGCTGGAGTTGAACTAGCTCTACATGCTAGTACAAATAATTTTACACTAGAGTTGAACTAGCTCTATAACCTAGTACAAATGATTTTACACTAGAGTTGAACTAGCTCTACAAGCTAGTTCAAATAATTTTACACTAGACTTGACATAGTTCTACAGGCTAGTTCAAATAGTTTTACAGTCGAGTTGAACTAGCTCTATAACCTATTACAAATAATTTGACACTAGAGTTGAACTAGATCTATCACCTAGTACAACTAATTATACACTAGAGTTGAACTAGCTCGATAACCTACTACAAACAATTTTACACTAGTGTTGAACTAGCTCTATAACCTAGTACAAATAATTTTACACTAGAGTTGAACTAGCTCTATAACCTAGTACAAATGATTTTACACTAGAGTTGAACTAGCTCTACAAGCTAGTTCAAATAATTTTACACTAGACTTGACCTAGTTCTACAGGCTAGTTCAAATAGTTTTACAGTAGAGTTGAACTAGCTCTATAACCTATTACAAATAATTTGACACTAGAGTTGAACTAGATCTATCACCTAGTACAACTAATTATACACTAGAGTTGAACTAGCTCGATAACCTACTACAAATAATTTTACACTAGTGTTGAACTAGCTCTATAACCTAGTACAAATAATTTTACACTAGATTTGAACTAGCTCTATAACCTAGTACACATAATTTTACACTAGTGTTGAACTAGCTCTACAAGCTAGTTCAAATAATTTTACACCAGAGGTTAACTAACTCTACAAGCTAGTTCAAATAATTTTACGCTAGAGTTGAACTAGCTCTACAGTCTAGTACAAATAATTTTACACTAGAGTTAAACTAGCTCTATAACCTAGTACAAATAATTTTACACTAGAGTTAAACTAGCTCCATAATCTTGTACAAATAATTTTACACTTGTGTTGAACTAGCTCTACAAGCTAGTTCAAATAATTTTACACTAGAGTAGAACTAGCTCAATAACCTCGTACAAATAATCTTACACTAGAGTTGAACTAGCACTACAAGCTCGTTCAAATAATATTACGCTAGAGTTGAACTAGCTCCACATACTAGTACAAATAATTTACACTAGAGTTGAACTAACTCTATAACCTAGTACAAATGATTTTACACTAGAGTTGAACTAGCTCTACAAGCTAGTTCAAATAATTTTACACTAGACTTGACCTAGTTCTACAGGCTAGTTCAAATATTTTTACAGTAGAGTTGAACTAGCTCTATAACCTATTACAAATAATTTGACACTAGAGTTGAACTAGATCTATCACCTAGTACAATTAATTATACACTACAGTTGAACTAGCTCGATAACCTACTACAAATAATTTTACACTAGTGTTGAACTAGCTCTACAAGTTAGTTCAAATAATTGTACACTAGTGTTGAACTAGCTCTATAACCTAGTACAAATAATTTTACACTAGAGTTGAACTAGCTATACAAGCTAGTTCAAATAATCTTACACTAGAGTTGTAATAGCTCTACAAGCTAGTTCAAATAATTTTAAGCTAGGGTTGAACTAGCTCTACAGTCTAGTTCAAATAATTTTACACTACAATTAAACTAGCTCTATAACCTAGAACAAATAATTTAACACTAGAGTAGAACTAGCTCTATAACCTAGTACAAATAATTTTACACTAGAGTTGAACTAGCTCCATACCTAGTACAAATAATTTTACACTAGAGTTGAACAAGCTCTACAAGCTAGTTCAAATAATTTTACGCTGGAGTTGAACTAGCTCTACATGCTAGTACAAATAATTTTACACTAGAGTTGAACTAGCTCTATAACCTAGTACAAATGATTTTACACTAGAGTTGAACTAGCTCTACAAGCTAGTTCAAATAATTTTACACTAGACTTGACATAGTTCTACAGGCTAGTTCAAATAGTTTTACAGTCGAGTTGAACTAGCTCTATAACCTATTACAAATAATTTGACACTAGAGTTGAACTAGATCTATCACCTAGTACAACTAATTATACACTAGAGTTGAACTAGCTCGATAACCTACTACAAACAATTTTACACTAGTGTTGAACTAGCTCTATAACCTAGTACAAATAATTTTACACTAGAGTTGAACTAGCTCTATAACCTAGTACAAATGATTTTACACTAGAGTTGAACTAGCTCTACAAGCTAGTTCAAATAATTTTACACTAGACTTGACCTAGTTCTACAGGCTAGTTCAAATAGTTTTACAGTAGAGTTGAACTAGCTCTATAACCTATTACAAATAATTTGACACTAGAGTTGAACTAGATCTATCACCTAGTACAACTAATTATACACTAGAGTTGAACTAGCTCGATAACCTACTACAAATAATTTTACACTAGTGTTGAACTAGCTCTATAACCTAGTACAAATAATTTTACACTAGATTTGAACTAGCTCTATAACCTAGTACACATAATTTTACACTAGTGTTGAACTAGCTCTACAAGCTAGTTCAAATAATTTTACACCAGAGGTTAACTAACTCTACAAGCTAGTTCAAATAATTTTACACTAGAGTAGAACTAGCTCTATAACGTAGTATAAATAATTTTACATTAGAGTTGAACTAGCTATACAATATAGTTCAAATAATCTTACATTAGAGTTGAACTAGCTCTAAAAAATTGTTCAAATAATTTTACGCTAGAGTTGAACTAGCTCTACAGTCTAGTACAAATATTTTTACACTAGAGTTGAACTAGCTCTATAACCTAGTACAAATAATTTTACACTAGAGTTGAACTAGCTCCATAACCTAGTACAAATAATTTTACACTAGGGGTGAACTACCTCTACAAGCTAGTTCAAATAATTTTACACTATATTTGTACTAGATCTACAAGCTAGTTCAAACAATTTTGCACTATAGTTGAACTAGCTCTATAACTAAGTACAAATAATTTTACACTGGAGTTGAACTAGCTCTACAAGCTAGTTCAAATAATTTTACACTACAGTAGAACTAGATCAACAACCTATTACAAATAATTTTACACTAGAGTTGAACTAGCTCCACAAGCTAGTTCAAATAATTTTACGCTAGAGTTGAACTAGCTCTACAGTCTAGTACAAATAATTTTACACTAGAGTTGAACTAGCTCCATAACCTAGTACAAATAGTTTTACACTATTGATGAACTAACTCTACGAGCTAATTAAAATAATTTTACACTAGAGTTTAACTAGCTCTACAAGCTAGTTCAAATAATTTTACGCTAGAGTTGAACTAGCTCTACAGTCTAGTACAAATAATTTTACACTAGAGTTAAACTAGCTCTATAACCTAGTACAAATAATTTTACACTATTGTTGAACTAGCTCCATAACCTAGTACAAATAATTTTACACTTGTGTTGAACTAGCTCTACAAGCTAGTTCAAATAATTTTACACTACAGTTGAACTAGCTATACAAGCTAGTTCAAATAATTTTACACTAGAGTAGAACTTGCTCTATAACCTCGTACAAAGGATCTTACACTAGAGTTGAACTAGCACTACAAGCTAGTTCAAATAATATTACGCTAGAATTGAACTAGCTCTACATACTACTACAAATAATTTTATACTAGAGTTGAACTAGCTCTATTACCTAGTACAAATGATTTTACACTAGAGTTGAGCTAGCTCTACAAGCTAGTTCAAATAATTTTACACTAGACATGACCTAGTTCTACAAGCTAGTTCAAATATTTTTACAGTAGAGTTGAACTAGCTCTATAACCTATTACAAATAATTTGACACTAGAGTTGAACTAGATATATCACCTAGTACAATTAATTATACACTAGAGTTGAACTAGCTCGATAACCTACTACAAATAATTTTACACTAGTGTTGAACTAGCTCTACAAATTAGTTCAAATAATTGTACACTAGTGTTGAACTAGCTCTATAACCTAGTACAAATAATTTTACACTAGAGTTGAACTAGCTCTACATGCTAGTTCAAATAATCTTACACTAGAGTTGTAATAGCTCTACAAGCTAGTTCAATTAATTTTAAGCTAGGGTTGAACTAGCTCTACAGTCTAGTTCAAATAATTTTACACTACAATTAAACTAGCTCTATAACCTAGAACAAATAATTTAACACTAGAGTACAACTAGCTCTATAACCTAGTACAAATGATTTTACACTAGAGTTGAACTAGCTCCATAACCTAGTACAAATAATTTTACACTAGAGTTGAACAAGCTCTACAAGCTAGTTCAAATAATTTTACACTTGTGTTGAACTAGCTCTATAAGCTAGTTCAAATAATTTTACACTAGAGTTTACCTAGCTCAACAGGCTAGTTCAAATAGTTTTACACTAGAGTTTAACTAGCTCTACAGGCTAGTCCAAATAGTTTTACACTAGAGTTGAACTAGCTCTATAACCTTGTACAAATAAATTTACACTAGAGTTGAACTAGCTCTATAACCTAGTACAAATAATTTTACACTAGGGTTGAACTAGCTCTATAACCTAGTACAAATAATTTTACACTAGTGTTGAACTAGCTCTACAAGCTAGTTCAAATAATTTTACACCAGAGGTTAACTAACTCTACAAGCTAGTTCAAATAATTTTATATTAGAGTAGAACGAGCTCTATAACGTAGTATAAATTATTTTACATTAGCGTTGAACTAGCTGTACAAGCTAGTTCAAATAATCTTACACTAGAGTTGAACTAGGTCTAAAAGCTTGTTCAAATAATTTTACGCTAGAGGTGAACTAGCTCTACAGTCTAGTACAGATATTTTTACACTAGAGTTGAACTAGCTCTATAACCTAGTACACATAATTTTACACTAGAGTTGAACTAACTCCATAACCTATTACAAATAATTTTACACTAGTGTTGAACTACCCCTACAAGCTAGTTCAAATAATTTAACACTAGATTTGTACTAGATCTACAAGCTAGTTCAAATAATTATACACTAGAGTTGAACTAGCTCTATCACCTAGTACAAATAATTTTACTCTGGAGCTGAACTAGCTCTACAAGCTAGTTCAAATAATTTTACACTTGAGTAGAACTAGCTCAACAACCTATTACAAAAAATTTTACACTAGAGTTGAACTAGCTCCACAAGCTAGTTCAAATAATTTTACGCTAGAGTTGAACTAGCTCTACAGTCTAGTACACGTAATTTTACAGTAGAGTTGAACTAGCTCCATAACCTAGTAGAAATAGTTTACACTATTGATGAACTAACTCTACAAGCTAATATAAATTAATTTTACACTAGAGTTTAACTAGCTCT
Organism: Triticum monococcum; assembly: GCA_034509565.1. Classification (NCBI taxonomy): domain Eukaryota; kingdom Viridiplantae; phylum Streptophyta; class Magnoliopsida; order Poales; family Poaceae; genus Triticum; species Triticum monococcum. The sequence goes on from CM067845.1 coordinate 446,984,075, forward strand.
ACAAGCTAGTTCAAATAATTTTACGCTAGAGTTGAACTAGCTATACAATCTAGTACAAATAATTTTACACTAGAGTTGAACTAGCTCTATAACCTAGTACAAATAATTTTACACTAGAGTTGAACTAGCTCCATAACCTAGTACAAATAATTTTACACTAGAGTTGAACAAGCTCTACAAGCTAGTTCAAATAATTTTACACTTGTGTTGAACTAGCTCTATAAGCTAGTTCAAATAATTTTACACTACAGTTGAACTAGCTATACAATCTAGTTCAAATAATTTTATACTAGAGTAGAACTAGCTCTATAACCTCGTACAAATAATCTTACACTAGAGTTGAACTAGCTCTACAAGCTAGTTCAAATACTTTTACGCTAGAGTTGACCTAGCTCTACATGCTATTACAAATAATTTTACACTATAGTTGAACTAGCTCTATAACCTAGTACAAATGATTTTACACTAGAGTTGAACTAGCTCTACAAGCTAGTTCAAATAATTTTACACTAGAGTTGACCTAGTTCTACAGGCTAGTTCAAATAGTTTTACGGTAGAGTTGAACTAGGTCTATAACCTATTAAAAATAATTTGACTGTAGAGTTGAACTAGCTCTATTACCTAGTACAACTAATTATACACTAGAGTTGAACTAGCTCGATAACCTAGTACAAATAATTTTACACTAGTGTTGAACTAGCTCTACAAGCTAGTACAAATCATCTCACACTAGAGTTGAACTAGCTCTACAAGGTAGTTCAAATAATCTTACACTAGAGTTGAACTAGCTCTACAAGCTAGTTCAAATAATTTTACACTAGAGTTTACCTAGCTCAACAGGCTAGTTCAAATAGTTTTACACTAGAGTTGAACTAGCTCTACGGGCTAGTCCAAATAGTTTTACACTAGAGTTGAACTAGCTCTATAACCTATTACGAATAATTTTACACTAGAGTTGAACTAGCTCTATAACCTAGTACAAATAATTTTACACGAGAGTTGAACTAGCTCTATAACCTAGTACAAATAATTTTACACTAGTGTTGAACTAGCTCTGCAAGCTAGTTCAAATAATTTTACACTAGAGTTGAACTAGCTCTATAACCTAGTACAAATGATTTTACACTAGAGTTGAACTAGCTCTACAAGCTAGTTCAAATAATTTTAAAGTAGAGTTGACCTAGCTCTACAGGCTAGTTCAAATAGTTTTACAGTAGAGTTGAACTAGCTCTCTAACCAAGTACAAATAATTTGACACTAGAGTTTAACTAGCTCTATCACGTAGTACAAATAATTATACACTAGAGTTGAACTAGCTCTATAACCTAGTACAAATAATTTTACCCTAGAGTTTAACTAGCTCATCAAGCTAGTTCAAATAATCTTACACTAGAGATGAACTAGCTCTATAAGCTAGTTCAAATAATTTTATGCTAGAGTTGAACTATCTCTACATGCTAGTACAAATAATTTTACACTAGAGTTGAACTAGCTCTATAACCTAGTACAAATGATTTTACACTAGAGTTGAACTAGCTCTACAAGCTAGTTCAAATGATTTTACAGTAGAGTTGACCTAGCTCTACAGGCTAGTTCAAATAGTTTTACAATAGAGTTGAACTAGCTCTCTAACCAAGTACAAATAATTTGACACTAGAGTTTAACTAGCTCTATCACGTAGTACAAATAATTATACACTAGAGTTGAACTAGCTCTATAACCTAGTACAAATAATTTTACCCTAGAGTTTAATTAGCTCAACAAGCTAGTTCAAATAATCTTACACTAGATTTGAACTAGCTCTATAAGCTAGTTCAAATAATTTTATGCTAGATTTGAACTAGCTCTACATGCCAGTACAAATAATTTTACACTAGAGTTGAACTAGCTCTATAACCTAGTACAAATGTTTTTACACTAGAGTTGAACTAGCTCTACAACCTAGTTCAAATAATTTTACACTAGAGTTGACCTAGCTCTACAGGCTAGTTCAAATGGTTTTACAATAGAGTTGAACTTGCTCTCTAACCTAGTACAAATAATTTGACACTAGAGTTGAACTAGCTCTATCATGTAGTACAAATAATTGTATACTAGAGTTAAACTAGCTCTATAACCTAGTACAAATAATTTTACCCTAGAGTTGAACTAGCTCTACAAGCTAGTTCAAATAATTGTACACTAGTGTTGAACTAGCTCTATAACCTAGTACAAATAATTTTACACTAGAGTGGAACTAGCTCTACAAACTAGTTCAAATAATCTTACACTAGAGTTGTACTAGCTCTACAAGCTAGTTCAAATAATTTTACACTAGAGTTTACCTAGCTCAACAGGCTAGTTCAAATAGTTTTACACTAGAGTTGAACTAGCTCTATCATGTAGTACAAATAATTGTACACTAGAGTTGAACTAGCTCTTTGACCTAGTACAAATAATTTTACCCTAGAGTTGAACTAGCTTTGCAAGCTAGTTCAAATAATTGTACACTAGTGTTGAACTAGCTCTATAACCTAGTACAAATAATTTTACACTAGAGTTGAACTAGCTCTACAAACTAGTTCAAATAATCTTACACTAGAGTTGTACTAGCTCTACAAGCTAGTTCAAATAATTTTAAGCTAGGTTTGAACTAGCTCTATAGTCTAGTTCAAATAATTTTACACTACAATTAAACTAGCTCTATAACCTAGTACAAATAATTTAACACTAGAGTAGAACTAGCTCTATAACCTAGTACAAATAATTTTACACTAGAGTTTAACTAGCTCCATAACCTAGTACAAATAATTTTACACTAGAGTTCAACTAGCTCTACAAGCTAGTTTAAATAATTTTACACTTGTGTTGAACTAGCTCTACAAGCTAGTTCAAATAATTTTACACTAGAGTTGACCTAGCTCAACAGACTAGTTCAAATAGTTTTACACTAGAGTTGAACTAGCTCTACAAGCTAGTCCAAATAGTTTTACACTAGAGTTGAACTAGCTCTATAACCTAGTACAAATAATTTTACACTAGAGTTGAACTAGCTCTATAACCTAGTACAAATAATTTTACACTAGTGTTGAACTACCTCTATAACCTAGTACAAATAACTTTACACTAGTGTTGAAATAGCTCTACAAGCTAGTTCAAATAATTTTACACCAGAGGTTAACTAACTCTACAAGCTAGTTCAAATAATTTTACACTAGAGTAGAACTAGCTCTATAACGTAGTATAAATTATTTTACATTAGAGTTGAACTAGCTGTACAAGCTAGATCAAATAATCTTACACTAGAGTTGAACTAGCTCCAAAAGCTTGTTCAAATAATTTTACGCTAGAGTTGAACTATCTCTATAACCAAGTACAAATAATTTTACACTAGTGTTGAACTAGCTCTACAAGCTAGTTAAAATAATTTTACACCAGAGTTTAACTAACTCTACAAGATAGTTCAAATAATTTTACACTAGAGTAGAACTAGCTCTATAACGTAGTATAAATAATTTTACATTGGAGTTGAACAAGCTGTACAAGCTAGTTCAAATAATCTTACACTAGAGTTGAACTAGCTCTACAAGCTAGTTCAAATAATTTTACACTAGAGTTTACCTAGCTCAACAGGCTAGTTCAAATAGTTTTACACTAGAGTTGAACTAGCTCTACGGGCTAGTCCAAATAGTTTTACACTAGAGTTGAACTAGCTCTATAACCTATTACGAATAATTTTACACTAGAGTTGAACTAGCTCTATAACCTAGTACAAATAATTTTACACGAGAGTTGAACTAGCTCTATAACCTAGTACAAATTATTTTACACTAGTGTTGAACTAGCTCTACAAGCTAGTTCAAATAATTTTACACTAGTGTTGAACTAGCTCTGCAAGCTAGTTCAAATAATTTTACACTAGAGTTGAACTAGCTCTATAACCTAGTACAAATGATTTTACACTAGAGTTGAACTAGCTCTACAAGCTAGTTCAAATAATTTTAAAGTAGAGTTGACCTAGCTCTACAGGCTAGTTCAAATAGTTTTACAGTAGAGTTGAACTAGCTCTCTAACCAAGTACAAATAATTTGACACTAGAGTTTAACTAGCTCTATCACGTAGTACAAATAATTATACACTAGAGTTGAACTAGCTCTATAACCTAGTACAAATAATTTTACCCTAGAGTTTAACTAGCTCATCAAGCTAGTTCAAATAATCTTACACTAGAGATGAACTAGCTCTATAAGCTAGTTCAAATAATTTTATGCTAGAGTTGAACTATCTCTACATGCTAGTACAAATAATTTTACACTAGAGTTGAACTAGCTCTATAACCTAGTACAAATGATTTTACACTAGAGTTGAACTAGCTCTACAAGCTAGTTCAAATGATTTTACAGTAGAGTTGACCTAGCTCTACAGGCTAGTTCAAATAGTTTTACAATAGAGTTGAACTAGCTCTCTAACCAAGTACAAATAATTTGACACTAGAGTTTAACTAGCTCTATCACGTAGTACAAATAATTATACACTAGAGTTGAACTAGCTCTATAACCTAGTACAAATAATTTTACCCTAGAGTTTAATTAGCTCAACAAGCTAGTTCAAATAATCTTACACTAGATTTGAACTAGCTCTATAAGCTAGTTCAAATAATTTTATGCTAGATTTGAACTAGCTCTACATGCCAGTACAAATAATTTTACACTAGAGTTGAACTAGCTCTATAACCTAGTACAAATGTTTTTACACTAGAGTTGAACTAGCTCTACAACCTAGTTCAAATAATTTTACACTAGAGTTGACCTAGCTCTACAGGCTAGTTCAAATGGTTTTACAATAGAGTTGAACTTGCTCTCTAACCTAGTACAAATAATTTGACACTAGAGTTGAACTAGCTCTATCATGTAGTACAAATAATTGTATACTAGAGTTAAACTAGCTCTATAACCTAGTACAAATAATTTTACCCTAGAGTTGAACTAGCTCTACAAGCTAGTTCAAATAATTGTACACTAGTGTTGAACTAGCTCTATAACCTAGTACAAATAATTTTACACTAGAGTGGAACTAGCTCTACAAACTAGTTCAAATAATCTTACACTAGAGTTGTACTAGCTCTACAAGCTAGTTCAAATAATTTTACACTAGAGTTTACCTAGCTCAACAGGCTAGTTCAAATAGTTTTACACTAGAGTTGAACTAGCTCTATCATGTAGTACAAATAATTGTACACTAGAGTTGAACTAGCTCTTTGACCTAGTACAAATAATTTTACCCTAGAGTTGAACTAGCTTTGCAAGCTAGTTCAAATAATTGTACACTAGTGTTGAACTAGCTCTATAACCTAGTACAAATAATTTTACACTAGAGTTGAACTAGCTCTACAAACTAGTTCAAATAATCTTACACTAGAGTTGTACTAGCTCTACAAGCTAGTTCAAATAATTTTAAGCTAGGTTTGAACTAGCTCTATAGTCTAGTTCAAATAATTTTACACTACAATTAAACTAGCTCTATAACCTAGTACAAATAATTTAACACTAGAGTAGAACTAGCTCTATAACCTAGTACAAATAATTTTACACTAGAGTTTAACTAGCTCCATAACCTAGTACAAATAATTTTACACTAGAGTTCAACTAGCTCTACAAGCTAGTTTAAATAATTTTACACTTGTGTTGAACTAGCTCTACAAGCTAGTTCAAATAATTTTACACTAGAGTTGACCTAGCTCAACAGACTAGTTCAAATAGTTTTACACTAGAGTTGAACTAGCTCTACAAGCTAGTCCAAATAGTTTTACACTAGAGTTGAACTAGCTCTATAACCTAGTACAAATAATTTTACACTAGAGTTGAACTAGCTCTATAACCTAGTACAAATAATTTTACACTAGTGTTGAACTACCTCTATAACCTAGTACAAATAACTTTACACTAGTGTTGAAATAGCTCTACAAGCTAGTTCAAATAATTTTACACCAGAGGTTAACTAACTCTACAAGCTAGTTCAAATAATTTTACACTAGAGTAGAACTAGCTCTATAACGTAGTATAAATTATTTTACATTAGAGTTGAACTAGCTGTACAAGCTAGATCAAATAATCTTACACTAGAGTTGAACTAGCTCCAAAAGCTTGTTCAAATAATTTTACGCTAGAGTTGAACTATCTCTATAACCAAGTACAAATAATTTTACACTAGTGTTGAACTAGCTCTACAAGCTAGTTAAAATAATTTTACACCAGAGTTTAACTAACTCTACAAGATAGTTCAAATAATTTTACACTAGAGTAGAACTAGCTCTATAACGTAGTATAAATAATTTTACATTGGAGTTGAACAAGCTGTACAAGCTAGTTCAAATAATCTTACACTAGAGTTGAACTAGCTCTACAAGCTAGTTCAAATAATTTTACACTAGAGTTTACCTAGCTCAACAGGCTAGTTCAAATAGTTTTACACTAGAGTTGAACTAGCTCTACGGGCTAGTCCAAATAGTTTTACACTAGAGTTGAACTAGCTCTATAACCTATTACGAATAATTTTACACTAGAGTTGAACTAGCTCTATAACCTAGTACAAATAATTTTACACGAGAGTTGAACTAGCTCTATAACCTAGTACAAATTATTTTACACTAGTGTTGAACTAGCTCTACAAGCTAGTTCAAATAATTTTACACTAGTGTTGAACTAGCTCTGCAAGCTAGTTCAAATAATTTTACACTAGAGTTGAACTAGCTCTATAACCTAGTACAAATGATTTTACACTAGAGTTGAACTAGCTCTACAAGCTAGTTCAAATAATTTTAAAGTAGAGTTGACCTAGCTCTACAGGCTAGTTCAAATAGTTTTACAGTAGAGTTGAACTAGCTCTCTAACCAAGTACAAATAATTTGACACTAGAGTTTAACTAGCTCTATCACGTAGTACAAATAATTATACACTAGAGTTGAACTAGCTCTATAACCTAGTACAAATAATTTTACCCTAGAGTTTAACTAGCTCATCAAGCTAGTTCAAATAATCTTACACTAGAGATGAACTAGCTCTATAAGCTAGTTCAAATAATTTTATGCTAGAGTTGAACTATCTCTACATGCTAGTACAAATAATTTTACACTAGAGTTGAACTAGCTCTATAACCTAGTACAAATGATTTTACACTAGAGTTGAACTAGCTCTACAAGCTAGTTCAAATGATTTTACAGTAGAGTTGACCTAGCTCTACAGGCTAGTTCAAATAGTTTTACAATAGAGTTGAACTAGCTCTCTAACCAAGTACAAATAATTTGACACTAGAGTTTAACTAGCTCTATCACGTAGTACAAATAATTATACACTAGAGTTGAACTAGCTCTATAACCTAGTACAAATAATTTTACCCTAGAGTTTAATTAGCTCAACAAGCTAGTTCAAATAATCTTACACTAGATTTGAACTAGCTCTATAAGCTAGTTCAAATAATTTTATGCTAGATTTGAACTAGCTCTACATGCCAGTACAAATAATTTTACACTAGAGTTGAACTAGCTCTATAACCTAGTACAAATGTTTTTACACTAGAGTTGAACTAGCTCTACAACCTAGTTCAAATAATTTTACACTAGAGTTGACCTAGCTCTACAGGCTAGTTCAAATGGTTTTACAATAGAGTTGAACTTGCTCTCTAACCTAGTACAAATAATTTGACACTAGAGTTGAACTAGCTCTATCATGTAGTACAAATAATTGTATACTAGAGTTAAACTAGCTCTATAACCTAGTACAAATAATTTTACCCTAGAGTTGAACTAGCTCTACAAGCTAGTTCAAATAATTGTACACTAGTGTTGAACTAGCTCTATAACCTAGTACAAATAATTTTACACTAGAGTGGAACTAGCTCTACAAACTAGTTCAAATAATCTTACACTAGAGTTGTACTAGCTCTACAAGCTAGTTCAAATAATTTTACACTAGAGTTTACCTAGCTCAACAGGCTAGTTCAAATAGTTTTACACTAGAGTTGAACTAGCTCTATCATGTAGTACAAATAATTGTACACTAGAGTTGAACTAGCTCTTTGACCTAGTACAAATAATTTTACCCTAGAGTTGAACTAGCTTTGCAAGCTAGTTCAAATAATTGTACACTAGTGTTGAACTAGCTCTATAACCTAGTACAAATAATTTTACACTAGAGTTGAACTAGCTCTACAAACTAGTTCAAATAATCTTACACTAGAGTTGTACTAGCTCTACAAGCTAGTTCAAATAATTTTGAGCTAGGTTTGAACTAGCTCTATAGTCTAGTTCAAATAATTTTACACTACAATTAAACTAGCTCTATAACCTAGTACAAATAATTTAACACTAGAGTAGAACTAGCTCTATAACCTAGTACAAATAATTTTACACTAGAGTTTAACTAGCTCCATAACCTAGTACAAATAATTTTACACTAGAGTTCAACTAGCTCTACAAGCTAGTTTAAATAATTTTACACTTGTGTTGAACTAGCTCTACAAGCTAGTTCAAATAATTTTACACTAGAGTTGACCTAGCTCAACAGACTAGTTCAAATAGTTTTACACTAGAGTTGAACTAGCTCTACAAGCTAGTCCAAATAGTTTTACACTAGAGTTGAACTAGCTCTATAACCTAGTACAAATAATTTTACACTAGAGTTGAACTAGCTCTATAACCTAGTACAAATAATTTTACACTAGTGTTGAACTACCTCTATAACCTAGTACAAATAACTTTACACTAGTGTTGAAATAGCTCTACAAGCTAGTTCAAATAATTTTACACCAGAGGTTAACTAACTCTACAAGCTAGTTCAAATAATTTTACACTAGAGTAGAACTAGCTCTATAACGTAGTATAAATTATTTTACATTAGAGTTGAACTAGCTGTACAAGCTAGATCAAATAATCTTACACTAGAGTTGAACTAGCTCCAAAAGCTTGTTCAAATAATTTTACGCTAGAGTTGAACTATCTCTATAACCAAGTACAAATAATTTTACACTAGTGTTGAACTAGCTCTACAAGCTAGTTAAAATAATTTTACACCAGAGTTTAACTAACTCTACAAGATAGTTCAAATAATTTTACACTAGAGTAGAACTAGCTCTATAACGTAGTATAAATAATTTTACATTGGAGTTGAACAAGCTGTACAAGCTAGTTCAAATAATCTTACACTAGAGTTGAACTAGCTCTACAAGCTAGTTCAAATAATTTTACACTAGAGTTTACCTAGCTCTACGGGCTAGTTCAAATAGTTTTACACTAGAGTTGAACTAGCTCTACGGGCTAGTCCAAATAGTTTTACACTAGAGTTGAACTAGCTCTATAACCTATTACGAATAATTTTACACTAGAGTTGAACTAGCTCTATAACCTAGTACAAATAATTTTACACGAGAGTTGAACTAGCTCTATAACCTAGTACAAATTATTTTACACTAGTGTTGAACTAGCTCTACAAGCTAGTTCAAATAATTTTACACCAGAGGTTAACTAACTCTACAAGCTAGCTCAAATAATTTTACATTAGAGTAGAACTTGCTCTATAACGTAGTATAAATAATTTTAAATTAGAGTTGAACTAGCTATACAAGCTAGTTCAAATAATCTTACACTATAGTTGAACTACCTCCAAAAGCTTGTTCAAATAATTTTATGCTAGAGTTGAACTAGCTCTACAGTCTAGTACAAATATTTTTACACCAGAGTTGAACTAGCTCTATAACCTAGTACAAATAATTTTACACTAGAGTTGAACTAGCTCCATAACCTAGTACAAATAATTTACACTAGATTTGTACTAGATCTACAGGCTAGTTCAAATAATTTTACTCTAGAGTTGAACTAGCTCTATAACCTAGTACAACTAATTTTACACTGCAGTTGAACTAGCTCTACAAGCTAGTTCAAATAATTTTACACTAGAGTAGAACTAGCTCAACAACCTAGTACTAATAATTTTACACTAGAGTTGAACTAGCTCCACAAGCTAGTTCAAATAATTTTATGCTAGAGTTGAACTAGCTCTACAGTCTAATACTAATAATTTTACACTAGAGTTGAACTAGCTCCATAACATACTACAAATAGTTTTACACTATTGATGAACTAACTCTACAAGCTAATTAAAATAATTTTACACTAGAGTTGAACTAGCTCTACAGTCTAGTACAAATAATTTTACACTAGAGTTGAACTAGCTCTATAACCTAGTACAAATAATCTTATACTAGAGTTGAACTAGCTCCATAACCAAGTACAAATAATTTTACAATTGTGTTGAACTAGCTCTACAAGCTAGTTCAAATAATTTTACACTACAGTTGAACTAGCTATACAAGCTAGTTCAAATAATTTTACACTAGAGTAGAACTAACTCTATAACCTCATACAAATAATCTTACACTAGAGTTGAACTAGCTATACAAGCTAGTTCAAATAATTTTACGCTAGAGTTGAACTAGCTCTACATGCTAGTACAAATAATTTTACACTAAAGTTGAACGAGCTCTATAACCTAGTAGAAATGATTTTACACTAGAGTTGAACTAGCTCTACAAGCTAGTTCAAATAATTTTACACTAGACTTGACCTAGTTCTACAGGCTAGTTCAAATAGTTTTACAGTAGAGTTGAACTAGCTCTATAACCTATTACAAATAATTTGACACTAGAGTTGAACTAGCTCTATCACCTAGTACAACTAATTATACACTAGAGTTGAACTAGCTCGATAACCTAGTACAAATAATTTTACACTAGCGTTGAACTAGCTCTATCACGTAGTACAAATAATTTTACACTAGAGTTGAACTACCTCTATAACCTAGTACAAATAATTTTACACTAGAGTTGAACTAGCTCTATAACCTAGTACAAATAATTTTACACTAGTGTTGAACTAGCTCTACAAGCTAGTTAAAATAATTTTACACCAGAGGTTAACTAACTCTACAAGCTAGTTCAAATAATTTTACACTAGAGTAGAACTAGCTCTATAACGTAGTACAAATAATTTTACATTAGAGTTGAACTAGCTGTACAAGCTAGTTCAAATAATCTTACACTAGAGTTGAACTAGCTCTACTGTCTAGTACAAATATTTTTACACTAGAGTTGAACTAGCTCTATAACCTAGTTCAAATAATTTTACACTAGAGTTGAACTAGCTCCATAACCTAGTACGAATAATTTTACACTAGTGTTGAACTAGCTCTACAAGCTAGTTCAAATAATTTTACACTAGATTTGAACTAGATCTACAAGCTAGTTCAAATAATTTTACACTAGAGTTGAACTAGCTTTATAACCTAGTACAAATCATTTTACACTAGAGTTGAACTAGCTTGTATAATTTTACACTAGAGTAGAACTAGCTCAACAACCTAGTACAAATAATTTTACACCAAAGTTAAACTAGCTCTACAAGCTAGTTTAATTAATTTTACGCTAGAGTTGAACTAGCTCTAAAGTCTAGTAGAAATAATTTAACACTAGAGTTGAACTAGCTCCATAACCTAGTACAAATAGTTTTACACTATTGATGAACTAACTCTACAAGCTAATTAAAATAATTTTACACTAGAGTTGAACTAACTCTACAAGTTAGTTCAAATAATTTTATACTAGAGTTGAACTAGCTCTATAGCCTAGTACATATAATTTTACACTAGTGTTCAAGTAGCTCTACAAGCTAGTTGAAATAATTTTACACTAGAGTTGAACTAGCTCTACAAGCTAGTTCAAATAATTTTACGCTAGAGTTGAACTAGCTCTACAGTCTAGTACAAATAATTTTACAATAGAGTTGAACTAGCTCTATAACTTGGTACAAATAATTTTACACTAGAGTTGAACTAGCTCCATAACTTAGTACAAATAATTTTACACTTGTGTTCAACTAGCTCTACAAGCCAGTTTAAATAATTTTGCACTACAGTTGAACTGGCTATACAAGCTAGTTCAAATAATTTTACACTAGAGTAGAACTAGCTCTATAACCTAGTATAAATAATCTTACACTAGAGTTCAACTAGCTCTACAAGCTAGTTCAAATAATTTTACGCTAGAGTTGAACTAGCTCTACATGCTAGTACAATTAATTTTACACTAGAGTTGAACTAGCTCTATAACCTAGTACAAATGATTTTACACTAGAGTTGAACTAGCTCTACAAGTTAGTTCAAATAATTTTACACTAGACTTGACCTAGTTCTATAGGCTAGTTCAAATAGTTTTACAGTAGAGTTGAACTAGCTCTATAACCTATTACAAATAATTTGACACTAGAGTTGAACTAGCTCTATCACCTAGTACAACTAATTATACACTAGAATTGAACTAGCTCTACAAACTAGTTCAAATAATCTTCCACTAGAGTTGAACTAGCTTACAAGCTAGTTCAAATAATTTTACACTAGAGTTGAACTAGCTCTACAAGCTAGTTCAAATAATTTTACACTAGAGTAGAACTAGGTCTATAGCCTAGTACAAATAATTTTACACTAGAGTTCAACTAGCTATACAAGCTAGTTCAAATAATTTTATGCTATAGTTAAACTGGCTCTACAGTCTAGTACAAATAATTTTACACTAGAGTTGAACTAGCTCTATGACCTAGTACAAATAATTTTACACTAGAGTTGACCTAGCTCTGCAACCTAGTCCAAATGATTTTGCACTAGAGTAGAACTAGCTCTATAACCTAGTACAAATGATTTTGCACTAGAGTAGAACTAGCTCTGCAACCTAGTACAAATAATTTTACACTAGAGTTGAACTAGCTCTACAAACTAGTTCAAATAGTTTTACACTAGAGTTGAACTAGCTCTACAAGCTAGTTCAAATAATTTTACACTAGAGTAGAACTAGCTCTATAACCTAGCACAAATAATTTTACACTAGAGTTGAACTTGCTCTACAAGCTAGTTCAAATAATCTTACACTAGAGTTGAACTAGCTCTACAAGCTAGTTCAAATAATTTTATGCTAGAGTTGAACTAGCTCTACAGTCTAGTACAAATTAGTTTACAGCAGATTTGAACTAGCTCTATAACCTAGTACAAATAATTTTACACTGGAGTTGAACTAACTCTATAACCTAGTACAAATAATTTTACACTAGTGATGAACTAGCTCTACAAGCTAATTAAAATAATTTTACACTAGAGTTGAACTAACTCTACAAGCTAGTTCAAATAATTTTACACTAGAGTCGAACTAGCTCCATAACCTGGTACAAATAATTTGACACTAGAGTTGAACTAGCTCTGTCACCTAGTACAAATAATTATACACTAGAGTTGAAATAGCTCTATAACCTAGTACAAATAATTTTACACTAGAGTTGAACTAGCTCTAGAAGCTAGTTCAGATAATCTTACACTAGAGTTGAGCTAGCTCTATAACCTAGTACACATAATTTGACACTAGATTTGAACTTGCTCTACTAGCTAGTTCAAATAATTTTACACTAGAGTTGAACTAGCTCTACAAGCTAGTTCAAATAATTTTACACTAGAGTTGAACTAACTCTACAAGCTAGTTCAAATAATTTTACACTAGAGTTGACCTAGCTCAACAAGCTAGTTCAAATAGTTTTACACTAGAGTAGAACTAGGTCTATAACCTAGTACAAATAATTTTACACTAGAGTTCAACTAGCTATACAAGCTAGTTCAAATAATTTTATGCTAGAGTTAAACTGGCTCTACAAGCTAGTACAAATAATTTTACACTAGAGTTGAACTAGCTCTATAACCTAGTACAAATAATTTTACACGAGAGTTAAACTGGCTCCATAACCTAGTACAGATAATTTTACATTCTGTTGAACTAGCTCTACAAGCTAGTTCAAATAATTTTACACTATTGTTGAACTAGCTCTACAAGCTAGTTCAAATAATTTTACACTAGCGTTGAACTAGCTCTCAATAACCTAGTACAAATAGTTTTACACTAGAGTTGAACTAGCTCTACAAGCTAGTTCAAATAATTTTACACTAGCGTTGAACTAGCTCTCAATAACCTAGTACAAATAATATTTCACTAGAGTTGAACTAGCTCTATAACCTAGTTCATATAATTTTACACTAGAGTTGAACTAGCTCTACAAGCTAGTTCAAATAATTCTACACTAGCGTTGAACTAGCTCTGCAAACTTGTTCAAATATTTTTACAGTAGAGTTGAACTAGATCTATAACCTAGCTCAAATAATTTTACACAAGAGTTGAACTAGCTCTGCAAGCTAGTTCAAATAATTTTACACTAGAGTTGAACTAGCTATACAAGCTTGTAGAGTTGAACTCGCTCTGCAAGCTAGTTCAAATAATTTTGCACTAGAGTAGAACTAGCTCTATAACCTAGTTCAAATAATTTTACACTAGAGTTGAACTAGCTCTTCAAGGTAGTTCAAATAATTTTACACTAGAGTTGAACTAGATCTACAGGCTAGTTCAAATAGTTTTAGACTAGAGTTGAACTAGCTCTATGACCTACTATAAGTAATTTTACACTAGAGTTGAACTATCTCTATAACCTAGTAAAAATAATTTTACACTAGAGTTGAACAAGCTATACAAGCTAGTTCAAATAATTTTGCACTAGAGTAGAACTAGCTCCATAACCTAGTACAAATAATTTTACACTAGTGTTGAACTAGCTCTACAAGCTAGTTCAAATAATTTTGCACTAGAGTAGAACTAGCTCTATAACCTAGTACAAATGATTATACACTAGAGTTGAACTAGCTCTGCAACCTAGTACAAATAATTTTACACTAGAGTTGAACTAGCTCTTCAAGCTAGTTCAAATAATTTTACACTAGAGTTGAACTAGCTCTATGGGCTAGTTCAAATAGTTTTAGACTAGAGTTGAACTAGCTCTATAACCTACTATATGTAATTTTACACTAGAGTTGAACTATCTCTATAACCTAGTAAAAATAATTTTACACTAGAGTTGAACAAGCTCTGCAAGCTAGTTCAAATAATTTTGCACTAGAGTAGAACTAGCTCCATAACCTAGTACAAATAATTTTACACTAGAGTTGAACTAGCTCTATAACCTAGTTGAAAGCACAAGTGCTCCCTAGGTGGTTTTGGTAATTAATGACAACATATCTCTTGTAGGACTAACGTTTCTATCTAGTATGTTTCAGATAAGTTCAACAATGGAGTGGCATTGACTAAAGGTTGTGGGAAATTCTCCAAGATGCTAAGGACAAAGGTTTGGCTAAAGCTTAAAGCTCAAGACTCTTCATTTTACATTTTAGTGATCCAAGATCACATTGAGTCCATAGGAAAAGCCAATACTATCAAGGAGGGATGAGGTGTTGCTTAATGAGCCTCTTGCTTCAAGTGCTTAATGATATGCTCCAAAATCCTCAGCTACTTTCCCATATCCACATTTGACCTAAACCCAAAGCCAAACTCGGCCCTACCGATTCTTTCAACTCGGCGCCACCGAGTTTCACTTGTCATAGCCATTGCCAAACCCTAGCAAATCGGTTCTACCGATAGGGATCTCGGTCTCACCGAGATGGGATTGTAATCTCACTGTGTATGTCCATTGCCAAAATCGGTCTCACCAATCTTGTGCAATCGGTACTACCGAGGTTACAATGCAAACTCACTGTGTATGCTCATTACCAAAATCGGTCTCACCGAGTTTGTGTAATCGGTCCCACCGAGTTTGCCTGACCAACCCTCTGGTTAGCTTATTACCAAATCGGTCTCACCGAGTTTGTGTAATCGGTCTCACCGAGATTACGTTATGCCCTAACCCTAACCATATCGGTCCTACCGAGTTGCATGTCAGTCCCACCGAAAATCTCTAACGGTCACTAGGTTTACTATTTCGGTCTGACCGAGTTTGTTGATTCGGTCCCACCGAGATTGGTAAATTGTGTGTAACGGTTGGATTTTGTGTGGAGGCTATATATACCCCTCCACCTCCTCTTCACTCATGGAGAGAGCCATCAGAACACATCTACACTTCCAACTCATATGTTCTGAGAGAGAACCACATACTCATGTGTTGAGGCCAAGATATTCCATTCCTACCACATGAATCTTGATCTCTAGCCTTCCCCAAGTTGCTTTCCACTCAAATCTTCTTTCCACCAAATCCAAATCCTGTGAGAGAGAGTTGAGTATTGGGGAGACTATCATTTGAAGCACAAGAGCAAGGAGTTCATCATGAACACACCATTTGTTACTTCTTCGAGAGTGGTGTCTCCTAGATTGGCTAGGTGTCACTTGGGAGCCTCCGACAAGATTGTGGAGTTGAACCAAGGAGTTTGTAAGGGCAAGGAGATCGCCTACTTCGTGAAGATCTACCGCTAGTGAGGCAAGTCCTTCGTGGGCGATGGCCATGGTGGGATAGACAAGGTTGCTTCTTTATGGACCCTTCATGGGTGGAGCCCTCCGTGGACTCGCGCAACCGTTACCGTTCGTGGGTTGAAGTCTCCATTAACGTGGATGTAGGATAGCACCACCTATCCGAACCACGGGAAAAACATCCGTGTCTCCAATTGCGTTTGAATTCTCCAAACCCTTCCCTTTACATTCTTGCAAGTTGCATGCTTTACTTTCCGCTGCATATATACTCTTTGCATGCTTGCTTGATATGTATTGTGAATGTTGAAATTGTGCCTAAACTCCACTTAAACCAAAAAAGCTTAAAAACTGCAACTTTAGCATTAAGTGTCTATTCACCCCCCCCCCCCTCTAGACACATCTACTTCAAGGTCCTACAAGTGGTATCAGAGCTTTGGTCTCCATTGCCTTGGTTTAATCACCATTGGAGGAAGATGGATGTGTCTACTTTAGGGAGTCTTAGACATAGAGTGCCTATTCTTGATGGAGAGTATTTTCATGAGTGGAAAAATGAGATGCTTGTAATTTTCAATCAATATCATTTGAACAAGTATATTGCTAGCCCTTGTGCACCTCATATTGATCCTTTGCATCCTACCCTAGATGAAGATATCGACATAATTCGCAATCTTAGAACTATTGAGCTCATGATTAGAGGATTGCCCAAAAATTTGATTGCTAGTTTTCCTACTCTTAATTGTTCCTATACTATATGGAAATTTCTTGAGGAACGATTTCCCGATTATTCCTTGAAAAATTTGGATGAAATTCTCCATAAATCTATTGCCTTGAGTAAGATGAACTCTAGTGATCCTAGTTTTGGTGATTGTCTATTTGAGCTTACCAATCTCAAGCGTGCTAAAGGAGATGTTGGAATCATTATATCCGAAGCTATAAGAATTCATAAAGGTGACCACTTTGATGATCATTTATCTAATGAATTACCCTCTCTAGGAAATGATGAGTCACAAGATCATGGTGAACATGGATACTATGATGATGATGATGATAGTGACTTCGATCTTGATGATACAATGAGACATTTTGGTCTTATGGCAAATCTTCATGGATATGTGTCAGGAGAAAAGGAATGGGTTCTTGATAGTGGATGTACTGATCATATGACCGGAGATGAAGAGATGTTCAGTGAGCTTGCTGAAAATGACGGCCTCGAAAATATGTCACCTTTGGTGATAATTCAAAAGGTAAAGTGGTTGGCCTTGGTAAGGTGGCCATCTCACATGATAGTTCCATTCAAAATGTCATGCTCGTTGAATCTCTCGGCTACAACTTACTTTCAGTATCTAGACTTGCTGATTTCGGTTTGAATGTCCTATTTACTGAGGTAGATTGCCAAGTGTTTCGTCGAGACAATCATAAAATGCTCTTTACCGGTATACGTAGAGGTGATCTTTACATTGTCGATTTCTCTAAAAAGGCACAACCTAAAACTTGCTTTATTGCTAAATCCTCAAAAGGTTGGTTGTGGCATAGACGACTAGGTCACGTTGGCATGAGAAACCTTGACAAGCTTATTAAAGGAAATCATATCCTTGGAGTTAACGATGTCATATTTGATAAGGATAGACTTTGCAGTGCTTGTCAAGCAGGTAAACAGGTTGGAGGAAGGCATCCCGTGAAGAACATCATGACCACAAGGAGGCCACTCGAGCTACTTCATATGGATCTTTTTGGTCCCAACGCCTACAAGAGTCTTGGTAGAAATTCTTTTGGTCTAGTTATAGTTGATGATTTTTCAAGATTTACGTGGGTGTTCTTTCTTTATGACAAGTCGCAGGTCCAGAAGATCTTCAAAAACTTCGCTAGGAAGGCCCAAAATCAGTTTGACGTGAAGATCAAGAAGGTTCGGAGTGACAACGGAACGGAGTTCAAGAACGCAAATGTGGACACCTTTCTTGACGAAGAAGGGATTTCACACGAGTTCTCAGCTACGTACACACCTCAACAAAATGGAGTTGTTGAGAGGAAAAACCGGACGCTCATCGAAATGGCGAGGATGATGCTTGATGAGTACAAGACGCCGAAGCACTTTTGGGCAGAAGCGGTTGAGACAGCTTGTCATGCAACAAATCACTTGTATCTTCACAAGCTACTCGGCAAGATGGCATACGAGCTCCTCACCGGTAACAAACCCCAAGATGGATACTTTCGAGTATTCGGCCCAAAGTGCTACATTCTTGACAAGCATCGTCGTTCAAACTTTGCTCCTAAATCTCATGAAGGTTTTCTACTTGGTTATGGCTCAAACTCTCACACTTACCGTGTCTACAACAATTTCACCCGAAAGGTTGAAGAGATGGTAGATGTGAAGTTTGATGAATCTAATGGCTCGCAAGTAGAGCAATGGCCAATCGATGTAGGAGACAAAGACCCTTCAGAAGCAATCCAAGACTTGTCTATTGGCAAAATTCGTCCAACGGAGGTGAAGGAGAGTACCTCGTCCGTCCAAGTGGAAGCTTCTACTCCACGACAAGGTGAACCAAGAATTGATACAGAAGCATCCACAAGTGGGACACACCAAGATGAAGAAGACGAGGAAATGCATCAAGACGAACATCAACAACCTCCTTCTCCACCACGACAAGAGAACGACAACGTCAACAATGAAGAAGGCCAAGAAGAAGAACAAGATGAATAAGATGTTCAACGAAGACCCAAGCAAAAGCTCTCACGAGTTCGAGCAAGAATTGCCAAAGATCATCCCGTCGAGCAAATCTACAATGATATTCAAACCGGGAGAATCACTCGCTCAAAAACTCGTTTAGCTAACTTTTGTGAAAACTATTCATTCATCTCTAGCATTGAACCTATGAAGGTTGAAGAAGCATTGGAAGATCCGGATTGGATAAACGCTATGCATGAAGAGCTACACAACTTTGAGAGAAACCAAGTTTGGACATTGGTTGAGAAGCCCGACAACAACCACAACATCATTGGTACCAAATGGGTGTTTCGCAACAAGCAAGATGAAGATGGACAAGTGGTTCGCAACAAAGCACATCTCGTCGCCCAAGGGTACACACAAGTCGAAGGTATGGACTATGGTGAGACATATGCTCCCGTTGCTAGACTTGAGTCCATTCGCATCTTACTTGCCTATGCTAATCACCATAATATCACCTTGTACCAAATGGACATTAAAAGTGCTTTTCTAAATGGTGAAATAGAGGAGGAAGTTTATGTCAAACAACCTCCCAGCTTTATCAATACTAAGAAACCAAATCATGTTTACAAACTTCACAAAGCTCTTTATGGTCTTAAACAAGCTCCTAGAGCATGGCATAAATGCTTGACCAAGTTCCTTATTGCAAGTGGTTTTGAAATTGGTAAAATTGATTCTACTCTTTTTACTAAAAGGGTTAATGGAGAACTATTTGTATGCCAAATTTATGTTGATGATATCATATTTGGTTCAACTAACCCTCTCTTTAGTGAAAAGTTTGGAAAGCTAATGTCAGAGAAGTTTGAGATGTCTATGATGAGTGAACTCAAATTCTTTCTCGGTTTGCAAATCAAGCAAACTAAGGAAGATACATTTGTCTCTCAAACGAAGTACACCAAGGAATTATTCAAGAAGTTCAATATGCAAGAATGCAAAGGTATGCCTACACCCATGCCTACTAGTGGACATCTTGATTTGACCAAAGATGGTGAACCAGTTGATCAAAAGGTTTATCGCTCTATGATTGGTTCTTTGTTATACCTATGTGCTTCACGTCCCGACATTATGCTAAGTGTGTGCATGTGTACACGCTATCAAGCTGCTCCTAAAGAATGTCATCTTAAGGCCGTGAAAAGGATAGTGAGATACTTAATTCATACACCAAACTTTGGCATTTGGTATCCTAAGAGGTCTTCTTTTGATCTTGTTGGCTATTCCGACTCGGATTATGCCGGAGGCAAGGTTGATAGAAAGTCCACTTCGGGTACTTGTTAATTTCTTGGTAGATCTGTTGTGTCTTGGTCTTCCAAGAAACAATACTCGGTATCCTTATCCACCGCCGAAGCGGAATACATTGCCGCTGGTTCATGTTGTGCTCAATTACTTTGGATGACCCAAACTCTTAAAGATTATGGGATCTATGTGAAACATGTTCCACTGCTTTGTGACAATGAAAGTGTTATCAAAATTGGTCATAATCCTATACAACATTCTCGAACTAAGCATATTGAAGTTCATCATCATTTCATTCGAGACCATGTTGCTAAGGGTGACATTGATCTGAAGCATGTTCGCACCGATAAGCAATTAGCGGATATATTTACTAAACCTCTTGATGAGAAAGTATTTTGCAGGTTGAGAGGTGAATTGAACATTATTGATGCTTCTATCTTGGAGTAGTAACTCCATTGGATACATGCAAGACATGAGCTTATAACTAATCCATGATATATCTCTTATGATGACTATCTTATGTCTTGGATATATTTGTACCTTGCATGTTGTCTAACCCATGTAGGTGCTTGGTTGAATCTAATTCCATGAGATTGCGAATCACTCACATCTTGAGCAATCTCTACATCACCAAGTCTCTACACAATGGTGGTTGAAGACAAGGAAGCACAAAACCATTCAAACATATCCTTTGACAAATTCTATGTTGAGCTTCATGATTGTCATTTTTGGATACACAAGTGCTCTTCCTTGCAAGAACTAACCCATGTAGGTAGATGAACTCAAACTCCAAGTGGTGCTCCCAACTCTTGATGAGCTACATCAACCTTGAGCACCCACACAAGTTCAACTACATGAGCAAGAACCGCACACCACCCAAGGTATGTTATTCCATCTTAGAGAAGCTTTACTCCAAGACATGAGTCAAAGCAACTCAACAAGATGTGAATACATCAAGATGCTTAAACGAAAAATGGTAACCCCATTTTGAGCTTAAACGATGAGTATGACCTATGATCAAGTGTTCTCACTTGACTCCTAAGTCAATATACTCTAACATAGGTGACTATGTCACCGCCCAACTCTAGATGAAGTTCTCTTGTGTTCTTTTCTGTGTTATTGCATTTGTCTCATGCATATTTATTTTCTTTCTCTTTTCTTTTTGTTTTTGTTCTGCATTTTCTACATTCAATTCCTTGCAAATCCTTCAGATAATTCATTGCAAATCTTTGTGAGATCCTACATGTTTAGTGAGCTAAGGTGACAAGTGTTTTTTCGCTGTGTTGAACTCAGTTTCACCGACTTGTAGTTTTCGATACAACCGAATCTTTTCGGCCCCACCGAAACATGCCACTCGGTGCCACCGACTTCACAACAGGAAAAACAGTTTGCCACTTGTTCTATATTTCTTCTGATCCAGCTCTACTCAATGAATCTTGTCCTCTACAAGCATCACAGTTTTATCCATTGCTTTGTGCTGAGTCTCAAGGACCAAACCTATACGAGGATTCCAGAAAGCCCTTCTTGGAAATTGATGTCAAAGGGGGAGAGAGAGATCACATCAAAGCTTATCACCTACAAGGGATAAAGTATTAAGGGGGAGAAAGAGATTTCCAGGGGGAGAGAATACTCAAGGATCCCAGATGCTTGATGTTCAAGAGGAGAGATGTCACATGTCTTTTTGGGGGAAAGACATGTTCATATGTGCTTATTTGCATTAAGTTCTATCCATTTGTATCTTTCAGCTCTGATTTTCTGTTCCCTATCTTCTTCCAATATCCCATGTAAGATTCAGGGGAAGCAAGACACCTAAGGGAAAGAAATCAGTCAAATTCATTGCATATATTTACTCTTGGGGACATGTTGAATCCATTGTGGTACCTTGTACTCACTCTCTACATGTCATCCCAGTCTTGGTACTCTTGTGGCTTCTTTGGTTTGCTCTGGCTAGTGGAGGTACCTGTGTTATCTAACCTTGTTTGTGCAGGTTCATTCCATCCTAAGCTAGCTAAAGACTACAAGGTAAGTGTATGCATCAAAATCATGAGTATGAGGAATTCTTGCTTATGTACATACTGTTTGCAAGAAGGACTCATGAGCATGAAGGTATTTTCCTTGATAATCTTTTGCTCTGATGCATATGGCCAAGATACATGTAACACATTGCCTACTCTGTCATGGTTATGCTCTCACATGCCTCTATATTTCACATTTACATGAGTGCATACATGTAGGGGGAGCCTATGATTGTTACATGTCCTTCCAAAGCTTTACTTGCTATTCTTTATATCTTTATCTAAACCTTTGATGTATGTTGCCATCAATTACCAAAAAGGGGGAGATTGAAAGCACAAGTGCTCCCTAGGTGGTTTTGGTAATTAATGACAACATATCTCTTGTTGGACTAACGTTTCTATCTAGTATGTTTCAGATAACTTCAACAATGCAGTGGCATGGACTAAATGTTGTGGGAAATTCTCCAAGATGCTAAGGACAAAGGTTTGGCTAAAGCTTAAATCTCAAGACTCTTCATTTTACATTTTAGTGATCCAAGATCACATTGAGTCCATAGGAAAAGCCAATACTATCAAGGAGGGATGAGGTGTTGCTTAATGAGCCTCTTGCTTCAAGTGCTTAATGATATGCTACAAAATCCTCAGCTACTTTCCCATATCCACATTTGACCTAAACCCAAAGCCAAACTCGGCCCTACCGATTCTTTCAACCCGGCGCCACCGAGTTTCACTTGTCATAGCCATTGCCAAACACTAGCAAATCGGTTCTACCGATAGGGATCTCGGTCTCACCGAGATGGGATTGTAATCTCACTGTGTATGTCCATTGCCAAAATCGGTCTCACCGATCTTGTGCAATCGGTAATACCGAGGTTACAATGCAAACTCACTGTGTATGCTCATTACCAAAATCGGTCTCACCGTGTTTGTGTAATCGGTCCCACCGAGTTTGCGTGACCAACCCTCTGGTTAGCTTATTACCAAATCGGTCTCACCGAGTTTGTGTAATCTGTCTCACCGAGATTACATTATGCCCTAACCCTAACCATATCGGTCCTACCGAGTTGCATGTCAGTCCCACCGAAAATCTCTAACGTTCACTAGGTTTACTATTTCGGTCCGACCGAGTTTGTTGATTCGGTCCCACCGAGATTGGTAAATTGTGTGTAACGGTTGGATTTTGTGTGGAGGCTATATATACCCCTCGACCTCCTCTTCACTCATGGAGAGAGCCATCAGAACACATCTACACTTCCAACTCATATGTTCTGAGAGAGAACCACATACTCATGTGTTGAGGCCAAGATATTCCATTCCTACCACATGGCTCTTGATCTCTAGCCTTCCCCAAGTTGCTTTCCACTCAAATCTTCTTTCCACCAAATCCAAATCCTGTGAGAGAGAGTTGAGTGTCGGGGAGACTATCATTTGAAGCACAAGAGCAAGGAGTACATCATCAACACACCATTTGTTACTTCTTGGAGAGTGGTGTCTCCTAGATTGGCTAGGTGTCACTTGGGAGCCTCCGACAAGATTGTGGAGTTGAACCAAGGAGTTTGTAAGGGCAAATAATTTTACACTAGACTTGAACTAGATTTATAACCTAGTTCAAATAATTTTACACTAGAGTTGAACTAGCTCTACAAGCTAGTTCAAATAATTTTACACTAGAGTTGAACTAGCTATACAGGCTTGTAGATATGAACAAGCTCTACAAGCTAGTTCAAATAATTTTGCACTAGAGTAGAACTAGCTTTATAACCTAATACAAATAATTTTACACTAGTGTTGAACTAGATATATAACCTAATTCAAATAATTTTACACTAGAGTTGAACTAGCTCTACAAGCTAGTTCAAATAATTTTACACTAGAGTTGAACTAGCTCCATAGGCTAGTTCGAATAGTTTTAGACTAGAGTTGAACTAGCTCTATAACCTAGTACAAGTAATTTTATAGTAGAGTTGAACTATCTCTATAAGCTAGGTCAAATAATTTTGCACTAGAGTAGAACTAGTTGTATAACCTAGTACAAATAATTTTACACTAGAGTTGAACTAGTTTTACAAGCTAGTTCACATAATTTTACACTAGAGTCGAACTAGCTATACAAGCTAGTTCAGATAGTTTTAGACTAGAGTAGAACTAGCTCTATAATCTAGTAGAAATAATTTTACACTAGAGTTGAACTAGCTCTTCAAGCTAGTTCAAATAATTTTAGACTAGAGTTGAACTAGATCTATAACCTAGTTCAAATAATTTTACACTAGATTTGAACTATCTCTACAAGCTAGTTCAAATAATTTTACACTAGAGTTGAACTAGCTATACAAGCTCGTTCAAATAATTTTGCTCTAGAGTAGAACTAGCTCTATAACCTAGTACAAATAATTTTACACTACAGTTGAACTAGCTCTACAAGCTAGTTCAAATAATTTTGCACTAGATTTGAACTAGTTATAAAAGCTAGTTCAAATAATTTTACACTAGAGTTGAACTAGCTCTACAAGCTAGTTCAAATAATTTTACACTAGCGTTGAACTAGCTCTCAATAACCTAGTACAAATAGTTTTAGACTAGAGTTGAACTAGCTCTATAACCTACTAAGAGTAATTTTACACTAGAGTTGAACTATCTCTATAACCTAGCAAAAATAATTTTACAGTAGAGTTGAACAAGCTCTACAAGCTAGTTCAAATAATTTTACACTAGAGTTGACCTAGCTCTACATGCTAGTTCAAATAATTTTACAGTAGTATTGAACTAGCTCTACAAGAAAGTTCAAATAATTTTACACTAGAGTTTAACTAGATATAAAACATAGTTCAAATAATTTTACATTAGAGTTGAACTAGCACTACAAGCTAGTTCAAATAATTTTACACTAGAGTTGAACTAGCTATACAAGCTTGTAGAGTTGAACAAGCTCTACAAGCTAGTTCAAATAGTTTTACACTAGAGTTGAACTAGCTCTGCAAGCTTGTTCAAATAATTTTACACTGGAGTTGAACTAGATCTATAACCTAGTTCAAATAATTTTACACTAGAGTTGGACTAGCTCTACAAGCTAGTTCAAATAATTTTACACTAGAGTTGAACTAGCTATACTAGCTTGTAGAGTTGAACAAGCTCTACAAGCTAGTTCAAATAATTTTGCACTAGAGTAGAACTAGCTCTATAACCTAGTACAAATAATTTTACACTAGAGTTGAACTAGCTCTATTACCTAGTACAAATAATTTTACACTAGAGTTGAACTAGCTCTACAAGCTAGTTCAAATAATTTTACACTAGAGTTGAACTAGCTCTACAGGCTAGTTCAAGTAGTTGTAGACTAGTGTTGAACTATCTCTATAACCTAGTACAAGTAATTTTACACTAGAGTTGAACTATCTCTACAAGCTAGTTCAAATAATTTTGCACTAGAGTAGAATTAGCTCTATAACCTGTATAAATAATTTTACACTAGAGTTGAACTAGCTCTACAAGTTAGTTCAAATAATTTTACACTAGAGTTAAACTAGCTATACAAGCTAGTTCAAACAATTTTACACTAGAGTCAAACTAGCTCTATAACCTTGTACAAATAATTTTACACTATAGTTGAACTAGCACTTCAAGCTAGTTCAAATAATTTTAGACTAGAGTTGAACTAGATCTATAACCTAGTTCAAATAATTTTACACTAGAGTTGCACTAGCTATACAAGCTAGTTCAAATAATTTTACACTAGAGTTGAACTAGCTCTACAGGCTAGTTCAAATAATTTTCAACTAGTGTTGAACTAGCTCTACAAGCTAGTTCAAATAATTTTACACTAGAGTTGAACTAGCTCTACAGGCTAGTTCAAATAATTTTACACTAGTGTTGAACTAGCTCTACGAGCTAGTTTAAATAATTATACATTAGAGTTGAACTAGCTATACAACCTTGTAGACTTGAACAACCTCTACAAGCTAGTTCAAATAATTTTGCACTAGAGTAGAACTGGCTCTATAACCTAGTACAAATAATTTTACACTAGTGCTGAACTAGGTCTACAAGCTAGTTCAAATAACTTCACTCTAGATTTGAACTAGCTATACAAACTAGTTGAAATAATTTTACACTAGTGTAGAACTAGCTCTATAAGCTAGTACAAATAATTTTACACTAGAGTTGAACTAGCTCTACAAGCTAGTTTAAATAATTTTACACTAGAGTTGAACTAGCTCCACAGGCTACTTCAAATAATTTTACACTATTGTTGAACTAGCACTACAAGCTAGTTCAAATAATTTTACACTAGGGTTGAACTAGCTCTACAAGCTAGTTCAAATAATTTTGCACTAGAGTAGAACTAGCTCTATTACCTAGTAGAAATAATTTTACACTAGAGTTGAACTAGCTCTATAACCTAGTACAAATAATTTTACACTAGAGTTGAACTAGGTCTACAAGCTAGTTAAAATAATTTTACACAAGAGTTGACCCAGCTCTATAAACTTGTACAAATAGTTTTACACTAGAGTTGAACTAGCTCTACAAGCTAGTTCAAATAATTTTACACTAGAGTTTAACTAGCTCTACAGTGTAGTTCAAATAGTTTTACACTATAATTGAACTAGCTCTATAACCTAGTACAAATAATTTTACACTGGAGTTGAACTAGCTCTACAAGCTAGTTAAAATAATTTTACACTAGAGTTGAACTAGCTCTATAAGCTTGTTCAAATAATTTTACACTGTGGTTGAACTAGATCTATAACCTAGTTCTAATACTTTTACACTAGAGTTGAACTAACTCTACAAGTGTGACGCCCGCATAATTAGGCTACAGTAATCCCCCATTAATGACGACACGTCACCGCTATTACTATTGGTAATCCCGCGTTAGTTCAAAAACCAATTCAAATTCAAAATTGAATAAAAGGCAAACATCAAAATTTTCAAACTCTAAAACTAAAATGTTCGGGTTGTTCCCAATGATGCAGAAGTAACTACGGTGGAGGAACCACACTTTTATAAAATGTTTAAATACTCTTAGGTGATTTAACCGGTAGCAGGAACAAATGTTTAAATGGATTTATAATTAATAAAATGTTAAAATATTTCATCTAGGGGTTTAAACTTTGGTAACAGAGGTATAATTAGTAATACTGATTTTGGTACAACTTTTATGTTTTTATAAAACTCAGATAAGATGGGGCTATAAATAAAACAGTAAAGAAAAAGATAAATAAAAGAAAAGAAAAAAAACTACTAAACAAAAACAAAACAAAGACAAAGCCCCCCTGGCCAACCGGCCCAGCTGTTAGCCAGTCCGGCCCAACCGGCCTCGCCCACTCCCCTCATCCTCTGGACCCCGTGACCCTAACCCCACCCAGATCGCACACTCTCCCCCCTCCCCCCACGTCGCCCGCTCCAGCCCTTGATCTGGATCGAGATCGAGGGCTCGACCCCTGAGCCACCCGATGCCGCTCGTCGTCTCCAGTGCCGCCGCGGCCACCTCGCCCTCGATGGAACGCGTCCTCGCCGGCCTGCCTCCTCCGCCATCGCCGGCCTGCATCCTCCTCGCCGCACTGTCCCCGTCTCTCCAACTCGACCCCCGCTGCCCTCGTCCCTACGAATCGCGGTGAGGCCCCGCCTCCCTCCGCTTTCCCCCGCTCACCGCACTCACCTTCCCCTGCCCGCGATGGCCGACGCCCAGCGCACCCTTGCACGCGCCCGGGCGCGCGAGCCCGAGTCCCTGCAACTCTGTGCTTCCCGCGGTCGGGCCGCGCCCTGGCCGCGCGCCGTCCCGCCCGGCGTGCCACCCGCGTGGGCGCACCCGAGCCCCGCCTTGCACTACCGCGACGCTGCTCACCGCTCCCAACCGCCCCGACGAGCTCCGTCGCGTCGCGCCCCGCCGAGTCGCTCGCGCCATATCCCGCCTCACCACGCGCGCTCGCACCTGGATCCACTGGCCTCTCCGGCCGTCGACGCACGCTCGCGGCCGCCGCCGACCCGCACCGTCCCGCTGCCTCCCTCTTCTACCATGGCCCCCGCCCCAACTACTCCGCCCGTGGCCGTTCCCCACTGCCGCCTCCTGCCCGGCGCACCTCGCCGCAGCCGCCGGCGCCCGGCGCCTCCACTGCCTTCGGCAAGTGCCCAAACGGGCTGACGCCCACAGCGCCCGGTCGCCCGATGCCCGCTGCCCGCTCACCCGCTAAGGCTTCCCTAGAGCCACTGACCAGGGGGCCCCACACCCCAGAACGAATTTAAAAAAAAAGATAAAAAAATTAATGAATAAAAAAATAAAAAGATAAATAATTAATTCATTAATAAGTTAATTGATCCTAATTAACTAATCTAATTAACTAGTTAGTTTAATTAAACAGTAATTAGATTAGTTAAACCCTAATTAGACTAAACAGTCAATGACGAACGGGGCCCACATGTTAGGTTGACCAGGTCAACTGCTGACGTCATGCTGAATCAGCAAACACTGTTCTGGATAATGTTGATTTAAATAATTAAATAAATCCTAAAATTGATTTAAATCTTTTAAAATTAATATAAAATAAACCGTAGCTCGGATGGAAAAACTTTGTACATGAAAGTTGCTCAGAACGACGAATCCGGATACGCAACCCGTTCGTCCACCATGCATCCCTAGCATAGCGAACACCCAACTTTCCCCCTCTGACCCATCTGTCCGAAAACGTGAAACACCGGGAATACTTTCTCGGATGTTTCCCCCCTTCACCGGTACCACCTCGTACCGCGTTAGGGTACACCTAGCATCACGCTTTGTCATTTCATGCATCGTCTTGCATTTGTTTGCATTATATTTATTGTTTCTTCCCCCTCTTCTCTCGCTAGACACTGAGACCGACACCGCTGCTACCGAGTTCGACTACGGTGTTGACGACCACTCTCTCTTGCCAGAGCAACCAGGCAAGCCCCCCCCTTTGATCACCAGATATCGCCTACTCTTCTCTATACTGCATGCATTAGAGTAGTGTAGCATGTTACTGCTTTCCGTTATTCCTATCCTGATGCATAGCATGTCCTTGCTACTAGTGTTGTTACCATTACCTGCTATCCTACTGCTTAGTATAGGATGCTAGTGTTCCATCAGTGGCCCTACACTCTTGTCTGTCTGTCATGCTATACTACTGGGCCGTGATCACTTCGGGAGGTGATCACGGGCATATACTATATACTTTACACAGTTACATTACCTGTGGTACTGTTCAGAGTTGGGGGCTGAAGGGGCAGGTGGCTCCATCCCGGTAGAGGTGGGCCTGGGTTCCGGACGGCCCCCGACTGTTACTTTGTGGCAGAGCGACAGGGCAGGTTGAGACCACCTAGGAGAGAGGTGGGCCTGGCCCTGGTCGGTGTTCGCGGATACTTAACACATTTAACGAGATCTTGGTATTTGATCTGAGTCTAGCTACTGGCCTATACGCATTAACCACCTACGCGGGGACAGTTATGGGCACTCGACGTCGTGGTATCAGCTGAAGCCTTCGTGACGTCAGCGACTGAGTGGCGCGCGCCGGATTGGACCGTAAGCCTGCTCTTGTATTAAGGGGGCTAGTTCTGCTTCCGGCCACGTACGCAACATGCAGGTGTGCAATGGGCGATGGGCCCAGACCCCTGCGCCATAGGATTTAGACCGGCGTGCTGACCTCTCTGTTGTGCCTAGGTAGGGCTGCGACGTGTTGATCTTCCGAGGCCGGGCATGACCCAGGAAAGTGTGTCCGGCCAAATGGGATCGAGCGTGTTGGGATATGTGGTGCACCCCTGCAGGGAAGTTAATCTATTCGAATAGCCGTGATCTTCGGTAACAGGATGACTTGTCGTTGTACCTTGACCTTATGACAACTAGAACCGGATACTTAATAAAACACACCCTTCCAAGTGCCAGATACAACCGGTGATCGCTCTCTCACAGGGCGACGAGGGGAGGATCATCGGTTAGGATTATGCTATGTGATGATACTTGGAGAACTTCAGTCTACTCTCTTCTACATGGTGCAAGACGGAGGCTGCCAGAAGCGTAGTCTTCGAAAGGACTAGCTATCCCCCCCTTATCCCGGCTTTCTGCAGTTCAGTCCACATATAATAGCCTTATTCCAGTTGATACCAATGCATACATATGTAGTGTAGCTCCTTGCTTGCGAGTACTTTGGATGAGTACTCACGGTTGCTTTCTCCTTCTTTTCCCCCTATCCCTTCTACCTGGTTGTCGCAATCAGATGTTGGAGCCCAGGAGCCAGACGCGACCATCGACGACGACTACTACTACTCGGGAGGTGCCTACTACTACGTGCAGCCCACTGACGGCGACCAGGAGTAGTTTAGGAGGATCCCGGGCAGGAGGCCTGCGCCTCTTTCGATCGGTATCCCAGTTTGTGCTAGCCTTCTTAAGGCAAACTTGTTTAACTTATGTCTGTACTCAGATATTGTTGCTTCCACTAACTCGTCTATGATCGAGCTCTTGTATTCGAGCCCTCGAGGCCCCTGGCTTGTAATATGATGCTTGTATGACTTATTTTTATTTGTAGAGTTGTGTTGTGATATCTTCCCGTGAGTCCCTGATCTTGATCGTACACGTTTGCGTGTATGATTAGTGTATGATTAAATCGGGGGCGTCACAAGTTGGTATCAGAGCCGACTGCCTATAGGAATCCCCCTTCCACACTCTTTGGCCGAAGTTGAGTCTAGTCATTGCAAAACTTTTACTAACATGGCTGTGCGGCTTACGGGCCCACATCGCCATTGGGTGGTAGTAGGATCTTTTATGCCTTGACCTATACTCTGGGACTCTGACATCTCTTCTATTCGGGTTAAATGAATTTACTAAAACTCTAACATTAGGTTCTCGTAATTACTTTCTCTCGGAGAGCCTCTTTAGTGCAGATGATCGCTGGCTGCACCAGAATATTTTGAAGATACTTTCCGATGTTTCCCCAAGACCCTTGTGCCGTTCGTCATTGCACTTCCATACCACCGATAAATCCCTATGGAAGGCTACATACACTTGTCGTCCATAACTTCATTTCCAGTTGTTATTACAATATACACTGAAATACTTCGGATATTCCAAGGATCCTTTGTGTCTACTGTCTTGCGGCTCCTTTTCCTCATGAATACATGTATGAATAATTCCTCGCATTTGCCGAGGATTTGTTCATCTCCAGTTGTTCAGGTATTTCGCGAAATTCTTCAAAATGCCATTCGATCTTCCGAAATCCTCAGTAGCCTATTGATCTTGATCTTCTTTACCTGCTTGTATAATGGTTAATTCCATATGTCAAGCAATATTCGTTAAAATCCTTGTGATGAACATTCTGACCATATTGATTCAGCATGTGTGCGAATGCACGCAATCATCAGTTGATCCTTATAAATTATCTTTTCGGCTCGGATGTCTTCCCAAACATGAGCTGGTTTCGACCATTCAAATAGTTGTTGATTGTACCCCTAAAGCAACTCAACTTATCCAACCCTAATCAGAGTGTTGCTTCTGATCCCTTGATTTAAAAATCATAATTCCGTTGCATTTGAGCTTAAATTAGTCAGTTGTTTCTATGGTCTAATCTTCTTACCTTTTTCTTCCTCTGGTTGAGTATCGATGCTCACATTAGATCCCTTGTGGACCACCAGATCCTTTGTTGGATTTTATTCGATACCGTCCTTCATATTCATTAAACATTGTGAGCTTTTCTTCGGATACATAATGCCTTTGGTAAATTGTATCCTCTGGTTGTGAACCATGCTCTAATTTCGAACTTGTATTATTTACTCCGAAGTTTGTGGTATATGTTCCTAAGATGCCCTGATGGGTTGAACCTATGCCTTCCCTAATCCGTGTGAACCCGAAAGATTTCGCGGGTCATACTTATCTGGTATTGCACTAGGTAAAACTTTCAACAACTAATGTCATTTTCAAAAAGCGAGAAGTGAATGGAAGGTTATACATTGAAGAAGTGGGAGTCGACCTTGAACCTTGTGTTCATGCCCATGGAAACAATGTAGATCTTATCATTGAAGCTTCTCTTACATTAACTATCCCCTTGGTATAAGTTCATCTCATATCTGGGATCTGGCCTTTTGCAATCGTGGTTCCGACCATGTTCTCCTTTAAATACCATTTCGTGTGCAAGTTTAAGCGCTTGTCTTCTATAGAGAAATACCCCAGTCCAACCTCTACTTTGATCTGTCATCGAGTATTACCCCCTCTGGTATCTCGAGATTATCACGGAACTGCATAACTTCTTATTAGTCCTTCTTCAAGTATTATTTGACTTTCGCTGCGCCATCATTTGACTTGATGTCATCGCCGACCGATTACATCTTCATGAAATCTCTCAACAATTGTATCGTGATCATCATCAATCTTATGAGCTCTTCTAGGATATCAATCGAATTCATGATGAGAAATACCATCCTTGCCCCTCGATGAATTGTGTTATCATCAACAACTTTATTGCCTTCCCTCCAACACAAACTTGTTCGTGTTCTGTGTTATACCTTGAGTTCCTTGCTATCCAACATTTTGTCTTTTTACCTTGGAGTATTACCATCTTTTATATCAAGGATGTCGTGCTTAGCACACCCGGCCAGAGGCCCTATGGTTATAGATTCCTTTTCAGCAAGGTTATCCATTCTTCCATGAGGAAATTGTAAGACTTATTCTACAAGTTATTCCTGATGGATCCTTTGTGTTTCCAAAGTCTGACCTTTGCTTGAAGACCATGTCCATGATATCTCGAAGCATATATATGGTACTCCTATTTTCAACAAGAACATTTAAAGCCTAATGTTAAATGTTTCCTGCTCAATTATCCAAACACCATTGTATGGGTAATGTCTTTAAAGTTCTCTCCCCTTTCCTAAATGGTTTTCTACCTTCTATCCTGTCATGGATATCATCTGCTTGTCCTTGGGAAGGATATACCCTTGAAATATGTGTTTAAACACATGTTCTTTTCCATTGTTATGTTAATCTGATGATCACATTTTCCTTTCCATTGTTCTGTTTAACCTTCTTGGGGTTTATATGATCTAAGCACTAATATGTCACTGCTTTTATAAGTACCTCAGTGTACAACTGTGTCAGTAAGACCTTGTTAATATTGTTGTTGACATTCTGGTAACCACCGATGGATGAGAACTTTGCCTATTGGCCCGCCTCGTTCAACGAGCAGGAAGATAGTTCTCTTCGCCCCTCGCCCTTGGTACCGACGCTGTTGCCGACATAACTGACATGTTATTCTCCGACATGCCTTGATATCATGACCGTGCAAGTTGTCAACATCCTTCCTACTTTTAACCCACAAGGTGGGCCCATAACCCACAGTCCCACGAGATCGAAACCTGACTCTCCTGTACACCCCCTGTTTCCAAAGTTATTCCTCATGGTTGGCTTCGTATGTAATTCACGAGCCACCTTCCAAGAGATCATCAATTGTATGAAACACAATACTTATTCTCGTGCCCTGAAACCCTTTCACCTTCTAATTGGGCATCGAACGAATGCCTATCCGCTTGATACTTCTTACTATACCCTCTTGCTTGGCTCTCGATGTGTTTCATTTGACCAACTCGAGAGATACCCCTGTGTTCATTCATGGGTAACCCCAAATGGTTAACCCTTATAGCATTCAATCATTGTCGAACTGCCCCTTACCTATTCATAAGTACGAGACCGGCCCCGAAGAAAGGATGCGACTTCATCAAGATGACCTGAAGTAGAGAAATGGAGACATCAACATAAAGGATCAACCGCTTCGGGAAGTACAACAAAGACCGAGAAGACCCATTGGAATTGCGCAACCTAGTCTTTCCCCCTTACTCCCCTCCTAAATCTCGGGACGAGATTTCCTGTAGTGGAGGAGAATTGTGACGCCCGGATAATTAGGCTACAATAATCCCCCGTTAATGACGCCACGTCACCGCAGTTACTCTTGGTAATCCCGCGTTAGTTCAAAAACCAATTCAAATTCAAAATTGAATAAAAGGCAAACATCAAAATTTTCAAACTTTAAAACTAAAATGTTCGGGTTGTTTCCAATGATGCAGAAGTAACTACGGTGGAGGAACCACACTTTTATAAAATGTTTAAATACTCTTAGGTGATTTAAACGGTAGCAGGAACAAATGTTTAAATGGATTTATAATTAATAAAATGTTAAAATATTTCATCTAGGGGTTTAAACTTTGGTAACAGAGGTATAATTAGTAATACTGATTTTGGTACAACTTTTATGTTTTTATAAAACTCAGATAAGATGGGGCTATAAATAAAACAGTAAAGAAAAAAATAAATAAAAGAAAAGAAAAAACTACTAAACAAAAACAAAACAAAGACAAAGCCCCCCTGGCCAACCGGCCCAGCTGTTAGCCAGTCCGGCCCAACCGGCCTCGCCCACTCCCCTCATCCTCTGGACCCCGTGACCCTAACCCCACCCAGACCGCACACTCTCCCCCCCCCCCCACGTCGCCCACTCCCCCCCTCGATCTGGATCGAGATCGAGGGCTCGACCCCTGAGCCACCCAACGCCGCTCGTCGTCTCCAGCACCGCCGCGGCCACCTCGCCCTCGACGGAACGCGTCCTCGCCGGCCTGCCTCCTCCGCCATCGCCGGCCTGCATCCTCTTCGCCGCACCGTCCCCGTCTCTCCAACTCGACCCCCGCTGCCCCCGTCCCTATGAATCGCGGTGAGGCCCCGCCTCCCTCCGCTTTCCCCCGCTCACCGCACTCACCTTCCCCTGTCCGCGATGGCCGGCGCCCCGCGCACCCTTGCACGCGCCCGGGCGCGCGAACCCGAGTCCCTGCAACTCTGTGCTTCCCGCGGTCGGGCCGCACCCTGGCCGCGCGCCGCCCCACCCGGCGTGCCACCCGCGCGGGTGCGCCCGAGCCCCGCCTTGCACTGCCGCGACGCTTCTCGCCGCTCCCAACCGCCCCGACGAGCTCCGCCGCGTCGCGCCCCGCCGAGTCGCTCGCGCCATATCCCGCCTCACCACGCGCGCTCGCACCTGGATCCACTGGCCTCTCCGGCCGTCGACGCACGCTCGCGGCCGCCACCGACCCGCACCGTCCTGCTGCCTCCCTGTTCTACCATGGCCCCCGCCCCAACTACTCCGCCCGTGGCCGTTCCCCACTGCCGCCTCCTGCCCGGCGCACCTCGCCGCAGCCGCCGGCGCCTCCACTGCCTTGGGCAAGCGCCCAAACGGGCTGACGCCCACAGCGCCCGGTCGCCCAATGCTCGCTGCCCGCTCACCCGCTAAGGCTTCCATAGAGCCACTGACCAGGGGGCCCCACACCCAGGACGAATTTAAAAAAAGATTAAAAAATTCATTAATTAAAAAATTCATTAATAAGTTAATTCATCCTAATTAACTAGTTAGTTTAATTAAACAGTAATTAGATTAGTTAAACCCTAATTAGACTAAATCGTCAATGACAAACGGGACCCACATGTTAGTTTGACCAGGTCAACTGCTGACGTCATGCTGACGTCAGCAAACACTGTTCTGGATAATGTTGATTTAAATAATTAAATAAATCCTAAAATTGATTTAAATCTTTTAAAATTAATTTAAAATAAACCGTAGCTCGGATGGAAAAACTTTGTACATGAAAGTTGCTCAGAACGGCGAGACGAATCCGGATACGCAACCCGTTCGTCCGCCACGCATCCCTAGCATAGCGAGCACCCAACTTTCCCCCTCCGACCCATCTGTTCGAAAACACGAAACACCGAGAATACTTTCTCGGATGTTTCCCCCCTTCACCGGTACCACCTCGTACCGCGTTTGGGTACACCTAGCATCACGCTTTGTCATGTCATGCATCGTCTTGCATTTGTTTGCATTATATTTATTGTTTCTTCCCCCTCTTCTCTCGCTAGACACCGAGATCGACGCCGCTGCTACCCAGTTCGACTATGGTGTTGACGACCACTCTCTCTTGCCAGAGCAACCAGGCAAGCCCCCCCCCCCTTTGATCACCAGATATCGCCTACTCTTCTCTATACTGCTTGCATTAGAGTAGTGTAGCATGTTACTGCTTTCCGTTATTCCTATCCTGATGCATAGCATGTCCTTGCTACTAGTGTTGTTACCATTACCTGCTATCCTACTGCTTAGTATAGGATGCTAGTGTTCCATCAGTGGCCCTACACTCTTGTCCGTCTGCCATGCTATACTACTGGGCCGTGATCACTTTGGGAGGTGATCACGGGCATATACTATATACTTTACACAGTTACATTACCTGTGGTACTGTTCGGAGTTGGGGGCTGAAGGGGCAAGTGGCTCCATCCCGGTAGAGGTGGGCCTGGGTTCCCGACGGCCCCCGACTGTTACTTTGTGGCGGAGTGACAGGGCAGGTTGAGACCACCTAGGAGAGAGGTGGGCCTGGCCCTGGTCGGTGTTCGCGGATACTTAACACATTTAACGAGATCTTGGTATTTGATCTGAGTCTGGCTACTGGCCTGTACGCACTAACCATCTACGCGGGGACAGTTATGGGCACTCGATGTCGTGGTATCAGCCGAAGCCTTCATGATGTCAGCGACTGAGTGGCCCGCGCCGGATTGGACCTTAAGCCTGCTCTTGTGTTAAGGGGGCTAGTTTTGCTTCCGGTCGCGTACGCAACGTGCAGGTGTGCAATGGGTGATGGGCCTAGACCCCTGCTCCATAGGATTTAGACCGGCGTGCTGACCTCTCTGTTGTGCCTAGGTAGGGCTGCGACGTGTTGATCTTCCGAGGCCGGGCATGACCCAGGAAAGTGTGTCCGACCAAATGGGATCGAGCGTGTTGGGATATGTGGTGCACTCCTGCAGGGAAGTTAATCTATTCGAATAGTCGTGATCTTCGGTAACAGGATGACTTGGAGTTGTACCTTGACCTTATGACAACTAGAACTGGATACTTAATAAAACACACCCTTCCAAGTGCCAGATACAACCGGTGATTACTCTCTCACAGGGCGACGAGGGGAGGATCATCAGTTAGGATTATGCTATGTGATGGTACTTGGAGGACTTTAGTCTACTCTCTTCTACATGCTGCAAGACGGAGGCTGCCAGAAGCGTAGTCTTCGAAAGGACTAGCTATCCCCCCTTATCCCGGCTTTCTGCGGTTCAGTCCACATATAATAGCCTTATTCCAGTTGATACCAATGCATACATATGTAGTGTAGCTCCTTGCTTGCAAGTACTTTGGATGAGTACTCACGGTTGCTTTCTCCTTCTTTTCCCCCTATCCCTTCTACCTGGTTGTCGCAATCAGATGTTGGAGCCCAGGAGCCAGACGCCACCGTCGACGACGACTGCTACTACTCGGGAGGTGCTACTACTACGTGCAGCCTGCTGATGGCGACCATGAGTAGTTTAGGAGGATCCCAAGAAGGAGGCCTGCGCCTCTTTCGATCTATATCCCAGTTTGTGCTAGCCTTCTTAAGGCAAACTTGTTTAACTTATGTCTGTACTCAGATATTATTGCTTCCGCTGACTTGTCTATGATCGAGCTCTTGTATTCGAGCCCTTGAGGCCCCTGGCTTGTAATATGATGCTTGTATGACTTATTTTTATTTGTAGAGTTGTGTTGTGATATCTTCCCGTGAGTCCCTAATCTTGATCGTACACGTTTGCGCGTATGATTAGTGTACAATTAAATCGGGGGCATCACAACAAGCTAGTTCAAATAATTTTACACTAGAGTTGAACTAGCTCTATAACCTAGTTCAAATAATTTTACACTAGAGTTGAACTAGCTCTACTGGCTAGTTCTGATAGTTTTAGACTAGAGTTGAACTAGCTCTATAACCTAGTACAAGTAATTTTACGATAGAGTTGAACTATCTCTATAACCTAGTAAAAATAATTTTACACTAGAGTTGAACAAGCTCTCGACCTAGTTCAAATATTTTTACATTAGAGTTGAACTAGCTCTACATGCTAGTTCAAATAATTTTACACTAGTGTTGAACTAGCTCTACAAGCAAGTTCAAATAATTTTACACTAGAGTTGAACTATATCTAGAACCTAGTTCAAATAATTTTACAATAGAGTTTAAAAAGCTCTACAAGCTAGTTCAAATAATTTTACACTAGAGTTGAACTAGCTATACAAGCTTGTAGAGTTGAACAAGCTCTACAAACTAGTTCAAATAATTTTGCACTAGAGTAAAACTGGCTCTATAACTTAGTACAAATAATTTTACACTAGTGTTGAACTAGATCTACAACCTAGTTCAAATAATTTTACACTAGAGTTGAACTAGCTGTACAAGCTAGTTCTAATAATTTTACACTAGAGTTGAACTAGCTACAAGCTTGTAGAGTTGAACAAGGGGTTTTGCCGGTTTACTAGGGGACTAATGGTATGAGATAGATTATTTTTACAAGGGTAAACCGACTACATGGTAAAGAGGATACAGACCCAAGGTAAAATGACTAAGTAAGGAGAAACAGATTCTGCAAGAGGGCAAGGAAGTTTTGGATCTACTGAAGAAAGGAAAGCAAAAATATTTTGACCTGATAAGGGTTGGACCCACAGCAGTTCGTAATGCTTCAGATCGGTTTTTGCGTACAAAAGGATTGTTCTGGTAGTGGAAAGTAAGCTATTTACGCGCAATATATCAAGCGTAAAGTTTTTAAATCCATACATGAGGAGGAACAGAGCCGTACTGGAGCTCCGATGAACTTTGATAAACTATGAAGAACGAATGAACCTTCAACAGATCTACAAAAGGGAAAGGGAAAGAACTCACACAGGAGGAAGCAGCGGAGGATCGCCGCATTTCTCTGGTATGATCAGGTCGATGCAGCAGCCATTGTTGAAGTAGAGGGGAAGCTCGGTGACGGCGGTGGCGCTCAGGGGAAGAGATGTCGCGAGGAGGAGGAAGAAGTGAAGGAGACGAAGGGGGAAAAGGAGAAGGACCTATGGTCCTATTTATAAGGCGAAGCGATAAAGCGACAAGTGCAGGAATCGAGGAGCTCAAAAATGGATAGTTAATAATGGTGTCGCCTCGATGATTGGATATGCATTACTGAAGGTAATCTTCGGCTTCAACGAATAGATGACGTCAGGGTGGTTTATCACGATCCTGGAGTATGACGTCACGGCGGTTTACAAGATCAAGGTGAAGATGCAAAGGAGGAGTTTTTCTAAGTGTTGAAGATTGACATGAACAAGTTCAAACCAATCTGGAGCCTAATGTTGGGGATATTACTACTGGGCGTAAATCGGCCAGGAGTAGCCGGATTAACTTTCTGAAGATTAGAAGCCCATGAAGACGTAAGAATGATGGCGCTTTATGAAGGCCCAAGGCCCAAAGGCGAGTTAAGGCCTGTAGATGTAAACCAACCTTATTATGTAACTTGCATTGTAAGATAGGAAGTATAGAGACCAAACCGGACACGTTTATGATCCGGCTTCGGGACTCTATAAACCGGCGGGCGTCAACCTATGTATATAAAGGGATGACCCGACGGCGGTTTAGGGACAACGGACAACAACTCGAGGGCCAATCAAAGCGGATTCGCTCCCTGGTCATCGAAACCCTAGCAATACCAATCACAACTAGACGTAGGGTTTTACCTTCATCGAAGGGAGCGAACTAGTATAAACTCCCCATGTCACTTGTCCGGTTTAACCCCTCTAAGCCAACCTGTTGCAATGGCTCCACGACTAAGTCCTTTCACGAGGACATCTACCGTGACAAACCCACGACACCGCTCGTTTTTCTTCTTTTGAATGTTGGTCTTAACTTCGCCTCATTCCCTTTCTCGGTATCCAGATCCTTCCTCGACGGACCGGGAGGATGTGGACACCATCATCGAGGAGGTTGCCAGGGATGCCGCGGTCGAGGCCGACAAGATCTTCGCTGAGGAAGCCGCCAAGGGCGCTGCTGAGGACGCTGCCAATGGGCTTGCCAGGGAGACCGGCTAGGCCGCTGCCGAGGAGGCCGGCGAGGGGCCTGCCGGGGAGGTCGGCAAGGCCGCTGCCGAGGAGGAGGTGGTTGACGACCATCCTTCCTCCTTCGCTGCCTCTGGCTCGGGCAAGTACCAGAAGGTGAGCGACGACCTGCTCGTCCACCTCCCATGGACGGCAAGCACCAGAGCACCCACGGAGGGGGAGGTGTTCGACGACGAGGTGCTTGCCGCCGCCGGGCTTGAGGTCGTTGACGAAACGAGTGCTGGTGGCAGCGGTTCCTAGGAAGAGCGGCACCTCGAGGGCATGAGCGCCAACTTCCATAAGCTCCAGGCGCTTCACCGTGCCCGCCTGGGCAAGGCAAAGTCCAGGATGGCGGCGGTGGATAAGGCAGAGGCGGACCTCGAGGGGCCTATCGCTGAGACGCGGGCTTGGTTCTGCCAGGCCTGTGAGGAACTGAAGACCGCCCAGGATTTGCTGGGCGAGCGCAAGCTGGAGCTTGTCATGAAGCAGGCCGATATCGAGGAGGCCCAGGAGGCAGGGAGACAACAGGCCACGCTGAACTCCCAGGACGACCTTGCCGCTCGCGAGGAGAAACTCGCCGCGACACTCCGTGGCAAGGACGAAGAGGTCAAGAAGCTTGTCGTGCAGCAGACCTAGGAACTGGAGCAGAGGCACGAGGAAGCACTCAATGCTCAGGCATAGGTCCATGTCAGCAAGGTGAACGAGCTGGAGGTGGAGCGGGACGGGCTGAAGAAGCAGATCCTAGAGGTGACGAGGGAGAGGGATGCGGCCAAAGACGCTTTGGCTAAGGCGCAGGCCACAGTCCTCGGCAAGGCCGAGCTACTCTCCAAGGCCAACGACTCCATCCAAGACCTGAAGCTGAAGGTGGAGGGTCTACAAGCTTGTTCAAATAATTTTATACTCGAGTTAAACTAGATCTATAACCAAGTTCAAATAATTTTACACTAGAGTTGAACTAGCTCTACAGGCTAGTTCAAATAATTTTACGCTAGTGTTGAACTAGCTCTACAAACTAGTTCAAATAATTTTACACTAGCATTGAACTAGCACTCAATAACCTAGTACAAATAATTTCGCACTAGAGTTGAACTAGCTGTACAAGCAAGTTCAAATAATTTTACAATAGAGTTGAACTAGCTCTATGACCTAGTACACATAATTTCACACCAGATTTGAACTAGCTCTACAAGCTAGTTCAAATAATTTTACACTAGAGTTGAACTAGCTCTATAACATACAACAAATAATTTTACACTAGAGTTGAACTAGGTCTACAAGCTTGTTCAAATAATTTTATACCGGAGTTGAACTAGATCTATAACCTAGTTCAAATAATTTTACACTAGAGTTGAACTAACTCTACAAGCTAGTTCAAATAATTTTACACTATTGTTGAAATAGCTCTGCAAGCTAGTTTAAATAATTTTACGCTAGTGTTGAACTAGCTCTCAATAACCTAGTACAAATAATATTTCACTAGAGTTGAACTAGCTCTACAAGCTAGTTCAAATAATTTTACACTAGAGTAGAACTAGCTCTATAACCTAGTACACATAATTTGACACTAGATTTGAACTTGCTCTACAAGCTAGTTCAAATAATTTTACACTAGAGTTGAACTAGCTCTACAGGCTAGTACAAATAGTTCTAGACTAGAGTTGAACTAGCTCTATAAACTACTACAAGTAATTTTACACTAGAGTTGAACTATCTCTATAACCTAGTAAAAATAATTTTACACTAGAGTTGAACAAGCTCTACAAGCTAGTTCAAATAATTTTGCACTAGAGTAGAACTAGCTCCATAACCTAGCAGAAATAATTTTACACTAGTGTTGAACTAGCTCTACAAGCTAGTTCAAATAATTTTACACTAGCGTTGAACTAGCACTCAATAACCTAGTTCAAATAATTTCGCATTAGAGGGTAACCAGCTCTAGAAGCAAGTTCAAATAATTTT
Organism: Triticum monococcum; assembly: GCA_034509565.1. Lineage (NCBI taxonomy): Eukaryota > Viridiplantae > Streptophyta > Magnoliopsida > Poales > Poaceae > Triticum > Triticum monococcum. Next base: position 447,026,284 of record CM067845.1, read on the forward strand.
ACAATAGAGTTGAACTAACTCTATGACCTAGTACACATAATATCACACCAGATTTGAACTAGCTCTACAAGCTAGTTCAAATAATTTTACACTAGAGTTGAACTAGCTCTATAACATATTACAAATAATTTTACACTAGAGTTGAACTAGGTCTACAAACTTGTTCACATAATTTTATACTGGAGTTGAACTAGATCTATAACCTAGTTCAAATAATTTAACACTAGATTTGAACTAACTCTACAAGCTAGTTCAAATAATTTTACACTATTGTTGAACTAGCCCTACAAGCTAGTTGAAATATTTTTACACTAGGGTTAAACTAGCTATCAATAACCTAGTACAAATAATATTTCACTAGAGTTGAACTAGCTCTACAAGCTAGTTCAAATAATTTTACACTAGAGTTGAACGAGCTCTATAACCTAGTATACATAATTTGACACTAGATTTGAACTTGCTCTACAAGCTAGTTCAAATAATTTTACACTAGAGTTGAACTAGCTCTACAAGCTAGTTCAAATAATTTTGCAGGAGAGTAGAACTAGCTCTATAACCTAGTACAAATAATTTTACACTAGAGTAGAACTAGCTCTATAACCTAGTACAAATAATTTTACATTAGAGTTGAACAAGCTCTACCAGCTAGTTCAAATAATTTCACAAATAGAGTTGACCTAACTTTATAACCTAGAACAAATAGTTTTACACTAGAGTTGAACTAGCTCTACAAGCTAGTTCAAATAATTTTACACTAGCATTGAACTAGCTCTACAGTCTAGTTCAAATAGTTTTACACTATAGTTGAACTAGCTCTATAACCTAGTACAGATAACTTTACACTAGAGTTTAACTAGCTCTACAAGCTAGTTCAAATAATTTTACACTAGAGTTAAAATAGCTCTGCAAACTTGTTCAAATAATTTTACAATGGAGTTGAACTAGATCTATAACCTAGTTCAAATAATTTTACACAAGAGTTCAACTAGCTCTACAAGCTTGTTCAAATAATTTTACACTAGAGTTGAACTAGCTATACAAGCTTGTAGAGTTGAACTAGCTCTACAAGCTAGTTCAAATAATTTTGCACTAGAGTGGAACTAGCTCTATAACCTAGTACAAATGATTTTACACTAGAGTTGAACTAGCTCTGTAACCTAGTACAAATAATTTTACACTAGAGTTGTTATAGCTCTTCAAGCTAGTTCAAATAATTTTACACTAGAGTTGAACTAGCTCTACAGGCTAGTACAAATAGTTTGAGACTAGAGTTGAACTAGCTCTATAACCTACTACAAGTAATTTTACACTAGAGGTGAACTATCTATATAACCTAGTAAAAATAATTTCACACTAGAGTTGAACAAGCTCTACAAGCTAGTTCAAATAATTTTGCACTAGAGTAGAACTAGCTCCATAACCTAGTACAAATAATTTTACGCTAGTGTTGAACTAGCTCTACAAGCTAGTCCAAATAATTTTACACTAGCGTTGAACTAGCACTCACTAACCTAGTTCAAATAATTTCGCATTAGAGTTGAACTAGCTCTACAAGCAAGTTCAAATAATTTTACAATAGAGTTGAACTAGCTCTACGACCTAGTACACATAATTTCACACCAGATTTGAACTAGCTCTACAAGCTAGTTCAAATAATTTTGCACTAGAGTTGAACTAGCTCTAGAACGTACTACAAATAATTTCACACTAGAGTTCAACTAGGTCTACAAGCTTGTTCAAATAATTTTATACTGAGTTGAACTAGATCTATAACCTAGTTCAAATAATTTTACACTAGAGTTGAACTAACTCTACAAGCTAGTTCAAATAATTTTACACTATTGTTGAACTAGCTCTACAAGCTAGTTCAAATAATTTTACACTATCATTGAACTAGCTCTCAATAACCTTGTACAAATAATATTTCACTAGAGTTGAACTAGCTCTACAAGCTAGTTCAAATAATTCTACACTAGAGTTGAACTAGCTCTATGTGACGCCCCCAATTTGACCGTACACTAATCATACACGCAAACGTCTACGATCAAGATCAAGGACTCACGGAAAGATACCACAACACAACTCTACAAATAAAATAAGTCATACAAGCATCATATTACTAGCCAGGGGCCTCGAGGGCTCGAATACAAGAGCTCGATCATAGACGAGTCAGCGGAAGCAACAATATCTGAGTACAGATATAATTTAAACAAGTTTGCCTTAAGAAGGCTAGCACAAACTAGGATACAGATCGAAAGAGGCGTAGGTATCCTTCCTGGGATCCTCCTAAACTACTCCTGGTCGCCGTCAGCGGGCTGCACGTAGTAGTAGGCACCTCCCCAGTAGTAGTAGTCGTCGTCGACGGTGGCGTCTAGCTCCTGGGCTCCAATGTCTGGTCGCAGCAATCGGGTATAGAAAGGGGGAAAAGAGGGAGCAAAGCAACCGTGAGTACTCATCCAAAATACTCGCAAGCAAGGAGCTACACTACAAATGTATGCATTGGTATCAAATGGAAAAGGAGTATCATATGTGGACTGAACTGCAGAATGCCGGAATAAGAGGGGGATAGCTAGTCCTTTCGAAGACTACGCTTCTGGTAACCTCCATCTTGCAGCAGGAGAAGAGAGTAGATGGTAAGTTCACCAAGTATCATCGCATAGCATAATCCTAACCGATGATCCTCCCCTCGTCGCCCTGTGAGAGAGCGACCACCGGTTGTATCTGGCACTTGGAAGGGTGTGTTTTATTAAGTATCCGGTTCTAGTTGTCATAAGATCAAGGTACAACTCCAAGTCGTCCTGTTACCAAAGATCACGGCTATTCAAATAGATTAACTTCCCTGCAGGGGTGCACCACATAACCCAACATGCTCGATCCCATTTGGCCGGACACACTTTTCTGGGTCATGCCCGGCCTCGGAAGATCAACACATCGCAGCCCTACCTAGGCACATCAGAGAGGTCAGCACGTCGGTCTAAATCCTATGGCGCAGGGGTCTGGGGCCATCGCCCATTGCACACCTGCACGTTGCTAGGGCGGCCGGAAGCAGAACTAGCCCCCTTAATGCAAGAGAAGGCTTACGTTCCAATCCGGCGCGCGCCGCTCAGTCGCTGACGTCAGGAAGGCTTTGGCTGATACCACGACGTCGAGTGCCCATAACTGTCCCCGCGTAGATGGTTAGTGCGTATAGGCCAGTAGCCAGACTCAGATCAAATACCAAGATCTCGTTAAGCGTGTTATTCTGAAATAACCACGGACGCCGACCAGGGCCAGGCCCACCTCTCTCCCAGGTGGTCTCAACCTGCCCTGTCGCTCCGCCACAAAGTAACCATCGGGGGCCTTCGGGAACTCAGGCCCACCTCTACCGGGATGGAGCCACCTGCCCCTTCAGCCCCCAACATCAGAATCACTCGCGGGTACTCCTACGAGCCGACCCGACTTTAATCACCACGAGTATCATATATTATGTATAAGTATATACCCGTGATCAACTCCCGAGTGATGACGGCCCGATAGTATAGCATGGCAGACGGACAAGAATGTATGGCCACTGATGATAAACTAGCATCCTATACTAAGCATTAGGATTGCAGGTAAGGTATCAACAACTGGAGCAACAATGACAGGCTATGCATAGGATTAACGGAAAGCAGTAACATGCTACACTACTCTAATGCAAGCAGTAGAGAGAAGAGTAGGCGATATCTGGTGATCAAAGTGGGGGCTTGCATGGTTGCTCTGGCAAGAGAGTGGTCGTCAATACCGTAGTCGTACTGGGTAGCAGCGGCGTCGGTCTCGGTGTCTAGCGAGAGAAGAGGGGGAAGAAACAATAAATATAATGCAAACAAATGAATGACGATGCATGACATGTCAAAGCATGATGCTAGGTGTGCCCTAACGCGGTACGAGGTGGTACCGGTGAAGGGGGAAAACATCCGGGAACGTATTCCCGGTGTTTCACGTTTTCGAACAGATGAACCGGAGGGGGAAAGTTGTGTGTTCGGTATGCTAGGGATGCGTGGCGGACGAACGGGTTGCGTATCCAGATTCGTCTCGTCGTTCTGAGCAACTCTCATGTTGAAAATAGTTTAATCCGAGTTACGGATTAAAAGATATGATTTTCTAAAGATTTTATTTATTTCTGGAATTTAATTAATTATTTAAATTAATTCGAAATGGATTTATGACATCAGCATGACGTCATGCTGACATCAGCAGTCAACGGGGGTTGACTGGTCAACCTGACCAGTGGGTCCCACTAGTCAGTGACACATGTTAATTAAATAGTTTAATTAAACTAATCAAAATTAATTAGGGGGTGGGCCCCACTGTCATACTAATTAATTAGCTAATTAACAGTAGTTAATTAGGTTAATTAATCTTAATTGGTTAATTTAATCAGAATTAATTTAGTTAATTAATTAATTAATTTTATTATTTATTATTTTTATTTTATTTTATTTTTTCTATTTTTTATACGTTCTGGGGGTTAGGCCCCACATGTCATTGGCCCGAGGCCATAGTGGGTTCGGTACTACGGGCGCCGCCCGAACAAGCACCGCGGGTGCGGGCGCTGGGCGCATGCCCAGGGGCGTGGGAAGGGCGGCGGACCTGGCAGGTTGCCAGGTCGGCGTGGGCGAGGCGAGCACTGGGTGAGGCGTTGCCGAGGCGAGGCCGGCCGGAGCACCAGAGGCAGCGGGCGTCCGTTGGCGAAGCTGCAGGCGGGCGGGCCAGGGGGCACGCGAGGCCGGCGCATGGGGCGCAGTGTGCGGGGGAAATGGGGGCGGCGGCGCGGCGAGCGAGCGGCGCAGGTGAGGCACATCGGGGCAGGGCGACGGGCGCGGCCAAGCGGAGCGGCACGCGGCCAGGGCGCGGCGCGGCAGCGGTGAGCGCGGGGCCGGAGCACGCGCGGGGTGGAAGCTGCGGCCAAGGGCATGGCCGAGCGGCAGCGGGCGCGGGCGGCGGGCGCGTGTGCGGCGGTGACCGCGGGGAAAGGAGGAGGGGGCGGCTCATGGTGGGTTGTAGGGAGCGGGGGTCGAGGGAGGTGATGGCGACGACAGCATAGAGGGAAGCAGGCCGGCGAGGGAGGCGGTCCGGCGAGGCGGCGCGGTCTCCAGGCGGCGACGACAAAGGGCACAGCATCGGGGGGGCGTTCCCCTTGATCCGATCTGGATCGGGGAGGAGGGGGAGAGCAAGTGGGGCGAGTGGGGGAGTGGGTGACGGGGTGGGGTTAGGGTTTGGGTCGTGGGGATATGGGGAATGGGGGGTGGCCGGCTGGGCCTTTGCCCAGTTGGGCCGGTTGGTGGCCTGACCGGCTGGGCCGTCTGGCCCAGTGGGGGGTGCGTTTCCTTTTGTTTTTTTATTTATTTCCTCTTTTCTGTTTTCTTTTATTGTTTTATTTTAGTTTCTATCTTACTTTAGTTTTACAAATTATAAAAGTAGCCCCTAAACTAGTGTTAATAAATATGCTATGACACCAAACATTTTGGCACCTTAAATAAAGTATACTTCATTTATTATTATCTTAAATGCATTTTAAGCAATTGTTTTATCGTTTTTATAATTAACTTAGTGCATTGGAACATTTTATAAATAGATGATTTCTCCACCAATATTACTTCCGATTTATTTGCCACGTTTCGAACACTTTAGTTTTGACTTTTGAAAACTTTAATTGTTTGACTTGATTTAAAATTTGAAATTTGACGGGATTTGAATCATCGCAAGAATATCAACAGTAATCGTGGTGACGTGACATCATTAGCGAAGGGTTAGTGTAGCTTGAATATCCGGGCGTCACAATTCTCCTCCACTACAAGAAATCTTGTCCCGAGATTTAAGAGGGGTGTAAGGGGAAATAACTAGTTACGGAATTCTAACGAATCTTCTCGATCTTGGTTGCTCTTCTCGAAGAGGTCGATCCATTACGTGGATGTCTTCATTACTCTACTTCAGGTCATCATGATGAAGTCGGCATCCTTTCTTCGGGAACTCCATTGTACTTACGAAAAGGATACGGGGTAGCTTTGGAAGAACGGAACTCTACAAGGTGGCTATCTTGGTTTATAACTCAAGGAATGTGGTAGAAAGTAACTCTCGAATGGAAACTTAAGACAATATCAAGAGCAAGGTAAGTAGGTACCATGAGAAGTTTCAAGCGGGTAGGCAATCGTTCCATGCCTGAAACAAAGTGTGAAAGGGGTCTAGAGCAACGAGAATAAGTATTGCGTGTGATACCAGAATAGTTCACTTGGCAGGTGGCCCGTGAATTACATATGAAGTCAAGCGCGAGGAATAACTTTGACAACAGGGTGTACACGAGAGTCAGGTTTCGATCCTGTGGAACTGTGGGTTATGGGCCCACCTTGTGGGTTAAAAGTAGGAAGGGTGGTGACATCTTGCATGATCATGTAAGCAAGGCATGTCAGAGGATAGTCTGTCGGTTATGTCGGCAACAACATCGGTACCAAGGGCGAGGGACGAAGAGAACCATTTTCCTGCTCGTTGAATGAGGCGAACCAATAGGCAAAGTTCTCGTCCATCGGTGGTTACCAGAATGCTATCAACAAAAGCAACAGGGTCTTACTGACGCGGTTGTACACCAAGGTGTTTACATAAGCGGAAGAACATTACTGCTTAGATCCATCAGGAACAACTTGTAGAATAAGTTTTACAATTTCCTCATGGAAGAATGGTTATCCTTACTAAAAATGAAGCTATAGCAATAGGTCCTCCGGCCAGGTGTGCTAGGCATGACACCACCTTACCGGTTCGCATAAAGACCAATGTTATAACTCTTGGAAATGTGTCCCGACCATCACATCTGACCGAGATTCAGATCTGATTGGTGTCAAACTACCTCAGACTCAGGATGCGTGAGAAGAAAAGGTGCAACACAATTTGACGAGATGACATTGTGAGATTCTCAGAAATGATCTATGGAAGTGAGCTCTGAAACAAGAGTTCATCAGTAAACCAAGGAGAGGATGAGGGGGTGGCTGATAGGCTCAGCAACAAATCATCAAGATTTCCAAAGGATTGATTTCCACAATTATGTGAACAAGGAAATATCATTTGTCGGATCAAATGATATAATGATGTATGCTCGAGGGAAACATACACAACTGAACAATGATAGAAGGGTGGACCCAGGAATCTGGACTAGGTAGCACGATCAATGTTCGAATGATGATTCAATAAGCAATAGACTTGGAATGAAACTGTAGACCAATAACTTCAGAGCAATAGGGTTGCTAGAAGTTTAGAATTTACACATCACAGACCATTTGTCGGTATTCCGGTTAGAAACAACACGGAGACCAAGAAATGAACGCAAAAGGTGGGAGATATTACTATATCAAGAATTCTCAAGAGGTGGTAAAATTACCACGACATTCTTGACATAAAAGGTGGTAACATTCCAAGGTAAAGAAGAACAAATGTTGGACAGCAAGCATCTCAAGGTATAACACAAAACACGAATAAGTTTGTGTTGAACGGAAGGCAATAAAGTGGTCGGTGATAACACAAACCATTGAGGGGCAAGGATGCTATTTCTCATCAAGAATTTGATATATATCTTGGAAGAGCTCAGGATGTTGCTGATGACCACGACACATTTGTCGAGAGATTTCATGAAGATGTAATCGGTCGGCGATGACATCGAGTCAAATGATGATGGAGCGAAAGTCAAATAATAATTGAAGAAGAACTCATAAGAAATTATGCAGTTCCGTGATAATCTCGAGATACTAGGGTGTAATACTCGACAGTAGATCAAAGTAAAGGTTGGACTAGTGTATTGGTCCACACAAGACAAGTGCTTAAACTTGCCCGAGAAATGGGATCAAAGAAGAACATATGGTCGGAACCACGATTGCAAGGATCAATTCACAGATACCAAATGATATTATATCAAGGAGGATAGTTATTATTACAAGAAGCTTCCATGATAGGATATACATCGTGTCTATGGGCATGAACGCAAAGTTCAAGGTCGACTCCCACTTCTCCAATGCATAACCTTTCATTCACTTCACATTTTCGAAGAAGTTGTAGTGTTGAAATTTTATCTAGCGAAGCACCAGGAGAGTACGACTCGTGAACACTTTCGAGTTCACATGGTTTAGAAAAAGGCATAGATTCAACCCATCAGGGTATCTTAGAAACATATACCACAAGCTTCAAGAGTAAATATCACCAGCTCGAAAGCAGAGCAAGGTTGAGAAAGTAGAGGATACGATTTACCAAAGGCATTATGTATCCGAGGGAAGGCTCACAAGGTTATTGGATATGAAGGACACTGTCGGATAAAATCAATTAAAGGATCTGCCGGTCCATAACAGAGGTAATGCGAGCATCGGCACACAACCAGAGGAAGTAACAATGCAAAGGCAATGGATTATAGAAACAACTAACTAATCCAGAGCTCAAATGCAAAGGGATTGTGATTTTCAAATCAAGGGATCAAAAGCAATGTTCTGATTAGGGATGGATAAGTTGAATAGCCTTAGGGGTACAATCGACGGCAATTGGATTGGTTGAGAACCAGGTCAGCCTGAGCCGGAAAGATAATTTAAAAGGATCAACTGATGATTGCGTGCATTCGCACTCATGTTGAATCAAAGGGATCAAAATGACGGTGCCTAAGGATACTAATGAATATTGCCAGACATATGGAAAGCATCCATCATGCAAGCAGACAAGTATTGCAGAGCAATAAGCTACTAAGTATTTTTGGAGGATCGAATAGTATTTCGATGACCATTGTGAAACACATGAACAACTGGGGGATGAGTGGATACTCGATAAGTGCGAGAATTATCTGTAGGGGTATTCATGTGGTAAAGAACTGCAAGGCAGTGAGCTCAAAGGATTCTCGGGACAACAAAGAGTATTTCGGGACATCTTGTAATAACAAGAGCAACGGGGAATGATTGTATGAATGGCAAGTGTATGCTGTTTTCATAGGGGTTAACGGTGCAAGGAAATCGCAAATGCGATGGCACAAAGACTCGAGAGAACATCGTAGAGTAACTTCGGAATCTTCTAGTGCAGCAGGCGATCATCTGAAGTGAGGGGCTCTCCGGGAGAAAGTACTTGCGAGATCCTAAAGTTAGTTTTGTTTTTAGCAAAATCATTTAACCCGAGTAGAAGAGAGCTCACAGTCCCAGAGTAAAGATCGAGGAGTAAAAGATCTTAATACCACCCAATGGCGACGTGGGCCCGTAGGGCACATAGCCATGTTAGTAAAAGTTTTGCAATGACTAGACTCAACTTCGGCCAAGGAGTGTGGAAGGGGGATTCCTACAGGCAGTCGGCTCTGATACCAACTTGTGACGCCCCCAATTTGACCGTACACTAATCATACACGCAAACGTGTACGATCAAGATCAGGGACTCACGGGAAGATATCACAACACAACTCTACAAATAAAATAAGTCATACAAGCATCATATTACAAGCCAGGGGCCTCGAGGGCTCGAATACAAGAGCTCGATCATAGACGAGCCAGTGGAAGCAACAATATCTGAGTACAGATATAAGTTAAACAAGTTTGCCTTAAGAAGGCTAGCACAAACTGGGATACAGATCGAAAGAGGCGCAGGCCTCCTGCCTGGGATCCTCCTAAACTACTCCTGGTCGCCGTCAGCGGGCCGCACGTAGTAGTAGGCACCTCCCGAGTAGTAGTAGTCGTCGTCGACGATGGCGTCTGGCTCCTGGGCTCCAACGTCTGGCCGCAGCAATCGGGTATAGAAAGGGGGAAAATAGGGAGCAAAGCAACCGTGAGTACTCATCCAAAGTACTCGCAAGCAAGGAGCTACACTACAAATGTATGCATTGGTATCAAATGGAAAAGGAGTATCATATGTGGACTGAACTGCAGAATGCCGAAATAAGAGGGGGATAGCTAGTCCTTTCGAAGACTACGCTTCTGGTAACCTCCATCTTGCAGCAGGAGAAGAGAGTAGATGGTAAGTTCACCAAGTATCATCGCATAGCATAATCCTAACCGATGACCCTCCCCTCGTCTCCCTGTGAGAGAGCGACCACCGGTTGTATCTGGCACTTGGAAGGGTGTGTTTTATTAAGTATCCGATTCTAGTTGTCAAAAGGTCAAGGTACAACTCCAAGTCCTCCTGTTACCGAAGATCACGGCTATTCGAATAGATTAACTTCCCTGCAGGGGTGCACCACATAACCAACCACGCTCGATCCCATTTGGCCGGACACACTTTTCTGGGTCATGCCCGGCCTCGGAAGATCAACACGTCGCAGCCCTACCTAGGCACATCAGAGAGGTCAGCACGCCGGTCTAAATCCTATAGCGCAGGGGTCTGGGCCCATCGCCCATTGCACACCTGCACGTTGCGAGGGCGGCCGGAAGCAGAACTAGCCCCCTTAATACAAGAGCAGGCTTACGTTCCAATCCAGCGCGCGCCGCTCAGTCGCTGACGTCACGAAGGCTTCGGCTGATACCACAACATCGAATGCCCATAACTGTCCCCGCGTAGATGGTTAGTGCGTATAGGCTAGTAGCCAGACTCAGATCAAATACCAAGATCTCATTAAGCGTGTTATTCTGAAATAACCATAGACGCTGACCAGGGCCAGGCCCACCTCTCTCCTAGGTGGTCTCAACCTGCCCTGTCGCTCCGCCACAAAGTAACCGTTGGTAGCCTTCGGGAACTCAGGCCCACCTCTATCGGGATGGAGCCACCTGCCCCTTCAGCCCCCAACATCGGAATCACTCGCGGGTACTCCTACGAGCCGACCCGACTTTAATCACCACAAGTATCATATATTATGTATAAGCATATACCCGTGATCAACTCCCGAGTGATCATGGCCCGATAGTATAGCATGGCAGACGGACAAGAATGTATGGCCACTGATGATAAACTAGCATTCTATACTAAGCATTAGGATTGCAGGTAAGGTATCAACAACTGGAGTAACAATGACAGGCTATGCATAGGATTAACGGAAAGCAGTAACATGCTACACTACTCTAATGCAAGCAGTAGAGAGAAGAGTAGGCGATATCTGGTGATCAAAGGGGGGGGCTTGCCTGGTTGCTCTGGCAAGAGAGAGTGGTCGTCAACACCATAGTCATACTGGGTAGCAGCGGCGTCGGTCTCGGTGTCTTGCGAAAGAAGAGGGGGAAGAAACAATAAATATAATGCAAACAAATGCATGACGATGCATGACATGTCAAAACGTGATGCTAGGTGTGCCCTAACGCGGTACGAGGTGGTACCGGTGAAGGGGGAAAACATCCGGGAACGTATTCCCGGTGTTTCGTGTTTTCGGACAGATGAACCGAAGGGGGGAAAGTTGTGTGTTCGGTATGCTAGGGATGCATGGCAAACGAACGGGTTGCGTATCCGGATTCGTCGCGTCGTTCTGAGCAACTCTCATGTTGAAAATATTTTAATCCGAGTTACGGATTAAAAGATATGATTTTCTAAAGATTTTATTTATTTCTGGAATTTAATTAATTTTTTAAATTAACTCAAAATGGATTTATGACATCAGCATGACGTCATGCTGACGTCAGCAGTCAATGGGGGTTGACTGGTCAACCTGACCAGTGGGTCCCACTGGTCAGTGACACATGTTAATTAAATAGTTTAATTAAACTAATCAAAATTAATTAGGGGGTGGGCCCCACTGTCATACTAATTAATTAGCTAATTAACCGTCGTTAATTAGGTTAATTAATCATTAGGTTAATTAATCTTAATTGGTCAATTTAATCAGAATTAATTAAGTTAATTAATTATATTAATTAATTATATTATTTATCATTTTTATTTTATTTTATTTTTTCTATTTTCTTATACATTCTAGGGGTTAGGCCCCACATGTCATTGGCCCGAGGCCATAGTGGGTTCGATGCTACGGGCGCCACCCGAACAAGCACCGCGGGTGCGGGCGCTGGGCGCATGCCTAGGGGCATAGGAAGGGCAGCGGACCTGCAGGTTGCCAGGTCAGCATGGGTGAGGCCAGCATGGGGTGAGGCATGGCCGAGGCGATGCTGGCCGGAGCACTAGAGGCAGCGGTCGTCCGCTGGCGAAGCTGCAGGCGGGCGGGCCAGGGGGCACGCGAGGCCGGCGCATGGGGCGCAGCGTGCGGGGGAAATGAGGGCGGCGGCGCGGCGAGCGAGCGGCGCAGGCGAGGCACGTCGGGGCGGGGCAACGGGCGCGGCCAAGCGAAGCGGCGCGCGGCCAGGGCGCGGCGCGGCAGCGGTGAGCGCGGGGCCGGAGCGCGCGCGGGGTGGAAGCGGCGGCCAAGGGCATGGCCGAGCGGCAGCGGGCGCGGGCGGCGGGCGTGTGAGCGGCAGTGACCGCGGGGAAAGGAGGAGGGGGAGGCTCACGGTGCGTTGTAGGGAGCGGGGCAGCGGGGGTCGAGGGAGGTGATGGCGACGACGGCGTAGAGGGAAGCAGGCTGGCAAGGGAGGCGGTCCGGCGAGGCGGCGTGGTCTCCAGGCGGCGACGGCGAAGGGCACGGCGTTGGGGGGGCGTTCCCCTCGATCCGATCTGGATCGGGGAGGAGGGGGAGAGCGAGTGGGGGAGTGGGTGACGGGGTGGGGTTAGGGTTCGGGTCGTGGGGGATATGGGGAATGGGGGGGTGGCCGGCTGGGCCTTTGCCCAGTTGGGCCGGTTGGTGGGCTGGCCGGCTGGGCCGTCTGGCCCAGTGGGGGGTGCGTTTCCTTTTTGTTTTTTTTATTTCCTCTTTTCTGTTTTCTTTTATTGTTTTATTTTAGTTTCTCTCTTACTTTAGTTTACAAATTATAAAAGTAGCCCCTAAACTAGTGTTAATAAATATGCTATGACCCCAAACATTTTGGCACCTTAAATAAAGTATACTTCATTTATTATTATCTTAAATGCATTTTAAGCAATTCTTTTATCGTTGTTATAATTAACTTAGTGCATTGGAACATTTTATAAATAGGTGATTTCTCCACCAATATTACTTCCGATTTATTTGCCACGTTTCGAACACTTTAGTTTTGACTTTTGAAAACTTTAATTGTTTGACTTGATTTAAATTTGAAATTTGACGGGATTTGAATCATCGCAAGAATATCAACAGTAATCGTGGTGACGTGACATCATTAGCGAAGGGTTAGTGTAGCTTGAATATCCGGGCGTCACACTCTATAACCTAGTACACATAATTTGACACTAGATTTGAACTTGCTCTACAAGCTATTTTAAATAATTTTACACTAGAGTTGAACTAGCTCTACAAGCTAGTTTAAATAATTTTGAAGTAGAGTTCAACTAGCTCTATAGCCTAGTACCAATAATTTTACACTGGAGTTGAACTAGCTCTTCAAGATAGTTCAAATAATTTTACACTAGAGTTGAACTAGCTGTACAGGCTAGTTCAAATAGTTTTACAATAGAGTTGAACTAGCTCTACAAGCTAGTTCAAATAATTTTACACTACCGTTGAACTTGCTCTACAGTCTAGTTCAAATAGTTTTACACTATAGTTGAACTAGCTCTATAACCTAGTACAAATAATTTTACACCAGAGTTTAACTATCTCTAGAAGCTAGTTCAAATAATTTACACTAGAGTTGAACTAGCTCTGCAAGCTTGTTCATATAATTTTACACTGGAGTGGAACTAGATCTATAACCTAGTTCAAATAATTTTACACAAGAGTTGAACTAGCTCTAGAAGCTAGTTCAAATAATTTTACACTAGAGTAGAACTAGCTCTATAACCTAGTACAAATGATTTTACACTAGATTTGAACTAGCTCTGTAGCCTAGTACAAATAATTTTACACTACATTTGAACTAGATCTTCAAGCTAGTTCAAATAATTTTACACTAGAGTTGAACTAGTTGTACAAGCTAGTTCAAATAGTTTTAGACTAGAGTTGAACTAGCTCTATAACCTACTATAAGTAATTTTACACTAGAGTTGAACTATCTCTATAACCTAGTAAAAATAATTTTACACTAGAGTTGAACAAGCTCTACAAGCTAGTTCAAATAATTTGCACTAGAGTAGAACTAGCTCCATTACCTAGTACAAATAATTTTACACTAGAGTTGAACTAGCTCTATAACCTAGTACAAATAAGTTTACACTAGAGTTGAACCAGCTCTACAAGCTAGTTCAAATAATTTTATAATAGAGTTGAACTAGCTCTACAGGCAAGTTCAAATAGTTTTAGACTAGTGTTGAACTAGCTCTATAGCCTAGTACAAGTAATTTTACACTAGAGTTGAACTATCTCTACAAGCTAGTTCAAATAATTTTCCACTAGAGTAGAACTAGCTCTATAACCTATTACAAATAATTTTACACTAGAGTAGAACTAGCTCTACAAGCTAGTTCAAATAATTTTACACTAGAGTTGAACTAGCTATACAAGCTAGTTCAAATAATTTTAGACTAGAGTAGAACTAGCTCTATAACCTAATAAAATAATTTTACACTAGAGTTGAACTAGCTCTTCAAGCTAGTTCAAATAATTTTAGACTAGAGTTGAACTAGATCTATAACTTAGTTCAAATAATTTTACACTAGAGTTGAACTAGCTCTACAAGCTAGTTAAAATAATTTTACACTAGAGTTGAACTAGCTATACAAGCTTGTAGATTTGAACAAGCTCTACAACCTAGTTCAAATAATACTGCACTAGAGTAGAACTAGCTCTATAAACTAGTACAAATAATTTTACACTAGAGTTGAACTAGCTCTACTAGCTAGTTCAAGTAATTTTACACTAGATTTGAACTAGCTATACAAGCTAGTTCAAATAATTTTACACTAGAGTAGAACTAGCTCTATAACCTACTACAAATAATTTTACACTAGAGTTGAACTGTCTCTACAAGCTAGTTCAAATAATTTTACACTAGAGTTGAACTAGCTCTACAGGCTAGTTCGAATAATTTTACACTAGTGTTGAACTAGCTCTACAAGCTAGTTCAAATAATTTTACACTAGCGTTGAACTAGCACTCAATAACCTAGCACAAATAATTTCGCACTAGAGTTGAACTAGCTGTACAAGCAAGTTCAAATAATTTTACAATAGAGTTGAACTAGCTCTATGACCTAGCACACATAATTTCACACCGGATTTGAACTAGCTCTACAAGCTAGTTCAAATAATTTTACACTAAAGTTGAACGAGCTCTATAACGTACTACAAATAATCTTACACTAGAGTTGAACTAGGTCTACAAGCTTGTTCAAATAATTTTATACTGGAGTTGAACTAGATCTATAACCTAGTACAAATAATTTTACACTAGAGTTGAACTAACTCTACAAGCTAGTTCAAATAATTTTACACTATTGTTGAACTAGCTCTACAAGCTAGTTCAAATAATTTTACACTAGAGTTGAACTTGCTCTATGACCTAGTACACATAATTTGGCACTAGATTTGAACTTGCTCTACAAGCTAGTTAAAATAATTTTACACTAGAGTTGAACCAGCTCTACAAGCTAGTTCAAATAATTTTGCAGCAGAGTAGAACTAGCTCTATAACCTAGTACAAATAATTTTACACTAGAGTTGAACTAGTTTTATAACCTAGTACAAATAATTTTACACTAGAGTTGAACAAGCTCTACCAGCTAGTTGAAATAATTTTACAATAGAGTTGACCTAACTTTATAACCTAGTACAAATAGTTTTACACTAGAGTTGAACTAGCTCTACAAGCTAGTTCAAATAATTTTACACTAGCGTTGAACTAGCTCTACAGTCTAGATCAAATAGTTTTACACTATAGTTGAACTAGCTCTATAACCTAGTACAAATAATTTTACACTAGAGTTTAACTAGCTCTACAAGCTAGTTCAAATAATTTACACCAGAGTTGAACTAGCTCTGCAAGCTTGTTCATATAATTTTACACTGGAGTGGAACTAGATCTATAACCTAGTTCAAATAATTTTACACAAGAGTTGAACTAGCTCTACAAGCTAGTTCAAATAATTTTGCACTAGAGTAGAACTAGCTCTATAACCTAGTACAAATGATTTTACACTAGAGTTGAACTAGCTCTGTAGCCTAGTACAAATAATTTTACACTGGAGTTGAACTAGCTCTTCAAGCTAGTTCAAATAATTTTACACTAGAGTTGAACTAGCTGTACAGGCTAGTTCAAATAGTTTTATACTAGAGTTGAACTAGCTCTATAACGTACTATAAGTAATTTTACACTAGAGTTGAACTATGTCTATAACCTAGTAAAACTAATTTTACACTAGAGTTGAACAAGCTCTACAAGGTAGTTCAAATAATTTTGCACTAGAGTAGAACTAGCTCCATTAGCTAGTACTAATAATTTTACACTAGAGTTGAACTAGCTCTATAACCTAGTACAAATAATTTTACACTAGAGTTGAACCAGCTCTACAAGCTAGTTCAAATAATTTTACACTAGAGTTGAACTAGCTCTACGGGCAAGTTCAAATAGTTTTAGACTAGTGTTGAACTAGCTCTATAGCCTAGTACAAGTAATTTTCCACTAGAGTTGAACTATCTCTATAAGCTAGTTCAAACGATTTTGCACTAGAGTAGAACTACCTCTATAACCTAGTACAAATAATTTTACACTAGAGTAGAACTAGCTCTACAAGCTAGTTCAAATAATGTTACCTAGAGTTGAACTAGCTATAGAAGCTAGTTCAAATAACTTTAGACTAGAGTAGAACTAGATCTATAACCTAGTACAAATAATTTTACACTAGAGTTGAACTAGCTCTTCAAGCTAGTTCAAATAATTTTAGACTAGAGTTGAACTAGATCTATAACCTAGTTCAAATAATTTTACACTAGAGTAGAACTAGCTCTACAAGCTAGATCAAATAATTTTACACTAGAGTTGAACTAGCTATACAAGCTTGTAGATTTGAACAAGCTCTACAAGCTAATTCAAATAATTTTGCACTAGAGTAGAACTAGCTCTATAACCTAGTACAAATAATTTTACCCTAGAATTGAACTAGCTCTACAAGCTAGTTCAAATAATTTTACACTAGATTTGAACTACCTATACAAGCTAGTTCAAATAATTTTACACTAGAGTAGAACTAGCTCTATAACCTAGTACAAATAATTTTACAGTAGAGTTGAACTCTCTCTACAAGCTAGTTCAAATAATTTTACACTAGAGTTGAACTAGCTCTACAGGGTAGTTCAAATAATTTTACACTAGTGTTGAACTAGCTCTACAAGCTAGTTCAAATAATTTTACACTAGCGTTGAACTAGCACTCAATAATGTAGTACAAATAATTTCGCACTAGAGTTGAATTAGCTGTACAAGCAAGTTCAAATAATTTTACAATAGAGTTGAACTAGCTCTATGACCTAGTACACATAATTTCACACCGGATTTGAACTAGCTCTACATGCTAGTTCAAATAATTTTACACTAGAGTTGAAGTAGCTCTATAACGTACTACAAATAATTGTACACTAGAGTTGAACTAGGTCTACAAGCTTGTTCAAATAATTTTATACTGGAGTTGAACTAGATCTATTACCTAGTTCAAATAATTTTACACTAGAGTAGAACTAACTCTACAAGCTAGTTCAAATAATTTTACACTATTGTTGAACTAGCTCTACAAGCTAGTTCAAATAATTTTACACTAGAGTTGAACTTGCTCTATAACCTAGTACACATAATTTGACACTAGATTTGAACTTGCTCTACAAGCTAGTTAAATAATTTTACACTAGAGTTGAACTAGCTCTACAAGCTAGTTCAAATAATTTTGCAGTAGAGTAGAACTAGCTCTATAACCTAGTACAAATAATTTTACGCTAGAGTTGAACAAGCTCTACCACCTAGTTCAAATAATTTTACAATAGAGTTGACCTAACTTTATAACCTAGTACAAATAGTTTTACACTAGAGTTGAACAAGCTCTACAAGCTAGTTCAAATAATTTTACACTAGCGTTGAACTAGCTCTACAGTCTAGTTCATATAGTTTTACACTATAATTGAACTAGCTCTATAACCTAGTACAGATAATTTTACACTAGAGTTTAACTAGCTCTACAAGCTAGTTGAAATAATTTTACACTAGAGTTGAACTTGCTCTGCAAGCTTGTTCAAATAATTTTACACTGGACTTGAACTAGATCTATAACCTAGTTCAAATAATTTTACACAAGAGTTGAACTAGCTCTACAAGCTAGTTCAAATAATTTTACACTAGAGTAGAACTAGCTCTATAACCTAGTACAAATGATTTTACACTAGATTTGAACAAGCTCTGTAGCCTAGTACAAATAATTTTACACTACAGTTGAACTAGATCTTCAAGCTAGTTCAAATAATTTTACACTAGAGTTGAACTAGCTGTACAAGCTAGTTCAAATAGTTTTAGACTAGAGTTGAACTAGCTCTATAACCTACTATAAGTAATTTTACACTAGAGTAGAACTAACTCTACAAGCTAGTTCAAATAATTTTACACTAGAGTTGAACAAGCTCTACAAGCTAGTTCAAATAATTTGCACTAGAGTAGAACTAGCTCCATTACCTACTACAAATAATTTTACACTAGAGTTGAACTAGCTCTATTACCTAGTACAAATAATTTTACACCAGAGTTGAACCAGCTCTACAAGCTAGTTCAAATAATTTTATAATAGAGTTGAACTAGCTCTACAGGCAAGTTCAAATAGTTTTAGACTAGTGTTGAACTAGCTCTATAGCCTAGTACAAGTAATTTTACACTAGAGTTGAACTATCTCTACAAGCTAGTTCAAATAATTTTGCACTAGAGTAGAACTAGCTCTATAACCTAGTACAAATAATTTTACACTAGAGTAGAACTAGCTCTACAAGCTAGTTCAAATAATTTTACACTAGAGTTGAACTAGCTATACAAGCTAGTTCAAATAATTTTAGACTAGAGTAGAACTAGCTCTATAACCTAGTACAAATAATTTTACACTAGAGTTGAACTAGCTCTTCAAGCTAGTTCAAATAATTTTAGACTAGAGTTGAACTAGATCTATAACTTAGTTCAAATAATTTTACACTAGAGTTGAACTAGCTCTACAAGCTAGTTAAAATAATTTACACTAGAGTTGAACTAGCTATACAAGCTTGTAGGTTTGAACAAGCTCTACAAGCTAGTTCAAATAATACTGCACTAGAGTAGAACTAGCTCTATAACCTAGTACAAATAATTTTACACTAGAGTTGAACTAGCTCTACTAGCTAGTTCAAGTAATTTTACACTAGATTTGAACTAGCTATACAAGCTAGTTCAAATAATTTTACACTAGAGTAGAACTTGCTCTATAACCTACTACAAATAATTTTACACTAGAGTTGAACTGTCTCTACAAGCTAGTTCAAATAATTTTACACTAGAGTTGAACTTGCTCTACAGGCTAGTTCGATTAATTTTACACTAGTGTTGAACTAGCTCTACAAGCTAGTTCAAATAATTTTACACTAGCGTTGAACTAGCACTCAATAACCTAGCACAAATAATTTCGCACTAGAGTTGAACTAGTTGTACAAGCAAGTTCAAATAATTTTACAATAGAGTTGAACTAGCTCTATGACCTAGTACACATAATTTCACACCGGATTTGAACTAGCTCTACAAGCTAGTTCAAATAATTTTACACTAAAGTTGAACGAGCTCTATAACGTACTACAAATAATTTTACACTAGAGTTGAACTAGGTCTACAAGCTTGTTCAAATAATTTTATACTGGAGTTGAACTAGATCTATAGCCTAGTTCAAATAATTTTACACTAGAGTTGAACTAACTCTACAAGCTAGTTCAAATAATTTTACACTATTGTTGAACTAGCTCTACAAGCTAGTTCAAATAATTTTACACTAGAGTTGAACTTGCTCTATCAATTAGTACACATAATTTGGCACTAGATTTGAACTTGCTCTACAAGCTAGTTCAAATAATTTTACACTAGAGTTGAACCCGCTCTACAAGCTAGTTCAAATAATTTTGCAGCAGAGTAGAACTAGCTCTATAACCTAGTACAAATAATTTTACACTAGAGTTGAACTAGTTTTATAACCTAGTACAAATAATTTTACACTAGAGTTGAACAAGCTCTACCAGCTAGTTGAAATAATTTTACAATAGAGTTGACCTAACTTCATAACCTAGTACAAATAGTTTTACACTAGAGTTGAACTAGCTCTACAAGCTAGTTCAAATAATTTTACACTAGCGTTGAACTAGCTCTACAGTCTAGATCAAATAGTTTTACACTATAGTTGAACTAGCTCTATAACCTAGTACAAATAATTTTACACTAGAGTTTAACTAGCTCTACAAGCTAGTTCAAATAATTTACACCAGAGTTGAACTAGCTCTGCAAGCTTGTTCATATAATTTTACACTAGAGTGGAACTAGATCTATAACCTAGTTCAAATAATTTTACACAAGAGTTGAACTAGCTCTACAAGCTAGTTCAAATAATTTTGCACTAGAGTAGAACTAGCTCTATAACCTAGTACGAATGATTTTACACTAGAGTTGAACTAGCTCTGTAGCCTAGTACAAATAATTTTACACTGGAGTTGAACTAGCTCTTCAAGCTAGTTCAAATAATTTTACACTAGAATTGAACTAGCTGTACAGGCTAGTTCAAATAGTTTTATACTAGAGTTGAACTAGCTCTATAACGTACTATAGGTAATTTTACACTAGAGTTGAACTATGTCTATAACCTAGTAAAAATAATTTTACACTAGAGTTGAACTAGCTCTACAAGGTAGTTCAAATAATTTTGCACTAGAGTAGAACTAGCTCCATTAGCTAGTACAAATAATTTTACACTAGAGTTGAACTAGCTCTGTAACCTAGTACAAATAATTTTACACTAGAGTTGAACCAGCTCTACAAGCTAGTTCAAATAATTTTACACTAGAGTTGAACTAGCTCTACAGGCAAGTTCAAATAGTTTTAGACTAGTGTTGAACTAGCTCTATAGCCTAGTACAAGTAATTTTACACTAGAGTTGAACTATCTCTACAAGCTAGTTCAAACAATTTTGCTCTAGAGTAGAACTACCTCTATAACCTAGTACAAATAATTTTACACTAGAGTAGAACTAGCTCTACAAGCTAGTTCAAATAATGTTACACTAGAGTTGAACTAGCTATAGAAGCTAGTTCAAATAATTTTAGACTAGAGTAGAACTAGCTCTATAACCTACTACAAATAATTTTACACTAGAGTTGAACTAGCTCTACAAGCTAGTTCAAATAATTTTACACAAGAGTTGAACTAGCTATACAAGCTTGTAGACTTCAACAAGCTCTACAACCTAGTTCAAATAATTTTGCACTAGAGTAGAACTAGCTCTATAACCTAGTACAAGTAATTTTACACTAGAGTTGAACTAGCTCTACTAGCTAGTTCAAATAATTTTACACTAGATTTGAACTAGCTATACAAGCTAGTTCAAATAATTTTACACTAGAGTAGAACTAGCTCTATAACCTAGTACAAATAATTTTACACTAGAGTTGAACTAGCTCTCCAAGCTAGTTCAAATAATTTTAGACTAGAGTTGACTTAGATCTATAACCTCGTTCAAATAATTTTACACTAGAGTTGAACTAGCTATACAAGCTTTTTGACTTGAACAAGCTTTACAAGCTAGTTCAAATAATTTTGCAATAGAGTAGAACTAGCTCTATAGCCTAGTACAAATAATTTTACACTAGAGTTGAACTAGCTCTACAAGCTAGTTCAAATAATTTTACATGAGATTTGAACTAGCTCTATAACGTAGTACACAAAATTTCACACTACATTCAAACTAGCTTTACAATCTAGTTCAACTAATTTTACACTAGAGTTAACCTAGCTATACAAACTAGTTCAAATAATTTTAAACTAGAGTAGAACTAGCTCTATAAACTAATATAAATAATTTTACACTAGAGTTGAACTAGCTCTACAAGCTAGTTCAAATAATTTTACACTACAGTAGAACTAGCTCTATAACCTACTACAAATAATTTTACAATCGAGTTGAACTATCTCTACAAGCTAGTTCAAATAATTTTACACTAGAGTTGAACTAGCTCTATAGGCTAGTTCAAATAATTTTACACTAGTGTTGAACTAGCTCTACAAGCTAGTTCAAATAATTTTACACTAGCGTTGAACTAGCACTCAATAACCTAGTACAAATAATTTTACACTAGAGTTGAACTAGCTCTACAAGCTAGTTCAAATAATTTTACACTAGAGTTGAACTAGCTATACTAGCTTGTAGAGTTGAACAAGCTCTACAAGCTAGTTCAAATAATTTTGCACTAGAGTAGAACTAGCTCTATAACCTAGTACAAATAATTTTACACTAGAGTTGAACTAGCTCTACAAGCTAGTTCAAATAATTTTACACTAGAGTTGAACTAGCTCTACAGGCTAGTTCAAATAGTTTTAGACTAGTGTTGAACTATCTCAATAACCTAGTACAAGTAATTTTACACTAGATTTGAACTATCTCTACAAGTTAGTTCAAATAATTTTGCACCAGAGTAGAACTAGCTCTATAACCTGTACAAATAATTTTACGCTAGAGTTGAACTAGCTCTACAAGCTAGTTCAAGTAATTTTACACTAGAGTTAAACTAGCTATACAAGCTAGTTCAAATAATTTTACACTTGAGTAGAACTAGCTCTATAACCTAGTACAAATAATGTTACACTAGAGTTGAATTAGCACTTCAAGCTAGTTCAAATAATTTTAGACTAGAGTTGAACTAGATCTATAACCTAGTTCAAATAATTTTACACTAGAGTTGGACTAGCTATACAAGCTAGTTCAAATAATTTTACACTAGAGTTGAACTAGCTCTACATGCTAGTTCAAATAATTTTCAACTAGTGTTGAACTAGCTCTACAGGCTAGTTCAAATAATTTTACACTAGAGTTGAACTAGCTCTACAGGCTAGTTCAAATAATTTTACACTATTGTTGAACTAGCTCTGCAAGCTAGTTTAAATAATTTTACATTAGAGTTGAACTAGCTATACAAGCTTGTAGACTTAAACAACCTCTACAAGCTAGTTCAAATAATTTTGCACTAGAGTAGAACTACCTCTATAAGCTAGTACAAATAATTTTACACTAGAGTTAAACTAGCTGTACAAGCTAGTTCAAATAACTTCACTCTAGATTTGAACTAGCTATACAAGCTAGTTCAAATAATTTTACACTAGAGTAGAACTAGCTCTATAAGCTAGTACGAATAATTTTACACTATTGTTGAACTAGCTGTACAAGCTAGTTCAAATAATTTTACACTAGAGTTGAACTTGCTCTATGACCTAGTACACATAATTTGGCACTAGATTTGAACTTGCTCTACAAGCTAGTTCAAATAATTTTACACTAGAGTTGAACCCGCTCTACAAGCTAGTTCAAATAATTTTGCAGCAGAGTAGAACTAGCTCTATAACCTAGTACAAATAATTTTACACTAGAGTTGAACTAGTTTTATAACCTAGTACAAATAATTTTACACTAGAGTTGAACAAGCTCTACCAGCTAGTTGAAATAATTTTACAATAGAGTTGACCTAACTTCATAACCTAGTACAAATAGTTTTACACTAGAGTTGAACTAGCTCTACAAGCTAGTTCAAATAATTTTACACTAGCGTTGAACTAGCTCTACAGTCTAGATCAAATAGTTTTACACTATAGTTGAACTAGCTCTATAACCTAGTACAAATAATTTTACACTAGAGTTTAACTAGCTCTACAAGCTAGTTCAAATAATTTACACCAGAGTTGAACTAGCTCTGCAAGCTTGTTCATATAATTTTACACTAGAGTGGAACTAGATCTATAACCTAGTTCAAATAATTTTACACAAGAGTTGAACTAGCTCTACAAGCTAGTTCAAATAATTTTGCACTAGAGTAGAACTAGCTCTATAACCTAGTACGAATGATTTTACACTAGAGTTGAACTAGCTCTGTAGCCTAGTACAAATAATTTTACACTGGAGTTGAACTAGCTCTTCAAGCTAGTTCAAATAATTTTACACTAGAATTGAACTAGCTGTACAGGCTAGTTCAAATAGTTTTATACTAGAGTTGAACTAGCTCTATAACGTACTATAGGTAATTTTACACTAGAGTTGAACTATGTCTATAACCTAGTAAAAATAATTTTACACTAGAGTTGAACAAGCTCTACAAGGTAGTTCAAATAATTTTGCACTAGAGTAGAACTAGCTCCATTAGCTAGTACAAATAATTTTACACTAGAGTTGAACTAGCTCTATAACCTAGTACAAATAATTTTACACTAGAGTTGAACCAGCTCTACAAGCTAGTTCAAATAATTTTACACTAGAGTTGAACTAGCTCTACAGGCAAGTTCAAATAGTTTTAGACTAGTGTTGAACTAGCTCTATAGCCTAGTACAAGTAATTTTACACTAGAGTTGAACTATCTCTACAAGCTAGTTCAAACAATTTTGCTCTAGAGTAGAACTACCTCTATAACCTAGTACAAATAATTTTACACTAGAGTAGAACTAGCTCTACAAGCTAGTTCAAATAATGTTACACTAGAGTTGAACTAGCTATAGAAGCTAGTTCAAATAATTTTAGACTAGAGTAGAACTAGCTCTATAACCTAGTACAAATAATTTTACACTAGAGTTGAACTAGCTCTTCAAGCTAGTTCAAATAATTTTAGACTAGAGTTGAACTAGATCTATAACCTAGTTCAAATAATTTTACACTAGAGTAGAACTAGCTCTACAAGCTAGTTCAAATAATTTTACACTAGAGTTGAACTAGCTATACAAGCTTGTAGATTTGAAGAAGCTCTACAAGCTAATTCAAATAATTTTGCACTAGAGTATAACTAGCTCTATAACCTAGTACAAATAATTTTACCCTAGAATTGAACTAGCTCTACTAGCTAGTCCAAATAATTTTACACTAGATTTGAACTACCTATACAAGCTAGTTCAAATAATTTTACACTAGAGTAGAACTAGCTCTATAACCTAGTACAAATAATTTTACACTAGAGTTGAACTCTCTCTACAAGCTAGTTCAAATAATTTTACACTAGAGTTGAACTAGGTCTACAGGGTAGTTCAAATAATTTTACACTAGTGTTGAACTAGCTCTACAAGCTAGTTCAAATAATTTTACACTAGCGTTGAACTAGCACTCAATAACCTAGTACAAATAATTTCGCACTAGAGTTGAATTAGCTGTACAAGCAAGTTCAAATAATTTTACAATAGAGTTGAACTAGCTCTAGGACCTAGTACACATAATTTCACACCGGATTTGAACTAGCTCTACATGCTAGTTCAAATAATTTTACACTAGAGTTGAAGTAGCTCTATAATGTACTACAAATAATTGTACACTAGAGTTGAACTAGGTCTACAAGCTTGTTCAAATAATTTTATACTGGAGTTGAACTAGATCTATTACCTAGTTCAAATAATTTTACACTAGAGTAGAACTAACTCTACAAGCTAGTTCAAATAATTTTACACTATTGTTGAACTAGCTCTACAAGCTAGTTCAAATAATTTTACACTAGAGTTGAACTTTCTCTATAACCTAGTACACATAATTTGACACTAGATTTGAACTTGCTCTACAAGCTAGTTCAAATAATTTTACACTAGAGTTGAACTAGCTCTACAAGCTAGTAAAAATAATTTTGCAGTAGAGTAGAACTAGCTCTATAACCTAGTACAAATAATTTTACACTAGAGTTGAACAAGCTCTACCACCTAGTTCAAATAATTTTACAATAGAGTTGACCTAACTTTATAACCTAGTACAAATAGTTTTACACTAGAGTTGAACTAGCTATACAAGCTAGTTCAAATAATTTTACACTAGCGTTGAACTAGCTCTACAGTCTAGTTCAAATAGTTTTACACTATAATTGAACTAGCTCTATAACCTAGTACAAATAATTTTACACTAGAGTTTAACTAGCTCTACAAGCTAGTTGAAATAATTTTACACTAGAGTTGAACTAGCTCTGCAAGCTTGTTCAAATAATTTTACACTGGACTTGAACTAGATCTATAACCTAGTTCAAATAATTTTGCACTAGGGTAGAACTAGCTCTATAACCTAGTACAAATGATTTTACACTGGAGTTGAACTAGCTCTGTAACCTAGTACAAATAATTTCACACTAGAGTTGTTCTAGCTCTTCAAGCTAGTTCAAATAATTTTACACTAGAGTTGAACTAGCTCTACAGGCTAGTACAAATAGTTTTAGACTAGAGTTGAACTAGCTCTATAACCTACTACAAGTAATTTTACACTAGAGTTGAACTATCTCTATAACCTAGTAAAAATAATTTTACACTAGTGTTCAACAAGCTCTACAAGCTAGTTCAAATAATTTTGCACTAGAGTAGAACTTATTCTATAACCTAGTACAAATAATTTTACACTAGAGTTGAACTAGATCTATAACCTAGTACAAATAATTTTACACTAGAGTTGAACTAGCTCTACGAGCTAGTTCAAATAATTTTACACTAGAGTTGAACTAGTTCTACAGACTAGTTCAAATAGTTTTAGACTAGTGTTGAACTAGCTCTATAGCCTAGTACAATTAATTTTACACTATAGTTGAACTATCTCTACAACCTAGTTCGAATAATTTTGCACTACAGTAGAACAAGCTCTATAACCTAGTACAAATAATTTTACACTTGAGTAGAACTAGCTCTACGAGCTAGTTTAAATAATTTCACACTAGAGTTAAACTAGCTATACAAGCTAGTTCAAATAATTTTACAATAGAGTAGAACTAGCTCTATAACCTAGTACAAATAATTTTAAAGTAGAGTTGAACTAGCTCTTCAAGCTAGTTCAAATAATTTTAGACTAGAGTTGAACTAGATCTGTAACCTAGTTCAAATAATTTTACACTAGAGTTGAACTAGCTCTACAAGCTAGTTCAAATAATTTTACACAAGAGTTGAACTAGCTATACAAGCTTGTAGACTTCAACAAGCTCTACAACCTAGTTCAAATAATTTTGCACTAGAGTAGAACTAGCTCTATAACCTAGTAAAAGTAATTTTACACTAGAGTTGAACTAGCTCTACTAGCTAGTTCAAATAATTTTACACTAGATTTGAACTAGCTATACAAGCTAGTTCAAATAATTTTACACTAGAGTAGAACTAGCTCTATAACCTAGTACAAATAATGTTACACTAGAGTTGAATTAGCACTTCAAGCTAGTTCAAATAATTTTAGACTAGAGTTGACTTAGATCTATAACCTCGTTCAAATAATTTTACACTAGAGTTGAACTAGCTATACAAGCTTTTCGACTTGAACAAGCTTTACAAGCTAGTTCAAATAATTTTGCAATAGAGTAGAACTAGCTCTATAGCCTAGTACAAATAATTTTACACTAGAGTTGAACTAGCTCTACAAGCTAGTTCAAATAATTTTACATGAGATTTGAACTAGCTCTATAACATAGTACACATAATTTCACACTAGATTCAAACTAGCTTTACAAGCTAGTTCAACTAATTTTACACTAGAGTTAACCTAGCTATACAAACTAGTTCAAATAATTTTAAACTAGAGTAGAACTAGCTCTATAAACTAATATAAATAATTTTACACTAGAGTTGAACTAGCTCTACAAGCTAGTTCAAATAATTTTACACTACAGTAGAACTAGCTCTATAACCTACTACAAATAATTTTACAATCGAGTTGAACTATCTCTACAAGCTAGTTCAAATAATTTTACACTAGAGTTGAACTAGCTCTATAGGCTAGTTCAAATAATTTTACACTAGTGTTGAACTAGCTCTACAAGCTAGTTCAAATAATTTTACACTAGCGTTGAACTAGCACTCAATAACCTAGTACAAATAATTTTACACTAGAGTTGAACTAGCTCTACAAGCTAGTTCAAATAATTTTACACTAGAGTTGAACTAGCTATACTAGCTTGTAGAGTTGAACAAGCTCTACAAGCTAGTTCAAATAATTTTGCACTAGAGTAGAACTAGCTCTATAACCTAGTACAAATAATTTTACACTAGAGTTGAACTAGCTCTACAAGCTAGTTCAAATAATTTTACACTAGAGTTGAACTAGCTCTACAGGCTAGTTCAAATAGTTTTAGACTAGTGTTGAACTATCTCAATAACCTAGTACAAGTAATTTTACACTAGATTCGAACTATCTCTACAAGTTAGTTCAAATAATTTTGCACTAGAGTAGAACTAGCTCTATAACCTATACAAATAATTTTACGCTAGAGTTGAACTAGCTCTACAAGCTAGTTCAAATAATTTTACACTAGAGTTAAACTAGCTATACAAGCTAGTTCAAATAATTTTACACTTGAGTAGAACTAGCTCTATAACCTAGTACAAATAATGTTACACTACAGTTGAATTAGCACTTCAAGCTAGTTCAAATAATTTTAGACTAGAGTTGAACTAGATCTATAACCTAGTTCAAATAATTTTACACTAGAGTTGGACTAGCTATACAAGCTAGTTCAAATAATTTTACACTAGAGTTGAACTAGCTCTACATGCTAGTTCAAATAATTTTCAACTAGTGTTGAACTAGCTCTACAAGCTAGTTCAAATAATTTTACACTAGAGTTGAACTAGCTCTACAGGCTAGTTCAAATAATTTTACACTAGTGTTGAACTAGCTCTGCAAGCTAGTTTAAATAATTTTACATTAGAGTTGAACTAGCTATACAAGCTTGTAGACTTAAACAACCTCTACAAGCTAGTTCAAATAATTTTGCACTAGAGTAGAACTACCTCTATAAGCTAGTACAAATAATTTTACACTAGAGTTAATCTAGCTGTACAAGCTAGTTCAAATAACTTCACTCTAGATTTGAACTAGCTATACAAGCTAGTTCAAATAATTTTACACTAGAGTAGAACTAGCTCTATAAGCTAGTACGAATAATTTTACACTAAAGTTGAACTAGCTCTACAAGCTAGTTCAAATAAATTTACACTAGAGTTGAACTAGCTCTACGGGCTAGTTCAAATAATTTTACACTAGTGTTGAACTAGCTCTACAAGCTAGTTCAAATAATTTTACATTAGAGTTGAACTAGTTCTATAACCTAGTACAAATAATTTTACACTAGAGTTGAACTAGCTCTAGAAGCTAGTTAAAATAATTTTACACAAGAGTTGACCCAGCTCTATAACCTTGTACAAATAGTTTTACACTAGAGTTGAACTAGCTCTACAAGCTAGTTCAAATAATTTTACACTAGAGTTTAACTAGCTCTACAGTGTAGTTCAAATAGTTTTACACTATAATTGAACTAGATCTATAACCTAGTACAAATAATTTTACACTAGAGTTGAACTAGCTCTACAAGCTAGCTACAATAATTTTACACTATAGTTGAACTAGCTCTACAAGCTTGTTCAAATAATTTTACACTGTGGTTGAACTAGATCTATAACCTAGTTCAAATAATTTTACACTAGAGTTGAACTAACTCTACAAGCTAGTTCAAATAATTTTACACTAGAGTTGAACTAGCTCTATAACCTAGTTCAAATAATTTTACACTAGAGTTGAACTAGCTCTACTAGCTAGTTCAGATAGTTTTAGACTAGAGTTGAACTAGCTCTATAACCTAGTACAAGTAATTTTACAATAGAGTTGAACTATCTCTATAACCTGGTAAAAATAATTTTACACTAGAGTTGAACAAGCTCTACAAGCTAGTTCAAATATTTTTACACTAGAGTTGAACTAGCTCTACATGCTAGTTCAAATAATTTTACACTAGTGTTGAACTAGCTCTACAAGCAAGGTCAAATAATTTTACACTAGAGTTGAACTATATCTAGAACCTAGTTCAAATAATTTTACACTAGAGTTGAAAAAGCTCTAGAAGCTAGTTCAAATAATTTTACACTAGGGTTGAATTAGCTATACAAGCTTGTAGTGTTGAACAAGCTCTACAAGCTAGTTCAAATAATTTTGCACTAGAGTAGAACTAGCTCTATAACCTAGTACAAATAATTTTACACTAGTGTTGAACTAGATCTATAACCTAGTTCAAATAATTTTACACTAGAGTTGAACTAGCTATACAAGCTAGTTCAAAAAAATTTACACTAGAGTTGAACTAGCTATACAAGCTTGTAGAGTTGAACAAGGGGTTTTCCGGTTTACCAGGGGACTAATGGTATGAGATAGATTGTTTTTACAAGGGTAAACCGACTACATGGTAAAGAGGATACAGATCCAAGGTAAAATGACTAAGTAAGGAGAAACAGATTCCGCAAGAGGGCATGGAAGTTTTGGTTCTACTGAAGACAGGAAAGCAAAAATATTTTGACCTAATAAGGGTTGGGCCCATAGCAGTTTGTAATGCTTTAGATCGGTTTTTGCGTACAAAAGGATTGTTCTGGTAGCGAAAAGTAAGCTATTTACACGCAATATATCAAGCGTAAAGTTTTTAAATCCATAGATGAGGAGGAACAGAGCCGTACTGGAGCTCCAATGAACTTTGATAAACTGCAAAGAACGAATGAACCTTCAACGGCTACAAAAGGGAAAGGGAAAGAACTCACAGAGGAGGAAGCAGCGGAGGATCGCCGCGTTTCTTTGGTATGATCAGGTCGATGAAGTGGGCCTTGTTAAAGCGGAGGGGAAGCTCGGTGACGGCGGCGGCGCTCAGGGGCAGAGATGTCACGAGGAGGAGGAAGAAGTGAAGGAGACGAAGGGGAAAAAGGAGAAGGACCTATGGTCCTATTTATAAGGCGAAGCGATAAAGCGACAAGTGCAAGAATTGAGAGCTCAAAAATGGATAGTCAATAATGGTGTCGCCTCGATGATTGGATATGCATTACTGAAGGTAATCTTCGGCTTCAACGAATAGATGACGTCAGGGCGGTTTATCATGATCCTGGAGTATGAGGTCACGGCAGTTTACAAGATCAAGGTGAAGATGCAAAGGAGGAGTTTTTCTAAGTGTTGAAGATTGACATGAACAAGTTCAAACCAATCTGGGGCCTAATGTTAGGGATATTACTACTAGGCGTAAACCGGCCAAGAGTAGCTGGATTAACTTTCTGAAGATTAGAAGCCCATGAAGACGTAAGAATGATGGCGCTTTATGAAGGCCCAAGGCCCAAAGGCGAGTTAAGGCCTGTAGATGTAAACCGACCTTATTATGTAACTTGCATTGTAAGATAGGAAGTATAGAGACCAAACTGGACAAGTTTATGATCCGGCTTCGGGACAATGTAACCGGCGGGCGTCAACCTATGTATATAAAGGGACGACCCGGCAGCGGTTTAGGGACAACGGACAACAACTCGAGGGCCAATCAAAGCGGATTCGCTCCCACGTCATCGAAACCCTAGCAATACCAATCACAACTAGACGTAGGCTTTTACCTTCATCGAAGGGGGCAAACTAGTATAAACTCCCCGTGTCTGTAGGACCTTGAAGTAGATGTGTCTATAGGGGGGTGATTAGAGACATAATGCTAAAGTTGCAATTTTTAAGCTTTTTCGGTTTATGTGGAGTTTAAGCATAATTTCAACAATCACAATACATATCAAGCAAGTATGCAAAGAGTATATTGGCAACGGAAAGTAAACCATGCAACTTGCAAGAATGTAAAGGGAAGGGTTTGGAGAATTCAAACGCAATCGAGGACACGGATGTTTTTCCCGTGGTTCGGATAGCTGGTGCTATCCTACATCCACGTTGATGGAGACTTCAACCCACAAAGGGTAATGGTTGCGCGAGTCCACGGAGGGCTCCACCCATGAAGGGTCCACGAAGAAGAAACCTTGTCTATCCCACCATGGCCATCGCCCACGAAGGACTTGCCTCACTAGCGGTAGATCCTCACGAAGTAGGCGATCTCCTTGCCCTTACAAACTCCTTGGTTCAACTCCACAATCTTGTCGGAGGCTCCCAAGTGACACCTAGCCAATCTAGGAGACACCACTCTCCAAGAAGTAACAAATGGTGTGTTGATGATGAACTCCTTGCTCTTGTGCTTCAAATGATAGTCTCCCCAACACTCAACTCTCTCTCTCATAGGATTTGGATCTGGTGGAAAGAAGATTTGAGTGCAAAGCAACTTGGGGAAGGCTAGAGATCAAGATTCATATGGTAGGAATGGAATATCTTGGCCTCAACACATGAGTAGGTAGTTCTCTCTCAGAAATAGGATGCTGGAAGTGTAGGCTTAGTCTGATGGCTCTCTCTTCGAATGAAGAGGAGGTGGAGGGGTATATATAGCCTCCACACAAAATCCAACCGTTACACACAATTTACCAATCTCGGTGGGACCGAATCAACAAACTCGGTCGGACCGAAAAAGTAAACCTAGTGACCGTTAGAGATTTTGGTGGGACCGACTGGATCAACTCGGTGGGACCGATGTGCTAGGGTTAGGGTAAATCCAAAACTCGGTTTGACCGATTACTCAAACTCGGTGGGACCGATTTGGGTAATAAGCAAAGCAGAGAGTTGGCCAAGCAAACTCGGTGGGACCGATTGCATATCTTGGTGGGACCGAGAATAATGCAATAGGTAACAGAGAGTTTGCAAGCCCATCTCGGTGAGACCGAGATCCCATCGGTGATACCGAACTAATTAGGGTTTCTGGCAGTGGCTATGAAAAGTGAAACTCGGTGGCGCCGGATAGGAATAATCGGTAGGTCCGAGTTTGGCTTTAGGTTTAGGTCATATGAGGAAGTGGGAAAGTAGCTGAGGGTTTTGGAGCATATCATTAAGCACATGAAGCAAGAGGTTCATTAAGCAACACCTCATCCCTCCTTGATAGTATTGGATTTTCCTATGGACTCAATGTGATCTTGGATCACTAAAATGTAAAATGAAGAGTCTTGAGCTTCAAGCTTTAGCCAATCCTTTGTCCTTAGCATCTTGGAGAACTTCCCACAACCTTTAGTCCATGCCACTCCATTGTTGAACTTATCTGAAACATACTAGATGAAAATGTTAGTCCAACAAGAGATATGTTGTCATCAATTATCAAAACCACCTAGGGAGCACTTGTGCTTTCAATCTCCCCCTTTTTGGTAATTGATGGCAACATACATCAAAGCTTTAGATAAAGATATAAAGAACAGCAAGTAAAGCTTTGGAAGGACATGTAACAAACATAGGCTCCCCCACATGTATGCAATCATATGAATATAAAATATAGAAGCATGTGAGAGCATAATCATGATAGAGTAGGCAATGTGTTACATGTATCTTGGCCATATGCATCAGATTAAAAGATTATCAAGGAAAATACCGTCATGCTCATGAGTCCTTCTTGCAAACAGTATGTACATAAGCAAGAACTCCTCATACTCATGATTTGATGCATACACTTACCTTGTAGTTTTTGAGTTGGCTTAGGATAGAATGAACCTGCACAAACAAAGTTAGATAACACAGGTACATCCACTAGCCAGGGCAAACAAAAGAAACCACAAGAGTACCAAGACTGGGATGACATGTAGAGAGTAAGTACTAGGTACTACATTGAATTCAACATGTCCCCAAGAGTAAAGATATGCAATGAATTTGACTGATTTCTTTCCCTTAGGTGTCTTGCTCCCCCTGAATCTTACATGGGATATTGGGAGAAGATAGGAAACAGAAAATCAGAGCTGAAAGATACAACTGGATGTCTTTCCCCCAAAAAGACATGTAACATCTCTCCTCTTGAATCATCAAGCATCTAGGATCCTGGAGTATTTTCTCTCCCCTGGAAATCTCTCTCTCCCCCTTAATAACATCTGGGATCCTTGAGACTTTCTCTCCCCCTTGATCTTCCCTTAACAACATCTGGGATCCTTGAGACTTTCTCTCCCCCTTGAGCTTTGATGTGATCTCTCTCTCCCCCCTTTGACATCAATTTCGAAGAAGGGCTTTCTGGAATCCAGCGTATAGGTTTGGTCCTTGAGACTCAGCACAAAGCAATGGATAAAATTGTGATGCTTGTAGAGGACAAGATTCATTGAGTGGAGCTGGATCAGAAGAAATGTAGAACAAGTGGCAAACTGTTTTTCTGATTGCAAGGTCGGTGGCACCGAGTGGCATATTTCGGTGGTACCGAAAGGATTCGGTTGGACCAAGAATTGCAAGTCGGTGAAACCGAGTTTACACAGAGAAAAACACTTGTCACCTTAGCTCACTAGACATGTAGGTTCTCACAAAGATTTTCAAGGAATTAAATGCAGAAAATGCAGAACAAAAACAAAAAGAAAAGAGAAGAAACTGAAAGATCTAGATGAAGTTTTTTTTTGAAGGAAAATAAATATGCATGAGACAAATGCAATAACACAGAAAAGAACACAAGAGAACTTCATCTAGAGTTGGGCGGTGACATAGTCACCTATGTTAGAGTATATTGACTTAGGAGTCAAGTGAGAACACTTGATCATAGGTCATACTCATCGTTTGAGCTCAAAATGGGGTTACCATTTTTCGTTTAAGCATCTTGATGTATTCACATCTTGTTGAGTTGCTTTGACTCGTGTCTTGGAGTAAAGCTTCTCTAAGATGGAATAACATACCTTGGGTGGTGGTGTGGTTCTTGCTCATGTAGTTGAACTTGTGTGGGTGCTCAAGGTTGATGTAGCTCATCAAGAGTTGGGAGCACCACTTGGAGTGTGAGTTCACCTACCTACATGGATTAGTTCTTGCAAGGAAGAGCACTTGTGTATCCAAAAATGACAATCATGAAGCTCAACATAGAATTTGTCAAAGGATATGTTTAAATGGTTATGTGCTTCCTTGTCTTCAACCATCATTGTGTAGAGACTTGGTGATGTAAAGATTTCTCAAGATGTGAGTGAGTCGCAATCTCATGAAATTAGATTCAACCAGGCACCTACATGGGTTAGACAACATGCAAGGAACAAATATATCCAAGACATAAGATAGTCATCATAAGAGATATATCATGGATTAGTCATAAGCTCATGTCTTGCATGTATCCAATGGAGTTCCTACTCCAAGTTCGAAGCATCAATGATGTTCAATTCACCTCTCAACCTACAAAACACTTTCTCATCAAGTGGTTTAGTGAATATATCCGCTAATTGCTTATCGGTGCGAACATGCTTAAGATTAAGTCACCCTTAGCAACATGATCGCGAATGAAATGATGACGAACTTCAATATGCTTAGTTCGAGAATGTTGTACAGGATTATGACCAATTTTGATAGCACTTTCATTGTCACAAAGCAGTGGAACATATTTCACATAGATTCCATAATCTTTAAGAGTTTGGGTCATCCAAAGTAATTGAGCACAACATGAACCAGCGGCAATGTATTCCGCTTCGGCGGTGGATAAGGATACGGAGTTTTGTTTCTTGGAAGACCAAGACACAAGAGATTTACCAAGAAATTGACAAGTACCCGAAGTTGAATTTCTATAAACCTTCTCTCCGGCATAGTCTGAGTTGGAATAGCCAACAAGATCAAAAGACGACCTCTTAGGATACCAAATGCCAAAATTTGGTGTATGGATTAAGTATCTAACTATTCTTTTCACGGCCTTAAGATGACATTCTTTAGGAACAGCTTGATATCGTGCACACATGCACACACTTAGCATAATATCGGGACGTGAAGCACATAGGTATAACAATGAACCAATCATAGAGCGATAAACCTTTTGATCAACCGGTTCACCATCTTTGGTCAAATCATTATGTCCACTAGTAGGCATGGGTGTAGACATACCTTTGCATTCTTGCATATTGAACTTCTTGAATAAGTCCTTGGTGTACTTTGTTTGAGAGACAAATGTACCTTCCTTAGTTTGCTTGATTTGCAAACCGAGAAAGAATTTGAGTTCACTCATCATAGACATCTCAAACTTTTCTGACATTAGCTTTCCAAACTTTTCACTAAAGAGAGGATTAGTTGAACCAAATATGATATCATCAACATAAATTTGGCATACAAATAGTTCTCCATTAACCTTTTTAGTAAAAAGAGTAGAATCAATTTTACCAATTTCAAAACCACTTGCAATAAGGAACTTGGTCAAGCATTTATACCATGCTCTAGGAGCTTCTTTAAGACCATAAAGAGCTTTGTGAAGTTTGTAAACATGATTAGGTTTCTTAGGATTGACAAAGCCGGGAGGTTGTTTAACATAAACTTCCTCCTCTATTTCACCATTTAGAAAAGCACTTTTAATGTCCATTTGGTACAAGGTGATGTTATGGTGATTAGCATAAGCAAGTAAGATGCGAATGGACTCAAGTCTAGCAACGGGAGCATATGTCTCACCATATTCCATACCTTCGACTTGTGTGTACCCTTGGGCGACGAGACGTGCTTTGTTGCGAACCACTTGTCCATCTTCATCTTGCTTGTTGCGAAACACCCATTTGGTACCAATGATGTTGTGGTTGTTGTCGGGCTTCTCAACCAATGTCCAAACTTGGTTTCTCTCAAAGTTGTGTAGCTCTTCATGCATAGCATTTATCCAATCTGGATCTTCCAATGCTTCTTCAACCTTCATAGGTTCAATGCTAGAGATGAATGAATAGTTTTC
The DNA here is from genome assembly GCA_034509565.1 of Triticum monococcum. Lineage (NCBI taxonomy): Eukaryota > Viridiplantae > Streptophyta > Magnoliopsida > Poales > Poaceae > Triticum > Triticum monococcum. Next base: position 447,062,901 of record CM067845.1, read on the forward strand.
ACAAAAGTTAGATAAACGAGTTTTTGAGCGAGTGATTCTCCCGGTTTGTATATCATTGAAGATTTGCTCGATGGGATGATCTTTGGCGATTCTTGCTCGAACTCGTGAGAGCTTTTGCTTGGGTCTTCGTTGAACATCTTCTTCATCTTGTTCTTCTTCTTGGCCTTCTTCATTGTTGACGTTGTCATTTTCTTGTCGTGGTGGAGAAGGAGGTTGTTGATGTTCATCTTGATGCATTTCCTTGTCTTCTTCATCTTGGGGTGTCCCACTTGTGGATGCTTCCGTGTCGATTCTTGGTTCACCTTGTTGTGAAGTAGAAGCTTCCACTTGGACGGATGAAGTACTCTCCCTCACCTCCGTTGGACGAATTTTGCCTATGGACAAGTCTTGGATTGCTTCTGAAGGGTCTTTGTCTCCTACATCAATTGGCAATTGCTCTACTTGCGAGCCATTAGATTCATCAAACTTCACATCTACCGTCTCTTCAACCTTTCGGGTGAAATTGTTGTAGACACGGTAAGTGTGAGAGTTTGAGCCATAACCAAGTAGGAAAACTTCATGAGATTTAGGAGCAAACTTTGAACGACGATGCTTATCAAGAATGTAGCACTTTGAGCCGAATACTCGAAAGTATCCAACTTGGGGTTTGTTACCGGTGAGGAGCTCGTATGCCATCTTGCCGAGTAGCTTGTGAAGGTACAAGCGATTTGTTGCGTGAGAAGCTGTCTCAACCGCTTCTGCCCAAAAGTGCTTCGGCGTCTTGTATTCATCAAGCATTGTTCTTACCATTTCGATGAGCGTCCGGTTCTTCCTCTCAACAACTCCATTTTGTTGAGGTGTGTACGTAGCCGAGAACTCGTGTGAAATCCCTTCTTCGTCAAGAAAGGTGTCCACATTTGCGTTCTTGAACTCCGTTCCGTTGTCACTTCGAACCTTCTTGATCTTCACGTCAAACTGATTTTGGGCCTTCCTAGCGAAGTTTTTGAAGATCTTCTGGACCTGCGACTTGTCATTAAGAAAGAACACCCACGTAAATCTTGAAAAATCATCAACTATAACTAGACCAAAAGAATTTCCACCGAGACTCTTGTAGGCGTTGGGACCAAAGAGATCCATATGAAGTAGCTCGAGTGGCCTCCTTGTAGTCATGATGTTCTTCACGGGATGCCTTCCTCCAACCTGTTTACCTACTTGACAAGCACTGCAAAGTCTATCCTTATCAAATATGACATCGTTAACTCCAAGGATATGGTTTCCTTTAATAAGCTTGTCAAGGTTTCTCATGCCAACGTGACCTAGTCGTCTATGCCACAACCAACCTTTTGAGGATTTAGCAATAAAGCAAGTTTTAGGTTGTGCCTTTTTAGAGAAATCAACAATGTAAAGATCACCTCTACGCATACCGGTAAAGACCATTTTATGATTGTCTCTACGAAATACTTGGCAATCTACCTCAGTAAATAGGGCATTCAAACCGAAATCAGCAAGTCTAGATACTGAAAATAAGTTGTAGCCAAGTGATTCAACGAGCATGACATTTTGAATGGAACTATCATGTGAGATGGCCACCTTACCAAGGCCAACCACTTTACCCTTTGAGTTATCACCAAAGGTGACATATTTCCGAGGGCCGTCATTTCCAGCAATCTCATGGAACATCTCTTCATCTCCAGTCATATGATCAGTACATCCACTATCAAGAACCCATTCCTTTCCTCCTGACGCATATCCCCGAAGATTTGCCGTAAGACCAAAATGTCTCATTACATCATCAAGATCAAAGTCACTATCATCATCATCATAGTATCCATGTTCACCATGATCTTGTGACTCATCATTTCCTAGAGAGGGTAATTCATTAGATAAATGATCATCAAAGTGGTCACTTTTATGAATTCTTATAGCTTTGGATATAATATCACTAATGATTCCAACATCTCCCTTGGCTCGCTTGAGATTGGCAAGCTCAAATAGACAATCACCAAAGCTAGGATCACTATAGTTCATCTTACTCAAGGCAATAGATTTATGGAGAATTTCATCCAAATTTTTCAAGGAATGGTCGGGAAATTGTTCCTCAAGGAATTTCCATATAGTATAGGCACAATTAAGAGTGGGTAAACTAGCAATCAAATTTTTGGGAAATCCTCTAATGATGAGCTCAATAGTTCTAAGATTGCGAATCATGTCAATATCTTCATCTATGGTAGGATGCAAAGGATCAATGTGAGGTGCACAAGGGCTAGCAATATACTTGTTCAAATGATATTGATTGAAAATTACAAGCATCTCATTTTTCCACTCATGAAAATACTCTCCATCAAGAATAGGCACTCTATGTCTAAGACTCCCTAAAGTAGACACATCCATCTTCCTCCAATGGTGATTAAACCAAGGCAATGGAAACCTGGCTCTGATACCACTTGTAGGACCTTGAAGTAGATGTGTCTAGAGGGGGGTGATTAGACACATAATGCTAAAGTTGCAATTTTTAAGCTTTTTCGGTTTATGTGGAGTTTAAGCATAATTTCAACAATCACAATACATATCAAGCAAGTATGCAAAGAGTATTGGCAGCGGAAAGTAAAGCATGCAACTTGCAAGAATGTAAAGGGAAGGGTTTGGAGAATTCAAACGCAATCGGAGACACGGATGTTTTTCCCGTGGTTCGGATAGGTGGTGCTATCCTACATCCACGTTGATGGAGACTTCAACCCACGAAGGGTAACGGTTGCGTGAGTCCACGAAGGGCTCCACCCATGAAGGGTCCACGAAGAAGAAACCTTGTCTATCCCACCATGGCCATCGCCCACGAAGGACTTGCCTCACGAGCGGTAGATCCTCACGAAGTAGGCGATCTCCTTGCCCTTACAAACTCCTTGGTTCAACTCCACAATCTTGTCGGAGGCTCCCAAGTGACACCTAGCCAATCTAGGAGACACCACTCTCCAAGAAGTAACAAATGGTGTGTTGATGATGAACTCCTTGCTCTTGTGCTTCAAATGATAGTCTCCCCAACACTCAACTCTCTCTCATAGGATTTGGATCTGGTGGAAAGAAGATTTGAGTGCAAAGCAACTTGGGGAAGGCTAGAGATCAAGATTCATATGGTAGGAATGGAATATCTTGGCCTCAACACATGAGTAGGTAGTTCTCTCTCAGAAATAGGATGCTGGAAGTGTAGGCTTAGTCTGATGGCTCTCTCTTTGAATGAAGAGGAGGTGGAGGGGTATATATAGCCTCCACACAAAATCCAACCGTTACACACAATTTACCAATCTCGGTGGGACCGAATCAACAAACTCGGTTGGACCGAAAAAGTAAACCTAGTGACCGTTAGAGATTTCTGTGGGACCGACTGGATCAACTCGGTGGGACCGATGTGCTAGGGTTAGGGTAAATCCAAAACTCGGTTTGACCGATTACTCAAACTCGGTGGGACCGATTTGGGTAATAAGTGAAGCAGAGAGTTGGCCAAGCAAACTCGGTGGGACCGATTGCATATCTCCGTGGGACCGAGAATAATGCAATAGGTAACAGAGAGTTTGCAAGCCCATCTCGGTGAGACCGAGATCCCATCGGTGAGACCGAACTGATTAGGGTTTCTGGCAGTGGCTATGACAAGTGAAACTCGGTGGCGCCGGATAGGAATAATCGGTAGGTCCGAGTTTGGCTTTAGGTTTAGGTCATATGAGGAAGTGGGAAAGTAGCTGAGGGTTTTGGAGCATATCATTAAGCACATGAAGCAAGAGGTTCATTAAGCAACACCTCATCCCTCCTTGATAGTATTGGCTTTTCCTATGGACTCAATGTGATCTTGGATCACTAAAATGTAAAATGAAGAGTCTTGAGCTTCAAGCTTTAGCCAATCCTTTGTCCTTAGCATCTTGGAGAACTTCCCACAACCTTTAGTCCATGCCACTCCATTGTTGAACTTATCTGAAACATACTAGATGAAAACGTTAGTCCAACAAGAGATATGTTGTCATCAATTATCAAAACCACCTAGGGAGCACTTGTGCTTTCAGTGTCCCTTGTCCGGTTTAACCCCTCTAAGCTAACCCATTGCGATGGCTCCACGACTAAGTCCTTTCACGAGGACATTTGCCATGAAAAACCCACGACACCGCTCGTTTTTCTTCTTTTGAATTTTGGTCTTAACTTAGCCTCATTCCCTTTCTCGGTATCCAGATCCTCCTCGGCGGACCGGGAGGATGTGGACACCATCATCGAGGAGGTTGCCAGGGATGCCGCGGTCGAGGCCGACAAGATCTTCGCTGAGGAGGCCGCAAGGGCGCTGTTGAGGATGCCGCCAAGGGGCCTACCGGGGAGATCGGCAAGGCCGCTGCCGAGGAGGCCGGCGAGGGGCCTTCCGGGGAGGTCGGCAAGGCCGCTACCAAGGAGGAGGTGGTTGACGACCATCCTTCCTCCTTCATTGCCTTTGGCTCGGGAAAGTACCAGAAGGTGAGAGACGACATGTTTGTCCACCTCCCATGGACGGCGAGCACCAGAGCACCCGCCGAGGGGGAGGTGTTCGACGACGAGGTGCTTGCCGCCGCCGGGCTTGAGGTCGTTGACGAAACGAGTGCTGGTGGCGGCGGTTCCTAGGAAGAGCGGCACCTCGAGGGCATAAGCGCCAACTTCCATAAGCTCCAGGCGCTTCACCGTGCCCGCCTGGACAAGGCAAAGTCCAGGATGGCGGCGGTGGAAAAGGCGGAGGCGGGCCTCGAGAGGCCTGTCGCTGAGACGCAGGCTTGGTTCTGCCAGGCCTGTGAGGAACTGAAGACCGCCCAGGATTTGCTGGGCGAGCGCAACCTGGAGCTTGTCATGAAGCAGGCCGATATCGAGAAGGCCCAAGAGGCAGCGAGACAACAGGCCACGCTGAACTCCCAGGAGGAGGACCTTGCCGCTCGTGAGGAGAAACTCGCCGCGACACTCCGCGGCAAGGACGAAGAGGTCAAGAAGCTTGTCATGCAACAGACCCAGGAACTGGAGCAGAGGCACGAGGAGGCACTCAATGCTCAGGCATAGGTCCATGTCAGCAAGGTGAACGAGCTGGAGGTGGAGCGGGACGGGCTGAAGAAGCAGATCCTAGAGGTGATGAGGGAGAGGGATGCGGCCAAAGACGCTTTGGCTGACGCGCAGGCCATAGTCCTTGGCAAGGCCGAGCTACTCTCCAAGGCCAACGACTCCATCCAAGACCTGAAGCTGAAGGTGGAGGGTCTTGAGGGGACGCTGTCAGAGGTCAGGGCCCGAGAGGAGACCCTGACCAAGAATCTGGAGAAGTAGAGGCAGCTGCGGAAGAACGAAGCTGCCAACCACGAGGATTTTATGAAGGGCGAGAACCTCTGGATCAACCGCCTCACTGGCGTCGCCGGCAGGATCACCACGCAGCTGGCTACCATGGGGATGCCGAACATGAGGTACGTCCCGGAGCCGAGAGTGAGTCTCAATGCCAGGCTGACCCTGTTCTTCGAGGGTGTTCTCGGAGCCCTGGAGCAGTTCCACTCCAACAGGGCGACCTCTCTGGCCGATGAGGCCTGGAGGCTCTGCCGGGGTGCCATGACCAAGGTCCTCACCAAGGTGGCGTACTGGAACCCTGACCTCGACTTCGACACTGCGCTGGAGAGCTTGCCGAAGGACGTGGACCTCGTGATGCTCGAGAAGCATATCAAGCCCGTCATCAGCCGCATCGACGGAGTTCGGAGGATAGAAGGCCAGCGCCGAGACTAGGCACCCCGTTTCTTATCACCACTGCAGGTTCACGACCAAGACAATTTTTATCTTTAGTTAGAACTGCAGCAACAATTGATGTAATATAACTCTGCAGTGCTTTTGAAATGATGCATGTTATTGTCCCGTTTGATCCCCCTTTGTATGTCCACCCTACATTAATCGGGTAGGCTTGCCGGCGCGGAAACCGAGACCGCGGCGCCTTGAGGACGGATCCCCAATGACCTATCGGGTGTTCTTGCTATCGGGCAAACCACCTCACTGCTCTTAACGCGACCGCTCGAACCGTCGAGCGGACTCGAGACAAAACAAGAGTGTTGCCAATTGTAGAAGGTCACCCTGCCGTTCTCGACGCAGCCGCTCGAACAGTTGAGCGGACTCGAAATAGAACAAGGGCGTTGCCAATAGTGGCAGGGCCCCATTGCGTGCAGGTTTTCCATACACATGGCAAGATCGTCGAGGATGATAACCATATATATATAAAGGAATTGCTCAAAGTTTTGCATGACTTAGATTTTCTGTCGCTGGGTGAGCATTCACTCCATCCACCGAGGATGCCACTTGTTCGGTCGTCTTCTTCCTTGGAGTGGTGACCATGATGAAGTCGCTCCTTCAACCAGACCAGATTTCCACAACTGCGCCCCCTACCTGGCGTGCCAAAGATGTCGGTGGAAACGACACCTATGGAATCACTAGGATCCCTTCTATGGTTGGCGGGCGCGGGGTTGTGTAAAGAGCGGGTCTGGCGGTCAGCACAAGGATCGTTTACCCAGGTTCGGGCCACGGAGATGCGTAATACCCTAGTCCTACTTTGATGTATATTTGAGTGTTCTTGAGTTCTTGAACTAGCTACGGTGTGTGTCTAGTTCCAAAGATCTGAATCCCTCTCTAGTAAGCTTCGGGCCTCCTTTTATAGCCAAAAAGGTGCCGCCATAGTGGCACACAGGAGGTGGAAAGGTGTATAGTGGATGAGTCTATCCTCTGGCACCGTCAGACAAGCGCATTTAATGCGCTGTCGACGTGCCCCTCTTTCTTTATCGGGGACGGAAAGGAAGCTCGTCCCAGCTGTCGCCACCTCGCCTGGCTTCGATGCACGTCCAAGCTAACGAGGCATTGTAGCACCACATTGGGTGGCTCCTGGGCTGGCGTGGTGGCGGAGTCTTCACGAAGATCTGCATGCCACCACGCAGGTGCTTTCTGAGTCGGTGTGGAGGCCGCACGCTGCCACGCAGATGCCTGCCAAGCTGGTTGAGCTAGCAGCTGAATGGGAGCGACGGTGGAGTCTTGGCACGCGTGGGCCTAGTTGCGGCCCCGCAGATGTCCTCGACAAGGGTCTTGCCGGGGGCCCGGCAAGGGTCTTGCCGTGGCACCACGGTCGTCCCAGGCAAGGATCTTGCCGGGGTCTCGTGGATTTCCTTGGCAAGGATCTTGCCAAGGATCGTCGTCTTCTGGTCCTCATCTGATCTTGTGTATTTATGATCTCCACAAAGATCTGCATGCCGCTATGGAGGTGCCTCCCGAGCCTTTGTTCCAAAGTAGTTGATGGTGTTGGAAACCCTTGGGCTCAAGGGTGGCTCGCTCTGCTGGCGTCAGGCAAGTTGCCTCGGCAAGGATCTTGCTGGTGCTGCGGAAGCCACCCCGGCAAGGGTCTTGCCGGGGAAGTCCACCTCGCCCTTTTGCTCTATGTGCCTCTGGTCCTGGCATTGCTATGGCTGTCTTGTGGTTTTAGTTTCCCTCCTTTGCCCTGCTGGCCGTGGGCGTGGCTCTGACTGCCCGTGCACAAGTAAAGGGGCAAAAAGGAGGGCCCCTACTTGTGTACACCGGCACTCTACAAGCTAGTTCAAATAATATTACACTAGAGTTGAACTAGCCCTATAACCTAGTACAAATAATTTTACACTAGAGTTGAACTAGCTCTACAAGCTAGTTCAAATAATTTCACACTAGAGTTGAATTAGCTCTACAGTCTAGTTCAAATAATTTTACACTATAGAGTTGAACTAGCTCTATAACCTAGTACAAATAATTTTACACTAGAGTTGAACTAGCTATATAACCTAGTACAAATAATTTTACACTAGAGTTGAACTAGCTCTACATGCTAGTTCAGATAATTTTACACTAGAGTTGAACAAGCTCTACAAGCTAATTCAAATCATCTTACACTGGTGCGCGTCGGTCCTAAACAAAAGGTTTTTAACCCCTTTCCGCGACGGCATATGGAACCGTCTCCAAGTGAGTGTGGGCGATAGGGGGGTCCTTCCCACACGACCCAGAAACCGTCAGGGATAGGGAGCCTTGATGCATACATTTGTCCCTGTATAGCCATTTCCGATATCTCAAATATCCCAAATGCTTCATCCTTGCCACTCGTTTGTGCTTGCATTGCCATCACAGTCAGAGTTTTGTGGTTCTGCCTAAAACAAGGTAGATTCCAGGCACGGCAGTTTTCTAGGCAGATTTTAGGCACGGGAGATTTACGATGCCTGGCACATCACAAACAGTTCATGATTATAAACCATGTACGATAGGTAGACAATCACACACATTAAGTTTTCCCGCACCGTATGTGATAGTGTCTGACATCACACACGCTTTGCAAAGGGCAATTGTGTGCATGCTTGCACACGTTTCCTCTCTATGAACCATCTCGGATTATGGTGTATATCACAAACGTTTGTGTTTTACCAACCGTGTGTGCCGTAATGACCTGCACAATGTAATTTCGCCCTAATTTAATTGCTGCTATTTAAAATTGTACCTAATTTAAAGTTGAAAGTAGGCTATAGCTTTATTCATATCCATCAGGTTCAAACAACCAATGCATTATTCGATTCATAGGTACATATGTTTAAGAATTACAGAAGCACCAAATAAAGAATGATGTACCAGGGTTCTATACTTGTACTATTACAGATGGTAAAGAAAGAGGTGACAGAAATTCCAGTTGTTGAACAAGGTGAAGCGGAATGGCCCTAATGTGCTCTCTTGGATGTAGAAGGCATGCAGGACTCTAGTCCAACCCCTTGTGATGGCCGGCCGCCAATCGTGTAGTTTGAGAGGTAGTCTTGAGTAAACTACTTCAGGATCCACTACAAAAGAAAAAAGATTCAGATATTGACATCTAACACAACTCATTACGGGCAGTAAAAAGAAGGCTACAGGGTTCTTACTTACCATCCTGCAGTTCACTGTTGTCTTGCATAAAGTGTAAACAAATAGTTTGATTGACAAATTTTGACCAATTTTAGTAACAATCTTTATTAGTTTCCTCACTAGATGCTGGTTCATGAATATCTCATTGCCCCATACGCAGAAAGGGTCGAAGTGTGGATCTTTGGCAATGATATATGTATCTAAAAGCACCAAGTTAATATTAGAAGCTAAACAACAATTGAAAATGATGTAGTACAACACTTCATCCATCCCATTATATAAGATTTTATTACATGTATATCTAGACATCATCAGAACATTAAGGCAACACTCTTCCTTGTTGCTATGTAGCCTGGGATTGCATATTTAGTCATTCAGTACAATGCATGTTGCTAAACAACAATTGAAAAACGAAAAGGCAAGTTAACTGAATATCCTTAACATCAACCAAATATCGTAATTCATAGTGGTATTGTTGAAACTATTATTGATGAAATTGAACTGCACAGCAAATAGTTGCACATATAGAGCATCACATTTTGAAGAACTGGAATAAACAAGTCATAAGGACATCTCTAGGCGATCCTTAAAAAGTTAAAGGACTAAAACCCTTAGTGGATATATATATATACTCTAGCAATTTTTGGCCTTTTCTAGTCGATCGCCTAAACTTAAGGTTGTAAACTTCAATTTGATCAAGTTCAAAGCAGGTTCAACCGAAAGTAGAATGCATTCAAACATAAACATAGATAGTTTTGCATAACCGAACATAAAACATAAATTTAAACTAAGCTAAACTACTTTCGGTCGAAGTAGAGGTCGAGCCAATCCTTCCTCGTCATGTACGGTGTGACGCAAGCCGGGTCCGGGCCAGTACCATCGTCGGGGTCATTGGGGAAGGCACTCTTCCACTCGTCGACGTTGATCTCCTCGACGCCCTCCGCGCCGCTATCGTCGCCGCCTTCGACCTCATCATCAAAGGAGAGCGCAATCACCTCGCCGCCCTCTGCGCCACCGTCCTCGCCGCCTTCAACCTCATCATCGGAGGAGAGCACGATAACCTCGCCGCCCTCCACGCTGGCAAAGATCACCTGCTCCGCCTCCACGAGCTCCGGGTGCTGCCGGCGGATCTCTTGCATGTAGGCCTCGTCGGTGGCCTCGGCCTCGAGACGCTCCCACGCCTCATGGTCCTTCCGCGCCATAGCCGAGCACACCACCCCTGGCTCCGGCGGAACAAGGTGGACCGGACATGTGCCGAAGGGTAAACTGAGCCTAGCCGTTGTGCCGTGGTAGCGAACCTGCCAGCGGTCGTACTCCATGGCCGCGAGCTCGGCCGTGTGGAAGCTACCGAGCCACCGGCGGGTGTGGGTCTCTCGATCTATAATCTCGGCGACCCACGTCCCCCACTCTCGCTGCCGGACCCCGAAGTAGGACTTCGTCGGCTGCCGAGTCTGGGGGGACGGGGAAGTCCTCGAACCGGCGTAAGGGCGCGGCGGCGGGCGGATCAGGGTACCTGCGATGGCGGATCAGGCCCGCGGAGGAGATGGGGACACCTCGGCGGCCACCTCGCCGGCGTCAGGCGAAAAGGCTGCGATAAACCTCTTTTTGGCCATTGGCTACTCAAGCTCCTCGGCACACAAGCATAGGTTGAGGATGGAGGCGCCGGTGATGGCGGCGACCTACCAATGTTTTCGAGGGTTGTGTGTGTCTGTGTGAGTAGAGGTTGTGTTTGAGGAAATACTGCGGCAACTAAAAATTTACTAGGCGGGGGTAAAATGCCGGGGCTACTAAAAATTTGAACCAAGGGACTGAAGCAGAGCAGGAGTAACAGACATCGCACACGGTCCGCACATACTAATCATGTGCTATCAAACATTAAAACCTTCCAGGTGGTAGATATTTTCGAGATTGCGAGGGATGCAGAGGCGGGAGTTTTGGGGGAGCGAGCTACTGTGCTTGACACGCCGGTTGTGGACCGTAGCCGACGCACCTTCTCGCGTAAGCCATAGGTGTACTATACACCAACGGCGCTCCAAGATATTTTGTACTACATCTCACATGGTTGGTGAGAATGAACTGTGTGGGGTCTACTTGATTTGAATTACAAAATGGGGTAACAGCGGCAATGGACGGTGTTTGAATTGCTAGACCTTTTATCTGCAGTGAACATGCAACTGTATGTGTGTCGTAAAAGAATTGGAATTATTGAGGGTTCATTTGGACATTTCATATATTAAACTGGTTTTCTAGCCATTTCAAGTGCACAATTCAAAATTAAACTACATGCACACGCTCCGGTGCATACAAATTGGTTGAAAAATCAAATCTGTGTCCTTCAATGCATGCTTAGGTCCAATGGAAGAAATGGGAATGAATTTTTCGGGGTTCGTTTGGCCTTTTTATACATTAATTGGGTTTTCTAGGCATTTTATGTGCATAGTTCAAATTTGAACTACAAGCACATGCTCCAATGCACCAAAGTTGGTTGAAAATCACATGTGTGTCCTCGGGTGAATTTCTAGGTCCCATGCAAGAGATGGGAATGAAATTCAAACACCATGGCACTGTTGATTGCCGGCAAAACGTTGAGATGCCTGGTTTTTAAATTCTAGTAAATCCAAAACTCGTCTGAAATTCATGAAACTTGGCATGCTATCATGGAGCGACATCAACATGCCATGGTGAAAACTTTGTCCCATTTGGGGCAGGTTCGGGTATAAGCTTCTCACAAACCAGAGCTTCTCACAACAAGCATGATGGTTTCGATAGGGAACGTACCACCTTTGGTGACGGGACGATATTCGTTGCCTCTTATTGCTTTCAAAAAAATTCTAGTGTCAACATAGAACAACAGGAGTGTTGTGTTCAATCTTGGAATTTTTCGGGGTTCGTTTACCCCTTCTTATACATTAATTGGGTTTTCTAGGCATTTTATGTGCATAATTAAAATTTGAGCTACAAGCACATGCTCCAATGCACCAAAGTTGGTTGAAAAATCTCATGTGTTTCCTTGCGTGAATTTCTAGGTCCCATCTAAGAGATGGGAATGAAATTCAAACATCAGGGCACTATTGATTGCCGGCAAAACATTGAGATGCTTCGTTTTTAAATTCTAGTAAATCCAAAACTCGTATGAAATTCATGAAACTTAGCACGCTATCATGGAGCGGCATCAACATGCCGTGGTGAAAATTTTGTCCCATTTGGGGCAGGTTTGGGTATAAGCTTCTCACAAACTAGAGCTTCTCACAACAAGCATGATGGTTTCGATAGGGAACGTACCACCTTTGGGGACGGGATGATATTTGTTGCCTCTTATTGCTTTCAAAAAAATTTAGTGTCAACATAGAACAACAGGAGTGTTGTGTTCAATCTTGGAATTTTTCGGGGTTCGTTTGGCCTTTTTTATGCATTAACTGGGTTTTCTAGGTATTTTATGTGCATAATTAAAATTTGAACTACAAGCACATGCTCCAATGCACTAAGGTTGGTTGAAAAATCACATGTGTGTCCTTGGGTGAATTTCTAGGTCCCATGCAAGAGATGGGAATGAAATTCAAACACCAGGGCACTGTTGATTGCCGGCAAAACGTTGAGATGCCTAGTTTTTAAATTCTAGTAAATCCAAAACTCGTATGAAATTCATGAAACTTGGCATGCTATCATGGAGCGGCATCAGCATACTGTGTTAAAAAATTTGTCCCATTTGGGGCAGGTTTGGGTATATGCTTCTCACAAACCAGAGCTTCTCACAACAAGCATGATGGTTTCGGTAGGGAACGTCCCACCTTTGGGGACGAAATGATATCCATTGCCTCTTATTGCTTTCAAAAAATTTCTTGTGTCAACATAGAACAACAGGAGTGTTGTGTCGATTTTTGCGATTTTTTAGGGTTCGTTTGGACATTTTTATGCATTGACTGAGTTTTCAATGCATTTGTGTGCATAATTCAAATTTGAACTACATGCACATGCTCCAGTGCATATAAATTGGTTGAAAAATCAAATATGTGTCCTTGGGTGCATGCTTAGGTCCCATGCAAGAAATGGGAATGAATTTCAAACACCAGGGCACCGTTGATTGCCGGCAAGACATTGAGATGCCTCATTTTTTAATTCTAGTAAATCCAAAACTCGTCTGAAATTCATGAAACTTGGCATGCTTTCATGTAGCGGCATCAACATGCCGTGGTAAAAAATTTGTCCCGTTTGGGGCAGGTTTGGGTATATGCTTCTCACAAACGAGAGCTTCTCACAACAAGCATCAAGGTTTCGGTAGGGAACGTCCCACCTTTGGGGACGAAACGATATCCACTGCCTCTTATTACTTCCAAAAAAATTCTCATGTCAACATAGAACAACAGGAGTGTTGTGTCAATTTTTGTGATTTTTTGGGGTTCCTTTGGACATTTTTGTGCATTAACTGAGTTTTCAATGCATTTATGTGCATAATTCAAAGTTGAACTACATGCACATGCTCCGGTGCATATAAATTGGTTGAAAAAACAAATATGTGTCCTTGGGTGCATGCTTAGGTCCCATGCAAGAAATGGGAATGAATTTCAAACACCAAGGCACCGTTGATTGCCGACAAAACATTGAGATGCCTGGTTTTTTAATTCTAGTAAATCCAAAACTTGTCTTAAATTCATGAAACTTAGCATCCTATCATGGAATGGCACCGGACATGATGTCGTGTCCATTTTGAGAGAAGTCGCACTCGAATAATGACAGCCAACAAAGGCATTTAAAAAAATAGCTGCCACTTTAATATCTCAGACATTTGTATAATTCAAACCGTGTGTGTTCTGTTAACCATTCACGTGACTCCGCGTGTCTTGGTTTTAATGGTTGTAGGAGGTGCCGTGCAGACAGTGCTTGACCTTGACTAAACGGGAGGCGTGCGAGCGCAGTCCGGTGCGCAGGCTGACCGAGAGGCGTGCAAGCTGTCCTCCAATGCGCAGGCTCGCCAGGAAGCGTGCGAGCTATACGCTGCGCAGGCTCGCTGGGAAGTGAGCCCTTTGACTTCCATGGTCGCCCGCCTTCCTCTCCATTAATGGCGCCCGAGCCGTTGTTTAATATGGACGGCCTTACTGTTCGCCTCCCATTCCCCTCCCCCCGCAGACCTCCACCGCCATGGCACAAAATGATCATCTACCACTAGTCTTCAAGTTTGGTGAAGTCGACTCCGAGCCAGATGAGATAGAAAATAAGGAGGAATGGAGCCTCATGGACATGGCCCAGAACGAGCTGGCCGCGGCAGTTGCTACCCCCACTACCGTCCCAGCTCCCATCCCCCCGTCCGCGCCAGCGACCATCCCCGTAGCATTGACGGGCTGGTCGCCGAGCACTATCGCAGAGCAGGAAGCCGCGAGCGTCAGCGAGGTCTTCGCAGACCCGCGCGAGCTCATGTACATGCCGGCGCCAGCGCCCATGCCCATGCCTGTGCGCGCCCCTCTACCCATCGTGTCCGGCCCCCGTGCGTTTGGCTGCACCCGTCGCGCCCGTGCGCGCCCCTCCACCCACCATGGCACCGGTCCCCGTGTGTTTGGCTGCACCCGTCGTGCCCGTGCTCATGCCCATGTCCCCCCCCCTTAGCGGCATGGGACGCTACCTGTAACGCCCCGGACACACCCGTCGGTGGTCGTTATGTTGGGGAACGTAGTAATTTCAAAAACTTTCCTACGCACACGCAAGATCATGGTGATGCATAGCAACAAGAGGGGAGAGTGTGATCTACATACCCTTGTAGATCGACAACGGAAGCGTTTGGTTGATGTAGTCGTATGTCTCCACGGCCCGACCGATCAAGCATCGAAACTACGGCACCTCCGAGTTCTAGCACATGTTCAGCTTGATGACGATCCCCGGACTCCGATCCAGCAAAGTGTTGGGGAAGAGTTCCGTCAGCACGACAGCGTGGTGACGATCTTGATGTACTACTATCGTAGGGCTTCGCCTAAGCTCTGCTATAATATTATCGAGGACTATGGTGGCAGGGGGCGCCGCACACGGCTAAGAATATGATCACGTGGATCAACTTGTGTTCCTCTAGGGTGCCCCTGCCTCCGTATATAAAGGTTCAAGGGGGGAGGCCGGCCGGCCATCATAGGGCACGCCAGGAGGAGTCCTACTCCCTTCGGGAGTAGGACTTCTCCCCCAATCCTAGTTGGAATAGGATTCACGAGGTGGAAAAGAGAGAGAGAAAAAAGAGGGGGGCGTCGGCCCCCTCTCTCCTTGTCCTATTCGGACTAGGTGGGAGGGGCGCGCGGCCCAGCCCTGGCCGCCTCTCCTCTTCTTCCACTAAGGCCCACTAAGGCCCATATAGCTCCCGGGGGGTTCCGGTAACCTCCCGGTACTCCGGTAAAATCCCGATTTCACCCGGAACACTTCCGATATCCAAACATAGGCTTCCAATATATCAATCTTTATGTCTCGACCATTTCGAGACTCCTCGTCATGTCCGTGATCACATCCGGGACTCTGAACAACCTTCGGTACATCAAAACGTATAAACTCATAATATAACTGTCATCGAAACCTTAAGCGTGCGGACCCTACGGGTTCGAGAACAATGTAGACATGACCGAGACATGTCTCCGGTCAATAACCAATAGCCGGACCTGGATGCCCATATTGGCTCCTACATATTCTACGAAGATCTTTATCGGTCAGACCGCATAACAACATACGTTGTTCCCTTTGTCATCGGTATGTTACTTTCCCGAGATTCGATCGTCGGTATCCAATACCTAGTTCAATCTCGTTACTGGCAAGTCTCTTTACTCGTTCCGTAATACATCATCTCACAACTAACTCATTAGTTGCATTGCTTGCAAGGCTTAAGTGATGTGCATTACCGAGAGGGACCAGAGATACCTCTTCGACTATCGGAGTGACAAATCCTAATCTCGAAATACGTCAACCCAACATGTACCTTTGGAGACACTTGTAGAGCACCTTTATAGTCACCCAGTTACGTTGTGACGTTTGGTAGCACACAAAGTGTTCCTTCGGCACACGGGAGTTACATAATCTCATAGTCATAGGAACATGTACAAGTCATGAAGAAAGCAATAGCAACATACTAAACGATCGGGTGCTAAGCTAATGGAATGGGTCATGTCAATCAGATCATTCAACTAATGATGTGATCCTGTTTAATCAAATAACAACTCTTTTGTTCATGGTTAGGAAACATAACCATCTTCGATTAACGAGCTAGTCAAGTAGAGGCATACTAGTGACACTCTGTTTGTCTATGTATTCACACATGTATTATGTTTCTGGTTAATACAATTCTAGCATGAATAATAAACATTTATCATGATATAAGGAAATAAATAATAACTTTATTATTGCCTCTAGGGCATATTTCCTTCAGTCTCCCACTTGCACTAGAGTCAATAATCTAGTTCACATCGCCATGTGATTCAACACTAATAGTTCACATCACCATGTGATTAACACCCATAGTTCACATTGTCATGTGACCTATACCCAAAGGGTTTACTAGAGTCCGTAATCTAGTTCACATTGTTTATGTGATTAACACCCAAAGAGTACTAAGGTGTGATCATGTTTTGCTTGTGAGATAATTTTAGTCAACGGGTCTGTCACATACAGATCCGTAAGTATTTTGCGAATTCTATGTCTACAATGATATGCACGGAGCTACTCTAGCTAATTTCTCCCACTTTCAATATGTATCTAGATCGAGACTTAGAGTCATCCAGATCTGTGTCAAAACTTGCATCGACGTAACTTTTTACGACAAACTTTTTTTGTCACCTCCATAATTGAGAAATATTTCCTTATTCCACTAAGGATAATTTTGACCGCTGTCCAGTGATCTACTCTTAGATCACTATTGTACTCCCTTGCTTAACACAGTGTAGGGTATACAATAGATCTGGTACACAACATGGCATACTTTATAGAACCTATGGCTGAGGCATAGGGAATGACTTTCATTCTCTTTCTATCTTCTGCCGTGGTTGGGCTTTGAGTCTTACTCAATTTCACACCTTGTAACACAGCCAAGAACTCTTTCTTTGACCGTTCCAATTTTTGAACTACTTCAAAATATTGTCAAGGTATGTACTCATTGAAAAAAAACTTATCAAGCGTCTTGATCTATCTCTATAGATCTTGATGCTTAATATGTAAGCAGCTTCACCGAGGTCTTTCTTTGAAAAACTCCTTTCAAATACTCCTTTATGTTTTGCAGAATAATTCTACATTATTTCCGATCAACAATATGTCATTCACATATACTTATCAGAAATGCTGTAGTGCTCCCACTCACTTTCTTGTAAATACAAGCTTCACCGCAAGTCTGTATAAAACTATATGCTTTGATCAACTTATCAAAGCGTGTATTCCAACTCCGAGATGCTTGCACCAGTCCATAGATGAATCGCTGGAGCTTGCATATTTTGTTAGCACCTTTAGGATTGACAAAACCTTCTAGTTGCACCATATACAACTCTTCTTTAATAAATCCATTAAGGAATGCAGTTTTGTTTATCCATTTGCCAGATTTCATAAAATACGGCAATTGCTAACATGATTCGGATAGACTCAAGCATAGATACGAGTGAGAAACTCTCATCGTAGTCAACACCTTTAAACTTGTCGAAATTTTTTTGCGACAATTCTAGCTTTGTAAATAGTAACACTACTATTAGCGTCCGTCTTCCTCTTGAAGATCCATTTATTTTCTATGGCTTGCCGACCATCGGGCAAGTCAACCAAAGTCTACACTTTGTTCTCATACATGGATCCCATCTCAGATTTCATGGCCTCAAGCCATTTTGCGGAATCTTGGCTCATCATCGTTTCCTCATAGTTTGCAAGTTCGTCATGGTCTAGTAACATGACTTCCAGAACAGGATTACCGTACCACTCTGGTGCGGATCTCACTCTGGTTTACCTACGAGATTCGGTAGTAACTTGATCTGAAGTACATGATCATCATCATTAGCTTCCTCACTAATTGGTGTAGTAGTCACAAGAACAGATTTCTGTGATGAACTACTTTCCAATAAGGGAGATGATACAATTACCTTATCAAGTTTTCTACTTTCCTCCCACTCACTTCTTTCGAGAGAAACTCCTTCTCTAGAAAGGGTCCATTCTTAGCAACGAATGTCTTGCCTTCGGATCTGTGATAGAAGGTGTACCCAACAGTCTCCTTTGGGTATCCTATGAAGACATATTTCTCCGATTTGGGTTTGAGCTTATCAGGATGAAACTTTTTCACATAAGCATCACAACCCAAAACTTTAAGAAACGACAACTTTGGTTTCTTGCCAAACCATAGTTCAGATTGTGTTGTCTCAATGGATTTAGATGGTGCCCTTTTTAACGTGAATGCAACTATCTTTAATGCATAACCCCAAAACGATAGTGGTAGATCGATAAGAGACATCATAGATTGCACTATATCCAATAAAGTACGGTTATGACGATCGGACACACCATTATGCTGTGGTGTTCTAGGTGGCATGAGTTTGTGAAACTATTCCACAATGTTTTAATTGAAGACCAAACTCGTGACTCAAATATTTGTCTTCGCGATCAGATCGTAGAAACCTTATTTTCTTGTCACGATGATTTTCCACTTCACCCTGAATTTATTTGAACTTTTCAAATGTTTCAGACTTATGTTTCATCAAGTAGATATACCCATATCTGCTCAAATCATCTGTGAAGGTCAGAAAATAATGATACCCGCTGCAAGCCTTGATATTCATCGGACCACATACATCAGTATGTATGATTTCCAACAAATCTATTGCTTGCTCCATTGTTCCAAAGAACGGCATTTTAGTCATCTTGCCCAAGAGACATGGTTCGCAAGCATCAAGTGATTCATAATCAAGTGATTCCAAAACCCCATCAGCATGGAGTTTCTTCATGCGCTTTACACCAATATGACCTAAACGGCAGTGCCACAAACAAGTTGCACTATCATTATTAACTTTGCATCTTTTGGCTTCAATATTATGAATATGTGTTTCATTACAATCGAGATCCAACAAACCATTTTCGTTGGTGTGTATGACCATAGAAGGTTTTATTCATGTAAACAGAACAACAATTGTTCTCTAACTTAAATGAATAACCGTATTACAATAAACATGATCAAATCATATTTATGCTCAACGCAAACACCAAATAACACTTATTTAGGTTCAACATTAATCCCGAAAGTATAGGGAGTGTGCGATGATGATCATATCAATCTTGGAACCACTTCCAATACACATCGTCACTTCACCCTTAACTAGTCTCTGTTTATTCTGCAACTCCCGTTTCGAGTTACTAATCTTAGCAACTCAACTAGTACCAAATACTGAGGGGTTGCTATGAACACTAGTAAAGTACACATCAATAACATGTATATCAAATATACCTTTGTTTACTTTGCCATCCTTCCTTATCCACCAAATACTTGGGGTAGTTCCGCTTCCAGTGACCAATCCCTTTGCAGTAGAAGCACTTTGTCTCAGGCTTAGGACCAGACTTGGGTTTCTTCACTTGAGCAGCAACTTGCTTGCCATTCTTCTTGAAGTTCCCCTTCTTCCTTTTGCCCTTTTCTTGAAACTAGTGGTCTTGTCTACCATCAACACTTGATATTTTTCTTGATTTCTACCTTCGTCAATTTTAGCATCACAAAGAGCTTGGGAATCGTTTCCGTTATCCCTTGCATACTATAGTTCATCACGAAGTTCTACTAACTTGGTGATGGTGACTAGAGAATTCTGTCAATCACTATCTTATCTGGAAGATTAACTCCCACTTGATTCAAGCGATTGTAGTACCCAGACAATCTGAGTACATGCTCACTGCTTGAGCGATTCTCCTCCATCTTGTAGCTATAGAACTTGTTGGAGACTTCATATCTCTCAACTCGGGTATTTGCTTGAAATATTAACTTCAACTCCTGGAACATCTCATATGGTCCATGACGTTCAAAAACGTCTTTGAAGTCCCGATTCTAAGCCGTTAAGCATGGTGCACTAAACTATCAAGTAGTCATCATATTGAGCTAGCCAAACGTTCATAACGTCTGCATCTGCTCCTGCAATAGGTCTGTCACCTAGCGGTGCATCAAGGACATAATTTTTCTGTGCAGCAATGAGGATAAACCTCATATCACGGATCCAATCCGCATCATTGCTACTAACATCTTTCAACATAGTTTTTCTCTAGGAACATATCAAAACAAACATAGGGAAGCAACAACGCGAGCTATTGATCTACAACATAGATATGCTAATACTACCAGGACTAAGTTCATGATAAATTTAAGTTCAATTAATCATATTACTTAAGAACTCCCACTTAGATAGACATCCCTCTTATCATCTAAGTGATCACGTGATCCAAATCAACTAAACCATGTCCGATCATCACGTGAGATGGAGTAGTTTTCAATGGTGAACATCACTATGTTGATCATATCTACTATATGATTCACGCTCGACCTTTCGGTCTCCGTGTTCCGAGGCCATATCTGTATATGCTTGGCTCGTCAAGTATAACCTGAGTATTCCGCGTGTGCAACTGTTTTGCACCCGTTGTATTTGAACGTAGAGCCTATCACACCCGATCATCACGTGGTGTCTCAGCACGAAGAACTTTCGCAACGGTGCATACTCAGGGAGAACGCTTCTTGATAATTAGTGAGAGATCATCTTAAAATGCTACCGTCAATCAGAGCAAGATAAGATGCATAAAAGATAAACATCACATGCAATCAATATAAGTGATATGATATGGCCATCATCATCTTGTACTTGTGATCTCCATCTCCGAAGTACGGTCATGATCACCATCGTCACCGGCGCGACACCTTGATCTCCATCGCAGTATCGTTGTCGTCTCGCCAATCTTATGCTTCCACGACTATCGCTACCGCTTAGTGATAAAGTAAAGCATTACAGCGCGATTGCATTGCATACAATAAAGCGACAACCATATGGCTCCTGCCAGCTGCCAATAACTCGGTTACAAAACATGATCATCTCATACAATAAAATTTTACACTAGAGTAGAACTAGCTCTATAACCTAGTACAAATAATTTTACACTGGAGTTGAACTAGCTTTACAAGCTAGTTCAAATAATTTTACACTAGAGTTGAACTAGATCTACAAGCTAGTTCAAATAATTTTACACTAGAGTAGATCTATAATCTAGTACAAATAATTTTACACTAGAGTTGAACTAGCTCTACAAGCTAGTTCAAATGATTTTACACTCGAGTTGAACTAGCTCTAAAAGCTAGTTCAAATAGTTTTACACTAGAGTTGAACTAGCTCTACAGGTTAGTCCAAATAGTTTTACACTAGAGTTGAACTAGCTCTATACACTACAAAAAACACACTTTTGTGATGATACGTTTTTGTCATAGTAGGTCATGTTTTTTATCATGCATGTACATCCATGACAAATTTATGACAGAATCAAGATAGTCATACTTGTGCTATTGTAAAAGTGTTCCATGACATTACCAAAATTATCATCACGGAAGTGTCCACTTTCATGATGATAAATCGCACGTCACAGAAGTGCTTTCGTCAAGGGTGACTGGCATGTGGCATCCATCATAACGGAATGCCGTTAAGCTATCGGGCCCGGTTTTGTATCTGATAACCCGTTAACAGCCCCGACCAATGGGGATTTTCCACGTGTAAAATCATCATTGGCTGAAGGAAACACATGTCGGTTCACCGTTGGGACAAATGTCATCCACTCATTGGACTCAAAGCACCTATGATATGTCGACACGTGGCACGGCCCAACAGAGGCCCATTCCTGTGAAAAGACCGGCCCGTTGGACTTGGTCAAAAGGTGGCGGCCCGGCCCATGGCAAGCCTGTTAACGGTCTGTTCGCATATAACCCATTTACAGCCCGCTAACCCAGGGCCCGTTTACGACCTATCCGAATTAGGCCCAGTAGTGTCATCTGGGCCGTCCAATATAATTTCAGTCTGTTTTAACTTCCGGGCCATGTATGGCCCATGACGTCTTTTGGCCCATATGAGGCACTTAGTAACCCTCGGCCCATTAACGGTCTGTGGTAAAACTGGCCCGTAATGGGATTTGGGAGAGAAGGACTTGGGCACTCTGCGTGCCCTTGCCATTGCATTTGATGCATCGGTTTGAGTTCTCCACGGTGATACGTGGAAGTTACAAGTTGAGAAGCTTATTACTCTTGGGTGCTTGGTACCCTTGAGCTTGTTCATCTTGGGTGCCTTGCTGCCCTAGACGGTTGGTGGTGTTCGGAGCTCAATCATTGTTGGATTCCTCGCGCGTCCAAATCTCGAATCGTTTTCATTATAGGATTCCTCGCGTCGAAATCTTCAAAACTAGATCCCATGTTGATAGGTTTTGACGAACTTTTATTTTCACAAAAAAAACGGGCGAAAAAAGCGAACCGGGAGCACGGTTTTTCTCCCTTTCCGAAAGAGGCACGCCCGTGCCTCTCGCAAAATCACAACCGTGCCTCTCGTGAAAGCAAAACCATGACTCTCATGGAAGAAAAAAAAGAAAACACGTTTTTTTCATTTCCGAGAGGCACCGCCGTGACTCTCGCGAAGGCACAACCGTGACTCTCGCGAAAGAAAAAAAACTGAAAACGCGTATTTTTTTCCCTTTCCTAGAGGCACGACCGTGACTTTCGCGAAAACACAGCCGTGCCTCTCGCGGAAGCAAAACCGTGACTCTCACGAAAGAAAAAAAAACAGAAAATGTGTTTTGTTTTTCCCTTTCCTAGAGGCACGGTCGTGACTTTCGCGAAAGCACAACCATGCCTCTCGCGGAAGCAAAACCGTGACTCTCACGAAAGAAAAAAAACAGAAAACGCGTTTTGTTTTTCCCTTTTCCGAGAGGCACGGCCGTGATTCTGGCACAAGCACAACCGTGCCTCTCACGGAAGCAAAACCGTGACTCTCGCGAAAGAAAAAAAATAGAAAATGCATTTTTTTCGTTCCCGAAAGACACGACCGTGACTCTCGCTAAAGCATAACCGTGCCTCTCGCGGAAGAAAAACCGTGACTTTCACGAAAGGAAAATAAAAGAAAACGTGTTTTTTCGCGAAAAAAAAATTTTGATCGAAAAGCTAAGAAAGACCGGAAGAAAATCAAAACGTCGAAAAAATTCAGAAAAAAAAACCGTTTAAAAAGCCGAAAACGCGTGCGGAAAAATAAAAAAATAAAATCCGAAGGAAGCGTCCAGAGCGCGACACGTGGCGAATGACTGAGAGCGGGCCAAATGACGCTGATGGTTACAAGGCTCCCGAAGGAGCGCTCGTTAACTAGTTGCTCCCGACGGCCTAACCGGAAAATGAAAAATGTGCCCAACCGGAAAATGAAAAATGTGCCCATAGCAAAGCACTTGGGCAGTTGGGCCTGCGAAGCTTGCCGGCTTGATACCCACCAGTTCGAAAATGCCACCAATCGCATTCATGCTTCTGCTACGAAAATTCCAAAACACTGGCGCACATTGCATTGGATGAACCGCGCCTCTTGTCTGCTTACACCTTGTACCGTCGCTCCCCACGGTTTCCAATTTCATCCGCCTTTTCGTTTCTCCATTCAATACCAGCCATGGAGAGCACGCCGACGGGCAACGGGCAGCGCACGCGGCACGAGCACCGCGGCCTCCGCGGCCGCCTCGCCGGCATCTTCTCCTCGCCCTCACCCAACCATGACTGCTGCCAACAGGTACACACATTGACACATATCCTACAACTCAACTCGAGGAAATGGTCGGAGATTTGCAGTGGCTGATTCTAGCTCTGTGTTGTACTACGTGCCGTGCGTGTTGTCAAGGCCGCGAAGCTCAAGGAGGAGCTGCAGAAGCAGAGCGATCTCAAGGAGACGTACAAGGCCCGGCTGGAGAACGCGCAGCAGTACCTCCGGTTCTGCCTCGAGGTCGCCCAGGAGCACGGCTTCCTGCACCTCATGTCCGCCGCCTCCAACGACGAGCAGCGCTCGCCTCACAGGAGCGACGACGGAGATGCGGAGGCCGCGACGGCGACCGACGACGAGGACGGGGACGAAGAGCCGGAATCGATCGAAGCGCCGCCCTGCGACCCGTGCTTGGCCGCCACGAGAGACCTCGCGGTGCAGCACGGCTGGTCCGTCGCACCGGACGAGGTAACGAATCAATAAGAGCAGATCGATCACGGCAAAAGTCGTGCGTGCATATCGATCAGGTTTTCTGATGGCGTGCTGTTCGGGGAAGTGGGGAACAGATCGAGCTGCACGAGACGATAGGGCGAGGGACGACGGCGGACATACACCGGGCGACGTGGAGGGGCCTCGACGTGGCGGTGAAGTGGATCAGGCCGGAGCTCCTCCGCTCCAACCCGAGCGCCGAGGCCTTCTTCGCGCAGGAGCTGGACGCGCTTTCGCGGCAGCGGCACCCGCACGTGCTGCGGCTGATGGGCGCGTGCCTGCGCCCGCCGGAGAGCTGCTTCCTGGTGACGGAGCTCCTGAGCGGCGCCACGCTGGGGGAGTGGCTGCACGGGGGCAAGGAGCGCCGCAGGAAGGAGCTGCCGCCGTCGCGGCCGCTGGCGCAGAGGGTGAGCAGGGCGCTGGAGGTCGCGCTGGCGATGCGGCACCTCCACGAGCAGACGCCGCGGGTGCTGCACCGGGACCTGAAGCCGAGCAACGTGCTGCTGGACGCCGACTCGCGCGCGCGGGTCGCGGACTTCGGCCACGCCAGGTTCCTGCCGGACGGCGCACAGGCGCTCACCGGCGAAACCGGTAAGACGCCACTCGCTCGATCGCCTGCCCATGCATGCATGCACGCCGGCGAATTTCTCCACTTCTCCCGCGAGTCCGCGACAGTTCTTGAACTGAGTATCTTGTCAGCAGGGACGTACGTGTACATGGCGCCCGAGGTGATCCGCTCCGAGCCGTACACGGAGAAGTGCGACGTGTACAGCTTCGGCGTCATGCTCAACGAGCTCGTCACCGGGGAGCACCCGTACATAGACACGAGCTACGGGCCAAGCAAGGTAATCAAATCAAGGGCACGAGCTGCATTCCATTATCTTTAATTTGGAGCTGCTAGCCATGGAGTGTGTTTGCTGACTCGGTCTGTCTGCATTGTTGCGCTTCACAGATTGCGTTGGAGGTAGCGGATGGAAAACTGAGGCCGAAGCTCCCGGAAAGCGACGCAGCTGCTGCTAGCGGAGCCCTGGTTGGTCTCATCTGCCGGGCGTGGGACGCGGAGCCTTCGAGGAGGCCTTCGTTTGCCGCCATCACCGTGGCACTTCGAGGCATCCAAGAGCAGCTGGTGTGACACGGTCGTACGTAGTACGTGCAATGCCCCTGGCCCGTCGGTGGCCACGCACGTGTGCTCTAAGAGCATCTTCAATGGACGCATAAAAATTTTACGCTCAATAAATGTTATAGCGCGTCATTGTAGCATTTTTAACGTGTCGGTATCAATTTTGCTTTGGCAGGCGCCCAAAAACGCGCCAATAATGCTAAATATACAAAGAGTTACATACAATTACACGCTGACTAGGATTTTTTTCATCTACCAACCAATCATAAACTTGCCCCCCTGATTTTCAGGGGGGTGGGCCGCCTCGCCACCTATTGACCAATCAAGTTAACCCTTTTTGTAAAAGCTTGTAACTTATTTGTACGTGTAGCATTACTCAAAACGCGCGCCCAAAAAGCAGACAGTGCAAATTGTGAAGCGCGTGCAATCCGGCGCGCAAAATATGCTGCGCGCGATAGCGTTTTTCAGCGCGCGCCCAAAAACTTTTAGCGCTACAGCTTCTGTTGGAGCTGCCCGACGCCTAAAAAACTAAATTTTTAGTGCGCGGAGCTCTTTTTAGGCATCTGTTGGAGATGCTCTAAGCGGAGGAGTTGTACAGATCTTTTTTTAAAACCAGGCATTACCCCTTTCCATTACTGCAACATAACGGAAATACAGCAGTCCAAAGAAAAGGAGAAAAGGGAAAGCAAGTTCAACGCATCGCCGGGAAACCCACTGTGAGCACTCGCCATGAAAATACTCACTGCGGGGCGAAAACCCGACGACACCTAATCACAGTAGCTAGCATCCAAGGCCTAAAGCCTCAAAAAAAATGTACAAATCTTTTACCGGTCTTTTTATTTTATTTTCAGAACAATGAGCCTTCTCATTGATTTTCATGGAAGAAACAGCTACAGTTCTACAAAGCATGATAAACGACCAAAAGCAAGGAAACTAAACCTGCAAACATACTAAATGTAAAAGTAACTACCGAAACCATTTACACGCACCGCGTGGTAGGCGTGATGAGCAATCTTCAAATTATCATTCAAAAAAAAAAAAGAAATCATATGCACACATGCATAACATAACGCCTACACAGCTAGACCACTCAGTGGCAAAGCTTAGTGCAAGTCTAAGGGGGCCGTGGCCCCTCAACCTTTGCCAAAACAGTGAAGAAATTTTACTGTGCAAGAATTAGATAAGGAAAAGATCAATCTTTGTCCTCTTAGTTGTTCATGTTTTGACTATTGCCCCCCCCCCCCCCCCCCTCAACCCATGAGACTCATGCCTAGCTCCGCCGCTGAGACCGCTGGTAGGCGTGGTGACCTACATGCAGACATTACAGACCAAGTGATATACATCCGGTGCTCCGGGGGTACACCACTGCATCCCAGGACGAACTATAGGTGTCACTTGCAAATCCTCCTGGCCAGTGGATTACGTCCATGAACTTTGGCAAACGCCTACGCAACACCTCTTTGATCTTCGACACTCCATCCTCAATTTCTCTTATGTCTTGGCTTTTCTGTAATATACTTCAGGATTTCAAGAAATAACAGAGATTGAAATAAAAGCATTCGGATCATCATGAAATCATCTACCGGATATGTACAAGAGTTGGTCTTGTTAGCGTGGCAGGGTTGGAAATAAAATTCGACGCTTGCAGGCTAAAATTAATAGCTCATAGTTTGGCTAGGACGGAACTTGTTGAGTAACCCGAGTTTTATCAAAGCTCGCTAACTGATTGAGTTGAGTTGTGGAGTGAGACATGTACCCTTTGGCTATAAACTGTTGATTGTTGTTTTTCATGAAGAAAAGAGATATGTTCGTAAATATATGCGTTAGATTGTTGCATATATTATATATGGCTATACTTTGTTGTTCACAATTATAATGAGTTAACAAATCAAGATGAGTCGAACCATGTTTGAACCTAAGTTCAGTATTTTAGTGAGTCGAGCCTAGCTAACTCATTATCTTAACAAGAAGTAACGAGTCGAGCAGAGCCAATTCGGCTTGGCTCAAATTCTAGCCCTGGCCATGGCTCAGGCGTCTCACACATGTCACCATGTCATTTTTGATTTGTCAATACCTATGAGACCAAAGTGGGATTATTTTGTGGGACTAGTCCCATGTAGAGTTTTAATATGATTTAATATGCACGATTGTACTCTAACCACATCACATCCAAGTTTACCCTATTACATGGAAGGATGCCACAAAATGTAAAAGCCATGCTATGTATAGTTGTGATAGGCTAGGGCATGAAGCCAATTTTGATCAACGATGTTGTAGTAAAAAAAATGATGATGTAAATCAACTTTGCAATTGCAAGAGAAATAAAAAAGGCAATGCAGTTAAGTTTTTTGGTTTCATTGCATAGTTGTTCACAAGTTAGCTATTTTTGCGGCGTGCATGAAAACTTGAAAAGTTACTATGAAAATGAGTTAGCTTGTTCATATGATTAGATAATGATTCGGCTGAAATATACGTTGTTTAGTGATTTTTAAAGAATGCTCATATCATTACAAAAAAATCATCACATTACGAAATGTTCATACAATGTACAAAATGTGTTCACGTAATTCTAGAAAAATTGTTTGTACCTTTCAAAATTATTGGTCATGAAATTTTGAAAAATGTTCATAACACTTACAAATGTTCGCATGGTTTAAAAATTTTCATGAAATTTATGAATAAATTCGTCCTGTATTCAGGAAACATTCAATGTGCATTTGAAAAATGTTCAACATGTATTCGAAAAAATATTGAATGTGTAACTAAAATATGTTCAACTTATATTAAAAAAAGTCGACATGTATTTGAAAAATAGAAAAAAGCAAAAGAAAACCAATAATAAGAACAAAATATAGAAAAAGGAAAAATCGACCGGAACCTTCTTAAAACCTCACGTTATTGGGCCGGCCACGGCGGGAGCGCCGGAGACAAGTGAGATTTAGCATTTGGGGTTCAAGACAGAATCTCACATTGCCAAGCCCGGGAGCCCGCACCCTGTCAGGACTCAAGACACAGCCGTCGCCCCTCGTCGCCGGCGCTCCACCGACTCGCCGCCATGGCGCCCGCCAAGTGGTACCGTGCTCGCGCCTCTCCCCCTCCCCCCTCTCTTCCCACGGCGCCCAGCCGCTGGCTCACCCCGTCTCCGCGTTTCCCCGGCGCAGGCTGATGCACTGGCACCCGAACCCTGGGGTGACGCTCAACACCCAGATCCTGTCGGAGGCCTGCGGCTGCGCGGAGTCCCTCGGCGGCACCAAGGACGGCCGCTGGAAGACCTCCATCATCTTCTACCGCCCGATGACGCGGGACGGCCCGGGCGGGGCGCAGCAGAACCTGCCCCCCGACGTGCCCCGCGAGCTCCTCGGCGTCGCGCTCCACGAGCGCCCCGGGCTCTACTTCTCCATCCTCCGGAACCAGCGCCTCGTCCTGCAGGCGGACGCCGCCTTCTCCCAGGTCATGGAGAAGCTCCAGTCCTTCAAGGCCCGCGTCAACCTCAACTTCGAGGTCACCTTGTTTCCTTCCCCGCCCTTCCGATTTCTTCTTTGATGTCACACCTAAGGATTTAGGTTTGTAAAATCCATTTTCTTTATTTATTTATTGAACCAGTGGCTATTAAATTGTTGAACCTCAGCCTAATTCTTTCAAGCGATTCACACTACCTAATTACAAAAGGCGGGAATGAAACTACCCCATTGTTGAACCAGTCCTTAAATCCATTTTCTGTATAGATCTAAACCAATTGCATGGTTTCACATCTTTCAAGCGAACAACAGTGACAAAATAGACCATCTACCAGCTTCCAGTTCGACTTCTAATTTCAGGAAGTGGATGTCTTTCAGTTAGTAGTGATCGACGGAAATTTGCATACAACTTACCTGATCATTGAGTCTCACAATGAAGCTATTTGGATGTTGCTTATATTTATCTTTTGTCCCCTGTTAAGCCCTCATTTTGTCCTAGATATTTTTTCATAAGTTCCATAATCTGTTCGTTTTATATTGTGCTTATTATATTACAGTGTGTTTGTTGCATTGTCTCATATGAAAAGTTTGTTAGATTCACATGTTACAATGTTTCCGTTTATAGGGATTCCAGTATCAACTGGGCGATTTTTGCTTGAGGATAGGAAAATGTGTTCCTAACAATACTGAAACACTGAGAGGAATCATGATGGAGGTATTGCTACCATTTTCTGGCCATACCATGTTGGCCCTTAATCGTATGGACTCGTTGATTGTTTACTTTTCTTAGTTAAAGATGAGACTCGGACCAAATGCGTTGAATCAATTTTGCAATTAGTTTGACTAAGTACTGAGTACTGTTAATATAACAATGGGGTTTTGCTGCTAGAATCTCAGCCTAATTCTTGATGTCTAGATCTATACAGGGCCAGGCTAGTATGGATGCCCTCTATTGATAAGTAGAAATCTACAACCTTTTTTTTTGCTTTATTGTGAGTTAGATAAATCTACCTATGTTGAGCTTGATGAACTTAGCAGATGTAGAAGATGATCTATATTCTATCGCACATACATGATTTTATTTTTCAAGCACACCTTCTGAGCTTTAAATTCGTAAGGCTCTTGATATCCTTTCTAGCAATAGTTCAGAGGTTCATCCCATTATTTTTTGACATATTCATTAACCTGTAAACATATGTTATGATCTACACCTTTGTCTGTGTAATTAGTTCAAATTACTGAAAGAAGGGAAAAACTAGATGAGTTATAGAATATTCTGTTTTATGGACCTGCCTGTAACTCTTCTATTTGTGAAGCATCAGTGCCTTTCTTTTGCCATTGTTACTCGAGTTAGCAGGGAAACAAATCTCGTTAACAAAATTTTCTGGCCCCTACCAATATTTCTGGTAACAAGAAATTTCGAAAATAGCGCTCAAGGTTGTTGAATCTAAAATGTTGACCAGTGAAAAAAAACTTGCCTTCTTAGGCCTTGAAGTCAGCACCAAAACCTGCAAAACTTCCCACCAAAGGAGATAAACATTTCTATAGGGATACTTTCAATACTAGTAATAATGTACGTGCAATGCACGTTTATATTAGGTAGTATATTAGTTGCACGTTATATTAGGTAAGATATATCTGTTGCATGTTGGTATTTAGTAGTATATCAATTACTTTTTCGCGGGAATGGTAGGATATTAATTACATGGCAGATTTCATGGGATAGCGTTGAGTCAAAACGTGTTTATAACCAATGGCAGTGATGGGTAATTAGAGCGTTAAACGTGTTTGGTGCTCACCATTGGAGGGATTTGAACCGTTAGATAACATGATTTGACGGTTAAGATGGTTTGGATCTGCCCCTTTGGGTCTTTTTATATTGGTATAGAGTATAGACTACAGTTGCGGTTTTATTTTCAAAACGTTCCACTGGTTCCCAAATTTTAGAACCCACTGAGAAATCCAGTATTCAGTCCTTTATGTCCAAGATCATTTCCGCGCTTGCAAGGCTGACACGAAGGTTTATGTTGCTTTCGGTGCAGGTAGAATATTATCCCCTGTCTTCCATCGAAAAGTCCAGGGCGATTATGGTAGACTTCTTTGACATATGGCAGGAAACACTAGCAAAGAAGTCGCTGCCTGGTCGATTCATCCATGTAGAATCTAACTTTGCAGAGTATGGCCTTTCAGACCACTACTCTTTCCAGCACACCGCAGTTCAGTACGCTACCTGCTTGCAACAACTCATGGCAGCTGTGAGGGCTTAAATCTGCAGATGAAAGTTTCAGAATATCATGATGTTTAACTTGTTTCCAAGATCATGATAACATCAACGTATGCCATGACATGTATCTTATGTGCTGAAATGTAATCAATTTGTATGTTCTTCGCGGCTAAGTATCCCTTCCTCTACCATGTTTGAGATGTTAACCTGATTTATTTGCAAGGAATAGCAAGTTGTAATGGTCATCTGAGCGACCGAGTAGCTGTGTTTTCTGTTCTCATTAGCTCCCAGTAGATGCTGCTGGGTAATGTTGTTGTACAATTTTTTTGAACATGAACATCTGATTCTGTCGTAACTATCATGGGATGTATATCTTGGCTATATTTTACTCCCTCTGTTTCTAAATATTTGTCTTTTTAGAGATTTCAAATGGACTATCACATATGGATGTATATAGACATATTTTAAGAGTGTAGATTCACTCATTTTGCTCCGTATGTCACTTGTTGAAATATCTAGAAAGATAAATATTTATGAATCGAGGGAGTACAACTTATTTACGGAGACTATATTTTACATTTTTAGGGCAAGACTATATTTTACATGTTTTTTTTAGGGGTGACTATATTTTACATGTGGGTGAGAACTTTTTTTAGGCAAACTGCACAGAATAAGACGACCCCGTTCCTAAATGGGCCAGTGGGGCAACCAAACGTTCATATTGGGTTGAAGTAGGCCCGTGGTGGCGCTTCTGCTCGCTCGGCCACAGGCTCACAGGGTTAGGCGCTCGGTCACTCGGGTCTTACGCGACGGCGAGACAGCGATACGACGGCGGCGGGCAACCGACTGCCGGCGGTGGCACGGACCAAGCCACCACGGAGAGATGGCGGAAGACGCTAGCTCCGGTCGACGGGCTCCTCCAACTCCGGTAGGCGACGCCGACAATCGGAAGCGCAAGCTTGGGAGCCAGGGTGGACATCTCCGGCGGGCGGCAGCCCGTCGGTGCGGCCGGCCAGCGCCGGTGAGCCCCTAGGGCCAGGAGGCAGCTAGCAGCAGTATATCACGGCCAGTGCCCCAACGACGACGAGGGGCACGCAACAACTAGTAGGTGAGCTACTGCCCATAATGTACTGGCTTTAGTTTTTTGTTGTTGTTGCGATTCAATGAGCTTTATTGATCAATCATCTGAATTGCAATCTTGCCGAAGAGTTTCAGCAAGGAAAGGAGGGATGTAATTGAGCCATAAGCACCTACGCCTTTTTACACAAAGATGGACTGCAACATTTGCATCCCTCTCAATAAAGATCAAATGGAAACTAGAGGAATTCCCCACTAAATCCTGAACTTCCTGCAGAATAGTTCCTACTCCCCGTGATGTACTAGCTTTAGTTTTGCGGTGTGCTTCCGCCTTTGACAAAGTCATGTCCGTTTTGTCTGCCTCGCCACTGGCCGGCGATTGTTTTATCTGTTTCCTTATGAAATGAACCAAATTCTGGAACAAAGCAGATGTTGATTCAAACTATAGCAATGGGTTGTCAACACATTTGGTTTGTATAATCGTTGGTACAGACTAATGGGTTACCAACTTCTATTCTGAATCGTTAAATCATTCCAGCTAAACACCATGCAATAGCTGGTGAGTTTAACGAAATTTCTTTCAACGTAAACGGGTGAGATTTTTCCAATCTTAATGTGGTGTTTATTTTCGTCTGCGTTAAGATGGAGCGTGTGTAGAGTGTAGACTTGAGATGATTCGTTTCGTCCATGTGCAATTGTGCGTGATAAGCGAAGCATAGATGTAACTGAGTTGCCCCCTTCTCTCTAGTTTGACCAAATTTGTTGATAAAAAGAAAGCATTGCTGTTATGAGAACACTTGATGCCTTTATGTAAGAAAATATTAGTCCATCACACCCCTTCCTTGAACTAAAACTACGGCACTTATTTTGAAACGGAGGGAGTACTGTTTATTTGTTGCATTTGAAACACAAAAAACTGCTACACTTTACAATAGCTTCTTGCAAACGCACACAACATTTTTTTGTATCTTATCTACTTATGCCTATTGGTTTGTAACATCAACAGAGTTGACACACAGGGCGGATAGCCCAAATCTTTGCATCAGCTCATATCAATGTGAATAGGCAGGATGGTTGTCTTCATCATCATATGACATAAGAGACTTCAGAACTTCGTCCATTGTCGGCCTCTTGCTTCTGTCTCCAAGGCATGAAACAGCTATTCTCACCATTGCAGTAGCCTGCTCTAGATCGAAATGCCCCTTCAATTTTGCATCCACAAGATCATTGATATTCTCGGTAGCCAGAATCTGTTTGGCCTCCTGGATAAAGTCTGGAAACCCCATTTGTCTTTCGTTGGCAATTATGCTACTTGAAACCCTAGTTCCAGTCAAAATTTCCAGAAGCACAACCCCATAGCTGTAAACATCGACCTTCGCATTGATCGGCATATTCAGTGCCCATTCTGGTGCCATGTAGCCCATCGTGCCTCTCATTTGGGTGAAATTGAAGTTAGCGCTATCTCGCTTTGCAAGCTTAGCTAGTCCGAAGTCCGCTATTTTGGCATTGAAATCTCGACTTAGGAGTATGTTTTCTGGCTTCACGTCACAATGGACTATCCATTCAAGGCATTCATGATGAAGATAAGCAAGACCCCTTGCTGTGCCCAAGGCGATCTTGTACCTTTGGCTCCAACCGAGCAGACTTTCGGTACTTCTCTCACCAAAGAGGTACTTGTCCAGTGACTCATTCTCCACATACTCATATACCAATAATCTGTTTTTCCCTTCTGAGCAAAATCCCATCATCCTGACCAAATTTATGTGATTGATCCTTCCAATTAGAGTCACTTCCGCCCAGAATTCCTCTTCTCCCTGTTGAACATTTGTGAGTTTCTTTACTGCCACTATTTTCTTATCTTCAAGTACTCCTCTATAAACAATTCCAGCACCCCCTCTCTCAATCTCTTCTTTGAATTTTCCAGTTGCTTCACTCAATTCTCTGTATGTAAACCGCCTGAACTGGTTTCTTATCATCTTGTATCCATCCTCCATTGATTTGGGCATGTTACTCTTTCTGAAAGAAAGGCACCATCCTGTCACAATAACAAACAACTCTAGAGCTCCCAATATTGCAATAAAGACATATAAGTATATCCACTTTATGTTGTCCTTCTTCATTCCATACATATTTGCTGATCCTAGCATAATCTCTGAACCATTGGGTCTGCAGGTTAGGCTTTCTTGTTTGGAGATTGAGGATGCTGAACCGTTGAAACTCTTTGGTACTTTCATGTAGTTGTCTCCTGGGAAATATGGGTACACCTGACCGTTGTAGAGTATGTCTTTAGTGTAACACCAACCATCCCCACCCTTGTATGTGAAAGATATGCATGAGCTGCTGTTCAGGCAAATGCCCCTGCATGTCTTAAATGAGATGGATTGATTAGAGCCCAGATCAAAGCCATAGAAGTCTGCATGAGGTTGCTTAACAAATGTAAAGTCCTCATGTGGTTGATTGCTGCCAATTATGAATGCTGGTTTGCATCCCTTGTTCCAATCTGTTGGATCAACCATCACATGTTCTGGAGGGCATCTGCATTTAAGGCCCCCTGAGTAGTCACAAAGCCCATTCTTACCACATAATCCGTGCACATAGCACATCTGTATTAACGCCTGCCCTGTGACCACCCAATTCCCTGTTGACACATCCAAGCTGTACATTCTGAAATTGCCATCGTGATCAATTGTGATCCTCCTCTTTATCCCAGGACCTGAATCTGAAGCCTCTATTTTAAACCCATCACTTGACACAAAATTACCCTCGTCATCAAGAAATGCTACCCTGGTGCTGTTATATCTATTGCGTCCATTTTTCAGTGCATTGTAATCTGGACTTGGCCAGTAGATGCTTGTAATCTCTGGGCCATCATATAATAGGCGCAAGACATTGTCGTTGTCAAAATAGAGGTGATGGTAACCAGAGACTAACCTTGTGTCTTTCGTCAAGTTTTGCCAAGGGAGCAAGGTGTCTGTTGGTGAGTGAAAGCTCTGCCATACAGTATTATTACCAGAATCACTGATAATAAGGTTGCCAGTGTTGAGGAGGGAAACAATTGTGTGCTTGCCTGAAGATGTCTTGCTTTCCCATACCATTGAGCCATTGTTATCTGTCAGGACCAGGTTTCCATCATGTTTCAGAGATATCCTGGAGCCGTAAAGGTTCACTGGGGAGAAGTAGCCATTCACCGTGGAGTAGGGATTTGCCGTCCAGACAACCGTTTTCACGGTGGTGTACCAGATGGAGAAGGTGAAAGCATTTGTTCCAACTCGATGGAAGCCGCAAGAGAAGGTGGTATCTGGTGAGATGAGAAAGATTCTCTCACGATCTTCTGGTGTCATGTATGAGCCAGTGGTCATGATCTGCCATGGGGGAGCACAAGAGCAAAGCTGGAAGGAGAATGATAAAAGAAGGGCCAGAAAGAGCCGCACAGCCATTTTTCTCCTCTCCGGGGAGCTCTAATTTGGGTATGGAGGCATAGAGACTAGAGAGTGGTAGGTAAGGTATCTTTAGGTTATATTTCAATGCCTTGCTGTAATTAGATGACGATGTGTATTACTCCCTCTGTCCCAAATACACGGCGTATAAATTAGGTCAAAAAGTCAATTATTTCTAAGTTTGGCCAGATAAATAGAAGAAAATAGCAACAACTACAATATTGAATAAATACATTATGAAAATATATCTAATGGGGGATGTATTATATTTATTTGGTATCGTTTATCTTCATATTTTTGTATATATATATTTGGTCAGACTTAGAAAGCATTGGCTTTATGACTCAGTTTATACGTCATTATTTGGGGACGGGGGGAGTAGCTCTCATAGACTATCTTAGATGCTGACTTGATCTATTGAAAAGTAGGCTGAGAAGATAAACTGCATGTGGATCCAGAGTGTACACATTATTGACACCGCCAATTACTATTTAGAAATAGTACATAAAAGGAGGCTATACTGCGTAAATTGAATACATCCACTTAAATGGAATGGGAGTACTTGACTGAATACTAAGTAGATAGTTGACACTACTAATATAACAATTACTTCCAGTCAAATAAAGAATATTTACTCATGGGACCCCAGTGAATCCTTTTTTCAACGATCTTACCGGGTTCACACCACAAGCTCTTCATCTTTAATTCCAAGTTATTCCCAGTAAAACTAAAATTTTGACATTTTGTCTGATCTTGTCAATGGCGTCATAAAGGGTTCTTGGACTTTGGATCACATGCACCTCCGGATAAAATCATAAAGGCTTAATCAAATTGGGCATATGTGCTGCAGTTTTAGATTGAATGATTTGTGTATCTAAATTCTAATGTTAATAATCTCCTTCACTTACATAATTCAAACTATAAGCATCACGAATATTTTGTTTATGTGAACCTTTCTATCATTTGATAAAGACTGTTACGTGATTGTTGTTACAAAATTTATCTTCACATTATCGGTCAGGTGTTTTTCATTAGGCAGCTGAATAGAAAAATCAGAGATACTAGTAGTTATTGAAAAGTATCTCTATGCATGACTTGGCCTAGTAGCTAGACGCCGTAGTTTGACATTTTCTGAATTACCCAGTCAGGATCATCCTTTCCATATTGGTGTGTCATCATCTTTTCCGTATCCATGTGTCATCGTCTTTACCTACTGGACACCTTAGCAAAGCTAGAATAATCAGAATCTCTGGTTTTGACCTGGCCGTTTCTGCAGTTGCAATCAGGCAACTGGAATACTGAATTCAATTTATGCATAATTGTCAAAATTGTTACCTGGAGAGTGCCGTCCCGTCAAAATGCATATTTTCCAAAGTTACTAGCTCAGGAAACATATAAGAAAAAACAACCTGCAATAAGTGGTGTTGTCTGCACCTCCTCAGATTGTAAAACAATTCGCAGTATATAGTACCCCTGAGCTTTGCAGGAGGATATGGTAATAATAAGTCAAATGATTTCTCACTTCTTTTTTGGTACATGTGCATTTCAAAAAAGAAGTGAGAAATCGGTAACAGGAGAATAAAGTACCCCCGAGGGAACTTGAAAATTTGCGTAGAACTCAACTAATCATTGAGTCTCACAGTGAAGCTACTTGGATGCTGCTTGTATTTATCTTTTGTGCTCTGTTGACCCCTCATTTTGCCTTACATATTTTATCATAAGTTTCATTTGTTTTATTTATATTGTTCTTCTTATATTACACTATGATTGTTACATTTTCCTGTGCTCGAGCAAAAATCACTGTTACTATTTTAACAATTCTGAAACACTGAGGAATCGTGATGTAGGTTCCACTCTTATTTTTCTTTCTTTTCCATTTTCTGTTTGTACCTTGTTGGCCTTAATCGATGGACTGATTGATTGTTTGACTTATGTTAGTAAAAGACGAGACTCAAACCATATGTAGTGAATCAATTCTGTATTTGAGTTTGAGTAAGTCCTGCTAATTGAACAATGGGTTTATACATGTTCAAGCTAGCATGAGATACCCTCTATCGATAAGTAGAAAACTACAGCCTATTTCATGTTTTTATTCTTTACTGTGAGTTAGATAAATTATATACGGCGAGGTTGATGAACTTAACGCATGTAGACGATGATCTGTGGCACCTACATGATTTTTATTTTTAAAGTACACCTTCTGAGCTTTAAATAAGGCTCTTGATATCCTTTCTAGCCATAGTTCATGAAGGCATCTCATTGCTTGGAAATATTCATTAACTTGTAAACATATGTTTTGATCTGCAACTTTGTCTGTGTAATTAGCTCAAATTCTTAATTAGAAGAAGGGGAAAACTAGATGAGTTCTAGTATATTCTATTGTATGCACCAGCCTGCAACTCTTCTACTCCCTCCGTCTCAAAATAAGTGTCTTAAGCTTAGTAGTATAACTTTGTACTAATGTTAGTACAAAGTTGAGACACTTATTTTGAAACGGAGGGAGTATTTGTGAACCATCAGCGCCTTCCTTATGCCGTTGTTAGTCAAGTTAGTAGGGAAACATATCTCAGTAATAAAAGTTTCTGGTTCCTACCAATATGTCTGGTAACAAGAAATTTCGAAAATAGCACTTGGAGTTATTGAATCTAATAATTTGACTAGGATAAAAAAGAAATCTTCCCCCAAGTTCAGCACCAAAACCTGCAAAACTTCCACCAAAACAGATGAACCTTTCTGTGGCATTGATACTGGGGATACTCTTAATATTGCACTTTGAATTTTATGATAAGAAAGTTCCACCGGTTCACACAAATTCTAGAACCCGCCAAGAAATGCAGTTTTCAGTGGTTTTGTCTGAGACCGTTTCCGCGCTTGCAAGGCTGACATGAAGTTTGTTGTCGCTTCGGTGCAGGTAGATTGTTATCCCCTATCTTCCACAGAAAAGTCGAGCGAAATTTTGGTAGACTTCTTTTTCTGCGGGGAATTATGGTGGATTTCTTTGACATATGGCAGGAAACACTTGCAAAGAAGTCGCTTCATCCATGTAGAATCAGAATTTTCAGAGTATGGCTTTTCAGATCACCACTCTTTCCAGCACACCGCAGTACAGCACGCCACCTGCTTGCAGAAACTCATGGCAGCAGTGAGGGTCTAGATCTGCAGATGGAAGTTTCAGAATATCATATGATGTTTAGCTTGTTCCCAAGATCCTGATAACATCAACCTATGTCGGGACGTGTATCTTATGCGATGGAATGTAATCGGTCTGTGCGTTCTTCGTGCTAGATTTGTGATGTTGACTTTATTTACTTACTAGGAGTAGATGTGTTCTGTGTTCTTATTAACTCCCAATAGATGCTCGGTGATGTAGCTGTACGAATTTCAACATGAACATCTGGCGCCGTCGCAAATTTCATGGATGGATATCTTGACTATATATAGGTGCCTTCTTTTTTTGGAGTAACTAGTAAGTATTGCTAACAGCATCTACAACCGGATACACCAAATCTGACCCCTCAAACGCCCGCACCAAATCCGACCCATCAAATACTTGTGGACGCACCCTCCGCGGGCAGTGATCAGTCACGCCTCAAATTATTGATACGATTAAATACCTCAATTATGAATCCTCAAATACATACAACTACATGCACGTGAAAATAATGAGTGGAGCTTGTCCGGTTCAACCCTGTCCATGTCCGGCGGCTGGCTTTACCCCTTGGGGTGTTGGTGTGATCGTTGTTAAGATAGAGTAGGACATGAGACACACATCGGCTCAAGGGACTTGAGGCGTTGCCGTCTCACATGCTACTCTTCCTCGTTGGAGCATGTCTCCGATCGATGTTAGGTCGATGAATGTAATTTCGTGATAAAATTTTGCAAGAACTTAGGTATTTGTCAATGTTTTCATAGGATTTTTTTTGATTTTTTCTTCAAGTTTTTACATACTGTTCATCCGATCTCATTTGAGCTCGAGCTAAGAATAGTCGTCTCCACATGTATGCTTCAATTATTTACTAGGTTTAATTTAAGTCAAGTCCCTCTTCATACAGCCGCCTTATTCCTTCTACATGTGTCGCCCTGCTCTTTGATCTGCCCACTGATGTCGACCTAACCGCCTGCCTTCTCATCCTACCTGAGCCATCTTCTCTACCGAATCACTGCCGCCCCAGCCACACCTCTAACCACCACCCCCAATTCTGGTGCCAGCGACCCCCACACCACACCCGCACTAGTTGCCTTCGACTCCCCTCCACTGGCGACATCACGACAAACCGCGCCATTGTTCTTGGCGAGCCCTCGCTGGGGACGCCACGAGCTAGTCTTTAGGGCGGGATCAACTGGACCGAAAAAATTGGTTAAAAAATCCCACCGATCAAAGAAATTCCCCACACATTAACGCGGGGTCGCATCGCATTGTGCTATTTTTTATCACCCCATTGCATGCCAAATCATCCTACCACCGCGAGAAAGAGCGCTTCAGAAACACCATCGATGCCGATCTTATTTGGCGCTCCAAAGTACCCAACAAGGTCAAGATCTTAGGGTGGAGCTTGTTCAGAAACAAACTCACCACTAGGGTGCACTTGCACCGAGAAAACATCATACAGTCGGATGTCTATCATGCTACGACGTCTGCTCGAAGATGCCTTGCACGTCTTCACTGCCCTGACCAATGGCCTCTGCAGTTTGGGACCAGCTCGACCTTCTTCAACCCCTCTTCATCCAAGGCACATGGGCCTCCCTACCCCAATGACGCTAGACGATGCGCATTGGTCTTCCGTGACCCTAACCATTCTCTTGAAGTTGTGTATTCTCGCTATGTGTTTTCGGAGAGATAACCACACTTTTGATGTAACTGTTAGGAACTCTGTATTAGAGTTTATAACTTGGACTTATAGGTTCAAGCAACCTTCTCCAAAGGTGGTTGTGCATCGGCACACCCCCACTTTGTAACTTTAAAAACTTTGGTTTATTCCATGAGCAATCTCTACTATTATCTACTCCCTTTGTAACTTATCATGACGTTTTTTGACACTGTTATAGTATTAAAAAACGTCTTGACACTGTTATAGTGTCAAAAAAGTCTTATATTAAATTACAAAGGGTGTACTATTATATCAAATGAGAGTTGACTCCTCGCTTTTAGGGTTCTCTCAAATCAAATATTATCAAAAAACTTTATCTCGTAGTTTTAAATAGTGGGCTATGCTAAATAGCAGCGATAATTGGTTCAAATAGTTATAATCTGCTATTTTGTAACTTTACGGACAATTGTATGTACCAAAATATAAGACATTTTTGGGCTAGTTTAGCCTAAAAATGTCTTAAATTTTGATACGAAGGGAGTACCATTTAGCGGCACACTACTCAAACCACTATAGGGTGACTATAGTTGTAGCTGGTTATTTAAAACTTTGAGTTTATTTGCATTCCTATTCAACACCCATAATCAAATCAAAATCTTAAGTAAAAAAAAATCCCTTGTCTTGCCTGTTTGTATCCATACTTAGTAGTATAAACATGTGAGGATTTCCTGGCGATTATTTTATCAGTTTAGCTACATGTTGGTCAACTGAATTTTGAATTCGGGGTTAGTCAATTTTTGAATGAAGGAAGGAGAAGGGCCTCGCCGGAGAGAAGGAAGGGGCTCGCCGTCATCACCCCATTATCTTTTTTTTAGCTGGCTGATGTATTTTATTTTTTAGGAAAAAACATGCCCGAAGCAAATGCCCCGCCTCAAACCCTAGAACGATCACCCGGTGAAAATGGCGCTGGTGGAAACGGCGCCGCCACGCGATCACGGGAAGAAGCGCCGGGGCCGGGTGAAGGAGGCCGCACTGGCCGAGGCGGACGCCCTGATCTCCCTGGCCCCGGACGCCCTCGACAACATCCTCGTCCGTCTCGACATCCGCGACGCCGTCCGCACGTCGGTGCTCTCCCGCGCCTGGCGACACCGATGGGAGGCCCTCCCATTCCTCGACCTCCATTTCCCCTGCCTCGGAGGCGATGATGGCGCGCCGGCGGGGCTGGGGTCCCTCGAAGGCATCCTCCTCCGCTGCCCCGCCCGCGTCCGGCTCTTCCACGCGGAGCTCGACGGGCCCTACGCAGGCCGCGTCCACGACTGGCTCTTCGTCCTCGTCCGCAGGGGTGTCGAGATCCTGGACCTCAGCTTCAACGACTCGTTCCCCACCCTCCCCTCCTCCGTCTTCTCCTGCAGCCGGCTCACCTCCCTCAGCCTCTTCGGCTGCGCCATTCCGCTCCTACCCGCGGGCTTTGTGGCCTTCCCGGAGCTAAGGAAATTGACCCTCGCAAACGTCCACTTAGAGGACTATGGGGAGTACCAACTTGAGGAGATCATTAGGACATCGCCGTTGCTCGACTATCTGGTACTTACAGATGTTTTCATCGGTGGCGAGTACATCAGAGAATGGGTGATTCGGGCGCCCAATCTCAGGCACTTGACTATTTGTTCAGAGAACTATTATGGCTGGATCCTCAAGGACTTGACATGCCTGAATTCCGCAGTCATCGATTGGTTTGACAATGTTGTTCACAACGATTTTGCCAAGTTTCTTTCTGGGCTTGTTCAAGTTAGGAAGCTTTTGGTCGTCTCATTCAACGCACCGGTAAATGCTTATGTCCCCAGTTGCTTATTTTATCTTTTGAGTCTCTTGTTTCGCAGAATCAATCCGAAACTAGTTAAAATGCCCTATATCGGAATATGGGAGTTTTTTTTCCTCTTTAATCTGTCCGAAAAGCTAGGCTGCCACAGCTGTGCTGATATCATTAGGCAGCCATATTAGAGTACACAAAATAGAGTACAAATAGCTTTGCCCTAACTGGCCTCAAGCCCACAAGGTTGATTACTTACGAAACATAATGCAACAAAGGGGGAAAATAGCCTAATCATTATCTGTATGTCCTTGGATGCTCTAAAAAAACCCACGATCTAGGTACTCCATTTTGAAAGTGCAAGTTTTTTTCCTCCCCAAATGAGCCAACATATGTAGGCCTCTGTACTGTTGAAATGATTCCCTGTCTGCCCCTTGGGCTTGGCTTCTTTCAGCCTAGCTGTGACCAATCTACTAATTAATTTGTTCCGGGTTATATACCCCCTCCGTTTCTTTTTAGTCTGCATATAAGATTTGTTCATAGTCAAACTTTGTAAAGTTTTACCAACTTTGTAGAAAAAAAATATCAACATCTACAATATGAAAGCTATATGGTATGAAACTTAATTTCATGATGCATCTAACAATATTGATTTCATATTGTGAATCTCGATATTTTTTTCTATAAACTTAGTCAAAGTTAACAAAGTTTGACTTTGACCAAATCTTATATGCAGACTAAAAAGAAACGGAGGGAGTACTTAATTATATCATGTTTTTGTACATGCATTGTCCCACAGACATGGTTCATATTAACCTGCATATATTATTTATTTTCATCTCGGTGTTTTATTATTCCAATTCCCAACTTGATAAATAAGGCTGATGTATATTTTTCCTTTTTCGTTTGCAAAATGTATTGATTTGTGTGTGGTTTATGGTGTGCTGAACCTTTGAACATTTATGATCTCTTTTCTATTTATCTAGAAACAATATCTGTCCCTTCGTTTGCATTGCTCCTAGATTCTAGAGATGCATCCAGTTTAAGTCCTTATATTATCCTCGCTTTCTCTTTGTCCTATTTTTCAGAGTGCTATGATACCGAAGATAATTCTGTGCACATTTCACAACTTGAAGAGCTTGAAGTTGCGTATGCACTTTTGTGAGCAACCCCCTATTATGTTAGCGTTTTGCTTACTAAAGAGTGCCCCAAATCTTGAAAAGCTTAAAATAGAGGTAGTCCTGATTTATGAATATCCCCATGCATATTTCATATAACATTGTTTAAAGGTCATTTTGGCACTTCAGGTTAATTATCTTGTTTACTTTTATATGTGAAGATCTATGATAAGGAGGAGCAGAAATTTGAGGCAAATGGAGAGTTTCAAAATGCATTATGGACTGATGGCATGTGTGCCAACCTTCAGGTTGTGCAGATGACCGGCATTAATTGGCGTGGAAATGAAATGTGCTTTATAGAGCTCATTCTCTCTAAAGCAAGGCTTCTTCGTGCATTATGTATTAGCTATGGTGGGAACGTTGTGATGTCTAGTGAGGATGCTATAAATGAATTACTAACATACAAAAGGGCTTCAGCTGAAGCTCAGGTCTTATTTAAAGGTAGGGAAACTTAATTTCACACAATAAATTTCATCTTATGTATTCTCGTCGTCTATTTAAAACTATGAATGAAATGCATGAAATTGTTAACTTTTAAAATTATTGTCTTATGGGTGCATTGCCCAATTCCATTAAAGCTTATGTACAAAGACCAAAGCAATAAAACTGAAAAAGGATCATCAGTATTTTTGGTATTTAGCTGTTTGCAAAATTGGTGTTGTTCGCGCTATTTTAGTTTGGTCAGTGCCTCGGCAGGGGTACAAGTGGAATGCATCATTTTCATGCATGCTTCGACATAGCAATCCTGTTGTTTTTTCTAACAAGGGCAGAATCTCCTGTTCTCTGCTGCATTTCATTGAAAACTGAAAAGCCGTACTACTCCAAGCAGCTTAAACCATTGGATTCTGTATCTTGCTTAAGCGAAATCTGTGTGATTGACTTAGATGCGTGGTCTTTTGCGTAATGCATCTGATATTTTCCTCTGGGCCATGCATGTGTCTGCTAAAATTTTAAGTTGATTTGTGCCAAGTGGCGATCAGTTCGTGTATATGCAGAAGTGCAATATATTTTGGTTGCATTTCCTTTATTTTGATAAGCTGCATAAAGTGTGTTTCCGTTTTCATGCAGGTAAAGCAGAAGAGTATTATTAGGCCAGGACCAACTCCTGGGCATCGCTGGAGAGGTGTGGCTCCGACGAGACAGTTCTATCGCCTGATGCAGTGTCTTCGATCAGAGATGCAACATGCAGAGAATGGCTTATCAAAAGGAACCAGTTCTGTTAGAGTATAAAGGGACTGCTAGCATTTCGTGTTTTGTTCTTTTCTGAAATATATTGGCCTGCCATCGGTGCTTCGGTCAGAGCCGACGATGAGGTTTAAGTTCATTGTCTTTGTCTAGCACTCTAGTTAGTAGTATACCGTAGCGAGAAGACGCCTTCGAACATGGGTTGTGTCTCGTTTGACTTTTCAGGCCTCTGAATATGAAGCGCACTTTGCCTTTTGGTATTATATCCTTGTACTGGCTGTAGCAAATTTAGGCTGGAGAGT
The DNA here is from genome assembly GCA_034509565.1 of Triticum monococcum. Taxonomy (NCBI): domain Eukaryota; kingdom Viridiplantae; phylum Streptophyta; class Magnoliopsida; order Poales; family Poaceae; genus Triticum; species Triticum monococcum. Next base: position 447,107,580 of record CM067845.1, read on the forward strand.
CCGAGGGAGTTATCTTCCATTCTTAAGAAAAACTGCACTTGCTATCCTGTTGCTAGCAAAACATAAAGGTTGTTCCTGAGCCCCCAGTCTTAGGCTCATATGGGCTCTGCCGCCGTTATTTGTAGGTACCAAGAGAAGGTTTGTTGCTCCATGGTTTCATTGGCTGCTTGAGCCGAGGATGGCCAAACAGCCAGGTACTAACATTTGCTGAGTATTGAGAGAAACATTTGCTGATTGGGTGCGATGGAGTTAGTAGAATCAAACTATCAGGGCACAAATTTCCTGGAATGGTAAAAAAGTGGTCTAAAGAATTTGAGAAAATATGTTTCGAGATGAGAAATAGCTCAACGTCTCTTTTGTGTGCACTGACATGGTATTTTGCACAAAATATACTCATGCACACAATACTCAAATCATCTATATGTGTACCTTCTTCAAATATTTTGGATCATGAATTATTTCCCTTTAAATTACTCCCTCCTCCCCAATTAACATTGGTGTCAACTTATTTTGCATTTTGACTTTAATTATTAACTTGGCCAACAAAACACAACTAATGCTCCACGAAAACTATACCCTTGAATTCGTACTTAAAAGGTTTTTAAACAATTTCTTTTAGAAACACCAAGTACTACTACGCATGCATCTTGCTATCAATGAGAACATCACCTTATACTGAAAGGACAATCCGCCTTTTTTTAGCAAATATAATCCGCCTTATTGGGACACATAATTCGTCGAAGTTGGAGTTTGATCTCTGATATGGTACAATTACCATCCAACCACAAATATGTTTTCTATGTTTTATGACACATGTCTCGTATATTATTGGTTAAATTAATGCTTAGGGCTCATTCGATTTGAATGAAACCAAAACTTAAGAATTAGGAGCAGTGCAGGAAATTTGATAGGGTGACATTTGTCATCCTTAGTACTATCTTACCCCGTTCCGATGTAAAAAATGGGTTTTGAGTGGATGTGTAGTTTCCTTAAAAAATACACGAAATAAGTAGTATTTTTAAGGAATTCCTATCCGCGTTCCTACAAACCGAATGCATCTATAATTTTTTTCCCCTCTGGAATCCTTCTTCCTATGTTTTTTCATACGAAAATCCTCCAAGACGAATGAGGCCTTAGGGATGACATGTAAATATAGGCAAAGTGAGTAGTATATAATTATTATTTTTTGCGATGAAAAGAGTAATATATATATATCAGGTGAGCCCAATCAAACATTATGGTGCCATGAGAGTCGGTTCATTGTTCACTTCATTTGGTTAAATATTAATTTCAATTCAACTTGACTAAATTATTTAGAACTACTGTTTACTCATATAAGCACATGCTCGTGTTGTTTTGAGGCGCTGAAATGTTTCAAAATCAAGAATCTAGGACACTCCCCATACACATACCTCTTACAATGCATTGTATCTTAAAATATGCCTCATTTCATGGGCTTTGTGAGTAGAATGTATATCTAGTTAAGATATGACAAGTCTCTCTTTCTTCATTAAGTGTGATGTCACGTCAGGTTTTTGCTTAGTTGTCATGGCAAAGATATCGTATAAGATGGAGCATTGGGATTGCCCTTATATAGATACAGTGTTTCATGGAGTTCTTTCCAGGGCAAAGCCTTGGGTGGTCTTATTTTTTCATTAAAATTGTGGATTCATGGTTTTACTGTCTGATTAATACCCTTAAACTTTTTTAAATACCCTCAAATTAATGTCTGATTAAGAATTGTGAATTCACATTTAATAGCGGTGTACTAGTACATCTGTATTCTGAATTATCTTTTGAGTTTGTCAGTCCTCAAAATGACACGATGTGCTTCAAAAATGCGCATGATAATCAATAGCTATATTATGTAGATTGGCATCGTACCATTATATCGTAGACAACACACAACTCTCATCCTCAATGGTTGATTTCGTCCATACCCTTGCTCCAATGACCAATTTTGGCGTCGGGAGGCAGGAGAAGGAGAGACCATGAACCTTCACGCTTGCATGATGTATAGCTTATTTGTCCTCATGCCGCTCACCCAAGCGGTTGAAGGGACAACACGATGGAACAAGTATCTACTATCCTTGTCATGGTGGCGCGACGCTTGTTACGGTGTTGACCCATGGCATATTAATGTTGGGGTTGAGAGAAAAGAATAGTCAGCCGTGATACTTCTGCCTCAATTCACGGTGGCACCCGTGGTCTCATCAATAAGACCACAAGACAATGTTCCTCAGCATCTACGTGGGGTCGGATCTCCTTCTCCGACCTTTTAGTACCTTCTTTCCAGGTGATTAGGTCAACGATCCGTGCTTTGGACAGTCGTTGATGGCATCTCCTCTCTCCGATAATGTCAGATGACTTGCCGGCCACAGTTAAACAACTTTTTGGCTTCAGCATGGGGTGAAGCAGGTATGGCATCGAGTTACGTGTACGATGCACCGTCGGTTTTACATGTTGAAGATGGCGACAATTTTCGTGTGGGTCTATATATCTACAATTTTCCTTGCTCATTTTTGTGTACATTAGGGCATACTAGGAAAATTGCCCGTGCGTTGCAACGGGAGAAAAAAAACCACATGCCCACTGCCCGTGCTTCGCTATTGGTTAAACAACAATTGCGATAAACCAAGCGGCAGACGACAATGCAGCTAAATGAACCAAATGGATTTTTTTAGACATAAATGAACCACATAGATAATTAAGTGTATATGGTTAATGGATCAATTAGCAATACGATTCTTTGGGATGCTAGCACATATGCTCGTGCGTTGCAATGAGGGAAAATGTGGCAATTCCCTAGCCGAATAAGTATCCATTTTCTCTAACATGAAAAAGAATTGTACTTTCACCCAAATCATTGTTGCAAAACTCCTAAGGAACGTGTGGATTGTTTGATTTCCAACTTCTTTATTTTATTTGGACACCCACTATTTCAGGTGCTATCCACTAACAATGGTGTACTAATTGTTCATGATTAATGCAAGACATATATATAGTGCCAGGGACAGAAGGATCTGGGATATTTGCTCAACTGTTGTGACTGGTTCATTATCCGGAAACACACATAATTATATTTTCTAAACCGCAGACAATTTTCTTATGGGCAATCTTCTCACAAAGCTCTATGAAATTGCATAATTAATTGTTGTGTTTCATTATGAGTTATCCCATGTGCATGCATGATATACTTATACATAAGAAAATAAATCCTGTTATGTGAGACATGAACATCAGAAGAATGGTGCATATAGAAACACTTTTATGTGATGGATGCTAGTGTGATGCATATATACACAGAATTAGAGTGTGTGCTTGCTTGTGAATAATTCTTGTCTAAAGAGTGAGTGCTTTTAATTAAAAAAATTACAATTTCTTTTGAATATATATCAAGAGAAAAGGGAAATAGGAATCAATTACATACCCGCACTTATTAGGTCATGTGCAAACGTGTGTTTGCTTGCTACCATAGTTGTATGCATCTTGTCCATGGGGCTTGCTTACTTGCATGCGTGTTGCATAGATCGTGGCATGTCCACAAGTGACTGATCTGAAAATAATGCAGTGCCCGGGTGCTCGACATGGACGATGCGTTGGTATTTACCCTCGTCGTATACGTTTCCCGTCCAAGTACACCAGCGTGTCTGGATCTGTGTGCATATGCATGAGGCAACAGCTGATGCCGCCGCGTCCTGTATCTGCCAGCCCTTCGTAGGTCCTGGGCGGTATAAGTACGTTTATATAGCACCTAGGTAGTAAAACAGATGGCCTAGCCGATGTCTACTTCTAGTCCTATCTCAAATACTCCCTCCGTCTTAAAATTATTGTTTTAGATTTATCTAGATACGGATGTATCAAGTCATATTTTAGTATTAGATACATCCGTATCTAGATAAATGTAAAACAAGAATTTTGGGACGGAGGGAGTATTTTCTTTTCTCTCCTTTCCATCTGTTTCTCTTTTCTGAGATGAGAAAATAAAAACCTTCAGCAGCGCTAGGCCGGCCCAACTCTCCTTGTCTCTCTCTCCTCCTAGTTTTTCCTCCAGCCCAGCTGGGCCTACCAGCGCCTGCCGGCCCATCTCCTAACCAAGGCCCACCTAAACCCTTCTAAACCTAGCTGCACAGGAGCCATCGCTCCATCCCCTCACAGCCACTCGATCCCAAACTCTTTGCCTCAAAAAAAAAAAAAAACTTGATCCCAACTCTCTCTCTCCCTCCCAGCCCCCTTCGACGGCTCTCCCCCTCACCCCGATCTCCTTTCGCGCCGCTGAGGTGGGGGCTCGATCCCGAGCGTCCATCTGTCGCTCCTGCCGACGTCTGTCGTCGCCAGACAGACCCCGCTGCCTCTTCTTCCCTTCCTGCCGCCGAGAACGGGGCTAGATCTCGTGAGCACCCATCCGTCACTCCTGCCGGCGTCCCTCGCCGCCGGCCGGCGGGACGGCTGGACCCCACCGCCTCTTCTTCCCTTCCTCTCCGCCTACTCGCTCCTCCAACCGGCCGTCCAGCACGCCGTCATCTTCTTGCAGCGGCACCGCCGTTCTCTGCTCCTCTGGCGCTCTTCACCGCACGCCATCTCCGCCTCCTGCCCCGTCGTCTGCTGCCTAGGTCGCCGACCTCCTCGTGTATCTCCTGTGAACGAGCGGAACAATTTTTTACTGTAGTAACTTAAATCTGTAGCGCGGGTTAATACCACCTCGATTATATTACGATTTTGTCTATGCAAATCGTAAAAGCGTATTATGACATGAGAAGAAAGCGTATTGTAATGATGAACCCGACAAAATCAATCCGTGCTTTATTATTAGAGAGAAATCTAGCCCATCCCACATAAGTTAATTCCCCATCCTTTAATTCCTCATATTTTAGGGAACTAAAATTTTGTCGATCTAGTCCATCCCTCCAACTTAACCCCCCAAATGCACTTGACCCCACATAGAAGCCTTTGTTCTTCTTTCTTCATCCATGCATGCGAACAATGTTGACTTCTCACTGTCCATGAGCTAGCTAGGGACTAGGATAGACGATCAACAAAAGTAATTTCATAGACTCACCGTTGGCAACATACGTGTGTGATGAAGGTGTTGAGAATGTAGGCAAAAATTGTCCTCAGAGACTAATCTATCGTTGGCCCAGGCATTGAGCGAGAAAAAGCAGCTTCCCCCGAGTCGAGCAATGGGATAATTAAAGGGAACCGATCAAGTGCTTAACTGAAAATCGACAAAATATTCCTATCACCAGAATTCCTAGAACAAGGGGATAGTTTTATCAAGTTGATGGGTCCAAAGATCAAGGTTTTGCTTCCGTTGAGGAGAAATTGAGAAGAGAAGGGTTGTGGCATTCTTCCCCTAAAAGGTGCACACCCGTCGATTCGCATTCCTTCGAAAATGGGTTCTTATCCTCTTATTTCTCCTAGTGGCGCGATGGCATGGTCCAGAATGCAATGATTCATTGGAATCGGCGATCGTGGCCGACAACCATGTTTGTGTTTGTAGGTTTCTCAAGGTTTGTCCTACGCTTGAAGTTTTTTCTCATTAAGTGTTCCACCCCGTGTGGTGGTGCTTTGCGTGGGGACGAGAACAACGGAAGGGGGGTCGCTGGGCCAGGATGACGAGGAGTGTTGCGTGGCCAGAGACAATGGGAAGAATGAAAAAAATGAAGAAAAGAGTCCACCGAAGACGGTTGAGGGAGGAATGCGGGGATGCACCATGGGTGACTGGCGGCGAGGTGCGTGGCAGCGGCGGTGACCACAGGAGCAAAGGGCATCTCCAAAATTGACCCCCAAACCGGACATCTCATCCTTCCACGGACCAGGAGGGACCAATCCGCGGACACTGACGTGGGAGCCGCCTATCCAACCATAGCCGAAAATGCCCGGTAACATTTTGGAAGAATTTTAATGAAAGTGAATAAATTTGATACATATTTAAATTAACCGGGCGATATTCATTCATACTTGGATAATTTTTACATAAAACCGGGTGCTTTTCATCTAAAGCAAAACAAATCCATTACATTTCGACATATTTCAACTAGATCGTACTCTAAACTAGTCTAAATGACCGCCGACAGCCGTTCCCCATGTCGGGCCGGCCATGAGCCCTGGAAAATGAAGCTCCGCCTTCGTAGCCTGCTTGCGGCTAATCGGCCGACGATACTGAGCTCGCCAAGCTTGGCTTCAGCGGGAGGGGAGGAGTGGTGGCCTTCCTGGGACTCGAGAGTCGGCGGCCTCCCATGGTCTAGTCTTCCTCGTTGTCTGGAGAGGTGCTCTGCGCCAGTATGAATGCGGCACCGACGCTCTGGAGAGGTGATGACTACTTCGGGCAGGAAAGGGCGCGGATGAGAGAGAGAGAGGTTTTGGGTGGGCCATGGATGTCGAACGCTTGCGTGGCATCGGTTCGGATGCTCGCAAAGCCCTACGATTTGCGGGAAAAATGACGTCCAGATCATGGAATGGACCGATACAGAACCGCGTTGGATAGTAAAGCATGTCCGGACTGTACGCTCCAGATGGTTATGGGCGGTTCGAGGATCCACGTTGGAGATGCCCTAATGTAACTTCCTCAAAATGAAAAATTAGGCTAGTGAGTGAATATTTGAAAAAAAAGAAAAGTCAAATACGGTAACTAATGAAAATGGGGTTGGGCCAGCTAAGCATTGCTGTTTCAAAGGGTAACGATTTAAATCGGCCCACTGGCTACAGGCTGCGTCCGTCACTTTTCAACAACGCACACTCCCTGTGTTCTTTGCGCGTCACTTATCTTCTGCGAAGAGGGAACTTTTCCATAAAGTCAAAATCAACTAACTACGAAGGACGAAGTTGCCACATTGGATAGAGAGAGGGAGATGTCATGAAGAAGTAGGAAGTTTTTAAGCAGAACAAGCTTAAAATCTAAACATGAGACAGCCCCAGTTAAAAGCTCAGAGAGTGATCCGTCCCTTAGGGTGACGGTTCGCAAAAGTTATGGAGTGGCGATTGGAAGGCGACGGCGGCTTCGTTAGGGTTTATCCCTACGAGGGTTGGATCTGGAGGACTGCTGATATGTAGGCGCCGCCCGTGCTGTCGTGCAAATCCACCCCATCTTTCCACCATAAGCCTGCTGTAAGCTGGGGATTGCTAGTAGGCTCTCCTAGGGTTCGGTGCAGGAGGGAAGGAAGGAAGGGGCGATGAAGGATGTAGAAGGGCTCATGAGGGGACTGAAGCTGTCGGCGGCAGAGAGGACAGGAGTAAAGATTGGGGAAGCGGAGAAGGGGAAGGAGGTCGATTGGGGGGCGGATGATCCTCAAGCGGTGGGGAAATTGTTCTTGGAGAAACTCGCCCACGCAGGTGTTGTGGGACAAACCCTAGGAAGAATTTGGTGTCCGATCAAGGGACTGGACTGCAAGGAATCGGGAACAAATGTGTTTCTCTTTACGTTCAAGCAGCCCTCGGGATGGAGGCGAGCCCTTGAGGAGGGGCCATGGTGGTTTGACAAAGAATTGCTGGTGATAGAGAAGTTTGATCCGGAAAAGACGATCAATGAATATGAGTTCAACCTGATACCCATGTGGTTTAGGGTTTTTGGGCTACCACTTGGTTACATGAACAGAGCTGAAGGAAATATGCCCTAGAGGCAATAATAAAGTTATTATTTATTTCCTTATATCATGATAAATGTTTATTATTCATGCTAGAATTGTATTAACCGGAAACATAATACATGTGTGAATACATAGACAAACTTAGTGTCACTAGTATGCCTCTACTTGACTAGCTCGTTAATCAAAGATGGTTATGTTTCCTAACCATAAACAAAGTGTTGTTATTTGATTAACAAGGTCACATCATTAGTTGAATGATCTGATTGACATGACCCATTCCATTAGCTTAGCACCCGATCGTTTAGTATGTTGCTATTGCTTTCTTCATGACTTATACATGTTCCTATGACTATGAGATTATGCAACTCCCATTTACCAGAGGAACACTTTGTGTGCTACCAAACGTCACAACGTAACTGGGTGATTATAAAGGAGCTCTATAGGTGTCTCCAAAGGTAGATGTTGGGTTGGCGTATTTCGAGATTAGGATTTGTCACTCCGATTGTCGGAGAGGTATCTCTGGGCCCTCTCGGTAATGCACATCACATAAGCCTTGCAAGCATTACAACTAACGAGTTAGTTGCGGGATGATGTATTACAGAACGAGTAAAGAGACTTGCCGGTAACGAGATTGAACTAGGTATTGGATACCGACGATCGAATCTCGGGCAAGTAACATACCGATGACAAAGGGAACAACGTATGTTGTTATGCAGTCTGACCGATAAAGATCTTCGTAGAATATGTAGGAGCCAATATGGGCATCCAGGTCCCGCTATTGGTTATTGACCAGAGACGTGTCTCAGTCATGTCTACATTGTTCTCGAACCGTAGGGTCCGCACGCTTAACGTTACGATGACAGTTATTATGAGTTTATGCATTTTGATGTACCGAAGTTAGTTCGGAGTGCCGGATGTGATCACGGACATGACGAGGAGTCTCGGAATGGTCGAGACATAAAGATTGATATATTGGACGGCTATATTCGGACACCAGAAGTGTTCCGAGTGATTTCGGAGAAAACCGGAGTACCGGAAGGGTTACCGGAACCCTCCGGGGAAGTAATGGGCCTTATTGGGCCTTAGGGGAGAGAGAGGGCTGCGGCCTAGGAGGTGGTGCCCCCCCCCCACATGGGGAGTCCGAATTGGACTAGGGAGGGGGCGCGGCCCCTCTTTCCCTCTCCCCCCCTCTTTCCTTCCCCCTTAGGGTTTCCTAATTGGATTAGGAAAGGGGAGTCCTACTCCCACTAGGAGGAGGACTCCCCCTCCCATTGGCGCGCCCCATAGGGCCGGCCTCCCTCCCCCTTGCTCCTTTATATACGGGGGCAGGGGGGCACCCTAGGACACACAAGTTGATCTTTGAGATCGTTCCTTAGCCGTGTGCGGTGCCCCCTGCCACCATATTCCACCTCGATCATATCGTTGTAGTGCTTAGGCGAAGCCCTGCGTCGGTAGAACATCAAGATCGTCACCACGCCGTCGTGCTGACGGAACTCCTCCCCGAAGCTTTGCTGGATCGGAGCCCGGGGATCGTCATCGAGCTGTACGTGTGCTAAGAACTCGGAGGTGCCGGAGTAACGGTGGTTGGATCAGTCGGATCGGGAAGAAGACGTACGACTACTTCCTCTACGTTGTGTCAACGCTTCCATTGCGATCTACAAGGGTACGTAGATCATGCTCTCCCCCTCGTTGCTATGCATCACCATGATCTTGCGTGTGCGTAGGAATTTTTTTGAAATTACTATGTTCCCCAACAGTGGCATCCGAGCCTAGGTTTTATGGCTTGATGTTATATGCACGAGTAGAACACAAGTGAGTTGTGGGTGATATAAGTCATACTGCCTACCAGCATGTCATACTTTGGTTCGGCGGTATTGTTGGATGAAGCGGCCTGGACCGACATTACGCGTACGCTTATGCGAGACTGGTTCTACCGCTGTGCTTTGCACACAGGTGGCTGGCGGGTGTCAGTTTCTCCAACTTTAGTTGAACCGAGTGTGGCTACGCCCGGTCCTTGCGAAGGTTAAAACGGAGTCTATTTGACAAACTATCGTTGTGGTTTTGATGCGTAGGTGAGATTGGTTCTTACTTAAGCCCGTAGCAGCCACGTAAAACTTGCAACAACAAAGTAGAGGACGTCTAACTTGTTTTTGCAGGGCATGTTGTGATGTGATATGGCCAAGACATGATGCTAAATTTTATTGTATGAGATGATCATGTTTTGTAACTGAGTTATCGGCAACTGGCAGGAGCCATATGTTTGTCGCTTTATTGTATGCAATGTAATGCAATCGTGATGTAATGCTTTACTTTATCACTAAGCGGTAGCGATAGTCGTGGAAGCATAAGATTGGCGAGACGACAATGATGCTACGATGGAGATCAAGGTGTCGCGCCGGTGACGATGGTGATCATGACGGTGCTTCGGAGATGGAGATCACAAGCACAAGATGATGATGGCCATATCATATCACTTATATTGATTACATGTGATGTTTATCTTTTTATGCATCTTATCTTGCTTTGATTGACGGTAGCATTATAAGATGATCTCTCACTAAATTATCAAGGAGTGTTCTCCCTGAGTATGCACCGTTGCCAAAGTTCGTCGTGCCCAGACACCACGTGATGATCGGGTGTGATAAGCTCTACGTCCATCTACAATGGGTGCAAGCCAGTTTTTGCACACGCAGAATACTCAGGTTAAACTTGACGAGCCTAGCATATGCAGATATGGCCTCGGAACACGGAGACCGAAAGGTCGAGCGTGAATCATATAGTATATATGATCAACATAGCAATGTTCACCATTGAAAACTACTCCATCTCACGTGATGATCGGTTATGGTTTAGTTGATTTGGATCACGTGATCACTTAGAGGATTAGAGGGATGTCTATCTAAGTGGGAGTTCTTAAATAATTTGATTAATTGAACTTAAACTTATCATGAACTTAGTACCTAATAGTATCTTGCTTGTTTATGTTGATTGTATATAGATGGCTCGTGCTGTTGTTCCGTTGAATTTTAATGCGTTCCTTGAGAAAGCAAAGTTGAAAGATGATGGTAGCAATTACACGGACTGGGTCCGTAACTTGAGGATTATCCTCATTGCTGCTCAGAAGAATTACATCCTGGGAGCACCGCTGGGTGCTAGGCCTGCTGCTGGAGCAACACCAGATGTTATGAACGTCTGGCAGAGCAAAGCTGATGACTACTCAATAGTTCAGTGTGCCATGCTTTACGGCTTAGAATCGGGACTTCAACGATGTTTTGAACGTCATGGAGCATATGAGATGTTCCAGGAGTTGAAGTTGATATTTCAAGCAAATGCCCGGATTGAGAGATATGAAGTCTCCAATAAATTCTATAGCTGCAAGATGGAGGAGAACAGTTCTGTCAGTGAGCATATACTCAAAATGTCTGGGTATAATAATCACTTGATTCAGATGGGAGTTAATCTTCCAGATGATTGCGTCATTGACAGAATTCTCCAATCATTGCCACCAAGCTACAAGAGCTTCGTGATGAACTATAATATGCAAGGGATGAACAAGACTATTCCCGAGCTCTTCGCAATGCTGAAAGCTGCGGAGGTAGAAATCAAAAAGGAGCATCAAGTGTTGATGGTCAGCAAGACCACTAGTTTCAAGAAAAAGGGCAAATGGAAGAGGAAGGGGAACTTCAAGAAGAACGACAAGCAAGTTGCTGCTCAAGATAAGAAACCCAAGTCTGGACCTAAGCCTGAAACGGAGTGCCTCTACTGCAAGCAGACTGGTCACTGGAAGCGGAACTGCCCTAAGTATTTGGCGGATAAGAAGGATGGCAAGGTGACCAAAGGTATATGTGATATACATGTTATTGATGTGTACCTCACTAGAGCTCGCAGTAGCACCTGGGTATTTGATACCGGTTCTGTTGCTAATATTTGCATCTCGAAACAGGGACTACGGATTAAGCAAACACTAGCAAAGGACGAGGTGACGATGCGCGTGGGAAACGGTTCCAAAGTCGATGTGATCGCGGTCGGCACACTACCTCTACATCTACCTTCGGGATTAATATTAGACCTAAATAATTGTTATTTGGTGCCAGCGTTGAGCATGAACATTATATCTGGATCTTGTTTGATGCGAGACGGTTATTCATTTAAATCAGAGAATAATGGTTGTTCTATTTATCTGAGTAATATCTTTTATGGTCATGCACCTTTGAGGAGTGGTCTATTTTTGATGAATCTCGATAGTAGTAACACACATATTCATAATGTTGAAACCAAAAGATGCAGAGTTGATAATGACAGTGCAACTTATTTGTGGCACTGCCGTTTAGGTCATATCGGTATAAAGCGCATGAAGAAACTCCATACTGATGGACTTTTGGAACCAGTTGATTATGAATCACTTGGTACTTGCGAACCGTGCCTCATGGGCAAGATGACTAAAACACCGTTCTCCGGTACTATGGAGAGAGCAACAGATTTATTGGAAATCATACATACCGATGTATGTGGTCCGATGAATATTGAGGCTCGTGACGGATATCGTTATTTTCTCACCTTCACAGATGACTTAAGCAGATATGGGTATATCTACTTAATGAAACATAAGTCTGAAACATTTGAAAAGTTCAAAGAATTTCAGAGTGAAGTTGAAAATCATCGTAACAAGAAAATAAAGTTTCTATGATCTGATCGTGGAGGAGAATATTTGAGTTACGAGTTTGGTATACATTTGAAAAATTGTGGAATAGTTTCGCAACTCACGCCACCCAGAACACCACAGCGTAATGGTGTGTCCGAACGTCGTAATCGTACTTTACTAGATATGGTACAATCTATGATGTCTCTTACTGATTTACCGCTATCGTTTTGGGGTTATGCTTTAGAGACGGCCGCATTCACGTTAAATAGGGCACCATCAAAATCCGTTGAAACGACGCCTTATGAACTATGGTTTGGCAAGAAACCAAAGTTGTCATTTCTTAAAGTTTGGGGCTGCGATGCTTATGTGAAAAAGCTTCAACCTGATAAGCTCGAACCCAAATCGGAGAAATGTGTCTTCATAGGATACCCAAAGGAGATTGTTGGGTACACCTTCTATCACAGATCCGAAGGCAAGATATTTGTTGCTAAGAATGGATCCTTTCTAGAGAAGGAGTTTCTCTCGAAAGAAGTGAGTGGGAGGAAAGTAGAACTTGACGAGGTAACTGTACCTGCTCCCTGTTGGAAATATGCCCTAGAGGCAATAATAAATAAGTTATTATTATATTTCCTTGTTCATGATAATCGTTTATCCATGCTGGAATTGTATTGATAGGAAACTCAGATACATGTGTGGATACATAGACAACACCATGTCCCTAGTAAGCCTCTAGTTGACTAGCTCGTTGATCAATAGATGGTTATGGTTTCCTGACCATGGACATTGGATGTCGTTGATAACGGGATCACATCATTAGGAGAATGATGTGATGGACAAGACCCAATCCTAAGCATAGCACTAGATCGTGTAGTTCGTATGCTAAAGCTTTTCTAATGTCAAGTATCATTTCCTTAGACCATGAGATTGTGCAACTCCCGGATACCGTAGGAATGCTTTGGGTGTGCCAAACGTCACAACGTAACTGGGTGGCTATAAAGGTACACTACAGGTATCTCCGAAAGTGTCTGTTGGGTTGGCACGAATCAAGACTGGGATTTGTCACTCCGTGTGACGGAGAGGTATCTCTGGGCCCACTCGGTAGAACATCATCATAATGTGCACAATGTGATCAAGGAGTTGATCACGGGATGATGTGTTACGGAACGAGTAAAAGAGACTTGTCGGTAACGAGATTGAACAAGGTATCGGGATACCGACGATCGAATCTCGGGCAAGTATCGTACCGCTAGACAAAGGGAATTGTATACGGGATTGATCGAATCCTCGACATCGTGGTTCATCCAATGAGATCATCGTGGAACATGTGGGAGCCAACATGGGTATCCAGATCCCGTTGTTGGTTATTGACCGGAGAATGTCTCGGTCATGTCTGCATGTCTCCCGAACCCGTAGGGTCTACACACTTAAGGTTCGATGACGCTAGGGTTATAAAGGAAGTTTGTATGTGGTTACCGAATGTTGTTCGGAGTCCCGGATGAGATCCCGGACGTCACGAGGAGTTCCGAAATGGTCCGGAGGTAAAGATTTATATATAGGAAGTCCTATTTCGGCCATCGGGACAAGTTTCGGAGTCATCGGTATTGTACCGGGACCACCGGAAGGGTCCCGGGGGCCCACTAGGTGGGGCCACCTGCCCCGGGGGGCCACATGGGCTGTAGGGGGTGCGCCTTGGCCTATATGGGCCAAGGGCACCAGCCCCAAGAGGCCCATGCGCCAAGAGATGAGGGATGGGAAGAGTCCTAAGGGGGGAAGGCACCTCCGAGGTGCCTTGGGGAGGAGGGACTCCTCCTAGCCGCACCCTTCCTTGGAGGAAGGGCCAAGGCTGCGCCTCCCCCCTCTCCCTTGCCCCTATATATATGTGGGGGGTGGGAGGGCAGCCATACCAATGTTCTGGTGCAGCCCCTCCCCTCTCCCAAGTCCTTCTCCTCTCCCGTGGTGCTTGGCGAAGCCCTGCAGGATTGCCATGCTCCTCCACCACCACCACGCCGTTGTGCTACTGCTGGATGGAGTCTTCCTCAACCTCTCCCTCTCTCCTTGCTGGATCAAGGCGTGGGAGACATCATCGGGCTGTACGTGTGTTGAATGCGGAGGTGCCGTCCGTTCGGCACTAGGATCATCGGTGATTTGGATCACGACGAGTACGACTCCATCAACCCCGTTCACTTGAACGCTTCCGCTTAGCGATCTACAAGGGTATGTAGATGCACTCTCCTTCCCCTCGTTGCTAGTCTCTCCATAGATAGATCTTGGTGACACGTAGGAAAATTTTGAATTTCTGCTACGTTCCCCAACAGTGGCATCATGAGCTAGGTCTATTGCGTAGATTCTATGCACGAGTAGAACACAAAGTAGTTGTGGGCGTTGATTTTGTTCAATATGCTTGCCGTTACTAGTCTTATCTTGATTCGGCGGCATCGTGGGATGAAGCGGCCCGGACCAACCTTACACGTACTCTTACGTGAGACCGGTTCCACCGACAAACATGCACTAGTTGCATAAGGTGGCTGGCGGGTGTCTGTCTCTCCCACTTTAGTCGGATCGGATTCGATGAAAAGGGTCCTTATGAAGGGTAAATAGCAATTGGCATATCACGTTGTGGTCTTTGTATAGGTAAGAAACGTTCTTGCTAGAAACCCATAGCAGCCACGTAAAACATGCAAACAACAATTAGAGGACGTCTAACTTGTTTTTGTAGGGTATGCCATGTGATGTGATATGGCCAAAAGGATGTGATGAATGATATATGTGATGTATGAGATTGATCATGTTCTTGTAATAGGAATCACGACTTGCATGTCGATGAATATGACAACTGGCAGGAGCCATAGGAGTTGTCTTAATTTATGACCTGCGTGTCAACATAAACGTCATGTAATTACTTTACTTTATTGCTAACCGTTAACTGTAGTAGTAGAAGTAATAGTTGGCGAGACAACTTCATGAAGACACGATGATGGAGATCATGGTGTCATGCCGGTGACAAGATGATCATAGAGCCCCGAAGATGGAGATCAAAAGGAGCAATATGATATTGGCCATATCATGTCACTATTTGATTGCATGTGATGTTTATCATGTTTATACATCTTGTTTACTTAGAACGACGGTAGTAAATAAGATGATCCCTCATAAACAATTTCAAGAATGTGTTCTCCCCTAACTGTGCACCGTTGCTAAAGTTCGTCGTTTCGAAGCACCACGTGATGATCGGGTGTGATAGATCCTTACATTCACATACAACGGGTGTAAGACAGTTTTACACATGCAAAACACTTAGGGTTAACTTGACGAGCCTAGCATGTACAGACATAGCCTCGGAACACAAGAGACCGAAAGGTCGAGCATGAATCGTATGGTAGATACGATCAACATGAAGATGTTCACCGATGATGACTAGTTCGTCTCACGTGATGATCGGACACGGCCTAGTTGACTCGGATCATGTAATCACTTAGATGACTAGAGGGATGTCTATCTGAGTGGGAGTTCATAAGATGAACTTAATTATCCTGAACATAGTCAAAAGGATTTTGCAAATTATGTCGTGGCTCGCGCTTCAGTTCTACTATTTAGTTATGTTCCTAGAGAAAATTTAGTTGAAAGTTGATAGTAGCAATTATGCAGACTAGGTCCATAAACTGAGAATTGTCCTCATTGCTTCATAGAAGGCTTATGTCCTTAATGCACCGCTCAGTGTGCTGAACCTCGAACGTGGTCTGTGGATGTTGCGAACATCTAACATACACGTTTTGATGACTACGTGATAGTTCAGTTAAACGGTTTAGAGTTGAGGCACCGAAGACGGTTTTGAAACATCACGAAACATATGAGATGTTTCGAGGGCTGAAATTGGAATTTCAGGCTCGTGCCCACGTCAAGAGGTATAAGACCTCCGACGATTTTCTTAACCTACAAACTAAGGGAGAAAAGCTCAATTGTTGAGCTTGTGCTCAGATTATCTGAGTACAAACAATCATTTGAATCAAGTGGGAGTTGATCTTCCAGATGAGATAGTGATGTTTCTCCAAAGTCATTACCACCAAGCTGCTAGAGCTTCGTGATGAACTATAATATATCAAGGACATACATGATGATCCTTGAGATATTCGCGATGTTTGACACCACAAAAGTAGAAATCAAGAAGGAGCATCAATTGTTGATGGTTGGTGAAACCACTAGTTTCAAGAAGGGCAAGGGCAAGAAGGGATACTTCATGAAACGGCAATTCAGCTGCTGCTCTAGTGAAGAGACCCAAGGTTGAACCCAAACGCGAGACTAAGTGCTTCCGTAATAAGGGGAACAACCACTGGAGCAGAATTACCCTAGATACTTGGTAGATTAGAAGGCTGGCAAGGTCGATAGAAGTATATTGGATATACATTGTGTTGATGTGTACTTTACTAGTACTCCTCGTAGCACCAGGGTATTAGATACCGGTTTGGTTGCTAAGTGTTAGTAACTCGAAATAAAAGCTACGGAATAAACGGAGACTAGCTAAAGGTGAGCTGACAATATGTGTTGGAAGTGTTTCCAATGTTGATATGATCAATCATCGCACGCTCCCTCTACCATCAAGATTGGTGTTAAACCTAAATAATTGTTATTTGGTGTTTGCGTTGAGCATAGACGTGATTGGATTATGTCTATCGCAATACGGTTATTCATTTAAGGAGAATAATGGTTACTCTGTTTATTTGAATAATACCTTCAATGGTCTTGCACCTAAAATGAATGGCTTATTGAATCTCGATCGTAGTGATACACATGTTCATGCCAAAGATATAGGATAGTAATGATAGTACCACCTATTTGTGGCACTGCCACGTAAGTCATATCGGTATAAAACGCATGAAGAAGCTCCATGTTGATGGATCTTTGGGCTCACTCGTTTTTGAAAAGTTTGAGACATGCGAACCATGTCTATTGGTGTATATGCATGAAGAAACTCCATGCAAATGGACCGTTTGGACTCACTTGATTTTTGAATCACTTGAGACATGCAAATCATACCACATGGGCAAGATGACTAAAAGCCTCGTTTTCAGTAAAATGGAAAGCAACTAGTTGGAAGTAATACATTTTGATGTGTGCAGTCCAATGAGTGCTGAGGCATGTAGTGGATATCGTTATGTTTTTACTTCACAGATGATTTGAGTAAATGTTGAGTATATTTACTTGATGAATCACGAGTCTGAATTATTGAAAGGTTCAAGTAATTTCAAGGTGAAGTTGAAAGATCGTCGTGACAAGAGGATAAAATATCTATGATATGATCATAGAGATGAATATCTCAATTACGAGTTTGGCACAGAATTAAGACATTGTGGAAATTGTTTAAGACATTGTGGAAATTGTTTCACAAGTGATACAGCCTGGAACACCATAGTGTGATCCGAACATCATAACTGCACCCTATTGGATATGATGCATACCATAATGTCTCTTATCAAATTACCACAATAGTTTATGGGTTATGCATTAAAGACAACCACATTCACTTTAAATAGGGCACCACGTAATTCCGATGAGATGACACCATATGAACTATGGTTTAGAGAAACCTAAGCTGTCATTTCTTAAAAGTTTGGGGCTGCGACGCTTATGTGAAAAAGGTTTCAGGCTGATAAGCTTGAACACAAAGCGGATAAATGCATCTTCATAGGACACCCAAAACAGTTGGGTATACCTCCTGTCTCAGATTCGAAAGCAATAAGGGATTGTTTCTAGAATCGGGTCCTTTCTCGAGGAAAGGTTTCTCTCAAAAGAATTGAGTGGGAGGATGGTGGAGACTTGATGAGGTTATTGAACCGTCACTTCAACTAGTGTGTGGCAGGGCACAGGAAGTTATTCCTGTGGCACCTACACCAATTGAAGTGGAAGCTTATGATAGTGATCATGAAACTTCAGATCAAGTCACTATCAAACCTCGTGGGATGACAAGGATGCATACTACTTCAGAATGGTATGTAATCCTGTCTTGGAAGTCATGTTGTTAGACAACAATGAACCTATGAGCTATGGAGAAGCGATGGTGGGCCCGGATTCCGATAAATGGCTCGAGGCCATATAATCCGAGAGAGGATCCATATATGAAAACAAAGTGTAGACTTTGGAAGAACTACTTGATGGTCGTGAGGCTGTTGAGTACAGATGGATTTTAAAAGGAAGATGGACAATGATGGTAAATGTCACCATTAAGAAAGCTCGACTTGTCGTTAAGATGTTTTCCGACAAGTTCAAGGAGTTGACTACGGTGAGACTTTCTCACTCGTAGCGATGCTAAGAGTCTGTTGGAATTATATTAGCGATTACTGCATTATTTATGAAATCTTGCAGATAGGATGTCAAAACATTGTTTTCTCGACGATTTTCTTGAGGAAAAGTTGTATGTGATACAAACCGGAAGGTTTTGTCAATCCTGAAAGATGCTAATAAGTATGCAAAGCTCCACCAATCCTTCTGAGGACTGGAGTAAGCATCTTGGAGTTGGAATGCACGATTTTATGAGATGATCAAAGATTTTGGTGTATACAAAGTTTATGAGAAACTTGTATTTCCAAAGAAGTGAGTGGGAGCACTATAGAATTTTTGATGAGTATATGTTGTTGACATATTATGGATCAGAAATGATGTAGAATTTCTGGAAAGCATATAGGGTTATTTGGAAAGTGTTTTTCAATGGAAAGCCTGGATTAAGCTACTTGAACATTGAGCATCAAGATCTATAAGGATAGATCAAAACGCTTAATGGTACTTTCAAATGAGCACATACCTTGACATGATCTTGAAGGTGTTCAAGATGGATCAGTCAAAGAAGGAGTTCTTGCCTAAGTTGTAAGGTATGAAGTTAAGACTTAAAGCTCGACCATGGCAGAATAGAGAGAAAGGACGAAGGTCGTCCCCTATGCTTAAGACGTAGGCTCTACAGTATGCTATGATGTGTACCGCACCTGAAGTGTGCCTTGCCATGAGTCAGTCAAGGGGTACAAGAGTGATCCAAGAATGGATCACAGGACAGCGGTCAAAGTTATCCTTAGTAACTAGTGGACTAAGGAATTTTTCTTGATTATGGAGGTGGTAAAAGAGTTCGTCGTAAAGGGTTACGTCGATGCAAGCTTAACACCTATCCGGATAGCTCTGAGTAGAGATACCGGATACGTATAATGGAGCAACAATTTAGAGTAGCTCCAAGTAGAACAGTTATTTGGAATAGCTCCAAATAGAACGTGCTAGCTACATCTAGGAGATGACATAGAGATTTGTAAAGCACACACGGATCTGAAAGGTTCAGACCCGTTGACTAAAACCTCTCTCACAAGCAACATGATCAAACCTAGAACTCATTGAGTGTTAATCACATAGTGATGTGAACTAGACTACTGACTCTAGTAAACTCTTGGGTGTTAGTCACATGGCGATGTGACCTGTGAGTGTTAATCACATGGCGATGTGAACTAGATTATTGACTCTAGTGCAAGTGGGAGACTGTTGGAAATAAGCCCTAGAGGCAATAATAAATAAGTTATTATTATATTTCCTTGTTCATGATAATCGTTTATTATCCATGCTGGAATTGTATTGATAGGAAACTCAGATACATGTGTGGATACATAGACAACACCATGTCCCTAGTAAGCCTCTAGTTGACTAGCTCGTTGATCAATAGATGGTTACAGTTTCCTGACCATGGACATTGGATGTCGTTGATAATGGGATCACATCATTAGGAGAATGATGTGATGGACAAGACCCAATCCTAAGCATAGCACTAGATCGTGTAGTTCGTATGCTAAGGCTTTTCTAATGTCAAGTATCATTTCCTTAGACCATGAGATTGTGCAACTCCCGGATACCGTAGGAATGCTTTGGGTGTGCCAAACGTCACAACGTAACTGGGTGGCTATAAAGGTACACTACAGGTATCTCCGAAAGTGTCTGTTGGGTTGGCACGAATCGAGACTGGGATTTGTCACTCCGTGTGACGGAGAGGTATCTCTGGGCCCACTCGGTAGAACATCATCATAATGTGCACAATGTGATCAAGGAGTTGATCACGGGATGATGTGTTACGGAACGAGTAAAAGAGACTTGTCGGTAACAAGATTGAACAAGGTATCGGGATAACGACGATCGAATCTCGGGCAAGTATCGTACCGCTAGACAAAGGGAATTGTATACGGGATTGATCGAATCCTCGACATCGTGGTTCATCCGATGAGATCATCGTGGAACATGTGGGAGCCAACATGGGTATCCAGATCCCGCTGTTGGTTATTGACCGGAGAATGTCTCGGTCATGTCTGCATGTCTCCCGAACCCGTAGGGTCTACACACTTAAGGTTCGATGACGCTAGGGTTATAAAGGAAGTTTGTATGTGGTTACGGAATGTTGTTCGGAGTCCCGGATGAGATCCCGGATGTCACGAGGAGTTTCGGAATGGTCCGGAGGTAAAGATTTATATATAGGAAGTCCTATTTCGGCCATCGGGACAAGTTTCGGAGTCATCGGTATTGTACCAGGACCACCGGAAGGGTCCCAGGGGCCCACCGGGTGGGGCCACCTGCCTCGGGGGGGCACATGGGCTATAGGGGGTGCGCCTTGGCCTATATGGGCCAAGGGCACCAGCCCCAAGAGGCCCATGCGCCAAGAGATGAGGGATAGGAAGAGTCCTAAGGGGGGAAGGCACCTCCGAGGTACCTTGGGGAGGAGGGACTCCTCCTAGCCGCACCCTTCCTTGGAGGAAGGGCCAAGGCTGCGCCTCCCCCCCTCTCCCTTGCCCCTATATATATGTGGGGGTGGGAGGGCAGCCATACCAATGTTCTGGTGCAGCCCCTCCCCTCTCCCAAGTCCTTCTCCTCTCCCGTGGTGCTTGGCGAAGCCCTGCAGGATTGCCATGCTCCTCCACCACCACCACGCCGTTGTGCTGCTGCTGGATGGAGTCTTCCTCAACCTCTCCCTCTCTCCTTGCTGGATCAAGGCGTGGGAGACATCATCGGGCTGTACGTGTGTTGAATGCGGAGGTGTCGTCCGTTCGGCACTAGGATCATCGGTGATTTGGATCACGACGAGTACGACTCCGTCAACCCCGTTCACTTGAACGCTTCCGCTTAGCGATCTACAAGGGTATGTAGATGCACTCTCCTTCCCCTCGTTGCTAGTCTCTCCATAGATAGATCTTGGTGACACGTAGGAAAATTTTGAATTTCTGCTACGTTCCCCAACACTCCCTTGTTGGAAAATAGTACATCACAGAAAACTATTTCTATGACATCTATGCCAATTAGTGAGGAAGCTAATGATGATGATCATGAAACATCAGGACAAGATACTACTGAACCTCGTAGATCGACCAGAGTGAGATCCGCACCAGAGTGGTACGGTAATCCAGTTCTGGAAATCATGCTACTAGATCATGATGAACCTACGAACTATGAAGAAGCGATGGTGAGCCCAGATTCCGCAAAGTGGCTCGAAGCCATGAAATCTGAGATGGGATCCATGTATGAGAACAAAGTATGGACTTTGGTTGACTTGCCCGATGATCGGCAAGCAATTGAGAATAAATGGATCTTCAAGAAGAAGACTGACGCTGACGGTAATGTTACTGTCTACAAAGCTTGACTTGTCGCAAAAGGTTTTCGACAAGTTCAAGGGGTTGACTATGATGAGACCTTCTCACCCGTAGCGATGCTTAAGTCTGTCCGAATCATGTTAGCAATTGCCGCGTTTTATGATTATGAAATTTGGCAAATGGATGTCAAAACTGCATTCCTGAATGGATTTCTGGAAGAAGAGCTGTATATGATGCAACCGGAAGGTTTTGTCGATCCAAAGGGAGCTAACAAAGTGTGCAAGCTCCAGCGATCCATTTATGGACTGGTGCAAGCTTCTCGGAGTTGGAATAAACGCTTTGATAGTGTGATTAAAGCATTTGGTTTTATACAGACTTTCGGAGAAGCCTGTATTTACAAGAAAGTGAGTGGGAGCTCTGTAGCATTTCCGATATTATATGTGGATGACATATTACTAATTGGAAATGACATAGAATTTCTGAATAGCATAAAGGGATACTTGAATAAGAGTTTTTCAATGAAAGACCTCGGTGAAGCTGCTTACATATTAGGAATAAAGATCTATAGAGATAGATCAAGACACTTAATTGGACTTTCACAAAGCACATACCTTGACAAGATTTTGAAGAAGTTCAAAATGGATCAAGCAAAGAAAGGGTTCTTGCCTGTGTTACAAGGTGTGAAGTTGAGTCAGACTCAATGCCCGACCACTACAGAAGATAGAGAGAAAATGAAAGATGTTCCCTATGCTTCAGCCATAGGCTCTATCATGTATGCAATGCTGTGTACCAGACCTGATGTGTGCCTTGCTATTAGTTTAGCAGGGAGGTACCAAAGTAATCCAGGAGTGGATCACTGGACAGCGGTCAAGAACATCCTGAAATACCTGAAAAGTACTAAGGATATGTTTCTCGTATATGGAGGTGACAAAGATCTCACCGTAAGAGGTTACGTTGATGCAAGCTTTGACACTGATCCGGACGATTCTAAATCGCAAACCGGATACGTGTTTATATTAAATGGTGGAGCTGTCAGTTGGTGCAGTTCTAAACAAAGCGTCGTAGCGGGATCTACATGTGAAGCGGAGTACATAGCTGCTTCGGAAGCGGCGAACGAAGGGGTCTGGATGAAGGAGTTCATATCCGATCTAGGTGTTATACCTAGTGCATCGGGTCCAATGAAAATCTTTTGTGACAATACTGGTGCAATTGCCTTGGCAAAGGAATCCAGATTTCACAAGAGAACCAAGCACATCAAGAGACGCTTCAATTCCATCCAGGATCTAGTCCAGGTGGGAGACAGAGATTTGCAAGATACATACGGATCTGAATGTTGCAGACCCGTTGACTAAGCCTCTTCCACGAGCAAAACATGATCAACACCAAGGCTCCATGGGTGTTAGAATCATTACAGTATAATCTAGATTATTGACTCTAGTGCAAGTGGGAGACTGAAGGAAATATGCCC
This sequence comes from Triticum monococcum, assembly GCA_034509565.1. NCBI lineage: Eukaryota > Viridiplantae > Streptophyta > Magnoliopsida > Poales > Poaceae > Triticum > Triticum monococcum. The sequence goes on from CM067845.1 coordinate 447,130,869, forward strand.
TAGTGGCAATAATAAAGTTATTATTTATTTCCTTATATCATGATAAATGTTTATTATTCATGCTAGAATTGTATTAACCGGAAACATAATACATGTGTGAATACATAGACAAACTTAGTGTCACTAGTATGCCTCTACTTGACTAGCTCGTTAATCAAAGATGGTTATGTTTCCTAACCATAAACAAAGTGTTGTTATTTGATTAACGAGGTCACATCATTAGTTGAATGATCTGATTGACATGACCCATTCCATTAGCTTAGGACCCGATCGTTTAGTATGTTGCTATTGCTTTCTTCATGACTTATACATGTTCCTATGACTATGAGATTATGCAACTCCCGTTTACCAGAGGAACACTTTGTGTGCTACCAAACGTCACAACGTAACTGGGTGATTATAAAGGAGCTCTACAGGTGTCTCCAAAGGTAGATGTTGGGTTGGCATATTTCGAGATTAGGATTTGTCACTCCGATTGTCGGAGAGGTATCTCTGGGCCCTCTCGGTAATGCACATCACATAAGCCTTGCAAGCATTGCAACTAATGAGTTAGTTGCAGGATGATGTATTACAGAACGAGTAAAGAGACTTGCCGGTAACGAGATTGAACTAGGTATTGGATACCGACGATCGAATCTCAGGCAAGTAACATACCGATGACAAAGGGAACAACGTATGTTGTTATGCGGTCTGACCGATAAAGATCTTCGTAGAATATGTAGGAGCCAATATGGGCATCCAGGTCCCGCTATTGGTTATTGACCGGAGACGTGTCTCGGTCATGTCTACATTGTTCTCGAACCGTAGGGTCCGCACGCTTAACGTTACGATGACAGTTATTATGAGTTTATGCATTTTGATGTACCGAAGTTAGTTCGGTGTCCCGGATGTGATCACGGACATGACGAGGAGTCTCGGAATGGTCGAGACATAAAGATTGATATATTAGACGGCTATATTCAGACACCGGAAGTGTTCCGGGTGATTTCGGAGAAAACCGGAGTACGAGAAGGGTTACCGGAACCCTCCGGGGAAGTAATGGGCCTTATTGGGCCTTAGGGGAGAGAGAGGGCTGCGGCCTAGGAGGTGGCGCCCCCCCACATGGGGAGTCCGAATTGGACTAGGGAGGGGGGGCGCGGCCCCTCTTTCCCTCTCCCTCTCCCCCTCTTTCCTTCCTCCTTAGGGTTTCCTAATTGGATTAGGAAAGGGGAGTCCTACTCCCACTAGGAGGAGGACTCCCACTCCCCTTGGCGCGCCCCATAGGGCCGGCCGGCCTCCCCCTTGCTCCTTTATATACGGGGGCAGGGGGGCACCCTAGGACACACAAGTTGATCTTTGAGATCATTCCTTAGCCGTGTGCGGTGCCCCCTGCCACCATATTCCACCTCCATCATATCATTGTAGTGCTTAGGCGAAGCCCTGCGTCGGTAGAACATCAAGATCATCACCACGCCATCGTGCTGACAGAACTCCTCCCCGAAGCTTTGCTGGATCGGAGCCCGGGGATCGTCAACGAGCTGTAAGTGTGCTAAGAACTCGGAGGTGCCGGAGTAACGGTGGTTGGATCGGTCGGATCGGGAAGAAGACGTACGACTACTTCCTCTACGTTGTGTCAACGCTTCCGTTGCGATCTACAAGGGTACGTAGATCATGCTCTCCCCCTCGTTGCTATGCATCACCATGTCTTGCGTGTGCGTAGGAAATTTTTTGAAATTACTACGTTCCCCAACAAGAGCAACCGGAGAAAAGATTGGGGCGGACTTCAACGAACTCATTGAGGTGGACGTGGGTCGAGATGGGAGGGGTGTGGGGAAGTTTCTTTGGGTGAAGGTTAAGTTGGACATTACAGAACCGTTGATGAGAGGCTTTATCCTTGAAAGGGAGAATAAAAGGGGAGAGAACGGGGTGGAGGGGGAAGAGGAGGAGGATGCAGCCAAGCAAAAGAAGAAGAAGAAGGAGTTACTGTGGTGTAGGTTCGAGTATGAACACCTACCATACTTTTGTTATACATGTGGTATCATTGGACATGGCGAAAAAGAGTGTAACATGAAGCCAGTACCGGGGGAAGCACCACAATATGGGGCCTGGATGCGAGCTGAGGAAGGAGGTAGAAGGGTTGAGGATGGAGGAAGATGAATGTGGCAAGTCAGCCGGAGCAGTAGTGGCACAAAGCCGAAGAGCGCGGGGAGAGGAAGTGGAAGTAATCAAGGGGGAGGAGAACAAAGACAGTACAATTTAGGGAGGGGCATTGTTGGTACAGGGAGTGATGCGCCAAGCTGGAGGAAGAGTCATACTTCTTCCAAAAACACTGATGACGGTGAGGTAGGAGAGGAGATGGAGGTCAATAGCCCAGTTAAACTCAATGAGAAGGGAGAGAGGGTTGACTTGGTGAAGAACAAAACAGTTAAGCAAATCACGTTTGGACCGAGCAATGACGCTCGCGAAGCACTGGGCAAGGTAGGAAGTGAACTTGAGAGGGAAGGAAGGCAAGCAGTAGGCGGGAGACGATCTGTAGAGGAGAATCAGGGGGCAGCAAACCTGAGAAGGAGGAGGTGCCTGCAGTTGGTGGGAGGCGGTCCGGGGAGGAAAGTAGAGGAGGGATGCTGGAAGGGGTGGAGCAAAAGCAGGTTGTAGGAGCTGCTGAGAAAGATGGCAAGGGCAATGGAGGCAAAAAAATTCAAGCGTAAACCACGTATAACCGGAGCTGAGCAACAAGAGAAGCTGGGAGTTGAATTGGGCAAAAGAGTAGGACTGGATATGAACGTGGATGCCATGGACAATGTGAAAAAGGCTAAACAGGATGAAAGTGGACTGGCAGAAGGGGAGCGGGTGTTGATGGAGGAAGATCAGCAGGAGGAAGTAACAATCACCAATATATCGGCCGGGCTGGCACAGCAGCCCAGCTGGGCCCAATGAGAATTATAAGTTGGAACTGCCGGGGACTCGGGAACGGCCCGGCAGTTCGATCTCTTCTCGAGCTGGGAAGAGTGGAGGAGCCCGACGTACTGTTTCTGTGCGAGACTAGGTTGGAGGACAAGGAGTTGGACCGTTTTCGATGTCTGCTAGGGCTCACCCAAATGTGCTCTTGGAAGGGGGAGGGGAGGAGTAGAGGGGTGGCAATGTTTTGGAGGAAGGAGGTGGACGTTACGTTGAGATCGTTCGGGAGAAGGCACATTGACGTTGATGTAAGGAGGGATGACGGCTTGATCTGGAGGCTTACTGGAGTGTATGGCGAGTCAGAGATGGATAGGAAAAAAGAAACATGGCGAATGATGCGACTCTTGAAACAGCAACACCAAGCTGGACGCCCTTTGCTCTGCCTGGGTGACTTTAACGAGATCTTAACAAGTTTGGAGAAAGCAGGAGGGGTAGCCCGGGCGCAACACTACATGGATGGTTTCAGGGAGGCGCTACAATTCTGTGATCTACGTGATATTGGTTTTGAGGGGGACATTTTCACTTGGAGGAACCATAGTAAGGAGCTAAGAACATATTTGTGTGAGAGGTTGGATAGGGCCACCTCCAATGAGGAGTGGTGTGAGAAGTTCCCGGCTTATACAGTGATTAATGGCCTACCCAGACATTCTGACCATCGGCCAATAATCGTTGATACGGAAGTGAAGGAAATATGCCCTAGAGGCAATAATAAAGTTATTATTTATTTCCTTGTATCATGATAAATATTTATTATTCATGCTAGAATTGTATTAACCAGAAACATAATACATGTGTGAATACATAGACAAACTTAGTGTCACTAGTATGCCTCTACTAGACTAGATCGTTAATCAAATATGGTTATATTTCCTAACCATGAACAATGTGTTGTTATTTGATTAACGAGGTCAGATCATTAGTTGAATGATTTGATTGACATGACCCATTTCATTAGCTTAGCACCCGATCATTTAGTATGTTGCTATTGCTTTCTTCATGACTTATACATGTTCCTATGACTATGAGATTATGCAACTCCCGTTTGCCGGAGGAACACTTTGGGTGCTACCAAACGTCACAACGTAACTGGGTGATTATAAAGGAGTACTACAGGTGTCTCCAATGGTAGATGTTGGGTTGGCGTATTTCGAGATTAGGATTTGTCACTTCGATTGTCGGAGAGGTATCTCTGGGCCCTCTCGGTAATGCACATTACACAAGCCTTGCAAGCATTGCAACTAATGAGTTAGTTGCAAATGATGTATTACAGAACGAGTAAAGAGACTTTCCGGTAACGAGATTGAACTAGGTATTGGATACCGACGATCGAATCTCGGGCAAGTAACATACCGGTGACAAAGGGAACAACGTATGTTGTTATGCGGTCTGACCGATAAATATCTTCGTAGAATATGTAGGAGCCAATATGGGCATCCAGGTCCCGCTATTGGTTATTGACCGGAGACGTGTCTCGGTCATGTCTACATTGTTCTCAAACCATAGGGTCCGCACGCTTAACATTACGATGACAGTTATTATGAGTTTATGCATTTTGATGTACCGAATGTAGTTCGGAGTCCCGGATGTGATCACGGACATGACGAGGAGTCTCGAAATGGTCTAGACATAAAGATTCATATATTGGAAGCCTATGTTTGGATATCGGAAGTGTTCCGGGTGAAATTGGGATTTTACCGAAGTACCGGGAGGTTACCGGAACCCCCCGAGAACCATATGGGCCTTAGTGGGCTTTAGTGGAAAGGTGTAAGGGGCAGCCCAAGGTGGGCTGCGCGCCTCCTCCTTCCCCTAGTCCTATTAGGACTAGGAGAGGTGGCCGGCCCCCTTCTCTCTCTCTCCCCTCGAGGAATCCTATTAGGACTAGGATTGGGGGGGGGGAGTCCTACTCCCGGTAGGAGTAGGACTCCTCCTGCGCCCTCCTCTTGGCCGGCCAGCCCCTCCCCCTTGGATCATTTATATACGGGGGCAGGGGGCACCTCTAGACACACAAGTTGATCATTGAGATCCTTCCTTAGCCGTGTGCGGTGCCCCCTGCCACCATATTCCACCTCGATCATATCGTTGCAGTGCTTAGGCGAAGCCCTGCGTCGGTAGAACATCAAGATCGTCACCACGCCGTCGTGCTGACGGAACTCCTCCCCGAAGCTTTGCTGGATCGGAGCCCGGGGATCGTCATCGAGCTGTACGTGTGCTAAGAACTCGGAGGTGCCGGAGTAATGGTGCTTGGATCGGTCAGATCTGAAAGAAGACGTACGACTACTTCCTCTATGTTGTGTCAACGCTTTTGTTGCGATCTACAAGGGTACGTAGATCAGACTCTCCCCCTCGTTGCTATGCATCACCATGATCTTGCGTGTGCATAGGAATTTTTTTGAAATTACTATGTTCCCCAACAGTGGCATCCGAGCCTAGGTTTTATGGTTTGATGTTATATGCACGAGTAGAACACAAGTGAGTTGTGGGCGATACAAGTCATACTGCCTACCAGCATGTCATACTTTGGTTCAGCGGTATTGTTGGACGAGACGACCCGGACCAACCTTACGCATACGCTTACGCGAGACCGGTTCCCTCGACGTGCTTTGCACATAGATGGCATGCGGGCGACTGCCTCTCCAACTTTAGTTGAACCAAGTGTGGCTACGCCCGGTCCTTGAGAAGGTTAAAACGGAGTCTATTTGACAAACTATCATTGTGGTTTTGATGCGTAGGTGAGATTGGTTCTTGCTTAAGCCCGTAGCAGCCACGTAAAAATTGCAACAACAAAGTAGAGGACGTCTAACTTGTTTTTGCAGGGCATGTTGTGATGTGATATGGTCAAGACATGATGCTAAATTTTATTGTATGAGATGATCATGTTTTGTAACCGAGTTATCGGCAACTGGCAGGAGCCATATGGTTGTCGCTTTATTGTATGCAATGCAATCGCGATGTAATGCTTTACTTTATCACTAAACGGTAGCGATAGTCGTGGAACCATAAGATTGGCGAGATGAAAATGATGCTACGATGGAGATCAAGGTGTCGCGCCGGTGACGATGGTGATCTTGACGGTGCTTCGGAGATGGAGATCACAAGCACAAGATGATGATGGCCATATCATATCACTTATATTGATTGCATGTGATGTTTATCTTTTATGCATCTTATCTTGCTTTGATTGACGGTAGCATTATAAGATGATCTCTCACTAAATTATCAAGAAGTGTTCTCCCTGAGTATGCACCGTTGCGAAAGTTCTTCGTGCTGAGACACCACGTGATGATCGGGTGTGATAGGCTCTACGTTCAAATACAACGGGTGCAAAACAGTTGCACACGCGGAATACTCAGGTTATACTTGACGAGCCAAGCATATACAGATATGGCCTCGGAACAGGGAGACCGAAAGGTCGAGCGTGAATCATATAGTAGATATGATAAACATAATGATGTTCACCGATGAAACTACTCCATCTCACGTGATGATCGGACATGGTTTAGTTGATTTGGATCACGTAATCACTTAGAAGATTAGAGGGATGTCTATCTAAGTGGGAGTTCTTAAGTAATATGATTAATTGAACTTAAATTTATCATGAACTTAGTACCTGATAGTATCTTGCTTGTTTATGTTGATTGTAGATAGATGGCTCGTGCTGTTGTTCCGTTGAATTTTAATGCGTTCCTTGAGAAAGCAAAGTTGAAAGATGATGGTAGCAATTACACGGACTGGGTCCATAACTTGAGGATTATCCTCATTGCTGCATAGAAGAATTACGTCCTGGAAGCACCGCTGGGTGCCAGGCCTGCTGCTGGAGCAACACCAGATGTTATGAACGTCTGGCAGAGCAAAGATGATGACTACTCGATAGTTCAGTGTGACATGCTTTACGGCTTAGAATCAGGACTTCAACGACGTTTTGAACGTCATGGAGCATATGAGATGTTTCAGGAGTTGAAGTTAATATTTCAAGCAAATGCCCGGATTGAGAGATATGAAGTCTCCAATAAGTTCTATAGCTGCAAGATGGAGGAGAATAGTTCTGTCAGTGAGCATATACTCAAAATGTCTGGGTATAATAATCACTTGATTCAGATGGGAGTTAATCTTCCAGATGATTGCGTCATTGACAGAATTCTCCAATCACTGCCACCAAGCTACAAAAGCTTCGTGATGAACTATAATATGCAAGGGATGAACAAGACTATTCCCGAGCTCTTCGCAATGCTGAAATCTGCGGAGGTAGAAATCAAAAAGGAGCATCAAGTGTTGATGGTTAATAAAACCACTAGTTTCAAGAAAAAGGGCAAAGGGAAGAAGAAAGGGAACTTCAAGAAGAACGGCAAGCAAGTTGCTGCTCAGGAGAAGAAAACCGAGTCTGGACCTAAGCCTGAAACTGAGTGCTTCTACTGCAAGCAGACTGGTCACTGGAAGCGGAACTGCCCCAAGTATTTGGTGGATAAGAAGGATGGCAAGGTGAACAAAGGTATATGTGATATACATGTTATTGATGTGTACCTTACTAATGCTCGCAGTAGCACCTGGGTATTTGATACTGGTTCTGTTGCTAATATTTGCAACTCGAAACAGGGACTAAGGATTAAGCGAAGATTGACTAAGGACGAGGTGACGATGCGCGTGGGAAAAGGTTCCAAAGTCGATGTGATCGCGGTCGGCACGCTACCTCCACATCTACCTTCGGGATTAATATTAGACCTAAATAATTGTTATTTGGTGCCAGCGTTGAGCATGAACATTATATCTGGATCTTGTTTAATGCGAGACGGTTATTCATTTAAATCAGAGAATAATGGTTGTTCTATTTATATGAGTAATATCTTTTATGGTCATGCACCCTTGAAGAGTGGTCTATTCTTGTTAAATCTCGATAGTAGTGATACACATATTCATAATGTAGAAGCCAAACGATGCAGAGTTGATAATGATAGTGCAACTTATGTGTGGCACTGCCGTTTAGGTCATATTAGTGTAAAGCGCATTAAGAAACTCCATACCGATGGACTTTTGGAACCACTTCATTATGAATCACTTGGTACTTGCGAACCGTGCCACATGGGCAAGATGACTAAAACACCGTTCTCTGGTACTATGGAGAGAGCAACAGATTTGTTGGAAATCATACATACAGATGTATGCGGTCCGATGAATATTGAGGCTCGTGGCGGATATTGTTATTTTCTCACCTTCACAGATGATTTAAGCAGATATGGGTATATCTACTTAATGAAACATAAGTCTGAAACATTTGAAAAGTTCAAAGAATTTCAGAGTGAAGTGGAAAATCATCGTAACAAGAAAATAAAGTTTCTACGATCTGATCATGGAGGAGAATATTTGAGTTACGAGTTTGGTGTACATTTGAAAAATTGTGGAATAGTTTCGCAACTCACGCCACCCGGAACACCACAACTTAATGGTGTGTCCGAACGTCGTAATCGTACTTTACTAGATATGGTGCAATCTATGATGTCTCTTACTGATTTACTGCTATCATTTTGGGGATACGCTCTAGAGACGGCCGCATTCACGTTAAATAGGGCACCATCAAAATCCGTTGAGACGACGCCTTATGAACTATGGTTTGGCAAGAAACCAAAGTTGTCGTTTCTGAAAGTTTGGGGCTGCGATGCTTATGTGAAAAAGCTTCAACCTGATAAGCTCGAACCCAAATCGGAGAAATGTGTCTTCATAGGATATCCAAAGGAAACTATTGGATACACCTTCTATCACAGATCCGAAGGCAAGACTTTTGTTGCGAAATTCGGAAACTTTCTTGAGAAGGAGTTTCTCTCGAAAGAAGTGAGTGGGAGGAAAGTAGAACTTGACGAGGTAACTGTACCCGCTCCCTTATTGGAAAGTAGTACATCATAGAAAACTGTTTCTGCGAGACCTACACCAATAAGTGAGGAAGTTAATGATAACGATCATGAAACTTCAGAACAAGATACTACTGAACCTCGTAGATCAACCAGAGCAAGATCCGCGCCAGAGTGGTACGGTAATCCAGTTCTGGAAGTCATGCTGCTAGATCATGATGAACCTACAAACTATGAAGAAGCGATGGTGAGCCCAGATTCCGCAAAGTGGCTTGAAGCCATGAAATCTGAGATGGGATCCATGTATGAGAACAAAGTATGGACTTTGGTTGACTTGCCCGATGATCGGCAAGCAATTGAGAATAAATGGATCTTCAAGAAAAAGACTGACGCTGACGGTAATGTTACTGTCTATAAAGCTCGAATTGTCGCAAAAGGTTTTCGACAAGTTCAAGGGGTTGACTACGATGAGACCTTCTCACCCGTAGCGATGCTTAAGTCTGTCCGAATCATGTTAGCAATTGCCGCGTTTTATGATTATGAAATATGGCAGATGGATGTCAAAAATGCATTCCTGAATGGATTTATGGAAGAAGAGTTGTATATGATGCAACCGGAAGGTTTTGTCGATCCAAAGGGAGCTACCAAAGTGTGCAAGCTCCAGCGATCCATTTATGGACTGGTGCAAGCATCTCGGAGTTGGAATAAACGCTTTGATAGTGTGATCAAAGCATTTGGTTTTATACAGACTTTCGGTGAAGCCTGTATTTACAAGAAAGTGAGTGGGAGCTCTGTAGCATTTCTGATATTATATGTGGATGACATATTGCTGATTGGAAATGATATAGAATTTCTGGATAGCATAAAGGGATACTTGAATAAGAGTTTTTCAATGAAAGACCTCGGTGAAGCTGCTTACATATTAGGCATAAAGATCTATAGACATAGATCAAGACGCTTAATTGGACTTTCACAAAGCACATACCTTGACAAGATTTTGAAGAAGTTCAAAATGGATCAAGCAAAGAAAGGGTTCTTGCCTGTGTTACAAGGTGTGAAGTTGAGCCAGACTCAACGCCCGACCACTGCAGAAGATAGAGAGAAAATGCAAGATGTTCCCTATGCTTCAGCCATAGGCTCTATCATGTATGCAATGCTGTGTACCAGACATGATGTGTGCCTTGCTATAAGTTTAGCAGGGAGGTACCAAAGTAATCCAGGAATGGATCACTGGACAGCGGTCAAGAACATCCTGAAATACCTAAAAAGGACTAAGGATATGTTTCTCGTATATGGAGGTGACAAAGAGCTCACCGTAAGAGGTTACGTTGATGCAAGCTTTGACACTGATCCGGACGATTCTAAATCGCAAACCGGATACGTGTTTACATTAAACGGTGGAGCTGTCAGTTGGTGCAGTTCTAAACAAAGCGTCGTAGCGGGATCTACATGTGAAGCGGAGTACATAGCTGCTTCGGAAGCAGCGAACGAAGGAGTCTGGATGAAGGAGTTCATATCCGATCTAGGTGTCATACCTAGTGCATCGGGTCCAATGAAAATCTTTTGTGACAATACTGGTGCAATTGCCTTGGCAAAGGAATCCAGATTTCACAAGAGGACCAAGCACATCAAGAGACGCTTCAATTCCATCCAGGATCTAGTCCAGGTGGGAGACATAGAGATTTGCAAGATACATACGGATCTGAATGTTCCAGACCCGTTGACTAAGCCTCTTCCACGAGTAAAACATGATCAGCACCAAGGCTCCATGGGTGTTAGAATCATTACTGTGTAATCTAGATTATTGACTCTAGTTTAAGTGGGAGACTGAAGGAAATATGCCCTAGAGGCAATAATAAAGTTATTATTTATTTCCTTGTATCATGATAAATGTTTATTATTCTTGCTAGAATTGTATTAACCAGAAACATAATACATGTGTGAATACATAGACAAACTTAGTGTCACTAGTATGCCTCTACTAGACTAGCTCGTTAATCAAAGATGGTTATGTTTCCTAACCATGAACAATGTGTTGTTATTTGATTAACGAGGTCAGATCATTACTTGAATGATCTGATTGACATGACCCATTTCATTAGCTTAGCACCTGATCGTTTAGTATGTTGCTATTGCTTTCTTCATGACTTATACATGTTCCTATGACTATGAGATTATGCAACTCCCGTTTGCTGGAGGAACACTTTGGTGCTACCAAACGTCACAGCGTAACTGGGTGATTATAAAGGAGTACTACAGGTGTCTCCAATGGTAGATGTTGGGTTGGCGTATTTCAAGATTAGGATTTGACACTCCGATTGTCGGAGAGGTATCTCTGGGCCCTCTCGGTAATGCACATTACACAAGCCTTGCAAGCATTGCAACTAATGAGTTAGTTGCGGGATGATGTATTACAGAACGAGTAAAGAGACTTTCCGGTAACGAGATTGAACTAGGTATTGGATACCGATGATCGAATCTCGGGCAAGTTACATACCGATGACAAAGGGAACAACGTATGTTGTTATGCGGTCTGACCGATAAAGATCTTCGTAGAATATGTAGGAGCAAATATGGGCATCCAAGTCCCGCTATTGGTTATTGACCGGAGACGTGTCTCGGTCATGTCTACATTGTTCTCGAACCGTAGGGTCCGCACGCTTAACGTTACGATGACAGTTATTATGAGTTTATGCATTTTGATGTACCGAAGGTAGTTTGGAGTCCCGGATGTGATCACGGACATGACGAGGAGTCTCGAAATGGTCGAGACATAAAGATTCATATATTGGAAGCCTATGTTTGCATATCGGAAGTGTTCCAGGTGAAATCGGGATTTTACGGGAGTACCGGGAGGTTACCGGAACCCCCCGGGAACCATATGGGCCTTAGTGGGCTTTAGTGGAAAGGTGTAAGGGGCAGCCCAAGGTGGGTTGCGCGCCTCCCCCTTCCCCTAGTCCTATTAGGACTAGGAGAGGTGGCCGGCCCCCTTTTCTCTCTCTCCCCCTCGAGGAATCCTATTAGGACTAGGATTTGGGGGGGGGGAGTCCTACTCCCGGTAGGAGTAGGACTCCTCCTGCACCCTCCTCTTGGCCGGCCAGCCCCTCCCCCTTGGATCCTTTACATACGGGGGCAGTGGGCACCTCTAGACACAGAAGTTGATCATTGAGATCGTTCCTTAGTCGTGTGCGGTGCCCCCTGCCACCACATTCCACCTCGATCATATCATTGCAGTGCTTAGGCGAAGCCCTGCGTCGGTAGAACATCAAGATCGTCACCACGCCGTCGTGCTGACGGAACTCCTCCCCGAAGCTTTGCTGGATCGGAGCCCGGGGATCGTCATCGAGCTGTACATGTGCTAAGAACTCGGAGGTGCTGGAGTAACGGTGCTTCGATCGGTCGGATATGAAAGAAGACGTACGACTACTTCCTCTACGTTGTGTCAACGCTTCCATTGCGATCTACAAGGGTACGTAGATCAGACTCTCCCCCTCGTTGCTATGCATCACCATGATCTTGCGTGTGCGTAGGAAATTTTTTGAAATTACTACGTTCCCCAACAGGAAGGCCCTGATAAGTAGTGGAGGAGAGGGGATGGGAGCTTTCAGTTTGAAGCGCGATGGTGGCAGGAGGAAGGTTGTGAGGAGGTAGTGCGGGCAGCCTGGGGAACGAGCAGGGAGATGGGGGATGGTACGGTGAGAGTGGCACTTCAAAAGATGGCGGCAGATACATCCACATGGAGCAAAAATGTGGTTGGGGAGTTGGAAGGTAGGTTAAGGAGGGCGAGGAAGGAGCTTGAAGGTTGTATGCGGATGGCAGTGACGGACCATAAAGTTAAGGAAGAAGCAAGGCTGCGGTGTCTAGTGAAGGAGCTGGAGGAGAAGAAGCATACCCAGCTAAAACAAAGGGCCCATATGTGGTGGCTTAAGGATAACAATAGAAACATAAAGTATCTGGAGTCAGTAGCCTCGGCGAGGAAGAAAACAAACAGAATTAAGGAGTCGAGGAGGGAGGACGGGGGGGGGGGGGGGGTAGTGAAGGAAGGAGAGGAGATGACTAACTATGTGTGTTCATTTTTTCAGGAACTTTTCTCTGCTTCATCTAACCCTTAACGGGTGCCGGAGCTACTTGAAAAAGTACAGCCCCAGGTTACTGAGGCCATGAATGATGTCTTAATGGCTTCCTTCACTCGCGAGGAGATTAAAGCGGCACTAGATCATGTTGGAGATTTGAAGGCCCCGGGACCGGATGGCATGCCATCGATTGTGTTCAAAAGACACTGGCATTTCATGGGGGATCAGATGTAGAAGAGGTGTTGCGAGTGCTAAATGATGGAGAGATGACTGAGGGGTGGAATGATACTCATGTGGTCTTAATCCCCAAGGTAAAAAACCCACAGAGAATAAAGGATCTCCGGCCGATCAGTCTATGCAACGTTATGTACAAGCTAGTCTCTAAGGTGATATCCAACCGGCTTAAGATGATCCTTCCGTCGCTCATTTCCGACAACCAAAGTGCATTTGTTCCGGGAAGATTGATTACGGACAATGTGCTCATCGCATATGAACTCACTCACTATGTCATGAATAAGAGGTCAGGGAAGGATGGATACACGGCGGTGAAGGCTGATATGAGCAAAGCATACGATCGGGTTGAATGGTGTTTCCTTGAGGCGATGATGTGCAGATTGGGCTTTAGGAAGGAATGGGTTGACCTAATAATGAAGTGTGTCAGGACGGTCCGGTATCAAGTTAAAGTGAACGGGGAATTGACACATCCATTTTACCCATCAAGAGGACTGCGCCAGGGAGATCCGGCATCACCGTACTTGTTTGTGATTTGTGCGGAGGGTTTGTCTGCTCTTCTCAACGATGCGGAACAGAGAGGGAGGATTAGTGGAATCAAAGTATGCCCGAGAGCACCATGCGTATCCCACTTGTTCTTTGCGGATGACTGCATCTTGCTGATGAAAGCGAAGCAACAGGAAGCCGAGGCATTACGGGACATACTCAATCTCTATGAGGAATGCTCGGGTCAGTGCATCAATGTAGAGAAATCAGCTCTCATGTTTAGCCCCAATATGGAGGACGGAGTTAAGGATAACATCAAGAATACACTAAACATACGGAGTGAAAACTGGAATGAAAAGTACCTCGGGCTCCCGGTCCATGTCGGTCGCTCTAGGAAGAAAACCTTTGCATACATAAAGAAGAACATGTGTGGGAGGGTTTATGGATGGCAGGAAAGGCTGTTGGCAAAGGAGAGCAAGGAGGTGCTTGTCAAAGGGGTAGCACAGGCGATTCCCACTTATGCTATGTCTTGTTTTGACCTGACAAAAACATTCTGCTCGGAGCTGAACACACTGTTGGGCAAGTTCTGGTGGAGTCAACAGGACAAACAAAATCCTATGCACTGGTTAAGTTGGGACAAACTTACACAGCCAAAAGCTATGGGAGGTTTAGGGTTCAGAGAGATGCACAGTTTCAATATAGCAATGCTATCAAGGCAGGGATGGAGATTGATCCAAACCCCAAACAGCCTGTGTGCTCGGATCCTAAAAGCCTGGTACTATCCAAACAGTTCTGCGCTACAAGCTGTTAAGCATGATGGCATCTCATATGCTTGGCGTAGCATACTGCATGGGATCAATCTGGTCAAGCAAGGTTATATTTGGAGCATTGGGGATGGAGCTTCAGTGAAAATTTGGGATGACCCGTGGCTGCCAAGGGCATGGTCGAGGCGAGTCATTGCACCAAGGGGGCCGAGCCTGCTGACTAGGGTCGATGAGCTCATAAGCCCGGTCACCGGACGATGGGATGAAGTGTTGGGGAATGTAGTAACTTCAAAAAAATTCCTACGCACACGCAAGATCATGGTGATGCACAGCAACGAGAGGGGCGAGTATTGTCTATGTACCCATGCAGACCGACTGCGGAAGCGTTGACACAACGTAGAGGAAGTAATCATACGTCTTCCCGATCCGACCGATCCAAGCACCGTTACTCCGGCACCTCCGAGTTCTTAGCACACGTACAGCTCGATGACGATCCCCGGGCTCCGATCTAGCAAAGCATCGGGGAAGAGTTCCGTCAGCACGACGGCGTGGTGACGATCTTAATGTTCTACCGACGCAGGGCTTTGCCTAAGCACTACAACGATATGATCGAGGTGGAATATGGTGGCAGGGGCACCGCACACGGCTAAGGAACGATCTCAATGACCAACTTGTGTGTCTAGAGGTGCCCCTGCCTCCGTATATAAAGGAGCCAAGGGGAGGGGGCCGCCGGCCAGGAGGAGGGCGCAGGAGGAGTCCTACTCCTACCGGGAGTAGGACTCCCCCCCAATCCTAGTTGGACTAGGATTCCCCGAGGGGGAAAGAGAGGGGAGGGGGCGGCCACCTCTCCTAGTCCTAATAGGACTAGGGGAGGGGGGAGGCGCGCGGCCACCTTGGGCTGCCCCTTTCTCCTTTCCACTAAAGCCCATTAAGGCCCATATGGCTCCCGGGGGGTTCCGGTAACCTCCCGGTACTCCGGTAAAATCCCGATTTCACCCGGAACACTTCCGATATCCAAATATAGGCTTCCAATATATCAATCTTTATGTTTCGACCATTTCGAGACTCCTCGTCATGTCCGTGATCACATCCGGGACACCGAACTAACTTCGGTACATCAAAATGCATAAACTCATAATAACTGTCATCATAACGTTAAGCGTGCGGACCCTACGGTTCGAGAACAATGTAGACATGACTGAGACACATCTCCGGTCAATAACCAATAGCGGGACCTGGATGCCCATATTGGCTCCTACATATTCTACGAAGATCTTTATTGGTCAGACTGCATAACAACATACGTTGTTCCCTTTGTCATCGGTATGTTACTTGCATGAGATTCGATCGTCGGTATCCAATACCTAGTTCAATCTCGTTACCGGCAAGTCTCTTTACTCGTTCCGTAATACATCATCTCGCAACTAACTCATTAGTCGCAATGCTTGCAAGGCTTATGTGATGTGCATTACCGAGAGGGCCCAGAGATACCTCTCCGACAATCGGAGTGACAAATCCTAATCTCGAAATACGCCAACCCAATATCTACCTTTGGAGACACCTGTAGAGCTCCTTTATAATCACCCAGTTACGTTGTGACGTTTGGTAGCACACAAAGTGTTCCTCCGGTAAATGGGAGTTGCATAATCTCATAGTCATAGGAACATGTATAAGTCATGAAGAAAGCAATAGCAACATACTAAACGATCGGGTGCTAAGCTAATGAAATGGGTCATGTCAATAAGATCATTCAACTAATGATGTGACCTCGTTAATCAAACAACAACACCTTGTTCATGGTTAGGAAACATAACCATCTTTGATTAACGAGCTAGTCAAGTAGAGGCATACTAGTGACACTAAGTTTGTCTATGTATTCACACATGTATTATGTTTCCGGTTAATACAATTCTAGCATGAATAATAAACATTTATCATGATATAAGGAAATAAATAATAACTTTATTATGGCCTCTAGGGCATATTTCCTTAAGTCTCCCACTTGCACTAGAGTCAATAATCTAGATTACACAGTAATGATTCTAACACCCATGGAGCCTTGGTGCTGATCATGTTTTGCTCGTGGAAGAGGCTTAGTCAACGGGTCTGCAACATTCAGATCCGTATGTATCTTGCAAATCTCTATGTCTCCCACCTGGACTAGATCCCGGGTGGAATTGAAGCGTCTCTTGATGTGCTTGGTCCTCTTGTTAAATCTGGATTCCTTTGCCAAGGCAATTGCACCAGTATTGTCACAAAAGATTTTCATTGGACCCGATGCACTAGGTATGACACCTAGATCGGATATGAACTCCTTCATCCAGACTCCTTCGTTCGCTGCTTCCGAAGCAGCTATGTATTCCGCTTCACATGTAGATCCCGCTACGACGCTTTGTTTAGAACTGCACCAACTGACAGCTCCACCGTTTAATGTAAACATGTATCCGGTTTGCGATTTAGAATCGTCCGGATCAGTGTCAAAGCTTGCATCAACGTAACCTTTTACGGTGAGCTCTTTGTCACCTCCATATACGAGAAACATATCCTTAGTCCTTTTCAGGTATTTCAGGATGTTCTTGACCGTTGTCCAGTGATCCACAACTGGATTACTTTGGTACCTCCCTGCTAAACTTATAGCAAGGCACACATCAGGTCTGGTACACAGCATTGCATACATGATAGAGCCTATGGCTGAAGCATAGGGAGCATCTTTCATTTTCTCTCTATCTTCTGTAGTGGTTGGGCATTGAGTCTGACTCAACTTCACACCTTGTAACACAGGCAAGAACCCTTTCTTTGCTTGATCCATTTTGAACTTCTTCAAAATCTTGTCAAGGTATGTGCTTTGTGAAAGTCCAATTAAGCGTCTTGATCTATCTCTATAGATCATTATGCCTAATATGTAAGCAGCTTCACCGAGGTCTTTCATTGAAAAACTCTTATTCAAGTATCCCTTTATGCTATCTAGAAATTCTATATCATTTCCAATCAGCAATATGTCATCCACATATAATATCAGAAATGCTACAGAGCTCCCACTCACTTTCTTGTAAATACAGGCTTCTCCGAAAGTCTGTATAAAACCAAATGCTTTGATCACACTATCAAAGCGTTTATTCCAACTCCGAGAGGCTTGCACCAGTCCATAAATGGATCGCTGGAGCTTGCACACTTTGTTAGCTCCCTTTGGATCGACAAAACCTTCCGGTTGCATCATATACAACTCTTCTTCCAGAAATCCATTCAGGAATGCAGTTTTGACATCCATCTGCCAAATTTCATAATCATAAAATGCGGCAATTGCTAACATGATTCGGACAGACTTAAGCATCGCTACGGGTGAGAAGGTGTCATCGTAGTCAACCCCTTGAACTTGTCAAAAACCTTTTGCGACAAGTCGAGCTTTATAGACAGTAACATTACCGTCAGCGTCAGTCTTTTTCTTGAAGATCCATTTATTCTCAATTGCTTGCCGATCATCGGGCAAGTCAACCAAAGTCCATACTTTGTTCTCATACATGGATCCCATCTCAGATTTCATGGCTTCAAGCCACTTTGTGGAATTTGGGCTCACCATCGCTTCTTCATAGTTCGTAGGTTCATCATGATCTAGTAGCATGACTTCCAGAACTGGATTACCGTACCACTCTGGTGCGGATCTTACTCTGGTTGATCTACGAGGTTCAGTAGTATCTTGTTCTGAAGTTTCATGATCATTATCATTTACTTCCTCACTTATTGGTGTAGGTGTCGCAGAAACAGTTTTCTGTGATGTACTACTTTCCAACAAGAGAGCAGGTACAGTTTGAAGGAAATATGCCCTAGAGGCAATAATAAAGTTATTATTTATTTCCTTATATCATGATAAATGTTTATTATTCATTCTAGAATTGTATTAACCGGAAACATAATACATGTGTGAATATATAGACAAACAGAGTGTCACTAGTATGCCTCTACTTGACTAGCTCGTTAATCAGAGATGGTTAAGTTTCCTAACCATGAACAAAGAGTTGTTATTTGATTAACGAGGTCACATCATTAGTTGAATGATCTGATTGACATGACCCATTCCATTAGCTTAGCACCCGATCCTTTAGTATGTTGCTATTGCTTTCTTTATGACTTATACATGTTCCTATGACTATGAGATTATGCATCTCCCATTTGCCGGAGGAACACTTTGTGTGCTACCAAACGTCACAACGTAACTGGGTGATTATAAAGGAGCTCTACAGGTGTCTCCAATGGTAGATGTTGGGTTGGCGTATTTCGAGAATAGGATTTGTCACTCCGATTGTCGGAGAGGTATCTCTGGGACCTCTCGGTAATACACATCACTTAAGCCTTGCAAGCATTGCAACCAATGAGTTAGTTGCGGGATGATGTATTACGGAACGAGTAAAGAGACTTGCCAGTAACAAGATTGAACTAGGTATTGGATACCGACGATCGAATCTCGGGCACGTAACATACTGATGACAAAGGGAACAACGTATGTTGTTATGCGGTCTGACTGATAAAGATCTTCGTAGAATATGTAGGAGCCAATATGGGCATCCAGGTCCCGCTATTGGTTATTGACCGGAGATGTGTCTCAGTCATGTCTACATTGCTCTCGAACCGTAGGGTCCGCACGCTTAACGTTACGATGACAGTTATTATGAGTTTATGCATTTTGATGTACCGAAGGTTGTTCGGAGTCCCGGATGTGATCACGGACATGACGAGGAGTCTCGAAATGGTCGAGACATAAAGATTGATATATTGGAAGCCTATGTTTGGACATCGGAAGTGTTCCGGGTGAAATCAGGATTTTACCCAAGAACCCAGAGGTTATCGGAACCCCCCGGGAGTCATATGGGCCATAGTGGGCCTTGGTGGAAAGGAGAAAGGGGCAGCCCAAGGTGGCCGCGCGCCTCCCCCCTCCCCTAGTCCTATTAGGACTAGGAGAGGTGGCCGGCCCCCCTCTCTCTCTTTCCCCCCCTTGATGAATCCTATTCCAACTAGGAGTGGGGGGGGGGGGGGAATCCTACTCCCAGAGGGAGTAGGACTCTCCTGGCGCGCCTCCCTTGGCCGGCCAGCCCCTCCCCCTTGGATCCTTTATATACGGGGGCAGAGGGCACCTCTAGACACACAAGTTGATCATTGAGATCGTTCCTTAGCCATGTGCGCTGCCCCCTGCCACTATATTCCACCTCGATCATATCGTTGTAGTGCTTAGGCGAAGCCCTGCGTCGGTAGTACATCAAGATCGTCATCACGCCGTCGTGCTGACGGAACTCCTCCCCGAAACTTTCCTGGATCGGAGCCCGAGGATCATCATCGAGCTGTACGTGTGCTAAGAACTCGGAGGTGCCAGAGTAACGGTGCTTGGATCGGTCGGATCGGGAAGAAGACGTACGACTACTTCCTCTACATTGTGTCAACGCTTCCGTTGCGATCTACAAGGGTACGTAGATTAGACTCTCCCCCTCGTTGCTATGCATCACCATGATCTTGCGTGTGTGTAGGAATTTTTTTGAAATTACTACGTTCCCCAACAGTGGTATCAGAGCCTAGGTTTTATGGTTTGATGTTATTTGCACGAGTAGAACACAAGTGAGTTGTGGACGATATAAGTCATACTGCCTACCAGCATGTCATACTTTGGTTCGGAGGTATTGTTGGACGAGACGACCCGGACCAACCTTACGCGTACGCTTACGCGAGACCGGTTCCCCTGATGTGGTTTGCACACAGGTGGCTTGCGGGCGACTGTCTCTCCAACTTTAGTTGAACCGAGTGTGGCTACGCCCGGTCCTTGCGAAGGTTAAAACGGAGTCTATTTGACAAACTATCGTTGTGGTTTTGATGCGTAGGTGAGATTGGTTCTTGCTTAAGCCCGTAGCAGCCACGTAAAACTTGCAACAACAAAGTAGAGGACGTCTAACTTGTTTTTGCATGGCATGTTGTGATGTGATATGGTCAAGACATGATGCTCAATTTTATTGTATGAGATGATCATGTTTTGTAACCGAGTTATCGGCAACTGGCAGGAGCCATATGGTTGTCGCTTTATTGTATGCAATGCAATCGCAATGTAATGTTTTACTTTATCACTAAACGGTAGCGATAGTCGTGGAAGCATAAGATTGGCGAGACGACAACGATGCTACGATGGAGATCAAGGTGTCGTGCCAGTGACGACGGTGATCATGACGGTGCTTCGGAGATGGAGATCACAAGCACAAGATGATGATGGCCATATCATATCACTTATATTGATTGCATGTGATGTTTATCTTTTATACATCTTATCTTGCTTTGATTGACGGTAGCATTATAAGATGATCTCTCACTAAATTATCAAGAAGTGTTCTCCCTGAGTATGCACCGTTGCGAAAGTTCTTCGTGCCGAGACACCACGTGATGATCGGGTGTGATAGGCTCTACGTTCAAATACAACGGGTGCAAAACAGTTGCACACGCGGAATACTCAGGTTATACTTGACGAGCCAAGCATATACAGATATGGCCTCGGAACATGGAGACCGAAAGGTCGAGCGTGAATCATATAGTAGATATGATCAACATAATGATGTTCACCGATGAAACTACTCCATCTCACGTGATGATCGGACATGGTTTAGTTGATTTGGATCACGTAATCACTTAGAAGATTAGAGGGATGTCTATCTAAGTGGGAGTTCTTAAGTAATATGATTAATTGAACTTAAATTTATCATGAACTTAGTACCTGATAGTATCTTGCTTATTTATGTTGATTGTAGATAGATGGCTCGTGTTGTTGTTCCGTTGAATTTTAATGCGTTCCTTGAGAAAGCAAAGTTGAAAGATGATGGTAGCAATTACACGGACTGGGTCCATAACTTGAGGATTATCCTCATTGCTGCATAGAAGAATTACGTCCTGGAAGCACCGCTGGGTGCCAGGCCTGCTGCTGGAGCAACACGAGATGTTATGAACGTCTGGCAGAGCAAAGATGATGACTACTCGATAGTTCAGTGTGCCATGCTTTACGGCTTAGAATCGGGACTTCAACGACGTTTTGAACGTCATGGAGCATATGAGATGTTTCAGGAGTTGAAGTTAATATTTCAAGCAAATGCCCGGATTGAGAGATATGAAGTCTCCAATAAGTTCTATAGCTGCAAGATGGAGGAGAATAGTTCTGTCAGTGAGCATATACTCAAAATGTCTGGGTATAATAATCACTTGATTCAGATGGGAGTTAATTTTCCAGATGATTGTGTCATTGACAGAATTCTCCAATCACTGCCACCAAGCTACAAGAGCTTCGTGATGAACTATAATATGCAAGGGATGAACAAGAGTATTCCCGAGCTCTTCGCAATGCTGAAAGCTGCGGAGGTAGAAATCAAGAACGAGCATCAAGTGTTGATGGTTAATAAAACCACTAGTTTCAAGAAAAAGGGCAAAGGGAAGAAGAAAGGGAACTTCAAGAAGAACGGCAAGCAAGTTGCTGCTCAGGAGAAGAAACCCAAGTCTGGACCTAAGCCTGAAACTGAGTGCTTCTACTGCAAGCACACTGGGCACTGGAAGCGGAACTGCCCCAAGTATTTGGCGGATAAGAAGGATGGCAAGGTGAACAAAGGTATATGTGATATACATGTTATTGATGTGTACCTTACTAATGCTCGCAGTAGCACCTGGGTATTTGATACTGGTTCTGTTGCTAATATTTGCAACTCGAAACAGGGACTACGGATTAAGCGAAGATTGGCTAAGGACGAGGTGACGATGCGCGTGGGAAACGGTTCCAAAGTCGATGTGATCGCGGTCGGCACGCTACCTCTACATCTACCTTCGGGATTAATATTAGACCTAAATAATTGTTATTTGGTGCCAGCGTTGAGCATGAACATTATATCCGGATCTTGTTTAATGCGAGACGGTTATTCATTTAAATCAGAGAATAATGGTTGTTCTATTTATATGAGTAATATCTTTTATGGTCATGCACCCTTGAAGAGTGGTCTATTCTTGTTAAATCTCGATAGTAGTGATACACATATTCACAATGTTGAAGCCGAAAGATGCAGAGTTGATAATGATAGTGCAACTTATTTGTGGCACTGCCGTTTAGGTCATATCGGTGTAAAGCGCATGAAGAAACTCCATACTAATGGACTTTTGGAACCACTTGATTATGAATCACTTGGTACTTGCGAACCGTGCCTCATGGGCAAGATGACTAAAACACCATTCTCCGGTACTATGGAGAGAGCAACAGATTTGTTGGAAATCATACATACAGATGTATGCGGTCCGATGAATATTGAGGCTTGTGGCGGATATCGTTATTTTCTCACCTTCACAGATGATTTAAGCAGATATGGGTATATCTACTTAATAAAACATAAGTCTGAAACATTTGAAAAGTTCAAAGAATTTCAGAGTGAAGTGGAAAATCATCGTAACAAGAAAATAAAGTTTCTACGATCTGATCGTGGAGGAGAATATTTGAGTTACGAGTTTGGTGTACATTTAAAAAATTTGGAATAGTTTCGCAACTCACGCCACCCGGAAGATAACAGCGTAATGGTGTGTCCGAACGTCGTAATCGTACTTTACTAGATATGGTGCGATCTATGATGTCTCTTACTAATTTACCGCTATCATTTTGGGGATATGCTCTAGAGACGGCCGCATTCACGTTAAATAGGGCACCATCAAAATCCGTTGAGACGACGCCTTATGAACTATGGTTTGGCAAGAAACCAAAGTTGTCGTTTCTGAAAGTTTGGGGCTGCGATGCTTATGTGAAAAAGCTTCAACCAGATAAGCTCGAACCCAAATCGGAGAAATGTGTCTTCATAGGATATCCAAAGGAAACTATTGGATACACCTTCTATCACAGATCCGAAGGCAAGACTTTTGTTGCTAAATTTGGAAACTTTCTTGAGAAGGAGTTTCTCTCGAAAGAAGTGAGTGGGAGGAAAGTAGAACTTGACGAGGTAACTGTACCCGCTCCCTTGTTAGAAAGTAGTACATCACAGAAAACTGTTTCTGCGACACCTACACCAATAAGTGAGGAAGTTAATGATAATGATCATGAAACTTCAGAACAAGATACTACTGAACCTCATAGATCAACCAGAGCAAGATCTGCGCCAGAGTGGTACGGTAATCCAGTTCTGGAAGTCATGCTGCTAGATCATGATGAACCTACGAACTATGAAGAAGCGATGGTGAGCCCAGATTCCGCAAAGTGGATTGAAGCCATGAAATCTGAGATGGGATCTATGTATGAGAACAAAGCATGGACTTTGGTTGACTTGCCCGATGATCGGCAAGCAATTGAGAATAAATGGATCTTCAAGAAAAAGACTGACGCTGACGGTAATGTTACTGTCTATAAAGCTCGACTTGTCGCAAAAGGTTTTCGACAAGTTCAAGGGGTTGTCTACGATGAGACATTCTCACTCGTAGAAATGCTTAAGTCTGTCCGAATCATGTTAGCAATTGCCGCGTTTTATGATTATGAAATATGGCAGATGGATGTCAAAACTGCATTCCTGAATGGATTTCTGGAAGAAGAGTTGTATATGATGCAACCGGAAGGTTTTGTCGATCCAAAGGGAGCTAACAAAGTGTGCAAGCTCCAGCGATCCATTTATGGACTAGTGCAAGCATCTCGGAGTTGGAATAAACGCTTCGATAGTGTGATCAAAGCATTTGGTTTTATACAAACTTTTGGAGAAGCCTGTATTTACAAGAAAGTGAGTGGGAGCTTTGTAGCATTTCTGATATTATATGTGGATGACATATTGCTGATTGGAAATGATATAGAATTTCTGGATAGCATAAAGGGATACTTGAATAAGAGTTTTTCAATGAAAGACCTCGGTGAAGCTGCTTACATATTGGGCATTAAGATCTATAGAGATAGATCGAGACGCTTAATTGGACTTTCACAAAGCACATACCTTGACAAAATTTTGAAGAAGTTCAAAATGGATCAAGCAAAGAAAGGGTTCTTGCCTGCGTTACAAGGTGTGAAGTTGAGTCAGACTCAATGCCCGACCACTACAGAAGATAGAGAGAAAATGAAAGATGTTCCCTATGCTTCAGCCATAGGCTCTATCATGTATGCAATGCCGTGTACCAGACCTGATGTGTGCCTTGCTATAAGTTTAGCAGGGAGGTACCAAAGTAATCCAGGAATGGATCACTGGACAGCGGTCAAGAACATCCTGAAATACCTGAAAAGGACTAAGGATATGTTTCTCGTATATGGAGGTGACAAATAGCTCACCGTAAGAGGTTACGTTGATGCAAGCTTTGACACTGATCCGGACGATTCTAAATCGCAAACTGGATACGTGTATACTTTAAACGGTGGAGCTGTCAGTTGGTGCAGTTCTAAACAAAGCGTCGTAGCAGGATCTACATGTGAAGCGGAGTACATAGCTGCTTCGGAAGCAGCGAACGAAGGAGTCTGGATGAAGGAGTTCATATCCGATCTAGGTGTCATACCTAGTGCATCGGGTCTAATGAAAATCTTTTGTGACAATACTGGTGCAATTGCCTTGGCAAAGGAATCCAAATTTCACAAGAGGACCAAGCACATCAAGAGACGCTTCAATTCCATCAGGGATCTAGTCCAGGTGGGAGACATAGAGATTTGCAAGATACATACGGATCTGAATGTTGCAGACCCGTTGACTAAGCCTCTTCCACGAGCAAAACATGATCAGCACCAAGGCTCCATGGGTGTTAGAATCATTACTGTGTAATCTAGATTATTGACTCTAGTGCAAGTGGGAGACTGAAGGAAAAATGCCCTAGAGGCAATAATAAAGTTATTATTTATTTCCTTATATCATGATAAATGTTTATTATTCATGCTAGAATTGTATTAACCGGAAACATAATACATGTGTGAATATATAGACAAACAGAGTGTCACTAGTATGCCTCTACTTGACTAGCTCGTTAATCAAAGATGGTTAAGTTTCCTAACCATGAACAAAGAGTTGTTATTTGATTAACGAGGTCACATCATTAGTTGAATGATCTGATTGACATGACCCATTCCATTAGCTTAGCACCCGATCGTTTAGTATGTTGCTATTGCTTTCTTCAGGACTTATACATGTTCCTATGACTATGAGATTATGCAACTCCCGTTTGCCGGAGGAACACTTTGTGTGCTACCAAACATCACAACGTAACTGGGTGATTATAAAGGAGCTCTACCGGTGTCTCCAATGGTAGATGTTGGGTTGGCGTATTTCGAGAATAGGATTTGTCACTCCGATTGTCGGAGAGGTATCTCTGGGCCCTCTCGGTAATTCACATCACTTAAGCCTTACAAGCATTGCAACCAATGAGTTAGTTGCGGGATGATGTATTACGGAACGAGTAAAGAGACTTGCCAGTAACGAGATTGAACTAGGTATTGGATACCGACGATCAAATCTCGGGCAAGTAACATATTGATGACAAAGGGAACAATGTATTTTGTTACGCGGTCTGACCGATAAAGATCTTCGTAGAATATGTAGGAGCCAATATGGGCATCCAGGTCCCGCTATTGGTTATTGACCGGAGATGTTTCTCAGTCATGTCTACATTGTTCTCGAACCGTAGGGTCCGCACGCTTAACGTTACGATGACAGTTATTATGAGTTTATGCATTTTGATGTACCGAAGGTTGTTCGGAGTCCCGGATGTGATCACAGACATGACGAGGAGTCTCGAAATGGTCCAGACATAAAGATTGATATATTGGAAGCCTATGTTTGGACATCGGAAGTGTTCCGGGTGAAATCGGGATTTTACCGGAGAACCGGGAGGTTACCGGAACCCCCCGGGAGTCATATGGGCCATAGTGGGCCTTGGTGGAAAGGAGAAAGGGGCAGCCCAAGGTGGCCGCGCGCCTCCCCCCTCCCCTAGTCCTATTAGGACTAGGAGAGGTGGCCGACCCCCTCTCTCTCTTTCCCCCCTTGATGAATCCTATTCCAACTAGGAGTGGGGGGGGGGAATCCTACTCCCGAAGGGAGTAGGACTCTCCTGGCGCGCCTCCCTTGGCCGGCCAGCCCCTCCCCCTTGGATCCTTTATATACGGGGCAGAGGGCACCTCTAGACACACAAGTTGATCATTGAGATCGTTCCTTAGCCGTGTGCGGTGCCCCCTGCCACTATATTCCACCTCGATCATATCGCCGTAGTGCTTAGGCGAAGCCCTGCGTCGGTAGTACATCAAGATCGTCATCAAGCCGTCATGCTGACGGAACTCCTCCCCGAAGCTTTGCTGGATCGGAGCCCGGGGATCGTCATCGAGCTGTATGTGTGCTAAGAACTCGGAGGTGCCGGAGTAACGGTGCTTGGATCGGTCGGATCGGGAAGAAGACGTACGACTACTTCCTCTATGTTGTGTCAACGCTTCCGTTGCGATCTACAAGGGTACGTAGATCAGACTCTCCCCCTCGTTGCTATGCATCACCATGATCTTGCGTGTGCGTAGGGAAATTTTTGAAATTACTACGTTCCCCAACACAGTTACCTCATCAAGTTCTACTTTCCTCCCACTCACTTCTTTCGAGAGAAACTCCTTCTCAAGAAAGTTTCCGAATTTAGCAACAAAAGTCTTGCCTTCGGATCTGTGATAGAAGGTGTATCCAATAGTTTCCTTTGGATATCCTATGAAGACACATTTCTCCGATTTGGGTTCGAGCTTATCAGGTTGAAGCTTTTTCACATAAGCATCGCAGCCCCAAACTTTCATAAACGACAACTTTGGTTTCTTGCCAAACCATAGTTCATAAGGCGTCACGGATTTTGATGGTGCCCTATTTAACGTGAATGTGGCCGTCTCTAGAGCGTATCCCCAAAACGATAGCGGTAAATCAGTAAGAGTCATCATAGATCGCACCATATCTAGTAAAGTACGATTACGATGTTTGGACACACCATTACGCTGTGGTGTTCCGGGTGGCGTGAGTTGCGAAACTATTCCACAATTTTTCAAATGTACACCAAACTCGTAACTCAAATATTCTCCTCCACGATCGGATCGCAGAAACTTTATTTTCTTGTTACGATGATTTTCAACTTCACTCTGAAATTCTTTGAACTTTTCAAACGTTTCAGACTTATGTTTCATTAAGTAGATATACCCATATCTGCTTAAGTCATCTGTGAAGGTGAGAAAATAACGATATCTGCCACGAGCCTCAACATTCATCGGACCACATACATCTGTATGTATGATTTCCAACAAATCTGTTGCTCTCTCCATAGTACCGGAGAACGGTGTTTTAGTCATCTTGCCCATGAGGCACGGTTCGCAAGTACCAAGTGATTCATAATCAAGTGGTTCCAAAAGTCCATCAGTATGGAGTTTCTTCATGTGCTTTACACTGATATGACCTAAACGGCAGTGCCACAAATAAGTTGCACTATCATTATCAACTCTGCATCTTTTGGCTTCTACATTATGAATATGTGTATCACTACTATCGAGATTGAACAAGAATAGACCACTCTTCAAGGGTGCATGACCATAAAAATATTACTCATATAAATAGAACAACCATTATTCTCTGATTTAAATGAATAACCGTCTCGCATTAAACAAGATCCAGATATAATGTTCATGCTCAACGCTGGCACCAAATAACAATTATTTAGGTCTAATACTAATCCCGAAGGTAGATGTAGAGGTAGCATGCCGACTGCGATCACATCGACTTTGGAACCGTTTCCCACGTGCATCGTCACCTCGTCCTTAGCCAATCTTCACTTAATCCGTAGTCCCTGTTTCGAGTTGCAAATATTAGCAACAGAACCAGTATCAGATACCCAGGTGCTACTGCGAGCATTAGTAAGGTACACATCAATAACATGTATATCACATATACCTTTGTTCACCTTGCCATCCTTCTTATCCGCCAAATACTTGGGGCAGTTCCGCTTCCAGTGACCAGTCTGCTTGCAGTAGAAGCACTCAGTTTCAGGCTTAGGTCCAGACTTGGGTTTCTTCTCCTGAGCAGCAACTTGCTTGCCGTTCTTCTTGAAGTTCCCCTTCTTCTTCCCTTTGCCATTCTTCTTGAAACTAGTGGTTTTGTTAACCATCAACACTTGATGCTCCCTCTTGACTTCTACCTCCGCAGCTTTCAGCATTGCAAAGAGCTCGGGAATAGTCTTGTTCATCCCTTGCATATTATAGTTCATCATGAAGCTCTTGTAGCTTTGTGGCAGTGATTGGAGAATTCTGTCAATGACGCAATCATCTGGAAGATTAACTCCCATCTGAATCAAGTGATTATTATACCCAGACATTTTGAGTATATGCTCACTGACAGAACTGTTCTCCTCCATCTTGCAGCTATAGAACTTATTGGAGACTTCATATCTCTCAATCCGGGCATTTGCTTGAAATATTAACTTCAACTCCTGAAACATCTCATATGCTCCATGACATTCAAAATGTTGTTGAAGTCCCGGTTCTAAGCCGTAAAGCATGGCACACTGAACTACCGAGTAGTCATCAGCTTTGCTCTACCAGACGTTCATAACATCTGGTGTTGCTCCAGCAGCAGGCCTGGCACCCAGCGGTGCTTCCAGGACGCAATTCTTCTGAGCAGCAATGAGGATAATCCTCAAGTTACGGACCCAGTCCGTGTAATTTCTACCATCATCTTTCAACTTTGCTTTCCCAAGGAACGCATTAAAATTCAACAGAACAACAACACGAGCCATCTATCTACAATCAAACATAAACAAGCAAGATACTATCAGGTACTAAGTTCATGATAAGTTTAAGTTCAATTAATCAAATTACTTAAGAACTCCCACTTAGATAGACATCCCTCTAATCCTCTAAGTGATCACATGATCCAAATCAACTAAACCATGTCCGATCATCACGTGAGATGGAGTAGTTTCATTGGTGAACATCACTATGTTGATCATATCAACTATATGATTCACGCTCGACCTTTCGGTCTCTGTGTTCCGAGGCCATATCTGTATATGCTTGGCTCGTCAAGTATAACCTGAGTATTCCGCGTGTGGAACTGTTTTGCACCCGTTGTATTTGAACGTAGAGCCTATCATACCCGATCATCATGTGGTGTCTCAGCACGAAGAACTTTCGCAACGGTGCATACTCAGGGAGAACACTTCTTGATAATTAGTGAGAGATCATCTTATAATGCTACCGTCAATCAAAGCAAGATAAGATGCATAAAAAGATAAACATCACATGCAATCAATATAAGTGATATGATATGGCCATCATCATCTTGTGCTTGTGATCTCCATCTCCGAAGCACCGTCATGATCACCATCGTCACCGGCGCGACACCTTGATCTCCATCGTAGCATCGTTGTCGTCTCGCCAATCTTATGCTTCCACGACTATCGCTACCGCTTAGTGATAAAGTAAAGCATTACATCGCGATTGCATTGCATACAATAAAGCGACAACCATATGGCTCCTGCCAGTTGCCGATAACTCGGTTACAAAACATGATCATCCCATACAATAAATTCATCATCATGCCTTGACAACATGCCCTGCAAAAACAAGTTAGACGTCCTCTACTTTGTTGTTGCAAGTTTTACGGGGCTGCTACGGGCTTAAGCAAGAACCAATCTCACCTACGCATCAAAACCACAACGATAGTTTGTCAAATAGACTCCATTTTAACCTTCGCAAGGACCGGGTGTAGCCACACTTGGTTCAACTAAAGTTGGAGAGACAGTCGCCCGCAAGCCACCTGTGTGCAAAGCACGTCGGGGGAACCGGTCTCGCGTAAGCGTACGTGTAATGTTGGTCCGGGTCGTCTCATCCAACAATACCGCTGAACCAAAGTATGACATGCTGGTAGGCAGTATGACTTATATCGCCCACAACTCACTTGTGTTCTACTCGTGCAAATAACATCAAACCATAAAACCTAGGCTCGGATGCCACTGTTGGGGAACGTAGTAATTTCAAAAAAATTCCTACGCACACGCAAGATCATGTTGATGCACAGCAACGAGAGGGGAGAGTATTGTCTACGTACCCACGCAGACCGACTGCGGAAGCGTTGACACAACGTAGAGGAAGTAGTCGTACGTCTTCCCGATCCGACCGATCCAAGCACCGTTACTCCGGCACCTCCGAGTTCTTAGCACACGTACAACTCGATGACGATCCCCGAGCTCCGATCCAGCAAAGCGTCGGGGAAGAGTTCCGTCAGCACGACGGCGTGGTGACGATCTTGATGTTCTACCGACGCAGGGCTTCGCCTAAGCACTACAACGATATGATCGAGGTGGAATATGGTGGCAGGGGGCACCACACACGGCTAAGGAACGATCTCAATGATCAACTTGTGTGTCTAGAGGTGCCCCCTGCCTCCGTATATAAAGGAGCCAAGGGGGAGGGGGCCGTCAGCCAGGAGGAGGGCGTAGGAGGAGTCCTACTCCTACCGGGAGTAGGACCCCCCCCCCCCAATCCTAGTTGGACTAGCATTCCCCGAGGGGGAAAGAGAGAGAGGGGGCCGGCCACCTCTCCTAGTCCTAATAGGACTAGGGAAGGGGGGAGGCGCGCGGCCACCTTGGGCTGCCCCTTTCTCCTTTCCACTAAAGCCCATTAAGGCCCATATGGCTCCCGGGGGGTTCCGGTAACCTCCCGGTACTCCGGTAAAATCCCGATTTCACCCGGAACACTTCCGATATCCAAATATAGGCTTCCAATATATCAATCTTTATGTCTCGACCATTTCGAGACTCCTCGTCATGTCCGTGATCATATCCGAGACTCTGAACTAACTTCGGTACATCAAAATGCATAAACTCATAATAACTGTCATTGTAATGTTAAGCGTGCGGACCCTACGGTTCGAGAACAATGTAGACATGACTGAGACACATCTCCGGTCAATAACCAATAGCGGGACCTGGATGCCCATATTGGTCCTACATATTCTACGAAGATCTTTATCGGTCAGAGCACACAACAACAAATGTTGTTCCCTTTGTCATCGGTATGTTACTTGCCCGAGATTCGATCGTCAGTATCCAATACCTAGTTCAATCTCGTTACCGGCAAGTCTCTTTACTTGTTCCGCAATACATCATCCCGCAACTAACTCATTAGTTGCAATGCTTGCAAGGCTTATGTGATGTGCATTACCGAGAGGGCCCAGAGATACCTCTCCGACAATCGGAGTGACAAATCCTAATCTCGAAATACGCCAACCCAACATCTACCTTTAGAGACACCTGTAGAGCTCCTTTATAATCACCCAGTTATGTTGTGACATTTGGTAGCACACAAAGTGTTCCTCCGGTAAATGGGAGTTGCATAATCTCATAGTCATAGGGACATGTATAAGTCATGAAGAAAGCAATAGCAACATACTAAACGATCGGGTGCTAAGCTAATGAAATGGGTCATGTCAATCAGATCATTCAACTAATGATGTGACCTCATTAATCAAATAACAACACCTTGTTCATGGTTAGGAAACATAACCATCTTTGATTAACAAGCTAGTCAAGTAGAGGCATACTAGTGACACTAAGTTTGTCTATGTATTCACACATGTATTATGTTTCCGGTTAATACAATTC
Organism: Triticum monococcum; assembly: GCA_034509565.1. NCBI lineage: Eukaryota > Viridiplantae > Streptophyta > Magnoliopsida > Poales > Poaceae > Triticum > Triticum monococcum. The sequence continues at coordinate 447,162,798 of CM067845.1, forward strand.
TAGCATGAATAATAAACATTTATCATGATATAAGGAAATAAATAATAACTTTATTATTGCCTCTAGGGCATATTTCCTTCATGAAGAACTAGTGCGGGACACTTTCTGTGAGGTAGATGCCCGACAGATCCTACAGATTCCCCTACGGCAAGGTGTAGATGACTTCATTGCTTGGCATTTTGACAAGAGAGGCAACCATTCGGTAAAAAGTGCCTATAAGCAGCATGTGGAACTCCAAAAGCAACAGCAGAATGGGGCACCGGGAGCGAGCTCAGCAGGCGGGGGCAACTTGGATGCAACTGCCGATCAATCTTGGAAAAGGATTTGGAAAATGCCGTGCCCACGGAAACTTCAGATGTTTGTATGGAGGATGCGCCATGAGTCATTGGCTGTTTGTGCAAAGTTGATGAGGAGAGGCCTCAAGCTTGATCAATCAAAATGTTTCTTCTGTGGTAGAGCCGAGGAGGATGGGGTGCACTTATTCATTAGATGTAAGCATGTCAAGCAAGCCTGGAGGGAGCTGGGGCTGGAAGAGGAAAGGTGCCGGTTGGAAGCTTTCACTAGTGTGCATGATATACTAGATGCACTGTGGGACTTCTCTGAAACTAAACGGGTGCTAATCACCATACTATGGTGGCAGTGGTGGAATGTTAGGAACAAGATCAGGGAGGGAGAGCTGGCGCCGACCCTTACTGAAACTATCCGGAGAGTGAGGTGTAGTGCCATGGAATATGCAGACAGATTTGCCACCAAGAATAAGATAATACACGATGGGAAGTGGCGGGCACCTAATCCGGGGGAGCTCAAGATTAACATTGACGGAGCCTATGCACCTGGCAGTAGTTTTTGTGGGTGGGGCGCTGTGGTTCGTGACTCGGAAGGACATGTCATTGCGGCTCGTGCAGGACGACAGGAGTAGACAACAGATGCCTTCGGAGCGGAAGTTCAGGCTATGGCTGGAGCGATCGCCCTTGCAGCTGATATCGGCGTGGTTCGGGCTACCTTTGAGACTGACAGTCAATTGCTGGTGGACGCCTTGATGTTCGGAAGATCGATTCCTCACCGTATGCTGTCATTCTTGAAGATATCAAGCTACAGTTAAAACTCTGGTTTGCTAAACATAGTGTACGAGCATGCAAACGGAGCGAGAACAAGGTAGCACATGAGTTGGGCCAAATCGGTCGTATGTGTTTAGCTGATATGTGTATGCATTGGGAGAACGATGTACCGCCCTTAGTGGCTGCTTGTGTGTTGGGCGATCTGCCTACACACCGTTAATCTATAAAGCTTTGCTTGCTTTCAAAAAAACTAACTACGAAGGACCCCTCGAGGAGCCCCTGAGGATCATTTTTAGTGGGTTGAGAGCGTGTCATTTGGCGCACTCTCAACACCGCCACATGTCACGTCTTGGATGCTCTTAGGAATTAAAAAAAGATTAGTACATGTTTCGTAGTTTAGATGTTTTTTTAGTTCTTTTTTTGCTTTTTGGTTTTCTTGAGATTTTTGAGACAAAACTATTGGGGAAAAATTATGCAAAAACACGTTTTTTTTCTTTCATAAGAGGCACATATGCTTCTCAATGAGGCACAGCTATGCCTCTTAGAAAGGAAAAGAAATGATTGTTTTTCTTCCTTCTACGATAGGCATAGGTTTGCTTCTGCAAGAGGCACAATTGTGCCTCTCGAAAAAGTAAAAGAACACGTTTTTTGCTTCCATCAGAGGCGGCGATTTTCTTCTCGTGGAAGCACAGATTTGTTATGCGAGAGGCACTCGAAAAAGGAAAATTACCTTTCTAATTCCATGAGAGACACATGTTTGCTCTTGTGGATGCACAGGTTTGCTTCCACAAGAGGCACAATTGTTTTCCTTGGAATAGAAAAAAACACGTTTTTTTATGAGAGGCACGAATTTTCTTCTCGTGGAGGCACAAATTTGTTTCCGCGAGAAGCATAGTTATGCCTCTCGAAAAGGTAAAAAAATGAGGGGAAAACGTGTTTTCGGCTACGCTTTTTTCTATCGGTCTTTTCTGATTTCGTAAAAAATATCGTCAAAATCTATTAACATGGGATCTAGTTTCGAAGATCTGAATGAAGAATCCAACAGCAACAACGGTTTAGGACTTGGACGCACATTATAAGAGATAAACGTTTTGAAAAATTAATCTATGAAAAAAGGGAAACTCTCAGGTTACCACTTGTCAGCACCTAAGGAGGTGTGAGTGGCCTTTGCAAGGGATACCCCTTAACTAGTGATTTCACACGAAGTCTTATCTCTTCAGTTTTCCTCATGTCCAGTCGTTCATCCCAGCTCTACCTTCCCGATTTTTTCATCCTGACTCCAATGGTCGCCCTCGCGTGCTGTTGCTTTGGTCGGTGCGCACGAGTGAGGTAACCTCCGACCGGTGCAAGAGGACGGGGTGCTACAGTTCTCTTCGTCGTGTTATCCTCGTGCAAGGGTCGGTCATCGCGCGCAAAGGCTGCGTGAGCTAGTCTCTCTATGCCAAGACCGATTCATCGATGCACAAGGTCAGCTGCTGCGACAGGGGAGGGTGGTGTTGCATCGTACAGATGATAGAGTTGCAACCAATAGAGAGGAGTTGTGACCAGGAATGACAATGTGTGTGGGAGGCGATGGGAGAGGATTTCTATGGCTTGGTGCGACGGTGCAAGGGTGTTGGCGGAGTTGTTGTGGAAAACGAGCTACAACCGGCACAATGCCAATACCTGAGAGTGGTCACACCATGCTGCAACAGGCACGACGACGAGCTGCGACAATGGTCTCTTCATGCTGGAACCAACAAAGCGGCGAACTACATCGGTGGTCGCACCATGTTGCAACCGGTAGAGCGGCAAGCTACTACGATGGTCTCACCATGCTAGGACCAGCGGGACAACGAGATGGGATGGTGATCGCGCGATGCTACAACCGACAAGGCAACAAGTTTGAACCAGCATGCTGATACGTCTCCAACGTATCTATAATTTTTGCTTGTTCCATGCTGTTATATTATCATTATTGAATGTTTTACAATCATTTTATAGCAATTTTATATCATTTTTTGGGACTAACCTATTGACATAGTGCCCAGTGCCAGTTGCTGTTTTTTTGCTTGTTTTTTACTTCACAGAAAATCAATACCAAACAGAGTCCAAATGCAGCGAAACTTTTTGGAGATTTTTTTCTGAATCAGAAGACACAAGATAGGCCAAACAAGTACCAGAGGGGTGCCCCGAGGGGGTGATAACCCACAAGTATAGGGAATCACAACCGTTTTCGAGGGCAGAGTATTCAACCCAAATTTATTGATTCAACACAAGGGGAGCCAACGAATATTCTCGAGTATTAGCAGCTGAGTTGTCAATTCAACCATACCTGAAAGACTTAATATCTGCAGCAAAGTATTTAGTAGCAAAGTAGTGTGGAAATAACGGTAACGGTGGCAAAAGTAGCAGTAGCAGTTTTGTAGCAATTGTAATAGTGGCAACTGAAAAGTAACAAAGCAAAGATCAATAATGAAACGAACTCGTAGGCAATGGATCAATGATGGATAATTATGTCGGATGGCATTCATCATGCAACAATTATAACATAGGGTGACACAGAACTAGCTCCAATTCATCAATATAATGTAGGCATGTATTCCGTATGTAGTCATACATGCTTATGGAAAAGAACTTCCATGACATCTTTTGTCCTACCCTCCCATGGTAGCGGGTCCTATTGGAAACTAAGGGATATCAAGACCTCCTTTTAATAGAGTACCGGACCAAAGCATTATCACTTAGTGAATACATGAACTCCTCAAACTACGGTCATCACCGGGAAATGTCCCGACTATTGTCACTCCGGGGTTGCCGGATCATAACACATGGTGACTATAACTTGCAAGATAGGATCAAGAACATAAATATATTCATGAAAACATAATAGGTTCATATCTGAAATCATGGCACTCAGGCCCTAGTGACAAGCATTAGGCATAACAAAGTCATAGCAACATCAATCTTAGAACATAGTGGATACTAGGGATCAAACCCTAACAAAACTAACTCGATTACATGGTAAATCTCATCCAACCCATCACCGTCCAGCAAGCCTGCGATGGAATTACTCACACACGGCAGTGAGCATCATGAAATTGGTGATGGAGGAAGGTTGGTGATGATGATGGCGATGATTTCACCTCTCCGGAGCCCCAAACGGACTCCAGATCTGGCCTCCCGACAAAGAACAGGGGGTGACGGCGGCCCCGTATCGTAAAATGCGATGAATCCTTCTCTCTGATTTTTTCTCCCCGAACATGAATATATGGAATTGGAGTTGAGGTCGGTGGAGCTTCGTGGGACCCACAAGACAGGGGGCGCGCCCTCCACCCTTGTGGACAGCTGGTGGGTCCCCTTTTGTTGATTCATTCGCCAATATTTTTTATTTATTCCAAAACTATTCTCCGTGAAGTTTCAGGTCATCCAGAGAACTTTTATTTCTGCACAAAATAACACCATGGCAACTCTGCTGAAAACAGCGTCAATCCGGGTTAGTTCCATTCAAATCATGCAAATAGAGTCCAAAACAAGGGCAAAAGAGTTTGGAAAGTAGATACGATGGAGACGTATCAGGGGGCACAACCCACCTAGACGCGCCTGGGGGCCCAGGCACGCCCTGGTGGGTTGTGCCCACCTCGGCCGCCTCCCGCACCGCCTCTTTGCTCTATAAATACCCTGAAAATCCAAAAACCCTAGGGGAGTCGACAAAACACAATTCCAGCTGCCGCAAGTTCCAGAACCACCAGATCCAATCTAGACACCATCACGGAGGGGTTCATTATCCTCATTGGCGCCTCTCCGATGATCGTGAGTAGTTCATTGTAGACCTACAGGTCTGTAGTTAGTAGCTATATGGCTTCCTCTCTATCTCTTTTGATTCTCAATACAATGGTCTCTTGGAGATCTATTTGATGTAACTCTTTCTGCGGTGTATTTTTTAGGATCTGATGTCTACTACACAACCTTCTTCTTGTAGACGTTGTTGCGCCTCCAAGTGCAGAGGTCTGTAGGACAGTAGAAAATTTCCCTCAAGTGGATGACCTAAGGTTTATCAATCCATAGGAGGCGTAGGATGAAGATGGTCTCTCTCAAGCAACCCTATAACCAAATAACAAAGAGTCTCTTGTGTCCCCAACACACCCAATACAATGGTAAATTGTATAGGCGCACTAGTTCGGCGAAGAGATGGTGATACAAGTGCAATATGGATGGTAGAAAATAGTTTTTGTAATCTGAAAATATAAAAACAGCAAGGTAACTAATGATAAAAGTGAGCATAAACGGTATTGCAATGCTAGGAAACAAGGCCTAGGGTACATACTTTCACTAGTGCAAGTCCTCTCAACAATAATAACATAATTGAATCACATAACTATCCCTCAACATGCAACAAAGAGTCACTCCAAAGTCATTAATAGCAGAGAACAAACGAAGAGATTATGGTAGGGTACGAAACCACCTCAAAGTTATTCTTTCCAATCAATCTCTTGGGCTATTCCTATAAGTGTCACAAACAGCCCTAGAGTTCGTACTAGAATAACACCTTCAGACACAAATCAATCAAAACCCTAATGTCACCTAGATACTCCAATGTCACCTCAAGTATCCGTGGGTATGACTATACGATATGCATCACACAATCTCATATTCATCTATTCAACCAACACATAGAACCTCAAAGAGTGCCCCAAAGTTTCTACTGGAGAATCACGACGAAAACGTGTGCCAACCCCTATGCATAGGTTCATGGGCGGAACCCGCAAGTTGATCACCAAAACATACATCCAGTGAATCACGTGCTATCCCATTGTTACCACAGATACGCACGGCAAGACATACATCAAGTGTTCTCAAATCTTTAAAGACTCAATCCGATAAGATAACTTCAAAGGGAAAACTCAATCCATTACAAGAGAGCAGAGGGGGGAAGAAACAACATAGGATCCAAATATAATAGCAAAGCTCGCGATACATCAAAATCGTATCACCTCAAGAACACGAGAGAGAGAGAGAGAGAGATCAAACACATAGCTACTGGTACATACCCTCAGCCCCAAGGAAGAACTACTCCCTCCTCGTCATGGAGAGCACAGGGATGATGAAGATGGCCACCGGAGAAGGATTCACCCTCCAGCAGGGTACCGGAACGGGTCTAGATTGGCTTTCGGTGGCTACGGAGACTTCTGGCGGCGGAACTCCTAATCTATTGTGCCCCCGGATGTTTTTAGGGTATATGGAGATATATAGGCGGAAGAAGTACGTCAGGGGGGCCACGAGGGTGGAGGGCGCGCCCTAGGGGGGTGGGTGCACCTCCTACCTCGTGGCCTCCTCGAAGCTTCCTTGACGTAGACTCCAAGTCTCTCGGGTCGCTTTCCTTCCAAAAATGAGTTCCGTGAAGTTTCAGGTCAATTGGACTCCGTTTGATTTTCCTTTTCTTCGAAACCCTAAAATAGGCAAAAAAAACAGAAACTGACACTGGGCTCTGGGTTAATAGGTTAGTCCCAAAAATCATATAAAATGGCATATAAATGCATATAAAACATCCAAGGTTGATAATATAATAGCATGGAACAATAAAAAATTATAGATACGTTGGAGACGTATCAGCATCCCCAAGCTTAATTCCTGCTCGTCCTCGAGTAGGTAAATGATAAAAACAGAATTTTTGATGTGGAATGCTACCTAACATATTTCTCTAAGTAATTCTTCTTTATTGTGGCAAGAATATTTCAGATCCATAAGATTCAAGACAAAAGTTTAATATTGACATAAAAATAATAATACTTCAAGCATACTAACTAAGCAATCATGTCTTCTCAAAATAACATGGCCAAAGAAAGCTATCCCTATAAAACCATATAGTCTGGCTATGCTCCATCTTCACCACACAAAATATTTAAATCATGCACAACCCCGATGACAAGCCAAGCAATTGTTTCATACTTTTGATGTTCTCAAACTTTTTCAATCTTCACGCAATACATGAGCGTGAGCCATGGATATAGCACTATAGGTGGAATAGAATGGTGGTTGTTGAGAAGACAAAAAGGAGAAGATAGTCTCACATCAACTAGGTGTATCAACAGGCTATGGAGATGCCCATCAATAGATATCAATGTGAGTGAGTAGGGATTGCCATGCAACGGATGCACTAGAGTTATAAGTGTATGAAAGCTCAACAAAAGAACTAAGTGGGTGTGCATCCAACTTGCTTGCTCATGAAGACCTAGGGCAATTTTGAGGAAGCCCATCATTGGAATATACAAGCCAAGTTCTATAATGAAAAATTCCCACTAGTATATGAAAGTGACAACATAGGAGACTCTCTATCATGAAGATCATGGTGCTACTTTGAAGCACAAGTGTGGTAGAAGGATAGTAGCATTGCCCCTTCTCTCTTTTTTCTCTCATTTTTTTATTTATTTTTATTTTTTTATTTGGGCCTTCTCTATTTTATAGCCTCTTCTCTCTTTTTTGGGCTTCTTTGGCCTCTTTTATTTATTTATTTTCGTCCGGAGTCTCATCTCGACTTGTGGGGGAATCATAGTCTCCATCATCCTTTCCTCACTTGGGACAATTCTCTAATAACGAAGATCATCACACTTTTATTTACTTACAACTCAAGAATTACAACTCGATACTTAGAACAAAGTATGACTCTATATGAATGCCTCCGGCGTTGTACCGGGATGTGCAATGACTCATGAGTGACATGTATGAAAGAATTATGAACTGTGGCTTTGCCACAAATATGATGTCAACTACATGATCATGCAAAGCAGTATGACAATGATGGAGCGTGTCATAATAAACGGAACGGTGGAGGGTTGCATAGCAATATATCTCGGAATGGCTATGGAAATGCCATGATAGGTAGGTATGGTGGCTGTTTTGAGGAAGGTATATGATGGGTGTACGATACCGGCGAAAGGTGCGCGGTATTAGAGAGGCTAGCAAGGGTGTAAGGGTGAGAGTGCGTATAATCCATGGACTCAACATTAGTCATAAAGAACTCACATACTTATTGCAAAAATCTATTAGGTATCAAAACAAAGTACTACGCGCATGATCCTAGGGGGATAGATTGGTAGGAAAAAAAATCATCGCTCGTCACCGACCGCCACTCATAAGGAAGACAATCAATAAATAAATCATGCTCCGACTTCATCACATAACGGTTCACCATACGTGCATGCTACGGGAGTCACAAACTTTAACACAAGTATTTCTCAAATTCACAACTACTCAACTAGCATGACTCTAATATCACCATCTCCATATCTCAAAACAATTATCAAGTATCAAACTTCTCATAGTATTCAATGCACTTTATATGATAGTTTTTATTATATCCCTCTTGGATGCCCATCATATTAGGACTAAATTCATAACCAAAGAAAATTACCATGCTGTTTAGGACTCTCAAAATAATATAAGTGACGCATGAGAGTTCATCTATTTCTACAAAATAAAACCACCACCGTGCTCTAAAAGGGTATAAGTGAAGCACTAGAGCAACAACAAACTACTTCGAAAGATATAAGTGAAGATCAATGAGTAGCCGAATAATTATGCAACTATATGAAGACTCTCTAACATTAAAGAATTTCAGATCTTGGTATTTTATTCAAACAGCAAGCAAATCCTAACATAATAAATTGACGCTCCAAGCAAAACACATATCATGTGGTAAATAAAAATATAGCTCCAAGTAAAGTTACCGATGAACGAAGACGGAAGAGGGGATGCCTTCCGAGGCATCCCCAAGGTTAGGCTCTTGGTTGTCCTTGAATATTACCTTGAGGTGCCCTGGGCATCCCCAAGCTTAGGCTCTTTCCACTCCTTATTCCATAGTCCATCGAATCTTTATCCAAAACTTGAAAACTTCACAACACACAACTTAATAGAACACTCGTAAGCTCCGTTAGCGAAAGAAAACAAAACACCACTTCAAGATACTGTAATGAACTCATTAATTATTTATATTGGTATTAAACCTACTGTATTACAACTTCTCTATGGTTTATAAACTCTTTTACTAGCCATAGATTCATCAAAATAAGTAAACAACACAATGAAAACAGAATCTGTCAAAAACAGAACAGTCTGTAGTAATCTGGATCAAACGCAAACTTCTAGAACCCCAAAAATTCTAAAATAAATTGCTGGCGTGAGGAATTTATCTATTAATCATATTCAAAAATAATTAGCTAAATATCACTCTCCAATAAAAAATGGCAGCAATTCTCGTGAGCGCTAAAGTTTCTGTTTTTTACAGAAAGATCAACAAGACTTTCCCCAAGTCTTCCCAACGGTTCTACTTGGCACAAACACTAACTAAAACATAAAAACTCAATCATAACAGAGGCTAGATAAATTATTTATTACTAAACAGGAGCAAAAAAGTAAGGAACAAAAATAAAGTTGGGTTGCTTCCCAACAAGCGCTATCGTTTAACGCCCCTAGCTAGGCATGATGATTTCAATGATGCTCACATAAAGGATAAGAATTGAAACATAAAGAGAGCATCAAGAATAATATGACTAGAACATTTAAGTCTACCCCACTTCCTATGCATAGGGATTTTGTGAGCAAACAACTTGTGGGAACAATAATCAACTTGCATAGGAAGGTAAAACAAGCATAACTTCAAAATTTTAAGCACATACAGAGGAAACTTGATATTATTGCAATTCCTACAAGCATATATTCCTCCCTCATAATAATTTTCAGTAGCATCATGAATGAATTCAACAATATAACCATCACTTAAATCATTCTTTTCATGATCTACAAGCATAGCAGTTTTATTACTCTTCACACAAGCAAAATTCTTCTCATGAATAATAGTGGGAGCAAACTCAACAAAATAATTATCATGTGGGGTATAATCCAATTGAAAACTAAAATCATGATGACAAGTTTCATGGATATCATTATTCTTTATAGCATACAAGTCATCACAATAATCATCATAGATAGCAACTTTGTTCTCATAATCAATTGGAACCTCTTCCGAAATAGTGGATTGATCACAAAATAAAGTCATGACCTCTCCAAATCCAATTTCATAATCATAAATAGGAGGCATGCTTTCATCATAATAAATTTGCTCATCAAAACTTGGGGGACAAAAAATATCATCTTCATCAAACATAGCTTCCCCAAGCTTGTGGCTTTGCATATCATTAGCATCATGGATATTCAAGGAATTCACACTAACAACATTGCAATCATGCTCATCATTAAAATATTTAGTGCCAAACATTTTAATGCATTCTTCTTCTAACACTTTGGCACAATTTTCCTTTCCATCATACTCACAAAAGATATTAAAAAGATGAAGCGTATGAGGCAAACTCAATTCCATATTTTTTTGTAGTTTTCTTTTATAAACTAAACTAGTGCTAAAACAAGAAACAAAAAAGATTCGATTGCAAGATCTAAAGATACACCTTCAAGCGCTAACCTCCCCGGCAACGGCGCCAGAAAAGAGCTTGATGTATACTACACAACCTTCTTCTTGTAGACGTTGTTGGGCCTCCAAGTGCAGAGGTTTGTAGGACAGTAGCAAATTTCCCTCAAGTGGATGACCTAAGGTTTATCAATCCGTAGGAGACGTAGGATGAAGATGGTCTCTCTCAAGCAACCCTGCAACCAAATAACAAAGAGTCTCTTGTGTCCCCAACACACCCAATACAATGGTAAATTGTATAGGTGCACTAGTTCGGCGAAGAGATGGTGATACAAGTGCAATATGGATGGTAGATAATAGTTTTTGTAATCTGAAAATATAAAAACAACAAGGTAACTAATGATAAAAGTGAGCGTAAACGGTATTGCAATGCTAGGGAACAAGGCCCATGGTTCATATTTTCACTAGTGCAAGTCGTCTCAACAATAATAACATAATTGGATCACATAACTATCCCTCAACATGCAACAAAGACTCACTCCAAAGTCACTAATAGCGGGGAACAAACGAAGAGATTATGGTAGGGTACGAAACCACCTCAAAGTTATTCTTTCCAATCAATCCGTTGGGCTATTCCTATAAGTGTCACAAACATCCCTATAGTTCGTACTAGAATAACACCTTAAGACACAAATCAATCAAAACCCTAATGTCACCTAGATACTCCAATGTCACCTCAAGTATCCATGGGTATGATTTTACGATATGCATCACAGAATCTCAGATTCATCTATTCAACCAACACATAGAACCTCAAAGAGTGCTCCAAAGTTTCTACCAGAGAATCACGACGAAAACGTGTGCCAACCCCTATGCATAGGTTCATGGGAGGAACCCGCAAGTTGATCACCAAAACATACATCAAGTGAATCACGTGGTATCCCATTGTCACCACAGATACGCACGACAAGACATACATCAAGTGTTCTCAAATCTTTAAAGACTCAATCCGATAAGATAACTTCAAAGGGAAAACTCAATCCATTACAAGAGATTAGAGGGGGGAAGAAACATCATAGGATCCAAATATAATAGCAAAGCTCGCGATACATCAAGATCGTATCACCTCAAGAACACGAGAGAGAGAGAGAGAGAGAGAGATCAAACACATAGCTACTGGTACATACCCTCAGCCCTGAGGAAGAACTACTCCCTCCTCGTCATGGAGAGCACCGGGATGATGAAGATGGCCACCGGAGAAGGATTCCCCCTCCAGCAAGGTGTCGGAACGGGTCTAGATGGGCTTTCGGTGGCTACGGAGGCTTCTGGCAGCGGAACTCCCGATCTATTGTGCTCCCGAATGTTTTTAGGGTATATGGAGATATATAGGCAGAAGAAGTACGTTAGGGGGGCTATGAGGGGCCCACGAGGGTGGAGGGCGCGCCCCCTACCTCATGGCCTCCTTGAAACTTCCTTGACATAGACTCCAAGTCTCCCGGGTTGCTTTCCTTCCAAAAATGAGTTCCGTGAAGTTTCAGGTCAATTGGACTCCGTTTGATTTTCCTTTTCTTCAAAACCCTAAAATAGGCAAAAAAACAGGAACTAGCACTGGGCTCTGGGTTAATAGGTTAGTCCCAAAAATCATATAAAATAGCATATAAATGCATATAAAACATCCAAGGTTGATAATATAATAGCATGGAACAATCAAAAATTATAGATACGTTGGAGACGTATCAGGATCCGATGAACTTTGAGTTTATGATCAGATCTGTATACCCATGAAAGTAATTTGAGTTTTGATCTCTTATATGCATGATTATTTATAGCCTCGTATTTCTTATTCGAATCTTTGGTTTAGTTAGGCCAAATAGATCGATTTTTCTTGCCATGGGAAGAGGTGCTTTATGACGAGTTCGATCTTACGGTGCTCAACCCCAGTGACAGAAGGGAACATGACACGTATGTATCGTTGCTATTAAGGATAACAAGATGGGGTCTATAACTACATGAATAGATCTTGTCTACATCATGTCATCATTCTTATTGTATTACTCTGTTTTTCCATGAACTTAATACATTAGATGCATGCTGGATAGCGGTCGATGTGTGGAGTAATAGTAGTAGATGTAGGCAGGAGTCGGTCTAGTAATCTTGGACGTGATGTCTATATAATGATCATTGCCTGGATATCATCAAGATCATTAGAAATTCTATCAGTTACCCAACAGTAATCTGTTTACCTGTCGTATGCTATTTTTCATGAGATAAGCCACTCCTACTACTTGAGCTTGCATTGGTTTTTCCCTTGAAGAGGAAAGGGTGATGCAGAAAAGTAGAGATAAGTATTTCCCTTTGTTTGAGAACCAAGGTATCAATACAGTAGGAGACAACATACAAATCACCTAATACCTACACAAACAATCAAAAAACTTGCACCCAACATGATAAAGGGGTTGTCAATCCCTTCACGGTTAGTTGCAAAAGTGAGATATGATAGAGATAGATAAACAATAAAGTAAATATTTTTGGTATTTTTAGTTTATAGATCGGAAGAAAAAAGATTGCAAAAATAGTAGATCGAAAACTTATATGAAGGAAAATAGACCCGGGGGCCATAGGTTTCACTAGAGGCTTCTCTCAAGATAGCAAATAATATAGTGGGTGAACAAATTACTGCCGAGCAATTGATAGAAAAGCGCAAAGTTATGACGATATCTAAAGCAATGATCATGAATATAGGCATCACGTCCGTGTCAAGTAGACCGAAACGATTCTGCATCTGCTACTATTACTCCACACATCGACTGACTCATGCCTGCATCTAGAGTATTAAGTTCATAAAAAACAGACTAGCGCATTAAGTAAGATGACATGATGTAGAGGAATTAATTCAAGCAAGATGATGAAAACCCCATCTTTTTATCCTCGATGGCAACAATACAATACGTGCCTTGCTGCCCCTACTGTCACTGGGAAAGGGCAGCGCAAGATTGAACCCAAAGCTAAGCACTTCAGTACTTCACCCATTGCAAGAAAAACCAATCTAGTTGACCAAACCAAACCGATAGTTTGAAGAGAATTACAAAGATATCAAATCATGCATAAAATAATTCAGAGAAGATTCAAATAATATTCATAGATAAGCTAATCATAAATCCACAATTCATTGGATCTCGGCAAACACGCCGCAAAAAATGTATTACATAAAATAGATCTCCAAGAATATTGAGGAGAACATGGTATTGAGAATCAAAGAGAGAGAAGAAGCCATCTAGCTACTAGCTATGGACCCGTAGGTTTGTTGTAAACTACTCATGCTTCATCGGAAGGGCAATAGAGTTCATGTAGAAGCCCTCTGTGATCGAATCCCCCTCCGACAGGGTGCCAAAAAAGGTCCCTATATGGGATCTCACGGGTACAAAAGGTTCTGGCGGTGGAAAAGTGTTTTCGTGGATGCCTCTGGTGGTTTGGGGATATTTGGGAATATATAGGCGAAAGAATTAGGTTAGGAGGGTCACAGGGGCCCCACAAGGGTGGGGGCGTGCCCTAACTGAAGGAAATATGCCCTAGAGGCAATAATAAAGTTATTATTTATTTCCTTATATCATGATAAATGTTTATTATTCATGCTAGAATTGTATTAACCGGAAACATAATACATGTGTGAATACATAGACAAAACTTAGTGTCACTAGTATGCCTCTACTTGACTAGCTCATTAATCAAAGATGGTTATGTTTCCTAACCATGAACAATGTGTTGTTATTTGATTAACGAGGTCACATCATTAGTTGAATGATCTGATTGACATGACCCATTTCATTAGCTTAGCACCCGATCGTTTAGTATGTTGCTATTGCTTTCTTCATGACTTATACATGTTCCTATGACTATGAGATTATGCAACTCCCGTTTACCGGAGGAACACTTTGTGTGCTACCAAACGTCACAACATAACTGGGTGATTATAAAGGAGTTCTACAGGTGTCTCCAAAGGTAGATGTTGGGTTGGCGTATTTCGAGATTAGGATTTGTCACTCCGATTGTTGGAGAGGTATCTCTGGGCCCTCTCAGTAATGCACATCACATAAGCCTTGCAAGCATTGTGACTAATGAGTTAGTTGCGAGATGATGTATTACGGAACGAGTAAAGAGACTTGCCGATAACGAGATTGAACTAGGTATTGGATACCGATGATCGAATCTCGGGCAAGTAACATACCGATGACAAAGGGAACAACGTATGTCGTTATGCGGTCTGACCGATAAAGATCTTCGTAGAATATGTAGGAGCCAATATGGGCATCCAGGTCCCGCTATTGGTTGTTGACCGGAGATGTGTCTCAGTCATGTCTACATTGTTCTTGAACCGTAGGGTCCGCACGCTTAATGTTACGATGACAGTTATTATGAGTTTATGCATTTTGATGTATCGAAGTTAGTTCGGAGTCCCGGATGTGATCACGGACATGACGAGGAGTCTCGGAATGGTCGAGACATAAAGATTGATATATTGGAAGCCTATATTTGGATATCGGAAGTGTTCCAGGTGAAATCGGGATTTTACCGGAGTACCGGGAGGTTACCGGAACCCCCCGGGAGCCATATGGGCCTTAATGGGCCTTAGTGGAAAGCAGAAAGGGACAGCCCAAGCTGGCCGCGCGCCTCCCCCACTCCCCTAGTCCTATTAGGACTAGGAGAGGTGGCCGACCCCCCTCTCTCTCTCTTTCCCCCTTGGGGAATCCTAGTCCAACTAGGATTGGGGGGGGAGTCCTACTCCCGGTAGGAGTAGGACTCCTCCTGCGCCCTCCTCCTGGCTGGCCGCACCCTCCCCCTTGGCTCCTTTATATACGCAGGCAGGGGGCACCTCTAGACACACAAGTTGATCATTGAGATCGTTCCTTAGCCGTGTGCGGTGCCCCCTGCCACCATATTCCACCTCGATCATATTGTTGTAGTGCTTAGGCGAAACCCTGCGTCGGTAGAACATCAAGATCGTCATCACGCCGTCGTGCTGACGGAACTCCTCCCCGAAGCTTTGCTGGATCGGAGCCCGGGGATCATCATCGAGCTGTACGTGTGCTAAGAACTCGGAGGTGCCGGAGTAACGGTGCTTGGATCGGTCGGATCGGAAAGAAGACGTACGACTACTTCCTCTATGTTGTGTCAACGCTTCCGTTGCGATCTACAAGGGTACGTAGATCATACTCTCCTCTCGTTGCTGTGCATCACCATGATCTTGCGTGTGCGTAGGAATTTTTTTGAAATTACTACGTTCCCCAACAGTGGTATCAGAGCCTAGGTTTTATGGTTTGATGTTATGTGCACGAGTAGAACACAAGTGAGTTGTGGACTATATAAGTCATACTGCCTACCAGCATGTCATACTTTGGTTCGGCGGTATTGTTGGACGAGACGACCCGGACCAACCTTACGCGTACGCTTACGCGAGACCGGTTCCCCCGACGTGCTTTGCACACAGTTGGCTTGCGGGCGACTGTCTCTCCAACTTTAGTTGAACCGAGTGTGGCTACGCCCGGTCCTTGCGAAGGTTAAAACGGAGTCTATTTGACAAACTATCGTTGTGGTTTTGATGCGTAGGTGAGATTAGTTCTTGCTTAAGCCCGTAGCAGCCACGTAAAACTTGCAACAACAAAGTAGAGGACGTCTAACTTGTTTTTGCAGGGCATGTTGTGATGTGATATGGTCAAGACATGATGCTAAATTTTATTGTATGAGATGATCATGTTTTGTAACCGAGTTATCGGCAACTGGCAGGAGCCATATGGTTGTCGCTTTATTGTATGCAATGCAATCGCAATGTAATGCTTTACTTTATCACTAAACAGTAGCGATAGTCGTGGAAGCATAAGATTGGCGAGACGACAACGATGCTACGATGGAGATCAAGGTGTCGCGCCGGTGACGATGGTGATCATGACGGTGCTTCGGAGATGGAGATCACAAGCACAAGATGATGATGGCCATATCATATCACTTATATTGATTGCATGTGATGTTTATCTTTTATGCATCTTATCTTGCTTTGATTGACGGTTGCATTATAAGATGATCTCTCACTAAATTATCAAGAAGTGTTCTCCGTGAGTATGCACCGTTGCGAAAGTTCTTCGTGCTGAGACACCACGTGATGATCGGGTGTGATAGGCTCTACGTTCAAATACAACGGGTGCAAAACCGTTGCACACGCGGAATACTCAGGTTATACTTGACGAGCCAAGCATATACAGATATGGCCTCGGAACACGGAGACTGAAAGGTCGAGCGTGAATCATATAGTAGATATGATCAACATAATGATGTTCACCGATGAAACTACTCCATCTCACGTGATGATCGGACATGGTTTAGTTGATTTGGATCACGTGATCACTTAGAGGATTAGAGGGATGTCTATCTAAGTGGGAGTTCTTAAGTAATATGATTAATTGAACTTAAATTTATCATGAACTTAGTACCTGATAGTATCTTGCTTGTTTATGTTGATTGTAGATAGATGGCTCGTGCTATTGTTCCGTTGAATTTTAATGCGTTCCTTGAGAAAGCAAAGTTGAAAGATGATGGTAGCAATTACACGGACTGGGTCCGTAACTTGAGGATTATCCTCATTGCTGCACAGAAGAATTACGTCCTGGAAGCACCGCTGGGTGCCAGGCCTACTGCTGGAGCAACATCAGATGTTATGAACGTCTGGCAGAGCAAAGCTGATGACTACTCGATAGTTCAGTGTGCCATGCTTTACGGCTTAGAATCGGGACTTCAACGACGTTTTGAACGTCATGGAGCATATGAGATGTTTCAAGAGTTGAAGTTAATATTTCAAGCAAATGCCCGGATTGAGAGATATGAAGTCTCCAATAAGTTCTATAGCTGCAAGATGGAAGAGAACAGTTCTGTCAGTGAGCATATACACAAAATTTCTCGGTATAATAATCACTTGATTCAATTGGGAGTTAATCTTCTAGATGATTGCGTCATTGACAGAATTCTCCAATCACAGCCACCAAGCTACAAGAGCTTCGTGATGAACTATAATATGCAAGGGATGAACAAGACTATTCCCGAGCTCTTCGCAATGCTAAAAGCCGCGGAAGTAGAAATCAAAAAGGAGCATCAAGTGTTGATGGTTAACAAAACCACTAGTTTCAAGAAAAAGGGCAAAGGGAAGAAGAAGGGGAACTTCAAGAAGAACGGCAAGCAAGTTGCTGCTCAAGAGAAGAAACCCAAGTCTGGACCTAAGCCTGAAACTGAGTGCTTCTACTGCAAGCAGACTGGTCACTGGAAGCGGAACTGCCCAAAGTATTTGGCGGATAAGAAGGGTGGCAAGGTGAACAAAGGTATATGTGATATACATGTTATTGATGTGTACCTTACTAATGCTCGCAGTAGCACCTGGGTATTTGATACTGGTTCTGTTGCTAATATTTGCAACTCGAAACAGGGACTACGGATTAAGCGAAGATTGGCTAAGGACGAGGTGACGATGCGCGTGGGAAACGGTTCCAAAGTCGATGTGATCGCGGTCGGCACGCTACCTCTACATCTACCTTCGGGATTAATATTAGACCTAAATAATTGTTATTTGGTGCCAGCGTTGAGCATGAACATTATATCCGGATCTTGTTTAATGCGAGACGGTTATTCATTTAAATCAGAGAATAATGGTTGTTCTATTTATATGAGTAATATCTTTTATGGTCATGCACCCTTGAAGAGTGGTCTATTCTTGTTAAATCTCGATAGTACTGATACACATATTCATAATGTAGAAGCCAAAAGATGCAGAGTTGATAATGATAGTGCAACTTATTTGTGGCACTGCCGTTTAGGTCATATCGGTGTAAAGCGCATGAAGAAACTCCATACTGATGGACTTTTGGAACCACTTGATTATGAATCACTTGGTACTTGCGAACCGTGCCTCATGGGCAAGATGACTAAAACACCGTTCTCCGGTACTATGGAGAGAGCAACAGATTTGTTGGAAATCATACATACAGATGTATGTGGTCCGATGAATATTGAGGCTCGTGGCGGATATCGTTATTTTCTCACCTTCACAGATGATTTAAGCAGATATGGGTATATCTACTTAATGAAACATAAGTCTGAAACATTTGAAAAGTTCAAAGAATTTCAGAGTGAAGTGGAAAATCATCGCAACAAGAAAATAAAGTTTCTACGATCTGATCGTGGAGGAGAATATTTGAATTACGAGTTTGGTGTACATTTGAAAAATTGTGGAATAGTTTCACAACTCACGCCACCCGGAACACCACAGCGTAATGGTGTGTCCAAACGTCGTAATCGTACTTTACTAGATATGGTACGATCTATGATGTCTCTTACTGATTTACCGCTATCATTTTGGGGATACGCTCTAGAGACGGCCGCATTCACGTTAAATAGGGCACCATTAAAATCCATTGAGACGACGCCTTATGAACTATGGTTTGGCAAGAAACCAAAGTTGTCGTTTATAAAAGTTTGGGGCTGCGATGCTTATGTGAAAAAGCTTCAACCTGATAAGCTCGAACCCAAATCGGAGAAATGTGTCTTCATAGGATATCCAAAGGAAACTATTGGATACACCTTCTATCACAGATCCGAAGGCAAGACTTTTGTTGCTAAATTCGGAAACTTTCTTGAGAAGGAGTTTCTCTCGAAAGAAGTGAGTGGGAGGAAAGTAGAACTTGACGAGGTAACTGTACCTGCTCCCTTGTTGGAAAGTAGTACATCACAGAAAACTGTTTCTGCGACACCTATACCAATAAGTAAGGAAGTTAATGATAATGATCATGAAACTTTAGAACAAGATACTACTGAACCTCGTAGATCAACCAGAGCAAGATCAGCACCAGAGTGGTATGGTAATCCAGTTCTGGAAGTCATGCTGCTAGATCATGATGAACCTACGAGCTATCAAGAAGCGATGGTGAGCCCAGATTCCGCAAAGTGACTTGAAGCCATGAAATCTGAGATGGGATCCATGTATGAGAACAAAGTATGGACTTTGGTTGACTTGCCCAATGATCGGCAAGCAATTGAGAATAAATGGATCTTCAAGAAAAAGACTGACGCTGACGGTAATGTTACTGTCTATAAAGCTCGACTTGTCGCAAAAGGTTTTCGACAAGTTCAAGGGGTTGACTACGATGAGACCTTCTCACCCGTAGCGATGCTTAAGTCTGTCCGAATCATGTTAGCAATTGCCGCGTTTTATGATTATGAAATTTGGCAGATGGATGTCAAAACTGCATTCCTGAATGAATTTCTAGAAGAAGAGTTGTATATGATGCAACCGGAAGGTTTTGTCGATCCAAAGGGAGCTAACAAAGTGTGCAAGCTCCAGCGATCCATTTATGGACTGGTGCAAGCCTCTCGGAGTTGGAATAAACATTTTGATAGTGTGATCAAAGCATTTGGTTTTATACAGACTTTTGGTGAAGCCTGTATTTACAAGAAAGTGAGTGGGAGCTCTGTAGCATTTCTGATATTATATGTGGATGACATATTGCGGATTGGAAATGATATAGAATTTCTGGATAGCATAAAGGGATACTTGAATAAGAGTTTTTCAATGAAAGACCTCGGTGAAGCTGCTTACATATTAGGCATAAAGATCTATAGAGATAGATCAAGACGCTTAATTGGACTTTCACAAAGCACATACCTTGACAAAATTTTGAAGAAGTTCAAAATGGATCAAGCAAAGAAAGGGTTCTTGCCTGTGTTACAAGGTGTGAAGTTGAGTCGGACTCAATGCCCGACCACTGCAGAAGATAGAGAGAAAATGAAAGATGTTCCCTATGCTTCAGCCATAGGCTCTATCATGTATGCAATGCTGTGTACCAGACCTGATGTGTGCCTTGCAATAAGATTAGCAGGGAGGTACCAAAGTAATCCAGGAGTGGATCACTGGACAGCGGTCAAGAACATCCTGAAATACCTGAAAAGCACTAAGGATATGTTTCTCGTATATGGAGGTGACAAAGAGCTCACCGTAAAAGGTTACGTTGATGCAAGCTTTGACACTGATCCGGACGATTCTAAATCGCAAACCGGATACGTGTTTACATTAAACGGTGGAGCTGTCAGTTGGTGCAGTTCTAAACAAAGCGTCGTAGCGGGATCTACATGTGAACCGGAGTACATAGCTGCTTCGGAAGCAGCAAACGAAGGAGTCTGGATGAAGGAGTTCATATCCGAACTAGGTGTCATACCTAGTGCATCGGGTCCAATGAAAATCTTTTGTGACAATACTGGTGCAATTGCCTTGGCGAAGGAATCCAGATTTCACAAGAGGACCAAACACATCAAGAGACGCTTCAATTCCATCCGGGATCTAGTCCAGGTGGGAGACATAGAGATTTGCAAGATACATACGGATCTGAATGTTGCAGACCCGTTGACTAAGCCTCTTCCACGAGCAAAACATGATCAGCACCAAGGCTCCATGGGTGTTAGAATCATTACTATGTAATCTAGATTATTGACTCTAGTGCAAGTGGGAAACTGAAGGAAATATGCCCTAGAGGCAATAATAAAGTTATTATTTATTTCCTTATATCATGATAAATGTTTATTATTCATGCTAGAATTGTATTAACTGGAAACATAATACATGTGTGAATACATAGACAAAACTTAGTGTCACTAGTATGCCTCTACTTGACTAGCTCATTAATCAAAGATGGTTATGTTTCCTAACCATGAACAATGTGTTGTTATTTGATAAACGAGGTCACATCATTAGTTGAATGATCTAATTGACATGACCCATTTCATTAGCTTAGCACCCGATCGTTTAGTATGTTGCTATTGCTTTCTTCATGACTTATACATGTTCCTATGACTATGAGATTATGCAACTCCCGTTTACCGGAGGAACACTTTGTGTGCTACCAAACGTCACAACATAACTGGGTGATTATAAAGGAGTTCTACAGGTGTCTCCAAAGGTAGATGTTGGGTTGGCGTATTTCGAGATTAGGATTTGTCACTCCGATTGTCGGAGAGGTATCTCTGGGCCCTCTCGGTAATGCACATCACATAAGCCTTGCAAGCATTGTGACTAATGAGTTAGTTGTGAGATGATATATTACGGAACGAGTAAAGAGACTTGCCGGTAACGAGATTGAACTAGGTATTGGATACCGACGATCGAATCTCGGGCAAGTATCATACTGATGACAAAGGGAACAATGTATGTTGTTATGCGGTCTGACCGATAAAGATCTTCGTAGAATATGTAGGAGCCAATATGGGCATCCAGGTCCCGCTATTGGTTATTGACCGGAGATGTGTCTCAGTCATGTCTACATTGTTCTCGAACTGTAGGGTCCGCACGCTTAACGTTACGATGACAGTTATTATGAGTTTATGCATTTTGATGTACCGAAGTTAGTTCGGAGTACCGGATGTGATCACGGACATGACGAGGAGTCTCGAAATGGTCGAGACATAAAGATTGATATAATGGAAGCCTATATTTGGATATCGGAAGTGTTCCGGGTGAAATCGGGATTTTACCGGAGTACCGGGAGGTTACCGGAACCCCCCGGGAGCCATATGGGCCTTAATGGGCCTTAGTGGAAAGGAGAAAGGGGCAGCCCAAGGTGGCCGCACACCTCCCCCTCCCCTAGTCCTATTAGGACTAGGAGAGGTGGCCGGCCCCCCTCTCTCTCTTTCCCCCTTGGGGAATCCTAGTCCAACTAGGATTGGGGGGGGGGGGTCCTACTCCCGGTAGGAGTAGGACTCCTCCTGCGCCCTCCTCCTGGCCGGCCGCACCCTCCCCCTTGGCTCCTTTATATACGGAGGCAGGGGGCACCTCTAGACACACAAGTTGATCATTGAGATCGTTCCTTAGCCGTGTGCGGTGCCCCCTACCACCATATTCCACCTCGATCATATCGTTGTAGTGCTTAGGTGAAGCCCTGCGTCGGTAGAACATCAAGATCGTCATCACGCCGTCGTGCTGACGGAACTCCTCCCCGAAGCTTTGCTGGATCGGAGCCCGGGGATCGTCATCGAGCTGTACGTGTGCTAAGAACTCAGAGGTGCCGGAGTAGCGGTGCTTGGATCGGTCAGATCGGAAAGAAGACGTACGACTACTTCCTCTATGTTGTGTCAACGCTTCCGTTGCGATCTACAAGGGTACGTAGATCATACTCTCCTCTCGTTGCTGTGCATCACCATGATCTTGTGTGTGCGTAGGAATTTTTTGAAATTACTATGTTCCCCAACACTAACCCCCTCGGCGCGCCCTCCGTCCTTGTGGCCGCCTCGTGGCTCCTCCGACTTCATCTCCAAGTCTCCTGGTTGTCTCCTGGTCCAAGAAAAATCTTTGCGAAGGTTTCATTACATTTGGACTCCGTTTGGTATTCCTTTTCTGTGAAACTCAAAACCAAGGAAAAACAGAAATTGGGACTCGGCTCTAGGTTAATAGATTAGTCCAAAAAATAATATAAAATAGCATATTAATACAAATAAAACATCCAAAACAGATAATATAATAGCATGGAACAATGAAAATAATATAAGTGAAGCATGAGAGTTCAACAATTTCTATAAAATAAAACCACCGCCGTGCTCTAAAAAGATATAAGTGAAGCACTAGAGCAAAATTGCCTAGCTCAAAAGATATAAGTGAAGCACATAGAGTATTCTAATAAATCACGATTCATGCGTGTCCCTCTCAAAAGGTGTGTACAGCAAGGATGATTGTGGAAAAGTAAAAAGCAAAGACACAAATCATACAAGATGCTCCAAGCAAAACACATATCATGTGGTGAATAAAAATATAGCCTCAAGTAAAGTTACCGATAGATGAAGACGAAAGAGGGGATGCCTTCCGGGGCATCCCCAAGCTTAGGCTTTTGGTTGTCCTTGAATATTACCTTGGGGTGCCTTGGGCATCCCCAAGCTTAGGCTCTTTCCACTCCTTATTCCATAGTCCATCAAATCCTTACCCAAAACTTGAAAATTCCACAACACAAAACTCAACAGAAAATCTCATAAGCTCCGTTAGTATAAGAAAATAAATCATCACTTTTGGTACTGTTGTGAACTCATTCTTTATTTATATTGGTGTAATATCTACTGTATTCCAAATTTTCCATGGTTCATACCCCCGATACTACCCATAGAATCATCAAAATAAGAAAACAACACATAGAAAACAGAATCTGCCAAAAACAGAACAGTCTGTAGCAATCTGTAACTCTAGAATACTTCTATAACTCCAAAAATTCTGAAAATTTAGGAAAACCTAAGAAATTTTTTTATTAATCTTTTGCAAAAATAATCAGTATTTTATCACACCATGTTAAAAATGAGAATTGTTTTCCTGAGCGTAAAAGTTTCTGTTTTTCAGCAAGATCAAATCAACTATCACCGTAAGCCATCCTAATGGTCTTACTTGGCACAAACACTAACTAAAACACAAAACCACATCTAACCAGAGACTAGATGAATTATTAATTGCAAAACAGGACGTAAAAAGCAAAAGAAAAAATAAAATTGGGTTGCCTCCCAACAAGCGCTATTGTTTAACGCCCCTAGCTAGGCATAAAAAATACAAATAGATCTAGGTATTGTCATCTTTGATATGCAATTATTTTCTCATAAAATACTCCAAAACGCATCTTAGAAAATCTATCATTTCCTTTATTTCCCTCATAGTAGATGAAATTAACTCGTGAAAAGGACTTTGATTGGTAATTTTAACATTCATAAACCCATAGTCGGGATCATCACCATATATATCATCATATAAAACACGTATCTCGTTTCTAACGGGTTCCTTCATCATCTTATTCAAAAAATCCCTATTAAATCCTACATGAATTCCCCTTGTAATCCAATCAAACTCCTCATAAGCCTCAAGGTACAAATATTGAGAAATTTCTGAATAAGGAACTCTCCTCCTAAGATTTTCACTATAAGATTGATAATCCCTAGATTCCAAACTACGCATGGTTTCTTTATCATGGAGTATATCTTCAATCGGAGGGTGTTCAACATCTTTTTTTATAGAAAGCAAAGATATCCCTAGCTTCCTGTATTATCAAATCAAATTCCTGCATCAGGATAATGGTAGAAATCTTTTTAGCTATAGGGTGATTAATATTGGGGAGTTCATAAAAAACCTTTTGTAAAGCAGGATGAAGATGCACAAACTTTCTTTCTAATTTCTCAACAAGCATAACAATGGCATCCGCATATGTGACGCCCCAAGACCGGAGCTTCAGATGCCTTCCGTGGTTTCCGGGTTTTTCGTCGTGTGAGTTGTTTGTTTCTTTGCTTTCATCTTTGCATGATGTGCATTGCATCATGTAAGCATGCCATAAGTCTTTTGCATCTCAACTAAATAAACCATATGGATCTTCGATCCATTTAAACCGAGGGAATTCACATGGTGATTCTCTTTATAACATATCCTCCCAATATTAGGGAGCTATAATAAAATATTCCAATAATTTGGAATTACCTTTAACACACATGGAACATAATTTCCCAATGCCTTTGTTATCTCATCTCTTTTGGTCTCCATTTAAATTGCTTCCAAATTCAAATAGTTTGAGGGTTATTCAAACTTATTTGAATTTGTATATTCTAAACTCTCTCTGACATTTTTTCATTAATTCTCTATATTTTTCTGTCTCGAGAAAAATATGTCACGTGTGGGTATTCCACTCCTACCCTTCCATTCTTTTCTTCTAAGTTTTTTTCCTATTCTATAAAAATTATGAAGGAAAGAGAGTTGGAGAGGGAAGAGAGAGGCCCAGCCTAGCCGGCCACTTAGGACCATCCAGCCGGCCCACCTAGCTGCTCTAACCCTAGCCCAACCCCCACTCTCCCTCGTCTCCTCTAGCGCCGCCAGAAGCCCCACGCCCGATCCCCATCTCCCTGCTCGTTCCCGCATCTCTCCCTCGATGCCCCGCCTCCTTCTTCCACCAGCGCCGCCAACTACCCTCTTCCTCTCGCTCCTCCCTCCTCTCGATCTTGGTTCCTCCTCCTCGGTGCATGCTTCTTCTTGGACCGGCCATGGAACCACCCACCTGCGTCACCTGCGCCGAGCTCCAGCCGGACCTCCTGCGTCGCCGGCCTCACCTGCTGGTGCCTCGCCCCGGACCTCCTGCGTCGCCGGCCTCACCTGCTGTTGCTGACGCCCGTCTCCAGCGCCAAGTCCCGCCAATGCCTGCTCCTGCTTCGAGCAGGGGAGCCAAGAGGACGGCCCCAGCGCCAAGTCCCGCTCTCCGCTGCTCGTTGACTCCGTCGTTCCCGCGCGAAACCCTCCTCGCCAAGTTCCTCGGTGCCCCCAAGTCCACGTCGCCAAGTTCCTCGACCTCGTCGGAGCATAGTACCTCCTAGGTCGCCGCTTTGCCAGGGACGTCGAGCACCACCAGTAGCAGTTCTGACAGTCCCCATCACCGAGTCCCTCGCTGTGACCCGTCAAGCCGCCGCTCTGTCAACCGCGGGAATCCTCCGCTGCACCAAGCCCATCCAGCCGCCGCTGCATGTGCCCTTGCCTCTACCGCGCCTCCTTCTTCTGCTGCTGCTGCAGTGCAGGCCACCGCAGTACCGCCCCAACCTCCATGAACAGCGCCATGAACCGCAGATCTTTGTACCGGCTTCCGAACCGCAATACCAAGTCCCGCACAGACCTGAGCGTCCCTGGGTTTCGCCAAGTTCCATCACCGATGACCGTTTTGGATACACCAAGACCCGGGCCATCAAGTACCACGACGTTCGTCGATCGCCAAGTACCCCTTTGGATACGCAAGTGTAGCGACCAGACCCGAATGGATCAAGTCTACTATGCTCCGGTGTTATCCCTGGATCAGTAATGCTGACACCACACAGTACATCGAAGGATTTATAGCAGAGTGGCAATCACACACTTATTACAACGATGTCTCCGAAGAGAACTTATTACATAAATATGGCTTAAGGCCATCTAATATCGATAACAGCGGAAGACTTGGAAGATAAATGGGTCCATCAACTCCAGCGGCATCACTAAGTATAGAACCACGACCTAAAAACACCTCAATCGTCGTCTGAAAAGTCTGCAACATTAACGTTGCAGCCCAAAACGGGTCAGCACATGGAATATGCTGGCAAAGTAACACATAGAGAGTAATGGAATTGAAAAGCTATACTATATGCATATTTGGCTGGTGGAAAGCTCTATGGTTACTGTTTTGCGTAAAGCCAATTTTTCCCTACTGCAAAGGAATAAATTTATTTAACTATCACGGTGGTTGTTAAACATTGAGAATGGTTGACAGCATCCTCAATCCCAATTAAAAGTGAACAATTAATAACCCAACAATATTAATTAGAAGTAACATGATGAGATTCACATGATATTCAAGTACTAGATACTCAAGATTGTCCATAACCGGGGACACGGCTAATCATGATTAGTTTATTACACTCTGCAGAGGTTTGCGCACTTTTCCCCATAAGACTCGATCGCCTCCGTTGGTTTTCTCGCACTACTGGTGTTTGAGAAACGGATGACCGAGACATAGTCTTTCAGAAGCGCTAGCACCTTACGATGGAGTAGACCGTACCACCTACATCCCCTACATCTGCTAGTCTACCCCTATAAGAGTTCGCACGACTTAGTCAACAATGCCAGAGCCCATAATGGCTTGTGGCTGCACACGTAAGTATTTAGCATGAAAGATCTTATGATCCCTTTGAGCCTGGGTGGCGGTCCAAGAATAAAACAGGCAAGTCCTGATAGACATCGGGTGCCTCAATCCACCCAGATGTGTGTTTAAGTTGCCACCTTAGATAAACCATTAAAATTATCAATCTCACATCTGTCATGGATATCACTCACCCAATCCACGTCTACTAGCATAGCATGGCATAATAAGCAAACGTAGAAGTAACTCCCAAAGGTTTCATGATAATAGGTAATAGGTACTAACTCATCTACTTCCCATCCCACAATTTAATTAGATCCTAATCATGCAATGTGTGAGGATGGATCTAATGCAATAAAACTGGGTTGTAGAAAAGGTATGATCAAAGTGTTACTTGCCTTGCTGATGATCCGCGAGTCCTAGAGATTCGAAGTAACAAGCGGCGCAATCCGGGTAATCTATCGCGGACAAACAACAAGCATACAATAAGTACTCATGTAATGCATAGGTAAAACTCGAACAAGAGATTGAACCAGAAAGTTCAACTTAAGAACTCCGGTTGCAAAGAAAGAAAGAACCGAACAAAGAAACCGAAAACAAACGGCGGAAAACAACTTGGTTCTAGCAAGTTGAAACTAGGTCAAATTTTACCGTAGCAAAAACTTAGTTAAAGTTGATTAGTCGGAATGGCGGTTTCGAAACGAAACTACAGGCGCTTGAATCACCTGATTCCGATAAACGAGCGAGAAGATAGACTAAAAAGAAGAGCGGATATGAGATCACGATCGCGGAATAAATCCGACAAAAAGAAAAAGAAGAACGGTTGAACGAACGGACGTTCGTTAACCTAGAATAATTCGGTGATCACGTTCGTTAGGACGAACGGTCCAGCGAACGGTCTCTAGGCAACTAAATCGGAACAGAGAACGAATCCGATCTAGGGTTCCGAGAAAAGAAAACCGAATAAAAATTGATCTAGAAAACCAGAACGGTTTAGAGAAAAAAAGAATCGGAAAGATTAGAAGAAAACCGATCCGAGGAAAAGAATAGAGACGCGGCACGGTACCTCCGGCGAGGGGCTCCGGCGTCGGCGAGCAAAGGCGGCGGCGGCGGCTAAGGGCGGCGGTGGCGCGGGTGACGCAGGGCGGCGACGGCTCTAGGCGCGGCGCGGGGCAAGGGGCGGCGCGGCGCGGGTGAGGGCGCGGTGGTGCTTGGGGTTTTGATTTGATGATTTAGAGGGGGGTGGGAGTATTTATATTGGGGAGGGGGGGTTTTACTTGGGGTAGGGGACAAGAATTAGACTAGGAATAGGAAAGACAAGAGGGAAGGAAAGATCTAGAAAATAAACGAAGTAGGACTAAAGTCCTACTAGGACTCTAAAAGAAACGGCGGCGGCGGCTCCTGGCGCCTGAGGTGCGCGCGCGCGGCCTCCTGGCCTCCTGGCCGGCGGCTTGGTGGCTTGGGCCTTTGGCCCAAGGCGCTGGAAAGTTTTTTTTTAAATCGGTTCCGCGCTCGAAAAAAAACAGAAAAACAAATCTACCGGACTCCAAAACTAATAAATTAAATTTTCCCCGACTCCTAAAAATGAGTCGAACAAAATGAACATTTCTCCGGGCCTAAAATGCAAATTTTTAAAACGCGCATTTTTCCCTATCCAAATAAAAGGCAAAAGAAACTCCGACAAAACCAATGATCCTTTCTTCAAAATTTGAGAAGACTCAAATATGAAAATAACGAAATCTCCAACTCTCTCCGAGGGTCCTTGAGTTGCGTGAAATTTCTAGGATCGACAAAAATGCAAGAAAATATGATATGCATGATGATCTATGTGTATAACATTCCAAATTGAAAATTTGGGATGTTACAAACCTACCCCCCTTAAGATGAATCTCGCCCTCGAGATTCGGGTTGGCTAGAAAATAGGTGAGGGTGGTCCTTGAGCAAAACTTCTTCTCTCTCCCAGGTGGCTTCATCCTCTGAGTGGTGGTTCCACTGAACTTTGCAAAACTTGATAACCTTGCTGCGGGTAACTCTACTGGCAAACTCGAGAATCTTGACTGGTTTCTCTTCATACGTTAAGTCGTCCTTCAACTGAATCGCTTCAAGCGGCACTGTATCTCTTAACGGTACCTCTGCCATCTCGGCGTGACATTTCTTCAGCTGAGAAACATGGAATACGTCATGAACTCCTGACAGTCCCTCTGGTAATTCCAACTTATAAGCGACTTCTCCCATACGTTGCAAGATCTTATATGGTCCAACGAAATGCGGTGCTAATTTTCCCTTAACTCCAAATCACTTAACTCCTCGAAGTGGGGATACTCGGAGATACACCCTGTCTCCGGTTTCGTAAACTGTCTCCTTGCGTTTAGAATCTGCGTAGCTCTTCTGCCTGGACTGGGCTACCTTGAGCCTATCGCGAATCAACTTCACCTTCTGTTCAGACTCCTTAATCAAATCTGGTCCAAAGAACTGACGGTCTCCAACTTCGTCCCATGACAACGGTGTCCTGCACCTCCTTCCGTACAAAGCTTCGAAAGGTGCCATCTTCAAACTGGTTTGGTAACTGTTGTTATAAGAAAACTCCGCGTACGGCAAGTTATCGTCCCAACTAGATCCATAATCTAGTGCACAAGCTCTCAGCATATCTTCCAAAATCGGATTGACTCTCTTAGTCTGTCCATCTGTCTGTGGATGAAAAGCGGTGCTGAACTCTAGCCTGGTTCCCAAAGTTTCATGTAACTGATTCCAAAACTTTGAGGTAAATTGGGTTCCTCTATCCGATACAATACTCCTCGGAACTCCATGCAAACAAATGATCCTAGTCATGTATATCTTTGCCAACTTAGCACTGGTGTAAGTGGTCTTAACTGGGATGAAATGTGCTACCTTCGTCAAACGATCAACTACTACCCATATCGAGTCATAACCTGCTTTCGTCCTGGGTAGTCCTGTGATAAAGTACATGCCTATCTTCTCCCACTTCCATTCGGGTATCGGCAATGGCTGCAACAATCCGGCTGGCTTCTGATGCTCTACCTTTACTCTATGGCATACGTCACAAACTGCTACATATGCTGCAATATCCTTCTTCATTCCGGTCCACCAGAATGTCTCCTTCAAATCCAAATACATCTTGGTATTCCCTGGGTGAATCGAATACGATGAATCATGTGCCTCTTGCAAAATCAACTTCCTGATCTCTGGGTCATTTGGCACATAAACACGGTCCTCAAACCATAGGGTATCGTGCTCATCCTCACGAAATCCCTTTGCTTTTCCTTTGCTCAGTTTCTCCTTTATAGCAGCAATCTCCTTGTCAGATTTCTGAGCTTCTTTGATTTTATCCATCAATGTTGACTGAATCTCCAATGCTGCTACATAGCCTTTCGGAACTATCTCTAAACTTAGTTCACGAAGGTTTTCTGCTAACTCCTTGGGTATACTTCCCGTCATTATCGTATTGACATGGCTCTTACGGCTCAATGCGTCAGCTACTACATTAGCTTTACCGGATGGTAATGCAATCTCATATCATAATCCTTGATGAGCTCCAACCATCTCCTTTGTCTAAGATTCAACTCCTTCTGCGTGAAAATGTACTTCAAACTCTTATGATCCGTGTACACCTCACAATGATTTCCAATGAGGAAATGTCTCCATGTCTTCAATGCATGCACTACGGCTGCTAACTCCAAATCATGTGTGGCGTAATTCAACTCATGAGGTTTCAGTTGTCATGAAGCATACGAAACAACTCTCCCTTCCTGCATAAGCACTGCTCCAAGTCCTCGACGTGAAGCGTCACAATACACCTCATAATCCTTGGTCTGATCTGGCAAAATTAACACTGGTGAGGTAACCAAACGTTTCTTCAACTCCTGGAAACTAGCCTCACAATCATCAGTCCAATTGAACTTGGTATCCTTCTTCAACAACTCCGTCATAGGCTTTGCAATCTTTGAAAAGTTCTCAATGAATCTCCGGTAGTATCCTGCGAGTCCAAGAAAACTCCGGATCTCTCCAACTGTCGTTGGTGCTTCCCATTTGGTTACAGTCTCAACCTTTGTGGGGTCAACTGCTATCCCTTCTCCGGATATAACGTGTCCGAGGAATCCTACTTCCTTCAACCAAAATTCACATTTGCTAAATTTGGCATATAATTGATGTTCCCTTAGTTTCTCCAAAACCAAACGCAAATGTTCCTCGTGCTCTTCTTCATTCTTTGAATAAACCAGGATATCATCAATGAACACTACGACGAACTTATCCAAAAACTCCATAAACACTTTGTTCATCAGGTTCATAAAATAGGCAGGTGCGTTAGTCAATCCAAATGACATAACGGTATACTCATACAGTCCATATCTTGTGGTGAATGTTGTCTTAGGTATGTCCTGCTCTCAAATCTTCAACTGGTGGTACCCAGATCGCAAATCGATCTTGGAAAACTCTTTGGCTCCTTGCAAACGGTCAAACAGATCATTTATCATTGGCAGTGGGTACTTGTTCTTGATGGTTACTTCATTCAATCCACGGTAATCAACAACCATCCTTAATGATCCATCCTTCTTCTCCACTAGAAGTACGGGTGATCCCCAAGGCGAAGAACTTGGGCGAATGTAACCTTTCTCTAGTAACTGCTTAATCTGATTCTTAATTTCTACCAAATCCTTTGCTGGCATCCAGTACGGTCTCTTTGATATTGGGCCTGTACCTGGCAATAACTCAATCAAAAACTCAATGTCTCTATCCGGTGGCATGCCTGGCAACTCTTCAGGAAATACATCAGGAAAATCCTTTACCACTGGTACTTCCTCCTGCACTACTCCTGTCAGGCAATTTACTTGTGTCCTATTTGGCACATGCCGGGATACATACTTGATCCTTCTTCCTTCCAGCGTTGTAAGCAAAATTGACTTACTAGCACAGTCGATGTTTCCTCCATACATCGACAACCAATCCATACCGAGGATTACATCCAATCCTTGAGATTCCAATACTATTAGGTCTGAGGGAAAAACATAGTTACCAATCCTTAATGATAACCGATCACACCATTGTCTAGTCATAAACTCCGCTCCTGGTGAGCTTACTAACATGGGTGACCTAAGGGCTTGGGTTGGCAGGTTATATTTATCCACAAATCCCCTTGATATGTATGAATGCGATGCACCAGTATCGAAAAGAACGAGTGCGGTAAATGACTTAACCAAAAACTTACCGATCACCGCATCAGGCTGATCTTCAACCTCCTCCATGCTAACGTGGTTCACCTGTCCCCTATTGAAAGGGTTCGGCTTCTTCCCTGAGCTTCCATTGCCATTTCCATTCTGGCCTTCAGGACATTCATTGGCATAATGTCCGGTCTTGGGACACTTGAAACAGGTGACTTGGCTCAGGTCTCTCTTGGATGGGGTTGATGGGGTGGTCCGGTTCTGGTCGTTGCTTCCTCCATTCCCATTACCATTCTTGTGGCCATTGTGGTTGTGCGAACTACTTCCTCCATGGGTATGTTGAAACTGAAATCCCGATTTAGGGGTAAAACGGGGTTTCTGCTGGGCTCCAGAGTTATACTTCCCCTGTCCATACTCCCTCTTGCGGTTCTCAATCTGCTGCTGCTTCCCTTCAATCATGATGGCATGATCTACCAACTCCTGGTAGTTTCTGAAACTTGCTACCATCAACTGCATACTTAACTCATCATTCAATCCCTCCAGAAACTTCTCCTGCTTGGTTGCATCCGTAGCAACGTCATCTGGGGCATAACGTGCTAGCTTGCTGAAGTCGTTAACGTACTGGCCAACTGTCCTTCCTCCTTGGCGTAAGTTGCGAAACTCACGCTTCTTCATGGCCGTAGCTCCTGCTGAAACATGTGCAGTGCGGAAAGCTTGCTGAAACTGATCCCATGTGATAGTGTCAACTGGGAAAGTGGCTGTGAAATTCTCCCACCATGCTGCCGCGGGTCCTTCTAACTAATGTGCGGCAAACTTCACTTTCTCACCATCCGTGCATCCTGCAGTGGTCAACTCCCTTCCTATCTTGCGGAGCCAATCATCTGCTACTATCGGCTCGGTGCTACTAGAAAACACCGGCGGGTTTAGCCTAAGGAAACGGGCTAAGTGGTCAACAGGGGGTGGTGGTGGTGGTGGGTTGTTGTTGTTGTTGTTGTTGTTCTGCTGGTTCTGGACTAACATCTGCATCAACTGATTCTGCTGTTGGATCAACTGAGTGAGCTCCGGTGGAAATCTATTGTCACGTCTCGGAGGCATCTGAGGGTTTAGAAAAGAAGAGATATAAGAATAGAATGAGGTCTAAAGGGAAAACACTACCCCAATGCACATGAGCAAATTCACACAAAATCACCTCATTCAATCAAACAAGGGCATACAATCGATCTAGCTATCGCAAAAGTGCTCGAACTATAGTGTTTACATGGGGGAAATACTACTAATATTTGGTGGTCATCTAAAAATTTGAACCGGTGGAAGACTCCATGATGTCCGCTCCAGCTTCGTCGTCAAAGTCGGGTTCACTTGGATCCGAATCGGTGTCGTCGATGATGATGTAGTTGTCTGGACATGCGACGTACATGTCTTCCTTCCTGGATGCTAACTCCCTCTTGAGTTCTTCAATCTCTTGCTTAAGATCACAGTTTTGTCTTGCTAGAGCTACGATCTCGTCCATGTAGTCCTTGCGTGTAGCCTTCAGTTCTCCTTCTAGCTCGATGATCCTTGTCTTCGCATTCTTCAACTCTATCATATCATTGCACATCTGGTTCTCGTGGCGTCGAATGTGCTGGTTTAACTCCTGGATGAATGCTGCAATGGATCTATCCTTCTTGGTGATGATTAACTCCCATTGTTCATCTCGGCGTCCGCAAATCTGGTAGATAGTGTCCTTGAGGTCTTCTTGATAAACTTCTCCAATGCGTCCTATGGTGATATGGGCTGCCATGCTCTTTCCTAGACTCCAAGTTGGTGCATTGAAAACACTATCTATGGGCTTCGTGATTGGCGCGAATGTCCTTACCGGAACGTAAGCTTGAATCTTCCAACGCTCCTCTTCAGGCAAAGTGGCGTTGAAAGTTCCCGTGAAGCTTGGTAATCCAATGTTTAGATACTTGGTGACTTCCTTCAAGTGAAATCCAAAAGGTGTGCCTTCATCCGGTTGAGCATACTTAATCTTCGCATCCTTCATCCTAAAGAGTAGAAAAGATGAGGAGTTAGAAAATGAGGAGAGAATAGTGATCTATGGCTTTAACTTAGTGGTCGTGTCCTACAGTCAGCGTGTGCTCTGATACCATCTCTGTAGCGACCAGACCCGAATGGATCAAGTCTACTGTGCTCCGGTGTCATCCCTGGATCAGTAATGCTGACACCACACAGTACATCGAAGGATTTATAGCAGAGTGGCAATCACACACTTATTACAACGATGTCTCCGAAGAGAACTTATTACATAAATATGGCTTAAGGCCATCTAATATCGATAACAGCGGAAGACTTGGAAGATAAATGGGTCCATCAACTCCAACGGCATCACTGAGTATAGAACCACGACCTAAAAACACCTCAATCATCGTCTGAAAAGTCTGCAACATTAACGTTGCAGCCCGAAACGGGCCAGCACATGGAATATGCTGGCAAAGTAACACATAGAGAGTAATGGAATTGAACAGCTATACTATATGCATATTTGGCTGGTGGAAAGCTCTATGGTTACTGTTTTGCGTAAAGCCAATTTTTCCCTACTACAAAGGAATAAATTTATTTAACTATCACGGTGGTTGTTAAACATTGAGAATGGTTGATAGCATCCTCAACCCAATTAAAAGTGAACAATTAATAACCCAACAATATTAATTAGAAGTAACATGATGAGATTCACATGATATTCAAGTACTAGATACTCAAGATTGTCCATAACCGGGGACACAGCTAAACATGATTAGTTTATTACACTCTGCAGAGGTTTGCGCACTTTTCCCCACAAGACTCGATCGCCTCCGTTGGTTTTCTCGCACTACTGGTGTTTGAGAAACGGATGACCGAGACATAGTCTTTCAGAAGCGCTAGCACCTTACGATGGAGTAGACCGTACCACCTACATCCCCTACATCTGCTAGTCTACCCCAATAAGAGTCCGCACGACTTAGTCAACTATGCTAGAGCCCATAATGGCTTGTGGCTGCACACGTAAGTATTTAGCATGAAAGATCTTATGATCCCTTTGAGCCTGGGTGGCAGTCCAAAAATAAAACAGGCAAGTCCTGATAGACATCAGGTGCCTCAATCCACCCAGATGTGTGTTTAAGTTGCCACCTTAGATAAACCATTAAAATTATCAATCTCACATCTGTCATGGATATCACTCACCCAATCCACGTCTACTAGCATAGCATGGCATAATAAGCAAACGTAGAAGTAACTCCCAAAGGTTTCATGATAACAGGTAATAGGTACTACCTCATCTACTTCCCATCCCACAATTTAATTAGATCCTAATCATGCAATGTGTGAGGATGGATCTAATGCAATAAAACTGGGTTGTAGAAAAGGTATGATCAAAGTGTTACTTGCCTTGCTGATGATCCGCGAGTCCTAGAGATTCGAAGTAACAAGCGGCGCAATCCGGGTAATCTATCGCGGACAAACAACAAGCATACAATAAGTACTCATCTAATGCACAGGTAAAACTCGAACAAGAGATCGAACCAGAAAGTTCAACTTAAGAACTCCGGTTGCAAAGAAATAAAGAACCGAACAAAGAAACCGAAAACAAACGGCGGAAAACAACTCGGTTCTAGCAAGTTGAAACTAGGTCAAATTTTACCGTAGCAAAAACTTAGTTAAAGTTGATTAGTCGGAACGACGGTTTCGAAACGAAACTCCAGGCACTTGAATCACCTGATTCCGATAAACGAGCGAGAAGATAGACTAAAAAGAAGATCTGATCTGAGATCACGATCGCGGAATAAATCCGACGAAAAGAAAAAGAAGAACGGTTGAACGAACGGACGTTCGTTAACCTAGAAGAATCCGGTGATCACGTTCGTTAGGAAGAACGGTCCGGCGAACGGTCTCTAGGCAACTAAATCGGAAAAGAGAACGAATCGGATCTAGGGTTTCGAGAAAAGAAAACCGGACGAAAACCGATCTAGAAAATCGGAACGGTTTAGAGAAAAAAAGAATTGGAAAGATTAGAAGAAAACCGATCCGAGGAAAAGAATAGAGACGCGGCACGGTACCTCCGGCGAGGGGCTCCGGCGTCGGCGAGCAAAGGCGGCGGCGGCTAAGGGCGGCGGCGGCGCGGGTGACGCAGGGCGGCGGCGGCTCTAGGCGCGGCGCGGGGCAAGGGGCGGCGCGGCGCGGGTGAGGGCGCGGTGGTGCTTGGGGTTTTGATTTGATGATTTAGAGGGGGGTGTGGGAGTATTTATATTCGGGAGGGGGGTTTTACTTGGGGTAGGGGACAAGAATTAGACTAGGAATAGGAAAGAAAAGAGGGAAGGAAAGATCTAGAAAATAAACGAAGTAGGACTAAAGTCCTACTAGGACTCTAAAAGAAACGGCGGCGGCGGCTCCTGGCGCCTGAGGCGCGCGCGCGCGGCCTCCTGGCCTCCTGGCCGGCGGCTTGGTGGCTTGGGCCTTTGGCCCAAGGCGCTGGAAAGTTTTTTTTTAAATCGGTTCCGCGCTCGAAAAAAACAGAAAAACAAATCTACCGGACTCCAAAACTAATAAAGTAAATTTTTCCCGACTCCTAAAAATGAGTCGAACAAAATGAACTTTTCTCCGGGGCTAAAATGCAAATTTTTAAAACGCGCATTTTTTCCTATCCAAATAAAAGGCAAAAGAAACTCCGACAAAACCAATGATCCTTTCTTCAAAATTTGAGAAGACTCAAATATGAAAATAACGAAATCTCCAACTCTCTCCGAGGGTCCTTGAGTTGCGTGAAATTTCTAGGATCGACAAAAATGCAAGAAAATATGATATGCATGATGATCTATGTGTATAACATTCCAAATTGAAAATTTGGGATGTTACAGCAAGTCCCTCGAAGGTCAACCGATGCCTAGAACGACTACAAGACCGGAACGAAGTACCACGATGATCGTTGACATGTACCACTACACCACACCGAAACGTCAAGACCGTCCCGGATATTGCCAAGTACCACTTCGGTTTCGGAACGCGGCGAGTACCACTATTACCCTCGAGGACATTGGTTCCATCAAGTTCGACTACCATGTGTGTACAACTACCGCCGCCGTGATTTTTGACAAGACGTCGTGTGCCTCTATTTCTACTACCGTCCCGGTGATCACAGATGAACGATAGCACGACTACTTCCACTACGGCATGAGTACAACAACTACCTTTACGAACGTGGCGAGACCGTCTACTTCTGCTAAGAACTTGATCCGTTCTGAAAAGTCTCACCTCGAAGGTATAACCCCGAGACGACGCCTGTGAACGAATGAATGCATGTTGGATGAGATGCACCCTTTGTCTGCACCGTGTCTGTATTGTCACTCGTTTTCCATGCCACTAACCCGTGGGACACCCGGAATCCGGGAGCGCCCCACCATCTTTTGCACGCATCGCACACTTCTCCTTTGCATCGGTATCTTAATCGAGTTACCGGAACCGGAACGCTGCCGTGGCACTGTTTTCGTTATCGTTGTCGTGGCACCCCTTTTTCTTCCACCACGGTGACAAATGCTTTATAATGCTCTTGTCAACTTTTAATAAAAAATGCATAAACTTGTTCATGTCATCCGCATCATGATAACAACAATTAAAATGTTTAAATTGTTGTTGCAATAAATTACTAATGCATATGGGGATTTACCGGATTTGTTGTTTGTTATATCCGGCCCCATTTAAACTGTTTAAAGGGTATAGTTTTGTTATGCTTCACCTCTTGCCATGTTAACCAACATTTAATATTGTTGAGTACTTAAACGGGAGAGAACTAAATAATTGATGTGGTGCTTTGACAATATGCATCCCGATGCATATTGAGCTCCACTTAATTTGTAGGATTGCTTGTGCACTTTGCCATGCCATGCTTCATTAAACCGGACATGCATCATACTTGTTTGCGCATCGTGCCATGCTTATGTGATGTTTGTTTTTTATGTTGTTTGCTTCTTTCCGGTGTTGCTTCTTCAAGTTAGTTCCGTTAACGTTGCGTTTGTGAGGACCCGTTCGACTACGTCTGTTTGTCTTCTTCATGGACTCGTTCTTCTTCCTTGCAGGATTTCAGGCAAGATGACCATACCCTCGAAATCACTTCTATCTTTGCTTGCTAGTTGCTCGCTCTTTTGCTATGCCTATGTTGCGGTACCTACCACTTGCTTATCATGCCTCCCATATTGTTAAGCCAAGCCTCTAACCCACCTTGTCCTAGCAAACCGTTGTTTGGCTATGTTACCGCTTTGCTCAGCCCCTCTTATAGCGTTGTTAGTTGCAGGTGAAGATTGGAGCTTGTTCCATGTTTGGAACATGGTTATTTTTGTTGGGATATCACAATATCTCTTATTTAATTAATGCATCTATATACTTGGTAAAGGGTGGAAGGCTCGGCCTTATGCCTGGTGTTTTGTTCCACTCTTTCCGCCCTAGTTTCCGTCATATCGGTGTTATGTTTCCGGATTTTGCGTTCCTTACACGGTTGGGTTATAATGGGAACCCCTTGACAGTTCGCCTTGAATAAAACTCCTCCAGCAATGCCCAACATTGGTTTTACCATTCGCCACCTAGCCTTTTCTTTCCCTTGGGTTCCGCGGACTCAAGGGTCATCTTTATTAAACCCCCCGGGCCAGTGCTTCTCTGAGTGTTGGTCCAAACTAGAGCCCTGTGCAGCGCCCCCTCGGGGAAACTTGAGGTTTGGTTTTAGTTGTATGGAGCGCTCATCTGAGTGTGCCCTGAGAACAAGATATGTGCAGCTCCTATCGGGGTTTGTTGGCACATTCGGGCGGTGTTGCTGGACTTGTTTTACCGTTGTCGAGGATGTCTTGTAACCGGGATGCCGAGTCTGGTCGGATTGTCTTTGGAGAAGGAATATCCTTCGTTGACCGTGAGAGCTTGTGATGGGCTAAGTTGGGACACCCCTGCAGGGATTGATCTTTCGAAAGCCGTGCCCGCGGTTTTGAGCAGATGGGAATTTGTTAATGTTCGGTTGTAGAAAACCTGAAGTTGGTCTTAATTAAAATACATCGACCGCGTGTGTTACCGTGATGGTCTCTTCTCGGCGGGGTCCGGGAAGTGAACACGGTGTTGGAGTAATGCTTGACGTAGGTTGTTCTAGGATCACTTCTTGATCATAGTTGTTCGGCCATGCTTTTGCCTTCTCTTCTCGCTCTCATTTGCGTATGTTAGCCACCATATATGCTAGTCGCTTGTTTCAGCTCCACCTCATACCTTTTACCCTTCCTATAAGCTTAAATAGTCTTGATCGCGAGGGTGTGAGATTGCTGAGTCCCCGTGACTCACAGATACTTCCAAAACTAGTTTGCAGGTGCCGATGATATCGTGCAGGTGATGCAACCGAGCTCAAGGAGGAGCTCTATGAAGATCGTGTTCTTTATGTTGTTCCGTTTTCCCGTTGATCAGTAGTGGAGCCCAGTTGGGACGATCGAGGATCTATGTAGCATTTGGGGTAGTCTTCTTTTATTTCGGTTCCGTAGTCGGACCTTAATTGTTTTTGGATGATGTAATGCTTTATTCATGTATTGTGTGAAGTGGCGATTGTAAGCCAACTATGTATCTCTTTCCCTTATGTATTACATGGGTTGTGTGAAGATTACCTCACTTGCGACATTGCTTTCAATGTGGTTATGCCTCTAAGTCGTGCTTCGACACGTGGGAGATATAGCCGCATTGAGGGCGTTACAGCATAACAATTTGTATCGAGAAGAATAGATCTTTTACTAATAGGCATAGATCCCGTACAATCAGAGAATTATTGGATAACACTTTTTCCAATAATATTACCGTCCCCCACATGAAAAGTTTTTGCTTTGTAATTAGTAGAATTTTCAGCTTCATGATCCAAAGAACAAGATTCAAGTTTTTCCTCAAGATTTTCAATGATAACCTCCCCACTTTCATACATGGTGGCTACAAACCAATCTAGCAAACGAGCAAACCAAAAGTGAACAAATAACACGAATGGAAGAGGGGCGAAGAAAAGACAAATCGTTTTGAAAATCGTTTTAGAAGTGGGGGAGAAGAAAACGAGAGGCGAATGGCGAACAATCTAATGCAAGATATGAGAGTTTATGATGGGTACTTGGTATGTCTTGACTTGGCGTAGATCTCCTCGGCAACGGTGCCAGAAATTCTTCCTGCTACTTCCTCAGCTTTCGTTGGTTTTTTCCTTGAAGAGGAAAGGGTGATGCAGTAAAGTAGAGATAAGTATTTCCCTTGGTTTCAGAACCAAGGTACCGATCCAGTAGAAGACAACACACAAATCAGCTAATACATGCACAAACAATCAAACAACTTGCACCCAACGTGATAAAGGGGTTGTCAATCCCTTCACGACTACTTGCAAAAGTGAGATCTGATAGAGATAGATAAACGATAAAGTAAATATTTTTGGTATTTTTGGTTTATAGATCGGAAAGTAAAATATTGCAAAAACAGTAGATTGGAAACTTATATGAAGGAAAATAGACCCGGGGCCATAGGTTTCACTAGAGGCTTCTCTCAAGGTAGCAAATAATACGGTGGGTGAACAAATTACTGCCGAGCAATTGATAGAAAAGCGCAAACTTATGACGATATCTAACGCAATGATCATGAATATAGGCATCACATACGTGTCAAGTAGACCGAAACGATTCTGCATCTACTACTATTACTCCACACATCGACCGACTCATGCCTGCATCTAGAGTATTAAATTCATGAAGAACAGAGTAACGCATTATGTAAGATGACATGATGTAGAGGAATTAACTCAAGCAATATGATGAAAACCCCATCTTTTTATCCTCGATGGCAACAATACAATATGTGCCTTGCTGCCCCTACTGTCACTATGAAAGGACACCGCAAGATTGAACCCAAAGCTAAGCACTTCTCCCATTGCAAGAAAAACCAATCTAGTTGGCCAAACCAAACCAATAGTTCAAAGAGAATTACGAAGATATCAAATCATGCATAAAAGAAATATTCATAGATAAGCCGATCATAAACCCACAATTCATCGGATCTCGGCAAACACATCGCAAAAAAAGTATTACATCGAATAGATCTCCAAGAACATCGAGGAGAACATGGTTTGAGAATCAAAGAGAGAGAACAAACCATCTAGCTACTAGCTATGGACCCATAGGTCTGTGGTAAACTACTCACGCTTCATCGGAAGGGCAATAGAGTTGATGTAGAAGCCCTCCGTGATCGAATCCCCCTCCGGCAGGGTGCTGGAAAAAGTCCCTTGATGGGATCTCACGGGTATAGAAGGTTGCGGTAGTGGAAAAGTGTTTTCGTGGATTTCTCTGGTGGTTTGGGGATATTTGGGAATGTATAGGCGAAAGAATTAGGTCAGGAGGGTCACGGGGGCCCACAAGGGTGGGGGCGCGCCCTACCCCCCTAGGCGCGCCCTCCGTCCTTGTGGCCGCCTCGTGGCTCCTCCGACTTCATCTCCAAGTCTCCTGGTTGTCTTCTGGTCCAAGAAAAATCATCGCGAAGGTTTCATTCCATTTGGTATTCCTTTTCTACGAAAGTCAGAAACAAGGAAAAAACAGAAACTGGCACTGGGCTCTAGGTTAATAGATTAGTCCCAAAAATAATATAAAATAGCATATTAATGCATATAAAACATCTAAAACAGATAATATAATAGCATGGAACAATCAAAAATTATAGATACGTTGGAGACGTATCAGCCATTAGTGAAATCTATGGCCCCCGGGTCTATTCTTTATCATATTTGCTTTCCGATCTATTATTTCCCTCTTTTATTTTGCGATCTATTATTACAAAACCCCAAAAATACCTTG
This sequence comes from Triticum monococcum, assembly GCA_034509565.1. Classification (NCBI taxonomy): domain Eukaryota; kingdom Viridiplantae; phylum Streptophyta; class Magnoliopsida; order Poales; family Poaceae; genus Triticum; species Triticum monococcum. Next base: position 447,204,960 of record CM067845.1, read on the forward strand.
CTGAATTTTTTTGTTATTTATTTTATTTCAAGTTTCCGGGAGATCTATTTATCCAATCTACTACAAACCAATCTATATTTTACCCGGGAGGGATTGACAACCCCTCTTACGCATCGGGTTGCAAGTATTTGTTCTTTGTGTGCAGGTACCGTTTACATAGTGTTGCTTGGTTCTCGTACTAGTTCGATTACCTTGGTCTCATCACTGAGGGAAATACCTACCGTAGCTGTGTTGGATCATCCCTTCCTCTTCGGAGAAAATACTGACGCGAACACGAGCCATCACATGCTGACGAACTGCTACAGTGATCACGCTATGCTGCAACCGACGGAGTGGCAAGCTGCTTGGTGGTCTCGCTATGCTAGATCCCATAGAGCAGTGAGTTGCATCGGTGATCACGCCATGCTGAAACCGGCAAGGAGGTGACCTGCGGCAGTAGTCTTGTCATGTTGGAAACGGGAGTGTGGCAAGCTGCGAAGATGGTCGTGTGATACGTCTCTAACGTATCTATAATATTTTTTGATTGTTCCATGTTGTTATATTACGATTCTTGGATGTTTTACAATCATTTTATAGCAACTTTATATCATTTTTTGGGACTAACCTATTGACATAGTTCCTGATACGTCTCCAACGTATCTATAATTTTTTATTGTTCCATGCTACTCCCTCCATTCCTTTATCTAAGGTGTATTATTTTCAGTACAGTGACCAAGGCACATAATTATGCACTAGTTAGGACAAAATTACCCTTCTCTAATTTGTAGATTAGCTGCAAGTAAATCATTTAGGCTAGGAAAGAAAGAGAAACACACAATCGGGAGAGAGATAGTTTCCTTTTCTTTCTCTACAAGGAGAGATACATGCAGACAGTGGAGAGATACTTACCTTTTTCTAGAGGGACAAGATCGGAATTACGAGGAATTACAACAAATGCACCTTACATTGTGAATTTTTTATCAAAAAACAAATACACCTTATATAAAAGAACGGAGGGAGTATTATATTATCTCTCTTCGATGTTTTATATGCATTTATATGCTATTTTATATGATTTTTGGGACTAACCTATTAACCTAGAGCCCAGTGCCACTTTCTATTTTTCCTTGTTTTTGAGCTTCACGGAAAAGGAATACCAAACGGAGTCCAACTGAACTGAAACTTTATGACGATTGTTTTTGGGCCAAAAGAAGCCCATGGAGTACCGGAGGTGCACCAGAGGAGTCCCGAGGCCACCACAAGGGTGGAGGGCGCGCCCTCCGACCTTGTGGGCCCCTCCGAAAAGGACACGAGGCGTCCACGAGGGTGGAGGGCGCGCCCTACCCCCCTGGGCGCGCCCCCTGCCTCATGGGCACCGCATGTGCCCCCTCGGACTTTGATTTCTTGCACGATACTTCTTTTGGTCAGTAAAAATTCATTATATAATCTCCCAAGGTTTTGACCACTGTACCATGCAAATATCCTCTGTTTTTGTTTCGAGTTGTCTCTACTGCAGATCTAGATCAAGATGTCTTCTCAAGAGTCAGTTGGGGAGAGCCGAATATCTCACCCGACACCGTGGCCAAAGGCAAACAGCGATGCCGATCACTTTGGGTCATCAACTGAGGAAGAGATGGAGGCCGACTTGAAAAGGATAGATGCCATGGAGGAGGATCAAGAAGTTACCTCTCGTCTCTGAGCCAAATTCATGATGGAGGAACTTCAGAGCTCAGCAATTCCAAACTCGGTCATCCCTCCCAATGTTAGATTTCTTTCTTATGAAAATATGAAAAAGAGTGTTACTTGTTCTCTCGCAGCTATGCAACATCCATGGGTGCAAGGAGCTTTAGCCGTCACGGGTAAGCTCCATAAGGAAATAATGGATCTCAAGCAGCAAGTCAATAAGCTCAAGAAAGGGAATCATATCCTAAGGGGCATCATCGCCAAGAATATTACATCACCACCTCCGAAGAAAGAGACATAAAAACATGGGTATGGGCACTCCCCTTGGCAACTGCCAAGCTTGGGGGAGTGCCCCGGTATCGTATCACCATCACACTTCTATCTTTACCGTTTTCCTAGTTCGATCCTTTTGGTTATATCTTGATCTAGTAGAATAAAGTTTAGTATGATCTAGCTTTGAGTTTTAGTATTGATCCGTATCTATGTAATCGAGTCCATGAGCTATATATAATAAAGATTAGTTTTGAGTCAAGGGCTTGGTTATCTTGCTATGATCTTGAGAAAAAAGAGAAAGAATAAAAAGAAATAAAGAGATCATATTGATCTTATGGGGAGTAATGACTTCACATATAAAGAGTATGATGAATAAAAGTTGTTGAGAGTTGACAAACATAGTTTTGGTCATCATTGCAATTAGTAGGAAGTAATAAAGAAAGAGAGGTTTTCAAATATAAATATACTATCTTGGACATCTTTTATGATTGTGAGCACTCATTAAAATATGACATGATAAAAAGTTGATGTTTGTAGCAATCCGACCTCAGACGGTCAAGTCTCCGTGCTTAAGTGTCATCCCTGGGTCGGTATGCTGACACACACAATACTCAAGGATTTATAATAGAGGTAAATCACATGTATAAAGTAACGTAAATACTATTACCTCAATCCAAATAGCGGGAGTAGCAACAAGGTCGTGGATTCCCATCAACACCAACGGCAAAGTTGAGTGTAGAAATCGTAACCCTAATGTATCACTTACTCGTCGTAAGAATCCTGCAACATGAGACGTTGCAGCCACAAAGGGTCAGTACATTGAATGTACTGGCAAATTCACACCATAGGATAATGATGAATCATAACTATCACTACATGCATATTTGGCTGGTGGAAAGCTCTAAGTTTATTTTTGCATAAAGCCAATTTTTCCCTACAGCAAAGGAATAAATTTTATTTAACTACAAAGTTTGTTGAAAACATTGAGAGGGTTCCTCCAACTCAATCCCAATTAAAAGTTAACAACCCAACAAATTAATTAAGTAAGATGATGAGATCAACATGATAATCCAAGAACTAGATACTCAAGATGTCCATAACAGGGAACATGGCTAACGATGATTAGTTCGTACACTCTGAAGAGGTTTGCGCACTTTTCCCCACAAGACACGATCTCCTCCGTTGGATTTCTCGCACTACATGGTGTTTGAGAAACGGATAACTGAGACACAGCCTTTTAGAAGCATTAACTCTAACCCCGAGTAGACAGTACCAACCTACATCCCCTACATCTTCTAGCCTACCACTGGAAGAGGTCATGCAACATACTCAACTATGCTAGAGCCCATAATAGCTTGTGGGTGCACACGGAAGTTTCTAGCATGAATAATCTTATGATCCCTTTGAGCCTACGTGGCATTCCATCGGATGATCACACGGGTACTCTGGGATCCCCTTGGGCAAGCACTGGGTTCTCCAGGTGCCCGGCCAAACCACTAGGTGCTCCAGGGTGCCCCAACCAATCACCCAGATGTGTATTTAAGTAGCCACCTTAAGTTAAACCTTAGTTCACAATCACTCTCACATATTTCATGAATTATCTCAAAACCAAACCACGTCTACGAGCATAGCATAGCAGCAAGCGTAATGTAGAAGTAACTCCCAAGGTTTGAATGTAGGACAATAGGTTACTACCTCATCAACTACTTCCCAATACCCACATGTTATCAATCCTACTCATGCAATGTTTGAGGGTTGAAACTAATGCATAAAAACTGGGTAATGAAAAGTATGATCAAAGTGTGAACTTGCCTTGTACTGTTGATGAAGATGATTTGCACTCATAACTCCTGATAGTACTACTCGTCACACTCCGCTCAATCTATCGTAAGCAAACAATTGCACACATAAGCATTCATGGAAAAGAATCGAAGAAGAAAAAAATCTCAGAAAACTTCGAAAACAGGTAAATAACTCTTGCGAACAGAAAACACTTTCTAACAGTACCAAAATTAAGTGAATTTCACCTTATCAGAAAGTTTAGGTCAAGAGCTTCGATTAGCAAAAAGAATCAACTCAATCAGAGTTATAAAACTCGAGTTACAATCAAACAAAGTTTGAATATAAATTTGTTTGAATAAAAAATTTAAAACTTTCAAAAATATGTTTAAGTTGTTTTACTCGATAAAGGGGGTCATAACGAAGAAGTGGGCGTTTGTTTCGTTGGATTTGGACAAGTGAGTAAAAAAGTTGTGATCGTTTGAAAACCAGGGGCTAAACTATAATGAAAGTATTTGCAACTGGGTCCCTTGCCACGAAATAGAACCTATCGAATGAACGTCCACTACAAAAACCTAACCGATGAAACCGTTTGCTCCAGAGGCTAATCTAGCAAGCGTTCACTAATAAAAGGAAAGGTTTCAAAAAAATTGATCTAGTCCATTGGATCCAGATCTGACGGCGAGGGAGGGGTTGGGAGGTACCGCGGCGGTGGAGGTCGACGTCGCCGGAGAAGGAGGCCACGGCGGCTCGAGTGTCGAGGGGACAGCTGCTCCGGTGGTCCTCCGGCATGGCAGAGGGGTCAGGGAGAAGCGGCGCGATGAGGAGACTCCGAAGGTGGTGGTGGCGTCGGGCGTAGGCGGCGATGGAGCATGGTGCAACGGCGGCGAATCTCGTTGGAGCTCGGACTCCGGCGAGGTTCGTGCGAGGCTGCGGGAGGTGATGGCGGATGCGGTTTGAGGAAAAAGAGGCCGGGGCCCCCGAGTATTTATACAGGGTCTTTCTGGAGGAGGGGCCAGGCTCGGGAAGCGTCCGGGTTGGGCACGGCGTCGGCCGGCGAAGCGTGCTCGTGCGGGACTCCGGCGAGAGGTCGGTGACGAACCCGATAGGTGGGACCCACTTGTCGCCGGCAGATAGAGGCGGCGACCGATCGGGGCTGCGAGCGGGCAAGCGAGCGGGAGGCGGTTCGCGGGCGCTGCGCAGGGAGGCCGCTGCTGGGCTGGCGGGCCCTAGCCGCTGCTGGGCTGGGCCGGCTGGCCTGGCCTAGCGCGGTCGGTGGCCTTGCTCTCTTTTTTTAACAAAACCTTTTTTACAGACAAAATAAAAATACAACAGATAATAAAAAAACGATATATGGGCATATTATATATCAAAAAAATAGAAAAAGATTTTCTATAACTAGAACATTTTATAGCATCAAATAAAATCCACAAAAATTCAAATAAATCAAACAGTGCTACAGCTCTAATAAAATCCAATAAAAATCATTTTAAAATACCAAAATGATTTCAAATTTATTTCTCTCCAATTTTCTAATGTAGGGAATCATTTTACCCTAATTTCCATATATTTTATTTTTGGAGAAAAATAATTTGAATAAAACCCAAATAACTCCAAATTGAAAAATAATTTCCAAAAGGAGTTTAAATTTAATTCTTTTAAACTTCCAAATCATATTTCATATGTTTTGAAGAAGTCATTTTATCTTCTTAAAAATACCAAAATGATTTCAAATTTATTTCTCTCCAATTTTCTAATGTAGGGAATCATTTTACCCTAATTTCCATATATTTTATTTCTGGAGAAAAATAATTTGAATAAAACCCAAATAACTCCAAATTGAAAAATAATTTTCAAAAGGAGTTTAAATTTAATTCTTTTAAACTTCCAAATCATATTTCATATGTTTTGAAGAAGTCATTTTATCTTCTCTCATGAAAATCATTGAGCTGCTTAAAGTTTCTGAATTTGAAATATTTCCAAATGGAATTCAAATATTTTCAAAACCCCTTTTTCATTTAATTAAATGGAAGAAGTCATATCATCTACTCTCTAGGGTCTTGTATTTAAAAAGAGTTTGAATCCATGGAGATCAGAAAGCAAAGGTGAAAGTTTGGAAAGTCATTTCATTCCCTCTCATTTAACTTTCAAAAAGTTTCAAATTTCACTCACTTTCAGTCAATCAATCACACAACAAATAAACAATCAACCAAAACTATCTATTTAATATAACATTCCAAAATTTGGAATTTTGGGATGTTACAAACCTACCACCCTTAAAATGAATCTCGTCCTCGAGATTCGGAGAGGCTAGAAAGAAATAGGTTAGGTTTGGGGGTCTTATCAAAATCCATCGACCATCTCAGGGGGTCTGGGGTGCTACCACCCTTAGAAACATGGTTATGGTTCCATCAAAACTCGGGTCGTACATCCTTATTGTTGGCGGTGTCAGTCTTCTCAGATTCTCAGAAAAAAATCCTTCTCTGGCTCTTCCGGTAGTGGCATAACCCTTTTCCTCAATTCCTGAGTCCTTTCATCTTGGTAGGATTTCCTTCTGTGACTGAGTCTTCTTAGCTGATGGGTCTGACACCAATACTAAACAACTATCGATATCTCATGGTGGTCAACAATTTAGGGTTTCTCCTATAGAAAAACGGGTCTGGGCTTCATTCTCACCGTATGACCTATGGTTGGCAACAACTGCCTTGTACAAAGGAAAATTGTCATACCATTCTAAGGTTCAAACAAGGTTTTGATTGTCGTCTCTCTACTATGGGCAAGTCACTCAGATTTACCATCCCATACAGCAAGGCGAATAAAAAGAGTAAGTCGGTATGGTGATCAATCCATCTCGCACCCAAATCATTACCTTGTATATGGTTTAGCGAATCTCGTATTCCTAGCACTCGGTCATCCTCACAAGCATTGCAGAATTTTTCTTGTCCACGAACTGCACTCGAAAAAATCCATTGATTCTGCAAGCCAAACAAACATCTATCGTTTCTTCACAACTCTAAGGTTTTATGTTACTCCTATAAGATCGTCTATTGAAAAGGTCGTATCTTCTTCTAGGGTTTTTCCTTCACTAAGAGTGTGCTTGCTTCTTGGCAGGTCCTGGGGCCTGTGGGTTATGGCCCATCTCATCACTTGTAATCCTTGTACTCATCCTCGGGGGCAACTCATCATTCTTCCAACATCCAGCTTCCTAGCATTCTTAAGTCCATCCAATGGTACGGTCTCCCTTCCTTCTATTGGCACCAAACTAAGACGTGATTACTCAAACTCATCACGGAGTTACAATTGCTCCATATTACCAACATTATACCTCCTTTATATCCAATAGTACTTCATCCCTTAATATTCTTGGGGTATTCCACATATCGAGACAAAACTCATACTTATTTTGTTAGAAATCCACTCCGTGGCATATCATTCTCCTTTCCATGGGTCAAGTGTCCTCACAGGGTACTACCACCCTTGAAATGCACAAATTCTTCCATAGACCATATTTCTCATATCCTCGAAAATGGTCAAAATATTTCTCCATACAGTAACAGCTCATAAAATTCCAAATCAGTACCAACGAGGCTAACTTTATTGATTCCAAATTATTACAATCTCTGCATTTTCATTACATGCCTCAACTCAACACTTCAATATAAAAGAATTGTTCCCACTACTACTACTATATTCCTTTTGTTCAAAACTCAACTATTTAGCACAAGCCTCCTTCTCGTTGGGACAATCTCTGGCAAAGTGCCCTGCTTCATTACAACGAAAACATATTACTTCTGGCAAGTCTCAAGGTTTTCTTTTTGGGCAACCGCTGAAGTAGTGCCCTGACTCCTTGCACCTGAAACAAGTGATATGACTCATGTTCTTCCTGGAATCCAATCTATTTCTCTTCCTGGACTTTTCCATTCCAATCAAGGCTTCTATTTCCTGTGGGTCATACTCTACTTCGTCTGTCGGGAATTCTAATAGGTCCCCATTCAAACAATTCTGGGAGATGTGTACTTCTTCTCCACACGAATAACACAACTTGGTGCATGGTTTAATTGGGTCTGCTTTGGGTGTGTCCTCCACCTCTTCCTTCATCACTGGTTCTTCTAAAATTTCCATGAGGGCTCCTTTCATTGCCTCTTTCTTCTGCTGGATGGTTCTTTGTACCATGGGGTAAATGTGACACTGAGTAGGGTAGTGGGTAGTCCCTTCACACAAGAAACAAGTAATCTGCCTAGTTGAGCATTCTTTAGCTGGGTGACCTTCTTCACAATGAGGGCATTCACCCTTGTGTTCTTTTTGGGTGTATCCTATTTCTCCACAGAGCTTGCATGCACAAGGTTTCTTCGTATCACTTCCATAAGGCTTCAATTTCTGGGACACAAACCGAGACTTTGGCAAAGTCAACTTAAATTCTTTCCAAGTGGTTACTCCTTGCCATCCATTGATGGTTTGGTACATCCTCCACCAAGTAGCAGCACCCCTTTCAAAGAACTGAAGAGCATGCTGGGTCATATCCTTTCCGACTATAGGGTTATTCTTCATGTGATCCTCCATGTTATGAATCCATCGGTCTATTTCAATTGGCTTATAGGTCCAGGAAACATGAGTTCATCTCCATTCATCCTCTATTGGGTCCAGGGGTTTGGGGTGAGATAAGAGAGATAGAGAGGGATGCACACAATACGAACAATAGTTTTGAAAAGACGGATTTTATTTTGTGGCTGTCGGAAAAACAACAAACAAAAGACAGCTCACAAACGTCACATCTAACATAGGTATATAATAGGGGTTTGGTCTTCTAATGGTCAATGTCGCCAAACTCTTCAAGTCTTGTTCATGTCTCCGATGGCTTCTTCCGATCGTGCTTGTCCTTCTCAAGTTCTTTTGCCAGATCAACTCTATTGACGTGAAGTCTCATCATGACGCCCTTTAATATTTCTGGAGTTGCTTCCAAACTTTTGGGTTTTCAGCATCCTTGGCATGAACCATGTCCAACTATCCTTTAGTTCCTGATGAATCTTCGGTATCTCGAGGTTTTGCTCCTCCAGCTTGGCTACTTTCAGCTTCTGGGTCCTGAGTTCTTCACGAACTGCTTCCTTGTCAAATACGGCTTCCTAAAGGTCCATCCTAAACTTCTTGATGTAATACTCCAGATCCCGATGATACACCAGCTAAGGTTAAAACTTCGTCTTTTGCTGATAGGTGCTCCATTAGCCCTTTTGTCTTCCAATCCTTCCGAAGAGATGTATGCTTAACTCAGCACCTGACAATAGCATAAGCGGGCGATAACCTCATCGATAGCCGTGTTTATGCCCATTTCTTTGCCATGAGCTATCATTCCATAGTTGACATCTCCTGTCTTGGGGTTTTCTTGACGGCCAAAATCTTTAGTCTTGACGCTCCATGTTCCATTATTTCTCTAACACACCTTCATCTCAGGTATTGGCAACTTCAATAGTCTGACAAATTCCATAAGGCCGGATCATAGGAAAAAGTCTTCGTAGTGTTGTCTTTGGTTCAGGGTGAGGCTCTTCATCTAAAATATGTAAGCCAGGGGTTCTTCGGTAAAGAAATTCAGAAGGGCACGAAAATAACTTAAGTGGATCCTATTCAGAGCCTTCCAAGTCACTTCACTCTGGGAATTCTTCAGAGCCTTCAAATCCTCCTAGTCTTCGGAGTCTTCAACCATTATAGTTTCCATTATTATAATGCATGGTAAAATCCTCTTCATTCCGAAGTGGTCTTAGTTGTCCGATATCTTGTACTTCTTGGAGTGATCTCATCAGTCGAATCTTCATGTGATCAAAAGGGGAAAGGGATATAGTCTAACTAAAAGGGAAATTTTGATAAAGCTCAGAAAAGAAGAGAGGTAAAAGATCCTTTTTGAAAATAAAGTTGTAGAGAAAATATTAATAGGAAGTAATAAAGAAAGAGAGGTTTTCACATATAAATATACTATCTTGGACATCTTTTATGATTGTGAGCACTCATTAAAATATGACATGATAAAAAGTTGATGTTGGACAAGGAAGACAACGTAATGGGTTATGTCTTCTTATATCTGAAATAAATTATATTGTCATGGATCATCCAACATGTTGAGCTTGCCTTTCCCCCTCATGCCAGCCAAATTCTTTGCACGAAGTAGAGATACTACTTGTGCTTCCAAATATCCTTAAACCAGTTTTGCCATGAGAGTCCACCATATCTACCTATGGATTGAGTAAGATCCTTCAAGTAAGTTGTCATTGTTGCAAGCAATAAAAATTGCTCTCTAAATATGTATGATATATTAGTGTGGAGAAAATAAGCTTTATATGATCTTGTGGTATGGAAGAAATAAAAGCGATGGACTGCATAATAAAGGTCCCAATCACAAGTGGCAATATAAAGTGACGTTCTTTTGCATTAAGATTTTGTGCATCCAACCATAAAAGCACATGACAACCTCTGCTTCCCTCTACGAAGGGCCTATCTTTTATTTTTGTCCTATACCTTATACAAGAGTCATGGTAATCTTCACCTTTCCTTTTTACATTTTATCCTTTGGCAAGCACTATGTGTTGGAAAGATCCTGATATATATAGCTAATTGGATGAGGGTTTTCATAAACTATTATTGTTGACATTACCCTTGAGGTAAAAGGTTGGGAGGCGAAACTATAAGCCCCTATCTTTCTCTGTGTTCGATTAAAACTTCATACCCATAAGTATTGCATGAGTGTTAGCAATTGCGAAAGACTAAATGATAGTTGAGTATGTGGACTTGCTGAAAAGCTCTTATATTGACTCTTTCTGATGTTATGATAAATTGCAATTGCTTCAATGACTCAGATTATAGTTTGCTAGCTTTCAATGAAGTTTCTGATTCATACTTTACATTGTGAATGGATTGTTACTTTAGCATAAGAAATCATATGACTATATATATATATATATGTTGTTGTTCTAAGAATGATCATGATGCCCTCATGTCTGTATTTTATCTTATCGACACCTTTATCTCTAAACATGTGAACATATTTTTCGATATCAGCTTCCGCTTGAGGACAAGCGAGGTCTAAGCTTGGGGGAGTTGATACGTCCATTTTGCATCATGCTTTTATAACAATATTTATTTTATTATGGGCTGTTATTACACATTATGTCACAATACTTATGCATTTTCTCTCTTATTTTACAAGGTTTACATGAAGAGGGAGAATGTCGGCAGCTGGAATTCTGGGCTGGAAAAGGAGCACATATTAGAGACCTATTCTACACAACTCCAAAAGTCCTGAAACTCCACGAAAGTCAGTTTTGGAATATATTAAAAATATTGGACGAAGAAAGCACCAGAGGGGAGCCAACCACTGTCCACGAGGGTGGGGGGCGCGCCCTACCCCCTGGGCGCGCCCCCTGCCTTGTGGGCCACTTGGCAGGCCCCCGATGCCCATATTTTGGTATAAGGTTTCTTTTGCCCTGGAAAAAAATAAGGAGGAAGCTTTCGGGATGAAGCGCCGCCGTCTTGAGGCGGAACCAATCTAGGGCTCCGGCGGAGCTGTTCTGTCGGGGAAACATCCCTCCGGGAGGGGGAAATCGTCACCATCATCATCACCTTCGATCCTCTCATCGGGAGGGGGTCAATCTCCATCAACATCTTCACCAGCACCATCTCCTCTCAAACCCTAGTTCATTTCTTGTATCTGATCTTTGTCTCAAAACCTCAGATTGGTACCTGTGGGTTGCTAGTTGGTTTATTCGGTGGAAGATTATATGTTCAGATCCTTTATGCATATTAATACCCCTCTAATTATGAACATGAATATGATTTGTGAGTAGTTACGTTTGTTCCTGGGGACATGGGAGAAGTCTTGCTATAATTAGTCATGTGAATTTGGTATTCATTCGATATTTTGATGAGATGTATGTTGTCTTTCCTCTAGTGGTGTCATGTGAACGTCGACTACATGACACTTCACCATTGTTTGGGCCTAGGGGAAGGCATTGGGAAGTAATAAGTAGATGATGGGTTGCTAGAGTGACAGAAGCTTAAACCCTAGTTTAAGCGTTGCTTCTTAAGGGGCTGATTTGGATCCATATGTTTCATGCTATGGTTAGGTTTACCTTAATTCTTCTTTCGTAGTTGCGGATGCTTGCGAGAGGGGTTAATCATAAGTGGGATGCTTGTCCAAGTAAGGGCAGTACCCAAGCACCGGTCCACCCACATATCAAATTATCAAAGTAACAAACGCGAATCATATGAGCATGATGAAAAGTAGCTTCACGATAATTCCCATGTGTCCTCGGGAGCGCTTTCCTTTCTATAAGAGTTTGTCCAGCCTTGTCCTTTGCTACAAAAAGGATTGGGCCACCTTGCTGCACCTTGTTTACTTTTATTACTTGTTACCCGTTACGAATTACCTTATCACAAAACTATCTGTTACCGATAATTTCAGTGCTTGCAGACAATACCTTACTGAAAACGGCTTGTCATTTCCTTTTGCTCCTCGTTGGGTTCGACACTCTTACTTATCAAAAGGATTACGATAGATCCCCTATACTTTTGGGTCATCAATCTTATGATGCTTCTCCCCCTCTACCCTCTTCTAATGTATTGAGTTTTCCCTTTGGAGTTATCTTATCGGATTGAGTCTTTAAGGATTTGAGAACACTTGATGTATGTCTTGCATGTGTTTATCTATGGTGAGAATGGGATATTCACGTGATCTACTTGATGTATGTTTTGGTGATCAACTTGCGGGTTCTGTGACCTTGTGAACTTATGCATAGGGGTTGGCACACATTTTTGTCTTGACTCTCCGGTAGAAACTTTGGGGCACTCTTTGAAGTTCTTTGTGTTGGTTTGAATAGATGAATCTGAGATTGTGTCATGCATATCGTATAATCAAACCCGCGGATACTTGTGGTGACATTGGAGTATCTAGGTGACAGTAGGGTTTTGGTTGATGTGTGTCTTAAGGTGTTATTTTAGTACGAACTCTAGGGCTGTTTATGACACTTATAGGAATAGCCCAATAGATCGATCAGAAAGAATAACTTTGAGGTGTTTCGTACCCTACAATAATCTCTTCGTTTGTTCTCTGCTATTAGTGACTTTGGAGTGACTCTTTGTTGGTGAGGGATTGTTATATGATCTAATTATGTTATCATTGTTGAGAGAACTTGCACTAGTGAAAGTATGAACCCTAGGCCTTGTTTCTAAGCATTGCAATACCGTTTTCACTCACTTTTGTCTTTAGTTACCTTGCTGTTTTTACATTTTCATATTAAAAAAACCAATATCTACCATCCATATTGCACTTGTATCACCATCTCTTCGCCGAACTAGTGCACCTATACAATTTACCGTTGTATTGGGTGTGTTGAGGACACAAGAGATTCTTTATTATTTGATTGCGGGGTTGTTTGAGAGAGACCATCTTCATCCTACACCTCCCACAGATTGATAAACCCTAGGTCATCCACTTGAGGGAAATTTATTGTTGTCCTACAAAACTCTGCACTTGGAGGCCCAACAACGTCTACAAGGATAAAGTTGTATAGTAGACATCAGTGCCCAGTGCCAGTTGCTATTTTTTTTTGCTTGTTTTTTACTTCGCAGAAAATCAATACCAAACGGAGTCCAAATGTAGCGAAACTTTTTGGAGATTTTTTCAGGACCAGAAGACACCTGTTGGGCCAAAGAAGTACCAGAGGGGGGCTCCGAGAGGAGCACAAGCCACCAGGGCGCGCCCGGGGGCCCAGCCACGCCCAGGTGGTTGTGCCCACCTCGTTGGCCTCCCGCACCGCCTCTTTACTCTATAAATACCCCAATATTCTAGAAACCCTAGGGGAGTCAACGAAAATTAATTCGAGCCGCCACAAGTTCCAGAAACCACAAATCCAATCTAGGCACCATCACGGAGGGGTTCATCATCCTCATTGGTGCCTCTCCGATGATGCGTCAGTAATTCATTGTAGACCTATGGGTCCGTAGTTAGTATCTAGATGGCTTCCTCTCTCTCTCTTTTAATTCTCAATACAATGGTCTCTTGGAGATCTATTTGATGTAACTCTTTTTGCGGTGTGTTTGTTGGCATCCGATGAACCTTGAGTTTATGATCAAATTATGTTTTATCCATGAAAGTCATTTGAATCCTTTTGATCTCTTATATGCATGATTACTTATAGCCTCATATTTCTTCTTCGAATCTTTGGTTTAGTTAGGGCGACTAGAACGATTTTTCTTGCCACGGGAAGAGGTGCTTTGTGATGGGTTCGATCTTACAGTGCTTGATCCCAGTGACAGAAGGAAAACCGACACATATGTATCGTTGCTATTAAGGATAACAAGATGTGGTCTATTTCTACATAAATAGATATTGTTTACATCATGTCATGGTTCTTATTGCATTACTCCGTTTCTTCATGAACTTAATGTTGGAAATATGCCCTAGAGGCAATAATAAATTGATTATTATTATATTTCCTTGTTCATGATAATCGTTTATTATCCATGCTAGAATTGTATTGATAGGAAACTCAGATACATGTGTGGATACATAGACAACACCATGTCCCTAGTAAGCCTCTAGTTGACTAGCTCGTTGATCAATAGATGGTTACGGTTTCCTGACCATGGACATTGGATGTCGTTGATAACGGGATCACATCATTAGGAGAATGATGTGATGGACAAGACCCAATCCTAAGCCTAGCACAAAGATCGTGTAGTTCGTTCGCTAAAGCTTTTCTCATGTCAAGTATCATTTCCTTAGACCATGAGATTGTGCAACTCCCGGATACCGTAGGAATACTTTGGGTGTGCCAAACGTCACAACGTAACTGGGTGACTATAAAGGTACACTACAGGTATCTCCGAAAGTGTCTGTTGGGTTGGCACGAATCGAGACTGGGATTTGTCACTCTGTGTGACGGAGAGGTATCTCTGGGCCCACTCGGTAGGACATCATCATAATGTGCACAATGTGATCAAGGAGTTGATCACGGGATGATGTGTTACGGAACGAGTAAAGAGACTTGCCGGTAACGGGATTGAACAAGGTATCGGGATACCGACGATCGAATCTCGGGTAAGTATCGTACCGATAGACAAAGGGAATTGTATATGGGATTGATTGAATCCTCGACATCGTGGTTCATCCGATGAGATCATCGTGGAACATGTGGGAGCCAACATGGGTATCCAGATCCCGCTGTTGTTTATTGACCGGAGAACGTCTCGGTCATGTCTGCATGTCTCCCGAACCCGTAGGGTCTACACACTTAAGGTTCAATGACGCTAGGGTTATAAAGGAAGTTTGTATGTGGTTACCGAATGTTGTTCAGAGTCCCAGATGAGATCCCGGACGTCACGAGGAGTTCTGGAATGGTCCGGAGGTAAAGATTTATATATGGAAAGTCCTGTTTTGGTCACCGGAAAAGTTTCGGCTTTTATCAGTAACGTACCGGGACCACCGGGAGGGTTCCGGGGGTCCACCAAGTGGGGCCACCAGCCCCGGAGGCTTGCATGGGCCAAGAGTGGTAAGGGACCAGCCCTTGAGTGGGATGGTGCGCCTCCCACAAGGCCCAAGGCGCAGCAAAGGAGGAGAAGGGGAAACCCTAGGCTTAGATGGGCCCTAAGGCCCACCCTAGGGGGCGCCCCCCTCTCCCCTCTTGGCCGCCCCCCCTCAAACCCATCTAGGGCTGCCGCCCCCCTAGGGGTGGGAACCCTAGAGGGGGCGCACCCTCCTCCCCTTCCCCTATATATATGAGGCCTAGGGGATGCCCAATAGACACGAGTTCCTCTCCTCTAGTTGGCGCAGCCCTACCTCTCTTTCTCCTCGTCTCTTACGGTGCTTGGCGAAGCCCTGCTGGAGTACCACGCTCCTCCACCACCACCACGCCGTCGTGCTGCTGCTGGATGGAGTCTTTCTCAACCTCTCCCTCTCTCCTTGCTGGATCAAGGCATGGGAGACGTCACCGGGCTGTACGTGTGTTGAACACGGAGGTGCCGTCCGTTCGGCACTAGGATCATCGGTGATTTGAATCACGACGAGTACGACTCCATCAACCCCGTTCACTTGAACGCTTCCGCTTAGCGATCTACAAGGGTATGTAGATGCACTCTCCTTCCCCTCGTTGCTGGTCTCTCCATAGATAGATCTTGGTGACACGTAGGAAAATTTTGAATTTCTGCTACGTTTCCCAACACTTAATACACTAGATGCCTGCTGGATAGCGGTCGATGTGTGGAGTAATAGTAGTAGATGCAGTCAGGAATCGGTCTACTAATCTTGGACGTGATGCCTATATAATGATCATTGCCTGGATATCGTTATGATTATTTGAAGTTCTATCAATTGCCCAACAGTAATTTGTTACCCACCGTATGCTATTTTTATCGAGAGAAGGCACTAGTGAAATCTACGACCCCCGGGTCTCTTCTTTATTATATTTGCCTTCGCGATCAATTTTTATTTGTTTTTATTTTCAGATCTATTAATCCAAAAATACCTTGCTGCAATTTATTATTATTTATTTTATCTCACATTCACGCCAGATCTATTTATCGAATCTACTACAATTTTACCTATCTTTTTAACTGTGAGGGATTGACAACCTCTCTCTTACGTCGAGTTGCAAGTATTTGTTGTTTGTGTGGAGGAACTGTTTACGTGGTGTTGCATGGTTCGTCTACTGGTTCGATAATCTTAATCTCATCACTGAGAGAAATACCTACCGTAGCTATACTGCATCACCCCTTCCTCTTTGGGAAAATACTGTCGTAGTTCAGGCTACAACCGCCATGGTGCCCAGCTGAAACCGGCATGGCCGCGAGCCGCGACGGTGATCGCGCCATGCTGTAACCGGCAGAGCAACAAGCTGCTATAGTTGTCTTGCCATGCTGGAACCGGCTGGGCGACGAGCTGTGAGGGTGACCGTGCCGCATGCTGGAACCGTTAGAGAGGCGAGCTGTGATGGTGGCATGCGTTAGCTTCGGCAATAACCCCGTGTGTCAGCAACGGTCGGGTGCTATGACGGCGATAACCCCGTGTGACCGCAACGGCCAGGTGCGACGACGGTGTCTGCGTGCCGCAGCGAGTGGTGACCATGGGGTTGCGTCGCCTACTGCAATGGAGAACCGACTCGATGTTGCGATGCGACATGCGACGACCACAATATGTGACCACGCGAGCCTACCGACGCTGCTGCAATGACGGCCGACGGTTGTTGAGCGCGTGTGGGGTGGTGCTGCATGTGGGACAGGACAAGGCGCGGGCTAGTGTAATAGTCGTCATCGTGGCTCATGTTAGACCAACGGAAGCGTGCAAGTTTTTGTGCGTCCGTCGTGGATGGGGTGAGGACATGTGGGGAAGGAGATAGAACAGAACACACACAAGAAGAATGGACATGTTGTTACGGGATCATGAAGAAGGACGACGAGTTGCGTATGAACCAGGCGGTTAGTTGCATGCAAATCAGACGGATCAAGAGGGGACCGATTGGGGCGTTCTGCCGGTCGATCGGCGCCTAGTATTTCCCTTTCACAAATTAAATTTTTCTCTCCACGTTTGAGTTTTGGGATGGGCAAAAGATGCCTCATATTTATGAAACTAGTGTTGCCTCCGTCCAAAATTAGTTGTCACAGAAATAAAAGTTATATCCATTTTCATGACACGTAATTTAAGACGGATGCAGTATTAGGTAATCGTGTGCAATGGACTTTAGTATTAGATACTATCTTAATCATACATTAATGTTAGATACTCTCTCGATTTCTAAATATAATTTTTTTAAATATTTTAATACAAAATACATACAAATGTATATAGACATATTTTAGAGTGTAGATTCACTCATTTTACTTCGTATATAACTTATATTGAAATCTCTAAAAAAAGATACGCTGACATAAGTACTAGTATTAGGTAATATATTAGTTGCACATTAATATTAGATACAGGAAATAATTTACATTGATCGCTGTGGCATGAACGTTAGTATTAGGTAATGTATAATTGTACATTAATACTTATTAGATACAGAAAATAATTTATTAATTGCGCTGGCATGAATATTGGATATGCTACTAACTGAGGAAGGACCGTGTGAGGTGGTCTCAAGTCAGTGAGTGGGTGGTAGACAGTCCGACCCGCTCGGGTCGGTGTCGTGTTCGGCTCTGCGGAGTGGAGCCGAAAGGAAAGCCGTAGCTGTGGAGTGCTGGACACCACCAAAAGCGGCGGCGTTCGTCAAAACACAGGCGTTCCACACATTTCCCAGAGGAGAAACCTCGGACCGCGTCACCGCGGGGTCCCCTGACCCTCACGTGAGAAATGTCGACGCCGCGCGGGCGCCGCCCTCCCAGGCCGCGTCGGGCGACCGAGGTCGTCGCCGTGGCGGAGGCGGACGCCCTGATCTCGCTGCCGACGGGCGTCCTCGACGACATCCTCGACCGCGTCGGCCTCCTGGACGCCGTCCGCACGTCGGCGCTCTCCCGCGCCTGGCGACGCCGGTGGGAGGACCTCCCGTCCATCGACTTCTACTTCCCCCGCCCCGACGAGGCCAAGCACCTGAGGTCCGTCGACAGCGTGCTCCTCCGCTGCCCCGGCCGCGTCCGGCGCCTCTGGGCGCACCTCGACGAGCCCTCCGAGGCGCGCATCCACGACTGGCTCCTCGTCCTCTCCCGCCGGGGCGTCGACACCCTCAACCTCAGGCCCATCTCCTTCGACGCCGTCCTCGCGCTCCCCGCCTCCGTCTTCGCCTGCCGCCGGCTCACCAACCTCCGCCTCCACGCCTGCGCCATCCCGCCCCTGCCCGCGGGCTTCGAGGGGTTCCCGGAGCTGAGGAAACTTGCTCTCACCTGCGTCCGGTTCCGGGAGAACGGGGAGTACCAACTGGAGGAGATCATCGCCACGTCGCCCTCGCTTGAGAAGCTGGTGTTCTGGGAGGTGAAAATCGTGGGCGACTTCAAGGAGTGGGTGATTCAGGGGCCCAATATCCAGGAGATACAGATCAGTTCGTCCAAAGATTTGGGCTGGATCCTTGGGGAGCTTCCGTCCCTGCACTCTGCCAACATTGATATACTGGACTATTTAGGGGGCCGCGATTTCGCCAAATTCCTCGCCGGCTTTTCGAACATTACGAGGCTTGTGATTTGTACTCGTCATTCACCGGTACGTGCATATTCTCTCAGTTTAGTCTGTCTTACTACCTCCGTCGTAGTGTCAAAAACGCTCTTATATTATGCGATGGGGAAGTAATAAATAGTTATGCTTACTTCAGAGCGAATAAGCAAAGGTAAAAAGGTGCTAGGCGTTGGTTGTGTATTTTGCCACCGTCTTGGGCTTTTCTGACTAAACACGCATGATTAAGTGCGCTATGCACAGCGCTAGACGTTTTGCTATCCCTAGAGCCTAGGTGCGCTTAAGCATGCTATCGCCTAGAGCCTAGGTGCGCCTAAGCACACACCTAGGCACGCCTTTTTAAATTTTCCTTGCATACTCTATATCATTAGGAACTCAGCCATGTAAAGGTTCTTTTTATTTTTGGTGTGCCTGATCTTCCTTGTATATCCTCTCGGCAGACTTTGCCAATCTCATAAGTTTGTTAATGCAAGATATTGTGAAAGTGATGTGGTTGTTGTCAAGTATTTGTCTGCTGGGGACAATCATGGTTCATCCTAACTTAATGCGAACCACCTTGCTTGCAACATAAATTCAAAATTGCTTCCTACTCCCTCCGTAAACAAATATAAGACGTTTTAGTTCACTAATATTTGTTTACAGAGGAAGTAGTTGTTATGTTGCTTGTTAGTCACAAAGTTGTATATATTTAATAATCCAGTCGTGATCCTAGAAATATTTGTGTTTGAAACGTATTGCAATTTTTTCGTTGTACTTGTACAGACCTGTTTAATATGTATTTACAGATAAATTTTTAGCCTTTTGCCGCCCGCCACTACTGATATTCCAAGTTTGTGTACAAGAGCTAATGTATTATTTCTCATTTATCTTTACTACTTGAGCTGTCCTTTTTGTTTTGGGTGTTGAGACTTGAGAGCCTTTCAAAATTGTAACATCCCAGTCTCCTACACTTCTATAATTTTCTGAAACTGAGTTCATGCCTTTGTGAGTTGTGGATGCATGTGGCCCAAAGTTGTCTTATAGCTCTAGCAATAGAATGGCTTTGCTTACATGAGTAAAGAATGCAAAATGTTGCTCAACGATTCTAGATTTACATGGAGTTTCAAACTTCTGACATTATGTCTTTTATCTTTTTCAGTTAAATGGGGCTATAATACTAGAGAGGCTTCAATGCAAATTTGGCAACTTAAAGAGCTTGACACTATATACACAATTTTGTGAGCTTCCCTCCATTCTATCAACCTATTGCTTACTAAGGAATGCCCCAAACCTTGAAAGACTCAAAATACTGGTAATGTTGAATGCTATGTTACAGGTCATCTATATTTATATTATGTGAAGGCCATCATTACTACTTTCAGTGAATGACTTCTACTTGTTTTCATGAAGATCGACAATAGTGCCGAGCAGAAATTTGAGGCACATGAAGAGTTTCAAAATTCACAGTGGACCGGTGGCATGTGTGCCAACCTTCAGTTCATGCAGATGACTGGTATTCATTGGCTTCCAAATGAGATGACTTTTATAGAGCTTATTCTCTCTAAAGCAAGGCTTTTTCGCACATTATTTATTACTCATGGTGAGAATTGCTCAATGTCAAATGAGGATGCAATGAACAAGATACTAAGTTACAGAAGAGCTTCAACTTGTGCCGAGATTCTGTTTAAAGGTAAACACTCTTCAGTCTTATCCTATTTTACTTTTTAACCTAATTCATTCTTCCTGAAGGTCCTGGTGTGTTTCACATCAGATTTCATTTTTCTTTTATCTTTTGAGTTAGTCTAACTTACAGTGCCATGTTCTGATGAGGCTTTGCATTGACTGGACTGTTATATAGGTTAAATTAAATTTGAGTGCTCCACTCCCATTCCAGTTCATTTTTCTTTACCTGTTCAAGGCTTCAATATGCAACTTTGACCATTATTTTCTTAAAATTCTAAAACAGTACCCATACACCTTTTGAAGTCAGTCTTGGTTAACAATCTGACACTGTTATTTTTATTGGATTAATCTTGAGAAGTTTTACAACACGCATACCATATAATTCGTTATACCAACAGGAATGGTGTCAGTACATAGAAGTTGGCAGGAAGACAACGTATCACATGTGTCTACACAACCGCACATTTGTCGATGCTTGTGTGTCATCTCCTTATACAGTCTTAACCCGATTTCTCGCTTTATGCGTAAACACTAAACAGTGTGTTCCTCTTGCAGGGAAAGCCAGTGTCACATTTTTTCGCAGCTGAAGCCTGCGTGTATGTGGAGCTGTCTCACCGGAATGCGTCCAGAAAATCGCTTTCCCAAAGCACTGGCATAGTTCTGTGTCCTGAAAGAAACTTGCTTGTCACTGGCGCAAAAATTGTGATATACTCCGTACTTCAGTGCAGTAGCTTGTCTTATCTGCTTCTTTTGTTTTGTTTTTCCGAACTGAGCTTGTCTTCTTGGTACTTCTGCTGTTGCGGGTTAACTCTTTCATGAGATTCAACTTGGTCTTAAAACCTGGACCGGCTTAACCAGCGAACGTTCGTTGTGGAGCATGGCAAATGCGAATGATTTGCATGGCAATATGTGTTGTCTGCGGATGGCAATTTTCTTTCGCGAGGATGGCAAATCCGCCCACTTCAGTTTTTGCCAAAATACTTCCTGAAGAAATCTGCCATCCTTGCGACGGCATAATTTGTCATAAAAATGTTTGTTTTGTCATGGTACAATAATATTATTGTAAAACTTTGCTTGACTCCACTTACCCTGTTGCTAGACTGTTCGCATAAAAAATGAGGTGGCCACTGACTGGTAAGCAGTATGGCAACTATGCTTAGGAAAACCTATCTACAGCCGCATGCGTCCGCGGACGTACCTGGTTGGTGCCCGGGCGCTTTCATCCTAACCGCAGCCCTCATTTTCAGCTCTCATTTTCTCTCTTCTTATGCGACATTTCATCGAACACCTTCTGTGCATACATATCAGGGAGTCGTGGGTGCTGCAGTGGAAGCGAGGGCAGTGAGCCTGCGGCTGCGGCGGCTGCTGCTGCGCACTCACACGACGGTCAGCAGCCCAGCTTGCGCGCATGCGACTGCTGCTGTGCACGCACGCGGCTGCCAGCACACATGCATGCGGCTGCGGCGGTGACTGCGGTGGCCAGCGCGCGAGCTCCGGGCACGCGGCACATCATGCACGCCCACGGCTCCGGCTGCGCACGCCTGCCCGCGGCTGCGTCAAGCGCGCCCGGCGGCCCACACGCAGCCAGCGCGGCCGCAGGCCGCCAGCACGCCCGCTCAGCTGCGGCTGCGGCCAGCACCACCGCGACGCCCGTGGTTGCGGCGGCCGGCCAGCATGCCCGCGAGGCCATGGCTAGCACGCCGCGACGGCCCGTGCGGCTGCGGCGGCCGGTCAGCACGCGACGGCCACGCGGCTGCGCGCGGGGTGGCCGACCACAGCGTTGGATCTTTTTGTTCGCGAGGGAGGAACACGTCACCCCCGTTTGCTCGCTCGCCCCCAGGATTTTTTTTAAAACTAAGATGATTTTTGTAGCAAATTCGAAAACTATACACCTAATGCAGAAAAATTAAAAGTATCACCCTGTCGACCTCATGTTGGCCGAAGAGACACTTTTCGGCCAACTGTTGGCCGAAAAGTCCTTTTTGGCCAACGGTTAGCCGAAAAGTCCTTTTTGGCCAATTTCGGCCAACAGTTGGCCAAAGAGTCCCTCTTCGGTCAACACCTGCTCTACTGTTTTAGAAAATTCATATCAATTAGGATTTTTAGTATTTTAATTTAATTCTTTTTACATTAGATTAGAAATTTTATGAAGTTTCTATACATATCAAGTTTGACTAAATTTGAAAGTTTGAATTTGAATTTTCATGAATTTGCTCAAATCACTAGATTGCCTATAATTTGAGCTAGGAGTATTTTTTCAGATGATTTTTTTTGCTACTGGTTCTTTGTGACTTTGTTTATCAGTAGTAATTAATTGGTGAATTTTATAATTATTTAAAATTAGGTTTTTATGAAAACTGTTATGTTTTAGTGTTTTATAGGTTTTATGCCATTTCTTTTAATTTTAATTGCTTTAAATTGTTTTTTTAGTTTTTTTGACATATTCTTTTCGTTTCTGTTTAGTTATCAGTAGCTATTTTATTTGTAATATTTTTTGTATTTTATTTCTTTTATCCTACTAGAAAACTTGTTTTGAGCTTCATAGGAGTTTATATTTGAAAGTTCCTTATAAATCCTGTACAACCATTGTCGTTTTATACATGAAAAAAATACTTTTCCGCAATGTTTTTCCCTTCATTTTCTTTCCCGCCATCTTCTTTGCCGCCATTTTCTTTCCCGCCATTCTCTCCCGCCACACTAAGGAGTGCTGCATCGACGGAGGATGACTATGATGTCTTCATGTGGAGTGTGAAACACTGTGTGAGAGAAGTCATAAGTGTGAAACACTCTCCGATGATGATAACGAAGCTGCAAACACCTATGAATTCTCTCGGAGAGAGTTTCACACTCTACCAACAGCACCGACGCAGGAGACACAGACCGCGTCAGACGATGTTATCTACGGTCGTGGACAACATGAGGCTCATTTTATAAGTTGAGAAGTGAAGATGGCGGGAAAGAAGATGGCGGGAGAGAATGGCGGGAAAGAAAATAGCATGAAAGCGGGAGAGAATGGCGGGAGAAATGGAAGGAGAGAATGGCGGCAAATAAAATGACGGGAAAGAAAATGGCAGGAGAAAATGGAGGCAAAGAATTGTTTTTGTGAAATTAAAATTAAAAGAAATAGCACAAAACCTATAAAACACTAAAACAGGACTGTTTTCATGAAACCCTAATTTTAAATAATCCTAAAATTCACCAATTAATTACTACTGATAAACAAAGTCACATAGAACCAGTAGCAAAAAAGAACCATCTAAAAAGAATACTCCTAGCTCAAATTATACGCAATCTAGTGATTTGAGAAAATTCATAAAAATTCAAATTCAAACTTTCAAATCTAGTCAAACTTGATATCTACAGAAACTTTATAAAAATTTCTAATCTAATGCAAAAAGAATCAAATTAAAATACTAAAAATACTAATTGATATGAATTTTCTAAAATAGTAGAGCCGATGTTGGCCGAAGAGGGACTCTTTGGCCAACTATTGGCCGAAAAGTCCTTTTTGGCCGGCGGTTGGCCGAAAAGTCCCTCTTCGGCCAATGGTAGGCCGAAAAGTACCTCTTCGGCCAACAGGACGCCGACAGGGTTATAACACCCTCGATGCGACTATATCTCCCACGTGTCGAGGCACGACTTAGAGGCATAATCGCATTGAAGGCAATGTCGCAAGTGAGGTAATCTTCACACAACCCATGTAATACAATAGGGGAAAAAGATACATAGTTGGCTTACAATCGCCACTTCACACAAATACATGAATAAAGCATTACATCAGACAGTTACAATCAAGGTCCGACTACGGAACCAAAATAAAAGAAGAACCCCAAATGCGACAAAGGTCCCCGATCGACCCCAACTGGGCTCCACTACTGATCAACTAGAACGAAACAACACAAAGGACAAGATCTTCATCGAGCTCCTCCTGAGCTTGGTTGCATCCTCTGCACGGTCTCATCGACACCTGCAAGCTGGTTTTGGAAGTATCTGTGAGCCACAGGGACTCAGCAATCTCGCACCCTCGCGATCAAGACTGTTTAAGCTTATGGGTAAGGTAAAGGTATGAGGTGGAGCTGCAGCAAGCGACTAGCATATATGGTGGCTAACATACGCAAATGAGAGCGAGAAGAGAAGGCAAAGCACGGTCGATAAAATATGATCAAGAAGTGATCCTGGACTACCTACGTCAAGCATAACTCCAACAACCGTGTTCACCTCCCGGACTCCGCCGGAAAGAGACCATCACGGTTACACACGCGGTTGATTCATTTTAATTAAGGTCAACTTCAGGTTTTCTACAACCGGACGTTAACAAATTCCCATCTGCCCATAATCGCGGGCACGGCTTTCGAAAGTTCAAATCCCTGCACGGGTGTCCCAACTTAGCCCATCACAAGCTCTCACGGTCAACGAAGGAATAGACCTCCACCCAAGACACACCGATCAGACTCGGTATCTCGGTACAACAAGACATTTCGACAGGGTAAAACTAAACCAGCAACACCGCCCGAATGTGCCGACAAATCCCGATAGGAGCTGCACATATCTCTTTCTCAGGGCACACCGGATCGTCCAAACTTCCGATAGGCCAGCCCAGAGTTGCCCCTGGTGGCCAGCGGCGGCTGACAAGTTGGACCAACACTCAGAGGAGCACTGGCCCGGGGGGGGGGGGTAAATAATGATGACCCTTGAGTCTGCAGAACCCAAGGGAAAGAAAAAGGCTAGGTGGCAAATGGTAAAACCAATGTTGGGCATTGCTGGAAGAGCTTTACTTAAGGCGAACTGTCAAGGGGTTCCCATTATAGCCCAACCACGTAAGGGACGCAAAATCCGGGAACATAACACCGATATGACGGAAACTAGGGCGGCAAGAGTGGAACAAAACACCAGGCATAAGGCCGAGCCTTCCACCCTTTACCAAGTATATAGATGCATTAATTAAATACGATATATAGTGATATCCCAACAAGTAAACATGTTCCAACAAGTAACAACATCTCCATGTTCCAACAAGGAACAAACTTCAATCTTCACCTGCAACTAACAACGCTATAAGAGGGGCTGAGCAAAGCGGTAACATAGCCAATCAACGGTTTGCTAGGACATTGGTGGGTTAGAGGCTGAACATGGCAATTGGGAGGCTGACAAGCAAGTGGTAGGCATCGTAGCATTGGCAAAGCAAAAGAGCGAGCAAACTAGCATAGCAAAGATAGTAGTGATTTCGAGGGTATGATCATCTTGCCTGAAATCCCGCAAGGAAGAAGAACGAGTCCATGAAGAAGACAAACGGACGTAGATGAACGGGTCCTCACAAACTCGACGTTATCGGAACCAACCCGAAGAAGCAATCACCGGAAAAGAAGCACACAACATAGTAAACAACCACGACATCAACATGGCATGATGCACTATCGAGTATGATGCATGTCCGGTTTAAAGAGGCATGGCATGGCAAAATGCACAAGCAATCCTACAAATTAAGTGGAGCTTAATATGCATCGGGATGCATATTGACAAAACACCACATCAATTATTTAGTTCTCTCTCGGTTGTGTACCCCAACAATATTAAATGTTGATTAACATGGCAAGAGGAGAAGCAAATGAAAACTACCTATCTAGTCAAGGTTAAATGAGGCCGGAAGCAACGAACAACAATTCCGGTAAATCCCCATAGCATATTTTAGATTTGGTACTGTTCTGCCCTAAACATTATTTTAGAGTTGTTAAACATGCAAAGTAAAGCCATCATGTTAAACTAGGCAAAATTCTACCCCATTTACATATAAAGTTTATTAAATTCGGAGTTACGGTTATTTAGTTATGAAATCAATCATTTTAGCATGGCATAGGGGCAAATTTAAACAAACAACATGTTAAGCATTTTAAACATGGATGAAAATGACATATTATGAAACTAGATGCAATTCTAAGCATTTTTCATATATAAGTTATTTGCAAAAGATGCACGGTTGAGAAGTTATTTAATGCATGAAGCTAGGGGGTTTTCTGTAAATCTGCCGTACTCTGGAAAAAAAAGGAAAATCGCTGAAAGGAAAAAAAACAAAAGCAGGCCAAAACTGCTGGGCCCAAGGTGCACAGGAGAGGGGGCGGCTCACCAATGGGCCGTGGCCCGGCTCGGTGGAGGGAACCGGGCCTTGGCACTGGGTTGGAGGCGCGCTGGGACGGGGTCAACACAGGCGAGCGAGGCAGCGGTTCCTCTGTGCGCCAGGAAGCAGACAGAGGGGAACGCGGGCGGCTTTAGGCGATGCAGGGGAAGCAGCAGGTCGGCGAGGTGGCGAGCAGACCGCGGCGGTGCCGCACCGAACAGAGGCCGATGGAGGCAGATCCGGCGACGGGTCTCCCTGCTGCTGCTGTCGTTGGCGGCGTGGACGTGCAAGGCGCCAGGGAAGCATGGGGGTTCATGGCTAGGGGGTAGGAGCTCCTGCGGGATGTATTCGCCAGCAGCGAGGTTCGCCGGGGGCGGCGGGTCGCGAGGAGGGGGGAGCGCTTGGGCGCTGTTCCTTCTCAGGGGGTGGAGCGCCGGGCATCTCCCGTGTGGATGCTCGGGCGGAGGAGGCAGAGGCTCGTTGATGTAGAGGCGAAGCTGCAGGCACAAGGTTCAGAGAGGACGCGAGGATGCAGGCGGGGATGGACGCCGACGACGCGGACGAGGCGAAGGCCTCCGGCGAAGAAGCTCCAGGCGGCGGCGCTGCAAGAACGGGGACGGCGGTGCTGACACTCCGGCAAGGAGGAACCAGGTGGAGGCGAGGGGAGCAGGTCGTGGAAGAAGACCGTCGCCGTGGCTGCGAGTCACAGGGAGGCGTGGCTCCGGCGGGCAGGGGATGGTGATGAGGTGCAGAAGGGCAGTCCCCAAAGCCTCCTCATGTTCGCGGGGTCCTGCAAGAGTTGCGACTTGCTGCTGGTTTAGCCGCCGGCGACGACGACGCCATGGAGGGAGGAGCAAGCGGGAGGAGCTTGATGATGGCGTGCTCCTCTCCTCTGGATCGAGCGAACCAGGGGCACGGGGGCGAGGGGCACGGCCTCGATCCCATCCGGATCGAGCAGAAGGGCTACAGGTTGGAGGCCGAGAGAATTTTGATCGGGGGCGCAGGCAGCTGGATCGATGAGGAGCAGTGGAGAGAGCTGGTTGGATCGGTGGGACAAAGGGATTGGGGAATGGATCCCAAGAGATTTTGAGTGGGTGGCAGCGGCTGAGGGGACAAACCTCCTAGAATTTAGGGTTAGGTTGGTTTATATAGTAGGGAACTAGGTTTAGGGGCTACCTCGTCCCTCAGATCGTAATCGAACGGACACGAATAAATAGGCTAGGAAGGCTCAATAACAAAACGGAGACGTTTTGTAGACGTTTGGGGATGATCCGGATCCAACGGTGACGACTGTCCGGGTCGGATCCGGGACAACTTTTCGGACGCGCGCGCGAGGAGGGTCGCGGGCTGACGAGAGAGGTTAGGTAGGGCCTGGCAGTGAGTAGTGGGCTGTGTAGACGGTCTCGAGCTGAGAGAAGAGAAGAGAGGGAGACCCGGCAACTATTTCCGGAGACCGAAAACGCCCGACGTTATACCGGCTATAATGCCGCAATATTTATCCGTTGGGGTGTCAAACGAACTCCAATTGCGACGAAACTTGACAAGCAGTCTGTCTACACTATAATAAGACCGCACACCAAATTTCAATCCAATTCGAGAACATTTTCCGGCCACTTATAAAATACTATTTCGGGCATGCCGCGGGCGCGTGCAAGTGTGTCTGGGCTCATAACGGACAACGGAGAGAACGAGGAGACCGGGACGGATGCAAGTTTTGAAAACATGATGATGCAATGCACATGATGACATGACAAGATGCAACACGCAAGCAAATGACATGGCAACGACGGCGAATAACTGGACGACACGTGGCACATCGGTCTCGGGGCGTTACAACACTCCACCACTACGAGAGGATCTCGTCCCGAGATCTAGAATGGCACTGGAGGGACAACGGAAGAGAAAGAGGAGAGGTAAACTAAGTTGCTTCTTTGACAGTTGAGTGAAACCAAAGAACCTTGCAAAATTACAGAAATTGAAAGAAAGAATACAACTGAGTCGAACGAAGTTGAAAACACTCCGTTAAAGAAGGGGATCAAGAAAGACCAAATTCGGGCAGCACTCCGGTTGAAATGAAAAACAATTGAATAAGGTCTTGATAAGATGAGAAGATACTTGATGAAATCACAACACACTGCCACCGGAACTATTGAATGAATGGAACAAGGGGTAAGAAAGATCTCAGGCCACACTCCGGTTGAGAAGGGAGTCAAAATTTGATAATATGAGAGAGCTCAAATGAAAACACGACACTCCGGTTGAGAAAGGGATGCAAGACTTGATAAGGCGAAAAGAACTTGAACAAAGGAGCACCATACTCCGGTTAAGCAAGATAGGGAAGGAATAAGAGTGATATAATTTGGACAGCACTTTGACTGTAAATGGAAGAAATTGAACAAGACAAGATGAGAGGATACTTGAAAAGAGGACACAACACTCAGATTAAAAGGATAGGCATGGAAAGATCATGATCTTTGACAAAACGAGATGATGGGTTGAAAAGATGAACATCACAATGCCTCCGGAACAAAAGTAAGAATGGAATGGAGTGAACGAAGGAAAACAATATCTTGAGAGAGCACGGTTACAACAGAAGCTAGAACGGAGTTGTTGGAAAACCCACAACGAAAATAATAAGCTTGATATGGTCTTATGGAATACCTCTCAAATTAAGAGATGAAAAACCTGCCACTCACGGGAAAAGAATTGGATTGATAAGAACAAAGAGACGAGAAACTTAATTCACCGGGAGGATAAAATAAGAACTTGGGTCATATATAAACACCATAGATAGCAACAATCCTTAGGGAAGTCTTTAGGTGAAATATAACCCAAGATAGCTCCAATGACGAGATTGATGGATTTAAAATATCCCAATCTTGACAACATGTGAATCATGAAACATGAATCCAAATTATCAAGAATGACATAATACCACCTCCAATAATATGGTAGAAAGAATTGCACTCCGGATAGCAAGATGAAGAAGGCTTGAGCTTCTTAGAAAAGAATCTCGATTAAAAAGTTGGAGAAGGAATTAAATCCTTGATGGACCATTATGTAGAACCTCCATGAAGAACTCCGGTAACGAAAGGATGATAAAAGCAAAAGAAGTTGAAAACACAAGGTGAAACCTTGTAATGATTTAGAAGGAGCTTCGCGATGAGATAATGCAGAAAAGGTAAGAACTCCGGAAAGAAATGATAAGATGAGCAATTGAGATCAAAATCTTGATGAACCTCCGGAATAGGAAATTGATCACTTGGGTGAAACAAGAATAAGAATTATGTTATGCGTATCCTTCACCAATTTAATTGATAACGAGCAAACGGATTTGGCATATTACTTATTCTCGTAGAAAAGATTAAGATATATGTCGCGCCAACTTGGGAAGGTATTGAACGAACCACCGGGAGGGTTGAAATAACGAATAAATTGATATGACAATGAATGACGAGAACTCTTTAACGAACCACCGTGAGAATTGAAAAGGAACGAAGAGAAGATAAAGAAACTCCGAAAAGAATTAGCACATGAATGAAGATGCTTGAGAGAATTTAGACACAAGAGAACGAAAAAATCACGAGCCGGTTAAAGATCACTTGAACGAAGCACCGGTAAAATTGAAGAACGAGAGCTGAAAGCTGAGAATGAATAAATCTTAGATGATGGACTCCGGATAACAACTGAGAAGACTCTTAAATTTCTCCGGAAGGGTGAAAAGAATTCTCACGATTAAAACAATTACGAGAGGATGGCAACAAGTTAGAATCACGAATCTTGAAGAGAATGGATCAAAATGAGAGAAACTCTTCTTCGGTCTTTAAAATATGAGAATGACGATGATAAACACCATCAAGAATTATTGAGGCACACCGGAATGAAGAATGGAAAAGTTGAGCCAACGATGAAAAGAAATGAAAGATCTTGGAGAAAGGCATTTAACTGATGAAAAATCATTCTTACGTCAAACTTTAACATGCATTTGAGAATAACTCCGGAAAAAATTGGAAGAGTCAGGTAAGATCCTTGGAAAAGACCTGTGGGTTAGGGCCCACTCAAAAGAGAACACCATTGAAATGATTTAAAGAGAGATAATGCACCGGTTGAAAAAATGGCTTGAATGAGATAACAATCTCGAAATATCTTGAACGAAAGCAGAGTGGAAAACACGAATCTTCAAGATATCTTGAGCACTCCGGAACAATAGAATAGCAAGAAATGAATGGTTATGAGGTGCACCGGCATGAGCAAGCATTGAAATGAGGAAAGGATATGATCAACAAAGCTTGCACTGGTTCCACCGGAGAAGAAAAGAATGAATAATGGTGAACTAGAAACTCCGTAAAAATCTTCATGAGAATCACCGGATAAGAATATTGAAAGAAAAGAATGAAGAGACTTCACAAGAATAAAAGGATGCTTGATTAATAAATCTGAGTCGTCGAAGAAACAAGGGTGGGTGGGCGGGAAAACAAAGACAATTTGGGATGGATGAAACGAACACCATTGAGAAGAAGTGATAATTGATCTTGCGGAAGTTGAGATGGTCGGATCCACTAGAAGGGAAGCACACCGGTTGAAAAAGGATTGACATGACAGTCTCGATGACCGAGAAGGATAAGTATTCACATCGGAGTATGAGAACACCATTCGAGGAAGGTATGGAATCAACACTTGACTTCGAAGCAACTCGAATACCACAGCTCAAAAACAAAATAAAGAATTGGCTTGCAGAATAAGCTGGAACAAACATATGATAGAGATTTCGTCCGAAGTTTTCATGGTGGGACCTACACGGGCTCGATCGTACAGCACCATCATGTACAAGGCAGTGCACATGACATACGAAGCATCCCCGAGTCAGCATAGCCAAGGACTCTTTAAGACACAACGAGACCACTGTAAAATCGACCGTGAATAGGCGAACCACTAGACGTCGAACCCCAATTTCATATCATACATCTGTCGAAAAAGATATCCTAAGAGCTACTTGAATTCCCACTTATGAAACTCCCGAAACTTTCCGGTTATGCAATCAGGTGTTGGGGATACAGGGGAAGCATAATATCTCACCCAAACTAGCAAATCCTACATCCAGTTGTATCCATCCTTCAACACATAACCAAGAAACTGTGACGCCCGGGTAATTAAGCTACAGTGATCCTCTGCTAATGGTGCCACGTCACCTCGTTAATAGTTGGTAATCTCGA
Organism: Triticum monococcum; assembly: GCA_034509565.1. Lineage (NCBI taxonomy): Eukaryota > Viridiplantae > Streptophyta > Magnoliopsida > Poales > Poaceae > Triticum > Triticum monococcum. The sequence continues at coordinate 447,236,794 of CM067845.1, forward strand.
GTTAGTTCAAAACCGATTCTAATTCAAATTCAAAAATAGGCAAACAATAAAAGTTTTCAAATATTAAAACTAAAATGTTCTAAAAGTGACAAATAAATCATATGTAATATTGGTGAAGAAGCCAAGTCTTTATAAAATGTTTAAATGCAATAAACTAATTTAAACAGTAGCTAAAACCATTAATTAAATGCCTTTCATATTTTGTAGAATATTAAACTACATTATTTTGGGATGAAACATTTTGTGGTTGTGACATAATTTGTAACAACAATTTAGGTGCCACTTTGGTATTTTATTGAAACTAAAATAAATTGGAAGTTAAAAGAAAACAGGAAATAAATAAAAGAAAAGAAAATACATAAAAAAAAGACAGAGGCAAGAAGCCTCCCTTCCTCCACTGGGCTTCGGCCTAACTAGCCTCTGGGCCACCAGGCCGGCCCACCCCACTCCCCATATCCTCCCCTGTCGGCCGAAACCCTAGGGCAACCACTCCCTCTCCCCTCGCGATCCAATCGGGATCGAGGCGAACCCCCCCCCCCCCCCCCCCCCGCCACTCCCCTCGCTCCTCGCCCCCTCTGCCCGATCTGGATCGGGGCCCGACGCGCCCACGACCGCGCCTCGGCGCTCGAGGCTACCGCCGCCCGGATCGACACCTCCTCGGAGCTCCCCGCTCGCCAACGCCCCCGTCGCCTCACCTCACGGACCGCTCCACCGTTCGACGTCGCCGGCATCAACTCATCGTCGACCCCGTCGCCCTGCAACCCTCTCCGTCATCGATGCCGTCCCCGTCATCCTCCTCGAGCCGCTGCCACTCCCCTACACCGTACGGTGATGCCAAACCCCGGCCTCTCCTCTTCCCCCCGTCCCCATGTGCACACCGCGCCCTCGGGCGCCGTTAGCCGTGGCCACGACGCTTGACCCGACCTCCTACTCTTTGCGCTCCGGCCGCAGCCGTGCCTGGGTCGTGCCCCCTGCTGGTCGCGCCCACTCGCGCTCCGCCGCGGCGCCCACGGCCGTTTTCGCACGACGGACCGCGTCGACCCAGTCCGAGACCACGCACCCCCGCCCTCCTTCTCCTTCCGTCGCCGCTCGCTCCTATCGTTGGCCGCGCACGGGCCATGGCCTCGCCGGCTCTGCCACCGCCACCGCACTGGCCTGCGCTGCCGCGGGCGCCCCTGATTCGCCTTCGCTTCCCCCTCGCGCCCCCTCCTCCCAATGCCGCACGCTGCCGCCCCGCCCCCACTCCGCTGGTCGCGCCCCCGCCAGCTCCGCCACCGCGAGAGCCCTCGCCGGCGACCTCGCCCCGCGCCCGGCGTCGCTCTGGCTGATGCCCCGCCGCGCCTGGCTGTGGCCTCGGGCGCGAGCGCCCGGCACCCGTTAGCCCGAGCTCTCTATGGCCCCTGGGGCCACTAACATGAGGGCCCCAGCCCCAGAACGTTTTGTAAAAAAAAGGAATTAAAAATAAATAATAAATAAAATTATTAAGTTAATTAATTAATTAAAGGATTAATTAACTTAATTAATCTTGCTTAATTAACCTAATTAATTAACTAAACTAACCAAACCTGTTTAGTTAGCCCTGTCAATGACATGTGGGTCCCACTGGACCCATCTGTCTGGTTTGACTGGTCAACCGACCAGTTGACCTGCTGACATCACTCCGATGTCATGCTGACGTCATCATTCACTGTTTTGGATAATGTTGGAATAAAATAAATAATTAAAATCAGAAAATGGTTTAAATCTTTAGAAAATCATATCTTTTAATCCGTAACTCGGATGAAAATACTTTCTACATGAAAGTTGCTCAGAACGACGAGACGAACCCGGATACGTAGCCCGTTCGTCCGCCACGCATCCCTAGCATAGCAAACTCGCAACTTTCCCCCTCCAGTTCATCTACCCGAAAACGCGAAACACCGGGAATACTTTCCCGGATGTTCCCCCCCTTCACCGGTACCACCTGCTACCGCGTTAGGGCACCTCTAACGCCGTTACTTGTCATGTCATGCATCACTATGCATATGCTTGCTTAAATATTTATTGTTTCTCCCCCCTCTTCTCTCGATAGACACCGAGACCGACGCCGCTGCTACCCAGTACGACTACGGAGTTGACGACCCCTCTCTCTTGCCAGATCAACCAGGCAAGCCCCCCCTTTGATCACCAGATATCGCCTACTCTTCTCTATACTGCTTGCATTAGAGTAGTGTAGCATGTTACTGCTTCCCGTTAATCCTATACTGATGCATAGCCTGTCCTTGCTACTACTGTTGTTACCTCTACCTGCAAACCTAATGCTTAGTATAGGATGCTAGTTTATCACCAGTGGCCCTACATTCTTGTCCGTCTGCCATGCTATACTATCGGGCCGTGATCACTCGGGAGGTGATCACGGGTATATACTTTATACTTTATACATGATACATGTGGTGACTAAAGACGGGACGGCTCGTAGGAGCACCCGCGAGTGGATCTTTGAGGCGGAGCGACAGGGCAGGTTCCGACCACCTAGGAGAGAGGTGGGCCTGGCCCTGGTCGGTGTTCGCGGATACTTAACACGCTTAACGAGATCTGGGTATTTGATCTGAGTCTGGCCATTTGGTCTATACGCACTAACCATATACGTGGGAGCAGTTATGGGTATCCCGGCGTCGTGGTATCAGCCGAAGCCTTCGTGACGTCAGCGACTGAGTGGCGCGCGCCGGATTGGACTGGAAAGCCACTAGGCTAGGTCTGCTTCCGGCCGCGTACGCAACGTGCAGGTGTGCAAAGGGCGATGGGCCCAGACCCCTACGCCATAGGATTTAGACCGGCGTGCTGACCTCTCTGTTGTGCCTAGGTAGGGCTGCGACGTGTTGATCTTCCGAGGCCGGGCATGACCCAGGAAAGTGAGTCCGGGCCAAATGGGATCGAGCGTGTTGGGGTATGTGGTGCACCCCTGCAGGGAAGTTTATCTATTCGAATAGCCGTGTCCCTCGGTAAAAGGACGACCCGGAGTTGTACCTTGACCTTATGACAACTAGAATCGGATACTTAATAAAACACACCCTTCCAAGTGCCAGATACAATCGGTGATCACTCTCTCTCAGGGCGACGAGGGGAGGATCATCGGTTAGGATTATGCTATACGATGCTACTTGGAGGACTTCAGTCTACTCTCTTCTACATGCTGCAAGACGGAGGCTGCCTGAAGCGTAGTCTTCGACAGGATTAGTTATCCCCCTCTTATTCCGGCTTTCTGCAGTTCAGTCCACATATAATAGCCTTATCCCAGTTGATACCAATGCATGCATATGTAGTATAGCTCCTTGCTTGCGAGTACTTTGGATGAGTACTCACGGTTGCTTTCCCTTTCTTTTCCCTCTATCCCTTCTACCTGGTTGTCGCAACCAGATGTTGGAGCCCAGGAGCCAGACGCCACCGTCGACGACGACTCCTACTACACCGGAGGTGCCTACTACTACGTGCTGCCCTGCTGACGATGACCAGGAGTAGTTTAGGAGGATCCCAGGCAGGAGGCCTGCGCCTCTTTCGATCTGTATCCCAGTTTGTGCTAGCCTTCTTAAGGCAAACTTGTTTAACTTATGTCTGTACTCAGATATTGTTGCTTTCGCTGACTCGTCTATGATCGAGCTCTTGTATTCGAGCCTTCGAGGCCCCTGGCTTGTAATATGATGCTTGTATGACTTATCTTATTTGTAGAGTTGTGTTGTGATATCTTCCCGTGAGTCCCTGATCTTGATCGTACACGTTTGCGTGTATGATTAGTGTACGATTAAATCGGGGCGTCACAGAAACCTTCGGAAATCATCTACCTCAACCTTCGAAAAGCATCCGTTATACAAGTTATGGCGATACTCCCGAACTCCCGCCCCAGTACTGGGTGGCGTCAAGGTTATCTCACCAACGAACTGCATAAAGGAGATTTTCGATGTCGCGAACATATATCAAGTATACCAGAATTGCAACGATAAAATTATGATGACAACACCTCAGAGCTCAACTCCCCGGGACACTTCCACTAAACCCCTGACAGGAGGCACCAAGACAGTATTCTCATCATAAGCCATCGGAACAAAACCAAGATACTCGCGTGATCCTAAATTTTTTTTAGTGAAATCTGAGAAGAGAAGAGTGAAAACTCTACGTCAGGATGCCTCACCAGAGCGACGAAGGGACTGGGGAGTAAAAAGAATTCCTAAACTCTCCGATATATAATTCCTAAGGACTCAAAACATTTTTCTAGACACAACTCGGCTGCTAAAACGATCAAGCAATGGGGGCTCCTAAGGTCGGGGAAGGCTCTGATTACCAACTTGTAACACCCTTGATGCGACTATATCTCCCACGTGTCGAGGCACGACTTAGAGGCATAATCGCATTGAAGGCAATGTCGCAAGTGAGGTAATCTTCACACAACCCATGTAATACAATAGGGGAAAAAGATACATAGTTGGCTTACAATCGCCACTTCACACAAATACATGAATAAAGCATTACATCAGACAGTTACAATCAAGGTCCGACTACGGAACCAAAATAAAAGAAGAACCCCAAATGCGACAAAGGTCCCCGATCGACCCCAACTGGGCTCCACTACTGATCAACTAGAACGAAACAACACAAAGGACAAGATCTTCATCGAGCTCCTCCTGAGCTTGGTTGCATCCTCTGCACGGTCTCATCGGCACCTGCAAGCTGGTTTTGGAAGTATCTGTGAGCCACAGGGACTCAGCAATCTCGCACCCTCGCGATCAAGACTATTTAAGCTTATGGGTAAGGTAAAGGTATGAGGTGGAGCTGCAGCAAGCGACTAGCATATATGGTGGCTAACATACGCAAATGAGAGCGAGAAGAGAAGGCAAAGCACGGTCAATAAAATATGATCAAGAAGTGATCCTGGACTACCTACGTCAAGCATAACTCCAACAACCGTGTTCACTTCCCGGACTCCGCCGGAAAGAGACCATCACGGTTACACACGCGGTTGATTCATTTTAATTAAGGTCAACTTCAGGTTTTCTACAACCGGACGTTAACAAATTCCCATCTGCCCATAACCGCGGGCACGGCTTTCGAAAGTTCAAATCCCTGCAGGGGTGTCCCAACTTAGCCCATCACAAGCTCTCACGGTCAACGAAGGAATAGACCTCCACCCAAGACACACCGATCAGACTCGGTATCTCGGTACAACAAGACATTTCGACAGGGTAAAACTAAACCAGCAACACCGCCCGAATGTGCCGACAAATCCCGATAGGAGCTGCACATATCTCTTTCTCAGGGCACACCAGATCGTCCAAACTTCCGATAGGCCAGCCCAGAGTTGCCCCTGGTGGCCACCGGCGGCTGACAAGTTGGACCAACACTCAGAGGAGCACTGGCCCGGGAGGGTAAATAATGATGACCCTTGAGTCTGCAGAACCCAAGGGAAAGAAAAAGGCTAGGTGGCAAATGGTAAAACCAATGTTGGGCATTGCTGGAAGAGCTTTACTTAAGGCGAACTGTCAAGGGGTTCCCATTATAGCCCAACCGCGTAAGGGACGCAAAATCCGGGAACATAACACCGATATGACGGAAACTAGGGCGGCAAGAGTGGAACAAAACACCAGGCATAAGGCCGAGCCTTCCACCCTTTACCAAGTATATAGATGCATTAATTAAATACGATATATAGTGATATCCCAACAAGTAAACATGTTCCAACAAGGAACAAACTTCAATCTTCACCTGCAACTAACAACGCTATAAGAGGGGCTGAGCAAAGTGGTAACATAGCCAATCAACGGTTTGCTAGGACATTGGTGGGTTAGAGGCTGAACATGGCAATTGGGAGGCTGACAAGCAAGTGGTAGGCATCGTAGCATTGGCAAAGCAAAAGAGCGAGCAAACTAGCATAGCAAAGATAGTAGTGATTTCGAGGGTATGATCATCTTGCCTGAAATCCCGCAAGGAAGAAGAACGAGTCCATGAAGAAGACAAACGGACGTAGATGAACGGGTCCTCACAAACTCTACGTTATCAGAACCAACCCGAAGAAGCAATCACCGGAAAAAGAAGCACACAACATAGTAAACAACCACGACATCAACATGGCATGATGCACTATCGAGTATGATGCATGTCCGGTTTAAAGAGGCATGGCATGGCAAAATGCGCAAGCAATCCTACAAATTAAGTGGAGCTCAATATGCATCGGGATGCATATTGACAAAACACCATATTAATTATTTAGTTCTCTCTCGGTTGTGTACCCCAACAATATTAAATGTTGATTAACATGGCAAGAGGAGAAGCAAATGAAAACTACCTATCTAGTCAAGGTTAAATGAGGCCGGAAGCAACGAACAACAATTCCGGTAAATCCCCATAGCATATTTTAGATTTGGTACTGTTCTGCCCTAAACATTATTTTAGAGTTGTTAAACATGCAAAGTAAGGCCATCATGTTAAACTAGGCAAAATTCTACCCCATTTACATATAAAGTTTATTAAATTCGGAGTTACGGTTATTTAGTTATGAAATAAATCATTTTAGCATGGCATAGGGGCAAATTTAAACAAACAACATGTTAAGCATTTTAAACATGGATGAAAATGACATATTATGAAACTAGATGCAATTCTAAGCATTTTTCATATATAAGTTATTTGCAAAAGATGCACGGTTGAGAAGTTATTTAATGCATGAAGCTAGGGGGTTTTCTGTAAATCTGTCGTACTCTGGAAAAAAAGGAAAATCGCTGAAAGGAAAAAAACAAAAGCAGGCCAAAACTGCTGGGCCCAAGGTGCACAGGAGAGGGGGCGGCTCACCAATGGGTCGTGGCCCGGCTCGGTGGAGGGAACCGGGCCTTGGCACTGGGTTGGAGGCGCGCTGGGACGGGGTCAACACGGGCGAGCGAGGCAGCGGTTCCTCTGTGCGCCAGGAAGCAGACAGAGGGGAACACGGGCGGCTTCAGGCGATGCAGGGGAAGCAGCAGGTCGGTGAGGTGGCGAGCAGACCGTGGCGGTGCCGCACCGAACAGAGGCCGATGGAGGCAGATCCGGCGACGGGTCTCCCTGCTGCTGCTGTCGTTGGCGGCGTGGACGTGCAAGGCGCCAGGGAAGCATGGGGGTTCATGGCCAGGGGGTAGGAGCTCCTGCGGGATGTATTCGCCGGCAGCGAGGTTCGCTGGGGGCGGCGGGTCGCGAGGAGGGGGGAGCGCTTGGGCGCTGTTCCTTCTCAGGGGGTGGAGCGCCGGGCATCTCCCGTGTGGATGCTCGGGCGGAGGAGGCAGAGGCTCGTTGATGCAGAGGCGAAGCTGCAGGCACAAGGTTCAGAGAGGACGCGAGGATGCAGGCGGGGATGGACGCCGACGACGCGGACGAGGCGAAGGCCTCCGGCGAAGAAGCTCCAGGCGGCGGCGCTGCAAGAACGGGGACGGCGGTGCTGACACTCCGGCAAGGAGGAACCAGGTGGAGGCGAGGGGAGCAGGTCGTGGAAGAAGACCATCGCCGTGGCTGCGAGTCACAGGGAGGCGTGGCTCCGGCGGGCAGGGGATGGTGACGAGGTGCAGAAGGGCAGTCCCCAAAGCCTCCTCATGTTCGCGGGGTCCTGCAAGAGTTGCGACTTGTTGCTGGTTTAGCCGCCGGTGACGACGACGCCATGGAGGGAGTAGCAAGCGGGAGGAGCTTGATGATGGCGTGCTCCTCTCCTCTGGATCGAGCGAACCAGGGCTCACGGGGGCGAGGGGCACGGCCTCGATCCCATCCGGATCGAGCAGAAGGGCTGCAGGTTGGAGGCCGAGAGAATTTTGATCGGGGGCGCAGGCAGCTGGATCGATGAGGAGCAATGGAGAGAGCTGGTTGGATCGGTGGGACAAAGGGATTCGGGAATGGATCCCAAGAGATTTTGAGTGGGTGGCGGCGGCTGAGGGGACAAACCTCCTAGAATTTAGGGTTAGGTTGGTTTATATAGTAGGGAACTAGGTTTAGGGGCTACCTCGTCCCTCAGATCATAATCGAACAGACACGAATAAATAGGCTAGGAAGGCTCAATAACAAAACGGAGACGTTTTGTAGACGTTTGGGGATGATCCGGATCCAACGGTGACGACTGTCTGGGTCAGATCCGGGACAACTTTTCGGACGCGCGCGCGAGGAGGGTCGCAGGCAGACGAGAGAGGTTAGGTAGGGCCTGGCAGTGAGTAGTGGGCTGTGTAGATGGTCTCGAGCTGAGAGAAGAGAAGAGAGGGAGGCCCGACGACTATTTCCGGAGACAAAAAACGTCCGACGTTAGACCGGCTATAATGCCGCAATATTTATCCGTTGGGGCGTCAAACGAACTCCGATTGCGACGAAAGTTGACAGGCGGTCTGTCTACACTATAATAAGACCGCACACCAAATTTCAATCCAATCCGAGAAAATTTTCCGGCCACTTATAAAATACTATTTCGGACATGCCGCGGGCGTGTGCAAGTGTGTCTGGGCTCAGAACGGACAACGGAGAGAACGAGGAGACCGGGACGGATGCAAGTTTTGAAAACATGATGATGCAATGCACATGATGACATGACAAGATGCAACACGCAAGCAAATGACATGGCAACGACGGCGAATAACTGGACGACACGTGGCACATCGGTCTCGGGGCGTTACAAGGGTGATACTTTTGATTTTTCTATATTAGGGTGTATAGTTTCCGAATTTGCTATAAAAATCATCATAATTTCAAAAAAAAATCCGCCCCCAAACACCACACACACGTAACCCCCACCCCCACCCCCACCACACACACACACACACACCCGCGGGAGCGATGGGCAAACATCCCCGGCTCCCTCTCCTCCATCCCCTCCCGGCCATTCTCCCCTGCCGGCGCCGCCGGCGTGGTCCGCCGGGCTCTTGCCCGTGATGCTGGCGATTATAGGGTAGTCTTTCCCCGCGCGCGATAGGGGGCGCGGGGGCCTCCTGTTGGCGGCGGTGCTTCTCGGCCGGTGGCGGAGATCCCGCGGGCCTCGGATGCCCTTGATGCAGTTGTGCAGTGGTGCTAGTAGCCAACGGCGCCCGCGCGGCCCATATTTGGGCCCTTTCGGGTTCCATCTGGATTGGGGCAGGTCGACTCGCGTGGCGTTGCTCCCTGATGGTGGTGGCGAGGAGGCAGGGATCTGCTGGCGGTGGCGGCTTCGTCGGCCGGCGAGTTGCAGCATGGAGGCAGGGGCTGTCTGGATCCTTTTGGGTCCGGCCGGGTCAGCAGGGGCGGAGCTCTATAGGGGCCAAACCGGGCCATGGCCCGCCCAGAAATTTAACAAAACAAATATACCTATGTGTCATCCTAGCCCAGCCCACGAACAGACGCTGCATCGCATCCCTATCCTCTCGTCTCACGCATGCACAAGAACACACATCCCCTAATTCCCCTTCCTCTCAGCATGTAGCCGCCGTGGACAGGAGCACCGTCCACTGGAGCGCGCCGCCCGCTGTCTCGCGTACGCGGAGCAACCGCTGGATCTTGGCTCGCCCTCGCCGCCTCGCCCCTGCCCTGTTCCCTCGCGCCGTCGTGCGGTCGCGCCGCCCACTCGCCCAGGCGCTCACTGTCGCGACTCGCGAAGCTACCGCCGCGGCGATGGCCGCCGGGATCTTGCGGCTGTTCTCCTCCTGTCCTCCAACCCCCTGCTTCCCAGTCCCTGGCGCTGCCCCTGCCGCACCACACTTCACACACAGCACCAACCAGCAGGGCAACACGGGCAGGTAATAATCTTCCCCCAAGTTCCTAATTTGATAAGCAATAGTCTGATTTTGTTAAGTTCCATACATCCAGTGATCAGATCTACTACTGCTAATGATAACTAATAGCCCGATTTTATGCAAATTGACATAGGTAGTCATGGGCACGGAAAATCAGACTCAGAGAAGAATTGATTTGGTGTTTAAAAGGAAAAGAGATGATATAACTGATGTTGAGGATGACCATGTATTGCCCTTGCTTGAATTCGAACAGCAACAACCTGAACAACAACATAACCAAGATGGAGGAGTTCGAACAAATGAAGCTGTTACATTCCGAGGTATTGAGTTCTTGCAGCGAGATCCTGGATTGCGCCCTCAAATTTGGCAATATCCACCAGACCAGAGAGATATCGCGAGGAGAGCATATTTGATGTTAGGTCCTATGCAACATCCGCCTAGAGAACTATAAACCTTCTGGTGAACCAGGGCATCAACACCGCTTCCAGTATAGTTGGTTTGGTGATTTTCCGTCATGGCTAGAGTACTCACAGGAGAAAAGTTGTGTGTATTGTCTATATTGCTTTGTCTCCAACAACAAAGAGAATACACGAGGTGGTTCTCATGTCTTCACGGTACATGGATTTGACAGTTGCAAGAGGGTTTGTGGGAAACATTGTGCATTCTTGACCCACATAGGATCTGGACCATGCTCATCACACGACAATGTAGTCACTAGTGGTCATGCCTTAATGAAACAACCTTGCCATATAGAGAATGTTATAGCTGTGAATGACAAGGAGAAGGTGGACTCATGGTTGAACTGTACGTTGATACATATATATTACATATACATATCTACTAGCTCAATCTTGTGACCTGGGTGCTCGTAAGTTGTAACATGCCCTTATGAGTCAGAATTTGAAAAAAAAATTATGCTATTCTTAAGTCTGGCCCGCCCAACTTTTCCGTTCAAGCTCCGCCACTGCGGGTCAGTAGGGGCCTGATAGGTCCTGGTCGTCGCGTCCGGTCGGTTCCGCGACAGCGGTGGTGACCGTCCCCTCCCGTCGGCTGTGTTGCAAACGAGCCCATTGTCTCGATCTCCCACGTCAACCCGATCATCACGAACAAGAGAAAGCTAAATTCATCGGCGCACCATGTGCCACCCTCGATGCAGCGGAAGAAAGTGTTGCTCAAGCCACCCTAAAACATGGTCATCGACGAAGGACGATCATAATTACCAAGCCTTTGACGTTGCAAAGAAAAACATATTTACCGCTCAAGAATGGGCCCGCACCAAGCAATAGCAATGCAACATGGCGCGCCCAAAGGTGACTTTTCAACGCAACGAATTCACAAGAAATAGTAAAATTCTAGCAAAAATCTGTGACAACCTTTTAGATACCATATTATTGCACGTGTACTCACAACAGCAACGACACACCAATGACTTAATAATAACATGTGCCAATGACAAACCACGCAAGATTGTATCCAAGAATTTACACAGGTTATCTATCATTTCATCACCGACACCAATCCAGTAGGCAATCGTAGAAAAATGATGTGAATTATTAGAAGATACAAGATATTAGAAGAGATCACAACACATTAGTTTTCATGGTTTGCGGCACAATATTTCAGGATATCGCATCATAGTATTTTAAGAGATATGCAAGACACCGAAAACTGCAAGACAACGGGGATGTGGATGGATGGTAAATGAGTGAACGTTCCAGTAGTGGTCAGTGGTGGTAAAAGATGGATGGGATGCATTCTAGCATATCAAACCGGTTGATGCTCCAGTGTAGGCAGGATACTTGCCCCATGATGCTCATCTTTCTCACTTTCACTTTTCTTTTTGACTTTTTTAGATTCCTCACTTTATTTTTATTTTGCTTTTCAAAGGTTTGAAGACACACAAAAGAAGAAGATGACTCTAAAATTTTCGAGTTGTCTCACTACAGGGAAAGGACACATCCCCTAAGGACCTGGGTTTGGGTCCCAGGGAACGCAAGGTTTTCCATTTTATTTTCCTTTATATGCCGTTACCATGGTCTGTGAGAAAAAACCCAGCCACTTTGCAACTAGTGTTGCATGAAAAGTTTGTAGATTTGGTTTGTACAACCATTTTCTGTAACATTACTTCTGCGTGGTAGAACATTGTTGTGTGCTTTTGTGACTGTGGGCTTCATCTTCTTCTCTCGAGCCACCGGGCGGCCATTTCATTCTCCTTGTGATTTTGAATCCAAGTAAGAATGTCAGCTACGGCACGTTTGTACTAACTGCAAGGAAGGAATCATATCCAAGGTGAGTTTGCCACTTTATTCAAATCCCTCTCTCGTTCTTGTTAAGAATATAACGCCCTTAGTTATACTTAGGCCCGCTGTACATAGCAAGTTGCTGCTGTTAATACCTGTATATGTTCTATTTAGGCCGTAACAATGTTCCTTGTGGTTTACTGACACGTTTGATCTCTAATGCATATTAAATGCTACACAATTGCGAAGAACATAATAGCGATGGGATCTAAAAATATCTGCCTTGTCATCCTTCTGTTTTTCTCTGTCTTTTCTGAATCAAGTGATCGGCCTACGCCCTTCGTTTTTTCTGAATCAAGTGATCTAAAAAGAAATCACATATATCATCAAGAAGTTCATTACAGTGCTGGACTGCTGGGATAATCACAAGGCCAGCCACATCAAGGATATGATCTTAAAAGGGAAACCTCCATCCACAAGGCGTATAACATAGGCAATTACTTAGCACTATGACTTGGAACCATTCAAAAGAATCGGAAGGAAACTGGGACCATAGTGCAGTATGGCTCGGATAGATCAAGTAGCAAGAGAGAGGGGGGAAGCCTTTCATCTCTGGATTTGAAGTACCACATACATACAACACATCAGAAGGTGCTGCCTCTTTTGCCAATGTATCTCTTGTATGAATTTTGTCCTGAGCTTCCAACCAAATGGAGATAATACTAGCTAAGGAAAGTTTCGGAGAAAACAAGTTACCTACATATAAAATAAACCTCATGATCCTCCCAGCTACGCTTTTGAAAATCTTGACTACAACGGCCTTGGGGTCTTCGTTTCTCAAGTTGGCATTCGCCAGGTTCGAGTTTAATAAACAATAATAGGTACTCAGCGAGGACTGATGAGTTCTATGAGAGAAAGAACAATAATTGAGCTATGTTACCTGTGACAAATAGTTCTTTGAAGTTCCGACTCTTATGCTTGTGTCTTGTCCCTCTTCTTTCCAAAATCCATAAGCATAAACGGTTCTTTTTCCCTGGGGATGTTACAACACAATGATCATATTAATCACTTCACTATGTTTGTGACCATTGAAGAACTTGTGAATTGCCTAAAAAAATCATGACATAATGATAACCCAACAAGAAAATGATGTATCTCATACCCTGTAAGTATATACTTGAAAAGATGAAAGGTGGGAATCCGGATCTCATCGCAGTGACCCATCTTGTGGATTTCAGAGTAACCTTGGAAAGCATACAGTTGGTTTGCATTCCTCATCTACTCACACATCCTTTTGGCCTCCTTGGCAACACCTTTGAAACCATCCTGATGGTTAGCACAAAAGATTGAATGCTAATACAAGTTTAAATCTTTTTGTTGGCAAATTGGCAGGGCACGCACATACCACCATAGCAGCAGCGGAGGCATCGGGACGCGGCCCTGTCATGTACATAAGACTCAGCGCGCACTGGCGGATGCAGTTGCATAGTTTGATCTCCACGTCGGTGGCTTCAGCCCCACGTGTCAGCAGCTCGCAAGCCAAAGCGGCCTCGTTGGCGATGCACTGAAATCCACCTTAAAGTTTAGACAAGAAATACAGATCACAGACTGAATGGTGATCGTTTGGGTTATGCAACTGGGCTGCCCGCACATGCCACCAAGCTGACGGCGGCGGGTTCAGAGAATTCTCGCCCCCACGACGATGAGGTGACAGGCTCGCTCCTGGATCTTCTGGCTCACGAGTTCCACGTTGTGCACAGGTCGATTCTTTCACACCGACATGAACCGCAGCTCCATGTCCGCCATGATCCATCAACTTCAATCTTGCTCCGCTCCAGTCAAATCGACTAGTCTTCACTCTGGTTGCCTCCCTCCATTCCAGAGTCCGGACTAGGAGCAGCCGAGCAGGAGGACGAGGATGCCCGACGGCCATCTCCGATTAAACATTTTTTATGTATTGATTGGTGCATTTATTGATATTATATATATTATCTTATTACTTAAAAACCGACAATCGAATCAATGAACCTGCGGTCCAACCGGCAAAGACCTGAATGAACGGCCTTATATTATGGGTTCAGCTTTTTAAACTACGCCCGAAAGTGCTGAACTGCTGATATTCTCCCCCATCATGTGAAGTGTGAGGGGAAATCGTAACCCTAGAGCCCAAAACTGACATGGCGCCCTCGCGCCGCCGCGCGCGGTCGAGCGAGCCGGCGGCGGACCTGCTGACCTCCCTGCCGCCGCCCCTGCTCGACAGCATCCTCACCCGCCTCGGCCTCCGCGACGCCGTCCGCACCTCCGCGCTCTCTCGCGCCTGGCGCCGCCGTTGGGTGGACCTCCCCTGCCTCTCCCTCGGCCTCATCGGCAAGGGTGGCATACCCGCGGTGGCCGTCGACAGCGTTCTCCTTCGCTACCCCGGCAACATCTCGAATTTCTCCATCCATTCCCTCGACAAGCACTCCGTCCGCCGCGTCGACGACTGGCTCATCGCCCTGTGCAACCGCGGCGTCAGGTCCATCGACCTCCAGGCCCCAGGCTTGGCCATTCATTCTTCTGTCTTCTTATGCACGAGTCTCGTGTGCCTGGAGCTGCACTTGTGCTCGATACCTCCTCTCCCCGTGGAATTCACTGGCTTCCCCGTGCTCAAGCAGCTCAAACTCATGGTGGTCAAATTCCCTCCGAATGGGGAGATCCAACTGGAGGCAATTATCAACGCGTCACCCTTGCTTGATACCCTGACTCTTTCCTATGTCGATACACGCAGCGAGGCCTTGCCCGGTTGGGTGATTGGGGGGGCCAATCTCCGGAGCCTAACTATCGTTTCCAATGATAATCATGGCTGGCAAGTCGCCGAGCTACCAAATCTCCACGAAGCCACCATCAATTTGGAATACTGTGATAACTTTAGTGATTTCGGAGGACTTCTTGCTGGGCTTGCTCAAGCTCGGAAGCTCACTCTAAATAAGTGCTACCCATTGGTACTTTTCTTTCTATCTCTTATATCGATTGTCGGTAATTGCTGTCACTCGAAATAGATAACTAACCGAGCTGATAGATGCTAGGCAATAGGGGGTATAATCTGTAAATCTGGGTCCTGGGTTTGTGCCTGTAAGTTGTTTCACACATCGAAGGCGGCAGGGATCCTGTGGAGTTGGGATGAATCTGGCTTAGGCTGGTTGTAACGGGGAGTATCATATAGTAGTATCATGCATATGATACTAGTGTATGATACTACCTCCCTAATGCATAGTATCATATATTAGTATCATGTAGTGCTTTATTTATTGCCATGCATGACACAAAGTAGCATAGCATTTATTATGATATGGTATCATAATATGATACTCCATCATCTCTTTCTTCATTTAATGCTATGACACCTCATCAAAATTGCCTAATTGACATGCATGATACTAGCCATGATACTACCATTACGACCAGCCTTATGTGCAACTGTGTTCCCCTTCCTATTCATTTATTCAAGAACTGTGCACTTATTCATAAGATAGTACTTTAATGTTATGTACGAAATGCCTTTCTGGGAATCATTTGTAACCGTTTCAAATGTTTACTTTGGTCCACACAAAAATAAATGTAAAAAATAAACTTTATATAACATCAGGCAACAGAAGTTGAATATGTAAATCTGGGTACTGGGTGGTGTTTTACACGTCTTAGGGTTAGGGAGCATGTAGAGTTGGGATTGATCTGGCTTATGTGTGACTGCTTCCCAGTGTTTCTAGAACTGTGCACTTACATTCAGAACATACTTTAACGTTATGTACGAAATGCCTTTTCCAGCAAGCATTTGTATTAGTTTTAAATGCTTTCTCTGCTCCGCACAATGAGATGTGTAAAAATAAACTCCCTATTGTGTTGGTGTTCGTGTTAAGTGGCGATCTGAATAATATTTTAATCAAATAGTGACCTTCGGATTATTAAGGCACTGTAGTGTTTCTAACATTTGTAGCCTGCTCATTTTCCGTAGGGGTATGAATTCTTTTGTTCTAAACAGAGATACTCAGTGCTTCTAATGTGTTCAAAATGTTCTTGCAATTTTAGCATTACGAGAGTAATCCGCCTTAGCAATGTAAATAATATCAATGGTGGAATAGTTATCATTTGCATTTGCATTAAGTTTTGTATCTTAACATTTATTTTGTACAGTTCACAGAGGGTCATGTCCTGGAAACACTTCCATGCATCTTTGACAACTTAAAGAGTTTAACCCTCTGGACTCACTTTGAGGAAACGCCTACCATTTTGTCAACCTTTTGCTTATTGAGGAATGCTCCTAATCTTGAAGAACTTGATATAATGGTACAAACTAAACGCATGTTTATCCTACATATGTTGTTTTGGAGGTTGGCATGCTGCTCGTGTGATTTATATGTTTGGTTTATTTTTCAAGATCGATGTTTTTTCGGACGAGGAAAATGAAGCAAATGAGGAGTTTCAGAATGCACAATGGAGTGACAGCATGTGTCCCAACCTTCAAGTTGTGCGATTGAAGGGTGTTCTCTGTTCGTCAAATGAAATGTGTTTTATACAGCTTCTTTTATCTAAAGCTACAGTTCTTCGCACTATGTCTATTACTCTTGGTTACGGAAGCTTAAAGTCTAGTGAGGATGCACTGCGCGAACTGATAACATATAGAAGAGCTTCACCCCATGCTCAAATCTTCTTCGACAAGGAGCCTTAAACTTCAGCTATCAAATGTACGTACCATGTATTATTATTGGATAATTTGTGGAGTACTCCCTCTGTAAAGAAATATAAGAGCGTTTAGATCACTACTTATATTTCTTTACGGAGGGAGTACCTAGTAAGGCCCCGCTTGGCATCGGTGTATTTTTATACACCTGTATTTATTTTACAGGTGTATAATACCGGCCACACTTGATTTTCAACTGGAAAGAGAAACGACCGATGGAGGTCTGTATATTTTACAGGGGTATGGCGTTGTGAAAGACCAATCCAATCAGGGCCTAAATTCATATTTCAGTTAGCCCTTGTGGCACTTTACATTAGATGCTACTCCCTCCGATCCAAAATAAGTGTTGTGGTTTTAGTTCAATTTTTTACTAAAACAACGACACTTATTTTGTATTGGAGGGAGTACTACCCTTTTCTATACCTGAGAGGATGGTATTGATACTTAGGAGGGAGGGAGAGATTACAAGATCAGGGTAATGAGGATAGTAGTGTGAGGATTGTGGTTGAAAGTTGAAGGGATATGAACAAGGGAAACTACATGTTAATTGTAGTGATTTCTGGATATTCTGTCCAAGGTTTTCTTTGCAGATCATGCTCCCTTTTTTTTCTTTACAAGAGAACTGGAATTGTTAATGACACGAGAACACAGTGGACTAGATGTCTCTGTGCCTCTCTTTTATGCTGGGGTGATGTTTTTGTGCCTTATCATGCATTCCGAATACAAGACACACGGATAGACAGTGAAAGCATTGTTCTGAAGTCATGTGGGTGTATTGCATACAAAAAATAAAGAAAACTTGGTAGTGATCCAACATCTGGTTGGCTAGAGTTCAGATTGAGTGTTAAAGCTTCATGCTTCATGCTTCACAAAATGCGTTACTCATGCTGCTACATTGTTATTATTATTGTTTCTAATATACTTTTGTGGTTTTGTAGCGATGCCTTGCATTCTATATCATATGCTTTACATCTTGTAATTATTTGGATAAGGCCACAAAGTGACCGTTTGCTCTCCTTTTGCAGGCAAATAGGGTGCATTTCTGGGCATGTGCAGACGACATTCATGTTGCTCGCCTGTTTAAGATGTTGTCATTTTCATCTCCATCATTCGGGTCACTTGAAGAGAACAGAAATATCGGGTCATGTTCAGTTACCAGCATTCCGGACTCGCAGGGAGGTAGCTAATGTTCCTTTTAAATGTAGCTAATGTTAAGGAGAACAATGGTTCCCAGGGGCACAAGTGAAATGACACTGCCGGGAAGGCAGGTGCACCAACCGTGGCTTCACGGAATTGAACAATCCCCGGCATGAGCTGATCCATGGAGGTTGGCTCTCATGTCTCATTGGCACCATAGCGACTTTGTGAGTGGCAATTAATTGATAAGAGTACGTGTGCTAGAATAGCATAGTCAGTGTTGACCTACGCTCAGCTGGATCGTTGATTCGTGGATAAGTGTATGCTCACACAGAGTACATATCAATTTTTAAGCCGCCTATCCATCATTGATATCCAGGAATCGTGCGTGCCATACGCGTAGATGGTGGTTGGCGGAGGGCTACCATACGATAAACTGCACAACTAGATCAGTTTTTTCTGCCGAGAGTTCAAACACGATGAAATTTGGCATGGAGTATTTGTTTTTGAATTTGCTGTTCACCGGGAGCAGATAAGCCTGGGTCAGATTTGAATATTCGTTTTTTTCCCTTGTTACTCTTGTGCAGTGGCGGAGCTTGAACGGAAAAGTTGGGCGGGCCAGACTTAAGAATAGCATAATTTTTTTTTCAAATTCTGACTCATAAGGGCATGTTACAACTTACGAGCACCCAGGTCACAAGATTGAGCTAGTAGATATGTATATGTAATATATATGTATCAACGTACAGTTCAACCATGAGTCCACCTTCTCCTTGTCATTCACAGCTATAACATTCTCTATATGGCAAGGTTGTTTCATTAAGGCATGACCACTAGTGACTACATTGTCGTGTGATGAGCATGGTCCAGATCCTATGTGGGTCAAGAATGCACAATGTTTCCCACAAACCCTCTTGCAACTGTCAAATCCATGTACCGTGAAGACATGAGAACCACCTCGTGTATTCTCTTTGTTGTTGGAGACAAAGCAATATAGACAATACACACAACTTTTCTCCTGTGAGTACTCTAGCCATGACGGAAAATCACCAAACCAACTATACTGGAAGCGGTGTTGATGCCCTGGTTCACCAGAAGGTTTATAGTTCTCTAGGCGGATGTTGCATAGGACCTAACATCAAATATGCTCTCCTCGCGATATCTCTCTGGTCTGGTGGATATTGCCAAATTTGAGGGCGCAATCCAGGATCTCGCTGCAAGAACTCAATACCTCGGAATGTAACAGCTTCATTTGTTCGAACTCCTCCATCTTGGTTATGTTGTTGTTCAGGTTGTTGCTGTTCGAATTCAAGCAAGGGCAATACATGGTCATCCTCAACATCAGTTATATCATCTCTTTTCCTTTTAAACACCAAATCAATTCTTCTTTGATTCCGATTTTCCGTGCCCATGACTACCTATGTCAATTTGCATAAAATCGGGCTATTAGTTATCATTAGCAGTAGTAGATCTGATCACTGGATGTATGGAACTTAACAAAATCAGACTATTGCTTATCAAATTAGGAACTTGGGGGAAGATTATTACCTGCCCGTGTTGCCCTGCTGGTTGGTGCTGTGTGTGAAGTGTGGTGCGGCAGGGGCAGCGCCAGGGACTGGGAAGCAGGGGGTTGGAGGACAGGAGGAGAACAGCCGCAAGATCCCGGCGGCCATCGCCGCGGCGGTAGCTTCGCGAGTCGCGACAGTGAGCGCCTGGGCGAGTGGGCGGCGCGACCGCGCGACGGCGCGAGGGAACAGGGCAGGGGCGAGGCGGCGAGGGCGAGCCAAGATCCAGCGGTTGCTTCGCGTACGCGAGACAGCGGGCGGCGCGCTCCAGTGGACGGTGCTCCTGTCCACGGCGGCTACATGCTGAGAGGAAGGGGAATTAGGGGATGTGTGTTCTTGTGCATACGTGAGACGAGAGGATAGGGATGCGATGCAGCGTCTGTTCGTGGGCTGGGCTAGGATGATACATAGGTATATTTGTTTTGTTAAATTTCTGGGCGGGCCATGGCCCGGTTTGGCCCCTACAGAGCTCCGCCCCTTGTGCACCTTACGATATGCACCCAACAACTCGTAGCCTTCTTCGTCCTCCAGCGGAGCCGCATCCCCTGTCTTCTAGCAGTGAGCCGCGTCATCACCGTCACTAGTGACGCCGAGGTTGTCCATGGTGTCTCGCTTGTGCCTACAAACCCTAGGCCTCACCTGGGTCGGTGACACCACGACCAGCCATGTCAGTCCTAGTATTCGGCGAGGGCCTGGCTTGGCATTGCCAGGTATGCCACGGCTGGTTGCGCCGCGACCCTTCTCAGCCTTGCTGCCTTCTTCACATAATTGACTAAGAGCAACTCTAGCAGACCCCGCATCCCGCTCTGACCCGTAAAATAATCGCCAAATTATAGGTCGGGGTGGGAAAACATGCCCGATCAGACCCCGCATCCCGTTTTGGCCCGCAAATATTTTTGCGGGGCGCGACAAATCTTCTCCCTCAACCTTTATCTTCACAGACTGGGAGGCCGACCCGAGCTCAACCCCTACCCGCAGCGAGATTTGACGGGAGGGACATTTCCGCGCGCCCTTTCCCGCTCCCCCCACCTCCCGCAACCATTACCCCGCCTCCGCATGCTCCGGTGCTTTCTCCCCTGTCATCCCTCGCCGTCATGGACGACCCCATGCTGTCTCCCGTCACCGTCGAGGTCGCGCACGCTCCTTTCCCACGGGCGGATCTCGTCGCCGGCCATGTTGGCCCCGCCGCCGTTGCCCAAGCAAACGTTGCGCTGCTACCTCTTGAGCACTGCGTTGGTTTTCTTCGAAGAGGAAGAGATGATGCAGCAAAGTAGCGTAAGTATTTCCCTCAATTTTTGAGAACCAAGATATCAATCCAGTAGGAGGCTACGCGCGAGTCTCTCGTACTTGCACAAAAAAAAATTCTCGCAACCAACGCGAATAGGGGGTTGTCAATCCCTACACGACCACTTACGAGAGTGAGTCTGATAGATATGATAAGATAATATTTTTGGTATTTTTGTGGTAAAGATGCAAAGTAAAATAAAAGCAAAGTAAAAAGCAAAGGAAATAACTAAGTAGTAGGAGATTAATATGATGAAGATAGACCCGGGGGCCATAGGTTTCACTAGTGGCTTCTCTCGAGAGCATAAGTATTCTACGGTGGGTGAACAAATTACTGTTGAGCAATTGACAGAATTGAGCATAGTTATGAGAATATCTAGGTATGATCATGTATATAAGCATCACGTCCGAGACAAGTAGACCGACTCCTGCCCGCATCTACTACTATTACTCCACTCATCGACCGCTATCCAGCATGCATCTAGAGTATTAAGTTAATGAAAACAGAGTAACGCCTTAAGCAAGATGACATGATGTAGAGGGATAATCTCATGCAATATCATGAAAACCCCATCTTGTTATCCTCGATGGCAACAATACAATACGTGCCTTGCTGCCCCTACTGTCACTGGGAAAGGACACCGTAAGATTGAACCCGAAGCTAAGCACTTCTCCCATTGCAAGAAAGATCAATCTAGTAGGCCAAACCAAACTGATAATTCGAAGAGACTTGCAAAGATAACCAATCATACATAAAAGAATTCAGAGAAGATTCAAATATTGTTCATAGATAGACTTGATCATAAACCCACAATTCATCGGTCTCAACAAACACACCGCAAAAAGAAGATTACATCGAATAGTTCTCCACAAGAGAAGGGAGAACATTGTATTGAGATCCAAAAAGAGAGAAGAAGCAATCTAGCTACTAACTATGGACCCGTAGGTCTGAGGTAAACTACTCACACTTCATCGGAGAGGCTATGGTGTTGATGTAGAAGCCCTCCGTGATCGATGCCCCCTCAGGCGGAGCTCCGGAACAGGCCCCAAGATGGGATCTCGTGGATACAGAAAGTTGCGGCGGTGGAATTAGGGTTTTGGCTCCGTATCTGATCGTTTGGGGGTACGTAGGTATATATAGGAGGAAGGAGTACGTCCGTGGAGCAACAAGGGGCCCATGAGGGTGGAGGGCGCACCGGGGGGGGGGGGGTAGGCGCGCCCCCTACTTCGTGGCCTCCTCTTTTGTGTCTTGACATAGGGTCCAAGTCTCCTGGGTCTTGTTTGCTGAGAAAATCACGTTCCCGAAGGTTTCATTCCATTTGGACTCCGTTTGATATTCCTTTTCTTCAAAACCCTAAAACAGGCAAAAAAATAGCAATTCTGGGCTGGGCCTCTGGTTAATAGGTTAGTCCCAAAAATAATAAAAAAGTGGATAATAAAGCCCAATAATGTCCAAAACAATAGATAATATATCATGGAGCAATCAAAAATTATAGATACGTTGAAGACGTATCAAGCATCCCCAAGCTTAATTCCTGCTCGTCCTCGAGTAGGTAAATGATAAAAACAGAATTTTTGACGCGGAGTGCTATTTGGCATAATTTTAATGTAATTCTTCTTAATTATGGTATGAATATTCAGATCCGAAAGATTCAAGATAAAAGTTTAATATTGATAAAAAATAATAATACTTCAAGCATACTAATAAAGCAATTATGTCTTCTCAAAATAACATGGCCAAAGAAAGTTATCCCTATAAAATCATATAGTCTAGCTATGCTCCATCTTTACCACACAAAATATTTAAATCATGCACAACCCCGATGACAAGCCAAGCAATTGTTTCATACTTTAGGTATTCTTAAAAAATTTCAATCTTCACGCAATACATGAGCGTGAGCCATGGATATAACACTTATAAGTGGAATAGAATGGTGGTTGTGGGGAAGACAAAAGGAGAGAACATAGTCTCACATCAAATAGGCGTATCAACGGGCTATGGAGATACCCATCAATAGATATCAATGTGAGTGAGTAGGGATTGTCATGCAACGGATGCAGTAGAGCTATAAGTATATGAAAGCTCAACAAAAGAAACTAAGTGGGTGTGCATCCAACTTGCTTGCTCATGAAGACCTAGAGCATTTTGAGGAAGCCCATCAATGGAATATACAAGCCAAGTTCTATAATGAAAAATTCCCACTAGTATATGAAAGTGATAACACATGAGACTCTCTATCATGAACATCATGGTGCTACTTTGAAGCACAAGTGTAGTAAAAAGATAGTAACATTGTCCCTTCTCTCTTTTTCTCTCATTTTTTAGTTGGTCTTTTTCTCTTCTTCTTTTATGGCCTCTTGTTTTTTTCGTCCGGAGTCTCATCCCGACTTGTGGGGGAATCTAGTCTCCATCATCCTTTCCTCACTGAGACAATGCTCTAATAATGATGATCATCACACTTTTATTTTTCTTACAACTCGACAATTACAAATCGATACTTAGAACAAAATATGACCCTATATGAATGCCTCTGGTGGTGTACCGGGATATGCAATGAATCAAGAGTGACACGTATGAAAGAATTATGAATGGTGGCTTTGCCACAAATACGATGTCAACTACATGATCATGCTAAGCAATATGACAATGATGAAGTGTGTCATAATAAATGAAACGATGGAAAGTTGCATGGCAATATATCTCGGAATGGCTATGAGAATGCCATAATAGGTAGGTATGGTGGCTGTTTTGAGGAAGGTATATGGTGGGTGTATGATACCGGCGAAAGGTGTGCGGTATTAGAGAGGCTAGCAAAGGTGGAAAGGTGAGAAAAGTGCGTATAATCCATGGACTCAACATTAGTCATAAAAAACTCATATACTTATTGCAAAAATCTACAAGTTATCGAAGCAAAGTATTACGCGCATGCTCCTAGGGGGATAGATTGATAGGAAAATACCATCGCTCGTCCCCGACCACCACTCATAAGGAAGACAATCAAAAAATAAATCATGCTCCGATTTCATCACGTAACGGTTCACCATACGTGCATGCTACGGGAATCACAAACTTTAACAAAAGTATTTCTCAAATTCACAACTACTCAACTAGTATAACTCTAATATCACCATCTTTATATCTCAAAACAATCATCAAGCATCAAACTTCTCTTAGTATTCAACACACTCATAAGAAAGTTCTTTTATTATTCTTGAATACCAAGCATATTGGGATTATTTAAGTAAATTACCATGCTATTTAAGACTCTCAAAATAATCTAAGTGAAGCATGATAGATCAATAGTTTCTATAAAACAAATCCACCACCGTGCTCTAAAAAATATAAGTGAAGTACTAGAGCAAAACTATATAACTCAAGAGATATAAACGAAGCACATAGAGTATTCTAACAAATTCCAAATCATGTATGGCTCTCTCAAAAGGTGTGTACAGCAAGGATGATTGTGGTAAACTAAAAAGTAAAGACTCAAATCATACAAGACGCTCCAAGCAAAACACATATCATGCGGTGAATAAAAATATAGCTCCAAGTAAAGTTACCGATAGAAGTAGACGAAAGAGGGGATGCCTTCCGGGGCATCCCCAAGCTTTGGCTTTTAGGTGTCCTTAGATTATCTTGGGGGTGCCATGGGCATCCCCAAGCTTAGTCTCTTGCCACTCCTTGTTCCATAATCCATCAAATCTTTACCCAAAACTTGAAAACTTCACAACACAAAATTCAAAGTAGAAAATCTCGTGAGCTCCGTTAGCGAAAGAAAACAAAAGACCACTTCAAGTTACTGTAATGAAATCATTATTTATTTATATTGGTGTTATACCTACTGTATTCCAACTTCTCTATGGTTTATAAACTATTTTACTAGCCATAGATTCATCAAAATTAGCAAACAACACACAAAAAACAGAATCTGTCAAAAACAGAACAGTCTGTAGTAATCTGTAGCTAAAGCAAGATCTGGAACCCTAAAAATTCTAAAAATAAATTTCTGGACGTGAGGAATTTATATATTAATCATATTCAAAAAGAATTAACTAAATATCACTTTCCAAATAAAAATGGCAGTAGTTCTCGTGAGCGCTAAAGTTTCTGTTTTTTACAGCAAGTGTAACAAGACTTCCCCCAAGTCTTCCCAACGGTTTTACTTGGCACAAACACTAATTAAACACAAAAAACATAACCAAAACAGAGTCTATATAAATTATTTATTACTAAACAGGAGCAAAAAGTAAGGAATAAAAATAAAATTGGGTTGCCTCCCAACAAGCGCTATCGTTTAACGCCCCTAGCTAGGCATAACAAGCAATGATAGATCTAGGTATTGACATCTTTGGTAGGCAATTCTTCAATGAGGCATCTACCATCTTTAGGAATTTCTTTCTTTTGTTTTATTATCAAACTTTTAGGCACAAGATCGAAAAATTCATTTGTAACAAATGGTTCCTTAATGATAGCAAAAAGATTGGGATGAATACTTATAGATTTGAGATCCGCAGTTTCCTCACTAGAGGATTCATCCTTATTTTTAGGAACATACATAAGCTTGGCAATTTTAGTGGGAGGACTTGGTGTATTCTTTATGGAAGAAAAAGCGGTTCCCAAGTTGGTAATAATATCCTCAAGTTTATCGATCCTAGTGGAATCGTGATTTAATTTCTCATTAACTATGGGTTCCTTCTCTTTAATATTTTTCAAAGTGACTCATACTTTAGATCCATATTGAGAGATTCGGTTGTGGATCTTTTTATCCAAATTTTCAATTAACTCTACGGTAGCAACCTTATTTTCAATAATTTCGAGCCTTTGCATTACATGCTCCAAAGTTAATACAGTTTCGTTAACCAAAAGAGGGGGTGAGCCAAACAAATCCATCATAGCATTATAAGAATCAAAAGTATGGCTACCCAAGAAGTTCCCTCCGGTAATAGTATCAAGGATATATCTGTGCCAGGGAGTTATGCCTACATAAAAAATGTGAAGAAGAACAGAAGTAGATTGCTTCCTGGTAGATCTATTTTGAGCATTGCAAATTCTATACTAAGCATATTTTAGATTTTCTCCCTCCCTTTGCTTAAAATTTAGAATTTCATTCTTGGGAGACAACGGAGAAGATAAGGGACTAGACATAACAACAAGCAAGCAAACTAACACACAAGCAAACAAAAAGCAAGCGAGCAAAAAGAGGTAAATAGAGAAAGAGAGGGAGGATAGAGAGAGAGAGGGCGAATAAAACGGCAAGGGTGAAGTGGGGGAGAGGAAAACGAGAGGCAAATGGCAAATAATGTAATGCGAGAGATAAGGGTATGTGATGGGTACTTGGTATATTGACTTTTGCGTAGACTGTGACGCCCCCGATTCAATCGTACACTAATCATACACGCAAACGTGTACGATCAAGATCAGGGACTCACGGGGAGATATCACAACACAACTCTACAAATAAAATAAGTCATACAAGCATCATATTACAAGCCAGGGGCCTCGAGGGCTCGAATGCAAGAGCTCGATCATAGACGAGTCAGTGGAAGCAACAATATCTGAGTACAGACATAAGTTAAACAAGTTTGCCTTAAGAAGGCTAGCACAAACAGGGATACATATCGAAAGAGGCGCAGGCCTCCTGCCTGGGATCCTCCTAAACTACTCCTGGTCGTCGTCAGCGGGCTACACATAGTAGTAGGCACCTCCCGAGTAGTAGTAGTCGTCATCGACAGTGGCGTCTGGCTCCTGAGCTCCATCGCCTGGTCGCAGCAATCGAGTATAGGAAGGGGGAAAAGGGGGAGCAAAGCAACCGTGAGTACTCATCCAAAGTACTCGCAAGCAAGGAGCTACACTACATATGTATGCATTGGTATCAATTGGAGTAAGGGTATCATATGTGGACTGGACTGCAGAATGCCGGAATAAGAGGGGGATAGCTAGCCCTTTCGAAGACTACGCTTCTGGCAACCTCCATCTTGCAGCAGGAGAAGAGAGTAGATGGTAAGTTCACCAAGTAACATCGCATAGCATAAACCTACCCGGCGGTCCTCTCCTCGTCGCCCTGTTAGAGAGCGACCACCGGGTTGTATCTGGCACTTGGAAGGGTGTGTTTTATTAAGTATCTGGTTCTAGTTGTCATAAGGTCAAGGTACAACTCCAAGTCGTCATGTTACCGAAGATCACGACTATTCGAATAGATTAACTTCCCTGCAGGGGTGCATCACATAACCCAACACGCTCGATACCATTTGGCCGGACACACTTTTCTGGGTCATGCCCGACCTCGGAAGATCAACACGTCGCAACCCTACCTAGGCACAACAGAGAGGTCAGCACACCGGTCTAAATCCTATGGCGCAGGGGTCTGGCCCCATCGCCCATTACACACCTGCACGTTGCGTGGGCGCGCCGCTCAGTCGCTGACGTCATGAAGGCTTCGGCTGATACCACGACGTCGAGTGCCCATAACTGTCCCCGCGTAGATGGTTAGTGCGTATAGGCCAGTGGCCAGACTCAGATCAAATACCAAGATCTCGTTAAACGTGTTATTTTGAAATAACCGCGAACGCCGACCAGGGCCAGGCCCACCTCTCTCCTAGGTGGTCTCAACCTGCCCTGTCGCTTCGCCACAAAGATCCACTCACAGGGCCGTCGGGACAAACATACTTTCGGACCCAATCCGTGAATCACTCCCGGGTACTCCTACGAGCCGACCCGTCTTTAGTCACCACAAGTATCATATATTATGTATAAGTATATACGCATGATCACCTCCCGAGTGATCACGACTCGATAGTATAGCATGGCAGACGAACAAGAATGTATGGCCACTGATGATAAACTAGCATCCTATACTAAGCATTAGGATTGCAGGTAAAGGTAACAACAGTAGTAGCAAGGACATGCCATGCATCAGGATAGGATTAACGGAAATCAGTAACATGCTACACTACTCTAATGCAAGCAGTATAGAGGAGAGTAGGTGATATCTGGTGATCAAGGGGGGGGGGCTTGCCTGGTTGCTCTAGCAAGAGAGAGGGGTCGTCAGCACCGTAGTCGTACTGGGTAGTAGCGGCATCGGTCTCGGTATCTAGCGAGAGAAGAGGTGGGAAGAAACAATATCAAGCAAACGGATGCATAGCGATGCATGACATGATAAGTATCGGTGCTAGGGGTGCCCTAACGCGGTATGAGGTGGTATCGGTGAAGGGGGGGGGACATCCGGGAAAATATCCCCGGTGTTTTGCGTTTTCGGACAGATGAACCGGAGAGGAAAGTTGCGTGTTCACTATGCTAGGGATGCGTGGCGGATGAACGGGCTGTGTATCCGAGTTCGTCTCGTCGTTCTGAGCAACTTTCATGTACAAAGTTTTCCCATCCGGGCTACGGTTTATTTTATATTAATTTTAAAAGATTTAAATCATTTTTAGAATTTATTTAATTATTTAAATTCAACATTATCCAGAATAGTGATTGCTGACGTCAGTAGTCAACAGAGGTGTTGACTAGGTCAAGCTGACACATGGGTCCCATCTGTCATTGACACGTTTTAATTATCAAATTTTATTAACCTAATCAATATTAATTAGGGGTGGGCCCCACTGTCATTGACTATTTAATTAACTAACAGTAGTTAGTTTAATTAGTTATTTGGTTAATCGAATTATGATTAATTAGTTTAATTAATTGTTTAGTTTAATTAATCAAGATTAATTAATTAATTAATTAATTATTTTTTCTTAAATCTTTTTTTTGTTAAAACGTTCTGGGGCTGGGGCCCCGTTTGTCATTGGCCCAAAGGGCCGATGTGGTTAGCGGGCGCCACGGGCGCTCGCCCGCAGGGAGCGACGGGGCGAGGCCAGAGGCCAGGGTGGCCGCGGTGGCCGGCGGCACTGCGGCGGTAGCAGAGGAGGCGGGGCGGCGAGCAGCGGGACAAGAGGAGCAGGGGCGGTCACGCGCGGGGCGCGGGCACTCGGCCAGGCCGCGGCGCGGCTATGCGGCGAGGCGGGCGCGTGCAGGGGAAGGTGGGCGAGCGACGGGCATGCGCCAGCATCAACGGGCGCTCGCGGGGCAAGGGTATGGTGAGCAGGGGGCAAGCGCGGCCGGACGCTAGCGGGCAACGAGGAGCCGAGGCAGAACGCGGGCGGCGACAGCGGCCGAGTGGCGTGGGTGGCGATAGTAAGCGAGGCCGGCGCACGGGCGGCGGTACTGGCCGCGGTGACCGAACGAGGAAAGAGGAGGAGGGGAGGATGGGGCTCACCGAGCCCTGTAGATGAGCAAAGTGGGCTCGAGGAAGAGTCGGGGAGGTCCGGCGACGGCAGTGGCCACCGGGGCGCCGACGAGTGGCGCGCGACATCGGCGTTGACGAGGTCGGGGGCGCAGTTGTGCTCACCGGGGCCGCGGGAGCAGCGGCGAACGCCGCTGGGTCGATGAGGCGTCGGCTAGCCGAGGCTCCGGGGAGGAGGCACCGTCGTCGGGGGCGCAGGGCGGCGCGAGATCGGGCGGGGAGGGTGACGGGGGTTGCCCGATCCCGATCCAGGCGAGAACAGGGGAGAGAGGGGGAGGTGGATCAAGTGGGGGAGTGGATAGCCATTAGGGTTTCGGGTGCGGGGCTTAGTAGGCCAGGGGCGCGCGGGGGTGGGCCGACAGGCCGCTCGGCCACACGGCCAACTAGGCCAAGGCCCAGTCGGGGGAGGGGAGTTGATTTCCTTTTACTTTTTTTGTTTCAGTTTTATTTTTATTTACAAAAGCAAATGACTTTTAGTTAAGTATGAGAGTTGGCCTAAATTATGATAGCCATTTTAGGCACTGCCACAAAAAGGTTTGACGAGCATTTGAATTGTGCATAAATGAAAGTGGACTAATGAGGTTGTTTTGGTCACCGCTTTAATTGTTTTTTAGGGCAATTAAATATTCTATATAATGTTGGATGCTATTTGCTAATTAGTTAGTGAATATTTATAACCCTTTGAACATTTTAATTCATTTTTTTGAAACTATAATTTGACTTGTTATTTAAATTTGTATTTGAACTAAGTTTTGAAACACGTGAGGTTTAGCAAAATTTAATCATGATGACCTGGCATCATTAAAAAAGGTTTACTATAGCTTAATTACCCGGGCGTCACATAGACCTCCCCGACAACGGCGCCAAAATCTTTCTTGCTACCTCTTGAGCATTGCGTTGGTTTTCCCCGAAGAGGAAGGGATGATGCAGCAAAGTAGCGTAAGTATTTCCCTCAGTTTTTGAGAACCAAGGTATCAATCCAGTAGGAGGCTACGCGCGAGTCCCTCGTACCTGCACAAAACAAATAAATCCTCGCAACCAACACGAATAGGAGTTGTCAATCCCTACACGGCCACTTACGAGAGTGAGATTTGTTAGATATGATAAGATAATATTTTTGGTATTTTTGTGGTAAAAATGCAAAGTAAAATAAAAGCAAAGTAAAAAAGCAAAGGAAATAACTAAGTAGTAGGAGATTAATATGATGAAGATAGACCCGGGGGCCATAGGTTTCACTAGTGGCTTATCTCAAGAGCATAAGTATCTATGGTGGGTGAACAAATTATTGTTTAGCAATTGACAGAATTGAGCATAGTTATGAGAATATCTAGGTATGATCATGTATATAGGCAGCACGTCCAAGACAAGTAGACCGACTCCTGCCCGCATCTACTACTATTACTCCACTCATCGACCGCTATCCAGCATGCATCTAGAGTATTAAGTTAATGAAAACAGAGTAACACCTTAAGCAAGATGACATGATGTAGAGGGATAATTGTCGTGGTTCTAAGTCTGACAGTGAGGTAGGGGGGTGTTTATGAAGAGGCTAGACCTTAGCTATTGGGAAGTTGTAAGCACGCAAGGTTTACGAGTTCAGGCCCTTCTCTGAGGAAGTAACAGCCCTACGTCTCGGTGCCCGGAGGCGGTCGATTGGATTATGCGTGTGTAAAATGACAGGGGTGCGAACCCCTGATACTGAGGAGGGGGGTGGCTTATATAGAGTTCGCCAGCCCTCTCCTGCCCTCAGTAATGCAGGGTTTAAGGTACATTTAAGGTAGGCGTTACAGATAACGTCCCTAATAAAGTGTCATAATAATCATAAAGACTACTTAATAGCCGACCGTTTGCCTGCGGAGTGGCTTGAGGTCTTCTGGCAGTCGAGTGGTTAGCTTCTTGGTCGAGTGACAGCTTCTTGGTCGAGTGTCTTCAACCCGTCGAGTGGGATATATTCAAGTTGTTTGAAAGGTGACTTCCTCTAAGGATGTCCTATGGTAGGGCTCTTTAGGACGGGTCCGTGTCCCTACCGTAGGTACATGACTTCATCATTAGCCCCCAAACGGATCGAGGCTAGAGTGAGAAAAGGGGTTAGGGACCTTTCCAACCGACCCTTCGGGTTATTATGGATGCTTCGTTCTGGGTCGACTGTCACGGATGACGTCATTAACCTCTTTCAGTCGCCTTGATCCGTTCCAGGTCTTTCGTCGAATGGATTTCTTTACCTGTGAGGCTTCGGGCGCCGGCGTGCGCGGGATTTCCGTTTCGTCAAGTTGTTCTGCAGCCGGCGGAGATCGCGGGATTCGGATTTTTTGGGAAGCGCGCGGAACGGGAGCGGCCGCAGTAATCGGGAGCGACAGTGCGAAGGCTCCTCGATCCCCGCGCCGCCTTTTTCGCCACATACAGCGCGCGCGCCTGCCATGGGATCTGACTGGATAGCTTGGGCCTACCTGCCAGCCACTCGGGAGCGGCCCCTTATAAGTAGTTGGCCCGGAGCCTTTCATCAGTACGCGTGCTCATCTCTTCCTCTTCCTTCTCTGTTTCTCCGTCGCCTCCTCCGCTTCCTTCGCTCTCGCCCCGCCACCACAAAACCAGCTCGAGACCTCGCCGGCGACGATGGTGAAGGGTAAGACGACCGCTCTGGAGCGCGCAAAGAAGGCGGCGGCGGGGGGGAAGGGAAAGAAGTCTGCGCGCGGGGGTTCTTCTTCTCGGACGGCCCTGCCCAAGGGGTGGATCCAGGGCGACTGGATGCCCTCGGTGCTCCGTCAGGAGGACCTCGACGACCTGGTCGAGGGAGGAGCCATTCCCCACAAGGCGGCGCGTCTTCCAGGGGGAGAAATCGAGCCCCAGCCACGCGACGATGAGTGCGTCCTCCTGGCGACTCATATCGACCGTGGGTTCTCTCTGCCGCCCCACTCTTTCTTCCGCAACTTCCTGAACTTCTTCGGGGCGCAGCTCCATGACTTCACTCCGAACTCCATAGTCTATCTTGCCGCCTTTATTTCTATGTGTGAGGCGTTCCTGGGGTGCCGCCCACACTAGGGACTTTTCAAGCACATCTTCACCGTTCGCTCTCAGTCGGTTAAGAAGGCCAAGTCGAGTGACGAGAAGACACAGGTGATCCAGCTGTGCGGGGGTTTGGCGATCCAGACGAGGGGGAAAAGTTGTTTTCCCTCCATTACCTTCCCGGAGTCAGTTCGAGGATGGCAGGCAACTTGGTTCTACTGCCAGGATCAGGTGACCCCAGGGCAGTCGACCGGACTTCCACCCTTCACCCTCGACCGAGCCGAAAAGCCGGCTTCTCTGAAGGTGACGCCCGAAGAAAAGGCCCAGGTCAAGATACTGGCGGTTCGAGTGGTCGAACTTGTCCGTGAGGGCGTGACGGGGATGGATCTGCTTGAAGTCTTCCTCAAGAGGTGAATCCAACCACTCCAGGCTCGGGACCACCCGATGTGGCTGTACTCCAGCCTCGAGGACACCACTCGGATCCACCCGGAGGAGGTCACCGACGAGATGTTGGAGGGGTGGCTGTCAAGCATCACGGGGAACAAGGACAACCCCCGAGGAGCTAGGAGGGTCATTCCACTCGACCGCTCGTATGAGGTCGACCAGGTGCGTCTTTATGTTTCCGACTGAAATCTTCGTTTTCTGCATTGGTCTTCTTTTGAGCGGGTCGACTAACCTTCCATTTTGTCTGCTGTCTTTCAGGCAACCACTGAGATGTATTCGACGCCCAACGGGGCACAGGGGTCGACTAAGGGAGGAGAAGGGAGCGGAGGTGAGAGTGGGGACGACCAGGGCGAGTGGGAGTCAGACGGCGAAGGAGAGCGAGGCGATGACGTCTTCTCCAGCGAGGAGGAGGAGGAGGAGGCCGAACCTCCCCGCCCGGAAAGGCGATCCAAGCTCGCACACGACCCGACGCAGGGACGTGGCCAGGCGACTGCCTCCGTCGGGCCATCGTCGAAACGCCCTCGGACTTCTTCTCCAACACCGACTGGGAAGGTCCCCAAGCAACCACGCACGACGCAATCCAAGCCGCCCAAGACTCTGCCAAAGATGAAGATAACTGTCCCTGTTATTTCCGGGTAACAAGCCTTGTCTTTTTTCGTCGATTGGAGGACGGATCCTCGGTCGACTCGTTATGCTGAACTGGCTGATTCTTCGAAATTTGCAGTGCTGCTACCTCCGAGGTCTCTGCCAAGGACGACGACCAAGAGATGGGGGACGCTGCTACCTCCAACCCTGGTATGATCATTGACGTTCTGTTTTTGAGTTGGCTTGGTCGTTTCTTGCAATTCTGGTCGATTGAAAGTTCTTCCTGCAGCTCCTCCTCATGTTATCGACCTCCCAGATGACGATGACAACGCGCCGCTGAGGATAGGGAGGACCAAGAGGCCGTCGACTGACAGGGCTCCCCAGCCTGCTCCGGCGCCTGAGGCCGCGGCTCGAGACGGCAGCGATGCCCCTCGGGCTTCTGTGTCCTTCGCCAATCCCCTGTCGAGTGCGCAGCCCTCGGCGTCGACTGCCAATCCGACTTCGCTCTTTGTCGCGTACTCTGTCCCTGAAGACGAAGTGGCCGCTGCGAAGGAGGCCATACACCAGGCAGGGGTCATGATGGAGCAGGTGAAGAAGGCTCGAGAGGCCAGCCAGGCGGCTTACGACGCGAGTTCGGCGCTTCAGAGTAACGTCCAGGTCAGTCGACTTGATACTTGTTTGTTTGAAGAGTCTTTCTCCCTCTTTCTTTTTCTTTTTGAAGATCTTTGTATCTGTATCTGTACACCCACTGGGTGTGTTTTCTCTTTCTTGGACTAGTGGGGGCACGCTGAGTGCACCCACTGGGTGTAGTCCCCGAGACTACGGTGGACTGCTGGTAGTCGACTGTAGTCTGTGTATTGCGTTTGTGAATCTGTACTTCTTCACTCGGTTTGGTCTGGCCAGGTCGAGTGGGACCGTGTCCTGTTGACTGTGGGCAGTCGTTTTTTTGGTCGAACCAGTGGGGGCACGCTGAGTGCACCCACTGGGTGTAGTCCTCGAGACTACTGTCGAATATTTTTGATTCGGCTGTGGTCTTAGAAACGTCACCATTGTTCCTTAGTTACTCGGAAGCAACTTATCTCGACCGTCTGTCGGCTGTTTTTTCTTTTTGCAGAGATCCTGCGAACTTGCCGCTCGCTATGCTGAATTGGAGAAGCAGAAGATTCAACTGGACCTTGATCTAGAGCTGGCCAGGACGGAGTTGCAGAAGGTCAGGGAGGGCACCGCAGGTAAAGCGACTTTGTCGACTGATTTTGTTTTCAGGCTTGAGCATTCCTCTGCTATTTCCGATTCAATCGCCATTTCTTTGTAGGAGAATTGGAAAAAGCTTTGGCGAGGAAGGACCAGGACCTGGCTGTTGCCCGCAAGGAGGCTGACGACAAGACGGCTCTGGCCGAACAGAAGCTGGCTTCGGTCGACCAGTTGGAAAAAGAGAACACCAGGTTGCAGGCCGCTCTGACTGATGCCAATAGGCTGACTGCCAGTTGGAAGAAGAAGAACCTCCTCTTGGGAGAGGAGATGGAAGGCATCGCCCGTAGGAGGGACGACCTGGAGAGCTACCTGAGGAGCCTCACCAAGAGGCTGTACATCAAACTTGAAGGTGCACATCTAATTTTGACTGTTTTGTACTTTTGTGTCGATTCAATCTTGCGATCGTTGGCTTATCTTTAGGTCTCGTGTGCAGAATTCTGTCAGAACTTCGAAGAGGAGACCGGGCGAATCGAAACGGGTCTGGACCCAATCAATTCTCCGGTGAAAGACGATACTGCTATGAACCTGCTCCGACTGGAATCTCGAATCGACGGCGCCGTGGATTACTTGGCTCGACTGAAGGTCGCCATGTCGCGGATCGACTCGACGCTCTGGCCAGCGTCCACGCTCCAGAACGATCTCGAGTCTCTTATGGCTCGACTTGACAAAATCCCCGATCGAGTGCAGGAGTGGAAGAAGTCTTCTGCCCGGTGCGGCGCTGATGTGGCTCTGTCCTTAGTCCGCGTCCACTGCAAGGAGGCGCGAGAAGAAAAGCTGGCCGCCATCCAAGTCGCCAATACCAAGAGGCACAGCTTCCAAGACTTCATGGAGACCTTCATCGCTGCAGCCAATCGCATTGCGGACGGAATTGACCTGGATGAGTTCGTCGCTCCTGCTAGCCCTCCTCTTGAGGAGTGAGAAAATTTTTATGCCTTTCCTTAAATTAGCCTCGGAATGCCGAGTGGACTTGTAATCGTTTAAATTCTGCCGAGCTGAGGGCTCGAGTACTTTGATTCGGGGCCCAGGGCCTTTTAAGCTTTATCCGAACTTAATTTTTGCTGAATGTCTTCGTGGTCTGGAACTGTCGTGTGGGGCTTGATGGCCGACCCTCACCCTGTTGTCGTACATTGTATTTGTGGCGGAGCTCTCGGGAAAAGGTGGCAGTCGACCCACGCCTTGTTACTGTAGAGTGGGACGAAGCCCACATTGTATTTGTGGCGGAGCTCTTCAGGAGAAGGTGGGTTTCGAACTTAGGTGAGTATCTGACTGTAGCTAAGTCTCTTCGTGTAGAACTTAGGCGAGTGCTGAACTGCAGCTAAGCCCCCGAGTGGGAGGTTTGCTCTCCACTCGGTAGGATTTTTCAAACTTAGGCGAGTATCTGACCGCAGCTAAGTCTCTTCGTGGAGAACCTAGGTGAGTGCTGAACTGCAGCTAAGCCCCCGAGTGGGAGGTTTGCTCTCCACTCGGTAGGATTTTCAAACTTAGGCGAGTGTCTGACCACAGCTAAGTCTCTTCATGGAGAACCTAGGCGAGTGCTGAACTGCAGCTAAGCCCCTGAGTGGGAGGTTTGCTCTCCACTCGGTAGGATTTTCAAACTTAGGCGAGTGTCTGACTGCAGCTAAGTCTCTTCGTGGAGAACTTAGGCGAGTGCTGAACTGCAGCTAAGCCCCCGAGTGGGAGGTTTGCTCTCCACTCGGTAGGATTTTCAAACTTAGGCGAGTGTCTGACTGCAGCTAAGTCTCTTCGTGGAGAACTTAGGCGAGTGCTGAACTGCAGCTAAGCCCCCGAGTGGGAGGTTTGCTCTCCACTCGGTAGGATTTTCACACTTAGGCGAGTGTCTGACTGCAGCTAAGTCTCTTCGTGGAGAACTTAGGCGAGTGCTGAACTGCAGCTAAGCCCCCGAGTGGGAGGTTTGCTCTCCACTCGGTAGGATTTTTCAAACTTAGGCGAGTGTCTGACTGCAGCTAAGTCTCTTCGTGGAGAACTTAGGCGAGTGCTGAACTGCAGCTAAGCCCCCGAGTGGGAGGTTTGCTCTCCACTCGGTAGGATTTTTCAAACTTAGGCGAGTGTCTGACTGCAGCTAAGTCTCTTCGTGGAGAACTTAGGCGAGTGCTGAACTGCAGCTAAGCCCCCGAGTGGGAGGTTTGCTCTCCACTCGGTAGGATTTTTCAAACTTAGGCGAGTGTCTGACTGCAGCTAAGTCTCTTCGTGGAGAACTTAGGCGAGTGCTGAACTGCAGCTAAGCCCCCAAGTGGGAGGTTTGCTCTCCACTCGGTAGGATTTTTCAAACTTAGGCGAATCGGATTCGCAGCTAAGTCACCCACTGGGGGATTTCGGATACATTCAACAGTGACAGCAATTATTGGAACACTCTTATTTCTGATAAAAATGAACTTCAGGAGTTTTTCTTATTACATCTGGTTTGAGAGCGGACTTAAGTGTAAAAGGGGCGGAGAAGCTCCGCGTTCCAAGCTCGAGGTTCGTCGATTTGTCGATCAACATTGTAAAGGTGATATGCTCCGTTGTGGAGGACTCTGGTGATGATGAAGGGGCCTTCCCAAGTGGGAGCGAGCTTGTGAGGTTTCTGTTGATCCACTCAGAGGACCAAATCTCCTTCTTGAAAGGCTCGACTCTTCACATTCCGGGCGTGGAATCGACGCAAGTCCTGCTGGTAAATGGTCGATCTGATCATTGCCATCTCCCTCTCTTCCTCCAAGAGGTCGACTGCGTCTTGTCGGGCCTGCTCCGCTTCATCTTCGGTGTAAAGTTCAACTCGGGGCGCATTATGAAGGAGATCGCTTGGCAGGACAGCTTCGGCTCCATAAACCAGAAAGAACGGAGTCCTTCCAGTCGACCGGTTAGGGGTGGTCCTTAATCCCCACAGCACTGACGGAAGCTCGTCGACCCAAGCGCCTGCCGCGTGCTTGAGATCGCGCATCAGCCGAGGTTTTAGCCCTTTGAGAATCAGACCATTTGCCCTCTCAGCCTGTCCATTCGACTGGGGGTGAGCGACTGAGGCGTAGTCGACTCGTGTGCCTTGAGAAGCGCAAAATGCTCTGAACTCGTCCGAATCAAAGTTTGACCCGTTATCAGTGATGATGCTGTGCGGGACTCCATATCTGAATGTCAATCCTCTGATGAAACTGATAGCGGTGCCAGCGTCGAGGCTCTTTATGGGCTTAGCTTCGATCCATTTGGTAAACTTGTCGACTGCCACAAGCACATGAGTGAATCCACTCCTGCCCGTTCTTAGGGGGCCAACCATGTCCAATCCCCAGACGGCAAAGGGCCAGACGAGCGGAATGGTCTTCAGGGCTGACGCGGGCTTGTGTGACATGTTGGAGTAGAACTGGCAGCCCTCGCACCTGTCGACTATCTCTTTCGCCATCTCATTTGCCCTTGGCCAATAAAATCCAGCTCGGTATGCCTTAGCCACAATGGTCCGAGAGGACGCATGGTGACCGCAGGTTCCCGAGTGGATATCGTTGAGGATTATTTGACCCTCTTCTGGCGTTATGCATTTCTGGCCGACTCCGGTCGCACTTTCTCTGTACAGCTGTCCCCTTATGACTGTGAAGGCCTTAGATCGGCGGACGATCTGTCGAGCCTCCTCCTCGTCCTCCGGGAGTTCTTTCCTTAGGATATATGCAATGTACGGTATTGTCCAGTCAGGGATGACTGCCAAGACTTCCATGATTAGGTCGACTACTGCAGGCACTTCAACTTCAGTCGGATCCGTGGCACTTTTCGGCTGCGGGGCTTCTTCTGTGAAAGGATCTTCTTGGACTGACGGCGAGTGAATGTGTTCCAAGAACACGTTGCTTGGAATGGCTTCTCTCTTGGAGCCTATCTTTGCCAAGTCGTCAGCTGCCTGGTTTTTCGGTCGGGGGATGTGGTGGAGTTCCAACCCCTCGAACTTCTTCTCTAGCTTCCGTACTGCATTGCAGTACCCAGTCATTGCCGGACTCCTGACGTCCCACTCCTTCATCACTTGATTAACCACCAGATCTGAGTCGCCATAGACCATGAGGCGACGGACGCCGAGCGAAATGGCCATGCGCAACCCATACAAAAGTGCTTCATACTCTGCTTCATTATTGGAGGAATCGAAGTGAATCTGGAGAACGTATCTGAGCTTATCTCCTCGGGGGGAGACCAAAACTACCCCCGCGCCCGAACCATTCAGCATCTTGGATCCATCGAAGAACATAGTCCAGTGTTCTGAGTGAACTTGAGTCGGAAGTTGCTGTTCAATCCACTCGGCGATAAAATCCGCGATTGCTTGGGACTTGATGGCTTTCTTTGCTTCAAACTTGATGTCTAAAGGAAGGAGTTCAATCGCCCACTTGGCCACTCGACCAGTTGCATCTCTGTTATGCAGGATCTCCGATAATGGGGCGTCGCTGACGACTGTAATGGAGTGGTCAGAGAAATAATGTGCAACTTTCTTCGTGGTCATGTAAATCCCATATACAAGCTTCTGGTAGTGGGGGTATCTTTGTTTTGAAGGGGTCAAAACTTCAGACACATAATAAACAGGGTGTTGAACTTTGAAGGCCTTCCCTTCCTCTTCCCGCTCGACCGTAAGTACTGTACTGACAACTTGTCCCGTGGCTGCAATGTAAAGCAGCAGAGGCTCTTTGCTGACTGGAGCAGCTAGCACTGGCTGGGTGGAGAGCAGAGCTTTGAGCTCTGCAAACGCTGCATCAGCTTCTGGAGTCCACTCGAACTTGTCAGACTTTTTCATCAGTCGGTAAAGAGGCAACGCTTTTTCACCGAGTCGAGAAATGAATCGACTTAAGGCGGCCAAGCAGCCTGTAAGTTTTTGGACATCATGCACATGTACAGGACGCTTCATCCGGAGTATGGTGCCAATTTTTTCAGGATTGGCGTCGATTCCCCATTCGGAAACGAGAAAACCGAGTAGCTTGCCACCTGGAACTCCGAAAGTGCATTTTGACGGATTGAGCTTGATATCGTACCTCCTGAGGTTGGCGAAGGTTTCAGCAAGGTCAGCCCGCAGGTCGGAACCTTTCCGGGACTTGACTACGATATCGTCCATGTACGCCTCCACATTCCGACTGATTTGAGTGATTAAACACTTCTGGATCATTCTCATGAATGTGGCTCCGGCGTTCTTGAGGCCGAATGGCATGGTGACGTAACAGAAGCATCCGAATGGAGTGATGAAAGCTGTTTTGATTTCGTCGGGCCCATACAGACGGATCTGATGGTACCCGGAGTAGGCATCTAGAAAAGACAATCTCTCGCATCCCGCAGTTGAGTCGACAATTTGGTCGATGCGAGGGAGAGGAAAATGATCTTTCGGGCAGGCCCGATTGATATGCTTGAAATCAATGCACATGCGGAGTGACTTGTCCTTCTTGGGGACCATGACAACATTGGCGAGCCACTCGGAGTGGTAGATCTCTCGAATGAACTCAGCTGCTAAGAGCCGAGCCACTTCCTCGCCAATGGCTTGTTTTTTCTGGACGGCGGACCGCCGCAGATGTTCCTTCACGGGTTTGAACTTTGAGTCGACTCGCAGGCGGTGCTCAGCCAGCCCCCTGGGAACTCCAGGCATGTCAGAGGGTTTCCATGCGAAGATGTCCCAGTTCTCACGGAGGAGCTGGATGAGCGCTTCTTCCTATTTGGAGTCGAGCGTCGTTGAGATGTGAGTCGGAGCTGCGTCGGGATCAGTCGGGTGAATGTGGACTATCTTCGTTTCGCCAGCCGACTGAAAAGCTGACTCGGAGGCAGGCTTCTTAGCCTGCAGCAATTCACTCGGGTCGGCAGTCTTTTGGTACTCTTTCAGCTCGACTACTGCCATCTGAGCGTCGGCGATCTTTGATCCCTTCTGGAAACATTCTTCTGCTTTCTTCCGGT
This sequence comes from Triticum monococcum, assembly GCA_034509565.1. NCBI lineage: Eukaryota > Viridiplantae > Streptophyta > Magnoliopsida > Poales > Poaceae > Triticum > Triticum monococcum. The sequence continues at coordinate 447,276,925 of CM067845.1, forward strand.
TGCCCGTAACAGTGATCACACCTTTGGGGCCAGGCATCTTTAATTTAAGATACATGTAGCATGGTCGAGCCATGAAGCGTGCGTAAGCTGGCCTGCCCAAGATGGCGTGATAAGCACTCTGGAAGTCCACAACTTCAAACGTTAACTTTTCCTTGCGGTAATTCTTTGAATCATCGAAAACCACATCAAGAGCAATCTGGCCGAGTGACTCGGCTTTCTTCCCAGGAATGACTCCATGGAAGCTCATGTTACTGGTGCTGAGTCTGGACATCGGAATGCCCATTCCTTTCAAGGTTTCAGCGTACAGTATGTTCAGGCCACTGCCGCCGTCCATCAGGACTTTGGTCAGTCGAGTGCCTTCGACAACTGGGTCGACCACCAAAGCTTGCCTCCCAGGGGTGGCAATGTGCGTCGGGTGATCGGACTGGTCGAACGTGATGGCAGTCTGAGACCACTTCAGGTAACTGGGAGTCGCCGGGGCAACCATGTTGACCTCACGGTTAATGATTTTCAGTCGACTTTTGCTTTCGAGATCAGCAAAAATCATCAAGGTGGAATTGACTTGGGGGTATCCATCGTCACTATCTTCCTTGTCTTCAACTCTGTCTGGCTCTTTTTCCTTATCCTTGGGCTGCTTGCCCTGGAACTGCTGAATCAGAAGCCGACACTGTCGAGTGGTATGCTTTGGGAAAATAAAATTTCCTTCTTCATCTTTCTTGGTATGGATGTGACATGGCAGGTCCAGAACATCATTCCCATCCTGATCTTTAACCTTCTTGGGCTTCCATGTGCCCTTGGGCTTTCCCTTGAAATTTCCTTGAGCCACAGCCAGGGCCTCCCCCGGGGCGGCTGGCTCGGCCTTCCGCTTCTGCTTCCGACTGGAGTTTCCTCCGGTTTCTTGGGCGACTGACTTAAGTTTGCCACTTCGGAGTCGGTCCTCGTCTTCTCCATTAGCGTACTTGGTGGCAATCTCCATTATCCGATTAAGGGACATCTCTCCAGTCCGGCCAAACTTCAGATTCAACTCCCTGTACTTGACGCCTTCCTTGAAAGCGCAAACTGCTTGATGGTCTGGCACGTTCTCGACCGAGTGGTGCAGTGTGATCCACCTCTGGATATATTCTCTCAGAGTTTCGTTCGGCTTCTGTATGCAAGACCGCAACTCCGTAAGGCCTGCAGGGCGCTTGCATGTCCCTTCGAAGGTTGTGATAAACACTCGGGAGAGATCCTCCCAAGTGTAAATGCTGCTGGGCGCCAGCTGATTCAGCCACGCCCTAGCTGAGCCTTCCAACATGAGGGGTAAATGCTTCATGGCCACCTCATCGTTGCCGCCGCCAATCTGCACAGCCACTCGGTAATCCTCGAGCCATGTGTCAGGCTTGGACTCACCGATGAACTTGCTGATTCCAGTCGCCAGCCGGAAGTTGGGAGGGATCACCGCAGCTCTGATGGCCCGACTGAAACATTCAGGCCCCGAGGCGTGTGTCTTGCTGCCGGTGGGCGTATCTCTGTTGTGGCCCTCTCGATGAGCCCTGTTCCTGTCCACCAGACCTTGAACGAGGATGGATCTCGCGTCAAAGCCTGGGTCTCTGGGGTCGACTGGGATCCTCTGCCCAGTGTTATGGGGGCGCCTGTCGTCTCGATGCCGAGGTGCACATGATCCACTCCTCGGGGGAGGGGACGGCACCCGACGCCTATCATCACGGTCGGGTCGGTGATCATATTGTTCGTTCCTCCTATACTGATCGTGCCGGTCTCCACGCCCCTCACGCCTCGGGGGCGATCTCGGGCTGTGAGCCGACTGGACGGTCTCTGTTGCGACAGATCGACTGTGGATCCTGTCCCGCGACTGAGAGACAGCGGAATTCTGATTCCCCGCCGCTCGGAGCAATGCTCTGATCTGCAGCAATCCTCTGCCGGCCTCCGACTGGGAGGGCTGGATTGACTCCGCTATGCGGGCCGCGGCAGCCAGGTTCTGAACCGGAGTTCGGTACACCTGCGGTGGCGGGAAGAGCTGACGTCGACTGGGTTCGGGAGCTTGCTGGCGTCGACTGGACTCGGGAGCCTGTTGGCGTCGACTGGACTCGGGAGCCCGCTGACGCGCCCGCTCGTCGAGAGCTCGCTGTAGATTCTCCAGTCGAGTGCGCTCGGCTAGATTAGCCAAGCGCGCGTCCTCCAAGGCCCGGGCCTCGGGGGTTTCTCCAACAATAGGTGTGTAGAGCGCGTCCATGTTCTGGCGACGAAGCTCCTCCCATTGCAATGACGTAAGAGGCTCGGGGAGGTATTCGTCGTGAGGGTGCGACGGATCGCCCCTATCGGCACCATCATCAACGCGATGGAATCCAGGGGGACTGCGTGTCCCCTCGACCGCCAGAACCTTCGCCAAGGGGTCGCTGCTGTCACACTCGGAAGCGGTCTCCGTGGAGCCAGTCGACAGATCGAACAGGCCGCAGAGGGATTCGTCAGGCTCGATTGCAGCGACTTGCGGGGTCGCCGACTGGCGGGCCGCGGCGTGCTTCATCCACCGCTGGAGCCTCGACCGACCCGAGCGCTTGCGCTGGCGGGAGACAGGACGGGGAGATGGCACGGGAGTCGACCGATATGGGGTCGATGGCTGCCTCAGGAGGACGCCACGGACGCACGCGCGGAAGTGCGTCGCACCGCGGACGGGGAGCGCGTCGACGTCAAGCGGCGCCTCCTGGAGCCAGGCGGAGTCGTCGGCGATGAAAGCGAGTCCGCCGAGACGGATCTCGCGGCCCTTCACCAAAGCTCCGCAGGAAAACATGATCAAGTGGATCGGAAAAATCGCAACTTCTCCAAATAGGCGCTAAGACTGACGCCCCACGGTGGGCGCCAACTGTCGTGGTTCTAAGTCTGACAGTGAGGTAGGGGGTGTGTATGAAGAGGCTAGACCTTAGCTATTGGGAAGTTGTAAGCACGCAAGGTTTACGAGTTCAGGCCCTTCTCTGAGGAAGTAACAGCCCTACGTCTCGGTGCCCGGAGGCGGTCGATTGGATTATGCGTGTGTAAAATGACAGGGGTGCGAACCCCTGATACTGAGGAGGGGGTGGCTTATATAGAGTTCGCCAGCCCTCTCCTGCCCTCAGTAATGCAGGGTTTAAGGTACATTTAAGGTGGGCGTTACAGATAACGTCCCTAATAAAGTGTCATAATAATCATAAAGACTACTTAATAGCCGACCGTTTGCCTGCGGAGTGGCTTGAGGTCTTCTGGCAGTCGAGTGGTTGGCTTCTTGGTCGAGTGACAGCTTCTTGGTCGAGTGTCTTCAACTCGTCGAGTGGGATATATTCAAGTTGTTTGAAAGGTGACTTCCTCTAAGGATGTCCTATGGTAGGGCTCTTTAGGACGGGTCCGTGTCCCTACCGTAGGTACATGACTTCATCAATAATCTCATGCAATATGATGAAAACCCCATCTTGTTATCCTCGATGGCAACAATACAATACGTGCCTTGCTGCCCCTACTGTCACTGGGAAAGGACACCGCAAGATTGAACCCAAAGCTAAGCACTTCTCCCATTGCAAGAAAGATTAATCTAGTAGGCCAAACCAAACTGATAATTCGAAGAGACTTGCAAAGATAACCAATTATACATAAAAGAATTCAGAGAAGATTCAAATATTGTTCATAGATAGACTTGATCATAAACCCACAATTCATCGGTCTCAACAAACACACCGCAAAAAGAAGATTACATCGAATGGTTCTCCACAAGAGAGGGGGAGAACATTGTATTGAGACCCGAAAGGAGAGAAGAAGCCATCTAGCTACTAACTATGGACCTGTATGTCTAAGGTAAACTACTCACACTTCATCGGAGAGGCTATGGTGTTGATGTAGAAGCCCTCCGTGATCGATGCCCCCTCCGGCGGAGCTCCGGAACAGGCCCCAAGATGGGATCTTGTGGATACAAAAAGTTGCGGCGGTGGAATTAGAGTTTTGGCTCCGTATCTGATCATTTGGGGGTACGTAGGTACATATAGGAGGAAGGAGTATGTCGGTGGAGCAACAGGGGGCCCACGAGGGTGGAGGGCACGCCTGGGGGGGGGGGGGGGGGTAGGCGCGGCCCCTACCTCGTGGCCTCCTCTTTTGTGTCTTGACGTAGGGTCCAAGTCTCCTGGGTCTTTTTGTTGAGAAAATCACGTTCCCGAAGGTTTCATTCCGTTTGGACTCCGTTTGATATTCCTTTTCTAAGAAACCCTAAAACAAGCAAAAAAATAGCAATTCTGGGTTGGTCCTCCAGTTAATAGGTTAGTCCTAAAAATAATAAAAAAATGGATAATAAAGCCCAATAATGTCCAAAACAATAAATAATATAGCATGGAGCAATCAAGAATTATAGATACGTTCGAGACGTATCACGCGCCTGCCCGCAAGCGGCGGGGCAACGTGGTCGTGCAGGGTGGGAATCCGGCTGCCCCCGCCGCGATGGCCCGCGCTCCGGGCGCCAACGCGGCAGCGCGATCCCGGCCGGCGGCGGAGAAGGTCGGCAAGGTCGCGGGCGTAAAGCAAAGAAAGATTCCGGCTACAAAGAAGCCACCTTCGTCATCGTCTCACTCCATCCCCCCGCAAGGAGGTGCTCCAGCGATGCCGTTCAACGGTGCCGCTCCCCCCGCAAGCGAGGTGTTCGATGAAATGGCCGGAAGGTACGCGTCTTTGGTTATGGCGATTTCCTTTCATTTTTCGCCATTATCCTCGATAGCTCATGACTTGTTATTGTTCGCTATAGCGGTGGTTCAAACAATGCAACAACCGAGTTCGTTAACTTGTTGGACACGAACGCGGTTGACATTGATCAAGCCCCGTTCGCCGCATTCGACTACAATGAAACGGAGGGCAGCGTGGATGATCATGGTTGTGAGGACGAATTGGAGGAGATCGAAGCGGAAGCGTATGAGCAATCGCAAACAAAAACTGGGAAAAGCATAAGATCGAAGAACTACACAATCTTGAAAGATCAAGCTTTGATCAAAGCATGGAATGCGGTGTCTCTTGATGCATGCACGGGAACTTATCAAACCGCCAAGAGATATTGGCAAAGGATCGAAGATCAATACTTCCGCATTATGGTAAAGCATCCCAATAGGACTCCACGCACATTTCGGTCGCTTCAAGGGCGTTGGGAGAATATCAAACCAATGTGCAGCCGTTGGGCAGCTTGCTTGGAGCAAGTACGCAATGCACCTCCAAGTGGCACCGTGGAGTCCGACTATGTGAGTTTGTTTTGCCTTTGTTCAAGTTGTGCATCATCATATTTGCATCATGGGAAATGATTGCATCACTTTGTTCATATTTTGTAGGACAAGATTGCTCAACATAGATACAAGGACATGGAAGCTTCGGAAGGCAAATTCTTCAAGCTAGAGCATTGTTGGGAGTTGCTCCAAAAGTGCGAGAAGTGGAAGTTGATCGACAAAGAGTCCCCACCAAAGAGAGGGTCACTTACAAACATGGATGAAGATGGCCCAAGAAATTTGCACAAGCCCGTTGGCGACAAGAAGACCAAGGAGAAGATGAAGAGAGAGCAAGAAGCATCGAGCTTGAGGGAGAAGATTGATGCCATGGTGCAATCAAACGAGTCGATATTGTTGAAGTCGTTGAAGATCAAGAAAGCGTTGACCGAGAAGAAGGCAAAAGAGAAGCAAGAAAAGTGGCAATTGCTCAAAGAAGAGGGCCTGCGCAAAGTTGTCATTGAGGAGAGAAGAGCACACGCTGCAGAAAACAAAGCCATGTCCAAGCTGTTCGCCGAAGAGAACAAGATCATGTCAATGAACCGCAATGACATGGACGATCTCACCAAACATGGCATGATATGGCAAGGAGAGAAATCTTGAAGAGGAGAATGGTTGCGTCGACTGATGCGTGCTACAGTTTCGGAGATGTTTTCTCCGCTCCATATGGTGACAATGTTGATGATTTTGGTGCGGGAGTTGGAACAAGCACAGGAGATGGATTCGGTGGTGACGATGAACTTCAAGATGGACTCGATGGCGCGGAGTAAAGATCGACCAAGATGATGTCGGACATGGGCGCAAACTTTTGCAGGGTCCTCTTTTGTGTTTGTCGTAATGAACTTGGCTTTTATTTGCGCGTAAAACGGTGTTATGTCGTTTGAATTTGAACTTATTTGTGAAACCCTATGTCAAATGCGAGATTTGCAGTTTTTCTGTTTGCGGGTCGTCGCGGTGGTGCCCGAGCAGAACTCGCAGAAGCCAACCCGTAAAAAAACATATTCCGCGAATATACTTTTATGCAGGTCTATTTGAGGGATCTATATCTGTGGCCGTCCGCGCCGGCCCGCAAAAGCGGTTTTGCGCGAACTGCAAACGCGTTTTACGGGCCAGCGAGATGCGGGGTCTGTTAGAGTTGCTCTAAGACGAGGAAAAATGTTAGGTGTCTGATCAAGTAACAAACTGAACTTTTTCTGACTTACCATGAACATTTTGTATACAACATATGTTTGCAACTTCTTAAAGCTACTGCCCAAAAGGTAAAATGTTTAAATACAAATGTGTCTTCTGGAAGAGAAAGTCCATTCAGCTGTCTCCCATAGGTTGATGACTAGTAGTTTCTACCAATCATATTACAGCAATACGTACCACGTGAATCATAAGACACCCAAGATATTATCATCTCCACCGCAGGCTGCAGGCGAAGTCGGCCAAACCAAACAAGTGCACGTCCCGCCCCTTGATGTGATGCGCTGCACGTCTCGCAAGTTCGCCGCCAGTTTCGCAGCGATTGGCGATACGCAAGATGCGTATATATAAGCATCCCCGTATGCGCACTAATCCTTGACCTCCATCTCCATGTATAATACTCCACAGCTTTTCCTTGCCCCGCAGGCCTCATTCTTTGGCCGGAGTTAGCTGAGCAGCGGATTTACTAATGGGGCGGAGGCTGCCGGCGTTGTGCCGCGGCCGGGCGGCGACGCGGGTCAGGAAGCGAGTGCAGCGCGTGAGCTACTGCTCCCCCTCCTCGTCGTCCTCCTCCTCCAAGCTGCCGCCTTCGGTGACCAGCAAGGTGAGGAGTGACGCTGGGGCAGGAAACGGACGCTGCTACGGCGGCGGCAATGGCGCGTCCATGGTTGACGTCGTGGGCGGCAAGAAGGACGGCGGCGGGCGGCGGGTGATGGTTGTCGCCGACGGGCGGGCGGAGGCGGTGGGCGCGCTCGAGTGGGCGCTGTCGCAGACCGTCCGGAGCAATGACGCCGTCGTCCTCCTCGCCGTCGTCAAGCCGGCCCCGGCAGATGGTGAGTGACCGTACCGCGATAACCAGCGAAGTACATTTGATTTTGTTGAAATTAACGTAAAATAATTCTGATATGATTGCTACAGCGGATGATTCATCCTGCGTGAAGATATCAAGGACAAGATGCTATGAAAACCTTAATGCCATGAGGAGCTTGTGTGAGTCGACCAGGCCAGAGGTACATACTCCATTCTTTATTTCACCAGTAGCATAATGAAGAGAGTATCAAACTGGAAGCTAGTTCTAAAAGGCAGAGACCCATTTAGCGCATTTCGCGCCGAATTTCAGCCGAACGCGTAAAGGTGCTCAATAATTGAGCCAAGCTACCAGTAGGCAATATGAATGAATTTATTTGCTTTTGGCACCTTCCATCCCTTTCGAAGGCGAGAAAGCAATTCCGCAATAATATATTGTGGTAGTGGATCAACATTGCGCCATGCGCCCATGATTGATTGATTGGTCTATGATGACAAAAGAATCATCAACATTTACGCAGGTGAAGGTGGAGGTGTGCGTGACGGAGGCGGAGGAGCGCGCGCCGGCGGTGGTGGACGCCGCGAGGCGGCACGGCGCGTCGCTGCTCGTGCTCGGCCAGCGCCGGCGGGCAGCCACGGCGCGGTGGATCCTGGGCCTGTGGCCGGCGGCGGAGCGTCGGTGCGGCCGGCGGTGGCAGAGGGGCCTGGTGGAGTACTGCATCGAGCACGCGCCGTGCGAGGCGCTGGGCGTGCGTCGCCGGAACTCCGGCGGGTACCTCGTCTCCAGCAGGCGCCACAGGGACTTCTGGCTCCTCGCTTAGTTCTTCACTCCATCGGCTCAACCGTCCTAACTGCTGCTAGCAGTTAAAGTAGGAGGGAATCGAGTGATTGAAGAATACTTACATTTCTAAGGATATACGTGATGGAACAATGCATGCTGCTAGCTGAAGTATTATCCCACTCTGTTTTGTTAACAAAATACTCATTATGCTAAATTTAGTGAGCCACTGAAATTTAAGTGAGAAGCGTAAAAGCATCTCTAGCCAATCCCTCCCTAAAATTTTCGTTATGAGGAGTTCAAGAAGGCTAGCCTGGTACGTTGATCGAACTTCTTTCGCATTCAGAAGAGAGGTAGTGGGCTATCACATACCGGAGTCATTAATTAAACAGGTCAGATGGTCTTGGTAGGGCTCGAACATGTCCCTATTGCGCTGGGCCATTCCTCATAAGGCCGACAAATGATTACCAGATCATCGGTCTACTCTACCTCAATTCATCATTTTGAATTTGGAAGAGAAACGCCAAGCTCTTCGCCGTATTCCTAGACACGACAGGGAGACAATGAATCACCTGTGTTAGAAATATTCGGTTAGTTGATTATCAAAATAAGGTCATTCGGAATAAAAAAAACTGCCGCTTTCTCAACATATCATATCCTTTGTCCTCTTTAACTCTTCAGAAATTGTACACCTCGCGTCAGCCATCGCTTGTATTTACTCGATTAGCGGCACTTCTCAGGATAATTTTCCCATCCCCGCGGCTGCCGCTCGACCGCATCCACTCCAGCGGACCGTTCTTGTCTCCTTTGGCCACTACACACCATCATAGACACCTTCTACCACCCGCCGCTCATTCGCCCCGACATTGGTTCGGCCGCCGATGCTGAAATCAATGCACCTAGGCCCCAGCACCGTTGCATTTTGCTGGGAGTCGTGGGAAAACGAACAGCGCAGCCACCCTGAGCGTTCCCCGCCACATCGCGGCATGCCTTCCTCCTCTCGCTACTCACATCTCGCTCGTCGTCCGATCACCGTCGCATGCTTGTCCGCTGGTCGGTCAGGCTTGACCCTTGTCCAACAACTCATCGGCGTACCCCTATCGATCATCAAGTGTGATGATTGTTGCGGCTGGTGTTGCGCCAGGTCTCAAAGATGGTAGAACATCCTGTACGGTTTTTCATCTAGTGTGAACTGGACCAAGTGAGTGCATTTTTGTGTGATTATTTTTCGGTTTAAAGCAAGTTTTGCTCATTGTTCGCTTACTGTATGTAGAAAATGTTGCAACTTTTGGTTTTGGGAAGAAGAGCACATTGATCTATTGATCAAGAGAGGTCTATTGAATGTTGGTGCACTATTTGCTAGAGATAAGATTACAAAGGACAGAATGTACAAGTTTGATGATGCAGAAAAGAAACGAGCATACTATCTAGAGAAGTTAACAGGAAGAGCAAAAATGTTGGCAATGAACATAAGGAGATGGAGAATGTATTGATTGGACTTATAGATGCAGTCAAGGAAGTTATGTTTCTAATGAAGAGTATAATTTCCTTATTGTTTTCTTTTGATCAGTACTCCTGGTGAGAAAGTGGTGAAGTGTGTGTGCCCAATATGTCGTTTAATTGAAGTAATTGAGTAGTATGGTCTACAAAAAAAATAGTTTGTGTTACTATTTTTAGGAGTTAAGTTTGAGGGTTCAGACATGAACCACTTTTTTCAACCCACTTTAGTTAATAAAGAGCGTTTTTATTCACTTAAAATTCTAGCAACAAATGCACACAAATCATGATGAACAACATTCGACCTTATGTATAATTAATATGCACATAACCAAACACCGATGGTCTGACAAAAAATAATAAAAAATCGACATATTGGCAACAGCATAGTCATGCATGCCCGACACTATGCCTATGTCAAAGGAGGTGGTGGGCCAATCCGAAGATTATGTCGTCACACATGTAGGATAAAACCCTCTGGCCACCTGCCCCAACCGCATTCACACCACCTTGAACAACATGTTGGTATTACGTTCGATGTAGCTTAGACTACATATGAAGCGAGTGCGTATAGCAGAAAATAACCTGCAAATGAGAAGAGTTTTTGCAATTAAACAACAAATCATTCATAGACAAAAGCGACCATAATAAGACATACGCTCCCACCGTTATTACCGTTATGAACCTATTTGGAATATACCTTCCAACCAATGATAAAAAATATTGGCAAAGCTTATGAACGGATACATATTGGACGCTATTTGAATAATTGACTACATAGAACACGCAAATTTGCACGGGAAAAGAGATGTTTGATTGAATGAGTGCAGAAGCTAAACTTCTTAGTTCTTGCCAATTGCGATGGATCATGTTTCCTTTGTTTAGCACGACTCCCCTCCATAGATACCAGATGAAGATTTATTTTTAGTGAAATTTCCGACTTTTAAATCTTCTTATTATTATCCATTAGGGCCTCTGAATGCTGGAGTGCATGGTACATAGAATTTTTTTTGATAGAAAGACTGTGGGGGAACCCCCTACAGTATAATTGGTGCAACAAACCCAACTTGCAAGTACCATGCCTTGAACCTGGGTGGGTGGAAAGGCATCAGCCCCTTTCCACCACTAGGCTATGCCTTAGTCTGCAAGTACCATGGTACATAGAAGTTGACTGTAAAGAACCCATATGTAGTGAGGTTTCAGTGAAACACATCTCATCCTTGTGTCAGATTAATCAACCCCAATTGGGATAAAAGATTTTGCCATGATAAGATGGGGTCAATAAATTTTTGCCTGAAAGAAATATCTGGCGGGGATGAACATAGCACTTGCGCAAGAGTATCATTCTTATCGCGAATAATGCAATACAAACCTGAATAATGTGTTCAAAGGCTAGCATTACCTGGCCAGATGTCCTCCCATAAACGAATCACCGACCCATCTTTTATCACAAATGATCCAAATGATGTCTTTTTGCCGTCATTAGACCAACCAAAAAATGTGAGTCACATGCTTTCAATAGGCCCCAGACACAATTTTTTGGCCTAAATATTTATCACGTCGCAGGTTTTTCCAAACACGACCATCATTAAGTACTTTGAACAACCATTTACTAAGTGAGACATCATTCGACTTGCAAGTCTTTGTAAGTGCATCAAGTGTCTCCTTAGTGTTTTCGAGTATTGAAGGCAAATCTGTTAAGAGACTAATGGGTTTGTGAGTTTACACAGATATTATAGTTCCTGAAGATTTGGTTTAACCGACGAAGACGAGCCCTAAAAATGTATTTCTTCAAGTGAAGAAATTGGTGCGGCCCTGTGAAGAAATTGATGTGAAGACTTGGAAGCTTGAAGACTTTGTTTTCGTTGTTTCTTTTCATAGACAAAATCGTACTATTAAAGGGGTCTAGGTATATCATATTTTTCAAAGTGATACTCAAATCTATACACACTCTTGCTGCTTCGAGTGAAGCATTTGGAAATCTCCGGAAGAGTGACGAATTTGCTAGCAACAGAGACGTAGTTCTTCCGAACACTACCGAATTTGATCAGATTGAGAAGTTAGGATTTCGTCAATACGATCTGCCTATCGTGTGGAAATTAAGTGCCCTGACAAAATTGAGAGTTCAATTTTTCCGACCGTTGCTGCGTTGTGTGCCAGTTGTCGAGTAGATTCTTATCCTGACAACGGTCATGTACAAAGGGACATTTATGCCAATTCATATCGGGTTGCCTCCTAACTATAAATAGCCGCCCCCACAACTATTTGTTGGTTTGCTTCTCTAGAGAGAAATTGACACTTGTCATTTGAGAGCAACCCTTCCTCAGACGACTTCGAGAGAAATCCAAGTGAGGAAAAACCAACCGGAGCCAAAGTGATTGATCATTATTGAAGAGATTGATCTGTGTGGTCCAACGCATGTTACTTTTGAAGAATATGACTATCATTCTTCTGATGGTTAGACGTCATGTTTTGAGCACCCAAGAGTAATTGTGACGTGCCAGTGACCAAGTCTGTGAAGGTTTTGAAAGTCTACCTTGAAGACTTACCACGAGTGATTGGACGAGGTCTGCTATGACCTTAGTTCAAGAGGAATATGGTTAAGACTAAGTGTCTTCGGAGTTCAACTCAGCCGCCTCAACCAGACGTACAACTGATACAATAACTGAAACTGGTCTACCAAATCATCGTGTCATCATCGAGCCCAACTGGTTTCAAATTTATCACCCCCTTACTTTTAAGTTATTCTGCTGCTGAAAATTTGTGATATACTTTCTAAAGAATTTGAACTCAAGACTTTCATCATTTTTTTTTTCATTTCTTCAGTTCATCATGCTTGAATGCTTGTATGACTATATGTTCTTCACTTGTATGTATCTCGTATGCATGTTTTCTGTTCTATGATGTTTTAGTTCCGTTCGTATTTTTATTTCCTCATTTTGATTTTCGTAAAAATCATCAGAGTTTCATGAATTTCTACAAATCTCTCATTCACCCTTCCTCTGGGAGTAAATCTGTGCTTTCAGTCATGAATGCCAAGGTCACCCCGGTCTTTTAACCTACACATCGTGCTTCATTTGGTCAATCTATATCTTTTCCACTCTCCTTGCCAAAACAGTCAAGACCTGAAAAATAATCCAACCCTTGCAAGACCACATTTTGTAGTTAAGCATATAGAAACCATATTTGTGGTGACATAATTGACCAAGATCAAACGCCCTTCAAGCAACTTGCCTTTTCAACTGTTCAACAGTTTCTCTAAGTGCTCCTTCACGTGTTTCCACTTTGCATTTCTGAGACAATGATTATGAATCAGAATTGCCATGTATTTAATTAGGAATTAGACATTGATTATTATATGAATATAATCAGCCGTCGCCTCACAAACTTCTCCAAACAAGAACAATTCACCTTTATGAAAAATAATCGTAAGGCCTGAAATTTGCTGAAACAAACTAAGAGCTTTAGGTTTCAAGCCTTATTCAGATTATGTTCCATAAAAAGATTCATATCTTAGGCCATCAGAGGAGGAGGAGATGTCCATCGACGTCACATCGACTTCTGAGTTTACTCTGCTGCAGGCGGAACAATAGTACAATTTGGAGCTCCGGGAGGAGCACCTCGCGGCGATGCCGCCATTGGAGGTCGATCGCACATCCGCCGCTGCCGTCACGACCATCGTTCAGGCGGACCCGGACATCAACATCAACCAGGTGGTGCCCGGCGTATATGGAGACCGTTCGCACGCTTCGCCCGTGAGTGTGGTAGCTTCGCATCAATGACGCATAATGCACTTGGCTCTTCGACCTCGTTCATGCTAGCCGCCAATGACGCTGAGGCCGGAACGTCCGACATAGGGTTCCTTGACCTCACCTCCAGCGTGAATAGTAGAGTAGGAATTTTCGGTTCCCTTTTAGTGTTTTTTCAGGTTATTCTGATGTGTAAAAGTTAATTAAAAATCATTGAAAATGTGATGTTCGCTTTATAAGTATCTAGTGACTGTTTTTTGTATGGTAATACGCGTCTCATTTATATAGAATAAAGATCATGTTACAAGGCATGTAAGCATTGGCGATACAAGACTGAAAAGATAGGAAATCCTATACAAAATACCAGCGCCTGTCCTTTTCCTTTAACACCATCGAAGCGGTCACCAAAGGGTAAAAAGACAGATAACTTCTTCAGCCAAGCTCAACGCGGCTCCATCGCTGATGAGCAGCTTTAGGGACCTTCAAAGTAGTTTGCCAAAAGCAAAATCATAGCCGTTGAAAGAATCAAACCGGGGCAACATCCCCGGACACGCCATCGAACTTCAGAACTGACACCCCCGCATGACGACTACGTCGGAGGAGAAAACCAAAACTGCCAGCCTTCGACCACAGACCCAACACAAGATACTCCATCTTCCAGTTGTCACTTGCACAGACAACCGCCTGCGCGTACTCCTAAACGACAAAACCTCCCCGCTCCACCATGACGTCGGAGACAACGTCACAGCAACGGAAACAAAACAGAAGGAGAGACACATCTGATGGAGTCGCCGCTGCCACCTCGCCAACACCATCCATGAACCCTAACGCTGCCGATCTGTGGGATCGACAGAGACACGATGCCATCAACTTCAAGACGCCGCCATGAAGGGCACCGCCGGCGTGGGAGTAGAGTTGAGACAGATTTATTCGTCCGGGCGCCCCTCCCACCACTTCAACGACGCACCATGATCTACAAATTCAAAACCTAACTACAGAATAGAGGAACGGGGTCTCCACTCCCTCCTGCCGTCGGAGTAGCCGAAGGGAAAGGGGGCAGCGCCCCGGCCGGTGGAGATCGGAGGAAAGAGAGCGCCTCCCTAGTCGTCTGATGGTGGCGACGGCTAGGATAGAAAAAAGTCGCGTACGGTGAAGGACTGGACTTGAATATTTTAATGACTGGTTGGAAGACCTTTGCTCCTTCGGTTATCCACATGGACCGTCCGGGCATGGGTTGAGGTCCGTATCCGCTTTGAAGACCTCGGAGATACACATTGTAATACGCTCCGTATTCGAAGTCGTGCTACGCATAATAATACGAGATACGGCGGAGCAAAACATACGACCCCCCTGCGTTCCGACCGATCGTGTTTCCTTCAGTTCCGACCTCCGCGGTTCCGCCCCTACCGCATCCCGTCGCCCATGGCCGCCGTCGTCTCCGACCTCGTCGACTTTCTCAACGCCTCGCCCACCGCTTTCCACGCCGTCGGTACGCGCCCTGTCCCGCTTCCCTCTCGCTTGTTCGTAACTGACGTGAAGTGAAGCGAACTGATCTGGACTGGATCTGTCTCCTGCTGCTGCTTCCGGTGGGAGAAGACGAGGCGAAGCGACTGCTGAAGGCGGCGGGGTTCGAGCAGCTTTCGGAGCGGGAGGAGTGGTCGGGGCTTCAGCCCGGCCGGAAGTACTTCTTCACACGCAACCACTCCGCCATCGTCGCCTTCGCTATCGGCGCCAAGTGAGTCCGCTCTATCTACTTCCTCTCCTTCGGTTTCCCGACACAAAATGCACACTCTTTTGTAAATGGAAAAATGAATCTAATCCAATACAATCTGGTGTCGATGTTTGGTAGGTACGTCGCCGGTAATGGGTTCCACATCATTGGCGCACATACGGACAGTCCATGTCTGAAGCTCAAGCCTGTCACCAAGGTGAGCTCTTAGTTATTCATTTCAGAGCAATTGTGTCCTGAAACATCGATTGACAATGCTTTGCGGGAACAGCGGTTCATGTATCAATCAGATATCCTAGTTTGCTGTTTAGTCTTACTTATTAGGTGCTAGATTTTGATGATTTACTAACAGAATCTTGCTTCTTCTTTCACAGATAACCAAGGGAGGTTATCTTGAGGTTGGAGTCCAAACCTATGGAGGTGGATTGTGGTATACATGGTTTGACCGTGATCTTACCATTGCTGGTAGGGTGCTTGTGCGAGAGAAGAAGGACGGTGTGGTCTCTTATGGACATAAGCTTGTAAGAGTGCAAGAGCCTATCATGAGAATCCCCACTTTGGCTATTCACCTAGACAGGTTGGTGATAAAAACTCTTTTTTAGTACAGATATTTCAGTATTGTGAAGCCTTTGAAAATTACTCTTTTTTAGTACAGATATTTCATTTTGGAGCAGTTCTTGCATTTGAGAGCTTTTTATTATGCAATGAATGAATCCTAAGATTGTTATAATGAATGAAGCCTATGAAAACAGTCAAAGGAAATGATCTTTAGATTGCAAATATTGCACTTCTGTATCTCCATTCAGTTTCTTGTGTTAACCCTTGTATCTCATGCACCATCTAAAAGACAACCTTGAATTATCCTTTGTACAACCACATAAGTTTCATACTCTTGTATAAAACTTGGGAAAACTAGTTATCGTGTGTTTCCTTAAACTGAAGGGCTTTCATTATCGTGCCTTGTTACTCGGTAGTTCATCCAGTTGGATCATATTATCCAATATAGTTGAAGAGCATTTTGGGCCTATAGTTTAGAACACTATTCTGGAAGTTTCATCCTGTTCTTTTGCACGAAGAGAAATAGCTAAATATTGGTTTTGATATCTGGTCCATACTGCAACGCAAATTCGGTATCATTGTTCTCCACTTTTTGAACTTATGTTTTTTGTGAAGTATTATCGCTAGTTGTTTACAGATTGCAGTGCAAGATGTAGAATTAAAGATTATCTTTGAGTGCCTCACCTAAGGGGTATGTGAAACTTCCTATTCAGCTTTCATATATTGCTTGAATGGAAGTTCTGAAAATATTATATACTCCCTCCGATCCAAAATAAGTGTTGTGGTTACCTTTAAGCTAAAACCATGACACTTATTTTGGATCGGAGGGAGTACCTAATTTGCTATGTCACAGTGCCAGTACTAAATAATCGTAGCCTCATTATGCAATTACGTACTATAATGCAACCTATGTTTGGATTTAACCCTGGTGTTTTGGACGCTTAGTTTATTACAAACTTACTTACAGCAATACTTCTCATGTGTCTTATTCATATTTTGTGCAGGACTATCTCCTCGGAAGGTCTCAAGATTAACAATCAGAATCATCTTGTCCCAGTGCTGGGCACATTGATTAAGGTGATTTGACTGCATGGATCAGAATCTGATCTTCGTGTTTTCAGTCAGCTTGTTTGTTATTTATTGTACTTGATGATGGGCATAATATCTTTGAGCCAAGGAATTAACTAGCATGAATTTTTTGTTATTTCACTATAATTTTCAGTTTGAAGAGGCATAGCCTCTGTATAACATCAATGTCAGTTGTTCCGCTAGGATATTGATACACCTTGTGATGTTGTATTCTCTATGTAAGAAGCAACACTTGCTTGCACATTGTGTACATGTCTTCTGCTCTTCATGTTCACATGTTCTGAACAAAACCGTGTAGTATCAGTTTCTTCAAATGATTAATAGTGCAAAACTTCAGGCCTCTTTCGTTATCTTAGAATGCTCCACTTAGTTTATCCAGAAAATGTTAAATTTGGAAATTAATATGTTCATAGGAATGCCATCATTGTCCTTTAATTATTTGGAATTAAACTATTATGATAAAAGAACCATAGAACACTTATCTTCTTTTGTTTGCTTTGAAAATTCGAATCTTGATTCAAACTTTTTTTCTTTGCAGCATGAAATGCAGAAATTAGTGGAAGGAAATGTTCCAGGGGAGTCATCCGGTGGCGAAAACACAAAGCACCATCCACTATTGTTGCAGGTTATGTATTTCTAACATTACGTGGAGCCAAACATTCTCACTTATTAAATATCAAGAGCCCTTGGATTTGAAAGTATGTTTTCGTTTTTACTTAATGTATGTTGCTTTCATTTTTTGCAGTTGATTGCTAAAGAGGCTAATTGTGAAGTTGATGAGATCTGTGATTTCGAGCTGCAGCTGTGTGATACCCAACCAAGCGTTGTAGCAGGTGCCATGAAAGAATTCATCTTTTCGGGAAGGCTTGACAACCTTTGCATGTCATTTTGTTCACTGAAGGTTTGTTTCTCCATTTAAGTTTTTGCATGTAGACTATGGAGACCATATTTGCATACACATGTTTTGAAAGTACTAAAATTCTTTTCATCTCACACTATTTCAAATATTTTTGCATACATGTCTCTCTGTGTTGAACCGGTATGGGCCTGGCCCATCTCCACCTGTCCCATAAGGCCCAGCCCATGTGACTGACCTAGATGAGGAGGTGCTGGCCTCGCTCTGCGTGGCAACTGCTGGAAAAGAGCATGACGTTGGTTTAGAAAGGGTTGAAGGGGCTAGGACTCGGAAGGAATCAGATGCGGGCTTACCGTATCGGGCGGAGCAACCTCCCAGCAGTGAGACGGAGTGTGCTGCCTGAGTCAAGGAAGACGGGCTCCCAGGGGTTGTCCTTCGGCTGGGAGTCAATTGGGGGTGTGCAAAGGTGGTGGGGGTGCTTGGGTGGCGCTCTGAGTGGTTGGAGGTAGCTCTTCACGGATGATGTCCGGTTGTTGTGCGCGGGGCGACGAGGAGGCTATAATTTGGGTGCCCTGGTCTGGGGGGTGAGCAGGGGTACCTTATTTTTAGATCAGCAGGGAGAGAGCTCCCATGCTCCATTTACTCAGAAATGAAGCCTGCCAGCAGGTCCATACAGCGAGAACAGGTACCAGTAGTATCAGGCAAACAAATGCCAAAACAAAAAACCTAACCCAAAAGCCAACAAAGGCATACAAAAGTCCAACGAAAGCTATGACGATCAAAGCATTATGATTTTCAGAGATCACGACATCTATGAGGGCACGATAGCTAGGAGATTGGCATCGCATGAGATCCTGGAGAGACGAGCGTGCATGGGGGGAGGGGTAGCTTTTATAGAGAGTAGGGGGTGCTCTTGTGCAGGTAGAAGTGAAAGAGAGTCTGTCGAGCAGGGCCTCATGAATTCCAGCCAGCTCGTTGGCAGGGCTCTCTCCATGGGTTTGTAGGGGAGAGAAGAGAGGGGAGCGAGCTGAGGCTTGGCTGACGCGGGGGAAAATAAGGACGACATGAGGGAGAGATCCTCTTGATTGGCGGGTGCGATTTTGCACTGACTGCAACACGTGACAGAGCGCTCTGGTTGGGCAGTTACCACATGGGCTGGCGCCAGGGGAAAAAGCTCCTTGTCGTTTGGCTGGTCCTCTGTGTGTCAGGGTGGGGACAGGGGGCTTCAACGGCCTACTCTGGTGCTGCAGGCACGTGAATTGGGCCGAGCGCCTGCTTGTGGCTTCGGCATGCGCGAGCTCCGCCTGCGTCGCGGAGCATTTGGTGTGGCCCTGTGGCTCGATTCACTATTACATGCGGGCCCCACTACTTGTCAGAGCCAAGCAGGGGCGGAGCCAGGATTTAGACATAGGGGGGGCCAAGACGATGGTAAATCCCAAAAAAAATTTGCTTCACAAACTACCTAATAGTTTTATATCCAAGTATCATTCACATTTTATTTTACCTAGATACACACAATTTTATTTTATATTTCAGCTCGAACGTGTCTAGCTATAGCTAATATAGGTCAATAATTCCATATACGCATCAAGAAGTTGATATTCAAACTACTCCAAAATATGACATGACATGCCTTGCTACAAAACATTGTCATATGGAAATTTATGATATACAGAAAATAACAATTATTTTATACATGTCTGAATGAAAAACCATCACTAGTATTATAAAATTTGGTTGTTGTATTAGGAAAAATTGATCTCTGTTGTCAAAATACATACCTAGAGAACAAAACCTAGACCCTCACCGTCCCCTCTACCGCTAGGTCAAAGTAGATCGGCTGGTTGTCGTTGGCAGACGCGTAATAACCATCACTGCTTACCAATGCAGCCGTGCTCGAGGAAGCATTGATCGGTCCGAGCTTTCAAACGGTTTGTGGGTGCCTATGACCTAGCGTGGCAATGCATCACAAATCACACAGCCAAAATAAATAAAATATGATTTATAACACTACAAGATGAGAACTGAGAGGGATTAGTAAAGGTATATTAACCTTGGTCAATTCGTTGGCTGCAGTCTTAAGAATTGGCGAGAGGATCAGCCTGCGTTGCCGTATGAACCGAATCGCGGGCAGGGATAGTAGAGGCGGCAGGCGGGTAGGCGGGATGGGCACACGACGCAAGCGGTGTATCACTAATCCACCCACGCACACGCTAATGATGAGAGGGAATTTCCAGCGCCCAGGAGACCTTAGCGGAGGCCATACGCCAAATCAGGCCTTGCAATGGACTTGCACACAAACAACTTTTACGTGGGCTTTCACATAGGCCTGGTTTCCATTTCTTTTTTCATAATTCACGTCAAGATAGGGGGGGCCAAGTACTTTTGTACGTGAAACATGTCGCTAATTAACTAGTGTATACTCGATGATTACTCGATCGATAGGGGGGGGCAGGCCCCTGCTCGCCCCCCCTTGTCTCCGCCACTGGAGCCAAGCTTCTAGAAGCTAATGTGTTGCTGGTTTGGTCGAATGGGTTTGAGTTCAAATTCAAACATAAGGTATGGATCTGGGAAGTGCATGGTTGGCAACTTCCTGGTTTGAACTTGTGTAGGGGGTTGCGGGCTAAGTTACTGGCTTGAACTTGATGTCTAGGAGGTTCCTGGTTTGAATATTCTTGCATTTTTCAGAAGATTGGTCAAAGTTCGAGCCAAAACTGGTTTGACCAGATTTCAAACTTTTTGAGAAGGGACTTGGTGAGTTTTTGGCCTAGATGGCTTTGGGGAATCCAAACTAAGCTAAGATTTATTTTCTAGGATTTTTGTGCTAATAACATACCCTTGTTTTTAGGGTTTATTTATGTGCTGATAACTTTTTGAGCTAGTCTTGGGCCACCAATAATCTCAGAAAAAATATTACATGGTCCAAGATGCCCTTTTATGAACTAAGGTGATTTTTAAAGTTTTTAAAGTTCCCAAGTTTGCCTTTGCAAAATTTTACTTGTTTAGGCAACAAAATCCAAATAAGAAGCAAAAAATCCATGTTGAAACACACCAAGTCTTTATCTTGCTTATATAGGTGATGGTCACACACACCCAAACCTAGGATGTTACAACACAAAAAATGTGTGGATTCTGCAATTTAGGAGAAAATGGGGAAAACGCCTCAGGCCCAAACAACACTTTATGAAGCTTACAGTGTTGCTGGATTTGGATACTCGTACTCCCTACAATATCTCATGGATGATTGTACCCATTGCTTCTACATTGCCTCGTATACCCACCTTTGATTCGTTCTTGATTTGACCACACAGAAACCCCCTTGTCAAGAATTGCAATCCTGATTGTGATAAGAGTTGATTACTACTAATTATAATTTTGATATATAATTTGGTTGTTCTTTATGATATTAATTGTTCCACGACATGCATATGATCCCTATGGTTCTAATATACAAAGTGTAGTTGGTCAATGAAGCTAACACATTTCAGTTTCTAACAAATACGTATTACTGCCCTTGTTTTGCAACAAAGTCCCGATATAACGAGTTGTCCAATACTTTTTCAGGCCCTAGTGGAGTCAACTTCTACTGACCACTCTCTTGATCATGAATCTGGCGTCAGGATGGTGGCTCTATTTGATCATGAGGAGGTTGGTTCTGATTCGGCTCAGGGAGCTGGTTCGCCTGCAATGCTGGATGCTTTAACAAGAATCACAGGCTGCTTTAACCATTCAAATTCCAAGGTACAAAACTAATTTCCTTCACCCAGCATCCAATCCACTGACTTTATTTCAGCTGGCTATTGGATTTGATTTTTCACATTACCTGATTTTATGTCATCATTTTGTTTCTGCTTATCTGCTAACCATCCATCGCACGACCTATAATATTCATTTATTTAAAATTATTATAACAGTTATTGCACACCCTTAATGGAATTCAATTTTAAGTTAATTTGTCCATAACTCTTCATTCGTAAAAAAAGTACCTTCCCTGCTCAGGTATACACATTTCTTTTATGATTCAACTTCACTTTAAATGATTTATGCCAGATTGTGTGTAGTTTATTGCTCCAAGTTGAGTTCCATATTCTGACTATCTGCTTTCATTTTTTTTAGTTGCTAGAAAAGGCTATTCAAAGGAGTTTCCTTGTATCTGCAGATATGGCTCATGCCTTGCACCCCAATTATATGGTAATAATAGTATTTTTGGATCAGTTTATGGGTTCACAGGTATGCAGTAATATTCTGATAGAAAATGATCTATCTTTCCAGGAAAAGCACGAGGAGAACCACCAGCCAAAGTTGCATGGTGGACTTGTGATTAAGCACAATGCTAATCAACGATATGCTACAAATGCCGTGACAGCTTTTATTTTCCGAGAAATTGCTGAGAGGCACCAGTTACCTATCCAGGTTAGTACATATAAAAAGGAGGAACCCCTATTACAATTGTGGATTAGCTTGCCATAATTGCCCTTCTCAACTTATACTTGATTTTGTGATTGCAAAATAAGAGTACTAACGACAAGATACCCCCTACTCTTATGTTGTTTTCATGCCGACAACAACAACAACAATATACTTCCTCCGCCCCAAAATAAGTGTCTCAAACTTAGTACAACTTTGTACTAGAGTTAGTACAAAGTTGAGACACTTATTTTGGGAGGAGTATATTTTATGATGAGTCTAATTAAGTTAATCGGCATTGTAGATGCTGATATATTTCTCTATAGGCCTGGTCAAACTTAAAGAAATGTGACTTAGACTAGCCACAGTGGGAGTAACTTCAGCAGTAACATCAAGTCCAACTCAGCAAATTTGCTTATGTGGCAATGAGTTAATGAGGAGAGAGATAGTAGTAGTAACTTAGCTAGTTACTGTAACATCACATGTCCCAATGCAATATGAGTCTATAACCTAATAAATAAAGCTATGCATGTTACCACACTTATGTTACTACCCACTATGAAGGTAGTAACATGGTCTAGAAATACGTGTATGTTACTAGTGTATGTTACTCTCCATTGTGACTAGTCTTAGGACAAAGCTAGAATTTCAATTAATTTGGAACAATGGGAGTACTATCTAGTGGACCACGTGGAAAAAAAGGAGGAATAATAAAATGTTTTCTACTTATTAGGAGAGCCAATTCGTATGAACAAGTTTGCCCAGTAAAGCATTGCTTTGAGCTCCACCAAACATATATACTAGGCAGCTCCACCAAGATACATGTCGTTTTAGCTCCACCAAACATATATCCTGGGCAGCTCCATGAAGACACGTATCATTTTAGCAATCGTATTGTCTATGTGTTAAAACTTTAACCTAATTTACATAATACTTTGATTTGTGTATTAGAAGTACTTCTATCCCATATGACTATACAAATAATTTCTGTAGCATATTTAGAATAAGCAATAGTCAAAGATATTAGGCTGCATCGACATCTAGAGAAAGAAGTAAAAATACAACTTATTAGATAAGCTCTTGGACTGGTGGGTGGTTCCAGATCATTAGTCAATCGCCGATCTTGGTACCTGATTACATCTTACTTTTTTCATCTATGAAAACGACTTTATTTTTGCAGGATTTTGTTGTTCGCAACGACATGGCTTGTGGGTCAACAATCGGGCCAATACTCGCCAGCGGTGTTGGTATTCGTACTGTGGATATTGGAGCACCACAATTGTCCATGCACAGCATCAGGGAGATGTGCGCCGTTGACGACGTCAACTACTCATATGAACACCTCAAGGCATATTTTGAAGAATTCACTGAATTGGATAACAAAGTCAAAGTAGACTGCTGAGGTGTAGTAGGCAACCATATCGGGTCAGCAGAACCTGTACTTCTACAATCACAGCTACAATGAATAATTAGTAATGTCAGATTATGTATGTTAGTGAAGACGTGAATAAATCATGGAAAATATGCTTGTTTTCTTTCTTGTTTGGAGAATGACTAGCATATTTATATGTCACTCACGTTTTTCTAGCTGGAGAATATGCACCATTTCATTAATTTGTAAGTTGTAGGGGGTTAAATCCACTTCAATCCCTGCCAATCCCCCTTCAAATACCTGTCAACTGAACACAGCTTTAGAGAGTACGCCAAAGGTGTACCGTAGGCAGAAATAGTTTTACAACACCCTTACGCTGAAATGTGCGCGTTTAGCACAACACAGACCCCACAAATACTCTAAACTATAACCATCTTATCACAAATCTGCCTAATTCCAATATGCCCACTCAGTAGAGTGCCTGGGGTCGGTGAAGACTCGATCGTTTCTTTATTTCCAAAGGTGCCAAGGGATGAGAATCACCAATGAGTTGAAGCTCCTTTTGTCCTTTTATTGAAAATTCTTGTGAGCAGTAAGCCACCATTTCTCGAGCGTGTCAATTGGTGTGGGGCAGATAACATTGATCTGAAGTTCGCTGAAAACCCTCTGCCAAGTCTCGCTTGTTGGCACACTGATAAGGGGCAAGCCGCAAAGGTGGTCCAATCTTCATGAATTGGAGGTGTTTTGAGAAAAAACACAAGGATCAAGGGCAATCAAAGGGAAAATATAAGAGGAAATCACTCAAGAACAAGATCCATACCAATTACTCCTCAAAACCCAATTCAATCTAAGAGGTGCATCTTAGATCCAAAAACAACAAAGGAAATAAAGGTAAATAACAGGTAGTTCTTGCCCAAATCTCTAGGAGTGATGGAGGTCTTGGTGGTATTCGTCCTCAAATCTCAAGGATAGATAGAGGTCATGAAATCCATAGGGTTCTTCCTTGGGAGGTCTTAATCCTTTAAGAGAAAATAGATTAGTAAAGCTCTCTCTCTCAAGTTTTAGTTATGCTTTGCGAACACTAGAAAATGAAGGAGGTAAAATCACCACAAAATCTAATCATGTTCTCAGACAGTCACCAACGTGTGTATGTTTAGCCAAATCTGAAAGACCTAAGGTATTACAAAACATGCCTCATGTGAAAACTCAAGTTGGAGTGAAGATCTTTGCCTTTATGAATGTTTTTTTGTTTCCTTTTTGAGGAATGAAATTTAGAGTTTCACGTAGACACTGTGAAGTCACAAAACATAAACTCAGGTTATGCACCTTCCAATTCAACTCAGGTTATGCACCTCGGTAACTACGCCAACCAGGTGGGAGAGGAGCGGACCATCATATGTACTTGATGTAAATTTGCTTTACATCATGTGACTTGAAAGAGGCAGACCGCTTCACAAGACATAGCACATAATTCTGGAACCTCATGTTTCTTCCACAGCCTCTGTGAAGAAATACCCATCATGCTGAAGTTAGTGAGCAACTGAAATCGGCGCGAGGAGCATAAGTTCAGGGGTGAATTACGGATGCATAAAGGCAATTCTAGCCTCCAGGAGATCCATAACGTACAGCTGCTAATGAGCATGAGTTCTTGAAGAATCGGTACAGAAACAGGATAAGTAGTATTCGATGTGAGCCTCTCCATTGTATATTTCTTCATATACTGAACAAAATACAAGTGGCAAAATTTCCAGTTGTACAGGTAGGGGCAAAAGGTTACCCCCATTTTGAACAACTGCGTACATCCAATGTTGTCTACACAAAATACTACTCGTACTTAGCAGCAACAGCAGTAATCGGCACAATATAAGTGCAACAAAGAAAAGAACATATACCAGGGATACCTACACGTACTCCGCCAACTTGTAGTTACTTCTTATATACTGCTTCAGATCGCTGCGACATGCCTCACCCCCACGTGCTTTGGTCGTATGAAAATTAGTTTACCACCGCCAATCGCTTGAATATGTTGATCGCCTGTCAAAATTTTCTTGCACTGAACTTCAGGGGATGCCCTTGAAAATGTAGGCGCAAACGCCCGTGTCTCGACTACAAATGATCAGGGACGAACAAACTGTGCATGCTGCAGCTGGCAGGAAAGCAGAGGGCCTATATCCTCTGCTAGCACAGCTTGTCAAAGAAGCATCAATTGGGCAGGGTACTTGTTCATTGGTCACCATGTTTCTCACATATACAGCCAGGCAAGGGGTTTGCAAAGAAAGACTCCTCCAGCTTCGGAAACTCTCCAGGCTCCCTGAAATATGGAGCTCCTGTTCTATCTTTGTGCAACCTTTTCACTTCTGAACTGAATTCCTCCCAAGGGATCCTTCCTTCATCAAATTCATCTACCAGGTTCACAAAATCCATCCTGCAGGAGAACTTTCACATTCAGAAAGAAAAAGGAGAACATATGTACTTGTAAATTGGGTTACTGCCTCTTGGGTCATAGGGTGTAGAAGTAAAATGACCATACACATATAGTACTTCTAACAAGGGAAAGGTGTTACCTATCTGGGTTAATTGTCTTCCTGAAGTCCTCGAAACGCCTATGGCCTTGCACAGCTTTAGCCATATTTCCATCGTATGTGTACATGAAGACATCACTCTGGAGAGCTACAATATAGTCAAGACCAGCAAGCATGTTTTGATGATTTTTGAAGGGCTCAAGTTCCTCTTCTGTTGCAAGGGTAGAATGAGAATAGATATAGGGAAAATCGTCCAGCAGCGCTTGCATGCTTCCATTGCCAAAGGCTTCTCCTGCAACTAAGTAAATTCTGGTGTTCCGTGTGAAACCCAATCCTTTCAACAGGAGTGAAGTTTCCCGCGGAGTCAAAGGACAGCCACCAATACTTCTTCTCTCGGTTCCGTTAATGTCTTTCTCTTTCCAATGACTGACCTCATAACGCATCTTACGTAACTCCTCTTCCTCATCCGATGTCAAGCCATGGTTGCAACCAGTAAAAGCTAGCATATCCTTCTCATACCTGCAAAACATAGTTGTTAATTTGTTAAAGAAAGCCCCCTCATGTTTCAAGTACATAAAAGAACAACTAACAACATAAATGTTAGCCCATTTTATTTTCGTGGAAGTAAATGTCACAGTATGTACTACATGGCTTCTCACTTCTAAGTGTTTTAGCTGGTGCATCTAGAGAGAGTTCAGTAAATCATTAAAATGTTATAAAAGATTCCAAGAAAGGGTCTGCTGGGCTACAACATAGCTCAACAACTTCTGGAATGTTGGCGCCACAGTTCTGTGGCATTGTTTGCTGCTGTAGTTCCAAAAACTCAATAGTAGAACTTCTCAATAAACCTAATGATTTGAAGCAATCCAGAACTTCTTCACAAGATGATTTTGTGAAATGTGTGCCAACTAGCACACCTAGATCATCCACCAGTGATGTACACAGGCACTCTATTTATCAATAAAACATCACTAAAATGAGACTCGCTTCAATTCAGGGTTCATGAAATCACCTATCTTTACTGGCAAGATCAACAGACAGGCTCTAATAGATTCACCTGTGCTAGCACGGACATAACAGTTGACTTGCATAATATGCCGACAGAAAACTAATATGTTCAAGTCAATTCCAGCTGCATGTATATTTTGGAGACAGGTAAACCAAGATTTCATTTCATGGTCTGATGGAAATGATAAATCAAAGCTACAACACAAATTGCGGTAATCAAGATGCCAAAATACTAGAAGAATGTTGGTAAGTATACAAAGTGAGGAAAAAAATTGTGCAGACAGAAGCATCCTGAGATGAATGTAGGAGCATAGAGCTTGCCTTAGATGAAGAGCAAGATATGGGCTTCCATCCTGGCGCATCCTCGAAACTAAGGTAGCACCAAGATCTTCGATCGTATGAGAATACTTCAAAGATCTGTAGTTAACTCGGCATCTTAGCTTCTGAATATAACTAGGAAGGTCGTTATTTGCTAAGCGAGAATCTGTATGTGTGAAGTAAATGACTCTGTGTTTCTTCAAGAGAGGGAGTATTTCATCTCTGTAATAATTCACCTGCCAGGATAAAATACTTAGTGAGCCTTTCCACCATATATCGATGTAAATGTAGATTAAAAAAAGTCTAGTTTTTAACCTTTGACCAGGATATCGGAGCTTTGGCCAGAGGCTCTATATGCTTGTATGCAGGAGGTAGTGTTTCAACAATATCAATGTCTTCTTTCAGTGATTCAATGAAGTGTCTCCAATTGAAAAGATCCTTAAATTCACTAAAAAATGGAGGAAAGGGATATATGAGTGCATTGATTAACAAGCTATAGGGGATTAGGAATGAACAGTTAAGGTTAAAGGGGCCAACCTGTCATCTGCCCAGTAGGATGTATGATCAAGTGAAGGTAGAACCAGTGTTGCCTTCAAAATCTTAGCAACAGCAACCATGTCACATATCTGAGATGTAAAAGAGACTCAGATACCATGGCAAAGAATACTAATGGCTGCACAAAAATTATTGTAAATGATAGTAATCACACCCCAAATCGCATTTGGTTCAGACCACCATTTGCGTTTATGAGAATGTAGCCATTACTGCGAGAATCTTGCTCTACAAATTAAGAACATGTGACCATATCATGTTAAGAAATGCATATAAGGAAGAGAAAAAATGTGTTTATGAGATATAAACCAACTTACTTTTATGAGAGTTTGAAACAATGCATTGTCTGAAATTTTCATTGCTTGGCTGAGACCAGACATCAGATGCCTATATGAAGCACAAACAAGCAAAAAAAAAGGTTACTTTCACTAATTAATGTATCGAACAAAGGAACAGGTTTAGCAGCGATATATTACTAGCCTCAACCACACTGCTTTGTCTTTCACCAATGCTAGATTCCACCGTCATCAACATCCTGTCACTCTCTTTCCCTCCCATATATCCAAAGTGATTAACTTGATGCCCTTTATCACTGGAGAAGGAGACAGAGAGATCCTAGAAACATGTACAGATGATAACAATTTAGATCGTAATACCAAATCTTTTCTTCTCTAAATGTTATGGCGTAGAGTTGTTGATCAAATCAATAACTTGGGATACCAGAGAGTTTCGTTCATTAACATAAACTTCATGTGATGTTGAGACAATCAAATAAGCTCATCATATTCATAACTATAACTATGCCCAGCTAATACTATGATGCAGATTTTGAACTACAGTGAAGCCATGTAACTGTACAATCAGTACTTTCAATTTGTGCACATACTGAATTTGTCATCAGCTTGCAACATCTCAGGTACTACTAATATGAATGTAATCAAGACTAGGTGACGAATTGCCAACTTTTGACATAAAGATGGACATTTAGTGTAAAAGATCAGCTGTACAACGTTTTTCTATGAACAATAAAGGAGTTATCTGTCCATCTAGTTCTGGTTGGTTGGAGACCTGGATGAGAAGATTATTAGCGTTAAGAAACCTGATGCAATTTTCAACTCGATATTGCTTGATTCTACCAATTTAAAAAATTGCCCAGCTGTGGTTGTGCGCAATTTCATGCTATTAGCATTGGTTTCAATGCTATTTTTATATAGTGGTAATGGAATATTTAAATGTTGTGACACCTTAATCATCCATGCAGTATATCTGCACTTTGAATAGATATCATATATAACAAGTTAGCAGCTAATTTTGTCGAGGCGTCTAGGGTACGGAGTTACGGACACTAAAAGACACCTTATCAAGCTAGTTTTCCTAAAATTTGCATCGCCAAAGCACTCACTATATAGAACAAGGGCTATTTGTTAGAAGGAAATGTTGAAGTCGGAAGATTTTATTTTCACCAATGAAGTCCTGAATTAAAGATGACTATCGATCTGAATAAGCCCAACTAAGGATACCTACTAGTACAATATACTCCATGGAAGACGACAGTAAGACATACTTCCAATGTTCTTATGGACATAAATAATATTCTGCCCAACTTGGATAGACCACAAGATCATAAAGTCTATAACAGCCAACTGCCAACAGCTAGAAGCACCAAAGTAACAAGTGCTTTAATAGTATAACCAACTGGAAAGGGACTAAAAAACCTCCAACAAACGAGGAAACATCCTAAAAATGCTAAGCTTCTGCTAAAAGATCCTTGCTTAAGAAGTTCCAAATAGAGCTACAAAGCCTAGAACACATTGATTGCATGCACCGACCAGTTCACACAACACTTAAGTTGAAGAAAGATGGCCGGACATTAATAAACCCCAACCGTCCAACAGAAAACAATAAACCCAGCCTAGCAGCTTTCAAGCAGACCAATTGCATAAGCATCACATTACATTATGCTAAAACATGCCCAGATTCTTACTACTTTTAACAATGAGAATCAGATTCCATCAGTTTTCTTTTCCAATTCTTGTTTGACTTGTCCAGAACAACAACAAAAATGGTAGAGAACTGGGCAAAATTGCACTTTAATGTTAGAATGCCAATGATTGATCATGAAAAAAAATGGTTATTATGTAAGAGTGACCGGTGAATCTAGACAGTTAACGATTTAACATGCTTTCCATTACTAGCTAGTCCTCGTAACATCTCAGTTCATACTTCATAATCAACATCATTACTACAAGACGGGAAACGCTAATCTTCGCAACTCTTCCTAAAAAATGTGTTCGTGATAAGAACTACTAAGAAGTAGCAAGGAAACACATTTTCAGTGCAAAAGAAGAAGAAAAATGCAGACTTGTTCGAACACCAGGTCCGTTGATTGATCCCACGGAAGGAACATTCCCGAGTGGCAGCGAGAAGTCCAAACAAGAATGCAATTTGTAGCTTCCATACATACCTGCAAATCATCGCCAGCTGGTAGCGCTGACCGGCCGCCGGCCCAGATCTTGACGACGCCGAGAAGCAGGCAAACGCCGCAGAAGGCGAAGAAGAGTAGGTTCCCGAGCTTCCTCCTCTCCCGGATCCCCAGGCCCAGCACGACGTCGCCGGCGCCCCCGCCGGCGCCCGGGCGCTTGAAGAGGCGGAACCGGAGCTGCTGGTGGTGGTGGAGGCCGCCGGGGGAGGCGCTGGAGGAGGAGGAGGCCTCCGCCGCGTCCTTGGGCGGGCTGCCCAGGCCGTCGGTCCGCGGCGAGCGCGGGGAGCCGCTGATCTGGAGCTCGATCTCGCCGCCGGGGCAGCGCTTGAAGGAGTTGGCGCGGCGGGTCATGTACCCGCCTCCGGCGACGCGGGGGCTGTGCAGGCGGGGCAGGTGGTCACCGGAACCGGCAGCTCCACCACCACCGCCCGCGGCCCCGGAGGCGGCGCCGCCGTGCTTTGGTTGGTAGCCCATGTGGCGCGGGGGGCTCGAGCAGTCCAAGTCCCAGTCCGAGGACCTCGACCTGGACGAACTAGTGGCGCTGGGTTCCTAGTGGTGCCCCAGCTGGTCGTCCCGGTACCATGATATGATATAATATGGCTAGATGAGGGGAGGCGCCATTAATGGAGCTCGGTTGGGAAGTGAATGGGGCAGTGAGGAAGGCGGGGAGGAGGACGCGTGAGGGCGACGGCGACGACGCGAGGCGCGTAGCGTAGTGGGATACGCGCGGAAACGGAAACGGTCAGGGCGGACGGCGCTAATTACGGCCCTGCCATTGCCATGCCATTTGGAGGCGTCGCCGACGCCGCCGCACTAGGGATTTGATTTTGATTTTTTTCTTTGTTTTTCCGACGTGGTACTCCTAATAAAGGCCGTTATTGTCCGAAGGGAGAAAAGGGCGCCAGTTGAGTTACGTCGACGCTGTCACGTGCGCGGCGCGTGCTTTGGCCGGTACGCTGCATCCATCCATCCTGCATGTGAGAGTGAGACGAAACGAAACCAGGGGGGAAGGAGGCGTTTACTTTGGACTTTGGGGCTGTCTCTAGTCTAGTAGTCTCTACTGGTTGACGCACAAAGTGGTTCACGTGGGTTTTGGTTTTTCACCTCCACTTTTGCCGTTTATGGGATCAAGCTCACGCACGATCAGGAGCCACCGTTGATCAAATAGTTCTTCGTTTACTACCACCACTTGTCAAGTTGGGGGTGTTGTTTTATTGATTGATCAACATGCAAAGGTTTCTAGTCTGGGGAATGTACCCTTGTCACGTCGCGCTCCCCTCGGAACAAGAAAGAATGTACCGCCAGTGGGGCTGCGAAGATCTCTATGCATTCCATTTCCAAGCAGCGGTCTATTATTTTAGGGCATCTCCAACGCTGACTTCTAAAACGGACACAGTATGTGTCCGCAGATACAGAACGCGACGTGGCCGATGCTCTTAGCCGGCGCGCCACTTTCATGCCGGCATCAGTGAGAGGTCACATGCCGCTCTGAGTCGGCATGAATGTGGCGCTAACGCTCTGGAGCGGCATGAATGTGCGGCAACCGTTTCGAGTGTGAGAAAGTTTTGGGTGGGACCAGAGTGTCGGACGCGTGCGTGGTAATGGTCCGGGCGGCTACAAAGCACTCCCCCTCCCCTCGGTTTGCTTACGGTTTGTGAAAGAACAAACGTCCAAATTTGTCCGCTTGATCCGAACGGATGCAGACGGTTTCAGAGTTAGCATTGAAGATACCCTTACATGCAGAAGATATATGCAGGTCAGTTATGTTCTGTAACTTCAATTTCCTTTTATTCCAAATGCTGGCATGGATTTCATTTTATTACTAAAACTTTGTTCTCTTCTTTATTGGACGAATATCTTTTTTTGGAACGTGTTGGTTCTGAGGTGACCAATGAAGAGATCAATATCGGGCTTCTTTCCGAGGTCAAACGCTAAGTCGAACCGGTAATAAGGAACTATTTCATTTCTTGCAAGTTCTATATATCATTAAAGCCCCTGACTAACAATTATCTGATTGGTTACCTTATGTAATCTCTAGTTCGCGGAATGATGTATTACAGAACAGAATTGAGACCACAAGCTTTCTTAGACAGGACAAATGGCCAAGGTGCGCACAGTACTACCTTTCCTCATCAAGAAATTTGGAAATATTTCCATATCTGAAATGGTTGGAATATTAAGTTGAATATACCAACTAGTTTATGTTGTACGGAAATATTGCATTAGTTTGCCGTTATGATGATTTGGTAGTTCCGACCTTCATATTTTTTGCAAGCTAGTAAAGTAACCTCATTTTGAAAACCTTACACGAGATTATATGAAGGACTTATAGCGATCGATGGATGACAAAATAAGAGCAATGACGACCGGTCATTGTCAGCTGAATAAGGCGCGCTTGCAGATATGAAATTTTCATAAGTCATCTTATGTCAAAGTTTGGGAACACAAATCTAATGATAACCCTCGTGCTCAAGGCATTATAGATTTGATGTCAAGGTATGCTTTATAAATTATGGACCTACACAATAATGATTCCACTAGAACTTTGCTAATAATTTTCACTTGTTATGTGCTCAACGAAGGTATCCATCTTTGTGTGTTGCCTACAATGAAGAGAAGGAAATTATAACAGGAAACATAACTCATACAACTTATTCCTTAGCCTTAATAAAAGCAGAAAATTATTTAGACCAGGTAATGATCTTAGCTGAAGCTTAAAGTGAAAATCTTGTACTTTAGCGTAAGTCTATGAACAATTTCTTCTGAGCCCCTTCTCTATTTTGTTAATGCAACTATATCACATTAAATACAATGTGTTATTATGATTGATGCACTTGACTGTGACAACTTACTGAACTGTTTTATGTTGAATTCCTCAAATACTTGTACTTTTAATTGTTTATATAGGAGAATTGCCGTATAAATCTGCCTGACCCATCCATTATTGGAGAAGAGAAGCCTAAAAATCAAAGCCTTGCGGTCGTATTTACCCAGGGAGAGGCCCTTCAAACCATTAATATGATCAAGTAATGAATTAGACATCTTCTATAGTTTATGTTCTCTGTATAAACTCTATGTTCATTTACATACAATGCTATCAATAAAATTATCTGCAAGAAGCTTACGAGATGAGAAATATCCTCGAAGAGTTTGTTAAGCATCCTAGAGATCAATCTCCAACAATCCTTGGGCTTGGAGAACATATCTTCACTTGAAGGTCTGTTATG
The DNA here is from genome assembly GCA_034509565.1 of Triticum monococcum. Taxonomy (NCBI): domain Eukaryota; kingdom Viridiplantae; phylum Streptophyta; class Magnoliopsida; order Poales; family Poaceae; genus Triticum; species Triticum monococcum. Next base: position 447,310,316 of record CM067845.1, read on the forward strand.
TTTCCAGAATGTGCTCATAATTATTGTTGTCTGTATAGTTGAATAACATGACATTATTGTATGTGCAATATTTCATTAGTTGTCGGATTCATATCATACTAAGAAACATCATTTGTTACAATTGGATAGAGATTCCTCGCTAATCCCTTGAGGTGAAATCATGCTTCTCATCTTATAGTGTTTCCTATGATTGCACAAGCTAATTTCCTATGCTCTAGTGTTCCCACTTTTTATGAATGTTACGGTGTCATATTAAATACCATGCATATTATTACCGAAGAATTGACAATATGTTTCTGTACCAAAAAAATTAAAATGGTTGTAGGGTATGATTTCACTATGATCATCCGGATATTTTGATTGGTTATTTTTTTACAAGAGGTTGTATAAGCAAAACCTCTAAAATAATAAACTTAAGTGAGGATGTATTTGCTCATATAATTTAAGTATCCGTTTGTTGAAAATAATAACATCATGCCATTTTAAAAGAAATTGCACCTCAAATTAACTTTACAGGTTATAATTCCATATCGCGTCGCGGAAATATAACTTATAATGAGTGCATTCAATGTGGCAAAGGGCGTGATGTTGGCCTTAATTAGATATCAATATTTGAAGCCAAAGTTGCACATGGTGATGGTGAACATACAATTAGCCGTGAAATATAGATGTTAAGGCAAGGATTTTACCTTCCCCGGATGCTTTCATTTTATTTCATCATAGTGGGGTTCAACTTCAACAACCTAGTATGTTCTCTCCCTCCCTCCTTCTCTTGTCCATTGCATTGTAACTCCACATTAGTCAGATCCAATCTTTTATGTGGATTAGTATATCACCAACGACGAGTCATATTATTCTAACGAGTCCATATTTTGTACGATTATGAACAATAGGTGTTTATATTTTTCTCTGCGGGGAGCTTAATTTGGTTCTTAGTGGTCTACATGAAGTTATCCTACTTAAACAACGGCTAAGAATATGAAGTTGTTAGAAAGATCCCTTGCATATGAAAGTGCGTTATATCGACTAGAGGGGGGGGGGGGGTGAATAGGCGATTTTTATGAAAGTCTTCAAAACGTGAAAGTTATGAAGACAAACAGTACATATATGCCTATCACTTAAGCAGCGAAAGTTAGATTACACTAGGCAAGCCATGGTCAAGTATTCAACAGAGTGAAAGCACAAGACAAGTAGCTGCAGTGTAATAAGGATCAGGTAGGAAGAAGTTACTAAGCCAAACAAATCATACAGTTATGATGTGAAAACAGAAGATACAGCAAACATGCAATGGCTTCACAATGTGTAACAGTAAGTAAAAGGAAGTGAAGATGAAACCAGTGGCACATTGAAGACAACGATTTGTTGGACCAGTTCCAGTTGCTGTGACAACTGTACGTCTGGTTGGAGCGGCTAGGTATTTAAACCAAAAGGACACACAGTCCCGGACACCCAGTCCTGAACACGCAGCTCAGGACACCCGGTCCTCACCGTTTTCTCCTTGAGCTCAGGTCACACAGACCTCGCCCAATCACTCTGGTAAGTCTTCAAGGTAGACTCCCAAACCTTCACAGACTTCGTTCACTGGCAATCCACAATTTCTCTTGGATGCTCAGAACGCGACGCCTAACCGGCTGGAGGATGCACAGTCCTCAAGTGTAATAAGTCTTCAGATCACTCAGACAAGAAGACTTAAGTGATGCCCAATTTACTCTAGCTCTCGGTGGTTAGGGCTTTTCTCCTCGCTAGGAATTTTCTCTCAAAGGCTTCGAGGTGGGTTGCTCTCAAACGACAAAAGCCGTGCACTGAAATCTGAGCAGCCAACCGTTTATGGTTGTAGGGGGTGGACTATTTATAGCCACTGGGCAACCCGACCTGATTTGTCCGAAATGACCCTGGGTCACTAAGGAACTGACACGTGTACCAATGGTCAGATTTCAAACTCACACGGCAACTTTACTTGGGCTACAAGTAAAGCTGACTTGTCTGACTCTGGACAAGATTTGCTCTCATAGTCTTCGCTCGAAGATATAGGTTTTGAATTAGGCATCACTTCAGTCATTCTGACCGGGTCTCTTGGACCCCACTTAATAGTACGGTGGTTCCTATGACTCAACACAAATGAAATAGGCTTCACATAGTGTCTTCTCTTGTCATAGTCTTCAATGTGAATATCTTCATATACCACCATTGTCTTCAATGTCTTCGTACATTTTTGGGGGTCATCTCTGGTAGTAAAACCGAATCAATGAGGGACTTCTACCTGTGTTATCCTGCAATTCTCACAAACACATTAGTCCCTCAACTAGGTTTGTCGTCAATACTCCAAAACCAACTAGGGGTGGCACTAGATGCACTTACAATCTCCCCCTTTTTGGTGATTGATGACAAACTAGTTGAATTTTTCAACGGGGAATATAATTTGTGAAATTGTAAAGGAATTGTCTTCATAAGCTACAAGGGCTCCCCCTGAAGATGTGCATATAAGTAATTTGCTTCTGGAACGCAAATGCACATGGCAGGTTGTACTTGTGGAAATCCACTTCAACTTATGATGACAATCCACCATGCATGTAAGAGTATATGAAGAGAATGACATGCATAATGAAAAATGGACATCTGCGGAATGATATAAGTGCGGAAATTATCGTCGTACATGCGGAATTTATCTTCGCAAAAACATAGTGGCAAACAAGTAGCAGACGACCACCGAGTTTAAGTGTTACAACTCAAAGAACCAAGTGTAGCAAAACGAGAGTTGTAAGAACGAAGCAAAATGTAGCAAAATATAAAGGCACCCGCCCATAGTGACCCGCTTGAAGACTATAAACATCATATGCTTCTCCCCCTTTTGTCAGTGATGACCAAAAAGGTTTGAAGACATAGAGTTTTCTACGCGTTCCCAGGCGCAGCAGGGTCGGTGGAGGCGTTTGGCAGTGTAGACGAGCTTGGTGCAGATTCGACGCGCGCTGAAGGAGGTGGAGGTGATGTAGTGTCGTCTTCTTCTTCGATAATCCTGGCAGTTACGGTGGCAGCAGAGAAAGAGAACTCCGAATCTTCAAGTGATGGAGTTCTGCGAAGCATTGCCCTTCGAGGAGGCGTGGAGTCAAATTTGAAGCGCTCTGTGAAGCCATCCTCTTGAAGTTCAGCTTCAGGACACATCATCGTGAGTCCTTTCCAAGTGCGGCGACAGGTTTCGTGTGCAACAAATGCATTCTTGGTTGCAAGATTCCTGATACGATTGACGTCCTCCATGATGCTTTTCATCTGCCTCTTGAGCCAGTCATGATGCCTGTCCTGCTTTTGGTGAAGAGCCACAAGAAGCTCTCGGTCATTGAGGGCACGACCGCGCTTCTTGGGTCGCTGATCAGCTGGGCTGTCAGTGGCTTCAGTCGATGCAGGTGCACGTGTGGTGCCAGCCAACGGATACACTCTGGAGATGGCTGCAACACCTTCATCATTCTGAGTGAAGCTTTGGTGTTCTGCATTCTGAAGACTTAATGGTTGCTTGGCAGGCTCAGGATATATAGCTTCAGCAGAGGTGTCCACATCTGGCAAGAAGATTCGATGGTTGCGGGCTGAGGGCTGATATGAAATCGCAGAATGAAGCTTGATCAGCCGCATAACCCAAGGAGCATAAAACTTCAAGCCAAATAAATCTAAGCCGGATGCCGCAAGCTGGCGTATGAAGAAGTCCTGCGCATTGAAGCATTTGCCATGAAGGATGTAGAATATGAGAGTCTTCATTGCACCCTCAACCTTGGCATGTGGAGAGTGTCCCTTGATGGGCCAGAGAGTCCGCCTGATGATGTGATATATGGTTCTGGGCAGGTACTCTAAGTCTTCAACGAAGAACTCAGTTGGATAGGGTGCATCATGGGGCAATGGCTTCATCATTGAGAGCATCTGACTCATATTTGGTTCAGGCCTCTGGAATATGCTCTCAATTGCTTCAGCATGTAGTTGGCAGCCTTCCTCGAAGAATTCGCCAGGAGTGGGCAGGCCGGTAAGCTCAATGATATTGAATGCATTGGCTTCATGATGGACATTTCCGGTCATCCACTCCAGGACCCAAGTCTTCGGATCTCTGTTGTAGCCTTTGATATGAAGAGTGGCATAGAATTGAAGCAGAAGCTCTTCATTCCAGTGCTCTTCATCTGTGATAAACGGCAGCAAACCCACTTGCTTGAAGCAATCCAGTGCTTCTTCCAGGCCGGGCAGACCAGCGACAGCTTCAACCTCAAGGCGCTTGTGCGGGAAGATGCAGCCTTGGTTGTATAGGATGCATGAGTAATAGTTGCGTTGCGGATAGCTCCAGAACCTATCTGATACAATCCGTTCCCTTGAGTAAGGGTTCTTGGAGCTGTTGAAGAATGTGTTGTCTGCCCTGAAGCTATTGACATTAAAGGAGCCAGGAGCTGATGCAGGACCTGGGAACCTTGGCAGTCGTGGGATCGGCTTCTGAACCTGAGGCCTGTGCGCAACATGATAGTTGAATTGTGGACCGGCAGCAGACTCAGGCACAGAAGTGTTAGGAGCAGTAGCTTCAGTGTCTTCGGAAGCTGTTATTGGGGAGGGCTCCACATTGGCTTCAAGGTTGGTGGTGGCAGCCTCCATATTTTCTGTCTCCACTTGACTAGCTGGAGGGTCAGACGCAGGCATGTTCTCCTGGAGAACTGCTTCTTGGTGGAGCGGGGGAGTGGGTTCTGGTGGTACTTCTTCATTGTCTTCGGCTGATGCAGCCGGAATGTCTTCAGCCGAATCTTGAGGCCGTGGTCCTTTGCGAAGCCTGTGGAATGCAGACGACGCCTTTGGAGTTGGAGTGGGCTGGGCCTCAGATTCTTCTTCTTGTGGGCGATCCGCCCATGATGCAGCTTGTGCAATTGGCGTCACTTGACGACCAATGCTGATCAGTTCGCTTGTCTCAAGCTGAGGAAGGACTGCATCATCTTGTACATTGTCCTGATGACCAATGTCTTCAGCAGCGATGGGGTCGGCTACTGGAATATCTTCAGCTTCAAGAGCCTCTGTGGGAGCAGGCTCATGAACTGTCAGCTGACGATCTGCGTCAGGATAGATGACAGAGAGAGGTTCAACTATCAAGGGCTCTGTGGGAGCAGCCCGAGCTTTCTTGATCTTGCGCTTCTTCTTGATGGGGTCAGAAGGAGAGGCTTCAGAGTGTTTCCTCTTCCTTGCTTCAGCTTCGGCTATCCGTGTCTTCTTGAGCTCTGAAGGGGTTGACCGGCTCTTTGGCTTCGAGCCAGTCGTAGCAGTGGGGAAGACAGTTGGAGCAGCTTCTTGTCTTGGTGCCTCTGGTTCAGGCACAGCAGGCTTCTTCTTCTTCTTCACGGCCATCCTGGGGTCGATGCCAGGACGCCCAAGTGCCTTGCGCTTCTCGGCCTCATTATAGGCCTACACACAGCGATCAGCCAGAGTCTTCATTCGCTCCCGCGAACCCTGAGCTTCTGCATGCTTCTTCAGAAAGTTTTCCTTTAACTCGTGCAACATGATCTTGAAGTCCTTGACTTCTTGGATGCTGAGCCTGGCCATATTCTGCTTGAATTGAGCCTTTTCAAAATCAATTTTCTGCTTCAGTTCAACAATGCGCTGGGCAATTGCAAGTTCTGAAGCAATGGTGCCTTGGAAGGCGACGCTGAGGCCAATGGGCAGCTGCAGATCATCGAAGCTGATATTTGGTGTAGCAAACCACTCATCGATGAAGTTGTGGATGATTGCTACATCAAACAGAGGCAGATTGTTGAAGATTTCAGCCTCCTCCTTGCTCTTGATGAGCTGCTCAAGAGCGTCATCTCCAAGATCTTCGTCGCTGGACAGATCAATGGTTTCGCTGCGCAGAATGGCAGCAGCTGTGAGCTCTTTGCCTGTGTGTGGCTGAGGCTTCTTGGCTTCCTGGGGCTTGGAGACTCGAGATAAGTCTTCAGATTGCGCACTGTCTTCAGGAGGTGCAGTTGCCAATGGCTTCGCCCTTGAGATTTTGGGTGAAGGGGTCTGCTTTGAAGCTTTTGGCTTCTTTGCCTGCTTTGGCTTCGGTGCAGCAGGCGCTTCATCAGATTCAGAGTCAACAGGAGGGTCATTGATGGCAGTCCCTTGGACTAAGATGCGGGTGATGAGGCCCTCAAGATTTGCATATGGACCGATGATATTGGGGTCGGCCTCACGTGTGCCATCTGCCCTTGGTGCGGAGGGACCAGGGTTGAAGTCTAAACCCAATTTCTTCTTGTTGTGCTTCGCTGACCTTTGGGCAAACTGGAAGTTGCGCTTGAACAGATTGTCATCACGACACCAGAGTAGTGATGACGGATGAGCATCAGCAGGCTGCGGTCCTCTGACCATGCATGGATAGAAGCCTTGAGCAATGACTTCGTCTCTGGACCTGGGCACGAGATTTTTGTATAGTACGTCTCCCCATGGTCTCTTGATGGCGCTTTTCTCAGCGTACTCCTTGGTGACGAAGCGGTATTGGAACCATTGCTCCGCCCAATAGCGTCGAATCCATTGGATTCGTGTCTTGCGCTGATTGTAATCCTCTTCAGGATCTGTATTGTACAGCTCTAAGAGGTCATCGGACAGATCTCTTGATGTTTCCCCTCGACGCTTTCTGCCACCCTTCCTTGCTGGTTTTTCTGCAGCCATGAAGCTTAACTTGGAAGGCTTCAAGACGTTCAAAGGCTTCAAAGGCTTTCTTTTGCTGGACCAACAGGAACTGGCTTCAGGAGAATTGATGTGACGCTGTAAGAACTCTGCAAATGAATGCAGACTATGAGAACCAAAAGATTCTCCCACGGACATGTACCTGTGACAGCATTAAGGTGCGAGGGAAGGGGAAGAGGTCATATGCATTCTCAGAAGATTTTGAAGATAGATCAGTTTAGAAGATATTGACCTCATCGTGCGAAGACATTCACTTATAGAAAAGAAGTTGGTTCCAAATTTGTACGAACCCATAGATCAGTACAAGTGAGGAATCTAACTACTTCATGAAGCACAAGTGAATATACTAGGCAAGTTATGAGATGCAGACTGAGACAGATCTAACTTGTGTGAATAGAAACTTCTTATGGCAGAAAGTGACCGAACTATAGGATCAAAAGAGGCTATAAAAAGAGGTTTTATTTACCACACTTGGAACTGCTAGACGGAGTGGGAGATGAGGCCGAGCAGTTCGATCCTCCATGCCCTAACTTGGCGACGGAAGACACCTACGGCGACGGTGGAGAGAGTGATGTCCGCGGTCGGCGTGAAAACGGCGTCGGAGAGGTTGCGGCAGTGAAGCGCTTCGTCGCCGGCGTCGTCGAGAGCTAGCGGTGGCGCTAGGGTTCGTGCGAGGGAGGAAGAAGAAGAAGGAGATAATGACCGTGGTGAGTGTGTATTTATAGTCACAGGGGCTGCACTGCGCTATTACACAGGTGCCCCTGGCGATTCACATCTGAACAGCACGTGGCCATCATGCGGAGTCTCGGGGGCAGTTCCAGATCCCACGCACGCCTGGATTGTCGGGTGGTCGTTCCTACTTCTCCGGATTTCTTATGGATGAATGAGCATTGAAAACGGTTTTAAAGTTTGTCTCTGTGTCTTCTGCTGACAAGGACGCAGAGAAGACATTCGACAGTTTTAATAGGATGCATACGACTTGGAGAGATAGAATTTGAGATAGAAAGCATAGAGAGATTAGGGTCCGATCACATTCACTTAGTTCAAAAGATTCAAAACAAGAAGACATAGCTATAAGTGAATGCTGTAGAGGACAGAACACTAGTATATATATATATATGTCTATATGATCCACGTAGTGAAGATAATCATGAAGACATGTTAGAAGTGAAACCAGACCAAATGTGAAGACATTGCAAGGTAACGCCATGAGTGAAGCACTTCAAAATAGAACGTTTGGTGGTGGTGTTACCCACCGTATAGGAAGTATTAGACTCAGACACGGCGCACAATTATCGTGGCGCTCCAAAGTCAATTTCCACATTAATGTATTCACACTTAGAATATATGTCTTCATTGATTGAAGATATACGTTACTTTGTGTGTTGCACATCTAAGTCATCAATATGCATAAGTGTTAGGATGTGTGCCTGATCACAGGACATTTGAGGATTCCAAGATATTTAGCTCACACCGTAACTTGCAAAATCTCTTCTCATCCAAGGGCTTGGTGAAGATATCTGCCAATTGCTCTTCAGTGTTGACGTGTATGATATCAATATCTTCCTTTGCAACATGATCTCTGAGGATGACGAATTTCAATGTGCTTTGTCTTCGAGTGCTGAATTGGGTTGTTGGCGATCTTGATGGCGCTTTCGTTGTCGCAGTAAAGAGGCACTTGCTTCAGTTGAATGCCATAGTCCTTGAGGGTTTGCTTCATCCACAGAAGCTGAGCGCAGCAAGATCCAGCAGCAATGTATTCAGATTCAGCAGTGGAGAGGGATACACAGTTCTGCTTCTTTGAAGACCAACATACAAGTGATCGTCCCAGAAAGTGACATGTGCCTGATGTAGACTTCCGATCAACCTTGTCACCAGCATAATCAGCATCCGAGAATCCAACCAAATCAAACTCTGAGCCCTTTGGATACCACAATCCTAGAGTTGGGGTGTGAGCCAAATATCGAAGAATTCGCTTCACTGCTAAGTGATGCGACTCCTTTGGTGCCGCTTGAAATCGAGCACACATGCAAACACTAAGCATAATATCTGGCCTAGATGCACATAAATAAAGCAAAGAACCAATCATGGAGCGGTATACCTTTTGATCGAACTCTTTACCATTGTCGTCAGGACCCAGATGATGTTTGGCTGGCATTGGTGTTGTGAAGCCTTTGCAGTCTTGCATACCGAACTTCTTCAGACAATCTTTGAGATACTTCTCTTGAGATATGAAGATGCCATTGCGTTGTTGCCGTATCTGAAGACCGAGGAAGAATTTCAGCTCCCCCATCATAGACATCTGATATTGCCCTTGCATCATATATCCAAACTCCTCACTGTACTTCTGATTGGTGCAGCCGAAGATAATGTCATCCACATATATTTGGCACACAAACAGTTCACCATCATATGTCTTCGTGAAGAGAGTGAGATCTAGGGAGCCAGGTATGAAGCCTTTGCTCTTCAGGAAGTATTTGAGTGTGTCATACCAGGACCGAGGGGCTTGTTTGAGGCCATATAGTGCCTTATTGAGCTTGTAAACCATGTCAGGATGTTTTGGATCTTCAAACCCAGGTGGTTGTGCAACATACACTTCTTCTTCAATCTTGCCGTTGAGAAAGGCACTCTTCACATCCATTTGATATAAAAGTATGTTATGATGATTTGCATAGGCCAGCAGTATACGGATGGCTTCAAGTCTGGCCACAGGAGCAAATGTTTCATCAAAGTCAATGCCTTCCACTTGAGTATATCCTTGAGCAACGAGACGAGCTTTGTTTCTAACAACTTGACCATGCTCATTTTGCTTGTTGCGGTATATCCATTTGGTGCCTATTATGTTATGCTTCCGTGGATCAGGACGCTTAACCAATTCCCATACATTGTTCAGCTCAAACTAATGAAGCTCTTCTTGCATTGCTTGAATCCACTCAGGTTCCATAAAAGCTTCTTCAACTTTCTTGGGTTCTGTGATTGAAACGAATGCGAAGTGTCCGCAGAAATTTGCCAGTTGAGTTGCCCTTGAACGAGTCAGTGGACCAGGTGCATTGATGCTGTCAATTATTCTGTCAATCTGCACTTCATTGGCAACACGAGGATGTATGGGTCGAAGACTTTGCTCTTGCTGATCTATGTTGTCGTGGGGAGGAATGTCTTCAGGCTGAGCATTGTCTTCATGTGGATCAGGTGCTGAGATGATAAGTTCTTCTTCAGGATGAGCTTCAGAAGGTATAATTTCTCCAGTTCCCATTAGCTTGATTGATTCACTGGCTGGAACTTCATCTAGCACATCTGGCAGTTGCTCTCTTTGTGAACCATTGGTCTCATCGAACCGCACATCCACTGTTTCAACCACTTTGTAGTGAAAGAGATTGAAGACTCTGTAGGAGTGCGAATCCTTTCCATATCCAAGCATAAAGCCCTCATGTGCTTTTGGTGCAAATTTTGAGGTGTGGTGTGGGTCCTTGATCCAGCATCTTGAGCCAAATACTCTAAAGTAACTTACATTTGGCTTCTTGCCAGTTAGAAGTTCATAAGATGTCTTGTTCAGAAGCTTGTGAAGATAAACACGGTAGATTGTATGGCATGCAGTGTCAATGGCTTCAGGCCAGAATTTTCTTGGAGTCTTGTACTCATCTAGCATTGTTCTGGCCATCTCAATGAGTGTTCTGTTCTTGCGTTCGACGACGCCATTCTGCTGTGGTGTGTACGGAGCTGAGAATTCATGTGTGATGCCCAAGGTATCCAGATATGTATCAAGGCCAGTGTTATTGAATTCAGTGCCATTGTCACTTCTGATGTGCTTTATCTTGGCGCCATAATTGTTCATAGCCCGATTTGCGAAGCATCTGAAGACATCCTGCACTTCAGTCTTGTAAAGGATTATGTGCACCCAAGTATATCTAGAGTAATCATCAACAATGACAAAGCCATAGAGGCAAGCAGTAGTGGAAAAAGTTGAGTAGTGAGTGGGACCAAAAAGATCCATGTGAAGCAGTTCGAAGGGTCGAGTAGTGGTCATGATTGTCTTCGAAGGATGTTTTACCCTTGTCATCTTCCCTGCTTCACAGGCACCGCATAAGTGATCTTTCTTGAACTTGACGCCCTCGATGCCTATGGCATCCTTCTTCTTCGCAAGGGTGTGGAGGTTCCTCATGCCAGCATGCCCAAGCCTCCGATGCCAAAGCCAACATTCTGAAGCCTTTGCCAGAAGACATACTGCAAGCTGTGGCCCTGTTGAGAAATCTACCACATACAGATCATCTTTCCGATACCCTTCAAACACTAGAGACTTGTCAGATTCCATTAGTACTAGGCAACGATATTTTCCAAAAATTACAATCATGTTCAAATCGCAAAGCATTGAGACAGACATTAAGTTGAAGCCAAGGGATTCAACAAACATGACTTTATCCATGTGTTGATCCTTTGAGATTGCAACTCTACCTAGACCCAATACCTTACTTTTACCAGTGTCAGCAAATGTGATGTGCCTCTTGTCGGATGGACGTAAGGTTGAGTCCATAAAAAGACTTCTTTTGCCAGTCATGTGATTTGTACACCCACTGTCAATAATCCACTCTGAAGACTCTGAAGGCGCTTGTGTCGTACCCTACAGTGCAGTTAGGGGGATAGGCTTCACGAAGAGAATTGTGAAGCAAAAACATTTGACGAACCAGTGGGTTATGAAAACTTAGATCCAGGTTAGGACTAATAGGAAGAGTAGCATGCGATTCAGGTACGAAATACATAGTGATGCCATTCGGGCATTTGATCTTGCGCCCCACAAGATTTTTAAGGTCCCCAGCAATAGCGTCAGAAGATTTTGGTTTTCTGCTGGAGACCTTTCCCTGCAAAAGAGAGTTAAGCTTTCTTAACCACCCACATCTTCAAGGGTGGCTTAGAAGCAATAAGTCTAAGTGCAGCATCTGAGAATTTTGGCTTTGGAGCCCTAGCAAACAGTCTAGCAGGCGAGCAATAGTACTCATAAGAATAGGCAGAATAGTTCTTGGTCATATGAACATGATGGTTTGAAGAACCGCTCTCATATGCCTGAGCCTGGTTTCCCTGCAGAACATTTGCGTTAGTGCGACTCATGTGAGTCCTCTGTCTGTATGAAGCCTTTGGACCATATGAAGCCTTTGGTCTGAGGTTTGTCTTCTTCATGTGAGGTGTCATGAGGACATTCACAGGAAGATTCTCCAGACACGTTTTTGGAACCCAGATCTTCTTCATAGGCGGTCCATTCCTGCAGTTAGTACCAATGTACCTGGCAAAGACTTCACCATTCTGATTCTTAAACAGTTTATAGTTTGCATCAAAGGATTCATCAATGATAATGGGATTAGCACAAGTGAAGCCAGATAGATTGGATGGATCTGCTGAGGATTCCTTTGCAGCAACCCATGTGGTTTTGGGGTACTGCTCAGGTTTCTAGTAAGAGCCATCTGCATTAATTTTCCTCACGAACCCAACACCCTCTTTCCTAGGGTTTCGGTTCAGAATCTGCTTCTTGAGGACATCACATAATGTCTGATGTCCTTTGAGACTTTTGTACATCCCTGTTTCAAGCAATGTCTTCAACCTAGCATTCTCATCAGCAATAGCAGTGGTATCCTCAGCAGAGGGGTTAGTTACCACTTCAACAGTTGAAGATATTGCAACAGTAGTAGCAGTGGAACATTCAGCAACAGAAGTAGCATTATCACGCTCAATGCATTTAAGGCATGGTGGTTCAAATCCTTCCTGAGCGGAACTGATCTGTTCGGCGTGAAGTGACTCGTTTTCCTTTTGAAGATCTTCATGAGCCGCTCTCAATTTCTCAAGATCTTGCTTCCTTTGAAGATAATCATAGGAGAGCTTTTCATGAGTTGTTGAGAGAGTATCATGACGATCTTCAAGTTCCTGATACTTAACGTGAAGATTTTTTATGTCTTCAATTAAGGATTCAGACCGAGTCATTTCAGCACCCAACAGATCATCGCTTCTGTCTAACAGTTTTTGAATATGTTCCATGGCTTTCTGTTGTTCAGTTGCAATTTTAGCAAGTGTTTTGTAGCTGGGTTTTGAATCACAATCAGAATCATCGTCACTGGATGTTTGATAGTGAGTAGTGCGTGTGTTTACCTTTGCACGGTGTGCCATGAAGCAGTAGGTAGGAGTGGAGTCGTCCTTGTCATTTGCATCGGTGTTGGTGATGAAGTCATTGTCTTCAGTGTTCAAGATGGACTTGGCGACGTAAGTGTTGGAAATATGCCCTAGAGGCAATAATAAAAGCATTATTATTATATTTCCTTGTTCATGGTAATTGTCTTTATTCATGCTATAATTGTGTTATCCGGAAATCGTAATACATGTGTGAATAACAGACACCAACATGTCCCTAGTAAGCCTCTAGTTGACTAGCCCGTTGATCAACAGATAGTCATGGTTTCCTGACTATGGACATTGGATGTCATTGATAACGAGATCACATCATTAGGAGAATGATGTGATGGACAAGACCCAATCCTAAACATAGCATAAAGATCGTGTAGTTCGTTTTGCTAGAGTTTTGCAATGTCAAGTATCTTTTCCTTAGACCATGAGATCGTGTAACTCCCGGATACCGTAGGAGTGCTTTGGGTATACCAAACGTCACAACGTAACAGGGTGACTATAAAGGTAGACTACGGGTATCTCCGAAAGTATCTGTTGGGTTGACACGGATCAAGACTGGGATTTGTCACTCCGTATGACGGAGAGATATCACTGGGCCCACTCGGTAATGCATCATCATAATGAGCTCAAAGTGACCAAGTGTCTGGTCACGGGATCATGCATTACGGTACGAGTAAAGTGACTTGCCGGTAACGAGATTGAACGAGGTATTGGGATACCGACGATCGAATCTCGGGCAAGTAATATATCGATTGGCAAAGGGAATTGCATACGGGGTTGATTGAATCCTCGACATTGTGGTTCATCCGATGAAATCATCGTGGAGCATGTGGGAGCCAACATGGGTATCCAGATCCCGCTGTTGGTTATTGACCGGAGAGTCGTCTCGGTCATGTCTGCTTGTCTCCCGAACCCGTAGGGTCTACACACTTAAGGTTCGGTGACGCTAGGGTTGTGAAGATAAGTATATGCAGTAACCGGAATGTTGTTCGGGGTCCCGGATGAGATCCCGGACGTCACGAGGAGTTCCGGAATGGTCCGGAGGTAAAGAATTATATATAGGATGTGCAGTTTCGGCCATCGGGACAAGTTTCGGGGTACCCGGTATTGTACCGGGACCACCGGAAGGGTCCCGGGGGTCCACCGGGTGGGGCCACCTATCCCGAAGGGCCCCTTGGGCTGAAATAGGTGGGAACCCAGCCCATAGTGGGCTGGGGCGCCATCCCCCCCAAGGCCCATGCGCCTAGGGTTGGTGGGGGGGGGGGGTGGGAACCCTAAGGGGGGCGCCCCCTTGCTTGGGGGGCAAGCCCCCACCCCTTGGCCGGCGCCCCCCTGGTAGATCCCATCTACCAGGGCCGGCGCCCCCCTGGCACCCCTATATATATGTGGGGAGAGGAGGGACTTCATGACCACGCCTTTGGTGCTTCCCTCTCTCCCTGTTACACCTTTCTCTCTCGTAGTACACGGCGAAGCCCTGCTGTCGTGACGCCCTGCATCCACCACCACGCCGTCGTGCTGCTGGATCTTCATCAACCTCTCCTTCCCCCTTGCTGGATCAAGAAGGAGGAGACGTCTCCCGTCCCGTACGTGTGTTGAACGCGGAGGTGCCGTCCGTTCGGCGCTGGTCATCGGTGATTTGGATCACGACGTGTTCGACAACATCAACCACGTTCTAACGAACGCTTCCGCTCGCGATCTACAAAGGTATGTAGATGCATCTCGTGACTCGTTGCTAGATGAACTCCTAGATGATCTTGGTGAAACGAGTAGGAAATTTTTTGTTTTCTGCAACGTTCCCCAACAGTGGCATCATGAGCTAGGTCTATGCGTAGTTCTTCTTGCGCGAGTAGAACACAATTTGTTGTGGGCGTGGATTTGTCAACCTTCTTGCCACTAATAGTCTTTTCTTGCTTCAGCGGTATTGTGGGATGAAGCGGCCCGGACCAACCTTACACGTACGCTTACGTGAGACCGGTTCCACCGACTAACATGCACTAGTTGCATAAGGTGGCTGGCGGGTGTCTGTCTCTCCCACTTTAGTTGGAGCGGATTCGATGAACAGGGTCCTTATGAAGGGTAAATAGAAGTTGACAAATCACGTTGTGGCTTTCACGTAGGTAAGAAAACGTTCTTGCTAGAACCCTAATTCAGCCACGTAAAAACTTGCAACAACAATTAGAGGACGTCTAACTTGTTTTTGCAGCAAGTGGTTTGTGATATGATATGGCCAAAGTTGTGATGAATGATGAATGATCTATATGTGATGTATGAGATGTTCATGCTATTGTAATAGGAATCACGACTTGCATGTCGATGAGTATGACAACCGGCAGGAGCCATAGGAGTTGTCTTTATTCTTTTATATGACCTGCGTGTCATCAAGAAACGCCATGTAAATTACTTTACTTTATTGCTAAACGCGTTAGCCATAGTAGTAGAAGTAATAGTTGGCGAGCAACTTCATGGAGGCACAATGATGGAGATCATGATGATGGAGATCATGGTGTCATGCCGGTGACAGGATGATCATGGAGCCCCAAGATGGAGATCAAAGGAGCTATGTGATAATGGCCATATCATGTCACGTTTATTATTTGATTGCATGTGATGTTTATCATGTTTTGCATCTTGTTTACTTAGAACGACGGTAGTAAATAAGATGATCCCTCATAACAATTTCAAGAAGTGTTCTCCCCTAACTGTGCACCGTTGCTAAAGTTCGTCATTTCGAAGCACCACGTGATGATCGGGTGTGATAGATTCTTACGTTCACATACAACGGGTGTAAGACAGTTTTACACATGCAAAACACTTAGGGTTAACTTGACGAGCCTAGCATGTACAGACATGGCCTCGGAACACAGAAGACCGAAAGGTCGAGCATGAGTCGTATAGAAGATGCGATCAACATGAAGATGTTCACCGACGTTGACTAGTCCGTCTCACGTGATGATCGGACACGGCCTAGTTAACTCGGATCATGTAATACTTAGAGGACTAGAGGGATGTCTAATCTAAGTGGGAGTTCATTATATAATTTGATTAAGATGAACTTTATTATCATGAACATTAGTTTAAAACTTTTTACAATATGTCTTGTAGATCAAATGGCCCACGCAGTCCTCAACTTCAACGCGTTCCTAGAGAAAACCAAGCTGAAAGACGATGGCAGCAACTATACGGACTGGGTCCGGAACCTGAGGATCATCCTCATAGCTGCCAAGAAAGATTACGTCCTACAAGCACCGCTAGGTGAAGCTCCCGTCCCACAGAACCTAGACGTTATGAACGCCTGGCAGACACGTGTTGACGACTACTCCCTCGTTAAGTGCGGCATGCTTTACAGTTTAGAACCGGGGCTCCAAAAGAGTTTTGAGAGACATGGAGCATATGAGATGTTCGAAGAGCTGAAAATGGTTTTCCAAGCTCATGCCCGAATCGAGAGATATGAAGTCTCCGATAAGTTCTTCAGCTGTAAGATGGAGGAAAATAGTTCTGTCAGTGAGCACATACTCACTATGTCTGGATTACATAACCGCTTGTCTCAGCTGGGAGTCTATCTCCCGGACGATGCGGTCATTGACAGAATCCTCCAGTCGCTTCCACCAAGCTACAAGAGCTTTGTGATGAACTTCAACATGCAAGGGATGCAAAAGACCATTCCTGAGGTGTTTGCAATGCTGAAATCAGCAGAGGTAGAAGTCAAGAAAGAACATCAAGTGTTGATGGTCAATAAAACCACTAAGTTCAAGAAGGGCAAGGGTAAGAAAGCCTTCAAGAAGGACGGCAAGGAAGTTGCCGCGCCCGGCAAGCAAGCTGCCGGGAAGAAGCCAAAGAATGGACCCAAGCCCGAGACTGAGTGCTTTTATTGCAAGGGAAGCGGACACTGGAAGCGGAACTGCCCCAAATACTTAGCAGACAAGAAGGCCGGCAAAACAAAAGGTATATGTGATATACATGTAATTGATGTGTACCTTACCAGTAATCGTAGTAGCTCTTGGGTATTTGATACCGGTGCAGTTGCTCACATATGTAACTCACAGCAGGAACTACGGAATAGGCGGAGACTGGCGAAGGACGAGGTGACGATGCGTGTCGGGAATGGTTCCAAAGTCGATGTGATCGCCGTCGGCACGCTACCTCTTCATTTACCTACGGGATTAGTTTTAAACCTCAATAATTGTTATTTAGTACCAGCTTTGAGCATGAACATTGTATCAGGATCTCGTTTAATTCGAGATGGCTACTCATTTAAATCTGAGAATAATGGTTGTTCTATTTATATGAGAGATATGTTTTATGGTCATGCTCCTGTGGTGAATGGTTTATTCTTAATGAATCTCGAGCGTAATGCTACACATATTCATAGTGTGAATACCAAAAGATGTAAGGTTAATAACGATAGTCCCACATACTTGTGGCACTGCCGCCTTGGTCACATAGGTGTCAAACGCATGAAGAAGCTCCATAAAGATGGACTTTTAGAGTCTCTTGACTATG
The DNA here is from genome assembly GCA_034509565.1 of Triticum monococcum. NCBI lineage: Eukaryota > Viridiplantae > Streptophyta > Magnoliopsida > Poales > Poaceae > Triticum > Triticum monococcum. The sequence goes on from CM067845.1 coordinate 447,327,647, forward strand.
AATCATTTGACACGTGCGAACCATGCCTTATGTGTAAAATGACCAAGACTCCGTTCTCAGGTACAATGGAGCGAGCAACCAACTTATTGGAAATCATACATACTGATGTGTGCGGTCCAATGAGTGTTGAGGCACGCGGTGGCTATCGTTATGTTCTCACTCTCACTGATGACTTGAGTAGATATGGGTATATCTACTTAATGAAACACAAGTCTGAAACCTTTGAAAAGTTTAAGGAATTTCAGAGTGAGGTCGAGAATCAACGTGACAGGAAAATCAAGTTTCTACGATCAGATCGTGGAGGAGAATACTTGAGTCACGAATTTGGCACACACTTAAGAAAATGTGGAATAGTTTCACAACTAACGCCGCCTGGAACACCTCAGCGTAACGGTGTGTCCGAACGTCGTAATCGCACTCTATTAGATATGGTGCGGTCTATGATGTCTCTTACCGATTTACCGCTATCTTTTTGGGGCTATGCTTTAGAGACTGCCGCATTCACTTTAAATAGGGCTCCGTCAAAATCCGTTGAGATGACACCGTATGAATTATGGTTTGGGAAGAAACCTAAGCTGTCATTTCTAAAAGTTTGGGGATGCGATGCTTATGTCAAGAAACTACAACCTGAAAAGCTCGAACCCAAGTCGGAAAAATGCGTCTTCATAGGATACCCTAAAGAAACTATTGGGTATACCTTCTACCTCAGATCCGAAGGCAAGGTCTTTGTTGCCAAGAATGGGTCCTTTCTAGAGAAGGAGTTTCTCTCGAAAGAAGTAAGTGGGAGGAAAGTAGAACTAGATGAAGTATTGCCTCTTGTACCGGAAAATGGCGCAACTCAAGAAAATGTTCCTGAGGTGCCAGCACCGACTAGAGAGGATGTTAATGATAATGATCAAGATACTTCTGATCTAGCTTCTACTGAAATTCGAAGGTCCACAAGGACACGTTCCGCACCAGAGTGGTACGGCAACCCTGTCTTGGAAATCATGTTGTTAGACAACGGTGAACCTTCGAACTATGAAGAAGCAATGGCGGGCCCGGATTCCGACAAATGGCTAGAAGCCATGAAATCCGAGATAGGATCCATGTATGAAAACGAAGTATGGACTTTGACTGACTTGCCCGTTGAACGGCGAGCCATAGAAAATAAATGGATCTTTAAGAAGAAGACAGACGCGGATGGTAATGTGACCATCTATAAAGCTCGGCTTGTCGCTAAGGGTTATCGACAAGTTCAAGGGGTTGACTACGATGAGACTTTCTCACCGGTAGCGAAGCTAAAGTCCGTCCGAATCATGTTAGCAATTGCCGCGTTTTACGATTATGAAATATGGCAAATGGACGTCAAAACGGCTTTCCTTAATGGTTTCCTTAAGGAAGAATTGTATATGATGCAGCCGGAGGGTTTTGTCGATCCTAAGAATGCTGACAAAGTGTGCAAGCTCCAACGCTCGATTTATGGGCTGGTGCAAGCATCTCGGAGTTGGAACATTCGCTTTGATGAGATGATCAAAGCGTTTGGGTTTACGCAGACCTATGGAGAAGCCTGCGTTTACAAGAAAGTGAGTGGGAGCTCTGTAGCATTTCTCATATTATATGTAGATGACATACTTTTGATGGGAAATGATATAGAACTCTTGGACAGCATTAAGGCCTACTTGAATAAGAGTTTTTCAATGAAGGACCTTGGAGAAGCTGCTTATATATTGGGCATCAAAATCTATAGAGATAGATCGAGACGCCTCATAGGTCTTTCACAAAGTACATACCTTGATAAGATATTGAAGAAGTTCAATATGGATCAGTCTAAGAAGGGGTTCTTGCCTGTGTTACAAGGTATGAAATTGAGCTCAGCTCAAAGTCCGACCACGGCAGAAGAAATAGAAGAGATGAGTGTCATCCCCTATGCCTCAGCCATAGGTTCTATTATGTATGCCATGCTGTGTACCAGACCTGATGTAAACCTTGCCGTAAGTTTGGTAGGAAGATACCAAAGTAATCCCGGCAAGGAACACTGGACAGCGGTCAAGAATATCCTGAAGTACCTGAAAAGGACTAAGGAGATGTTTCTCGTTTATGGAGGTGACGAAGAGCTCGTCGTAAAGGGTTACGTCGACGCTAGCTTCGACACAGATCTGGATGACTCTAAGTCACAAACCGGATACGTGTATATTTTGAATGGAGGGGCAGTAAGCTGGTGCAGTTGCAAGCAAAGCGTCGTGGCGGGATCTACATGTGAAGCGGAGTACATGGCAGCCTCGGAGGCAGCACATGAAGCAATATGGGTGAAGGAGTTCACCACCGACCTCGGAGTCATACCCAATGCGTCGGGGCCGATCAAACTCTTCTGTGACAACACTGGAGCTATTGCACTTGCCAAGGAGCCCAGGTTTCACAAGAAGACAAGGCACATCAAGCGTCGCTTCAACTCCATTCGTGAAAATGTTCAAGATGGAGACATAGAAATTTGTAAAGTACATACGGACCTGAATGTAGCAGATCCGTTGACTAAACCTCTCCCTAGGGCAAAACATGATCAACACCAGAATTCCATGGGTGTTCGATTCATCACAATGTAACTAGATTATTGACTCTAGTGCAAGTGGGAGACTGTTGGAAATATGCCCTAGAGGCAATAATAAAAGCATTATTATTATATTTCCTTGTTCATGGTAATTGTCTTTATTCATGCTATAATTGTGTTATCCGGAAATCGTAATACATGTGTGAATAACAGACACCAACATGTCCCTAGTAAGCCTCTAGTTGACTAGCCCGTTGATCAACAGATAGTCATGGTTTCCTGACTATGGACATTGGATGTCATTGATAACGAGATCACATCATTAGGAGAATGATGTGATGGACAAGACCCAATCCTAAACATAGCATAAAGATCGTGTAGTTCGTTTTGCTAGAGTTTTGCAATGTCAAGTATCTTTTCCTTAGACCATGAGATCGTGTAACTCCCGGATACCGTAGGAGTGCTTTGGGTATACCAAACGTCACAACGTAACTGGGTGACTATAAAGGTAGACTACGGGTATCTCCGAAAGTATCTGTTGGGTTGACACGGATCAAGACTGGGATTTGTCACTCCGTATGACGGAGAGATATCACTGGGCCCACTCGGTAATGCATCATCATAATGAGCTCAAAGTGACCAAGTGTCTGGTCACGGGATCATGCATTACGGTACGAGTAAAGTGACTTGCCGGTAACGAGATTGAACGAGGTATTGGGATACCGACGATCGAATCTCGGGCAAGTAATATATCGATTGGCAAAGGGAATTGCATACGGGGTTGATTGAATCCTCGACATCGTGGTTCATCCGATGAAATCATCATGGAGCATGTGGGAGCCAACATGGGTATCCAGATCCCGCTGTTGGTTATTGACCGGAGAGTCGTCTCGGTCATGTCTGCTTGTCTCCCGAACCCGTAGGGTCTACACACTTAAGGTTCGGTGACGCTAGGGTTGTGAAGATAAGTATATGCAGTAACCCGAATGTTGTTCGGGGTCCCGGATGAGATCCCGGACGTCACGAGGAGTTCCGGAATGGTCCGGAGGTAAAGAATTATATATAGGATGTGCAGTTTCGGCCATCGGGACAAGTTTCGGGGTACCCGGTATTGTACCGGGACCACCGGAAGGGTCCCGGGGGTCCACCGGGTGGGGCCACCTATCCCGGAGGGCCCCTTGGGCTGAAATAGGTGGGAACCCAGCCCATAGTGGGCTGGGGCGCCATCCCCCCCAAGGCCCATGCGCCTAGGGTTGGTGGGGGGGGGGGGGTGGGAACCCTAAGGGGGGCGCCCCCTTGCTTGGGGGGCAAGCCCCCACCCCTTGGCCGCCGCCCCCCCTGGTAGATCCCATCTACCAGGGCCGGCGCCCCCCCTGGCACCCCTATATATATGTGGGGAGAGGAGGGACTTCATGACCATGCCTTTGGTGCTTCCCTCTCTCCCTGTTACACCTTTCTCTCTCGTAGTACACGGCGAAGCCCTGCTGTCGTGACGCCCTGCATCCACCACCACGCCGTCGTGCTGCTGGATCTTCATCAACCTCTCCTTCCCCCTTGCTGGATCAAGAAGGAGGAGACGTCTCCCGTCCCGTACGTGTGTTGAACGCGGAGGTGCCGTCCGTTCGGCGCTGGTCATCGGTGATTTGGATCACGACGTGTTCGACAACATCAACCACGTTCTAACGAACGCTTCCGCTCGCGATCTACAAAGGTATGTAGATGCATCTCGTGACTCGTTGCTAGATGAACTCCTAGATGATCTTGGTGAAACGAGTAGGAAAATTTTTGTTTTCTGCAACGTTCCCCAACAGTAAGCTGTAGCCAGACTCGCAATGCCAGAATCAGATTCCTCCTCAGACTCCACCTCTGCCTCCTCAGAAGCGGATTCCTCCTCTGAATCCATTTCCTTGCCAACAAATGCATGAGCCTTGCCAGTTGAGCTCTTCTTGTGTGATGAAGACTTTGAGGAAGACTTGGAAGAAGACTTTGAGTATTTCTTCTTCTTCTTGTCGTCAGAGTCATATTCCTTGCTCTTCTTCTTCTTTCTGCTCTCATTGTCCCATTGTGGATACTCAGAGATGAAGTGTCCAGTTTTCTTGCACTTGTGACATGTTTTCTTCTTGTAGTCATGAGCAGAAGCTTCATCATTCCTTGAGCTTGATCGTGAAGACTTTCTGAAGCCTTTCTTCTTGGTGAATTTCTGGAACTTCTTCACAAGCATTACAAGTTCCCTTCCAATATCTTCAGGATCATCAGAACTGCTGTCAGATTCTTCTTCAGATGAGGACACAGCTTTTGCCTTCAAGGCACGAGTTCGCCCATAGTTTGGACCGTAGATATCTCTTTTCTCAGAAAGCTGAAACTCATGTGTGTTGAGCCTCTCAAGTATGTCAGACGGATCGAGTGTCTTGAAGTCTGGACGTTCTTGAATCATCAGGGCTAGGATGTCAAACGAACTGTCAAGTGATCTCAGCAACGTCTTGACGATTTCATGTTTGGTGATCTCAGTGGCGCCGAGGGCTTGAAGCTCATTTGTGATGTCAGTGAGCCGGTCAAATGTGTGCTGGACATTCTCATTGTCATTTCGCTTGAAGCGGTTGAAGAGATTGCGAAGAACACTGATTCTCTGATCTCTCTGGGTTGAGATGCCTTCATTGACTTTGGAGAGCCAGTCCCAGACTAGCTTGGATGTCTTCAAGGCACTCACACGGCCGTACTGTCCCTTGGTCAGATGACCACAGATGATATTCTTGGTAGTAGAGTCCAGTTGAGTGAACTTCTTGACATCAGCAGCAGTGACACCTTCTCCAGCCTTGGGAAGGCCGTTTTCGACGACATACCATAGGTTGACGTCAATGGCTTCAAGATGCATGCGCATCTTATTCTTCCAGTAGGGATATTCAGTTCCATCGAAGACGGGGCACGCAGCAGAGACTTTAATTATCCCTGCAGTCGACATAGCTAAAACTCCAGGTGGTTAAACCGAATCACACAGAACAAGGGAGCACCTTGCTCTGATACCAATTGAAAGTGCGTTATATTGAATAGAGGGGGGGGGGGGTGAATAGGTGATTTTTATGAAAGTCTTCAAAACGTGAAAGTTATGAAGACAAACAGTACAGATATGCCTATCACTTAAGCAGCGGAAGTTAGATTACACTAGGCAAGCCGTGGTCAAGTATTCAATAGAGTGAAAGCACAAGACAAGTAGCTGCAGTGTAATAAGGATCAGGTAGGAAGAAGTTATGAAGCCAAACAAATCATACAGTTATGATGTGAAAAGAGAAGATACAACAAGCATGCAATGGCTTCACAATGTGTAACAGTAAGTAAAAGGAAGTGAAGATGAAACCAGTGGCACACTGAAGACAACGATTTGTTGGACCAGTTCCAGTTGCTGTGACAACTGTACGTCTGGTTGGAGCGGCTAGGTATTTAAACCAAAAGGACACACAGTCCCGGACACCCAGTCCTGAACACGCAGCTCAGGACACCCAGTCCTCACCTTTTCTCCTTGAGCTAAGGTCACACAGACCTCGCCCAATCACTTTGGTAAGTCTTCAAGGTAGACTCCCAAACCTTCACAGACTTCGTTCACTAGCAATCCACAATTTCTCTTGGATGCTCAAAACACGACGCCTAACCCGCTGGAGGATGCACAGTCCTCAAGTGTAATAAGTCTTCAGATCACTCAGACAAGAAGACTTAAGTGATGCCCAATTTACTCTGGCTCTGGGTGGTTAGGGCTTTTCTCCTCGCTAGGAATTTTCTCTCAAAGGCTTCGAGGTGGGTTGCTCTCAAACGACAAAAGCCGTGCACTGAAATCTGACCAGCCAACCGTTTATGGTTGTAGGGGATGGACTATTTATAGCCACTGGGCAACCCGACCTGATTTGTTCGAAATGACCCTGGGTCACTAAGGAATTGACACGTGTACCAACGGTCAGATTTAAAACTCACACGGCAACTTTACTTGGGCTACAAGTAAAGCTGACTTGTCCGACTCTGGACAAGATTTGCTCTCATAGTCTTCGCTCGAAGATATAGGTTTTGAATTAGGCATCACTTCAGTCATTCTGACTGGGTCTCTTGGACCCCACTTAACAGTACGGTGGTTCCTATGACTCAACACAAATGAAATAGGCTTCACATAGTGTCTTCTCTTGTCATAGTCTTCAATGTGAATATCTTCATATATCACCATTGTCTTCAATGTCTTTGTACATTTTTGGGGGTCATCTCTGGTAGTAAAACCGAATCAATGAGGGACTTCTACCTGTGTTATCCTGCAATTCTCACAAACACATTAGTCCCTCAACTAGGTTTGTCGTTAATACTCCAAAACCAACTAGGGGTGGCACTAGATGCACTTACAGCATCCCAATCTTTTCTTCAACTTGGATTGCTTACAATATTTCCTATGGTGGTAGAACTCGGCCTTGAAAAAGGTTTTCGAGCAACCATCGGTGAGTTCGTCCTAATGCAACTGCAAGCTAATTTTTTTTCACATTCTCGCTTGGAATAAAAGTGCACTCCTATGGACAAACCCTTCTTCATAGAGGCACTAAATATCAGTCGACAGGATGTTTTTTTTTGCTTTTCATGCAAGCTTCATCGATAATTATCAGCTATACTCTCGAAGTCACTTTGTCAAAGGGTTTAAGTTGGTGTTTCTTCTGACAGTTTAGTATGTCTTGATGAGATCACGAGTGCTCAGTATACATGGACGAGCTAGATGAGTACATGGGTGTACGGATGTACACCCATAATTTCTGTTTAAAAAAGAGTAGTACATTTGTTAAACCATATGGGTTTAACAAATATATGATTAAATTTGTACATGGGTGTTCCAAGAACGAGTATATCTAAGCAACCCATCACATATGGTTAAACTTGTACTCTAGAATTTTCTACATATATCCTTTCCTAATCAAAGAGCATAACCACTAGTACGATATTTGTTAAACTAAATGTTTTAGAGATATCTAACATATATAGATATGTATAAACTATATGATTTACACAAGTATCAGAAAATAATAAAAATATATTTTTTACAAAGTACAAATTGAATTCAGCGCAATGTATGAGTATTTTCCTATGATATGCATTAACAATATATAATAAATAATACAATTAATATTTAACTTTGTTATCTTGTTAAGTATGCCAAATAAGTAATGGAAAATTATAATCCTTAACATGGTAGTATGGTAAGTATGAAATTTTAGTATAAATATGTATATATCAATAGAAGCAGGCGATAGGCACGTTGGTGACTTGAAAAAAATAAAATTGGAGCTATATACACCCAAATTTAAAATTTTGGCTCTACATTTGATGGTTGCTTCAACATGGTTTATGGCAACGACTTGGATGTTTGTGACTTCATTTTTCAGTCATTCCGGTTTCAGTTGGCCAAAAATGTTGATGATTAGGCAAAATGGAATAAGCGGATGATGAACAAGGGGGCATAGAAGTGAAGCCAGAAAAGAGCTGAGAACATGGTGGATTGTTGAGAATGTATATCTATGTCACTCAGCGTCGAGTTCTAGAATTATTGAAACATTTCTCTCCTTACACTTTCTTTGTATATCAGTAAGTATGCAATTGTATATGGCACTTATGCATATGACGATTTTTTTTCAAATCTACTTGCTTTCGTGGGTTGTGGTAATTGTCGCCGTTGGCTTTGTGAAGGTACATTTTTATCTCTAAAACTCAATGTGTCCTAGATAATAAGTTTCTTACTATGCTGATCTTCTTTTGAATATACTGACATTTGTGCAAATATTTGTTGTGGTTTGTGAGTTGGATTAGCCATCGTTTGACCAATCACCCACTTATGTTCAGACTTACAAAATTGTTCGTATTTCTATCAATCCTAACTTGATGGTTATCTCATGGCTCTCCATATTTTCCATCATGGATTTCATTAATTGTTATCTTGCACTCATACCAGCTCACGACCACACTGAGGGCCCTAGGCCATGACAAAAGGTGCAGGGGGCATTTGCCCCCCCCCCACCCAAGTAACTTGTAATCATCATTCGTATCATACAATCACATATACATGTTGTATTAAGACTTTATTTTTGATGTTTTATGCCTTTATAATGATTTTCATGATGCGATATTTTCCAATGAAAGTATTTATATTACTCTATTATAGTTGTTAGGCTCATAACTTTCGTACTAGAGCCTTCATAATGCTAGGGTCGGCCCTGGATACATTTGTGCAATTTGTATAATTATTTGTTTCGGTTATTGGCTTGTTGTTTGAGATTTATTTGTATATTTATCTTAAAAACCAAGGATCAACCCAAATATTGACTCTTTTCTCCACACCCCGTTCTCTGAATTAATCCTTTTCACTAAAAAATACCACTTCCGTGATGATACGTGTTTGTCATAGTAGGTCACGTTTTCTGTCATGCATATACATCCATAACAATTTTATGACAGAATCAAGATAGTCATACCTGTGCTGTCGTAGAAGTGTTCCATGACAATACCAAAATTATCATCACGGAAGTGTCGACTTCCATGACGATAAATGGCGCGTCATGGAAGTGCTTTCATCAAGGGTAACTAACACGTGGCATCCACCATAACGGGTCGCCGTTAAGCTATCGGGTTCCGGTTTGGATGCGATAACCCATTAACAACCCAGACTAATGGGGATTTTCCACGTGTAAAATTCTCAATGGCCAGAGGAACCACGTGTCGGCTCAGCGTTGGGACAGATGTCATCCACTCATTGGACGGGAGGCGCCTATGATACGTCAACGTGTGGCATGGCCCAACAGAGGCCCATTCAGGTGAAAAGTCCGGCCCGTTTGACTTGTCAAAAGGTAGCGGGCCGGCCCACGGAAAGCCTGTTAACGGCCTGTTCGCATATAGCACATTTACAGCCCGCTAACTCATGACCCGTTATGGCCTATCCGAATCAGGCCCAGTAGCGTCATCCGGGCCGTCCAATATGATTCCAGCCCTTTGTAACTTCCGGCGCATGTATGGCCCATGACGTTTTTCGGCCCATATGAGGCCCTTTGTAACTCTGGGCCCATTAAAGGCCCGTGGTGAAACTGGCCCATAATGAACAGTGTAACGCTGAGGTGAGTTTGATGAGTTTCTTTGCCAGTGAAGTACGTTTTCTTTAGGTAATTCCGATACTGCCACCAAGCATTCTTAAAGATAGCAGATGTATTAGCACATGTTACCTTATCATGAGTTTCCAAATCGGCCCTTCTCTATAGAGAAAAATGGGAACATTTGTTGTATTGTAACCAACATGGAGGTAGAATGTATGTGACAAAGCAAAGTAATTACCATGAATAACATTACTTACACATAACTTCTGGACGAACACCTACAACTGGCATTTTCCTTCATCTTTAGTATAATATTTCCATGATGGGAAGATACGTACGCACATAGGATTTAACAACATCAAATGCGATAGATGCTAAACTACGAATGGCTGGTTGTGCTTTGCCCACAAGAATAGGTGTACTAACTGGTGGATTTGGGGTTCGCCGTGGTAGTACTGGCGCTTTGGGCACTGGAGCTGCCTTACTAACTGCCCTTGTTTGGAAGCTCTGTGGTGTAGATGGTGCCGTGTCAACTGGAACTGGGTTACTATCTGCTGGGGTTGGGGTTAGATTGGTTGAAGCTGGTTCTCTGTCCATCGCAGTAGGGGTACAATCTGTGAGAGTCTGGGTTATGTGCGGTAGGGATGGTTCTCGTGCATGTACAACCGGGGTTCTATCTCCACCAAGAGGTAGCACTGTTTTATTTGAAGACCGTGGTTTTACTCCGCTAGATACTGCCATCACCCACTCCAATTCAATGGCTGATAAACAAGAAACATAGTTGAATATAGAGAGCTTTTATGAGAGACGAATGCAATAGATAGTGTGGAAAAAAAGAGGGCATGAAATAGTTCACATGTATATTATTTAACTAAAAAGGATAGCATGTCATAATTCACATATATGATGTTTATCTAAACTGGATAGCATAGCATGACATAATTCAAAGATATGATGACTAACTAAATATGATGGCATGAGATAATTATATGATGTCTTTAGTAAACATGTTCGCATGACATAATTCACATACATGTTATCTAAGTAATCAAGATCACATGATTTAATTCACGTATGTGATTTATATACTAAGCAGAGGGCATTTGCATATATGATGTCTGAACTAAGAACATATTGTTGAATATTGTGTGTATGATGTCTAAACTATGCAATGCAAGACACCATATGCATGATATGAGCAGTATAACCGTGCCAAGTTAGAGCATACACCTCGCTGGGGGAATATGACTGGTCATTTGCCTCTGAATCCATCTCCGAGGAGCTATCGAGACCCAGCAAGAGATCTACTTCGACAGGTAGCACTGTCTGCTCTGAAGACCTTGTTTTCACTCCAGATTTTTCCATCACCCACTCAAATGACTGATTCACATGAAGATTAGTTGAATGTACAAACATTATCAACAAATGGAAATGTAATGAAGAAAAGGATTGGCAAGATATCATTTAAATATATGATGCCTGATTAAACAGGATGTCGTTGCACATTTCACATATATTATGGCTGGCTAAAAGAGACGAGATTGCATAATTCACATATATGATATATAAACTAAACATGCGGCATTACAAAACATGTCTAAACTAAGCAAATGACATATATGATGTCAAAAGTAGGCACTGCAAGGCAACATATGCATGATATGACCAACATCATCATGCCAAGTTAGAGCAAACACCTCGGGGGGAGGGGGGTAAATAGGAGTGGTCAACTCCGTCTGAATCCGCCTAAGAACAAATTGATGGAAATATGCCCTATAGGCAATAATAAAGTTATTATTTATTTCCTTATATCATGATAAATGTTTATTATTCATGCTAGAATTGTATTAACCGGAAACATGATACATGTGTGAATACATAGACAAACAGAGTGTCACTAGTATGCCTCTACTTGACTAGCTCATTGATCAAAGACGGTTATCTTTCCTAGCCATAGACATGAGTTGTCATTTGATTAATGGATCACATCATTAGGAGAATGATGTGATTGACTTGACCCATTCCGTTAGCTTATCACTTGATCGTTTAGTATGTTGCTATTTCTTTCTTCATGACTTATACATGTTCCTATGACTATGAGATTATGCAACTCCCGTTTACCGGAGGAACACTTCATGTGCTACCAAACGTCACAACGTAACTGAGTGATTATAAAGGTGCTTTATAGGTGTCTCCGAAGGTTCTTGTTGAGTTGGCGTATTTCGAGATTAGGATTTGTCACTCCGATTGTCGGAGAGGTATCTCTAGGCCCACTCGGTAATGCACATCACTATAAGCCTTGCAAGCATTGTAACTAATAAGTTAGTTGCGGGATGATGTATTACGGAACGAGTAAAGAGACTTGCCGATAACGAGATTGAACTAGGTATTGAGATACCGACGATCGAATCTCGGGCAAGTAACATACCGATGACAAAGGGAACAACGTATGTTGTTATGTGGTTTGACCGATAAAGATTTTTGTAGAATATGTGGGAGCCAACATGAGCATCCAGGTTCTGCTATTGGTTATTGACCGAAGACGTGTCTCGGTCATGTCTACATAGTTCTCGAACTCGTAGGGTCCGCACGCTTAAAGTTCGGAGACAATCGATATTATGAGTTTTTGTTTTTTGATGTACCAAAGGTAGTTCTGAGTCCCGGATATGATCACGGACATGACGAGGAGTCTCGAAATGGTCGAGACGTAAAGATCGATATATTGGACGACTATGTTCAGACACCGGAAAGGTTCCGGAAGGTTTCGAACATATACCGGAGTACCGGGGGGTTACCGGGACCCCCGGGGGGCTTAATGGGCCTACATGGGCCTTAGTGGAAATAGAGGGCAGCAAGGGAAGTGTGGGGCGCACCCCCCAAGGCCCAAACCGAATTGGTTTAGGGCAAGGGGGGCTGGCCCCCTCTTTCCTTCTCCTCCTCTCCCTTTCCTTCCCCCTCTCCTACTCCTACTAGGAAAGGGAGGAGTCCTACTCCTAGTAGGAGTAGGACTCCCCCTCTTGGCGGGCCTCTCCCTGGCCGGCCGCCTCCTCCCCTTGCTCCTTTATATACGGGGGCAGGGGGCACCCCATAGACACAACAATTGATCATTGATCTCTTAGCCGTGTGCGGTGCCCCCTCCACCATAATCCACCTCGATCATATCGTAGCAGTGCTTAGGCGAAGCCCTACATCGGTAGCATCATCATCACCGTCACCACACCGTCGTGCTGACGAAACTCTCCTGTGAAGCTTTGCTGAATCGGAGCTCGCGGGACGTCATCGAGTTGAACGTGTGCAGAACTCGGAGGTGCCGTGCGTTCAGTACTTGGATCGGTCGGATCGTGAAGACGTACGACTACATCCACCGCGTTGTGCTAATGCTCCCACATTCGGTCTACGAGGGTACGTGGACACACTCTTCTCTCTCGTTACTGTGCATCACCATGATCCTGTGAGTGGGTAGGAATTTTTTTGAAATTACTACGTTCCCCAATAGTGGTATCAGAGCCAGGTTATTGCGTAGATGTTATATGCACGAGTAGAACACAAGTGAGTTGTGGGCGATACAAGTCATATTGCTTACCAGCATGTCATACTTTGGTTTGGCAGTATTGTTGGATGAAGCGGCCCGGACCGACATTACGCGTACGCTTATGCGAGACTGGTTCTACTGACGTGCTTTGCACACAGGTGGCTGGCGGGTGTCAGTTTCTCCAACTTTAGTTGAACCGAGTGTGGCTATGCCCGGTCCTTGCGAAGGTTAAAACAACACTAACTTGACAAACTATCGTTGTGGTTTTGATGCATAGGTAGGAACGGTTCTTGCTCAACCCGTAGCAACCACGTAAAACTTGCAACAACAAAGTAGAGGACGTCTAACTTGTTTTTGCAGGGCATGTTGTGATGTGATATGGTCAAGACTTGATGCTATATTTATTGTATGAGATGATCATGTTTTGTAACAGAGTTATCGGCAACTGGCAGGAGCCATATGGTTGTCGCTTTATTATATGCAATGCAATCGCCCTGTAATTGCTTTACTTTATCACTAAGCGGTAGCGATATCATAGAAGCAATAGTTGGCGAGATGACAATGATGCTATGATGGAGATCAAGGTGTCGCGCCGGTGACGATGGTGATCATGACGGTGCTTTGGAGATGGAGATCAAAGGCACAAGATGATGATGACCATATCATATCACTTATATTGATTGCATGTGATGTTTATCCTTTATGCATCTTATTCTGCTTTGTTTGGCGGTAGCATTATAAGATGATCTCTCACTAAATTTCAAGGTAAAAGTGTTCTCCCTGAGTATGCACCGTTGCCAAAGTTCGTCGTACCGAGACACCACGTGATGATCGGGTGTGATAGGCTCAACGTTCATCTACAATGGGTGTAAGACGGTTTTACACACGCAGAATACTTGGGTTAAACTTGACGAGCCTAGCATATGCAGATATGGCCTCGGAACACGGAGACCGAAAGGTCGAGCATGAATCATATAGTAGATATGATCAACATAGTGATGTTCACCATTGAAAACTACTCCATTTCATGTGATGATCGGTTATGGTTTAGTTGATATGGATCACGTGATCACTTAGATGATTAGAGGGATGTTTATCTAAGTGGGAGTTCTTAAGTAATATGATTAATTGAACTTAAATTTATCATGAACTTATTACCTGATAGTATTTTGCTTGTCTATGTTATTGTAGATAGATGGCCCGTGTTGTTGTTCCGTTGAATTTTAATGCGTTCCTTGAGAAAGCAAAGTTGAAAGATGATGGTAGCAATTACACGGACTAGGTCCGTAACTTTAGGATTATCCTCATTGCTGCACAGAAGAATTACGTCCTGGAAGCACCGCTAGGTGTACCACCCGCGCCGGCAACTGCAGACATTGTGAATGCCCGGCAGTCGTGTGTTGATGACTACTCGATAGTTCAATGTGCCATGTTTTTACGGCTTAGAACCGGGACTTCAACGATGTTTTGAACGTCTTGGAGCATATCAGATGTTCCAGGAATTGAAGTTAATATTTCAAGAAAATGCCCAGATTGAGAGATATGAAGTCTCCAATAAGTTCTACAGCTGCAAGATGGAGGAGAATAGTTCTGTCAGTGAGCATATACTCAGAATGTCTTGGTACCGCAATCACTTGATTCAACTGGGACTTAATCTTCTGGATGATAGTGTTATTGACAAAATTCTTCAATCACTGCCACCAAGCTACAAGAGCTTCATGATGAACTATAATATGCAAGGGATGGATAAGACAATTCCCGAGCTCTTCGCAATGCTAAAGGCTGCGGAGGTAGAAATCAAAAAGGAGCATCAAGTGTTGATGGTTAACAAAACCACCAGTTTCAAGAAAAAGGGTAAAGGGAAGAAGAAAGGGAACTTCAAAAAGAACGGCAAGCAAGTTGCTGCTCAAGAGAAGAAACCCAAATCTGGACCTAAACCTGAGACTGAGTTTCTACTGCAAAGGGACTGATCACTGGAAGCGGAACTGCCCCAAGTATTTGGCGGATAAGAAGGATGGCAAGGTGAACAAAGGTATATGTGATATACATGTTATTGATGTGTACCTTATTGGAGCTCGCAGTAGCACCTGGGTATTTGATACTGGTTCTGCTGCTAATATTTGCAACTCAAAACGGGGACTATGGATTAAGCGAAGACTGGCTAAGGACGAGGTGACGATGCGCTTTGGAAATGGTTCCAAAGTCGATGTGATCACCGTCGGAACACTACCTCTACATCTACCTTCGGGATTAGTTTTAGACCTGAATAATTGTTATTTGTTGCCAGTGTTGAGCATGAACATTATATCTGGATCTTGTTTGATGCGAGACGGTTATTCATTTAAATTTGGGAATAATGGTTGTTCTATTTATATGAGTAATATCTTTTATGGTCATGCACCCTTGAAGAGTGGTCTATTTATGTTAAATCTCGATAGTAGTGACACACATATTCATAATGTTGAAGCCAAAAGATGCAGAGTTGATAATGATAGTGCAACTTATTTGTGGCACTGCCGTTTGGGTCATATTGATGTAAAGAGCATGAAGAAACTCCATACTGATGGACTTTTGGAATCACTTTATTATGAATCACTTGGTACTTACGAACCATGCCTCATGGGTAAGATGACTAAAACGCCGTTCTCCGGAACAATGGAGCGAGCAATGGATTTGTTGGAAATCATACATACTAATGTATGTGGTCCAATGAATATTGAGGCTCGCGGCAGGTATCGTTATTTTATCACCTTCATAGATGATTTGAGCAAATATGGGTATATCTACTTAATGAAACATAAGTCTGAAACATTTGAAAAGTTCAAAGAATTTCAGAGTGAAGTGGAAAATCATCGTAACGAGAAAAATAAAGTTTCTATGACCTGATCATGGAGGACAATATTTGAGTTACGAGTTGGTCTATATTTGAAACAATGCAGAATAGTTTCGCAACTCATGCCACCCGGAACACCACAGTGTAATGGTGTGTCCGAACGTCGTAATCGTACTTTACTAGATATGGTGCGATCTATGATGTCTCTTGCTGATTTACCGCTATCGTTTTGGGGTTATGCTTTAGTGACGGCTGCATTCACATTAAATAGGGTACCATCTAAATCCATTGAGACGACTCCTTATGAACTGTGGTTTGGCAAGAAACCAAAGTTGTCGCTTCTTAAAGTTTGGGGTTGCGATGCTTATGTGAAAAAGCCTCAACCTGATAAGCTCGAACCCAAATCGGAGAAATGTGCCTTCTTAGGATACCCAAAGGAAACTGTTGGGTACACCTTCTATCACAGATCCGAAGGCAAGACATTCGTTTCTAAGAATGGATCCTTTCTAGAGAAGGAGTTTCTCTAGAAAGAAGTGAGTGGGAGGAAAGTAGAACTTGATGAGGTAACTGTACCTGCTCCCTTATTGGAAAGTAGTTGATCACGGAAACCGGTTCCTGTGACACCTACACCAATTAGTGAGGAAGCTGATGATGATGATCATGAAACTTCAGATCAAGTTACTACTAAACCTCGTAGGTCAACCAGAGTAAGATTCGCACCAGAGTGCTACGGTAATACTATTCTAGAGGTCATGTTGCTAGACCATGATGAACCTACGAACTATGAGGAAGCAATGATGAGCCCAGATTCCGCAAAATGGCTTGAGGCCATGAAATCTGAGATGGGATCCATGTATGAGAACAAAGTGTGGACTTTGGTTGACTTCCCCGATGATCGGCAAGCCATCGAGAATAAATGGATCTTCAAGAAGAAGACATACGCTGATGGTAATCTTAATGTCTACAAAGCTCGACTTGTTGCGAAAGGTTTTCGACAAGTTCA
Source organism: Triticum monococcum (assembly GCA_034509565.1). NCBI lineage: Eukaryota > Viridiplantae > Streptophyta > Magnoliopsida > Poales > Poaceae > Triticum > Triticum monococcum. The sequence goes on from CM067845.1 coordinate 447,344,636, forward strand.
AGGAGTTGACTACGATGAGACCTTCTCACCTGTAGCGATGCTTAAGTCCGTCCGAATCATGTTAGCTATTGCCGCATTTCATGATTATGAAATTTGGCAAATGGATGTAAAGACTGCATTCCTGAATGGATTTCTGGAAGAAGAGTTGTATATGATGCAACCTGAAGGTTTTATCGATCCAAAAGGTACTAACAAAGTGTGCAAGCTCCAGCGATCCATTTATGGACTGGTGCAAACTTCTCTGAGTTGGAATAAACGCTTTGATAGTGTGATTAAAGCATATGGGTTTATACAAACTTTTGGAGAAGCCTGTATTTACAAGAAAGTGAGCGGGAGCTCTGTAGCATTTCTAATATTATATGTGGATGACATATTATTGATTGGAAATGATATAGAATTTTTGGATAGCATAAAAGGATACTTGAATAAGAGCTTTTCAATGAAGGACCTTGGTGAAGCTGCTTACATATTGGGCATCAAGATCTATAGAGATAGACCAAGATGCTTAATTGGACTTTCACAAAGCACATACCTTGACAAAGTTTTGAAGAAGTTCAAAATGGATCAGGCAAAGAAAGGGTTCTTGCCTGCATTACAAGGTGTGAAGTTGAGTAAGACTCAATGCCCGACCACTGCAGAAGATAGAGAGGAAATGAAAGATGTTCCCTATGCTTCAGCCATAGGCTCTATCATGTATGCAATGCTGTGTACCAAACCTGATGTGTGCCTTGCTATTAGTTTAGCAGGGAGGTACCAAAGTAATCTAGGAGTGGATCACTGGACAGCGGTCAAGAACATCCTAAAGTACCTGAAAAGGACTAAGGATATGTTTCTCGTTTATCGAGGTGACAAAGAGCTCATCATAAATGGTCACGTTGAGGCAAGCTTTGACACTGATCCGGACGATTCTAAATCGCAAACCGGATACTTGTTTATACTGAACGGTGGAGTTGTCAGTTGGAGCAGTTCTAAACAGAGCGTCGTGGCGGGATCTACATGTGAAGCGGAGTACATTGCTACTTCGGAAGAAGCAAATGATGGAGTCTGGATGAAGGAGTTCATATCCGATCTAGGTGTCATACCTAGTGCATCAGGTCCAATGAAAATCTTTTGTGACAATACTAGTGCAATTGCCTTGGCAAAAGAATCCAGATTTCACAAGAGAACCAAGCACATCAAGAGACGCTTCACCTCCATCCGGGATCAAGTCCAGGTGGGAGACATAGAGATTTGCAAGATACATACGGATCTGAATGTTGCAGACCCGTTGACTAAGCCTCTTCCACGAGCAAAACACGATCAGTACCAAGGCTCCATGGGTGTTAGAATCATTACTGTGTAATCTAGATTATTGACTCTAGTGCAAGTGGGAGACTAAAGGAAATATGCCCTAGAGGCAATAATAAAGTTATTGTTTATTTCCTTATATCATGATAAATGTTTATTATTCATGCTAGAATTGTATTAACCGGAAACATGATACATGTGTGAATACATAGACAAATAGTGTGTCACTAGTATGCCTCTACTTGACTAGCTCATTGATCAAAGATGGTTATGTTTCCTAGCCATAGACATGAGTTGTCATTTGATTAACGGGATCACATCATTAGGAGAATGATGTGATTGACTTGACCCATTCCGTTAGCTTAGCACTTGATCATTTAGTATGTTGCTATTGCTTTCTTCATGACTTATACATGTTCCTATGACTATGAGATTATGCAACTCCCATTTACCGGAGTACCACTTTGTGTGCTACCAAACGTCACAACGTAACTGGGTGATTATAAAGGTGCTTTATAGATGTCTCCGAAGGTACTTGTTGAGTTGGCGTATTTCAAGATTAGGATTTGTCACTCCGATTGTCGGAGAGGTATCTCTGGGCCCACTCGGTAATGCACATCACTATAAGCCTTGCAAGCATTGTAACTAATAAGTTAGTTGCGGGATGATGTATTACGGAACGAGTAAAGAGACGTGCCGGTAACGAGATTGAACTAGGTATTGAGATACCGACGATCGAATCCCAGGCAAGTAACATACCGATGACAAAGGGAACAATGTATGTTGTTATGCGGTTTGACCGATAAAGATCTTCGTAGAATATGTGGGAGCCAATATGAGCATCCAGGTTCCGCTATTGGTTATTGACCGGAGACGTGTCTCGGTCATGTCTGCATAGTTCTCGAACCCGTAGGGTCCGCACGCTTAAAGTTCAGTGACGATCGGTATTATGAGTTTTTGTGTTTTGATGTACCGAAGGTAGTTCGGAGTCCCGGATATGATCACGGACACCACGAGGAGTCTCGAAATGGTCAAGACATAAAGATCGATATATTGGACGACTATGTTCGGACACCGGAAAGGTTTCGGAAGGTTTCGAACATATACCGGAGTACCGGGGGGTTACGGGAACCCCTCGGGGGTCTTAATGGGCGTACATGGGCCTTAGTGGGAATAGAGGGCAACAAGGGAAGTGTGGGGCGCCCCCCAAGGCCCAAACCAAATTGGTTTAGGGCAAGGGGGGCCGGCCCCCTCTTTCCTTCTCCTCCTCTCCCTTTCCTTCCCCCTCTCCTACTCGTACTACGAAAGGGAGGAGTCCCACTCCTAGTGGGAGTAGGACTCCCCCTCTTGGCGCCCCTCTCCCTGGCCGGCCGCCTCCTCCCCTTGCTCCTTTATATACGGGGGCAGGGGGGCATCCCATAGACACAACAATTGATCATTGATCTCTTAGCCGTGTGCGGTGCCCCCCTCCACCATAATCCACCTCAATCATATCGTAGCGGTGCTTAGGCGAACCCTACGTCGGTAGCATCATCATCACCGTCACCACGCCGTCGTGCTGACAAAACTCTCATGTGAAGCTTTGCTGGATCGGAGCTCGCGGGACGTCATCGAGTTGAACGTGTGCAGAACTTAGAGGTGCCGTGCGTTCGGTACTTGGATCGGTCGGATCGTGAAGACGTACGACTACATCAACCGCATTGTGCTAACGCTTCCGCATTCGGTCTACGAGGGTACGTGGACACACTCTTCCCTCTCGTTGCTGTGCATCACCATGATCCTGTGTGTGCGTAGGAATTTTTTTGAAATTACTACGCTCCCCAACACAAATGTCTTCCGCTGGATTACAATCTGAAGGGGGAGGGAAGGGTTTGCCATTGAACCCACCATGGGGCGATGTCTGCATGACATTGTATTGCCGCGCAGAACTCTTCTCTTTTTCTCTACATGTTCAGCATGACTGTGTACAATATCTGACATGCATACGAAAAAATATAGTGAGATTATGTAAGGAGAGCATGCAGAAATCTAGAGTGATGGTAACAACCAGTGGATGGATCCTAAAATAATGATAGCAGGCTCATGATAGCTTTAATTTAATAATAAGATAGATGATGATTGCTTTACTGTTTGTTTCCCACCCAAGATGAGCAACATTGGCATACCCTAGGTGAACCAGATAATATACAGAGATACTATATTGACTGTTGCTTCGATATGTGCCCCACAAGTAATTTTAAAACTCAAGTTTGAACATTAATTTGGACATGAATTGGAGTCTAAGAGGTGAACATGACAATAGAGTAGAAGGTAATATTAAGCAATGCATAACATAAGCAAAAACAAAAGAGTGCGACCTCTCTTGTGGACCCCTGTACTCGTCAGGTTCATCTATTGAGTCGATGATGGTGATGCAGTTGCGGTGGGTGTCGGCGGAAGGGAAGGAGATCCGAGGCGGCAAAAGATGGTCATGAGTCGCGATGTACGGTATGGTGGATGCTTCTGTTGATTGAGCGGTTCAGGTGAGGTGGATGACGTCACGACAGGAGTAGGACAAACCACGCAAAGTTTTCTTCGACACCTATCTGTAACTGAAGTAATTCTGTAAGGGCTCCTTTGGCTTGCATGATCCTAAAAACGCAGGGATAGGAGAAACACCGTAATAGGATAGGAATGCACGTGGGGAACAAAGCATTTGTAAGCACATGATTTCTGTCAACTTGGGTGTTTGGTTGCTGGAATTGGAAGAGCAGAGGAATGCAAAGAAACATGACCAAATTAAAGTGAAACCATATGAAAGTGTGTACATTTAGAATGTTATTCTACCACTAATGCACTTAGTCTTGTTTTCATGCATAGGATTTTGAAAAGTAGGTCCAGGTGGATGTTTTGCTCCATTCCTTTCAACAAAATGCATGAAAACAAGACTATTTTTCCTTTTGGATGTCATGTTACTTGACCATGACGAACAGGCACATCCAAAAATCATGGCGAAAGTTTTATTCCGTTTGGACTCTGTTTAGTATTGCCATAGGATCATGTAGGAAATTTTTGAAATTTCATGCTACGTTGCCTAACAGTAACATGACATCCAGAACAGGAACATCCAAAAATCATGGTGAAAGTTTTATTCCGTTTGGTCTCTGTTTAGTATTCCCATTGCTATGTTTTCCTTCACTTTTTCCTTTGAACCAAAATAGCCCTAATGGATCGACATGAATGTAGAGTAATAAGTGATGCGACAAGTGTACAACCTCTTTGGCGTAGCCGTGTCGACCTCCGCATCATTGGGTTGGTCACTGAAGAAGTTGTGGCAGAGGTGGCTGTCGGAGCTGTGGAGAAAGATCTGAGGCATTTGTAGATGGCGTCCAGGGTACTGCTCTGTTGTTATGGATGGTTCCGTTGTTGGCGCAACTCTAGCGAGCCGTAAGATGTCGAGGCTGAAGTATTACAAGACATATATTGTTAATCTCAAGTGGGATTCTAATAGCATCTCCAATAGATGATGTAAAATACATTACCAAAAAGTGATAGATGTAAAATTTACATCACCAAAAACACATGACTACAACAGATGAGGTAAAAATTGTTGACTTTGAACTTAACTGTCGAAACTGAAATTTACTGTGGAATCTGAATGTTACTGTCGAAACTGAACACACTGGTAGCTGAGAGGCACTTCACATGTAGTTTAGGCCGCTCGATCACTAGTAGTAGAGAAACACTGATCTAAATCAGCAGGTGATCGAGAGGAAACATAGTAGCGGATAGCAGCCCGAGTAGCAGTGCCTGGAGGAGCAGCGCGAACTAGAGCCAGAGCAGCAACCCGTGTAGCTGCAGCAGCCTGTGTACCAGCATCAGCAGCGCGAGCGAGAGCAAGAGCAGAGCAGCATCGCGAGCGACAGGGAGAGCAGAGCAACAGCATGACCGAGCGAGAGACAGAGCATCAGTAGCGCGAGCGAGCGAGAGTCGGAGAAGTGATACGTCTCCAACGTATCTATAATTTTTGATTATTCCATGCTATTATATTATCTGTTTTGGATGTTTTATATGCATTAATATGCTATTTTATAGGATTTTTGGGACTAACCTTTTAACCTAGAGCCCAGTTCTAGTTTCTGTTTTTCCTTGTTTTAGAGTTTCGCAGAAAAGCAATACTAAACAGAGTCCAAATGGAATAAAACTTTCGCCATGATTTTTCTTGGACCAGAAGACATCCAGGAGACTTGGAGTACAAGTCGGAGGAGCCTCGAGGCAGCCACAAGAGTGGAGGGCACGCCCAGGGGGGAGGGGCGGGCGGGGCGGGCCCCCCGACCTTATGGGCCCCTCGTAGGTCCCCTGACCTAATTCTTTCACCTATATATAGTCTTATACCCGAAAAACATCTAGGGGAGCCACGAAACCACTTTTCCACCACTGCAACCTTCTGTACCCTTGAGATCCCATCTTGGGGCCTTTTCCGGCATCCTGCCGGAGGGGGAATCGATCACGGAGGGCTTCTACATCAACACCATTGCCTCCCCGATGAAGCTTGAGTAGTTTACTTCAGACCTACGGGTCCATAGCTAGTAGCTAGTGTTGGGTAACGTAGCATGCAATTTCAAAAATTTCCTACGCTCACGTAAGATCTATCTAGGAGATGCATAGCAACGAGAGGGGGAGAGTGTGTCCACGTACCCTCGTAGATGAAAGCGGAAGCATTAGCTTAATGCGGTTGATGTAGTCGAACTTCTTCTCGATTCAACCGATCAAGCATCGAACGTACGACACCTCCGAGTTCTGCACATGTTCAGCTCGATGACGTCCCTCGAACTCTTAATCCAGCAAAGTGTCAATGGAGAGTTTCGTCAACACAACGGCGTGGTGACGCTGATGGTGATGTGATCCGCGCAGGGCTTCGCCTAAGCACTACGTGAATATGACCGGAGGCGTAAACTGTGGAGGGGGCGCCGCACACGGCTAACAATGTTTGTTGTGTGTTCTAGCGGTGCCCCCCACATATATATATAGGTTGGAGGGGAGGAGAGGCAGCCGAGGGGGCGCCCCAAGTAGGAGGAATCCTACTTGGGGTCCTCCCAATTCCGCCTCCCCCCTTTCCTATTCCTATTCAGAGTAGGAAGGGAAAAGGGGAAAGGGGGAATCCTATTCTCTTTTTCCTTTCCTTCTTCCCCTTTCCTTCTCCAGTTTGGCCAGCCCATATGGGGGGGGGGGGGCACACCAGCCCCTCAGTGGCTGGTGTGTTTCCCCTCTTGGCCCATTAGGCCCATATAGCTTGTCGGGGGTTGCCCGAAACCCCTTCTAGTGACCCGATAAGTACCCGGTACCCCCAGAACACTTCCGGTGTCCGAATACTATTGTCCTATATATGAATCTTTACCTGTAGACCATTTCAAGACTCCTCGTCATGTCCGTGATCTCATCCGGGACTCACAACAACATTTTGTCACCAAATCACATAACTCATATAACACAGAATCGTCATCGAACGTTAAGCGTGCGGACCCTACGGGTTCGAGAACTATGTAGACATGACCGAGACATCTCTCCGGTCAATAACCAATAGCGGAACCTGGATGCTCATATTGGTTCCTACATTTTCTACGAAGATCTTTATTGGTCAAACCATAATGACAACATACGTTATTCCCTTTGTCATCGGTATGTTACTTGCCCGAGATTTGATCGTCGGTATCTTCATACTGATAACCCACAAGTATAGGGGATCGCAACAGTTTTTGATAAGTAAGAGTGTCGAACCCAACGAGGAGCTAAAGGTAGAACAAATATTCCCTCAAGTTCTATCGACCACCGATACAACTCTACGCACGCTTGACGTTCGCTCTACCTAGAAAAAGTATGAAACTAGTAGTACTTTGTAGGTGTTGTTGGATAGGTATGCAAGATAATAAAGAGCAAGTAAATAAAAAGTAGGGACTGTTTAGATAAAGACACAACTAAGTTAAGTTTAGTAGAGAGTTTGTTGTTACGAGAAAGTTATTTGTCCCTAGGCAATCGATAACTAGACCGACAATCATTATTACAATTTTATTTGAGGGAGAGGCATAAGCTAACATACTTTCTCTACTCGGATCATATGCACTTATGATTGGAACTCTAGCAAGCATCCGCAACTACTAAAGATCATTAAGGTAAAACCCAACCATAGCATTAATGCATCAAGTCCTCTTTATCCCATACGCAAACAACCTACTTACTCGGGTCTGTGCTTCTGTTCACTCACGCCACCCACCATAAGCAAATCATAAACATATTGCAATACCCTATAGCGGGGATCCCTCACGCTTGCGCGACACGGAGACCACCATAGGATAGCACCAACAATAAAACATGCAACTCAAACCAATCTTGATCATCAAATAGCCATTAGGACAAAACGGATCTACTCAAACATCATAGGATAGCCATACATCATAGGGAAATAATATATAGCGTTGAGCACCATGTTTAAGTAGAGATTACAGCGGGTAAGAGAGAGGTTACACCGCTGCATAGAGGGGGGAAGAGTTGGTGATGATGGTGGTGAAGTTGTTGGTGAAGATTGCGGTGATGATGATGGCCCCCGGTGGCACTCCGGCGCCATCGGAAGCAAGGGGGAGAGGGCCCCCCTTCTTCTTCTTCCTTGACCTCCTCCCTAGTTGGGAGAAGGGTTTCCCCTCTGGTCCTTGGCCTCCATGGCGTGGGAGTGGCGAGAGCCCCTCCGAGATTGGATTTGTCTCTCTGTCTCTCTCTGTTTCTGCGTTCTCTCCTGGCTCTGTTTCACCTTTTCGTGCATATATGGAGATCCGTAACTCCGATTGGCCTGAAACCTTTGCAGTGATTTTTTCACGAAAATTAGCTTTCTTGCGGCAAAAGAAGAGCGTCAACCGCCTTACGGGTGGCTCATGAGGGTAGGGGGCGCGCCTAGGGGGGGGGGCAGGCATGCCCCCTGCCTCGTGAGCACCTCGGGCACCGTCTCGCGTGGATTTTTCTTCCGGAATTTTCCAAATATTCCAAAAATTATCTCCATCCGTTTTTATCCCGTTTGGACTCCGTTTGATATGGATATTCTGCGAAACAAAAAACATGCAACAAACAGGAACTGGCACTGGGCACTAGATCAATATGTTAGTCCCAAAAATAGTATGAAAAGTTGCCAAAAGTATATGAAAGTTGAATAATATTGGCATGGAACAATAAAAAATTATAGATACGACGGAGACGTATCAGCATCCCGAAGCTTAATTCTTGCTCGTCCTCGAGTAGGTAAATGATAAAAAAGATAATTTTTGATGTCGAATGCTACCTAGCATAATCTTGATCACATATGTAATCATGGCATGAATATTAAGACACGAGTTATTCAAAGCAATAGTCTATCATTTGGCATAAAAACAATAATACTTCAAGCCTACTAATAAAGCAATCATGTCTTTTCAAAATAACATGGCCAAAGAAAGCTATCCCTACAAAATCATATAGTCTGGCTATGCTCCATCTTCACCACACAAAATATTCACATCATGCAGAACCCCGATGACAAGCCAAGAAATTGTTTCATACTTTTGACGTTCTCAAACCTTTTCAACTTTCACGCAATACATGAGCGTGAGCCATGGACATAGCACTATAGGTGGAATAGAATGGTGGTTGTGGAGAAGACAAAAAAAGGAGAAGATAGTCTCACATCAACTAGGCGTACCAACGAGCTATGGAGATGCCCATCAATAGATATCAATGTGAGTGAGTAGGGATTGCCATGCAACGGATGCACTAGAGCTATAAGTGTATGAAAGCTCTAACTGAAACTAAGTGGGTGTGCATCCAACTTGCTTGCTCATGAAGACCTCGGGCATTTGAGGAAGCCCATCATCGGAATATACAAGCCAAGTTCTATAATAAAAATTCCCACTAGTATATGAAAGTGATAACTCAAGTGACTCTCTATATGAAGAACATGGTGCTACTCTGAAGCACAAGTGTAGTATATAAAAGGATAGTAACATTGCCCCTTCTCTCTTTTCTCTCATTTTTGGTGGGCTTCTTTGGCCTCTTTTTTTATTTGGTCTTCTTTGGCCTCTTTTATTTTTTTGTAAAGTCTGGAGTCTTATCCCGACTTATGGGGGAATCATAGTCTCCATCATCCTTTCCTCACTGGGGCAATGCTCTAATAATGATGATCATCACACTTTTATTTACTTACAACTCAATATTACAACTCAATGTCTAGAACAAAGTATGACTCTATATGGATGCCTCCGGCAGTGTACCGGGATGTGCAATGATCTAGCGTAGCAATGACATCAAAAAACGGACAAGCCATGAAAGCATCATGCTAGCTATCTTACAATCATGCAAAGCAATATGACAATGAATGCTCAAGTCATGTATATGATGATGATGGAAGTTGCATGGCAATATATCTCGGAATGGCTATGGAAATGCCATGATAGGTAGGTATGGTGGCTGTTTTGAGGAAGGTATATGGTGGGTTTATGGTACCGGCGAAAGTTGCGCGGTACTAGAGAGGCTAGCAATGGTGGAAGGGTGAGAGTGCGTATAATCCATGGACTCAACATTAGTCATAAAGAACTCACATACTTATTGCAAAAATCTATTAGTCATCGAAACAAAGTACTACGTGCATGCTCCTAGGGGGGTCGATTGGTAGGAAAAGACCATCGCTCGTCCCCGACCGCCACTCATAAGGAAGACAATCAATAAATAAATCATGCTCCGACTTCATTACATATCGGTTCACCATACGTGCATGCTACGGGAATCACAAACCTCAACACAAGTATTTCTACAATCCACAACTACCCACTAGCATGACTCTAATATCACCATCTTTATATCGCAAAACTATTGCAAGGAATCAAACATATCATATTCAGTGATCTACAAGTTTATGTAGGATTTTATGACTAACTATGTGAATGACCAGTTCCTGTCATCTCTCTAAATAGATATAAGTGAAGCAAGAGAGTTTAATTCTTTCTACAAAAGATATTCCTGTGCTCTAACAAATATAAGTGAAGCAAAAGAGCATTCTACAAATAGCGGTTGTCTATGTAAAGAGAAACATACAATCCAAACTTCAAATGATATAAGTGAATCACATGAAGCATTCTATAAAGGCATACTCAAAAGATATAAGTGAAGTGCATAGAGAATTCTATAAATCAACCAAGGACTATCTCATACCTGCATGGTGCATAAAATAAAAATGAAAACTAAATGCAAAAGACGCTCCAAGATTGCACATATCGCATGAATGAAACGAATCCGAAAACATATCGATACTTGTTGAAGAAAGAGGGGATGCCTTCCCAGCATCCCCAAGCTTAGACGCTTGAGTCTCCTTGAATATTTACTTGGGGTGCCTCGGGCATCCCCAAGCTTGAGCTCTTTCCTCTCTTACTTCTTCTCACATCGAGACCTTCTCGATCATCGAACACTTCATCCACACAAAACTTCAACAGAAAACTCGGTAAGATCCGTAGTATAATAAAGCAAATCACTACTCTAAGTACTGTTGCAAACCAATTCATATTTTGTTTTTTCATTGTGTCTACTTTAATATAACTTCTTCATGGCTTAACCCACTGATATAAATTGACAGTTTCATCAAAACAAGCAAACTATGCATCAAAAACAGAATCTGTCTAAAATAGAACAGTCTGTAATAATCTGAACATTCACCATACTTCTGATACTTGAAAAATTCTGCCAAAATTAGGAAAAATAAATAATTTGTATAGGAAGACAGTGCAAAAAGAATCATAACGATTTGACATTCCAGAAAAAAAAGTAAAATCGCGCACTACAGCCAAAGTTTCTGTCCTGCACCGTACAAACCATCAAGCAAATGTAAACATCCTAAAGGCAAACCTTGGCACATTATTTTTTATAATACAATGGAATTGTACAAGGAAATAATTATTTTTGTTGAAAGGTTTCTGTAATTAAGATTCACAAAGTTCCCATGGGCATGAACAAAGTTCAAGGACGCCCCCCCACTTTCACAATGCTCGTCTCTCTCACTTTCACTTTTCTTTTAGAAAAAGTTTTGGATTCCCCTCTTTATTTTTGTTGTTTTTAAAGTATATGAAAGCACTCAACAGAAATAAATGACTCCCTAAAACTTCCGGGCTGTCTCCCTGGCAGCGCTTTCTTTAAAGCCATTAAGCTAGGCATATAGTGTTCAAGTAGTGAATCCACCCGGATCCCAAGGTATATCAAAGCCAATTTGAATCAACAATGATTTATAATTTAGTAGTGAGCACAAAGTAACATATATCATGCAACAACGAAGTCTAACTCTCTTCCTATGCATCGGCATGTCATAAAAGAACAATTCGTGCACACAAAGTAAAGGCCAACGCATAGTATAAACAGTTTCTTGCAATATTTTCGTGTTGGAAACATAGAGAGGTGGAGATATAGTTCCTCTCTCATAATAATTGCAAGTAGGAGCAGCAAGCACATGCATATTATATCTATCAAAAACATCATGTGCAACGGTAAAAGGCAACCCATCAATATAATCCTTAATAAAAGCAAACTTCTCCGATATAGTGTAATTGGGAGAATTCAAAAAGATAATAGGACTATCATGTGTGGGTGCAATAGCAACAATTTCATGTTTAACATAAGGAACTATAGCAAGTTCATATCCATAAGCATAATTCATATTGACATCTTGGCCACAAGCATAGCAAGCATAATCAAAAAGGGATATTTCAAAAGAATCGACGGGATCATAGCAATTATCATGGCATTCATCCTTCGGTAAGCATGATGGGAAATTAAACAATGTATGAGTTGAAGAGTTACTCTCATTAGAAGGTGGGCACGGGTGATCAATCCACTCTTCCTCCTTTTGTTCTTCTCTCTCCTCCTCATCTTTTTCATCCAATGAGCTCACAGTTTCATCAACTTCTTCTTCCATAGATTCCTGCAAAATATTAGTCTCTTCTTGGACAACGGAGACTTTCTCAATAAGTGCATTAATTTCGGAATTGTATTCATAATTCTCATAGCAATATTTGAGGATAGCTAAATTTTTAGATCTATAAACTGCATCATCAAAATCTTCAAACTCTTTACACATAGATGCAATTTCATAAGCACCCATAAAAGCAACAAATTCTTCTATTTGTTCCACATCATAGTAATCATATATACCATTAGCATAAGAAGCTAAGGTTTTATTATCATTGAATTTTCATGAAAAGGGAAGGTGTGGAGCCTTCATCCTAGAGCAACAAGTATAATCATAACTCACGCATAATTGCCAAGCATACCACTTCAATATATGAATTTGATCCCATAATAGTTTCCCTTTTTGTGTCAAGAGATAATCCCTAAAGTATTCACGTTGGCCCAATGTTACTCCCATTACATAATTGAACGGGGTTTTCTCAGGATTATTAAAGTAGTACATACTATCTTTCACATAAACAACATCGAGGGTTTTAGGAGGTTCCCCATCTCCATGAGTAGCAAGTACACCTAATGTTTTTGGTATTTCGTGTTCCATATCCATAACTAAAGATAAAGAACAACTAAGAACAACAAATAAAAATTACTTAGTGATAAAGCAAACAAGCACACACGAGAATATTCACCCCATGCTATTGCTCCCCGGCAACGGCGCCAGAAAAAGGTCTTGATAACCCACAAGTATAGGGGATCGCAATAGTTTTCGATAAGTAAGAGTGTCAAACCCAACGAGGAGATAAAGGTAGAACAAATATTCCCTCAAGTTCTATCGACCACCGATACAACTCTACGCACGCTTAACGTTCGCTTTACCTAGAACAAGTATGAAACTAGTAGTACTTTGTAGGTGTTGTTGGATAGGTATGCAAGATAATAAAGAGCAAGTAAATAAAAAGTAGGGGCTATTTAGATAAAGACACAACTAAGTTAAGTTTAGTAGAGATTTTGTTGTTACGAGAAAGTTATTTGTCCCTAGGCAATCGATAACTAGACCGGTAATCATTATTACAATTTTATTTGAGGGAGAGGCATAAGCTAACATACTTTCTCTACTTGGATCATGTGCACTTATGATTGGAACTCTAGCAAGCATCCGCAACTACTAAAGATCATTAAGGTAAAACCCAACCATAGCATTAAAGCATCAAGTCCTCTTTATCCCATACGCAAACAACCTACTTACTCGGGTCTGTGCTTCTGTTCACTCATGTCACCCACCATAAGCAAATCATAAACATATTGCAACACCCTACAACGGGGATCCCTCACGCTTGCGCGACACGGAGAGTATCATAGGACAGAACCAATAATAAAACATGCAACTCAAACCAATCTTGATCATCAAATAGCCATTAGGACAAAACGGATCTACTCAAACATCATAGGATAGCCATACATCATAGGGAAATAATATATAGCATTGAGCACCATGTTTAAGTAGAGATTACAGCGGGTAAGAGAGAGGTTACACCGCTGCATAGAGGGGGGAAGAGTTGGTGATGATGGTGGTGAAGTTGTTGGTGAAGATTGCGGTGATGATGATGGCCCCCGGTGGCACTCCGGCGCCACCGGAAGCAAGGGGGAGAGGGCCCCCCTTCTTCTTCTTCTTCCTTAACCTCCTCCCTAGATGGGAGAAGGGTTTCCTCTCTGGTCCTTGGCCTCCATGGCGTGGGAGGGGTGAGAGCCCCTCCGAGATTGGATCTGTCTCTCTGTGTCTCTCTGTTTCTGCGTGCTCTCCTGGCTCTGTTTCACCTTTTCGTGTATATATGGAGATCCGTAACTCCGATTGGCCTGAAACCTTCGTCGTGATTTTTTTCTCGAAAAGTAGCTTTCTTGCGGCAAAAGAAGGGCGTCAACCGCCTTATGGGTTGCTCACGAGGGTAGGGGCGCGCCTAGGGGGGCAGGAGCCCCCTGCCTCGTGACCACCTCGGGCACCATCTCGCGTGGATTTTTCTTCTGGAATTTTCCCAATATTCCAAAAAGTATCTTCATCCGTTTTTATCCCGTTTGGACTCCGTTTGATATGGATATTCTGTGAAACAAAAAACATGCAGCAAACAGGAACTGGCACTGGGCACTGGATCAACATGTTAGTCCCAAAAATAGTATAAAAAGTTGCCAAAAGTATATGAAAGTTGAATAATATTGGCATGGAACAATCAAAAATTATAGATACGACGGAGACGTATCACATACCTAGTTCAATCTCGTTACCAGCAAGTCTCTTTACTCATTCCATAATGCATCATCCTGCAACTAACTCATTATTCACATTGTTTGCAAGGCTTATCATGATGTGCATTACCGAGAGGGCCTAGAGATACCTCTCCGATACTCGGAGTGACAAATCCTAATCTCGATCTATGCCAACCCAACAAACGCCTTCGGAGATACTTGTAGAGCATATTTATAATCAGCCAGTTATGTTGTGATATTTGATAGCACACAAGGTATTCCTCCGGTATCTGGGAGTTGCATAATCTCATAGTCAAAGGAACATGTATAAATCATGAAGAAAGCAATATCAATAAAACTGAGCAATCATAATGCTAAGCTAACAGATGGGTCTTGTCCATCACATCATTCTTCTATTGATGTGGTCCCATTTACCAAATGACAACACATGTCTATGGTTAGGAAACTTAACCATCTTTGATTAACGAGCTAGTCTAGTAGAGGCTTACTAGGGACACGTTGTTTTGTCTATGTACCCACACATGTATCAAGTTTCCGGTTAATACAATTCTAGCATGAATAATAAACATTTACCATGATATAAGGAAATATAAAATAACAACTTTATTATTGCCTTTAGGGCATATTTCCTTCAGTCTCCCACTTGCACTAGAGTCAATAATTTAGTTCACATCGCCATGTGATTTAACACCAATAGTTCACATCTTTATGTGATTAACACCCATAGTTCACATCGCCATGTGACCAACACCCAAAGGGTTTACTATTGTCAATAATCTAGTTCACACCGCTATGTGATTAACACCCAAAGAGCACTAAGGTGTGATCATGTTTTGCTTGTGAGAGAAGTTTAGCCTACGGGTCTGCAACATTCAGATCCGTATGTATTTCGCAAATTTCTATGTCTACAATGCTCTACATGGAGCTTCTCTAGCTAATTGCTCCCACTTTCAATATGTATCCAGATTGAGACTTAGAGTCATCTAGATCGATCTAAAAAGCTTGCATCGACGTAACTCTTTACGACGAACTCTTTATCACCTCCATAACCGAGAAACATTTCCTTAGTCGTCTTTAGGTACCTAACAATAATTTTGACCGCTGTCCAGTGATCAACTCCTGGATCACTATTGCACCCGAAGAAATATGCCCTAGAGGCAATAATAAAGTTATTATTTATTTACTTATTTCATGATAAATGTTTATTATTCATGCTAGAATTGTATTAACCGGAAACATAATACATGTGTGAATACATAGACAAACAGAGTGTCACTAGTATGCCTCTACTTGACTAGCTCGTTGGTCAAAGATGGTTATGTTTCCTAACCATAGACATGAGTTGTCATTTGATAAACGGGATCACAACTGCCGGACCAGGGGAGGCAGCGACAACGCCAAGGTGGTCCCGTACATCCGACAGTGCGAGGATGTCATTAGGAGAATGATGTGATTGACTTGACCCATTCCGTTAGCTTAGCACTTGATCAGTTAGTTTGTTGCTGTTGCTTTCTTCATGACTTATACATGTTCCTATAACTATGAGATTATGCAACTCCCGAGTATCGGAGGAACACTTTGTGTGCTACCAAACGTCACAATGTAACTGGGTGATTATAAAGGTGCTCTACAAGTGTCTCCGATGGTGCTTGTTGAGTTGGCATAGATCGAGATTAGGATTTGTCACTCCGATTGTCGGAGAGGTATCTCCAGGCCCTCTCGGTAATACACATCACTATAAGCCTTGCAAGCATTGTGACTAATGAGTTAGTTGCGGGGTGATGTATTACGGAACGAGTAAAGAGACTTGCCGGTAACGAGATTGAACTAGGTATTGAGATACCGACGATCAAATCTCGGGCAAGTAACATACCGATGACAAAGGGAACAACGTATGTTGTTATGCGGTTTGACCGATAAAGATCTTCGTAGAATATGTAGGAACCAATATGAGCATCCAGGTTCCGCTATTGGTTATTGATCGGAGACGAGTCTCGGTCATGTCTACATAGTTCTCGAACCCGTAGGGTCCGCACGCTTAATGTACGGTAATGATCGGTAATATGAGTTTATGTGTTTTGATGTACCGAAGGTAGTTCGGAGTCCCGGATGAGATCGGGGACATGATGAGGAGTCTCGAAATGGTCGAGACGTAAAGATCGATATATTGGGCGACTATATTCGGACATCGGTAAGGTTCTGAGTGATTCGGGTATTTTTCGGAGTACCAGAGAGTTACGGGAATTTGCCGGGGAGTATATGAGCCTTATTGGGATTTAGGGGAAAGAGAGAAAGGAGGCTGCACCCCCAAGGCTTAGTCTGAATTAGACTAGGGGGAGGGGCTGCGCCCCCTCCTTCCTTCTATTCTCTTTTCCCTTTCCTTCTCTCCTACTCCTACTACATGGAAGGGGGGAATCCTACTCCCGATGGGAGTAGGACTCCCCAGGGCGCGCCATAGTAGAGGGCCGGCCCTCCCCCTCGTCCACTCCTTTATATACGGGGGAGGGGGGCACCCCATGTAGACACAAGTTGACCATTGATCTCTTATACGTGTGCGGTGCCCCCCTCCACCATAATCCACCTCGGTCATATCATAGCGGTGCTTAGGCGAAGCCCTGTTCCAGTAGCATCATCATCACCGTCATCACGCCATCGTGTTGACAAAGTTCTCCCTCGACACTCTGCTGGATCGTGAGTTCATGGGACGTCACCGAGCTGAACGTGTGCAGATCGCGGAGGTGCCGTACTTTCGGTACTAGGATCGGTCGATCGTGAAGACGTACGACTACATCAACCGCGTTGTCATAACGCTTCCGCTTACAGTCTACGAGGGTACATAGACAATACTCTCCCCTCTCGTTGCTATGCATCACCATGATCTTGCGTGTGCGTAGGAAATTTTTGAAATTACTGCGTTCCCCAACAGTGGCATCCGAGCCAGGTTTATGCGTAGATGTCATATGCATGAGTAGAACACAAAGGAGTTGTGGGCATGGGTATATACATATTCATTGCCATCAGTAGTTGTTTCTTGATTCAGCAGCATTGTTGGATGAAGCGGCCCAGACCACATTACGCGTACGCTTACGCGAGACTGGTTCTACCGACGTGCTTCGCACTCAGGTGGCTAGTGGGTGTTTGTTTCTCCAGCTTTAGTTGAATCGGATTCAATGAAAAAGGTTCTTTCTGAAGATCAAAAAGCAATCACTATACCGCATTGTGGTTTTTGATGCGTAGGTAAGAACGGTTCTTGCTCAGCCCGTAGCAGCCATGTAAAACTTGCAACAACAAAGTAGAGAACGTCTAACTTGTTTTGCAGGGCATGTTGTGATGTGATATGGTCAAGATGTGATAAGATATAAATTGTTGTATGAGATGATCATGTTTTGTTAAAGTTAGCGGCAACTGGGAGAAGCCTTATGGTTGTCTCTTTATTGCATAAGATGCAAGCGCCATACAATTGCTTTACTTCATCGCTATGCGATAGCAATAGTTGCAAAAGCAATGGTTGGCGAGACGAACATGTGACGACACATTGATAGACATCAAGATGATGGAGATCATGGTGTCATGCCGGTGACGATAGAGATCATGACGGTACTTTGGAGATGGAGATCAAAGGCGCAAGATGATCATGGCCATATCATGTCACATACTTTGATTGCATGTGATGTTTATCCTTTATGCATCTTATTTTGCTTAGTTCGGCGGTAGCATTATAAGATGATCTCTCACTAAATTTCAATGTACAAGTGTTCTCCCTGAGTATGCACCGTTGCCAAAGTTCGTCGTGCCGAGACACCACGTGATGATCGGGTGTGATAAGCTCTACGTTCACATACAACGGGTACAAGCCAGTTTTGCACACGCAGAAATACTCGAGTTAAACTTGACGAGCCTAGCATATGCAGATATGGCCTCGGAACACTGAGACCGAAAGGTCGAGCGTGAATCATATAGTAGATATGATCAACATAGTGATGTTCACCATTGAAAACTACTCCATTTCACGTGATGATCGGTCATGGTTTAGTTGATTTGGATCACATGATCACTTAGATGATTAGAGGGATGTCTATCTAAGTGGGAGTTCTTAAATATGATTAATTGAACTTTAATTTATCATGAACTTAGTCCTGATAGTATTTGCATAACTATGTTGTAGATCAATAGCTCGCGATGTAGCTCCCCATTTATTTTGATATGTTCCTAGAGAAAAACTAACTTGAAAGATGTTAGTAGAAATGATGCGGATTTGATCCGTGATCTGAGGATTATCCTCATTGCTGCATAGAAGAATTATGTCCTTGATGCACCGCTAGGTGACAGACCGATTGCAGGAGCACATGCAGACGTTATGAACGTTTGGCGAGCTTGATATGATGACTACTTGATAGTTTAGTGCAACATGCTTTACGGCTTAGAGTCAGGGCTTCAAAGACGTTTTGAATGCCATGGAGCATATGAGATGTTCCAAGTGTTGAAATTAGTATTTCAGACTCATGCCCATGTCGAAAGGTATGAGACCTTTGACAAGCACTTTGCCTACAAGATGGAGGAGAATAGCTCAGCTAGTGAGCATGTGCTCAGAGTGTATGAGTACTACAATCACTTGAATCAAGTGGGAGTTAATCTTCCAGATAAGATAGTGATTGACAGAGTTCTCTAGTCACTATCACCAAGTTACTGGAACTTCGTGATGAACTATAATATGCAAGGGATAATAGAAACGATTCCCAAGCTCTTCGTGATGCTGAAATCGACGAAGGTAGAAATCAAGAAAAGCATCAAGTGTTGATGGTTGACAAGACCACTAGTTTCAAGAAAAAGGGCAAAGGGAAGAAGGGGAACTTCAAGAAGAACGACAAGCAAGTTGCAGCTCAAGTGAAGAAGCCCAAGTCTAGACCTAAGCCTGAGACTAAGTGCTTCTACTGCAAAGGGACTAGTCACTAGAAGCAGAACTGCCCCAAGTATTTGGCGGATAAGAAGGATGGCAAAGTGAACAAAGGTATATTTGATATACCTGTTATTGATGTGTACTTTACTAGTGTTTATAGCAACCCCTCAGTATTTGATACTAGTTCAGTTGCTGAGATTAGTAACTCGAAACGGGAGTTGCAGAATGAACAGAGACTAGTTAAGGGTGAAGTGACGATGTGTGTTGGAAGTGGTTCCAAGATTGATATGATCATCATCGCACACTCCCTATACTTTTCAGATTAGTGTTGAACCTAAATAAATGTTATTTGGTGTTTGCAATAAAGCATGAATATGATTTGATCATGTTTATTGCAATACGGTTATTCATTTAAAGTCAGAGAATAATTGTTGTTCTGTTTACATGAATAAAACCTTCAATGGTCATACACCCAAGGTGAATGGTTTATTGAATCTCAATCGTAGTGATACACATATTCATAATATTGAAGCCAAAAGATGCAAAGTTAATAATGATAGTGCAACTTATTTGTGGCACTACCGTTTAGGTCATATTGGTGTAAAGCGCATGAAGAAACTCCATGCTGATGGGCTTTTGGAATCACTTGATGCTTGCAAAACATGCCTCATGGGCAAGACGACTAAGACTCCGTTCTCCGAAACAATGGAGCGAGCAACTGACTTATTGGAAATAATACATAATGATGTATGCAGTCCGATGAGTGTTGAGGCTCGCGGTAGGTATCGTTATTTTCTGACCTTCACAGATGATTTGAGTAAGATATGGGTATATCTTCTTGATGAAACATAAATCTGAAACATTTGAAAAGTTAAAATAATTTCAGAGTGAAGTGGAAAATCATCATAACAAGAAAATAAAGTTTCTACGATCTGATCGTGGAGGAGAATATTTGAGTTATGAGTTTGGTCTTCATTTGAAACAATGCGGAATAGTTTCACAACTCATGCCACCTGTAACACCACAACGTAATGGTGTGTCCGAACATCGATCGTAACCATGCTTTATTAGATATGGTGCAATCTACAATGTCTCTTACCGATTTACCATTATGGTTTTGGGGTTATGCATTAGAGACAACCGCATTCACGTTAAATAGGGCACCATCTAAATCTGCTGAGACGGCGCCATATGAACTGTGGTTTGGGAAGAAACCAAAGTTGTCATTTCTTAAAATTTGGGGTTGCGATGCTTATGTGAAAAAGTTTCATCCTAATAATCTCAAACCCAAATCGGAGAAATGTGTCTTCATAGGATACCCAATGGAGACAGTTGGGTACACCTTCTATCACAGATCCGAAGGCAAGACGTTCATTGCTAAGAATGGATAATTTCTAGAGAAGGAGTTTCTCTCGAAAGAAGTGAGTGGGAGGAAAGTAGAACTTGATGAGGTAACTGTACCTGCCCCCTTATTGGAAAGTAGTTCATCACAGAAATCTGTTCCTGTGACTCCTACACCAATTAGTGAGGAAGCTAATGATGATGATCATGTAACTTCAGATCAAGTTACTACCGAACCTCGTAGGTCAACCAGAGTGAGATCCGCACCAGAGTGGTACAGTAATCCTGTTCCGGATGTCATGTTACTTGACCATGACGAACCTACGAACTATGAGGAAGCAATGATGAGCCCAGATTCCGTGAAATGGCTTGAGGCCATGAAATCTGAGATGGGATCCATGTATGAGAACAAAGTATGGACTTTGATTGACTTGCCCGATGATCGGTGAGTCATTAAGAATAAATGGATCTTCAAGAGGAAGACGGACGCTGATAGTAGTGTTACTATCTACAAAGCTTGAATTGTCGCAAAATGTTTTCGACAAGTTCAAGGTGTTGATTACGATGATATTTTCTTACTCGTATCGATGCTTAAAAGTCTATCCAAATCATGTTAGCAGTTGCCGCATTTTATGAAATCTGGCAAATGGATGTCAAAACTGCATTCCTTCATGGATTTCTTAAAAGAAGAGTTGTATATGATGCAACCAGAAGGTTTTGTAGATCCTAAAGGTGCTAACGAAATGTGCAAGCTCTAGCAATCCATCTATGGACTGGTGCAAGCATCTCGGAGTTGGAATATGCGCTTTTATGAGTAGATCAAAGCATATAGTTTTATACAGACTTGCGATGAAGCCTATATTTACAAGAAAGTGAGTGCGAGCACTACAACATTTCTGATAAGTATATGTGAATGACATATTGTTGATCGGAAATAATGTAGAATTTTCTGGAAAGCATAAAGGAGTGTTTGAAAAGAATTTTTCAAAGAAATACCTCGATGAAGCTGCTTACACATTGAGCATCAAGATCTATAGAGATAGATCAAGACACTTGATAAGTTTTTTCAATGAGTACATACCTTGACAAGATTTTGAAGTAGTTCAAAATGGAATAGTCAAATAAGGAGTTCTTGCCTGTGTTGCAAGGTGTGAAGTTGAGTAAAGACTCAAAACCCGACCACAGCAGAAAATAGAAAGAGAATGAAAAGTCATTCCCTATGCCTCAGTCATAGGTTCTATAAACTCTGCTATGCTGTTTACCAGTCCTATTGTATACCTTAGCATTTTTCTGGCAAGGGAGTACAATAGTGATCTAGGAGTAGATCACTGGACATCGGTCAAAATTATCCTTAGAAGACTAAGGAAATATTTCTCGGTTATGGAGGTGATAAAAGAGTTCGTCGTAAAGAGTTACATCGATGCAAGATTTTTAGATCGATCTAGATGACTCTAAGTCTCAATCTGGATACATATTGAAAGTGGGAGCAATTAGCTAGAGAAGCTCCATGTAGATCATTGTAGACATAGAAATTTGCGAAATACATACGGATCTGAATGTTGCAGACCCGTACGCTAAACTTCTCTCACAAGCAAAACATGATCACTCTTTGGGTGTTAATCACATAGCGATGTGAACTAGATTATTGACTCTATTAAACCCTTTGGGTATTAGTCACATGGAGATGTGAACTAATCACATAAAGATGTGAACTAGATTATTGACTCTAGTGCAAGTGGGAGACTGAAGGAAATATGCCCTAGAGGCAATAATAAAGTTATTATTTATTTCCTTATTTCATGATAAATGTTCATTATTCATGCTAGAATGGTATTAACTGGAAACATAATACATGTGTGAATACATAGACAAACAGAGTGTTACTAGTATGCCTCTACTTGACTAGCTCGTTGGTCAAAGATGGTTATGTTTCCTAACCATAGACATGATTTGTCATTTGATAAACGGGATCACATCATTAGGAGAATGATGTGATTGACTTGACCCATTCCATTAGCTTAGCTCTTGATCATTTAGTTTGTTGCTATTGCTTTCTTCATGACTTAGACATGTTCCTATGACTATGAGATTATGCAACTCCCGAGTATTGGAGGAACACTTTGTGTGCTACAAAACATCACAACATAACTGGGTGATTATAAAGGTGCTCTAGAGGTGTCTCCGATGGTGCTTGTTGAGTTGGCATAGATCGAGATTAGGATTTGTCACTCCGATTGTCGGAGAGGTATCTCTGGGCCCTCTCGGTAATACACATCATTATAAGCCTTGCTAGCATTGTGACTAATGAGTTAGTTGCGAGATGATGTATTACGGAATGAGTAAAGAGACTTGCCGGTAACGAGATTGAACTAGGTATTGAGATACCGACGATCAAATCTCGGGCAAGTAACATACCAATGACAAAGGGAACAACATATGTTGTTATGCGGTTTGACCGATAAAGATCTTCGTAGAATATGTAGGAACCAATATGAGCATCCAGGTTCCGCTATTGGTTATTAACCGGAGACGAGTCTCGGTCATGTCTACATAGTTCTCGAACCCGTAGGGTCCGCACGCTTAATGTTCAGTGACGATCGGTAATATGAGTTTATGTGTTTTGATGTACCGAAGATAGTTCGGAGTCCCTGATAAGATCGGGGACATGATGAGGAGTCTCGAAATGGTCGAGACGTAAAGATTGATATATTGGACGACTATATTCGGACATCGGAAAGGTTCCCAGTGATTCGTTTATTTTTCGGAGTACCGGAGAGTTACGAGAATTCACCGGGGAGTATATGGGCTTTATTGGGCTTTAGGGGAAAGAGAGAGAGGAGGCTGCGCGCCCCCCAAGGCCTAGTCCGAATTGGACTAGGGGGAGTGGCTGCGCCCCCTCCTTCCTTCCTTCTCTTTTTCCTTTCCTTCTCTCCTACTCCTACTACATGGAAGGGGCGGGGGGGGGGGGGAATCCTACTACCGGTGGGAGTAGGACTCCCCAGGGCACGCCATAGTAGAGGGGCGGCCCTCCCCCTCCTCCACTCCTTTATATACGGGGGAGGGGGCACCCCATGGAGACACAAGTTGACCATTGATCTCTTAGTCGTGTGCGGTGCCCCCCCACCATAATCCACCTCGGTCATATCGTAGCGGTGCTTAGGGGAAGCCCTATTCCAGTAGCACCATCATCACCGTCATCACACTGTCGTGCTGACAAAGCTCTCCCTCGACACTCTGCTGGATCATGAGTTCGTGGGACGTCATTGAGTTGAATGTGTGTAGATCACGGAGGTGCCGTACTTTCGGTACTAGGATCATTCGATCGTGAAGACGTACAACTACATCAACCACGTTGTCATAACGCTTCCGCTTATGGTCTACGAGGGTACCTAGACAATACTCTCCCCTCTTGTTGCTATGCATCACCATGATCTTGCGTGTGTGTAGGAATTTTTTTGAAATTACTGCGTTCCCCAATAGTACCCCCTTGCCAAACTCATGGCAAGGCACACAATAGGTCTGGTACACAGCATGTCATACTTTATAGAACCTATGACTGAGGCATAGGGAATGACTTCCATTCTCTCTCTATATTCTACCGTGGTCGGGTTTTGAGTCTTACTCAACTTCACACATTGTAACACAGGCGAGAACCCTATCTTTGACTGATCCATTTGAACTGCTTCAAAACTTTACCAAGGTATGTGCTTTGTGAAAGTCCTATCAAGTGTCTTGATCTATCTCTATAGATCTTGATGCCCAATATATGAGCAACTTCATTGAGGTCTTTCATTGAAAATTTCTTACTCAAGTATCCTTTTTATGCTATCTAAAAATTCTATATCATTCCCGATCAACAATATGTCATCCACATATAATATCAGAAATGCTACAGGGCTCCCACTCACTTTCTTGTAAATACATGCTTCACCATAAGTCTGTATAAAAAACATATGCTTTGATCACCTCATCAAAGCGTATATTCCAACTCCAAGATGCTTGCACCAGTCCATAGATGGAACGCTGGAGTTTGCACACTTTGTTAGCACCTTTAGGATCGACAAAAGTTTCTAGTTGCATCATATACAACTCTTCTTTAAGAAATCCATCAAGGAATGCAGTTTTTGATATCCGTTTGCCAGATTTCATAAAATGTGGCAATTGCTAACATGATTCAGACAGACTTAAGCATCGCTATGAGTGAGAAAATCTCATCGTAGTCAACACCTTGAACTTGTCGAAAACATTTTAGGACAAGTCGAGCTTTGTAGATAGTTACACTATCATCAGCGTCTGTCTTCCTCTTGAAGATCCATCTATTCTCAATGGCTTGCCGATCACCGGGTAAGTCCACCAAAGTCCACACTTTGTTCTCATACATGGATCCTATCTCAGATTTCATGGCCTCAAGCCATTTATTGGAATCTAGGCTCATGATCGCTTCCTCATACTTCGTAGGTTCGTCATGGTCTAGTAACATGACTTCTAGAACAGGATTACCGTACCACTCTGGTGCGGGACATGCTCTGGTTCACCTATGAGGTTCGGTAGTAACTTGATCTAAAGTTTCATGATCATCATCATTAGCTTCCTCTCTAGTTGGTGTAGGCATCACGAGAACGGATTTCTCTGATGAGTTACTTTCGAATTCGAGAGAAGGTACAATTACCTCATCAAGTTCTACTTTCCTCCCATTTACTTCTTTCGAGAGAAACTCCTTCTCTAGAAAGGATCCATTCTTAGCAACAAAGATCTTGCCTTCGGATCTGTGATAGAAGGTGTACACAACAATTTCTTTTGGGTATCCTATGAAGACATATTTCTTCGATTTGGGCTCGAGCTTATCAAGCTAAAGCTTTTTCACATAAGCATCGCAACCCCAAACTTTAAGAAACGACAGCTTAGGTTTCTTGCCAAACCACAGTTCATTTTGTGTCGTCTCAATGGATTTAGATGGTGCCCTATTTAACATGAATGCAGCTGTCTCTAATGCATAACCCCAAAACGATAGTGGTAAATCGGTAAGAGACATCATAGATCGCACCATATCTAATAAAGTACGATTACGACGTTCGGACACACCATTATGCTGTGGTGTTCCAGGTGGCGTGAGTTGTGAAACTATTCCACATTGTTTTAAATGAAGGACAAACACGTAACTCAAATATTTGCCTCCGTGATTAGATCGTAGAAACTTTATTTTCTTGTTACGATGATTCTCCACTTCACTATGAAATCAACTTCTCAAATGTTTCAGACTTGTGTTTCATAAAGTAGATATACCTGTATCTGCTCAAATCATCCGTGAAGGTCAGAAAATAACGATACCCGCCGCGTGCCTCAACACTCATTGGACCGCATACATCGGTATGTATTATTTCTAGCAAGTCATTGGCTCGCTCCTTTGTTCCGGAGAACGGAGTTTTAGTCATCTTGCCCATGAGGCATGGTTCGCAAGTATCAAATGATGTATAATCAAGTGATTCCAAAAGCCCATCTGCATGGAGTTTCTTCATGCGCTTTACACCAATATGACCTAAACGACAGTGCCACAAATATGTTGTACTATCATTATCAACTTTGCATCTTTTGGCACCAATATTATGAATATGTGTATCACTATGATCGTGATTCAATAAACCATTTACATTGGGTGTATGACCATAGAAGGTTTTATTCATATAAACAGAACAACAATTATTCTCTGACTTAAATGAATAACCGTATCACAATAAACACGATCTAATCATATTAATGCTCAATGCAAACACCAAATAACTTTTATTTAGGTTCAACACCAATCCCGAAGGTAGAGGGAGTGTGCGATGGTGATCGTATGAACCTTGGAATTACTTCCAACACACATCGTCACCTCGTCCTTAACTTGTCTTTGTTTATTTTGCATCTACTGTTTCGAGTTACTACTCTTAGCAAGTGAACCAGTATCAAATACCGAGGGGTTTCTATAAACACTAGTAAAGTACACATCAATAACATGTATATCAAAATATACCTTTGTTCACTTTGCCATCCTTCTTATCCGCCAAGTATCTAGGGCAGTTCCACTTCCAGTGACCATTTCCTTTGTAGTAGAAGCACTTAGTTTTAGGGCTGGGTCTAGCTTTGGGCTTCTTCACAGAGTGGCAACTTGCTTGCCATTCTTCTTGAAGTTCCCTTTCTTTCCCTTGCCTTTTTTCTTGAAACTAGTGGTCTTGTTAACCATCAACACTTGATGCTATTTCTTGATTTCTACCTTTGCCGATTTCAGCATCCCGAAGAGCTTGGGAATCATTTTCATTATCCCTCCCATATTATAGTTCATCATGAAGTTCTAGTAACTTGGTGATAGTGACTAGAGAACTCTGTCTATCACCATCTTATCTGGAAGATTAACTCCCACTTGATTCAAGCAATTGTACTACCTAGTCATTCTGAGTACATGCTCAATGGCTGAGCTATTCCCCTCCATCTTGTAGGCAAAGTGCTTGTCAGAGGTCTCATACCTCTTAACATGGGCATGGGTCTGAAATATCATTTTCAGCTCTTGGAACATCTCATATGCTCCATGGCGTTCAAAACATTTTTGAAGTCCCGGTTCTAAGCCTTAAAGCATGGTGCACTAAACTATCAGGTAGTCATCATACCGAGCTTGTCAAACATTCATAACGTCTCCATCTGCTCCTGCAATAGGTCTATCACCTAGCGGTGCATCAAGGACATAATTCTTCTATGGAACAGTGAGGATAATCCTCATATCACAGACCCAGTCCGCATCATTGCTACTATCATATTTCAACTTAGTTTTCTCTAGGAAGATATCAAAAAACACAGGGGAGCTACAACGCGAGCTATTGATCTACAACATAGATATGCAAATACTATTTGGACTAAGTTCATGATAAATTAAGTTCAATTAATCAAATTACTTAAGAACTCCCACTTAGATAGACATCCCTAGAGTCATCTAAATGATCACGTGATCCAAATCAACTAAACCATGTCCGATCATCATGTGAGATGGAGTAGTCTTCAATGGTGAACATCTCTATGTTGATCATATCTACTATATGATTCACGTTCGACATTCCGGTCTGCAATGTTCCGAGGCCATGTCTGTACATGCTAGGCTCATCAAGTTTAACCTGAGTATTCTGCATGTGCAAAACTGTCTTGCACCCGTTGTATGTGAACATAGAACTTATCACACCTGATCATCACGTGCTGTCTCAGCATGACGAACTGTCCCAACGGTGCATACTCAAGGAGAACACTTATACCTTGAAATTTTAGTAAGAGATCATCTTATAATGCTACCGCCATACTAAGAAAAATAAGATACATAAAAGATAAACATCACATGCAATCAAAATATGTGACATGATATGGCCATCATCATCTTGTGCCTTTGATCTCCATATCCAAAGCACCATCATGATTTCCATCATCACCGGCTTGACACCTTAATCTCCATCGTAGCATCGTTGTCGTCTCACCAACTATTGCTAACGCATAGTGATAAAGTAAAGCAATTACATGGCGATTGCATTTCATACAATAAAGCGACAACCATAAGGCTCCTGCCAGTTGCCGATAACTTCTACAAAACATGATCATCTCATACAAAAATGTATATCACATCATGTCTTGACCATATCACATCACAACATGCCCCGCAAAAACAAGTTAGACGTCCTCTACTTTGTTGTTGCAAGTTTTACATGGCTGCTACAGGCTTCTAGCAAGAACCGTTCTTACCTACGCATCAAAACCACAACAGTGATTTATCAAGTTTGTTGTTTTAACCTTCAACAAGGACCGTCCGCAGTCAAATTCGATTCAACTAAAGTTGGAGAAATATACACCCACTAGCCACCTTTATGCAAAACTAGTTGCATGCCTGTTGGTGGAACCGATCTCATGAACGTGGTCATGTAAGGTTGGTCCAGGCCGCTTCATCCAACAGTACCGCCGAATCAAAATAAGACATTGGTGGTAAGTAGTATGACGATCACCGCCCACAACTAGTTGTGTTCTACTCATGCATATCATCTACGCATAGACCTGGCTCGGATGCCACTGTTAGGCAACGTAGCATGCAATTTGAAAAAATTTCCTACGCTCACGCAAGATCTATCTAGGAGATGCATATCAACGAGAGGGGGAGGGTATGTCCATGTACCCTCGTAGACCGAAAGCGGAAGCATTAGCTTAACGCGGTTGATGTAGTCGAACGTCTTCTCGATTCAACCGATCAAGCACCGAACGTACGACACCTCCGAGTTCTGCACACGTTCAGCTCGATGACGTCCCTCGAACTCTTGATCCCGCAAAGTGTTGAGGGAGATTTTTGTCAGCACGACGCTGTGGTGACGGTGAAGTGATCCGCGTAGGGCTTCGCCTAAGCACTATGTGAATATGACCGGAGGCGTAAAATGTGGAGGGGGGCGCCGCACATGGCTAACAATGTTTGTTGTGTGTTCTAGCGGTGCCCCCCACATATATATAGGTTGGAGGGGAGGAGAGGCAGCCAAGGGGGCGCCCCAAGTAGGGGGAATCCTACTTGGGGTCCTCCCAATTCTCCTTTTCCTTTCCTTCATCCCCTTTTCTTCTCCAATTTGGCCAGCCCATATGGGGGGGGGGGGTGCACCAGCCCCTTAGTGGCTGGTGTGTTTCCCCTCTTGGCCCATTAGGCCCATATAGCTTGCCGGGGTTTGCCCAGAACCCCTTCCGGTGATCCGATACGTACCCGGTACCCCCAGAACACTTCCGGTGTCCGAATACTATTGTCCTATATATGAATCTTTACCTCTCAACCATTTCGAGACTCCTCATCACGTCGATGATCTCATCCAGGACTCCGAACAAAATCCGGTCACCAAATCACATAACTCATATAATACAAAATCGTCATCGAACGTTAAGCGTGCGGACCCTATGGGTTCGAGAACTATGTAGACATGACCGAGACACCTCTCCGGTCAATAACCAATCGCGGAACCTGGATGCTCATATTGGTTCCTACATATTCTACAAAGATCTTTATCGGTCAAACCATAATGATAACATAAGTTATTCCCTTTGTCATCGATATGTTACTTGCCCGAGATTCGATCATCGGTATCTTCATACCTAGTTCAATCTTGTTACCGGAAGGCCTCTTTACTCGTTCTGTAATGCATCATCCCACAACTAACTCATTAGTCACATTGCTTGCAAGGCTTATCATGATGTGCATTACCGATAGGGCCCAAAGATACGTCTCCGATACTTGGAGTGACAAATCCTAATCTCGATCTATGCCAACCCAACAAACACCTTTGGAGATACCTGTAGAGCATCTTTATTATCACCCAGTTACATTATGACGTTTGATAGCACACAAGGTATTCCTCTGGTATCCGGGAGTTGCATAATCTCATAGTTAAAGGAATATGTATAAGTCATGAAGAAAGCAATAACAATAAAACTGAACGATCAGAATGCTAAGCTAACATATGGGTCTTGTCCATCACATCATTCTCCTAATGATGTGATCCCGTTTATCAAATGACAACACATGTCTATGGTTAGGAAACTTAACCATCTTTGATTAACAAGCTAGTCTAGTAGAGGCTTACTAGGGACACAGTGTTTTGTCTATGTATCCACACATGTATCAAATTTCCGGTTAATACAATTCTAGCATGAATAATAAACATTTATCATGATATAAGGAAATATAAAATAACAACTTTACTATTGCCTCTAGGGCATATTTCCTTCAACTAGATGGCTTCTTCTCTCTCTTTGATTCTCAATAGAAAGTTCTCCTCGATGTTCTTGGAGATCTATTCGATGTAATACTCTTTTGTGGTGTGTTTACCAAGATCCGATGAATTGTGGATTTATGATCAGCTTATCTGTGAATATTATTTGAATCCCCTATGAATTCTTATATGCATGATTTGATATCTTTGCAAGTCCCTTCGAACTATCGATTTGGTTTGGCCAACTAGATTGGTTTTTCTTGCAATGGGAGAAGTGCTTAGCTTTGGGTTCAATCTTGTGGTGTCCTTTCCCAGTGAAAGTAGGGGCAGCAAGGCACATATTGTATTGTTGCCATTGAGGATAACAAGAT
Organism: Triticum monococcum; assembly: GCA_034509565.1. Taxonomy (NCBI): domain Eukaryota; kingdom Viridiplantae; phylum Streptophyta; class Magnoliopsida; order Poales; family Poaceae; genus Triticum; species Triticum monococcum. The sequence continues at coordinate 447,375,478 of CM067845.1, forward strand.
GGGGTTTTCATCATATTGCTTGAGTTAATCCCGCTATATCATGTCATCTTGCTTAATGCGTTACTCTGTTCTTATGAACTTAATACTCTAGATGCATGTTGGATAGCGGTCGATGTGTGGAGTAATAGTAGTAGATGCAGAATCATTTCGATCTACTTAACACGGACGTGATGCCTATATTCATGATAATTGCCTTAGGTATCGTCATAACTTTGCGCTTTTCTATCAATTGCTCGGCAGTAATTTGTTCACCCACTGTAATAATTTATATCTTGAGAGATGCCACTAGTGAAACCTATGGGCCCCGAGTTTATTTTCCATCATATAAGTTTCTAATCTACAATTCTAGTTTACTATTTACTTTCCTTTGCAATCTTTTACTTTCTGTTCCATAAACCAAAAATACCAAAAATATTACTTTACCGTTTATCCATCTCTATTAGATCTCACTTTGTGAATAACTGTGAAGGGATTGACATCCCCTTTGTCGTTGGTTGCAAGTTGGTGTTTGTGCAGGTATTCGGTAACTTGTTGCGTAGTCTCCTACTAGATTTATACCTTGGTTCTCAAAACTGAGGGAAATACTTACGCTACTTTGCTGCATCACCCTTTCCTCTTCAAGGGAAAAACCAAATCAAGCTCAAGAGGTAGCAAGCAACAACAACAGATCCGGCTGGCATGGACGCCACTGCCGAGGGAGCCGCGCACTGGGGGAGAGTCGCCATGGATATGTCACCGATGGTGCCGACTTCGAGGTAGCCGCGCCATGGGGGTGCGGGATCAAGCACCGCCAGTGCCAGGAGGTCGAGTTAAGGAGAAGGTGCATTGCGATGAGTGTACAACCTCTTTGTTGGTGGCGAGTAGACCTTGGCTTCGTCTTAGGAGTCAGTGAGGATGCTGCGGTTCCGGTGGAGTAGGTTAAGGCGGTGCTGTTGGGATGGATCAGCCATGATAGACGAGGTGATCGTCGGAGCAGCTCCTTGAAGGTGGAGGATGGGGCGGCTGAACCAACGGGACGATAAGATTGATGACGGATCCTCATCTGTGGAGGTAGACGAGGGATGTCGAGTGGTTGCGGTGGATGACATCGTCGGGGAAGAGGCTCCAGTTGGGCATCGGTGGGGTTGCGGACGGAGGAGAGTGGGGTTTCACGGCTGGAGCAGAGAGGTTATGGCGTCTGTCATGGCTTTGTCACGGCAGATGTCCTTGTGAAAGGACTTAGTCGTGGAGCCATCACTACGGGTTAGCTTTAAGGGGTTAAACTGGACAAAGGGACACGGGGAATTTTATACTAGTTCGGCCCCTTCGAGGAAGGTAAAAGCCTACGTCTAGTTGTGATTGGTATTGCTAGGGTTTCGAAGGCCAGGGAGCGAATCCGCTTTGTCTGGCTCTCGAGTTGTTGTCTGTTGTCCTGAACCGCTGCCGGGTCGTCCCCTTATATACATGGGCGGCGCCCGTCGGTTTACAGAGTCCCGAGACCGGCTCATAAACGTGTCCGGTTCGGTCTCCACTCTTTCTATCTTACAATACAAGTTTCATACAAATACCGGTTCATGACTATGGGCCTTAAACCGGTTCTGGGCCCTGGACCTTTCCTATTTTGTCTACATGGGCTTCAAGCATGATGAGCTACGGATGAAGTTAACCCGGCCTTTCCTGGCCGGTTTACGCCCAGTAGTAATATCACCAACATTAGGCCCCAGATTGATTTGAACAGGTTCATGTCAATCCTTAGTAAAAACTTCATCTTCAACATCTTCTCATAATTTAGTAAATCGCCGTGACATCATCTTCTCGGATCGTGGTAAACCGTCGTGACGTCATCTGTTTAAAAACTGTGTATGACACATCTTCATTAATGGGTCTCTGACAATCGAAGCGACAGCTCCGCCTCACTTCCAAATTTCTGGCCCCTCGATTTTCGCGCCTGACACTTATCCCTTGCCTTCATAAATAGGACCGAGGGGTCATTTTCACCTTTTCCCCCTCGTGCCTCTTCGCGTCGTCTTCCTTGCGCTGCTCAGGCTCTGGAGCTCCGCCGCCGCCATCGACAGTCGCCTCTGCTTCGACCCTGGCCGCTGAATCACCCTGAACACACCAGAATACTGCGGCGCCTTTCCGCTTCCTCACCAGCTCTGGTAAGTTCTCTGCTTTTTTTGCCGCAGATCTGTTCTAGGGTTTGACATTCTTGGCAGTTCTTCTGAAGTTCATCAGTGCTTTAGTGCTGTTCTTCCCTGTTCTGCCTTTAGTCTGTAGATGGACACTTCGTACTTAACGTATCCCTTGCCGTAGCTAACCTACCATTGTCATCACAAACCCTTATGCGCAAAGAACTGATCTAGTCCTTCATAAATTGCTTCGGTTCTGCACCCCTTTTAGATCCAATTATTTTTGCTTTTCTGTCTTATCTTAGATCCGAAAACTTTATATGTCACTGTGAGATCTATTTCTATGTCCCTGTGAGATCCGTTTCTCCTTGCACCAATATAGGCGGTTTAACTTTGTATAAGCAGTTTATGCCATTAGCCCTCTGATAAACCGGAGGAGCATTTTACTTTCATAATTATGCTCCGGTTTAACAGTGTCTGAGTAATCCTGTGCTAGTATTACCTTTTTCTCTTATTGCATTAGTCTCCGGTTTATACCATTTCACATGTAACATCCCAAATTTTCAATTTGGAATGTTATACATTAGATCATCTATGCATACCATATTTTATTTTGCATTTTGGGTTGATCCTAGAAATTCTACGCAACTCAATGACCCACGGAGAGAGTTGGGGATTTCGTTATTTTCATATTTGAGTTTTCTCAAATTTTGAGAATAGGATCATTTGATTTTATTTATTTTATCATCAATTATTTCTATTACAAAAATATGAGAGAGGGAATAAAATGACTTTCCCAAAATAAAGAAATATTTAGGATTTAATGATAAAATCAAATAAGATTTTATTTCGGAGTTTTTCATTATTTTATTTGAATTTAGGAAAAATGTGCGTTTTTCAAAATTACATTTAGGCCCCAAATAAATGTTCACCTTGTGCGGCTTGATTTTAGAAGCCCGTGAAAATTTATTTCGTAATTTTTGGAGTCCGTTTAGTTTTTCTTTTTATTTTTTCTTATGTGCGTAATATTTAAAAAAAACGCGCACCGACCTAACCGGGCCGTGTCCGCCTGGGACTCTGGCCCGGCAGGCTTTATAAGCCGGGGCAGCCCACCCGGGGCAAACCCTAAGCCGCCCCAGCCCCAAGCCGCCTCAGCCGCCGCCGCCCCCCGCCGCCGATGCCGCCGCTCGCCGCCGCCGCCGCTCGCCGGACGCCGCCGCCGCCGCTCGCCGGCCGCCGCCGACCCGCCGCCCGAGGTCCGCTGCCGCCTCGTTATCCGCGCCGTTTTTTTTATTTTTTCCCAAAAAACCGTTCGGTTTTTTCGTTGGTTTTTCCGCCGGTTTTTTAGTTTTGGTTTTTTAAATAGATCGGTTTTTCCGGTTTATTTAATTTAGCAAGCGTTCGTCGTTTTTCTTTTTCTCGGATTAAATCCGTGATTTTTCTGATCGCGATTCCTGATCCGATTTTCGTTTTAGTATAACTTTCGCTCGTTTATCGGAATCAGTCAATTCAAGCGCCTGGAGTTTCGTCTCGAAACCCTCTATCTGTTTAACCAACTTAAACAAGATTTTGCTACTGTAAAATTTGCCCTAGATCCAGATTAGTAGAACGAAGTTGTTTCTTTCGCCGTTTGACTTTCGTTGCTTCGTTCGATTTGATTCTTTTTGCCAACCGGAGTTCTTAAGTTGAACCTTCTGGTTAGATATCTTATTTGAGTTTTACCTGTGCATTAGATGAGTACTTATTGTATGCTTGTTTGTTTGTCTGCGATAGAATACCCGGAGTGCGCCGCTTGTTACTTCGAATCACTAGGTTTCCCGGATTATCAGCAAGGCAAGTAACACTTTGATCATACGTTTCCTACTACCCAGTTTTATTGCATTAGACCAATCCTCACACATTGCATGATTATGATCTAATTAAATTGTGGGATGGGAAGTAGTTGAGGTAGTACCTATTACCTGTTTATTATCAAACCTTTGGGAGTTACTTCTACGTTTGCTTATTATGCCATGCTATGCTAGTAGATGTGGATTGGGTGAGTGATATCCATGACAGATGTGAGTTTGTTAAATAATGGTTTATCTAAGCTGGCAACTTAAACACACATCTGGGTGGATTGAGGCACCTGGGTATTCCAAGACTTGCCTGTTTTCTTTTGGACCGCCACCCAGACTCAAAGGGATCATGAGACTATTCATACTAGAAACTTCCGTGTGCAGCCACAAGCTATTATGGGCTCTAGCATAGTTGACTAAGTCGTGCGAACTCTTACAGTGGTAGACTAGCAGATGTAGGGGATGTAGGTGGTACGGTCTACCCGATCGTAAGGTGCTAGCGCTTCTGAAAGACTATGTCTCGGTCATCCATCTTCTCAAACACCTTGTAGTGCGAGAAACCAAAAGGAGGCGATCGAGTCTTGTGGGGAAAAGTGCGCAAACCTCTGGAGAGTGTAATAAACTAATCATGGTTAGCCGTGTCCCCGGTTATGGACATCTTGAGTATCTAGTACCTGGATTATCATGTGAATCTCAACATGTTACTCTAAATTAATTTTCTTGGGTTTTGTTTAATGATGATGCTTAATTGGGATTGAGAATGCTGTCAACCATTCTCAATGTTTAACAACTACCATGATAGTTAAATAAAATTTATTCCTTTGAAGTAGGGAAAAATTGGCTTTATGCAAAACTGTAACCATAGAGCTTTCCACCAGCCAAATATGCATATAGTATAGCTGTTTCATTCCATTACTCTCTATGTGTTACCTTGCTAGCATATTCCATGTGCTGACCCGTTTCGGGCTGCAACGTTAATGTTGCAGACTTTTCAGATGATGATTAAGGAGTTTTTAGGTCATGGTTCTATACTCAGTGATGCCGTTGGAGTTGATGGACTCACTTATCTTCCAAGCCTTCCGCTGTTATCATTATTAGATGGTCTTAAGCCATATTTATTGTAATAAATTCTCGTTTGAGACACTTGATGTAATAAGTGTGTGATTGCTACTCTGTTATAAATCCTTCGAGTACTGTGTGGTGTCAGCATTACTGATCCAGGGATGACACCGGAGCACAGAGATTAGACTGTTTGAGGTCTGGTCGCTACATCACATATCAGTATGTTTCTTACTCCCTTGTCTCTTGCATATAATCATGCGTAATTTCTAAACCGGCCTTTCATTTTTAGCTCGTTTTTTTCGCAATGGCCAAACAATTCACTGCCTGCAACTGGGCTCGCTCTCGGGTTATCGAGACTCAGTTGAATGAGATGGTTAGCATCGGCTCTCTGCCTAAGAAAACGGAAATCAAATGGCGAGTTCCAGGAACAGAAAATCCTCCAACCCCAAGGCAGGGCGAGGTGGTGGTCTTTGTTGACTATATAGGTCGTGGCTTCAAACCGCCAGGGTCAAAGTTTTATCGAGATGTGCTTGCCAGCTTCCAACTTCATCCGCAAGATATTGGTCCCAACTCGGTTTCCAATTTATGCAACTTCCAGGTCTTCTGTGAAGTATATTTACAGGAAGAACCAACTGCAGAACTGTTTTGGGATTTCTTTCACTTAAACCGGTGCACAGAGTTTGTAAATGGCCCAAACACAGAACTTGGTGGTGTCTCGATTCAAAAGCGGAAAGAAGTTGAATTTCCTCATGCCAAACATCATAGCCATCCAAAGGAATTGAATCAAACTTGGTTTTATTGCAGAGACACTTCGCCTGAAGATGAAATCCCCTCCCCGGCTTTCGTGATCACAGACTATCCAACACTCACCCCATGTCTAGGATCGAAAGTATGTCTAGAGGGGGGGGGGTGATTAGACTACTTGACCAAATAAAAATCTAGCCTTTTCCCAATTTTAGTTCTTGGCAGATTTTAGCTATCTTAGCACAAGTCAAGCAATCTCCACACAATTCAAGCAAGCATGCGAAAGAGTATATGAGCAGCGGAAAGTAAAGCATGCAACTTGAAAGAATGTAAAGGGAAGGGTTTTGAGGATTCAAACGCAATTGGAGACACGGATGTTTTTCTCATGGTTCCGATAGGTGGTGCTATCGTACATCCACGTTGATGGAGACTTCAACCCATGGAGGGTAACGGTTGCGCGAGTCCACGGAGGGCTCCACCCACGAAGGGTCCACGAAGAAGCAACCTTGTCTATTCCATCACGGCCGTCGCCCATGAAGGACTTGCCTCACTAGCGGTAGATCTTCACGGAGTAGGCGATCTCCTTGCCCTTACAAACTCCTTGGTTCAACTCCACAATCTTGTCGGAGGCTCCCAAGTGACACCTAGCCAATCTAGGAGACACCACTCTCCAAGAAGTAACAAATGGTGTGTTGATGATGAACTCCTTGCTCTTGTGCTTCAAATGATAGTCTCCCCAACACTCAACTCTCTCTCACAGGATATGGATTTGGTGGAAAGAAGATTTGTGTGGAAAGCAACTTGGGGAAGGCTAGAGATCAAGATTCATATGGTTGGAATGGAATATCTTGACCTCAACACAAGTGTAGGTGGTTCTCTCTCAGAAAATGTGTATTGGAAGTGTAGGTATGTTCTGATGGCTCTCTCCACGAATGAAGAGTGGGTGGAGGGGTATATATAGCCTCCACACAAAATCTAACCGTTACACACAATTTGCCAAACTCGGTGGGACCAAATGGTTAAACTCGGTCGGACCGATTCAGCAAACCTAGTGACCGTTAGGATTTTCGGTGGGACTGAGATGCAACTCGGTAGGACCGATATGGTTAGGGTTAGGGCATAACGTAATCTCGGTGTGACCGATTACACAAACTCGGTGGGACCGATTTTTGTAATAAGCTAACCAGAGAGTTGGTCAGGTAAACTCGGTGGGACCGATTCGCTCATCTCGGTGAGACCGAAATGTTACAAAAGGGAAACAAAGAGTTTACATTGCAATCTTGGTGGGACCGATCGCTCATCTCGGTAAGACCAAAACATTATGAAGGGAAATAGAGAGTTTACATTGCAATCTCGGTGGGACCGATCGCTCATCTCGGTAAGACCGAAACATTACGAAGGGAAACAGAGAGATTAGAATCCCATCTCGGTGAGACCGAGATCCCTATCGGTGAGACCGATTTGCCTAGGGTTTGTGGCAGTGGCTATGACATTTGATACTCGGTGGCACCGGATAGAAAGAATTGGTGGGGCCGAGTTTGACTTTTGGTTTAGGTCATATGTGGATGTGGGAAGGTAGTTGAGGATTTTGGAGCATATCACTAAGCACTTTGAGCAAGCAAGCCATTAAGCAACACCTCATCCCTCCTTGATATTATTGGCTTTTCCTATATTCTCAATGTGATCTTGGATCAGTAAAATATAAAATGTAGAGTCTTGAGCTTCAAGCTTGAGCCAAACTTTTTGTCCTTAGAATTTTGAGGGATCCACTTTCCTCATCCATGCCATGCCATTCATTGAGCTTTTCCTGAAATATTAATCTAGGAATAATGTTAGCTCAATGAGCTATATGTTGTTAGGAATTACCAAAACCACCCAGGGATAGTTGCACTTTCAATCTCCCCCTTTTGGTAATTGATGACAACATATAGATCAAAGCTTCGACAAATGATAATAAGAGTGAAAGATATTGTCGCTTTGAAAAGTATGTGAAAAGCAAGAGCTCCCCCTAAATTTGTGCATATCTTAAGATTTGCTTTGGACTGCAAATGCACAATGGGTTAGGATCATGGGTTACTCTTCCATGTCACATACATCTTGGTGGAGCGCTCAAAATGATAAGAATTAAATACATGCACTCATCACCAAGCAAAGTGAATTATCATATAAGGATAAGTAAGATAATATCATCTAACAAGCATAAGTGTAGCTTATGATCAAACACATGATCATCAATGTCTCACAGATAATAGCATAGTATCTCAAGCAATCAAAAGACAAACAAAGTTCAACCAAGAAGACAAGAGAGAACAAAAGCAAACTCTCTCTCTCTCTCGAAGCCTATGATCTATACATTTTTCTTCCCCTTTGGCAACAAGTTACCAAAAAGTTCATAGAAAATTCATAGCACTAAAACGTCTCTCAAGCTTGGTCTTCAGGTGGTGGTGTCCGGAGAACGCCAAGGACGAATGCTTCAGTCGAACTAGATGGAGCTGATGGAGTTAGTGCTGGAGCTGGTTGCGCTGGAGCTGTAGCTGGTGCAGATGAAGTGACTCTAGTGTCTGGAATAGGCAATCCAGCAGATCTCTGAGATCGAGGCACTCTGGCAAATGCATCAGTGGTTGTCTTGCCCTTCCTCTCCTGCATATCATCTTGAAGTTGCTCCACAACAGACTGAATCTCAGTTACTTTCACATCCAAGTCATAGAATTTTTGCTCCATGATTCTTTCCAAGCTCTCCTGGTTTTGAGTCAGGGTGGCTAGTCCCTTCTCAATCCTTAGAGTGGATGCAATCAGGTAGCCAAGCTGATCTTGCTTGCTTTTCAAAAAGTACTCAGATGCCTCCTCTTGAGTTGGCATCTTGGCAGCCTTCTCTTTCTTTGCTTTCTCCTTCTTCTCTTGAGCTTGTACTGATGATGGTTCATTCTCATTCATCACAACTTGATTGTCCTTGAAGTCTGGGTACATAGGAAAGTGTTCCTTATCCAACAAGTATGTGCCTGTGCCCATCTTTGAGTTTATCAACTCCGGGATTTGTGGGGCATATCCACAACTTCTTTTCTGGTCAGCTCCAGTCCTCTTGATAGTCTCAACTATAAGGCTCATGACCTTGAACTTCTGTGGCACATCAAATATATGTAGCAAGTTAATTGCATGGCCTCTGATCATTCTGTGATCACTAGACTTGGGCAAGAGAGTGTGCCTAAGGATCCAATTGATTGTAGGTAGCCCTGATAGCAAGTGTTTTACTGACCCAAACCGACGAGTCTCAAGATCATCTTCAGGAATCTCCTTGTACATGTTTGCCATAGAGTTGTGATCCATCTTCTTCTTGGCATAGACATCCAAGTCATCTTCTTCTTCCTTAGGAGAATTGATTAGATTTGCCCATTCCTCAATAGTTGAGTGGTACCTTGTACCTTCAGACATCCATACTATCCTGCCATCTGGATAGAAGTGTGATATGGAGTAGAATTGCATTATGAGCTCCTCATTCCACTTTGTGAGCTTCTGCCCAACAAAGTCTGCAACTCCACAAGCACTGAAGCTGTCAAACACACCAGGATAGTGTTCCTCATTTTCCTTGATATACTTCCAGTCGACCCACCTCATTTCACACACTATAGGCTTCTTGTCCAACAACACTGTCTCATAGATGTCCTGCTGTTCCTTTGTGTGGAACCTGTAATCAACAACAGTCCTTCTCCTGGTAGCATATGGATCTGTCTCTCTCCATAGCCTCAACCCTGAGTCTCTCCCGATCTTCATGTTCTCAGCCACCGGATGAGCATCATTGTGGTCTGGAATCTTGGGTTTGAGCTTTCTCAAGACTTGTCCTTCATCATCTTCATCAGCAGCAACTTCAGGCACTGGGCCCTTGTTCTTCTCAGTAGCTGGTATACTCCTGGTATTCCTCTTAGGTGCACTCTTGGGCTTGGAGGTTGCTTTGGGTGCTTCTTTGGGCTTTAATGTTGCAGCCCCTGACTTTATAGCATCACCCATCAGCTTTTGTGCCTTGGGTGCTGGTGCAGCAACCTCTTCTTCCTCTTCCTCTTCAGAATCTCTCATGATTGAGGATCTCTCAAGCACTCTAGCAGTGGTCTTTTTGATCCTCTCCTTCCTCTTCTTCCCTTCTGTAGCAGCCTCTTTGGGTTCAGATCCCAAAGGGACTTGAGTAGATTCTCTGGCCTTTGACATGGGTTGTCTCCATGCTGGCCTTTTGATCTTCATCCCTGGCTTAACTACAGCTGAGCTATACTCCTTCTTGAACACTTTCTTCTTTGATGTGGCATCATCCTCAGTGGCCACATAGTCTTCATCCTCAGACTCTGAAGTTTTCTTCTTCCTTGTTCTGGTGGTAGCTTTGGGCAAGTTGCTGGGAGTGCTCATGCTACCATCATCTAAACTGCTAGAGGCACTAGTGCCCTCACTCAGGTGAACCTGCTCCTCTGACCTGTTCTGGCTGTCACTCTGATCAGACATATTGCAAACACTGACGGCAGACCCTGTGAATAGATATAGATGAGATAAAGTGGATGAGCATCACAAAATGCAGAGGTTTTTGCAAAAGAATGAGTCAAAAACTTAGTTTTAGTTTTCCACAGAAAGCATTTCGGATCAATCGATTTGTAAACTCGGTGATACCGAAGCAGCTGTTGGAACCTAAACTAGTGAACTCGGTCAGACAGAGTCACAGTTCGGTGGCACCGAGACTGCTAGGGTTTCACAAAGTCCTGAACTCGGTCACACCGATTTGCAATTCTCGGTCAGACCGAAAATTACATGTGCAATGGCCTGAGCCGAATTGGTGGTACCGAGTTCCACAACTCGGTGGGTCCGAGATGGTTTCGGCGGAAACCTAACCCTAAATTTTCAATTCAACTCTAATCTATGGAGTGTTTTGACTGGATAGAACCGTTTCAATCGTGGTAAGAATCATAATGAACACAATGTGCTAGGAATCGGACGAGGATAGCACTGTGATCGAGTCCATACCCTAGTTCGGCGATGAACTCGCTACAGCGGCAACGGCAGGAAAGAATTCCGTTGATGTCGACGGAGACCAGCAACAGGAGGCGGCTGGCGACGAGGAAGACGATCCGGAGACCCAAGAGGCAGAGCAAGCTATGCGTGGGCGAAGGGGTTTCGGAGAAATTTCCAAAACTTTGCCCGTGAGTATATATAGCCCGACCCTGTCGGTGTGACCGAGTGGAACAACTCGGTGGCACCGAGATTCATAACTGCAAGCAGTTATTGAAACTCGGTGTGACCAAAAGGTTCAAATCGGTTGCACCGAGATTGAAAACCTAGATCGACTTAGTGATCTCGGTATGACCAAAATGGAGGAATTGGTCAGACCAAGAAGCACAAAAAAGTTTTGGAAGTTTAAGTCTATGACGAATCGGGGACTCCGAGTGCTCCTCACACAGAGTGGTTCAAATATGACTTGATCAAATTTTGTGATGTAGCATGAATAGAGTTTGAGACGAGAAAAGCATAGATAGCTAGAGAGGGTTCTTAGGCATTCTTGTCCATCCACTTGGCAAAAGAAAAGAAAACCAATCAATCAAAACAACAAGTGGATGTCCTCGAATGAGTAAAATATGCAATCAACATGCTCACACAATAAAATGGCAATTGAAATATGTGGCAAAGAATGCACAACCAATTCTAGCATCTATCAAACAATTGGCGATGACTAGGTCATCTATATATGAGTATATTGACTTAGGAGTCAAATGAGAACATTTGATCATAGGTCATACACTCATACTCATCGTTTAAGCACAAGTGGGGTTACCACTTTTACATAAAGCATTGTTGTGTTCACACCATTAGAGTTGCTTTAGCTCAATTCTTAGAGTAAAGCTCCCCCTAGATGTGAGATCCCCCTAAGAGGGATGAACTAACCTTGGGTTTTGTCGATGATGACTTCATGTAGATGTTGAAGATGTGGATGCTCAATGTTGATGTAGATCATTTGGAGCTATCCATTGGAGTGAGTTGCACTTTCAATACCTACACGGGTTAGTCCCACAAGGAACAAACAAGGATATCCATAGACATAGAGTGATGCACACACAAGATGATGTCTATGAAAGCTTTTAGGTTACCTTGTCCCTTGTCTTACCAACAAGAGGGTTTGTGACTCCTTGAACTAGTGCAAGATGTGGAAGTTGATTGCACTTGTTCTTACCAAGATGATAAGAGTGAAGTATGTTGGCGGAGTCACCCTCAAGAACTCTCTAGTTCTTCTTCTTCGGGATCCACACCATCTTGATGGGAATCCTCGGTGTTGTAGTTGTACTTGATGAAGTGGAACTTGAAGTAGTCTTGGGAACCCACTTGACCAAGGCCTTAGGAGCTTCTTCAAATGCATCAATTTCCTCTTGAAGCTTGTCCTTGCCTTTTTGCTTGTGGTCTTGTGGTGGAAGATCATCTTGAGCTTGTGTCCCTTTGAGAGAAGTAGGATCATACTTCTCTTGTTGAGGAACAAACTTCATCTTAGGGTATTGATCTTCTTCCCACTCAACTCCATTGGCATTGAACTTTTGTTCAAAACCAACACCTTGATTCTTCTGGCGCCTTCCTTGCTTGCGTACAATTTCCTCGAATTGCTTACTTCCGGCAAGGCTCTTGTAAACACCTTTCTCTATAATTCCATTCAATAAGCTATTTTCTTGCTCAAGTGTAACTTGGCTAAGATAATCATTAGTGGAATCAAGAGAACTACTAGAAGCAACAATATTGGATTTAGCATGATTATTGTTACTACTAGAGGAAGAATCTTTCTTGTTCTTGTTACTAGACTTGACTTGAGGCATGTAAGTGGATAAGAGTAAACACTTGGCAATGTAAGAAGAACTTTTCTTACGAAGATCATCATTGATTGCTTTTAAGAACTCATGCTCTTGCTCAAGGTTGAGCTTTTCAAAGCGCAATTTCTCATGAGTCCTTAAAAGTGCTCGATGATCTCCTAAGATAGTTTCATGAGCTAACTTAAGAGTGTTTAGTTCTTTAGTTAGAGACTCAATCTTCTCCTTATCATTGTCATTCGTTTTATCTTGATTAGCATGATTAATTGACGTTTCATCATAGTATTCATCACTAGAGTTGTCAACAAGTAAATCATCATCACCTAACAAGTCATCTTCATCACTATTGAAATCAACATACTCGGGGTGTGATACCTTTGGGCCTTTAGCCATGAAGCATGTTCCAACTCCTTCATTTGGTGAGTCAAATATGTCATAGGAGTTGGTTGTCACAAGTGCTAGACCAGTAACACCTTCATCTTGAGTATATTTGCAGTCGAAGTGATAGCTTCTCTCGGAGTGGTTGTCGGAGTCGGAGCCGGATACCCATTCACCAACATGAGCTTGATGTCTTCGTTTTGTGTAGCTCCTTGATGACTTGTCCTTTCTTTCCGAATCCTTTCTTCTCCGTGAGGGTCTTCGTTCATAACGATCATCTCTACTCTTTCTTTCTCTAGATGGTGATTCTTCTCTTCTACTTCTTCTCTTGGGAGAATCTTCTCTTCTCTTGTAGGGGGCCGTACACTCATTGGAATAGTGTCCGGGCTTTCCACAATTGTAGCAATTTCGCTTTCGACTAGAAGATCTTTTGTCATTGTAGGACCTTGACTTGGAGCTTCTCTCTTTGCTTCTACTCTTGTAGAACTTGTTGAAGTTCTTCACCATTAAGCTCAATTCTTCATTGAAGGTTTGTTTCTCACTCGATGATGTGGGGGCTTCACATGAGGCTTTGTAAGCACCACTTGATTTGTTGTGAAGTTCCTCTTTATCCTTGAGGGACATCTCATGAGCAACAATTCTTCCGATGACTTCCGTTGGCTTGAGATCTTTGTAATTGGGCATCATTTGGATCAATGTGCACACAGTATCATATTTTCCATCCAAGGCTCTTAGGATCTTCTTGATGATGAATCTATCGGTCATCTCTTCACTCCCTAAGCCGGCAATCTCATTTGTGATAAGAGCAAGCCTAGAGTACATTTCAGCGACACCTTCACCATCCTTCATTTTGAACTGGTCAAGTTGACTTTGAAGCACATCCAATTTGGATTCCTTGACGGAGTCGGTACCTTCGTGCATATCAATCAAAGTATCCCAAATTTCCTTTGCATTCTCAAGACGGCTGATTTTGTTGAATTCTTTGGGGCACAATCCGTTGAAGAGGATATCACAAGCTTGAGCGTTGTATTGCAGCATTTTCAACTCTTCCGCGGTGGCTTCATGGTTTGGTTCTTTCCCGCCAAAGAATTCACCTTGCAAGCCAATACACACAATAGCCCAAACAGCGGGGTTATGTCCAAGAATATGCATTTTCATCTTATGCTTCCAACTAGCAAAATTAGTGCCATCAAAGTAAGGACCTCTACGGTGATAATTTCCCTCGCTAGACGCCATACTCTCCTAGGTTGTGAAACCAAGGCTATGACCACCAAAAGCTATGGAAATCAAAGCAAATGGAGACCAAAGCTCTCATACCACTTGTAGGATCGAAAGTATGTGTAGAGGGGGGGGGGTGATTAGACTACTTGACCAAATAAAAATCTAGCCTTTTACCAATTTTAGTTCTTGGCAGATTTTAGCTATCTTAGCACAAGTCAAGCAATCTCCACACAATTCAAGCAAGCATGCAAAAGAGTATATGAGCAGCGGAAAGTAAAGCATGCAACTTGCAAGAATGTAAAGGGAAGGGTTTGGACGATTCAAACGCAATTGGAGACACGGATGTTTTTGTCGTGGTTCCGATAGGTGGTGCTATCGTACATCCATGTTGATGGAGACTTCAACCCACGGAGGGTAACGGTTGCGCGAGTCCACGGAGGGCTCCACCCACGAAGGGTCCATGAAGAAGCAACCTTGTCTATTCCATCACGGCCTTCGCCCACGAAGGACTTGCCTCACTAGTGGTAGATCTTCACGAAGTAGGCGATCTCCTTGCCCTTACAAACTCCTTGGTTCAACTCCACAATCTTGTTGGAGGCTCCCAAGTGACACCTAGCCAATCTAGGAGACACCACTCTCCAAGAAGTAACAAATGGTGTGTTGATGATGAACTCCTTGCTCTTGTGCTTCAAATGATAGTCTCCCCAACACTCAACTCTCTCTCACAGGATATGGATTTGGTGGAAAGAAGATTTGAGTGGAAAGCAACTTGGGGAAGGCTAGAGATCAAGATTCATATGGTTGGAATGGAATATCTTGACCTCAACACAAGTGTAGGTGGTTCTCTCTCAGAAAATGTGTATTGGAAGTGTAGGTATGTTCTGATGGCTCTCTCCATGAATGAAGAGTGGGTGAAGGGGTATATATAGCCTCCACACAAAATCTAACTGTTACACACAATTTGCCAAACTCGGTGGGACCGAATGGTTAAACTCGGTCGGACCAATTTAGCAAACCTAGTGACCGTTAGGATTTTCGGTGGGACTGAGATGCAACTCGGTAGGACCGATATCGTTAGGGTTAGGGCATAACATAATCTCGGTGTGACCGATTACACAAACTCGGTGGGACCGATTTTGGTAATAAGCTAACCAGAGAGTTGGTCAGGTAAACTCGGTGGGACCGATTCGCTCATCTTGGTGAGACCGAAATGTTACAAAAGGGAAACAGAGAGTTTACATTGCAATCTCGGTGGGACCGATCGCTCATCTCGGTAAGACCGAAACGTTATGAAGGGAAACAGAGAGTTTACATTGCAATCTCGGTGGGACCAATCGCTCATCTCGGTAAGACCGAAACGTTACGAAGGGAAACAAAGAGATTACAATCCCTTCTCGGTGAGACCGAGATCCCTATCGGTGAGACCGATTTGCCTAGGGTTTGTGGCAGTGGCTATGACATTTGAAACTCTGTGGCGCCGGATAGAAAGAATCGGTGGGGCCGAGTTTGACTTTTGGTTTAGGTCATATGTGGATGTGGGAAGGTAGTTGAGGATTTTGGAGCATATCACTAAGCACTTTGAGCAAGCAAGCCATTAAGCAACACCTCATCCCTCCTTGATAGTATTGGCTTTTCCTATAGACTCAATGTGATCTTGGATCACTAAAATATAAAATGTAGAGTCTTGAGCTTCAAGCGTGAGCCAAACTTTTTGTCCTTAGAATTTTGAGGGATCCACTTTCCTCATCCATGCCATGCCATTCATTGAGCTTTTCCTGAAATATTAATCTTGGAATAATGTTAGCTCAGTGAGCTATATGTTGTTAGGAATTACCAAAACCACCCAGGGATAGTTGCACTTTCACCATGGCACAACGCCTGAGCTCTTCAGAAAGGGCAAAATACGCTCCTCAACTCGCCAAACTCCAGGCCTTTATGGCAAACGGTATAACATGCGTGGACTTTGTGCGCTGTTGGATATCCTGGAGTATCTTGCCGCTAAGCCGGCGCCCCGGTTTAATGTGTGAATATATCGGTGAGGTTGACGACCCTCAACGCTATTGAAACATCCAATTATCTGAGGAAGAAGTCACTGAAGGTGTAAAGAAGATTCTGAATGAATCGGAACTGATCTGTAGTCAAACCGGCCTGAGTCCATTCCATGCCAAGAACAAACCACCTGCTGTAAGCATTATACTTCCTCTTCATCTCTAATATCTTTAACTTACGCAACCTGTAACCCTTCTTCTTTACATGTAGGGTGATGACCCCTTCTGGAAAAGGAAAACCATAGAGAAAGCGGCAAAGCCGACTGGAGATAAAGCAGTCAAGCCACCCCGCCCTAAGACCAAAGCCGTAAAACGAACATTAAAATGGAAAATGGCTGACCGGATTAATATGGAGCTTGATGATGATACTGATGATCCAGAAGTTGAGGTAGAACTTGACTCACTTGGCTCTCTTTTCATGCATCTCATTAACAATGATCTTCCTCAGGAGGACGCAGAAGCTAGTCAAGCTGATGACGTAGAGGTAATTACCCTTTCCTCCGGTTCAGACTCTATGCCAACACAAAAAACTCGCCAAGCAGTCCGGAAAGTAAGCTTTTCTCATCCTCTTGCTCACTTGGATCCAACATTTATTTTGAAGACTCAGCAGCATGAAGCTCGCCAGACAACCCGGCACAGTGGCCAACAGGTCACTTCAGCCGGTTTACCTGACACTCCTGTTCGGAAGCGCCGGTCTGAGGCCTCTCCTACTTCTGACCATTCTTACCCCAAGGCAGGTTATTTCAGACAGCCTCTTAATCCGTCCGATTCAAATTATCAGGTGACACCTCCTTCATCTTCTGGTGAATCGACAGCAACTCAACTCCCCCCTTTGAAAACTGTGGCCGGGTGAGTTGTAAAAACCTTTCCTTTTAATGTGCCATAAATCCTTTGAACATGATGTTAATACTTTTTATTCTGTTTGCAGGGCCAAAGCCAGACCCAGCAAGAAAGCTCGGGTCACCAATCCGCCAGAAGACCCTGTCACCGAAGAAGAAGAACCAAGAGGTGAACCGGAACAGACTAGTGAACCAGAAGGCCCCCATCATGAAGCTGCTTTTGATGATCCACCCCTTGAAGGCCAACATACCGATGAACCAATAGATGCTGAGCCTGCCGCACCTGATACTGAACCGGCAGAGCCAATTCGGGCTAGTCCGGTGAAAGACACTGAAATTCAAACATCATCCACAAAAAATCCTAAAGGCCAAGGTGATGATGTTATTATTACTGGAATAATCCACAGCTCTCCTGGCCATCCCGTCATTTTGGCTCAGACAGTGCCAAAGAAGAGCAAGCTGCCCGAGATAAAGGTAAATGGAGCAGCGACTTATCAAGCTATGCTCATTTAACGCTGATGAGCTTCATTCTGGCTTCTTGAACCGTCTGCTCTCAAACCAAGACTATGAAGCCGGTTTGGTAAACTTGATGAAAGAGCGATATGAGGTAAATTCCTCTCCCTTTGTATATTGATTTATAGCTGAAACACTATCCCAAGTAGCCCCCAAGGGCCGTTTTATGATTGTTAATCACAAACTGGGTCTTTGTAATACTTTAAGCATCTCATCATTGATCCTTGCAATGGCAGGTCCCTAATAATAGATAAGACTCATCTTGAAAAAATTAGATAACTTTCTGCAGCATAGCCCCCAAAGGCCGGTTTAACTTGGCAAGTTAATCCGGTTTTTGATCCACACATCTATTTTAGAACAGACGCACATTAGCCCCCAAGTGTCAAGGATAATGCTTGCATTATTCTGGAGACTTGTACAAAGTGTAGTACTTGAGAGCAAATAGGCATTAGCCCCCAACTATGAAGTGCATAACTTTGTTATACGCTTTGTACTTTAGCACAGATATATGCTGTTTGTTCAACATATCTTCAACGTTGCAGGCCGAACTGAGAAACAAAGATGCCCGAAATTCTGACTTGCAAGAAAATGTGAAGTCACAACAAGCCGAGGCTGCAAAAGCCAAAGAGGACCTAACCCAGGCCCTGGCCGGAATGGAAAAACTGAAAGAATCCTTCAACCAAGAATGTGCTGAATGGGAAACCGAGAAATCCGGTTTAACCAAAAGAGCTGTAGACGCCGAGGCAGCCCTGAAGCCAGTGGTTGAAGAACTAGCCGGTTTGAAATGCCAAATCAATGCTATGACCTCTGCTATCTTTGGTAAGTGTCTGCTTATGTATGTTGCGCCAGTCGATGAATCTTATAACTGACAAATATGTTGATAAAATCTTTGGCAGGCACTCGGATCGCTCATCTTGGTACAGATATGCGGATGAAGCTCAAAGCGGCATATACATTGGTTGAACAGCTATACTCTGGGTCTCAACGGGCTATTAGCACGGTAGCTTATAACAAACCGGCTGCAACTTTGATTAAGGAAACCCTTGAGAAGCTGGGCATGTTACCAGCCCGTATTGCCGAGTTGAAGAGAGCAGCTGCCAGAGCAGGAGCTTTAACCGCCCTTATTCGAGCCAAAGCCTGGATTCTAGACCTTGAAGCGGAGGATATCATCAAAGGATACCCAGGCATTAAAGAAGACGGTTCAAACTTCAACAATGATGATCTTCGGCGGCTGACCAAACAGATGCGGCCGGCGGCCAGCAAGTTGGCTGATGATACCGATTTGTCCCATTTTCAACCGTTTTATGATGTAGAAGGGAAAAGACAGCTGGCCGAAATCCATGAAGTCAAAGAACTTGTGCCTCCGAATCGTAAGCACACCTACGCCCCTGATATTAACCCTTCCAATCTTATCCATGAGGAGGCAGTGTTTCAAGCGTTAACTAGAATCTATTGGTCGACGGCTGATTTCCAGCGTCTGGGGAGGGATGAAGAAGTGCCTACACCAACTGACCCTCAACCGTCGAACCGTCGCGATGAAGAGTCCTGATCCGGTCGCCAGTTTATATGGGTACTATGAAAAACAATGATACTGTTTGAGCCGCTTTGAAGCTTCATGTAATAGGACAGCTGAAACTCCGTTTATCTGCCATGCCATCGAGCATGTTTCGTAATACTTTATGACAATCTATGCCTCCCTTTGGGATATATTTATGCATAACCCATGATGAATTGTGTTCCTAGGTACAACATCTTAAAAGTATCTAATGGTTTACCGCTAGACGTGTCATGATATCCAAGAAGTATATAGTACCTAGATGAATAATCACGTGTTTGTATAAAAAATAATGTACGAAACATACCTCATTGGTTGACCAAACATGTATACGGCAAAGGTGTTAATACCAATCTGGAACATTGATAACTCCATCTTCATAAGGCCAGTCTATATATTAAACCGGACTGGGATAACCACTAGATTTTCTTTATAATACTGACGATTTAGTCAAATCAGACCGGGTCAATTAACACCGGTCTATAATTGATCATGTGCCCACAACTTGAAGTTCAAAAGCAAGCCGGGTCAAGGACGCCGATTTATCAAAAAATACTTATGATTTTCAACAAACAAAATTCAAACAGGAAAATATGCAAGGCTTTTTACGAGCTGCCAGGCTCCAAATCGAGGCTTTTCATGGGCTGCCAGGCCTCTGAGTTAAACCATTTAACAAAGCCTTTTAAGATGGCCCTCCAATTAACCAATCATCGTTTTAACTGTGACAAGTTCAGGGTCTGTAAAAGATTGACTTGTCAAACGTTCGATGGGTCATACCAGGGTTACCTGGACAGGAGTGGCTTACTTGATGAAGGCAGGTTAACCCGGGTTTTTAGGTGAATACACCAGGCTTCCAAGCCGTGGCTTGATAGCCAATTACGAGGGTCCTTTCAAACTCTTTGTTGCTTTGCAAAAAGAGCCCCCAAGTAACTTTGTGAGCGATGCTCAGTGTGTGCCCATGTTTGAGTCTGTACTGTGTACAACACTCTCTTTGGCTCCACAAATTTTTCCCTTTGTGGCTTAAATGCCTATCAAGAGGTGTAGCTATGGTGTGAGGACAACCAAGCCCCCTAGTGATATCCCTTCGTGGTTTAAAAACCGATCAAGAGGTGTAGCTGTAGTTCAAATATGACCAAGCCCCCTAGTGATTTTTTATATCTATGCAGCTGCTAAAGCCGGATTAAAAGACTCCGCTTTGTCAGTTAACTTGTAAAAGCACACACATGATATAAAAAGAACAGATACCCCGCTTATAACGGAGGCTCCGGTTTATTATATGATATATACACTGTCATAAATATGTACAGATGAAGAGCCTATGGCTTCAAGTATAGTAAGGCCGAAGGAGAGCTATGTTCCATGGCCGCTTGGTCTCCTCCTCCGATTGACGTGAGTCTTTATGCTCTCGAACAACAATGAGGTAGTAAGATCCATTGTGCAGATTTTTGTTGACCACAAAGGGTCCTTCCCAAGGTGGGGATAACTTGTGCATGTCAGTCTGATCCTGGATGAGTCGGAGCACCAAATCACCTTCTTGAAAAGTTCTGGTTTTAATCCAGCGGCTGTGATAACGTCGGAGATCTTGTTGATAAATCGCCGATCGTGCTGCTGCAAGATCACGCTCTGCATCCAACAGGTCCAGTGAATCTTGATGTGCTTTCTCATTATCAGCTTCAACATAAGCTGTCACATGGGGCGAATCATGACAGATGTCACTAGGAAGAACCGCCTCCGCTCCATAGACCATGAAGAAAGATGTGTAACCCGTAGATCTATTGGGTGTGGTGTTGATGCTCCATAACACAGAAGGTAGCTCCTCAACCCAACAACCCGGCGTCCGCTTTAAGGGAACCATAAGCCTTGGTTTGATACCCCGTAGAATTTCTTGATTTGCCCTTTCTGCTTGACCATTAGATTGGGGGTGAGCCACCGACGCTAGATAAAGCCGGATGTGCTCACGTTGACAGGATTCTTCCATCTCCCCTTTTTGACAGATTAGTACCATTATCTGTTATAATGCTGTGTGGAAAACCAAACCGGAATATCACCTTCTTGATGAATTGAACCGCCGTGGCTGCATCACACTTGCTGACTGGCTCTGCCTCCACCCATTTAGTGAATTTATCAACTGCTACCAACAGGTGGGTCCTTTTGTCCTTAGAACGCTTGAAGGGTCCAACCATATCAAGCCCCCAAGTTGCAAACGGCCACGTAATTGGAATCATCCGCAACTCTTGAGCCGAAATGTGCGCACGGCGGGCAAATTTTTGACATCCATCACATCTCTTGACTAAATCCTCCGCATCAGCATGTGCCGTAAACCAGTAAAAACCGTGGCGAAAAGCTTTGGCAACCAACGACTTTGAACCGGCGTCATGACCGCAATCCCCTTCATGGATTTCTCGCAAAATCTCACAACCTTCTTGAGGAGAAACACAGCGCTGAATTGCTCCTGAAACACTGTAACGATGTAACTCCTCGTTGAGTGTGGTCATGGACTTGGAACGTCGGATTATCTGTCGAGCCAACGTTTCATCATCTGGTAACTCGCCCCGGTTCATGTAATCTAGATATGGGATCGTCCAATCCGGTATGGCATGCAGAGCTGCCACCAACTGAGCCTCTGGATCAGGAATAGCCAAATCTTCTTCGGTTGGTACTTTGACTGACGGATTGTGCAACACATCAAGAAAGACATTGGGCGGGACCGGTTTATGTTGGGAACCAAGACGACTTAAATCGTCCGCCGCTTCATTCTTCTGCCAGTCTATATGGTCCACCTGATAACCTTTAAAGTGACCAACCACTGTGTCCACTTCTCGCCGATATGTAGCCATGAGTGGGTCCTTAGAATCCCAAGTGCCAGACACCTGCCGAGCCACTAGATCTGAATCGCCGAAGCACTTAACCCAGCTCAAATTCATCTCCTTAGCCATCCGAAGACCGTGGAGCAAAGCCTCATATTCAGCTGCATTGTTAGTACAAGGGAACATTAAACGGAGGACATAACGAAACTTGTCACCTCGTGGGGAAGTTAGTATGACTCCAGCCCCCGAGCCCTCCAACTGTCAAGATCCATCAAAATGAATAGTCCAATATGTATTATCTGGTTTCTCTTTAGGTGCCTGTAACTCCGTCCAATCATTGATGAAATCCACGAGTGCTTGGGATTTGATCGCTATGCGGGGTATATATTTGAGCCCATGAGGTCCAAGCTCAATAGCCCACTTGGCAATCCGGCCAGTTGCTTTTCTGTTTTGAATGATGTCGCCCAAAGGAGCTGAATTGACCACTGTGATAGGATGGCCCTGAAAATAATGTTTAAGCTTCCTGCTCGCCATAAACACCCCATATACCAGCTTCTGCCAATGCGGATACCTCTGCTTTGACTCAATGAGCACCTCGCTGATATAATAAACCGGCCGTTGAACCGGATATTCCTTGCCAAGCCCCTTGCGCTCTACCACAATGGCTACGCTAACAGCCCGGGCATTAGCAGCCACATATAAGAAATATGGCTCTTTATCGATTGGCGCTGCAAGCACGGGCGGTTCAGCGAGCTGCCTCTTCAGATCCTCGAACGCCTTATCAACTGTCTCGCTCCAGACAAAGTTATCTGTTTTCTTGAGCATCTGATATAAAGGGATGGCCTTCTCTCCAAGGCGACTGATAAACCGGCTCAAGGCTGTAATCCGGCCGACCAGACGTTGAACATCGTTAATACACGCCAGTTTAGCCAAGGATGTAATTGCCGCAATCTTTTTCGGATTAGCCTCAATGCCTCTGTTTGATACCAGAAAGCCTAAGAGCTTGCCTGCCGGGACACCGAAGACACACTTCTCCGGATTGAGCATCATCTTGTAAACACGGAGATTGTCAAAGGTTTCTCGTAGATCATCTATCAATGTCTCCTCCTTTCTGGACTTGACCACAATATCATCCACATATGCATGAACATTGCGCCCAATTTGTTTATGAAGGCAATTCTGAACACATCGCTGGTAAGTTGCCTGGGCACTCTTGAGTCCAAATGACATGGAAACATAGCAGAAGGCTCTAAAGGGAGTTATGAAAGCTGTCTTCTCCTGGTCCTTAACCGCCATTTTGATCTGATGATAACCAGAGTAGGCATCCAGAAAACACAAACGGTCACAACCCACCGTAGCATCAATTATCTGATCAATGCGAGGGAGAGTAAAGGGGTCTGCAGGGCAAGCCTTGTTTAAATCTGTGTAGTCCACACACATGCACCAAGTGCCGTTTTTCTTAAGAACCAGCACCGGATTGGCTAACCACTCTGGATGAAAAACTTCGACAATAAACCGAGCAGCCAACAGACAGGCTACCTCTTCACCTATAGCCTTACGTCTCTCCTCATTGAAACAGCGGAGGAACTGCCGGACCGGTTTGAACTTAGGATCAATGTTGAGTGTGTGCTCAGCGAGTTCCCTCGGTACACCTGGCATGTCAGAAGGTTTCCATGCAAAGATGTCCGGATTCTCACAGATGAACTCGATGAGCGCGCTTTCCTATTTGGGATCCAGGTTAGCGCTAATGCTAAACTGTTTGGATGAATCGCCAGGAACAAAGTCAACCATCTTAGTGTCTGTGGCTGATTTGAACTTCAACGCCAGATCATGCTCTGTAGTTGGCTTTTTCAAGGAGGTCATGTCTGCTGGATCAACCTGCTCCTTATAGAATTTCAACTCTTCCATGGCACAAACCGACTCGGCATAAGCCGCATCACCTTCCTCACACTCCAAAGCAATCTTTCAACTTCCATGTACCGTGATGGTCCCTTTATGACCTGGCATTTTAAGCTATAGATAAACATAACATGGCCTTGCCATAAACTTAGCATAAGCCAGCCGCCCAAACAAAGCATGGTACGGACTTTTGATATTTACCACCTCAAATGTCAATGTTTCTGACCTTGAATCATAGTCATCTCCAAAAGCTACCTCCAAAGCTATCTTGCCAACAGGATATGCAGACTTACCAGGTACCACCCCATGAAAGACCGTATTTGACTGTTTAAGATCCTTATCTGTCAACCCCATACAGCGGAATGTAGCATAATGCAAAATATTGATACTACTTCCCTCATCCATGTGCACTTTAGTAAACTTGTATCCCCCAACTTGAGGGGCTACCACCAGGGCCAAGTGACCCAGATTATCAACCCGGGGTGGGTGATCATCTCTACTCCATAAAATAGGTTGCTCAGACCAGCGTAAATACTGAGGTACTGCCGGCTCAACAGAGTTTACTGTCCTTTTGTGAAGCTTCTGATCACGTTTGCACAAACTAGTAGTGAAGACATGATATTGCCCGCTGTTCAGCTGTTTGGGATTGCTCTGATAACCCGACTGCTGCTGCTGCTGACTCCCCTGATGGTTGTAACCTACCAGGTTGCCTTGGTGCCCTTGATTGACGTGTTCGGTTTGGTTGCCCGGAAACCCTGAACCGGAACCACCACCTCCGTAACCCGGCCTGTGGAAGCCTCCTCCTGAACTGCCGGGCGGGCCGTTGTCATATTGGGACATATTGGAATTCTTGAAATGCCGCATGATATAACAGTCCTTCGAAAGATGTGATGCTGGCTTCTCCTTCGATCCATGCTTTGGACAAGGCTGATTTAACAAGCGCTCCAAATTGTTGCCTGAACCTCCACCCCTCTAGGGCTGCTTGCCCTTATGGCGCTGGCCATTCTCTTGCGCGTTGGTATTTGCAACAAAGTCCAAGCTACTGTCGGCCTTGCGCTTACCACCGTTTCCATGGCCTGCCGTATTATGTTGTTGACCTTTGGCATTGCTGTTCTTCTTACCTTTCTCCGGTTTGTCCTCTTCTAAATCCGGATCCTTGGTATTATCTGAATCGGCGTATTTAACCAAAGCGGCCATGAGTGTTGACATGTCATTGCAGTGACGTTTGAGCCTTCCCAACTTCTATTTTAACGGTTTGAAACGACAATTGCCCTCTAATGTTAACACTGCAGTGTCTACATTGATACGATCTGATGAATGCAAAATCGCTGAGACCCGTTTGACCCAATGGGTCATGGACTCCCCTTCCTCTTGGACACAAGCGACCAGATCTATGATTGACATCGGCTGCTTACACGTATCCTTGAAGTTCTGGATAAACCGGTGCTTCAATTCGGCCCATGATCCAACAGAGTTGGTTGGCAAGCTCTTCAACCAAGTGCGAGCTGTTCCATCCAACATCATGGTGAAATATTTAGCACACACCGCCTCATCCACATCTAACATCTCCATTGCCATCTCATAGCTCTCCACCCATGCCTCTGGTTGCAAATCGACGGTGTAATTTGGTACCTTACGAGGTCCCTTGAAATCCTTGGGCAGTCTCACATTACGCAAAGCGGGGGTTAAATACGGCACCCCTAAGGAACTGAACATCACTCCTAGCTCCACGGAGGCCGTGGGGTGAACCGGAGTATGCTGTCGTGCTCCGTGTCGAGCTGCCAACTCGGCCTCCCGACGTGCGCGGCCATGGTCCACAACATCTTGCGCATTAGCACCTCCCCCGGCCGGGTTGTTCCCTTGTGGTGAATTTCGGCGACGTGCACTACTGGACACGGCCGGTTCGTCCTCCATGTGTCTGCTATAACTCCGGCTTGGTCGGGGAGTGGAATGAATCCTCTCACGACTGTGTGAATACGCCTGCTGTTGATTTAGTGCTGTTTGAAGGAGATCCCTGGCCCGACGTGCTTCCACTGCAACTGGTGACTCGCCGTCGGTTGGGAGGGCCGCCAGGCATGAAGCGGCGGCCACAATGTTGTCCAACGGGTTGGAATAATGCCCGGGCGGCGTTGATAGATACTATGGCACAACGTTGTTCTGGCGAGGCTGGTCCGTCGTGCGTGGTTGAACCGGCACTCCTGTTCCCGGCGCCCCCGCTCAGTTTAGTGTGGGTTGGCTACTAGCTGCTGCTCCTGGTGTGTTGAAGAGATTTTGCGGCTCATAAACTGACGGGAGACGTGATCGATACCTTCTTCTCATGACTTCCTCTGAAGCATTCTGATCCAGTCTAATCCGGTAGGCCTGTGCTTCCAATTCAGCCCGCTCTGTAGCCATCCTAGCATTCTCTATTTCTAGGTCCGCTTTAGCCTGGGCTATCTGATCTTTCACCTTTGCAATCTCCGCATTGTGCTGATCCCTGGCTGCTGCATCCACCTCCGCGGCCATCAACATTGCCAAAGCGTCGAACAAATTAGACATGACTTGGGCCAGAGGCAGTGCCGAGCTTCCTGCCCCTGCTGGTGTAGCCGTTGTTGAACTGGATAGCATTGCTGCGGCGATGGATGAATGAGGCGCCGATTGTGTGCCGGCCATGAAGATGGCGACCTGGTTTGGTAGATCGGGGGAATCCGGAATACTGTTGCCCTGGGATCCTCCCTCAACCCGGTCGTCCTGCAACTGGTAAAGTGATTCGGTCTCTCCAGAAGACTCGTCATCAAAACAGACCATGGTCTCTCCATCGGACACTGGTCCATCCTCGTACCTCGATCCATGGATGACACCCATGAAAACATGCCTTGCCTCGGGCTGAACCGGCGAAGAACTTGCACGCCGAGCCGTTTCGATGATGTCGGTGTAGATGTCCGGCTCGGGGGCCGGTTCACCGATCTTGCCGATGAAGACGTGAATCCCACCAAAGGGGACCCGGTACCCGTACTCGATTGAATTGGCCTTGGGACCCCATCCCACGTTGTCGATGTAGAGCTTGCCGCGACGACTCTTCGTCATCCGGCCCACAACGTATCCCTTAAGTCCATCGAAGCTGCCCTTCAAGAACTCAAAACCATCGTGCAATAGCCCCACGTTGGGTGCCAACTGTCGTGGGTTTGTCAAGGTAGATGTCCTTGTGAAAGGACTTAGTCGTGGAGCCATCGCTACGGGTTAGCTTTAAGGGGTTAAACCGGACAAAGGGACACGGGGAATTTTATACTAGTTCGGCCCCTTCGAGGAAGGTAAAAGCCTACGTCTAGTTGTGATTGGTATTGCTAGGGTTTCGAAGGCCAGGGAGCGAATCCGCTTTGTCTGGCTCTCGAGTTGTTGTCTGTAGTCCTGAACTGCTGCCGGGTCGTCCCCTTAGATACATGGGCGGCACCCGTCGGTTTATAGAGTCTGGAGACCGGCTCATAAACGTGTCCGGTTCGGTCTCCAGTCTTTCTATCTTACAATACAAGTTTCATACAAATACTGGTTCACGGCTACGGGCCTTAAACCGGTTCTGGTCCCTAGACCTTTCCTCTTCTGTCTACATGGGCTTCAAGCATAATCAACTACGGATGAAGTTAACCCGGCCTTTCCTGGCCGGTTTACGCCCAGTAGTAATATCCCCAACAGCGTCCTAGGATTTCAATGGCGAAAAGGAGGTGATGAGACGGAGGACTATGACTTAGGGACGTGCTAGTCCAAAATGTAGGGTGTGTTACAAAAGTACCCCACCGATTTGAACTAGCGGCCCTTTCTGCTTAGAGTTAGAAGGGGGATTTCGCGTGTTGAGATTTGACAGCTGGAGGGAGTTTTCACACGCATTGTAGTTCTGGGATAGCAAGGTGTTGGTCGTGAAGGCGCGAGTTTTGGGAGCACGATACTGAATTTTCGGGATAACAAGGCACATGTTGAAATTTAGGGATAAGACTTATGTGTAATAATGTACGTACCAGATCAATTTGCACTTCCCTCAACAAAAAAACACAAAAACATAAAACTATTCACACCACACAAAGACACTAGTAGAAAAAGGACCTAATGTGAGACACATTAGTCCCGGTACGATTTTGGCCTGGTACTAATGGTACCATTAGTCACGGTTCGAACGGCTATGCATTAATGCCTCTTCGTGTTGAACCTTTAGTACCGGTCTGTGCCACGAACTGGTACTAAAGGGGTGGTGGCAGGCTGGCATCAGGCCGGGGCCCCACGAGCCCCTTTAGTCCCGGTTCGTGGCATAAACTGGTACTAAAGGGCAAACCTTTAGTACCGGTTCGTGCCATGAACCGGTACTAAAGGGGTCTGACCAATAGTGCCGGTTGGAGGCACAAACCGGGACTATAGGGCAATTTTCAAACTCTAACCCCCTGGTGTATCGCCATTTCAGTTTTGAAAAATGCAAAAGAAAATGATAAAAAATTCAAAAAATAAAATTCTTCGAGAAGTAGTTATATTACTACATCTACTAATTAGGAAGATAAAAAAAACTTAAATTTGGACATGTTTTGCAAAAAGTGTAGGGAAAATGTAAAACGGCTATAACTTTTGCATACGATGTCAGAAAAAACATATAATATATCAAAATGTTCAGCACGAAAATCCGCATCCGATTTTGGCAGCCTATGACTTGTTTGCAAATTTTTAGAATCCTCAAATTCTAAAAGGAAAAAAAAGATATGCTCAAATTTCAGTTTTTTTGAATTTTGCTCAAACTATGGTCAAACTACTTATTCAAGAAATATTAGTGTTACTAAATAATTATTCAAGAATATTAGTGTTACTAAATAATTATTTCAGTTTTTTGAATTTTGGTCAAATATGGTCAAACTTTGGTCAAATTGTGGTCAAACTACTTATTCAAGAAATATTAGTGTTAGTAAATAATAATTGTTTTTAGAATAATAGTTTCAAACTCAAACGGTGAAACGTGTGACCTAATGCTCAAGCTAAACTCCTGAGGGTTAATAGGATTGACAACTTACATTTGTTAGGAAAACAACAAGTGCAGACTTGGAAAGTAAGGGGAATATAACTCTGAAGTTAAGCGTGCTCAGGCTAGGGTAGTGAGAGGATGGGTGACCGGCCGGGAAGTTAGACGATTTGGAATGAGTGATCCACACTTGAGCAGTTAAGAGGTGTGATTAGAGACTAAATCATCAAATAATTCAGAAAATTGAAACTAAAAAAATCAATTTTTTTCCAAAATTTTCAAAAAAAGATATTCAAAAACAAACCTTTAGTACCAGTTGGTGTTATCAACCGGTACTAAAGGTCCCCCATACCACTGCACGAGCTCACGCCATGTGCTGGGCCTTTAGTGGCGGTTCGTGCCGAACTGGTACTAAAGGGGGGGCTTTTAGTCTCCACCCTTTAGTGCCGGTTGCAGAATCGGCACTAAAGGACCTTACAAATCGGTAATAAAGATCCGTTTTCTACTAGTGAGAGAGAGAGTCTTGTCCTATTTTACTATAGAAATGCTATTCAAAGCTATAAGTCCATGTTATGTCCAATTAATTTTTTTCGCTGGCTATATAATGCATGTAACCTACTCTCATATGAACATTTCAGTGCATTCCAAATGTCTATACTACTGCTGCAATTCGAACTAAATTTGAATTCGTTTCTCTATTTGAATAAGAATCTACAATCATGATTGTTGCCAACCATCATTTGTATATTATCTTAACAACACACCACATGATTACTATAAAGATATATATGAACTATGTGTACTATATGAACTCAAATTCAAAATTTTGAATACACTTGATGTTGATTCCAAATGTTAGTATATTTGATATACTAACTAGATCTTTATAATCTAAACCATGTTTTATACGTACACTGTGTTTATCACACAAAGTATAGTCCCCGCCCCCTACATTATGACAAGTATTTAGCCCTGAGCTGCAAAAGCCACACATTATCACAAATTCAAATAAATATTCTATATATTATATGTAGTATAACATGTTCATAACCACACCATGCGTATCACCATTATATATATTCATGCATGCGTCGGTTTAAAACACTATGATCTCTTCTTCAAATATCCGAATCCACTTTTATAATGAATTATGTCTTTGTTCGTCATTTACAGCCACACAATTCTCTTCGTTTTGTAGCTAGCGCTAACTTTCTCTCGTGCATGCACACACCCTCCCCCCTCACCCTCCCTAAGTGTCCCCTCCATCGCGCACATTCGTTATTTCTCTTTAGGTCGTTCACCCATGCATGGTGTGTGTAGGCCCCCCGGCTCCTTCTTTCCGGCACACATCGGTTAATATACCTCTCTAGCCAAGTGTTCCTACCACAAACACACACTTTCCCTCTTCTCTTCTCACCGTCCATGCCCCCTATGTCCAATATGGTTCCACACACATGCACACTCCCACCCCTCTTTTCATCGATCTCATACCCGCACACTCCTCCCTCGATATAGTAGGCCTCTCGCACCACCTCCTAGCCGCATCCCTCTCTCTCTATCCGTCTCTCTGGACCTTATTTGCTTCTAACACATGCATGCATGTATACCTACCGGTCTCCCTACATATAGCTAGGTCGACTATAAGTCTTTTTTCCCACGCACCAATCGACATACCTCACTAGTTATGTCTCTCCCTTTCTTCGACACACGATGATTGATCTTCCTATGTAGTTACGTCTGCTTACCATAACCATATCGTCCCCCTCATCATCCTTGCATGTCTCCCGACCCGTCTCTCACACGCATGTGCACAAAAGGTAGACATCCCCTCTCTTATTGATATTGTAGTTGTAACCTTTGTTTGTCTAGCAGGCCTCTCCCACCATTTGTGAGAAGCAACTCCACCACCAACCCTCCGACACTCTAGCTTTGTCTCTCTCCCATCCTTATTCCTTTGCTACACATATGCATGTATGCCGATCGATCTCTCTCAATACATAGTTAGGTCTCTCTCCTTATCCACACATATACTAGTCGATCTACTTCTCTATAGTTAGGTCTCTGCCCCCCACACACAAAACCCATAGTCGAACGTTGTAGGCAGGTATTCATGCCACAAAGACAAACTACACCTCCCCCTCTCACATTCCAGTAGGCCAGCTGAGGGAGTCCTGGATTATGGGGTCCTCGGGTGTCCGAGCTGTGTAGCTTGGGCCGGATTGATGGGCCATGAAGATACAAGACAGAAGACCTTCCCCCGTGTCTGGGTGGAACTCTCCTTTGCATGGATGGCAAGCCTAGCGCCCGGATGAATAATTTCCTTTCTCTGTAAACCGACTCTGTACAACCCTAGGCCCCTCCGGTGTCTATATAAACCGGAGGATTTAGTCCGTAGAGGCTATCAAAATTCATACAGGCTCGACATCTAGGGTTTAGTCATTACGATCTCAAGGTAGATCAACTCTTGTAACACCTATACTCGTCAAATACAATCAAGCAGGATGTAGGGTTTCACCTCCATTAATAGGCCCGAACCTGGGTAAACATCGTGTCTCCCTTGTCTCCTGTTACCTTTGATCCTCAGACGCACAGTTTGGGACCCCCTACCCTAGATCAGCCGGTTTTGACACCGACATTGGTGCTTTCATTGAGAGTTCCACTGTGCCGTCGACGGTGGGATCGATGGCTCGCCTTGTCATTAATGACAACATCACCTCTGGAGAGACCCTAGCTCTGGGATAGCTCCTCCAGCTCGGCGGTTTCACCATGGGCGCCCGTGCGGCCTTTAAGCCAAGGGCAGCCCTCGAAATCGCTAAACATCCTCTTCATGTCGGCCTCGAACACCCCGAAAAGATGGATCCAACAGATGTTTCATCTTTAGATGAACTACTTGATCACATCGCCGCCCTAGGAGTAGCAACAGACTATGATCGGATTGGGCTTAAAACCGATCAGAGGGAAATCAGGTCCCCGCCGATCACCCATATGGTAGCGGTCGTGGAGGAACAAGCCAATGATACTTCTCCCCCTAAGTTGAGAACAAGCTATGTTCGGATTTCCAAGTCGCACGAGAAGGATACCCATCTTCTGGAAGAGACCTCATGTCCTCCGAACATAGAACCGGGCGTTGGGCCCGAAGACTGCCAGGACGCTCCGGACCCTGGACCGATGACTTCGCAAATTCTTCAAACTCCGGATGCAATAATGGGTCAGGATTCGGATTTTAGCCTGCCCACCCACCATACAATATTCCCCAAAAAACTCAGGTCCTCCAGATGTATGCGACCTAATGTACGTGCGACAGCAACCCGAGGAAATAGTCCACCACTTTTGGGTCAGGTTCCTCGTCAAAAACAAGATCAAGGACTGTCGTGATGATGACGCGGTTTCGATATTTCGCTGCAATTGCACAGACGAGGGAATCCTTAACGCCCTCAACTGCCGCCGCATACCGCAGTATTCAGATCTGGCACACATCATATAGAAGTACAGTGCAATGGAAAGCACTTGGAGGGCACAAATAGCTCGGTGGGAACCCTCGGCCTTCAAACAGCCCACCGGACGGACAAAAAGGATGCACCCTTACGGGGCACCTGATCATCATCCCATGGACAAAAAAGTGAAGCCCTTTACGGGACACAGAACTGTCCTAGATGAACTGCTCGATAAACCTTGTTAGATACACACAATGCCGAATACTGAACCAACACATAACCTTTAGGCATGTTGGGTACTCCGGCAGGTGGCTAAAAGCGGTGATGCCATCCTCACCAGCATTCCTCCAGAGAGGCACTCTTCGGAAAATGCTGATCTCAACATTTTTACGGTCTTTGAGACCTTTTCTTCCAACAACCGGCGCAAGAGGGCACTGCATGACCTTACCGTAATCAACCAGGTAGCCGCAGTAAATCCTTGGAATGACACGACAATAACCTTCACCGCGGATGACGAGCCAAGGGCCAGATCAGTCAGAGCACCAGCCGCTTTGGTCTTAAACCCAATAGTAGATGGCTTTTGGCTCACAAAAGTACTCATGGATGGTGGCAGCGAATTAAACCTCATGTACGAAGATACACTCCAAAAAATGCAGATGGACAAAAGTCGTATTGAGCAAAGAGGCACCACTTTCCGAGGCATCATCCTTAGTCGAGAGGCAATAAGCTCGTGGAGGATCAAACTCGACGTCGTATTCGGCACACCGAAAAACTATAGGTCCGAAGAATTGCTCTTCCATCTAGCACCTTTCCATAGCGGATATCACGCCCTATTGGGGCGAGAAGCATTCATCCGCTTTCAAGCTATACCCCATTACAGGTACATGAAGCTCAAAATGCTAGGGCCTAACAGAGTTATTACTATCTCCAGTGATCCGGATATAGCACTCTGCGCCGAAAACAAAACTGCATCCCTAGCCCTCGAGGCACTATCCGAGGCCCTCGCGGCCGAGGAACTGACTACTCTGCGCTCTACAGTGGACAAGGACGATGTAATCCTGGACAAAAGGCCCAAATCCACTTCCTTTAAACCGGCAGACGAAATAGTCAAATTTCAAGTACACCCAATGGGTCCTAATAAAACTGCAACCATTGGAGCACAACTGGATCCAACAATCAACGTCGCCTTAAGAGCGTTTTTGTGTGAAAATTGGGACATCTTTGCCTGGCATCCTTCGGATATGCCAGGAATCCCATGCAGACTGGCCGAACACAGCCTCAATATAATAAAAGGCTTTAAACCAGTCAAGCAAATGCTGCAGTGATTTTCCGAACCCAAGCGACAAGCCATGGGGGAAGAGCTAGCCAAACTACTTGAAGCCGAATTCATTAGAGAGATTAAACATCCGGACTGGCTAGCAAACCTGGTCATGGTGCCAAACAAGGATAAATCCTGGCGCCTTTGTGTCGATTTTGAAGACCTGAACAAGGCTTGCCCTAAGGACCCCTTCCCATTGCCCCACATTGACCAAATCATTGATGCAACTGCAGGACACAATTCACTGTGCTTCCTTGACACATACTCCGGATACCATCAAATTAAGATGAGGGAATCCGATCAAGACGCAACGACATTCATCACCCCGTATGGGCCTTTCTGCTTCAACACTATGCCTTTCGGACTCAAAAACGCCGGCGCCACCTACCAACGCATGATTCAAACATGCTTGGAAAAACAAATTGGCAAGACAGTGGAGGCATATGTAGATGATGTAGTCATCAAAACTAAACATGTCAAATCATTGGTGGACGACTTATGCCTCACATTCCACAACCTCCGAACATATGACATACGGCTCAATCCGAAAAAGTGCGTTTCCGGCGTCATGGCCGAAAAACTGCTCGGGTTCATTATCTACAATAGAGGAATCGAAGAAAATCCTGCTAAAATCCGAGCCTTGTCGCAATTGGCAACACCAACAGACCTAAAGCAGGTCCAAAAACTAGTTGGGTGCATGGCGGCCTTGAGCCGCTTTATCTCCAGATTGGGAGAAAAGGCACTACCACTTTATTGCGTGCTCCGACGTACCGATCACTTCGAGTGGACGGATGCGGCGACGACCGGGTTGGAAGAAATAAAAACTTTGTTAGCAAACAACCCAATCCTTGCCGCACCAAACGTCGGCGAACCTATGCTTCTGTACATATCAGCAACTCACCAAGTAGTGAGAGCTATGCTCATTGTAAAACGAGAGGAAGAGGGACACAAATTCCCACTCCAAAAACTAGTATATTACGTATCGGCGGTCCTTACACCATGCAAATCCCGATACCCGCATTATCAAAAGATAGCATAAGCGGTCTTCATGGCATCTCGAAAGCTGCAGCACTACTTTCAAGAGTGTTCGATCACGATGGCCTTTGAAGTGCCACTCACTGACATCATAAACAATCGAGATGCCACCAAACGCATTGCTAAGTGGGCTATCGAGATCGTACCATTTGAAATAACATACAAGCCACACCGAGCTATTAAATCTCAGGTGTTGGCCGACTTTGTCGCCGAATGGACAGAAGCCGAACTCCCTAAAGAGTACATCACATACTCCAACTGGGTGATGTACTTCGACGACTCCAAAATGTTAGCCGGATTGGGGGTTGCGTCATCCTGATATCCCCTACAGGGGGCACAATTCGTTATGTGCTACAAATCAATTATACATATTCCAATAATGCTAATGAATATGAAGCGCTCCTGCATGGATTCTGAATGGCCATTTCTATGGGCATACAACGCCTTGAGGTGCGTGGGGATTCAAACCTCATGATATCTCAAATAAATGGAGAATTCGACGCAAAAGATCCAAAGATGGCGGCCTACCGCAATGCTGTACTTAGAATATCAGCTTGATTTGAGGGGCTCGAGTTTCATCTTGTGGCTTGAGACAGCAATAAAGAAGCAGACATCATTGCTCATATGGGCGCTAAACGCGACCCCGTCCCGCCTAACACCTTTCTGGAGAGGCTTTTCAAGCCATCTGTGGCATGGCAGGACGAGAGCGGAAATAACATTCCGGCGTTGATCACATCCCGGACGCCGAACACGATTCAGATATCATCGGAGGCTCGGGCACTGAGCCAACACCTTCCGCTCATGTAATCATGGCGGTTATTGCTCCATGGACCGAACCCTTCTTGGCCTATCTTAATAGGCAAGAGCTCCCCGGCGATCAGAACGAGGCCCGTCGCATCGTCCGATGTTCTAAGGCCTACAAAGTTCATGAAGAAGAACTCTACAAGAAAAGCACTACTGGATTGCAAGATGTATATCCAAAGAGGAGGGGCAACTGCTCTTGGCCTAAATACATGCTGGCCTCGGCGTCCATCACGCCGCAGCTCGGGCCCTTGTAAGCAAAGCCTTCAATACAGGTTTCT
The DNA here is from genome assembly GCA_034509565.1 of Triticum monococcum. Classification (NCBI taxonomy): domain Eukaryota; kingdom Viridiplantae; phylum Streptophyta; class Magnoliopsida; order Poales; family Poaceae; genus Triticum; species Triticum monococcum. The sequence continues at coordinate 447,411,143 of CM067845.1, forward strand.
TCTGGCCCACGACCTGAGTAGATGCATAGGCCCTTGTACATCACTGCGTAGGATGCCAGCTCTTCGCCAATCAAAGCCATATGCCTCCTACTTCCCTAAGAACTATTCCCATTACCTGGCCTTTTGCGGTATGGGGGCTAGACATGGCCGGACCCCTTCAAAGGGAAATCCATAAGAAAAAAATATCTACTGGTCATGGTGGATAGAAGCCAAACCAGTAAAAACAGCTGAAGCCGGACCAGTGATAAACTTTATATCCGGTGTCATACACCTTTATGGTGTCCCGCACAACATTATTACTGACAACGTGTCTAACTTCACTGCCGATGAGGGAAAAAGTTGGTGTGCTAACCTGGGCATCAAGCTCGATTACACCTCCGTCTATCACCCTCAAACAAACGGTCAAGTCGAGCGGGCCAATGGCCTGATAATGAGCAACATTAAACCCAGACTAGTACGATCCCTAAAGGAGTCAAACAAATACTGGGTGGAGGAACTCGATTCCGTACTCTGGGGGCTGCGGACCACGCCCAACCGCACGACCGGATACACACCATTCTTTATGGTGTATGGCGCAGAAGCTGTCTTGCCCTGCGACATTATTCATGATTCACCTCGAGTGCGCATGTATGAAGAAAGAGAGGCCGAGCTCGATCGCAGGACGACTTAGATGGCCTGGAGGAGGAGTGCGATATCGCAAAAGCCCGTTCCGCATTCTATCAACAACAAGCTCGAAGATACCAAAGCAGAGAAGTGCAGGTAAAGACTTACAATGTCGGTGAGCTCGTTTTACACCTCCCAGAGAAGAAAAAGGACAAAATCAAACCAAAATGGGAAGGTCCCTTCATTATAGATGAAGTTCTGACGGGAGGAGCCTACCGCCTTCGCAATGCATCGGATAATCGCTTAGAACTGAACACTTGGAATGCTGCTCGTCTCCGAAGATTCTACGCATAAGTACGACCATGGTTCTTATTCGTTCTTTTGTCTCCTTTTAATTTTTTATTTTTTCCTTTTTATACGTTTCCCATGGTGTGTTCGGATCGGTCGAACACTTGAGGGGTACACATCCTCAAATGTATACACCTCGCCACTGATGTCTACTACACGACCTTCTTCTTGTAGACGTTGTTGGGCCTCCAAGTGCATAGGTTTGTAGGACGGTAGAAAATTTCCCTCAAGTGGATGACCTAAGGTTTATCAATCTGTGGGAGGCGTAGGATGAAGATGGTCTCTCTCAAGCAACCCTGCAACCAAATAACAAAGAGTCTCTTGTGTCCCCAACACACCCAATACAATGGTAAATTGTATAGGTGCACTAGTTCGGCGAAGAGATGGTGATACAAGTGCAATATGGACAATATATAATGGTTTTTGTAATCTTAAAATATAAAAACAGCAAGGTAACTAATGATAAAAGTGAGCACAAATGGTATTGCAATGTGTTGAAACAAGGCCCAGGGTTCATACTTTCACTAGTGCAAGTTCTCTCAACAATAATAACATAATTGGATCATATAGCTATCCCTCAACATGCAACAAAGAGTCACTCCAAAGTAACTAATATCGGAGAACAAACGAAGAGATTATGGTAGGGTACGAAACCACCTCAAAGTTATCCTTTCTGATCGATCTATTCAAGAGTCCCTAGTGAAATGACACGAAGCTATTCTTTTCGTTCAATCTATCATAGAGTTCGTACTAGAATAACACCTTAAGACACAAATCAACCAAAACCCTAATGTCACCTAGGTACTCCAATGTCACCTCAAGTATCCGTGGGTATGATTATACGATATGCATCACACAATCTCAGATTCATCTATTCAACCAACACAAAGAACTTCAAAGAGTGCGCCAAAGTTTCTACAGGAGAGTCAAGACGAAAACGTGTGCCAACCCCTATGCATAAGTTCACGAGGGAACTCGCAAGTTGATCACCAAAACATACATCAAGTGGATCACGTGATATCCCATTGTCACGAAAGATAAGCACATGCAAGACATACATCAAGTGTTCTCAAATCCTTAAAGACTCAATCCGATAAGACAACTTCAAAGGGAAAACTCAATTCACCACAAGAGAGTAGAGGGGGAGAAAGATCATAAGATCCAACTATAATAGCAAATCTCGCAATATATCAAGATCGTACCACCTCAAGAACACGAGAGAGAGAGAGAGAGATCAAACACATAGCTACTGGTACATACCCTCAGCCCCGAGGGAGAACTACTCCCTCCTTGTCATGGAGAGCGCCGGGATTATGAAGATGGCCATCGGAGAGGGATTCCCCCTCTGGCAGGGTGCCAAAACGGGTCTAGATTGGTTTTTGGTGGCTACGGAGGCTTCTGGCAGTGGAACTCCCGATCTATTCTGCTCTCGGATGTTTGGGGGTATATAGATATATATAGGAGGAAGAAGTACATCGGTGGAGCAATGAGGGGCCCAGGAGGGTGGGGGGCGCGCCTAGGGGGGGTGGGCGCGCCCCCTGCCTCGTGGATGCCTCGTTGCTTGCCTGACGTATACTCCAAGTCTTCTGGATTGATTCCGTTCAAAAAATAACTTTCCCGAAGGTTTCATTCCATTTGGACTCCGTTTGATATTCCTTTTCTTTGAAACACTGAAATAGGCAAGAAAACAACAATTTGGGCCGGGCCTCATATTAATAGGTTAGTCCCAAAAATAATATAAAAGTGTAAAAATAAGCCCAATAACATCCAAAATAGATAATATAATAGCATGGAATAGTCAAAAATTATAGATATGTTGGAGACATATCAAGCATCCCCAAGCTTAATTCCTGCTCGTCCTCGAGTAGGTAAATGATAAAAACTGAATTTTTGATGTGGAATGCTTTCTAGAATATTTATCTAAGTAATTCTCTTTAGTGTGGCATGAATGTTCAGATCCATAAGATTCAAGACAAAAGTTTAATATTGACATAAAAATAGTAATACTTCAAGCATACTAATAAAGCAATCATGTCTTCTCAAAATAACATGGCCAAAGCAAGCTATCCATACAAAATCATATAGTCTGGCTATGCTCCATCTTCACCACACAAAGTATTTAAATCATGCACAACCCCGATGACAAATGAAGCAATTGTTTCATACTTTTGATGTTCTCAAATTTTTTCAATCTTCCTACAATACATGAGCGTGAGCCATGGACATAACACTATAGGTGGAATAGAATGGTGGTTGTGGAGAAGACAAAAAGGAGAAGATAGTCTCACATCAACTAGGCATATCAACGGGCTATGGAGATGCCCATCAATAGATATCAATGTGAGTGAGTAGGGATTGCCATGCAACGGATGCACTAGAGCTATAAGTGTATGAAAGATCAAAAGAAACTAAGTGGGTGTGCATCCAACTCGCTTGCTCACGAAAACCTAGGGCATTTTGAGGAAGCCCATCATTGGAATATACAAGCCAAGTTCTATAATGAAAAATTCCCACTAGTATATGAAAGTGACAACATAGGAGACTCTCTATCATGAAGGTCATGGTGCTACTTTGAAGCACAAGTGTGGTAAAAGGATAGTAGCATTATCCCTTCTCTCTTTTTCTCTCATTTTTTGTTTTTTGGGCCATCTTCTTTTTTATGGCCTTTCTCTTTTTTTCCGTCTAGAGGCTCATCCCAACTTGTGGGGGAATCATAGTCTCCATCATCCTTTCCTCACTGGGACAGTGCTCTAATAATGATGATCATCACACTTTAATTTACTTACAACTCAAGAATTACAACTCAGTACTTAGAACAAAATATGACTCTATATAAATGCCTTCGGCGGTGTACCGGGATGTGCAATGACTCATGAGTGACATGTATGAAAGAATTATGAACGGTGGCTTTTGCCACAAATACGATGTCAACTACATGATCATGCAAAGCTATATGACAATGATGTAGTGTGTCATAAACGGAACGATGGAAAGTTGCATGGCAATATATCTCGGAATGGCTATGGAAATGCCATAATAGGTAGGTATGGTGGCTGTTTTGAGGAAGGTATATGGTGGGTTTATGGTACCGGCGAAAGTTGCGCGGTACTAGAGAGGCTAGCAATGGTGGAAGGGTGAGAGTGCGCATAATCCATGGACTCAACATTATTCATAAAGAACTCACATACTTATTGCAAAAATTGATTAGTTATCGAAACAAAGTACTACGCGCATGCTCCTAGGGGGATAGATTGGTAGGTAAAGACCATCGCTCGCCCCCGACCGCCACTCATAAGGAAGACAATCAATAAATAAATCATGCCCCGACTTCATCACATAACGGTTCACCATATCCATATCTCAAAACAATTATCAAGTATCAAACTTCTCGTAGTATTCAATGCACTTTATATGAAAGTTTTTATTATTGCCATGTTGTTCTAAAGGACTCTCAAAATGATGTAAGTGAAGCATGAGAGTTCATCTATTTCTACAAAATAAAACACCGCCGTGCTCTAAAAGATATAAGTGAAGCACTAGAGCAAATGACAAACTACTCCAAAAGATATAAGTGAAGATCAATGAGTAGTCGAATAATTATGCAACTATGTGAAGACTCCCTAACATTTAATAATTTCAGATCTTGGTATTTTATTCAAACAACAAGCAAAATAAAATAAAATAAAATGACGCTCCAAGCAAAACACATATCATGTGGTGAATAAAAATATAGCTCCAAGTAAAGTTACCGATGAACGAAGACGAAAGAGGGGATGCCTTCTGGGGCATCCTGATATGTCTCCAACATATATATAATTTTTGATTGCTCCATGCTATATTATCTACTGTTTTGGACATTATTGGGCTTTATTATACACTTTTATATTATTTTTGGGACTAACCTATTAACCAGAGGCCCAGCCTAGAATTGCTGTTTTTTGCCTATTTTAGGGTTTCGAAGAAAAGGAATATCAAACGGAGTCCAAATGGAATGAAACCTTCGGGAACGTGATTTTTGGAATGAACAAGATCCAGGAGACTTGGACCCTACGTCAAGCCACCAATAGGGAGGCCAAGAGGTAGGGGGGGGGGGCGCCTACCCCCCAGGCGCGCCCTCCACCCTCGTGGGCCCCTGTTGCTCCACCGACGTACTTCTTCCTCCTATATATACCTACGTACCCCCAATGACCAGAGACGGAGCCAAAACCCTAATTCCACCGCTGTAACTTTCTGTATCCACGAGATCGCATCTTGGGGCCTGTTCTGGAGCTCCGCCGGAGGGGGCATCGATCACGGAGGGCTTCTACATGAACACCATAGCCTCTCCGATGAAGTGTGAGTAGTTTACCTCAGACCTACGGGTCCATGGTTATTAGCTAGATGGCTTCTTCTCTCTTTTTGGATCTCAATACAAAGTTCTCCCCCTCTCTTGTGGAGATCTATTTGATGTAATCTTCTTTTGCGGTGTGTTTGTTGAGACCGATGAATTGTGGGTTTATGATCAAGTTTATCTATGAACAATATTTGAATCTTCTCTGAATTCTTTTATGTATGATTGGTTATCTTTGCAAGTCTCTTCGAATTATCAGTTTGGTTTGGCCTACTAGATTGATCTTTCTTGCATTGGGAGAAGTGCTTAGCTTTGGGTTCAATCTTGCGGTGTCCTTTCCCAGTGATAGTAGGGGAGCAAGGCACGTATTGTATTGTTGCCATCGAGGATAACAAGATGTTTTTTTTATCATATTGCATGAATTTATCCCTCTACATCATGTCATCTTGCTTAAGGCCTTACTCTGTTCTTATGAACTTAATACTCTAGATGCATGCTGGATAGAGGTCGATGTGTGGAGTAATAGTAGTAGATGCAGACAGGAGTCGGTCTACTTGTCTCGGACGTGATGCCTATATACATGATCATACCTAGATATTCTCATAACTATGTTCAATTCTGTCAATTGCTCAACAGTAATTTGTTCACCCACCGTAAAATACCTATGCTCTTGAGAGAAGCCACTACTGAAACCTATGGCCCCGGGTCTATCTTCACAATATTAATCTTCCAACACTTAGTTATTTTCATTTCCTTTTAATTTAGTTTCCATCTTTATCATAAAAATACCAAAAATATTATCTTATCATATCTATCAGATCTCACTCTTGTAAGTGACCGTGTAGGGATTGACAACCCCTTATCGCGTTGGTTGCGAGGATTTATTTGTTTTGTGCAAGTGCGAGGGACTCGCGCGTAGCCTCCTATTGGATTGATACCTTGGTTCTCAAAACTGAGGGAAATACTTACGCTACTTTCCTGCATCACCCTTTCCTCTTCAAGGGAAAACCAACGCAGTGCTTAAGAGGTAGCAAGAAGGATTTCTCGCACCGTTGCCGGGGAGGTCTATGCAAAAGTCAAACATACCAAGTACCCATCACAAACACGTATCTCCCGCATTACATTATTTTCCATTTGCCTCTTGTTTTCCTCTCCCCCACTTCAGCCTTGCCATTTTATTCACCCTCTCTCTCTATCCTCCCTCTCTTTCCCGTTTGCCTCCTTTTGCCTGTTTCTTGTTTGCTTGTGTGTTGGATTGCTTGCTTTTCACGATGGCTCAAGATAACACTAAATTGTGTGACTTTACCAATACCAACAACAATGATTTTATTAGCACTCCGATTGCTCCTCTTACCGATGCTGAATCTTGTGAAATTAATGCTACCTTGCTGAATCTTGTCATGAAAGATCCGTTTTCCGGCCTTCCTAGTGAAGATGCCGCTACTCATCTAAATAGCTTCGTTGATTTGTGTGATATGCAAAGGAAGAAAGATGTGGATAATGATATTGTTAAATTGAAGCTATTTCCTTTTTCGCTTAGAGATCGTGCTAAAGCTTGGTTTTCGTCTTTGCCTAAAAATAGTATTGATTCTTGGAATAAGTGCAAAGATGATTTTATCTCTAAGTATTTTCCTCCTGCTAAGATCATCTCTCTTAGAAACGATATTATGAATTTTAAGCAACTTGATCATGAACATGTTGCACAAGCTTGGGAGAGGATGAAATTAATGATACGTAATTGCCGACTCATGGTTTGAATTTGTGGATGATTATACAAATTTTTTATGCTGGATTGAATTTTGCTTCTAGAAATATTTTAGATTCGGCCGCGGGAGGCACTTTTATGGAAATCACTTTAGGAGAAGCTACTAAACTCCTAGATAATATTATGGTTAATTATTCTCAATGGCACACTAAAAGATCTACTAATAAGAAAGTGCATGCGATAGAAGAAATTAATGTTTTGAGTGGAAAGATGGATGAACTTATGAAATTATTTGCTAATAAAAGTGTTTCTTCTGATCCTAATGATATGCCTTTGTCTACTTTGATTGAGAATAATAATGAATCTATGGATGTGAATTTTGTTGGTAGGAACAATTTGGTAACAACGCGTATAGAGGAAACTTTAATCCTAGGCCTTATCCTAGCAATTCCTCTAATAATTATGGCAATTCCTACAACAATTCTTACGGAAATTATAATAAGATGCCCTCTGATTTTGAATCTAATATTAAAGAATTTATTACTTCGCAACAGAATTTCAATGCTTTGATTGAAGAAAAAATGCTTAAGGTTGATGAGTTGGCTACGAACGTTGATAGAATTTCTCTTGATGTTGATTCTTTGAAACTTAGATCTATTCCACCTAAGCATGATATCAATGAGTCTCTCAAAGCCATGAGAATTTCCATTGATGAGTGCAAAGAAAGAACCGCTAGGAAGCGTGCTAAGAAAGATTCCTTTATAAGAGCGTGTTCTTTCCATGATAATAAAGATGAAGATCTAAAAGTTATTGATGTGTCCCCTATTAAATCTTTGTTTTGCAACATGAATCTTGATAATGATGGGACTGAATATGATCCACCTTTACCTAGAAGGGGTTCCAAAAATTCGATGTTTTTAGATCTTGATGCTAAATTTGATAAAAGTGGGATTGAAGAGATCAAAACTCTAGATGTTAATGAACCTACTATTTTGTATTTCAAGGAATTTAATTATAATAGCTGCTCTTTGATAGATTGTATTTCCTTGGTGCAATCTGTGCTAAATTCTCCTCATGCTTATAGCCAAAATAAAGATTTTACCAAACATATCGTTGATGCTTTGAAGCAATCTTATGAAGAAAAACTTGAGTTGGAAGTTTCTATCCCTAGAAAACTTTATGATGAGTTGGAACCTACTATTAAAATTAAAATTAAAGATCATGAATGCTATGCTTTGTGTGATTTGGGTGCTAGTGTTTCCACGATTCCAAAGACTTTGTGTGATTTGTTAGGTTTCCGTGATTTTGATGATTTCTCTCTAAACTTGCACCTTGCGGATTCCACTATTAAGAAACATATGGGAAGAATTAATGATATTCTTATTGTTGCAAATAGGAATTATGTTCCCCTAGATTTTATTGTTCTTGACATAGATTGCAATCCTTCATGTCCTATTATTCTTGGTAGACCTTTCCTTAGAACGATAGGTGCAATTATTGATATGAAGGAAGGGAATATTAGATTCCAATTTCCATTAAGGAAAGGCAAGGAACACTTTCCTAGAAAGGAAATTAAATTACCTTATGAATCTATTATGCGAGCCACTTATGGATTGCCTACCAAAGATGGCAATACCTAGATCTATCCTTGCTTTTTATGCCTAGCTAGGGGCGTTAAACGATAGCGCTTGTTGGGAGGCAACCCAATTTTATTTTTATTCCTTGCTTTTTGCTCCTGTTTAGTAATAAATAATTTATCCAGCCTCTGTTTTGGTTGTGTTTTTTGTGTTTAATTAGTGTTTGTGCCAAGTATAACCATTGGGAAGACTTGGGGAAAGTCTTGTTAATCCTGCTGTAAAAAACAGAAACTTTAGCGCTCACGAGAACTGCTGCCATTTTTATTTGGGAAGTGATATTTAGTTAATTATTTATGAAGATGATTAATATATAAATTACTCACGTCCAGCAATTTATTTTAGAATTTTTGGGGTTCCATATCTTGCGCTAGCTACAGATTACTACAGACTGTTCTGTCTTTGACAGATTCTGTTTTTCATGTGTTGTTTGCTTACTTTGATGAATCTATGGCTAGTAAAATAGTTTATAAACCATAGAAAAGTTGGAATACAGTAGGTTTAACACCAATATAAATAAATAATGATTTCATTACAGTACCTTGAAGTGGTGTTTTGTTTTCTTTCGCTAACGGAGCTCGCGAGATTTTCTACTTTAAGTTTTGTGTTGTGAAGTTTTCAAGTTTTGGGTAAAGATTTGATGGATTATGGAACAAGGAGTGGCAAGAGACTAAGCTTGGGGATGCCTATGGCACCCCCAAGATAATCTAAGGACACCTAAAAGCCAATGCTTGGGGATGCCCCGGAAGGCATCCCCTCTTTCGTCTACTTCTATCGGTAACTTTAATTGGAGCTATATTTTATTCACCACATGATATGTGTTTTGCTTGGAGCGTCTTGTATGATTTGAGTCTTTGCTTTTTAGTTTAACACAATCATATTTTCTATACACACCTTTTGAGAGAAACACACATGATTCGGAAATTATTAGAATACTCTATGTGCTTCACTTATACCTTTTGAGTTATATAGTTTAGCTCTAGTACTTCACTTATATCTTTTAGAGCACGGTGGTGGATTTGTTTTATAGAAACTATTGATCTCTCATGCTTCACTTAGACTATTTTGAGAGTCTTAAATACCATGGTAATTTGCTGAAATAATCCTAATATGCTAGGTTCACAAGATTAATAATAAAATTCTCTTATGAGTGTGTTGAATACTAAGAGAAGTTTGATGCTTGATGATTGTTTTGAGATATGGAGGTAGTGATATTAAAGTTGTGCTAGTTGAGTAGTTGTGAAATTGAGAAATACTTGTGTTAAAGTTTGCAAGTCCCGTAGCATGCACGTATGGTAAACATTATGTAACAAATTTGAAACATCAGGTGTTCTTTGATTGTCCTCCTTATGAGTGGCGGTCGGGGACGGGCGATGGTCTTTTCCTACCAATCTATCCCCCTAGGAGCATGCGCGTAGTGCTTGGTTTTTGATGACTAGTAGATTTTTGCAATAAGTATGTGAGTTCTTTATGACTAATGTTGAGTCCATGGATTATACGCACTCTCACCCTTCCATCATTGCTAGCCTCTTCGGTACCGTGCATTGCCCTTTCTCACATTGAGAGTTGGTGCAAACTTCGCCGGTGCATCCAAACCCCGTGATATGGTACGCTCTTTCACACATAAACCTCCTTATATATTCCTCAAAACAACCACCATACCTACCTATTATGGCATTTCCATAGCCATTCCGAGATGTATTGCCATGCAACTTTCCACCACCCCGTTTATCATGACACGTTCATCATTGTCATATTGCTTTGCATGATCATGTAGTTGACATCGTATTTGTGGCAAAGCCACCATTCATAATTTTTCATACATGTCACACTTGATTCATTGCATATCCCGATACAACGCCGGAGGCATTCATATAGAGTCATTGTTCTAGTATCGAGTTGTAATCATTGAGTTGTAAATAAATAGAAGTGTGATGATCATCATTTAATAGAGCATTGTCCTAATAAAAAAAGAAAAAAAGAGAAAGGCCAAAAAAAGAAATAAAAAGGGACAATGCTACTATCCCTTTTCCACGCTTGTGCTTCAAAGTAGCACCATGATCTTCATGATAGAGAGTCTCTTGTTTTGCCACTTTCATATACTACTGGGAATTTTTCATTATAGAACTTGGCTTGTATATTCCAACAATGGGCCTCCTCAAGTGCCCTAGGTCTTCGTGATCAAGCAAGTTGGATGCACACCCACTAGTTTCTTTTGTTGAGCTTTCATACATTTATAGCTCTAGTGCATCCGTTGCATGGCAATCTGTACTCCTTGCATTAACATCAATCGATGAGCATCTCCATAGCTCATTGATTAGCCTCGTTGATGTGAGACTTTCTCCTTTTTGTCTTCTCCACATAACCCCCATCATTATACTCTATTCCACCCATAGTGCTATATCCATGGCTCACGCTCATGTATTGTGTTAAGGTTTATAAAGTTTGAGATTACTAAAGTATGAAGCAATTGCTTGGCTTGTCATCGGGGTTGTGCATGATGAGAGAATTCTTGTGTGACGAAAATGGAGCATGACTAAACTATATGATTTTGTAGGGATGAACTTTCTTTGGCCATGTTATTTTGAGAAGACATAATTGCTTAGTTAGTATGCTTGAAGTATTATTATTTGTATGTCAATATTAAAATTTTATCTTGAATCTTTCAGATCTGAATATTCATGCCACAATTAAGAAGAATTACATTGAAATTATGCCTAGTAGCATTCCACATCAAAAATTCTATTTTTATCATTTACGTACTCAAGGACGAGCATGAATTAAGCTTGGGGATGCTTGATACGTCTCCAACGTATCTATAATTTTTGATTGCTCCATGCTATATTATCTACTGTTTTGGACATTATTGGGCTTTATTATAAACTTTTATATTATTTTTGGGAGTAACCTATTAACTGGAGACCCAGCCTAGTATTGCTGTTTTTTTGCCTATTTTAGGGATTCGAAGAAAAGGAATATCAAACGGAGTCCAAACGGAATGAAACCTTCGGGAATGTGATTTTTGGAACGAACAAGATCCAGGAGACTTGGAACCTACGTGATTTTTGGAACGTATAAATTGCTGGACGTGAAGAATTTATCTATTAATCATCTGCAAAAATAATTAACTAAATAGCCCTCTCCAATAAAAAATGGCAGCAAATCTCGTGAGTGCTAAAGTTTCTGTTTGTTACAGCATGATCGCAAATACTTTCCCCAAGTCTTCCCAAAGGTTCTACTTGGCACAAACACGAATTAAAAGAATAAAACTACATCTAAACAGAGGCTAGATGAATTATTTATTACTAAACAAAATCAAAAAGCAAGGAACAAAAATGAAGTTGGGTTGCCTCCCAACAAGCGCTATCGTTTAATGCCCCTAGCTAGGCATGATGATTTCAATGATGCTCACATAAAAGATAAGAATTGTAACATAAAGAGAGCATCATGAAGAATATGACTAGCACATTTAAGTCTAACCCACTTCTTATGCATATGGATTTTGTGAGCAAACAATTTATGGGAACAATAATCAACTAGCATAGGAAGGCAAAACAAGCATAACTTTAAAACTTTAAGCACATAGAGAGGAAACTTGATATCATTGCAACTCCTACAAGCATATATTCCTCCCTCATAATAATTTTCAGTAGCATCATGAATGAATTCAACAATATAACCATCACATAAAACATTCTTTTCATGATCTACAAGCATAGAATTTTTATTACTCTCCACACAAGCAAATTTCTTCTCTTGAATAGTAGTGGGAGCAAACTCAACAAAATAACTATCTTGTGAGGCATAATCCAATTGAAAGTTAAAATCATGATGAAGAGTTTCACGAATATCATTATTCTTTGTAGCACACGTGTCATCACAATAATCATCATAGATAGGAGGGATGCTTTCATCATAATAAATTTGCTCATCAAAACTCGGGGACAAAAAATATCATCTTCATCAAACATAGCATCCCCAAGCTTGTGGCCTTGCATATCATTAGCATCATGGATATTCAAAGAATTCATACTAATAACATTGAAATCATGCTCATCATCCAAAGATTTAGTGCCAAACATTTTAATACATTCGTCTTCTAACACTTTGGCACAATTATCGGAATCCTTATTTTCACGAAAGACATTAAAAAGATGAAGCATATGAGGCAACCTTAATTCCATTTTTTGTAGTTTTATTTTATATACTAAACTAGTGATAAAACAAGAAACTAAAATATTCGATTGCAAGATCTAAAGATATACCTTCAAGCGCTAACCTCCCCGGCAACGGCGCCAGAAAAGAGCTTGATGTCTACTACACGACCTTCTTCTTGTAGACATTGTTGGGCCTCCAAGTGCAGAGGTTTGTAGGACAGTAGCAAATTTCCCTCAAGTGGATGACCTAAGGTTTATCAATCCGTGGGAGGCGTAGGATGAAGATGGTCTCTCTCAAGCAATCCTGTAACCAAATAACGAAGAGCCTCTTGTGTCCCCAACACACCCAATACAATGGTAAATTGTATAGGTGCACTAGTTCGGCGAAGAGATGGTGATACAAGTGCAATATGGATAGTAGATAATGGTTTTTGTAATCTGAAAATATAAAACAACAAGGTAACTAATGATAAAAGTGAGCACAAATGGTATTGCAATGTGTTGAAACAAGGCCTAGGGTTCATACTTTCACTAGTGCAAGTTCTTTCAACAATAATAACATAATTGGATCATATAGCTATCCCTCAACATGCAACAAAGAGTCACTCCAAAGTAACTAATAGCGGAGAACAAATGAAGAGATTATGGTAGGGTACGAAACCACCTCAAAGTTATCCTTTCTGATCGATCTATTCAAGAGTCCGTAGGGAAATGACACGAAGCTATTCTTTTCGTTCAATCTATCATAGAGTTCGTACTAGAATAACACCTTAAGACACAAATCAACCAAAACCCTAATGTCACCTAGATACTCCAATGTCACCTCAAGTATCCGTCGATATGATTATACGATATGCATCACACAATCTCAGATTCATCTATTCAACCAACACAAAGAACTTCAAAGAGTGCCCCAAAGTTTCTATCGGAGAGTCAAGATGAAAATGTGTGCCAACCCCTATGCATAAGTTCACGAGGGAACTCGCAAGTTGATCACCAAGACATACATCAAGTGGATGACGTGATATCCCATTGTCACCACAGATAAGCACATGCAAGACATACATCCAGTGTTCTCAAATCCTTAAAGACTCAATCCGATAAGACAACTTCAAAGGGAAAACTCAATTCATCACAAGAGAGTAGAGGGGGAGAAACATCATAAGATCCAACTATAATAGCAAAGCTTGTGCTACATCAAGGTCGTACCACCTCAAGAACACGAGAGAGAGAGAGATCAAACACATAGCTACTGGTACATACCCTCAGCCCCGAGGGAGAACTACTCCCTCCTCGTCATGGAGAGCACCGGGATGATGAAGATGGCCACCGGAGAGGGATTCCCCCCTCCGACAGGGTGCCAGAACGCGTCTAGATTGGTTTTCGGTGGCTACGGAGGCTTCTGGTGGTGGAACTCCCGATCCATTCTGCTCTCGGATGTTGGGGGGGGGGTATATGGATATACTCCCTCTGTTCCGTATTATTTGTCATTGGAGGTTCTGTTCCGACCAGGTGAAATGTTGTGAAATTACAAAAGTACCCCCGATTTGAAATCGACCTGGAGGCATCTTCCTCCGTCGCTCCTCCCCTCCGCCAGGCTTCTCCGTCGTCCCTCCACCCTTCCGCCGGGCTCCTCCGCCGTCCGCGTCTCCGGCGTCCTTCCCCGCCGCGGTCGGAAGCTCCGACGTCGGCCGCCCTTCCCCGCCGCGGCTTGAAGCTCCCTCGCCGGCTGCCCTTCCTCGCGATGTTCCGCAGCTCCCTCGCCGGCCGCCCTTCCCCGCCGTGGTCTGCAGCTCCCTCGCCGGCTACCTGCTCCGCCGCAGCTTCAGATCCTTCCCTGCTGGCCACAGATCCCTCGCCGGCCGCCTCCCCCCACTCCAATCAAGAGCTCGAGGTCAGCCACTGCGCTGTCCACTTCTGCTGCTCCTCTCCTCTCTGTATTGTGCTTGATTCTTGCTGCTCCTCTTCTCATCCCGGACAGCGCAGAGAATCTGCAATGGATCCAAAAACCAGGTCAATTGATGTCAAATTGATTAACTAAATCATCCAGAAACAAGAATGATAAGTCCATATGATACTGTTGATCCCAAGACCGGAATGACAAGTCCAGGTGTTCCTCAATTGAGGAATTTGATTAACAAAATCATCCAAAAACCAGAATGATAAGGCCACATGCTACTCTTGATCCCAAGTTTGATGCATATCAATTGTTGTATGAGTTCTCCAAATGAACAGGAGTACTCCTCTATTTTGATATGAAATCACCATGATAGGTCCACATGCTACTGTTGTCAACATGATAAAAAGTTTCAGTTAGTTACCTCTAAAACTACCCCTAATTAACTGAAGAAGAGAAGAGAAGAGGAGTTGTACTCCAGATGGAGAAACTACAGCAGTAGTACACTACTCCTAATTAACTGAACAAGATCTTGAGCCTCTTGCCTTTTGCCAATACATACTCCAGCAATCTTCGGTTTACACTGATTTACTCCAGTTAAATTCAGCAAAGCACATAGCAATAATGTTAAGCTACTGGAAATTCCAAAATAGTAAAGTTCCAATTTAAGCTACTGCAATCTGGCTTTGTATCTGCACTTTTGTGGTGATGCACTCGAGTGTTCTTTCTGTGAAATGTAGTGCATCTACTGGAAACAAAATTCAGGAAATTTCTAGCAACTACTCCTAATGCAAACAAGATTCACCTAGCAAGGTTTATTTGACATGGAGTAGTTTATTTCATAGAGTAAACATTAGCACTATTTAACAGTAAAAGGTTTTAGCTAATTTGAATTAACTGAAAGCAGTTTTACACTAGCAGTACATCATTTTTATTGACAGTAAAATGTTCAAAGAAACAGAAATATCAGTACAATAGCTATATTACGCTATCAGTACACTAGCAGTAAAATGTTCATTTACTTTCAGTAAACAAATATTCAAGTAGATTTGCTTGTCCTACTCCTGCAGATCACCAAGCATCTTGTTTAATCCAGCTAATTAACTAAAACTTGCACTAAACTACTGTTGTCCCACACTACTGCAAGTGCCATACTACTACAAGTGCTATACTATTGCAAGTGTTATACTACTGCAAGTGTTAAATGAACTGGAACACTAAGCTCCAAGATTACCGCACCAAGTCAAATTTAAACACCAAGATTGCTGAAAGCATCAGCAAGCTAACTGGAGCAGTTCAAGAACACCGACTTTCATTTAAAGCCAGTTTACTCACCTAACAAGGTAGCAAAAGCAAATCATCTGGCTTACTCATGAAAAGTTCAATATACTCTAGAGATCATTAAGGAAATCATCTGGCTTTGTATCTGCACTTTTGTGGTGATGCAGAGATCATTAAGCTACTGGAAAACCCAAAACAGTCAAGTTCCATTTAAGCTACCGGAGTACAGTACTGGAGTGTGCTACTGGAGTACTAGAAATCCCACATTTTATTCAGATTGGGGCCAAACACCTAAAAAATCTCATCTTTTCTGCTGAGTATACCTTGATCTGGGCATCACAGCCAGCGGGATCTCCTCGATCTGGATGCACTTCCTCGCCAGCTTCTTGTCATCCTCGCTAGCTTCCTCGGCGCCTCACCTGGTCTTGGCCTTGCCTCCGGCGCCGACTCGGACTAGGCCTCTCAGGTCAAAGCCACCGTTGTTGTGGGAGGCGAGCTCTGCCTCGCACTTGGGCGCCCGACCCTCGTCGCGAGCCTTCTCCTCGGTCGTCCACTTCGCCTTGCGGCCCCCGGGAAGACGACAGTCTAGGTGTACTTGCGGCAGGCCGGCTGCGCCCCCTAGGGAGGCGGCGGCGCGGGCAGATAGGGCCGCGAGCTCGACCGCGGCGAGGTCGTGTAGGAGGGCGTACGGGGTGGGGCGAAGGAGCTGTGACCGGCGTAGCTGCGGCGGAGCTGTAGCGACAGAGAAGAGAGGGAGAGGGCGGCGACGAGGAAAAGGAGAGGGAGATAGCGATCAAGTGAGTGGGAGGTGCAGCAACAGCGGCGAAGGAGGGGTAAAGTTGGAAAGTCAAAAAGAGAATGAACGTGACAGAAGTTGAACTGTGAATGCCCAACAACAAATAATATGGAACAAAGGGAGTATATAGGAGGAAGAAGTACGTCGGTGGAGCAACGAGGGGTCCACGAGGGTGGGGGGGCGCGCCCCCTGCCTCGTGGCTGCCTCATTGCTTGCCTGACATATACTCCAAGTCTTCTGGATTGCTTCCGTTCCAAAAATAACTTTCCCGAAGGTTTCATTCCGTTTGGACTCTGTTTGATATTCCTTTTCTTCGACACACTGAAATAGGCAAGAAAACAACAATTTGGGCTGGGCCTCCGGTTAATAGGTTAGTCCCAAAAATAATATAAAAGTGTAAAAATAATCCCAATAACATCAAAAATAGATAATATAATAGGATGGAACAATCAAAAATTATAGATACGTTGGAGACATATCAGCCACAACTGGGGGCTTCTGTAAATAGAAGCTTATTATTATATCAAACCTAGAGCTCATAATACATTTGCCGTTTGCGGATATACATCCTTTCTTGCCATTATATGCACCTCTATGACTTAAGTTTTTTGCCAAGGTTGCCTTGCTCTTGTGCTTATGCCCTACATTCCTGATTGTTCGGCTAGGGTATAAAGGGAGCACCTCTGTGATTGTTACAACCGGGTCATCCGGGCATGTACCTCAGACGGGTGAAGCCGAAAGCTAGCGTTCTTAAGGGAATAATTGGTCGGCAGACTATCGCTGTATTGCAATCATCTTCAAAGCGAAGGTTTTTTCATACTATGAACCACACATCTCGGCACGTATAACATGAAGACCCAAGGAAAGGAACCTTTAACAGAACTATTTTCCTTGGAAGATGTTTCTTACATACGTAATATAACATACATCCTGAACTCGATTTTTTTTGTCTATTTGAGCACTACGACTGGGTTGCCTGGTTTCCGGAAGGATACTTCCTCTTGTCGTACGTTTCCGGAAACACTTCACCATTATTGGTTTGGAGGTTAAAGCCAAAAGTCTGCGATGACAAAATCATTTCACATGTTCGGATCAAAACCATAGGCTTATCATAAATGTGCATCGATACATTAAGTTCAAAACCTATTCCTTCTCTATGTCGTCTATAAGGCTGTCTAATCTACAGTCTTCCTGCGAATATTTCGCAGCGAGCATTACTTGATCATGGACTAAATTTAATGGGATTTCCTTCCCGTCTGGTCCCTGTGGTCCTACTCGGGCCATATGATTCGGATCCAGTTTCGATAAGCGTGTCTTCACCATGGCCCAGGCTTCTCGTGCGCCTTCATGGTGGGCAGATGTCTTCCATAGCTCGAACCGGCACCAAGCACCTTTGAATAGGTTTGCCAGGGCTTCCATACTTTCCGGATGGGTATCAGATGGCCATAATGCCTTGAACATACTCCTCATGGCCTTCCGGGCCCGAGCATGCATGGCGGATAACTCCTTTAGCACGTCGCCTTGAAACCCGACCACTTCCTCCTCTAGTCGACCAGTTAACAGACCTGCCATAACAAATTCATGGTATTCCTCATTATTGATAACCCACAAGTATAGGGTATCTATCGTAGTCCTTTCGATAAGTAAGGGTGTCGAACCCAACGAGGAGCAGAAGGAAATGATAAGCGGTTTTCAGCAAGGTATTCTCTGCAAGTACTGAAATAAGTGGTAACAGATAGTTGTGTGATAGGATAAATTGTAACGAGCAACAAGTAACAAAAGTAAATAAAGTGCAGCAAGGTGGCCCAATCCTTTTGTAGAAAAGGACAAGCCGGAACAAACTCTTATAATAGGAAAAGCGCTCCCGAGGACACATGGGAATATCGTCAAGCTAGTTTTCATCACGTTCATATGATTCACATTCGATACTTTGATAATTTGATATGTGGGTGGAACGGTGCTTGGATCCTGTTCTTACTTGAACAAGCATCCCACTTATGATTAACCTCTATTGCAAGCATCCGCAACTACAACAAAAGTATTAAGGTAAACCTAACCATAGCATGAGACATATGGATCCAAATCAGCCCCTTACGAAGCAACACATGAACTAGGGTTTAAGCTTCTGTCACTCTAGCAACCCATCATCTACTTATTACTTCCCAATGCCTTCCTCTAGGCCCAAATAATGGTGAAGTGTTATGTAGTCGACGTTCACATAACACCACTAGAGGCTAGACAACATACATCTTATCAAAATATCAAACGAATACCAAATTCACATGACTATTCATAGCAAGACTTCTCCCTTGTCCTCAAGAACGAACATAATTACTCACAAAGCATATTCATGTTCATAATCAGAGGGGTAATAATATGCATATAGGATCTGAACATATGATCTTCCACCAATTAAACCAACTAGCATCAACTACAAGGAGTAATCAACACTACTAGCAACCTACTAGCACCAATCCCGGACTTTGAGACAAGAATTGGATACAAGAGATGAACTACGGTTTGGAGATGAGATGGTGCTGGTGAAGATGTTGATGGATATTGCCCTCTCCCGATGACAGGAACATTGGTGATGACGATGGTGATGATTTCCCCCTCCGGGAGGGAAGTATCCCCGGCAGAACAGCTTTGCCGGAGCTCTAGATTGGATCCGCCAAGGTTCCACCTCGTGGCGGCGGAGTCTCATCCTAAAAAGTTCCTCCTTATTTTTTCTCATCGAAAGACCTCATATAGGAGAATATGGGCATTGGAGAGCCACCAGGGGGCCCATGAGGTAGGGGGCGCGCCCTAGGGGGGGGGCCCACCCTCATGAGAAGGGTGTGGGCCCCCTGGCCTTCATCTTCGGCGAGAATTTTTCTTTATTTCTTTTAAGATGCCCCGTGAAGTTTCAGGACTTCTAGAGTTGTGCAGAATAGGCCTCTAATATTTGCTCCTTTTGCAGCCCAGAATTCCAGCTATCGGCATTCTCCCTCTTTATGTAAACCTTGTAAAATAAGAGAGAATAGCCATAAGTATTGTGACATAAAGTGAAATAACAGTCCATAATGCGATAAATATCGATATAAAAGCATGATGCAAAATGGACGTATCAACTCCCCCAAGCTTAGACCTCGCTTGTCCTCAAGCGAAAAGCCGATAACAATAAATATGTCCTCATGTTTAGAGGTAGAGGCGTTGATAAAAATAAAATACGGACATGAAGGCATCATGATTATTCTCATAACAACAACATATATAGATTTTGTCATATGATTACTTATGTTCAAGTGATGATCTATTCACAATGCAAAAGTATAAATCATAAACCTTATTGGGCTCCGACAAACTATAATCTCAGTCATTGAAGCAATTGCAATTTTTCATAACATCGGAAAGAGTCTATGTCAGAGCTAAAAAGCAAGTCCACATACTCAACTATCATTTAGTCCACCATAATTGCTAACACTCACGCAATACTTGTGGTTACGGAGTTCTAATCGGACACAGAGAAAGATAGGGGCTTATAGTTTTGCCCCACAACCTTCTACCTCAAGGGTAATGTCAATAATAATGGTTCATGATCCCCTACATCCAATTATATATATATATATATATATATATATATATATCATGTACTTTCCAACATGCTGAGCTTGCCAAAGGATAAAATGAAAAAGAAAAGGTGAAGGTCACCATGACTCTTGCATAAGGTAGAAGATAATAATAAAGGATAGGCCCTTCGCAGAGGGAAGCAGAGGTTGCCATGCGCTTTTATGGTTGGATGCATAAAATCTCAATGCGAAAGAACGTCACTTTATATTGCCCCTTGTGATATGAACCTTTATTATGCAGCCCATCGCTTTTATTACTTCCACATCACAAGATCGTATAAAGCTTATTTCTCCCACACCAATCAATCATACATATTTAGAGCAATTTTTATTGCTTTGCACCGATGACAACTTACTTGAAGGATCTTACTCAATCCATAGGTAGATATGGTGGACTCTCATGGCAAAACTGGTTTAAGGGTATTTGGAAGCACAAGTAGTATTTCTACTTGGTGCTGAGAATTTGGCTAGCATGAGGGGGAAAGGCAAGCTCAACAAGTTAGAGGATCCATGACAACATACTTTATCTTAGATATAAGAAAGACATAACTCATTACGTTGTCTTCCTTGTCCAACATCAACCCTTTAGCATGTCATATTTTGATGAGTGCTCCCAATCATAAAAGATGTCAATGATAGTATATCTATATGTGAAAACCTCTCTTTCCTTATTACTTCCTATTAATTGCAACAATGACCAAAGCTATGTCTGCCAATTCCCAACAACTTTTAATCATCATACTCTTTCTATGTGAAGTCATTACTCTCAATAAGATCAATATGAACTTTTGTTTCCTTTTTATTCTTTTTCTCTTTTCTTTTATTCACCCAAGATCATGGCAAAATAATCAAGCCCTTGACTCAACACTAATCTTTATTATATATAACTCAGGACTCGATTACATAGAGAGATCATAAAGCAAAACTCAAAACTAGATCATGCCATAAACTTTATTCTACTAGATCAAGATACTACTAATAGGATCGAACTAAGAAAAAAAAGGGTAAAGGTAGGAGTTGTGATTGTGATACGATACCGGGGCACCTCCCCCAAGCTTGGTAGTTGCCAAGGGGAGTGCCCATACCCATGTGATTATATCTCCTTTGTCGGTGCAGAAGGTGGAGGTGACGGATAATCGCACATCGAGCGTAAGAGGCCCTCCAGCTTGCGAATAATGCCCTTGAGTGCAACAATATGCTCCTTCAACAAAATATTTTCATGTGTGAGGTACTTGTTTTGTATACGAGCTAACTCAATCATCTTGAAAGCTTCGATCTCAGTTGGGGTAAGAAGGTTATGATCAAGTTGGAGGGTGTCTTCTGCTGCTGGAGCGTGACCCTCCGTGGCCTTCTTGATCCTTTCTTCCTTGTTGACCTTCGTGGGTTCTTCCCTCTTTAGATCTATCTTCATTAGCCAAGCATCGTTGCCACCATTGTTGGAGGAGGGAGACGACATGATGCCTAGCCTGGAAAACCCTGACACAAAACAGCTCGAAACAAGAACATAGGAGGTTTGTGTGATACGGGAGTCAAAACCTTCGGGAGAATATATAATGAATTTTTACTGACCAAAATACCTAACGTGCAAGAAAACGGAGTCCGAAAGGCACACGAGGTGCTCACGAGGTAGGGGGCGCGCCCAGGGGGGTAGGGCGCGCCCACCACCCTCGTGGGGCCCTCGTGTCCTTCCCGGACTGCTACTTATTTTTCTATTTTTCTAAATATTCCAAAACGGAGAAATATTGCCTTAAAAATTGTTTTGGAGTCGGTTTACTTACCGTACCACATACCTATTCCTTTTCGGAGTCTGAAACGTTCCGAAAAGTATCCCTTATGTATTCCTCCGGGGTTATGGTTTCAATAATATTGGTTTCAACATTTATGGGATTACCTGAGATATAATGTTTAATTCTTTGACCATTTACCACCTTCGGATTTGTGCCCTCGAAGTTGTTGATTTTTATGGCACAGAAACGATAGACCTCCTCGATGACATAGGGGCCTTCCCATTTAGAGAGAAGTTTTCCTGCAAAAAATCTTAAACGAGAGTTGTAAAGCAATACATAATCACCTACATTAAACTCACGCTTTTGTATCCTTTTGTCATGCCATCTTTTAACTTTTTCTTTAAACAACTTGGCATTTTCATAAGCATGGGTTCTCCATTCATCAAGTGAGCTAATTGAAGGAAATATGCCCTAGAGGCAATAATAAAGTTATTATTTATTTCCTTATATCATGATAAATGTTTATTATTCATGCTAGAATTGTATTAACCGGAAACATAATACATGTGTGAATACATAGACAAACAGAGTGTCACTAGTATGCCTCTACTTGACTAGCTCGTTAATCAAAGATGGTTATGTTTCCTAACCATAAACAAAGAGTTGTTATTTGATTAACGGGATCACATCATTAGTTGAATGATCTGATTGACATGACCCATTCCATTAGCTTAGCACCCGATCGTTTAGTTTGTTGCTATTGCTTTCTTCATGACTTATACATGTTCCTATGACTATGAGATTATGCAACTCCCGTTTGCCGGAGGAACACTTTGTGTGCTACCAAACGTCACAAGGTAACTGGGTGATTATAAAGGTGCTCTACAGGTGTCTCCAAAGGTACATGTTGGGTTGGCGTATTTCAAGATTAGGATTTGTCACTCCGATTGTCGGAGAGGTATCTCTGGGCCCTCTCGGTAATACACATCACATAAACCTTGCAAGCATTGCAACTAATGAGTTAGTTGTGAGATGATGTATTACGTAACGAGTAAAGAGACTTGCCGGTAACGAGATTGAACTAGGTATTGAGATACCGACGATCGAATCTCGGGCAAGTAACATACTGATGACAAAAGGAACAACGTATGTTGTTATGCGGTCTGACCGATAAAGATCTTCGTAGAATATGTAGGAACTAATATGAGCATCCAGGTTCCGCTATTGGTTATTGACCGGAGACGTGTCTTGGTCATGTCTACATTGTTCTCGAACCGTAGGGTCCGCACGCTTAACGTTACGATGACAGTTTCATTATGAGTTTATGTATTTTGATGTACCGAAGGTTGTTCGGAGTCCCGGATGTGATCATGGACATGACGAGGAGTCTCGAAATGGTCGAGACATAAAGATCGATATATTGGAAGCCTATATTTGGATATCGGAATCGTTCCGGGTGAAATCGGGATTTTACCGGAGTACCGGGGGGTTACCGGAACCCCCCCGGGGGTTATTGGGCCTACATGGGCCCTAAGGGAGAAGAGGAAAGGAGGCAAGAGGTGGCCACATGCCCCTCCCCTCCCTAGTCCGAATAGGACAAGGAGAGGGGGGCGGCGCCCCCCCTTTTCCTTTCCCTCTTCCTCCTCTTTCCCCCCTTCTCCTTCTCCAACTAGGAATGAAGGGAGTCCTAGGGAGTAGGACTCCCCCTTGGCGCACCCCTCCTTGGCCGGCCGCCCCTCCCCTTGGCTCCTTTATATACGGGGGCAGGGGGCACCCTAGAACACACAAGTTGATCTTCGTGATCGTTCCTTAGCCGTGTGCGGTGCCCCCCTCCACGATATTACACCTCGGTCATATTGTAGCGGTGCTTAGGCGAAGCCCTGCGACGGTTGAACATCAAGATCGTCACCACGCCGTCGTGCTGACAGAACTCCTTCTCGAAGCTTTGCTGGATCGGAGCCCGGGAAGCGTCATCGAGCTGAACGTGTGCCAAGAACTCGGAGGTGCCGGAGTAACGGTGCTTGGATCGGTTGGACCGGGAAGACGTACGACTACTTCCTCTATGTTGCATCAACGCTTCCGCTTCGGTCTACGAGGGTACGTAAACAACACTCTCCCCTCTCGTTGCTATGCATCACCATGATCTTGTGTGTGCGTAGAATTTTTTTTGAAATTACTACGTTCCCCACAGTGGCATCCGAGCCTTGGTTATATGGTTTGATGTTATATGCACGAGTAGAACATAAGTGAGTTGTGGGCGATATAAGTCATACTGCTTACCAGCATGTCATACTTTGGTTCGGCGGTATTGTTGGATGAAGCGGCCCGGACCGACATTACGCGTACGCTTACGCGAGACTGGTTCTACCGCTGTGCTTTGCACACAGGTGGCTGGCGGGTGTCAGTTTCTCCAACTTTAGTTGAACCGAGTGTGGCTACGCCTGGTCCTTGCGAAGGTTAAAACAACACCAACTTGACAAACTATCGTTGTGGTTTTGATGCGTAGGTAAGATTGGTTCTTGCTTAAGCCCGTAGCAGCCATGTAAAACTTGCAACAACAAAGTAGAGGACGTCCAACTTGTTTTTGCATGGCATGTTTTGATGTGATATGGTCAAGACATGATGCTAAATTTTATTGTATGAGATGATCATGTTTTGTAACTGAGTTACCGGCAACTGGCAGGAGCCATATGGTTGTCGCTTTATTGTATGCAATGCAATCGCGCTGTAATGCTTTACTTTATCACTAAGCGGTAGCGATAGTCATGGAAGCATAAGATTGGCGAGACGACAACGATGCTACGATGGAGATCAAGGTGTCGCGCCGGTGACGATGGTGATCATGACGGTGCTTCGGAGATGGAGATCACAAGCACAAGATGATGATGGCCATATCATACCACTTATATTGATTGCATGTGATGTTTATCTTTTATGCATCTTATCTTGCTTTGATTGACGGTAGCATTATAAGATGATCTCTCACTAAATTTCAAGATAAAAGTGTTCTCCCTGAGTATGCACCGTTGCCAAAGTTCGTCGTGCCCAGACACCACGTGATGATCGGGGTGTGATAAGCTCTACGTCCATCTACAACGGGTGCAAGCCAGTTTTGCACACGCAGAATACTCAGGTTAAACTTGATGAGCCTAGCATATGCAGATATGGCCTCGGAACACTGAGACCGAAAGGTCGAGCGTGAATCATATAGTAGATATGATCAACATATTGATGTTCACCATTGAAAACTACTCCATTTCACGTGATGATCGGTTATGGTTTAGTTGATTTGGATCACGTGATCACTTAGAAGATTAGAGGGATGTTTTTCTAAGTGGGAGTTCTTAAGTAATATGATTAATTGAACTTAAATTTATCATGAACTTAGTACCTGATAGTATCTTGCTTGTTCATGTAGATTGTAGATAGATGGCCCGTCCTGTTGTTCCGTTGAATTTTAATGCGTTCCTGGAGAAAGCAAAGTTGAAAGATGGTGGCAGCAATTACAAGGACTGGGTCCGTAACTTGAGGATTATCCTCATTGCTGCACAGAAGAGTTACGTCCTGGAAGCACCGCTGAGTGCCAAGCCTGCTGCAGGAGCAACACCAGATGTTATGAACTTCTGGCAGAGCAAAGCTGATGACTACTCGATAGTTCAGTGTGCCATGCTTTACGGCTTAGAACCGGGTCTTCAATGACGTTTTGAACGTCATGGAGCATATGAGATGTTTCAGGAGTTGAAGTTAATATTTCAAGAAAATGCCCAGATTGAGAGATATGAAGTCTCCAATAAGTTCTATAGCTGCAAGATGGAGGAGAATTGTTCTGTCAGTGAACATATACTCAAAATGTCTGGGTATCATAATCACTTGACTCAACTGGGAGTTAATCTTCCTGTTGATAGTGTCATTGACAGAGTTCTTCAATCACTGCCACCAAGCTACAAGAGCTTCCTGATGAAATAACATGCAAGGGATGAATAAGACGATTCCCGAGCTCTTCGCAATGCTAAAGGCTGCGGAGGTAGAAATCAAGAAGGAGCATCAAGTGTTGATGGTCAATAAGACCGTCAGTTTCAAGAAAAAGGGCAAAGGGAAAAAGAAGGGGAACTTCAAGAAGAACAGCAAACAAGTTGCTGCTCAGGAGAAGAAACCCAAATCAGGACCTAAGCCTGAAACTGAGTGCTTCTACTGCAGGCAGACTGGACACTGGAAGCGGAATTGTCCCAAGTATTTGGCGGATAAGAAGGATGGCAAGGTGAACAAAGGTATGTGTGATATACATGTTATTGATGTGTACCTTACTAGAGCTCGTAGTAGCACCTGGGTATTTGATACTGGTTCTGTTGCTAATATTTGCAACTCGAAACAGGGACTACGGATTAAGCGAACACTAGCAAAGGACGAGGTGACGATGCACGTGGGAAATGGTTCCAAAGTCGATGTGATCGCGGTCGGCACACTACCTCTACATCTACCTTCGGGATTAGTTTTCGACCTAAATAATTGTTATTTGGTGCCAGCGTTGAGCATGAACATTATATCTGGATCTTGTTTGATGTGAGACGATTATTCATTTAAATCAGAGAATAATGGTTGTTCTATTTATATAAGTAATATCTTTTATGGTCATGCGCCCTTGAAGAGTGGTCTATTTTTGATGAATCTCGATAGTAGTGATACACATATTCATAATGTTGAAGCCAAAAGATGCAGAGTTGATAATAATAGTGCAACTTATTTGTGGCACTGCCGTTTAGGTCATATCGGTGTAAAGCGCATGAAGAAACTCCATACTGATGGACTTTTGGAACCACTTGATTATGAATCACTTGGTACTTGCGAACTGTGCCTCATGGGCAAGATGACTAAAACACCGTTCTCCGGTACTATGGAGAGAGCAACAGATTTGTTGGGAATCATACATACAGATGTATGTGGTCCGATGAATGTTGAGGCTCGTGGCGAATATCGTTATTTTCTCACCTTCACAGATGATTTAAGCAGAAATGGGTATATCTACTTAATGAAGCATAAGTCTGAAACATTTGAAAAGTTCAAAGAATTTCAGAGTGAAGTTGAAAATCATCGTAACAAGAAAATAAAGTTTCTACGATCTGATCATGGAGGAGAATATTTGAGTTATGAGTTTGGTCTACATTTGAAACAAGGCGGAATAGTTTCGCAGCTCACGCCACCCGGAACACCACAACGTAATGGTGTGTCCTAACGTCGTAATCGTACTTTACTTGATATGATGCGACCTATGATGTCTCTTACAGATTTACCGCTATCACTTTGGGGTTATGCTTTAGAGACGGCCGCATTCACATTAAATAGGGCACCACCAAAATCCATTGAGACGACGCCTTATGAACTATGGTTTGGCAAGAAACCAAAGTTGTCGTTTCTTAAAGTTTGGGGCTGTGATGCTTATGTGAAAAAGCATCAACCTGATAAGCTCGAACCGAAATCGGAGAAATGTGTCTTCATAGGATACCCAAAGGAGATTGTTGGGTACACCTTCTATCACAGATCCGAAGGCAAGACATTCGTTGCTAAAAATGGATCCTTTCTAGGGAAGGAGTTTCTCTCGAAAGAAGTGAGTGGGAGGAAAGTAGAACTTAATGAGGTAACTGTACCTACTCCCTTATTGGAAAGTAGTTCATCACAGAAAATAGTTTCTGTGACACCTACACCAATTAGTGAGGAAGCTAATGATAATGATCATGAAACTTCAGATCAAGTTACTACTAAACCCCGTAGATCAAGCAGAGTAAGATCCGCACCAGAGTGGTACGGTAATCCTGTTCTGGAAGTCATGCTACTAGATCATGATGAACCTACAAACTATGAAGAAGCGATGGTGAGCCCAGATTCCGCAAAATGGCTAGAAGCCATGAAATCTGAGATGGGATCCATGTATGAGAACAAAGTGTGGACTTTGGTTGACTTGCCCATTGATCGGCAAGCAATTGAGAATAAATGGATCTTTAAGAAGAAGACTGATGCTGATGGTAATGTTACTATTTACAAAGCTCGACTTGTTGCAAAAGGTTTTCGACAAGTTCAAGGGATTGACTATGATGAGACCTTCTCACCCGTAGCGATGCTTAAGTCTGTCCGAATCATGTTAGCAATTGCCGCATTTTATGATTATGAAATTTGGCAAATGGATGGCAAAACTGCATTCCTGAATGGATTTCTGGAGGAAGAGTTGTATATGATGCAACCAGAAGGTTTTGTCGATCCGAAGGGAGCAAACAAAGTGTAAAAGCTCCAGCGATCCATTTATGTACTGGTGCAAGCCTCTCGGAGTTGGAATAAGCGCTTTGATAGTGTGATCAAAGCATTTGGTTTTATACAGACTTTTGGAGAAGCCTGTATTTACAAGAAAGTGAGTGGGAGCTCTGTAGCATTTCTGATATTATATATGGATGACATATTACTAATTGGAAATGATATAGAATTTCTGGATAGCATAAAGGGATACTTGAATAAGAGTTTTTCAATGAAAGACCTCGGTGAAGCTGCTTACATATTAGGCATTAAGATCTATAGAGATAGATCAAGACGCTTAATTGGACTTTCACAAAGCACATACCTTGACAAAGTTTTGAAGAAGTTCAAAATGGATCAAGCAAAGAAAGGGTTCTTGCTTGTATTGCAAGGTGTGAAGTTGAGTAAAACTCAATGCCTGACCACTGCAGAAGATAGAGAGAAAATGAAAGATGTTCCCTATGCTTCAGCCATAGGCTCTATCATGTATGCAATGCTGTGTACTAGACCTGATGTGTGCCTTGCTATAAGTATAGCAGGGAGGTACCAAAGTAATCTAGGAGTGGATCACTGGACAACGGTGAAGAACATCCTGAAATACCTGAAAAGGACTAAGGATATGTTTCTCATTTATGGAGGTGACAAAGAGCTCATCGTAAATGGTTACGTTGATGCAAGCTTTGACACTGATCCGGACGATTCTAAATCGCAAACCGGATACGTGTTTACATTGAATGGTGGAGCTGTCAGTTGGTGCAGTTCTAAACAAAGCGTTGTGGCGGGATCTATGTGTGAAGCGGAATACATAGCTGCTTCGGAAGCAGCAAATGAAGGAGTCTAGATGAAGGAGTTCATATCCGATCTAGGTGTCATACCTAGTGCATCGGGTCCAATGAAAATCTTTTGTGACAATACTGGTGCAATTGCCTTGGCAAAGGAATCCAGATTTCACAAGAGAACCAAACACATCAAGAGACGCTTCAATTCCATCCGGGATCTAGTCCAGGTGGGAGACATAGAGATTTGCAAGATACATACGGATCTGAATGTAGCAGACCCGTTGACTAAGCCTCTTCCACGAGCAAAACATGATCAACACCAAGGCTCCATGGGTGTTAGAATCATTACTGTGTAATCTAGATTACTGACTCTAGTGCAAGTGGGAGACTGAAGGAAATATGCCCTAGAGGCAATAATAAAGTTATTATTTATTTCCTTATATCATGATAAATGTTTATTATTCATGCTAGAATTGTATTAACCGGAAACATAATACATGTGTGAATACATAGACAAACAGAGTGTCCTAGTATGCCTCTACTTGACTAGCTCGTTAATCAAAGATGGTTATGTTTCCTAACCATAAACAAAGAGTTGTTATTTGATTAACGGGATCACATCATTAGTTGAATGATCTGATTGACAAGACCCATTCCATTAGCTTAGCACCCAATCGTTTAGTTTGTTGCTATTGCTTTCTTCATGACTTATACATGTTCCTATGACTATGAGATTATGCAACTCCCGTTTGCCGGAGGAACACTTTGTGTGCTACCAAACGTCACAATGTAACTGGGTGATTATAAAGGTGCTCTACAGGTGTCTCCAAAGGTACATGTTGGGTTGGCGTATTTCGAGATTAGGATTTGTCACTCCGATTGTCGGAGAGGTATCTCTGGGCCCTCTCGGTAATACACATCACATAAGCCTTGCAAGCATTGCAACTAATGAGTTAGTTGTGAGATGATGTATTACGGAACGAGTAAAGAGACTTGCCGGTAACGAGATTGAACTAGGTAATGAGATACCGACGATCGAATCTCGGGCAAGTAACATACCGATGACAAAAGGAACAACGTATGTTGTTATGCGGTCTGACCGATAAAGATCTTCGTAGAATATGTAGGAACCAATATGAGCATCCAGGTTCCGCTATTGGTTATTGACCGGAGACGTGTCTCGGTCATGTCTACATTGTTCTCGAACCATAGGGTCCGCACGCTTAACGTTACGATGACAGTTTCATTATGAGTTTATGTATTTTGATGTACCGAAGCTTGTTCAGAGTCCCGGATGTGATCATGGACATGACGAGGAGTCTCGAAATGGTCGAGACATAAAGATCGATATATTGGAAGCCTATATTTGGATATCAGAATCGTTCCGGGTGAAATCGGGATTTTACCGGAGTACCGGGGGGTTACCGAAACCCCCCCGGGGGTTATTGGGCCTACATGGGCCCTAAGGGAGAAGAGGAAAGGAGGCAAGAGGTGGCCACGCGCCCCTCCCCTCCCTAGTCCGAATAGGACAAGGAGAGGGGGGCGGCGCCCCCCTTTTCCTTTCCCTCTTCCTCCTCTTTCCCCCCTTCTCTTTCCCCCCACCGGGAGTAGGACTCCCCCTTGGCGCGCCCCTCCTTGGCCAGCCACTCCCTCCCCTTGGCTCTTTTATATACGGGGGCAGGGGCACCCTAGAACACACAAGTTGATCTTCGTGATCGTTCCTTAGCAGTGTGCGGTGCCCCCCTCCATGATATTACACCTCGGTCATATTGTAGCGGTGCTTAGGCGAAGCCCTGCGACGGTTGAACATCAAGATCATCACCATGCCGTCGTGCTGACAGAACTCCTCCCCGAAGCTTTGCTGGATCGGAGCCCGGGGAGCGTCATCGAGCTGAACGTGTGCCAAGAACTCGGAGGTGCCGGAGTAACGGTGCTTGGATCGGTTGGACCGGGAAGACGTACGACTACTTCCTCTACGTTGCATCAATGCTTCTGCTTCGTTCTACGAGGGTACGTAGACAACACTCTCCCCTCTCGTTGCTATGCATCACCATGATCTTGCGTGTGCGTAGGATTTTTTTTGAAATTACTATGTTCCCCACACTAATATCAAATAACCTCTTCTCACCGGCAAGTTTAAAATCATGGTTAAGCTCTTTAATAGCCCAATAAGCCTTATGTTCTAGTTCGAGAGGTAAGTGACATGCTTTTCCATAAACCATTTTATACGGAGACATACCCATAGGATTTTTGTATGCAGTTCTATAAGCCCATACTGCATCATCAAGTTTCTTAGACCAATTCTTTCTAGACCTATTAATAGTCTTTTGCAAAATTAATTTGAGCTCTCTATTGCTCAATTCTACTTGACAACTAGACTGTGGGTGATAAGGAGATGCAATTCTATGATTAACATCATATTTAGCAAGCATTTTACGGAAGGCACCATGAATAAAGTGTGAACCACCATCAGTCATTAAATATCTAGGGACTCCAAACCTCGGAAAAATAACTTCCTTAAGCATTTTAATAGAAGTGTTATGGTCAGCACTACTAGTTGGAATAGCTTCTACCCACTTAGTAACGTAATCAACAGCAACTAGAATATGTGTGTATCCATTAGAGGCAGGAAAACATCCCATATAATCAAAGCCCCAAACATCAAACGGTTCAATAACTAGTGAATAATTCATAGGCATTTCTTGACGTCTACTAATATTACCAATTCTTTGACATTCATCACAAGACAAGACAAACTTACGGGCAGCCTTGAAGAGAGTTGGCCAATAGAAACCAGATTGCAATACCTTATGTGCAGTTCTATCTCCAGCGTGGTGTCCTCCATAAGACTCGGAATGACACTTCCGTAGGATCTGTTCCTGTTCATGCTCAGGTACTCAACGTCTAATAACACCATCTACTCATTCCTTATAAAGATGTGGGTCATTCCAAAAGTAATGTCTCAAGTCATAGAAAAACTTTTTCTTTTGCTGGTATGTGAAGCTAGGTGGTATAAACTTAGCAACAATATAATTAGCATAATCAGCATACTATGGAGTACTACGAGAAGTACTTATAACATTTAATTGTTCATCATGAAAGTCATCATTAATAGGTATTAGGTCATCATGAATATTTTCTAACCTAGACAGGTTGTCTGCAATGAGGTTCTCAGCTCCCTTTCTATCAACAATATGCAAATCAAATTCTTGTAGCAAGAGAACCCATCTAATAAGTCTAGGTTTAGCATCTTTCTTTTCCATAAGATATTTAATAGCAGCATGATCAGTTTGATAGTTACTTTAGATTCAACAATATAAGATCTAGACTTATCACAAGCAAATACAACTGCTAAAAGCTCTTTTTCAGTAGTAGCATAATTTCTTTGAGCATTGTCTAGAGTCTTACTAGCATAATGAATAACATTTAATTTCTTATCAACTCTTTGCCCTAGAACAGCACCTACAACATAATCACTAGGATCACACATAAT
The DNA here is from genome assembly GCA_034509565.1 of Triticum monococcum. Classification (NCBI taxonomy): domain Eukaryota; kingdom Viridiplantae; phylum Streptophyta; class Magnoliopsida; order Poales; family Poaceae; genus Triticum; species Triticum monococcum. Next base: position 447,443,780 of record CM067845.1, read on the forward strand.
TTCAAAGGGTAAATTCCAATCAGGTGGCTGAACAATAGGTGCAGAGACTAATGCTTTCTTAAGTATTTCAAATGCTTCTACACAATCATCATCAAAGACAAATGGTATATCTTTTTGGAATAAATTAGTCAGAGGCCGAGAAATTTTTGAGAAGTCCTTAATGAACCTCCTGTAAAATCCGGCGTGACCAAGGAAACTTCTTATACCTTTGATGTCCTTGGGACATGGCATCTTTTCAATAGCATCAACCTGGGCTTTATCAACTTCAATACCTCTTTCGGAAACTTTGTGCCCCAAGACAATACCCTCATTAACCATAAAGTGGCACTTTTCCCAATTCAAGACAAGATTAGTTTCTTCACATCTCTGCAAAACTTGATCAGGATTGCTTAAGCAATCATCAAAAGAGGAACCATAGACGGAAAAGTCGTCCATGAAAACCTAACAAATCTTTTCACAAAAGTTAGAGAATATAGCCATCATGCATCTTTGAAAGGTAGCAGGTGCATTACATAAACCAAAAGGCATACGTCTATAAGAAAAAGTACCAAAAGGGTATGTAAAAGTAGTCTTTGATTGATCTCTAGTCGACACAGGTATTTGAGAGAAACTAGAATAACCATCTAGAAAGCAATAGTGTGTGTGTTTGGATAATCTTTCTAGCATTTGATCAATAAAAGGTAAGGGATAATGATCTTTCTTAGTAGCTTTATTTAATTTGCGGAAATCAATTACCATCCTATAACCTGTGATAATTCTTTGTGGAATCAATTCATCTTTATCATTAGGGACAACAGTAATACCTCCCTTCTTAGGGACACAACAGACAGGGCTTACCCACTCACTATCAGCAACGGGATAGATTATACCTACCTCTAGAAGCTTTAGTATTTCTTTTCTTACCACTTCTTTCATTTTAGGATTCAGACGTCGTTGAGGATCACTAACTGGTTTGGCATCTGCTTCCAAATTTATTTTATCTTGACATAGAGTGGGACTAATGCCCTTAAGATCATCAAGAGTATATCCAATAGCAGCACGATGCTTCTTCAGAGTTTTCAATAATCTTTCTTCCTCATGCTCTGAAAGGTTAGCACTAATAATAACATGATATATCTTCTTTTCATCAAGATAAGCATATTTAAGATTATCAGGCAAAGGTTTAAGCTCAAACACGGGATCACCCTTGGGTGGAGGAGGATCCCCTAAAATTTCAACAGGAAAATTGTGTTTTAGAACAGGTTCCTGTTTAAAGAATACTTCATCTATTTCCCTTCTTTCATTCATGAACATATCATTTTCATGGTCTAGCAAATAGTGTTCTAAAGGATCACTAGGAGGTACGGCAATAGAAGCAAGACCAATAATTTCATCCTTACTAGGTAATTCTTCCTCACGATACTGTTTACTAAATTTAGAGAAATTAAACTCACGAACCATATCATTCAAACCAACAGTAACAATATTCTTAGTGCAGTCCATGGTAGCATTGACAGTATTTAAGAAGGGTCTACCAAATATAATTGGACAAAAGCTATCTTGTGGGGAACCAAGAACAAGAAAATCAGCAGGATATTTAGTTTTCCCACACAAGACTTCAACATCTCTAACAATTCCCATTGCTGAAATAGTATCTCTATTGGCAAGTTTAATTGTGACATCAATATCTTCTAACTCACCAGGTGCAATTTCATTCTTAATTTCTTCATATAAAGTATGCGGTATAACACTAGCACTAGCACCCATATCACATAAGCCATGATAACAATGATCTCCTATTTTAACAGAAATAACAGGCACGCCTACCACAGGTTTATGTTTATCTTTAGCACAAGGTTTAGCAATTCTAGCAGTTTCACCTTCGAACTGAATAACATGCCCATCAATATTATCAGACAAGAGATCTTTAAAAATAGCAATATTAGGTTCTACTTTAACTTTCTCAGGAGGTGTATAAGTTCTAATATTGCTTTTATGAACAACAGTTGAAGCTTTAGCATGATCCTTTATTCTAACAGGGAAAGATGGTTTCTCAATATAAGAAGTAGGAACAATAGGATCATTATAAGTGACAGTCTTTTCTTCAACTTTAATAGGTGAAGCTACCTTTACTTCTATGGGAGGATGATATTTAAACCACTTCTCCTTAGGGAGGTCAACATAAGTAGTAAAAGATTCACAGAAAGAAGCTACTATCTCAGAGTCAAGTCCATATTTAGTGCTAAACTTATGGAAAATATCGGTATCCATAAAAGATTTAACACAATCAAACTTAGGTGTCATACCTGACTCCTTACCTTCGTCGAGGTCCCAATCTTCAGAGTTGCATTTAATTCTGTCCAATAAATTCCATATAAATTCAATAGTCTTCATCATAAAAGAGCCAGCACAAGAAGTATCGAGCATGTTGCGATTGTTTTCAGAAAGCCGAGCATAGAAACTTTGCATAATTATTTCTCTCTGGAGCTCATGATTGGGGCATGAATATAACATTGATTTAAGCCTCCCCCAAGCTTGAGCGATGCTTTATCCTCCGCGAGGCCAGAAATTATATATATAATTGCGATCACGATGAACAAGATGCATAGGGTAATACTTTTGATGAAATTCCAACTTCAATCTTTTATAGTCCCATGATCTCATATCATCACATTGCCTATACCATACCAATGCGTCTCCCTTAAAAGATAAAGGGAAGACCTTCTTCTTAGCAACATCATTGGGTATACCTGCAAGCTTAAATAATCCACAAACTTCATCCACATATATTAAGTGCTCATCAGGATGCTTTGTTACATCTCCTGTAAAAGGATTAGCTAGCAGTTTTTCCATCATAGCCACAGGAAATTCAAAAGGAGTTTCATTTTCAATAGGTTCAATAGGTTGAGGAGCAACTCTTTGCTCTACTAGACAGGGTGAAGATACCCCGAACAAGCCCCTCAGAGAATTACTTTCCATAGTAACAAGTGACAGTAAATTTCAGCACACTATATAAATTTTTCCTTACCAAATCCCACCTACCAAAGGCGCTACACTCCCCGGCAACGGCGCCAGAAAAGTGTCTTGATGACCCACAAGTATAGGGGATCTATCATAGTCCTTTCGATAAGTAAGAGTGTCGAACCCAACGAGGAGCAGAAGGAAATGATAAGCGGTTTTCAGCAAGGTATTCTCTGCAAGTACTGAAATAAGTGGTAACAGATAGTTGTGTGATAGGATAAATTGTAACGAGCTACAAGTAACAAAAGTAAATAAAGTGCAGCAAGGTGGCCCAATCCTTTTGTAGCAATGGACAAGCCGGAACAAACTCTTATAATAGGAAAAGCGCTCCCGAGGACACACATGGGAATATCGTCAAGCTAGTTTTCATCACGTTCATATGATTCGCGTTCGATACTTTGATACTTTGATATGTGGGTGGACCGGTGCTTGGATGCTGTTCTTATTTGAACAAGCATCCCACTTATGATTAACCTCTATTGCAAGCATCCGCAACTACAACAAAAGTATTAAGGTAAATCTAACCATAGCATGAAACATATGGATCCAAATCAGCCCCTTACGAAGCAACGCATAAACTAGGGTTTAAGCTTCTGTCACTCTAGCAACCCATCATCTACTTATTACTTCCCAATGCCTTCCTCTAGGCCCAAATAATGGTGAGGTGTTATGTAGTCGAAGTTCACATAACACCACTAGAGGCTAGACAATATACATCTTATCAAAATATCAAATGAATACCAAATTCACATGACTACTCATAGCAAGACTTCTCCCTTGTCCTCAGGAACGAACGTAATTACTCACAAAGCATATTCATGTTCATAATCAGAGGGGTAATAATATGCATATAGGATCTGAACATCTGATCTTCCACCAATTAAACCAACTAGCATCAACTACACGGAGTAATCAACACCACTAGCAACCTACTAGCACCAATCCCGGACTTTGAGACAATAATTGGATACCAGAGATGAACTAGGGTTTGGAGATGAGATGGTGCTGGTGAAGATGTTGGTGGATATTGCCCTCTCCCGATGAGAGGAGCGTTGGTGATGACGATGGTGATGATTTCCCCCTCCGGGAGGGAAGTATCCCCGGCAGAACAGCTCTGGCGGAGCTCTAGATTGGATCCGCCAAGGTTCCGCCTCGTGGCGGCGGAGTCTTGTCCCGAAAAGTTCCTCCTTATTTTTTTTCTCATCGAAAGACCTCATATAGGAGAAGATGGGCATTGGAGAGCCACCAGGGGGCCCACGAGGTAGGGGGGCGCTCCCTAGGGGGGGCGCCCCCCACCCTCGTGAGAAGGGTGTGGGCCCCTTGGCCTTCATCTTTGGCGAGGATTTTTCGTCATTTCTTTTAAGATGTCCCGTGAAGTTTCAGGACTTTTGGAGTTGCGCAGAATAGGCCTCTAATATTTGCTCCTTTTCCAGCCCAGAATTCTAGCTGCCCACATTCTCCCTCTTTATGTAAACCTTGTAAAATAAGAGAGAATAGCCATAAGTATTGTGACATAAAATCAAATAACAGTCCATAATGCGATAAATATCGATATAAAAGCATGATGCAAAATGGACGTATCAATTATCGATTAGATGTGAAGTACCTATGGTGGTTCTAAACATGAGAGGAAGACATACCGAACATGCCGCCCTTCAGGTTTTCATTTTCCTTCTGAGCGGCTGATAGCCGAGCCTTCAAGCTCTCTATCTCTTCGGACTGTTTGTCCTTTTCCTCCTCAAGTTTTTTCTCCCTTGACGCGCCCTTTGCGGTCTCTTTCAAAACTGCTAGTTCGGTGGTAACTGCACTCAGTTGCCTCTGGTTTGTGTTCAGCTCCTGAGCCAGCATAGTGTGCTTTTCTTGTAGAACCTACACAAAATTATCGATCCTTAAATCAGTTTGCTTCACCGTTTCAAGTCTCGGGGGCTAATGGCATACGACCATGCAAACTTGTGTCAAATTTTACCTGTATCTTCTTTGAGAACAACTAAATAACTCCGGCAAGGCCATCTTTGATGTCGCTTGAAGCTACGTTGGTATTGCCCCAAAGAGGAAGGGATGATGCAGCACAAGGTCAGTAGGTATTTCCCTCAGATATGAAACCAAGGTTATTGAACCGGTAGGAGAACCAAGCAACACAACGTAAAAAGGCACACATATAACAAATCCTCGCAACCCGACGTGTTAAAGGGGTTGTCAATCCCTTTTGGGGTACGGCGCCTCAAGATAGGGAAACGAACGTGAGATAAATTTGTAGTAGATTGATAGATCGAACGCCAAATAAAATAAATAAGGGAAAATTGCAAAAAAGTATTTTTGGATTTTTTGTTTAGTAGATCTAAAAATAAAATCAAATAAAACTAGATCGCAAAGGCAAATATATGAGAAAGAAGACCCGGGGGCCGTAGGTTTCACTAGTGGCTTCTCTCGAGAAAAATAGCAAACGGTGCGTAAACAAATTACTATTGGGAAATTGATAGAAATTCAAATAATTATGACGACATCCAGGCAATGATTATTATATACGCATCACGTCCAAGATTGGTAGACCGACTCCTACCTGCATCTACTACTATTACTCCACACATCGACCAGCATGCATCTAGTGTATTAAGTTCATGGAGAAACGGAGTAATGCAATAAGAACGATGACATGATGTAGACAAGATCTATCTATGTAGAGATAGACCCCATCGTTTTATCCTTAGTAGCAACGATACATACGTGTCGTTTCCCTTTCTGTCATTGGGATCAAGCACCGTAAGATCGAACCCACTACAAAGCACCTCTTCCAATTGCAAGATAAATAGATAAAGTTGGCCAAACAAGACCCAAATATCAGAGAAGAAATACGAGGCTATAAGCAATCATGAATATAAGAGATCAAAGAAACTCAAATAACTTCCATGGATATAAAAAGATAGATCTGATCATAAACTCAAAGTTCATCAGATCCCAACAAACACACCGCAAAAGAGTTACATCATATGGATCTCCAAGAGACCATTGTATTAAGGATCAAGAGAGAGAGAGAGAGAGAGAGAGAGAGAGAGAGAGAGAGATGAAGCCATCTAGCTACTAACTACGGACCCGAAGGTCAACAAAGAACTACTCACACATCATCGAAGAGGCACCAATGGAGGTGGTGAACCCCATCCGAGATGGTGTCTAGATTGGATCTGGTGGTTCTGGACTTTGCAGCGGCTGGATGAATATTTTGTCGACTCCCCTAGAGTTATGGGAATTTTGGGTATTTATAGGGCAAAGAGGAGGTCCGGGGGCACCTGAGGTGGGCACAACCCACCAGGGCGCGCCTGGGCCTCTTGGCTCGCCCTGGTGGGTTGTGCCCCCGGGCACCCCCCATGCGTAGCCAGGGCCCGTTGTGTTCCTTTTGGCCCATAAAAATTCTCCGTAAAGTTTCATGGCATTTGGACTTTGTCTGATATTGATTTTCCGCGATATAAAAAACACGGAAAAATAGGAACTGGCACTTGGCACTATGTCAATAATTTAGTACCAAAAAATGATATAAAATGACTATAAAATGATTATAAAACATCCAAGATTGATAATATAACAGCATGGAACAATCAAATATTATAGATACATTGGAGACGTATCAGCATCCCCAAGCTTAGCTCCTACTCTTCCTCGAGTAGGTAAGTGATAAAAACAAAATTTTTGATGTGGAATGCTGCCTATCATGTCATATCATATTCTTTTCTTTATAGCATGGGCAATTGGACTTTTAGTTGTTCAAAGCAATAGTCTAGTTTTGACATGATAATTTAGATACTCAAGCATATCAAAAAGGGGCCGCTTTCAAAATATCAACGCTAAAATAAGCTATCTCTAGCCCATCATGCTCAAACATTGATCCATTCATGAAACACACTCGAATGTTAGCTACACCCAATACTTAAGTACGATCATATTACCTCCTAGTTCATGCTTTTATAAGAGAAGATGGAGACTCAAATTCAAAACTAAAATTGCATAAAGTACAATAAAGGCCCTTCGCAGAGGGAAGTAAGGATTTGTAGAGGTGCCAGAGCTCAAATCGACAAACTTAGAGATAAAAACATTTTGAGTGGTGTATCCATCCCACCAACGAAAATGACTTAGAGTTCCCAATACTTTCCATGCATAGATATATCATAGGCGGCCCCCAAACAGAAAATAAAGTTTATTCCTTTTTCCACCATACTTTCACTTTCCATGGCTAAGCGTATCCACGGGTGCCCTCCATACCAACACTTTCCAAGGAATTTATTATTTGACAACATAAAGTAAATTCAATTTTTTTGCATTTCGGGACTGGGCATCCCTAATACCTTTGCCTTACTCTCATGCAATGACAAGTGAATAAACACTCATCTTGAGAATAACACATCTAGCATGGAAAATATTAGCCACCCTCACTGCTCCACGAGCGAAACAAACACACAAAAGAGAAGTTTATTTTGAAAATTAGAGATGGCACCTGCAAATTTTCTTAGAATGGCAAAAGAATACCGCATATAGGTAGATATAATGGACTCATGTGGCAAAACTGGGTTAAAGGTTTTTGGATGCACTAGTGATCAAACTTAGTTCAAAATGAAGGCTAGCAAAATATTGGGACGCGGCTGAGGGAGTCCTGGATTAAGGGGTCCTCGGGCGTCCGGCCTGTTATCCATGGGCCGGACTGATGGGCTGTGAAGACATGAAGGCCGAAGACTGTACCGTGTCTGGATTGGACTCTCCTTGGCGTGGAAGGCAAGCTTGGCGATCGACTGTGAAGATTCCTTCTTATGTAACTGACTCTATGTAACCCTAGATTCCCCACCCGGTGTCTATATAAACCGGAGGGGTTAGTCCGGAAAGGATATACTCATTACCATAGTCATACAAGCTAGACTTCTAGGGTTTAGCCATTATGATCTCGTGGTAGATCAACTCTTGTAACACTCATATTCATCAATATCAATCAAGCAAGACGTATGGTATTACCTCCATAGAGAGGGCCCGAACCTGGGTAAACATCGTGTCTCCCGTCTCCTGTTACCATCGATCCTAGACGCACAGTTCGAGACCCCCTAACCGAGATCTTCCGGTTTTGACACCAACATTGGTGCTTTCATTGAGAGTTCCACTATGCCATCGACGAAAGGCTCGATGGCTCGCCTTGTCCTTAAAGACAACATCACCTCCAGGGGAGATTTGGCCCCAGGCCAAACCCTCCGGCTAGGCGGCTTTACTATGATCGCCCGTTCGGCCGTTGAGCCGACGATGACCTCTCGGGCCATCGAAAACCCTCTTCGCGTCAACTCCGGGAACTCCAAGCAGATGGATCCGACGGAGTTTTCATCTTTGAACGAACTCCTAGATCGCATCGCCGCTTTGGGAATAGCCATTGACTACGATCGGATTGGGCCTAGAACCGATCAAGGAGAAATCGAGACCCTACCGGTCACTCACCAGACTGCGGTAGTCAAGGAACAGGACGGCGAGTCTTCTTCTATGTCGAAGACGGACTATGTTCGGATCGCCGATCAGGAAGAGCCGGATACTCACCCGCGAAATGATGCGACCAGCCCTCTGAACATAGCATCGGATGGCGGTCCTAAACAATCAGAAGATATTCCAGAACACGGACTGTTAAGCCCGGAAGGTCATTAGACTTCGGATAATCGGTCAGGTCGGGGTTCGGATTTAATTCCACCCACCCACCCAGATATACACGCTCTCATGAGCATAAAACAGCAGTCTCAGGAAACAGTCCACCACTTCTGGGCCAGATTCCTCCTTGTCAAGGACAAGGTAAAAGATTGCTGTGACGAGGATGCAATATCAGCGTTCTGCAACAATTGCACAGACGAAGGAATCCTCAACGCCATCAATCGCCGCCGCATACTGAAATTCGCTGACTTAGCAACCATCGTACAAAAGTACAACACAATGGAGAGCACCTGGAAAACACAGGCAGCTCACTGGGAACCGTCAGTCCCAACTCAACTCCCCCTATAGGCGAAAAGGGCGCACCCTCACGGCACACCTAGTCCAACAGTCAAGAAACACAAAACCGCTATGCCGCACGGCACCGTTCTAGTGGGGTGGCTCGATGGCCCATGCAAAATACATACAACACCAGATACCGTGGCAACCAACAGCCTTAGAGCATGTTGGATACTACGACAGGTAGCCAAGAGCGGCGAGGACATCCTTATCAAGGACGACCCAGAACGGCATCCCCCAGGGGACGATAACTCAAGAGTATTGACGGTCTTTGAGACATTCGCTTCAAACAACAAGCGCAAAAGGGCGCTTCGTGAGCTCACCGAAGTCTGCCGAATTGCTGGGATAAACCCCTGGAACTACATGGCTATAGCATTGAACACCGGTGACGAACCAAAGTACAGAACAATACGAGCGCCAGCCGCATTAGTCCTCAGTCCCATCATGGACAGGTTTCGACTTACCAAGGTCCTCTTGGACGGCGGCAGCAGACTAAACCTCATTTATGAAGACACACTCCATAAAATGGAAATAGACAGGAGTCGCATCATGCAAAGTAACACAATCTTCCGAGGAATTATTCCCAGTTGGGAAGCGCGGTGCGCGGGCAAAATCACACTTGACGTAGTATTCAGCATGCCGGAGAACTATCGGTCCGAAGAAATAACTTTCCAAGTGGCCCCTTTCAGGAGCGGATATCATGCCCTGTTGGGCCAGGATGCTTTTACACGCTTTCAGGCCATACCCCATTACGGGTATATGAAGCTCAAAATGCCCGGACCAAAACAGTACAATCACTCTCGTCAGTGATCCGGACATAGCACTCCGCGCTGAAAACAAAACCGCATCCCTGGCCCTGGAGGAGCTATCCGAAGCCCTCGTGGCCGATGAATTAACCGCACTACGCTCCACGGTGGACAGGGACGACGTGATCCTCGACAAACGCCCTAAATCCACATCCTTTAAACCAGCAGAAGAAATAGTCAAATTCCAAGTCCACCCAACAGACCCCAAGAAGACAGCATCTATCGGAGCTCAACTGAACCCAATAGTTGACACCGCACTACGAGAATTCCTGTGCGAAAACTGGGACATATTCGCCTGGCACCCTTCAGATATGCTAGGGATCCCACCGAGCTGGGCGAACATAGCCTCAATATATTAAAGGGGTTTAAACCGGTCAAGCAATCACTGCGGCGCTTTTCCTAACCCAAGCGACAAGCCATGGGGTAGGAGCTGGCCTAACTTGTCGATGCCGGATTCATTCGGGAAATCAAACACCCGGACTAGCTGGCAAACCTGGTGATGGTACCAAAGAAGGACAAATCCTGACGCCTGTGCGTCGATTTCAAAGACCTCAACAAGGCCTGCCCTAAGGACCCCTTCCCCCTCCCCCACATTTATCAAATCATCGACGCCACCGCAGGACATGACTCACTGTGTTTCCTCGATGCATATTCTGGATACCATCAAATCAAAATGAAGGAGTCCAATCAAGCCACAAAAACATTTATCACCCCATATGGGCCATTCTGCTTCAACACCATGCCCTTTGGGCTCAAGAACACCGGCGCCACATACCAACACATGATTCAAACATGCCTGGAGAAACAGATCGGCAAAACAGTAGAAGCTTACGTCGATGATGTCATCATCAAAACCAGGCACGTAGAGACACTAATAGACGACTTACATCTTACATTCGACAACCACCGGGCGTATGACATTTAGCTCAACCCAGAAAAGTGTGTCTTCAGCGTCCCCGCTAGAAAACAGCTGGGCTTCATCGTTTCCAATAGAGGAATTGAGGAAAACACAGCCAAAATCCGAGCTTTGTCACAATTGGCTAAGCCAACAGACCTTAAAAAAGTTCAAAATCTTGCGGGTTGCGTACCAGCTCTAAGACGTTTTATCTCCAGATTGGGAGAAAAGGCACTACCACTCTATTGCCTTCTACGGTGAACTGACCACTTCGAGTGGACGGACGTGGCAACAGCCGGACTAGAGGAAATAAAAACCCTTCTTGCGAGCAATCCAATCCTGGCCGCACCAAACGCCGGTGGACCGATGTTATTATACATATCGGCAACACACCAGGTGGTGAGCGCCGTACTCGTCATTGAAGGACAACATGACGGACATAAATTCCCGCTTTAGAAGCCAGTATACTACGTATCTACTGTCCTTACACCATGCAAATCCCGGTACCCTCATTACCAAAAAACAGCATATGCAGTCTTCATGGCATCACGAAAGCTCCATCACTACTTCCAGGAGTGTTCCATCATGGTGGCCTCAGAAGTACCACTCAATGACATTATAAACAACCGCAATGCTATGGGCCGGATTGCCAAATGGGCCATTGAACTCCTCCCATTTGAAATTACATATAAACCACGTCGAGCTATCAAATCCCAAGTACTGGCCAACTTCGTCGCCGAATGGACAGAGGCCGAACTCCCTAAAGAGTACGACACATACTCCAATTGGGTCATGTACTTCAACGACTCCAAAATGCTGGCAGGGTTAGGGGCGGGCGTCGTTTTAACGTGCCCTACCGGAGACATCGTCCAATACGTTCTCCAAATACTATACACAGACTCCAATAACACAGCCGAATACGAGGCCTTATTACATGGTCTCCGGATGGCTGTCTCCATGGGCATACAATGCCTAGAAATAAGTGGGGACTCCAACCTTGCAATATCTCAAATAAATGGAGATTTCGACGCTAAAGATCCAAAGATGGCAGTGTATCGTAACGCAGTAATAAAAATGTCGGCCCGGTTTGAGGGGCTAGAGTTCCATCATGTGGCTCGAGAAAGTAATCAAGCGGCAGATGTTCTTGCTCGTATCGGCGCTAAGCGTGACCCCGTCCCACCTAATATTTTCCTGGAAAGGCTCTTTAAGCCATCCTGGTGTGGCAGGGGGAAAATGGCAATACTAGTCCGGAACCAAACATAATCCAAGATCCCGGAAACACCGACATCATCGGGGGCTCAGCCATCGAAATAACACCATCGGCGCATCTCATCATGGCAGTCATTGCCCCATGGACCGAACCCTTCCTGGCCTACCTCAACATGAAAGAGCTTCCCGAGGACCAGAATGAGGCCCGCTGCATTGTCCGGCGTTCAAAGGTCTACAAGGTTCATGATGGAGAGCTCTACAAGAAAAGCGACACCAGAGTCCTTCAACGATGTATATCCGAGGAAGAGGGGCGGCAGCTCTTGGCTGAAATTCATGCCAGACTCGGCGGTTACCACGCCGCAGCTCGGGCCCTTGTTAGCAAGGCCTTCCGTACATGTTTTTATTGGCCGATGGCCCGAGCAGATGCACCAGACCTTGTCCAACGTTGCGTCGGATGCCAACTCTTTGCCAATCAAAGCCATATGCCCCCACCGCCTTACAAACAATCCCCATCACTTGGCCTTTTGCGGTCTGGGGACTCGTTATGGTTGGACCCCCTAAAGGGGGAAGCCACAAGAAAAAATATCTGCTGGTTATGGTGGACAAATTCACTAAGTGGATAGAGGCTAAGCCGGTCAAAACGGCTGAGTCCGGCCCGGTGATAGACTTCATATCCAATGTTGTGCACCATTATGGTGTCCCACACAACATCATCACTGACAACGGCTCAAATTTCACAGCCGACGAGGTAAAAACCTGGTGTACTTATCTGGGTATTAAACTCGACGACGCCTCCGTCTACCACCCACAAACCAACGGTCAAGTCGAACGAGCCAATAGTCTTATTATGAGCGGCATCAAGCCCATACTAGTGCGGTATTTGAAAGAATCAAACAAGCACTAGGTCGAGGAGCTCAACTCCGTACTCTGGGGGCTGCGGATCACGCCCAACCGCACTACCGGATACACACCTTTCTTCATGGTGTATGGAGCAGAGGCTGTATTGCCCTGCGATATTATTCACGACTCACCTCGAGTGTGTATGTATGAAGAGAGAGAAACCGAGCTTGATCTACAGGATGGACTAGATGCCCTGGAGTAGGAACACGATGTCGCAAAAGCCCGTTCAACATTTTACCAACAACAGGCTCGAAGATATCAAAGCAGAGAAGTACGAGCCAAGACATACAATGTTGGCAAACTAGTTCTACGCTTGCCAGAGAAGAAAAAGGACAAACTCAAGCCCAAATGGGAGGGTCCCTTCATAATTGACGAAGTTCTCACCGGAGGAGCGTACCGACTTCGCGATGCATCAGACAATCGCCTCGAGCCGAACCCCTGGAACGCGGCCAGACTCCAGAGATTCTATGCCTAGCGCCAAACCCCTTGTTCGTCTCCTCCTTGATGCGTCTCCAACGTATCTATAATTTTTTATTGCTCCATGCTATTATATTATCTATTTTGGATGTTAATGGGTTTTATTTTACACTTTTATACCATTTTTGGGACTAACCTACTAACCGGAGGCCCAACCCAAATTGCTGTTTTTTTGCCTATTTTAGGGTTTCGAAGAAAAGAATATCAAACGGAGTCCAAATGGAATGAAACCTTCAGGAACGTGATCTTCTTAACAAATGTGATCCAGGAGACTTGGGGTGTACGTCAAGAAACGATCGAGGAGGGCATGAGGCAGGGGGCGCGCCTACCCCCCTGGGCGCGCCCTCCACCCTCGTGGGCCCCTCGTTGCTCCACCGACGAACTTCTTCCTCCTATATATATCCATGTACCCCCCAAACATCCAGGGCACCACAAAAACCTAATTCCACCGCCGCAACCTTCTGTACCTGAGAGATCCCATCTCGGGGCCTTTTCCGGCGCTCTACCGGAGGGGGCATCGATCACGGAGGGCCTCTACATCAACTCCATGGCCTCTCCGATGATGTGTGAGTAGTTTACTTCAGACCTTCCGGTCCATAGTTATTAGCTAGATGGTGTTGGGGACCGTAGCAGAAATTAAAAATTTTCTACGCATCACCAAGATCAATCTATGGAGTCATCTAGCAACAAGAGGGAGAGGATTGCATCTACATACCCTTGTAGATTGCTAAGCGGAAGCGTTCAAGAGAACGGGGTTGATGGAGTCGTACTCGTCGTGATCCAAATCACCGATGATCCTTGCGCCGAACGGACGGCACCTCCGCGTTCAACACACGTACGGGGCAGAGACGTCTCCTCCTTCTTGATCCAGCAAGGGGGGAGGAGAAATTGAAGGAGATCCAGCAGCACGACGGCGTGGTGGTGGAAGTAGCGGGATCCCGGCAGGGCTTCGCCATGCGCAAGCAGGGAGGAAGAGGTGTCACGAGAGTGAGGCGCCAGGGCTTGGGTGCTGCTGCCCTCCCTCCCCTCCACTATATATAGGGGCACTGGGGGGGGGGGGGCGCCGGCCCCTAGAGATCCCATCTAATGGGAGGGGCGGCGGCCTAGGGGGTGGCTTGGCCCCCAAGCCAGGTGGAGGCGCCCCCACCCCTTTAGGGTTTCCAACCCTAGGCGCAAGGGAGGCCCAAGGGTGGCGCACCAGCCCACTAGGGGCTGGTTCCCACGTCACTTCAGCCCATGGGGCCCTCTGGGACAGGTGGCCCCACCCGGTGGACCCCGGGGACCCTTCCGGTGGTCCCGATACAATACCGGTGACCCCGAAACTCTCCCGGTGGCCGAAACTGGACTTCATATATATATATATATATATATATATATATATATATATATATATATATCTTTACCTCCGGACCATTCCAGAACTCCTCGTGACATCCGGGATCTCATCCGGGACTCCGAACAACTTTCGGTTAACTGCATACTAATATCTCTACAACTCTAGCGTCACCGAACCTTAAGTGTGTAGACCCTACGGGTTCGGGAGACACATAGACATGACCGAGACTTCTCTCTGGTCAATAACCAACAGCGGGATCTGGATACCCATGTTGGCTGCCACATGCTCCATGATGATCTCATCGGATGAACCACGATGTCAAGGATTCAATCAATCCCGTATACAATTCCCTTTGTCTACCGGTATAGTACTTGCCCGGGATTCGATCGTCAGTATCCCGATACCTTGTTCAATCTCGTTACCGGCAAGTCTCTTTACTCGTGCCGTAACACATCATCCCGTGATCAAATCCTTGGTCACATTGTGCACATTATGATGATGTCCTACCGAGTGGGCCTAGAGATACCTCTCCGTTTACACAGAGTGACAAATCCTAGTCTCGATTTGTGCCAACCCAACAGACACTTTCGGAGATATCCATAGTGCACCTTTATAGCCACCCAGTTACATTGTGACATTTGGTACACCCAAAGCATTCCTATGGTATTCGGAAGTTGCACAATCTCATGGTCTAAGGAAATGATACTTGACATTAGAAAAGCTTTAGCAGACGAACTATACGATCTTGTGCTAGGCTTAGGATTGGGTCTTGTCCATCACATCATTCTCCTAATGATGTGATCCCATTATCAATGACATCCAATGTCCATGGTCAGGAAACCATGACCATCTTTGTGAAGGAAATATGCCCTAGAGGCAATAATAAAGTTATTATTTATTTCCTTACATCATGATAAATGTTTATTATTCATGCTAGAATTGTATTAACCGGAAACATAATACATGTGTGAATACATAGACCAACAGAGTGTCACTAGTATGCCTCTACTTGACTAGCTCGTTAATCAAAGATGGTTATGTTTCCTAACCATGAACAAAGAGTTGTTATTTGATTAACGAGGTCACATCATTAGTTGAATGATCTGATTGACATGACCCATTCCATTAGCTTAGCACCCGATCGTTTAGTATGTTGCTATTGCTTTCTTCATGACTTATACATGTTCCTATAACTATGAGATTATGCAACTCCCGTTTACCGGAGGAACACTTTGGGTACTACCAAACGTCACAACGTAACTGGGTGATTATAAAGGAGTACTACAGGTGTCTCCAATGGTAGATGTTGGGTTGGCGTATTTCGAGATTAGGGTTTGTCACTCCGATTGTCGGAGAGGTATCTCTGCGCCCTCTCGGTAATGCACATCACATAAGCCTTGCAAGCACTGCAACTAATATGTTAGTTGTGAGATGATGTATTACGGAACGAGTAAAGAGACTTGCCGGTAACGAGATTGAACTAGGTATTGGATACCGATGATAGAATCTCGGGCAAGTAACATACCGACGACAAAGGGAACAACGTATGTTGTTATGCGGTCTGACCGATAAAGATCTTCATAGAATATGTAGGAGCCAATATGGGCATCCAGGTCCCGCTATTGGTTATTGACCGGAGACGTGTCTCGGTCATGTCTACATTGTTCTCGAACCGTAGGGTCCGCACGCTTAATGTTACGATGACAGTTATTATGAGTTTATGCATTTTGATGTACCGAAGGTTGTTCGGAGTCCCGGATGAGATCACGGACATGACGAGGAGTCTCGAAATGGTCGAGACGTAAAGATTGATATATTGGAAGCCTATGTTTGGACATAGGAAGTGTTCCGGGTGAAATCGGGATTTTACCGGAATACCGGGAGGGTTACCGGAACCCCCCGGGAGACTAATGGGCCTATTGGGCCTTAGTGGAAAAAGAGAAAAGGGACAAGCCCAAGCTGGCCGGCGCCCCCCCTTTCCCCAAGTCCTAGTAGGACTAGGAGAAGGGGCCGGCCCCCCTCTTTCTCCTTTCTCCCCGAGAGTCCTAATTGGATTAGGATTGGAGGGAGGAGTCCTACTCCCGGTGGGAGTAGGACTCCCCTGCGCCTCCTCTCCCTGGCCGGCCGGCTCCCCCTCCTCCAACCTTTATATACGGGGGCAGGGGGCACCCCAAGACACACAAGTTGATCCTTGAGATCGTTCCTTAGCCGTGTGCGGTGCCCCCTGCCACCAAATTCCACCTCGATCGTACCGTTACAGTGCTTAGGCGAAGCCCTGCGTCGGTAGTACATCAAGATCGTCACCACGACGTCGTGCTGACGGAACTCTTCCTCGACGCTTTGCTGGATCTGAGCCCGAGGAACGTCATCGAGCTGAACGTGTGCTAAGAACTCGGAGGTGCCGGAGTAACGGTGCTTGGATCGGTCGGATCGGGAAGAAGACGTACGACTACTTCCTCTACGTTGTGTGATCGCTTCCGTAGTCGGTCTGCATTGGTACGTAGACAACACTCTCCCCTCTCGTTGCTGTGCATCACCATGATCTTGCGTGTGCGTAGGAAAATTTTCGAAATTACTGCGTTCCCCAACAGTGGCATTCGAGCCTAGGTTTTATGGTTTGATGTTATTTGCACGAGTAGAACACAAGTGAGTTATGGGCGATACAAGTCATACTGCCTACCAGCATGTCATACTCTGGTTCGGCGGTATTGTTGGGTGAGACAATCCGGACCAACCTTACGCGTACTCTTACGCGAGACCGGTTCCCTCGACGTGCTTTGCACACAGATGGCTTGCGGAAGACTGTCTCTCCAACTTTAGTTGAACCAAGTGTGACTACGCCCGGTCCTTGAGAAGGTTAAAACGGAGTCTATTTGACGAACTATCGTTGTGGTTTTGATGCGTAGGTGAGATGAGTTCTTACTTAAGCCCGTAGCAGCCACGTAAAACTTGCAACAACAAAGTAGAGGACGTCTAACTTGTTTTTGCAGGGTATGTTGTGATGTGATATGGTCAAGGCATGATGCTAATTTTATTGTATGAGATGATCATGTTTTGTAACCGAGTTATCGGCAACTGGCAGGAGCCATATGGTTGTTGCTTTATTGTATGCAATGCAATCGCGATGTAATGCTTTACTTTATTGCTAAACGATAGTGATAGTCGTGGAAGCATAATATTGGCGAGACGACAACGATGCTACGATGGAGATCAAGGTGTCGCGCCGGTGACAATGGTGATCATGACGGTGCTTCGGAGATGGAGATCACAAGCACAAGATGATGATGGCCATATCATATCACTTATATTGATTGCATGTGATGTTTATCCTTTTATGCATCTTATCTTGCTTTGATTGACAGTAGCATTATAAGATGATCTCTCACTAAAATTATCAAGAAGTGTTCTCCCTGAGTATGCACCATTGCCAAAGTTCGTCGTGCCCAGACACCACGTGATGATCGGGTGTGATAAGCTCTACGTCCAAATACAACGGGTGCAAAATAGTTGCACACGCAGAATACTCAGGTTATACTTGACGAGCCAAGCATATACAGATATGGCCTCGGAACACGGAGACCGAAAGGTCGAGCGTGAATCATATAGTAGATATGATCAACATAACGATGTTCACCATTGAAAACTACTCCATCTCACGTGATGATCGGTTATGGTTTAGTTGATTTGGATCACGTGATCACTTAGAAGATTAGAGGGATGTCTATCTAAGTGGGAGTTCCTAAGTAATTTGATTAACTGAACTTAAACTTATCATGAACTTAGTACCTGATAGTATCTTGCTTGTTTATGTTGATTGTAGATAGATGGCTCGTGCTATTGTTCCGTTGAATTTTAATGCGTTCCTTGAGAAAGCAAAGTTGAAAGATGATGGTAGCAATTACACGGACTGGGTCCGTAACCTGAGGATTATCCTCATTGCTGCACAGAAGAATTACGTCCTGGAAGCACCGCTGGGTGACAGGCCTGCTGCTGGAGCAACGCCAGATGTTATGAACGTCTGGCAGAGCAAAGCTGATGAATACTCGATAATTCAGTGTGCCATGCTTTACGGCTTGGAATCTTGACTTCAACGACGTTTTGAACGTCATGGTGCATATGAGATGTTCCAGGAGTTGAAGTTAATATTTCAAGCAAATGCCCGAATTGAGAGATATGAAGTCTCCAATAAGTTCTATAGCTGTAAGATGGAGGAGAACAGTTCTGTCAGTGAGCATATACTCAAGATGTCTGGGTATAATAATCACTTGATTCAGATGGGAGTTAATCTTCCAGATGACTGCGTCATTGACAGAATTCTCCAATCACTGCCACCAAGCTACAAGAGCTTCGTGATGAACTATAATATGCAGGGGATGAACAAGACTATTCCCGAGCTCTTCGCAATGCTGAAAGCTGCGGAGGTAGAAATCAAGAAGGAGCATCAAGTGTTGATGGTTAACAAAACCACTAGTTTCAAGAAAAAGGGCAAAAGAAAGAAGAAGGGAAACTTCAAGAAGAACAGCAAGCAAGTTGCTGCTCAGGAGAAGAAACCCAAGTCTGGACCTAAGCCTGAAACTGAGTGCTTCTACTGAAAGCAGACTGGTCACTGGAAGCGAAACTGCCCCAAGTATTTGGCGGATAAGAAGGATGGCAAAGTGAGCAAAGGTATATGTGATATACATGTTATTGATGTGTACCTTACTAGAGCTCGCAGTAGCACCTGGGTATTTGATACTGGTTCTGTTGCTAATATTTGCAACTCGAAACAGGGACTACGGAATAAGCGGACACTAGCAAAGGACGAGGTGACGATGCGCGTGGGAAACAGTTCCAAAGTCGATGTGATCGCGGTCGGCACGCTACCTCTACATCTACCTTCGGGATTAATATTAGACCTAAATAATTGTTATTTGGTGCCAGCGTTGAGCATGAACATTATATCTGGATCTTGTTTAATGCGAGACGGTTATTCATTTAAATCAGAGAATAATGGTTGTTCTATTTATATGAGTAATATCTTTTATGGTCATGCACCTTTGAAGAGTGGTCTATTCTTGTTGAATCTCGAAGATAGTGATACACATATTCATAATGTAGCAGCCAAAAGATGCAAAGTTAATAATGATAGTGCAACTTATTTGTGGCACTGCCGTTTAGGTCATATCGGTGTAAAGCGCATGAAGAAACTCCATACTGATGGGCTTTTGGAACCACTTGATTATGAATCACTTGGTACTTGCGAACCGTGCCTCATAGGCAAGATGACTAAAACACCGTTCTCTGGTACTATGGAGAGAGCAACAGATTTATTGGAAATCATCATACCGATGTATGTGGTCCGATGAATATTGAGGCTCGTGGCGGATATCGTTATTTTCTCACCTTAACAGATGATTTAAGCAGATATGGGTATATCTACTTAATGAAACATAAGTCTGAAACATTTGAAAAGTTCAAAGAATTTCAGAGTGAAGTTGAAAATCATCGTAACAAGAAAATAAAGTTTCTACGATCTGATCGTGGAGGAGAATATTTGAGTTACGAGTTTGGTGTACATTTGAAAAATTGTGGAATAGTTTCGCAACTCATGCCACCCGGAACACCACAGCGTAATGGTGTGTCCGAACGTCGTAATCGTACTTTACTAGATATGGTGCGATCTATGATGTCTCTTACTGATTTACCGCTATCGTTTTGGGGTTATGCTTTAGCGACGGCCGCATTCACGTTAAACAGGGCACCATCAAAATCCGTTGAGATGACACCTTATGAACTATGGTTTGGCAAGAAACCAAAGTTGTCGTTTCTTAAAGTTTGGGGCTGCGATGCTTATGTGAAAAAGCTTCAACCTGATAAGCTCGAACCCAAATCGGAGAAATGTGTCTTCATAGGATATCCAAAGGAAACTATTGGATACACCTTCTATCACAGATCCGAAGGCAAAACTTTTGTTGCTAAATTCGGAAACTTTCTAGAGAAGGAGTTTCTCTCGAAAGAAGTGAGTGGGAGGAAAGTAGAACTTGACGAGGTAACTGTACCTGCTCCCTTATTGGAAAATAGTACATCACAGAAAACTGTTTCTGCGACACCTATGCCAATCAGTGAGGAAGCTAATGATGATGATCATGAAGCTTCAGAACAAGATACTACTGAACCACGTAGATCAACCAGAGTGAGATCCGCACCAGAGTGGTACGGTAATCCAGTTCTGGAAGTCATGATGCTAGATCATGATGAACCTATGAACTATGAAGAAGCGATGGTGAGCCCAGATTCCGCAAAGTGGCTTGAGGCCATGAAATCTGAGATGGGATCCATGTATGAAAACAAAGTATGGACTTTGGTTGACTTGCCCGATGATCGGCAAGCAATTGAGAATAAATGGATCTTCAAGAAAAAGACTGACGCTGACGGTAATATTACTGTCTATAAAGCTCGACTTGTCGCGAAAGGTTTTCGGCAAGTTCAAGGAGTTGACTACGATGAGACCTTCTCACCCGTAGCGATGCTTAAGTCCGTCAGAATTATGTTAGCAATTGCCGCATTTTATGATTATGAAATATGGCAGATGGATGTCAAAACTGCATTCCTGAATGGATTTCTGGAAGAAGAATTGTATATGATACAACCAGAAGGTTTTGTCGATCCAAAGGGAGCTAACAAAGTATGCAAACTCCAGCGATCCATTTATGGACTGGTACAAGCATCTCGGAGTTGGAATAAACGCTTTGATAGTGTGATCAAAGCATTTGGCTTTATACAGACTTTTGGAGAAGCCTGTATTTACAAGAAAGTGAGTGGGAGCTCTGTAGCATTTCTAATATTATATGTGGATGACATATTGCTGATTGGAAATGATATAGAATTTCTGGATAGCATAAAGGGATACTTGAATAAAAGTTTTTCGATGAAAGACCTCGGGGAAGCTGCTTACATATTAGGCATAAAGATCTATAGAGATAGATCAAAACGCTTAATTGGACTTTCACAGAGCACATACCTTGACAAGATTTTGAAGAAGTTCAAAATAGATCAAGCAAAGAAAGGGTTCTTGCCTGTGTTACAAGGTATGAAGTTGAGTAAGACTCAATGCCCGACCACTGCAGAAGATAGAGAGAAAATGAAAGATGTTCCCTATGCTTCAGCCATAGGCTCTATCATGTATGCAATGCTGTGTACCAGACCTGATGTGTGCCTTGCTATAAGTTTAGCAGGGAGGTACCAAAGTAATCCAGGAATGGATCACTGGACAGCGGTCAAGAACATCCTGAAATACCTGAAAAGGACTAAGGATATGTTTCTCATATATGGAGGTGACAAAGAGCTCACCGTAAGAGGTTACGTTGATGCAAGCTTTGACACTGATCCGGACGATTCTAAATCGCAAACCGGATACGTGTTTACTTTAAACGGTGGAGCTGTCAGTTGGTGCAGTTCTAAACAAAGCGTCGTAGCGGGATCTACATGTGAAGCAGAGTACATAGCTGCTTCGGAAGCAGCAAACGAAGGAGTCTGGATGAAGGAGTTCATATCCGATCTAGGTGTCATACCTAGTGCATCGGGTCCAATGAAAATCTTCTGTGACAATACTGGTGCAATTGCCTTGGCAAAGGAATCCAGATTTCACAAGAGGACCAAACACATCAAGAGACGCTTCAACTCCATCCGGGATTTAGTCCAGGTGGGAGACATAGAGATTTGCAAGATACATACGGATCTGAACGTTGCAGACCCGTTGACTAAGCCTCTTCCACGAGCAAAACATGATCAGCACCAAGGCTCCATGGGTGTTAGAATCATTACAGTGTAATCTAGATTATTGACTCTAGTGCAAGTGGGAGACTGAAGGAAATATGCCCTAGAGGCAATAATAAAGTTATTATTTATTTCCTTACATCATGATAAATGTTTATTATTCATGCTAGAATTGTATTAACCGGAAACATAATACATGTGTGAATACATAGACCAACAGAGTGTCACTAGTATGCCTCTACTTGACTAGCTCGTTAATCAAAGATGGTTATGTTTCCTAACCATGAACAAAGAGTTGTTATTTTATTAACGAGGTCACATCATTAGTTGAATGATCTGATTGACATGACCCATTCCATTAGCTTAGCACCCGATCGTTTAGTATGTTGCTATTGCTTTCTTCATGACTTATACATGTTCCTATAACTATGAGATTATGCAACTCCCGTTTACCGGAGGAACACTTTGGGTACTACCAAACGTCACAACGTAACTGGGTGATTATAAAGGAGTACTACAGGTGTCTCCAATGGTAGATGTTGGGTTGGCGTATTTCGAGATTAGGGTTTGTCACTCCGATTGTCGGAGAGGTATCTCTAGGCCCTCTCGGTAATGCACATCACATAAGCCTTGCAAGCACTGCAACTAATATGTTAGTTGTGAGATGATGTATTACGGAACGAGTAAAGAGACTTGCCGGTAACGAGATTGAACTAGGTATTGGATACCGACGATAGAATCTCGGGCAAGTAACATACCGATGACAAAGGGAACAACGTATGTTGTTATGCGGTCTGACCGATAAAGATCTTCGTAGAATATGTAGGAGCCAATATGGGCATCCAGGTCCCGCTATTGGTTATTGACCGGAGACGTGTCTCGGTCATGTCTACATTGTTCTCGAAGCGTAGGGTCCGCACGCTTAACGTTACGATGACAGTTATTATGAGTTTATGCATTTTGATGTACCGAAGGTTGTTCGGAGTCCCGGATGAGATCACAAACATGACGAGGAGTCTCAAAATGGTCGAGACGTAAAGATTGATATATTGGAAGCCTATGTTTGGACATAGGAAGTGTTCCGGGTGAAATCGGGATTTTACCGGAATACCGGGAGGGTTACCGGAACCCCCCGGGAGACTAATGGGCCTATTGGGCCTTAGTGGAAAAAGAGAAAAGGGACAAGCCCAAGCTGGCCGGCGCCCCCCTTTCCCCAAGTCCTAGTAGGACTAGGAGAAGGGGCCGGCCCCCCTCTTTCTCCTTTCTCCCCGAGAGTCCTAATTGGATTAGGATTGGAGGGAGGAGTCCTACTCCCGGTGGGAGTAGGACTCCCCTGCGCCTCCTCTCCCTGGCCGGTCGGCTCCCCCTCCTCCAACCTTTATATACGGGGGCAGGGGGCACCCCAAGACACACAAGTTGATCCTTGAGATCGTTCCTTAGCCGTGTGCGGTGCCCCCTGCCACCAAATTCCACCTCGATCGTACCGTTACAGTGCTTAGGCGAAGCCCTGCGTCGGTAGTACATCAAGATCGTCACCACGCCGTCGTGCTGACGGAACTCTTCCTCGACGCTTTGCTGGATCGGAGCCCGAGGAACGTCATCGAGCTGAACGTGTGCTAAGAACTCGGAGGTGCCGGAGTAACGGTGCTTGGATCGGTCGGATCGGGAAGAAGACGTACGACTACTTCCTCTACGTTGTGTGATCGCTTCCGTAGTCGGTCTGCGTTGGTACGTAGACAACACTCTCCCCTCTCGTTGCTGTGCATCACCATGATCTTGTGTGTGCGTAGGAAAATTTTCGAAATTACTGCGTTCCCCAACACTTTGATCAACGAGCTAGTCAACTAGAGGCTTACTAGGGACATGTTGTGGTCTATGTATTCACACATGTATTACGGTTTCCGGTTAATACAGTTATAGCATGAACAATAGACAATTATTAGGAACAAGGAAATACAATAATAACCATTTTATTATTGCCTCTAGGGCATATTTCCAAGAGTCTCCCACTTGCACTAGAGTCAATAATCTAGTTCACATCACTATGTGATTGCAATGAATCCAACACCCATGGGGTTTGTTCATATCTTGCTTGTGAGAGAGGTTTATTAGTCACTGAGTCTGAACCTTTCTAATCCATGTGTGCTTTACAAATCTCTATGTCATCTTGTAGATGTAGCTACCACGCGCTACTTGGAGCTATTTCAAACAACTGTTCTACTATACGAATCCGGTTTACTACTCAGAGTCATCTGAATTAGTGTCAAAGTTTGCATTGATGTAACCCTTTACGATGTACTCTTTCACCACCTCCATAATCGAGAAAATTCCTTAGTCCACTAGTTATTAAGGATAAGTTCGACCGCTGTCATGTGATCCATTCCTGGATCACTCTTGTACCCCTTGACTGACTCATGGCAAGGCACACTTCAGGTGCGGTACACAGCATAGCATACTGTAGAGCCTACGTCTAAAGCATAGGGGACGACCTTCGTCCTTTCTCTCTCTTCTGCCGTGGTCAAGTCTTGAGTCTTACCCAATATTCACACCTTGTAACACAGCTAAGAACTCCTTCTTTGCTGATCTATTTTGAACTCCTTCAAAATCTTGTCACGGTATGTATTCATTCGAAAGTACTATTAAGCGTTTTTGATCTATCCTTATAGATCTTGATGCTCAATGTTCAAGTAGCTTAATCCAGATTTTCCATCGAAAAACACTTTTCAAATAACCCTGCATGCTTTCCAGAAATTCTACATCATTTCTGATCAACAATATGTTAACAACATATACTCATTAAAAATTCTATAGTGCTCCCACTCACTTCTTTGGAAAACAAGTTTCTCACAAACTTTGTATAAACCCAAAATCTTTGATCATCTCATCAAAGCGTACATTCCAAATCCGAGATGCTTACTCCAGTCCTTAGAAGGATTGCTGGAGCTTTGCATACTTGTCAGCATCTTTCAGGATTGACAAAACCTTCTGGTTGTATCACATACAACCTTTCCTCGAGAAAAATGTCGAGGAAACAATGTTTTTTACATCCTATCTGCAGGGTTTCATAAATAATGCAGTAACTGCTAACATAATTCCAACAGACTCTTAGCATCGCTATGAGTGAGAAAGTCTCATCGTAGTCAACTCCTTAAACTTGTCGGGAAACATCTTAACAACAAGTCGAGCTTTCTTAATGGTGAAACTTACCATCATTGTCTGTCTTCCTTTCAAAATCCATCTGCACCCAACAGCCTTACGACCATCAAGTGGTTCTTTCAAAGTCTATACTTTCTTTTATACATGGATCCTCTCTCGGATTTTATGGCCTCGAGCCATTCTTCGGAATCTGGGCCCACCATCACTTCTCCATAGCTCGTAGGTTCATTTTTGTCTAGAAACATGACTTCCAAGGTAGGATTACGTACCACTCTGAAGTAGTATGCATCCTTGTCGACCTATGAGGTTTGGTAGTGACTTGATCCGAAGTTTCATGATAACTATCATAAGCTTCCACTTCAATTGGTGTAGGTGCCATAGGAACAACTTCCTATGCCCTGCTACACACTAGTTGAAGTGACGGTTCAATAACCTCATCAAGTCTCCACCATCCTCCCACTCAATTCTTTCGAGAGAAACTTTTCCTCGAGAAAGGACCCGTTTCTAGAAACAATTACTTTTGATTCCGGATATGAAATAGGAGGTATACCCAACTATTTTTGGGTATTCTATGAAGATGCATTTATCCACTTTGGGTTCGAGCTTATCAGCCTGAAACTTTTTCACATAAGCATCACAGCCCCAAACTTTTAAGAAACGACAGCTTAGGTTTCTCTAAACCATAGTTCATACGGTGTCGTCTCAACGGAATTGTGTGGTGCCCTATTTAAAGTGAGTGCGGTTGTCTCTAATGCCTAACCCATAAACGATAGTGGTAATTCGATAAGAGACATCATGGTATGCACCATATCCAATAGGGTGCAGTTGTGATGTTCGGACACACCATCACACTATGGTGGTCCAGGCAGTATTAGTTGTGAAACAATTTCCACAATGTCTAAATTGTGTGCCAAACTCGTAACTCAGATATTCATCTCTATGATCATATCATAGACATTTTATCATCTCGTCACGACGATCTTCAACTTCACTCTGAAATTACTTAAACCTTTCAATAATTCAGACTTGTGTTTCATCAAGTAAATATACTCAGCATCTACTAAAATCATCTGTGAAGTAAGAACATAACGATATCCACTGCGTGCCTCAGCACTCATTGGACTGCACACATCAAAATGTATTACTTCCAACAAGTTGCTTTCTTGTTCCATCTTACTGAAAACGAGGCCTTTCAGTCATCTTGCCCATGTGGTATGATTTGCATGTCTCAAGTGATTGAAAATCAAGTGAGTCCAAACGATCCATCTGCATGGAGTTTCTTCATGCATATCTACCAACAGACATGGTTCGCATGTCTCAATCTTTTCAAAAACGAGTGAGTCCAAAGATCCATCAACATGGAGCTTCTTCATGCGTTTTATACCAACATGACTCAAATGGCAGTGCCACAAGTACGTGGTAATATCATTACTATCTTATATCTTTTGGCATGAACATGTGTATCACTATGATCGAGATTCAATAAACCATTCATTTTAGGGGCAAGACCATTGAAGGTATTATTCAAATAAATAGAGTAACCATTATTCTCCTTAAATGAATAACCGTGTGGCGATAAACATAATCCAATCATGTGTATGCTCAACGCAAACACCAAATAACAATTATTTCGGTTTAACACCAATCCCGATGGTAGAGGGAGCGTGCGATGTTTGATCACATCAACCTTGGAAACACTTCCAACACATATCGTCATCTCACCTTTAGCTAGTCTCCGCAGCCTTTTATTTCGAGTTACTAATGCTTAGCAACCGAACCGGTATTTATTACCCTGGTGCTACTAGGAGTACTAGTAAAGTACACAATAATATGACGTATATTCAAAATACTTCTGTCGACCTTGCCAGCCTTCTCATCTACCAAGTATCTAGGGTAGTTCTGCTTCAGTGACCGTTCTCATTATAGAAGCACTTAGTCTCGGGTTTGGTTCAACCTTGGGTTTCTTCACTACAGCAGCAACTGATTTGCCATCTCATGAAGTATCCCTTCTTTCCCTTGCCCTTCTTGAAACTAGTGGTTTAACCATCAACAATTGATGCTCCTACTTGATTTCTACTTTCGCGGTGTCAAACATCGCGAGTTGCTCATGGATCATCATGTCTATCCCTGATATGTTATAGTTCATCACGAAGCTCCCATTGCTTGGTGGCAGTGACTATGGAGAACCATCACTATCTCATCTGGAAGATTAACTCCCACTCGATTCAAGTGATTGCAGTACTCAGACAATCTGAGCACATGCTCAATGATTGAGTTTTTTCTCCCTTAGTTTGCAGGCTTAAGAAACTTGTCAGAGGTCTCATACCTCTTGACGTGGGCACTAGTCTGAAATTCCAATTTCAGTCTTTGGAACATCTCATATGTTCTGCGACGTTTCAAAAACGTCTTTGGTGCCACAATTCTAAACCGTTAGTATTACGTACTGAACTATCACGTAGTCATCAAAACGTGTATGTCAGATGTTTCCCAACATCTACAGAGGATGCTCGAGGTTCAACACACTGAGCGGTGCATTAAGGACATAACCCTTCTGTGCAGCAATGAGGACAATCCTCAGTTCACAGACCCAGTCCGCATAATTGCTACTGTCAACTCTCAACTAAATTTTCTCTAGGAACATATCTAAAATAGTAGAACCAAAGCATGAGCTACGACATAATTTGCAAAGACCTTTTGACTTTGTTCATGATAATTAAGTTCATCTAATCAAATTATTCAATGAACTCCCACTTAGATAGACATCCCTCTAGTCATCTAAGTGATACATGATCCGAGTCAACTAGGCCGTGTTCGATCATCACGTGAGACGGACTAGTCATCATCGGTGAACATCTTCATGTTGATCGTATCCACTATACGACTCATGTTCGACCTTTCGGTCTTCCGTGTTCCGAGGCCATGTATGTACATGCTAGGCTCGTCAAGTTAACCTAAGTGTATTACATGTGTAAATCTGGCTTACACCCGTTGTATGCGAAGGCTAGAACCTATCACACCCGATCATCATGTGGTGCTTCGGAACAATGGACCTTAGCAGTGGTGCACAGTTAGGGGGAACACTTTCTTGAAATTATTGCGAGGGATCATCTTATTTATGCTGCTGTCGTTCTAAGCAAATAAGATGTAAACATGACAAACATCACATGCAAATCATAAAGTGACATGGTATGGCCAATATCATCTTGCGCCTTTGATCTCCATCTTCGAGGCGCGGCATGAACACCATCGTCACCGGCATGACACCATGATCTCCATCATCATGATCTCCATCATCATGTCTTCATGAAGTTGCCTCGCCAACTACTACTTCTACTACTATGGCTAACGGTTAGCAATAAAGTAAAGTAATTACATGGAGTTTTCATTGACATGTAGGTCATAAATAAATTAAGACAACTCCTATGGCTCCTGCCGGTTGTCATACTCATCGACATGCAAGTCATGATTCCTATTACAAGAACATGATCAATCTCATACATCACATATATCATTCATCACATCCTTTTGGCCATATCACATCACATAGCGTACCCTGCAAAAACAAGTTAGACATCCTCTAATTGTTGTTGCATGTTTTATGTGGCTGCTATGGGTTTCTAGCAAGAACGTTTCTTACCTACGCAAAACCACAACGGTGACATGCCAATTGCTATTTACCTTCATAGGGACCCTTTTCATCAAATCCGATCTGACTAAAGTGGGAGAGACAGACACCCGCCAGCTAGCTTATGCATCAAGTGCATGTCAGTCGGTGGAACCTGTCTCACGTAAGTGTACGTGTAAGGTCGGTCCGGGCCGCTCCATCCCACAATGCCGCTGAATCAAGATAAGACTAGTAATGGCAAGCAAATTGAACAAATCATCGCCCACAACTACTTTGTGTTCTACTCGTGCATAAAATCTACGCATAGACCTAGCTCATGATGCCACTGTTGGGGACCGTAGCAGAAATTTAAAATTTTCTACGCATCACCAAGATCAATCTATGGATTCATCTAGCAACGAGAGGGAGAGGAGTGCATCTACATACCCTTGTAGATCTCTAAGCGGAAGCGTTCAAGAATACGGGGTTGATGGAGTCGTACTCGTCGTGATCCAAATCACCGATGATCCTAGAGCCGAACGGACGGCACCTCCGCGTTCAACACACATACGGAGTGGAGATGTCTCCTCCTTCTTGATCCAGCAAGGGGGGAGGAGAAGTTGAAGGAGATCTAGCAGCACGACGGCGTGGTGGTGGAAGTAGCGGGATCCCGGCAGGGCTTCGCCAAGTGCAAGCAGGGAGGAATAGGTGTCACGGGACGGAGGGAGGTGCTAGGGCTTGGGTGCTGCTGCCCTCCCTCCCCTCCACTATATATAGGGGCCCTGGGGGGTGCCGGCCCCTAGAGATCCCATCTAATGGGAGGGGCGGCGGCCTAGGGGGTGGCTTGGCCCCCAAGCCAGGTGGAGGCGCCCCCACCCCTTTAGGGTTTCCAACCCTAGGCGCAAGGGAAGCCCGAGGGTGGCGCACCAGCCCACTAGTGGCTGGTTCCCATGTCACTTCATCCCATGGGGCCCTCTGGGATAGGTGGCCCCACCCGGTGGACCCCCGAGACCCTTCCGGTGGTCCCGGTACAACACCGGTGACCCCGAAACTCTCCCGGTGGCCGAAACTAGACTTCCTATACATATATATCTTTACCTCCGGACCATTTCGGAACTCCTCATGACGTCTGGGATCTCATCCAGGACTCCGAACAACTTTCGGTTAACCGCATACTAATATCTCTACAACTCTAGCATCACCGAACCTTAAGTGTGTAGACCCTATAGGTTCGGGAGACACGTAGACATGACCGAGACATCTCTCTGGTCAATAACCAACAGAGGGATCTGGATACCCATGTTGGCTCCCACATTCTCCACGATGATCTCATCGGATGAACCACGATGTCGAGGATTCAATCAATCCCGTATACAATTCCCTTTGTCTACCGGTATAGTACTTGCCAGAGATTCGATCGTCGGTATCCCGATACCTTGTTCAATCTCATTACCAGCAAGTCTCTTTACTCATTCCGTAACACATCATCCCGTGATCAACTCCTTGGTCACATTGTGCACATTATGATGATGTCCTACCGAGTGGGCCCAGAGATACCTCTCCGTTTACACGGAGTGACAAATCCCAGTCTCGATTCGTGCCAACCCAACAGACACTTTCGGAGATATCCGTAGTGCACCTTTATGGCCACCCAGTTACGTTGTGACGTTTGGTACACCAAAAGCATTCCTACGGTATCCAGGAGTTGCACAATCTCATGGTCTAAGGAAATGATACTTGACATTAGAAAAGCTTTAGTAGACGAACTATACAATCTTGTGCTAGGCTTAGGATTGGGTCTTGTCCATCACATCATTCTCCTAATGATGTGATCCCTTTATCAATGACATCCAATCTCCATGGTCAGGAAACCATGACCATCTATTTATCAATGAGCTAGTCAACTAGAGGCTTACTAGGGACATGTTGTGGTCTATGTATTCACACATGTATTACGGTTTCCAGTTAATACAATTATAGCATGAACAATATACAATTATTATGAACAAGGAAATACAATAATAACGATTTATTATTACCTCTAGGGCATATTTCCAACAGATGGCTTCTTCTCTCTTTGGATCTCAATACAAAGTTCTCCTCGATCTTCTTGGTGATCGATTCGATGTAATCTTCTTTTGCTGTGTGTTTGTCCAGATACAATGAATTGTGGGTTTATGATCCAGATTATCTATGAACAATATTTGATTCTCCTCTGAATTCTTTTATGTATGATTGGTTTATCTTTGCAAGTCTCTTCGAATTATCAGTTTGGTTTGGCCTACTAGATTGATATTTCTTGCAATGGGAGAAGTGCTTAGCTTTGGGTTCAAAGTTGCGGTGCTCGATCCCAGTGACAAAAAGGGAACCAACACGTATTGTATTGTTGCCATCGAGGATAAAAAGATGGGGTTTATATCATATTGCATGAGTTTCTCGCTCTACATCATGTCATCTTCCTTAAAGCATTACTCTGTTCTTATGAACTTAATACTCTAGATGCATGCTGGATAGCGGTCAATGTGTGGAGTAATAGTAGTAGATGCAGAATCATTTCGGTCTACTTGTCACAGACGTGATGCCTATATACATGATCATACCTAGATATTATCATAACTATGCTCAATTCTATCAATTACTCGACAGTAATTCGTTTACCCACCGTAATACTTATGCTCTTGAGAGAAGCCACCAGTGAAACCTATGGCCCCCGGGTCTATCTTCCATCATATTAACTTCCAATACTTAGTTATTTCTATTGCCCTTTTATTTTACTTTGCATCTTTATTTCTCTTTATCATAAAAATACCAAAAATATTATCTTATCATATCTACCAGATCTCACTCTCGTAAGTGACCGTGAAGGGATTGACAACCCCTTTATCGCGTTGGTTGTGAGGTTCTTATTTGTTTGTGTAGGTGTGTGGGACTTGAGCGTGATCTCCTACTGGATTGATACCTTGGTTCTCAAAAAATGAGGGAAATACTTACGCTACTTTACTGCATCACCCTTTCCTCTTCAAGGGAAAACCAACGCAGTGCTCAAGAGGTAGCAAGAAGGATTTCTGGCGCCGTTGCCGGGGAGATTTGCACCAAGTCAATCAAGATTTGACTCCCGACAATGAGGCATTTCTGGCTCCGTTGCCGGGGAGATTCGCACCAAGCCAAGTCAAGTCAAGACATACTAAGTACCCATCACAAACTCTTATCCCTCACATTACATTATTTGCCATTTGCCTCTCATTTTCCTCTCCCCCACTTCACCCTTGCCATTTTATTCGCCCTCTCTTCTCCGTTCCCCTTCTATTTTTCTATTTTCCCTTTTGCCCATTTCTTTTTTTATAGAAATAATTGATCTCTCATGCTTCACTTATATTATTTTGAGAGTCCTTTAGAACAACATGGTGATAATAAAAACTTTCATACAAGTACATTGAATGCTATGAGAAGTTTGATACTTGATAATTGTTTTGAGATATGGAGATGGTGATATTAGAGTCATGCTAGTTGAGTAGTTGTGAATTTGAGATATACTTGTGTTGAAGTATGTGATTCCCGTAGCATGCACGTATGGTGAACCGTTATGTGATGAAGTCGGAGCATGATTTATTTATTGATTGTCTTCCTTATGAGTGGCGGTCGGGGACGAGCGATGGTCTTTTCCTACCAATCTATCCCCCTAGGAGCATGCGCATAATACTTTGCTTTGATAACTTGTAGATTTTTGCAATAAGTATGTGGGTTCTTTATGACTAATGTTGATTCCTTGGATTATACGCACTCTCACCCTTCCACCATTGCTAGCCTCTCTAGCATCGTGCAACTTTCGCCGGTACTATAAACCCACCATATACCTTCCACAAAACAGCCACCATACCTACCTATTATGGCATTTCCATAGCCATTCCGAGATATATTGCCATGCAACTTTCCACCATCCCGTTTATCATGACACGTTCATCATTGTCATATTGCTTTGCATGATCATGTAGTTGACATCGTATTTGTGGCAAAGCCACCATTCATAATTTTTCATACATGTCACACTATATTCATTGCATATCCCGGTACAACGCCGGAGGCATTCATATAGAGTCATACCTTGTTCTAGTATCGAGTTGTAATCATTGAGTTGTAAATAAATAGAAGTGTGATGATCGTCATTTAATAGAGCATTGTCCCAATAAAAAAAGAAAAAAAAGAGAAAGGCCAAAAAAATAAAGCCCCCCCCCCAAAAAGAAATAAAAAGGGACAATGCTACTATCCCTTTTCCACGCTTGTGCTTCAAAGTAGCACCATGATCTTCATGATGGAGAGTCTCTTGTTTTGCCACTTTCATATACTAGTGGGAATTTTTCATTATAGAACTTGGCTTGTATATTCCAACAATGGGCCTCCTCAAGTTCCCTAGGTCTTCGTGAGCAAGTAAGTTGGATGCACACCCACTTAGTTTCTTTTGTTGAGCTTTCATACATTTATAGTTCTAGTGCATCCGTTGCATGGCAATCCCTACTCACTCACATTGATATCTATTAATGGGCATCTGCATAGCCCGTTGATATGCCTAGTTGATGTGAGACTATCTTCTCCTTTTTGTCTTCTCCACAACCACCATTCAATTCCACCATATAGTACTATATCCATGGCTCACGCTCATATATTGCGTGAAGATTGAAAAAGTTTGAGAACACCAAAAGTATGAAACAATTGCTTGGCTTGTCATCGGGGTTGTGCATGATTTAAATATTTTGTGTGGTGAAGATAGAGCATAGCCAGACTATATGATTTTGTAGGGATAACTTTCTTTGGCCATGTTATTTTGAGAAGACATAATTGCTTAGTTAGTATACTTGACGTATTATTATTTTTATATCAATATTAAACTTTTATCTTGAATCATATGGATCTGAATATTCATGCCACAATAAAGAAAAATTACATTGAGAAACATGTTAGAAAGCATTCCACATCAAAAATTATTCTTTTTTATCATTTACCTACTCGAGGATGAGCATGAATTAAGCTTGGGGATGCTTGATACGTATCCAAAGTATCTATAATTTTTGGTTTCTCCATACTATTATATTATCTATTTTGGATGTTAATGGGCTTTATTTTACAATTTTATATCATTTTTGGGACTAACCTACTAACCGGAGGCCTAACCCAAATTGCTGTTTTTTTTGCCTATTTTAGGGTTTCGAAGAAAAGGAATATCAAACGGAGTCCAAACGCAATGAAACCTTCGGGAACGTGATTTTCTCAACAAACGTGATCCGAGAGACTTGGGGTGTGCGTCAAGAAATGATCGAGGAGGCACGAGGCAGGGGGCGCACCTACCCCCCTGGGCGCGCCCTCCACCCTCGTGGGCCCCTTGTTGCTCCACCGACATACTTGTTCCTCCTATATATATCCACGTACCCCCAAACATCCAGGGGCACCATGAAAACCTAATTCCACCGCCGCAACCTTTTGTGCCTGAGAGATCCCATCTCGGGGCCTTTTCCGGAGCTCCACCGGAGGGGGCATTGATCATGGAGGGCCTCTACATCAACTCCATGGCCTCTCTGGTGATGTGTGAGTAGTTCACTTCAGACCTTCGGTCCATAGTTATTAGCTAGATGGCTTCTTCTCTCTCTTTGGATCTCAATACAAAGTTCTCCTCAATCTTCTTGCAGATCTATTCGATGTAATCTTCTTTTGCAGTGTGTTCGAGATCCGATGATTTGTGGGTTTATGATCCAGATTATCTATGAACAATATTTGATTCTCCTCTGAATTCTTTTATGTATGATTGGTTTATCTTTGCAAGTCTCTTTGATTTATTAGTTTGGTTTGGCCTACTAGATTGATCTTTCTTGCAATGGGAGAAGTCCTTAGCTTTGGGTTCAATCTTGCGGTGCTCGATCCCAGTGACAGAAAGGGAACCGACATGTATTGTATTGTTGCCATCGAGGATAAAAAGATGGGGTTTATATCATATTTCATGAGTTTATCCCTCTACATCATGTCATCTTCCTTAAAGCATTACTCTGTTCTTATGAACTTAATACTCTAGATGCATGCTGGATAGCGGTCGATGTGTGGAGTAATAGTAGTAGATGCAGAATCATTTCGGTCTACTTGTCACGAGCATGATGCCTATATACATGATCATACCTAGATATTCTCATAACTATGCTCAATTCTATCAATTGCTCGACAGTAATTCGTTTACCCGCCGTAATACTTATGCTCTTGAGAGAAGCCACTAGTGAAACCTATGGCCCCCGGGTCTATCTTCCATCATATTAATCTTCCAATACTTAGTTATTTCTATTGCCCTTTTATTTTACTTTGCATCTTTATTTCTCTTTATCATAAAAATACCAAAAATATTATCTTATCATATCTATCATATCTCACTCTTGTAAGTGACCGTGAAGGGATTGACAACCCCTTTATCGCGTTGGTTGCGAGGTTCTTATTTGTATGTGTATGTGCGTGGGACTTGAGCATGATCTCCTACTGGATTGATACCTTGGTTCTCAAAAAATGAGGGAAATACTTACACTACTTTACTGCATCACCCTTTCCTCTTCAAGGGAAAACCAACACAGTTCTCAAGAGGTAGAACTCTTCCCTTGTAGTTTCCATTAGTTTTCTCTCTTTTCCGATTATTTTCTTCTTTCTTGCTTTAGCGCTTTCGTACGGATAGAACGCACACCATCGACACATACATCTCTAAAAACGTATGTCAGTGGTACCTGGGGGCTTCTCGGACATAAGTTCTTGTCATTCCTTGAGCATTAAGCTCCTCACATATGAGTTTTTCCATATGTACCTTTTCTTTGCCACTATATGCATCGATATGACTTAAGTTTTGGCCAAGTTGGGTTGCCTGGCTCCTGTGCTTACGCCCTATGTTCCCGTTAGTTCGGCTAGGGCATAAAGGGAGCACCTCTGCGATTGTTACTGCCGGGTCATCTGGATGTGTACCTCAGGCTGGGTGAAGCTGAATGCTAGCGTTCTTAAGGGAATATTCAGTCGGTGAATTAAAGATGTTTTCTAAACTCACTCCATTGTGCACCCCCAGAAGTTATACAAACTGTGGTGCTCGCATCACAATTCAGACATGTACATTAAATGCATGCACACCCAGGGAAAGGAACCTGTCGGTGTCAAAACCGGCGGATCTCGGGTAGGGGGTCCCGAACTGTGCGTCTAGGCGGATGGTAATAGGAGACAAGGGACACAATGTTTTTACCTAGGTTCGGGCCCTCTCGATGGAGGTAAAACCCTACTCCTTCTTGATTAATATTGATGATATGGGTAGTACAAGAGTAGATCTACCACGAGATCAAAGAGGCTAAACCCTAGAAGCTAGCCTATGTTATGATTGTTGTTCGTCCTATGGACTAAAACCCTCCGGTTTATATAGACACCAGAGAGGGCTAGGGTTACACAGAGTCGGTTACAATGGGAGGAGATCTACATATCCGTATTGCCAACCTTGCCTTCCACGCCAAGGAAAGTCCCATCCAGACACGGGACGAAGCCTTCAATCTTGTATCTTCATAGTCCAAGAGTCCGGCCAAAGGTTATAGTCCGGCTATCCGGACACCCCCTAATCCAGGACTCCCTCAGTAGCCCCCGAACCAGGCTTCAATGACGATGAGTCCGGCGCGCAGATTGTCTTCGGCATTGCAAGGCGGGTTCCTCTCCAAATTCCATGTACCTGTTTAAATAGTGTCCGGCTTCTTGCGAATGTTGCGCTCCTTGGCTTCGACGCCCAATAATGGCCACTTCCCACGTGTCGAGCGAATGTGAAGAGCCAGGGTGTTTTTACATTTACCCCCTAGCTGTGTGAATGAGCTGCCTATTAAAGAGACGAGGATTCAGTTCCAAATCACACCATCCTCCCTTGGCGAGCCTTCATCGGAGCGCATCCGACAGAGATCCATTCCATCATGGCCGGTCGACGCAACTGCTCCTCTCGCTCCCCTAGCCCCAAGCCTGGAGATTGGGAGAGATGTTCCGTCCTGCACAGCAAATTAGTGATGCTTCAGACCAAGGGATTTCTTCCCCCAGCATACATGGTCCTGGTTCGAGCCGGGCTCGCCACCTATAATGGCGGAGAGCAAGCGGAGAGCCTTCCCAATCCCTCCAAGGGAGAGCGGGTATGCCTTGTCCCTCATTTGGTAAGAGGGCTCGGATTTCCAATTCATCTGTTTCTCCGGGGGCTACTAGAGTTCTACGGCCTCCAGTTGCACAACCTTACGCCTGCCTCCATATTGCATACCACTGGGTTCATAGCCCTTTGCGAGCTGTTTTTGAGCTGTGATGCTCATTTTGCACTGTGGAAGAAGCTGTTCTGCCTTGTGCCCCGTTCTCAGAAGGGGTCAATGTATCAAGTGGGCGGAGCTGAAGTGTGGCATATTGCCGGGACCGGATATCTATTCGGAACCCCAAAGAAGACGTCCAAAGGCTGGCCTTCAGAATAGTTTTATATAGAAGACGTCCCCCTCCCGGACCCTATTCGAATCGGCCTCCCTGAGTTTGACAACGCTCCTTTGAAGAAGCGCCGGAGCTGGCGTCCACGGAGCCCCCAGGAGGAAGATGACAGGGACGTTCTTTACCCGATGAGCCGGATAAGTTTGTTAGTTCGATCCGGATTGACCATGATCGAGGTCATGGCCACATGTATTATGCGGGGGGTGCAGCCGCTTCAGTATAGAGGCCACCCCATGTGGGATTTCAACGGGGAGGATGACGCCACCCGCTACGGCCGTAAAGGGCCGGAATCGGTTGCTACTCTAATAAAGATCTTATCCACTTTGTATAAGGGAGAAGAGGAGGAATTCCTCCGTGTCAACCCGTAGGGCGGATTTTCTATGTATAATCCTCCGAGCTGGGTAAGCGGACACTTTTTCTCGCCCATCCGTTTCATATTCCCATAGTTAAGTATTCAGTCTAGCGATTTCAATGCAGGAGCTGCGCCAGGCTGTAAGGGAGATAAACATGCCTCCTCCATAACCCGAGGACCCGGAACGGTCCCTTGACCCGGCCTCCCAAGAGGATCCGGACATATCTGTGGAGCTGATCGATGGGGTATTTTACCAATTGAGCAATGACAACGCCTTGGTGGCCATTACGGCCGATTACCCTGGGCTACTTCCAGCCTCACAGGTAACTGAGACCGAAGTCCCAGTACTTTGAAAAGGGATTCGTCCTTGCGTGTTTTCGATTACCGTATAACAACCGTGTTTTGCAGGGGAGGTCCTCCAGGCGGAAGGCCGAGCCTGTGGCGACTAGCCAACAAGGGGCCACGAGGCCAGGCAGGCTGAAAAGACACGCAGTCCGGATTGAGACACCGGCGCAGCGGTACGACACGCCGTCTTTATTCCAAGACATTATTCTCAGAGGCATACTAACGCCCATGCCTTATTTTTAGGAAAAAGAGCGCTCGCCGGACTATATCCGGAGAGGCTACTAATCGCGCCTCCACCAGCCAGGTTCCAAGGCCGGATTCGGAGGCGGGCACGAATACAAGGCATGCGCCAAGCGCTTCTCCGACAGAGGATGCGGATAGACTGTCCGCGACCAATTCCGAGGTGGAAAGTGCCATGAACCATAGGCGTCACCGGACTATTCTTGGTGACGCTTTTTTCTCCCAAGAGGCATTGGATGCCTTCAACTCGGGAGATGCGTACCTCCGTGCCGCTCAAAATGGTCTAGCTAGAGCCACGGAGCAGTATGTAAAAGACATACAGGTGAGAAAAATTGGTGATTATATATATCAGTAGCCCCTGAGACTTGAAATAGTTAGAATAACTGATTTAAGGATCATTTGTTATGCAGGTTCTTCCAAAAAAGAATACCCAACTGTCCCTGGAGCTGGAAGAGTGCAAAGCCCAACTTCAGGCCGCACTAGCCGCAGCAGGGGAGCCCAAAGAGACCCCCGCTGGTAATATATCCTTCAAATGATAAGTATCATATAAAGTGCGGTGTATATGCAGATCTGACGATAAAATTGCTGATGACGCTGGAGTAAATCCGGATAAGCAACAGCTCCTACGCCAGCTGAAGGCTGGTGAGAGCGTGCTTACAGGGTGAGGCAGGAGAAGAATGATCTCCTAGATGCCAACACCAAGCTGGGCGTGGAACTAAAGGATATTCGTGCCCAACTATCGGACACCGTTAAGGAGAATCGGCGGCTTCGACGCGGCATATTTAGTAAGTGCTTGAACGAACTTTGAAAAAGATTTTGGTGAGGAAGTTGGCTGACAGAGTTATGTCTATAGGTATGCTAACAGGTCGTCCTACAAAAGAAATGCCCGGTTCTATGGGTGACCTTCATCCCGAGCTCTCACAACTGCACGAACGAGTTCGGCAGGTGATGCAAGGCGTCGCCCAGGCCTTGTGGCCATCCATCTTCGTGCCCGAAGGACTTGGAGATCTTGCGGAGAAGCTGAAGGGAGCGCGGTGGCGCTTCCGATTATGGAAGATATCAGCCTACCGTCAAGGTGCCAGGGAAGCCTGGGCCATGGTGAAGACGCGGTACACGAAGGCTGACCCAAACCACATGGCCGAGGTCGGACCTGTGGGGCCCGATGGGAAGGAGATCCCTGTGAGCTTAGTGTACGACCAAGTAGAATTGGCCGCAAAGTATTCGCAACAGGACTATAGACTAGACAGCCTATTGGATGGTATTGAAGAGGAATTCAACCAGTCAAATTGACTATGTAATTTAAAGTGACATGTATAATGCCTTCTAGCCGGATTATAGATCGTTTGTCATGGCGGACCTTTTTGCTTCAATCTCGGGACCTGACGGTCCGGAGTGTATCCGAATACCCTCTCGGTTATGTAAGAACCGGGGCATGCATGGAGACCAGGTGTAGGGGTCATTAGTTCTTGAACAGACAAGTGCCCAACTAGTTATGTTATATTACGTGGTTAGTAAGAAACATCTTCCAGGGAGAATAGTTCCGTTAGGGGTTCCTTTCCCTGGGAGGCATGCCCTAAAGTGCATGTCTGGACTGCGAGAAGAGACGCAGAAAAAACATCTGGGGGCGCATAAGTAAATAAGTGAAAAATCATCTTTAGTTCACCTACCGAATATTCCCTTAAGAACGCTAGCTTTCGGCTTCACCCAGTCTGAGGTACACATCCGGCTGACCCGGTAGTAACAATCAGAGAGGTGCTCCCCTTATGCCCTAGCCGAATTAACGGGAACGTAGGGCATAAATACAAGAGCCAGGCAACCCAGCTTGGCCAAAACTTAAGTCATATCGATGCATATAATGGTGAATAAAGGGTACATGCGGAAGGATAGCACATGTGTTGGGCATAAAGCACGTATCAATAAGCTTCTGTTAAAGAAGCCCCCAGGTATAATGAGCTCGGATAACGCGTCAGTTGCGTGCAAACAAGGCACGAATGGGCCTCTAAAGGCTGTGAGAGAAGAGAAAGGTTGAAGGAGAAAAATATAAGACAGATAGTGTATAAAAAATGGACAAAGGAAGGAGACGAACACAGAGTCCCGTGTTAGGCGTAGAATCTTCGGAGTCGGGCTGCGTTCCATGGGTTCGGCTCGAGTCGATTATCCGATGCATCCCGCAGACAGTACGCTCCACCAGTCAGGACTTGGTCAATGATGAAGGGACCTTCCCATTTGGGCTTGAGTTTTTGCTTTTTCTTATCCGGCAGGCGTAGAACTAACTCGCCAACATTGTAAGTTTTGGCCCGTACTTCTCTGCTTTGGTATCTTCGAGCCTGCTGTTGATAGAATGCGGAACGGGCTTTTTCCACGTCACGCTCCTCCTCCAAGACGTCCAAACTGTCCTGCCGATCGAGCTCGGCTTCTCTTTCTTCGTACATGCGCACTTGAGGTGAGTCATGAATTATGTCGCAGGGCAGAACCGCCTCTGCGCCGTATACCATAAAGAATGGTGTGTATCCGGTAGTGCGATTCGGCGTGGTCCGCAGCCCCCAGAGTACGGAGTCGAGCTCCTCTACCCAATGTGTGTTAGATTCCTAGAGGGACCACACTAATCTGGGTTTAATGCCGCTCATGATAAGACCATTTGCTCGCTCGACCTGACCGTTAGTTTGTGGGTGATAGACTGAAGCATAATCGAGCTTGATGCCCATGTTTTTGCACCAGAGTTTTACCTCGTCGGCCGTAAAGTTCGTGCCGTTATCAGTGATGATGCTGTGGGGGACGCCGTAACGGTGTACGACCCCGGATATAAAGTCTATCACCAGTCCGGATTCGACCGTCTTAACAGGCTTGGCTTCTATCCATTTGGTGAACTTATCCACCGTGACCAGTAAGTATTTTTGCTTGTGGGTTCCTCCTTTAAGGGGTCCAACCATGTCAAGCCCCTAGACCGCGAAGGGCCAGGTGATGGGGATAGTATGGAGGGTGGTGGGTGGCATATGGCTTTGGTTTGCAAAAAGCTGGCAACCAACTCAACGTTGGACTAAGTCCCGAGCGTCTACCCGGGCCGTCGGCCAATAAAAGCCTGTACGGAAGGCCTTGCTTACAAGGGCCCGAGCTGCAGCGTGGTGACCGCCGAGTCCGGCCTGAATTTCCGCCAGAAGATTCCGCCCTTCCTCTTTGGAGATGCACCTTTGAAGGACTCCGGTGGTGCTTTTCTTATAAAGCTCTCCCTCATGGACTTTATAGGCTTTAGATTGCCGCACTATGCAGCGTGCCTCGTTTTGGTCCTCAGGAAGTTCCTGCCTAGTTAGGTAGGCTAGGAACGGTTCTGTCCACGGGGCGATGACTGCCATTATTACGTGGGCTGAAGATGTTATTTCGTTGGCAGAGCCTCCAATTATGTTCGAATGTTCGGTGTCTGGCAGTGCGGTTGGGTCCAGGCTGTTATTTTCGGGTTCCCCTTCCCATACTACAGATGGCTTGAACAGCCTCTCCAAGAAGATGTTGGGGGGGGGGGGGGGGGGACGACGTCGCGTTTTGCGCTGATGCGTGCCAAGACATCTGCTGCCTGATTGTTTTCCCGGGCTATATGGTGAAATTCGAGCCCCTCGAACTGAGCTGACATTTTTAGGACGGTGTTGCGATAAGCTACCATTTTAGGATCCTTGGCATCAAAGTCTCCATTTATTTGGGATATCATGAGGTTCGAATCCCCGCGCACCTCTAGGCGTTGAATGCCCATGGATACTGCCATCCGGAGACCATGTAGAAGGGCCTCATATTCGCCTACATTGTTGGAGTCCGTATACATTATCTGGAGTACATATTGAACTGTATCTCCTGTTGGGGACGTCAAAACGACGCCAGCCCCCAGACCAGCCAACATTTTGGAGCCGTCGAAGTGCATGATCCAGTTGGAATATGTGCCGTACTCTTTAGGGAGTTCGACTTCCGTCCATTCGGCGACGAAGTCGGCCAAAACTTGTGACTTAATAGCTCGTCATGGCTTGTAAGTTATGTCGAACGGGAGGAGCTCAATGGCCCATTTGGCAATCCGGCCCGTCGCGTTGCAGTTGTTTATGATATCGTTAAGTGGTACTTCCAAGGCTACCGTTATCGAACACTCTTGAAAGTAGTGTCGCAGCTTCCGGGATGCCATAAATACCGCATACGTTATCTTTTGATAATGCGGGTACCGTGACTTGCATGGAGTAAGGACAGTGGACACATAGTAAATCGGCTTTTGAAGGGGGAATTTGTGTCCATCCGTTTCTCGTTCGACGACGAGCACTGCGCTTACGACTTGATGAGTTGCCGCAATGTATAATAGCATTGGTTCGCCAATGTTTGGCGCGGCCAGGACTGGGTTTGTTGCCAATATGGCTTTTATTTCGTCGAGTCCGGCCGTGGCGGCATCCGTCCACTCGAAGTGTTCGGTGCACCGGAGGAGGCGATAAAGGGGTAATGCCTTTTCTCCCAAGCGGGAGATAAAGCGGCTTAGAGCCGCCACGCATTC
The DNA here is from genome assembly GCA_034509565.1 of Triticum monococcum. NCBI lineage: Eukaryota > Viridiplantae > Streptophyta > Magnoliopsida > Poales > Poaceae > Triticum > Triticum monococcum. The sequence continues at coordinate 447,486,858 of CM067845.1, forward strand.
GGTCAATTTTTGTATTTGTTTGAGGTCCTTTGGGATGTCCAATTGTGACAGAGCTCGGATCTTGGCTGGATTTGCTTCAATTCCTCTACCGGATACAATGAAGCCCAAGAGCTTTCCGGCTGGTACGCCGAAAACGCATTTTTCCGGGTTGAGCTTGATGCCGTATGTTCGGAGGTTATTGAATGTGAGCCTCAAGTCGTCTACTAGAGATTCGACATGCTTGGTTTTGATGACCACGTCATCTATGTATGCCTGCACTATTTTGCCGATCTGGTTTGCCAGACATGTCTGAATCATGCGCTGATATGTTGCACCGGCATTTTTCTGCCCGAAGGGCATTGTGTTGAAGCAGAATGGGCCATATGGTGTGATGAATGCCGTTGCAGCTTGGTCTGGCTCTGCCATCTTAATTTGATGGTAGCCGGAGTATGCGTCGAGGAAACACAATGAATCATGTCCTACGGTAGCGTCGATGATTTGATCGATGCGGGGGAGGGGGAAGGGATCCTTTGGGCAAGCCTTGTTGAGGTCCTTAAAATCGACACACAAGCGCCAGGATTTGTCCTTCTTTGGTACCATCACCAGGTTTGCTAGCCAGTCCGGATGTTTTATGTCTCTGATGAATCCGGCCTCCAATAGCTTGGCTAGTTCCTCTCCCATGGCTTGTCTCTTAGGTTCGGAGAAACGCCGAAGAGCCTGCTTGACTGGCTTGAATCCTTTTAGGATATTTAGGCTGTGCTCGGCCAGCCTGCGTGGGATTCCTGGCATGTCTGAAGGGTGCCAGGCAAAAATGTCCTAGTTCTCGCGTAGGAGCTCTCGTAGTGTGGCGTCGACATCAGGGTTTAATTGTGCCCCGATGGAAGCTGTTTTTGTAGGGTCCGTTGGATGGACTTGGAATTTGACTATTTCGTCCGCCGGTTTAAAGGAGGTGGACTTGGATCTTTTATCGAGTATCACGTCGTCCCTATTCACCGTGGAGCGCAGCGCAGTCAGTTCCTCGCCCGCTAGGGCTTCGGGTAGTGCCTCGAGGGCCAGTGCGGCTGTCTTATTTTCGGCGCGGAGTGCTATGTCCAGATCACTAGCAAGAGTGATGATTCCGTTGGGCCCGGGCATTTTGAGCTTCATGTACCCGTAATGGGGTATGGCTTGGAAGATTGTAAACGCCTCCTGCCCTAATAGAGCATGGTATCCGCTACTGAACGGGGCCACTTGGAACATGACCTCTTCAGACCTGTAATTATCCGGCGTGCCGAACACCACATCTAATGTGATTTTTCCTGTACAGCGCGCTTCCCGACTAGGGATTATTCCTCTAAAGGTTGTGCTACTTCGCTCAATGCGGTTCCAGTCTATTTCCATTTTTCGAAGGGTTTCCTCATAAATGAGGTTCAATCCGCTGCCACCGTCCATGAGTACCTTGGTGAGTCGAAAGCCTTCCACTATTGGACCGAGGACCAATGCGGCTGGTGCTCGGGCTGTTCGGAATTTAGGTTCGTCACTGGCATTAAAAGTAATAGCCGTGTCACTCCATGGGTTTATTGTTGCCACGTGGTAGACTTCAGCAAGGCTGCGGAGTGTTCGTGTTCGCATATTATTCGATGCGAAAGTCTCGAAGACTGTTAATACCGTACTGGTATCCCTGGGCTGGTGCTCTGTGGCTTCTGGAGTTAGAAGATCTTCGCCACTTTTGGCCACCTGCTGGAGTATCCAACATGCTCTAAGGCTATGAGTTGGTGTGGCGCCCTTTGCACCGTGAATTTTACAGGGTCCCTTGAGCCATCCCTCCAGTACGGTTCCATGCCCTGTAGGTTTTTTTTTTGCTTTTTGGTGTTTAACTCGGGTGTCTGGTGATAATGCACCCTTTTATTTCGGACTGGGTTTGTATTCAGGGCCGGATTGTCCCAAAATTTTATTTTGGTTTTCCAGGCGCTTTCCATCGCACAGTACTTTCGTACTATGGACGCCAAGTCGGCATAGCGTGTAATTTCACGACGACTTATGGCGTTGAGGATTCCCTTGTCTGTGCAATTATTGCAGAAGAATGAAATTGCGTCTTCCTCGCGGCAGTCCTTTATCCTGTTCATGACCAGGAGGAATCTGGCCCAGTAATGGTGCACTGTTTCTTTGGGCTCTTGCCTAATTTGGGATAGATCACTTATGTTTGGGTGGGTGGGTGGAATTGAATCCGAAACCTCACCCAATCTGAGACTCAGGGGCCAAGGAGTTTCCGAACTCGGAAGTTTGGATTCTTGGATGTTTTCCACTGAATCTAGCCCGCTGCCTGACTCTAGGTTCAGGTCTTGAGTGACGTCCTCCCCTCCATGGGTATCCGGCTTGGAGGGATCGGGAATTCGGACATAGCTAGTCCTTAAGGTAGATGAAGGGTCGCCGCATTGTTCCTCCACCACTGCAACGTGATGGGTGTTCTGGGGAGAGTTGATCTCTCTCAGATCGGTTTTAGGCCCAATCTGATCGTAGTTTGTAGTGACTCCCAGGGCGGCGATGTGATCCAAGAGCTCGTTTAGGGAAGAAAGCTCCATTGGACCTAACTGCTCGGCGAGTTCCGAGTTGATGTGAAGATTGCTTTTGATGACCCGAGAATTCATCGTCGGTGCAGCCGCCGAACAGGCGGTCATAAGAAAACCACCTAGCCAGAGAGTTTGGCCGACAACCAAAGCTCCCTTAGCAACAGTGCCGTCTTTAAAGACGGGATGAGTCATCCTTCCTAATGGTGATGGCACAGCGGAACTCTCAATGAAAGCACCAATGTCGGTGTCAACACCGGCGGATCTCGGGTAGGGGGTCCCGAACTATGCGTCTAGGCGGATGGTAACAGGAGACAAGGGACACAATGTTTTTACCCAAGTTTGGGCCCTCTCGATGGAGGTAAAATCCTACTCCTGCTTGATTAATATTGATGATATGGGTAGTACAAGAGTAGATCTACCACAAGATGAAAGAGGCTAAACCCTAGAAGCTAGCCTATGGTATGATTGTTGTTCGTCCTATGGACTAAAACCCTCCGGTTTATATAGACACCGGAGAGGGCTAGGGTTACACAGAGTCGGTTACAATGGGAGGAGATCCACATATCCGTATTGCCAAGCTTTCCTTCCACGCCAAGGAAAGTCCCATCCGGAAACGGGACGAAGTCTTCAATCTTGTATCTTCATAGTCCAAAAGTCCGGCCATAGGTTATAGTCCGGCTATCCGGACACTCCCTAATCCAGGACTCCCTCAAAACCCTTAACGGAACTATTCTCTCTGGAAGATGTTTCTTACGATATCAATGTAATATAACATAGCTAGCCGAATACAACTTGTTTGTTCAATCAACTATGACCCCTACGCCTAGTTTTCCAGGCATACCCCGGCTTATTCCGCCGCGACGGTATTCGGAAACACTCCGCACCTTCAAGTATGGAGGTTGAAGCGAAAAGGTCTGCCATGACAAATGATATACAATTCAGCTAGATGAGGAAAGTACACATTCACTTGGACTCGAACACTTCTTCCTCTACACCTTCCAACAGGCAGTCTAACTTACAATCCTGTTGGGAATATTTGGCAGCCACCTCTACTTGGTCATATACTATACTAACGGGAATTTATTCCCCATTCGGCCCTACTGGCCCGACACGGGCCATGTGATTAGGATCCAGCTTGGTATATCGCGTGTTCACCATGGTCCATGCCTCTTGCGCACCCTCTCGGCAGGCGGATATCTTCCACAACCGGATACGCCGCCGCGCTCCCTTGAACAGCTCTACCAGCTTCTCCATGCTTCCCAGAGGGGAGTCGGATGGCCATAAAGCCTTGGCTACACTCTGCATAGCCTACCGAGATTGCTTATGCAACTGTGATAGTCCTTGCAGGAGATCATTTGATGATCCGGACACTTCCTCTTCAGGGCGGTTCGTCAATACACCTGCAATCACAACTATATCAACTACCGTTACCTGCAAACAGCTAAAAGATATAAAAGCGGTCACGTACTAAATATGCCGCCTCGGAGGTTCTTGTTCTCCTTCACAGAGTCGGCTAGCTACGCTCGCACATCTTTCAGCTCTTCGCCCAGTTTGGTGTTCGAATCCTGGAGTTTCTTTTTCTCTTCAACGACATTTGTCAATACACGCTTGATACGTCTCCAACATATCTATAATTTTTGATTATTCCATGCTATTATATTATCAACCTTGGATGTTTTATATGCATTTATATGCTATTTTATATGATTTTTGGGACTAACCTATTAACCCAGAGCCCAGTTGACGGTGTCCTAGACTAGGGGGTACTCAACACGTCATCTCCCGATCTGTTAGATTGGGCCGAGGACCCCCGTGGCCGTATACTCGTGGGCCAGTTCGGACAGCTGCCGCATACAAGGAAGATTCCACAAAGACTTGGCGATCAAGACAAGGACTTCTCCCCACTGGCGTATTCGGCTAGGACTCTTGTTAACCTAGGCCTCTGGTGCATTATATAAACCAGGGCCAGGCTAGTCGATACAAGAGACAACATACACAACAACAATCATACCATAGGCTAGCTTCTAGGGTTTAGCCTCTCTGATCTCGTGGTAGATCTACTCTTGTACTACCCATATCATCAATATTAATCAAGCAGGACGTAGGGTTTTACCTCCATCGAGAGGGCCCGAACCTGGGTAAAAGTTCGTGTTCCTTGCCTCTTGTGACCATCCGGCCTAGACGCACAGTTCGATACCCCCTACCCGAGATCCACCGGTTTTGACACCGACATTGGTGCTTTCATTGAGAGTTCCGCTGTGTGATCGAAAAAAGGATCGATGGCTCGCCTGCGGATCAACTGCGACTTCGGCGTCTTCGTCACCAATTCGACTGGTCACCTTGGTTCGACCAAGAATTGCGCCCCGTGTTCGGATCACCATGTTCGGACGAGGGCCTTCATCAAACATCAAATCCGATCTCTATCAAGTTCACGGAGGAATCATCTATGGAGCTCGGGGACTCAACGTCAACATTGCCCTCAAGCGACCGAGCTGTTTTTTTGGAGAGCGAACTCGTATCTTCCGCCACCACCTCCTCGAGTATCGCTTTGACGATCGCTTTGGTGGAATTGTGGGGAATTGAGTTTATAACAACCCTGGAAAATTTCGTCGAGTTCCGATGGAAAAATCTCTGGCAATCCACGATATACCGGAGCCTTGTCAAATCTGGATGGGAATTTGGATGAGTTTAGGGCGTGGTGTCCAGCTTCTAGCTCGGATGTCCTTTGGAAGATCCAACCGTTGATCCACTGCAGAATTCCTATATCTACCACCTCTCAAAATTTCAGCTCAATCCGACTGTCTAAACTCCGGGAACCTTCCGATTAGTACATCACTTTTCAGATCTGTTTTCTACACGAAAACGAATCCGACCCGTGTTCATCTTTTTTATGAACGGGATTTCGGACATCCCTTTTGAAGAAAGTTTTGTATGGGGTATTGTGTTTTGTTCCCGAACACATCCCACTAACTTTAAAATCTTTTGAACATGATCTTCAACATCATGCTTGTGTCAAACCAGTCCGGCAATATTACTCCACGGCTGCCGACCTGCGCTAGACACGTCGTCACTTTAGCCGAGCTCAACCTCTTCGGATCATCATCTCGGCAAGCCGAACAAGTGTCCGGCATCGCGAAGGATAAATCATCATCAACATCGCCACCCCACGGATTACACGGAGCAGGCATACCGGCATCGCCGCACGGTCGCTTCATCAAGCCGACATCGACCACATCACGATCTGCATCGACAGGGCCGCACTATTGCTTCTTCTAGCTGGTGTCCATCACGCCGACCTACTTCGACTCATTGGCTGACGTCGAGGCTTCGACATCTTGGCTGGACCAGGGGCTTCGCCATCTCTTCATCAACCTACTCCGGACACTTCGGCGTCACTAGCCGACCAGCTCCGTCACGTTAGTTGGGCCGAGGGCTTTGCCTCGGCGAGTCAACCTTTACCAGCATTGCCATGTCGTCGTTTTATCGCCTATCAGGCAATGAGTGTGCGGAGCGAGTCCCAATTTTGGGAATCACCGTCCTTCGGATTGCTACAACAAATAAATCGGGTGCTATTAATCCCAGTATTTTTTGCTTGTTTGGGCTCATTTTTTCCAAGGAATTATTACTCTGGTTTGTCCATGATATGTACACAGGTCTATCAAATGGTGACCGCATTAATGACGGTCGCGTGGTGGTTCGATCAGTTTCCATACATAGTCCGGCGAACGCCGCATCCGGAGCTCGGACCGACCTGTGAATTCAGGCTTTGCCATGCCTTTACTACATCATGCCGACGCCCTGCATCGACATTGACTTCGGTGCCAGGCCATATTTCTTCTATTCCTCACTTTGCATTAATTATTTATTATGCAACATTTTTTTATTATCATTATTACTATTATCTCCGGTTTGCACTATTTTTTGTGCACAGGAAAATGATCCGGGGACTTCGCGTCACTTTACCAGTCTGCATTGACCGTGCTATGTCACCACTTCGGCGTGTCGAGCTCTCCGCTCCGCCACCTCGGGACCAGCTTGGGGGATGGAACCTTGCCCCGCATCAAGCTCGGACCGCGTCATCAATACCGAACACATTAACCAGCTAAGTCACTTTCATGCTCAAAGCTTTAATTTCTAACTTGTGTTCGGTTCGACCAAGCATTATACCTTTTTGGAAAAAATTTGCTTGTAAAAAAATTCCTTGTCCAAAGTTTATTTGTGACGCATAAATTCAAATACCCAATTCATTTGGGGGATTCCTTCATGAAGCTTTTCCACTTGCATATGATTATACACTACTAGGGAAAAGCCTACCAGCAGCGAGGGTTTTGGGCCTCTCAGTAGCACGGGCACCGGCGCTACTAATAAGGCGCTACAGCTAACGTATAGCAGTAGCGCCGGTTGTCCCACGCTACTGCTATACATGAATAGCTGTAGCGCTCTTTGGTAAAGGGCGCTACTGATATTATCTGTAGCGCTGTTTGCTGGGCCGCGCTACTGACAATGCGGCGCTACTGCTAAATTTCCCCCCTCGCTACTACTAGTTTATTTATTAGTTTTTTTCCTGCATATTTGTTTTGTATTTGAATAGGCTTTATACAATAATCTTTAGCATATCATACACACACAAATGTAATCATAGCATATACATACAATTAGTCTCATCAAATCATGTCATCATCATAATCATCATCCAACACAAAGTGGTCTCTCGTCATCATCTCGAAAATAGCGATACAAGTCTCGAATGATATGCAAATACATCGTCATCCATCTAAACAATGATATACGTGAGAAGAGCTATCACTTTGAGAACATGAGTTCGTATCCCTCTTTCGCATTAGCGTGAACCTCTAAACTAACTACTGCCTGTCGCTCGGAAACCGGAAGGGCCTGACACTCCGGCCACTTGTCATATATATACTCCTGGCCTAGCACTTCTCTGCCATCTATGATCTATGCACCTGCATCATCACATGAGTCGATGATATGCAACATATATAGTTGAGCAACAGAAAGAGACAGACTTGGCAAAAATAAAATAAACATATCATAAGCATAAATAACAAAGTTCATCATACCCCAAAATTCCCTAACTAGAGTGATTTTTGCTAGTCGAGGAGGAGGACGGTTTAATTACATCACAAATAAAGTTTCACCGTGGATAACTCAAAGTTTTGTCATACAGAAAGTATGGACTAAACGGACACATTGTCATATATCGACAATCACTCCAACATGTCGTTCCATCCATCCAAGTCCGGGAGATAGTCCCCGAGCCTAGTGAAAGGCTTCAAGTCGAGACGCTGAGAGGCTATCCATGTTCGGACGTCTTCCCGCGACATTTGTCCTTCTCCGTAGAACATCCCTGTTTTTTCGACGACCTCCTTCATGATGATTTGGGCAAGTTCGCGCTGGATGTTATAGAACTCAGCTCGAAGTCGATGATCCTCGATATCTCCTATGTCCTTTTCCCATTGCAGAATATGGGCATCGCCGGATCTAGGTGACATGCGAAGGTTCTGGTGATCCCGTCTGTACTCCAGCATGTGGTGTAGGACATAGAATCCATCATTAAGAGAATCATTCGGTTGCTCGATGTAGCAGAAGTCGGTCTTATGGCAGAAGGCGACCCTGCCGCCCCTTCTCTTCTTGTCCCTGACCTCTCCACCCCTTGCTTGGTAGTAAAACATAGCACTGTCGAGAACATCCTTGATGTGGCTGTAATCCTTTTTGTGAATGTTCTTCGACGAGTCCAAGTAAAGAGCGGGGGAGAATCAGGGGTAGAGGATGATGAGGACGGCGCGCCCGCCGCTGCGCAAAATAAGTCCTCAAATTAATTAGCCTCCACCGTGCAAATGAATGATTGAAATCGAAGGAAGGATAGCAGCACGGATGACTTACACGGGATGATAAGGCACGAGAATCGCCTCCTTGTCCTTATTGGCGAGCATGAAATTGACTATGTAATCCCTCGCGTATTCACGGTGATTTGCGCAGACTCCCAAGAATCCCTCGTGCATGTAGTACGGGTCAGCGACACAGATATGAGATATCTGCTCAACCCTGATGATGTAGTTCATGTGCAAGGCATAAAGGCAGACAAATGTAAAATCCATATTCTTCACATGAAACATGTCGAATATGTAATCGAATCGGAGAAGCTATCGACGTACGACATTTGCCGCGGAACGTTAACCATGTAGAGTGGGTATCCTGGATCTTTCGAGGTGATGAGGTCTTTCTCTACCCACAGCACATCGTCATGAAGTCTCTTTAGATCACCGAATCTGGCCCGTAGCGCTGTTGCAGGTAGGATTGGTTGACCGGGGATATGCCATTTATCCGCACCAAGGATATCTATACGGTCCTGAAGCCGAGGCTGCTGAGGCGGCTGGATCATAGAAACAGCTTTTTTTGCCTTTCCTCGCTCTCTTCCTAAACTTCTTTACTACCGGAAGGTCGTCCATAATATGTTGAGACGGCAATTCAGGCACCGACTCATAACGCTCAAACCTTGAGGAGGCGCCAGTATAGACATACTGTTCAGCAGCGCCATCGTCGTCCTCATCCTCATCCATGGTGACGTCATCAGCGACTAATGGAGCCTCCTCCTTACCCCGTCCGCTATCACCCAACCCGACACCCGATGATAATTGGGTAGGTGGGGTGTTGATGTCTATACCTTGCTGAGGCTGCGTGCTCGTGGGTGTGCTCCCAGCGGCCTCCAGACGAAGCAGACTCTTTGGCCACAACAGGACCCACCCAGCATTGCAACAATCACCAAGCCGCTGCGGTGTCTCGTCGTCATCCCCCAGTAGTACTGGAGGAGGCCAATTCTCGTGGCCCGGTTTGACACTGGCCACGAAAACCTTGAAGACGTTCGGGGGGATCGGCCGGCTGTGGAACAATGGTTCCTTCGGCTCCATTATCGTCGCCTTCCCCACGTCCACCTTCTGGTCGCCGATGGTGTACAGTATGGTCCACGGGGTTTCGTCAGCCTGCAAAGAAAAGTCTGCGACGTGAGACATCTGAAAGGCAACGAAAACGGGAGATTATACACTTATATTGAAGGGGGCCGGTGTGACAGATACCGTGAGGGCGTCGAGCTCAGCCAAAGACGAAGCACCGCCTAGCACGTCCGGTGCGGGAGCCGGTGCGGGAGCAGGTGCAACGCTAGTCGAGCTGCTCCCCGCCAAGAAGTCAGCAAGGGGAAAGTCAGCTGCATCTTTTTTTGGATTTTGTCAAGTCCAATTGAAAATGGCCGGAACCAAGGTAGTAGAAATATCTAAAGCCACCTGTTTTGCGGCAGCTACCGCTGTTGCGACTGTCTCAGTTGATTTCTTCTCAACCACAATCTCAACCCTCTTGTCGATGTTTTCTTCATTTAACTTCCGTCTTTCCTTTCTCTCCTCCGTGGTCTCACGATAGTACTTCTTCCACATGGCGCCGTCTCCGAGACCGTGCACGCATCCATACGACAGTCGAGTATCCACCGATTGTTGTTTCAATATGTTCAATGCCCGGTTGAATGGAGTGTCCCACTTGGGCCTCGCCAATGCCTCAGACGGCGAGTCGCTTTCAGCCGCAATCCTGTGCTGCTCTCTCTACAAAAGGCACAACGATCATTTACAAATATGACTAACGTGTGTAGTCGAATTGATCAGAAACTAAAATTACCAGTAGTCTCATGAACTCCGTAATTACCGGTGTTGTCTCGTAAACCTTTTTCACTGGGTCCCAACGGTGCTGGGCCCTGAGGACGTCACGCTCCTGCGGGACGGTGAACTCCGCCAAGGGGTCTGGGATGCCCAGACTCGCGGCTTCCGCGTCCTCCTTGGCCCATTTGGACCTCTTTCCGCCGTAACCACGGCTTCCGAGGTGGTGGCTCCCAATGTTCCTCTCTTGAAGCCCCTTCATGTACTTAGACTTTTTTTGGCATCTTCGGCCTCGCAAGCCTCCTTGAATATTTGAAACTGCTCTTCCGTGATTGTCGGATTATCCTTTACAATCTGGGAGTAGGGTTCCTTCTTGTCGATGATCCTTGCTTTCACTCGATTTTTCCAGGCGGCCAACGCATCGCTAAACTTGGTCATGGCGTGTTTGTTTATCTTCTTCATTGCTGGGTCCTCATCTGGATCTTTATAATCCTTCTCATTCCGTCCCGGGAACAAGAATATCTGGTGAAACTTCTTTAGGAGGGAGCTCCTCATATTTTCTATCTTCTGTAGTTTCTCATCGTTGATGGTGGCGGTTGTCCGTACGATGCAGCCTATTTGATTGCCGTAGCATCGACGCACTTCCTCAGGCGCCGTTGGCTCAAAATTGCCGTCGTCCACCTCCGTGACCACCACTCTAGTAGTCCTGAGTTTGTTAGGAACCCGTTGCCTCTTTGCTTTCGGTTCTACACCGGCTCCGCTCCCCGAGGCAGCGCCGGTTTCAGTCTCAGCGCCAGTCTCGATGCCTGTCTGAGTCTGAGCGCTGGTCTCAGTCTCAGCACCGGTCTGCGTGTCGGTCTCAGTCCCCGATGCCACCGGTGGGCCCAGCAATAACATCGGTTGATCATCGGTAAGGCTAAAAAATTCGTCTGCCGCCCGGTAGGCGTCGTCGCAATCACCAGAACCCTGTCCTTCATCGTTGCTAGCCATGTTTCCTATGATTAAATCTAGTCAATTAATTCTAGACCTAATAAAATGAATAATGACATAAAAAGGCCTATTGTTTTGCAGGAATGTTGACTCCTTCCTGGTGCGGCAAATCACACGGGCACTCGATATGTCCTAGTTTGTAGCACAAGTCATGCCGAAATTCACGGAAAATTTCGGCATGACCTTTGCTAAAAAGTGGACAAATCGAGAACCTGAAATTTGCCGAAACGGAAATGAATCAACATTCCCGCAAAATATATATATAGGCCACTCAGCTTCATTGAAACAACAAAGCCACTTGGGCACAAACAACATAACCACTTCAATGAAAAGATATAATCAACATTAAAAATCTAGGAAGGGGTCATCTTTAAAATAAAACTTGCCTAAATAACCTAGATAATTAACCTAATCAAACTAGTTAACCTGACTAGTTCTCTGTCAAAGCCCTAACTAAAATTTTGCACTAACCTAGGTAATTAACCTAATTAAACTAGTTAACCTAACTACTTCTCTGTCAAAGCCCTAACTAATTTTTTGCCCTAACCTAGATAATTAACATAATTAAACTAGCTAACCTATGCATGAGAGAGAGAGGAGGGGTGGGGGCTTACAGAGGATGGCTCTGGTGGTGGCGAGGGAGGCAGGGGCGTCTCCGGTGACGGCGAGGGAGGCAGTTCTGGCGAGGGAGGATCCGGTGGCATCGACGGCGGCTCCGGTGGCGTTGATGAGGCCGCGCAGCTCCGTGGCATTGGGGGCGGTTCCGATGGCGTCGACGGCGCACGGCTCTGGTGGCTCCGGGGGCGTCGACGTTGGCAGGAGACGGCGGCGAACTGGGACGATGACGAATCGGGGAGACGGCGGCGGGGTGGGTCGAGAGATTTGGGGGGCAAGTGGTGGCCGGGGGGGGGGAACGGTTTTTTGGTTAAGTCAAAACTAGCGGTAGCGCGTTTCGCAGAACGCGCTATAGCTAAGGTAGCTATAGCGCTTTTTCCAAAACGCGCTACTGCTATACATATGTAAGTTTCTCTCTTTTTTATTTCCTTTTCTGTTTCTATAGCGGGGGTCCTCGAAACGCGCTGCAGCTGTGTTAGCTACATCGCCTCTTACTAACACACGCTACAGCTAAGCCTTTCTCTGTTTTTTTTCGCTTTTTCATTTATTTTGCTTTACATTTTATTTTTTTTCTTTCCCCTTTTTCTGTTTCTTTCATTTTCATTTACTTTTCTATTTGTTTTTCATTTTATTTTATTTCCATTAGCAGTAGCGCTGTTACAGGGAAACGCGCTGCTACTCATGCCCTAGCGGTAGCGCGCTTCCTGCAAGGCCGCTACTGCTATGCGTAGCCCATTGTTCCAGCAATGGGAATATTAGTAGTAGCGCTTTTACGGGCACACGTGCTACTGCTAGAATCGTATCTGCGGCGCGGTTTATTTTGAACCGCTACTGCTATCTAGCACTAGTGCCCTTTTTTAACCCGCGCTGTTGCTAAATTTCTGTGTATAAGGTTTTCCCTAGTAGTGATACTTGTACGGCTTCTTTCCTTGTTCGTGTATTACGCCACAATATGCACCATATTGACTTAAGCGATTTGCAAGCTGGGTTGCCTCACTCCGGTGTTTACCCCTACGTTTCGATTGTTCGGCTAGGGAGTAAAGGGAGCACCTCTGCGATTGTCACGATCGGGCCGCCCAAGCCGGACCTCAGACTAGGTGAAGCCGAAAGCTAGCGCTCTTATAGTTTTCAATGATGGTCGGCACACAACGGAACTCAGGAGTACAAAAAAATCTATTACACAAGTCTCATAATAACAATGAGCACCGAAGAAAGGTATCGGTGGGGGTACTATTTTCTTCGAAGATGCTTCTTACACTTCACGGTAATATAGCATAAGTTCCCTGAGCGCGCTTTGTCCGTTACAGCCTTATGTCCTGATTGCCTGGTTATTGGAAACACCGTCGATATTCTCGACAGATGGAGTACATAACACTTTTCGGTCCTTTACTGAAGAGGGAGAAGCTGACGGTCAGTTAAGACGCGTTTAAAGTTCGGTTGAACATAGATATGATATAAGTACTTCGGTACATGCAATCATTCTTCTACCCAAGTCACTTGGGGGCTCTTAAGTTTATTTGAGCCGTTTTATAATAAGTGTTCTTCTTCTTAGTCGTTGCAAAGTTTTATTATTATTATTTATCACTCCTTTTTTCGACACGAGTGTGTGGTCACTAGCCGGGGAGCCTAATTTCTCTCTCAAAGCCACTAGAGTTTACTTTGCTAAACTAGCCTGATGAGAAGTACTCCGCCCTCGGGATAGGAGGTTGAAGCCGTAGGCTGACCCGCTTGAAGTCTTGAGATAGGATGTATCATGTTAAAGCATGACAGTAGCACTTCTTTTTTCTAAGACCAACTTTCGAATTGGCACCGAACACTTGATATTGTTCGGACATCATGTTTTTACTGACGTTTCTTGGTTTTCCAAGCTTTTTGGCACTTTTAAACTATTTGCGCTTTTCCAGCATTAGTCTCGCAGTGCAACGCCGGACACCTTTAGGGATTCGGCAAAAACATTCTCAGATATTGCTATATATGCATCGGTTTCGAATTGTGTCTTCGGTCAATAGTTGGGTTGCCCGGCTCCTGCACTTGCTTCCTACATTCCGTTTTGTTCGGCTAGGCGTGCAAAGGGAGAACCACTGCGATTGTGCTTCCAGCTCACATGGTTAAGCACCTCAGTGGAGAAAGCCGAAAACTGACTTTCACAATAAGCGTAAACTGGTCAGCGATCCGATGACTATGTTAAATGATGGGCCATTCATAACATTGGCCAAAGTGTTTACGGCTTGACCCCGACTGTCGCCGAACACTACCCGGGGCTACTAACTGGCCTCCCAAACTAAATCCTCAATATTTTGCTCTTACATTAGAGCTAAGGTTTAATGATCATGCTTAGCATGACAACCCAAAGAAAGGAACCGATAGTGGGACTATTTTCTTTGGAAGACATTTCTTCTGTTAAACAGTAATATAACTCTCTGCGTACCTTTGTTTATAAAACCGTATGGCCAGATTGCCTTGTTTGTTGTAAATCTTTGCCCTCATAAAGGCTTTATAAAGTAGGACAAACACTCCTCGGCTACTGGCCGAGGAGGTGGAAGCCGATGGTCGGTCAACAAAGTTTTGTACAATGCGGATCCGAGCATTAATGACGTAAAGTACTTGGATACATAGAGTCATTACACATAATTTGTGATTTTACTATGGATATTGATCCTTAATTCGGCCACCCGTGCCCGCATTAAGGCTCGGGGGCTACTGGGCTTCGGGCTTATTATTTACAAATATTAAAGGGGCACATTGATCCCCTGATCTGGTGTTACCACCCGACCAGTGTCTCGGGGGCTACTGCATTGCTTGTCCAATGCAGAAAATTTTATGTGCAATATAGTTTCCGAGGAGATTTTGATCCTCAGGTTGGTCGGCCGCACCCAACCTGAGTCTCGAGGACTGAGCACGCCGCTTTTACTGTCACAAAGTATTCTGCCGAGCTTGGACTTGATCCTCAGGCCCATTTTGCAAATCAACCTGAGTCTCAGCGGCTACTGGGATCAGCGGTCTTACGTCATCCTTCAGGTGCATCTCGGGTTTTAGACCAATACACACCTTGATGGCTACTGGCTATGTATCTCGGCAGAGAATAAATTGCACCAATAAAAAATATTCACAAAAATCGGCCCACGTTCGGGGTGGTGCACCACCTCGGAAGCAGCCCGGCATAAAGCTCGGGCGCTAGTGGTTGGCTCCATAAAGGGCATTTCCGGCATTAAGCTCGGCTAAACTCCTTCAAACTTCTTTGAACCAAGGTGATTTACGACACCTCTGATATAGTCCGGCGTTGGAGCTCAGATACATTCCGGCGTTAGAGCTGGGAAGCGGTCCGGCGTTGGTGCTCGGTTGTAAAAGATACCTCGAATACAGTCCAGCGTTGGAGCTCGGACGCAAGAGGACGCTGCCGCCCGGGAACAACTTCAAATCCGAGGTGTGGCATAAAAATAAACAAGGCATTGATAAAGGCCGGAAACTTAAAGGGGCTCCTCGGATACCCGATGTGTAAACCCGTCGAATGCATTTCGGCGATCCTCAAGATCGAAGAAGATTTGTTGAACCAGTTTTCAAGACCGATGATCGAAGATGAAGAATAGTTCGGAAGAATCGAGGAGCGTCCCTAACTTGAAGACCGGTTCAGGGGGCTACTAACGGTGTCCTGGACTAGGGGGTACTCAACACATCATCTCCTAATATTTTAGATTGGGCCGAGGACCCCCGTAGCCATATACTCATGGGCCAGTTCGGACAGCTCCGCATACAAGGAAGATTCCACAAAGACTTGGCGATCAAGACAAGGACTTCTCCCCACCGGCGTATTCAGCTAGGACTCTTGTTAACCTAGGCCTCTGGTGCATTATATAAACCAGGGCCAGGCTAGTCGATACAAGAGACAACATACACAACAACAATCATACCATAGGCTAGCTTCTAGGGTTTAGCCTCTCTGATCTCGTGGTAGATCTACTCTTGTACTACCCATATCATCAATATTAATCAAGCAGGACGTAGGGTTTTACCTCCATCGAGTGGGCCCGAACCTGGGTAAAACCTCGTGTTCCTTGCCTCCTGTTACCATCCGGCCTAGACGCACAGTTCGGGACCCCCTACCCGAGATCCGCCGGTTTTGACACCGACACCAGTGCTAGTTTCTGTTTTCCCCTTGTTTCAGTCTTTCGCAGAAAAGGAATATCAAACGGATTCCAAACGGAATGAAACCTTCAGAAAAGTTATTTTTGGAAAGAAAGCAATACAGGAGACTTGGAGTGCACGTCAGGGGATCAACGAGCAAGCCATGAGGCAGGGGGGCGCCCACCCCCTGGGCATGGCCTCCACCCTCGTGGGCCCCTCGTGGCTCCCCTGATGTATTTCTTCCACCTATATATATATCCATATACCCTAAAACTATCGGAGAGCACAATAGATCGGGAGTTCCGCCGCCAGAAGCCTCCGTAGCCACCGAAAACCTATCTAGACCTGTTCCGGCACCCTACCGGAGGGGGAATCCCTCTCCGGTGGCAATCTTCATCATCCCGGTGCTCTCCATGACAAGGAGGGAGTAGTTCTCCCTCGGGGCTGAGGGTATGTACCAGTAGCTATGTGTTTGATCTCTCTCTCTCTCTCTCTCTCTCTCTCTCGTGTTCTTGAGGTGGCACGATCTTGATGTATCGCGAGCTTTGCTATTATAGTTGGATCTTATGATATTTCTCCCCCTCTACTCTCTTGTAATGGATTGAGTTTTCCCTTTGAAGTTATCTTATCAGATTGAGTCTTTAAGGATTTGAGAACACTTGATGTATGTCTTGCGTGGGATACCCGTGGTGACAATGGGGTATTCTATTGATCCACTTGATGTATGTTTTGGTGATCAACTTGCGGGTTCCGCCCATGAACCTATGCATAGGGGTTGGCACACGTTTTCGTCTTGACTCTCTGGTAGAAACTTTGGGGCACTCTTTGAGGTTCTATGTGTTGGTTGAATAGATGAATCTGAGATTGTGTGATGCATATCGTATAATCATACCCACAGATACTTGAGGTGACATTGGAGTATCTAGGTGACATTAGGGTTTTGGTTGATTTGTGTCTTAAGGTGTTATTCTAGTACGAACTCTAGGGCTATTTGTGACACTTATAGGAATAGCCCAACGGATTGATTGGAAAGAATAACTTTGAGGTGGTTTCGTACCCTACCATAATCTCTTCATTTGTTCTCTGCTATTAGTGACTTTGGAGTGACTCTTTGTTGCATGTTGAGGGATAGCTATGTGATCCAATTATGTTATTATTGTTGAGAGGACTTGCACTAGTGAAAGTATGAACCCTAGGCCTTGTTTCCAAGCATTGCAATACCATTTTTGCTCACTTTTATCATTAGTTACCTTGCTGTTTTTATATTTTTAGATTACAAAAACCATTATCTACTATCCATATACCACTTGTATCACCATCTCTTATCCGAACTAGTGCACCTATACAATTTACCATTGTATTGGGTGTGTTGGGGACACAAGAGACTCTTTGTTATTTGGTTGCAGGGTTGCTTGAGAGAGACCATCTTCATCCTACGCCTCCTACGGATTGATAGACCTTAGGTCATTCACTTGAGGGAAATTTGCTACTGTCCTACAAACCTCTGCACTTGGAGGCCCAACAACGTCTACAAGAAGAAGGTTGTGTAGTAGACATCAATGCTCGCCCGCTGCTAGTAGCTTTTTGGCTCCGTGTTCTTTGCTTCGAGCGGTGTCCAGCTGCTCTCATAGTTGGTCTAATGACCCAACACAAAGATTAGAACCCAGATTCAAACTATCGGTGTATCATTATGAATTTTCGATAGAGGAAAATATTACCTGGAGATATCTTGTATTTCTCCAGTTCGGCATTGGCAGCAAGCAGTTGGCGCTGACACTTTTCTAGTTCCTGAGCTAGCTGGGTATTCTTCTCCGTAAGCACCTGGTTGTACATTGATCCTTAAATCAGTTGTCTCAACTCCTTTAAGTCTCGGGGGCTATTGGCATACGGTTATCATAGTCAGACAAAGCGAATTTACCTGCACGTCTTTCAAATGTTCCTTTGTGGCCCTGTTAATCCCATCTCGAGCAGCCCGGATGTATGCGTCGGCTAAGCTGAAGGCTTTAAACGACTCTTCTGAAAAGCCAGGGTCTTGTAAAATGGCCCGGCGGCGCTGATGATTCATGGCACTCTCCACTTCCGAGTTTGTGACGGATACATCATCTGAGTCCTCGCTGGAGGACAGTCCAGCGTCGCCCCTGCATCAGCCCCCGTCTGCACGGCAGGATTTGAATCCTGGCTGTGGGAAGTACGCCCGCTCGAACCTCCGGATATAGTCCGGCGCACCTTCCTCCTGATACATGGAAAACGGGGAGGTCACGGTTGGACGTGAGTGCTCAGGTGCGGGTTGGCGAATTCATACCTCTTTCATGAAGGCACGGTCGTGTCTTCATTTGCTTTCCACTTGGAAGGCTTGCCTGATGCGGGAGCCGATCTCTTCGAAATCGTCAAACGTCTCCCCTATGAAGCATGATACAGTGCGGTGGGTGAGGCAAAATAAGAGCACTCTTTTAGAGAAGGTGTTTCTTAATTATTTACATGTGAAGCAGGAAGAAGGCCAGGGTAGTCAGCGGTGATGGCCACTTCTGTGCTGTCATAGCTTGTCTGGTAAAACACCCCCCCCCGCAAGCACCACGAATATATCTAGATCCTCTTCAAACCCAGGATCTAGCTCCCGGTTGCGGATCTCTGGCTATGGGGCAGGACTATGAAGTCCTTCGGTAACCTTCCGCCAGTGCTGTCATAAACAGACTTAAAATTTATCAAAAGTAATCCAGAAGGGGAATGAGTGGAATAGAGGGGTCGAAGCTTACCCAACTGGGAGGATCATACATAGAACATCCATCTCTGCGCTTTATGCGAAAAAAACTCCTCTTCCTCCCCTTTAAACAGCTCGGCCAATCTTTTGGCCGGAGCGGCGGGGGTATCCGGCCACAGCGGGAGGCGTCATCCTCTCCATTATAGTGCCACATGGGCAGCCCACTGTATTGTAGCGGCTGAACCCCACGCACTATGGAGAACGCCATTACCTCGATTATTGTGAGTCCGGACTGACCGAGCGTCTTTATCTTGCTCATAAGCTGGCAAACTTGTGCGTTGTCATCCTCTTCAAGATTCCGAGGATGCCAACTGTGGCGTTTCTTCAGCGCTCACAAATTCAGGAAGACCCTTTAGAACTGGGTCGGGAAGCGCGACGTCCTCAATATAGAACCATTCGAAAGGCCATCCTTCGGATGCCTTCCTTGGTGTGTCGGACAGATATCCGGTATCAGCAATACGCCATACTTCGGCTCCGCCCACTTCAAATATTGACCCCTCGTGATTACGCGGGACAAGACAGAACAACTTCCTCCACAGCTTGAAATAAGCCTCGATACCCAGGAGTAGTTCACATAAAGTGACGTGACCGGCAATGTGCAGAATGGAGGCAGGGGTGAAGTTGTGCAGCTGGAGGCCATAGTATTCCAGAAGCCCTCGGAGGAACGGATGAATGGGAAATCCAACGCCCCTTAGAAGGTATGGGACTAAACATACTCGCTCTCCCCCGGATGGATTGCGGAAGTCCTCTGCCTGAATCTCACCATTGAAGGAATCTAGCCCCGCTCGAACAGGAACTAGATCCGCGGGGGGAAGAAACCCATGCATCTGTAGCTTCGTCAGTTGGCTATGGGACACTGAACACCTCTCCCACTCGCCTTTCTCTGGGCTGGAACGAGTGGAGGAGCTAAGGGCACTAGCCATGCTGGAATGGTTTCTCCTAAGTAGTTTCCGAGGATTTCCTCTGCGTGGTGCCAAATGGATCTAGGATCCAATCTCTTTAATAGGTGTTCTTCCTTGCATTGACGGGATGTTATTTGCAAAAATACCCTGACCTTCCACCTTCGCTTGACACGTGGGAGGCAAAGTTATTTAACGCGCAGAAGCCGAGGGGAGCGACATTGAACCGATGGCCAAATACATCACTTGGAGATCATTAAAGGATGAACCCGCCTTGCAATGCCAAAGACAATTTGTGTGCCGAACACCTCGCTATTGAAGGCTGGTTCGGGGGCTATTGAGGGAGCCCTGGATTAAGGGGTCCTCGGGCGTCCGGCCTGTTATCCATGGGCCGGACTGATGGGCTGTGAAGACATGAAGGCCGAAGACTATACCCGTGTCCGGATTGGACTCTCCTTAGCATGGAAGGCAAGCTTGGCGACCGACTATGAAGATTCCTTCTTATGTAACTGACTCTATGTAACCCTAGATTTCCCCCCGGTGTCTATATAAACCGGAGGGGTTAGTCCGGAAAGGATATACTCATTACCATAATCATACAAGCTAGACTTCTAGGGTTTAGCCATTACGATCTCGTGGTAGATCAACTCTTGTAACACTCATATTCATAAATATTAATCAAGCAGGACATAGGGTATTACCTCCATAGAGAGGGCCCGAACCTGGGTAAACATCGTGTCCCTCGTCTCCTGTTACCATCGATCCTAGACGCACAGTTCGGGACCCCCTACCCGAGATCCGCCGGTTTTGACACGACAGCGGCCAACTAGGAAATGAATAACCTCATAAGAAAGCATTAAGCATAAATAACACCGAATAATGAACCACAAGTAGGATATAATTTCATTGCATGACTATTGACTTTCGTACTTGCATAGGGAATCACAAACCATAACACCAATATTCTTACTAAAGCATAATTACTCCTCAAGATGACTCACATATCTCATCATCATATCTCAAAACTATTACTAAGAATCAAGTTTATTTTGTCCGATGATCTGCATGAAAGTTTTTATTATATCCTTCTTGGATATCTATCACTTTGGGACTAATTTTCATGTATTGCTTTTGACAAGCTCCAACAAATATAAGTGAAGATCATGAGCATAATATATTTTTCTTTCTCTCAAATTAATTTAAGTGAAGCAAGAGAGAATTTCTTGAAAATTCTACTAACTCTAAAATAAATCTAAGTGAAGCAAGAGAGCATTTCTTCAATAATACTAAAGCACACTGTGCTCAAAAAAAATATAAGTGAAGCACTAGAGCAAGTCCATTGCTCATAAAAATTTAAGTGAAGCATAGAGAGCAATTCTAACAAGTCATGACATAATTTTGGCTCTCTCAAATAGGTGTGTCCAGCAAGTATTGATGACTTGAAACACAAAATAAAACAATAAAAGACTCATATCATACAAAACGCTCCAAGCAAAACACATATCATGCGACGAATAAAAATATAGTTTCAAGTA
This sequence comes from Triticum monococcum, assembly GCA_034509565.1. NCBI lineage: Eukaryota > Viridiplantae > Streptophyta > Magnoliopsida > Poales > Poaceae > Triticum > Triticum monococcum. Next base: position 447,507,963 of record CM067845.1, read on the forward strand.
AAATACCGATGGTCGTTGGAAGAAAGCGGGGATGCCACTCGGGGGCATCCCCAAGCTTACTTGGTTGCTCATTTTTGGATAATAGATTGGGATGCCGGGGCATCCCCAATCTTAGGCTCTTCCATCCTTCCTTTATCCATCATAAGATAACCCAAAACTTGAAAACTTCAATCACACAAAACTCAACAAAACCTTCGTGAGATGTGTTAGTATAAGAATAATAAATCACTACTATAAGTACTATATCAAACCAATTCATATTTTGTTCCTGTATTATATCTACTGTATTCCAACTTTTCTATGGCAAAAACTCATCAAAGAAAACCATAGAGCTATCAAAATAAGCACACACCACAAAGAAAATAGAATTTGTCAAAAAAGAACAGTTTGTAGCAATCTGACTATTTCGAATACTTCTGTAACTCCAATTTTTTTTGAAAAATTAAGAAGACCTGAGAAATTTGTATATTCATCTACTGCAAGTGGAATGGGTATTTTTATCGCTCTCTGGTACAAAATGAAAATTAATTTTGTGAGCATGAAAGTTTTTGTTTTTTCAGCAGGATCAAACAACTATCACACAAGAAGATCCTAAAGCTTTACTTGGCACAAACACTAATTAAAACATAAGAATAACAATCATAACAATAGCATAATTGTGTTAACACACAATAACAGGAAGCAAAATGCAAAAATAAATTTTATTCATTGGGTTGCCTCCCAACAAGGGCTATAGTTTTACGCCCTTAGCTAGGCATAAAGCAAGGATCTAAGTTTTGTCATCTTTGGTTCGAGATCCATAAGATGCCCTCATGATTGATTCATAATGTTGCTTAACTCTAGTTCTAGGAAAGTGTTCCATGCCCTTCCGCAAAGGAAATTGGAACTAAATACTGCCTTCTTTCATATCAATCACGGCAACGATAGTGCGTAAAAACGGTCTACCAAGAATAATTGGACAAGACGGATTGCAATCAATATCAAGAATAATAAAATCTAAGGGCACATAATTCCTATTTGCAAGAATAAGAACATCATTAATTCTTCCCGTAGGCTTTTTAATAGTAGATTCCGCCAAGTGCAAATTCAAAGAACATTCTTCAAGATTAGTAAGACCAAGCACATCAAATAAAGATTTCGGAATTGTAGAAACACTATCACCCAAGTCACACAAAGAAAAACACTCATTATTTTTAATCTTGACTTTGATATTAGGTTCCCATTCATCATGCAATTTTCTAGGAATTGAAACTTCTAATTCCAAGAGGTTTCATCATAGCATCAACAATATGTTTAGCAAAAGCTTATTTTGTTCATAAGCATGGGGCGAATTTATCATGGATTGCAACAAATAAATACAATTAATCAAAGAGCAACTATCATAATTAAAGTCTTTGTAATCCAAAAGAGTGGGTACATCACTAGCTAAAGTTTTGACCTCTCCAAACCCACTTTCATCGATTTTTTCAACAAGATTTTCACCCTCCGAAATATTGGGACGCCTTCTACCTAAAGTTGACTCATATACAGTCCCTTTTTCATTAATATTAACTTTACTAAACAAGGAATCAATAGAATAAACACCAATCATTTTAAGATCTTCATCAGTTTTGCGAAACAAATCACTAAAGAATGCTTTTTCTAAATATTCTCTTTTAGCTCTAAGCATATCAGTTCTTTTCTTACTTTCATCAATAGAAACATAAAGAGCTTTAATTGATTCATCAACCTTAGGCACAAAAATTTTCATCTTGAGATTTTCCACATCATGAGCAATTCTATCAACTCTTCTAGACAAATCATCAATCTTACTCAACTTTTCTTCTATAAAAGTGTTGAAAACTTTTTGAGAATTGATAAATTCTTTAATATTATTCTCAAAATCAGAGCTGTTCCTATTATTATAAGATTGATTTCCATAGGAATTACCATAATTATTAGAGGAATTGCTAGGAAAAGGCCTAGATTAAAATTACCTCTATAAGCATTGTTGTTGAAATTATTTTGAGAGATAAAATTCACATCTATGGCATCACTATTTTTCTCAATCAAAGTAGACAAAGGCATATCATTAAGATCAATAGGAGCACTTCTACTAGCAACCAATTTCACAAGAGCATCTACTTTTTCACTCACAGAAGAAATTTCTTCAAGCGAATTAACCTTTTTACTAGTAGGAGCTCTTTCGGTATGCCATTGCTAGTAATTTTCCATAATATTATCAAGCAATTTGGTGGCTTCACCCAAAATAATTTCCATAAAGGTACCACCTGCGGCAGAATCTAAAAGACTACGAGAAACAAAATTCAACCCCGCATAAAAATTTTGTATGACAATCCAAAGATTTAACCCATGAGTTGGACAATTCCTTAGCATAATTTTCATCCTTTCCCAAGATTGTGCAACATGCTCATGTTCAGGTTGCTTGAAATTCATGATCTGGGTTCTAAGGGAAATAATTTTTGCGGGAGGAAAATACTTAGTGATAAAAGCATCTTTGCACTTATTCCAAGAATCGATACTATTGCAAGGCAAAGAAGAGAACCAAATTTTTGCAGAATCGCGCAAGGAAAACGGAAATAATTTCATCTTTACCACATCATTTTACACGAAGGTATTAAGATGGGACGCGACATCCTCATTAGGAGTACCAGAAAATTGGTCTTTCAGAACAAGATTCAACAAAGCAGTATTAATATCACAAGACTCCGCACTAGCGGCGGGAGGAGCAATCGGAGTGCCAATAAAATCATTGTTGTAGGTATTTGAGAAATCACATAACTTGTTGTTCTCTTGAGTCATGATGACTACACAACAAGATCACACTCAAAAACAGATCCGACAAGAAAACGACAAACGAAAAAAGAGAGGCGAATAAAACGGCAATTTCTTGTGAAGTGGAGGAGAGGAAAATGAGAAGCAAATGGCAAATAATGTAAATTGCGAGGAGATGAGATTTGTGATTAGGAACCTGGTATATGTTGAAGATCCTCCCCGGCAACGGCACCAGAAATTGGCACGTGACCGGGAGACTATCTTGACTTGATCCTCCCTGGGAACGGCGCCAGAAATTCCTTTTGATGTCGCTTGACGCTACGTCGGTATTTCCCCAAAGAGGACGGGATGATGTAGCACAACGGTGGTAGGTATTTCCCTCAGATATGAAACCAAGGTTATCGAACCAGTAGGAGAAGCAAGCAACACAACGTAAACAGCCCCTAGACAACAAATCCTCGCAACCTGACATGTTAAAGGGGTTGTCAATCCCTTTCGGGGTACGACGCATCAAGATAGGCAAATAGACGTGAGATAAATTTGTAGTAGATTGATAGATCGAACGCCAAATAAAATAAATAAGGGAAAATTGCAGGAAAGTATTTTTGGGTTTTTGGTTTAGTAGATCTGAAAATAAAAGCAAATAAAAGTATATCGCAAAGGCAAGCAAACGGTGGGTAAACAAATTACTGTTGGGCAATTTATAGAACTTCAAATAATTATGCCGATATCCATGCAATGATCATTATATAGGAATCACGCCGAAGATTAGTAGACCGACTCCTGCCTGCATCTACTACTATTACTCCACACATTGACCGCTATCCAACAGGCATCTAGTATTAAGTTCATGGAGAAACTGAGTAATGCAATAAGAACGATGACATGATGTAGACAAGATCTATCTATGTAGAGATAGACCCCGTCATTTTATCCTTAGTAGCAACGATACGTACATGTCGTTTCCCTTTCTACCACTGGGATCAAGCACCGTAAGATCGAACCCACAACAGAGCACCTCTTCCCATTGCAACATAAATAGGTCAAGTTGGCCAAACAAAACCCAAATATCGGAGAAGAAATACGAGGCTATAAGCAATCATGCATATAAGAGATCAAAGAAACTCAAATAACTTTCATGGATATAAAAAGATAGATCTGATCATAAACTCAAAGTTAATCGGATCCCAACAAACACACCGCAAAAGAGTTACATCATATGGATCTCCAAGAGACCATTGTATTGAGGATATATATAGAGAGAGAGATGAAGCCATCTAGCTACTAACTATGGACCTAAAGGTCTACAAAGAACTACTCACGCATCATCGGATAGGCACCAATGGAGGTGGTGAACCCCATCCGAGATGGTGTCTAGATTGGATCTGGTGGTGTTGGACTCTCCGGCGGGTTGATAAATATTTCGTTGACTCCCCTACGGTTCTGGGATTTTTGGGGGTATTTATAGAGCAAAGAGGCGGTCCGGGGGCAGCCGAGGTAGACCCAATCCACCAGGGCGCACCTGGGCCTCCTGGTGTGCCCTGGTGTGTTTTGCCCCCTCGAGGCACCCCCTAGGTGCAGCCAGGGCCTGTTGTGTTCCTTTTAGCCCATAAAAATTCTCCGTAAAGTTTCATGGCATTTGGACTCTGTCTGATATTGATTTTCTGTGATGTAAAAAACATGGAAAAAACAGGAACTGGCACTTGGCACTATGTCAATAGGTTAATACCAAAAAATGATATAAAATGACTATAAAACAACCAAGATTGATAATATAACAGCATGGAACAATCAAAAATTATAGATAAGTTGGAGACGTATCAGTCTCGAGCGGCTCGGATGTATGCATCTACCGAACTCAGTGCGGTGAATTCTTGTTCAGACAAGACCGGAGCATGCATAGCTTCCTTCAAATGTCGATGATTCATCACGCGCTCCGCTCCGGAATTCGTAACCGACATGTCATCTGAATCCTCTTGAGGAGGCGGAACAGGCGCGACATTGGCTTGCGTCCTAGCTGACGAGTCCGGCACCGGATTAGTGGACATTTGGCTAATTGGGCATTTTCCCACCGTTTGCCGCGTACTCCTCCAAAAAATAAAAGACAAAAAGGGGAGATTCTTAACAATCCAGACTCATGCCTAGGCATGCATTAAGTATACATACGTCTTGGAAGACTGTGAGGTCTCCACAGTACTCCCGGTCCCTTTTCGTTTTGAACAACGACCTTGCGTGGGGGCCGCCCTCAAGGAGGTATTGTCCCTTGAGCACCGATCCTGTTGAAATCCACATTGGTATGCGTCGGTCCTAAACAAATGGTTTTAACCCCTTTCCACGACGGCATTTGGAACCGTCGCCAAGGGAGTGTGTGCGATAGGGTGTCCTTCCCACACGAGCCAGAAAACGTCGGGGATAGGCCCTCTTAGGACCCAGGCTGGGGCCGTGTGTGATCGGGTGAGGCATCGAAACCCAATCATTTCCGTAGGTATGTACATCCCACACAGTAATCTGAGAAAATCATTTCCGTAGGTATGTACATCCCACACGGTGAATCCCAGAAAAATATTTCCGTTCGTATGTATATCACACACAGTCAATCCAAGGAATACGTTTCCGTTCTTATGTACATCCCACACAGTCAATCCAGGGAAAACGTTTCCATTCGTATGTACATCCCACACAGTTTTATGTATACGCTCGTCTGTGAAAGGTGTAACTATCACACACACTCTACCTTGGTTAACTGTTTGCTTTCATTAACTACATCACACACGATTTGATGTAGAAAACTGTGTGGCATTGGGCTATCCATCATAAGCGCTTTTACTGCTAGAACCGTTTGCAAAGTTCCATGACCGTCTGTTCTCTTTTTATTTTTTCCTGTAATTTATTATTCTAATTGGAAATTTTGAAATATGAAACGTGCAAATCAAATTCTCAGCACAATGGTTCAACAACGAATCCATAAATAAAATTGCCAGTACAATATGTTCAGTAATTACAGGATTAGGCAACAATTAACTATGATGAACCATTGTATTTAAAGGCGGTAAAGGTGAAGACACAAGTGTAAATCATTTTGACTGCCGACGGTGTTGAAGAAGATGAATGCCCGTAATGTGCCTTCCTCCATGCCATAGGCACGAACCACTTTTGTCCAACCCCAACCCTTTGTGACAATTGCCCGCCATCCTTCACTGCCTTCAGGAAGACTTCTAGAGCATTATCATGGTAGCATGAATTATATACTTTAACCTTAGTTGCCCCCACTCTGGTCATGTAGTTTTCAAGGTAGTCATCAGTAAATAGCTTCGAAAACCATTGAAAAGAGAAAAATATCAGATACTGAGGTCTAATAGAGTAACTTGTTGTGGGCAGGGGAGAAGGCAACACATTACTTACCATCCTAAAGTTCACTGTTGTCTTCAACAAAGTGTAAATAAAGAGCTTAATTCCAATCACCCGTTTTTTCCGCCTAACAATCTTTCTTAGTTTCCTCACTTGACGCTTGTTCATGAATATCTCATTGCCCCATACGCAAAAGGGATCGAAGCGTGGATCAGTACCGCTAATATATGTACCTACAAGCAACCAGTAAATGTTAGAAGCTAAACTGAGGTTGCACAAATGATGTAAAATACAACTACCTATGTTCCTAAGTAAAAGTATTTTCTTGAGATTTCAATATGAACTACATATGGATGTATATAGAATTATAGATATAGTTTAGATTAGAATCTAGATTCACTCATTTTGCTCCTAATGTAGTCTATATTGGAATATCTAAAAATACTTATATTTAGGAATAAATGGTGTATAAGACATGGGATGCAGCTAACCTCGACGGAAAACAACACCATCAGCCATTATGACCCTGCGTAAGTACACAAACAAGCATGTTAAGTACGACAGGGTTAGCATCCACCAAAAATAGCAAATGGGCAACATCTCTAGTATGTCTTCATTGCAGAGAGTAGCATGGTAGCAAATGGATAGATTAAAAAAAATGGATACAACTGTTGATTGCAACCGGCTTAACAACATCCTAAGTCATGTTTTGTAAGTTTGTAGCCATTGAAATACAACTGTTTAAAAATGTATTCAACTGTTAATTGCAACAGGCTTAATAGACATTGAAACCGGTACTGATAAAAATGCAATTGGCATAGTTAAACATCACAAGGCAGGTGCTGCCAGAGCAGAGAATGACCTAGATGTCTATAAAAATGTAGGGAAAGTAGCAAAAACGTGTTAGGCATGTTTACTAGAACATGCTTAATACATCGACCATACAGAACATAGCCATTAATTGCAACTTGTACTGGTAAGAATGAACTGGAGAGTACATACTTGGTAAGTCCTGAGAGGTAGTTGCTGGGGCACTTCATCTTGGCCAGAGCTCGCCAAAGTCAGCGACGGCGGAGGCGAGCTGTTCCCCCGGGTCGAAGCGTGGATCAGTGCCACTGACATGTGTACCTACAGGCAACCAGTAAATGGTAGAAGTTAAACTGCAATTGCAAAAATTATGTGAAACACCATAAGCCTGGGATGCAGCTCACCTCGACGGCAAAAAAAAGCATCGACCGTTATGACCCCGCGTAAGTACATGGACAAGCATGTTAAGTACAACAGGGTTAGCATCCACTAAAAATAGCAATTGGGCAGCATCTCTAGTGATATCCCGAGTCATGTATTGTAAGTTTGTTGCTGGTATTGGTGAAATTGAGATGGACACGGTAATATTTGAACATCACACAGTGTGCAGTATTGAAATAAACAAGGCACGAACATGCTTAATACATCAACCGTACAAATCATGTCGGTGGGGGGACTTCATCTGGGCCAGAGCCTGCACCATGTCGGCGGCGGCGGCGGAGGCGGAGGCGAGGTGTTCCTTCGGGTCAACACGCACAGCAGCCATCGCGCCATGGACCGCCATTAGCTCCTGGCGGGGGGGGGGGTGGTATTTGGAGGCATGAGGATGTTTCACAGGCGCCATTTAAGCAATCAGGCCGGGGACATGATAGAGATCGGTGGGTTACCTGACTAGATCTAAGCAGAACGTAGATGTGGTTTTAGCTGTGGTTGCGACGGCGGAGGTTTGAGATGCCGGTAGGGGGAGGCGCGAGCTAGGGGGGATACTGAGGGGAAGGGGATGTGGTTGGAGTAATAAATTCTGAAATCGCGCCCCTAATGAAAATTTCGGTGCGACACTTGAAACTTGGGCGGGGGAAACACACAACACAGACGAAACGCGTAAAATACTCATGTGCGAGAAAAAAGAAAGTTGGTAGATCCCGTCTCCAAAAAAATGTACACGTGTTCTTGATTTTTTTGGTGAATGGTACGCCTGGTTTATTAGGAAACATTGCACATGTAACTGACTTATGGGTCATTAACGCAAAAAATGCATACGGGTACGACATAGAAACTATGTGTTTTGTGATCTTCTAATGATTAACGCAAAAATGCACATGGGCACACATGCTAATCAACGCTCAAAGCCCTCAAAGGATGCTCTTATCGACATTGTACGTTAATACTACAAACTTAAAGTACTACTGGTAATTTGCTCTAATGCTACAAACTTAAACTACTTCTCACATGCTGCCATTAGGGCTTGCTGGCCAGACACCGGCGCTCTCCTTCCCGCCTTGTAGGCGGCAGCCCATTATGCTTTGATCTCCGCCAAGCTCTCCTCACCACGGCGTGCGGCCTCTTTTTTCTTGCGGCGGCGGAACTCTCTTTTCCTGACTGCTTTCTGCCTTTTCCGCTTCTTCTGTGCGGCTTTGGCCGCCCCTAGATCCACCACCCATTTGGCCATGGCAGCCTCAAAGTCCGCCCATGTACGGGCCACCGGCGGCGATTAACTCGGCACGACGAGATGCCATCGCTTCCTTACCATATGTGTGGTCGCGGGCGGCGAGGAACGCGACGCGGCAGGATGCCATCACTTCCTTACCAGTTATTGTGCACCGCGGTGCCATGGACAACGCTTGGAGACAGCTCTGGGACAAAGGGTCCGGGCAGCCGTATAGTGACGTGCTATTCAAGAGCTCAACAACAAACGACAACAGAAATTTGGCTTGCCTTACAATTTTGCTCGTTCATTATCGCACACGTTTCATCTCCGTCGCTTCCGGAAATAGTATGCGCTGAGCCTATTGTGTGTTGCGTTATGATTGGTCGGAACCCCAGCCACGTGGATCGTGCGTGTGCACCGTAGGATGCGCCGCGATCGAACGGCAATCCACGTCCCTCACATCACACCCGTGCACCTGTAGCTGGATTGGATTTATATGCGCTAAATGCCTAGAAAATGCACAAAATCTATAACATCCCAAATTTTCAATTTGGAATGTTATACATTAGATCATCATTGCATATCATATTTTATTTTGCATTTTGGTTGATCCTAGAAATTCTACGCAACTCAAGGACCCACGGAGAGAGTTGGGGATTTCGTTATTTTCATATTTGAGTTTTCTCAAATTTTGAGAATAGGATCATTTGATTTTATTTATTTTATCATCAATTATTTCTATTACAAAAATATGAGAGAGGGAATAAAATGACTTTCCCAAAATAGAGAAATATTGAGGATTTAATAATAAAATCAAATAAGATTTTATTTCGGAGTTTTTCGGTGTTTTATTTGAATTTAGGAAAATGTGCGTTTTTCAAAATTGCATTACGGCCAAAATAAATGTTCACTTTGTCGGGCTTGATTTTAGAAGCCCGGGAAAATTTATTTCGGGATTTTTGGAGTTCGTTTAGTATTTCTTTTTATTTTTTTTCTTCCGAGCTTAATTATTTAAAAAAAAGGGAACCGACCTACGGGCCGTGTCCGACTAGGACTCTCGGCCCGTAGGGGCTTTATAAGCCGGCCCACCCCGGGTGGGGGACACTAGCCCAGCGCCCCGCCCCGCCGCGCCGCGCCCCAGCCGCCGCCGCCCCGTCGCGCCGCTCGCTGCCCGTCGCCGTCGCGCCACCGCCCCGCCGCGCCGCCCGCCGGAGCCGCCGCCCCGCCGCACGCCCGCCGAGGTTCGCCGCCGCCTCGTAGTCCGCGCCGCCTATTTTTTTAGAAAACCGAACGGTTTTCCGTCGTTTTTTTAGTTTTCTTTTTTTAGATCGGTTTTTTTGGTTTAGGTTAAATAGCGAGCATTCGCTCATTTGTTCGTTTAAACGAACACGTTCATCGTTTAGATCTGGATAACGAACGTTCATTTGTTAATCCGTTCGTCGTTTTATTTTTCCCGGATTAAATCCACGATTTTCCTGATCGCGATTCCTGATCCGATTTTTGTTTTAGTATAACTTTTCGCTCGTTTATCGGAATCAGGCGATTCAAGCGCCTAGAGTTTCGTCTCAAAACCGTCTATCCGTTTAACCAACTTAAACATGTTTTTGTTACTGTAAAATTTGCCCTAGATCCAGATTACTAGAAGGAAGTTGTTTTCTTTCGCCATTTGACTTTCGTTGCTTCGTTCGATTTGATTTCTTTTTGCCAACCGGAGTTCTTAAGTTGAACCTTCTGGTTAGATCTCTTATTTGAGTTTTACCTGTGCATTAGATGAGTACTTATTGTATGCTTGTTTGTTTGTTTGCGATAGAGTACCTGGAGTGCGCCACCTGTTACTTCGAATCGTTAGGTTTCCCGGATCATCAGCAAGGCAAGTAACACTTTGATCATACCTTTTCTACAACCCAGTTTTATTGCATTAGATCAATCCTCACACATTGCATGATTAGGATCTAATTAAATTGTGGGATGGGAGGTAGATGAGGTAGTACCTATTACCTGTTTATTATCAAACCTTTGGGAGTTACTTCTACGTTTGCTTAATATGCCATGCTATGCTAGTAGACATGGATTGGATGAGTGATATCCATGATAGATGTGAGATTGTTAATTAATGGTTTATCTAAGGTGGCAACTTAAACACACATCCGGGTGGATTGACGCACCTGGGTATTCCAGGACATGCCTGTTTTCTTTTGGACCGCCACCCAGGCTCAAAGGGATCATGAGACTATTCATACTAGAAACTTCCGTGTGCAGCCACAAGCTATTATGGGCTCTAGCATAGTTGACTAGGTCGTGCGAACTCTTACAGTGGTAGACTAGCAGATGTAGGGGATGTAGGTGGTACGGTCTACCCGATCGTAAGGTGCTAGCGCTTCTGAAAGACTATGTCTCGGTCATCCGTCTTCTCAAACACCATGTAGTGCGAGAAAACAAACGGAGGCGATCGAGTCTTGTGGGGAAAAGTGCGCAAACCTCTGCAGAGTGTAATAAACTAATCATGGTTAGCCGTGTCCCCGGTTATGGACATCTTGAGTATCTAGTACCTGGATTTTCATGTGAATCTCAACATGTTACTCTAAATTAATTTTGTTGGGTTATGTTTAATGATGATGCTTAATTGGGATTGAGAATGCTGTCAACCATTCTCAATGTTTAACAACCACCATGATAGTAAATAAATTTATTCCTTTGAAGTAGGGAAAAAATGGCTTTACGCAAAACTGTAACCATAGAGCTTTCCACCAGCCAAATATGCATATAGTGTAGCTGTTCATTCTATTACTCTCTATGTGTTACCTTGCCAGCATATTCCATGTGCTGACCCGTTTCGGGCTGCAACGTTAATGTTGCAGACTTTTCAGACAATGATTAAGGAGTTTTTAGGTCGTGGTTCTATACTCAGTGATGCCGTTGGAGTTGATGGACTCACTTATCTACCAAGCCTTCCGCTGTTATCGTTATTAGATGGCCTTAAGCCATATTTATTGTAATAAGTTCTCTTTTGAGATACTTGATGTAATAAGTGTGTGATTGCTACTCTGCTATAAATCCTCTGAGTACTGTGTGGTGTCAGCATTACTGATCCAGGGATGACACTGGAGCACAGAGATCAGACTGTTTGAGGTCAGGTTGCTACATAATCCCCTAAATATGGTAAATGAGCCCAGAAAAATGCCAAATTTGAATGAGGTGATTTGCATGGTGTATGTTCGTCGTAGAAAAAAACTCTAGGGCAAAGAACGAAGAAAATTTGGACCCCCCTTCAATCTTGGGGATTTCCCTCTCGAAAGCATGGAATTTCCTCGGGGGTGGTTCGATTTATGAAGGGCGTGCATGACAAGCCAAACCTTCTCAAATTTTTACCAGGGCATGGTGAGGTCATACCATGGCACCGTGCCAGGCATCATGTTTAAAGCATTTATTTCATTTTTTCTGTAGTTGAAAACCCAACAAACAAACATTTGTGGTTTTACTATTGCCACACATTTCATCGAAATATCTGTCCATTCCTTGTAAAAGGCATGATAATTTACTAAATGGCACGAGCATGGTTTTCTAGGCAGTTCTTGTGGACCCTTTCATCCATCGATTGTTTGAACTTGAATTATGCGCATTAATGCCTAGGAAATGCACATAATCCCCTAAATATGGCAAATGAACCCGGAAAGTGCCAAATTTGAACATGGTGATTTGCAGGTTGTATGTTCATCATAGAAAAAAAACTGATGGACAAAAGAAATTTGGACCCCCCTTCAATCTTGGTGATTTTCCCCTCGAAACCATGAGACTTCCTTGGTGATGGTTCGATTTATGAAAGGCGTGCATCACGATATAAGGAAAAAATTCTCTAATTTTTACCAGGGCATGGTGAGGCCATACCATGGCACCACACCAGGCGTCATGTTTTCCAACCATGTGTTTCATTTTTTGTATAGTTGTTAACCGAGGAAATGACACATTTATGGTTGACTATTGCCACACATTTCCTTGAAATATCTGTCCATTCCTTGTAAAAGGCATGAGAATGTACTAAATAACACGAACATGGTTTTCGAGACCGTTCTTGTGCACCTTTTCATGCATCGATTGTTCGAATTTCAATTATGTCCATTAATGTCTAGAAAATGCACATAATCCCCTAAATATGGTAAATGAGCCCGGGAAAATGTCAAATTTGAACACGTCGCATTTGAGGCAGTATGTTGATCGTTGGAAAAAAAGCTGAATGACAAACTAGGACGGAAATTTGTATTCCCCTTCAATCTTGGGGATTTCCCTCTCGAAAGCATGGAACTTCCTCGATGATGGTTCGATTTATGAAGGGCATGCATGACGACATAAGCCAAACTTTCTCAAATTTTTACCAGGGCATGGTGAGGTCATACCATGGCACCATGCCAGGCGTCATATTTTTAAGCATTTATTTCATTTTTTCTATAGTTGAAAACCCAACAACCAAACATTTGTGGTTGACTATTGCCACACGTTTCATCGAAATATCTATCCATTATTCCTTGTAAAAGGCATGAGAATTTACTAAATGGCATGAGTATGCATGGTTTTCCAGTCCGTTCTTGTGGACCTTTCATGCACCGATTGTTTCAACTTTAATTATGTGCATTAATGTCTAGGAAATGCACATAATTCCCTAAATATGGCAAATGAACCCAGAAAAGTGCCAAATTTGAATATGGTGATTTGCATGTTGTATGTTCATCAGAGAAAAAAACTCGTGGACAAAGGACAAAGGAAATTTGGACCCCCCTTCAATCTTGGTGATTTCCCCCTTGAAACCATGAAACTTCCTCGGTGATGGTTCGTTTTATGAAAGGCGTGCATGACGACATTTTTACCAGGGCACGGTGAGGTCATACCATGGCACCACACCAAACGTCATGTTTTTCCAAGTATGTATTTCATTTTTGTATAGTTGTTAACATAGTAAACGACCCGTTTATGGTTGCCACACATTTCCTTGAAATATCTGCCCATTCCTTGTAAAAGGCATGAGAATGTACTAAATAGCACGAGCATGGTTTTCTAGACCGTTCTTGTGCACCTTTTCATGCACCGATTGTTCGAATTTGAATTACATGCATAATTAATTCCATAATCCCCTAAATATGGTAAATGAGTTCAGAAAAATGTCAAATTTGAACACGTTGCATTTGAGGTGGTATGTTGATCGTTGGAAACAAACTGAATGACAAACTAGGATGGAAATTTGGATTCCCCTTCAATCTTGGTGATTTCCCTCTCGAAAGCATTGAACTTCCTCGGTGATGGTTAGATTTATGAAGGGCGTGCATGACGACATAAATCAAACCTTCTCAGCTTTTAACCAGGCAACAATGAGGCCATACCATGGCATCATGCCAGCCGTCATGTTTTTCAAGCACATATTTCATTGTTCTATAGTTGATAACCTAGTAAATGACGCGTTTGTGGTTGACTATTGCCACACATTCCATTGAAATATCTACCCATTCCTTGTAAAAGGCTTGAGAAATTACTAAATACCACGAGTATGGTTTTTACAGACCATTCTTGTGGACCCTTTCATGCACCGATTGTTTGAATTTGAATTACGTGCGTTAATGCCTACAAAATGCACATAATCCCCTAAATATTGTAAATGAAACTGAAAAAGTGTCAAATTTGAACACGGTGATTAGCAGGGTTTATGTTCATCATAGAAAAAAACTCATGGATGAAGGACAAAGGAAATTTGGATTCCCATTCAATATCTGTGATTTACTATCACACACGATTCATCTCCGTCGCCTCTGCCAACTATGTGTGTTCACCCACACATGCAAAAGGAAAAGAAAACCCTCGCCCACTTCGTCCTCACTCACTCGTTGTAGCCTCCTCCGCAACTCTGCACCCTAAGCTCAACGACTGTTGGCGGTGGGCGTAGCTCGCGTTCCAAACGGCACTGGATTTCGCCTCCACAGCTTTCCGCCACCTATCTGCACCGACATTCTAGACTCTGGTCGACTAGGGTTTTCTGCGGGATTGGGCCTGGGATTTTTCTCATGGAGAAGGTAATCAACTTAATTAGCGAAATATTCACTCATCTCTTATCGTAGTCCGTCTGTCGCTGTTAATCAACCGGCGAAAATCGCCGTGGAATCATTTTTGTTCTAACTGATTCATGGGTGTTCATTCATGTGTCCATAGTGCGAGCACAAATCGGGCAACTGTGGTCGTGGCCAGTCGGAAACGAAGTTCTATCTCACCATTCCGGATGACTTCAGGGAGCGCTTGGTATGTTCAATCTCAACCTACCACGGTCGGCATGGCCTAAATTTGTGAATATATACCGTCTGTTGCTACATTACCTATATATTTGCATCAAATCTTTGTTACATTATCTATTTTTAATTCTATATTTTTGTACTTTGCTTTCATCTATATATATATTGATCTGTTCTATCAGTTACTCCCATATTTGCATCTTGCTCTATTATTTCAATATATCTAATTTACGATCTTAATTTTCTTTTCAAGCAGTACTATGCTGATGCTGATGACTTGGGCTTTACTATGCTGATGCTGATGACTTGGGCTTTACTATGCAAGAATAGGAGTAGAAGGAAATCTTGAGCTTTACTATGTTGATGACTCCCATGATGTCATATTGACAACACAACATGGATTTACAATGACGGTTAGCGTAAAACTTGATAAAGATGGTCACTCCTATTTTAATGCAGACCTTTGGAGAAAAATGTCTAAGTGTTATGAACTGAAAGCTGGCAATAGAATTCTAGTGCGTGCACCACAACCTGGTCTAATTAACATGGATTTTTACTTCCCCAACGTCATCAGCCGATCAAAGTCTGATCGAGGTTAGCGTCCTTTCAACTTTCTCCTTGCTGTCATATTACTATTTAAGCAACCAATTGATCATTATTTAAGCAACCAATTGTGATATCATATTCTAACTCCATTCCTAGGTAGTAACAAATTCTATTTGCCAATTTATGCGCACTATATATTCTTCTGCCATGTTCTGAATAAATAATACCTTTCCACCTTTTAAGCAGGATATGTTGGATGCATAGTGAATGATATGTATGTTACTAAACGTACCGAGTTTCACTGGAAGGACTTGAAGCATGTCATAAACTTTGTTGATAATCTGACAAAGATAGGACACCGTATGAATGCTGGATTTTGGATGGGATTAATTAGACCTATGGTGCACACACTGAACAAGACCAATTGTGTGCACAAAACGCTATGAAAAAGTCTTATTTTAATGTTGATGCTCATAAACTATATATATCTTCAATGATATGTTACAATTGTTTTTATTCTACATGTCAACATAAATTGCCCCCATAGCAGTTCCTGGATCAATTTCCCGGCGTGGTCAAATTAAACTTGTGCCTGCTAATAACGCCAAAGTGATTGCAAGGTACTGCATTTCCCGCAAAAATGGAACCATTCAAATTTACAAGTTCTCGCTTCTCGTTGCAATGCATCCATATTGGAAAATTGGAGACACTGTTCTACTCATGATCTACCAAGGCACATGAGGGCTCTTCCTTTTCATTGATGAGATGCTGAGTCGCCATGATCAAGCTGCTTCTAGTGGATAGTTGTGGTTGTTGGTCCTCAACCTCTTAAAATGTGCTAGTTGTTACTATATATGTTAAGTATGTAGATATGGACCATATGGTTGTTGGCTCTTAGCCTCTTAAAATGTGATAGTTGTTACTATTTTAAGTATGTAGATATGGACCATATGGTTGTCAAAACCATGTTATGAAGATCCTCCTTTTGTCGAATAGTGTAACCACTATATATATGTTACTCAAATGTTGTTACCCAAGTTCATAAATTTTCATGGAAAGTATTGGTATCGCACACAGTTCATTGAGTTTAAGCGTGTGCCCAATGGCCAGAAGGCATTTGCATATTAACTATCCATATTGCAAATTCACACACATGTTAACATAAGGAAATGTATGTGTAACATACTAATCATTGCACACGAGTACTCACACACTCATCGTGTGCGATACTCCCCCACCGCAAGCAACTAGTTTGCATTTTTCAAAGTTTTTTATACACACAGAATCACACACAAAGTAACTGCATTGATCGTCCGTGTTGTAATTTCTCATCGCAAACAGTTCCTTCGAGTCGGCTGTTTGCCACATATCACACACATCTTGTTTACACGACTCGTTTATGTTCTTTTGGCTCATCGCAAATAGTTCATCCATGTGAACTGTATGCCACATATCACACACATCTTGTTAAGTTGAACCGTTTCTGTTGTGTTCCCTAATCAAAAACAGTTCGCCTGAGTTAATCTTATGCTGTATATCGCACACACATTGATATGGCTGCCCGTTTATGTTGTTCTACCTCATTGCAAACAGTTCGAATGGATTAACCATGTGTCCTGCATTGCACACACATTGTTATGGCTGCCCGTTTCTATTGTTCTGCGTCATTGCAGACAGTTTGAATGGATTAACCGTGTGTCCTGCATCGCACACACAACTAAAATCTGAACCGTGTTTGATGGCTCCGCCATTGCAAACGTTTTGCACCTTTTGACAGGTTTTTACACCACCATTTTCGATTATTGCATCGCACACAGTTTCAGCAAAGGGTCTCTGATCGTAGTGTCGCGTTAGCAGTATCCTGAAGTAGTGCCAGATCAGTACGACAGATAAGGATATAGATGAGGACCTCTTCTTAAGAAGCCTCTAGATACTCAGAATGCAAAATGGGTAATGGCGCTGGTAGGCGGCGGTGATGGCCACTTCCAAACCGTCGAGGCTCGCCTGATAGAATACCCCATTGTCAAATTCTCTCTCTCTCTCTCTCTATATATATAGATATATATATATATCCGGATCCTCACAAAAGCCAGGATCTTTGTCATGATTATGATCCTCCAGCTGGGGAGCAGGACAGTGGACGTCCTCGATCATCCTCCTCCATGACTAGTTGGTGGCAACAAAAATTACATTCAATTAGTGTCTGCAATGTAGTAAAATAAGCACAAACGAATCGAGATCTTACCCATTCAATAGGGGTGTACATGGAATAGGCTCCTCGCAGTTTAACCAAAGAAAATCTTCCTTTTCGCCCTTGTACAGATCGGCTAAAATTGAGGCCAGTTCGGCTGGGGTATCCGGACCCTGCGTCTGTAAAGGGACGCGTCATCTTCTTTGTTGTAACACCATAAAGGATTTACTCTGGATTGAAGAGGCAGCACACACCTCTTTATTGTGATTGCCATGACTTCAACTATTGAGAGTTCGGAGTGGGCTAGCAGCTTGACCTTGTTGACCAACCTCTGTATCTCCGCACTGCCCTCTTCTTTGGGACTTCGAGGACACCAGTTTTAGCGCTTCTTTAGAGGAGCACAGGAAAATTCAGGGAGACCGTTCCTAACTGGATCCGGCAGGGGAACATCGTCCATATAGAACCACTCTGAAGACCACTGGGAGTGTGCTTCTTTACGAGTTCCTACAGGGTATCTGGATCCGGCAGCCATACTTCGGCACCACCCACTTCAAATGTGGAACCCCCTTTGTGGCATGGAACGAGGCAGAAGAATTTCCTCCATAATCCGGAATGGGCATCGATGCCTAGGAATAACTCGCAGAGGGAAACAAAGCCTGGGATGTGTAGAATTGAATCTGGGGTAAGTTATGCAGTTGGATGCCATAAAATTCCAATAAACCCCGGAGGAAGGGATGGATTGGAAATCCCAGGCCCCGTAACAGAAATGGGACGAAGCAGACCCTCTCCTCCTTGTTGGGTTGGGGAAATTCTCAGCCATCGCATCATTGTTGATTGAATATAATCTCGCTCGAACAGGAACTAGATCTGCGAGGGGGAGGTAGCCCTGCGTCTAGAGCCGGCTTAGTTGAAGATGAGGCATGGAGCAACTCTACCAATCGCCCTCTTGACGGCCATGGGGGCGCGAAGAGGAGCCTGGGGCGCTGGCCATGACGAAGGCTTTGTTTTGTGGCCAGACTTGGCCGTTTTTCCTTCTGCGCGGTGTGAGATGGCCTTAGGAGACCCATATCCCTTTATATAGATGCCGCCCGAGCTTGGTGGAGGGCTTATTTGAGAAAAAGCATGGACCGTTCATATTCACCCTGCGCGTGAAAGTCGAAGCGCCATTAGGGGGGAATTGTAAAAGACTTTGAGGTTGTCGCTAGATTATCATTAGTCCGGATTATGATGAACAACCCTCCTTGCAAAGCCAAAGACATGGGCCGAATACTACATTATCATTGAAGGCATGTTCGGGGGCTACTGAGGGAGTCCTGGATTATGGGGTCCTCGGGTGTCCGAGCTGTGTAGCTTGGGCCGGATTGATGGGCCATGAAGATACATGATAGAAGACCTTCCCCCATGTCCGGGTGGAACTCTCCTTTGCGTGGATGGCAAGCCTAGCGTCCGGATGAATAATTTCCTTTCTCTGTAAACCGACTCTGTACAAACCATATGCCCCTCCGATGTGCATATATATCTAAGGGTTTAGTCCGTAGAGGCTATCAGAATTCATATACACTAGACATCTAGGGCTTAGCCATTACGACCTCGAGGTAGATCAACTCTTGTAACCCCTATACTCGTAAAATACAATCAAGCAGGACGTAGGGTTTTACCTCCATTAAGAGGGTCCGAACCTGGGTAAACATCGTGTCTCCCTGGTCTCCTGTTACCTTCGATCCTCAGACGCACAGTCCGGGACCCCTACCCGAGATCAGCCGGTTTTCACACCGACACTGGCCATCTTGTATCTTTGACGTGGGCAAACATAGATTCGATGGCATTCTTTATTCATCGCGCACCCAAACATTTCATCCCTGTTTTTGATTCTATTGATCTCTCACGCTAATGATACCTCCACTCTCTTCTCGTGGATCGCTCCCTCTATATATGATATATCTAGGCCTCTATTTCACACACATTGCATATGTTACATTTTTTGTTTGAGATATCATCGACACATTGCCTTTGTTTCGCACAAACTGTCTCGCTCACACACACACACCCACGTACGTACCTGCACGTGCACGCACGACGCACGCACTCACGTCTCATTCCCAGTCACACCCATGCGGGTACATAGTGGAGCTCATTTCTGTATGAAAAGGCAGCCCACATGATAATTTGACGCGTGTAGCAGTTGTTTACTTGAAGGAGGGTCGTGTACCATACGTACACGGAACAAAGTTCGACTTGATGCGTTAGTATTAAATAAAGTTATATTTGAAGAAATACGCCCTAGAGGCAATAATAAAGTGGTTATTTATATTTCCTTATGTCATGATAAATGTTTATTATTCATGCTAGAATTGTATTAACCGGAAACTTGATACATGTGTGGATACATAGACAAAACACAATGTCCCTAGTAAGCCTCTACTAGACTAGCTTGTTAATCAAAGATGGTTAAGTTTCCTAGCCATAGACATGTGTTGTCATTTGATGAACTGGATCACATCATTAGGAGAATGATGTGATGGACAAGACCCATCCGTTATCTTAGCAATAATGATGGTTAAGTTTTATTGCTATTGCTTTCTTCATGTGAAATACATATTCCTTCGACTATGAGATTATGCAACTCCCGGATACCGGAGGAATACCTTGTGTGCTATCAAACTTCACAACGTAACTGGGTGATTATAAAGATGCTCTACGAGTATCTCCGAAGGTGTTTGCTGGGCTGGTATAGATCGAGATTAGGATTTGTCACTCCGAGTATCGGAGAGGTATCTCTAGGCCCTCTCGGTAATGCACATCACGATAAGCCTTGCAAGCAATCTGACTAATGTGTTAGTTGAGGGATGATGCATTACAGAACGAGTAAAGAGACTTGTCGATAATGAGATTGAACTAGGTATGAAGATACCAACGATCGAATCTCGGGAAAATAACATACCGATGACAAAGGGAATACCGTATGTTGTCATTATGGTGCGACTGATAAAGATCATCATAGAATATGTAGAAACCAATATGAGCATCTAGGTTCCGATGTTGGTTATTGACCGGAGAGGTCTATCGTTCATGTCTACATAGTTCTCGAACCCGTAGGGTCCGCACACTTAACGTTCGATGACGATTTTGTATCATATGAGTTATGTGATTTGGTGACCGAATGTTGTTCGGAGTCCGAAATGAGATCACGAACACGAGAGGAGTCTCAAAATGGTGGAGAGGTAAAGATTCATATATAGGACGATAGTATTCAGACACTGGAAGTGTTCCAGGGGTATCGGGTACGTATCGGGTCACCGAAAGGGGTTCTGGGTGACCCCCGGCAAACTATATGGGCCTAATGGGTCAAGAGAGGGACAGACCAGCCCCTAAGGGGCTGGTGTGCCCCCTGTAGGCCGAAATAGGAGGAATAGGAAAGGAGGGAAGGGAGAAGGAAAGGGGAGGATTCGGCCTCCCCTTTCCTTCCCCTTCCCCTTTCTTTCCTTTCCCCTCCGATGCATATGGAAGGGGGTGGCCGACTTGGAGGAGGTGCCCAAGTAGGATCCCTCCTACTTGGGTCTCCCCTTGTTGCTCCACTCCCTCTCCCACCTACATATATTTGGGGGGGGGGCACCGCTAGAACACACAACATTGATTCCTAGCCGTGTGCGGTGCCCCCCTTCACAGTTTATGCCTCTGGTCATATTATAGTAGTGCTTAGGTGAAGCCCTGCGCGGATGACTTCACCATCACCATCACCACGCCATCGTGCTGACGAAACTCTCCCTCAACACTCTGCTGGATCCAGAGTTCAACGGACGTCATCGAGCTGAACGTGTGCAGAACTCGGAGGTGCTGTACGTCGGTACTTCATCGGTCGGAATGAGAAGAAGTTCGACTACATCGTGTTGTCAACAACGCTTCCTCTTTCGGTCTACAAGGGTACGTGGACACACTCTTCCCCTCTCGTTGCTATGCATCCCTAGATAGATCTTGCATGAGCGTAGGAATTTTTTTGAAATTGCATACTACGTTCTCCAATAGTGGCATTCAAGCTAGGTCTATGCGTAGATGATATGCAGGAGTAGAACACAAAGATTTGTGGGCGGTGTTCGTCATACTGCTTACCACCAACATCTTATTTTGATTCGGCGGTATTGTTGGATGAAGCAGCCTGTACCAACCTTACATGACCACGTTCATGAGACCGGTTCCACCGACAGACATGCAACTAGTTTTGATTAAAGGTGGCTGGCGGGTGTCTATTTCTCCAACTTTAGTTGAATCAAATTTGACTACTGCCGGTCCTTGTTGAAAGTTAAAACAACAAACTTGATAAAATCACCATTGTGGGTTTGATGCATAGGTAAGAACGGTTCTTGCTAGAAGCCCGTAGCAGCCACATAAAACTTGCAACAATAAAGTAGAGGACGTCTAACTTGTTTTTGCAAGGCATGTTGTGATGTGATATGGTCAAGACATAATGTGATATACGTTATTGTATGAGATGATCATGTTTTGTAAAAGTAATTGGAAACTGGCAGGAGCCTTATGGTTGTCGCCTTATTGTATGAAATGCAAACACCATGTAATTGCTTTACTTTAGAACTATGCGTTAGCGATAGTTGTAGAAGCAATAGTTGGCGAGACGACCACAATGCTATGATGGCGATCAAGGTGTCAAGCCGGTGACGATGGAGATCATGACGGTTCTTTGGAGATGGAGATCAAAGGCACAATATGATGGCGGCCATATCATGTCACATATTTTGATTGCTTGTGATGTTTACCTTTTATGCATCTTATTTTGCTTAGTATGGCAGTAGCATTATAAGATGATCCCTCACTAAAAATTTCAAGGTATAAGTGTTCTCCCTGAGTATGCACCGTTGCGACAGTTCATCATGCCGAAACACCACGTGATGATCGGGTGTGATAAGCTCTACGTTGACATACAACGGGTGCAACACAGTTTTGCACATGCGGAATACTCGGGTTAAACTTGACGAGCCCAACATGTACAAACATGGCCTCAGAATACTGGAGACCGAAAGTTCGAATGTGAATCATATAGTAGATATGATCAACATAGAGATGTTCACCATTGAAAACTACTCCATCTCACGTGATGATCGGACATGGTTTAGTTGATATGGATCACGTGATCATTTAGATGACTAGAGGGATGTCTATCTAAGTGGGAGTTCTTTATGTAATATGATTAACTGAACTTAATTTATCATGAACTTAGTCCTAATAGTTTTTTCATATCTATGTTGTAGATCAATGGCCCGTGCTACCGTTCCCTTGAATTTTAATGTGTTCCTAGAGAAAGCTAAGTTGAAAGATGATGCTAGCACCTACACGGACTGGGTGTGTAACTTGAGGATTATCCTCATTGCCGCACATAAGAATTATGTCCTTGATGCACCGCTAGGTGACAAGCCCCTTCCCGCTAATGTAGATGCTTTGAACGTCTGGCAGACACGGTCTGATGACTACTCTATAGTTCAGTATGCCATGCTTTACGGCTTAGAATCAGGACTTCAAAGACGTTTTGAACTTCATGGACCATATGAGATATTCCAGGAATTGAAGTTAATATTTCAAGCAAATGCCCGAGTTGAGAGATATGAAGTCTCCAACAAGTTCTATAGCTACAAGATGGAGGAGAATAGTTCTTTCAGTGAACACATACCCAGAATGTCCGGGTATCATAATCACTTGACTCAGCTGGGAGTTAATCTTCCAGATGATAGTGTTATTGATAGAGTTCTTCAATCAATGCCACCAAGCTACAAAGGCTTCGTGATGAACTATAATATGCAAGGGATGGATAAAACAATTCCCGAACTCTTTGCTATGCTCAAAGCAGCGCAGGTAGAAATCAAGAAGGAGCATCAAGTGTTGATGGTTAACAAGACCACTAGTTTTAAGAAAAAGGGCAAGGGAAAGAAGGGGAACTTCAAGAAGAATGGCAAGCAAGTTGTCACTCCCGGGAAGAAGCCCAAGTCTGGACCCAAGCCCGAAACTGAGTGCTTCTACTGCAAAGGGCTAGTCACCGGAAGCGGAACTGCCCCAAGTTTTGATACTGGTTACTGATGTGTACCTTACTAATGTGTACAAAGGGGAACTTCAAGAAGGATGGCAAAGTGAACAAAGGTATATTAATATACTTGTTACTGATGTGTACCTTACTAATGCTCGTAGTAGCACCTGGGTATTTGATACTGGTTCTGTTGCTCATATTTGCAACTCGAAAAGGGGGTTACGGATTAAATGAAGATTGGCTAAGGACGAGGTGACGATGCGCATCGGGAATGGTTCCAAGGTCGATGTGATGTCTGTCGGCGCGCTACCTCTACATCTACCTTCGAGAATAGTTTTAGACTGGAATAATTGTTATTTAGTGCCAGCGTTGAGCATGAACATTATATCTGGATCTTGTTTGATGCGAGACATATATTCATTTAAACCAGAGAATAATGGTTGTTCTATTTATATGAGTAATAACTTTTGTGGTCTTGCACCCTTTAAGAGTGGTCTATTTTTGTTGAATCTCGACCTTGGTGATACACGTATTCATAATATTGATGCCAAAAGATGCAAAGTTGATAATGATAGTGCAACATATTCGTGGCAGTGTCGTTTAGGTCATATTGGTGTAAAGAACATGAAGAAACTCCATGCTGATGGAGTTTTGGAATCACTTGATTATGAATCATTTGATGCTTGCGAACCATGCCTCATGGGCAAGATGACTAAAACTTCGTTCTGCAGAACAATGGAGCAAGCCACTGACTTATTGGAAATAATACATACTGATGTATGCGGTCCGTAAGTGTTGAGGCTCGCAGCGGGTATCATTATTTTCTGACCTTCATAGATGATTTGAGCAGATATGGGTATATGTACTTAATGAAACACAAGTCTGAAACATTTGAATAGTTCGAAGAATTTCAGAGTGAAGTGGAGAATCATCCTAACAAGAAAATAAAGTTTCTATGATCTGATTGCGGAGGCGAATATTTGAGTTACGAGTTTGGCCTTCATTTAAAATAATGTGGAATAGTTTCACAACTCACGCCACCTGGAACACCACAGCGTAATGGTGTGTCCGAACATCGTAACCGTTCTTTATTAGATATATAGTGCGATCTATGATGTCTCTTCCGATTTACCACTATCATTTTGGGGTTATGCATTAGAGACAACGGCATTCACTTTAAATAGGGCACCATCTAAATCCGTTGAGACGACACCGTAGGAACTGTGGTTTGGCAAGAAACCTAAGCTGTCGTTTCTTAAAGTTTGGGGTTGCGATGCTTATGTGAAAAAACTTCAGCCTGATAAGCTCAAACCCAAATCGGAGAAGTGCATCTTCATAAGATACCCAAAACAAACTATTGGGTACACCTTCTATCACAGATCCAAAGGCAAGATCTTTTTTGCTAAGAATGGATCCTTTCTAGAGAAGGAGTTTCTCTCAAAAGAAGTGAGTTGGAGGAAAGTAGAACTTGATGAGGTAATTTTCCTTCTCTCGAATTGGAAAGTAGCTCATCACAGAAATCAGTGCAGTGATGCCTACACCAACTAGAGAGGAAGCTAATGATAATGATTATGAAACTTCAGATCAAGTTACTAACGAATCTCGTAGGTAAACCATAGCATGTTCCGCACCTAAGTAGTATGGTAATCCAGTTCTGGAAGTCATGTTACTAGACCATGACGAACCTATGAACTACGAGGAAGCGATGATGAGTCCAGATTCCGATAAATGGCTTGAGGCCATGAAATCTGAGATAGGATCCATGTATGAGAACAAAGTGTGGACTTTGGTTGACTTGCCCGATGATCAGCAAGCCGTAGAGAATAAATGGATCTTCAAGAAGAGGACGAATGCTTATGGTAATGTTACTGTCTACAAAGCTCGACTTGTTGTGAAAGGTTTTCGACAAGTTAAAGGAGTTGACTACGATGAGACTTTCTCACCCGTAGTGATGCTTAAGTCTATCCAAATTATGTTAGCAATTGCCACATTTTATGATTATGAAATCTGGAAATGGACACCAAAACTGCATTCCTTCATGGATTTCTCAAAGAAGAGTTGTATATGATGCAACCAGAAGGTTTTGTTGATCCTAAAGGTGCTAACAAAGTTTGCAAGCTCCAGCGCTCTATTTATGGACAGGTGCAAGCATCTCGGAGTTGGAAAATACGCTTTGATAGTGTGATCAAAGCATATGGTTTTATATAGACTTTCAGAGAAGCATGTATTTACAAGAAAGTGAGTGGGAGCTCTGTAGCATTTCTAATATCATATGCGGATGACATATTGTTGATTGGAAATGATATAGAATTTCTAGATATCATAAAAGGATACCGGAATAAGAGTTTTTCAATGAAATACCTCGATGAAGCTGCTTATATATTGGGCATCAAGATGTATAGAGATAGATCAAGACAATTAATTGGACTTTCAGAAAAGTACATACATTGATTAACTTTTGAAGAAGTTCAAAATGGACCAGTCAAAGAAAGGTTTCTTGCATGTGTTACAAGGTGTGAAGTTGAGTCAGACTCAATGCCCAACCAATGCAGAAGATAGAGAGAAAATGAAAGTCATTCCCTATGCCTCAGCCATAGGATCTATCATGTATGCTATGCTGTGTACCAGACCTGATGTGTGCCTTGCTATAAGTCTAGCAGGGAGGTACCAAAGTAAGCCAGGGGTGGATCACCGGACATCAGTCAAGAACATCCTGAAGTACCTGAAAAGGACTAAGGATATGTTTCTCATTTATGGAGGTAACAAAGAGCTAGTCGTAAATGGCTACGTCGATGCTAGCTTTGACACTGGTCCGGATGGGTCTAAGTCACAAACCATATACATATTTATATTGGATGGTGGAGCTTTCAGTTGGTGCAGTTCCAAGCAAAGCGTCATGGTGGGATCTACATGTGAAGCGGAGTACATAGCTTCTTCAGAAGTAGCAAATGAAGGAGTCTGGATGAAGGAGTTCATATCCAATCTAGGTGTAATACCTAGTGCATCGGGTCTAATGAAAATATTTTGTGACAATACTAGAGCAATTGCCTTGGCGAAGGAATCCATATTTCACAAAAGAACCAAACACATCAAGAGATGCTTCAACTCCATCTATGATCAAGTCAAGGAGGGAGACACAGAGATTTGCAAAATACATACGGATCTGAATGTGGTACACCCGTTGACTAAGTCTCTTCCACGAGCAAAACATGATCAGCACCAAGACTCCATGGGTGTTAGAATAATTGCAATGTAATCTAGATTATTGACTCTACTGCAAGTGGAAGACTGAAGGAAATATGCCCTAGAGGCAATAATAAAGTTGTTATTTATATTTACTTATATCATGATAAATCTTTATTATTCATGCTAGAATTGTATTAGCCGGAAACTTGATACATGTGTGGATACATACACAAAACACAGTGTACCTTGTAAGCCTCTACTAGACTAGCTCGTTAATCAAAGATGGTTAAGTTTCCTAGCCATAGACATGTGTTGTCATTTGATGAACGGGATCACATCATTAGGAGAATGATGTGATGGACAAGACCCATCCGTTAGCTTATCATGATGATCATTAAGTTTTACTTCTATTGCTTTCTTCATGTCAAATACATATTCCTTCGACTATGAGATTATGCAACTCCCAGATATCGGAGGAATACCTTGTGTGCTATCAAACTTCACAACGTAACTGGGTATTTATAAAGATGCTCTACAGGTATCTCTGAAGGTGTTTGTTGGGTTGGCATTGATCAAGATTAGGATTTGTCACTCTGAGTATCGGAGGGGTATCTCTGGGCCCTCTCGGTAATGCACCTCATGATAAGCCTTGCAAGCAATGTGACTAATGAGTTAGTTGCGGGATGATGCATTACAGAACGAGTAAAGAGACTTGCTGGTAATGAGATTGAACTAGGTATGAAGACACCAACGATCGAATCTCGGGCAAGTAACATACCGATGACAAAGGGAATAACGTATGTTGTCTTTACGATATGACCGATAAAGATCTTCGTAGAATATGTAGGAACCAATATGAGCATCCAGTTTCCTATGTTGGTTATTGACCAGAGAGGTGTCTCGGTCATGTCTACATAGTTCTCGAATCCATAGGGTCCGCACGCTTAACGTTCAGTGACAATTTTGTATTATATGAGTTATGTGATTTGGTGACCGGATCTCATTTAGAGTCCCGGATGAGATCGCGGACTTGATGAGGAGTCTCAAAATGGTCGAGAGGTAAATATTCATATATAGGACGATAGTATTCGGACACGAGAAGTGTTCCGGGGGTACCGGGTACATATCGGGTCACCGAAAGGGGTTCCGGACGACCCCCGGAAAACTATATGGGCCTAATGGGCCAAGAGAGGGACAGACCAGCCCCTAAGGGGCTGGTGTGCCCCCTATATGCCGAAATAGGAGGAATAGGAAAGGAGGGAAGGGGAAGGAAAGGGGAGGATTCGGCCTTCCCCTTTCCTTCCCCTCCTCCCTCTCTTTCCTTTCCCCTCTGTTGCATATGGAAGGGGGGAGGCCGGCTTGGAGGAGGCGCCCAAGTAGGATCTCTCCTACTTGGGGCACCCCTTGCTGCTCCCCTCAGAACACACAACATTTATTCCTAGCCATGTGCGGTGCCCCCCTCCACAGTTTACGCCTCTGGTCATATTGTCGTAGTGCTTAGGTGAAGCCCTGCGCGGATCACTTCACCATCACCATCACGACGTCGTCGTGCTGACGAAACTCTCCCTCGACACTTTAGTGGATCAAGAGTTCAAGGGACGTCATCAAGCTGAACGTGATTAGTCAGAATGAGAAGAAGTTTGACTACATCAACCACGTTGTCAAATGCTTCTGCTTTCGGTCTACGAGGGTACATGGACACACTCTTCCCCTATCGTTGCTATGCATCCCTTAGATAGATCTTGCGTGAGTGTAGGAATGTTTTTGAAATTGCATACTACATTCCCCAACAATATTCCTCAATGGCTGGCATGTACAGAATATAAAACGATTGTCATCGATAAAAAAGAAATCCGCTCCACTATATACTATGGAGCCTGCCTGCTGGGGTTTGTCTCTCGCCACACTATCTCACACAAGGCGGCAATGGCCTCTCTCTCTCATCATTGGCCACTCATCCGGCTGCATCCCTTCCACTGGCAGGAAGGGATTATGTGCATCGTTTCTTTGTTTGACGCCGTCAAGGAAGCACGTCCAGATCTGTTGTACCCGCCATTCTCTCTGACCAAAAGCTCTGGCGCGGTAGGGCCTTCACCACTTTCTCGCTGCCATAGTATGGGCAGATCCTGCCCGCCGTCACCCTCATAGTTACATCCCGATGACCCCCAGGTACAGCTTCCTCCCCTCCGGCCTTGCTCCACTGCCCATCTTCCCACATCGCTGCATGTGGAAAATCTTGCATGTGGATCTTCCCTAGTTCTTTTCGCAAAATCTAGCTCGTCCGACGTACTTTCCATATTGCAATCTCGTCCTCACGCTATTTTAGATAAACAACAGTGTTGTTATCTTCCCTTAGGATAATGCATATGCTTCTTTTTGTCGTCTTATGTGTCATCAACTGTTATTGGCCAGCAATTGTTTCCTCTCTACCAACTTTTTGCAAGTAGGGCTATCGATGTCACCTCATTGCTATTGTGACCTTTTGGTGAATTGCACGAATCACTTTTTTTTTCTTAAGAGTGTTTTGTGTAGTTCTACTAAAATGTCACATGGACAACGACTCTAAATTTTAGTGCGACTGCACAAAGGGAGTTTGGTTTTGCTATATCCTCCTCATCCAACTCCGAGCCTAATCTTCTCCAACTATTTGCTTAATCTTCTCCAAGTAGTTAGTCGTCAGAGAGACTGCAAAGGTGACCGACTTCTATCTATGTGTTTATTGTTTCAACTACGGTCCCCTATTATTGTAATCACATTTAATATCTTTGGAACAGGGATGCTCAGCTCTATTTTAGTGGAACTGCACAAAATGATCAGAAAGTTGCATGCTCCTAACAGCTACTTTTTCCCAACATGCCTTGTTGGTTTAGATAGAGCTGGGGGGAAGTTGCTGCCAATGAAACCATGGATCCATTTTAATTTAACACCTTCTCACAACTTTGTCTTCAATTGTGATGTAAATATTAGTTCTGATCTGCTAATCATTGAGAAGCATTAGCAAGGAAGTTAGTTTTTTTCTTTTTCTGAAAGAGCATGGATGTTAGTTTCCTTTCTAGTATTTTCATTGATGTTGTAACGAGACAACCTTTCAGCTGGCAAGACACACGAAAGAAAAGCTGAAAGCTTCAGAGCATTGTACAATTTCATGTCGCTGGAAAATTATTTGTATACGTCAACTGTGTAAACAAATGCTGGAAGCTTGATGGCATTGCCAAAAGCCATTCAGCATCCGGGTCCGTGTGCCATGCACAAAATTAGAGTGCACAACTGCATGGGAGACTTAGCCCGGGCGGTTGAAGAGGCGGAACCAGAGCTGGTGGTGGTGGTGGAGGACACCGGGGGAGGCGCTGGAGGAGGAGGAGGAGGCCTCCGCCACATCCTTGGGTGGGCTGCCCAGTCCGTCAGTCCACGGCGAGTGGGGGGAGCCGCTAATCTGGAGCTCGATCTCGCCGCAGGGGCAACGCTTGAAGGAGTTTGTGTGGCGGGTCATGTACCCGCCACCACTGATGCGGGGGCTGTGCAGGTGCGGGAGGTGGTCACCGACAACGTCACCTCCACCTCCACCTCCGCCGCCCGCGGCCCCGGAGGCGCCACTGCCATGCTTGGGTTGGTAGCCCATGTGGCGCGGGTGGCTCGAGCAGCCCAACTCCCGCTCCGAGGACGTCGACCTGAAGGAGCTAGGGGCGCTGGGTTCCGAGTGGTGCCCCAGCTGGTCATCTCGGTACCATGATATGATGTGATGGCTAAATGAGGGGAGACGCCATTAATGGAGGTCGGTTGGGAAGTGAATGGGGCAGTGAGGAAGGCGGGGAGGAAGATGCGTGAGGGTGACGGCGATGACGTGAGGGAGGCGCGTAGTTGGATACGCGCGGAAACGGAAATGGTCAGGGCGGAGGGCACTAATTACGGCCCTGCCATGCCATTTGGAGGCGCCGCCGACGCTGCCGCATTGGGGATTTCATTTTTATTATTCTTTGTTTCTCCGTGTCTAGTAACAAAGGCTGTTAGAGCAACTCCAACGGGCCGACCCAAACGGACGATGATTGCGTCCCATTTTTATCCGTGTGGGTCGGCCGCCCACTTAGCGTCTGCCCTGT
This sequence comes from Triticum monococcum, assembly GCA_034509565.1. Taxonomy (NCBI): domain Eukaryota; kingdom Viridiplantae; phylum Streptophyta; class Magnoliopsida; order Poales; family Poaceae; genus Triticum; species Triticum monococcum. Next base: position 447,538,855 of record CM067845.1, read on the forward strand.
TTTAGATATGGGTCGGCAGCTTGCCCAACGCGCCGACCCATATGTGCCGGCATGGCCGGCTGTTCGCCATATTTGAACAAATAGCTCACTTTTGCATTGATTTTACATAACAATAGTCAAATAACGTAGCTTGAACATAATAAAATAGCATAGTTTTACAAGCCGAATAAAAATAACAATGTCTCACATAGTTTTGCAAGATCAATAAAAGAAGATACATCTATTGGTTGCCAACATGAGCCCACATATCCTCAACCAAATCATTTTGCAGTTGCATGTGAGTCTCCCAATCACGCATGTCATGACGAAATTGGGTGAACTATTCAAACGTTGCCGCTCCTCCATGCTTAGGCACAACATTCTCACCCTGAAATTGAAACCCTTGATCGTACAGACGTTCCAAGCGCTCGTCTTCTAGGATCATGTTGTGCATGATCACAGAAGCAGTCCCACCTCCCATAGTTTCTGGGTGGTCCAGGTATTAGCAGGATGCCAAACGATGCCCCATCGAGATTGCAAAACACTAAAGGCACGCTCGACATCCTTCCTAGCGCTCTCTTTCTCTTGGGCAAATATTTTCCTCTTCTCTCCGACAGGGTTGGGGATTGTCTTGACAATAGTGGTCCACTGAGGTTAGATACCGTCACCTAGGAAGTATCCTTTGTCGTAGTTGTGGCCGTTGATAGTAAAGTTCACCGATGGGCTGTTGCCTTCGGCAAGCCTAGCAAACACCAGCGAGCACTGAAGCACGTTGATATCATTGTGCGATCCAGGCATGCCAAATAAAGCATGCTAGATCCAGAGATCTTGAGACGCCACGACCTCTAGTATGACAGTGCAAGCCTTGACATGGCCCTTATACTGCCCTTGCCAAGAAGAAGGGCAGTTCTTCCACTCCCAGTGCATGCAGTCTATACTGCCATGCATCCCTGGGAAGCCCCTGCTGGCATTCATTGCCAAAAAACGGGCTGTATCTTCAGGAGTCGGCTCTCTCAAGTACTCAGGGCCAAACACAGTAATAACAGCCTTGCAGAACTTATAGAGGGACTCTAGGCATGTAGACTCGCTCATATGGACGTACTCGTCAATGAGATCACCGGGACTCTGTATGCAAGCATTTGGATGGCAGCAGTGCATTTCTGATAAGTGGAGAAACCAATCTTGCCAATGACATCTTCTTTGCACTCGAAATAGTCATCATAGCCGATCACTCCCTCTCTAATATGGTTGAAAAGATGCCTACTCATACGGAAATAGCGGCGGAATTTTTGATGTTCGAACAACGGATTTGTTGTATCAAAGTAGTCCTTCCAAAGAAGAAAATGCCCACTCTCTCGGTTGCGATTCAACGCTGGAAGGTGGCCCGGAATGGAGCCACGGAACAACGGCCGCTGGCTGTTGAGGTGGTGGACCAACACGGCAACCAATATCTCCTCCTCGTCATAGGACGACGAATCGTGAGAGTCGCAAAGGAAATTGTGAAAAAAGAACTCGTCGGTGGAGTCCATTTTGTACCTTGACAAACTGTTGAACAGCTTGCAGGCGTCGACAAAGGATACAACCGGCGAAGGGAGTCGTGGCGTGCACTAACCAGCTAGGTGCCCTGCTGGTGTCCGATGAGTGGGCCAGCGTTTGACGAGCGTGCCAGTGAGGATCTGGCCGGGGCGGCGAGGCGGCTTCTTGGTCGCGGTGGCAGCTATGTTAGGGGGTGGGGGGAGCGGGGGTGGGAAGCAGTCGGCTCCCCGGCAGCAAGACGGCGGTGGCATGCGACGTGGGAGTTTGGCGGCGTTGCTGAGCGGATGTTGCGGCGCCGGCAGCTAGCAGAGTCATCGGAAAAATGGACGGTGGCGTCGGTGACGAAGGAGGCGGGCAAGGGTTGCTGTTGGAATGAGGGAGGCCAATGTGCCACTGGCCAGCGGGCCCGGGGGAGGAGAAGGCGAGCGCACGCACGTTCGTCTCATGTCCCCGCCGACGCAAATCCGGCTCAAAAATGGGCCGGGAATGGGTCGCCCGCAGACAAAAATCGGATGTGCGTCCGTTTGGGTCAGCGCGTTGGGCCGACTTTTATGTCTGCTGTCGGTGTCAAAACCGGCGGATCTCGGGTAGGGGGTCCCAAACTGTGCGTCTAGGCCGGATGGTAACGGGAGGCAAGGGACACGAAGTTTTACCTAGGTTCGGGCCCTCTTGATGGAGGTAAAACCCTGTGTCCTGCTTGATTAATATTGATGATATGGGTAGTACAAGAGTAGATCTACCACGAGATCGGAGAGGCTAAACCCTAGAAGCTAGCCTATGGTATGATTGTTGTTCTGTATGTTGTCCTACGGACTAAAACCCTCCGGTTTATATAGACACCGGAGAGGGTTAGGGTTACACAAAGTCGGTTACAATGGTAGGAGATCTACATATCCGTATCGCCAAGATTGCCTTCCACGCCAAGGAAAGTCCCTTCCGGACATGGGACGAAGTCTTCAATCTTGTATCTTCATAGTCCAGGAGTCCGGCTGAAGGTATAGTCCGGCCATCCGGACACCCCCTAATCCAGGACTCCCTCAGTTAGGGTTACACAAGGTTGGTTACAAAGGAGGAGATATCCATATACGTATTGCCTAGCTTGCCTTCCACGCCAAGTAGAGTTCCATCCGGACACGAGACGAAGTCTTCAATCTTGTATCTTCATAGTCTGATAGTCCATCCAATGGAGATAGTCCGGCTGTCCGGAGACCCCCTAATCCAGGACTCCCTCAGTAGCCCCTGAACCAGGCTTCAATGACGACGAGTCCGGCGCGCAGTTGTCTTCAGCATTGCAAGGCGGGTTCCTTCTCCAAATACATTATAGAAGAAGTTGAATACGAGGATAGTGTCCGACCCTGCAAAATAAGTTCCACATTCCACCAAAGAGAGAATAGTTTTTCCTCAGATCTAATTTGCTGGTTTATTTTGACAGTATGATGTCATGTCATGGCCTGGTGATTATTCGAACCATTTCTCTTAACCCGCTCCACACATAATGCGAGGCGGTTTCTTGACACGTCTTCATGGGTAACCCAACCATGTCTAGGACTCCTAGATTATAGGTAAGTCCTAAATGGCTACGGAGAGGACGCTTGATATTCACCCTCTTTATAAGGGGACAAGGTTTTCACTTTTTTCCTCCCGTGCTCAACCAAACCCTTCCCACGCCTCGAGTTCTAACACCCAAAGCTCAGGTTAGGTGCTCCGGACCTTCAACCATGTCCGGATCCAGCCTTCAAGGCCGATGGATGCCCTCTTCCGTTACGGAAGAGGACATTGAGAAGTTGAGGGAGGCCAGATATCTGACCGCCGAGGTTTCGCATCGGCTGCTTGCTAGAGGGCAGGTCGTCCCTACTCCCGAACCCAACGAGAATGTTGTGTTCGTCTCCCACTTCCTCCGAGGTCTAGGCCTCACTCTGGATCCTTTCGTCAGGGGCTTGATGTTCTATTACGGGTTAGATTTCCATGACCTAGCCCCGGACTCCTTTCTCCACATCACGACATTTATTGTCGTGTGTGAGGCCTTTCTCCGCGTTACCCCTCACTTTGGCCTGTGGCTCAAGACTTTTGAAGTAAGGCCGAAGATGATCGAGGGGCAACAAGCAGCGTGCGGAGGTGCATCAATAGGCAAGATGGCAGGAGCTCCATGGCCAAGAGGTTCCTTTCCAGAGGTGCCTGAATTATGGCAACGGGAGTGGTTTTACGTCATGGCTCCCAGAAGTACCAAGTGGGTGGCTGCCCCCGCTTTCCGCTTGGGCCCCCCACCACAACTGATGTCATGGATTAGCAGGGGTCTGAGCTGGGGTCCAGCCAAGGACGTGCCTATACTGCAAAGCCGCATCCGAGATCTCTTTGAGGGAGATTTCAATTTGGTTGCAGTAATACAAGTTATGCTAGTTCGCAGTCCAGCCTTGCAAACGCCGGCCCCTGCGCTTGTGGGGGTTCAACCCAGAGCGACCACGTGCCATTCAAAGTTTCCTCGGCCTGATGCATGAGGAGATGTACAAGTCATTCTTCGGACCTCAAGTGGAGTGTCCGGATATCACCGAGGACGTGGGCCTGAGCAGTAATCGCGCCGCCGAACAAGTAAGAAATCCTCTAGCCGAACACACTGTCTTTTATTCGAGGTTATTTTTGAGAGTTCACCTTTTGACTAGGACTCGCTAACAAAGGCGAAGATGATTTGGTGTTTGGCCCCCCTCCCCGAGGGTTTGGAAAATCCGGTGTTGGAGAAGATGCTCAAGGTCGCACCTTGCCCGGAACCCTTGAAGGAAGATACCGAGGAGGATAATACGGGCGAACACGGGCCCCCATCGCTACACGCTCCGACCGCGGGAACGAGCGTTTCCACGAAGGAGGATGACCGGGGGAGGAAAAGGACTGCTTCCGAGGATCCAGAAGCCGAAGCCTCCAAACGGGAGAAGAAGTCTCCCACAGAGGGTCCTGCCTCGGGGGTGCTTTTGCCGCACAAAGTCCGCGAGGGGATCTGCCCTCCAATGAGTCGTAAGTGATCCAAAATATTTTAATAGTAAGAGTATGCTATCTTTTTTCTCTGAGAAAACAACCACCGCATATATCTTGCGGTTCGGGCCTCAGCCCTTCTCAAATGAGTTCGTCTTCGGGGGATGTTCTTCCGGAGATGATGGAGAGCAAAACGCCTCCCCCAGACTCCTCTGCTCCAGAAGCGGGCGACCCCGAAGTGTCATCGCGGAGGGCCTCTCCGAATCCGGTGAGGCCAGAAGATAGTTCCGTAGACCCCAGAAGTCCCCAGTGTCCGGCTCATGAAGAGAGCATACGAAAGAGTCCGGTACCGCCTGGTGTGCGGTCGGACGTTCTGAGGGAGTTGGTGGGGTGAACGGCCATCTCAGAAGAGCACCGTATGTTGATGGGTACGATGATGGAGAGAATCTCCTTCACTGAAAGCGGATTCCGTGAAGCCTTTATGAGTCTATTGACAGGCTTTGAGGTATGTGAGATAATATGTGATAGTACTGCACATGTTATAGTAGCCCCTGAGACTCTGGTTGTCGTCGAGAACGGCGGAGAACAGAGGATCAAATTCCCAGGCAATAACCAATCTTCTTTTATGTGTAGGTGGTGGGAGCTCCGGTGGCTAGCCGGACTAGGGAGTTTGCCCAATTAAAATGGCAACTGGATGCGGTAGACGCCGACATCGAGCTTGTTAACAAGAGGCTTGACGAGTTACAGGGTAAGTGCTATTATCCGGTGAACGCTACATAGTAAGAGCAGCATAATGCCAGTATCTTTAATACGTTGTGACTGCAGATGGGGCTGCCACTGTGGAAGCCTTGCGGGCGGAACTTGCCCGAGCCAAGGAACAAGCGAGGAGTAATAATGCGGCTGCTTTGAAGGCGGCCGAAGAGTTGAAAGCCGAGAAGGCCGCACATTGCGAGAGCCAAGAGAAGATGGCCAAGATGGCCGTAGAATTGAAAGACACTGCTGACCATTGCCGGGTCCTTGAGAAAGAGAACCAAGCGAAGGCAACGAACCTTGAGAAGGCCGCAGCGGCAGACAAAGACGCCCGTTCTGCTATGAGAGCAAAGAAGGAGGAGCTGCGGGAAGCCGGGGATATTGCGGCAGGAAAACCCTTCATGTTACGGAGGAAGTTCAGAGATCCATGGTATGCCCCTCTGGATCGGCTGTGGAGCTCGGCAGATGCGTATATGGATTTCATGGCGAGCGCTGCCGATGCGGCCAAGTACTTCCAAGGTCAGACAGATCATGAAGTGGACAAGCTGTTTTGGACGCAATTCCACGTTCCAGAGCGCCCGGTTTAATTGACTGACCAGCTAGCCAAATGGGCCAAACTGAATAGGTTGTCCGGACTCGCCATGAGGTCTGTCGTGGATCAATTATGGCCGGAAGGGCCTAAGCCGAACAGCTATTTCAGCTTAGTGCAGCAGCTCCTTGATGCGATGCCGTGCATTAATGCGATGAAGAGGTCGGCGTGCATAGAAGGCTCGCGGATGGCCCTTGCCCATGTTAAAGCATACTGGGCGGAGATGGACGCTACCACTGTTGCGGCGCAGGGTTCGGCCATAGGCCGTGTGGCTGCCGAACACTATTTCGAGGAAGTTCTCGAGGGTGCTCGTTTGATAGAGGCCCAGTGCTCGAAAAATATTATGTTTGAGTGATATGTATTATCATTGTAAACATAATGCTTTTATGAAGTTTTTATAAGGCTGTGTCTATACTTTTGCCTGAAAGTAGTATGGTGCCTCCTGTGCGGCCGTTTATGTATACATGTGTATAACCTGAAAGATTGCAGCCGTCGGCTTCCACCCACACGCATATGATGCAGAGGTGCTCGCAAAAGACATGTGTTCACAATTAGCCCAATGTCTTGGTCCTGATAAGGAGGTGATAGCGCAGCGAGCGAGGCAACCGGACTATAATGCTTGAACACTTTCACTTAGCCATAGGAGTTTGACAGTGGGGCTACTAGATAGCCCCTGGTGGCTCCGCACTCTCCCAATCATGGGGTGCGTATATGCCTGGCCGGAAAATGGCCCTTCGTTAAGGCGGAGGAATTCTAACATTCCGATAGGTCATCGAGTGGTTGACTAGTCTCACGCTATATCATGACAGTCACTTTTCGGCTTTCTCTACTGAGGCGCTCGTCCGGATGAACCAGGGCACAATCGTAGTAGTTCTCCTGGTGCTACCTTAGTCGGTAAAGCGGAACGTAAGGCACCAAAACACACGAACTGGGCAAACCCAACATTTGACCAAAGACAGTGATTCGGAGCTGATGCATATAAGGCCGAACTCGCGACGCCGAACACTCCCTAAGGTATTCAGTCTTTATGGTATAAACCGGGCCGAAATAGTGCCGCTTGTAAGAAGCCCCTTGTGTCCAGGTATGTGCATTATTCTGACGTGGCCACATGCCAAGACATCAGCATCCTTCTCAATGGTGCTGAGAATTCGGTGGATATGTATCAACAAGAGACAGTAAAAAAGGTTCATGCAGGGTCTTAATCTAAAAAGAATCCTTGGAGCGGGTCCCTGGTGCACGTCTGCGCCTGTGTCTCCGTTGTGCCGTGTCCTGGATGGGTGTAGCACGATGATTATCTGCAGAAGAGAGGAGCTTAGGTAAAAAAAGTTGTCGTGCAAAAAGTAGTTTTTAAATAAACCATGTATAATTCAAAGTGAGTAAGAATTGCCACTTGTCTGGGCACGTTGAGCCCCTTGTATTGTAATAGGGGTGTGATCATTGATCTGGTATAAATTGCATATAGCTGCACCGAACTCGTCTAACCGTGTCCAGGGTCGTGACGACCTGCTAAATATGTTAGTTGGTGAGGCCGTTTTTAGTGTGCGACTGTCAAGGCAGCCGCACGCTCTTCGGTGCGCAGGAATTGCTTAACATTTCCGTTCACTGTAATGATGCCATGTGGACCGGGCATCTTGAGTGTGAGGGAAGCGTAGTGTGGTATTGCATTAAAGCGAGCGAAAGCTTCGCGTCCGAGTAGTGCTTGATAGCCACTTTGGAATGGAGCGATGTGGAAGGTTAGATGTTCGCTACGAAAGTTATCGAGGAGGCCGAATAGAACTTTTAGTAGCAGGGAGCCCGTGCAACGAGCCCCTGGGCCTGGCGTTACTCCTTTAAAGGTAATATTGCCATGGCGAATTTTTGTTGGGTCTATCCCCATTTCGTGGATTGTATCCTGGTATATCAGGTTTAGGGTACTGCCACCGTCCATCAGGACTCGTGCGAGGCGGTATCCATCAATTATTGGGTCTAATACCAGGGCAGCCCATACTGCACGCCGGATACTCGCTGAGTAATCACGATGGTCGAAAGTGATCGGTTGAGACGACCAGTGGCAGGACTCCGCGGTGATAGGCCTTCGGGCGTATTTTTCTAGGAGTGTCGTTTTGTTTCTTCCATTGATCACGTGCAACACATTTACTGTTTTGACCTCTGGTGGAAATTTCTTTTGTTCCCCAGTGTCTTCCTTGAGAGGCTCATCCTCATCTTCGCTTGGTGTATCCTCCCCCTTGTGTACGGCGTTGAGCTTGCCGGACTACTTGAAGACCCAACATTCTCTGTGGGTATGATTGGCTGGTTTGCCAGGGGTGCTATGGACCTGACATATTTGGTCCAAAATTTTATTCAGGCTGGACAGTTCTTCTCTGGCGCCTTTAGAGGGCGGCTTCTGACCTGGCCGAGGGCTTTTGAATCCGGCGTTTACTGCCGTGTTCTTCGTGTTGTCTCCTTTGTTCCGGCATTTGTTATTGCTGTTGCGCCATGATTTCCCATTTCCATCTCTAACTTCGGATGTACTGGGGTCGCTGGTGCTGCATCTGGCTAGCCAGCTGTCCTCACCCGTGCAAAAGCGGGTCATGAGGCTTGTTAATGCTGCCATCGTTCTCAGCTTTTCTTGGCCGAGGTGTCGGGCAAGCCATTCGTCACGGACGCTGTGCTTAAAAGCTGCCAAGGCTTCGGCGTCCGGACAGTCGACACTTTGGTTCTTTTTAGTAAGAAACCTGTTCCAAAGCTTTCGGGCTGACTCTCCGGGCTGTTGAGTTATATGACTCAAATCATCCGCGTCCGGAGATCGGACATAAGTCCCTTGAAAGTTAGCCCGAAAAGCATCTTCGAGCTCTGCCCAGCTTCCAATGGAGTTTTCGGGGAGGCCTTTGAGCTAGTGACGGCTGGCCCCTTGAGTTTGAGTGGTAAGTATTTGATGGCGTGGAGATCATCTCCTCGAGCCATATGGATGTGGAGGATATAGTCCTCGATCCAGACCCCAGGGTCTGTTGTTCCGTCGTATGCCTCTATGTTTACAGGTTTGAGTCCCTCTGGAAATTCATGATCCAGCACCTCATCGGTGAAACATAGGGGGTGTGCGGCACCCCTGTATCTGGGTGTATCACGTTGTTCGGATATTATATCGTATGCTGGGGCGTGCTTACGTGGTCCATAGATGGATCTGGTTGCGCTGTGCTTTTGGTGCAAGCCCCCGCGTGAATTGCGTATTGTCTTGTGAGTGGCATTATTTTCTGCTCTATGTTAGCCGTGAGGTCGTCTATCCGGCCAGGTGGCTGTTTTGATTTTTGGTTGTGAGGGGTCTGAGGCCTCCTCATCGAATTAAGGTAGCAACTTCCGCTTTGGGTAGCTCTTGGTGGGGCGATTGTCGCCGTACTTCGCTGCTGTGTTGAGTATTTTACTCCATCTAATTTGGGGTGTGTCCTGCGTAGCCTTGAGCCTTTGCTTCTACTTTTTTAGGCTCCTCGCGGTGGCAACAAGCCTTTGACGGGCATTCTGCTGCTCCGGGTGCCTATCCGGCGTTGTGTCGTCCGGACTATTATCTTTAACAAAATTAGTTTGTTCAGTTTGATTCTCCGTATTGCCGTGGTCCGGTAGTGGTTCGCCCTGCTCCAACGCTGGGCCTGTGTGATCGTTATTTCTGGCGAGGCTGGATTTGGGGCGGCACTTGCGCCGCCGCTTTGACTGCTTCTCGAGGGAACAAGCCTTCGGTGCGTCCTTCCATTCCTCGTCGCCGTCTTCTTTTGGTGTGTCCACCATGTATACGTCATATGATGAAGTGGACGTCCAGCGCCCTGTGGGCGGTGGTTCATCTTCGCCTCCAGCATCGTTGTCCATACCGTCGATGTCTGCGGAGTCGAAGTCGAGCATGTCGGTTAAATCATCGACAATGGCTACAAAGTGGGTGGTGGGTGGGCGTCGAATTTCTTTGTTGTCCATATCCCAATCCTGTTGGCCATAATCTGGCCAGGGCTCTCCTGACAAAGAGAGAGACCTTAGTGAATTCGGAATGTCGCCAAAGGGCGAGTGCTGAAAGATATCTGCGGCGGTGAATTCCATGATCGGTGCCCAACCGGATTCGATTGGCAGGGGCGCGGATGGTTCGGCTTCCGGAAGAGAGTCCGGCACCTTGGAGTCATGGGCTGCACAGAGATTTGCGCTAGTGTTCGGCTTGATCGCCATTGAGACTGCCACCCCCGAGGTGGTGTCTAACCACCCGTCCTCGATTGGCGCAGTTGGCTCCGAACTAAGGGTCGGAGCTGATGCAGGCTCGGCTTCCGGGTTACTGTTTGGCGGTAGAGCTAGGTCATAGCCACCACGACAGTGGGGCGCGTCCGGCTGTGGCCCGAATCCGTTGAAGATCAAGTCCCCACGGATGTTGGCCGTGTAATTCAAACTTCCAAATTTGACCTGACGGCCAGGGGCGTAGCTTTCAATCTGCTCCAGATGGCCAAGCGAATTAGCTCGCAGTGCAAAGCCGCCGAATAGGGAGATCTGTCCGGGGAGAAAAGTCTCACCCCGGACCGCATCGCTATCGATGATAGTAGGAGCCATCAAGCCTAACAGTGACGACACAGAGGAACTCTCAATGAAAGCACCAATGTCGGTGTCAAAACCGGTGGATCTCGGGTAGGGGGTCCCAAACTGTGCATCTAGGCCAGATGGTAACAGGAGGCAAGGGACACGAAGTTTTACCCAGGTTCGGGCCCTCTTGATGGAGGTAAAACCCTATGTCCTGCTTGATTAATATTGAAGATATGGGTGTTACAAGAGTAGATCTACCACGAGATCAGAGAGGCTAAACCCTAGAAGCTAGCCTATGGTATGATTGTATGTTGTGATTGTTGTCCTACGGACTAAAACCCTTCAGTTTATATAGACACCGAAGAGGGTTAGGGTTACACAAGGTCGGTTACAAAGGAGGAGATATCCATATATGTATTGCCTAGATTGCCTTCCATGCCAAGTAGAGTTCCATCCGGACACGAGACGAAGTCTTCAATCTTGTATCTTCATAGTCTAATAGTCTGGCCAATGGAGATAGTCCGGCTGTCTGGAGACCCCCTAATCCAGGACTCCCTCATCTGCGTCGACGAAAATGGACGCCAAGGGATGAAATGGGTCACCCTGTTGGAGTTGCTCTTATTGTCCGAAGGGAGAGATGGGCGCCAGTTACGTCGACGCTGTCACATGTGCGGCGCATGATTTGTCCAGTACGCTGCGTCCTTCCTTCCTGCATGTGAGACAAAACAAGAAAACCAGGGGGCATTTACTTTGGACTTTGGGGCTGTGTCTACCCTTTGTTGGTTTACGTGCAAAGTGGTTCACATGGGTCTTGGTTTTCCGCGTCCACTTTTGCCGTTTATAGGATCGAGCTCACGCAACATGATCATAAGCTATCGTTGTTGACCAAATAATTATTTATTTAGTATCACTTGTGAGTGTTGTTTTATTGCTCAACATGTAGAGTTTTCTTGTTTCGGGGAGATCTACCCTCATCATGTCGTGCTCCCCTTCCCTCGGAGCAAGAGGAGAAATCGCAGGCAATGTGAAGGTCTCTATGCATTCCATGAGTGATCTGTTATTTTAGGGAATCTCCAACGCTGATTTTTAAAAAGACACGGCATCCGTCCACATATACGGGATGCGGTGTGGGCATCAGTGCGTTGGCCACTCTGGACTACATTTGGCTATATATGACTTCTTGCCGCTCTTGGCCGGCCCGCCGCTTCAATGCCAACAATAATGAGAGGTCGTGTCCACTCTACGTCAGCATGAATGCGGTGTCGTTGACATTGAGTTGGTTCGGGACATTGTGCGATGGACCCGTGCGGGAATGATGTATGACCTTGAAGTCGAGATTGAGGGGACCCCGTTGTTTGATGGGGTGGATGTGAATAATGATGTGCACATGGAAAAGGGTGTTGATGGTAGTGGGAATAGGGATAAGCATGCGCATAACAGTGGCGACAATGTTGGCAAGAGGTCAAAGGGTCAGTCGGGTGTGGATACTGCAAGCAATGGGGCAGCACACCCATCAACACCGATGAACACTCCGAGGTTCGGTTCCTGATGTCTAATACACAACTTATTCTTGTAGACTCGTGTTGGGCCTCCAAGCGCAGAGTTTTGCAGGACAGTAGCAATTTTCCCTCAAGTGGATGACCTAAGCTTTATCAATCAGTGAGAGGCATAGGATGAAGATGGTCTCTCTCAAACAACCCTGCAACCAAATAATAAAAAGTCTCTTGTGTCCCCAACACACCAAATACAATGGTAATTTGTATAGGTGCACTAGTTCGGCGAAGAGATGGTGATACAAGTGTAGTAATGATAGTAGACACTGATTTTAGTCATAAGAACAATAAAAAACAGCAAGGTAGCAATTGATAAAAATGGAGCACAAACGGTATTGCAATGCTTAAAAATGAGGCCTAGGGTCTATACTTTCGGTAGTGCAATCTCTCAACAATGCTAATATAATTGGATCATATAACCATCCCTCAACTTGCTATGAAGAATCACTCCAAAGTTCCTATCTAGCGGAGAACATAAGAAGAAATTATTTGTAGGGTATGAAACCACCTTAAAGTTATTCTTTCCGATCAATCCATCCTAGAGTTAGTACTAAAAAACACAAGACTATTCTTTCCGATCGATCTAACCAAGAGTTCGTACTAAAATAGAACCGTATGATACACATCAACCAACTCTAATGTCACCTAGATACTCAAATGTCATTGTGAGTATTTGTGAGATGATCATACAATATGCATCAAACAATTTCAGATTCATAATACTCAATCCAACACAAAGAACCTCAAAGAGTGCCCCAAGATTTCTACCGGAGAAACAAAGACGAGAACGTGCATACGCCTATGCATAGATTACCCCAATGTCATCTCGGGAATCCGCGAGTTGAGTGCCAAAACACATATCAAGTGAATCAATATGATGCCCCATTCTCACCACGGGTATTCATAGCAAGACATACATCAAGTGCTCTCAAATCCATAAAAGTATTCAATCCGATAAAATGAAATCTCAAAGGGAAACTGAATTCATCACAACAAGATAGAGAGGGGGAAACACCATATGATCCAACTATATGAGCAAAGCCCCCGATACATCAAGATTGTGCCATCAAGAACATGAGAGAGAGAGAGAGAGAGATTAAACACATAGCTACTGTTACAAACCCTTAGCCCCGAGGGTGGACTACTCCCTCCTCATCATGGTGGCTGCCGGGATGATGAAGATGGCCGCCGGTGATGATTTCCCCCTCCGACAGAGTGTCGGAACGGGGTATAGATTGGTTTTTGATGGCTAGAGAGGCTTGCGGCGGCGGAATGTTTGATCTAGGGTTACCGTGAGGGTTTTTGGAATATTTGGGAATTTATAGGGCGAAGAGGCAGTGCGGGAGTCCACCGAGGTGGGCACAACCCACCTGGGCGCGCCTGGGCCCCCAGGCGCGCCCTCATGGGCTGTGCTCTCCTCGGAGCTCCCCTCTGGTACTTCTTTGGCCCACAGGGCGTCTTCTGATCTAGAAAAAATCTCCAAAAAGTTTCACTACATTTGGACTCTGTTTGGTATTGATTTTATGCGATGTAAAAAACAAGGAAAAAACATCAACTGGCACTAGGCACTATGTCATTAGGTTAGTCCCAAAAAATGATATACAGTTGCTATAAAATGTTTGTAAAACACCCAAGAATGACAATATAACGACATGAATACTTCATAAATTATGGATACGTATTAGTTCCTTCGGCGCGTCTTCTGCTCCTAGTTGCCTTTGGGGGCATAGGGCCAAGTTGAATGACCCAGCGAAGTAGGAGCTATCGCCGTTGTCACCACTGGCTTCTTCAGGTTTGGTGGCACAGCTGGTTATGGATATCGGTGTGGTGCGGATCACATCCCCCATGCTGCCCTCGGCGCCGCAACGAGTACTTTAGGCGGAAGTGGTGGGGGACACTTGGCAGGAGGCTTCATCACGCCCCATTAGTCCGTTGCTATCGACGCTGACACAGACTCCCACCAGGACCGGCGGGGGAGGTGCCTCAGTGAAGGCGGCTGCTCACGCTAATAGGGTTCTTCCTCCAAGGTTTAGTGCCTATAGATGGTCTCGTCACACAGTCCGTGCGAGCAGAGCACGCAGTTGACTGTGAGGGTGCAGCCTGCTGTCTCGGTGGTGGTGCATACAGTTGGGCACCTGGCAGGAGACCACGCCCCAACTGGCTCGGTGGCGATAGGTACAATCGGGCACTAGGCAGGCAGTCATGGCCCAGCTGGGCCTAACACTAATGACATCATCGCCTTTGGAGGGATACCAGAGCCCTTGTTCGGGGACAGATGGGTGAGCCTACTGATTTAGGCTGAACCAGATGCTGACGACCTGCAGTTGGGGCGTGCCATGTGTGCGGCCAAGCTTCGGGACATCGAGGCCACTTCAGGTATGGCATTTAATACAAGTTGCTCAATTTTGCATTTTTCGATGATGAGATTATTCATAATGCCAATAAATTGGGTGTTTGTTTGGGTAATAATGGGAAAGAAATAGCTAAATCGGTTAATGACTTGCTAGACTTAGAGGCTGAGAGAGCTATGGAGATGATTCACAATATAGTAGCGGTAAAACCTATGAATGATTCGGAAATTAATGTGTTAGGGGTTAGGGCACTTGATTGCCTTTGCGAGGAACTAGTGCCCTCCTCTGTGTTATAGGAAGAGGATGCAGATATGGTTTCTAAGGGGTATATGGCCCCTTTTTAGCCAAATTTGAGTGTGCGGACTGATCTTGGTTATATGGACCGAGTAGCTAGACAGGATAAGCCAAAACGTACTTGGAAGACAAAGGTATATCCTACATCCGCTGTACGTAGAAGTGCGTGAATTTGGACTGCAAAAAAAATTTCATGATGAAAGATGAAAGGAATCTTTTGGAATAGCGCATGTCTGGCAGATTTGGCTAAAAGTAGGTTCCTGGCGGAAGTGTCTTTAGAACATAAGTTGGACTTCGTTGCCTTACTTGAGACTGTTAGGGATAATTTTACATCATAATTTCTAGGCACCATATCTGGTGGTGTTGATTTTGATTGGCACTGTCTACCTCCAAGAGGAAGATCCCGTGGGCTCTTACTTGGGGTCAAGTGCGAGACACTAAAATCTGAAATGTAGTGCTATGGTACTTTGCCGTCAAATTCAGGGTGCACTCGAAGGTTGATATGTTCCAATGGCCGCTAGTTGCAGTATATGGAGCCGCTCAACCGGAGCTCAAACTAGACTTCCTAGCAAACCTTGTGCAGATATTGTGGGGATGAGAGACTACCTATATTGGTTAGAGGTGATTTTAAGATTATTAGGAGGAGAGACGAAAATAATAACGATAATTTCGATGGCAGATGGTCATTTATGTTCAACACAATTATCAAAAGTCTAGATCTGAGAGAGATTGAACTCTCAGTTAGAAAGTTTAATTGGGCAAACACTCTGCCAAATCCAACATATGAGAAGTTGGATCGAGTGCTCACCAGTATTGAATGGGAACAGAAGTTTCCTTTGGTGACAATCCAAGAGTTGTAGACAGCGATCTCCGATCACACCCCGCTTCTTGTTGACTTTGGGGAGGCGACACATGTGGGAAACAAGAATGTCTTCTCTTTCAAACTAGCATGGTTTGAGAGAGAAGGCTTAATTGATATCATAGCTCGGGAATGGGCTAAGGCCACAGGAGGGAGGTCAAATATCGAGAGATGGAAAAATAAGATTAAGCACTTGAGGCAGTTCTTGAGGGGTTGGGCTAAAAATTTAAGCGGAATCTATAAGGTGGAAAAGGACATGCTTATACACCTTATAAATGAGCTTGATCTCAAGGCCGAATCCACATTTTTAAATGTGAATTATCTGACAGCTAAGACAGTGGCCGAGCAGAAAGAGGTGTTTGAGGCAATATCATAGTTAAAAATAATAAGGCGCCTAGCCCGGATGGCTTACCAGCAGAATTTTATAAGAAGTGATGGCATATTATTAAAGGAGATCTAGTACCAATGCTCCATGACTTGTTTAGTGGCCATTTGCAGCTATCCACCTAAACTTTGGGACAGTAATGTTGTTGCCAAAGAAGGAGGGGGCGGTACACATTGAGTAGTTCCGTCCAATTTGTCTGCTTAATGTGACCTTTACTTTTTTACCAAGGTTGGGACAAACGGACTGACGCGGACTAGGCATAGTGTGGTGCAGCCACCTCAGACGGCATTATATTGTGGTGCAACCAACTCAGACGACATTCATGATGGGCATAAACATACTTGAGGGTGTGGTTGTCCTACATGAAACACTTCATGAGATCCACTCGAAGAAACTAGATGGGGTGGTCTTCAAAGTGGATTTCGAGAAAGCATATGATAAATTTAAATCCCGTTCCTACATCAAGATTTACGTATGAAGGGACTCGATGATTCCTGGAGGAAGCAGGTCAATTCATTTGTACAAAAAGGCAGTGTCAGGATTAATGTGAATGATGACATAGGTCACTTCTTCCAGGCACAAAAGGGTCTAAGACAAGGGGACCGATGTCTCCTATCTTGTTCAACATAGTATCATATATGTTAGCAATTCTGATAGGAAGAGCTAAAGAGGAAGTCCAAGTAGGAGGACTAGTACAACATCTAGTAGATGGTGGGGTGTCCATACAACAATACGCTGATGGTACCATTTTATTCATGATTTGTCAAAGGACAGAAATATGAAGCTTGTGTTATGCCTATTCGAACAGTTGTTAGGATTGACGATTAACTTTAACAAAAGAGAATTGTTTTGTTTTGGGAGAGGCAAAGATGAACAAGATGCTTATAAACCACTATTTGGATGCGTATCCAGGCATACCAATTCACCATCGCAAGATATCTAACAAGGAGTAGAAGTGTATAAAAGATCGATTTGAAAAGAAATTAAGTTGCCGGAAGGGAAAGCTTATGTCGTACAGAGGTCGCCTAATACTAATAAACTCAGTGCTCACGAGTATGCTGATGTTCCTGTTGTCCTTCTTTGAGGTACTGATGTCTACTACACAACCTTCTTCTTGTAGACGTTGTTGGGCCTGCAAGTGCAGAGGTTTGTAGGACAGTAGCAAATTTCCCTCAAGTGGGTGACCTAAGGTTTATCAATCCGTGGGAGGCGTAGGATGAAGATGGTATCTCTCAAACCACCCTGCAACCAAATAGCAAAGATTCTCTTGTGTCCCGAACACACCAAATACAATGGTAAATTGTATAGGTGCACTAGTTCGGCGAAGAGATGGTGATACAAGTGCAATATGGATGGTTGATATAGGTTTTTGTAATCTGAAAATATAAAACAGCAAGGTAACTAATGATAAAAGTGAGCACAAACGGTATTGCAATGCTTTGAAACAAGACCTAGGGTTCATACTTTCACTAGTGCAAGTTCTCTCAACAATAATGACATAATTGGATAATATAACTATCCCTCAACATGCAACAAAGAGTCACTCCAAAGTCACTAATAGCGGAGAACAAACGAAGAGATAATTGTAGGGTATGAAAGCACCTCAAAGTTATCCTTTCTGATCGATCTATTCAAGAGTCTGTAGTAAAATAATACAAAGCTATTCTTTCTGTTCGATCTATCCCAGAGTTCGTAGTAGAATAAAACCTTAAGACATGAATCAACCAAAACCCTAATGTCACCTGGATACCCCAATGTGACCTCAAGTATCCGTGGGTATGATTATACGATATGCATCACACAATCTCAGATTCATCTATTCAACCAACACAAAGAACTTGAAAGAGTGCCCCAAAGTTTCTACCAGAGAGTCAAGACGAAAACGTGTGCCAACCCCTATGCATAAGTTCACAATCTCACGGAACTCGCAAGTTGATCACCAAAACATACATCAAGTGGATCACGTGAATATCCCATTGTCACCACAGATAAGCACATGCAAGACATACATCAAGTGGTCTCAAATCCTTAAAGACTCAATCTGATAAGATAACTTCAAAGGGAAAACTCAATCCATTACAAGAGAGTAGAGGGGGAGAAACATCATAAGATCAAACTATAATAACAAAGCTCGCGATACATCAAGATCATGCCGAATCAAGAACACGAGAGAGAGATCAAACACATAGCTATTGGTTCATACCCTCAGCCCCAAGGTTGAACTACTCCCTCCTCGTCATGGAGAGCGCCAGGATGATGAAGATGGCCACCGGTGATGATCCCCCCTCCGGCAGGGTGTCGGAACAGGGTCCAGATTGGTTTTTGGTGGCTATAGAGGCTTGCGGTGGCGGAACTCCCGATCTAGGTTATTTTCTGGAGGTTTCGATATTTATAGGAATTTTTGGCGCCGGTCTCACGCCAGGGGGGGGGTCTCCGAGTCGTCCACGAGATAGGGGGATGCGCCCAGGGGGGTAGGGCGCGCCCTCCACCCTCGTGGATGGCTCGGGACTCTTCTGGCCCAACTCTTTTACTCCGGGGGCTTCTTTGGTCCATAAAAAATCATCAAAAATTGGGATGTCAATTGGACTCCGTTTGGTATTCCTTTTCTGTAAAACTCAGAAACAAGGAAAAAAACTGCACTTGGCTCTATGCTAATAGGTTAGTCCCAAAAATCGTATAAAGTAGCGTATAAATGCATATAAAACATCCAAGATGGATAACATAATAGCATGGAACAATAAAAAGTTTTAGATATGTTGGAGACGTATCGGGTACCTTTCGGGGTACGAAAAAGACTGGACTTCTATCGATCATGATTCTTTTGGCAGAGTGATGAAATAATGAGGAAGTACAAGCTTACTAAATGGGACATCATTTGTAGGCCGAAGGACCAGGGTAGTCTTGTGATTGAGAATTTAGAGGTGAAGAACATATGTCTGCTCAGTAAATGGCTATACAGGCTTTCTGTGGAGACCGAAGGATTGTGGGTACAAATTTTACATAATAAGTACTTACAATCTATGACCTTGGCCCAGGTTACTGTTAGACCCAATGATTCGCCATTTTGGAGAGGCTTGATGAGAACGAAAGCAGCTTTCTTCCATATAACTAAATTCATCATTGGAAACGGTAATTTGACGAGATTCTAGGAGGATACCTGGTTAGGGGAGACGCCTTTGGCCACACAATATTGGTACGCCCATTTTGCATCATGTTTTCTTATTGTTATTCATAATATGCAAGGTTTACACAAAGAGGGAGAGTACATGTAGCTAGAATTCTGGACATGAAAAAGCTATGTTAGAGATACCTATTCTGCACATGTCCAGATGAGCTAAAATCATGGAGAATTATTTTGGAATATTTAATAAATATTGGAGAAAAGAACTACCTGAGGAGGGCTACCTGGAGCCCACAAGACACTAGGGCGCGCCAACCCCCTCCCCCCCCCAGGCGCGCCCTAGTGGGCGGTGGCAGCCCAGCCCACCTCTAGTGCCCATCTTCTAGTATATGAGGTCTTTTGACCTAGAAAAAAAATAAGGAGAGGACTTTCGGTATGGAGCGCCGACGTCTCGAGGCAGAACTTTGGGCAGGAGCACTTTTGCCCTACGGTGGAGCGATTTCGCCGGGGCAACTTCCCTCCCGTAGGGATAAATCAAAGCCATCGTCATCACCAACAACCCTCTCATCTTTGGGAGGCCAATATCCATCAACATCTTCAATAGAACCATCTCATCTCAAACCCTAGTTCATCTCGTGTGTTCAATCTTTGTACCGGAACCTCAGATTGGTACATGTGGGTGACTAGTAGTGTTGATTACATCTTGTAGTTGATTACTATATGGTTTATTTGATGGAAGATTCTATGTTTAGATCCATTATGCTATTTAATACCCCTACGATCTTGAGCATGAATATCATTTGTGAGTAGTTACCTTTGTTCTTGAGGTCACAAGAGGAGTCATGTTGCAAGTAATCATGTGAATTTGGTATGTGTTCGATATTTTGATGATATGTATGTTGTGATTCCCTGGGTGGTGTTATGTGAACGTCGACTACATGACACTTCACCATCTTTGGGCCTAAGGGAATGCATTGTGGAGTATTTATTAGATGATTGGTTGCTAGAGTGACAGAAGCTTAAACTCTAGTTTATGCGCTATTTCATAAGGTACTGATTTGGATCCATATGTTTAATGGTATGGTTAGATTTTTATCTTAATACTTTTCTCGTAGTTGCGGATGCTTGCCAGGGGGTGAATCATAAGTGGGAGGCTTGTTCAAGTAAGACCAGCACCCAAGCACCGGTCCACCCACATATCAAATTATCAAAGTAGCGAATGCGAATCAAACCAACATGATGAAAGTAACTAGATGAAATTCCCGTGTGCCCTCAAGAACGCATTGCTTATTATAAGAGACCGTTTTTGCCTGTCCTTTGCTACAAAAAGGATTGGGGTACCTTGCTGCATGATGCAGCTTGAAGCTACGTCGGTATTTCCCCAAAGAGGAAGGGATGATGCAGCACATCGACGGTAGGTATTTCCCTCAGTGACGAATCCAAGGTTATCGAACCAGTAGGAGAACCAAGCAACAACGTGTAAATGACACCTGCACACAAATAACAAATACTCGCAACCCGACGTATTAAAGGGGTCGTCAATCCCTTTCGGATAATGGCGCCAGAAATTGGCAAACAGACATGAATAAATTGTAGTAGATTGATAGATCGAATGCCAAATAAAATAAATAAGAATAAATTGTAGCAAGGTATTTTTATATTTTTGGGTTTAATAGGTATGAAAATAAAAGGCAAATAATATGAGAAAGAGACCCGGGGGCCATAGGTTTCTCTAGTGGCTTCTCTTGAGAAAAATAGCAAACGGTGGGTAAACGAATTACTGTTGGGAAATTGATAGAACTTCAAATAATTATGAGGATATCCAGGCAATGATCATTATATAGGCATCACATCCAAGATTAGTAGACTGACTCTTGCCTGCATCTACTACTATTACTCCACACATCCACCGCTATCCATCATGTATCTAGTGTATTAACTTCATGGAGAAACGGAGTAATGCAATAAGAACGATGACATGATGTAAACAAGATCTATTTATGTAGAAATAGACCCCATCATTTTATCCTTAGTAGAAACGATACATATGTGTCGGTTCCCCTTCTGTCATTAGGATCAAGCACCGTAAGATCGAACCCACTACAAAGCACCTCTTCCCATTGCAAGAGAAATAGATCAAGTTGGCCAAACAAAACCCAAATATTGGAGATGAAATACGAGGCTATAAGAAATCGTGCATACAAGAGATCAAAGAAACTCAAATATCTTTCATGGATAAAAAGAGATAGATCTGATCATAAACTCAAAGTTCATCAGATCCCAACTAACACACCACAAAAGAGTTACATCATATGGATCTCCAAGAGACCATTGTATAGAGAATCAAACGAGAGAGAGGAAGCCATCTAGCTACTAACTACAGACCCGAAGGTCTATAAAAACTACTCACACATCATCGGAGAGGCACCAATGGAAGTGGTGAACCCCTCCGTGATGGTGTCTAGACTGGATCTGGTGGTTCTGGACTCTGCGGCGGTTGGAATTGATTTTCGTCGACTCCACTAGGGTTTCTAGAATATTGGGGTATTTATATAGTAAAGAGGTAGTCCGAGGGGCACCCAAGGTGGGCACAACCCACCAGGGCGCGCATGGGCCTCCAGGCGCGCGCTGGTGGGTTGTGCTCCCCTCAGAGCAGCCCCCAGGTGCTTCTTCGGCCCATTGGTTGTCTTCTGGTCCAAAAAATCCACAAAAAGTTTCACTGTGTTTGGACCTATTTGATATTGATTACCCGCGATGTAAAAACATGCAAAAAAACAACAACTGGCACTTGGTATTATGTCAATAGGTTAGTACCAAAAATGATATAAAATGATTATAAAACATCCAAGATTGATAATATAACAGCAGGGGACAATCAAAAATTATAGATACGTGATGACCGACAAGTATAGGGGATCAATTGTAGCTCTTTTAGATAAGTAAGAGTGTTGAACCCAACGAGGAGCAGAAGGAAATGACAAGTAGTTTTCAGTAAGGTAGTGTTTGCAAGTGCTGAAATTGTAAGTAGCGAGTAGTTTGATGGCAAGGAAATTTGTAACGAGCAAGTAACGATAATTGTAGCAAGTGTGCAGCAAGGTAGCCCAATCCTTTTGAGGCAAAGGACATGCCAAAACGGTTTCTTATAATGAGCAAAGCGTTCTTGGGGGTACACAGGAATTTCATCTAGTCACTTTCATCATATTGGTTTGATTTGTGTTCGCTACTTTGATAATTTGTTATGTGGGTGGACCGGTGCATAGGTGCTGTTCTTACTTGAACAAATCTCCTACTTATGATTAACCCTCCCGCAAGCATCCGCAACTATGAGAAAAGTATTCAGAATAAATTCTAACCATAGCATTAAACTCTAGGATCCAATCGGTCACTTACGGAATAGTGCATAAACTTGGGTTTAAGTTTCTGTCACTCTCGCAACCCACCATCTATTTACTACTCCACAATGCATTCCCTTAGGCCCAAATATGGTGAAGTGTCATGTAGTCCACGTTCACATGACACCACTAAGGGAATCACAACATACATACTATCAAAATATTGAACACATATCAAATTCACATGATTACATGCAACATGATTTCTCCCGTGACCTCAAGAACAAAAGTAACTACTAACAAATAATAATCATGCTCAAGATCAGAGGGGCATTAATATTCATAATGGATCTGAACATATAATCTTCCATTAAATAAACCATATAGTAATCAACTACAAGATGTAATCAGCACTACTAGTTACCCCCTAGCAACAATCTATAGTTCCGATAACAAGATTGCATACAAGAGATGAACTAGGGTTTGAGATGAGATGGTGATGGTGAAGATGTTGAGTTGATGATGATGACGATGATTTCCCCCTCCGAGAGGGAAGTTCCCCCGACAGAATCGCTCCGCCGGAGGGTAAAAGTGCTCCTGCCCAAGTTCCACCTCGAGGCGGCGGCTCTTCGTCCGGAAGTCCTCCTCTTATTTTTTCTACGTCAAAACCACTTATATACCAGAAGATGGGCACCGGAGGTGGGCCGAGGAGGCCACAACCCACCAGGGCGCGCTAGGGGGGCCTGGCGTGCCCAGGTGGGTTGTGCCCACCTGGTGGCCCCCTCTGGTGTTTATTGACTCTAATATTTCTTAAATAATCCATTAAAAATCTCCATAAAGTTTCAGCCCATTTGGAGTTCTGAAGAATAGGTGGCCTGACGTAGCTTTTCCAGGTCCAGATTTCCACCTGCTGGAATTCTCCCTCTTGGTGTGTTCCTTGCAAATTATGAGAGAAAAGGCATTAGAATTACTCCAAAAAGCAATATTATGGATAAAAATATTATAAATAACAGTAAGAAAACATGATGCAAAATGGACGTATCAACTCCCCCAAGCTTAGACATTGCTTGTCCTCCAGGAAAAACCGAAATCGGAAAACATGTCCACATGATTTGAGAGAGGTGTCGATAAAAACAAAATACAGACATAGAAGTATCATGTTGATTATTATAACATCAATGACATTAAACATAGGACTTTTATCATAGAACTTCTATCATATACTTCTCACTAATAAGTAATAGTTCATCACACAATCGAAGTATAAAGCAAAAACTCTATTAGAAACCTACAAACTATGTTCTGAGTCAATTTTGCAACTACAATTCATCATCTTTCCAGGAAGAGTCACATGTCGGAGCCTTTAGGCAAGTCCACATACTCAACCATCATATAGTATTCTATGATTGCTAATACTCATCTTGTACCCATGAGCAAAACGTTTCAATCGGACACATAGAAAGATAGGGGCTTAAAGTTTCGGCTCCCAACATACTCACCTCAAGGGTGATGTCAACAATAATGACTCATGCTATCTATATTAAACTGGACATATGTGCCTACATCTTTCCTCACCACATGATGGTTGCCAAAAGAGAAAATAAAAGGAATAGAGAGAAAGCTTTGACTCTTTGCATAAAAGCAAAAGATAGGCCCTTCGCAGAGGGAAGCAGAGGTTTCCAGGCACTTATTTGTTTGTATGCTCAATCCCTTAGTGCAAGAGAACATCACGTTGTATTTCCCCTTAAGATGACAACCTTTATTATGCAGTCTGTCGCTTTTATTCTTTGTCATCCAAGTTCATTCAATGCTCAATTTTCTCTTACACTAAATGATAGCACACTTTTAGAAGAAATTTTTAGTGCCTTTTTGCACCGATGACAACTTACTTGAGGGATCTTGCTCAATCCCTACGTAGGTATGGTGGACTTGAAAAATATTTGGGTTTAAGGGTTTTTGGATGTGCAAGTAGTATTTCTACTTAGTATAGAATTTTTGGCTAGCAAAGATAGGGGGCAAGCATCACATGTTAAAGGATATATGACAATATAACTTCTATGTGAATATAAACAAACATAAAGCATTAAGTTGTCTTCCTTGACCAACATCAACAATTTTGGCATATAATATTTTGATGAGGGCTCACAATCACAAAAGATTTCTAGGATACTATATCTATATGTAAATCTTCTCTCCCCTTATTAATTCTTTCATGAGTTGCATCATTGACTAATGCTATGTTTGTGAGTATCTAATAAAATTTTCTACCCATACTTTTCCTTATGCGGTGCCATCATATACCATAGGATTAGTATATAATCTTTTTGTTAGGACCCCGATTCCAAGTCACATCGATCTAGACGGTAACACCTCATATCACATTGCGGCCTCACGCACGGTATCCCCACGGGTGTCACCTTACCATGGCCCGGGTCCGTTTGCGCCTTTTGGCTCACGTATATGATAGTGTCGCTAGCATCCATATGACAGAGAACCCAGGCCGACATGGCTAGTCGTGAACCCAAAGCGGCACAGACCTATGGAGACAGGCATACATGAATGACATCGAACATGTCGGTCATCACCGAGTGATTCCGGGCTGTAGCACTGGGCTAACAGGACTCTAGGGGTTCCGGGCTGTAGCAGGCTAGGCAGGACTCCAGAAATCACCGCGTGACATTTCCCCGAAGGGACAGACATAGGGACGAAGTGAAACACATGCCGGCCAGTCAAGTGTCCTGAAGAGTAGTGCTGGGCTAGCAGGACTCTGGTGAACCGGGCTGTAGCAGACTACTATGGCTCAAGGAACACTAGACTACATTTCCCCATAAGAAAGGCTGCGAAGGATAAACAACTAGATTGTCGGATCCCACTCATACCAAGCATTTCAATCATACACACAAGATGCCGATATGAGTACATACAACATGGCATCACAACAAAACTCTACAACTCAAGTACTTTATTTAAAGGCTCCAGGGAGCCATACATAACATATTCATACAGATAGGGGTCACATGACCCGACACTCAAGTCATACAATCATACAAGCACATGCGGAAGCAACTAGTCTGAGTACAGACTCTAGAAAGAAAGAAGGCTTCTCGAAGCCTGTCTATCTACATAGGGCCCTCCATGGCCGGGATCACCACCTGGGTGGCTAGTCACTCATCGACATCAAGGTCTACATAAAACCCATCGGAGGGGGCAGTGTTGTCGTCTGAAAACAATAAATAAGCAAACATGAGTACAAAGGTACTCAGCAAGTCTTACATCAGAACCTACTATACATGCTCATTCTCAAGAACGTGGTGGGGTTTATGCAGCAAGCCAGCTTTGACTCTTGGCTAGGCTATCCTACGGAACCTCTTTAGTAAAAATAGTTTTCGCACACGAGTCCACTACTCACCAACACAATACTCCATCGTGGATCCTCCCTTGTTATCCTGCGAGAGGGCCATCCTCGGTACTCACACTTAGCTTGAGTCTTTTAGTAGTATCCATTAACTTGTCTATGAACTGTATAGGCAACCAAGTAGTCCTTTACCGCGGACGCGGCTATTCGAATAGTTTTATACCCTGCAGGGGCGTACTTTGTCATACACGCTTTCACCGCTTACCGCCGTCTACACGACATGTACTCGGCAACCTTCAAGCGGAAGCCCAGCGAGGGTGTCGGCCACGGCCTACCTAAACACCTAAGCCCCTAGTCCAGGTTTATCGCCTATCCAGGTTCCATCCGCAGGGAGTCCGGCCAAGGTTTCCACATACGGCCCCGAACAATGTGAACAAGGTTCCCGAGACACCAAACGGGTGACTCGGTACACCATGCCATGGTGTATCTACCGCAACATAGCCCACCCCTAGGGTCAGCACTACGCACGGCCGCCAACACATATCCTACAAACACCAGAAACTAATTGCAACTCCTGGACAGAGTACTAGGGTGGCTAAGAAGCCGAGAGGGTCCATATGTTTCAGGCCCAATGTACGGTAGTAACTGCATCTTAAATCACACATACAGATCTCAGTTCTTATGGACGGCCTTAATGAAACAACCCACCATGTACTCCTACATGGCCTCTCATCGATACCTTTACCAAACATGTTCAACATATCCCACATATTACTAACACAAGCATTTCACTCTAGCTCATCACCCAGATGAACCAGACCTGACACAACTCTAAGAATAGCAGGCATAGCAAGGTAGGAATCACAAAACATGGCTCAATCAACTCCTACACATGCTAGTGGGTTTCATCTAGTTACTGTGGCAATGACAGGTCATGCAGAGGATAAGGGTTCAACTACCGTAGCACACAGCAGTTTGAATCGTGTTGTCTTAATGCAGTAACAAGAGCAGAAGCGAGAACATGGGTTGTATCGAAATGATCAATGGTTGCTTGCCTGATGGAGTGGTAACGGGATACTGCCCTTCAGTTGGATACTCGTGAATATCCTCGGAGGCAGAACCTACCACGAAGAACACAACCGAGCACAATCAACACATGACGATATGCAACAATATGATGCATGCTATGACATGGCAATATGAATGTGTTTTGGCCTAATGCAAGCTAAAACAGAAAGGGGTGAACTCATTTGAATCCAAGATTCAAATATTAGCTCATTAATTATTGCATTTATAGGGCATTTCCTTATCCTGCTTAAAAAGTATGGTAAACTTGTTTTGTCATGCATGAAACCATTACAGATGGATAGATTGAATTTTTCTGATAATTTTTCATATATAATTTATCTCATTTGGAGTTATGGTTGAATTTCTATGACTTTTTGAAGTTTGAACTATTTTCTGGAATTTCCTGAATAAAAATAATTCCAGAAAATGCATTACTGCGTCAGCATTGCGTCATGCTGACCTCAGCAGGTCAAAGGCGCCAGCCCAGGTCAAACCTGACTGGTGGGCCCCTTCTGTCAGTCTCTCAGTTAATAACATGATTAGATTAACACTAATTAACTGTCAGTGGGGCCTGGGCCCACATGTCAGTGACTGAGTAATTAAGATTTAATTAAATCTAATCCTAATTTAGTTAGCAGACCGGCCCCACCTGTCATAGACTCAGGGGGGTGTATCTGGGCCCACCCAGGGTCAAACTGGGTCAAACTCGCCGGTGTTGAGCCGCCGGCGAGGCCCGAGACGGTGGCGCAGCTCGGAAAACGCCTACAGGGCACGAGCGAGGCCGTTCTTGGGCTCGTTGGAGAGCTCTTGCAGTCGCGCATCCAGTGGTGGTGGTGGCCGGGCCTACGATGGCCGGAGACGACGACGGCGAGCTCCAAGGCGGCGACCGGAGTTCGGCCATGTGCGGGGTGTGGGCTGCGGCGTGCAAACGTGGAAACTAAGGCGCTAGCGAGGCACTACGCGATGTGGCAAGCACGTTGCGTAGCATGGGATGACCAAATGGTCGCCGGAGCGGCGCCGGCGACAAGCTCGAGCGGAGGCGAGCTTCAGCCATGGTGGAACTATGGCCTAGAGGGTGCAAACGCGTGGAAAAGGAGAGGGGAAAGGTGGCGGAGCTCACAGGGAGGTCGATGAGCAGCTCAGTGGGCTCGGGGGCGACCAGAGTGAGGCGAATCGATGAGCGGCGTCCGGCGGGTACCGAGGTTGAAGATGATCCGATGAAGGCGATGCAGGGCTTCCGGCGAAGCGTGGCTCGGTGGGGAGGACGAGGGAGCCGAGGCGAAGCTTATGGACTCGTCGGAGGGGCGAGGGGAGGTCTCTGGCGACGGCTACGGCGATCGGCGGCGAGGGGCACGCTCGGCCATCGTGGGAGAGGATGAGGGAGACGAGGGGGAGAGTGAGAGAGGACGGGAGAGGTTCGAGGGGGTTGCGTGGCATTCCCTGGACGTCTCCCGGCATCGACGGAAGCAGCAGGTGGCCGGCGTGTGGTCGCGGGCGCCGGCCACGCGCTCCGCGTCCTTCTGGCGCGAGGAGGACGACGACTGGCAGCGCTAGTCGGCTGGGCCGAGCCAAGTGGGCTGGCCAGCACAGGTAAGGCCCAGGTGGGCTACTTCCCCCGTTTTTTTGATTTTGTTTTCTTTTCTATTATTCTGTAGCTTTAGGGCTTTAATTAAAATACCTAGGCACTTTCTAAAATCCAGAAAATAATTGTGGGCTCTATTGGGATTATTCCTAACAGCAAACAATTATTTCCAGGATTATTTGAGCACTTGAATTATTTAATAGGATTTAAATGCCCAAATTCAAATATTTATGAATTAAATCAGTGCCCTTCTGTTGACCTAGAAAAATGAGCACCTATTTTCCCAAAGGTTCTAACCAAGGCAAGGAGGGTGAGCATTTTAGAAGGGCATTTCAGGTTCATTGAAATTATTTTTTAGTAAACCCTAGTTGATTTTAGGGGGGGGGTGCTGGGGGTTCTGCCTTCCCCATTTCAAGTTTCTGATGAAAGTAAACATGATGCACACTCTAATGCATGGACTAGCTAGGGTGTGACATTATTCCTAAGTCGTAATCCGAGATCGACTCGACCCAACGTCTTTTCCTGAGATTCAAAACCGGTTGGGTGAAGATATATTTCAAACTTTGGTGATCGGTGAAGATCTCGCAACGATTACCGAGAAGGTAATGTCGCCAAGTTTTGAGTGCATGGACTACAGCTGCAAGCTCTAGATCATGTGTGGGATAGTTTTCCTCATGTGGGTGTAATTGCCGTGAAGCATAAGCAATTACCTGACGATCTTGCATGAGTATGCAACCTAGTCCTTGTCGCGAGGCGTCGCAATAGATAATAAAGTCCTTGGAGAAATCTGGTGGTACTGGTACGGGAGCAGATGTTAGGCGTCTTTTCAGTTCCTGAAAGCTGAACTCGCACTATGGGGTCCACTCAAACTTTTATCTTTCTTCAGGAGTTCAGTTAGAGTTTTAGCAACCTTGCAGAAATTCTCGACAAAGCGACAGCAATAACTCGCTAAGCCAAGGAAGCTCCGAACTTGCTTGACCGTTTTAGGTGGAGTCCAATCAAGGATGGCTTGAACTTGCTCGGGATTGATAGCAATACCCTTACCAGAGATTACATGACCTAGATAGGTCAATTTTGGCAACCAAAATTCACACTTGGAGAATTTGGCATAAAGACGATGCTCTCGAAGTTTCGTCAATACCAGCCTTAGATGTTCGGCATGTTCTTCTTCATTCTTGGAGTGGATGAGTATGTCATCGAGGTATACTACGATGAATTTATCCAAATACTCCATGAAGACCAAGTTCATTAACTGAGAGAAGGTGGCTGGGGCATTGGTTAAACCGAAGGACATAACGGTGTACTCGTATTCGCCATAACGAGTAACAAAGGCCGTTTTGGGAATGTCCCCGTTTCTGATTTTGATTTGATGGTAGCCCAACCTCAAATCCATCTTGGAAAAGACTGAGGATCTAGCGAGCTGATCATACAGATCGTTGATCCTGGGAAGCGGATACTTGTTCTTGATAGTGACCAAGTTGACAGGTCGGTAATCTACAACCATCCGATCCGTTCCATCCTTCTTCGTGACGAAGAGGATGGGGCAAGCCTAAGGAGAGGAACTAGGATGGATGAAACCCTTTTTCAAGGACTCATCGAGTTGGTTCTTAAGCTCGGCTAGTTCTAAGGGTGCCATCTTATAGGGACTCCTAGAAATCGGAACGGTTCCTGGAACAAGGTCTATCACAAACTCGACATCCCTGTCAGGTGGAACACCTGGCAGTTCTTCTGGAAAGACATCCGGAAAGTCTCGGACTACCGGAATATCTTCAAGGTCTGGAAGGGGGTTTTCATTTAGGGAGTAAAGCTGGCGCTTGGCCACTCGAGCTAAGACATTGACTGTCTTGCCCGATGGGTGAGTAAGTTGAACGGTTCTAGTGGCACAATCAATCTTAGCATAATGAGCTGACATCCAGTCCATACCTAACATGATGTTTATGTCTGAGGACTTGAGAGCTATTAAGGATGCAAGGAAGACAAGTCTATCGACAAGAATTTCATTCCCATGGCTTACTCTAGAAGTTTGCCATCTAGAGCCAGGGGTTTGAATTTCCATGGTAGTGGGCATGTCACAGAATGTTGTGTTATGCAATCAAGCATAGCTCTCAGATATGAATGAATGAGATGCTCCGGTATCGAAGAGAACAGATGCCGGATGGCAATTAACAAGGAGCGTACCAAGGACGATGTTAGGATCCTCACGAGCCTCCTCAGCTGAGACATAGTTGACATGGCCATGTGCAGTGGTGACCGGCTTGGCGTAGAATGTCCTCCCCGCTGGCTTACCACGGCCAATGGACTTTCCAGACTGACTGGGTTGTTGTTCTGGGGACACTCTCAACTATAGTGACCCGGCTATCCACACTTGAAACATGTCACAACATTGGGGTGTGGAGCAGCATTAGCAGCGGGGTCACCATAGGTCTTGGACGGTGCAAACTGCTGGTTGGGGCGAGGCGCCTCAAGGGATGGCCCCGGAATGAACCTGGGTGGCAGTGCCGTGCTTGGAATCCACACCCGGCGCTTTTGAGATCCAGAGCCAGATGAAGAGCCAAAATCACGAGAGTGCTTGCGTGAAGCGTCATAGTCAGACTGGCCTGTCTCAGCACTGATGGCTTTATTGACCAACTTCTGAAAGGAGGTGCACTCGTGCAGACGAAGATCGCGGTGAAGCTCAGGGCTAAGTCCCTTGCGGAACCTTGCCTGGTTCTTAGCATCGGTGGATACCTCTTCAGGAGCATATCGTGCCAGATTCCCAAATTCACGACTATATGCATCCACAGTCAGTCTTCCTTGGGTGAAATTACAGAACTCTTCCCTCTTGCGATCTATGAGACCTTCCGGGATGTGATGCTCATGGAAAGCCTCACTGAATTCAGCCCAAGTAGTGATTTGGACGACCGGGCGCATAGCCCCAAAGTTTTCCCACCAAAGGCTAGCAGGGCCTTCGAGGTGATAGGCAACATAGGTAACCTTATCAGCTTCGGCTACGTTGGCAGAACGTAGCTTGTGTGTGATGCTGCAGAGCCAGTCATCCGCGTTGAGGGACTCGACGGAATGATTAAACTTTAGTGGGTACAACTTGATAAAGTCATTGATTGACACCAAGTCAATTCGCTGATGGCGTGCAGTGTTCTGCTCAATCTGCTCCAGCAAGCGGTTAGTCTCACGCTTGTTTCTTTCCGCCTCCAGCATAACTTCGGCCAAAGAAGGCGGGTGAGGCAGATTTTCAACCCTAGCTGCACTGGCTTCCCCCTGCTCCGGGGCAGCACGGTTGCTGCGGGTGTTGAAGCGGGCTCGGGGAAGCTCGGGAGGCGGCGAATCGTCAGCCACGATCTCTGGTGGCCGACGAGGGGAACGGCAGTGGTGGCGGCGTTGTAGTGCTTCCGAGGCCTCGTGGCTCGTCGAGGAGGTCTAGGGAGATGCTGTGGAGCTCGTGGGCATGGTGGGGTGACACGGGGATGACGGTGGCTGCGGCTACGGCGGCAAGATGGCGGCGGCTGCGTCGGCCATGGCTTTGGGGGAGCGAGGGAGGGAGTAGGGGGGGAGGAATGAGGTGTCCAGGGGGTCGAGGGGAGGCCGCAGAGGCGCTTCGAGGTGTCGCGCTGGCACGGGCGACGGCAGGCAGGCAGGGAGGTGGCGTGGCGAGCTTGGCGGCATCGCGGTGTCCCTCCTCTGCCTACTGGCAGAGGTAGGTGATGACTGGCACAGGCCAGATGGGCCGGGCCAGCCAGGTAAGTGGCCTCTGGCCTTTCTCTCTCTCTCTCTCTCTCTCTCTTTTTCTGTTTTGTTTTCTTTTTCTATTTTTCTGTAACTTTAGGGCTTTATTAAAAATTAGTTAGGCACTTACAAAAATCCTGAAAATAAACATAGGCTCTGTTTAGATTATTTCCAACAATCCGCACTTATTTCTAGAATTATTTGAGCATTTAAAATATTTTATAGTATTTGAATGCCCAAATTCAAATACTTATGATTTAATTCAAAAAATCCAGAATGTCCTAGAAAAGAGTGCAGCATTTTTGCCAGGAGTTTTAGCCCAAACCAGAAATGATGAACATTTTGTGAAGGGCATTTTGGGTTCATTGAAACCAATTTTAGTAAAACCTAGTTGGTTTAAGGGGGGTGCTGGGAGTTCTATCATCCCCATTTCATTTTTTTGGAAAATTTAAACATGATGCTATCACTCTAATGCATGAACTAGCTAGGGTGTGACAACTCACCCCCACTCAAAAGAATCTCGTCCCGAGATTTAGGATCTATAGGAAGAAGGTGGGGTACTCAAGTCGAAGACGATCCTCCCTTTCCCAAGTGGCTTCCTTTTCGGAATGGTGTGCCCACTGAACCTTGAGAAACTTGATATTACGGCGTCGAGTGGTACGCTCGGCTTGATCAAGGATACGAACAGGATATTCCCGATATGAGAGGTTATCTTGTAGATCAAGCGTTTCGTGGTCCACTCCACGGATAGGATCCGCGAAGCAACGCCTGAGTTGAGAAACATGGAAGACATCGTGAACTCTGGAAAGATGCGGAGGTATTTCCAATTGGTAGGCAACTTCTCCTCGTTTGGCAAGAATGCGAAAGGGTCCAATGTAACGAGGAGCCAATTTGCCTTTGATACCGAAGCAATGGGTTCCCTTTAACGGAGTAACCTGATGGTAAGCCTTGTCGCCGACTTCGTAAGACATGAGCTTATGTTTACGACCATATTGGCTCTTTTGACGAGATTGGGCTGTTTTCAATTTCTCACGAATAACGCGAACCTGCTCTTCTGCTTCCTGAATCATATCCGGGCCAAAGAGTTGTCTTTCCCCGGTTTCTAACCAGTTAATAGGCGTTCGACATTTTCGTCCATAGAGAACTTCGAAAGGAGCTTTGCCCAAGCTAGCTTGATAACTATTGTTATAAGCAAACTCTGCGAATGGAAGGCATTTCTCCCAACCCATTCCGAATGAGATGACAGAAGCTCAGAGCATATCTTCTAGAACTTGATTGACTCACTGTACTTGACCACTTGATTGAGGGTGGAAGGCGGTGCTAAAAGAGAGACGAGTTCCCATAGCATTTTGGAAACTTTCCCAAAATCGAGAGGTGAAGAGACTCCCACGGTCTGAGTTAATTTCCAATGGGATACCATGAAGAGACACTATTCGGGAGATGTATAGGTCAGCTAGCTGGCTAGCGGTGATACTCCCACGAACAAGTAGGAAATGGGCTACTTTGGAAAGACGGTCGATCACGACGAAGATGGCATTATTCCCTCTCTTGGTCCTGGGAAATCCAGTAATGAAATCCATACTGATTTTATCCCATTTCCACTCAGGAATAGCCAAAGGTTGAAGGGTGCCAGCAGGCCGTTGATGCTCTGCTTTAACACGACGATAGATGTTGCAACTAGCAATGTATTGAGCAATTTCTCTCTTCATCCTAGTCCACCAAAACCTCTGGCGTAGGTCTTGATACATTTTAGTACTACCGGGATGAATGGTGAGAGGGCACTCATGAGCTTCCTTAAGAATCAACTGACGTAGATGTTGTTTCTTGGGAACCACCAAGCGGTTCTGGAAGAAGACAACACCTCACTCATCCATGGAAAAACATTTAGCAACTCTACTAGCCATGTTTTCCTTAATCCGAGATATGCCCTTATCATACCGCTGGGCGGTTATGATCTGATCCATAAGGTTAGGCTTCGCCACCAGGGTGGATAAGAATCCTCGAGGAACAATTTGAAGGTTAAGCTTATGAAATTCCTCGTGGAGAAGTGGTTGTCTTTGTTGTAACATCAGGTTGTTGCAATAAGATTTACGACTTAGCGCATCAGCCATGACATTGGCCTTGCCTGGGGTGTAAGTTATTCCTAAGTCGTAATCCGAGATCGACTCGACCCAACGTCTTTGCCTGAGATTCAAAACCGGTTGGGTGAAGATATATTTCAAACTTTGGTGATCGGTGAAGATCTCGCAACGATTACCGAGAAGGTAATGTCGCCAAGTTTTGAGTGCATGGACTACAGCTGCAAGCTCTAGATCATGTGTGGGATAGTTTTCCTCATGTGGGTGTAATTGCCGTGAAGCATAAGCAATTACCTGACGATCTTGCATGAGTATGCAACCTAGTCCTTGTCGCGAGGCGTCGCAATAGATAATAAAGTCCTTGGAGAAATCTGGTGGTACTGGTACGGGAGCAGATGTCAGGCGTCTTTTCAGTTGCTAAAAGCTGAACTCGCACTATGGGGTCCACTCAAACTTTTATCTTTCTTCAGGAGTTCAGTTAGAGTTTTAGCAACCTTGCAGAAATTCTCGATAAAGCGACGGCAATAACTCGCTAAGCCAAGGAAGCTCCGAACTTGCTTGACCGTTTTAAGTGGAGTCCAATCAAGGACGGCTTGAACTCACTCGGGATTGATAGCAATACCCTTACCAGAGATTACATGGCCTAGATAGGTCACTTTTGGCAACCAAAATTCACACTTGGAGAATTTGGCATAAAGACGATGCTCTCGAAGTTTCGTCAATACCAGCCTTAGATGTTCGGCATGTTCTTCTTCATTCTTGGAGTAGATGAGTATGTCATCGTGGTATACTATGATGAATTTATCCAAATACTCCATGAAGACCGAGTTCATTAACCGAGAGAAGGTGGCTGGGGCATTGGTTAAACCGAAGGACATAACGGTGTACTCGTATTGGCCATAACGAGTAACAAAGGCCATTTTGGGAATGTCCCCGTTTCTGATTTTGATTTGATGGTAGCCCAACCTCAAATCCATCTTGGAAAAGACTGAGGATCCGGCGAGCTGATCATACAGATCGTTGATCCTGGGAAGCGGATACTTGTTCTTGATAGTGACCAAGTTGACAGGTCGGTAATCTACAACCATCCGATCCATTCCATCCTTCTTCTTGACGAAGAGGATGGGGCAAGCCCAAGGAGAGGAACTAGGACGGATGAAACCCTTTTTCAAGGACTCATCGAGTTGGTTCTTAAGCTCGGCTAGTTCTAAGGGTGCCATCTTATAGGGACTCCTAGAAATCGGAACGGTTCCTGGAACAAGGTCTATCACAAACTCGACATCCCTGTCAGATGGAACACCTGGCAGTTCTTCTGGAAAGACATCCAGAAAGTCTCGGACTACTGGAATATCTTCAAGGTCTGGAAGGGGGTTGTCATTTTGGGAGTAAAGCTGGCGCTTGGCCACTTGAGTTAAGACATTGACTGTCTTGCCCGATGGGTGAGTAAGTTGAACGGTTCTAGTGGCACAATCAATCTTAGCATAATGAGCTGACATCCAGTCCATACCCAACATGATGTTTATGTCCGAGGACTTGAAAGCTATTAAGGATGCAAGGAAGACAAGTCTATCAACAAGAATTTCATTCCCATGGCTTACTCTAGAAGTTTGCCATCTAGAGCCAGGGGTTTGAATTTCCAAGGTAGTGGGCATGTCACAGAATGTTGTGTTATGGAATCGAGCATAGCTCTCAGATAAGAATGAATGAGATGCTCCAGTATCGAAAAGAACAGATGCCGGATGGCAATTAACGAGGAGCATACCAAGGACGACGTTAGGATCCTCATGAGCCTCCTCAGTTGAG
Source organism: Triticum monococcum (assembly GCA_034509565.1). Classification (NCBI taxonomy): domain Eukaryota; kingdom Viridiplantae; phylum Streptophyta; class Magnoliopsida; order Poales; family Poaceae; genus Triticum; species Triticum monococcum. The sequence goes on from CM067845.1 coordinate 447,574,692, forward strand.
ACATAGTTGACATGGCCACGTGCAGTGGTGACCGGCTTGGCATAGAATGTCTTCCCCGCTGGCTTACCACGGCCAATGGACTTTCCAGACTGACTGGGGTTGTTGTTCTGGGGACACTCTCAACTATAGTGACCTGGCTCTCCACACTTGAAACATGTCACAACATTGGGGTGTGGAGCAGCATTAGCAGCGGGGCCACCATAGGTCTTGGACGGTGCAAACTGCTGGTTGGGGTAAGGCGCCTCAAGGGATGGCCCCGGAATGAACCTGGGTGGCAGTGCCGTGCTTGGAATTCACACCTGGCGCTTCTGAGATCCAGAGCCAGATGAAGAGCCAAAATCATGAGAGTGCTTGCGTGAAGCGTCATAGTCAGACTGGCCTGTCTCAGCACTGATGGCTTTATTGACCAACTTCTGAAAGGAGGTGCACTCATGCAGACGAAGATCGCGTCGAAGCTCAGGGCTAAGTCCCTTATGGAACCTTGCCTGGTTCTTATCATCGGTGGATACCTCTTCAGGAGCATATCGTGCCAGATTCCCAAATTCACGACTATATGCATCCACAGTCAGTCTTCCTTGGGTGAAATTACAGAACTCTTCCCTCTTGCGATCTATGAGACCTTCCGGGATGTGATGCTCACGGAAAGCCTCACTGAATTCAGCCCAAGTAGTGATTTGGACGACCGGGTGCATAGCCTCAAAGTTTTCCCACCAAAGGCTAGTAGGGCCCTCGAGGTGATAGGCAGCATAGGTAACCTTATCAGCTTCGGCTACGTTGGCAGAACGTAGCTTGTGTGTGTTGCTGCAGAGCCAGTCATCCGCATTGAGGGGCTCGACGGAATGATTAAACTTTGGTGGGTACAACTTGATAAAGTCATTGATTGACACCAAGTCAATTCACTGATGGCGTGCAGTGTTCTGCTCAATCCGCTCCAGCAAGCGGTTAGTCTCACGCTTGTTTCTTTCCGCCTCCAGCATAACTTCGGCCAGAGAAGGCGGGTGAGGCAGATTTTCAACCCTAGCTGCACTGGCTTCCCCCTGCTCCGGGGCAGCACGGTTGCTGCGGGTGTTGACCATCCTAGGAGAAAACCAGACAACAATTTAGATAAGGATGGCACAAGGTTAGCAAGGAAGTGCAGAATGTAATGGATAACATGGAATGCTAAGATGTTCATTGCACAACATGGTAATATAGAAACTGCCATATATATACCATTGGTCATACACACCGTACATAGTTTAGTACAAGCCTAGGCTAGAGTATAACTATGGTGAAAGACATTACATCTCATCGAAGGCATTCCAAGCTCCTATACATTATTTTTCTACACCTCCGGAACGTGATACACACCAAGTCGTATCCCACGGGTCACGCAGGACTGTGGAGAATAAACTATTACAGTACTAGTGAAACTACTACTAGCTCAGACGGCTCCATAGTAATCATCATAAAAGTCACCACCAAAGCCTGGAAGTGGAACATGATCATCTAGGAACAGACGGTCCTGCGGAGCCTGCGGACCATAGGGACTCGGATGTGGCCTTGGTCCCACAGGTGGTGGCAGACAGGGACCACGAGGAGGGGTGATGCCTCCTACATCGCGCCACTCCATACAATCTGGCAATCCAGACCATACAGTGTACACATCCCTCAAGTCCATGTATCATGCGTGTACCGCGGGTGCAAACCGAGTCAAAGTGGCCCAGTGATCAACGCGAGAGTTGAAAAGCTCCATATGCAAGGCCGGATTTTCGCAGTCCTTATCCTCGAGCATCTCGGCAGTGGAGCGGAGTAGTGACTCCTCATGTGTAGAGTCATAGTACAAAGCCTGATAGTACCCCTGTGCTCCAGGAAGTAAGGCTGGCATGTAACGGAAATAGGTGTTCTCTAGCAAGGCAGTCCTGGCTTGAATGATAGTCATCATTTAATAGGCTGCATTCTGCACAGACATCTCAATAGTAACCCCAAGTCCATAGGAACAGTGAAGGTGCTCAGTGGCTCCAGGATAAGAGGGATATATCCTGACGGTACAGAGGTACTGGCTCTGATTGAAGTCTATGAACTGCTCCTCGATGGTATATTCTGGATACCACTGATAGCCTGACTCGACCATCAGTCGAACCAACATGGCCATGTGGCCGGGCACGTCGAGGCACTGGGTCAGATGAACCACTTGGTTCTGCGAACGGGTGGCCATCTGAAAGCACAAAATAATGCAAAGGCATAAGAATTTGCTAGGGGAAATCGGACAGCATAACGGCTGCAAATGCTCAGAAAAAGATTTGAGAGATCCACAACAGTTTGCAATACCACTCAACAACATCATATCAAGGTTCTGATTCAACTGACAACATACTAAAAGTAGTAGAAACTATACTGAGGCTTGTAACAACAATCCTATAAGCTACTACGGATTAGTAACACGTGAACCTGATAGAAGAAGAGAGCCTAGTCCTTAACCCACGTTGAATGAGAAGAGAATTACTCAGATCAGAGGGCATAAGGTAAAGGAGTAAAAGAGCCTTACGTTCCCTCCCACAATCAATTCCCCTACATATAACTAAAGCATTTCTAGACTCGACATCGACCAGTTTCGCTCAACGAACCTACAGGCAGTCCGGCTCTGATGCCAACGCTGTCAGGACCCCGATTCCATGTCACATCAATCTAGCCGGTAACACCTCATATCACATTGCGGCCTCACGCACGGTATCCCCACGGGTGTCTCCTTACCATGGCCCGGGACCGTTTGCGCTGTTTGGCTCACGTATATGATAGTGTCGCTAGCATCCATACGCCAAAGAACCCGGGCCAACATGGCTAGTCGCAAACCCAAAGCGGCACAGACCTATGGAGACAGGCATACTTGAATAACATCGAGCAAGTCAGTCATCAGCGAGTGAATCCGGGCTGTAGCATTGGGCTAACAGGAGTCCATGGAACCCGGGCTGTAGCAGGCTAGGCAGGACTCCGGAAGTCACCGCGTGATATTTCCCCGAAGGGACAGACATAGGAACGAAGTGAAACACATGCCGTCCAGTCAAGTGTCCTGAGCAGTAGTGCTGGGCTAGCAGGACTCCCGTGAACCGGACTGTAGCGGACTACTATGGCTTAAGGAGCACTAGACTACATATCCCCATAAGAGAGGCTGCCAAGGCTAAACAACTAGATTGTTGGATCCCACACATACCAAGCATTTCAATCATACACACAATATGCTCGATATGTGCAAATACAACATGGCATCACAACAAAACTCTACAACTCAAGTACTTTATTTAAAGGCTCCAGAGAGCCATACATAACATGTTCATACAGGTAGGGGTCACATGACCCAACACTCAAGTCATACAAACATACAAGCACATGCGGAAGAAAATAGTCTGAGTACAGACACTAGAAAGAAAGAAGGCTTCTCGAAGCCTGTCTATCTACATAGGGCCCTCCATGGCCAGGATCACCACCTGGGTGGCAAGTCACTCATCGACGTCGAGGTCTACATAAAACCCATCGGAGGGGGCAGTGTTGTCGTCTGAAAACAGTAATTAAGCAAACATGAGTACAAAGGTACTCAGCAAGTCTTACAACAGAACCTACTATACATGCTCATTCTCAAGAAGTTGGTGGAGTTATTGTAGCAAGCCAGCTTTGACTCTTGGCCAAGCTATCCTACGAGACACCTCTAGTAAAATAGTTTTCGCACACGAGTCCACTAATCACCAACACAATACTCCACCGGGGATCCTCGGTACTCACACTTATCTTGAGTCTTTTAGTAGTAACAATTAACTTGTCTATGGACAGTATAGGCAACCAAGTCGTCCTTTACCGCGGACGCGGCTATTCGAATAGATGATTTTAGCCCTGCAGGGGTGTACTTCTTCATACACGCTCTCACCACTTACCGTCGTTTACACGACATGTACTCGGCAACCTTCAAGCGGAAGCCAACGAGGGTGTCGGCCACGGCCTACCTAAACACTCAAGTCTCTACTCCAGGTTTATTGCCTATCCAGGTTCCATCCGCAGGGAGTCCGGCTGAGGTTTCCACATACGGCCCCGAACGATGTGAACAGGGTCCCGAGATGCCAAACGGGCGCCCGGCATACCCGGCCACGGTGTATCTACCGCAACATAGCCCACGCCTAGGGTCAGCGCTACGCACGGCCGCCAACACATAACCTACAAACACCAGATACTATTTGCAACTCCTGGACAGAGTACTAGGGTGATTAAGAAGCCAAGAGGGTCAATTAAGGATCCCAATGCATGGTAGTAGCTGATTCTTAAAATCACACATACAGATCTTAGTTCTTAGGGACGGCCTTAGTGAAACAACCCACAATGTACTCCTACATGGCCTCTCATCGACACCTTTACCAAAACATGTTCAACACATCTCTCATATTATCGACATAATCATTTCACTCTAGCCCATCACCCAGATGAACCAGACCTGACACAACTCTAAGCATAGCAGGCATAGAAAGGTAGGAAACACAAACATGGCTCAAACAACTCCTACACATGCTAGTGGGTTTTATCTAGTTAATGTGGCAATGACAGGTCATGCAGAGGATAAGGGTTCAACTACCGTAGCACACAGCAGTTTGAAACGTTGTTGTCTTAATGCAGTAAATGAGAGCAGAGGCGAGAACATGGTATTGTATCGATATGATCAATGGGTCTACTTTCCTGATGGAGTAGTAGTAGGGTACTGCCCTTCAGTTGGATACTCGGAGATATCCTCGGAGGTAGAACCTACCACGAAGGACACACATAACATAATCAACACATGGCAATATGAAATGATATGATGCATGCTATGACATGGCAAAATGACGTGTCCTACCTAATGCAATGTGAAACAAGTTGAAATGGGTCCATTTGAATCAAAGATTCAAATGAAAGCTTAAGTTCTTATGCATAATAAGTGTATTAGCTTGTTTCACCTAAACATCAAGGTAAAAGTGTTTTGTCATGCATGAAACCATTACAGATGGAAAGATTGAATTTTTCTGATCATTTTTCATATATAATTTGTTTGATTTGGAGCTATGGTTGATTTTCTATGATTTTTAGAAGCTTGGCTATTTTCTGGAATTTCCTATATGAAAATAAATCCATAATTTAAATAACTACGTCAGCACTGCGTCACTATGACATCAGCGAGTAAATGGCGCCAGCCCAGGTCAAACCTGACTGGTGGGCCCCATCTGTCAGTGTCTCAGCTAACTAACAGAGTTTAGTTAATACTAACTAAACTGTTAGTGGGGCCTGGGCCCGCATGTCAGTGACCTATTGGGTTAACTAATAGTTAATTAGTGCTAAATAAAATCAATGGGGCTCTGGGCCCACCTGTCATTGACCCAGGGGAGTTAAACCCCTGGTCAAACAAGGTCAACTCGCCGGCGGCTTGACGCCGGCGACAACAGACGCAGCGGAGGGGCTCGGGTTTGCGTCTCTGGCGACCAAACGGGCGGCTGAGACCATCTACGGGGAGCTGGAAGCAAGCCGCGTCGGTTGGTGGTGGAAGTGGAGCTCGGGGAGGCCGGGAACGACGCCGGCGGCGACCTTGGCAGTCGCCGGAGCTCGGGTGAGGATGAACCCGAGGCTACGGGGCACGGCGAGGCATGTGGGGTGGTGCGTTGGGTTCCTGGGGACGTGGTGAGTGCGGTGACGCGCTCGGATTCGAGATTACGCGTCTGTTGCCACGATGGCGACATGGCCGGCGGAGCCGAGCTCTCGGCCGTGATGGCCAACGGGGTTAGAGGGCAGCTCGAGCAGCGTGGCTAGGGGGAGAAGAAAGAGGAGCTCACGGCGAATGCAGCGGGCGTCAAAGCGGACTCAAGGAAGCTCGGGAGGCGGCGAATCGTCGACAACGATCTCCGGCGGCCAACGAGGGGAACGGCAATGGTGACGACGTTGTAGCACGTTCGAGGCCTCGTGGGTCGTCGAGGAGGTTGAGGGAGATGCTGCGGAGCTCACGGGCACGGTGGGGTGACACGGGGACGATGGTGGCTGCGGCTATGGCGGCAAGACGGGGGCGGCTGCGTTGGCCATGGCTTCAGGGGAGCGAGGGAGAGAGCAGGGGGGAATGAGGTGTCCAGGGGGTCGACGGGAGGCTGCAGAGGCGCTTCGAGGCATCGCTCTGGCGCGGGCGACAGCAGGCAGGCAGGGAGGTGGCGTGGCGAGCTCGGCGGCATCGCGGTGTCCTTCCTCTGCCTACTGGCAGAGGTAGGTGATGACTGGCACGAGCCAGATGGGCCGGGCCAGCAAGGTAAGTGGCCTCTGGCCTTTCTCTCTCTCTCTCTCCCTCTCCCTCTCTCTTTCTGTTTTGTTTTCCTTTTCTATTTTTCTATAACTTTAGGGCTTTATTAAAAATAGTTAGGCACTTACAAAAATCCTGAAAATAAACATAGGCTCTGTTTAGATTATTTCCAACAGCCCACAGTTATTTCTAGAAGTATTTGAGCATTTAAAATATTTTATAGTATTTAAATGCCCAAATTCAAATAATTCTGATTTAATTCAAAAAATCCGGAATGTCCTAGAAAAGAGTGCACCATTTTTGCCACGGGTTTTAGCCCAAACCAGAAATGATGAACATTTTGTGAAGGGCATTTTGGGTTCATTGAAACCAATTTTAGTAAACCCTAGTTGGTTTAAGGGGGGGGGTACCGGGAGTTCTATCATCCCCATTTCATTTTTCTGGAAAATTTAAACATGATGCTATCACGCTAATGCATGAACTACCTAGGGTGTGACAACTCACCCCACTCAAAAGAATCTCGTCCCGAGATTTAGGATCTGTTGAGAAGAAGGTGGGGTACGAGAGTCGAAGACGATCCTCCCTTTCCCAAGTGGCTTCCTTTTCGGAATGGTGTGACCATTGAACCTTGAGAAACTTGATATTATGGCGTCGAGTGGTACGCTTGGCTTGATCAAGGATACGAACAGGATATTCCTGATATGAGAGGTTATCTTGTAGATCAAGCATTTCGTCGTCCACTCTACGGATAAGATCCGCGAAGCAACGCCTGAGTTGAGAAATGTGGAAGACATCGTGAACTCTGGAAAGATGCGGAGGTAGTTCCAATTGGCAGTCAACTTCTCCTCGCTTTGGCAAGAATGTGAAAGGGTCCAATGTAACGAGGAGCCAATTTTCCTTTGATACCAAAGCGATGGGTTCCCTTTAACGGAGTAACCTGAAGGTAAGCCTTCTCGCCAACTTCGTAAGACATGAGCTTATGTTTACGATCATATTGGCTCTTTTGACGAGATTGGGCTGTTTTCAATTTCACATGAATAACGCGAACCTGCTCTTCTGCTTCCTGAATCATATCCGGCCAAAGAGTTGTTCTTGGGGAACATAGTAATTTCGAAAATTTTCCTACGCACACGCAAGATCATGGTGATGCACAGCAACGAGAGGGGAGAGTGTTGTCTACGTACCAACGCAGACCGACTGCGGAAGCGATCACACAACATAGAGGAAGTAGTCGTACGTCTTCTTCCCGATCTGACCGATCCAAGCACCGTTACTCCGGCACCTCCGAGTTCTTAGCACACGTTCAGCTCGATGACGATCCTCGGGCTCCGATCCAGCAAAGCGTCGAGGAAGAGTTCCGTCAGCACGACGGCGTGATGACGATCTTGATGTACTACCGACGCAGGGCTTCGCCTAAGCACTACAACGGTATGATCGAGGTGGAATATGGTGGCAGGAGGCACCGCACACGGCTAAGGAACGATCTCAAGGATCAACTTGTGTGTCTTGGGGTGTCCCCTGCCCCCGTATATAAAGGTTGGAGGAGGGGGGCTGGCCGGCCAGAGAGAGGGAGGCGCAGGGGGAGTCCTACTCCTACCGGGAGTAGGACTCCCCCCTCCAATCCTATTCCAACTAGGACTCTCAAGGGGGAAAGGAGAGAGAGGGGGGGCCGGCCCCTTCTCCTAGTCCTACTAGGACTTGGGGAAGGGGGGGCGCCGGCCAGCTGTGGGCTGCCCCTTTTCTCTTTTCCACTAAGGCCCAATAGGCCCATTAGTCTCCCGGGGGGTTCCGGTAACCCTCCCGGTATTCCGGTAAAATCCCGATTTCACCCGGAACACTTCCTATGTCCAAACATAGGCTTCCAATATATCAATCTTTACGTCTCGACCATTTCGAGACTCCTCGTCATGTCCGTGATCTCATCCGGGACTCCGAACAACCTTCGGTACATCAAAATGCATAAACTCATAATAACTGTCATCGTAACGTTAAGCGTGCGGACCCTACGGTTCGAGAACAATGTAGACATGACCGAGACACGTCTCCGGTCAATAACCAATAGCGGGACCTGGATGCCCATATTGGCTCCTACATATTCTACAAAGATCTTTATCGGTCAGACCGCATAACAACATACGTTGTTCCCTTTGTCATCGGTATGTTACTTGCCCGAGATTCGATCGTCGGTATCCAATACCTAGTTCAATCTCGTTACCGGCAAGTCTCTTTACTTGTTCCGTAATACATCATCTCACAACTAACATATTAGTTGCAGTGCTTGCAAGGCTTATGTGATGTGCATTACCGAGAGGGCCCAGAGATACCTCTCCGACAATCAGAGTGACAAACCCTAATCTCGAAATACGCCAACCCAACATCTACCATTGGAGACACCTGTAGTACTCCTTTATAATCACCCAGTTACGTTGTGACATTTGGTAGTACCCAAAGTGTTCCTCCGGTAAACGGGAGTTGCATAATCTCATAGTTATAGGAACATGTATAAGTCATGAAGAAAGCAATAGCAACATACTAAACGATCGGGTGCTAAGCTAATGGAATGGGTCATGTCAATCAGATCATTCAACTAATGATGTGACCTCGTTAATCAAATAACAACTCTTTGTTCATGGTTAGGAAACATAACCATCTTTGATTAACGAGCTAGTCAAGTAGAGGCATACTAGTGACACTCTGTTGGTCTATGTATTCACACATGTATTATGTTTCCAGTTAATACAATTCTAGCATGAATAATAAACATTTATCATGATATAAGGAAATAAATAATAACTTTATTATTGCCTCTAGGGCATATTTCCTTCAGTCTCCCACTTGCACTAGAGTCAATAATCTAGATTACACTGTAATGATTCTAACACCCATGGAGCCTTGGTGCTGATCATGTTTTGCTCGTGGAAGAGGCTTAGTCAACGGGTCTGCAACGTTCAGATCCGTATGTATCTTGCAAATCTCTATGTCTCCCACCTGGACTAAATCCCGGATGGAGTTGAAGCGTCTCTTGATGTGTTTGGTCCTTTTGTGAAATCTGGATTCCTTTGCCAAGGCAATTGCACCAGTATTGTCACAGAAGATTTTCATTGGACCCGATGTACTAGGTATGACACCTAGATCGAATATGAACTCCTTCATCCAGACTCCTTCGTTTGCTGCTTCCGAAGCAGCTATGTACTCCGCTTCACATGTAGATCCCGCTACGACGCTTTGTTTAGAACTGCACCAACTGACAGCTCCACCGTTTAAAGTAAACACGTATCCGGTTTGCGATTTAGAATCGTCCGGATCAGTGTCAAAGCTTGCATCAACGTAACCTCTTACGGTGAGCTCTTTGTCACCTCCATATACGAGAAACATATCCTTAGTCCTTTTCAGGTATTTCAGGATGTTCTTGACCGCTGTCCAGTGATCCATTCCTGGATTACTTTGGTACCTCCCTGCTAAACTTATAGCAAGGCACACTTCAGGTCTGGTACACAGCATTGCATACATGATAGAGCCTATGGCTGAAGCATAGGGAACATCTTTCATTTTCTCTCTATCTTCTGCAGTGGCCGGGCATTGAGTCTGACTCAACTTCACACCTTGTAACACAGGCAAGAACCCTTTCTTTGCTTGATCCATTTTGAACTTCTTCAAAATTTTGTCAAGGTATGTGCTCTGTGAAAGTCCAATTAAGCGTTTTGATCTATCTCTATAGATCTTTATGCCTAATATGTAAGCAGCTTCCCCGAGGTCTTTCATCGAAAAACTTTTATTCAAGTATCCCTTTATGCTATCCAGAAATTCTATATCATTTCCAATCAGCAATATGTCATCCACATATAATATTAGAAATGCTACAGAGCTCCCACTCACTTTCTTGTAAATACAGGCTTCTCCAAAAGTCTGTATAAAGCCAAATGCTTTGATCACACTATCAAAGCGTTTATTCCAACTCCGAGATGCTTGCACCAGTCCATAAATGGATCGCTGGAGTTTGCATACTTTGTTAGCTCCCTTTGGATCAACAAAACCTTCTGGTTGTATCATATACAACTCTTCTTCCAGAAATCCATTCAGGAATGCAGTTTTGACATCCATCTGCCATATTTCATAATCATAAAATGCGGCAATTGCTAACATAATTCTGACGGACTTAAGCATCGCTACGGGTGAGAAGGTCTCATCGTAGTCAACCCCTTGAACTTGTCGAAAACCTTTCGCGACAAGTCGAGCTTTATAGACAGTAATATTACCGTCAGCGTCAGTCTTTTTCTTGAAGATCCATTTATTCTCAATTGCTTGCCGATCATCGGGCAAGTCAACCAAAGTCCATACTTTGTTTTCATACATGGATCCCATCTCAGATTTCATGGCTTCAAGCCACTTTGCGGAATCTGGGCTCACCATCGCTTCTTCATAGTTCATAGGTTCATCATGATCTAGCATCATGACTTCCAGAACTGGATTACCGTACCACTCTGGTGCGGATCTCACTCTGGTTGATCTACGTGGTTCAGTAGTATCTTGTTCTGAAGCTTCATGATCATCATCATTAGCTTCCTCACTGATTGGTATAGGTGTCGCAGAAACAGTTTTCTGTGATGTACTATTTTCCAATAAGGGAGCAGGTATAGTTACCTCGTCAAGTTCTACTTTCCTCCCACTCACTTCTTTCGAGAGAAACTCCTTCTCTAGAAAGTTTCCGAATTTAGCAACAAAAGTCTTGCCTTCGGATCTGTGAAATAAGGTGTATCCAATAGTTTCCTTTGGATATCCTATGAAGACACATTTCTCCGATTTGGGTTCGAGCTTATCAGGTTGAAGCTTTTTCACATAAGCATCGCAGCCCCAAACTTTAAGAAACGACAACTTTGGTTTCTTGCCAAACCATAGTTCATAAGGTGTCGTCTCAACGGATTTTGATGGTGCCCTATTTAACGTGAATGCGGCCGTCTCTAAAGCATAACCCCAAAACGATAGCGGTAAATCAGTAAGAGACATCATAGATCGCACCATATCTAGTAAAGTACGATTACGACGTTCGGACACACCATTACGCTGTGGTGTTCCGGGTGGCGTGAGTTGCGAAACTATTCCACAATTCTTCAAATGTACACCAAACTCGTAACTCAAATATTCTCCTCCACGATCAGATCGTAGAAACTTTATTTTCTTGTTACGATGATTTTCAACCTCACTCTAAAATTCTTTGAACTTTTCAAATGTTTCAGACTTATGTTTCATTAAGTAGATATACCCATATCTGCTTAAATCATCTGAGAAGGTGAGAAAATAACGATATCAGCCACGAGCCTCAATATTCATCGGACCACATACATCGGTATGTATGATTTCCAATAAATCTGTTGCTCTCTCCATAGTACCGGAGAATGGTGTTTTAGTCATCTTGCCTATGAGGCACGGTTCGCAAGTACCAAGTGATTCATAATCAAGTGGTTCCAAAAGCCCGTCAGTATGGAGTTTCTTCATGCGCTTTACACCGATATGACCTAAACGGCAGTGCCACAAATAAGTTGCACTATCATTATTAACTTTGCATCTTTTGGCTTCTACATTATGAATATGTGTATTGCTATCTTCGAGATTCAACAAGAATAGACCACTCTTCAAAGGTGCGTGACCATAAAAGATATTACTCATATAAATAGAACAACCATTATTCTCTAATTTAAATGAATAACCGTCTCGCATCAAACAAGATCCAGATATAATGTTCATGCTCAACGCTGGCACCAAATAACAATTATTTAGGTCTAATATTAATCCCGAAGGTAGATGTAGAGGTAGCGTGCCGACCGCGATCACATCGACTTTGGAACCGTTTCCCACGCGCATCGTCACCTCGTCCTTTGCTAGCGTCCGCTTATTCCGTAGTCCCTGTTTCGAGTTGCAAATATTAGCAACAGAACCAGTATCAAATACCCAGGTGCTACTGCGAGATCTAGTAAGGTACACATCAATAACATGTATATCACATATACCTTTGTTCACTTTGCCATCCTTCTTATCCGCCAAATACTTGGGGCAGTTCCGCTTCCAGTGACCAGTCTGCTTGCAGTAGAAGCACTCAGTTTCAGGCTTAGGTCCAGACTTGGGTTTCTTCTCCTGAGCAGCAACTTGCTTGCTGTTCTTCTTGAAGTTTCCCTTCTTCTTCCCTTTGCCCTTTTTCTTGAAACTAATGGTTTTGCTAACCATCAACACTTGATGCTCCTTCTTGATTTCTACCTCCGCAGCTTTCAGCATTGCGAAGAGCTCGGGAATAGTCTTGTTCATCCCTTGCATATTATAGTTCATCACGAAGCTCTTGTAGCTTGGTGGCAGTGATTGGAGAATTCTGTCAATGACGCAGTCATCTGGAAGATTAACTCCCATCTGAATCAAGTGATTATTATACCCAGACATTTTGAGTATATGCTCACTGACAGAACTGTTCTCCTCCATCTTGCAGCTATAGAACTTATTGGAGACTTCATATCTCTCAATTCGGGCATTTGCTTGAAATATTAACTTCAACTCCTGGAACATCTCATATGCACCATGACGTTCAAAACGTCGTTGAAGTCCCGATTCTAAGCCGTAAAGCATGGCACACTGAACTATCGAGTAGTCATCAGCTTTGCTCTGCCAGACGTTCATAACATCTGGCGTTGCTCCAGCAGCAGGCATGTCACCCAGCGGTGCTTCCAGGACGTAATTCTTCTGTGCAGCAATGAGGATAATCCTCAGGTTACGGACCCAGTCCGTGTAATTGCTACCATCATCTTTCAACTTTGCTTTCTCAAGGAACGCATTAAAATTTAACGGAACAACAGCACGAGCCATCTATCTACAATCAACATAAACAAGCAAGATACTATCAGGTACTAAGTTCATGATAAGTTTAAGTTCAGTTAATCAAATTACTTAAGAACTCCCACTTAGATAGACATCCCTCTAATCCTCTAAGTGATCACGTGATCCAAATCAACTAAACCATAACCGATCATCACGTGAGATGGAGTAGTTTTCAATGGTGAACATCGTTATGTTGATCATATCTACTATATGATTCACGCTCGACCTTTCGGTCTCCGTGTTCCGAGGCCATATCTGTATATGCTTGGCTCGTCAAGTATAACCTGAGTATTCTGCGTGTGCAACTGTTTTGCACCCATTGTATTTGGACGTAGAGCTTATCACACCCGATCATCACGTGGTGTCTGGGCACGACGAACTTTGGCAACGGTGCATACTCAGGGAGAACACTTCTTGATAATTTTAGTGAGAGATCATCTTATAATGCTACCGTCAACCAAAGCAAGATAAGATGCATAAAAAGGGATAAACATCACATGCAATCAATATAAGTGATATGATATGGCCATCATCATCTTGTGCTTGTGATCTCCATCTCCGAAGCACCGTCATGATCACCATCGTCACCGGCGCGACACCTTGATCTCCATCGTAGCATCGTTGTCGTCTCGCCAATCTTATGCTTCCACGACTATCACTACCGCTTAGTAATAAAGTAAAGCATTACATCGCGATTGCATTGCATACAATAAAGCGACAACCATATGGCTCCTGCCACTTGTCGATAACTCGGTTACAAAACATGATCATCTCATACAATAAAATCAGCATCATGCCTTGACCATATCACATCACAACATACCCTGCAAAAACAAGTTAGACGTCCTCTACTTTGTTGTTGCAAGTTTTACGTGGCTGCTACAGGCTTAAGCAAGAACTCATCTCACCTACGCATCAAAACCACAACGATAGTTCGTCAAATAGACTCCGTTTTAACCTTCTCAAGGACCGGGCGTAGTCACACTTGGTTCAACTAAAGTTGGAGAGACAGTCTTCCGCAAGCCATCTATGTGCAAAGCACATCGAGGGAACCGGTCTCGCGTAAGAGTACGCGTAAGGTTGGTCCGGATCGTCTCACCCAACAATACCGCCGAACCAAAGTATGACATGCTGGTAGGCAGTATGACTTGTATCGCCCACAACTCACTTGTGTTCTACTCGTGCAAATAACATCAAACCATAAAACCTAGGCTCGGATGCCACTGTTGGGGAATGTAGTAATTTCAAAAAATTTCCTACGCACACGCAAGATCATGGTGATGCACAGCAACGAGAGGGGAGAGTGTTGTCTACGTACCAACGCAGACCGACTGCAGAAGCGATCACACAACGTAGAGGAAGTAGTCGTACGTCTTCTTCCCGATCCGACCGATCCAAGCACCGTTACTCCGGCACCTCCGAGTTCTTAGCACACGTTCAGCTCGATGACGATCCTCGGGCTCCAATCCAGCAAAGCGTCGAGGAAGAGTTCCGTCAGCACGACGGCGTGATGACGATCTTGATGTACTACCGACGCAGGGCTTCGCCTAAGCACTACAACGGTATGATCGAGGTGGAATATGGTGGCAGGGGGCACCGCACACGGCTAAGGAACGATCTCAAGGATCAACTTGTGTGTCTTGGGGTGTCCCCTGCCCCCGTATATAAAGGTTGGAGGAGGGGGGCTGGCCGGCCAGAGAGAGGGAGGCGCAGGGGGAGTCCAATCCTATTCCAACTAGGACTCTCAAGGGGGAAAGGAGAGAGAGGGGGGGCGGCCCCTTCTCCTAGTCCTACTAGGACTTGGAGAAGGGGGGGCGCCAGCCAGCTGTGGGCTGCCCCTTTTCTCTTTTCCACTAAGGCCCAATAGGCCCATTAGTCTCCCGGGGGGTTCCGGTAACCCTCCCGGTATTCCGGTAAAATCCCGATTTCACCCGGAACACTTCCTATGTCCAAACATAGGCTTCCAATATATCAATCTTTATGTCTCGACCATTTCGAGACACCTCGTCATGTCCGTGATCTCATCCGGGACTCCGAACAACCTTCGGTACATCAAAATGCATAAACTCATAATAACTGTCATCGTAACGTTAAGCGTGCGGACCCTACGGTTCGAGAACAATGTAGACATGACCGAGACACGTCTTCGATCAATAACCAATAGCGGGACCTGGATGCCCATATTGGCTCCTACATATTCTACGAAGATCTTTATCGGTCATACCGCATAACAACATACGTTGTTCCCTTTGTCATCGGTATGTTACTTGCCCGAGATTCGATCGTCGGTATCCAATACCTAGTTCAATCTCGTTACCGGCAAATCTCTTTACTCGTTCCGTAATACATCATCTCACAACTAACATATTAGTTGCAGTGCTTGCAAGGCTTAGGTGATGTGCATTACCGAGAGGGCCCAAAGATACCTCTCTGACAATCGGAGTGACAAACCCTAATCTCGAAATACGCCAACCCAACATCTACCATTGGAGACACCTGTAGTACTCCTTTATAATCACCCAGTTACGTTGTGACGTTTGGTAGTACCCAAAGTGTTCCTCTGGTAAACGGGAGTTGCATAATCTCATAGTTATAGGAACATGTATAAGTCATGAAGAAAGCAATAGCAACATACTAAACGATCGGGTGCTAAGCTAATGGAATGGGTCATGTCAATCAGATCATTCAACTAATGATGTGACCTCGTTAATCAAATAACAACTCTTTGTTCATGGTTAGGAAACATAACCATCTTTGATTAACGAGCTAGTCAAGTAGAGGCATACTAGTGACACTCTGTTGGTCTATGTATTCACACATGTATTATGTTTCCGGTTAATACAATTCTAGCATGAATAATAAACATTTATCATGATATAAAGAAATAAATAATAACTTTATTATTGCCTCTAGGGCATATTTCCTTCAGTTGTCTTTCCCCGGTTTCTAACCAGTTAAGAGGCGTTCGACATTTTCGTCCGTAGAGAACTTAGAAAGGACCTTTGCCCAAGCTAGCTTGATAACTATTGTCATAAGCAAACTCCGCGAATGGAAGGCATTTCTCCCAACCCATTCCGAATGATATGACAGAAGCTCGGAGCATATCTTCCAGGATTTGATTGACTCGCTCTACTTGACCACTTGATTGAGGGTGGAAGGCGGTGCTAAAAGAGAGACGAGTTCCCATAGCATTTTGGAAACTTTCCCAAAATCGAGAGGTGAAGAGACTCCCACGGTCTGAGTTAATTCCCAATGGGATACCATGAAGAGACACTATTCGGGAGATGTATAGGACAGCAAGCTGGCTAGCGGTGATACTCTCACGAACAGGTAGGAAATGGGCTACTTTGGAAGGATGGTCGATCACGATGAAGATGGCATTATTCCCTCTCTTGGTCCTGGGAAACCCAATAATGAAATCCATACTGATTTTATCCCATTTCCACTCAGGAATAGCCAAAGGTTGAAGGGTGCCAGCAGGCCGTTGATGCTCTGCTTTAACACGACGACAGACGTCGCAACTAGCAATGTATTGAGCAATTTCTCTCTTCATCCTAGTCCACCGAAACCTTTGGCGTAGGTCTTGATACATTTTAGTACTACCGGGATGAATGGTGAGAGGGGACTCATGAGCGTCCTTAAGAATCAACTGACGTAGATGTTGTTTCTTGGGAACCACCAAGCGGTTCTCGAAGAACACAACACCTTGCTTATCCATGGAAAAACATTTAGCAACTCCGCTTGCGATGTTTTCCTTAATCCGGGATATGCCCTTATCGTACCGCTGGGCGGTTATGATCTGATCCATAAGGTTAGGCTTCGCCACCAGGGTGGATAGGAATCCTCGAGGAACAATGTGAAGGTTAAGCTTATGAAATTCCTCGTGGAGAAGTGGTTGTCTTTGTTGTAACATCAGGTTCTTACAATAAGATTTACGACTTAGCGCATCAGCCATGAGATTGGCTTTGCCCATGGTGTAAGTTATTCCTAATTCATAATCCGAGATCAACTCGACCCAACGTCTTTGCCTGAGATTCAAATCCGGTTGGGTGAAGATATATTTCAAACTTTGGTGATCGGTGAAGATCTCGCAACGATTACCGAGAAGGTAATGTCACCAAGTTTTGAGTGCATGGACTACAACTGCAAGCTCTAGATCATGTGTTGGATTGTTTTCCTCATGTGGGTGTAATTGCCGTGAAGCATAGGCAATTACCTGACGATCTTGCATGAGTATGCAACCTAGTCCTTGTCGCGAGGCGTCGCAATAGATAATAAAGTCCTTGGAGAAATCTGGTGGTACCGGTACGGGAGCAGATGTCAGGCGTCTTTTCAGTTCCTGAAAGCTGAACTTGCACTGTGGGGTCCACTCGAACTTTTTATCTTTCTTGAGGAGTTTAGTTAGAGGTTTAGAAACCTTGGACAAATTCTCGACGAAGCGACGGCAATAACTCGCAAAGCCAAGGAAGCTCCGAACTTGCTTGACCGTTTTAGGTGGAGTCCAATGAAGGACGGCTTGAACTCGCTCGAGATTGACAGCAATACCCTTACCAG
Source organism: Triticum monococcum (assembly GCA_034509565.1). Taxonomy (NCBI): domain Eukaryota; kingdom Viridiplantae; phylum Streptophyta; class Magnoliopsida; order Poales; family Poaceae; genus Triticum; species Triticum monococcum. The sequence continues at coordinate 447,592,375 of CM067845.1, forward strand.
CGATTACATTGCCTAGATAGGTCACTTCTGGCAACCAAAATTCACACTTGGAGGATTTGGCATAAAGATGATGCTCTCGAACTTTCGTCAATACCAACCTTAGATGTTCGGCATGTTCTTCTTCATTCTTGGAGTAGATGAGTATGTCATCGAAGTATACTATGATGAATTTATCCAAATATTCCATGAAGACCGAGTTCATTAACTGAGAGAAGGTGGCTGGGGCATTGGTTAAACCGAAGGACATAATGGTGTACTCGTATTGGCCATAACGAGTAACAAAGGTCGTTTTGGGAATGTCCCCGTTTCGGATTTTGATTTGATCGTAGCCCAACCTCAAATCCATCTTGGAAAAGACTGAGGATCCAGCGAGCTGATCATACAGATCGTTGATCCTGGGAAGCGGATACTTGTTCTTGATAGTGACCAAGTTGACAGGTCGGTAATCTACAACCATCCGATCCGTTCAATCCTTCTTCTTGACGAAGAGGATGGGGCAAGCCCAAGGAGAGGAACTAGGATGGATGAAACCCTTTTTCAAGGACTCATCGAGTTGGTTCTTAAGCTCGGCTAGTTCTAAGGGTGCCATCTTATAGGGTCTCCTAGAAATCAGAATGGTTCCTGGAACAAGGTCTATCCCTGTCAGATGGAACACCTGGCAGTTCTTCTAGAAAGACATCCAGAAAGTCTCGGACTACTGGAATATCTTCAAGGTCTGGAAGGGGGTTGTCATTTAGGGAGTAAAGCTGGCGCTTGGCCACTTGAGTTAAGACATTGACTGTCTTGCCCGATGGGTGAGTAAGTTGAACGGTTCTAGTGGCACAATAAATCTTAGCATAATGAGCTGACATCCAGTCCATACCCAACATGATGTTTATGTCCGAGGACTTGAGAGCTATTAAGGATGCAAGGAAGACAAGTCTATCGACAAGAATTTCATTCCCATGGCTTACTCTAGAAGTTTGCCTTCTAGAGCCCGGGGTTTGAATTTCCATGGTAGTGGGCATGTCACAGAATGTTGTGTTATGCAATCGAGCATAGCTCTCAGATATGAATGAATGAGATGCTCCAGTATCGAAAAGAACAGATGCCGGATGGCAATTAACAAGGAGCGTACCAAGGACGACGTTAGGATTCTCATGAGCCTCCTCAGCTGAGACATAGTTGACATGGCCACATGCAGTGGTGACCGGCTTGCATAGAATGTCTTTCCCGCTGGCTTACCACGGCCAATGGACTTTCCAGACTGATTGGGGTTGTTGTTCTGGGGACACTCTCGACTATAGTGACCCGGCTCTCCACACTTGAAACATTCACAACATTGGGGCATGGAGCACATTAGCAGCGGGGCCACCATAGGGCTTGGTCGGTGCAAACTGCTGGTTGAGGCGAGGCGCCTCAAGGGATGGCCTTAGAATGAACCTGGGTGGCAGTGCCGTGCTTGGAATCCACACCCGGCGCTTCTGAGATCCAGAGCCGGATGAAGAGCCAAAATCACGAGAGTGCTTGCGTGAAGCGTCATAGTAAGACTGGCATGTCTCGGCACTGATGGCTTTATTGACCAACTTCTGAAAGGAGGTGCACTCGTGCAGACGAAGATCGCGGCGAAGCTCAGGGCTAAGTCCCTTGCGGAACATTGCCTGCTTCTTAGCGTCGATGGATACCTCTTCAGGAGCATATCGTGCCAGATTCCCAAATTCATGACTATATGCATCCACAGTCAGTCTTCCTTGGGTGAAATTTCAGAACTCTTCCCTCTTGGGATCTATGACACCTTCCGGGATGTGATGCTCACGGAAAGCCTCACTGAATTCAGCCCAAGTTGTGATTTGGCCGACCGGGCGCATAGCCTCAAAGTTTTCCCACCAAAGGCTAGCAGGGCCTTCGAGGTGATAGGCAGCATAGGTAACCTTATCAGCTTCGGCTACATTGGCAGAACGTAGCTTGTGTGTGATGCTACGGAGCCAGTCATCCGTGTCGAGGGGCTCGATGGAATGATTAAACTTTGGTGGGTACAACTTGATAAAGTCATTGATTGATACCAAGTCATTTTGCTGATGGCGTGTAGTGTTCTGCTCAATCCGCTCCAGCAAGCGGTTAGTCTCACGCTTGTTTCTTTCTGCCTCTAGCATAACTTCGGCCAGAGAAGGCGGGTGAGGCAGATTTTCACCCCTAGCTGCATTGGCTTCCCCCTGCTCTGGGGCAGCAGGGTTGCTGCGGGTGTTGACCATCCTAGGAGAAAACAAGACAACAGTTTAGATAAGGATGGCACAAGCTTAGCAAGGAAGTGCAGAATGTAATGGATAACATGGAATGCTAAGATGTTCATTGCACGGCATGGTAATATAGAAACTGCCATATATATACCAAGTGTCATACACACCGTACATAGTTTAGTACAAGCCCAGGCTAGAGTACAACTACGGTGAAAGACATTACATCTCATCGAAGGCATTCCAAGCTCCTATACATTATTTTTCTACACCTCCGGAGCGTGATACACACCAAGTCGTATCCCACGGGTCACACGGGACTATGGAGAATACAACTATTACAGTACTAGTGAAACTACTACTAGCTCAGACGGCTCCGTAGTAATCCTCATAAAAGTCACCACCAAAGCCTGGAAGTGGAACATGATCATCTGGGAACAGACGGTCCTGCGGAGCCTGCAGACCATAGGGACTCGGATGTGGCCTTGGTCCCACAGGTGGTGGCAGACGGGGACCACGAGGAGGGGTCATGCCTCCTACATCGCACCACTCCATACAATCTGGCAATCCAGACCGTACAGGGTACAGATGCCTCAGGTCCATGTATCCTGCCTGTACCGCAGGTGCGAACCGAGTCAAAGTGGCCCAGTGATCAGCACGAGTGTGGAAAAGCTCCATACACAAGGCCCAATTTTCGCGGTCCTTATCCTCGAGTATCTCGGTAGTGGTGCGGAGTAGTGACTCCTCATGTGTAGAGTCATAGTACAAAGCCTGATAGTACCCCTATGCTCCAGGAAGTGAGGCTGGCATGTAATGGAAATCGGTGTTCTGTAGCAAGGTAGTCCTGGCTCGAATGATAGTCATCATTGAATAGGCTGCATCCTGCACGAACATCTCAATAGTGACCCCAAGTCCATAGGAACAGTGAAGGGGCTTAGTGGCTCCAGCATAAGAGGGATATATCCTGATAGTACAGAGGTACTGGCTCTGATTGAAGTCTATGAACTGCACCTCGACGGTATATTCGGGATTCCACCGATAGCCTGACTCGACCATCACTCAAACCAACATGGTCGTGTGGCCGGGCACATCGAGGCACCGGGTTAGACAAACCACTTGGTTCTGCGAACGAGTGGCCATCTGAAAGCACAGAATAATGCAAAGGCATTAGAATTTTCTAGGGGAAATCGGACAGCATAACGGCTGTAAATGCTCAGAAAAAGATTTGAGACATCCACAACAGTTTGCAATACCACTCAGAAACATCATATCAAGGTTCTGATTCAACTGACAACATACTAAAAGTAGTAGAAACTGTACTGAGGCTTGTAACAGCAATCCTATAAGCTACTACGGATTAGTAACACGTGAACCTGATAGAAGAAGAGAGCCTAGTCCTTAACCCACATTGAATGAGAAGAGAATGACTCAGATCAGAGGGCATAAGGTAAAGGAGTAAAAGAGCCTTACGTTCCCTCCCGCAATCAATTCCCCTACATATAACTAAAGCATTTCTAGACTCGACATCGACCAGTTTGGCTCAACGCACCTACATGCGGTCCGGCTTTGATGCCAACGCTGTCAGGACCCCGATTCCAAGTCACATCGATCTAGCCGGTAACACCTCATATCACATTGCGGCCTCACGCACAGTATCCCCACGGGTGTTGCCTTACCATGGCCCGGGACCGTTTGCGCCTTTTGGCTCACGTAAATGATAGTGTCGCTAGCATCCATATGACAGAGAACCCGGGCCGACATGGCTAGTCATGAACCCAAAGCGGCACAGACCTATGTTGACAGGCATACATGAATCACATCAAGCATGTCAGTCATCAGCGAGTGAATCCGGGCTGTAGCACTGGGCTAACAGGACTCCGGGGAACCCGGGCTGTAGCAGGCTCGGTAGGACTCCGGAAGTCACCGCATGATATTTCCCTGAAGGGACAGACATAGGAACGAAGTGAAACACATGCCGTCCAGTCAGGTGTCCTGAGCAATAGTGCTGGGCTAGCAGGACTCCGGTGAACCGGGCTGTAGTGGACTACTATGGCTCAAGGAGCACTAGACTACATTTCCCCATAAGAGAGGCTGCCAAGGATAAACAACTAGATTGTCAGATCCCACACATACCAAGCATTTCAATCATACACACAATATGCTCGATATGTGCAAATACAACATGGCATCACAACAAAAATCTACAACTCAAGTACTTTATTTAAAGGCTCCAGAGAGCCATACATAACATGTTCATATAGGTAGGGGTCACATGACCCGACACTCAAGTCATACAAACATACAAGCACATGCGGAAGCAAATAGTCTGAGTACAGACACTAGAAAGAAAGAAGGCTTCTCGAAGCTTGTCTATCTACATAGGCCCCTCCATGGCCAGGATCACCACCTGGGTGGCAAGTCACTCATCGACGTCGAGGTCTACATAAAACCCATCGGAGGGGGCGGCGTTGTCGTCTGAAAATAGTAATTAAGCAAACATGAGTACAAAGGTACTTGACAAGTCTTACAACAGAACCTACTATACATGCTCATTCTCAAGAAGGTGGTGGAGTTATCGCAGCAAGCCAGCTTTGACTCTTGGCTAAGCTATCCTACGAGACACCTCTAGTAAAATAGTTTTCGCACACGAGTCCACTAATCACTAACACAATACTCCACCGGGGATCCTCCCTCGTCATCCTACGAGAGGGCCATGCTCGGTACTCGCACTTATCTTGAGTCTTTTAGTAGTAACCATTAACTTGTCTATGAACTGTATAGGCAACCAAGTAGTCCTTTACCGCGGACGCGACTATTCGAATAGATGATGTTAACCCTGCAGGGGTGTACTTCTTCATACATGCTCTCACCACTTACCATCGTTTACACGACATGTACTCAGCAACCTTCAAGCGGAAGCCCAATGAGGGTGTCGGCCACGGCCTATCTAAACACTCAAGTCTCTAGTCTAGGTTTATCGCCTATCCAGGTTCCATTCGCAGGCAGTCCGGCCGAGGTTTCCACATACGGCCCTGAACGATGTGAACAGGGTCTCGAGATGCCAAACGGGCGCCCGGCATACCCGGCCACGGTGTATCTACCGCAACATAGCCCACCCCTAGGGTTAGCACTACGCACGGCCGCCAACACATAACCCACAAACACCAGAAACTATTTGCAACTCCTGGACAGAGTACTAGGGTGATTAAGAAGCCGAGAGTGTCAATTAAGGATCCCAATGCATGGTAGTAGCTGATTCTTAAAATCACACATACAAATCTCAGTTCTTAGGGACGGCCTTAATGAAACAACCCACCATGTACTCCTACATGGCCTCTCATCGATACCTTTACCAAAACATGTTCAACACATCTCTCATATTAGCGACATAATCATTTCACTCTAGCCCATCGCCGAGATGAACTAGACCTGACACAACTCTAAGCATAGCAGGCATAGAAAGGTAGGAAACACAAACATGGCTCAAACAACTCCTACACATGCTAGTGGGTTTCATCTAGTTACTGTGGCAATGACAGGTCATGCAGAGGATAAGGGTTCAACTACCATAGCACATAGCAGTTTGAAACATTGTTGTCTTAATGCAGTAAATGAGAGCAGAGGCGAGAACATGGGATTGCATCGATATGATCAATGGGGCTGCTTTCCTGATGGAGTAGTAGTAGGGTACTACCCTTGAGTTGGATACTCCGAGATATCCTCGGAGGCAGAACCTACCATGAAGGACACACAGAACATAATCAACATATGGCAATATGCAACGATATGATGCATGCTATGACATGGAAAAATGATGTGTCCTGCCTAATGCAATGTGAAACAAGTTGAAATGGGTCCATTTGAATCAAAGATTCAAATGAAAGCTTAAGTTCTTATGCATAATAAGTGTATTAGCTTGTTTCACCTAAACAGCAAGGTTAAAGTGTTTTGTCATGCGTGAAACCATTACAGATGGAAAGATTGAATTTTTCTGATCATTTTTCATATATAATTTGTTTGATTTGAGCTATGGTTGATTTTCTATGATTTTTAGAAGTTTTGGCTATTTTCTGGAATTCCCTATATGAAAATAAATCCAGAATTTAAATAACCGCGTTAGCACTGTGTCACTGTGACGTCAGCGAGTCAAAGGCGCCAGCCCAGCTCAAACCTGACTGGTGGGCCCCATCTGTCAGTGTCTTGGTGAAAGTGCGTTATATCGACTAGAGGGGGGGTGAATAGGCGATTTTTAAGAAAGTCTTCAAAACGTGGAAGTTATGAAGACAAACAGACTTGAAGCCTATCACTATGCAGCGGAAGGTAGATTACACAACGCAAGCCATAGTCAAATATACAGTACAGTGAAAGCACAGAGACAAATAGCTTCAGTGTAATGAGGATCAGGTTGGAAGAAGTTATGAAGCCAAACAGATCATACAGTCAGGTTGTGAAGACAGAAGATTAAGCAGGCATGCAATAGCTTCACAATGTGTACTGGGAAGTAAAGAGAGGTGAAGATGAAACCAGTGACACGTTGAAGACAATGATATGTTGGACCAGTTCCAGTTGCTGTGACAACTGTACGTCTGGTTGGAGCGTCTAGGTATTTAAACCAAAGGACACACAGTCCCGGACACCCAGTCCTGAACACGCAGCTCAGGACACCCAGTCGTCACCGTTTTCTCCTTGAGCTAAGGTCACACAGGCCCGGCCCAATCACTCTGGTAAGTCTTCAAGGTAGACTCCCAAACCTTCACAGACTTTGTTCACCGGCAATCCACAATTCCTCTTGGATGCTCAGAACGCGACGCCTAACCGTCTAGAGGATGCATAGTCCTCAAGTGTAATAAGTCTTCAGATCACTCAGACAAGAAGACTTAATTGATGCCCAATTACTCTGGCTCTGGGTGGTTAGGGCTTTTCTCCTCACTAAGGATTTTCTCTCAAAGGCTTCGAGGTGGGTTGCTCTCAAACGACAAAAGCCGTGCACTGAAATCTGAGCAGCCAACCGTTTATGGTTGTGGGGGTGGGCTATATATAGCCACTTGGCAACCCTGACCTGATTTATCCGAAATGACCCTGGGTCACTAAGGAACTGACACGTGTACTAACGGTCGGATTTTGAACTCTCACGGCAACTTTACTTGGGCTGCAAGTAAAGCTGACTTGTCTGACTCTGGACAAGATTTTTCTCTCATTGTCTTCACTCGAAGACATAGGATTTGAATTAGGCATCACTTCAGTCATCCTGACTGGTTTTCTTGGACCCCACTTAACAGTACGGTGGTTCCTATGACACAACATGAATAAAGTAAAGCTACGAAGGATCTAAGTCTTCGAGTTCCAAAAGCTTCATGGGGAGTCTTCATATGTCATTGTCTTCGACATGAATGTCTTCATGAACCACCATTGTCTTCAATATCTTCGTACATTTTTGGGGGTCATCTCTGGTAGCTAAACCGAATCAAAGAGGGACTTCTACCTGTGTTATTCTGCAATTCTCACAATAACATTAGTCCCTCAACTAGGTTTGTCGTCAATACTCCAAAACCAACTAGGGGTGGCACTAGATGCACTTACAATCTCCCCCTTTTTGGTGATTGATGACAAACTAGTTGAAGTTTTCAACGGGGAATATAATTTGTGAAATTGTAAAGGAATTGTCTTCATAGGCTGCAAGGGCTCCCCCTGAAGATGTGCATGTTAAGTGATTTGCTTCTGGAATGCAAATGCACACAGCAGGTTGTATTTGTGGGATTCTGCTTCAACTTATGATGACAATCCATCATGCACGTAAAGATATATGAAGATAATGATATGCATAATGAAAAATGGACGTCTGCGAAATGATAAGAGTGCGGAAATTATCGTCGTACATGCGGAATTTATCTTCGCAAGAACACATTGGCAAACATAGTAGCAGACGACCATCAAGTTTAAGTGTTACAACTCAAAGAACCAAATGTAGCAAAACAAGAGTTGTAAGCACGAAGCAAAATGCAAAATATAAAGCACCCGCCCATATTATTGACCCGCTTGAAGACTAAAAACATCATATGCTTCTCCCCCTTTTGTCAGTGATGACCAAAAAGGTTTGTAGACATAGAGTTTTCTATGCGTTCCCAGGCGCAGCAGGGTCGGTGGAGACGTTTGGTGGTGCAGGCGAGCTTGGGGCAGTGACGACGCGCGGTGAAGACTTTGGTGGTGATGTGGCGTCATCTTCCTCCTCAATGATCTTCCCCATCACGGTGGCAGCAGAGGAAGAGAACTCGGATTCTTCAAGTGAAGGAGTCCCACGCAACACAGCTCGCCTGGGGGTGTGGAGTCAAACTTGAAACGCTCCTTGAAGCCATCCTCTTGCAATTCAGCTTCAATGCACATCATAGTGAGGCCTTTCCAAGTGCGGCGACAGGTTTCGTGTGCGACGAAGGCGTTCTTGGTGGCCAGATTCCTGATGCGATTGACGTCTTGCATGAGACTGTGCATCTGCCTCTTGAGCCAGTCGTGATGCCTATCTTGCTTTTGATGCAGAGCCACAAGAAGTTCACGATCAGTGAGTGTACGAGCTCGTTTCTTGGGTCTCTGCCCAGCTTCGCTGTCAGTGGCTTCAGTGGATGCAGGGGCACGTGTGGTGCCAGCCATTGGATAGACTCTGGAAATGGCTTCAACACCTTCATCATGTTGAGTGAAGCTTTGGTGTTCTGCATTCTAAAGACTTAGTGGCTGTTTGGCAGGCTCAGGATAAATGGCTTCAGCAGAGGTGTCCACATCGGGTAAGAAGATTCTGTGGTTGCGGGCTGAGGGCTGATATGATATCGCAGAGTGGAGCTTGATTAGCCTCATAACCCATGGAGCATAAATCTTCAGACCAAAGAGATCTGAGCCAGACGCAGCAAGTTGACGGATGAAGAGATCCTGGGCATTGAAGCATTTGCCGTGTAGGATGCAGAAGATGAGAGTCTTCATGGCACCTTCAACCTTGGCATATCGAGAGTGCCCCTTAATGGGCCATAGAGTCCGCCTGATGATGTGATAGATGGTTCTCGGCAGGTACTCTAAGTCTTCAACGAAGAACTCCGCTGGGTAAGGTGCGTCAGAAGGCAATGGCTTCATCATCGAGAGCATCTGACTCATATTCGGCTCAGGTCGCTGAAATATGCTCTCAACTGCTTCAGTATGGAGTTGGCAGCCTTCTTCGAAGTGTTCGCCTGGAGTGGGTAGGCCGGTGAGCTCAATGATATCAAATGCATTGGCTTCATGATGGACGTTGCCGGTCATCCACTCTAGGACCCAAGTCTTCGGATCTCTGTTGTATCCCTTGATGTGCAATGTGGCATAGAACTGAAGTAGAAGCTCTTCGTTCCAGTGCTCTTCGTCCGTGACAAATGGCAGCAGGCCAACTTGCTTGAAGCAGTCCAGGGCTTCTTCCAGACCAGGCAGACCAGCAAAAGCTTCAACTTCAAGGCGCTGATGTGGAAAGATACGGTTCTGGTTGTAGAGGACGCAGGAGTAGTAGCTGCGCTGTGGGTAGCTCCAGAACCTATCTGACACAATCTTTTCCCTTGAGTAAGGGTTCTTGGAGCAGTTGAAGAAAGTGTTGTCTGCCCTGAAGCTATTTACATTGAAGGAGCCAGGAGCAGTGACTGGTCCTGGGAACCTTGGCAGTCGTGGAATTGGCTTCTGTACCTGGGGCCTGTGCGCAATATGATAATTGAACTGGGGTCCGGCAGCAGATACAGGCACAGAAGGGTCAGAGGCAGTTGCTTCAGTATCTCTTGAAGCTGTTGGTTGGTCTGGCTCCACAAATGCTTCAGTATTATGTGTGGCAGCCGCAGTGGTGTCAGCCTCCTTGAGAATTTCTTCTTGCTGGTGAGGGGAGATGGAGCTTGAGGTTCTTCATGTTCTTCTGCTTGTGCTTCGGCTGATGCAGCCGGAATGTCGTCAGCAGTCTGAGCCCTTGGTCCTCTGCAAAGCCTACGGAATGCAGGCGACGCAGGTGGAGCTGCAGTGGGTTGGGGCTCATCCTCTTCCTCTTGTGGGCGATCTGCCCACGATGCATCTTGTGTGATTGGCGTCAGGGGACGGCCAATACTAAGCAATTCACTCGATTCGAGCTGAGGAAGGACTGCATCATCTTGTACATTGTCTTGGAGACCAATGTCTTCAGCAGCGGTGGGGTCGGCTGCTGGAATGTCTTCATCATGCTGAGCCTCATTGAGAGCAGGCTCATGGACGGTCAGCTGACAATCTTCATTAGGACGGCGAACGGAAAGGGGTTCAACTATCAAGGGCTCTGTGGGAGCAGCCCGAGTCTTCTTGGACTTGCGCTTCTTGGTGGTGGGGTCTGAAGGAGAGGCTTCAGAGTGTTTCCTCTTCCTTGCTTTGGCTTCGACTATCCTTGTCTTCTTAAGCTCGGAAGCGGGTGAGCGCTTTGGCTTCGAGCTAGGCTTGGCGGTGGGGAAGACAATTGGAATAACTTCTTGGCGTGGGGCCTCTTCTTCAGCCTCGGTGGGCGTCTTCTTTTTCTTGGCGGCCATCCTGGGGTCGATGCCGGGACGCCCAAGTGCCTTTCGCTTCTCGGCCTCATTGTAGGCCTGTACACAGAGATCAGCCAAATTCTTCATGCGCTGCGTGAGCCCTGAGCCTCTGCACGTTTCTGCATGAAGTTTTCCTTCAGCTCATGCAGCATGACCTTGAAGTCTTTGATCTCTTGGACGCTGAGCGTGGCCATATTCTGCTTAAACTGAGCCTTTTCAAAATCTATCTTTTGCTTCAGTTCCACGATGCGCTGGGCAATAGCGAGTTCTGAAGCGATAGCTCCTTGGAAGGCTACGCTGAGGCCAATGGGCAGCTGCAGATCATCAAAGCTGATGTTGGGCGTGTCAAACCACTCATCTATGAAGTTGTGGATGATTTTTGCATCGAACAGAGGCAGATTGTTGAAGATTTCAGCCTCCTCCTTGCTCTTGATGAGCTGCTCAAGAGCGTCATCACCAAGATCTTCGTCACTGGACAGATCAATGGCTTCGCAGCGAAGAACGGCAGCGACAGTTAGCTCTTTGCTAGTGTGTGGCTGTGGTTTCTTTGCTTCTTGAGGCTTGGAGACTCTTGATAAGCCTTCAGACTGCACACTGGCTTCAGGAGGTGCAGTGGCCAATGGCTTCGCTTTGGAGATCTTGGGGGAGGCAACTGGCTTGGAAGCTTTTGGCTTCTTCTTCATCTGCTTCGGCTCAGGGGCAGCAGGAGCATCATCAGACTCAGTGTCTGCTGGAGGGTCGTTCACGGCAGTCCGTTGGACTATAATGTGAGTGATGAGGCCGTCGAGATTGGCAAATGGCCCGATGACATTGGGATTAGCGTCGCGTGTGCCATCTGCCCTTGGTCTGGAGGGACCAGGGTTGAAGTCCAATCCAAACTCCTTCTTGTTTTGCTTCGTAGAGTTCTGGGCAAATTGGAAGTTGCGCTTGAACAGAGTGTCATCGCGACACCAGAGAAGGGACGATGGATGTGCATCAGCTGGCTGCTGTCCCCTGACCATGCATGGAAAGAAACTCTGAGCAATGGCTTCGTCTCTGGTTCGGGGTACGAGATTCTTGTACAAGGCATCTCCCCATGGCCGCTTGATGGCGCACTTCTCTGCACATTCTTTGGTGACGAAGCGGTATAGGAACCACTGCTCTGCCCAGTACCTGCGAATCCATTGGATTCGTGTCTTGCGCTGAGCATAGGTTTCTTCAGGATCTGTTTGGTACGTTTCTGCCAAATCTGCAGGCAGATCCTTTGATGTGTCACCCCGTCTCTGTCTGCCTCCCTTCCTTGATGGTTTCTCGGATGCCATGAAGCTTAACTTGGAAGGCTTCAAAAGCTTCAAAGGCTTCAAAGCTTTCAAAGGCTTTAAAGGCTTCCTTTTGCTTGACCAACAGGAACTTGCTTCAGGTGAATTGATGTGACGCTATAGGAATTCTGCAAATGAATGCAGACAATGAGAACCAAAAGATTCTCCCACGGACATGTACCTGTGACAGCATTAAGGTGCGAGGGAAGGGGAAGAGGTCATATGCATTCTCAGAAGATTTTGAAGATAAATCAGTGTAGAAGACATTGACCTCATCATGCGAAGACATTCACTTTATAGAAAAGAAGTTGGTTCCAGATTTGTACGAACCCATAGATTAGTACAAGTGAGGAATCTAACTACTTCATGAAGAACAAGTGAATATGCTAGGCAAGTTATGAGATTCAGACAAGAGGAATGAAACTTGAAGGAATAGAAACCTCTTTTGGCAGAAAGTGATGGATCAATAGGATCAAAAGAGGCTGTAAAAAGCTTGTTATTTACCAGACTTGGAACTGCTAGACGAGAAGAGAGGTGAGGCCGAGCAGTTCGATCCTCCGTGCCCGAACTTGGCGACGGAAGACACTTAGGACGATGGCGGAGAGACTAGTGGCCGCGGTCGGCGTGAGAACGGCGTCGGAGAGGTCGCAGTAGTGAAGCACTTCGGCGCCGGCGTCGTTGCGAGTTAGCGGTGGTGCTAGGGTTTGTGCGAGGGAGGAAGAAGAGATAATGACCGCAGTGAAACGTGTACTTATAGGGATATGGGCGGCACTGCGCTATTACTCAGGTGCCCCTGGCGATTCGCATCTGATCAGTACGTGGCCAGCATGCGGAATTGTGGGGGCAGTTTCACCCCACGCACGCCTGGTTTGTCGGGAGACGTTCCTACTTCTCCGGAATTCTAGTTGATGGAAAGACATTAAAAGCTGTTTTTAAAGTTTGTCTCTGTGTCTTCATCTGACAAGGATGCAGTGAAGACATTCGACAGTTTCAATAGAGTGCATATGACTTGGAGAGATAGAGTTTGAGGTAGGAAGCATGGAGAGGTTAGGGTCCGATCACATTCACTTAGTTCAAAAGATTCAGCCAAGAAGACATAGCTATAAGTGAATGCTGTAGAGGACAGAACACCAGTGCATATACAATCAACATAGTGAAGATAATCATGAAGACATGTTGAGATTGAAGCCAAACCAAATGTGAAGACATAGCAAATGTAACGCCATGAGTAAAACACTTCAAGCAGAAAAATTTTGGTGGTGGCGCTACCCACCGTATAGGACGTATTGAACCCAGACACGGCGCACAATTATCGTGGCGCTCCGAGGTCAAATTCCACGTTATTGTATTCACACTTAGAATGTATGTCTTCATTGATTGAAGATATACGTTACTTTGTGTGTTGCACATCTAAGTCATCATCATGCATAAGTGTTAGGATGTGTGCCTGATCACAGGACATTTGAGGATTCCAAGATATCTAGCTCACACCGTAACTTGCAAAATCTCTTCTCATCCAAGGGCTTGGTGAAGATATCTGCCAATTGCTCTTCAGTGTTGACGTGTATGATATCAATGTCTTCCTTTGTAACATGATCTCTGAGAAAATGATGACGAATTTCAATGTGCTTTGTCTTCGAGTGCTGAACTGGGTTGTTGGCGATCTTGATGGCGCTTTCGTTGTCGCAGTAAAGTGGCACTTGCTTCAGATGAGTGCCGTAATCCTTGAGGGTTTGCTTCATCCATAGAAGCTGAGCGCAGCAGGATCCAGCAGCAATGTATTCGGATTCAGCAGTGGAGAGAGATACACAGTTCTGCTTCTTTGAAGACCAACAGACAAGAGATCGGCCCAGGAAATGACATGTGCCTGATGTGGACTTCCGATCAACCTTGTCACCAGCGTAATCAGCGTTCGAAAATCCAACCAGATCAAACTCTGAGCCCTTTGGATACCATAACCCTAGAGTTGGTGTGTGAGCCAAATATCGAAGAATTCGCTTCACTACTAAGTGATGCGACTCCTTTGGTGCCGCTTGAAACCGAGCACACATGCAAACACTAAGCATAATATCTGGCCTAGATGCACATAAATAAAGCAAAGAACCAATCATGGAGCGGTATACCTTTTGATCGAACTCTTTACCATTGTCGTCAGGACCCAGATGATGTTTGGCTGGCATTGGTGTTGTGAAGCCTTTGCAATCTTGCATACCGAACTTCTTCAGGCAGTCTTTGAGGTATTTCTCTTGAGATATGAAGATGCCATTGCGTTGTTGCCTTATCTGAAGACCGAGGAAGAATTTCAGCTCCCCCATCATAGACATCTGATATTGCTCTTGCATCATATATCCGAACTCCTCACTGTACTTCTGATTGGTGCAGCCGAAGATAATGTCATCCACGTATATTTGGCACACAAACAGTTCACCATCATATGTCTTTGTGAAGAGAGTGGGATCCAGGGAACCAGGTATGAAGCCTTTGCTCTTCAGGAAGTATTTGAGTGTATCATACCAGGCCCGAGGGGCTTGTTTGAGGCCATATAGTGCCTTTTTGAGCTTGTACACCATGTCAGGATGTTTTGGATCTTCAAACCCAGGTGGTTGCGCAACATACACTTCTTCTTCAATTTTGCCATTGAGGAAGGCACTTTTTACATCCATTTGATACAGGATTATGTTGTGATGATTTGCATAGGCCAGCAGTATACGGATGGCTTCAAGTCTGGCCACAGGAGCAAATGTTTCGTCGAAGTCGATGCCTTCCACTTGAGTATATCCTTGAGCAACGAGACGAGCCTTGTTTCTGACGACTTGGCCATGCTCATCTTGCTTGTTGCGGTATATCCATTTGGTGCCTATTATGTTATGCTTCCGTGGATCAGGACGCTTAACTAACTCTCATACATTGTTCAGCTCAAATTGTTGAAGCTCTTCTTGCATAGCTTGAATCCATTCAGGTTCCATAAAGGCTTCATCAGTTTTCTTGGGTTCTGTGATTGAAACAAATGCGAAGTGTCCGCAAAAGTTTGCCAGTTGAGTTGCCTTTGAACGAGTCAGTGGACCGGGTGCATTGATGCTATCAATTATTCTGTCAATTTGCACTTCATTGGCAACACGAGGATGTAGGGGTCGAAGACTTTGCTCTTGCTGATCTACGTTGTCATGGGGAGGAATGTCTTCAGGCTGAGCATTGTCTTCATGTGGATCAGGAGCTGAGATGATAAGTTCTTCTTCAGGACGAGCTTCAGAAGGTATAATTTCTCCAGTTCCCATTAGCTTGATTGATTCACTGGCTGGAACTTCATCTAGTACACCTGGTAGTTGCTCTCTTTGTGACCCATTGGTCTCATCAAACCGCACATCCACTGTTTCAACCACTTTGTAGTGAAAGAGATTGAAGACTCTGTAGGAGTGAGAATCCTTTCCATATCCAAGCATGAAGCCCTCATGTGCTTTTGGAGCAAATTTTGCTGTGTGGTGAGGGTCCTTGATCCAGCATCTCGATCCAAATACTCTGAAGTAACTTACATTTGGCTTCTTGCTAGTCAGAAGTTCATAAGATGTCTTGTTCAGCAGCTTGTGAAGATACACACGGTTTATAGTATGGCATGCAGTGTCAATGGCTTCAGTCCAGAATTTTCTTAGTGTCTTGTACTCATCTAACATTGTTCTGGCCATCTCAATGAGTGTTCTGTTCTTGCGTTCGACGATGCCATTCTGTTGTGGCGTGTATGGAGCTGAGAATTCATGAGTGATGCCCAATGTATCAAGATATGTGTCAAGGCCGGTGTTCTTGAATTCTGTGCCATTGTCACTTCTGATGTGCTTTATCTTGGCGCCATAATTGTTCATTGCCCGATTTGCAAAGCGTCTGAAGACATCCTGCACTTCAGTCTTGTAAAGGATTATGTGTACCCAAGTATATCTAGAGTAATCATCAACAATGACGAAGCCATAGAGGCAAGCAGTAGTGGAGAAGGTTGAGTAGTGGGTAGGACCAAAGAGATCCATGTGAAGCAGTTCGAAGGGTTGAGTAGTGGTCATGATTGTCTTCGAAGGATGTTTTGCCCTTGTCATCTTCCCAGCTTCACAGGCACCGCATAAGTGATCTTTCTTGAACTTGACGCCCTCGATGCCTATGACATGCTTCTTCTTAGCAAGGGTGTGGAGGTTCCTCATGCCAGCATGCCCAAGTCTTCGATGCCAAAGCCAGCATTCTGAAGCCTTTGCGAGAAGACAAACTGCAAGCTGTGGCCCTGCTGAGAAATCTACCACGTACAAATCATCTTTTCGATACCCTTCAAACACTAGAGACTTGTCAGATTCCATTAGTACCAGACAGCGATATTTTCCAAAGATTACAATCATGTTTAAATCACAAAGCATTGAGACAGACATTAAGTTGAAGCCAAGGGATTCAACAAACATGACTTTATCCATGTGTTGATCCCTTGAGATTGCAACTCGACCTAGACCCAGTACTTTACTTTTACCAGTGTCAGCGAATGTGATGTGGCTCTTGTCAGATGGACGTAAGGTTGAGTCCATAAAGAGACTTTTCTTGCTAGTCATGTGATTTGTACACCCGCTGTCAATAATCCATACTGAAGACTCCGAAGTTACTGGTGTCGTACCCTACAGTGCAGTTAGGGGGATAGGCTTCACCAAGAGTGTTGTGAAGCAAAAACATTTGACGAACCAGTGGATTATGAAAACTGAGATCCAGGTTAGGACAAGCAGGGAGAGTAGCATGCGATTCAGATATGAGATACATAGTGATGCCATTCGGGCATTTGATCGTGCGCCCCACGAGTTTTTTAAGGTCCCCAGCAATAGCATCAGAAGATTTTGGTCTTGTGCTGGAGACCTTTCCCTGCAAAAGAGAGTTAAGCTTTCTTAACCACCCACATCTTCAAGGGTGGCTTAGAAGCAATAAGTCTAAGTGCAGCATCTGAGAATTTTGGCTTTGGAGCCCTAGCAAACAGTCTAGCAGGTGGGCAATAATACTCATAAGAATAGGCAGAATAATTTTTGGTCATATGAGAATGACGGTTTGAAGAACCTCTCTCATAAGCCTGAGCATGGTTTCCCTGCAAAGCATTTGTGTTAGTGCAACTCAGATGAGCCCTCTGCCTGTATGAACCCTTTGGACCATATGAAGCCTTTGGTCTGAGGTTTGTCTTCTTCATGTGAGGTGTCATGAGGACATTCACAGGAAGATTCTCAAGACACGTTTTTGGAACCCAGATCTTCTTCATAGGCGGTCCATTCCTGCAGTTAGTACCAATGTACCTGGCAAATACTTCACCATTCTGATTCCTAAACAGTTTATAGTTTGCATCAAAGGATTCATCAATGATAATTGAATTAGCACAAGTGAAGCCAGATAGATTGGATGGATCCGATGAGGATTCCTTTGCAGCAACCCATGTGGTTTTGGGGTACTGCTCAGGTTTCCAGTAAGAGCCATCTGCATTAATTTTCCTCACGAACCCAACACCCTCTTTGCTAGGGTTTCGGTTCAGAATCTGCTTCTTGAGGACATCACATAGTGTCTGATGTCCTTTGAGACTTTTGTACATCCCTATTTCAAGCAATGTCTTCAACCTAGCATTTTCATCAGCAATAGCAGTGGTCTCCTCAGCAGAGGGGTTAGTTACCATTTCAACAGTTGAAGATATTGCAACAGCAGTAGCAGTGGAACATTCAGCAACAGAAATAGCATTATCACGCTCAATGCATTTAAGGCATGGTGGTTCAAATCCTTCCTGAGCAGAACTGATCTGTTCGGCTCGAAGTGACTCGTTTTCCTTTTGAAGATCTTCATGATCCGCTCTCAACTTCTCAAGATCTTGCTTCTTCTGAAGATAATCATAGGAACGCTTTTCATGAGTAGTTGAGAGAGTCTCAAGACGATCTTTGAGTTCCTGATACTTAACATGAAGATTTTTTATGTCTTCAATTAAGGATTCAGAACGAGTCATTTCAGCACCCAACAGATCATCACTTCTGTCTAACAGTTTTTGAATATGTTCCATGGCCTTTTGTTGTTCAGTTGCAATTTTGGCAAGTGTTTTGTAACTGGGTTTTGAATCACAACCAGAGTCATCGTCACTAGATGTTTGATAGTGAGTGGTGCATGTGTTTACCTTGGCACCATGTGCCATGAAGCAGTAGGTGGGAGTAGAGTCGTCCTTGTCATTTGCATCGGTGATGGTGATGGAGTCATTGTCTTCAGTGTTGAAGATGGACTTGGCGACATAGGCTGTAGCCAAACTTGCAATGCCTGAATCAGACTCCTCCTCAGACTCCACCTCTGCCTCCTCAGAAGCGGACTCCTCCTCTGAATCCATTTCCTTGCCAACAAACGCACGAGCCTTGCCAGATGAACTCTTCTTGTGTGATGAAGACTTTGACGAAGACTTTGAGTATTTCTTCGTCTTCTTATCGTCAGAGTCATATTCCTTGCTCTTCTTCTTCTTTCTGTTCTCATTGTCCCACTGTGGGCATTCAGAGATGAAGTGTCCAGTTTTCTTGCATTTGTGACAAGTTTTCCTCTTGTAATCATGCGCAGAAGCTTCATCATTCCTTGAGCTTGATCGTGAGGAGTTTCTGAAGCCTTTCTTCTTGGTGAATTTCTGGAACTTCTTCACTAGCATTGCAAGTTCCCTTCCAATGTCTTCAGGATCATCAGAACTGCTGTCAGATTCCTCTTCAGATGATGACACAGCTTTTGCCTTCAAGGCACGAGTTCGCCCATAGTTTGGACCGTAGATATCTCTTTTCTCAGAAAGCTGAAACTCATGTGTGTTGAGCCTCTCAAGTATGTCAGACGGATCGAGTGTCTTGAAGTCTGGACGTTCTTGAATCATCAGGGCTAGAATGTCAAATGAACTGTCAAGTGATCTTAGCAGCGTCTTGACAATTTCATGTTTGGTGATCTCAGTGGCGCCGAGGGCTTGAAGCTCATTTGTGATGTCAGTGAGCCGGTCAAATGTGTGCTGGACATTCTCATTGTCATTTCGCTTGAAGCGGTTGAAGAGATTGCGAAGAACACTGATTCTCTGATCTCTCTGGGTTGAGATGCCTTCATTGACCTTGGAGAGCCAGTCCCAGACCAGCTTGGATGTCTTCAAGGCACTTACACGGCCGTACTGTCCCTTGGTCAGATGACCACAGATAATATTCTTGGCAGTGGAGTCCAGTTGAGTGAACTTCTTGACATCAGGAGCAGTGACACCTTCTCCAGCCTTGGGAACGCCGTTTTCGACGACATACCATAGGTCGACGTCAATGGCTTCAAGATGCATGCGCGTCTTATTCTTCCAGTAGGGATATTCAGTTCCATCGAAGACGAGGCACGCAGGGGAGACTTTAATTATCCCTGCAGTCGACATAGCTAAAACTCCAGGTGGTTAAACCAAATCACACAGAACAAGGGAGCACCTTGCTCTGATACCAATTGAAAGTGCGTTATATCGACTAGAGGGGGGGGGGGTGAATAGGCGATTTTTAAGAAAGTCTTCAAAACATGGAAGTTATGAAGACAAACAGACTTGAAGCCTATCACTATGCAGCGGAAGGTAGATTACACAACGCAAGCCATAGTCAAATATACAGTACAGTGAAAGCACAGAGACAAATAGCTTCAGTGTAATGAGGATCAGGTTGGAAGAAGTTATGAAGCCAAACAGATCATACAGTCAGGTTGTGAAGACAGAAGATTAAGCAGGCATGCAATAGCTTCACAATGTGTACTGGTAAGTAAAGAGAGGTGAAGATGAAACCAGTGACACGTTGAAGACAATGATATGTTGGACCAGTTCTAGTTGATGTGACAACTGTACGTCTGGTTGGAGCGGCTAGGTATTTAAACCAAAGGGCACACAGTCCCGGACACCCAGTCCTGAACACGCAGCTCAGGACACCCAGTCCTCACCATTTTCTCCTTGAGCTAAGGTCACACAGACCCGGCCCAATCACTCTGGTAAGTCTTCAAGGTAGACTCCCAAACCTTCACAGACTTCGTTCACCGGCAATCCACAATTCCTCTTGGATGCTCAGAACGCGACGCCTAACCGTCTGGAGGATGCACGGTCCTCAAGTGTAATAAGTCTTCAGATCACTCAGACAAGAAGACTTAAGTGATGCCCAATTACTCTGGCTCTGGGTGGTTAGGGCTTTTCTCCTCACTAAGGATTTTCTCTCAAAGGCTTCGAGGTGGGTTGCTCTCAAACGACAAAAGCCGTGCACTGAAATCTGAGCAGCCAACCGTTTATGGTTGTGGGGGTGGGCTATATATAGCCACTTGGCAACCCTGACCTGATTTGTCCGAAATGACCCTGGGTCACTAAGGAACTGACACGTGTACTAACGGTCAGATTTTGAACTCTCATGGCAACTTTACTTGGGCTGCAAGTAAAGCTGACTTGTCTGACTCTGGACAAGATTTTTCTCTCATTGTCTTCACTCGAAGACATAGGATTTGAATTAGGCATCACTTCAGTCATCCTGACTGGTTTTCTTGGACCCCACTTAACAGTACGGTGGTTCCTATGACACAACATGAATAAAGTAAAGCTACGAAGGATCTAAGTCTTCGAGTTCCAAAAGCTTCATGGGGAGTCTTCATATGTCATTGTCTTCGACATGAATGTCTTCATGAACCACCATTGTCTTCAATATCTTCGTACATTTTTGGGGGTCATCTCTGGTAGCTAAACCGAATCAAAGAGGGACTTCTACCTGTGTTATTCTGCAATTCTCACAAACACATTAGTCCCTCAACTAGGTTTGTCGTCAATACTCCAAAACCAACTAGGGGTGGCACTAGATGCACTTACACTTGGCTAACTAATAGAGTTTAGTTAATACTAACTAAACTGTTAGTGGGGCCTGGGCCCGCATGTCAGTGACCTATTGGGTTAACTAGTAGTTAATTAGTGCTAACTAAAATCAACGGGGCTCTGGGCCCACCTGTCATTGACCCAGGGGAGTTAAACCCCTGGTCAAACAAGGTCAACTCGCCGGCGGCTTGACGCCGGCGATGACAGATGCGGCGGTGGGGCTCGGGTTTGCGTCTCCAGCGACCAAACGGGCGGCCCAGACCATCTACGGGGAGCTAGAAGCGAGCCGCATCGGTTGGTGGTCGAAGTGGAGCTTGGGGAGGCCGGGAACGACGCCGGCGACGACCTTGGCGATCGTCGAAGCTCGGGTGAGGATGAACCCGAGGCTATGGGGTACGGCGATGCATGTGGGGTGGTGCGTTGGGTTCCTGGGGACGTGGTGAGTGCGGTGACGCACTCGGATTCGAGATTACGCGTCTGTGGCCACGACGGTGACATGGCCGGCGGAGCCGAGCTCTCGGCCGTGATGGCCAACGGGGTTAGAGGGCAGCTCGAGCGACGTGGCTAGGGGAAGAAGAAAGAGGAGCTCACGGCGAGTGCAGTGGGCGTCGAAGCGGGCTCGGGTAAGCTCGGGAGGCGGCAAATTGTCGGCGACGATCTCCGGTGGCCGATGAGGGGAACAGCAGCGGTGGTGGCGTTGTAGCGCATCCGAGGCCTCGTGGCTCGTCGAGGAGTTCGAGGGAGATGCTGCGGAGCTCGTGGGCATGGTGGGGTGACACGGGGACGACGGTGGCTGCGGCTACGACGACAAGACGGCGGCGGCTGCGTCGGACATGGCTTCGGCGGAGCGAGGGAGAGAGCAGGGGGAGGAATGAGGTGTCCAGGGGGTCGAGGGGAGGCCGCAGAGGCGCTTCGAGGCGTCGCGCTGGCGCGGGTGACGGCAGGCAGGCAGGGAGGTGGCGTGGCGAGCTCGGCGGCGTCGCGGTGTCCCTCCTCTGCGTACTGGCAGAGGTAGGTGATGACTGGCACGGGCCAGATGGGCCGGGCCAGCCAGGTAAGTGGCCTCTGGCCTTTCTCTCTCTCTCTCTTTTTCTGTTTTGTTTTGTTTTTCTATTTTTCTATAACTTTAGGGCTTTATTAAAAATAGTTAGGAACTTACAAAAATCCTGAAAATAAACATAGGCTCTGTTTAGATTATTTCCAACAGCCCACACTTATTTCCAGACTTATTTGAGCATTTAAAATATTTTATAGTATTTAAATGCCCAAATTCAAATACTTATGATTTAATTCAAACAATCCAGAATGTCCTAGAAAAGAGTGTACCATTTTTGCCAGGGGTTTTAGCCCAAACCAGAAATGATGAACATTTTGTGAAGGGCATTTTGGGTTCATTAAAACCAATTTTAGTAAACCCTACTTGGTTTAAGGGGGTGCTGGGAGTTCTATCATCCCATTTCATTTTTTTGGGAAATTTAAACATGATGTTATCACTCTAATGCATGAACTAGCTAGGGTGTGACACTTTTCATTATTTATTTCCTTTCTTCATTTAACCCCTTTCTCTTTTTCTTTCTTTCTTATTTCTTTTCTTTTATTTGCAACATGAAAGTAAAGAAAGCAAAAACTCAAACTAACTTTATGATATAACTTGCACACGATTTCAAGGATAGATCACTAAGCAAACTCTCAAAAAAGAAAGGATCAAACTAAACTTTATTTCATCTAAAAGCAATTGATCGAACTAAAATAAGTAAAAGCAAAAAGATAGTGGGATCATACGATATCGGGGCACCTCCCCTAAGCTTGGCGAAAGCCAAGGGGAGTGCCCATACCCGATACTCAATTCTCCTTTTGGTGGTGAAGGAGATGATGGTGGTGATGAAGGAGAGATCTTGTCCTTGGAGAAGCTTAAAGAGACCATAGTAGATGGAATCTGACAGAAAACAACAAGCAAAAAGAGAACATAGGCTTTCTCCGCGATACGGTGATCAACATGTTCGGGAAGTATATATAGATTTTTTATCTTGGAGGACAAGTATATGGTAGAAAAACGGAGTACGGGAGCCGTCCCAGGTGGGCACAACCCACCTGGGCACGCCAGGCAAGCCTGGCGCGCCCTGTTATCTTGTGCCCACCAGGGTACGCTTCCTAGGAGTTTCTTTATTTCCAAAATTTTAAAATATTCCAAAACTGATAAAAAATATTTGTGTAGATCTTTTGGAGTCTGTTAACTTACCACATCACGTACCTCCTTATTTTCACGAATCTAGAGTGTTCTGGAAGGACTCTTTTATGTGTTCTTCCGGTGTCAAAGTTTGGATAACATTACTTTCAACATTAATAGGCGTACCTAAGATATAATGCTTTATTCGTTGCCCATTGACAACCTTTGGGTTAGTTCCTTCAAAATTATTTATTTTGATGGCTCCAGACCGGTAAACCTCCTCATTGACATACACTACAAAAAAAGACACATCCGTGACATTTTGGGCCGAACGATTTTTTTTTTCTGTCATACATATGACACTTCTATGATGATAATTGTGACACAACCTGGTATCATCATAGATGTGGTGGGCTCCTACTTCTATGAGAAAAAATCATGACAGAAAATGGGCTTTA
This sequence comes from Triticum monococcum, assembly GCA_034509565.1. NCBI lineage: Eukaryota > Viridiplantae > Streptophyta > Magnoliopsida > Poales > Poaceae > Triticum > Triticum monococcum. The sequence continues at coordinate 447,615,896 of CM067845.1, forward strand.
CGTCCTGGGCGGGCCGGAGACGCTACTGCATGACATTCTTTGGGCCGTCCATGACGGAAAAAACTATGGTAGAAGCGAGGGCGAGGAAAATTTCGGGGAGTTCCCGGTTACGACGGGAGGTCGGGGCCGAGCGATGCGCGTTTCTCTCGTACACGTACGCGCATGTGTGTGAGGCATTGGCTCTAACTGAACCCGAGCGAGGCGTTGGGCTCTAACTGAACCCAAGCGATTGCACTGCAGGCTACGCGTTACTGAACCCGAGCGATCGATCGATGGCTGTTAACTGAACCCGATCGAGCGATTCCTTCGCTACTGCTGCTAACTGAAGTCGATCGATGCTGCCTCTAGGATGAACAGTGTGCGTTGCGGGGGGGTTTGGATGAACAGTGAGCGGTGGCGTTGCCTCTGGATGAACAGGACCCCGTGGTGTGGTGGAGGGCTGGATGAACAGTAGACGGTGGAGGGGTGCCCGTGGAGGGGTGGTTGAACAGGACCCCGTGGTGTGGAGGGCAGGATGAACAGTAGACGGTGGAGGGGTGGTTGAATAGTAGCCGATGGAGTAGCGCGCGGTGGAGGCTGGATGAACAGGAGCCCGTGGAGGCTGGGGGAGGTCGACGGTAGCCCGTGGAGGCTGGAGGAGGTCGACGGTGGAGATGAACAGTATTCCATGGAGTCCCGTTTTGCGGTACGCCACACCCGTCCGGATGAACAGGACCCCCGTTTCGACCGTAGGAGGTCCGTTTCGCCCATTTTACGGTACGCCACACCCCTCCCGATCAATAGGACCCCCATTTCGACTGTAGGAGGTCCGTTTCGTCTGTTTTGCGGTACGCCACACCCCTCCTGATCAACAGGCCCCCCGTTTCGAATATATGAGGTCTGTTTCGTCCGTTTTGCGGTACGCCACACCCCTCCTGATCAACAGGACCCCTGTTTCGACTGTAGGAGGTCCGTTTCCTCCATTTTGCGGTACGCCAGGCCTCGTTTCCATCGCTTGTTCCGTCCAAGCCCTCCCGATGAACACGACCATGCATTCCGTTCCGACCCAGCTGGTTGGCTCCCACGCGTTCCGTTGCCTCCCGATGAACATGACGCATTCCGTTGCCTCCCCATGAAGATGACGACGACGCTGTTTCTCCGTTCCGACCCAGCCATGTACACGAGCCCTGGCCATACGTATGCGTGAGTAGGTGTTCGAGACCCCACCCGTATGTACAAATACGTGGCCGTATTTTCTTTCTTGCACCCTGGCCGCTGTACATACGTGTACATGCTACGTGCGCGCCTCTACTACGACACGTACGCGCCTCTACATCCACCACTATATATGTACGTACACGTTCGCGACCAGAATGACAACGCTACTCACGCTTCGACCAGGTGGGTCCCGACTGTCAGGCACTTCCTTGCCTGCGAAGATGTAGCTGGTGGGTCCCAGCAATCAGGGGGGCGAATCGGTTTTTTTTGCCCGGACGCACTTCCTTGCGTGCGAAGATGTAGCTGGTGGGTCCCAGAAGTCAGGGGAAACATTTTTTCGCAAAATACAGTGGCCCGTCTGGTGGGTCCCAGCTGTCAGGTGGAGGAATAATTATTTTGCGCGTAGTAAGGAGGCACTTCCTTGCTGCGGTCGTGGACCCAGCGGTCAGCCTCTCCACGTACAGTCCACGTCCGATGGAAGCCATTCCTTGACCACATTGACCACGCCGTGCCGAGAGCACCAGGGCGGTGAACAACGGCGAGGCCTAGGAAGGGGACAACGCGGAGCCGGGGAAGACGCAACAGTGGATGCCCACGCGTAGAGGAGTATGAGGGTTCACTCGTTCGGCTGCGGTATGAGGCTAGCGTCGCTGCAGAATAATAGGGGGTGTGGGTGCGTAGAGGGATGACCTGGACAGCGGTGGGAGTAGTAGGGGCGGTGAGGCCTCCGCGGCATCACAGCCGGCCACGAGCGGCAGGAGCAGGCGGCATGACTGGCGCTGCTTTGGCGGCTGGAGCAAGAAGACCAGAGGTTGAAGAAGCACTACGGCTGTTGGATGGACATCGTACGGTCACTGGAGCTAGAATCGTTCATATATTGACTAAAGTTGACAAAGGCCTCCGTCCCAGTCAACTTAGTAGGCCCACAAGTCAGCCTCCCACCAAGGTGGGTCCCTGCTAGCAGGGGGGTATTCATTTTTTTGTGCGTAATAAGGAGGCCCTTCCGGTGGGTCCGAGCTGACAGCAGGGGGAACATTTTTTTCGGGAAATACGGTGGCCCGTCCTGTGGGTCCCAGCAGTCAGGGTGAAACGTTTTTTTTTGCGAAATACTGGTGGCCCGTCCGGTGGGTCCCTGCCATCAGGTGGAGGAATAATTATTTTCCGCGTAATAAGGAGGCACTTCCTTGCGGCTACCGTGGACCCAGCTGTCAGCCTCTCCACATACAGTACTCTTCCGATGGAAGTCGGTCGTTGACCACATTGACCATGCCGCGCCGAGAGCACCACGGTGGTGGACGACGGCGAGGCCTAGGAAGGGGACGACGCGGAGCCGAGGAAGACACGGCAGTGGAAGCCCGCACGGAGAGGAGTACGAGGGTTCACCGGTTCGGCTGCGGTGTGAGGCTACCGTCGCCGCAGAATAATAGGGGGTGTGGGTGAGTAGAGGGATGCCCTAGCCAGCGGTGGGAGTAGTAGGGGGCGTTGAAGCCTGCGCGGCAGCACAGCCTTCCACGGGAGGCGGGAGTAGGCGGTCCCGCCGGCGCTGCTTTGGCGGCTGGAGCAAGAAGATCAGAGATTGAAGTAACACGATGGCCGTTTGATTGACATCCAATGGTTACGTCTGCTAGAATTGTTTGTTGACGTATATAATAACTAAAAAAATCTTGCATACGCGTCAACTAAACAGTCCCACAAGTCAGACCACTCCCTCTTTTTTTAATAATTTATATATAGCTCATGGCAACTTCTTATGCAATTTATTGCAGTCGTTTTTTTGGTTGTCCAGGGCCAATTTCGCATATTTCTGTGGGTTCCAAACTATTTTTAATACGGAAATGTCGAGCCAGATTTAAAGTAATTTGAAGATATATTTAAATTAGGTTAATGCCCAGTGAAATAGGAATCTGAAAATGTGAAAAAAATCAGAAATTATAAAGTAATTGCCAATTTGTCATTTGTTTTTATATTTACAACCCATTTCATATTACTTTCAAGATTTGCAAGCGTCTTGAAAGAGTTGCAGCCCATCAGGGCATAGAAAAATAAGTAGGCCTGGACTGGGTATTCTTCAGAAAAAATAAACTGGGCACATTTTCACAAAAAAGCTAGGCCGGTCACATGGTGAACATAAAATATAAGCCTGGGCTAGACGGGCCACAGCCTAGTTCAAACCCTGCTCCGTCTCAACAATACCAAACAAAAAAATACTGCGCGAGTAGCTACGTCCCAGGTGTCAGCCGATCTTGTGTTGTTCTCTTGTCTATTGACTATAAATGCTCACAATGTCATGGGTCCCAGATGTGAGGAAAACACTAGGATGAAGCATTTTATTTTTCCATACCATGACATGGTGGGCCCCTACTGTCATCCTCTCCACGTACTTCTGCCGATTCCTGTTGTTTGTTGACCATGTTGACAACGCGAGAGGGTAGCGCCATGGCAAGCGCACCAAAGCGCGTGGAGGATGTCTGCATTAACGATTTACGAGACGGTGGGGTGGCGATGCGTGCGCTGAGGCGCAGCCAGCCGTGGGAGGCGGAAGCAGGCGGCCCCGCCGGCGCTGGTTTGGTTTTGGCGGCTGGAGGAAGACAGGACTGAAGAAACACGACAGACTGTAAAAGCAGCAGGAGTACTTAAAAACCTTAACTGAAATCAGCAGGGGCACTTAACAACCAAAGCTGAAAGCAGTATGAGTACTTATACAGGTTCAACCGTACAAACCATGCCTCGAACAGTGCTACTTTGCCTACAGTTAACCAAGGGTGAGGCCGCCAAGCCCCAGGACAGGGCTTAGGCGCCACCCCGCGCATCCGCAACCTTTTGAAAGTGGCTTCATCTTGCAACGTGGTCAGAAAACATGATATTCGCTTTAGAGCCATGGAGAAGCATGAACATAATCTTCTGTCCTATTCTCCAAGATGGACGGGCCTTCATTATTTGAGACCACCCATGAATAAGTATCTTTTCACCTCCAAGGGGTATTGAGTAGGTCGACATAAACATCATGTTGTGACCAAGCGCAAGTCTGACCCGACCATGGTCAGGCATCTGTATAGGAACAATAGAACTTGGCTGTTCCTGTTTCAAGAAGATCACAGCTGCCAAACTGTGTATAAGCAATAGTTTATGAACAACATATATAACAGAAAACAACTCGTACCATAAGTTTCTCGACACAGTTGGACCTGTTCAACGAGTGCAGCAGTGGCACACATATCCCATGTGGCGTTCCACCATTGAAACGCCCCACAAGGACCTCAAGACGATCAATAAAGTGTAGGAACTTGCGGATGTCGATCTAGTCAACTTCAGTGCCATTAGTAACAGCCGAGTTATTAAGAGTAACAAACGAGCAGACTGCTTAACTCTAAAAAAACCTACATGTGCCACCAATTATAAGAAAATATTAGTTAGAAGTAGCATCTTCGTGAGAGATTCGTTGCTACTTCTAAAGTTAAATTGTGATTTGTTAGACAGAATAGGAGGATTAAGAAGTAACCGATGCAACAAGCAAGAACCAGATACAAAACTAACATGGATGAACAATTGGAACGACGTCGGGGTGGAAGATCGTAGTGAATATGAGACCAGGTTCTGCTATTTCCATCAACATTCGTGCGCCAACTTTCAGTCCGTAACACTTGAGAAAATTTATCCAAGTTCGGCCATAAAAAAGCAGCGATCTTCTTGGTTCATGAACCCAACTCAGAAATTATATCCATGGCTTGTCTTCACTGTGACCATTAAACTAGTGTATTTAGTTATGGCAAGGCCGAGCATCTTGAGTACATGTGTTCTAGTAGTGCAAATAATACACTGCAGGAAAAATAATATGAGAACACACCATGTTCAAAAAACCCCACCCTCCCGGATAGAAAAGAGGATTCTAGGAACATACTGTGTGCATTTCAAAATGCTGTGTTAGGATGAGAAGGAACAAGTGTGCCGTCTTGCCGAGGGCGTAGAAACCTGTAGGGTACTCGCACTTTGGGCACTGCAAATGAAACACACTAGATTCAGTAGGAAGAAAAGTGCATCAACGGCGGCGGCTGCCATCCTAGCATTACCTGCGACCAAGGGACTTGGATTTATCGGGGATGGATGAAGAATTCATAGCTGGTTCTCCATGAGAAAACCCAATGCAATCTCCGAGAGGGGTTTTCTCTGAACAAGTAGACGAGGGAGAAGGGGATTCAGGCCCAGTCAAATATTGCCGCTTCGTCCGTCCAGCTTATTGTTAACGCTGGAAAGGGGGGTTGTGATTTGATGGCTCATTGGGCATTACTACGGTGCTACGACCAGGGTGTGTCTACCGTGAAGTTGTGCACTCTAATTTGTGCATATGGCACATGGACCCCGTTGCCGGTCGCGCCACATATCAGCGAAAGGAAGTAGAAAGACAGGAGTAACTAGTTACACATAAATATATTTTTTGATAGAGAGATACTCCCTCTATAAAGAAATATACAAATATTTTATATCACAGGCTCACCTTGCCGAGAAATATACTCCCTCTGCAACACACGGGCATTATGGGGGTTCAACTTTTTTTATGGGGGTTCAGCTGAGAATATAATACTCAGATAGGCTCACAGTTCTGGACTTTGGGCCGCGGGCCGACCCTGCATGTTTGGGGGCCCATCTGTTGGAATAAAGCACGGCAGCTATTGGAATGAAATCGAACGACAGTTCCTAACTAGCAATCAGAGTTGCAATTCTATCAATGATATACCATGTGTTAAATAATACTGTCGTACTACTTATACACACAGGACACTTATTTCACCATGCCAGATTATTACATCAAAATCTCTTGGAGGTTAGATCAGTTTGGCAGTTGCGTGCTGCTACTGAAGAATTTCAAAGTTGATTTGGACCAGCTCTCCTTGCCAAGAAAGTTCGATTTTGACATCATCCCCTACCGCAAGATATGATTTAGATTTGAACCTTGACCATCCTTTAGCATCAATCATCATGCGACCATCCTTTGTACTTAAGGTATATTGAGCAGGTTCATTCACACCAAGGTTGCGCATGGTAAGAGAAACTTGGCCGCGGTCGCCCGGATTGTTGAACGACTCCCTCATTGCTCTAGGAATTCTCTGTTTGCAAATAAGAAGACATACCCAAACAGTTGGATCAACACAATGAATCATGTGAAACAACATGGAAAGAAAAAAGAACGAAGCACTTGGGCAGCCAATGCTTACCAAGAAGGTGGACATGTCAGTTTTTGTAAGGACTTTGGTATATGAAGTGCAAACTACAGCCCAGTCTATTGCCGGTGCAACTGCACGGGCCGAAGCAGATGCAAGTGCAAGTGTTGGTGGAGGTGCCGAAGCCGCTGCTGCTGCCGGAGTTGGTGCTCCTTGTAGAGCTAGTTCCGGTGTCGGAGCAAGTGCCGGTGTCGATGCTTGATCCTCCGGTAGATCAGACTGATCCGCTGACGCGGTCGGTGCCCAATCCTCGGCTGGATCAGACTGAGCTACTGCCGCTGTCAGTGCTAGAGCAACTTCCGGTGCTTCATCTGTGCGAGACACCGGCGATCGTGTCTGGTCTGCTATCATCAGCTTTCTAACTTGACTAGGATCTATGACCGTGATCCAGTCTTTTTCTTCATTTTTTTAAACGCGAGAAGGACTAATTGTGGCATTTTTGTTAAACCAAAATACAGTTCATCATAGGGATTCAGCTTGTACTCAGAAAACAGACTGATCCAATGTTTTCTAGTAATATAAGTGATGGACAGTGCCTTCATTACTGACACGACATAAGAAGTGAAACCTGCAAAAATAGCCATTGTAGAGCAAACCAAACAGTTTATTCTATGATGAATGTCACATGGCAAAACCTACATCGTAAAATTGCAGGAAAAGAAAGAAAACATGACATTAAATCAATAAGATTTAGACAGTAAATCAATAAGATTTACTTGATGTGACATGAGTGAATCCTTACCAGGAAATCACTATGTTGAAGTACTAAACAGAAGATTGATCGTCCAACTACACGTGGCATGCAGGGGCCCCGCCTACTCCCACAAGCAGGACAGTCCAAAGGTCGTGACAAATCGTATGGACCGAACATCTACGGGACTAGAAATCCTGGTGGGTGCGATAAACCCTGCAATGCATATAGATATTGGAGTGTAACCATAATTGATAAACCGTCCTCACAAAAAATATGATCTGGATACTTCAAAATATACAGACTGAATTGAGTGGACAGACATTAACATAGACCATTCTCAGGACTGACCACACCAAAAGCGGCAATACTAATAAAAAATACATGGTTCACAAACACAAATCAAGTACTGAACAATAGTACTTACTACAGACAAGCAAAGTTGCACTAACTAAACTCTGTAGACTATTTCTTGCCATCGACCTATGAGATGAACCCCACATAACTGACTAGGCCATGGACTTCGTGTGAGATGTCTACATGCACCATCACCATCTTGTCAACCTTGGAGAAGCTAAAAGACTGGTCTTTCCACTCATAAACATGATGATGAAGACATGCCGCATCAGATTTGTTGGGAAGCTTTACAAGAACCACACCCTTCATAATCAAAGGCATAGCCAGGATATTGTTGTGGTCAAGTACAGCCTCGAGAACACGTCTGACAACAATGCTACAGGAAAACACTAGTTCAGGACACATGGCGACAAGGACACAACAGTTGGATAATTCAGCAGTAGAACTCATCATCAGGTCTTCCAGTTCACACGGCATGAGTTTGAGAACTTCATCTCCACCGTGGACCTGGTTCTAATTCAAACAGAAACCATATTTTATTACTACTTCCATTCAGAAATATAAGATGATTTTCGATATTATACTCCATATATGACTACACTAGCAAGCATGCCCATGCGTTGCAATGGGAGAACATCAACCCTCACACGCCCTTACCACTGGCACTGAGCATGGCTGAAGACCTCACCCTCATGCCCCTAGTATAATAAACATAACTATTATCTCATCCTCAGGTCCACATCCTCTATTTCCGTATAACACCATGCCCATGTTTCCGTTTGTCCACTTTGTCGTCTGTGGTCGCAGTACCAGTTGTTACTAATCAAGGTTGGCGAGATCCAATATCTGGATCGTTGAGCTTCCTTCGTGTCCGGCAAGATCAAGAACGTTGAACCAAGATTTTTTATCATCCAACTAATATAATAGGGGAAATCTCTACACATAATATATGTCTATGTTATTATCATGTAAATTGAGTAGTTTTTGTCAGATAGATCATGAAACCTTAGTTGGATTCCTCATCCATTTTGACGGGTCTCACTGGGTCGAGCGAGGCTGGTCGTATGTGAAGACACGACGGGACAAATATTCCTTCCATATCCCTAGTTTAATAATTGAACTAAAACAATGCATCTGTAGGCATATTTCAAAATCTCACCTAATTTTTAATAGGTATAAATTTAGAAAAATGTTAGCTACAATACCTCCCAGTTTTCCCAAAAAAAATCGTGTTTTGTAAAATGTTTGCCTTTTCAAATTGAAAGTTCAGAAAGTATTTGTGTTTTAGAAAAGTGTTCGCAATTCAAAAAAATCAGTACAGTACCTCCTAGTTTTTAGAAATTGTTTGTGTTAAATAATATTTAGGTTTAAAAAACATAAAAAATAAAATATTGTTTCTTTTTCTAAAAAATGTTCAAGTTACAATGTTTTATTCAAAGATTTGTAAAATACTCGCGTTCAAAAATATATTCACCTTTTCTAAATAATTTATTTTGCTCTCAGTAACTGGCGCGATTATTAGCTTAATTAAAGACGTTGTGCTGCCAATGAAACACAAAGTCTTTGTTTAGTTTGGTGGTAGCATTCCTAGAGGCCTGGCGTGAATGTGCGGGTTTTATTCCTCGCCGTGTAGAATTTTTCCAGTAGATATTTTCTCTGGCACGAGTAGTTGGTATGCTAATGGGCCGGCCATAATGGCTCTGTGCGTCTTATGATTTTTTTATGGAAACAAAATCAGGAGAACGAGAAATCATGCCGAGGGATGAAAAATTACATTGGTCCAACCGTAAACCAAAAAAGTTGGAGAAACGATCCTCCCTTTAATATTAGGTAGAGATATACGCACAGAAATGAGTGAACAAAGACACTAGAACATGTATTAAGTCACATTTTAGTATTAGATACATCCGTATCTAGACAAATCTAAGACAAGAAATTTGGGACAAAGGGAGTAGTTGAAAGTAATCTTTATGAAATCAGTGTCAACCTCTTGCATGTTGTGGTCAAAAGAGAAATTTAGAACCGTCGTTTGGAACACTAAAATCACATGCAAGATCACCCAGAAAGTTGTACTACCAGTACTAGTACTGTGTGTTAGATGAAAAAACACGATCAAGATCGAGAAAAAGATCGTCAACAAGAGACATTACCTGGACTTGCTTAATGAGGGATCCTGGAGAGGGGGGCTTGGACAGGGCGATGGCTTTGAGCTTGTCTGCAGTAGTCTCGGCGTGGTGCTTGCGCTTCTTCATACCATGAGCCTCGACGGTTTTGGCCAGAGCCATAGACATCACGTCGGCCGGTGCTCCAGCGTCCATCCAAGAGAGGAAGCTGAGAGAGAAGAGTGAAAGGAGGAACGAGATGAGGGAGAAACGAAGCGAGTGGGGGTTTTCTTCAAGAGAGGAAGCTGAGAGAGAAGAGTGAAATGATGGTTGCTTCGTCTGTCCAACTTACTGCTGGAAAGGAGGGGGTTTTGTGATTTGACGGCTCATTGGGCATTACTGCGGCGGTTCGATCGGGGTAGTCTACCGCCACTCTACTACGGAGTAATTTGGTGCATGGCTGGTGGACCCAGGTGCTGGCTGTCCCACACGTCGGCGAAAGTGAGTAATTTAGTGCATGGCTGGAGGAGGAACTGCATGGTAGAGCGTGTCCACCATTTTTCTGAAGAAAAAAATGATTACAGCAAGCGTTTCCACTCTTACGACGGAGGAGTGCGAAACACGTCAGCCACTTGAACATACACAGTGCTCCTACTACTAGGCATGTGAAGTGGTTCATACGTCAGTACTACACAATCTTGTTGCTAGTGTAGTAAGATATGACGATAACAAATGATGTTGTGCTCATGTCAACTACTCCTATATGTAACATAGTACCACTTTTTCGACTGTCCGGTCGAGAATGAACGGTGAGATCAATGTTAATAGAACTAGGTCCATAGCGCATGGAGAGTATGGTGCTACAGTACTCCACGAAACATGAACCATATGAAGCACGAATAGTGTTAGGAAGGGTGTATGAAGGGTGCACGGGATGGGAGCAAAAGTTCCCTTCTCGACCCACTTTTGGGTGTTTGGCAGAGTGCATGAAGGGTGCATGAGTCCACACTAGTAGGTTGACAAAAATACATGAACAGGAAACAACTATATTGAGATCAGAATGCAACCAAACACACCCGCATGCTTTGTGCTACGGTGACTGATTTGCACCGTCTAAGTTTGATCCAACAGTCATGTTGCGCCGAGACATGGACATGCCCATGCAGAGGGCGCCTAAACACCACCGAGGTACACGACGTTGGTGATGCAGGGTGCAACTGCCCGCTCCCGGTCGATGGGAGCCAGTGTCAGGCGCCTCACCTCGGACTCTGTGATCTACAGCGCCGCCATGGCACCAGGTAGAAGCAATGGGGAGAGGAAACAAACGGGGTGAAACGGCTGAAAGGCAATGCAATCTACGGGAAGGCGGAGGGAGCGGGGAATCTTTTGGTTTTCACCATGGTAAAACACCAGTCGACGACTTCTCACATCAGGGAGCAGTGGGTTTTAACAAGCGGAATCATCGTGACTAATTGATGTCGCGCCTGCTCCTGTCAATCAAAAAATTAAAAATCCTGTCGCGCCTGCTCCCATCAATCAAAAAATTAAAAATCCTGTCGCACCCAAACACCAGAGCAATGACGTGGTGGATATTTAAATTTACCTGCCGGCAAGTAGATAAAAAAGGGGTGAAAAAACAAATGTGGCGGTGGCCTAGCTAATCGGTCGAACTAGCCCAACTAGCTAGCCAACGTGCTTCCCTGATGTACTCGATGGGAAATGTGGTCTTTCGTGATTTGACGACTCATTTAATTGCTTCGGCGCTACGACCAAGGAGGACCTAGAAAACGCGCGGTAGGGCGTTGCACGTCAGGAAGAATATACGCGTGCACCACCCGGGAGGACCCCGAAACCGCGCGGTAGGGTGTGCCATGTCTCGGCACGGAGGAAAAATGTGCGTGTAAAAATATACTGTATCAGACGTAGTACCTATGGTTCGACGTTGGGACCCAGCCAGTCGGTCGAAAACACCCCACTAGCAACACAGCTTCATCATGCAAACGTGGCACGGAGGATAGATGTGGTTAGCTCCATTTCGACCAGCCACAACGTCTCTTGTTCTAGGCGATTCTTCTATTCTCCAAGCTTTTTTAGTTGTAATAACACCACGGCAAGCTAGCGACGCTCTTCGTGTGTGCCCGTGCAAAGGTTAGACGATGGAGAGAAGAGATATTGAGATCGCAGACCTGGGACCCACCAGTAAGTGATACAACGGTCATGCATGTGTTGACGAGGCACTCCCTCTACTCTACTCAACACAAGTACTGTATAAAATCAAGTTATGGGACAAAGCCAACAACCGTTTGTTTTTTCAGGCTATCGACTTACGCTTTGTAGTCCAGGTTGCCAGTTCGAATCTTGTCTTTCAGATTTGTTAGTTTTAGGTCCAAATTTGAATAATGACAAGTGGGACCCCCGTGTGTTGTTCCGATATTTTAGTGTAGGATGGTTTTTTTGAACAAACACTTTGCGCGGTTAGACAAGTAATGGCACGAGTTACACGTTTTTTGCAAGTTTATGAACAAAAATGACAGCGGCATAGAATGTCACATCCACCCCGCAGCTTAGATACTATGGTGATACGAGTTTTTACACCGTTGGAAGTGAGATCCAATGGCTTGGGAGTAGTCTTTATAATTATGCGCAATTTACAAACTCTCCAAAGTTTTTTTTGCAAATAAAACATTCAGGCCTCGTGTGTGTCGCTGCATCTTCGATCCAACGGCTCCCCGGTGCTCATATTAGGTGCTCCCCATATCTTAATTACCCGCTACAATGATATGAGCATCTAGGTCGTATGATCAGTGATCAGATGGCACATGCGTAGTACTTGTATTTTCTGCGCATTTCCCAAACTCTATCAGCCTTATATTGCAAAAAAAATCAAACCTCCTACCGTGGGCCGTTAGATCTCAGTGAACTCGTATCACCATAGAATCTATGGTGCGGGAGCACCTCATACTCTCCCGTGCGAGAAAACATAAGGTGCTATCGCAGCTTGGATGCTACGGTGATACGAGCTTGGAGGTCGTTTGATCTAAGATCCAATGGCATCTGAGCAGTCTTTGTGCTTGTAAGAAGTGGCCGAACTCTTTTGGGGGTTTTCTGCAAAAAACCATTCGAACCACCGAGGAGGTGTTGGGTCACAAATCCAAGGCCTCCGAAGAGCTTGTATCACCAAAGCATCTATGGTGTGGTAGCACATGATATTCTTACATATAGGAGAATATGATGTCCTCCTTCATCTTAGATGCTACGGTGATACGAGCTTCGAGGTCGTTGGATATGGGATCAAAGGGCATCTAAGTAGTTTTTGTACAAATTGTGTGCAATTCTCAAACTCATCAAGGTTTCCTACAAAAATATTAAGACACATCATGTGAGCTGCTATATCTCAGATCTACGAGCTCCAAGCAACTCGTACCGGCATATAGCATCTAAGGTATGGGGGCACATGATATTCTCCCAGGAAGGAGGGGTGGGGGTGCACAACCAATCGGTGGTTGGGAGGGTGGGGACACATATAATCTAAACAACCCTAAACAGAGCTCCACAATTTTATCTAAGGTTGAGGGGTTGACCCTCGACAATCATACCTCCGCCTAAACACAACATTTGCATGTACTGTAGTACTAGACTTAATATTCATGTTTCAGTTTCATGTTCATTTTAAATATTGAACTGAGGACCATGGATGTCTTACATTTTACTCCCTTCGTTCCTAAATATTAGTCTTTTTAGAGGCTTCAAATGGACTGGCACATACAGATGTATATAGACATATTTTAGAGTCTAGATTCACTCATTTTGCTCTGTATGTAGTCACTTGTTGAACTCTCTAAAAGACTAATATTTAGGAATAGAAGGAGTATTTTTGAGTTCGTGTCATACACGCATGGTTTGGAAAAATAGATGCACTATACTTATTGGATTGTTGTTGTGTTCGTGCGTGGGTGTCTCTGTGTGTGTGTGTGTGGTCATATGCTTGATACATACAAATTTTTATCACCTCCATATTGTTCATCTTTTAAATTTGAATTTGCATTGGAAAACTTACTAGTGATACCATGAAATGTGAAATCCACGTTGAGATCACTATATCAGAAACTCACTCTAATTCAACAACTCGTCATAAATCAATTACCACGTTGAGATTAGTATTTGCAAGGAAAATACGGGTATTGTAATACACATAGATTCGTTCGGCAATTTAAAAGGTTCCTTTCGTATTCTCGAACGGTAGGACCCAACGGCGTACCAGCCAGACCTTGGCTCGTGTTGATCCTAAAAAAACCAGGCTCGTGTCCTTCGGTGGCCTCCGTGGTACGCACATTAGGCAACCCCAACCAGTCGAGCCTCAGTGTTTCAAGTCGAAATATCTGGCGGCCAGAATTCCAGCCCTAGGAAATTCCCCTCATGTCCCCGATCCATAATAACTACCGATGAACATGGAGGGATGCTTTAGTAACTACACAATGTTACCTACCGTGCCGAGCATGGTTCAATTCCCTCGGTTGCCGCTCGTCAAGGTCACCCGTCAACTACATTGCCTAGTACTACCACTACACCAGGATGAGCACAAAATTGAGCCCGTTTGTTCGTGCCTAGTACTTGAGTTAATATATCAGGCAATGCACTGTTATAGAGGGATTATCCTTTTCCTCTGCATATATAACTTGTCTGAAGTCTAACTAAGCAAAATGTTTGACCAAATCCTTTCTTAAGAAATACAACAGGACAGATGTACGGCTTGAAAATTTATTGCATGATGCAGGTTATGATATTGTTTCGAATCCTGGATCTTAAATTTTAGAAAATCCAAAAGTGAGCATAAATTCTTGAAACTAAGCATGGTCACGTGATATGGCACAAATATTACTTCATAAGTTTTTTTTTCAATTTGAGACAAGCTGCTTATGACAAGTTGCACAAATGAAGAGGCAAGGTATTTTGGAACAAAGACCTATCATGTTAAGGTGAACGCTTTCACTATTGAAACCGTGGGCGTTTACGTGCCGCCACGAGTCCCCGCTTCTCATGGGCAGGTGCCGTCCAATCAAGCGTGTGAATCGACGGGAGGCGTGCGAGCAGACCGCTGCGCCGGCTGTCAGGGAGGCGTGCGAGTAGACCGCTGTGCAGGCTCACCGGGAGGCGAGCCTTTTGACCAGGCTCCGCTGCCCACTATCGTCCCAACTGCTCCCACTTTTAATGTCGCCAGCGCAACAGCTTAAAATCAACCCCACACTACCCGGCATCGCTACAATCCTCTCTCTTCCTCTCCGATTCTCCTGTCGTCTACCTCCAACTAGCCTGACCTAAACGTACGCTATGCCGCATCATGATGGTCCGCCCTTAGTGTTCAAGTTTCCTGAGGAAGACACCCAGCCGGAGTCTCAAGAACATAAGGCGCTTTGGGACGAGCTTGAACTGGCCTTGCGGGAAGACACCGCGCCTGTCCCCGCTCCCGTTCCGGCTCCCGTCGCCCCGACTGCGCCAGCGCCCATCCCCGTGGCATTGATGGGCTGGGAGCCGCACATTATCGCCGAGCTTGATCCCACGGGGTTCCACGAGGTCCCCGTCGACTTTCACGCGCCCATGCACATGCCAGCGCATGCGCCTACGGGTGCACTGACGCGCACGACCGTGCCAGTGCCCGTGCACCTGCCAGCGCATGCGCCTGCGCGTGTACTAATGTGCGCGCCCGTGCCGGTGCCCGTGCACACGAATGTCTCCGCCGCGCCATTGACAGCGCCTGTCCCCGCACGAGTGCCAGTGCCCCCCTCAGCGGCAGGGATGGCCGCCGTCGAGCGCTTCCTTGCACCAACACCACTCGCCTCGTCCCACCAGTTGGCTCGCTCCGAAGTCTAGAACATTTTGGCCTTCCTTGAAGCTAGGCCAACGTCCAGGAGTACGCCAACAACAGCGCAAGACGCCGCCGTCGCCATTGGTCAGTGGCCCGATGACACACAGAGCACGGCAGAGGAGCCGCTTCCCACCGCGAGACGCTGCCGCCGCCGCCGCGTAGTCTAAATTTGCCATGAAAAATGTTCGGATTGCCATGCTTAAAACCCGAACCTTTATCATTTCCGTTTATTTTATATCGACCATCGTATAATTTAAAGTCGGAGTCAGACTGAACGAAATGTATGGTTTGATCGATTGAATATTCTGCTAGAACCTTATCAAATTAAATATAAAACGTCATCAAGCCACATGTATTCCTTGTCATCCAATGACCTAGACTGCTTCAATGTCGAGCGCTCAACATGTTTAGCGTGCAGTTAATTTCATGCCAAAAATAGTGCTAGTTACATGACAACACACAAATAATATCCTAGTAGTTAATATCCGCATGCACTTAATATACTTCCAAATTAACGTGCATTGCACGTACACACTGACTAGTGCTGCTAGTACGTGAAACTGGTGTCGTGACTTGTGAACGCGTCCAGATATGTTCAACGGCAACATCGCCCGTGAGTTCTTCCTATTTTCCCGTGCGTCTAAACGCAGAAGGGGAGGAGAGAGAGCACACATGGAACCCACCAGTAAGTGAGGGCGAATAGTACTAAAAATAATATTACATGTTATCCATTAATTGGGCTGTGGTAATATAAAAACATTATGTGAACAAAGGGGGTACAACAAACATTGCTATTCTACGTATGTTGCCTATTGACGTGCGGCTTGAAGGCCCGGTCGCATGTTCGATCCTCGTCCTTTATTTTTTAATTTGTATATGGGTCCAAATTTGTTTCATGACATGTGGGCCCCTCGGTGTGTAGTTTGTAGCACTTTAATTTGTTGGTCGAAATTTGTTCCATTCCAAGTGGACTATCGGTGTGTAGTTTTGTAGCTTATTTATAATAATTAAAGAGAACAACATAGTTCTTTCAATAATACCATGGTGCGACGTTGAAGGCGAGAAAGGACGTGCGAGAGAGCGATGACGGAGCCAGAGGGAAATCACCTAGGGAAGTTGCGTGGGTTGCAACGGTGTTTGGAGTAGTGGTGGGCCGAATGCTACGAAAATATAATCTAAACCGACCAGAATAAATGCCTACACAAATTAATCCAAGGTTGGAGTGCCCCTCGCAATGTAAATAGCTCTAGCTTTGCGAGGGATGGAGAGGTAGTAGCTTCAACACGTGGAAGATATGGTGTGAGACAGCGAGGTCAATCGAGAGACAAAGTGTGGTCTGACATTCATTGAACAAATATATATGCTCTGGAGAGATATTGTCCGATTGAGCTTTTTGACAAGGGTGAGGGTTGTAAGATAGAGCCTGAGAGATGATCCAGTCACAGACGTGTAGATATATTTTGTGCGTGGGAGGAAGCAAGGGCAACCGATCACATAGGGTCGTCGTGTGATCGAAAGAGTGAGACAGGTTGGAGAGAGTGACCTAGATAGACGATGTGCGTGAGAGAGTATACAATGTGAATAGGTCGAATTGGGCTCAAACATGGTGATATATCGTTTTTGTCCGAGAAAGAGCCAGGTCAATCACATACGGAGGGAGAGAGAGAGAGAGAGATTGAGTGAGTGTGGCCCACCATCAGGTCGAAAGAGTGGCGGCGGCTTGGATGGACTGACCTAGATAGACAATCTGCGTGAGAGAGTATATCGTGTGTCGATCGAGGCCTGAACAGGGAGATATATCATTTGTGTGTGAAAGAAAACGAGGTTAAACGAGACTCAGATAAAGAGAGCGAGATTGAGCGAGTGTGGCCCGCCGTGCGGAAGAAAGAGTGGGATAGTCTCGAACGGATTTGTATTTAAAAAGTAGCGTGGATACAGTGAAATGCGAAATCCACGTTAGAATTGGAGATCGCAACGTGACACATACTCTAATTCAAATAACTAACTATGTGACACACACTCTTATTCAAATAACTAATTATGTGACACACACTCTAATCCACGTTAGCGTGGGTACCGTTTCGATTTTTTTTCAAATAACTCCTCATTAATTAACTTATAGTACTCCCTCTGTTCACTTTTATAAGACCTTGAAGACATTTCAGACAATGTGCAAAACAGTTCATTTTAAGTTGTCTGAAACGACTTACAAAAGTGAACGGATGGAGTATCTTGTTTCGAATGACTAATTATTGCAAGGAAAACACGGGCATGGTAATTCATACAGATTCGTTTGCAAATGAAAGAAGATTCGTTTGCATTCTCAAATGTAGGCGCACCAGGCAGACCAGGGTCGTGTCGGGGTGGACGCTGCTTCGGTGCCTAAAGGGCAACTGCCTTTGGGTCATTGACATGTGGGCCAGCCACCTGTTGGGCCCACATGTCATGGACACAAAGGCAGGTGCCTTAAGGCACCGAAGCATAGTCCTGTCGGGGTGGCCGCGTGTGTCGGACGAACGCGTAGCACCCAGCCACCCCCCCCCCCCCACAAAAGGATGACGACAATATAAGTTCGCGCTTCCACATTTTGGATTGAAATATCTAGCGGCCCCAATTCCAGCCCTGCAAAATCTCTCTTCTCCTCCGTCCCCTTCCGTGCCCAAATTTTGCTCAAATCCCTAATTCCCCGCCAACCCTCGAATCGCCCCTCGTCTCGCCTCTTTCCCCACCGTTCCCCACCTCTATGCCGGACAACGACGACGAAGACGACGGTCGCGCTTCACCACTGCACCGGAGCTACCTCATCTACGCCCTCGTCCACCGCACCAGGTGGTCCACCTACAACGTCGGCTGCTGCAACCGACGTGCCTCACAGACACCGAGTTCCACCGCATCAGGTGCGCTTCACCGATGCCGTCTCCCATCTCATGAGGGCTACTTCACCGAGCACATCGTCGCACCTCCGCCGCCCGAGGCCGTTGGGGCTTCACCAACGGTCTCGTCCACCGCATCATACCGCTCCGCTGCCACTCAAGATCTGCATCCGTGCGTGGCCAGCCAACGCCAGCGCATCACCCTCAACGACTCTGAAGTGAGCCGCACTCTAGCTAGGCGAGCATGCCCAAACACCGGCCCAAACTAGGTATCTACACATCACTCCCTTGTGCACCGTTTTGACGATGTTTGGATATCCTTTCACTGCTCTCTTAGCTTACACGCCTATGCAACTCTGACTTTAACTCTTATTTCTTCTGGATATATCATCTGAAACAAGCAAATCCATTTTTAGCGAAGCATGACGGCGCTACGGGATCTGGTACACATACTGCACACCCGTATAACCTTGTAAGTATATGTCCTCCCGTACAACATCAAGGTTGATTCCTCTTATTTGATCAACCATTCACCGTGTCAAAAATGCAGAGGGGGATGCAAGGAGCACAAGGCCTGCACATCCAAGCAAGTGGTAACATGGACTTGTACATCGAACATCCCAAGCACAAGCAGAGCTGCAGTGAGCCTGTATAATGAGCTAGCGTAAGTCCCTGCATTTCATCTAATTCGTACTGGCATTCGTGTATGATTTGTGTGCAGTGGCTGATCCACGAATTCAAGTTACCAGGGGTGAACATTTAACTTAAAAAATACGAAGGCACTTGCACTCCGGAAATCAACATAACTTGAGAAATGTGAAGCTACATGCACTTTGAAAACTAGCTATTGATCCAAAGTAGTTCAGATTATAAACACTAAATGATGCAAGCACCAAAAATACAAAATGCAACATGGTGTACAAGGACTACAAACATGGTCTGTACCTGCTTGAATTATTCGTTCTTTGGCTGAAATTATCGAAGTGTAATTGCACGTATAACCAGTGCGCAAACTGCATATCAATATATGTATCTTGCACAAGTATGCCAATAGTTTCAAATAACAGATTAGAAAAGTATTTATGCTATATTGTCATGATACGGGGACTTTCTGGTAGATGGCCTCGATGTTTCCTCAAGCTATGAAAATGCACTATAATTTGCTTGTCATCAATGCTTACAAATCTCTGTCTATCTCAACATAGTAGATCATCATTAGACACTAAATCCTTCAATGAGCTTGGAAAATGCTTGCATTAGATCCCTCATTAGACACTATATGTTCATCACCAGGAGCATGTAAAATGTTTGCATCAAATCCTTCATTAGCAGTCTGTTCTTTAGACACTTCAGGCTAAAGAACAACATGAGCTTGTATGTTTGCACCGAAAACTTGATTAGATACATCAGATTTAGTCAGTTCAGTATTTATTGGGGGAGTTATAAAATAAGTAGAAATTGGTTTCATTTTCTCATAGATTCCCTACATACAAGCAGTTTTACAACACCGTCAGGTTTAACTATTGGCCAGAAATTGAAGAGTTGAATTAGATATAATCAGGGATGTGATGTACCTGCTCATTGCGCATGCTACTCTTGCAAGCTGTGACTATCCGTTTGCGCAAGCTCGATGCCATGCTCGTGCTGCCGCCGCTGCCTCCCATGCAGGCTACACCCAGGGTTGGATCTTCATCTTCTTGTCCTTCCGTTCGCTTGAAGCCTGGCGACCGCCCTCCAACGAGGGCGCGAGGAAGTGTTGTGTCGGAGGCGCTCGTTTGGGACGCGAGCCTGCTATAGGGCCTGCCTTGCACTTATGTTATTGGCCCATCCAAATTGAAACATTTTTCTTCATTTTTTAAATCGCCTGCTCGTGCGTTGGGATGAACAAAACTAGCATGGGCCAACCTGGACCACTCAAACTAGGTGCACACTTTCCAGCCACCTGAGGCAGCCGCCCATACCAGCCCCTATAGTGGCGTCGCCCCTTTTTGCGTGTATGATTGGATAGTGAAAAATATTCCAGTGGCACTTTTGATTTACCCATAGAATGGTTGAATTGCTTGTTTCTATGAACTGAGTTCGCCAATAATGTGAAGGATGCCAGTCTTTTCATCCTATTGTAGATTGCTTAGATCTCGATGTGCCAAAAGTAATCGCATGAAATATACAGTAAAAGCCAGTGTGATGTGTTTGGATACAACTAGTCTGACTACACGTCCTCATATAACATATCACAGAGGCACCATCTTACCAGATTAACCATTCGACCTACCGATGCAGTGTGGGAAGAAAGAAGTATTGGGACGGCGTATCCAAGCAATTGATGCCATGGACTCCTTCGTACAACCTCGTAAGCAAAAAAGAAGTTGCAGTGTGCCTGTACAAAGAACTAGTGTAAGTTCAGTTACCTGCTTCTCGGAATTTTAGTTAGCCACTTATTGCAAAATTGTTCAATTACGTTGCTTGGCTTAATTTAGTTTCCTACTGAGTACATAATGGCACAGCCCGTTAATCATATTGTAGACTGCGCCTATCTATGTGTTTGATACTTACTATTAAGAATTACCTGTTTGCCTTAACTTAAATATCTACTTGTTTGTTTAACTGCTTTGCTGCTGCAACAGCGGGTTACAATGATGTTAATAACTACTTTTCAGCATCCAATTGAAACTCTTTAATTCCTTGTTTATTTAACTGGTTTGCTGTTATAACTCCCAGTTGAGATGTTTTGCTAACTTCAACTTTTCTGAATCCAATCGGAACTTTAATGGCAAAACAGGTTATCCCAAGATCAAAGAGCGAGGTCCCCATGGACATTGCATCATCCCACAGCAGTGGCACCGGCCCAATCATGCATTATGAATTGCCAAATGCTGATGCTCTAGAGGCTAAACAAGTGGTAGAAAGAGATTCTGCTTCTGCACTTAGAGATGAAGTTGACATGTTGAGGAAGCAAACAACACAATCACAAGCAGTACTCAAGACAACCATTAAATATTGGGTGTATTTCAAAACGAAGCAAGCTGAGACTGACCAGATTGTTAAGGTCCTGGAGGAAAAAAGGAAATTGAATTCCTACTTGGTAAATCATAGGTGAAATGTTCTTTCCATAGTTGAATAACCTTTGTGTTGTCTGTTCATGTAATCAATCAAACCATTTGTTTTAGAGATCATGTAATAATTGTTTTTTGTTTTTGGTTTGTAATTTTATTTGAGCACAAGTCTGTATTAATTGATAAGACTCGGAGACATTTCATTTTGATTGCTGTGCCAGACCTACAAATATGCCAATCGGGCTAAATGTGCATTCAGCAATAGTAGTAGTATAGATGGACCATAAGTGGCACGCATCGGAAAGGGCCAAGATGCTGGCTAAAAAAAGGATGCTGTTGTAGCCAAAAAAAAGAACAATGGCCTGTCTTATGTATGTTGGTTGATATTATTGTTCCATATACTCTATAAGTGTTTATATGTCTGTTAGTTCTGTACATTCTTGGTTGATTGACTCGGTATTTGAATCTTGATACATCGCTTGTGTACATATCTAAATGGGAGTACACATTATGCTGCGTGTGACATTTGAGTTGGACATGAAGTGTTCCAAATATTCGAATTCACCTTAAACTGGATTCTAGTTTCTGAATTTGAGTATCGGCATTTGTAAACCATATTCATATATGATAGTGGAATACATCTTTGTCGTCCTTTTAAAGATATATAAAAACACATAGAATGATTTATAAAGATTCATATAGGAATACAAAATGGATTCGAATTTAGTTGCCAGGGTAAATGTGGATGCTTATTGTCCCAAAATTCGAAAGAAACAGCAAAATGTCCACTCCCATGTCGGCTGCCCGAAGCCAAGTGTTTGGGAGATGGAAATTATTGTCTACCCATTACACGGACAATCCATCGGCCCGATTTCCACTGCTCTAAATAGGGGTAGGTTAGTAACTTCAATTAGACATGACACGACCGCCTCTGAGCCCATTCTGACATGGTGGGTGTCAAACATGGGCGGCAAAACTCATTTGATTCAAGCTCGTCCTAAAGACCTCTGTTTCTCCCTCCATTCCCCATTCATACACGGTGGGCGGCAAAACAAACTCGACTCGGTCGAAATCGATGTAAGCAAATATTTTCAATAGGGGCAGGTTTGTAACTTCACTCAGACGTGACACAACCGCCCTATCTGTCAGCCCCGTTCATACACCGTGGGCGCTAACCATGGGCGCCAACCACCCTCTCCTCACCCAAAATCGCTCTGGGCAAATATTGGCGAGATGCGAGATTACCGTCCTATCCCCAACCGACGAGACGTCCAAATTTTAAACGAGGGCTAAGTTCATAACTTTCCCATATTTCAGGCAGGCCCGTCCCAAAACATGGTTCCTCGTACCTCTCCCTCCATTTTCCCATTCATACACCGTCCGCGCTAGAACACCCCATCCCCACACCAGCCATCGTCCGCCACCCCATCCATCGCCGCCGTCCTCCACCACATCCATCGCCACCGTCCTCCACCATGTCGGAGCGCCTACCAAGACCGCGTCGTCCACTATTAGAGATGGACGTTTCTCATCCACGGCGACGGAACAATAGCCTTGCATCCCATCCACTCGCTTCATCGACACCGTCGTCCTCTTTGCCGGGGCCGCTCACACGACCTTCTCTTCCACCGCAACGGGACTTATCCCCTGATGCACCCGTCTACCATCGCAGATCTGCTTCAACGCCACCGACAGCCATCGCACCCCCGATGCCTACATGGTGCCGCAAGAGAGGTGGTACTTCATATCTCCTCAACTTTTTGATCTCAACCAGAAAATAGATCTTAACTTGGTTACTCTACTTTCTTTTCAGCTCTTAGAATTTAGTTCTTAGTTCGAAGCAAACAATGGATGCTAAATATCATTTCTCCCGTTTGCAGCTTCAAATCTGCCATGGCACATCCATAATATAGTTTAATTGATCATGCTTAGGGTTTAATTGATCATGTTGGTTCCGTGGTGGTTTCTTTAATAGAAATCGAAGGGGAAACCCTCTTTTGCTAAAAAAATATGCTTAGATTTTCCCCCTTTTATTGTCACTATACGATCAGAATACATGCTTCGTGTCATAATAACACTGCTCCACTCATCAAGCTAAACAAGCTTAGTTGTTCAAATATGAATCTGATATTATTAAAACATAGTTGTTTAATGGGCCAGCTAAATGTTCCTAAATTAGTTTCGAAAATGCATGTTCTCCGCTCGGGTGTGTATCTCTACAAGGTGACCATGGTGGGCCGGCCCACCCTGGGACTTTGGGTTGTCCCAGGCCCCGATTCCCCTCTGTTCTATTGCGCGCTTCCGATCTCTACTCGCCCCCAGCTGCCTGCCTCGCCGGTGACTTGTCGTACCTGGACGGCATGTCTCTAGGAGGAGACGCCAGACTAACAGGAGGCCACGAGCCGCTCGCCCAATAGCGTCACTGCTTCCCGGGTGCGTCACCGTCCCTACCTTCCCAGTCCGTTTAGGGCTCAGGCGTGCAGCACCCACCAAGCCAACCCGATTTATCCTGAGATACGTCCTCAACACTCAGCAGCCACTCCTCATCACCCATTTTCTAATTGATTCATTACTCATTAGGCAGGACTGTCATTACGGTTTGTTCTGTGCCCAGTGCTACCTACACTTAATGGTTCAGATGTATTTCGGTAATCTTTAGTACCTCTAAAGTACACAGGGTTTTCAAAATTTCGGCCCTCGGAACAGAAACTAGTCATTTTGGATTGTTGGTCGTAGTGACATTGACCCAGATTACTACTGCAAGCCAGGTTTGTTGACAATTTTACTTGTCTTTCTTACTCATTCGATATACTATCCAGTTATTCACGTTGATTAGCTGCAAACAATAAGTGCTAGACAAACTTCTTCATTCAGATTTTGGACGGTCTCTTACTGCAGTTACAATTCTGCATACTTGTCCTAGTAAGCTCACAAGTAAATGATTGATTCACTATATCTATGCTTGCCTTGTCATATTTGTTGTCAATATTCTTCTAGGGTGGACCACCCTGTTTCTAAATACTGGAACCATAGACATGAGTGAATAGTATTTATCTATGTGATCTCTTCCATCATGTGTGGGTAACGAACACTTCATTGTATAGAAAGAAAGTGTCATTTCCAGCTTTTACATAGGTTTCGATCTTTTACATGGAATACAATCTGCCTACTTGCTTTGTGTCGCACTACCAACACTCCACTCATAATTGCTTAGTTTATTTGTTCAAATACGAATTTCATATGATTCTAATGTAACTACTTCAGTTTTGAAATGTGTGCCTGCTTGTTATAGAGACATAAGGGGTTTGTATTTCTGTGTGTGGTCTGGTCAGCACGGTTGGGGAGGTGAACTTTGCATATGCAGGGGTTTATAGGGAGACACTCTCCAAGTTGAATCCGCGATGCATTCCATAGATAATCTGACTACTTTTTATGTTTTCATGAATCTCAGATTCTGAACAGCATCATAATGATTATGAGCTTGCGCGCATGAAAAGAATAAAGCAGAACAATGCCATGGCTGTCAAACTTGGCATTAAGGGACTAAAATCAAGTCTAGATGCAATGCAATGCAAACGCTCTCCACCTACAGATTCATGCTCAGAATATCATCCTAACAGTGATTCTGAGCTAGAGGGAGACCTAAGTCAATGTAGCTCCCTAGTGGAGGAGTCAGAGGAAGATGCCCTATCTTATTCACCCATCAAGGTACTTGCTCTAACTTTCCAAGGTTACATTGCTCGCACATATCTTGCAACTGATGCTTTGCATTGCTTCTACTTTGTTGAACTACCATTAGCTTAGTTTACACATCGTGTATGTGAATACGCCCTGCCTATCCATTTTCAGTACATATTCCATCTGTCATCATACCATATTTATCCATTCAAATGTTGTTCTTGTGTATCAGACGTTCAAAAGGAAGAGGGCGATTGCTGATCGTGGAGGAGCACAAGCAAAGTATTTGGAAAAGGTAGTGGCACCTGATAAATCAAATAGCCCATTAGGTGTAGTTGCAATATCACCTGACCCACAAAATACCCCAACTCTAGCAGACTCTAGCCCTACTACACTGGTCATTTCTGATGCCCCAACTTAGCAGACCCCAACTGCAGCAAACAGTATGATTATGCCAGTTGACATAGCACCAGCTGTACGACACAAAACCCCCATTCCAGCAAAGAGTACACCAAATCCAGTTGCCAAATCCCTTTTCGAACCAGGGAGAGCCCCAATTGCAGCAAATAGGACCCCTGTTCCATTTCTTCCTAGTTTAGAAGATGAAGCTTATGTTGTTGTCAGCAACTTTGTGCGCATCTTTCCTTCATGGAAAGATTATACCGCAGACACGGAAAAATTTCCGGTCTTCCTCCGCAACTTACGCGTAAGTAATGTACTAATGTTATTCATGGTCATTACTTCATATGTTTCTGCTGACAGAAGACACAAGATTTCATTCTTTTAAATAGGCGAGGAGCAAACTGGATTGTGATGACGAGCAAGGGTTGGTTGCACTTTTGAAGCACTCGTTGATGAAGTATCTTTCCTACCTAAGGCAAGCGCACTTCGATGGCAAGCCTCTGAACGAAATTTTTGTAAAGTCTCCGGTGCTACATTTATCCGACGGTGGCTGGAATAATCTTGTTACACATTGGTCTCGGCTGCAGCGTAAGGTACTTCTATGATATCACATCACAATTTGAACTATATTTCTGCATTTGCCTTAATGTCTCACTTGTACGAAAACTGTTAGCAGAAGAACATTCGTTCTCAAGGGACCACAGAATCTCACAACTATATTGCACACTGCATTGCTCTTGTGAGTACCTCTTGCCCTATATGACCATACTTACTTTCATAGTTGTTTGATTATGTAGCATCACTGCACATGTTAGCCTCGTAATCGTCCATTTGGTGGACATTATAAGATCCGTATGGACTCTTACATAAATTTAGAATCAACCCAATGCTTTTGAAGAGGTTTAGCTCTACAGTCCTCTTGTAAGGACTGAACGTGGTCTATCACTATACTTACATTAATAGCTACTCCCTCCGTCCCATAATATAAGAACGTTTTGTACAGTACACCAGTGTTCAAAACACTCTTGTATTATGGGAAGAGGGATTGGTTCATTTTGAAGCATTCTGCATCTTATCTCCCTCACCCACCATTTACTAAAAAAGATTAGATCTATATTTAATCTTACCAACAAGTAGAATACACAAACAATGCCATTGCAGAAGTGTAGCCCATTGCTCTTGTCAATACATTTTGTTCTGTACCACTTGTACTTCCAGGGATTGGTAGTTGATTATGTAGCATCAATCTGCATCTTATCTTCATTATCATCTATCCCTTCCAGTATTATCATATCTATAATTACTCTCTACAAAATGTAGAGTACAGGCAATGCTTATGAAGAAGATTCTATGCTGAAATTCTTGAGTTATCCTTCCCTTGACATGGAGAAGGGCATTATAAAGCCGGTGTTAACTGTTAATGTAAGTCGGTCCTTCTAAAGCCTTTATCCTCAACAGCTGTTTAATTTGCTCATACTCCCTATCGTTTACTACTGTTTAGTTTGCTGTTTCTACCAAAATGCATGTTCGTAAGAACCGTAAGTTCTAAGTTTTACTTGTAAAACCAAATTCCTTATTCATACCACCTAGGATAAGGGGGCGCGCCATACCTTTGCGCTGACGCCTCGGTCCGGACTGCACCTCTTTTCCGCCCACGGGGCCCTGCGGCCCCTCGTTGGCTTGTCGCCGCAGGTTCGGCCTCCCGTCTCAGAAACCTCCCCTGCAAAGCTCGGTTGTAATCAGGAAACTGAAAACAGGAGAGGGTGGACCCCTATTTGGGGTACAGGGACTTCGATGTCAGTTACCTGGGAGGCCGGGATTAGCCCTGGGTAATCGGCCGTAATGGCCACCAAGGCGTTGTCCTGGCTCAATTGATGGAAAACTCCATCAACTAGCTCCACAGATAAGTCCGGATCATCTTGAGAGGCCGGGTCGAGGGACCGTCCTGGGTCCTCGGGTTGTGGAGGAGGGCTGTTTATTTCTTTAACAGCCTGGCGCAGTTCCTGCATTGAAGTCGCTAGACTGAATATTTAACAATGGGGATATAAAACGGATGGGAAAGATGTGACCACTTACCCGGTTTGGAGGATTGTACATAGAAAATCCACTCTTTGGGTCGACGCGGAGAAAATCTTCCTCTTCTCCCTTGTACAAAGCGGACAAGGTCTTTGTTAGAGCCACAGCCGAATCCAGCCCCTTACGGCCGTAGCGGGTGGCGCCGTCCTCCCCGTTGAAGTCCCACATGGGGTGGCCTCTATACTGTAGCGGCTGCACCCCGTGTATGATGCATGCGGCCATGACCCCGATCATGGTCAGTCCGGAATGAGCTAACAATCTTATCCGGCCCATCAGGTAAATATCGTCCTTGTCACTTTCCCTCTGAGGGCTCCGTGGATGCCAACTTAGGCGCTTCTTTAGTGGAGCACTGTCGAACTTAGGGAGGCCAATCCAGACAGGATCCGGCAGCGGGACGTCCTCTATGTAAAACCATTCCGAAGGCCAGTCCTCGAACGCCTTCTTGGGGGTTCCGGATAGATATCCGGTCCCGGCGATGCGCCACACTTCGGCTCCGCCCACTTGATATATTGACCCCTTCTTAGAATGGGGCACAAGGCAGAATAGCTCTTTCCAGCCTGAAATGAGTCTCAACACCCAAGAACAGCTCGCAGAGGGCTACGAAGCCCACGATATGCAATACGGAGGCAGGCGTAAGATTGTGTAGCTGGAGGCCATAGTACTCCAGGAGCCCCCGGAGAAACGGATGGACTGGAAATCCGAGCCCTCTTATTAAATAAGGGACAAGGCATACCCGCTCCCCTTTGGAGGGATTAGGGGCACTCTCCGCTTTCTCTCCGCCATTATAGGTGGCAAGACCGGCTCGAACCGGGACCATATAGGACGGGGGAGAAATCCCTTGGTCTAGAGAGTCACTAGCTCGCTATGCGGGATGGAGCATCTCTCCCAATATCCAGACTGAGGGCTGGAAGGGCGAAGGGAGGAGTTGCGACGGCTGGCCATGGTGGAATGGACCTTTGTCGGATGCGCTCTGATGAACACTCGCGAGAGGGAGAAGGTGTGGTTTGGATCTAAATCCCCGTCTCCTTAAATGGGCGGCTCATTTATGCGGCTAGGGGTGTGGGTGTAAAAACACTCAGACTTTTCATATTCGTTTGACACATGGGAGACGGCCATTATTGGGCGTAGAAGCCAAGGAGCGCAACGTTTACAAGAAACCGGACTTTATTCGACAGGTACATGGAATTCGGAAGAGAACCCGCCTTGCAATGCCGAAGACAACCTGCGCGCCGGACTCATCGTCATTGAAGCCTGGTTTGGGGGCTACTGAGGGAGTCCTGGATTAGGGGGTGTTCGGATAGCCGGACTATACCTTCAGCCGGACTCCTGGACTATGAAGATACAAGATTGAAGACTTCGTCCCGTGTCCGGAAGGGACTTTCCTTGGCGTGGAAGGCAAGCTTGGCGATACGGATATATATATCTCCTACCATTGTAACCGACTTTGTGTAACCCTAACCCTCTCCGGTGTCTATATAAACCGGAGAGTTTTAGTCCGTAGGACAACATACAGAACAATCATACCATAGGCTAGCTTCTAGGGTTTAGCCTCTCTGATCTCGTGGTAGATCTACTCTTGTACTACCCATATCATCAATATTAATCAAGCAGGACGTAGGGTTTTACCTCCATCAAGAGGGCCTGAACCTGGGTAAAACTTCGTGTTCCTTGCCTCCTGTGACCATCCGGCCTAGATGCACAGTTCGGGACCCCCTGCCCGAGATCCGCCGGTTTTGACACCGACACCGAGGATTCCAATGAAGATGGTGTGGATCCCGAAGAAGAAGAACTAGAGAGTTCTTGAGGGTGACTCCGCCAACATACTTCACTCTTATCATCTTGGTAAGAACAAGTGCAATCAACTTCCACATCTTGCACTAGTTCAAGGAGTCACAAACCCTCTTGTTGGTAAGACAAGGGACAAGGTAACCTAAAAGCTTTCATAGACATCATCTTGTGTGTGCATCACTCTATGTCTATGGATATCCTTGTTTGTTCTTTGTGGGACTAACCCGTGTAGGTATTGAAAGTGCAACTCACTCCAATGGATAGCTCCAAATGATCTACATCAACATTGGGCATCCACATCTTCAACATCTACATGAAGTCATCATCGACAAAACCCAAGGTTAGTTCATCCCTCTTAGGGGGGATCTCACATCTAGGGGGAGCTTTACTCTAAAGTAACTCTAATTGTGTGAACACAACAATGCTTTATGTAAAAGTGGTGACCCCACTTGTGCTTAAACGATGAGTATGACCTATGATCAAATGTTCTCATTTGACTCCTAAGTCAATATACTCATATATAGATGACCTAGTCATCGCAAATTGTTTGATAGATGCTAGAATTGGTTGTGCATGCTTTGCCACATATTTCAATTGCCATTTTATTGTGTGAGCATGTTGATTGTATATTTTACTCATTCGAGGACATCCACTTGTTGTTTTGATTGATTGGTTTTGTTTTCTTTTGCCAAGCGGATGAACAAGAATGCCTAAGAACCCTCTCTAGCTATCTATGCTTTTCTCGTCTCAAACTCTATTCATGCTACATCACAAAATTTGATCAAGTCAGATTCGAACCACTCTGTGTGAGGAGCACTCGGAGTCCCCGATTCGTCATAGACTTAAACTTCCAAAACTTCTTTGTGTGTTTCGGTCTGACCGATTCCTCCATTTCGGTCATATCGAGATCACTAAGTCGATCTAGGTTTTCAATCTCGGTGCAACCGATTTGAACTTTTCGGTCACACCGAGTTGCTGTAAGTGTCAACAGTTATGCATCTCGGTGCCACCGAGTTGTTCCACTCGGTCACACCGACAGGGTCGGGCTATATATACTCACGGGCAAAATTTTGGAAATTTCTCCGAAACCCCTTTTCCCGCGCATAGCTCGCTCTGCCTCCTGGGTCTCCGGATCGTCTTCCTCGTCGCCAGCCGCCTCCTGTCGCTGGTCTCCGCCGCCGTCAAAGGAATTCTTCCCCGCCGTTGCCGTCGTAGCGAGTTCATCACCGAACTAGGGTATGGACTCAATAACAGTGCTACCCCCGTCCGGTTCCTAGCACATTGTGTTCATTATGATTCTTACCACGATTGAAACGCTTCTATCCAGTCAAAACACTGCGTAGATTAGAGTTGAATCGAAAATTTAGGGTTAGGTTTCCGCCAAAACCATCTCGGACCCACCGGGTTGCAGAACTCGGTTCCACCGATTCGGCCAAGGCCATTGCACATGTGGTTCTCGGTCTGACCGAGAATTGCAAATCGGTGTGACCGAGTTCAGGACTTTGTGAAACACTAGCAGTCTCTCTGCCACCGAACTGTGACTCGGTCTGACCGAGTTCACTAGTTTAGGTTCCAACAGCTGCTTTGGTATCACCGAGTTTGCAAATCGGTTGATCCGAAATGCTTTCTGTAGAAAACTAAAACTAAGTTTTTAACTCATTCTTTTGCAAAAATCTCTGTATTTTGTGATGCTCATCCACTCTAACTCATCTACAATCTATTCATAGGGTCTACAGTTAGTGTTTGCCACTAGAGCAAGCAAGAAGAAAACTTCAGAGTCTGAGGATGAAGACTATGTGGCCACTGAGGATGAGGCCACATCAAAGAAGAAAGTGGTTAAGAAGGAGTAAAGCTCAGCTGTAGTTAAGCCAGGGATGAAGATCAAAAGGCTAGTAGGAAGACAACCAATCTCTAAGGCCAGAGCATCCTCTCAAGCATCTTTGGAATCTCAACCCAAAGAGCCTGCTGCATAAGGAAAGAAAAGGAAGGAAAGGGTCAACAAGACCATGGCCAGAGTGATTGGGAAGGCTTCCATGATGGAAGAAGAGGAAGAAGAGGAAGAAGAGGTTGCTGCACCAGCACCCAAGGCACAAAAGCTTATGGGTGATGCTATCAGGACATGGGCTGCATCATCAAAGCCCAAAGAAGCACCCAAAGCTGCCTCCAAGCCCAAGACTGCACCAAAAAGAAATACCGGAAACATACCAGATACTGAGGAGAACAAGGCCCCAATGCCTGAGACTGTTGCTGAAGAAGAAGATGAAGAGCATGTTCTGAGAAAATTGAAGCCAAAAATTCCAGACCACAATGATGCTCATCCTGTGGTTGAGAACATGAAGATTAGGAGAGGCTCAGGACTGAGGAAATGGAGAGAGATAGATCCATATGCTACAAGAAGAAGAACTGCCACTACTAGGAAAAGGGCTATAGATGGAATTGACACTAATGGCCCACTAGACATGTGGTGCGCCATTACTATATACTAATGGCGCACCATCTATTGGTGCGCCATTAGTGTGGAAGACACTAATGGCACACCAGGCACACGGTGCGCCACTAGTAACAAAATATTTTTTTTTCATTTTTTCAAATATACCAATGGCGCATCCTGGCAGAGGGCGCCATTAGTAGTTAGAACTACTAATGGTGCACCATCCATAGAGTGCGCCATTACTGTATTCTTTTTTACTTTTTGCAAAACTACTAATGGCGCACCGTTGCATAGTGCGCCATTACTAGTTTAAACTAGTAATAGCGCACTGTGCCACGGTGCACCATTAGTATAACTTTTTTTTACTTTTTTGCAAAACTACTAATGGTGCATGTCTGTGTGGTGCGCCATTAGTATGTTGGGTTACTAATGGCGCATGTCTCTGTGGTGTGCCATTAGTAACCTGGGACCAGCTAGATATTTTTGGACAGCCACACTTACACACTCACTTTCCCCACTTCATTCCCCCCACCTCCTTCTCTAAGCTTGTCGGCTGCCTCCTCCTCCTCACCTCATTTGCACCATAGATTCATCAAAATTAAGTGTTGAAATTACCTTTTTTGATAGATAAGTAAGGGGAAAGCTATCTTCATGTTGTAGATCTACTTTTTTTCTCCCTAGCTCGCTCCAACAATGTGCACATGCACTTTTTGTGGCCTAGCTAGATCTATGTATGTTTGTGGTGTTGCATATATGTTTGTGTTTACAGGTACCAGTATTTGAAATGCGATAGTTGCCAATATTTTGCCAGAATGTTGATTCATTTCCGTTTCGGCGAGAATTTTGGCACTATGCATTCTTTTTGGTCCTATTTTTAGGGAAAGTCATGCCAAATTTTTTCTTGGTTCTAAAATATCATTTTGCTCTACCCCACAGGCGACCATGGTCTGCACGATGACCAAAGGCATCGTGAATAGGTTTTTGAGCTCCGCGAAGGCCGGGATGCTTCAAAAAAACGAGACGGAAATAAGATGTCCATGTCGAAGATGCAAGCTGAAGAGCCTTATTGCAGACCTGGATTCCGGGCAGGTGCGGGACCACCTGCTGTTGCGTGGTTTCATGGATGGCTATTGGTGGCAAGGTGATGAAGATGACTATGAAGTCGTCCATGGGGGCCGGGCAAGAAATGAGGAAGGGCAGCAAGACAACCACCACGGCTCGGGCGGGCGAGAAGACGAAGAATCTCCAGGACATGATCACGACGGTGATGCTGTACACAGTCATCATGTAGAAGATGCCGGACATGATGATGAGGAAGATGCCGGAGTAGACGAAGGGCATGATCATGAAGTTCTAGATGCCGGAGGAGCAGACGACGATGGACCATCGATGGGCTGGGTGCAGGACCCTCATATTCAAGAGCTGCTTCTCAAGCAGACGGATAATGCAAGAGCTGCTGCCCGAGAGAAAGCCAAGCTGGATCAACTGGAGATAGACGCGGTTACTCCATTGTATGAAGGATGCAGACCCGAGGATACCCTCTTGAAAGTAACGCTCATGGCTTTGGAGATGAAGGTAAAACACAAAATGACCAACGCATGCTTCGACAAGAACATGTCATTCTGGCACGAACGTCTTCCCAAGGGGAACAAGTGCCCGACCAGTTTCAAGGAGGCGAAGAAAGTAGTGTGTCCTCTAGATTTACCGCACGTGAAATACCATGTGTGCATGAACAATTTCATCTTTTATCGGGGCGAGGACGCGGAGTCTACCATATGTCCGGTGTGCGGCGTCACTCGATACAAGAAGAGGAAGAAAGCTCCTCGAAAAGTGATGTGGTACTTTCCGATCACTCCTCGTCTGCAGCGGTATTTCGCGGACCCTAAGGTAGCAAAGCTCCTGCGTTGGCACGCGGATAGGGAGGAGAAGAACGGAGAAGATGACGCAAATGATCCGGATATAACTAAAAAAGACAAGATGCTGAGTCACCCTAAGGATGGGAGCCAGTGGCAAGTGTTGAACTTCGAACACCCAGAATTTGGGAAGGATCCAAGGAACATCGTGCTGGGCGCGAGCACCGATGGAGTCAATCCGTTTGGCAGCCAGAGAAGCACACATAGCACCTCGCCTGTGTTTGTGTGGATGTACAACCTTCCACCCTGGTTGTGCATGAAGAGGAAGTACATTCACATGACTATGCTAATTGAAGGGCCGAAACAACTAGGGAACGACATCAATCTGTATCTGGGGCTGCTGAAAGAGAAGCTAGACACGCTGTGGAAAACGCCAGCCAATACGTGGGACACCGCAGAGAAAGAATATTTCCCTATGAGAGCCGCACTGCTCACGACGGTGCACGACTATCTCAGTTGCGGATATCTCGCGGGGTAGGTGGTCCATGGATTTTCTGGATGCGTCAGGTGCATGGATGACACAACGTATCGCCAGCTAGATAGAGATCCTGGGTCTTCGAAAACCGTGTTCATGGGACATCAAAGGTGGCTTCACGATGATGACCCGTGGAGGAAACGCAAGGATTTGTTCGATGGTGAAACCGAACTCCGAAGACGCCCACATACGAGGAGCGGCGAGGAAATAGACGGGCTGTTGAAAAATTGGAAAGATTGCCCACTGCCGGGAAAGAAGCAAATGGCGCCAGAGCCGGGAAAGAAGCAAAAGGCGCCAGAGCCGCTGCTGAAGGTATGGAAAACGAGGTCTATTTTCTGGGACTTGCCGTACTGGAAGATCCACCGTGTGCCTCACAGCCTTGATGCCATGCATATCATGAAGAACGTGTGCGAGAGTCTGCTTAGTACCCTGCTCAACATGCCAGAGAGGACCAAAGATGGGCCGAAAGCAAGGGCAGACTTGAAATCAATGGGCATCAGGCAGGAGCTTCATGCTAATGATGATGATGATGATGATGATGATGATGATGATGATGAGGCGAAGCAGGATACAGAAAGTCGTCGCAAAGGCAAAAAGGCCAAGAAAACCGGAAATGACTACCCTCCCGCATGCTTCACTCTAAGTCAGGAGGAGATCGAGAAGTTTTTCACCTACCTCATAGGAGTAAAACTTCCTTACGGTTACGCGGTGAAGATAAGCAGATACCTAGACCCAGCGAAGCAGAAGTTCAGCGGGATGAAGTCTCACGACTGTCACGTGCTGATGACGCAAATACTTCCAGTTGCAATCCGTGGGATCATGGACGTGCACGTCCATGAAATGCTATTTGGCCTATGCAACTTTTTCGACGTCATCTCTCGGAAGTCGGTTGGCGTGAGGCAACTCAGAAGGCTATAGGAAGAGATCGTGGTGATACTATGCGAGCTTGAGATGTACTTCCCGCCCGCATTCTTCGACGTTATGGTGCATCTGCTGGTCCATATCGTGGAGGATATCATCCAACTCGGGCCAACGTTCCTGCACATCATGATGCCGTTCGAAAGGATGAATGGTGTCATCAAAGGATACGTTCGCGACATGTGACGTCTAGAGGGAAGTATAGCCAGGGGCTTTCTGACCGAAGAGTGCATCTCCTACTGCACGAATTATCTAGGCATCGAGAACCCCGTTGGTCTGCCCGTCAACAGGCACCTCGGCAGGCTCGCTGGATGGGGTCACCGTGAGGGTCACCGCGAAATGCATGTCGACTTCGAGGGTCGACTCGCCGGCTTTGAAAGAGCAAACCTAGTCGCGCTACAACACATAGACGTGGTTGATCCTTGGCTGGTAGAGCACAAAACCTTTATTGAGAAGACGTCCAATGACCGAGGCCAACAGAGGACGGACGGAGATATAATCAAAGAGCACAACTCATGTTCCACGCGTTGGTTCAAGCAAAAGCTTCTGTCGTACCCTTTAGATGAGGATTCTTCCGTGGAAGAACAACTCATATTCGCCTTGTCACAGGGCGTCGAGCACAACCTGATGACCTATGAGGCGTACGATATCAATGGCTACACATTCTACACCGAGGACAAGGACATGAAGAGCGATGGTTATCAGAACTCCGGGGTAACGATGGAATCCTACACCGGTAACGACAAGGACAGATACTACGGAAGGATCGAGGAGATCTGGGAGCTGAGGTACGCTGGAGAGAAGGCCCCGATGTTCCGTGTCAGATGGGCCAAGAGAGTCCTAAAAGAAAACCGGTATTTCACCACCATGGTTATACCCGAAGCCAAATCCAAGACCGCGGGCGCAAACGTCACCGCGAAAAATGAGCCATGGGTACTAGCTTCCCAAGTGGACCAATGCTTCTTCATTACCGACCCGTCAAAGCCCAGTCGTGTTGTCGTGAGGAGAGGCAAAAGGAAGATCATCAGAATGGATGGAGTAGCCAATGAGCAAGACTTCGACAAGTACAGCGACCCGAAGATCGAACATGACAATGACAATCAAGTTGCAGGATACACCAGAAGAAGAAGAAGGACCACCCTACCTAAAGGACGTCCGTTCCACAGAAGAACTCCATTTGCGAAAAAGAAGGGCAAGAAGATTATGAACAGATAGCTAGCTAAGATCGACTGTATTTAAATCATAGTCTTCATTTCTCGGTTGTATTTCATGGGCACTTTTTGATATCATGAATATTTTTAAATTTCATGGGCACTTTTTGAATTCATGAATATTTTTTCAAATTTGATGATATTTTTTCATATTCAATATGATAAAATATTGAATATTCATG
The DNA here is from genome assembly GCA_034509565.1 of Triticum monococcum. Taxonomy (NCBI): domain Eukaryota; kingdom Viridiplantae; phylum Streptophyta; class Magnoliopsida; order Poales; family Poaceae; genus Triticum; species Triticum monococcum. The sequence continues at coordinate 447,652,322 of CM067845.1, forward strand.
AGGACACTCGATCTCGATCCCCCTCTATCTCGATCTCGATTCCCCCTCCATCTCGATCTCGATCCCACCCGCACCCTAGCTCCACCGACGACGACGACCCACCGCACCCTGACCCGCTCCACCACCGCCGCCGACGACCCCCCGCACCCTCCCCCGCTCCACCACCGCCGGCGAGCAGCCCCCGCACCCTCCCCCGCTCCACCACCGCCGATGAGCACCCCCCGCACCCTCCCCCGCTCCCCGGTGAGCTTCGCCTCCTCTCCCTTCTTCATTTAAAAAATAATAATAATAAAAAAGTGTAGACTACAATTGTTGTTAAACAACAATTTTTACTGTTTTTATAAAAAAATATTACTGTTTCATATTCATATTCATTTTCTAAAAAATTATTACATGCAACAAAAAAAATTAGTTATGGCGCACCTCTGGCTGGTGCGCCATTGCTATATATATAAAAAAGATTACTAATGGCGCACCTCTGCCTGGTGCGCCATTGCTATGTAAAAAAAAGATCACTAATGGCGCACCTCTGCCTGGTGCGCCATTGCTATGTTAAAAAAAGATTACTAATGGCGCACCGACCGTGGGTGCACCATTAGTAAGATTCCCCCCTAGCTAATTCCCTCCCTCTCACCAGATCCCCTTCGTCCCTCTCCCTCGCCCCCTAGCTAATTCCCCCCGCTGCCCCCACCCATGCCGCCGCCGCCCCCCGCGCCTCCGTCTTCGTCGCCGCCCCCACGCCGCCGCCGCCCCCGCGCCTCCTCGAGCCGAGCGCCGCCTCCCTCGCTGTCCCCTCTCTGCCCGCGCCCACGCCCTCTATGTCCTCCCGCCCAAGCGCCCCTCCCCCCGCGGGCCCGCCTGCTTCAACCTCATGCTCGCCCTCCAACACCACGCGGCCTGTCCAGGAGGACTGCCGTTGTCTTCCTCTTCGACTACGAGGACCCGGACGAGCTCGGATGCCCTCAAGCCATACCTTCGACGCCCGCCAATTTCCTCCACCTCGGCCACCATCGCCACCGCTCGACGCTGAATTCGCGCCGCCTCGACTAGCGCCGGCTACCCCGAGTCGCCCTCGACCTCCCCAGTGAGCACCCGAGCCGCTTCCCCCTCTTCCCGCTCTTGATTTCCTTCTAAGATGTGTTCTAGGGTTAGGGGTTGGAGAATTTTGGACAAGAAAAGGGGTTGGAGAATTAAGTAGCTAGGGTTGGGGAATTAATTAGCTAAGGAGATTATGTTTAGAGCATCAATGATGGGTGTTGATATACCTCTGGATAATTTTGATTTTATTCATGTTCTCAAGGAATTGGAATTATCCAGGGAACAAATTAGTAAGAATACTGAACACTGTTTAGATATTCATGACTCGAATGGAAATGTCGCCTCCCTGTGTCTAAGTTGGCATGATATTGTAGTGGAAGAGGAGGAGAAATTTACTATAGTTTCTAGAAGAAAGAAAAAGTCTCCTACTAAGAGAAATGTCACTATTTCTTCTCTTACCTCCTCTTCTATACCTTGTACTAGAGGTCAGCAAAAGAATATCAGTTCTACTTTGCCCCCTAGTAGATCTGGATACTATTTCTGTTAGGAGATGGTGTTGTATTAAGATGCATATATTGTTATGTTATGCAAATTGTATCATCTTGCCACTTAAGTCAGCCTTCCCTTTCAGCAGAAAATTCAGTTAGGAGCTACTGTTAGGAGCTAGTGCCAAAAACTTGAGCTACTGTCAAAAACTTGAGCTACTGTCAAAAACTTGCGCTACTGTCAAAAAATTCATTTAGGTACAGTTAGGAAAATGACTAGCTGGTGGGCGAAAGGAGAAAAAGACCAGCTCGAAAAGCCAGTCATGCAAGGTTGAAGCACTCAAGGCGCAAGTGGCGCGGATTCCGGAGATGGTCCAAGAGCAAGTGCAACAACAACTGGGATCGACGCTCACCGGCATTATGCCTACCTTGATTCATGGGATAACGACGTGGATTGCGGGTGGCCAATAGGGGCCGCCCCCGATTCCCAGCTTCACGGCCAGCAACTCGCACAATGCGCAGGCGGCGCCATTGGTGTCTCTGGCGGCGGCGGTATTGGTGTCTATGGCGGCGGCGCCATTGGTGTCTCCGGCGGCAGCGGTATTGGTGTCTCCGACGCCGGCATTGGAGCTTAATGCACCCGGGTGTACGCCGGCCGGCACCTCGCCAGCAAGCGACCCCTTCATCAGTTGCACGCCCACCGTTGGCGGTGCCTCGACATTAGCCGAGCTCGATGACATCACGGTAACTAAGCCTCTCCCCCGAGGACTTCATCTCCTTGCCTTTGACTGGGCATCCCTGACGCCCTACATGTTTTCGCAGGGCGCCGCCGACGTTCCTTGCACTCTCCTGCACTTCGTGGGCGGCGAGTTGGTCGATGTCGCCAAGGGCAGAATCGTTCAACCGGGCAACCCCGTGTTCCACGGAAATCCGATGCCACCCACAATGTATAGGGTTGAAGTGGTTTGGGTGCTACCAGGCTGCGACGAGCTGTTACCTCCGATTCAACCGCTGGGGCCGACGAAGAAGTTGAGATGACCCTCAGCGCCTGCGTAAGCTGGCCCCTGCTTTGGCCGAAGAGCCAGATTCGTTTGGGGGCGCGGGACACCACCCCACAGACAAGACCACCAGTCGTGCCGGCGCCAAGCCATGGCAAGAACGCCGCAACGCTACCGGGCATGCCGGACATCCCTATGGCATAGGATCCGGACATGCATATGGCACAGGATCCGGACGACGACAACGACGATGGTACATTTACCAACGTCGATAAGTACTTTGCCGAACATGGGTGCGGTGACGAGTTCTGCGGGCCTCCTTCTCAAGAACCCAAACAAGACGACCGCGATCTAGCTGGTACGGCGGAGAAACCCAATTGCAACAGGCGTCTTCTGGCGTTCAGTTCTCAGGAGACGCCTCCAGCTGCCGCCTTCACCGAGCCTCGGATAGCGGAGGTGCCAAATATTATCAGCCCCAACACGCTCAAGAAGGCGGTCTATGAGCAGAACTCGGTCCCATTACAGCAGATTAAGAAGAAGGGCCGAAAACGGCAGACTAAAAAGGGCGCCGGTGCGAGCCAGCCGGCACCGAGTACGATCCATGCTCAGGACGGGCCACCTTCACCTAAGGATATCTCGAGGAGGGTGCATGTGGCGGGTAGGGAGATGCTACCGACAAATATGCTCAATGCTGCAACCGGTGCTATGCGGAGTCTGCACGATAGTGTTCTTTCTTTGGAGAAGCGGCGTCTCAGAGAGAATGATGTGGCATACCCGGTTTTCGTGGCCAAGGTGCCAGAGGGCAAGGACTTTGTGGATGGCGCCATCGGGGGTACGATCGTCGTGTGGTTTGATGACATATTTGCTATGTTCAACCTTCATCCGCTGCACTACACCTTCGTTCGGCTGTTTTCGCTGAGTATGGAGATGCGGATCATTAGAGACAAGACCCCGGACATCGTGATCGTCGACCCCTTCTACATGCGTGCCAAGCTCTTGAGCAGCGCTGGGGACCGCCAAGTCGCGAGTTCACACCTCAAAGACGTCATTCTAGCAAACCCAAATAAGCATAACTTCCTTGTGGCTTAATTTCCCGAGTAAGTCATCCCTTAACCGCCCTGTAACATATGATTTCTTAGATTTCGATCGTTCTTTTTTTTCTAACATTCCGTGTTCTGTGCAGTGACACACATTGCACACTCATCCTCTTAAGCCCGAAATATTCCATGGCCACGTATTTCGACCCGAACCGTAACTCCAAGATAGACTACACAAATATCAAGAAAGTTCTTGATGATGTTCTCCCCGGCTATGCCAAATCTGGAGTCACCTTCACCAGGGAAGTTTGTAAGTACGGCAAGCACGTGTTCGCCCACAATACGATGTTCTGCTGCGTCAAGCAGCCGCCTGGCGGTCAGAAGGATGCCTACTACGCCCTCCATCACATGCGGGCAATCGTAAGGGACCATCATCACCTTCTGCTACCAAATAATCTCAAAGATTGGGCCGTGAGCTTGTCGGCAATTCAGGACGCGGACATCAGACAAGAATTCTTTCGCATCCAGTCGGAGTTTGCGGACATCATCCATCAAGATGTCCTTCATACCTGGGGCAATTCTTCCTTAAATATCAACCGTCCAACATTGAGATAGACGGAATGCTACAAATGCAGGCTGACAACGCCCGTGATTTCATGACCATCACGACAAACGGCGGCTTCATCCACGCTCCTGTCCATGAGTCGAGTCGAAATTAGTGATGTGTAGTTCTGAAACATTGATTGGCTCATGTTGTAATTAAACTTTAATGAATTGTATGTCTCTTTGGTTTGGACAGTCGTTCAACTTAGATGTAATCGATGCTATTTATTAGTAGGACCATGAATCATGCTATTAATGTCTTGCTTTTCTCTTTCGATCCTTTTGGTGCATACTTATATATTGCTTATGTATGTATTGTCTGTTGTTTGGCTTATGCATAGAGATGCCGTCGTATGTCGTGTACAAGGGTAAGGTTCCCGGAGTCTACGATGACTGGGAGGAGTGTCGGAGACAGGTTCACCGTTTCAGCGGTAACAGTTACAAAGGGTACACCACTAGGGCGGAGGCGGAATCTAGATACGCCCGCTATCTAGCGGGAGAGAGGAGGGAGCGTTGGAGGAACCGCATGAAGACCAGTTTCATCGCGATGATGCTCATCGTGATGACCGCAGCTCTCTTCTATGTGATGGTAGTTTAGATGATCGATATGGACATGTAATGTGAAGACAAACTGGATACTCGCGGTCTCGAGACTTGGAATGTTTTATCTTTGTTCGGTCTTTTGAATTCAGAGACTAATATGATGAATTGTATTCGGAGACTAATCTTCTATTGTATTCGATGAATCTGCTATTGCTGTGTGCTACTGTCTATATTCTTTCAAATAATATATATTGTAACCTATGCAAAAATCATAAAAGTAAAAAAAACCTAATATTCATACTAATGGCGCATCACTACAGAGTGCGCCATTAGTATGCCAAAGTATACTAATGGCGCATCACCAAAGAGTGCGCCATTAGTATGCCAAGTATACTAATGGCGCATCCATCCGCAGTGCGCCATTAGTGTGCCAAAGCACATGGTTAAATATGGCCCCTGGGAGGCATACTAATGGTGCATGGTGTTATATACTAATGGTGCACTGGGTGGTGCGCCATTAGTAATAAATACTAGTGGCGTGATACTAATGGTGCACCAATGATGCGCCATTAGTAGGCAAAACTGGTGCGCCATTAGTAGGCCTTTTCCTAGTAGTGTGCTGTTGATTACAGGTTCCACACAAAGGAACATCAGGATTTCTATGAGACAATTTTGTTGGACAAGAAGCCTATGGTGTGTGATATGAGGTGGGTCAACTGGACCTACATGAAGGAAAATGAGGAACACTATACTAGTGTGTTTGACAGCTTTCGTGCTTGTGGAGTTGTAGACTTTGTTGGGCAGAAGCTCCCAAAGTGGAATGAGGAGCTCATAATGCTATTCTACTCCACAGCACACTTCTATCCAGATGGCAGAATAGTTTAGATGTCTGAAGGTACGAGATACCAATCAACTATTGAGGAATGGTCCAATCTGATCAATGCCCCAAAGGAAAGTGAAGATGACTTGGATGTTTATGCCAAGAAAAATATGGATCACAATTCTATGTCACAGATGTACAAGGAGATTCCTGAAGTTGCCCTTGAGACTTTCAAGTTTGGGTCAGTCCATTTTCTTCTGTCAGGACTGCCAATGATCAACTGGATCCTAAGGCACACTCTTTTGCCCAAGTCAGGTGACCACAACATGATCAGAGGGCATGCAATTAAATTGCTACATATATTTGATGTGCCACAGAAGTTCAAGGTCATGAGCCTTATAGTTGAGACTATCAAGAGGACAGCAACTGACCAGAAAAGTTGTGGATATGCCCCACAGATCCAGGAGTTGATAAACTCAAAGATGGGCACAAGCACATACTTTTTGGATAAGGAACACTTGCATATCTATCCTGACTTCAAGGACAACCAAGTTGTGATGAATGAAGATGAACCCTCCTCGGTGCAAGAACAAGCAAAGAAGGAGAAGGCAAAGATGGGGAAGGCTGCCAAGATGCCAACTCAAGAGGAGGCATCCGAGTACTTTTTGAAAAGCAAGTAGGACCAGCTTGGTTACTTGATAGCATCAAATCTGAGGATTGAGAAGGGGTTGGCCACCCTAACTCAAAACCAGGAGGGCCTGGAAAGAATCGTGGAACAAAAATTCTATGATTTAGATGTCAAAGTAACTCAGATTCAGTCTGTCGTGGAGCAGCTACAGGATGACATGCAGGAGAGGAAGGGCAAAACAACCACTGATGCATTTGCGAGAGTGCCTCGAGCTCAGAGATCTGCTACAGTGCCTGTACCAGACACTAGAGCCACTTCATCTGCACCAGCTACAACTTCAGTGCCACTAGCTCCAGCACCTACCCCATTAGCTCCGTCTACTTCAACTGAAGCCTTCGTCCTTGGAGTTCTCCGGACACCACCACCTCAAGACCAAGCCTAAGAGACATTCTAGTGCTATGCATTTTCTATGAACTTTTTGGTAACTTGTTGCCAAAGGGGGAGAAAATGTATAGATCATAGGCTTCGAGAGAGAGCGTTGCTTTTTATTCTCTCTTGCTTTGGTGGTTGAACTTTGTTTATATTTTGATTGCTTGAGATACTATGCTATTATCTGTGCGACATTGATGATCATGTGGTTGATCATAAGCTACACTTATGCTTGTTAGATGATATTATCTTACTTATCCTTATATGATCATTCACTTTGCTTGGTGATGAGTGCATGTATTTAATTCTTATCATTTTGCGTGCTCCACCAAGATGTATGTGACATGGAAGAGTAACCCATGATCCTAACTCATTGTGCATTTGCAGTCCAAAGCAAATCTTAACATATGCACAAATTTAGGGGGAGCTCTTGCTTTTCACATACTTCTCAAAGCGACAATATCTTTCACTCTTATTATCTTTTGTCGAAGCTTTGATCTATATGTTGTCATCAATTACCAAAAAGGGGGAGATTGAAAGTGCAACTATCCCTGGGTGGTTTTGGTAATTCCTAACAACATATAGCTCATTGAGCTAACATTATTCCAACATTAATATCTCAGGAAAAGCTCAATGAATGGCATGGCATGGATGAGGAATGTGGATCCCTCAAAATTCTAAGGACAAAATTTTTGGCTCAAGCTTCAAGATCAAGACTCTACATTTTATATTTTAGTGATCCAAGATCACATTGAGTCTATAGGAAAAGCCAATACTATCAAGGAGGGATGAGGTGTTGCTTAATGGCTTGCTTGCTCAAAGTGCTTAGTGATATGCTCCAAAACCCTCAACTACCTTCCCACATCCACATTGACCTAAACCAAAAGTCAAACTCGGCCCCACCGATTCTTTCTATCTGGCGCCGCCGAATTTCAAATGTCATAGCCACTGCCACAAACCCTAGCAATTCGGTTTCACCGATAGGGATGTCGGTCTCACCAAGATGGGATTGTAATCTCCCTGTTTCCCTTCATAACGTTTCGGTCTTACCGAGATGAGCGATCGGTCCCACCGAGATTGCAATGTAAACTCTCTGTTTCCCTTTTGCAACATTTCGGTCTCATCGAGATGAGCGAATCGGTCCCAACGAGTTTACCTGACTAGCTCTCTGGTTAGCTTATTACCAAAATCGGTCCCACCGAGTTTGTGTAATCTGTCACACCAAGAATACGTTATGCCCTAACCCTAACCATATCAGTCCTACCGAGTTGCATCTTAGTCCCACCGAAAATCCTAACGGTCACTAGGTTTGTTGAATTGGTCCGACCGAGTTTAACCATTCGGTCCCACGGAGTTTGGTAAATTTTGTGCAACAGTTAGATTCTGTGTGGAGGCTATATATACCCCTCCACCCACTCTTCATTCATAGAGAGAGCCATCAGAACATACCTACACTTCCAACACACATTTTCTAAGAGAGAACCACTACACTTGTGTTCAGGTCAAGATATTCCATTCCAACCATATGAGTTTTGATCTCTAGCCTTCCCCAAGTTGCTTTCCACTCAAATCTTCTTTCCACCAAATCCAAATCCTGTGAGAGAGAGTTGAGTGTTGGGGAGACTATCATTTGAAGCACAAGAGCAAGGAGTTCATCATCAACACACCATTTGTTACTTCTTGGAGAGTGATGTCTCCTAGATTGGCTAGGTGTCACTTGGGAGCCTCCGACAAGATTGTGGAGTTGAACCAAGGAGTTTGTAAGGGCAAGGAGATCGCCTACTTCGTGAAGATCTACCGCTAGTGAGGCAAGTCCTTCGTGGGCGACGGCCATGATGGAATAGACAAGGTTTCTTCTTCGTGGACCCTTCGTGGGTGGAGCCCTCTGTGGACTCGCGCAACCGTTACCCTCCGTGGGTTGAAGTCTCCATCAAGGTGGATGTGCGATATCACCACCTATCGGAACCATGACAAAAACATCCATGTCTCCAATTGCGTTTGAATCCTCCAAACCCTTCCCTTTACATTCTTGCAAGTTGCATGCTTTACTTTCCGCTGCTCATATACTCTTTTGCATGCTTGCTTGAATTAAGTGGAGATTGCTTGACTTGTGCTAAGATAGCTAAAATCTGCCAAGAACTAAAATTAGAAAAAGGATAGATTTTTATTTGGTCAAGTAGTTTAATCACCCCCCCTCTAGACATACTTTCGATCCTACATATGCGCGAGTAGGCGTTCAAGACCCCGCCTGTATGTACACATACGTGGCCGTATTTTCTTTCTTGCACCCAGGCCACTGTTTGTACGTGTACATGCTACGTGTGCGCCTCTACTACGACACGTACACGCCTCTACTACGACATGTGCGCGCCTCTACATCCACCAGTATATATGTACATACACGTTCGCGACCAAAATGACAAAGCTACGTACGCTTGACCAGGTGGGTCCCGACTGTCAAGCACTTGCTGGCGAAGATGTAGCTGGAGGGTCCAGTAGTCAGGGGGAAATTTTTTTTCACGAAATACAGTGGCCCGTCCAATGGGTCCCAGCTTTCAGGTGGAGGAATAATTATTTTGCGTGTAATAAGGAGGCACTTCCATGCTGCGGCCATGGACCCAGCTGTCAGCCTCTCCACGTACAGTCCACGTCCGATGGAAGACATTCCTTGACCACATTGACCACGCCACGCCGAGAGCACCAGGGAGGTGGACGACAGTGAGGCCTAGGAAGGGGATGACGTGGAGCCGGGGAACACACGGCAGTGGATGCCCACGCGTAGAGGAGTATGAGGGTTCACTCGTTCGGCTGCGGTGTGAGGCTGCTGTCGTCGCAGAATAACAGGGGGTGTGGGTGCGTAGAGGGATGGCCTGGCCAGTGGTGGGAGCAGTAGGGGGCTGTGAGGCCTCTGCGGCATCACAGCCGGCCACGGGCAGCAGGAGCAGGCGGCACGACCGGCGCTGCTTTGGGCGGCTGGAGCAAGAAGACCAGAGGTTGAAGAAGCACGACGGCTGTTGGATGGACATTGTACGGTCACTGAAGCTAGAATCGTTCATATATTGACTAAAGTTGACAAAGGACTCCGTCCAAGTCAACTTAGTAGGCCCACAAGTCAGCCTCCCACCAAGGTGGGTCCCATATAGCAGGGGGTATTCATTTTTTGTGCTTAATAAGGAGGCACTTCCGGTGGGTCCGAGCTGAAAGCGGGGGGAACATGTTTTTGGCGAAATACGGTGGCCTGTCCTATGGGTCCTAGCAGTCAGGGCGAAACTTTTTTTCGCGAAATACTGCTGGCCCGTCCGATGGGTCCCTGCTGTCAGGTGGAGAAATAATTATTTTCCGTGTAATAAGGAGGCACTTCCTTGCGGCTGCTGTGGACCCAGCTGTCAGCCTCTCCATGTACAGTACTCTTCCGATGGAAGTCGGTCGTTGACCACATTGACCACGCTGCGCCGAGAGCACCACGGCGGTGGACGACAGCGAGGCCTAGGAAGGGGACGACGCGGAGCCGGGGAAGACGCGGAAGTGGAAGCCCGCGCGGAGAGGAGTACGAGGGTTCACCGGTTCGGCTGCGGTGTGAGGCTGCCATCGCCGCAGAATAACAGGGGGTGTGGGTGAGTAGAGGGATGCCTTGGCCAGTGGTGGGTGTAGTAGGGGCGCTGAGGCATGCGTCATAGCACAGCCGGCCACGGGAGGCGGGAGTAGGCGGTCCTGCCGGCGCTGCTTTGGCGGCTGGAGCAAGAAGATCAGAGATTGAAGAAACACGACGGCCGTTGGATTGACATCCAACGGTAACGTCTGCTAGAAACGTTTGTTGATGTATATAATAACTAAAAAAATCTTGCATACGCGTCAACTAAACAGGCCCACAAGTGAGACCACTCCCTCTTTTTTTAATAATTTATATATAGCTCATGGCAACTTCTTATGCAATTTATTGTAGTCGTTTTTTTGGTTGGCCAGGGCCAATTTTGCATATTTCTGTGGGTTCCAAACTATTTTTAATACTGAAATGTCGAGCTAGATTTAAAGTACTTTGAAGATATATTTAAATTAGGTTAATGCCCAGTGAAATAGGAATCTGAAAATGTGAAAAATTTAAGAAATTATAAAGTAATTGCCAATTTGTCATCTGTTTTTATATTTCACTAGTAGAAAAACCCCCATTCGTCTCGGTTGATAAGGGCCTTTTGTGCCGTTTTGTGAACCGGTACTAAAGGGTCGTTACTAATTGCCTAACCCTTTAGTCCTGGTTCTTACACGAACCGGGACAAATGGGCCTCCACCTGGCCGGTGCGCCGAGCCCAGGCAGGAGGGCCTTTGCTCCCGGTTGGTGGCGCCAACCGGGACCAATAGGCATCCACGCGTCAGCATTTCAGGGGCTGGGGTTTTTGTTTTTTTAAGGGGGGCGGGGTTTGGGGTTTTGGGGGTTTAATTTAGCTGTTTCATATATTGTGTTAGCTAGCTAATTAATAGAGAGAAGTGTCCTCTCTTATGTCCGTGCTTGGTCGATGCTATATATACGTATATATAGAGAGGACTAGACACGCTAGCTAGTAAGCAAATGAAGGAAACAGAAGATCGTCATGAACATATGCATACAACGAGAAGTGATATCGACCACCTCTCCTTCTCCGAGAGATTGGTCGAACAACAAGTTCTCGTATATCTATCCGACACTACCGGCTACGTATATACAATAATTATCTCTTACAATATAATCTCCTAATTATATATGAACACAGGGTCCACATACTATTCTCCGTCTTCAGCGATCACGTGGTCAAGGAAGAATGCCGCCAATTCCTCTTGAATTGGTCGCATACGATCTAGTGCTAGGAGTTCATCCCGCATCCGAAACATCTAATTTGAACAAGGGGGTCAATACATATATATATATATGAATAAATGAAACTCAACACAAATGATGGTAATAAAATAAAATTGTGAATATTATTGCTTACGCACTTCATATTGTTCGTCAGAGTACCCTCGTTCACAGGTCGTGTGGCGGATGGACTCGCAAACGTAGTATCCACAAAAATCATTCCCTTGTTCCTGCCACAACCACTTTACAAGAAATAGAGGTCAATCAAACTGATAAGCAAGCATGCCAAATGGTATTGATGAAACTAGCGCTTGAATTGCTAGGAGATGCGCGGAACATGTTACTATAGTACTTACTTTCGGGTGTCTAAATTGCAGCTTCTTTGGCAGTCCCGGAGCTTTTTTAGTGAATTTTCTCCAAACCCTGGCAGACAAACAAAACAATTACTTGATATCAGGAAATGAACAAAGTTGCTGATATGGTGGATAAAGATCGATTTAACTTAATTCTCGAGCATTTGAGTCATGTCTGCATAGTCCTGGCGATCTTTTCATCTCGAGTCTAAGACGGTTACTAGTCCCTGCTCAAGCTTAATCTCTAGGAGAATATAGTGGAAGCGGCGCACGCATCCATAACTCATCAATTACATAACTATAACCTGGACTAATAAGGGAAACCGAATATGCACAAGACAGTAACACTCACTTGAAGTTGTAAGGAAAGAGTATTATATCTTTGTTTTCATTTATTACCAACGATCGTAGCAAGTTGGCCTCGGTATCTTCAACACGATATTTAACCTCAGTTGCATCTATGAGATTTGTGTTAATGAACCCAATATCACCGATTTGTCTTTTCTTCAATTCGGTGATCTTCAATCTGCATAATATAGTGAGGATAATTATAAATACGTGCAATGAAAGAGCTGACCTATATAGAGAGACTTAATGACAGAAGCAGTACTACTTACAGACAGTAGCAAGTAACCGTTGCTTTATCGAGGGCCTTTTGATTGAAAAACTGGAAGAACTCCTCAAATGGAACATTCAACAGTTCAATTCCAACGAGGTCATGCTCCTCTCTAACTCTCAACGTTAAAGTATTCCTCCCAACAAACTCTCTGCAGGTTTTGATGTACCAATCATGGAATCTTCGCATCATCGTTGTTACAGATCTTTCATCTTTGACGAGAGGCTTCCCGTACTCATATTTCTGTTCCTCTACCTCTAAGAAATCATAATGTACATCGTCGGGAAGGTAATCTCCAAGATTGCTATAACCGGGCACCATCCTCGGATCATTAGTAGACACCTTGAGCGGGGGGCATGATTGGTTCGCTTGTTCACCGAGCAGGGCAATTTTTTTCCCAGCTCGTCGTTCTTTTAACCTTTCATCACTGACAGTACTTCCCGACCGCTCCGCTTCGACAAATGACTTTGCAATAATGTTGTAAGGCCCTCGATGCGGCTATATCTCCCACGTGTCGAGGCACGACTTAGAGGCATAACCGCATTTAAAGCAATGTCACGAGTTAGGCAATCTTCACAACATCCCATGTAATATAAGTAGTAACAGGGGAAGGAACATAGTAGGCTTACACTCGCCACGTCAATCAAAGTACATAAATAGCATTACATCAAACAGTCACTCATGGCCCGAGTACGGCGCCAAAATAAAAGATCAACCCAACATGCGACACGGTCCCGATCACCCCAACTGGGCACCACTACTGATCATCAGGGAAAGAAACATAGTAACAGCGTGAGTCCTCGTCGAACTCCCACTTGAGCTCAAGCGCGTCATCTGGAACGGAGTCATCAGGCCCTGCATCTGGTTTGGAAGTAATCTTTGAGCCACAGGGACTCAGCAATCTCGCACCCTCGCGATCAAGACTATTTAAGCTTATAGGTAAGGCAGGGTAAATATGTGGAGCTAGAGCAAGCGACTAGCATATATGGTGGCTATCCTGTTCGCAAAAGAGAGCAAGAAGAGAAGGCAAAGCGTGAACGAATAACTAGAGAGCAACCTGTGGCAAGCATTACTCCAACACCGTGTTCACTTCCCGGACTCCGCCGAGACGAGACCATCACGGTAAGTCACACAGTTGATTCATTTTAAATAAGTTAAGGTTCATGTTATCTACAACCGGACATTAACAAATTCCCATCTGCCCATAACCGTGGGCACGGCTTTCGAAAGTTCAAATCCCTGCAGGGGACTCCCAACTTAGCCCATGACAAGCTCTCACGGTCAACGAAGGAATAGACCTTCTCCCGAGACATTCCGATCAGGCTCGGTATCCCGGTTCTACAAGACACTTCGACAAGTTAAAACAAATCCAGCAACACCGTCCGAATGTGCCGACAAATCCCGATAGGAGCTGCGCATATCTCGTTTTCAGGGTACACTCAGATTGTCTAAACTTCCGGTAGGCCAGCCCAGAGTTGCCCCTGGTGGCCACCGGCGGCTGACGAGGTGGACCAACACTCAGAGGAGCACTGGCCTGGGGGGGGGATTAAAATAAGATGACCCTCGGGCTCCGGAAACCCAAGGGAAAAAGAGGCTAGGTGGCAAATGGTAAAACCAAGGTTGGGCATTGCTGGAAAAGCTTTATTCAAGCCGAACTATCAAGGGGTTCCCATTATAACCCAACCGCGTAAGGAACGCAAAATCCGGGAACATAACACCGATATGACGGAAACTAGGGCGGCAAGAATGGAACAAAAGACTAGGCGAGAGGCTGAGCCTTCCACCCTTTACCAGGTATATAGATGCATTAAGATAACAATATAATATAATGATATCCCAACAAGTAAATAATGTTCCAACATGGAACGGTCTCCAATCTTCACCTGCAACTAGCAACGCTATAAGAGGGGCTTAGCAAAGCGGTAACATAGCCAATCAATGGTTTTCTAGGACATGGTGGGTTAGAGGTTTGACATGACAATTTGGGAGGCATGATAAGCAAGTGGTAGGCATCTTAGCACAGGCATATCAAAAGAGCGAGCATCTAGCAAGCAAAGATAGTAGTGATTTCGAGGGTATGATCATCTTTCCTGCAAAGTTGTCAGAGTTGACTGGATCCTCGAAAGCAAACTCAACGGGCTCCTCGTTAGCGAACTCATCTCCTGGCTCTACCCAAACAATACAAACAAGCAACAAGGACACAATCAATCACGTGCAAAGCTCAAACAATATGCTGCAAACATGGTATACTATGCGGGATGCGATATGTGATGCATATGCAAGATTTGACAAGGAATGAATGAACCTGGCCTCAACATGGAAATCCAAGTGTGCCACTGGAAAGATGAGATGAAATCACTTGAAAACGATATAAAGATCACTGGAATCGGAGTCACGGTTTGGAAATGGCAAGCGATTCAAATATGACACCGGTCTGCGATCTACAGCAAGTAGTCATCTAAATGCAACAAGATGAACATGCTACATCACTCAAACATGACAACAAAATACATGGCAGGGATCCATTCATGATTCTTAACAAAAGATGAACACTGAGCTACGGCCAAAACATCCATTAACAGGTTCAAACAAGCATGGCAAAAATGTATTTGACAAACAGATTTCAGACTCGGTGAAATTAACACTTGTCTGGAATTTCAGATCAGGTAGCACACTTTGGAGCATGAAAACAATATGCTACAGGGCCTGAACATGGCAAAGTAAAGCATGGCACAGAGCTACTCAAAGATCTTAACAAAAGTCCCTTACTGACCTTGAGCCAAAAGGGATCAGAAAATACATTTGCAAGCATGTGAACATGGCAAAAAACATAATCAGTTCTCAGACTTAGTGAAAACTGGAGCATGCAAAAATAGATATCAAGTAGGCATGTTTACGAGCTCGATGCACTCACTAAAGAGCATGTCATGACAATCTAAGCATGCACCCATCAATAATACACATTATACAAGCTAGACATGGCAAGAACAATAACATAGCACGCACAGATCAACTACAACATCCTCGGCAAAATCGCTAACAAGTAGACAATCTGCCCAGATTCACGAAATAGCAAAAGTAGATCTCGATTGACTCAAGCTAGGGTGCTCCATAATTGCAAACAAAGACATGGATGGTAGAGCACTACAAGGTTAACAAAACATCCTTACTGATCATCCTCAAAAGAGGCACGGATTACTAGGAAACAACATGAACATATGGCATACTGAGATAAACAGATCAAGGACTTAGTGGAATTGCTAAGTCCCTGAAATCAGCATTAACGAATGCACCACTTTGCAAGCTTGTGCTAGTCACCACACACATCACAAAATACATGGGTCGCACCTCTGGATAGATGGCAAAACATATAACAAAACACATGTAGAGCTCAGGGGCATATCATGCACACATTAATCATGGCAAAAATGACAAATATCTAATTGGAGCAGCAGATCTAACAATTATCTCAAATAGCATTCTTCCAACAGCATTTCGGGCATAAAGATGAACTCAAATTAAAATGATGCAATGAGATGAAATGATGTACTCTCTGAGATGAATATTTTGATATGCTATATGCCCAAAATGGAGCTACGGATGCGGAGATACGATGCGACGAACATAGCAAAATAATTAGGGTTTCAGGGCAAAAAGTCAACCGATCCGAGATCTAGATCCAGATCTGGCCGCATGGAAAACGAGGTCGCCGGGGAACTTGAAGTTCGCCGGAGTTGTGGTCGCGGTGGCCGGAGGACGAAACGGAGGAGAGGACAGGAGACCCGCCGGACGGAGCTCGCCGGCGCGGGCTCGGCGACCGGGTCAGCGGGGGCGGCGGCCGGAGCGAGGGGCCAATGGTGTGGGCTTGCGGCGGCGACTCGCGGCGCGCCGGCCGGCGAGTGCGGCGGCGAGGCGGTGCCAGGAGGGAGGAGGACGCCCCGGGCGGCGGCAGCGGCGACCCGGGCCGGGAGGGCCGCGCGCGGGCTCTCCGGGCCGGCACGGTTGGTGGAGGCGGCGGCGACACGTGGCGCCCTGCGGTTGGTCGTGGGCGGCGGCGGACGTGTCCGGCCATGCGGAGAGGGTGGATCTAGGGTTGCGGGCGAGGGGATCCGCGAATTTTGAGGAGGGGGTCTATATATAGAGGTAGAGGGAGCTAGGAGTGTCCAAATGAGGTGCGGTTTTCGGCCACGCGATCGTGATCGAATGCTCTAGATGATGGAGAGGGTTTTGGTGGGTTTTGGGCCAAATTGGAGGGGTGTTGGGCTGCAACACACACGAGGCCTTTTTGGTCCCTCGGTTAACCGTTGGAGCATCAAACGAAGTCCAAATGGTACGAAACTTGACAGCCGGTCTACCGGTAGTAAACCAAGGCCGCTTGGAAAGTCTCGGTCCAATCTGGAAATGTTTAATCCCCACACACGAAAGAAAGGTAGAAATGACCACCGGAGGAGAACGGAGCGCCGGAATGCAAAACGGACAACGGGGAAAATGCTCGGATGCATGAGACGAACATGTATGCAAATGCAATGTACATGATGACATGATATGAGATGCATGACAACGACAACAACACATGCAGACGAAAACCCGAACCCAAGAAAATAAAATAACTTAACGCCGAAAACGGCAAGAGTTGGATTACATATTAGGTAAATCATATCCGAGGTGTTACAAATGCGCTCATAGTTGCCTTTCGGTGGAGACTTTGCTGGTTTTTTTAGGGCAGCCAGAGTGCGCTTCGCTTTCACCGGATCTACCTTCTCCTCCAGAGGTGGATGTTTCTTTGCTTTCACCCCTTTAAAGAAGTTTGTCACTTCGGCTTGCACAATCTTCACGTTCTCCTCCGAGGTCCTCTCCTATGGTAACTTCTCTGGAGTCTTCGAAGAAGGACCGAATCTGTATTGCCTCCTGCCTCTGGCTCTACTGCTAGATGCCGGCAGAGCAGGCGGAGTGGCTGCGGCTGTCTTCTTTCCTTGCTTACGAGGTGGAGGAGAAGGACTACGATGCGCCGGAGTAGCCGGAGTAGCGGTGGGTCTCTTCCGCCCTTGCTGACGAGGCGGAGAAGGAGGAGGCTGGCTGCTCGGGCGCGCCGGCGCAGGCGGAGAAGGAGGCGGAGTGCCGTCACGCGCCGGGGAAGGAGGCTGAGTGCCCTGATCACTCATCGGAGGAGGAGGCAGAGGAGGAGGTGGAGTGCCCTGACTTGCTGGAGGAGGAGGAGGAGGCGGAGGCGTCCAGTTTAGAAACTTGATGAGCTCCTTCCGCCATAGGCATCGAGTCAATAGACAAGAACCCAGCTGAGTCTACCCTTCACCGGTAGGGTAGTCAAGCTGGAGGTCCTCAAATCCCTCCGTTATTTCGTCCACCGTCACCCTGGCATATCCTTCTGGAATCGGACTATAGTGAAAAGTTGCGCCGGGTTCAGGAGGTCAAACAGAGCCGACAGCCGCCTTCACTTTGAAGTTCTGCCATTGTGTCATAAGGTGGCAATGTTGAGACTCCGTGATAGCATCCACGGGGTAGCTTGCAGGAGCCGTCAAGACATGCTCCGACTGAAGTAGCTCGGTGGAAGCCACGCTGCTTCTCCGCTGAGATGGCGGGGTAGCTTCAGGGGTAGTTTCGGCAGGTCGCTTGCTGCGAGCTACTTCTCGTTCCTCTAGCGGTTGAACCCTTTCGTGCAGCGTCTGAATTTGGGCGTGCTCCACTTTTTTCCTCCTCTCTTGGCATTTGTAAACGCCTGCGTCCGGAAAACCAGCCTTCCACAAAACGGAGCCTGGCGTGCCTCGTGTCCGTCCAGGGTGCTCAGGATTCCCGAGGGCCATTGTGAGCTCGTCGTTCTCTCTGTCTGGAATGAACATCCCTTGCTGCGCTGCATCGATATAGTGCTTAAGCCTCTTCACTGGTATGTTCATTTGCTCGTCCCTCCAAATGCATTTCCCTGATACAGGGTCCAAGGTTCCGCCAGCCCCGAAGAACCAAGTCCGGCAACGGTTTGGCCAGTTCATTGTCTCTGGTTCGATCCCTTTATCAAGCAGATCATTCTCAGCCTTGGCCCACTTATGCCGGGCTTTGAGGTAGCCACCTGACCCCATGCGATGGTGAAGCTTCTTCTTCGCAGCATTTTTCTTGTTTCTCGCCGACATCTTCTTACTCTTTTCCGATGTATTGTAGGCCACAAATGCGGGCCAGTGATCTCTGATCTTCTCATATCTGCCGATGAATTATGGTGTCTCTTCTTTGTCGACAAACGTTTTCAGCTCATTCTTCCACCTCCTGAATACGTCTACCATCTTCTTAAGAGCATGAGACTTGATTAATTGCTCTTTAATTGGCTTCTCCGGATCCTCCTCTGGCAGTAGGGTGAAATTTCTCTTCAGCTCAGTCCAAAGATCATCTTTCTGCATATCATTGACATAAGACACCTCAGGGTCTTCGTTCTTAGGCTTATACCATTGCTGGATGCTGATCGGTATCTTGTCCCTAACAAGAACCCCGCACTAAGCAACAAATGCCTCCTTTGTCTGCATGGGTTCCATCGGCATGCCATCGCGCGCGATTGCTGTGATCTCAAACCTTTCATCCGAGCGCAACTTTTTCTTCGGGCCTCGTCTCTTTACCGATGTTGTGCTCGATCCGGAGGGCTAGAAAAAATAAGAATTAGACGAGAGTTAATTAATATGTGTACATACCAAAACAATGAATGCTTCAATTAGCTAGTCATCACGTGCTTAACTAATATATTTACCTGGCCGGACTCTGTTCGGTCACCGGAGCCATCACCACGGGCTCCTTCTTGCACCAGCATTGGGTCACCGGAGCCATCAAAATCATGTCTTTACTCCTCCATTCTTCGATCACCCTAGCCTGCTTCTTCTTCACCCTATTCTTCCAGACCATCATTGTCGTTAAGATAAGACAAGACATCACCTCCGGCTAAGATTATGTCCCCCAACACCTCTTCTGCTTCCTCGTCTCGTCCGTGCTCCATTGTTTCTGCAAATATTACAACATGGCAATTATTACACAAACATGACAGCAGGTGGATATATTAGTGGCAAACGTAAACCTAGCTTATTCCGGGTTTGGGGTGGCCTCGGCAACGCTTCAAGGGTAGGGGCGCGGCGGGAGGGGGTAGGAGACCGCCATCGTTTTTTCTAGGGTTTGGGTGTCCTCGAGAGTTTTGGTCGAGCGAGAGGGCCGGGGGGTGCTCCCGTGGTATAAGTTATCACGGTCGAAGTTATCCGGGAGGGGAAGAAGAGAAAATAGAATATTCTATTTTTCTCTTCTTCTCCTCTATTCCTTTCTTCTTCTCCTCTTATTTTTCTTCTTTTTTCTTATTCTTATTTATTTCTCCTCTTCTTCTCCTTTCTTCCTCTTCTTATTTTTATTTTTCCTCTCATTCTTTTTCTTCTTCTTCCTTTCCTAGCTAGATATATAAAACTTTTCTAAAAATGTAACTTTTGCATACATACATGGGAAAATAATGTTATCGGGGAGGGGGTAGGTCAAACCCCCCCTCGTGTTGAAGTTATCGGGACACAGGGTATATCGACAACGACATATCCGATAAAAAATAAGAAGACGACGAAGAAATAAAAACAGGAGAAGAATATATTAATAGAGGAGAAGATTGAAGAAAAAAAGAAGAAGAAAAGAAGAAAAAGAAGAGGAGAAGAAGAGAAAATTCCTCTATTCATTTCTTCTTCTCCTCTTCTTTTTCTTCTTTTTTCTTCTTCTTATTTATTTCTCCTCTTCTTCCTCTCTTCTTCTTCTCCTTTCTTCCTCTTGTTATTTTCCTTTTTCCTCTCATTCATTTTCTTCTTCTTCCTCTCCTAGCTAGATATATAAAACTTTTCTAAAAATGTAACTTTTGCATACATGCATGGGAAAATAATGTTATCTGTCACACCGTAGTTAGTTCAGGCATTAGAGTGTTGCATCATGTCTACTTTTACAGAAACTTGAAATGGGGATGACAGAACACCCAGCAACCCCCCCTGGAAACAACTAGGGTTTACTAAAATTATTTTCAATGAACCCAAAATGCCCTTCACAAAATGTTCATCATTTCTGGATTGGGTTAAAACCCCTGGCAAAAATGGTGCACTCTTTTCTAGGGCATTCTGGATTCTTTGAATTAAATCATAAGTATTTGAATTTGGGTATTTAAATGCTATAAAATATTTTAAATGCCCAAATAATTCTGGAGTTCAGTGAGGGCCGTTAGGAATAATCCCAACAGAGCCCACAATTATTTTCAGGATTTTAGTAAGTGCCTAAGTATTTTTAATAAAGCCCTAAAGTTACAGAACAATAGAAAAAGAAAATAAATAGGAAAAGAGAGAAAGAGAAAGCTTACCTGGCGCCCACCCCGGCCGGCCCAGCCCAGCCAATGCTCTAGCGAGCTGCTTGGCTTGGCCAGGCAGGCAAGAAGCTGCTCGACGGCGAGTACAGCATGCGCGCCATGCAGCTGCCCGCCCCCTCGCCTCTCCCCTCGTCGAGCTA
This sequence comes from Triticum monococcum, assembly GCA_034509565.1. Classification (NCBI taxonomy): domain Eukaryota; kingdom Viridiplantae; phylum Streptophyta; class Magnoliopsida; order Poales; family Poaceae; genus Triticum; species Triticum monococcum. The sequence goes on from CM067845.1 coordinate 447,673,202, forward strand.
TCGACATGGGACGACCCCCTCTCTCTCCCCGACCTCGCAGACATTCGCTCTTCCCTCTGGTTCCTCTCTCTCGCCCTCCCCGACGTCGCCCGAGACGTCACCGTCGCCGCCGCTCGCCGCACTGACACCGACCAACACCGTCCCCGCGCCCTCTCATCGTGTCCGGACGGTTCGCCGTCGTCGACTACGTTGACTAGCCAAGCCACACGATGCCGGAGCCCCTGCATCGTCCCCGCCGCCGTCTTCTTCAACCTCGGGCCGCCGAGATCCCCATCACCATTCCGACCGCACCGAGCCTTCCCCGAGCATGCTGACCTTCTCTGCGGCTTCCCAGTGAGCTACTGCTCCTCCCCCTTCTCTCCGCTTCGTCGCTAGAGCTCTGTAGCCGCTGTGCCTTTTCCGTCCGAATGTACCGCCGCCTGACCATGTCGCCGGCGATGATCCGGTGACCTTTTGGTCACGGGCTTGTGCCCGTCACACTCACTGCATCGCGTAGATGTTGTAGGTTCAAGCGCCACGCCGCCTAGGCCACTGCAGCCACGCGCACGAGCTGACCTGAGCTTCGGCCTCCGCCAAGCTCATCGCCGGCGATGCTCCGGCCACTCCCCGACCAAGCCATCACCACGGCTGGATGCGGGCGAGCACTAGCTGACCGTAGCTGCTCTCTGTGCAGCAAATGATACCCTATGGCAAATCCCGCAGCGCGCCGCCGCGTCTGGCCTCGTCAGCGGCTAAACGCCGGCAGGCTTTGACCCACTGACCGGCGAGTTGACCACGCCTAACCCATGTGGGCCCAGGTTGACTCCCCCCTGAGCCTACGATAGGTGGGGCCGGCCTGTTAATTAGTTTAGGATTAGTGCTAACTAATTATAATTAGTTTAGGTCATTGACATGTGGGCCCAGGCCCCACTGACGGTTAGTTAGTATTAACTTACTCCTGTTAGTTAGCTGAGACACTGACAGACAGGGCCCACCAGTCAGGTTTGACTGGCCCTGGCGCCTTTGACTCGCTAACGTCATAGTGACGTAGTGCTGACGCAATTATTCATTTTCTGGATTTATTTTTATATAGGAAATTCAAAAAAATAGCCAAAACTTCTAAAAATCATAGAAATTAATCTGTAACTCCAAATGAAAAGATTTATATTTGAATTTTGATCAGAAAAATTCAATCTATCCATTGGTAACGGTTTCATGCATGATAAAACAAGATAACCTTGGTGTTTAAGCAAAATAAGATAATGCACTAATATGGCTATGTTAAATGAACTAACATTTGAATCTTTGATTCAGATGGGTTCATTCATTTCTGTTTTAGCTTGCATTAGGCCAAGACACATTCATCTTGCCATGTCATAGCATGCATCATATTGTTGCATATTGTCATGTGTTGATTATGTTCGGTGTGTATTTCGTGGTAGGTTCTGCCTCCGAGGATAACCCCGAATATCCGTCTGAAGGGCAGTACCCTAGTACCACTCCATCAGGCAAGCAGCCCCATTGATCATATCGATACAATCCCATGTTCTCGCCTCTGCTCTCATTTACTGCATTAAGACAACAACATTTCAAACTGTTGTGTGCTACGGTAGTTGAACCCTTATCCTCTTCATGACCTGTCATTGCCACAGTAACTAGATGGAACCCACTAGCATGTGTAGGAGTTGATTGAGCCTTGTATGTGCTTCCTACCTTGCTATGCCTGCTATGCTTAGAGTTGTGTCAGGTCTGGTTCATCTGGGTGATGGGCTAGAGTGAAATGATTATGCCGGTAATGTGAGGGATGTGGTGAACATGATTTGGTAAAGGTATCGATGAGAGGCCATGTAGGAGTACATGGTGGGTTGTTTCATTGAGGCCGTACCTAAGAACTGAGATATGTGTGTGTGATTTTAAGAATCAGCTACTACCATGCATTGGTATCCTTAATTGACCCTCTCGGCTTTTTAATCACCCTAGTACTCCCTCTAGGAGTTGCAATTAGTTTCTGGTGTTTGTAGGTTATGTGTTGGCGGTCGTGCGTAGCGCTGAACCTAGGGGTGGGCTATGTTGCGGTAGATACACCGTGGCACGGTGTACCGAGTCACCCGTTTGGTGTCTCGGGAACCCTGTTCACATCGTTCGGGGCCGTATGTGGAAACCTCGGCCGGACTCCCTGCGGATGGAACCTGGATAGGCGATAAACCTGGACTAGAGGCTTGAGTGTTTAGGTAGGCCGTGGCCGACACCCTCGTTGGGCTTCCGCTTGAAGGTTGCCGAGTACATGTCGTGTAAACGACGGTAAGTGGTGAGAGCATGTACGAAGGAGTACATCTCTGTAGGGTTAACATCATCTATTCGAATAGCCGCGTCCGCGGTAAAGGACTACTTGGTTGCCTGTACAGTTTGTAGACAAGTTAATGGATACTACTAAAAGACTGAAGATAAGTGTGAGTATCGAGGCTGGCCATCTCGTAGGATGACGAGGGAGGATCCCCGGTGGTGTATTGTGTTGGTGATTAGTGGACTCGTGTGCGAAAACTATTTTACTAAGTGGTGTCCCGTAGGATAGCTTAGCCAAGAGTCAAAGCTGGCTTGCTGCAATAACTCCTCCACCTTCTTGAGAATGAGCATGTATAGTAGGTTCTGATGTAAGACTTGTTGAGTACCTTTGTACTCATGTTTGTATAATTATTGTTTTCAGACGACAGCACCGCCCCCTCCGATGGGTTCTATGTAGATCTCGACGTCGATGAGTGACTTGCCACCAGGTGGTGATCCTGGCCATGGAGGGCCCTATGTAGATAGACAGGCTTCGAGAAGCCTTCTTTCTTTCTAGTGTCTGTACTCAGACTATTTGCTTCCGCATGTGCTTGTATGCTTGTATGACTTGAGTGTCGGGTCATGTGACCCCTACCTGTATGAACATGTTATGTATGGCTCTTTGGAGCCTTTAAATAAAGTACTTGAGTTGTAGAGTTTTGTTGCGATGCCATGTTGTATTTACACATATCGAGCATATTGTGTGTATGATTGAAATGCTTGGTATGTGTGGGATCCGACAATCTAGTTGTTTATCCTTGGCAACCTTTCTTATTGGGAAATGTAGTCTAGTGTTCCTCAAGCCATAGTAGTCCGCTACAGCCCGGTTCACCGGAGTCCTACTAGCCCAGCACTACTGCTCAGTACACTTGACTGGCCGGCATGTGTTTCACTTCGTTCCTATGTCTGTCCCTTTGGGGAAATGTCACGCGGTGACATCCGGAGTCCTGCCTTGCCTGCTACAGCCCGGGTTCCCCGGAGTCCTGTTAGCCCAGTGCTACAGCCCGGATTCACTCGCTGATGACCGACATGCTCTATGTGATTCATGTATGCCTATCCCCATAGGTCTGTGCCGCTTTGGGTTCTCGACTAGCCATGTCGGCCCAGGTTCTCTGTCATATGGATGCTAGCGACACTATCATATACGTGAGCCAAAAGGCACAAACGTTCCCGGGCCATGGTAAGGCGACACCCATGGGGATACCGTGCGTGAGGCCGCAATGTGATATGAGGTGTAACCGGCTAGATCAATGTGACTTGGAATCGGGGTCCTGACAGCGTTGGCATCAGAGCCGGACTGCCTGTAGGTTCATTGAGCGAAACTGGTCGATGTCGAGTCTAGAAATGCTTTAGTTATATGTAGGGGAATTGATTGTGGGAGGGAACGTAAGTCTCTTTTTACTCCATTACCTTATGCTCTCTGATCCAAGTCATTCTCTTCTCATTCAACGTGGGTTAAGGACTAGGCTCTCTTCTTCTGTCAGGTTAACGTCTTGCTAATCCGTAGTAACTTATCGGATTGTTGGTTACTAGCCTCAGTTCATTTTCTACCACTTTGAGTATGTTGCCAGTTGAATCAGAACCTTTATATGATGTTGTTGAGTGGTGTTGCAAACTGTAGTGGATGTCTCAAATATTTTTTTGAGCATTTACAGCTGTTATGCTGTCCAATTTTCCCTAGAAATTCTAATGTCTTTGCTTTGTGGTTGTGCTTTCATATGGCCACTCGTGCTCAAAACCAAGTGGCTCGCCTGACCCGGTGCCTCGATGTGCCCGGTCATACTGCTATGTTAGTCTGGGTAATGATCGAGATGGGTTACCATTGGTATCCCGAATACACTGCCGAAGAGCAATTCCGAGACTTTAATCAAAGCCAATATTTCTGCACCGTCAGGATATTTCCTTCTTATCCTGGATCTACCGAGCCCCTCCACTGTTCCTATGGACTCGGGGTTACTGTTGAGATGGCTGTGTAGGATGTTGCCTATTCCATGATGACCATCATGCGAGTCCGGACTGGCCTGCTTCGGAACACCGACTCCCGTTATATGCTAGCTTCACTCCCGGGAGCGCAATGGTATCTCCAGGCTATCTATGCTGACTCCAGACATGAGGACTCACTAACTCGCACCACTGCCGAGATACTCGAGGATAAGGACCGAGAGAATTGGGCCTTCAGACTGGAGCTTTTCAACACCCGTGCTGATCATTGGGCCACATTGACTCGGTTTGCACCTGCTGTGCAAGCTGGATGTATGGATACGAGGGATCTGTATCCTGTGAGATCTGCTCTGCCAGACATGGTGGATTGGCGTGATGTGGGAGGCATCACCCCACCCCGTGGTCCCCGTAGGCCACCGTTTGTTGGTCCAAGACCTCATCCTAGCCCCTTTGGTCCACAAGCTCCTCAGTACCGTCTGTTCCCGGATGATCACGTTGAACTTCCAAGCTATGGAGGTGACTTCTATGAGGACTACTACGGAGCTGTCTGAGTTGGTAGTAGTATCACTAGTATTGTAATAGTTGTATCTCCATTGTCCTGCGTGACTTGTGGAATATGACTTAGTGTGTAATCAATTCCGGAGGTGTAGAAAAATAATGTATAGGAGCTTGGAATGCCTCCGATGAGATGTAACGTCTTTCATCATAGTTGTACTGTAGCCTGGGCTTGTACTAAACTATGTATGGTGTCTGTGACCGTTGGTATATATATGGCAGTTCTATATTACCATGACATACGGATGAACATCTCTGCATTCCGTGTTATCCATTACATTCTACACTTCCTTGCTAAGTTCTGCCATCCTTATCTAAACCGTTGTCTTGTTTTCTCCTAGGATGGTCAACACCCGCAGCAACCCTGTTGCCCCGGAGCAGGGGGAAGCCAGTGCAGTTAGGGGTGAAAATCTGCCTCACCCGCCTTCTCTGGCCGAAGTGATGCTGGAGGCGGAAAGAAACAAGCCTAAGACTAACCGCTTGCTGGAGCGGATTGAGCAGAACACTGCACGCCATCAGCAAAATGACTTGGTGTCAATCAAAGACTTCATCAAGTTGTACCCACCAAAGTTTAACCATTCCATCGAGCCCCTCGACGCGGATGACTGGCTTCGCAGCATCACCCACAAGCTACGTTCTACCAACGTAGCCGAAGCTGATAAGGTTACTTATGCTGCCTATCACCTCGAAGGCCCTGCTAGTCTTTGGTTGGAAAATTTTGAAGCTATGCGCCCGGTCGGCCAAATCACTACTTGGGCTGAATTCAGTGAGGCTTTCCGTGAGCATCACATCCCGGAAGCTCTCATAGATGGCAAGAGGGAAGAGTTCTGCAATTTCACCCAAGGAAGACTGACTGTGGATGCATATAGCCGTGAATTTGGGAATCTGGCATGATATGCTCCTGAAGAAGTATCTACCGACGCTAAGAAGTAGGCAAGGTTCCGCAAGGGACATAGCCCTGAGCTTCGCCTCGATCTTCGTCTGCACGAGTGCACCTCCTTTCAGAAGTTGGTCAATAAAGCCATCAGTGCTGAGACAGGCCAGTCTGACTATGACGCTTCACGCAAGCACTCCCGTGATTTTGGATCTTCATCCGGCTCTGGATCTTAGAAGCACCGGGTGTGAATTCCAAGAACGGCACTGCCACCCAGGTTCATTCCGTGGCCATCCTTTGAGGCGCCTCGTCCCAACCAGCAGTTTGCACCATCCAAGCCTATGGTGGCCCCGCTGCTAATGCTGCTCCATGCCCCAATGTTGTGACATGTTTCAAGTGTGGAGAGCCGGGTCACTATAGTCGAGAGTGTCCCCGGAACAACAACCCCAATCAGTCTGGAAAGTCCGTTGGTCGTGGAAAGCCAGCGGGAAAGACATTCTACGCCAAGCCGGTCACCACTGCACGTGGCCATGTCAACTATGTCTCAGCCGAGGAGGCTCATGAGGATCCTAACGTCGTCGTTGGTACGCTCCTTGTTAATTGCCATCCGGCATCTGTTCTTTTTGATACTGGAGCATCTCATTCATTTATATCCGAGAACTATGCTCGATTGCATAATACGACATTCTGTGACATGCCCACTTCCATGGTAATTCAAACTCCGGGTTCCAAATTCTTGTCGATAGACTTGTCTTCCTTGCATCTTTTATAGCTCTCAAGTCCTCGGACATAAACATCATCTTGGTTATGGACTGCATGTCAGCTCATTACGCTAAGATTGATTGTTCCACTAGAACCGTTCAACTTACTCACCCATCGGGCAAGACAGTCAATGTCTTAACTCGAGTGGCCAAGCGCCAGCTTTACTCCCTAAATGCCAACCCCCTTCCAGACCTTGAAGATATTCCGGTAGTCCGGGACTTTCCGGATGTCTTTCCAGAAGAACTGCCAGGTGTTCCACCTGACAGGGATGTCGAGTTTGTGATAGACCTTGTTCCAGGAACCGTTCCAATTCCTAGAAGACCCTATAAGATGGCACCCTTAGAACTAGCCGAGCTTAAGAAACAACTCGATGAGTCCTTGAAAAAGGGTTTCATCCGTCCTAGTTCCTCTCCTTGGGCTTGCCCCGTCCTCTTCGTCAAGAAGAAGGATGGAACGGATCGGATGGTTGTAGATTACCGACCTGTCAACTTGGTCACTATCAAGAATAAGTATCCGCTTCCCAGGATCAACGATCTGTATGACCAGCTCGCTGGATCCTCAGTCTTTTCCAAGATGGATTTGAGGTTAGGCTACCATCAAATCAAAATCAGGAATGGGGACATTCCCAAAACAGCCTTTGTTACTCGTTATGTCCTTCGGTTTAACCAATGCCCCAGCCACCTTCTCTCGGTTAATGAACTCAGTCTTCATGGAGTATTTGGATAAATTCGTCGTAGTATACCTCGATGACATACTCATCTACTCCAAGAATGAAGAGGAACATGACGAACATCTAAGGCTGGTATTGACGAAACTTCGAGAGCATCGCCTTTATGCCAAATTCTCCAAGTGTGAATTTTGGTTGCCAGAAGTGAACTATCTAGGCCATGTAAAATCTGGTAAGGGTATTGCTGTCAATCCCAAGCGAGTTCAAGCCATCCTTGATTGGACTCCACCTGAGACGGTCAAGCAAGTTCGGAGCTTCCTTGGCTTAGCGAGCTATTGCCGCCGCTTTGTCGAGAATTTCTCCAAGGTTGCTACACCTCTAACTGAACTCCTCAAGAAAGATAAAAAGTTCGAGTGGACCCCACAGTGCGAGTTCAGCTTTCAGGAACTGAAAAGACGCCTGACATCTGCTCCCGTACTAGTACCACCAGATTTCTCCAAGGACTTTATTATCTATTGCGATGCCTCGCGAAAAGGATGAGGTTGCATACTCATGCAAGATCGTCAGGTAATTGCCTATGCTTCATGGCAATTACACCCACATGAGGAAAATTATCCCACACATGATCTAGAGCTTGCAGCTGTAGTCCATGCACTTAAAAATTGACGACATTACCTTCTCGGTAATCGTTGCGAGATCTTCACCGATCACCAAAGTTTGAAATATATCTTCACCCAACCGGATTTGAATCTCAGACAACAATGTTGGGTCGAGTTGATCTCGGATTACGACTTAGGAATAACTTACACCCCGGGCAAAGCCAATGTCATGGCTGATGCGCTAAGTCGTAAATCTTATTGTAACAACCTGATGTTACAACTAAGTCAACCACTTCTCCATGAGGAATTTTGTAAGCTTAATATTCACATTGTTCCTCAAGGTTTCCTATCCACCCTGGTGGTGAAGCCTAACCTTATGGATCAGATCATAACCGCCCGGCGGTATGATAAGGGCATATCCCGGATTAAGGAGAACATCGCTAGCGGAGTTGCTAAATGTTTTTCCATGGATGAGCGAGGTGTTGTCTTCTTTGAGAACCGCTTGGTGGTTCCCAAGAAACAACATTTATGCCAGTTGATTCTTAAGGAAGCTCATGAATCCCCTCTCACCATTCATCCCGGTAGTACCAAAATGTATCAAGACCTACGCTAGAGGTTTTGGTGGACTAGGATGAAGAGAGAAATTGCTCAATACATTGCTAGTTGCGACGTCTGTTGTCGTGTTAAAGCAGAGCACCAACGGCCTGCTGGCACCCTTCAACCATTGGCTATTCCTGAGTGGAAATGGGATAAAATCATTATGGATTTCATTACTGGGTTTCCCAGGACCAAGAGCGGGAATAATGCCATCTTCGTCGTGATCGACCGTCTTTCCAAAGTAGCCCATTTCCTACCTGTTCATGAGAGTATCACCGCTAGTCAGCTAGCTGAATTATACATCTCCCGAATAGTGCCGCTTCATGGTGTCCCATTAGAAATTAACTCAGACCATGGGAGTCTCTTCACCTCTCGATTTTGGGAAAGTTTCCAAAATGCTATGGGAACTCGTCTCTCTTTTAGCACCGCCTTCCATCCTCAATCAAGTGGTCAAGTAGAGCGAGTCAATCAAATTTTGGAAGATATGCTCCGAGCTTCTGTCATCTCATTCGGAATGGGTTGGGAGAAATGCCTTCCATTCGCGGAGTTTGCTTATAATAATAGTTATCAAGCTAGCTTGGGCAAAGCTCCTTTCGAAGTTCTCTATGGAAGAAAATGTCGAACGCCTCTTAACTGGTCAGAGACCGGGGAAAGACAACTCTTTGGCCCGGATATGATTTAGGAAGCAGAGGAGCAGGTTCGCGTTATTCGTGAGAAATTGAAAACAGCCCAATCTCGTCAAAAGAGCCAATATGATCGTAAACATAAGTTCATGAGTTATGAAGTCGGCGAGAAGGCTTACCTTCGGGTTACTCCGTTAAAGGGAACCCATCGATTCGGTATCAAGGGCAAGTTGGCTCCTCGTTACATTGGACCCTTTTGCATTCTTGCCAAACGAGGAGAAGTTGCCTACCAATTGGAACTACCTTTGCATCTTTCCAGAGTTCACAATGTGTCCCACGTTTCTCAACTCAGGCGTTGCTTCGCAAATCCTATCCATGGAGTGGACCACGAAACGCTTGATCTACAATATAACCTCTCATATCGGGAATATCCCATTCGTATCCTTGATCAAGCCGAGCATACCACTAGACGACATAATATCAAGATTCTCAAGGTTCAATGGTCACACCATTCCGATAACGAAGCCACTTGGGAAAGGGAGGATCGTCTTCGACTCAAGCACCCCATTTTCTTCCTGGAGGATCCTAAATCTTGGGACGAGATTCTTTAGAGTGGGGGTGAGTTGTCACACCCAAGCTAGTTCAGGCATTAGAGTGTTGCATCATGTCTACTTTTATAGAAACTTGAAATGGGGATGAAAGAACCCCCAGCAACCCCCTGGAAACAACTAGGGTTTACTAAAATTATTTTCAATGAACCCAAAATGCCCATCACAAAATGTTCATCATTTCTGGATTGGGTTAAAAGCCCTGGCAAAAATGGTGCACTCTTTTCTAGGACATTCTGGATTCCTCGAATTAAATCATAAGTATTTGAATTTGGGCATTTAAATGCTATAAAATATTTTAAATGCCCAAATAATTCTGGAGTTAAGTGAGGGCTGTTAGGAATAATCCCAACAGAGCCCACAATTATTTTTAGGATTTTAGTAAGTGCCTAAGTATTTTTTAAAAAGCCCTAAAGTTACAGAAAAATAGAAAAAGAAAACAAACAGGAAAAGAGAGAAAGAGAAAGCTTACCTGGCACCCACCCCAGCAGGCCCACCTGCCGGCCCAGCCCAGCCAATGCTCCAGTGAGCTGCTTGGCTTGGCCACGCAGGCAGGCAGTTGCTCGATGGCGAGCACAGCATGCGCGCCACGCAGCTGCCCGCCGCCTCGCCGCTCCCCTCGTCGAGCTGTCGACGTGGGACGACCCCCCTCTCTCTCCGTGACCTCGCAGACATTCGCTCTTCCCTCCGGTTCCTCTCTCTCTCGCCGTCCCCGATGTCGCCCGAGACATCACCGTCGCCGCCGCTAACCGCAGCCACGTCCAACGCCGTCCCCGCGCCCTCTCACCGTGTCCGGACCATTCGCCATCATCGACTAGCCAAGCCGCATGACGCTGGAGCCCCTGCATCGTCCCCGCCTCCGTCGTCTTCAACATCGGGCCGCCGAGATCCCCGTCGCCGTTCCGACCACATCGAGCCTTCCCCGAGCACGCTGACCTTCTCTGCGGCCTCCCTGTGAGCTACTGCTCTTCCCCCTTCTCTCCGCTTCGTCGCTAGAGCTCTGTAGCCGCTGTGCCTTTTCCGTCAGAACACACCGCCGCCTGACCACGTCGTCGGTGATGCTTCGGTGACCTTTTGGTCATGGGCTTGTGCCCGTCAAACTCACTGCATCGCGTAGATGTTGTAGGTGCAAGCGCCACGCCGCCTAGGCCACTGCAGCCACGCGCACGAGCTGACCCGAGCTTCGGCCTCCGCCAAGCTCGTCGCCGGCGATGCTCCGGCCACTCCCCGGCCAAGCCATCACCACGGCTGGATGCGCGCGAGCACCAGCTGCTCGTAGCTGCTCTCCACGCAGAAAATGATGCCCTGTGGGCAAATCCCGCAGCGCGCCGCCGCGTCTGGCCTCGCCGGCGGCCAAACGCCGCAGGCTTTGACCCGCTGACCAGCGAGTTGACCATGCCTGACCCGTGTGGGCCCAGGTTGACTCCCCCCTGAGCCTATGACAGGTGGGGCCGGCCTGTTAATTAGTTTAGGAATAGTGCTAACTAATCATAATTAGTTTAGGTCATTGACATGTGGGCCCAGGCCCCACTGACAGTTAGTTATTATTAACTTAATCCTGTTAGTTAGCTGACAGTTAGTTTAGGTCATTGACGCAGTGCCGAAGCAATTATTCATTTTCTGGATTTATTTTTATATAGGAAATTCCAGAAAATAGCCAAAACTTCTAAAAATCATAGAAATTAATGTGTAACTCCAAATGAAAAGATTTATATATGAATTTTGATCAGAAAAATTCAATCTATCCATCGGTAATGGTTTCATGCATGACAAAACAAGATAACCTTGCTGTTTAAGCAAAATAAGATAATGCACTAATATGGCTATGTTAAATGAACTAACATTTGAATCTTTGATTCAAATAGGTTCATTCCTTTCTATTTTAGCTTGCATTAGGCGAAGACACATTCATCTTGCCATGTCATAGCATGCATCATATTGTTGCATATTGTCATACGTTGATTATGTTCGGTGTGTCTTTCGTGGTAGGTTCTGCCTCCGACGATAACCCCGAATATCCGTCTGAAGGGCAGTACCCTACTACCACTACATCAGGTAAGCAGCCCCATTGATATATCGATACAATCCCATGTTCTCGCCTCTGCTCTCATTTACTGCATTAAGACAACAACGTTTCAAACTGCTGTGTGCTACGGTAGTTGAACCCTTATCCTCTTCATGACCTGTCATTGCCACGGTAACTAGATGAAACCCACTAGCATGTGTAGGAGTTGATTGAGCCTTGTATGTGCTTCCTACCTTGCTATGCTTAGAGTTGTGTCAGGTCTGGTTCATCTGGGTGATGGGCTAGAGTGAAATGATTATGTCGGTAATGTGAGGGATGTGTTGAACACGATTTGGTAAAGGTATCGATGAGAGGCCATGTAGGAGTACATGGTGGGTTGTTTCATTGAGGCCATCCCTAAGAACTGAGATCTGTATGTGTGATTTTAAGAATCAGCTACTAACATGCATTGGGATCCTTAATTGACCCTCTCGGCTTCTTAATCACCCTAGTACTCCGTCCAGGAGTTGCAATTAGTTTCTGGTGTTTGTAGGTTATGTGTTGGCGGCCGTGCATAGCGCTGACCCTAGGGGTGGGCTATGTATCGGTAGATACACCATGGCACGGTGTACCGAGTCACCCGTTTGGTGTCTCGGGAACCTTGTTCACATCGTTCGGGGCCGTATGTGGAAACCTCGGCCAGACTCGCTGCGGATGGAACCTGGATAGGCGATAAACCTGGACTAGAGGCTTGAGTGTTTAGGTAGGCCGTGGCCGACACCCTCGTTGGGCTTCTGCTTTAAGGATGCCGAGTACATGTCGTGTAAACGACGGTAAGTGGTGAGAGCATGTATGAAGGAGTACACCCCTGCAGGGTTAACATCATCTATTCGAATAGCCGCGTCCGCGGTAAAGGACTACTTGGTTGCCTATACATTTCATGGACAAGTTATTGGATACTACTAAAAGACTCAAGATAAGTGTGAGTACCGAGGATGGCCCTCTCGTAGGAAGACGAGGGAGGATCATGGGTGGTGTACTGTGTTGGTGATTAGTGGACTCGTGTGTGAAAACTATTTTACTAAGTGGTGTCCTGTAGGATAGCTTAGCCAAGAGTCAAAGTTGGCTTGCTGCAATAACTCCACCACCTTCTTGAGAATGAGCATGTATAGTAGGTTCTGATGTAAGACTTGCTGAGTACCTTTGTACTCATGTTTGTGTAATTACTGTTTTCAGACGACAACACCACCACCTCCGATGGGTTCTATGTAGATCTCGACGTCGATGAGTGACTTTCCACCAGGTGGTGATCCTGGCCATGGAGGGCCCTATGTAGATAGACAGGCTTCGAGAAGCCTTCTTTCTTTCTAGTGTCTGTACTCAGACTATTTGCTTCCGCATGTGCTTCTATGCTTGTATGACTTGAGTGTCGGGTCATGTGACCCCTACATGCATGAACATGTTATGTATGGCTCTCTGGAGCCTTTAAATAAAGTACTTGAGTTGTAGAGTTTTGTTGTGATGCCATGTTGTATTTACACATATCGAGCATATTGTGTGTATGATTGAAATGCTTGGTATGTGTGGGATCCGACAATCTAGTTGTTTATCCTTGGTAGCCTTTCTTATGGGGAAACATAGTCTAGTGTTCCTCGAGCCATAGTAGTCCGCTACAGCCTGGTTCACGGGAGTCCTGCTAGCCCAGCACTTCTGCTCAGTACACTTGACTGGCCAGCATCTGTTTCACTTTGTTCCTATGTCTGTCCCTTTGGGGAAATGTCACGGAGTGACAACCGGAGTCCTGCCTAGCTTGCTACAGCTGGGTTCCCCAGAGTCCTGTTAGCCCAATGCTACAGCCCGGATTCACTCGCTGATGACCGACATGCTCGATGTGATTCATGTATGCCTGTCCCCATAGGTCTGTGCCGCTTTGGGTTCTCGACTAGCCATGTTGGCCCGGGTTCTCTGTCATATGGATGCTAGCGACACTATTATATACGTGAGCCAAAATGCGCAAACGGTCTCGGGCCATGGTAAGGCGACACCCGTGGGGATACCGTGCGTGAGGCCGCAATGTGATATGAGGTGTTACCGGCTAGATCGATGTGACTTGGAATTGGGGTCCTGACATTATCGGGGAGGGGGTAGGTCAAACCCCCCCTCATGTTGAAGTTATCGGGACACGGGGTATATCGACAACGACGTATCCGATACAAAATAAGAAGACGAAGAAGAAATACAAAGAGGAGGAGAAGATATTAATAGAGAAGAAGATTGAAGAAAAAAAAGAGGAGATCTCTTCTTCTCCTCTATTCCTTTCTTTTTCTTCTTTTGTCTTCTTCTTATTTATTTCTCCTCTTCTTCCTCTCCTCTTCTTCTCCTTTCTTCCTCTTCTTATTTTCGTTTTTCCTCTCAGTCTTTTTCTTCTTCTTCCTGTCCTAGCTAGATATATAAAACTTTTCTAAAAATGTAACTTTTGCATATATACATGGAAAAAATGTTTTCTTCTCCAACACAAAACACATCTCATCTCATCTCATTTCATTCACATCCATGCATACATCATATATATGATCATCTATGAACAAAAAAACAGCATATACTATATAAATATCATCATATATATGAACAAAAACAATTATGATAACAAGCATATACATCATCATATATAGGAAAAAACAAGCATATACATGAAAAAACAAGCATATATATCATCATATATATGAAAAAACAAGGACAGGGACGGCGCCGGCCGGACCAAGGTGAGGAGGGGCAGGGGCGCGGGGTCGGCGGCGAGGATGGCGACGGTGATGACGTCGATGGGGCAGGGGGCGCGCCCTCGGGGCAGGGGGCGACGGCGACGAAGGGGGGGGGGCAGGGCGACGGTGACGATGGGGCGGGCCGTGGTGGCGCGCGTCAGGGCAGGGCCGGGGTGGCGCGTGTCAGGGGCTCAGGGCAGGGGCAGCGAGCGGAGACGGCGTCGGTCGCGGGCGCGGGCGACGGCGATGGTGGGCGACGGCGACAGCGGGGGCGGTGGGCGGCGTTGGAGCAGCCTGGCGGCGTCGATGTCGTCGGTGTCGTCGGGGGCAACTGCGAGATGAGAAGTGAAAATTTCCTGAAGTGTCATCTTATATAGCAAAGCCTTTAGTCCCAGTTGGTGCCAACAACCGGGACCAAAGGTCTCTTTTCAGCAGCCCAAAGGGCGGGAAGCATAGGCCTTTGGTCCCGGTTGGTGGCACCAACCGGGACTAACGGGGGGCATTGGTCCGGTTGGTGGCATGAACCATGACCAATGCACCCCTTTAGTCCCGGTTGGTGGCACCAATCGGGACCAAAGGCCTTGTGCTGCCCCATGTCAAAAGTTTAGTACCACCTCGCTAGCTGAGAGAGCTCGAGAGTGGTTTATAAGCGCTGTTGCGCCCACCCTCTCGAGCTCCTCTCAATTGTAGGCTTTTGGGCCTAACCGTACGATGTGTGCCTGTGGGCCTACTAGGCCTCCCGCGGGCCTGAATCCTGGCCCATGGTAGGGTTTCTAGTCGTATTCAGGCCGTGGGGGCCCGGTAGGTGGCACTTTTTTTTCTTTGTTGATTTATTTATTTTATTTTGTTTTTACTTACAACAAAATACTTATTGTTGCTATTTTTATTTATTTTATTAATGTTTATTTTTAATTATTTTTCTTTTAGGTCACAAAAATTATAAACTTTCTGTTGGTGCCATTAGTTTTCAAATTTGTTTTTTTCTTTGTTGCTTTATTTTTTTCTACTTACAACAAAATACTTATTGTTGTTATTTTTATTTATTTTTAATTATTTTTCTTTTAGGTCACAAAAATTATAAACTTTCTATTAGTGCCATTAGTTTTCAAATTTGTTTTTTTTGTTTTCTTTGTTACTTTATTTATTTTATTTTGTTTCTACTTACAACAAAATACTTATTGTTGCTGTTTTTATTTATTTTATTAAAGTTTATTTTTAATTCTTTTTGCTTTTAGGTCAGAAAAATTATAAACTTTATGTTAGTGCCATTAGTTTTCAAATTTGAATAGTTAAATTTTGAATACTTTGAAATTTGTGTGAATCACAAGTTTGTGATTAACTTTACTATAAAAATAGTTTTTTTTTTCATTTTTTGTTTTGCTTTTTGCATTATTTATGTTCTTTTATTTTTTGCTTTATTTTTTAATTCCTTTTGCTTTTAGGTCAGAAAAATTATAAACTTTCTGATAGTGCCATTAGTTTTAGAAAAAATATAAACTTTCTGTTAGTGCCATTAGTTTTCAAATTTGAATAGTGGTATTATGAGGGCGGAACCATAAGACATTAAAGCATTTCAAATGAACTCTGAAAGTTGGAATGGTATCATAATTTCACCCACATAGCATGTGCATGTACAAAACGGACAATGGTATCATACTCGTCTATTACAAAGTTGGCATGGTATCATCATAATGGTTTCGTGAGAAAGTCTTCACTTTTTCTTCGCTTGTGTCATTTGCTTATTGCGCCGTAACCATGGATAATCTTCATCCTTTATCAGGATGCTTGGGTCGGCCTTGACTTTGAAGGGAGGAATTTCATGAAACTTTTCATAATCTTCAGACATGTCTGTCTTGCCCTCCACTCCCATGATGTCCCTTTTTCCTGAAAGAACTATGTGGCGCTTTGGCTCATCGTATGATGTATTCACTTCCTTATCTTTTCTTTTTCTCAGTTTGGTAGACATGTCCTTCACTTAGATAACATGTGCCACATCATTGGCTAGGATGAATGGTTCGTCAGTGTACCCAAGATTTTTCAGATCCACTCTTGTCATTCCGTATTGTGGGTCTACATGTACCCCGCCTCATGATAGATTGACCCATTTGCACTTAAACAAAGGGACCTTAAAATCATGTCCATAGTCAAGTTCCCATATGTTCACTATGTAACCATAATATGTGTCCTTTCCCCTCTCGGTTGCTGCATCAAAGCGGGCACCGCTGTTTTGGTTGATGCTCTTTTGATCTTGGGCGATCGTGTAAAATGTATTCCCATTTATCTCGTATCCTTCATAAGTCAATACAACCAAAGATGGTCCCCTGGACAACAAGTACAGCTCATCACAAACAGTGTTGTCACCTCTGAGACGTGTTTCCAACCAACTGCTGAAAGTCCTGATGTGTTCACATGTAATCCAGTTGTCGCGCTGCTCCGGGTGTTTGGACCGCAGACTGTTCTTGTGTTCGTCGACATACGGGGTCACCAAGGTAGAGTCCTGTAGAACTCTGTAGTGTGCTTGAGACCAAGAATATCCATCCCTGCATATTATTGAGTCCCCTCCCAGCGTGCCTTTTCCAGTCAGTCTCCCCTCATACCGCGATTTAGGGAGAGCTATCTTCTTAAGGCCAGGAATGAAGTCAACACAAAACCCAATGACATCCTCTGTTTGATGGCCCATGGAGATGCTTCCTTCTGGGCCTAGCGCGGTTACGGACATATTTCTTTAGGACTCCCATGAACCTCTCAAAGGGGAACATATTGTGTAGAAATACGAGCCCGGAATGACAATCTCGTCGACTAGATGAACTAGGACGTGCGTCATGATATTGAAGAAGCATGGTGGGAACACAAGCTCGAAACTGACAAGACATTGCGCCACATCACTCCTTAGCCTTGGTATGATTTCTAGATCGATCACCTTCTGAGAGATTGCATTGAGGAATGCACATAGCTTCACAATGGCTAATCGGACGTTTTCCGGTAGAAGCCCCCTCAATGCAACCGGAAGCAGTTGCGTCATAATCACGTGGTAGTCATGAGACTTTAGGTTCTGGTACTTTTTCTCAGGCATATTTATTATTGCCTTTATATTCGACGAGAAGCCAGTCGTGACCTTCATACTGAGCAGGCATTCAAAGAAGATTTATTTCTCTTCTTTCGTAAGAGCGTAGCTGGCAGGACCTTCATACTGCTTCGGAGGCATGCCGTCTTTTTCGTGCAAACGTTGCAGGTCATCCCGTTCCTCAGGTGTATCTTTTGTCTTCCCATACACGCCCAAGAAGCCTAGCAGGTTCACGCAAAGGTTCTTCGTCACGTGCATCACGTCGATTGAAGAGCGGACCTCTAGGTCTTTCTAGTAGGGTAGGTCCCAAAATATAGATTTCTTCTTCCACATGGGTGCATGTCCCTCAGCGTCATTCAGAATAGCTAGTCCGCCGGGACCCTTTCCAAAGATTGCGTGTAAATCATTGACCATAGCAAGTATGTGATCACCGGTACGCATGGCGGGCTTCTTCCGGTGATCTTCCTCACCTTTGAAATGCTTGCCTTTCTTTCAACATTGATGGTTGGTCGGAAGAAATCGACGATGGCCCAGGTACACATTCTTCCTACATTTGTCCAGGTATATACTTTCAGTTTCATCTAAACACTGTGTGCATGCGTCGTATCCCTTGTTTGTCTGCCCTGAAAGGTTACTGAGAGCGGGCCAATCGTTGATGGTTACAAACAGCAACGCGTGCAGGTTAAAGTCCTCCTGTTTGTGCTCATCCCACGTACGTACACCGTTTCCATTCCACAGCTATAAAAGTTCTTCAACTAATGGCCTTAGGAACACATCAATGTTGTTGCCGGGTTGCTTAGGGCCTTGGATGAGAACTGGCATCATAATGAACTTCCGCTTCATGCACATCCAAGGAGGAAGGTTATACATACATAGAGTCGCGGGCCAGGTGCAGTGATTGCTGCTCTGCTCCCCGAAAGGATTAATGCCGTCCGCACTTAAACCAAACCATACGTTCCTTGGGTCACTTGCAAACTCAAGCCAGTACTTTCTCTCGATTTTTCTCCACTGCGACCCGTCAGCGGGTGCTCTTAACTTCCCCTCTTTCTTACGGTCCTCACTGTGCCATCGCATCAACTTGGCATGCTCTTCATTTCTGAACAGACGTTTCAACCGTGGTATTATAGGAGCATACCACATCACCTTCGCAGGAACCCTCTTCCTGGGGGGCTCGTCGTCAACATCACCAGGGTCATCTCGTCTGATCTTATACCGCAATGCACCGCATACCTGGCATGCGTTCAGATGCCTGTACGTACCATCATAGAGGACGCAGTCATTAGGGCATGCATGTATCTTCTGCACCTCCAATCCTAGAGGGCGTACGACCTTCTTTGCTGCGTATGTACTGTCGGGCAATTCGTTATCCTTTGGAAGCTTCTTCTTCAATATTTTCAGTAGCTTCTCAAATGCTTTGTCAGGCACAGCACTCTCTGCCTTCCACTGCAGCAATTCCAGTACAGTACCGAGCTTTGTGTTACCATCTTCGCAATTGGGGTACAGCCATTTTTTGTGATCCTCTAACATGCGATCGAACTTCAGCTTCTCCTTTTGACTTTCACATTGCGTCCTTGCATCGACAATGACCCGGCGGAGATCATCATCATCGGGCACATCGTCTGGTTCCTCTTGATCTTCAGCAGCTTCCCTCGTTGCAGCATCATTGGGCACATCGTCTGGTTCCTCTTGATCTTCAGCAGCTTCCCCCGTTGCAGCATCATTGGGCACATCGTCTGGTTCCTCTTGATCTTCAGCAGCTTCCCCCATTGCAGCATCACCGTATTCAGGGGGCACATAGTTATCATCATCCTCTTCTTCTTCGTTGTCTTCCATCATAACCCCTATTTCTCCGTGCCTCGTCCAAACATTATAGTGTGGCATGAAACCATTGTAAAGCATGTGGGTGTGAAGGATTTTCCGGTCAAAGTAAGACTTCGTATTCCCACATTTAGGGCATGGACAATACATAAAACCATTCTGCTTGTTTGCCTCAGCCACTTCGAGAAAATCATGCACACCCTTAATGTACTCGGAGGTGTGTCTGTCACTGTACATCCATTGCCGGTTCATCTGCGTGCATTATATATAATTAAGTGTGTCAAAAACCATTACAGAACATCATAAATAGATAATTAAGTGACCAAATTAATAGAAGTTCATCATCACATTAAAACCAAAGTACATACATAGTTCTCATCTAACAACATATAGCTCTCCAGAGCATCTAATTAATTAAACCATACATTGAAACTATGTAAAACATTTCAATGCAAAAACAAATGCGATAATAATCGCAACCAAGGTAACAATTGATCCAACAGCATAATGATACCAAGCCTCGGTATGAATGGCATATTTTCTAATCTTTCTAATCTTCAACCGCATTGCATCCATCTTGATCTTGTGATCATCGACGACATCCGCAACATGAAACTCCAAAATCATCTTATCCTCCTCAAATTTTTTTATTTTGTCCTTCAAGTAATTGTTTTCTTCTTCAACTAAATTTAACCTCTCGACAATAGGGTCGGTTGGAATTTCCGGTTCAACTACATCCTACATAAATAAAATCTATGTCACATTGGTCGACATAATTGTCATAAACAATAAATGAACCAAATAGTTATAAAAAGATAATATATACTACATCCGAATCATAGCCAGGACAAGGGCCGACGGGGGCGGATACCAAAACCATCGCACTATATAATAACAAGCAATAATAAAAGTAAGAAAATTAGACAAGTATCTATCTAAAGTAAGAATTTTTTTTCTTTCAGAAAGAAGATAAGAACAAGAGGCTCACCACGGCGGTGCCAGCGACGAGATCGGCGCGGGCGATCGACGACGGTGAAGACGCGAATGGGACGTGACGGGCCGCTAAACCTAGACAAATCTCGAGGAAAATGGAGCTTTGAGGTCGAGCTTCAAGAGGAGAAAGCGTAACTAGTGTGGCTCGGGCATTTCATCGAACACCTCATGTGCATAGGAGGTGAGCTAGAGCACCACAAAGCCCTCCCCTCGCCGGCCAGAGAAAAATAGAGCACCGGAGTGCTCTGCTCGTGGGCGAGGGGTATATATAGGCACCTCATTGGTCCCGGTTCATGGCATGAACCGAGACTAAAGGGAAGCCTGTGGTCCCGGTTCAAGCCACCAACCGGGACCAATGGTGGTGGGCGAGGAGCGAGGCCCATTCGTCCCGGTTCGTCCCACCAACCGGGACCAAAGGGGCCAGACAAATCGGGACCAATGCCCCCACGAGGCCCGGCAGGCCCCTGGCCTCACGAACCGGGACTAATGCCCCCATGGGTCCCGGTTCTGGACTGAACCGGGACTAATGGGCTGACCTGGCCTGAACCAAAGCCCTCTTTTCTACTAGTGTTTACAACCCATTTCATATTATTTTCAAGATTTGCAGGCGTCTTGACAGAGTTGCAGCCCATCAGGGTGTAGAAAAATAAGTAGGCCTGGATTGGGTATTCTTCAGAAAAATGAACTTGGCTCATTTTCACAAAGAAAAAATAGCTGGCCTGGTCACATGGTGAACATAAAATATAAGCCTGGGCTAGATGGGCCACAACCCAGTTCAAACCCTGCTCCATCTCAACAATACCAAACAAAAAAATACTGCTCAAGTAGCTACGTCCCAGGTGTCAGCCGATCTTGTGTTGTTCTCTTGTCTATTGACTATACACGCTCACAATGTCGTGGGTCCCAGATGTCAGGAAAACACTAGGAGGAAGCATTTTATTTTTCCATACGCTGACGTGGTGGGCCCCTACTATCATCCTCTCCACATACTTCTGCCGATTCCTGTTGTTTGTTGACCATGTTGAAAACGCGAGAGGGCAGCGCCGCGGCGAGCGCACCAAAGCACACGGAGGACGTCGGCGTTAACGATTTTGGTTTTGGTGGCTGGAAGAAGACAAGACTGAAGAAACACGACAGACTGTAAAAGCAGTAGGAATACTTAACAACCTTAACTGAAACCAGCAGGGGCAGTTAACAAATCAAAGCTGAAAGCAGTATGAGTACTTATACAGGTTCAACCATACAAAGCACGCCTCGTACAGTGCTACTTTGCCTACAGTTAACCAAGGATGAGGCCGCCAAGCCCCAGGACAAGGCCCAGGTGCCACCCCGAGCATCCACAACCTTCTGAAAGCGGCTTCATCTTGCAACATGGTCAATAAACAGGATATTCGCTTTAGAGCCATGGAAAAGCATGAACATAATCTTCTGTCCTCTTCTCCAAGATGGACGAGCCTTCATTATTTGAGACCACCCATGAATAAGTATCTTTTCACCTCCAAGGGGAATTGAGTAGGTCGACATAAACATCATGTTGTGACCAAGCGCAAGTCTGACCCGACCATGGTCAGGCATCTGTATAGGAACAATAGAACTCGGCACTTCCTGTTTCAAGAAGATCACATCTGTAAAACTGTGTATAAGCAATAGTTTAGGAACAACATGTATAACAGAAAACAGCTCGTACCATAAGTTTCTCGACACAGTTAGACCTGTTCAATGAGTGCAGCAGTGGCACACATATCCCACGTGGCCTTCCACCATTGAAACTCCCCACAAGGACCTCAAGACGATCAATAAAGTGTAGGAACTTGTGGATGTCGATCCAGTCAACTTCAGTGCCATTAGTAACAGCCGAGTTATTATAGAGTAACAAACAAGCAAACTGCTTAACTCTGAAAAAACCTACATGTGCCACCAATTATAAGAAAATATTAGTTAGAAGTAGCATCTTCGTGAGAGATTTGTTGCTACTTCTAAAGTTAAATTGTGATTAGTTAGATAGAATAGGTGGATTAAGAAGTAATCGAGGCAACAAGCAAGAACCAGATACAAAACTAACATGGATGAACAATTGGAACGATGTCGGGGTGGAAGATCGCAGTGAAGATGAGACCAGGTTCTGCTGTTTCCATCAGCATTCGTGCGCCAACTTTCAGTCTGTAACACTTGAGAAAGTTTATCCAAGTTCAGCCATAAAAAAAGCATCGATCTTCTTGGTTCATGAACCCAACTCGGAACTTATATCCATGGCTTGTCTTCACTGTGACCATTAAACAAGTGTATTCAGTTATGGCAAGGCCGAGCATCTTAAGTACATGTGTTCTGGCAGAGCAAATAATACACTGCATGAAAAATAATATGAGAACACAACATGTTCAAAAAAAAACCCACCCTCCCGGATAGAAAAGAGGATTCTAGGAACATACTATGTGCATTTCAAAATTATGTGTTAGGATGAGAAGGAGCAAGTGTGGCGTCTCGCCGAGGGCGCAGAAACCTGTAGGGTACTTGCACTTTGGGCACTGCAAATGAAATACACTAGATTCAGTAGGAAGAAAAATGCATCAACGGCGGTGGCTGCCATCCTAGCATTACCTGCGACCAAGGGACTTGGATTTATCGGGGATGGATGAAGAATTCGTACCTGGTTCTCCATGATAAAACCCTATGCAATCGCCGAGAGGGGGTTTTCTCTGAACAATCAGACGAGGGAGAGGGGGATTCAGGCCCAGTGAAATATTGCCGCTTTGTCAGTCCAACTTACTGCTAAAGCTGGAAAGGGGGGTTGTGATTTGACGGCACATTGGGCATTACTGCGGCGCTACGACTGGGGGTGTGTCTACCGTGAAGTTGTACACTCTAATTTGTGCAATGGCACGTGGACCCCGTTGCCGGTTGCCCCACATATCAGCGAAAGGAAGTAGAAAGATATGAGTAACTAGTTACACATAAATATATTTTTTGACAGAGAGATACTCCCACTGTAAAGAAATATACAAATCTTTTATATCACAGGCTCACCTTGCCGAGAAATATACTCCCTCTGCAACGCATGGGCATTATGGGGGTTCAGCTTTTTTATGGGGGTTCAACTGAGAATATAATACTCAGATAGGCTCACGTTTCTGGACTTTGGGCTGCAGGTCGACCTTGCATGTTTGGGGGCCCATGTGTTCTACCTCAGCACTTTTCATATTGCAAGCGTTCGGTACGGCGCTAGTTTTAGATGTTGTCGCAAGGCGAATACACAAAATTGAATAAAGCACGTCAGCTGTTGGAATGAAATCGATCGACAGTTTCTAACCAGCAATCAGAGTTGCAATTCTATCAATGATATACCATGTGATAAGTAATACTGTCGTACTACTTATACACACAGGACACTTGTTTCACCATGCCAGATTATTACATCAAAATCTCTCGGAGGATAGATCAGTTCGGCAGTTGCGTGCTGCTACTGAAGAATTTCAAAGTTGATTTGAACCAGCTCTCCTTGCCGAGAAAGTTCGATTTTGACATCATCCCCTACCGCAAGATATGATTTAGATTTGAACCTTGATCATCCTTTAGCATCAATCATCATGCAACCATCCTTTGTACTTACGGTATATTGAGCAGGTTCATTCACACCAAGGTTGCGCATGGTAAGAGAAACTTGGCCGCGGTCGCCTGGATTGTTGAACAACTCCCTCGTTGCTCTAGGAATTCTCTGTTTGCAAACAACAAGACATACCCAAACAGTTAGGTTAACACAATCAATCACGTGAAACAACATGGAAAGAAAAAAGAACGAAGCACTTGGGTGGCCAATGCTTACCAAGAAGGTGGACATGTCGGTTTTTGTAAGGACTTTGGTATATGAAGTGCGAACTGCAGCCTAGTCTGTTGCCGGTGCAACTGCATGGGCTGGAGCAGATGCAAGTGCAAGTGTTGGTGCAGGTGTCGAAGCCGCTGCTGCTACCAGAGATGGTGCTCCTTGTAGAGCTGGTGCCGGTGTCGGAGCAGGTGCCGGTGTCGATGCCCGATCCTCCGGTAGATCAGACTGATCCGCTGACGCGGTCGGTGCCCAGCCCTCAGCCGGATCAGACTAAGATGTCGCCGCTGTTAGTGCTAGAGCAACTGCCGGTGCTCGATCTGTGCGAGACAGCGGCGATCGTGTCTGGTCTACTATGATCAGCTTTCTAACTTGACTAGGATCCATTACCGTGATCCAGTCTTTTTCTTCATTTCTTTTAAACGTGAGAAGGACTAATTGTTGCGTTTTTGTTAAACCAAACTGCAGTTCATCATAGGGATTCAGCTTGTACTCAGACAACAGACTAATCCAATTTTTTCCAGTTATATAAGTGATGGACATTGCCTTCGTTACTGACACGACATAAGAAGTGAAACCTGCAAAAATAGCCATCATAGAGCAAACCAAACGGTTTATTCTATGATGAATATCACATGGCAAAACCTGCATCGTAAAATTGCAGGAAAAGAAAGAAAACATGACATTAAATCAATAAGATTTACTTGATGTGACACAAGTAAATCCTTACCAGGAAATCACTATGTTGAAGTACTAAACAGAAGATTGATCGTCCAACTACGCATGGCATGCAGGGGCCCCGCCTACTCCCACAAGCAGGACAGTCCAAAGGTCATGACAAATCATATGGACTGAACATCCATGGGACTAGAAATCCTGGTGGGTGCGATAAACCCTGCAATGCATACAGATATTGGAGTGTAACCATAATTGATAAACCGTCCTCACAAAAAATATGATCTGCATACTTCAAAATATACAGACTGAATTGAGTGGACAGACATTAACATAAACCGTTCTCAGGACTGACCACACACCAAAAGCGGCAGTACTAATAAACAATATATGGTTCACAAACACAAATCAAGTATTGAACAATAGTACTTACTACAGACAAGCAAAGTTGCACTAACTAAACTCTATAGACTATTTCTTGCCACCGACCTACAGGATGAACGCCACATAACTGACTAGGCCATGGACTTCGTGTGAGATGTCTACATGCACCATCACCATCTTGTCAACCTTGGAGAAGCTAACAGAGTGGTCTTTCCACTCATAAACATTATGATGAAGACAGGCCGCATCAGATTTGTTGGGAAGCTTTACAAGAACCACACCCTTCGTAATCGAAGGCATAGCCAGGAAATTGTTGTGGTCAAGTACAGCCTCGAGAACACGCATGACAACAATGCTACAGGAAAACACTAGTTTAGGACACGTGGCGACAAGGACACAACAGCTGGATAGTTCACCAGTAGAACTCAACATCAGGTCTTCCATTCCACACGGCATGACTTTGAGAACTTCATCTCCACCGCGGACCTGGTTCTAATTCAAACAGAAACCATATTTTATTACTACTTCCGTTCAGAAATATAAGATGATTTTCGATATTATACTCCATATATGACTACATATACACACAGAAATGAGTGAACAAAGACAATAGAACATGTATTAAGTCACATTTTAGTATTAGATACATCCGTATCTAGACAAAACTAAGAAAATAAATTTGGTACAGAGGGAGTAGTTGAAAGTAATCTATAAGAAATCAGTGTCAACCTCTTGCATGTTTTGGTCAAAAGAGGAATTTAGAACCGTCATTTGGCACAATAAAATCACATGCAAGATCACCCAGAAAGTTGTACTACCAGTACTAGTACTGCATGTTAGATGAAAAAACACGATCAAGATCGAGGAAAAGATCGTCAACAAGAGACATTACCTGGACTTGCTTAATGAGGGATCCCGGAAAGGGGGGCTTGAACACGGCGATGGCTTTGAGCTTGTCTGCGGTAGTCCCGGCGGGGTGCTTGCGCTTCTTCGTACCATGAGCATTGACGGTTTTGACCAGAGCCATAGACATCACGTCGGCCGGTGCTCTAGCGTCCATCCAAGAGAGGAAGCTGAGAGAGAAGAGTGAAAGGAGGAACGTGATGAGGGAGAAGCAAAGCGAGTGGGGGTTTTCTTCTAGAGAGGAAGCTGAGAGAAGAGTGAAATGATGGTTGCT
Organism: Triticum monococcum; assembly: GCA_034509565.1. Classification (NCBI taxonomy): domain Eukaryota; kingdom Viridiplantae; phylum Streptophyta; class Magnoliopsida; order Poales; family Poaceae; genus Triticum; species Triticum monococcum. Next base: position 447,699,421 of record CM067845.1, read on the forward strand.
TCGTCCGTCCAACTTACTACTAGAAAGGAGGGGGTTTTGTGATTTGACGGCTCATTGGGCATTACTGTGGCGGTTCGATCGGGGTAGTCTACCGTCACTCTACTACGGAGTAATTTAGTGCATGGCTGGTGGACCCAGGTGCTGGCTGTCCCACACGTCGGCAAAAGTGAGTAATTTAGTGCATGGCTGGAGGAGGATCCGTGCGGTAGAGCATGTCCACTGTTTTTCTAAAGAAAAAAATGATTACAGCAAGCGTTTCCACTCTTACGACGGAGGAGTGTGAAACACGGCAGCCACTTGAACATACACAGTGCTCCTACTACTAGGCATGTGCAGTGGTTCATACGTCAGTACTACACAATCTTGTTGCTAGTGTAGTAAGATATGACGATAACAAATGATGGTGTGCGCATGTCAACTACTCCTATATGTAACATAGTACCGCTTTTCGACTGTCCGGTTGAGAATGAACAGTGAGATCAATGTTAACAGAACAAGGTCCACAGCGCACGGAGAGTACTGTGCTACAGTACTCCACGAAACATGAACCATATGAAGCACGAATAGTGTTAGGCAGGGTGTATGAAGGGTGCATAGGATGGGAGCAAAAGTTCCCTTCTCGACCCACTTTTGGGTGTTTGGCATAGTGCATGAAGGGTGCATGAGTCCACACTAGTAGGTTGACAAAAATACACGAAGAAGAAACAACTATATTGAGATGAGAATGCAACCAAACACACCCGCACGCTTTGTGCAACAGTGACCGATGTGCACCGTCTGAGTTTGATCCAACGGTTGCGCCGAGACATGGACATGCCCATGCAGAGGGCGCCTAAACACCACCGAGGCACACCACATTGGTGATGCAGGGTGCAACCGCCCGCTCCCGGTCGACGGGAGCTAGTGTCAGGCGCCTCACCTCGGACTCCGTGATCTGCTGCGCCGCCATGGCACCAGGTAGAAGCAATGGGGAGAGGAAGCAAAGAGGGCGAAATGGCTGAAAGGAAATGCAATCTACGGGAAGGCGGAGGGAGCGGGGAATCTTTTGGTTTTCACCATGGTAAAACACCAGTTGATGACTTCTCACATCAGGGAGGAGTGGGTGTTTACAGGCGGAGACATCGTGACTAATTGCTGCCGCGCCTGCTCCCGTCAATCAAAAAATTAAAAATCCTGCTGCACCAAAACACTAGAGCAACGCCGCGGTGGATATTTAAATTTACCTGCCGGCAAGTAGATTAAAAAAGGGGTGAAAAAAAAATGTGGCGGCGGCCTAGCTAATCGGTCGAACTAGCCCAACTAGCTAGCCACCATGCTTCACTGATGTACTCGGCGGGAAAGGTGGCCTTTCGTGATTTGATGACTCATTTACTTGCTTCGGCGCTACGACCAAGGAGGACTCAGAAAACGCGCGATAGGGCATCCCACGTCAGGAAGAATATATGCGTTCACCACCCGGGAGGACCCCGAAACCGCGCGGTAGGGTGTGCCACGTATCGGCATGGAGGAAAAATGTGCGTGTAAAAGTATACTGTATCAGACGTAGTACCTATGGTTCGACCTCGGGACCCATCCAGTCGGTCGAAAACACCCCACTAGACACAAAGCTTCATCATGCAAACGTGGCACGGAGGATAGATGTGGTTAGCTCCGTCTCGACCAGCCACAACGTCTCTTGTTCTAGGCGATTCTTCTATTTTCCAAGCATATATGCTCAGGGAGATGTTTTTACATCAGGGAGGAGTGGGTTTTTACAGGCGATTCTTCTATGCTTAGGGAGATGTGGTTAGCTCCGTCTCGACCAGCCACACGTTTTTTTTGCAAGTTTACGAACAAAAATGACAGTGGCATAGAATATCACATCCACCCCGCACCTTAGATACTATGGTGATACGAGTTTTTACAGCGTTGGAAGTGAGATCCAATGGCTTGGGAGTAGTCTTTGTAATTATGCACAATTTCCAAACTCTCCAAAGGTTTTTTTGCAAATAAAACATTCAGGCCTCGTGTGTGACGCTGCATCTTCAATCCAACGGCTCCCCGGTGCTCATATTAGGTGCTCCCCGTAGCTTAATTACCCGCTACGGTGATATGAGCATCTAGGTCGTACGATAAGTGATCAGATGGCACATGCATAGTACTTGTACTTTCTGCGCATTTCCCAAACTCTATCAGCCGTATATTGCAAAAACATTCAAACCTCCTACTGTGGGCCGTTAGATCTCAGTGAACTCGTATCACCATAGAATCTATGATGCGGTAGCACCTCATACTCTCCCGTGCGAGAAAACATAAGGTGCTATCGCAGCTTGGATGCTACGGTGATACGAGCTTGGAGGTCGTTTGATCTAAGATCCAATGGCATCTGAGCAGTCTTTGTGCTTGTAAGGAGTGGCCGAACTCTTTTGGGGCTTTTCTGCAAAAAAACCATTCGAACCACCGAGGAGGTGTTGGGTCACAAATCCAACGTCTCCGAAGAGCCTGTATCACCAAAGCATCTAAGGTGTGGTAGCACATGATATTCTTACATACAGGAGAATATGATGTCCTCCTTCATCTTAGATGCTACGGTGATACGAGCTTCGAGGTCGTTGGATATGGGATCAAAAGCCATCTAAGTAGTTTTTGTACAAATTGTGTGCAATTCTCAAACTCATCAAGGTTTCCTGCAAAAATATTAAGACACATCATGTGAGCTGCTATATCTCAGATCTACAAGCTCCAAGCAACATGTATCGGCATATAGCATCTAAGGTATGGGGGCACATGATATTCTCCCGGGGAGGAGGGGTGGGGGGTGCACAACCAATCGGTGGTTGGGAGGGTGGGGACAAATATAATCTAAACAACCCTAAACATAGATCCACAATTTTATCTAAGGTCAAGGGGTTGACCCCCGACAATCATAGCTCCGCCTAAACACAAGATTTGCATGTACTGTAGTACTAGACTTAATATTCATGTTTCAGTTTCATGTTCATTCTAAATATTAAACTGAGGACCATGGATGTCTTACATTTTACTCCCTTAATTCCTAAATATTAGTCTTTTTAGAGGCTTCAAATGGACTGGCACATACGGATGTATATAGACATATTTTAGAGTCTAGATTCACTCATTTTGCTCCGTATGTAGCCACTTGTTGAACTCTCTAAAAGACTAATATTTAGGAATAGAAGGAGTATTTTGAGTTCATGTCATACATGCATGGTTTGGAAAAAAAGATGCACTATACTTATTGGATTGTTGTTGTGTTCGTGCGTGTGTGTCTCTGTGTGTGTGTGTGGTCATATGCTTGATACATACAAAGTTTTCTCACCTCCATATTGTTCATCTTTTAAATTTGAATTTGCATTGGAAAACTTACTAGGGATACCATGAAATGTGAAATCCATGTTGAGATCACTATATCACAAACTCAGTCTAATTCAACAACTCGTCATAAATCAATTACCATGTTGAGATTAGTATTTGCAAGGAGAATACGGGTATTGTAATACACATAGATTCGTTTGGCAATTTAAAAGGTCCCTTTCATATTCTCGAATGGTAGGACCCAACGGCGTACCAGCCAGACCTTGGCTCGTGTTGATCCTAAAAAACCGGGCTTGTGTCCTTCGGTGGCGTGTGTGATACGTACATTAGGCAACCCCAACCAGTCGAGCCTCAATGTTTCAAGTCGAAATATCTGGCGGCCAGAATTCCATCCCTAGGAAATTCCCTTAATGTCCCCGATCCATGATGTTGTCATCAATTACCAAAAAAGGGGAGATTGAAAGTGCAATTATCCCTAGGTGGTTTTGGTAATTCATAACAACATATAGCTCATTGAGCTAATGCTATTCCAAGATGATTATTTCAGGAAAGCTCAATGATTGGCATGGCATGGATGTGAAAGTGGAACCCTCAAAATGCTAAGGACAAAGGATTGGCTCAAGCTCAAAAGCTCAAGACTCTTCATTTATATTTTAGTGATCCAAGATCACATTGAGTCTTTAGGAAAAGCCAATACTATCAAGGAGGGATGAGGTGTTGCTTAATGAGCCTCTTGCTTCATGTGCTTAATGATATGCTCCAAAATCCTCAGCTACTTTCCCATATCCACAAATGACCTAAACCCTAAGCCAAACTCGGTCATACCGATTCTATCTATCCGGCGCCACCGAGTTTCATATGTCATAAGCCACTGCCGAACCCTAGCAATTCGGTCCTACCGATAGGGATCTCGGTCTCACCGAGATGGGGTTGCAAACTCTCTGTTTCCCTTTCATAACTTTTCGGTCTCACCGAAAGAGCGAATCGGTCCCACCGAGATTGCAATGTAAACTCTGTGTTTCCCTTTTGTAACTTTTTGGTCTCATCGAAAAAGCAAATCGGTCCCACCGAGTTTGCCTGGCCAACTCTCTAGTTAGCTTATTACCAAACTCGGTCTAACCGAGTTTGTGTAATCGGTCTCACCGAGATTAGGTTATGCCCAAACCCTAACAGAATCGGTCCTATCGAGTTGCATGTCAGTCCCACCGAAAATCCCTAACGGTCACTAGGTTTACCTTTTCGGTCTGACCGAGTTTATTTATTCGGTCCCACCGAGATTGGTAGATTGTGTGTAACGCGGTTGGATTTTGTGTGGAGGCTATATATACCCCTCCACCTCCTCTTCATTCGGAGAGAGAGCCATCAGAACACATACACCATTCCAACTCATATGTTCTGAGAGAGAACCACCTACTCATGTGTTGAGACCAAGACATTCCATTCCTACCATATGAATCTTGATCTCTAACCTTCCCCAAGTTGCTTTCCACTCAAATCTTCTTTCCATCAGATCCAAATCCTATGAGAGAGAGTTGAGTGTTGGGGAGACTATCATTTGAAGCACAAGAGCAAGGAGTTCATCATCAACACACCGTTTGTTACTTCTTGGAGAGTGGTGTCTCCTAGATTGGTTAGGTGTCACTTGGGAGCCTCCGACAAGATTGTGGAGTTGAACCAAGGAGTTTGTAAGGGCAAGGAGATCGCCTACTTCGTGAAGATCTACCGCTAGTGAGGCAAGTCCTTCGTGGGTGATGGCCATGGTGGGATAGACAAGGTTGCTACTTCATGGACCCTTCATGGGTGGAGCCCTCCATGGACTCGCGCAACCGTTACCCTTCATGGGTTGAAGTCTCCATCAACGTGGATGTAGGATAGCACCACCTATCCGAACCACGGGAAAAACATCCGTGTCTCCAATTGCGTTTGAATCCTCCAAACCCTTCCCTTTACATTCTTGCAAGTTGCATGCTTTACTTTCCGCTGCCAATATACTCTTTGCATGCTTGCTTGAATTATGTGATGATTGCTTGACTTGTCCTAAAATAGCTAAAATCTGCCAAGAACTAAAATTGGGAAAAGGTCAAGTTTTTATTTGGTCAAGTAGTCTAATCACCCCCCCCCCTCTAGACATACTTTCGATCCTACTAGTGGTATCAGAGCTGTGGTCTCCATTTGCTTTGATCTCCATTGCTTTTGGTGGTCATAGCCTTGGTTTCACAACCTAGGAGAGTATGGCGTCTAGCAAGGGAAATTATCACGTAGAGGTCCTTACTTTGATGGTACTAATTTTGCTAGTTGGAAGCATAAAATGAAAATGCATATTCTTGGACATAACCCCGCCGTTTGGTTTGCAAGGTGACTTCTTTGATGGGAGAGAGCCAAACCGTGAAGCTACCGCGGATGAGTTGAAGATGTTGCAATACAATGCTCAAGCTTGTGATATTCTCTTCAATGGATTATGCCCCGAAGAATTCAACAAAATCAGCCGTCTTGAGAATGCAAAGGAAATTTGGGACACTTTGATTGATATGCACGAAGGTACCGACTCTGTCAAGGAATCCAAGTTGGATGTGCTTCAAAGTCAACTTGACAAGTTCAAGATGAAGGATGGTGAAGGTGTCGCTGAAATGTACTCTAGGCTTGCTCTCATCACAAATGAGATTGCCGGCTTAGGAAGTGAAGAGATGACCGATAGATTCATCATCAAGAACATCCTAAGAGCCTTGGATGGAAAATATGATACCGTGTGCACGTTGACCCAAATGATGCCCAACTACAAAGATCTCAAGCCAACGGAAGTGATTGGAAGAATTGTTGCTCATGAGATGTCACTTAAGGATAAAGAGGAACTTCACAACAAATCAAGTGGTGCCGACAAAGCCTTATGTGAAGCCCCTACATCATCAAGTGAGAGACAAAACTTCAACGAAGAATTGAGCTTAATGGTGAAGAACTTCAACAAGTTCTACAAGGGTAGAAACAAAGATAGAAGCTTCAAGTCAAGGTCCTACAATGACAAAAGATCTTCTAGTCGAGAACGAAACTGCTACAATTGCGGAAGACCCGGACACTATTCCAATGAGTGTACGGCTCCCTACAAGAGAAGAGAAGATTCTCCAAAAAGAAAAAACAAAGATTCACCACCAAGAGAGAGAAGGAGTAGAGATGATCGTTATGAACGAAGGTACTCACGGAGAAGCAAGGATTCGGAAAGGAAGGAAAATTCATCAAGGAGCTACACAAAACGAAGACATCAAGCTCATGTTGGTGAATGGGTATCCGGCTCCGACTCCGACAGCCACTCCGAGAGAAGTTATCACTCCGACTCCGAAGATACTCAAGATGAAGGTGTTGCCGGTCTAGCACTTGTGTCATCCAACTCCTACGACATATTTGATTCACCAAATGAAGGAATTGGAAGATGCTTCATGGCCAAAGGTCCTAAGGTAATACACCCCGAGTATGTTGATTTTAATAGTGATGAAGATGACTTGTTAGGTGATGATGATTTGCTTGTTGACAACTCTAGTGATGAATACTATGATGAAACGTCAATTAACCATGCTAATCAAGATAAAATGAATGACAATGATAAGGAGAAGATTGAGGCTCTAACTAAAGAACTAAACACTCTTAAGTTAGCTCATGAAACTATCTTCGAAGATCATCGAGAACTTTTATGAGCTCATGAGAAGTTACGCTTTGAAAAACTCAATCTTGAGCAAGAACATGAGTTTTTAAAAGCAATCAATGATGATCTCCGCTAGAAAAGTTCTTCTTACATTGCCAAGCGTTTACTCTTATCCACTTACATGCCTCAAGTCAAGTCTAGTAACAAGAACAAGATTCTTCCTCTAGTAGTAACAATGATCATGCTAAATCCAATATTGTTGCTTCTAGTAGTTCTCTTGATTCTAGTAATGATTCTCTTAGCCAAGTTACACTTGAGCAAGAAAATAGCTTATTGAAGGGAATTATAGAGAAAGGAGTGTACAAAAGCCTTGCCGGGAGTAAGCAATTTGAGGAAATTGTGTGCAAGCAAGGAATGCACCGGAAGAATCAAGGTGTTGGTTTTGAACGAAAGTTCAATGCCAATGTAGTTGAGTGGGAAGAAGATCAATACCCCAAGACAAAGTTTGTTCCTCAACAAGAGAAGTATGATACTTCCTTCAAGGGGACACAAGCTCAAGATGATCTTCCACCACAAGACTACAAGCAAAAAGGCAAGGACAAGCTTCAAGAGGAAATTGATGCATTTGAAGAAGCTCCTAAGACCTTAGTCAAGTGGATTCCCAAGACTACTTCAAGTTCCACTTCGTCAAGTACGACTACAACTCCAAGGATTCCCATCAAAATGATGTGGATCCAAAAGAAGAAGAACTAGAGAGTTCTTGAGGGTGACTCCGCCAACATACTTCACTCTTATCATTTTGGCAAGAACAAGTGCAATCAACTTCCACATCTTTCACTAGTTCAAGGAGTCACAAACCCTCTGGTTGGTAAGACAAGGGACAAGGTAACCTAAAAGTTTCCAGGGACATCATCTTGTGTGTGCATCACTCTATGTCTATGGATATCCTTGTTTGTTCCTTGTGGGACTAACCCATGTAGGTATTGAAAGTGCAATTCACTCAAATGGATAGCTCCAAGTGATCTACATCAACATTGAGCATCCACATCTTCAACATCTACATGAAGTCATCATCGACAAAACCCAAGGTTAGTTCATCCTCTTAGGGGGGATATCACATCTAGGGGGAGCTTTACTCTAAGACTTGAGCTAGAGCAACTCTAAAGATGTGAACACAACAATGCTTTATGTAAAAGTGGTAACCCCACTTGAGCTTAAACGATGAGTATGACCTATGATCAAGTGTTCTCACTTGACTCCTAAGTCAATATACTCATATATAGATGACCTAGTCATCGCAAATTGCGTGATAGATGCTAGAATTGGTTGTGCATGCTTTGTCACATATTTGATTTGCCATCTTATTGTGTGAGCATGTTGGTTGCATATTTTTCTCATTCAAGGACATCCACTTGTTGTTTTGGTTGTTTGGTTTTATTTTATTTCTGCCAAGTGGATGGACAAGAATGCCTAAGAACCTCCTCTAGCTATCTGTGCTTTTCTCGTCTCAAACTCTATTCATGCTACATCACAAAATTTGATCAAGTCAGATTCGAACCACTCTGTGTGAGGAGCGCTCGGAGTCCCCGATTCGTCATAGACTTAAACTTCCAAAACCACTTTGTGATTCTCGGTCTGACCGATTCCCCACTTTCGGTCCTACCGAGATCATTAAGTTGATCTAGGTTTTCGATCTCGGTGCAACCGATTTGAACCTTTCGGTCACACCGAGTTGCAGTAACTGCTCGGAGTTATGCATCTCGGTGCCACCGAGTTGTTCCACTCGGTCACACCGGCAGGGTCGGGCCATATATAGTCACGAGCAAAAATTTGGAAATTTCTCCGAACCCCTTCGCCCGCGCGATAGCCTGCTCTGCCAACTTGGTCTCCGGATTGTCTCCTCGCCGCCAGCAGCCTCCTATCGCTGGTCTCCATCACCGTCAACGGGAATTCTACCCCGCCGTAGCGAGTCTCCGCCGCACTAGGGTATGGACTCGATCTTTGTGCTATTCTCCAATCCGCTTCCTAGCACATTGTGATCATCATGATTCTTGCCATGTTTGATAAACTCCTATCTAGTCAATGAACTCGTAGATTAGGTTTAATTCGAAAATTTTAGGGTTAGGTTTCCGCCGAAACCATCTCGGACCCACCGAGTTGAAAAACTCGGTCCCACCGATTTGGCTTATGCCATTGCACAAGTGAGACTCGGTCTGACCGAGAATTACTTATCGGTGTGACCGATTTTGGAATTCTGTGAAACCCTAGCAGTCTCGGTGCCACCAAACTATGACTCGGTCTGACCGAGTTCACTAGTTTAGGTTCAAAACTGCTTCGGTATCACCGAGTTTAAAAATCGGTAGATCCGAGATGCTTTCAGTGGGAAACTAAAACTAAGTTTTTGGATTATTCTTTTGCAAAAATCTCTGCATTTTGTGATGCTCATCTACTCTATCTCATCTATAACCTATTCACAGGGTCAGCAGTCAGAGTTTGCATCATGTCAGACCAAAGTGATCGCCAGAACCTGTCAGAACAGCAAGTGCAGCTGAGTGAGGGCACTAGTCCCTCAAGTTCCTCAGATGATGGCAGCAGGAGCACCCCTAGCAATCTGCCTAAGGCTGCCACACGACAGAGAAAGAAGAGAACCTCAGACTCAGAAGATGAGGATTATGTGGCAGAAGAGGAAGCAACCTCCAAGAGAGTTGAGCCAGCACTGGGTACAAAGCCAGGGTTGAAGTTCAAAAGGCCAGCAGGCAGGCAGCCTATGTCCAAGGCAAGAGCTTCAACTGAGAAGCCCACTCCCATTGAGCCAGTTGCTGCTGAGGGCAAGAAGAGGAAAGAAAGGGTGAAGAAAACTCTAGCCAGAGTGCTTGGCAAAGCTTCCATCATGGAAGATGAGGAGGAAGAAGAAGAGGTGGCTGCACCAGCACCAAAAGCACCCAAGCTGATGGGTGATGCCATAAAGTCAGGGGGAGCTGCTTCCAAGGCCAAGCCTGCTCCAAAGCCCAAGCCAAAGAGGAATACAAGAAGCATCCCAGCTGCTGAGAAGAACAAGGCTCCAGTGCCTGAAGCTGCAGAAGAAGAGGAAGAGAATGTCCTCAGAAAGCTCCAGCCCAAGATCCCAGACCACAACGATGCTCATCCTGTGGCTGAGGATATGAAACTCAGGAGAGATTCAGGGCTCCAGAAGTGGAGAGAAGCATACCCGTATGCTTCAAGGAGAAGGACTGCAGTGGACTGCAGGTTTCATACCAAGGAGCAGCAAGACTTCTATGAGACAGTGCTGTTAGACAAGAAGCCCATTGTCTGTGACATGAGATGGATCGATTGGCAATATATCAAGGATAACGAAGAGTACTTCCCTGGAGTGCAGGACAGCTTCAAGGCGTGTGGAGTAGAGGACTTTGTTGGGCAGAAGCTCACAAAGTGGAATGAGGAACTCATCATGAAGTTCTACTCCACAGCCCATTTTTATCCAGATGGTAGGATAATTTGGATGTCAGAGGGTACGAGGTACCTGTCCACAGTTGCTGAATGGGCTTAGCTGATAAATGCCCCAGAGGAGCAAGCAGATGACTTGGATGTTTATGCTAAGAAGAAGATGGACCACAACTCTATGTCCAACATGTACAAAGAGATTCCAAATGAAGCACTTGACACTTTCAAGTTTGGCTCAGTACATTATCTTCTATCAGGGCTGCCCACTATCAACTGGATACTAAGGCACACCTTATTGCCCAAGTCTGGAGATCACAAGATGATCAGAGGCCACGCGATCAACTTCCTTCATATCTTTGATGTGCCTCAGAAATTCAAGGTGATGAGCCTAATGGTAGAGACCATTAAGAGGACAGCAGCAGACCAGAAGAGGAGCTGTGGATATGCCCCACAGATTCAGGAGCTCATCAACTCCAAGATGGGCACGGGCATATACCTCTTGGACAAGGAACACCTGCCTATCCGTCCGGACTTTGAAGATAACCAAGTGGTCATGACTGAGAATGAGCCATCATCTGCCCAAGCACAAGCCAAGAAGGAGAAGGCTAGGAAGGAGAAAGCTGCCAAGATGCCTACTCAAGCGGAGGCATCTGAGTATTTCCTGAAAACCAAACAAGAGCAGCTTGGTTACTTGATTGCATCCACCCTGCGGATTGAGCAAGGACTAGCCACACTAACTCAAAACCAGGCAAGCTTAGAGAGGATCATGGAACAAAATTTCTATGACTTGGATGTCAAAGTGACAGAGATTCAGTCTGCAGTGGAGCAGCTCCAGGATGACATGCAGGAGAGGAGAGGCAAGACTACAACTGATGCCTTTGCCAGAGTGCCCCGAGCTCCGAGGTCGTCTGCAGTGCCAGTTCCTGACACGAGGGCAACCGCCTCAGCTCCAGCCGCAACATCAGCTCCAACTCCAGCATCTACTTCAGCTCCAGCATCTACTTCAGCATCTACGGAAGCCTTCGTACTTGGATTGATCCGGACTCCACCACCACCTGAAGATCAAGCCTGAGTGTCGACTTAGCACTATGCATTTTCTAGGAACTTTTTGGTAACTTGTTGCCAAAGGGGGAGAAAATGTATAGATCATAGGCTTCGAGAGAGAGTGTTGCTTTTATTCTCTATTGTTTTATTTGGTGGTTTTTCGAACTTCGTTTGCTTTTGTGTGAGATACTACGTCATTATCTGTGTGAGACATCAATGATCATGTGTTTGATCATAAGCTACACTTAATGTTTGCTTAATGCTATTTTTATCCTATCTACCTTATGTGATCACTCACTATTCTTGGTGATGAGTGCATGTATTTCATTCTTATCATTTTAAGCGCTCCACCAAGATGTATGTGACATGGAAGAGTAACCCATGACTCTAAGTCTTTGTGTATTTGCAGTCCAAAGCAAATTTTAAATACGCACAAATTTAGGGGAGCTCTTATTTTTCACATACTTCTCAAAGCGATGATATATTTCATGCTTATTATAGTTTGTCGAAGCTTTGATCTATATGTTGTCATGAATTACCAAAAAGGGGGAGATTGAAAGTGCAACTATCCCTAGGTGGTTTTGGTAATTCATAACAACATATAGCTCATTGAGCTAATGCTATTCCAAGATGATTATTTCAGGAAAGCTCAATGATTGGCATGGCATGGATGTGAAAGTGGAACCCTCAAAATGCTAAGGACAAAGGATTAGCTCAAGCTCAAAAGCTCAAGACTCTTCATTTTATATTTTAGTGATCCAAGATCACATTGAGTCTTTAGGAAAAGCCAATACTATCAAGGAGGGATGAGGTGTTGCTTAATGAGCCTCTTGCTTCATGTGCTTAATGATATGCTCCAAAATCCTCAAATGACCTAAACCCTAAGCCAAACTCGGTCATACCAATTCTATCTATCCGGCACCACCGAGTTTCATATGTCATAAGCCACTGCCAAACCCAAGCAATTCGGTCCTACCGATAGGGATCTCGGTCTCACCGAGATGGGGTTGCAACTCTCTGTTTCCCTTTCGTAACTTTTCGGTCTCACCGAAAGAGCGAATCGGTCCCACCGAGATTGCAATGTAAACTTTGTGTTTCCCTTTTGTAACTTTTCGGTCTCACCGAAAGAGCAAATCGGTCCCACCAAGTTTTCCTGACCAACTCTCTGGTTAGCTTATTACCAAACTCGGTCTCACCGAGTTTGTGTAATCGGTCTCACTGAGATTACGTTATGCCCAAACCCTAACAGAATCGGTCCTACCGAGTTGCATGTCAGTCCCATTGAAAATCCCTAACAGTCACTAGGTTTACCTTTTCGGTCTGACCGAGTTTATTTATTCGGTCCCACCGAGATTGGTAGATTGTGTGTAACGGTTGGATTTTGTGTGGACGCTATATATACCCCTCCACCTCGTCTTCATTTGGAGAGAGAGCCATCAGAACACATACACCATTCCAACTCATATGTTCTGAGAGAGAACCACCTACTCATGTGTTGAGACCAAGACATTCCATTCCTACCATATGAATCTTGATCTCTAGCCTTCCCCAAGTTGCTTTCCACTCAAATCATCTTTCCATCAGATCCAAATCCTATGAGAGAGAGTTGAGTGTTGGGGAGACTATCATTTGAAGCACAAGAGCAAGGAGTTCATCATCAACACACCGTTTGTTACTTCTTGGAGAGTGGTGTCTCCTAGATTGGCTAGGTGTCACTTGGGAGCCTCCGACAAGATTGTGGAGTTGAACCAAGGAGTTTGTAAGGGCAAGGAGATCGCCTACTTTGTGAAGATCTACTGCTAGTGAGGCAAGTCTTTCATGGGCGATGGCCATGGTGGGATAGACAAGGTTGCTACTTCGTGGGCCCTTAGTGGGTGGAGCCCTCCGTGGACTCGCGCAACCGTTACCCTTCGTGGGTTGAAGTCTCCATCAACGTGGATGTAGGATAGCACCACCTATCCGAACCACGGGAAAAACATCCGTGTCTCCAATTGCGTTTGAATCCTCCAAACCCTTCCCTTTACATTCTTGCAAGTTGCATGCTTTACTTTCCGCTGCCAATATACTCTTTGCATGCTTGCTTGAATTATGTGATGATTGCTTGACTTGTCCTAAAATAGCTAAAATCTGCCAAGAACTAAAATTGGGAAAAGGTCAAGTTTTTATTTGGTCAAGTAGTCTAATCACCCCCCCTCTAGACATACTTTCGATCCTACACAACTGCATTGCCTAGTACTACTACTACTACACCAGGTTGAGCACAGAATTGAGCCTGTTTGTTCGTGCCTAGTACTTGAGTTAATATATCAGGTAATGCACTGGTACGGAGGGATTATCCTTTTACCCTGCATATGTAACTTGTCTGAAGTCTAACTAAGCAAAATGTTTGACCAAATCCTTTCTTAAGAAATACAACAGGACAGATGTACGGCTTGAAAATTTATTGCATGATGCATGTTATGATATTATTTCGAATCTTGGATCTTAAATTTCAGAAAATCCAAAAGTGAGCATAAATTCTTGAAACTATGCATGGTCACGTGATATGGCACAAATATTACTTCGTAAGTTTTTTCTTAAATTTGAGACAAGCTGCTTATGACAAGTTGCACAAATGAAGAGCCAATGTATTTTGGAACAAAGACCTGTCACGTTAAGGCGAACGCTTTCAATATTGAAACCGTGGGCGTTTATGTCCCACCACGAGTCCCCGCTTCTCATCGGCAGGTGCCGTCCGAGCAAGCGTGTGAGTCGATGGGAGGCGTGCGAGCAGACCGCTGCGCCGGCTGCCAGGTAGGCGTGCGAGCAGACCGCTGTGCAGGCTCACCGGGAGGCGAGCCCTTTGACCAGGCTCCACCGCCCACCGTCCTCCCAACTGCTCCCACTTTTAATGTCGCCGGCGCCGCAGTTTAAAATCAACCCCGCACTACCCGGTATCGCTACAATCCTCTCTCTTCCTCTCCGATTCTCCTGTCGTCTACCTCCAACTAGCCTTACCTAAATGTACGCCATGCCGCATCACGATGGTCTGCCCTTAGTGTTCCAGTTTCCTGAGGAAGACACCCAGCCGGAGTCTCATGAATATAAGGCGCTTTGGGACGAGCTTGAACTGGCCTTGTGGGAAGACGCCGTGCCTGTCCCCGCTCCCGTTCCGGCTCCTGTCGCACCGACTGCGCTAGCGCCCATCCACATGGCATTGATGGGCTGGGAGCCGCACATTGTCGCCGAGCTTGATCCCACGGGGTTCCACGAGGTCCCCGCTGACTTTCACGTGCCCGTGCACCTACCAGCACGTGCATTGATGCGCACGCCCGTGCCGGTGCCCATGCACCTGCCAGCGCATGCGCCTGCGCATGTACTAACGTGCGCGCCCGTGCCGGTTCCCGTGCACACGAATGTCTCCGCCGCGCCGTTGACAGTGTCTGTCCCTGTCCCCGCGCAGGTGCCACTGCCCTCCTCAGCGGCATGGATGGCCGCCGTCGACCGCTTCCTTGCACCAACGCCAGTCGCCTCCTCCCGCCAGTTGACTCGCTCCTAAGTCCAGAACATTTTGGCCTTCCTTGAAGCTAGGCCAACGTCCAGGAGTACGCCAACAACGGTGCAAGACGCCGCCATCGCTGTCGGTCAATGGCCCGACGACACCCAGAGCACGACAGAGGAGCCACTTCCCACTGCGAGACGCCCCCGCCGCCACCGCATAATCTAAATTTGCCATGAAAAATGTTCGGATTGCCATGCATAAAATCCGAACGTTTATCATTTCCGTTTATTTTATATCAATCGTCGTATAATTTAAAGTCGGAGTCTGACTGAACAAAATGTATGGCTTGATCGATTGAATGTTCTGCTAGAGCCGTATCAAATTAAATATAAAACGCCATCAAGCCACATATATTCCTTGTCATCCAACGACCTAGACTGCTTCAATGTCGAGCGCTCAACATGTTTAGCGTGCAGTTAATTTCATGCCAAAAATAGTCCTAATCACATGACCACGCGCAAATAATATCCTAGTAGTTAATATCTGCATGCACTTAATATACTTCCAAATTAACGTGCATTGCACGTACACACTAACTAGTGCTGCTAGTACGTGAAACTGGTGCCATGACTTGTGAACGCGTCCAGATATGGTCAACGGCAACATCGCCCGCGAGTTCTTCCTGTTTGCCCGTGCGTCTAAACGCAGAAGGGGAGGAGAGAGAGAGAGCACACATGGAACCCACCAGTAAGTGAAGGTGAATAGTACTAAAGATAATATTACATGTTATCCATTAATTGGGCTGTGGTAATATAAAAAGATTATGTGAACAAAGGGGGTACAACAAACATTGCTATTCTACGTATGTTGCCTATTGACATGCAGCTTGAAGGCACGGTCGCATGTTCGATCCTCGTCCTTTATTTTTTAATTTGTATATGGGTCCAAATTTGTTTCATGACATGTGGTCCCCTTGGTGTGTAGTTTGTAGCACTTTAATTTGTGGGTCGAAATTTGTTCCATTCCAACTGGACTATCGGTGTGTAGTTTTGTAGCTTATTTATAATAATTAAAGAGAACAACATAGTTTTTTCAATAATACCATGGTGCGACGTTGAAGGCGAGAAAGGCCGTGCGAGAGAGCGATGACCGAACCAGAGGGAAATCAACTAGGGGAGTTGCGTGGGTTGCAACGATGTTTGGAGTAGTTGTGGGCCGAATGCTACGAAAATATAATCTAAACCGACCGGAATAAATGCCTCCACAAATTAATCCAAGGTTGGAGTGCCCCTCGCAATGTAAATAGCTCCGGCTTTGCGAGGGATGGAGAGGTAGTAGCTTCAACGCGTGGAAGATATGGTGTGAGAAAGCGAGGTCAATCGAGAGACATATAGATAGAGAGACAAAGTGTGGTCCGACATTCATTGAACAAATATATATGCTCTGGAGAGATATTGTCCGATTGAGCTTTTTGGCAAGGGTGAGGGCTGTAAGATAGAGCTTGAGAGATGATCCAGTCACAGACATGTAGATATATTTTGTGCATGGTAGGAAGCAAGGTCAACCAATCACATAGGGTCGCCGTGCAATCGAAAGAGTGAGATGGGTTGCAGAGACTGACCTAGATAGACGATTTGCGTGAGAGAGTATATAGTGTGAATAGGTCGAATTGGGCTCAAACTTGGTGATATATTGTTTTTGTCCGAGAAAGAGCGAGGTCAATCGACATATACGGAGAGAGAGAGAGAGAGGGAGATTGAGTGAGCATGGCCCACCATGAGGTCAAAAGAGTGGCGGTGGCTTGGAAGGATTGGCCTAGATAGACAATCTGCAATAGAGAGTATAGCGTGTGTCGATCGAGGCCCGAACAGGGAGATATATCATTTGTGTGTGAAAGAAAATGAAGTTAAATGAGAATCAGATAAAGAGAGCGAGATTGAGCGAGTGTGGCCCACCGTGCGGAAGAAAGAGTGAGACTGTCTCGAGGGAGTGACCTAGATATACAACGTGCGTGCGGGTGCACGAGAGGTTGGGGGGCTAGATAGGCAATGCATGTATTTAGCGCGAGAGGGTGAGAGGGAGAGGGGGGAGAGAGAGAGCTCGGCATGGGGTGCAATGGCGGGTGTGTGAGGTAAATACATTTGGTAACAAAGTGGAAAAAAGGGTTCTGTAGTTGAGAGACTTAGAGATCGAAACATGGAGAGAAATAATGAACGTGTGTTGGAAACCGAGATTTGAACTGAGGACCAGGCATACGAGTAATTATTTCGAATTCGTGCCATACTAAGTTTCGAAAAGTTGACATTGACTCAGTTTGTTGTTTTATTTTGTAGGTCATATGTTTGAATCCATCCAAAAGTTTTCTCACTACCATGGTGTTCATCATATACATATGAATTTGTATTAAAAAAGTAGCATGGATACAGTGAAATGCGAAATCCACGTTAGAATTGGAGATTGCTACGTGACACACACTCTAATTCAAATAACTAACTACGTGACACACACTCTAATTCAAATAACTAATTATGTGACACACACTCTAATCCACGTTAGCGTGGGTACCGTTTCGATTTTTTTCAAATAACTCCTCATTAATTAATTTATAGTACTCCCTCTGTTCACTTTTATAAGACCTTGAAGACATTTCAGACAATGTGCAAAACAGTTCATTTTAAGTTGTCTGAAACGACTTACAAAAGTGAATGGATGGAGTATCTCGTTTCGAATGACTAATTATTGCAAGGAAAACACGGGCATGGAAATACATACAGATTCGTTTGCAAATGAAAGAAGATTCGTTTGCATTCTCAAATGTAGGCGCACCAGGTAGACCAGGGTCGTGTCGGGGTGGACGCTGCTTCGGTGCCTTAAAGGCAACTGCATTTGGGTCACTGACATGTGGGCCAGCCACCTGTTGGGCCCACATGTCATGGACACAAAGGTAGGTGCCTTAAGGCACCGAAGCATAGTCCTGTCGGGGTGGTCGCGTGTGTCGGACGGACGTGTAGCACCCAGCCACCCAGCCCCCCCCCCAGAAAAGGACGAAGACAATATAAGTTCGCGCTTCCATGTTTCGGATTGAAATATCTGGCGGCCCCAATTGCAGCCCTACAAAATCTCTCTTCTCCACCGTCCCGTTCTGCGCCCAGATTTTGCTCAAATCCCTAATTCGCTGCCAACCCTTGAATCGCCCCTCGCCTCGTCTCTTTCCCCACTGTTCCCCACCTCTGTGCCAGACGACGACGACGAAGACGATGGTCGCGCTTCACCACCGCACCGAAGCTACCTCATCTACCTCATTTATTTTTGATATGTTCCTCAAGAAAAAATATGCTCAAAGATGATAGTAGCAACGATGCGGACTAGGTCCGTGATCTGAGGATTATCCTCATTGTTGCACAGAAGAATTATGTCCTTGATGCACCGCTAGGTGACAGAACTATTGCAGGAGTAGATGCAGATGTTATGAACATTTTACAAGCTCGGTATGATGACTACTTGATAGTTTAGGGCACCATGCTTTACGGCTTAAAACCAGGACTTCAAAAATGTTTTGAACGACATGGAGCATATGAGATGTTCCAAGAATTGAAATTGGTATTTTAGACTCATGCCCGTGTTAAGAGATATGAGACCTCTGACAAAGCACTTTGCCTGCAAGATGGAGGAGAATAGCTCAACTAGTGAGCATGTGCTCAGAATGTTTGAGTACTACAATCATTTGAATCAAGTGGGAGTTAATCTTCCAGATAAGATAGTGATTGACAGAGTTCTCTAGTCACTATCACCGAGTTACTAGAACTTCATGATGAACTATAATATGTAAGGGATAACGGAAATGATTCCCAAGCT
Source organism: Triticum monococcum (assembly GCA_034509565.1). Lineage (NCBI taxonomy): Eukaryota > Viridiplantae > Streptophyta > Magnoliopsida > Poales > Poaceae > Triticum > Triticum monococcum. Next base: position 447,718,188 of record CM067845.1, read on the forward strand.
CTTCGCGATGCTGAAATCAGCGAAGATAGAAATCAAGAAAAAGCATCAAGTGTTGATGGTTGACAAGGCCACTAGTTTCAAGTTAAAGGGCAAAGGAAAAGAAATGGAACTTCAAGAAAGAATAGCAAGCAAGTTGCCACTCTCGTGAAGAAACCTAAAGCTAGACCTAAGCCTGAAACTAAGTGCTTCTACTACAAAGGGAATGGTCACTGGAAGCGGAACTACCCCAAATACTTGGCGGATAAGAAGGATGGCAAAGTGAACAATGGTATATTTGATATACAGAATATTGATGTGTACTTTACTAGTGTTCATAGTAACCCCTATGTATTTGATACTGATTCAGTTGCTAAGATTATTAACTCGAAACAGGAGTTACAAAATGAACAGAGACTTGTTGAGGGCAAAGTGACGATGTGTGTTAGAAGAGATTCCAAGGTTGATAAGTTCACCATCGCATACTCCCTCTACCTTCGGGGTTAGTGTTGAACCTAAATAAATGTTATTTGGTGTTTGCGTTGAGCATGAATATGATTGGATCATGTTTATTGCAATACGGTTATTCATTTAAAGTCAGAGTTGTTTTGTTTACGTGAATAACACCTTCTATGGTCATACACCCAATATAAATGGTTTATTGAATCTCGATCGTAGTGATACACATATTTATAATATTTAAGCCAAAAGATGCAAAGTTTATAATGATAGTGCAACTTATTTGTGACACTGTCATTTAGGTCATATTGGTGTAAAGCGCATGAAGAAACTCCATGTTGATGGGCTTTTGGAATCACTTGATGCTTGCGAACCATGCCTTATGGGCAAGATGACTAAAACTCCATTCTCCAGAACAATGGAGAAAGCCATTGACTTATTGGAAATAATACATACTGATGTATGCAGTCGAACAAGTGTTGAGGCTCGCGGAGGGTATCATTATTTTCTGACCTTCACAGATGATTTGTGCAGATATGGGTATATCTACTTAATGAAACACAAGTCTGAAACATTTGAAAAGTTCAAAGAATTTCATAGTGAAGTTGAGAATCATTGTAACAAGAAAATAAAGTTTCTATGATCTGATCACAGAGGCGAATATTTGAGTTACGAGTTTGACCTTCATTTCAAACAATGTGGAATAGTTTCGCAACTCATACCACTTGGAACACCATAGCGTAATGGTGTGTCCGAACGTCATAACCGTACTTTATTAGATATGGTGTGGTCTATTATGTATCTTACCGATTTACCACTATCATTTTGGGGTTATGTGTTAGAGACAGTTGCATTCACATTAAATAGGGCACCGTCTAAAAATCCGTTGAGACGACACCGTATGAACTATGGTTTAGCAAGAAACCTAAGTTGTGTTTCTTAAAGTTTGGGGTTGCAGTGCTTTTGTGAAAAAGTTTCAGCTTGATAAGCTCAAACCCAAATCGGAGAAGTGCATCTTCATAGGATACCCAAAAGAAACTGTTGGTACACCTTCTATCACAGATCCAAAGGAGTTTTTCTCAAAAGAAGTGAGAGGGAGGAAAGTAGAACTTGATGAGGTAATTGTACCTTCTCTCGGATTGGAAACTAGGTCATCACTGAAATCAGTTCCAGTGATGCCTACACCAATTAGTGAAGAAATTAATGATGATGATCATGAAACTTCATATCAAGTTACTACCGAACCTCATAGGTCAACTAGAGTACGATTCGCACCAGAGTGGTACGGTAATCCTGTTCTGGAAGTCAAGTTACTAGACCATGATGAACCTACGAACTATGAGGAAGCGATGATGAGCCCAGATTCCGACAGATGGGTTGAAGCCATGAAATCTGAGATAGAATCCATGTATCAGGACAAAGTGTGGACTTTGGTGGACTTGTCCGATGATCTGTAAGCCATTGAGAATAAATGGATCTTCAAGAGGAAGACGGACACTGATAGTTGTGTTACTATCTACAAAGCTCGACTTGTCAAAAAAGGTTTTTTTGACAAGTTCAAGATGTTGACTACGATGAGATTTTCTCACTCGTATCGATGCTTAAAGTCTGACCAAATCATGTTAGCAATTGCCACATTGATGAAATCTGACAAATGGATATCAAAACTGCATTCCTTAATGGATTTATTAAAGAAGAGTTGTATATGATACAACCAGAAGGTTTTGTCAATCCTAAAGGTGCTAACAAAATGTGCAAGTCCCAGCTATCCATATATGGACTGGTGCAAGCATCTCGGAGTTGGAATATACACTTTGATAAGTTGATCAAAGCATATAGTTTCATATAGACTTGTGGTGAAGCCTGTATTTATAAGAAAGTGAGCGGGAGCATTACAGCCTTTCTGATAAGTATATGTGAATGACATATTGTTGATCGGAAATGATGTAGAATTTTCTGGAAAGCATAAAGGAGTGTTTGAAAGGAGTTTTTCAAAGAAAGACCTCAGTGAAGCTGCTTACATATTAAGCATCAAGATCGATAGAGATAGATCAAGACGGTTGATAAGTTTTTTGAATGAGTACATACCTTGACAAGATTTTGAAGTTGTTTAAAATGGAACAGCCAAAGAAGGAGATCTTGCCTGTGTTGCAAGGTGTGAAATTGAGTAAAGACTCAAAACCCAACCAGGACAGAAAATAGAAAGGGAATGAAAATTCATTCCCTATGCCTCAGTCATAGGTTCTATAAAGTATGGTATGTTGTGTACCAGCCCTATTGTGTACCTCACCGTGAGTTTGGCAAGAGGGTACAATAGTGATCCAGGAGTGGATCACTGGACAACGGTCAAAATTATCCTTAGCGGAATAAGGACATGTTTCTCGGTTATGGAGGTGACAAAAGTTTGTCGTACAGGGTTACATAGATGCAAGCTTTGACACTAATCCGGATGAATCTAAGTCTCAATCTGGATACATATTGAAAGTGGGAGCGATTAGCTAGAGTAGCTTCATGCACAACATTGTAGACATAGAAAATTTGCAAAATACATACGGATCTGAGTGTGGCAGACCCGTTGACTAAACTTCTCTCACAAGCAAAACATGATCACTCTTTGGGTTTTAATCACATGGCGATGTGAACTAGATTATTGACTCTAGTAAACCCTTTGGGTATTAGTCACATGGAGATGTGAACTAATCACATAAAGATGAGAACTATTGGTGTTAAATCACATGACGATGTGAACTAGATTATTGGCTCTAGTGCAAGTGGGAGACTGAAGGAAATATGCCCTAGAGGCAATAATAAAGTTTTTATTTATATTCCTTATATCATGATAAATGTTTATTATTCATGATAGAATTGTATTAACCGGAAACTTGATACATGTGTGAATACATAGACAAACAGAGTGTCCCTAGTATGCCTCTACTTGACTAGCTCGTTAATCAAAGATGGTTAAGTTTCCTAACCATAGACATGTGTTGTCATTTGATGAATGGGATCACATCATTAGAGAATGATGTGATGGACATGACCCATCCGTTAGCTAAGCATAATGATCGTTTAGTTTTATTACTATTGCTTTCTTCATGACTTATTTATGTTCCTATGACTATGAGATTATGCAACTCCCGAATAACAGAGGAACACTTAGTGTGCGATCAAATGTCATAACGTAACTGGGTGATTATAAAGAAGCTCTACAGGTGTCTCCGATGGTGTTTGTTGAGTTGGCATAGATCGAGATTAGGATTTGTCACTCCGATTGTCGGAGAGGTATCTCTGGGCCCTCTCGGTAATGCACATCACTATAAGCCTTGCAAGCAATGTGACTAATGAGTTAGTTGCTGGATGATGCATTACGGAACAAGTAAAGAGACATGCCGGTACCGAGATTAAACTAGGAATGGTGATACCGACGATCGAATCTCGGGCAAATAACATGCCGATGACAAAGGGAACAACGTATGTTGTTGTGCGGTTTGACCGATAAAGATCTTCGTATATTATGTAAGAGACAATATGAGCATCCAGGTTCCGCTATTAGTTATTGACCGGAGATGTGTCTCGGTCGTGTCTACATAGTTCTCGAACCCGTAGGGTCCGCACGCTTAACGTTTGATGATGATTTTTATTATGAGTTATGTGATTTGATGACCAAAGTTTGTTTGAAGTCCCGGATGAGATAACGGACATGACGAAGAGTCTCGAAATGGTCGAGACGTAAAGATCGATATATTGGAAGGCTATATTCAGACATCGGAAAGGTTCTGAGTGGTTCGAGTTTTTTTTTGGCTACCGGAGGGTTATGGGAATTTGCCGAGGGAAGTATTGGGCCTTCATGGGCCTAGTAGTGGAAGAGAAGAGGCAGGCCAAGGTGCCCCCCCTAGCCCAAACCAAATTGGACTAGGGAGGCCATCCCCCCTTTCCTTCTCTTCTTCCTCTCCTTCCTTTCTCTCCTACTTGGACTAGGAAAGGGGGAAACCTACTCCTACTAGGAGTAGGAATCCCCCCTTAGGGCGCGCCCCTTGTGGCCGGCCCTCTGAGGAAGTCCTGGATTAAGGGTACTTGGGCGTCTGACCTATTAGACGTGGGCCGGACTAACGGGTTGTGCAGATACATAGACTGAAGACTTTACCCGTGTCCGGATGGGACTCTCCTTGGCGTGGAAGCAAGCTTGGCGACCAAATATGAAGATTCATTTCTCTATAACCGACCTTATGTAACCCTAGATCCCTTTGGTGTCTATATAAACCGGAGGGCTAGGTCCGTAGACAGATTCCTCATAATCATAGTCAGACAGGCTAGACTTTTAGGGTTTAGCCATTACGATCTCAGGGTAGATCGACTCTTGTAGTACTCACATTCGTCAAGATCCATCAAGCAGGAAATAGGGTGTTATATCCATAGAGAGGGACCGAACCTGGGTAAACATTGTCTCCCATGTCTCCTGTTACCATCGACCTTAGACGCACAGTTCGAGACCCCCTACCCGAGATCTGCCAGTTTTGACACCGACATTGGTGCTTTCATTGAGAGTTCCACTATGATGTCGAATAGGATCGATTGCTCGCCTTGTTCTCAAGGACAACGTCACCTCCGGAGGAGCACTGGCCCCAGGCCAAACCCTCCGGCTCGGCGGCTTCATCATGACCGCCCGTTCGGCCGTTAAGCCGACGATGACTTCTCGGGTCATCGAAAATCCCCTCTATGCTAACTCCAAATACTCCAATCAGATGGATCCAGTGGAGCTGTCATCTTTAAACGGGCTCCTAGATCGCATCGCCGCCCTAGGGGTCGCCATAGAATATGATCGGATTGGTCTTAAATCCGACCAGGGAGAAATTAAAACTCCGCCGATCACCCTTCAAATAGCGGTATTAGAGGAGCAAGACGGCAACTCTTACTCTATATCGAGGACGAACTACGTTCGGATCTCCGAGCTTCAAGAGTCGGACACCTACTTGCAGAAATACATGCCTTGTCCTCCGAACATAGAATCGAAGACAAGCCCAAAAAATCAGTTGACATCCCGAAGCCCGAACTCCGAAGTTCGGAAGTTCTGTAAACTCCAGATCCTAAATTGGGCCAGGGTTCGGATTTCAAAAAACCCACCCACCCAGATATAAGCACTCTCATGGGCATACAACAATAGTATGAGGAAACAGTCCATCACTTCTGGGCCAGATTCCTCCTTGTCAAAGATAAGATTAAAGATTGCCGCGACGAAGACGCGATCTCAACGTTCCGCAACAATTGCATGGATGAAGGAATCCTCAACGCCATCAACCATCGTCGCATATCACGCTTCGCAGACTTGGAAATCATACTATACAAGTACTGCGCAATGGAAAGCGCTTGGAAAACTCAGGTAGCTCGCTGGGAACTGCCGGTTTCCACCCAACCCCTCATGCAGGTGAAAAGGACGCACCCTCGTGGCACGCCCGGTCCAATGGTAAAGAAATATAAGCCCGTTACGGGACACAAAACTGTTTTGGAGGGATGGCTCGATGGACCATGCAAGTTACACGCAACACCGGATACTATATCAACCCAGAGCCTTGGAACATGTTGGATACTCCGGCAGGTGGCAAAGAGCAGCGAGGATATCCTCACCAGAAACACCCCAGAGCAGTATCCCCCACAAGACGACGACCTTAGAGTATTGACGGTCTTCGAGACTTTCACTTCAAACAATAAGCACAAAAGGGCACTCCGTGACCTCGTCGAAGTCTGCCAAATCACATCAACAAACCCTTGGAATGACATGGCCATAACCTTCAATGCCGATGACGAACCAAAATTCAGGACAGTTCGCGCACCAACCGTCTTGGTCCTCAGTCTGATTGAGAACGGCTTTCGGCTCACCAAGGTTCTCATGGACGGCGGCAGCGGCTAAACCTCATTTATGAGGATACACTCAGAAAAATGGAAATAGACAGGAACCGCATCGAGCAAAGTAGCACAACCTTCCAAGGAATTATTCCCGGTCGGAAGGCGCAATGCGCGGGAAAAATCATGCTCGACATGGTATTCGGCACACCGGAGAACTACCGGACCAAAGAATTCACCTTCCAAGTGGCCCCTTTCAACAGTGGATATCACGCCCTATTGGGGCGAGATGCACTTAAACGCTTCCAAGCTATACCTCACTACGGGTATATGAAGCTCAAGATGCCCGGGCCCAACGGCATAATCACTCTCACCAGTGATCCGGACATAGCACTGTGCGCCGAAAATAAAACTGCATCCCTGGCCCTTGAGGCATTATCTAAAGCCCTCATAGCCAAAGAATTAAACGCATTATGCTCCACGGTGGATAGGGACGATGTAATCCTGGACAAACGACCCAAATCCACCTCCATCAAACTAGCAGAAGAAATAGTCAAATTCCAAGTCCATCAAACAGACCCCAAGAAGACAGCATCTATCGGGGCACAACTAGACCCAACGGTCGAAACCGCGCTACGAGAGTTTCTGCGCGAGAACTAGGATATATTCGCCTGGCACCCTTCTGATATGCCAGGAATCCCACACAGATTGGCCGAACACAGCCTCAATAGTCAATATATTGAAGGGATATAAACCGGTCAAGCAAACACTATGGCACTTTTCCGAACCCAAGTGTCAAGCTATGGGGGAGGACCTAGCCAAACTAATCGAGGCTGGATTCATTAGAGAAATAAAACACCCAGGCTGGCTAGCAAACTTGGTGGTGGTGCCAAAGAAGGATAAATCCTGGCGCTTGTGCGTCGATTTCAAGGACCTCAATAAGGCCTGCCATAAGGATCCCTTCCCCCTCCCCTGCATCGACCAGATCATCGATCCCACCGCAGGACATGACTCACTGTGCTTCCTCGATGCATATTCCGGATACCATCAAATCAAAATGAAGGAGTCTGATCAAGCCGTAACGGCATTCATTACCCCATATGGGTCATTCTGCTTCAACACCATGCCCTTCGGGCTCAAAAACACCGGGGCAACCTACCAACGCATGCTTCAAACATGTCTGGAGAAACAGACTAGCAAGACAGTTGAAGCATATGTGGACGACATCGTAATTAAAACTAGGCACGTCGATTCACTAATAGACGATTTACGTCTCATATTCGACAACTTCCATGCATCTGACATCAAGCTCAATCCAGAAAAAGTGTGTTTTCGGCGTCCCTGCTGGAAAGCTGCTGGCCTTCATCATTTCCAATAGAGGAATTGAAGCAAATCCAGCCAAAATCCGAGCTTTGTCACAATTGGCTACGCCAACGGACCTTAAACAGGTCCAAAAACTCACAGGGTGCATGGCATCTCTAAACCGCTTTATCTCCAGATTGGGAGCAAAAGTATTTCCACTATATCGCCTCCTCCAGCGCACCGATCACTTCGAGTGGACAGATGCAGCAACAACCGGACTGGAAGAAATAAAAACCCTTCTTGCGAGCAACCCAATCCTGGCCGCACCGAACGTCGGCGAACCCATGTTATTATAGATATCGGCGACACAACAGGTGGTGAGCGGTGTGCTCATCGTTGAGCGAGAGCAGGATGGACACAAATTGCCGCTTCAGAAGACGGTATACTACGTATCCACTGTCCTCACATCATGCAAATCTCGGTATGATAACCCACAAGTATAGGGGATCGCAACAGCTTTTGAGGGTAGAGTATTCAACCCAAATTTATTGATTCGACACAAGAGGAGCCAAAGAATATTCTCAATTATTAGCAGTTGAGTTGTCAATTCAACCACCTGGAAACTTAGTATCTGCAGCAAAGTGTTTAGTAGCACGGTAATATGATAGTGGTTGTAGCAGAAATAAAAGTAAAGACAGTAAAAGTAATGTTTTTGGTATTTTGTAGTGATTGTAACAGTAGCAGGGTGAAAGTAAATAAGCGTAAACCAGTATATGGAAAACTCGTAGGCACCGGATCAGTGATGGATAATTATGCTGGATACGGTTCATCATGTAACAGTCATAACATAGGGTGACACAGAACTAGCTTCAATTCATCAATGTAATATAGGCATGTATTCTGTATATAGTCATACGTGCTTATGGAAAAGAACTTGCATGACATCTTTTGTCCTACCCTCCCGTGGCAGCGGGGTCCTATTGGAAACTAAGGGATATTAAGGCCTCCTTTTAATAGAGAACCGGAACAAATCATTAGCACATAGTGAATACATGAACTCCTCAAACTATGGTCATCACCGGGAGTGGTCCCGATTATTGTCACTTCGGGGTTGCCGGATCATAACACATAGTAGGTGACTATAGACTTGCAAGATAGGATCAAGAACTCACATATATTCATGAAAACATAATAGGTTCAGATCTGAAATCATGGCACTCGGGCCCTAGTGACAAGCATTAAGCATAACAAAGTCATAGCAACATCAATCTTAGAACATAATGGATACTAGGGATCAAACCCTAACAAAACTAACTCGATTACATGATAAATCTCATCCAACCCATCACCGTCCAGCAAGCCTACGATGAAATTACTCACGCATGGCGGTGAGCATCATGAAATTGGTGATGGAGGATGGTTGATGATGACGACAGCGACGAATCCCCCTCTCCGAAGCCCCGAACGGACTCCAGATCAGCCCTCCCGAGAGGTTTTAGGGCTTGGCGGCGGCTCCGTATCGTAAAACGCGATGATTTCTTCCCTCTCATTTTTTTCTCTCCAAAAGAAAATATATAGAGTTGGAGTTGGCGTTGGAGGGTTTCTAGGGGGCCCACGAGGTAGGGGGCGCACCCTAGGGGGGGAGCGCCCCCCACCCTCGTGAGAAGGGTGTGGGCCCCTGGTCTTCATCTTTGGCAAGGATTTTTTATTATTTTTTCTAAGATGTTCCGTGGAGTTTCAGGTCATTCCGAGAATACTCGTTTTCTACATATAAAACAACACCATGGCAATTCTGCTGAAAACAGCGTCAGTCCGGGTTAGTTCCATTAAATCATACAAGTTAGAGTCAAAAAAAGGGTAAAAGTGTTTGGAAAAGTAGATACGACGGAGACGTATCAACTCCCCCAAGCTTAAACCCTTGCTTGTCCTCAAGCAATTCAGTTGACAAACGGAAAGAAAGAAAGAAAAACTTTTACAAACTCTGTTTGCTCTTGTTGTTGTAACTATGTCAAGCCAGTATTCAAGTTTTCAGCATAGATCATAACTAACCACATTTGCAATAATTCTCAGGTCTCATAATTACTCATATCAATAGCATAATCAACTAGCAAGCCATAATAATAAATCTCGGATGACAACACTTTCTCAAAACAATCATAATATGATATAACAAGATGGTATCTCGCTAGCCCTTTCTGAGACCGCAAAACATAAATGCAGAGCACCTTTAAAGATCAAGGACTGACTAGACATTGTAATTCATGGTAAAAGAGATCCAATCATAGTCATACCCAATATAAATTAACAGTGATGAATGCAAATGACAGCTATGCTCTCCACCTAGTGCTTTTTAATAAGAGGGTGATGACTCAACACAAAAGTAAATGGATAGGCCCTTCGCAGAGGGAAGCAGGGATTTGTAGAGGTGCTAGAGCTCGATTTTGAAATAGAGATAAATTATATTTTGAGCGGTATACTTTCATTGTCAACGTAACAACTAAGAGATGAAGATATCTTCCATGCTAAACACGTTATAGGCGGTTCCTAAACAGAATGGTAAAGTTTATACTCCCCTCCACCAACAAGCATCAATCCATGGCTTGCTCGAAACAACGAGTGCCTCCAACATACATCAGGTCCCAGGGGGAGTTTTGTTTGCAATTAATTTTGATTTAGTTTGCATAAAGCATGGGACTGGGCATCCCGGTGACCAGCCATTTTCTCGTGAGTGAGGAGCGGTGTCCACTCCTCTTGAGAATAACCCGCCTAACACGGAAGATAAGGACAGCCTTGGTTGATACATGAGCTATTCGAGCATCGGCCGAGCTGAAGGCATCAAATGCCTCCTTTGAAAAGCCGGGGTCACGAAGAGCGGCCCTCCGACGACGACGATTCATGGCACTCTCCACTTCAGAGTTCGTGACGGACATATCGTCCAAATCCTCTGTGGAAGGACAGTTTGGCGCCACTCCCATGGTAGCCCCCGTCCTTATGGCAAGGTCCGGAACCTGACCAATGGAGGCACGTTCGGCCGGATCCCCGGACACAGTCCGGCGGATACTTTTCCTGATAGAATGTGGTGAATGGCATCATGATTTAATGTGGCGATCAGAAGATGTATTCTTGAAAAGAAGGCCTTACCTCTTTGACGAGCGTTCTACCGTGTTATCATTTGCCTTCCTCTTCGAAGATATGCTCGGCGTGGGCGCCGTTCTCCTCGGAGATGCTTCTGGTGCATGTTGTGGCGTCGAGCGCCTCCCCTTTGGAACATAAAATAGTGTGGTGGGTGAGGCATAGTAAGGAAACTCTTTCGAAGAAGGTGTCTTTTAAATTACTCACATGCGAAGCAGGGAGGCAACCGGGGTAATCGGCGATGATGAGTACTTCCGTACCATCATAACTCGTTGGATAGAATACTCCATCCTCAAGCTCCACAAATATGTCCGGATCTTCTTCGAATCCGGGGTCAAGGTCTCGCTTGTGACCCTTTGGCTGGGGAGCAGGGCTATGGATCCCCTCGATAGCCTTCCGCCGTTCCTGTAGCGAGTGGATAGGTTGATGATGCACGGACTAGCGAGATGCTAATTCGCGCGTGTAGATGGCCCGATCTTTCACGGCGATACTCGATCAATAGTTCGTCCCCTTGTTTTCTCCTCGCAACCTTCAGGATAATTTTCACCTGTGTACGAAAATACACAAACGAAAATAATGACCCCCTTGGATTAGCACGTAGGCGTCGATGTGATGATCAACCCTCTATCGCTAGCAAATTTCCACGATGGGAAAATCACAGGTAATACACAAGATATGGCCGCCCGTAACTCGGACGTTTTTCTGTATATCTCATACTCCAAATAAAACTCCAAACTAATCTCCTTACATCGGTCGTAGCCTGGCTTTTATATGCCAAATTGTGCAACTCCCCTAATCTACCAACTTGGACTCCAAGACTCTCACGTCTCCAACTAATGAGTAGAAAAAACAAAGTCCAACAAGAAAATAAACTCACGTACAATGCTAGCCAGCTAGCCGGCTGACACAAACCAAAAATAAGAATCCTAACCAATTTGTATTAGGATTTTCTACCTGTCACAACAACTTGACGTGGAGGTGTACGAAAATTAGGCTCCACGGAAACTAGCACCGGTTCCATCTTAGTCTCCTGTATTCTCTTGCAATGTGGCTGAACAAAGTCTCTTACTATCTTCTCTATACGTGACTTTCCTTTGCCCCTTTCTGCTATTGTAGCGACCCGGCCCGAATGGATCAAGTCTCTGTGCTCCTGTGTCATCCCTGGATCAGTAATGCTGACACCACACAGTACTTCGAAGGATTTATAGTAGAGTAGCAATCACACACTTATTACATCGGTGTCTCAAAAGAGAACTTATTACAATAAATATGGCTTAAGGCCATCTAATATCGATAACAGCGGAAGACTTGGAAGATAAATGGGTCCATCAACTCCAACGGCATCACTGAGTACAGAACCACGACCTAAAAGCACCTTACTCATCGTCTGAAAAGTCTGCAACATGAAAGTTCCAGCCCGAAAACGGGTCAGCACATGGAATATGCTGGCAAGGTAACACATAGAGAGTAATGAACAGTAATGAGCTATACTATATGCATATATGGCTGGGGGAAAGCTCTATGGTTACAGTTTTGCGTAAAGCCAGTTTTTCCCTACTGCAAAGGAATAAATTTTATTTAACTATCATGGTGGCTGAACATCGAGAATGGTTGACAGCATTCCGATCCCAATTAAGTGAACAATTAAAACCCAACAATATTAATTAGAAGTAACATGATGAGATTCATGCGATATTCAAGTACTAGATACTCAAGATGTCCATAACCGGGGACACGGCTAATCATGATTAGTTTATTACACTCTGCAGAGGTTTGCGCACTTTTCCCCACAAGACTCGATCACCTCCGTTGGGCTTCTCGCACTTCATGGTGTTTGAGAAACGGATGACCTAGACACAGTCTTTCAGAAGCGCTAGCACCTTACGATGGATAGACCGGTACACCAACTTTCCCCTACATCTGCTAGTCTACCCTGTAAGAGTTCGCACGACTTAGTCAACTATGCCAGAGCCCATAATGGCTTGTGGCTGCACACGGAAGTTTCTATCATAAAAGATCTTATGATCCCTTTGAGCCTGGGTGGCGGTCCAAAAGAAAACAGGCAAGTCCTGATAGAAACCAGGTGCCTCAATCCACCCAGATGTGTGTTTAAGTTGCCACCTTAGATAAACCATTAAAATTATCAATCTCACATCTGTCATGGATATCACTCACCCAATCCACGTCTACTAGCATAGCATGGCATAATAAGCAAATGTAGAAGTAACTCCCAAAGGTTTCATAATAAACAGGTAATAGGTACTACCTCATATACTTCCCATCCCACAATTTAATTAGATCCTAATCATGCAATGTGTGAGGATTGATCTAATGCAATAAAACTAGGTTGTAGAAAAGGTATGATCAAAGTGTTACTTGCCTTGCTGATGATCCGCGAGTCCTAGAGATTCGAAGTAACAGGCGGCGCAATCCGGGTAATCTATCGCAGACAAACAACAAGCATACAATAAGTACTCATCTAATGCACGGGTAAAACTCAAACAAAAGATCAAACCAGAAAGTTCAACTTAAGAACTCCGGTTGCAAAGAGAGAAAGAACCGAACAAAGCAACGGAAAACGAACGGCGGAAGAAAACAACTCGGTTCTAGCAAGTTGAAACTAGGTCAAGTTTTACAGTAGCAAAAACTTATTTAAGTTGATTAGTCGGAACGGCGGTTTCGAAACGAAACACCAGGCGCTTGAATCACCTAATTCCGATAAACGAGCGAAAAGATAAACTAGAACGAAGATAAGATCTGAGATCGCGATCGTGGAATAAATCCGACAAAAGGAAAAAGAAGAACGGTTAAACGAACGGATGTTCGTTAACTGGGAATAACCGGTGATCACGTTCGTTAGGACGAACGGTCCGGCGAATGGTCTCTAAACAACTAAACCGAAAAAGAAAACGAAAACCGATCTAGGGTTTCGGAAAAGAAACCGAAACAAACGAAAGAAAACCGGAACGGTTATTTAAAAAAACCGAACCGGGGAAAAAGAGAGGCGCGGCACGGCTACCTCCGGCGAGGCTCCGGCGAGGGGCTCCGGCGGCGGGCGGCGGCGGTGCTAGGGGGAGGCGCGGGCGAGGGGCGGCGGCGCTAGGCGGCGGCGGCGCGGGCGAGGGGCGGCGGCGGCGGCGCTAGGCGGCGGCGGCGCGGGTAGGCGGCGCGGGCGAGGGGCGCGAGGTGGTGTGGAGAGGGGGGCTAGCTAGGTATTTAAAGGGGGGAGGGCGGAAGAGACTTGGAGGAGGGGGCAAGAAAAGGCTAGAGTCCGAATCGGACTCGGCTTCGAGCGGCGGCGGCGCTAGGTGCGGGCGCGCGCGCGCGAGGAGGCCGGCCTGGCCTTGTCGGCTGGGCCTTGGCCTAGGCGGGCGCTGCGAATTTTTTTTCTAAATAGTTACGCGCCAGAAAAACACAAAAAAGAAAGTCTAAACGAACTCCAATACTCTCAAAGTAAATTTTCCCCGACTCCTAAAAATGAGTCGAACAAAATGAACTTTTCTGCGGGCCTAAAATGCAAATTTTTGAAACACGCATTTTTCCCTATCCAAATAAAATGCAAAAGAACACCGGAAAAACAAAATTGAATTTATTTATTAAATCTTCTTTTTCCTAAATTTGGGAAAAGTCATATTATTTCCCTCTCTCATATTTTGATGTTGGAAAAATAATTGAAGATGAAATAAATAAAATCAAATGATCCTCTTTCCAAATTTGAGAAAACTCAAATATGAAAATAACGAAATCTCCAACTCTGTCCGGGGTCCTTGAGTTGCGTGAAATTTCTAGGATCAACCAAAATGCAAGAAAATATGATATGCATGATGATCTAGTGTATAACATTCCAAATTGAAAATTTGGGATGTTACAAACCTACCCCCCCCCTTAAGATGAATCTCGCCCTCGAGATTCGGGTTGGCTAGAAAATAGGTGAGGGTGGTCCTTGAGCAAATCTTCTTCTCTCTCCCAGGTGGCTTCATCCTCGGAGTGGTTGTTCCAGTGAACTTTACAAAACTTGATAACCTTGCTTCGGGTAACTCTGCTGGCAAACTCGAGAATCTTGACTGGTTTTTCCTCATACGTCAAGTCGTCCTTCAACTGAATCGCTTCAAACGGAACTGTATCTCTTAGTGGTACCTCCGCCATCTCGGTGTGACATTTCTTCAGCTGAGAAACATGGAATACATCATGAACTCCTGACAGTCCCTCTGGTAATTCCAACTTATATGCGACTTCTCCCATATGTTGCAAGATCTTATAGGGTCCAACGAAACGCGATGCTAATTTTCCCTTAACTCCAAAGCACTTAACTCCTTGTAGTGGGGATACTCAGAGATACACCCTGTCTCCGGTTTCGTAAACTGTCTCCTTGCGTTTAGAATCTGCGTAGCTCTTCTGCCTGGACTGGGCTACCTTGAGCCTATCACGTATTAACTTAACTTTCCGTTCAGACTCCTTAATCAAATCCGGTCCAAAGAACTGACGATCTCCAACTTCGTCCCATGACAACGGTGTCCTGCACCTCCTTCCGTACAAAGCTTCGAAAGGTGCCATCTTCAAACTGGTTTGGTAACTGTTGTTATAAGAAAACTCCGCATACGGCAAGTTATCGTCCCAACTAGATCCATAATCTAGTGCACAAGCTCTCAGCATGTCTTCCAAAATCTGATTGACTCTCTCGGTCTGTCCATCTGTCTGCGGATGAAAAGCGGTGCTGAACTCTAGCCTGGTTCCCAAAGTTTCATGCAACTAATTCCAAAACTTTGAGGTAAATTGGGTTCCTCTGTCTGATACAATACTCCTCGGAACTCCATGCAAACAAATGATCCTAGTCATGTATATCTTTGCCAACCTAGCACTGGTGTAAGTGGTCTTTACTAGAATGAAATGTGCTACCTTCGTCAAACGATCAACTACTACCCATATCGAGTCATAGCCTGCCTTCGTCCTGGGTAGTCCTGTGATAAAATCCATGCCTATCTTATCCCACTTCCATTCGGGTATCGGCAATGGTTGTAACAATCCCTGCTGGCTTCTGATGCTCTGCCTTCACTCTATGACACACATCACAAACTGCTACATATGCTGCAATATCCTTCTTCATTCCGGTCCACCAGAATGTCTCCTTCAAATCCAAATACATCTTGGTATTTCCTGGGTGAATCGAATAGGGTGAATCATGTGCCTCTTGCAGAATCAACTTCCTGATCTCCGGGTCATTTGGCACATAAACACGGTCCTCAAACCATAGGGTATCGTGCTCATCCTCATGAAATCCCTTTGCTTTTCCTTCGCTCATTTTCTTCTTTATAGAAGCAATCTCCTTGTCAGATTTCTGAGCCTCTCGGATTTTATCCATCAATGTTGACTGAACCTCCAATGCTGCTACATAACCTTTCGGAACTATCTCTAAACTTAGTTCATGAAGGTTTTCTAATAACTCCTGGGGTATTTCCTCCGTTATTAACGTATTGACGTGGCTCTTGCAGCTCAATGCGTCAGCTACTACATTAGCTTTTCCGGGATGGTAATGCAATCTCATATCATAATCCTTGATGAGCTCCAACCATCTCCTTTGTCTGAGATTCAACTCCTTCTGCGTGGAAATGTACTTCAAACTCTTGTGATCCGTGTACACCTCACAATGATTTCCAATGAGGAAATGTCTCCATGTCTTCAATGCATGCACTACGGCTGCTAACTCCAAATCATGTGTGGCGTAATTCAACTCATGAGGCTTCAGTTGTCATGAAGCATACGAAACAACTCTCCCTTCCTGCATAAGCACTGCTCCAAGTCCTCGACGTGAAGCGTCGCAATATACCTCATAATCCTTGGTCTGATCTGGCAAAATCAACACTGGTGAGGTAACCAATCGTTTCTTCAACTCCTGGAAACTAGCCTCACACACCTCAGTCCAATTGAACTTGGTATCCTTCTTCAAAAACTCCATCATAGGCTTCGCAATCTTTGAAAAGTTCTCAATGAATCTCCGGTAGTATCCTGCGAGTCCAAGAAAACTCCGGATCTCTCCAACCATCGTTGGTGCTTCCCATTTGGTTACGGCCTCAACCTTTGTGGGGTCAACTGTTATCCCTTCTCCGGATATAACGTGTCCAAGGAATCCTACTTCCTTCAACCAAAACTCACATTTGCTGAATTTGGCATATAACTGATGTTCCCTTAGTTTTTCCAAAACCAAACGCAAATGTTCCTTATGCTCTTCTTCATTCCTTGAGTAAACCAGGATATCATCAATGAACACTACGACGAACTTATCCAAAAACTCCATAAACACTTTGTTCATCAGGTTCATAAAATAGGCAGGCGCGTTAGTCAATCCAAATTACATAACGATATACTCATACAGTCCATATCTTGTGGTGAATGCTGTCTTAGGTATGTCCTATTCTCGAATCTTCAACTGGTGGTACCCTGATCGCAAATCGATCTTGGAAAACACTTTAGCTCCTTGCAAACGATCAAACAGATCATTAATCATTGGCAGTGGGTACGTGTTCTTGATGGTTACTTCATTTAATCCACGGTAATCGACAACCATCCATAATGATCCATCCTTCTTCTCCACTAGAAGTACGAGTGATCCCCAAGGCGAAGAACTTGGGCGTATGTAACCTTTCTCTAGTAACTCCTTAATCTGATTCTTAATTTTTACCAAATCCTTTGCTGGCATCCGGTATGGCCGCTTCGATATTGGGCCTGTACCTGGCAATAACTCAATCAAAAACTCAATGTCTCTATCCGGTGGCATGCCTGGCAACTCTTCAGGAAATACACCAGGAAAATCCTTTACCACCGGTACTTCCTCCTGCACAACTCCTATTAGGCAAGTTACTTGTGTCCTATTTGGTACATGCCGGGATACATACTTGATCCTTCTTCCTTCTGGCGTTGTAAGCAAAATTGACTTACTAGCACAATCGATGTTTCCTCCATACATCGACAGCCAATCCATACCAAGAATTACATCCAGACCCTGGGATTCCAGAATAATTAAATCTGTTGGGAAAACATGCCTTCCTATGCTTAATGGCACTTGAAAACATCCTTGTCTGGCCATGTACTCTGCTCCTGGCGAACTTACTAGCATAGGTGTTTTAAGAATCCTAGTGGGCAGGTTATATTTTTCCACAAATCCCCTTGATATGTATGAATGTGATGCACCAGTATCGAAAAGAACGAGTGCGGTAAATGACTTAACCAAAAACTTACCGATTACTGCATCAGGCTGATCTTCAACCTCCTCCACGTTAACGTGGAGGAGCTGTCCCCTATTGAAAGGGTTCGTCTTCTTCCCTGAGCTTCCATTGCCATTTCCATTCTGGCCTTCAGGACATTCATTTTCATAATGTCCGGTCTTGGAACACTTGAAACAGGTGACTTGACTCAGATCTCTCTTGGCTGGGGTTAATTGGGTGGTACGGTTCTGGCCGTTGCTTCCTCCATTCCCATTACCATTCTTGTGGCTGTTATGGTTGTGCGAACTACCTCGTCCATGGGTATGCTGAAACTGAAATCCCGATTTAGGGGTAAAACGGGGCTTCTGCTGGGCTCCAGAGTTATACTTCCCCTGTCCATACTTCCTCTTGCGGTTCTCAATCTGCTGTTGCTTCCCTTCAATCATGATGGCACGATCTACCAACTCCTGGTAGTTGTTGAAACTTGCTACCATCAACTGCATGCTTAACTCATCCTTCAATCCTTCCAGAAACTTCTCCTGCTTAGTTGCATCCGTAGCAACGTCATCTGGGGCATAACGTGCTAACTTGCTGAAGTCGTCAATGTACTGGCCAACTGTCCTTCCTCCTTGGCGTAAGTTGCGAAACTCACGCTTCTTCATGGCCATAGCTCCTGCTGAAACATGGGCAGTGCGGAAAGCTTGCTGGAACTGATCCCATGTGACGGTGTCAACTGGGAAAGTGGCTGTGAAATTCTCCCACCATGCTGCCGCGGGTCCGTCAAGCTGATGTGCGGCAAACTTCACTTTCTCACCGTCTGTGCATCCTGCAGTGGTCAACTCCCTTCCTATCTTGTGGAGCCAATCGTCTGCTACTATCGGCTCGGTGCTACTAGAAAACACCGGCGGATTTAGCCTAAGGAAATGGGCTAAGTGGTCAACAGGTGGCGGTGGTGGTGGTGGGTTGTTGTTGTTGTTGTTCTGCTGGTTCTGGACTAACATCTGCATCAATTAATTCTGTTGCTGGATCAACTGAGTGAGCTCCGGTGGAAATCCATTGTCACGTCTCAGAGGCATCTGAGGGTTTAGAAAAGATGAGATTTAAGAATAGAGTGAGGTCTAAAGAGAAAACACTACCCCAATGCACATGAGCAAAAGCACACAAAATCACTTCATTCAATTCAAACAAGGGCATACAAACGGTCTAGAACTATCGCAAAAGTGCTCAAACTTTAGTGTATACATGGGGGAAAATACTACTAATATTTGGTGGCCATCTAGAAATTTGAACCGGTGGAAGACTCCATGATGTCCGCTCCAGCTTCGTCTTCAAAGTCAGGTTCACTTGGATCCGAATCGGTATCGTCGAGAATGATGTAGTTGTCCGGACATGCGACGTACAAGTCTTCCTTCCTGGATGCTAACTCCCTCTTGAGTTCTTCAATCTCTTGCTTAAGATCGCCGTTGTGTCTTGCTAGAGCTACGATCTCGTCCATGTAGTCCTTGCGTGTAGCCTTTAGTTCTCCTTCTAGCTCGATGATCCTCGCCTTCGCATTCTTCAACTCTATCATATCATTGCACATCTGGTTCTCGTGGCGTCGAATGTGCTGGTTTAACTCCTGGATGAAAGCTGCAATGGATCTATCCTTCTTGGTGCTGACTAACTCCCATTGTTCATCTTGGCATCCGCAAATCTGGTAGATAGTGTCCTTGAGGTCTTCTTGATAAACTTCTCCAATGCGTCCTATGGTGATATGGGCTGCCATGCTCTTTCCCAAATTCCAGGTTGGTGCATTGAAAACACTATCTATGGGCTTCGTGATTGGCGCGAATGTCCTTCCAGGAACATGACCTTGAATCTTCCAGCGCTCCTCTTCAGGCAGAGTGGCGTTGAAGGTTCCCGTGAAACTTGGTAATCCAATGTTTAGGTACTTGGTGACCTCCTTCAAGTGGAATCCAAAAGGTGTGCCTTCATCCGGTTGAGTGTACTTGATCTTCGCGTCCTTCATCCTAAAGAGTAGAAAAGATGAGGAGTTAGAAAATGAGGAGAGAATAGTGATCTATGGCTTTAACTTAGTGGTCGTGTCCTACAGTCAGCATGTGCTCTGATACCATCTCTGTAGCGACCCGACCCAAATGGATCAAGTCTCTGTGCTCTGGTGTCATCCCTGGATCAGTAATGCTGACACCACACAGTACTTCGAAGGACTTATAGCAGAGTAGCAATCACACACTTATTACATTGGTGTCTCAAAAGAGAACTTATTACAGTAAATATGGCTTAAGGCCATCTAATATCGATAACAGCGGAAGACTTGGAAGATAAATGGGTCCATCAACTCCAACGGCATCACTGAGTATAGAACCACGACCTAAAAGCACCTTACTCATCGTCTGAAAAGTCTGCAACATGAAAGTTGCAGCCCGAAAACGGGTCAGCACATGGAATATGCTGGCAAGGTAACACATAGAGAGTAATGAACAGTAATGAGCTATACTATATGCATATATGGCTGGTGGAAAGCTCTATGGTTACAGTTTTGCGTAAAGCCAGTTTTTCCCTACTGCAAAGGAATAAATTTTATTTAACTATCATGGTGGTTGAACATCGAGAATGGTTGACAGCATTCCGATCCCAATTAAGTTAACAATTAAAACCCAACAATATTAATTAGAAGTAACATGATGAGATTCACACGATATTCAAGTACTAGATACTCAAGATGTCCATAACCGGGGACACGGCTAATCATGATTAGTTTATTACACTCTGCAGAGGTTTGCGCACTTTTCCCCACAAGACTCGATCGCCTCTGTTGGGCTTCTCGCACTTCACAGTGTTTGAGAAACGGATGACCGAGACACAGTCTTTCAGAAGCGCTAGAACCTTATGATGGATAGACCGGTACACCTACTTTCCCCTACATCTGCTAGTCTACCCTGTAAGAGTTCGCACGACTTAGTCAACTATGCCAGAGCCCATAATGGCTTGTGGCTGCACACGGAAGTTTCTAGCATGAAAGATCTTATGATCCCTTTGAGCCTGGGTGGCGGTCCAAAAGAAAATAGGCAAGTCCTGATAGAAACCAGGTGCCTCAATCCACCCAGATGTGTGTTTAAGTTGCCACCTTAGATAAACCATTAAAATTATCAATCTCACATCTGTCATGGATATCACTCACCCAATCCACGTCTACTAGCACAGCATGGCATAATAAGCAAACGTAGAAGTAACTCCCAAAGGTTTCATAATAAACAAGTAATAGGTACTACCTCATCTACTTCCCGTCCCACAATTTAATTAGATCCTAATCATGCAATGTGTGAGGATTGATCTAATGTAATAAAACTGGGTTGTAGAAAAGGTATGATCAAAGTGTTACTTGCCTTCCTGATGATCCGCGAGTCCTAGAGATTCGAAGTAACAGGCGGCGCAATCCGGGTAATCTATCGCAGACAAACAACAAGCATACAATAAGTACTCATCTAATGCACAGGTAAAACTCGAACAAAAGATCGAACCAGAAAGTTCAACTTAAGAACTCTGGTTGCAAAGAGAGAAAGAACCGAACAAAGCAACGGAAAACGAACGGCGGAAGAAAACAACTCAGTTCTAGCAAGTTGAAACTAGGTCAAGTTTTACAGTAGCAAAAACTTATTTAAGTTGATTAGTCGGAACAGCGGTTTCGAAACAAAACACCACGTGCTTCAATCACCTGATTCCGATAAACGAGCGAAAAGATAAACTAGAACGAAGATCGGATCTGAGATCGCGATCGCGATCGCGGAATAAATCCAACGAAAGGAAAAAGAAGAACGGTTAAACGAACGGACGTTCGTTAACTGGGAATAACCGGTGATCGCGTTCGTTAGGACGAATGGTTCGGTGAACGGTCTCTAAACAACTAAACCGGAAAACAAAACGAAAACCGATCTAGGGTTTCGGAAAAGAAACCGAAACAAACGAAAGAAAACCGGAACGGTTATTTTTAAAAAAACGAACCGGGGAAAAAGAGAGGCGCGGCGCGGCTACCTCCGGCGAGGCTCCGGCGAGGGGCTCCGACAGCGGGCGGCGGCGGTGCTAGGGGGCGGCGCGGGCGAGGGGCGGCGGCGGCGGCGCTAGGCGGCGGCGGCGCGGGCGAGGGGCGGCGGTGCGGGTAGGCGGCGCGGGCGAGGGGCGCGGGGTGGTGTGGAGAGGGGGGGTAGCTTGGTATTTAAAGGGGGGAGGGGGAAGAGACTTGGGGGAGGGGGCAAGAAAAAGCTAGAGTCCGAATCGGACTCGGCTTCGGGCGGCGGCGGCGCTAGGCGCGGGCGCGCGAGGAGGCCGGCTTGGCTTTGCCGGCTGGGCCTTGGCCTAGGCGGGTGCTGCGAATTTTTTTTTAATAGTTACGCGCGCAGAAAAACACAGAAAAGAAAGTCTAAACGAACTCTAAAACTCTCAAAGTAAATTTTCCCCGACTCCTAAAAATGAGTCGAACAAAATGAACTTTTCCCCGGGCCTAAAATGCAAATTTTTGAAACACGCATTTTTCCCTATCCAAATAAAATGCAAAAGAACACCGGAAAAACAAAATTGAATTTATTTATTAAATCTTCTTTTTCCTAAATTTGGGAAAAGTCATATTATTTCCCTCTCTCATATTTTGATGTTGGAAAAATAATTGAAGATGAAATAAATAAAATCAAATGATCCTCTTTCCAAATTTGAGAAAACTCAAATATGAAAATAACGAAATCTCCAACTCTCTCCGGGGTCCTTGAGTTGCGTGAAATTTCTAGGATCAACTAAAATGCAAGAAAATATGATATGCATGATGATCTAGTGTATAACATTCCAAATTGAAAATTTGGGATGTTACAGTTATCAAACATGCTCGTATAGTTTTAGACTCCATGTGTACATGACCATACACTGACCTTTAAAATATACCTCCTGAATTCAATAAGGGTGTCGTACAACTGATCTTTGAACGACCCATTAAAGAACCGATTCTTGGTCCGCATAATTGAGGCACCTGACCATCGTTTCCTCGATGAAATCGAGCCGCACGCATGGCATTATTTTTCACAACCTTTTCATGATCTGACTCATTAAATGGCTCAGGTTCAGTAGGATTATCGATCAATGGTGTCAAGCCCGCATCATAGGTTACTGTCTATCGAAAGTGATTCAGGGAGAGGAGTAAAATGGTGGGATTGGAGCGTACCCAGCTAGGAGGATAATACATGGAAAATCCATCTCGACAATGGAGACGGATGAACTCCTCCTTCTCCCCTTTGTAAAGTTCGGCCAATATTTTGACCAAAGCGGCGGGGGTTTTCGCACCCTTCCGACCGCAGCGTGAGGCGTTGTCTTCCCCATTATAGTGCCACATGGGAAGCCCTCTGTATTGGAGTGGTTGGAACCCCCGCACTATGGAGATCGCCATTACCTCGGTTATTGGCACTCCGGACTGGGCGAGCATCTTAATCTTGCCCATCAACTGACTGACTTCTGCGCTATCCTCCTCCTCGAGGCTCCGAGGACGCCAGCTGTGGCGTTTCTTCAACGAAGTGCTTGTAAATTTGGGGAGGCCCATTCGAACTGGATCAGGAAGAGCGACGTCGTCAATATAGAACAATTGGGAAGGCCACTCTTTGGAAGCCTTCTTCGGCGTGCCGGACAGGTATCCGGTCCCAACGAAACGCCACACTTCGGCTCCTCCCACTTGGAATATTGACCCCCCTTGATTACCAGGGACGAGGCATAACAGTTTTCTCCATAATTCAAAATGGGCCTCATGGCCTAGGAATAGCTCACATAGAGCAACATAACCCGCGATGTGCAGGATGGAGGCGGGAGTAAAACTATGCAGTTGGAGGCCGTAATACTCCAGAAGTCCTCGGAGGAAGGGGTGGATTGGAAATACGATGCCTCTTAGCAAGAAGGGAACGAAGCATACTCGTTCCCCCCTAGACGGATTGGGGAAGTTCTCCGCCTGAACCCCGCCATTGAAGGACGTCAGCCTTGCTCGGACGGGGACTAGATCCGCGAGGGGAAGAAAGCCCTGCTTTTGCAGCTTCGACAGTTGACTCTGAGATACGGAGCATCTCTCCCAATCACCCTTTTCGGAGCCGTGGGGACGAGAGGAAGAGCTGGGAGCGTTAACCATGTTGGGCTGGTTCCGCTTAGCAAGCTCGGAGGATTTTTTTCGCAGGGTGTGGGATGGATTTGAGATCTATTCTCTTTAAATAGGAACATCTCTTGTACGGTTAGGGTGGTATGTGCAAAAATACCCTGACCTCTCGTATTCACTCGCCACGTGGAAGCTGAAGTCAGGAAGGCGTGGCAACCGAGGCATATGACATTAAATGGAAAGCCGAATGCATCACTTTGAAGTCATTAGAGGAGGAACCTGCCCTGCAATGCCGAAGACTATCAGCGAGCCAGACACCTCGTCATTGAAGTCTGGTTCGGGGGCTACTGAGGGAGTTCTGGATTATGGGGCCCTCGGGTGTGTGACCTATTAGACGTGGGCCGGACTGATGGGCTGTGAAGATACAAAGACTGAAGACTTTACGCATGTCCGGATTGGACTCTCCTTGGCGTGGAAGGCAAGCTTGGCGACCAAATATGAAGATTCCTTTCTCTATAACCGACCTTATGTAACCCTAGATCCCTCCGGTGTCTATATGAACCGGAGGGCTAGGTCCATAGACAGATTACTGATAATCATAGTCAGACAGGTTAGACTTTTAGGGTTTAGCCATTATGATCTCGGGGTGTGTCAACTCTTGTAATACTCATATTCAAAAAGATTAATCAAGAAGGAAATAGGGTGTTACCTCCATAGAGAGGGCCCGAACCTGGGTAAACATTGTGTCCCCTGTCTCCTGTTACCATCGACCTTAGACGCATAGTTCGGGACCCCCTACCCGAGATCCGCCAGTTTTGACACCAACATTGGTGCTTTCATTGAGAGTTCTGCTGTGATGTCGAAAGATAGGATCGATGGCTCGCCTTGTTCTCAAGGACAACGTCACCTCCGGAGGAGCACTGGCCCCAGGCAAAACCCTCCGGCTGGGCGGCTTCATCATGACCGCCCGTTCGGCCGTTAAGCTGACGATGACTTCTCGGGTCATCGAAAATCCCCTCCATGCTGACTCCAAATACTCCAAGCAGATGGATCCCGCGAAGCTATCGTCATTAAACAAGCTCCTAGATCGCATCGCCGCCCTGGTGGGTCGCCACAGACTATGATCAGATTGGGCTTAAACCCGACTAGAGAGAAATTAAAACTCCGCCGATCACCCATCAAATAGCGGTAGTAGAGGAGCAAGACGACAACTCTTCCTCTATATTGAGGATGAACTACATTCGGATCTCCGAGCTTCAAGAGCCGTACACCTACCTGCAGAAAGACATGCCTTGTCCTCCGAACATAGAATCAGACGACAAGCCCAAAATATCAGTTGACATCCCGGAGCCCGAACTAGTAAGTTTGGAAGTTCTGCAAACTCCGGATTGAATCGGACGACAAGCCCAAAATATCAGTTGACATCCCGGAGCCCGAACTAGTAAGTTCAGAAGTTCTGCAAACTCCGGATCCTAAATTGGGTCAGGGTTCGGATTTCAAACCACCCACCCACCCAGATATAAGCACTCTCATGGGCATACGAAAACAGTCTGAGGAAATGGTCCACCACTTCTGGGAGCAGCGAGCAGCGCCGGGCGCGGCATCGCGCACACGAACGGCGCCTGCTAGCGACGGTGACCACGGCCGGGCGGCTACGGCACGGGTGGTAGCGGCATAGTGGCAGCAGCGTAGGGCAACGGCAGCAGGCGGCGGCGGGCGGAAGCAGTGCAGGAGGTGAGCATCAGGGAGCGGCGGGCGTGGGGCTGTGCGGGCATCGCTGGAGCACGCGGACGCGCGCTACCAAGCATGGCAGCGCTGGCAGTAGCAGGGCGGGCAGGAGAGCGAGCGTGCACTGTGTAGGGCGTGGCCACAGCAGAAGGCCGGGGCGCGAGGAGTGCGGGCAGTGGCGGGGGCAAGCGCGAGCTTGACAGGAGCTCGGGCGCGGTGCGGTGGTCTACGGCTATGGCGGGAAGAGGCTAGAGGCATGGGGATCGAAGAAATGGGATGAGGGGGAGAGTGTGCTCACTGTGGTTCGGTAGGGGAGGGCGGCAGGCTCTAGAAGGATCGATGGCGCCGGAGTTCGCCGGAGAAGAAGCCGCAGCCGAGGACGAAGAAGGGCCCGATTCCTTCGTTGTAGATCACCCCGGCTTCAACCGACGGTTGAGGAAGAAGAAACGATGGCCGGTGCACCTCTCAGATAAGGTTCCCAGGAGTGGGGGCGCCGGTGGCCGCGGGCTCGAGCGGCGCACGGCGGCGGCTGCGTACGGGAGAGAGAGGGGAGCGAGGTGGTGGAGCGATTGAGCGGGGGGAATAGCTAGGGTTCATCAAGGGGGGTCGGGGAGGACTTGTAGGCCGAGTAGGACGCTGGGAGGGGTCGGGTAGCCGCCACGCAAGTGGCCACGGCCGACAGATGGCCGCCACGGCCATCCCAGCCTCTTGTAGCAAGAAGACGAGGGCATGTGGAGGTGGCTGGGCTGATTTTTGCTAAATAGGTCATCGCCTTCCTATCTCTTTTCTCTTTTCTTTACATTTCTACAATTGTTTTCTATTTACTTGCTATAGCAAAGGAATTTAGTTGAGCTTGAAATTTGGCACACAATTCAGGCGCAATATCTTAGAGCGGCACATAAAGTTTTGAGTCATTTGGAAACTCATAATTATTTGTTTATTTTGAAATGGTTACGTTTGTTGGAGTTGGACCACTATACAATTTACTAGAGATTAATCGGAGAGCCAAATGATGTTGGATTGCACAAGACAAATGATCAGGGGAAATTATACTAAAATTTGAACATTTTAGTTTTATGCTTTGAAGAAACAATAATTCGACTTATTATCTGAATTTTGAATTTGACTCTGATTTTCACCAAGTGGCAAGTTGTCTTAATAAAATATGATGACATGGCACAGTAGGGTAAGGTTACTGTCGCTTAATTATCTGGGTGTTACAAATCTCCTCCACTACAAGAAATCTTGTCCCGAGATTTAAGGGGTGGAGTAAGGGGGAAAGACTCGAGAAGGACGGAGCTCAACACAAGATAGGTACCTAGGGGCTATCTCCGTGAACATGGCATAGAGGCATCTCTCGAGTTGAAATTCAAGAGGTCATCAAGAGCAAGGTAAGGAGGGGCAATAAGAAGCTTCAACTGGGTAGGCAATCGTTAGTTGCCTGAATTAGAGGGTGAATGGGGTTCAAAGTAATTGGAATAAGTATGGCGTCTGATACCAGAATAGATCACTAGCAAGGTGGCTCGTGATTTACATACAAAGCCAAGTGCGAGGAACAATTTTAGAAAACAAAGATGTACATGAGAGTCAGGTTTTGATACTGTGGAACTGTGGGTTATGGGCCCACCATGTGGGTTAAGAGCAGGAAGGTCCTAATCATTTTGCACGGTCATGATAGCAAGGCAGGTCAGAGTATATATAGCATGTCAATTATGTTGGCAACAACGTTGGTACCAGGGGCGACGGACGAAGAGAACCATTTTCCTGCTCAT
Source organism: Triticum monococcum (assembly GCA_034509565.1). Classification (NCBI taxonomy): domain Eukaryota; kingdom Viridiplantae; phylum Streptophyta; class Magnoliopsida; order Poales; family Poaceae; genus Triticum; species Triticum monococcum. Next base: position 447,745,709 of record CM067845.1, read on the forward strand.
TAAGATGAGGCAGACTATAGGCAAAGTTCTCGTCCATCGGCGGCTACCGGAATGTCATCAATAATAGTAACAAGGTCTTACTGATAGAGTTTGTACATCGAGGTGTTTACATAAGCAGGGAATTATCACTGCTAAGATATGATAGGTTACAAGAAAGGTTAAACAAAACAATGGAAAGGAAAGTGTAGTCTCGAATAAGCTATCAGCGTTCTCGAGTGTCTAACAACTCAAAACACATGGAAAATTTGAATCGGCGAGAAATAATAGTTGATGAAGAACTCATAAGAAGTTACGTAGTTCCATGATATTCTCGGGATACCAGAGGGTAATACTCGAGGGTTGAGCAGAATAGACGTTGGACAGATGAAATGATCTACAGAATACAAGTACTTCCACTTGTTCGAGAAATGAGTTCAAAGAAGAACATTATGGCCGGAAACATAGTTGCAAAGGACCAAACATAGATGCAAGATGAACTTATCACAAGGGGATTATTATTATAACAAGAAGCTTCCATGAAAAGTTCCACATCGGGTCCATGGGCATGAACACAAAGGATCAAGGTTGGCTCCCACTTCTCCAATGCACAACTTTCCATTCACTTCCCGCATTCGAAGAAGTTGGATTGTTGAAATTTCACCTGACAGAAAGCCAGTAGAGTACAACCCGCATAACTTTCGAGTTCACGCAGATTTAGGGAAGACATAGATTCAACCCATCGGGGCATCTTAGGAACATATGTCGGGCAATAAGCCACGACTCGGGCGGGTCAGGCGCGGTGCGCGTATGTGCGTGCGTTGGCCGCGTCGGGTCCGACTGTGGCGGGCTCGGGCGTGCGTATGTGTGCGTGTCCGAGGGCGTGTGTGTGTGCGTGCGTGGGTTGTTAGCGAGTTGTCGGGGAGACCATGTCGAGCGCTAGGAGTGGCCATGGCGATCGCGTTGGAGCCCGTCGTGTGCGCGAGCCGTAGCGTAGGGAGTGGGTGGTGGGTGCGTCGGTGCGCGACCCAGCGTGTCTGAGCGCGCGGGTATAAGATCCCCTCAATGCATGTGTACTCGTTGCCAAGTTTGAGTTCGAGCTCAAAGAGAAAAACAGAGAAGCCGTAAGTGTAGTGCAGGTGTTTGTGCGCCTGGAATTTTTTTGTGTTCATCCTCTACCCCGCCGACCTTGTCTCCGGTGATCGCCGGTGAGTAGTAGTTCCATTCTTGCAACAACATTTGGCATCAGAGCGAGGTGTGAGAAAGGGAGGTCGCGGCCATGGCGCTCGTCCCGTACGCGGGAGGATCAGAGAGCTCGGTGTCGCAGCCGGTACCCGTGCTCACATGGGAGAACTACACCACCTGGGCCATCAAGGTGGAGGCCGACCTAGACACCGCCGGGCTCTGGGAGGCGGTGGTCCCGTCGGAGGATGTGGCGTCGGCGGTGATCGCCAAGAAGGATAAGTTGGCCCGGGCTTATCTGCTGCGGGCACTTGCGGACGACCTGCTGCTGCAGGTGGCTGCGAAGAAGATGGCGGCGGAGATCTGGGCGAGTCTCAAGACTCGGTTCGGCGGCGCGGACCGGGTCAGGGTGGCGCGGCTAGGTACGCTACGCGACGAATTCGAGCGCCTTCGCACGAAAGACGGCGAGACGTTGGACAACTACGCTGGGAGTATCGGGGCCATGGCAGCTTGCTACGCTAGGCTCGGAGCGACTCTTGACGACGCGGCGATGGTTAAGAAGGTGCTGGACACGCTGCCGGATCGCCTATACGCGGCGGTGGCGGGCATTGAACAATTCTACACCATGGAGACCATGCCGTTCGAGGAGGCGCTCGGCCGGCTCAAAGCGTTCGAGGAGCATCTGCGGCGGCGCGGGCGGGCCGACGGCGAGCCGGCGGATGGCCAGCTCTTGCTCACGGCAGAGCAGTGGCGTGCCAGGGAGCACCAGCGCGGCGGTACATGGGACGATGACGGTCGGAGGAGCGAGGCATCGGGCAGCGGAGGAGGATGGCGAGGTCGCTGCTACAACTGCGGTCAAATGGGGCATTTCAAGCGCGACTGCACCCGGCCGAAGAAGGCGGCAGCGGCGGCGGAGCAGGCACTGCTGGCGGACGCCAGCGTGGAGAACGACGGCCTGCTGTAGGCCATGGCTTAGGAGGTGATATGTCGGGCAATAAGCCACGACTTGGACGGGTCAGGCGCGGTGCGCGTATGTGCGTGCGTTGGCCGTGTCGGGTCCAACCGTGGCGGGCTCGGGCGCGCGTATGTGTGCGAGTCCGAGGGCATGTGTGTGTGCGTGCGTGAGTGGGTTGCTAGCGAGTTGTCAGGGAGACCGCGTCGAGCGCTAGGAGTGGCCGTGGCGATTGTGTTGGAGCGCGTCATGTGCGCGAGCCGTATCGTAGGGAGTGGGAGGTGGGTGCGTCGGTGCACGACCCAGCGTGTCTAATCACGCGGATATAAGATCCCCTCAATGCCTGTGTACTTGTTGCCTAGTTTGAGTTCGAGGTCAAAGAGAAAAACAGAGAAGCCGTACGTGCGGTGGAGTTGTTTGTGTGCCTGAAAATTTTCTGTGTTCATCCTCTACCCCCCTGACCTTGTCTCCGGTGATCGCTGGCGAGTAGTAGTTCCATTCTTGCAACAACAACATATACCACAAACTTTAGTAATAAATAACTCAAGCTCGGAAGCAGAGCATGGTTGAAAAAAGCAGGGGATACAATTTACCAAAGGCATTATGTATCCGAGTAAAAGCTCACAAGGTTACTGAATATGAAGGACGTTGTCGGATAGAACCCAACAAAGGATCAGGTGGTCCATGAGGGATCTGATGTGAGAAACGGTACTCAACCAAAAGAAGAAAGGATGCAAGGAGATCAGGTTATAGAAACAACTGAGAAATTCAAAGCTAAAATGTAACGGAATTACAATTCCCAAATCAGGGGATCAGAAGCAGAGGCGCTGATCAAAGACAAGTTGAATAGACATAGATTGACAATCAATCATGGTTTGATTTGTCGAACACCAGCTCATGTCCGGAGTGACATCTGAACCAAGGAAGGAATTTTAAATAGGAATCATGATCGTGAGCATTCACAAACAAATCAAATCAAATGCTCAAAATTACGATGACAAAGGATGCTAATGAACTTTGGTAGACATATGGAAGTAACCATAATGTAAACAGGTAAGAATGAACAAGAGTAAAAGGCTACTAAGGATTTTCGGAAGATCGAATAGCATTCCAAAGAATTTTGTGAAGCATATGAACAACTGTGGATGAATAGATACTCGGCAAGCGCGAGTAATTATCCATAGGGGTATTCATACGGCAAGGAACTGCAGGGAAGTAAGCATAAAGGATTCTTGGAACATTGGAGAGTATTTCAGGACATCTTGTAATAATAAGAGCAACTAGGGATGAAGGTAGGAACGACGAATGTAGGTATTTACACATAAAGATTTATTGGTGGTAGGGATCGCAATGGCAAAAGGCACAAGGGTCTCGGGAAAACAATGGAAAGTATATTCAGAATCTTCTGGTGCACCAAGCAATCATCTGGGGTGAGGGGCTCTCCGGGAGAAGTATTTACGAGAACCTAGAGTTAGAGTTAGCAAAATAATTTAACCTGAATAGAAGAAAGATTAGAGTCCCAGAGTATAGATGAGGAATAAAAGATCCTAATACCACCCAATGGCGACGTGGGCCCGTAAGACACACAGCCATGTTAGTAAAAGTTTTTCAGTGACTAGACTCAACTTCGGCCAAGGAATTGGAAAGGCGGATCCTACAGGCAGTCGGCTCTGATAACAACTTGTGACGCCCTCGATTCAACCGTACACTAATCATACACGCAAATGTGTACGATCAAGATCAAGGACTCATGGGAAGATATCACAACACAACTCTAGACACAAATGAAATAATACAAGCTTTATATTACAAGCCATGGGCCTCGAGGGCTCGAATACATAAGCTCAAATACACAAGAGTCAGCGGAAGCAACAATTTCTGAGTACAGACATAAGTTAAACAAGTCTGCCTTAAGAAGGCTAGCACAAAAGCGACAACGATCGAAAAGGCAAGGCCTCCTGCCTGGGAGCCTCCTAACTACTCCTGGTCGTCAGTGGTCTCCACGTAGTAGTAGGCACCCTCGGGGTAGTAGTAAGCGTTGGTGTGACATCTGGCTCCTGGACTCCATCATCTGGTTGCAACAACTGGAAAGAAGATAGAAGGGGGAAAAGGGGTAGCAAAGTAACCGTGAGTACTCATCCAAAGTACTCGCAAGCATCATATCTATACTAAGTATTCATTGGTATCAAATGAAAGGGTTGTATATGTGGACTGAACTACAGAATGCCAGAATAGAGGGGAGAGCCTAGTCCTATCGAAGACTAGCATCTTGCAGCATCAGAAGAGTTAAGAGTGGCATAAAGTAAAGTAGTAATAGTGTTATCAACCTCGGCCAGAGATACTTTCTCGACTCCCTACGAGGAAGCAATCCCAGAGCCATACTATCCAGTTATCACCTCAAGTATCCAGTTCTAGTTGTATCCATCGGGATACAACTCCAAGTGTCCATTACCGTAGGACAGGCTATCGATAGATGTTTTCTTCGCTGCAGGGGTGCACCAACTTACCCACCACGCTTGCTTAACTCTGGCCGGACACACTTTACCGGGTCATGCCCGGTCTTGGACAAACAATACGCCGCAACCCGACCTAGGCTTAATAGAGAGGTCAGCACGCCAGACTAAACCTATGCCCGCAGGGGTCATGGGCCATCGCCCCGGGAACTCCAACACGTTGCATGGGCGACCGGTGAGCAGACCTAGCTACCTCCTTAAAAAGGCAGGTGCTTACGCAGTCCAACCCGGCGTGCCCCGCTCAGTCATATGACATCTATTAAGCTTCGGCTGATGCATACGATGCATAACGCCCATACTATGCCCACGTGATGGTTAGTGCTATTAGGCCAGAGGCCCCTCGGATCAAATATCCAAACCGTTAGTGTGTTGGTAGTGCGGTCACGAGCCAAGACTCATGAAATATGTGACCCTGTCGCCCCATCTTGAGTACTTGCGGCAAGGGCTAAGAATGCCCGGCAATGCCTCGTAAGTATCTCGCGGGCACCTTCCGGGTCAACCCGACTCCTCATCCCTCGTAATTAAGCTCGTGCGTGTACACCTCAGGGTCGACCCGTCTTTAGTAACATGGTTCAGTGTAAAGTCATAGTAACCATAGTAATTGTGTGTCTAACACCAAGGGAAACCCTGAGGAACCACTCTCGGTGGATTCCACTCGATGCAATCATCAAGGTGAACATAAGAGGAACCACCCTCGAGGTTCACACTTGAGGGGTTGCATGAAAGAGTCATATCAGAAATGGTTAAGGAGGAAATCACCCTCGATGACCACGACTCAATAGCTACACTACAGAGATCTAATCAAGAGTGATGTGTGGGTTTTCACCCTCAGCACTTGATAGTAACTCTGCAGAGTCGTTGAAAGTGCAACTATCCCTAGGTGGTTTTGGTAATTCATAACAACATATAGCTCATTGAGCTAATGCTATTCCAAGATGATTATTTCAGGAAAGCTAAATGATTGGCATGGCATGGATGGTGAAAGTGGAACCCTCAAAATGCTAAGGACAAAGGATTGGCTCTAGCTCATATGCTCAAGACTCTTCATTTTACATTTTAGTGATCCAAGATCACATTGAGTCCATAGGAAAAGCCAATACTATCAAGGAGGGATGAGGTGTTGCTTAATGAGCCTCTTGCTTCATGTGCTTAATGATATGCTCCAAAATCCTCAGCTACTTTCCCATATCCACATTTGACCTAAACCCAAAGCCAAACTCGGCCCTACCGATTCTTTCAACCCGGCGCCACCGAGTTTCATTTGTCATAAGCCACTGCCAAACCCTAGCAAATCGGTTCTACCGATAGGGATCTCGGTCTCACCGAGATGGGATTGCAATCTCTTTGTTTCCTTTTCGTAACTTTTCGGTCTCACCGAAAGAGCGGATTGGTCCCACCGAGATTGCAATGTAAACTCCCTGTTTCCTTTTTGTAACATTTCGGTCTCACCGAAAGAGCAAATCGGTCCCACCGAGTTTGCCTGACCAACCCTCTGGTTAGCTTATTACCAAATCGGTCTCACCGAGTTTGTGTAATCGGTCTCACCGAGATTACGTTATGCCCTAACCCTAACCATATCGGTCCTACCGAGTTGCATGTCAGTCCCACTGAAAATCTCTAACGGTCACTAGGTTTACTATTTCGGTCCGACCGAGTTTGTTGATTCGGTCCCACCGAGATTGGTAAATTGTATGTAACGGTTGGATTTTGTGTGGAGGCTATATATACCCCTCCACCTCCTCTTCACTCGTAGAGAGAGCCATCAGAACACATCTACACTTCCAACTCATATGTTCTGAGAGAGAACCACCTACTCATGTGTTGAGGCCAAGATATTCCATTCCTACCATATGAATCTTGATCTCTAGCCTTCCCCAAGTTGCTTTCCACTCAAATCTTCTTTCCACCAAATCCAAATCCTGTGAGAGAGAGTTGAGTGTTGGGGAGACTATCATTTGAAGCACAAGAGCAAGGAGTTCATCAACAACACACCATTTGTTACTTCTTGGAGAGTGGTGTCTCCTAGATTGGCTAGGTGTCACTTGGGAGCCTCCGACAAGATTGTGGAGTTGAACCAAGGAGTTTGTAAGGGCAAGGAGATTGCTTACTTCGTGAAGATCTACCGCTAGTGAGGCAAGTCCTTCGTGGGCGATGGACATGGTGGGATAGACAAGGTTGCTTCTTCGTGGACCCTTCATGGGTGGAGCCCTCCATGGACTCATGCAACCGTTACCCTTCGTGGGTTGAAGTCTCCATCAACATGGATGTAGGATAGCACCACCTATCCGAACCACGGGAAAAACATCCGTGTCTCCAATTGCGCTTGAATTCTCCAAACCCTTCCCTTTACATTCTTGCAAGTTGCATGCTTTACTTTCCGCTGCCAATATACTCTTTGTATGCTTGCTTGAATTGTGTGATGATTGCTTGACTTGTCCTAAAATAGCTAAAATCTGCCAAGAACTAAAATTGGGAAAAGGTTAAGTTTTTATTTGGTCAAGTAGTCTAATCACCCCCCCCCCTCTAGACATACTTTCGATCCTACAAGTGGTATCAGAGCTTTGGTCTCCATTTGCTTTGATTTCCATAGCTTTTGGTGGTCATAGGCTTGGTTTCACAACCTAGGAGAGTATGGCGTCTAGCGAGGGAAATTATCACCGTAGAGGTCCTTACTTTGATGGTACTAACTTTGCTAGTTGGAAGCATAAAATGAAAATGCATATTCTTGGACATAACCCCGCCGTTTGGGCTATTGTGTGTGTTGGTTTGCAAGGTGACTTCTTTGATGGGAGAGAACCAAACGGTGAAGCTACCGTGGATAAGTTGAAGATGTTGCAATACAATGCTCAAGCTTGTGATATTCTCTTCAACGGATTGTGCCCCGAAGAATTCAACAAAATCAGTCGTCTTGAGAATGCAGAGGAAATTTGGGACACTTTGATTGATATGCACGAAGGTACCGACTCCGTCAAGGAATCCAAATTGGATGTGCTGCAAAGTCAACTTGACAAGTTCAAAATGAAGGATGGTGAAGGTGTTGCTGAAATGTAATCTAGGCTTGCTCTCATCACAAATGAGATTGCCGGCTTCAGAAGTGAAGAGATGACCGATAGATTCATCATCAAGAAGATTCTAAGAGCCTTGGATGGAAAATATGATACCATGTGCACATTGATCCAAATGATGCCCAATTACAAAGATCTCAAGCCAACAGAGGTAATTGGAAGAATTGTTGCTCATGAGATGTCACTTAAGGATAAAGAAGAACTTCACAACAAATCAAGTGGTGCCTACAAAGCCTCATGTGAAGCCCCTACATCATCAAGTGAGAAACAAAACTTCAATGAAGAATTGAGCTTAATGGTGAAAAACTTCAACAAGTTCTACAAGAGTAGGAGCAAAGATAGAAGCTCCAAGTCAAGGTCCTACAATGACAAAAGATCTTCTAGTCGAGAGCGAAACTGCTACAATTGTGGAAGACCCGGACACTATTCCAATGAGTGTACGGATCCCTACAAGAGAAGAGAAGACTCTCCAAAAAGAAGAAGCAAAAGAGAAGAATCACCACCAAGAGAGAGAAGGAGTAGAGATGATCGTTATGAACGAAGATACTCACGGAGAAGCAAGGATTCGGAAAGGAAGGAAAAATCATCAAGGAGCTACACAAAACGAAGACATCAAGCTCATGTCGGTGAATGGGTATCCGGCTCCGACTCCGACAACCACTCCGAGAGAAGTTATCACTCCGATTCTGAATATACTCAAGATGAAGGTGTTGCCGGTCTAGCACTTGTGTCAACCAACTCCTACGACATATTTGACTCACCAAATGAAGGAATTGGAAGATGCTTCATGGCCAAAGGTCCTAAGGTAACACACCCCGAGTATGTTGATTTTAATAGTGATGAAGATGAGTTGTTAGGTGATGATGATTTACTTGTTGACAACTCTAGTGATGAATACTATGATGAAACGCCAATTAATCATGCTAATCAAGATAAAACGAATGCCAATGATAAGGAGAAGATTGAGGCTCTAAATAAAGAACTAAACACTCTTAAGTTAGCTCATGAAACTATCTTCGAAGATCATCGAGAACTTTTAAGAGCTCATGAGAAGTTACGCTTTGAAAAGCTCAATATTGAGCAAGAGCATGAGTTCTTAAAGGCAATCAATGATGATCTCCGCAAGAAAAGTTCTTCTTACATTGCCAAGCGTTTACTCTTATCCACTTACATGCCTCAAGTCAAGTCTAGTAACAAGAACAAGAAGGATTCTTCCTCTAGTAGTAACAATGATCATGCTAAATCCAATATTGTTGCTTCTAGTAGTTCTCTTGATTCCACTAATGATTCTCTTAGCCAAGTTACACTTGAGCAAGAAAATAGCTTATTGAATGGAATTATAGACAAAGGAGTGTACAAAAGCCTTGCTGGAATAAGCAATTCGAGGAAATTGTGCGCAAGCAAGGAAGGCACCGGAAGAATCAAGGTGTTGGTTTTGAACGAAAGTTCAATGCCAATGGAGTTGAGTGGGAAGAAGATCAATACCCCAAGACAAAGTGTTTTCCTCAACAAGACAAGTATGATACTTCCTTCAAGGGGACACAAGCTCAAGATGATCTTCCACCACAAGACTACAAGCAAAAAGGCAAGGACAAGCTTCAAGAGGAAATTGATGCATTTGAAGAAGCTCCTAAGACCTTAGTCAAGTGGATTCCCAAGACCACTTCAAGTTCCACTTCATCAAGTATGACTACAACTCCAAGGATTCCCATCAAGATGGTGTGGATCCAAAAGAAGAAGAACTAGAGAGTTCTTGAGGGTGACTCCGCCAACATACTTCACTCTTATCATTTTGGCAAAAACAAGTGCAATCAACTTCCACATCTTGCACTAGTTCAAGGAGTCACAAACCCTCTTGTTGGTAAGACAAGGGACAAGTTAACCTAAAAGTTTTCATGGACATCATCTTGTGTGTGCATCACTCTATGTCTATGGATATCCTTGTTTGTTCCTTGTGGGACTAACCCATGTAGGTATTGAAAGTGCAATTCACTCAAATGGATAGCTCCAAGTGATCTACATCAACATTGAGCATCCACATCTTCAACATCTACATGAAGTCATCATCGACAAAACTGAAGGTTAGTTCATCCCTCTTAGGGGGGATATCACATCTAGGGGGAGCTTTACTCTAGGACTTGAGCTAAAGCAACTCTAAAGATGTGAACACAACAATGCTTTATGTAAAAGTGGTAACCCCACTTGAGCTTAAATGATGAGTATGACCTATGATCAAGTGTTCTCACTTGACTCCTAAGTCAATATACTCATATATAGATGACCTAGTCATCTATATTGCTTGATAGATGCTAGAATTGGTTGTGCATGCTTTGTCACATATTTCAATTGCCATTTTATTGTGTGAGCATGTTGGTTGCATATTTTACTCATTCGAGGACATCCACTTGTTGTTTTGATTGTTTGGTTTTATTTCCTTTTGCCAAGTGGATGGACAAGAATGCCTAAGAACCTCCTCTAGCTATCTATGTTTTTCTCGTCTCAAACTCTATTCATGCTACTTCACAAAATTTGATCAAGTCAGATTCGAACCACTCTGTGTGAGGAGCACTAGGAGTCCCCGATTCGTCACAGACTTAAATTTCCAAAACCTCTTTGTGATTCTCGGTCTGACCGATATCCTACTTTCGGTCCTACCGAGATCATTATGTTGATCTGAATTTTTGATCTCGGTGCAACCGATTTGAACCATTCGGTCACACCGAGTTGCAATAACTGTATACAGTTTTGCATCTCGGTGCCACCGAGTTGTTCCACTCGGTCACACCGACAGGGTCGGGCTATATATAGTCATGGGCAAAAATTTGGAAATTTCTCCGAACCCCTTCGCCCGCGCGATAGCTCGCTGTAACACCCTCGATGCGACTATATCTCCCACGTGTCGAGGCATGACTTAGAGGCATAATCGCATTGAAGGCATATGTCGCAAGTCGGGTAATCATCACAAACATCCCATGTAATATAGATAATGAAAAGGGATAACATAGTTGGCTTACACTCGCCACGTCAATCAAGTACATAAATAACATACATCATCCAAACACTCATGGCCCGACTACGGCGCCAAAATGAAAAATAACCCAACAAGTGATATGGTCCCGATCACCCCAACTGGGCACCACTTCTGATCATCAGGAAAAGAAACATAGTAACGCTGAGAGTCCTCGTCGTACTCCCACTTGAGCTCAAGCGCGCCATCTGGAGCTGTATCATGGGGTCCTGCATCTGGTGTAATAGTAAACTGTGAGCCACAGGGACTCAGCAATCTCGCACCCTCGCGATCAAGAATATTTAAGCTTAATAGGTGGGGTAAGGTAAATATATGTGGAGCTGCAGCAAGCGACTAGCATATATGGTGGCTAACTTATTCGCAAAAGAGAGCAAGAAGAGGAGGCAAAGCGCGAGCGAGAAACTAGAGGACAACCTGCGCAAGCATTACTCCAACACCGTGTCCACTTCCCAGACTGCGCCGAGAAGAGGCCATCACGGTAACACACTCGGTTGATTCATTTTAATTAAGTTAAGGTTTAAGTTATCTACAACCGGACATTAACAAATTCCCATCTGCCCATAACCGCGGGCATGGCTTTCGAAAGTTCAAATCCCTGCAGGGGAGTCCCAACTTAGCCCATGACAAGCTCTCGCGGTCAGCGAAGGAATAGACCTCCACCCGAGACATTCCGATCAGACTCGGTATCCCGGTACAACAAGACATTTCGATAGGTTAAAACAAGACCAGCAAGACCACCCGAATGTGCCGACAAATCCCGATAGGAGCTGCACATATCTCGTTCTCAGGGCACACTCAGATGAGACATCTTACGAGTAAAAACCAACCCTCAAGTTGCCCCGAGGTGGCCCCGCAGTCTACTCGGTCGGACCAACACTCAGAGGAGCACTGGCCCAGGGGTTTTAAAATAAGATGACCCTCGGGCTCCGGAAACCCAAGGGAAAAAAGGTTAGGTGGAAAATGGTAAAACCAAGGTTGGGCATTGCTGGAAAAGCTTTAATCAAGGCAAACTATCGAGGGGTTCCCATTATAACCCAACCGCGTAAGGAACGCAAAATCCGGGAACATAACACCGATATGACGGAAACTAGGGCGGCAAGAGTGGAACAAAACACTAGGCGAGAGGCTGAGCCTACCACCCTTTACCAAGTATATAGATGCATTAAGATAACATGGCAATATAATGATATCCCAACAAGTAAATAAATGTTCCCAACAAGGAACGGTCTCCAATCTTCACCTGCAACTAGCAACGCTATAAGAGGGGCTGAGCAAAGCGGTAACATAGCCAATCAAGGGTTTGCTAGGACAATGGTGGGTTAGAGGCTGAACATGGAAATTTGGGAGGCTTGAAAGCAAATGGTAGGCATCGTAGCATTGGTATAGCAAAAGAGCGAGCAAACTAGCATAGCAAAGATAGTAGTGATTTTGAGGGTATGATCATCTTGCCTGCAAAGTTGTCAGAGTTGACTGGATCCTCGAAAGCAAACTCAACGGGCTCCTCGTTAGCGAACTCTTCTCCCGGCTCTACCCAAACAAGACAAACAAGCAACAAGAACACAATCAACCATGTGCAAGGACCAAACAAGATGATGCAAACATGGTATGCTATGCGGGATGCAATGCGGAATGCATATGCAAGATATGACAGGAAATGCATGAACCTGGCTTCAACTTGGGAATCCAAGTGTGCCACTGGAAATATGAGATGAAATCGCTTGAAAACGATATAAAGATCACCGGAATCAGAGTTACGGTTTGGAAATGACAAGCGATTCAAAATTGGCACCGGTCTGGGATTTACAGCAAGTAGGCATCTAAATGCAATGGGATGAACATTCTACAGCACTCAAACATGGCATCAAAATACAAGGCAGGGATGCATTCAAGATGCTTAACAAAAGTCTAGCACTGAGCTACGGCCAATTCATCCATTAGGAGGTTCAAACAAGCATGGCAAAAACACAAATGGTAAAACAGATCTCAGACTTAGTGAAATTAACACTTGTCTGGAATTTCAGATCAAGTAGCTCTCTTCGGAGCAACAAAACAACATGCTACAGGACCTGAACATGGCAAAGTAAGACATGGCATGGAGCTACTCAAAGAGCTTAATAAAAGTCCCTTAGTGTCCTTGAGCCAAAAGGGATCACAAAATATACTAACAAGCACATGAACATAGCAAAAACATAATCAGTTTCAGACTTTGTGAAAAACTGGGACATGCTGAAATCATAACTCAAGTAGGCATGTTTACGACCTCGATGCACTCTCTACGGTGAAAGTCATGGCAAGACAAGCATACATCCATTAAGAAGGCACAAAATGCAAGCTATACATGGCAAGAACAATGGCATAGCATGCACGGGTCAACTACAACAACATCGGCAAAATCGCAAACAATTTGACGATCTGCCCAGATTCACAAAGTAGCAAAAGTAGAGCTCGATTTACTCAAGCTAGGGTGCTCCATATATGCAAAAAAATACATGGATAGATAGAGCACTACAATATTAACAAAACTCCTTTACTGATCATCCTCAAAAGAGGCACAGATCACTAGGAAATAACATGAACATATGGCATCATGAGATAAACAATCCCAGGACTTTGTGAAATTACTAAGTCCCTGAAAACAGAATTACCGAGTGCCTCACTTTGCAAGCTTGCACTAGTCACTACACACATCACAAAAATACATGGGTTGCACCTCTAGAAAGATGACAAAACCCTTAACAAAACAGATGTAGAACTCATGGGCATATCATGCACACAACAATCATGGCAAAAATGACAAATGTCTAAGATGAAGTAGCAGATCTGACAATTAACTCAAGTAGCCCTCTTCTAACAGCATTTCGGGCATCAAGATGAACTCAAATCAAAATGATGCAATGTAATGAAATGATGTACTCTCAGAGACGAACATTTTGATATGCTATATGCATGAATCGGAGCTACGGATGCAAAGATACGGGGCATGAACATGAGCACTTGGATCTGCAATTTCGGGACTTGGAGAAACAACTTGCATGACTTTAGGCATGATCTCAGTATCAACATTGTGCTTCGACGCAAATGGGCATGACAATAAAGAATGCGATGCACCAGTATCAAAAACTACTCTTGCGGGAACATCGCTAACAGGATGGTTACCCATGATGACGTCTGACGAGTCCTCTGCCTGAGCTGCATTCATCAAATTGACCTTGGCGTGCTTGGGGTTATGCTTGACCATAGTTGTACTTGCCGATCTGACAGGAGGAGGAGGAGGAAGACGCCTCTTGTTGAAACACTTGTTGGCATAGTGACCCTTCTGTTGGAACTTGTTGCACGTGACCTCTGAAAGCGGACGGTGGTACGGAGCACTCGATCTTGGAGCTTGAGACGAAGTCTTGTTCTGAAAGCCAGGGTTGGGTGGGTGGGAATTACCACTGCCACCTTTTCTCTTCTGATACGGCTGATGGAACGGAGGAGGAGGAAGCCAATACTTCTGCTGCTTGGCCACTTGAGTAGAGGAAGAAGGAGTAGCATCTCTAACTCGCTTCTTGGAAGCATCACACCTCAACTGAGCAGCCTCTTGCTTCAGTGCCATGTTGTAGAACTCATCGTACCTCAAGGGCTCAAAGAGAACAAGAGCTAGCTGAATTTCTTCTCTGAGACCACCCCTGAAATGGTATATCATGCTCTTCTCATCAGGTACGTCCTGCTTGGCAAAGCAGGCGAGCTTCTGGAACAACTTGTTGTAGTCATAGACAGACAAAGAGCCTTGCTTCAGGTTGTGGAATTCCTCACGCGTACTTTCAGTCACACTCTAAGGGATGTGATGAGCTCGGAAATCTTGACAAAATTCATCCCAAGTGATCAGACGTCCACCTCTGGAATCCTTGTACTGCTGGAACCATTCTACAGCTTGATCTTCGAGCTGGAAGGAAGCGAACTTGACGAAATCTTCAGGCCTAACGTTGCTGCACTCAAAATGCTTACACAGATCCACAAGCCAATCGTGAGCATCGGTTGCCTCAACACAATTGTTGAACGTCTTTGGCCCATTAGCAAGGAACTGGTTCAGTGTAGCAAAGTGGTTTTGATTGTTGCCTTGATTCCCTTGATTGCCTTGATTGCGCTCTTGGAGGATTTGCATGATCAACTGCGTGTTTGCATTGGTTGGGGCCATCACAGCTTGTCATGCCTCCGGAGGAGGTGGAGGTGGTGGTGGATCTTGATTCTGGTTCTGACTGGTGCTCTTAGCAGGAGCCATCCTGAAGAGGTTGCCTACCATTAGCACATAGGCAGATAAATGAAGCTGAATCCAACGGAATGAAAATTGCAAGATAAAGTCTTCACATCCGAACAAAATGAATGAATGCATTCCTCTTGAAATGGTCACATATCCATAAATTGCGAAGCCACGTAGAATTAGGTAGAAGAAGATAAATCAACAAGGTACGGATCAAGAACGAATAATCGGTAAGAAATCCCAATCTCAAACCAATATCCGTGGAAGAAGAGCTAGAGCTACTAGAATTCCCACCTATGAAACTCCCGAACCTTTCCAATTATGCAATTAGGTGTTGGGGATACAGGGGAAGCATAATATCTCACCCAAACTAGAAAATCCTACATCCAGCTGTATCCATCCTTCAACACATAAACAAGAAACCTTCAGAAACCATCTACCTCAACCTTCGAAAAGCATCCGTTATACAAGTTATGGCAATACTCCCGAACTCCCGCCCCAGTACTGGGTGGCGTCGAGGTTATCTCACCAACAAACTACATAAAAGAGATTTTCGATGTTGGCGTACTAAACTCAGGTATTCCAGAACTGCAACGATAAAATTATGATGACAACACCTCAGAGCTCAAATCCCCGGGACACTTCCACTAAACCCCTGACAAGAGGCACCAAGACAATGTTCTCATCATAAAACCATCGGAACGATTCCAAGACACCTGTGTGATCCTAAAATTTTTTTTTAGTGAAATTTGAGAAGAGAAGAGTCAAAACTCTACGACAGGATGCCTTACCAGAGCGATGAGGAGACTGGTAAGTAAAAAAGAATTACTAAACTCTCCGATATATAATTCCTAAGTGACTCAAAACATTTTTTTCTAGACACAACTCGGCCGCTAAAAACGATCAATCAGTGGGGGCTCCTGAGGTCGGGGAAGGCTCTGATTACCAACTTGTAACACCCTCGATGCGACTATATCTCCCATGTGTCGTGGCACGACTTAGAGGCATAATCGCATTGAAGGCATATGTCGCAAGTCGGGTAATCATCACAAACATCCCATGTAATATAGATAATGAAAAGGGATAACAAAGCTGGCTTACACTCACCACGTCAATCAAGTACATAAATAACATACATCATCCAAACACTCATGGCCCGACTACGGTGCCAAAATGAAAGATAACCCAACAAGCGACATGGTCCCGATCACCCCAACTGGGCACCACTACTGATCATCAGGAAAAGAAACATAGTAACGCTGAGAGTCCTCGTCGTACTCCCACTTGAGCTCAAGCACGCCATCTGGAGCCGTATCATCGGGTCCTGCATCTGGTGTAATAGTAAACTGTGAGCCACGGGGACTCAGCAATCTCGCACCCTCGCGATCAAGACTATTTAAGCTTAATTGGTGGGGTAAGGTAAATATATGTGGAGCTGCAGCAAGCGACTAGCATATATGGTGGCTAACTTATTCGCAAAAGAGAGCGAGAAGAGGAGGCAAAGCGCGAGCGAGAAACTAGAGGACAACCCGCGCAAGCATTACTCCAACACCGTGTCCACTTCCCAGACTCCGCCGAGAAGAGGCCATCACGGTAACACACTCGGTTGATTCATTTTAATTAAGTTAAGGTTTAAGTTATCTACAACCGGACATTAACAAATTCCCATCTGCCCATAACCGCGGGCATGGCTTTCGAAAGTTCAAATCCCTGCAGGGGAGTCCCAACTTAGCCCATGACAAGCTCTCACGGTCAACGAAGGAATAGACCTCCACCCGAGACATTCCGATCAGACTCGGTATCCCGGTACAACAAGACATTTCGACGGGTTAAAACAAGACCAGCAACACCACCCGAATGTGCCGACAAATCCCGATAGGAGCTACACATATCTCGTTCTCAGGGCACACTCAGATGAGACATCCTACGAGTAAAAACCAACCCTCAAGTTGCCCCGAGGTGGCCCCGCAGTCTACTCGGTCGGACCAACACTCAGAGGAGCACTGGCCCAGGGGTTTTAAAATAAGATGACCCTCGGGCTCCGGAAACCCAAGGGAAAAAAGGCTAGGTGGCAAATGGTAAAACCAAGGTTGGGCATTGCTGGAAAAGCTTTAATCAAGGCGAACTATCAAGGGGTTCCCATTATGACCCAACCGCGTAAGGAACGCAAAATCCAGGAACATAACACCGATATGACAGAAAGTAGGGCGGCAAGAGTGGAACAAAACACTAGGAGAGAGGCCGAGCCTTCCACCCTTTACCAAGTATATAGATGCATTAAGATAACATGGCAATATAATGATATCCCAACAAGTAAATAAATGTTCCCAACAAGGAACGGTCTCCAATCTTCACCTGCAACTAGCAACGCTATAAGAGGGGCTGAGCAAAGCGGTAACATAGCCAATCAACGGTTTGCTAGGACAATGGCGGGTTAGAGGCTGAACATGGTAATTTGGGAGGCTTGAAAGCAAATGGTAGGCATCATAGCATTGGCATAGCAAAAGAGCGAGCAAACTAGCATAGCAAAGATAGTAGTGATTTCGAGGGTATGATCATCTTGCCTGCAAAGTTGTCAGAGTTGACTGGATCCTCGAAAGCAAACTCAACGGGGTCCTCGTTAGCGAACTCGTCTCCCGCCTCTACCCAAACAATACAAACAAGCAACAAGAACACAATCAACCACGTGCAAGGACCAAACAAGATGATGCAAACATGGTATGCTATGCGGGATGCAATGCGGGATGCATATGCAAGATATGACAGGAAATGCATGAACCTGGACTCAACTTGGGAATCCAAGTGTGCCACTGGAAAGATGAGATGAAATCGCTTGAAAACAATATAAAGATCACCGGAATCGGAGTTACGGTTTGGAAATGACAAGCGATTCAAAATTGGCACCGGTCTGCGATTTACAGCAAGTAGGCATCTAAATGCAATGAGATGAACATGCTACATCACTCAAACATGGCATCAAAATACATGGCAGGGATGCATTCAAGATGCTTAACAAAAGTCTAGCACTGAGCTACGGCCAATTCATCCATTAGGAGGTTCAAACAAGCATGGCAAAAACGCAAATGGTAAAACAGATCTCAGACTTAGTGAAATTAACACTTGTCTGGAATTCAGATCAAGTAGCTCTCTTCGGAGCAACAAAACAACATGCTACAGGACCTGAACATGGAAAAGTAAGACATGGCATGGAGCTACTCAAAGAGCTTAATAAAAGTCCCTTAGTGACCTTGAGCCAAAAGGGATCACAAAATATACTAACAAGCACATGAACATAGCAAGAACATAATCAGTTTCAGACTTTGTGAAAAACTGGGACATGCTGAAATCATAACTCAAGTAGGCATGTTTACGAGCTCGATGCACTCACTATGGTGCAAGTCATGGCAAGACAAGCATACATCCATTAAGAAGGCACAAAATGCAAGCTAGACATGGCAAGAACAATGGCATAGCATGCACGGATCAACTACAACAACATCGGCAAAATCGCAAACAAGTTGACGATCTGCCCAGATTCACAAAGTAGCAAAAGTAGAGCTCGATTGACTCAAGCTACGGTGCTCCATATATGCAAACAAAGACATGGATGGATAGTGCACTACAATATTAACAAAAATCCTTTACTGATCATCGTCAAAAGAGGCACGGATCACTAGGAAACAACATGAACATATGGCATCATGAGATAAACAATCCCAAGACTTAGTGAAAGTACTAAGTCCCTGAAAACAGAATTACCGAGTGCCTCACTTTGCAAGCTTGCACTAGTAACTACACACATCACAAAAATACATGGGTTGCACCTCTAGAAAGATGACAAAACCCTTAACAAAACATATGTAGAACTCATGGGCATATCATGCACACAACAATCATGGCAAAAATGACAAATGTCTAAGATGAAGTAGCAGATCTGACAATTAACTCAAGTAGCCCTCTTCTAATAGCATTTCAGGCATCAAGATGAACTCAAATCAAAATGATGCAATGTAATGAAATGGTGTACTCTCAGAGACGAACATTTTGATATGCTATATGCATGAATCGGAGCTACGGATGCAAAGATACGGGGGCATGAACATGAGCACTTGGATCTGCAATTTCGGGACTTGGAGAAAATCAACCTCACGAAAATTAGGGTTTACTATTCAGCGAATTCAGATCTGGATCGCACGCATCCTGAGGCGGCGGCGCACTGTTCGCCGATGAGCCGGTGGCGGCCGGGGCCGGCGAGGAGGGAGGAGGAGGCCGGCGTCGGGGTTGGCGATGGCGGCGCCGGGAGGCGGCGGGCGGCAGAGCTTCAGCCGGAGCAGAGCGGCGCGGCGGAGCTCTCGCCGGAGTTGGCACAGCGACGGCCGGAGGGCGCCGGCAACGGAGGCGATGGCGGCGGGGAGAAGGCGCGGGCGGCGTGACGCAGGTGGGCTTCGGGGGCTGGATCTGGGCTCCCGGGCCGGCGGCGATGGCGAATGAGGGGGCGACACGTGGCGGCGGCGGGGAAGGACCCGGATGTGTCCGTCGGCGCGGTTTTGTCCGGCTGCGCGCGAAGACGAATGGAGCTAGGGTTTCGGGGGAGGAGAAGATCCGGATTTCTGGGGGGGGGTCTTTAAATAGGCATAGAGGGAGCTAGGAGAGTCCAAATCCAAATCTGTGAGAGAGAGTTGAGTGTTGGGCAGACTATCATTTGAAGCACAAGAGCAAGGAGTTCATCAAGAACACACCATCTATTACCTTTTGGAGAGTGGTGTCTCCTAGATTGGTTAGGTGTCACTTGGGAGCCTCCGTCAAGATTGTGGAGTTCAACCAAGGAGTTTGTAAGGGCAAGGAGATCGCCTGCTTCATGAAGATCTACCCAAGCGAGGCATGTCCTTCGTGGGTGATGGCCATGGTGGGATAGACAAGGTTGCCTCTTCGTGGACCCTTCATGGGTGGAGCCCTCCGTGGAATCGCGCAACCGTTAGCCTTCGTGGGTTGAAGTCTC
The DNA here is from genome assembly GCA_034509565.1 of Triticum monococcum. Lineage (NCBI taxonomy): Eukaryota > Viridiplantae > Streptophyta > Magnoliopsida > Poales > Poaceae > Triticum > Triticum monococcum. The sequence continues at coordinate 447,765,664 of CM067845.1, forward strand.
CATCAACGTGGATGTACGATAGCACCACCTATCGGAACCACGCCAAAAATCTCCATTTCTCCAATTGCATTTGCATACTCCAATCCCATCCCTTTACTTTATTGCAACTTGCATGCTTTACTTTTCGTTGCTCATATACTCTTTCCATGTTTCCTTGAAATGTATTGTGAATTTTTAAATTTGTGCTAAAACTCCACCGCCTTAACTTAATGAATTTTAAAACTGCTACTTTCTTTGTCGAGGGTCTAATCACCCCCCTCTAGACACCTCTTCTTGATCCTTTTAATTGGTATCAAAGCATTGGTATCCATTGCTTTGGTTTAATTACCATTCAAGGAAGATGGATGAGTCTACATTGGGGAGTGTTGGACGTAGAGTGCATATACTTGATGGAGAGTTCTTTCGTGAGTGAAAAAATGAGATGCTTCATATTTTTAATGAATGTCACTTGAACAAGTACGTTACTAGCCCTTGTGCACCCCCTGTTGACCCTTTGCATTCTACCCTTGATGAGTCCATTAACATGATTCGCAACCTTAGAACTATCAATCTTATTACTAGAGGTTTGCCTAGAAACTTGTTTCGTTGCTTGCCTGCTCTTGATTGTGCCTACACCATATGGAGATTTCTTGAGGAACGATTTCCAAATTATTCCTTGAAAAACTTAGATGAGATTCTTCATAAGTCTTTTTCCTTAAGTAAGATGAATCCAATGATCCTAATTTTGGTGATTGTCTATTTGAGCTTACTAACCTCATGCGTGCCAAAGGAGATGTTGGAATCATTAACAATATCATCTCGGAAGCCATTAGAGTTCATAAAGATGAACATTGTGATGATCATTTATCTAATGAATCACTCTCTCTAGGAGTTGATCAATCACAAGACGATGTTGAACATGGATACTATGATGAGGATGATGATAGTGACTTTGATCTTGATGAGTATATGAGACACTTTGGTCTTATGGCAAATCTTCGCGGCTACGTGGCTGGAGGAAAGGAATGGGTTCTTGATTGTGGATGTACCGATCACATGACCGGAGACAAGGACATGTTTCGTGAGCTTGCTGAAAACAATGGCCCTCGAAAGTATGCCACTTTTGGTGACAACTCAAAGGGTAAGGTGGTTGGCCTTGGTAAGGTGGCCATCTCACATGATAGCTCCATACAAAATGTTATGCTCGTTGAATCCCTTGGCTATAATTTGCTTTCTGTCTCTAGACTTGCTGACTTTGGTTTCAATGTCCTATTTACTGAAATAGATTGCCAAGTGTTTTGAAGAGATAATCATAATATGCTCTTTACTGGTATACGTAGAGGTGATCTATACATTGTTGATTTCACTAAAAAGGCTCAACCTACAACTTGCTTAATTGCTAAATCTTCTACAGGTTGGTTGTGGCATAGAAGGTTAGGTCACGTCGGCATGCGGAATCTTGATAAGCTTATTAAAGGTGATCATATCCTTGGAGTAAAATATGTTATATTTGACAATGATGGATTGTGTAGTGCTTGTCAAGCAGGAAAACAGGTTAGAGGAAGCCACCCCGTGAAGAACATCATGACCACGAGAAGACCGCTCGAGCTACTTCATATGGATCTCTTTGGTCCCAACGCCTATGAAAGTCTCGTCGGAAACTCATTTGGTTTAGTCATAGTTGATGATTTTTCAAGATTTACATGGGTGTTCTTTCTTGATGATAAATCGCATGTTGAAAATATCTTCAAGAACTTCGCCAGGAAGGCCCAAAATCAATTTGAAGTGAAGATCAAGAAGGTTCGTAGTGACAATGGAACAGAGGTCAAGAACGCAAATGTGGATACCTTTCTTGACGAAGAAGGGATTTCACACGAGTTCTTGGCTACGTACACGCCTCAACAAAATGGAGTTGTTGATAGGAGGAACCAGACTCTTATTGAGATGGAAAGAACAATGCATGATGAATACAAGACGCCAAAATACTTTTGGGTAGAAGCGGTTGAGATAGCTTGTCATGCAACAAATCGCTTATATCTTCACAAGCTACTTGGCAAGACGGCATGCCAGCTTCTCACTGGTAACAAACCCCAAGTTGGATACGAGTATTTGGCTCAAAGTGTTACATTCTTAATAAGCATCGTTGTTCTAAATTTGCTCCTAAATCTCATGAGGGTTTCCTACTCGGTTATGGCTCAAACTCTCACACCTACCGTGTCTACAACAATTTCACCCAAAAGGTTGAAGAGACGGTAGATGTGAAGTTTGATGAATCTAACGGCTTACAAGTAGAGCAATTGCCAATTGATGTAGGAGACAAATACCCTTCGGAAGCAATCCAAGACTTGTCTATTGGCAAGACTGGTCCAATAGAGGTGAAGGAGAGTGCCTCGTCCGTCCAAGTGGAAGCTTCTACCTCACGACAAGGTGAACTAAGATTTGCCACGGAGGCATCCACAAGTGGGACACGTCAAGATGAAGAAAACGAGGAAGTACACCAAGATGAACCTCATCAACCTCCTTCTCCACCTTGATAAGAGAATGACAATGTCAACAACGAAGAAGGCCAAGAGGAAGAACTAGATGATGAAGAAGATGTTCCACCCCGACCCAAACAAAAGCTATCACGATTTAGAGCAAGAGGCACAAGAGACCATCCCGTCGAGCAAATTTTCAATGATATCCAAACCGGGAGAATCACTCGCTCTAAAACTCGTTTAGCAATTTTTTGTGAACATTATTCATTCATCTCTAGCATTGAACCTATGAAGGTTGAAGAAGCATTGGAAGATCCGGATTGGATAAATGCCATGCATGAAGAGCTACACAACTTCGAAAGAAACCAAGTGTGGACATTGGTTGAGAAGCCTGACAACAACCACAACATCATCGGTACCAACTGGGTGTTTTGCAACAAGCAAGATGAAGATGGACAAGTCGTTCACAACAAAGCACGTCTCGTCGCCCAAGGCTAGACTCAAGTCGAAGGTATGTACTATTGTGAGACATATGCCCCCATTGCTAGACTTGAGTCCATCCGCATCTTACTTGCCTATGCTAATCGCCATGGTATTACCTTGTACCAAATGGATATTAAAAGTGCTTTTTAAATGGTGAAATTGAGGAGGAAGTTTATGTTAAACAACCTCTCGGCTTTGTTAATCCCGAGAAACCTGACCATGTTTACAAACTTCACAAAGCTCTTTATGTTCTTAAACAAGCTCCTAGAGCATGGTATAAATGCTTGACCAAGTTCCTTATTGAAAAAGGCTTTGAGATTGGAAAAATTGATTCTACTCTTTTTACTAAAAGGGTTAATGGTGAATTATTTGTGTGCCAAATTTATGTTTATGATATCATATTTGGTTCAACTAACCCTCATTTTAGTGAAAAGTTTGGAAAGCTAACGTCTGAGAAGTTTGAGATGTCTATGGTGAGTGAACTCAAGTTCTTTCTTGGTTTGCAAATCAAGCAAACTAAGGAGGGTACCTTTGTTTCCCAAACAAAGTATACCAAGGACTTATTCAAGAAATTCAACATGCAAGAATGCAAAGGTATGAATACACCCATGCCTACTAGTGGACATCTTGACTTGACTAAGGATGGCAAACCAGTTGACAAAAAGGTTTATCGCTCTATGATTGGTTCATTGTTATATCTATGTGCCTCCCATCCCGATATTATGCTAAGTGTGTGCATGTGTGTACGATATCAAGCGCCCCCCAAAGAATGTCATCTTAAGGCTGTGAAAAGGATAGTAGGATACTTAATTCATACACCAAATTTTGGCATTTGGTATCCTAAGAGGTCTTCTTTTGATCTTGTTGGCTACTCCGATTCCGACTATGCCGGAGACACAGTTGAAAGACCGTCCACTTCGGGTACTTGTCAATTTCTTGGTAGATCTCTTGTGTCTTGGTCCTCCAAGAAACAAAACTCGGTATCCTTATCTATCGCCGAAGTGGACTACATTGCCGCCGGTTCATGTTGTGCTCAATTACTTTGGATGACCCAAACTCTTAAAGATTATGGCATATATGTGAGACATGTTCCATTGTTTTGTGACAATGAAAGTGCTATTAAGATTTCTCACAATCTCATGCAACATTCTCGAACTAAGCATATTGAAGTTCGTCATCATTTCATTCGACATCATGTTGCCAAAGGGGACATTGATCTTAAGCATGTTCGTACCGATAAGCAATTGGTAGATATATTCACCAAACCGCTTGATGAGAAAGTATTTTGCCGTTTGAGAGGTGAATTGAACATCATTGATGCTCCAAACTTGGAGTAGAAACTCCATTTAGATACATGCAAGGCATGAGCCTTTGACTAATCCTTGATATTTCTCTTATGATGATGATCATATGGCTTGGATATACTTGTACCCTTGCATGCTATCTAACCCTTGTAGGTACTTGGATGAGATTGAATTCATGAGATTGCAACTCACTCACACCTTGAGCAATCTCTACATCGCCAAGTATCCACAATATGGTGGTTGAAGACAAGGAAGCATGAAACCCTTCAACATATCCTTTGACAATTTCTTTATATCAAATTTCATTTGGTATCGAATTTCATGATTGTCATTTTGGATACACAAGTGCTCTTCCTTGCAAGACTAACCCATGTAGGTAGATGAACTCAAACTACAAGTGGTGCTCCCAACTCATTGATGAGCTACATCAACCTTGAGCATCCCACACAAGATCAACTACATGATCAAGATCAACACCACCACCCAAGGTATGTTATTCCATCTTAGAGACGCTTTACCCCACGTCATGGGTCAAAGCAGCTCAACAAGATGTGAATACATCAAAATGCTTAAACGAAAATGGTAACCCCGTTTTGAGCTTAAATGATGAGTATGACCTACAATCAAGTGTGCTCACTTGACTCCTCGGTCAATATACTCTAACATAGGTGACTTCGTCGCCGACTCTAGATGAAGTTCTCTAGTGTTTTTTATGAGTTCTTGCATTTGTATCTTGCATGTTTGTTCCCCTTCTTTAATAAAAAAAACTTCATCTAGATTTCTTTATGTTATTTGTTTTGTTCTGCATTCCCTGCATCCAATTCATTGCAAATCTTTCATTTAATTCCTTGCAAATCTGTGTGAGATCTTATTTGCCTAGTGATCTGAGATAACAATTGTATTCTCCCTGTGTTGAATTCGGCCTCACCGATTGGCTCTGCTCAACTAAACCGAAACAACTCGGTGCCACCAAAACAAATAACTTGGTGCTACCGATTTCAATACTGAGAAAACACTTTGCCATTTGCATCCTGCATATTTGTTCCAGCTCCACTTGATGATTCTTGACCTCTACCAGCATCTTACATTTCATGTTGCTTTTTCAAGTGACTCAAGGACCAAACCTATTCGACTCACACTACAGAAGATCCCTTCTTGGAAATTGATGTCAAAGGGGGAGAGAGATCACATCAAAGCTTAATCACATCAAAGGGGGAGAGTGCTTAATCACACCAATAGGAGAGACCCCAGATGCTTGGTATTCAAAGAGGAGAGAAGATACATGTCTTCAAGAGGGGAAAGACATGTAGTATGGTTGTTATGATTGATTGTGCTCTAATTTTCTTTTGCCCTATCTTCTCCCATTATCCATATAAGATTTAGGGGGAGAAAGACATCTAAGGAAAGAAATTCTTCAAATTCATTGCATATCTTTACTCTTTGGGGACATGTCTATATCCAATAAAGTTCCTAGTACTCACTCTCTACATGTCATCCCAATCCTGGTACTCTTGTGGTTTTCTGTTCTTGCATTGCTTAGTAGGTGTTCTTGTGTTATCTAACCCTGTTTTCTCAAGTTCACCTCCTCCAAAGCCAGCTCAAGACCACATGGTAAGTATATGCATCACACTCATGTGCAGGTTGATTTCTTGCTACTGTACATATTGTTTGCAAGAAGGATTCATGAACACGAAGGTATATTCCTAGTATATGCATCATTTGCTCTGATGCATATAGCCAGGATACATGTAACTCATTGCTTGCTCTGTCATGGTTATGCATTCACATGCTCTTGTATTCCATATTCACATGATTGCATACATGTAGGGGGAGTCTATGCATGTTACATGTCTTTCCAAAGCTTTACTTGTTGTTCTTCGTATCTTTATCCAAAGCTTTGATGTATGTTGCCATCAATTACCAAAAAGGGGGAGATTGAAAGCACAAGTGCTCCCTGGGTGATTTTGATAATTAATGTCAACATATCTCTTGTTGTACTAATACTTTTATCTATTATATTTCAGATGAGTTCAACAGTGGAGTGGCTTGGACAAGAGGATGTGGAACCCCTTCAAGAAGCTAAGGACAAGGATTGGCAAAAGCTCAAGACTCTACATTTTCATTTTAGTGATCCAAGATCACATTGAGTCCATAGGAAAGCGAATACTATTAAGAGGGGATGATGTGTTTCTTAATGGGTTGCTTGCTCGAAGTGCTTAGTGATATGCTCCAAAGCCCTCAACCACTTTCCCATTTCCACATATGTCCCAAACGAAAAGTCAAACTCAGCCCCACCTATTTGATCTATTCGGCACCACCGAGTCCATTTGACATAGACATTGCCAGAAACCCTAATCAATTCGGTCTCACTGATGGGATCTCGGTCTCACCGAAATGGGCTTGCAAACTCTATGCTGCCTATTGCAATTATCTCGATCTCACCGAGATATGCAATTGGTCCCACCGAGTTTGCTTGACCAACTCTCTGTTTTGCTCATTACCAAAATCGGTCTCACCGAGTTTGTCTAATCGGTCAAACTGAGTTGAGGTTTTACCCTAACCCTAGCACATCGGTCCCACCGAGTTGATCATATCAGTCCCACCGAAAATCCTAACATTCACATTTTGAACTAAATCGGTCTAACCGAATTTCATGATTCGGTCCCACCGAGTTTGGAAATTGTGTGTAATGGTTAGATTTCGTGTGGATGCTATATATACCCCTCCACCCTTCCTTCATTCGTGGAGAGATCCATCAGAACGTGCCTACACTTCCAGCATTTTTTTCTGAGAGAGAACCACCTACTCATGTGTTGAGACCAAGATATTCCATTCCAACCACAAGTATCTTGATCTCTAGCCTTCCCCAAGTTGCTTTCCACTCAAATCATCTTTCCACCAAATCCAAATCCATGAGAGAGAGTTGAGTGTTAGGGAGACTATTATTTGAAGCACAAGAGCAAGGAGTTCATCACCAACGCACCATCTATTACCTTTTAGAGAGTGGTGTCGCCTAGATTGGTTAGGTGTCACTTGGGAGCCTCCGTCAAGATTGTGGAGTTGAACCAAGGAGTTTGTAAGGGCAAGGAGATCGCCTACTTTGTGAAGATCTACCCAAGTGAGGCAAGTCCTTCATGGGCGATGGCCATGGTGGGATAGACAAGGTTGCTTCTTCGTGGACCCTTCGTGGTTGGAGCCCTCCATTGACTCGCGCAACCATTACCCTTCATGGGTTGAAGTCTCCATCAACATGGATGTACGATAGCACTACCTATCGGAACCACGCCAAAAATCCCCTTGTCTCCAATTGCGTTTGCATACTCTAATCCCATCCCTTTACTTTCTTGCAACTTGCATGCTTTACTTTCCGCTGTTCATATACTCTATCCATGCTTTCTTGAAATGTATATTGAATGCTTAAATTTGTGCTAAAACTCCACCTTAACTTAAAGAATTTGAAAAGTGCTACTTTTCTTTGTTGAGGGTGTAATCACCCCCTCTAGACACCTCTTCTCGATCCTTTCACAAGCCTTCAGTCCCAAACAAGTTGGCGTAGGCTAGAGGTGAAACCCATAAGATCTCGCGACCAATTCATGGCTTGCAGCAAAGTATTTTTGTATTTTTGGTTTTATAGATTTGAAAATAATATGATAGGAAATAGACACGGGGGCCGTATTTTTCACTAGAGGCCTCTCTCTTGAAAGAACACATACGATGGGTAAACAAATTACTATTGAGAAATTGATAGAAAAGCACACAATTATGAAGATATCCAAGGCAATGATCATGAATATAGGCATCACATCCGTGATAAGTAGACCGAAATGATTCTGCATCTACTACTATTACTCCACACATCGACTGCTATCCAGCATGCATCTAGTGTATTAAGTTAACAAGAACGGAGTAACGCCTTAAGCAAGATGACATAATGTAGAGGGATAAATCCAAGCAATATGATATAACCCCCATATTTTTATCCTTAAGGGAAACAATAAGGATACATGCCTCGCTACCCCTACTGGCACTGGGTGAGGACACCGCAAGATTGAACCCATCACAAAGCACATCTCCCATTCCAAGATAAATCAATCTAGTTGGCCAAACCAAATTAATAGATCAGAGAGAAATAAAAAGCTATCTTAATCGTGCATAAAAGAGTTCAGAAAAGACTCGAATAATATTCATAGATAATCTAATCATAAATCCAAAATTAATCGGATCTCAACAAACGCATCGCAAAAGAAGATTACATCAAATAGATCTCCAAGAACATCAAGGAGAACATTATATTGAAGACCAAAGAGAGAGAAGAAGCCATCTAGCTACTAGCTATGGACCCGTAGGTCTGTGGTAAACTACTCACACATCATCGGTAAGGTAGCAAGGTTGATGTAGAAGCCCTCCGTGATCGAATCCCCCTTCGGTAGAGTGCCAGAAAAGGCCCCAAGATGGGATCTCATGAGAACAAAAGCTTGCGGCGGCAGAAAAGTCTTTTTGGTATTCCCTCTGTTATACGGGGAATATTTGGGTATTTATAGAGCTGGAATTAGGGTTAGAGGAGCTACGGGGGCCCACAAGTTTGTAGGGCACCCCCTAGGGCGCGCTTGGCAGGCTTGTGACCACCTCGTGGCTCTTCTGGCCTCCTCCCGAAGCTTCTTGGTTGTCTTCTGGTCCAAAAAAATCGTCACAAAGTTTCGTTCCGTTTGGACTCCGTTTGGTATTGATTTTTTGTAAAAGAAAAAAACAAGGAAAAAACAACAACTGGCACTAGGCACTAGGTTAATAGGTTAGTTCCAAAAAATGATATAAAATAGCATAATAATTCATATAAAACATCCAAGATGGATAATATAATAGCATAGAACAATAAAAAATTATAGATACATTGGAGACGTATCAGTGCACTACTAAAGACGCACCCTTCTTCATGGAGGCGCTAAATATCAGTCAACATGACGTATTTTTTTGTTTTTCCTACAAGCTTCATAGATAATTATCAACTATACTATCGGAGCCACTTTGTCAAAGCGTTTGAGTTGGTGTTTCTTTTGACAGTTTACCATGTCTTCATGAGTGCTACTTGTGAGCTACGTTGGGATTTCCCTGAAGAGGAGAGGACGATGCAGTACAATAGAGATAAGTATTTCCCTCGGTTAGAAACCAAGGTTATCAATCCAGTAGGAGAACCACACAACAACTCTTTAGCAGTACGTACACACAAAATAACAAATACTTGCACCCAACGCAAACAAGGCGTTGGCAATCCCTTGGCAGTTAATTGCAAAGATTAGATCTCATAGTGATAAATAGATAAATAAAAACACAAAATAAAGTAAATAAAATTGCAGCAAGGTATTTTTGGGTTTTTATATATGATTTAGATAGACCAGGGGGCATAGTTTTCACTAGAGGCTTCTCTCTTGAAAATAGCATAGGTGGGAAAAGAAATTACTATTGGGCCATTTATAGAAAAGCAAATAATCATTACAATATCTAAGGCAATGATCATGTATATAGGCATCAGGTCCGAGACAACTAGACCAACTCTTGCCTACATCTACTACTATTACACCACACATCGACCGCTATCCAGCATGCATCTAGAGTATTAAGTTCATAAAGAAAGGAGTAACGCCTTAAGCAAGATGACATGATGTAGACAAAGTAAACTCAACTAATATGAATAAACCCCATCTTTTTATCATTAATGGCAATGATACAAATACGTGTCATGTCCCTTTCTGTCACTAGGATTGAGCACCGTAAGATCGAACCCAGCACAAAGCACCTCTGCCATTGCAAGAAAAATAAATCTAGTTGGCCAAACCAAATCTATAGATCGGAGAGAAATACAAAGCTATAATAATCATGCATAAAGGAGTTCAGAGAAGACTCAAATAATTCATAGATAATCTGACCATAAACTCACAATTCATCGGACCCCAACAAAACACACCGCAAAAAGTGATTACATCGAATAGATCTCCAAGAATATCAAGGAGAACATTGTATTGAAGATCAAGGAGAGAAAATAAGCCATCTAGCTACTAGCTATGGACCCATAGTTCTATGGTAAACTACTCATAGATCATCAAAAGGGCAGCAAGGTTGATGTAGAGTCCCTCCTTGATCAATCCCCCCTCCGACAAAGTGTCCGGGAAGGCCTCCATATGGAATATCACACGAACTGAAACTTGCGGTGGCAGAAAAGTATTTTGGGTGGCTCTTTGATGTTGGGAAATATTTGGGTATTTATAGAGCTAAGATTAGATCCAGAGGTGTCATGAGGGGAACACAAGCCTGGGGGTGCACACCCCCGAAGCGTGCCTGGCAGGCTTTGTCGCCTCCTCGTGGCTCTTCAGGTCTTCTCCTGAAGCTTCTAGGGTCCCCTTTGGTCTAGAAAAAATTAATCCAAAGTTTTTTCTTTGTTTGGACTCTTTTTGATATAGATTTTCTGAAAAGCCAAAAACATGCAAAAAATAGCAACCGGCACTGGGCACTGAGTTAATAGGTTAGTCACAAAAAATGATATATAATTGCTTGAAAAACATCCAAGATTGATACTATAATAGCATGGAACAATCAGAAATATAGATACATTGAAGACGTATCAATGAGATCACTGATGACCCACAAGTGTAGGGGATCAATCCTAGTCCTTTCGATAAGTAAGAGTATCGAACCCAACGAGGAGAAGAAGGAAATGACAAGCGGTTTTCAGAAAGGTATTATGTACAAGTGCTGTAAGTAGTGATAATAGATAGTTTTGTGGCAATGTAATTCGTAACAAGTAACAATAGTAACAAGAGTGCAGCAAGGTGGCCCAATCCTTTTTGTAGCAAAGGACAAGCCGATATTTCTTCTTATAATGAGCAAAGGGTTCTTGAGGACACATGGGAATTCTCGTCTAGTCACGTTCATCATGTTTAGTTTATTAGCGTTCACTACTTTGATAATTTTTTATGCGGGTGGACTGGTGCTAGGGAGTTGTTCTTACTTGAACAAGCAACCCACTTATGATTACCCCCTCTCGCAAGCATATGTAACTACGAAAGAAGAATTAAGATAAATCTAACCATAGCATGAAACATATGGATCCAAATCAGCCCCTTACGGAATAATGCATAAACTAGAGTTTAGGCTTTTCCACTCTCGCAACCCAACATCAACTTATTACTCCCCAATGCCTTCCCCGAGGCCCAAACATGGTGAAGTGTCATGTAGTCGACATTCACACGACAACACTAGAGGAAGTTCAACATACATATCATCAAAATATTGAACGAATACCAACTTGGCATGATTACTTATAACAAGACTTCTCTCATGTCCTCAAAAACAAACGAAACTACTCACAAATCATGTTCATGTTCAAGATCAGAGGAGTATAATATATGATTAAGCATCTGAGCATATGATCTTCCACCAAATAAACCAACTAGCATCAACTACAAGATGTAATCAACACTACTACTAACCCATAGGTACCAATCTGACGTTTTGAGACAAAGATTGAATACAAGAGATGAACTCTGGTTTGCGATGAGATGGTGTTGGTTAAGATGTTGATTAAGATTGGTCTCCCACGATGAGAGGAACATTTGTCATGTCGATGGCTTCGGTTTCCTCCTCCGGGGGGAAAGTATCCCCGGCGGAATCCCTCGGACGGAGAGGGAAAGTGATCCTGCCCAGGTTCCACTTCGAGACTACGCTTCGTCCCGAAAGTTATCTTCTATTTTTCTAGGACAAAAGGCTTCATATATCTAAAGGAGGGCACTGGAGGGCTGCTTTGGGCGCATCTTGTTGTCTTATGGACATCAGTTGTGTAACGCACGGATAATTAAGCTATAGTAAAACTCTGTTGATGATGACACGTCAATTCGATTACTATTGCTAATCTCGCGTTGGATCAAAACTTTTCAAATTCAAAAGTTAAAACAAAAATGTTTGGGAGGTGCCATATTTTGCATATGTAAATATGGTGTAATAAACACATTTTTATAAAATGCCTAAATAATTTAAATTGAAATAAAATAGAAAATAAAATAAATAAAAGAAAAAGAATAAAAACAGAAAAATAAAATAAAAGAGACAACTCCCCCCCACTGGGCCAGTCGGCCCAGCTGCTAGCCAGGCCGGCCCCAAACCGGCTAGTGCCCCCCCCCCACTACTCCATAACACCCCCACGACACCCAAACCCTAGCCCAACCGCTCCACTCCCCCCCCACTCGCTCTCGCCCCCTCCTGATCCGATCTGGATCGGGATCGATCCTGATGCGCATCGGCTGGCCACCGCTGCTCGGAACGCCGCTCGACGCCGAAGCTACCTTGTCGGACGCCATCGCCGGCCTGCCTCCTCTCCGTCACGTCGTCTCCATCTCCTCTCCACGCCCCATTGCCCCGATCCCTGCACCCGATGTGAGCCTGCGCCCCTCCTCTCTCTCCCCTCCCTGGCGGCCACTGCGCCCCTCCTGCTGCCCCGCGTCCCCGCGCTCGCCCGACACGCACAGCCGCGCGCCCACGGCCACGCCCCCTGCGGCTGCTCCTCTAGTGTCGCTCGCCCGTGAGCCTATCATGTCGTCCGCTCCCGCACAGCACACACTGCCCGCGCCCACTGGCCTTCATCCCCCACTGCCCTCGCGCTCACCACGCCCCGCGTCGCCCCCCATTGCTGCTGCTGCCCAGCGTCTCCCTTCTCGCCGTGCCCCTCGCCGCACGCACACGCACCACCGTGCCAGCCCCCACGCCGCGCTCGCCGCCTTCCCGCCACTTCTAGGGAAAAGCCTAGCAGCAGCACGGGTTTTAGGCCTAATAGTAGCGCGGGGCGATGCGCTACTGATAAGGCGCTACAGCTAACGTATAGCAGTAGCATGCCTCCGCCCACGCTACTGCTAAATCGACTTAGTAGTAGCGACTTCCCGGAGGAGCGCTACTGGTAATTAGTAGTAGCGCTTCTCCCTGCCCGCGATGCTACTATTATTTCGTATTTTATTTCTTTTTTATTTCATGTTGTATTCGTACACCTTTACACAAGTTTTCATACAACAGGAATTTAGAAATTGTTTTTACATCATAATGAGTTATTACATCACAGGGTGAAAGAACAGCGGACAAGTTTCAAGTGGATGGACATCCACTTGAAACTGATCCATGGTTCTTTCACCCAATGATATAATAAATATCATCATCATCATCATATCATTAACAACTTATCATCATAATACATCATTGTCATATAACACCTCCTCAAGATCATCGTTTTCATCAATGAGACATCACATAGCAAATTGGTCACTAGTCATAATCACAAGTACTCCTCATCATCAACTCTAACACATTGTATCACATAATAAACATATTGTACCTCATAGGACCTACTACATTCTCTTAGGACCTACTATATTCTCTAAGGTAAAATAGCAAAAAACAAGATAGCCCCTGACTCCCCATTATGGAGAATGGAGATTATCCTGTCTCCAATTCTTGCCTTTCGCTTAATGTTACTTCCAAGAACCTCCCTGCGAATGTCCAAACATTTTTTCCATTCTTTGATTAGCATGTGTTCATCGCTTTTAGAAATCCGATATGCACAGGTGAGCTCCTTAGATTGACCTGGCTGTATGTTCAGAACTGCAAGGCGACCATTCTGATACATCAGATGAGGCACACAATCCATCGGGATTTTCTGTTGAAAAACATAGTAATAACTTCGTAGTTAGCAATGATGTACTAGTTTTAGAAGTATGCAAAAGATGCATGGATGTCGTAATAGTAAAAAAATCTTACCAGGGTATCTCCATAGAAGTTACCATGGTTCAACACGTGCACTAGTGGCATGTATTCACCATAATTTGGAGGAGTTCGATAATAGGTATTGTAATTCTCAAAATAAGTACAATAAGCAATCAGATGACTTTTCTCTTTATAAGTTAATTTGGAGCCATCAGTGTAGTGGGTTTTGTCTACCATCTTCTGCACATTCTTTGAAGATTCCAAATAAGCTGTCAACTATTTTGAAATAAACAATATAAATTAGTTAATCACTATGTTTGAGAAACTCACATTGCGGTAGAATCGGAAGCGTATCAACAAGGACCCAAATGTCCATATTGTCTTGCTCGATGTCAGGATCACCAAGATCCATGGTGATAATCATACCCTCATAAAAACCATACATTTTGCAAAGTGCTTCCCAATTTTGGTAACAAAAAAGGGTTACGCTCTGAGAATTGTACAGATTTACTTCAAAATCGATATCATGATGGGTACTTAGGTGTATTTTCTTTGTTTGAAAATTCTCATGGTCTTCAAAACCCATCATCTCCAAGACATAGGATCTTGCATGGCATGGGATAAGCTAGTTGAATTGTAAAAGATGAAAATTATACGTTGAAATAGTTGAAGTCATGCTTAATTACGAAAAAGACACTTGTCGTTGTTGCGTACCGTTTCAACATCGAAGGTCTCCTCGAGCTTAATGTTGAAGCGCCGATCTTCGTCCAGCTCAACGAACTTGTTGCATATACCTCGATCGTCGTGGCACCAGTTGCACTCCCCCGAGAGACCGTCGTCGTCCGAGTATGACATTTCCTACGTTCATAATTCAAAGATTAAACTTGTACAATTAAATATATGTACTAAAAACCTAAATTAGATCATTATTTTTTGAGAAAATCCAGGCCACTCGATATTTCCTACATATTCTAGCACAAGTCATGCCAGAATTCACGGAAAAATCCGGCATGACCTTTGCTAAAAAGGACATATCGACCGCCTGAAATTTGCCGAAACAGAAATTAATCAACACTCCGGCAAAACATAGGCCACTCGGAGGTGTAAACTGAACATGAACGACCACTTGGGCAACCACATATCCTATTTGAGCAACACAAGATATACATGGATATTTGGCTGGTCTCACCTTGATGTCGGAGGGGGTCGGTGACGGGGACGATGGCGGGGATGATGGAGGGGCTCCTTAATTTCAGCAAAAGCAAAAACCGTATAAGTTATCACTAATACATCCCGAATAATTTCTTAAACTAAAAAATAACAACAAATATGACATGTTCAACTAGTTTTAGTAATTCAACTAGTTCTTACTAAATATAAACTTAATATAAATAGAAAAAACTAGTTCTTTCTAAAAATAAAGTAGTTCAACTAGTTATATTAATTATCTTGCTAAAAATACATTAGTTCTATTAATTCAACTAGTTCAACTAGTTTATTAATTTACTTACTAAACTAGTTCAACTACAACTAAAGAAGTTCAACTAGTTTATTAATTTACTTACTAATTATTTTAAACACTTACTAAAAACAGTAAAAAATAAACTACATTATACAATAATTAACTAGTACCATCACTACTACTAATTAACATCTACTACTGCTAAAAATCATTATCTATGAACCCTAAATTAACATTTACTACTACTAAAAAAATCTAGTACTAACTAAGCAGAGAGAACGAGGGTGGGGGAGGGGTGGGGGGCTTACAGAGAGGGGAGAGACGGTGGCGGGGAGGTGCTCGGCGACAAAGAGGTAGGGGCGGTGAGGGCGGGCTCGGGATCGGGAGGTGGCGGCGGGGTTGGGGGAGGCGGCGGCGACGGTGAGGTCGAGAGCGGCGGTGATGTCGAGAGCGGAGGGGGTGGGGGAGGCGGCGGCTACGGTGAGGTCGATAGCGGTGGCAGGCGGCGGCGGTGAGGTTGATGGTGGCCTCGGGCGGCAGCGGTTAGGGCAGGCTCAGGCTCGGGCGGCGGCGACAGAGGAGTAGGGGAACAGTGGGGGGAAGGAGGACTTAGCGAAATTTTGAGCGGGCGGGTGGTTAAGTCGAACTAGCAGTAGCGCACTTCGGGAAACACGCTATAGCTAAAGTAGCTATAGCGCATTTTCAGGAAAAACGCTACAACTAAGTCTAAGCACGCACCAAAAATATACGTTGGTCATCATTGATCTTTCTGTGTAGAATCTAAATAGTCAACATATTTAAGGTGGTAAACACCTTGTTCGCTTAGCAGTATGGGACTAAACTTAATTAGGTGCAACACTTAGCAGCAGCGAGTTTTGCAGAAACACGCTGCTACTAAATACTTTAGCAGCAGCGCGTCCAGGGAAGGGCGCTACTACTATATCTAGCCTGGGGGAAAATCCGTGGCAATTATAGTAGTAGCGGTTGTTTCACCTAGAGCGCTACTGCTATCTAGTTATTAGTAGCGCGGTTCCTTTAAGCTCGCTACTGCTAGTTAGCAGTAGCGCTTGTTTTTAAACCGCGCTGCTGCTAAGATTCTGTGTATAACGTTTTCCCTAGTATTGCGCGCGCACGCGCCTCGCCCGAACGCCGCCCGCCCCTGACCTCCGCCCTGCGCCCACCCCGCGGCCGCCATGGCCCGCGCCTCCCGCCTGCTGCTGTTCTGCCGCCGCTGCGGCTAGCCCCTCGCGCGCCCGGCCTCCCGCCTTTGCCCCCACTGCACTGCCGCGTCAGTGTGCTCTCCTGCCCGCGCCCGCCCCACTTTCCTCCCCCGTGCGTGCACGACCGCAGCGGCCGTCGTGCCTGCCCGCCTTCGCATCGCCCGCCGCTACTGCGGCAGCTGCTGCCTCAGCCACACCCCCCCCCCCCCCCGCTTCCTAGCATCGCCGGCGTCGCCGCCCTTCGCAGGCGCCGCCCCATTCCGGTGAACCACCCTGTCGCGCCCCGCCGGCCTTGCCCACTGCGCCCGTTTGAGCCTTGCCCGTGACCGCACGCCCGTTCACCCATTAGGCCTCCTAGCCCAATGACAGTCGGGGCTCACCCCAGAACGTTTTATAAAAAGGAATTAAAATTAATAATAAATGATAATAAATAAATAAATAACTTAATTAATTTTGATTAATTAAACTAAACAACTAATTGAATTAATTAATCATGATTAGTTAGTCTAGTTAATGACGAACGGGACCGACATGTCAGTTGACCAGTCAACACCCCTATTGACTGCTGACGTCATGTTGACGCCATGCTGACGTCAGCATGCACTGGTCTGGACAATGTTGAATTAAAATAATTAAATAAATACTAAAAATGATTTAAATTTTTTAAAATTAATATAAAATAAACCATAGCTCGGATGGAAAAACTTTGTACATGAAAGTTGCTTAGAACAACGAGACGAATCCGGATATGCAGCATGTTCGTCCGCCGCACATCCCTAGCATAGCGAACACGCAAATTTCCCCCTCCGATTCATCTGTCCGAAAACGCGAAACACCGGGGATACTTTCCCGGTTGTTTTCCCCCTTCGTCGGTATCACCTCCTAGTGCGTTAGGGCACACCTAGCACCACTACTTGTTGCTACCTCTTGAGCAGTGCGTTGGTTTTCCCCGAAGAGGAAGGGATGATGCAGCAAAGTAGCATAAGTATTTCCCTCAGTTTTTGAGAACGAAGGTATCAATCCAGTAGGAGTGAGGGAGTCCTGGATTAGGGGGTCTCCGGACAGCCGGACTATATCCTTGGGCCGGACTGTTAGACTATGAAGATACTAGATTGAAGACTTCGTCTCATGTCCGGATGGGACTCTACTTGGCGTGGAAGGCAAGCTAGGCAATACGGATATGTATATCTCCTCCTTTGTAACCGACCTTGTGTAACCCTAACCCTCTCCGGTGTCTATATAAACCGGAGGGTTTTAGTCCGTAGGACAACATACAATCATACCATAGGCTAGCTTCTAGGGTTTAGCCTCTCTGATCTCGTGGTAGATCTACTCTTGTACTACCCATATCATCAATATTAATCAAGAAGGACTTAGGGTTTTACCTCCATCAAGAGGGCCCGAACCTGGGTAAAACATCATGTCCCCTGCCTCCTATTACCATCTGCCTACCCGAGATCCGCCGGTTTTGACACCGACATTGGTGCTTTCATTGAGAGTTCCTCTGTGTCATCGCCGTTAGGCTTGATGGCTCCTACTATCATCGATAGCGATGCAGTCCAGGGCGAGACTTTTCTCCCTGGATAGATCTTTGTGTTCGGCGGCTTCGCACTGCGGGCCAACTCGCTTGGCCATCTGGAGCAGATCGAAAGTTACGCCCCTGGCCACTAGGTCAGGTTTGGAAGATTAAACTACACGGTCGATATCCACGGAGACTTGATCTTCGACGGATTCGAGCCCCTGCCTTGTGCGTCACGCGGTCATGATGAGTACGATTTAGCTCTGCCATCGGACAGTGTTCAAGAAATCACACCGGCAACCACTCTGACCCTTAATTCGGAGCCAGTTGCACCTCCCATGGACGGGTGGATAGACCCCGCCACAGAGGCTGCATCCCCAACGGCGATCGAGCCGAGCATTGACCTTACCCTGCACGAGAGCCGTGTTGTCAAACTGTCGGATCCTTCTCCGGCCACGGGCTCCGAACCGCCTGCGCCTGTTCCTAGCGAATCCGATTGGGCACCGATCATGGAGTTTACCTCCGCGGATATTTTTCAGCACTCGCCCTTTGGCGACATACTGAACTCATTAAGGTCTCTCTCCTTGTCAGGAGGATCCTGGCCGAACTATGACCGGCAGGATTGGGATGCGGACGACGAAGAAATTCATGGCCCACCCACCACCCACTTATTAGCCACTGTCGATGACTTAACCGACATGCTCGATTTCGACTCCGAAGACATCAACGGTATGGACGACGATGCGGGAGACGAAGAGGAACCACTGTCCATAGGGCACTGGATAGCCACCTCATCAAACGATATATACATGGTAGACACACCCAAAGAAGGCAATGGCGACGAGACAGCGGAGGATGACCCCTCCAAGAAGCAACCCAAGCGCCGATGACAGCAGCGCCGCTCTAAGTCCCGCCAAAGCAAAAGTGGTGATACCGGCACAGGAGATAATAACACTCCGGATAGCACCGAAGACCACAACAATCCCCTCCAGCAAGATTTAGAGCAGGAGAATGGAGGAGCCAGCCCTCCCGAGAGAGCGGCAGATGGAGGGGTGGAGTATGATAATTACATGCCCCCCTCCGAAGACAAGGCAAGCCTCGGCGATGACGAATTCGCCGTGCCAGAGGATCCCGTCGAACAAGAGCGCTTCAAGCGTCGGCTTATGGCCACGGCAAATAGCCTTAAGAAAAAGCAGCAGCAGCTTCAAGTTGATCAAGATCTGCTAGCTGATAGATGGACTGAAGTCCTCGCGGCCGAGGAATATAAACTCGAATGCCCCTCCAAGAGTTACCCAAAATGCAGGTTGCTACCCCGACTGGAGGAAGAAGGATATGACGCGGCTGATCGGCCACCTCGTGGCCGTGATAGAGAGGCATTCCAGCCAAAAACTCAGCCTACACCCCGACGCCATTCAAATAAAAAGGCATGGGGAAATACGCCAGACCTGCGAGACGTATTGGAGGACAAAGCAAAACATGCAAGATCGATCTACGGATCACGAGGGCGCGCCACTATGCAAGACGTTAAACGTCATGCCGGATACAGTAAAAGTAAATCCGGCCGGGCTGAACACAGTGGGCAAGACCCATTCAAGCTGCGTCGTGATATACCCAATATAGAGGCGCTGCACACCCCTTATGCTTCATAGACGAAGTCATGGATCATCAAATCCCTGAGGGTTTCAAACCCGTAAACATAGAATCATACGACGGCACAACAGATCCTGCGGTATGGATCGAGGATTTCCTCCTCCACATCCACATGGCCCGCAGTGATGACTTACATGCCATCAAATACCTCCCACTAAAGCTTAAAGGACCAGCGCGGCATTGGCTTAACAGCTTGCCAGCAGAGTCCATTAGCTGTTGGGAAGGTCTGGAAGCCGCATTCCTCAACAACTTTCAAGGCACTTATGTCCGACCACTAGATGCCGATGACTTAAGCCACATAATTCAACAGCCAGAAGAATCGGCCAGGCAATTCTGGACTCGGTTCCTAACAAAGAAAAATCAAATTGTCGACTGTCCGGATGCAGAGGCCCTAGCAGCCTTCAAACACAACATCCGCGATGAGTGGCTAGCCCGGCACCTTGGTCAGGAAAAGCCGAAACCTATGGCAGCCCTCACTGTGATGCCCCTGATTCAATCGTACACTAATCATACACGGAAACGTGTACGATCAAGATCAGGGACTCACAAGAAGATATCACAACACAACTCTACAAATAAAATAAGTCATACAAGCAACATATTACAAGCCAGGGGCCTCGAGGGCTCGAATACAAGAGCTCGATCATAGATGGGTCAGCAGAAGCAACAATATCTGAGTACAGACATAAGTTAAACAAGTTTGCCTTAAGAAGGCTAGCACAAACTAGGATACATATCGAAAGAGGCGCAGGCCTCCTGCCTGGGATCCTCCTAAACTACTCCTGGTCGCCGTCAGCGGGCTACACGTAGTAGTAGGCACCTCCCAAGTAGTAGTAGTCATCATCAATGGTGGTGTCTGGCTCCTGGACTCCAACGTCTGGTTGCAGCAATCGGATATAGGAAAGGGGAAAAGGGGAAGAAAAGCAACCGTGAGTACTGGTCCAAAGTACTCGCAAGCAAGGAGCTACACTACATATGTATGCATTGTTATCAAAAGGAATAAGGGTATCATATGAGGACTGAACTGCAGAATCCCGGAATAAGAGGGCGATAGCTAGTCCTATCGAAGACTACGCTTCTGGTAACCTCCATCTTGCAGCAGGAGAAGAGAGTAGATGGTAAGTTCACCAAGTAGCATCGCATAGCATAATCCTAACCGATGATCCTCCCCTCGTCGCCCTGTGAGAGAGCGATCACCGGTTGTATCTGGCACTTGGAAGGGTGTGTTTTATTAAGTATCTGGTTCTAGTTGTCATAAGGTCAAAGTACAACTCCAAGTCATCATGTTACCAAAGATCACGACTATTCGAATAGATTAACTTCCCTATAGGGGTGCACCACATAACCCAACACGCTCGATCCCATTTGACCAGACACACTTTCCTGGGTCATGCCCGTCCTCGGAAGATCAACATGTCGTAGCCCTACCTAGGCACAACAGAGAGGTCAGCACGCCGGTCTAAATCCTATGGCGTAGGGGTCTGGGCCCATCGCCCATTGCACACCTGCATGTTGCGTACGCGGCCGGTGAGCAGACCTAGCAACCTCCATTACAAAGGAAGTTGCGTTACGTGGTCCAACCCGGCGCGCGCCGCTCAGTCGCTGATGTCACGAAGGCTTCGGCTGGCACCACGACATCGAGTGCCCATAACTGTCCCTGCGTAGATGGTTAGTGTGTATAGGCCAGTAGCCAGACTCAGATCAAATACCAAGATCTCGTTAAGTGTGTCATTCTGAAATAACCACGGACCCCGACCAGGGCCAGACCCACCTCTCTCCAAGGTGGTCTCAACCTGCCCTGTCGCTCCTCCATAAAGTAACAGTCGGGGGCCTTCGGGAACTCAGGCACACCTCTACCGAGATGGAGCCACCTGCCCCTTCAGCCCCCAACATCGGAATCACTCGCGGGTACTCCGGCGAGCCGACCCGACTTTAATCACCACAAGTATCATATATTACGCATAAGTATATACCCGTGACCACCTCCCAAGTGATCACGGCCCGATAGTATAGCATGGCAGACAGACAAGAATGTAGGGCCACTGATGGTAAACTAGCATCCTATACTAAGCATTTGGGATTGCAGGTAAGGTATCAACAGCTGGAGCAACAATGACAGGCTATGCATCGGAATAGGATTAACGGAAAGCAATGCTACACTACTCTAATGCAAGTAGTAGAGAGAAGAGTAGGCGATATCTGGTGATCAAAGGGGGGCTTGCTTGGTTGCTCTGGCAAGAGGGAGGGGTCGTCAACACCGTAGTCGTACTGGGTAGCAGCGGCGTCGGTCTCGGTGTCTAGCGAGAGAAGAGGGGGAAGAAACAAGAAATATAATGCAAACAAATGCATGACGATGCATGACATGTCAAAGCGTGATGCTAGGTGTACCCTAACGCGGTACGAGGTGGTACCGGTGAAGGGGGGAAACATCCGGGAAAGTATCCCCGGTGTTTCGCGTTTTCGGACAAACGAACCAGAGGGGGAAAGTTGCGTTTTTGCTATGCTAGGGATGCATGGCGGACGTACGGCTGTGTATCTGGATTCGTCTTGTCGTTCTAAGCAACTTTCATGTACAAAGTTTTTCCATCCGAGCTACGGTTTAAAATATATGATTCTCTAAAGATTTTATTAATTTCTGGAATTTATTTAATTATTTAAATTAATTCAAAATTGTATTTATGACATTAGCATGATGTCATGCTAACGTCAGTAGTCAACAGGGTTGACTGGTCAACCTGACCAGTGGGTCCCACTAGTTAGTGACACATTTTAATTTAAACAATTTAATTAACCTAATTAGTATTAATTAGGGGGTGGGCCCCACTGTCATACTAATTAGTTAGCTAATTAACTAACCAGGTTAATTAGATAACTAATGTTTAATTAGCTTAATTATTTGATTAGTTTAATTAACCATAATTAATTCTTTAATTAATTATCTTTATTTTTATTTTTATTTTTATATTTTTTTAAATACATTTTGGGGCTTGAGGCCCCACTTGTCATAGGCCAGGGGCCTTAACGGGTCACGGGTGGTGGTTCTCGGCACAGGGCGGAGCCGGGCGACGGGCGCCAGCCCGCCCAACAAGGCGCGACGACTAGCGGGGGGTGGAAGGGAGCCAGCGCATGGCCCAGCGCCGGCCACCGTGGCCGGAGCGGCACGGCGAGGCCGACGGAGCGAAGGGAGGCGCGGTGGCATGCACGCAATGCGCTAGAGGCCTGGCCAGAGGTGGCGATGCGTGCAGGGGTGGCTTGCCAGAGCCGCCGGGAGCAGCGGCGGGCGGCTAGGCACGGCAATGCGGAGCAGCAGCAACCGGTGCGGGAGTGAGGCGAGCAGCACTGCCGTGCGGCGTGGCCTGGCCAAGGAAGACGGGCGCGCAGCGCGGTCGTCGCGGGGGCACACGGGAGCGCGCAGGCGCGCGCTGGGTCGAGCAGGGGCGAACGGGGCGCGGGCAGCGCGCGTGCGGAAGCACGCCGGCCAAGGCGAGGCCACGGTGAGCAGGGGCGCGAGTGCATCGTGCACGCGGGATGGCGCGGGCGCGCGTGCCGGCGTGGAGCTGCGGGACGAGGGAGCAGCGGGGGAGAGGGAGGGAGCGAGGAGACGAGCGTGGCGGCGGGGCTCACGTTGCCTGTAGGGGAGTGGCAACGGGGGTCGAGGAGGAAGACGGGGACGCGTGACGGAGGCGCTGGGGAGGAAGTCCGGCGAGGTGGAGGCGCGTCGAACTCCGGGCGGCGAGGTTCGGCGACGAGGGTGAGGCCACGGTTGGAGTGCATCGGGGCGCCGGGCTCGGGTGTCGACGTGGACGACAACAGGGAGGGGGGCTCCAGGCGGCGTTGGCGGGGAGGGCGATGGGGTCGATCCCTCGATCCCCCATTTGGATCGGGAGGGCGAGCGACGTGGGAAGAGTGGGGAAAGTGGGGTGGATTGGATTAGGGTTTGGTCGCCCAGGTTGATAAGGGAGTGAGGGTCGGGGTGTGGTTGGGCCAGCCTGGTTGGGGCCCAAGGGGGGGCGGTGACCAGCTGGGCCAGTCGGCCCAGTTGAGGGGGGAGGGGCTTGCTTTCTCTTATATTTTGGTTAGTTTGTTTTCTGTTTTTGTATTTTTCTTTTATTTATTTTCTTTTCTGTTTTAAATCATTGTAAAATATTTAGGCATTTTTTAAAAATGAGTTTTCTCCACAATAATTACCAGTGCAATATTTGGCACCCACCGAACATTTTTGTTTCAATGTTTGAAAGCTTTTGTTGTTTGCCATATTTTGAATTTGAATTTTTAACCAGTTTTGAACTAACGAGAGATTAGCAACAGTAACGGAGGTGACCTGGCATCATTAGCAAAGTTTCACTGTAGCTTAATTACCCGGGCGTCACAATTCTCCTCCACTACAAGAAATCTCGTCTCGAGATTTAAGAGGGGGGCTAAGGGGGAAAGGTCTGGTTACGAAATTCCAACGAATCTTCTCGGTGTTGATTGCTCTTCTCGAAGTGGTCGATCCATTACATTGATATCTTCATTTCTTTGCTTTAGGTCATCATGATGAAGTCGGTGTCCTTTCTAGAGGACTCCGTCGTACTTACTAGGGAATAAAGGGTGGACATTCCGGGAGAACTGACCTCTACAAGGTAGACTATCTGGTCGATAACATCGAGGAAGGTGGCGGAAGTAACTCTCGAATTGAAACTTACGAAAATATCGAGAGCAAAGTAAGAAGGTATCATGAGAAGTTTTGAGAGGGTAGGCAATCGTTCGGTGCCTGAAACAAAGTGTGAAAGGGATTCAGAGCAATGGGAATAAGTATTGCATCTGATACCAGAATAGATCACTAGGCAGGTGGCCCGTGAACTACATATGAAGTCAAGCTCTAGGAATAACTTTGGCAACAGGGCGTATAGGAGATTCGGGTTTCGATCCTGTAGAACTGTGTGTTATGGGCCCACCATGTGGGTTAAAAGTAGGAAGGGCGGTGACATCTTGCCGGATCATGTAGGCAAGGCCTGTCAGAGGATAGTCTGTCGGTTATGTCGGCAACAACATCGGTACCAAGGGCGAGGGACGAAAAGAACCCTTTTCCTGCTCATTGAACGAGGCGGGCCAATAGGCAAGGTTCTCGTCCATCGGAGGTTACCGGAATGTCAACAACAATAGTAACAGGGTCTTACTGACAGAATTGTACACCGAGGTGTTTACCCAAGTAGAAGAAAACTACTGCTTAGATCATATAGATCACAAGAAGGTTTAAACAACCCAATGGAAAGGAAAAAGTGATTATCAGGTTTAAACAGAAGAATGGAAAGGAGAATGTGTTTAAACACATATTTCAAGGGTATATCCTTCCCAAGGACAAGCAGAGTATGATATCCATCACAGGATATAATGTAGAAAACTCTTTAGGTAAGGGGAGAGAAATTTCATGACATTACCCATACAATGGTGTTTGGGTAATTGAGCAGGAAACATTTAGCACCGGGCTTCAAATGTTCTTGTTGAAAATCGTAGTACCACAGACAATCTTCGAGATATCATTGACAGGATACGCAAGTTTTACAAATTACTCATGGAAGAATGACTAACCTTGCTAGAAAGGAAACTATAACAATAGGCCCTCCGGGCAGGTGTGTTAGGATGAAATCACCTTATCGGGTTAAAGACCAATGTTATAACTCTTGGAAATATGTTCCAACCATCATACCTGACCGAGATTCAGATCTGATTGGTGTCAGGATACATCAGACTCAGGATGTCTGAGAAGAAAAGGTGCAACACAAATTGATGAGAAGACATCATAAGATTCTCGGGAAATGAACAATGGAAGTGGGTTCTGAAACAAGAGTTCATCAGTAAACCAAGGAGAGGATGAGGAGGTGGCTGATAGGCTCGGCACCAAATCATCGAGATTTCCAAAGGATTGATTTCCACAATTATGTGAACAAGGAAATATCATTTGTCGGATCAAATGATATAATGATGTATGCTCGAGGGAAACATACACAACTGAAAAATGATAGAAGGGTGCACCCAGGAATCTAGACTAGGTAGCACAATCAATGTTCCAATGATGATTCAATAAGCAATAGACTTAGAATGAAATAGTAGACCAATAACTTCAAAGCAATAGGGTTGCTAGAAGTTTAGAATTTACACATCACAGACCATTTGTCGGTATTCCGGTTAGAAACAACATGGAGACCAAGAATTGAACGCAAAAGGCGAGAGATATTACTATATCAAGAATTCTCAAGAGGTGGTAAAATTACCACGACATTCTTGACATAAAAGGTGGTAACATTCCAAGGTAAAGAAGAACAAATGCTGGATAGCAAGGATCTCAAGGTTTATCACAAAAGACGAATAAGTTTGTGTTGGAGGGAAGGCAATAAAGTGGTCGATGACAACACAATTCATCGAGGGCAAGGATGGTATTTCTTATCATGAATTCAATTGATATCTTGGAAGGGCTCAGAATGTTGATGCTGATCATAACACATTTGTCGAGAGATTTCATGAAGTTTTAACCGATCGGCGATGACATCAAGTCAAATGAATGATGAAGCGAAATTTATCAGAACCATGTATGAAACAAACTTGAAATCAAGCTTGTTCTTCAAGGACAATTGATACGACGAGGAAGATCGACGTAAGATTAGCTCACCATCGAAATTTTTGCTCCGGGAAGAAGGACCAAGTAGCACAGCTAAAATCGGCACGACAAGGATATAGCCAAGCAGGCTAGGGATGACGTGATCGAGTTCAAACTCGTAAGTAATGAAGGTTACCAAAAGATGATTAATCATGGTGCGGACTTGAGTCAGTTATTGGTGTCTTTGAGTGTTTAATAACTCAGAGCCCGTGAAAAATTGGAATCAATGAGAATGTAGCACTTGATGAAGAACTCATAAGAAGTTATGTGATTCCATGATAATCTCGAGATACTAGGGGGGTAATACTCGACGACAGATCAAAGTAGAGGTTGGACAAGGGTAATGCTCTGCAGAAGACAAGTGCTCAAACTTGCATGAGAAATGGAATCAAGGAGAAACATGGTCGGAACCACGTCCACACATACAAGATGAACTTATAACAACGGGATAATTATTTTAAGAGAAGCTTCCATGATAAGGTATACATCGGGTCCATGGGCATGAACACAGGGTTCAAGGTCGACTCAAACTTGTTCAACGCATAACCTTTCATTCACTTCTCTTTTTCAAAGAAGTTGTAGTGTTGAATTATCTGGCAAAATACCAGACGAGTATGACTCGTGAAAACTTTCGAGTTCACACTTATTAAGGAAGGCATAGATTCAACCCGTCAGGGTATCATGGAAACATATACCACAAGCTTCAATAGTAAATACCACCAGCTCAAAAACAGAGCATGGTTCACAAAGCAGATGATACAATTTACCGAAGGCATTATATACCCATGGAAAGGCTCACAAGGTTATTCAATATGAAGGACATTGTCGGATAAAATCTGACAAAGGGTCTGGTGGTCCACAAGGGATCTGATGTGAGCATCGGTACTCCACCAGAGGAAGAAAGAATGCAACGAGGTCAGATTATAGAAACAACTGACTAACCCAAAGCTCAAATGCAAAAGGATTATGATTTTCAAATCAAAGGATCAGAAGCAAACGCTCTGATTAAGGATGGATAATTTGAGTAAGCTTATGGGTAAAATTGACATCAATTTGATTGGTCGAGATCCAGCTCATGTTTAAGGCGATGTCTGAGCCGAAAGGATGAATCCTAGGATCTGATTGAGGATTGCGAGCATTTGCAACATATTGAATCAATGTACTCAAAATGATAGTAACAAAGGCTACCCATAAGATTACTATACTTATGTGATTAACCATAATGCAAGGAAGCAAGAATTTCAAGATCAATAAGCTGCTAAGGATTTTCGGAATATGGAATATTATTTCGAAGAACTTAGTGAAACACATAAACAACTGGGGAGAAACAAATCCTCGGTGTGTAAGGATTAATTTGTAGGTGTATTCAAGTGACAAGGAACTACAAGGAAGTAGGCACAAGGATTCTCGGAACAACAACGAGTATTTCGGGGGATCTTGTAATAACAAGAGCAACTGGGGACTAAGGTAAGAATGGCAAGTGCATGTAGTTACATATAGGGGTTGACGGTGGAAGGGAATTGCAAACGCAATGAGCGCAAGTTTTCAGGATAACATCGGTGAGTATCTTCTGAATCTTCTGGTGCAGCAGACGATCATCTATAATAAGGGGCTCTCTGGAAGGAAATAATTACGAGAAAATAGAGTTAGAGTTAGCAAAATCTTTTAACCCGAATAAAAAAAAGAGATGAGAGTCCCAGAGTATAGATGAGGAATAAAAGATCCTAATACCACCCAATGGCAACATGGGCCCATAAGCCGCACAGCCATGTTAGTTAAATTTTTTGCAATGACTAGACTCGACTTCGGCCAAGGAGTGTGGAAGGGGGACTCCTACAGGCAGTCGGCTCTAATACCAACTTATGACGCCCCCGATTCAATCGTACACTAATCATACACGCAAACGTGTACGATCAAGATCAGGGACTCACGGGAAGATATCACAACACAACTCTACAAATAAAATAAGTCATACAAGCAACATATTACAAGCTAGGAGCCTCGAGGGCTTTAATACAAGAGCTCGATCATAGAAGGGTCAGCGGAAGCAACAATATCTGAGTACAGACATAAGTTAAACAAGTTTGCCTTAAGAAGGCTAGCACAAACTGGGATACAGATCGAAAGAGGCGCAGGCCTCCTGCCCGGGATCCTCCTAAACTACTCATGGTCGCCGTCAGCGGGCTGCACGTAGTAGTAGGCACCTCCCGAGTAGTAGTAGTCGTCATCAACGGTGGCGTCTGGCTCCTGGATTCCAACGTCTGGTTGTAGCAATCGGATATAGGAAAGGGGAAAAGGGGAAGAAAAGCAACCATGAGTACTCATCCAAAGTACTCGCAAGCGAGGAGCTACACTACATATGTATGCATTGGTATCAAAAGGAATAAGGGTGTTATATGAGGACTGAACTGCAGAATGCCAGAATAAGAGGAAGATAGCTAGTCCTATCGAAGACTACGATTCTGGTAACCTCCATCTTGCAGCAGGAGAAGAGAGTAGATGGTAAGTTCAACAAGTACCATCGCATAGCATAATCCTAACCGATGATCCGCCCCTCGTCGCCCTGTGAGAGAGCGATCACCGGTTGTATCTGGCACTTGGAAGGGTGTGTTTTATTAATTATTCGGTTCTAGTTGTCATAAGGTCAAGGTACAACTCCAAGTCATCCTGTTACCGAAGATCACGGCTATTCGAATAGATTAACTTCCCTGCAGGGGTGCACCACATAACCCAACACGCTCGATCACATTTGGCCGGACACACTTTCCTGGGTCATGCCCGGCCTCGGAAGATCAACACATCGTAGCCCTACCTAGGCACAACAGAGAGGTCAGCACGCCGATCTAAATCCTATGGCGCACGGGTCTGGGCCCATCGCCCATGGCACACCTGCACGTTGCGTACGCGGCCGGTGAGCAGACCTAGCAACCTCCATTACAAAGGAAGTTGCGTTACGCGGTTCAACCCGGCGTGCGCTACTCAGTCGCTGACATCACAAAGGCTTCGGCTGATACCACGACATCGAGTGCCCATAGCTATCCCTGCGTAGATGGTTAGTGCGTATAGGCCAGTAGCCAGACTCAGATCAAATACCAAGATCTCGTTAATCGTGTTATTCTAAAATAACCACGGATGCCGACCAGGGCCAGGCCCACCTCTCTCCTAGGTGGTCTCAACCTGCCCTGTCGCTCCGCCACAAAGTAATAGTCGGGGGCCTTCGGGAACTCAGGCCCACCTCTACCGGGATGGAGCCACCTGCCCCTTCTGCCCCCAACATCGGAATCACTCGCGGGTACTCCTACGAGCCGACCCGACTTTAATCACCACAAGTATCATATATTATGCATAAGTATATACCCGTGACCACCTCCCAAGTGATCATGGCCCGATAGTATAGCATGGCAGACAGACAAGAATGTAGGGCCACTGATGGTAAACTAGCATCCTATACTAAGCATTTAGGATTGCAGGTAAGGTATCAACAGCTGGAGCAACAATGACAGGCTATGCATCGGAATAGGATTAACGGAAAGCAGTAACATGCTACACTACTCTAATGGAAGCAGTAGAGAGAAGAGTAGGCGATATCTGGTGATCAAAGGGGGGGCTTGCTTGGTTGCTCTGGCAAGAGAGAGGGGTCGTCAACACCGTAGTCGTACTGGGTAGCACCGGTGTCGGTCTTGGTGTCTAGCGAGAGAAGAGGGGGAAGAAACAATAAATATAATGCAAACAAATGCATGACGATGCATGACATGACAAAGCGTGATGCTAGGTGTACCCTAACGCGGTACGGGTGGTACCGGTGAAGGGGGGAAACATCCGGGAAAGTATCCCCGGTGTTTCCCGTTATTGGACAGACGAACTGGAGGGGGGAAATTTGCGTGTTTGCTATGCTAGGAATGCGTGGCGGACGAACAGGCTGCGTATCCGGATTCGTTTCGTCGTTCTGAGCAACTTTCATGTACAAAGTTTTTCCATCCGAGCTACGGTTTAAAATATATTATTTTCTAAAGATTTTATTAATTTCTGGAATTTATTTAATTATTTAAATTAATTCAAAATTGTATTTATGACATCAACATGATGTCATGCTGACATCAGCAGTCAACAGGGTTGACTGGTCAACCTGACTAGTGGGTCCCACTAGTTAGTGACACATTTTAATTTAAACAATTTAATTAACCTAATTAGTATTAATTAGGGGGTGGGCCCCACTGTCATACTAATTAATTAGCTAATTAACTCACCAGGTTAATTAGATAACTAATGTTTAATTAGCTTAATTATTTGATTAGTTTAATTAACCAAAATTAATTAAGTTAATTAATTCTTTAATTAATTATTTTTATTTTTATTTAAATATGTTCTGGGGGCTTGAGGCCCCACTTGTCATAGGCCAGTGGCCTTAACGGGTCACGGGTGGTGGTTCTCGGCGCAGGGCTGAGCCGGGCGACGGGCGCTAGCCCGCCCAACAGGGCGTGACGGCCAGCGGGGGTGGGGGTGGAAGGGAGCCGGCGCATGGCCCAACGCCGGCGACCGTGGCCGGAGCGGCACGGCGAGGCCAGCGGAGCAAAGGGAGGCGCAGTGGCATGCACGCAGGGTGCTAGAGGCCTGGCCAGAGGCGGCGATGCGCGCGGGGGTGGCTTGCCAGAGCCGCCGGGAGCAGCGGCGGGCGGCCAGGCCCGGCGATGCGGAGCAGCAGCAACCGGTGCGGGAGTGAGGCGAGCAGCACTGCCATGCGGCGTGGCCTGGCCAAGGAAGATGGGTGCGCAGCACGGTCATCGTGGGGGCGCACGGGAGCGCGCTGGGTCGAGCAGGGGCGAACGGGGCGCGGGCAGCGCGCGTGCGGAAGCACGCCGGCCAAGGCGAGGCCACGGTGAGCAGGGGCGCGAGTGCGTCGCTCATGCGGGACAGTGCGGGCGTGCGTGCCGGCGTGGAGCTGCGGGACGAGGGAGTAGCGGGGGAAAGGGAGGGAGCGAGGAGACGAGTGTGGCGGCTGGGCTCACGTTGCCGGTACGGGAGTGGCAGCGGGGGTCGAAGAGGAAGACGGGGACGCGCGACAGAGGCGTTGGGGAGGAAGTCCGGCGAGGTGGAGGCGCGTCGAACTCCGGGCGGCGAGGTTCGGCGACGAGGGCGAGGCCATGGTTGGAGTGCATCGGGGCGCCGGGCTCGGGTGTCGACGTGGACGACGACAGGGAGGGGGGCTCCAGGCGGCGTCGGCGGGGAGGGCGATGGGGTCGATCCCTCGATCCCCCATCTGGATCGGGAGGGCGAGCAACGTGGGAAGAGTGGGGAAAGTGGGGTGGATTGGATTAGGGTTTGGTCGCCCAGGTGGATAAGGGAGTGAGGGTCGGGGTGCGGTTGGGCCGGCCTGGTTGGGGCCCAAGGGGGGGGGGGCGGTGACCAGCTGGGCCAGTCGGCCCAGTTGAGGGGGGAGGGGCTTGCTTTCTCTTTTTTGGTTAGTTTGTTTTCTGTTTTTGTATTTTCTTTTATTTATTTTCTTTTCCGTTTTAAATCATTGTAAAATATTTAGGCATTTTCTAAAAATGAGTTTTTCCACAATAATTACCAGTGCAATATTTGGCACCCACCGAACATTTTTGTTTCAATGTTTGAAAACTTTTGTTGTTTGCCATATTTTGAATTTCAATTTTTAACCAGTTTTGAACTAACGAGAGATTAGCAACAGTAACGGAGGTGACGTGGTATCATTAGCAGAGTTTCACTGTAGCTTAATTACCCGGGCGTCACACTCACGACACTCTTGACCCGCTTTTGTGCGGGAGAAGACAGCTGGCTGGCTCGCATTAATAACATATCAAAGAACCGTGGTACTTCGGATACCAAGGATGGCAATGGCAGGTCACGTCGAAATAAACATAAGCGCCGCATTAACAACGACAATACCGAGGATACGATAGTCAATGCCGGATTCAAAGGCTCTAAACCCGGTCAGCGGAAAAAGCCATTTAAAAGAAGCACTCCGGGCCCGTCCTGTTTAGACCGCATACTCGATCGCTCGTGTGAAATACATGGCACCCCTGACAAGCCAGCCAACCACACCAATAGGGATTGTTGGGTATTCAAGTAGGTCGGCAAGTTAATTGCCGAAAACAAAGATAAGGGGCCACATAGCGATGACGAGGAAGAGCCACGGCAGCCGAACACTGGAGGACAGAAGAGGTTCCCCCCACTAGTGGGGACGGTGAACATGATATATGCAACCCACATCCCCAAGAGGGAGCGGAAGCGTCGCTCAGGGACGTATATGCATTGGAGCCAAAGTTCAACCCATGGTCTTCCTGTCCGATCACCTTCGATCGCAGGGACCACCCCACTAGTATCCGTCATGGTGGATTTGCCGCACTAGTCCTAGACCCAATCATTGACGGATTTCACCTCACTCGAGTCCTTATGGATGGAGGCAGCAGCCTGAACCTTCTTTATTAGGACACCGTGCGCAAAATGGGTATGGACCCCTCAAGGATCAAACCCACAAAAACGACCTTTAAAGGCGTCCTTCCAGGTGTAGAGGCCCATTGCACAGGCTCAATTACACTGGAAGTGGTCTTCGGATCCCCGGATAACTTCCGAAGCGAAGAATTAATCTTCGATGTAGTCCCGTTCCGCAGTGGCTATCATGCACTTCTCAGGTGAACCGCATTTGCGAGATTCAATGTGGTACCGCATTATGAATACCTCAAGCTCAAGATGCCAGGACCTCGGGGGGTCATCACAGTTAATGGAAACACAGAGGGCTCTCTCCGCACGAAGGAGCACACTGCGGCCCTCGCAACGGAAGCGCAAAGCAGCCTCCCAAGGCAATCCACCATTTCGGTGTTTCAAGACCCGGACACATTCAAGCGCGCTCGGAGTAATCGGCAACTAGACCGCCTGGCACGACCAGAGCTCGCGTAGCAATGCGGCCCCCACCCCAGTCCTAGCCAAACGGCGAAATCCGTGCCACGCGTACATAATTATGCATTAAAAATACCATGGGCACAGGAGGGGAGGGGGGCACAAATACGGCACGCCCCAATACGCGGCTTAAACCGCACTAGGGGCTTCCCGCTTTCTTATTTTTCTCTTTCAGGACTTTAATCTCTGGAAACACTATCCGGTAGCACGATTGCCGAACACATGATGCATCAACCAAGGAGGCAGAAAGCTACGTCACACCACGGAACTCCCAGGTGGATTACAATAACGAGTGAAATGTTTGCTTTAATACTATTACTCAGCTTGCCCTCGGAAGGGACATAGTCCTGCTTTTTGCTTATCGCACTATCTGTATCATTCTGCTTTAACGCACCTTTTTCAAATAAACAATGCATAGCATTACGACTATTATTGCATTCTTCTTTTTTATATCTATGTTCATTAATGACGCCTTGCAACCGTACACTTTGGTACGGCCAATACACCAGGGGCACAAGTACCCCACAATATGGTGTGAGAAGTCCGAACACTTTCACAAGTGCGGCACCCCGAACTTATAGCATTATACGCATCAGCTCCGAATCATGTCTTTGGTCAAATGTTGGGTTTGCCCGGCTCCTATGTTTTGGTACCTTACGTTCCGCTCTATCGGCTAAGGTAGCACTAGGAGAACTACTGCGATTGTGCCCCGGTTCCGCTGGGCTAAGCACCTCAGTAGAGAAAGCTAAAACTGACTGTCATGATAAGGCGAGAGACTGGTCGCTGTTCAGCGAGGTTTCGAGTCCCTAAAGACTTATGCCGCTTAGAGCGAGGAGTCGGTCCTGTCCGTCTTAAAGGCGTGTATCACGCCCTGAATTTGGCCTTCCGAATACCAGGGGCTTCGCCGAAATTTAAAATTATAGAATTCTATGGCTAAGTGAGAGTGATAAAGCATTATTAGTCTAGTTTCCTTGTTCGCTATGCTGAGCACCTCCCTCGAAGGACCCAAAGATGGGAACAAGAGTGCTTAGGTTTATCCCGAACACCCCAGCACTAGCGGCATGGGGGCAGAAGCCGAGGACTAGCCATCTCTCATATTGGATAAACAGCCAAACAGAAGGTAATATTTTAAATTCAAACAAGCGTTGCATAGCGCATATGAAACAAGTTTTCATCATACAGGATCACACGAGAAAGTTTACTCAAATATTACATCCTTTGTACATTCGACCACTACAAGACGGGCACCCTTCAGGACACCCTCATAATAAATTTCGGGGGTGCGATGCTCCTTTCCCTGCGGCGGTCCTTCCTTGATCAGGTTCACGACGTCTAGCTTGGCCCATTGCACCTTCGATGCAGACGGACCGCTTGACGACTTCCAGCCGAGGGCAGGCATCCACAAGCCGCCTCACTAGGCCGAAGTAGCTGTTCGGAAGGGCGTCGCCAGGCCACAGCCGGACTATAAGGCCCTTCATGGCCTGTTCGGCCGCCTTGTGTAGCTCGACTAGCTGCTTTAGCTGGTCGCTCATAGGCACCGGATGTTCGGTCCCAGTATACTGAGACCAGAACAGCATCTCCGTTGAGCTTCCCTCCTCGGCCTGGTAAAACTATGCGGCACCGACACGTTGCGGGGCAAATCCGCGAATGCTCCTGGAGAGCTCTGGATTCGGGTAAGTAATAGGTAATTTACTCTCACATGCTTTCTTTGCATATAGAATGCCTTACCCGCCGCTATTTTCTTCATCGCGTCAATCTCCTGGAGGGCCTTTTGGGCTTCGGCCTTGGCACTCTTCGCGCTCTCAAGGGCCGCGGCAAGCTCAGACTCTCGCGTCTTCGAGTCAAGCTCCAACGCCTCGTGCTTCGTCACGAGAGCCTAGAGCTCTTGCTGCACCTCGCCCACCCGAGCCTCTTGCCTTTCCCGCTCTGTGCGCTCCTTGGCCGCTTTATCTTCGGCCTTGGACATCGCTTGCTTTAGGGTCGCCACTTCAGTAGCGGCCCCTGGCAAACATACGATGATCTTGTCATTTTGCAATCGCGTCTTCTTTTATATATATATACATATCCATAGACAGGGTATTACTTACCCTTGTTCTCCTCGAGCTGCCTCTTGGCAAGGCCGAGGTCTTTCTTGGAACCCTCGAGGTCCTGCTTCAGTGTGGTGACCTCCGCAGTCAGTGCGGCTGAGGCCAGCAGCGAAGCCTGCACACGCATATTGACATACTTATATTAGACTCCTGCGATATTATTTGATCCTCTGTTTGGCTTTTCTTTGTGAACACCGAACAGAGCATCAGGGGCTACTATCTATGCGGTAATATTTTTCCTATATTTTAAACACTTACCTCAAAGCCTATTAGAAGGCTGGCACAGGCTTCAGTCAATCCGCTCTTGGCGGACTGAACCTTCTAGACCACCGCACTCATAATAGTACAGTGCTCCTCGTCGATGGAAGCGCTGCGTAGCGCTTCCAGCAGATTGTCCGGCACCTCTGGATGGACAGAGGTCACCGGCACAGGTGTCTTGCCCCTCTTGGAAGGAGGCCGCCTGCCCGAGTCCGGAACCACTGGAGGTTCCGGCGTGGTGTTTGGCTGAGGGCTGAACTCGGAGCCCTCAGGGGCCTTGTCCCCTCTGCCCCTAGAGTCCGGAAGGTCGCCTTGAGGCACCTCCAGGACTATCTCCCCTCGACCCGGTGCCTCTTGATACAATACCTCGGCATCGTCCGCAGGGCAAGGGGAGGTGGCGGTCGGAAGTGGATCGCTATCCATATCCGACGAGCCCAGGGAGCCGTCCGATGATACATCGATACGGGCTCGTGGCGGCCTGCATAATCATATTCAGCGTTAGGGGAAGCGGTGCGCAAAAGGATACTATGAGTTACTCTGGTATCCAAATACTTACGACCTCCCCAGGGGCTTGGCCCTTGGTAACCACTCGTCTTCGCCTTCGGCGGCGCTGGTGGAACTGTCTGGAAGGAGAGTCCTTCCCTTCTTGGACCCTCCGGCCTCCCCAGTTGGGGCAGCCTTCCTTTTCTTGTCTCCCCCAAGTGAAGGGGGAGCATCTTCCTCTTCCTCCTCGTCTTCAGGGGGAGTGTGCCGCAGAGTCATCGGACGGTGAGTCCGATGATGCCTGGCGTCGGGAACTCTTTCGGGTTCCCTTGGCCTTTTTGGTCTTCTTCGGCACCGTGTAAGGAGCCGGAATCAGCATCTTCGGCAGGAGAGCATCAGCTGGGCCTTCGGGCAAAGGAGCCAGACAGTCGATCTGTCCGGCTGTCTCCTGCCAGTCCTGTCAAAGGTACGGGAGCTTAGATCCCGCATAGAGTCAAACTATGAAAAACAATTATCCTGTGAGAGGTAAAACAGCTTACCGCGCTGGCTTGGCGCTTCGCGCAGAATCCGTGGTCCTCGGTAGTGGGAGGGGGAACCTCGGCACTCTTGAATAACACCTTCCAGGCATCTTCGTGAGTTGTGTCGAAGAGCCTATTCAGAGTTCGGTGCTGGGCCGGGTCGAACTCCCACAAGTTGAAAGCCCATTGTTGGCACGGGAGGATCTGGCGGATGAGCATGACCTAGACTACGTTGACGAGTTTGAGCTTCTTGTTCACCATGTTTTGAATACATGTTTGGAGTCCGGTCAACTCTCCCGAACTACCCCAAGACAGGCCCTTCTCTTGCTAGGAGGTGAGCCGCGTGGGGAAGCCAGATCGAAACTCGGGGGCCGCTGCCCATTTAGGGTCATGCGGCTCGGTGATGTAGAACCACCCCGATTGCCACCCCTTTATGGTCTCCATGAAGGATCCCTCAAGCCATGTGACGTTGGGCATCTTGCCCACCATGGCTCCTCCACACTCCGCTTGTCGGCCGCTCACTACCTTCGGCTTGACATTTAAGGTCTTCAGCCATAAGCCGAAGTGGGGCTTGATGCGGAGGAAGGCCTGGCACACGATGATAAACGCCGAGATGTTGAGGATGAAGTTCAGGGCCAGATCATGGAAATCCAGGCCGTAGTAGAACATGAGCCCCGGACGAATGGGTGGAGAGGGAATCCCAGTCCACGGAGGAAATGGGTAAGGAACACTACGCTCTCATGGGGCCTGGGGGTGGGGATGAGCTGCCCCTCATCTGGGAGCCGGTGCGCGATGTCGTCGGGTAGGTATCCGGGTCTCCTCAGCTTCTTGATGTGTCCCTCCGTGACGGAGGATACCATCCACCTGCCTCCCGCTCCGTACATGGTTGGAGAAGGTCGAGGTGGGGAATGTGGACTTGGGCGCTGGAGCTCGAGTGTGCGAAAATGGATGAGCAAAGGAGGAAGAAGGCGTGCATGAAAAGGTGAATCATTATCCCTTTATATGGGCGGACGAAACTATGCGTCCCCACTAGCCTGGTAAAACTCACTTATCCCCCAAGCATCGTAATCGATGGCGCGGTTGATTTACCCATGCCCGTATTGATGAGAATCCCGTGATAAGTGGACACAATCTCTGCTTTGACAAGATGTGTCAAAAAATGGCCTCGCGTTATGTGCGGGGCTAGTTAAAGGAAACGGTTCAAATAATCACCAAGCCATGACATAATGTCGTGTTGCCAAAACAAGTCAGCAAATTAGATTTGTGGAAATATTATTCTCTCTACGGTGGTATGTGGAACTTCTCTTGCAGGGTCGGACACTATCATTGTATTCAAATTCTTCCGTGGTGTATTCGGATGAGGAACCCGCCTTGCAATGCCGAAGACAATACTACGCGCCGGACTCATGGTCATTGAAGCCTGGTTCAGGGGCTACTGAGGGAGTCCTAGATTAGGGGGTCTCCGGACAGCCGGACTATATCCTTGGGCCGGACTGTTAGACTATGAAGATACTAGATTGAAGACTTTGTCTCGTGTCCGGATGGGACTCTACTTGGCGTGGAAGGCAGGCTAGGTAATACGGATATGTATATCTCCTCCTTTGTAACCGACCTTGTGTAACCCTAACCCTCTCCGGTGTCTATATAAACCGGAGGGTTTTAGTCCGTAGGACAACATACAATCATACCATAGGCTAGCTTCTAGGGTTTAGCCTCTCTGATCTCGTGGTAGATCTACTCTTGTACTACCCATATCATCAATATTAATCAAGCAGGACGTAGGGTTTTACCTCCATCAAGAGGGCCCGAACCTGGGTAAAACAACGTGTCCCCTGCCTCCTATTACCATCCGCCTTAGACACATAGTTCGGGACCCCCAACCCGAG
Source organism: Triticum monococcum (assembly GCA_034509565.1). Taxonomy (NCBI): domain Eukaryota; kingdom Viridiplantae; phylum Streptophyta; class Magnoliopsida; order Poales; family Poaceae; genus Triticum; species Triticum monococcum. The sequence continues at coordinate 447,804,280 of CM067845.1, forward strand.
ATCCGCCGGTTTTGATACCGACAAGGAGGCTACGCACGAGTCCCTCGCACCTGCACAAAACAAATAAATCCTCGCAACCAACGCAAATAGGGGTAGTCAATCCCTATAAGGCCACTTACGAGAGTGAGATCTGATAGATATGATAAGATAATATTTTTGGTATTTTTATGATAAAGATGCAAAGTAAAATAAAGGCAAAGTAAATAGCAAAAGAAATAACTAAGTAGTAGGAGATCAATATGATAAAGATAGACCCGGGGGGCATAGGTTTCACTAGTGGCTTCTCTCGAGAGCATAAGTATTCTACGGTGGGTGAACAAATTACTATTGAGCAATTGACATAATTGAGCATAGTTATGAGAATATCTAGGTATGATCATGTATATAGGCATCACGTCCGAGACAAGTAGACTGACTCCTGCCTGCATCTACTACTATTACTCCACTCATCGACCGCTATCCAGCATGCATCTAGAGTATTAACTTAATAACAGAGTAACGCCTTAAGCAAGATGACATGATGTAGAGGGATAGACTCATGCAATATGAAGAAAACACCATCTTGTTATCCTCGACGGCAACAATACAATATGTGCCTTGCTGCCCTTACTGTCAACGGGAAAGGACATCGCAAGATTGAACCCAAAGCTAAGCACTTCTCCCATTGCAAGAAAGATCAATCTAGTAGGCCAAACCAAACTGATAATTCGAAGATACTTGCAAAGATAACCAATCATACATAAAAGAATTCAGAGAAGATTCAAATATTATTCATAGATAGACTTGATCATAAACCCACAATTCATCGGTCTCAACAAACACACCGCAAAAAGAAGATTACATCGAATAGTTCTCCACAAGAGAGGGGGAGAACATTGTATTGAGATCCAAAAAGAGAGAAGAAGCCATCTAGCTACTAACTATGGACCTGTAGGTCTGAGGTAAACTACTCACACTTCATTAGAGAGGCTATGGTGTTGATGTAGAAGCCCTCCGTGATCAATGCCCCCTCCGACGGAGCTCCGGAACAGGCCCCAAGATGGGATCTCATGGATACAGAAAGTTACGGCGGTGGAATTAGGGTTTTGGCTCCGTATCTGATCGTTTGGGGGTGCGTGGATATATATAGGAGGAAGGAGTACGTCGGTGGAGCAACAGGGGGCCCACGAGGGTGGAGGGCGCGCCCCCCTACCTCGTGGCCTCCTGTTTCTTCTCTTGACGTAGGGTCCAAGTCTCTCGGATCATAATCTTCCTAAAAATCACGTTCCCAAAGGTTTCATTCTGTTTGGACTCCGTTTGATATTCCTTTTCTTCGAAACCCTAAAACAGGCAAAAAACAGCAATTCTGGGCTGGGCCTCCGGTTAATAGGTTAGTCCCAAAAATAATACAAGGTGGATAATAAAGCCCAATAATGTCCAAAACAGTAGATAATATAGCATGGAGCAATCAAAAATTATAGATACGTTGGAGACGTATCAAGTATCCCCAAGCTTAATTCCTGCTCGTCCTTGAGTAGGTAAATGATAAAAACAGAATTTTTGATGCAGAGTGCTACTTGGCATAATTTTAATGTAATTCTTCTTAATCGTGGTATGAATATTCAGATCCGAAAGATTCAAGACAAAAGTTCATATTGACAAAAAAATAATAATACTTCAACCATACTAACAAAGCAATTATGTCTTCTCAAAATAACATGGCTAAAGAAAGTTATCCCTACAAAATCATATAGTGTGGCTATGCTCTATCTTCACCACACAAAATATTTAAATCATGCACAACCCCGTTGACAAGCCAAGCAATTGTTTCATACTTTTGACATTCTCAAAACTTTTTCAATTTTCACGCAATACATGAGCGTGAGCCATGGACATAGCACTATAGGTGGAATACAGTGGTGGTTATGGAGAAGACAAAAAGGGAGAAGATAGTCTCACATCAACTAGGCGTATCAACGGGCTATGGAGATTCCCATCAATAGATATCAATGTGAGTGAGTAGGGATTGCCATGCAACGGATGCACTAGAGCTATAAGTATATGAAGCTCAAAAAGAAACTAAGTGGGTGTGCATCCAACTTGCTTGCTCATGAAGACCTAGGGCATTTTGAGGAAGCCCATCATTGGAATATACAAGCCAAGTTCTATAATGAAAGATTCCTACTAGTATATGAAAGTGATAACATGAGAGACTCTCTACTATGAATATCATGGTGCTACTTTGAAGCAAAAGTGTGGTAAAAGGATAGTAACATTGTCCCTTCTCACTTTTTCTCTCTTTTTTTTATTTGGGCCTTTCCCTTTTTATGGCCTCTTTTCTTTCTCTTTTTTCGTCCGGAGTATCATCCCGACTTGTGGGGGAATCATAGTCTCCATCATCCTTTCCTCACTGGGACAATGCTCTAATAATGATGATCATCACACTTTTATTTTTCTTACAACTCAACAATTACAAATCGATACTTAGAACAAAATATGACTCTATATGAATGCCTCCGGCGGTGTACCGGGATATGCAATGACTCATGAGTGACATGTATGAAAGAATTATGAACGGTGGCTTTGCCACAAATACGATGTCGACTACATGATCATGTTAAGCAATATGACAATGATGGAGTGTGTCATAATAAATGGAATGGTGGAAAGTTGCATGGAAATATATCTCGGAATGGCTATGGAAATGCCATAATAGGTAGGTATGGTGGCTGTTTTGAGGAAGGTATATGGTGGGTGTATGATACCGGCAAAAGGTGCGCGGTATTAGAGAGGCTAGCAAAGGTGGAAGGGTGAGAGTGCGAATAATCCATGGACTCAACATTAGTCATAAAGAACTCATAAACTTATTGCAAAAATCTACAAGTTATCAAAGCAAATTATTACGCGCATGCTCCTAGGGGGATAGATTGGTAGGAAAAGACCATCGCTCGTCCCCGACCGCCACTCATAAGGAAGGCAATCAAAAAATAAATCATGCTCCGACTTCATCACATAACGGTTCACTATACGTGCATGCTACGGAAATCACAAGCTTCAACACAAGTATTTCCCAAATTCACAACTACTCAACTAGCATGACTTTAATATCACCATCTCCATATCTCAAAACAATTATCAAGTATCAACCTTATCATAGTATCCAACACACTCATAAGAAAGTTTTATTATTAATCTTGTATACCAAGCACATTGGGATTTTAAGCAAATTACCATGCTATTAAGACTCTCAAAATAATCTAAGTGAAGCATGAGAGATCAATAGTTTCTATAAAACAAATCCACCACCGTGCTCTAAAAGTTATAAGTGAAGTACTAGAGCAAAAATATATAACTCAAAAGATATAAGTGAAGCACATAGAGTATTCTAAAAAAATTCCAAATCATGTATGGCTCTCTCAAAAGGTGTGTACAGAAATGATGATTGTGGTAAACTAACAAGCAAAGACTCAAATAATACAAGACGCTCCAAGCAAAACACATATCATGTGGCGAATAAAAATATAGCTCCAAGTAAAGTTACCGATAGAAGTAGACGAAAGAGGGGATGCCTTCCGGGGCATCCCCAAGCTTTGGCTTTTAGGTGTCCTTAGATTATCTTGGGGGTGCCATGGGCATCCCCAAGCTTAGGATCTTGCCACTCCTTGTTCCATAATCCATCAAATCTTTACCCAAAACTTGAAAACTTCACAACACAAAACTTAAAGTAGAAAATCTCGTGAGCTCCGTTAGCGAAAGAAAACAAAAGACCACTTCAAGGTACTGTAATGAACTAATTATTTATTTATATTGGTATTATACCTACTGTATTCCAACTTCTCTATGGTTTATAAACTATTTTACTAGCCATAGACTCATCAAAATAAGCAAACAACACACAAAAAATAGAATCTATCAAAAACAGAACAGTCTGTAGTAATCTGTAGCTAGTGCAAGATCTGGAACCCCAAAAATTCTAAAATAAATTTCTGGACGTGAGTAATTTATCTATTAATTATCTGAAAAATAATTAACTAAATATCACTCTCCAAATAAAAATGGCAGTAGTTCTCGTGAGCGCTAAAGTTTCTCTGTTTTTACAGCAAGTTCAACAAGACTTTCCCCAAGTCTTCCCAACGGTTCTACTTGGCACAAACACTAATTAAACACAAAAAACACAACAAAAAAAGAGGATAGATAAATTATTTATTACTAAATAGGAGAAAAAAGCAAGGAATAAAAATAAAAATTGGGTTGCCTCCCAACAAGCGCTATCGTTTAACGCCCCTAGCTAGGCATAACAAGCAAGAATAGATCTAGGTATTGCCATAATAGTAAGATAGATTATTAAAACTCATTTCATATTCACTACGTTCGGCAGCAAGTTTTCTTTGAGGCAAGAAAAAGTAATCAAAAGGGCTAAATTTAATGGGACAAAAGTCCCCAAGATCAACCTTGGGAGGTATAGGTTCCTCCTTTGGTCCTTCATATTGCACAACCAATTCATCATTATAAGCATTCTTTTGACAGAACTTTGTGAGCCTATATTCAACAGAATATCCTAGTTCATTATTTCGAATAGCCAAATCATCATTAAGTTTAGAAATTCTGTCAACTAAAAGATTGGTAGGAACCCTTTTTCTAAGATTTTCATTGAAAGCAACATAATCTAGAGACTGAAAGCGCATTATTTCTTCTTGATCAAAGTGGATAGCCTCTATGGGAGGACGGCAAGCGTCCACCCTATAATGTGCAAAGATTTCTTTGGCCTCTTTTATTATGAATCTAAACTCATGAGCCAAAACGATAGTAGCGGCACACTTAACAGAAGAATGCTCAATATTAGAAAATTCCAGAAATATCCTTTGTATAGAAGGATGCATGTGCATGAATTGTCTTTCAAGTTCAACTACAAGCATGGCAATAGTGTCCGCAAGACTACTAGTTCTATGAAGGATAGAACTACCCATAGAAGGTAAAGCACCAACACAAGTAAAGAAATCTTGAATAACTCCTTTTCCAATAATATTACCACTACCAACACGGAATCTTTTTATATGTGAGATAGTGGGTTCTTTAGTAGGAGCATCAGAATTATTATCAACAATAGTTTCCCCAATTTCAGACATAGAGGCAGAAGGTAGAGGACTAGCCATAATGACAAGCAAACAAACAAACACACAAGCAAACAAAAAGCAAACGGACAAAAAGAGGCAAATAGAGAGGGAGGATAGAGAGGGGGCAAATAAAACGGCAAGGGTGAAGTGGGGGAGAGGAAAACGAGAGGCAAATGGCAAATAATGTAATGCAAGAGATAAGGGTATGTGATGGGCACTTGGTATATTGACTTTTGCGTAGACCTCCCCGGCAACAGCGCCAGAAATACTTCTTGCTACCTCTTGAGCACTGCGTTGGTTTTCCCCAAAGAGGAAGGGATGATGCAGCAAATTAGCGTAAGTATTTCCCTCAGTTTTTCAGAACCAAGGTATCAATCCAGTAGGAGGCTACACGTGAGTCCCTCGCACCTGCACAAAACAAATAAATCCTCGCAACCAACGCAAATAGGGGTTGTCAATCCCTATAAGGCCACTTACGAGAGTGAGATCTGATAGATATGATAAGATAATATTTGGGTATTTTTATGATAAAGATGCAAAGTAAAATAAAGGCAAAATAAATAGCAAAAGAAATAACTAAGTAGTAGGAGATCAATATGATAAAGATAGATCCGGGGGGCATAGGTTTCACTAGTAGCTTCTCTCGAGAGCATAAGTATTCTACGGTGGGTGAACAAATTACTGTTGAGCAATTGACAGAATTGAGCATAGTTATGAGAATATCTAGGTATGATCATGTATATAGGCATCACGACCGAGACAAGTAGACCGACTCCTGCCTGCATCTACTACTATTACTCCACTCATCGACCACTATCCAGCATGCATCTAGAGTATTAAGTTAAAAACAGAGTAATGCCTTAAGCAAGATGACATGATGTAGAGGGATAGACTCATGCAATATGAAGAAAACCCCATCTTGTTATCCTCGATGGAAACAATCAATACTTGCCTTGTTGCCCTTACTGTCACCAGGAAAGGACACCGCAAGATTGAACCCAAAGCTAAGCACTTCTCCCATTGCAAGAAAGATCGATCTAGTAGGCCAAACCAAACTGATAATTCGAAGAGACTTGCAAAGATAACCAATCATACATAAAAGAATTCAGAGAAGATTCAAATATTATTCATAGATACACTTGATCATAAACCGACAATTCATCGGTCTCAACAAACACACCGCAAAAAGAAGATTACATCGAATAGTTCTCCACAAGAGAGGGGGAGAACATTGTATTGAGATCCAAAGAGAGCGAAGAAGCCATCTAGCTACTAACTATGGACCCGTAGGTCTGAGGTAAACTACTCACACTTCATCGGAGAGGCTATGGTGTTGATGTAGAAGCCCTCCGTGATCGATGCCCCCTCCGGCGGAGCTCCGGAATAGGCCCCAAGATGGGATCTCGTGGATACAGAAAGTTATGGCGGTGGAATTAGGGTTTTGGCTCCGTATCTGATCGTTTAGAGTACGTGGCTATATATAGGAGGAAGGAGTACGTCGGTGGAGCAACGGGGGGGCCACGAGGGTGGAGGGCGCGCCTGGTGGGGGTGGGCGCGCCCTCCTACCTCGTGGCCTCCTGTTTCTTCTCTTGACGTAGGGTCCAAGTCTCCCGGATCATAATCTTCCTAAAAATCACGTTCCCGAAGGTTTCATTCCGTTTGGACTCCGTTTGATATTCCTTTTCTTCGAAACCCTAAAATAGGCAAAAAAACATCAATTCTCGGATAGGCCTCCGGTTAATAGGTTAGTCCCAAAAATAATATAAAAGTGGATAATAAAGCCCAATAATGTCCAAAACAGTAGATAATATAGCATGGAGCAATCAAAAATTATACATACGTTGGAGACGTATCACCAGCCATGTACTCAGGCGGCGGTGGGGGATGGCCACCACGACCACGACCACCTGGTCTAACCATCCTACTAATATATAACATGGGTAGTTCAGCATTGAGAAATTTGCAAGGACAAGAATAATTCATGATGAAACATGCATAATGAAAGGAACACGATAGATACTACATAGTAGTTGGCATATTTTCGGAACAAACATGATCCAGAGGACTTGGACCCTATGTCAGGACATCAACCAGGATGGCACGAGGTAGGGGGCACGCCTACCCCCCCCCCTCCCCCAAGCGCGCCCTCCACCCTCGTGGGCCCCCCGTTGCTCCATCGACGTACTTCTTCCTCCTATATATACCTATGTACCCCCAAACTACCAAATACGGAGCCAAAACCCTAATTCCACCGCTGTAACTTTCTGTATCCATGAGATCCCATCTTGGGGCCTTTTCCGGAGCTCCGCTGGAGGGGGCATCGATCATAGAGGGCTTCTACATCAACACCATAGCCTCTCCGATGAAGTGTGAGTAGTTTACTTCAGACCTTCGGGTCAATAGTTATTAGCTAGATGGCTTCTTCTCTCTTTTTGGATCTCAATACAAAGTTCTCCCCCTCTATTGTGGAGATATATTTGATGTAATCTTCTTTTGCGGTGTGTTTGTTGAGACCGACGAATTGTGGGTTTATGATCAAGTTTATCTATGAACAATATTTGAATCTTCTCTGAATTATTTTATGTATGATTGGTTATCTTTGCAAGTCTCTTCGAATTATCAATTTGGTTTGCCCTACTAGATTGATCTTTCTTGCAATGGGAGAAGTGCTTAACTTTGGGTTCAATCTTGCGGTGTCCTTTCCCGGTGACAGTAGGGGCAGCAAGGCACGTATTGTATTGTTGCTATCGAGGATAACAAGATAGGGTTTATATCATATTGCATGAGTTTATTCCTCTACATCATGTCATCTTGCTTAAAGCGGTACTATGTTCTCTTGAACTTAATACTCTAGATGCATGCTGGATAGCGGTCGATGTGTGGAGTAATAGTAGTAGATGCAGGCAGGAGTCGGTCTACTTGTCTCGGACGTGATGCATATATACTTGATCATACCTAGATATTCTCATAACTATGCTCAATTGTGTCAATTGCTCAACAGTAATTTGTTTACCCACCGTAATACTTATGCTCTCGAGAGAAGCCACTAGTGAAAGCTATGTCCCCCAGGTCTATTTTCCATCATATTAATCTTCCATCAACAATCTATTTCCTTTTCCGTTTATTTTGCTTTCTTTACTTTGCATCTTTATCATAAAAATACCAAAAATAGTATCTTATCATATCTATCAGATCTCACTTTCGTAAGTGACCGTGAAGGGATTCACAACCCCTTTATTGTGTTGGTTGCGAGGATTTTATTTGTTTGTGTAGGTGCGAGGGACTTGCGCATGGCCTCCTACTGGATTGATACCTTGGTTCTCAAAAACTGAGGGAAATACTTATGCTACTTTGCTGCATCACCCTTTCCTCTTCAAGGGAAACCAATGCAATGCTCAAGAGGTAGCAGCTAGTATGATGCAACAGTTTGAGCTGAATCGCCAGTTCATGGATAATATTATGGCTCGGTTTCCTCGCCCCAATATGAACCAGTAGCCAGCCCAACTGACTCTGCAGGATTTCATGCACCCCAACCCAACAGTGTACTGCAGTTCAACTCAGCCTCTGGATGCTGATGACTGGCTCCGTGACATCACCTATGAGATGAAGTCTGCTAATGTAGCCCCTGCCAGCTATGTCACCTTTGCTTCCTTCTTCCTGAAAGGACCCATTGCTCAATGGTGGGACAGCCACAGGCGTAATCTGCTGGTTGGAACAATCATCACCTAGCCAGACTTCCAAGCTGCTTTCCGTGCCCGCTTTATTCCTCAGGGAGTCATGGACCGTAAGAAGCGCGAGTTCCACAACCTCACCCAAGGCAACAAAACTATGGAAGCTTATCAGCGGGAGTTTCTGGACTTGTCCCACTATGCTGAAGAAGACATTGCAACTGATGCACGTGGACAAGAGAAGTTCCGTGATGTCCTTCAAGCTGACATCAAGCTCGCACTTCTAGTGCATGACTTTGCTGATTTCGCCACCTTAGTGAACAAGGCCATCAATGTCGAAACTGGTCTGTAGGAAAACCTGAGCTCTCACAGGCGCAACCGTGACATGGGCTCATCTTCGGGCCCGTCCTCGCGGAAGCATAGGATATGGATTCCCAATAGCATGTACCAGCCAACTCCACCTGCTCCAAGGCAGTCCTATGCTGCGCCGCGTCTGCCTCCCCCACCAACTAGGCAGCCAAGACTTCCAGCTCCACCACCCCGAGCTCCTGTTCCCACTCCCAATAATGCTCTATGCTTCAGGTGTGGTCAACCAGGACACCGTGCTAGGGAGTGCAACCAGAACCAGAATCAACTGGCCCTCCCTGCAGCTGGTCGTGGAAGCAACCAGCCCCGCAACAACAATGCCAAGTCTTATGGCCGTGTCCATGCCAACCACGTTGACCCGACTGAAGTTCTAGACCGGCCTGCTACTGTGATGGGTACACTCCTCGTAAATTCTGTACCAGCATCCATTTTATTTGATACAGGAGCATCACATTCATTCATATCACTTGACTTTGCATTCATGCATGGCATTAAATACGAAGAGATGAGCACTGTGATAGTGGTACACACTCCTGCGGGCCAATGTCAAACCTCTATCACTACAAAAAAATACACTTCCGTGATGATACATGTTTGTCACAGTAGGTCGCATTTTTTGTCATGCATGTACATCCATGACAAATTTATGACAGAATCAAGATAGTCATACCTATGCTATCGTAGAAGTGTTCCATGACATTACCAAAATTATCATCACGGAAGTGTCCACTTCCATGACGATAAATCGCGCGTCACAGAAGTGCTTTCGTCAAGGGTGACCGACACGTGGCATCCACCGTAACGGAACACCATTAAGCTATCGGGTCGGGTTTTGGATCCGATAACCCGTTAACAGCCCCGACCAATGGGAAATTTCCACGTGTAAAATTCTTATTGGCCGGACTAAACACGTGCCAGCTCGTCAGTGGGTCAGATAGGCACCTATGATACGTCGACACGTGGCACAGCCCAACAGAGGCCCATTCCTGTGAAAAGGCCGGCCCATTTGACTTGGTCAAAAGGTGGCGGGCCAGCCCATGGAAAGCCTGTTAATGGCATGTTTGCATATAGCCCATTTACAGTCCGCTAACCCAAGGCCCGTTATGCCCTATCCGAATTAGGCCTAGTAGCATCATCTGGGCCATCCAATATGATTCCAGCCCGTTTTCACTTCTGGCCCATGTATGGCCCATGACGTCTTTTGGCCCATATGAGGCCCTATGTAACTCTTGGCCTATTAACGGCCTGTGGTGAAAGTGGCCCGTAATGAACAGTGTATCACTTTACACCCATTAACGGCCCGTGGTGAAACTGGCCTGTAATGAACAGTGTATCACTTTATACCCATTAACGGCCCGTTATTCCGTTGGGCCGTTTCCAGCCCATGTTATCTTTCGGCCTTCTCAGAGCCCATTTATTCTTGGGCTCATTTCCAGCATTCGTTTACTTAAGGCCCGTTACTGTCATTTTCTGCTTGTGGGCCAAATTCTGCCCGTGGTTACAGTCGGCCCATTTGTGGTCCGTTAATACATTGGGCCGTTTTCATAGCGTCATCAAATATGGCCTATTAACGATGGCCCATTACGGTCGGCCCATGAACGGATGATTCCAACTCTAGCCTGTTTACGGCCATAATGCGGCCTGTTATTGGCCCATGTTTGGCCAATCAATCATACGGCCTGTATAAGGCCCATTGATGATATGGCCCGTAGAAGGCCCATTGTTTCTACGGCCCGTAGAAGGCCTACTGTTTCTACGACCCGTAGAAGGCCCACTATTTCTACGGCCCGTAGGAGGCCTAGTGTCACTACAGTAAATATTAGCCCATGGTTATTGTGCCCTAGTTTTAAAAAATAGGTTATTACAGCCACTAGTTAACCGCGGAAAAAGAACTCCAATGACTACAAGCAAACAAATAAACAAGACAACAAGGAAATAAATAAGCAAGCAACTAACGCTAGGCTATCATGGCTATTACACATAGTACATCCACTCGGCATCAAAGTTCGCCACCAGTGCAAATATAGGGAACAAAGCAGCATATCATATACACTGGCCGTCAAAATTGGCCACCAGTGCAAATAAACGTGGCAGCAAAACAAGAGCATAACTGAAACAACTTCAGAAGAGCTCAAGAAACGTTGTCCTGGGTATCCACCATGCTGGCAATAAGCTTAGCAAGCTGATTAGCTTTGTCCTATTTGGCGCTAAAATCCTCCAACGCTTGTTGTTGCACCATAAAGTATGCATCTGAATTCTCTAGGGACTTCCGCGGTCCTTCCGCTTCTTGTCGCAGCACAGCTGATCGATGTCTTTTAGCTTGTAGTTGAGACTCAAGAAACCGAACTGATTCAGACAGTGAGTTTGAATAGCTTGTGCAAGCGGTAGTGGCCAGTAACTCCAACACTAAACCAAGACAGGATGTGTCACTATCCTGAACCTTATCTGCATTACTTCCTTTACCGTTGCTTAATAAGGCACTCTTCCCCAATATTTTGTCAGCATTCTAAAAGAAGAAACAAGCAGACACATAACAAGTTTAGCATGTACTAGTATATGAAACTCATTTCGGTGAACCAGTTCATTAGTAAGGTGGACAGGATTAAACTACCAAGTCTTCTATTGCCAAGTACTAGTACATAATAAAAGCATCAAACAAACATATATCTATGTCCTATGGTAGCAATGGAATCTTAAATTAGAACAGATGTTCTTCAGGTTTAGGCACTTGTTCTACATGAACAGAGTACAGTAAGACGCAAGAATATAATACTTAAAAATAGAAAATGAGCTCATAGACCTTACCACATTCTTGGTTCGTGACTAGTACAGACAAAGGCGTTCCTAGTCATCGTCCAGTAAATGTGCCTCAGGAGAACGTAAGGGAATTTGATGAGTTTCTTTGCCGATGAAGTATGTTTTCTTTAGGTAATTCCGATACTGCCACCAAGCATTCTTGAAGATAGCATAGGTATTAGCACAGGTTACCTCATCATGAGTTTCCAAATCGGTCCTTCTCTATAGGGAAAAATGGGAAAATTTGCTGTATTATAACCATCATGGAGGTAGGATGTATGGGACGAAGCAAAGTAATTGCCATGAATAACATTACTTACACATAACTCCTGGACAAACACCTGCAACTGGCATTTTCCTTCATCTTCAGTATAATATTTCCAAGATGGGAAGATACGCACATACGATTTAACAACATCAAATGCGATAGATGCTAAACTACGACTAGATGGTTGTGCTTCCTCCACAGGAATAGGCGTACTAACTCGTGGACTTGGGGTTGGCCATGATAGTACTGGCCCTTTGGGCACTGGAGCAGCCTTACTAACTGCTCTTGTTTGGGAGCTCTATGGTGGAGATGGTGCTGTGTCAACAGGAACTGGGTTACTATCGGCTGGGGTTGGGGTTAGATTGGGTGAAGCTGGTTCTCTATCCATCATAGTAGGGGTACAATCTGCGAGAGTTTGGGTTATGTGTGGTAGGGTTGGTTCTTGTGCATGTACAACCGGGGTGCTATCTCCACCAAGAGGTAGCACTATTTTATTTGAAGACTGTGTTTTTAGTCCGCTAGATACTAGCATCACCCGCTCCAATTCAAATGGATGATAAACAGGAAACATAGTTGAATGTACAGACATTGTATGAGAGACAGATGCAATAGAGAGTGTGGAAAAAAGAGGGCATGAAATAGTTGACATGTATATTGTTTAACTAAAACGGATAGCATGACATAATTTCACATATATAATGTCTATCTAAACTGGATAGCATAGCATAACATAATTCAAAGATATGATGAACAACTAAACAGGATCGCATGACATAATTCACCTACATGTTATCTAAGTAATCAGGATCGCATCATCTAATTCACATATGTGATTTATATGCTAAACAGAGGGCATTCGATATGATGTCTGAACTAAGAACATGGTGTTGAATATTGTGTATATGATGTCTAAACTATGCAATGCAAGACACCGTATGCATGATATGAGTAGTATAACCGTGCCAAGTTAGAGCATACACCTTAGTGGGGGAATAGGACTGGTCATCTTTCTCTGAATCCATCTCTGAGGAGCTATCGGGACCCAACAAGAGATCTGCTTCGACAGGTAGCACTGTCTGCTCTGAAGGCCTTGTTTTCACTCCAGATTTTTCCATCTCCCACCCAAATGGCTGATTCACAGGAAGAGTAGTTTAATGTACAAACATTGTCGACAAATGGAAATGTAATGAAGAAAAGGATGGGCAAGATATCATTCAAATATATGATGTCTGGTTAAACAGGATGGCATTGCACATTTCACATATATTATGGCTGGCTAAAAGACATGAGACTGCATAATTCCCATATATGATATAGAAACTAAACAGGTGGCATTACAGAACATGTATAAACTAAGCAGGTGACATATATGATGTCAAAAGTAGGCACTGCAAGGCAGCATATGCATGATATGACTAACATCATCATGCCAAGGTAGAGCAAACACCTTAGGGTAAATAGGAGTGGTCAGCAGCGTCCGAATCTATCTCAGAACAGATATCTTCCTCTGGATTACAATCTGGAGAGGGGTGGGGAGGGTTTTCCACTGAACCCACCATGGAGCAATGTCTGCATGACATTGTATTGCCGCGCAAAACTCTTCTCTTTTTCTCTACATGATCAGCATGATGTGTACAATATCTGACATGCATACGAAAAAATATGGTGAGATTATGTAAGGAGAGCATGCAGAAATTTAGAGTGATGGTAACAACCAGTGGATCGATGTTTTTCCGTTGAACCAAAATAGCCATAATGGATCGGCGTGAATGTATAGTAATAAGTGATGCAACAAGTGTACAACCTCTTTGCCGTAGCCGTGTCGACCTCAGCATCATTGGGTTGGTCGCTGAAGAAGTTGAGGCAGAGGTGGCTGTCGGAGATGTGGAGGAAGACCTGAGGAATCTGTAGACAGCATCCAGGGCCCTGCTCTGTTGTGATGGATCGTTCTATCGTTGGAGCAGCTTCAGTGAGCCGTAAGACGTCAAGGCTGAAGCAGCACAAGACAGACATCGTCAATCTCAAGTGGGATTCTAATAGCATCTCCAATAGATGATGTAAAATGGATGTAAAATTAACATCACCAAAAACCACCTGACTACAACAGATGAGGTAAAAACTGTTGACTCTGAACTTAACTGTCGAAACTGAAATTTACTGTGGAATCTGAATGCTACTGTCGAAACTGAACGCAATGGTAGCAGAGAGGCACTTGACATGTAGTTTAGGGAGGGCCTGCAGTTCATCTTCAACCTGCATCCCCCTGAGCCGCCGGCCACCACCGGCCGAACCGCCGGCCCCAGCGCCACCTCGCCGCCCCGAAACAACTCGCCACCGCCGCCCCGGCTAGCCCTCTAGGCCCCCTGCCCCCCCCCCACCCTGAACCCTAAGATAGATAGTGGGGTACCTCTCCGGCGAGCCCCCGTCCCCGCTGCGGGTGGTTCTTCCTTAACTCCGGCGAGCCCCCCCCCCCCCCAACCCCTAGAAATCGACTGACCCAAAAGTCGATTCAGTCGAGTGAAGTGTGGCTTAATCGGAGCAGAACAGCAGCACGAGCGAGGGGGAGAGCAGCAGCAGCAGCTGGGCGAGCGAGTGATCAAGCGAGAGCCAGAGCAGCAGTAGCAGCAGATCCATCTGGTATGGACGCCTCCGCCGAAGGGGCCTCGCACTGGGGGAGAGCCATCGTGGAGATGTCGCCCGCGGCGCCGGCTTCAATGTAGGCGCTCCATGGGGGTGCGGGATGGAGCACCGTCGACACTGGGAGGTCGAGTTAAGGAGAAGGTGCGATGCGATGAGTGTACAACCTCTTTGGTGGAACCGAGTAGGCCTCGGCTTCGTCCGGGGAGTCGGTGAGGATGTTGCGGTTCCGGTGGAGCAGGCTAAGGCGGCGCTATGGGGATGGAGCAGCCGTGATAGACGAGGCGATCGTCGGAGCAGCTCCTTGGAGGTGGAGGACGGGGCGGCTGAACCGGCGGGACGGCGAGATGGACGACGGATCCTCATCCGGGGAGGTGGACGAGGGACGTCGAGCTGTTGCGGTGGACGACGTCGTCGGGGAAGAGGCTCCGGCTGGGCAGCGGTGACGTGGCGGACGGAGGAGGGTGGGGTTTCGCGGCTGGAGCGGAGAGGTTATGGCGGCCTGGGATTTTGAATGGCGAAAAGGGGGCGATGGGAGGGGTGAAGCATGACTTAGGAACACGCTTGTCCAAAATGTAGGGTCTGTTACAAAAGTACCCCCCATCGATTTGAACTAGCGGCCCTTTCGGCTCAGGGTTAGAAGGGGGATTTCGCATGTCGGGATTTCACAGCTGGAGGGAGTTTTCGCGTGCATTGTAATTTCGGGATAGCAAGGCGCGGGTTGTGAAGGCGCCAGTTTTGGGAGCACGATATCTGAATTTTCGGGATATAACAAGACACGGGTTGAATTTTAGGGACAAGCATAACGTGTGGTAATATTGTACTTGTACGTACCAAATCAATTCACACTTCCCTCGACCAAAAAGAAAATGAAAAAAATAAAACTATTCACACCACACAAAGAGAGAATCTTGCCCCGTTTTACTATACAAATGCTATTCAAAGCTACTCCCTCCTTCCATCTATATAGGGCCTAATGCGTTTTTCGATGCTAACTTTGACCAAATATTAGAGCAATGATATATGGCATGCAACTTACACAAAGCACACCGTTAAATTCGTCTGTGAAAGGTTCTTTCGATGATATAATTTTCACATTGTGCATGTCATGTACTATTAATCTTGTCAATGGTCAAAGGCGGTCTTAAAAATCTCATTACGCCCTATATAGATGGAAGGAGGGAGTATGAATCCATGTTATGTCTGATTAAATTTGTTCGCTTGCTGCATAATGCATGTAACCTACTCATACCAACACTTTAGTGCATTCCAAATGTCTATACTACCGCTGCAATTCGAATTAAATTTGAATTTGTTTCTCTATGTCAATAAGAATCTACAATCATGATTGCTGCCAACTTCAACCATCATAGTTTCCTTGCTATCCGCCAGATATAAATCAGACGGCCTATAATGCAGGATGGCAGGCACACCATCATCAACAACTCCGTTTTTTTATAAGAGTAGAGATAAAATATATTAAATGTAGTATACCATGTTCATAACCACACCATGTGTATCACCGTTATATATATTCACACATCTGTCGGTTTGAAACACTATGATAAATTCTTCAAATATCCGAATTCGCTTTTTATAATGAAGTATATATGATCTCTATTCGTCTTTTACACCCACACAACCCTCTTATCTTTGTAGCTAGCTCTAACTTTCTCTTGTGCATGCACACGCCCGCATCCCTCTCACCCTCCCTCAGCATTCTCTAGCTCCATCGCGCAAATTCGTCTTTTCACTTTAAGTCGTTCACCCATGGTGTGTGTAGGTCCCCCCAGCTCCTTCTTTACGGCACACATCGATCGATATGCCTCTCTAGCCAGGTGTGCCTAACACAAACACAAGCTTCCCCTCTTCTCTTGTCACCGTCCATGCCTCACTCCCACCACTCTTTTCATCGCTCTCGTACTCGCACACTCCTCCCCCTCGATATAGTATGCCTCTCGTACTACCTCCTACATGCATCCCTCTCTCTCTCTATCCTTCTCCTCGTGCCTCATTTGCTTCTAACACACACATGCATGTATACCGATCGAGCGCCCAACATATACCTAGATCGACTTTAACTACCCCCCCCCCCATCGATCGATGTACCTCACAAGTTATGTCTCTCCTTTCTCTTACAAAGGGCGATTGATCTTCCTATGTAGTTACATCTGCTTACCACAGCCACATCGTCCCCCCTCATCATTCGTGCATGCCTCCTGACCCGTCTCTCACACGCACATGCACAGACAACAAGCAACCATCTCCTCTCTTATTGATATTGCGGGCGTGCCCTCCGTTTGTCTAGCAAGCCTATCCCACCATTTGTTAGAAGCAACTCCACTACCACCCCCTCCAACACTCTAGCTTTGTCTCTCTCCCAACCTTATTCATCTCCTGCACATATGCATGGATGCCGATCGATCTCCCTTAATACATGTGGCAGATCGATCTCCTTAGTACATGAGGTAGGCCTCTCTCTTCCTCCACACATATACCAGCCATTGTACCTCTATAGTTAATTGGGCCTCCCTCTTCCCCCACCACACACCGATAGTCGAGCGCTGCAGGTAGGTATCCATGCCACAGAGACAAACTGCACATGTCCCATCTCACGTTCTAGTAGGCAAGCCACTCTATATCTTTGACGTGGGCACACACAAATTCGATGGCACTCTTTATCGATCACGCGCGCACACACACACACATCACCCTCTCTTTGATTCTATGGACACCTCAAGCCGATGATACCTCCACTCTCTTCTCGTGGATCGCCCCCTCTATATATATATATGTTATATCCAGGACTCTATTTCACACACATTGCATATGTTAAAAAAATTGATTGACCCCCCCCCCACCCACAAAAGAAAACTCTCAAGAACCCACACACTATATCCCTCTAGGTTTGTATCTCTCTCACACAACCCCACGTAGGTGGTGTACGTATACAAGAAGAGAATAGGTGCACCGTGCACGTACTCACGCTTCGTGCCTAGCCACACCCGCACGGGTACACGGTGCAGCTCATTTCTTTATGAAATGGCAGCCCACGTGCTAATTTGAACGCATGTAGCGGTTGTTTACCTAGGGAGGTCGTGTACCACGCATGCACGAAACAAAGTTCGACTTGACGCGTAGCCGCGTTATTTTTAAATAAAGTTATAGCGCTCAATGGCATGTACAGAGAATATAAAATGATTTTTATGGAGGAAAAGGTAGTCCGCTCTTCAGAGTATCTCACACAAGGCTCCGGTGGCCTCTCTCTCTCTCTCACTGTTGGTCACTGATCCGGCCCCATCCCGTCCGCCGGGGGAAACGGAGTGCGGTGGCCTCTCTCTCTCACCATTGGTCACTGATCCGGCCGCATCCCGTCCGCCGGGGGAAAGGGAGTGCGGTGGCCTCTCTCTCTCTCTCTCTCTCACCGTTGGTCATTGATCCGGCCGCATCCCGTCCGCCGGGGGAAAGGGAGGAAGTGCATCGTTTCTCCGTTCGATGGCGCCGAGGTAGCATGTCCCGATCTGCGGTACACGCCGTTCTCTCTGACCAAGCTCCGACGTGGCAGGGCCTACGCCACCTGCTCGCAGATTCTGCCCGCCGCCGCTCACCTAGTTACATCTCGACGACCTCCAGGTATCCCCTCCGGCCTTGCTCCAATGCCTGTTTTCCCACGTCGCTGCATGTGGATCTTCCATAGTTCTTTGCCCAAAATGTAGCTCGTCCGGCGTACTTTCCATATTGCATTCTCGTCCTCACACCGTTTTAGACAAACACAACCGTGTTGTTATCTTCCCTTAGGACAAGGAATATGCTTCTTTTTTGTCGTCGCATGTGTCATCAACTGTTATTGGCCAGTAATTGTTTCCTTTCTACCTCTTTTTTGCAAGCAGGGCTATCCATTTCACGTCGTTGCTATTGCGACCTTTTGGTGAACTACACAAATCACTTTTTTATTAAGAGTGTTTTGTGCAGTTGTACTAAAATGTCACACGGGCAACGTCTCTACATTTCAGTGCGACTGCACAAAGGGAGATTGGTTTTGCTCTATCCTCCTCATCCAACTCCGAGCCTAATCTTCTCCAACTAGTTAGTCTTAAGAGAGACTGCAAAGGTGACCGGCTTCTATTTGTGTGTTTATTGTTTCATCAGCAGTCCTCTATTATCGTAATCACACTTGATATCTTTGGAACAGGGACGCTCAGCTCTATTTTAGTGGAACTGCACAAAATGATCGGAATGTTGCATGCTCCAGACAGCTACTTTTTTCCCAACATGCCTTGTTGATTTAGACAGAGCTGGGGGGACGTTGCTGCCAATGAAAGCATGGATCAATTTTAATTTAACACCTTCTCACAACTTTGTCTTCAGTTGTGATGTAATTATTAGCTTTGATCTACTAATAATTGACATGCATTAGCAAGGAAGTTAGTTTTTTATTGTTTCCGAAAGAGCATAGATGGCAAGACACGCGAAACAAAAGCTGAAAGCTCACACCATTGTACAATTTCATGTCGCTAGAAAATTATTCGTATAGTACGTCAATTATGTAAACAAATGATGGAAGCTTGATAGCATTGCCAGAAGCCTCTTCATCATCCGGGTCCATGTGCCATGCACAAAATTATACTCCTCCGTTCCTAAATATTTGTCTTTTTACAAATTTCAAACGGGCATATTTTAGAGTGTAGATTCACTCATTTTGCTTCGTATATGTACTCCCTCCGTTCCTAAATATTCTATTTGTCTTAACAGAGATTTCAACAAGTGACTACATACGGAGCAAAATGAGTGAATCTACACTCTAAAATATGTCTATATACATCCGTATGTGCCAGTCCATTTGAAATCTCTAAAAAGACAAATATTTGAGTAGTCACTCGTTGAAATCTCTAGAAAGACAAATACTCCGGAGTATATTTAAGAATCGAGGGGGTAGTGCACAACCGCATGGGAGACTCAGCCCGGTCGTTGCGCCACATTAATAGTGAGTAATGAGCAGTCAACTAATAAGCCCCACCTTTCCCACTGTAAGTTGCTCTGAAGAAGCAACCATCAATACGCTCTTCTTTGAATCCGCTCATACTACTCCATCCGTCACTGTTTATACAGCGCGCTTCAGAAAAAAGAAAAAATCTGTGGGACCAAGGCGACTAGCGATCGGCCGGAAAAATAGCATTGGTAGTTATAGCACGGCGTCTATTACTAGAGGGAATAATGCATACACACATGCATGCAGTGCTTCCACCCCGGGTACACACATGCATGCACTCCGTAGTAGTACAGTACATGGAGAGAAAATTGTGGACTTGATTGCGGTTACCACGCCCTAATTAATTGAGAATTAAACCAAACGCGTCTAAAGTCTCTCTGGTGGTGGAAATGCATTGAGAAAAATGCATCATAATGAAGTGCGCCCTGTAAACTGTGACGGAGGGTGGAGTAGTATGAAGGTGCAAAACCAAGTACGCGTACTACTGCGCTTGGCTCTTCGCCCCTTCGTGAAGTCGAACAATGATGGTACTCCGCATGTTGGGTACTACAGTGTATGCCTCTGACAATCTGACACCGAATGGACTGATGCATGTCCACCGAGGGTAGGTTGCATTAGTCAAAAGGCGTAAGTGAGCTTCACCTTGTCCTGCAAGCTTCTCCTCGTTCTGCGAGTTGATGGGACACACCAAAAAGTAGTGCTAGTCCATACTCCCTCCTTTCCGGTTAATATGGCTTAATATTTTTGCGGGTAAATGAGAGAGCTTTATTCATATATAAGCATTCTTAGGACGATCAACCAAGACACTAGTCACTAGGAAGTGAGGTACCCCGCAAAAAAAAGAAGTAGGAAGCGAGGTGTTTCATCAAGCCAGCTCTCGGCCACATTCGAAGTGCAGCAAGCACGGTTCACACGAAGATGCACCGCAAGGTTTGCTGACCTATTTACATGCTGAATAACAAAAAAAGAGGAAATATTACTGAGCGCTACTATTTGTAACAGGATATGAGCCAGAATTAAGCGAGAATTATGGCGAGTGTTCCATGCAATCAACTTCCATTATCACATGTGAGAACCCTCGAAGAGAACCAAATGTGTTGAAGATTGCTTTATCACATTTTAAAATTATAATAAGAGTGCAGACGCTCCTCCATCCAATTCCTAGTACTAGTATAGTACTGTCGGCGTTCTGGGAACAGCGGTCCCCAGACTTGCCTGCCTGCGGCCTGCAGCGTGGCTCAAAGGAGGCCCAGTGCGGCCCATCTTCATCAACACAAGACTCAAGACCCTCGCGAGGGGCCAAGCCTCGCGGGGCGGACAACACGGCGCAGCCTCCTCAGGCTGGCTCGCGAGGAGGCAGAGAGATCAAGGCAGGGTACCTCGCGAGGTGCCCATGACACAAGCCATGACGATCGAGGGTGCCAGGCAGGCGCCAGCGCGCGCAGCGTCCTTCTTGCCTCTTTGGTGCAAAGGGGGCAAGCGTAGCCGCGGAGTACCGAGGCGTCGGGCAAAGGTTGCCATTTCGGTGTAATGAGACCAAGACCAGGAGGACTACGAGACGGAGGTCACCATGGAGCCCAGCACGGCATCACCACACAGCCTTTGGCAGGCGAAGACCAACTTTAGTCAGGATAAGTGTACTAGATGTTCCCCTTCGAATTGGCCAATTGTTGGCGCCCTTCCCGCTCAATATTTGGGAAGAGGCCCAGGGCCTTTGCCTATAAATAGGACCAGCCACCCGCATAGCAAGGGGGTTCATTCGGACGGTCGACAAGTGAGAGAAAAGCAGAGAGAGTGAGAGAGAGAGAGAGAGGGGTGACTAAACTCCTCCTAGCAGTTCATCGCCCCAGCCAAGAACAGACCCTCGCGAGGCTGTTCTTCCTTGTATTGTTCATCATCACCAGCCCCAGGAGGCAATCCACCAACCACACACTGGAGTAGGGTATTACACCACAACGGTGGCCCGAACCAGTATAAACCTTGTGTCTCTTGTGCAGTTCTTTCAGTAGTTTAGATCTTTGTGAGACGGGGAGGTAGAAGGCGTGATCTCCGCACGCACCCCAGTGTTTGAACCTTAAGGGTCTGCCGGAACCCGTGATCCGACATTTGGCGCGCCAGGTAGGGGTGTGCCGGAATCTGTCTTCCACCACTCCGTTCTCCTCCGACCGTCGTATCCATGACTGACGCTCATCGGGCCCGCGCCGAGCGTCGGGCCGCCATCGCTTCCCGCGTCGCCTAGACGGCCCCCGTCGGTGGGCGTCCTCGCCGTTCCCCGTCGCCCGCCGTCAACGCCGCCACCGGCCCGGCGGGGGGCGAGCAACAAGCGTCGTCTCAGCATCCATCCGTGCGCCAAGACGGCCGCACCGCTACTCCATCGCTTGCACCAGCTGGCTCTTCGTCCCGCGCGCTCCACGCACCCTTGGAGGCTCGAGCTGCGCTCCTCGCGGCAAACGAGCAACTGCGCTACCGCCCCGTCGACGACGTCTACGAAGAGTGGCTCGACCGCGTCGCCGATCTTGTCCGCGCCGCAGGGGGCTCTTCCACGCCATCTGTTCCTCTGCTCCACACCCCGCCCCACGCGGGCAACAAAGCTCCAGAGGCGCACCAGCCGCCTCCTCTCCAAGAAGACGCCATGGCTCCAAGGCGCGTGGCCCCTGGGCGGAACCCGCTCCGTCAGGTGCCAGCGCAACAAGAACGGAGCTGCCAAGAAGTCCCTCGCCCGCAAGGAGCTGCCCGGGCGCTCCCTGCTCCGGCACGCCTCGACCCTGCTCCGGCTCCAGCTCCGGCACGCCAAGACCCCGCTCTGCTCCTAGCTGCAGCGCGTGGGGACCCTCAAGACCAAGCTCTCCATCAGCCGAAGCCTCCCGTAGCCACCGCAGGCTGCCGCGCCTACACCACCGAGCTGCGTAGCGTCGCGTGGCCCGGCAAGTTCAAGCCAGACCTGCCTCCTCGCTACGACGGCACAACTGATCCCGCAGAGTTCCTCCAGCTCTATGAGCTGGGCATCGAGGCTGCCAGCGGGGATGAAAAGGTCATGGCGAACTGGTTCCCCATGGCGCTCAAGGAAGGAGCTCGCACCTGGCTCCTGAATCTGGCTCCAGGCACGATCTCTTCCTGGGACCAGATGCGCACCCGCTTCATCGCCAACTTCCAAGGTACTCGCGACCAGCCGCCCGCCGTGAGCGACATGCGCCGCGTCAAGCAACAACCCGGAGAGACCCTGCAAAAGTACATCCAGCGCTTCAACAGTGCGCGCCTCAAGATCCCCAAGGTGTCCGAGGAAGCCATCATCTCGGCCTTCTCCGATGGCGTGCACGACGTCAAGATGAAGGAGGAGCTGGCGATGCATGAAGACCTATGCACCTCCTTGGAGCTGTTCAACTTGGCGAACAAGTGCGCCAGGGCTGAGGAGGGACGTCTCTCCCTCCTCGAGCTACCCGCCGCGGACCCAGAAGAGAAGAAGCCCAAGGCCAAGGACGTGAAGCGCAAGGGGGCTGCCGTACTCGCCGCAGAACCAGACACCAAGTGGGGCAAGGATCTGCCCGAACCCTCCAGGGGCAGCCGGTACTGTGTGTACCACGACCTCCACACCCACAACACCAACGAATGCCAAGAACTCCGCGCCGTGCGAGGAGGAAGGATCGGCCGTCGCCCTAACCGTGCCGACCGGGGCTACGGCCGAGGAGGAGGAAGAAACCCAGGACGCTGGGAAGATCGCGGCCCGCGCCAGGGGTGGCACGACCAGCCTCGCGAGGACCGCTGGCGGGACCTGCCTCACGAGTGGGACTGGAGGGATCAGCCTCGTGAGGATCGCCCTCAAGGCAACGCAGGCCTACCTCCGCTGTCGCCTCAACCAAGGAGGAACGAAGACCGCCATCAAGATGAGGGGGCTGGGGGCTTCCAAGAGCCGCGCGCAATCGCCTGCATCCTGGGCGGAGCTCAAGCCCCAGCCTCTCAACGTATCTTCAAGCAGTTTGCCCGCGAAGTGAATGCAGTTCTCCCCAAGCTCAAAGCAACGCGCCCCCTCAGGTGGTCGGCGTGCGCCATCACGTTCAGCTCAGCAGACCAGCTCAAGTGCGCGGCCACGGCCGAAGTCCTCCCGATGCCTTGCTCCCCAGTCATCGGCAATGTACTAGTCACCAAGACCCTCATCGACGGAGGGGCAGGGCTCAGCGTCCTGTCCGTGGAAACATTCAACAACCTCCAGGTGCCATATGACCAGGTTCAGCCAACCAAGCCTTTCTCCGGAGTCACCGACGGTTCCACAGTCCCGATCGGGCAGGTCCGCCTCCCTGTCACCTTCGGGGCCTGCAGCAACTACCGCACCGAGCTCATCGACTTCGACGTCGCCCACATCCGCCTGCCGTACAACGCCATCCTCGGGTACCCAGCGCTGGCCAAGTTCATGGCCGTGACTCACCACGGCTACAACGTCCTCAAGATGCCAGGAAGTGGCGGCGTCATCACGGTGCCCTGTGAAGAGAAGGATGCAGTGTGTTCCCTAGAGCGAGCCTATCAGGCCGCGTAGCTAGAAGACCCAGATCACGGAAGCAGGAGGCTTCCTGAGACCACCCCCAAGAAGAAGAAGACATCGTCAGGCTCAGCCCCTCAAGAGGCAGGCCCTTCAGGGCCTGTGTCTGCCCAAGGGGAACCCCCTTCCATCGCATAGGAAAGCGCGCCCAGCGCCCTCCTCAGGCAGGGCTCGGGGGCTCTCACCTGGAGGGCCACCGACCTAGCCAGGGTCACGAGGGAGGCGCTTGGGCACCACGTGGAGGCGTGCTTCGAAGCATGTTTCCCTCGAGAAGGAGCCAGGCAAGGAAGGTCAGACCAGCAGGAGTTCGTTAACAAGGCCATTCAAGAACTACAGGAGTCAAGGATCATGAGAGGTTGCCGCCGTCTACCAGCTGTGGCCCCACATCCAGGCGAGGATGGTGGGCTACGCGTGTGCGTCGATGTACCAGGGCTCAATTAGATCGCCACGATGGAGCGTCTTTGGCCCTTGCAAGTGGGGCGTTGCGGGGGTCCACCCCACGGCTATGTTGGCATGCCTTACGGCCTGCCGAGCATGGCCGCGGCGTACCAGCGCCTCATGAGGGGCATCATGGAGGCTCAGGAAGACAGGTGTTCCGCGGCCCTGGCGGAGATGAAGACAGCTCGCGAAGAGCCACCGGTGCCTCGGGAGCCTCCCGAGGCCCCGGGGCCTGGGGGCTCGTGAGGATCGGCTTCCGCAGCCCACCGGGTCTGCTGCACCAATGCCACTTCGCCGACGACATCCTCAGGTGACATCTTTCAAGCTTCATTCCCAGCTGGGAGCGCCCTCCCATGGTTGCATCACTCCTAGGCCGTGTGGGTCCATCCCTGCGGCATGTATCCCCTTTTATATTTCGGTCGTTAGTTTGCCTTGTTGGGGGCGCCCCTCGGGCTGCATCATCCCCAAGCCGCTCGGGCTAGGCCCAGCGGCGTGTATCTCCCTCGCGTTTATTTCCAACTATGCATTCGCCTATCACGCTTGATTGCTTGATGTTTGTCCGCAGCATCCCTTCTTCTCCATGTCGGCCACTTGCACGTTAAAGGGGGGGTGCCTGAGCATCGCAACTCAGGGCTCTTACTGGCTCTCCAGCCCTAACCCTCTGGCCTTGTCCACGTCATCGCGACCTGGCATACCAGCGACAGCTGAGACAAGCTCGAGGGCCGGGACCCGAGGACGTAGAGTACCGGCATCTAACCAAATTTTGCAAGGACACATCTCAAGATACGGCCCAGTGCCAGGCGCAACCCGCCTAGAGGTAGGGCCTCGTGAGTCCCGCGCTGGCTCACGGGTGCCCAGATACACCTCACCTAGCCCTACCGTGCCGGCCACGTGTCAAGGCGGGGCTGTACACGCCCCGGGGGCTCCTCCCGGAGGGGAGCCCCCTCCCACGTACCAGTGGAAGCACCATGCGCCGCGCTGGCTGACGACACTGCCGAGGAGCGGCTATGCCCGTACACATACGGAAGCGCTATGCTCCGCGCTGGTGATAAACAACTGAGGGTGGCCTCCGGGCCGCATTAACCTCAGGGAGCCTAGAGCTCAGTGGCTGGCCTCATCGCAATGCCTCCCCTCGGGAGTGTCGCGCGAGGGGGCTAGGCACGGGGGCTATGACTGGGTCACGCCCAGACGTACGCCGCCCAGCCTGGCCCCTCGGACCTGGTTCGTCGCGCGTCTCTCCCTGAGCGGAGCCAAGGTATGAAGGCCGTTTGAGCGTCAAGGGGGACCCCTGAGCATTGCGACTCAGGGGCCTAACTGGTCCCGTAGCCCCTCACTCCTTAGTTCCGAAAGGCTATGCTGGGTGAGGTACGCGCGGGGCCGGGCTCTGTAGACGTAGAACGGTAGCCCCGCTTACATCTCACCTCAGCACCCGCTGTTTGCGCGTCAAAGGGGACTCCTGAGCATCGCGACTCGGGAGCCTAACTGGCTCCGTAGCCCCTCACTCCTTAGTTCCGAAAGGCTATGCTGGGTGAGGTACGCGCGGAGTCGGGCTCTGCAGACGTAGAACGGAAGATACACCTACATCACGCCTCCCTACTTGTTGTTCACGCGCCAAGGGGGACTTCTAAGCATCGCGACTTAGGAGCCTAACTTGTCACGTAGCCCCTCACTCCTTTGGTCCTGTCCTGGTTTCCGGTCGGGGCTAATGCTGGGTGAGGCACGCGCGGGGCCGGGCTCTGCCGGCGTAGAACACAAGCAAGTAGGGAAGAAAAGCATAAAATTCAAGGAATTTAAAAGCAAATATTACAACCCATACTGTCGTCTCAGTACCAAACGCAAGTTTAAATGCCTCCCCGAGGCGTGATGCATGTGCAGGAATTGAAAGGAGAACAGGAATGGAACGGAGTCACTTGTCGGCGGTGAAGCTGCCTGGAGTGGCTTCGCCTCGTGGAGCAGCGGGGCCAGCAGCGCCTTGCTTTGGCCTGGTGTTGAAGGCCCGGAACTTCCCCAGCAGCGCCTCCGCGCGCCCCTTCACGGCTTCGACAGCGGCGGCAGCACCCTCGCCGCTCACCGGTTCCAGCAGGCCGTCGAGGTCGGCGCTGGGATCGCGAAGGTAGATGTGGGCAAAGACCCGCGTTAGCGCAGCAGAAGACACGACGCGCGCCTCGGCCTCGGTTGTGGGGCCGATACCAAGGGCGACATCCCCAAGGGCCTTAACCAGGAAGGGAAGCAGCTTGGCGGGGCCATCCCCGTCACCGGCTAGCAGGCTGTCCAGGCCGCTCTCGTAAAGCGTCTTCAGCGAAGCGTGGGCATCTTTCTCCATGTCCGCGAAGGCCACGCGATCCTCGGCAAGAACCTTGGCCTTGCTCTCCAGCTCGACCCTCGTCGCCTCCATCTCCTCCCCCAGCGCACTTAGGCGGTCGCGGCGCTTCTTGAGCTTGGCCTCCCGGCCCTCGATGGCCGCCTCGCGAGCCTTCATGCCTTCTTCTTGTTCCTGGCGAAGACGAACCTCCTTCGCGAGCTGGTCCCGCAGGCCTTGCAGCTCGTCCTCCAGCGCCTTGCAACGACCGCGGGCTTCAGCCACCTCTCCCAGGGCCGCGTCTCGGGCAGCCTTCGCCTCGAGGGTGGCATCCCTCTCTCCGTCACAGGCCGTTGAGGCCTGAACCAACGCCGCCCGAATCGAAGCATCAGAGCGCATCCACCGCGAAGCCAGTTCCAGGCGCCCGGCCACCAGATGAGGGTCGGCGCTGAGAAGATCCTGCCGCAGCCGGTCCAGTTCAGCAACGGCACGCTCCAGGATGGAAGAAGAAGGCGGAGAAACATCGGTGCGCCCCAAGACAACAGGAGGAGTTGGGGAAGCAATGGTCGGTGGAACGGGAGGAGAAAGTAGCGGCGGCGAGGCCACAGTGTCCCGAGGCGGAGTCCGCTGCGCCTCCACATCCGTAGCAGCGGCGCCAGACGAGGGCACCTCGGGAGTCGTTCAAGCCAAGGGGGCTGGGCTCGCCCCAGCCAGCTCAGCCAAGCCTCACAAGGATGAGCGGGCAGGAGAGGCCCGTGCGTCACGATCTCCCTCCCCTGCAGGCGAAGGCGTCGCCGCAGATGGGGCCTCGAGGGCTCCCTTCGGCTTCTTCGCCATGGGCGCCAGCCTATTCAAGAGAAGCAATCATCATGCCTCGTCGGCAGAACGAGAAACAAAAGATCAAGGATCAAGCACTTACGGGTCGTCGCCAGAAAGCTCTAGCTGCCTCCGGCCATACTTGAAGCCTGAGAGCCGGCTGGAGGGATCGACCTCAGAAGGAGAAGGTGCGTCCACGGTTCGCCCCGGAGTCAGGACGGACCCGCGGGGGATCGACCCGGTCCTGCCCCTCTCCGGGATCGAGGGCGAGCTCTCGCTACCCAGCACGTCATCGTCATCATTATCATCATCGCTCGGCGGAAGGCGGAGACTACGGGATCTGCACCGGGGGAGGGGGGCCCTCGACTCTCCATCGGTCGCCCCAGAGTCGGGCCCCTCTCCCCGCTCCTCTTCCTCCTCCTCATTGCCGGAGTCGCTGGAGGGCACATCCACCGGTCCTTCGGAAGCCGCCGCGGGCACGAGCCCGTCCTCGTTAAAAATGGGCATGGACTTCACCACTTGCTCCCAGTCGTCGCAAAGGAACAAGGGCTTGGGAGCGCCCTCCAACCTTGCCACCTGGCCCTCGACCAAAGATTGGAGAACCGCGGTCACATCCTCTTCGCCCACAGCCGCGGGGCTCGGATGAGGCCTCCACATTGGAGGAGAGTACTGCCGGAGTGGAGCCAGCTGGTGCTCCAGGAACTCCCTTAGCAGCAATGCACCGGTCAACTTCGCCGCCGCCATGCTGGCCGGCCTCAAGTCCGCGTCCATCTTCTCCAGCACCAGTTTTGCGCGAGGGTCCGTGAGCTCCACTCGGCCCCAATCGCCGGAGCTCGCGGGCGACTCCGCGGGCAAGATCAGCCTAGGATGGACGCGCCCGGCATCCACCAAGACCCACTTGCTCTTGAAGCCCTCAATCCTTTTCCCGGGATTCAAGATGGCAATGGTGCCGCCATACGCGATGAAGCCCGCGCACGCGGAAGGAGAGCCGCGAGTGACCCGGAGGGAGAAGTAATGGCGCAGCAAGGCCACCGAAGGCTGCACCCCTACGTGGGCCTCGCAGTAGTAAGCGAAGATCGCCAGAAAAATAACGGAGTTGGGGTGGAGATGCAGAGCCTGCAAGTTGTAATGGCGGAGGACAGAGAAGAAGAACTCGGAGAAGGGAGGCACCAGGCCCGCAGCAATGGAGCTTACAAAGAAAGGATAAAAGGTGCTCCCTCGGCCCTCAGGGGTGGCGGAGCCGGCCTTGAACACCTTCGTCCCATTGATGCCCTGCGCCGCCGCCATCTGGCGCAGCCGGGCAAGGCCGACCTTGGACACGTTCGGCGAGTCCAGAGCAGGGGAATACCAAGCTTCAGCCGGAGACTAACGAGGCGCCATGGCTTCCTAGGTCGCGCAGCCGGAGTAGATCTTGAAGTTTGGAGGAAGAAAAGGGAGGCGCAAGAAAGGGGATCTAAGTAGCAACCGGAGAAAGCAAAGGGCAAGGACTGGACAGATGTCGCTCCTTTATCAACCTGCACGGTTGCTGAAGCACTTGCGTCCAATCAACCGCCACACGGCACCCAAGGCCGCAGGCTGTTAGGTCCCGTGGTGCTTCGCCCTTGCCCTTTAGCCTCTCGGCACGGCCAAGTCCATGCGCGCCTTGGGCCCGGGGGCTACTGTCGGTGTTCTGGGAATGGGGGTCCCCAGACTTGCGTGCCTGCGGCCTGGGGCGTGGCTCAAAGGAGGCCCAGTGCGGCCCATCTTCATCAACACAAGACTCAAGACCCTCGCGAGGGGCCAAGCCTCGCGGGGCGGATGACATGACGCATCCTCAGGCGCATCCTCCTCAGGCTGGCTCGCGAGGAGGCAGAGAGATCAAGGCAGGGTACCTCGCGAGGTGCCCATGACGCAAGCCATGACGATCGAGGGTGCCAGGCGGGCGCCAGCGCGCGCAGCGTCCTTCTTTCCTCTTTGGTGCAAAGGGGGCAAGCGCAGCTGCGGAGTACCAAGGCGTCGGGCAAAGGTTGCCATTTCTGTGCAATGAGACCAAGACCAGGAGGACTACGAGACGGAGGTCACCATGGAGCCCAGCACGGCGTCACCACAGAGCCTTTGGCAGGCGAAGACCAACTTTAGTCAGGATAAGTGTACTAGATGTTCCCCTTCGAATTGGCCAATTGTTGGCGCCCTTCCCGCTCAATATTTGGGAAGAGGCCCAGGGCCTTTGCCTATAAATAGGACCAGCCACCCTCATAGCAAGGGGGTTCATTCAGACGGTCGACAAGTGAGAGAAAAGCAGAGAGAGTGAGAGAGAGAGAGGGGTGACTGAACTACTCCTAGCAGTTCATCGCCCCAGCCAAGAACAGACCCTCGCGAGGCTGTTCTTCCTTGTATTGTTCATCATCACCAGCCCCAGGAGGCAATCCACCAACCACACACTGGAGTAGGGTATTACACCACAACGGTGGCCCGAACCAGTATAAACGTTGTGTCTCTTGTGCAGTTCTTTCAGTAGTTTAGATCTTTGTGAGACGGGGAGGTAGAAGGCGTGATCTCCACGCGCACCCCAGTGTTCGAACCTTAAGGGTCTGCCGGAACCCGTGATCCGACAAGTACGTACCTTTATAGACTATAGTAGTAGTACTAGTAAACTTTGCGCTTGGCTGTTCGGGAAGTCGAACAATAATAGCACTAGTAGTATAGTGTATGCTTCTGGCAATCTGACACCGAATTAACTATTGCACGTCCACCGCCTGAGCGAGGGAGAGCTTGCATTAGTCAAAAGTTTCTCCTTGTCCTGCGAGCCACCGCGCGCAAGCTTCTCCCGTCCTGCAACCTTCTCCTTGTTTGGCAAGTTGACGGGACACAGCAAAGTAATGGTAGTGCATGCTGCCTCCTCTCCGGTTAATATGGCTTAATTTCAAACGAGATAAATACACTGTCTGTCACTGTATATTTGTAAAAATATGGTTAGTGGACTTCATAATACGCTCATTGCGCTCAATATATATATTTTCCGGTGTTCATCCGGTCACTAGCTCACCCTGACTGAGTATGTGTGTGCATGCACGTGTAGGTTGAGCACTTGAGCGTGACCGTGTGTGTCCCGTCGTGTGCTCGGACATGCATGCATTAGGGCATCGTGCGTGCTTTTGCGTCCATGTGTACGTGTGACTATTGCATACAGGTAGGGGGAGTACGTGTAGGGGCCACTAAGGAGCAGTCAAATCACACAGAAGTTAGTCGGAAGGAGCAACCATCATTTCACTCTTGAATGACACGTAGGCAATATAAAATGCTTGATATGGAGAGAAAAAGAAAACCACTATATATACACTAGCATGAGCCTAATCTACAAGCCTGCTTGCTTAGGTTGCTCTCTTCACAAGCATAGAACAATGGGCCTGATCCCGCAGCTGGGGGAAGGGAACAATGTTCTGCGTAGACGCGGTCGACATCGGCGAGGGAGAAAACCCATAGTCGGTGCGTCCCAATCAGGGGTCACCGCGGTATGGGCCTATGCCGCGTCCCAACCGCCCTTCTAGCTACAGCCTGACGTCCCCGGTGGTCCATCTTCCTTTTGGAGCCGGCTTGCTCCACTACCGTAGCTCCATCTCCATGTCGATCTTTCTCTACTTCTACCAGCTTCAACTTGTGATGAGTTTATGTCTCATGAACTAGTGCCAGTACTATTATTCTAATCACACTTCTTCAATATCTTTGCCATCAGGGATGCTCAGGTCGATTTTAGTGGAACTGCACAAAAGCATCGTATGATCCGAGGGTGCCAGCCGTCTTTCCTTCCACAGGTTCTACCTGGCCAGGAAATTAAATCATGTTTAGGGTTTAGGGTTTAAGTCGTAGTGACCCCATCAGTATTTTTTCTATCGTACACGCTTTCACAACTTTTTTCTTTAGTTGTGAAGTAAATATTGGCTATGATCTGTGAATCATTGAGATGCATCAGCATGCGTGTTAGTTTTCCTTTGTATTTGATGGAATGTTGTAACGGGGCAACCTTGGAATAGGAATGAAAATGGAGTGGAAAAGTTTCCGTTTTTCCGGAGCAAAAATGGAAATGGAGAGAAACCAACGTTTCGTTTCATTGGATCGTGCCATCGAGCAAAACCAACGTTTAAATCACGTCTGTCGTGTTTGTGTCTCACCCTCCTCCATGGCTCGACCCCACACAGTCGCTCGGCATGCCACTCACCGCAAACCGAGTAGTATACCATAACTTTCCCGGCTGCTTGTCGATGGATCGCGCCATGGAGTACTAGCACTACTGGAAGAGATTGACGAGTTGGGTGAGGATAGCTAGCTGTAGCACAGACTCCCAAGAACTTACTACTGGAAGAGATCGCGCATGTTGTCGCCGGCTATTGCGACCTTTGAACGCGGAGCAGCCGCGTGCACCTGAAAGCGGCGCAGGCGACGCTCTCTTGGCCGGCGCGCCGCTTCAATGCCGGCGCCAGTGAGAGGTCGCGTCCGCTATGGCCGGGCATGAATGTGTCACTGACCGTTTCGGGCGGGAAGCACGCGCGGGTGATGAAGAGGGTTCGGGTTGGTCAGGACCGGCCATGGCAGCGGTCCGGACATGCGCAAACAAGAGATGTTGTATGTTAATATTGCTGCGTATATAATTAACAATGTGGACGCAGCTTCATTGACTTAGTACACCTGCCTTTGGATTTACGACAGGTGGGCCCAAAATGTGGCTGGCTCACCTATCATACAGCCAAAAGCAGGTGAAGTGAAGGCACCGGAGCTCAGTCCGTGCTATAGTAGTATATATATATAAGCGGGAGCCTCAACGCTTGTTCACTAGGGTTTGCACTCTCCACATGCTCGCCGCACTACACATATGTTACACGCTGGAGGCTCAGCATTCATTTGCTAGGGTTTGCTATATTCATAGTCTCTCACCCTCTCTTCACCAGATCTAAACAAGACTGCATTGGCCTCTTGTCTCTCTCTCCCCCCTCACAGCTGGTGAAGGAGGCGTCCGTATCCCGTCGCACCGGGAAGGGGAGGACGTGCAACGTTCACTCTATCGCCTTCAGCGAGGGAGGCAATCCACTGCCGGCTGCGCTATTATATTTCACCCAGCGCCTGTGCGGGAGGGCCACCGACCCCTTCTTCCTCACTACCGTACGTAGTGTGGGCAGATCCGGTCTCCCGCCGCACACCTTGCCACATCCCGACTACCCTAAGGTATAAGTTTCTTTGAAACCGTCGTTGCTCTAGCTGCATGTGGATCTTTTTCGATCTGTAGTCGAATCTAGGTCTTGGTTCAAAGAGGAAAGAAGGGTGTGGTGGGCTGGAGCAAGAATCTAGGACGTGGTTCAATGAGGAAAGGAGGGGCGGAAAGTAGTATAGACTGGCTATCCAGCCGCTTTGTAGGTCGAAAAGGGAAAAGGGGGGTAACCCAGTACACACATCTGTAAGGAACCGATCTCTTTGTTGAAAAGGGAAAGAAACTGGGGGGTCGGGTAGTTTGTGCACGACTAGATTTGCTGCCCTCACATAGGAAGAAGGTTCAAAGAGAACAAATATGGGACCAGCGCATATATGCTGCTTGGCTACATACTCTGCATCACCCATTTATACGTGTGGACGCACATGGTGCTGGCATGTCCCATGCAGCTATTTTGCTGTTGTTAATCTCAGAATTAACTACTGATCTGTTTTAAAAGAATTTCTCTGTTAATATGAATCAATGCAACCATTTTAGGAATGCTACTGTCCTATACTTCGTTTTCCATCAAGATAAGGTAGATGCTTCTTTTTGTGGCCGCATGTTTCATCCTCCTTTATTGGCCAGTAATTGTTTTCTTTTTTGCCTCTTAAAACAGGGATATCTATTCAACTTGTTTCTATAGAAAACTTTAATGTCACACCAGCAACTTTGCTTGATTTCAGTGCAACTACACAAAACTTGATTGGATTTCCTATTCGTGTTGGTAGATTCGTATTTTATGTTGGTTGTCTCATGAAAGGTCAGTACAGGCCTTCATCCACATGATTGTGCAGTGTGCTTTGAGATGATGTGCTACTTGTATTGGTACTGTTTTAAATAAATGATGAATTGAAGCTATTGTATTGCTGTCTTTTCCCATTAAGTAGTGAACAAAAATGGGACCAACCCATACATGATGCTTGTTGCTTTGTTACAACAAATTCAGCATCACCCCCTTTATAAGCCAGTAATTGATGCCACTCTCAGAATTAACTACTGAATCTTATTTCAAAACTGCAACACTTGTTAGGGATTGGCGGGATTACCATTTTTGTGGCCGCATGTTTCATCCTCCTTTATTAGCCAGTAATTGATTCCTTTTTTTGCCTCTGTTTATACAGGGATATCTATTCAACTTGTTGCTATTGTGACATTTTTCTTCGCTACACGAAACACTTTGCTTGATCTCAGTGCAACTGCATAAAACGAGATTGGATTTCCTATTCGTGTTGGCAGATTCGTACGTGATCTTGTGTGCGTCATGAGAGGTTGGTACTTTCCTTCATCCACATGATCGTGCAGTGTGCTTTGAGATGCTGTGTGACTTGTATTGGTATTGTTTTAAATAAATGATGAATTGAAGCTATTGTATTGTTGTCTTTTCCCATTAAGTAGTGAACAAAAATGGGACCAACCCAGACATGATGCTTGTTGCTTTGTTACAACAAATTCAGCATCACCCCCTTTATAAGCCATTAATTGATGCCGCTCTCAGAATTAACTACTGAATCTTATTTCAAAACTGCAACACTTGTTAGGGATTGGCGGGATTACCATTTTTGTGGCCGCGTGTTTCATCCTCCTTTATTAGACAGTAATTGATTCCTTTTTTGCCTCTGTTTATATAGGGATATCTATTCAACTTGTTGCTATTGCGAAATTTTGCTTCGCTACGCGAAACGCTTTGCTTGATTTCAGTGCAACTGCACAAAACGAGATTGGATTTCCTATTCATGTTGGCAGATTCGTATTTTATCGTTGTCGGTCTCATGAAAGGTCAGTACAGGCCTTCATCCACATGATTGTGCAGTGTGCTTTGAGATGTTGTGCTACTTGTATTGGTACTATTTTAAATAAATGTTGAATTGAAGCTATTGTATTGTTGTCTTTTCCCATTAAGTAGTGAACAAAAATGGAACCAACCCAGACATGATGCTTGTTGCTTTGTTACAACAAACTCTGCATCACCCCCTTTATAAGTAGATGGAAGCACATACTATTGTTGTGCCCACTCTACCCTGGAACTGAATCTTAGTTCAAAACTGCAAACACTTGTTAGGGATCGGCAGGAGTACCATTTCTGTTAGGGATCGGCCGGAGTACATGTTTAAGAAATGTATTGTTCAGATAATGTCTTTGTTATTATATATCATTTGTAGACTTACAGTGTTTTACAAATGGTACTATCCTGCTGTGTAGTTCTTTCTACATGTTTAACCAAGTTATTGTTAAGATAATGTCTCTCTTAAAATGAATCAGTCGCATTGTTTTAGGAATGATACTTTTCTGCTTTTTCGTTCTTTATACATCTTGAAACAAGGCATTGTTATGATAATGTCTCAGTTAATCTGAATGAATCACACTAATTGAGAATTGCTACTCTCATGCTTTGTTTCCCATTAAGATAAGGTAGATCAATAGATGCTTTTCTTCTAGGAGTACAAGTCATCAACCGTTATTTCTCAGTAATTGTTTCCCTTATACCTTTTGTTGCTTACAGGGATCTCAAAATTAAAGCTCGGTTTTATTCCGACTTCGATTTTAGTTCAACTGCACAAAAGGAGCCAATGTGTCCAAGGCAAACTGCTGCATTACTGGGTCTAGTTGGTCGTTCCACTTTGCAGAAAGAAGCAGTCATTGTTTGCGCTACATTACAGAAGGAATGACCAAGAAGCTTTACAGAGTATTAGGCCTTCCACTATGTAGGCCAAAATAGGTGCCAATTTCACCTTTTCTTAGTTTGGCACCGAATCCCTCCATTTCTATAGCCGGTGCCATAAATATTAGACACCGGTGACATGACTAGTCTGCAGAGACCATTGGCAATTTAACAACATGTGGAGTGCCCTGGGCAAGAAGTGCCCAAACAAGTACAAGAAGCGACAGGACTCCACAATCATAGGCATTACATATTTTGAATGGGAAAAGCTTGTCAAAGTTTAATCATTGATGTTAGCAAGAAGCGACAGGACTCCATGATCATAGGCATTACATATTTTGAATGGGAAAAGCTTGTCAAAGTTTAATCATTGATGTTAGCAAGAAGACGTTAGTTTAATATATTGGAATTGGAAAACCTTGTCAAAATTTGCTCATTGATGTTAGCCAGAAGACATGCATTTGATATTTTTGAGTGGGACTCCCTTGCTGTGAGCAGCGTCGAGTGTTTTTTCCTATTCCTGTGTTCAGTTTAGAAGTAAATAGTTACTCTGCTGAGATATTCCTGTGTTAAGAGTTTGTTCTGAATATTGTCTATGTAATGCCAGGCCTTGTGTTTGATTGCAAAGTTGATCTTGGAATGTTGTGGCATGCGGCATCACGAGCTGTTCACCGTGCCTCCTAAGAATAATGCTTCGTATTCTTTTGCATGTCGATCTAATGCATGTGATTTGCTTGTTAAGAATATCATCCTCTTCTGTTGTTTCCGTGCTTAAGAAGTTCATCGTCTGATGTTTCATTCATAGCCTATACGACAAGTTGGGTAGGTTAGACGTGAAACCATATGATCTTCCGACCAACTCATGATATTAGGATGTGATTGGATCGTCGTTTTCCAACCAAAACTGCTTGTAAAACGGGTGCTTGTAAATTAAAGCAGATGGTCTCGGGCGAAGGCGCTTGGTTGGTCGATTTCGACTAGTAAAATATCGGAAGTAATTGACACACGATAAAAACGCTGAACGACACTCGGACGATTGCTAATCCAGCCGTTAGCTGCTGTTCAGCCTTACCCATGGATGGCATGATACGCACGCCGTGCATGTATCGTCTGGTAATGTCGTCCATATAGCAGTGCTCGTAAAATATACACTGGTCTCTCAAATTACACGTGTAACCTGCCGGTTTTACTTACAGACCTCGGGCCCTCGGTTTCATTACGCCTGTATTTTACGCGTTGTTTTCGATGACGAGTAAATTACACTTGTATGTTAATACATGTTTGAAATAAACCAGAGCTCCCAAGCGCGGCCTTACCGTTTCATGCCGTCTCAGTTTCTCGAAGGTGCTCATAGGTGTCCGATGATCCTGGCTTCCTGAATAAGTAGCGGGCGCTGTATTAGACCATCTGTAGGGCCCGCGAGGCCCTCTCCATTGTCCTTCGAGTTGTTGCGCTCACAGTGGCGCCGACCATTGTTAACATCGTCAATGAACATGAGGATTCAGGAGATGACTTTATTTTGACTGGATGACACTAGGGACCCACTAGGGCCATAGCCGTACGTATGCAAGTGCCTCCTTATTATGTACAACTATATTTTTTTGCTTTCTCCTGGTTTCCTGACATCACGGTCCCACACCATTGTCAACCTATGTACTCAATATAAACGAGAGAATTGCACAAGGTGCGGCCGACAGCTGGGACCAAGAAGCTCGAGCAGTATTTGTGTTTTTGAGGCATGAGCACTGCAGAGTTTTTCTTGGCGATGATTTCGTTGTTGTTCAGAGGAGAGCGGGGTATTAACTGGGCGAGCTGTGGCCCATCTAGCCCAGGCCAGATATCCAGCCCAGATACTAATTTTTTCAAGATGAAAATGGCTATCCCAGCTATACGTCTTTTTGAGGAATACCCAGGCAAGGTCAACTTGTTATTCTCCGCCGCGCTGGGCTGCAAATCTTTCCTAGGAGGGATGCATTAGGCTTAACAGGAAAATGGGCTTTAAAAAATAAATGGGATGTAATTATAAAAACTGGGCAGTAACTATAAAAAAATGCACCAAACACGAAATTAGTTTATAAAATATTATTTATGGATTTTGAAAATCTTAAATTTTCATTGTTGCGCATGCAATGTTTTGTTGGATTTTTATGTAATACAAATTTATATTTAATCTAACTAGAAATTTCGGGATAAAAATATTTCGGAGCCCATCAAAATGTGGGAAATTTTATTGAATTCTGTCTTCAATGGTTGGTTGAAATTATTAATCATTGTCCTAGCTAGAAAATGGGTTGTACTTTTAACAAACTGTAAATGGGCTGTTGTAAATTCCATTAGAATTCCAAAATGGGCTGTACATTCTTACAAAACGCAAATGGGCTATAAGTTCTCTGCCACACACTTGTAGGCCTACTAAGTTATGCGTCCCCTAAAAAAATAAGTTGACGCGTATGCAAGGCTTTGCCAACTTATTATAGTCAACACACGGTTCTAGCAGCAGTGGTCGTTGGATGTCTATCAAACGGATGCCGTGCTTCTTCTTCAATCTCGGATATTCTTAGCTTCGGCCGCCCAAAAAATGATTCCTCCCCCTGACATCTGGGGCGCACCATTTCGGGGGCTGACCTGTGGGCCTACTAAGTTGGAGCGTACCAAGGGCTTTGTCAACTTAGTCAATAATAAACGTTTCTAGCTTTAGTGACCGTACGATGTCCATCCAACGGTCGTAGTGCTTCTTCAACCTCTGGTCTTCTTGGTCCAGCCGCCCAAAGCAGCGCCGGTCGTGCCGCCTGGTCCTGCCTCCCGTGGCCGGCTGTGCTGCCGCGGAGGCCTCACCGCCCCCATACTACTCCCACCGCTGGCCAGGCCATCCCTCCACTCACCCACACCCCCTGTTATTCTGCGGCGATGGCAGCCTCACACCGCAGCCGAACCAGTGAATCCTTGTACTCCTCTCCGCGCGGGCTTCCACTGCTGCGTCTTCCCCGGCTCCGCGTCGTCCCCTTCCTAGGCCTCGCCGTCGTCCAGACTACCGCCCTAGTGCTCTCGGCGCGGCGTGGTCAACATGGTCAACAACCGCTTCCATCGGAAGAGTACTGTACGTGGAGAGGCTGACAGCTGGGTCCAGGCGGCCGCAAGGAAGTGCCTCCTTATTACGCGCAAAATAATTATTCCTCCACCTTACAGCAGGGACCCACCGGATGGGCCACCTTATTTCACGAAAAAAAACGTTTCCCCCCTGACTGCTCGGACCCACCGGACGGGCCAGCGTATTTCGCAAAAAAAAAACGTTCCCCCGCTGTCAGCTCGGACCCACCGGAAGTGCCTCCTTATTACGCACAAAAAAATGAATACTCCCCCTGCTAGCTGGGACCCACCAAGGTGGGAGGCTGACTTCTGGGCCTACTAAGTTGACTGGGACGGGGGCCTTTGTCAACTTTAGTCAATATGAACGATTCTAGGTCCAGTGACTGTACGATGTCCATCCAACGGTCGTAGTGCTTCTTCAACCTCTGGTCTTCTTGCTCCAGCCACCCAAAGCAGCGCCGGTCGTGCCGCATGCTCCTGCCTCCCGTGGCCGGCTGTGTTGCTGTGGAGGCCTCACCGCCCCCTACTATTCACATCGCTAGCCAGGCCCTGCGGCGACGGCAGCCTCACACCGCAGCCGAACCAGTGAACCCTCGTACTCCTCTCCGTGTGGGCTTCCGCTGCCGCGTCTTCCCCGGCTCCCCGTCGTCCCCTTCCTAGGCCTCGCCGTCGTCCACCGCCCTGGTGCTCTCGGCGCGGCGTGGTCAACGTGGTCAAGGAATGACTTCCATCGGACGTGGACTATACGTGGAGAGGCTGACAGCTGGGTCCACGGCCGCAGCAAGGAAGTGCCTCCTTATTACGTGCAAAATAATTATTCCTCCACCTGACAGCGGGGACCCACCGGATGGGCCGCCGTATTTCGCAAAAAAAAAACGTTTCCCCCCTGACTGCTGGGACCCACCAGCTACACCTTCGCACGCAAGGAAGTGTGTCCGGGCAAAAAAACAAAACAATTCGCCCCCCTGACTGCTGGGACCCACCAGCTACATCTTCGCACGCAAGGAAGTGCCTGACAGTCGAGACCCACCTGGTCGAAGCGTATGTAGCGTTGTCATTCTGGTCGCGAACGTGTGCGTACATATATACTGGTCGATGTAGAGGTGCGCATGTGTCGTAGTAGAGGCGCACATGTAGCATGTACACATACGTACATCGGTCAGGGTGCAAGAAAGAAAATACGACCACGTATGTGTACATACGGGCGGGGCCTCGAACGCCTACTCGCGCATACGTACGGCGAGGGCTCGTGTACATGGCTGGGTCGGAACGGAGAAACAGCGTCGTCGTCGTGTTCATGGGGAGGCAATGGAATGCGTCGTGTTCATGGGGAGGCAACGGAATGCGTCGTGTTCATGGGAAGGCAACGGAATGCGTCGTGTTCATCGGGAGGGCTTGGACAGAACAGGCGATGGAAACGAGGCCTGGCGTACCGCAGAACGGAGGAAACGGCCTTGTGTTCGACCGGCCACGTTCGAAATGGGATCTTGTTCATCGGGAGGGGTCTAGCGTACCGCAAAACGGAGGAAACGGGCCTCCTACGGTCAAAACGGGGGTCCTGTTGATCGGGAGGGGTGTCGTGTACCGCAAAACGGAGGAAACGGACTTGTGTTGGAGCGCTACGGTCGAGACGGGGGTCTTGTTCATCGGGGGGTGTGGCGTACCGCAAAACGGGACTCCACGGGATACTGTTCATCTCCACTGTCGGCCTCCTCCAGCCTCCACGGGCTCATGTTCATCCAGCCTCCACGGGCTCCTGTTCATCCAGCCTCCACCGCGAGCTACTCCACTGGCTACTGTTCAACCACCCCTCCACCGTCTACTGTTCATCCAGCCCTCCACACCACGGGGTCCTGTTCATCCACCCCTCCACGGGCACCCCTCCACCGTCTACTGTTCATCCAGCCCTCCACCACACCATGGGGTCCTGTTCATCTAGAGGCAATGCCATCGCTCATTGTTCATCCACCCCCCCCCCCCCCCCCCGCAATGCTCACTGTTCATCCCATCGACCGGCTTCAGTTAGTAGCAGTAGCGAAGGAATCGCTCGATCGGGTTCAGTTATCAGCCATTGATCGATCGCTCGGGTTCAGTAACGCGCAGCCTGCAGTGCAATCGCTCGGGTTCAGTTAGAGCCCAACGCCTCGCTCGGGTTCGGTTAGAGCCAACGCCTCGCACACACGCGCGTACGTGTATGAGAGAAACGCGCATCGCTCGGCCCCCGACCTCCCACCGTAACCGGGAACTCCCCGAAATTTTCCTCCCCCTCGCTTCTACCATGGTTTTTTCCGTCATGGACGGCCCAAAGAATGTCATGCAGTTGCGTCTCCAGCACACCTAGGACGAAAAGCCCATTTTTTGTCATGATTTTCTGTCATAGAAGTAGGAGCCCACCATATCTATGATGATACCGGGTTTTGTCACAATTATCGTCATAGAAGTGTTATATGTATGATAGAAAAAAATTCGTTCGGCTCAAAATGTCACGGATGTGTCTTTTTTTTGTAGTGTATGGTTAGTCACAACGTCCCCGTTGTAATCGACGGACTGGAATTCCTTGTCTCTCCCATCGTACTGAAGTCCTGTAGCATTGATCTCATTCTGGGACTGGATTGGTTGAAAGCGCATACTGCTTCTATAGTTTGCGCCACTAAGACCGTCCATCTGCCCCACACTTCTGATGAAATAATTACTTACCAGGCTCATCTAGTTCAGAATGCCGAAGCACG
The DNA here is from genome assembly GCA_034509565.1 of Triticum monococcum. Lineage (NCBI taxonomy): Eukaryota > Viridiplantae > Streptophyta > Magnoliopsida > Poales > Poaceae > Triticum > Triticum monococcum. Next base: position 447,845,878 of record CM067845.1, read on the forward strand.
GCTTTATGCCTTGAATGCATTGAACGCTGCAGCACTCGAGGGCATTGAAAACATTCCCATCGTTCGCGGATTCCAGGACGTCTTTCCGGAAGAACTTCTAGGGATTCCCCCTGCTAGAGCTGTCGAATTCATCATCGGCTTGAAACCAGGCACCACCCCTATAGCCAAACGACCCTACAAGATGCCGCCACATGAACTTATTGAGCTTAAGGAGGAAATCGAAAAATCTCTTCGCAAAGGTTTCATTCGCCCTAGTTGCTCTCCTTGGGGAGCACCTTCTCTCTTTGTTAAGAAGAAGGATGGGACGACCGGTTAGTCCAAGACTACCGTCCTATTAACCAAGCCACTATTCATAACAAATATCCCCTCCCTCGGATCAATGACCTTTATGATCAATTGGCCGGTTCATCAGTGTTCTCCAAACTCGACTTGAGGTTGGGTTACCACCAGATCCGTGTTTGTGAAGAGGATATCCCAAAGACCGCCTTTGTGACTCGATATGGATCAGACGAGTACACCGTCATGTCATTCGGCTTAACGAATGCTCCAGACACCTTCTCTCGTCTGATGAACTACATATTCATGGATTACCTCGACAAGTTCATTGTGGTTTACCTGGATGATATCCTTGTATTTTCCAAGAACAAAGAAGAACATGTTGAACATCTTCGTCTTGTGCTGGAAAAGCTTCGAGAGCATCAACTCTACGCTAAGTACTCCAAGTGTGAATTCTGGCTCCCCGAAGTAACCTATCTTGGGCATTTCATCTCCAAGGATGGTATTGCCGTTAATACTGAATGAGTCCAGGCTATTCTCTATTGGACTCCTCCGAAGAATGTCAAGCAAGTCCAAAGTTTTCTCGGTCTCGCTGGCTATTGCCGTCGATTTGTCGAGAACTTCTCCAAGATCGCCAGGCCTCTGACTAACCTGTTGCATAAGGGAGTCAAGTTCCAATGGGCAGACAAGTGTCAGGAAAGTTTCCAGGCACTCAAAGACAAGTTGAATTCTGCCCCAATGCTTGCTCCACCTCACACTAAGAAGGACTTCTTCATTTACTGCGATGCTTCCCATCAAGGATTAGGTTGTGTCCTAATGCAAGAGCGCAGAGTGATTGCTTATGCCTCTCGTCAACTGCGCCCTCACGAAGAAAACTACCCAGTTCATGACCTCGATCTTGCTGCTGTCATTCATGCACTGAAGCAGTGGCGACATTACCTTCTCGGTAATCGTTGCGAGATCTTCACCGACCACAAAAGTCTGAAGTATCTGTTTACTTAGCAAGACTTGAACCTCTGTCAGCAGAGATGGATGGAGACTGTTGTAGACTTTGACATGGGTATATCCTATACCCTAGGCAAGGCTAATGCAATGGCTGATGCCTTGAGCCGCAAGTCCTACTGCAACCACCTCCAGGTTCACAAGGTTCAGCCCTCGCTTGTTGAAGAATTCAGAAAGCTGAACCTTCATATAGTTCCTCTGGGTGCACTCACTCCCCCTTCCCCCGAGTGCCGCAAGATGAACCTCCACGTAGTTACCCGGGGTTCTCTAAATACCCTGGTTGCTAAACCTGATCTCATGGAAAGCATCAAAACGCTACAGAATTATGACTCTCAAGCCCACAAGATTAAGCGCTACCTCGCTGAAGGAAGGCCCTCGTTCTTCACTATTGCTGATGATGGCATCTTGTACTTCAAGGGCCGCCTAGTGGTGCCATGTTTAGAGGAAAACCATGATATGACACAGGAGGTTATGAAAGAAGCTCATCATACGCCTCTATCTATCCATCCTGGTAGTACAAAGATGTACCAAGACATCCGTCAGAGATTCTGGTGGTCTAATATGAAGCAAGACAATGCTCGATATGTTGCTGAGTGTGACGTTTGCCGTCGTATCAAAGTTGAACATCAAAGGCCTGCTGGAACTCTACAACCTATCACTATTCCTGAATGGAAATGGGACCATGTTGAAATGGACTTCGTCACTGGGTTTCCTAAATCGAAGAAAGGTAATGATGCTATTCTTGTCGTCATTGACCGGCTTTATAAAGTGGCACATTTTCTGGCGGTCAAAGAAACAATCACTGCTAGTCAGCTTGCAACTCTCTACATGTCCAGAATTGTTTCACTTCACGGTACTCCATTGGTTATCAGTTTAGACCATGGCAGCTTGTTCACTTCAAGATTCTGGGGAAGTTTCCAAGAAGCTATGGGAACTCGTCTGTCGTTCAGTACTGTGTTTCATCCTCAGTCGCAAGGTCAAGTTGAACGTGTCAACCAAGTTCTCGAAGACATGCTTCGAGCTTGTCTAATTTCCTTCAGCAAGAAATGGAAGGAATCTCTTCTGTATGCCGAGTTCTCTTATAATAATAGCTATAAAGATAGTCTGAAGATGGCCCCCTTTGAAGTGTTATATGGATGAAAGTGTCGAACCCCTCTAAACTGGTTAGAAACCGGGGAACATCCACTCTTTGTTCCGGATATTATCCAACAGGACGAAGAACAAGTACGCACTATTCGCCAGAATCTCAATACTGCTCAGTCACGTCAGAAAAGTCAGTCTGACCGTCATCACAAAGACATGGTCTATCAACCTGGCGAAAAGGCTTATCTTCAAGTTACACCAATGAAGGGTGCTCACCGTTTTGGGATTAAGGGCAAGCTAGCTCCTCGCTATATCGGTCCCTTCACTATTCTCGAAAGGCGTGGGAAAGTGGCATATCAATTGGAGCTTCCGTCCAACCTTTCTCAGGTTCACGATGTGTTCCACGTGTCATAGCTCCGCCGTTGCTTCAAGGATCCAATCCGGGGCAGTGGATCATGAAGTGCTCGAATTGCAAGAGGACCTGTCCTATAAAGAGCATCCGGTCCGCATTCTCGACCAAGCTGAAAGCCGCACATGTCAGAAGGCGATCAAATTCCTCAAGGTCCAGTGGTCGCATCAATCTAGAGATGAAGCCACTTGGGAACGCGAGGATCGCCTGCGTGACTAATACCTCGCACTGTTTCCTTCTACCTCCTAAATCTCGGGACGAGATTTCTTGTAGTGGAGGAGTTTTGTGACGCTCGGATAATTAAGCTACAGTGAAACTCTGCTAATGATGACACATCACTCTGGTTACTGTTGCTAATCTCGCGTTGGATCAAAACTTTTCAAATTCAAAAGTTTAAATAAATGTCAAACACCAAACTTTTCAAAAGTTAAAACAAAAATGTTCGGGAGGTGCCATATTTTGCATATGTAAATATGGTGTAATAAACACATTTTTATAAAATGCCTAAATAATTTAAATTGAAATAAAACAGAAAATAAAATAAATAAAAGAAAAAGAATAAAACTAGAAAAATAAAATAAAAGAGAGAACTCCCCCCACTAGGCCAGTCGGCCCAGCTGCTAGCCAGGCCGGCCCCAAACCGGCCAGTGCCCCCCCCCCCCCACCTACTCCATAACACCCCCATGACACCCAAACCCTAGCCCAACCGCTCCACTCCCCCCACTCGCTCTCTCCCCCTCCCGATCCGATCTGGATCGGGATCGATCCCGACACCCATCCGCCGGCCACCGCCGCTCGACGCCGGAGCTACCTCGCCGGACGCCATCGCCAGCCTGCCTCCTCTCCGTCACGTCGTCTCCATCTCCTCCCCGTGCCTCATTGCCCCGATCCCTGCACCCGACGTGAGCCCACGCCCCTCCTCTCTCTCGCCTTCCCGGTGGCCACCGCGCTCCCTCCTGTTGCCCCACGTCCCCGAGCTCGCCTGCGCGCACAGTCGCGCGCCCGTGGCCACGCCCCCTTGCGGCTGCTCCTCTGGCGCCGCTCGCCCGCGAGCCTCCACTGACGTCCGCTCGCGCACGGCACGCACTACCCGCGCCCGCTGGCCTCCATCCCCCCACTACTGCTGCTGCCCAGCGTCGTGCCCCTCGCCGCGCGCACGCGCACCACCGTGCCAGCCCCCACACCACGCTCGCCGCCCGCCCACGCGCCCGCGCCTCGCTTGAACGCCGCCTGCCCCTAACCTCCGCCCCGCGCCCACCCCGCGGCCGCCATGGCCCACGCCTCCCGCCTGCTGCTGCTCTACCGCTGCTGCGGCTAGCCCCTTGCGCGCCTCGCCTCCCGCCTTTGCCCCCACTGCGCTGCCGCGTCGGCTTGCTCTCCTGCCTGTGTGCGCCCCACTTTCCTCCCCCGCGCGTGCACGACCGCAGCGGCCGTCGTGCCTGCCCGCCTTCGCATCGCCCGCCGCTTCTGCGGCAGCTGCTGCCTCGGCCGTAGCCCCCCCTGCTGCTAGCATCGCCGGCGCCGCCGCCCTTCGCCGGTGCCGCCCCATTCCGGCGAACCACCCTGCCGCGCCCCGCCGGCCTTGCCCGCTGCGCCCGTTCACCCGTTAGGGCCCCTAACCCAATGTCAGCCAGGGCCCACCCCAGAATGTTTTATAAAAAAAGAATTAAATAATAATAATAATTAACTTAATTAATTAATTTTGATTAATTAAACTAAACAACTAATTAAATTAATTAATCATGATTAGTTAGTCTAGTTAATGACGAACGGGACCCACACGTCAGTTGACCAGTCAACACCCCTGTTGACCGCTGATGTCATGCTGACATCATGCTGACGTCAGCATGCATTGTTCTAGATAATGTTGAATTAAAATAATTAAGTAAATACTAAAAATGATTTAAATCTTTTAAAATTAATATAAAATAAACCGTAGCTCGGATGGAAAAACTTTGTACATGAAAGTTGCTCAGAGTGATGAGACGAATCCGGATATGCAGCCCGTTCGTCTGCCACACATCCCTAGCATAGACAACACACAACTTTCCCCCTCCGATTCATCTGTCAGAAAACGCGAAACACTGGGGATACTTTCCTGGTTGTTTTCCCCCTTCGCTGGTATCACCTCCTACTGCATTAGGGCACACCTAGCACCGCTACTTGTCATGGCATGCATCGTTATGCATCTGTTTGCATTGTATTCATTGTTTCTTCCCCCTCTTCTCTCCGGTAGACTACGAGACTGACGCTGCTGCTGGTGCCCCGGTCGACTACGTAGTTGACGACCCCTACTTGCCAGAGCAACCAGGCAAGCCCCCCCCCCTTGATCACTAGATATCGCCTAGTCTTATCTCTACTGCTTGCATTAGAGTAGTGTAGCATGTTACTGCTTTCCGTTAATCCTATCCTGGTACATAGCCTGTCATTGTTGCTCCAGTTATTGATATCTTACTTGCAATCCTAAATGCTTAGTATAGGATGCTAGTTTACCATCAGTGGCCCTACATTCTTGTTCGTCTGCCATGCTATACTATCTGGCCGTGATCACTCGGGAGGTGATCACGGGTATATACTTGTATACATATTATATGATACTTGTGGTGGCTAAAGTCGGGTCGGCTCGTAGAGTACCCGTGAGTGATTCACGGATTGGGTCCGAAAGGACGTTTGTCCCGACGGCCCTTTGAGTGGATCTTCGTGGTGGAGCGACAGGGCAGGTTGAGACCACCTTGGAGAGAGGTGGGCCTGGTCCTGGTCGACGTCCGTGGTTATTTCAAAATAACACACTTAACGAGATTTGGGTATTTGATCTGAGTCTGGCCATTGGCCTATACGCACTAACCAACTATGCGGGAACAGTTATGGGCACTTGACGTCATGGTATCAGCCGAAGCGTTCTTGACGTCAGCGACTGAGCGGCGCATGTCGGGTTGGACTGGAACGCCTGCTCTTGTATAAGGGAGGCTAGGTCTGCTCGCCGGCCGCGTTCGCAATGTGCAGGTGTGCAATGGGCGATGGGCCCAGACCCCTGCGCCATAGGATTTAGACTGGCGTGCTAACCTCTCTGTTGTGCCTAGGTAGGGTTGCGACGTGTTGATCTTTCGAGGCCGGGCATGACCCAGGTAAGTGTGTCCGGACAAAGGGGATCGAGTGTGTTGGGAAATGTGGTGCACCCCCGCGGGGAAGTTTATCTATTCGAATAGTCGTGTCCCTCGGTAAAAGGACGACCCGGAGTTGTACCTTGACCTTATAACAACCAGAACCGGATACTTATTAAAAACACACCCTTCCAAGTGCCAGATACAACCGGGGATCGCTCTCTCACAGGGCGACGAGGGGAGGATCACCGGGTAGGAGTATGCTATGCGATGATACTTGGTGAACTTACTATCTACTCTCTTCTACATGCTGTAAGATGGAGGTTGCCAGAAGTGTAGTCTTCGATAGGACTATCTATCCCCCTCTTATTCCAGCATTCTGCAGTTCAGTCCACATATGCTACCCCTTTTCCATTTGATACCAATGCATACATATGTAGTGTAGCTCATTGCTTGCGATTACTTTGGATGAGTACTCACGGTTGCTTTGCTCCCCCTTTTTCCCCTATCTATACCCGATTGTTGCGACCAGATGTTGGAGCCCAGGAGCCAGACGCCACCGTCCACGACGACTCCTACTACACTGCAGGTGCCTACTACTAAGTGCAAGCTGCTGATGACGACCAGGAGTAGTTTAGGAGGATTCCAGGAAGGAGGCCTGCGCCTCTTTCGATATGTATCCCAGTTTGTGCTAGCCTTCTTAAGGCAAACTTGTTTAACTTATGTCTGTACACAGATATTGTTGCTTTCGCTGACTAGTCTATGATCGAGCTCTTGTATTCGAGCCCTCGAGGCCTCTGGCTTGTAACATGATGCTTGTATGACTTATTTTATTTGTAGAATTGTGTTGTGATATCTTCCCGTGAGTCCCTGATCTTGATCGTACACGTTTGCGTGTATGATTAGTGTATGATTGAATCGGGGGCGTTACAAGTTGGCCCCATTCAGTAGATATTCATTCCAATATTTTTTTATATATATTCAATAAAAAAAATCTCCGAGAAGTTTTAGGACATTTGGAGCTCCGAAGAATAGCTATCTCTATTGTAGCTCTTTTAGGTCCAGAATTCCAGCTGCCGACAATCTTCCTCTTCACATTATCTTGCAAATTAAGAAAGAAAGGGCATTAGAATTGCCTCATAAAGTGAAATAAAGACCAAAGTTACTATGAATAACAGTAAGAAAACATGATGCAAAATAGATATATCAATCATGAGTGCTCAATATACATGGACGGAGCTAGATGAGTACATAGGTGTACCGATGTACACCCATTAAATATGGTTTAAAAAGAGTAGTACATCTGAAAACGTGTGGTTTTAGAAAATATATGATTAGATTTGTACGTGGGTGTTCCACAAATGAGTAATATCTGAAGCAATCCCTCACATATGGTTAAATTTGTACTTTATAAGTTTCTACGGATATGCTTTCCTAATCAAAGAGTACAACCACTTGTATGATATTTGTTAAAGCATATGTTTCAGAGATATCTAATATATACTTTACACAAGTATCAAAAACTAATTTAAAAATATTTTTTGTTACAAAGTACAAATATATAATAAATATTATAATTAATATTTAACTTTGTTATGTTTTTAAGTATGCCAAATAAATAAAGAAAAACTATAATCCTTAACATGGTAGTATGGTAAGTATAAATTTTAGTATAAATATGTATATCAAGAGGAGCAAGTGATTGACGAGATTAAAATTGGTGACTTGGAAAAATAAAATTAAAGCTATGTACACTCAAATTTGAAATGTCGGATTGTTGAGAATGCACATCTATGTCACTCGGTGCCGAGTTCTAGAATTCTTGAAGCATTTATCTCTTTATGCTTCTTTGTATATCAATGTGCATTTGTATATGACACTTAAGCATATGACGATTTTTTTTTTGCAAATCTATCTTTTGTTTTTGTGGGCCGTGGTTACTGTCGTCGTTGGTTTTGTCAAGGTACATTTTATCTCGAAAACTCATTCTATTCTAGATAGTAAGGTTTCTTACTATACTGATCTTATTTTGAATATACTGACATTTGGGCAAATAGTTGTTGCAGCTTGTGAATTCGGTTAGCCATCGTTTACGCGATCACCCGCTTATATTCAGGCTTACGAAATTGTCGGTATTTGTATCAATCATGCCTTGATGGTTATCTCATGGATGTGCAAATTTTCCATAATGGATTTCATCAATTGTTATCTTGCACTTGTACCATCTCTTTGGAGCCTACTCCTTGTAAGTATCATGATTTAATGGTACCCTTATTAGTTATGCAATGATATCATCATTTTTCATGATTTTGACCGATTATCATCCATCATTGTACAGAATGCTTAGGATTGAGGCCAAAAGTGAGTGCTATCCTATACGAGAGCTTGTATCAATTGTCACCCACACTTATGACTACATTATGGGTACTCTGCTTTTTGTTGCGATTGCTATACCAGCTTGGATGCCTGGTGTCTCAGTGTACAGACTAGAGGCCTTTTCCAAAATGCGTTTTCCCGAGTTAAGCACGTCTGATAACATTATTGACCCTTGTGCTCTTGTACATACGAAGGTTCTTGCATAAATCTAATTAAAAGGCTATCTCCGTAGGATCAGATTTTGTTTGGATAGATTCAGGGCCGGACCTAGGCCACGACAAAAGGTGTAGGGGGGCATGTGCCCCCCAAAGGCACTTCACCATGTTGCACTCATTTAATAGTTGTTTATGGTTGAGTACATGTATCTTGTAATCATCATTTGTATCATACAATCACATACGTTAGGCCCGTTGTACCTTTCGCACTAGGGTCTACATAATGTTAGAGTCGGTCTAGATACATTCATGCAACCTGTATAATTATTTGTTTCAGTTGTTGGCTTGTTGTTTGAGATCAATTTGTATATTTATCTTAGCAACCAAAGGATCGCCCCAAATATTGATTTTTTTTCTCCACCCACAGTTCTCCAAATTAATCCATTTTCAGCAACATCCTTCCTTCTAGTGTATCTACTTGCATGCCCTGGATGCCATCCTTTCCTTCCACCCTTGAATCTTCTTCCAAATGATTTTGTAAGAAAATTTACTTTTGGTTTAGCCTTAATTTCTTGCTGAACATGACTTAAAATTATTCCTTTCAGTGGTCATCTTATGTTTCAGCATTAATTTCCGGCACATCTGAGACTTCTTTTATGCACTGAGTAATAGTGTTTTCATTGAACATGGTTGCAGTATTTTGTTTTTTATGTGTTATCCTGACAGGGATTCATACAGACTTAAAATTTATTCATGGTGGTGCTCGCCATATCTCCTTAACTCTCAGCAACATTGTATCGAATTTCACACTATAGACTCATGCCTCCACCAGGCTCATGTAATCTTGACCAAAACCCAGTGTGGTTAAACTTTTTGAGTAATATATTCAGGTGGGGACACTCTTGCACCAGTCATTGTTCAGAAAAATAATCCCACACTTTATATGTATAGCTTGATAAGAGTCTAAAACTAGGGACATAAACTTCTACATAGGACAACCAAAGTCCTACATGCTAGTTAACTTACAAGCCTCTAAATTTAGAAGTTGTGACAGTAAAACCATATCGATGTATGCATAATTTTTCAGTATCAAAATGCTGCCCTAGCTGTGGCGCGTGCTGCCTCACGCCTCATCTGTGCTTCTTTCCCACTTCCTCGAAAATAATGATACACGCGCTGCATGGAGTCGATAATTTTGGTGCTCAGTTAGAAGCTCGCTAATATGCTCTTAAGAATCCACTGGACCGAAGCAAAGGCACCGAGATAAGTGAAGAGAAAGTATCACCTGAATGACCCACATGCTTAGTGACGACTCAAGGAAAAACATTGCGAAGCCAAGAAAGTAGAACACCTGCAAGCCAGATGGTTATGGAAGACTTAAAGATATTGTTTCCTATTGGCAAATTATCTAACAAAATAACTTATACGGTTGACTCATGAGGTAATCAACGACTTGACTCACCCCCACTATGACGCTCTTCCCTATCAAGCTGATTGATGGGAAAATCCCTCTGCATAAACAATAAACAAGGTAAAGGAAAATATACCATTTCTCTTACATAGTTGCTTCAAGTTGTGTTGGATCCAAAACTAGGAAGTGTCGTCATAACATAAAAAATGGATTGTATAAAAGAATGAAGTTCTTGTTTGTTCATGGAAAGAGTTGTGAAAAAACTGAAGCTTGTTTTTACAATTGTAATTAAATAAAGTCTAAAACATATTGTCATAGTTTTTTTTTGCTGAGCTGACACAAGAGTTGTTTATCATTATATTAAGAAGAAAATAAGATTGCAGAAACAAAGCATGCCCAAAAAGGGTCCCAACACTAACATAGAATACCAATAGCGCGTGCACACACACACACACACACACATGCCAGTCAAATTCAAAAACATCAAAAAAGATGAAAGTCGCACTGACAAACCGAACAAACAAAGACCAATGCCAAATATACTCAAACTTAAAGGCACCGGCAAAACACTAAAGAGGGCTTCCTTTGTGATATCCTGTACAAGTCGACTAACGTGAGGATTAATTTCTTCCCTAGAAAGCACAAAAAATATGGTATTTCCAAAAAGAAGCAAGAAACTAGCATGACCAAGGGGTGTAATTCCTTTTTCTCATAATGTCATAATGAAACATGTCCCAACAAAGTAAAAGTACTTGTTGGAAACTCACGTTAGTGATTTTCCCACAAACAGAATTGAAGGAGAAATAGCTGCATACACACAGAAAGCAATATGAACCTGTTTTGTGGAGTCAACAAGAACAAATAGTGAGCTTATTATCCCAAATAAACAAGTACATAATATGATATAGTGAACTGCAGTTTTTGCATCAACTTCATAGGTTACTTACCAAGTAAAATAGAAAAAACCATCCAAATTTCAAAGCACTATCATTCCTGTAATATGAGTTGTAAACAAAAAAATTCACCCAGAACAATGATCTATTATTATTTTCCATGTATAAAAAATCTAAAATTTTCATCAATACGGAAGTTGCAGATGTACAAGATCAAATGTACCTCATGGCCCGGTAAAGTGGTCGGTACCACAGATAGTAGGCACCTGGGCAACCAAGAATAAAGTAGATGACCGCAAGAAACCAGATCTTGGGACCTATTCAAATAAAATTCAGTTAATGATGCATATAGCACCTAGGTTTTATGATATAGATTTTTACAAAGAAATTTGTATGCTATATAATATGCACCTTCCCCTTTAATCCAAGCAGCGGTAACACAGACGATGTTCCAAAATAGGCAAATGATCAATCCTACATGAGACAAACTAATATTTAACCTTGCCAAAATCAGTAAAAACTCGCATTATTTCTGATGCATGATGGCCACTAAACTATTGGCTTTTTCTCTATTTTTATTAAGCTGGAAGAATGTAATTTTGAGCAAATGTCATAGAAAACAAACCCAAAAGTGATGCAAAGGCAATATATTGTGTTCTTTGAAGATGCACGGGTATCTCATTATTGATATCATGATGAATGATGGGAAAAAATGGAGGCCAGTTTTTCTCTTCTATGACAACGCCAGCTGAAAAAAAAGAAGGGAATACATTAAAAGAAGAAGAAGAAGAAGAAAAACAACCCTAAATTACAGGATGGTACTGGGAAGAACAAAGGAGAGAGAAAAAATAGACTGAGAACAGAAGCTCCACCTCGTGCTGCAGCTTCTTCCCTTCTTCTAATTTCCTATATGGCACAAACCAAGGTTCAACACGTCTATTTCTTTTATATACTATATGCACAATATGAAAGAAAATAGAGAGATCACTAGAAATTTTCAAAAAAGACAGAACATTTGACCATTGATTTGGTGAACCATTTTATAGTTATGGATCGTATACTTAGATATTTTTTTTGAATAACTATATCTGAACATATAAGTTAAACCAACATAACTACCTTAAACAGATCACAACTATCAAATGTTTATAATTGTATATAAAATGATCACAACCATAAGATTGCCATAATTGTCCTAAAGTGTCAAAACAATTATATCTTCATAACCATGACTAAACACAATGTGGCTATTAAATTTTTATAATTTTACCTAAATAGATTGTTGCCGCTAGACATGTTGTCTATGAACCATCGAGCGTCTAGCTCGAGCAACCTAAATTTTTAATATCAGGGAATGATCTAATATCGTGAACTAATGCCCTGCCTTATGTACAAAAACATAAACTTTTTTGTAACCAGGCAGGACAAGTGATTATTTTGATAGAGCATGAGCATAGAGTGCAAGAACAAAACCGAAAGCAAACTAACCAAATTCTAAGTTGTCGAAAGAAAAGAAATAAGAAAAAAGGTCATATGTCCATGTGCAATGGCAATTGTTGTAATTCGAGGGCGGAGCCCGATCAAGAACCAATAATTTTCTTCATTGAGGATACAATCTTGAATATATTGTTTGAGTAAATATAATAATAATTATTATTATAACAACAACAACAACAACAACAACAACAACAACAACAACAACAACAACAACAACAACAACAACAACAACAACAACAACATATTTATGTGTGTCAAAAAGTAAACAGTACAACTAATGACTTTCCACCACAATTGTGCAGGCCACCTGTCTGGTTACATAAAAATCAATATACGGAGTATAAAATAAGGCAGTGCGGTCTATTTCAGTTGTTATCTAGATACCTTCTCTCGCCTGCTTAACTCAGCCTCCTTCGCCAGAAGCTCCTTCTCCATTGTCTTCATGTCCTTCATATGATCAGCGAGCAAGTAAGATGAGCTTAATTGATTCATTTTTGGAAGTTACATCAAACAAAGTATTTAAAGCTCAATCAAATAGTATGACTACCTTGTTTGTGTGTGGGGAGGCAAAGTCATTGTAGAAGTCAGCTGGCTCCGGAGGAAGAGGCGAAAGGCGGGTGCTGCTAGGAGGACTAGGCGGTGGTTGCTGCATCAAGAGGATGAAACTTTCATGTGATATGACCGGCCAGACGAGAGCACTTATATTTTTTTTTGTTAGGAACATGTTATGCACTACAAGTCACCGTTGCATAGAGTGAACCGCCGGAATAACCGGATTGAGCAGCCGGTGCTTCTCTTGTAGCCTTGTCCTGTACAGGAGCATGATGACTCGATAAAGTTACACGCAGAACATCAACTAGTCATTATCTCTCATTTCTTTGATAAAGGCAGTCTTTATTGATTCAATATGTCACCGGTAAGAAATAATAACTGATGAGTTGGTAAGAAACTAGCTTACTCTGTTCTAAAATCTGATTTTCTCCAAACCAACCAATAGCATTTAGTTGTCCAACCTTTTCTTACTTCTATTCAAGTTCTATTGGCGAATGCACACATATCTATTGAGGTACGTCAAAACAAAAAGAAACTATCAATGGATATTTCTTGAGTTTTTTCTCCGATAAAGAAGTATTCTCTTGAGCATTTACAAGAAGCACCTATGTATTCCAAGGGCAAAATCAACAAACTAATTTGTACAAGGTGTATGTAAACCATATATGCACAATCCCCGCAAAAAAACATGTATATGTACAAATAAATATAAATAAATGAAGTATGTCCTAATAAACAATTGATTATATGCACACACACACACACACACACGAGAAAAACCTACACATTCCTAGAAAAGTGTAATTAAGTGAGAAAAGCGTAAGTTGCACTTTCACTAAACTAAAGTTTTATTTTTCTAAATCGGTTGGGACTTAAAAACTTTCGGTCAATTCAAATATTAAAAAAACCTAGATATAAGTTGGCACCGGACCTAACTTGGTTGGGTATATAAACGTATATGCAATCCCGATTCATTTCAAGCCTTACTTGCTCAAATATGGGTTTGTATTTCGTAATTATCTGATACAAGAAAAGAGACGAACAACCTACACCGATTAGGCTTTGTTGTTGTTTATACTACCGATTACAATGTAGGCGCACACATGTAAACACTCACATCACTACACACACATGCCCTCACGCATCACCTACTGAAGACCGGATCGGACTTGCGGATCTTCAAGATTGATAGATGCAAGCAATTGACAATTGGTATATATACTCAGTCTTCTATGCTGATATGATACTTTATATACTAACACTTTGTTTCTTTCTTTTTGGCCCATTTAATAAGTCGAGGGTACAACATCTGCTCTCTTCCTTCTTCTCGAAAATATATAGGTTCATGTCTGCTTCTCGTCCTACAACACATCATTTTGTCTTTTCAATATACTCCCTTCATTTCTTTTTTTGCATATAAGATTTGTTTGAAGTCAAGCTTCGTAAAGTTTGACCCAATTTATATAACAAAATATCAACATGTGCAATACAAAATGTATACAGTACAATATGAAAATTAATTTCACGATGCGTCTAGTAATATTGATTTCGTATGGTAAAAATATAAGACCTACCAGGACTATCACTTGGTGGTTTATTTTTATAGAAGGAGCTCCTGAGACACACAGTGACGAGTCCAGGACTCGAACGCTGGTGGGTAGCAAGCTCACCCGCTCGGTCCTCGATTTCATACCGTGAATGTTGATATTTGTTTTTCTATAAAGTCGGACAAACTTTATAAAGTTTAACTTCAGATAAAACTTATATGCGCAGTAAAAAGAAATGGGGAGAGTACTATGTGGTTTTGCAGGAGCATTTGTAAACCAAGCATGCAGCAGCATGCTAACAACAGAAGCAGTATTGACCAACAGAGGGTGCATCCGGGAAAAAGAAGCAACTCATGAAGGTTCAAGGAGAAACAGGAGGTAAACTGAAAAAGAAAAGAAAAGGAACAAGTAGACGAGAACCGCCCAAGCCATCGGTGAGACGGTGACTGAGCTAGATGAAACGGGTGGGATAGCCGGATAGGTGGGGAGGACTAGCCGGCCCGAGCTCGCCGGCGACCTTACCGCGAAAGGGTTGACCTCGTCGCCACCGCTCTCCTCGAAAGGGTTGTCGTACCTCGTCCTCCCCGCCATGGATCACCCCTCGCGCGCTTCTCCTCTCTGGGTTTCCCCTGCTTTTCCTCTGCTTCTGCCTGAGCGCAGGTGCCAGGAGAGAGACGAAGGGGCAGAGCAGCCTGTGTTAGACGGGCCTCAACAACTCCACACTTGTTCTACGCAAGGAGGCAAGGATCAGTTGGCCTTCACACGAAGTTGCATGCATCAGCACTTCTAGAACTAGAACGAGGATAGTATAATCCACGTACTCATCTAGTATAAAACCATGGTAAATCTTGGCGAAGTCCGTGTGTTGATTTTGTCCGGCCGCCGTGTTTACTTTTTATTGCCGTCGCACCAACGGGCCTCTTACTTTCTTCTCTCTTAAGCATGACTTTCTTTGCCGCCCTATCCACGCTAACTTGATAGTGACGGTCCTCGCAAAAAGGAAAAAAAATTCGATAGCAATGGTGTACACTAAGGCCCCGTTTGGCATCTGTATATTTTCATACATACATCTGTATGATTTTCACCTGAAAAGAAAAACGACCGATGGAGGTCTGTATATTTTACAAGGGTATGGCGCTGTGAAACGTCAATCCAATCAGGGCCTAAGTGCATCTTCCATTTACACGAACGATCGGTATGCAGCAAGCTGCCGGCCTGGAAATGACACGCTGGCAACTAGCAACATCAGAAGCCACGGACTTGGCCCTCTCTTCTTCCAATTTTTGCGTCTAAGGGTCTCTTTTTCATCAGATAAATAAAAAGGAATACTACTCACAAAAATAATAAGTCACTATGCAGTTGTGATCAACTATAACCCGGACTGTCATCACACACAAAAGACAATAACAAATCCACATGCTAGATCTTCTTCCCCGACCGGAGGAGCCATGGCGAGCAGGGATGTCGAAGCTCAAAACGATGGACGCCGCGATGCCGCGTCAGGCCTCATCTCCGCCTCCTTCCCGTTTCCGCGGAAATACCGGTATACTCTCTGCAGTAATTAGCAGCAATGGTTTTCAGTGCCAAATATTTTCTCTGCAAGTAATTTTATGCAGCTGTTTGCCTGATTAATTACCTGCATGACCCATATGCTTAGCAATGCTTCCAGGACAAACAAGGTGAAACCAAGGAAGTAGAATATCTGAAGAAAAAATATAGCAGTGCTCAGTTCGATTAATGCGTGGATGTTGCAAAGGGGCCAACGGTTGGTTCTATCCCTGCAACTAGCCCTTGTGTGAAGAATATGACAAAGTAACGCCTAATGTTCAGAAGTAACAATCTCTAATGAAACTACTCCCTTGTACTAAATCTACGAGAGTTAATATGGATCGGAGGGGTGGTAGATTCGATTTTTGAATCAGGAAATATGAAACATGTCCCCTCAAATTTCAGTTTTGGTTATTTGTCACAATGGTAGAAATGCATTGATATAATATCCACTCACCCCAACTGTAGCACTGTATGGTATTACGCTCAGTGCTTGAAAGATTCCTCTGCAAATGATAGGAGAAGACAAATAAAGTGGAGCCATAGTTCTAAGAAATAAGAATTACAAAGTAGTATGACATAACAATGAAAATACAACTCTCTGCACCACTTTCTTTAAAATGTTTTGAGAGAAACTTTGTTTGAAATGTAGAAGGACAAAATATGATATTTGATCTAGTTAAAAATAAGTTGAACACCTAGTCCCGATATTCAGTATTTACCTTTTTATGGGGAAAATAGAATTTTATTCACAAAAAGGCATTAGCTAAACCGGTAAGATAACTTACGCCAATGAACGTCCCAAGAACAGAATCGATGGCGCAACAGATGCGAATATGCAGAAACAAATGTGAAACTGCAGATTCACCAAAAAAAACATTAGATATCCCACTGAAACAAGTACAGAATACCAGTCTCTAACATGGATTCGAAGATATCCATCTTGCACAGAACACTTACAAAATAGAACATGAAGAACCATCCATATCTGAAAGCACTCTCTTTCCTAGTGAAATTGTGATCATATCAAGTGGTGAGCAAGAGATTTGACCATGCACTGTAACTACTTGAAGGCATTGTATCTGTTTAACAGAAAGAGAAATAGAGTACCTCATCGCACGATAGAGAGGTCGATACCACAAATAGTAGGCACCTGGGACTCCAGTAATAATGTATATGATGGCCAGGAACCAGATCTTAGGACCTGCCTCTGCATGTAGGAAAAACAGCGAAGATTTATAACTAAAACAACACAAACAGATGAATTCAGATCATATTTTTAATATGAATAAACATTCGTAAAAAAAATGCAAATAAACAAATAAACATACCGTCCCCTAATATCCAAACAGCAGTGACGCATATAAAGTTCCAGAAGAGGCATATGATCAAACCTGCATGGAAAATGTAAACATGATTATTCTGGAACTGACAGTAAATCAAAATATATTGAAATAGCTTTTGCATCTGCTGGTTTTGTACCTAGGAGCGATGCGAATGCAACATATTGTACTCGCTGCAAGTGCACGGGTATATCATTTGAAATATCCACATGGATGACAGGAAAGAAGGCAGGCCAATTTTTAGGCTCTATAAGAACTCCGGCTGCGTATGATCAAGAGAGAAATGATAAAAAGGTTATGCTGAGTTTCACAGGGATTGATTATATAGTATTTGAGTATGATCAAGTTAAAGTTTACCTCTTGCAAGAGCATCTTCCCTTCTTTTTATTTCCTAGCGACAAATAAAATTAGAGAAACACATACTACAACTTAGTAATAAATGTAACCGAAATAAAAATATAGAACTACATATACGTGTGACATCCAACTGCATACTTAATACAAAAGCAATGGCAAGCCAAGCTTGATTTTATCAAGTACAGTACATACTTGTTCTCTCTTGTTCAGCTCAGCCTCTTTAGCCAAAAGTTCTTTCTCCTTTTTCTTCAGGTCCTATGTTTGTAGGCGGCATTACCAAATAATATGCGGGTGATGTATAAAAAATAAAACAAAAATAAATGAACTGACAATGGAGAATTGGAACTGCAAGGAAACTAACTAATGAGATGAAGAAATGTAACTCCAGATTCCAGTTCTAACCAAGTAATTTGGCTTAACTGAAAAATCAGTCAGTACTGTCAAATTTCCCCCAATATACTAGTTATCGTTAGATGGACTCTCTAGTAAGTTAGTTAGTTGTGCAGGGCTTGACTTTTATAGTTTCCTTGTACTTCAATCTTGCTGTAACAATCCTACTGGCGTAGGTTGATGATCGTGTAAGCCACAACACAGGCGATTCCTATACTACCCAATAGAAAATACGCGTGCGACCTCCTACGGGATGTGAGGACACTTCCTAAACCTTCACAATTATTACTCTGAAAGATTACTACTTCCTCTGTTCACTTTTGTAAGTCGTTTAGGACAGCTGAAATTGAACTGTTTTAGGTGTTGTCTTAAATGTCTAAAAGGTCTTACAAAAGTGAACGGAGGGAGTAGTTAAGATAATTATTTCAGTAAAACTTGTAGAATTAATTTATGTTCAAATACACTTATCCAAGCTTGAGATATTTTGCACAACTCCAATACAAAGGACAAATTAAAACCATCATCATGCACATGCAATGCAGGAAAATGTTAGGCTAGTGACAAGCAACTGAAGAATTTTATTCTTGACCAAAATTTAGAAAGAACACTGAAGAAGTTGAGATACCTTTTTCGTATCGAGAGGCATATTGACAGGTGCACCGATGTCATTGTAGAAGTTAACTGGTTCGTGAGGGAGCGGGGTCGGGCGTGGTTGCTACGTAAATACAAAAGTATATTGTCAGATCATGATACAGTTAGGTAGATGGAGCTACAACAAAGGATAGTATGAAATGTAGAGACATAATTTGAGAGTCATCGTAAGAGTAATAAACTTGTTGCTTCATAGTTCATTCTACTTGACAAGCGACAAATAGTTACGATTGTTCTTGTGGACTTTTTTTCTCCCTTACGTTCTTCCCTCTACCAAGGAAGTATCGGACAAAACTCCTCATCAAGAATGAACGTACCGAGAAAGGGTTGACCTCGATCTCGACCTCCTCGAAGGGGTTGTCCTGCTGCCCCCACTTCCCCGCCATCGATCTTCCGCTGTTGTGTCTCTCTCTGCTTTGCTAGCTAGCTAGCTGACCCCGGTAAATAAAAGAGCAGCAGGCTGCTACTGGCTAGCTCTTATCACCCGGAGATTACACCCTGCCGTCCCTGCATCTGCATGAATGAAGCTAATTAACTCAGCACCCCCGGCTTGCACGGTACGTAGGACGGCCTCGTTTTTTAATAGCTTGTCATTGTGCACAACGCCGTCTGGTAGCGGCGGAGCTTCGTAGGCATGTACAGGGACGTAATATGCACTGGGCGCCGGCCGGCCGGGCCTGCGGTGGCGCACAAGTGGCAGCTGCTGCATAGGCTCAAGGTGGAGTAGCCAACTTGCCTCCCCTTCACTGGACACACTTGCGTGACTCAGATTCTTAATAGAAGCATTCACGATAGCTTTCTACTCCCCATTCAAGTTGTTGGATGTCAAGAGAGAAATGCATGGATGAACCCGGATACATATGAATCCACTTTAAAAAACACATTTTGCAATGTCAAAAAATTCTGAAAATAGATGCGCGCGGACATCTTCATATTCTACGTGTGTGTAGAAAGTTTCACAAAAAAACAACTTTTTTTATAGTCTGTGCAAAAAAGATAAAATTTTGTACCGTGAAACATTATTTAGAGACAGTAAAATTTGTCTTTTTTACTGAGACAAAAAATATATTTTTTTTTACACAAAACTTTGTGCCGTGGACATACCTTTGCCAACATGTATGCATATTTTTTAAAAAAAATTGAACATTACAAAACGCGTAAAAAATATATTTTTGAAAAACAGGTACAAATGCCCCCGTGTGCAGATCATCCACTCTCGATGTCAAAAAGACTTATGTGACGACCCGAATTCTCAAGGGTCCAAAAGTCTCTGTGTATGTCGTACTAGGCCCTAGCATAGCCTACTCAGATTTCAAGAGGTAAACGTACGATCACACATCACATGCTACCGAAAATGTAATGACAATAATAATACTTAATGCAGCGTCGCCAGTGGTCAAATTCATTCGTAACTCAAACATAAGAACATAACGGACACAACAATGAAGGTCGATGAGTCCACCAACGCCGCTGGTTGAGTGGAGGCGGCTTGCGTCCCTAGCTTCAACGTTCAACGTTCCTTTCATTAGTCATATTCTTCACATGACACGTAACAGGTGAGTACGGTGGCTACCTGCAAGCTATATTGAATCGAGGTGGATGACAAAGACGTATTAGTAGAATGCCCGTGTGTTGCCACGGGCATTTTAATTTATTTATTTTCTGATTAAATATGTATACTTATATTGTTGTATAAAACTTGGTGAATTTTGAGCCCCTTTCAACAACATTGGCTTAGGACCTTTGTTGATTTTTTTTGAACGTCTACATAGTCGATCTCTATCTTTATTATAATATGCACAAATAAACATATATAAAAATACACCTTTTCTATTATCATGTGCAACATGCATACAAAAGAAGAAGAATTATTCGCATGCATCTTTCCTAATTGTTTAAAACTCGAGAATCTCCAAGGAAGCCCCCCCTCCCTCTCCCTCCCGCGACGCTCCCGCGGGCGTCCGGGGGGCAACCCTAGCCTGCGCCGCCGCCGGTCCCCCCTCCCCCTCTCCCCCTTCCCTCGCCGCCGTCGGAGGGCGCGAGCGGGCGAAGTCCGCTTGTCGCTAGCGGCGGCGGGGCCTTCTCATCTCCACCCGTGGGGGTTTCGGCGCGGGCCGGACTCCTCCGGCGACGGCACGTGACGGCGATGCGACGGGCGGCGCGGTGGCGGAGCGGGCTCAAGGTTGGTGGCGGCGGCTGCGTCTCTGCGGCTCGTCCAGATCCGCCTCTGGCGCCGCGGGTCGTGGGCGACCTGGGCCGCGGTCGGCCCTCCTTTCCATGGCTCGGGGGCGGGGAGGCGGCGCGGCAGCGGGTGGATGTGTGCGCCGCGGCCAGGCCGGGCCCTTGCGGCTGGTCGTCGACGCACGGCGCGGGAGACTTCCCTGGTGGCCATCGTTGGACGCGGCGGCAGGCTCTGCTCCCTCCTCTCCGGTGACGGGCTTCTGTCGTGGCCGTGCTCGGGACCGGGCCTATGGCAGGGTGGGGCGAAACAGTGGTTTTGGGGGGGGGGGAGCCAGTTGGAGGGACGGGAGCTCCGCCGAGCTGCCCGTCGCCGGCACTATGTTGTCGCCGGTCATGGCCGCGGGCCACCCCTCCCCCTTCCCCCTTCCCCATCTCTGTTTGTTATCGGTTCCGGCATTGTTCGGTGGGTTTGCTGGCGGTCTTGGAAGTGGTTGTGGTGCAGATTGCTCAAAGCCTCGACCTTTGGTGTTCTCGGAGCGGTCTGGATGCAGGGCGGCGGCTCTGGCGGTGGGAGGCATGTTGGTCGTGGGCGGACCGCACGGCTCGGGTGCGGGCGGGCAGCCATGGTCGCTTGGGCGGCATGGATGCGGGTGGTTGGCGAAGTGAGGTTGCGACAGAGGGGTAGGAGCACCGGGGTTCATCACTCGCCCAGTCCCGGTACTGGCCGGCGGAGGCGGCGTTTGTGGATGTCGTTCTCCTTCTTGCAGGCTCCGTCGTGGTGCTCCCATGGTCTTCGTGTCGTTCCGGGTGAAAACCTGATATTCGGGATCAGACGGTGACGGCTTCCGACAGTCGTTTCCTTCTTGAGGGCATCGTCTTGGAATCCTCGCTCCGGCCTTGTCTGTCTCATTGCCCCTCGGTGGATTGCTCATCTTCATGGTGGTCTTCGGCTTATCATTAGGGTGCTTAGTCTTCGTTGGGGTGGTGTTTTCGGTGCTCGGCACCTTTGTATCTCGCCTTGAGTGTGTGCGTTGAGTGTGGTGCTGGCGTGCGTTTGTATGTTCTTCTCGTTGTTGTGGTGATGGTGCTTTATCTATAAAGCAGGGGAAACCCTTTTTCTTCAATTGTCTAAAACTCAATTAGTTTTGAGTCTGGTCCAACATAATTACGTTAGTAACTTTATCAGTCAACATTTTCAAAGCATCATCCGAAGCCATTGGGTTTTCTCCGATCTATAAAGGTAAACATATATTAAAAAATAAAATAAGCTCATATACGTTATATATTCATTGGACTGCCGCTAGATGCAAGCATATGACCGTTTTTAGTTAGAGTGAGTGGCATCATGCTTTTTAGTAGAACGAGTTGCATCCCAATTTTGATAACAATATGTAGGCTTACCTGTAAATTACTTGTTGGTAATTATTCTTAAAAAATTACTTGTTATATTCTTAAAAAAATACTTGTTAGGATTTGCGATAATTTTCACTATGTAAAAAAAAGTAAGTGATATTCTCTCATAACAAACAGTCTATTTTCCCTAAAAAACAAATAACCTATCTTTTTCTTGTTATCTTTAAAAAAGCAATTCACTCTCTCACCACATGATACAACGCTCACACTCACATCTCATCCCCATCAACCCTGCCCTCCCGCCACTGCTTCTCACTGTCAACTTTCCTCGATGTCATGCCGTTCAGCAAGGCATCTTGCTCTCACTGTGTCCCCCCCCCCCCCCCCCCTCCCATGATGTCCATGACCCCCTTTTGTGTTGACAAAAATAAATGAGACGGTAATATAAAAGGTGATGTCCCCGTTCGCTGGTCTTGATGAAACGAAAGGAGATGATGTATAGACTGTCCTAATAGTAGAGCATGCTGAATAAAGAAATACACCTAACCGACGTGGTAGTACTAACGTTGCTATGAGCTACAATACAAATAAATGAATCAAACAAATGATTAAATTTGTTTCCAAAGTCGAAGCTCATTTCCTTCTCATACGCCTAGGTGTGTTCAACACATCAAACGGGCACTCAACAGGCTCCCGAAAGTTCAACCGTCTGATAGTTCAAGCTCCACAAATCCAGACCATATGTGGACAAGAAATATTATTGTCCAAACTATTCACCATGTTATCTCAAACACGTGGGCCTAACACAAAAACCCCACCCGACGACACACCTTTCCTTTTTCCTGCCACAACCTCCCCTTCCCACTTGATTTTTGTCATAGCCGAACATTTCTAGCTAAAGCCCTGTTCTATAAAACCAGATAATGCCCACCTCATCTTCTCCATGTCACCCTATGTTCTTCACCCTTTGAAACCGGATGATGCCCACCTCACCTTTGACATGGTGCCCTATATTCTTTACCTTTAAAATCAGATGACGTCCATCTCACCTTCGCCATGGCGCCCTATGTTCTTCGCCCCGCCAACCGCCCCACTCTCCGCCGTGATCCCCTCCCCCTCCCCCGTGTTTGTGCTGATCCACCACCGCCATAAGGGGGAGGAGGTGTACGCCACCGTGACGCCCCCCGAGCCAAAAAGGCAAATCTAATGTCTCTTGACCG
Source organism: Triticum monococcum (assembly GCA_034509565.1). NCBI lineage: Eukaryota > Viridiplantae > Streptophyta > Magnoliopsida > Poales > Poaceae > Triticum > Triticum monococcum. Next base: position 447,869,223 of record CM067845.1, read on the forward strand.
TGACGCCCCTGAGCCAAGAAGGAAGATCTAATGTCTCTTGACCGTGACGCCCCCCGAGCCAAGAAGGCAGAGCCAACATGCAATGGGGACATAAATATTACCAGTGAAATCAATTTACTTTTAGCAAATCCTATGGAGAAGAGGCAAGAAAAGATTATGCCGAGTTTACAACTGCAAAATAAACTTTTAAATTAACCAATGGAGGAACAATACACAATACACATGACTTATCATTGCATGTATGTGTTGATACAAGCTAGTTCAATCTTGTTAGATTCTTGCTGGAAAAGTTACTCGCTGGAACTTCCAACACCAGCTTTTTATGCTCTCGCAACAATAATTTTCTACTCCCTCTGTTCGGAAATACTTGTCGGAGAAATGGATGTATTTAAACATATTTTAGTTCTAGATACATCCATTTTTATGACAAGTATTTTCGACGGAGGGAGTAATGAACAATGCTGGATTAGAAGGCTGCCTACTGCTGCCACTACCTTATGCATCCTCCTTTCGATGGTCTTCCTCTACTCTTCCCTGATGGATCCATGCCTTCTAGTTGCTTTTGGCGAAGCAGCGAGTTCATGAGCAAGTGAATGAACAAGCAGCAGGTGATGGATCCATGTCTTCGGAATATTTTGATACCAAATCTATCTGAGTGCATGCCCTCTATTTTGTATTTCATCCTAACATCAATTAGACGTATGGAAGGCTGATGTTACGACTAAAACATAAATTAAACAACAAAAATTTGAAAACATACCACACAATTAAAAGAATCGATGAGCCAAACATGAAGCTAGCAACTTACATAATTTTTAAGAGAATCAAATACTCTTGTACAACGAGTAAAAAAAACAAAATGCAATTCGTTGGTCTTTGATATGGACAATAGTGTATTGTCACTTGATTCCAATTTGATATTTCTTACCATGGGCAAGGCTTGCAATTGAGAAATTGGTCTCTTTCTTCTGATTATTGCTCCACCCTTTGTTCGCAACACGTCAAAAATTATGTCGGTAAGAACTAACATTAAAAACAGTACAAAGATTGGATGAGTCAACCAAACTGATCAAAAAAGGAAGTCCAAGCAAAAGATTAGAGTGGACTGACCAAAAATTCAAGGCACCCTGAAGGAGGATAGTCGGGCATGCCCATGATTTTGCTCGCAACACATCAGCCATGCTTGAACCCATCTTCTCGGCAGGCACATCAGACTCGGTGGAGGCGACTCTATCTGGTGCATATTCCAGTATAGTAAAACCTCCGTCACCATTATAAGATATTTCAACATGGACTACATACATATCGAATGAGTGAGCAAGCACATTAAAATGCGTCTATATACATCCGAATCAGAAAAACGTTAGAACATCTTATAATTCTGAACATAAGGAGTTCTTTAATTAGTAATCTTGTGCAAAGCAAATGAAAAAAATAATAGAAATATGACACTAAACATTGTTCTCTAAACTGAATTAAATTCAATGCAATACCATCCAATTTATTGTTCCCCACCTTGAACAAATTGTATTTTACATCTAAACCTTTTGAAAAAGGAATAAAAATAATGCACACATTGAATTTACTTTCTCGTCCTTCAGGAAACATGTTCTCTAATAAATGACTACTGCCTGCATTAGGTGAATCGACAAAACATGGTGCACAAAAATCTCATAACTGGTCAGTTGAGAAGTGCAATCATTTTCTTGCCAAGCAGCTTTGGAGAACGACCATGAAATTCTACCCTCAGAACGCATGATGGAGAAGAGTAAATTCATCAGAACTCCTACCTAGATAAAATCGGAAATTTGAGCGAAAAAACGGGCATGGAGAAAAATATTCCAACGACTGCAGACATTTGATCAGAAGGCCCCTACAGTGGTCAGACCGAGGTCTCAGCAGTGCACAGATTACCGGCCAGGAAAATAGCAGCAACACACTAAGGACAACGACAGTCAAGAATGGCATCTTCTTCGGCCATACGGTGGTCCATACTCTCTGAAATCCTGTAAGAACAAGGCACCCTGAAGGAGAAAACTCAATAGTCAGTACAAAAAAAAGGTCTCTGTATCATAAACTCTGTACATCCAAATCGCTAGGGAGATACTCCTCGACTACTCCCGCAAGGACTTCCGGCATGCTGCACCTCTTACTTCTAAACACAAGAAGAACTCAACATATGTATGTGCTGAATGAAAAGATCCTCACGGAAAGTTAAAATATCCATCAAGGTTTACCTGTTACTACATCCTTCTTAAATGTCAGTCCTTGCATAGAATCTCCGCGTTCTAACAACATTGTATCATGCAGAAATCACATTCTTCATGAAAGACACCCCTCACAATAGAAAATCCATGTCATAGCAAAAATTACAGGTTACCTTTGATGAGAATATACTAATGGTCAGATCGGGCAACATCGTCATCACAGTTCAAAGCCTTTACCGTCATTCCTCATATTGTGCAGCATCTCCTATGATTCTACTTCCAGCTCTCCATTCGCTCCTTCCACGCAATACAACAATGACCATATGCAGCAAGACCCATTGACAGATCCATAAACTTTGGTTACACTGCAAGAAAACAATGTCTACATTCTGAATTCCACATAAGTGCTAAAAAATTAGCAGGACAGAATGAAAGTTTTCTAGGCTTTTACTCATTGCATTTATGCAACTGTTTTTTTCTCTATAGAATGTAGGATACACACTCAGATATAAGATGCAAATGCACTTCCAAGATATATTTATGTATCGGAGGCAGTAAATGTAGAACTTTGATATTTTGTACTGCATATGACAATAAAAAAATAAGCCACGATGAATCAACTCAAATAATTGCACATAATCATCTTCATTATTGTTCAAAGGAGAGACACAAAATAGAAAGCCTTTAATCAAAATTTGGTAGTCAACAACCATTGCACAAATTTCAGTTTTACATAGTACAATAGTTCATTTTGCATAAAGCAAGATGGCAACATTCTAGAAACAGAGAGATGTTCGTGTTCATCTGAAGTATAGTTGACATAACTTTTTCAGCTTGCAGCTACATTCTTTTGATACTTTCGTGGGCACTAAAATCTAAGAACAGTTGGATTGAAGGGCAAGCCTACTCGATCCTCTAATTCCCCCCAAGACTAAATTTTGCAAACATTACTGACATAAGTGAATCAGCTTCCACCTAATAAGATCAGTTTTAAACCCATTAAACCGGTATACAAATGGAAAGGGTGTGAGCAATTGAACATACGCCGAAGAAGATGGGACCCACGCAATTGCTCAACATCTTTGTTATGGACTATCTGGAATTGCAGAAATGATTTGGTTTTTAACAGAATATCACGGATTCATTTTTTGCAGGTTATTTTCTGCGCTACGGCTTTGATCCGTTCGTGGTCGCTACTCACTCCGATGGAGGCCAGGGAGCATTTTGTTACTGGTTCTATCCGTTGGGAGATGGTAGCTCGGGATATCTTCAACCGGTTTGGATGGCGGTCATGTAACAGGATAGGCAATTAGTTTCCCTATCTAGTGGTAGCCAGCCGGTTGTGGCATCTGTTTCGGGCTAGTTTGTACCTAGCCGTCCATCGCTCTGAGTGAGCTGTATTTTTCTTTTTCTTTTTTTAGCTGGACACTGTGGAACCTTGTTGGCACTTTTTGTTTTTTGCTTAATAAGATGGCCGTATGCATCATTCTGATGCAGAGGCCGGGGAGGCCCCCCTTTTCGAAAAAAAACATAATAAGATCAGTTTTAAACCCATTAAATAGATCTACAAACATTAATTAAGAAGAAGAAGAGTAGTAACAATTTGGCATGGATCACATCACACTTTGGAAAGAAAAATCAAATGGAATTCCCATCTCAATTGCTCAACATCACCTGTAACACGTACGTGCAACTTGAAAGGCAGCAGACTTATCTACAACATCACCTGCAACAGTCGTGTATGCAACTATGCACCCCAATTGTACTAATCATGCTCTTATAAGCACCTAAAGTTAGAATGCCCTCCATATAAAGGTTTTGACCAACACAAAATCAGAACACTACCTGCCATTTCGTGGGTTCGAGTTAAGATTTTATTTTGTTTTGTCTTCTTCAAGCAGATGGCATAGAAATCATATTCTTGCTTAAAAAAAACCTAGGTGGAAAAAAATAGCTACAAAAAATGGAAGAAATATGAGGAAGATATATTGTCTACAAAAAATCCTGAATCCACAACTACTGACATGAGGAGTAAACCATACTCACGATGTAATCCAAGAACAGTATCCCTGTGCTGTAGTTTGCAACACCAGTGCCGTCCAGGTTGATCTTGACCTCTCCCAGCCTAGACGATACTGAAAATATTGAACAATAAGAGATAGCTAGTAGAGAAGCTGAACAAAGGTTAGTTCGTCGACCATAACAGATGTACAAACCACATGCAGGAAGCAGCATGTACAGACTCACGACTCACGAAGCAGTATAGCAAATCACATGTGGAGTCCTCAGGTGCCATCGGGGAGTCGTTCCTGCCGACGCTGGTGGCAGCCATGATAGGCGACCTCAGGCAAAGCGATGGTCCGTATGGCCGCGCAGAGAACGCGACCGCGCTCTGCACTGGTCGGCGGCGTCTGTGGCGTCCGCGGGGATCGGTGGCGGCGGCGGCGTCAATTGTTCAGTTTTCGTAAAGCATATATTCTCAATTAATTCTCTGCTGCAGAGACGATTCTGCTAACTGATAGTGCTATGTTCATTTAGTAATTGTAGAATGTAGAGTCCATATCAATATGTACAGAACACTAAATTGTAAATAACTTTAGAAATTGATGTTCCAACTAAACTTAGATGCAATCTAGCTCAAATGAACTTACAACCTAAACAATACTCCCTCTGCAGAAAGATACATGTCATGCTAGCTTTCAAATTTATGCAAAAATACATGTCATTCTACTATTTCGAGATAACGTTGCACTGCTTATGCCTTTACATATATCTCTATCTGGATAATTCTAATGCCAAATGTTCCACGTTGTTTAAGAGTTGAGTATAACCTAATAAGAGGGGCAATGCGGTCTCTGTATCTTGGTTGGTGCGCAAGTTTCTACAGCATTCAGGATCCAATATACTTCTTACGTAGATTATAAAATATGTGTATAAAAGGGAAATCTCTATCATTCTGTTGTTTTTAATACAGAAAGCATGTACTTCCCGTCTTCAAAGGCAAAACAGAAATAAGAATGAGAAGACAAAGAGATGGTTGAATGTAGTACCAGTAGCATTTTCAAGAGTGCATGAGTGCCAATATGTGCAAGAGCACTTTTAACTCGTTCCTCTCCATCGTGGTCATCCACATAGTGTGAGACACTCTCCCCAAGCTCGTAAGTCTCGACCAAGACAGCAGGATGAACAAATGGATAAAGAGGTTTCGGAAATGACACATCTTTCCACCTGCGGAAGTTGTAGATAAACCGGCTCAAATGAGCAGCTTCCCTTGCAAGGTCAACCTGAGACATCATGAAGACAGCAAACTGTTGCACACTCTCATCTAGCCGTAGCCAAATTAACACTGGAATATATCTTGAAGATTTAGCTATCGCATTAATTATACTGAAATCTCTCCGTATTGAGTCTCCTACACCAGGATGTCTTACTTTAACTGCGACTGTTATAATCTTTGGCGTCTTTTGGCCAAGATGTCGGAATTTCAAAGCAGCCTGGTGCACTTGAGCAACACTTCCGGATGCTACAGGTTCTTCTTCAAATTTCTCAAAAATTTCAGATATCTTTCGACCAAAAGCCTTCTCGACAGTTTAATTGGTATATGCATAGCTGTGAGCTGGTGCTTTTGTGTGTAGCTTTGACAACTCGGTACACAGGTCGTTTGCAAATAGATCAGGACGTGTTGCCACCCACTGGCCCCATTTAATAAATGCAGGACCTGCCTTCTCCAAAGTACGATGCACAAGATGGAGCCATGTTTTCCTATACTTACTGCCAAGAGTATCCGCAAATGGTGCCATCAGTATACTGGGAGTAAACAAGAAAGCCAGATATATTGATCTGAGGATTATGATAACCATCTCTATGTGGTGATATAAATACGGCTGTCCTGAGCTCGTGAGTAAATATTCTCTCGTATTGGGAGGTACTCGCCATCTGCAAAGCTCTTCTCACCTAGCATCAACGCTCCAGCTACAAAAGCGACGAGGTAAGGAACTAACTTATATCTAGTGGCAGTCCGGGTAACGGCACAAGCAGCTCTACTTAAAAGCGGAGATGCTTTTGGTACAGCAGAACCCGTTGACATGAGCTGCTTCCAAGCAAATTGTGGAGATGCTTTTGGTACTCGAGCACCCATTGCCATGAGTTACTTCCAAGCAAGCTGGCCATGAAATGCATTCCGTCTACATGACGAGAGAACAGAAAAGTTTCTGGCACCAGGGCTCCAGTATAGGCTCTCCTTTGCTCGCCCCAGCATGTGCGAGGTGCCCGGTCCATTGTGGACTCCCTGGTGCAAGAATGCCGTGCTCTTATAGGCCAAACCGGCCGCAAAGCTCGGCCCAATGTTCTGCGCACCTGAACTGCCGGGCTTCGAGTTGACCAATACAGCCTGAGTAATTTTTCTGCCGCTCTTCCCTAATTGCAGAAACCTGGGAGCAAAAGGAAAGCCATGTCCGCTTCAGAATTTGGGCGAATCGAACCAGAATCCTAAATAACACAGCGATAAGCACCAACTGAATAAGATATTGCAGGCGGGCGGCGGTGGCTGACCTCGACATCACGACGATCTCCTCCAGAGGGCGCCTCGAGGGTGGCGGGGAACCCTGCTCCAGCGAATCAAGCGAACCTGGTGGCACGACACACGCTCATTGAGAAGTTGGATTCGGCGGGGACGAATGGACTCGCGGGGGAGCGAGGAGATCAAATCGAAGCACGGATGCAGAGGTGGGGCGCTTACCGACGCGGTGGAATCGTTTGACGGCGCGGGGAGGATCACCATAGCGAGTGTTACGGATATGATTTACCTAATATGTAATCCAACTTTCGCCGTTTCGGTTTTAAATTATTTTATTTTTTTAGTTCGGGTTTTTATCTCCGTGTGTTGTTATCATTGTTATGCATCTCATATCATGTCATCATGTGCATTGCATTTGCATACGTGTTCATTTCTTTTATTCGAGCATTTCCCCGTTGTCCGTTTTGCATTCCGGCGCTTCGTTCTCCTCCGGTGATCAATTCTATCTTTCTTTCGTGTGTGGGGATTAAACATTTCCGGATTGGATCAAGACTTGCCAAGCGGCCTTGGTTTACTACCGGTAGACCGCCTGTCAAGTTTCGTACAATTTGGACTTCGTTTAATACTCCAACGGTTAACCGAGGTACCAAAAAGGCCTCGTGTGTGTTGTAGCCCAACACCCTCCAATTTGGCCCAAAACCCACCAAAACCTTCTCCATCATCTAGAGCGTTCGATCACAATCGCGTGGCCGAAAACCGCACCTCATTTGGACTCTCGTAGCTCCCTCTATGTCTATATGTAGTCCCCCCCTCCAAATTCGCGGATCCCCTCTCCCAAACCCTAAAAAAAATCGGACCTCACGCCGGCTGGACACGTCCGCCGCCGCCCCCTCGCCCTCTCCCGTCGCGCCACGTGGCTCCCCGCCGACCCGCCGCCGTCGAGGCCCGTGGGGCCCAGATCCGGCCCCCGCGGCCCGAAGCCTTCCGCCGCCTGCGCCCAAGGCGCCGCCCGACCGTGCTCGCCGACCCCGCCGCCTCCACCGCGCGACGGCCACCGCCGCCATTTCCGGCCGCCGCCAAGCTCCTCCGCGCCGGCGAGCTCGTCGCCCGGCGACCCCGCCGCCTCCACCGGCCTCGCCCCGCCGTCACGCCGGCACCGGCGACCGGCCTCGCCCCGCCGCCTCTCCACCGGCCACGCCGGCTCCGGCAAGCGCCGCCCGCCGCCATCCACCGTCCCGGCAAGCCCGCCGGCGCCTCCTCCGGTGAATCTCGGGAAACGTGCCCCGGATCTCCGATCTAGATCCAAACTCGGGTTGACTTTTTGCCCGAAATCCTAGCTCATGTGCTCCTGTTTATCATACTATATCTCCGCATCCGTAGCTCCGTTTTTGACTTATAGCATATCAAAATGTTCGTCTCAGAGAGTACATCATTTCATTCCATTGCATCATTTTCATTTGAGTTCATCTTGATGCCCGAAATGCTATTAGAAGAGTGCTACTTGAGTTAATTGTCAGATTTGCTGCTCCATTTAGATATTTGTCATTTTTGCCATGATTATTGTGTGCATGATATGCCCATGAGCTCTACATATGTTTTGTTAAGGGTTTGCCATCTTTTCAGAGGTGTAACCCATGTATTTTTGTGATGTGTGTGGTGACTAGCACAACATTGCAAAGTGAGGCACTTGGTAATGCTGATTTCAAGGACTTAGCATTTCCACTAAGTCCTTGAGCTGTTTATTTCATGATGCCATATGTTCATGTTGTTTCCTAGTGATCCGTGCCTCTTTTGAGGATGATTAGTAAGGATGTTTTGTTAATCTTGTAGTGCTCTATCCATCCATGTCTTTGTTTGCAATTATTGAGCACCTTAGCTTGAGTCAATCGAGCTCTACTTTTGCTACTTCGTGAATCTGGGTAGATTGTCTACTTGTTAGCGATTTTGCCGAGGATATTGTAGTTGATCCGTGCATGCTATGCTATTGTTATTGCCATGTCTAGCTTGCATTTTGTGTATTCTGGATGGGTGTATGCTTAGATTATCATGTCTTGCTCCGTAGTGAGTGCATCGAGCTCGTAAACATGCCTACTTGATATCTGTTTTCAGCATGCTCCAGTTTTCACTAAGTCTGAGAACTGATTATGTTTTTGCCATGTTCACATGCTTGCAAATGTATTTTCTGATCCCTTTTGGCTCAAGGTCACTAAAGGACTTTTGTTAAGCTCTTTGAGTAGCTCCATGCCATGCTTTACCTTGCCATGTTCAGATCCTGTAGCATGTAGTTTTGTTGCTCCGAAGATTGCTATCTGATCTGAAATTCCAAACAAGTGTTAATTTCACTAAGTCTGAGATCTGTTTACCATATGCATTTTTGCCATGCTTTTTTGAACCTGTTAGTGGATGAATTGGCCGTAGCTCAGTGCTAGACTTTTGTTAAGCATCTTGAATGCATCCCTGCCATGTATTTTGTTGTCATGTTTGAGTGTTGTAGCATGTTCATCTCGTTGCATTTAGATGACTACTTGCTGTAAATCGCAGACCGGTGTCATATTTGAATCGCTTGCCATTTCCAAACAGTAACTCCGATTCCGGTGATCTTTATATCGTTTTCAAGCGATTTCATCTCATCTTTCCAGTGGCACACTTGGTTTTCCAAGTTGAGGCCAGGGTCATGCTTTCCTTGTCAAATCTTGCATATGCATCATTTTTTGCATCCCGCATAGCATACCATGTTTGCATCCTACTGTTTGATCCTTGCACGTGGTTGATTGTGTCCTTGTTGCTTGTTTGTCTTGTTTGGGTAGAGCCGGGAGACAAGTTCGCTAATGAGGAGCCCGTTGAGTTTGCTTTCGAGGATCCAGTCAACTCTGACAACTTTGCAGGCAAGATGATCATACCCTCGAAATCACTACTATCTTTGCTTTGCTAGATGCTCGCTCTTTTGCTATGCCAATGCTACGATGCCTACCACTTGCTTTCAAGCCTTCCAAATTGCCATATTCAGCCTCTAACCCACCATGTCCTAGCAAACGTTGATTGGCTATGTTACCGCTTTGCTCAGCCCCTCTTATAGCGTTGCTAGTTGCAGGTGAAGATTGCAGACCGTTCCTTGTTGGAACATTATTTACTTGTTGGGATATCACTATATTGCCATGTTATCTTAATGCATCTATATACTTGGTAAAGGGTGGAAGGCTCGGCCTCTCGCCTAGTGTTTTATTCCACTCTTGCCGCCCTAGTTTCCGTCATATCGGTGTTATGTTCCCGAATTTTGCGTTCCTTACGCGGTTGGGTTATAATGGGAACCCCTTGATAGTTCGCCTTGATTAAAGCTTTTCCAGCAATGCCCAACCTTGGTTTTACCATTTGCCACCTAGCCTCTTTTTCCCTTGGGTTTCCGGAGCCCGAGGGTCATCTTATTTTAACCCCCCCCCCCCCGGGCTAGTGCTCCTCTGAGTGTTGGTCCAACCGAGCGATGTCCGGGGCTACCAGGGGCAACTCTGGGCTGGCCTACCCGACGTCTGGCTCATCTGAGTGTGCCCTGAGAACGAGATATGTGCAGCTCCTATCAGGATTTGTCGGCACATTCGGGCGGTGTTGCTGGTCTTGTTTTAACCTGTCGAAGTGTCTTGAAGAACCGAGATACCGAGTCTGATCGGAACGTCTCGGGAGGAGGTCTATTCCTTCGTTGACCATGAGAGCTTGTCATGGGCTAAGTTGGGACTCCCCTGCAGGGATTTGAACTATCGAAAGCCGTGCCCGCGGTTATGGGTGGATGGAAATTTGTTAATGTCCGGTTGTAGATAACTTGAACATTAACTTAATTAAAAAGAATCAACCGTGTGAGTTACCGTGATGGCCTCTTCTCGGCGGAGTCCGGGAAGTGGACATGGTGTTGGAGTAACGTTTGCCGCAGGATTGCCCTCTTTAGTTATGCGTTCGTGCTTTGCCTCCTCTTCTCGCTCTCTTTTGCGAACAGGTTAGCCACCATATATGCTAGTCGCTTGCTGCAGCTCCACATATATTTACCTTGCCTTACCTATTCAGCTTAAATAGTCTTGATCGCGAGGGTGCGAGATTGCTGAGTCCCTGTGGCTCACAGATTACTATTACACCAGATGCAGGGCCTGATGATTCCGCTCCAGATGGCGCGTTTGAGATCAAGTGGGAGTTCGATGAGGACTCTCAGCGATACTATGTTTCTTTTCCTGATGATCAGTAGTGGTGCCCAGTTGGGGTGATCGGGACCGTGTCGCATGTTGGGTTGTCTTTTATTTTGGCGCCGTAGTCGGGCCATGAGTGTTTGAATGTTGTAATGCTATTTATGTACCTTGATTGACGTGGCGAGTGTAAGCCAACTATGTTATCTCCCCTTTTATTATATATTTTACATGGGATGTTGTGAAGATTGCCTAACTTGCGACATATGCCTTCAATGCGATTATGCCTCTAAGTCGTGCCTCGACATGTGGGAGATATAGTCGCATCGAGGGTGTTACAAGTTGGTAATCAGAGCCTTCCCCGACCTTTGGAGCCCCACTGATTGATCGTTTTTAGCAGCCGAGTTGTGTCTAGAAAAATGTTTTGAGTAATTTAGGAATTATATATCGGAGAGTTTAGGAATTCTTTTTACTTCCCAGTCTCCTCATCGCTCTGGTAAGGCATCCTGACGTAGAGTTTTGACTCTTCTCTTCTCAAATTTCACTAAGAAAAATTTTAGGATCACGCGGGTATCTTGAAATCGTTCCGATGGTTTTATGACGAGAACATTGTCTTGGTGCCTCCTGTCAGGGGTTTTGTGGAAGTGTCCCGGGGAGTTGAGCTCTGAGGTGTTGTCATCATAATTTTATCGTTGTAGTTCTGGAATACCTGAGTTTAGTACGCCGACATCGAAAATCTCTTTTATGCAGTTCGTTGGTGAGATAACCACCACGCCACCCAGTACTGGGGCGGGAGTTCGGGAGTATCGCCATAACTTGTATAACGGATGCTTTTCGAAGGTTGAGGTAGATGGTTTCCGAAGTTTTTTCTCGGTTATGTGTTGAAGGATGGATACAGCTGGATGTAGGATTTGCTAGTTTGGGTGAGATATTATGCTTCCCCTGTATCCCCAACACCTAATTGCATAACCGGAAAGGTTCGGGAGTTTCATAGGTGGGAATTTTTGTAGCTCTAGTTCTTCTTCCATGGATATTTGGTTTGAGATTGGGATTTCTTACCGAGTATTCGTTCTTGATCCGTACCTTGTTGATTTATTTCTCTACCTAAATTCTAAGTGGCTTCTCACTTTATGGATATGTGACCATTTCAAGAGGAATGCATTCGTTCATTTTGTTCGGATGTGAAGACTATATGTTGCAATTTTCATTCCGTTGGATTCAGCTTCATTTTATCTGTCTATGTGCTAATGGGTGTCAACCTCTTCAGGATGGCTCCTCCAATGCGCACGACTCTGAATCCTGATCCGCCACCACCTCCACCTCCTCCGGAGGCATGGCAAGCTATGATGGCCGCAACCAATGCAAACACGCAGTTGATCATGCAAATTCTTCAAGAGCGCAATCAAGCGAATCAAGGCAACCAAGGGAACCAAGGCAACAATCAGAATCACTTTGCTACACTCAACCAGTTCCTTGCTAACGGGCCAAAGACTTTCAGCAATTGTGTTAAGGCATCTGATGCTGACGATTGGCTAGTGGATCTGTGCAAGCATTTCGAGTGCAGTAACGTCAGGCCTGAGGACTTTGTCAAGTTCGCTTCCTTCCAACTCAAAGATCAAGCTGCAGAATGGTTCCAGCAGTATAAGGATTCCAGAGGTGGACGTGTGATTACCTGGGATGAATTCCGTCAAGATTTCAGAGCTCATCACATCCCTCAGAGCGTGACTGAAAGCAAGCGTGAGGAATTCCGCAACCTGAAGCAAGGCTCTTTGTCTGTCTATGACTACAACAAGTTGTTCCAGAAGCTCGCCCGCTTTGCCAAGCAGGACGTCCCTGATGAGAAGAGCATGATATACCAGTTCAGGGGTGGTCTCAGAGAAGAAATCCAGCTAGCTCTTGTTCTCTTTGAGCCCTTGAGGTACGATGAGTTCTACAACATGGCACTGAAGCAAGAGGCCGCTCAACTGAGGTGTGATGCTTCCAAGAAGCGAGTTAGAGATGCTACTCCTTCTTTCTCTACTCAAGTGGCCAAGCAGCAGAAGTATTGGCTTCCTCCTCCGTTTCGTCAGCCGTATCAGAAGAGCAAAGGTGGTAGTGGTTCTTCCCACCCACCCAACCCTGGCTTTCAGAACAAGACTTCGTCTCAAGCTCCAAGATCGAGTGCTCCGTACCACCGTCCGCTTTCAGAGGTCACGTGCAACAAGTGCCAACAGAAGGGTCACTATGCCAACAAGTGTTTCAACCAGAGGCGTCTTCCTCCTCCTCCTCCTGTCAGATCGGCAAGTACAGCTGTGGTCAAGCATAACCCCAAGTCCGCCAAGGTCAACTTGATGAATGCAGCTCAGGCAGAGGACGCGTCAGATGTCATCATGGGTAACCTTCCTGCTAACGATATTCTTGCTAAAGTTCTTTTTGACACGGGTGCATCGCATTGTTTCATCTTGAGACCATTTGTTTCTAAGCATGAGTTGCCTTTACAAGATATGCCTAGAAAGTTATCTGTTGTTTCTCCGGGTAAATTCATGAATGCAAGCGCTATCGCCCTGGATGTTACTATCACGTTGGGCGATTACAAGTTTCTCTCTTCTCCGGTGGTTCTTGGTAACTCGGATATTGATCTTATTCTCGGAATGGATTGGCTTTCTAAGCACAAGGCGCATCTTGATTGTGCAGCCAGGCAGATTCAATTGACTCATTCGTCTGAGGATGTAATTGTCTTTGCCGCTCGTGATGATATTATCCGTCTGTTTTCTCTCAATGAGAAGGGTGAATTGGATGCTATCTCGCAAATTCCAGTCGTTTGCGAATATCAAGACGTCTTTCCAGAAGAGCTTCCAGGAATGCCTCCGCACCGGCCAGTTGAATTCTTTATTGATCTTGAGCCCGGCACGGAACCTGTGTGCAAGCATCCTTACAAGCTCGGACCTGAAGAGTTGAAGAAGCTGAAGAAGCAACTCGATGTTCAAGAGAGAATGGGTCTCATCCGGCCTAGTTCTTCTCCGTGGGGTTGTGGTGTCCTTTTTGTGAAGAAGAAGGATGGAACGGACCGACTTTGTGTTGATTACTGTCCATTGAACAAGAAGACCATCAAGAACAAATACCCACTTCCCAACACCAACGAGCTGTTCGAACAACTCAAAGGTGCCAAAGTATTCTCTAAACTTGATCTCTGTATGGGTTATCATCAGATTCGAATTCGTGAGCAAGATATTCCCAAGACAGCCTTCAGGACAAGCTATGGTTCATATGAATACACTGTCATGTCTTTTGGCCTCGTCAACGCTCCTCTGACGTTCTCTCGCATGATGAACTTCATCTTCAATGCCTACACCAGTGACTTCGTTTTGGTCTATCTCGACGACATTCTGGTTTTCTCGAAGAACAAGGAAGATCATGCCAAGCACTTGCGTTTGGTACTCGATAAGCTGAGGGAACACCAGTTCTACGCCAAGTTCTCCAAGTGCGAATTTTGGCTTGATGAAGTTCTTTATCTTGGTCATATCATCTCTGCCAAGGGCATTGCCGTGAATCCTGAGAAGGTCTCTGCAATTGTGAATTGGGAACCTCCTCAGAACGTGAAGCAACTCCGTAGCTTCCTCGGTCTCGCAAGCTACTGCCGAAGATTCGTTGAAAACTTTTCTAAGATCGCGAAGCCTCTCTCAAATCTTCTGCAGAAGCACATCAAGTACGTTTGGTCTCCGGAGTGTGACATTGCTTTCAACACTTTGAAAGAGAAATTGGTCACTGCTCCAGTTCTGACTCCGCCTGATGAATCCAAACCGTATGAGGTCTTTTGTGATGCCTCTCTCCAAGGTCTTGGTGCAGTATTGATGCAAGAGAAGAAAGTTGTGGCTTATACCTCTCGCCAGTTGAAGCCCAATGAGAAGAACTACCCCACTCATGATCTCGAGTTGGCGGCAGTTGTGCATGCTCTTTTGACTTGGAGACATCTCTTATTGGGAAGAAAAGTGGACATTTTCACTGATCACAAGAGTCTCAAGTACATCTTCACTCAGCCTAATCTCAACCTCAGGCAAACTCGATGGGTCGAAATGATTCAAGAGTATAATCCGAGTATCGAGTATACTCCAGGCAAGGCCAATGTGATTGCTGATGCATTGAGCAGGAAGGCTTATTGCAACAGTCTGATTCTCAAGCCTTATCAACCCGAGCTTTGTGAAGCTTTCCGCAAACTTAATCTGCAAGTTGTTCCTCAAGGTTTCCTCGCCAACCTTCAAGTCTCTCCTACCTTAGAAGACCAGATTCGCCAAGCCCGGCTTCTTGATGCTATGGTGAAAAAGGTGAAGATTGGGATTGCCAAGAGCCAACCCAAGTACAAGTGCTACCGCCTTGATGACAAGGACACTCTCTTCTTCGAGGATCGTATTGTTGTGCCCAAAGGTGACCTTCGTAAAGTGATCATGAACGAGGCTCACAATTCTCTCCTCTCCATCCATCCTGGGAGCATGAAGATGTATCAGGACCTCAAGCAGGCTTATTGGTGGACTCGAATGAAGCGCGAGATTGCTCAATTCGTGTATGAGTGTGATGTCTGCAGAAGAGTGAAGGCAGAACACCAAAGGCCAGCGGGCCTCCTCCAACCTCTTGCCATTCCAGAATGGAAGTTTGACCACATTGAGATGGACTTCGTGACTGGGTTTCCAAAGTCCAAGCGTGGCAATGATGCTATATTCATTGTCATCGACAAACTCACTAAAGTGGCTCACTTTATGCCTATCAAAGAGTCAATCACTGCAGCTCAATTGGCGGAACTCTACACCTCTCAAATTGTCTCTCTACACGGTATTCCTCAAGTGATCTCTTCAGACCGTGGCAACATCTTTACCTCCAAGTTTTGGGATTCTTTTCAGAAGGCCATGGGAACCAACATCCGCTTCAGCACAGCTTTCCATCCTCAAACTAGCGGTCAAGTCGAGCGTGTCAACCAGATTCTTGAAGATATGCTCAGGGCTTGTGTGATCTCCTTCGGCATGAAGTGGGAGGATTGTCTTCCTTATGCTGAATTCTCCTACAACAACAGTTTTCAAGCAAGTTCGGGCAAGGCCCCATTTGAAATTCTGTATGGCAGGAAGTGCCGTACCCCTCTCAACTGGTCTGAAACCGGTGAACGTCAGCTTTTGGGAAATGACTTAATCACAGAGGTAGAGGAAATGTGCAAAGTCATTCGAGATAACCTCAAAGCAGCCCAATCCCGCCAGAAGAGCTACTATGACAGTAAGCACCGTGATTTGGCTTTCGAGATCGGAGATCATGTTTACCTCCGCGTCTCTCCTATGAAAGGGACTCGTCGCTTCGGTATCAAAGGCAAGCTTGCCCCTAGATACGTCGGACCTTTCAAGATTGTCAGCAAGAGAGGCGATTCGGCCTATCAACTCGAGCTTCCTTCAAACTTTGCAAATGTTCATGATGTGTTCCATGTCTCACAGCTCCGAAAGTGCTTCAAGACTCCTGATCGCACCGTCAACTTCGAGGACATTGAGCTCCAAGAAGATCTCTCCTATCGTGAGCACCCCGTTGCTATCCTTGAAGAGACTGAACGCAAGACTCGCAACAAGTCAATCAAATTCCTCAAAGTCAAGTGGTCACACCATTCCAACCGTGAAGCTACCTGGGAACACGAGGATCACCTCCGTTCTGAGTACCCGGTGTTCTTTCAGTCCTAGATCAAGGGACGAGATCCTTTCGTAGTGGTGGAGTGTTGTAACACCCCGGATATGATTTACCCAATATGTAATCCAACTCTTGCCGTTTCGGCCTTAAGTTATTTTATTTTCTCGGGTTCGGGTCTTTGTCTCCGTGTGTTGTTATCGTTGTCATGCATCTCATATCATGTCATCATGTGCATTGCATTTGCATACGTGTTCATCTCTTGCATTCGAGCATTTTCCCCGTTGTCCGTTTTGCATTCCGGCGCTTCGTTCTCCTCCGGTGGTCAATTCTACCTTTCTTTCGTTTGTGGGGATTAAACATTTCCGGATTGGACCGAGACTTGCCAAGCGGCCTTGGTTTACTACCGGTAGACCGCCTGTCAAATTTCGTACCATTTGGACTTCGTTTGATACTCCAACGGTTAACCGAGGTACCGAAAAGGCCTCGTGTGTTGCAGCCCAACACCCCTCCAATTTGGCCCAAAACCCACCAAAACCTTCTCCATCATCTAGAGCGTTCGATCACGATCGCGTGGCCGAAAACCGCACCTCATTTGGACTCTCCTAGCTCCCTCTATGTCTATATATAGAACCCCTCCTCCAAATTCGCGGATCCCCTCTCCCAAACCCTAAAAAAATCGGACCTCGCGCCGGCCGGACACATCCGCCGCCGCCCCCTCGCCCTCTCCCATCGCGCCACGTGGCTCCCCGCCAAACCGCCGCCGTCGAGGCCCGTGGGGCCCAGATCCGGCCCCCGCGGCCCGAAGCCTTCCGCTGCCTGCGCCCGAGGCACCACCTGACCGCGCTCGCCGACCCCGCCGCCTCCACCGCGCGCCGGCCACCGCCGCCAAGCTCCTCCGCGCCGGCGAGCTCGGCGCCCGCCGTCACGCCGGCTCCGGCGACCGGCCTCGCCCCGCCGTCACGCCGGCTCCGGCGACCGGCCTCGCCCCGCCGCCTCTCCACCGGCCACGCCGGCTCCGGCGAGCGCCGCACGCCACCATCCACCGTCCCGGCAAGCCCGCCGGCGACTCCTCCGGTGAATCTTGGCAAACGTGCCCCGGATCTCAGATCTAGATCCAAACTCGGGTTGACTTTTTGCCCGAAATCCTAGCTCATGTGCTCCTGTTCATCATGCTATATCTCCGCATCCATAGCTTCGTTTTTGACATATAGCATATCAAAATGTTCGTCTCAGAGAGTACATCATTTCATTCCATTGCATCATTTTCATTTGAGTTCATCTTGATGCCTGAAATGCTGTTAGAAGAGTGCTACTTGAGTTAATTGTCAGATCTGCTGCTCTATTTAGATATTTGTCATTTTTGCCATGATTATTGTGTGCATGATATGCCCATGAGCTCTACATATGTTTTGTTAAGGGTTTTGCCATCTTTCCAGAGGTGCAACCCATGTATTTTTGTGATGTGTGTGGTGACTAGCACAAGCTTGCAAAGTGAGGCACTTGGTAATGCTGATTTCAGGGACTTAACATTTCCACTAAGTCCTTGAGCTATTTATTTCATGATGCCAGATGTTCATGTTGTTTCCTAGTGATCCGTGCCTCTTTTGAGGATGATCAGTAAGGATGTTTTGTTAATCTTGTAGTGCTCTATCCATCCATGTATTTGTTTGCAATTATGGAGCACCGTAGCTTGAGTCAATCGAGCTCTACTTTTGCTACTTCGTGAATCTGGGAAGATTGTCTACTTGTTAGCGATTTTGCCGAGGATGTTGTAGTTGATCCGTGCATGCTATGCTATTGTTCTTGCCATGACTAGCTTGCATTTTGTGTATTCCTGATGGGTGTATGCTTAGATTATCATGTCTTGCTCCGTAGTGAGTGCATTGAGCTCGTAAACATGCCTACTTGATATCTGTTTTCAGCATGCTCCAGTTTTCACTAAGTCTGAGAACTGATTATGTTTTTGCCATGTTCACATGCTTGCAAATGGATTTTCTGATCCCTTTTGGCTCAAGGTCACTAAGGGACTTTTGTTAAGCTCTTTGAGTAGCTCCATGCCATGCTTTACCTTGCCATGTTCAGATCCTGTAGCATGTAGTTTTGTTGCTCCGAAGATTGCTATCTGATCTGAAATTCCAGACAAGTGTTAATTTCACTAAGTCTGAGATCTGTTAACCATATGCATTTTTGCCATGCTTGTTTGAACCTGTTAATGGATGAATTGGCCGTAGCTCAGTGCTAGACTTTTGTTAAGCATCTTGAATGCATCCCTGCCATGTATTTTGTTGTCATGTTTGAGTGCTGTAGCATGTTCATCTTGTTGCATTTAGATGACTACTTGCTGTAAATCGCAGACCGGTGTCATATTTGAATCGCTTGCCATTTCCAAACTGTAACTCCGATTCCGCTGATCTTTATATCGTTTTCAAGCGATTTCATCTCATATTTCCAGTGGCACACTTGGTTTTCCAAGTTGAGGCCAGGGTCATGCTTTCCTTGTCAAATCTTGCATATGCATCACTTTTTGCATCCCGCATAGCATACCATGTTTGCATCCTATTGTTTGATCCTTGCATGTGGTTGATTGTGTCCTTGTTGCTTGTTTGTCTTGTTTGGGTAGAGCCGGGAGACGAGTTCGCTAACGAGGAGCCCATTGAGTTTGCTTTCGAGGATCCAGTCAACTCTGACAACTTTGCAGGCAAGATGATCATACCCTCGAAATCACTACTATCTTTGCTTTGCTAGATGCTCGCTCTTTTGCTATGCCAATGCTACGATGCCTACCACTTACTTTCAAGCCTTCCAAATTTCCATGTTCAGCCTCTAACCCACCATGTCCTAGCAAATGTTGATTGGCTATGTTACCGCTTTGCTCAGCCCCTCTTATAGCGTTGCTAGTTGCAGGTGAAGATTGGAGACCGTTCCTTGTTGGAACATTATTTACTTGTTGGGATATCACTATATTGCCATGTTATCTTAATGCATCTATATACTTGGTAAAGGGTGGAAGGCTCGGCCTCTCGCCTAGTGTTTTGTTCCACTCTTGCGGCCCTAGTTTCCGTCATATCGGTGTTATGTTCCCGGATTTTGCGTTCCTTACGCGGTTGGGTTATAATGGCAACCCCTTGATAGTTCACCTTGATTAAAGCTTTTCCAGCAATGCCCAACCTTGGTTTTACCATTTTCCACCTAGCCTCTTTTCCCTTGGGTTTCCGGAGCCTGAGGGTCATCTTATTTTAAACCCCCCCGGGCTAGTGCTCCTCTAAGTGTTGGTCCAACCGAGCGATGTCCGGGGCTACCAGGGGCAACTCTGGGCTGGCCTACCCGACGTCTGGCTCATCCGAGTGTGCCCTGAGAACGAGATATGTGCAGTTCCTATCGGGATTTGTCGGCACATTCGGGCGGTGTTGCTGGTCTTGTTTTAACCTGTCGAAGTGTCTTGAAGAACCGAGATACCGAGTCTGATCGGACGTCTCGGGAGGAGGTCTATTCCTTCGTTGACCGTGAGAGCTTGTCATGGGCTAAGTTGGGACTCCCCTACAGGGATTTGAACTTTCGAAAGCCGTGCCCGCGGTTATGGGCAGATGGGAATTTGTTAATGTCCGGTTGTAGATAACTTGAACCTTAACTTAATTAAAAAGAATCAACCGTGTGAGTTACCGTGATGGCCTCTTCTCGGCGGAGTCCGGGAAGTGGACACGGTGTTGGAGTAACTTTTGCCGCAGGATTGCCCTCTTTAGTTATGCGTTCGTGCTTTGCCTCCTCTTCTCGCTCTCTTTTGCGAACAGGTTAGCCACCATATATGCTAGTCGCTTGCTGCAGCTCCACATATATTTACCTTGCCTTACCTATTAAGCTTAAATAGTCTTGATCGCAAGGGTGCGAGATTGCTGAGTCCCTGTGGCTCACAGATTACTATTACACCAGATGCAGGGCCTGATGATTCTGCTCCAGATGGCGCGTTTGAGCTCAAGTGGGAGTTCGACAAGGACTCTCAGCGATACTATGTTTCTTTTCCTGATGATCAGTAATGGTGCCCAGTTGGGGTGATCGGGACCGTGTCGCATGTTGGGTTATCTTTTGTTTTGGCGCCGTAGTCGGGCCATGAGTGTTTGAATGTTGTAATGCTATTTATGTACCTTGATTGACGTGGCGAGTGTAAGCCAACTATGTTATCTCCCCTTTTATTATATATTTTACATGGGATGTTGTGAAGATTGCCTAACTTGCGACATATGCCTTCAATGCGATTATGCCTCTAAGTCGTGCCTCGACACGTGGGAGATATAGTCGCATCGAGGGTGTTACAGAGGGCAGGGAAACCCTAGAGGCGGCCATGATCGGCGGCGACGGCTGAGGCATCCACAGGGATCGGTGGCGGCGGCGGCGTCGTGAACGTCATCCATTGGGGTCCGGCGGCGGCTGGGGCGGTTGGAGACGGGGAGATGTCACCGTCTGTTTGTTTCGGGGGAAGTAGTATTAGGGAATGGGAATTAGGAGGGCGTGGGGTTTAAATTCCCTTGTTTGATTTGAGGACAGGGGAATTGATGATGGACGGGGAAAGGGAGTTGCCGATCATCTTTTTCCACGGGGGGCCCTGGTAATTGGAGGAGGGAATGTGAAATGAGAGAGAAAAAAGCAATCGTCATGTTCGTTGCTCCCATCCGCAAGCTGCGGAAAGTCCATTTCCCATGTCAAACTCTCAGCTAACTCCCACTTAAAAATTCCCATGCCTTTTCCCTCAAGCTGCCAAACACGCTGTAGCAGTTTTAAGGGTTGAGAAGTGCCATTTTTTGACACTTTTAAGGGTTGAAAAACAGGGGCAAAGACTAGAACGCTCAAACCCAACCTTTAAACTGCTTTAAGGGTTGGATTTGAGGGTTCTAGTCTTTGCCTCAACCCAAACCTTTAAAACTCTCATTTCATATATCACACATTTCATCACATTTCATCATATGACATATCACAAATTCCATCACATTTGACATAAAACAATAATCATTCTAGTTATTATTACAACATCGAATAAAACAATAATCATTCAAATTATTACAACAATGTTTGAGCAAATCTTCTATTTCTAAATAGCTAGCCCCCACTAACATATTTCTCTCAACATGCAAGCATGCCACATCATCAAGCAACATGCATGGCAAAAGGCCCACCACAATATGCATTCATGCACATGAAAATGTCCACCTCAACATGCAAACATATATTAGATATTTTACAATACATTAATCAAACACAATAAAGTGTATGGATTTGCAATTTTAGTTTACGTAGTATCACTATTCACGTTCCATAGAAAACACATATCATTGAAATGTATTGCAAATATTCCCGCAACAACGTGCGGAGTATCATCTAGTTACACTAATTGTTCGAATCAAATAGGACATAGAAAAGTAAAACAAAGATACATCATGGGCCAATGCGCCGCCCATCCAACTGCCAGTGGTGCTCTATTAGATCATCCCGGAGCCGACCATGAGTGGTTGCACCCTCAATCTCACGATGTGCTTGAAAAAAAGTGTGTATGCGAGAAGGGTTTCTTTCCGGTTGCACACGGGTACCAGCATTGTCATAGAAACAAGGGAGGTTTAACCCGCTTTCATCCTCTAGGATCATGTTGTGTAGAATCACACAACATTTCATGATGTTCATCAAGGTTTTTTTTGTCCCAAAACCGAGCTGGACCACGAACTATGGCAAACCTTGCTTGCAAAACACCGAAAGCTCTCTCAATATCCTTGCGGGCTGCCTCTTGTGCCTTGGTGAAATGAGACTCTTTTCTTATTAAGGGCACCCCATTTTTCTCCTTGATGGACTTCACAAGAGTTGCCCATTCGGGATAGATGCCATCGGTGAGATAGTATCCCATTGAGTACTCATTGTCCATGATTTTGTAGTTGCAAGCTGGAGCATCCCTAGAAATTAATCTTTTGAACAAAGGAGATCTATTAAGGATATTGATATCATTGAGTGTTCTCGGCAACCTAAAGAATGCATGCCAAATCCATGTGTCCTGAGATGCTACAGCCTCAAGCACAATGGTAGCATCACGGCTTTTACCGCAATACATTCCGTGCCATGCCTTTGGGCAATTTTTCCACCTCCAATGCATGCAGTCAAGACTACCTAGCATCCCCGGCCATCCCCTTTTTTCATTCATTTCCATTAATCTCTTTGTATCTTCCTCGTTTGGTGCCCGAAGATACTGCTCACCGTACAACCGAATGACCAACTTGGCAAACCTACGGACTGACTCCATGGTTGTATCTTGCCCAATGCGAAGATACTCGTCGGTATAATCCGCGGGTATGCCATAAGCGAGTACCCGCATTGCCGCCGATATCTTTTGATATGCACTAAACCCCATGATACCGGCGGCGGATCTACGACGTTTAAAGTAATAGGAGGCGGCCTCACAATCGGTGACAATCTTCACAAACAAACTACGCCGCATTCGGTACCTTCTGCGGAAAAGACGAGGAGGGTATGTAGGTACCTCCGCAAAGTAGTCTTCCATCGAATGCTCGTGTCCGAGAGCGCGGTTCTGGTAGATGGTGACTCGCCCCATCTTCGACCCTCTCCTCTGATCCATCAGCTTCACGCAATTTTCAAAGGATTGCACGTCGATGAGGAGGCTCATCATCTCGATGTCGTCGTCTTGCAACAACTCGTCGATGTCCGAATCGTCAGATGACGACCAACCCGACGAATCGGACAACGAGTCCATGTCGTTGTTGTTCACCTCCATCTGCACAATACAACAAACAATAAATTGTGAGTTCCAACAATGAATCAAAAAGGAAAAAAATAAAACAAAAAGAAAGAAAAGGAAGCATACCTGCGGGGAGCTCGGGGCGGCTGCCTCTGGCCCGCCTGGCCTCTGGCGCGACGGCTCGAGGAGGCCTGAGGTCGGCCTGCCTCTGGCCGCTGGGGGCCGGGAGGCAGCTAGGAGGCAGGAGGCGGCTGGGGGCGGGAGACGACTGGGGGGCGGGGGGCGGGCCCCGACGGCTGAGGCGGGCGGGCGGGGGGTGGCGGGGCGGGAGGAGGCGGAGCGGGAGGCCGGGGGACGGGGCGCAGGGCGGGGCGGCCGGGGGCTGGGGCGCGGGGAGGGAGGCGGCGGGGAATGGTGGATCCGGCGGCGGGGAGTGTGGCGCAGAGGCGGGACGGCGGCGGCGTCGAGGGGAGGCGGGGGGCGGCCGGATTGGCGGCGGGCGACGGCCAGCGGCTTGGGAGGGAGGAAGCGAGAGGTTGGGGACGGGAAACTTCCCTCCCGTGCGACGGGGGAAGGGAGTGCGGGCTGGGGTCGAGCGCCCCCCTCCAACCCTCACTTCTACTGTTTGAAATTGGGTTTGAGGGTTGGACCCTTACTTTTTTTTTTGAGGGTTTGAGGGTTTAGGGGTTCTAGTCTTTGCGTTTTTTTTGTTGCAACCCGCAAAAAAGCGGTTATTTTTTAGGGTTTGTGGGTTTAGGGGTACTACTAGTAATGCTCTAAGGGAGCGAGCAGGTAGGTGGATCGGGAGGAGCGGTGGTTCATGCGGGCTGATTTTTTAATGCGTGCGTGCTGGGACGAAAAACAACCGACGAAACTGGAGGTGTATAGGGGAATTGGGAGGTGGGGAGGACAAAAAACCCGTCTCTAATGGAACGAAAATTGACCGGCAGAGACTACCAACTGCTTTATTAGGAGTAGAGGTACACGTAGGTCCTAATAGGGCTTCTAGGGTTTGTTATGTGAAAAGCTAGTTTTGAAGCTTTGAAACACCGATCCTAGATTTCCTTACAAATTAACTACAACACTAGATTTTTTAATATACTTCTTCCTTAAATTAATATAAAAACGTTTAGAATATTAAAATAGTACTTTAATTAGAATATTAAAATAATGATTTAAATGTTTTTATATTAGTTTACAGAGGGAGTATATGGCTGCGTGTTTCCATTCTGCATTTAACCCGCACCTGATCTGTTAGTCATTAAGCGGTTTCCTTTCACTCGTGAATGCTTGGTGATCAACTCCCCGAAGACTACTAGCAAGCACTGTATCTGGTTCAAATGTTTAAAAAGCCAAGACAACGAGATCTTTTGGCCATTCAGAACTTAGTAGCTTATATTGGCCGTAACCAGTGGCACGACTAATCAATTAGGTCTGACATTCTCATGAGGTTTCTAATAAACTTCCCTAGATGACCTAACCAACCATTTTTGTCACCCAAAAGCTCAAGCTGATGGGGAAAGGTGGGTTATGCCTTTATACATCAACACTCCCTCTCACGTTTGACTTTTATAGGCCTAAACATGGAGCAAAAATGGGCGGCAATTTAATTGTGTCAGCCGGGTCTTGAACTCAGAAGCTCAAGCTGATGGGGAAAGGTGGGCTATGCATTTATACGTCAATAGTCACTACACTCTTTTGTGCACATCCGAAGGAAGACTGTGACAGAGTCAGTTAGAAGTGGCCTCCTTACCACTCAAGCAACACCTTTCCCCACCTACATTGCTATGTTTCCAACCGCATACTTAAAGTCAGAGTCGTATATCACGAGGTTATACAGTAAGACATTGGGTTCTATTGAAATGTGATCGATCTCTTTAAACCTGAGATGTGGTCCCCATAAGTATTGAGCATGCATCCATTCTCGTGCTAGATCTCTGACCTCTGCATTCTAGTGACCCAACATACTACTCCGCCTAGAGAAAACACTTTCAAGGATTTTAGTTTTTGAAAACTTCTCCAGAAACATATTTCTCATAACATGAGCTAAATAGATAGGATAATATGTTTACCTTCTCGATACAATACATATCATAGAACTTGGCAAACATACAACATAACTATCCTAGGGTCGTGCTGCAAGGTCGTCGACGGCAATGCACTACAGGCCAATGATGGGCGATGTTGTGTTGAAACATTTGAGTTTGTCGTAGACGTGACCCTACTGGCGAGGACAACGACGCATGAGCAAGCTTTCCTTTGAGCAGATGGGAAGTGGGATGAGCAAGTGAAGGAGGTAGATCAGACGACACGTATGTTTTGAATCGGATGGTGCATGAACCGGCTGATCCTTACCTGGAGTCAGTTGGTTGACGCCTAGCAGGCGCCTTTGATTATTCTTTGTTTTATTTGTGTCTTGTAATAAAGATCATTGTTGTCCAAAGGACTAAAACGGAGACAATTACGTCGACTTTGAAGATATATGCCCTTGGAATATCAAGCTGAATAGATCAACTAGTTTATGTTGTTTGATCATATTACATTAGGTTACAGTTATGATGATTTGGTAGTTTTGACCTTCACGTTTCTTGGAAGCTAGTAAAGTAATCTCATTTTGAAAACCTCATACAAGATTATATGAAAGACCTATAGCGACCTAGGGAGGACAAATAAGAGCAATGTCGACCCGTCATTGTCAGTTGAACTAGACACGCTTGCAGATATGAAATTTTCATATGTCATCTCATGTCCAAAGTTCGGGGAAAACAAAACTAACAATGATCCCCGTGCTCAGGACATTATATATTTGATGTTAAGGTATGCTTTAGAAAATATTGACCTACATAATAATGATTCCACCAAAATTTCGCTAATATCTTTCATTTGTTATGTGCTCAACGAAGGTATTCATCTCCGTGTGTTGCGTACAATGATGAGAAGGAAATTATAACATGAAAAATCAAGAGGCAAATACACCAGAAGTACAACAAGTTGCACGTAATGACCACTTTAGTGCTTGATGTTGAAAAATACACAAAACTGATGCAAAAACTTGTGTTTTGGTGCATGTACGGTTCAAAAGCCAGATGCGGCCGTGTACAGCGCCACCTCGGCGTGACAGTGTGGCGGCGGGTCCTATTGTCAGTGGCTGGAATCCATTGGGCGGGCTGGAGTTTAGTCTTTTTTACAAATACCACCCTGATTTGATGTGGATTATCATAAAAAGTCCTCGATTCGTGTTATAACCACAAGTCATAACTCCCGGTTCCCAAATCATGTTCTATTCCCCACGATCCCCTCCTGGCCAACGGCAGCGGCGGTGTGGAATTTTAGGCCGGTGGAAGTGCAGATATTTCAGGCCCGCAGCGGCGGTGTGTATTTTCAGGCCGCCGGTGCCGATTTTTGGGCCGGCGATGGGGGGTGCAGATTTTTCAGGACGCCGGCGGCGGTGCGAATTTGGTGGCAGCCCCCAGATGTAGCTGGGATGGGCGGCAAGGCCGAACCGCTCGAGCAGGAGGAGGAGCTAGAAATAATCGCAGGTGTTGAATCTCTCCACCCTCTCTCTGTCTCAGTAGTTTGTAGGGTAGTGTAGTGAAAATGAAAGTGAGATGTTCTTGATTTTTAGGACGATGTGCTCCCCGAGTTTGATTTTGGGCTGTCGCTATACCAGTTTAATCCCAGCTACAATGGAATGGAGTGGAACGTAGAAGGTTGCTGGGAAGAATGGGCACAAAATGGAGAAGAAGATAATGAAGGATGAACGAGGAGAGGCTGGACTGTAGGGATAGGATGCTTTTCTTTGCTGCTATCATGATTTTTGGCTTTGGAATGTAATGGATGGCGGGGTAGTATTGTTTCTTGTACTGGATGCCATTTTCAGTTTCTTGTCATTAATGTTAAGAATGTTGAATGGAAATGTTGCTTCAGTTTCTTGTACTGGATGTCTTTTGCCTCTGTTTTGCTTCAGGTTTTGTTTGCACAAATTAACAGGACAAAGAACAGTCACATTAAACATGATATAAGAAGAATACAGTGGAGCAATAGGCCCTTCATAGTGGAGCAAAGATCTTAACAGTACACACAGTAACTGACTAGCTGAGTCGACAGTGCAATAGACACTAAAATGCAGGCAGGACCTGTGTTGGTTAATTACAAGAAAGAACGTAGATATATAGAGTATGAATGAAATGTAGGAAGTGCCCAGAGTAATGCACAAAAAAGCAAGCTTCCTTTGGTCATATCATTATGGAGCAAGCACGCACAAAAAAGCAGAGCTGAATCGTCAGAAAGAGAGATCCCAGCTACAAAAGTAGTAGAATGAAAGCACCATTTTTTTTCTTACGGTAGCAATAGCGCAGCCCCGCCGTCTGTCGACTACAGTAGCTTGTTGGGTCAATCTATTCCAAACCCACAAAAAAATAAAACTTAAATGTTGTTGACATTTGTTGGTTTTCAGGACGGTGTCCTGTAGTCAGCATTTAAATCTTTTCAAATAAACTATGCAACTTGTGTCTGCCAGTACATCTACCGGTAAACAAAAAGCATTAAAATTCCAAGTTCAATACATATACTGATAAACAAAAGGGTTCATTCCAAGTTCGCCACTGAAGTTCTTGCCAAGTTCAGCACATGTAAAAGAAAATAAAAGGGTTTAGGCCAAGTTCATCCATGAACTTAAGTGTTTGAAAAGCAAGTTCATTCATGAACTTCATGTTTTCAACCTGTACGTCACAGGGATAGGAAATCATAAGCCCATTCATCATCAGGTGCATTCTGAGTGATCAGAACTTCTTCTTCAGCCTGCATGAAATTTGCTGCTTCATTTCTGTTGGCTCCATCATCTCCAAAATGGAGGTTGTAGAAGCCAGGAGGTGCAGCTCTTGCTCCTCTAGCAACATTCGCTCCTCTAGCGTTGTGGTCTCCATCTCCTCTTGCAACATTCCCTCCTCCCCTTGTGTTGTGCCTTCCTCTAGCATTGTGACCTCCTCCTCCCCTAGCATTGTGCCCTCCTCCTCTTGGAACATTGGCGGCTCCTCTTGCAAAATTAGCTACTCTTGCATTTTGCCCTCCACCTCTTGCTCCAGATGCAACAGCTCCACCTCTTGCTCCGGATGCATCAGTTCCACCTCTTCTGACCATACCCCTTGCCATTGCCGTTGTCACTCTCAGACCTGGGATTTCTGCTCTAGCATTTGCTATAAAATTTGACTCTGGTAGAGGACCAAAATCTCTGACAGGTGGGTATACAAACCTCTCCTAAAGGCACATAAAGTAAGCATGTTAGTGCATATCAGAGACTAAAATAACACAAAGTAAATAAGTTAGTACCTGCTCCTGCATCATGAATACCATAGACTCAGGAGTTTGTGTTGGAGCAAGACATGGCCTGACTCCATGGGGCATTATGTTCTGCAAATGTTAAAACACAAAGCAAATAAGAGTTTTGATATGTACTTAAATGAAATAAATTTGTAGATAAAATAATGAAAAGGAAATAAGGCATTACAGCAATGAGGCTAGGGTCATCAAAATCTTCCTCTACTTGTTTTGCTGCCTGCTCATTCTGAATGTCATTAACATGCTTGTGGTGACCTTTCTTGTTATGATCAGGTGCTTTACATATAGAGCAGTGCATGGTTGACCATGCCTTGGTTAGTTTTATGCCTCCATTCTTGTCTTTCTTCTCTTCTGGATCTTTCTTTCTGTTTTTCTTGGGCCTTCCCATCACTTTAGTGTACACTGGTGGGTACACATCAATTCCATGCATCTTTTCCCAATGACCTTTGTCCCTCAATGGCATAATGCTGTACGCATAGGCCTTCTTGTAGCTCTCAATAGAATAGCATGGATGCACCAAGCTTTCAGGCTCAATTCTTTCATGCCTAGCACATGCAACAGCATGATGACATGGTATTCTAGACAACTCCCATCTTTTACAGTCACAGTTGTTCATGTTGAGATCCACCAAGTATGTGTTGTTAAAGGATTTTACCTAGAAAACCCCTTTACCAGCTTCTTGGACCATACAATTAGCTGCCCACTCAATAAACTTGTCGAGCTTCTTCTGGATCTTTGGGCAAAGTCTCCCTGTCCACTTGTCTGACTCTCTCTGCTTGCTAACAATTATGTTGGTTAACTTGATGTGCATGTTATTCAATGCTGAAACAACTGGTAGTTCTCTTGCCTCAAGTATGTAACTACAATTAATTAGGAGTGGCAGACAAATAATTTAGCACTACTACAATGTGAATGCTAGTTGCAAAAACTTTTGAATGCGAAGGAAGAGAAGTGAGGAGCTAACCTGTTGAATACCTCTGACATGTTGTTAAGCAATATATCACACTTGGGGAATGAGTTAAAAAAGGCCTTTATCCATGTTCTTGGAGCCAGTTTCTCAACCCATTTGTAAGCACCCTCACTATGTGACTTTATATGGTCCATATTCTTCTGATATGCAATGTCATTGGTGGATCTTGCTATTGACCAAAGATCATTCTTCAACTGCTCACCCTTATGCACTTTGTGGAAATTTTGGTATAGATGCTTAACACAAAATCTGTGTTCTGCATGTGGGAATACCTTCTGCACATCAATTATTAGACCCTACCAAGCAAACAACTTAACTAAGATGAATGTTGTCACAAAATGAGTGTACACAAATGAAAGCAATGTCAAGAGAAATAGCAAGTAGTGACTTTTTGCTTGTCACTCATGATTGTGTAGGATGATGAGTTGAATATATTAATATCAGCCTTCAATGATGCCAAGAACCATCCCAGCTGCTAGTGCACTCCACTTCACACAAACCAAAGGCAATGGGAAATATACAATCATTGGGGTCAATTCCTACAGCTGTTAACATGTTGCCCTTGTACCTGGTCTTTATACGACAACCATCCAAAAAAATGATGGGTCTACAACCAGCAAGCCACCCTCTCTTACAAACATCCAGTGACCAATAAAGAGTGGAGAAATGGTCTCTTGTCACTTTATTTTTCTCGTCAGTCAATTGCTTCGTGCAAAGGAAAAATGTGCTGCCAGGATTGCTTCTTCTAAGCTCCTGCCCATAATCCCACAACCACTTGTATTGGTCATCATCTTCACCCCTAATATCCCTAACTGCTGCCCTTCTTGCCCTTCCTAGCTTGCTTCTCTTTGGAATCATGTTGTATTCAACCTGTACTTTATCTTGAAATTTCTTCAGACATTTTCTCATTGTCTCTGAACTCTTCTCTGAATTTTCTAGTCAGAAAAGGTGCAGTCAACACCTTCAGATCCCAAGCCTTGGTACATGTGTGTACTACATTAAACTTCTTTATGAGGATGTTGTTTGTCCTATTGTCCTTGCCTACCTTCAATTGCCAAGAGCATCCTGGTTTGCACACTACAACTAATATAGTTGCAGTATTCCTTGTCTTCTTCAACTTCACTCTGTTTCTAACACTGTAGGCACTTATTGCAACTCCCAATTCCTTCATGTCAGCAAAAACCTTTCCAAGCCTGAAGGTGGGTGCGTTCAAATCAGTAACTGAGTTAAATGTTCTGAAATTGTATTTTAACTTCTCATTTTCTTCTTTGGACAAATTTAGGTGAGAGTCATCAAGTGCATCTTCTGGAAGTTCTGCTTCTATGTCTGGTATGAACTCCCTCTCTCTGTGATCATCCACATCCTTGTCCACATTCTCATCAAACAAGTCATCACCCCCCACATCTGGTTCAAAGTCACTGTCATGAAATTCCTCATCGGTTTCTTCTTCAATGTCTACATCTTGTTGGTCTGTATCACTGCTCAACCATCCTTCGTCAATTTCTTCATCACCAACACCAGTACCTGAGGAACTACAACCTTCTCCAAATGAAACAAACCTCCTAGATCTTTTTGCTCTCTTCTGTTTTGGACCTTCACCAGATGAAGCAAATTCTGTGAAAATGGCCTCTTTTGTAAAGCTAACATTATGTTTCCCCTTGTTGTCTTTGATTGGAGTGATAACCTTGGGCAATTCAGGAACTCCATATGCCGTGGCATCATCTCTAGTAAGAGTTTGCAGTGTATCACCATGGTCAATAATGAGGAGCAAATTTTTGTGCTCAATTGTTGCACCAATCATTAACAGTATGTCAGCATCACATGTAATCTGCTTCAGACCATCTGCTACGGACTTGCCAGGTTGACACCAATATATGTCATGCTTGGAAACACCTCTATCATAGCTCAACTGCTTGAGGAAGTCATCAATCCACAATATAGACCAAGTGCCACTATCACAATTGTCAAAGAAGTCCACTTCATAGTCAAGATATGTCATATTGCTTCCACTACCACAAAAGAAACCTTTATGGTGTATCTGGACAGTAAAAAGACCATCAAAAGGTCCTGCAAATTTAGTTAACACACAAGTTCAACTAACCGATAAATGCATATGCAGTTCACACAATAAATAGGGAAACAGATAAATGAATATGCGTTTCAAATAAAAAGATAAATGTGTATTCAGTTAAACAAACAAATTGTAAACTAAACCTATCTAAAATGATTCTTGACTGAAAGTGTAAACAGAAACTATTGCCAGAAAGGAGTTCATATTAAATTTTAGTTAACTGAAACTATATAAAATTCATGTTACAATCTGGTTTACCAAACATAGTTTAATATGAAATTATCTACAATTCATGTTACAATCAGGTTAACTACACATTGTCGGAAAAAAACAGTTAATACACTGTAAAAAATCAGTAACTAGCTGTGAAAAAAATAGTTACATGCGTACATTCAGTTTGAATTATTCTCGCATATCCCTTGCACACATTGTCAACCTTAAGAGCAGAAGATTGTACCTAACCATAGGTTATTCTGTCAATCTTTGTTAACTGAAACTATCTACAATTCATGTGTTCAAAAGTTTAGTTACATTCAGCTGTTGTGCAAAAATTCAGTTAACACACTGCCAAAAAATTCAGTTACAAGCGTACATTCAGTTTGAATTAATCTCTCATATTCCGTGCACACATTGCTAACCATATGGGCAAAAGAATGTCCCTAGACATCTCATGGTCCTATTTAACCACTGAAATTATTTCCCATGGCGATCTTCAATGAAATCCTATGACAAAACTACCAACTTTATAAAACCAAGATAAACCCTAAGAAGAATCACATCTTTAGGGCCTCGATGCTCTTGTGCAACCATAGTTAGTTATACCACACTCAGAACTCGAAAAATAAATCATCTCTACAACATGATCGAGTACAACCTTTGCCCTAACCAAAACATGGCAGAGGCAGGGCTGAGAGAGGGGTCAGAGAAGCGTCGGAAAGGGCAGAAAGGACTCGCCATAGCGTGGTGCTTCCTCTCCAGGCGGGCGGTGCCAAGGCTCCTCCGTCATCACCTCACCGTCGGTGCTCGAGGGTCGCCAGCACCGTCTCCGCCTCGAGTTGATCGCTGGAGAAAAGGAGAAACGAAATAGAGGAGGCGCATAGACCAGGGCAATGCGTACGCATATAGATGAGTTTCAGTTAACTCCAGCCCGCCCGCATCAAATCAGGGTGGTATTTGTAAAAAAGACCAAACTCCAGCCCGCCCAAAGGCTTCCAGCCACTGACAATAGGACCCGCCGCCACGCTGTCACGCTGAGGTGGCACTGTACACGGCCGCATCTGGCTTTTGACTCCAGCCACTGACAATAGGACCCGCCGCCACGCTGTCACGCTGAGGTGGCACTGTACACGGCCGCATCTGGCTTTTGAACCATACATGCACCAAAACACAAGTTTTTGCACCAGTTTTGTGTATTTTTCAACATCAAGCACTAAAGTGGTCATCACGTGCAACTTGTTGTACTTCTGGTGTATTTGCCTCAAAAATCAAAACCTTGCAATCATATTTACCCGGCGAGAGGCCCTTCGAACTATTGATATGAACCAGGTATTAGATATTTCTATATCCTAGTTTAGGTTCTCTGTATAAACTCTTCATAACATTAATCTTCAAACCTTTTTTATACTAAATATTTGTACTTCCATATACCTCCTTTCATTACCAAATCTTAATTAAAAAAATCTTAATACAATTAAAAAATCATCAATAATTTACCTATATTGGAGAAAAATAGTCATTTTAATACAATTCAAAAATCTATTATAATTTTTAACTTTGGTCATTTAATTGAACTCTAATCAAAGTAAACATGGTGAGAAAAATATAATTCAAGGGAGGGGTGATGAGTGTGTTCGTGCCGTATAAATAGTGCATTTATATGTGTTTGAGTATACTCTAATATCCCGATAATGTTTTGTACAATCTACAGGTTAAGCAAATATCTTAAAAATATTTTGAGGGTGTGCTTTTCTAGTTTGGTTCGTTAGAAATTCGAGAGTGTATAAGTTGGCAATAAATGCCTTTCTCCTCAGTAACTAAAGCGTAATTGTCTACAAAGATTTCTTGTATGGGTGCACTATGATATTTATCATAGTAATTATCAACATCATCAAAGGGAGATTTGTCAAAGGATTTGGGCTGGTGGTCAATCTACAATATCATTATGAGATCAAATGTGTTTTGCGTGGTACCTAGGATGGTCTCATATTCAACATGGTTTATGGTGGTGACTTGGTTGTTTGCACATTTTCTTTTTAATAATGTCGATCTTCCTTGGCATAAAATTGTTGATGACTAGGAAGAATCGAATAAATTTTCTTCATGACTATTTCCAAGTTGGGTTGGTCGGGTGGCACTGCTCCCCTCCCCCTCCCCCCAGGGGTCTTGTACATATTTCTGCCACTGACCAAGGGGCATAAGAGTTCAGCTCAAAAAGAGGAAGGAGTCATGGTAGAATGCCAAAAATTCACATCCCCGTCACTCAACATCGAGTCTTGTGATTTTTGAAGTGTTGTTCTCTTTACGCTTCTTGATTTACCAGTATGAACTTAATTGTGTCATGAATATCTATGAAAAAACAAAAAATTCCCTAGCTACTTATTTTCTTGGGTAGTAGTAATTGCCATTGAGGGTTTTGTCAAGGTACATGCTTCATCTTCGAAATACAATGAGCTTATTTCAAAGAAGCAGATCCATTGTTGTGATGATGTTCTTTTGAAATATTAACACTTGTGCAAATATTTTTTTCAGGTTGATAACTGGGATAGTTTTCATTTGAGAGACCGCAGGCTCATGTACGGGCTCATAAAATTGTTGATATTCCTACTAGTACTCCCTTGATCCTTCTCTTTTGGCTCTGCAAATTTTGATTTCCTGTCTTGCATCATACAAACTGGCTGGTGCCTCCTCGCAATTATCAAGTTTCAATGACACTAACCAATTATACAATGCTATCATTATTTTCACTAATTATATCCCTTCACTATAGAGTTTGTTCAGGTTTTTTGGCCAAAAATAGTATATTATCCTATAGGGGAGCTTATATAAATCATTGCCCATGTTTATGACTACAGTATGGGTACTCTGCGATTTTTCTTGGCATAAAATTCAAGATTATCTCCAAGTCCCCCCCCCCCCGACTTGTACATATTTCCCATGTTGGGCATAAAAGTGCAACTAGAAAAGACGTAGGAGTTATGGTGCAATGCCTGGAATTCATATATCGGTCAATCAGCATTGAGTGCTAGGATTTTTGTAGTCTTGCTCTCTTCATGCTTCTTAAGTAATGTATACCAGATGATCCATATTGTTGCTGCGGAACGTAGTATTTCAAAAAAATTACCTACAATCATGCAAGATCTATCTAGGAGATGCATAGCAACAAGCAGGGAGAGTGTGTCCACGTACCCTAGTAGACCGAAAGCGGAAGCGTTTAGTAACGCGTTAATGTAGTTGAACGTCTTCAAGATCCAACCGATCCAAGTACCGAACATATGGCACCTCCGTGTTCTGCACACGTTCAGCACGATGACGTCCCTAGAGCTCTTGACCCCATTGAGGACGAGGGAGAGTTCCGTCAGCACGACGGCGTGGCGATGGTGATGATGAAGTTACCGGCGCATGGCTTCACCTAAGCACTATGACGATATGACTGAGGTGTGTAACTGTGGATGGGGCATCGCACACGGCTAAGACAAATCTTGGAGTGCCTTTGGGGTGCCGCCTACCCACATATATAAAAGGAGGGAGGGAGAGAGGCCGGCCCTCCTAGGGGCGCGCCAAGTGTAGGGAGTCCTACTAGGACTCCCAAGTCCTAGTAGGATTCCCTTTCCTTTTTTGGAGTAGGAAAGAAGGAAAGGAGGGAGATTGAGAAGGAAAGGGGGGCGCGCCCCCACCCCTTGTCCAATTTGGTTTGGGCAGGGGGGAGGCGCGCGCCACCTCGTGGCCCTTCTTCCCTCTCTCCACTAAATCCCAATAAGGCCCATTAACTTCCCTCGGCGAATTCCCATAACTCTCCGGTACTCCGAAAAATACCCGAATCACTCGGAACCATTCTGATATCCGAATATAGCCTTCCAACATATCGATCTTTACCTATCGACCATTTTCAGACTCCTCTTCATGTCCGTGATCTCATCCGGGACTCCGAACAAACTTTGGTCATCAAATCAGGTAACTCATAATATAAATCGTCATCGAACGTTAAGCGTGCAGACCCTACGGGTTCGAGAACTATGTAGACATGACCGAGACACATCTCCGGTCAATAACAAATAGCGAAACCTGGTTGCTCATATTGGCTCCTACATATTCTACGAAGATCTTTATCGGTCAAACCGCATAACAACATACGTTGTTCCCTTTGTCATCGGTATGTTACTTTCCCGAGATTCGATCGTTGGTATCATCATACCTATTTCAATCTCGTTACCGGCAAGTCTCTTTACTTGTTCCGTAATGCAACATCTCGCAACTAACTCATTAGTCACATTGCTTGCAAGGCTGATAGTGATGTGCATTACCGAGAGGGTCCAGAGATACCTCTCCGATACACGGAGTGACAAATCCTAATCTTGATCTATGCCAACCCAACAAACACCTTCGGAGACACCTGTAGAGCATCTTTACAATCACCCAGTTACGTTGTGACGTTTGGTAGCACACAAGGTGTTCCTCCGGTATTCGGGAGTTGCATAATCTCATAGTCAGAGGAACATGTATAAGTCATGAAGAAAGCAATAGCAATAAAGTAAACAATCATAATGATAAGCTAATGGATGGGTCTTGTCCATCACATCATTCTCTAATGATGTAATCTCGTTCATCAAATGACAACACATGTCTATGGTCAGGAAACATAATCATCTTTGATTAATGAGCTAGTCAAGTAGAGGCATACTAGGGACATTGTTTTGTCTATGTATTCACACATGTACTAAGTTTCTAGTTAATACAATTCTAGCATGAATAATAAACATTTATCATGATATAAGGAAATATAAATAACAACTTTATTATTGCCTCTAGGGCATATTTCCTTCAGTCTCCCACTTGCACTAGAGTCAATGATCTAGTTCACATCATCATGTGATTTAACACCAATAGTTCACATCTTTATGTGATTAGTTCACATCGCTATGTGACTAACACCCAACGGGTACTAAGGTGTGATCATGTTTTGCTTGTGAGAGAAGTTTAGTCAATGGGTCTGCCACATTCAGATCTGTATATATTTCACACATTTTTATGTCTACAATGCTCTGCATGGAGCTACTCTAGCTAATTGCTCCCACTTTCAATATGTATCCAGATTGAGACTTAGAGTCATCCGGATCGGTGTAAAAGCTGGCATCAACGTAACTCTTTATGAAGAACTATTTATTACGTCCATAACCGAGAAATATTTCCTTAGTCCTCTTAGGTAACTAAGGATTACTTTGACCGATGTCCAGTGATCCACTCCTGGATCACTATCGTACCCCTTTCCAAACTCATGGCAAGATACATAATAGGTCTGGTATAGAGCATATCATACTTTATAGAACCTATGGCTGAGGCATAGGGAAGGACTTTTCATTCTCTTTTCTATTTTTGCTGTGGTCATGTTTTGAGTCTTACTCAACTTTACACCTTGCAATACCGGCATGAAATCCTTCTTTGACTGTTCCATTTTGAACTACTTCAAAGTGTTGTCAAGGTATGTACTCATTGAAAAAACTTATCAAGCGTCTTGATCTATCTATATAGATCTTGATTCCCAATATGTAAGCAGCGTCATCGAGGTCTTTCTTTGAAAAAAACTCCTTTCAAACACTCATTTATGCTTTCCATAAAATTCTACATCATTTCTGATCAACAATATGTCATTCACATATACTTATCAGAAAGGCTGTAGTGCTCCCACTCACTTTCTTGTAAATACAGTCTTCTCCAAAAGTCTGTATAAAACTATATGCATGGATCAACTCAGAACCGCATTAGGTTTTCTAGGTTTCTGTGTGTTCTTCGTAGTTCATCACGGTTTCCTTGTATTTCTTCCACTGCGGCTTCTTCTTGATCCAAAGAGAACATGTGTTCGTGCGGTAGTTGTTTTGTGCCCATTCTCAATACCAACAGATCCCTTTCTCTGGTTCAAATGCCTCATTAGAACTCATGAACTCATCTGTGCTAGATTTTTAGGTCTAGAATATTTTCCATTTTGAACGACCATTTGATCCAGAATAATATCAAGAAATTAGGAAACTTCTTTGCTTCAACACTAAGCCAACTTTATCTCTGGTTTCCTTCAACTATCTTTAGTCATGGAGGCTTATGACGCCGGCTTACTTTTCCCTTATATGACATTAGCCCTTACTTAAGACGCCATTACTTATTTGTGCCATCATCATTTAACTCTTAATTTCATCATTGAATTTGAGCCGGCATGTTACTTTCTTTTCAGTTTGTCTTTTGATCATCATGTCGTCAAAAGCACCGACCGTCTGCAACTGGGTCCCTTCCACAGTAACTGAGGACAATTTGAAGGAATTCTTCACCATAGGATTTTTGCGAGGGAAGAATATTATGTCTTACCATGCGCCTGATCCGGACGAGGAACGGCCCAATCCCAAAGATGGTGAAGTCATTGTCTTTTCTGACCACATGAATCGAGGCTTTTCACCACCCGGCTCAAAGTTCTTCAGAGATGTTCTCCATTTTTTCAAACTCCACCCTCAAGATCTCGGGCCCAATTCCATATCCAACATCTGCAATTTCCAAGTTCTCTGTGAGGTGTACCTTCAAGAA
Source organism: Triticum monococcum (assembly GCA_034509565.1). Taxonomy (NCBI): domain Eukaryota; kingdom Viridiplantae; phylum Streptophyta; class Magnoliopsida; order Poales; family Poaceae; genus Triticum; species Triticum monococcum. The sequence goes on from CM067845.1 coordinate 447,907,628, forward strand.
GAACCGACTATGGAACTCTTTAGAGAGTATTTTTATCTGAACCGCCAGAACGAGTGTACCAATGGCCCTAGCTTGGAACTTGGAGGCATCTCAATTCAGCGCCAACAAGGTGCCGTCTTCCCCCTAATAGTCTTGCCGAGTCATCCCAAAGACTGGAATCAGACCTGGTTCTACTGTCAAGACACTTCACCAGCCAATGAGAAACCACTGTCGGGTTATCGCGCGGATCGTCTAGATTCCAAGTTTGCGCTCCCTGACAAGCTTACTGCCGCCGAACGTAAAAAGCTTATTCCATCAATTAAAAAGATAAACGCCTTACTGGGGAATGGCTTAACTGGAGTTGAGTTGACTTGTTGCTGGGTCGCGTGGCGGATCATCCCTCTAAGCCGCCGATCCAAATTGATGTATGAATATGGTGGAGGTGTTGGGGATACACATAATAGGTAGGCCCACGAATGGTGGAGATATCATAAAGCATGGGGTCCACACAACATGTGGGTCCAGATAAATTTTATACATGCATACTATCCACTCGGACAAGGAGCATACTATCCACTCGACCAAGCAGCATACCATCCACTCGGATGACAGTTCACCACTCGACCGTACGACTCACTCGAATATACGAAGACCAGCAGATAGCAAAGCAGTCAGCATCATTCTCATAGTGAGGGCTTGGTAGTGGGCTGGTATTATGGCATTCATGCCCCACTTTGTAACATAGGAGGTGAGGGGGTGGCGCACTCTATATAAGCCACCCCCACCACTAGACGAGGGGGCTTTTTTCTTCCACCTCTCTCTCTTTTTCACCATTAGTCTCAGGACTACGGGGATCCGTTCTCCTCTCATTGTAATCTCCGGATACATACTAAGATAAAACAAAGCCTCTCCGGAGCACGAGACGTAGGGTTGTTATCTCCACCGTGAGAGGCCCGAACTCGCTAAAACCACCGTGTCACCCATATGCATCTCGATAGATCATGCTCCTTTATCCTACCCCTCTCTTATTGTCGGAACCGTTACCACAATAGTTGATGCCCATCGTGGGGCATGGCGTTTATCGAACCATGATGCAAATGGTTTTCTTTCTTCAATGTTCGTCCGCCGATCAACAATCATCAATGGAAGATCTGATCCAAGATGTTTCGGACATCACTCCATTCACAGGGAGTCATGATACTCTTCGTACACAGGGATCAGGAAGTCCCATTCCATACTATTTTATTCTTTACAATTGATCATCGATGATCTAACAAATCTGTTGGTTTTCTTCCTGTATGAACAATCACCTGGGATATTATTGTTGCTATTGTACAGATCAAACAAAAGGAAAAAAAGGGAGCACGGATGCTGGCCACGAGCCCAACCACGATAGCTCTTTTTTCCAATCGATCTTTCAACAGCGACCTGCGCCGTGAAGGCAACAACTCGACGATGGCCATTGCGGTACACGCCTGGACTCAACTGCGCGACGGCGACCCCCGCAGCGGACACACGGCCCCGACGCGGTGTCGACGTTTGGACTGGCCACGTCCCGGACCACAGCGCTCCTCCGAGCGGTCGACTACAGGACGCAGCCACCAGATCGACTCAGCATCGTCTCAAGCTCTTCCTGTGCAGCCTCACAGGAGAACGCCGCCTCGTACTCGGAGCTATCGCAGGCCGCCTCACCTCGCGCTGGATCAATGAGGGGGCTGCCGCCGTGGCCGACAAGGGAGCCCAGCCCCGCCTTCCTCTTTCTTCCTAATCTTAATTCCATCCCATTCATTTCCTGCATGCAGGGAATAAATGGCCGCGGGAAAAGGGAAACGTCCCTAGCATGCATAACGGGATTTTAACTCTTGCTAATTAGCATTAATGCCTCTTGCATGCAGATCGGGCGTGCAGATTCTGGGCGTGGGGGAACGCCTTCAATGCGTTGAACGTGGGGGCCAATCCTTCAATGTGTTGGACGTGGACTCGGCCACCCACACACCAGCGTCACTCGGCCGCCCGCACGCCATCGCTCAGCTGGACACGCCTTCGTCAACTTGTCCGCTTCGCGCGTCGCCATCGGTTGGTCACCTCATCACCACTCGGCCGCCCCGTGCGTCGCCATCGGTTGGTCACCTCATCATCACTCGGCCGCCCCGCGCGTCGCCATCGGTTGGTCACCTCATAACCATTCGGCCGCCCCGCGCGTCGTCATCGGTTGGTCACCTCATCACCACTCGACCGCTCCGTGCGTCGCCAATCGGTTGGTCACCTCATAACCATTCGGCCGCCCCGCGCGTCCCCATCAGTTGGTCACTTCATCACCACTCGGCCGCCCCGCGCGTCGCCACTCGGTTGGTCACCTCATCACCACTCGTCCGCCCCGCGCGTCGTCATCGGTTGGTCACTTCATCACCACTCGGCCGCCCCGCGCGTCGCCACTCGGTTGGTCACCTCATCACCACTCGGCCGCCCCGCGCGTCGCCACTCGGTTGGTCACCTCATAACCACTCGACCGCCCCGCGGGTCGCCATCGGTTGGTCACCTCATCACCACTCGACTGCTCCGCGTGTTGCCAATCGGTTGGTCACCTCATAACCATTCGGCCGCCCCGCGTGTCGCCATCGGTTGGTCACCTCATCACCATTCGGCCGCCCCGCGCGTCGCCACTCGGTTGGTCACCTCATAACCACTCGGCCGCCCCGCGCGTCGCCATTGGTTGGTCACCTCATCACTACTCGACCACTCCGCGTGTCGCTAATCGGTTGCTCACCTCATAACCATTCGGCCGCCCCGCGCGTCGCCATCGGTTGGTCACCTCGTCACCACTCGACGCTCTGCGCGTCGCCAATCGGTTGGTCACCTCATAACCATTCGGCCGCCCCGCGCGTCACCATCGGTTGGTCACTTCACCACCACTCGGCCGCCCCGCGCGTCGCCACTCGGTTGGTCACCTCATAACCACTCGGCCGCCCCGCGCGTCGCCACTCAGTTGGTCACCTCATCACCACTCGGCATCCCCCAGTGGGTGACTTAGCTGCGAATCTTTTTCACCTAAGTTCAAGAAATCCTACCGAGTGATGAGTCAGCCTCTCACTCGGGGGCTTAGCGGCGAATCTTATTCGCCTAAGTTCAAGAAATCCTACCGAGTGACGAGTCAGCCTCTCACTCGGGGGCTTTGCTGCGAATCTGTTTCGCCTAAGTTCAAAAAATCCTATCGAGTGGAGAGCAAACCTCCCACTCAGGGGGCTTAGCTGCAGTCCAGTACTCGCCTAAGTTTGAAAAAATCCTACCGAGTGGAGAGCAAACCTCCCACTCGGGGGCTTAGCTGCAGTCCAGTACTCGCCTAAGTTTGAAAAAATCCTACCGAGTGGAGAGCAAACCTCCCACTCGGGGGCTTAGCTGCAGTCCAGTACTCGCCTAAGTTTGAAAAAATCCTACCGAGTGGAGAGCAAACCTCCCACTCGGGTGCTTAGTTGCAGTCCAGTACTCTCCTAAGTTTGAAGAAATCCTACCGAGTGGAGAGCAAACCTCCCACTCGGGGGCTTAGCTGCAGTCCAGTACTCGCCTAAGTTTGAAAAAATCCTACCGAGTGGAGAGCAAACATCCCGCTCGGGGGCTTAGCTGCAGTCCAGTACTCGCCTAAGTTTGAAAAAAAAATCATACCGAGTGGAGAGCAAACCTCCCACTCGGGGGCTTAGCTGCAGTCCAGTACTCACCAAAGTGTTTGAAATCCTACCGAGTGGAGAGCAAGCCTCCCACTCGGAGGCTTAGTTGCAGTCCAAGGACTCGCCTAAGTAGCCAAAATCCGACTGAGACAAGAGCAAACCTCTAACTCAAGGAGCTGCATCACAAGTATAATGTGTGCTCCATCCCTATCGGCAAGGACACCGAGACGAAGGTCGACTGTCACCATCGCCTCGTCACCACTCGGCCACTCGCGCGCCTTCAGACAGCTAAGTCATTTTACATTCTGTTATTTCCGTCTTCCCGAGTGTCCCGTAATTCACACATCACATTCACTCGGAGGCCACGCCACTGAGTGTACCTCTACGCTCGGCTGCTTATTTTCACATACTTGCTTAGTACTGGTTATGTGACTCCCAAGTCCAACTTCCATTTTTTTCGCATACATCATTCACGAACACCATGTGTCGTTCTTCATTTCGAGTTTGCATCGGTCCTCCGGGGCTGCAACTCAGTCGAAACACTACACTTCCATTTTATTTGAGCCATTATTCCAATGAGTTCAATCGGATCCGTCGCTTCGACAAGTTCGAACGGATCCTTCGCTCTTTCAAACTCTTGCTGGTTAACCAGCAAGCCCCTTGCACTCCCAGCGGGTGTCTATGGGTGTTATTCACACAAATCATTTCAGCACACATCAAATTTCCTCGAGAAATTATTTCGTTGGCTTGTGTCATTTTTTACACAAGTTACACGATCACTCGACGGCCCTATGCGCCAACTTCATCGCTGCTCGGACCTGGTCACCATACCGGTCCCAGCGCACCACAACACCGACCTTGTCGCTCTGTTGACTTCAAACACATCCGGTCAACCCCTCCGCGGAATCCTCTTCATCGTATCAATAATGTAGACCTTGTCAGGCATGAGGCAGATATGTCCCTTTTACAATCAAACTTCACACTTCACTCCTTTGCGAGTTTTCCTCTTTCGAGCATCACTCGGAAGCTTCTCCTCATCTTTACCCGAGTCCGACTCGATGAATTGCAAATCATCCATTCAAAACTATATTTCTCGTATTCTGACATGTCCATTGTCGAAGCCTGTAGTACGCTTGGGGGCTACGCCGCACTCGGGGACTGCATCTCATTTGGAATGACACTCTCCTGAGTGGTCGAGTACTTCATCACCAGTCAGATCCTTCACTTCAACAAGCGCATTCAATCCGCCACTTTGACAAGTTTTATAATCACCCAGGACACTCTACGCGCCATCTTCATTCCTACTCAAACTCAGTTGTCACGCCGGTCTTGTTGCGTCGCAACCACACTACATCAACCTCATCACTGCATTAGCTTCGAAAGTATCTGGCTAACTCCTTTGAAGACAATTTCAGCCACTTGGCTGGACACGCAATCTTTCACTCGGCTGCCCCGCGCGTCGTCACCTGGCCACGCCGCGCGTCGTCACTCGGCAACCCCGCGCATCACCACTTGGCTGGATACGCATTCCTTCACTCGGCCACCTCGAGCATCCTCACTCGACCATCCCGCATGTCACCACTCGGTTGTGCACGTCTTCACCACTTGGCCGCTCCATGCGCCGCCTCTTGGTTGTGCATGCCTTCACCACACAGCCGCCCCGCGCGTCACCACTTGGATGGACACGTAGTCCTTCACTCGGCCACCTCGAGCATCCTCACCCGACCGTCCCGCACGTCGCCAGTCGGTTGTGTACGTCTTCACCACTTGGCCGCTCCGCGCGTCGCCTCTTGGTTGTGCATGCCTTCACCACACGGCCGCCCCGCGTGTCACCACTTGGCTGGACACGTAGTCATTCACTCGGCCACCCCGTGCATCCTCACTCGGCCGCCCCGTGCGTCGCCACTCGGTTGTGCACATCTTCACCACTCGGCCACTCCGTGCGTCGTCACTCGGTTGGTCACCTCATCACCACTCGGCCGCCCCGCGCGTTGCCATCGGTCGGTCACCTCATCACCACTCGCCTTCCCCGCGCGTCTCCATCGGTTGGTCACCTCATCACCACTCAGCCGCCCCGCGCGTCGTCACTCGGTTGTGCACATCATCGCCCCTTGGCCACCTCGCGCGTCACCATCAGTTGGACATGTCTTTACCTCTACACCCCTAGCATGGGAACGACTAAGTTACTCATATGATCAAACCTCATATCACACTCTGTAGCAAGGTTACCTCTTTCGAGCATCACTCGGGGGCTACGCTCAGCCATTGGCCATGCTGCCCTCAGGGGTTACGCCCATTCGATCAACCCATTGATCACATCAGGAGTATCTTTCTGACCATACATGCTCGTTCCGCCGAAAATTTATAAGGGTAGGTACCGTTCACTCAGACGATCGTCCAAGTCATTTATTGAAGTCATCTTCAGGACTGCAAAAGGGTGAAACGATGGTCCTCTACGGATACACTTGGCCCTTATCCTAGCCTCCAAGGCGTCAGTTTCACAAACTTGGACTCAGAGATGGCATGCGTTGGTGTTCCCCCGGGATGATGAGTGGCATCTCTCCGGAGAGTCAGCCCACACACTAGCCTCGCCACTCGGGTTTCATGGCATGTCGATGTCAGAGCACTAGTCTATCTCCTCCGGGAGACATACGAATGCCACTAAGTTTTTCCTTGCAGTCAACATACCCAGATCAGTTGGGAAGCACGTCCACTCGGACAAATACCCCTTTCACGCAAAATCTAGCGGTCAATATAAGAAGTACTACTGGAACGACCACTCCCTGGAGTGTCCAGCTTTTTTCTACAGTCGACAGTTTCAAAGCTGAGTTCATTCACCATGCCGAGAGCACGAAGATTCATCTGCTTGACCAATTTCCAGGCTGAATTTATTCCGTGCCGAGTGCACGAAGATCAGTCCGACTGACTCAGCTCCAGGCTGAGCTTATTTACCATGTCAAGCGTCTGAAGATGCATCCGATTCACTCAATGTCATCCTAAAAGATATTTACCGTGTCGACTGCATGGAGGTTTACCAGGAGACTTAAACCATCTGCCCGACTCATCTAGTCCGACAGAGGCTCGGGGACTACACCCAGTGGGTGCACTCAGCGTGCCCCCACTGGAAGAGAACTCAGAAAGAAACATTTTTGCTCGGTCAAGACCAGCTCCAGATCACTCAAGTATTACTCGACTTCCGAGTCAAGGAGAAACAAGCTAGACCAATACCATATTCTCAAGTACTACTCGACCTCTGAGTCGGAGAGGAACAAGTTCAATCGGTACCGGCCAAGAAGATTTTTACTTTTTCTTAGACTCCCGCCGACTGCCCGCAGTCGACGGCGGTCTCGGGGACTACACCCAATGGGTGCACTCAGCGTGCCCCCACTGGAGTAATCTCCACTCGGTACGACCTGACTAGTCCGAGTGATGAACAACAAACCATTGTTCAAGATATCTTCCGATATTCCGATAAATCGGCCGATTTATCGCTTACCAATGTTTGACCGATAAGATATATCGGCCGATAAGTCAACCGATATGACGATAAATCGGCCGATATGCCGATAAACTGGCCGATTTACCCCTTATCATGGGTTGGCCGATAAGTTCCCGATAAGCGATATCCCCAACATTGCAACAAACAAACAAGTTCTAAAGGCTCCCATCGGCTACCAAAAAAAATTGCTATAATGTGAGTTTAACGCTCCTCTGTGGACCTGTCTTGAGCCTTCTTCTAGGACTCCAAGCGTGAAACTCATAAGTTTGGATCAAGAACCGACTCGTATTGACGTTCCTCTGGGATAAGAATGCCATCTCTCCGAGAGAATAGTCCATGCGTCAATCTTGTTGCCCGGATTTAATGACACATCCATACTCTGATCACAAGTTAACCTCTTCCGAGAGATGATCAAATGTCACCAAGTTGCTCCTGGCGGGCACTTACACCAGATCAGTCGGGAAGCACAGTACTAGAATCCATTGAGATTTTGTTCAAACCTTGGTTGTCTGAAAGCACGATGACAAGTACCGAGTATTTCCGTAATCACTCAGACCAAATTGTGTCTTTCACGAACTCGTTCTGCAAAATCGCAATCGATTCGGGGGCTAATGTTGGGGATACACATAATAGGTAGGCCCACGAATGGTGGAAATATCATAAAGCATGGGGTCCACACAACATGTGGGTCCAGATAAATTTTATACAGGCATACTATCCACTCGGACAAGCAGCATACTATCCACTCGACCAAGCAGCATACCACCCACTCGGATGACAGTTCACCACTCAACCATACGACTCACTCAGATATACGAAGACCAGCAGACAGGAAAGCAGTCGGCATCATTCTCATAGTGAGGGCTTGGTAGTGGGCTGGTATTATGGCATTCATGCCCCACTTTGTAACATAGGAGGTGAGGGGGTGGCACACTCTATATAAGCCACCCCCACCACTAAACGAGGGGGCTTTTTTCTTCCACCTCTCTCTCTTTTTCACCATTAGTCCCAGGACTACGGGGATCCGTTCTCCTCTCATTGTAATCTCCGGATACATACTAAGATAAAACAAAGCCTCTCCGGAGCACGAGACGTAGGGTTGTTATCTCCACCGTGAGAGGCCCGAACTCGCTAAAACCACCGTGTCGCCCATATGCATCTCGATAGATCATGCTCCTTTATCCTACCCCTCTCTTATTGTCGGAACCGTTACCACGACAGGAGGCCCAGATGACTCTCTTCGTCACATCTCCGTTCAACTAACTGAAGAAGATATTGTTTCAATGTCGACCCTTCTGGTGAACGGCAAATATGAAGACTGCAGTAAAGTCGGGTTAACCCCTTCTGCAGACTTAACCTGGCGCCAGAGGTAAGAAACCCCTGACCTCTTTCTCTTGGTATTTTCTTCAGCAGTTTTAAATACCTGCATGACCTTGTTTACTTGTTCATAGGCTAAATCTGACTTATGGAAAGCCAAGTACGACCATGAAGCCGCCAAGAAGGCTAGAGTCGTCGCCATAAACGCCAACAAAATGACCCAAAGTGTAACACCCCAAAAATTTTGACCTTGTTTTATTAATTAAAATTTTGCCAGGAAATTAAAACTTTTATTTTCTGGTCTCCCTTTTTATTTTTGAACCTTTTTCTCCCTTGTTATTATGGAGTTTTTCCCCAAAGTGAAAACTTTTCAAATATGTTTTTGTACTTGTTTAACCTCTCAAGAAAAACTTTTCTTTTATTAGTAGAACTAATTACATAATTAATTTGCTTAATCTTTATTTCCTTGAAAAATGGTTTTTACAGGTTATATGGCCATATTTGAACTACAACCGTTTGATAAATTATTTCAAAAATCCCACAAAAATTTGGAGATGTCATGTGATGTTTTTAAATCACTTTTGTGCAAAAATATCTTTTATTCTTGTAATATTTTGAGCTTTGCATCAATTTTTCTTCTCTGGTCCAGAGTGCAATTTTGCACTACAACTCATTTAAATATTTCTTTCTAGCCTTCACCAAAATTATGGGATGTTAGTAGTAGCATATGATTCAACATTATGCAAAAACCCAGTGTTGTTATTTGAAAGTTTTGAGTGAATCAAGCTCATTTTCATTCTGGACCAACTTGATGGTTTGTACAGCAACCATATTTTCACTTGCTCTTTGGCTCTTGATTTCTTTTCCTAATTATAGTCCTCCCTGCAAAACCCCTAAGTCCAGGAGCATGCACCCTTTGGATCATTTTTGGTTCATGAAATGATGCCATTCATTTTCTGTCCAGAATTGTAGCTTTGCAAAGCTTGCACTAGCAAGTTTCTTATTTTGGCAAACTAACCTCACCACTTTATTAATCATCCAATGAGACCACCATCTGGAGATTTTGGCCCCTCCAAGAAATGCCTAAGTGCCCTTGGCATTTTGTCAAACACCTTATGGGCATGATCTGTTTTGACATGAGTTTTAGTTTACACTGTGAACTTGCACCTCTGATCAAACAAGCATGTCCACTAGACTCCCAGTCACTCCTAACCTAGATCTGCTAAATGCCAGCCTCACCCAAGCTCTGTAGCATGCTCTGGCATTACGTCGAGCACGTCCCGTGCACGCCCGGAGCGCGAGCAGCGCACGCGTTTTGCACGTGCTCGTGCCCGAGCCAGCGCGCCCCTGGATAAGCTTCCCCGAGCTCATCCTGATCCTCTCCCTCTCGCCGCGTCACGCCAAAGGCCCCGACAGCCCCTTGGCGCCCTACAGCGCCGCCACAAGAGCTCTCTTGGCGGCACGCCCGCGGCCGCACCCGCTCCTGCCATGTTCGGCACCGCCCCGACCACCACAGCGCGCCAGCTCGCCTCCATGGACAGTGCAGCGTTCGTCGGTAGCTCCTGGAGCCGACCAGCCACCGCCACGTCGCCCTGCCGCACAGAGAGGCGGTTCGCCGCCGTTCTTATCCCCGACCGCCGCGAACCGACTTGGACGTGCTATAAAGAGAGGCCCCCGAGCACGTTCCGTTCGCGAGGCAGCCTCAGCATGCTCCCCTAGTTCCTCCATGGAAGCTAGTCGACCCTGGGAGGTCTTCTTCCCCACCTCCGACGACTGCAGCCGCCGCCACTGCCCCGGCCATTCCGGCGCCACCAGAGCCTCCTCCTCTCCACTCTCTCCACCAGGAACTCCCTCTCCTCCTAGTGTATCCATCCCCCTGCTCGATTTTGACCGGGACCCGCCGCGGGAGAGAAATCACTTTGCCTGACGGCCACCGTCCGCTGCAGAGCTCGCCGCCGGTAGCTCCGTCCACCCCTGAGACCGCAGCGACTACCGGAGTGACCGCCTCGATCCCCTGAGCCCGCGGGTGACCTCCGTTTCCCGAACGGTGCCGCCGTTCGCCGGCGAGCATCGCTGGAGTCCCGCCTCCGCTCGGGGCAGAGGAAGAGGAGGGAGGCCGACTAGTCAAACCTGACTAGTGGGCTAGGCGGGCCCACTGTCAGTGACCCACGCACGGTCCACGCTGGATAAGTGGAGGCGCGTTTCCAAAATACGCCTTTGACGTGTACGTATATTCGAAACATTTTCTTTTCTGTTTTATTTTAAAAACAGATTTTGACCACAACTTTGACTGGCTATAACTTTTTAAATATAACTCCAAATGAATTGATTCTTTTTCCTACATCTCTCAAATTCTGTCTAGTTTATTTTAAGATTTATAAGAAAATTTTCCAAACAACTTTTTTGTACTGTTTTTGAAATATGTGTTATTTGCATATTTTTGAAAATAGGATTTTTGAAGAGAAGAAAACTTTCAAAAAGTTTTGGAGAGTACCTCACCCCTCCACAACTTGAAGGCAAGCATTCTGAACCCCGGAATAATATTTTTGGTGTGTTGGTTGACACGTTTATAACACCACCTTATTTCGGAGAACTTGTTATTTCATGTGATATGATCATTTTGCATGGATGCATATTAGTGATTTCCTTGCTGTTGGAAATGAATATACTTGTGATGGTAATCATCCTCATGTGCCTTGCATGCATGCCGGAAAGGAATCCGGGAAAGCCTCTGCCTTGGGTAGGAGTGAGCTTGTCGCCGGTCCCCGTCGGGACGGTTATGTCCGGTATGGCATAGTAAGGTATAATGGGTGGTGATTTCGTCGGTTGAAATATATTTGATATACATGTCATGCAGGAAACTCATAAGCCTCCTGAGTCGGCCATAGATCGAGTCTTGTTCCGGTAACCCCCATACTTGTTTCGTACTGCCACTGGTCCCTACCGTAGGTGGGGTATGGTTCAGTAAGTTGTTAACCCTTGTCTTGGCACACACCGTACAGAGAGGCCATGGTGGAAGATATCGGTTGTAGCCGGTAGGCATGCCACCTGGTCTGGGGGCATGGGTGTATCCGGTTGGGACCGAGAGGGGGGCACCCCTTAGAGTGCGCGATAGAAATTTGATCCCATGCTACGCGAGGTTGTAGCCTCCCCACTTAGAGTTTTGCTTAACAGGTGTCATGGGTGATTCCAGACACGAGTAAAAGCTGGTGTGTGCAAGTCAGGTGTGTTTCAATTAAAAGACCGTAGACGGAATTAGTCCGATGGACTAAAGGAATCCGTTACTCCTGGGTAAAGAGTACACTCTCTGCAGAGATATTAAACCTATTCGAATAGCCGTGTCCACGGTTAAGGATTACAGTCTGGGATGGGTCAAGTGTCGGTCTTAGTGTCGGTCTTCGGAGGAGAAACTACTAAACCCGATTATTGATTATGACTTGTGATATATGATGGTTATGATTATTATCATTTTGGACTAACCGTTTGCATTGTTTGAAATAATGAATATCCCTGGGACGGTACCACCTCCTGGATATTCACTATGATTATAAGCCCTTTATGTGGCGTCGCTCAGACGCCCGACTGTGGCATGTTTGTTATTTCATTTTCTCATAAGCCCTTTAAGTGGCGTCGCTCAGACGCCCGACTGTGGCATGCTTATTATTTCATTTTCTCATAAGCCCTTTATGTTGCGTCGCTCAAACGCCCGACTGTGGCATGCTTATTATTTTATGTACTTTATAGGCCCCTTACGTGGTGTCGCTAAGACGCCCGACTGAGGCATGCTCACTTTTACTATCCTTTCGAGACGTCGCTTCAGACATCCGATCAGTGCATTTTATTTCTATTCTGTCATTGCATATTCCGGTTGCATATAAATAACCTGCTTGCATGCATCAAGATTTCATTTTTGGCTGACGATGTGATCATAGAATATTTCAGTACATGTTGATCGATTATATTATACCTGTGTTCTTAATGTTTGCGAGTACATTCAAAGTACTCACTGGCTTGTCCCTGGCTATTGTCTTGGCCAGATTGCTTGCTTGGAGAGGAGCGTGGCGATGGTAGCCTCAGAACCTAAGCAACGGTGATAGCAGCCTCGCGAAGATAGGAGTTAACCTGGTCAGCTGTTCCTGTGGGAAATGGAGTCCCATAGACCGTGGTGATCCACAAACCGCTTCTGCCCTCAACCATTAGAAACCATTTGATGTACTCATAGGCCACAATGGTCTTGTACTGCATATTTTGCACTTTTGCTTGGAATTTCTGTAACAAGTTGGTGCCTCATCAGCTAACAGTAATCCTGGGGCTGGTGAGCACAACGGCCCTTTTCTGGAAATTAAAGCCCGGAAAACCGGTCGCGACACAAAGGTCCAAGAAGAAGAAAAAGAGCGCCGCTGAAGACCTGTTAAAGCTTGATGTTGATACTTCTGAGTCGGAGGTAGCCCTTGACTCCCTTAGCCAGTTTTTTAATAGCCTTATTGACATTGACCATTGCCAGGATGACACAGGGGCCAGTCAGGCCGTAGAAGAAGAGGTAACTATTTCCTCCGACTCAGCCCATTTGCCAAGACAGAAACTTCGACTGGTAACCCCTAAAGTAAGGTTTTCACACCCCTTGGCTTATTTGGACACTCATTTTCTTTTGAAAAAGCAGCAACATGAGAGCCGCCGTCAGGCCCGGAACGATGATGAACCGCCTTCCGTTCTTCAACAAACTCCTCAAAAACGCCAGAATGAGGTCTCTTTTTTCTTCGTCTTTTACTTTCCATTAATGGATCTTCTCCCTTGCATTACTAACTTTATTTTATCTTTGCAGGAGGTGTCTCGCTCTTCTGGCGACTCGTCTCAGACTCAATTTCCGGCCGTGAAGACTGCCCCTGGGTAAGGAAAAAATCATCTTTCTTCCGTGTCTTTTAAACTACATCTTTGTACTGACTGTCTCATAACATCTTTCTTAGTGGCCAAGCTAAATCCAAGAAGGCCAAGGTGACTAAACCGGCAGAAAACCCGTCAGTCCTTGCACATGAACCGACCAGGCCAACTTCTCCCCCTCGAACTGAAGCACCAGAAGACCCGGCTGCCAAAGCTCAATTGGGTCCTCCTGAGCCGTCAGCTGATGATACTGTTGTTGACCCCTCTACTGCCAGACCATCCAATCCAGCTAACCCGCCATCATCTTCTGATCATGACGTTCTGGTCACTGGTAGTCGTTATGTTGAACCGGGGACTCCTACTGTGTTAGCCCGGCACACTACTAAACAAGAAGCCCTAGAGAGACAGAAAGTGCGTTTTGATATCTCTCACTACATCCATCTGAATGCTAATGACATATTGTCCGGTTATCTCAGCCATGTGCATTCCAGCCGTGAGTCAGAGATTGAGATGGTCAAGCAACTTCAGCTGAAATATGAGGTATATTCTTCGGTTTACTTATACTCTGCCAGTCCCCAAGTCTTCAGATGATGATCCTGAATGATCTGGAGACTTTATGATATAGATGGATACTTTCTCTCTAAGTCTTTCAAAAGTTCAACAGAATATTGCAAACTTCACATGTAGTCCCCAAGGGCCGGTTCACTTGATCATAAATGAGCCGGTACTTAATTTCATAACTGTCTTTTACTAATCCCAACAAATATTTGTAATTTGGCTTAATCTTTGAGAAACTTTCTGAATATCACGCATTAGCCCCCAAGTGTCAAGTGTTGTTACTTTGTAAGGTACTTGGGACTTGAAATATATAAGAGTCATAAGAATTTGTTTTGGCAGACAATAGCCCCCAAGTGCCAAGTGTTATTACTGTGTAAAACAGTTGGGACTTGAAACATATAAGAGTCATAAAAGAGTGCTTTGGCAGACATTAGCCCCCAAGTGTCAAGTAGTATTGCAGTGCAAAGTACATGAGACTTGAATCTTTATAAATTTTTAGTTTGAGCCTTGACACACCTGTGTATGTTTTGTAGAACGCCCTATCTGAACTGGGCTCCCAATTAACTAATGCAAAGACCCCGCTGGCGGATCAAGAGGCAGAAATCAAGTCTGCTAATTCTAAACTTCAATTGAGTCTTGCTGAGATGGAAAAATTGAGAACCAGCTTGACTGCCAAAAATAAATCCTGGGCCGAAGAAAAGATGTTGCTCACACAACGTGCTGAAAAAGCTGAAGCGGCTCTTGAGGAGGTTACCACAAAGCTTACTGGCTTAAAAAACTGGGTGTCTCAAATGGTTTCCGCCATCTTTGGTAAGCCATCTGTACTGATCTTTATACCTTCTTTTGACTCGGAATATAAACCGCATGTTAACCCCTTGTTTAAAAATATGTGTAGGCCCGCGAAGCAAGAATCTGAGCCAAGATAATCTAACTAAACTGAAGGCGATCTATACCTTAGTGGAGCAATTGTACACTGGCGCTCAATGAGCACTTGCTGCTATCTCTCCTGCCAATCAAGGACCCAACCGGCTCAGTGATGTCTTGAAAAAATTGTCAATCTTACCCGCCAGGTTTCAAGAAGTCAAACGATCCAGTGCCAGAGCCGGAGCCTTGACTGCCCTGAGCCGCTCCAAAGCCTGGGTGCCAGATCTAGACCCGACGGACGTAGCCAGGGGGTACCCTACTAAGGGAGTCCTGGATTAGGGGGTGTTCGGATAGCCGAACTATAACTTCAGCCGGACTCCTGGACTATGAAGATACAAGATTGTAGACTCCGTCCCGTCTCCGGAAGGGACTTTCCTTGGCGTGGAAGGCAAGCTTGGCGATACAGATATATAGATCTCCTACCATTGTAACCGACTCTATGTAACCCTAACCCTATCCCGTGTCTATATAAACCGGAGGGTTTTAGTCCGTAGGACAATGTACACATCAACAATCATACCATAGGCTAGCTTCTAGGGTTTAGCCCCCTTGATCTCATGGTAGATCTACTCTTGTACTAACCATATCATCAATATTAATCAAGCATGATGTAGGGTTTTACCTCCATCAAGAGGGCCCGAACCTGCATAAAACTTCGTGTCCCTTGTCTCCTGTTACCATCCGGCCTAGACGCACAGTTCGGGACCCCCTACCCGAGATCCACCGGTTTTGACACCGACATTGGTGCTTTCATTGAGAGTTCCTCTGTGTCGTCGCCGTCAGGCTTGATGGCTCCTACGATCATCAATGGCGATGCAGTCCAGGGTGAGACCTTCCTCCCCGCACAGATCTTCGTCTTCGGCGGCTTCGCACTGCGGGCCGATTCACTTGGCCGTCTAGAGCAGATCGAAAGCTACGCCCCTGGCCGTCAGGTCAGATTTGGAAGCTTAAACTACACGGCTGATATCCGCGGGGACTTGATCTTCGACGGATTCAAGCCACTATCGAGCGCGCTGCACTGTCACGACGAGCATGATCTAGCTCTGCCGCCGAACAGTGCCCTGGAGGCCGCACCCGCATCGGCTTCGACCCTTAATTCGGAGCCAACTGCGCCGATCAAGGATGGGCGGTTGGACGCCACCTCGGGGGCTGCGACCCTAATGGCGATTGAGCCAAACACCAGCCCCGTATTCTGCAAGACTCGTGACTCCAGGGAGCCGGACTCCTCTCCGGATTCCGAACCCTCCGCGCCCCTGCCGATCGAATCAGATTGGGCACCAATCATGGAGTTCACTGCCGCAGACATCTTTCAGCACTCGCCTCTCGGCAATATCCTGAAGTCACTGAAGTCTCTCTCTTTATCAGGAGAGCCCTGGCCGGACTATGGTCAGCAAGGTTGGGGTACGGACGATGAAGAAATTCAAAGCCCACCCACCACCCACTTTGTAGCCACTGTCGACGACTTAACCAACATGCTCGACTTCGACTCCGAAGACATCGACAGTATGGATGCCGACGAAGGAGATGATGAAGAACCAGTGCCTACTAGTCCCTGGAAAGCCACCTCGTCATATGACATATACATGATGGACACCCCAAAAGAGGGAGATGGCGATGGAACAACGGAGGATGACCCCTCCAAGAAACAGCCTAAGAGCCGGCGTCAGCGGCGCCGCTCAAAATCCCGCCAAAACAAACACGGTGATTCCAGCACGGGAGATAATAATACTCTGAAAAGCGCCGAAGAAAACCCCCTCCAGCAAGATTTAGCATAGGAGGATGGAGAAACCAGCCCTCATAAGAGAGCGGCAGACAGAGAGGTCGAGGACGATAATTATATGCCTCCCTCCAAAGACGAGGCAAGCCTCGACGACGAATTCTTTGTGCCAGAGGATCCCGTCGAACAAGAGTGTTTTCAACGCAGGCTTATGGCCACGGCAAGAAGCCTCAAGAAAAAACAGCAACAGCTTAGAGCTGATCAAGATTTGCTAGTCGACAGATGGACTGAAGTCCTTGTGGCCGAAGAGCATAAACTCGAACGCCCCTCCAAGAGCTACCCAAAGCGCAGGTTGCTACCCCAATTAGAGGAGGAAGCACTTGATGCGGCCGACCGACCACCTCGTGGCCGCAACAGAGAGGCCTCTCGGTCCTCCACTCAAGCCGCACCCCGTACCAAGGCACGGGAATATGCGCCGGACTTACAAGACATGTTGGAGGACAAGGCAAGGCAAACAAGATCGATCTACGGATCGCGTGGGCGCCCCACGGCTCGAGACGGTAACCGTCACGCCGGCCACAAATTCGGCAGGGCCGAACACAGTAGACAAGGCTCATTGGAGCTACGTCATGATATAGCCCAGTACAGAGGCGCCGCACACCCACTATGCTTCACAGACGAAGTAATGGATCATCAAATCCCCGAGGGTTTCAAACCCATAAATATCGAATCATATGATGCCACAACAGATCTTGTGGTATGGATCGAGGATTATCTCCTTCATATCCACATGGCCCGTGGCGACGATTTCCACGCCATCAAATACCTCCCACTCAAGCTTAAAGGACCAGCTCGGCATTGTCTTAACAGCTTGCCGATAGGATCAATAGTTGTTGGGAGGACCTGGAAGCCGCATTCCTCGACAATTTCCAGGGCACTTATGTGCGACCCCCAGATGCCGATGACCTAAGTCACGTAATTCAGCAGCCAGATGAATCGGCCAGGCAATTTTGGACACGGTTCCTAACAAAGAAAAATCAAATAGTCGACTGTCCGGACGCCGAGGCCCTAGTAGCCTTCAAGCACAATATCCGTGACGAGTGGCTGGCCCGGCACCTTGGACAGGAAAAGCCGAAATCTATGGCAGCACTCACGACACTCATGACCCGCTTTTGCGCGGGAGAAGACAGCTAGCTTGCTCGTAGCAACAATATGACCAAGAACCCTGGTAATTCGGACACCAGGGACAGTAGTGGCAGGTCGCGTCGCAACAAGCAGAAGCGCCGCATTAACTGCGACAATGCAGAGGATACGACAGTTAATGCCAGATTCAGAGGCTCTAAATCCGGTTAGCGGAAAAATCCATTCAAAAGGAATCCTAGGGGCCCGTCCAGTTTGGACCGAATACTCGACCGCTCGTGCCAGATACATGGCACCCCCGAAAAGCTGGCCAATCACACCAACAGGGATTGTTGGGTGTTCAAGCAGGCAGGCAAGTTAAACGCCAAAAATGAAGACAAGGGGCTGCATAGCGATGACGACGAGGAGCCCCGGCCGCCGAACAACAGTGGACAGAAGGGTTTTCTCCCACAAGTGCGGACGGTGAACATGATATACGCAACCCATGTCCCCAAAAGGGAGCGGAAGCGCGCGTTAAGGGACGTATACGCGGTAGAGCCAGTCGCCCCAAAGTTCAACCCATGGTCCTCCTGCCCGATCACCTTTGATCGAAGGGACCATCCCACTAGCATCCGTCATGGCGGATTCGCCGCATTGGTTCTAGACCCAATTATCGATGGATTTCATCTCACTAGAGTCCTTATGGACGGTAGCAGCAGCCTGAACCTGCTTTACCAGGATACAGTGCGGAAAATGGGCATAGATCCCTCGAGGATTAAGCCCACCAAAATGACCTTTAAAGGCATAATACCAGGTGTAGAGGCCAACTGTATAGGTTCAGTCACACTTGAAGTGGTCTTCGGATCTCCGGATAATTTCCGAAGCAAGGAGTTAATCTTCGACATAGTCCCGTTTCGCAGTGGTTATCACGCACTGCTCGGGCAAACCGCATTCGCTAAGTTCAATGCAGTACCGCATTACGCATACCTTAAGCTCAAGATGCCAGGCCCTCGAGAAGTAATTACGGTCAATGGAAACACCGAACGCTCCCTCCGAACGGAGGACCACATGGTGGCCCTTGCAGCGGAAGTACAAAGCAGCCTCTCCAGGCAGTTCTCCAGTCCAGCCACTAAACGACCGGACACCGTCAAGTGCACCCGGAGTAACCTACAACAAGACCGCCTGGCACGATCCGAGCAGGCGTAGCAATGCGGCCCCAACCCCAACCCTCGCAAAAAGGTGACGCCAGTACTTCGCGTACATAACTACGCTCTAGAGATACCATGGGCACAGGGGGAGGGGCACCATCACGGCACGCCCAAAACACGGCTTAAACCGTACCACGGGCTGCCGATTTTTTAATTTTCTCTTACTTTCAGGACTCCATCCTTCGGAAGGCCTGTTCAGCAGTTCAATTGCCGCACAAACGATGCAAGAACCAGGGAAGCAGACAAGCCACGCTGCATTACGGAACTCCCAGGTGGTCTCTATCATGAGCAGTATACCCGTTCCGCATACTATTCCGCAGCTTGCCCCTGGAACGGACATGTTAATTAGTCCAACCTTCCACTTATCGCATTACTTGTATCGTTCTGCCTTGATTGCACCCCTTTTTAATAAACAATGCATAGCTTTCGTCTATTTTTGCATTACATTTTTTCTTTATATATGTTCCTTAACGACATGTTGCACCCGTACACGTTGGTACGTCCAAAATACGCCAGGGGCTTTAGTACCCCTCAATATGGTGTGAGAAGTCCGAACAGTTTAACAAGTGCGGCACCCCGAACTTATAACATTATATGCATCTGCTCCGAATCATGTCTTGGGTCAATAGTTGGGTTTGCCCGGCTCCTATGTTTTGGTGCCTTACGTTCCGCTATATCGGCTAAGGTAGCACTAGGAGAACCACTGCGATTGTGCCCCAGTTGAGCTGGGTCGAGCACCTCAGTGGAGAAAGCTAAAACTGACTGTCATGATGAAGCAAGAGCTGGTCGCTGTTCGAGAGGTTTTTTCGAGTCCCTAAAGACTTATGCCGCTTAGGGCGAGGAGCCGGCTCTGTCCGGCCAAGGCGTGGATAGTGCCCCGAACTCGGTCTTTCGAATACCAGGGGCTTCGCCGAAATTTAAAATTATAGAATTCTAAGGCTAAGTGAGAGTGTTCACGCATTATAGTCCAATTGCCTTGTTCGTTGGGCTGAGCACCTCCCTCGAAGGTCCCAAACATGGAAAAAAGAGCGCTCAGGTTTATCCCCGAACACCCCAGCACTAGCGGCACGGGGGCAGAAGCCGACGACTCGCCATCTCTTAGAATTGATAAACAGCCGCACAGAAGGTAATATTTTAAATTCAAACAGCATTGCTTAGCGCGTATGAATAAGTTTTCAGCGCACAGGACAAAACGAGCGAGTTTTACTCAAAAATTACATCCATAGAACATTCATCCGCCACAAGGCGGGCACCCTTCAGAACATCCTTATAATAATTCTCGGGCTTGCGATGCTCTTTCCCCGGCGGTGGCCCGTCCTTCACAAGCTTCTCAGCATCCAGGTTGCCCCAGTGCACCTTAGCATAGGCAAGGGCCCTACGGGCACCTTCAATGCAGATGGAGCGCTTGATGACTTCGAGCCTTGGACAGGCCTCCACCAGCCGCCGCACCAGCCCGAAATAGCTCACAGGCAGAGCCTCTCCAGGCCACAGCCAAACTATGAGGCCCTTCATGGCCTGTTCGGCCGCCTTGTGGAGCTCGACCAGTTGCATCAGCTGGTCGCTCAGGGGCACAGGGTGTCCGGCCTCAGCATACTAAGACCAGAACACCGTCTCTGTCGAGCTGCCCTCCTCGGCTCAATAGAATGTGGTGGCATCAGATACACTCCGGGAAAGATCTGCGAACGCTCCTGGAGAGCTCCGGATTCAGGTGAGTAACAAGTAACTCGCGTTTATGTGTTTGCTTTGCATAAAGAATGCCTTACCCGCCGCTATCTTCTTCACCTCATCCAACTCCAGGAGGGTCTTCTGGGATTCGGCCTTGGCAGACTTGGCATTCTCAATAGCCACCGCAAGCTCGGACGCTCGCGTCTTTGAGTCAAGCTCCAAACTCTCATGTTTTTCCATGAGAGCCTGGAGCTATTGTCGTACCTTTCCAACCTCGGCCTCACACTTCTCCCGCTCGATGCGCTCTGTGGCCACCCTCTTCTCGGCCTCGACCAGCACTTGCTTAAGGGTCGCCACCTCAGACGTGGCCCCTACAATAGCCATGATAATCCTGTCATTTTTCGCAATTGCACCTTTTTATATATATTTTTAAACAAGGTATTTCTTACCTTCATTGTCCTCGAGCTGCTTCTTGGCACGCCCGAGCTCTTGCTCAGACCGCTCGAGGTTCTGCTTTAGCGTGTCCACTTCCGCAGTCAGTGCGGCGGACGCCAGCAGGGAAGCCTGCACACGCATATGGACTCCTTTTTGTTAGACTCCTGCGAATTTTATGTGATCCTCTATTCGGCTTTTCTTCCCGAACGCCAAACAGAGCATCAGGGGCTACTGTCTATGCGGTAATATTATTTACACATTCTTTACTTTCCTCAAAGCTTGTCAAAAGGCTAGTACAAGCTTCAGTCAGTCCGCTCTTGGCGGACTGAACCTTCTGGACCACCGCACTCATAATGGTGCGGTGCCCCTCGTCGATGGAGGCGCCTTGGAGCACCTCCAATAGATTGTCCGGCACCTCCGGTTGGACGGAGGTTACCAGCACGGTGGGCTTGCTCCTCTTGGAAGGAGGTCCCCCGCCGGACTCTGGAACCTTTGAAGGTTCCGGAGCGGTGTCCGGCCTAGGGCCGGACTTGGAGCCCTGGGGGGTTTCATCCCCTTTACTCCTGGAGTCCGGGAGGTCGCCTTGTGGCACCTCCAGGACCACCTCCCCTCGGCTTGGAACTTGTTTGGACAACACTTCGGTGTCGTCCGTAGGGCAGGGGGAGGAGGCCGTCGGAAGCGAGTTCACATCCGACGAGTCCAGTGAGCCGCTCGACGACGCGTTGAGCCGGTCTTTGGGTGGGCTGCATAAACACATTCGACATAAGGGAAAGATGTGCAATAAACAAATACTATGAATTGCTCTGGTATTCGGATACTTACGATTTGGCCAGGGGCTTGGCCCTGGGCGCCCACTCCTCTCCGCCATCGTCGGCGTCGGTGGAGTAGTCCGGAGGAAGGGTTTTCCCCTTCTTGGACCCTTCGGCCTTCCCAGTTGGGGCGGCCTTCCTTTTCTTCCCTTCCCCCGCTGGAGGGGGAGGGGTCTCTTCTTCCTCCTCCTCGTCTTCATGGGAGGAGTGCGTCTTGGATTCGTCGGATGGTGAATCCGACACCTCCGGGCGTCGGGCACTCTTTCGAGTCCCCGTGGCCTTCTTATTGGCCCTCTTCTCCGGCACCACATGGGGTGCCGGAACCAGCAGCTTCGCCAAGTGAGCGTCCGCTGGGCCTTCGGGCAAAGGAGCCGGACAGTTGATCTGTCTGGACGTCTCCTTCCAATACTATCAAAGGTAAGGGAGTTTAGATCCCACATGGAGTCAAACTATGAAAAACCGATACACCATAAAAGGAAAAAACAGCTTACCGCATGAGCGTGACGCTGTGTACTGAATCCGCGATCCTCGGTAGCGGATGCGGGGGCCTCTGCGCCCTTGAAAAGCACCTTCCAAGCATCTTCGTACGTCGTATCAAAGAGCCTGCTCAGAGTTTGGTGCCGCGCCGGGTCGAACTCCCACAAGTTGAAAGCCCGTTGTTGACACGGGAGGATCTGGCGGATGAGCATAACCTGGACTACGTTGACAAGTTCGGACGCATGTTTGGAGTCCGGTCAGCTCTCCTTTTTTAGCCCACGACAGGCCGGTCTCCTTCCAAGAGGTGAGCCGCATAGGGGGTCCAGACCGAAACTCAGGGGCTGCGACCCATTCGGGGTCGCACGGCTCAGTGATGTAAAACCACCCCGATTGCCACCCCTTCAGGGTCTCCACAAAGGAGCCCTCAAGCCATAAGACGTTGGCCATCTTGCCCACCATGGCGCCTCCGCACTCCGCCTGGTTGCCGCGCACCACCTTCGGCTTGACATTGACAGTCTTAAGCCATAGGCCGAAATGGGGGCGGATGCGGAGGAAAGCCTCGCACACGACGATAAACGCCGAGATGTTGAGGACAAAATTCGGGGCCAGATCGTGGAAATCCAGGCCATAGTAGAACATGAGCCCCCGGACAAATGGATGGAGAGGGAAACCCAGTCCGCGGAGGAAATGGGGGAGGAACACCACCCTCTCATGGGTCCTAGGGGTGGGGATGAGCTGCCCCTTTTCGGGAAGCCGGTGCGCAATGTCGTTAGACAAGTATCCGGCCTTCCTGAGTCTTTTGATGTGCCCCTCCTTGACGGAGGAGACCATCCACTTGCCTCCCGCTCCGGACATGGCTGGAGAAGGTTGAGGTGGGGAGTGCGGACTTGGGCGCTGGAGCTCGAGTGCGCAAGAATGGATAGGCGAAGGAGGAAGAAGGCGTAGGTGAAAAGGTGGATCCTTATCCCCTTATATGGGTGGACGCAACTACGTGTCCCCACCAGCCTGGTAAAACTCGCTTATCTCCCAAGTGTCGTAATCAATGGTGCGGTTGGGTTACCCACGCCCGTATTGATGAGAATCCCGGGATAAGGGGACACGATCTCTGCTTTAACAAGACGTGCCAAGGAAACCGCCTCGCATGACGCGCTGAGGTGGGATAATGAAAGGACTCGGATAAAGGCTTGGCCGTGGTGTGTCGCACTACGGAATACGTTAGCAGATTAGATTTGTGTAAATATTATTCTCTCTATGGCAATATGTGGAAACTTATTTTGCAGAGCCGGACACTATCTTCGTGTTCACAATCTTCTATGAAGTACTTGGAGGAGGAACCCGCCTTGCAATGCCGAACACAATCTGCGCGCCGGACTCGTCATCATTGAAGCCTGGTTCAGGGGCTACTGAGGGAGTCCTGGATTAGGGGGTGTTCGGATAGCCGAACTATACCTTTAGCCGGACTCCTAGACTATGAAGATACAAGATTGAAGACTCTGTCCCGTGTCCGGAAGGGACTTTCCTTGGCGTGGAAGGCAAGCTTGGCGATACGGATATATAGATCTCCTACCATTGTAACCGACTCTATGTAACCCTAACCCTATCCGGTGTCTATATAAACCGGAGGGTTTTAGTCTGTAGGACAACGTACACATCGACAATCATACCATAGGCTAGCTTCTAGGGTTTAGCCCTCTTGATCTCGTGGTAGATCTACTCTTGTACTACCCATATCATCAATATGAATCAAGCAGGACGTAGGGTTTTACCTCCATCAAGAGGGCCCGAACCTGGGTAAAACTTCGTGTCCCTTGTCTCCTGTTACCATCTGGCCTAGACGCATAGTTCGGGACCCCCACCCGAGATCCGCCGGTTTTGACACCGACACCTACCGTGAAGGAAGACGGGTCTCTGTTTGAGCAGGATGACTTCGTTTCTTGCGTGAGGGAAGTTCGACCTCAGGCTACCATTCTTGGCGATGAGAACAATATTGACAAATATCAGCCGGTTTTGATTTGGAGAATAAGAAGATGGCGACTCCCTCTTACAAGGTGACAGACCTTATCCCGCCGGTTCATCAACATACGTTTGCTCCAGAAGTTGATCCGGCTGGCCTGATTGATGATGAATCGGAATTCAGTGCCGTGAATGGCTTTGACTGGTCCAATCCCAGCTTCCAATTAACAGAAGGAGGTGAACCGGCGAGGGAAGAGTGAGAACCATCCTTGTGGGCTCTTTAAAGCCTTGTAATAGATTTAGCTTGAAACAACTGCATATTTTGCCTATGCCATCATGCATAAGATGTCGTGTGTGACTCTTTGCTTCCTGATGTCAATATATGCGTCACATTTATGGTTATCTCTGTAACATTTCAGCTCTGTTCTTGTAGAAAAGGAAAAAACTGGCTTTGCGGTTTACCACCAAACGGGTCAGAATACCCGGTACATGACCAATGGTTTTATCATAGTAGAAAAACAGAACCAGACGTGAAAATAAACAAGGTTGAAACAACCTTTGATTAACACAGAAATAAACTGTTCATAAATAACAGTCATACATGTATCTTTTGTATCTGGACCACCAGTTTATATGACCCGGGTAATGAGGTTGATGATCCAATCCCCCTTTTTTGAGAAGTCATTGCTTCTTCATGCCTGATGACCATTATGCCTTGGCGGCTTATTGTCAAATAGTCAAGCCGGTGAAAAGACCACGCTGATCATTTAAAATTGAGACAATAAAAGACCAATAAGGCAAATAACAGTTTGCAAACAATATAAATTCACCTTGTAACTGAAAATTGGGGGTTTCTGATTCGAATATGATCAGTAAACCGGACCAAAGGGGTTAAGCTAAGATTCGAATACGATCATATAGCCCCAGTGGCTTTGGCGTTGTGCCGATCAAAAGGGTACTGACAGCTATGTTCTCTTTGGTTCGAATACGACCTATGTTTGAACAGGAAGCCCCCAAATGACCTTGAGAGGTTTTTAATGACCCTGATTTGAATACGATCCAAGTTGGACCCAAAAGGGGTTAAGCTATGATTTAGATACGATCAAGAAGCCCCCTAGTGAGTTTGGCTTTGAGCCGATCAAGAGGGTTACGACAGCTATGTTCTCTTTGGTTCGAATACGACCTATGTTTGAATAGGAAGTCCCCAACTGATCATGAGGTTTACAGCTAGATTCGAATACGATCATAAGCCGGACCAAAAGGTTAAACTTGATTCAGATATGATCAGCTCCTTAATAGTCATTTAAATAGTGAAAAGAGTAAAGATATATAATCTTTGAAAAGGAAAAGGACAGAGGTCCTGTTTTATTACTTATCATATTATATACAACGTCAAAGTATGTACATGACGAGAGCCGGTTGCTCAGGTGTAGTATGGCCCAAGTTGAGCAATGTTCCACGGCCGGCGGGTCTCCTCCTCCGACTTACGTGAGTCTTTGTGTTCTCGGACGTCGATGAGGTAATATGACCCATTGTTTAAATTCTTGCTGACCACAAAGGGTCCTTCCCAAGGTGGGGATAGCTTGTGTGCATCTGACAGATCCTGGATGAGCCGGAGCACCAGGTCACCTTCTTGAAAAGTCCTGGACTTAACCCGGCGGCTGTGATAACGGCGCAGGTCCAGTTGATAAATTGTTGATCGAGCTGCTGCTAAGTCTCTCTCCTCATCTAACAAGTCAAGTGCATCCTGTCGGGCTTGTTCGTTATTAGCTTCAACGTAAGCCGCCACACGAGGCGAGTTATGACGGATGTCGCTAGGCAGCACCGCCTCCGCTCCATAAACCATGAAGAACGGTGTATAACTTGTAGACCTGTTAGTAGTGGTGTTGATACTCCACAGCACTGAGGGTAACTCCTCTACCCAACAACCCGGCATCCGTTGTAAGGGAACCATAAGCCGAGGCTTGAGACCTTTTAAGATTTCCTGATTTGCTCTCTCAGCCTGACCATTGGATTGGGGGTGAGCTACAAAAGAAACATCAAGCGGGATATGCCCACGTTGACAAAACTCCTCCATAGCCCCTTGGGACAAATTAGTGCCATTGTCAGTGATAATGCTGTGTGGAAAACCAAAGCGAAAAATCACCTTTCTCATGAACTAAACCGCCGTGGCTGCATCACACTTACTCACTGGCTCTGCCTCCACCCATTTTCTGAATTTGTCAACTATCACTAAAAAATGTGTCTTTTTATACTTGGACCTTTTGAAAGGTCCAACCATGTCAAGCCCCCAGACTGCAAATGGCCAAGTGATTGGAATCATCCGCAATTCCTGAGCCAGCACATGCGCTCGTCATGAAATTTTTTGACATCCATCACATCTACTGACCAGATCTTCTGCATCAGCGTGAGCCGTCAACCAGTAAAAACCATGACGAAAAGCTTTTGCCACAAGAGGTTTTGACCCAGCGTGATGACCACAATCCCCTTCATGGATCTCACGAAGTATTTCTTCGCCTTCTTCAGGAGAAACACACCGCTGAAACGCTCAAGTGACGCTGCGATGGTATAACTCTCCGTCAGAAATTGTCATTGACTTGGACCGCCGGGTTATCTGTCGGGCCAGGGTCTCATCCTCTGGAAACTCGCCCCGTGTCATGTAAGCCAAGAATGCTATTGTCCAATCTGGGATGACGTGAAGAGCCGCCACCAACTGTGCCTCCGGGTCAGGAACGACCAAATCTTCCTCTGTAGGTAACTTAAGAGACGGGTTATGCAAAACATCCAAAAAGGTGTTAGGTGGCACCGGCTTACTCTGAGATCCCAACCGGCTTAAGGCATAAGCCACTTCATTCTTTCTATGGTCAATGTGTTCCACTTGATAACCTTTAAAATGTCCTGCAACAGTGTCGACCTTACGGTGATAAGGCGCCATGAGAGGATCCTTGGAATCCCACTTTCCTGATACCTGTTGGGCCACCAAATCTGAATCGCCAAGGCATCGGACCCGGCTCAGACTCATTTCTTTAGCCATTCGAAGACCATGGAGCAAGGCTTCATATTCTGCTGCGTTGTTAGTACAAGGAAACATCAATCGCAACACATACCAAAATTTGTCACCTCGAGGGGAAGTTTACACAACTCCAGCCCCCGAGCCTTCCAGCTGTCTAGACCCATCAAAGTGAATCATCCAATATGTGTTGTCTGGTTTCTCCTCTGGCATTTGCATCTATGTCTAGTCATTAATAAAGTCAAGCAGCGCTTGAGATTTGATCGTAGTACATGGTACATACTTCAACCCATGAGACCCAAGTTCAATGGCCCACTTGGCGACTCGTCCCGTAGCTTCTCTATTTTGAATGATGTCTCCCAAAGGAGCAGAGCTAACCATAGTGATTGGGTGACCCTGAAAGTAATGTTTGAGCTTCCGGCTTGCCATGAATACCCCATAAACGAGCTTTTGCCAATGTGGATATCTTTGTTTAGATTCAATCAACACCTCACTGACATAGTAAACCGGCTGTTGGACGGATGTTCCTTGCCAGCCTCATTGCGTTCCACCACAATCGCCACACTAACAGCTCATGAGTTAGCGGCTACATATAACAATAGCGGTTCTTTCTCAACCGAAGCAGCAAGAACCGGCGGCTCAGCAAGCTGTTTCTTCAGATCCTCAAAGGCAGAATTTGCAAGTTCACTCCAAACAAAGTCATCCATCTTTTTCATCATCTGATACAAAAGGCATCGCCTTCTCCCCTAACCGGCTTATGAACTAGCTCAGAGCAGCAACACGACCCGCCAGCCGTTGAACGTCATTGATGCATGCTGGTTTGGCCAGGGATGTGATTGCCTTAATTTTCTCCGGGTTAGCTTCAATACCTCGGTTGGACACCAAAAAACCTAAGAGTTTGCCAGCTAGGACTCCAAAAACACACTTGGCCAGGTTAAGCATTATCTTGTAGACCCGGAGGTTATCAAAGGTCTTGTTGGGGATATAGCTATCAACTATGTCACATCCCTAGCTTCTGGTGCTGCCTGGTGTTTGCATCTTGCTTGCATCATGTTTAAATTTCTGAAAGTTGAATTGGGGAAAGCTGAAAGCCTCAGAAATCATTTCAAAAAAAAAGATCAACATTAAAAATTGCTTCAAATAAACCCAAGAAAATGTTCCTGTTAAAGCTATAAAAATATTGGCAAGAGGTAAAATTCAAACCAATATTTTTGGAGTCATAGAAATATTTATTTGGGCATTTGAGTTAATCCAATAACTATTTGCATTGGATTTATATAGGTGATATATTAACTATATGTCCAATAATTCTGATAATTGTGGAGGGGCTTTGGAATAAGCCATTTAGTCCCTGCAAAAATTGTCAGAAGCAGAAAAATTAGTTT
Source organism: Triticum monococcum (assembly GCA_034509565.1). NCBI lineage: Eukaryota > Viridiplantae > Streptophyta > Magnoliopsida > Poales > Poaceae > Triticum > Triticum monococcum. The sequence goes on from CM067845.1 coordinate 447,936,223, forward strand.
GGTTCAAAAACCAAATTAGAACAAATGTCAGAAATAGAAAACAGGAACCAAAACACAAAAAAAGGCAAGAACCCTAAAAATGCATTCAGTGAAGCCAAAATGCCCTAAAAACAGTTTTGGTAATTTTGGAAAGAGCTATACATCAAACCAAAATTCTGGAACATTTTTATGGAATAGTTTGGGACATTGGATTTAAATCATATTGTATTTGAATTTGGATCTATATTCTTAATATATAAAATATATATTCAAATAACTTTGAAATATTTTATGTGCATCAGGAACAATCCATTTAGCAACATAAAAATATTCAAAGGTTTATTGGCACTTTTTGAATTCTGTTTTGAATTTGAAAAACAGTGGCAAAAGACAGATTAAAACAGAAAGCAGAGAGAGAGAAAGCAAACCTGGCGGCCCAGCTGTGGCCCAGCACTGTTGGCCTAGCCCACCTCCTTCCCTTGTCTTCTTCCAGCTCCTACCAGGAGGATGCCGGGCGTGTGCTCGCCGCGCGCGTGCCACCTCCACCCTGTCTGGCTGCCCCCTCATCGCTCTGGCCCTCCCTCGCGACACCACGCAGCCCCCGACCTCTCTCGCACTCTCGCTCGCCCTCATCCCCTCCCCTGTCTCGATCTCTCACACACACCCGAGCGTTGCCATCGCCGCCGATCGCCGTAGCCGTGGCCACCGACCACCGCACCCCCTGCCAACATGCCCATAGGCTCCGCCGCAACGCCCTCTTCCTCATCGCCAAGACACGTGACGCCGGGAGCCCCATGCCGTCGTCCTTGCCTTCGTCTTCTTCCACGGGATCCGATGACAAGCGTCGACGATTCGACGCCGTCCGAGCTGCCCCGAGCACGCTGGCCATCCCTACGGCACCGCAGTGAGCCCCTGAGCATTTTCCCCCTCTCCCTGCGGTCAACCCTTTCCTCTAGCCGCCTCCTCCACCGGAGCCAAGACGCTCCGCCGCACGAGCTCGACGCCAGCGTCCTTTCGGTGACCTCTTGGTCCCGTGCATATGTCCGTTGGCCTCGTGTGCACGCGAGGAACACGTAGGTGCTAACCGCTAGTTTCTCCGCGCGCTGCGTCATCGGTTTCGTCGATGTCCGAGCTCCGGCGGCCGCCCAGCTCGCTACCGTCGCTGCCACTGACCACCCCAGCTCGCCCCGTGTGCTCCACTAGATGCGCCTCACCACAACGCGTCCATAGAGCCCAGCCCTGCTTGCTCCCGTCGCCGGAAATGGCCAGGAGGGCAACTCCGGTGCCCTCTGCTAGCGCCGGCGTTTAACCCCGGCGACTGCTGACGTGGCGTCGAGATTATGGCCTAATCACGTTTAGCTTAATCACCTCAGCCGCTGACAATAGGGACCCACCGACTAAATAACCTCGGGTTAAGTTTAGATTAGACTTAATCTAAACACAGTGGCCCCACGCGTCGGCGTTGACCACGCTGACGTGGCAATTGACTGGCCCCACCTGTCTGTGAGACAAACCGGCACTGGGTCACTGACCAGTGGGTCCCACTGGTCAGGTTTGACCTGGACCCTGCCCCGTTGACCTGCTGATGTCATGATGATGTCATGCTGACGCAGTAATCCTTTTCTAGGATTTAAATAAATCTTAAATGATTTATTTATTTCAGAAAATATCCAAAACTTTGAAAAATCATAGAAATTCAACCGTAACTCCAAATGAAATAATTTATATATGAAAAATTGCCAGAAAAATTCAAGGAATTCATCTGTACCACTTTCATGCATGTTTGAACAATGTCTGTCCTCTGTTTTGGACAAAACAAATAAAGGGCATTTAAATAATCATATATGGGGTTGGAATTTGAATCTTGTACTCAAACCAACTTCATTTAAATCATAGCTAGATGCATTAGCTCAAATCACAGCATGTTGCCATGTCATGATCATGCATCATATTGTTGCATTGCATTGATTGTGTCCTTCTCTGTTTGCCGGTAACCGTCCCCTCTCAGTCGACGATGTTTCCGACGATGTGATCGATGACACCGATGAAGAGCTATATTATCTTCAGAAGTGCCAGGCAAGCAAACCCCCTTGTTCATTCCGATACAAGCCCACTCTCTCGCTCCTGCTCTCTTTTACTGCATTAGGACAACAACGATCATCTGCTACTTGTTGCGGTAGTTGAACCCTTATCCTCTGCATGACCTGTCATTGCCACAGTAAATAGATGAAACCCACTAGCATGAGTAGGAGTTGTTTGAGCCCTGATGTGCCTACTCATTCATGCTTGTTTGTCATGCCTGCTACTGCTTAGAGTTGGGTCAGGTCTGATTCATCGGGATGAATCGGAGGTGTGTAAACATGTCCTACTGTTGAGAGCTAAGTGTGTGAACACGATTTGGTAAAGGTAGCGGTGAGAGGCCATGTAGGAGTACATGGTGGGTTGTCTCATTGCAGCCGTCCTCAGGAACTGAGTTCTGTGTTTGTGATCCATGAACAGTTACTACCACACATTGGGTTCCGGTAACTCGGCCCCTCTCGGCTTATTAATCAACTCGATCTCTGTCCAGGAGTTGCAACTAGTTTCTGGTGTTTGTAGGTAGTGTTAGTAGTCTACCAAGTGGCACCCGGTACAGGTGGGCTTGGGACAGACTAGGCACCGTGGCACGGTGTACCAAGTGGCACCCGGATGGTGGGCTTGGGAACCCTGCACACATCGTTTGGGGCCGTGAGCGACACCCCGGCCGGATCTCCTTGCGGATGGAACCCGAATAGGCGATAAACCTGGACGAGAGACTTGTTGGTTAGTCAGGTCGTGGCCGACTCCCTCGCCCGGCTTCCGCTTGAAGGTTGCCGAGGTACATGACGTGTACAGGGCTATAAGTGGCGAGAGCGTGTGTGAAGAAGTACACCCTTGCAGGGTTATCATTATCTATTCGAATAGTCGGATTCCTCGGAAATGGAAACTTGGACCCCTTGCATAGTTCATAGACAAGTGAAAGTGGATACTCTAAAACTCGCAAGATAAGTGTGAGTGCTATGGATGGCGTTCTCGTAGGGCGACGGGAGCGGATCCACAGTGGTGTATTGATATGGTGAAATTGTGGACTCGTGTGCGCCACCTCACAAGAGTTACTTGCAGTCGTAGTTCAGGTTAGCCACTGAGTCAAAGCGGGCTTGCTGCAGTTAAACTCCACCACCCCCTTTATTGATTCCGATGCATATGTAGATAGTTCTGATGTAAGTCTTGCTGAGTACATTTGTACTCACGTTTGCTTAATTTATGTTTTGCAGAGAGACGTCAGTCTCGCTAGTAGTTCCACGTGGACTTCGACGTTTAGCTTGATACCTCAGCTACGATCTTGTGCCCTCGACAGGATCTGGTAGATAGTCAGGCTTCTTAGTCTTTTTCATTTATAGATGTCTATACTCAGACATGTTAAGCTTCCGCATGTGCTTTGCATCGTATGCTATGATTGTTGGGTCATGAGACCCATGCTTGTAATATCTGGCTCTTCGGAGCCTAATGAATTAATACTTGAGTCGTAGAGTCTTGTTGTGATGCCATGTTGTATTTACACATATCGAGCATATTGTGTGTATGATTGAAATGCTTGGTATGTGTAGGATCCGACAACCTAGTTGTTTATCCTTCGCAGCCTTTCTTATGGGGAAATGTAGTCTAGTGTTCCTCGAGCCATAGTAGTCCGCTACAGCCCGGTTCACCGGAGTCCTGCTAGCCCAGCACTACTGTTCAGGACACTTGACTGGCCGGCATGTGTTTCTCTTCGTTCCTGTGTCTGTCCCTTCGGGGAAATGTCACGCGGTGACATCCGGAGTCCTGCCTAGCCTGCTACAGCCCGGGTTACCGGAGTCCTGTTAGCCTAGTGCTACAGCCCGGATTCACACGCTGTTGACCGACATGCTCGAGGTTGATTCATGTATGCCTGTCCCCATGGGTTAGTGCCGCTTTGGGTTCACGACTAGCCATGTCAGCCCGGGTTCTTTGTCATATGGATGCTAGCGACACTATCATATACGTGAGCCAAAAGGCGCAAACGGTCCCGGGCCAGGTAAGGTGGCACCCGTGGGAATACCGTGCGTGAGGCCACAAAGTGATATGATGTGTTACATGCTAGATCGGTGTGACCTAGGATCGGGGTCCTGACAAACTATGACCCGCCCAGGAGGGGTCGGGTCATCCCTAATGGCGGGTCACAAAGGAAGCCCAATAAACATTCAAGACGATAATTTATTAAAGACTATAGAAGGCCTAAGGCCTAGAGGCGGCTTAAGGCCCAATATTGTAAACCGCCGTATGTAAGGAAACACTTGTAAGGAAAGGCATGTAAAAGAAGTCACCGAGCCGGACATGCTGTATGAGCCAGCCGGGACTCTGTAGGCCACCAGGCGTCAACCCGTGTATATAAGGGGACGACCCGGTGGCGACTTAGGGCAAGAAACAAGAGATCGATAACCAAGCCGGCGGATTAGCCTCTTGGTGATCGAAAACCCAGCAATTCCAACACAACTAGACGTAGGCTTTTTACCTTCATCGTAAGGGGCCGAACTAGTATAAAACCTCTCATGTCCTTTGTCCCGATTAACCCCTTTAAGCTTCCTAGTTGCGATGGCCCTACGATTAAGTCCTTCTGCTAGGACATCTGCCGTGATAATTCCACGACAGGTCTCCTTCTAATCTATTACCAAGGTTTCCTCTTTTCTAGACTTCAGCACTATATCATCCACATAAGCATGAACATTACGCCCAATTTGATTGTGAAGGCAATTTTGCACACACCGTTGATAAGTCGCTTGGGCACTCTTAAGCCCAAAAGGCATAGACACATAGCAGAAAGCTCCAAACTGAGTGATGAAAGTTGTCTTCTCCTGGTCCTTGACTGCCATCTTGATCTGATGATAACCTGAATAAGCATCCAAAAAACTCAAACACTCACAACCCGCCGTAGCATCAATGATCTGATCAATACGGGGGAGAGCAAAAGGGTCAGTTGGACAAGCTTTGTTTAAATCGGTGTAATCCACACACATACACCAGGTGCCATTCTTCTTGAGTACAAGCACCGGGTTAGCCAACCATTCTGGGTGAAAAACTTCCACAATGAACCCGGCCGCCAAGAGCCGGGCCACCTCTTCTCCAATGGCCTTGCACCTTTCCTCGTTAAACCGTCGGAGAAACTGCCTGACCGGCTTAAACTTCGGATCAATATTAAGAGTGTGCTCAGCGAGTTCTCTCGGGACACCCAGCATGTCAGAAGGTTTCCATGCAAAGATGTCCCCGTTCTCACGGATGAACTCGATGAGCGTGCTTTCCTATTTTGGATCCAAGCTGGGACTGATGATGAACTGCTTGGATGAGTCGCCAGGAACAAAATCAGCCGTTTTGGTGTCATCAGCTGACTTGAATTTCAACACCGGTTCATGCTCCGTTGTTGGCTTCTTTAAAGACGTCATGTCTGCCGGATCAACATTATCTTTATAAAACTTTAACTCCTTTGTTGCACAAACAGACTCAACATAAGCGGCATCTCCTTCTTCACACTCCAGGGCTATTTTCCGGCTTCCGTGTACTATAATGGTGCCTTTATAACCCGGCATCTTGAGCTACAGATATACATAACACGGTCGAGCCATGAACTTGGCGTAAGCCGGCCGTCCAAATAGAGCATGATAAGGGCTTTTGATCTTAGCCACCTCAAAAGTTAACTTCTCAGCCCTGGAATCATATGCATCCCCAAAGGCTACTTCCAGTTCAATCTTACCAACTGGGTATGCCGACTTGCCACGTAAAACACCGTGAAAAATAGTGTTGGATTGCTTAAGACTCTTATCAATCAATCCCATCCGACGGAACGTCTCATAGTAGAGGATGCTGATGCTACTGCCTCCATCCATGAGCACTTTAGTGAATTAATATCCACCAACCTGAGGTGCCACTACCAAGGCTAAGTGGCCCAGATTATCAACCCAGGGAGGATGATCTTCTCTGCTCCACACAATGGGCTGTTCTGACCACCTTAAATAATGTGGAATCGCCAGCTCAACGGCATTGACAACCCTTTTATGAAGCTTCTGGTCCCTCTTGCATAAACTAGTGGTAAATACATGGTATTGCCCATTATTCAACTGTTTTGGGTTTCTCTGATATCCGGACTGTTGCTGCTGATTACCTTGGCCGGGTTGTGGATTATAACCTCCCTGGTTACCCGTATGGCCCTGACCGTGAAAACCGCCTCCACCTGAACCAACGCCCGGGCCATGAAAGCCGCCTCCGCCTGAACCGCCGCCAGGCCCGTGACTTCCATCAAATGTGTTTGAATTTTTAAATGCCTTCATGATTGTACAGTCCTTCCACAGATGGGTGGCTGGCTTCTCCCGGGTGCCGTGTCTTGGGCAAGGTTCATTCAATAGTTGCACGAGGGTGGGACCTGACCCGCCTGACCGAGGGGGTTGTCTACCCTTGTGCCGTTGATTGTTGCCCTATGCATTGGTGTTAGCCACAAATTCGTCAGCCTTACATTTATTACCTACTTGATTTGCCGGGTTATGCTGGTGACCCTTGTCGTTGCCATTCTTCTTTCCCTTCCCTGTTTTTTCTTCATCAGACACGGGATCCTTGGTACTGTCAGAATCAGTATACTTGACCAGAGTCGCCATCAACTGGCCCATGTCATTGCAGTCACGCTTGAGCTGCCCCAGCTTCTGCTTCAGAGGTTCAAAATGGCAATTTTTCTCCAACATTAAGACTGCCGAGCTAGCATCCATCTTATCAGATGAATGTATTATCTCCTTGACCCGGCGCACCCAATGGGTTGTGGACTCCCCTACCTCTTGCTTACAATTAGTCAAGTCCACGATTGGCATAGGTTGCTTACATGTGTCTTTGAAGTTCTGAATGAACCGGGCCTTCAACTCCGCCCATGAGCCGATGGGATTGGGTGGCAACCCTTTCAACCAAGTGCGAGCCGTTCCATCCAACACCATGGTGAAGTACTTCGCCATTGCTGCATCGCTGACCTTCAACAGCTCCATTGCCATCTCGTAACTCTCAATCCATGCCCAGGCTACAAATTGGCCGTGTAGTTAGGCACTTTACGAGGCCCCTTAAAGTCTTTAGGTAAGCGCTCATTACGTATAGACGGCACCAGGAAAGGAACACCTCCTGTCCTTGTGTCTACTCCTGGCTCAACAGAGGTTGCTGGATAAGCCGGAAAAGTTTGATGAGCCGCATGCTGAGCTGCCAGTTGAACCGCCCGCTCAGCCTCTTGTCGGATCCTCTCCTGATCCGCTAAGTTAAGGGCTCCAGCCCGCACCGGCTCATGCCTGCGCGGTTGGTTACGGCATTGAGCGTTGCTTGACATATCAGCTGGGTCCATATGCCTGCTATAGCTCGGACTCCAGATCGGGCGAGGGGTTGAATGGATTCTGTCTCGACTATAAGAGTACGCATCTTGCTGTGCCAGAGCCGTCTGAAGAAGTTCTCTCACCCTTCGTGTTTCAGTTGATGTCGGAGAGTCGCCTTCCATCGGGAGAGCCGCCAAACGAGCCGACGCGGCAATGAGGTTTTCCAAAGGATTGGAGAAGTGACCTGGTGGTGTTGGCGCATAATGAGGTGGAGCGGTATACATGCGAGGTGGTTTCGTGGCCCGCGGCTGGAGCGGTGCTCCGGGTGTCGTGATCCGATTTGCCTCCGGCGGGTTACTTGGACCGGCCCCGGGTGTGTGGAAAAGGTTCCTAGGATCGAGCGTCAGAGGTAGACGTGATTGAGTTTTCTGATGCCTTCTCCTCATGACCTCGTTTGACGCGTTCAGATCCACCGAGAGCCGGAGAGTCTCCGCTTGAAGCTACTGAGCACGAGCGTCCAAAGCCGACCGCTCCGCGGCCATCCTAACCTCTTCTGCTGCTAAATTTTCTTTGGCATGTGCCATCTCTTCGCGTACCCGTGCCACCTCCGTGTCATGCTGAGCTTTATCCGCCGGCTCTACCACGGCAGTCAACAGAGCCGTCAGTTTATCCATGAGATCCATTAGCATCTGGGCCGAGGGGCGCGCGAAGTCTCCTGACCCGGCAGGCTCCCGAACCGGTGGTTGCTGCTACTGCAGCCATGGAGTTCTGCTCGGGTTGAGTGCCTGCCATGAAGACTCTGGCTCGATTCGGCGGCTCAAAGGAGTCCGGAATACTGCTGCCATCGGAACAGCCCCCAAGCATGCCATCCTGCAGCTGATATAAAGAATCTGTCTCACCTGTTGATGATGTGGCGTCAGAACAGATGGCCGTCTCACCGCCATCCACTGATCCTTCTGAGTATTCACCTCCATGGATGCAACCCACAAAGGCACGCTTTACGACGGGTCGGGCCCGGGCGGGTCTCGCGCGCTGAGCCGTCTCGATGATGTTGGTGCAGACGTCCGGCTCAGGGCCCGATTCGCCGATCCAGCCGATGAAGACATGAATCCCGCCGAAGGAGACCCGGTACCCGTACTCAATTGAGCCGACCTCGGGGCCCCAGACTTCATCGTTGATGTAGAGCTTGCCACGACGACTCTTGGTCATCCGGCCCACAACGTATCCCTTGAGCCCTTCGAAGCTGCCCTTCAAGAACTCAAATCCACTGTGCACTGGCCCCACGTTGGGCGCCAACTGTCGTGGAATTGTCACGGCAGATGTCCTAGCGAAAGGACTAAGTCGTAGGGCCATCGCAACTAGGAAGCTTAAAGGGGTTAATCGGGACAAAGGACATGAGAGGTTTTATACTAGTTCGGCCCCTTACGATGAAGGTAAAAGCCTACGTCTAGTTGTGTTTGGAATTGCTAGGGTTTCGAAGACCAGGGAGCGAATATGCCTGTCCTTGCTTCGAGTTGTTGTCTCTTGTTTCTTGTCCTAAGCCGCCACCGGGTCGTCCCCTTATATACACTGGTTGACGTCCCGGCCAGTTCATAAAACGTGCCCGGCTCGGTGACTTCTTTGTATGCCTTTCTTTACAAGTCTTTCCTTACATACGGCGGTTTACAATATTGGGCCTTAAGCCGCCTGTCGGTGTCAAAACCGGCGGATCTCGGGTAGGGGGTCCCTAACTGTGCGTCTAAGGTGGATGGTAACAGGAGGCAGGGGACACGATGTTTTACCCAGGTTCGGGCCCTCTTGATGGAGGTAAAACCCTATGTCATGCTTGATTTATTCTTGATGATATTAGTATTACAAGAGTTGATCTACCACGAGATCGGAGAGGCTAAACCCTAGAAGCTAGCCTATGGTATGATTGTATGTTGTATATCCTCTATCGACTAGCCTAGCCCTGGTTTATATAATGCACCAGAGGCCTAGGATAACAAGAGTCCTAGCCGAATATGCCAGTGGGGGAGGAATCCTTGTCTTGATCACCAAGTCTTGTGAAATCTTCCTTGTATGCGGTAGCTGTCCGGACTGGCCCATGAGTATACGGCCATGGGGGTCCTCGGCCCAATCCAACTGATCGGGGGATGACATGATGAGTACCCCCTAGTCCAGGACACCGTCAGTAGCCCCCTGAACCGGTCTTCAAGTTAGGGACGCTCCTCGATTCTTCCGAACTGTTCTTCATCTTCGGTCGCCGGTCTTGAAAACTGGTTCAACAAATCTTTATCTTCGATCTTAAGGATCGCCGAAATGCATTCAACGAGTTTACACATCGGGTATCCGAGGAGCCCCTTTAAGTTTCCGGCCTTTATCAATGCCTTGTTATTTTCATGCCACACCTCGGGTTTGAAGTTGTTCCCAGGCGGCAGCGTCCTCTTGCGTCCGAGCTCCAACGCCGGACTGCATTCGAGGTATCTTTTGCAGCCGAGCACCAACGCCGAACCGCTTCCCAGCTCTAACGCCGGAATGTATCCGAGCTCCAACGCCGGACTATGTATCCGAGCTCCAACGCCGGACTATGTATCCGAGCTCCAACGCCGGACTATGTATCCAAGCTCCAACGCCAGACTATATCCGAGGTGTCGTAAATCACCTTGGTTCAAAGAAGTTTGAAGGAGTTTAGTTGAGCTTAATGCCGGAAATGCCCTCTATGGAGCCAGCCACTAGCGCCCGAGATTTATGTCGGACTGCTTCCGAGGTGGTGCACCACCTCGAATGTGGGCCGATTTTTGTGAATATTTTTTATTGGTGCAATTTATTCTCTGGCGAGATATATAGCCAGTAGCCCTCAAGGTGTGTATCGGTCTAAAACCCGAGATGCACCTGAAGGATGACGTAAGACCGCTGATCCCAGTAGCCGCTTAGACTCAGGTGATTTGCAAAATTGTCCTAAGGATCAAGTCCTAGCTCGGCAGAATACTTCGGGACACAAAAAGCGGCATGCTCAGTCCTCGAGACTCAGGTTGGGTGCGGCCGACCAACTTGAGGATCAAAATCTCCTCGGCAACTGTATTACACTTAAAATTTTCTGCATTGAACAGGCAATGCAGTAGCCCCCGAGACACTGGTCGGGTGGCAACACCAGATCAGGGGATCGATGTGCCCCTTTAATATGTTTAAATAATAAGCCTGAAGCCCGGTAGCCCCCGAGCCTTAATGCGGGCACGGGTGGCCAAATTAAGGATCGATATCCATAGTAAAATCACAAATTATGTGTAATGACTCTATGTATCCAAGTACTTTACGTCATTTAATGCTCGGATCCGCATTGTACAAAACTTTGTTGACCGACCATCAGCTTCCACCTCCTCGGCCAGTAGCCGAGGAGTGTTTGCCTTACTTTATAAAGCCTTTATGAGGGCAAAGATTTATGACAAACAAGGCAATCTGGCCATACGGTTTTATAAACAAAGGTGCGCAGAGAGATATGTTATATTACTTGTTTAACATAAGAAATGTCTTCCAAAGAAAATAGTCCCGCTATCGGTTCCTTTCTTTGGGTTGTCATGCTAAGCATGATCATGAAACCTCATATCTAATGTAAGAGCAAAATATTGAGGATTTTGTTTGGGAGGCCAGTTACTAGCCCTCGGTAGTGTTCGGCGACAATCAAGGTCAAGCCATAAATACTTCAGCCAATGTTATGAATGGCCCATCATTTAACACAGTCATCGGATCGCTGACCAATTTACGCTTATTGTGACAGTCAGTTTTTGGCTTTCTCCACTGAGGTGGTTAACCATGTGAGCTGGAAGCATAATCGCAGTGGTTCTCCCTTTGCACACCTAGCCAAACAAAGCGGAATGTAGGAGGCAAGCGCAGGAGCCGGGCAACCCAACTATTAACCGAAGACACAATTCGAAACCGATGCATATATAGCAATATCCGAGAATGTTTTTGCCGAATCCCTAAAGGTGTCCAGCGTTGCACTGCGAGACTAATGCTGGAAATGCACAAATAGTTTAAAAGTGCCATAGGCTCGAAAAGCCAAAAAACTTATTCAAAAGTTTAATGTCCGAACTAGATCAAGTGTTCGGTGCCAATCCGAAAATTGCACTTGAAAAAAAAAATTGTGCTTCTGTCGTGTTTTGACAACGACCAAGAAGAAAACACATTTACAGCTCATGTATAAATTTTAAGAGCCCCCAAGTGACTTGGGTAAAAGAATGATTGTATGTACCGAAGTACTTATATCATATCTATGTTCAACCAAACTTTAAACGCATCTTAACCGACCGTCGGCTTTTCCCTCTTCGGTCAAGGACCGAAAAGTGTTATGTTCTCCATCTGTCGAGAATATCGACGGTATTTCCAATAACCAGGCAATCAGGCCATAAGGTTGTAACAGACAAAGCGCGCTCAGGGAACTTATGCTATATTACTGCGAAGTGAAAGACGCATCTTCGAAGAAAATAGTACCCCCACCGATACCTTTCTTCGGTGCTCATTGTTATTATGAGACTTGTGCAATAGCATTTTTGTACTCATGAGTTCCGTTGTGTTCCAACCATCATTGAAAACTATAAGAGCGCTAGCTTTCGGCTTCACCCAGTCTGAGGTCCGGCTCGGATGACCCGATCGTGACAATCGCAGAGGTGCTCCCTTTACTCCCTAGCCAAACAATCGGGAATGTAGGGGTAAACACAGGAGCGAGGCAACCCAGGTTGCAAATCTCTTAAGTCAATATGGTGCATATTGTGGCGTAATACACGAACAAGGAACGAAGCCGTACAAGAATAATCATATGCAAGAGGAAAGACTTCATGAAGGAAGCCCCCAAGTGAACTGGGTATTTGAATTTGTGCGTCACAAACAAAGTTTGGACAAGGAAATTCTTTACAAGCAACTTTTTTCCAAAAAGGTATAATGCTTGATCGAACCGAACACAAGTTACAAATTTTAAACTTGGAGCATGAGGGAAACTTAGCTGGTTAATGTGTTCGGTATTGACGACGTGGTTCGAGCTTGATGTGGGACAAGGTTCCATCCCCCAGGCCGGTCCCGAGGTGGTGGAGCAAAGAGCTCGGCACGCCAAAGTGGTGACATAGCACGGCCAATGCAGGCCGGCAGAGTGATACCGAAGTCCCCGGCATGGGGTAATGAAGTGTTGATGAAGCCCCCCGTCAAGCCGAGGTGACGTGGTATGTCAGTACGCCGGGTTGTCAATATTGCCCAACCCGGATCATTTTCCTGTGCACAAAAAACAGTGCAAACCGGAGATAATAGTAATAATAGTAACAAAAATCGTTGCATAATAAATAATTTATGCAAAGTAAATAATAAAATAAATATGGCCTGGCGCCGAAGTCAATGTCGATGCAGGGCGTCGGCGTGATGCGGTAAAGGCGTGGCAAAGCTTGAATTCATAGGTCGGTCTGAGTTCTGGATGCGGCGTTCGCCGGACTATGTACGGAAACTGACCGAACCACCATGCGACTGTCGTTAATGCGGTCACCATTTGATAGACCTGTGTACATATGATGGACAAACCAGAGTAATAATTCTTTGCGAAGAATGAACCCAAACAAGCAAAAAATACTATGATTAATAGCACCTGCCTTATTTGTTGTAGCGATCCGAAGAAAGGTGATTCCCAAGATTGGGACTCGATCCGCACACCCATTGCCAGATGGGCGATAAAGCGACGGCATGGCGATGCTGGCAAAGGTTGGCTTGCCGAGGCGAAGCCCTCATTCCAGCTAACGTGACGAAGCTGGTCGGCTGTCAGCCGATGTGTCGAAACAGGTCGGCATGTTTGATGATGATTTGAAGAAGAGGCAGCATGATGATGCCGACGCAGGTCAAGACTTGTGACGCGATCGACGCTGCTTGATGCAGCTACCGCGTGACGATGCCGGTGTGCTCGCTCCGTGTAGTCCGTGGGACAGCGACATTGATGATGATTTATCCTTCGCGATGCCGAACTCTTGTTCGGCTTGCCGAGATGATGATCGAAGGAGTTGAGCTCGGCTCAATAAAGCGGCGACGTGTCTAGCGCAGGTCGGCAACCGTGGAGCAATACTGCCGGACTGGTTTGACACCAGCGTGATGGCGAAGATTACCTTAGAGGAGGATTAAATTTTTATGGGCGTGTGTTAAAAGCAACGCATAATGCCTTAGAAGAAAATTCCTTTTAAAAAGGTTGTCAAATATCACGTTCATAAAGAAACATGAATTCGGGTTGGATCCGTATTCGCGCAGGAAACAGATCTGAAAAGTGATGCACTAATCGGAAGGTTCCCGGAGTTTGGACGGTCGGATCGAGCTGAAATGTTGAGGGGTGGTATATACAGGAATTCTGCAGCCGATCAATGGTTGGATCTTCCAAAGGACGTCTGAGCTAGAATCTGGACACCACGCCCTAAACTCGTCCAGATTTGACAGAGCTCCGGTATATCATAGATTGCCAGAGATTCCTCCACCGGAACTCGATGAAATTTTGTATGGTTGTTGTAGACTCAATTCCGCACAATCCCACCGAAGCAATCGTCAAAGTGATACTCGAGGAGGTGGTGGTGGCAGATACGAGTGCGCTGTCCAAAAAAACAGCACGGTCGCTCGAGGGCAATGTTGATGTTGAGCCCCCGAGCTCCATGGGTGATTCCTCCATGATCTTGATAGAGATCGGAGTTGATGTTTGATGAAGTCCCTCGTTCGAACATGGTGATCCGAACACGGGGCACGGTTCTTAGTCAAACCAAGGTGACCAGTCGAGATGGTGACGAAGATGCTGAAGTCGTAGTTGATCTGCAGGCGAGCCATCGATCCTTTTGCCGATCACACAGCGGAACTCTCAATGAAAGCACCAATGTCGGTGTCAAAACCGGCGGATCTCGGGTAGGGGGTCCCGAACTGTGCATCTAAGGTGGATGGTAACAGGAGGCAGGGGACACGATGTTTTACCCAGGTTCGGGCCCTCTTGATGGAGGTAAAACCCTACGTCCTGCTTGATTTATTCTTGATGATATGAGTATTACAAGAGTTGATCTACCACGAGATCGGAGAAGCTAAACCCTAGAAGCTAGCCTATGGTATGATTGTATGTTGTATATCCTCTATCGACTAGCCTGGCCCTGGTTTATATAATGCACCAGAGGCCTAGGATAACAAGAGTCCTAGCTGAATACGCCGGTGGGGGAGGAATCCTTGTCTTGATCACCAAGTCTTGTGAAATCTTCCTTGTATGCGGCAGCTATCCGGACTGGCCCATGAGTATACGGCCATGGGGGTCCTCGGCCCAATCCAACTGATCGGGGGACGACGTGATGAGTACCCCTAGTCCAGGACACCGTCACCGCCTCTGGGCTTAGGTCTTTTATAAGTCTTAATAAACTATCGCCTTGAATCTTACTGGGCTTCTTTTGTAACCCGCCCTTGGGGCTGACATGGCCCCTCCTGGGCGGGTCTTACCTGGTAGCTATATCCCCAATAACATCCCTAGTTGGTACATGAGCTATTCGAGTATACAAAACAGAATTTCATTTGAAGGTTTAGAGTTTGGCACATACAAATTTACTTGAAACGGCAGGTAGATACCGCTTATAGGAATGTATGTTGGACTCATATGGAATAACTTTGGGGTTTAATGGAAGTGGATGCACAAGCAGTATTCCCGCTTAGTACAAGTGAAGGCTAGAAAAATACTGGGAAGCGACCAACTAGAGAGCGACAACAGTCATGAACATGCATTAAAATTAATTAACACTAAGTGCAAGCATGAGTAGGATATAATTCACCATGAACATTAATATCATGGAGGCTATGTTGATTTTGTTTCAACTACATACATGAACATGTGCCAGGTCAAGCCATGCGGATCGTTCAAAGGAGGATACCACCCTATCATACCACATCACAACCATTTTAATAGCATGTTCACACGCAAGGTAAACTATTATAAACTCCTAGCTAATTAAGCATGGCATGAGCAACTATAATCTCTAATTGTCATTGCAAACATGTTTTATTCATAATAGGCTGGATCAGGAATGATGAACTAATCATATTTTAAAAAAAACAAGATAGGTCGAGTTCATACCAGCTTCTCTCATCTCAATCGGTCCATCATGTATCGTCACTATTGCCTTTCACTTGCACGACCGAACGGTGTGGATAATAATAATAATAGTGCACGCGCATGGGACTAAGCTAGAATTTGTAAGTATTTAATACAAGGGAGAAGAAAAGGTAATATGGGCTCTTGGTTAGATCAACAATAATGCATATGAGAGCCACTCAACATTTTCATCATGGTCTTCTCCTCTCGACCCCCAAAGAAAAGAAATAAAACTATTTACACGGGAAAGCTCCCAACAAGAAAAAGAAGAACGATAAATCTTTTTGGGTTTTATTTTAATTACTACTACAGGCATGGAAAGTAAACTAGCTAAAAGCTACAACTAAATTTTTTGTTTTTGTTCTTATTAATGTTTTTCAAACACATAAGAAGAATGCTGGAAAAGAAAATAAAGTAGCATGGATAGTACAATGAAAAAGTATGAGCACCAACAACTAGAATGAGCGTGTGAACATGAATGTAATGTCGGTGAGAAATACGTACTCCCCCAAGCTTAGGCTTTTGGCCTAAGTTGGTCTATGGCCATTGCTGGCATGGTGGATATCCAAAGTTGTAGCTGGGTTCGTACTGAGATGCAGCAGTTGCTTCCTGACGAGATGTAGCTTGGAGGCGAGCTGCCTCCGTCCTCCTCTCATATTTGTTCGCTTCCTCCCTGGTTATAACATATCTCCTTTTTGCCTGAAAGTCAAAGAAAGTAGGAGCAGGGAGGGCAACATGGACGGTGCGCCGTCTGTCAAAGATTAGTCGGTACTGGAGGAACTGTTCATTCCTCTCAGCAAACTGATGGCGAACCATGGCATTATAATCTAGGTAAGCAGGAGGTAACTCTATATCATTTACATGTATGGATATATTAAGATAATTAGCTACACGAGTTGCATAAATCCCACCAAACAAATCTCTGCTTATGCTGTTGTGATGCAACCTTCATGCAACAATGGCCCCCAAGTTATATTGTTTATCACCTAATACTGCACTCTTGAGGACACTAAGATCTGGAACACACATGTGACAAGCCTCATCTTTACAGTTAATGCATCTACCAATGAAGAGAGAAAAATAATGTATGGAAGGGAAATGAATGCTCCCTATGGTAGCTTGTGTGATTTCCCTAGATCCCGCCACTGTGATGCTAGCAAGAAAGTCTTTATATTCAGATTTGCGAGGTTCACTAACATTGCCCCACTGCGGGAGTTTACAAGCAATATTAAAATCTTCTAGGTCCATGGTATATGATTTATCATAAAGATCAAATAAAACAGTGTGAGAATTGCGCGAGGATGTAAATTTAAACCTTCCCACAAAGGAATCAGTTAGGTAGCGGTACTGCCGGCACTTATCTGACACTAAGTCCTCAAGATCAGCATTACACATATACGCGTCAAATTCATCCTTGATGCCCACTTGGACCATAAACTCCTCTGATGGCCATTCACAAGGCCGCACTTGGGCTTCCCTCGGTGGTTCATCGTCCGGGTCATGTATCGCGAGCCTCGATCCTTGCTTCCTTGAGGGACCACCTTGGTACATTTTCCTAAACATTTTTCTTCCTCTGAAAAATTTCTGAAATTTTCAGTGATTCAAAATAAAAGTAAACCAAACTCAACAAGATTGATAGCAACTACCCCTACAAGTGCCTAGAGGCCATATCATGCATTAAAAGTACTTTTGACCACATAAATTTGACATGCAAGCTCAAGAATAGGGTCACCTAAGCAACAAAAATTTGCAATAAATAAAGCACTAGAACAAAAACTAATTGGACCATCGGAGGAGTCACATACCGAAGAACAACCCCCAAAGCAGTTTTGTGAATGGAGCTTTGAGCTAGGAGATCGAAAATGGCAGCAAGATGAGCTAGAACTCGGGTTTGAGCTGTGGAATGATTTTTTCTAGAAGAAGATGAAGTGTGTGGATGGTGGAATAAGTGGAGGGGGCCCACGTGGGGTCCACGAGGCAGGGGCGCGCCCTGGACCCTCGTGGCCAGGTGGTGTGGCCCCCTAGTGTGTTCGCAGTGCCAATAATTCTTAAATATTCTGCAAAATTCATATTTCATTTTTAGGACATTTGGAGAACTTTTATTTTTAGGGTATTTTTTATTGCAAGGATAATTCAGAAAATAGATAGAAAATACTATTTTTTGCTTTATTTAATCTAAATAACAGAAAGTAAAAGGAGGGTATAGAGAGTTGTGCTTTCTAACTTCATCCATCTCATGCTCATCAAAAGGAAGCCACTAACAAGGTTGATCAAGTCTTTTTAACAAACTCTTTTTGAATAACATGAAACTGGAGAATTTTCGAATAACACTAAGTTACCTCAACGGGGATATGCATGTCCCCAACAATAAGAATATCATATCTCTTTTTGATAGTAGGAAGAGGGAATTCAAAACCTCCAATAGTTATCATTGAAAATTTTCCAATAGAATTTATACTGTTGACTTGAGGTTGTTTCCTCGGAAAGTGTACCGTATGCTCATTACCATTAATATGAAAAGTGACATTGCCTTTGTTGCAATCAATAACAGTCCCTGCAGTATTCAAAAATGTTCTACCAATGATAATCGACATACTGTCGTCCTCGGGAATATCAAGAATAACAAAGTCCGTTAAAATAGTAACGTTTGCAACCACAACAGGCACATCCTCACAAATACCGACATGTATAACAGTTGATTTATCAGCCATTTGCAAAGATATTTCAGTAGGTGTCAACTTATTCAAATCAAGTCTACAATATAAAGAGAGAGGCATAACACTAACACCGGCTCCAAGATCACATAAAGCAGTTTTAACATAGTTTATTTTAATGGAGCATGATATAGTTGGTACTCCTGGATCTCCTAGTTTCTTAGGTATTCCACCTTTAAAAGTATAATTGGCAAGCATGGTGGAAATTTCAGCTTCCGATATCTTTCTTTTATTTGTAACAATATCTTTCATATACTTAGCATAAGGACTCATTTTAAGCATATCAGTCAAACGCATACGCAAAAAGATGGGTCTAATCATTTCAGCAAACCGCTCAAAATCCTCATCACCCTTTTTCTTGGATGGTTTAGAAGGAAAAGGCATGGGTTTCTGAACCCATAGTTCTCTTTCTTTACCATGCTTCCTAGCAACGAAGTCTCTCTTATCATAACATTGATTCTTTGATTGTGGGTTATCAAGATCAACATCAGGTTCAATCTCTACATCATTGTTATTGCTAGGTTGAGCATCAACATGAAAATCATCATTAATATTATCACTAGGTTCATGTTCATTGCCAGATTGTGTTTCAGCATCAGAAATAGAAATATCATTGGGATTCTCAGGTGTGTCAACAACAGGTTCACTAGAAGCATGCAAAGTCCTATCATTTTTCTTTTTCTTCTTTTTAGAAGGACTGGGTGTATCAACATTAGTTCTCTGAGAATCTTGCTCAACTCTCTTAGGGTGGCCCTCAGGATACAGAGGTTCCTGAGTCATTTTACCCCCTCTAGTCACAACTCTAACAGCATTATCATTTTTCTTGTTATTTAATTCATTGAGCAAATCATCTTGTTCTTTAAGCACTTGTTCTACTTGAGTGGTAACCATTGAAACATGTTTACTAATAAGTTTAAGTTCACCTTTAACTCTAGACATATAATCACTCAAGCGTTCAATCATATAAGCATTACATTTCAATTGTCTACCAACATAAGCATTGAAGTATTCCTGTTTAACAATAAAATTACCAAACTCATCTAATCATTGGCTAGCAAACTTAGTAGATGGGATTTCAACCTTATTAAATCTATAGAGAGAATTTACATTTAATACCTGTGTCGGGTTATCAAGACCGTGTATTTCTTCAATAGGTGGTAAATTCTTAACATCTTCAGCTTTAATACCCTTTTCTTTCATAGATTTCTTTGCCTCTTGCATATCTTCATGACTGAGAAATAGAATACCCCTTTTCTTCGGAGTTGGCTTAGGAGTTGGTTCAGGAAGTGTGCAATCATTATCATTACTCAACATATTATTCAATAGCAATTCAGCTTGATCAATAGTTCTTTCCCTGAAAACACAACCAACACAACTATACAGGTGGTCTCCGGAAGCATCGGTTAGTCCATTATAAAAGATATCAAGTATTTCCTTTTTCTTGAGAGGATGATCAGGCAAAGCATTAAGTAATCAGAGAAGCCTCCCCCAAGCTTATGGGAGACTCTATTCTTCAATTTGCACAAAATTATATATTTCCCTTAAGGCGGCTTGTTTCTTATGAGCGGGGAAATATTTAGCAGAGAAGTAATAAATCATATCCTGGGGACTACGCACACAACCAGGATCAAGAGAATTAAACCATGTTTTAGCATAACCCTTTAATGAGAACGGAAATAACTTAAGGATATAGTAGTAACGAATTTTTTCCTCATTAGTGAATAGGGTGGCTATATCATTTAATTTAGTAAGATGCGCCACAGCAGTTTCAGATTCATAGCCATAAAAAGGATCAGATTCAACCAAAGTAATTATCTCAAGATTGGTAGAGAAATCATAATCCTTATCAGAAATACAGATAGGTGAAGTAGCAAAAGTAGGGTCATATTTCATTCTAGCATTCAAAGATTTTTCTTTCAGCTTAGCTAACAGTTTCTTAAGATCATATCTATCTTTGCAAGATAAAAGATCTCTAGCAGTTTCTTCATCCATAACATAACCCTTAGGCACATCAGGCAATTCATATCTAGGGGGAGAATCTTCATCATCACTGTCATCGATATTATCAGTTTCAATAATTTCATTCTCTCTAACCCTAGCAAGTTGTTCATCAAGAAATTCACCTAATGGCACAGTATTATCAAGCATAGAAGTAGTTTCATCATAAGCATCATGCATAGCAGAAGTGGCATCATCAATAACATGCGACATATCAGAATCAATAGCAAGTGTAGGTGTCGCAAGTTTACTCAAAACAGAAGGCGAATCAAGTGCAGAGCTAGATGACAGTTCCTTACCTCCCCTCGTAGTTGAGGGAAAAATCTTGGTTCTTTCATCTTTCAAGTTCCTCATGGTGATCAACAGATATAAATCCCAAGTGACTCAAAGAATAGAGCTATGCTCCCCGGCAACGATGCTAGAAAATAGTCTTGATAACCCACAAGTATAGGGGATCGCAACAGTTTTCAAGGGTAGAGTATTCAACCCAAATTTATTGATTCGACACAAGGGGGGCCAAAGAATATTCTCAAGTATTAACAGTTGAGTTGTCAATTCAACCGCACCTGAAAGACTTAATATCTGCAGCAAAGTATTTAGTAGCAAAGTAATATGGAAGTAGCGGTAACGGTGGCAAAAGTAACAGTAGTAGTTTTTGTAGTGATTGTAACAGTGGCAATGAAAAAGTAACTAAGCAAAGATCAATATGCGAAAAGATCGTAGGCAATGGATCAGTGATGGATAATTATGTCGGATGTGATTCCTCATGCAACAGCTATAACATCGGGTGGCACAAAACTAGCTCCAGTTCATCAATGTAATGTAGGCTTGTATTCCGAATATAGTCGTACGTGCTTATGGAAAAGAACTTGCATGACATATTTTTTCCTACCCTCCCGTGGCAGCGGGGTCCTATTGGAAACTAAGGGATATTAAGGCCTCATTTTAATAGAGTACCAGAACAAAGCATTAACACTTAGTGAATACATGAACTCCTCAAACTATAGCCATCACCGGGAGTGGTCCCGATTATTATCACTTTGGGGTTACCGGATTATAACACATAGTAGGTGACTATTGACTTGCAAGATAGGATCAAGAACTCAAATATATTCATGAAAACATAATAGGTTCAGATCTGAAATCATGGCACTCGGGCCCTAGTGACAAGAATTAAGCATAGCAAAGTCATAGCAACCTCAATCTTAGAACATAATGGATACTAGGGATCAAACCCTAACAAAACTAACTCGATTACATGATAAATCTCATCCAACCCATCACCGTCCAACAAGCCTACAATGGAATTTCTCACGCACGGCGGTGAGCATCATGAAATTGGTGATGGAGGAAGGTTGATGATGACGATGGCGACATATTCCCCTCTCCGAAGCCTCGAACGGACTCCAGATCAGCCCTCCCGGGAGAGATTAGGGCTTGGCGGTGGCTCCGTATCGTAAAATGTGATGAATCCTTCTCCCCTCATTTTTTCTACCTGAACGTGAATATATAGAGTTGGAGTTGACGTCGGTGGAGCCTCGGGGGGGGGGGGCACGAGGCAGGGGCGCGCCCCGGGGGGCACCCTGCACCCTCATGGACAGGGTGTGGGCCCCCTGGTGTTGATTCTTTCGCCAGTATTTTTTATTTATTCCAAAATGTGTCTCCGTTGATTTTCGGGTCATTTCGAGAACTTTTATTTCTGCACAAAACTAACACCATGGCAATTCTGCTAAAAATAGCATCAGTCCGGGTTAGTTCCATTCAAATCATGCAAGTTAGAGTCCAAAACAAGGTCAAAAGTGTTTGGAAAAGTAGATTCGATGGAGATGTATCACCCAAACATTCTGAGTACATGCTCACTGGCTGAGCCATTTTCCTCCATCTTGTAGGCAAAGTACTTGTCAGAGGTCTCATACCTCTCGACATGGGCATGAGACTGAAATACCAATTTCATCTCTTGGAACATCTCATATGCTCCATGTCATTCAAAACATTTTTAAGTCCCGGTTCTAAGTGGTAAAGCATGGTGCACTAAACTATCAAGTAGTCATCATACCGAGCTTGCCAAATGTTCATAATGTCTGTATCTGCTCCTGCAAAAGGTCTGTCACCTAGTGGTGCATCAAGGACATAATTTTTCTGTGCAGCAATGAGGACAATCCTCAGATCACGGATCCAGTCCGCATCATTGCTACTATCATCTTTCAACTTATTTTTCTCTAGGGAACATATCAAAAATAAACGGGGAGCTATAACGCGAGCTATTGATCTACAACATAATTTGCAAAAACTATTAGGACTAAGTTCATGATAAATTAAAGTTCAATTAATCATATTACTTAAGGACTCCCACTTAGACAGACATCCCTCTAGTCATCTAAATGATCACGTGATCCATATCAACTAAATCACGTCCGATCATCACGTGAGATGGAGTAGTTTTCAATGTTGAACATATGTTGATCATATCTACTATACGATTCACGTTCGACCTTTCGGTCTCAGTGATCCGACACCATATCTGCACATGCTAGGCTCGTCAAGTTTAACCCGAGTATTCTGCGTGTGCAAAACTGGCTTGCACCCGTTGTATGTGAACATAGAGCTTATCACACCCGATCATCACGTGGTATCTCGACACGATGAACTGACGCAATGGTGCATACTCAGGGAGAACACTTATACCTTGAAATTTAGTGAGGGATCATCTTATAATGCTACCGCCATTCTAAGCAAAATAAGATGCATAAAGATAAACATCACATGCAATCAAAATATGTGACATGATATGACCATCATAATCTTGTGCCTTTGATCTCCTCCAAAGTACTGTCATGATCTCCATCGTCACCGACATGACACCATGATCTCCATCATCTTGATCTCTATCAACGTGTCGTCACATGGTCGCCTCACCAACTATTGATTTTGCAACTATTGCTATCGCATAGCGATAAAGTAAAGCAATTATATAGCGCTTGCATCTTATGCAGTAAAGAGACAACCATAAGGCTCCTTCTAGTTGCCGACAACTTTAACAAAAAATGATCATCTCATACAATAAAAATTATATCACATCATGTCTTGACCATATCACATCACAACATGCCCTACAAAAACAAGTTAGATGTCCTCTACTTTGTTGTTGCAAGTTTTACATGGCTGCTACGGACTTCTAGCAATAACCGTTCTTACCTACGCATCAAAACCACAATGATTTTTCGTCAAGTGTGCTGTAACCTTCAAAAAGGACCGGCCGTAGTCAAACTCGATTCAACTAAAGTTGGAGAAAAAATAGACACCCACCAGCCACCTGTGTGCGAAGCACGTCAGTAGAACCAGTCTCATGAACGCGGTCATGTAATGTCGGTCCGGGCCGCTTCATCCAACAATACCGCCGAATCAAAGTAAGACTTTGGTGGTAAGTATTATGACTATTATCACCCACAACTCTTTGTGTTCTACTCATGCATATAACATCTACGCATAGACCTGGCTCTGATACCACTGTTGGGGAATGTAGTATTTCAAAAAAAATTACCTACGATCACGCAAGATCTATCTAGGAGATGCATAGCAATGAGCGGGGAGAGTGTATCCACGTACCCTCGTAGATTGAAAGCGGAAGCGTTTAGTAACGCGGTTGATGTAGTCGAACGTCTTCACGATCCAACCGATCCAAGTACCGAACGTACGGCACCTCCGTGTTCTGCACACATTCAGCATGATGACGTCCCTCGAGCTCTTGATCCAGTTGAGGACGAGGGAGATTTTCGCCAGCACGACGGCGTGGCCATGGTGATGATGAAGTTACCGGTGCAGGGCTTCGCCTAAGCACTATGACGATATGACTTAGGTGTGTGACTGTGGAGGGGGGCACCGCACACGGCTAAGACAAATTGTGGAGTGCCTTTGTGGTGCCCCTGCCCATGTATATAAAGGAGGGAAGGAGAGAGGCCAGCCCTCCTAGGGGCACGCCAAGTGTAGGCAGTCCTACTAGGACTCCCAAGTCCTAGTAGGAAAGGGGGGCCGCGCCCCCACCCCTTGTCCAATTCGGTTTGGGCAGGGGGGAGGCGTGCGCCACTTCGTGACCTTTCTTCCCTCTCTCCACTAAAGCCCAATAAGGCCCATTAACTTCCACCGGCGAATTCCCGTAACTCTCCGGTACTCAAAAAATACTCGAATCACTCGGAGCCATTCCGATGTCCGAATATAGCCTTCCAATATATCGATCTTTACCTCTCAACCATTTCGAGACTCAACGTCATGTCCGTCATCTCATCCGGGACTCCGAACAAACTTCGGTCATCAAATCACATAACTCATAATATAAATCGTCATTGAATGTTAAGCGTGCAGACCCTACGGGTTCGAGAACTATGTAGACATAACCGAGACACATCTCCGGACAATAACGAATAGAGGAACCTAGATGCTCATATTGGCTCCTACATATTCTACGAAGATCTTTATCGGTCAAACCGCATAACAACATACGTTGTTCCCTTTGTCATCGGTATGTTACTTGCCCGAGATTCGATCGTCGGTATCATCATATCTAGTTCGATCTTGTTACCAGCAAGTCTCTTTACTCATTCCATAATGCAACATCCCGCAACTAACTCATTAGTCACATTGCTTGCAAGGCTCATTGTGATGTGCATTACCGAGAGGACCCAGAGATACATCTCCGATACACGGAGTGACAAATCCTAATATCAATCTATGCCAACCCAGAAAATACCTTCAGAGACACCTGTAGAGGATCTTTATATTCACCCAGTTCCATTGTGACGTTTGATAGCACACAAGGTGTTCCTCCGGTATTCGGGAGTTGCATAATCTCATAGTCAGAGGAACATGTATAAGTCATGAAGAAAGCAATAGCAATAAAACTAAACGATCATAATGCTAAGCTAATGGATGGGTCTTGTCCATCACATCATTCTCTAATGATGTGACCTCGTTCATCAAATGACAAGACATGTCTATGGTCAGGAAACATAACCATCTTTGATTAACGAGCTAGTCAAGTAGAGGCATACTAGGGAGATTCTGTTTTGTCTATGTATTCACACATGTACTAAGTTTCCGGTTAATACAATTCTAGCATGAATAATAAACATTTATCATGATATAAGGAAATATAAATAATCACTTTATTATTGCCTCTAGGGCATATTTCCTTCAATTGCGCCAATTGGCGCAGAGACCAACTACAACTCAGAAGCTAAGCGAACCATTTGAAGGTTTTTTTCAACTATCTACAAAAGGTTACATTCATACTGCGTTTCTATTTGCCTTGATAATGATCATTGCTCATAACTGTAATTGTCGAATTGATCTTAATGACACGATACTCAAGCTATGGGCAGGCCAGTGAGCATCCAGAAACAAGAACCAAAGCAAGCTACAAGCTCTCTCAGCGATTAGACTGTTTTAGCCGTCGGATCAAACTACTTGATGGGATTTGTAATAACATCACTGCAATCATACTTTTAATTCAAGGAGCTACCATGAATCACTTTATAAATGTCTTCATTTAATACTTCATCACAATTTCCAGATTCATATTTTCAAGCAAAACTTTATAGAGATAATGAAGTGCACTCAACTCACTAGCAATTGGTTCATAATAATTTGGTCTTTTCAAAATATTAGCAAGTGGATGAGGATCTATATCAATAGATTTTAAGCAAACGAAGAGGCAAGAAAATAGAAGGCACATGGAAACACAAGCAAAAAGGCAAACGGAAAATATTTTTGTATTTTTGTAAAAACTTTTTAGAAGTGGGGGAGATGAAAATGAGAGGCAAATGGCAAATAAAGTAAAGGAGATGAAAGTTTATGTGTAGGTACTTGATAGATGTTGATGATGTCTCCTCGGCAATAGCGCCAGAAATTCTTCCTGATTGCTTGTATCTGCGTTGGTTTTTTCCCGAAGAGGAGAGGATGATGCAGCACAACAATGGTAAGTATTTCCCTTAGTTATGAAACCGAGCTTATCAATCCAGTAGGAGAACCAAGCAACAACACGTAAACAACACGTGCACACAAACAACAAAAACTTGCAATACAATGCGTAAGAGGGGTTGTCAATCCCTCCTCGGTATTGAGATAGATTAAATTGTATGAGATTGAACAAATAGATCTAGCAAAAACACAAAATAAATAAATAAATAAAGTGTAGCAAGGTATTTGGTTTTAATATGATAGGAAATAGACCCGGGGGCCATAGATTTCACTAGAGGCTTCTCTCGAGAAAATAGCATATGGTGGGTACATAAATTACTGTTGGGTAATTGATAGAAGAGCAAATAATTATGACAATATCCAGGGTAATGATCATGTATATAGGCACCACGTCCAAGATTAGTAGACGGACTCCTGGCTGCATCTACTACTATTACTCCGCAAATTGACCGCTATCCAGCATGCATCTATTGTATTAAGTTCATGGAAAAATGGAGTAATCCAATAAGAACGATGACACGATGTAGACAAGATCTATTCATGTAGGAATAGACCCCATCTTTTTATCCTTAATGGCAACAATACATGCGTGTCACGTCTCCTTCTGTCACCGAGGTTGAGCAGCGCAAGATCGAACCCATCACAAAGCACCTCTTTCCATGGGAAGAAAAATCAATCTAGTTGGCCAAACCAAACCAAAGTTTCGAAGAAGAAATATGAGGCTATAGAACAATTATGCATAAAAGAGTTCACACTACTAGGAAAAGGGCTAAAGATGAAATTGACACTAATGGCGCACTGTACATGTGGTGCGCCATTAGTATTTGGCGCACCATGTGTTGGTGCGCCATTAGTGTGCAAATACTAATGGCGAACCACATCCACGGTGCGCCATTAGTAAAAAAAATTAATTTTTTTCAAAACTACTAATGGCGCACCGTGGGAGTGGTGCGCCATTACTAGTTGAACTAGTAATGGCGCACCATGCCACCGGTGCGCCATTAGTAACTTGGCCACCACTTCCACCGAATGCACCCCCCCCCCCCGGACCGCCTTTTCAGTTTTAAAAAAAATTAAAAAATGATGGAAATGTCAAAAAAATAAAAGAAAATAAGTTTCCCATGTGATATGTGGTCTAGTTGTTGTGAAAATTTACAAATATGAATTTCGACTTTATTTGCGAAATCTCTCGAGAATTTATAAAATGGGCATAACTTTTGTGTACAAACTCGGATGAAAAAGTTTTTTATATGAAAAATCATCTACTCGAAAAGTTACATCTGAATTTGCCTCTCCTCCTTACCTCTTCATTCTTCGCCTCCACTCCATCTCCTCCTCTCCTCCACTCCATCTTCCCTTCTCTCCTCCACCATACTACCCTCCTCCTCTCCGGCGACCTCCTCCTCTCCAGCGACCTCCTCCTCCCTCCTCTCCTCCCCTCCCCTCACGGTTTCTCCTCCCTCCTCTCCGGTGAGCTCCTCCTCCCTCCTCTCCTCCCATCCCCTCATGGTTTCTCCTTCCTCATCTCCGATGCTTTGGTGAACTCCTCTCCGGCGACCTCCTCCTCCTCTCCGGCGATGTAGGCGAGCGCCTCTCCGGTGACCTCCTCCTCCTCCTCTCCGGCGAACTCCTCTCCAGCAAAAGAACACGGCAAAAGAACGTACAAGATCCAAAAACAGGAACAAAATTTGAAATAATATCGTGCCAAAAACGAGCAAAGAATGGGCAAAAAAAATCACAATCCAGATCCAAATTCAAAATTCAAAAATAGCAATGGCGCACGGTGGGGGTTAGACGGTGCGCCACTACTATTTTCCCGCCTTCAAAATTCAAAAATACTAATGGCGCACCAGTGACCTATACTAATGGCGCACCAGTGGCCTATACTAATGGCGCACCGTGGCCTATACTAATGGCACACCAGTGGTGTGCCATTAGTATACCAGATACTAATGGCGCACCAGTGGTGCACCATTAGTAAAAAATACTAGTGGCGTGATACTAATGACGCACCAGTGATATGCCATTAGTAGGCAAAACTGGTGCGCCATTAGTAGCCCTTTTCCTAGTAGTGTCAACAAAGACTCAAATAATATTTATGGAAAGATCGGATCATAAACTCACAATTCATCGGATCCCAACCAACACACAGCAAAAAGTCATTACATCAAATAGATCTCCAAGGACATGGAGGAGAACATTGTATTGAAGATCAAAAAGAGAGAAGAAGCCATCTAACTACTACCTACAAACCCGTAGGTCTATGGTAAACTACTCACGCATCATCGGATGGGCAAGGGTGATGATGAAGAACCCCTCCGTGATTGTTCACCCCTCCGGCAGAGTGTCGGAGAAGGCCTCTAGATTGGATCTCGTGGTTTTGGAAATTGCGGGGGCTAGAATTGTGTTTCGTCAACTCCCCTAGGGTTTTTTTTGGGATTTTAGAGTATTTATAGATGCGAATGTTGGTGGAGAAGCCTACCGTGGGTCCCACTACCCACCAGGGTGCGCCTGGGGCCTTTGGCGCGCCCTAGTGCCTAGTAGGCCTCATGGGCCTCCTCTGGTGCACTTCCTTGGCTCCCTGGGTGTCTTCTATCCAGAAAAAAATCTCCAAAAATTTTAAGGGCATTTGGACTTCATTTGTTATTGATATTCTGAAAAGTAAAAAACAAGCAGAAAATAGCAACTGATACTGGGCACTATGTCAATAGGTTAGTCCCAAAAATTGATATAAAGTTGCCAGTAAATGAGTATAAAACATCCAAGAATGATATTTTAATAGCATGGAACAATCAAAAGTTATAGATAAGTTGGATATGTATCAACCATGTTTGTAACAATTTTATATGGTTTTCGTATGATTTGAATGGAACTAGCCTGGACTAAGACTGTTTTCAGCAGAACTACCTTGTTGTTTTTTGTGCAGAAATAAAAATTCTCGGAATGGGATGAAAATTTACGGCGATTTATTGTGGACCTAAAGAAACCCCCGAAGCATCGAGGAAGGACCAGAAGCTTCACGAGGAAGCGACAAGCCTAGGGGGTGTGACTATCCCCCAGGGCGCGCCGAGCAGGCTTGTCGCTCCCTCGTGGGCCTCCCTTGATGTCATACCGACGCCAAAAAATACTATAAATACCCAAACCCCCCGAAAGAACCCTAGATGAGAAGTTCCTCCGCCGCAAGCCTATATATCCACAAAAACTCAATCGGGGCCGTGTTCCGGCACCCTGCCAAAGGGGGGAATCATCACCGAAGGCCATCTTCATCATCCCTGCTACCACCATGATGAGGAGGGAGTAGTTCACCCTCGGGGCAGAGAGTATGTACTAGTACCTATGTGTTTGATCTATCTCTCTCTCTGTCTCTCTCTCGTGTTCTTGGTTTGGCACGATCTTAATGTACCGTGAGCTTTCTTAATATAGTTGGATCATATGGTGTTTTCCCCTCTATCTTATTGTGATAAATTGAGCTTTTACCTTTGAGGTTTCACTATTATCTGATTGAATACTTTTATTGATTTGAGAACACTTGATGTATGTATTGCATATGAATACCTGTGGTGACAATGGGGTAATATATTGATTCACTTGATATATGTTTTGGCACTCAACTCACGGATTCCTGAGGTGACATTGGGGTAGTCAATGCATAGGGGTTGATGCATGTTTTCGTCCTACTTTATTCGGTATAAATCTTGGGGCATTCTTTGAAGTTCTTTGTGTTGGATTAAATATTATGAATCCAAAGTTTTTTTATGCATATCGAATAATCAACTCATGGATACTTGTGGTGACATTGGAGTATCTAGGTGATATTAGAGTTGGTTGATGTGTATCATATGGTGTTATTTTAGTATGAACTCTAGGGCTATTTGTGACACTTATAGGAATAGCTCAATAGATTGACCGGAAAGGATAATTTTGAGGTGGTTTCGTACCGTACAAACAATTTCATCTTATATTCTCCGCTAGATAAGAACTTTGGAGTGACTCTTTGTCGCACGTTGAGGAATTGTTATATGAATCAATTATGTTAGCACCGTTGGGAGATTGCACTAGTGAAAGTATGAGCCCTAGGCCTTGTTACTAAGCATTGCAATGCCTTTTTTGCTCCATTTT
This sequence comes from Triticum monococcum, assembly GCA_034509565.1. NCBI lineage: Eukaryota > Viridiplantae > Streptophyta > Magnoliopsida > Poales > Poaceae > Triticum > Triticum monococcum. The sequence continues at coordinate 447,966,477 of CM067845.1, forward strand.
ATCACTTGCGACCTTGCTATTTTCAATTTTTCAGATTACAAAAACATATATCTACTATCCATACTACACTTGTATCGCCATCTCTTCGCTGAACTAGTGCACCTATACAATTTGCCATTGTATTGGGTGTGTTGGGGACATAAGAGATTTCTTGTATTTGATTGCAGGGTTGTTTGAGAGAGACCATCTTCATCCTACTCCTCTCATGGATTAATAAACTTTAGGTCATCCACTTGAGAGAAAATTGCTACTGTCCTACAAAACTCTGCGCTTGGAGGCCCAACACGAGTCTAAAAGAATAAGTTGTGTAGTAGACATCAGTAACTTCTATGTATGTAAAGCAATGTATGCACCGCGGACCTAATAACTTAGGTACAAACATCACGATAACTTTGACCAGGAAAAAGAAGATGTTGAAAACATACCCCGGTCGCTTCTGTGTAAGTAGCATGGTCATATGCACACCGCCAACCTGATAACTACGTACAAACACCATGATAACTTTGAACCGAAGAGTTTTTTGTTGAAAACATCTCGCTGCTCACTTCTGTACAAATAGCATGGTAGTTTACGCATCGTAGAGTTGATAACTCAGGTACAAACACCATGATAACTTTTTAACGGGGGGGAGTTGTTGAAAACATGCCCCGATAACTTTTGTGTAAATAGCATGATAATATAAGAATCCAGGCCTGATAACTTACGCCAAAACACCATGGTAACTTTTGGCCGGGGCAAAAAAATTATTTGAAACATACACACAGTAAATCCTGTATACATAACATGATAATATATGCACCACAGATCTGATAACTTTCATAATAAACACCACAGTAACTTTGGCTGGGGATTTTTGTTTGAAATATCTCTAATAATTTCTGTGCAAATAACATGGTAATATACATAACATGACAGCTTATGTGCGAACACCGTGGTACTCTTGATCGAGGTGGAAAAAGTTGTTGAAAACTTACAGCGATAACTTACATAGGAAAAGAATGGCATTTTTATGCACCACATAGCTAATAACTTACGCTCAAACACTATGACAAAGTTTCCCTGGTCAAATAGTTGTTGAATTATATGCCGACAACTTCCGTGTAAAGTTTTCATGTTACCCATGCTAAATTTACCATGCTTCCCATGCTCTAGTTATCAGCCTTCTAACGTTATAGTTATCAACCTTACCCTATTTTTTGTTATCGGGATGGTAAGATTGAAGTTATCAACCTTATCATGCTTCCCATGTTCTAGTTATCAGCCTTCAAACGAGATAGTTATCAACCTTTATCATGCTAATGTTTACCATGCTTCTCATGTTCTAGTTATCAGCCTTCTAACGAGATAGTTATCAACCTTTATCATGTTATTTTGTTACCAGGGCACTAATGTTTTGAAGTTATCATGATGGTCATGTCATAGTTATCACGCTGCTTATGCCAAAGTTATCAAGCCTAATTATAACTTTTTTTCTAATATGGTAGAAAGAAGAAGCGTTTAAATACCCTTGTTTATGTAAGGCAACTAGAAAAGATTGGTGAGTTGGTTATTGGGTTTAGTAGCAACCCAGGAAACCATGGTTCAAATCCCCTTTTAAGCACATTATTTCTTTTTCCTTCACCAAGACTAACTCACATAAAATTGGGCGAGTAAAAGAAGTCCTTAAACCAAGGTGAGGAAAAAGAATCGAGAGAAATAAAATTGGAAAGCGGGAGGATCGAATGAGACACAGGACGGGAGGACTGATCTAGGGTCGTTGGCATGTATAGCTAAAATCAAAACCTTCAGAAGTTAGCATTGTCCATCAATCTATGCTAGTTTAATCTGGCAAAAAATCCCTTGACCAATAAGTAATCCAGAACACACGACATGTTCTCACCTATATTTAGACCTTTTTATCCAATCATGGTCATGTGTGAAACCCGCTAAGCTGTGATGGAGCACCGAGACGTCGCGTCCAGCGAGGCAGCCTCGGCGACGACCGAGATGTCCTCGTGGCTCAGCTCCAGGCGTCTTGACACCATGGATCTAGATCTCCAAATCCTTTGATTGCGGGCATCTGGGGACTGGATCCTTGCATTAGAGCGGTTCGCGGGTGGACTGGTACGTGCAAAAGTCAGCCAAGATCAAGGTGGACGAGTGGGACTGTCAGAAGGCTCTGGCGGCGGTCGGAGCAGTCAATGATAGCACCCGTGGGCATCTTAACCTTGCTAAAGGCGTCCATGACGTAGTTCGCATCCTGCCTAAATCACTCTGGGGGAAACCCTAGATCTCCCGAGTCAGACATTGGCGGCGCCTAGTGTTGCCCTCCCTTTGGCGCAACATGTGGGAGTTGGATTTGGCGTGTGAGACCATGGCCAAATGCTGGTGCTCGAGGAGGTGGAGCGGCGTGGCATCTAATGTGCAGAGAACGGCGGGTCTAGGCGGCATGGCACAACGGGGTCTTAGTGGCGGACGTGTGATGGTGGACGAGCACAAGACAGTGGTGTTGTTTGGCACCATGGCGGTGTCTATGGTTGGCATGGCAAGGATCATGCAGATGTCTGGCCTATAGATTGGTCAACATTTCGATGGTGGTGAAGGCTTCTAGAGTGTGTGCATGTGGTGCACACTTAGGATCTGCTGGAACGGATGTGTGCTGCCGTTATGCCAAGCGGATGCGGGTGGCTCGGTGATGACCCCCAAATCTAGATGGTGGGGTGTTGTGATGGCATCCTCCACTGTCAAGTTTGTAGGTGTGACGTGGTGGCTTGAGATTGTTTGATATATGATTTATGTTTCTGCTAGACCTTTGTGCAATAATAATTTAATAAAAATGGTTGTGTGTATCTTTTGATGCATAGGGACGAGGGTTCCGACCTCCTTCAAAATATCTCCTCACACGCAGATACATTGATTGTGTTGTGGATCCACGTATGGCGTCCAAAACCAAACTACAAAAGATGAAGTGCAGGATCACAGCTTATTTCTAGAAGCAGATAGAGATCGCTTAGACTTCTAGTATATGTAGCACGATGACGACTGTGCATACAATTAACAAATAGGAGTATTGATTAATTTTGGTTCCCCAGTTAAGGGATCCTTTGATTCAAAGGATCTTCATAAGAATTTTGAAGGATTAAAATCCTTTGGATTTTTTCCTATGTTGGTTGTTTAAGCCATATGATTGGATACTATAAAAAAATTCTAAGGATTTCTCTGTACTAGTTTCCATAGAACTTTTAGCATCCCCTCAAACCTCTCTAAAAGAATCCTTTGTTTTTCGATGATGTAATCAAACAAACCAAAATCATCTAGGATTGAGACGAGCATAACATTTCGATCCCATGCCTTTTCTATTCCCGCGATTTTAGAATCCTACGGATCAAAGAGGGCTCGATATTACATATGCTGAGCACCTTACTTCCTCAATGTAGCTCGTTTTCTTGTCCAAGCAAATTGGGGAAAAACTGGTAACCAGCTCCGACAGATCGCCATTTCCTTTCCATCAGGCAACCACCACACATCAGGGTGAGTTTCCACACACATACTTACAAATCGATAGGACAAAGGAAAAAACCTAGTACAGTTTCAGAAACAACAAAATAAGCATGGACCACATCTTTATTCGCTCCAACGCAATCAGCAAACTACAGATTGATAGGAAACATGATGATCATCATTCATGGGTCGGGACACTAACAAGTCTTGACGCAGTCGTCTCTGTGCTTGTAGCACGGGCCACCCCAGCAAGGACCATCGCATCACCACTTGAATGCATTTGGCGAAAATATGGCGTAGCGACAACGATATCTCACATCCGTTATGTTGATCCCCATCTTATCGATGCTCCGTCCTAAAGAGAAATAAAATTGAAAGTAGTTATAATATATTCTCCCAACAACAAGATAAGTAGATTTATTCTGTATACATGAAAACCACTCTAGATCTGATCTTTCCATGGAGTTGATGAAACAACTTTGAACATACCGATGAACACTAGAAATGACAAACTTTAATTGTTAATTTTACCGTATATCAGCGGAGGAGTGGCCAAGCAAATCACAAGAACCAACAAAAGCAGCAGGAGAGCTTGGCCATTGTGCTTGATGTGCTTCGCCATGGTGTGAGAGATTCACTTGGTCTTGGTTATGTATCCTTTACTTGTTGTTCATTGCAGTGTATGCAGAGCCTCACACATAGCTGCACATTGCACATATAGAAGTAGACATAATCAACTTTAATTCAGAGCCTGCACATTGCACATTGTTTTTTCGTAAGAGAAAATAAGCTTCCTCCTCTCTTCAAGATACATACTTCTCTTGTTTCATGACAGCCGCTGTTATAAGCTACAAAACTGCTATCTAAATCAACTAGAAGTATAATTCAGAGACTTGTCTACTGGGATTTTGTAAGCTACAAGAGTGATGTCTAAGTCAAGAATTTGGGCTTCAACAGCCACTGAAAGAGTCACTGTAGTGCTGCAGTCTCAGAAGATCTAATTTGAAGAAACTTACTCTGGTTGTTATGAATCAAAAGAGACAAAATCATGTTATCTGAACATCTGATGCTCAAATAAACAATGTGGGTGATTCTTGATTTGATTCATAAGAAAACTAGTTGGCCGCTTCCCCTAATTGAACTTCTCAAGGAAGCGATCAGTGTAAGAGAAGGGTGTCAAAATCTTCACCCTCTCTCGAGATGGCTCTGAATACTCTACTCACTAACAAAAAGTTGAAACCCTACGTGACTTCTTTGTGTCACTAATTGGCACCGTCGTTCTAACATCCTGGGCCTTTGATCTAAATTCTATTTACCCACAGCCGGTGGCCGGTTACACACCTTAAATGAGCCCTTCTCCAAAGAGGAAATCAAGCTCGCCTTCTTCACAATGAATCCCCAAGCCAGCCCTGGACCGGACGGGTTCGGACCCTCTTTCTACAGATCCTTGTGGCTCTAGTAAAAAATCCAATCCTATCCTTCTTCTCCTTATTCCATCAAGGCTTAGCAGACACTGAACGCCTAAATCATGCCCACATCGTCCTCCTCCCCAAAAAGGAGGCGCCAACCACGCTGGACGCCTTTAGGCCCATCTCACTACAAAACTGCCCAATCAAAGTTGTCGCCAAAGTGATCACTTCTCGTCTAAAACCGCTTATCCCTCTGCTGGTTCATGGCAACCATACTGGCTTCATCTCTGGAAGAAACATCGCCGAAAACTTTGTGTTTGCAGCTGATCTTATTAGCTCTTGCCACACGCAAAAAAAACCAATGATGGTCTTCAAGTTAGACTTCAAAAAAGCCTTCGATTATAGCATGGCCTGCCCTCAACAAAATCCTAGAAGTGCGTGGGCTCTCACTTCCCTTCCGCAGTTGGATACAAAATCTTCTCCACACAGGCAAAACGGCAGTACTTTTGAACGGAATCCCAGGTAATTGGATTCAATGCAAAAATGGGTTGCGGCAAGGAGACCCTATCTCACCCTGCCTCTTCCTCATTGTAGCCGACCTTCTCCAGCAGCTCATCGTCCAGAACTCTGACTCGTCCCTCCACCACCCCATCTTCTCCCACCTGCCCTCCACCGTCCTCCAATACGCCGATGACACACTCATCGTCGTAGCCGCCTCTCCCTCAGCCGCCTCAACCCTTAAATTTCTCCTAAACAATTTCGCTCACGCCACGGGCCTCGCCATCAACTTCTCCAAAACTACCCTAGCCACTCTACACACAGACGATGACACCACTGCTTCCATCGCCCTTGCCATGGGATGTTCATGTGCGTCCTGCCTGCAAATATACCTCGGTCTCCCTCTCGCTCCGACCAAACCTCTCACCAATGCTTTCAACCCCCTAGTAGAGCATGCTAGGAAACTTCTTACCGGCTGGCGGATAAAGGCGATCGACTCATACTCATCTCTGCGGTTCTGGATTCGATCCTCACCTACTTCATGTCTGTCTTTCGCATCCCAAAGAAAAAAAATCAAATCTTTGGACTCGCTGAGAAGGGGGTTTTTTGGGCAGGAGAGGATGCTTGCTCAGGTGCTCAATGTCTTATTGCTTGGAAAAATGTCTGTTTACCAAAAAATTCGGTGGTCTTGGGCTTAAAAACTTACGTGTTCAAAACAGCTGCCTTCTCATGAAATTTGCAGCTAAAGCTCTCTCCACCGCCCAAACACCCTGGCTTGAGTGGCTTGATCTTCAACATCCGAACGCCTTAGTATCCCCTCCACCACAAACCTCCTTCCTGTGCCGCACCATTTCACAGCAAATAACCACTCTCCAAAATATTTCCTTCGTGCTCACAAATAGCGGCTCACATACTTATTTTTGGTTAGACACGTGGCTCGCCCCTCAACCACTCGCCATCACCTTCCCCACCTATTCTCACACTCCACCTTACAGCTGGTTAAAGTGGCTAACATTTTGTGTTTCGGTATTGAAGCTAACCTCCTTAATCGCCTCTCTCTAACGGCAAAACAAGAGCTTGTGTCGCTTCTGGCTATTTTGCGGGACTTCGTGTCATCGGCGGGGGAAGATCAACGGTTCCTACGACATGACATTTGCTTCTCCACCAAGCATGCATACGGTGTCCTCATGGCTCGGCCTGAGACCGATCTCATGGCCCCTCTCATATGGAGTGCCAAGGTTCCTCGGGAGCTAAAAGTATTCGCATGGTTACTCTTCAAAGACCGGCTCAACACTAGAGTTAACCTTGCACGCAAGCATATCATCGGCTCAGACATATGCCATCGATGTGCTACGACAACCGAAGACTCCAACCACCTCTTCATCACATGCCCTCTTGCCAATAGGATTTGGCAACGGTTGGGGTTCCTACCAACTTCCAGCGACATCACAGATCTATGGGACGTCCCTACCCCTCCTCACCTCTCAACCATAGCATGGCCCTCGATCCTACTGGCATTGCTTTGGATGACTTGGACAGCACGTAATGACATGGTTTTTAGATCAATAGACCAAGCTCTGTAATAACCTTAAGGAACCTTATTTCTGCTTTGGACCATTGGTCGCATCGTCTTGTGAGTTCACAAGACAAGGAGGATGTCTTCTCGTGGTGTTCCTACCTCTCTGCACGTTGCACCGTGCCTATGTAATTTTGTACTCACTGCCACAACAGTCCTTTGAGTAATATATTCAGGTGGGGGAGCTCCCCTCCGGTGATTCTCAAAAAAAGGGAGAACATTCTCTATTTCAGAGTGCTTAGCACGGGAAGCTCCATACTCTGAATAGCATTTGCTTTAAAAGGGAGAGATGATAATGATCCACCTTCTCACCATCGAGGCGCGGTGGACATGCTAAGGGCGACGGCTACGGAGGAGATCGGGCGGCAACCAGTAGCAACCCGAACCGGCAGCCGGCAGGCAGCTGGAAGACGAGGTAGGCGGCGAAGCTAGAAGATGAGGTCGACGGTGCTAGGGTTGGGCAGGAGCTGGAAGAAGAGGTCAGTGATGGAGCATGAGGATCTGGTCGATAGAGCTCGGTGTCAGGCAGGAGCAGGAGGACGGAGCTCGGTTGAGAGGCTGCTTATGGCAGCGGTGTCGGGGTCAAGCTGGAGCTGGAGGACGGCGAGGGGATCGGGGCAGCTAGTGGGGAGGGGGCGCCGGGAGACGAGGTGGGCGGTGCTCGGGTGCACTTGCTAGGACGTGCGACGGGGAACGGGCGGCGCACGGGCTGAGCTTGGTGGTGGCGCGGGGTTGGCAACGGCCGGCGGAACAATGGGAGTGGGAGTGGCTGCTGGTGGCACTCGGTGGTCCAGTGTGAGAGTGAGAGCATCTCCAACAGTCGATGAAAAAATTGGAGCCAGCGGCTGCTTAAACATCACAAAAGATTACCTTTTCACCATAAATTATCTATGTGTAACAAGGTGTAAAACACGGTGCCGGCAGGTCTTGATACAGGAATAATATTCATGCTGAAAATGTTGCAAGTAAGCCTATTTAGTCAAGTGCGGGTGTTAAATGCATGTGTCCCTGTATATACGTCTGTGCATCCACAACATTTTGCCATAATCCCTCAACTATCATCAGCCACATACACGCTATGCCCAGAGCACCGTTAACCCGACGAACATGAGCGCGGCAAGCGCAAAGCATAACCCTACAATCGTCGCAAATGCCTACAAGATGGTAAATGTAACAAAAAAAGAAAGACATTAAAAGGTCGGTGATTAAACCTAGCACCTTGCCATTGTTTGAGGCTCGAACAAACTGCTGCCATTGCTTGAGGTCTCATAGTTTACCTTTCCTTCTGACTGGAAGGCATCATCGACCTTTGGGACGCGCCGATTCCTCTTCATCTGCCACACAAAGTCTAGCCTTTTATTCTCATGTCTCTCCTCTGGAAGATATGGGATGCGAGAAATGATATGATGTTTAGGAACATTGATCAGCGTTCTGTAATAACCCTCAGGGCCCTCATATCTGACCTAGACCTATGGTCACATCGTCTCATGGAAACATGTGACAAGGAGGACGTCTCCTCGTGGCGCTCCTACCTCTCTGCACGCTGTGTCGTGCCCTTGTAATTCTGTACTAGCTGCTCTGGCAGTTTTTTGGGCAATATATTCAGGTGGGGAGCCCCCCCCCCCCCAGTGATTCTCAAAAAAAAGACAGTGAACCATCTCAGTCCTCTATCGACAAGAGGGGCCGGTGCAAGGGCTCCATAGTAAACCAAAGAAGTTGTTTGTCAGAGCATAGGGCACTGGATTTCGACAAGTAGCAATGCATTCTTTAAAACTTGAAAAGCTTAAGGATGTTCCCCAAGTTACCACTACAAGGCAGAGTAGTATCCAACAATGCTTTCGCTACACTAATCCGGGCAACAAGTTATGCACTGAGTTGGAGACTGACTCACCCTCCAGTGCGAAGAATTTTCCTAACCTGACTGCCAGCCCACATGTCACATCCCTAGTTCTGGTATGATCCTAGGCTTGCTTTGTGCATCATGTTTAAATTTCAAATGAATTTGAAATGGGGAAAGTTGCAAACCCTAGCACCAAAGTTTTTCCAATAGGTTCAACTTTAAAATGGATTTTCAATGAACCCAAAATGCTCTCCAAAAATGCTCACGCTCTTTGGATAATGTTGGGAACAACAACCAGAGGTGATACACATTTTTGCTACACATTTTGGATTTTTGAATCAATGCATAAATATTTGATTTGGAGTTGTTTAAATTATATAAATATTTTAATGGCTCCAAAAATGTTGGGAATTGGTGAGGGCCTCTGGAATATTTTATCTAGATGCCACAAATATTTTCAGCATTTATGGAAATGTTTTAACATTTCTTTTAGATACAAAACAAATGTCAGAAATAGAAAAAGAAAACAAAGAGGGAGAACCTACCTGGTGGGCCAACCGGCCCACCACTGTAGCAGCCCAGCCGGGCAGAGCCAGCCCAGCCCATCTCCTCCTCTGCTCTCTTCCCCACTGCTGCCCGAGCGCCACCATCGCCACCGACGCCGTTCGACACGCCCACCGTAGTCCCCTCGCCCCTCCGTCATGCCCAAAAGCTCCACCACCTCGTCCGCTACCTCTCCGTCACGCCACGCGTCGCCGGACGCCTTGTGGAGCCGCCTCCGCCGTCCTCTTCAACCTCGGCCGCCGTGGATCTCCACCGTCCGTCCGTCGCCTGTAGTGCCTTCTCCGAGCCGCCGTTGCCTCTGCTCGACTCGCTGTGAGCCCCGCCGTCGAACCCCCCTCTTCCCTAGCTTGAATTCTTCCTCCAACACCGTCGCCGTCGCTCATGTCGCCGTGGCCACTGTCACCTAGGCTCGCAACCAAGCTCACCGCCATTCTCAGTGCCCTCCCGCACGTCGTTTGCACCTAACTGCAGCCCCCCTAGTGCCCCGCAGCACCTAAACCGCACGCACCCGACTCCGGCCGCCGCCGCGAGCTCTGCTCCGACGAGCTCAAGCCACCCCCGCAGCCCCCGCTTGCTCCGAATGATGCGGGCGAGCCCTGGCTCCTCGCCCGTGGCCTCCGCCGCCCAAATGGTCGCCGGAACGGCGATCCCGAGCCCTCCGCCGCGTTCGGCCTCGCCGGCGGCTAAACGCCGGTGGGGTTGACCGGTCTAACCCCCCCCCCCCCAGTTGACCTGGGGTTTGACTACCCAGGGACAATGACAGGTGGGGCCCGGCCTGCTAATGTTTTTGTTAGGATTAGTTTAATATCTAATTAACACTGTTAACTAATAATGAGCCAATGACATGTGGGGCCTGGTCGTCAGGTTTGACCTGGTCAGCTCTGTTGACCTGCTGACGCAGGCATGACGCAATGCTGACGCAGTTATTCTTTTTCTGGAATTATTTTTAAACAGGAAATTCCAGAAAATGTTCAAAACTTCAAAAATTCATAGAAATTCAACCGTAGCTCAGATTGAAATAATTTATATATGAAAAATTATTGGAAACATTCAATCTATCCATCTGTACCACTTTCATGCATGTTCAACCAACTTATACCACTGTATAAGTGAAAACATGATAATGGCATTTTAAATGCTAAATATGGAGTTTGCATATGAACCCTTGGTCCATATGGACTTCATTTAAATGGTTGCTAGATGCATTATTGCAATCATAACATCATTACCATGTTCATGCATCATAATGTTGCATATGCTTGTGTTTTGATTTCTGACACCGTTCCTTCTCGATAGGTCCTGCTCCGGAGAGTGTTCGAGAGTACCTGTCTGACGAGCAGTGCCCCTCTATTGATCTACCAGGCAAGCAACCCCCTTGTTCATTCTGATACAATCCTACTCTCTCGCTCCTGCTCTCATTTATTGCATTAGGACAACAACGATTCAACTGCTACTTTATGTTGCGGTAGTTGAACCCATTCCTCTGCATGACCTGTCATTGCCACAGTAAATAGTTAAAACCCACTAGCATGTGTAGGAGTTGTTTGAGCCATGTTGTGTTCCTACCATGCCATGCCTGCTATTGCTTAGAGTTGTGTCAGGTCTGATTCATCGGGAATGAATTGGAGTGCTATGATATGTTCTGCTGCTGAGAGTTAAGCGTGTGAACACGATTTGGTAAAGGTAGCGGTGAGAGGCCATGTAGGAGTACATGGTGGGTTGTCTCATTGGGACCGTCCTTAAGAACTGAGTTCTGTGTAAGTTGTCCAATGTCTAGCTACTACCACACATTGGGCTCCGGGCGCTCCAAGCTCTCTCGACTTATTAACCGCCTTGAACTCTGTCCAGGAGTTGCAAATAGTTTCTGGTGTTTGTAGGTAGTGCTATTTTTCTACCGAGTGGCACTCGGCAGGGTGGACTTGGGACAGACTAGGCACACGTGGCTCGGTGTACCGAGTGGCACCCGGATGGTGGGCTCGGGAACCCTGTACATCTCGTTTGGGGCCGTGAGTGAAACCCCAGCCGGATCTCCTTGCGGATGGAACCCGAATAGGCGATAAACCTGGACTAGAGTCTTGTGTGGCTAGTTAGGTCGTGGCCGACACCCTCGCCAGGCTTCCGCTTGAAGGTTGCCGAGATACATGAAGTGTATATGGTGATAGGTGGTGAGAGCGTGTGTGAAGAAGTACACCCCTGCAGGGTTATCATGATCTATTCGAATAGCCGTGTCCTCGGTTATGGACTTCTTGGATGCTTACGTGGTACATAGACAACTTAAAGTGGATACTCTAAAATGCTCAAGACAAGTGTGAGTGCTATGGATGGCCTTCTCGTAAGGAGACGAGGATGGATCCATAGTAGTGTATTGATGTGGTGATTAGTGGACTCGTGTGCGCTACCTCATCTCAAAGAAGTTTCTCATGGTCGTAGAACAGGATAGCCACTGAGTCAAAGCTGGCTTGCTGCATCTAAACCCCACTTCACCTTCTTGACACAAATGCATGTATGATAGGATCTGATGTAAGTCTTGCTGAATACCTTTGTACTCACGTTTGCTTTATTTATGTTTTGCAGAGGAGACATCTGTCTCACTAGTAGTACCACTTGGACTTCGACGAGTAGCTTGTACCTCAGCTACGATCTTGGTCCCTTGGGAGGGACTTGTGGATAGTCAGGCTCCTTGGCCCTTTTCTTTTGTAGTTGTCTGTACTCAGACATGTAATGCTTCCGCTGCTTGTATGCTCTGAATGATGGGTCATGTGACCCCTGTTTGTATTAATGCCATGTGGATCTTCTGAGCCTTTATCTATATGAGTTTGCGTTATGTTGTGATGCCATGTTGTACAGCACATACTCACATGTTATGCGTACGTGTGACGTGTATTGCTATGTGTGGGATCCGACAATCTAGTTGTTTATCCTTGGCAGTCTCTCTTATGGGGAAATGTAGTATAGTGCTTCCTTGAGCCATAGTAGTCCGCTACAGCCCGGTTCACCGGAGTCCTGCTAGCCCAGCACTACTGCTCAGGACTCTTGACTGGCCGGCATGTGTTTCACTTCGTTCCTGTGTCTGTCCCTTCGGGGAAATGTCACGCGGTGACATCCGGAGTCCTGCCTAGCCTGCTACAGCCCGGGTTCCTGGAGTCCTGTTAGCCCAGTGCTACAGCCCGAATTCACACGCTGCTGACCGACACGTTCGATGTGAATCATGTATGCCTGTTCCCATAGGTTAGTGCCGCTTTGGGTTCACGACTAGCCATGTCGGCCCGGGTTCTCTATCATATGGATGCTAGCGACACAATCATATACGTGAGCCAAAAGGCGCAAACGGTCCCGGGCCAAGGTAAGGCGACACCCGTGGGGATACCGTGCGTGAGGCCGCAAAGTGATATGAGGCGTTACCGGCTAGATCGATGTGATTTGGAATCGGGGTCCCGACACCACACCATTGCCATTAACTTAAGGAATCTGCTTTAATTGATATAGAACACATTATAGTGAGAACTGATTTACAAAAACAGATTTTACAACCATTACCATACCTCTCCACTGCTGCAGCATAACCCATCCTACCAGGAGCAGGCGAAAAATGGAACCTGAAAAGTAAATCAGACAGTGACTCCCTTCTAGTCCATCCAATGTTCCTATTGCATCTGCAGTTGTTTTGCCTCATGGAGATGCATGAAGTGAGATAAGGTTTTAAGTGAATTAATGGTATTTTTATCATGACCAATGAAAACTTTACATTTTGAAGTTACATAATAAAATGTTTGTTCTAAAATTAATGTAAAACTAAAAAACAGCACGGCATCATAGTTACCACGCATTGACCTACCAAACTAATAAAAAGGTGGTGACATAATACACAGTATTATGTAGTACATATGACAAAACTCCAGCGGCACCATATCTCTTCAATTGTTCTAGCAACCTGAACCAGCAATAAGACATGAGAAATGGTGAACTGTCATTCTATAAGACAAAAATTTAAGAGTAAACAGGATGTGTCATTCCAAGTATTGGTATAATTTGCCACAGGGGACATATTAGTATAATCATGAAAAAGGTTTGAGAGCTTGAACCTGACATTCATTAGACTCCGTTGCATGGATGGTGCTAGGTTCTTTTGTAGTACATGCAAGGGTATCGGTATAACAATCCATGACTAAGGTTGAGTCCTTAGTCTCAATTAGATGGATGATGCAAAGTTCTTCTATAATAAATGCAAGGGTATTACTCACACTACCATTATATGCTATATGTTAGTCCTGAAGGAAATATGCCCTAGAGGCAATAACAAAGTTGTAATTTATATTTCCTTATATCATGACAAATGTTTATTATTCATGCTAGAATTGTATTAACCGGAAACTTAGTACATGTGTGAATGCATAGATAAACAGAGTGTCCCTAGTATGCCTCTACTTGACTAGCTCGTTAATCGAAGATGGTTAAGTTTCCTAGCCATGGACATGTGTTGTCCGTTAGCTTAGCATAATGATCGTTCAGTTTTATTGCTACTGCTTTCTTCATGACTTATACATGTTCCTCTGACTATGAGATTATGCAACTCCCGAATACCGGAGGAATACCTTGTGTGCTATCAAACGTCACAACGTGACTGGGTGATTATAAAGATGCTCTACATGTGTCTCCAATGGTGTTTGTTGAGTTGGCATAGATCGAGATTAGGATTTGTCACTCCGTCTATTGGAGAGGTATCTCTGGGCCCTCTCGGTAATGCACGTCACTATAAGCCTTGCAAGCAATGTGACTAATGAGTTTGTTGCGGGATGATGCATTACGGAACGAGTAAAGAGACTTGCCGGTAACGAGATTGAACTAGGTATTGAGATACCGACGATCAAATGTCGGGCAAGTAACATACCGATGACAAAGGGAACAACGTATGTTATTATGCGGTTTGACCGATAAAGATCTTCGTAGAATATGTAGGAACCAATATGAGCATCCAGGTTCCGCTATTGGTTATTGAACAGAGATGAGTCTCGGTCATGTCTACATAGTTCTCGAACCCGTAGGGTCCGCACGCTTAATGTTCTGGGACGATTTGTATTATGAGTTATGTGATTTGATGATCAAAGTTTGTTCGGAGTCCCGAATGAGATCGGGGACATGACGAGGAGTCTTGAAATGATTGAGACGTAAAGATCAATATATTGGTAGGCTATATTCGGACATCAGAAAGGTTCTGAGTGATTCGGGTATTTTTCGGAGTACTAGAGAGTTACGGGAATTCGTATTGGGCCTTAATCGGCCATACGGGAAAGGAGAGAAAGGCCTCAAGGGTGGCCGCGCCCCTTCCCCATGGACTGGTCCGAATTGGACTAGGAAAAGGGGCGCCCCTCCCTTCCTTCTTCTTCTCCCTTCCTTTTTTCCTATTCCTACTCCACACTTTGGGCGCGCTCTATGAGAGCCGTCCTGCTCCTCCCTCCATCCTTTATATACATGGCCAGGGGGCACCCCATAGACACACAAGTTGATCATTGATCCCCTAGCCGTGTGCGGTGTCCCCCTCCACCATAATCCACCTCAGTCATATCGTAGCGGTGCTTAGGCGAAGCCCTGTTCCGGTAGCATCATCATCACCGTCATCACACTGTCGTGCTGACGAAGCTCTCCCTCGACACTCAGCTGGATTGAGAGTTCGTGGGACGTCACCGAGCTGAACGTGTGTAGATCGCGGAGGTGCCGTACTTTTGGTACTAGGATCGGTCAGATCGTGAAGACGTACGACTACATCAACCGTGTTGTCATAACGCTTCCGCTTACGATCTACGAGGGTACGTGGACAACACTCTTCCCCTCTCGTTGCTATGCATCGCCATGATAGATCTTGCATGTGCGTAGAAATTTTTTGAAATTACTGCGTTCCCCAACAAGTCCTAGCCTAGCAATTTTTCTGCCCATATATATTTGCATAAAAGACTAACTAATTTTCAAGCAAACCCAAATAAATACAAGAGCACCAACTTTGGTGAGGTCCTCTGCTTCTCTGAGTACATTTTGTTGCAGAATGCAAACTCAACTGTTAAGCTAGAGTCCTAAAGACTATCATGGGACATGATAAAACAAAGATGTATTATTGTCTTTGGATTTGAAGTTAGTTGTGGATACCCTTTAGGTGAAAATCTTCTGAAAAAATCTTTACCATAATTTCTTTCCCCTGTATGAAAGAAGAAAATAATTCATCCCTAGGAAAACACAAAAAATTGGAGAAGCAAAGTTATTATGTGCCACAAAGATCATACCGGTCGAGCCTCCTTGTAGTTGCTTGCTTTCTTCGATATTAACCGCATGAACCTAAAAAGAAAATGCAGATCAGAATATGCATCAACAAAAAAACATGTACACAAATCTAAATTATATTATCATAAGTATTTGTTTGCTTTAAAGAGTTCCATCAATTCATTATTCCCCAAATGAGCGGTTTACAACTTTACATAACAACACTAGTAACTACCTATGGGGATTTACAAATGGTCAAAACTTGCATCAGAGTTACACTCCTAACGATGCAACATAAATTCCATGAATATGATGTACGCGTTGCAGACATGTTTTTGTCTACCCAACAAAAGCGCAGGTAATTTCAAGATTTTGCCAATCAAAGAAGCACCAGGACTAGCTGATTGCCTCTACTATCATCACACTACAAATTCAAACTTTACTACAACATTTCAGAATTATTATCTTCTACTCCCTCTGTCAAATGTAAGTTTTTTTAGAGATTCCAACAAGGGACTACATACGAAGCAAAATGAGTGAATCTACACTCTAAAATATGTCTATATACATCCGTATGTTCTAGTCCATTTGAAATCTCCAAAAAAAACTTATATTTAGGAACGAAGGGAGTAGTTCCAGGAAGACAACATACAGTCTAACAATATTTTGTTAACTTTCTGCATTAGTTTCCAGTTACAACTCTTTTAGTGGAAATATTACACAACCCAGTTAACAAAATTATCTGTAAGAAGCTTACAAAATGAGAAATGTCCTCCAAAAGTTTGTTAAGCATCCTAGGGATTAATCTGCAACATTCTTTGGGCTTTGAGAACATATCTTCACTTGAAGGTCTATTATGTTTCCAAAATGTGATCATAATAATTGTTGTTTGTATAGTTGAATAACATGACATTATTGTATGTGCAGTATTTCATCAGTTGTTGGATTCATGCCATACCAAGAAATATTATTTGTTACAATTGGATAGAGATTCCTCATTGAACCTTTGAGGTGAAAGCATGCTTCTCATCTTATAGTGTTTGCTATGATTGCACAAACTAATTTTTTATTCTCTAGTGTTCTTATCTTTTATTAATGTTAGATTGTCATATTGAATACCATGCATATTTTTACCGAAGAACTGACAATATATTTCTGTACCAAAAAATTCAAAATGGTTGTAGGGTGCGATTTTACTATGGTCATTCGGATTTTTTTTACAAGAGGTGGTATAAGCAAAGGCTCTAAAATCGTAAACTTAAGTGAGGATATATTTGCAATAATATTTACCCGGGAGATAGATGCCCTTAAAACCATTGATATGAATCAACTATTAAACATTTTATAGTTTAGGTTCTTTGTATAAATTGTACATGACATTAATCTTCAAAAAAAATATACTAAATATTTATACTTCCTTATACCTCTTTTCATTACCAAATCTTAATAAAAAATCTCAATACAACATTTAGTGACATTAATAATTTACCTATATTGAATAAAAATAGTCGTTTTAATACAATTCAGAATTCTATTATAATTTTTATCTCTGGTCATTTAGTTGAACTCTAATCAAAGTAAACATGGTGAGAAAAAGACAATTCTAGGGAGGGGTGATGAGTGTGTTTGTGTTGCATAAATAGTGTATTTATATGTGTTTGTGCCTACTCTAATATCCTGATAATGTTTTGTACAATCTACGGGTCAAACAAATATCCTAAATAAATATTTTGAGGGTGTGCTTTTCTAGTGTATAAGTTTTAAGGGCATCTATCTCCCGGGTATAAGTTGGCAATAAATGCCTTTCTCCTCAATAACTGACGTGTAATTGTCTACAAATATTTCTTCTATAGGTGCACTATGATATTGATCATAGTAATTATCAACATCATCAAAGAGAGATTTGTCAAAGGATTTGAGCTGGTGATCAATCTACAATATCATTATGAGATCACATGTGTTTTGCATGGTACCTCTGATGGTCTCATATTCAACATGGTTTATGGTGATGACTTGGTAATTTGCACATTTTCTTGTTAATAATGTGGATCTCGGTTGGCATAAAATTGTTGATAAGTAGGAAGAATGGAATAAATTTTCTTCATGACTATTTCCAAGTCGGGGCGGTCGGGCGGCACTCCCCCCCCCCCCCCCCCCCCCCCCGCGGGGTCTTGTACATATTTCTGCCACCAACCAAGGGTCATAAGAGTGCAGCTCAAAAAGATGTAGGAGTCATGGTAGAATGCCAAAAATTCACATCCCCGTCACTCAACATCGAGTCATGTGATTTAAGTGTTGCTCTCTTTATGCTTCTTGATTTATCTATATGAACTTGACTATGTCATGAATGTATATAAAAACAATTCCTTAGCTACTTGTTTTCTTGGGTAGTAGTAATTTCCATTGAGGGTTTTGCCGAGGTACATGCTTCATCTCCAAAATACAATGAGCTTATTTCAAAGAATTAGGCCCATTGTTGTGATGATGTTCTTTTGAAATATTAACGCTTGTGCAAATATGTTTTTCGGGTTGATAACTTGGATAGTTGTCATTTGAGAGACCACAAGCTCATGTACGGGCTCATATAATTGTTCATATTTCTACTAGTCACGACTCCCTTGATCCTTCTCTTTTGGCTCTACAAATTTTGATTTCATGTCTCGCATTCATACCAATTGGCTGGTGCCTCCTCGTAATTATCAAGTTTCAATTACACTAACCAATTATACAATGCTATCATTATTTTCATGATTTTCACTAATTATATCCCTTCACTATAGAGTCTGTTCAGGTTTTTGGGCCAAAAGTAGAATATTATCCTATAGGGGAGCTTATACAAATCAGTGCCCATGTTTACGGCTATGGTATGGGTACTCTGCTCTCATTTTCTTAATTATGTCGGTTTTGCTTGGCATAAAATTGTTGACGAACGAAAAAACTGGAATAAATTATTTCAAAGCCTCCGGCCACTTGTACATAATTCCCCCGCTGGGCATAAAAGTGCAGCTAGAAAAGACGCCAGGGTGCAATGCCTGAAATTCATATATCGGTCACTCAACGTTGAGTGCTATGATTTTTGTAGTCTTGCTTTCTTCACGCTTCTTAAGTAATGTATACTCTCTTCATCCGAAAAAGTTTATCCCTTAAATGAATGTATCTAGCACTAGCTTTTTCGAACGGAGGGAGTACTAGATGACCCATTGCGCCAATTGGCGCAGAGACCAACTGCAACCCAGAAGCTAAGCGAACTATTTGAAGTTTTTTTTTCTTCAACTGTCTGCAAATGATTACATTCATATTGCGATTCTATTTGCCTTGACAATAATCATTGCTCATAACTTTCACTGGCGAATTTTTTTTTGATGACACGATACTCAAGCCAGGCAAGCTAGTGAGCATACATAGCATGATATGCCTTCCGGTCAAGGAGACACAATGACAACAGAGGCCCGCCAAAAAAAGGGGCAAAAGAAGCAAACGCCATCATGCACACCGGTTCATGCTTCATATGCTCAATTTATGCCCGACCACTGCACGTAGACTCACTGCGCTACCGTTCACAGCTCACCATACTCTATTTAGACGTTATCAAAGGCCTGCATGCCCACCTTAGTCTTACACGATCATTGGATGACTACCATATCAGCCGGATGGGCACACCCGGCTAGCGCAGTATGCCGGGCAAGTCTGCTGCCATGTTGCCGGGTCGGTGGCTGTTGTTTCTTTTCCTGTCCGGGTCTGACATCTTTGGTGCGGTGTCGGTGGACGGTTGGGAGCTCACTGGAGAGGCCGCTTCTCTGTTTGTTCGGGTCTGGGTGCTACTTCCCGATTCATGCGTTTTGGTGTTGGCTTGGTCGTCATGTTAGTATGGTGTTGCCTGATTGTCTCCTCACGTATGTCTCAGACCGAGTTCCCCATGTTGGAGTTTGAGTTCCCTATGTCTGAGTTTGAGTTCCCGATGCTCGAGTCCAAGTACCCTATGCCCAAGTCCAATTCCTACATGTTTGAGTTCGTATCATCCAAGCCCGAGTTCCCCATGCCTGGGTCCGAGTGCCCTAAGTTTGATTCTGAGTCCTACATGCTCGAGTCCAAGTTCATCATGTCCAAGTCTGAGTTCCCCATACCTTAGTCAAGTCCAAGTACTCCATGCCCAACTCTGAATTCCCCATGCCCAAGTCCATGCTGCCCATAATCTCCTCACCTTTCTGGTTACAGTTAGTCTTTGCGCCAATGGCTTGCGGATTATTTATAGAATGAACATAGTGTTGCCCATAGTGTTGCTTAATTTCCTGGCTACAGTTTCAAATAGTCACTTAATTTCTGGTCCGTAGTTGGTCTCTGCACCAATTAGCACAATCCTCAAACTGTAACTTGGGCACAACAGACTCGCAAGGCCGGTCATGCAATGCTCAACCCTGGCCGGATGGGCACACCCGACTGACGCGCCCGCAATGGCACAAAGACCAACCGTAGCCCGGAAGTTAAGCCAACAATTTGAAGGGTTTGTTTCTCAACGGTTTGCAAATGATTATGGTCATATTACGTTTCTATTTGCCTTGACGATCGTCATTTCCCATAGCTTTCTTTGACAATTTGTTTTTGATGGCACAATACTCGGCAACCATGCAAAAACCAACCACAATCGGAAGATAAGCGAGCTATGTGTGTCACATATAGCAAATGTTCCTAATCACCCCTCTCTCTATCCATCGACCCCATGCTCAAACACCCCCTCTCTTCTTTTATATCATCCGACCAACTGCAAGGGTCAAAGTACAGGCAATGCTAAAATATGGAACTACGTCCCAAAAAACGTCTTCGGCTCAAGGGGACGCAGCAACAAGAGTCCGCGGCACAACCCACATCCAGCTCCGTACATTTCATTCTTTCATGCTCCAGCTATGTTAATAGAAAACCTGATGGCATATTCCACGACAAATGACGTGACCCTTTCGAACTGAGAACCCCCACCCGGGATCACATGAGCAGAAGGAAACCAAGCGAACCAACCAGAAGATCAACGGGCGGGGAAAGGGTGAGACCAGCGAGCACATGAAGCATACACGCTAGTCGCCAGGCAACAATAATGAAAGGCCGAAAGAGATGGCAAAACACGCCATCCAGCCAGCCATAGTGGTCCAGCGCCGGGTGGCACAACACATGATCCAGCAAACTGCAAGGGTCAAAGTCCGGCAACGCTAAAAAACTAGACCCACATCCCATAACACACCTTCTGATCAAAGGGACGAAATAACCCGTTAGGATGCAAGCGACTCACACGTCGAGTTGGGCGCTCGCGCATGCTCAACGTATTTTGGGATGATAGCCCAACCTTTCAGCGGTCCGGTTTGGCCGTACGGGGTGTTTTGGGATGCCTTCCATAACTTTCAAAATCAACCTTGTGAAGTCATCAATACCGTTGAGGTAGGGAGGAAATCCAATATCCAACACTCCCAGTTGTCGTGCAGTTGGATTCCTCTGAGGCACTTTCAGTTTTGTCAAACAATGGTTTGGTTAGATCAGTTTATGAGCATTTAGTTCTAGAGATCAAAGAGTTAATTAGTAGAGAGTTTTCGATTCTTCTGAGGCACTTTCAGTTTTGTCAAACAATGGTTTGGCTAGATTAGCTTATGGGCATTTAGTTCTAGAGATCAAAAAGTTAATGAGTAGTAGGGAGTTTTTCCTTAGAATAGATCAGCTTATGGGCATTTAATTCTAGAGATCAAAGAATTAATGAGTAGTAGGGAGTTTTGGATTCTTGAGGCACTTTCAGTTTTGTCGAACAATGGTTTGGTTAGATCGGCTTATGGGCATTTATCCAATAAGGCTTTCGCCCCGCTTTATATTTAAAGCACGCTTATGGGCATTTAGTTCTAGAGATCAAAGAGTTACTCCCTCTCTCTTAGTTTACAAAATGTGCGGGTATCCCTAGATCGTCAATTTGACCAACCTAATATAAGTCATATATTATAAAAAATATATCAATATAAACTTCAGATGTTCTATTTTCAAATGGTATAATTTTTGTGTTATATAATTTATATTAGGGTGGTAAAATTGGCAAGCTAGGTATACGCGCAGGACTTATAAACTAAAATGGAGGGAGTAATAAGTAGTAGGGAGTTTTTCCTCAGAAAAATCACCGTGTAGTCAGAATAGAGTTGCAGATCGGTTAGCCAATTATAGCCATTCCGAGAGAACCATGGTGGTTAAACTCGGTTCCACTTTGCATTGAGGATTTGTGACCTCTTGATTGTATCACTATTACATTGCAATAAAAACGCCCTTTACCCCGCAAAAAAGAAATACTAGTGTCAAAATTGTCTTATTTTTGGAGTTTGCAAACCATGATTAAATTCAACCAGAAAATGAAGCACAGATATGGAGCTTTTCCACAGTTTATTCATCAGAGCTGCTAGAAAGAAGACCATCAACATGTTTGACTCCAGAGGCTGTTTAAACATCAAAACAGATTCCATGTCCACCACGAACTCTGTTTCCATTACAAGGACTAAAAAACACTGCCGACAGGTCCCTGATACAGGAATATTTATGCTGAAAATGTTGTAACTAAGCCTATCAGCTAAATGTGAATGTTGAACGCCTGTACGACTGTACCTCCACAACATCTTGCCATAATCCCTTGACTGTCATCAGCAACATATGGGCTATGCCCAAAGTACTGTCAATCCAACGAACATTAGCGCAGCAAGTGCAAAGCATAACCCTACGATCGTCGCAAATGCCTACAAGATGGTAAATTCAAACAAAAAAACGCATCAGAAGGTCGGTGATTAAACCTAACACCTTGCCATTCCTTTAGGTTCGAAGAAACTGCTGCCCATAGAAAAGTTAAAAGGGGAGATGTCATATTTCACCTTTCCTTCTGACTGGAAGTTGAACTTCACAGTGAACCATCTCAGTCCTCTATCAACAAGGGGAGCAAGTGCAAGGGCTCTGGAGTAAAACAAAGAAGTCGTCTTTCAGAAAAAAGGGCAATAGATTTCGACAGGTAGCAATGCATTCATCAAAATTTGAAAATGTGTGGGCTTGAAGGATGTTCCTCGAGTTACCACCGAAAAGCAGAGTAGTATCCAACTATGCTTCACTACACTGATCTGGGCAACAAGTTATATACACTGATTTGGAGACTGACTCACCCTCCTGCGCGAAGAATTTTAGTAACCTGACTGCCAGCCCACACCATTGCCATTAATTTAAGGAACCTGCTTTAGTTGGTATAGAACACATTATAGCGAGAAGAGACTGCTTAAAAAGACAGAATTTACAACGGTTACCTCTCCACTGCTGCAGCATAGCCCATCCTACCAGGAGCAGGCGAAAAATGGAACCTGAAAAGCAAATCATTCAGCGACTCCCTTCCCATCCAATGCTCCTATTGCATCTGCAGTTGTTTTGGCTCATGGAAATGCACGAAGTGAAACAAGTATTTAAGTGAATTAATGGTCTTTTCCTCATGACCGATGAAAACTTTACATTTTCAAGTTACATAATAAAATGTTTGTTCTGAAATTAATGTAAAACTAAGAAACAGGATGGCATCACAGGACCATATGCATTGACTCACCAAACTAATAAAAAGGTGGTGACATAATACACAGTATTAAGTAGTCCATATGACAAAACTCCAGCAGCACCATATCTCTTCAATTGTTCTAGCAACCTGAACCAACAATAAGACATGAGAAATGGTGAACTGTCATTTTATAAGACAAAATATAAAGTGTAACAGGATGTGTCATTCCAAGTATTGGTATAATTTCCCGCAGGGGACGTATTGGTATAATCATGAACAAGGTTTGAGAGCTTGAACCTGACATTCATTAGACTCGATTACATAGATGGTGCTAGGTTCTTCTGTAATACATGCAAGGGTATCGGTATAACAATCCATGACTAGGGTTGAGTCGCTAGCCTCAATTAGATACATGATGCAAGGTTCTTCTGTAATAAATGTAAGGATATTGCTCACACTACCATTATATGCTATATGTTAGTCCTAGCCTAGCAATTTTGTTCTGCCCACATATATTTGTATAAAAGACTAACTGATTTTCAAGCAAACCCAAATAAATACAAGAGCACCAACTTTGGTGAGGCCCTCTGCTTCTTGAGTACATTCTCGTGCAGAATGCAAACTCAACTGTTAAGCTCATGAAACACATGTACATAAAGTCTAAAGACTGTCATGGGACAAGATAAAACGAAGATGCATTATTGTCTTTGGATTTACAGTTAGTTGTGAATACTCTTTAGGTGAAAATCTTCTGAACAAGTCTTTGTCATTATTTCTTTCCCCTGTATGAAAGAAGAAAACATTTCAGCCCTAGGAAAACACAAAAAATTGGAGAAGCAAAATTAGTACGCGCCACAAACATCATACCGGCCAAGCCTCCTTGTGGCTGCTTAGTTTCTTCAATATTAACTGCGTCAACCTAACAAGAAAATGCAGATCATACATCATCAAAAAACATGTACCCAAATCTAAATTATATTACCATAAGTGTTCGTTTTTTTAAAGAATTCCATTAATTCCTTCCTAAATGAGCTCTTTACAACTTTTCATAACAGCACCGTCACTACGTATGGGAATTTACAAAAGATCATTAGATCAAAACATGCATCAGAGTTACACTCTCAACGATGCAATATAAATTCCATGAATATGATGTATGCATTGCAGACATGCTTTTGTCTACCAACAAAAGTGCAAGTAATTTCAGGATTTTGCAATCAAAGAAGCACCATGACTAGCTGATTGCCTCTTTTCTCATCACACTACAAATCCAAATTTTACTACTCCCTCCGTTCCATATTACTTGTCGCAGCTTTAGCACAACTACCCCCTCCGATCTATATTATTTGTCGCAGCTTTAGTACATTCAGAATTATCATCTTCTAGTTCCAGGAAGACAACAAACAGTCTAACACTTTTTTGTTAACTTTCTGCATTAGTTGCCAGTTACCACTCCTTTAGTGCAAGTATACCACATCCCAGTTAATATCCCTATTTCCACACCAAATGAACTCAATTGTGGCATATGCACATACTTCTTTGAAAAAAAGAAACAGAAGGTAAATTTTCCACATGGGACACACTGGACTCAGCTATCACATATTTCGAATGATAAAATTGCAAAAACCATGATTATCAACTGGACACTATGCTTCTGAACTACAAACAGGGGAGAAACCCATCATGTACAGCAAACAGTCATGTCTCCCCAAACGAGCCAACCTTAATCTAGTCTTTTCTTTTAGTTTGGTTTCCCGGCATCAATCCAGTCAACCGAAAACGAACACATGCTTCTCTTTGCGGGAAGAAAAGCGTGCATCTGAGTTACCATCTGATTAGAAACAATGGGGTAAAATGAATGAGAATTCGCTACCTCGCCGGAGGCATCAGAGCAGCGGATGGGGCCTGGTAGGCGCGACCTTCCGGCGAGCGGGGGTGGTCGCCGTTGCTGGAAAGAGACGGAGGAAGTCCTTGAGGCGCCGCAGAGGGAGATGGGGCCGCGGGGGGAGACGGTGGAAAGGGAGGAGGACGAGAAGGAGGGTATGCTGGGATTGGGCCGCGCGCCGGCGGTGGGGGTTGGCGGAGACGCCGACGCCATGTCCCGCGCCGGGTGACGTCGCGGACGCCGTTCGGCGGCGCGGCGCGGCCGTGGGTGGTCGTTGCTGGGAAGCCGATGGATATGTATCCCCGTATCGTGGCAGCCTGCGTGGTCTGGAGCGGTCACTAGAAGCTGAAAATGCTCTGCATTTTTCTACTATCTACTACCACTATAATCTATCTACTATTTACTATAAAAAAAAGAAAGGCGCAGATCCAAACAATCACATCCATTCATCATCAACATCTAATGGCTCTTAATCATCCGTGTATTTAACGCTACCAATCACGCATTAGGCCACTAGAATCCATCGATCGCTAATCTGCCCCGTCGATAAAAAAAAACGCTGCCCGCACACGACCGCATGACCTCTCTGGCTCTCTCGCCCCTCCTCTTCCTCCGCCGCTGTTACTCCCACAGCCTCGCGCCGCCTTAGCCGCAGGAGCCACCCCGCCGCGCCCGAAGCCGCCTCCCGCGCCCGTCGCCTCGGGAGCCGCCCCGCCGGAGCCGCCGCCCGTCGCGCGCCGAGGGAGCCCCACCACAGGTCGCCGCCCTTCGCCGCGGGAGAGACGAAGCCGCCGCTCGTCGCGCGCCGGGGGAGCCCCGTCGCAGGTCGCCGCGGGAGAGCCGGAGCCGCCGCCCTTCGCTGCGGGAGTCGCCGGCAAATCGCAGCCCGTCGCGCGCCGGGGGAGAGCCGCCCCAGGTCGCCGCCCTTTCCCACGGGAGAGCCGCCGCCCGTCGTGCGCCTGCCTCTCCTCCTCTGCTGCCGCAGGTACGCCGACGCCTCCCGACAAGCCAGTAAGTTCCCTCCTCCGCTCTCCTGCTGATGCGCGGCTGCTTCGCCCCTGTCCATGCCGCTGCCCCGATGTTCAGGTGAGCAGAGACGCCATGCCGAATTCACCACTGCGGCCGGCCAACCTTGTTTGCTGTAGCTGTTGCCTCAACCGGTGCGTCCCCGCCGTCTGGCGATGGCGCGACCGCGGTGGACGCGGTTATGCGTGGCTCACAAAGATCCAAGGGCAAGACCAGTTTCCGCCCATGAAAGATAAACACCGATTGAGAGCACCGTCTAGAGGGTAAGCAGGCATATCCGTCTATTATTTAGCTTGTGATTTATGATGTATGGGTGGCGTTGGATAATGTTGTTCTTATTGCAAGTAATCTTTGATTTCTGTTTTTTGGCTCTTCCCAGCCTGGATGTGGGAACGCTGCAGCTCCTTTCTCAATGCTACTTTTCTAAATCTGATCTCTGCAACTCGTGAGGATTCAAATCACTAAAGGAACTAGGAGTGCTACTCGTTTTATTATAGGTGTCTTCTAATCTAAGAACTACTGAGCAAGATAATTCAGATGGATCTAATTAAGAATCTTGTATCAACGGTGATCAGGGCTGTTTTTACATATGTTTATAGACAACTTGCACCAAAGCTATGTGTATTGGACGACCGGTGCCAAAGCTGTCCATACAGGGCAGATGGTCCTCAAAGCATGGTGTCGATTTCGTAAGTTGTTAAGTTGATTTGTTAAGTCTATACAGTGTGGATGACCTACTCTATCTATTTAATGGGTAAGTTGATTTCGTTCTGTTGTCTCGCCGGCTTAGAGTGTTGTGCATGCGGTGCTTGTTAGAGCTTTGTCCAAACATGTCATTTCCTGTCATACAAACTGCTTTTGCTCGGAGTTATACATGGATGGAACTTTTATGTGTTCGCAATACATGATAACAGGGGTTACCATTTTGCGGCTCAGGAACACACTTTGGATATAACATCATGGGGACAAAAAACATATTAGTGGAAAATCAGGTTAAGCAGCACCCTATCTTTTTTTTCTCATGCTATATGGGATGCTTGCACCTATGTAGTTTATTATTGGTACCTGTTTTCTTCATACAACTAGATTAATTTCACATGCTTTCACAAAGACAATGTAACTATTTTCTTGTAGTTGTTGTTTACATTGAATCAAGTGAAGAGATCGGTGATTTTGCAGTATGGATGAAGCTGTATACACACACAAAAATTGAATTTCTTGCCTTGAAATATATTTTTGCAGCATGTATTAAACATGGTGTGTCCAAACATAGACGACAAATGAAAACATGTCTTCTGCTTTGACGTTTCGGCGTGCAGTAACAGTTTCAAATAGGATGTACTTGTTTTATTATGATATCTACACAATATTATTAGCTTGAAAATTGAATATGTGCATTTTTTATTTTACACATACAATAAAATTTTGTACAGTATTTGATACATGCATTTGCACGTACACGATTACTAAATCTTGGCATTTTCTTCTAAGTACGAAATCTGTTACAGAGTGCTAAGTCTTGATATTTTGTTTGCCACCTAAGAAGAAAAATGCCACTCCTGGTGATTATGATTCGCGATTTTAGTGGTGTTTATTGTTTCGTCGCATGTAAAAGTGATGTGGTGTCTTGCACAGACCTGCTGAAGTTTGTCTTCTAATAGCTGATACATGCCTTCTATATTACTCCCTCCGTCCCAAAATAAATGTCTCAAGCTTAGTACAATTTTGTACTAAAGTTAGTACAAAGTTGAGACATTTATTTTGGGACGGAGGGAGTATATTTTATGCCTTATTTAAGGTTTAATTTCCAATATATTACAGGTACACCTTTGAGTATATGGTACTCCATATATAGATTGCTTCCTTAACCGAAGTAGGTGACCAGGATTATTTCGTTCTAGAGAAGGTAAAAGGAAGATGAATGATACCTCTATCAATACCATGGTTCATGGCAGATCAGCGGCACTATTATGTGTTTGTTGCGTTTGAACTGAACCAATAATGTGGTACAATATCTATTGTTTCCTTTATCTGAACCGAATCAATAGTTTTTAAAATCATAATAATATTTCCTTAGATATGCAGGTTGACTATTCTGAAGTTGATGGGTTTGTGCTACAAACTGAACTAATTCCTCTTTGCCTTTGTAATATGGAGGTTGTGTGTGTGTGGGGGGGGGGGGGGGGGGGGTGAGTTCGTACTATGGAGTTGGGCACTGAACTTTCGTGCAAATGAGGCACAAGATAGATCACATGTGTGCACAGCATTGGAGATGCAGACCCTTTATTTTTATTTACAATTGGGACATATTCAACATACCAAGGCTCACCAAATATTACCCGGGGCAATACCAGTAAGCAACACACAAATCTAGATAATAGGTCCTGATAGGCAAACCATATGCTTCATGACAAAACTGTGAACCAATGGCACAATAGTAATATTAGCATGTTGTATCTTTCTTCTTTCCCCCCAATGAGCTTGTTCATGCTTCAGGACAATTGGACATGGCATATATCTTTGCCTTCTCCTGATGTACAAGTCATTTAAGATAATAGTCGTTTTGTACTCAGGTCACATCATATGAGATTAAGTATATGACAATGTGTTTTTTTTTCTGCTGGCATATTCATGCTTTTTGATGCATTGATTTAACCAAAGGAGTGTTGTGTTTTCCAATACGTTTTTTTTCATCAATGGGATTTAAAAGGACAAAATGTTATTAAACATGTGTATATTTTGCATTCATAATTTTGAAGAACAGCCAGCAGCATCCTAGGAACAATGAGAATGACCATCCTTGACTTCGCCAAAAAACATGCTTAGGTACATTAACAACGTATATTTTTCTTATTATAATTTTCCTTAAACTTAATCATAGTATACGTTCGTTTGAAATAGTTTTTGATTGCTATTATATGACTATCTTTTCAAGGCACGTGAATTTTCACGTGCAGGCTTACTATTTAATCTGTGGACACTTCCTGTAGAAAATAAAAAAACTAACTAAACTCGCAAATGGTTACTGCCTACTACGGGAAGCATGAACTCAAAGGTGGATATGTATAGATCAAGATGGCTGATACTTTTTCTTCCGGCTTACCACGCGAGTTTAGTTCAGATAAGACTACGAGTTCTTACGTACTATTATTATTTAATCTCAATGCAAGTTATTGGTTCAGGATTCTTTTTTGTTTTTTCCTATTCTTTGTTTTCACGCAACGCCTCCATGGAGTTCATCGCCTACTACTTGCTGCCTACACTCACAAACATATATATATGATCTACCCCGTCCTTATGTGTACTTCCCCCTACTGTGGCAATAGCACCTCCAATAGTTGTAGTTCTCTGCTAGGTGGCCTTTCTATCTTCATCTTTTCCATTGATTTGCGGCCCCGACAGTCCTGGTTCCTCCCAGTGATTTTATTTTGTTAAGTATTTTTTATAATAGATGTTTTTTTATCTCAAAAAATTTAGGTACTAGTGGTCCAAGTTTTCGTCCTGATTATGTCCATTTCTTTAGGGAATTCTAGGAGACCGTGAACCTGTGGTTATTGTATATTGGTTCGGAGATTCTTCACTTGACAATTTGCAATGACTAACGGGCCTGGTTAGTTTATGCAATAGTTCATCTCTTAGTTCTGTAATTTCTTGGATTTGATAGCCCTAAAAAGTATGTGTATTAGGACTGAAGATGCATAAGGCATCCCTGGAGAATGGAGATGAATGAGGAAGTACTAAGATAGTGAGAGATGAGATTCCAACCTAGTAAGGCGACACAGATAATTATCTTTTTTTTCATAAAAATGTATATATCCATTTCTGATCTTTTTTTATTCTGATTGTTTGGAAAAGGGTCCAGGACCAAGAAAGATGTTATGAAGTGGTATGTCAAAACAAAAGCTAATGTTTTCATTCAGATTATGCAGTTTAGAAGGTATTACAAATTAAGTACAAACTATTGACTTCAGACTATCCCTTTTTAGCCTTGAATTATCGAGTTCGTCTTCTTTTAATTATTGTATCATCCCTTTACATACATGGTTCCATTACCAAAATCAGGGAGGAGCTTGGTGGTGCTGGAGTTAAGGAGTACAACTGGTGGTGGGTTAGGATAGTGTCGGTCGTTGTTTTCACGTGCTCTGCCTTCAGGTCCTCTCGTGATGTCCTGCACCACTAGGAACCTCTCATTCGATCATCGCCATACACACTTCTACATCAGCCGCTCATGATGATCTATAGTATCCCCTTGTTGGGTTTGTTTAGCTTTTTGCATGATAATTGTTTGATTACTTATACATGGAGTATTAGGTTGCGTTTTCTGCAAAGATGTTGATATGAAAGCCTTTTTTCTGGTAGATGTGGTTCATTCTGCTTTTAATATCTTATAAAGACTTCTAGCATTTTATCCTAATGTTTAACCAACTATTGAGGAGTTGGGCACATCTTTATAAAATATAGATTTTGGATTACATTCATGATTCAGATGTTGTTCTATCATGTTCTATTTTATGCATCAAGTGTTGACTAGCACTGTCTCCACTACTTCCACCTATCCCTTTTGTTACCTTCTCTAGGTTGATTCCCAATTCTCTATTCCGTTTTATCCCTCCATATTCTTGGGCAACTGTTAAGTTAGTGGTTGTGCTTTTCTCTATGTTCCTTTAAGGTTACAAAAATGTAGGTTCATTTAGTCGGCAAGGTAGATTCAGGAAACAAGTATCTAATCCATTCATTTATATCATTGCTGAGAAAATTGTCTTAGATAACCTGAATTTCCACCAAACATTTAGATATTGCAGTGCGGTCTCATCAGGTATATCATTGTCGCATAGTTCCTTTCCTTAATATCTCTGTGGTTCATTACTCCATTTTCCTATTGAAAGATCTTTTAGTCATGGTCATATTATGCTTTTTGCAGCCACCAAAACTAGAAAGAACGACAATTTTTTTTTGTTACATTGACTGCTTCCTGCCATGGCATGGAATCTTATTGTTGTATTTCTATAAAACTCTATCCCATCGGATTTGAGAAATAGACTGTCGGCACCCTCTCCACTGCAATACAGCCGTGACCAATCGGTTCGCATCCTGCATGGTGCTGCACTAGGAGAGTACAGAAAAGAAACAAGAGGAGAAGCGACTCGGCATCCCTACAGAATTTGTAACCGCCTTAGACAAGAAAATTTGAAAGCGTATTGTGATTTTTTAGGAGACTTCCTTATCAACTATTTATTGTTTTCATGTGTTGTTTGTTTTCTCTTATAAGTTAAATAAATTATTGGTGTTATTTTTGTAATATGAAGTGGGTACTACAGAGGAGCCAAGTAGTTAATCATTTATCTTGTCTTGGAAGAAATATATGTACTATGTTGATGGTTTATTGGTGTCCTGCTCCCGCAGAAATCTCCTGTCATTTGTCTTAAACATGGAGAGGGGGAGGCTGTCATTGAATCCCACGGTCTACAAAAACTTGGTCTTCTTGGAACTTCATCTAAATTTTGGTCGCTCTTGGGAGTTTTTGTTCTAATCAGATCCCGTATCTACTGGAACCGAGCGTGATCTTGCTAGCATGCCGCAGATTCAGGGTAGTGTGTGGGATTTTCAATAGAAAAGTAGCTTCAGAGATGGCTCTTCTTGGCACCACCATCTCTTGTGTGGGCGTCCTTGCTGTGCCTATGCATGTATGTCTTTTTGTTTATTTCTAAATAAATGGAAAATTAGAAAGTTTGCTTTCTAAATTTTATTCATGCCATACAAAAAAGTATTTAGATTGTTTTCTTGAGAAAAGAGAGTATTCAAATTGGTTAGGTAGAAACATATTATTAAATTTATCCGGATTACTTTTTGTTTCTTTCATGCTTCAATCTTGAAATAGATTGTTCAATGAAGGATTCACATTGTGATCAATCTTGAAACAAAATAGTATTAGTTGAGACGTGCGTTGCACGTACATGCTTACTAGTGCTGGAAAGTTGATGGCGAACTTCTCGAGTGAACTTCCAATCCCTGAACTTTCATGTAAACTCACAGGTCATAATTTTTTTTGCGGGGTCACAGGTCATAATTTTGAAAGATCTGAAGACTATTTTGTACAGATTTGACCTGGTGAGCATTAGCCTCTGTTTCATCCGGATACCATTGAGAATAGCATTTTTTTTCTTCTTCTTCTTTCAAAAAGAAGGGTAACACCCCTAGATCTGTGTCGATTGATGCACTCATTGAGAACTCTTTTTTTTTCTGTTTTTCAATAAAGGACGCTTTTATTATCTTAGAATGTAGCATCAAACGGATACAAAGCCTTATAAGTAACAGCGGGCCTCTGCATAACTAGGATGCACTCGGCCAAACATCTAAAACATTATGAGAATTCTTTGTGTTGGTCATCTTACTCTTCGTAGATCGTTTGGGGATCTGAAAAGTGCTGAGCGGCAAGGCTTACAGCTGCAGCTTCAAAGTGTTGTCTTTAATCATTTAGCTACATGGACTTTTTTTAGACGAAAGGCAGTTGCCCAACTTTATAATAAAGCCATCAAGACAGGGTTCACAGAAAGTAAGGCAAACCAGGTACATATAGATTCATAGGATCAAGCCAAAGGACATGCAGGTCCGGCAAAGAAAGGAGAAAGCAGACTAGACGGGATTCACCATCGGGACCTTTGGGGAGGCAGGGCGATGGCAGAAGCTCAGATCTTGGTGACCATCAGGGCAATAGCATCAGCATCACCAGTCATAGTGAGAGGGCTCCACTGAAGGAAAGCAGCCATTTTAAACAAGATATCGATAGGTTCGTTAGGAAAAAGATGTTCAACCGCAAATTTGTCATGAATAGTCCATAAAGCCCATAAAAGAGCACCGAAAGCAAGCCATAAGACTAGCAAATTGGCTGGAGAGGTTTAGGATTAGAGGATGGAAGTCATCAATGGATGATGGGTTCCAATCCACGTTCAACCATGAACGAACACACCTCCAACCAAGCTTAGTTGAAACATGGTTCAAAAGAATGTGCTTGGTGTTCTCGGTTCGGTCGCAAAGAGAGCATAAGGGAGATGCATTCTCATTACGTTTAAGGATCTGATCACTACCCTATAATTTTTGTCTGATGGCCTGCTAAAAAAATATTTTGATTTTGAGCGGGATCCAAGCTCGCCAGAGGCCCTTGAAACTTGGGGAGAGCCAACCTCGAGTGCTTAAGATATGTTGATTTGACTGAGAACTTGCCCTAAGGGGAATGGGGCCAAGAGATCTGGTCCGGGGTATATGAGAGCAACGGCAGATCGGTAGTGAGAGCCTGCCAATCCTCCAACTCTGCGGGAGACAATGTCCAGTGTAGGCCAAGGCTCCAATTAACTGAGGTTAGCTCTGAAACAGAGATTGCCAGGTTGGAGTAGTACGCGAAAAGGGTAGGATATGAGAGGTAGAGGGGCCCCTCGCCCATCCACCAGTAGAGCCAAAATCTGACCGAGGAGCCAGAACCAACTGAGAACTTTACTTGACCACGAAATTTGTCACGAATCTTGATAAAGCCCCCGCGAGCGGTGGACATGAAAAGGGGGCAAATCAGGGAAATATTTGCTCGGGAGAATTGTTCGCCACACACTCGAAGGGGGGTCATTGTAAAGACACCAGCACCATTTCATAATCAAACATTTGTTCATGAGAGAAGTGTTAATGATTCCAAGTCCCCCAAGACTTTTCGGGCAGCACATAATCTTCCATTTGACCATCATGTATTTCTTTTCGTTGTGCATGGTATTCTAGTAAAAGGCACTACGATTCTTATCAAAGCACGTGTGGTCGATGTTGTATAACTAATAAAAGCCCGTAATGAAAGTCGATAGACTGGGCATGCTTGAATTAATAAGTGTGACCTTCCCAACAGAAGAGTGGTAGCGACCACGCCAAGGAGCGACTCTAGAGCCAATTTTTAGCTCAGTGGGCCTAAAGTCACCCACGAGAAGCTTAAGAAAAAAGATAGGAATGCCAAGGTAGGTGGTTGGGAAGGAACCAAGCTTAGAGTTAAGAATATTTGCAACACAAGATTGCTCGGGCGAGCATACTAACACAAAGGCCTCAGTTTTGAAGAGATTCATTTTAAGCCCTCACATGACTTCAAAGCATAACAAAAGAAATTTAAGATTGGCTAGCTGTAGGACATTTTTCTTGGTAAGAATAACAGTATCATTGGCGTATTGCAGATGCCACCAGGCAACTCATTTTGATTTCAAAAATAAGATTGGCTAGCTGTAGGGCATTTACCTTCTAAGTAGTATATGTATGATGTAGCTTTAGATGGAGGGGTTATATATGTGAGAACATTCCTTTGAAAAACAAAATATTTGTTTGGTTTTTATTCCAAGGCAGAATCCAAGTTATGATGAAGTTAATAAAAAAAAGGATGATCTTGCGAATGTGTCGATGTGTTATTTAGATATAGTTATAATTCTAAGTTGTTGGTGGGTGTTATTTCATAGACATTATTAATACACCATGAATTATATGTTTATATGGTATTGATGACATTAATATTTTTCTTTATAAATTTAGTCAAAGGTTATAAATGCATATGTTTTCGAAGAATTTGTATACAACACTATATGTTGTAACGATGGGAGTAGTATATGTATGGTGTGGACTAATGCTGAGGATGTCGACCATCTGCTCTTTGGGTGTCATCTGTCTTGTTATGTTTGGTATTGCATTAGGGCTGCATATATTCACCACCCTTGCACAAGGATTTGGTTGGCCTTTGTAGAGAAGGAGGATCGACTCTTAAACACAAAATTATGGATTTCACTTTCAAGGTTGCCTGGCCGATTTGAACAACACACAATAATCTTGTTTTAACCGGAATGTTTCATCTCATGTTGAACATGTTCTCCACAAGGCTTTGTTGTTAATCTTATATTGAAAATAAGTTCTGCCAGCAAAGCGAAAATAGGCCGTGCTGAAGATGATCATTGAGATTCAAATCTTAGTTGGGGATGCCATATTGCCCTTTTGTCAAGAAAAAAAAGTTCAATGGGAATTAAAAAAATGCAATTACACAACACATGATTAACACTTCCATACATGCTCAAGCACAGACAATGCAGTGTGCACACATTATGTTTTATTCCAACATCATTCTTATCACACATGTTCAACAGAGAGCCCATAGGAAGACAACATGGCAATGACGAAGACAAAACGATTGGACAAACAATTAGGGAGAATAGAGCTATGATGTCAGTAAAGTCTAACCTTTGAGCTACCACAAAATAATATGAGACAATGATCTTTACAATTTAGTAAATAAAAAACCAATAAAACCCAAATACCTAAGGCTCAATAGTCATCACTTGATACCATTTGCCATTAACAACTTCCTTCCATAGGGTCACCATGTTATTGCCATCGAAGAACAGCCAAAAATGTTCTACCCCCTTCATTAACAATGGGGACACAGGGTTCTGTCAGACTTAAAAACTTTGTAAGGAGGCTGCCATGGCCAGTGATTTATATGTGGACATCTTCTTGTGAGAAAAATAGTTTTCACATTTTCCTGCTATTGAGTTACAAATGAGTACCAAATAGTCTTGGAAAGGGGTTCCGAAGACGAGTGAATTTGAGTACAATCCATTTTATGCACCATGGACATTACAACACTATAAACCCCCATCGTTCCAACTTGAGGAATCAATTCGTAGCACTTACACTCATATTCATGTGTTTCAATTGAAGGTTCAAGTGATCCGTTGAAGACATAAATAACCAAGTAGTCCTACAATCGCGGGCACGGTTATTTGAATAGTTATATGCTTATCAACACATGCAACTAATCATCTTTTATAGTTGGTTCTCGCACACTTTGAAGGGTGTCGACAAAGGGTGATCGACCACGACTCTTGTAATTGTATAAATAGCGAGATCATTTCCCTGGGGAAAAATTATCAATAAGAATAAACGCACTTATCAGTCATGTGCGTGGCAGGGCGGGTGCCCCGCTATGGCGCGAACACATTCAGTGGTTGTTGGTGGGCAGCTGGCTCCAGTGCCATGATTGGGCAAGGTGCACCGGCGGCTCCCAGTCAACATCAAACTCGGCGGCATCCGCCTCTCTGTTCACAGGAAGGACGCTGGGGCAACGACCTCAGAGTTATGGTGGATGTTGCAGGTCAACTCACGCTATTGTGAAGTGGCAGCGGCTAGTTCCACACCGTGGCATGGTCGGCGTCCCGACGACCATGATGATGATCTTTGGTGGGCATACATCCCACCCATCTACTAGTGTCACTCTGGCCTAGCATGGAGAACTCGGAGATGTGACTGTCGGAAGATCTGTTGCCAAGATGGCATTTCAAACACACTTCATATCCGGGGTGAAAACCCTAGTTCTGGCCTTTGCTGGTCAGACTCAGGAGCGGCGAACTGCGTCATTATCTTGTTGAAGACATTGTCTCCGTGATGACGGTAGCGGGAGGGCGTTTATCCCTTCTTGAACACGTTGTTGCAGAAGAAGTCGGCATAGTCCTAGGTGTTACATTCATATCGTGTAATGTTTCCGCCATAGTTGCATCTGTTATATACTCTATTGGTTGATGTTGTCTCAATGTCTCACATCATTTAATAAGAATGGCTATGTGTGCATCAATTGATGGAGAGGCGGGAGGCTCCAACCGCTTTTAAAAAAAAAGGATAAACGCGCTTGATTCACTTGGTCTCTCTCAATCTCTACTCTAAATGTGATATCCCATGGTAACTAGCTTCTCCTAGAGATCACTCTCACCACAGGTTATAATTGGGCAGTGCAACAATGCTTTGTGCAATTTAAACGAGCAATTAACCTGGCGGATGGGAAAAAATGGCGGGAGCTCAACTAGGCACGACGTCGACCTTTCATGCATTTTCGCCCCCATTTCCCAGACGGCTAGCCGTACGCACGTCCACGCCGCGCAATGGCCGGCTTGTCGCCGCCAAGGCGGACGATGTCCTTGGGAAGCGGCTCCCGGCGGGCGGCGGCGGCCGGCATGGCCGGCCCCAAGCCCGGGCTCGCCCGGTCCATGTACCCGCCTCCATCTCCCTTCCGATCAATTTCTTTGCATGCATGCATGGTTGATCAAATGTAATTTCTTGCTGTGATCACCTGACCGATCGCCGTAGCATGCATCGCGTGGCCGGTGACGCAGGACCCTGGGCAGCGAGCGCACGGTGAAGCGGCTGCGGCTATCCAAGGCGCTGACAATGCCGGAGAGCACGACCGTGCTGGAGGCTTGCCGGCGCATGGCGGCGCGTAGGGTCGACGCGGCGCTCCTCACCGACTCCAACGCCTTGCTCTGCGGCATCCTGACCGACAAGGTAATTCCTTCCTCTCGACAAGGAAGATGGAAATGGAATTGCCAATGCGCGCTCTGAGCTGTGATTTAATTTACAGGACATTGCTACGAGGGTGATCGCCCGCGAGGTCAGGATGGACGAGACGCCGGTGTGGAAGGTGATGACGAGGCATCCGGTCTTCGTCCTCTCCGACACGCTTGCCGTGGAGGCGCTGCAGAAGATGGTCCAAGGTCGAGCTGCACCTGGGCTTTTCCATTCTCTATATGAAGAGTTGATTAAGTAATTGCTCCGGTGTAATTTCAGGCAAGTTCAGGCACCTGCCGGTGGTGGAGAACGGCGAGGTGATGGCCATGCTCGACATCGCCAAGTGCCTCTACGACGCCATCGCCAGGATGGAGCGGGCGTCCGAGAAGGGGAAGGCGGTGATCGACGGCACCGACAAGTATCACTCTGGGAGTACGTAGCACCAGCAGCAACCCTAGCTAGTAATCAATCCTATGTCAAGCTAGTGTGCTGATTGATTGCAGTCAAATCATCTATACTATACATCCCTATCAAACGAATAAGGTTGGATCTGCAGGTAACCCGAGCTCGTTGCTAGAGGCTTTCAAGGAGCAAATGTTGAGGCCATCCTTGTCGACAATAATCACTGCTGACTCAACGTTTGGTTCATGAGCCCCTCTGCATTTGCTTCATTCAGTTATCTGCGCATGTAGTGCGTTAGTTCATCAGAACTGATGCCATGTGGATCTACAATGTAGGGTTGTGATCGCAGCGCCTGGCGATTCGGTGCTCGCGGCGACCAAGATGATGGTGGAGGCGCATGCGAGCTCTGCCGTCGTGGCCGTCGGAAATAAACCTCGGGGCATCCTCACGTACGTGCCTTTCACTTGCAGTGCTATTTCATTGTGCTAGATGATCAGATGACCATTTGTTCGTTCTCTTTTTTGGCTGTTGGCAACAAATTACGGGCGTGCAGTTCCAGGGACATCTTGATGAGAATGATCGCGAGGAATCTCCCCGCAGACTCAACCCCTGTTGAGAAGGTAGATGGCATTGCTGAGTTTCATGCAGCAGACAATGATGGAAGCTACTCAAAACGTATATGATTCACCTATAGGTCATGACTCTAGATCCGGAATGCGCGACGGTCGACACGCCGATTCTGGATGCTCTCCGGACAATGCAAGAGCGCAAGTTCTTGCATCTTCCCGTGATGGACAGAGGTACATACTGTGTGCTATGTTCAGTAGAAGAGAAATGGCAACTTGTCACTCAGATATAACATAAAGTTTGTGTTTTGTTTTCACCGTCGGTATTGGGTCAGATGGTTCCATCGTGTGTATCGTCGACGTGATCGACATCACGCATGCCGCCATCTCCATCGTAAGTCCTCCATTTCTTCAGAAGACAGAAAAGGTTTGAGTTGGTCGAGATGTCTCCTACTGATTGCTCAAATGTATAGGTTGAGAGCAGCGGCACCGGGGACGAGGCGACAATCTCGATGATCCAGAGGTTCTGGGACTCCGCCATGGCCTTGGGCTCGCTGGATGACGAGACCGAAACCCAGTCTCTGATGAGCGACGCGACCAGGTCCCAGTTTCTTTTAGAGAAGGAGGCGACCAGGTCCCAGTTTCTTTTAGAGAAGGAGGCGACCAGGTCCCAGATGATGTCCGAGGTCATCCACGAGGCGGCCGAGCCGCCGTACCCCGCTCTCTTCTCCTTCAAGCTCCAGGACAGGCGAGGCCGGATGCACCGCTTCAGCTGCGGTACGTACGTGCTGCCGCCGACCGTGCCGTACGTGTTCGCCCCCATTAACCCGCTGCTCATCGTCTGCATGCATGCGCTGCAGAGGTGCAGAGCTTGACGCCGCTGGTCACCTGCATACTCCAGAGGCTCGGCACCGACATCGACCGCCACCGTCTGCCTCAGATCTTGGTGAGTGGTTCATCACGCGCGGGATACATGTGATGATGAAACTGGGTAAATGCATGCATGCATGACCCAGCTGGTACGTACGTGTGCTTGCAGTACGAAGACGAAGACCGGGACATGGTGGTGCTGGCGTCGGACGACGACCTCACGGCGGCGGTCGACCACGCCAGGCTCTCCGGATGGAAGGCATGCATGCATGGATCCACCAGCATCACAAAACTTGTTCTGTTCAGCCGGTTTGGTTTGAACTTTGAACTATTTTTGTTTCTTTTGCATTTGCAGGGTTTGAAGCTCTTCTTGGATTACTCTGGCACGCCGGGCCGGAGAAGCCTGGCATCTAGCAACGGAACGACGACGATGGACCTGGCCAGCCGGGAAGCGTGGTCGGCGGCCTACGGCGGCGTCGCGGCCGGGGCTGCCCTGGTCACCGGCCTCGGGGTAATGGTCTACCTGCGAAGAGCCGGCTAGCTGTACTTACCATGTAGTAAATCCCATTCCCATGTGAAAAGAAAACATCTCTCGGAAATCTTTAATCTGCACGGTGAGGTTTGGATCTTCATTTTAGGTAGATACACCGAGAGTAACACGGGCACGACACACGCTCACGCAACGTCTACTCAGGATGACAAGTGTCAATGTGTCCTACATCTCCAGAAATGAAGAAGCCACAGCTGCCTGGCAGACGACGAGAACATCGCGTCCTGCTGAAAATTTATCAGGCTTTAACAAAACGCATAGAACGTCAAACAGAGGAGTTGATACTTGGTGGGTTGGTTTGTTTCAAAAAAAAGATACTTGGTGCGTTGGGGGTTCATCTTGCTCCGCCTTGGTCCA
The DNA here is from genome assembly GCA_034509565.1 of Triticum monococcum. Classification (NCBI taxonomy): domain Eukaryota; kingdom Viridiplantae; phylum Streptophyta; class Magnoliopsida; order Poales; family Poaceae; genus Triticum; species Triticum monococcum. Next base: position 448,006,626 of record CM067845.1, read on the forward strand.
CACAAGTGCTACATAAGAGCACACGTGCAAATCCAGGCCCTCAAACGCCCGCAGACGTGCCTGGCATTGATCGGGCACGCCTCATTTGATGGCTTTCACACCCGCGTTCCTTATATTTAAACCCTCAAAACCATGCAACTCATGCAAAGCTACGTAAACACGTAAACACAATCAACAACACGCAGTTCATCAGATCAACTTTGCATTGCCGGACAAAAGAAGCATAGTTTATCGGAGTTCAACGGCAAATCCATACTACGAACTTAAAACATAGTTAAAATATAAGCATAACGGGGAAGGTCGGAGGAAATCACCATTTTCTCGCCGGCCCCTTCCCCTTCTGGTTGTCGGCGCGGTTGTGCCCCTCCTCCGTGTAGGCGTCGGCATGCGGAGGTGCATCGTTGTCGGAGCTGGAGGTGGAGCCGTCCGTCAGGTCTAAGTCGGAGCTGCACCTCATGTCCGGCAGCCTGCGAAGCAGGCGGTCCTGCTCCTTCACATGGCGGGCCGCCTTCGCCTTGGCCGCCGCCTCCTTGGTTGCCTCGCGCTCCGACAACTCAATGGCGAGTCAAAGCGTCATGGCATTCTTCTGGCGGAGGCGCCACACATCCGTCTCCGTCATCGTCAGAGAGTGGCGGAGGACCGATGCGAGGATGCACGACCTCGGGATCCACCGGTGCGCTCATGCACGAACGGCACGCCGACATCGCCTCCCCCCTCTCCCTCGCCCGCTGCCGCTCACGCCGGGTTGCATGTGCCTCGGACTCGGTCGTCCTCGTGCGCAGACCCTGGTGCGGGCCCGAGGACCCAGCAATGGCCGAGTACCACTTCCGGGCCAGAGGATGATGGAGGTGGGTGGCATACCTGGCGGAGCGGAGCGGAGCTGCCGGAGCGGTGCGGAGCGGAGCTACCTGGGCGTGCCCATATCCGCCCTATATTTGGGCTGGATATGAGGAGTGCCGGTCAGTCCGGGCATTTGAGGTCCGTTTGAGGCTGTCCGTTTGAGTCGGATTTTGGTGACCGGTCAGTGACTGGACGGACAGCTTGAATGTTTGAGGCCGGTTTGAGTCATTCGGATGTAGATGCTCTGACCATGGTTCCAGCCCGAGAGGCACCGACAATTGTAGATTTTGGATGGTCAAGGTTTAGAGCCCAGGCTACATCCCTCACCTCTAGTCCTTGTGCATTTCAGGGGCGGAGAAGAAATCTATCCTCCGGTGTTAGCGTCATTAAGGTGGTTCTTCACAAGCATTTAAACAAATACCTTTTGTGAATGTCACACATTTAAACTAACACATTTAAGTGTAGTATCTGATTAAACATGGCAACTCCCAACATTGGACGTCACTGAGGAATTGGTTGTGTAGTACCTGAAGTTGGATACAGTTCACCATGTTCCTGGCAAATATAGTGCTGTGAAAATTGCGAACCCAAATTAACTCGTAGAAAAAGAAAAAAGAAACACAACCACTACATTTCGTGTTTTGTTAGGGTTTGTGTCCTGCTCAGGAAGACGAGACGGCGGCGGCCCCCTGAAGATGGAATAAGATTCTCCCCGCCTAGCCCCCGTCCCGATGGTGTGTCTAGCATTGTCGGTGGGCGTGTGGAGATGTGTCTCCAGCGGATCTGTCCTTGGTGGATTTGCTCGGATCTGGTCGTAGTTCGTCTATGTTCTTGTGTTTTCAGGTTGGATCCTTCTGATCTATGCTAGTCTTCATCGGCGGCGGTTGCTATGCTGCTGCGCTGGTCCTATGGGACCTTAGCACGACGACTTCCCGACTGTCTACTACAACAAGTTTTGCCCGACTCCGACGAGGGAGGAGCGATGACGGCGGTGCGCCTTCGGCTCGCTTCAGTGCTTATAGTCGTCGCTAGATGTTCTACGAAACTAAATGTAATTTTTATTATTTCTAATGTTTGTTGTACTGCTATGATTAAAGGATTAAAGATGAATAGATTGAAAGTTTTTTCATAAAGAAAAAAACCACTGCATTTCACGGAAACAGGACGTTGTTGCCTGTAATAATTCCAAAGATGCATCAAAACGTTGAGGATTTCCTTGCATTCGCCTCCTAACTAAGATACTATGCCCCTAAAAAAAAAACTTAGGCAAGATGCCGTTGTAAAAAAAGAAGGGGATACTACACATTTGGAAACCAATCAATTCCTGCCGGAAAATCAATATTTCTATTGATATAGTAGTAGTATTTAATTCCAGTTTAAGAAATCAGGAAGGCATTTTAATGCCGAAGATTTGATTCACCCTCTCTCTATATAAACGACTATACAAGGACCAGGCATTACCGTATCCTTAGGCACACGGCAAACAAATAAGCGATTCTCCATCGATCTCTTCGTCATGGCACCCAAGAGCAACGCGACCCGGATGGCTGCGGCTTTCGTGGTTCTTATGATCATGTCTTCCACCCTATCATCATTGTCCTGCTACGCGCGCACAAGTAATAACATCTCTTGTTGTTTTGTTCACGTGTTTCCAAATTTTCTTGTTCTCTAGAGTTTGGATCGGGTATTTGGGTCCGTAAATTTGCTAACAAATACTCCTACTTTGTCCCTACATACATTGTACGTCAATTCATTGCTCAATTTATGTCGGGACTTATGGATCATCGATCGAACTTGCAGTTGAAGAGGGAGCGGATTCTCCGGTGTGCTTCCATGTGGAAAAGTGCCAAGACCGTTGCCAGACCGCATGCAGCATCAGCGGCAAGCCCTCGACTGGAGCCTACTGCAAGATCGATCAGTGTTGTTGCGCCTAGCATGATGCTTCTATTCTGGCTCGAGCAATAATTTTATTACAGCTTCTTACAAATGTACTATTGGTTACCCAAAAAATATAGAGAAAAGTCCGCTCAACTTGCCACTCGGTTTTGATTTCAACCCTGAGCTCTAAACCGGTAATCCATCACCCTTAACTTCCCACTCAGTTCACAAATCAACCCCCTACTCATTTTTAACTGTGTTGACCGGTTTTGGCTACGTTTACTACTGACTACGACAACGCTACGTTTACCCCAGATCGATTGACCTAGCGTCCTAGTTTATTGGTCTCCTTCGTTTTCTGTGCTTAATTTTGCTTTAAGATTAACTAATAAAATGTTAATGCATGTAATAAAAATAATATTATTAAAAACTATATTCAAATACGAATCCAACGATATATTTTTTGTTGGCATGCATTATTATTAATCTATGATCAAAGATTAACATTTAAGGGGACCAATAAACCCAGGTAGTTTCCTACGTACGTGAGCCACTACTAGCAATCGATCCACCTCCATGGGCCAGCTTGCACTCGTACTCGAGTTAGATCTCGGGAAGATCTAAGCCAGCGTCGTTCTAAAACCAACAGCCGCAGCTCGCCGCCGGCCCACCTCGAGCCAGAAGCCCGGAAGAGAGGAATAGGGACCCGGCCTCCCCGCCGTCCATGGTGGAATTCGAACCACACGTCCCGGCGGCTGGCGGCTGGCGAGACGGGCGCAGAACTGCGTGGTGTGCCTTGAGGAGCTCTCGCGCGAGACGGCTGCATGCGGGAAGAAGAAGTTCAAAACGATTCCCTGCTCCCACTCGGCCCGCCTGCGCTGCTTCTTCTGCTGGCTCCGCTGTGGCCGGCGCTGCCTGGTGTGTCGCTACACGGTGAGTTAGAGCAAGTCTATAAACCCTCAAACCCTTAAAAATAATCATTTTTTTACAATTTTCGTCCAAAAAACGTCGTAGACTAGAACCTCTAAACCTTCAAACCTGTAAAAAAAATAGAGGTCCAACTCTCAAACCAGCTTGCAACCTGTAGAAGTAGGGGTTGAGAGGGAAATCTCCCCCCAACCTGCACTCCTCCTCTCTCGCGCGGGAGGAAACTTCCTCCTCCCGGCCTCTGCCTCCTGCCGCGCCGGCCATGGAGGGCCCTGCCGCCGCCGCGCCCCCGCCCCCGCCCACCCGACCGTGGCCAACGTGGTGGCGGCGACCCACGTCGGGGCCAGGCGGCGGCGGGCGGGCCTCGCACCTCCTCCTCCCGCCTCCCCGGCTCCCACCCCGGCCACCGTCACCGCCCCGGCGCCCGCCCCCGCCGCCTCCCCGGCTCCCGCCCCGGCCACCAAGAAGAGCCGGCCGAAGGTGCCGTCCAAGGTCGCCCCGGCCGTGAAGATGCCGCGGAAGAAGCCCGCGGTGCGGAAGAAGCCCGCGCCCCCGCCCGCCTCCGTCGCCGAACCTCCTTTCGTCGCCGTGGCCGAACCTCCTCCCGCCGCGCACGAGGTGTTCGAGAAAATGGCAACCCCATCCTCGTTCATGGACCTCCTCCAAAACACGGGAATGGATGCAACCACCGGCACCGATCAAACCGGTAAACGGTATTGGCAAAGGATCGAGGACACCTATTGTAGGGTCAAGCCGAAGAATAGTGGGTTCATCTCTCGCACTTACCGGTTGCTTCAAGGCTGGTGGGAGTTGATGAAGCCCGCTTGTGCTCGTTGGAGTGTGGCATGGACCAAGTGAGGGATGCACCACCTAGCGAAACCGTGGAGAGTGACTATGTGAGTACATATTTCTTCACTATTTTGATTATGTGTGTGTACTATGCTATTGGTGGGTTCTTATGTGATTTATGTGTGGTTGATAGGAGACAATTGCCGGCATGAGGTACAAGGAGATGGCCGCTTCCAAGGGCAAGCCATTCCCATTTAAGCATGCTTGAACAATTCTTCAAACCTTTGACAAGTGGAAGTTGAGGGATCAAGAGACCGCACCCAAGAAGTCAGCAATGCTTAGGATGGATGATAGTGAAGATGAGGAGGAGAGGAACTTGGGCAAGCCCGAGGGAACCAAGAAGGGCAAGCTAAGGGTGAAGATGGAAGAAGAGGCGTCAAGCCTAAGTGGGAAGATGGACCACATGATGAAGGCAAGAGAGGAATTGACAACGAAGACATTGAAGACGAAGCTTCTTATCACCAAGAAGAAGAAAGAGGTCAAGCTTGCACAAGTTGAAGCAAAGCGTGAAGAAGCAAAACGCAAGGCCGAGTTGGAGGAGAGGATGATCAAGCTCAAAGAGGCAAAGGTATGGAAAGAACTCATGGTGGAAGAGAAAGAGCACATGATGATGTCCAAGAAGGACATGGATGAAGACCAATTGCAATGGTGGAAGGACTACAAGGAGGACATCGCGGAGAGGAAGAGGATGCTCCGTGTTGCGTCCTCTACTTTTCGAGGTGACACTCCGATGAGTAGTTGTGGCGATGGCGGTGTGTACGACTCCACCGGTGCCCATGGAGATGCTTGATGGAGCCCGCATGTGGTCTAGGAGATGGCGCCGAGGTGCATCTTTTTGGTGATGGTGCCGATGAGAGGAGGAAGATGATGATTTTGTGATGTAAACTATTAAACTATGCAACAATGATTGTCATTTCGTAGTTTGTTTGGAAGTTGATTGTGTTCTTGTTGTCATAAATTGTGAGATGTCAAATGATAGATTTAAAGTTTGGGGTTGAGGCAAAGACTAGAACCCTCAAATCCAATCCTTAAAGCGGTTTAAGGATTGGGTTTGAGGGTTCTAGTATTTGCCCCTGTTTTTCAACCCTTAAAAGTGTCAAAAAGTGGAATTCTCGACCCTTAAAACTGCTTTAAGGATTTGAGGGTTTGAGGGTTCTACTAGTAATGCTCTTAGGCCGCTGATCTGAAGGAAATATGCCCTAGAGGCAATAATAAAGTTATTATTTATTTCCTTATTTCATGATAAATGTTTATTATTCATACTAGAATTGTATGAACCGGAAACATAATACATGTGTAAATACATAGACAAACAAAGTGTCACTAGTATGCCTCTACTTGACTAGCTCATTAATCAAAGATGGTTATGTTTCCTAACCATAGACAAAGAGTTGTTATTTGATTAATGGGATCACATCATTAGATGAATGATCTGATTGACTTGACCCATTCCGTTAGCTTAGCACTTGATCGTTTAGTTTGTTGCTATTGCTTTCTTCATGACTTATACATGTTCCTATGACTATGAGATTATGCAACTCCCATTTACCGGAGGAATACTTTGTGTGCTACCAAACGTCACAACGTAACTGGGTGATTATAAAGGTGCTCTACAGGTGTCTCCAAAGGTACTTGTTGGGTTGGCGTATTTCGAGATTAGGATTTGTCACTCCGAATGTCGGAGAGGTATCTCTGGGCCCTCTCGGTAATGCACATCACTTAAGCCTTGCAAGCATTGCAACTAATGAGTTAGTTGCGGGATGATGTATTACGGAACGAGTAAAGAGACTTGCCGGTGACGAGATTGAACTAGGTATTGGATACCGACGATCGAATCTCGGGCAAGTAACATACCGATGACAAAGGGAACAACGTATGTTGTTATGCGGTCTGACCAATAAAGATCTTCGTAGAATATGTAGGAGCCAATATGAGCATCCAGGTTCCGCTATTGATTATTGACCGGAGATGTGTCTCGGTCATGTCTACATTGTTCTCGAACCGTAGGGTCCGCACGCTTAAGGTTTCGATGACAGTTATATTATGAGTTTATGAGTTTTGATGTACCGAAGGAGTTCGGAGTCCCGGATGAGATCGGGGACATGACGAGGAGTCTCGAAATGGTTGAGACGTAAAGATCGATATATTGGACGACTATATTCGGACTTCGGAAAGGTTCCGAGTGATTCGGGTATTTTTCGGAGTACCGGAGAGTTACGGGAATTCGCCGGGAGAAGTATTGGGCCTTATTGGGCCATACGGGAAAGAGAGAGGGGCTGCCCAGGGCAGGGCGCGCGCCCCCTCCTTCCTTCCCTTCTCCCCCCCCCCCCTTCCTTGTCTCCTACTCCTAATACATGGAAGGACTCCTAGTTGGACTAGGAAAGGGGAAATCCTACTCCCCTAGGGCGCGCCATAGAGAGGGCCGACCCTCCCCTCCTCCACTCCTTTATATACGGGGGCAGGGGGCACCCCATAGACACACAAGTTGATCTTCGTGATCGTTCCTTAGCCGTGTGCGGTGCCCCCCTCCATGATATTACACCTCGGTCATATTGTAGCGGTGCTTAGGCGAACCCCTGCGACGGTTGAACATCAAGATCATCACCACACCGTCGTGCTGACGGAACTCCTCCCCGAAGCTTTGCTGGATCGGAGCCTGGGGAGCGTCATCGAGCTGAACGTGTGCCAAGAACTCGGAGGTGCCGGAGTAACGGTGCTTGGATCGGTTGGACCGGGAAGACGTACGACTAATTCCTCTACGTTGCGTCAACGCTTCTGCTTCGGTCTACGAGGGTACGTAGACAACACTCTCCCCTCTCGTTGCTATGCATCACCATGATCTTGCGTGTGCGTAGGAAATTTTTTGAAATTACTACGTTCCCCAACATGATCGTGCTTGCTTGGACTTGCGACCACCGCTGATCTTAAGGATTGAAATGTAAACCGAGTGGCAAGTTGAAGGTTGTAATGTGAGTTTTTTTGTCACGCGGTCCAGATCTATTACTTTGGCGAGGAGAGTGCTAATTGATCGCATGATATAAATATCTTCGCATAAATGTGTGTTTTACCTCTTTATCGCATATGCTCGTCTTCACGCTCCTATGCTACTACCCAGAACCAATAGATTGATTGTTTGCTTACACAAGCAAGTATTGGTATTATCAGAAATAAAGATTGAGAAAAGATATGCACTGGTAATAGGTTCCTTCTTGAGACCATAAGGGGGTGTAGGATCGAAAGTATGTCTAGAGGGGGGTGATTAGACTACTTGACCAAATAAAAACTTAACCTTTTCCCAATTTTAGTTCTTGGCAGATTTTAGCTATTTTAGGACAAGTCAAGCAATCATCACACAATTCAAGCAAGCATGCAAAGAGTATATTGGCAGCGGAAAGTAAAGCATGCAACTTGCAAGAATGTAAAGGGAAGGGTTTGGAGAATTCAAATGCAATTGGAGACACGGATGTTTTCCCCGTGGTTCGGATAGGTGGTGCTATCCTACATCCACGTTGATGGAGACTTCAACCCACGAAGGGTAACGGTTGCGCGAGTCCACGGAGGGCTCCACCCACGAAGGGTCCACGAAGAAGCAACCTTGTCTATCCCACCATGGCCATCGCCCACGAAGGACTTGCCTCACTAGCGGTAGATCTTCACGAAGTAGGCGATCTCCTTGCCCTTACAAACTCCTTGATTCAACTCCACAATCTTGTCGGAGGCTCCCAAGTGACACCTAGCCAATCTAGGAGACACCACTCTCCAAGAAATAACAAATGGTGTGTTGATGATGAACTCCTTGCTCTTGTGCTTCAAAATGATAGTCTCCCCAACACTCAACTCTCTCTCATAGGATTTGGATCTAGTGGAAAGAAGATTTGAGTGGAAAGCAACTTGGGAAGGCTAGAGATCAAGATTCATATGGTAGGAATGGAATATCTTGGTCTCAACACATGAGTAGGTGGTTCTCTCTCAGAACATATGAATTGGAAGTGTAGATGTGTTCTGATGGCTCTCTCCACGAGTGAAGAGGAGGTGGAGGGGTATATATAGCCTCCACACAAAATCCAACCGTTACACACAGTTTTCCAATCTCGGTGGGACCGAATCAACAAACTCGGTCGGACCGAAACAGTAAACCTAGTGACTGTCGTGGTTCTAAGTCTGACAGTGAGGTAGGGGGTGTGTATGAAGAGGCTAGACCTTAGCTATTGGGAAGTTGTAAGCATGCAAGGTTTACGAGTTCAGGCCCTTCTCGGAGGAAGTAATAGCCCTACGTCTCGGTGCCCGGAGGCGGTCGACTGGATTATGCGTGTGTAAAATGACAGGGGTGCGAACCCCTGATACTGAGGAGGGGGGTGGCTTATATAGAGTTCGCCAGCCCTCTCCTGCCCTCAGTAATGCAGGGTTCAAGGTACATTTAAGGTGGGCGTTACTGATAACGTCCCTAATAAAGTGTCTTAATAACCATAAAGTCTACTTAATAGCCGACCGTTTGCCTGCAGAGTGACTTGAGGTCTTCGGGCAGTCGAGCGGTTGGCTTCTTGGTCGAGTAACAGCTTCTTGGTCGAGTGTCTTCAACCCGTCGAGTGAGATATCTTCAAGTCGATTGAATGGTGACTTCTTCTAGGGACGTCCTATGGTAGGGTTCTTTAGGACGGGTCCGTGTCCCTACCGTAGGTACGTGACTTCATCATTAGCCCCCGAACGGATCGAGGCTAGAATGAGAAAAGGGGTTAGGGATCTTTCCGACTAATTCTTCGGGTTATATGGGCGCTTCGTTCTGGGTCGACCGTCACGGATGCCGTCATTAACCTCTTTCAGTCGCCTTGATCCGTTCTAAGCCTTTCGTCGAGTGGATTTCTTTACCTGTGAGGCATCGTGCGCCGGTGCGCGTGGGATTTCCGTTTTGCCAAGTTGTTCTGCAGCCAGCGGAGATCGCGGGATTCGGATTTTTTGGGAAGCGCGCGGAACGGGGGCGGCCGCAGTAATCAGGAGCGACAGTGCGAAGGCTCCTCGATCTCCGCGCCGCCTTTTTCGCCACGTACTGCGCGCGCGCCTGCCACGGGATTTGACTGGATAGCTCGGGCCTACCTATCAGCCACTCGGAAGCGGCCCCTTATAAGTAGCTGGCTTGGAGCTCTCCATCAGTGCGCGTGCTCATCTCTTCCTCTTCTTTCGCTCTTCCTCCGTAGGCTTCCCTGCTTCCTTTACTCTCACCCAGCCACCGCAAGACCAGCTCGAGATCTCGCCGGTGACGATGGTGAAGGGCAAGACGACCGCCCTGGAGCGCGCGAAGAAGGCGGCGGTGGGGAAGGGGAAGAAGTCTGCGCGCGGCGGATCTTCCTCTCGGACGGCTCTGCCCAAGGGTTGGATCCAGGGCGATTGGATGCCTTCGGTGCTCCGTCAGGAGGATCTTGACGACTTGGTCGAGGGGGGAGCCATCCCTCACAAGGCTGCGCGTCTTCCGGGGGGAGAGATCGAACCCCAACCTCGCGACGGTGAGTGCGTGCTCCTCGCCACTCACATCGACCGAGGGTTTTCTCTGCCGCCCCACTCTTTCTTCCGCAGCTTCTTGAACTTCTTTGGAGCGCAGCTCCACCACTTTACCCCCAATTCCATAGTCTATCTCGCTGCCTTTATTTCAATGTGTGAGGCGTTTCTGGGTTGCCGCCCACACTGGGGGCTTTTAAGCACATCTTTACCTGTCGCTCTCAGTCGGTTAAGAAAGCCAAGTCGAGTGACGAGAGGACACAAGTGATCCAACTGTGCGGGGGTTTGGCGATCCAGACGAGAGGGAAGAGCTGTTTCCCATCCATTACCTTCCCGGAGTCAGTTCGGGGCTGGCAGGCGACTTGGTTCTACTGCCAGGATCAGGCGACTCCAGGGCAGTCGACTGGGCTCCCACCTTTCACCCTCGACCGAGCCGAAAAGCCCGCTTCTCTGAAGGTGACGCCTGAAGAGAAGGCCCAGGTCAAGATACTGCCCAGGTCAACTGTGCGAGGGCGTGACGGGGATGGATCTGCTGGAAGTCTTCCTCAAGAGACGAATCCAACCGCTCCAGGCTCGGGACCATCCGATGTGGCTGTACTCTAGCCTCGAGGACACCACTCGGATCCACCCGGAGGAGGTTACCGACGAGATGTTGGAGGGGTGGCTGTCCAGTATCACGGGGAACAAGGACAACCCCCGGGGAGCTAGGAGGGTCATTCCACTCGACAGCTCGTATGAGGTCGACCAGGTGTGTTTTTATGTCTTCCGACTGAAATCTTCGTTTTCTGTATTGGTCTCTTTTCGAGCAGGTCGATTGACTTTACCTTTGTCTGTTGTCTTTCAGGCGACCACTGAGATGTACTCGACGCCCAATGGGGCGCAAGGGTCGACTGAGGAAGGAGAAGGGAGCGGAGGCGAGAGCGGGGATGACCAGGGTGAGTGGGAGTCGGATGGTGAAGGAGAGGGAGGCGACGACATCTTCTCCAATGAAGAGGAGGAGGAGGAGACCGAACCTCCCCGCCCGGAAAGGCGATCCAAGCTCGCACACGACCCGGCACAGGGACGTGGTCAGGCGAGCGGCTCCGTCGGGCCGTCGTCAAAACGCCCTCGAACTTCTTCTCCCACACCGACTGGGAAGGTCCCCAAGCAACCATGCACGACGCTATCCAAGCCGCCCAAGACTCTGCCCAAGATGAAGATAACTGTCCCTGTTATTTCCGGGTAACAAAGCTTGTCTTCCCTCGTCGATTGGAGGACGGATCCTCGGTCGACTCGTTACGCTTAACTGGTTGATTCTTCAAAATTTGCAGTGCTGCTACCTCCGAGATCTCTGCCAAAGACGACGACCAAGAGATGGGGGACGCTGCTACCTCCAACCCTGGTACGATGATTGACGTTCTGTTTTTTAGTTGACTTGGACGTTTCTTGCAATTCTGGTCGATTGAAAGTTCTTCCTGCAGCCACTCCTCATGTTATCGACCTCCCGGATGACGATGACAACGAGCCGCTGAGGATAGGGAGGACCAAGAGGCCGTCAACTGACAGGACTCCCCAGCCTGCTCCGGCGCCTGAGGCCGTGGCTCGGGATAGCGGTGATGCCCCTCGGGCTTCTGTGACCTTTGCCAATCCCCTGTCGAGTGCGCAGCCCTCGGCGTCGACTGCCAATCCGACTTCGCTCTTTGTCGCGTACTCTGTCCCTAAAGATGAAGTGGCCGCTGCGAAGGAGGCCATACACCAGGCAGGGGTCATGATGGAACAGGTGAAGAAGGCTCGAGAGGCCAGCCAGGCAGCTTACGACGCAAGTTCGGCGCTTCAGAGCAACGTCCAGGTCAGTCGACTTGATACTTGATTGTTTGAAGAGTCTTTCTCCCTCTTTCTTTTTCTTTTTGAAGATCTTTGTATCTGTATCTGTACACCCAGTGGGTGTGTTTTCTCTTTCTTGGACAAGTGGGGGCACGCTGAGTGCACCCACTGGGTGTAGTCCCCGAGACTACGGTGGACTGCTGGCAGTCAACTGTAGTCTTTATATTGCGTTTCTGAATCTGTATTCCTTCACTCGGTTTGGTCTGGCCAGGTCGAGTGGGACCGTGTCCTGTCGACTGCGGGCAGTCGATTTTTTTTTGGTCGAACCAGTGGGGGCACGCTGAGTGCACCCACTGGGTGTAGTCCCCGAGACTACTGTTGAATGTTTTTGATTCGGCTGTGGTCTTAGAAACATCACCATTGTTCCTTAGTTACTCGGAAGCAACTTATCTCGAACGTCTGTCGACTGGTTTTTCTTTTTGCAGAAATCCTGCGAACTTGCCGCTCGCTATACTGAATTGGAGAAACAGAAGATTCAACTGGACCTTGATCTAGAGCTGGCCAGGACGGAGCTGCAGAAGGTCTGGGAGGGCGCCGCAGGTAAAGCGACTTTGTCGACTGATTTTGTTTTTAGGCTTGAGCATTCCTCTGCTGTTTCCGATTCGATCACCATTTCTTTGTAGGAGAATTGGAAAAAGCTTTGGCGAAGAAGGACCAGGACCTGGCTGCTGCCCGCAAGGAGGCTGATGACAAGACAGCTCTGGCCGCACAGAAGCTGGCTTCGGTCGACCAATTAGAAAAAGAGAACACCAGGTTGCAGACCACTCTGACTGAAGCCAACAGGCTGACTGCAAATTGGAAGAAGAAGAACCTCCTCTTGGGCGAGGAGATGGAAGGCATCGCTCGTAGGAGGGACGACTTGGAGACCTACCTGAGGAGTCTTGCCAAGACGCTGTACATCAAGCTCGAAGGTGCGCATTCAATTCCAACTGGTTTTCTTTTGTGTCGACTCAATTTTGCGATCGTTGGCTTATCTTTAGGTCTTGTATGCAGAATTTTGTCAGAACTTCGAAGAGGAGACCGGGCGGATCGAAACGGGTCTGGACCCAATCAATTCTCCGGTGAAAGATGATACTGCCATGAACCTGCTCCGACTGGAATCTCGAATCGACGGCGCCGTGGATTACTTGGCTCGGCTGAAGGTTGCCATGTCGCGGATCGACTCGACACTTTGGCCAGAGTCTACGCTCCAGAACGATCTCGAGTCTCTTATGGCTTGACTTGACAAAATCCCCGATCGAGTGCAGGAGTGGAAGAAGTCTTCGGCCCGGTGTGGCGCTGATGTGGCTCTATCTTTAGTCCGCGTCCACTGCAAGGAGGCGCGAGAAGAAAAGTTGGCCGCCATCCAAGTCGCCAATACCAAGAGGCACAGCTTCCAAGACTTCATGGAGACCTTCATTGCTGCTGCCACTTGTATTGCGGACGGAATTGACCTGGATGAGTTCGTCGCTCCTGCCAGTCCTCCTCTTGAGGAATGAGAAAACTTTTATGCCTTTCCTTAAATTTGCCTCGGAATGCCGAGTGGACTTGTAATCGTTTAAACTCTGCCGAGCTGAGGGCTCGAGTACTTTGATTCGGGGCCCATGGCCTTTTAAGCTTTATCCGAACTTAATTTCTTGCTGAATGTCTTCATGGATGATTCGTCGAGTGGAACTTGATCTCCGTTCGAAGGAAAAGGTGACGACCGACCCACACCCTGTTGCTGTAGAGTGGGGTGGAGCGCACATTGTATTTGTGGCGGAGCTCTCCAGGAAAAGGTGGCAGTCGACCCACGCCCTGTTACTGTAGAGTGGGACGAAGCTCATATTGTATTTGTGGCGGAGCTCTCCAGGAAAAGGTGGATTTCATACTTAAGCGAGCACTGAACTATACCTAAGCCCCCGAGTGGGAGGTTTGCTCTCCATTCAGTAGGATTTTTCAAACTTAGGCGAGTGTCTGACCGCAGCTAAGTCTCTTCGTGGAGAACTTAGGCGAGTGCCGAACTGCAGCTAAGCCCCCGAGTGGGAGGTTTGCTCTCCACTCGGTAGGATTTTTCAAACTTAGGCGAGTGTCTGACCGCAGCTAAGTCCCTTCGTGGAGAACTTAGGCGAGTGCTGAACTGCAGCTAAGCCCCCGAGTGGGAGGTTTGCTCTTCACTCGGTAGGATTTTTCAAACTTAGGCGAGTGTCCGACTGCAGCTAAGTCTCTTCGTGGATAACTTGGGCGAGTGCTGAACTGCAGCTAAGCCCCCGAGTGGGAGGTTTGCTCTCCACTTGGTAGGATTTTTCAAACTTAGGCGAGTGTCTGACTGCAGCTAAGTCTCTTCGTGGAGAACTTAGGCGAGTGCTGAACTGCAGCTAAGCCTCCGAGTGGGAGGTTTGCTCTCCACTCGGTAGGATTTTTCAAACTTAGGCGAGTGTCCGACTGCAGCTAAGTCTCTTCGTGGAGAACTTAGGCGAGTGCTGAACTGCAGCTAAGCCCCCGAGTGGGAGGTTTGCTCTCCACTCGGTAGGATTTTTCAAACTTAGGCGAGTGTCCGACTGCAGCTAAGTCTCTTCGTGGAGAACTTAGGCGAGTGCTGAACTGCAGCTAAGCCCCCGAGTGGGAGGTTTGCTCTCCACTCGGTAGGATTTTTCAAACTTAGGCGAGTGTCTGACTGCAGCTAAGTCTCTTCGTGGAGAACTTAGGCGAGTGCTGAACTGCAGCTAAGCCCCCGAGTGGGAGGTTTGCTCTTCACTCGGTAGGATTTTTCAAACTTAGGCGAATCGGATTCGCAGCTAAGCCCCCGAGTGGGAGGTTTGCTCTCCACTCGGTAGGGTTTTTCAAACTTAGGCGAATGGGATTCGCAGCTAAGCCCCCGAGTGGGAGGTTTGCTCTCCACTCGGTAGGATTTTTCAAACTTAGGCGAATCGGATTCGCAGCTAAGTCACCCACTGGGGGATTTCGGATACAAACAAAAGTGACAGCAATTATTGGAACACTCTTATTTCTGATAAAAATGAACTTCAGGAGTTTTTCTTATTACATCTGGTTTGAGGGCGGACTCAAGTGTAAAAGGGGCGGAGAAGCTCCGCGTTCCAAGCTCGAGGTTCGTCGATCTGTCGATCAACATTGTAAAGGTGATATGCTCCGTTGTGGAGGACTCTGGTGACGATGAAGGGGCCTTCCCAAGTGGGAGCGAGCTTGTGAGGTTTCTGTTGATCCACTCGGAGGACCAGATCTCCTTCTTGAAAGGCTCGACTCTTCACATTTCGGGCGTGGAATCGATGTAAGTCCTGCTGATAAATGGTCGATCTGATCATCGCCATCTCCCTCTCTTCCTCCAAGAGGTCGACTGCGTCTTGCCGGGCCTGTTCCGCTTCATCTTCGGTGTAAAGTTCGACTCGGGGTGCATTATGAAGAAGATCGCTTGGCAGGACAGCTTTGGCTCCATAAACCAGAAAGAATGGGGTCCTTCCAGTCGACCGGTTAGGGGTGGTCCTTAATCCCCACAGAACTGACGAAAGCTCGTCGACCCAAGCGCCTGCCGCGTGCTTGAGATCGCGCATCAGCCGAGGTTTTAGCCCTTTGAGAATCAGACCATTTGCTCTCTCAGCCTGTCCATTCGACTGGGATGAGCGACTGAGGCGTAGTCGACTCGTGTGCCTTGAGAAGCGCAAAATGCTCTGAACTCGTCCGAATCAAAGTTTGACCCGTTATCAGTGATGATGCTGTGCGGGACTCCATATCTGAATGTTAACCCTTTGATGAAACTGATAGCGGTGCCAGCATCGAGGCTCTTTATGGGCTTAGCTTCGATCCATTTGGTAAATTTGTCGACTGCCACAAGTACATGAGTGAATCCACTCCTGCCCGTTCTTAGGGGGCCAACCATGTCCAATCCCCAGACGGCAAAGGGCCAGACGAGCGGAATGGTTTTCAGGGCTGACGCGGGCTTGTGTGACATGTTGGAGTAGAACTGGCACCCCTCGCACTTGTCGACTATCTCTTTCGCTATCTCATTTGCCCTTGGCCAGTAAAACCCAGCTCGGTATGCTTTAGCCACAATAGTCTGAGAGGACGCATGGTGACCGCAGGTTCCCGAGTGGACATCGTTAAGGATTATTTGACCCTCTTCTGGCGTTATGCATTTCTGGCCGACTCCGGTCGCACTCTCTCTGTACAGCTGTCCCCTTATGACTGTGAAGGCCTTAGATCGGCGGACGATCTGTCGAGCCTCCTCCTCGTCCTCCGGAAGTTCTTTCCTTAGGATATATGCAAGGTACGGTATTGTCCAGTCAGGGGTGATTGTCAAGACTTCCATGATTAGGTCGACTACTGCAGGCACTTCAACTTCAGTCGGATCTGTGGCACTTTTCGGCTGCGGGGCTTCTTCTGTGAAAGGATCCTCTTGGACTGACGGTGAGTGAATGTGTTCCAAGAACACGTTGCTTGGAATGGCTTCTCTCTTGGAGCCTATCTTTGCCAAGTCGTCAGCTGCCTGGTTTTTCAGTCGGGGGATGTGGTGGAGTTCCAACCCCTCGAACTTCTTCTCTAGCTTCCGCACTGCATTGCAGTATCCAGTCATTGCCGGACTCCTGACGTCCCACTCCTTCATCACTTGATTAACCACCAGATCTGAGTCGCCATAGACCATGAGGCGACGGACGCCGAGTGAAATGGCCATGCGCAACCCATACAAAAGTGCTTCATACTCTGCTTCGTTATTGGAGGAATCGAAGTGAATCTGGAGAACGTATCTGAGCTTATCTCCTCGGGGGGAGACCAAAACTACCCCCGCGCCCGAACCATTCAGCATCTTGGATCCATCGAAGAACATAGTCCAGTGTTCCGAGTGAACTTGAGTCGGAAGTTGCTGTTCAATCCACTCGGCGATGAAATCCGCGATTGCTTGGGACTTGATGGCTTTCTTTGCTTCAAACTTGACATCTAAAGGAAGGAGTTCAATCGCCCACTTGGCCACTCGACCAGTTGCATCTCTGTTATGCAGGATCTCTGATAACGGGGCGTCGCTGACGACTGTAATGGAGTGGTCAGAGAAATAATGTGCAACTTTCTTCGTGGTCATATAAATCCCATATACAAGCTTCTGGTAGTGGGGGTATCTTTGTTTTGAAGGGGTCAAAACTTCAGACACATAATATACAGGGCGTTGAACTTTGAAGGCCTTCCCTTCCTCTTCCCGCTCGACCGTAAGTACTGTACTGACAACTTGTCCCGTGGCTGCAATGTAAAGCAACAGAGGCTCTTTGCTAATTGGGGCAGCTAGCACCGGCTGGGTGGAGAGCAGAGCTTTGAGCTCTGCAAACGCTGCATCAGCTTCTGGAGTCCACTCAAACTTGTCAGACTTCTTCATCAGTCGGTAAAGAGGCAACGCTTTTTCACTGAGTCGAGAAATGAATCGACTTAAGGCGGCCAAGCAGCCTGTAAGCTTTTGGACATCATGCACATGTACAGGACGCTTCATCCGGAGTATGGTGCCAATTTTTTCAGGGTTGGCGTCGATTCCCCGTTCAGAAACGAGAAAACCGAGTAGCTTTCCTCCTGGAACTCCGAAAGTGCACTTTGACGGATTGAGCTTGATATCGTACCTCCTGAAGTTGGCGAAGGTTTCAGCAAGGTCAGCCCGCAGGTCGGAACCTTTCCGGGACTTGACTACGATATCGTCCATGTACGCCTCCACATTCCGACTGATTTGAGTGAGTAAACACTTCTGGATCATTCTCATGAATGTGGCTCCGGCGTTCTTGAGGCCGAATGGCATGGTGACGTAACAGAAGCATCCGAATGGAGTGATGAAAGCTGTTTTGATTTCGTCGGGCCCATACAGACGGATCTGATGGTACCCGGAGTAGGCATCTAGAAAAGACAATCTCTCGCATCCCGCAGTTGAGTCGACAATCTGGTCGATGCGAGGGAAAGGAGAATGATCTTTCGGGCAGGCCCGATTGATATGCTTGAAATCAATGCACATACGGAGTGACTTGTCCTTCTTGGGAACCATGACGACATTGGCGAGCCACTCGGAGTGGTAGATCTCTCGGATGAACTCAGCTGCTAAGAGCCGAGCCACTTCCTCGCTAATGGCTTGTTTTTTCTGGACGGCGGACCGTCGAAGATGTTCCTTCACGGGCTTGAACTTTGGGTCGACTCGCAGACGGTGCTCAGCCAGCCCCCTGGGAACTCCAGGCATGTCATAGGGTTTCCATGCGAAGATGTCCCAGTTCTCACGGAGGAGCTGGATGAGCGCTTCTTCCTATTTGGAGTCGAGCGTCGTCGAGATGTGAGTCGGAGCAGCATCGGGATCGGTCGGGTGAATGTGAACTGTCTTCATTTCGCCAGCCGACTGAAAAGCTGACTCGGAGGCAGGCTTCTTAGCTCGCAGCAATTCACTCGGGTCGGCAGCCTTTTGGGACTCTTCCAGCTCGACCACTGCCATCTGAGCGTCGGCGATCTTTGATCCCTTCTGAAAACATTCTTCTGCTTTCTTTCGGTTGCCCGTAACAGTGATCACACCTTTGGGGCCAGGCATCTTTAATTTAAGATACACGTAACATGGTCGAGCCATGAAGCGTGCGTAAGCTGGCCTGCCCAAGATGGCGTGATAAGCACTCTGGAAGTCCACAACTTCAAACGTCAACTTTTCCTTGCGGTAATTCTTTGAATCACCGAAAACCACATCAAGAGCAATCTGGCCGAGTGACTCGGCTTTCTTCCCAGGAATGACTCCGTGGAAGCTCATGTTACTGGTGCTGAGTCTGGACATCGGAATGCCCATTCCTTTCAAGGTTTCAGCGTATAGTATGTTCAGGCCACTGCCGCCGTCCATCAGGACTTTGGTCAGTCGAGTGCCTTCGACAACTGGGTCGACCACCAAAGCTTGCCTCCCAGGGGTGGCAATGTGCGTCGGGTGATCGGACTGGTCGAATGTGATGGCAGTCTGAGACCACTTCAGGTAACTGGGAGTCGCCGGGGCAACCATGTTCACCTCACAGTTAATGACTTTCAGTCGACTTTTGCTTTCGACATCAGCAAAAATCATCAAGGTGGAATTGACTTGGGGGTATCCATCGTCACTATCCTCCTTGTCCTCAACTCTGTCCGGCTCTTTTTCCTTATCCTTGGGCTGCTTGCCCTGGAACTGCTGAATCAGAAGCCGACACTATCGAGTGGTATGCTTCGGGAAAATAAAATTTCCTTCTTCATCTTTCTTGGTATGGATGTGACATGGCAGGTCCAGAACATCATTCCCATCCTGATCTTTAACCTTCTTGGGCTTCCATGTGCCCTTGGGCTTTCCCTTGAAATTTCCCTGGGCCACAGCCAGGGCCTCCCCAGGGGCGGCTGGCTCGGCCTTCCGCTTCTGCTTCCGACTGGAGTTTCCTCCGGTTTCTTGGGCGACTGATTTGAGTTTGCCACTTCGGAGTCGGTCCTCATCTTCTCCATTAGCGTACTTGGTGGCAATCTCCATCATCCGATTAAGGGACATCTCTCCAGTTCGGCCAAACTTCAGATTCAACTCCCTGTACTTGACGCCTTCCTTGAAAGCGCAAACTGCTTGATGGTCTGGCACGTTCTCGACCAAGTGGTGCAGTGTGATCCACCTCTGGATGTATTCTCTCAGAGTTTCATTTGGCTTCTGCACGCAGGACCGCAGCTCCGTAAGGCCTGCAGGGCGCTTGCATGTCCCTTCGAAGGTTGTGATAAACACTCGGGAGAGATCCTCCCAAGTGTAAATGCTGCTGGGCGCCAACTGATTCAGCCACGCCCTAGCTGAGCCTTCCAACATGAGGGGTAAATGCTTCATGGCCACCTCATCGTTGCCGCCGCCAATCTGCACAGCCACTCGGTAATCCTTGAGCCACGTGTCAGGCTTGGACTCACCGGTGAACTTGCTGACTCCAGTCGCCAGCCTGAAGTTGGGAGGGATCACCGCGGCCCTGATGGCTCGACTGAAACATTCAGGCCCCGAGGCGTGTGTCCTGCTGCCGGTGGGCGTATCTCTGTTGTGGCCCTCTCGATGAGCCCTGTTCCTGTCCACCAGACCTTGAACGAGGATGGATCTAGCGTCAAAGCCTGGGTCTCTGGGGTCGACTGGGATCCTCTGCCCAACGTTATGGGGGCGCCTGTCGTCTCAATGTCGAGGTGCATATGATCCACTCCTCGGGGGAGGGGACGGCACCCGACGTCTATCATCACGGTCGGGTCGGTGATCATATTGTTCGTTTCTCCCATACTGATCGTGCCGGTCTCCACGCCCCTCACGCCTCGGGGGCGATCTCGGGCTGTGAGCCGACTGGACGGTTTCCATTGCAACGGATCGACTGTGAATCCTGTCCCGCGACTGAGAGACGGCGGAATTCTGATTCCCCGCCGCTCGGAGCAATGCTCTGATCTGCAGCAATCCTCTGCCAGCCTCTGACTGAGAGGGCTGGATTGACTCTGCTATGCGGGCCGCGGCAGCCAAGTTCTGAACCGGAGTTCGGTATACCTGCGGCGATGGGAAGAGCTGACGTCGACTGGATTCGGGAGCTTGCTGGCGTCGACTGGACTCGGGAGCCTGCTGGCGTCGACTGGACTCGGGAGCCCGCTGACGCGCCCGCTCGTCGAGAGCTCGCTGTAGATTCTCCAGTCGAGTGCGCTCGGCTAGATTAGCCAAGCGCGCATCCTCCAAGGCCCTGGCCTCGGGGGTTTCTCCAACAATAGGGGTGTAGAGCGCGTCCATGTTCCGGCGACGAAGCTCCTCCCGCTGTAATGACGTAAGAGGTTCGGGGAGGTATTCGTCGTGAGGGTGCGACGGATCGCCTCTATCGGCACCATTATCAGCGCGATGGAACCCAGGAGGACTGCGTGTCCCCTCGACCGCCAGAACCTCCGCCAAAGGGTCGCTGCTATCGCACTCGGATGCGGTCTCCGTGGAGCCAGTCGACAGATCGAACAGGCCGCAGAGGGATTCGTCGGGCTCGATTGCCGCGACTTGCGGGGTCGCCGACTGGCGGGCCGTGGCGTGCTTCATCCACCGCTGGAGCCTCGACCGACCCGAGCGCTTGCGCTGGCGGGAGACAGGACGGGGGGATGACACAGGAGTCGACCGATATGGGGTCGACGGCTGCCGCAGGAGGATGCCACGTACGCACGCGCGGAAGTGCGTCGCGCCGCGGACGGGGAGCGCGTCGACGTCAAGCGGCGCCTCCTGGAGCCAGGCGGAGTCGTCGGCGATGAAAGTGAGTCCGCCGAGACGGATCTCGCGGCCCTCTGCCCAAGCTCCGCAGGAAAACATGATCAAGTGGATCGGAAAAATCGCAACTTCTCCAATTAGGCGCTAAGACTAATGCCCCACGGTGGGCGCCAACTGTCATGGTTCTAAGTCTGACAGTGAGGTAGGGGGGTGTGTATGAAGAGGCTAGACCTTAGCTATTGGGAAGTTGTAAGCACGCAAGGTTTACGAGTTCAGGCCCTTCTCGGAGGAAGTAACAGCCCTACGTCTCGGTGCCCGGAGGCGGTCGACTGGATTATGCGTGTGTAAAATGACAGGGGTGCGAACCCCTGATACTGAGGAGGGGGGTGGCTTATATAGAGTTCGCCAGCCCTCTCCTGCCCTCAGTAATGCAGGGTTTAAGGTACATTTAAGGTGGGCGTTACTGATAACGTCCCTAATAAAGTGTCTTAATAACCATAAAGTCTACTTAATAGCCGACCGTTTGCCTGCAGAGTGACTTGAGGTCTTCGGGCAGTCGAGCGGTTGGCTTCTTGGTCGAGTAACAACTTCTTGGTCGAGTGTCTTCAACCCGTCGAGTGAGATATCTTCAAGTCGATTGAATGGTGACTTCTTCTAGGGACGTCCTATGGTAGGGTTCTTTAGGACGGGTCCGTGTCCCTACCGTAGGTACATGACTTCATCAGTGACCGTTAGAGATTTTCGGTGGGACTGACATGCAACTCGGTAGGACCGATTTTGTTAGGGTTAGGGCATAACGTAATCTCAGTGAGACTAATTACACAAACTCGGTGAGACCGGTTTTGGTAATTAGCTAACCAGAGAGTTGGTCAGGCAAACTCGGTGGGACCGATTTGCTCTTTCGGTGAGACCGAAATGTTACAAAAAGGAAACAATGAGTTTACATTGCAATCTCGGTGGGACCGATTCGCTCTTTTGGTGAGACCGAAAAGTTACGAAAGGGAAACAAAGAGTTTGCAATCCCATCTCGGTGAGACCGAGATCCCTATCGGTAGAACCGAATTGCTAGGGTTTGGCAGTGGCTTATGACAAGTGAAACTCGGTGGCGCCGGATAGAAAGAATCGGTAGGACCGAGTTTGGCTTAGGGTTTAGGTCATATGTGGATATGGGAAAGTAGTTGAGGGTTTTGGAGCATATCACTAAGCACATGAAGCAAGAGGCTCATTAAGCAACACCTCATCCCTCCTTGATAGTATTGGCTTTTCCTAAAGACTCAATGTGATCTTGGATCACTAAAATATAAAATGAAGAGTCTTGAGCTTTTGAGCTTGGGCCAATCCTTTGTCCTTAGCATTTTGAGGGTTCCACTTTCACCATCCATGCCATGCCAATCATTGAGCTTTCCTGAAATAATCATCTTGGAATAGTATTAGCTCAATGAGCTATATGTTGTTATGAATTACCAAAACCACCTAGGGATAGTTGCACTTACAATCTCCCCCTTTTTGGTAATTGATGACAACATATAAATCAAAGCTTCGACAAATAATAAGAATGAAATATATCGTTGCTTTGAGAAGTATGTGATAAGTAAGTGCTCCCCCTAAATTTGTGCATATTTAAAATTTGCTTTGGACTGCAAATGCACAAAGAGTTAGAGTCATGGGTTACTCTTCCATGTCACATACATCTTGGTGAAGCGCTTAAAATGATAAGAATGAAATACATGCACTCATCACCAAGAAAAGTGAATGATAACATAAGATAGATAAGATAATAGCATTCACCAAGCATTAAGTGTAGCTTATGATCAAACACATGATCATCAATGTCTCACAAGCATATCAAAGTATCTCGACCAAAAGCAAACAATGTTTGAAAAACCACCAAATAAAGCAAGAGAGAAAAGCAACACTCTCTCTCGAAGCCTATGATCTATACATTTTCTCCCCCTTTGGCAACAAGTTACCAAAAAGTTCCTAGAAAATGCATAGTGCTAAATCGACACTCAGGCTTGATCTTCAGGTGGTGGTGGAGTCTGGATCACTCCAAGGACGAAGGCTTCCGTAGACGCGGTTGGAGTTGAAGCTGAAGTAGATGTTGGAGCAGGTTGGGCTGGTGCTGCGGCTAGAGCTGAGGTGGTTGCTCTTGTGTCAGGAACTGGCACTGCAGACTACCTCGGACCTCGTGGCACTCTGGCAAAGGCATCAGTGGTTGTCTTCCCTTTCCTCTCCTGCATGTCATCTTGGAGCTACTCCACTGCAGTCTGAATCTCTGTCACCTTGATATCCAAGTCATAGAACTTTTGTTCTACGATTCTCTCTAGGCTTGCCTGGTTCTGAGTTAGGGTGGCCAGTCTTTTCTCAATCCGCAGGGTGGATGCAATCAAGTAACTGAGTTGCTCTTGCTTGTTCTTCAAGAAGTACTCAGATGCCTCCTCTTGAGTTGGCATCTTGGCAGCTTTCTCCTTTATTGCCTTCTCCTTCTTGGCTTGTGCATGGGCTGAAGATGGTTCATCTTTGGTCATCACAACTTGGTTGTCCTCGAACTCTGGATAGATAGGCAAATGTTCCTTGTCCAACAAGTATGTGTCTGTGCCCATTCTTGAGTTAATCAACATCTGGATCTGAGGGGCATATCCACAGCTCCTCTTCTGATCTGCTGTAGTCCTCTTGCTCATGACCTTGAATTTCTGAGGCACATCAAAGATATGTAGCAAGTTAATGGCATGACCTCTGATCATCCTGTGATCTCCAGACTTGGGCAAAAGTGTGTGCCTAAGAATCCAGTTGATGGTTGGCAGCCCTGACAGAAGATAATGCACTGAGCCAAACTTGAACGTATCAAGTGCTTCATTTGGGATCTCCTTGTACATGTTTGACATTGAGTTATGATCCATCTTCTTCTTGGAATAGACATCCAAGTCATCCTCATGCTCCTCTGGGGCATTGATAAGCTGTGCCCACTCAGCAACTGTTGATTGGTACCTCGTACCTTCAGACATCCAAATAATCCTCCCATCTGAATAAAAATGTGCTGTGGAGTAGAACTGCATGATAAGCTCCTCATTCCACTTTGTGAGCTTCTGCCCAACAAAGTCCTCTACTCCACATGCCTTGAAGCTGTCCTGCACTCCAGGGTAGTGCTCTTCATTCTCCTTGATATATTCCCAGTTGACCCATCTCATATCACATACAATGGGCTTCTTATCTAGCAGCACTGTCTCATAGAAATCTTGTTGTTCCTTGGTGTGAAACTTGTGATCAACAGCAGTCCTCCTCCTGATAGCATAGGGATCTGCTTCTCTCCACTTCCTCAGCCCTGAGTCTCTTCTGAGCTTCATATCCTCAGCCACAGGATGAGCATCATTGTGGTATGGGATCTTGGGCTTGAGCTTTCTCAGAACATGCTCTTCATCATCTTCTTCAGCAGCTTCAGGCACTGGGGCCTTGTTCTTCTCAGCAGCTGGGATGCTTCTTGTATTCCTCTTTGGTTTTGGCTTTGGAGCTGGCTTGGCCTTGGAAGCAGTTGCCCCTGATCTTATGGCATCGCCCATCAGCTTGGGTGCCTTAGGTGCTGGTGCAACAACCTCTTCTTCCTCTTCCTCTTCTTCCATGATGGAAGCCTTTCCAAGCACTTTGGCTACGGTCTTCTTGACCCTTTCCTTTCTTTTCTTTCCTTCTGCAGCAGCTGGCTCTATGGGAGTGGGCTTCTCAGGAATCTTGGTTGAAGCTCTGGCCTTTGGCATAGGCTGCCTGCCTGCTGGCCTTTTGACCTTCATCCCTGGCTTTATGCTCTGTGCTGGGCCATATTCTTTCTTGAGCACAGTTCTCTTTGATGTGGCTTCCTCTTCCTCTGCCACATAATCTTCATCCTCAGAATCTGAAGTTCTCTTCTTTCTTTGTCTTGTGGCAGCTTTTGGCAGGTTGCTAGGGGTGCTCCTGCTGCCATCATCTGAAGAACTTGAGGGACTAGTGCCCTCACTCATTTGCACTGGCTGCTCTGACAAATTCTGGCTATCACTTTGGTCTGACATGATGAACAAGCTGACTGCTGACCCTGTGAACAGTTTATAGATGAGGTAGAGTGGATGAGCATCACAAAATGCAGAGATTTTTGCAAAAGAATGATTCAAAAACTTAGTTTTAGTTTTCCACAGAAAGCATTTCGGATCTACCGATTTTTAAACTCAGTGATACCGAAGCAGTTTTTGGAACCTAAACTAGTGAACTCGGTCAGACCGAGTCACAGTTCGGTGGCACCGAGACTGCTAGGGTTTCACAAAGTTACAAAATCGGTCACACCGATTAGTAATACTTGGTCAGACCGAGTCTCACTTGTGCAATGGCATAAGCCAAACCGGTGGGACCGAGTTTTTCAACTCGGTGGGTCCGAGATGGTTTCGGCGGAAACCTAACCCTAAAATTTTCGAATCAAACCTAATCTACGAGTTCATTGACTGGATAGAAGTTTATCAAACGTGGCAAGAATCATTATGATCACAATGTGCTAGGAATCGGATTGGGAAATAGCACAAAGATCGAGTCCGTACCCTAGTTCGGCGGAGACTCGCAACGGCGGGGTTGATTCCCGTTGACGGCGACGGAGACCAGCGACTGGAGGTGACTGGCGGCGAGGAGACGATCCGGAGACCACGTTGGCAGAGCGAGCTGTCACGCAGGCGAAGGGGTTCGGAGAAATTTCCAAATTTTTGCCCGTGACTATATATAGCCTGACCCTGTCGGTGTGACCGAGTGGAACAACTCGGTGGCACCGAGATGCAAAACTGTATACAGTTGTTGCAACTCGGTGGCACCGAGATGCAAAACTGTATACAGTTGTTGCAACTCGGTGTGACCGAATGGTTCAAATCGGTTGCACCGAGATCGAAAACATAGATCAACTTAATGATCTCGGTAAGACCGAAAGTGGGGTATCGGTCAGACCGAGAGTCACAAAGAGGTTTTGGAAGTTTAAGTCTATGACGAATCGGGGACTTCGAGTGCTCCTCACACGGAGTGGTTCGAATCTGACTTGATCAAATTTTGTGATGTAGCATGAATAGAGTTTGAGACGAGAAAAGCATAGATAGCTAGAGGAGGTTCTTAGGCATTCTTGTCCATCCACTTGGCAAAAGGAAATAAAACCAAACAGTCAAAACAACAAGTGGATGTCCTCGAATGAGTAAAATATGCAACCAACATGCTCACACAATAAGATGGCAATTGAAATATGTGACAAAGCATGCACAACCAATTCTAGCATCTATCAAGCAATTTGCGATGACTATGTCATCTATATATGAGTATATTGACTTAGGAGTCAAGTGAGAACACTTGATCATAGGTCATACTCATCGTTTAAGCTCAAGTGGGGTTACCACTTTTACATAAAGCATTGTTGTGTTCACATCTTTAGAGTTGCTTTAGCTCAAGTCTTAGAGTAAAGCTCCCCCTAGATGTGATATCCCCCCTAAGAGGGATGAACTAACCTTGGGTTTTGTCGATGATGACTTAATGTAGATGTTGAAGATGTGGATGCTCAATGTTGATGTAGATCACTTGGAGCTATCCATTTGAGTGAATTGCACTTTCAATACCTACATGGGTTAGTCTCACAAGGAACAAACAAGGATATCCATAGACATAGAGTGATGCACACACAAGATGATGTCCATGAAAAATTTTAGATTCCCTTGTCCCTTGTCTTACCAACAAGAGGGTTTGTGACTCCTTGAACTAGTGCAAGATGTGGAAGTTGATTGCACTTGTTCTTGCCAAAATGATAAGAGTGAAGTATGTTGGCGGAGTCACCCTCAAGAACTCTCTAGTTCTTCTTCTTTTGGATCCACACCATCTTGATGGGAATCCTTGGAGTTGTAGTCGTACTTGATGAAGTGGAACTTGAAGTAGTCTTGGGAATCCACTTGACTAAGGTCTTAGGAGCTTCTTCAAATGCATCAATTTCCTCTTGAAGCTTGTCCTTGCCTTTTTGCTTGTAGTCTTGTGGTGGAAGATCATCTTGAGCTTGTGTCCCCTTGAAGGAAGTATCATACTTCTCTTGTTGAGGAACAAACTTTGTCTTGGGGTATTGATCTTCTTCCCACTCAACTCCATTGGCATTGAACTTTCGTTCAAAACCAACACCTTGATTCTTCCGGTGCATTCCTTGCTTGCGCACAATTTCCTCGAATTGCTTACTCCCGGCAAGGCTTTTGTACACTCCTTTCTCTATAATTCCCTCCAATAAGCTATTTTCTTGCTCAAGTGTAACTTGGCTAAGAGAATCATTAGTGGAATCAAGAGAACTACTAGAAGCAACAATATTGGATTTAGCATGATCATTGTTACTACTAGAGGAAGAATCTTTCTTGTTCTTGTTACTAGACTTGACTTGAGGCATGTAAGTGGATAAGAGTAAACGCTTGGCAATGTAAGAAGAACTTTTCTTGCGGAGATACTCATTGATTGCCTTTAAAAACTCATGCTCTTGCTCAAGATTGAGCTTTTCAAAGCGTAACTTCTCATGAGCTCTTAAAAGTTCTCGATGATCTTCAAAGATAGTTTCATGAGCTAACTTAAGAGTTTTTAGTTCTTTAGTTAGAGCCTCAATCTTCTCCTTATCATTGTCATTTGTTTTATCTTGATTAGCATGATTAATTGACGTTTCACCATAGTATTCATCACTAGAGTTGTCAACAAGTAAATCATCATCACCTAACAAGTCATCTTCATCACTATTAAAATCAACATACTCGGGGTGTGTTACCTTAGGACCTTTGGCCATGAAGCATCTTCCAATTCCTTCATTTGGTGAGTCAAATATGTCGTAGGAGTTGGTTGACACAAGTGCTAGACCGGCAACACCTTCATCTTGAGTATATTCGGAATCGGAGTGATAACTTCTCTCGAAGTGGCTGTCGGAGTCGGAGCCGGATACCCATTCACCAACATGAGCTTGATGTCTTCGTTTTGTGTAGCTCCTTGATGATTTTTCCTTCCTTTCCAAATCCTTGCTTCTCCGTGAGTATCTTCGTTCATAACGATCATCTCTACTCCTTCTCTCTCTTGGTGGTGATTCTTCTCTTTTGCTTCTTCTTTTTGGAGAGTCTTCTCTTCTCTTGTAGGGAGCCGTACACTCATTAGAATAGTATCCGGGTCTTCCACAATTGTAGCAGTTTCGCTCTCGACTAGAAGATCTTTTGTCATTGTAGGACCTTGACTTGGAGCTTCTATCTTTGTTTCTACTCTTGTAGAACTTGTTGAAGTTCTTCACCATTAAGCTCAATTCTTCATTGAAGTTTTGTTTCTCACTTGATGATGTAGGGGCTTCACATGAGGCTTTGTAGGCACCACTAGATTTGTTGTGAAGTTCCTCTTTATCCTTAAGTGACATCTCATGAGCAACAATTCTTCCAATTACCTCCGTTGGCTTGAGATCTTTGTAAATGGGCATCATTTGGATCAATGTGCACACGGTATCATATTTTCCATCCAAGGCTCTTAGAATCTTCTTGATGATGAATCTATCGGTCATCTCTTCACTTCCTAAGCCGGCAATCTCATTTGTGATGAGAGCAAGCCTAGAGTACATTTCAGCGACACCTTCACCATCCTTCATTTTGAACTTGTCAAGTTGACTTTGAAGCACATCCAATTTGGATTCCTTGACGGAGTCGGTACCTTCGTGCATATCAATCAAAGTGTCCCAAATTTTCTTCGCATTCTCAAGACGGCTGATTTTGTTGAATTCTTCGGGGCACAATCCGTTGAAGAGAATATCACAAGCTTGAGCATTGTATTGCAACATCTTCAACTCATCCACGGTAGCTTCACGGTTTGGTTCTCTCCCATCAAAGAAGTCACCTTGTAAACCAACACATACAATAGCCCAAACGGCGGGGTTATGTCCAAGAATATCGATTTTCATTTTATGCTTCCAACTAGCAAAATTCATACCATCAAAGTAAGGACCTCTACGATGATAATTTCCCTCGCTAGACGCCATACTCTCCTAGGTTGTGAAACCAAGGCTATGACCACCAAAAGCTATGGAAATCAAAGCAAATGGAGACCAAGGCTCTGATACCACTTGTAGGATCGAAAGTATGTCTAGAGGGGGGTGATTAGACTACTTGACCAAATAAAAACTTAACCTTTTCCCAATTTTAGTTCTTGGCAGATTTTAGCTATTTTAGGACAAGTCAAGCAATCATCGCACAATTCAAGCAAGCATGCAAAGAGTATATTGGCAGCGGAAAGTAAAGCATGCAACTTGCAAGAATGTAAAGGGAAGGGTTTGGAGAATTCAAACGCAATTGGAGACACGGATGTTTTTCCCGTGGTTCGGATAGGTGGTGCTATCCTACATCCACGTTGATGGAGACTTCAACCCACGAAGGGTAACGGTTGCGCGAGTCCACGGAGGGCTCCACCCACGAAGGGTCCACGAAGAAGCAACCTTGTCTATCCCACCATGGCCATCGCCCACGAAGGACTTGCCTCACTAGCGGTAGATCTTCACGAAGTAGGCGATCTCCTTGCCCTTACAAACTCCTTGGTTCAACTCCACAATATTGTCGGAGGCTCCCAAGTGACACCTAGCCAATCTAGGAGACACCACTCTCCAAGAAGTAACAAATGGTGTGTTGATGATGAACTCCTTGCTCTTGTGCTTCAAAATGATAGTCTCCCCAACACTCAACTCTCTCTCATAGGATTTGGATCTGGTGGAAAGAAGATTTGAGTGGAAAGCAACTTGGGAAGGCTAGAGATCAAGATTCATATGGTAGGAATGGAATATCTTGGTCTCAACACATGAGTAGGTGGTTCTCTCTCAGAACATATGAATTGGAAGTGTAGATGTGTTCTGATGGCTCTCTCCACGAGTGAAGAGGAGGTGGAGGGGGTGCATATAGCCTCCACACAAAATCCAACCATTACACACAGTTTTCCAATTTCGGTGGGACCGAATCAACAAACTCGGTCGGACCGAAACAGTAAACCTAGTGACCGTTAGAGATTTTCGGTGGGACTGACATGCAACTCGGTAGGACCGATTTTGTTAGGGTTAGGGCATAACGTAATCTCGGTGAGACTAATTACACAAACTCGGTGAGACCGATTTTGGTAATTAGCTAACCAGAGAGTTGGTCAGGCAAACTCGGTGGGACCGATTTGCGCTTTCGGTGAGACCGAAATGTTACAAAAAGGAAACAGTGAGTTTACATTACAATCTCGGTGGGACCGATTCGCTCTTTCGGTGAGACCGAAAAGTTATGAAAGGGAAACAGAGAGTTTGCAATCCCATCTCGGTGAGACCGAGATCCCTATCGGTAGAACCGAATTGCTAGGGTTTGGCAGTGGCTTATGACAAGTGAAACTCGGTGGCGCCGGATAGAAAGAATCGGTAGGACCGAGTTTGTCTTAGGGTTTAGGTCATATGTGGATATGGGAAAGTAGTTGAGGGTTTTGGAGCATATCACTAAGCACATGAAGCAAGAGGCTCATTAAGCAACACCTCATCCCTCCTTGATAGTATTGGCTTTTCCTAAAGACTCAATCTGATCTTGGATCACTAAAATATAAAATGAAGAGTCTTGAGCTTTTGAGCTTGAGCCAATCCTTTGTCCTTAGCATTTTGAGGGTTCCACTTTCACCATCCATGCCATGCCAATCATTAAGCTTTCCTGAAATAATCATCTTGGAATAGCATTAGCTCAATGAGCTATATGTTGTTATGAATTACCAAAACCACCTAGGGATAGTTGCACTTACAGGGGGAATCTCCAGTTGGACTGCGGGATGGCTCCTCCTCTCTCCCTCCCCTCCTCTGCATGCTCCCGCCCCCTCGATGAATGGTCTAACAAATTGGAGTCTGTTACACTACCGCTGATTATTGAGGGTGATTTTAACTTGCTGCGCTCCCCTGCTGACAAGAATAATGACAACTTTGATTGGCATAGGGCGATTTCCTTTAACGATTTCATTAACTCTTTCGTAATGCGGGAAATCAACGATCGGGTGCTCGCTTTATGTGGAGTAACAGACAATCATGTCTGGTCCGATTGGTGTTGGACCGTGTCCTCATGTGTACTTCTTGGGACGCCTTGTTTCCGCGGGCTTCTTTAGTGGTGTTAGCTCATATTGGTTTTGATCACCCCCCCCCCCTTGTCCTGGATTCTGGGGAGCGTGCCATCAGTCTTACTAAGTGTTTTCAGTTTGATTCCTCCTGGCTTTTGGTCGAGGGGTTTACTCATATGCTCTCTTCCACGATATCTAACCTACTTACTTTGATTTCCCGATCCTTTGGCCCGATTGATTATTGGAATCACTGCTCGAAACTTCTTAGAAAATTCTTGTAGGGCTGGGGTAGGAATATGGCAGCCGAGGCTCACCGTGAAAAAAAACTAATCTGTTGGGGCCAGATCGAGGCCCTCAATGCGAGGGCTGACTCTATGGGCCTCGACCAGGGTGGTTGGGAGTCTCAGTTTTCGCTAGAAGCCCCCCCCCCCATGGCCCTACATCGCCAGGGCTCGGGAAGAAGCTTACTGGCAACAATGTGGGCGCGTCAATTGGGTCCTGAAAGGTGATGCCCTGACTGCGTATTTCTTTGCTCTGGCCAATGACCGTAGGCGTAGATGTGCCATCTTCAATCTGTTTATTGATGGCTCAGTGGTCTCAGACCAATCACTGATTATGAAACATGTCCATGATTTCTTCTTTAACCTTTTATCTGCTCGCCCCACCTCTGGCTTTTGTCTCTTCCCGTCTATTTGGGCTAGCTCTCAGAGAGTGTCTGCAGAGGAAAACGAGATGCTTATGTCCCCTCTGTCTAAAGAGGAGATCGACGAGGCCATGGCCTCCTCTAATTCCAGCTCAGCTCCAGACCCGGATGGGTTCACAATTGCCTTCTTTAAGAAGTTCTGGCTGGTTCTCAAACCCCTGGTCTATGCTATCATTCAAGGTTTCTGTCTGGGTTTGGTCGATATCAAGACTTAATTATGCTCTCCTCCCCCTTATCCCTAAAGTGAAAGATGTGGACTCTATTCGACAGTTTAGGCCTATTGCTCTTATCAACAACTTCGCTAAAATTCCCTGCTAATGCCTTTGCTACTGAACTTGTGCCTGTGGCTAATAGAGTCATTAGTCAATCTCAATCTACTTTTATCAAAGGTCGTTTTATTTTTGATGGCATCCTTAGTCTACATGAGATTTTGCATGATATCAACTCTAAAGGCACTAAGGCTATGGTTCTTAAACTTACTTCGAAAACGTGTACGACTCTATTAACTGGGATTTTTTTATGCTCGGTACTTTTGGCTAAAGGTTTTTACGAAGCCTACATCCACATAATTATGCAACTCGTGTGTGGTGGGCACATGGCTGTCAGTGTTAATGGGATGGTGGGTCCCTATTTTCGCAATGGTTGTGGCATGCGTTAAGGGGACCCATCTCTCCCCTTCTCTTTAACTTTGTGGCTGACACTCTCTACTGTCTCCTCAACAGAGTTGCGGGTGCTGGGCATATCACGCCTGTGATTTCTAACCTTATCCTGGATGGTGTGTCTCACCTACAATACGCCGGTGATACCATTATCATGTTAGAATATAGCGATTCTTGTCTTGCCAACCTTAAATTCATCTTTCTCTGTTTCGAGGCCATGTTGGGGCTGAAAATTAATTTCCTAAAAAGCGAGGTTATTCTTTTTAATGGATCTAATGAAGAGGCGACCCATGTGGCCCACAGTCTCAATTGCTCGTTGGGATCCTTCCCCCTTAAATACTTGGGCCTTCCGGTCTCCCTGGGTCGTCTTTTCTCCTCTAATTTTGCCCCTATGGTGCTCAAAGTTGGCAATAGGGTGATGCCATGGCGCGAGCGTTATAATTCGTGCGCGGGCAAAGTTTGTCTTATTAATGCTTGTCTCTCCTCCCTCCCCGTGTTTCTTATGGGATTTTATCGTTTGCCTGAAGGCACCCATGCTGGCTTTGATAAGCATCGTAGTGTGTTCTACTGGAACTCAGTTGATAATAAACATAAATACCGTTTGGTCAAGTGAAAAAATATGTGTAAACCAAAATGACTGGGAAGGCTGGGTATCATCAATACCTCTGTCATGAATATCTACCTCATTGTCAAATGGTGGTGGAGGATCTTTAACACTCCTGATGGCATGTTGTGGCGTGACATTGTCAAAGCAAAGTACTTTCCCTCTGGCAACCCTATCTTTGCTTCTGCGACTGGCGGATCCCAGTTCTGGTGCGATTTGGTCAGGGTGAGGTATATCTTTCGTTCTTAGATTAAATTTGTAGTTGGTAATGGCGAATCTATCCGGTTTTGGACCGACTGCTGGTGTGGTGATAATCCTCTTTGTCTTTCTTTTCCTACTATTTTTCCTTTGTTTCTTTTCCTGAAATTTCCATCTCGGATCTCGCCCGTTCTGGCTGGGACATACAATTTCGTCGTGCTCTTTCTCCTATAGAGATGAATCAGTGGCAACAATGTGCTGAAGTGTTTCCCCAACTCTCGGAGAATGCGGACCAAGTGCCCTGGCCTCACTCGGCCTCTAGTCGTTTTTCGGTTAAGTCGCTTTATTCCAGGATCATTATAGGTTCTCCTTGCTCAAAATTCAAAGATATTTGGCGTGCCAAGATCCCCCTTAAGATAAAAATCTTTATGTGGCAAGCCATTTGTGGGAGGCTCCCCGCGGCGGACCAGATCCGCGGGGACTGAGTTTTGTAAGCTTTATGGGGCTAGAGAGGTCATGTGCTCTTTAATTGCCATCTGGCTAAACTTATGTGGAGCTGTACCAGACCCTGGTTGGGTGTTAATTGGTCTCCCACTTCTTTCTCGGGCCTTCGATCCTGCTCTAATTCTCTTGCTGGTCAAAATAGACGCCTGTTCCGACTATGTCCTGGGTCCTATGGACTGCTAGGAATAAATTTACTATTGAAAACATATTCCCGTCTAAACCTGCTGACTATCTTTTCAAATTGATTTCTTTCCTACAGCAGTGAAAATTGTTGACTAAGGACCAGGATCGTGGAGCAACTGAAGACCTGATCACGCAGGTACATTCTACGGCGTCTTCCTTGCTCCAGAACGACCATGCCAATGTTGGTTGACCGTGTTCCTTTTGGTTTGTTGTGCCCCTTGGGCGTAGGTAGTTGGCCTGCGTGCCTATTCCGGCTTTCATGCCGTGTAACTGCACTGTCTTAATCTTGCTCGGTTTGGTTGTATGTTTTGAACCCTATCTGATGGCTTTATTTATAAAATCGGGCGTGTGTCTTTTCTCTAAAAAAAATGACATGTTGGCAAATACTATAGACGATAGTACTCGGTATTGAACAGGTCCGTTATGAGGTTGTGTCCCTCTACATAACGAGCGCGACGAGTGACCAAATTTACTCACATAATGCTTTTTTTAAAGGAGGGTTACCCCCGACCTCTGCATCAAAACGACGCATAGAGCCATATTAAACAAAGTAGCCATCAAATACGTAGTTTGATACAACTTCATGAATCAAGCTGAAACAATAAAAATTGCCACAATCAGCAGAAATAGGCATGGCGTTGGCACTGGACCTGGGAACGAATCATATTCAGATTGCTTCTGACTGTAAGCAGGTAGTAAATCATATCCATCAGAGAGCAGGGGGCGATCATGGCATTATCATCAAAGAGATCTTACAAACTTACACCTTATTCACGACGTGTAATTTTTCTTTTGAACCTCGAGAGTCAAACTATGAGGCTCTCATAGACTTGCTAGATTTGATATTTCACTTCCTGTTGGGAGGCATTTGTGGTTGGGCATCCAGCATGACCCAATTGTAATCCCTATAAACTTTTTAGTTGATCAATAAAGGCTTGGCGAGCTTTTCTCAAAAAAAAAACAGAAATAGAACAAGATGACTATACACCTATCCTATTATTTGAGCGCCATACAAACCAGTAGTAAGTATCCCGTGCCACCGTCTCCCAATGGTTGCACCCATAAGCCATATTCTCCTTAACTTCAGCATGGCTGAGTAACGACCGCGTACAGATCCAGCCCACAAAAGTATAGTACCACATAACACTCATGTCAGTTCACAAAAGCATTACATTTCTGGAATAAATCTTCTCAAAAATTAGAGCTTGGCCTATCTATGTATTCTCGTATATCATAGAAATGGATGTATCTAGAACTAAAAATATGTCTAGATACATCCATTTTTGTGACAAGTAATTCGGAACGGAGGGAGTATTGCACAAGTACCAATGTTCAAAATATCAGTTTTCTGCAAACTGGAGGGAGTGTGATTTCTGCCTTTGACTTACTGCATTTGATTTTAGCAGATTATGTCAAGTTATATTTACACATTGTCAAACAAGCTATTTTACACACAAAACCGTCACCATACATGCTCCCTCTTTTTTTTATCTGCTCCCTCTTATTTAGGCAAACACCCCAATGCAACCTTAGGTTAGCAAAAGAGAGATGCGGTATATTAGCCCCCAGAACAAACACAAGAAAAAAAACACGAAAAGATGGAAATGCCTCTTGAATTCCTTGTTAATCAGCCTCCGGTTGTTTTTCCAGGCAAACAGATGAGCAGCGGCTGTGCAAACGTTGCAGATTCACCATCGAAAACGACCTCATTGGCATGGGCAATATCTTAGACGCGCAAGACCCAAGCCGAGGTGCAGGTATCGTCGGAGAAGCAAATTGTGCAGTGTTGTCAGGTGACTGAACAAAAATGAACTGCTGAGGCGGCTCGTTTTCGTCGCTGCTGAGGCTGCTGCTACTGCTGCTGTTGGAGCTCATACCATTGGAGGGCCTCAACCTGCTTAAACCCGCAAGCCTCTTAGTGATACCGTTCATGTAGGTCTCCGGCACAGTGATCTGTGACTGATCGTACATGATGCTGTATGCAAGAAGATTTTTCCGTTTCCTGGAGTAAGCATTGTCTGCCTTGGCAATGACCTTTGCAGAACCAGATGGCCCGATAGCTTCCTTGAGGAATGTGAAAGATCTGGACTTGCCGTTATAGAATTTAGAGATGCCACGCCTGCTGCACAAAATGGATGGGGATATCAGAGGTAGCATATAGATAAACGCCATAATGATGCAATGAACACACCCATGAGGCGTGTAGTGCAGAAAAGTATAACAACATAACAGCTGTAGCGATAAGCATTGCCCTTCTGGTGGCGCATTATTTATGAGCAAGCATGCGAAACTGACCGGACAAAATACCAAAGTAAGCGTTTCCGGATCAGAAGGAATCAGGGAAATTTATGTCAACAAACAAAGGAACTTTTGCATTTAGCAGTTAGCATACCATGGTGGCAAGAAAAACTAAGGCTACTTCTCAGTATTAGGAAATGTAAGTTACTTAACCAGAGTATATTAATACTACCATTGAAGGATCATACTGTTTGCAAAACATGTAGGAAAATGTTTCCTTTAATAAACAAAGGCACACTTTGTATAGTAGCAAACATATGAAATGGAGCACTCTTTGGTGTGGTTCATATACAGCGAAGGATCCCAACATGAAACTTGCAATGTGTTGTCAAGAGTTGTACTGTGCAATTTCCAGCTAATGATATGTTCTTGCTATTTCCTCTACAAGCAATGTGTTTGTAGAAAAATGTGCAAGTATTCATGAGAAGATAGGTACACCTCGCCAACCTCACAACAACAATAATACTAAACATTACTAAAGCAAGACATGAGAACGACGCGATGCAACAGTCATCAGCACACAATTGGCTGGGCAAATGGCACAGACCTGTCCCATCAACTAAACAATGTGGAGCACTCCATATCATCACGCAACTGAATAAAATGATCCACAACTCTAAGAGAAGTTCTAATCAAGAACATGCACTAGTATATAATAATTTCAAAATGTGGCAGCCCACATTGGCTCATTTGTTGAATCGGAACCTTCCATTGGCCAGTTGTATGACAATACATCAGTTTACTACTGTACTATAGTTGGTAGTAATCCTCTAGGGCGGTCCACACAAACAAGTTCGTCGTCCTACTCTCCCGTTTACAGATATCCAATGTGCCTATTTCCCCAATCCCAAAGGCGCGGCGCCCAGCGAAGATCGCCGACGGATGACTATTTCTTCCGAGAGGTCGCGCGCAGCGACGCGGAGCGAGACCAGAAATTTAACAGGCCGGAACAAAAAGACGCAAGGGGCTCTGCTCCTCACCTGATGGGAAGCGACTCCTCCAATGCGGCGAGGCCGTCGAGCCCGGCCCCGCTGTAGGCGCTCTGCACCTCCCCCTCCACGTCCTCCGCCTCCTCCTTCCCCACCGGCGCGGCGCCCTCGTCGCTGTCCTTCCCCAGCGACGAGGACGAGCTGCACGGCTCCGGCCGCGGCGGCATCCGCCCGATCTGGACCCGGCAGCGCCGATCCGCCCAACGCCGAGGATTTGATCGCCAACAGGAAGGAGAAGAAACGGCCCCTCTCGTCGTCGTCGTCGTCGCCGGTTTAAGGAGGAGGGGGTCGGATTTTAAATGAGGCACGAATGGATGGGGTGCGGGTTTTAAATACGCACCGGGTAATGAAGGCGAGCCGTTTCTGATGAAGAATAACTCTGCCACGTAATGTGCAGATCAGCTCGTAATTAATAACGGATCGGTCAGAGACGTGCGGGGCAGGGTGAGAGAAGGTGGACGAGGTTTGGGTCGGTGGAGCGTGAGCGTGAGCTGGAGGAGCGCGCGGCGCCTTATCGGCTTATCCACATACGTATGCAATATTTATCTCCTTTTTGGAAATTTAATTCGATAATGCATTTCTTACTAAGTTCTGGGCATACTTATCTATTTGTGTAACTTTGTGGTCTGCTTGGGACCATTCCGCTCATTAAAACCCAGTTCCGCTCTAAAAATACAAGCCAAATCCGGTAGTTAAGCCAAGCTGGAGGGAGTATAAACTTGGAAGTGAAGCATGCCATGGGCGAATTCATTGACAGCTCAATTTCGAAGCTGGTCAATTTTTCTCAAGAGTAAATTGAGGAAACAATTCCCTTTTTCCATCTTTTTCTTTGGATTTTAATGCATAACCATTGGTAATTCAAATATGCGATGTGGATTCGTGTGCCCGCTAGCTAGAAACGTGTATGATTTGGCTTTGGTTCATGTTAGTAATGTCGGTAGATAATGTCAACAACGTATGTTAACTTAACCCTCAAGCTAATCGGAGCCACAGAACTTAGGGCTTTAATTTTTAATATGTTCTCTTGATGGATACGATATTCATAAAGTTCATGTGTGCCTCTTTTAATGAGACAACTTATTCTTTGCTCTAAATGGTCCTGCAGTTTCTAGCTTATTGATATTGTTTGCCACACAAATTAGCAAACATTCAAGAAAAAAATGGCACACCCATCCAAACTTTTTGTAGGTCAATGCACTGGCGGTGCATGAAGTTGCACACCACGTGCAGTTTGTTGCCGGAAGTTAAAAAAATACGAAAAACTAATACCAAAACTTGTCCTTTGCTCTAAATGGACCTATAGTTTCTAGCTTATTGATATTGTAGATTTCTATTTTGCCCGGCAACATTCAGTTTCTTAGGTGAACATTTAAGCCATTTTCCATTTTTGAGAAATTAGCAAAACATTTGAGGGGGAAATAAGATACACGCATTCAGAATTTTTTTTAAGGTAAATGCATTGGTGGTACATGAAGTTGCACATCATGTGCATTTTGGTGCGGAAAGATTGAAAAATACTGAAATGGTGCCGGTACTTGTCATAGCGTGTATACGATGCTTGTGTGGCATGACAGCGTGGCACTGGGGCCCACTGTTAGTGATTGGATCGGCTAGAGCGTCACATTTTTGCAGAAAGCCCCCTAATTTAATACCAAATCTCACAAAAACCCATTCAAATGCCACTATGACCATTGCACCCCACGTGTAGGTGACATTGTCGTACCAAGTGGTCAAAGCTAGCCACCCTACCGGATCACCATCTTTGCCAACAATGGATAACCAAGCATAAAGGCTTGCAGTCGAAAACGTACATGGAACTTAAACGGTCTACACTCACCGCGGCCCATTTACAATATGTTAGTTTTTTTCCTTTCTCAGAATTTTATAAAAATATGTAAATTATTCACGGTAAAAAAACTAAAGTTTTTAATATGTGCGTTCATATAATTCAGAATGTTTTACAAAAATGAGCTCATATATTAAATAAAAACTATTAACATAATGTTTGTAATATATTTAACAAAAAATGTACGAGTATTAGTTTAAAAAGTATTCATATAACTAAGATAATATTTAAGATTATAAAAAAATCTAATATTTCAAAATAATATCAAATAGAATTCATAATGTTTATTAGGCGCTTGTTTATTTTATTTTTTATTTGTTACTGTATAAAAATATACAAATATTTTTGCAAACAACCAAACTTTATTAAACCACGTAAACACTTTTTTAAACAGCACAAATATTATCTTATAATCTAAAGGAATATTTTATAAAAATGTGAAAATTTCCTAAATTATATGAAAATTTACTCAAATATAGAATTTCTAAAAAAATTATATTAAATATGTTCAGTGTTTTAAATTATACAAACGTTATTATAATTCATAAATATTACTTTCATTGTATAACTATTTTATAAAGTAATACATGAATATTTTTTAGAAGTACATGAAAATTTATTTCTAAGTAAGTTATTTCATTTGTATCTATATTATTTATAATACATGAATATTCTAACTTCATTTTTGCTTTGATTATAATTTACATCTTTTTACAATATTCTAAAAATGGAAAACAAAACTAACATAGGGAAAATGGGCCGCACTGACTGCAACCCATTTAAGTCCAATATGTGTGTTCGGTAGAAGCCATTATGTTTGGTTGTTAGCATTGAGGACTAGATGTGAGGAGACGCTGGTTCGAAACCCCCCTATGGACCACTTTGCTTATGAATTTTCCCTTTGTATGGTTGACTGATAGGTGGGACTCAACCGTCATAGTGACGTTTCAGTAGGTTTTTACGAGGATTGATGTTAAATTGTGCGTGCGTGCGTGCGTGTGTGTGTGGGGGGGGGGGGGGGACGCTCTAGCCGATCCAGTCACTAACAATAGGTCAATAGGTCCGGTGCCATGTTGTCATGCTACACAGTGTAGCGTATACGGTTGCAGGCGAGAATCGAACCGTATATGCACGCTAGAACAAGTTCTGGCACCTGTTTTTCCGTGTTTTTCAACTTTCAGCACCAAACAACAGATGTTGTGCCACTTCATGTATCACCAGAGCATTCACCTCACCTTTTAGGGGGATGCGTGCATTCAGATGATTGTAAGGATCTTCAAATATTATACTTCCTCCGTCCGGAAATACTTGTGATGAAAATGAATATAAATGGATGTATTTAGACATATTTTAGTTCGAGATACATTTTTTTATTCATTTTTATGACAAGTATTTTCGGACGAAGGAAGTATGTTGGAACCATGGTTTTCTATCCGCAAAAAAAAGGAACAAAATGTTTTTTGGCCCAGTTGCATTTTCTGGTAGGAATCTGGCCCGGTATGCCAACGTGAAGTGTGTACGCCCCAGGGGCCCATTCAACCTTCCGCCACACGAGAGCAGTGCTCTCAAGTAGTCACGTCCGCTCTCTCAAAAAATAAAAAAGTAGCCAGGTCCAACGCTTCTAAGATTTGTTTTCATGGGGGATTGCTTCTAAGATAGTATTCCCAAAAAAGTAGCCTCCCGTGTTAATGAAACTGAGAAACTTAATTCAGAATAGAATTTTAGAAGCTTCAATCAACAAGGAGAAATAGTGAGAACGGCAGAACCTATGATTTCATAGGATTTTATTGAAATGAATCCTAACACTTTATTTGGTGGGAGGACGAACAGTTTTATTTTTTAGTGAGTACATTTATAAATCTAAAAATAAGACAAGAAATAGTAATCATTCCCGCAAAATTCTTATTAAGTTAGAATATTTAATCGATATTCAATAATAGTAAAAGTAAAGATATATTCTTTTCAAGAAGGATTGCATTGTCAATAAATATAAAGTTTAGATATATGCTAGATCTTCTTTCTTGACTATATTTTTCTTTTTTAATAAATTTAATATTATAGACATAGATTAACATTTTCTATTATCTATTAATGTGTATATATATGTATCATAATTTTTTAATATTATGGAGTTGGAGAAATTCGCACGTTTCACTCACGTTTGTGCGCAGCTAGCCCAAGAATTTAGGAAAGTAACCTACTCTCATTGTTCCAAGAAGCTAATGAAATAACGGATGCTCGAGCTAATGAAATTAATGTGTAATATATCCTTAACCATGGCTTGTGGAACCTCCAGTTGACTCAAGGCTAAGCTTGCAATGGATCTAGTATTACTAATTGATCAACAAAAAGTTACTTTCGCTGTAAAAAAAATTATTGACACAAACAATATACATTCATCAAGTCACAAAATTTCAAATACAATTTTGAAACACATATCTAGAAATGGAAAGGACAAATCTAATTGTGAATAATAACTATTTTAAACTAGAATATGAATTTGGTCTATTGATAATATTACTGCTAGAATTGTCTTTTTTTGTTTCTCAGGCTATAGATAGAGTATGGGTTCGAACAATATATATATTTACTTTAAGTGTTCTAAATTGTGTTTCATATTGTAGCAACTTCTAGAGATGCCAAAATAGATCGATTTGATGGGTGTACTCCAATGCTTGGAGTACTCATAGAGTAATATATATGTTCTTGTGGTTACACATCCATCATCAGACGTTTTGTACTTGTCAAACTTTGAGTCATATGTATGGAAACCCTACTCTAAAAAAGTCAGAAACCCAGTTAAAATGTGGCATTTACATATATGCCAATCACTTCATAAATTTTGTAACTAAATTGAAAATACAGTTGTAAACATAAAATTGGTAAAGTTGGTGTTGATAATGTTAATTGGCCTAATTAACTAGCACATCCTACTTGTCTAGGTCACAGTAAATTTATTTAAAATTTCCATTTAGAATGTTAACTTTGTTTTGTTACGAAGAATGCAACATATTTCGACAAGAAAGGCAGAACTTCCTCCTTGACCTTTCCTCCTCCCACCACACTAGTGATGTCTTCCTCCATGAGTAGCTCCTATACCCATCCACATATCATCCCATCCACTTTCCTTTTCCAAGTTTCATACAAACTTCACACCTCGTGTCTTAATTTTTGGGTTTCACTTGAAGATCTCAACCTCATTAGAAGCCCATCTAATAGGACAAGGTCTGGAGGTGACTCAAATAATATGCTTCTTTTTAATAGAATTATACAACACCCGAACTTGATTCTCGACAGTTTCCTGTAATGTGCGGCAACAGAATTTGTTACTGCACTACTATAACTAGGACCTATGACCATGTGTCTCGGTGATGTCCATCCAGGCCAACAAACATCCTGTATATTGTATGTCAGGAAAAAGTTGCTAAGGA
Organism: Triticum monococcum; assembly: GCA_034509565.1. Classification (NCBI taxonomy): domain Eukaryota; kingdom Viridiplantae; phylum Streptophyta; class Magnoliopsida; order Poales; family Poaceae; genus Triticum; species Triticum monococcum. Next base: position 448,049,128 of record CM067845.1, read on the forward strand.
TAGCAAAACTATTAGAAAAGCAAGGGAGATGCGGCTGCCTCTTTGTCTTCTACATGTTGCTACAGTTCTTTATCTCTAGAAACTAACCCTCTCTTGGCTAGCTCTAGCGGTATTTTCGCCTGCTATCACCTAGTCCACCCGTAGAGAACTATCCTTGCATTCTTTTCTGGGCTTCTTGTCGGGACATGCTAAATAAGAGTGGTCTATTAAGTAGAGTTACATTTGTGTTGTGTGCTCTAAAAACACATTCAAATATATGACCCGCTTCTTTACTCCATGACTTTTGTTAGATGTTTTGGTGTAAACTCAATAAGGATTGGAACTTGGATCTCTCTAAATAGGCAGACTGGGCAAGGCAGAGGGGTAACATTTTCATGCTTCCAGGAGGCTTTAATCCATGGATGCTGGACTCTATGGGATGTTTGGAATAACGTTATCCTTAACTGGGGGGAAAGAGATCACGAAGATTGCTTTAACATGTTTAAGTCATACTTTTCCATATTCGGAACAGTGTTGGACATGGTCTGAAAGAATGCATGCAAAGTTCGTTACTCCCTCTGATCCATATTAATTGTCGTTGATTTAGTACAAAGTTATACTAAATCAGCGACAACTAGTATGGTTCGAAGGGATTAGATCATTTGCACTTTCATGTTTTAACTATCCATGTACATAGCAATCTGCATATAAATCATTTTTATAAATGAAAAATGGCACAGTATTGGCATACAATACTAGTTATGCTAAGAAAAGCTTTGCATTGCCATCACCATAGCAAGAGAAGTAGATTAAAAAAAGGCAGTTCAACCAAATGATTTGTAACTATCAACCTTCTGAGATACAAGTTTCAATTGAATCCATCGGCTTCTGGCCTTCTGGACAAAATTATTCCAACAACCCGCCAAATGTGCATCGACTTCAGTACAAAGAACGATGCTTCCTAGAAACCCGACATGAACCTTAAACTTACCACAAACCCGAGATTTCAACTCTTATCCTCTAAACATCCCCGCCCCTTTGGATCGAACCATCCAACCAAACAAAAGCCAATCCCCTCCGCCCTTGATCTACAACAAAGACATAGGCCCTGACATCCACCCTCCTTGTGGTGGTAATAGGGCATGGCTATGATAGAACGAGCAAACAAGAGGGTGGATGATGTTGGGCCTTGGAAGCCTTAGTAGCTCGGGAAAGACGAGACTGCAATGCTAGAAGTCCCAGTGATGGGGCATAGCGTTCGTCAATGGCCTTCATGGTCATCCACCAATAGCATCTACATGGACACGAGCAACTCTCCCATGTTGACACGACAATGCAGTCGGCCAAGGGTGGTTAATGATGGCAATAGGTATAAGGCATAGCGCTTTTGTGCGACTGAGATCTCGGCTACAATTGGTGCAAATGTGGTTTTGATGTGTGGAGATGCATCGAAACCACATCAACGCAAGCAGTCGAAAAGTGAGCACGAGGACGATCATATGTTAGTATTTTCTCTTATGTCCCTGCCGACCTAACTGACTTCGGTTTTACAAAAAAAATGATGGTGCATTTACAATTTTATATCTCTTCAATTTTACATTTGCGGTAGTACATGTGTATGAAATGGCAGTGCATACTAGTATTTTAGATGCATCCAAGTTTCCTTCCAGTCCCGTTGAGAGAAAAGTTTCCTTCTTGTCAATGATTCCAGGCTCCCACACAGACCCAATGCAGTAGTCAGTAGACCAAACGGTAGAATATTCAACCTTGGATCCCAAATGACTCTCTACTACTACATCCGTTCTGGTTTATTGGTCTTTTTTGTAATTTATGCTAAATTTTGACAAAAAATTTAATTGACAATATGTTAATGCATGTCAACAAAAACTATATCATTAGATTCGTATTTGCATATAGTTTTTGATGATATAATTTAGTTGACATGCATGAACATTTTGTTAGTTAAATTTATGATTAAAATTTGGCATAAAATACAATGAAAATCAATAAACCAGGACGGAGGTAGTAGCTGACAAATATAACAGCAGGTGGGCTGAGTTCGGCCACGGTCAAACTCGGTATTCGCAACACGAGGCACAACACATGCGCGCACACGCATGTACTCGTAGTCGTAGGTACACACCCCGTTGCCACGCCCGCGAAACTTCTCGCGACGTACACAAAACCCCGGCCGGGCGGCCACAGGATCTTTGTCACTTGCCACACGCACCGGGAAGGACACGTCCACGTCGGAGCGGACACGGCCCACGTGGGGCCGACTAGTTCGTAGATAGATACTCCGACGCAAGTGGCGACCCAAGTGGCGGCGTCGTCGCCGCCGTGCCGGTTCCCTCCAGCACTCCACACAACCGTCGACATGTCGCCGTCGACGTAAAAGGAGACGTACGTGGACGCCAGGTCGGGAGGAGGGGCGGAGGGAGGGTAACACGTTCACGCTTCGCCTACAGTCGGCAAGGGGCAAGGCAACGGCTTCTTCTTCTTCTTCTTCTTCTTATCTGGTAGTGCTGACTGGCGCTCGGCGTGTCGTTTCGCGCAGGAATAATATCTTGGTTTAGAAGCGGCTGAATTTGCCTTCAACCTTGGCTAACGGCACCTGTTTAGTGTTGCATTACTTTTGGTTGTTGGAAAGGGGTTATGATAGTCCGGTCTGAGGACGCGTGTGCCAGTAGCAGCAATCATTATCTAACCTTGGCGTACGGCGAGAACGCCACGACGGACACGGTGGTACGGGTTTAAGTGTGGTGATGATGATTAGTGGACAAACTTATATCCTTTTGATGGAGGATTAGTGTACTCAACGGTGAGTCAGCGAGACCAGAGGCACGTAACCGTCGCTGGAGTTGCAGGCAAGCGTCAACGCTTGACCGGCACGTGCCCGTCGACGGGTGCCGCTGCCGCTGCCGCTCGCCGTCGGTCCGCCACCAACCGTTGGCGGGCGAGAGAAGAGAAACGCCCGTCGGCCACCACAGACAGCCTTGCGCACCACGCGTACATACAGACAGCGGCGGGGGCGTGGAGGTGGAACCCACGGGCCAAGATTCACGCCTTGGCCGGCACACCACACGCGAGATCTACCACTCACTCACGCGAGAGGTCTCTCTCCTCCTTCCAGCACCCTACCATCCTACCCTGGACGGGACGATTCCACGGAAACATACGCCTCACCGCAACCGGACACGACAGGATCCTCTCGTCCACATTCGCAGGAAGGGAGGCACCGGCCCAAGAATCTGATGTCACTGCTGCTCTCATTAAGATGAAGATCCAGTTGAGGCCACAGGTTCTGGAGCTGCACACCCGGCATGGAATTCCATCACAGGATCTTTTCATCGCAATAATACAAAACAGCTCAAGTCCCTCCTCTCCACAGATCCTGGCAAGCACAAGCCGAATCAAACTTGAACGACTCTTGTCATATTATACATTGCTCTGCATGCTAGTAGTGTACACATTTTGCAGCCAAGGCTGGTGGACGCCCCCCTTGCATCCGGGGGTGATCCTGCAGCGCCTCGTCATGGCCGCCAAGAATTAGACTATGTAATAGTCTGTATGTATTTACAACGAATTGAATGGGTTGGACTCGAACATCATCGTACAACAGCTTGTTTGTTAACACTGCGGTGAGTGCCGCGGGGTCATCGGCGTCTCGAGCCGCCGCTGCCGCTGCGGGTGGCGGCGAGGGCGAAGCCGCCGCGGTCGTACATGCGCTGGATCTCCTCCCGGTACTCGGTCAGCGACTTGTCGGGGAGGGCCGGGGTCAGCTCCACCACGTCCCCCATGCTCAGCGCCCTTCCCAGGTCGCTGATGGGCTCGTGGTTCACCTTCGGCCGCAGGTCCTCCTTCATGGGTATGCTGTAGGGGCTCCACCTCGGGCTGTTGGCACCCACGCGGTGCATCAGGTCCATGACGGTCGAGCCTGCTGGGAATTCTTGAACAGACATCTGAAAACACAAGGGTGAACAATGTCAAATAGCTGGAACTCAAGATGATCGTCGTTGAAGATGATGACATTGGCAATGTTGATCGACCGACCGAAAACTAGGCTCTCACCTTGTCATGTTCAAGTAAGATGACGAACAAGGGACCGTCGTGGTTACATTGCCGGGTGTACGAGTAAGGGCATTCCTCCGAATGCAGGGGAAACGGGCAAGGAGGTTTGATGGAATCGCTTTTCACTTGGGACGATGAGTGTTCCTTGTTCAATGCTTCGCATTGCCACGTAAGCACCCATCTTGCCCATTCCACCATCTGAAGCACGAAGGAGTGCCTGCACGAGCCTTCCTTGTACCTCCAGTGCGCGGCGAACCCATACTCGGCCTGTAGATGCATCTCCTTTGTGCGGATCTGGACTTCGAATGTGTGATCACCGTCACTCATGACAACAGTGTGCAATGAACGGTACCTGTAGCAAAGCAAATCAGCGCAAACTCTAGCGAAATGGCCAAAGGTTGAATGGATGTATTGAAGTTAAGCTGCATACCCATTTAATTTCGGCCGCGATATGTAGTCCTTGAATCTTCCGGTGACTTGGGGCCAGAGTTTATGGACAACATCGAGTGCTCGGTAGCAATCTTCCTCCTTGTCAACCACGAGGCGCAGGCCATGGATATCATGGACTTCATCCATTGTCAAATTCTTCCTGGTAATGTGCCAAAACCAATTAGCAAACATACATAAAACAATGGTTCATCACTATATTTTGCAAGCATATATAATGCAAACAAGTACGCAATACATACTTCTGCATCTTGGAGTAAACACTGTAAAGGTTTTTGTTCCTTCCAGAAAGATTGTGATATGAGATGCCTGCTTCCCTAAGACCTTCATCCAGTGTATCCACAGCAGATGTGATTAGCGCCTCATCAAAGGTTTCTGCGAATTTCGATGATAGCTCCGTGTGCTCTTCAGGGTTCAAGTGCTTGAAGCAAAGATTTTCCAGCTGGTCTTTCCAGCTAGCAATCCCCAATCGATTGGCCAAAGGCACAAAGATCTCCATGGTCTCCTTAGCAAATCTTTGTTGTTTGACCAGAGGCAAGGCTTCTAAGGTCCTCATGTTATGCACACGATCTGCTAACTTTATTAGAACAGCCCGTGCATCAGCCATTGCAAGGAGCATTGTATGTAAGCGATCTGCTTCAGCGGTTCTGCTTGCCGTGTTGTTATCACGAGCAAGCTTGCTCAAGTGGCTCAGCTTCGAAACCTGAACAGATTAGATAGAAACTATCAGCTTGCTAGATTAGAACATGGCAGCCGAGCTACCAAAAGTATGAAACAGTAGATTGAAACACACACTCCTTGACATAAAAGTGAAGTTCATGCGTGTCAAATAAACAGTAGACCGAGTATATTGCAAGTATGATCAAAGCAACAAAAGCACAGATTAAGGAACAGAGTAAACATAGCACAACTTTTGTTATCACATATAAAAAGTCATATACGTTGGGCTTCATCCAACAGTTTTTATTAGCTAATGCTAAGATAATGAAGGTGAAAGGGAGATGCACATGATCATTTGCGTTAAATATAGTGAGGCATGCTGCAGGCCATCATAATTTAGAGCACAATAATTGCAGTAGATCCAGCCAACAGCTTGAGGATACCAAAGAATACGAATGCGCTAGCTACCAAACCCATTATCCGAATCCCTCTAAACAATGGACAAAATCCACGAGAAGAGGAACACGTACCCCTTCCACGAGATCAGCCACGCCGGCACCGAACATGTGGAAGATGTGATCGTAATCCACGAATGAATCGTCGATGGTGTCGTGCAGAAGCCCGGCGGAGACGACGGTGGCGCTCGCTCCGATCTTGGCCAGCAGCACGGCCGTCTCCACGCAATGTTGCAGGAATGGATCGCCGCTCGCCCTCGTCTAATCACAGAACCAAAGAGCAAACCGAACGAGATTTAGTGATTATAATCCAGAAATTATTGAACAGGGGAAGGTGATAATCGGGCCACGGGGCTTCACCTGGCCATGGTGGGCCTTCTCGGCCTCGAAGAAGGCTTTGACTACGAGCTCCTCGTGGAAGATGCGGTGGCGGGCCTGAGCGCCGGCGAGGAGCTCCTGGGCGTAGGGCTCGCGGGCGGGGCTCGCCCCCGCGAGGTTCTCGTCGAGCTCGAAGGCGAGCTCGCCGCCGCCGACCTCGGGCCGCGGGCTGGTGGCCGGGACGTAGTCGATGCAGGAGCCGAGCGCGTTGCGCACGAAGCCGGAGAAGAGGCGGTCGCGCTCGCGGCCGGTGAGCCAGGAGGCCGACGACGGGCTCCGGGAGGCCGGCGAGGAGGACGGGCCCTGGAAGACCGAGACGGGGCTGTGGTGGTGGTGGTGGAGGTCGCGCCACTTGAGCGGCGAGGGCGAGTGGGAGTAGCCGCCGCCGCCGAAGCTGAGGTCGTCGGATCCGTCGTGCCAGAGCGCGCCGAGCTCGTCGTGCGCCGGGGCGCGGGGCGGCGCGGCGGCCGCGGCCGGGGAGGAGAAGAGGCAGGAGAGGCCGCCGGCGCCAGCGCCGGCGGCCGGGCGGTGGGAGGCGGCCGGCGGGGGCGGCGCCGCGGTGCTGCACGGCGTAGAGCCGCGCGAGCCCGGGTCGAACTCGGAGGAGGACGAGGAGTAGGCGGCGCCCGGCGGGGCGGTGTACAGGGAAATCGCCGACAGGGACATGGTCGCCAGAGTCCGAGATGCTCTTCCCTTCTCCGACGAGCTCGAATCGAAACGCCGGAGCTCACAGCCTCTTAACTATCCACACCGAATTGGACGGCGGCCGGGGGCGAGCGAGGATCCCGGCCGGAGGCGAAAGCGAATTTGGGGTCAGAATCTGGTCCCGGCGGGATGGAGCCGGCGCATTCGGGGGGCTCCTGGGCGGCGAAGGAAGGAATCGGGAGCTCGAGGAAGCGGAGTGCTTGGGGCGGGGGGAATCGAGGGCGGGTGGATTTTCGATCGGGGCGCGGGCTAATAAAGCGGATTTGGGGGGGAGGGGGAAGATTATCCCGTGCGTGCGTGAGGGGGAAGCAAAGAGCAGGAATTGGGGAAATCTCTCTGTATTGCGTCGCGTGTTTATTCTGGGCTGGGTTGGGGTTGGGTTGCGTCTTCTGCGTTCGCGGCGTGTGGATTTTAGTGCGTGAAGTGAAAGAATCCAGGGCCCTCCCTGCCAATTATAGGAAGGCGGGAGGCGGCAGCGGCAGGGGGGTGAATGTCCGAACTGCCCTCCGGGGAGCAGGAATCTTTTCTCGCGTTCTCTACTATACGTGCACGGGGATTCAGGCTGTATTATTATTTTGCTAACTCTTTTGCTATTTTACCCATGAATTTATTGACTGGTACACGGTTTGCAGCGGCCATTCGATCAAGTGGCATAAGTTTAGCCGTGACGTTACTTTCATTTTATCATTGATATTAGACAAGCGTGGTGGCCTTCGCAATTTTAATACGTTCAGAGTAAATCGCATCTTAATTATTGGTGTCATGGTATCTAGATTGTGCAATAGGAAATGATAAGGTTCTATATGTTTTTCTATATTATTATTTCCTATGTGGTTAATTGCATAATGAGTGAGAAATGGGAAATTATGAGGCGTACATATTTTCAAAAAGTTTACAACGTAAAACCTTTCTGTTTCAAACCAAACATGATCAATAAAAAAATCTTAAATTTTATAATCATTAAATCTATGATATGCCGGCTCAGTCTCTCGGAAGTGCTCATAGGGGTAGGGTGTGCGTGTGTGCGTTCATAGGGGTGAGTGTATGCGCGTGTATATGAGCGCTTGTGTCTGTACTGATGCTCAAAAAAAATTCTATGATATGAACGTCGAAGATATTTTATCTCTGACTTCTCTTGGCAACAACCAATTTTGATGGTATTGATATTTGCATAGTGGTGTCCTCGTTCTATCTTGTGCAAGCACTTGCCTCCTAACCCACCATTAAGCCTCCACCTTCATGACATCTTGTGCTCGATTGCTCTTTTTTTAGAGAGCGGCTTTATTAATCAAACAACAATTACACAGAGTTGCCCTGATACAATTCGAAACAGAATGGAAAATACTAGGACTAACATATATAGTACATACATGATTTAGCTAATAAATGAGTGATTGCATTACAATGTCGACGAACGTGCTTAAACTTCATGGAGGCAAAGCCACCAGTGAGCAGCTTAATGTTAGCCACCACCGAGCCGATTGAACACCAGTCGAATGATGTAGAGTTAAGTCTCGGAGCAACTTTTGCTAAAACACCCTCGGAGCTCTTATGATTGCCCAGGCAATCTGGCGGCGACGAAGTCCAAGTGGGAGTGAATGGCGGCGGTGCCGCCAGTGCTATCTCCGGTGAAGGGAAGAGCGGGTATGGGGGTGACCGGGGGCATCTTCAATGTAGAGGAGTGGAGAGAAATCATGCCGAGATCGAGGCAAATATGGGTGACCGGGGGCATCTTCAATGCAGAGGAGTGGGGAGAAATCAGGCCGAGATCGAGGAAAATCCTTTGGATTTCCGTGGATCGGAGATGTCTGGAAAGATTGAAGGAAAGGGCGGAGGAAATCTTGAGCTGATCTTCAGGTGAGCTCGCATCTGATTTTTGGAGGGAAGTGTCGGATCCCTCCTGTCCAAGGGAGCTGGATCGGTTGCCTATAGTGAATAGGGATAGAAATGAGAGGGAAAAGGAAATGGGAAGAAAAGGGGAATCGGTGGTGATCTCTACTGGTTATAGGAGGATCTCAGAATTCAAAAATTAAGGAAAGTTCATTTGAGGGACGCAATTCAGGGGTTGGAAGAGGATCAGGGGGCGTTTCTGTTTGTTATTTTAGCTATCGGGCAGAAATTAGTGTTGAGTCTATTTGGAAACGGACAGATCACAGTTATTTGCTTTTTATTGTGTGCTTTAATTCCATAATTATCTCTGCGATTAGAGAGAAGGAGTGCTCTTTCTTCCCCGGCGAGAGGTGCCCCTTGTCGGGGGATTGATTCTGAGCCACGAGAAATCCTCCAAACCCCTGGTTCGAGCTCTGGGGGTTGGCTTTGCGTCTATGAGGCTACGAGCTAGGCACGGCGATCCACCTAGGTTTGGGCCACCGTGCGGTATAAAACCCTATTCCTGCTTGGTTGTATCGCTTGTGGACAGTGCTCTTGGAGCTACAAGATGAGTCGAAGCTCTTTGGGGGTTAGCAAGGGCACTAGGGTTTGGGCAGGAGTCCCTCCTTTGCTACGGTGGTCGTTATGTCCCTTATATAGATGCATTGGGCCTTTTCCCCGAAAATATGAGCGGGAAAGGGCTACCACAGGGCGACAATTTGAAAGGGGACAGACGCCGAAGGGCAATAGCCTCGGCCATCTCAGGATCCAAAACAACATTAATTGGCTCATTGCATGCTATGACGAAGCGTCCCTCATAAGCTATGCCAACCACACCAATACTCGACATTACCAAATAAGAAAAAAATGCATCTTTGGAGTTAAAAATAACAGTACCTGTTGGCGGCGACCAAGCTATAGAAGACACATTGGTAACATGCCCGTGAGCAGCGGCTGGGTGATACGGATATTGCAGAATCATATACACATACGCATTGATCTTCTCATCTGTATGCCGAGGATGTGCAGCTTCGGGGTTGTTCCTGGCAATAGTTTCAGGTCACCCAAATGTGCCACAAGGTCATCGCCCAAACTGTGCGATCATGAGCTAGGAAATCAAACAACCATAATTTAGGTGACAGTAAATCATAACGCCTAAGCCTAATACCATAAGTATCCTTGATTGCATCCCAAACATCTCTAGCGTATGGGCAAAATAGGAGAGCATGCTCAAGTGATTCAAGTTGGGCATAAAAGCAACATTGCTCGGATGTAGGTACCTGACGACGTAAAAATTGAGCTCCAGTTGGTAAATAGTCTTGAGCAAAATGCCACAAGACAATCTTCATTTTATGAGGAATCTTGGACCGCCCATATGGATTTCCATTGTTTCGTCTCTTCGACGTCTAGGTACGAACATTGTCCCTGCCCATATGGATCACTCTATCTTTCAGATGTCATCGATTTGATTCAACACGTTATAGGTGAACATGCCTTTGAGGTTTGAAGTGACTACAAATTCCAATCGAGTACACCTTATAACAACTTGGACGTTTGTGGAGAGCAATGTCTTCATTCATCATTTGTCTTCGCATGGTAGATTTGCACTAACAGTTATTATTAAGTGCTAGCAAAGTGGTCGTGTGCTGCAATGAATCATAAAGCATAGTTTCATGTTATTGATACGTCTTCAATATATCTATTTTTCAACACATTTGCTCTTGTTTCAACCTTTTTTTTGCATGATTTGAATGAAACTAATTTGGACTAACACTGTTTTTAGTAAAGTTCCGTCGTGTTGTTTTTTGTGCAGAAATAAAAATGCTCAGAAATGGACAGGGATTTTTGGAGAATTATTTTGGAATGAATTATGGAGCGAAGAAGTACCTGAGGGAGGCCACTAGGGAGCCACACAGGCTGGTGGCATGGTGTTGGGGAACGCAGTAATTTCGAAAATTTTCCTACGCACACGCAAGATCATGGTGATGCACAGCAACGAGAGGGGAGAGTGTTGTCTACGTACCAACGCAGACCGACTGCGGAAGCGATCACACAACGTAGAGGAAGTAGTCGTACGTCTTCTTCCCGATCCGACCGATCCAAGCACCGTTACTCCGGCACCTCCGAGTTCTTAGCACACGTTCAGCTCGATGACGTTCCTCGGGCTCCGATCCAGCAAAGCGTCGAGGAAGAGTTCCGTCAGCACGACGGTGTGATGACGATCTTGATGTACTACCGACGCAGGGCTTCGCCTAAGCACTACAACGGTATGATCGAGGTGGAATTTGGTGGCAGGGGGCACCGCACACGGCTAAGGAACGATCTCAAGGATCAACTTGTGTGTCTTGGGGTGCCCCCTGCCCCCGTATATAAAGGTTGGAGGAGGGGGAGCCAGCCGGCCAGGGAGAGGAGGCGCAGGGGAGTCCTACTCCCACCGGGAGTAGGACTCCTCCCTCCAATCCTAATCCTATTAGGACTCCCGGGGGAAAAGGAGAGAGAAGGGGGGGCCGGCCCCCTATCCTAGTCCTACTAGGACTTGGGGAAAGGGGGGGCGCCGGCCAGCTTGTGGGCTTCCCTTTTCTCTTTTCCACTAAGGCCCAATAGGCCCATTAGTCACCCGGGGGGTTCCGGTAACCCTCCCGGTATTCCGGTAAAATCCCGATTTCACCCGGAACACTTCCTATGTCCAAACATAGGCTTCCAATATATCAATCTTTACGTCTCGACCATTTCGAGACTCCTCGTCATGTCCGTGATCTCATCCGGGACTCCGAACAACCTTCGGTACATCAAAATGCATAAACTCATAATAACTGTCATCGTAACGTTAAGCGTGCGGACCCTACGGTTCGAGAACAATGTAGACATGGCCGAGACACGTCTCCGGTCAATAACCAATAGCGGGACCTGAATGCCCATATTGGCTCCGACATATTCTATGAAGATCTTTATCGGTCAGACCGCATAACAACATACGTTGTTCCCTTTGTCATCGGTATGTTACTTGCCCGAGATTCGATCGTCGGTATCCAATACCTAGTTCAATCTCGTTACCGGCAAGTCTCTTTACTCGTTCCGTAATACATCATCTCACAACTAACATATTAGTTGCAGTGCTTGCAAGGCTTATTGTTGGGGAACGCAGTAATTTCAAAAAATTTCCTACGCACACGCAAGATCATGGTGATGCACAGCAACGAGAGGGGAGAGTGTTGTCTACGTACCAACGCAGACCGACTGCGGAAGCAATCTCACAACGTAGAGGAAGTAGTCGTACGTCTTCTTCCCGATCCGACCGATCCAAGCACCGTTACTCTGGCACCTCCGAGTTCTTAGCACACGTTCAGCTCGATGACGTTCCTCTGGCTCCGATCCAGCAAAGCGTCGAGGAAGAGTTCCGTCAGCACGACGGCGTGATGACGATCTTGATGTACTACCGACGCAGGGCTTCGCCTAAGCACTACAACGGTACGATCGAGGTGGAATTTGGTGGCAGGGGGCACCGCACACGGCTAAGGAACGATCTCAAGGATCAAGTTGTGTGTCTATGGGGTGCCCCCTGCCCCCGTATATAAAGGTTGGAGGAGGGGGGCTGGCCGGCCAAGAGAGAGGAGGCGCAGGGGGAGTCCTACTCCCACCGGGAGTAGGACTCCTCCCCTCCAATCCTATTCCAACTAGGACTCTTGGGGGGGAAAGGAGAGAGAGGGGGCCGGCCCACCTTTCCTAGTCCTACTAGGACTTGGCGAAGGGGGGGGGGGGGCGCCGGCAAGGCTGTGGGCTGCCTCTTCTCTCTTTTCCACTAAGGCCCAATAGGCCCATTAGCCTCCCGGGGGGTTCCGGTAACCCTCCCGGTATTCCGGTAAAATCCTGATTTCACCCGGAACACTTCCTATGTCCAAACATAGGCTTCCAATATATCAATCTTTACGTCTCGACCATTTCGAGACTCCTCGTCATGTCCGTGATCTCATCCGGGACTCCGAACAACCTTCGGTACATCAAAATGCATAAACTCATAATAACTGTCATCGTAACGTTAAGCGTGCGGACCCTACGGTTCGAGAACAATGTAGACATGACCGAGACACGTCTCCGGTCAATAACCAATAGCGGGACCTGGATGCCCATATTGGCTCCTACATATTCTACGAAGATCTTTATCGGTCAGACCGCATAACAACATACGTTGTTCCCTTTGTCATCGGTATGTTACTTGCCCGAGATTCGATCGTCGGTATCCAATACCTAGTTCAATCTCGTTACTGGCAAGTCTCTTTACTCGTTCCGTAATACATCATCTCACAACTAACATATTAGTTGCAGTGCTTGCAAGGCTTATGTGATGTGCATTACCGAGAGGGCCCAGAGATACCTCTCCGACAATCGGAGTGACAAACCCTAATCTCGAAATACGCCAACCCAACATCTACCATTGGAGACACCTGTAGTACTCCTTTATAATCACCCAGTTACGTTGTGACGTTTGGTAGTACCCAAAGTGTTCCTCCGGTAAACGGGAGTTGCATAATCTCATAGTTATAGGAACATGTATAAGTCATGAAGAAAGCAATAGCAACATACTAAACGATCGGGTGCTAAGCTAATGGAATGGGTCATGTCAATCAGATCATTCTACTAATGATGTGACCTCGTTAATCAAATAACAACTCCTTGTTCATGGTTAGGAAACATAACCATCTTTGATTAACGAGCTAGTCAAGTAGAGGCATACTAGTGACACTCTGTTGGTCTATGTATTCACACATGTATTATGTTTCCGGTTAATACAATTCTAGCATGAATAATAAACATTTATCATGATATAAGGAAATAAATAATAACTTTATTATTGCCTCTAGGGCATATTTCCTTCAGTCTCCCACTTGCACTAGAGTCAATAATCTAGATTACACAGTAATGATTCTAACACCCATGGAGCCTTGGTGCTGATCATGTTTTGCTCGTGGAAGAGGCTTAGTCAACGGGTCTGCAACATTCAGATCCGTATGTATCTTGCAAATCTCTATGTCTCCCACCTGGACTAAATCCCGGATGGAGTTGAAGCGTCTCTTGATGTGTTTGGTCCTCTTGTGAAATCTGGATTCCTTTGCCAAGGCAATTGCACCAGTATTGTCACAGAAGATTTTCATTGGACCCGATGCACTAGGTATGACACCTAGATCGGATATGAACTCCTTCATCCAGACTCCTTCGATTGCTGCTTCCGAAGCAGCTATGTACTCCGCTTCACATGTAGATCCCGCTACGACGCTTTGTTTAGAACTGCACCAACTGACAGCTCCACCGTTTAAAGTAAACACGTATCCGGTTTGCGATTTAGAATCGTCCGGATCAGTGTCAAAGCTTGCATCAACGTAACCTCTTACGGTGAGCTCTTTGTCACCTCCATATACGAGAAACATATCCTTAGTCCTTTTCAGGTATTTCAGGATGTTCTTGACCGCTGTCCAGTGATCCATTCCAGGATTACTTTGGTACCTCCCTGCTAAACTTATAGCAAGGCACACATCAGGTCTGGTACACAGCATTGCATACATGACAGAGCCTATGGCTGAAGCATAGGGAACATCTTTTATTTTCTCTCTATCTTCTGCAGTGGTCGGGCATTGAGTCTTACTCAACTTCACACCTTGTAGCACAGGCAAGAACCCTTTCTTTGCTTGATCCATCTTGAACTTCTTCAAAATTTTGTCAAGGTATGTGCATTGTGAAAGTCCAATTAAGCGTTTTGATCTATCTCTATAGATCTTTATGCCTAATATGTATGCAGCTTCCCCGAGGTCTTTCATCGAAAAACTTTTATTCAAATATCCCTTTATGCTATCCAGAAATTCTATATCATTTCCAATTAGCAATATGTCATCCACATATAATATCAGAAATGCTACAGAGCTCCCACTCACTTTCTTGTAAATACAGGCTTCTCCAAAAGTCTGTATAAAGCCAAATGCTTTGATCACACTATCAAAGCGTTTATTCCAACTCCGAGATGCTTGCACCAGTCCATAAATGGATCGCTGGAGTTTGCATACTTTGTTAGCTCCTTTTGGATCGACAAAACCTTCTGGTTGTACCATATACAACTCTTCTTCCAGAAATCCATTCAGGAATGCAGTTTTGACATCCATCTGCCATATTTCATAATGTGGCAATTGCTAACATAATTCTGACGGACTTAAGCATCGCTACGGGTGAGAAGGTCTCATCGTAGTCAACCCCTTGAACTTGTCGAAAACCTTTTGCGACAAGTCGAGCTTTATAAACAGTAACATTACCGTCAGCGTCAGTCTTTTTCTTGAAGATCCATTTATTCTTAATTGCTTGCCGATCATCGGGCAAGTCAACCAAAGTCCATACTTTGTTCTCATACATGGATCCCATCTCAGATTTCATGGCCTCAAGCCACTTTGCGGAATCTGGGCTCACCATCGCTTCTTCATAGTTCGCAGGTTCATCATGATCTAGCATCATGACTTCCAGAACAGGATTACCGTACCACTCTGGTGCGGATCTTACTCTGGTTGACCTACGTGGTTCAGTAGAATCTTGATCTGAAGCTTCATGATCATCATCATTAGCTTCCTCACTGATTGGCATAGGTGTCGCAGAAACAGTTTTCTGTGATGTACTATTTTCCAATAAGGGAGCAGGTACAGTTACCTCGTCAAGTTCTACTTTCCTCCCACTCACTTCTTTCGAGAGAAACTCCTTCTCTAGAAATGATCCATTCTTAGCAACGAATGTCTTGCCTTCGGATCTGTGATAGAAGGTATACCCAACAGTTTCCTTTGGGTATCCTATGAAGACACATTTCTCCGCTTTGGGTTCGAGCTTATCAGGTTGAAGCTTTTTCACATAAGCATCGCAGCCCCAAACTTTAAGAAACGACAACTTTGGTTTCTTGGCAAACCATAGTTCATAAGGCGTCGTCTCAACGGATTTTGATGGTGCCCTATTTAACGTGAATGCGGCCGTCTCTAAAGCATAACCCCAAAACGATAGCGGTAAATCAGTAAGAGACATCATAGATCGCACCATATCTAGTAAAGTACGATTACGACATTCGGACACACCATTACGCTGTGGTGTTCCGGGTGGCGTGAGTTGCGAAACTATTCCACAATTTTTCAAATGTATACCAAACTCGTAACTCAAATATTCTCCTCCACGATCAGATCGTAGAAATTTTATTTTCTTGTTACGATGATTTTCAACTTCACTCTGAAATTCCTTGAACTTTTCAAATGTTTCAGACTTATGTTTCATTAAGTAGATATACCCATATCTGCTTAAATCATCTGTGAAGGTGAGAAAATAACGATATCCGCCGCGAGCCTCAATATTCATCGGACCACATACATCGGTATGTATGATTTCCAACAAATCTGTTGCTCTCTCCATAGTACCGGAGAACGGTGTTTTAGTCATCTTGCCTATGAGGCACGGTTCGCAAGTACCAAGTGATTCATAATCAAGTGATTTCAAAAGCCCATCAGTATGGAGTTTCTTCATGCGCTTTACACCGATATGACCTAAACGGCAGTGCCACAAATAAGTTGCACTATCATTATTAACTTTGCATCTTTTGGCTTCTACATTATGAATATGTGTATTACTATCTTCGAGATTCAACAAGAATAGACCACTCTTCAAAAGTGCATGACCATAAAAGATATTATCCATATAAATAGAACAACCATTATTCTCTGATTTAAATGAATAACCGTCTCGCATTAAACAAGATCCAGATATAATGTTCATGCTCAACGCTGGCACCAAATAACAATTATTTAGGTCTAATATTAATCCCGAAGGTAGATGTAGAGGTAGCGTGCCGACCGCGATCACATCGACTTTGGAACCGTTTCCCACACGCATCGTCACCTCGTCCTTTGCTAGTGTCCGCTTATTCCGTAGTCCCTGTTTCGAGTTGCAAATATTAGCAACAGAACCAGTATCAAATACCCAGGTGCTACTGCGAGCTCTAGTAAGGTACACATCAATAACATGTATATCACATATACCTTTGCTCACTTTGCCATCCTTCTTATCCGCCAAATACTTGGGGCAGTTCCGCTTCCAGTGACCAGTCTGCTTGCAGTAGAAGCACTCAGTTTCAGGCTTAGGTCCAGACTTGGGTTTCTTCTCCTGAGCAGCAACTTGCTTGCTGTTCTTCTTGAAGTTTCCCTTCTTCTTCCCTTTACCCTTTTTCTTGAAACTAGTGGTCTTGCTAACCATCAACACTTGATGCTCCTTTTTGATTTCTACCTCCATAGCTTTCAGCATTGCGAAGAGCTCGGGAATAGTCTTGTTCATCCCTTGCATATTATAGTTCATCACGAAGCTCTTGTAGCTTGGTGGTAGTGATTGGAGAATTCTGTCAATGACGCAATCATCTGGAAGATTAACTCCCATCTGAATCAAGTGATTATTATACCCAGACATTTTGAGTATATGCTCACTGACAGAACTGTTCTCCTCCATCTTACAGCTATAGAACTTATTGGAGACTTCATATCTCTCAATTCGGGCATTTGCTTGAAATATTAACTTCAACTCCTGGAACATCTCATATGCTCCATGACGTTCAAAACGTCGTTGAAGTCCCGATTCTAAGCCGTAAAGCATGGCACACTGAACTATCGAGTAGTCATCAGCTTTGCTCTGCCAGACGTTCATAACATCTGGCGTTGCTCCAGTAGCAGGCCTGTCACCCAGCGGTGCTTCCAGGACATAATTCTTCTGTGCAGCAATGAGGATAATCCTCAGGTTACGGACCCGGTCCGTGTAATTGCTACCATCATCTTTCAACTTTGCTTTCTCAAGGAACGCATTAAAATTCAACGGAACAATAGCACGAGCCATCTATCTACAAGCAACATAAACAAGCAAGATACTATCAGGTACTAAGTTCATGATAAGTTTAAGTTCAGTTAATCAAATTACTTAGGAACTCCCACTTAGATAGACATCCCTCTAATCCTCTAAGTGATCACGTGATCCAAATCAACTAAACCATAACCGATCATCACGTGAGATGGAGTAGTTTTCAATGGTGAACATCGTCATGTTGATCATATCTACTATATGATTCACGCTCGACCTTTCGGTCTCTGTGTTCCGAGGCCATATCTGCATATGCTAGGCTCGTCAAGCATAACCTGAGTATTCTGCGTGTGCAAAACTGGCTTGCACCCGTTGTAGATGGACGTAGAGCTTATCACACCCGATCATCACGTGGTGTCTGGGCACGACGAACTTTGGCAACGGTGCATACTCAGGGAGAACACTTCTTGATAATTTAGTGAGAGATCATCTTATAATGCTACCGTCAATCAAAGCAAGATAAGATGCATAAAAGGATAAACATCACATGCAATCAATATAAGTGATATGATATGGCCATCATCATCTTGTGCTTGTGATCTCCATCTCCGAAGCACCGTCATGATCACCATCGTCACCGGCGCGACACCTTGATCTCCATCGTAGCATCGTTGTCGTCTCGCCAATCTTATGCTTTCAAGACTATTACTACCGTTTAGTAATCTAGTAAAGCATTACATCGCGATTGCATTGCATACAATAAAGCGACAACCATATGGCTCCTGCCAGTTGCCGATAACTCGGTTACAAAACATGATCATCTCATACAATAAAATCAGCATCATGTCTTGACCATATCACATCACAACATACCCTGCAAAAACAAGTTAGACGTCCTCTACTTTGTTGTTGCAAGATTTACGTGGCTGCTACGGGCTTAAGTAAGAACACATCTCACCTACGCATCAAAACCACAACGATAGTTCGTCAAATAGACTCCGTTTTAACCTTCTCAAGGACCGGGCGTAGTCACACTTGGTTCAACTAAAGTTGGAGAGACAGTCTTCCGCAAGCCATCTATGTGCAAAGCACGTCGAGGGAACCGGTCTCGCGTAAGAGTACGCGTAAGGTTGGTCCGGATCGTCTCAACCAACAATACCGCCGAACCAAAGTATGACATGCTGGTAGGCAGTATGACTTGTATCGCCCACAACTCACTTGTGTTCTACTCGTGCATATAACATCAAACCATAAAACCTAGGCTCGGATGCCACTGTTGGGGAACGCAGTAATTTCGAAAATTTTCCTACGCACACGCAAGATCATGGTGATGCACAGCAACGAGAGGGGAGAGTGTTGTCTACGTACCAACGCAGACCGACTGCGGAAGCGATCTCACAACGTAGAGGAAGTAGTCGTACGTCTTCTTCCCGATCCGACCGATCCAAGCACCGTTACTCCGGCACCTCCGAGTTCTTAGCACACGTTCAGCTCGATGACGTTCCTCTGGCTCCGATCCAGCAAAGCGTCGAGGAAGAGTTCCGTCAGCACGACGGTGTGATGACGATCTTGATGTACTACCGACGCAGGGCTTCGCCTAAGCACTACAACGGTACGATCGAGGTGGAATTTGGTGGCAGGGGGCACCGCACACGGCTAAGGAACGATCTCAAGGATCAAGTTGTGTGTCTATGGGGTGCCCCCTGCCCCCGTATATAAAGGTTGGAGGAGGGGGGCTGGCCGGCCAAGAGAGAGGAGGCGCAGGGGGAGTCCTACTCCCACCGGGAGTAGGACTCCTCCCCTCCAATCCTATTCCAACTAGGACTCTTGGGGGGGAAAGGAGAGAGAGGGGGCCGGCCCACCTTTCCTAGTCCTACTAGGACTTGGGGAAGGGGGGGCGCCGGCTAGGCTGTGGGCTGCCTCTTCTCTCTTTTCCACTAAGGCCCAATAGGCCCATTAGCCTCCCGGGGGGTTCCGGTAACCCTCCCGGTATTCCGGTAAAATCCCGATTTCACCCGGAACACTTCTTATGTCCAAACATAGGCTTCCAATATATCAATCTTTACGTCTCGACCATTTCGAGACTCCTCGTCATGTCCGTGATCTCATCCGGGACTCCGAACAACCTTCGGTACATCAAAATGCATAAACTCATAATAACTGTCATCGTAACGTTAAGCGTGCGTACCCTACGGTTCGAGAACAATGTAGACATGACCGAGACACGTCTCCGGTCAATAACCAATAGCGGGACCTGGATGCCCATATTGGCTCCTACATATTCTACGAAGATCTTTATCGGTCAGACCGCATAACAACATACGTTGTTCCCTTTGTCATCGGTATGTTACTTGCCCGAGATTCGATCGTCGGTATCCAATACCTAGTTCAATCTCGTTACTGGCAAGTCTCTTTACTCGTTCTGTAATACATCATCTCACAACTAACATATTAGTTGCAGTGCTTGCAAGGCTTATGTGATGTGCATTACCGAGAGGGCCCAGAGATACCTCTCCGACAATCGGAGTGACAAACCCTAATCTCGAAATACGCCAACCCAACATCTACCATTGGAGACACCTGTAGTACTCCTTTATAATCACCCAGTTAAGTTGTGACATTTGGTAGTACCCAAAGTGTTCCTCCGGTAAACGGGAGTTGCATAATCTCATAGTTATAGGAACATGTATAAGTCATGAAGAAAGCAATAGCAACATACTAAACGATCGGGTGCTAAGCTAATGGAATGGGTCATGTCAATCAGATCATTCTACTAATGATGTGACCTCGTTAATCAAATAACAACTCCTTGTTCATGGTTAGGAAACATAACCATCTTTGATTAACGAGCTAGTCAAGTAGAGGCATACTAGTGACACTCTGTTGGTCTATGTATTCACACATGTATTATGTTTCCGGTTAATACAATTCTAGCATGAATAATAAACATTTATCATGATATAAGGAAATAAATAATAACTTTATTATTGCCTCTAGGGCATATTTCCTTCACTTATGTGATGTGCATTACCGAGAGGGCCCAGAGATACCTCTCCGACAATCGGAGTGACAAACCCTAATCTCGAAATACGCCAACCCAACATCTACCATTGGAGACACCTGTAGTACTCCTTTATAATCACCCAGTTACGTTGTGACGTTTGGTAGTACCCAAAGTGTTCCTCCGGTAAACGGGAGTTGCATAATCTCATAGTTATAGGAACATGTATAAGTCATGAAGAAAGCAATAGCAACATACTAAACGATCGGGTGCTATGCTAATGGAATGGGTCATGTCAATCAGATCATTCAACTAATGATGTGACCTCGTTAATCAAATAACAACTCTTTGTTCATGGTTAGGAAACATAACCATCTTTGATTAACGAGCTAGTCTAGTAGAGGCATACTAGTGACACTCTGTTTGTCTATGTATTCACACATGTATTATGTTTCCGGTTAATACAATTCTAGCATGAATAATAAACATTTATCATGATATAAGGAAATAAATAATAACTTTATTATTGCCTCTAGGGCATATTTCCTTCAGTCTCCCACTTGCACTAGAGTCAATAATCTAGTTTCACGTCGCCATGTGATTTAGCAGCAATAGTTCACATCACCATGTGATTGACACCCATAGTTCACATCGTTATGTGACCAACACTCAAAGGGTTTACTAGAGTCAGTAATCTAGTTCACATCTCTATGTGATTAATACCCAAAGAGTACTAAGGTGTGATCATGTTTTGCTTGTGAGATAATTTTAGTCAACGGGTCTGTCACATTCAGATCCGTAAGTATTTTGCAAAATTCTTTGTCTATAATGCTCTTGCACGGAGCTACTCTAGCTAATTGCTCCCACTTTCAATATGTATCTAGACCGAGACTTAGAGTCATCTAGATTAGTATCAAAACTTGCATCGGCGTAACCCTTTACGACGAACCTTTTTATCACGTCCATAATCGAGAAACATATCCTTATTTCACTAAGGATAATTCTGACCGCTGTCCAGTGATCTACTCCTAGATCACTATTGTACTCCCTTGCCAAATCAGTGCAGGGTATACAATAGATCTGGTATACAGCATGACATACTTTATAGAACCTATGGCCAAGGCATAGGGAATGACTTTCATTCTCTTTCTATCTTCTGCCGTGGTCGGGCTTTGAGTCTTACTCAACTTCACACCTTATAATACAGGCAAGAACTCTTTCTTTGACTGCTCCATTTTGAACTACTTCAAAATCTTTGTCAAGGTATGTACTCATTGAAAGAACTTATCAAGCGTCTTGATCTATCTCTATAGATCTTGAAGCTCAATATGTAAGCAGCTTCACCGAAGTCTTTCTTTGAAAAACTCCTTTCAAACACTCCTTTATGCTTTACAGAATAATTCTACATTATTTCCGATCAACAATATGTCATTCACATATACTTATCAGAAATGCTGTAGTGCTCCCACTCACTTTCTTGTAAATACAGGCTTCACCGCAAGTCTGTATAAATCTATATGCTTTGATCAACTTATCAAAGCGTATATTCCAACTCCGAGATGTTTGCACCAGTCCACAGATGGATCGCTGGTGCTTGCACATTTTGTTAGCACCTTTTGGATTGACAAAACCTTTTAGTTGCATCACATACAACTCTTCTTTAATAAATCCATTAAGGAATGCAGTTTTGTTTATCCATTTGCCAGATTTCATAAAATGCAGCAATTGCTAACATGATTCGGACAAACTTAAGCATAGATACGAGTGAGAAAAACTCATCATAGTCAACACCTTGAACTTGTCGAAAACTTTTGCGACAATTCTAGCTTTGTAGATAGTAACACTACTATCAGCGTCCGTCTTCCTCTTGAAGATCCATTTATTTTCTATGGCTTGCCGATCATCAGGCAAATCCATCAAAGTCCATACTTTGTTCTCATACATGGATCATATCTCAGATTTCATGGCCTCAAACCATTTCGCGGAATCTGGGCTCATCATCGCTTCCTCATAGTTCGTAGGTTCATCATGATCTAGTAGCATGACTTCCAGAGAAGGATTACCGTACCACTCTGGCGTGGATCTTACTCTGGTTTACCTACAAGGTTCGGTAGTAACTTGATCTGAAGTTACATGATCATCATCATTAGCTTCCTCACTAATTGGTGTAGGTGTCACAGAAACAGTTTTCTGTGATGTACTACTTTCCAATAAGGGAGCAGGTACAGTTACCTCATCAAGTTCTACTTTCCTCCCACTCACTTCTTTCGAGAGAAACTCCTTCTCCAGAAAGTTTCCGAATTTTAGCAACAAAAGTCTTGCCTTCGGATCTGTGATAGAAGGTGTATCCAATAGTTTCCTTTGGATATCCTATGAAGACGTACTTCTCCGATTTGAGTTTGAGCTTATCAGGATGAAACTTTTTCATATAAGCATCGCAACCCCAAATTTTTAAGAAACGACAGCTTAGGTTTCTTGCCAAACCATAGTTCACACGGTGTCGTCTCAACGGATTTAGATGGTGCCCTATTTAACGTGAATGCAGCAGTCTCTAATGCATAACCTCAAAACGATAGTGGTAGATCGGTAAGATACATCATAGATTGCACTATATCCAATAAAGTACGGTTATGACGTTAGGACACACCATTATGTTGTGGTGTTCCATGTGGCATGATTTTGTCAAACTATTCCACATTGTTTTAATTGAAGACCAAACTCGTAACTCAAATATTTTACCTCTACGATCATATCGTAGAAACTTTTATTTTCTTGTCACGATGATTTTCCACTTCACTCTGAAATTCTTTGAACTTTTCAAATGTTTCAGACTTATGTTTCATCAAGTAGATATACTCATATATGCTCAAATCATCTGTGAAGATCAGAAAATAATGATACCTATCGCGAGCCTCAATATTCATCGGACCACATACATCAGTATGTATGATTTCCAACAAATCTGTTGCTCGCTCCATTGTTCCGAAGAACGGAGTTTTAGTCATCTTGCCCAATAGGCATGGTTCGCAAGCATCAAGTGATTCATAATCAAGTGATTTCGAAAGCCCATCAGCATGGAGTTTCTTCATGCTTTTTATACCAATATGACCTAAACGGCAGTGCCACAAATAAGTTGCACTATCATTATTAACTTTGAATCTTTTTGGTTTCAATATTATAAATATGTGTATCACTATGATCGAGATCCAACGAACTTGTTTCATTGGGTGTATGACCATTGAAGGTTTTATTCATGTAAACAGAACAACAATTATTCTCTGACTTTAATGAATAACCGTATTGCAATAAACATGATCAAATCATATTCACGCTCAACGCAAAAACCAAATAACACTTATTTAAGTTCAACACTAATCCCGAAAGTATAGGGGAGTGTGCGATGATGATCATATCAATCTTGGAACTACTTCCAGCACACATCGTCACTTCACCCTTAACTAGTCTCTGTTTATTCTGCAACTCCCGTTTCGAGTTACTAATCTTAGCAACTGAACTAGCATCAAATACTGAGGGGTTGCTATAAACACTAGTATAGTACACATCAATAACATGTATATCAAATATACTTATGTTCATTTTGCCATCCTACTTATCCGCCAATCACTTGGGGTAGTTCCGCTTCCAGTGACCAGTCCCTTTGCAGTAGAATCACTTAGTCTCAGGCTTAGGATCAGACTTGGGCTTCTTCACTTGAGCAGCAACTTGCTTGCCGTTCTTCTTGAAGTTCCCCTTCTTCCCTTTGCCCTTTTCTTGAAACTAGTGGTCTTGTCAACCATCAACAATTGATGTTTTTCTTGATTTCTACCTTCGTTGATTTCAGCATCACGAAGAGCTTGGGAGTTGTTTCCGTTATCCCTTGCATATTATAGTTCATCACGAAGTTCTACTAACTTAGTGATGATGACTAGAGAATTCTGTCAATCACTATCTTATCTGGAAGATTAACTCCCACTTGATTCAAGCGATTGTAGTACCCAGACAATCTGAGCACATGCTCACTAGTTGAGCGATTCTCCTCCATCTTTTAGCTATAGAACTTGCTGGAGACTTCATGTCTCTCAACTCGGGTATTTGCTTGAAATATTAACTTCAACTCCTGGAACATCTCATATGGTCCATGACGTTCAAAACGTCTTTGAAGTCCCGATTCTAAGCCGTTAAGCATGGTGCACTAAACTATCAAGTAGTCATCACATTGAGCTAGCCAAACGTTCATAACGTCTGCATCTGCTCCTGCAATAGGTCTGTCACCTAGCGGTGCATCAAGGACATAATTCTTATGTGCAGCAATGAGGATAAACCTCGGATCACGGATCCAATCCGCATCATTGCTACTAACATCTTTCAACACAATTTTCTCTAGGAACATATCAAAATAAACACAGGGAAGCAACAACGCGAGCTATTGATCTACAACATGATTTGCAAAATACTACCAGGACTAAGTTCATGATAAATTTAAGTTCAATTTAATCATATTACTTAAGAACTCCCACTTAGATAGACATCCCTCTAATCCTCTAAGTGATCACGTGATCCAAATCAACTAAACCATAACCGATCATCACGTGAGATGGAGTAGTTTTCAATGGTGAACATCGTTATGTTGATCATATCTACTATATGATTCACGCTCGACCTTTCGGTCTCCGTGTTCCGAGGCCATATCTGTATATGCTTGGCTCGTCAAGTATAACCTGAGTATTCTGCGTGTGCAACTGTTTTGCACCCGTTGTATTTGAACGTAGAGCTTATCACACCCGATCATCACGTGGTGTCTGGGCACGAAGAACTTTGGCAACAGTGCATACTCAGGGAGAACACTTCTTGATAATTTAGTGAGAGATCATCTTATAATGCTACCGTCAATCAAAGCAAGATAAGATGCATAAAAGGATAAACATCACATGCAATCAATATAAGTGATATGATATGGCCATCATCATCTTGTGCTTGTGATCTCCATCTCCGAAGCACCGTCATGATCTCCATCGTCACCGGCGCGACACCTTGATCTCCATCGTAGCATCGTTGTCGTCTCGCCAATCTTATGCCTCCACGACTATCACTACCGCTTAGTAATAAAGTAAAGCATTACATCGCGATTGCATTGCATACAATAAAGCGACAACCATATGGCTCCTGCCAGTTGCCGATAACTTGGTTACAAAACATGATCATCTCATACAATAAAATCAGCATCATGCCTTGACCATATCACATCACAACATGCCCTGCAAAAACAAGTTAGACGTCCTCTACTTTGTTGTTGCAAGTTTTACGTGGCTGCTACGGGCTTAAGTAAGAACTCATCTCACCTACGTATCAAAACCACAACGATAGTTCGTCAAATAGACTCCATTTTAACCTTCTCAAGGACCGGGCGTAGCCACACTTGGTTCAACTAAAGTTGGAGAGACAGTCTTCCGCAAGCCATCTATGTGCAAAGCACGTCGAGGGAACCGGTCTCGCGTAATGTTGGTCCGGATCGTCTCACCCAACAATACCGCCGAACCAAAGTATGACATGCTGGTAGGCAGTATGACTTGTATCGCCCACAACTCACTTGTGTTCTACTCGTGCAAATAACATCAAACCATAAAACCTAGGCTCGGATGCCACTGTTGGGGAACGCAGTAATTTCGAAAATTTTCCTACGCACACGCAAGATCATGGTGATGCACAGCAACGAGAGGGGAGAGTGTTGTCTACGTACCAACGCAGACGGACTGCGGAAGCGATCACACAACGTAGAGGAAGTAGTCGTACGTCTTCTTCCCGATCCGACCGATCCAAGCACCGTTACTCCGGCACCTTCGAGTTCTTAGCACACGTTCAGCTCGATGACGTTCCTCGGGCTCCGATCCAGCAAAGCGTCGAGGAAGAGTTCCGTCAGCACGACGGCGTGATGACGATCTTGATGTACTACCGACGCAGGGCTTCGCCTAAGCACTACAACGGTATGATCGAGGTGGAATTTGGTGGCAGGGGGCACCGCACACGGCTAAGGAACGATCTCAAGGATCAACTTGTGTGTCTTGGGGTGCCCCCTGCCCCCGTATATAAAGGTTGGAGGAGGGGAGCCGGCCGGCCAGGGAGAGGAGGCGCAGGGGAGTCCTACTCCCACCGGGAGTAGGACTCCTCCCTCCAATCCTAATCCTATTAGGACTCCCGGGGGAAAAGAAGAGAGAAGGGGGGGCCGGCCCCCTATCCTAGTCCTACTAGGACTTGGGGAAAGGGGGGGCGCCGGCCAGCTTGTGGGCTTCCCTTTTCTCTTTTCCACTAAGGCCCAATAGGCCCATTAGTCTCCCGGGGGGTTCCGGTAACCCTCCCGGTATTCCGGTAAAATCCCGATTTCACCCGGAACACTTCCTATGTCCAAACATAGGCTTCCAATATATCAATCTTTACGTCTCGACCATTTCGAGACTCCTCGTCATGTCCGTGATCTCATCCGGGACTCCGAACAACCTTCGGTACATCAAAATGCATAAACTCATAATAACTGTCATCGTAACGTTAAGCGTGCGGACCCTACGGTTCGAGAACAATGTAGACATGGCCGAGACACGTATCCGGTCAATAACCAATAGCGGGACCTGGATGCCCATATTGGCTCCTACATATTCTACGAAGATCTTTATCGGTCAGACCGCATAACAACATACGTTGTTCCCTTTGTCATCGGTATGTTACTTGCCCGAGATTCGATCGTCGGTATCCAATACCTAGTTCAATCTCGTTACCGGCAAGTCTCTTTACTCGTTCCGTAATACATCATCTCACAACTAACATATTAGTTGCAGTGCTTGCAAGGCTTATGTGATGTGCATTACCGAGAGGGCCCAGAGATACCTCTCCGACAATCGGAGTGACAAACCCTAATCTCGAAATACGCCAACCCAACATCTACCATTGGAGACACCTGTAGTACTCCTTTATAATCACCCAGTTACGTTGTGACGTTTGGTAGTACCCAAAGTGTTCCTCCGGTAAACGGGAGTTGCATAATCTCATAGTTATAGGAACATGTATAAGTCATGAAGAAAGCAATAGCAACATACTAAACGATCGGGTGCTATGCTAATGGAATGGGTCATGTCAATCAGATCATTCAACTAATGATGTGACCTCGTTAATCAAATAACAACTCTTTGTTCATGGTTAGGAAACATAACCATCTTTGATTAACGAGCTAGTCTAGTAGAGGCATACTAGTGACACTCTGTTTGTCTATGTATTCACACATGTATTATGTTTCCGGTTAATACAATTCTAGCATGAATAATAAACATTTATCATGATATAAGGAAATAAATAATAACTTTATTATTGCCTCTAGGGCATATTTCCTTCACATGGCCACTCCCTAGGTTGTGCCACGTGGCCGTGTGGGGCCCCTAACCACCACCTTGCCTGATTCCAGCGTATAAATTCCCATATATTTGAAAAGAAATCATAGAAAATATTTATCGCGTTTTATTATAGAGAGCCGTTATCACCTCCTATTCTTCCTCGGGAGTCCATTTCTGGCACCAGAGAGAGGTATCACCTACCCTTCGCCATCAACAATTTCATGATGCTCACATCCATGTATGAGTAATCTTATGTAGGCATATGGAGGTAGATGGGATCTAGATGAGATTTCTTAATTAATAGTTGTCAAATTTGTTAGGGGTTCATCCCTAGTGTCCACTATCTTCTGAGATTCATATTGCTATGACTTTGCTATGCTTAATGCTTGTCACTAGGGACCAAGTGCCATGATTTCAGATCCGGCCTTTGTATGTTTTTATGAACATAATTGTGTTCTTGATCATATCTCCAAGATGTATGCATCAGTTATCGTTCTAGACCCTAGACCCTAAGGTGACAATAATTGAGATATCAATGGGGATGACTTTAACTTGAGGGTTGCATGCATTCACTATGTGGTAATGTTTTGTTCTGGTTCTCTATTAAAAGAAGTGCCATAATTACCCTTATTTTTCATTATGACCCCGCTGCAATGGGAGGGTAGGACAAAAGATGTTATGTAAGTTCTTATCGCAAGCACGCATGTCTATCCATATATGGAAGGCGTGCCTACATATGATTGATGAATTGAAGCTAGTTTATTATGCTCTAGGTTATGATCGATGCATATTGAATCTCATCCGAGCAGCCCCATTGCTTACTCCATGCCTACACTTTTCCTACTATTGTTTCCTTTACAACTACTACCACTGCATTGTGCTACTGCTTTGCAAACTTGTTACTATTGTTCTTATTGTTACTTTGTTACTACTATTATAATATTACTGTGCTACTAGTAAATTAATGTGAGAAAGTAATTTCTCATGTGTAGTTGAAGTGACAACTCAACTGCTAAAGTTTATAAATATTCTTTGGCGCCCTTTGTGTCAAATCATTAAATTTGGGTTGAAATACTTCCTCGAAGACTATTGCCCCCTTATACTTGTGGGTCATCAGTTATCAAATATGATGCATGGGAGAGATCACATATGAATTCCTTTGTCGACGCGATTTTAATAACGCTGAAGCCATACACACAATTTCTGTCATTCCCATGCAACATATATTTTTTCCATTTGGTGGTATCCCTTTCACAATGGAAAATCTTGATCCTAGAAAAAAAATCTAGAATATGAAATTTAAGACCTTGCATTGCACTGCTAGTTGCAATGGCAACCGTCTGATCAAAGGGAATACCTGCATGCTATTTTTGTGTGTAAAATGTATGAAGAAAAATCATTAGCCCACTTGTCAAAATAATAGAGCTAACATTAACCCAGTTAAGCAAATGTTGTTTGCACTCGGTTTGAATCCTCTACAATAACAATAGTGTTATTGCAGACACTCAACCTGTTGGCCGGTATTCTTCTTACAACCCCGCGAGCTCACTTGGATTCCCTTCTTCACAATTTGATGCGACTGATGTTCTCTTTTCATCTTGGTAACCATCTTTTTGATTCAATAGCTAGCAAGAAAATAAATATTTGTTGCTTAAGCATGTACTTTGCCATAAATGGAGCATGGTATGTGGCATTGTAATTTGTAAGAACCACATTAGTTAGCCTCCTAGAATAACTGAAACGAACTAATGTAGTCGTTGAAGCCGACAGATCACACTATGACTTTGTTAGATATAATCAGTGGCGGAGCTTGGGCCAAATTTTTGGAGGGGCAAAACTATGAAGTTTAGCCTGTTTTTACTGAACATACGACACAATAACTAAAGAGTAATAGGCGATTTTTTTTCTTGGGCTGGGGGGGGGGCACCGCCCAGGTTGGCCCCCATGAAGCTCCACCACTGGATATAATCGTTTGACAACAATGAGGAGGGAGAGCGAATGAACATGTAGCATAGTGGTTGTAGTGACCTTAGTAGTACCCCGGGTCTTGGGTTCAACTCCTTGTGGGAGAAGATTTAAACAGGTCTGGATAAAAAAAGTCTAGAATCAAGGGTTTGACCTGGATAAAAATAGTAAAAAAGACAATGTGGAAGAAGATGGAGATACAAAGACCTACTCGTACTACCCATGTTAACAATTGACATCTCTGTTTTACTTTCCTTGTCATCAAAATTGATGATATTCATTTGCTTCTATCCAAGTCAAATACAAAAACGAGTGTACCTATTGTAGGATCATTATCTAATGTACGGAAATTGCTCTCTGAAGTTGCTGCTCAATATATACCTATTTAGAGAAAGGAACAATGAACCACTCCATCTAAGCTTAGCAAGAACACACTAACTTTACACTAAAAAAATACACATCCGTGATTATACTTCTGTCAAGCTTTTCAAAGGTAGGGGCAGCCAAATTATATGCCTAAGTATAATTACTCCCATTCAAATGCATCTCTCTAAATCCAACATGCTCAATGATAGCATTAAACACGAAGCTCCAATGATTAGGGTGATTGGGTTTGTTCTTTTCATTACAATTTATAATAATGTTGAAATCTCCTCCAACCAAACAGGTCACTGAATTATCATGATGTAAACAAAAAACATCCACACCTTCTTGCAGATTTAAAAATAATGGCACGTAAGTTGCTATGCAGTTGTTTGCAATAAAAAACACAAATCAACCTACACGTCACTTACGTTTTCACTACATGCACCATCCTCATTAATTTGAAAGTCCATGGGAGGTAAGGCGACCACAATTCATTGTCGCTACTATATTCATTTTCATTAGTACAATCATTATTGGCAGGAGAGCCATTATCGCTACCATATTCATCATCGACGTATCCGGTATCTTCCTTCATTTAAACACCTAGATCTACAGTCCCCAGTCACTACCAACACTAAACAATATCAACAGAGACATCATCTCTCACTTCAAATGCAAATTTGATGACATTGTATGATGACAATGAAAAATTAACAGAAGTAACATCACTCTGAATGTTTTTTTGCACCATTTCAATGTGCACTCGATGATTTAGAAGGCAAACCTACGAAAGGGGGGGTCGATGTTGCGCGAGAAGTCCGAGGGCGATGGGGGTCGGGGGTGTGGGAAGGGGTGTCGACAACAGCGTGATTATGGATGGAGGTGAGGACGACGCCGCTGACGACGATGAGAACAACAGATGATGGCGGGATGGTGGCAAGGATGACCACAATGCCGACAGAGGGGCGTGAAAATGCCAACGCCACGACCGAAAGGGGGAGGGGTGTTAGACGAGAATATTGGGCAACTAATCGACACCTCAAGGAGGTGTGGCTATCTCATTATATATAAGTACCAAAGGGTACAATATACAAGGTGTATATTGTAACGAGCAACAAGTAACAAAAGTAAATAAGGTGCAGCAAGGTGGCCCACTCCTTTTTGTAGCAAAGGACAAGCCGGACAAATTCTTATATAAGGAAAAGAGCTCCCGAGGACACATGGGAATATCGTCAAGCTAGTTTTCATCACGCTCATATGATTCGCGTTCGGTACTTTGATAATTTGATATGTGGGTGGACCGATGCTTGGGTGCTGTTCTTACTTGAACAAGCATCCCACTTATGATTAACCTCTATTGCAAGCATCCGCAACTACAACAAAAGTATTAAGGTAAACCTAACCATAGCATGAAACATATGGATCCAAATCAGCCCCTTACGAAGCAACGCATAAACTAGGGTTTAAGCTTCTGTCACTCTAGCAACCCATTATCTACTTATTACTTCCCAATGCCTTCCTCTAGGCCCAAATAATGGTGAAGTGTTATGTAGTCGACGTTCACATAACACCACTAGAGGTTAGACAACATACATCTCATCAAAATATCGAACGAATACCAAATTCACATGACTACTAATAGCAAGACTTCTCCCGTGTCCTCAGGAACAAACGTAACTACTCACAAAGCATATTCATGTTCATAATCAGAGGGGTAATAGTATGCATAAAGGATCTGAACATATGATCTTCCACCAAGTAAACCAACTAGCATCAACTACAAGGAGTAATCAACACTACTAGCAACCTACTAGCACCAATCCCGGACTTAGAGACAAGAATTGGATACAAGAGATGAACTAGGGTTTGGAGATGAGATGGTGCTGGTGAAGATGTTGATGGAGATTGCCCTCTCCCGATGAGAGGAGCGTTGGTGACGACGATGGTGATGATTTCCCCCTCCCGGAGGGAAGTGTCCCCGGCAGAACAGCTCTGCCGGAGCCCTAGATTGGTTCCGCCAAGGTTCCGCCTCGTGGCGGCGGAGTCTCTTCCCGAAAGGTTGCTTATGATTTTTCTTCTCATCGAAAGACTTCATATAGGAGAAGATGGGCGTCGGAGAGCCACTAGGGGGCCCACGAGGTAGGGGGGCGCGCCCAGGGGGGAGGGGCGCGCCCCCCACCCTCGTGAGAAGGATGTGGGCCCCCTGGCCTTCATCTTTGGCGATGATTTTTCTTTATTTATTTTAAGATATTCCGTGGAGTTTTAGGACTTTTGGAGTTGCGCAGAATAGGTCTCCAATATTTGCTCCTTTTCCAGCCAGAATTCCAGCTGCCGGCATTCCCCCTCTTCATGGTAAACCTTGTAAAATAAGAGAGAATAGCCATAAGTATTGTGACATAACGTGAAATAACAGCCCATAATGCAATAAATATTAACATAAAAGCATGACGCAAAATGGACGTATCATATATACAAGTCTACGTATAAACAAGTCTATGTATACATATATAGTCTAACACCCTCCCTCAATCTTAAATGTGGCCTGAAGTACAAACTAAGTTAAGATTGTGCCTGCAGCCTACAAACTATGGTTGTGGAAGAGGCTTCATGAAGATGTCAGCAAGTTGATCCTTTGATGAGATGAACTTGATGCTAAGTAGCTTCTGTGCAACACATTCTCAAACGAAGTGATAGTCAACCTCAGTGTGTTTCGTCCGAGGATGAAACACCTGATTAGATGACAAATATGTAGCACCAATGTTATCACACCAAAGTACCGGAGGATGAGCTGAAGGGACTCTAAACTCTCTCCACAAGGACTGAACCCAAATGATCTCAGCCGTCGCATCAGCCACTGCTTTGTACTTAGCTTCCGTACTGATGCGAGACACCGTAGCATGCTTGCGAGCATTCCAAGCAATCAAATTAGAACCAAGAAACACTTCATACCCCCCCCGGTGGATCGCCGGTCATCAGGACTACCAGCCCAGTCTGCATCTGAAAAGGCTGAGATCTCATAAGACGGTGCAGGTTGGAGGAGCAAACCATAAGAATTAGTGAGACAGATATAACACAGGCGCTTCATAGTTGACCAATGAGATGTCCTGGGTGCATGGAGAAACTGACAGACACGGTTGACTACATAAGAGACATCTGTCTGGTGATAGTAAGATACTGCAGGCCTCCAACAAGACTGCGGTACTCAGTAGCATCATCAGGTGAGAGAGGGTCTCCATCAAGAGCAGACAACCGATCAGTGGCAAACATCGGAGTACTGGCAGGTTTACACTTTAGCATGTCGGCACGATGCAACAAGTCCAGGGAATACTTCTTCTGAGTAAGAGTTAACCCAGCAGAAGACCGTGAAACCTTCAGTCCAAGGAAGAAATGCAGAGCACCTAGATCCTTGACAGCAAAATCAGCACTCAAAGCAGCCACAAGACGACCTGCAGCAGCATCTGAGGAACTGATGAGTATGATATCATCAACATAGACCAGTAAATACATCGTAACCTCAGGACGTTGAAGAAGAAACAATGATGTGTCAACAGTGGAGGGAATAAACCCAAGTGCCCGCAGAACAGAGCCGAGACGTGCATGCCATGCACGGGGAGCCTGCTTGAGCCCATAGAGCGCCTTAACAAGACGACAGAGATGGTGAGGACGTGCATGATCCACAAACCTGGCGGCTGACACATATAAACCTCCTCCTCCAGGACTCCATGCAAGAAAGCATTCTACACATCAAGTTGACGAAGAAACCATCCTCGAGTAACAGCAGGGGACAACAGCAAACGAATGGTAGTGGGCTTGATAACTGGACTGAATGTGTCTTCATAATCAAGACCATACCTCTGTTTGAAACCCTTAGCAACTAGCCTTGCTTTGTAGCGTTCAATGGAGCCATCAGCATGTCTCTTGACTTTAAACACCCATTTAGAATCAATGATGTTGATCCCAGATACTAGAGGAACAAGCTGCCAAGTGTCATTCTTCAGCAACGCCTAAAACTCATGTTCTATCGCAGCACGCCAGTGAGGAATGCTCAGCGCAGCCTGAAAATGGCGAGGCTCAGCAGTAGGATCCTCAGCAGCACGAGCAATGCAAGCGGCGAGCCACACGACAGTCCCATCGGTACAGATCTTTGACTGGAAAACCCCTGTCTGGCTGCGTGTGCAAGGTCGAGGAGCAGCAGCAGGTGGTGGCAACGCCGGGCTCGACACAGGCGACGATAGAGGCGAGGCCGAGCCACCCGGGCTCGCGCCAGAGCCTTTTGGCACCGGAGAGGCAGGCGGTGTTGGGCCCTGCGAGGCCGACCCATCAGGAGCCGGAGCCGGCGCAGGCGAGGCAGTCCTTCGGCCAGGCGAGGAAGCGGCCGCCCCAGGAGAGGCCACCACCGAGGCAGGCGCGAGGGATGCCCGCGAGGCAGGCGAGGGCGATGCTCGAGAGGCGGCTGCGAGTGCAGCTCCCGCGGGTTGATGGGTGCCGCCCGGTATGCATGCCCCGAGGCATCCGTCGGTGCCTGTTCCTCAAGGAGCTCAAGACGAGCACCACGTCCAACACCTGCAGCATTGTTAGGAAGCAACACAGGAGCATTTGCAACATCCACAAATTGATCAGGCGACGGTGTAGTAGAAGAAACATCTGGCAGAGGAGTGATAGAATTGTTCGGAAGTGCATGAAAGGGGAACACATTCTCATCAAATACAACGTCACGAGAAATGTAGACGCGATTGGTGGGAACATGTAGGCATTTGTACCCTTTGTGAAGGGAACTATACCCAAGGAAAACACACTTTTTTCGACTGAAATTCTAGCTTATGTTTGTTATACGGACACAAATGAGGCCAACATGCACACCCGAAGACTTTGAGAAATGTGTAGTCTGGGATTTCATTGAGCAAGAGTTCAAGCGTAATTTTCATATTCAGTAGTCGTGAGGGCGGCCTATTGATCAAAAAACAGGCAGTGGAGAAAGCATCACTCCAAAACCTAAAAGGAACGGAGGCATGAGCTAATAAAGTAATGCCAGTTTCTACAAGATGACAATGCTTACGTTCAGCGGTCCCATTCTGCTCGTGTGTATGAGGACATGACACACGATGTGTGATCCCAAGTTTGTTAAAAAACGAGTTGAGATTGTGATATTCACCCCCCAGTTGGTTTGAACATGAACAATTTTCTGGCTAAGGAGACGCTCAACATGTGTTTGAAACTGTATAAAAACATCAAACACATCAGACTTTTTCTTAATAAGATAAAGCCAAGTAAACTGACTATAAGCATCCATGAAACTGACATAATAATTGTGGCCACTGACAGACGTTTGGGCATGACCCCATACATCAGAAAACACAAGCTCAAGAGGATGCTTCACAACACGACTAGACTCTGAAAACCGAAGTTGATGACTCTT
Organism: Triticum monococcum; assembly: GCA_034509565.1. Taxonomy (NCBI): domain Eukaryota; kingdom Viridiplantae; phylum Streptophyta; class Magnoliopsida; order Poales; family Poaceae; genus Triticum; species Triticum monococcum. The sequence goes on from CM067845.1 coordinate 448,084,663, forward strand.
GCCCTGCTGATAGGCATCACAAATAGTTTTAGCAATTTTATTTGACACAACCGGTAGTTCATGGCGATGCAACACATGACGAACTATAGGAGCAGCACGACGACCAAGGCACGCATGCCAATGTGTAGATGACACACGAAAACCGCTGAACGCCTAAGGAGAAAACTACATAGGAGGTGCGGTTGGCGCGTCAAGTGCATACAAGCCACCGTGAAGGCGGCCGCTAAGCAGAACGGCCCTCATGTCCCGATCCTTGATAAAGAAACGAAAAGGGTGAAACTCAGCAAGGACATTATTATCACGAGTAAGTTGTGGAACAGACAACAAACTACGCGAAGCAGTGGGAATACGAAGAACATTAGAAAGATGTAGTTTTCAGGAATTGTGTGCAAGAAGTGATGCCTGACCAACATGGGAGATGCGCATACCTGCTCCATTGGCGATGTGCACCTGATCATGGCCGCGATACGGCTCCTGAGTGGAGAGCTTGCCCATGTCGTTGGTGAGGTGGTTCGTAGCTCTCGTGTCCATGTACCATGTAGGATCAATAGAGTAGGATGGAGTGTGTCCGTGCTCATGACTCACCACTGCAGCAGCCGCCTGTTTCTCATTCCCTCTGCCATTGTTGCCTAGGCCAAGAAAATCCTGCTTGTAACGGCGATGACAGTGAGAAGCTATATGGCACTCAATGCCACACAGTTGGCAGGCCTGCTGAGCGCCGCAGCAAGGGCAGCAAGCCACTGGCCGATACCCACCAGTGATGGATGGCGCGGAGCTCCGTGAAGTCTGCTGAGATGAAGCCACTGGCTTGGCAGGGAGCGACGGCTTCTGCGGTTTGCCGCGGGTGGCGGCATTAGCGGAGGCGAAACTCGGGGCGGCACGACGCACTTTGATGCGCTGTTCGTGACCAAGAAGGCGCGCATCCAGTTCCCGTGGCGGAAGAGGCGCCTCACGACCATGGACATTCTTAGTGAGATTATTGTTGGGGAACGTAGTAATTTCAAAAAAAAATCCTGTGCACATGCAAGATCATGGTGATGCATTGCAACGAGAGGGGAAAGTGTTGTCCACGTACCCTCGTAGACCGAAAGAGGAAGCGTTAGCACAACGCGGTTGATGTAGTCGTACGTCATCACGATCCGACCGATCAAGTACCGAACGCACGGCACCTCCGAGTTCAACACACGTTCAGCCCGATGACGTCCCTCAAACTCCGATCCAGCCGAGTGTTGAGGGAGAGTTTTGTCAGCACGACGGCGTGGTGACGATGATGATGTTCTACCGACGCAGGGCTTCGCCTATGCACCGCTATAGTATTATCGAGGTGGACTATGGTGTAGGGAGGCACCGCACATGGCTAAAAGATCAAACGATCAATTGTTCTATCTCTAGGGTGCCCCCTGTCCCCGTATATAAAGGAGCAAGGGGGGAGGTGCGGCCGGCCTAGAGGGGGCACGCAAGGAGGAGTCCTACTCCTACCGGGAGTAGGACTCCCTCCCTTTTCCTTGTTGGACTAGGAGAGGAGGGGGAAAGAGGAGGGAGGGAGGAAGGAAAGGGGGGCACCGCCCCCTCTCCTTTTCCTATTCGGACTAGGGGGGAGGGGCGTGCGGCCCTGCCCTGGCCGCCTCTCTTCTTCTCCACAAGACCCACTATGGCCCATTAAGCTCCCGGGGGGTTCCAGTAACCTCCCGGTACTCCGGTAAAATCCCGATTTCACCCGGAACACTTCCGATATCCAAACATAGGCTTTCAATATATCAATCTTCATGTCTCGACCATTTCGAGACTCCTCATCATGTCCGTGATCACATCCGGGACTAGAACAAACTTCGATACATCAAAACATATAAACTCATAATATAACTGTCATTGAAACGTTAAGCGTGCGGACCCTACGGGTTCGCGAACTATGTAGACATGACCGAGACATGTCTCCGGTCAATAACCAATAGCGGAACCTGGATGCTCATATTGGCTCCCACATATTCTACGAAGATCTTTATCGGTCAGACCGCATAACAACATACGTTGTTCCCTTTGTCATCGGTATGTTACTTGCCCGAGATTCGATCGTCGGTATCTCAATACCTAGTTCAATCTTGTTACTGGCAAGTCTCTTTACTCGTTCCATAATACATCATCCCGCAACTAACTCATTACTTGCAAGGCTTAAGTGATGTGCATTACCGAGATGGCCCAGAGATATCTCTCCGACAATCGAAGTGACAAATCCTAATCTCGAAATACGCCAACCCAACAAGTACCATCGAAGACACCTGTAGAGCACCTTTATAATCACCCAGTTACGTTGTGACGTTTGGTAGCACACAAAGTGTTCCTCCGGTAAACGGGAGTTGCATAATCTCATAGTCATAGGAACATGTATAAGTCATGAAGAAAGCAATAGCAACAAACTAAACGATCAAGTGCTAAGCTAACGGAATGGGTCAAGTCAATCACATCATTCTCCTAATGATGTGATCCCGTTAATCAAAAGACAACTCTTTGTCTATGGCTAGGAAACATAACCATCTTTGATCAACAAGCTAGTCAAGTAGAGGCATACTAGTGACACTCTGTTTGTCTATGTATTCACACATGTATCATGTTTCCGGTTAACACAATTCTAGCATTAATAATAAACATTTATCATGATATAAGGAAATAAATAACAATTTTATTATTGCCTCTAGGGCATATTTCCTTCAGTTATCATAGTCATCATCGAGGCCACTGAGCACATGGGTGGTGAAATCCTCATCTCCAAGTGGCTGGCCAATTGAGGCCAACGTATTGGCGAGACCGGACATCTTGTTGAAGTACTCCGTGATAGTGAGGCCATCGAGCTTGGTCTCCCCCAACTTAGTGCGGATAGAGTGAGCACGCGCCTGAGATTGGGAGGCAAAGCTGCTGTGAAGCGCGGACCAAGCATCCCGAGACGTCGCGGCAAAGATGACAAGCGACGATACGCTCAGAGTGAGTGAAGACTGAATGGCAGAAAGGATCGCCTGGTCTTGAGCCACCCACATGTGATAAGCCGGATGGTACAGCTGCAGACACGTGTAGGACCTTGAAGTAGATGTGTCTAGAGGGGGGTGATTAGACACCTCATGCCAAAGTTGCAATTTTTTAAGCTTTTTTGGTTTGAGTGGAGGTTAAGCATAATTTCAACACTCACAATACATATCAAGCAAGTATGCAAAGTGTATATAGGCAGCAGAAAGTAAAGCATGCAACTTGCAAGAATGTAAAGGGAAGGGTTTGGAGAATTCAAACGCAATCGGAGACACGGATGTTTTTCCCGTGGTTCGGATAGGTGGTGCTATCCTACATCCACGTTGATGGAGACTTCAACCCACTAAGGGTAACGGTTGCGCGAGTCCACGGAGGGCTCCACCCACGAAGGGTCCACGAAGAAGCAACATTGTCTATCCCACCATGGCCATCGCCCACGAAGGACTTGCCTCACTAGCGGTAGATCTTCATGAAGTAGGCGATCTCCTTGCCCTTACAAACTCCTTGGTTCAACTCCACAATCTTGTCGGAGGCTCCCAAGTGACACCTAGCCAATCTAGGAGACACTACTCTCCAAGAAGTAACAAATGGTGTGTTGATGATGAACTCCTTGCTCTTGTGCTTCAAATGATAGTCTCCCCAACACTCAACTCTCTTTCATAGGATTTGGATCTGGTGGAAAGAAAATTTGAGTGGAAAGCAACTTGGGGAAGGCTAGAGATCAAGATTCATATGGTAGGAATGGAATGTCTTGGCCTCAACACATGAGTAGGTAGTTCTCTCTCAGAAATAGGATGCTGGAAGTGTAGGCTTAGTCTGATGGCTCTCTCCACGAGTGAAGAGGAGGTGGAGGGGTATTTATAGCCTCCACACAAAATCCAACCGTTACACACAATTTACCAATCTCGGTGGGACCGAATCAGAAAACTCGGTCGGACCGAAATAGTAAACCTAGTGACCGTTAGGAATTTCGGTGGGACCGGTTGGAACAACTCGGTGGGACCGATGTGCTAGGGTTAGGGAAAATCCAAAACTCGGTTTGACCGATTACTCAAACTCAGTGGGACCGATTTGGGTAATAAGCAAAACAGAGAGTTAGCCAAGCAAACTCGGTGGGACCGAGAGTAATGCAGTAGGTAACAGAGAGTTTGCAAGCCCATCTCGGTGAGACCGAGATCCCATCGGTAATACCGAACTGATTAGGGTTTGGCAGTGGCTATGACATGTAAAACTCGGTGGCGCCGGGTTGAAAGAATCGGTATGACCGAGTTTGAATTAGGGTTTAGGTCATTTGTGGATATGGGAAAGTAGCTGAGGGTTTTGGAGCATATCATTAAGAACTTGAGCAAGAGGCTCATTAAACAACACCTCATCCCTCCTTGATAGTATTGGATTTTCCTATGGACTCAATGTGATCTTGGATCACTAAAATGTAAAATGAAGAGTCTTGAACTTCAAGCTTTAGCCAATCCTTTGTCCTTAGTGTCTTGGAGACCTTCCCACACCCTTTAGTCCATGCCACTCCATTGTTGAACTTATCTGAAACATACTAGGTGAAAACATTAGTCCAACAAGAGATATGTTGTCATCAATTATCAAAACCACCTAGGGAGCACTTGTGCTTTCAATCTCCCCCTTTTTGGTAATTGATGGCAACATATATCAAAGCTTTAGATAAAGATACAAAGAATAGTAAGTAAAGCTTTGGAAGGACATGTAACAAACATAGGCTCCCCCTACATGTATGCAATCATGTGAATATAAAATATAGAAGCATGTGAGAGCATAATCATGACAGAGTAGGCAATCTGTTACATGTATCTTGGCCATATGCATCAGAGCAAAGGATTATTAAGGAAAATACCTTCATGCTCATGAGTCCTTCTTGCAAACAGTATGTACATAGGCAAGAATTCCTCATACTCATGATTTTGATGCATACACTTACCTTGTAGTCTTAAGTTGGCTTAGGTTGGAATGAAGCTGCACAAACAAGGTTAGATAACACAGGTACATCCACTAGCCAGAGCAAACAAAAGAAACCACAAGAATACCAAGACATGGATGACATGTAGAGAGTAAGTACTAGGTACTACATTAAATTCAACATGTCCCCAAGAATAAAGATATGCAATGAATTTGACTGATTTCTTTCCCATGGATGTCTTGCTCCCCCTGAATCTTTCATGGGATATTGGGAGAAGATAGGGAACAGAAAATCAGAGTTGAAAGATACAAGTGAATATGTCTTTCCCCCTAAAAGACATGTGACATCTCTCCTCAAGCATCTGGGATCCTTGATATTGTCTCTCCCCCTAGAGATCTCTTTCTCCCCCTTACTACATTATCTGGGACGTCTGGGATCCTTGAGACTTTCTCTCCCCCTTTAGTGCTTTGATGTGATCTCTCTCTCCCCGAAGATAGGCTTTGATGTGATCTCTCTCCCCCTTTGACATCAATTTCCAAGAAGGTTTTTCTAGAATCCGTCGAATAGGGTTGGTCATTGAGACTCAGCATAAAGCAAAGAATAAAATTGGGATAAGATTCATTGAGTGGAGCTGGATCAGAGGAAATATAGAACAAGTGGCAAACTGTTTTTCTGACTGCAAAGTCGGTGGCACCGAGTGGCATATTTCGGTGGTACCGAAAAGATTCGGTTGGATCGAAGATTGCAAGTCGGTGAAACCGAGTTTACATAGAGAAAAACACTTGTCACCTCAGCTCACTAGACATGTAAGATCTCACAAAGATTTGCAATGAATTAAATGCAGAAAATGCAGAACAAAAACAAAAGGAAAAGAGAAGAGACTGAAAGATCTAGATGAAGTGAAAAAGAGAAAGGGAACAAATACACAAGCATGAGACAAATGCAATAACACAAAGAAGGAACACAAGAGAACTTCATCTAGAGTTGGGCGGTGACATAGTCACCTATGTTAGAGTATATTTACTTAGGAGTCAAGTGAGAACACTTGATCATAGGTCATACTCATCGTTTAAGCTCAAAATGGGGTTACCATTTTTCGTTTAAGCATCTTGATGTATTCACATCTTGTCGAGTTGCTTTGACTCATTTCTCGGAGTAAAGCTCCTCTAAGATGGAACAACATACCTTGGGTGGTGGTGTGGTTCTTTCTCATGTAGTTGAACTTGTGTGGGTGCTCATGGTTGATGTAGCCCATCAAGAGTTTGGAGCACCACTTGGAGTTTGAGTTCATCTACCTACATGGATTAGTTCTTGCAAGGAAAAGCACTTGTGTATCCAAAAATGACATTCATGAAGCTCAACATAGGATTTGTCAAAGGATATGTTTGTATGATTTTGTGCATCCTTGTCTTCAACCACCATCGTGTAAAGACTTGGTGATGTAGAGATTGCTCAAGATGTGAGTGAGTCGCAATCTCATGGAATTAGATTCAACCAAGCACCTACATGGGTTAGACAACATGCAAGGTACAAATATATCCAAGACATAAGATAGTCATCATAAGAGATATATCATGGATTAGTCATAAGCTCATGTCTTGCATGTATCCAATGGAGTTCCTACTCCAAGTTCGAAGCATCAATGATGTTCAATTCTCCCCTCAACCTGCAAAACACTTTCTCATCAAGTGGTTTAGTGAATATATCCGCTAATTGCTTATCAGTGCGAACATGCTTAAGATTTATGTCACCCTTAGCAACATGATCTCGAATGAAATGATGAAGAACTTCAATATGCTTAGTTCGAGAATGTTGTACAGGATTATGACCAATTTTGATAGCACTTTCATTGTCACAAAGCAGTGGAACATGTTTCACATAGATCCCATAATCTTTAAGAGTTTGGGTCATCCAAAGTAATTGAGCACAACATGAACCAGCGGCAATGTATTCCGCTTCGGCGGTGGATAAGGATACTGAGTTTTGTTTCTTGGAGGACCAAGACACAAGGGATCTACCAAGAAATTGACAAGTACCCGAAGTTGACTTTCTATCAACCTTGTCTCCGGCATAATCCGAGTCGGAATAGCCAACAAGATCAAAAGAAGACCTCTTAGGGTACCAAATGCCAAAATTTGGTGTATGAATTAAGTATCTAACTATCCTTTTCACAGCCTTAAGATGACATTCTTTAGGGGCAGCTTGATATGTTGCACACATGCACACACTTAGCATAATATCGGGACGTGAAGCACATAGGTATAACAATGAACCAATCATAGAGCGATAAACCTTTTGATCAACTGGTTCACCATCTTTGGTCAAATCATTATGTCCACTAGTAGGCATGGGTGTAGACATACCTTTGCATTCTTGCATATTAAACTTCTTGAATAAGTCCTTGGTGTACTTTGTTTGAGAGACAAATGTACCTTCCTTAGTTTGCTTGATTTGCAAACCGAGAAAGAATCTGAGTTCACTCATCATAGACATCTCAAAGTTTTCTGACATTAGCTTTCCAAACTTTTCACTAAAGAGAGGGTTAGTTGAACCAAATATGATATCATCAACATAAATTTGGCATACAAATAGTTCTCCATTAACCCTTTTAGTAAAAAGAGTAGAATCAATTTTACCAATTTCAAAACCACTTGCAATAAGGAACTTGGTCAAGCATTTATACCATGCTCTAGGAGCTTGTTTAAGACCATAAAGAGCTTTGTGAAGTTTGTAAACATGATTAGGTTTCTTAGGATTGACAAAGCCGGGAGGTTGTTTGACATAAACTTCCTCCTCTATTTCACCATTTAGAAAAGCACTTTTAATGTCCATTTGGTACAAGGTGATGTTATTGTGATTAGCATAGGCAAGTAAGATGCGAATGGACTCAAGTCTAGCAACGGGAGCATATGTCTCACCATAGTCCATACCTTCGACTTGTGTGTACCCTTGGGCGACGAGACATGCTTTGTTGCGAACCACTTGTCCATCTTCATCTTGCTTGTTGCGAAACACCCATTTGGTACCAATGATGTTGTGGTTGTCGTCGGGCTTCTCAACCAATGTCCAAACTTGGTTTCTCTCAAAGTTGTGTAGCTCTTCATGCATGGCGTTTATCCAATCCGGATCTTCCAATGCTTCGTCAACCTTCATAGGTTCAATGCTAGAGATGAATGAATAGTTCTCACAAAAGTTAGCTAAATGAGTTTTTGAGCGAGTGATTCTCCCGGTTTGTATATCATTGAAGATTTGCTCGACGGGATGATCTTTGGCAATTCTTGCTCAAACTCGTGAGAGCTTTTGCTTGGGTCTTCGTTGAACATTTTGTTCATCTTGTTCTTCTTCTTGGCCTTCTTCATTGTTGATGTTGTCATTGTCTTGTCGTGGTGGAGAAGGAGGTTGTTGTTGTTCGTCTTGATGCATTTCCTTGTCTTCTTCATCTTGGTGTGTCCCACTTGTGGATGCTTCCGTATCAATTCTTGGTTCACCTTGTTGTGAAGTGGAAGCCTCCACTTGGACGGATGAAGTACTCTCCTTCACCTCCGTTGGACGAACTTTGCCTATGGGCAAGTCTTGGATTGCTTCTGAAGGGTCTTTGTCTCCTACATCAATTGGCAATTGCTCTACTTGCGAGCCGTTAGATTCATCAAACTTCAGATCTACCGTCTCTTCAACCTTTCGGGTGAAATTGTTGTAGACACGGTAAGTGTGAGAGTTTGAGCCATAACCAAGTAGGAAACCTTCATGAGATTTAGGAGCAAACTTTGAACGACGATGCTTATCAAGAATGTAGCACTTTGAGCCGAATACTCGAAAGTATCCAACTTGGGGTTTATTACCGGTGAGGAGCTCGTATGCCGTCTTGCCGAGTAGCTTGTGAAGATACAAGCGATTTGTTGCATGACAAGCTGTCTCAACCGCTTCTGCCCAAAAGTGCTTCGGCGTCTTGTATTCATCAAGCATTGTTCTTGCCATTTCGATGAGCGTCCGGTTATTCCTCTCAACAACTCCATTTTGTTGAGGTGTGTACGTAGCCGAGAACTCGTGTGAAATCCCTTCTTCGTCAAGAAAGGTGTCCACATTTACGTTCTTGAACTCCATTCCGTTGTCACTCCGAACCTTCTTGATCTTCACGTCAAACTGATTTTGGGCCTTCCTAGCGAAGTTTTTGAAGATCCTCTGGACCTGCGACTTGTCATTAAGAAAGAACACCCACGTAAATCTTGAAAAATCATCAACTATAACTAGACCAAAAGAATTTCAACTGAGACTCTTGTAGGCGTTGGGACCAAAAAGATCCATATGAAGTAGCTTGAGTGGCCTCCTTGTGGTCATGATGTTCTTCACGGGATGTCTTCCTCCAACCTGTTTACCTGCTTGACAAGCACTACAAAGTCTATCCTTATCAAATATGACATTGTTAACTCCAAGGATATGATTTCCTTTAATAAGCTTGTCAAGATTTCTCATGCCAACGTGACCTAGTCGTCTATGCCACAACCAACCTTTTGAGGATTTAGCAATAAAGCAAGTTTCAGGTTGTGCCTTTTTAGAGAAGTCGACAATGTAAAGGTCACCTTTACGCATACCGGTAAAGACCATTTTATGATTGTCTCGACGAAACACTTGGCAATCTACCTCACTAAATAGGACATTTAAACCAAAATCAGCAAGTCTAAATACTGAAAGTAAGTTGTAGCCGAGAGATTCAACGAGCATGACATTTTGAATGGAACTATCATGTGAGATGGCCACCTTACCAAGGCCAACTACTTTACCCTTTGAATTATCACCAAAGGTGACATATTTTCGAGGGCCGTCATTTTCAGCAAGCTCACGGAACATCTCCTCATCTCCGGTCATATGATCAGTACATCCACTATCAAGAACCCATTCCTTTCCTCCTGATTCATATCCCCAAAGATTTGCCGTAAGACCAAAGTGTCTCATTGCATCATCAAGATTGAAGTCACTATCATCATCATCATAGTATTCATGTTCACCATGATCTTGTGACTCATCATTTCTTAGAGAGGGTAATTCATTAGATAAATGATCATCAAAATGGTCACTTTTATGAATTCTTATAGCCTCGAATATAATATCACTAATGATTCCAACATCTCCCTTAGCTCGCTTGAGATTGGCAAGCTCAAGTAGACAATCACCAAAGTTAGGATCACTAGAGTTCATCTTACTCAAGGCAATAGATTTATGGAGAATTTTATCCAAATTTTTTAAGGAATGGTCGGGAAATCGTTCGTCAAGAAATTTCCATATAGTATGAGCACAATTAAGAGTAGGCAAACTAGCAATCAAATTTTTGGGCAATCCTCTAATGATGAGCTCAATAGTTCTAAGATTGCGAATCATGTCAATATCTTCATCTAGGATAGGATGCAAAGGATCAATGTGAGGTGCACAAGGGCTAGCAATATACTTGTTCAAATGATATTGGTTGAAGATTACAAACATCTCATTTTTCCACTCATGAAAATATTCTCCATCAAGAATGGGCACTCTATGTCTAAGACTCCCTAAAGTAGACACATCCATCTTCCTCCAATGGTGATTACACCAAGGCAATGGTGACCAAAGCTCTGATACCACTTGTAGGACCTTGAAGTAGATGTGTCTAGAGGGGGGTGATTAGACACCTCATGCCAAAGTTGCAATTTTTTAAGCTTTTTTGGTTTGAGTGGAGTTTAAGCATAATTTCAACACTCACAATACATATCAAGCAAGTATGCAAAGTGTATATAGGCAGCGGAAAGTAAAGCATGCAACTTGCAAGAATGTAAAGGGAAGGGTTTGGAGAATTCAAACGCAATCGGAGACACGGATGTTTTTCCCGTGGTTCGGATAGGTGGTGCTATTCTACATCCATGTTGATGGAGACTTCAACCCACGAAGGGTAACGGTTGCGCGAGTCCACGGAGGGCTCCACCCACGAAGGGTCCACGAAGAAGCAACCTTGTCTATTCCACCATGGCCATCGCCCACGAAGGACTTGCCTCACTAGCGGTAGATCTTCACGAAGTAGGCGATCTCCTTGCCCTTACAAACTCCTTGGTTCAACTCCACAATCTTGTCGGAGGCTCCCAAGTGACACCTAGCCAATCTAGGAGACACCACTCTCCAAGAAGTAACAAATGGTGTGTTGATGATGAACTCCTTGCTCTTGTGCTTCAAATGATAGTCTCCCCAACACTCAACTCTCTTTCATAGGATTTGGATCTGGTGGAAAGAAGATTTGAGTGGAAAGCAACTTGGGGAAGGCTAGAGATCAAGATTCATATGGTAGGAATGGAATGTCTTGGCCTCAACACATGAGTAGGTAGTTCTTTCTCAGAAATAGGATGCTGGAAGTGTAGGCTTAGTATGATGGCTCTCTCCACGAGTGAAGAGGAGGTGGAGGGGTATTTATAGCCTCCACACAAAATCCAACCGTTACACACAATTTACCAATCTCGGTGGGACCGAATCAGAAAACTCGGTCGGACCGAAATAGTAAACCTAGTGACCGTTAGGAATTTCGGTGGGACCGATTGGAACAACTCGGTGGGACCGATGTGCTAGGGTTAGGGAAAATCCAAAACTCGGTTTGACCGATTACTCAAACTCGGTGGGACCGATTTGGATAATAAGCAAAACAGAGAGTTAGCCAAGCAAACTCAGTGGGACCGAGAGTAATGCAGTAGGTAACAGAGAGTTTGCAAGCCCATCTCGGTGAGACCGAGATCCCATCGGTAAGACCGAACTGATTACGGTTTGGCAGTGGCTATGACATGTGAAACTCGGTGGTGCCGGGTTGAAAGAATTGGTATGACCGAGTTTGAATTAGGGTTTAGGTCATTTGTGGATATGGGAAAGTAGCTGAGGGTTTTGGAGCATATTATTAAGCACTTGAGCAAGAGGCTCATTAAACAACACCTCATCCCTCCTTGATAGTATTGGCTTTTCCTATGGACTCAATGTGATCTTGGATCACTAAAATGTAAAATGAAGAGTCTTGAACTTCAAGCTTTAGCCAATCCTTTGTCCTTAGTGTCTTGGAGACCTTCCCACACCCTTTAGTCCATGCCACTCCATTGTTGAACTTATCTGAAACATACTAGGTGAAAACATTAGTCCAACAAGAGATATGTTGTCATCAATTATCAAAACCACCCAGGGAGCACTTGTGCTTTCAACACGGGATGGAGCCATCAACATAGCCCCCTAAGTAGCGACTCCGGAGGAGAGGTAGCACCTGAGCCCGCCACGACAAGTAGTTGTCCGGTGTAAGCTTCACCGGAAGGAGATGCGAGAAGTAAAACGACGATGGCGCCGAAGCATAACCCGCAGGAGCATGTGTCGGTGGCGCATGAAACCCCATCATCGGATCAACATCAACGTGGGGAGCGAGCGACAAGGATGTCTCGTAACCAGGGGCAGCCGGGGCATCGGCCGAACCGAGCAGGGCCCCCGAGGACACGGCGGATGCAGCACCGTAAGCCGCGCCATAGGAGTGCGGGTGCGACTGGGCCGCATGGGACGACATAGACGGCGCTCCGTAGAGTGACGCTGGCCAGGCAGGGGCAGCGGTGGTATGACGCCGTAGGTTGGTGTAGGGGCACCGTACCACGGGGCGTAGGGCTGAGGGGCGCCGTAGGGCTGAGGGGCGTATGGCTGAGGAGCCACCCCATACGTAGTCGGCGCAGGGCCGCGAAGAGACGGCGGTGCCAAGGCAGTGGTCGAGGAAGCAGCGCCGCGAGAGGCGATCGGCGACGGCAGATCGCCCTGCCCGCCCGGCCCGACCAGAGGGCCCGCGGTGGAGTCACCGGGCGGCTGAGGCTGCCGCCAGGCGGTAACGAGCGGGTGTGAGGCAAGGAAGGGCGACGACAGGGCGATCGGCACGACGGCGTTGGAGGGAGCCGGCGTGGCGGTGGGGTTGGAGAAGGCCATCGTGGCGGCGGCGCTAGGAGGTGCAGCGGAAGACATAAAACCCTAGTCTGATACCATGTTAGACGAGAATATTGGGCAACTGCTCGACTCGTCAAAAAGGTGCGGCTATCTCATTATATATAAGTACCAAAGGGTACAATATACAAGGTGTATATACAAATCTACATATAAACAAGTCGACGTATACATATATAGTCTAACAGAGGGGGTTGAGGTAACGAACACCGTTGAGTACGGGCGGGCAGGGGTGGCGATCAACAGCACGAGCGGGCAGGGGCAGCGATCAACAACACGGGCGGGGGAAGAGGGGCGTTGGCGGGCATGGGTTATGGGGCGCGGATCGAGACGGGCGGGATGATCGGGTGGATACGATGTGTATGTGTACATACACCTCATAGTTGGTATACCTTTTGGCCAAATAACCATACTGCCTTATGCAATTTGGGGGCCGGATGTACTGAAGTGGAGCTCTTCATAGCAACATTTCTTTTGTTGATTTCTTCTGACTATTCCATTACCCAAAGTGATGTCTTCTTTACCGTACTCATCCCTCCTGATTCTTTTCCTGAAATCTTCTTTAGCAATTCTTTTCCTGAAAAATATCAGATGTTGTTTGCCTCGCGCTACAATTTTCTGGATCGCAAAAGTAAGCTATCTCCGGGAGGCATCTAACTGCATTGTTGAGTCATCGACCTGTCGTCCATTGCGCAAATGCTATCCACATCGGCGTTGCCGCAACAGCTGCTTTACGCGTAAAAGCTCCTGGAGCAAATCAAGGCGCTTGGATTTGTCCTGGTTAAAGCTTGCGCTATCCAAACATTCATCTCCACTGCAAACAGCTGATGTGATGCCATCTCCCCCGGATATGTATGCGACGAGCACTGTAGTGCTTTCTGCCTAAAGCGGCCGGGCAAACCAAGATGCATTGTGTCTGGTTAAATTTCACGCTATCCAAAACAGGGGCTGATGCGATGCCACTTCGCTACCGATATATAATACGAAGCGGTAATGGTGGTAGACGATTTACCATATCCCGAATGATCCGTCTCTCGAGAGTTCCAGCTCCACTAACCCTAAATAGTGTGGATTCGAGCGTAGTGATGGTCGTTTTCTAATGCGTACTACGAGTAGAGTACTCACGCACTCACAAGAACCTTGGCTTTTTCTTTAGTTGGAGGGCGCCACTCGCACAATCATTGGAGCTCCGTATGTGCATGACAAAATCCTCCGTCTAATGTGATATCGCTCTCAACCCAACCCACAGCAAAGTGAAGGAACGGGAAAAGAAACGAAAACAAAGAGGCGAAAGTGAAGACGATCGGTAGCTAGCTGCTAGCATCATCCCCCGGCGCAGGAACCGTGCCTTTTAGAAAAGCACGAGCCGCATTCCAAACAGAAGCATGGGCTGGACTGGAGGAGTGGACACGGACCAAGAAAAACAGTCGGGTCACCCGCCAACCAGCCACCGCTGCTCCTCCGGATCACCTTTCGCACTAATTTATCTTAGCCACCACTAATAAAGAGCACTGTGATTTACCAGTAAATTAATTGGGCTTCGAGATAGTAGTGTTGGTACTCTTTCCGTTTTTATTTAGTCTGCCTATTACCTTTAGTCAAAATCAAGTTTTGTAAACATTAACAAAGTTTGTAAACAAAAATATTTATCATATATAATAATAAATCAATATCATTAGATTTATTATTAAATATACTTTCACATCATATATATTTGTTACGGTAAATGTTTATATATTTTTTTATAAACTTGATTAGATTTTACAAAATTTAACTTCAGTATGACAAGTGTGCTACAGGAGTATGGGGTCCTTCCTCTTTTCCATGCGTCAGGCAGAAGCTTCCCGTCCTGCCGCCCGCCCAGATTCTTCCTCTTTTCTCTGGCGGAAGAAGGGAGGAGCCTGGATCCGGAGAGGGACGGAAGTCCGCGTGGCTGGACCGGGCGGGGCACACGTCAGGCGCACGCCAGAAGTGGCCGCGCCCAACGACCGCACGTGGCGGGCGGCCGGGCGCGAGGTGTCGGCCGGGCTCTAGCCCGACGTCGCTTGAGCACGTGGGCCTCTACCTTTCCGTGCCGGGAACCCGGACGTAGCCAACTGGTATACTGTACACGTACGCCGAACCCGGCGGCGATGTGGTCGGTACTACTATACGGTAGGGAAACGTGTGGGGGATGGTACCGACGCATGGCAGCGCGTCTGGAAGTCTGGTTGAGCGGTTGGCACTGCGTGTACGACGGGTCGACGGATTGGAGCGGCGGCGTGCGTGATGGCTCTGTGTTTTGCCTGTATCCGGGGGTAGGGTTCCGCATGCGTGCCCGCTTCTCGCTCGGGTCGGCGTTTCCTACTTGCGCACCGTCGCTTGCCTCCTTGGGTCGTCAAGTCTGGTAACGACGAAGTTTAGCTTCTATACACGGACGATGTGCACGGGGACTGTTCCGCTCCGTGCCGAAACAAGGTTCTGGCGTCGGCTTTGCAGGCACCTTCCCTTCCAGGACAATGGTCGTTGTTTGAGTACTTTGGACGATGATGAAGTCCAGATTTTGCATGCCCCGGACGAAAGGTCAACTCTCACCGCCAAAATCGCGAACTAATCTATGATTGAATGGTTAGAGCGATTGTGGTATTCTCAGCCTATCAGCGTTCAAATCCTGATGCTCGCATTTATTTCTAGATTTATTTCAGGATTTTTCAGCGATGCACATTCAGTAGGAAGAGATGTTTTCGTCGACATCGAGGCGTCTATGGTGACTTCATAAATCTCAATATGATATGTCGGCTCAGTCTTTTGAAGATGCTCATAAGGATAGGATGTGCGTGTCTGCGTTCATAGGGATGAGTGTATGCACGTGTATATGAGCGCTTGTGTCTGTACTGATGTTAAAAAAAAACTCTCACCGCCACAATCTAAAATCAGTAAACTTGGAAAAGGAAAAAGAAAAGTATATTCAGTCAGCCTGGATCAACACCCCGTCCGTTGGTTTTTTTTGTTGTTGAGAGCAAAGTACATTTTATTCCTCAAATGATAGTCAAATACTACTAGGTTACCATGAGAGAGATATAAGATTCCCATAAAGGTAGAAGATCTATAGTAAAAAGGAGTTTTCTGCTAAACCATTTGCTACCTCATTTGCTTCCCGAAAGCAGTGCACAAGGAAAACATTTGCAACCTCCAAACCAAGCTGCTTGTGCTCCATTATGATAGCCACATCTGGACCGAGGTATGTGTCATGTTGGAGGAGCTCAATGAGTTTCTTTACATTGACTTCTCTAAACATGAAATTTTGGATGCTTTGTTTTCTATTGGACCATTGAAGGCTCAGGGCCAGATGGGTTTCCGGCACGATTTTTTCAGACAAAACCAGCCTGCGGTTGAACATGATGTAATTAAAGCGGTTAAGAAATTTTTTCATAGTGGTATTATGCTGAAATACATCAATAATATTATTATTGTACTCCTCCTAAAAATTCCTAACCCGGTGAAGCTTACTAATTCAGACCAAGAAGCTTGTGCAATGTCATTTATAAGATTGTGTCTAAATGCTTGATTATTAGACCATTGCTTGATGGCATTATTTATCCTTCACAGCGTGCTTTCATTCCCGTCAGGCTGATTATTGATAATGCCTACACTGCATTTGAATGCATACATCACATCAAGCAGGAGAAGGATTTCACAAAAAGCTTCTATGCTTACAAGCTTGATTTATCAAAGCTTACAACAGAGTTGATTCGAACTACCTTAAGCAAATGATGCAGAAGTTAGGTTTTGTTCACAAATGGCTGGAGTGGATCATGTGTCACCAATATGAGATATTCTACCAAATTAAATGGATCCCTCTTGGATCCGTTTGCACCGTCGCATGGTATATGGCAAGGTGTTCCACTCTCTTTGTGTGTGTTTCTCTCTGTTGCCAATGGCCTATCTACTCTTATTGATAGAGGCGTTCAAGAAGTTTAGTACCACGATAAAGAGTGAAATAGAGTTCAGATTAACATATAAATGGCTCTCTTCCACTCTCCCTTAGAGCTTGAAAAGAGGACTTAAACACATGCTTTTATTCGTCTCCCGTGCGTCATACGATGCCTCGTCCACGCAATCATCTTGTACTATTTACGAGGCATGTCGGATTTAGATCTATGTCCCCACATCTATTACCTATCTGACAAGCACCAGGTGAAAGTTGTCGTGGTCATCCTAACCACATAATTTGGCGGAAGCGCAATGGATGCTAGTGTGGGTAGTCCCCCAGAAGGGAGACTGACAAGTCAAAGGGTAAGAAACCCTATTTGGCGATAATGACACAATGTGAGGAGATATAGAAAAAAAATCTAAATAATTTATCATAACACAAATAAGAATTTTTGCCACATCGTTGCACATAGTGTTAAAAGTAGTTCACTGACATGTCGCCTAAACCTCTCTAGGTTAATCCTTTTTTACAATTAATTCCCGCGTTTATTCATTCATAATGATAGTGGCATCGTTTATAACCAACAAATTGATGACCTCTCTGACAGAGTCCATCGAGAGGCTATGAGGGAGAATCTAGCAATTCTCGCAAATTCATGTGGGATACCTGATTACTCTCACGAATACAATGTTCATATAGCATGAGTAAAATCTAGTGACATCAAATAACAATCATCTAAGATGGCACTCGCAGCGGAAGAAGAATTCCCATCTTGCAATGCAGTCGCAACTTCCATGTTATCTGAATTGATATCTAGTTTGCTGCAGCCAATCGTTCGGTCAAGGTTCATCTCGAATCTCATAGCAATAGCTTCAACAGTAAACGCATCATAACAAGTATACATCTTCTCATTGGCTGCGGCAATGAATTTCCCATTATGATCACACAGTACAACTCCAATGGTGCCCTCAAGTGAGTCAACATCAAAACCAGCATCCACGTTGAGTTGAACATACCCACTTCGCGGTTTTGTCCAGCGTACCGTACACACTCTAGCCTTCTGTGCACAAGCAAGGACAAATTTTGCAGCAAGGGCTCTCATCACCATATTAATTCGATCTGCATCTTGTACTTTTTCAGCACGAGTTACCTTTTTATGGTCCCACCACAAATACCAAGAGGTTGTCGCAATTGTTTCTCTAAACTTTGGCTGCCCGAAAACTACGACGTCTTGATTTGACAAACTCAGTAGATACTCCAACATGACCTCTTGTCCCCAATCAATAAGGATCACCTCCTTGATCACTTCAGAAACTCCTACCAATTACCACACTTCAGTAGCAATTCAGTATTCAAATAAAAGGTGTCGAACATTGTCAGCATCCAGGTTACAAGCTGGGCAGTGTGTTTGAGTTTGATTTGTATGTGTGCAAGAATGACACGACAAGGAATTGAATTGTGCAAGGCTCTCCAAATAAATAATAGTACATCGAAGGCTCCACACCGAGTCCCATGTACCTATAGGGGTTGATGAGCCCGTGGTTAATTGCATTTTTTGGCCATACTGGTAGTCCCTGTTGGGGAACGTAGTAATTTCAAAAATTTCCTACGCACACGCAAGATCATAGTGATGCATAGCAACGAGAGGGGAGAGTATCGTCTACATACCCTCGTAGATCGTAAGCAAAAGCGTTATGACAACGCGGTTGATGTAGTCGAACGTCTTCATGATCTGACCGATCCAAATACCGAACGCACGGCACCTCCGAGTTCAACACACGTTCAGCTCGATGACGTCCCACGAACTCCGATCTAGCATAGCTTCATGGGAGAGTTCCGTCAGCACGACGGCGTGATGATGGTGATAATGTTGCTACCGACGCAGAGCTTCGCCTAAGCACCGCTATGATATGATCAAGGTGGATTATGGTGAAGGGGGGCACCGCACACGGCTAAGGGATCAATGATCAACTTGTGTGTTCTAGGGTGCCCCCTTCCCCCGTATATAAAGGAGAAAGGGGGGAGGCCGCCCGGCCCCTGTAGGGCGCGCCAGGAGGAGGAGTCCTCCTCCTAGTAGGAGTAGGACTCCCCTTTCCTACACCTACTAGGAGGAGGAAAGGAAGGGGGAAGGGGAGAAGGAAGGAGAGGGAGGAAAGGAGGAAAGGGGGCCGGCCCCTAGTCCAATTCGGTTTGGGCTAGGGGGGGGGGGGGGCTGCCTCCTCTCTTCCACCACTTGGCCCATGAGGCCCAATACTTCTTCCCCGTATTTCCGTAACTTCCCGGTACTCCGAAAAATACCCGAATCACTCAGAACCTTTCCGATGTCCGAATATAGTCGTCCAATATATCGATCTTTAGGTCTCGACCATTTAGAGACTCCTCGTCATGTCCCCGATCTCATCCGGGACTTCTAACTACCTTCGGTACATCAAATCACATAAACTCATAATACTGATCGTTACCGAACGTTAAGTGTGCGGACCCTACGGGTTCGAGAACTATATAGACATGACCGAGACACGTCTCCGGTCAATAACCAATAGCGGAACCTGGATGTTCATATTGGCTCCTACATATTTTACGAAGATCTTTATCGGTCAAACCGCATAACAACATACATTGTTCCCTTTGTCATCGGTATGTTACTTGCCCGAGATTTGATCGTCGGTATCTCAATACTGTTGGGGAACGTAGTAATTTCAAAAAATTTCCTACGCACACGCAAGATCATGGTGATGCATAGCAACGAGATGGGAGAGTGTTGTCTACGTACCAACGCAGACCGACTGCGGAAGCGATCACACAACGTAGAGGAAGTAGTCGTACGTCTTCCCGATCCGACCGATCCAAGCACCGTTACTCCGGCACCTCCGAGTTCTTAGCACACGTTCAGCTCGATGACGATCCTCGGGCTCCGATCCAGCAAAGCGTCGAGGAAGAGTTCCGTCAGCACGACGGCGTGGTGACGATCTTGATGTACTACCGACGCAGGGCTTCGCCTAAGCACTACAACGGTATGATCGAGGTGGAATTTGGTGGCAGGGGGCACCGCACACGGCTAAGGAACGATCTCAAGGATCAACTTGTGTGTCTAGAGGTGCCCCCTGCCCCCGTATATAAAGGATCCAAGGGGAGGGGCTGGCCGGCCAAGGTGGGAGGCGCAGGAGGAGTCCTACTCCTACCGGGAGTAGGACTCCCCCCTCCAATCCTATTCCAACTAGGACTCCAAGGGGGAAAGAGAGAGAGAGGTGGCCGGCCACCTCTCCTAGTCCTAATAGGACTAGGGGAGGGGGGGAGGCGCGCAGCCCTCCTTGGCAGCCCCTTTCACCTGTCCACTAAGGCCCATGTAGGCCCATTTGGCTCCCGGGGGGTTCCGGTAACCCTCCCGGTAATCCGGTAAAATCCCGATTTCACCCGGAACACTTCCGATGTCCAAACATAGGCTTCCAATATATCAATCTTTATGTCTCGACCATTTCGAGACTCCTCGTCATGTCCGTGATCACATCCGGGACTCCGAACAACCTTTGGTACATCAAAATGCATAAACTCATAATAACTGTCATCGTAACGTTAAGCGTGCGGACCCTACGGTTCGAGAACAATGTAGATATGACCGAGACACGTCTCCGGTCAATAACCAATAGCGGGACCTGGATGCCCATATTGGCTCCTACATATTCTACGAAGATCTTTATCGGTCAGACCGCATAACAACATACGTTGTTCCCTTTGTCATCGGTATGTTACTTGCCCGAGATTCGATCGTCGGTATCCAATACCTAGTTCAATCTCGTTACCGGCAAGTCTCTTTACTCGTTCCGTAATACATCATCTCACAACTAACATCTTAGTCATAATGCTTGCAAGGCTTATGTGATGTGTATTACCGAGAGGGCCCAGAGATACCTCTCCGACAATCGGAGTGACAAACCCTAATCTCGAAATACGCCAACCCAACATCTACCATTGGAGACACCTGTAGTACTCCTTTATAATCACCCAGTTACGTTGTGACGTTTGGTAGTACCCAAAGTGTTCCTTCGGTAAACGGGAGTTGCATAATCTCATAGTTATAGGAACATGTATAAGTCATGAAGAAAGCAATAGCAACATACTAAACGATCGGGTGCTAAGCTAATGGAATGGGTCATGTCAATCAAATCATTCAACTAATGATGTGACCTCATTAATCAAATAACAACTCTTTGTTCATGGTTAGGAAACATAACCATCTTTGATTAACGAGCTAGTCAAGTAGAGGCATACTAGTGACACTCTGTTTGTCTATGTATTCACACATGTATTATGTTTCCGGTTAATACAATTCTAGCATGAATAATAAACATTTATCATGATATAAGGAAATAAATAATAACTTTATTATTGCCTCTAGGGCATATTTCCTTCAAATACCTAGTTCAATCTCGTTACCGGCAAGTCTCTTTACTCGTTCCGTAATGCACTATCCCGCAACTAACTCATTAGTTGCATTGCTTGCAAGGCTTATAGTGATGTGCATTACCGAGAGGGCCCAGAGATACCTCTCCGACAATCGGAGTGACAAATCCTAATCTCGATCTATGCCAACTCAACAAGTACCATCGGAGACACTTGTAGAGCACCTTTATAATGACCTAGTTACGTTGTGATGTTTGGTAGCACACAAAGTGTTCCTCCGGTAATCGGGAGTTGCATAATCTGTTGGGGAACGTAGTAATTTCAAAAAAATTCCTACGCACACGCAAGATCATGGTGATGCATAGCAACGAGAGGGGAGAGTGTGTTCTACGTACCCTTGTAGACCGACAGTGGAAGCGTTAGCACAACGCGGTTGATGTAGTCTTACGTCTTCACGGACCGACCGATCAAGCACCGAAACTACGGCACCTCCGAGTTCTAGCACACGTTCAGCTCGATGACGATCCCCGGACTCCGATCCAGCAAAGTGTCGGGGAAGAGTTCCGTCAGCACGACGGCGTGGTGACGATCTTGATGTACTACCGTCGCAGGGCTTCGCCTAAGCACCGCTACAATATTATCGAGGATTATGGTGGAAGGGGGCACCGCACACGGCTAAGAATATGATCACGTGGATCAACTTGTGTGTCTATGGGGTGCCCCCTGCCCCCGTATATAAAGGAGTGGAGGAGGGGAGGGCCGGCCCTCTCTATGGCGCGCCCTAGGGGAGTCCTACTCCCACCGGAAGTAGGATTCCCCTTTTCCTAGTCCAACTAGGAGTCCTTCCATGTAGTAGGAGTAGGAGACAAGGAAGGGGAAGAGGGAAGAGAAGGAAGGAGAGGGTGCAGCCCCTCCCCCTAGTCCAATTCGGACTAGGCCTTGGGGGGCGCGCGGCCTGCCTCTCCCTCTCCCCTAAAGCCCAATAAGGCCCATATACTTCTTCCCCCGTATTCCCGTAACTCCCCGGTACTCCGAAAAATACTCGAACCATTCGGAACCTTTCCGATGTCCGAATATAGTCGTCCAATATATCGATCTTTACGTCTCGACCATTTCGAGACTCCTCGTCATGTCCCCGATCTCATCTGGGACTCCGAACTCCTTCGGTACATCAAAACTCATAAACTCATAATATAACTGTCATCGAAACCTTAAGCGTGCGGACCCTACGGGTTCGAGAACAATGTAGACATGACCGAGACACGTTTCCGGTCAATAACCAATAGCGGAACCTGGATGCTCATATTGGCTCCTACATATTCTACGAAGATCTTTATCGGTCAGACCGCATAACATACGTTGTTCCCTTTGTCATCGGTATGTTACTTGCCCGAGATTCGATCGTCGGTATCTCAATACCTAGTTCAATCTCGTTACCGGCAAGTCTCTTTACTCGTTCCGTAATACATCATCTCACAACTAACTCATTAGTTGCAATGCTTGCAAGGCTTATGTGATGTGCATTACCGAGAGGGCCCAGAGATACCTCTCCGACAATCGGAGTGACAAATCCTAATCTCAAAATACGCCAACCCAACATGTACCTTTGGAGACACCTGTAGAGCTCCTTTATAATCACCCAGTTACGTTGTGACGTTTGGTAGCACACAAAGTGCAACTCCGGTAAACGGGAGTTGCATAATCTCATAGTCATAGGAACATGTATAAGTCATGAAGAAAGCAATAGCAACATACTAAACGATCGAGTGCTAAGCTAACGGAATGGGTCAAGTCAATCACATCATTCTCCTAATGATGTGATCCCGTTAATCAAATAACAACTCTTTGTCTATGGTTAGGAAACATAACCATCTTTGATTAACGAGCTAGTCAAGTAGAGGCATACTAGTGACACTCAGTTTGTCTATGTATTCACACATGTATTATGTTTCCGGTTAATACAATTCTAGCATGAATAATGAACATTTATCATGAAATAAGGAAATAAATAATAACTTTATTATTGCCTCTAGGGTATATTTCCTTCAGTCTCCCACTTGCACTAGAGTCAATAATCTAGTTCACATAGCCATGTGATTTAACACCAATAGTTCACATCATTATGTGACCAACACTCAAATGGTTTACTAGAGTCAATAATCTAGTTCACATCGCTATGTGATTAACACCCAAAGAGTACTAAGGTGTGATCATGTTTTGCCTGTGAGAGAAGTTTAGTCAACGGGTCTGCCATATTCAGATCCGTATGTATTTTCTAAATTTCTATGTCAACAATGTTCTGCACGGAGCTACTATAGCTAATTGCTCCCACTTTCAATATGTATCTAGATTGAGACTTAGAGTCATCTAGATCAGTGTCAAAATTTGCATCGACGTAACCCTTTACGACGAACCTTTTTGTCATGTCCATAATCGAGAAACATATCCTTATTTCACTAAGGATAATTTTAACCGCTGTCCAGTCATCTACTTCCTAGATCACTATTGTATTCCCTCGCTTAACACAGTGTAGGGTATACAACAGATCTGGTACACATCATGGCATACTTTATAGAATCTATGACTGAGGCATAGGGAATGACTTTCATTCTCTTTCTATCTTCTGCCGTGGTCGGGCTTTGAGTCTTACTCAATTTCACACCTTGCAACACAGGCAAGAACTCTTTCCTTTGACTGTTCCATTTTGAACTACTTCAAAATCTTGTCAAGGTATGCACTCATTGAAAAAATTTATCAAGCGTCTTGATCTATCTCTATAGATCTTGATGCTCAATATGTAAGCAGCTTCACCGAGGTCTTTCTTTGAAAAACTCCTTTCAAATATTCCTTTATGCTTTCCAGAAAATTATACATTATTTCTGATTAACAATATGTCGTTCACATATACTTAGCAGAAATGCTGTAGTGCTCCCACTCACTTTCTTGTAAATACAGGCTTCACCGTAAGTCTGTATAAAACTATATGCTTTGATCAACTTATCTAAGCGTATATTCCTACTCCGAGATGCTTGCACCAGTCCATAGATGGATCACTGGAGCTTGCATATTTAGTTAACACCTTTAGGATCGAGAAAACCTTCTAGTTGCATCGTATACACCTCTTTTTTAATAAATCCATTAAGGAATGCAGTTTTATTTATCCATTTGCCAGTTTTCATAAAATGCAGCAATTGCTAACATGATTCGGACAGACTTAAGCATAGATACGAGTGAGAAACTCTCATCGTAGTCAACACCTTGAACCTGTCGAAAAACCCTTTTGCGACAATTCTAGCTTTGTAGATAGTAACACTACTATCAGCGTCCGTCTTCCTCTTGAAGATCCATTTAATCTCAATGGCTTGATGATCATTGGGCAAGTCAATCAAAGTCCATACTTTGTTCTCATACATGGATCTCATCTCAGATTTCATGGCCTTAAGCCATTTCGCGGAATCTGGGCTCATCATCGCTTCCTCATAGTTCGTAGGCTCGTCATGGTCAAGTAACATGACCTCCAGAACCGGATTACCGTACCACTCTGGTGTGGATCTCACTCTGGTTTACCTACGAGGTTCGGTAGTAACTTGATCTGAAGTTACATGATCATCATCATTAGCTTCCTCACTAATCGGTGTAGTAGTCACAGGAACATATTTCTGTGATGAACTACTTTCCAATAAGGGAGCAGGTACAGTTATCTCATGAAGTTCTACTTGCCTCCCACTCACTTCTTTCAAGAGAAACTCCTTCTCTAGAAAGGATCCATTCTCAGCAACGAATATATTGCCTTCAGATCTGTGATAGAAGGTGTACCCAACATTTTCTTTTGGGTATCCTATGAAGACGCACTTCTCCGATTTGGGTTAGAGCTTATCATGTTGAAACTTTTCCACATAAGCATTGAAACCTCAAACTTTAATAAACGACAGCTTAGGTTTCTTGCCAAACCATAGTTCATACGGTGTCGTCTCAATGGATTTAGATGGTGCCCTATTTAACGTGAATGTAGCTGTCTCTAATGCATAACCCCAAAACGATAGCGGTAAATCTGTAAGAGACATCATAGATCGCACCATATCAAGTAAAGTATGATTATGACGTTCGGACACACCATTACACTGTGGTGTTCCAGGTGGCGTGAGTAGTGAAACTATTTCACATTGTTTTAACTGAAGGCCAAACTCGTAACTTAAATATTTTACTTCTGCGATCATATCGTAGAAACTTTTATTTTTGTTACGATGATTCTCCACTTCACTCTGAAATTCTTTGAACTTTTCAAATATTTCAGACTTGTGTTTCATCAAGTAGATATACTCATATCTGCTCAAATCATCTGTGAAGATCAGAAAATAATGATACCTACTGCGAGCTTCAATATTCATCGGTCCACATACATCAGTATGCATGATTTCTAACAAATCTGTTGCTTGCTGCATTGTTTCGGAGAACGGAGTCTTAGTCATCTTGCCCATGAGGCATGGTTCGTAAGCATCAACTGATTCATAATCAAGTTATTCCAAAAGTCCATCAGCATGGAGTTTCTTCATGCGCTTTACACCAATATGACCTAAACGGCAGTGCCACAAATGAGTTGCACTATCATTATTAACTTTGCATCTTTTGGTTTCAATATTATGAATATGTGTATCACTACGATCAAGATGCAACGAACTATTTTCATTGGGTGTGTAACCATATAAGGTTTTATTCATGTAAACAGAACAACAATTTATTCTCCTACTTAAATGAATAACCGTATTGCAATAAACATGATCAAATCATATTTATTCTCAACGCAAACACCAAATAACACTTATTTAGGTTCAACACTAATCCCGAAAGTATAGGGAGTGTGAGATGATGATCATATCAATCTGGGAACCACTTCCAACACACATCGTCACTTCACCCTTAACTAGTCTCTGTTCATTCTGCAACTCCCGTTTCGAGTTACTACTCTTAGCAACTGAACTAGTATCAAATACTGAGGGGTTGCTATAAACACTAGTAAAGTACACATCAGTAACATGTATATCAAATATACTTATGTTCACTCTGCCATCCTTCTTATCCGCCAATCACTTGGGGTAGTTCCGCTTCCAGTGACCAGCCCCTTTGCAGTAGAAGCACTAAGTCTCAGGCTTAGGACCAGACTTGGGCTTCTTCACTTGAGCAGAAACTTGCTTGCTGTTTTTCTTGAAGTCCCCCTTTTTCCTTTGCCCTTTTCTTGAAACTAGTGATCTTGTCAACCATCAACACTTGATGCTCTTTCTTGATTTCTACCTTCATCGATTTCATCATCATGAAAAGCTCGGGATTCGTTTTCGTCATCCCTTGCATACTATAGTTCATCACGAAGTTCTACTAACTTGGTGATGGTGACTAGAGAATTCTGTCAATCACTATCTTATCTGGAAGATTAACTCCCACTTGATTCAAGCGATTGTAGTACCCAGACAATCTGAGCACATGCTCACTAGTTGAACGATTCTCCTCCATCTTTTAGCTATAGAACTTGTTGGAGACTTCATATCTCTCAACTCGGGTATTTGCTTGAAATATTAACTTCAACTCCTGGAACATCTCATATGGTCCATGACGTTCAAAACGTCTTTGAAGTCCCGATTCTAAGCCGTTAAGCATGGTGCACTAAACTATCAAGTAGTCATCATATTTAGCTAGCCAAATGTTCATAACGTCTGCATCTGCTCCTGCAATAGGTCTGTCACCTAGCGGTGCATCAAGGATATAATTCCTCTGTGCAGCAATGAGGATAAACCTCAGATCACGGATCCAAGCCGTATCATTGCTACTAACATCTTTCAACATAATTTTCTCTAGGAACATATCAAAATAAACACAGGGAAGCAACAACGCGAGCTATTGATCAACAACATGATTTGCAAAATACTACCAGGACTAAGTTCATGATAAATTTAAGTTCAATTAATCATATTACTTCAAGAACTCTCACTTAGATAGACATCTCTCTAATCCTCTAAGTGATCACGTGATCCAAATCAACTAAACCATGTCCGATCATCACGTGAGATGGAGCAGTTTCATTGCTGAACATCACTATGTTGATCATATCTACTATATGATTCATGCTCGACCTTTCGGTCTCCGTGTTCCGAGGCCATATCTGTATATGCTTGGCTCGTCAAGTATAACCTGAGTATTCCGCGTGTGCAACTGTTTTGCACCCGTTGTATTTGAATGTAGAGCCTATCACACCCGATCATCACGTGGTGGCTCAGCACGAAGAACTTTCTCAACGGTGCATACTCAGGGAGAACACTTCTTGATAATTAGTGAGAGATCATCTTAAAATGCTACCGTCAAACTAAGCAAAATAAGATGTATAAAAGATAAACATCATATGCAATCAAAATATGTCACATGATATGGCCATTATCATCTTGCGCCTTTGATTTCCATCTCCAAAGTACTGTCATGATCTCTATCGTCACCGGCATGACACCATGATCTCCATCATCTTGATCTATATCAATGTGTCGTCACGTGGTCGTCTCGCCAACAATTGCTCTTGCAACTATTGCTATCGCATAGCGATAAAGTAAAGCAATTATTGGACGCTTGCATCTTATGCAATAGAGAGACAACCATAAGGATTTTGCGAGTTGCCGATAACTTCAACAAAACATGATCATCTCATACAACAACTTATATCTCATCACGTCTTGACCATATCACATCACAACATGCCCTGCAAAAACAAGTTAGACGTCCTCTACTTTGTTGTTGCAAGTTTTACGTGGCTGCTACTGTTGGGGAACGTAGTAATTTCAAAAAAATTCCTACGCACACGCAAGATCATGGTGATGCATAGCAACGAGAGGGGAGAGTGTTGTCTACGTACCCTCGTAGATCGAAGCGGAAGCGTTGACGCAATGTAGAGGAAGTAGTCGTACGTCTTCCCGATCCGACCGATCCAAGCACCGTTACTCCGGCACCTCCGAGTTCTTAGCACACGTACAGCTCGATGACACTCCCCGGGCTCCGATCCAGCAAAGCTTCGGGGATGAGTTCCGTCAGCACAACGGCGTGGTGACGATGATGATGTTCTACCGACGCAGGGCTTCGCCTAAGCACTACAACGATATGACCGAGGTGGAATATGGTGGAAGGGGGCACCGCACACGGCTAAGGAACGATCACGAGGATCAACTTGTGTGTCCTAGGGTGCCCCCTTGCCTCCGTATATAAAGGATCCAAGGGGGGGGGGCCCTATGGAGGCGCGCATGAGGAGTCCTACTCCTACCGGGAGTAGGACTCCCCTCCCTATTCCTTTTCCAATTAGGAGAGGTGGGAGAAGAGAAGGAAAGAGGGGGGTGCCGCCCCTCCCTCCTTGTCCAATTCGGACTAGGGGGAGAGGGGGCGCGCGGCCTGCCCTGGCAGCCCCTTCCTCTTCTCCACTTTAGGCCCATGAGGTCCATTAACCCCCCGGGGGGTTCCGGTAACCCCCCGGTGCTCCGGTTTTATCCGAAACTTCACCGGAACGCTTTCGGTGTTCGAATATAGTCATCCAATATATCAATCTTAATGTCTCGACCATTTCGAGACTCCTCGTCATGTCCGTGATCACATCCGGGACTCCAAACTAACTTCAGTACATCAAAATGTATAAACTCATAATAACTATCATTGTAACGTTAAGCGTGTGGACCCTACGGTTCGAGAACAATGTAGACATGACCGAGACACGTCTCCGGTCAATAACCAATAGCGGGACCTGGATGCCCATATTGGCTCCTACATATTCTACGAAGATCTTTATCGGTCAGACCGCATAACAACATACGTTGTTCCCTTTGTCATCGGTATGTTACTTGCCCGAGATTCGATCATCGGTATCCAATACCTAGTTCAATCTCGTTACCGGCAAGTCTCTTTACTCGTTCCGTAATACATCATCTCGCAACTAACTCATTAGTTGTAATGCTTGCAAGGCTTATGTGATGTGCATTACCGGGAGGGCCCAGAGATACCTCTCCGACAATCGGAGTGACAAATCCTAATCTCGAAATACGCCAACCCAACATCTACCTTTGGAGTCACCTGTAGAGCACCTTTATAATCACCCATTTACGTTGTGACGTTTGGTAGCACACAAAGTGTTCCTCCGGCAAACGGGAGTTGCATAATCTCATAGTCATAGGAACATGTATAAGTCATGAAGAAAGCAAAAGCAACATACTAAACGATCGGGTGCTAAGCTAATGGAATGGGTCAAGTCAATCAGATCATTCAACTAATGATGTGATCTCGTTAATCAAATAACAACTCTTTGTTCATGGTTAGGAAACATAACCATCTTTGATTAACGAGCTAGTCAAGTAGAGGCATACTAGTGACACTCTGTTTGTCTATGTATTCACAATGTATTATGTTTCCGGTTAATACAATTCTAGCATGAATAATAAACATTTATCATGATGTAAGGAAATAAATAATAACTTTATTATTGCCTCTAGGGCATATTTCCTTTAGTCTCCCACTTGCACTAGAGTCAATAATCTAGATTACACTATAATGATTCTAACACCCATGGAGCCTTGGTGCTGATCATGTTTTGCTCGTGGAAGAGGCTTAGTCAATGGGTCTGCAACATTCAGATCCGTATGTATCTTGCAAATCTCTATGTCTCCCACCTGGACTAGATCCCGGATGGAATTGAAGTGTCTCTTGATGTGCTTGGTTCTCTTGTGAAATCTGAATTCCTTTGCCAAGGCAATTGCACCAGTATTGTCACAAAAGATTTTCATTGGATCCGATGCACTA
Organism: Triticum monococcum; assembly: GCA_034509565.1. Lineage (NCBI taxonomy): Eukaryota > Viridiplantae > Streptophyta > Magnoliopsida > Poales > Poaceae > Triticum > Triticum monococcum. The sequence continues at coordinate 448,114,692 of CM067845.1, forward strand.
GGTATGACACCTAGATCGGATATGAACTCCTTCATTCAGACTCCTTCGTTTGCTGCTTCCGAAGCAGCTATGTACTCCGCTTCACATGTAGATCCCGCCACAACGCTTTGTTTAGAACTGCACCAACTGACAGCTCCACCGTTTAATGTAAACACGTATCCGATTTGCGATTTAGCATCGTCTGGATCAGTGTCAAAGCTTGCATCAATGTAACCGTTTATGATGAGCTCTTTGTCACCTCCATATACGAGAAACATATCCTTAGTCCTTTTCAGGTACTTCAGGATGTTCTTGACCGCTGTCCAGTGATCCACTCCTGGATTACTTTGGTACCTCCCTGCTAGACTTATAGCAAGGCACACATCAGGTCTGGTACACAGCATTGCATACATGATAGAGCCTATGGCTGAAGCATAGGGAACATCTTTCATTTTCTCTCTATCTTCTGCAGTGGTCGGGCATTGAGTCTGACTCAACTTCACACCTTGTAACACAGGCAAGAACCCTTTGCTTGATCCATTTTGAACTTCTTCAAAATCTTGTCAAGGTATGTGCTTTGTGAAAGTCTAATTAAGCGTCTTGATCTATCTCTATAGATCTTTATGCCTAATATGTAAGCAGCTTCACCGAGGTCTTTCATTGAAAAACTCTTATTCAAGTATCCCTTTATGCTATCCAGAAATTCTATATCATTTCCAATCAGTAATATGTCATCCACATATAATATCAGAAATGCTACAGAGCTCCCACTCACTTTCTTGTAAATACAGGCTTCTCCGAAAGTATGTACAAAACCAAATGCTTTGATCACACTATCAAAGCGTTTATTCCAACTCCGAGAGGCTTGCACCAGTCCATAAATGGATCGCTGGAGCTTGCACACTTTGTTAGATCCCTTTGGATCGACAAAACCTTCCGGTTGCATCATATACAACTCTTCTTCCAGAAATCCATTCAGGAATGCAGTTTTGACATCCATCTGCCAAATTTCATAATCATAAAATGCGACAATTGCTAACATGATTCGGACGGACTTAAGCATCGCTACGGGTGAGAAGGTCTCATCGTAGTCAACTCCTTGAACTCATCGAAAACCTTTTGCGACAAGTCGAGCTTTGTAGACAGTAACATTACCGTCAGCGTCAGTCTTCTTCTTGAAGATCCATTTATTCTCAATTGCCTGCCGACCATCGGGCAAGTCAACCAAAGTCCAGACTTTGTTCTCATACATGGATCCCATCTCAGATTTCATGGCTTCAAGCCATTTTGCGGAATCTGGGCTCACCATCGCTTCTTCATAGTTTGTAGGTTCATCATGATCTAGTAGCATGATTTCTAGAAATGGATTACCGTACCACTCTGGCGCGGTTCTCACTCTGGTTGATCTACGAGGTTCAGTAGTATCTTGTCCTGAAGTTTCATGATCATTATCATTAGCTCCCTCACTAATTGGTGTAGGTGTCGCAGAAATAGGTTTCTGTGATGTACTACTTCCCAATAAGGGAGTAGGTACAGTTACCTCATCAAGTTCTACTTTCCTCCCACTCACTTCTTTCGAGAGAAACTCCTTCTCTAGAAAGGATCCATTCTTAGCAACGAATGTCTTGCCTTCGGATCTGTGATAGAAGGTGTACCCAACAGTCTCCTTTGGGTATCCTATGAAGACACATTTCTCCGATTTGGGTTCGAGCTTGTCAGGTTGAAGCTTTTTCACATAAGCATCGCAGCCCCAAACTTTAAGAAACGACAACTTTGGTTTCTTGCCAAACCATAGTTCATAAGGCGTCGTCTCAACGGATTTTGATGGTGCCCTATTTAACGTGAATGTGGCCGTCTCTAAAGCATAACCCCAAAACGATAGCGGTAAATCAGTAAGAGACATCATAGATCGCACCATATCTAGTAAAGTACGATTACGACGTTCGGACACACCATTACGCTGTGGTGTTCTGGGTGGCGTGAGTTGCGAAACTATTCCGCATTGTTTCAAATGTACACCAAACTTGTAACTCAAATATTCTCCACCACGATCAGATCGTAGAAACTTTATTTTCTTGTTACGATGATTTTCAACTTCACTCTGAAATTCTTTGAACTTTTCAAATGTTTCAGACTTGTGTTTCATTAAGTAGATATACCCATATCTGCTTAAGTCATCTGTGAAGGTGAGAAAATAACGATATCCGCCACGAGCCTCAATATTCATCGGACCACATACATCGGTATGTATGATTTCCAACAAATTTGTTGCTCTCTCCGTAGTACCGGAGAACGGTGTTTTAGTCATCTTGCCCATGAGGCACGGTTCGCAAGTACCAAGTGATTCATAATCAAGTGGTTCCAAAAGTCCATCAGTATGGAGTTTCTTCATGCGTTTTATACCGATATGACCTAAACGCCAGTGCCACAAATAAGTTGCACTATCATTATCAACTCTGCATCTTTTGGCTTCAACATTATGAATATGTGTGTTACTACTATCGAGATTCATCAAAAATAGACCACTCTTCAAAGGTGCATGACCATAAAAGATATTACTCATATAAATAGAACAACCATTATTCTCTGATTTAAATGAATAACCGTCTCGCATCAAACAAGATCCAGATATAATGTTCATGCTCAACGCTGGCACCAAATAACAATTATTTAGGTCTAATACTAACCCCGAAGGTAGATGTAGAGGTAGCGTGCCGACCGCGATCACATCGACTTTGGAACCATTTCCACGCGCATCGTCACCTCGTCCTTTGCCAGTGTTCGCTTAATCCGTAGTCCCTGTTTTGAGTTGCAAATATTAGCAACAGAACCAGTATCAAATACCTAGGTGCTACTGCGAGCTCTGGTAAGGTACACATCAATAACATGTATATCACATATACCTTTGTTCACCTTGCCATCCTTCTTATCCGCCAAATACTTGGGGCAGTTCCGCTTCCAGTGACCAGTCTGCTTGCAGTAGAAGCACTCAGTTTCAGGCTTAGGTCCAAACTTGGGTTTCTTCTCTTGAGCAGCAACTTGCTTGCTGTTCTTCTTAAAGTTCCCCTTCTTCTTCCCTTTGCCCTTTTTCTTGAAACTAGTGGTCTTGTTGACCATCAACACTTGATGCTCCTTTTTGATTTCTACCTCCGCAGCTTTCAGCATTGAGAAGAGCTCAGGAATAGTCTTATTCATCCCTTGCATATTATAGTTCATCACGAAGCTCTTGTAGCTTGGTGGCAGTGATTGGAGAATTCTGTCAATGACGCAATCATCTGGAAGATTAACTCCCATCTGAATCAAGTGATTATTATACCCAGACATTTTGAGTATATGCTCACTGACAGAACTGTTCTCCTCCATCTTGCAGCTATAGAACTTATTGGAGACTTCATATCTCTCAATCCGGGCATTTGCTTGAAATATTAACTTCAACTCCTGGAACATCTCATATGCTCCATGACGTTCAAAACGTCGTTGAAGTCCCGATTCTAAGCCGTAAAGCATGGCACACTGAACTATTGAGTAGTCATCAGCTTTGCTCTGCCAGACGTTCATAACATCTGGTGTTGCTCCAGCAGCAGGCCTGGCACCCAGCGGTGCTTCCAGGACGTAATTCTTCTATGCAGCAATGAGGATAATCCTCAAGTTACGGACCCAGTCCGTGTAATTGCTACCATCATCTTTCAACTTTGCTTTCTCAAGGAACGCATTAAAATTCAACGGAACAACAGCACGGGCCATCTATCTACAATCAAACATACATAAGCAAGATACTATCAGGTACTAAGTTCATGATAAATTTAAGTTCAATTAATCAAATTACTTAAGAACTCCCACTTAGATAGACATCCCTCTAATCCTCTAAGTGATCACGTGATCTAAATCAACTAAACCATAACCGATCATCACGTGAAATGGAGTAGTTTTCAATGGTGAACATCGCTATGTTGATCATATCTACTATATGATTCACGCTCGATCTTTCGATCTCAGTGTTCCGAGGCCATATCTGCATATGCTAGGCTCGTCAAGTTTAACCTGAGTATTCTGCGTGTGCAAAACTGTCTTGCACCCGTTGTAGATGGACGTAGAGCTTATCACACCCGATCATCACGTGGTGTCTGGGCACGACGAACTTTGGCAACGGTGCATACTCAGGGAGAACACTTTTATCTTGATAATTTAGTGAGAGATCATCTTATAATGCTACCGTCAATCAAAGCAAGATAAGATGCATAAAAGATAAACATCACATCCAATCAATATAAGTGATATGATATGGCCATCATCATCTTGTGCTTGTGATCTCCATCTCCGAAGCACCGTCGTGATCACCATCTTCACCGGCGCGACACCTTGATCTCCATCGTAGCATCGTTGTCGTCTCGCCAATCTTATGCTTCCATGACTATCGCTACCGCTTAGTGATAAAGTAAAGCATTACAGCGCGATTGCATTGAATACAATAAAGCGACAACCATATGGCTCCTGCCAGTTGCCGATAACTTGGTTACAAAACATGATCATCTCATACAATAAAATTTAGCATCATGTCTTGACCATATCACATCACAACATGCCCTGCAAAAACAAGTTAGACGTCCTCTACTTTGTTGTTGCATGTTTTACGTGGCTGCTACGGGCTTAAGCAAGAACCAATCTCACCTACGCATCAAAACCACAACGATAGTTTGTCAAGTTGATGCCATTTTAACCTTCGCAAGGACCGGGCGTAGCCACACTTGGTTCAACTAAAGTTGGAGAAACAGTCAACCACAAGCCACCTTTGTGCAAAGCACGTCGGGAGAACCGGTCTCGCGTAAGCGTACGCGTAATGTCGGTCCGGGCAGCTTCATCCAACAATACCGCCGAACCAACGTATGAAATGCTGGTAGGCAGTATGACTTATATCGCCCACAACTAACTTGTGTTCTACTCATGCATATAATATCAAACCATAAAACCTAGGCTCGGATGGCACTGTTGGGGAACGTAGTAATTTCAAAAAATTTCCTACGCACACACAAGATCATGGTGATGCATAGCAACGAGAGGGGAGAGTGTTGTCTACGTACCCTCATAGACCGAAGCGGAAGCGTTGACGCAACGTAGAGGAAGTAGTCGTACGTCTTCCCGATCCGACCGATCCAAGCACCGTTACTCCGGCACCTCCGAGTTCTTAGCACACGTATAGCTCGATGATGCTCCCCGGGCTCCGATCCAGCAAAGCTTCGGGGATGAGTTCCGTCAGCACAACGGCGTGGTGACGATGATGATGTTCTACCGACGCAGGGCTTCGCCTAAGCACTACAACGATATGACCGAGGTGGAATATGGTGGAAGGGGGCACCGCACACGGCTAAGGAACGATCACGAGGATCAACTTGTGTGTCCTAGGGTGCCCCCTTGCCTCGGTATATAAAGGATCCAAGGGGGGGGGGCTATGGAGGCGCGCAGGAGGAGTCCTACTACTACCGGGAGTAGGACTCCCCTCCCTATTCCTTGTCCAATTAGGAGAGGTGGGGAAGAGAAGGAAAGAGGGGGGCACCGCCCCTCCCTCCTTGTCCAATTCGGACTAGGGGGAGAGGGGGCGCGCGGCCTACCGTGGCAGCCCCTTCCTCTTCTCCACTTTAGGCCCATGAGGCCCATTAACCCCTCGGGGGTTCCGGTAACCCCCGGTGCTCCGGTTTTATCCGAAACTTCACCGGAACGCTTCCGGTGTCCGAATATAGTCATCCAGTATATCAATCTTTATGTCTCGACCATTTCGAGACTCCTCACCATGTCCGTGATCACATCCGGGACTCCGAACTAACTTCGGTACATCAAAATGTATAAACTCATAATAACTGTCATCGTAATGTTAAGCGTGCGGACCCTACGGTTCGAGAACAATGTAGACATGACCGAGACACGTCTCCGGTCAATAACCAATAGTGGGACCTAGATGCCCATATTGGCTCCTACATATTCTACGAAGATCTTTATCGGTCAGACCGCATAACAACATACGTTGTTCTCTTTGTCATCGGTATGTTACTTGCCCGAGATTCGATTGTCGGTATCCAATACCTAGTTCAATCTCGTTACCGGCAAGTCTCTTTACTCGTTCCGTAATACATCATCTCGCAACTAACTCATTAGTTGTAATGCTTGCAAGGCTTATGTGATGTGCATTACCAAGAGGGCCCAGAGATGCCTCTCCGACAATCGGAGTGACAAATCCTAATCTCGAAATACGCCAACCCAACATCTACCTTTGGAGACACCTGTAGAGCACCTTTATAATCACCCATTTACGTTGTGACGTTTGGTAGCACACAAAGTGTTCCTCTGGCAAATGAGAGTTGCATAATCTCATAGTCATAGGAACATGTATAAGTCATGAAGAAAGCAATAGCAACATACTAAACGATCGGGTGCTAAGCTAATGGAATGGGTCATGTCAATCAGATCGTTCAACTAATGATGTGATCTCGTTAATCAAATAACAATGCTTTGTTCATGGTTAGGAAACATAACCATCTTTGATTAACGAGCCAGTCATGTAGAGGCATACTAGTGACACTCTGTTTGTCTATGTATTCACACATGTATTATGTTTCCGGTTAATACAATTCTAGCATGAATAATAAACATTTATCATGATGTAAGGAAATAAATAATAACTTTATTATTGCCTCTAGGGCATATTTCCTTCAGCTACGGGCTTAGCAAGAACCGTTCTTGCCTACGCATCAAAAACCACAACGATAGTTTGTCAAGTTGGTGTTGTTTTAACCTTCGCAAGGACCGGGCGTAGCCACACTCGGTTCAACTAAAGTTGGAGAAACTGACACCCGCCAGCCACCTATGTGCAAAGCACGTCGGTAGAACCAGTCTCGCGTAAGCGTACGCGTAATGTCGGTCTGGGCCGCTTCATCCAACAATACCGCCGAACCAAAGTATGACATGCTGGTAAGCAGTATGACTTATATCGCCCATAACTCACTTGTGTTCTACTCGTGCATAACATCAACGCATAAAACCTAGGCTCGGATGCCACTGTTGGGGAATGTAGTAATTTCAAAAAAATTCCTACGCACACGCAAGATCATGGTGATGCATAGCAACGAGAGGGGAGAGTGTGATCTACGTACCCTTGTAGACCGACAGCGGAAGCGTTAGCACAACGCGGTTGATGTAGTCGTACGTCTTCACGGACTGACCGATCAAGCACCGAAACTACGGCACCTCCGAGTTCTAGCACACGTTCAGCTCGATGACGATCCCCGGACTCCGATCCAGCAAAGTGTCGGGGAAGAGTTCCGTCAACATGACGGCGTGGTGACGATCTTGATGTACTACCGTCGCAGGGCTTCGCCTAAGCACCGCTACAATATTATCGAGGATTATGGTGGAAGGGGGCACCGCACACGGCTAAGAATATGATCACGTGGATCAACTTGTGTGTCTATGGGGTGCCCCCTGCCCCCGTATATAAAGGAGTGGAGGAGGGGAGGGCCGGCCCTCTCTATGGCGCGCCCTAGGGGAGTCCTACTCCCACCGGAAGTAGGATTCCCCTTTTCCTAGTCCAACTAGGAGTCCTTCCATGTAGTAGGAGTAGGAGACAAGGAAGGGGAAGAGGGAAGAGAAGGAAGGAGGGGGCGCAGCCCCTCCCCCCCGTCCAATTCGGACTAGGCCTTGGGGGGCGCGCGGCCTGCCTCTCCCTCTCCCCTAAAGCCCAATAAGGCCCATATACTTCTTCCCCCGTATTCCCATAACTCCCTGGTACTCCGAAAAATACTCGAACCATTCGGAACCTTTCCGATGTCCGAATATAGTCGTCCAATATATCGATCTTTACATCTCGACCATTTCGAGACTCCTCGTCATGTCCCCGATCTCATCCGGCACTCCGAACTCCTTCGGTACATCAAAACTCATAAACTCATAATATAACTGTCATCGAAACCTTAAGCGTGCGGACCCTACGGGTTCGAGAACAATGTAGACATGACCGAGACACGTTTCCGGTCAATAACCAATAGCGGAACCTGGATGCTCATATTGGCTCCTACATATTCTACGAAGATCTTTATCGGTCAGACCGCATAACATACGTTGTTCCCTTTGTCATCGGTATGTTACTTGCCCGAGATTCGATCGTCGGTATCTCAATACCTAGTTCAATCTCGTTACCGGCAAGTCTCTTTACTCGTTCCGTAATACATCATCTCACAACTAACTCATTAGTTGCAATGCTTGCAAGGCTTATGTGATGTGCATTACCGAGAGGGCCCAGAGATACCTCTCCGACAATCGGAGTGACAAATCCTAATCTCAAAATACGCCAACCCAACATGTACCTTTGGAGACACCTATAGAGCTTCTTTATAATCACCCAGTTACGTTGTGACGTTTGGTAGCACACAAAGTGTTCCTTCGGTAAACGGGAGTTGCATAATCTCATAGTCATAGGAACATGTATAAGTCATGAAGAAAGCAATAGCAACATACTAAACGATCGAGTGCTAAACTAACGGAATGGGTCAAGTCAATCACATCATTCTCCTAATGATGTGATCCCGTTAATCAAATAACAACTCTTTGTCTATGGATAGGAAACATAACCAACTTTGATTAACGAGCTAGTCAAGTAGAGGCATACTACTGACACTCAGTTTGTCTATATATTCACACATGTATTATGTTTCCGGTTAATACAATTCTAGCATGAATAATAAACATTTATCATGAAATAAGGAAATAAATAATAACTTTATTATTGCCTCTAGGGCATATTTCCTTCATAATCTCATAGTCATAGGAACATGTATAAGTCATGAAGAAAGCAATAGCAGTAAACTAAAACGATCAAGTGCTAAGCTAACGAAATGGGTCAAGTCAATCACATCATTCTCCTAATGATGTGATCCCGTTTATCAAATGACAACTCATGTCTATGGTTAGGAAACATAACCATCTTTGATTAACGAGCTAGTCAAGTAGAGGGACACTAGTGACACTCTGTTTGTCTTTGTATTCACACATGTTTATGTTTCCGGTTAATACAATTCTAGCATGAATAATAAACATCTATCATGAAATAAGGAAATAAATAATAACTTTATTATTGCCTCTAGGGCATATTTCCTTCAGTCCCATTCCACGTGATAAGCCGATTGAACAGAGAAAATACCAGTCTTTTTCATGCTCCATGCCACGAAATTTGTCATTCATGGATATGTAGGGGAATAGCAAAGATCCTTTGAGCATCAACGTGCCAAAAGGTTTGATTTACTAGCCCTTCATCCCAGTCTCCTGATACAGGATCAATTTATGGTCACAAACCTGGGAAAGGAGTTGATTACCCACATGGTTATCGCCGTTCTAGAGGGAGATTGTGGGATCCAGGCATCTTTCCAAATTTTAATGTTTTTTCGCCATTACTAACTCTCCAAGTGTGACCTCTCCAGATTACTCTTTGGAGAATTAATCTCTTTTTTGTCTTCCAAATGTTATTGTCTTATTGGGTCATCTCAAAAGCTTATTGGGCCAAAGGGGAAAATCTCACTGCGACCGGTGAAGAGGTACCGACTTTCATGTGTGTGACTACGGTCAATGGAACATGGGCCAACCTAGTAACATTTTCTATGTTGTTTACTTCAGTCTGCATTGCTAAAAAAAACTTTGTTTCCACCTATCCTTTCTTTTCTTTTTTCCTTTTTTTGCGTGAAATGCATGACTATTTTTTATATGTATGAACACCTTTTTAACATGTGAATATTTCTTTTCGAAAGAAGAAAATCTACATTCATACACAAGAATCTTTTTTTAGAAAAATATTAAGTTTTTTTGGAGTACATGAACATTTATGGGATAATTAGATTTATGCCCCTAGTTGTGTCCCACTCGTCTGTTTTACCCCTAATTTCCAAAAGTCACCGATTCTGTCCAAGTCACTTTGCTCCTCTTATGCTTTTGCCCTTTGACCATTTGACCGTCAGTTTGAAAACATCATAACTAATTCATACTAAATGATAAAAATGCAAATAAGATACCAAAATGTTCAGAAAAACATCACCTACATGTCAGTGTCATTTGCATTCATGGAAAAAGTGTTGGAAAGTGCACATCCGAGTTTTAGCTCTTTTGATACCACCATGAATAGTAAAATAAAAAAAATCAAAAAAATTTAAAAAAAAGATGGTGGAAAAGAATGACAAATGTTCTAAGTGCTTGCCAAGTTTCATCAGGGAACGACATTCGTGGAAGTCGTGGCAAAAAAATAATCTATTTTGGAGTGCTGATTGTTTTTTTGCCGGGGAACCCATGAATGCCATTCCCTGATGAAACTTGACAAGCACTTAAAACATTTGTCAATCTTTGCCACAACTTTTTTTTTGAATTTTTTGATTTTTTTTTAGATTTTACTATTCGTGGTGGTAGCATAAGAGCTAAAACTCTGATGGGCACTTTCAAACACTTTTTTCATGAATGCAAATGACACTTTTTTCATGAATGCAAATGACACGAACATATAGGTGATGTTTTTCCGAACATTTTGGTATCTTATTTGCATTTTTCTGATTTAGTATGAATTAGTTATGAAGTTTTCAAATTGACGGTCAAATGGTCAAAGGGCAAAAGCATAAGACGAGCGAAGTGGCTTGGATAGAAGCGATGACTCTTGGAAATTAGGGGTAAAACAGCTGAGTGGGACACAACTAGGGGCATAAATCTAATTATCCCAACATTTATTGTGATATGTGTTTTTTTTCTTGCAATATATGAAAGATTGAAAAACACCAAGACTTATTTGAAATATTTGAACATTTTCCTCTTCATTTTTGAAACACATGAATATTTTTTTTCTCACGAACACTGAATCTGTTACATAGAGGTGAACAGTTCTTTTTTACAACACATTATCATTTTACTTAGTGTTAAACTGCTTTATATAAAGTTACTGATAATAAATATATTTTAAAAGATTGTATAGAAAAGAAAAATAACACTATGTATTAAAGGTACACAAACAAGATTCGGCCCATGTATAAAGCTCAATGCAGGCTTATGGGCTTATTGCTCGCAACAGGTCACATTTACGAATTTCCAGGCTAGACTGACTGAAAAAAAAATACTGACTGAAAAAAAGTTGCTCTAAAGAAAAAGACTGACTGAAAAAAAAAATACGCTACAAAAATTACAGTGAAAAAACTGCAGAATGAAAATCGTTTGAATGATTTACAGTAAAGAGTCATTCAACAGTCGTAGTTTTCATTACAATTAAGTTAAATTTGCTATAAACATATCGTCAACATCCTTATACATATCCTATCATTTCAGATTGACCGGCAAAAACCAAACTCATACGTGCCAGCTAAATACAAACGACGTAGAAGTAGTAGATCACAGCATCACACACCCAAGCTAAGAACTGCCGCAAACCTTCTTCTCTCTCGGAAATAAAACCACAAACCCCGCCGCATTTCCACGGGGAGCAAAAACGTCGGTCTCCATCACTGCTTGCTCCGGCGCCGCAGGTTGTACCTCCGGCTACCCGACGTGGTGATGGAGTTCTCGGCGACCTCTTCCGGCAGGGCGCCGTACCTCCGGCGGGTTTGCTCCGGCAGGGCGTAGTTAGGGTCGGCTGTGCTGTCCGCCTCATCCGTCAGCTCGTCGAAGACCCACGAGTAGTTCCTCAGGCTCTCGTCGCTCTCCGAGCCGTACGAGAGCATCCTGTCGCCTGCGTTCTCCTCCAGTGTCCGGACCTTCTCCACCAGCGTCTGGAGCAGCCGGTGGTTCAGAACTTCGTAGTCCCTGAAATATAATGTTTCAACAAAGTTAATTAAGTTCAACCATATTTTTGTAAGTGCCTAATCTGGGAGTTCATGGTTAATTTCTTACTCACCTGAATGTGAATATGGAATGCAATATCTGAATAGTGGCGGCGGCCAGGAACAACAATCTGACCAAGAACACCTTGGACAGGACCCAAAACTGGTTGTCGAAGTTGCCGGCTGCGAACTTGATCAGACCCATCTCTAGCAGGAGCGTGATGCACAAACCTGCCCAAAATGACGTTAGGAAATCGAACAAGATGCAGTGACATAGATGCAATGGGTTGCAGCAACTAGTACTGGTCTGAAGAAAACTGACGAAAAACAATGCACTCACCGAAGTAGAGTTGGCCTCTGATGCTGAACGTCTGCTTGGCGCTGGTGAGCATGTAGATGAGGAACACGATGCAGCAGTAGAAGAAGAAGGCCTTGATGAAGCGGGACTCGGCTAGAATGGCATTGTGGAGGATGTAGAGCTTGTCCAGCGCCGCGAAGATGTTGGCCTGCTTCGCTCTGAACTCCTCCTGCAGGCCCAAACAAGCTCAGTTAGCGTACAAGTGCGAGTTAGAAGCAGGCTTGAAGCCTTTTGCATCACGTTATGGAACTAATATTATTTGAGAAATAATAACCAAGTACCTGAGCAGCCAGTATGGAGTGTGAATTCAGAATGAGATGATCATGAGCCTGCCGGATCTGCTCCTGCTTCGACAACAGCTCTTCCTGCTGACGCTGCCCAAACAGTGCAAATTTCTCCAAAGTATCCCTGAAATTTCAGATAAAAATCAGCATCTCTTTGAGTCCACAGTCCACACACACATTACAAGAAAGTTGAAAAAATTCAGTTATGTTTGATGCGACAAAATGCATTACCTGCTTTCCTCGAGAGCCTGGGACTGAAAGGTGTGAAGGCTAGTCAATCCATCCATGGCCTTGCTCTGCCCATCCAGGAGCTGCATCTGATTCTCGAGCGATTTGCCCGCCACATTCCCAATTTCATCCGCGGTGCCCTGCAGAACCAGCATCTTGGAAGACATCAGGTCGCCGACAGTTGCAATCTCCTTCTGAATGCCCACGGCCTCCTCCGTGAGCTTCCCCATCCCGTCCCCCAGCTGATCGTACGACTCCTGGATGCGCTCCATGCCGGCCTCGATCTTCTTCCTCATCTCGGCCTGCCCTTCCTTGAGCTCCGCCTGGGAGGCGGCGATCTCCTTGGACTGGTCGGAGATGGTCCTGGAGTGCGCCAGCACGTCGTCGATCTGCGCGCCCACGCCCTTGGACGTCTCCGCGAGGCGGTCCGCCTGCGCCTCGATGGACGACAGCGCGTCCCGCACCTTGCCGGACTCCCTGATGATCTCCTCCGACCGCGCCTCGATCACCTCCAGCTTCTCCTCCGCCGACTTGGAGGAGCGCGTGAGGTCGTTCACCAGCCGCTCCGTGCTGTGCTTGAAGGCCTCCGCCTGCAGCTGGTGGCACAGCGTGTTGGTCTCCAGGAAGAACTCGAGGAACACCTTGCTCTCCGAGTCGCCCAGCTTCTTGCGGCAGTGCACCATCCTGGACCCGCCGGCGCAGGACGGGAAGGCCGGCCGGCCCGAGTCCTCCTGGTAGCAGCTGCTGAGGTGCCACGCGAGGCGCGCCTGCCGCTCCTTGTCGGCCATGATCTCGCCGCAGCCGGCGAAGAGGTTCCGGTACGCGTCCTGCCAGCAGTTCTTGGGCCCCGCGAGCTTGTTCCGCGCGTTCTCCAGCAGCTTCACCCCTCGCGGGTTGTTGGTGACGTCCATGGAGAAGTCGGCCACCGCGCCGTCGAGCTCCATCATCTCGGGCCTGTTACCGGCCGCCGAGGAGGACGGAGACGAGAAAATGTTCCATGAGAACCCGCTGCCCCGCCGAGGGCACAGCCACAGGCAGGCCAAAATCAACAAGACAAACGATGCATTCTTCCTCATGGCGCTGGCCGGTCAATTAGGCACCGGAAAAAGAGTGATCTTGGTGGAGAGAGTTGAATCAGAGGTCAATTGCAGTGCAAATTTTCCCTGCGGAAGAGAGCAAGAATTAAAACGTATTCACTGGATGCATATTGTTGTCATGCTCGCATCATAATTCATAGTATTAAACTCTGAATTTCTTGATTAATTACCAAATTAAGAGGCACGATCGAAATTCCAAGTTCCTGATTCCAATTGCTCGATCACGCACAGTAAAACCCAACCACTATGAAAACCCAATTCGGTCAGTTCCAGCCTAACGCAACCATGCAAATTTCCCGCTGCAAGAAACGATCTTTTCCCCAGCAGAGAAGAACAAGAGAGCAACGGGCTGTCGCAGACGTGTGCCCTGCCGTGTGAAAGGGGAGCCGGATAAATATAGTGCCTCGCGTTTCTTCGCCGGCAAGGCAGAGGTCAGATCCGATCGGAGATTTACAAGGGAAAAAAATAGTAAGTCGGTTTGGGACTTTCGACACCACGCATGACAGGGACCCGGACAGCGCACACTCGCACTGAACTGGACATGATTTCACGGGAGCAATGGCGGTTTCGTCGTGTTATTTTGGAATTTCCTTTGGTTAATTAATTAACCCTGGGCACTACTGGGATGTCGACGGGAATGCCAAAATAGAAGAGGGTTCAGAGATCTCTTGCCATGCCATGTTCCGTTGCCGGCAAGGAAGCTCTGTTAATTACAGTAACCGCCAGTTGGATCCCCAACCAACTAGTGTTAAGTCGGCGACGTTGTAGGTCGGCGGCACTGTCTTACGCCACAAGATTCAGAGAAGAGCCCGGCCGGGCCAGCCATGTCAGAGCGGAGCAATCCCCTTTCTCCTACCCGGGACGCACGCGGCATTGTGTTGAGTACATGGTTCCTCCCGAGCACATGGTTCCGACACCATCCTACAGAAAATGAAGCTTCTGTATGCATGAAACACTACGATCTAAGTACTCATCTAAGCAAACACCACAGTCCACAGTCCATGCACCGGTGTACAAGAAGAGCAAATTGGAAAGAAACTCGGTCGCAAACCAAAATTGGGATGAGCGCTGGCACAATTTGACTCGGAGAAAGAGAAGGAGAGACAAGCGGCGAGGAGAATGATCTGCGGGAACTCACCGGCGGTGGCGAATCGGACCGTTGGCTTGAGTGGTGGAGGCGATGATGGGGGAGGAGCGGCCTGACGACAGCAGGGGACGATCGGGACAGGGACGGGGCGGGGCGGGGCCGGAGCGGGTGAGTGGCGCGTATATATAGTGGAGTGGGGGCAAGCCGGCTGTGGTTTGGACGTTTGGTAGAGGTGGAAAGAAAGGAACTGGCGGGGCCGCCGCGGTGAAAACGTCGCGTTGGTTCGCGCGAGAAGGCGCCTCCTCCTCCTCCCCTCCCCGCGTAGGAAAGAAATGGGAACAGTAGTCCAGAGACGAAGACGAAGAGTCGCAAAACCACCGCGTGGTTAAATTTGGTCACTCGTTGCGCCCGTTCAGTGGAGAGACGCGACCCCAACACGGACGGGTTCGGTAATGCTACTGCCGTCCAAATTTGTGATTAGAAGCACTTTCGTGTTCGTTCCTTCTTTTATGCAGATTAAAGTTGTAAATTTTACATTGCAATGGCAAACACGCCCACTCCGCCGCTCTCTTCTCTCAATGTTTTCCCCAAATGTTGATCACAAACAAGATGAATACAAGCACGCACGCGGAACCAACCAGAAAGGTCGAATGACAACACGTGTCCAAAGAACTTCGCAGAAAATATTCTCCCAGAAAAAAGGTACGGAAAAGTCCTTTAAGTAATCCCGCAACTGCCATCACGGCTGCTAACTGCTGCCGGACTCGTAGAAAAGCCATTTCCAAAAAAGGCGTTGTGAATCGATGAAGAAGCACGTTGTCGGCAAGACCGTTGTCGTTGTGGTCCGTCGACCGGGGATCACCCCCACCCTCCATGAGTCCCGGAACCAACTGTCAGCCATCGGCGTCTTCGTGGCCGAGCGCTAGATCCACCGCCATCAATCCTCAAGCCTAGATCCACAACTGTCATTCTCACTCGCTCAAGGGTGACACTGAAGGAAATATGCCATAGAGGCAATAATAAAGTTATTATTTATTTCCTTGTATCATGATAAATGTTTCTTATTCATGCTAGAATTGTATTAACCGAAAACTTAGTACATGTGTGAGTGCATAGACAAACAGAGTGTCACTAGTATGCCTCTACTTGACTAGGTCATTGAATAAAAAATGGTTAAGTTTCCTAGCCATAGACATGAGTTGTCATTTGATTAACGAGGTCACATCATTAGAGAATGATGTGATTGACTTGACCCATTCCGTTAGCTTAGCACGATGATTGTTTAGTTTGTTGCTACTACTTTCTTCATGACTTATACATGTTCCTCTGACTATGAGATTATGCAACTCCCGAATATCGGAGGAACACTTTGTGTGCTACCAAACGTCACAACGTAACTGGGTGATTATAAAGGTGCTCTACAGGTGTCTCCGATGGTACTTGTTGAGTTAGCATGAATCGAGATTAGGATTTGTCACTCCGATTGTCGGAGATGTATCTCTGGGCCCTCTCGGTAATGCACATCACTATAAGCCTTGCAAGCAATGCAACTAATGAGTTAGTTGCGGGATAGTGCATTACGGAACGAGTAAAGAGACTTGCCGGTAACGAGATTGAACTAGGTATTGAGATACCGACGATCGAATCTCGGGCGAGTAACATACCGATGACAAAGGGAAGAACGTATGTTGTTATGCGATTTGACCGATAAAGATCTTTGTCGGTGTCAAAACCAGCGGATCTCGGATAGGGGGTCCCGAACTGTGTGTCTAGGCCGGATGGTAACATGAGGCAGGGGACATAATGTTTTACCCAGGTTCGGGCCCTCTTGATGGAGGTAAAACCCTACATCCTGCTTGATTGATGTTGAAGATATGGGTAGTACAAGAGTAGATCTACCACGAGATCAAGGAGGCTAAACCCTAGAAGCTAGCCTATGGTATGATTGTTGTTGGTTCTACGAAGTAAAACCCTCCAGTTTATATAGACACCGGAGAGGGCTAGAGTTACACAGAGTCGGTTACAATGGTAGGAGATCTACATATCCGTATCACCAAGCTTGCCTTCCACGCCAAGGAAAGTCCCTTTCGGACACGGGACGAAGTCTTCAATCTTGTATCTTCATAGTCCAGGAGTCCGGCCGAAGGTATAGTCCGGCTATCCGGACACCCCCTAATATAGGACTCCCTCAGTAGCCCCCGAACCAGGCTTCAATGACGACGAGTCCGGCACGCAGATTGTCTTCGGCATTGCTAGGCGGGTTCTCCTCCAAATTCCGTGTACCTGTTGAATAATGTCCGGTTTCTTGTAGCGCTCCTTGGCTTCTACGCCCAATAATGGCCGTCTTCCACGTGTCAAACGAATAGGAAAAGTTAGGGTGTTTTTACATTTACACCCCTAGCCGCGTGAATGAGCTGCCTATTTAAGGGGACGAGGATTTAGATCCAGACCACACCTTCTCCCCTCCGCGAGTATTCATCAGAGCGTATCCGACAGAGGTCCATTCTATCATGGCCGGCCGCCGCAGCTCCTCCTCTCGCCCTTCCAGCCCTCAGCCTGGAGATTGGGAGAGATGCTCCATCCCGCACAGCGAGCTAGTGACGCTCCAGACCAAGGAATTTCTCCCCCGGCCTATATGGTCCCGGTTCGAGCCGGACTTGCCACCTGTAATGGCGGAGAGCAAGCAGAGAGCGCCCCCAATCCCTCCAAAGGAGAGCGGGTATGCCTTGTCCCTTACTTAATAAGAGGGCTTGGATTTCTAATTCATCCGTTTCTCCGGGGGCTCCTGGAGTTCTATGGCCTCTAGCTGCACAACCTCACGCCTGCCTCCATATTGCATATCGCGGGCTTCGTAGCCCTTTGCGAGCTGTTTTTGGGCTGCGAGGCTCATTTCGCGCTGTGGAAAAGGCTATTCTGCCTTGTGCCCCGTTCTCAGAAGGGGTCAATATATCAAGTGGGCGGAGCCGAAGTGTGGTGCATCGCCGGGATCGGATATCTATCCAGAACCCCAAAGAAGGCGTCCGAGGACTGGCCTTCAGAATGGTTTTATATAGAGGACGTCCCGCTGCCGGATCCTGTCCGGATCAGCCTCCCTGAGTTCGACAATGCTCCCCTAAAGAAGCGCCTAAGCTGGCGTCCACGGAGCCCTCAGAGGGAAAGCGACAAGGACGTTCTTTACCTGATGGGCCGGATAAGATTGTTAGCTCATTCCGGACTGACCATGATCGGGGTCATGGCCGCATGCATCATGCGAGGGGTGCAGCCGCTCCAGTATAGAGGCCACCCCACGTGGGACCACTAGTGCAGAACCGGGCAATAGCACCGGTTTGTAAGGCCCTTTAGTGCCGGTTCAGGAACCGGCACTAAAGTTTCGGCACTAAAGGCCCCCCCCTTTAGTACCGGTTCAGCACGAACCGGTGCTAAAGGGGAACCACGTGGCATGAGCCAGCTCCGGGGGCCGGGAGACCTTTAGTACCGGTTGGTAACACCAACCGGTACTAAATGGTTGTGGGTTTTTATTTTATTTTGTAGTTTTCAATTAAATTTGTGTTATCAATTTAATTTAGGATTGTTTTACGTTATAATGAGTTGTAGTCGTCATCATCATCATCATCATCGCATATTAATAAATAAATAAACTCTAGCTAGCTAAAAATCATCGTAGTCGTCTAATTACCACTATTTAATCATCATAGTCATTACCGCTAGCTATCTAATCATCATCAACGCTGGCTAGCTTAAAGAGGAAACATTCACTTCGTAACAGAAGCAAAGATATCATCAAGTTCAACATAATCATCAACAACATCGAAGTTCAGGACACGGACATGAGACAAGTACTAATTAAGAGCATGAACTAGTAGCTACTGATCCTGCTGCTCCCTCTCAGGTAGAATAGCATAGAACATGTATAGCTCTCCTGATTCATCATACTGGAGCATGCAGATGAATCTGTATCCTAATCTTGGGTTGCGCTTCTCCTTACTGCCCCCTAGTACTTCGCTGCGATCGTTAACAATTTTGCTCCAATCTTTCACTATTAAGCATTCTTCGCTTTCAGAAATCCTGAATGCACTCATGTGCAATGTAGGAAATCTTGGTCATAAGCTAACCATTGACATGCGACCTTTTGTCTCGATCCACTGAGGCACAACTGTCATCGGAAGTCCCTATTGAACAACATCGTATAGTAATTAATATACTAAGCAATGAAAGTTTAGCTTCAAAAATAATATATGCAAAAGATGCACTAATTAAGGACAAATATTTGAAATCTTACCATATTTTGATTATAGATGTGACCGTAGTTCAATACGATCACCATTGGTCGCACGTTTTGAGTACTAACATTTCTAAGTTTATGAAAAAAAATTGTCTTGACAGTATTAAGATCCTCAAGCCATGAAACATAATGACTTATCTCCTCGCAGTTTAGTTGAGCCCCGGGGCAGTAGTAGGTCCTGTCTACCAAGCGTCGGACATGTTTGCTTGAACCGAAATAAGCTGACAATACAAATTAGTTGTCAACTATTTTTGAATAAAATGTATGAAAGACATAAACATATGCATGCATGGTTGAGAAAAACTCACCAGATGGTAGAACTGGAGGCGTTTGCACATCGACCCAGATGTCTATATTACCTTCAATATCATCTTTCGGACGAATATCAAAGGTGATAACCATATCAGGCTCAAATGCATAAGCCTTGCATAGTGCTTGCCAAGTTTTGCATTCAAAATGGGTGTATGTGTCTCCATTATATAATTTGACGTTGAAAGTATAATGCTTCGTCTTCAAGTAAACTTTCTTTACCTCCATATCATCTATAGCACTAAAACCTATCTTATCCAAGACAAAAATTCTTGCATGGCAGGGGATGCGCTAGTAGACTAGTGAAAATTTAAAATTATAAGTTGAAGCAAATGAAGCATAAGTTTTGCATTCAAATAATAATTGACAAAGTGACTTACTGTATCAACTTCGAATGTCTCATCCAGCTTGATGCTGAAGCGCCTACCATCAACAAGGAAATTTTGGTCGCACAGGCCGCGCTGGTCTTCACAGTGTTCGCACATAATAAAATCTTTTTCGTCGTCAGATGACATTTTCTATGTTCATATAGGTGAAACATTAAACACCTATATCTAGCCAAATATATATTCTTCTAACATTTGACATTAATATATCTAACTATATATTCAATTGACATTACTATATATTTAACTTTTCTATCTAATTCATCTAACATTCGACATTCATCTAACATTTATATAAACTCAAAATATATAAAAAATTAAATAAACAGAAAAACTCATTAACAAATAATATTTTAATCAGATCCTCAAATCTCATATACATAAATTTTCTTACTAAAAATAAACTAGTTATATTAATTATTCAACTAATTCTAATCTCATATACCTAAATTTTCTTACTAAAAATAAACTAGTTATATTAATTATGCAACTAGTTCTAATCTCTAGTTCGACAATTTTTCTATCTAGCTAGCTAATTCATCTAACATTCGACATTAATCTAACATTCGATCATCTAATTAACTTTTCTAAAAAATACAAAATAAGTAACAAAATGTGTGTGTGTGTGTATGCATGTGTGTGTATATATACGTACATGTATGTACGTATGTGTGTATGTGTGTGTGTGTGGTATATGTGTGTGTGTGTGTGTGTGTGCGGCCCCGTACGCCGCCGCCCCGTACGTACGAACGGGGGCGCCGGTGTGTGTGTATATGTGTGTGTATGTATGTGTGTGTATGTGTGTGCGGGAGCGAGAGAGAGACGTACGGCGGCGGCGTTCGGGGCGGCAGCGCGAGACGACGACGACGATGGGCGGCGGCGGGGACAGCGACGATGACGACGGACGACGGGATCGAGCGGCGCGCGCGGCGGAGGTTGGAGACGAAGTGGGGAGATGAAACTGAAATTTTCGTAAGTGCTATATATATAGGATGGGCCTTTAGTACCGGTTCGTGGCTCCAACCGGTACTAAAGGCCTATTTTCGCCAGGCCAAGCGGCGGGAAACGAAGGCCTTTAGTACCGGTTGGAGCCACCAACCGGTACTAAAGGCCTTGCGCTGCCATCCCAAAGTTTAGTCCCACCTCGCCCGGCGAAGGACAGCCGCACTGGTTTATAAACCCAGCCGCGGCTACCTCTTCGAACTCCTTTATATAGCAGGCTTCTGGGCCTAATTAATTAGGGTGCGCTGCCCTGTGAGTCTGCTGGCCCTTCTGGGCCTGCATTTGCACACCCTAAGTTTGGCAGACCCATAGGGCAGTGTGCCAACAAATTTTTTATATAGTTTTTTCTTTTATTTATTTTGAGTAGTTTTTTATATAGTTTTTTCTTTTCTGCATTATTTATTTTCTTTTATTTATTTTTGAGTAATTTTTTTGTATAGTTTTTTTATTTTCTGCATTATTTATTTTTGTATAGTCCGAAACCCTGATACTCGGAAAGAGTTTGTCCAGTTTGTACACGAAGTGTGTTCAGTTTTTGCCGTGACCCTCTCTACTCTTTCACGCATGCTATGCGGGTGATATGATGATATGTGACGCCCGGATAATCATGCTACGGTAATCCCACGCTAATCAGGCCACGTCACCTCGGTTACTCATGCTAATCTATCGTTAGGTCAAAAACCGGTCCAAAATTAAAATTCAAAGTTTGGTAAATAATAACAGTTTTCAAAAATTAAAACAAAAATGTTCGGTGATTGCCGAATAATGCATAGGTAATTATGGTGGAGAATCCACACTTTTATAAAAGTGTTTAAATACACTTAACTAAATAAAACAGTAGCAAAACAATTATGTGAATGCCTTTAAATTAATAAATAATTGTTAACCTAGTTTATGTAGTCACCAAACTTTTTAAGGCCGTGGGTTATTCAGAGACATTAATTTAGGAGCTATTGTCATATTTTACAAAACTAAAGAAATTAAAAGTAAAATAAAACACAAAAGGGAAAAATAAACAAAAAAAAGAAAACAAATAAAAAAAAGGAAACAAAACCTCCCCCTGGGCCATTCGGCCCAGCTAGCTACAGGCCGGCCCGGCCGGACCGGCCCACCCCACCTCGCCCACTCTCCATATCCCCCACCCGGTGAGACCCCGAACCCCCACGCACCCACTCGCCCCACCCCACATCGCCCTCCCCCCCCGCTGGATCTGGATCGGGGCGACGCCCCCGACGACGACGCCCGCGTCCGCTGCCGCCCGAAGGCCTCCCCGTCGCCGGACCAGCACGCCGTCGCTGCTCGTCATCGTCGCCCGGAGCTCCTCCGCCTCGTCCTCCACGTCTCCCTCGCCGCCTCGCCTTCCCCGACTCCTCTCCATCGGTCTCCCGAGGTCGTCGCCGTCACGTCCTCGCCTGCCGACCCCGCCCCGCCGCGACGACCGCACCACCTCGCCGGCGCTCCCCCACCGGCCTGCCCCTCTCCGTCGCGTCGTCCCCGACGCTCCTCCTCGACCCCCACTGCCCCTGGACCCTGCTCCGCGCCGTGAGCCCCCCCTTCTCCTCCCCTCCCCTGCTCGACGCGCCACCGCGCGAGCTCGTGCGCCCCAGCGGCCACGCTCACCATGGCCCCGCGCCCGCTGGCCGCGTCAGGCGCCCCCCCAGCGCCTCGCTCCCCGGTCCTCCTCCCCGTGCCCGCGCGCCGCGCTCGCCCGCGGCTCTGCTGCATCTGCTTCTGCCGCCGCTTGAGCTCCCGCGCACGGCCTCCCTCCTTCCCCTGCGTCGCGAGACGCCGCCGGACCACGCGTCCCTGGCCACGCCAACCAGGCCCCGCGCCTCGCCGCCCAGTCCTCGCGGCTCCGACCGGCCGCGCCATGGCCGCCGGCGCGCGCCCTCCTGGGCGCCCGAGTGCTCCCCGCCCCTGGTGGCCTCGGGCATGCACGCCCGCACCCGCATCGCCTGTACGGGCAGCCCCCCCGCGGCACCCGAACCCAATATGGCCCTTAGGGCCACAGACATGTGGGGCCCGGCCCCAGAACATTAAAAAAAAGAAGAAGAAAAGAATTAAAAAAATAATATATAATAATTAATTAATTAATTAAGGAATTAATTAAGTTAATTAATTATAATTAGATTAACCTAATAACTAATTAAACTAATTAACTACTATTAATTAACATAACTAATTTGTTAACTAAACTAATTAACCTGGTTAATTAGTTAACAGACAATGACATGTGGGTCCCACTGGACCCACCTGTCTGTTTGACTGGTCAACTGACCAGTTGACCTGCTGACATCACTTTGATGTCATGCTGACATCATCAGACACTATTCTGGATAATGTTTAATTAAATTATTTAAATAAATCCTAAAAATGATTTAAATCTTTTAAAATTAATATAAAATAAACCGTAACTCGGATCGAAAAACTTTGTACATGAAAGTTGCTCAGAACGACGAGACGATTCCGGATACGCCACCTGTTCGTCCGTCACGCATCCCTGGCATAGCAAACTCGCAACTTTCCCCCTCTGTTCCTCTGCCCGAAAACGCAAAACATCGGGGATACTTTCCCGGATGTTTTCCCCCTTCGCCGGTATCACCTCCTACTGCGTTAGGTCACCCCTAGCACGGCGTATCACCATGTTATACTTTGTGTTGCTTTGATTGCTCTGTTATTTATTATGTTCCCCCTCCGTTACTTTTTCCGGTAGACCCCGAGACCGCTGCCGGTACCCCTGTGATCGACTACGGTGTTGACGACCACTCTCTCTTGCCAGAGCAACCAGGCAAGCCCCCCCTTTGATCACCAGATATCGCCTACTCTTCTCTATACTGCTTGCATTAGAGTAGTGTAGCATGTTACTGCTTCCCGTTAATCCTATACTGATGCATAGCCTGTCCTTGCTACTGCTGTTGTTACCTTTACCTGCAAACCTAATGCTTAGTATAGGATGCTAGTTTATCATCAGTGGCCCTACATTCTTGTCCGTCTGCCATGCTATACTATTGGGCCGTGATCACTCGGGAGGTGATCATGGGTATATACTATATACTTTATACATGATACATGTGGTGACTAAAGACGGGTAGGCTCGTAGGAGCACCCGCGAGTGGATCTTGAGGCGGAGCGACAGGGTAGGTTCCGACCACCTAGGAGAGAGGTGGGCCTGGCCCTGGTCGGCGTTCGCGGATACTTAACACGCTTAACGAGATCTGGGTATTTGATCTGAGTCTGGCCATTTGGTCTATACGCACTAACCATCTACGTGGGAGCAGTTATGGGTATCCCGGCGTCGTGGTATCAGCCGAAGCCTTCGTGATGTCAGCGACTGAGTGGCGCGCGCCGGATTGGACTGGAAGGCCACTAGGCTAGGTCTGCTTCCGGCCGCGTACGCAACGTGCAGGTGTGCAAAGGGCGATGGGCCCAGACCCCTGCGCCATAGGATTTAGACCGGCGTGCTGACCTCTCTGTTGTGCCTAGGTAGGGCTGCGACGTGTTGATCTTCCGAGGCCGGGCATGACCCAGGAAAGTGTGTCCGGCCAAATGGGATCGAGCGTGTTGGGGTATGTGGTGCACCCCTGCAGGGAAGTTTATCTATTCGAATAGCCGTGTCCCTCGGTAAAAGGACGACCCGGAGTTGTACTTTGACCTTATGACAACTAGAACCGGATACTTAATAAAACACACCCTTCCAAGTGCCAGATACAACCGGTGATCGCTCTCTCACAGGGCGACGAAGGGAGGATCATCGGTTAGGATTATGCTATGCGATGCTACTTGGAGGACTTCAGTCTACTCTCTTCTACATGCTGCAAGACGGAGGCTGCCAGAAGCGTAGTCTTCGACAGGACTAGCTATCCCCCTCTTATTCCGGCATTCTGCAGTTCAGTCCACATATGGTAGCCTTATTCCAGTTGACACGAATGCATACATATGTAGTATAGCTCCTTGCTTGCGAGTACTTTGGATGAGTACTCACGGTTGCTTTCTCCCTCTTTTCCCCTTATCCCTTCTACCTGGTTGTCGCAACCAGATGTTGGAGCCCCGGAGCCAGACGCCACCGTCGACGACGACTCCTACTACACCGGAGGTGCCTACTACTACGTGCTGCCCGCTGACGACGACCAGGAGTAGTTTAGAAGGATCCCAGGCAGGAGGCCTGCGCCTCTTTCGATCTGTTTCCCAGTTGTGCTAGCCTTCTTAAGGCAGACTTGTTTAACTTATGTCTGTACTCAGATATTGTTGCTTCCGCTGACTCGTCTATGATCGAGCTCTTGTATTCTAGCCTTCGAGGCCCCTGGCTTGTAATATGATGCTTGTATGACTTATTTTATTTGTAGAGTTGTGTTGTGATATCTTCCCGTGAGTCCCTGATCTTGATCGTACACGTTTGCGTGTATGATTAGTGTACGATTAAATCGGGGGCGTCACAAGTTGGTATCAGAGCCGACTGCCTGTAGGAATCCCCTTCCACACTCCTTGGCCTAAGTCGAGTCTAGTCATTGAAAAACTTTTACTAACATGGCTGAGTGGCTTACGGGCCCACGTCGCCATTTGGGTGGTATTAGAATCTTTTATTCCTCGCCTTTACTCTGGGACCCTGGTCTCTCTTCTATTCGGGTTAAATGGTTTTGCTAACTCTGACTCTAGGATCTCATAAATACTTTCTCCCGGAGAGCCCCTTCATTCCAGATGATGGCCTGCTTCACCGGAAGATTCCGAAGATACTCTTTGCTATTCCTCTCGAGACTTTGTGCCCATCACTTTTGCTATTCCCGACCACCGATAAATCCTTATGGATAACTACTTACACTTGCCATTCATACGATCATCCCCCATTGATCTTGTATTACAAGATACCCCGGAGTCTTCTCTATTGTTCCGAGAATACTTTGTGCCTACTGCCTAGCAGTTTCTTGCCACATGAATATCCCTACGGATAAATTCTCGTACTTACCGAGTATCCACTCATCCCCAGTTCATTCATGAATGACACCAATCTTTGAAATACCTTTCGATCTTCCAAAAATCCTCAGGAGCCTATTGCTCTTGAAATTCCTGCATGCTTACATTTTGGTTAAGCCAATAAGTTTAGTAACCCTATTGGCATCCTTTGTCACTATCATTTTAAAGTCCGTTGATTCTATATGTGTGTGAATGCACGCAATCATCAGTTGATCCTTATAAATTATCTTCCGGCTCAGACGTTATTTTAAAACATGAGCTGGATCTCGACCAATCAAATTGCTGCCGATTGTACCCTTAAGGCTATTCAACTTATCCATCCCTGATCAGAGCATTGCTTCTGATCCCTTGTCTTGGAATTGATAATCCCTTTGCATTTGAGCCTTGAATTAGTCAGTTATTTCTAAAGTCTGATCTCCTTGCATTGTTTCTCCCTCTGGTTGAGTACCGATGCTCGCACCAGATCCCTTGAGGACCACCAGATCATTTGTTGGATTTTATCCGACAGCGTCCTTCGTATCCAATAAGTCTGTGAGCCTTTCCTCGAATACATAATACCTTTGGTAAATTGTATCCTCTGCTTTCTCAAACATGCTCTACTATCGAGCTGGTGTTATTTATTCTTGAAATTTGTGGTATATACTCCTAAGATGCCCTGATGGGTTGAACATATGCCTTCTCTAAACTGTGTGAACTCGAAAGTTTTCACGAGTCATACTCTTCTGGTATTTTGCTAGATAAAATTTCTATACTACAGCTTCATCAAAAGCGAGAAGTAAAATGAAAGGTTATGCATGGAAGAATTGGGAGTTGACCTTGAGCCTTTGCGTTCATGCCCATGGACCCGATGTGAAACTTATCATCGAAGCTTCTTGTAAATGATATTAGTTCCCTTGGTATAAGTTCATCTTATATCTGGGATCCGGCCTTTTACAATCGTGGTTCCGACCATGTTCTCTTTTAAATACCATTTTCGATGCAAGTGTAAGCACTTGTCTCATGTGGATCAATACCTCGGTCCAACCTCTACTTTGATCCGTCTTCGAGTATTACCCCTTGGTATCTCGAGTTTATCTTGAAACTGCATAACTTCTTATGAGTTCTTCATCAAGTACTACCTTCTCACTAATTACAGTTTTCATGGACTCTGAGTTATTAAACACTCAAAGACACCGATAACTGAACCGAGTCTGCCCTACGGTTCAGCAACTCTTGATAATCTTCTTTAAGTTCGAGTTTGTACTCGATCATGTCATTCCTAGCCTGATCGGCTATATCATTATCGTGCTAAATTTTAACTGTGCTACCTGGTCCTTAATCCCGGAGCACAACTTTCGATGATGAGCTAAGCTTACGTCGATCTTCCTCGTCATATCAATTCACCTTGAACAACAAGTTTGATTTCAAGTTTGTGCCCTACCCATGGTTCCATTAACCTTCCGTTTCATCATTCCCTTGATTTGATGTTGTCACTGATTGATTACATCTTGAAATCTCTCGACCAATGTGCCGTGAAGATCATCAACCTTATGAGGTATTCCTGGATATCAATTGAATTCATGATGAGAAATACCATCCTTGCCCCCGATTAATTGTATTATCATCGGCCACTTTATTGCCTTCCCTCCAACACAAACTTATTCGTGTTTTGAGTTATACCTTGAGACCTTGCTATACAGCATTTGTTCTTCTTTACCTTGGAATGTTACCACCTTTTATGTCAAGAATGTCGTGGTAATTTTACCACCTCTTGAGAATTCTTGATATAGTAATATCTCTCACCTTTTGCGTTCATCTCTTGGTCTCCGTATTGTTTCTAACCGGAATACCGACTAATGGTCTATGTTGTGCAAATTCTAAACTTCTAGCAAACCTATTGCTTGAAGTTATTGGTCTACAGTTTCATTCTAAGTCTATTGATTATTGAATCATCATTCAAACATTGATCGTGCTACCTAGTCCAGATTCCTGGTTGCACCCTTCTATCATTGTTCGGTTGTGTATGTTTCCCTCGAGCATACGTCATTATGACATTTGATCCGACAAATGATATTTCCTTGTCCACATAATTGTGGAAATCAATCCTTTGGAAATCGCGATGATTTGTTGCTGAGCCTATCAGCCACCTCCTCATCCTCTCCTTGGTTTACTGATGAACTCTTGTTTCGGAACTCACTTCCATAGTTCATTTCCCGAGAATCTTACAATGTCATCTCGTCAAATTGTGCCGCACCTTTTCTTCTCAGGCATCCTAAGTCTGAGGTATCGTGACACCAATCAGATCTGAATCTCGGTCAGATATGATGGTTGGAACTTATTTCCAAGAGTTATAATGTTGGTCTTTATATATGACCCGGTAAGGTTATGTCAGGCCTAGCACACCTGGCCGGAGGACCTATTGTTGTAATATCCTTTTTAGCAAGTTTAGCCATTCTTCCGTGAGGAAATTGTAAGACTTATTTCACAAGCTATTCCTGATGGATCCTTTGTGTTTCCAAAATCTGACCTTTGCTTGAATACCAGGTCAATGCTTCTTGAAGCATGTTTGTGGTACTCCGATTTTCAATAAGAGCATTGAAAGCGCAATGCTAAGTTTTCTTTAACCATTATCCAAACACCGTTGTATGGGTAATGTCATGAAATTTGTCTCTCCTACCTAAAAGAGTTTTCTACCTTCTATCCGGTCTTGGATATCATACTCTGCTTGTTCTTGGGAAGGATATACCCCTGAAATATGTGTTTAATCACATTTTCCTTTCCATTCTTCTGTTTAATCTAAGAATCACATTTTCCTTTCCATTGTTCTGTTTAACCTTCTTGAGGTTTATATGATCTAAGCAGTAATACGTCACTGCTTTTATAAGCACCTCAGCGTACAACTCTGTCAGTAAGACCCTGTTACCATTGTTGATAGCATCCCGGTAACCACCGATGGACGAGAACTTTGCCTAATGGCTCGCCTCGTTCAACGAGCAGGAAAATGGTTCTCTTCGTCCCTCGCCCTTGGTACCGACATTGTTGCCAACATAAATGATAGGCTACCCTCTGACATGTCTTGCTATCACGACCGAGCAAGATATCAACGCTTTACCTACTTTTAACCACATGGTGGGCCCCTAACCCACAGTTACACAGGATCGAAACCTGACCCTCCTATACACCCCCGGTTTCCAAATTTAATTCCTCGCACTTGGCCTCGTTTGTGATTCACGAGCCACCTTCCGAGAAATCATCGATTCTGGTATTAATCACAATACCTAAACCGTTGCCTTGTTTCAGGCAACGAAGATTGTCTATCCGTTTCAAACTTCTTATGGTACCTTCTTACTTTGCTCTCGATGTGTTTTAATTGTTCAACTCGAGAGATACTCTTATGATCATTCTTGGGATACCCCCTAAATGAATTTCCCTTATAACATTCAATTGTTGTAAAGCTGCCCCTTACCTATTCGTAAGTACGATGGAGTTCCCGAAGAAAGGACGACAACTTCATCATGATGACCTGAAGCAAAGAAATGAAGACATCAATGTAATGGATCGACCTCTTCGAGAAGAGCAACTATGACCAAGAAGAATCGTTAGAATTATGTAACCAGATCCCCCACCCCCTTACTCCCGCTCCTAAATCTCGGGACGAGATTTCTTGTAGTGGAGGAGAATTGTGACGCCCGGATAATCATGCTACAGTAATCCCACGCTAATCAGGCCACGTCACCTCGGTTACTGATGCTAATCTATCGTTAGGTCAAAAACCGGTCCAAAATTCAAATTCAAAGTTTGGTAAATAATAACAGTTTTCAAAAATTAAAACAAAAATGTTCGGTGATTGCCGAATAATGCATAGGTAATTATGGTGGAGAATCCACACTTTTATAAAAGTGTTTAAATACACTTAACTAAATAAAACAGTAGCAAAACAATTATGTGAATGCCTTTAAATTAATAAATAATTGTTAACCTAGTTTATGTAGTCACCAAACTTTTTAAGGCCGTGGGTTATTCAGAGACATTAATTTAGGAGCTATTGTCATATTTTACAAAACTAAAGAAATTAAAAGTAAAATAAAACACAAAAGGGAAAAAAACAAAAAAAAGAAAACAAATAAAAAAAGGAAACAAAACCTCCCCCTGGGCCATTCGGCCCAGCTAGCTACAGGCCGGCCCGGCCGGACCGGCCCACCCCACCTCGCCCACTCTCCATATCCCCCACCCGGTGAGACCCCGAACCCCCACGCACCCACTCGCCCCACCCCACATCGCCCTCCCCCCCGCTGGATCTGGATCGGGGCGACGCCCCCGACGACGACGCCCGCGTCCGCTGCCGCCCGAAGGCCTCCCCGTCGCCGGACCAGCACGTCGTCGCTGCTCATCATCGTCGCCCGGAGCTCCTCCGCCTCGTCCTCCACGTCTCCCTCGCCGCCTCGCCTTCCCCGACTCCTCTCCATCGGTCTCCCGAGGTCGTCGCCGTCACGTCCTCGCCTGCCGACCCCGCCCCGCCGCGACGACCGCACCACCTCGCCGGCGCTCCCCCACCGGCCTGCCCCTCTCCGTCGCGTCGTCCCCGACGCTCCTCCTCGACCCCCACTGCCCCCGGACCCTGCTCCGCGCCGTGAGCCCCCCTTCTCCTCCCCTCCCCTGCTCGACGCGCCACCGCGCGAGCTCGTGCGCCCCAGCGGCCACGCTCACCATGGCCCCGCGCCCGCTGGCCGCGTCAGGCGCCCCCCCAGCGCCTCGCTCCCCGGTCCTCCTCCCCGTGCCCGCGCGCCGCGCTCGCCCGCGGCTCTGCTGCATCTGCTTCTGCCGCCGCTCGAGCTCCCGCGCACGGCCTCCCTCCTTCCCCTGCGTCGCGAGACGCCGCCGGACCACGCGTCCCTGGCCACGCCAACCAGGCCCCGCGCCTCGCCGTCCAGTCCTCGCGGCTCCGACCGGCCGCGCCATGGCCGCTGGCGCGCGCCCTCCTGGGCGCCCGAGTGCTCCCCGCCCCTGGTGGCCTCGGGCATGCACGCCCGCACCCGCATCGCCTGTACGGGCAGCCCCCCCCCGCGGCACCCGAACCCAATATGGCCCTTAGGGCCACAGACATGTGGGGCCCGACCCCAGAACATTAAAAAAAGAAGAAGAAAAGAATTAAAAAATAATATATAATTAATTAATTAATTAATTAAGTTAATTAATTATAATTAGATTAACCTAATAACTAATTAAACTAATTAACTACTGTTAATTAACATAACTAATTTGTTAACTAAACTAATTAACCTGGTTAATTAGTTAACAGACAATGACATGTGGGTCCCACTGGACCCACCTGTCTGTTTGACTGGTCAACTGACCAGTTGACCTGCTGACATCACTTTGATGTCATGCTGACATCATCAGACACTATTCTGGATAATGTTTAATTAAATTAATTAAATAAATCCTAAAAATGATTTAAATCTTTTAAAATTAATATAAAATAAACCGTAACTCGGATCGAAAAACTTTGTACATGAAAGTTGCTCAGAACGACGAGACGATTCCGGATACGCCACCTGTTCGTCCGTCACGCATCCCTAGCATAGCAAACTCGCAACTTTCCCCCTCTGTTCCTCTGCCCGAAAACGCAAAACACCGGGGATACTTTCCCGGATGTTTTCCCCCTTCGCCGGTATCACCTCCTACTGCATTAGGTCACCCCTAGCACGGCGTATCACCATGTTATACTTTGTGTTGCTTTGATTGCTCTGTTATTTATTATGTTCCCCCTCCGTTACTTTTTCCGGTAGACCCCGAGACCGCTGCCGGTACCCCTGTGATTGACTACGGTGTTGACGACCACTCTCTCTTGCCAGAGCAACCAGGCAAGCCCCCCCTTTGATCACCAGATATCGCCTACTCTTCTCTATACTGCTTGCATTAGAGTAGTGTAGCATGTTACTGCTTCCTGTTAATCCTATACTGATGCATAGCCTGTCCTTGCTACTGCTGTTGTTACCTTTACCTGCAAACCTAATGCTTAGTATAGGATGCTAGTTTATCATCAGTGGCCCTACATTCTTGTCCGTCTGCCATGCTATACTATTGGGCCGTGATCACTCGGGAGGTGATCATGGGTATATACTATATACTTTATACATGATACATGTGGTGACTAAAGACGGGTAGGCTCGTAGGAGCACCCGCGAGTGGATCTTGAGGCGGAGCGACAGGGTAGGTTCCGACCACCTAGGAGAGAGGTGGGCCTGGCCCTGGTCGGCGTTCGCGGATACTTAACACGCTTAACGAGATTTGGGTATTTGATCTGAGTCTGGCCATTTGGTCTATACGCACTAACCATCTACGTGGGAGCAGTTATGGGTATCCCGGCGTCGTGGTATCAGCCGAAGCCTTCGTGATGTCAGCGACTGAGTGGCGCGCGCCGGATTGGACTGGAAGGCCACTAGGCTAGGCCTGCTTCCGGCCGCGTACGCAACGTGCAGGTGTGCAAAGGGCGATGGGCCCAGACCCCTGCGCCATAGGATTTAGACCGGCGTGCTGACCTCTCTGTTGTGCCTAGGTAGGGCTGCGACGTGTTGATCTTCCGAGGCCGGGCATGACCCAGGAAAGTGTGTCCGGCCAAATGGGATCGAGCGTGTTGGGGTATGTGGTGCACCCCTGCAGGGAAGTTTATCTATTCGAATAGCCGTGTCCCTCGGTAAAAGGACGACCCGGAGTTGTACTTTGACCTTATGACAACTAGAACCGGATACTTAATAAAACACACCCTTCCAAGTGCCAGATACAACCGGTGATCGCTCTCTCACAGGGCGACGAAGGGAGGATCATCGGTTAGGATTATGCTATGCGATGCTACTTGGAGGACTTCAGTCTACTCTCTTCTACATGCTGCAAGACGGAGGCTGCCAGAAGCGTAGTCTTCGACAGGACTAGCTATCCCCCTCTTATTCCGGCATTCTGCAGTTCAGTCCACATATGGTAGCCTTATTCCAGTTGACACGAATGCATACATATGTAGTATAGCTCCTTGCTTGCGAGTACTTTGGATGAGTACTCACGGTTGCTTTCTCCCTCTTTTCCCCTTATCCCTTCTACCTGGTTGTCGCAACCAGATGTTGGAGCCCCGGAGCCAGACGCCACCGTCGGTGACGACTCCTACTACGCCGGAGGTGCCTACTACTACGTGCTGCCCGCTGACGACGACCAGGAGTAGTTTAGGAGGATCCCAGGCAGGAGGCCTGCGCCTCTTTCGATCTGTTTCCCAGTTGTGCTAGCCTTCTTAAGGCAGACTTGTTTAACTTATGTCTGTACTCAGATATTGTTGCTTCCGCTGACTCGTCTATGATCGAGCTCTTGTATTCTAGCCTTCGAGGCCCCTGGCTTGTAATATGATGCTTGTATGACTTATTTTATTTGTAGAGTTGTGTTGTGATATCTTCCCGTGAGTCCCTGATCTTGATCGTACACGTTTGCGTGTATGATTAGTGTACGATTAAATCGGGGGCGTCACATGATACCATGCCAAGTTTCAACATTTTCAGGATTCATTTTGTAGTGATTTTCAATTTCACGATCATTTAGCTCTCTAAACAATTAGGTAAATGACCGAAAAACAACAAATGATGTCAGAACATGTTGGAAATTGATGATGTCGCTTTAAATGCTGCATACTGAACACAAGATAGTTTGGTTAAATTGCATTACTTGTAAGTCCAGTTAACATGGATGCTTATGATGCAAGAGCAACAGCAAAAGTGAAAATTTGGCACAAATAGGTAGTTGTGTAACTAAAATAGGTAGGAGGAGAGATAGCTCTTATGTCACAAAAAAGAAGTTGTATCAAACCTTTTATGTCGATCTAGAACAAACCAATCGGTATCGCCATCATACAGCCCTACCGTGACTCGTGATGCATATATATGTATATCAAATGCACGGTTGGGCGTATGATGGCGAATCCAAATGATTTGTATTCAGTCGATGAACTGGTAGATGTATGCAGTCGACGAACTGGTAGATGTATGTAGTCGATGAACTGAAAGACTTATGCAGGAAAGGCGAGAGGTGGGCTATATATAGGGTCGTCTGGCTCACAAAGTGATTGTGGTAGTTTCGATCCAACGACTCACATGAGCTAGGAAGAAACACACCATTGATCCAACGACTCGCAAGAGTTAGAAAAAAACACACGATCCGTGTGATTCTTCCTGATTGGTGGGATGCACATTAGTACCCACTCTGGGCTTCGGTGAAAGTTGTACATTAGTACCCACTCCGGACTCCGAAAACCTGATACTCGGAAAGAGTTTGTCCAGTTTGTACACGAAGTGCGTCCAGTTTTTATATAGTGTTTTCTTTTCTGCATTACTTATTTTCGTCTATTTATTTTTGAGTAGTTTTTTATATAGTTTTTTCTTTTCTATATTATTTATTTTCTTCTATTTATTTTTGAGTAATTTTTTGTATAGTTTTTTTATTTTCTGCATTATTTATTTTCTTCTATTTATTTTCTTTCTGGAAATTGAATGCTGCATACTGAACAATTAGGTAAATGACCGAAAAACAACAAATGATGTCAGAACATGTTGGAAATTGATGACGTCGCTTTAAATGCTGCATACTGAACACAAAAAAAGTCCGGAGTATAAATAAGTTATTAAAAATAAAAAAGAGGTGCAATGTTGGTTAATTTGCTTCAAGCCATTTGGAATAGTGTAGACTGCACTGCACATAGCTCAGTGCAATCTATGCTGCAGTGCAGTCTACACTATTCCGAATGGCTTGAAGCTAATCAACATGTAGGTGAGCATTGCAACTCTTCGTCATTGTATGTGCACTCACGGCTTATAAACCGCTCATACTGCCTCTCTCTTGGCGAAGATTACAAGATAGTTTGGTTAAATTGCATTACTTGTAAGTCCAGTTAACATGGATGCTTATGATGCAAGAGCAACAACAAAAGTGAAAATTTGGCACAAATAGGTAGTTGTGTAACTAAAATAGGTAGGAGGAGAGATAGCTCTTATGTCACAAAAAAGAAGTTGTATCAAATCTTTTATGTCGGATCTAGAACAAACCAATCGGTATCGCCATCATACAGCCCTACCGTGGCTCGTGATGCATATATATGCATATCAAATGCACGGTTGGGCGTATGATGGCGAATCCGAATGATTTGTATTCAGTCGATGAACTGGTAGATGTATGCAGTCAATGAACTGGTAGATGTATGTAGTCGATGAATTGAAAGACTTATGCAGGGAAGGCGAGAGGTGGGCTATATATAGGGTCGTCTGGCTCACAAAGTGATTGTGGTAGTTTCGATCCAACAACTCAC
The DNA here is from genome assembly GCA_034509565.1 of Triticum monococcum. NCBI lineage: Eukaryota > Viridiplantae > Streptophyta > Magnoliopsida > Poales > Poaceae > Triticum > Triticum monococcum. The sequence continues at coordinate 448,149,813 of CM067845.1, forward strand.
ATGAGCTAGGAAGAAACACACCCTTGATCCAACGACTCGCAAGAGCTAGAAAGAAACACACGATCCGTGTGATTCTTCCTGATTGGTGGGATGCACATTAGTACCCACTCTGGGCTTCGGTGAAAGTTGTACATTAGTATCCACTCCGGACTCTGAAACCCTGATACTCTTTAGTATCGGTTCGTGGCACGAACCGGTGCTAAAGATTGGCAACGAACCGGTACTAATGGTAGTAGCCCGGCTAGCCATTGGAATCGGCACTAATGGTCACATTCGTGCCGGCTCAAATTCAAGCCGGCACTAATGTGCTTCACATTTGACCGTTTTTCTACTAGTGGGTTCTGCTATATCTAACTACAAGGTCCTTTTGAATATGATATATCTCCAACCTTCATCTTTATATTTTGGTATTGTCACTAGATTTGTGAAAGATATGATGTACAAACTAGAAAATTGTTTTGCTAATACACTTTCATTAGACTAACAATCTGCCTAGAATTGGGTTAGCTCCATTGGCAACTACTCTGTCAATGTAACTCTAAAAATTGTGGAAATTGAATGTTGCATACTAAACAATTAGGTAAATGACCGAAAACAACAAATGATGTCAGAACATGTTGGAAATTGATGACGTCGCTTTAAATGCTGCATACTAAACACAAAAAAGTCCAGAGTTTAAATAAGTTATTAAAAATAAAAAAGAGGTGCAATGCTGGTTAATTTGCTTCAAGCCATTCGGAATAGTGTAGACTGCACTGCACATAGCTCAGTGCAATCTATGCTGCAGTGCAGTCTACACTATTCCAAATGGCTTGAAGCTAATCAACACATGTAGGTGAGCATTGCAACTCTTCCTCATTGTCTGTGCACTCACGGCTTATAAACCGCTCATACTGCCTCTCTCTTGGCGAGGTGAGACTAAAAACAGCTTGCCATAACCTCATTAGTACCGGTTCGCGGTACGAACCGGCACTAAATGGTGATGGTGGGGCCATAGCCTGACCGCAGGCTGACACAGCCTCTTTAGTACCGGTTCGTGGCATGAACCGGTACTAAAGGTTCGCCACGAACCGGTACTATTGATCGCCGCCACGAACCGGCACTAATGTACACATTAGTGCCGGCTCTAATTCAAACTGGCACTAATGTGCTTCACGTTTGACCCTTTTTCTACTAGTGGACTTCAACGGGGAGGACGACGCCACCCGCCACGGCTGTAAGGGGCCGGATTCGGCTGCCGCTCTAATAAAGATCTTGTCCACTTTGTACAAGGGAGAAGAGGAGGAATTTCTCCGCGTCAACCCACAGGGTGGATTTTCTATGTACAATCCCCCAAGTTGGGGAAGTGGACACTTTTACTTGCCCATCCATTTTATATTCCCAACGTTAAATATTCAGTCTAACGACTTCAACGCAGGAACTGCGCCAGGCTGTTAAAGAAATAAACAGCCCTCCTCCACAACCCGAGGATCCGAGACGGTCCCTCGACCCGGCCTCTCAAGAGGATCCAGACTTACCTATGGAGCTGATTGATGGGGTGTTTCATCAATTGAGCAAGGACAACGCCTTGGTGGCCATTACTGCCGATTACCCAGGGCTACTCCCAGCCTCACAAGTAACTGAGACCGAAGTCCCAGCACTTTGAAAAGGAATCTATCCTCGCGTGTTTTCGATTGCCGTATGACAACCGTGTTTTGCAGGGTAGGTCCTTGAGACGGGAGGCCGAGCCTGCGGTGACTAGCCAACGAGGGGCGGCAAGGCCCCGCGGGCTGAAAAGAAGTGCGGTCCGGACTGAGACGCCGGCGCAAAGGTATAGCGCGCCATCTTATTCCCAGGTGTTATTCCTTCAAGGCATATTAACGCTCATGCTCTCTTTAGGACGAAGAGACCTCACCGGACTATATCCGGAGAGGTTGCCAATCGCGCCTCCACCAGCCAGGCTCCGAAGCCTGGTCCGGAAGCGGAGGCGAACACAAGGCGCACACCGGACGCTCCTCCGACAGAGGATGCGGACAGGCTGTCTGCCACCAATTCCGAGGTGGAGAGTGCCATGAACCACATGCATCGCCGGACAGTTCTTCGCGACGCTTGTTTCTCCCAAGAGGCATTGAATGCCTTCAATTCGGGAGATGCGTACCTCGGTGCCTCTCAAAATGGTCTAGCCAGAGCCACGGAGCAATATGTAAAAGACATACGGGTAAGAAAATTTTGGTAATTATATATATACCAGTAGCCCCCGAGACTTGAAACAGTTAGAACAACTGATTTAAGGATCATTTGTTATGCATGTTCTTACAGAAAAGAATACCCTACTGTCCCAGGAGCTGGAAGAGTTCAAAGCCCAACTTGAGGCTGCACTAGCCGCGGCAGGGGAGCCCAAGGAGACCCCCTCTGGTAATACTAGTAAGGTACACGTGCATTGTGCGCATTAGATTGATAATCAAATTATGAATAAATACCACACTATAGCATATAAGTTTTGAGTCATATATGCATGATGCAGATCTTCGTTTAATTCTTATAGTTCGTCTCATTCAAAATCAATTAGTTTTATAAAAAAATATTTTAGTATTCATGAAATTATGCATGGTAAAGCATAAAGTAAAAACAAATAGTGACAATTCATTTAGAAAAAAAAGTTTGGGCAATTAAGACATGGAAGATTCAAGAACAAAGGAGAAGTGCTTGTGTTTGAGGTTTGTGCATTATGCTTAAGTTCAACCATGGAGTCTTCTAGATTGTACTCCCTCCGTCCAAAAATACTTGTCATCAAAATGGATAAAAAGGGTATGTATCTCTTTTTTTCCATTTTGATAACAAGTATTTTCGGACGGAGGGAGTACATGTGGCAAAATCTGGTGGAATGTAGATGATATCCAACGGCCAGTGGTGCTCGGATTTGCCATCTCTGTACCATTGGATTGGCTTCACCCAGCGACCAACTTTCAAAATTATTCACACACTATATAGTGGTATAGATACGCTTCGAAAGATAAGTATTTTGCGAAGTGCGGCGTGGGTGCAAATCAGACAAATGAAATTGCAGATGGCGCCAGATTAAATCCGAAAAAGCAACAACTCCTATGCCAGCTGAAGGCTGGTGAGAGTGTGCTGACAAAGGTGAGGCGGGGGAAGAACGATCTCCAAGATGCCAACACCAAGCTAGGCATCGAACTGAAGGATGTTCGTGCCCAGCTGTTGGACTCCGTTAAGGAGAATCAGCGGCTTCGACGCGGCATATTTAGTAAGTTCTTAAACGAACTTTGAAAAAAGAGTTCGGCGAGGAAGTCGACTAACAGAGTAATGTCTGTAGGTATGCTAACAGGTCGTCCTGCAGAGGAAATGCCCGGTTCTACGGGTGACCTTCTTCCCGAGCTCTCACAACTGCACGAGCGAGTTCGACAGGTGATGCAAGGTGTCGCCCAGGCCTTGTGGCCATCCGTCTCCATGCCCAAAGGCCTTGGAGAGCTTGTAGAGAAGCTGAAGGGAGCGCGGCGGCGCTTCCGATTGTGGAAGATGTCGTCCTGCCGTCAAGGCGCCAGGGAGGCCTGGGCCATGGTGAAGACGCGGTACACGAAGGCTGACCCAAACCACATGGCCGAGGTCGGACCCGTGGGGCCCGATGGGAAGGAGATACCTGTGAGCTTAGTATACGACCAAGTAGAATTGGCCGCAAAGTATTCCCAACAGGACTGTAAGCTAGACAGCCTGTTAGATGGTATTGAAGAGGAATACAATCAGTCAGATTGACTATGTAATTTTAATTGACATGTGTAATGCCTTCTAGCCGGATTGTAGATCGTTTGTCGTGGCCGACCTTTTCGCTTCAACCTCGGGACCTGACGGTCCGGAGTGTGTCCGAATACCCTCGCGGTTATATAAGAACCGGGGCATGCATGGAGACCAGGCGTAGGGGTCATTAGTGCTTGAACAGACAAGTGCCCAACTAGTTATGTTATATTACATGATTAGTAAGAAACATCTTCCAGGGAGAATAGTTCCGTTAGGGGTTCCTTTCCCTGGGAGGCATGCCCTAAAGTGCATGTCCATTCTGCGAAAAGAGATGCAGGAAAAACATCTAGGGGCGTATAGATAAATAAGTGAAAAAAAGATCATCTTTAGTTCACCGACCGAATATTCCCTTAAGAACGCTAGCTTTTGGCTTCACCCAGTCTGAGGTACACATCCGGCTGACCCGGTAGTAATAATCGTAGAGGTGCTCCCTTTACCACCTAGCCGAACAATCGGGAACGTAGGGTAAGCACAGGAGCCAGGCAACCCAGCTTGGCCAAAACTTAAGTCATATCGATGCATATAATGGTGAATAAAAGGTACATGCGGAAGTGTCACATGTGTTGGGCATGAAGCCCGTATAAATAAGCTTCTGTTTAAAGAAGCCCCCAGGTTTAATGAGCGCGGATAGCGCGTCACTTTATGAGCCTTTAAAGGCTATAAGAGAGAGAGAGAGAGAGAGAGAGAGAGGAGAAGGAGAGAAATGTAAGACAGAAAGTATATAAAAAATGGACAGAGGAAGGAGACGAACACAGAGTCCGGCGCTAGGCATAGAATCTTCGGAGACGGGCTGCGTTCCATGGGTTCGGCTCGAGTCGGTTATCCGATGCATCTTGTAGGCGGTACGCTCCACCAGTCAGGACTTGGTCAATTATGAAGGGACCTTCCCACTTGGGCTTGAGTTTGTCCTTTTTCTTATCCGGCAGGCGTAGAACTAACTCGCCAACGTTGTAATTTTTGGCCCGTACTTCTCTGCTTTGGTATCTTCGAGCCTGCTGTTGATAGAATGCGGAATGGGTTTTTGCCACGTCACGCTCTTCCTCCAAGGCGTCCAAACTGTCCTGCCGATCGAGCTCGGCTTCTCTTTCTTCGTACATGCGCACTCGAGGTGAGTCATGAATTATGTCGCAGGGCAAAACTGCCTCTGCGTCGTACACCATGAAGAATGGTGTGTATCCGGTGGTGCGATTCGGCGTGGTCCGCAGCCCCCAGAGTACGGAGTCGAGCTCCTCTACCCAGTGCGTATTAGATTCCTTAAGGGACCGCACTAATCTGGGTTTAATGCCGCTCATGATAAGACCATTTGCACGTTCGACCTGGCCGTTAGTTTGTGGGTGATAGACGGAAGCATAATCGAGCTTGATGCCCATGTTTTTATACCAGAGTTTTACCTCGTCGGCCGTAAAGTTCGTGCCATTGTCAGTGATGATGCTGTGGGGGACGCCGTAACGGTCTACAACCCCAGATATAAAGTCTATCACCGGTCCGGATTCGATCGTCTTAACAGGCTTGGCTTCTATCCATTTGGTGAACTTATCCACCATGACCAGTAAGTATTTTTTCTTGTGGGTTCCGCCTTTAAGGGGTCCAACCATGTCAAGCCCCCAGACCGCGAAGGGCCAAGTGATGGGGATAGTTTGGAGGGCGGTGGGTGCCTTCTGGCTTTGGTTTGCAAAAAGCTGGCAACCGACGCATCGTTGGACTAAGTCCTGGGCGTCTGCCCAGGCCGTCGGCCAATAAAAGCCTATACGGAAGGCCTTGCTTACAAGGGACCGAGCTGCAGCGTGATGACCGCCGAGTCCGGCATGAATTTCAGCCAGGACGTTCCGCCCTTCCTCTTCGGAGATGCACCATTGTGAAGGAAATATGCCCTAGAGGCAATAATAAAGTTATTATTTATTTCCTTATATCATGATAAATGTTTATTATTCATGCTAGAATTGTATTAACCGGAAACATAATACATGTGTGAATACATAGACCAACAGAGTGTCACTAGTATGCCTCTACTTGACTAGCTCGTTAATCAAAGATGGTTATGTTTCCTAACCATGAACAAAGAGTTGTTATTTGATTAACGAGGTCACATCATTAGTTGAATGATCTGATTGACATGACCCATTCCATTAGCTTAGCACCCGATCGTTTAGTATGTTGCTATTGCTTTCTTCATGACTTATACATGTTCCTATAACTATGAGATTATGCAACTCCCGTTTACCGGAGGAACACTTTGGGTACTACCAAACGTCACAACGTAACTGGGTGATTATAAAGGAGTACTACAGGTGTCTCCAATGGTAGATGTTGGGTTGGCGTATTTCGAGATTAGGGTTTGTCACTCCGATTGTCGGAGAGGTATCTCTGGGCCCTCTCGGTAATGCACATCACATAAGCCTTGCAAGCACTGCAACTAATATGTTAGTTGTGAGATGATGTATTACGGAACGAGTAAAGAGACTTGCCGGTAACGAGATTGAACTAGGTATTGGATACCGACGATCGAATCTCGGGCAAGTAACATACCGATGACAAAGGGAACAACGTATGTTGTTATGCGGTCTGACCGATAAAGATCTTCGTAGAATATGTAGGAGCCAATATGGGCATCCAGGTCCCGCTATTGGTTATTGACTGGAGACGTGTCTCGGTCATGTCTACATTGTTCTCGAACCGTAGGGTCCGCACGCTTAACGTTACGATGACAGTTATTATGAGTTTATGCATTTTGATGTACCGAAGGTTGTTCGGAGTCCCGGATGAGATCACGGACATGACGAGGAGTCTCGAAATGGTCGAGACGTAAAGATTGATATATTGGAAGCCTATGTTTGGACATAGGAAGTGTTCCGGGTGAAATCGGGATTTTACCGGAATACCGGGAGGGTTACCGGAACCCCCCGGGAGACTAATGGGCCTATTGGGCCTTAGTGGAAAAAGAGAAAAGGGGCAGCCCATAGCTGGCCGGCGCCCCCCCCTTCCCAAGTCCTAGTAGGACTAGGAGAAGGGGCCGCCCCCCCCTCTCTCTCCTTTCCCCATGAGAGTCCTAATTGGAATAGGATTGGAGGGGGGAAGTCCTACTCCCGGTAGGAGTAGGACTCCCCCTGCGCCTCCCTCTCTCTGGACGGCCAGCCCCCCCTCCTCCAACCTTTATATACGGGGGCAGGGGACACCCCAAGACACACAAGTTGATCCTTGAGATCGTTCCTTAGCCGTGAGCGGTGCCCCCTGCCACCAAATTCCACCTCGATCATACCGTTGTAGTGCTTAGGCGAAGCCCTGCGTCGGTAGTACATCAAGATCGTCATCACGCCGTCGTGCTGATGGAACTCTTCCTCGACGCTTTGCTGGATCGGAGCCCGAGGATCGTCATCGAGCTGAACGTGTGCTAAGAACTCGGAGGTGCCGGAGTAACGGTGCTTGGATCGGTCGGATCGGGAAGAAGACGTACGACTACTTCCTCTACGTTGTGTGATCGCTTCCGCAGTCGGTCTGCGTTGGTACGTAGACAACACTCTCCCCTCTCGTTGCTATGCATCACCATGATCTTGCGTGTGCGTAGGAAAATTTTCGAAATTACTACGTTCCCCAACAGTGGCATCCGAGCCTAGGTTTTATGGTTTGATGTTATTTGCACGAGTAGAACACAAGTGAGTTGTGGGCGATACAAGTCATACTGCCTACCAGCATGTCATACTTTGGTTCGGCGGTATTGTTGGGTGAGACGATCCGGACCAACCTTACGCGTACTCTTACGCGATACCGGTTCCCTCGACGTGCTTTGCACATAGATGGCTTGCGGAAGACTGTCTCTCCAACTTTAGTTGAACCAAGTGTGACTACGCCCGGTCCTTGAGAAGGTTAAAACGGAGTCTATTTGACGAACTATCGTTGTGGTTTTGATGCGTAGGTGAGATGAGTTCTTACTTAAGCCCGTAGCAGCCACGTAAAACTTGCAACAACAAAGTAGAGGACGTCTAACTTGTTTTTGCAGGGTATGTTGTGATGTGATATGGTCAAGGCATGATGCTGATTTTATTGTATGAGATGATCATGTTTTGTAACCGAGTTATCGGAAACTGGCAGGAGCCATATGGTTGTCGCTTTATTGTATGCAATGCAATCGCGATGTAATGCTTTACTTTATTACTAAACGGTAGTGATAGTCGTGGAAGCATAAGATTGGCGAGACGACAACGATGCTACGATGGAGATCAAGGTGTCGCGCCGGTGACGATGGTGATCATGACGGTGCTTCGGAGATGGAGATCACAAGCACAAGATGATGATGGCCATATCATATCACTTATATTGATTGCATGTGATGTTTATCCTTTTATGCATCTTATCTTGCTTTGATTGACGGTAGCATTATAAGATGATCTCTCACTAAATTATCAAGAAGTGTTCTCCCTGAGTATGCACCGTTGCCAAAGTTCGTCGTGCCCAGACACCACGTGATGATCGGGTGTGATAAGCTCTATGTCCAAATACAACGGGTGCAAAACAGTTGCACACGCAGAATACTCAGGTTATACTTGACGAGCCAAGCATATACAGATATGGCCTCGGAACACGGAGACCGAAAGGTCGAGCGTGAATCATATAGTAGATATGATCAACATAACGATGTTCACCATTGAAAACTACTCCATCTCACGTGATGATCGGTTATGGTTTAGTTGATTTGGATCACGTGATCACTTAGAGGATTAGAGGGATGTCTATCTAAGTGGGAGTTCTTAAGTAATTTGATTAACTGAACTTAAACTTATCATGAACTTAGTACCTGATAGTATCTTGCTTGTTTATGTTGATTGTAGATAGATAGCTCATGCTGTTGTTCCGTTAAATTTTAATGCGTTCCTTGAGAAAGCAAAGTTGAAAGATGATGGTAGCAATTACACGGACTGGGTCCGTAACCTGAGGATTATCCTCATTGCTGCACAGAAGAATTACGTCCTGGAAGCACCGCTGGGTGACAGGCCTGCTGCTGGAGCAACGCCAGATGTTATGAACGTCTGGCAGAGCAAAGCTGATGACTACTCGATAGTTCAGTGTGCCATGCTTTACGGCTTAGAATCGGGACTTCAACGACGTTTTGAACGTCATGGTGCATATGAGATGTTCCAGGAGTTGAAGTTAATATTTCAAGCAAATGCCTGAATTGAGAGATATGAAGTCTCCAATAAGTTCTATAGCTGCAAGATGGAGGAGAACAGTTCTGTCAGTGAGCATATACTCAAAATGTCTGGGTATAATAATCACTTGATTCAGATGGGAGTTAATCTTCCAGATGACTGCGTCATTGACAGAATTCTCCAATCACTGCCACCAAGCTACAAGAGCTTCGTGATGAACTATAATATGCAAGGGATGAACAAGACTATTCCCGAGCTCTTCGCAATGCTGAAAGCTGCGGAGGTAGGAATCAAGAAGGAGCATCAAGTGTTGATGGTTAGCAAAACCACTAGTTTCAAGAAAAAGGGCAAATGGAAGAAGAAGGGAAACTTCAAGAAGAACAGCAAGCAAGTTGCTGCTCAGGAGAAGAAACCCAAGTCTGGACCTAAGCCTGAAACTGAGTGCTTCTACTGCAAGCAGACTGGTCACTGGAAGCGGAACTGCCCCAAGTATTTGGCGGATAAGAAGGATGGCAAAGTGAACAAAGGTATATGTGATATACATGTTATTGATGTGTACCTTACTAGAGCTCGCAGTAGCACCTGGGTATTTGATACTGGTTCTGTTGCTAATATTTGCAACTCGAAACAGGGACTACGGAATAAGCGGACGCTAGCAAAGGACGAGGTGACGATGCGCGTGGGAAACGGTTCCAAAGTCGATGTGATCGCGGTCGGCACGCTACCTCTACATCTACCTTCGGGATTAATATTAGACCTAAATAATTGTTATTTGGTGCCAGCGTTGAGCATGAACATTATATCTGGATCTTGTTTGATGCGAGACGGTTATTCATTTAAATCAGAGAATAATGGTTGTTCTATTTATATGAGTAATATCTTTTATGGTCATGCACCTTTGAAGAGTGGTCTATTCTTGTTGAATCTCGATGATAGTGATACACATATTCATAATGTAGAAGCCAAAAGATGCAAAGTTAATAATGATAGTGCAACTTATTTGTGGCACTGCCGTTTAGGTCATATCGGTGTAAAGCGCATGAAGAAACTCCATACTGATGGGCTTTTGGAACCACTTGATTGTGAATCACTTGGTACTTGCGAACCGTGCCTCATAGGCAAGATGACTAAAACACCGTTCTCCGGTACTATGGAGAGAGCAACAGATTTATTGGAAATCATACATACCGATGTATGTGGTCCGATGAATATTGAGGCTCGTGGCGGATATCGTTATTTTCTCACCTTCACAGATGATTTAAGCAGATATGGGTATATCTACTTGATGAAACATAAGTCTGAAACATTTGAAAAGTTCAAAGAATTTCAGAGTGAGGTTGAAAATCATCGTAACAAGAAAATAAAGTTTCTGCGATCTGATCGTGGAGGAGAATATTTGAGTTACGAGTTTGGTGTACATTTGAAAAATTGTGGAATAGTTTCGCAACTCACGCCACCCGGAACACCACAGCGTAATGGTGTGTCCGAACGTCGTAATCGTACTTTACTAGATATGGTGCGATCTATGATGTCTCTTACTGATTTACCGCTATCGTTTTGGGGTTATGCTTTAGAGACGGCCGCATTCACGTTAAATAGGGCACCATCAAAATCCGTTGAGACGACACCTTATGAACTATGGTTTGGCAAGAAACCAAAGTTGTCGTTTCTTAAAGTTTGGGGCTGCGATGCTTATGTGAAAAAGCTTCAACCTGATATGCTCGAACCCAAATCGGAGAAATGTGTCTTCATAGGATATCCAAAGGAAACTATTGGATACACCTTCTATCACAGATCCGAAGGCAAGACTTTTGTTGCTAAATTCGGAAACTTTTTAGAGAAGGAGTTTCTCTCGAAAGAAGTGAGTGGGAGGAAAGTAGAACTTGACGAGGTAACTGTACCTGCTCCCTTATTGGAAAATAGTACATCACAGAAAACTGTTTCTGCGACACCTATACCAATCAGTGAGGAAGCTAATGATGATGATCAGGAAGCTTCAGGACAAGATACTACTGAACCACGTAGATCAACCAGAGTAAGATCCGCACCAGAGTGGTACGGTAATCCAGTTCTGGAAGTCATGCTACTAGATCATGATGAACCTACGAACTATGAAGAAGCGATGGTGAGCCCAGATTCCGCAAAGTGGCTTGAGGCCATGAAATCTGAGATATGATCCATGTATGAAAACAAAGTATGGACTTTGGTTGACTTGCCCGATGATCAGCAAGCAATTGAGAATAAATGGATCTTCAAGAAAAAGACTGACGCTGACGGTAATGTTACTGTCTATAAAGCTCGACTTGTCGCGAAAGGTTTTCGACAAGTTCAAGGGGTTGACTACGATGAGACCTTCTCACCCGTAGCGATGCTTAAGTCCGTCAGAATTATGTTAGCAATTGCCGCATTTTATGATTATGAAATATGGCAAATGGATGTCAAAACTGCATTCCTCAATGGATTTCTGGAAGAAGAGTTGTATATGATACAACCAGAAGGTTTTGTCGATCCAAAGGGAGCTAACAAAGTATGCAAACTCCAGCGATCCATTTATGGACTGGTGCAAGCATCTCGGAGTTGGAATAAATGCTTTGATAGTGTGATCAAAGCATTTGGCTTTATACAGACTTTTGGAGAAGCCTGTATTTACAAGAAAGTGAGTGGGAGCTCTGTAGCATTTCTAATATTATATGTGGATGACATATTGCTGATTGGAAATGATATAGAATTTCTGGATAGCATAAAGGGATACTTGAATAAAAGTTTTTTGATGAAAGACCTCGGGGAAGCTGCTTACATATTAGGCATAAAGATCTATAGAGATAGATCAAAACGCTTAATTGGACTTTCACAGAGCACATACCTTGACAAAATTTTGAAGAAGTTCAAAATGGATCAAGCAAAGAAAGGGTTCTTGCCTGTGTTACAAGGTGTGAAGTTGAGTCAGACTCAATGCCCGACCACTGCAGAAGATAGAGAGAAAATGAAAGATGCTCCCTATGCTTCAGCCATAGGCTCTATCATGTATGCAATGCTGTGTACCAGACCTGATGTGTGCCTCGCTATAAGTTTAGCAGGGAGGTACCAAAGTAATCCAGGAATGGATCACTGGACAGCGGTCAAGAACATCCTGAAATACCTGAAAAGGACTAAGGATATGTTTCTCGTATATGGAGGTGACAAAGAGCTCACCGTAAGAGGTTACGTTGATGCAAGCTTTGACACTGATCCGGACGATTCTAAATCGCAAACCGGATACGTGTTTACTTTAAACGGTGGAGCTGTCAGTTGGTGCAGTTCTAAACAAAGCGTCGTAGCGGGATCTACATGTGAAGCGGAGTACATAGCTGCTTCGGAAGCAGCAAACGAAGGAGTCTGGATGAAGGAGTTCATATCCGATCTAGGTGTCATACCTAGTGCATCGGGTCCAATGAAAATCTTCTGTGACAATACTGGTGCAATTGCCTTGGCAAAGGAATCCAGATTTCACAAAAGGACCAAACACATCAAGAGACGCTTCAACTCCATCCGGGATTTAGTCCAGGTGGGATACTGAAGGAAATATGCCCTAGAGGCAATAATAAAGTTATTATTTATTTCCTTATATCATGATAAATGTTTATTATTCATGCTAGAATTGTATTAACCGGAAACATAATACATGTGTGAATACATAGACCAACAGAGTGTCACTAGTATGCCTCTACTTGACTAGCTCGTTAATCAAAGATGGTTATGTTTCCTAAACATGAACAAGGAGTTGTTATTTGATTAACGAGGTCACATCATTAGTAGAATGATCTGATTGACATGACCCATTCCATTAGCTTAGCACCCGATCGTTTAGTATGTTGCTATTGCTTTCTTCATGACTTATACATGTTCCTATAACTATGAGATTATGCAACTCCCGTTTACCGGAGGAATACTTTGGGTACTACCAAACGTCACAACGTAACTGGGTGATTATAAAGGAGTACTACAGGTGTCTCCAATGGTAGATGTTGGGTTGGCGTATTTCGAGATTAGGGTTTGTCACTCCGATTGTCGGAGAGGTATCTCTGGGCCCTCTCGGTAATGCACATCACATAAGCCTTGCAAGCACTGCAACTAATATGTTAGTTGTGAGATGATGTATTACGGAACGAGTAAAGAGACTTGCCGGTAACGAGATTGAACTAGGTATTGGATACCGACGATCGAATCTCGGGCAAGTAACATACCGATGACAAAGGGAACAACGTATGTTGTTATGCGGTCTGACCGATAAAGATCTTCGTAGAATATGTAGGAGCCAATATGGGCATCCAGGTCCCGCTAGTGGTTATTGACTGGAGACGTGTCTCGGTCATGTCTACATTGTTCTCGAACCGTAGGGTCCGCACGCTTAACGTTACGATGACAGTTATTATGAGTTTATGCATTTTGATGTACCGAAGGTTGTTCGGAGTCCCGGATGAGATCACGTACATGACGAGGAGTCTCGAAATGGTCGAGACGTAAAGATTGATATATTGGAAGCCTATGTTTGGACATAGGAAGTGTTCCGGGTGAAATCGGGATTTTACCGGAATACCGGGAGGGTTACCGGAACCCCCCGGGAGGCTAATGGGCCTATTGGGCCTTAGTGGAAAAGAGAGAAGAGGCAGCCCACAGCCTAGCCGGCGCCCCCCCTTCCCCAAGTCCTAGTAGGACTAGGAAAGGTGGGCCGGCCCCCTCTCTCTCCTTTCCCCCCCAAGAGTCCTAGTTGGAATAGGATTGGAGGGGAGGAGTCCTACTCCCGGTGGGAGTAGGACTCCCCCTGCGCCTCCTCTCTCTTGGCCGGCCAGCCCCCCTCCTCCAACCTTTATATACGGGGGCAGGGGGCACCCCATAGACACACAACTTGATCCTTGAGATCGTTCCTTAGCCGTGTGCGGTGCCCCCTGCCACCAAATTCCACCTCGATCGTACCATTGTAGTGCTTAGGCGAAGCCCTGCGTCGGTAGTACATCAAGATCGTCATCACGCCGTCGTGCTGACGGAACTCTTCCTCGACGCTTTGCTGGATCGGAGCCAGAGGAACGTCATCGAGCTGAACGTGTGCTAAGAACTCGGAGGTGCCGGAGTAACGGTGCTTGGATCGGTCGGATCGGGAAGAAGACGTACGACTACTTCCTCTACGTTGTGAGATCGCTTCCGCAGTCGGTCTGCGTTGGTATGTAGACAACACTCTCCCCTCTCGTTGCTGTGCATCACCATGATCTTGCGTGTGCGTAGGAAATTTTTTGAAATTACTGCGTTCCCCTACAGTGGCATCCGAGCCTAGGTTTTATGGTTTGATGTTATATGCACGAGTAGAACACAAGTGAGTTGTGGGCGATACAAGTCATACTGCCTACCAGCATGTCATACTTCGGTTCGGCGGTATTGTTGGGTGAGACGATCCGGACCAACCTTACGCGTACTCTTACGCGAGACCGGTTCCCTCGACGTGCTTTGCACACAGATGGCTTGCGGAAGACTGCCTCTCCAACTTTAGTTGAACCAAGTGTGACTACGCCCGGTCCTTGAGAAGGTTAAAACGGAGTCTATTTGACGAACTATCGTTGTGGTTTTGATGCGTAGGTGAGATGAGTTCTTACTTAAGCCCGTAGCAGCCATGTAAAACTTGCAACAACAAAGTAGAGGACGTCTAACTTGTTTTTGCAGGGTATGTTGTGATGTGATATGGTCAAGGCATGATGCTGATTTTATTGTATGAGATGATCATGTTTTGTAACCGAGTTATCGGCAACTGGCAGGAGCCATATGGTTGTCGCTTTATTGTATGCAATGCAATCGCGATGTAATGCTTTACTTTATTACTAAACGGTAGTGATAGTCATGGAAGCATAAGATTGGCGAGACGACAACGATGCTACGATGGAGATCAAGGTGTCGCGCCGGTGACGATGGTGATCATGACGGTGCTTCGGAGATGGAGATCACAAGCACAAGATGATGATGGCCATATCATATCACTTATATTGATTGCATGTGATGTTTATCCTTTTATGCATCTTATCTTGCTTTGATTGACGGTAGCATTATAAGATGATCTCTCACTAAATTATCAAGAAGTGTTCTCCCCGAGTATGCACCGTTGCCAAAGTTCGTCGTGCCCAGACACCACGTGATGATCGGGTGTGATAAGCTCTACGTCCAAATACAACGGGTGCAAAACAGTTGCACACGCAGAATACTCGGGTTATACTTGACGAGCCAAGCATATACAGATATGGCCTCGGAACACGGAGACCGAAAGGTCGAGCGTGAATCATATAGTAGATATGATCAACATAACGATGTTCACCATTGAAAACTACTCCATCTCACGTGATGATCGGTTATGGTTTAGTTGATTTGGATCACGTGATCACTTAGAGGATTAGAGGGATGTCTATCTAAGTGGGAGTTCCTAAGTAATTTGATTAACTGAACTTAAACTTATCATGAACTTAGTACCTGATAGTATCTTGCTTGTTTATGTTGATTGTAGATAGATGGCTCGTGCTATTGTTCCGTTGAATTTTAATGCGTTCCTTGAGAAAGCAAAGTTGAAAGATGATGGTAGCAATTACACGGACTGTGTCCGTAACTTGAGGATTATCCTCATTGCTGCACAGAAGAATTACGTCCTGGAAGCACCGCTGGGTGACAGGCCTGCTGCTGGAGCAACGCAAGATGTTATGAATGTCTGGCAGAGCAAAGCTGATGACTACTCAATAGTTCAGTGTGCCATGCTTTACGGCTTAGAATCGGGACTTCAACGATGTTTTGAACGACATGGAGCATATGAGATGTTCCAGGAGTTGAAGTTAATATTTCAAGCAAATGCCCGAATTGAGAGATATGAAGTCTCCAATAAGTTCTATAGCTGTAAGATGGAGGAGAACAGTTCTGTCAGTGAGCATATACTCAAAATGTCTGGGTATAATAATCACTTGATTCAGATGGGAGTTAATCTTCCAGATGATTGCGTCATTGACAGAATTCTCCAATCACTACCACCAAGCTACAAGAGCTTCGTGATTAACTATAATATGCAAGGGATGAACAAGACTATTCCCGAGCTCTTCGCAATGCTGAAAGCTGCGGAGGTAGAAATCAAAAAGGAGCATCAAGTGTTGATGGTTAGCAAGACCACTAGTTTCAAGAAAAAGGGTAAAGGGAAGAAGAAGGGAAACTTCAAGAAGAACAGCAAGCAAGTTGCTGCTCAGGAGAAGAAACCCAAGTCTGGACCTAAGCCTGAAACTGAGTGCTTCTATTGCAAGCAGACTGGTCACTGGAAGCGGAACTGCCCCAAGTATTTGGCGGATAAGAAGGATGGCAAAGTGAGCAAAGGTATATGTGATATACATGTTATTGATGTGTACCTTACTAGATCTCGCAGTAGCACCTGGGTATTTGATACTGGTTCTGTTGCTAATATTTGCAACTCGAAACAGGGACTACAGAATAAGCGGACGCTAGCAAAGGACGAGGTGACGATGCGCGTGGGAAACGGTTCCAAAGTCGATGTGATCGCGGTCGGCACGCTACCTCTACATCTACCTTCGGGATTAATATTAGACCTAAATAATTGTTATTTGGTGCCAGCGTTGAGCATGAACATTATATCTGGATCTTGTTTAATGCGAGACGGTTATTCATTTAAATCAGAGAATAATGGTTGTTCTATTTATATGAATAATATCTTTTATGGTCATGCACCTTTGAAGAGTGGTCTATTCTTGTTGAATCTCGAAGATAGTAATACACATATTCATAATGTAGAAGCCAAAAGATGCAAAGTTAATAATGATAGTGCAACTTACTTGTGGCACTGCCGTTTAGGTCATATCGGTGTAAAGCGCATGAAGAAACTCCATACTGATGGGCTTTTGGAACCACTTGATTATGAATCACTTGGTACTTGCGAACCGTGCCTCATAGGCAAGATGACTAAAACACCGTTCTCCGGTACTATGGAGAGAGCAACAGATTTATTGGAAATCATACATACCGATGTATGTGGTCCGATGAATATTGAGGCTCGTGGCGGATATCGTTATTTTCTCACCTTCACAGATGATTTAAGCAGATATGGGTATATCTACTTAATGAAACATAAGTCTGAAACATTTGAAAAGTTCAAAGAATTTCAGAGTGAAGTTGAAAATCATCGTAACAAGAAAATAAAGTTTCTACGATCTGATCGTGGAGGAGAATATTTGAGTTACGAGTTTGGTGTACATTTGAAAAATTGTGGAATAGTTTCGCAACTCACGCCACCCGGAACACCACAACGTAATGGTGTGTCCGAACGTCGTAATCGTACTTTACTAGATATGGTGCGATCTATGATGTCTCTTACTGATTTACCGCTATCGTTTTGGGGTTATGCTTTAGAGACGGCCGCATTCACGTTAAACAGGGCACCATCAAAATCCGTTGAGACGACACCTTATGAACTATGGTTTGGCAAGAAACCAAAGTTGTCGTTTCTTAAAGTTTGGGGCTGCGACGCTTATGTGAAAAAGCTTCAACCTGATAAGCTCGAACCCAAATCGGAGAAGTGTGTCTTCATAGGATATCCAAAGGAAACTATTGGATACACCTTCTATCACAGATCCGAAGGCAAGACTTTTGTTGCTAAGTTCGGAAACTTTCTAGAGAAGGAGTTTCTCTCGAAAGAAGTGAGTGGGAGGAAAGTAGAACTTGACGAGGTAACTGTACCTGCTCCCTTATTGGAAAATAGTACATCACAGAAAACTGTTTCTGCGACACCTATACCAATCTGTGAGGAAGCTAATGGTGATGATCATGAAGCTTCAGAACAAGATACTACTGAACCACGTAGATCAACCAGAGTGAGATCCGCACCAGAGTGGTACGGTAATCCAGTTCTGGAAATCATGATGCTAGATCATGATGAACCTACGAACTATGAAGAAGCGATGGTGAGCCCAGATTCCGCAAAGTGGCTTGAGGCCATGAAATCTGAGATGGGATCCATGTATGAAAACAAAGTATGGACTTTGGTTGACTTGCCTGATGGTCGGCAAGCAATTGAGAATAAATGGATCTTCAAGAAAAAGACTGACACTGACGGTAATATTACTGTCTATAAAGCTCGACTTGTCGCGAAAGGTTTTCGGCAAGTTCAAGGAGTTGACTACGATGAGACCTTCTCACCCGTAGCGATGCTTAAGTCCGTCAGAATAATGCTAGCAATTGCCGCATTTTATGATTATGAAATATGGCAGATGGATGTCAAAACTGCATTCCTGAATGGATTTCTGGAAGAAGAGTTGTATATGATACAACCAGAAGGTTTTGTCGATCCAAAGGGAGCTAACAAAGTATGCAAACTCCAGCGATCCATTTATGGACTGGTGCAAGCATCTCGGAGTTGGAATAAACGCTTTGATAGTGTGATCAAAGCATTTGGTTTTATACAGACTTTTGGAGAAGCCTGTATTTACAAGAAAGTGAGTGGGAGCTCTGTAGCATTTCTAATATTATATGTGGATGACATATTGCTGATTGGAAATGATATAGAATTTCTGGACAGCATAAAGGGATACTTGAATAAAAGTTTTTCGATGAAAGACCTTGGGGAAGCTGCTTACATATTAGGCATAAAGATCTGTAGAGATAGATCAAAACGCTTAATTGGACTTTCACAAAGCACATACCTTGACAAGATTTTGAATGGATCAAGCAAAGAAAGGGTTCTTGCCTGTGTTACAAGGTATGAAGTTGAGTAAGACTCAATGCCCGACCAATGCAGAAGATAGAGAGAAAATGAAAGATATTCCCTATGTTTCAGCCATAGGCTCTATCATGTATGCAATGCTGTGTACCAGACCTGATGTGTGCCTTGCTATAAGTTTAGCAGGGAGGTACCAAAGTAATCCAGGAATGGATCACTGGACAGCGGTCAAGAACATCCTAAAATACCTGAAAAGGACTAAGGATATGTTTCTCGTATATGGAGGTGACAAAGAGCTCACCGTAAGAGGTTACGTTGATGCAAGCTTTGACACTGATCCGGACGATTCTAAATCGCAAACCGGATATGTGTTTACTTTAAACGGTGGAGCTGTCAGTTGGTGCAGTTCTAAACAAAGCGTCGTAGCGGGATCTACATCTGAAGCGGAGTACATAGCTGCTTCGGAAGCAGCAAACGAAGGAGTCTGGATGAAGGAGTTCATATCCGATCTAGGTGTCATACCTAGTGCATCGGGTCCAATGAAAATCTTCTGTGACAATACTGGTGCAATTGCCTTGGCAAAGGAATCCAGATTTCACAAGAGGACCAAACACATCAAGAGACGCTTCAACTCCATCCGGGATTTAGTCCAGGTGGGAGACATAGAGATTTGCAAGATACATACGGATCTGAATGTTGCAGACCCGTTGACTAAGCCTCTTCCACGAGCAAAACATGATCAGCACCAAGGCTCCATGGGTGTTAGAATCATTAATGTGTAATCTAGATTATTGACTCTAGTGCAAGTGGGAGACTGAAGGAAATATGCCCTAGAGGCAATAATAAAGTTATTATTTATTTCCTTATATCATGATAAATGTTTATTATTCATGCTAGAATTGTATTAACCGGAAACATAATACATGTGTGAATACATAGACCAACAGAATGTCACTAGTATGCCTCTACTTGACTAGCTCGTTAATCAAAGATGGTTATGTTTCCTAACCATGAACAAGGAGTTGTTATTTGATTAACGAGGTCACATCATTAGTAGAATGATCTGATTGACATGACCCATTCCATTAGCTTAGCACCCGATCGTTTAGTATGTTGCTATTGCTTTCTTCATGACTTATACATGTTCCTATAACTATGAGATTATGCAACTCCCGTTTACCGGAGGAATACTTTGGGTACTACCAAACGTCACAACGTAACTGGGTGATTATAAAGGAGTACTACAGGTGTCTCCAATGGTAGATGTTGGGTTGGCGTATTTCGAGATTAGGGTTTGTCACTCCGATTGTCGGAGAGGTATCTCTGGGCCCTCTCGGTAATGCACATCACATAAGCCTTGCAAGCACTGCAACTAATATGTTAGTTGTGAGATGATGTATTACGGAACGAGTAAAGAGACTTGCCGGTAACGAGATTGAACTAGGTATTGGATACCGACGATCGAATCTCGGGCAAGTAACATACCGATGACAAAGGGAACAACGTATGTTGTTATGCGGTCTGACCGATAAAGATCTTTGTAGAATATGTAGGAGCCAATATGGGCATCCAGGTCCCGCTATTGGTTATTGACCGGAGACGTGTCTCGGTCATGTCTACATTGTTCTCGAACCGTAGGGTCCGCACGCTTAACGTTACGATGACAGTTATTATGAGTTTATGCATTTTGATGTACCGAAGGTTGTTCGGAGTCCCGGATGAGATCACGGACATGACGAGGAGTCTCGAAATGGTCGAGACGTAAAGATTGATATATTGGAAGCCTATGTTTGGACATAGGAAGTGTTCCGGGTGAAATCGGGATTTTACCGGAATACCGGGAGGGTTACCAGAACCCCCCGGGAGGCTAATGGGCCTATTGGGCCTTAGTGGAAAAGAGAGAAGAGGCAGCCCACAGCCTAGCCGGCGCCCCCCTTCCCCAAGTCCTAGTAGGACTAGGAAAGGTGGGCCGGCCCCCTCTCTCTCCTTTCCCCCCCAAGAGTCCTAGTTGGAATAGGATTGGAGGGGAGGAGTCCTACTCCCGGTGGGAGTAGGACTCCCCCTGCGCCTCCTCTCTCTTGGCCGGCCAGCCCCCCTCCTCCAACCTTTATATACGGGGGCAGGGGGCACCCCATAGACACACAACTTGATCCTTGAGATCGTTCCTTAGCCGTGTGCGGTGCCCCCTGCCACCAAATTCCACCTCGATCGTACCGTTGTAGTGCTTAGGCGAAGCCCTACGTCGGTAGTACATCAAGATCGTCATCACGCCGTCGTGCTGACGGAACTCTTCCTCGACGCTTTGCTGGATCGGAGCCAGAGGAACGTCATCGAGCTGAACGTGTGCTAAGAACTCGGAGGTGCCGGAGTAACGGTGCTTGGATCGGTCGGATCGGGAAGAAGACGTACGACTACTTCCTCTACGTTGTGAGATCACTTCCGCAGTCGGTCTGCGTTGGTACGTAGACAACACTCTCCCCTCTCGTTGCTGTGCATCACCATGATCTTGCGTGTGCGTAGGAAATTTTTTGAAATTACTGCGTTCCCCTACAGAGACATAGAGATTTGCAAGATACATACGGATCTGAACGTTGCAGACCCGTTGACTAAGCCTCTTCCACGAGCAAAACATGATCAGCACCAAGGCTCCATGGGTGTTAGAATCATTACAGTGTAATCTAGATTATTGACTCTAGTGCAAGTGGGAGACTGAAGGAAATATGCCCTAGAGGCAATAATAAAGTTATTATTTATTTCCTTATATCATGATAAATGTTTATTATTCATGCTAGAATTGTATTAACCGGAAACATAATACATGTGTGAATACATAGACCAACAGAGTGTCACTAGTATGCCTCTACTTGACTAGCTCGTTAATCAAAGATGGTTATGTTTCCTAACCATGAACAAAGAGTTGTTATTTGATTAACGAGGTCACATCATTAGTTGAATGATCTGATTGACATGACCCATTCCATTAGCTTAGCACCCGATCGTTTAGTATGTTGCTATTGCTTTCTTCATGACTTATACATGTTCCTATAACTATGAGATTATGCAACTCCCGTTTACCGGAGGAACACTTTGGGTACTACCAAACGTCACAACGTAACTGGGTGATTATAAAGGAGTACTACAGGTGTCTCCAATGGTAGATGTTGAGTTGGCGTATTTCGAGATTAGGGTTTGTCACTCCGATTGTCGGAGAGGTATCTCTGGGCCCTCTCGGGAATGCACATCACATAAGCCTTGCAAGCACTGCAACTAATATGTTAGTTGTGAGATGATGTATTACGGAACGAGTAAAGAGACTTGCCGGTAACGAGATTGAACTAGGTATTGGATACCGACGATCGAATCTCGGGCAAGTAACATACCGATGACAAAGGGAACAACGTATGTTGTTATGCGGTCGGACCGATAAAGATCTTCGTAGAATATGTAGGATCCAATATAGGCATCCAGGTCCCGCTATTGGTTATTGACTGGAGACGTGTCTCGGTCATGTCTACATTGTTCTCGAACCGTAGGGTCCGCACGCTTAATGTTACGATGACAGTTATTATGAGTTTATGCATTTTGATGTACCGAAGGTTGTTCGGAGTCCCGGATGAGATCACGGACATGACGAGGAGTCTCGAAATGGTCGAGACGTAAAGATTGATATATTGGAAGCCTATGTTTGGACATAGGAAGTGTTCCGGGTGAAATCAGGATTTTACCGGAATACCGGGAGGGTTACCGGAACCCCCCGGGAGACTAATGGGCCTATTGGGCCTTAGTGGAAAAAGAGAAAAGGGGCAGCCCATAGCTGGCCGGCGCCCCCCCTTCCCAAGTCCTAGTAGGACTAGGAGAAGGGGCCGCCCCCCCCCCCCTCTCTCTCCTTTCCCCATGATAGTCCTAATTGGAATAAGATTGGAGGGGGGAGTCCTACTCCCGGTAGGAGTAGGACTCCCCCTGCGCCTCCCTCTCTCTGGCCGGCCGGCCCCCCCTCCTCCAACCATTATATACGGGGGTAGGGGACACCCCAAGACACACAAGTTGATCCTTGAGATCGTTCCTTAGCCGTGTGCGGTGCCCCCTGCCACCAAATTCCACCTCGATCATACCGTTGTAGTGCTTAGGCGAAGCCCTGCGTCGGTAGTACATCAAGATCGTCATCACGCCGTCGTGCTGACGGAACTCTTCCTCGACGCTTTGCTGGATCGGAGCCCGAGGATCGTCATCGAGCTGAACGTGTTCTAAGAACTCGGAGGTGCCGGAGTAACGGTGCTTGGATCGGTCGGATCGGGAAGAAGACGTACGACTACTTCCTCTACGTTGTGTGAATCGCTTCCGCAGTCGGTCTATGTTGGTACGTAGACAACACTCTCCCCTCTCGTTGCTATGCATCACCATGATCTTGCGTGTGCGTAGGAAAATTTTCGAAATTACTACGTTCCCCAACACTTTGAAGGACTCCGGTAGTGCTTTTCTTATAAAGATCTCCCTCATGGACTTTATAGGCTTTAGATCGCTGCACTATGCAGCCTGCCTCATTTTGATCCTCAAGGAGTTCCTGCCTAGTAAGGTAGGCGAGGAATGGTTCTATCCACGGGGCGATGACGGCCATTATTACGTGGGCTGAAGGTGTTATTTCATTGGCAGAGCCTCCAATTATGTCAGAGTGTTCGGTGTCGGGCAGTGCGGTTGGGTCCGGGCTGTTATTGCCGGGTTCCCCTTCCCATACTACGGATGGCTTGAACAACCTTTCCAAGAAGATGTTGGGGGGACTACATCGCATTTTGCGCCGATGCGTGCCAGGACATCTGCCGCCTGATTATTTTCCTGTGC
This sequence comes from Triticum monococcum, assembly GCA_034509565.1. NCBI lineage: Eukaryota > Viridiplantae > Streptophyta > Magnoliopsida > Poales > Poaceae > Triticum > Triticum monococcum. The sequence continues at coordinate 448,173,300 of CM067845.1, forward strand.
TATATGGTGAAATTCGAGCCCTTCAAACCGAGTTGACATTTTTAGGACGGTGTTGCGATAAGCTACCTTTTTGGATCCTTGGCATCAAAGTCTCCATTTATTTGGGATATTGCGAGGTTCGAGTCCCCGTGCACCTCTAGGCGTTGAATGCCCATGGATACTGCCATCCGGGGACCATGTAAAAGGGCCTCATATTCGGCTGCATTGTTGGAGTCTGAGTACATTATCTGGAGTACGTATTGAACTGTGTCTCCTGTGGGAGACGTCAAAATGACGCCAGCCCCTAGACCGGCCAACATTTTGGAGCCGTCGAAGTGCATGACCCAGTTTGAATATGTGTCGTACTCTTTAGGGAGTTCGGCCTCCGTCCATTCTGCGACGAAGTCGGCCAAAACTTGCGACTTGATAGCTCGCCGTGGCTTGTAAGTTATGTCGAACAGGAGGAGCTCAATGGCCCGTTTTGCAATCCGGCCCGTCGCGTCGCGGTTGTTTATAATATCGTTAAGTGGCACTTCCGAGGCTACTGTTATTGAACACTCTCGAAAGTAGTGTCGCAGCTTCCGGGATGCCATAAATACCGCGTACGCAATCTTTTGATAATGCGGGTACCGTGACTTGCACGGAGTAAGGACAGTGGACACATAGTAGACCGGCTTTTGAAGGGGGAATTTGTGTCCGTCCGTTTCTCGTTCGACGACGAGCACTGCGCTTACGACCTGATGGGTTGCTGCAATGTATAATAGCATTGGTTCGCCAATGTTTGGCGCGGCTAGGACTGGGTTTGTTGCCAAGATGGCTTTTATTTCGTCGAGTCCGGCCGTGGCTGCATCCGTCCACTTGAAGTGTTCGGTGCGCCGAAGGAGGCGGTAAAGGGGTAGGGCCTTTTCTCCCAAGCGGGAGATAAAGCGGCTTAGAGCCGCCACGCATCCGGTTAATTTTTTTATTTGTTTGAGGTCCTTCGGGATATCCAATTGTGATAGAGCTCGGATCTTGGCTGGATTTGCTTCAATTCCTCTACCGGATACAATGAAGCCCAAGAGCTTTCCGGCTGGAACGCCGAAAACGCGTTATTCCGGGTTGAGCTTGATGTCATATGTTCGGAGGTTATCGAATGCTAGCCTCAAGTCGTCTACTAGAGATTCGACATGTCTTGTTTTAACGACCACATCATCTGCGTATGCCTCCACTATTTTGCCGATCTGGTTTGCCAGACATGTCTGAATCATGCGCTGATATGTTGCACCGGCGTTTTTGAGCCCGAAGAGCATTGTGTTGAAGCACAATGGGCCGTATGGTGTGATGAATGCCGTTGCGGCTTGGTCTGACTCTGCCATCTTTATTTGATGGTAGCCAGAGTATGTGTCGAGGAAACACAACGAATCGTGTCCTGCGGTAGCGTCGATAATTTGATCGATGCAGGGGAGACGAAAGGGATCCTTTGGGTAAGCCTTGTTAAGGTCTTTAAAATCAACGCACATGCGCCAGGATTTGTCCTTCTTTGGTACCATCACCAGGTTTGTTAGCCAGTCCGGGTGTTTTATATCTTTGATGAATCCGGCCTCCAATAGCTTGGCTAGTTCCTCTCCCATGGCCTGTCTCTTAGGTTCGGAAAAACGCCGAAGAGCCTGTTTGACTGGCTTGAATCCTTTTAGGATATTTAAGCTGTGTTCGGCCAGCCTGCGTGGGATTCCTGGCATGTCTGAAGGGTGATAGGCGAAAATGTCCCAATTCTCTCGTAGGAACTCTCGCAGTGCGGCGTTTACATCAGGGTTTAACTGTGCCCCGATGGAAGCTGTTTTATTGGGGTCCGTTGGATGGACCAGGAATTTGACTATTTCGTCCGCCAGTTTAAAGGAGGTGGACTTGGATCTTTTGTCGAGTATCACATCGTCCCTATTCACCGTGGAGCGCAGCGCAGTCAATTCCTCAGCCGCTAGGGCTTCGGATAGCGCCTCGAGGGCCAGTGTGGCTGTCTTGTTTTCGGTGCGGAGTGCTATGTCCGGATCACTAGCGAGAGTGATGATTCCGTTAGGCCCGGGGTATTGCTTGGAAGATTGTAAATGCTTCCCGCCCTAGCAGAGCGTGGTATCCGCTACTGAATGGGGCCACTTGGAACGTGACCTCTTCGGACCTGTAATTATCCGGCGTGCCGAACACCACATCTAGTGTGATTTTTCCCGTGCAGCGCGCTTCTCGACTGGGGATTATTCCTCTAAAGGTTGTGCTGCTCCGCTCAATGCGGTTCCACTCTATTTCCATTTTTTGAAGGGTTTCCTCATAAATGAGGTTCAATCCGCTGCCGCCATCCATGAGTACCTTGGTAAGACGAAAGCCGTCCACTATTGGACTAAGGACCAATGCGGCTAGTGCTCGGGCTGTTCGGAATTTAGGTTCATCACTGGCGTTAAAATTAATAGCCGTATCACTCCATGGGTTTATTGTTGCTACTTGGTAGACTTCCGCAAGGCTGCGGAGTGTTCTTTTTCGCATATTATTTGATGCGAAAGTCTCAAAGACTGTTAATACCGTACTGGTGTCTCTGGGGTGGCTTTCTGTGGCTTATGGAATTAGAAGATCTTTACCAATTTTTGCCACCTGCCGGAGTATCCAACATGCTCTAAGGCCGTGAGTTGGTGTGGCGCCCTCTGCACTATGAATTTTTACAGGGTCCATTAAGCTATCCTTCTAGTACGGTTCCGTGCCCTGTAGAGGGCTTTTGCTTTTTGGTATTGAACCCGGGTGTCTGGCGATGATGCACCCTTTTATTTCAGACTGGGTTTGTATTCAGGGCTGGATTGTCCCAAAATTTTATTTCGGTTTTCCAGGCGCTTTCCATCGCACAATACTTTCGTACTATGGACGCCAAGTCAGTGAAGCGTGTAATATCACGGCGACTTATGGCATTGAGGATTCCCTTGTCTATGCAATTATTGCAGAAGAATGAAATTGCGTCTTCCTCGTAGCAGTCCTTTATCCTGTTCATAACCAGGAGGAATCTGGCCCAATAATGATGTACTGTTTCTTCGGGCTCTTGCCTAATTTGGGATAGATCGCTTATGTACGGGTGGGTGGGTGGAATCAAATCCAAAACCTCACCCAATCTGAGACCCAGAGGCCAAGGAGTTTGCGAACTCGAAAGTTTGGATTCTTGGATGCTGTCCAATGAATCTAGCCCGTCGCCTGACTTTAAGTTCAGGTCTTGAGTGATGTCCTCCCCTCCACGGGTATCCAGCTTAGAGGGATCAGGAATCCGGACATAGCTAGTCCTTAAGATAGATGAAGGGTCGCCACACTGTCCCTCTACCACGGCAACGTGATGGGTGACCTGGGGAGAGTTAATCTCTCTCAGATCGGGTTTAGGCCCAATCTGGTCGTAATCCGTAGCGACTCCCAGGGCGGCGATGCGATCCAAGAGCTCGTTTAGGGAAGAGAGCTCCATTGGATCTAGCTGCTCGGCGAATTCCGAGCTGACGTGAAGATTGCTTTCGATGACCCGAGAGGTCATCATCGGCGCAGCAGCCGAACAGGCGGTCATAAGGAAACCACCTAGCCGGAGGGTTTGGCCGACAGCCAAAGCTCCCTTAGCAACGGTGCCGTCTTTAAAGACGGGATGAGGCACCCTTCCTGATGGCGACGGCACAGAGGAACTCTTAATGAAAGCACCAATGTCGGTGTCAAAACCGACGGATCTCGGGTAGGGGGTCCCGAACTGTGCGTCTAGGCCGGATGGTAACAGGAGGCAGGGGACACAATATTTTACCTAGGTTCGGGCCCTCTTGATGGAGGTAAAACCCCACGTCCTTCTTGATTGATGTCGAAGATATGGGTAGTACAAGAGTAGATCTACCACGAGATCAGGAGGCTAAACCCTAGAAGCTAGCCTATGGTATGATTGTTGTTGGTTCTACGGACTAAAACCCTCCAGTTTATATAGGCACCGGAGAGGGCTAGGGTTACACAGAGTCGGTTACAATGGTAGGAGATCTACAAATCCGTATCGCCAAGCTTGCCTTCCACGCCAAGGAAAGTCCCTTCCGGACACGGGACGAAGTCCTCAATCTTGTATCTTCATAGTCCAGGAGTCTGGCCGAAGGTATAGTCCGGCTATCCGGACACCCTCTAATCCAGGACTCCCTCAATCTTCATAGAATATGTAGGAGCCAATATGAGCATCCAGGTTCCGCTATTGGTTATTGACCGGAGACGAGTCTCGGTCATCTCTACATAGTTCTCGAACCCGTGGGGTCCACACGCTTAACGTTCGGTGACGATCGATAATATGAGTTTACGTGTTTTGATGTACCGAAGAAGTTCGGAGTCCCGGGTGAGATCGGGGACATAACGAGGAGTCTTGAAATGGTCGAGACGTAAAGATCAATATATTGGACGACTATATTCGGATATCGGAAAGGTTCTGAGTGATTCGGGTATTTTTTGGAGTACCGGGGAGTTACAGGAATACGCAGAAGAAGTAATGGGCCTCATGGGCCAAGTGGTGGAAGTGAGGAGGCAGGGTGCGCGACCCCCCTAGCCCAAACCAAATTGGACTAGGGGGCTGGCCCCCCTTTCCCCCTTTTTCCTCCCTCTCCTTCCTTCTCCTCTTTCTCCTTCCTTTCGTCCTCCTAGTAGGAGTCGGAAAGGGGAGTCCTACTCCTACTAGGAGGAGGACTCCTCCTCCTGGCGTGCCCTAGGAGGGCCGGACGGCCTCCCCCCTTGCTCCTTTATATACGGGGGCAGGGGGGCACCCTAGAACACACAAGTTGATCATTGATCCCTTAGCCGTGTCTGGTGCTCCCCTCCACCATAATCCACCTCGATCATATCGTAGCGGTGCTTAGGTGAAGCCCTGCGTCGGTAGCAACATCATCACCGTCATCACGCCGTCGTGCTTACGGAACTTTCCCGTGAAGCTCTGCTAGATCGGAGTTCGTGGGACGTCATCGAGCTGAACATGTGCTGAACTCGGAGGTGCCGTGCGTTTGGTACTTGGATCGGTCGGATCGTGAAGACGTTTGACTACATCAACCGCGTTCTCATAACGCTTCCGCTTACGGTCTACGAGGGTACGTGGACTATATTCTTCCCTCTCGTTGCTATGCATCACCATAATCTTGCGTGTGCGTAGGAAAATTTTGAAATTACTACGTTTCCCAACAGTGGCATCCGAGCCAGGTTTATGCGTAGATGTTATATGCACGAGTAGAACACAAGTGAGTTGTGGGTGATCCAAGTCATACTGGTTACCAGCATGTCATACTTTGGTTCGGCGGTATTATTGGATGAAGCGGCCCGGACCAACATTACGCTTACGCTTACGCAAGACTAGTTCTACCGACATGCTTTGCACACAGGTGGATGGCGGTTGCCAGTTTCTCCAACTTTAGTTGAACCGAGTGTGACTACGCCCGGTCCTTGTTGAAGGTTAAAACAACACTAACTTGACGAAATATTGTTGTGGTTTTGATGCGTAGGTAAGAACGGTTCTTGCTCAGCCACGTAAAACTTGCAACAACAAAGTAGAGGACGTATAACTTGTTTTTGTAGGGCATGTTGTGATGTGATATGGTCAAGACGTGATGAGATATAAGTTTTTGTATGAGATGATCATGTTTTGTTGAAGTTATCGGCAACTGGCAGAAGCCTTATGGTTGTCTCTTTATTGCATAAGATGCAAGTGCCATGTAATTGTTTTACTTTATCGCTATGCGATAGCAATAGTTGCAAAAGCAATAGCTGGTGAGACGACCATGTGAAGACACGTTGATAAAATATCAAGATGATGGAGATCATGGTGTCATGCTGGTAACAATGGAGATCATGACAGTACTTTGCAGATGGAGATCAAAAGCACAAGATGATGGTGGCCATATCATGTCACGTATTTGGATTGCATGTGATGTTTATCTTTTATACATCTTATTTTTGCTTAGTTCGGCGGTAGCATTATAGGATGATCTCTCAATAAATTTCAAGGTACAAGTGTTCTCCCTGAGTATGCACCGTTGCCAAAGTTCGTCGTGTCGAGACACCACGTGATGATCAGGTGTGATAAGCTCAACGTTCATCTATAATGGGTGTAAGACAGTTTTGCACACGCAGAATACTCGGGTTAAACTTGACCGAACGGTCAAGCATGAATCATATAGTAGATATGATCAACATAGTGATGTTCACCATTGAAAACTACTCCATCTCACGTGATGATCAGACATAGTTTAGTTGATATGGATCATGTGATCACTTAGATAATTAGAGGGATGTCTATCTAAGTGAGAGTTCTTAAGTAATATGATTAATTGAACTTAAATTTATCATGAACTTAGTCCTGATAATATTTGCATATCTATGTTGTAGATCAATAGCTCGCGATGTAGCTCCTCGTTTATTTTTGATGTGTTCCTAGAGAAAAACTATGTTGAAAAATGATATTAGCAATGATGCGGACTAGGTCCGTGATCTAAGGATTATCCTCATTTCTGCACAGAAGAATTATGTCCTTGATGCACCGCTAGGTGACGGACCTATTGCAGGAGCAGATACAGACGTTATGAACGTTTGGCAAAGCTCGGTATGATGACTACTTGATAGTTTAGTGCACCATGCTTTACGGCTTAGAACCGGGACTTCAAAAATGTTTTGAATGCCATGGAGCATATAAGATGTTCCAAGAGTGAAATTGGTATTTCATACTCATGCCCGTGTTGAGAGGTATGAGACCTCTGACATTACTTTGCCTACAAGATGGAGGAGAATAGCTCAACCAGTAAGCATGTGCTCAGATTGTGTGAGTACTACAATCACTTGAATCAAGTGGGAGTTAATCTTCTAGATAAGATAGTGATTGACAGAGTTTTGTAGTCAATATCACCAAGTTTCTAGAACTTCATGATGAACTATGATATGCAAGGGATAACGGAAACTATTCTCAAGCTCTTCGTGATGCTGAAATCAACAAAGGTAGAAATCAAGAAAAGCATCAAGTGTTGATGGTTAACAAGACCACTAGTTTCAAGAAAAGGGCAAAGTTAAGAAGGGGAACTTCAAGAAGAATGGCAAGCAAGTTGCTGCTCAAGTGAAGAAGCCCAAGTCTGGACCTAAGCCTGGGACTAAGTGCTTTTACTGCAAAGGGACTAGTCACTGGAAGCGGAACTGCCCCAAGTATTTGGCGGATAAGAAGGATGGCATAGTGAACAAAGGTATATTGGATATACATGTTATTGATGTGTACTTTACTAGTGTTTATAGCAACCCCTCGGTACTTGAAACAGGAGTTGCAGAATGAACAGAGACTAGTTAAGGGTGAAGTAACGATGTGTGTTGGAAGTAGCTCCAAGAATTATATGATCATCATCGCACACTCCCTATACTTTCGGGATTGGTGTTGAACCTAAATAAGTGTTATTTGGTGTTTGCGTTGAGCATGAATATGATTTGATCTTGTTTATTGCAATATGGTTATTCATTTAAGTTAGAGAGTAATTGTTATTCTGTTTACATGAATAAAACCTTCTATGGTTATACACCCAATGAAAATGGTTTGTTGAATCTCGATTGTAGTGATACACATATTCATAATATTGAAGCCAAAAGATGCAAAGTTAATAATGATAGTGCAACTTATTTGTGGCACTGCCGTTTAGGTCATATTGGTGTAAAGCGCATGAAGAAAATCCATGTTGATGGGCTTTTGGAATCACTTGATTATGAATCAGTTGATGCTTGTGAACCATGCCTCATGGGCAAAGATGACTAAGACTCCGTTCTCCAGAACAATGGAGCGAGCAACTGACTTATTGGATATAATACATACTGATGTATGAGGTCCGATGAGTGTTGAGGCTCGCGGCGGGTATCGTTATTTTCTGACCTTCACAGATGATTTGAGCAGATATGGGTATATCTACTTGAAGAAACATAAGTCTGAAACATTTGAAAGGTTCAACGAATTTCAGAGTGAAGTGGAAAATTATCGTAACAAGAAAATAAAGTTTATACGATCTGATCGCAGAGGCGAATATTTGAGTTACAAGTTTGGTCTTCAATTAAAACAATGTGGAATAGTTTCACAAACTCATGCCACCTGGAACACCACAGCGTAATGGTGTGTTCGAACGTCATAACCGTACTTTATTTGACATAGTGCAATCTATGATGTCTCTTACCGATTTACCACTATCGGTTTGGGGTTATGCATTAGAGACAGCTGCATTCACATTAAAAAGGGCACCATCTAAATCCGTTGAGATGACACCGTATGAACTGTGGTTTAGCAAGAAACCTAAGCTATCATTTCTTAAAGTTTGGGGTTGCGATGCTTATGTGAAAAAGTTTCATCTTGATAAGCTCAAACCCAAGTAGGAGAAGTGCGTCTTCATAGGATACCCAAAAGTAACTATTGGGTACACCTTCTACAACAGATCCGAAGGCAAGATATTTGTTGCTGAGAATGGATCCTTTCTAGAGAAGGAATTTCTCTCGAAAGAAGTGAGTGGGAGGAAAGTAGAAATTGATGAGGTAACCGTACCTGCTCCCTTATTGGAAAGTAGTTTATCACAAAAATCTGTTTCTGTGACTCCTACACCAATTAGTGAGGAAGCTAATGATCATGATCATGTAACTTCAGATCAAGTTACGACCAAACCTCGTGGGTCAACCAGAGTGAGATCCGCACCAGAGTGGTATGGTAATCCTGTTCTAGAGGTCATGTTAATTGACCATGATGAACCTTCGAACTATGAGGAAGCGATGATGAGCCCAGATTCCATGAAATGGCTTGAGGCCATGAAATCTGAGATGGGATCCATGTATGAGAACAAAGTGTGGACTTTGGTTGACTTGCCCAATGATCGGCAAGCCATAGAAAACAAATGGATCTTCAAGAGGAAGACAAACGCTGATAGTAGTGTTACTATCTACAAAGCTAGACTTGTCGAAAAAAGTTTTGACAAAGTTCAAGGTGTTGACTACGATGAGATTTTCTCACTTGTAGCGATGCTTAAGTCTGTCCGAATCATGTTAGCAGTTGCCGCATTTTATGAAATCTGGAAATGGATGTCAAAACTGTATTCCTTCATGGATTTCTTAAAGAAGAGTTGTATATGATGCAACCAGAAGGTTTTGTCAATCCTAAAAGGTGCTAACAAAGTGAGCAAGCTCCAGCGATCCATTTATGGACTGATGCAAGCATCTTGGAGTTGGAATATATGCTTTGATAAAGTGATCAAAGCATATGGTTTTATACAGACTTGCGGTGAAGCCTATATTTACAAGAAAGTGAGTGGGAGCACTACAACATTTCTGATAAGTATATGTGAATGACATATTGTTGATCGTAAATAATGTAGAATTTTCTGGAAAGCATAAAGGAGTGTTTGAAAAGAGTTTTTCAAAGAAAGACCTTGATGAAGTTGCTTACACATTGAGCATCAAGATCTATAGAGATAGATCAAAATGCTTGATAAGTTTTTTCAATGAGTACATGCCTTGACAAGATTTTCAAGTAGTTCAAAATGGAACATTCAAAAAAGGAGTTCTTACCTGTGTTGCAAGGTGTGAAGTTGAGTAAAGACACAAAACCCGACCACAGCAGAAAATAGAAAGAGAATGAAAAGTCATTCCCTATGTGAAAGGAACGATATATTTGACTAGAGGGGGGGTGAATAGGCAACTAACAATTTTTAGCTTTTCTTTACCAATTTAAACTTTGCATCAAAGTAGCTTGTCTAGATGTGAAACTAGGTGGGAAATCTATATGATGCAACAACAACAAGCACACAAGCAAGCAAGGTAAATAACACAAAAGCTTGCACATGTAAAGGGATGAGATAACCAAGAGTGGAGCCGGTGAAGACGAGGATGTGTTACTGAAGTTCCTTCCCTTTGAGGGGAAGTACGTCTCCGTTGGAGCGGTGTGGAGGCACAATGCTCCCCAAGAAGCCACTAGCGCCACCGTATTCTCCTCACGCCCTCACACAATGCGAGGTGCCGTGATTCCACTATTGGTGCCCTTGGAGGCGGCGACCGGACCTTTACAAACAAGGTTGGGGCAATCTCCACAACTTAATCGGAGGCTCCCAACAACACCACGAAGCTTCACCACAATGGAATATGGCTCCGTGGTGACCTCAACCGTCTAGGGTGCTCAAACACCCAAGAGTAACAAGATCCGCTAGGGATTAGTGGGGGGAATCAAATTTCTCTTGGTGGAAGTGTGGATCGTGGCCTTCTCAACCAATCCCGAGCAAATCAACAAGTTTGATTGGCTAGGGAGAGCGATCGGGCGAAAATGGAGCTGGGAGCATTAATGGAGCTTTTGGGGGAAGAGGTAAGTCAACTTTGGGGAAGAAGACCCCCTTATATAGTGGGGGAAACAATCCAACCATGTTACCCCCTGAACATCCCCGCAGAGGGCAGTACTACCGCTGGGACCGCGGTACTACAGCTCCCCCACGTGGTACTGCCGTTCAGACCCTTGCGCGGTACTACCGTGGTGGTAGGGCGGTACTACTGCATCTACTGTCGCTGCTTAGTGCCGCACAATCCGACACGAGAGGTGCCCCCTCGAATCGACGCGGTAGGAGCCCGGTGCCGTAGCGGTACTACGGCTAAGGACCCACAGGCGGTACTACCGCTGTCGAGCGATACTGCCGCCTGTGGCTCTTGAGTGGTACTACCACTGGGAACCGTGGTACTACCGCTGGGACCCAAAACAAACACAAAGGAAGGGGAATGAGCTCTCCATTGAAGCGGAAAGGCTCAGAGGATGTGAAAAGGATGTGTACGTGTTGATTCCACCCTAGCCTTACCAAAGCGGACCCCCTCTTGATAGTATAGTGCCTCCTATGAAACTAGTCCACCAAAATAGAAACGAAAGAGCTACACCGTCTTAAATAACACTCCGAGGGGAAAGAAATTGTCTCGTGCCAAGGATGAAACTCTGAAATGGTCAAAGCACATGATTAGTCCGCAAACATGTTGTCATCAATCACCAAAACTACATCGAGAGAGATATGCCTTAACACTATACCTCAGTCATAGGTTCTATAAAGTATGCTATGATGTTTACCAGTCCTATTGTATACCTTAGCATCATTCCGGCAAGGGAGTACAATAGTGATCTAGGAGTAGATCACTGGACAGCGGTCAAAATTATCCTTAGAGGACTAAGGAAATATTTCTCGGTTATGGAGGTGATAAAGAGTTACGTCGATGCAAGCTTTTTACATTGATCTAGATGACTCTAAGTCTCGATCTGGATACATATTTAAAGTGGGAGCAATTAGCTAGAGCAGCTCCGTGTAGAGCATTGTAGACATAGAAATTTGCGAAATACATACGGATCTGAATGTTGAAGACCTGTAGACTAAACTTCTCTCACAAGAAAAACATGATCACTCTTTGGGTGTGATACGTCTCCGTCGCATCTACTTTTCCAAACACTTTTGCCCTTGTTTTGGACTCTAACTTGCATGATTTGAATGGGACTAACCCGTACTGACGTTGTTTTCAGCAGAATTACCATGGTGTTATTTATGTGCAGAAATAAAAGTTCTCAGAATGACCTGAAACTTCACGGAACATCTTTTCGGAAATAATAAAAAATCCTTGCAAAATATAAAGACCAGGGGGGCCACCACCTGTCAACGAGGGTGGGGGCGCGCCCCCCTACCTCGTGGCCCCCCTGGAGCTCCTCCGACCTCAACTCCAAGTCTATATATTTGGTTTCGGATAGAGAAAAATCAGAGAGAAGAAATCATCACGTTTTACGATACGGAGCCGCCGCCAAGCCCTAAAACCTCTCGGGAGGGCTGATCTGGAGTCTGTTCGGGGCTCCGGAGAGGGGAATCCATCGTCATCGTCATCATCAACCTTCCTCCATCACCAATTTCATGATGCTCACCGCCGTGCGTGAGTAATTCCATCGTAGGCTTCCTACACGGTGATGGGTTGGATGAGATCTATCATGTAATCGAGTTAGTTTTGTTAGGGTTTGATCCCTAGTATCCACTATGTTCTGAGATTGATGTTGTTATGACTTTGCTATGCTTAATGCTTGTCACTAGGGCCCGAGTGCCATGATTTCAGATCTAAACCTATTAAGTTTTCATCAATATATGAGAGTTCTTGATCCTATCTTGCAAGTCTATAGTCACCTATTATGTGTTATGATCCGTTAACCCCGAAGTGACAATAATCGGGATACTTACCGGTGATGACCGTAGTTTGAGGAGTTCATGTATTCACTATGTGTTAATGCTTTGGTCCGGTACTCTATTAAAAGGAGGAATTAATATCCCTTAGCTTCCATTAGGACCCCGCTGCCACGCGAGGGTAGGACAAAAGATGTCATGGAAGTTCTTTTCCATAAGCATGTATGACTATATTCGGAATACATGCATACATTACACTGATGAATTGGAGCTAGTTCTGTGTCACCCTAGGTTATGACTATTACATGATGTACCGCATCCGGCATAATTCTCCATCACTGATCCATTGCCTACGAGGTTTCCATATATTGTTCTTCGCTTATTTACTTTTCCGTTGCTATTGCTATCATCATTACAAAATACCAAAAATATTACGTTTGCTACTGTTATCTTTTGCTACCGTTACCACTACTATCATATTACTTTGCTACTAAATACTTTGTTGTAGATATTAAGTTTCCAGGTGTGGTTGAACTGACAACTCAGCTTCTAATACTTGAGAATATTCTTTGGCTCCCCTTGTGTCGAATCAACAAATTTGGGTTGAATACTCTACCCTCGAAAACTGTTGTGATCCCCTATACTTGTGGGTTATCAAGACTATTTTCTGGCGCCGTTGCAAGGGAGCATAGCTTTATTCTTTGAGTCACTTGGGATTTATATCTGCTTATCATTATGAAGAACTTGAGAGATCCAAAAACCAAGATTTATCCCTCAACTACGAGGGGAGGTAAGGAACTGCCATCTAGCTCCGCACTTGATTCACCTTCTGTTTTGAGTAAGCTTGCGACACCTAAACCCACTTCTGTTATTCGTTCTAATATGTCGCATGTTATTGATGATGCCACTTCTGCTATGCATGATACTTATGATGAAACTACTTCTATGCTTGATACTACTGTGCCACTTGGTGAATTTCTTGATGAACAACTTGCTAGGGTTAGAGAGAATGAAAATATTGAATCTGATAATATTGATGAAAGTGATGATGAAGATTCACCTGTTATTCCTGAGGGTTATGTTTTTGAAAAAGTAGTTGCTTTTGCTATTTTAGCTTGCAAAGATAGATACGAACTCAAGAGGTTATTAGCCAAATGGAATAAGCAATCTCTAAATGCTAGGATGAAACCTGACCCTGCTTTTGCTACTTCACCTATCTTTGTTACTGATAAGGATTATGAATTCTCTATTGATCCTGATATAATTACTTTGGTTGAATCTGATCCTTTTCATGGCTATGAATCTGAAACTGTTGTGGCACATCTTACTAAATTAAATGATATAGCCACCATGTTCACTAATGACGAGAGAACTCGTTACTTTTATATCCTTAAAATATTTCCGTTCTCATTAAAGGGTGATGCTAAGATATGGTTTAATTCTCTTGATCCTGGTTGTGTGCGTAGTCCCCGGGATATGATTTATTACTTCTCTGCTAAATATTTCCCTGCTCATAAGAAACAAGCTGCTTTAAGGGGTATACATAATTTTGTGAAAATTGAAGAAGAGAGTCTCCCACAAGCTTGGGGGAGGCTTCTCCAATTACTTAATGCTTTGCCTGATCATCCTCTTAAGAAAAATGAAATACTTGATATCTTTTATAATGGACTAACCGATGCTTCCAGAGATTACCTGGATAGTTGTGATGGTTCTGTTTTTAGGGAAAGAACGTCGGATGAAGCTGAAATTCCATTGAATAATATGTTGACAAATGAAAATAATTGGACACTTGCTGAGCCAGTTCCTGAGCCTATTCCTAAACCAACTCCGAAGAAGAGAGGTGTTCTATTTCTCAGTCCTGAAGATATGCAAGAGGCAAAGAAATCTACGAAAGAAAAAGGTATTAAAGCTGAAGATGTTAAGAATTTACCTCCTATTGAAGAAATACAGGTCTTAATTTACTACCTGTTGAAGAAACATATGATCTTAATCCTTCACCTATTGAAGAAACTCATGGTCCTGATAACCCGACACAGGTAGTAAAGGTAAATTCTCTCTATAGATATGATAAAGCTGAAATCCCATTTACTAAGTTTGCTAGCCCATGCTTAGATGAGTTTGATAAATCTATGGCTAAGTGATACGTCTCCAGCGTATCTATAATTTTTGATTGCTCCATGCTATATTATCTACTGTTTTGAATGTTTATGGGCTTTATTATACACTTTTATATCATTTTTGGGACTAACCTATTAACCCAGAGCACAGAGCCCAGTGCCAATTTCTGTTTTTACCCTGTTTTAGGGTTTCGAAGAAAAGGAAAATCAAACAGAGTCCAATTGACTTGAAACTTTACGGAACTCATTTTTGGAAGGAAAGAAGCCCAGAAGACTTGGAGTGCACGTCGGGGGCTCAACGAGGAGGCCACGAGGCAGGGGGGCGCGCCCACCCCCTGGGCGCGCCCTCCACCCTCGTGAGCCCCTCGTGCCCCCCCTGACGTACTTCTTCCGCCTATATATCTCCATATACCCTAAAAACATCCGTGAGCACAATAGATCGGGAGTTCCGCTGCCAGAAGCCTCTGTAGCCACCGAAAGCCAATCTAGACCCGTTCCGGCACCCTGCCGGAGGGGGCAATCCTTCTCTGGTGGCCATCTTCATCATCCCGGTGCTCTCCATGACGAGGAGGGAGTAGTTCTCCCTCGGGGCTGAGGGTATGTACCAGTAGCTATGTGTTTGATCTCTCTCTCTCTCTCTCTCTCTCGTGTTCTTGAGATGATACGATCTTGAAGTATCGCGAGCTTTGCTATTATATTTGGATCCTATGATGTTTCTTCCCCCCTCTACTCTCTTGTAATGAATTTAGTTTCCCCTTTGAAGTTATCTGATCGGATTGAGTCTTTAAAGATTTGAGAACACTTGATGTATGTCTTGCCGTGCGTATCTGTGGTGACAATGGGATATCACGTGATTCACTTGATGTATGTTTTGGTGATCAACTTGCAGGTTCCGCCCATGAACCTATGCATAGGGGTTGGCACACGTTTTCATCGTGATTATCCGATAGAAACTTTGGGGCACACTTTGAGGTTCTATGTGTTGGTTGAATAGAAGAATCTGAGATTGTGTGACACATATCGTATAATCATGCCCACGGATACTTGAGGTGACATTGGAGTATCTAGGTGACATTAGGGTTTTGGTTGATTTGTGTCTTAAGGTGTTATTCTAGTATGAACTCTAGGGCTGTTTGTGACACTTATAGGAATAGCCCAACGGATTGATTGGAAAGAATAACTTTGAGGTGGTTTCATACCCTACCATAATCTCTTCGTTCGTTCTCCGCTATTAGTGACTTTGGAGTGACTCTTTGTTGCATGTTGAGGGATAGTTATGTGATCCAATTATGTTAGTATTGTTGAGAGGACTTACACTAGTGAAAGTATGAACCCTAGGCCTTATTTCCCATCATTGCAATACCGTTTACGCTCATTTTTATCATTTGTTACCTTGCTGTTTTTATATTTTCAGATTACAAAAACTATTATCTACTACCCATATTTCACTTGTATCACCATCTCATCGCCGAACTAGTGCACCTATACAATTTACCATTGTATTGGGTGTGTTGGGGACACAAGAGACTTTTTGTTATTTGGTTGCAGGGTTGCTTGAGAGAGACCATCTTCATCCTACGCCTCCTACAGATTGATAAACCTTAGGTCATCCACTTGAGGGAAATTTGCTACTGTCCTACAAACCTCTGCACTTGGAGGCCCAACAACGTCTACAAGAAGAAGGTTGTGTAGTAGACATCACTAAGCAAGAAGATTTTAATGCTTATTTTGGTAGACAATTGAAATACAATTCAAGTATGCTTAAACACTTGGGTGATTATATGGCTAATGTCAAAGGTGAACTTAAACTTATTAGTAAACATGCTTCTATGGTTACCACTCAAGTAGAACAAGTACTTAAAGCTCAAAATGATTTGCTCAATGAATTGAATAGTAAGAATAATGATTATGCTGTTAGAGTGGCTACTAGAACTGGTAGAATGGCTTAAGAACCTTTGTATCCTGAAGGCCACCCCAAGAGAATTGAACAAGATTCTCAGAGAAATAATATAGATGCACCTAGTCCTTCTAATAGGAAGAAAAGGAAAAATGATAGGACTTTGCATGCTTCTAGTGAACCTATTACTGAAACACCTGAGAATCCAAATGATATTTCTATTGCTAATGCTGAAACACAATCTAGTAATGAACCTAAAACTAGTGATAATGTTAATGATAATATTCATGATGATGCTCAACCTAGTAATGATAATGATATAGAAATTGAACCTGTTGTTGATCTTGATAACCCACTATCAAAGAATCAACGTTATGATAAGAAAGACTTTGTTGCTAGGAAACACGGTAAGGAAAGAGAGCCTTGGGTTCAGAAACCCATGCCTTTTCCTCCCAAACCATCCAAGAAAAAGGATGATGAGGATTTTGAGCACTTTGCTGAAATGATTAGACCTATCTTTTTGCGTATGCGATTAACTGATATGCTTAACATGAATCCTTATGCTAAGTATATGAAAGATATAGTTACAAATAAAAGAAAGATACCAGAAGCTGAAATTTCCATGATGCTTGCTAATTATACTTTTAAGGGTGGAATACCAAAGAAACTTGGAGATCCAGGAGTACCCACTATACCATGCTCCATTAAAAGAAACTATGTTAAAACTACTTTATGTGATCTTGAGCCGGTGTTAGTGTTATGCCTCTCTCTTTATATCGTAGACTTGATTTGAATAAGTTGACACCTACTGAAATATCTTTGCAAATGGCTGATAAATCAACTGCTATACCTGTCGGTATTTGTGAGGATGTGCCTGTTGTGGTTGCAAACGTTACTATTTTAACGGACTTTGTTATTCTTGATATTCCCGAGGACGATAGTATGTCTATTATTCTTGGAAGACCCTTTTTGAATACTACAGGGGTTGTTATTGATTGCACTAAAGGCAATGTCACTTTTCATGTTAATGGTAATGAGCATATGATACACTTTCTGAGGAAACAACCTCAAGTTCATAGTATCAACTCTATTGGAAAAATTCCATCGATTATATTTGGAGGTTTTGAATTTCCTCTTCCTACTGTCAAGAAGAAATATGTTATTCTTATTATTGGGGATGTGCATATCCCCGTTGAGGTAACATAGTGTTATTCAAAATTTCTCTAGTTCCATGTTATTCAGAATGAGTTCGTTAGCAAGACTTGATCAACCTTGTTAGTGGATTCCTTTTGATGATCATGAGATGGATGAAACTAGAAGGCACAACCTTCTGTACCCTCCTTTTACTTTCTGCTATTTATAATAAATAAAATAAAAATAAGTATTTTTCTGTCTGTTATCTAATTATCCGTGCAATATAAAAATACCCCGAAAATAAAAGTTCTCCAAATGCCCTGAAATTTAAATATGATTTTTTCTAGAATATTTGAGAATATTTGGCACTGAGAACACAACAGGAGGAGCTGGCACCTGGCCACGAGGGTCAGGGGCGCGCCCTACCCCCTGGGCGCGCCCCCCTGCCTCGTGGGCCCACGGTGGCCCTCCTCCACTTATCCTTTCACCCACACACTCTTTCTTCCTCCCACAAACATGAATATCCAGCTCAAGCACGAGTTCTAGCTCATTTTGCTACGATTTTCGATCTCCTTGCTCAAAGGACCTCTCACAAAACTGCTTGGGGAGATTGTTCCTTGGTATGTGACTCCTCCATTGGTCCAACTAGTTTTTGTTCTAGTGATTTATTCATTGCAAATTTTGCTGCTTAGGTGACCCTGTTCTTGAGCTTGCATGTCAAATTTATATGGTCAAAAGTAGTTTTGATGCATGATATAGGCTCTAGGAACTTGTAGGAGTAGTTGCTATCAATATTATTGAGTTTGGTTTACTTTTATTTTGAAGTTACTAAAAAATTCAGAATTTTTCAGAAAATAATGAAGAGACTTTTGAGGGGCTCATCGAGCCGAAGCTCGAAGGAAAAGGCACAGAAGCCCAAATATAATCTGCCTCGCACCACGGAGGTTCGGTCGTGTGAATGGCCTTCCGATGATTTCTTGAGAGCGGCCGGGATTTATGAAGATTTTTATGAATTGGCTGAGAACGCAGGCCTCACCGCTTTCCTCCACGACCAACGCGATCAGTATCTCTTACTCACAAATATCTTTGTGCAAAACTTTCATTTCCATTCTAGAAGCTCACCACCTACGGTGGAGTTTTATTTATATGATGAGCATAAGGAGATGTCACTTTATGATTTTTGTCGGGTTTGTTTGATCCCTTTCGAGGGCACGACAGAGGAACCACATCGAGGTGATGTGGATGGGTTTATTGATACCATCACTGTAGGGGAAACGAGGAAGGTTTCCGAAGCACGAATCACTAGCATACATTTTCTTGTTTTACGCTACTTTGCAATATTTGCTAATAGTTTCTTAATTGGTCGTGGAAACTGTGGAAACCTTAGTGTTCCTGATATTATTATTTTGTTCCACGGTTTATTCAGTGATAACTCTGTTAGTATGGGCGGTATTATTGCTAAATGGTTAAGTCTGAACCGTACAAAGGGCCCTATCTTTGGAGCCATCTATGCTTCACGCCTAGCTGCACATTTTAACATACCTATTAGGCATTATGAGAAGGAAGAAAAATTGCTCCCTCGTGTTTATTTAGATTATAACAGTATGGTGGCACATGATTTTATTGTTAAGAATAGGGAAGGAGAGCTTAAATACAAATTGTTCTTTGATAAACATCATCCTGAGACTATTACCCTGCCTTCTCATTCCTTGTTTGATTTATCTGCAGGCCAGTACCTTGTTCCATTAGAGGCTATTCACGCCTATCCGAACCCTACATCAGCCACAGAGCCAGAGCCGGAACCACAAGTTGATCCTCCACGACAGTCTAATTACCAGTGGGATCCGGAGATGATTGCCAACCGGTGGCAATTAGAGTCTTCTTCTTCGCAGTACGACCCCAACTATTACTATGGATATCTGCTAGGACAGCCGTGGCCATAGACCAACTTAGGCCAAAAGCCTAAGCTTGGGGGAGTACGTATTTCTCACCGTCAATATATTCATGTTCACACACTCATTGCTAGGTATCGGTGCTCATACTTTTTCATTGTACCATCCATGCTAGTTTATTTCCCTTTTTATGCTTT
Source organism: Triticum monococcum (assembly GCA_034509565.1). Taxonomy (NCBI): domain Eukaryota; kingdom Viridiplantae; phylum Streptophyta; class Magnoliopsida; order Poales; family Poaceae; genus Triticum; species Triticum monococcum. The sequence goes on from CM067845.1 coordinate 448,192,686, forward strand.
CTTCTTGGGTGTTTAATAAACCTTAAGAAAAAACAAAAAAAATAGTTGTAGCTTTTAGTTAGTTTACTTTCCGTGCTTATAGTAGTAATTAAAAAGAAACCCAAAAAGATTTCCTGTTTTTCTTTTACTTGTTGGGAGCTTTCCCGTGTAAATAGTTTTATTTCTTTCCTTTTCTTTGGGGGTCGATAGGAGAAGACCATAATTAAATTGTTGAAGTAGCTCTTATATGCATTATTGTTGATTTGACAAAAGAGCCCATATTGCCTTGTCTTCTCCTGTTTATTGAATTCTTGCAGATTCCAGCTTAGTCCAATGCACATGCACTATTATTATTATTCACACTATTCGGCCGTGCAAGTGAAAGGCAATTATGACGGTATATGATGGACTGACTGAGATGAGAAAAGCTGGTATGAACTCGACCTCTCTTGTTTTTGTAAATATGATTAGTTCATAGTTCCTGATTCAGCCTATTATGAATAAACATGTTTGCAATGACAACTAGAGATCATAGTTTCTTGTGCCATGCTTGATTAGCTAGGAGCTTATAATGGTTTACCTTGCGTGCCAACATGCTATTAAAATGGTTGTGATGTGGTATGATAGGGTGGTATCCTCCTCTGAATGATTTTTAAGTGACTTGACTTGGCGCATGTTCACGCATGTAGTTGAAACAAAATCAACATAGCCTTCACGATATTTATGTTCATGGTGGATTATATCCTACTCATGCCTGCATTCGGTGTTGATTAATTTTAATGCATGATCATGACTGTTGTCGCTCTCTAGTTGGTCGCTTCCCAGTCTTTTGCTAGCCTTAACCTGTACTAAGCGGGAATACTGCTTGTGCATCCAATTCCATAAGCCCCAAAAGTTATTCCATATGAGTCCACCATACCTACCTATATACGGTATCTACCTGCCGTTCCAAGTAAATTTGTATGTGCCAAACTCTAAACCTTCAAATAAATATCATGTTTTGTCTGCTCGAATAGCTCATGTATCAACTAGGGTTGTCCATATCTTCCATGTTAGGCGGGTTATTCTCAAGAGGAGTGGACTCCGCTCCTCACTCACGATAAAATGGCTGGTCACCGGGATGCCCAGTCCCATGCTTTATGCAAATCAAATCAAAATAATTGCAAAGAAAACTCCCCCTGGGACTCTGGTTAGTTGGAGGCACTCGTTGTTTCGAGCAAGCCATGGATTGATGCTTGTTGGTGGAGGGGGAGTATAAACTTTACCATTTTGTTTGGGAACCGCCTCTAATGTGTGTAGCATGGAAGATATTGCCATCTCTTGGTTGTTATGTTGACAATGAAAGTATACCGCTCAAAATATTATTCATCTCTATTTCAAAACCGAGCTCTGGCACCTCTACAAATCCCTGCTTCCCTCTGCGAAGGGCCTATCTATTTACTTTCATGTTGAGTCATCATCTTCTTATTAAAAAGCACCAGTTGGAGAGCACCGCTTTCATTTGCATTCATTACTATTAGTTTACATTGTGTATGACTTGACTGGATCTCTTTTACCATGAATAACAATGTCTAGTCAGTCCTTGATCTTTAAAGGTGCTCTGCATTTATGTTTTACGGTCTAAGAAAGGACTAGCAAGATACCATCTGTTATATCATATTATGATTGTTTTGAGAAAGTGTTGTCATCCGAGATTTATTATTATTGCTCGCTAGTTGATTATGCCATTGATATGAGTAAAGTTGAGACCTAAGCATTATTTTGAATGTGTTTAGTCATAATCTTTGCTGAAAACTTGAATGCTGGCTTTACATATTTACAACAACAACAAACAAAGTTTGTAAAAGTTTTTCTTTATCACTTTCAGTTTATCAACTGAATTGCTTGAGGACACGCAAAGGTTTAAGCATGGGGGAGTTGATACGTCTCCGTCGTATCTACTTTTCCAAACACTATTGCCCTTGTTTTGGACTCTAACTTGCATGATTTGAATGGAACTAACTTGGACTGACGCTGTTTTCAGCAGAATTACCATGGAGTTATTTATGTGCAGAAACAAAAGTTCTCGGAATGACCTGAAACTTCACGGAACATCTTTTCAGAAATAATAAAAAATCCTTGCAAAAGATGAAGACCAGGGGGCCCACCACCTGTCCACGAGGGTGGGGGCGCGCCTGACCCCAAGGGCGCGCCCCCTACCTCGTGGGCCCCCTGGAGCTCCTCTGATCTCAACTCCAACTCTATATATTTGGTTTCGGAGAGAAAAAATCAGAGAGAAGAAATCATCGCGTTTTACCATACGGAGCCGCCGCCAAGCCCTAAAATCTCTTGGGAGGGCTGATCTGGAGTCCGTTCGGGGCTCCGGAGAGGGGAATCCGTCGTCATCATCAACCTTCCTCCATCACCAATTTCATGATGCTCACCGCCGTGCGTGAGTAATTCCATCTTAGGCTGGCTGGACGGTCATGGGTTGGATGAGATCTGTCATGTAATCGAGTTAGTTTTGTTAGGGTTTGATCCCTAGTATCCACTATGTTCTGAGATTGATGTTGCTATGACTTTGCTATGCTTAATGCTTGTCACTAGGTCACTAGGGCCCGAGTGCCATGATTTCAGATCTGAACCTATTATGTTTTCATCAATATATGAGAGTTCTTGATCCTATCTTGCAAGTCTATAGTCACCTATTATGTGTTATGATCCGTTAACCCCGAAGTGACAATAATTGGGATACTTACCGGTGATGACCGTAGTTTGAGGAGTTCATGTATTCACTATGTGTTAATGCTTTGGTCCGGTACTCTATTAAAAGGAGGCCTTAATATCCCGTAGTTTCCATTAGGACCCCGCTGCCACGGGAGGGTAGGACAAAAGATGTCATGCAAGTTCTTTTCCATAAGCACGTATGACTATATTCGGAATACATGCCTACATTACATTGATGAATTGGAGCTAGTTCTGTGTCACCCTAGGATATGACTATTACATGATGAACCGCATCCGGCATAATTCTCCATCACTGATCCATTGCCTACGAGCTTTCCATATATTGTTCTTCGCTTATTTACTTTTCCGTTGCTATTGCTATCATTATTACAAAATACCAAAAACATTACTTTTGCTATTGTTATCTTTTGCTACCGTTACCACTACTATCATATTACTTTGCTACTAAATACTTTGCTACAGATATTAAGTTTCCAGGTGTGTTTGAATTGACAACTTAGCTGCTAATACTTGAGAATATTCTTTGGCTCCCCTTGTGTGGAATCAATAAATTTGGGTTGAATACTCTATCCTCGAAAACTGTTGAGACCCCCTATACTTGTGGGTTATCAGGGTGTTAATCACATAGAGATGTGAACTAGATTATTGACTCTAGTAAACCCTTTGGGTATTAGTCACATGGAGATGTGAACTAATCACATAAAGATGTGAACTAGATTATTGACTCTAGTGCAAGTGGGAGAGACTGAAGGAAATATGCCCTAGAGGCAATAATAAAGTTATTATTTATTTCCTTGTAACATGATAATTTTTTATTATTCATGCTAGAATTGTATTAACCGGAAACTTAGTACAGGTGTGAGTACATAGACAAACAGAGTATCACTAGTATGCCTCTACTTGACTAGCTCGTTGAATCAAAGATGTTTAAGTTTCCTAGCCATAGATATGAATTGTCATTTGATTAACGGGGTCACATCATTAGAGAATGACGTGATTGGCTTGACCCATTCCGTTAGCTTAGCACGATGATCGTTTAGTTTGTTGCTACTGCTTTCTTCATGACTTATACATGTTCCTCTGACTATGAGATTATACAACTCCCGAATATCGAAGGAACACTTTGTGTGCTACCATACGTCACAACATAACTGGGTGATTATAAAGGTGCTCTACAGGTGTCTCCGATGGTACTTGTTGAGTTGGCATGAATCGAGATTAGGATTTGTCACTCCGATTGTCGGAGAGGTATCTCTGGGCCCTCTCGGTAATGCACATCACTATAAGCCTTGCAAGCAATGCAACTAATGAGTTAGTTGCGGGATAGTGCATTACGGAACGAGTAAAGAGACTTGCCGGTAACGAGATTGAACTAGGTATTGAGATACTGACGATCGAATCTCGGGCAAGTAACATACCGATGACAAAGGGAACAACGTATGTTGTTATGCGGTTTGACCGATAAAGATCTTCATAGAATATGTAGGAGCCAATATGAGCATCTAGGTTACGCTATTAGTTATTGACCGAAGACGAGTCTCGGTCATGTCTACATAGTTCTCGAACCCATAGGGTCCGCACGCTTAACGTTCGGCGACGATCGGTAATATGAGTTTATGTGTTTTGATGTACCGAAGGTAGTTCAGAGTCCCGGATGAGATCGGGGACATAACAAGGAGTCTCTAAATGGTCGAGACGTAAAGATCGATATATTGGACGACTATATTCGGACATCGGAAAGGTTCCGAATGATTTGGGTATTTTTCGGAGCACCGGGGAGTTACGGGAATACGGGGAAGAAGTAATGGGCCTCATGTGCCAAGTGGTGGAAGTGAGGACGCAGGGCGCGCGGCCCCCCTAGCCCAAACCGAATTGGACTAGGGGGCCGGCCCCCCTTTCCCCCCTTTTCCTCCCTCTCCTTCCTTCTCCTCTTTCCCCTTCCTTTCCTCCTCCTAGTAGGAGTAGGAAAGGGCCTACTAGGAGGAGGACTCCTCCTCCTGGCGCGCCCTAGGAGGGCCGGCCGGCCTCCCCCCTTGCTCCTTTATATACGGGGGCAGGGGCACTCTAGAACACACAAGTTGATCATTGATCCCTTAGCCGTGTGCGGTGCCCCACTCCACCATTATCCACCTCGATCATATTGTAGCGGTGCTTAGGTGAAGCCCTACGTCGGTAGCAACATCATCACCGTCATCATGCTGTCATGCTGACGGAACTCTCCCGTGAAGCTCTGCTGGATCGAAGTTCGTGAGACGTCATCGAGTTGAACGTGTGCTGAACTCGGAGGTGTCGTGCGTTCGGTACTTGGATCGGTCGGATCGTGAAGACGTTCGACTACATCAACGGCGTTCTCATAACGCTTCCGCTCACGGCCTACGAGGGTACGTGGACTATACTCTTCCCTCTCGTTGCTATGCATCACCATGATCTTGCGTGTGCGTAGGAAATTTTTGAAATTACTACGTTCCCCAATAGACACCACCTAGCTAGGATGACGACCACTGGCCGAAAACCTAAAGCCGCAGACCAAAGGGTCGACGGGAGACCGAGCCCTCGACCTTGTCGAAACAAGACTGTGACCAAGGCATTATTCTTGGATGTGTTGTTGTCATCACCGTCAGAAGCTACATCGCCCCACACATGAACCCTATCCTATCTACGACCAGACCAAACCACCGGGGTCCCCATCCCTTCTAGCCACTGGAGCAGACGGGGGAGGCAGGGACTAGCGGTGTTGCTAGAAGAAAGAAGGCGGGCGGTTGTGTTCGCCTTCCTCGTCGCCTCGCTGAAGTGGTTAGGAGTGAAGTGGTATGCGTATGGCTGGTGGGGTGTGATACGTCTCCAACGTATCTATAATTTTTGATTGCTTCATGCTATATTAAATTCTGTTTTGGACATTATTGGGCATTATTATACACTTTTATATTATTTTTGGGACTAACCTATTAACCGGAGGCCCAACCCAGAATTGTTGTTTTTTGCCTATTTCAGAGTTCCGCAGAAAAAGAATATCAAACGGAGTCCAAACGGAATGAAACTTTCGGGAACGAGATTTTCGGAACGAACGTGATCCACAGGACCTGGACCCTACGTCAAGACATCAACCAGGAAGGCACGAGGTAGGGGGGCGCGCCTACCCCCCAGGCACGCCCTCCACCCTCGTGGAGCCCATGTTGCTCCACCGATGTACTTCTTCCTCCTATATATACCTACGTACCCCCAAACTACCAGATACGGAGCCAAAAACCTAATTCCACTGCCGCAACCTTCTGTACCCATGAGATCCCATCTTGGAGCCTTTTCCGGAGCTCCGCCGGAGGGGGCATCGATCACGGAGGGCTTCTACATCAACACCATAGCCTCTCCGATGATGTGTGAGTAGTTTACCTCAGACCTTCGGGTCCATAGTTATTAGCTAGATGGCTTCTTCTCTCTCTTTGGATCTCAATACAAAGTTCTCCATGATTCTCGTAGAGATCTATTCGATGTAATCTTCTTTTACGGTGTGTTTGTTGAGACAGATGAATTGTGGGTTTATGATCAAGTTTATCTATGAACAATATTTGAATCTTCTCTGAATTCTTTTATGTATGATTGGTTATCTTTGCAAGTCTCTTCGAATTATCAGTTTGGTTTGGCCTATTAGATAGATCTTTCCTGCAATGGGAGAAGTGCTTAGCTTTGGGTTCAATCTTGCGGTGTCCTTTCCAAGTGACAGTAGGGTCAGCAAGGCACGCATTGTATTGTTGCCATCGAGGATAACAAGATGGGGTTTATATCATATTGCATGAGTTTATCCCTCTACATCATGTCATCTTACTTAAAGCGTTACTCTGTTCTTTTGAACATAATTCTCTAGATGCATGCTGGATAGCGGTCGATGTGTGGAGTAATAGTAGTAGATGCAGGTAGGAGTCGGTCTACTTGTCTTGGACGTGATGCCTATATACATGATCATACCTAGATATTCTCATAACTATGCTCAATTGTGTCAATTGCTCAACAGTAATTTGTTTACCCACTGTAATACTTATGCTCTCGAGAGAACCCACTAGTGAAACCTATGGCCCTCGGGTCTATTTTCCATCATATTAATCTTCCGTTAACAAGCTATTTCTTGTGCCGTTTTTATTTTGCTTTATTTACTTTGCATCTTTATCATAAAAATACCAAAAATATTATCTCATCATATCTATTAGATCTCACTTTCGTAAGTGGTCGTGAAGGGATTGACAACCCCTTTATTGCGTTGGTTGCGAGGATTTTATTTGTTTGTGTAGGTGTGAGGGACTCGTGCGTGGCCTCCTACTAGATTGATACCTTGGTTCTCAAAAACTGAGGGAAATACTTACGCTACTTTGCTGTTGGGGAACGTAGTAATTTCAAAAATTTTCCTACGCACACGCAAGATCATGGTGATGCATAGCAATGAGAGGGGAGAGTGTTGTCTATGTACCAACGCAGACCGACTGCGGAAGCGATCACACAACGTAGAGGAAGTAGTCGTACGTCTTCTTCCCGATCCGACCGATCCAAGCACCGTTACTCCGGCACCTCCGAGTTCTTAGCACACGTTCAGCTCGATGACGATCCTCGGGCTCCGATCCAGCAAAGCGTCGAGGAAGAGTTCCGTCAGCACGACGGCGTGATGACGATCTTGATGTACTACCGACGCAGGGCTTCGCCTAAGCACTACAACGGTATGATCGAGGTGGAATTTGGTGGCAGGGGGCACCGCACACGGCTACGGAACAATCTCAAGGATCAACTTGTGTGTCTTGGGGTGTCCCCTGCCCCCGTATATAAAGGTTGGAGGAGGGGGGCCGGCCGGCCAGAGAGAGGGAGGCGCAGGGGGAGTCCTACTCCTACCGGGAGTAGGACTCCCCCCTCCAATCCTATTCCAATTAGGACTCTCATGGGGAAAGGTGAGAGAGGGGGGGCCGGCCCCTTCTCCTAGTCCTACTAGGACTTGGGGAAGGGGGGGGGCGCCGGCCAGCTATGGGCTGCCCCTTTTCTCTTTTTCCACTAAGGCCCAATAGGCCCATTAGTCTCCCGGGGGGTTCCGGTAACCCTCCCGGTATTCCGGTAAAATCCCGATTTCACCCGGAACACTTCCTATGTCCAAACATAGGCTTCCAATATATCAATCTTTATGTCTCGGCCATTTCGAGACTCCTCGTCATGTCCGTGATCTCATCCGGGACTCCGAACAACCTTCGGTACATCAAAATGCATAAACTCATAATAACTGTCATCGTAACGTTAAGCGTGCGGACCCTACGGTTCGAGAACAATGTAGACATGACCGAGACACGTCTCCGGTCAATAACCAATAGCGGGACCTGGTTCGAAATACGCCAACTCAACATCTACCATTGGAGACACCTGTAGTACTCCTTTATAATCACCTAGTTACGTTGTGACGTTTGGTAGTACCCAAAGTGTTCCTCCGGTAAACGGGAGTTGCATAATCTCATAGTTATAGGAACATGTATAAGTCATGAAGAAAGCAATAGCAACATACTAAACGATCGGGTGCTAAGCTAATGGAATGGGTCATGTCAATCAGATCATTCAACTAATGATGTGACCTCGTTAATCAAATAACAACTCTTTTGTTCATGGTTAGGAAACATAACCATCTTTGATTAACGAGCTAGTCAAGTAGAGGCATACTAGTGACACTCTGTTGGTCTATGTATTCACACATGTATTATGTTTCCGGTTAATACAATTCTAGCATGAATAATAAACATTTATCATGATATAAGGAAATAAATAATAACTTTATTATTGCCTCTAGGGCGTATTTCCTTCAGTCTCCCACTTGCACTAGAGTCAATAATCTAGATTACACTGTAATGATTCTAACACCCATGGAGCCTTGGTGCTGATCATGTTTTGCTCGTGGAAGAGGCTTAGTCAACGGGTCTGCAACGTTCAGATCCGTATGTATCTTGCAAATCTCTATGTCTCCCACCTGGACTAAATCCCGGATGGATTTGAAGCGTCTCTTGATCTGTTTGGTCCTTTTGTGAAATCTGGATTCCTTTGCCAAGGCAATTGCACCAGTATTGTCACAGAAGATTTTCATTGGACCCGATGCACTAGGTATGACACCTAGATCAGATATGAACTCCTTCATCCAGACTCCTTCGTTTGCTGCTTCCGAAGCAGCTATGTACTCCGCTTCACATGTAGATCCCGCTACGACGCTTTGTTTAGAACTGCACCAGCTGACAGCTCCACCGTTTAAAGTAAACACGTATCCGGTTTGCGATTTAGAATCGTCCGGATCAGTGTCAAAGCTTGCATCAACGTAACCTCTTACGGTGAGCTCTTTGTCACCTCCATATACGAGAAACATATCCTTAGTCCTTTTCAGGTATTTCAGGATGTTCTTGACCGCTGTCCAGTGATCCATTCCTGGATTACTTTGGTACCTCCCTGCTAAACTTATAGCAAGGCACACATCAGGTCTGGTACACAGCATTGCATACATGATAGAGCCTATGGCTGAAGCATAGGGAACATCTTTCATTTTCTCTCTATCTTCTGCAGTGGTCGGGCATTGAGTCTGACTCAACTTCACACCTTGTAAAACAGGCAAGAACCTTTTCTTTGCTTGATCCATTTTGAACTTCTTCAAAATTTTGTCAAGGTATGTGCTCTGTGAAAGTCCAATTAAGCGTTTTGATCTATCTATATAGATCTTTATGCCTAATATGTAAGCAGCTTCCCCAAGGTCTTTCATCGAAAAACTTTTATTCAAGTATCCCTTTATGCTATCCAGAAATTCTATATCATTTCCAATCAGCAATATGTCATCCACATATAATATTAGAAATGCTACAGAGCTCCCACTCACTTTCTTGTAAATACAGGCTTCTCCAAAAGTCTGTATAAAGCCAAATGCTTTGATCACACTATCAAAGCGTTTATTCCAACTCCGAGATGCTTGCACCAGTCCATAAATGGATCGCTGGAGTTTGCATACTTTGTTAGCTCCCTTTGGATCGACAAAACCTTCTGGTTGTATCATATACAACTCTTCTTCCAGAAATCCATTCAGGAATGCAATTTTGACATCCATCTGCCATATTTCATAATCATAAAATGTGGCAATTGCTAACATAATTCTGACGGACTTAAGCATCGCTACGGGTGAGAAGGTCTCATCGTAGTCAACCCCTTGAACTTGTCGAAAACCTTTCGCGACAAGTCGAGCTTTATAGACAGTAACATTACCGTCAGCGTCAGTCTTTTTCTTGAAGATCCATTTATTCTCAATTGCTTGCCGATCATCGGGCAAGTCAACCAAAGTCCATACTTTGTTTTCATACATGGATCCCATCTCAGATTTCATGGCCTCAAGCCACTTTGCGGAATCTGGGCTCACCATCGCTTCTTCATAGTTCGTAGGTTCATCATGATCTAGTAGCATGACTTCCAGAACTGGATTACCGTACCACTCTGGTGCGGATCTCATTCTGGTTGATCTACGTGGTTCAGTAGTATCTTGTCCTGAAGCTTCATGATCATCATCATTAGCTTCCTCACTGATTGGTATAGGTGTCGCAGAAACAGTTTTCTGTGATGTACTATTTTCCAATAAGGGAGCAGGTACAGTTACCTCGTCAAGTTCTACTTTCCTCCTACTCACTTCTTTCGAGAGAAACTCCTTCTCTAAAAAGTTTCCGAATTTAGCAACAAAAGTCTTGCCTTCGGATCTGTGATAGAAGGTGTATCCAATAGTTTCCTTTGGATATCCTATGAAGACACATTTCTCCGATTTGGGTTCGAGCTTATCAGGTTGAAGCTTTTTCACATAAGCATCGCAGCCCCAAACTTTAAGAAACGACAACTTTGGTTTCTTGCCAAACCATAGTTCATAAGGTGTCGTCTCAACGGATTTTGATGGTGCCCTATTTAACGTGAATGCGGCCGTCTCTAAAGCATAATCCCAAAACGATAGCGGTAAATCAGTAAGAGACATCATAGATCGCACCATATCTAGTAAAGTACGATTACGACGTTCGGACACACCATTACACTGTGGTGTTCCGGGTGGCGTGAGTTGCGAAACTATTCCACAATTTTTCAAATGTACACCAAACTCGTAACTCAAATATTCTCCTCCACGATCAGATCGCAGAAACTTTATTTTCTTGTTACGATGATTTTCAACCTCACTCTGAAATTCTTTGAACTTTTCAAATGTTTCAGACTTATGTTTCATCAAGTAGATATACCCATATCTGCTTAAATCATCTGTGAAGGTGAGAAAATAATGATATCCGCCACGAGCCTCAATATTCATCGGACCACATACATCGGTATGTATGATTTCCAATAAATCTGTTGCTCTCTCCATAGTACCGGAGAACGGTGTTTTAGTCATCTTGCCTATGAGGCACGGTTCGCAAGTACCAAGTGATTCATAATCAAGTGGTTCCAAAAGCCCATCAGTATGGAGTTTCTTCATGCGCTTTACACCGATATGACCTAAACGGCAGTGCCACAAATAAGTTGCACTATCATTATTAACTTTGCATATTTTGGCTTCTACATTATGAATATGTGTATCACTATCATCGAGATTCAACAAGAATAGACCACTCTTCAAAGGTGCATGACCATAAAAGATATTACTCATATAAATAGAACAACCATTATTCTCTGATTTAAATGAATAACCGTCTCGCATCAAACAAGATCCAGATATAATGTTCATGCTCAACGCTGGCACCAAATAACAATTATTTAGGTCTAATATTAATCCCGAAGGTAGATGTAGAGGTAGCGTGCCGACCGCGATCACATCGACTTTGGAACCGTTTCCCACGCGCATCGTCACCTCGTCCTTTGCTAGCGTCCGCTTATTCCGTAGTCCCTGTTTCGAGTTGCAAATATTAGCAACAGAACCAGTATCAAATACCCAGGTGCTACTGCGAGCTCTAGTAAGGTACACATCAATAACATGTATATCACATATACCTTTGTTCACTTTGCCATCCTTCTTATCCGCCAAATACTTGGGGCAGTTCCGCTTCCAGTGACCAGTCTGCTTGCAGTAGAAGCACTCAGTTTCAGGCTTAGGTCCAGACTTGGGTTTCTTCTCCTGAGCAGCAACTTGCTTGCTGTTCTTCTTGAAGTTTCCCTTCTTCTTCCCTTTGCCCTTTTTCTTGAAACTAGTGGTTTTGCTAACCATCAACACTTGATGCTCCTTCTTGATTTCTACCTCCGCAGCTTTCAGCATTGCGAAGAGCTCGGGAATAGTCTTGTTCATCCCTTGCATATTATAGTTCATCACGAAGCTCTTGTAGCTTGGTGGCAGTGATTGGAGAATTCTGTCAATGACGCAGTCATCTGGAAGATTAACTCCCATCTGAATCAAGTGATTATTATACCCAGACATTTTGAGTATATGCTCACTGACAGAACTGTTCTCCTCCATCTTGCAGCTATAGAACTTATTGGAGACTTCATATCTCTCAATTCGGGCATTTGCTTGAAATATTAACTTCAACTCCTGGAACATCTCATATGCACCATGACGTTCAAAACGTCGTCGAAGTCCCGATTCTAAGCCGTAAAGCATGGCACACTGAACTATCGAGTAGTCATCAACTTTGCTCTGCCAGATGTTCATAACATCTGGCGTTGCTCCAGCAGCAGGCCTGTCACCCAGCGGTGCTTCCAGGACGTAATTCTTCTGTGCAGCAATGAGGATAATCCTCAGGTTACGGACCCAGTCCGTGTAATTGCTACCATCATCTTTCAACTTTGCTTTCTCAAGGAACGCATTAAAATTTAACGGAACAACAGCACGAGCCATCTATCTACAATCAACATAAACAAGCAAGATACTATCAGGTACTAAGTTCATGATAAGTTTAAGTTCAGTTAATAAAATTACTTAAGAACTCCCACTTAGATAGACATCCCTCTAATCCTCTAAGTGATCACGTGATCCAAATCAACTAAACCATAACCGATCATCACGTGAGATGGAGTAGTGTTCAATGGTGAACATCATTATGTTGATCATATCTACTATATGATTCACGCTCGACCTTTCGGTCTCCGTGTTCCGAGGCCATATCTGTATATGCTTGGCTCGTCAAGTATAACCTGAGTATTCTGCGTGTGCAACTGTTTTGCACCCGTTGTATTTGGACGTAGAGCTTATCACACCCGATCATCACGTGGTGTCTGGGCACGACGAACTTTGGCAACGGTGCATACTCAGGGAGAACACTTCTTGATAATTTAGTGAGAGATCATCTTATAATGCTACCGTCAATCAAAGCAAGATAAGATGCATAAAAGGATAAACATCACATGCAATCAATATAAGTGATATGATATGGCCATCATCATCTTGTGCTTGTGATCTCCATCTCCGAAGCACCGTCATGATCACCATCGTCACCGGCGCGACACCTTGATCTCCATCGTAGCATCGTTGTCGTCTCGCCAATCTTATGCTTCCACGACTATCACTACCGTTTAGTAATAAAGTAAAGCATTACATCGCGATTGCATTGCATACAATAAAGCGACAACCATATGGCTCCTGCCAGTTGCCGATAACTCGGTTACAAAACATGATCATCTCATACAATAAAATCAGCATCATGCCTTGACCATATCACATCACAACATACCCTGCAAAAACAAGTTAGACGTCCTCTACTTTGTTGTTGCAAGTTTTACGTGGCTGCTACGGGCTTAAGTAAGAACTCATCTCACCTACGCATCAAAACCACAACGATAGTTCGTCAAATAGACTCCGTTTTAACCTTCTCAAGGACCGGGCGTAGTCACACTTGGTTCAACTAAAGTTGGAGAGACAGTCTTCCGCAAGCCATCTATGTGCAAAGCACGTCGAGGGAACCGGTCTCGCGTAAGAGTACGCGTAAGGTTGGTCCGGATTGTCTCACCCAACAATACCGCCGAACCAAAGTATGACATGCTGGTAGGCAGTATGACTTGTATCGCCCACAACTCACTTGTGTTCTACTCGTGCAAATAACATCAAACCATAAAACCTAGGCTCGGATGCCACGGTTGGGGAACGTAGTAATTTTGAAAATTTTCCTACGCACACGCAAGATCATGGTGATGCATAGCAACGAGAGGGGAGAGTGTTGTCTACGTACCAACGCAGACCGACTGCGGAAGCGATCACACAACGTAGAGGAAGTAGTCGTACGTCTTCTTCCCGATCCGACCGATCCAAGCACCGTTACTCCGGCACCTCCGAGTTCTTAGCACACGTTCAGCTCGATGACGATCCTCGGGCTCCGATCCAGCAAAGCGTCGAGGAAGAGTTCCGTCAGCACGACGGCGTGATGACGATCTTGATGTACTACCGACGCAGGGCTTCGCCTAAGCACTACAACGGTATGATCGAGGTGGAATTTGGTGGCAGGGGGCACCGCACACGGCTAAGGAACGATCTCAAGGATCAACTTGTGTGTCTTGGGGTGTCCCCTGCCCCCGTATATAAAGGTTGGAGGAGGGGGGGCCGGCCGGCCAGAGAGAGGGAGGCGCAGGGGGAGTCCTACTCCTACCGGGAGTAGGACTCCCCCCTCCAATCCTATTCCAATTAGGACTCTCATGGGGAAAGGTGAGAGAGGGGGGGCCGGCCCCTTCTCCTAGTCCTACTAGGACTTGGGGAAGGGGGGGGCGCCGGCCAGCTATGGGCTGCCCCTTTTCTCTGTTTCCACTAAGGCCCAATAGGCCCATTAGTCTCCCGGGGGGTTCCGGTAACCCTCCCGGTATTCCGGTAAAATCCCGATTTCACCCGGAACACTTCCTATGTCCAAACATAGGCTTCCAATATATCAATCTTTACGTCTCGGCCATTTCGAGACTCCTCGTCATGTCCGTGATCTCATCCGGGACTCCGAACAACCTTCGGTACATCAAAATGCATAAACTCATAATAACTGTCATCGTAACGTTAAGCGTGCGGACCCTATGGTTCGAGAACAATGTAGACATGACCGAGACACGTCTCCGGTCAATAACCAATAGCGGGACCTGGATGCCCATATTGGCTCCTACATATTCTACGAAGATCTCTATCGGTCAGACCGCATAACAACATACATTGTTCCCTTTGTCATCGATATGTTACTTGCCCGAGATTCGATCGTCGGTATCCAATACCTAATTCAATCTCGTTACTGGCAAGTCTCTTTACTCGTTCCGTAATACATCATCTCACAACTAACATCTTAGTTATAATGCTTGCAAGGCTTATGTGATGTGTATTACCGAGAGGGCCCAGAGATACCTCTCCGACAATCGGAGTGACAAAACCCTAATCTCGAAATACGCCAACCCAACATCTACCATTGGAGACACCTGTAGTACTCCTTTATAATCACCCAGTTACGTTGTGACGTTTGGTAGTACCCAAAGTGTTCCTCCGATAAACGGGAGTTGCATAATCTCATAGTTATAGGAACATGTATAAGTCATGAAGAAAGCAATAGCAACATACTAAATGATCGGGTGCTAAGCTAATGGAATGGGTCATGTCAATCAAATCATTCAACTAATGATGTGACCTCGTTAATCAAATAACAACTCTTTTGTTCATGGTTAGGAAACATAACCATCTTTGATTAACGAGCTAGTCAAGTAGAGGCATACTAGTGACACTCTGTTGGTCTATGTATTCACACATGTATTATGTTTCCGGTTAATACAATTCTAGCATGAATAATAAACATTTATCATGATATAAGGAAATAAATAATAACTTTATTATTGCCTCTAGGGCATATTTCCTTCATTTGCTGCATCACCCTTTCCTCTTCAAGGGAAAACCAACGCAGTACTCAAGAGGTAGGAAGAAGGATCTCTGGCGCCATTGCCGGGGAGTCTACGCAAAAGTCAACATACCAAGTACCCATCACAAACCCTTATCTCTCGCATTACATTATTTGCCATTTGCCTCTTGTTTTCCTCTCCCCCACTTCACCCTTGCCCTTTTATTTTCCCTCTCTCTCTCCGTCCTCCTTCTCTTTCCCCGTTTGCCAATTTTTGCCCATTTCTTCTTTGCTTGTGTGTTGGATTGCTTGCATGTCACGATGGCTCAAGATAATACCAAATTGTGTGACTTTACTAATACCAACAACAATGATTTTATTAGCACTCCGATTGCTCCTCTTACCAATGCTGAATCTTGTGAAATTAATGCTGCTTTGCTGAATCTTGTCATGAAAGATCTGTTTTCCGGCCTTCCTAGTGAAGATGACGCTACCCGTCTAAACAACTTTGTTGATTTGTGTGATATGCAAAAGAAGAAAGATGTGGATAATGATATTGTTAAATTGAAGCTATTCCCGTTTTCGCTTAGAGATCGTGCTAAAGCTTGGTTTTCGTCTTTGCCTAAAAATAGCATTGATTCATGGAATACGTGCAAAGATGATTTTATCTCTAAGTATTTCCTCCCGCTGAGATCGTCTCTCTTAGAAACGATATTATGAATTTTAAGCAACTTGATAATGAACATGTTGCACAATCTTGGGAGAGGATGAAATTAATGATACGTAATTGCCCTACACATGGTTTAAATCATTGGATGATTATACAAAACTTTTATGCCGGATTGAATTTTGCTTCTAGAAATCTTTCAGATTCGGCCGCGGGAGGCACTTTTATGAAAATCACTTTAGGAGAAGCTACTAAACTCCTAGATAATATTATGGTTAATTATTCTCAATGGCACACTGAAAGATCTACTAATAAGGAAGTGCATGCGATAGAAGAAATTAATGTTTTGAGTGGAAAGATGGATGAACTTATGAAATTATTTGCTAATAAAAGTGTTTCTTCTGATCCTAATGATATGCCTTTGTCTACTTTGATTTAGAATAATAATGAATCTATGGATGTGAATTTTGTTGGTAGGAATAATTTTGATAACAACGTGTATAGAGGAAACTTTAATCCTAGGCCGTATCCTAGTAATTCCTCTAATAATTATGGTAATACCTACAACAATTCTTATGGAAATTTTAATAAGATGCCCTCTGAATTTGACACTAGTGTTAAGGAGTTTATGAATTCGCAAAAGAATTTCAATGCTTTGCTTGAAGAAAAATTGCTTAAAGTTGATGAATTGGCTAGGAACGCTGATAGAATTTCTCATGATGTTGATTCTTTGAAACTTAGATCTATTCCACCTAAGCATGATATCAATGAACCTCTCAAAGCCATGAGAATTTCCATTGATGAGTGCAAAGAAAGAACCGCTAGGATGCGTGCTAAGAAAGATTGCTTTATAAAAGCGTGTTCTTCTAGTTTTCATGATAATAAAGATGAAGATCTAAAAGTTATTGATGTGTCCCCTATTAAATCTTTGTTTCGCAATATGAATCTTGATAATTATGGTACTGAATATGATCCACCTTTACCTAGAAGGCGTTCCAAAAATTCGGAGTTTTTAGATCTTGATGCAAAAATTGGTAAAAGCGGGATTGAAGAGATCAAAACTTTAAATATCAATGAACCCACTATTTTGGATTTCAAGGAATTTAATTATGATAATTTCTCTTTGATAGATTGTATTTCCTTGTTGCAACCCGTGCTAAATTCTCCACATGCTTATAGTCAAAATAAAGCCTTTACCAAACATATCGTTGATGCTTTGATGCAATCTTATGAAGAAAAACTTGAGTTGGAAGTTTCTATCCCTAGAAAACTTTATAGTGAGTGGGAACCTACTATTAAAATTAAAATTAAAGATCATGAATGCTATGCTTTGTGTGATTTGGGTGCTAGTGTTTCCACGATTCCAAAGAGTTTGTGTGATTTGCTAGGTTTCCGTGATTTAGATGATTGCTCTTTAAACTTGCACCTTGCGGATTCCACCATTAAGAAACCTATGGGAAGAATTAATGATGTTCTTATTGTTGCAAATATGAATTATGTGCCCATATATTTTATTGTTCTTGATATAGATTGCAATCCTTCATGTCCTATTATTCTTGGTAGACCTTTCCTTAGAACGATTGGTGCAATTATTGATATGAAGGAAGGGAATATTAGGTTCCACTTTCAGTTAAGGAAACTCATGGAACACTTTCCTAGAAAGAAAATAAAATTACCTTATGAATCTATTATGAGATCCACTTATGGATTGCCTACCAAAGATGGCAATACCTAGATCTATGTTCGCTTTTATGCCAAGCTAGGGGCGTTAAACGATAGCGTTTGTTGGGAGGCAACCCAATTTTATTTTTATTCCTTGATTTTTTTTCTCCTGTTTAGTAATAAATAAATAATTTATCTAGCCTCTATTTTTGTTGCGTTTTTTGTGTTTAATTAGTGTTTGTGCCAAGTAGAACCATTGGGAAGACTTGGGGAAAGTCTTTTTAATCTTGCTGTAAAAAACAGAAACTTTAGCGCTCACGAGAATTGCAGCCATTTTTATTTGGAAAGTGATATTTAGTTAATTATTTTTGAAGATGATTAATAGATAAATTCCTCACGTCCAGCAATTTATTTTAGAATTTATGGGGTTCTAGAAGTTTGTGTTAGCTACATATTACTACATACTGTTCTGTTTTTGACAGATTCTGTTTTTCGTGTGTTGTTTGCTTATTTTGATGAATCTATGGCTAGTAAAATAGTTTATAAACCATAGAGAAGTTGGAATACAGTAGGTTTAACACCAATATAAATCAATAATGATTTCATTACAGTACCTTGAAGTGGTGTTTTGTTTTCTTTCGCTAACGGAGCTCACGAGATTTTCTATTTTGAGTTTTGTGTTGTGAAGTTTTCAAGTTTTGGGTTAACTTTTGATGGATTATGGAACAAGCAGTGGCAAGAGCCTAAGCTTGGGGATGCCCATGGCAACCCAAGGTAAAATTCAAGGACACCCAAAAGCCTAAGCTTGGGGATGCCCCGGGAGGCATCCCCTCTTTCGTCTTCGTCTATTGGTAACTTTACTTGGAGCTATATTTTTATTCACCACATGATATGTGTTTTGCTCGGAGCATCTTGTATGATGTGATTCTTTGCTTTTTAGTTTACCACAATCATCCTTGATGTACACACCTTTTGAGAGAGACTCACATGATTTGAAAATTATTAGAATATTGTATGTGCTTCACTTATATCTTTTGAGCTATATAGTTTTTGCTCTAGTGCTTCACTTATATCTTTTAGAGCACGGTGGTGGATTTGTTTTATAGAAACTATTGTTCTCTCATGCTTCACTTAGATCATTTCGGGAGTCCTACAAAACAGTATGGTAATTTGCTTTAATTATGATAGGCATTCAAGATTAGTAAAAAAATCTTATGAGTGCATTGAATACTATGAGAAGTTTGATACTTGATAATTGTTTTGAGATATGGAGATGGTGATATTAGAGTCATGCTAGTTGATTAATTGTGAATTTGAGGAATACTTGTGTTGAAGTCTGTGATTCCCGTAGCATGCACGTATGGTGAGCCGTTATGTGATGAAATCGGAGCATGGTTTATTTATTGATTGTCTTCCTTATGAGTGGCGGTAGGGGACGAGCGATGGTATTTTCCTACCAATCTATCCCCTAGGAGCATGCGCGTAATACTTTGTTTCGATAACTAATAGATTTTTGCAATAAGTATGTGAGTTCTTTATGACTAATGTTGAGTCCATGGATTATACGCACTATCACCCTTCCACCATTGCTAGCCTCTCTAATACCGCACACTTTTCGCTGGTATCATACACCCACCATATACCTTCCTCAAAACAGCCACCGTACCTACCTATCTGAAGGAAATATGCCCTAGAGGCAACAATAAAGTTATTATTTATTTCCTTATTTCATGATAAATGTTTATTATTCATGCTAGAATTGTATTAACCGGAAACATAATACATGTGTGAATACATAGACAAACAGAGTGTCACTAGTATGCCTCTACTTGGCTAGCTCGTTAATCAAAGATGGTTATGTTTCCTAACCATAGACAAAGAGTTCTTATTTGATTAACAGGATCACATCATTAGGAGAATGATGTGATTGACTTGACCCATTCCGTTAGCTTAGCACTCGATCGTTTAGTATGTTGCTATTGCTTTCTTCATGACTTATACATGTTCCTATGACTATGAGATTATGCAACTCTCATTTACCGGAGGAACACTTTGTGTGCTACCAAACGTCACACCATAACTCGGTGATTATAAAGGAGCTCTATAGGTGTCTCCAAAGGTACATGTTGGGTTGGCGTATTTCGAGATTAGGATTTGTCACTCCGATTGTCGGAGAGGTATCTCTGGGCCCTCTCGGTAATGCACATCACATAAGCCTTGCAAGCATTGCAACTAATGAGTTAGTTGCGAGATGATGTATTACGGAACGAGTAAAGAGACTTGTCGGTAACGAGATTGAACTAGGTATTGAGATACCGACGATCGAATCTCGGGCAAGTAACATACCGATGACAAAGGGAACAACGTATGTTGTTATGCGGTCTGACCGATAAAGATCTTCGTAGAATATGTAGGAGCCAATATGAGCATCCAGGTTCCGCTATTGGTTATTGACCGGAGACATGTCTCGGTCATGTCTACATTGTTCTCGAACTCGTAGGGTCCACACGCTTTAACGTTACGATGACAGTTTCATTATGAGTTTATATATTTTGATGTACCGAAGTTTGTTCGGAGTTCCGGATGTGATCATGGACATGACAAGGAGTCTCGAAATGGTCAAGACATAAAGATTGATATATTGGAAGCCTATGTTTGGACATCGGAAGTGTTCCGAATGAAATCGGCATTTTACCAGAGTACCGGGAGGTTACCGGAACCCCCCGGTAACCTAATGGGCCTAATGGAGGAAGAGAAGAGGAGGCCTAGGGGCTGCCACGCGCCCCTCCCCCCCCCCCCCCCCCCCAAGTCCGAATTGGACAAGGAGGGGGTGGTGCCCCCCTTTCCTTTCTTCCCTCTCCTCCTTCCCCCCAAGTCCTAATCCAACTAGGGAAAAAGGGAGTCCTACTCCCGGTAGGAGTAGGACTCCTCCGGCGCGCCTCCTCCTAGGGTCGGCCGCACCCCCCCCCCCCCTTGCTCCTTTATATACGGGGGCAGGGGGGCACCTCTAGACACACAAGTTGATCTTCAAGATCGTTCTCTTAGCCGTGTGTGGTGCCCCCCTCCACCATAGTCCTCGATAATATTGTAGTGGTGCTTAGGCGAAGCCCTGCGACAGTAGAACATCAAGATCATCACCACGCCGTCGTGCTGACGGAACTCTTCCCCGACACTTTGCTGGATCGGAGTCCGGGGATCTTCATCGAGCTGAACGTGTGCTAGAACTCGGAGGTGCCGTAGTTTCGATGCTTGATCGGTCGGGCCGTGAAGACGTACGACTACATCAACCGCGTTGTCATAACGCTTCCGCTGTCGGTCTACGAGGGTACGTAGATTACACTCTCCCCTCTCGTTGCTATGCATCACCATGATCTTGCGTGTGCATAGGAAAATTTTGAAATTACTGCGTTCCCCAACACTATCATGGCATTTCCATAGCCATTCCGAGATATATTGCCATGTAACTTTCCACCGTTCCGTTTATTATGACACACTCCATCATTGTCATATTGCTTTGGATGATCATGTAGTTGACATTGTATTTGTGGCAAAGCCACCGTTCATAATTCTTTCATACATGTCACTCTTGATTCATTGCATATCCTGGTACACCGCCAGAGGCATTCACATAGAGTTATATTTTGTTCTAAGTATTGAGTTGTAAGTAAATAAAAGTGTGATGATCATCATTTTTAGAGCATTGTCCCAAGTGAGGAAAGGATGATGGAGACTATGATTCCCCCACAAGTCGGGACTAAATAAAAAAAGGCCATAAAAATAGAAAAAAAGGCCTAAATAAAAAAAGAGAGAAAAAGAGAGAAGGGACAATGCTACTATCCTTTAACCACACTTCTGCTTCAAAGTAGCACCATGATCTTCATGATAGAGAGTCTCCTATGATATCACTTTCATATACTAGTGGGAATTTTTCATTATAGAACTTGGCTTGTATATTCCAATGATGGGCTTCCTCAAAATGCCCTAGGTCTTCGTGAGCAAGTGAGTTGGATGCACACCCACTTAGTTCCTTTTGTTGAGCTTTCATATACTTATAGCTCTAGTGCATCCGTTGCATGGCAACCCCTACTCACTCACATTGATATCTATCAATGGGCATCTCCATAGCCAGTTGATACGCCTAGTTGATGTGAGACTATCTTCTCCTTTTTGTCTTCTCCACAACCACCATTCTATTCCACATATAGTGCTATGTCCATGGCTCACGCTCATGTATTGCGTGAAGATTGAAAAAGTTTGAGAACACCAAAAGTATGAAACAATTGCTTGGCTTGTCATCGGGGTTGTGCATGATTTAAATACTTTGTGTGGTGAAGATAGAGCATAGCCAGACTATATGATTTTGTACGGATAACTTTCTTTGGCCATGTTATTTTGAGAAGACATAATTGCTTAGTTAGTATGCTTGAAGTATTATTATTTCTATGTCAATATTAAACTTTTGTCTTGAATCTTTCGGATCTGAATATTCATACCACAATTAAGAGAATTACATTGAAATTATGCCAAGTAGCCACATCAAAAAATTCTATTTTTATCATTTACCTACTCGAGGATGAGCAGGAATTAAGCTTGGGGATGCTTGATACGTCTCCAACGTATCTATAATTTTTTTATTGCTTCATGCTATATTATATTCTGTTTTGGACATTATTGGGCTTTATTATACACTTCTATATTATTTTTGAGACTAACCTATTAACCGGAGGCCCAGCCCAGAATTGCTGTTTTTTTGCCTATTTCAGAGTTTCGCAGAAAAAGAATATCAAACGGAGAACGGAATGAAACCTTCAGGAACGTGATTTTCGGAATGAACGTGATCCAGAGGACTTGGACCCTACGTCAAGACATCAACCAGGAAGGCATGAGGTAGGGGGCGCGCCTACCCCCCAGGCGCGCCCTCCACCCTCGTGGGTCCCATGTTGCTTCACCGACGCACTTCTTCCTCCAATATATACCTACGTACCCCCAAACTACCAGATACGGAGCCAAAAACCTAATTCCACCGCCGCAACCTTCTGTACCCGTGAGATCCCATCTTGGGGCCTTTTCCGGAGCTCCGCCGGAGGGGGCATCGATCACGGAGGGCTTCTACATCAACACCATAGCCTCTCCGATGATGTGTGAGTAGTTTACCTTAGACCTTCGGGTCCATAGTTATTAGCTAGATGGCTTCTTCTCTCTCTTTGGATCTCAATACAAAGTTCTCCACGATTCTCGTGGAGATCTATTCGATGTAATCTTCTTTTGCGGTGTGTTTGTTGAGACCGATGAATTGTGGGTTATGATCAAGTTTATCTATGAACAATATTTGAATCTTCTCTGAATTCTTTTATGTTTGATTGGTTATCTTTGCAAGTCTCTTCGAATTATCAGTTTGGTTTGCCTACTAGATTGATCTTTCTTGCAATGGGAGAAGTGCTTAGCTTTGGGTTCAATCTTGCGGTGTCCTTTCCCAGTGACAGTAGGGGCAGCAAGGCACGTATTGTATTGTTACCATCGAGGATAACAAGATGGGGTTTATATCATATTGCATGAGTTTATCCCTCTACATCATGTCATCTTACTTAAAGCGTTACTCTGTTCTTTTGAACTTAATACTCTAGATGCATGTTGGATAGCGGTCGATGTGTGGAGTAATAGTAGTAGATCCAGGCAGGAGTCGGTCTACTTGTCTTGGACGTGATGCATATATACATGATCATACCTAGATATTCTCATAACTATGCTCAATTCTGTCAATTGCTCAACAGTAATTTGTTTACCCACCGTAATACTTATGCTCTCGAGAGAAGCCACTAGTGAAACCTATGGCCCCCGGGTCTATTTTCCATCATATTAATCTTCCATTAACAAGCTATTTCTGGTGCCGTTTTTATTTCGCTTTATTTACTTTACATCTTTATCATAAAAATACCAAAAATATTATCTCATCATATCTATCAGATCTCACTTTCGTAAGTGGCCGTGAAGGGATTGGCAACCCCTTTATTGCGTTGGTTGCGAGGATTATATTTGTTTGTGTAGGTGCGAGGGACTCGTGCGTGGCCTCCTACTGGATTGATACCTTGGTTCTCAAAAACTGAGGGAAATACTTACGCTACTTTGCTGCATCATCCTTTCCTCTTTAAGGGAAAACCAACGCAGTGCTCAAGAGGTAGCAGGGTGTGGTGACGTGACAGGGGTGGTCAACCTCCCCCTCATATGCTCTTCGGCTAGGAGCGATGGCTGGTGGCAGCCCTTTTGGGGGGGTGTCGGTGGCCCTGCATGTGCCACCTTTGGCTTGCCAGTGGTGGTGGGGGTAAACCGGGGAGGGGGCAGGGGGCTTCCCGGTCATGCGGATGTCGAGATTTAGAGTCGCTAGGCGCCAGGCGTGACGTGTTGGTGGTCCTAGTCCCTGGTGAGCAATGTGGTGGTTGCGGCAAGGCCGGTGGCTGCTGGGAACCCTCCCCTATCTGGATCTGGCTGGCTTGGCCACCTTCCTACAAAAGTGTTCGTTTTGGGGTGGAAGGAGGTGCCTTCTATCCTTCACCGGTCGGCGTCATCCATTTGTCGTGGTGGCGATTGAGTGGTGGTCTTGGTTGTCGGGGCAGCGGACTCGGCGGTGGGAGTCGTGGTGCTCGTGGGCGAGGGCTGCCGCTCAGGTGCGAGGTGGTTTGCCATGGTCGTGCGGGCGACATGGTGGACGGTGCTTCGGCGAACGGTGGCGTTTCAAAGGTGGAGCATGTGTGCCTAGGGATAATACTTGTCCGGCTTTGGTTAGACCGACGACGTCTCTGGGCGTCGTCTTCTTCCTACAGGCACCATCACGGCTACTCTCCTTCTTCGGATTCGTTCTTTGGATCGAGCGCCGATGGCGCTCCGATGTTGTTTCCCTTCTTGAAGGCGTCGTTTTGGAGGCCAACGTTTGTCGGCGTAGCTTCGTCTCTTTGTGACACTTCTATCACGGTTGAGAACTCTAACTACTTTAAGTAGGGCCCTCATTCCACATATGTTGTTGGCTTGACATGTTGGGGTGGGGTGGCTGTTCTTTTGCCTGTTATATCTAGCCTTGGATGTGTGTTTTGTGATCCATTGGGTTGTATGCATTGGTTTTGTATGGTCGGTGCTTTATTTATAAAGCAGGCAAGAGTCTTTTTTGATATCAGCGGAATTTGACAAATCTGTCGCATCATTTTAGACATGCTCACACAACAAATATTTCTTCATGGGCATGTCTGGTAGCCTACACGCGGCTCATACATGGTCTAGCAACCAAGATTCGGTTGTTTGCTTATCCGGACGCTTGCATGGGCCTACACGACACGAAGCTCAAAGCATCTCTCAGCCAGGCTCTAGGGGAACGTCTTAAGCGGTCTTTCCTTAGATGCAGACTTGTTGAAGTGCAATTCACACTTTGGGGGAGGATGCGGGCTAGATTTTGCAAATGGCCAAACATGATGTAGAATGTGGGCTAAAGACTGCATGCCCTCAAACAGGCTCCACTAAGCCAGACTCCCGAGAAATGTGAATAGTGTGTTAGCGTTCAAACATGCCCTATATGTTACAAATCCGACTTGCTGCAGCACAAACGTTAAAAAAGGTGTCATAATGCCCGCTGCAAACATATCTAATGAACACAGACGACATTTTTTTTGCAATATAAGAAAATCACCTTGAAGCATACATTCAAAATTGTTAGGAATTAATTAGTAGATTAATTATCACATGCTAATTAATGAATAGTCATTAGCAAAGGGGTGTGTCCAACCCCGAATAGTCGTGTCTCTTCTCTCTCTCTATTGTCCTGTTCGGGAGGGATGCCTCCGAACAGGCACACACTACTAGGGAAAACCTTATACACAGAAATTTAGCAACAGCGCGGGTTAAAAAAGCGCGATAGTGCTAGATAGCAGTAGCGGTTCAGAATAAACCACGTTGCAGATACGATCCTAGCGGTAGCGCGTGTGCCCGTAAAAGCGCTACTACTAATATTCCCATTGCTGAAACGATGGGCTACGCATAGCAGTAGTGGCCTTGCAGGAAGCGCGCTACCGCTAGGGCATGAGTAGCAGCGCGTTTCCCTGTAACAGCGCTACTGCTAATGGAAATAAAATAAAATGAAAAACAAATAGAAAAGTAAATTAAAATGAAAGAAACAGAAAAAGGAGAAAGAAAAAAATAAAATGTAAAGCAAAATAAATGAAAAGGCGAAAAAACAGAGAAAGGCTTAGCCGTAGCGTGTATTAGTAAGAGGCGATGTAGCTAACGCAGCTGCAGCGCGTTTCCAGGACCCCCGCTATAGAAACAGAAAAGGAAATAAGAAAGAGAGAAAATTACATATGTATAGCAGTAGCGCGTTTTGGAAAAAGCGCTATAGCTACCTTAGCTATAGCGCGTTCTGCGGAAAGCGGTACCGCTAGTTTTGACTTAACCAACCCCCCCCCCCCCCCCCCGCCACCACTTGCCCCCCAAATCTCTCGACCCACCCCGTCGCCGTCTCCCCGATTCGCCGTTGCCCCACTTCACCGCCATCTCCTGCCGATGTCGACGCCCCCGGAGCCATCAGAGCCGTGCGCCGTCGACGCCACCGGAGCCGCCCCCAACGCGACGGAGCCACGCGGCCTCATCAACGCCACCGGAGCCGTCGTCGACGCCACCGGATCCTCCCTCGCCACAACTGCCTCCCTCGCCGTCACCGGAGACGCCCATGCCTCCCTCGCCACCACTGCCTCCCTCGCCACCACCGGAGCCATCCTCTGTAAGCCCCCACCCCTCCTCTCTCTCTCTCATGCATAGGTTAGCTAGTTTAATTATGTTAATTATCTAGGTTAGGGCAAAAATTTAGTTAGGGCTTTGACAGAGAAGTAGTTAGGTTAACTAGTTTAATTAGGTTAATTACCTAGGTTAGTGCAAAAATTTAGTTAGGCCTTTGACAAAGAACTAGTCAGGTTAACTAGTTTAATTAGGTTAATTATGTAGGTTATTTAGGCAAGTTTTATTTTAAAGATGATCCCTTCCTAGACTTTTATTGTTGATTATATCTTTTCATTGAAGTGGTCATGTTGTTTGTGCCCAAGTGGCTTTGTTGTTTGAATGAAGCTAAGTGGCCTATATATGTTTTGCCGGAATGTTGATTCATTTCCGTTCTGGCAAATTTCAGGTTCTCGATTTGTCCACTTTTTAGCAAAGGTCATGCCGAAATTTTCTGTGAATTTCGGCATGACTTGTGCTACAAACTAGGACATATCGAGTGCCCGGGATTTGCCGCACCAGGAAGGAGTCAACGTTCCTACAAAACATAGGCCTTTTGTATGTCATTATTCATTTTATTAGGTCTAGAATTAATTTACTAGATTTAATCATAGGAAACATGGCTAGCAACGATGAAGGACAGGGTTCTGGTGATTGCGACGACGTCTACTGGGCGGCAGACGAATTTTTTAGCCTTGCCGACGATCAACCGGTGGCATCGGGGACTAAGACCGACACGCGGACCGGTGCTGAGACTGAGACCGGCGCTGAGACTCAGACCGGCATCAAGACCGGCGCTGAGACTGATACCGGTGCTGAGACTGAGACCGACGCTGAGACTCAGACCGGCATCGAGACCGGCGCTGAGACTGAGACCGGTGCTGCCTCGGGGAGCGGAGCCGGTGTAGAACAGCAAGCAAAGAGGCAACGGCTTCCTAACAAACTCAAGACTGCTAGACTGGTGGTCACGGAGGTGGACGATGGCAATTTTGAGCCAAAGGCGCCCGAGGAAGCGCGTCGATGCTACGGCAATCAAATAGTCTGCATCGTACGGACAACCGCCACCATCAACGATGAGAAACTACTGAAGATAGAAAATATGAGGAGCTCCCTCCTAAAGAAGTTTCACCAGATATTCTTGTTCCCGGGCCGGAATGAGAAGGATTATGAAGATCCAGATGAGGACCCGACAATGAAGAAGATAAACAAACACGCCATGACCAAGTTTAGCAACGCGTTGGCCGCCTGGAAAAATCGAGTGAAAGCAAAGATCATCGACAAGAAGGAACCCTACTCCGAGATTGTAAAGGATAATCCAACAATCACGGAAGAGCGGTTTCAAATATTCAAGGAGGCTTGCGAGGCCGAAGCTGCAAAAAAAGTCTCAGTGCATGAAGGGGCTTCAAGAGAGGAACATTGGGAGCCACCACCTCGGAAGCCGTGGTTACGGCGGAAAGAGGTCCAAATGGGCCAAGGAGGACGCGGAAGCCGCGAGTCTTGGCATCCCAGACCCCGTGGCGGATTTCACCATCCCGCAGGAGCGTGACGTCCTCAGGGCCCGGCACCGTTGGGACCCAGTGAACAAGGTTTACGAGACAACACCGGTCATTACAGAGTTCATGAGACTACTGGTAATTTTAGTTTCTGATCAATTCGACTGCACACGTTAGTTATATTTGTAAATGATCCTTGTGCCTTTTGCAGAGAGAGCAGCACCGGATTGCGGACGAAAGCGACTCGATGTCTGAGGCATTGGCGAGGCCCAAGTGGGACACTCCATTCAACCGGGCGTTGAACATATTGAAACGACAACCGGTGGATACTCAACCGTCGTATGGACGCATGCACGGTGTCGGAGACGGCGCCACGTGGAAGAAGTACTACTGTGAGACCACGGAGGAGAGAAAGGAAAGACGGAGGTTAACTGAAGAAAACATCGACAAGAAGGTTGAGATTGCCCTTGAGAAGAAATCATCTCAAACAGTCGCAACAGCGGTAGCTGCCGCAAAACAGGTGGTTGCAGATTTGTCTACTTCCTTGGTGACGGGCGTTATCACTTGGACAAGGCAAAATCCAGAAAAAATGCAGAGGGCTTTCCCCTTGCCGACTTCTTGGGGAGCAGCTCGACTAGCGTTGCACCAGCACCTGCTCCCGCACCGGCTCCCGCACCGGACGTGCTCGGTGGTGCTTCATCTTTGGCTGAGCTTGACGCCCTCACGGTATCTGTCACACCGGCCCCCTTCAATATAAATGTATAATCTCCCGTTTTCGTTGCCTCTCGGATGTCTCACGTCGCAGACTTTTCTTTGCAGGCCGACGAAACCCCGTGCACCATATTGTACACCATCGGCGACCAGAAGGTGGACGTGGGGAAGGCGACGATAATGAAGGTGAAGGAACCATTGTTCCACAGCCGGCCGATCCCCCCGAACGTCTTCAAGGTTTCCGTGGCCAGTGTCAAACCGGGCCACGAGAATTTGCCTCCTCCAATACTAGCGGGGGATGACGACGAGACACCGCGGCGGTTTGGTGATTGTTGCAATGGGTGGGTGTTGTTGTGGCCAAAGAGTCTGCTTCGTCTGGAGGCGGCCGGGAGCACACCCACAAGCACGCAGCCTCGGCATGGTATGAACATCAACACCCCACCTACCCAATTAGCATCGGGTGTCGGGTTGGGTGATAGCGAACGGGGTAAGGAGGAGGCTCCATTAGTCGCTGATGACGTCGCCATGGATGAGGATGAGGACGACGATGGCGCTGAACAGTATGTCTATACTGGCGCCTCCTCAGGGTTTGAGCGTCATGAGTCGGTGCTTGAATTGCTGTGTCAACGTATTATGGACGACCTTCCGGTAGTAAAGAAGTTTGGAAAGAGAGCGAGGAAAGGCAAAAAAGCTGATTCTATGATCCAGCCGCCTCAGCAGCCTCGACTTCAGGACCGTATAGATATCCCCGATGCGGATAAATGGCATATCCCCGATCAACCAATCCTACCTGCAACAGCGCTACGGGCCAGATTCGGCGATCTAAGGAGACTTCATGACGATGTGATGCGGGTAGAGAAAGGCCTCATCGCCTCGAAAGATTCAGGATACCCACTCTACGTGGTTAACGTTCCGCGGCAAATGCCGTACGTCGACAGCTTCCCCGCGGATAAGTTCTTCCTCCGATTCGATTACATATTCGACATGTTTCACGTGAAGAAGCTGGATTTTACGTTTGTCCGCCTTTATGCCTTGCACATGAACTACATCATCGGGGTTGAGCAGATATCTAATATCTGTGTCGCTGACCCATACTACATGCATGAGGGCTTCTTGGGAGTCTGCTCAAAGCACCATGAATATGCGAGGGATTACATCGTCACTTTCATGCTCGCCAATAAGGACAAGGAGGCGATTCTCGTGCCTTATCATTCCGTGTAAGTCATCCGCGCTGTTATCCTTCCTTCGATTTCAATCATTCATTTGCACGGTGGAGGTTAATTAATTTGAGGTGTACTTATTTTACGCAGCGGCGGGCGTGCCGTCCTCATCATCCTCTACCCCCGATTCTCCCACGCTCTTTACTTGGACTCGTCGAAGAACATTCACAAAAAGGATTACACCCACATCAAGGATGTTCTCGACAGCGCTATGTTTTACTACCAAGCAAGGGGTGGAGAGGTCAGGGACAAGAAGACAAGGGGCGGCAGGGCCGCCTTCGGCCATAAGATTGACTTCTGCTGCATCCAGCAACCGTACGATTCTCTTAATGATGGATTCTATGTCCTACACCACATGCTGGAGTACAGACGGGATCACCAGAACCTTCGCATGTCACCTAGATCCGGCGATGCCCATATTCTGCAATGGGCAAAGGACATAGGAGATATCGAGGATCATCGACTTCGAGCTGAGTTCTATAACATCCAACGCGAACTTGCCTAAATCATCATGAAGGAGGTCGTCGGAAAAATAGGGATGTTCTACGGAGAAGGACAAATGTCACGGGAAGACGTCCGAACATGGATAGCCTCTCAGCGTCTCGACATGAAGCCTTTCACTAAGCTCAAGGACTATCTCCCTGACTTGGATGGATGGAACGACATGTTAGAGTGATTGTCGATATATGACAATGTGTCCGTTTAGTCCATACTTTCTGTATGACAAAACTTTGAGTTATGCATGGTGAAACTTTATTTGTGATGTAATTAAACTGTCCTCCTCCTCGACTAGCGAAAATCACTCTACTTAGGGCATTTTGGGGTACGATGAACTTTGTTATTTATGCTTATGATATGTTGTTTCCATTTTTGCCAAGTCTGTCTCTTTCTGTTGCTCAACTATATATGTTGCATATCATCGACTCATGTGACGATGCAGGTCCATAGATCATAGATGGCGAAGAAGTGCTACGCCAGGAGTATATATACGACAAGTGGCCGGAGTGTCAGGCCCAGGTGTACCGGTTTCCGGTTTCCGAGCAACATGCAGTAGTTAGTTTAGGTTCACGCTAATGCGAGAGAGGGATACGAACTCATGTACTCAAAGTGATAGCTCTTCTCGCGTATATCATTGTTTAGATGGATGACGATGTATTTGCAAGTAATCGAGACTTGTATCGCTATTTTCGAGATGATGACGAGAGACCACTTTATGTTGGATGATGATTATGATGAGACTATTTGTATGTATATGCTATGATTACATCTATGGTCTCGCAGGCATTTGTATGTGTATCATGATAACATTTGTATGTGCTAAAGATTCTTCTATAAAGCCTGTTCAAATACAAAACAAATATGCCAGAAAAAAACAAAAAACTACTAAAATTAGCAGTAGCGAGTGGAGAAAAGTTAGCAGCAGCGCGGTAGTAGCAGTAGCGTGCACGGAAGAAGCGCGCTATAGCTATTAGCAGTAGCGAGCTTCCACTAAGCGCGCTGCTGCTACACTTGTGTAGCAGTAGCGCTGGTGAGCACGCGCTACTGCTATGTGTTAGATGTAGCGCCTTATTAGTAGCGTCGGTCCGCGCGCTACTGATACACCTAAAACCCGCGCTGCTGCTAGCCTTTTCCCTAGTAGTGACATCTTCTTCCCATCTCTTTCAGATGTATATATACTTGAGAATCAATAGAAACGAGGACTAATGGTCCATTCACATTCAATCTCGCTTTACTTTCGTTTTACTCTAACAAAAATATTTGCAACATGTCGCTCGTGGATACACAACAAACATCATTACACACTTGCAGCTTGTTGAAACATGATGCAACGGGGAAATCTTGATTTGACTTGCATCTTACCCCAACAACAGAGGCAACGTGGATAATTTTCATTTGGAGCTCTAGCGTGAGCTTATCTACAATAGCAAGCACCACGAGCTCCCGTCGAAGGAGAGAGGGGAGAAGCCAGCGCTGGTTCAAGACCAAGAAGAGACCCACGCTTCGTCGAAGAAGTAAAGAAGAGGGAGTCGCGCTTGAGTTAATGAGCAAGGGCTCATTCAGTTTGCAAGTTTTTTGGAGAACTCTTACCCTCATTTCTTTCCCTATGCATAACATTTGCTTCATAGGATTGGAGATTCTAGATTTGTTAGAATTTTGTCCATATTAGACTGATTCCTAACATGTTAGAAAAGATTCCCAACAATTCTTACCATTAGTAAGGCCTCATGGAAAATTCCTAAGGACTGAAGTGTATAGGGCATCCTAATCCTTTACCTTTTCTATTTCTTTGATTTCGAAATCCTGTAAACGGAATGAACCCTAAGTATATGGCAATATTCATGTGTGGCATGCAATTTCCTGCTAGTATCGACAGTAAGATGATGCCTCGGTGAACTATGAATGGGCCATTTGATTTGTCCCGGAAATAAAATGTCGTAGACATACATGCGAAACCCCAATAAATTGCTGTATCACCTACATATATAGCCATACAGCCATACAGAAGAAGAGTACACGCACGTGGTTCACTGCAACTGTAGTCCTTGTGGTTTTATATTCACAGCAGAGTTTCAGTTTCTGTATCCCCCAATCTTCATGTCTTGTGGGCTGAAAACACATTATTCATGTCTAGCGAATCGAGACTGAACTCGTCGATTTGGCGCTTCATGCCGCTACGATGGGGTAGGACGCACAGGTAGCAACAGCTGCATCATTTGCGACAGTCGAGTCAGTATCGCGTTATGAGCGCGCTATGGCATGAAGAGCAAACACAAGATGGAAGTGCACATGGAATGGTACTCACCACACATGTTCTTGCCCATTTCCATCTTGAAGTAACCATTGTCACCCCAGTCGGCGCCCCACGAGTTCTTGATGAGCCAATACGGGACGCCGTTCTCCACACCGTACCCGACCGCCAAGACGGCGTGGTTCACGTCCTAGCAATTTGAGCACAACTTGCATTTTCAGAACGAAATAGTAGAAGAGTGTCGTGATACAAGAGATAGGAAGCACATTAACTGAAGACTGAACATAAATAGCTCATAATAAAATCATCTTTTGATGCCCTACGGTTTAGTAGTACTCACATCAGGTGTAGTACCGCAATGGTCGCTACTGTAAACTCCGCTCTTGTACTGCCTGAAACCGTTGATCACCTCAAAGGCAACACTCACTGGGCGAACCAACCCGACGGCGTTTTTCAGTTCGTCCTCAGCATTCTTAGCAGCAACAAAAAGATCAGCATAAATTAAAGCTTAGTTACTTGATTATAAATTATTAACATCAACTGAAATTAGAGCGAGGTTCCTCTTCCTTACCAGTGTGATGTTAACTGAGTCCAAAACCTGAACTACGGCATTTTCAGCCTTGTAATGGCAGACGCCATTGACACCCTTGTAAGGGTAGGACTCCTCGGTGTCGATCCCTCCATTGTATTTGATGTACTCAAATGCCTGGGATGGAAGGCCTCCGCTGCATCCGAAATTATTGAATCCGCCGGCACAGTCAACCAGCTGTTGCTCAGAAAGAGAGATGTTCTTTCCAGTGGCCTGAGTATATGCTGCCTCAAGTGCACCAGTAGTGCTGCAAGAATAAGTATAGGAATTCAATTGGTTTGTTTGTTGAACAGCCCTTTTCTTCTTTCTTTTCCTTTTCAGGAAAGATTCTACTAAATGAGCTATCTTCTCGATTGATAATACATAAAACACTGCAATGCTTGAAATATGCCAGGGAGCATTTTTTTTTCACAATATAGAGCCTAAATAAGAATACTTCGGAATAATTAGTGTAATCTCGGTATCTGTCATTTTACTTGTAGCTAGGCTACTTCATTCAGAATTACTCAATAGATGCTAACAATAGTACTCTTGTATAGAAAATGAATAAAAAGGCACACGGTAAGTTTATTAACATGCTTAAATCACACCCAATCCCACAAATTCAGATAACCTGTTAATCAACAAATTTAACTTCTTGCTACTTTTCAGTAAAAGTGAACTAATCAAATTAGTACTGAATTTTATCATGATCTCCACTGGTGCAGACGTCACTAGCTTCATTTGGCACTATAACTTGAGAGCATATGGAATTGCATTCTGGATTACCATATTTGAAAGATATATTACTTCTATTTAGATGTGGAATTAATGAACAGGAGGCATGACAAGCCCCACAAGATAGCTACCGGTCACCAAACACCAACTGAAAGAGATCTGAAATCAATAGTTTGGGAGTATATACACAATCATATCAGCTACTCGGCTATTATTTATTTAGTAGCGTGTCACACATGCAGTATTTTAATCCATTGTTGAACATTCCCAAATAATTGGTGGTTGTCTCTGATGAAAAAGATCTCAAGTATACTCAACTACTGCTCTTGAGAGCCAGCAATTTTCAACTTGGGCAACGGATCGATCTGTCGGACCCCAGCCTGGGCCACCAGATGTAGTTTTTAATACTACTACTTTATTAGAAGGCGCATCCACACATAGTATTACATTCAGGGCGATGATTGAATTAAAGCCTCTTTGGTCTGTGGCCCAGACAGTTAACTAGATCAGATCGACCATTCTACTTCCTGTCGGATATCATATAGTTTGAATGTTTAGTTGAAAAACACCAGATTTGAGCACGCTTCAGTATTGGGCACATTGGTTATTGATGATAAAGATATACCACTGATATATACAGCGGCACACGCGAAGAAAGTTAGAAAAAAAAACAGCACTGCAGAAATTCAGTAGTTACCTGAACGTCCAGCAGGAGCCGCAATGGGACTGGTCTTTTACGGGGCTAACGATCCCATCCTCCCTCCAGTCTTTCTGCAGCAATGACAAACATCACTTACTCCCCACATTAATGGAGTCGATTGGTACGTACACCAACTCTGCTTGCTTGATCAAGCGACACAATACTTGCAAATTAAGCGTCAACGGCTACAATATGATATAGTCTATGCCATACAGTCTTAATTAGCACAACCATACTACTACTTATAAATGGAAAGAAATATTGTGCGGCGATCCTTACAAACAGGCGATCAGCAAGAAGAAGGTTCATTGGCTGATTTGTACATATAAAAATAGTAAACTTTTAACTACATCATGTGCTGGGACCGTGGAAGGAACAGCTAACACGGCCTTCCTTGTCGGGGGGACATAAAAGCCCCGAGGACAATAATTAGCACACGTTGGACCTGCTGGGCAAATACAGCGACCAGCAAATTCTGCAGCAATTCAGGCAAAGCCGAAAGCTCGACAGCTCGCTGGTTTGAAAGTTGAAACGCAAATTAGATAAGGTGGAATTTTTCCCTGAATTTCGAACAGAGTATGATATCTGAAACTGTCTAGACCATGGGGCCCTGCTCGCTCTCAGCAACCGTTACTGACGTTACAATACATACAGGGTACGCAGCTACGCTAGCAAGAGTTGGTACTTGATGCCTTGATGGGATCTCCTGTGATGATGAGTAAGTGAACGGTAAATTGGAACTTACGGTCTCCGGGAGCGCGGCGGCGTCGCGCATCAGGTGGTTG
This sequence comes from Triticum monococcum, assembly GCA_034509565.1. NCBI lineage: Eukaryota > Viridiplantae > Streptophyta > Magnoliopsida > Poales > Poaceae > Triticum > Triticum monococcum. The sequence goes on from CM067845.1 coordinate 448,228,224, forward strand.
CCGGCGAGCGTGGCCGAGCAGGTCTGCGCCGCGCCGAGCCGGGTCGCCTGGAACTCCTCCCAGCTCATGTCCGAGAAGCCTGCGGGACGACAGCAAAAGCGACGAGTGTTTTGAGGACACGGTGGTGGGCCCGAAAGCAGACGGCGGGGATTAGAGGATGGTCGGAGATCGTACGGTTGATGCCGAGGCGGTAGGGAAGGCCCTTCCGGTTGGTGGAGCGCACCTCCTCGAGGCTCTCGGAGAAGATCCGGAACCGCCTCCGCACCTCCGCCGCGCTCTCGTAGCTCTTGCCGTACCTGCGGAAGCGGATCGAACGAACCGACCGGGATGTCAACGGGGACGGCGGCGGCGGCGGAGCAGACGGAGAGTCAACGGGTGGGCGGGGGATTGCGGAGTGGGTAGCAGTAGCACGGACCTGACGGCGAAGCGCGCGAAGCGGAGGGCGTGGCGGGTGCGGCCGAGCGCGGCGAGGACGGTGGACTCGAGCGTCGAGGCGGCGCGCTCGGTGACGGGCCGGATCGGGTTGGAGTCGGCGAAGGAGGAGGAGGCGACGGCGACGGCGGCCGTGGCCAGGACGGCGAGCGCCAGGAGGAGGATGCGGGCGCGGGCCATTTCGCCGGTGGATGGGTAGCAGTAGTTTACTGGGTTGGGTAGGCGGGGCAGGCCAGTAGGGAGCTCGCGTCCCGGTGCCGGGGGTTTTATATCGGGGAGCGCACCGCGGCACGCTTGACCACTTGTTTGAGACTCTCCAAATGCTGTACTCAGAGGATATTTGTGATCTGCAGTAAGTATAATCTACTCCTAGTCTAGTGAGGATTATTCTTTGTCTGAATCATCAAGGCCAAATATCCAGCGCGATAACATCGTGCGCATGTTTATCTCAATACGACCAATATATATTATAAAAGTTCACTGGGAACACCAAACACTTAAGAGCATCTCCGACAGCCGCGCTAAGCGCCGCGCGCAAAAAACCTGTTTACCGCGCGCGCTGCGGCTGGTTTTGCGCGTCCGCCTGCGCCGGCTCCAGCAGCCGCGCTATAATGCAGTGCGCGCCGCTCCAGCAGAGCGCAAAAATACAGCGCGCGCGACTCGCCGGGCATTTTGCATATATGATATTTTGAACAAAAATGAACATAATTTGACACAAACAAGTTGATGAATAAAAGTTCATGCCCACAAGTTCAAAATCATGCCCACAAGTTCATCCAACCAAGTTCAAATGCAAACTAAAGTTCAAGACATGAAAGACACATCAATCTTCATCTTCCTCGTCTTCGTCTTCGTCCTCATCTTCCGAAGACGACTCTTCCGCCTTCGAAGATGAATCTTCCTCCCTCTCCTCATCACGCACCGCATCATGTGAAGCTCCGACGGTGTTGGCAAGATCTTCAACGGCATCTTCATGGGAATGTGTGTGAGAAGGCACATCGAAAGACATTGCACCCATGGCGGCCGGAGGTGCACCCATGCCTCCCATGAGAGAAGCAAAACTCATGCCTCCCATGGCGGCCATAGCGTCGGAGGGTGCTCCAAAGCCACCCATGCCTCCCATGGCGACCGGAGGTGCACCCATGCCTCCCATGGCGGCCGGAGGTGCACCCATGCCTCCCATGGCGGCCGGATGTGCACCCATGCCTCTCATGGCTTCGAAGCCACCCATGCCTCCCATGACGCCGAGGCCACCGCCACCCATGGCGCCGAGGCCACCGCCACCCATTGCACGAATCAAGACTCTTTTTGGATCAAGACTTCTTGTTGGGCAAGATTGACATACTCTTTTTGCGCCGCATTGAGGTTAGATGTGTCCAAGAAGAACAAGTGCTTCTTCCATTCCAACAACTTAGCTCGCTCCTCGTTGCTCACTTTCCTCTCCTCCAAAGCCACCTTTCTCTCCTCGGCCGCCATCCTTCTCTCCTCGGCCGCCAACCTCCTCTCCTCGGCCACGACATCTTGGTTTCTTACCATTTTCCTCACCTCATTGGCTTCGACCCTTGCCTTCACAATAGCTTCCATAGCATTTTTGAGCTCACCATCTCCTTTTCTCTTCTTCTTTTCGGTTTTGTCTTTCTTGCACACATCCGGTCGTTTTGGCTTCGAGTATGAAACCGAGTTGGGTGTGGGGCTTCTCTTGCCGTCACCACTTGATGCATCATCCTCCTCATCATCATCATTCATCTCAATTGCTCGCTTCCGTTTGTTGCTCAAATGCAAATCCTCTAAACCATCACGCTTCTTTCATTTCTCATCATCCTTTAACACTTCATAGCAATGAGGCAAGGTAAAGACCCTGCCTTTCTTGATCTTCCCCTTCTTGGTTGTCCTTGTCTCTTCTTTGAACAAGTTTTGTGCAATGTTGTACTACAAGAAAAACAAAACAAGTTAGCACTTCGGTCACCAAAAACAAGTATGATGAACATATATGAGATGCCACTTACTCGATCATCCTCATTTGTGCCACTTGGGTTAATCTTGTCAACTGCCTTTTGTACGGCCGCCCACTTTTGACAATCCGAGTTGATTGTCGACCATCGGGACCGAAGTGATCTCTCGGAGCGGTCAATTCCACTCAAGTTGTGAGCATCAAAGTGTTCTTTCATTCGCCCCCAATACGCGTCTCTACTTTGATCACCTTCAATGGATGGATCCCTCGACACTTGCAAATAAGTATGGCATAGTAACTTGTCATCGTTGGTTGAGTAATTGCCCGCTCTTCCTTTCGGCGCCTCGACAATTCCCTCACCCTCCTCGTCCACCTCAAACTCATGGTCTTCGAAATGGATGTCATTGGTTTGAGACCAATGCGAATTGTTGGACCCAACACCCATAGTGGACATGTATGCATCATCGTTGAGACTACAAAGTTTTTTGAACAATGCAAATAAGCTATCTATATGTGATGATGATGCATTGAAAAAATAAGAAGAAAAGAAAAGTTGGAAATTTTTTCACCTTGGGGGCATTTCGTCGAACACGTGGTGCGCGTCGGCGGCCGGCTCAACGAGTGAGCTCGCCGACGCTTCGGTAGCTGCCGCGGCCGTCGAACGCCCTGCAAGCTTCTTTCCCCTCGCCTTCATGGTGCCGGAGCCGTCCGCCGCCTTGTTTTTCTTCGCGGATGTTTTGCCCTTCTTCGTCCGCGCCGCATTGGGGACCTTCTTCGACGGTGCGGCGACGGCACGGGACGGCGCCGACGCGACGCCACCCGGCGCCGTGGTCATCCGTGGCGGCAAGAAGAGGCTACGCGCGAGGCCGACGCTCGGCGGAGCTCCGGCGGTGGCGACGCCAGCGCTTCCCGCGCTAGGGTTTCCGGCGGCGGCGGCGGCGGGGGGGGGGGGGGGGGGGTCGCGGCTGTACAGCGGGGGCCGGTGTGCGCGTCCATGGGTGGGTGGCAGGGCGCCGGCGCCGGCGCGCGCGGGGCGTAGGACGAGGAGAGGAGAGAGTGTGGCGCGAGCGCTCGAGTGTGCCGCGCGCTGTAGCTGGCGCCCGAAATACGCCGCGCGAGTAAGTGTTTTCAACCGCGCGCCCAACCCGTTATAGCGCGCACGCCGTTTTTGCGTGCCCGCTGGAGCGACCCGCCGCGTTGCGCGCGCGCTAAAACGGCCTAATTTGCGGCACGACGCTATTTTAACGCGGCTGTTGGAAATGCTCTAACATAATAGAAATTACTTCGAGGCCTGCAGACAACTGAATGATCATTGTCATTGCTTTTTTATTGGAGCCGGTGAAACTTTGTCGATGGTAGCCAAGAACTATTTGTACATGTGTCTCTAGAAACCAGCGGCCTGGAGCTGGAGCTGCAGCCGTCGTCGTTGGGCTCTTGGATCAATTTGAAGTGTTTGACACAAGATCTCGTAACCGCTGGATCTACGTCCGAGCTTTGTTTCAACGAACAAAGTCAAGAAATATCAAAGCCCATAAGACCAGCTCGAAGATGAAGCGACGCCATTCACCCGAGCGTCACCCCTACGAAGACTACAAAAATTCTAACCTGAACTACTAGCCGAAGCTGATGCATCGGGTTTTCTCTCCTCGCCACTGAGAGACCGGCAGACAAAGGAAAAGGCAAATCCCTGGCTCACCAACGGAACCCGAAGTGGATGAGTTCTTCGCCCTAGCGGCCCCTCATGCCAGCGGGCGGAAGGAAAGATCGTTACTTGATTCTAACACATGTGCATATATTTTTTTTGCGGGTAACACATGTGCATGTTAGGTACTCCTAATCTTCATAACATTCCTTGAACACCGAATTAACATGAAAAATCGCAAGAGCATGAAACATCAGCAAAGTGAATGGCTTCGTTTGGAGGAGGGTACTGTCATGGATTCTTGTGTTTTGTCGGGGGAATCTAATTCTGATGACTACTTTATTATATTTTGTAATAGTAATATAAGTGATCTGGAAGCGAGATATGGCTGAGTCATCCGAGTACTGGGGGCCTTTTTCCAACACGATGACGCCAGGGGTGACGACGCGGCCAATGAGTGAGCTGGGGGAAGCTGAGCTGACTGGCCAGCAGAGTGGCGGAAGCGGGACAAAAAATGGCGCGGCACTACTCTCGGCCTCGGCCAAGACGATATTTTGCTTGGTGGGACGGATCAGCGCGTGATTGGTCCGGCGATGCCCGTCAGAATGGTGACAACGGCAGCAGAAAGCGATCCGTCTTGGACACTACCACCAGTAGCAGAACGTCACCGACGACGAGCGCCGGGAGTTCAGAGGTCGGGGGATTCTGTAACGTATTCGTACGATACTCTGCCAGCGTGGTGGCGCAACGGAATCATGCATGGGCTCGAGCTTTTCGGAGGGGCTTGCCGGCGGACGGCGTCTGGAAGGTACACGTAGCCGGCCGCCGGTGTGCTCGGTCGAGCGTCGACGTCACGGTATCTACTCGGCGACGACGACTGCTGCGGTGATAGAGGATGATGGAGAGGGATCCACGGCAGTGTTGCCATCATGGAGCGTCAGCATTCGTGGACTGGATTTATTTACGTGCAGCTCAACGTCACTGCTCTTTCGTGACAAGGAGGAGCACCTAAAATATCCTGCTAGGCGGGCCAGGCTCCGTAGGGATAACATAGCCGCTGCGCACCATGGAACGAGACACCCGTACTTGATAGGTTTTATATATATGTCTTTATTTCGCAGTTACAACGTTTCCTTAAAAATATACTCCAGTTTACAAGAGCAATGAGACTTAGGAAAATGTTATATAGCTGACGTTCACTCCTGGCTTTCCTTTTGCGGCGTGAGCCGAAGCGTTGGATCCCTCGCACGAATCTCGATGCTGCGGCAAGTCGACGACAGCCATCCGTTCCGCGGATGGCGCGTGGTCGACGTGGGGTGATGGGGTGGTTTCTGTTACCTGGTGGATTTTGGAACGGCTCCTCCCACTCGCTCGCTGCGCTCGCATTTCACTTTTATCTTCCTTTCCACATGCATGACACGTCGTCCTGTTTCGACAATCCATGCTGCCATTGTGTCAAACATCGAGGTAGGTCCAATTCCTGCCAATGAGTTTTTCACTCGGGTTTGAATGTGCTCGCTGGTGAGAGCAGAAAGCCAGTGACGAGAAATGAATAGAAGGTGGCGTTGGTTTGGGTGGGTGACTGATACGTTAATTTTGCATCACGTTTTTCTATTGTTATTTATAATGTTTTTGGTCATTATTTCACTTCATGATGCAATTCTAATGTCTATTCTCTCTTATTTTGCAAGATCTATATGAAGAGGGAAATTGCTGGCAACTGAAATTCTGGACTTAAAAGAGCTACAATAGAGATAGCTATTCTACGAGTTCCAAGTGACCTGAAACTTCACGAAGATCTTTTGTTGAATATATAAAAAATATTGGACCGAAGAACTACTGGAGGGGGCCCACCTGCTGTGCACTAGACAAGGCGTGCCCACCCCCAGGGCGCGCCCTGATGTCTTGTGGGGCCCACAGATGCCCTCTGGTGCCCTCCTTACGCTATATGAAGACATTTGCCCTAAAAAATAAGGAGAATACTTTCGGGATGAAGCGTCACAGTCTCGAGGCGGAACCTGGGCATGAGCACTTTTCCTCTCCGGCGGAACGATTCTGTCAGGGATACTTCCCTCCACGCGGGAGGGGGGAATCGAAGTCATCGGCATCACCAACGTTCCTCTCATCATGGGAGGACCAATCTTCATCAACATCATCACCAACACCATCTCTAGGATCGAAGAAAATAGGTCTAGAGGGGGGATGAATAGACTCTTAACCAACCAAAAGTGCACTTTTTAGTTCACTTGAAGTTTAGGCAGATTTTGGCACTTGTTAAGATATCACCAAGACTTCCTACACATGCATATTTAGAGATAGAGCAGCGGAAATTGTAAAGCATGCAATTGTGCAGAAGTAAGGGGTGTAAATGGAAATTCAAACGCAATGAAGATACAATGATTTTTGGCGTGGTTCCGACAGGTGGTGCCATCGTACGTCCACATTGACGGAGACTTCAACCCACGAAGGGTAACGGTTGCGCGAGTCCACGGAGGGCTCCACCCATGAAGGTTCCACGAAAAAGCAACATTGCCTATCCCACCATGGCTTACATCCACCAAGGACTAGCCTCACTTGGGTAGATTTTCACGAAGTATGCGATCTCCTTGCCCTTACAAACTCCTTGGTTCAACTCTATATCTTTGAGGCTCCCAAGTGACACCTAACCAATCTAGGAGACATCACTCTCCAAAAGGTAATAGGTGGTGTTGTTGATGATGAACTCCTTGTTCTTGTGCTTCAAATGATAGCCTCCCCCCAACACTCAAACACTCTCTCACATATTTGGCTTTGGTACGAGAGGGGATTGAATGGAAAGCAACTTGGGGAAGGCTAGAAATCAAGGTTCAAATGGTTGGATTGGAATCTCTTGATATAAACACATGAGTAAGTGGTTCTCTTCTCAGAAAACGAGTAGTAGGAGTTGGGTTTCGTTCTGATGGCTCTCTAAAAGAATAAGTAGTGGTGGAGGGGTATATATAGGCAGCACCAAAAATCCAACCGTTACAAGCCTTTGACCCAACTCAGTGACACCGACATGAAAATCTCGGTGAGAGCGACTAGTGTAAAAGACTTGACCATTAGGTTTTTTCGGTGAGACCGAATAGAACATCTCGAAGGGACTGAACTGCAATGGCTAGGGCAAGATCTTGTTTTGAAAATTCCGATCGGTTCATCTCGGTGATTTTGAAATGAAGCAACTTCATCACAGAAACTTGGTCAAGCCATCTCGGTGAGACCAAGATCCCTTTCGGCTGTACCAAAGTGTTAGGGTTTGGCATGTGGCAATGTATATGGTAATCTTGGTGGGTCTAGATGAGAGCTTTTCGGTGGGACCGAGATCAACTTTAGGGTTTTGAATAGGAATGAAGTGGAGAAGTGTATGAGGATTTTGGAGCAATATCACTAGGCACTTGAGTAACCGAGTCATGGCTAAAACCTCATCCCCTTTTAATAGTATTGGCTTTCTATGGACTCAATGTGATAATGGATCACTTAACCAAAAATGTAGAGTCTTGGAGCTTTGCCCTTGTCCTTATCATTTTGAAGGGGTCCACATCCTCATGTCCTTGCCATGCCACTGTTGAACTTATCTGAAATGTACTAGATAAAGGTGTTAGTCCAGCAAGATGTATGTTGACATTAATTACCAAAACCACCAAGGGAGCAAATGTGCTTTCAATCTCCCACTTTTTGGTATGATGACAACATACATGAAAGCTTAAAGTAAGAGTATAGCATAAAGTATATATGAAAGCTTTGAAGGACCATGTAAAATGCATATGCCCCCCTACAAGTGTGCAATCATGTAAATGATAGTAGCTCATGAAGTAGGAGTGCACAATAGGAAGGATGAGTAATGAGTTACATGTATCTTGGCTATATGCATCAGAGTAACATGATGAAAGATATACCTTCATGTCCATGATTCTTTATTGCAAACAATATGTGCAATAAGCAAAAGATCATCATGCACATGAGTGTGATGCATATACTTACCTTGAGGTTCTTGATCAAGTTCTTCAAGAGAATAAGCTTGAGAAAACAAGGTTAGGTAACACAAGGTAATTTATCCAAGATAGGATACAAGACAAACAAGGAATCAAATATTGGGATGGCGTGTGTGAGATAAGTATCACTAAGTGAGTACTCCCTTTAGGTGCAAACATGTCCCCAAAAGATCAAACATGATTTGCAATAAAATTCCAAGGATTTTTCTCCCTTAAACTTGACCCCCCCCCCCCCCCCCCCGCGCGAATCTAATATTGGATATAGGAGTAGGTAGGAAGGTAAAATCAGAGCACAGACTAAAATGAGAGCAAACTTTACTAGCAAGCTGAGTCAGAGCAAAGATAGGCAATAAAGACTCAACTAGAACTAACGACATGTTCCTCCCCTCTTAGAAACATGCAAGTTCTCTCATCTTTTGTAAAACACATCTCTCTTCTATTAGAGGTAAGCTTTGATGTGCATCTCTTTCCCCCTTTGACATCAATTTCCAAGAAGGGCCTAGCTTCAAGGTTATGGGTCAAGTGAGTGTGGTCCTGGAGAGACACAGCTAAGCATGATCTGATTTTAGATGCGGTCAGAGGGAAAGAATCATTGAGTGGAGCTGGCTAAAGAGAATAAACAATTTGGCCTCAGTGACACCGAGTTGTTCTGATCGATGACTCCGAGTTAAGGAGTGTATAGACAAATCACATCGGATGGTCCGAGTTAGTCCTTTTCGGTGGCACTGGTAAACCATGTGCAGGGTTTAGTTGCACTTCGGTGTGAGCAATGTGTGTCAAGCCGGAGAGACAGACTGTATCACACAGATAAAAAAATTCAACTAAGCTCACTAATGACCCAAGTATAGTGGATTAATCGTAGTCCTTTCGATAAGTAAGAGTGTCGAACCCAACGAGGAGCAGAAGGAAATGACAAGCGGTTTTCAGCAAGGTATTTTCTGCAAGCACTGAAATTATCGGTAATAGATAGTTTGGTAGCAAGGTAATTTGTAACGAGCAACAAGTAGCAATAGTAACAAAGGTGAGCAAGGTAGCCCAATCCTTTTTGTAGCAAAGGACAAGCCAGAACTTTCTCTTATAGCAAGTAAAACGCTCATGAGGACACACGAAAATTTCATCTAGTCACTTTCATCATATTTGTTTGATTCTCGTTTGTTACTTTGATATTTGATATGTGGGTGGACCAGTGCTTGGGTTATGTTCTTACTTAAACAATCCTCCCACTTATGATTAACCCCTTTCATGACCCACAAGTATAGGGGATCAATCATAGTCCTTTCGATAAGTAGGAGTGTTGAACCCAACGAGGACCAGAAGGAAATAACAAGTGGTTTCGACAAGGTAATTTCCGCAAGCACTGAAATTGTGGGTAATGAAGGAAATATTCCCTAGAGGCAATAATAAAGTTGTTATTTATATTTCCTTATATCATGATAAATGTTTATTATTCATGCTAGAATTTTATTAATCGAAAACTTGATACATGCGTGAATACATAGACAAAACAGAGTGTCCCTAGTATGCCTCTACCTGACTAGCTCGTTATTCAAAGATGGTTAAATTTCCTTACCATAGACATGTGTTGTCATTTGATGAACGGGATCACATCATTAGGAGAATGATGTGATGGACAATACCCATTTGTTAGCTTAGCATAATGATCGTTAAGTTTTATTATTATTGCTTTCTTCATGACTTATACATATTACTTTGACTACGAGATTATGCAACTCCCGAATACCGGAGGAATACCTTGTGTGCTATCAAACGTCACAACATATCTGGGTGATTATAAAGATGCTCTACAGGTATCTCTGAAGGTGTTTGTTGGTTTGGCATAGATCGAGAATAGGATTTGTCACTTCGAGTATCGAAGAGGTATCTCTGGGCCCTCTCGGTAATGCACATCATGATAAGCCTTGCAAGCAATGTGACTAATGAGTTAGCTACAGGATGATGCATTACGGAACAAGTAAAGAGACTTGTCGGTAACGAGATTGAATTAGGTATGAAGATACCGACGATCGAATCTTGAGCAAGTAACATACCGATGACAAAGGGAATGACGTATGTTGTCATTGCGGTTTGACCAATAAAGATTTTCGTAGAATATGTAGGAACCAATATGAGCATCCAGGTTCCGCTGTTTGTTATTGACCAGAGATGTGTCTCGGTCATGTCTACATAGTTCTCGAACCCGTAGGGTCCGCACGCTTAACGTTCGATGATGATTTGTATTATGAGTTATGTGTTTTTGTGACCGAAGATTGTTCGGAGTCCTTGACGAGATCATGTACATGACGAGGAGTCTTGAAATGGTCGAGAGGTAAAGATTGATATATTGGACGATAGTATTCGGACACCAGAATGGTTCCAGAGTGTTTCGGGAATTTATCGGAGTCCCGGGGGTTACCGGAAACCCCCGAGGGAAGTGAAGGGCCATATGGGCCATAGGGGAGAGGCAGGGCAGCCCACAAGGAGGTGGCGTGCCCCCCACGGGGAGTCCGAATTGGACAAGGGGAGGGGGCGCGGCCCCCCTTTCCTTCTTCCTCTACCTCTCCTTCCCCCTTTCCCCCTCTAGTAAAAGGAAGGGGGTCCGAAGTGCACTTGGGGTCCTAGTAGGACTCCTCCCCCTTCGGGGCGCGCCTAGGCCGGCCTCCTCCCTCTCCCTCCTTTATATACGTGGGCGGGGGGGCACCTCTAAGCACATCAATTGTTTCATAGCCGTGTGCAGTGCCCCCCTCCACCATTTACTCCTCCGGTCATATTGTCGTAGTGCTTAGGCGAAGCCCTGCACGGATCACAACACCGTCACCGTCACCACGCCGTCGTGCTGGCGAAACTCTCCCTCGACACTTTGCTGGATCAAGAGTTTGAGGGACGTCATCGAGCTGAACGTGTGCAGAACTCGGAGGTGCCGTACGTTCGGTGCTTGATCGGTTGAATCAAGAAGACGTTCGACTACATCAACCGCGTTAAGCTAACGCTTTCGCTTTTGGTCTATGAGGGTACGTGGACACACTCTACCCCTCTCGTTGCTATGCATCTCCTAGATAGATCTTGCGTGATCGTAGGAAAAAAATTTGAAATTGCATGCTATGTTCCCCAACAGTGGCATCCGAGCCAGGTCTATGCGTAGTTGATATGCACGAGTAGAACACAAAGAGTTGTGGGCGATCATAGTCATACTGCTTACCACCAACGTCTTATTTTGATTCAGCGGTATTGTTGGATGAAGCAGCCCGGACCAACCTTACATGACCACGTTCATGGACCGGTTCCACTGACATACATGCAACTTGTTTTGCATAAAGGTGGCTAGCGGGTGTCTGTTTCTCCAACTTTAGTTGAATCAAATTTGACTACGGCTGGTCCTTGTTGAAGGTTAAAACAGCAAACTTGACGAAACATCGTTGTGGTTTTGATGTGTTGGTAAGAACGGTTCTTACTAGAAGCCCGTAGCAGCCACGTAAAACTTGCAACAACAAAGTGGAGGACGTCTAACTTGTTTTTGCAGGGCATGTTGTGATGTGATATGGTCAATACATGATGTGATATACGTTGTTGTATGAGATGATCATGTTTTGTAAAATTTATCGGCAACTCGCAGGAGCCTTTTGGTTGTCGCTTTATCGTATGAAATGCAATCACCATGTAATTGCTTTGCTTTATCACTACGCGTTAGCGATAGTTGTAGAAGCAATAGTTGGCAAGACAACCACGATACTATGATGGAGATCAAGGTTTCAAGGCAGTGACGATGGAGATCATGATGGTAATTTGGAGATGGAGATCAAAGGCACAAGATGATGTCACATATTTTGATTGCATGTGATGTTTATGTTTTATGCATCTTATTTTGCTTAGTACGATAGTAGCATTATAAGATGATCCCTCACTAAATTTCAAGGTATAAGTGTTCTCCCTAAGTATGCACCGTTGCGACAATTCATCGTGCTGAGACACCACGTGATGATCGGGTGTGATAAGCTCTATGTTCACATACAACGGGTGCAAGACAGTTTTGCACGTGCAAAATACTCGGGTTAAACTTGACGAGCCTAGCATGTACAGACATGGCCTCGGAACACTCAGACCGAAAGGTCGAACGTGAATCATATAGTAGATATGATCAACATAGAGATGTTCACCATTGAAAACTACCCCATCTCACGTGATGATTGGACATGGTTTAGTTGATATGGATCACGTGATCATTTAGATGACTCGAGGGATGTCTATCTAAGTGGGAGTTCTTAAGTAATTTGATTAATTGAACTTAAATTAATCATGAACTTAGTCCTGATAGTTTTTGCATATCTATGTTGTAGATCAATGACCCGTGCTACCATTCCCTTGAATTTTAATGCGTTCCTAGAGAAAGCTAAGTTGAAAGATGATGGTAGCAACTACACGGGCTGGGTCCGTAACTTGAGGATTATCCTCATTGCTGCACAGAAGAATTACGTCCTTGATGCACCGCTAGGTGCAAGGCCTGCTGCAAGAGCAACTGCTAACATTGTGAACGTCTAGCAAGCTTGATCTGATGACTACTCGATAGTTCAGTGTGCCATGCTTTACGGCTTAGAGTCGGGATTTCAAAGACGTTTTGAACGTCATGGAGCATATGAGATGTTTCAGGAGTTGAAGTTAATATTTCAAGCAAATGCCCTAGTTGAGAGATATGAAGTCTCCAACAAGTTATATAGCTGCAAGATGGAGGAGAACAATTTTTTTAGTGAACACATACTCAGAATGTGTGGGTACCATAACCACTTGACTCAGCTGGGAGTTAATCTTCCGGATGATAGTGTTATTGACAGAGTTCTTCAATCACTACCACCAAGCTATAAAGGCTTTCTCGATGAACTATAATATGCAAGGGATGAGCAAGACAATTTCCGAGCTCTTCACAATGCTCAAAGCTGCGGAGGTAGAAATCAAGAAGGAGCATCTAGTGTTGATGGTTAACAAGACCACTAGTTTCAAGAAAAAGGGCAAAGGAAAGAAGGGGAACTTCAAGAAGAATAGAAAGCAAGTTGCTGCACCCGGAAAGAAGCCCAAGTCTGGACCTAATCCTGAAACTGAGTGCTTCTACTGCGAAGGGACTGATCACTGGAAGCGGAACTGCCCCAAGTATTTTGCGGATAAGAAGGATGGCAAAGTGAACAAAGGTATATTTGATATACATGTTATTGATGTGTACCTTACTAATGCTCGTAGTAGCGCCTGGGTATTTGATACTGGTTTTGTTGCTCATATTTGCAACTCGAAACAGGGGCTACAGATTAAACGAAGATTGACTAAGGACAAGGTGACGATGCGCGTCGGAAATGGTTCCAAGGTCGATGTGATCGCCGTCGGCACGCTACCTCTACATCTACCTTAGGGATTAGTTTTAGACCTAAATAATTGTTATTTGGTGCCAGCGTTGAGCATGAACATTATATTTGGATCTTGTTTAATGCGAGACGGTTATTCATTTAAATCTGAGAATAATGGTTGTTCTATTAATATGAGTAATATCTTTTATGGTCATGCACCCTTGATGAGTGGTCTATTTTTGTTGAATCTCGATCGTGGCAATACACATATTCATAATGTTGATGCCAAAAGATGCAAAGTTGGTAATGATAGTGCAACATATCTGTGGCACTGCCGTTTAGGTCATATTGGTGTAAAGCGCATGAAGAAACTCCATGCTGATGGGCTTTTGAAATCACTTGATTTTGAATCATTTGATGCTTGCGAACCATGCCTCATGGGCAAGATGACTAAGACTCCGTTCTCCGGAACAATGGAGTGAGCAATTGACTTATTGAAAATAATACATACCGATGTATGCGGTTCGATGAGTGTTGAGGCTCGCGGCGGTATCGTTATTTTCTGACCTTCACAGATGATTTGAGCAGATATGGGTATATCTACTTGATGAAACACAAGTCTGAAACATTTGAAAAGTTCAAGGAATTTCAGAGTGAAGTGAAAAATCATCATAACAAGAAAATAAAGTTTCTACGGTCAGATCGCGGAGGCGGATATTTGAGTTACGAGTTTGGTCTTCATTTAAAACAATGTGGAATAGTTTTGCAACTCACGCCACCTGGAACACCACAACGTAATGGTGTGTCCGAATGTCGCAACCATACTTTATTAGATATGGTGCGATCTATGATGTCTCTTACCGATTTACCACTATCATTTTGGGGTTATGCATTAGAGACAGCTGCATTCATGTTAAATAGGGCACCATTTAAATCCGTTGAGACGACACCATATGAACTATGGTTTGTCAAGAAACTTAAGCTGTCGTTTCTTAAAGTTTGGGGTTGTGATGCTTATGTGAAAAAGCTTCAGCCTGATAAGCTCGAACCCAAGTCGGAGAAGTGCGTCTTCATAGGATACCCAAAAGAAACTTTTGGGTACACCTTCTATCACAAATCCGAAGGCAAGATATTTGTTGCTAAGAATGGATACTTTCTAAAGAAGGAGTTTCTCTCGAAAGAAGTGAGTGGGAGGAAAGTAGAACTTGATGAGGTAATTGTACCTTCTCTCGAGTTGGAAAGTAGCTCATCATAGAAATCAGTTCCAGTGATGCCTACACTAATAAGTGCGGAAGCTAATGATGATGATCATTCAGATCAAGTTACTACCGAACCTCGTAGGTCAACCAGAGTGGTACGGTAATCCTGTTCTGGAAGTCATGTTACTAGACCATGACGAACCTACGAACTATGAGGAGGCGATGATGAGCCCAGATTCCGCGAAATGGCTTGAGGCCATGAAATCTGAGATGGGATCCATGTATGAGAACAAAGTGTGGACTTTCGTTGACTTGCCCGATGATCAGCAAGCCGTAGAGAATAAATGGATTTTCAAGAAGAAGACTGACACTGATGGTAATGTTACTGTCTACAAAGCTCGACTTGTTGCGAAAGGTTCTCGACAAGTTCAAGGAGTTGACTACGATGAGACCTTCTCACCCATAGCGATGCTTAAGTCTATCCGAATCATGTTAGCAATTGTCGCATTTTATGATTATGAAATCTGGCAAATGGACGTCAAAACTGCATTTCTTAATGGATTTCTCAAAGAAGAGTTGTATATGATGCAAGCAAAAGGTTTTGTCGATCCTAAAGGTGCTAACAAAGTGTGCAAGCTCCAGCGATCCATTTATGGACTGGTGCAAGCATCTCGGAGTTGGAATATACGCTTTGATGGTGTGAACAAAGCATATGGTTTTATACAGACTTTTGGAGAAGCCTGTATTTACAAGAAAGTGAGTGGGAGCTCTGTAGCGTTTCTAATATTATATGTGGATGTCATATTGTTGATTGGAAATGATATAGAATTTCTGGATAGCATAAAACGATACTTGAATACGAATTTTTCAATGAAAGACCTCGGTGAAGCTGCTTATATATTGGGCATCAAGATCTATAGAGATAGATCAAGACGCTTAATTGGACTTTCACAAAGCACATACATTGATAAAGTTTTGAAGAAGTTCAAAATGGATCATTCAAAGAAAGAGTTATTTCTTGTGTTACAAGGTGTGAAGTTGAGTCAGACTCAATGCCCGACCACTGCAGAAGATAGAGAGAAAATGAAAGTCATTCCATATGCCTCAGTCATAGGTTCTATCATGTATGTAATGTTGTGTACCAGACCTGATGTGTGCCTTGCTATAAGTTTCAGACCTGATGTGTGCCTTGCTATAAGTTTAGCAGGGAGGTACCAAAGTAATCCAGGAGTGGATCTCTGGACATGGTCAAGAATATCCTGAAATACCTGAAAAGGACTAAGGATATGTTTCTTGTTTATAGAGGTGACAAAGAGCTCATTGTAAATGGTCACGTTGATGCTAGCTTTGACACTGATCCGGATGACTCTAAGTCATAAACCGGATACATATTTATATTGAATGGTGGAGCTGTCAGTTGGTGCAGTTCCAAGCAAAGCATCGCGACGGGATCTACGTGTGAAGCGGAGTACATAGCTGCTTCGGAAGCAGCAAATGAAGGAGTCTGGAGGAAGGAGTTCAGATCTGATCTAGGTGTAATACCTAGTGCATCGGGTCCAATGGAAATCTTTTGTGACAATACTGGAGCAATTGCCTTAGCATAGGAATCCAGATTTCACAAGAGAACCAAACACATCAAGAGACGCTTCAACTCCATCTGTGATCAAGTCAAGGAGGGAGACATAGAGATTTGCAAAATACATACGGATCTGAATTTGGTAGACCTGTTGACTAAGCCTCTTCCACGAACAAAACATGATCAGCACCAAGACTCCATGGGTGTTAGAATCATTACAATGTAATCTAGATTATTGACTCTGGTGCAAGTGGGAGACTGAAGGAAATATGCCCTAGAGGTAATAATAAAGTTGTTATTTATATTTCCTTATATCATGATAAATGTTTATTATTCATGCTAGAATTGTATTAACCGTAAACTTGATACATGTGTGAATACATCGAAAAAACAGAGTGTCCCTAGTATGCCTCTACTTGACTAGCTCGTTAATCAAAGATGGTTAAATTTCCTGACCATAGACATGTGTTGTCATTTGATGAACGCGATCACGTCATTAGGAGAATGATGTGATGGACAAGACCCATTCGTTGGCTTAGCATAATGATCGTTAAGTTGTATTGCTATTGCTTTCTTCATGACTTATACATATTCCTTTGACTATGAGATTATGCAACTCCCGAATACCGGAGGAATACCTTGTGTGCTATCAAACGTCAAAAAGTAACTAGGTGATTATAAAGATGCTCTACAGGTATCTTCGAAGGTGTTTGTTGGGTTGGCATAGATCGAGATTAGGATTTGTCACTTCGAGTATCGGAGAGGTATCTCTGGGACCTCTCGATAATGCACATCATGATAAGCCTTGCTTGCAATGTGACTAATGAGTTAGTTACGGGATGATGCATTACATAACGAGTAAAGAGACTTGCCAGTAACAATATTGAACTAGGTATGAAGATACCGACGATCGAATCTCGGGCAAGTAACATACCGATGACAAAGGAATGACGTATGTTGTTATTGCAGTTTGACCGATAAAGATGTTCATAGAATATGTAGGAACCAATATGAGCATCCAGGTTCCGTTGTTGGTTATTCACCGGAGATGTGTCTCGGTCATGTCTACATAGTTCTCGAACCCGTAGGGTCCGCACGCTTAACATTTGATGACGATTTGTATTATGAGTTATGTGTTTTTGTGACTGAAGATTGTTCGGAGTCCCAGATGAGATCACAGACATGACGAGGAGTCTCGAAATGGTCGAGAGGTAAAGATTGATATATTGGATGATAGTATTCGGACACCGGAATGGTTCCGGAGCATTTCGGGAATTTATCGGAGTACCGGGGGGTTATCGGAAACCCCGGGGGGAAGTGATGGGCCATAGTGGAGAGGTAGGGCAGCCCACAAGGAGGTGGCACATGCCCCCCACGGGGAGTCCGAATTGGACAAGGGGAGGGGGCGCGACCCCCCCTTTCCTTCTCCCTCTCCTTCCCCCTTTCCCCCTCTGGTAAAAGGAAGGGGGTGTCCAAATTGGACTCGGAGTCCTAGTAGGACTCCTCCCCCCTTGGTGGCACGCCTAGGCCGGCCTCCTCCCTCTCCCTCCTTTATATACGGGGCGGGGGCACCTCTAAGCACATCAATCGTTTCTTAGCCATGTGCGGTGCCCCCCTCCACCATTTACTCCTCCGGTCATATTGTCGTAGTGCTTAGGCGAAGCCCTGTGCGGATCACATCACCATCACCGTCACCACATCATCGTGCTGACGAAACTCTCCCTCGACACTTTGCTGGATCAAGAGTTTGAGGGACGTCATTGAGCTGAACGTGTGCAGAACTTGGAGGTGTCGTACGTTCGGTGCTTGATTGGTTGAATCGAGAAGATGTTCGACTACATCAACCACGTTAAGCTAACGCTTCCGCTTTTGGTCTACGAGGGTACATGGACACACTCTCCCCCTCTCGTTGCTATGCATCTCCTAGATAGATCTTGTGTGATCGTAGGAAATTTTTTGAAGTTGCATGCTATGTTCCCCAACAGGTAACAGGTAGTTTGATAGCAAGATAATTTGTAAAAAGTAACAATAAGTGCAGCAAGGTAGCCCAATCCTTTGGAAGGCAAGGAAAGGCCAAAAAGGTCTCAGATAATAAGTAAAGCGTTCTTGAGGGCATACGGGAATTTCATCTAGTCACTTTTATCATGTTGGTTTGATTCACGTTCGCTACTTTGATAATTTGATATGTGGGTGGACTAGTGCTTGGGTGTTGTTCTTACTTGAACAAGCCTCCCACTTATGATTAACCCCCTCGCAAGCATCCACAACTACGAAAGAAGTATTAAACATATGGATCCAAATCATCCCTTGACGGAATAGCGCATAAACTAGGGTTTAAGCTTCTATCACTCTAGCAACCCATCATCTAATAACCACTCCACAATGCATTCCCTTAGGCCCAAAGATGGTGAAGTGTCATGTAGTCGGCGTTCACATAACACCACTAAGGAAATCACAACATAGACATCATTAAAATATCGAACACATATCAAATTCACATGATTCCTTGCAACATGACTTCTCCCGTGGCCTCAAGAACAAAGGTAACTACTCACAAATAATATTAATGCTCAAGATCAGAGGGATATTAAATAGCATAATGGATCTGAATATATAATCTTCCACCAAAGCTAGCATCAACTACAAGATGTAATCAACACTACTAGTCACCCACAGGTACCGATCTGAGGTTCTAGTACAAAGATTGAACACAAGAGATGATCTAGGGTTTTGAGATGAGATGGCGCTTTTGAAGATGTTGATGAGGACTAGCCTCCCAAATATGAGAGGGTTGTTGGTGATGACGATGGTTTCGATTTCCCTCTCCAGGAGGGAAGTCCACCGACGGAATCTCTCCGTGGGAGGGCAAAAGTGCTCCTGCCCAAGTTCCGCCTCGAGACGGCGGCGCTTCGTCCCGAAAGTCTTCTCTTTATTTTTTCTAGGTCAAAAGACCTTATGTACCAGAAGATGGGCACCGGAGGTGGGGCGAGGTGCCCACTACCCACCATGGCGCGCCAGGCCTGGTGCCTTGTGGCCACCTAGTAGCCCCCTCCGGTAGTTCTTTTCTCTAGTATTTATTATATATTCCAAATTTATTCTTCATAAAATTTCACCTCATTCGGAGATGTGTAGAATAGGTATCTTTGACATAGCTTTTTCAGGTCCAGAATTCTCCCTCTTTGTGTAAACCTTGCATATTATGAGAGAAAAAGGCATTAGAATTACTCCACAAAGTGTTATAATTCATAAAACACTATAAACAACAGTAGGAAAACATGATGCAAAATGGACGTATCAACTCCCCCAAGCTTAGACCTCGCTTGTCCTCAAGCGAAAGCCGATATCGAAAATCATGTCCACATGTTTAGAGAGAGAGGTGTCGATAAAAACAAAATACGGCCATAGTAGCATGATGTCACTTGAAGCTATGTCGGTATTTCCCCAAAGAGGAAGGGATGATGCAGCACAGCGGCGGTAGGTATTTCCCTCATATATGAAACCAAGGTTATCTAACCAGTAGGAGAACCAAGAAACACAACGTAAACAACACCTGCACAGAAATAACAACTACTCGCAACCCTACGTGTAAAAGGGGTTGTCAATCCCTTTCGGGTAGCGGCGCCCCAATATGGGCAAACAGACGTGAGATAAATTGTAGTAGATTTATAGATCGAATGCCAAATAAAATAAATAGCAGCAAGGTATTTTTGTATTTTTGGATTTAATAGATCTGAAAATAAAAGGCAAATAAAATAGATAGCAAAGGCAAATAATATGAGAAAGAGACCCAGGGGCCGTAGGTTTCACTAGTGGCTTCTCTCGAGAAAAATAGGAAATGGTGGGTAAACAAATTACTGTTAGGCAATTGATAGAACTTCAAATACTCAAGACGATATCTGGGCAATGATCATTACATAGGCATCACGTCCAAGATTAGTAGACCGACTCCTGCCTGCATCTACTACTATTACTCCACACATCGACCGCTATCCAGCATGCATCTAGTGTATTGAGTTCATGGAGAAACGAAGTAATGCAATAAGAGCGATGACATGATGTAGACAAGATCTATCTATGTAGAGATAGACCCCATCATTTTATCCTTAGTAGTAGCGATACATACGTGTCAGTTCCCCTTCTGTCACTAGGATCAAGCACCGTAAGATCGAACCCACTACAAAGCACCTCTTCCCATTGGCAAGATAAATAGATCAAGTTGGCCAAACAAAACCCAAATATCGGAGAAGAAATACGAGGCTATAAGATATCATGCATAAAAGAGATCAAAGAAACTCAAATACTTTCGTGGATATAAAAAGATAGATCTGATCATAAACTCGAAGTTCATCCGATCCCAACAAACACACCGGAAAAAGAGTTACATCATATGGATCTCCAAGAGACCATTGTATTGAGAATCAAACGAGAGAGAGGAAGCCATCTAGCTACTAACTATGGACCCGAAGGTCTACAAAGAACTACTCACGCATCATCGGAGAGGCACCAATGGAGGTCATGAACCCCATCTGTGATGGTGTCTAGATTGGATCTGGTGGTTCTGGACTCTATGGTGGCTGGAATTGATTTTCATCGACTCCCCTAGGGTTTCTGGAATACTGAGGTATTTATAGAGAAAAGAGGCGGTGCGGGGGCACCCGAGGTGAGCACAACCCACCAGGGCGCGCCTGGGCCTCCTGGCGCGCCCTGGTGGGTTGTGCTCTCCTCGGAGCACCCCTCAAGCGCAGCCTTGGCCCATTAGGTGTCTTCTGGTCCATAAAAAATCTCTGTAAAGTTTCATGGCATTTGGACTCCGTTTGGTATTGATTTTCTGTGATGTAAAAAACATGCAAAAAATAGCATCTGGCACTTGGCAGTATGTCAATAGGTTAGTACCAAAAAATGATATAAAATGACAATAAAATGATTATAAAACATCCAAGATTGATAATATAACAGCATGGAACAATCAAAAATTATAGATACATTGGAGACGTATCATAGCATCATGCTTATTATTATAACAACAACAAACTTTATCATATAACTTCTCATGAACAAGTAACAATTCATCACAACATCGAAGTAAAAAAGCATAAAATTTATTGAAAACTAACAAACTATGTTCTCAGTCAACTTTGCAACTACAATTCATCATATTTTCAGGAAGGGTCTCTTATAAGAGCCTTTTGGCAGGTCCACATACTCAACCATCATTTAATCTTCTATGGTTGCTAACACTCACAACATATATATGAGCAAAAAGTTTCAACCGAACACATAAAAAGATAGGGGCTTATAGTCTCGCCTCCCAACTTATTCACCTCAAGGGTGATGTCAACAATAATAACTGATGCTCACTCATATCCAACTGGATATATGTGCCTAGTCTTTCCCCACCACATAATGCTTGCCAAAGAGAAAAATAAAAAGGAATAGAGGGAATACTCTGACTCTTGCATAAAAGTAAAAGATAGGCCTTCATAGAGGGAACCAGAGGTTGTCATGCGCTTTTTGGTTATGTGATGGCAGCTAGAACTACGTCGGTATTTCCACGAAGAGGGAGGGATGATGCAGCACAGTGGCGGTAAGTATTTCCCTCAGTTATGAAACCAATGTTATCGAACCAGTAGGTGAACCAAGCAACACAACTGAGGGATTCCTGGATTAGGAGGTCTCCGGACAGCCGGACTGTTGGACTATGAAGATACAAGATTGAAGACTTCGTCCCGTGTCTGGATGGGACTCCCCTTGGCGTGGAAGGCAAGCTAGGCAATATGGATGTGCATATCTCCTCCCTTGTAACCGACCTTGTGTAACCCTAGCCGCCTCCGATGTCTATATAAACCAGAGGGTTTAGTCCGTAGGACAACATATAATCATACCATTGGCTAGCTTCTAGGGTTTAGCCTCTATGATCACGTGGTAGATCAACTCTTGTAATACTCGTATCATCAAGAACAATCAAGTAGGACGTAGGGTATTACCTCCATCAAGAGGGCCCGAACCTGGGTAAACATCGTGTCCCCTGCCTCCTGTTACCATCTGCCTTAGACGCACAGTTCGGGACCCCCTACCCGAGATCCGCAGGTTTTGACATCGACATTGGTGCTTTCATTGAGAGTTCCGTTGTGTCGTCACCATAAGGCTTGATGGCTCCTTCGATCATCGATAGCGATGCGGTCCAAGGTCTAAGGCGGATCTCGGGTAGGGGATCACCATAAGCCCTGCGTGCACCCTCGATGTAGACGGACCGCTTTATGACTTCAGGCCGTGGGCAGGCGTCGACAAGCAGCCTCACCAAACCGAAGTAGCTGCCAGACAGGGGCTCGCCAGGCCACATCCGGACTATAAGGCCCCTCATGGCTTGTTCGGCCGCCTTGTGAAGCTCGACCAACTACTTCAGCTGGTCGCTCAAGGGCACGGGGTGTTCGGTCCCTGTATACTGAGACCAGAACAACTTCTCCGTCGAGCTCCCCTCCTCAGCTCGGTAAAACTCCGTGGCATCCAGTACACTGCGGGGAAGATCTGCAAACGCTCCTAGAGAGCTCTGAACTCGGGTAAGAAAAAGGAAAGTTTCCTTCACATGCTTGCTTTGCATATTGAATGCCTTACCCGCTGCTATCTTCTTCACTGCATCAATCTCCTGGAGGGCCTTGTGGGCTTCAGCCTTGGTGCTCCAGGCGCTTTCGAGGGCCTTCTCAAGCTCGGACTCTCGCGTCTTAGAGTCAAGCTCCAAGGACTCATGTTTCTTGGCGAGAGCCTTAAGCTCTTGCTGCACCTCGCCCACTCGGGCTTCTTGTTTCTCCCGCTCAATGCGCTCCATGGCCGCTTTGTCTTCGTCCTCGGACAGCGCCTTCTTCAGGGTCGCCACTTCGGCCGTGGCCCCTGGAAAATTGATGATGATCTTGTTACTTTACACCCGAACTTCTTTTATTTTATATATAGACAAGGTATTGCTTACCTTTGCTCTCCTCGAGTTGCCTCTTGGTAAGGCCAAGCTCGTTCTCGGACCGCTCGAGGTCCTGCTTCAGCGCAGAGACCTCCGTAGTACGTCCAACAGCGGCCAGCAGCGAAGCCTGCACATACACATAGATATATTTTGATTAGACTCCCGAGTCATCATTTGATCCTCTATTCGGCCTTTCTACTCGAACGCCGAATAGAGCATCAGGGGCTACTATCTATGCTGTAATATTTTCTTATATTTTGATTGCTTACCTCAAAGCCTGTTAGGAGGCTGGCGCAAGCTTCAGTCAGTCCGTTTTTGGCGAACTGAACTTTCTCGATCACCGCCCTCATGATAGTACGGTGCACTTCGCCGATAGAAGCGCCGCGAAGCGCTTCCAGCAAGTTGTCCGGTGCCTCTGGATAGACAAAGGACACCGACACGGGCATCTTGCCCCCCTTAACGGGGGGTCGCCCGTCGGAGTCCGGAACCACCGAAGATTCCGGTGGAGTGTTCGGCTGGGGGCCGAACCTGGAGCCCACGGGAGTCCGGCTCCCTTTGTGCCCAGGGTCCGGAAGGTCGCCTCGAGGCGCCCCCAGGACTGTCTCCCCTTGGCCCGATGCCTATTGAGACAACACCTCGACGTTGTCCGCAGGGCAAGGGGTGGAAGCGGTGAGAAGAGAACTTTTGTTCATATCCGACAAGTCCAACGAACCGCTCGACGAAGATACGTCGAGATGAGCTCGGGACGGACTGCATAATCATGTTCGGCATGAGGAGAAACAGTGCAGTAAAACATACCATGAATTACTATGGTGTTCGGATACTTACGACTTCGCCTAAAACTTGACCCTGGGTAGCCACTCGTCGCCACTGTAGGCGGCTGTCGTGGAGCAGTCCAGAGGGACGGTCCTGCCCTTCTTGGACCCTTCGGCCTCCCCGGTTGGGTCGGCCTTCCTTTTCTTGTCTCCCCGAGGTGAGCACAACCCACCAGGGCGCGCCTGGGCCTCCTGGCGCGCCCTGGTGGGTTGTTCTCTCCTCGGAGCACCCCTCAGGCGCAGCCTTGGCCCATTAGGTGTCTTCTGGTCCATAAAAAATCTCCGTAAAGTTTCATGGCATTTGGATTCCGTTTGGTATTGATATTCTGTGATGTACGAAACATGCAAAAAATAGCATCTGGCACTTGGCAGTATGTCAATAGGTTAGTACCAAAAAATGATATAAAATGACAATAAAATGATTATAAAACATCCAAGATTGATAATATAACAGCATGGAACAATCAAAAATTATAGATACATTGGAGACGTATCATAGCATCATGCTTATTATTATAACAACAACAAACTTTATCATATAACTTCTCATGAACAAGTAACAATTCATCACAACATCGAAGAAAAAAACATAAAATTTATTGAAAACTAACAAACTATGTTCTTAGTCAACTTTGCAACTACAATTCAACATATTTTCAGGAAGGGTCTCTTATAAGAGCCTTTTGGCAGGTCCACATACTCAACCACCATTTAATCTTCTATGGTTGCTAACACTCACAACATATATATGAGCAAAAAGTTTCAACCGAACACATAGAAAGATAGGGGCTTATAGTCTCGCCTCCCAACTTATTCACCTCAAGGGTGATGTCAACAATAATAATTGATGCTCACTCATATCCAACCGGATATATGTGCCAAGTCTTTCCCCACCACATAATGCTTTCCAAAGAGAAAAATAAAAAGGAATAGTGGGAATACTCTGACTCTTGCATAAAAGTAAAAGATAGGCCTTCGCAGAGGGAACCAGAGGTTGTCATGCGCTTTTTGGTTATGTGATGGCAGCTAGAACTACGTCGGTATTTCCCCGGAGAGGGAGGGATGATGCAGCACAGTGGCGGTAAGTATTTCCCTCAGTTATGAAACCAATGTTATCGAACTAGTAGGTGAACCAAGCAACACAACCGAGGGAGTCCTGGATTAGGAGGTCTCCGGACAGCCGGACTGTTGGACTATGAAGATACAAGATTGAAGACTTCGTCCCGTGTCCGGATGGGACTCTCCTTGGCGAGGAAGGCAAGCTAGGCAATACGGATGTGTATATCTCCTCCCTTGTAACCGACCTTGTGTAACCCTAGCCCCCTCCGGTGTCTATATAAACCAGAGGGTTTAGTCCGTAGGACAACATACAATCATACCATAGGCTAGCTTCTAGGGTTTAGCCTCTACGATCTCGTGGTAGATCAACTCTTGTAATACTCGTATCATCAAGAACAATCAAGCAGGACGTAGGGTATTACATCCATCAAGAGGGCCCGAACCTGGGTAAACATCATGTCCCCTGCCTCCTGTTACCATCTGCCTTAGACGCACAGTTCGGGACCCCCCTACCCGAGATCCGCAGGTTTTGACATCGACATTGGTGCTTTCATTGAGAGTTCCACTGTGTCGTCACCATAAGGCTTGATGGCTCCTTCGATCATCGATAGCGATGCGGTCCAAGGTCTAAGGCGGATCTCGGGTAGGGGATCACCATAAGCCCTGCCCGCACCCTCAATGTAGATGGACCGCTTTATGACTTCAAGCCGTGGGCAGGCGTCGACAAGCAGCCTCACCAAACCGAAGTAGCTGCCGGACAGGGGCTTGCCAGGCCACATCCGGACTATAAGGCCCCTCATGGCTTGTTCGGCCGCCTTGTGAAGCTCGACCAACTGCTTCAGCTGGTCGCTCAAGGGCACGGGGTGTTCGGTCCCTGTATACTGAGACCAGAACAACTTCTCTGTCGAGCTCCCCTCCTCAGCTCGGTAAAACTCCACGGCATCCAGTACACTGCGGGGAAGATCTGCAAACGCTCCTGGAGAGCTCCGAACTCGGGTAAGAAAAAGGAAAGTTTCCTTCACATGCTTGCTTTGCATATTGAATGCCTTACCCGCTGCTATCTTCTTCACTGCATCAATCTCCTGGAGGGCCTTGTGGGCTTCAGCCTTGGCGCTCCGGGCGCTTTCGAGGGCCTTCTCAAGCTCGGACTCTCGCGTCTTAGAGTCAAGCTCCAAGGACTCATGTTTCTTGGCGAGAGCCTCAAGCTCTTGCTGCACCTCGCCCACTCGGGCTTCTTGTTTCTCCCGCTCAATGCGCTCCGTGGCCGCTTTGTCTTCGTCCTCGGACAGCGCCTTCTTCAGGGTCGCCACTTCGGTCGTGGCCCCTGGAAAATTCATGATGATCCTGTTACTTTACACCCGAACTTCTTTTATTTTATATATAGACAAGGTATTGCTTACCTTTGCTCTCCTCGAGCTGCCTCTTGGTAAGGCCAAGCTCGTTCTCGGACCGCTCGAGGTCCTGCTTCAGCGCAGAGACCTCCGCAGTACGTCCGGCAGCGGCCAGCAGCGAAGCCTGCACATACACATAGATATATTTTGATTAGACTCCCGAGTCATCATTTGATCCTCCATTCGGCCTTTCTACTCGAACGCCGAATAGAGCATCAGGGGCTACTATCTATGCTGTAATATTTTCTTATATTTTGATTGCTTACCTCAAAGCCTGTTAGGAGGCTGGCGCAAGCTTCAATCAGTCCGTTTTTGGCGGACTGAACTTTCTCGATCACCGCTCTCATGATAGTACGGTGCTCTTCGTCGATAGAAGCGACGTGAAGCGCTTCCAGCAAGTTGTCCGGTGCCTCTGGATAGACAAAGGACACCGGCACGGGCGTCTTGCCCCCCTTAATGAGGGGTCGCCCGTCGGAGTCCGGAACCACCGAAGATTCCGGTGGAGTGTTCGGCTGGGGGCCGAACCTGGAGCCCACGGGAGTCCGGATCCCTTTGCGCCCAGGGTCCGGAAGGTCACCTCGAGGCGCCCCCAGGACTGTCTCCCCTTGGCCCGGTGCCTGTTGAGACAACACCTCGACATTGTCCGCAGGGCAAGGGGTGGAAGCGGTCAGAAGAGAACTTTTGTTCATATCCGACAAGTCCAACGAACCGCTCGACGAAGATACATCGAGATGAGCTCGGGACGGACTGCATAATCATGTTCGGCATGAGGAGAAACAATGCAGTAAAACATACCATGAATTACTATGGTGTCCGGATACTTACGACTTCGCCTGAAACTTGACCCTGGGTAGCCACTCGTCGCCGCTGTAGGCGGCTGTCGTGGAGCAGTCCAGAGGGACGGTCCTTCCCTTCTTGGACCCTTCGGCCTCCCCGGTTGGGTCGGCCTTCCTTTTCTT
Source organism: Triticum monococcum (assembly GCA_034509565.1). NCBI lineage: Eukaryota > Viridiplantae > Streptophyta > Magnoliopsida > Poales > Poaceae > Triticum > Triticum monococcum. The sequence continues at coordinate 448,255,531 of CM067845.1, forward strand.
GTCTCCCCTGGCTGGGGAGGGAAGAACTTTCCTCTTCCTCCTCCTCATTTTCATGGGAGGAGGGCGCGTCGGAGTTATCGTACGATGAGTCCGATACAACCTTGCGCCGAAGACCCTTTCGGGTCCCCGCGGCCTTCTTCTTGGCCTTCTTCATCGGCACCTCGTAAGGCGCCGGAACCACCATCTCCATGAGGAGAGCATCCGCAGGATCTTCCGGCAGGGGGGCGGGGCAATCGATCTGCTCCGCTATCTTCACCCAGTCCTGTTAAAGGCATGGAAGGCTTAGATCCCGTACATGATTAAACTAGGGCAAATGGATACCCTGTGAAATATAAAAACTTACCCGATTGGCGCGGTGCTTTGCGCTGAGTCCGCGGTCCTTGGTGAGGGAAGGAGGTACCTCGGCGCCCTTGAACAACACCCTCCAGACGTCCTCCTGCATCATGTCATAGAGCTCTCACAGCGTCTGGTGCTTGGCTGGGTCGAACTCCCACAAGTTGAATACCCATTGTTGACACGGGAGAATCCGGTGGAAGAGCATGACCTGGACCACGTTGACGAGCTTGATTTTCTTGCTCATCATGTTCTTGATGCAGGTCTGGAGTCCGGTCAGCTCCACCGAGGAACCCCAGGACATGCCCTTCTCTTTCCAGGAGTTGAGCCGTGTGGGGATTCCAGATCGGAATTCGGGGGCCGCCACCCAGTTGGTGTCGCGCGGCTCGGTGATGTAGAACCACCCCGATTGCCACCCCTTTATGGTCTCGACATAGGAGCCTTCAAGCCAGGTAACATTAGGCATCTTGCCCACCATGGCGCCTCCGCACTCCGCTTGCTGGCCGACCACCACCTTCGGTTTGACATTGAAGGTCTTCAGCCACAGGCCGAAATGGGGCTTGATGCGAAGGAAGGCCTCGCACACGACGAAAAACGCCGAGATGTTGAGGATGAAATTGGGGGCCAGATCATGAAAATCCAGCCTGTAGTAGAACATGAGCCCACGGACAAACGGGTGGAGAGGAAATCCCAGTCCGCGGACAAAGTGGGTAAGAAAAACTACCCTCTCATGGTGTAACACCCTCGATGCGACTATATCTCCCACGTGTCGAGGCACGACTTAGAGGCATAATCGCATTGAAGGCATATGTCGCAAGTGAGGCAATCTTCACACAACCCATGTACATATATAATATAAAGGGGGAAAAATAATAATAGTTGGCTTACACTCGCCACGTCACATCAAGGTACATAAATAACATCCATCATACAAACACTCATGGCCCGACTACGGCGCCAAAATAGAAAAGACCCCCAACATGCGACTAAAACCCTGAATCGAACCCCGAATAGGCACCACTACTGATCATCAGGAAAAGAAACATAGTATCGCTGAGATTCCTCGTCGTACTCCCACTTCAGCTCGAACGCGCCATCCGGAGGAGTATCATCGGTCCCTGCATCTGGTGTAATAGTAATCTGTGAGCCACAAAGGACTCAGCAATCTCGCACCCTCGCGATCAAGACTATTTAAGCTAAATAGGTAGGAAAAGGGGTAATGTAGTGGAGCTGCAGCAAGCGACTAGTATATATGGTGGCTAACTTATTCGCAAAGGAGAGCGAGAAGAGATGGCAAAGCACGAGCGGAAAACTAAAAGAGCAGACTACGCAAACATAAATCCAACGCCGTGTCCACTTCCCGGACTCCGCCGAGAAGAGGCCATCACGGCAACACACGCAGTTGATTCATTTTAATTAATTAAGTTCAAGTTGTCTACAACCGGACATTAACAAATTCCCATCTGCCCATAACCGCGGGCACGGCTTTCGAAAGATCAATCCCTGCAGGGGGGTCCCAACTTAGCCCATAACAAGCTCTCACGGTCAATGAAGGAATAGACCTCCACCCAGGACCCACCGATCAGACTCGGTATCCCGGTACAACAAGATGATTCGACAGGTCAAAACTAGTCCAGCAACACCGCCCGAATGCACCGACAAATCCTGATAGGAGCTGCACATATCTCTTTCTCAGGGCATGCTCAGATTGTCCTAGGTACGGGTAGGCCAGCCCAGAGTTGCCCCTGGTGGCCACCGGCAGCTGACAGTTGGACCAACACTCAGAGGAGCACTGGCCCGGGGGGGTTTAAACAAGATGACCCTCGGGCTCCAGAAACCCAAGGGAAAGAAAAGGGTAGGTGGCAAATGGTAAAACCAATGTTGGGCATTGCTGGAAAAGCTTTAATCAAGGCAAACTATCAAGGGGTTCCCATTATAGCCCAACCGCGTAAGGGACGCAATAATCCAGAAACATAACACCGATATGACGGAAACTAGGGCGGCAAGAGTGGAACAAAACACTAGGCGAGAGGCCGAGCCTTCCACCCTTTACCAAGTATATAGATGAGTAAAGATAACATAGCAATATAATGATATCCCAACAAGTAAATAAATGCTCCAACGAGGAACGGCTCCAATCTCCACCTGCAACTAGCAACGCTATAAGAAGGGGCTTGAGCAAAGTGGTAACATAGCCAATCAATGGTTTGCTAGGACAAAGGTGGGTTAGAGGCTCAATCATGGCAATTGGGAGGCTGACAAGCAAGTGGTAGGCATCGTAGCATTGGCAAAGCAAAAGAGCGAGCAAACTAGCATAGCAAAGATAGTAGTGATTTCAAGGGTGTGATCATCTTGCCTGCACAGTTGTCAGAATTGACTGGATCCTCAAAAGCAAACTCAACGGGCTCCTCATTAGCGAACTCGTCTCCCGGCTCTACCCAACAACACAAACAAGCAACAAGGATACAATCAACCACGTGCAAAGGCAACCAATAAGATGCAAAGATGATATGCTATGCGGGATGCGATGCGGGATGCAAAAATGCAACATGTAACAGGAAATGCATGAACCTGGCCTCAACTTGGAAATCCAAGTGTGCCACTGTATAGAGGGGAAGAAATCCCCTGAAAACGATATAAAGATCATGGCAATCGGAGCTACGGTTTTGAAATGGCAAGCGTTTTACTAAACGAACCGATCTGCGATTTACAGCAAGTAGGCTCCTAAATGCAACAAAATGAACATGCTACAGCCACCCAACATGAAAACAAATTACATGGCAGTGATGTACTCATCAATCTTAACAAATCATCAGGACTGAGGCATAGGCAAATTCATCCATTAAGGGCTTCAAACAAGCATGGCAAAACTGAATAAGCAAAACAGATTTCAGACTTAACGAAATTAACGCTAGTCTGAAATTTCAGACCACGATGCTCTCTTCGGAGCAGCAAAACAACATGAAGGAAAACCTGAATATGGCAAGTAAGAGCATGTCATGGAGCTACTCAACAAGCTTAACAAAACACCCAAAATGACCTGGGGCCAAAAGGGTTCACAAAATACTCTACCGAGCACACGAACATTGATGAAACACAATCAGTTTTCAGACTTAGTGAAAACTGGGACATGCTGAAATAATAACTCACGGAGGCATGTAAACGAGCTCGATGTTCTCACTACGGTGCAAGTCATGGCAAGGCAAGCATATATCCATTAAGAAGGCACAAAATGCTAGCTAGACATGGCAAGAACAATGGCATAGCATGCATGGATCACTAGCAATCACTCCGGCAAAATCGCAAAAGAGTTCACGATCTGCCCAAAACAGCAACTATCCAAAAGTTGAGCTCGATTGAGTCAACCTAGGGTGCTCCAACATAACAAGTAAAGACATGGATGGATTAAGCACAACAAGCATAACAAATCTCTCTTACTGATCATCCTCAAAAGAGGCACGGATCACTAGGAAACAAGCCGGACATATAGCATCGTGAACTAAAACGGCCCAGACTTAGTGAAAATCACTAAGTCCCTGAAATCAGTAATCTCAGGCAGCCCTCTTCGCAAGCTTGCACAAGACAACACACACATCCTAAAAATACATGGAAGGCACCTTTGGAAAGAAGACAACATGCTTAACAATTCATCCCAAAGGGGCACAGGCATATCATGCACGGATTAAATATGGCAAAAATGACAAAAGTGCATGTTGAACTAACGGATCTGCAATTTAACTCAACATGCCTCCTTCCAACAGAATTTTGGGCAACAAGATGACCTCAAATGCAAATGATGCAATGGAATGAAATGATGTACTCGTCGATACGAAGATTTTGACATATCATACGCCCAAAACGGAGCTACGGATGAGGAGATATGAGCGGTCAAAGTAGCAAGAAAATTAGGGTTTGGGGATGAAAAAGTCAACCCGAATCGGATCTGGATCTGAGATCCGGCGGGGTACTGTTCACGGTGGCGGCGCTACTGTAGCTGCCAGGTCGGGGCGCGCCTCCCGAGGCGACTCCGGCGAAGACGGAGACGGCTGCCGGCGGGGACGACGGCGCCGGGGCCGCGGTGGCCGGACGGAGGCGGAGACGACGGACGGCGAGGCAAGGCGGCGCGGCGCGGCGGCGCAGTCCGGCCGGCGAGCTCCGGCCGGCAGGGCGAGGATCCGGCGCGGGGCGGCGGCCGGACGCGGGGGAGATGACACGGGGCGGCGGCGCGGAGAGAGATGGGCTCGGGGGCCGGCCTTGGGCCTCCCGGGCCGGCTGTCGGCGGCGGCGGGGCGCGGACACGTGGCGCGCGGCGGGTGGCTGAGGCGGGCGGCGGACGATGTCCGGCCGGGGGCGGACACGTCCGTCGGCGGAGGTTGCTGTTTTTTTTAAAACTAGGGTTGGACGGGGGAGAAGAAGAGATCCGAGATGGAGGGGTATTTATAGGCATAAGTGGAGCTAGGAGAGTCCAAATGAGGTGCGGTTTTCGCCCACATGATCGTGATCGAACGACCGAGACGATGGAGCTGAGTTTGGTGGGTTTTGGGCCAAAATGGAGGGGTGTTGGGCTGCACACACACGAGGCCTTTTCGGTCCCTCGGTTAACCGTTGGAGTATCAAACGAAGTCCAAATGACCCGAAACTTGACAGGCGGTCTACCGGTAGTAAACCAAGGCCGCATGGCAAGTCTCGGTCCAATCCGGAAATGTTTAATCCCCACACACGAAAGAAAGCTAGAAATGGCCACCGGAGGAGAACGAAGCGCCGGAATGCAAAACGGACAACGGGGAAAATGCTCAAATGCATGAGATGAACATGTATGCAAATGCAATGCACGTGATGACATGATATGAGATGCATGAAAACAAAAACAACACACGGAGACAAAGACCCAGACCCGAGAATTAAATATAACTTAATGCCGGAAACGGCATGAGTTGGAGTACAATTGGGGAAGGTTACATATGGGGCGTTACACATGGGGTTCGGGCATTGGGATGATCTGCCCCGCATCTGGCAGCCGGTGCGCGATATCCGCGGCCAGATATCCAGCTTCCTGTAACTTTTTGATGTTCTCCTCCATGACGGAGGAGACCATCCACTTGCCTCCTGCTCCGGACATGCTTGGAGTGGTTTGAGAAGAAGAATGCGAGCTTGGGCGCTAGAGCTCGAGTGTGCGGGAATGGGTAAGCAAGGAGGAAGAAGGCGTGGGTGAAAAGAGTGAATCTTTGTCCCTTTATAAGGGCGGAGGAGGCGATGCGCCTCCCCACTTGCCTGGTAAAATCGCTTATTCCCCAAGCGCCATAATTGATGACGCGGTTGGGTTACCCATGTCCGTATTGATGAGAATCCCGTAATTAGGGGAACACAATCTCTGCTTTGACAAGACGTGTTAAGAAAACCGCCTGGCGATATAAGCGGTGCTGGTTGAGAAAAACGGTTCGAATAATGACCGGGACATGGCGTGATGTCATGCTGTCAAAACGTGTCAGCAGATTAGATTTGTGGAAATATTATTCTCTCTATGGTGGTATGTGGAACTTGTTTTGCAGAGCCGGACACTATCTGTCGTGGTTTTGTCACGGCAGATGTCCTCGTGAAAGGACTTAGTCGTGGAGCCATCGCAACGGGTTAGCTTGAAGGGGTTAAAGCGGACATAGGGATGCAAGAGAGTTTATACTAGTTCGGCCCCTTCGGTGAAGGTAAAAGCCTACGTCTAGTTGTGATGGAATTGATGGGGTTTCGATGACTAGGGAGAAAATAAGCTTCGCCTAAGTCTCGAGTTGTTGTCTGTTGTCCTTGAACCTCCGCCGGGTCATCCTCTTATATACACGGGTGACGCCTGTCGGTTCACAGAGTCCCAATACCGGCTCATAGATGTGTCTGGTTTGGTCTTTACTTATTCCTAACTTACAATACAAGTTACATACCAACACCGGTTTACGGCTACAGGCCTTGAACCGACTATGGGCCTTGAGCCCTCATCTGCCTTCTTGGGCTTTAACATAGTTAACTACTGATGAAGTTAACCCGGCCCAGATAGGCCGGTTTACGCCTAGTAGTGATATCCCCAACACTATCCTTGTGTTCAAAAATCTTTCAGGGAGTATTTGGAGAAGAACCCGCCTTGCAATGCCAAAGACAATACTGCGTGCCGGACTCATCATCATTGAAGCCTGGTTCAGGGGCTACTAAGGGAGTCCTGGATTAGGGTGTCTCCGGACAGCTAGACTATATCCTTTGGCCGGACTTTTGGACCATGAAGATACAAGATTGAAGACTTCGTCCCGTGTCCGGATGGGACTCTCCTTGGCGTGGAAGGCAAGCTAGGCAATACGGATGTGTATATCTCCTCCCTTGTAACCGACCTTGTGTAACCCTAGCCCCCTCCGGTGTCTATATAAACCAGAGGGTTTAGTCCGTATGACAACATACAATCATACCATAGGCTAGCTTCTAGGGTTTAGCCTCTATGATCTTGTGGTAGATCAACTCTTGTAATACTCATATCATCAAGAACAATCAAGCAGGACGTAGGGTATTACCTCCATCAAGAGGGCCCGAACCTGGGTAAACATCGTGTCCCCTGCCTCCTGTTACCATCTGCCTTAGACGCACAGTTCGCGACCCCCTACCCGAGATCCACAGGTTTTGACATCGACATTGATGCTTTCATTGAGAGTTCCATTGTGTCGTCACCATAAGGCTTGATGGATCCTTCGATCATCGATAGCGATGCGGTCCAAGGTGAGGTTTTCCTCCCCGGATAGATCTTCGTATTCGGCGGCTTCGCACTGCGGGCCAACTCGCTTGGCCATCTGGAGCAGATCGAGAGCTACGCCCCTGGCCGGCAGGTCAGGTTCGGAAACTTAAACTACACTGCCGACATCCGCGGAGACTTGATTTTCGAAGGATTCGAGCCCATGTCAGGTGCGCTGCACGGTCACGACGAGCATGTCGTAACTCTGCCGTCAGACAATATTCGGGAAATCGCATCTCCAACTACTCCGGCCGTCAATCTGGAGCAAATCGCGCCATCCGAGAGCGGAGGGATAGACCCCTCCATGGAGGCCGCACTATCAGTGGCGATAGAGTCGGATACCGACTTCACCCCTTACGAGAGCCGTGTCGCTGAACCACTAGATTCACCTCCGGCCACGGACTCCGAGCTGCTTACATCCGTGCCTGTCGAATCCGACTGGGCGCTGATCATGGTGTTCACCTCCGCGGATATCTTTCAGCACTCGCCCTTCGGTGATGTGCTAAATTTATTAAGGTCTCTCTCCCTGTCAGGAGAACCTTGGCCGAACTATGTCCGGCTAGAATGGGATGCAGACGATGAAGAAATTCGCTGCCCACCCACCACCCACTTAGTAGCCACTGTCAACGATTTAACCGACATGCTCGACTTTGACTCCGAAGACATCGACGGTATGGACGACGATGCAGGAACCACCGCACACAGGGCGCTGGACCGCTACCTCATCATACGACATATACATGGTGGACACCCCTAAAGAAGGCAATGGCGACGAGATAGCGGAGGATGACCCCTCCAAGAAGCAACCCAAGCACTGACGTCAGCGGCGCCGCTCTAAGTCCCGCGACAGCAAAAGTAGTGATACCGGCACAGGAGATAATAACACTCCGGATAGTGCCGAAGACAACCACAATCCCCTCCAGCACGATGTAGAGCCGGAGGATGAACAAGCTAGCCCTCCAGAGCAGGCAGCAGATGGAGAACCGGAGGAGGACTACATGCCTCTCTCCGAAGATGAGGCGAGCCTCGACGACGAAGAATTTATCGTGCCTGAGGACCCCGTTGAGCAGGAGCTCTTCAAGCGCCGGCTTATGGCCACAGCAAATAGCCTGAAGAAAAAGCAACAACAACTTCAAGCTGATCAAGACTTGCTAGCAGACAGATGGACCGAAGTCCTTGCGGCTGAGGAATACGAACTCGAGCACCCCTCCAAGAGTTACCCAAAACGCAGGTTGCTACCTCACCTCGAGGAGGAAGCATTGAAACCTCATTCACCAGTGTACGATGCGGCTGACCGGCCATTGCGTGGCCGGGCCAGAGAGGCATTTCAACCTGAAGTTCAGCCTGCACCCCCCGCCACTCAATCAAAAATATCAAGGCCCGGGGCAACGCACGGGACCTGCGAGACATATTGGACAGTAAGGCAAAACTTGCAAGGTCAATATACGGGTCACGGGCATGCGCGCCAACACGGGACGATGATCGTCGTGCCGGATACACCAAAAGCAAATCCGACCGGGCCGAATACAGCAGACAAGACTCCTATGAACTGCGTCGTGATATAGCCCGGCACAGAGGCACTGCACAGCCCCTATGCTTCACTGATGAAGTTATGGATCATGAATTCTCGGAGGGTTTCAAACCCGTAAATATCGAATCATATGATGGTACAACAGATCCCGCTGTATGGATTGAGGATTTCCTCCTTCACATCCACATGGCTCGCAGTGATGATCTACATGCCATCAAGTACCTCCCACTAAAACTCAAAGGACCAGCTCAGCATTGGCTGAATAGCTTGCCAGCAGACTCCGTCGGCAGCTGGGAGGATCTGGAAGACGCATTCCTTGACAACTTCCAGGGTACTTATGTGCGACAACCGGATGCTGATGACTTGAGCCATATAACTTAGCAGCCAGGGGAATCGGCCAGACAATTCTGGACTCGGTTCCTGACTAAGAAAAACCAAATTGTCGACTGTCCGGACGCAGAGGCCCTAGCAGCATTCAAGCACAACATCCGTGACAAGTGGATTGCCCGCCACCTTGGCCAGGAGAAGCCGAAGTCTATGTCACGACACTCATGACCCGCTTTTGCGCGGGCGAGGATAGCTGGCTGGCTCGCAGCAATAACACATCGAGGAATCCGGACACTTCGGATACCAAAGGTGCCAACGACAGACAACATCGTAACAGACCAAAGCGCCGCAATAACGGCGATAACACCGAGGATACGTCAGTCAATGCCGGATTTAGAGGCTTTAGATCCGGTCAGCGGAAGAAGCCATTTAAAAAAAGTACTCTGGCTCCGTCCAGTTTGGATCGCATACTGGATCGCTCGTGTCAAAGCCACGGCACCCCCGACAAGCCAGCCAATCACACCAACAGAGAATGTTGGATATTCAAGCAGGCCGGCAAGTTAAATGCCGAAAACAAGGACAATGGGCTGCATAGTGATGACGAGGAGGAGCCCCGGCCGCCGAACATGGGAGGACAAAAGGGGTTCCCCCACAAGTGAAGATGGTGAACATGATATACGCAACCCACATTCCCAAGAGGGAGCGGAAGCGTGCACTAAGGGACGTCTATGCGATGGAGCCTGTCGCCCAAAGTTCAACCCATGGTCTGCTTGCCTGATCACCTTTGATCGCAGGGACCACCCCACTAGTATCCATCATGGTGGATCCACCACACTGGTCCTAGACCCCATCATCGACGGATTTCACCTCACTCGAGTCCTTATGGACGGCGGTAGTAGCCTGAACCTGCTTTATCAGGATATAGTGCAAAAAATGGGCATCGATCCCTTGAGGATCAAACCCACCAAAACCACCTTTAAGGGCGTCATCCCAGGTGTAGAGGCCCATTGCACGGGCTCAATCACACTGGAAGTGGTCTTCGGATCACCGGACAACTTCCGAAGTGAGGAGTTAGTCTTTGACATCGTCCCGTTTCGCAGTGGCTATCATGCACTGCTCGGACGAACTGCATTTGCAAAATTCAATGCAGTACCGCATTACGCATACCTCAAGCTCAAGATGCCAGGACCTCGGGGGGTCATAACAGTGAATGGAAACACAGAACGCTCACTCCGCACGGAAGAGCACACTGCAGCCCTCGCAGCAGAAGCACAAAGCAGCCTTTCAAGGCAAACCACTAATTCGGCGATACAGCCCCCGAACACCTTCAAGCGTGTCCGGAGTAAACTGCAACATGATCGCCTGGCACGTTCAGAGCTTGCCTAGCAATTCGGCTCCCATCCCAGTCCCAGTCAAGCGAAGAAATCCGTGCCGCGCGTACATAATTACGCACTGAAAATACCATGGACACAGGCGGGGGCACGATCAGGGCACGTCCCGCAATGTGGCTTAACTGCCCTAGGGGTTGTATATCTTTATCATTTCTTTTCTCTTTCAGGGCCTAACTCTCTGGAAGCCCTTTCCGGCAGTATGATTGCTGGACAAATTACGGGAAGGAACAACCAAGGCGGCAAGAAGCTAAGATGTACACGGGAACCCCTAGGTGGTCTCTAATAATAATACCCGCTTTCTACTATCCATACGCAGCTTGCCCTTGGATAGGACATTTCGAATAGTCCTACCTTTTGCTTATTGCACTACCTGTACCAGTACGCTTTGATGTATTATTTAAATAACAATGCATAGCATTAGTCTAATATTGCATTATTCATTCTTTTTTCCTTTATGTCCATTTACGACAATACGCACCCATAAATTTGGGTACGGTCAATACGCCAGGGGCTTTCGTTTACCCCATAATACGGCGCGAGAAGTCCGAACACTTTCGACAGTACGGCACCCCGAACTTATAGCATTATATGCATCAGCTCCGAATCATGTCTTGGGTCAATAGTTGGGTTTGCCCGGCTCCCATGCTTTGGTACCTTACGTTCCGATATATCGGCTAAGGTAGCGGTGGGAGAACTACTGTGATTGTGTCCTGGTTCTTCTGGACGAGCACCTCAGTAGAGAAAGCCGAAAACTGAATGTCATGATAAGGCGAGAGACTGGTCGCTGTTCAAGAGGTCTCAAGTCCTTAAAGACTTTTTCCGCTTCGGGCGAGGAGTCGGCCTTGTCCGGCTTAGGCGTGTATAGCGCCCCAAATTCGGCCTTTCAAATACCAGGGGCTTCACCAAAATTTAAAATTGTAGACTTCTATGGCTAAGTGAGAGTGATAAAGCATTATAGTCCAATTACCTGGTTCGTTGCGCTGAACACCTCCCTTGAAGGACCCAAAATTGGGGTAAAGAGTGCTCATGTTTATCTCGAACACCCTAGTAGTTACATGGGGGCAGAAGCCGACGATTGGCCAACTCTCAGATTTTGTAAACGGCCGCACAAAAGGTAATATTTTAAATTCAAAAAGCGTTGCATTGCGCAGATGAACTTGTTTCATATTACATGATCACACGAGCATGTTCATTCAAAAATTACATCCCTGGCACATTCATCCGCCACAAGGCGGGAACCCTTCAGGACGCTCTCATAATACATCTCGGAGCAGCGATGCTCCTTGCCCTCCGGCGGCCCCTCCTTCATCAGCTTCACGACGTCCAGCTTCGCCCAGTGCACCTTCGCCCAGGCAAAAGCCCTGCGTGCACCCTCGATGTAGACGGACCGCTTTATGACTTCAAGCCGTGGGCAGACGTCGACAAGCAGCCTCACCAAACTGAAGTAGCTGCCGGACAGGGTATCGCCAGGCCACATCCGGACTATAAGGCCCCTCATGGCTTGTTCGGCCGCCTTGTGAAGCTCGACCAACTGCTTCAGCTGGTCGCTCAAGAGCACGGGGTGTTCGGTCCCTGTATACTGAGACCAGAACAACTTCTCCGTCGAGCTCCCCTCCTCAGCTCGGTAAAACTCCGCGGCATCCAGTACACTGCGGGGAAGATCTGCAAACGCTCCTGGAGAGCTCCGAACTCGGGTAAGAAAAAGGAAAGTTTCCTTCACATGCTTGCTTTGCATATTGAATGCCTTACCCGCTGCTATCTTCTTCACTGCATCAATCTCCTGGAGGGCCTTGTGGGCTTCAGCCTTGGCGCTCCGGGCGCTTTCGAGGGCCTTCTCAAGCTCGGAATCTCGCGTCTTAGAGTCAAGCTCCAAGGACTCATGTTTCTTGGCGAGAGCCTCAAGCTCTTGCCGCACCTCGCCCACTCGGGCTTCTTGTTTCTCCCGCTCAATGCGCTCCATGTCCGCTTTGTCTTCGTCCTCGGACAGCGCCTTCTTCAGGGTCGCCACTTCGGTCGTGGCCCCTGGAAAATTCATGATGATCCTGTTACTTTACACCCAAACTTCTTTTATTTTATATATAGACAAGGTATTGCTTACCTTTGCTCTCCTTGAGCTGCCTCTTGGTAAGGCCAAGCTCGTTCTCAGACCGCTCGAGGTCCTGCTTCAGTGCAGAGACCTCCGCAGTACGTCCGGCAGCGGCCAGCAGCGAAGCCTGCACATACACATAGATATATTTTGATTAGACTCCTGAGTCATCATTTGATCCTCTATTCGGCCTTTCTACTCGAACGCCGAATAGAGCATCAGGGGCTACTATCTATGCTGTAATATTTTCTTATATTTTGATTGCTTACCTCAAAGCCTGTTAGGAGGCTGGCGCAAGCTTCAGTCAGTCCGTTTTTGGCAGACTGAACTTTCTCGATCACCGCCCTCATGATAGTATGGTGCTCTTCGTCGATAGAAGCGCCGCGAAGCGCTTCCAGCAAGTTGTTCAATGCCTTTGGATAGACAAAGGACACTGGCACGGGCGTCTTGCCCCCCTTAACGGGGGTCGCCCGTCGGAGTCCGGAACCGCCGAAGATTCCGGTGCAGTGTTCGGCTGGGGGCCGAACCTGGAGCCCACGGGAGTCCGGCTCCCTTTGCACCCAGGGTCCGGAAGGTCGCCTCAAGGCGCCCCCAGGACTGTCTCCCCTTGGCCCGGTGCCTGTTGAGACAACACCTCGACGTTGTCCGCAGGGCAAGGGGTGGAAGCGGTCAGAAGAGAACTTTTGTTCATATCCGACAAGTCCAACGAACCGCTCGACGAAGATACGTCGAGATGAGCTTGGGACGGACTGCATAATCATGTTCGGCATGAGGAGAAGCAGTGCAGTAAAACATACCATGAATTACTATGGTGTCCGGATACTTACGACTTCGCCTGAAACTTGACCCTGGGTAGCCACTCGTCGCCGCTGTAGGCGGCTGTCATGGAGCAGTCCAGAGGGACGGTCCTGCCCTTCTTAGACCCTTCGGCCTCCCCGGTTGGATCGGCCTTCCTTTTCTTGTCTCCCCCGGCTGGGAGGAAGAACTTTCCTCTTCCTCCTCCTCATTTTCATGGGAGGAGGGCGCGTCGGAGTTATCGTACGATGATTCCAATACAACCTTGCGCCGGAGACCCTTTCAGGTCCCCGCGGCCTTCTTCTTGGCCTTCTTTATCGGCACCTCGTAAGGTGCCGGAACCACCATCTCCGTCAGGAGAGCATCCGCAGGATCTTCTGGCAGGGGGCGGGGCAATTGATCCGCTCCGCTGTCTTCACCCAGTCCTGTTAAAGGCATGGAAGGCTTAGATCCCGCACATGATTAAACTAGGGCAAATGGATACCCTGTGAAATGTAAAAACTTACTGGATTGGCGCGGTGCTTTGCGCTGAGAACGCGGTCCTCGGTGAGGGAAGGAGGTACCTCGGCGCCCTTGAACAACACCCTCCAGACGTCCTCGTGCGTCGTGTCATAGAGCTCTCGCAACGTCTGGTGCTTGGCTGGGTCGAACTCCCACAAGTTGAATACCCATTGTTGACACGGGAGAATCCGGTGGAAGAGCATGACCTGGACCATGTTGACGAGCTTGATTTTCTTGCTCATCATGTTCTTGATGCAGGTCTAGAGTCCGGTCAGCTCCATCGAGGAACCCCAGGACAGGCCCTTCTCTTTCCAGGAGTTGAGCCGTGTGGGGATTCTAGATCAGAATTCGGGGGCCGCCACCCAGTTGGTGTCGCGTGGCTCGGTGATGTAGAACCACCCTTATTGCCACCCCTTTATGGTCTCAACATAGGAGCCTTCAAGCCAGGTGACATTAGGCATCTTGCCCACCTTGGCGCCTCCGCACTCCGCTTGCTGGCCGACCACCACCTTCGGTTTGACATTGAAGGTCTTCAGCCATAGGCCGAAATGGGGCTTGATGCGAAGGAAGGCCTCGCACACGACGATAAACGCCGAGATGTTGAGGATGAAATTGGGGGCCAGATCATGAAAATCCAGCCTGTAGTAGAACATGAGCCCGCAGACAAATGGGTGGAGAGGAAATCCCAGTCCGCGGACAAAGTGGGTAAGAAAAACTACCCTCTCATGGGGTTCGGGCGTTGGGATTATCTGCCCCGCATCTGGCAGCCGGTGCGCGATATCCGCGGCCAGATATCCGGCTTCCCGTAACTTTTTGATGTTCTCCTCCGTGACGGAGGAGACCATCCACTTGCCTCCTGCTCCGGACATGCTTGGAGTGGTTTGAGAAGAAGAACGCGAGCTTGGGCGCTAGAGCTCGAGTGTGCGGGAATGGGTAAGCAAGGAGGAAGAAGGCGTGGGTGAAAAGAGTGAATCTTTGTCCCTTTATAAGGGCGGACGAGGCGATGCGCCTCCCCACTTGCCTGGTAAAATCGCTTATTCCCCAAGCGTCGTAATTGATGACGCGGTTGGGTTACCCACGTCCGTATTGATGAGAATCCCGTAATAAGGGGAACACAATCTCTGCTTTGACAAGACGTGTCAAGAAAACCGCCTCGCGATATGAGCAGTGCTAGTTGAGAAAAACAGTTCGAATAATGACCGGGACATGGCGTGATGTCATGCTGTCAAAACGTGTCAGCAGATTAGATTTGTGGAAATATTATTCTCTCTACGGTGGTATGTGGAACTTGTTTTGCAGAGCCGGACACTATCTGTCGTGGTTTTGTCACGGCAGATGTCCTCCTGAAAGGACTTAGTCATGGAGCCATCGCAACGGGTTAGCTTGAAGGGGTTAAAGCGTACACAGGGACGCAAGAGAGTTTATACTAGTTCGGCCCCTTCGGTGAAGGTAAAAGCCTACGTCTAGTTGTGATGGAATTGATGGGGTTTCGATGACTAGGGAGCAAATAAGCTTCACCTAAGTCTCGAGTTGTTGTTTGTTGTCCTTGAACCTTTGCCGGGTCGTCCTCTTATATACACGGGTGACGCCCGTCGGTTCACAGAGTCCCAATACCGGCTCATAGATGTGTCCGGTTTGGTCTCTACTTATTCCTAACTTACAATACAAGTTACATACCAACGTCGGTTTACGGCTACAGGCCTTGAACCGACTATGGGCCTTGAGCCCTCATCTGCCTTCTTGGGCTTTAACATAGTTAACTACTGATGAAGTTAACCCGGCCCAAATAGGCCGGTTTACGCCCAGTAGTGATATCCCCAACACTATCCTTGTGTTCAAAAATCTTTCAGGGAGTATTTGGAGAAGAACCCGCCTTGCAATGCCAAAGACAATACTGCGCGCCGGACTCATCGTCATTGAAGCCTGGTTCAGGGGCTACTAAGGGAGTCCTGGATTAGGGGGTCTCCGGACAGCCAGATTATATCCTTTGGCCGGACTTTTGGACCATGAAGATACAAGATTGAAGACTTCGTCCCGTGTCCGGATGGGACTCTCCTTGGCGTGGAAGGCAAGCTAGGAAATACGGATGTGTATATCTCCTCCCTTGTAACCGACCTTGTGTAACCCTAGCCCCCTCCGGTGTCTATATAAACCAGAGGGTTTAGTCCGTAGGACAACATACAATCATACCATAGGCTAGCTTCTAGGGTTTAGCCTCTATGATCTTGTGGTAGATCAACTCTTGTAATACTCATATCATCAAGAACAATCAAGCAGGACGTAGGGCATTACCTCCATCAAGAGGGCCCGAACCTGGGTAAACATCGTGTCCCCTGCCTCCTGTTACCATCCGCCTTAGACGCACAGTTCGGGACCCCCTACCCGAGATCCGCCGGTTTTGACACCAACAACAACGTAAACAACCCCTGCACACAAATAACAACACCTCGCAACCCACGTGTTAAAGGGGTTGTCAATCCCTTTCGCGTAACGGCGCCAGAAATTGGTGCGTGACGGTAAAAATGTTGTAATAGATTGGATAAATAGATCGCAAATAAAATAAAGTGCAACAAAGTATTTTTTGTATTTTTGGTTTAATAGATCTAAAAATAAAAGCAAGGAAAAAGTAGGTCGCAAAGGCAAATATATGAGAAATAAGACTCGGGGGCCGTGGGTTTCACTAGTGTCTTCTCTCAAGAAAAATAGCAAACGGTGAGTAAACAAATTACTGTTGGGCAATTGATAGAACTTCAAATAATTATGACGATATCCAGGCAATGATCATTACATATGCATCACGTCCAAGATTAGTAGACCGACTCCTGCCTGCATCTACTACTATTACTCCACACATTGACCGCTATCGAGCATGCATCTAGTGTATTAAGTTCATGGAAAAATGGAGTAATGCAATAAGAACGATGACATAATGTGGACAAGATCCATTTATCTATATGGCGGTAGATATAGATCTCGTCTTTTTATCCTTAGTAGCAATGATACATAAGTGTCGGTTCCCTTTCTGTCACTGGGATCAAGCACCGTAAGATCAAACCCACTACCGGGCACCTCTTCCCATTGCAAGATAAATAGATTGAGTTGGCCAGACAAAACCCAAATATCGGAGAATAAATATGAGGCTATAAGAGATCATGCATAAAAGAGATCAAAGAAACTCAAATACTTTCATGGATATAAAAACATAGATCTGATCATAAACTCAAAGTTCATCGATCCCAACAAACACACCGCAAAAGAGTTACATCATATGGATATCCAAGAGACCATTGTATTGAGAATCAAGAGAGAGAGATGAATCCATCTAGCTACTAACTACGGACCCGAAGGTCTACAAAGAACTACTCACGCTTCATCGGAGAGGCACTAATGGAAGTGGTGAACCCCTCCGTGATGGTGTCTAGATTGCATCTTGTGTTTCTGGACTCTGTGGTGGCTGGATGAATATTTTGTCGACTCCCCTAGGGTTCTGGGATTTTTGGGGTATTTATAGAGCAAAGAGGCGGTCCGGGGGGTACCCGAGGTGGGCACAACCCACCAGGGCGCGCCAGGGCCTGGCACGCCCTAGTGGGTTGTCCCCTCCTCGGGACTCCCCCCAGGTGCAACGAGGGCCCATCTGCTTCCTTTTGGCCCATAAAAAATCATTATAAAGTTTCATGCCATTTGGACTTCATTTGATATTGATTTCCTGCGATGTAAAAAACATGGAAAAAATAGGAAGTGGCACTAGGCACTATGCCAATAGGTTAGTACCAAAAAATGATATACAATGACTATAAAATGATTATAAAACATCCAAGATTGATAAGAAAACAACATGGAACAATCAAAAATTATAGATACGTTGGAGACGTATCAGCATCCCCAAGCTTAACTCTTACTCGTCCTCGAGTAGGTAAGTGATAAAAACAGAAATTTTGATGTGGAGTGATGTTCATCAAGTCATATCATATTCTTTTCTTTATAGCATGGACATTTGGACTTTTATGTGATTCAAAGCGATAGTCTAGTTTTGACATAATAATTTAGATACTCAAGCATATCAACAAGCAACCATGTCTTCCAAAATATCAATGCTAAAATAATTTATCCCTGGCCCATCATGCTCAAACATTGATCCATTCATGAAACACACTCGAATATTAACTACACCCAATACTTGAGCACTATCATATTGCCTCCTAGTTGGTGCTTTTATGAGAGAAGATGGAGACTCAAATTTCAAAATAAAAATTGCATAAAGTAAAAGAAAGTCCCTTCGTAGAGAGAAGTAGGGATTTGTAGAGGTGCCAGAGCTCAAAGTGAAAAATTTGAGATAAAAACATTTTGGGAGGTGTATCCATCCCACCAACGAAAACGACTTAGAGTTCCGAACACTTTCCATGCTAGATATGCCATAGGCGGTTCCCAAACAGAAAATAAAGTTTATTCCTTTTTCCACCATAACTTTCACTTTCCATGGCTAGCCGTATCCACGGGTGCCCTCCATACCAACACTTTCCAAGGAATTTATTATTTGACAACATAAAGTAAATTCATTTTTGTTTTTGCATTTCGGGACTAGGCATCCCTAATACCTTTGCCTTACTCTCGTGCAATGACAAGTGAATAAATACTCATCTTGAGAATAACACATCTAGCATGGAAAATATTAGCCACCCGTTACCGTTCCGCGAGTGAAACAAACACACAAAAGATAAATTTATTTTGAAAATTAGAGATGGAACATGCAAATTTGCTTACAATGGCAAAAGAATACCACATATAGGTAGATATAGTGGACTCATGTGGCAAAACTGGTTTAAAGGATTTTGGATGCACAAGTAGAAGTCATACTTAGTGAAAAATGAAGGCTAGCAAAAGATTGAGAAGCGACCAACGAAGAAACGGATAATCTCATAAGCAAGCATTAAGCATAATTAACACCGAATAATGCACCACAAGTAGGATATAATTTTCATTGCATGATTATTGACTTTCGTGCATGCATAGGGAATCACAAACCTTAACATCAATATTCTTACTATAGCACAATTACTCATCAACATAACTCACATATCACATCATCATATCTCAAAACTATTACTAAGAATCAAGTTTATTTTGTCCAATGATCTTCATGACATTTTCTTTACTTTATCCTTCTTGTATATCTATCACTTTTGGACTAATTTTCATGAGTTGTTTTTCATAAGCTCAACCAAATATAAGTGAAGATCATGAGCATAACAAATTTTCTTTCTCTCAAAATAATTTAAGTGAAGCAAGAGAGAATTTATTAAAAAATTACTAACTCTCAAACAAATCTAAGTGAAGAAAGAGAGCATTTCTTCAAAAATACTAAGCACACCGTGCTCAAAAAGATATAAGTGAAGCACTAGAGCAAGTCCTAGCTCATAAAAGATTGAAGTGAAGCATAGAGAGAAATTCTAACAAGTCATGACATAATTTTGGCTTTCTCAAATGGGTGTGTCCAGCAAGGATTGATAACTTAAAACACAAAATAAAACAAGCAAAGACAGGAGAAGCGCCGAGCGGAAACGGACGGCCGGACGGTGATATCATCATTAACCTAAACTGAAAGCCGATAGATAAGCTTGGCGGAGCGCCGAGCACGACTCTGAATTTTGCAGCCTCTCGCGTGTCGGCTTCTCCACTGCATTCCGGGGAGTCGAAACCAAATTCACCACCACGCACACAATGACCGCGTCGACCCATCCACCACCCACGAAAGTGGATGAATGATTGGCCTCGTCGCGTCGGAGATGGGAAAAAGATGAGCCGTCGTGTTCGTTTGATGCACCGCTGAATCAAGAAATCCTGCAGTCCTACTTCTGTTTGCTTTTGGCATGGAAGGTCTGTTTGCTTCCATGTCCATGTGTGGCGCGGGCGTGGTGGGTTGTCTCCTCCTCGGGACTCCCACTAGGTGCAACTAGGGCCCATCTGCTTCCTTTTGGCCCATAAAAAATCATCATAAACTTTCGTGCCATTTGGACTCCGTTTGATATTGATTTCCTACGATGTAAAAAACATGGAAAAAACAAGAACTGGCACTGGGCACTATGTCAATAGGTTAGTACCAAAAAATGATATAAAATGACTATAAAATGACCATAAAACATCCAAGATTGATAATAAAACAACATGGAACAATCAAAAATTATAGATATGTTGGGGACGTATCATTATGTATGCACAATCTCTTAATGCAAAAGAATGTCATGTTATATTGCCCCTTATGATAGCAACCTTTATCGTGCTGTCCATCGCTTTTATTACTTTGCCATCACAAGTTCGTACAACACTTATTTTCCCTTGTACTAAAGGATCAAACAAATTTAGGATCAACTTTTATTGCCTTTTTGCACCAATGACAACTTACCTGAAGGATCTTACTCAATCCATAGGTAGGTATGGTGGACTCTCAAAACATGGATTTGGGTTTAAGGGTTTTGGATGCACAAGTAGTATCTCCACTTAGTGCAGATTTTTGGCTAGCAAAGATATTAAGCAAGCACCACATGTTGAAGGATCTATGACAATATAACTTCTGTGTGAATAAGAACAAACATAAATCATTACATTGTCTTCCTTATCCAACAGCAACAATTTTCCATAAGATATTTAGTGGGAGCTCACAATCATAAAAGATGTCCAAGATAGTGTATTTTCATGTGAATCTTCTCTTCCCTTATTAATTCTTTCATGAATTGCATCATTGACCAATGCTAGATTTGTCAACTTTCAATAAATTTTACCACTTATACTTTTCCTTATGTGATGTCATTACTTACCATAATATTAGCATATGATCTTTTTCATTATTTCCTTTATTTTGATTGAAACGGAAAAGTAAAGAAGCAAAAACTCAAACTAAACTTTATTATATAACTCTCACTCGATTACATATATAGATATATCATGGAACTAGCACTCAAAAATAGATCATACTAAATTTTTATCCAACTAAATCACAGAATAGTTAAGGATCAAAGTAAGATAGATAAAGGTAATAAAAGTGATGATGATACGATACCGGGGCATCTCTTCCAAGCTTGGCACAAGCCAATGGGAGTGCCCATACCCGTGTACTCAAGTCTCCTTCTTTGGTGATGAAGATGAAGATGGTGATGTGAGGCAGTCTTTTTCTCCAGCTTGGGCTTGAGGCTAAAGTTTTCCTCCCTTAGATCATCATTCTCTAGCTCAAGCTTTAATACCCTTTTGCATAATGCTTCCTTGCTCTCCTCCAGAAAACGAGATGGGATAAATTGTATCTTAGATTTGTTTTCTTTGTTAGGGAGGCTTGACTTCTTGAATTCCATGTGCATATCTCCAGGCTGGGGTAGTGGATCTTCGTCTTCATCAGAGCTATCATCTCTTGTTTTCTCCATGTCAACGTATTCCTCCTCATCTGTGGTCCAACCATAAGGATCCTCCTCCCCATAGGCCTTGGGGCTTGTGATATAATCAGTGACATAGCTCTCTCCCTCTGAATCTTGAGACGACATATTTTCAGATCTACCAAAAAAGCATTCTTGTGGACACCCGGGAATTTCATCTAGTCACTTTCATCATGTTATGATAATTTGATGTGTGGGTGGCCCGATGCTTGGGTGTTGTTCTTACTTGAAAAAGCCTCCAACTTATGATTAACCCCTCTCGCAAGCATCCGCAACTATGAAAGAAAATTTAAGATAAAATCTAACCATATCATTAAACATATGGATCCAAATCAACCCCTTACAGAATAACGCATAAACTAGGGTTTAAGCTTCTCTCGCTCTAGCAACCCATCATCTAATTATTAATCCATAATGCATTCCCTTAGGCCCAAATATTTTGAAGTGCCATGCAGTCGACGTTCATATAACACCACTAAGAGAAACAACAACATACCTATCATCAAAATATCAAACGAATACAAATTCACATGATTACTTATGACAAGACTTCTCCCATGTCCTCAAGAACAAAAGTAACTACTACTCACAAATCATATTCATGTCCAAGGTTAGAGGGGTATTAAATAGCATCAAGGATCTGTACATATAATCTTCCACCAAATAAGCCAACTAGCATCAACTACAAGATGTAATCAACACTACTAGCAACCCACAGGTAGCAGTCTGAGGTTTTGAAACAAAGATTGAATACAAGAGATGAACTAGGATTTGAGATGAGATAGTGCTGGTGAAGATGTTGATGAAGATTAGTCCTCCCACGATGAGAGGGTTGTTGGTGATGATGATGGCTTCGATTTCCCCCTCTCGGAGGGAGGTGTCCCCGGCGGAATAGCTCCATGGAGAGCAAAAGTGCTCGTGCCCAAGTTCCGCCTCGAGACAGCGGCGTTCTGTCCCAAAAGTCCTCTCCTTTTTTCTAGGGAAAATGGGAATATACACCAGAAGATGGGCACCAGAGGCTGTCCAGGGGCCCCACAAGACACCAGGGCGTGCCCCGGGGGGTGGGGTGGGTGCGCCTCCTCTGGTATTTCTTTCTTCCAGTATTTTTTTTATTTTTTTAAATAATTCTCCATGAAATTTCAACTCATTTGGAGATGTGCAGAATAGGTATATCTGACATTGGTTTTTCAAGTACAGAATTCCAGCTACCGGCAATCTCCCTCTTCATGTAAATATTGCAAATTAAGAGAGAAAAGGCATTAGAATTGGTCCACAAAACATTATAAATAACAGTAGGAAAACATGATGCAAAATGGACGTATCACTCACTTGCAATAGAGATCTCACAAAGAATTTCATGGAATTCAAATAGGATTTGCAATGAATCGACTACGGACTAATTAAAGAAAAGAACAGAAAAAGAGAAAAATATCTAGATGAAGTTTTTTTATGAAAGGGGAAACACTCTAGCAAGAAGAAAGCAAAGCAGGGGAACACTAGAGAATTTCATCTAGAAAAGGGGTCGGCGACTAGGTCACCTATGTTTGAGTATATTGACTTAGGAGTCCAGTGAGGTCACTTGATCATAGGTCATACTCATCCTTAAGCTCAAAATGGGGTTGCCATTTCTCATTTAAGCATTTCAATGTATTCAAATCTTGTTGAGTTGCTTTGACTCATGTCATTGAGTAAAGCTTCTCTAAGATGTGAGGACTTGCATTGGCGTTTGGTGTAGATGTCCATCATGTAGTTGAACTTGAGGTGGATGCTTATGGAGTGAAGTTGAGAGTAATCCTTTCATTTGTAGTCCATCTTCCTACATGGGTTAGTTTGTAAGGAACAACATACATATCCAATTTGACAAGAGTGAAGCATAGAGTCATATATTGTCAAAGGATATATTTGTAGCGATCCGACCTCAAACGGTCAAGCCTCTGTTTATCTGTGCCATCCCTGGATTAGTATGTTGGCACACATAGTACATTAATGTATATATCAAAGTGCAATCACATGCATAAATAATGCAAAACTGATATGTACCTCACAAGTCTCAGTGGAAACAAACAAACGGGTGCAGAGTCCCATCAACGCCATCGTCAGGTTGAGTGTAGACCATAACCCTACAATGAAATTCACTCATCATAGAAAATCCTGCAACATGAGACGTTCAATGTAGGCATGGAAAGGACATGTGATTGTGGACCCCTCAAAATGCAAATTACATACATTGGCAAAAGCCCCAAGACTCTACATTTCTGGGTAAGTGATCCAAGATCACATTGAGTCCATAGTAAAGCCAGTATTATTAAAAGGAGATGAGGGTTTGATCATGAGTCATTTTGCTCAAGTGCTTGAAGACATTGCTCCAAAACCCTCAGCCACATTCTCACAATGCAATATGTCCAAAACCCTAAGTTCATTATCGGTCCCAACGAAACAAACACATTCGGACCCACCGACATACACCAGACGAAGCCACGACCTAAACCCTATAAACTCGGTTCCACTAAGATGGCATTCGGTCCTACCGAAGTGCACTCAGAAACTCTCTGTACCCCATCGTGTTCATTTTGGAATCACCAAGTGAAACCGATCAAAATTACTGAAATGGTGCAAGTTCTTAGGTTATCACATATCAGAGCCATAGAGTGGATTCATCTACTCTCACTAAAATGTCTAACGTTCGAATATTTTACACTAGTCGGTGTGACCTAGTTTTTGACCCGGTGTCACCGAGTTGTTCATAAAGGTGTGTAATGGCTAGATCTTTGATGATGGCTATTTATACGACACTGTTCAAGAATTCATCCGATTAACCAGTTAATTGGCTAGTTAATCGCTACTCATCGGGTGGCCGAATTGAATAACACTTATTCATCGAGTTAACTTGCCAGGACGATTAATTAGCTTGTCAGACCTATTGAATGGTCCGACGGACCGGTTAATCGGTTGTCAGGCTGATTGATCATTGTTGGCACATTAACTCATGGGCAAACAAAGCCTGATTATTTGGCTCATAATCCCTCCCAGCCCCTCCCACTCCTAAAGAGCCAGAGTTTATCCTTTCACTTGCCGCAACCTACTACTCTCATCCCCTCCCGACCTACATGGAGGCTGGCCAGGTCCTCATTGACGCGTCGCCGCTTTCGCTCCTCCCCTATGTGTCACTGCTTTCTCTTCTCCCCTCCACCTTCACGACCTGCCACCTCCGAAAACCGACCCGTTCAGATGCCATGCCCAGCGACCGTCACCTTCCCACTGTTTTGTCGCCGTTGCGTGGTTGCCATCTCTCGGAGTTGCGTCCCAGGCCGAAATCAGCAAAAAGGTGTTGTTGTATGCATGTTTGTTTTTTACGTCCACATGGATGATTGTTGTTGTATACATGTTTATGACACATTGAGAAAAGAAAATCGTGCCATTTGCTTCATATTTGCACTGTAGATTTTTTTTCACCATATTTTTTTTCTTCTATTGAGTTTAAAACTGCACCGATTAATCACTACTAGGGAAATGCCTAGCAGCAGCGCGGGTTTTAGGTCTATCAGTAGCGCGGGATGGAGCGCTACTGGTACGACGCTACCGCTAAAGGTTAGCAGTAGCGTGGGTTAACCCACGCTACTGCTATATCGACTTAGTAGTAGCATTTTCTCCAAACAACGCTACTGGTAACTACTAGTAGCGCTTCTCCCAGCACGCACTACTACTATTATTTCATATTTTATTTCTTTTTTATTTCATATTTTATTCATACACCTTTATACAAGTTTTCATACAACAGCATACACCTTTATACAAGTTTTCATACAACATCAATTTAGAGATTGTTTTTATATCATAATGAGTTATTACATCACTGGGTGAAAGAACCGTGGACTAGTTTCAAGTGGATGGACATCCACTTGAAACTAATCCGCGGTTCTTTCACCCAATGATATAATAAATATCATCGTCATCATCATCATATCATTAATAACTTATCATCATAATACACCATTGTCATATAACACCTCCTCATGATCGTCGTTTTCATCAATGAGACATCACATAACAAGTTGGTCACTAGTCATAATGACAACTACTCCTCATCATCAACTCTAACACATTGTACCACATAATAAATATTGTATCTCATAGAACCTACTACATTCTCTTAGGACCTACTATATTCTATTAGGTAAAATAGCATAAAACAAGATCGCCCCTGACTCTCCATTATGCAGAATGGAGATTATCCTGTCTCCAATTCTTGCCTTTCGCACAATGTTGCTTCCAAGTAGCTCCTTACGACTGTCCACAGATTTTTTCCATTCTGTGATTTTCAAGTCTCCACCTCTTTTAGAAATCTGATATGGACAGGTGAGATTCGTAGGACGACCTGGCTGTATGTTCAAAATATTAAGGCGACCTTTCTGATACATCAGATGAGGCACACAATCATCCAGGATTTTCTGTTGAAAAACATAGTAATAACTTCGTAGTTAGCAATGTAGTTAAGTTTTAAAAGAATTTATGCAAAAGATGCATGGATGTCGTAATAGTAAAAAATCTTACCATGGAATCTCCATGGATGTTACCGTAGTTTAACACATGCACCAGTGGCATGTATTGACCATAATGTGGATGAGTTTTATTATAGATATTGTAATTCTCAAGATCAGTACAAAATGCGACCAGATGATTTTTCTCCTGATAAGTTAACTCAGAGCCATCGGTGTAGTAGGTTCTATCTACCATGTTCCGCACATTGTTTGAACAATTGAAATAAGCTTTCAATGGAAATAAGCTGTCAACTATTTTGAAATGAACAATATAAATTAGTTAATAACTATGTTTGAGAAACTCACATAGCGGTAGAATTGGAAGCGTATCAACAAGGACCTAAATGTCCAAATTGTCTTGGTCAATGTCAGGATCATCAAGATCCATGGTGACAAACATACCCTCTTAAATATCATACATCTTGCAAAGTGCTTCCCAACCCGGATAACCAAAATGGGATACGCTCTCAGAATTGTATAGATTTACCTCAAAATCCATACCATGATGGGTCCTTAGGTTAATTTTCTTTGTTTCATTCCTCTCATGATCTTCAAAACCCATCCTCTCCAAGACATAGTGTCTTGCATGGCATGAGATAAGCTAGTCGAATTGTAAAAGACGAAAATTACACGTTGAAGTGGTAGAAGTCGAGCTTAATTACGAAAAAAACACTTTGCGTCGTAGCTTACCGTATCACAATTGAAGGCCTCCTCGAGCTTAATGCTGAAGCATCGATATTTGTCCAGGTGAGGTCTATCGCAGAAACCCCAGTCGTCGTGGAACCAGGAGCACTCACCCCGGGAGACTTTCGTCGTCCGAGTACGACATTTCCTATGTTCATAATTCAAATATTAAACTTGTACAATTAAATATATGTACTAAACGAGTACGGCATTACACCCCATGACAACAGTCGGGATTCTTCGGCCTCGACAGACTTAAAGTCAACCCAAAATATTGTTTAATTATTTTTCTAGAAAATCCAGGCCACTCGATATTTCCTACATATTCTAGCACAAGTCATGCCAAAATGCACGAAAAATTCCGGCATGACCTTTGCTAAAACAAGACATATCGAGCGCCTGAAATTTGCCGGAACGGAAATTAATCAACACTCCGGCAAAACATAGGCCACTCGAGGTAACATGAACATGACCGGCCACTTGGGCAACCACATATCCTATTTGAGCAACACACGATATACATGCTTTTATCTACATCATATCTTATAAGACTCATATTGACATGGAGATTTGGCTGGTCTCACTTCGAGGTCGGAGGGGGGTCGGTGACGGGGACGACGGCGGGAATGATGGAGGGGCTCCTTGATTTCTGCAAAAACAAAAGCCCTATAAATAAAACCCTAGCGAACGACATTGATGTGGGAATGATTTCTTAAAGTAAAAAAATAACAACAAATGTGACATGTTCAACTAGTTTATTAATTCAAATAGTTCTTACTAAATATAAACTTACTATAAATAGAAATAAACTAAAAATAAACTACTTCAACTAGTCATATTAATTTTCTTACTAAAAATACATTAGTTCTATTAATTCAACTAGTTCTTACTAAAACTAAACTAGTTCAATTAGTATATTAATTTACTTACTAATTATTTTAAACACTTACTAAAACAGTAAAAAAACTACATTATACAAAGTAGGAAGGAGGGGAAGGGAGGAGGAAGAGAGAGGAGGAGGGGGAGGAGGCCGGTGGGATCGGAGGAGGGAGGGGGCGGGGGTGGAAGGGGCGGCCGGAGGAGGAGGAGGGAGGGGCGGGCGGAGGAGGAGGGAAAGGGGCGGTGGGAGGAGGGCGGCCGGAGGAGGAGGGGGAGGAGGGAGGAGGGATTACCTCGGCGAGGAGCAGCGCAGCGGTGGCGGCGGACCACGTACAGGTTCGGCGCGGGCGAGAGCGACTGCGAGGAACTGAGTGTGCAGGGTGAACCGCTCCAGGATAAGGTAAGTAAGTAGTAGCGCGTTTTAGAGAAACGCGCTACTGCTATGTAGCGCTGGTCAGCGGTACGCGCTACTGCTAAGTGGGGCTAGCCATCTGCGCCCAGTACAAATATAGCAATAGTGCGGTTTCGCGGAACGCGCTACTGCTAAAGTAGTAGGAGCAGCGCGGTTTATTTAAAAACGCTACTACTAAGTAGCAGTAGCGAACTATTTTGTCCAGTGCTACTGCTAAGATTCTCTGTATAAGGTTTTCCCTTGTAGTGAATAGTCGACCGGTTAATCCAGTTAATAGGCCAATTTAGCGATTCGCTACTCCCAAGCCGATCGAGCAGCTACCAGTTAATGATTTCCTCTACATTAATTATACCCCCACCCACCACCTACTCAGAGATAGAGAGAGAGAGAGAAAGAGCAAGCAGGACGAAACTATACTTCTCATATCCATTTTCTAAGAGAGAACCACCTACATTTGTGTTCAGATCAAGACATTTCACTCTAACCATTTTACACTTGTGTTCTTCTCATACCACCATGAAAAATCCGTGAGAGAGTGATCGAGTGTTGAGGAGACTATCTTTTGAAACACAAGAGTAAGTAGTTCATCATCAACAACATCTATTACATTTTGGGGAATGGTGTCTCCTAGATTGGTTAGGTGTCATTTGAGAGCCTCTAAAGCTTGTTGAGTTGAACAAGGGATTTTGTAAGAGCAAGGAGATCGCCTACTCTGTGACGATCTACCCTGAGTGAGGCTAGTTCTTCGTGGACGTAAGCCATGATGACATAAACAAGGTTGCTTTTTCATGGACCCTTCGTGGGTGGAGCCCTTCGTGGACTCGCGTAGCCGTTACCCTCCTTGTGTTGAAGAAGTCTTCTCAACATGGATATATGATAGCACCACCTATCAGAATCATGCAAAAAATCAACGTGTCTTCGTTGCGTTTGATAACTTCGATCCCCTCATTTATGTTCATATGCAAAGTCTTTACTTTCCGCTGCCTAATATCTAGACTTGCATGTGTTGGGTGTTGCTTGACTTGTGATAATTGCTAAAACTTGCTTACAACTAAAATTGAAAAAGACTAAATTTTTATTTAGTCAAGTAGTCTAACCAGTAACCACTCCCTCTAGACATACTTAGGATCTTACAACTTCCTCCATTGAATGTCTTGCATTGTGTGTGTGGACAAAAGCCCACAACTAATGAAAAATGATCTTTGTCGCCTATCTATTATGTAAATAGGGACGAGAATTTGCGGGACTCCCTATTTGTCGCCTTTAGCGCCTTCGAAGACAATTAGCGCTCACTATAGCGTCACGCCGGCCGACCCACAAACACGAGCTAGTGGCTCGCTCGGATCGCCCTGATGGTTTTGATCTTTTTTTTGGAAGAGACTTGGGTTTGATCTGTTGACTTGACGTCGCTGATCACTGACTGATCCGTTGACCATTGGCTTGGCCCATTGACCGTTAATAAATAAAAATTTGAAAGTTCACAAATTTCAAAAAAGGTCAAGGACATGCAAAGTTCATGAATTCGGAAAAATATGCTAATTCTAAAAAAGTTCATGAATTCAAAAAAGTTTGTGAATTTGAAAAAAAAACTTCACGAATTATAAAAACATTTGAACATAAGTTCACGTATATGAAAAAAGATCAAGAATTTTTAAATTTTTTATAGAATTGATTTAACAAAACAAAAATAGTTCACGAACTTGAAAAACTTCATGATTTTTTTGAAAAGGAGCTCAAAATTTAAAAACAGAAAATGAAGAAAAAGGAGAACTGAAAAAACAAACAAACAAGATCCGATAAAAAAAAGGTCGAAACCTTCCCAAAACCGTGTTGAGAAGCTTCCAGAAAACCGACGGACGTCTTGTACGATCCCTTATATATATATCGACCGACCCATCTGCCAACGAACGGAAATGGGCATGGGCGCAAGTTTACAGAATAGCCTACAATTGCTATCTTAGTGCCGAATAGGAAATGGAGCAATTTGCACTCGCAATTTTTAGTGAATACAGCCCATGTCTTCTATCGAAAATGGAAAATCGATCAGAGACGGGAACTTGGGAAATCCTATTCAGCGCAAGGTGCGACGCCAGTCCAGTAAACACGTACCCCCTCCCCCATGAGCAATTTGAGCCAGCCCATGCGCAAGGCGGCCGGCTTCCCCCCTCCCCCCACCTTTTCCCTATTTTGTTGTTGTTTCGATTCTTTAACAATAGCTTGGGATTCGAAATACAAATCCATTTTCAAGAAATGTTAACACATTTGAAATTCACGATTATGAAGAATGTTCTTGAATTTGAAAATTTTCCGTGAAGTTAAAAAATGTTCCCAAAATAAAATTGTTCCCAAATTCCCAATTTTTTTGTAAAGTTGAAGAAATGATCACAAATTCATAAAATGTACATAATCGGGGCGACTATGTCTCGCGTTACGCAAGACGAGCTTCCGACTCACGCTGAACGTGTCGTCGTCGCATGAGCATACGAGTTTGCCCAATATGCAGGATGCCAGTCTCCAATCTTGTTTCTTTTTTTCTTTAAGTTTTTTTTTGTTTTTTGATTTCTTCTTTTACTTTCGTTTATGCATCCAAATATTCTAAACATAAATATTCAAAAGTAAACTTTACATAACGTTTTGAAAAAGGTTAATCATGCATTCAAGAAATGTTAAATGTGTATAGAAAAACAAATGTTGACCACGTATTATAAAATGGTATTTTTATCATGTATATAAAAATGTTAATCCAGCATTTAAAAAAATGGTCAATGATTATTTAAAAATGCTAATCAAGCATTTGGAAAATGTTAAATTGTATAGAATAAATGTTGACCATGTGTTACAAAAGATGAATTTATTAATCATTCATATAAAAAAATTATCAAGGATTTCAAAAAAAGTTGAACAAGTATCAAAAAATGTTAATGAGGCATTTGGAAAGTGTTAACCATGTATTAAAAAATTAGAATTTTTTTGGTCAATTATATAAAAATATTAATAAAGCATTTGAAAAAATGTTGAACAAGTATTTGAAAAAATATTAATCAAGCGTTTGAAAAATATTAAATGTGTATAGAAAAGAGTTAACCATGTATTAATAAATTATGGAAAAAGTGACCATGTACATAAAAATGTTACTCAAGCTTTTCAATAAATGCTGAAAAAATATTTAAAATTTTCTAATCAAGTATGTGGAAAATGTTAAATGTGTATAGAAAATATGATGATCATGTATTCAAAAAATGAGAAACTTGTATTTGAAAAATGTTAAACTTGTATTTGAAAAATGTTAATCAAGCATTTGAAAAAAAATTAAACATGCATTTCAAGAATGTATTAGGTATACACCAGAAATGTGTATAGGAAAAAGTGGAACCCGAGAGAAATAAAAAACAAACTGATGAAAAACAAGAAGGAAACAAGCAAAACCAAAAGAAAAAAATATATAGAATGAAACAAGTAAAAACTCGGAAAAGAACTAAAGAAAATCAAAGAAAGAATAAAGAAAAGAAACTAGTAGAAAACCGGTGAAAAAAATAAAACAAAAAATGGGAAAACCAGATGTTTTTGTCACCAGCTGAAAGCCAACCCACTGGTAAGCATTTGTCTACTATCCAGCAGATCCTGGGATCAACTCCCGGTGCTCGTCCTTTTTTTTCTCTATTTCTCTTTTCGGTGTAAGCTAATGGGCCGGCCCGTCACTGTAGATGCTCAGAAAGAGATCCTTCCAAATCCAACTCCTTATGTGTGAGACATAACTCCCGCAGTACTGACTGTATCGAGGTTTTGTTACCTTGTAGTGCAGGACGGGCGGTTTGATGGAATTTCCTATTTGCCACACGTTGCGCCAAATTTTCGCCACAACGCACAGGCAGAGATCGACATCGAGCGATTATGGCCGGCCCATCTCGTGACTTCCATGGGTATCCAACTGGTTTATTTCGCTTGTTTGAACCTTCTAGAAGATCTAGAACCGTGTTTTCTTTCTTTCCTTTTTTATTTGCGTCTTTCCTGTTTCTTTTTTCTTTCCTTTTTATGTTTTTTCAGATTCTTTTTTTATTTTCAGTCCTATTTTATTTTCTTCCATTTTCGCTTTCTTTGTCAAAGTTTTTTTGAAATTCAAAACATGTTTGCCTTATCCAAAATTTGTTTACTTTTTCATAAAACTTTCCAGTTTTGTAAAAATCAGGAATTCATAAGAGTTCAGAAAGTTCAAATTTTGTTCGTGTCTTGGAAAAAAGTTCTAAAATAAAAAAAATCATGCTTTTAGAAAATGATCAAAATTGCAAAAAGATAGTGTTTCCAAATTTTGCACATAAATTCAAAAAATGTTAGCACTTTAAAAAATTGTTCATGTACTATTTGTTCATATATTTTTCAAGACTGTTTTATTTAAGAATGTGTTCAGAAATTTCAAAAAATATAGTTGCTTCCAAATATCTATCAAAATTCAAAAGAAATTGTGTTTTAATTTTTTTCATAAATATAAAACATGTTAACACACTAAAAATCTGTGTATTTTCAAAAAATATTTGGAATCTTTCTACCAAAAAATTTCACAACTTTTCAAAAAAGTTCCCGCTCTGGAAAATTGTTCACAAATTTTAAAATATGTTCATTTTTTTTGTTTAAAAATATGGTCCATGTTCAAAAATCTGTTCCTGTTTTCAAGTTTTGGTCGGGAGTTTAAAGAATGTTGGTGTTTGCACAATTTTCATTTGGAATTTTGAAAAAAAATCCCGTTTTCAGAAAAAATGTTCATGATTTTGAAAAATGTTTCAGTTTTTTAAAACAATTCGGAAATTTGAAAATTGTTTGCATTTCACAAAAAACACATTTTTTAAAATCAAATTCCTTTCAAAATTCCCAAAATAATCCAGACCTGCGCTGCGTGTTGGTTTTTAAACCTCGATGCTGCTGCCTAATAAGGAAATCTCGCTAGCTCTGCTGGTTGCGGCTCATGGGCGGGCCTAGTCGGAGCCCGCTCGCCCGCGCGAAACTATGTCCCTTTGCCGCATAGAGCGACATATAGGAGGTCCCCGATTTGATGGCCCGATTTATTCTAGGGTGGGATGCTGACTCGTTATTGTCTCGCGGTGTTTCTACTTGCTATTGTAGCACGTTTTTTAGGGAAACTACTTGATATCTCACGCTTTTTTCGCGGTTTCCAAAAATAGCCCCGCCTAGTGTACTGCAGGCCGATGACAGGTTATTGTAGGGCACGTTTCAAAACATTGTGAAATGTCTTTTCTAAAATAAGATACTATTTTTGGAAACACAAACAATTAGTTAAGGCAAAAATAAAAATTTCAAACTACTTTCATAGATAGTGAACGAACTTTAAAATTCAGAACATTTTAAATATTTTGAAAAGTTATGAAATGCAATCAATTCTTAAATTACAATTTTTTTAAAAAATACATAAAAATTACTTTCAGAAAAATATGAACAATTATTATATTTTTCTGAAATTGTGATATTATTTGAAAATTTTGAACAATTTTTTATATTCCAAAGAAAATTATAAATATATTGGAAAATTTGTGATTTTTCTAAAAGAAACTTTGTACCTTTTTATGTAAGAAAAAGTAAAAGAAAGTAAAACAAAACATAAAAACCTTCTAGAATGTTCCCCGAAAAATAAAAGGGATGAACAAAACCTTCAAAAGATCCCCAAAACACGGATCGCTTATCTACTAAAATAGGTGCCCATATCTGGTGGCTCGCTTTGCCCCTATGCGAAGGGTGGACTGTGTAACGCATAATGCGTATGCCCTATTTGGACTATGTGACGTGTAATGCATATGCAAGATTATGTCATGAATAATCATAGTCATAAATATATAAACTGTAATTTAATCGCTTTCAAATTGTAATTTATTCATCACATCACATTTATCTGCTTTCAGAGATGCCTCTAGTAAACCTGTGTCTGGGTTCTATTTTCCTTTACTGAAAACATCATAAAAATACTCTACTTTGTTGTTTCACTTTATTTATTTTATATATGTATCAATTCTTACCTTATCATGTAGTTTACCCTTGTAACTAGCAGGATAAGAAGCTTGGCAATCTTCTTGAAATGTTGGGGGCAAGAGTGTCTTGTGTTTTGCGTGTAGGTACCTAGGAATTTGTTTGTTGTAGAAACTCCTACTGCTTCGATAAATCTTACTTCTCAATTGAAAGAAATACTTATTTCTAGGTTATTTCACCCTTACACTTGGGGCTACCCACCAACTTTTACAGGAGAGCAAGTAGTGTGGTTGACTATGCAGGGTTCACTTACATGCCAAATTTTAGCTCATTTGGATGGATGGAAATTATACTTGTAGTTGAAGGCTACAAATGATGCCATAAGCTATGATCAAATGATTTGCTAAATAAATTCACATGGGAATCCAAGTTTATGAGGTAGGTGGAGATATTTAGGCATACACAATTGTGTGGCCAGATTTGGGGACATTTAGAGTCACGGAACCTAAAATTAGAGAGATAAATGTGCCAATGCGTGTTCTGTTCAGATCTGGTTTTTGAGGTTTTGGTCATCGATATTGATGATCTGGTGTAGAAGAACTTTACTAGGTCTTTCAGAAAAGAAGGTGCACCTTGTTGATATGAGTAGCCTATCATATCTCTTGTTAGGAAACGTAGTAGAAACAAAAAAATCACCCTACGATCAAGGCCCGCGATCACTATGAAGGTGCATACAAGGTTTGATCAGATCGGTACCAACTTCGATTTGCATCGGACAAGAGTTGGTGTACACCGAACTTGAAGTCCCTTGAACTGTGCATGACGATCCCTCGAACAAAAGAATGCAAGAATGGCCTCTCTATGATTTGTAGGCATATGAGCTCCATGATCCTGCAGCGCTTCGCGTCCAGAGCTTAACGTCGTCGGAGAACTAGAGGAGGGAGAAGAGAACCTCACGGGGCTTCACTATTATGAGGAACTAGAGAAGTAGAACTAGAACAAGTCTAGCTCGAGATTAGAACTAGAGAGAGGGGGGCGCCCCCCTCAAATATATATAGGTGGAGGGAGGGGCTAGGCCGACTTGGAGGAGGGAAAACCCTCCCTTGGGTCGTAACCAAGGAGGAGTAGTCCTCCTCCAACTCCCCTACGCGCCCTTAGTTTGTCCAATAAGCTAAAAAGGGGTGCGATCCCTACATGGTCCCTCAAGGGCTCAAGGCCCATTAGCTCTTCACTAATAGGTCATTGACATTTTCCTTAGTCCATTGACTCTAAATAAATTCTAGGAGGCTCTCAATCAATATTAGAGCCATCTATTATTTATATTAAGTCCCCGATTTTTTTCGCATATATATCATTTTTCGATATTATCCGGTTTTCCCCAAAACGCTTCGGTTCGTGTCAGAACTATTTCTTTCATTCCCGAAACTATTTCGGTAATATTCTCATATTCCTCACTCCAATAGAACTCAACAAATCGTGATTCCCTTAAGCGCTTGACCCTGCAGGTTCGATGAAAATATAGACATGAACAAAACTTCCTTTCGTTTAATGATCAACAGCAGAACCGTGGACATCCATGTTGACCCCCTATATCCACATGAATGATATTCGAGTGAACGTTTGGTTATCATATGCTATTCCCTTGCTACATGATATGTTATAAAACCCGAGGTGAGATATATAGGTATACCCTTTGAGTAATTCTCATGCTCATTATACTAGTCTCCTCGTTACCAGTTTTATTCTTCTTTCTCGTTGACATGTTCCGGCTTCCCTATGACCTAGTTACATCTGTCTGGACAGACGATGATGGATGACATCACACTGAGAGGGCCCTAAGAATATCTCTCCATCTTTGGAGGCTATTTAGCCACTTGTCAAACTTTTGGATAAACTTGAAAGTTATCATTATGATCTGTGTTACAAACGATGCTGGAGCAACCCAAAAGTATACACAAACCACCTAAGGAGAGGCTATGAGCGCGCGCTGCCAGTGATGCTTGCGTAGTGATAGCTTGCGCGATAAATAGCAGAGAGCTCCTCTTAGGTGACCTCTGTGGCACCTCACCCAGCGCGCTGCAGATAAGTGGGCCTCCCTAGTGCAGGAGCTCGCATTCACTGTTTCATTTTTTATTCCTATCGTTCCATTTTTCCTTTTAACCAAATTCAAAGAATGTTTAAGAGTTGAAAAAGGTTTTGAATTTCGAAAACTATTTTAAAATAATAATCCAAAAAATAAAATACTCATGAATTCAAAAATTGTTTATGATTTCATATAGTTTGCAAAATTCCAAAAAAATGTGTTTTTACAAAGAAATTAATTCAAAAAGTGTTTGCAAATACAAAAAGTATTCGTGAAAGTAAAAATAGTTACGATTTTTTTTAAAGTTCTTGAATTTGAGAAAAATATGTCCAGCTTAAAAAATGTTCATGAATAAAAAAATGTTCCCAATTTCAAAAAATCTTTGTGTTTTCAAATAAAAGTTTCTCTTATAAAAAAACAATCCATGAAGTTGACCAATGTACTCTGTTACAAAAAATGTTTGCGAATACAAAATATGGTTGCAAAATTGAGAAAGTGTTTATCAATTTAAAAACATGTTAACGAAATTCAAAAGATCGTGATGAATTAAAACAATGTTCCCAATTTCAATACATCGCGATTTAAAAAAAATTATGATTCGAGAAATTGTTTGAAAATTTGAAAAAATCATGAAATTGAAAATATATTCATGAATTCGAGTAATATTGGCCAAGTTAAAAAAGTATTCATGAATTCAAGAAAGTTTGCGAATTTGACAAAATGTTACGAATTTCGGAAAAGATTTCATAAACTCAAAAAATTACGAAATATAAAAAAATATTCGTGATTTTGAAAAAGAAATAGAAAATGGCAAAACCCGGAAAGAACACACAAAAGAAAAGAAGATGGGTCTGGAAAGGTTGTAGAACCTTTCGAGAACCGGAAAGAGGGTCTTATTAGTTGGGCCGACCTAATCCTAACTAGGCGAACTTAGATGGGTACGTGTTACCGCCCTACCATCGACCTATGTCCCAAATAGGATCTACCCCTAAAAAGGTGCTATCATCAGAGATTCAGAGAGGTCTCCTTATCTCAAACAACGACAACAACACAAAGCCTTTAGTCCCAAACAAGTTGGGGTAGGCTAGAGGTGAAATCCATAAGATCTCGCAACCAACTCATGAATCTGGCACATGGATAGCAAGCTTCCACGCACCCCTGTCCATAGCTAGCTCCTTGGTGATACTCCAATCCTTCAGGTCTCTCTTAACGGACTCCTCCCATGTCAAATTCGGTCTACCCCGCCGTCTCTTGACATTCTCCGTACGCTTTAGCTGTCCGCTATGCATTGGAGGTTCTGGAGGCCTGCGTTGAATATGCCCAAACCATCTCAGCCAATATTGGACAAGCTTCTATTCAATTGGTGCTACCCCAACTCTATCTCATATATCACCATTCCGGACTCGATCCTTCCTCGTGTGGCCACATATCCATCTCAACATACGCATCTCCGCCACACCTAACTGTTGAACATGTCGCCTTTTAGTCAGCCAACACTCAGCGCCATACAACATTGCAGGTCGAACCGCCGTCCTGTAGAACTTGCCTTTTACCTTTTGTGACACTCTCTTGTCACAGAGAATGCCAGAAGCTAGGTGCCACTTCATCCATCTGGCTTTGATTTGATGGTTCACATCTTCACCAATACCCCCATCCTCCTGCAGCATTGACCCCAAATACCGAAAGGTGTCCTTCTGAGGTACCACCTGGCCATCAAGGCTAACATCCTCCTCCTCACACCTAGTAGTACTGAAACCACATATCATGTACTCGGTTTTAGTTCTACTATGCCTAAACCCTTTCGATTCCAAGGTTTGTCTCCATAACTCTAACTTCCTATTTACCCCTGTCCGACTATCGTCAACTGGCACCACATCATCCGCGAAGAGCATACACCATGTGATATCTCCTTGTATATCCCTTGTGACCTCATCCATCACCAATGCAAAAAGATAAGGGCTCAAAGATGACCCCTGATGCAGTCCTATCTTAATCGGAAGTCATCAGTGTCGACATCACTTGTTTGAACACTTGTCACAACATTATCGTACATGTCCTTGATGAGGGTAATGTACTTTGCTGTGACTTTGTGTTTCTCCAAGGCCCACCACATGACATTCCACAGGTCTCCTTGTCTTAAAAAATTTGAAATATCGAAGAGGTCTCTTGCCCCTCGCTAGAAGTAGAAAAAGTGCAAAGGCCTCCAACGTTTCTGTAGTTTGCCAAGCAGAGCGGCGTCATCAGTAGGGGCGGGAAAAAAAACTAGTTAGAGTTTCTCCTCGAAAAGGAGAGTGAAATGAGTTGGAGCTGTTCGTCGCTAGTTATACGATCTTAATGCCAAACATGCAATCTTCTGCTTTGAATTGCCAAACATGTTCACCATTTCTTTTTTTGGAAATGGAGGCGTGCCCCCGGCCTCTGCATCATAATGATGCATGCATCCATCTTATTAAAAATCCATGAAGTATCATAACCGTCATAAGAGTATTACAGCTCGCAAGAAAAGCAGACCAAAAGGAAAAAAAGAAAAGTACATGCTGACAATCACAACCGATACGGTAATATGAAGGATAAGCTCCCTAGACTCCTATCATGTTATGCGACCGCCATCCGAACCGGTTGAATATAGCCCATGCTACCATCTCTCACTGGTTCCATCCAGTAACCAAAGGCTCCCTGGAGTCCATAAGAGTGAGTAAGGACCACGTACGGATCCAAGCGGTAGCTCTAAAGATGACCCGCAAGAAAGTTAAAGTGTATTGTCTGTTAAAAATCATATCATTCCTACAGTTTCATATAACCCACAAAAGCGCACATATTCCAATCCTAATACGAGCCGCAGTAGTCTGTTCAACCCCAGCTAACCACATCCCAAACAACGACGCAATGTCGACTGGAGGATTAATGTTGAAGGCTATATGAATCGTTCTCCAAAGAAACTTGGTGTGTGGGCATTCAAGGAATAAATGTTGTATTGTTTCATCATGATCACAAAAACAGCACCGCGAACTACCTACGCATCACCTCTTGATTAAGTTGTCCTTGGTGAGTATCACTCGCTTGTGGACAAACCACATAAAGATTTTAATACGCAAAGGAACCTTAACCCTCCAAATATGCAATCATCTTGAGATTGGGCCAGAATTAATCAAATCTATATAGAACGATTTCACCGTAAAAATCCCATTTTTGGCTAATTTCCATTTTGTCGAATCCGGCTGGTCGGAGAGTTGAACATCTATCAATCTCTGAACCAAATACATCCAGGCAGTCCATCTCTCACCAACTAACGCACGTCTGAACTGAATATTCAAGGGAGTTGTTTGGAAAACTGTGCCTACGTAATCCTCCTTACGTTGCACAATGTTATAAAGGGTGGGATATTGGACGGCCAGGGGCGTCTCTCCTAACCACATATCCTCTCAAAATCTTGTTGACATCCCATTGACAACCAAGAATTTGACCCTATGAAAGAACAAATCCTTCTTCTCATAAGTCCCTTCCAGAATGTCGAGTCAGTTGGTCTCATGGTAACATGGGCGAGTGTTTTCGACTGTAAATAATTATTGCGCAGAATTTTTGCCCACATACCCTCCGGCTCTGTCTCTAACCTGTAGAGCCATTTGCTCATAAGGCATTTATTCTTAATTTCTAAGTTCTCAATATCGAGACCCCCTTGGTATTTTGGTCGGCAAAGGATATCCCATCGCGCGAGACGGTATTTCCACTTGGCCTCATTAGACCGCCAGAAGAAACAAGATCTAAAGAAATCAAGTCGCTTCCGAACCCCTTTCGGAATTTCGAAGAACGAAAGTAGGAACATCAGCATACTAGTCAGTACCGACTTATTCAGCACTAGCCGACCTCCATATGACATAAGCTTGCCCTTCCAGCAGCTAAGTTTTTTTTTCAATTCGATCTTTGATACACTTCCATTCTTTATTGGATAACTTACGATGGTGAATCGGCATTCCCAAATAATCGAATGGTAAAGCACCTAATTCACATCCGAATAATTGTCTATAAGTGTTTTGCTCGTCTTTGGCCTTCCCAAAGCAAAACAACTCGCTCTTGTGAAAGTTTATCTTTAAGCCATACAAATGTTCGAAGAGACATAAAATAAGTTTCATATTACGTGACTTAGCCATATCATGTTCCATGAATAAGATAGTGTCGTCAGCATACTGTAAAATGGATACTCCTCCATCAACTAGATGAGGAACTAACCCCTCCACGTGACCATGCTGCTGAACGAAATATGCCCTAGAGGCAATAATAAAGTTGTTATTTATATTTCCTTATATCATGATAAATGTTTATTCTTCATGCTAGAATTGTATTAACCGGAAACTTAGTACATGTGTGAATACATAGACAAACCGAGTGTCCCTAGTATGCCTCTACTTGACTAGCTCGCCAATCAAAGATGGTTAAGTTTCCTAGCCATAGACATGTGTTGTCATTTGATGAACGGGATCACATCATTAGAGAATGATGTGATGGACAAGACCCATCCATTAGCTTAGCATAACGATCGCTTAGTTTTTTTGCTATTGCTTTCTTCATGACTTATACATGTTCCTCAGACTATGAGATTATGCAACTTTCGAATACCAGAGGAACACCTTGTCTGCTATCAAACATCACAACATAACTGGGTGATTATAAAGATGCTCTATTGGTGTCTCCGATGGTGTTTGTTGAGTTGGCATAGATCAAGATTAGGATTTGTCACTCCGTGTATCAGAGAGGTATCTCTGGGCCC
The DNA here is from genome assembly GCA_034509565.1 of Triticum monococcum. Classification (NCBI taxonomy): domain Eukaryota; kingdom Viridiplantae; phylum Streptophyta; class Magnoliopsida; order Poales; family Poaceae; genus Triticum; species Triticum monococcum. The sequence goes on from CM067845.1 coordinate 448,296,001, forward strand.
TCTCGGTAATGCACATCACTATGAGCCTTGCAAGCAATGTGTCTAATGAGTTAGCCACGGGATGATGTATTACTGAACGAGTAAAGAGACTTGCCGGTGATGAGATTGAACTAGGTATGATGATACCGACGATCGAATCTCGGGCAAGTAACATACCGATGACAAAGGGAACAACGTATGTTGTTACGTGGTTTGACCGATAAAGATCTTCGTAGAATATGTAGGAGACAATATGAGCATCCATGTTCCGCTATTGGTTATTAATCGAAGATATGTATCGGTCATGTCTACATAGTTCTCGAACCCGTAGGGTCCACACGCTTAACGTTCGATGACGATTTGTATTATGAGTTTCATTTTTTGATGAACCGAAGTTTGTTCGGAGTCCCAGATGAGATCATGGACATGATGAGGAGTCTCGAAATGGTCGAGACATAAAGATTGATATATTGGAAGGTTATGTTTGGACACCAGAATGGTTTCAGATAGGTTCAGACATTTTCTGGAGTATCGGGGGGTTACCGGACCCTCCCGGGGGATTAATGGGCCACAATGGGCCTTAGTGGAGAAGAGAGAGGGCCGGCCAGAGGTGGCGCGCCCCCCCAGTCCGAATTGGACAAGGGAAGGGGGCGGCGCCCCCCTCCTTCCTTCTCTTCTCTCCTCTTTCCCTTCTTCTCCTACTTGGACTACGAAAGGGGGGGACCGAATCCTACTTGGACTAGGAGTCCAAGTAGGACTCCCCCATGGCGCGCCCCATCCTAGGGTCATCCTCCTCTCCTCCACCTTTATATACGTGGGGAGGGGGCACCCCAAAGACACACAAGTTGATCTTTTAGCCGTGTGCGGTGCCCCCCTCCAGAGTTACACACCTCGGTCATATCGTTGTAGTGCTTAGGCGAAGCCCTGCGTCGGTAACTTCATCATCATCGTCACCACGCCATCGTGCCGACTAAAGTCTCCCTCGGCCTCAACTGGATCAAGAGTTTGAGGGACGTCATCGAGCTGAAATTGTGCTGATCACGGAGGTGTCGTGGGTTCGGTACTTGGATCGGTTGGATTGCAAAGACGTTTGACTACATCAACCGTGTTACTAAACGCTTCCGCTTTCGGTCTACGAGGCTACGTAGACACACTCTCCCCTCTCGTTGCTATGCATCTCCTAGATAGATCTTGCGTGATCGTAGGTAATTTTTTTGAAATATTGCGTTATCCAACAGTGGCATCCGAGCCAGGTCTATGTGTAGATGTTATATGCACGAGTAGAACACAAACAGTTATGGGTGATAATAGTCATACTGCTTACCAGCAATGCCTTACTTTGATTCTGCGGTATTGTTGGATGAAGCGGCCCAGACCGACATTACGTGACCGCGTTCATGAGACTGGTTCTACCGACGTGCTTCACACACAGGTGGCTAGTGGGTGTCTGTTTCTCCAGCTTTAGTTGAATCGAGTTTGACTACGCCCGATCCTTGTTGAAGGTTAAAATAGCACACTTGACGAAAAATCGTTGTAGTTTTGATGCGTAGGTAAGAACGGTTCTTGCTAGAAGCCCATAGCAGCCACGTAAAACTTGCAACAACAAAGGAGAGGACGTCTAACTTGTTTTTGCAGGGCATGTTGTGATGTGATATGGTCAAGACGTGGTGATATAAATTGTTGTATGAGATGATCATGTTTTATAACAGTTATCGGCAACTGGCAGGAGCCATATGGTTGTCGCTTTATTGTATGAAATGCAATTGCCATGTAATTGCTTTACTTTATCACTAAGCGGTAGCGATAGTCGTAGAAGCGATAGTTGGCGAGACAACAACGATGCTATGATGGAGATCAAGGTGTCAAGCCGGTGACGATGGTGATCATGACGGTGCTTTGGAGATGGAGATCAAAGGCACAAAATGATGATGGCCATATCATATCACTTATTTTGATTGCATGTGATGTTTATCCTTTATGCATCTTATTTTGCTTAGTACGACGGTAGCATTATAAGATGATCTATCACTAAATTTCAAGGTATAAGTGTTCTCCCTGAGTATGCACCATTGCTACAGTTCGTCGTGCCAAGACACCATGCGATGAGCGGGTGTGATAAGTTCTACGTTCGCATACAACGGGTGCAAGCCAGTTTTGCACACACAAAATACTCGGGTTAAACTTGACGAGACTAGCATATGCAGATATGGCCTCGGAACACTGAGACCGAAAGTTCGAGCGTGAATCATATAGTAGATATTATCAACGTAGTGATGTTCACCATTGAAAACTTCTCCATCTCACGTGATGATCGGACATGGTTTAGTTGATATGGATCACGTGATCATTTAGATGACTAGAGAGATGTATATCTAAGTGGGAGTTCTTAAGTAATATTATAATATTATTAATTGAACTTTAATTTATCATGAAGTTAGTACCTGACACTATTTTGCATGTCTATGTTGTTGTAGATAAATGACCCGTGCTACTGTTCCTTTGAATTTTAATGCGTTCCTAGAGAAAGCTAAGTTGAAAGATGATGGTAGCAACTACATGGACTGGGTCTGTAACTTGAGGATTATCCTCATTGCTACACAGAAGAATTATGACCTAGAAGCACCACTAGGTGCAAAGCCCGCTGCAGGAGCAACACCAGATGTTATGAACGTCCGGCAGAGCAAAGCTGATGACTACTCGATAGTTCAGTGTGCCATGCTTTACGACTTAGAATCAGTACTTCAACGACGTTTTAAACGTCATGGAGCATATGAGATGTTCCGGGAGTTGAAGTTAATATTTCAAGCAAATGCCCGAATTGAGAGATATGAAGTCTCCAATAAGTTCTATAGTTGCAAGATGGAGGAGAATAGTTCTGTCAGTGAACATATTCTCAGAATGTCTGGGTACCACAACCACTTGACTCAATTGGGAGTTAATCTTCCTGATGATAGTGTCATTGACAGAGTTCTTCAATCACTGCCATGAAGCTACAAAAGCTTCGTGATGAACTATAATATGCAAGGGATGGATAAGACAATTCCCAAGCCCTTGCAATGCTAAAGGTTGCGGAGGTAGAAATCAAGAAGGAGCATCAAGTGTTGATGGTCAACAAGACCACTAGTTTCAAGAAGAAGGGCAAAGGGAAGAAGGGGAACTTCAAGAAAAACGGCAAGCAAGTTGCTGCTCAAGTGAAGAAGCCCGAGTCTGGACCTAAGCCTAAGACTGAGTGCTTCTACTGGAAAGGGACTGGTCACTGGAAGCGGAACTGCCCCAAGTATTTGGCAGATAAGAAGGATGGCAAAGTGAAAGGTATATTTGATATACATGTTATTGATGTGTACCTTACTAATGCTTGCAGTAGCGCTTGAGTACTTGATATTGGTTCTGTTGCTCATATTTGCAACTCGAAACAAGGGCAACAGATTAAGCGAAGATTGGCTAAGGACGAGGTGACAATGCACGTGGGAAATGGTTCCAAAGTCGATGTGATCGCGGTCGGCACGCTACCTCTACATCTACCTTCGGGATTAGTTTTAGACCTGAATAATTGTTATTTGGTGCCAGCGTTAAGCAAGAACATTATATCTAGATCATGTTTGATGCGAGACGGTTATTCATTTAAATCATAGAATAATGGTTGTTCTATTTATATGAGTAATATCTTTTATGGCCATGCACCCTTAATGAGTAGTCTATTTTTATTGAATCTCGATAGTAGTGATACACATATTCATAGTATTGAAGCCAAAAGATATAAGTTTAATAATGATAGTGCAACTTATTTGTGGCACTGCCGTTTTAGGTCATATTGGTGTAAAGCACATGAAGAAACTCCATGCTGATGGGCTTTTGGAATCACTTGATGCTTGCGAACCATGCCTCATGGGCAAGATGACTAAGACTCCATTCTCCGAAACAATGGAGTGAGCAACAGACTTATTGGAAATAATACATACTGATACGTCTCCAATGTATCTATAATTTTTTATTGTTCCATGCTATTGTATTATATGTTTTGGATGTTTAATGGGCTTTAATATGCTATTTTATATTATTTTTTGGGACTAACCTATTTACCGGAGGCCCCAGTGCTAGTTGCTGTTTTTTTGCCTATTTCAGTGTTTCGTAGAAAAGGAATATCAAACGGAACTAAACCTTCGCGAGGATCTTTCTTGGAACAAACGTAATCCAGGAGACTTGGAGTGGAATTCAGAGACACAACGAGGCGTCCACGAGGCATGAGGGCATGCCCAGGGGCTAGGCACGCCCCCCATCCTCATGGGCCCTGTCGGTGTCAAAACCGGCGGATCTCGGGTAGGGGGTCCTGAACTGTGCGTCTAGGATCGATGGTAATAGGAGATGGGGGACACGATGTTTACCCAGGTTCGGACCCTCTCTATGGAGGTAATACCCTACTTCCTGCTTGATTGGTCTTGGTGAATATGAGTATCACAAGAGTTGATCTACCACGAGATCGTAATGGCTAAACCCTAGAAGCCTAGCCTGTATGACTATGGTCATGAGTATATCCTTGCCGGACTAACCCCTCCGGTTTATATAGACATCGGGAGGGGGGGGGGAATCTAGGGTTACATAGAGTCGGTTACATAAGAAGGAATCTTCATAGTCAGTCGCCAAGCTTGACTTCCACGCCAAGGAGAGTCCAATCCGGACACAGGTACCATCTTCGGCCTTCATGTCTTCGCAGCCCATCAGTCCGGCCCATGGATAACATGCCGGACGCCCGAGGACCCCTTAGTCCAGGACTCCCTCAGTAGCCCCTGAACCAGTCTTCAATAGTGAGGTGTTCGACACACAAATTGTCTTCGGCATTGCAAGGCGGGTTCCTCCTTTAATGATCTCCAAGTGATGTATTCGGCCATCGGTTCAATGTCGCTTCCCTCGGCTTCTGCGCGTTGAATAACTTCGCCTTCCACGTGTCGAGCGAAGGTGGAGAGGATGACGCCTCCCGCTATGGCCGGAAGGGTCCGGATACCCCCGCCGCTATGGCCAAAATATTGGCTAAGCTGTTTAAAGGGGAGGAAGAGGAGTTTCTCCGCATTAAGCGCAGAGATGGGTATTCTCTGTATGATCCTCCCAGTTTAGTATGCCTCAACCCCTCTATTCTAATCATTCCACTTCCGGATTACTTTTGATAAATTTCAAGTCTGTTTGTTATGACAGCACTGGCGGAAGGTCACCAAAGGACTTCATAGTCCTGCCCCACAGCCGGAGATCCACAACCGGGAGCTAGATCCTGGGTTTGAAGAGGATCCGGATATATTCGTGGTGCTTGCTGAGGGAGTGTTTTACCAGACAAGCTATGACGGCACAGAAGTGGCCATCACCGCCGACTACCCTGGCTTTCTTCCTGCTTCATGTGTAAACAATTAAGAAACACCCTCTCTAAAAGAGTGCTCTTATTCTGCCTCACCCACCGCACTATATCGTGCTTCACAGGGGAGACGTTCGGCGATTTCGAAGAGATCAGCTCCCGCGCCGGGCAAGCCTTCGAAGAGGAAGGCAGGTGAAGAGATAGCCAGGCCTTCATCGAGGAGGTACGGATAAACATACTTTTCAGCAGTCGCATCCGACTGTGACTCATGTGTTTGTTTGGTTACAGGAAGAAGGTTCGCCAAACTGTGTCCGGGGACCCGGTTGGTGGTCTTCCCAACAATCGGGATTTAGATCCAATCGGGGAGACTGGGGCTGGTGTAGGAACAACACCGGATTGCCCTTCGGCCGAGGGTTCGGAAAATATGTCCGTCACCAACTCGGAGGTAGAGAGTGCCATGAACCATCGGCGCTGCAGGGCTGTCTTGCGAGACCCCAGGTTCTCGGAGGAGGCTTTTAATGCCTTTAGCTCAGGCGGCGCGTACATCCGAGCTGCTCGAGATGGGCTTAGAAGAGCCACGAAGCAACATCTGACAGATGTGTAGGTAAGTTTTCTTTATCAAAAAAGGATAACCATATGCCCATAGCCCCCGAGACTGAAAGCAGTTGGCACAACTGATTTAAGGATCGTTGTACGACCAAGTCCTTATAGAGAAGAATTGCTTGCTAGCCCAGGAGCTGGAGTAGTGTCGGGCGCAGCCAAATGCTGCTACCGCTGAACTGGAAAACATTAAGAAGTCGTCTTCTGGTACTGTTCCGCTCCACCGAGGAACAATAATTATATACCAAGTGTGCTAATTCTGCTGCTGATCGCATAATAGGGTCGTCTGATCAACTTGAAGAGAAGTTGAGGATCGCCCAAGAGGGAGAAAAAGAGGCGAAAAGGCAACACGCCACAGGCGAGCGTGTGCTGACCCGCGTCAGAGACGAGAAAAACAAGCTATAGGATTCCAACACTACATTGGGTGAAGAATTGAAAGATGTTCGAGCCCAGCTAGCCGATTCCATGAAGGAGAGCAAGAAGCTGTGGGGTGGCATATTCAGTATGTGTCCGAACTATTTTTAAAGTAGTTCAGAGATAGATGGGACTAATATAGTCATATTTGCAGGTATATTGACATGCCGTCCTGAAGAGGAGGTGTCCGGATCATCGAGTGATCTGCTGCAAAGACTGTCGCAAGTGCATGAACATGCCCGGCTGGTTATGCGGAGCGTTGCCAAGGCCTTATGGCCCTCCGCCTCCCCTCCAGGAAGTATGTAGGAGCTTGTAGAGCTGTTCAAGGGAGCGTGGCAGCGTATCCGACTATGGAAGATATTGGCTTGCCGAGAGGGCGCGCGAGAGGCCTGGGCCATTGTAAGGGCTTATTTATCCCTACGGTGTTTTGGTGATTGATGACAATGCATTTGCGGACTAATCATGTGCTTTGAGTGCTTTCAGATATTCATCCTTCGGCACGGAACGATTATTTCCCCTCGGCGCTCTACTCAAGACGGTGTAGTCTATTCCGTGACTTTGTTGGTGGACTAAGTTTCGTAGTAGTCTCCGTACTATCAAGAGGGGGTCCGCTTCGGTATGGCTTGGGTGGAATCAACACGTACACGTTCTCATCACACCCTCCGTTTCTTTCCGCACCTATGGGGCCTTTCTTTCCCTCCTTCCTCTGCTTGTCCAGGACCCAGCAGTAGTACCGCGGTCCACAGCGGTAGTGCGGCTGAGACTCCCTAAGCGGTAGTACCGCTCCCTGGAGCGGTAGTACCGCTGGGTGGCCTCAGCGGCAGTACCTCTGCGGTTCCGTGCCACTACCGTCCTGTCACTGCGTCTGTAGCGGTAGTACCGCTCCTCGGAGCGGTAGTACCGCTTGCTGGGCTCAGCCGCAGTACCGTGGTGGCATGGTGCTCCTTCCGCTTCGATTCTTGCGCGCATTTTCTCATGTCGGGTTTTGCGGTACTAGCTGCGGCAGTAGTGGCGGTAGTATTGCTTGAGAGCGGTAGTACCGCTCTACCTCCGCGGTAGTACCGCCCTGGGCCCCTGCCCCAACCCTTCTCTTCTGGCGCGGTAGTACCGCTGAGGGGGAGCGGTAGTACCGCTTGAGGGCGGCAGTACCGCTCTGCCTCCGCGGCAGTACCGCCCTCTGCGGGGCTGAGTGGGGGGTAACAGTTGACTTGTTTCCCCCACTATAAAAGGGCTCCTTCTCCTCCCTCTTTGCCTCACCTCTTCCCCCAACCTTCATTATTGCCCAAGCACCATTTATTGCTCAAGCTCCATTGAATACCCCAAGCTTCCTTTTGCCCAATCTATCTCCCTAGCCAATCAAACTCGTTGATTTGCTTGGGAGTGGTTGAGAAGGCTCCGATCTACACTTCCACCAAGGGATTTTTGATTCCCCGTTCATCCTTAGCGGATCTTGTTACTCTTGGGTGTTTGAGCACCCTAGACGGTTGAGGTCGCCTCGGAGCCATATTCCATTGTGGTGAAGCTTCGTGGTCTTGTTGGGAGCCTCCGATTAAGTTGTGGAGTTTGCCCAACCTTGTTTGTAAAGGTTCGGTCGCCGCCTTCAAGGGCACCAATAGTGGAATCACGGCATCTCGCATCGTGGGAGGGCATGAGGAGAATACGGTGGCCCTAGTGGCTTCTTGGGGAGCATTGTGCCTCCACACCGCTCCAACGAAGACGTACTTCCCCTCAAAAGGAAGGAACTTCGGTAACACATCCTCGTCTTCACCGGATCCACTCTTGGTTATCTCTTACCTTTACTTGTGCAAGCTCTTTAGTGTCTATTCCCTTGCTTGCTTGTGTGCTTGTTGTTGTTGCATCATATAGGTTGCTCACCTAGTTGCACATCTAGACAACCTACTTTGATGCAAAGATTAATTTGGTAAAGAAAAGCTAAAAATTGGTAGTTGCCTATTCACCCCCCCTCTAGTCAACCATATCGATCCTTTCAATTGGTATCAGAGCCTCGTCTCTTTATTAAGGACTTTACCGTCCAAAGAGTATGGTTGATACCGTAGACGGTGCGGAGGAACACTCCGGTGTGAATCCTATCTCGTCTACGGGCGATGGGGGAACTTCGGTCTCTCGTGAGGAGTTCAATGTAGCCTTGGAGACATTGAAAACCTCCATGACGACCGAAGTTGAAAGCATGTTTACTAAATTCCTTGAGGGGCTTAAACTATCCACCGCACCATTGAAAGTGGGGGATCCGGCCAACAAGGTGTCGGATGCTACCCCCGACAAGGGGGAAGCTAGTAGTGAAAAGGCTCCTTCTTTGAGTGGCAAGAATGGCACCGGCATTTTTGCCCACGTGGAACCACCACTTGTTTATGGTGGACCGGTTCCTTCTACTCATTTGAATCATGCTGGTCCTCCTCCTAAGATTGTGAAAAATGAGGACTTTGATTCTTGGGTTTACCGCTTTAAATGTCATTTAAATCATGTGAACACTAACCTTTGGAGAATCATTGAAGAAGGTTTTTACCCACATGATCCATGCAACCTCACTCCTCGAGAAGCCGCGGACAATCAATTCAATGAGAATGCTCTCTTCATCATTCAAGATGCAATTCCACCCGAAGACCTACCTCATCTTCGCCCTTACTCCTTGGCCAAAGATGCATGGCATTGTGTCGTGTCTCTCTACCGGGGAAGCGCAAGCATTCAACGCTCCAACTATGAAGTGGTACAAGATGAGGCCGATGAGTTTGCAATGAAGGAAGATGACGAGCCTCGTGAGCTTTTTCGGAGAGTCACCAAACTTGCGGTCTCATTACGAGATCACGGGAGCAAGGACACGGATGATAATTGGATCAAGCGCAAATTCCTCAAGGCAATGATGCCCTACCACAAGGCCATGTCCTCCGTCATCCGCCAAAGACCGGACTTCCACACTTTGACCTCAAGCGAGGTGTTGGATGAGTTTGTGGCCATGAACATCTTGGACAAGACCGCCGACAATGCGGTGCTCCGGTCTCAACGGGCAAAGAAGCCCAACCTTGCTTTGAAGGCCAAGCTCACCGTGGAAGAAGAAGAAGAGGAAGAAGAGGAGAGCAACCCCGAAGATACAAAGTATGCATATCATGAACACATGGCTCTTGCTTCAAGGCAATTTTGGAGCAAGAAAAACTCGAGGCCCAACTTTAGCAAAAACAACTCAAGTGGGACAAGGGGCAAGCAACGTGTGAGGACTTGCTACAATTGCGGCAATGTGAGTCATTTCGTTGCGGAATGCCCGTATGAGAAGAGGGAAGATAATGGTGGCAAACTCATCCGAAAGGACAAGGCCAAGTCGTTCCCCAACAAGAACAACTTCACCAAGAAGACTCCTCCCAAGGCCTTGGTTGTGCAAGAAGAGTACAATGAGGATGATGACGATGATGAAGATGATGAGACGGTTGCCATGGCCTCCGTTGCCATTGCAACAACGTCACAAGTGTCTCTCTTCGACTCACCCAACGAGAGCACCAACGCCAAGTGCCTCATGGCTAAAGCCACCAACAAGGTAACCCCCAACATCAAAACTACCATCATTAATCATCCTTCCCCATTGGATTGCATGAATGAAGTTGAGGGAGCTAATGTGGAGGCTAACGAGTTTGAGGCCTTTATGGGTAAACTCAAGGGAAAATCCAAGAAGCACTTTGTTGCTCTCTTGGAACAACTTGGTGAGGCCAATGACATGATCGAGGCTCACGAAGACACCATCTCGAAGATGGAAGGGCATAGTCGTGACTATGCCGATGAGATTTCGGATCTTTCCAATGCTCTTGAGGAAGAGCGTGGTCTTCGTTTGGCTCTTGAGGAGTCACACAACGTTGATCATGCTAAGTTAGAGAAAGATTATGATCATGTCCTAGTTGTGTCTCGTGTACTAAACTCCGAGAAGGCCAAACTCGGGGTTGATCTTGCTAGACTCAAAGAGGAGTTTGATATACTTGACAAGGCCCACAAGGCCTTGAAGGGTATTCATGCGAGTCTCAAGGAGTCTCATGATCAACTCCAAGTGAAGCTAACTAAGGAGAAAGCAACTTTTCCTCATATGGTTTTACTTGATAACGCAAATGCTACTAACCCGTGTTGTGAACATATGCATCTTGTTGAGGAAAATGCATCGTTGAAGGCACAACTTGAGAGAGGACTTGTGACGTGCATACAAGGCAAGAAGAACCTCAATGATCTCTTGATCAACCAAAAGGGAGGTGTGGCGAAGGAAGGGGTTGGGTACGTCCCCAACTCCAAGAACAAGAAGAAGAATGACAAGACCAAATGACCTCCTCCCCTCATGCAAACTTTTGTGAGGGCGGGAGAGAGTGTTCCCGTGGAGAAGAAGAAGAACAAAGTCAAGAAGGGCAATGTCACCTCACCCAACAAGGCCGGCGATTTTAATCCTTCTTATGTGTTGTGCCGTGCTAGTGATGGGCATGTTTATGCCAAATTTGTTGGATCTTTTCATGAGTACATTGAATGGTCTATTTGGGTTCCTAAGACCCTTGTTACTAACATCAAAGGACCCATTACAAAATGGGTACCTAAAACCAAGCATTGATCTCTTGTAGGTGTTTGCTTCCGGTGGTGGATCATGGTTGCTCGACAGCGGAGCTACAAATCATATGACCGGAAGCAAGGACTTGGTGGTGGACGTCGCACGGTTCCATCTATGCCCACCAATGTCGAATGGGGTGACGCCTCATCTTCTAAGGTATTGGGACTTGGCAAGGTGGTCATCTCTCATGATCTCACGATCGAGAAGGTCATGCTTGTTGAGTCCCTTGCATACAATTTACTTTCCGTTCGTCAACTTGCAATCATGGGCTTTGCCACTTTCTTTGATATCGATACCGTGGCCCTCTTGTGGAGCAAGACTCTTAAAGTAGCCTTTGTTGGGCATGTCGAGAACAGTCTATATGTGATTAACTTTTCCGAGCGACCCACTAAGACCGCGACATGCCTAATGGCTAAAGTTGATGTGGGATGGCTTTGGCATCGCCGTTTAGCCCATGTCAATATGAGATCTTTGCAAAGTCTCCTAAAGGGGGACCATGTCCGTGGACTAACGAATGTTAGTTTTGCTAAAGATCGTGCTTGCAGTGCCTGTATCGAAGGAAAGCTACATGAGAAGGCTCACCCTCCCACGACTATCATTTATTCAAAAAGGCCTTTGGAGCTCCTTCACATGGATCTCTTTGGGCCTCCGTCCTTCGATAGTCTTGGAGGTAGAAAGTATTGCTTGGTGATTGTGGATGACTACTCAAGGTACACGTGGGTGTATTTCTTCAAGAGGAAGAGTGAGACCCAACAAACCGTCATTGACTTTGCAAATGAAGCACAACGTCAACACAATGCAAAGATTTTGACGATAAGAAGTGACAACGGCACCGAGTTCAAGAACTACACCTTGGATGAATTTCTTAGTGATGAGGGAATCAAGCATCAATATTCCGCACCGTACACCCCTCAACAAAACGGTGTTGCGGAGAGGAAGAACCGGACGTTGATGGATGCGGCAAGGACCATGATGGCGGAGTTCAAGTCTCCATACAACTTTTGGGCCGAAGCCATCAACACTGCGTGTCATGCATCAAATCGGCTCTACCTCCGCAAGGGTTTGAACAAGACTCCTTATGAGATACTCACCGGTAACAAGCCCAACCTCAAGTACTTCCGGGTGTTCAGGTGTAAGTGCTTCATTCTCAAAAAGGGTGTTCGTTTGTCTAAATTTGAGGCTAGAGCTTATGAGGGCATATTTGTTGGTTATGCTACAAACTCTCATGCTTACCGTGTCCTCAATAAATCCACGGGACTTATTGAGGAGACGTGTAACGTGGAGTTTGATGAAAATAACGGCTCCCAAGTGGAGCAAAGTGGCACTTGTGATGTAGGTGATGAAATTCCTCCTCAAGCCATAAGAAGAATGGGTGTTGGTTTCATCCTACCCATTGAGGAACCCCTTGTGGCCGAAGGAGAAGGACAATGCTCCACTCAAGTGGAGCCATCACCAACCCAAGGCCCACACGCTTCCGAAGAACAAAGTGAAGGCCCTCAACCTCATGAACAAGACCAAGGGCAACATCATGCTCAAGACGGTGTTGACACACCAAGTGATGCCCAAGGTCAAGTACTCTCCCTCGAGCAAGTTCAAGACCAAGAACAAGCTCATGACGACACTCAAGATAATCAAGTAACCGCTCCTCAACTCACTGCCGGGGAGGAATTAGAGCGTCGGGCTGCCAAGGTTGCTTCCAAGCTCTCCACCAAAGACCATCTCATGACGAATGTGCTTGGAAGCTTAAGATAGGGGGTAAGCACTCGTAGACAATTAGCAAATTATTGTGAGCATCATGCGTTTGTCTCTTGTGTGGAACCCCACAAGGTTTATGAGGCGCTAGAAGATCCGGATTGGCTTAATGCCATGCATGAAGAACTCAACAACTTCGAGCGCAACAAAGTGTGGAGATTGGTGCCAAGGCCAACGGGGACCCACAATGTTATTGGAACCAAGTGGATATTCAAGAACAAGCAAGATGCCCATGGGATTATCGTTCGCAACAAGGCTCGTTTGGTAGCACAAGGCTACTCCCAAGTCGAGGGTATCGACTACGGTGAAACCTTTGCTCCCGTTGCTCGTCTTGAATCCATTCGCATGTTGATTGCATATGCTTCTCATCATAACTTTAAGTTACATCAAATGGATGTGAAGAGTGCTTTTCTTAATGGTCCCATTAATGAATTGGTGTACGTCAAGCAACCCCCCGGGTTCGAGGATCCCTACTTTCCCGATCATGTGTATCAACTCGATAAGGCACTCTATGGCCTTAAACAAGCCCCACGTGCGTGGTATGATCACCTTACCGAGTTGTTACAAGACCGTGGGTTTGAAGTTGGGGTAATCGACCCCACTCTTTTTACTAAGAAGGTCAAAGGGGAGTTGTTTGTGTGCCAACTATATGTTGATGATATTATCTTTGGTTCTCCTAACAAAGCCTTCAATGAGGAATTTGCCGCTCTCATGACCTCAAAGTTCGAGATGTCCTCCATTGGGGAGTTGAAGTTCTTTCTAGGGTTCGAAGTGAAGCAAAGAAGAGAAGGAACCTTCATCAATCAATCCAAATACACTCAAGACATGCTCAAGAGATTCAAGCTAAGTGACGTCAAGCCGGCTTCCACCCCAATGCCCACCAAGTGCCAACTTGACCTTGATCCAAATGGTAAAGTGGTGGATCAAAAGGTATACCGTTCCATGATTGGTTCCTTGCTCTACCTTTGTGCATCTAGACCGGACATCATGTTGAGTGTGGGAATTTGTGCACGGTTTCAAGCCGCACCTAAGGAAAGTCACTATGTGGCGGTCAAACGAATCTTTCGATATTTGGCTCATACCCCAAACTTTGGCCTATGGTACCCAAGAGGATCAAACTTCAAGCTTGTAGGGTTCTCGGATTCCGATTGGGCGGGAGACAAAGTGGATAGGAAGTCCACTTCCGGAGGATGCCAATTCCTTGGTTGCTCTTTGGTAAGTTGGTCTTCCAAAAAGCAAAGTTGTGTGTCTCTCTCGTCCACCGAAGCGGAGTATGTTGCGGCCGGTAGTTGTTGTGCACAACTCTTGTGGATGAGGCAAACTTTGAAGGATTACGGTGTCACTTGTGACAAAGTGCCTCTTTGGTGTGACAACGAAAGTGCCATCAAGATTTCTCTCAACCCGGTGCAACACTTTAAGACGAAGCATATTGAGATTCGGTATCACTTCATCCGGGATCACATCAGGCGAGGAGAGATCGAGCTCAACTATGTCAACACTCATGACAACCTTGCAGATATTTTCACGAAGCCCTTGGATGAAGCAAGATTTCGCGAGTTAAGGCATGAGCTAAATATCATTGATTCGAGCAATGTTTCTTGAACCCGTGCACACCCTACCTCACTCAATTTGTTGTCTAGTTTAGGTGTAGGCATGGACATAGGGGGAGTGTTGTTCTCTCAATGAACTCTCCCCCCCCATTATGCATAAATTGATCAAGTCTTTCACTTTTTGCCATTGTTGATGGCACGTGTGCTTAAAAGACGAGTTTTGGTCATGTGCCCAAGGTTAAAATCTTCGCGGCGCCATACCTCTTGACTCAAACATAGGTGGCTTCGGCCACCGCCCTCTCTTGGCCTCTTGCTGGTGTGCTTCTTTCTTTTTTCTTCTTTTCTTCGTTGCGGTTTCTTTTTTTTGAGCTAGGCCTTGTGATCCAGTTGTCGCCGTGTGCTGGGGCGGTACTGCCGCTGCTGGCGAGCGGTACTACCGCTGGTAAGCGGTACCACCGCTCCCAGCGCGGTACTACCGCGGTGGGGCGGGGGCCAGGGGTTTTTATAGGGGCAAGGGAGGTTTCTTCCTCCCCATACCCATTCGCTCGCCCCCTCGTGCCTCTCTCTCTCCAGCACCGTTCCGGCGCGGAAGGGCTCCGGTGGATCTCCTCCTCCGGGGCATCCCTCTCCATTTCCTTCGGTGGAGTCGATCCCCACCTCGTCCTCTTGCCATGGATGCCGGTATTGCCCCCGTTCCTTCTCTCTTTTGGTCTTGTGTTTAGATCTTGTGCTTTAGGGGCAATGTTGGTTGCATCTCTAGATTTTTGGCTAAATCTAGGCTTGAGTTAGTTGGAGTAGGCAACTAGATCATCGAAATTGATGTTTGGTAGGATTATGTTTGAATTTGGTAGGCCGGTGGTACCGGATCTGTCCACGGTAGTAGCAGGCCACTGTTTCACCGCCCCAAGCTTTGAAACTGCTGTGCATCCGCCTCAAGCGGTACTACCGCTCCTCCTGGAGCGGTACTACCGCTTGACCTCGCGCGGTACTACCGCTCCCTCTAGGGCGGTACTACCGCTCGGGGCGGTACTACCGCGGGTAGGGCACGGTACTACCGCTGCATGCCAACTTCCACCATTCTCCTACATTGCCTTTGATTTGTTTGTTGGCTTATGCTCGTCTCTTCTGTTTGTTTTGCGTCTTTTGTGTGTTTGGCTCCAGGTGATGACACTTCTGAGCAGCATGGTCGCCGTATCAACCCTGGACGTGCCACCTCCAAGCGTTACCGGACCTCAGAGCCTGCCGGTGTTTCTTCCAGCACTCAACCGCCTCCAGCGAATGTTTCAGCAAGTGTTCCTCCTCCTCCTCAGCACCAGAAGCGAGCCGCCAACAAGCCAAAAGGGAAGACTGTGACTGAGATGAACAACAAGGAGTTCTGGGAGAAGCGTCGTCGCAACCCCTATACGGTGGACCAAGAACCCACTTTGGTCAACCGCCCGTTCTGGAACCGTTTTCAGTTTGCCATCTATTTTGATGTGATCAAGGCCAAGAAGAATCTGTTTGTTGATGTTCGCTCTATTGACGTTGATGCCATGGAGAAGGATCCAGAGTACTTTGGGGAAGCCCTTCAGATGTGCACTCAGCTGAACATTCTTAGGATCATGCAGTTCAACAAGGATTTCGATGCGGATCTGTTGGCTCAGTTCTTTGCCACCGTTCACCTTGGAACAGATGGTGACCGGACCCTGACCTGGATGACCAATGGCAAGCTGCTTTCTGTCAAGTGGCGGGCGTTCATGGAGTTGCTTGATGTGGTGGATAACGGGCTTGAGACTCCAGTCGGTTTCCGTCCTCACCGCAATGTTACCTCCACCCATAAGCAAGCCCTTTGGCCCTACTGCACTGTCAAGATCCACCCTGTCACTGAGAAGAAGACCTACGAGCTGTGTCCATATCTGGACATTCTTCATCGCATTTTCCGTGAGACTCTCTTCCCTCGCATTGGGAATCTGGATCAGGTTCACTCCTACCTCGTGGACATGCTCCTTTTCTGTCAGCATGAGAAGGAAGCCAGCACTGGAGAGAGCCTGGATATCTCTCATGTCATGTGGTCTGAACTTGTCTCCGCTGTGTCTGAGCGCAAGTGTCCTATCTATGGTCCCTTCATCATGAGGCTCATTGAGAGGGCCTGGGCACAGACCTACCCCAGAGTGCTGCTAGAGACTGGAGATTTAGTTTCCCATGAGGTCAAGCGTCTGAGGAAGAAGGATAACTGGTCTGCACCTCACCCAGGGGGTCCTTCTACTGCTGCCACCGGGGGCCCGTCTGCCGCTGCAACTGCCATGGACACTGAGGGTGGGGATGCTCCTGCTGGCCATGATGAGGACCTTGGCCACTCCAGTGCAGAACCATCATGGGCCCAGAAACTCAAGCGCAAGATGAAGAAGCTCTTCTGTCTGGAGTCCCATGGTCAGTATATGACTCATGTGGCGGAGAAGAATGCCAGGTCGCGCCACAAGGAGCTCATGCGCCAGCTGGGCGCCACAGTTGTCAGTGGATCCGAGGGACAGATCACTGAAGAGGAGGACTGGATACATCAGAACTGCCACTGGACCGACTCCGATGCCGAGCAGTTCTCTCCCCACGATGCAGATGCAGAGATGTGATGATCACCTGGAGTTGTAGTGTCTCTCTCGACCTTTTTGGTGTCTCGCTGCCAAAGGGGGAGAGAGTGTAGGGATTTGATTTGCTCGTTTCGCTTCTTGTGTCGTGCTTTGCTTTTAGTCTTGTGCGTTTCCCTTGGTTTGATTTGTTGTGAGACTTAAGTTCCCGTCATATGGTGTAAGACATATGCTACCTTAGCTATCTTATCTATGTTTATGCACCTCGGTATCTTATAGCTTGCTTATCCTATCATATATGTTGTTCTCATGTATCTTACTTAGGTTGTTTGGTCTCTAAAATATAGCGGGAGCTGTGATCCTAGTGTGTGTGCCCTTCAGTCCCTAGTACTCATCTAGTTTGCACACATCCAGGGGGAGCCTATCTATATTTTAGAGGCGTGAGCTCTCTTGCATTCTTTGTCATTACTCTTTTTGTGCAAATCCCGTA
Source organism: Triticum monococcum (assembly GCA_034509565.1). Lineage (NCBI taxonomy): Eukaryota > Viridiplantae > Streptophyta > Magnoliopsida > Poales > Poaceae > Triticum > Triticum monococcum. Next base: position 448,313,270 of record CM067845.1, read on the forward strand.
TTGTCATCAATCCACCAAAAAGGGGGAGATTGTAAGGGCTTATTTATCCCTACGGTGTTTTGGTGATTGATGACAATGCATTTGCGGACTAATCATGTGCTTTGAGTGCTTTCAGATATTCATCCTTCGGCACGGAACGATTATTTCCCCTCGGCGCTCTACTCAAGACGGTGTAGTCTATTCCGTGACTTTGTTGGTGGACTAAGTTTCGTAGTAGTCTCCGTACTATCAAGAGGGGGTCCGCTTCGGTATGGCTTGGGTGGAATCAACACGTACACGTTCTCATCACACCCTCCGTTTCTTTCCGCACCTATGGGGCCTTTCTTTCCCTCCTTCCTCTGCTTGTCCAGGACCCAGCGGTAGTACCGCGGTCCACAGCGCTAGTGCGGCTGAGACTCCCTAAGCGGTAGTACCGCTCCAGGAGCGGTAGTACCGCTCCCCGGAGCGGTAGTACCGCTGGGTGGCCTCAGCGGCGGTACCTCTGCGGTTCCGTGCCACTACCGTCCTGTCACTGCGTCTGTAGCGGTAGTACCGCTCCTCGGAGTGGTAGTACCACTTGCTGGGCTCAGCCGCAGTACCGTGGTGGCATGGTGCTCCTTCCGCTTTGATTCTTGCGCGCATTTTCTCGTGTCGGGTTTTGCGGTACTAGCTGCGGCAGTAGTGGCGGTAGTACTGCTTGAGAGCGGTAGTACCGCTCTACCTCCGCGGTAGTACCGCCCTGGGCCCCTGCCCCAGCCCTTCTCTTCTGGCGTGGTAGTACCGCTGAGGGGGAGCGGTAGTACCGCTTGAGGGCGGCAGTACCGCTCTGCCTCCGCGGCAGTACCGCCCTCTGCGGGGCTGAGTGGGGGGTAACGGTTGACTTGTTTCCCCCACTATAAAAGGGCTCCTTCTCCTCCCTCTTTGCCTCACCTCTTCCCCCAACCTTCATTATTGCCCAAGCACCATTTATTGCTCAAGCTCCATTGAATACCCCAAGCTTCCTTTTGCCCGATCTATCTCCCTAGCCAATCAAACTCGTTGATTTGCTCGGGAGTGGTTGAGAAGGCTCCGATCTACACTTCCACCAAGGGATTTTTGATTCCCCGTTCATCCTTAGCGGATCTTGTTACTCTTGGGTGTTTGAGCACCCTAGATGGTTGAGGTCGCCTCGGAGCCATATTCCATTGTGGTGAAGCTTCGTGGTCTTGTTGGGAGCCTACGATTAAGTTGTGGAGTTTGCCCCAACCTTGTTTGTAAAGGTTCGGTCGCCGCCTTCAAGGGCACCAATAGTGGAATCACGGCATCTCGCATCGTGTGAGGGCGTGAGGAGAATACGGTGGCCCTAGTGGCTTCTTGGGGAGCATTGTGCCTCCACACCGCTCCAACGGAGACATACTTCCCCTCAAAAGGAAGGAACTTCGGTAACACATCCTCGTCTTCACCGGATCCACTCTTGGTTATCTCTTACCTTTACTTGTGCAAGCTCTTTAGTGTCTATTCCCTTGCTTGCTTGTGTGCTTGTTGTTGTTGCATCATATAGGTTGCTCACCTAGTTGCACATCTAGACAACCTACTTTGATGCAAAGATTAATTTGGTAAAGAAAAGCTAAAAATTGGTAGTTGCCTATTCACCCCCCCCTCTAGTCAACCATATCGATCCTTTCAGCCATGGTGAAAATGCGATATACCAAGCTGGATCCAAATCACATGGCTCGGGTTGGACCGTGAGGGTCAAATGGGGAAGAAATTCCCGTTAGTTTAGTCTATGACCAAATAGAGGTGGCCGCCAAATATTCCCAACAGGATTGTATGTTAGACTACCTGTTGGAAGGTCTAGAGGAGGAAGTGTTTGAGTCCAAGTGATTGTGTACTTTCCTCATTGTGTAGAACTCTAGCTAAATTGTATATCATTTGTCATGGCAGACCTTTTCGCTTCAACCTCCGGACCCGAAGGTGCGGAGTGTTTCTGAATACCATCACGGCCGAATAGGGTATGCGTGGAAAACTAGGCGTAGGGGTCATAGTTGCTTGAATAGACAAGTTGTATCCGGCTAGCTATGTTATATTACATTAATATCGTAAGAAACATCTTCCAGAGAGAATAGTTCCGTTAAGGGTTCCTTTCCCTGGGTGTGCATGCATTTAATGTGCATGTCCGAATTGCGATGTGAGCACCATAGTTTGTATAACTTCTGGGGGTGCACAATGGAGTGAGTTTAAAAAACATCTTTAATTCACCGACCGAATATTCCCTTAAGAACGCTAGCTTTCGGCTTCACCCAGTCCGAGGTACACATCCGGATGACCCGGCAGTAACAATCGTAGAGGTGCTCCCTTTATGCCCTAGCCGAACTAACGGGAACGTAGGGCATAAGCACAGGAGCCAGGAACCCAGCTTGGCCAAAACTTAAGTCATATCGATGCATATAGTGGCAAAGAAAAGGTACATATGGAAAAACTCATATGTGAGGAGCTTAATGCTCAAGGAATGACCAGAACCTCTGTCCAAGAAGCCCCCAGGTGAAAGTGACGTACATATTTAGAGATGTATGTGTCAATGGTGTGCGGTCCAGCCGTACCAAAGCATTAAAGCGAGAAAGAAGAAAGTAATCGGAAAAGAGAGAAAAAATAATGGAAACTACAAGGGAGGAGGAGACGAACAAGGGGTTTGGCGCTAGGCATAGAATCTTCGGATTCTGGCCGCGTTCCAGGGGTTTGGCTCGAGGCGATTGTCTGATGCATCGCGAAGACGGTATGCACCTTCGGTGAGAACTTCGTCAATTATGAAGGGACCCTCCCATTTGGGCTTGAGTTTGTCCTTTTTATTCTCCGACAGGCGCAGAACAAGGTCGCCAACGTTGTAAGTCTTGGCCCGTACTTCTCTGCTTTGGTATCTACGAGCCTGTTGTTGGTAAAATGCTGAACGGGCTTTTGCGACATCGCGTTCCTCCTCCAGGGCATCTAGGCCGTCCTGCCGATCAAGCTTGGCTTCTCTCTCTTCGTACATACGCACTCGAGGTGAGTCGTGAATAATATCGCAGGGCAATACGACCTTTGCGCCATACACCATGAAGAAAGGTGTGTATCCGGTAATACGGTTGGGCGTGGTCCGCAGCCCCCAGAGTACGGAGTCGAGCTCCTCAACCCAGTGCTTGTTTGATTCTTTCAAAGACCGCACTAGTCTGGACTTAATGCCGCTCATAATAAGACCATTGGCTCGTTCGACTTGACCGTTGGTTTGTGGGTGGTATACGGAGGTGTAATCGAGTTTAATACCCAGATTAGTACACCAGGTTTTTACCTCGTCGGCTGTGAAATTAGAGCCATTGTCGGTGATGATGCTGTGTGGGACACCATAACGGTGCACAACACCGGATATGAAGTCTATCACCAGGCCAGACTCAGCCGTTTTGACCGGTTTAGCCTCTATCAACTTAGTGAATTTGTCCACCATAACCAGCATGTATTTTCTCTTATGGCTTCCCCCTTGAAGGGGTCCAACCATATCCAGTCCCCAGACCGCGAAAGGCCAAGTGATGGGGATAGTCTGTAAGGCAGTTGGGGGCATGTGGCTTTGGTTGGCGAAGAGTTGGCATCCGGCGCAGCATTGGACAAGGTCCTGTGCATCTGCTCGGGCTGTCAGCTAATAAAACCCAGTACGGAAGGCCTTGCTAATAAGATCCCGAGCTGCGGCGTGGTGTCCACCGAGACTGGCGTGAATTTCCGTTAGAAGCTGTCGCCCCTCTTCTGCGGAGATACATCTTTGAAGTACTCCGGTGGTACTTTTTTTGTAGAGCTCTCCGTCGTGAACTTGTAGGCCTTTGAGCGCCAGACAATGCGGCGAGCCTCATTCTAGTCTTCGGGGAGCTCCTTCCTATTAATGTAGGCCAAGAAAGGTTCGGTCCATGGAGCAATTACTTCCATAATGAGATGGGTCAACAGTGTTACTTCGGTGGCTGAGCCCCCGATACTATCGGTGTGTTCGGGATTTGGAGTTGTATTCGGATCTGGGCTATTGTTGTTGCCCTCCCCTTGCCACATCACAGATGGCTTGAAAAGCCTTTCCAAGAAGATGTTGGGTGGGACGGGGTCGCGCTTAGCGCCGATGCGAGCAAGGACGTCCGCCGCTTGGTTACTTTCTCGGGCGACGTGATGAAATTCAAGCCCCTCGAACCGAGCCGATATTTTTAATACGACATTACGATAAGCTGCCATCTTTGGATCTTTAGCATCAAAGTAGCTGTTTATTTAAGATATGGCAAGGTTCGAGTCCCCGCGCACCTCCAGGCGTTGTATGCCCATGGATACGACCATCCGAAGACCATGTAGTAGGGCCTCGTATTCGTCTGAGTTGTTAGAGTCTGTGTATAATATCTGGAATACATACTGGACGACGTCTCCAGCGGGGGATGTTAACACGACTCTTGCTCCCAGCCCTGCCAACATATTGGAGCCATCAAAATACATAACCCAATTGGAATATACGCCGTATTCTTTAGGGAGTTCGGATTCTGTCCATTAGGCGATGAAGTCGGCCAGTACTTGGGATTTGATGGCTCGTCGTGGCTTGTATGTTATGTCGAATGGAAGTAGCTCTATGGCCCATTTGGTGATCCGTCCCGTGGCGTCGCGGTTGTTTATTATGTCATTGAGTGGGACCTCCGAAGCCACCGTGATGGAACACTCCTAGAAGTAGTGTCGTAACTTGCGGGATGCTATGAAGACCGCATATGCTATCTTTTGGTAGTGGGGGTACCGGGATTTGCACGGTGTGAGGACAGTTGATACGTAGTATACTAGTTTTTGGAGCAGAAATTTGTGTCCGTCCTGTTCTCGTTCGACGACGAGCACGGCGCTCACCACCTGATGCGTTGCCGATATGTATAACAACATGGGCTCGCCAGTGTTTGGTCCGGCCAGGATTGGGTTGCTTGCTAGGAGGGCCTTTATTTCCTCCAGTCCGGCCGTCGCCGCGTCTGTCCATTCGAAGTTATCAGTGCGCCGTAAGAGGCGATAGAGTGGTAGTGCCTTTTCTCCTAATTTGGAGATAAAGCGGCTTAGTGCTGCTACGCATCCAGCTAGCTTTTGGACCTGTTTGAGGTCTGTTGGTGTAGCCAACGGTGACAGAGCTCGGATTTTAGCTGGATTTGCTTCGATTCCTCTATTGGAGACGATGAAGCCCAGCAGGTTTCCAGCGGGGACGCCGAAGACACACTTTTCCGGGTTGAGCTTAATGTCATACGCCTGGAGGTTGTCTAATGTAAGACGTAAGTGGTCTATTAGTGTTTCGACATGCCTAGTTTTGATGACGACGTCATCGACGTAAGCTTCTACCGTTTTGCCGATCTGTTTCTCTAGGCATGTTTGAATCATGCGTTGGTATGTGGCGCCGACGTTCTTGAGCCCAAAAGGCATGGTGTTGAAGCAGAATGGCCCATATGGGGTGATAAATGCTATTGTGGCTTGATCGGACTCCTTCATTTTGATTTGATGGTATCCGGAATATGCATCAAGGAAACACAGTGAGTCGTGTCCTGTGGTGGCGTCGATGATTTGATCAATGCGGAGGAGGGGGGAAGGAATCCTTAGGGCAAGCCTTGTTGTGGTCTTTGAAATTGACACACAGGCGCCTGGATTTGTCCTTCTTTGGTACCATCACCAGGTTTGCCAGCCAGTCCGAATGTTTGATTTCTCTAATGAATCCGGCCTCGATGAGTTTGGCCAGCTCCTCCCCCATGGCTTGTCGCTTGGGTTTGGAAAAGCGCTGCAGTGTTTGCTTAACCGGTTTAAATCCCTTTAATATATTGAGGCTATGTTCGGCCAGCTCGCGTGGGATCCCTGGCATATCTGAAGGGTGCCAGGCGAATATGTCCCAGTTTTCACGCAGGAATTCTCGTAGTGCGGTGTCAACTGTTGGGTTCAGTTGAGCTCCGATAGATGCTGTCTTCTTGGGGTCCGTTGGGTGGACCTGGAATTTGACTATTTCTTCTGCTGGTTTGAAGGATGTGGATTTAGGGCGTTTGTCGAGGATCACGTCGTCCCTATCCACCGTGGAGCATAGTGCGGTTAATTCTTCGGCTGCGAGGGCTTCAGATAGCGCCTCCAGGGCCAGGGATGCGGTTTTGTTTTCAGCGCGGAGTGCTATCTCCAGATCACTGACGAGAGTGATTATACCGTTTGGTCCGAGCATTTTGAGATTCATATACCCGTAATGGGGTATGGCCTGAAAGCGTGTAAAAGCATCCCGCCCCAATAGGGTGTGATATCCGCTGCTGAAAGGGGCCACTTGGAAAGTTATTTCTTTGGACCGATAGTTCTCCAGCGTGCCGAATACTACGTCAAGTGTGATTTTGCCAGCGCACCGCGCCTCCCGACTGGGAATAATTCCTCGGAAGGTTGTGTTACTTTGCTTGATGCAGCTCTTGTCTATTTTCATTTTATAGAGTGTGTCCTCATAAATGAGGTTTAGTCCGCTGCCGCCGTCCATGAGGACCTTGGTAAGTCGAAACCCATCCACAATGGGACTAAGGACTAACGCGGCTGGCGCTCGTACTATTCTGTACTTTGGTTCGTCACCGTCGTTGAATGTTATAGCTGTGTCGTTCCAGGGGATTATTTCAGCAATTTGGCAGACTTCGGTGAGCTCGCGAAGCGCCCTTTTGCGCTTGTTGTTTGAAGCGAATGTCTCAAAGACCGTCAATACTCTTGAGTTATCGTCCTCTGGGGGATGTCGTTCTGGGTCGTCCTTGATAAGGATGTCCTCGCCGCTCTTGGCTACCTGTCGTAGTATCCATCATGCTCTAAGGCTGTGGGTTGCCACGGTATCTGGTGTTGTATGTATTTTTATGGGCCATCGAGCCACCCCATTAGAACGGTGCTGTCCCGCATATCGGTTTTGTGTTTCTTGACTGTTGGACTGGGTGTGCCGCGAGGGTGCGCCCTTTTCGCCCGTAGGGAGAGTTGAGTTTGGACTGACGGTTCCCAGCGAGCTGCCTGAGTTTTCCAGGCGCTCTCCATCGCGTTGTACTTTTGTACGGTGGTCGCTAAGTCAGTGAATTTCAGTATGCGGCGGCGATTGATGGCGTTGAGGATTCCTTCGTTCGCGCAATTGTTGCAGAATGCTGATATTGCGTCCTCGTCACGGCAATCTTTTACCTTGTCTTTGACAAGGAGGAATCTGGCCCAGAAGTGGTGGACCATTTCCTGAGGCTGCTGTTTTATGCCCATGAGAGCGTCTATGTCCGGGTGGGTGGGTGGAATTAAATCCGAACCCCGCCTTACCGATTATCCGGAGTCTGACGACCTTCCGGGCTTAACAGTCCGGGTTCCGGAATATCTTCTGATTGTTTAGGACCGCCGTCCGATGCTATGTTCGGAGGGCTAGTCGCATCCTTTCGCGGGTGAGAATCCGGCTCTTCCTGATCGGCGATCCGAACATAGTCCATCTTCGGTATAGAATAAGACTCGCCGTCCTGCTCCATGACTACCGCAATCTGGTGGGTGACCGGTAGGGTCTCGATTTCTCCTTGATCGGTTTTAGGCTCGATTCGATCGTAGTCTGTGGCTATTCCCAAAGCGGCGATGCGATCTAGGAGTCTGTTCAAAGATGAAAACTCCGTCAGATCCATCTGCTTGGATTGCTCGGAATTGATGCGAAGGGGGTTTTCGATGGCCCGAGAGGTCATCGTCGGCTCAACGGCCGAACGGGCGATCATAGTAAAGTCGCCCAGCCGGAGGGTTTGGCCTGGGGCCGGAGCTCCCCCGGAGGTGATGTTGTCTTTGAGGACAAGGCGAGCCATCGAGCCTTTCGTTGACGACACAGTGGAACTCTCAATGAAAGCACCAATGTCGGTGTGAAAACCGGCGGATCTCGGGTAGGGGATCCCGAACTGTGCGTCTAGGATCGATGGTAACAGGAGATGGGGGACACGATGTTTGCCCAGGTTCGGGCCCTCTCTGTGGAGGTAATACCCTACTTCCTGCTTGATTGATCTTGATGAATATGAGTATCACAAGAGTTGATCTACCATGAGATCGTAATGGCTAAACCCTAGAAGCCTAGCCTATATGCCTATGGTCATGAGTATATCCTTTCCAGACTAACCCCTCCGGTTTATATAGACACCGGGGGGATCTAGGGTTACATAGAGTCGGTTACATAAGAAGGAATCTTCATAGTCGGTCTCCAAGCTTGCCTTCGACGCCAAGGAGTGTCCAATCCGGACACAAGTACAGTCTTCGGCCTTCATGTCTTCATAGCCCATCAATCCGGCCCATGGATAACAGGCCGGACGCCCGAGGACCCCTTAGTCCAGGACTCCCTCAGGCCCCTCGTAGCTCCACCGACCTACTTCTTTCGCCTATATATATATACTCTTATACCCTGAAAACATCCAGGGGAACCACAAAACCATGTTTCCACCGCTGCAACCTTCTGTACCCGTGAGATCCCATCTTGGGGCCTTTTCCGGCGATCTGCCGGAGGGGGAATCAATCACGGAGGGCTTCTACATCAACACCATAGCCTCTCCGATGATGTGTGAGTAGTTTACGATAGACCTTTGGGTCCATAGTTATTAGCTAGATGGCTTCTTCTCTCTCTTTGGTTCTCAATACAAAGTTCTCCTCGATGTTCTTGGAGATCCATTCGATGTAATACTTTTTGTGGTGTGTTTTCCGAGATCCGATGAATTGTGGGTTTATAATCAAGATTATCTATGAACAATATTTTGTTCTTCTCTGAATTCTTATATGCATGATTTGATATCTTTGCAAGTCTCTTTGAATTATCGGTTTAGTTTGGCCTACTAGATTGATCTTTCTTGCAATGGGAGAAGTGCTTAGCTTTGGGTTTAATCTTGCGGTGCTCAATCCCAGTGATAGAAAGGGAACCGACACGTATTGTATTGTTGCCATCGAGGATAAAAAGATGGGGTTTATATCATATTGCTTGAGTTTATCCCTCTACATCATGTCATCTTGCCTAATGTGTTACTCCGTTCTTATGAATTTAATACTCTAGATGCATGCTGGATAGCGTTCGATGTGTGGAGTAATAGTAGTAGATGCATAATCGTTTCGGTCTACTTGACATGGACGTGATGCCTATGTTCATGATCATGCCCAGATATTCTCATAACTATGCACTTTTCTATCAATTGCTCGGCAGTAATTTGTTCACCCACTGTAATATATGCTATCATGAGAGAAGCCACTAGTGAAACCTATGGCCCCCGGGTCTACTTTACATCATATAAGTTTCCGATCTATAATTCTAGTTTACTATTTATTTTGCAATCTTTATTTTCCAATCTATACAACAAAAATACCAAAAATATTTATCTTATTATCTTTATCAGATCTCACTTTTGCAAGTGCCCGTGAAAATATTGACAACCCCTTTATCGCGTTGGTTGCAAGGTTCTTGATTGTTTGTGCAGGTACTAGGCGACTTGCGTGTAGTCTCCTGCTGGATTGATACCTTGGTTCTCAAAAACTGAGGGAAATACTTACGCTACTTTGTTGCATCACCCTTTCCTCTTTAAGGGAAAACCAACACATGCTCAAGAGGTAGCACATACTGATGTATACGGTCCGATCAGTGTTGATGCTCGTAGCGGGTATCGTTATTTTCTGACCTTCACAAATGATTTGAGCAGATATGGGTATATCTACTTGATGAAACATAAGTCTAAAACATTTGAAATGTTCAAAGAATTTCAGGGTGAAGTGGAAAATCATTGTAACAAGAAAATTAAGTTTCTACGATCTGATCATGGAGGTGAATATTTGAGTTATGAGTTTGATCTTCATTTAAAACAATACGGAATAGTTTCGCAACTCATGCCACCTGGAACACCACAGCGTAATGCTGTGTCCGAACATCGTAGCCGCACTTTATTAGATACGGTGCGATCTATGATGTCTCTTACTGATTTACCGCTATCATTTTGGGGTTATGCTTTAGAGACGGCTGCATTCACGTTAAATAGGGCACGATCGAAATCCGTTGAGATGACACCATATGAACTGTGGTTTGGCAAGAAACCCAAGTTGTCGTTTCTTAAAGTTTGGGGCTGCGATGCTTATGTGAAAAAAGCTTCAACATGATAAGCTCAAACCCAAATCAGAGAAATGTGTCTTCATAGGTTACCCAAAGGAGACTGTTGGGTACACCTTCTATCACAGATCCGAAGGCAAGATATTTGTTGCTAAGAATGGATCCTTTCTAGAGAAGGAGTTTCTCTCGAAAGAAGTGAGTGGGAGGAAAGTAGAACTTGATGAGGTAATTGTACCTTCTCCTACTGGATTGATACCTTGATTCTCAAAAACTGAGGGAAATACTTACACTACTTTGCTACATCACCCTTTCCTCTTCAAGGGAAAACTAACGCATTCTCAAGAGGTAGCAAGAAGGATTTCTGGTGCCGTTGCCGGGGAAGAAAATAATGATATGCATGAATATATAGATAATTATGATACCGATGATTTGATTGAAATATCCCTTGATGAACATGATGCTTGCTATTCTTGTGGCCATGATGCCAATATTTATGAAGATGAGTTTTCTATAGTTTCTTATGTTAAACATGAGATCGTTGCTATTGCACCCATACTTGATAGTTCCTTCAATGAAAAGCATGATTGTAATGATGTTATTATAAATTCTCTTAATGACAATTGTGTTAATGATATGCAAAACCTCAAGCTTGGGGATCCTAGTTTTGCTATGACTACTATTTGTTGCAATGATCATGATTGGGGTGATTCTTCTTATGATCTTGAAAATTTATTTAAGCCCCATGATGAATATGAGATTCATAATAATGTTTGCAATAATATTGAAAGTGGGTTTGGAAGAGTGTCAACGTTAGATCCCACATATTTGGAGAATGTTCAATCTTATGAAGTTTTTGATAATAATGGGTTTGGAGAGGTCATGACTTTATTTAATGTTAATCCCACTATTTTGGAAGAGTGTCAACTTTGCATACATGTGGATCGTGTTAATAATATGTTTTGTGATAGCTATATTGTCGAATTTTCTTATGATCCTACATGTAATTATTATGAGAGAGCAAAATATGGTTGTAGAAATTTTCATGTTACTAAATTACCTCTCGTTATGTTGAGATTGCTATTGTTTCTTTCCGCTTCCTTGCATATGCTAGTTTTTGCTTGCCTTGATAATTTGTTTGCCTATAAGATGCCTATGCGTAGGAAGTATGTTAGACTTAGATGTGTTTTTCATATGTTTTATGATGCTCTCTTTGTGCTTCAATTCTTGTCTTTCATGTGAGCATCATTGAAATCTCTTTGCCTAGCTAGGGGCGTTAAACGATAACCCTTGTTGGGAGGCAACCCAATTTTATTTTTGTTCCTTGATTTTTGTTCCTGTTTAGTAATAAATAATTCATCTAGCGTCTGTTTATATGTGGTTTTATGTTTTAATTAGTGTTTGTGCCAAGTAAAGCCTTTAGGATATTCTTGGGTGATTGTTGTTTGATCTTGCTGAAAAAACAGAAAGTATGCGCTCACGAGAATTATTTTTATTTTTAACAAGAGAGCGATAAAATACCAATTCCAACTGCAGTAGATCAATATACAAATTATTTAGGACGTCCTAATTTTTCAGAATTTTTGGAGTTACAGAAGTATTCTAGACCTACATATTACTACAGACTGTTCTGTTTTTTACAGATTCTGTTTTTGTGTGTTGTTTGCTTATTTTGATGAATCTATGGCTAGTATCGAGGGGTATGAACCATAGAGAAGTTGGAATACAGTAGGTCTAACACCAATATAAATAAATAATGAGTTCATTACAGTACCTTAAGGTGGTGATTTGTTTTCTTATACTAACGGAGCTCATGAGATTTTCTGTTTAAGTTTTTGTGTTGTGAAGTTTTCAAGTTTTTGGGTAAAAATTTGATGGATTTTGGAATAAGGAGTGGAAATAGGCTAAGCTTGGGGATGCCCAAGGCACCCCAAGGTAAAATTCAAGGACAACCAAAAGCCTAAGCTTGGGGATGCCCCGGAAGGCATCCCCTCTTTTGTCTTCGTCTATCGGTAACTTTACTTGAGGCTATATTATTATTCACTACATGATATGTGTTTTGCTTGGAGCGTCTTGTATAATTTGAGTCTTTGATTTTTAGTTTACCACAATCATCCTTACTGTACACACCTTTTGGGAGAGACACACATAAATCTGAATTTATTAGAATACTCTATGTGTTTCACTTATATCTTTTGAGCTAGATAATTTTGCTCTAGTGCTTCACTTATATCTTTTAGAGCACGGTGGTGGTTTTATTTTATAGAAATTATTGATCTCTCATGCTTCACTTATATTATTTTGAGAGTCTTTTAGAACAGCATGGTAAGTTGCTTTGGCTATAAAATTAGTCCTAATATGATCGGCATCCAAGATGGGTATAATAAAAACTTTCATATATAGTGCATTGAATACTATGAGAAGTTGGATACTTGATGATTGTTTTGAGATATGAAGATGGTGATATTAGAGTCATGCTAGTTGAGTAATTGTGAATTTGAGAAATACTTGTGTCGAAGTTTGCAAGTCCCATAGCATGCATGTATGGTAACCGTTGTGTGACAAATTTGAAGCATGAGGTGTTCTTTGATTGTCTTCCTTATGAGTGGCAGTCGGGGACGAGCGATGGTATTTTCCTACAAATCTATCCCCCTAGGAGCATGCCCGTAGTGCTTAGTTTTGATGACTTGTAGATTTTTGCAATAAGTATGTGAGTCCATTATGACTAATGTTGAGTCCATGGATTATACGCACTCTCCCCTTCCATCATTGCTAACCTCTTCGGTACCGTGCATTGCCCTTTCTCACCTCGAGAGTTGGTGCAAACTTCGCCAGCGCATCCAAACCCCGTGATATGATACGCTCTATCACACATAAGCCTCCTTATATCTTCCTCAAAACAGCCACCATACCTACCTATTATGGCATTTCCGTAGCCATTCCGAGATATATTGCCATGCAACTTTCCACCATTCCGTTTATTATGACACGCATCATCATTGTCATATTGCCTTGCATGATCATGTAGTTGACATCGTATTTGTGGTAAGGCCACCATGCATAATTTTCATACATGTCACTCTTGATTCATTGCCCATCCCGGTACACCGTCGGAGGCACTCATATAGAGTCATATTTTGTTTTAGTATCGAGTTGTAATCCTTGAGTTGTAAATAAATAGAAGTGTGATGATCATCATTATTAGAGCATTTTCCCGTGTGAGGAAATAAAGAGAAAGGCCAAAAAAGGGAAGGCCCAAAAAAATGAGAGAAAAAGAGAGAAGGGACAATGCTACTATCCTTTTTCCACACTTGTGCTTCAAAGTAGCACCATGATCTTCATGATAGAGATTCTCTTATTTTGTCACTTTCATCTCCTAGTGGTAATTTTTCATTATAGAACTTGGCTTGTATATTCCAACAATGGGCTTCCTCAAACGCCCTAGTTCTTCGTGAGCAAGCAAGTTGGATGCACGCCCACTTAGTTTCTTTTGTTGAGCTTTAATACATTTATAGCTCTAGTGCATCCATTGCATGGCAATCCCTAATCCTCGCATTGACATCAATTGATGGGCATCTCCATAGCCCGTTGATTAGCCGCGTCAATGTGATACTTTCTCTCTTTTTGTCTTCTCCACACAACCTCCATCATCATACTCTATTCCACCCATAGTGCTATGTACATGGCTCGCGCTCATGTATTGCGTGAAAGTTGAAAAAGTTTGAGAATACTAAACTATGAAACAATCGCTTGGCTTGTCATCGGGGTTGTGCATGATGAGAGCATTTTGTGTGACGAAGATGGAGCATGGACAAACTATATGATCTTGTAGGCATGAGCTTTCTTTGGCTATGTTATTTTGAGAAGACATAATTGCTTGATTAGTATGTGATACGTCCATTTTGCATCATGTTTTTATATCGATATTTATTGCATTATGGGCTGATTTTACACATTATGTCACAATACTTATGCCTATTCTCTCTTATTCTACAAGGTTTACATAAAGAGGGAGAATGCCGACAGCTGGGATTCTGGGCTGGAAAAGGAGCAAATATTAGAGACCTATTCTGCACAGCTCCAAAAGTCCTGAAACTTCACGGAAGACATTTTCAGAATATATAAAAAATACCGAGCGCAAGAAGTTCACCATGGGGGCCACACCCTGCCCACGAGGGTGGGGGGCGCGCCCTACCCCCTGGGCGCGCCCCCTACCTCGTGGCCCCCTGGTGGCCATCCGACGACCATCTTCTGCTATATGAAGTCTTTTGATGAGGAAAAAATCATAAGCCATCTTCTCGGACGAAACTCCGCCGCTATGAGGCAGAACCTTGGCGAAACCAATCTAGGGCTCTGGCGGAGCTGTTCTGCCGGGGAAACTTCCCTCCGGGAGGGCGAAATCATCGCCATCTTCATCACCAACGCTCCTCATCGGAAGAGGGCAATCTCCATCAACATCTTCACCAGCACCATCTCCTCTCAAAACCCTAGTTCATCTCTTGTATCCAATTCTTGTCTGCAAGTCCGGGATTGGTACTAGTAGGTTGCTAGTAGTGTTAATTACTCCTTGTAGTTGATGCTAGTTGGTTTATTTGGTGGAAGATCATATGTTCAGATCCTATATGCATATTAATACCCCTCTGATTATGAACATGAATATGCTTTGTGAGTAGTTACGTTTGTTCCTGAGGACATGGGAGAAGTCTTGCTATTAGTAGTCATGTGAATTTGGTATTCGTTTAATATTTTGGTGAGATGTATGTTGTCTCTCCTCTAGTGGTGTTATGTGAACGTCGACTACATAACACTTCACCATTATTTGGGCCTAGAGGAAGGCATTGGGAAGTAATAAGTAGATGATGGGTTACTAGAGTGACAGAAGCTTAAACCCTAGTTTATGCGTTGCTTCATAAGGGGCTGATTTGGATCCATATGTTTCATGCTATGGTTAGGTTTACCTTAATACTTTTGTTGTAGTTGCGGATGCTTGCAATAGAGGTTAATCATAAGTGGGATGCTTGTCCAAGTAAGGGCAGTACCCAAGCACCGGTCGACCCACATACCAAATTAGCAAAGTACCGAACGCAAATCATATGAGCATGATGAAAACTAGCTTGACGATATTCCTATGTGTCCTCGGGAGCGCTTTTCTCTATATAAGAGTTTGTCCAGGCTTGTCCTTTGCTACAAAAAGGATTGGGCCACCTTGCTGCACTTTATTTACTTTTGTTACTTGTTGCTCGTTACAAATTATCCTATCACAAAACTATCTGTTACCACTTTTTTTAGTACTTGCAGAGAATACCTTGCTGGAAACCGCTTATCATTTCCTTCTGCTCCTCGTTGGGTTCGACACTCTTACTTATCGAAAGGATTACGATAGATCCCCTATACTTGTGGGTCATCAAGACTCTTTTCTGGCGCCGCTGCCGGGGAGTGAAGCGCCTTTGGTAGGTGGAATTTGGTAAGGAAAAATTAATATAGTGTGCTTAAATTTACTGTCACTTGTTACTATGGAAAGTAATCCTCTGAGGGGCTTGTTTGGGGTATCTTCACCCCGGCCAGTAGAGCAAAGAGTTGCTCGTCAACCTACTGAAAATGAAAATGAAAATGTCTGCTTTGAAATTCCTTCGGGTATGTTAGAAAAACTGCTAGCTAATCCTTTTGTAGGAGACGGAACAATGCATCCTGATGAGCACCTAATATATATTGATGAAGTTTGTGGATTATTTAAGCTTGCGGGTGTACCCGAAGATGTTGTTAAGAAGAAGGTCTTCCCTTTATCTTTGAAGGAAGATGCATTGACATGGTATAGGCTATGTGATGATACGGGGTCATGGAACTACAAACGATTGAAATTGGAATTTCATCAGAAGTTTTATCCCATGCATCTTGTTCATCGTGATCGCAATTCTATATATATTTTTTTTCCTCGCGAAGGAGAAAGCATCGCTCAAGCTTGGGGGAGGCTTAAATCAATGTTATATTCATGCCCCAATCATGAGCTCTCAAGAGAGATGATTATTCAAAATTTATATGCTCGGCTTTTTGATACCAATCGCACCATGCTCGATACTTCTTGTGCTGGCTCTTTTATGATGAAGACTATTGAATTCAAATGGGATTTATTGGAAAGAATTAAACGCAACTCTGAAGATTAGGACCTCGACGAAGGTAAGGAGTCAGGTATGACACCTAAGTTTGATTGTGTTAAATCTTTTATGGATACCGATGTTTTCCGTAAATTTAGCACTTTATATGGACTTGACTCTGAGATAGTAGCTTCTTTCTGTGAATCTTTTGCTACTTATGTTGATCTCCCCAAGGAGAAGTGGTTTAAATATCATCCTCCCATAGAAGTAAAAGTAGCTGCACCTATTAAAGTTGAAGAAAAGACTATCACTTATAATGATCCTATTGTTCCTACTTCTTATGTTGAGAAACCACCTTTCCCTGTTAGGATAAAGGATCATGCTAAAGCTTCAACTGTGGTTCGTAAAATCAATATTAAAACTTATACACCTTCCGAGCAAATTAAAGTTGAATCTAATATTGCTAATGTTAAAGATATTTTGGCCGATAATATTGATGGGCATGTTATTTATTTCTATGATGAAACTACTAGAATTGCTATACCTTATGCTAAAGATAAACCTAGGCTTGTGGTAGGCATGCCTGTTATTTCTGTTAAAATAGGAGATCATTGTTATCATGGCTTATGTGATATGGGTGCCAATGCTAGTGCAATACCTATTGATCTATATAGAGAAATTATGCATGATATTGCACCTGTTGAGTTAGAAGATATTGATGTCACAATTAAACTTGCCAATAGAGATACTATTTCACCAATGGGAATTGTTAGAGATGTTGAAGTCTTGTGTGGGAAAACTAAATATCCTGCTGATTTTCTTATTCTTGGTTCCCCACAAGATAGCTTTTGTCCCATTATATTTGGTAGACCCCTCTTAAACACTGTTAATGCTAAGATAGATTGCAAAAAGGATGTTGTTACTATCGGTTTAGATGATATGTCTCACGAATTTAATTTCTCTAAATTTAGTAGACAACACCATGAAGAAGAATTACCTACTAAGGATGAAATTATTGGTCTTGCTTCTATTGCCGTACCTCCTAGTGATCCTTTAGAACAATATTTGCTAGACCATGGAAATGATATGTTTATGAATGAAAGAAGGGAAATAGATGAAGTATTGTTTAAACAGGAACCTATTCTGAAACACAATTTGCCTGTTGAAATCCTAGGGGATCCTCCTCCACCCAAGGGTGATCCCGTGTTTGAGCTTAAACCATTGCCTGATACTCTTAAATATGCTTATCTTGATGAGAAAAGGATATATCATGTTATTATTAGTGCTAACCTTTCAGAGCATAAGGAAGAGAGATTATTGAAAACTCTGAAGAAGCACCGTGCTGCTATAGGGTATACTCTTGATGATCTTAAGGGCATTAGTTCCACTCTATGTCAACATAAAATAAATTTGGAAGAAGATGTTAAACCAGTTCGTGATCATCAACGACGGCTGAATCCTAAAATGAAAGAAGTGGTAAGAAAGGAAATACTAAAGCTCCTTGAGGCAGGTATAATCTATCCCGTTGCTGATAGTCAATGGGTAAGTCCTATCCATTGTGTCCCTAAGAAGGGAGGTATTACTGTCGTTCCTAATGATAAAGATGAATTGATTCCTCAAAGAATTATTACAGGTTATAGGATGGTAATTGATTTCCACAAATTAAATAAGGCCACTAAAAAGGATCATTACCCCTTATCTTTTATCGATCAAATGCTAGAAAGATTATCCAAACATACACATTTTTGCTTTCTAGATGGTTATTCTGGTTTCTCTCAAATACCTATGTCAGCCAAGGATCAATCAAAGACTACTTTTACTTGCCCTTTTGGTACTTTTGCTTATAGACATATGCCTTTTGGTTTATGTAATGCACCTGCTACCTTTCAAAGATGCATGATGGCTATATTCTCTGACTTTTGTGAAAAGATTTGTGAGGTTTTCATGGACGATTTCTCCGTCTATGGATCTTCTTTTGATGATTGCTTGAGCAACCTTGATCGAGTTTTGCAGAGATGTGAAGAAACTAATCTTGTCTTGAACTGGGAAAAGTGCCACTTTATGGTTAATGAAGGTATTGTCTTGGGGCATAAAGTTTTTGAAAGAGGTATTGAAGTTGATAAAGCCAAGGTTGATGCTATTGAAAAGATGCCATGCCCCAAGGACATCAAAGGTATAAGAAGTTTCCTTGGTCACGCCGGATTTTATAGGAGGTTCATTAAGGACCTCTCAAAAATCTCTCGGCCTCTGACTAATTTATTACAAAAAGATATACCATTTGTCTTTGATGATGATTGTGTAGAAGCATTTGAAATACTTAAGAAAGCATTGATCTCTGCACCTATTGTTCAGCCACCTGATTGGAATTTACCCTTTGAAATTATGTGTGATGCTAGCGATTATGCTGTAGGTGTTGTTCTAGGGCAAAGAGTTGATAAGAAATTAAACGTTATTCAATATGCTAGTAAAACCCTAGACAATGCTCAAATTAATTATGCTACTACTGAAAAGGAATTCTTAGCAGTTGTATTTGCTTGTGATAAGTTCAGACCTTATATTGTTGATTCTAAAGTAACTATTCACACTGATCATGCTGCTATTAAATATCTTATGGAAAAGAAAGATGCTAAACCTAGACTTATTAGATGGGTTCTCTTGCTACAAGAATTTGATTTACATATTGTTGATAGAAAGGGAGCTAAGAACCCCGTTGCAGACAACTTGTCTAGGTTAGAAAATGTGCTTAATGACCCACTACCTATTGATGATAGCTTTCCTGATGAGCAATTAAATGTCATAAATGCTTCTCATACCGCTCCATGGTATGCTGATTATACTAATTACATTGTTGCCAAATTCATACCACCTAGTTTCACATACCAGCAAAAGACAAAGTTCTTCTATGATTTGAGGCATTACTTTTGGGATGACCCACATCTTTAAAAAGAAGGAGTAGATGGTGTTATTAGACGTTGTGTACCTAAGCATGAACATGAACAGATCCTACACAAGTGTCACTCCGAAGCTTATGGAGGACACCATGCTGGAGATAGAACTACACATAAGGTATTGCAATCTGGTTTTTATTGGCCTACTCTCTTCAAAGATGCCCGTAAGTTTGTCTTATCTTATGATGAATGTCAAAGAATTGGTAATATTAGTAGACGTCAAGAAATACCTATGAACTATTCACTCATTATTGAACCATTTGATGTTTGGGGCTTTGACTATATGGGACCTTTTCCTGCCTCTAATGGATATACACATATTTTACTTGCTGTTGGTTACGTTACTAAGTGGGTAGAAGCTATTCCAACTAGTAGTGCTGATCATAACACTTCTATTAAGATGCTTAAAGAAGTTATTTTTCCAAGGTTTGGAGTCCCTAGATATTTAATGACTGATGGTGGTTCACATTTTATTCATGGCGCTTTCCGTAAAATGCTTGCTAAATATGATGTTAATCATAGAATTGCATCTCCTTATCACCCACAGTCTAGTGGTCAAGTAGAATTGAGCAATAAAGAGCTCAAATTAATTTTGCAAAAGATTGTCAATAGGTCTAGAAAGAATTGGTCCAAGAAACTTGATGATGCATTATGGGCCTATAGAACTGCATATAAAAATCCTATGGGTATATCTCCATATAAAATGGTTCATGGAAAAGCATGTCACTTACCTCTCGAACTAGAACACAAGGCATATTGGGCTATTAAAGAGCTTAATTATGATTTAAACTTGCCGGTGAGAAGAGGTTATTTGATATTAGCTCACTCGATGAATGGAGAACCCAAGCCTACGAAAATGCCAAGTTGTTTAAAGAAAAAGTTAAAAGATGGCATGATAAAAGGATACAAAAGCGTGAGTTTAATGTAGGTGATTATGTAGTGCTATACAACTCTCGTTTAAGATTTTTTGCAGGAAAACTTCTCTCTAAATGGGAAGGTCCTTACATTATTGAGGGGGTCTATCGTTCCGGTGCCATAAAAATCAACAACTTCGAAGGTACAAATCCAAAGGTGGTGAACGGTTAAAGAATCAAACATTATATCTCAGGTAATCCCATAAATGTTGAAACCAATATTATTGAAACCGTAACCCCGGAGGAATACATAAGGGACACTTTCCGGAACGTTTCAGACTCCGAAAAGGAATAGGTATGTGGTACGGTAAGTAAACCGACTCCAAAACAGTTTTTAAGGCAATATTTCTCCATTTTGGAATATTTAGAAAAATAGAAAAATAAGAAGCAGTCCAGGAAGGACACGAGGCCTCCACGAGGGTGGAGGGCGCGCCCTACCCTACTGGGCGCGCCCCCTACCTCGTGGGCACCTCGTGTGCTCTCCGGACTCCGTTTTCTTACACGTTACGTATTTTGGTCGGTAAAAATTCATTATATAATCTCCCGGGGGTTTTGACTCCCGTATCACGCAATTATCCTCTATTTGTGTTTCGAGCTGTTGCTACTGCAGATTAGAGCAAGATGTCTTCGCAAGAGTCAGTTGGGGAGAGCCGGGAGTCTCATCCGGCACCGAGATCAATGACAAACAACAATGTTGACCTCTTTGGGCCAGCAACGGAGGAAGAGATGGAGGCTGATCTGAAGAGGGTAGATTCCATGGAAGAGAATCAAGAAGTCACTTCCCGCTTCCGAGCTGGATTCACAATGGGAGAACTGCAGAGCTCGGCTATTCCAAACTCGGTTATCCCTTTCAATGTTAGATTTCTTTCTTATGAGAATATGAAAAAGAGTGTCACTGGTTCTCCCGTAGCTATGCAGCACCCTTGGGTGCAGGGAGCTTTGGCTGTTACAGGAAAACTCTGAAAGGAAATAATGGACCTCAAGTAGCAAGTCAATAAGCTCGAGGAGGAGAATCGTATCCTGAGGGGCATCATCGCCAAGAATATCACATCACCATCCCCGAAGAGAGAGACATAATCACATGGGTATGGGTACTCCCCTTGGCAACTACCAAGCTTGGGGAGTGCCCCGGTATCGTATCACCATCACTTTTATCTTTACCATTTTTCTTAGTTCGATCCTTTTGGTAATATCTTGATCTAGTAGAATAAAGTTCTTAGTATGATCTAGTTGTGATTTTTGCTTTATGATCCTTCTATGTAATCGAGTCCGTGAGCTATATAATAAATATTAGTGTTGAGTCAAGGGCTTGATTATTTTGCCATGATCCTAAGTGAATAAAATAAAAGAGAAATAAATAAAAAAGGAAACAAAGAGATCATATGGATCCTTATGGAGAGTAATGAGCTCACATAGAAAAAGTATGATGAATAAAAGTTGTTGAGAGTTGACAAACATATTTGTGGTCATCATTGCAATTAATAGGAAGTAATAAAGAAAGAGAGGTCTTCACATATAAATATACTATCTTGGACATCTTTTATGATTGTGAAGCACTCAGTAAAATATGGCATGCTAAAAAGTTAACGTTGGACAAGGAAGACAACGTAATGGGTTATGTTCTCTTACATCTGAGATAAATTATATTGTCATGGATCATCCAACATGGTTGACTTTCCTTTCCCCCTCATGCTAGCCAAATTCATCGCACCAAGTAGAGATACTACTTGTGCTTCCAAATAACCTTAAACCAGTTTTGCCATGAGAGTCCACCATACCTACCTATGGATTGAGTAAGATCCTCCAAGTAAGTTGTCATCGGTGCAAGCAATAAAAATTGCTCTCTAAATATGTATGACTTATTAGTGTGGGAGAAAATAAGCTTTATACGATCGTGTGATACGGAAGAAATAAAAGCGATAGACTGCATAATTAAGGTCCATATCACAAGTGGCAATATAAAGTTACGTTCTTTCGCATTAAGATTTTGTGCATCCAACCATAAAAGCGCATGACAACCTCTGCTTCCCTCTGCGAAGGGCCTATCTTTTACTTTTATCTCCTACCTTGCATAAGAATCATGGTAATATTCACCCTTCCTTTACATTTTATCCTTTGGCAAGCACAGTGTGTTGGAAAGATCCTGGTATATATGGCTAATTGGATGTGAGTTTTCATGAACTATTATTGTTGACATTACCCTTGAGGTAAAACGTTGGGAGGCAAAACTATAAGCCCCTATCTTTCTCTGTGTCCGATTAAAACTCCATACCCATAAGGATTGCGTGAGTGTCAGCAATTGTGAAAGACTATATGATAGTTGAGTATGTGGACTTGCTGAAAGCTCTTATATATTGACTCTTTCCTATGTTATGATAAATTGCAATTGCTCCAATGACCAAGATTATAGTTTGTTAGTTTTCAATGAAGTTTATGATTCAAACTTGAAATTGTGATTGAATTATTACCCTAGCATAAGAGATCATATGACAAGAATTATATAAGTTGCTGTTCTAAGAATGATCATGATGCCCTCATGTCCGTATTTTATTTTTATCGACACCTCTATCTCTAAACATGTGGACATATTTTTTGATTTCGGCTTTCGCTTGAGGACAAACAAGGTCTAAGCTTGGGGGAGTTGATACGTCCATTTTGCATCATGTTTTTATATCGATATTTATTGCATTATGGGCTGATTTTACACATTATGTCACAATACTTATGCATATTCTCTCTTATTCTACAAGGTTCACATAAAGAGGGAGAATGCCGGCAGCTGGGATTCTGGGCTGGAAAAGGAGCAAATATTAGAGACCTATTCTGCACAGCTCCAAAAGTCCTGAAACTTCACGGAAGACGTTTTCAGACTATATAAAAAATACCGAGCACAAGAAGTTCACCAGGGGGGCCACATCCTGCCCACAAGGGTGGGGGGCACGCCCTACCCCCTGGGCGCGCCCCCTACCTCGTGGGCCCCCTGGTGGCCCTCCAATGACCATGTTCTGCTATATGAAGTCTTTCGATGAGAAAAAAAATCATAAGCCATCTCCTCGGACGAAACTCCGCCGCCACGAGGCGGAACCTTGGCGGAACCAATCTAGGGCTCTGGCGAAGCTGTTCTGCCGGGGAAACTTCCCTCCGAGAGGGGGAAATCATCGCCATCGTCATCACCAACTCTCCTCTCATCGGGAGAGGGCAAATCTCCATCAACATCTTCACCAGCGCCATCTCCTCTCAAAACCCTAGTTCATCTCTTGTATCCAATTCTTGTCTCGAAGTCCGGGATTGGTACTAGTAGGTTGCTAGTAGTGTTAAGTAATCCTTGTAGTTGATGCTAGTTGGTTTATTTGGTGGAAGATCATATGTTCAGATCCTATATGCATATTAATACCCCTCTGATTATGAACATGAATATGCTTTGTGAGTAGTTATGTTTGTTCCTGAGGACATGGGAGAAGTCTTGCTATTAGTAGTCATGTGAATTTGGTATTCGTTCGATATTTTGATGAGATGTATGCTGTCTCTCCTCTAGTGGTGTTATGTGAATGTCGACTACATAACACTTCACCATTATTTTGGCCTAGAGGAAGGCATTGGGAAGTAATAAGTAGATGATGGGTTGCTAGAGTGACAGAAGCTTAAACCCTAGTTGCGTTGCTTCGTAAGGGGCTGATTTGGATCCATATGTTTCATGCTATGGTTAGGTTTACCTTAATACTTTTGTTGTCGTTGCGGATGCTTGCAATAGAGGTTAATCATAAGTGGGATGTTTGTCCAAGTAAGGGCAGTACCCAAGCACCGGTCCACCCACATACCAAACGTAAATCATATGAGCATGATGAAAACTAGCTTGACGATATTCCTATGTGTCCTCGGGAGCGCTTTTCTCTATATAAGAGTTTGTCCAGACTTGTCCTTTGCTACAAAAAGGATTGGGCCACCTTGCTGCACTTTATTTACTTTTGTTACTTGTTGCTCGTTACAAATTATCCTATCACAAAACTATCTGTTACCACTTATTTTAGTACTTGCAGAGAATACCTTGCTGGAAACCGCTTATCATTTCCTTCTGCTCCTCGTTGGGTTCGACCTCTTACTTATCGAAAGGACTACGATAGATCCCCTATACTTGTGG
The DNA here is from genome assembly GCA_034509565.1 of Triticum monococcum. NCBI lineage: Eukaryota > Viridiplantae > Streptophyta > Magnoliopsida > Poales > Poaceae > Triticum > Triticum monococcum. The sequence continues at coordinate 448,337,398 of CM067845.1, forward strand.
GTCATCAGTATGCTTGAAGTATTATTATTTTTATGTCAATATTAACTTTTCTCTTGAATCTTTCGGATCTGAACATTCATACCACAATAAAGAAGATTACATTGAAAATTATGTTTAGCATTCCACATCAAAAATTCAGTTTTTATCATTTACCTACTCGAGGACGAGCAGGAATTAAGCTTGGGGATGCTGATATGTCTCCAATGTATCTATAATTTTTTATTGTTCCATGCTATTATATTATCTGTTTTGGATGTTTAATGGGCTTTAATATGCTATTTTATATTATTTTTTGGGACTAACCTATTAACCGGAGGCCCCGTGCCAGTTGTTTTTTTTCCTATTGCAGTGTTTCGCAGAAAAGGAACATCAAACGGAATCCAAACGGAACTAAACCTTCGCGAGGATCTTTCTTGGAACAAACGCAATCCAGGAGACTTGGAGTGGAAGTCAGAGACGCAACGAGGCGGCCATGAGGCAGGAGGCGCGCCCCCACCCTCGTGGGCCCCTCGTAGCTCCACCGACCTACTTCTTTCGCCTATATATACTATTATACCCTGAAAACATCCAGGGGAGCCACGAGACCACTTTTCCACTGCCGCAACCTTCTATACCCGTCAGATCCCAACTTGGGGCCTTTTCCGGCGATCTGCCGGAGGGGGAATCAATCACGGAGGGCTTCTACATCAACACCATAGCCTCTCCGATGATGTGTGAGTAGTTTACCGTAGACCCTCGGGTCCATAGTTATTAGGTAGATGGCTTCTTCTCTCTCTTTGGTTCTCAATACAAAGTTCTCCTCGATGTTCTTGGAGATCTATTCGATGTAATACTTTTTGCGGTGTGTTTGACGAGATCCGATGAATTCTGGGTTTATAATCAAGATTATCTATGAACAATATTTGGTTCTTCTCTGAATGCTTATATGCATGATTTGATATCTTTGCAAGTATCTTCGAATTATCTGTTTAGTTTGGCCTACTAGATTGATCTTTCTTGTAATGGGAGAAGTGCTTAGCTTTGGGTTCAATCTTGCGGTGCTCGATCCCAGTGACAGAAAGGGAACCGACATGTATTGTATTGTTGCCATCGAGGATAAAAAGATGGGGTTTATATCATATTGCTTGAGTTTATCCCTCTACATCATGTCATCTTGCCTAATGTGTTACTCTGTTCTTATGAACTTAATACTCTAGATGCATGCTGGATAGTGGTCGATGTGTGGAGTAATAGTAGTAGATGCATAATCATTTTGGTCTACTTGACATGGACGTGATGTCTGTTGGGTTCTACGGTAGGGTGCGTCGACTGCAAAATAAAATTTTCCTATGCACAGAACAACCAAGAACATGCTACGGGAGATGGATCACCGTTCGTTACCACTAGACGCGCAGTGTCGTGCAGTGGAAGAAGAGTTGGGGCAGCGCGTCCGTGTGGATCGTCTCCTCCTCGTCCGATCTCCCTCATACATCCGGTTGTCGGTCCCACGTACAGGTTCACCGGAGCGGTGCAAGTGCACCGCCTCTAACGGTATCCGTGAGTGCAGGAGGAACGTCGTGCGGCGGACTGCTAGGTCTGATCACACATCCGGTGGCGAGTGGAGGTGTCTATTCGCAACACATGCAAACCCTAGTGACAGCGCCGAAGAGATCAACTATGTGAGTGTGCGGCACCTCCACTTTATATAGGCGTCCGTCGCAGGCTCAACACTTGGGCCTCGCACGGACCCTAAAGCCCAGAAGTCTACTCGGCCATAATCTGAATATAGCTCGGATCACATCCGACCAGTGTCCTCTGATCCGACCCCGTAAGTTCCTTCCCTTAAGCGCGACCCCTTAGGTTCAAGCCGGCTTGGTCACGGTTCGAATTACTTCCGAACTGCACAGTTGATAGAGGCCTCTAGCAAAGCATGCCGAACACCAAACAGACTATGAAGCTGGTTAGGCGAACCTGTACATCATACTTCCATTCCTTTTGCCACACGATATATGTTGTCGGGCACAAGGCGAGTCTGTCATCCTTGTGCTAGCCCGACCTCTTTCTCGTTCCAGTGATGCCGACCACAGACCGGATTATCTCATAATCCTTCTCGCATGGCCATGCTTATCCTGGTCGGATCACACGAGGGCCCCAGAGTATATCTCTCTTAATCGGAGGGGCAAATCCCATCTTGCTCGACCACGTCTCGCAGCATGGTTCTGGACAAACCCGAAACCTACCTTTATAACTACCCAGTTACGGAGTAGCTTTTGGTCGGCCCAAAGCAAGTCTGTCACCATCCCGAGTACATGCGTCAGCTCAGGTTTTAGGACACAGAACATATGTTGTACTAGAGACTCACAGATGACATATCGCTGCGTCTCATAGTTGGGTCTGTCCAACTCGGACCTTATCTCGACTCGGATCTGACTACGTCGAATCCGACCAGATCCTTCCAAGTCCATATTATCCGGTTAGCATCCAATGCTCCATGGCTAGTGATACCAAGCCATCGACCGTGTCATGTGCTAGTCCAGTTGGCTGCGCGCACTACAAAAAAAAATACACTTCCGTGATGATACGTGTTTGTCACAGTAGGTCACGTTTTTTGTCATGCATGTACATCCATGAAAAATTTATGACAGAATCAAGATAGTCATACCTGTGCTGTCGTAGAAGTGTTCCATGACATTACCAAAATTATCATCACGGAAGTGTCCACTTCCATGACGATAAATCGCGCGTCATAGAAGTGCTTTCGTCAAGGGTGACTAACACATGGCATCCACCGTAACGGAACACCGTTAAGCTATCGGGTCGGGTTTTGGATCCGATAACCCATTAACAGCCCAGACCAATGGGGATTTTCCACATGTAAAATCATCATTGGCTAGAGGAAACACGTGTCGGCTCATCGTTGGGACAGATGTCATCCACTCACCAGACAGAAGGCGCCTATGATACGTCGACATGTGGCACGGCCCAACAGTGGCCCATTCCTGTGAAAAGGCCGGCCCGTTTGACTTGGTCAAAAGCTGGCGGGCCGGCCCATGGAAAGCCTGTTAACGGCATGTTCGCATATAGCCCATTTACAGCCCGCTAATCCAAGGCCGTTACGCCCTATCCGAATTAGGCCCAGTAGCGTCATCTGGGCCATCCAATATGATTCCAGCCCGTTTTCACTTCTGGCCCATGTATAGCCCATGACGTCTTTCGGCCCATATGAGGCCATTTGTAACTCTTGGCCCATTAGCGGCCCGTGCTGAAACTGGCCCGTAATGAACAATGTATTACTTTACACCCATTACGGCCCGTGGTGAAACTGACCTGTAATGAACAGCGTATCACTTTATACACATTAACGGCCTGTTATTCCGTTGGGCCATTTCCAGCCCAAGTTAACTTTTGGCCTTCTGAGGGCCCATTTATTCTTGGGCTCATTTGAAGCATTCGGTTACTTACGGCCCATTACTGTCATTTTCTGCTTGTGGGCCAAATTCAGCCCGTCGTTATAGTCGGCCCGTTTGTGGACCGTTAGTCTGTTGGGCCATTTTCCTAGCATCACCAAATACGGCCTATTAACGGCCCGTTATGGTCAGCCCATAAAACGTACAATTCCCATTAAAGGCCCATCTATGGCCCATTAAAGGCCCGTACAAGACCCATAAATGAGTTGGTGGCCCATGGATCCTACGAGACGTAGAAGGCCCATGGATCCTACGAGACGTAGAAGGCCCATGGATCCGACGGCCCGTGAAGGGCCATGGTCGGGCGAGTTGGCCCCCGTTTGAACGATATAGCATATTCAAAGAATTATCCTACTCAATACTATCACCTCTAAAAAGCATACACTATACAACAAAGAGATCAAGGCATAGAAAGGTAGAATAATCCTACACTATACAATAAAGAAATTACAGCCGATTATACCCACTGGGCATTATGGTTTGGCACAGGTGATAATAAAGTATACACAAACAGCAAATTACATACACTGGGCAAATACAGCTCATACATCATGGACGCGCATCAACTTAACTCCATTTGAAGTATAATCTCTTCAGAAAATAGGATTGGCCGGATTCAAATAGCACAAATTTCAGTCTGCAAAATCTCCAATTCCTTCATGGTTACCTCAGTGTCTTGTTTCATTTTTTGACTCCTGCATCTAATATCTGCATGTCCAGCCTCAACTTGTTGATTATACATTGAAAATCATGTACAGTTGTCTTGCCACCTCTAGTTGATGCTCGAGAACATCAGCACATTCCAATTCCAATCCATAATCATTCGGTAACGGCCATGCCGCACTGCTCGCAGATCTTTGTGTTGATGTCACTTCATCCTAAAAATTTTCTGTAAGTACACATGACTAGGGCAAAAATGTAGTTACAACAGTGAAGCGAACAAGACACTATTTTGTACTACATGGCAAAATAGGACTAACAATAATGTTACACGTCACTTTCAAAAAAAATGTTACATGTGATGAAGCATAAGCAAGTGATATTTTAAAAATTATAAAAAAAGATAGTTTGTGCAGCCTGCATACAGAAATCCCTCTTAGCTCACCAGAGGAGCATGATGTTGGGGCCCAATCGAAAACACAGACAAGTTACAAATTTAGACAACACGTTGCGTATAAGTAAGCAAGCAGTTGGCCATTCTGTGCCTCAATTAAAGTCTTAGGGAGCATAATGAACAACAGAGGGTTTCATACAAACATACTACAGCAGGCAAAACTATGCAATCATTAGCGTAGTATAAACTAGATTGTGAGCCTCATGCAATAATAGTTGGTTAATAGACTTCAAAGCTTCAGGCACACTTCAACAGAGTAATTAAATGGTAAGGACTTTAATTATGTCAACTAATAGTGATACAAGTACCGAACATCAGGCATGATTATTTGGGCATCTCATTAACTGAGGACAAATAAAGCAATTGAAAAGAGAAAATTAACTATGCCTGAAACAAACAAGGAATTGAACTATTGAGTTGCATACAATGACTTACCTTAGCAGGTTAAAGAGGCTCAGCGCAGCTCCTACTTCTCTTGCAAGGCTCCTTCCTAACATCTTGTACTTGGAAATCCTCAATCTTGTTTTCATTGCACCCCCTCTGCAAGGTGACACAAACTAGTTACTCGTCTCCTTGGAAGATAAATATGCATACTTTCCAGTCTGTGAACACAAAAGAATGAGATTATAACAAAACAACACCACAAAATGAAACATGCCGCATCTCTTGCACTTGCACACAATGAAATGAGCATTTACTATGTCTGCACTATGTAAAAACTAGGCATACCTTCGAACTGGATCTCCAGGTACTCTTGGATAGCCTACTGTAGTGTACAGCCAAACCTTTATGTCACCTATGAGTTAGACAAGGCCCCACTACAGCAGCCCTTAGTGTTTAAATTGTTGACAAGCTTTGTTAGGGTGTTAGGTCAAGAACAACAAGTAATCAAAGCGAACAGTCCTAGTATGGCTGGCTGATGCAAACAAGCAATTGAACAGATGTGTGTGCAAATCTTACATATCAAGAAAAGAAGCAAAGAAGGAGGCTTAAAGACCATCACTTGACTGACCAGATTTAAGGGGCATTTAAACATCATGTGCAACGTATGAACTAACATAAACATTGCATATTCCAGATTCTACAATGGAATGCACATGTATTAGGTTATGCCATGTAGGATGATGCCTAAATGTACAGATAGCAGGCATGACTGATTCATCATTGCATGCACAATTGAATTGCAGGTTAAGGGCCAGTTCAATTCCGCATTTTTAGGGCATATTGTCAAAATAAGCCATAAAAGATGTAAAGAAGCCATTTTTTAGTTATGGGCTTGGGCTTAACTAATTTCGCTTTGGAGGGGGGTGTTTCGGGTAGAACCTCACTAAAAATTGAAGGGAAGGGGAATACTGAAATGACTCTGTTGTCTGCCTATATTGCACTCAAAATGCAACTGCTGACGCCCGTGTCACACCTGACCCTCAAGTAAAAACAAACACGCAAGCATTCATTGCCCTGCCTGCTTGCATCTCCCCTCCCCTTTCCCTCTACCTCAATCCCCTGCCTGCAGCACTAGGGTTCCTCCAGCGAGCCATCGCCACTGGTCCCATCTGGCCTGGTCCTTGACGATGCTATGTCCAGCTAGACTACATGGCCGGCGGGTAGGGGCAATCTCCCTGGCTGCTCCTCCCTCTGGTGTCGTCCCTCATTCTCATGGTCTCCAGCAGCTGCTCCACTGTGGTTCATCTAACGCACTACTCCGATGGGCGTTGCACAACTACGGCTAATGCCACACTATGGCAGAAGGCACCTTATTCCCCCTCCCCTCCTCCCAGGCCATGGCCTTAAGGTGCTGTTGAAGGATGAGCTTATCCAACAAGGTGAGGATCTCCTCTGATCTTTTGCCAAATTTTCATTCTAATCCACTATACGATGAATTGCTATGAGCTGCTTCTGCTGCTGCTATATGATGCATTGCAATGAGCTGCTCCTACTTCTGCTATATGATGAATTGCTATGAGACACTGCTGCTGTATGATGAGTTTCTATGAGCTGCTGCTACTGCTGCTATATGATGAATTGCTATGAGCTGCTGCTGCTATATGATGAGTTGCTACAAGCTGCTCCTGCTGCTGCTATATGATGAATTTCTATGAGCTGCTCCTGCTGCTGCTATATGATGAATTGCTATGAGCTGCTCCTGCTGCTGCTATATGATGAATTGCTATGAGCTGCTCCTGCTGCTGCTATATGATGAATTGCTATGAGCTGCTGTTGGTATATGATGAATTGCAGACTGCTGCTGCTGTATGATGAGTTGTTATGAGCTGCTGCTGCTATATGATGCTTTCAGGTGGTGCTGCTATACGATAATAACCAGCCACTTGGACCATCGAATTTCAATAAATAATTGTTCTTCATTTAAATGTGGGTTATGCGTTCTTCGTTTAAATTAGGCAATGGGATCTCTATGGAAAACATTAACCAAAGTAGATTGTGCCAAGTAGATGGTATCTTTGTATTTGCATTTTGAGCAAATAGTGATGGTCTGTTTTCCTATCATATTAATTACTACACTGGGTTCAATTTGTGATGTTTGCAAGTGAAATTAATTTCCATATGGGCAGAAAAAATAAAAAAATAATGCAATCTAGACTTTCCACCGATCATACCAAAGATAAGCTGAAAACGCAATGAAAAGAACTGGTTGGCTTATTACATGGAGCTTATATTCACAGGTGCTTATTTTCTTAGGATAACTCATAATAACTATCCCTAAGAAACTTGGCTAATAGAACTGGCATACAAATAACATGTCACGATGATTGCAATGGAGGAGTGACGTACCATAGCACACTATATAGGCTCATCGCTGCCTCTCTTTTTTTGCGATGTTCCATGAAATTGCCACATACATCTTGTACTTTTTCATTGTGTAATCCTATCTGCAAGTTGACACGGCTAATTTCAGACATCTCTACATGATACATAATTGCATATCCCTTGCGCATATTTAAACCACCAATTAACGATTGTGTGTGTATCATAAACTAGCCATGGCTCTGTATGCACTGGAATTCCTACATGCCACCTACGATTTTGTGTAATGTACTGCCCCTGTTCCTAAATATATGTCTTTGTGGAGATTCCAGTATGGACCACATACAGATGTATATAGATGCATTTTCGAGTGTAGATTCACTCATTTTGCTCCGTATGTAGCCTATAGTGGAATCTCTAGAAAGACTTATATTTAGGAACGGAGGTACGAGGTAGTATCATGTATGACATCTACATATCTAATTTAGCAGCCAGTAGTAGAAATCATTGTCTGCACATAGGGATTACTGGTCGAAAATCCTAGCAAAGCACGCAGGCAGGCACAGAACAATACAAGAGAGAGAGAGACGCGCTTACAATATCATAGCAATGCCTCAGTCCAGGATCTTGGTTGGCCAAGCTATTAGATCCAAAAGAAACATCGTCCTTGTAGTTTTTCCCAGCTGCATAACAGGTAACAGCGACCGGTTAGTATATTTGAAGTACATCGGGCTGGTGATGCTAGACGGGTTTAAAGGTGACAAGTACCTAGGCCGTGGCGGGTGCTTGGCATCTCTCCAGATGGTGGGAATCAGGTTAGAAACGTCGAGGGTGATGACGCTGCGCTGGCTGTCGGGGTCCGGTAAGGAGACCTAGAACCATCGAGTAGGGTGTTTGTGGAGCGGCTCCGGTAGGGTGGACTACGGTGTGGGCGAAGCGGATCTGTGGCCATGGACGAGGGCGTAGGTGAAGTTGCTCTGGTGGTTGGGTTAAGGATGATGTCGACGACGCGGATCTACGGCCGTGGACGGAGCGTCAGAAGCTGCTCCGATGGTAGGGTTAAGGATGGTGTCGATGATGCGGATCTGCGGCCATGGACGCGGCGTCAGAAGCTGCTCCGGTGGTTGGGTTAAGGGTGGTGTCGACGTTGCGGATCTGCGGCCGTGGATGGGGCGTCAGAAGCTGCTACGGTAGGTTGGATGAGGATGCGAGGAAGCGGATCTGAGGCCGTGGACTTGTGAGTGGGAAAAGCGTCCCAGGTAGGGTTAAGAATGGTATAGGCGAAGCTACTCTGGTAGGGTTGACGATGGTGTCGGCGAAGCGGCTCCGGTAGGGTTGAGGAAGGTGTCGGTGAAGCGGCTCCGGTAGGGTTGAGGAAGGTGTCGGCGAAGAGGATCAGAGGCCGTCGGTGGGGCGGCTCCGGGGGGTATGGACGAAGCGTCCCCGATGGGGAGTACGAATGAGCCGCTGCAGATGCGCGGCGGTTGACGAGAGTACCAACGAAGCAGATCCGGCGCCATGGACAAGGCCGGCACTGAATGGGCTGTGGTACAGTGGTGGATGAGCAGTCTACTTGTTTCTAGGGGAGGTGGGAGGGGTAGATGCGGCCGGAGAAGTAGATCCGGCGAGGTGGACGCCGCTGGCAGTGAATGGGCTATGGTACGCCGGTGGATGAGCAGTCTAGGGTTTCGAGAGGGGAGGGGAGAAAGGGCGATGAAGTACGAACGGCGTGATGTAAGATGCTCTGGTGCTGTGGAGTTAGTCGTTTTTGCGGGAGGGGGAGAGGAAATGGGGGTGCCGTGTAGTGGGGGAACCAGAAGTTACCAAAGCAGCCCCGACCTATCATGTAGATGAGGGCGGTATTGTAACTGTTGGTCTTCGTGCACGAAGGACAAAAGGGGGATTTCACATGCTAAAGACTAAGGTGGCGGAAATTTTAGAAGGAGGCGGGAGATTTTGACGCCCGCGGGATCGTTCGTATCCAGTTTCAACTAATTTTGGACCGTGCTAGCGGGAAGGTCATGCTAGACTATGTACACAGGGCACGTGTCAGCAGTTAATAACCGGTGTCAAGTCCACCCCAGAAAAAAGACAATAACTCAGGATGATGCGCCGATAACTTGGACGTTCACACGGGCGCGGCCAATCATACGGGTGTAGTGGCGCGTTCACAAAAAAAGAGATCAAACGCTCAGCCTATGTATTTCTCGTGTAAATAGATAATTTAGTGCCATTGGTTATTTACTTTAAACATAATGCATTGAAGTGTTAGTGTAGAGGCGCACAAAAAGAAATGGATATTGTAGTCAGCTACTTAAAAGTGTTACCTCATATGATTACATAGCCTCCATTTCATAAATTGCGTACTCGTTGAATTCATATATGAGTATTACATCTATTACTTCAAAATAGAAACTTCAATCATCCAAGACTAATGAATTTGAATGCAAGAGTAACAATGGTGCATGTACATGATAGCTACATTGGTTGTTTGAAGAAACATCACTGTAACTTTGGCATGCACAATTGAAAAGGTTTATTTAAATAGAAAAAAATGTGATATGTGAGTGTCCAATCTTTATAGCGTTGAATCGATATTGTACCTTTGGCCACGATACGAAGTAGATATTGACTTATGTTCAAGCGATGCACGTCCACGATCGCTAGATAGTGATACGTGAATGAATTGTGCAATCTCTCTCACACGCATACATATCTCATTTCCCTGTGGGCATCGGAATCACACACGCGCACTTCGTGTATTTCTCTCCCTCCGTCATGGTTAAATTCGTCTTTATACCCCGTCCTACAAGTCTCTCACACCGAAACACACATGCTCTCTATGTCTAACACGCCCACCCCTTTAATTCCGCCCACCCACAGCCAATAATGTCTCAAAGTATAATAATGTCTCTCACACATATGCTATCTACCTATCCCTTAATATAGCTAGATATGTGTCACACAAACTCCTTCTCCCTACTAGCAAGATGCCCATGCGTTGCACGGAACATCAAGATGCATTTGTATGAGAAGTTTATCTTGTGGGAGAAAAGGATGAACGAGGGAATGCCTTATTTGAAAATGTGGAGAGGGGTGTGGGTATCTTTTTGCAAAATTTCCATAGTTTCCATCCTGTCCATCGGATATAAATCAGATGTCCTATATTGCAGGATGGCAGTAACACCATCATCACCAACTCTGTTTTTTTATAAGAGTAGAGGTATGTGAGTGTCACTGCCCCCCCCCCCCCCACACACACACACTTCCCAACACCGAAGGAGTAGGGTGACACCTTGATCTTGATACTAATCTATCGACTGGCTTCTCTCTCAAACATACACACACACACACACACTACCCGGCACCGAAGGAGTAGGGTGGCACATCGATCTTGATAATAATCTATCTACTCCTCTTTCAAACACACACACACACACTCGCTAGTTGTGCCTCTGTGCCTACCGCGCACACTCTCGATACGTCTTTCTCTCCCTCCCCCAACAATGTCAGCAGAAGGGTGACAACTCGATCTGATCATAATCTGTCGATTGGTTTCTCTCTCAAACATTGTGTCTTGTTGCCTCGCTCGGTAGCCCCCTCGATATGTAGACTTCTCGCGCGCGCACAGCTGTAGTGACGATGACGCTGAACCCAGTGTGCCTTGTTTTTACCGGCCTCATGTGATAGTTTTCATCCTTTTTATGTTAATTAACAAGGCAACCTTTTCTTTGTTACTACTAGTGAATCTGAAATCATTCGGGGCAGACATAAAATATATCACTTCAACCCAATTATCGCAGCAACTATTTTAAAAGAAATAAGCTAGCTGCTCGTGCGTTGCACGGAACATCAAGATGCATTTGTATGAGTAATTTATCTTGTGAGAGAAAAGGTTGAACGAGGGAAGGCATTATTTGCGAACGTGGAGCGATGTTTGGGTATATTTTTGCAAAATTGCCATAGTTTCTTTCGTATCCGTTAGATATAAATCCGACGACCTATATTGCAGGATGGCACGCACACCATCATCACCAACTCTGTTTTCTACTCCCTCCATCTGAAAATACTTGTCATCAAAGTGGATAAAAAGAGATGTATCTAAAACTAAAATACGTCTAGATACATTTCCTTTTATCCATTTTGATGACAAGTATTTCCGGACGGAGGGAGTATTTGTCTTTTTAGAGATTTCAACAAGTGACTATGACCAGACCTTACCAACATACTCAAAAAAGTAGTCCATAGTTTTGACGTTACCCTCTTTTCTTGGCGGTGCAGTGCCATCTGGATACCTCATAAATAAATAAAGTACTACACGATACTAATATATGATACATGGTGCAGGAGTACTAAGTATTATTAATACAGTTTTGCTAGAACTCATCTAGATGAGATATAATTTGGTCTCATTCATCTTTTATAGCCATTGGATATGATGCTATATAAGATGCGTGTGTGCTGACGTGGGTTGTATTTGTTCTTGTGCAACGAACTAACCACTACATGTCATGTTTGATAGTCTCAAGTCATTAAAAGCATACAAGCCCCACATCTCTTCTTGGTTGATTCCTCTATTTATGTCAAAAAATAAGAAACAACGTGAGAGTTAATGCACCACGCCTATGTGTTTACTATTTGGTTTTCGTCAGATGACTTAATAACCTAGACGGAGAGAGAATTCGATTTGACAGCGGGCGGCACAGTTCCCGATACGGCTTTAATGTAGACGAGGGAGGGAGTAGCGGTTCCCGATATGTTGAACGCCCAATGCATCCACCTTCAATTAATGCATGAGGGAATTAATGGGAGGAGGTCCGGGAAAAGAGGCTGCATGATGTGAATGCAACACAGTTTGCCCTCATTGCCCTCATATAAAGGCGCCCCTCCATTCCAATGCATCTACCACATCGTACGCACCTAAGCATTTGCCTAAGCGCCTACAGTAAGTGCAAAAGAGCTCACTCCAGACCCATGGCGGCGATGCTCGTGAGTGGCCAGCGGCTGCGCCAGATGGTCCACGATGCCGGCCTGCAGCATGGTGCCGAGGATCGTCTTCAGACGGTGTTGGAGACTGGCTGGTGGATGGCCGCCTTCGATGCCAACTACAACTCTCAGTTGGAACAGATGATCGTTGCCACCAGCAACAAGTTCACTGTCCTCAAGAAGCTCGCGGTTGACATCGCCGTACTCCTCCAGCTCGCGCGCCCGGGCTCCTTATTGCCTACCACCCTAATTGGCCTCCATGTCCGGAACCTCTTTCAAGCACTGGTGGCCCTACGACTGCCCACCGACGCCACAAAGAATGTCCACCTGGAGGTCGCGCTCGCCGTGAGGCGCCTCGCCCTGCAAGAATTTGTCGACCTACACATCCACATGTACGAGGAAATTGTGTACATAGGTATCTACAAGGCCAGTGAGGACGCTACAACGTTGGCCTTCCTCAACCGGCTAGAAGCCTTGGATGCCTTTGCGGAGAAGCACCTTGACCTCGCCACAAAATCCGCCGCTCCTTAGCCGCCGGTCGGTGGCCTGACGCACTAAGTTGAGGAGGAGGAGGAGGTCGTACATTCGTGGATCCATCTTTCTTCTTGCCTTCTGTAACCACCAATGCGATCGCATCATCGTGGCCTTAATTCTTATTGTGCTGTTGCATTCTCGTTCCAGTTAATATCGACATGTGTGATCCCCTTGCTTAATTATATGCATCACTGTAACTAGTACTCCATCCGTCAATTTATAAGTTGTGCTTACCTTTTCCATCAACTTCGTGCAACGCACGGCATCTTGCTAGAAACACTAGAATATGTCTATATAATCCGTATGTGATAGTCCATTTGAAATCTCAAAAAAGACAAATATTTAGGTACGGAGGGAGTAATATATTAGGAGTATATCAAAACAATAGTGATTTCTTTCAAGTTTGTGAACCAATACTACTATTCTACTACTTTGGATCCGTCGCAACGCACAGGCACATTGCTGGTAAAAGGAAAAGGCATGCCACGTTCGCGTCGCACCCCCACACGCCCGGGAATCGGGAGTACAACATGGCCCGTCCGGCACGACACATAGCTTAGGGAAGGCGTGTTGCCTAGCATTTTCACTTTCATGTGGGACCACCATTGAGCAAAATGACACCCCGCCCGCCGCCGGGTTGGAAAACAGAAACAAGGGGAAGATCTAGCTGTAGCACGGAAGCCAAGAAATTTGGTGTCAGACGGGCCTCGTTGATAGAGTAGGAGCATTCTGTACTAGGACTACTCCTACTAGTACCAAGTTTGTACTCCTAATACTATATTACTAGTACTACCACTATACAACTAGTAGGTACGTGCACAACACAACATCGTAGGAACAAAGAATGGGAAGATCTTGTTTTGGGTGATTTATCTTTTTTTCAATCAACGTAGTATGAATAATATGATGTGGGGGGCACCCATGAAGCTTATGTGGCTTGGTTGCATGGCTACGGAAGGTTAGAGAAAAATAAATAGATAATGTGTTTAGAGTGCACTCCACTAAATAGATATATATATATATATATATACTTTGGATCCATTGCAATGGACCGACACATCCATATCTATACCCCCTATATAGTGTGTGAAAAACTTTGAAAGTTGGTCGTTGGATGAAGCCAATCCGACGGTACAAAGATGGCAAATCCAAGCACTACTGGCCGTTGGATATCATCCACCAGATTATTCCACATGTATAATCTAGAAGACTCCATGGTTGAACTTAATTCATGACTAAGGGCCTCTTTGATTCATAGGATTGCAGAAACACAGGAATAGGAAAAAAGTAGGATTGGAATGGCATGTTCATTGGATCCCTATAGGATTTGAGTTTGTTTGATTGTGTTACATGAAAAACAAAGGATTTCTTTCAAGAGGTTGGAGTGCATGTTAGAATTCCTATGAAACATAGTACAAATGAATCCTTAGGAAAATATTCTACATGATTCAGTCATACGAATCAAACGACCAACGTAGGAAAAATTCCTAAGGATTCTAATCCTTCAAAGATCCTATGAAAATCCTTTGAATCAAACAGACCCTAACTTTGCCACAACTAAGCTTAGGCAAAGTTATTAGTTCTTCAAAACGAGAGAAACAAGTTGGCAAGCCTAAAGGAATCTTGCCACATTTTGTGTGTGTATGTCATGTGGGGCCTTAGTGTGGCTTGCCTAAGGTGTGGCTTGAACCAAACACTCACCTAAGTTAATCAAACTTGCCTAACCTTACATTCCACCAGATTTTGCCACATGTTAGAATCCAGAAAGCTCCACATGTAGAAGCATAATGCACAAACCACCAGAATCTCATGCGTGCAATGCATGTGTACCTTACTAGTACTGGTAGTTGGTAGTAGTAAGAAACAAATTCCAGTTTTGGCACGAGCTCGTACTGCGGGAGCACCACAAGGCCTGCCGCAGGAGTTACATTTCCCTCTCGGGGCCCACGGGACCAAACTTCAGTGGCTTAGTGCCCGGCCTATGAGTCAATGACATGCGGACCTTAAATGCGGCTGGCCCACATGTCATCCTCATGGTGGTGGCGTGGTTCGCGACTCACTCATTCGAGATGAACCGGCCGGTGGTGGCGTGGTCGTGGCGAGGGTGCCACAGCTGGGCGTCGGGGCGTTACGAGGCGTAGATGGCCACACCGGCGGGTACTACCTGTAGTACTCCCTCCGGTCCTTTTTACTCTGCATATTAGGTTTCTCCGAAGTCAATCTCATCCAACTTTGACCAAGTTTATATAAAAAATTATAGACATTCACATAACAACACCAATATCATTAGATTCATCTTGGAATAGATTTTCATATTATATTTATTAGATATTATAGATGCTAATAATTTCTAATATAAATTTGGTCAAACTTAGCAAAGTTTGACTTTTGGCAAATCCAATGTGCAGAGTAAAAAGGACCGGAGGGAGTACATAAGTACTCCAGCTGATGATTGATGCCCGGGACGAAATGTGTCACAGCCACTGGATGAAAATTCGATGGTGCGGGAGTACGGATCGGAGCACAGCAGCGGAGCAGGCAAACCGCGTCCAATCGGGTGTGTCTGTGGTAGAAAGTTGATGGTCGCCGTAGTTCAGCTGGCCCGCATGTCATGCACACAAAGGCAGAGGAGCGGTGGGGCCGAGAGGGATGAGGGGCACGTCGGGGGGATGAGGATCCCCTGACGCAAACAATCCTACCATTCAGTCACTGACATGTGGGACCCATAAGCGTGGGTCCCACCTGTCAGTGAAGGAAAGGCAGGGCAAGGCAGTGATAGCCATGTCAGAGGATCCATGTCCACGTCGGGGGACGTCGTGCCGTGGGTTGGAGCAGCGTCGTGGGAATCGCGTGTGGGTGTGGCAGTGGTAGAAACAAGAAACGTGATGGTCGCCCTGGTTCTACTTCCATGGACAAGCTGTCATGTCTGCTGACACATGTATATCAAAACTAGAGTGTTTATATTTCAAGCATGTGAACAAGTATTATTCTAGTACTTTGGATCCATTGCAATGCACGGGCCAGCACATTGGTAGTAGTAGCATCCATCTCTATCTCTAGAGGCCTTCCCTCGTTCCTCCTTTTCTCTCACAAGACAAACTACTCCTACAAATGCATCTTGATGTTCCGTGGAACGCATGAGGATGTTTCCTTGGGGGTCTCTCCAGCGCGGTGTGGCCGTAGTTGCAAGTTGACGCCCCTTGAGATGCCGACGTTGAGGGGCACTCGGATTTCCTCCGATGAGCAGGTAAGATGAGTTTGATCACGTAGTAAATGCATTCTAAAGACTACTTCCGTGTCCATTTCCTAATTCTCCCCCTGCCCACTGTTTCACATGTTAGGCTCGGTGAGAGTGGAGATTGGCTTGCATATGTACGGGGTTTGGATGCAAATGAAGACGAAGGGGAGGTGAAGAAGCCGAGGAGAATCTGTTCCCAATGGAGAAGTAAATGGGAGAAGTGGCGTGCAGGCAGTTGATTAGGCGGCTAGGTAGACTAAACGAAAAGGCTATGTGGGTAGACTGATGAGTCGTACCTGTTCGTGTACGTGCCCATCCTTCCTGATAGGTGGGACCTATGCATGCAAACAGATAAAAAATGTGTCGTAGTTTTTTTTTGAGCGCGTGAGTGGGAGACACAACATTCTCTGGTTAAGGAATACTCCCTCCGTTTAGGTGGGTATAAGTCACCTTATGAAAATCAGGTTTTCCCAAAACCTTTAGGCGTGGAGCATTAACTTCCTGCTTGATCCCCTCCCAACCTCGTTAGCCAGCGTTCTCTTCCTCTGCTGCCGTGTTCTACCTTTCCATTTTTCCTCTTCTCAAGTGTGGAATGATCTGCATCCCGTCTTTGATGCACTAGAACGACCACTGCATGCATCGCAGCAGGGCGTTGATTGGGCATGCACGAGAATTTGGTTCTGCTCGCAATATGGATGATACCTGAACGATGAAGTGAACAGGCATGCTACCACAGGAGACCTATTTCCGCTATACAATACTGGAGTACTCATGTTCCTACTACTAGTAGTAGTAGTAGTACAACTGTGGTACACTTGATGGTCAAAATACTATTCATCCGGTCCTCACAGTGAAGTGACAACACCCTGCGCCTGACACTAGTCCAGGCGGCGTGTTCGGGTTACCAAAGTCAGCCTCACCCTGTGCACTGTGCAGTCTGTCACCGCTGTTGTACATCACATTGGCGCCTCGCCTCGTCTCCGTCTCCGCTCCCATAGCACCACTCCATCTCCATCACCTTCTCCTTCTCCGTCTCCGTCTCCATCTCACTGTGCCCCCGTGTACCATCGCCTCACTCGCCTCCCCCAGTACCACTATTCCCTCGCTAGCCGCTCCAGCACCGACATCCTTCTCCCTCGTAAATCAAGCCCCCTTCCAAACTCCACCATGGCCGAACGCGAACCGCGCAGCATCCATATGAGCCGCGATTGGAGCAATCTCCCCAGTGACATCCTCTACCTCTGTTGTTCGTGTATGGATATGTTGAGCGCCCTGCGGCTGGCTGCATGCTCGAGGGACATGCACACGGCCATCGTCGAAGCGAGGCCTAAGCTTTTCAAGACACCCTGCTTGCTGCTATCTGGTCTTGCGAGATTGGCTCACCATGATATGGAGGCGTGCATGATGCCCCTCGACTTCAATCCGATCTCCATTAGCCGAAACCTCTTTGCAGGTATGTAGTGGGTCACCGTACATCATTTCCCTCGACATCGATCCGATCACCATCGCCCGAAACTTCTTGGCAGGTATGTAATAGGCCGGCATGAACTCCCACTGGATGGCTGCCTTCAGAGAAGACAGTAAAAAGTTGGTGCTCGTGAACTTCCAGACCTCCCATGAGATTATCCTTCCTCCGTTGGATTATATAGAGTATTACCATCGCGGTCCAAGTCGTCTAGATTACTACGTTAGTTGGACGGACCTTGTTTTGCAGAAGATTGTAATCTGCCAAGTGCCCACACGACATGCAAATTACGCAGACTTCAAGCTAATTGCCTTGTTCGACCGCGGACTCGCCTATCTTTCCGCCGGTGCCTTCTTTAGCTGGAGACAACTCGGCTCGCAGTGGATCATCGTCAAAGCTGATACACACTTCTGTGATGCTATTGAACACAATGACATCATCTACGCGATCGACAAATCAGATGGCACCACGTATTGCTGGGACGGCGCGTGTAAGTTGTTTCCGTCTCATGTTAATGATGACGCCATGACACTATTTGAAATTTTTGTGATGATTGGCATATCCCTGTTTGATCAGAATTTGAGTAGAACTATGGCAATGTATTAGAGACGCCGTAAATCAGCTATATTTGGAATGAGTTAATTCATGCGATTGTGACCATGTCATTATAGCCAATTTGTACCCTGAATAATCAAACGGTTATCCTTATTTTATAGTAATCTATATAATACTACTAAATATGAGTGTGTATCAATGGCCATGTTAGTTTCCTCATTTTCATGATGTAGAAACATGCACCACACTATTGGTTTCATCTAACCATACATTAGGGAAGTAAATGTGCATATGGAGAACTCTATATTTGTAAGTAGTGAAATCCTGCAATGCTTACCATGTGTACATACGTATATTCGCCCTTCAGCAACCAATGGCTAGAATAATATCCTCACAAAATTTTTGCCCACAGAACACGAGTATATAACAATGCATGGTATGTTAGTTACCTTGAAGAATTTGTTTGTGAGGACAGAACATGATTACATAACATGCATGACATGGTAGTTTCCTGTGAAGAATCGATTGCGAGATAACATGAGTATAACCATGCATGGCACTTCTATATTTTCGAACCCAGTATACATTTCCCTGTATTTTCCTCCCCGTTCCAACAGGGACATATCAATGTTGTTTCTTGCATTATCCTACTCATACTCTGAACAATGCTGATCTTACATTAACAATGTATGTCCTTTTTGATATGATGCAGTGTCCCTACAGTTACTGCCCTTTGTAATCACACCACCTTTGCCAAAAACAGGGAAGCACAACTGGTTCCTCGCTCGATCAGACGACGGCAAAAGACTGATGATCATTCAGACACATGAGCCAGAAAAGTTATATTGCAAAAAACCCACTGTATACAAGCACCGTGTAATACGTGAGTATCCGGACAGTGGTTGTTACATCTATGAGCAGGATACCAGCTTGTTGGGGCCTTTAGGATTTTTTAGTTGGAGGCGGGTAAACATCCTTGGCTCACACTCTCTGTTTCTCGGACTCAATTATCCGATTAACCAGGAGATCACCATTGGCAAGGACCTTGATTGCAGAGAGGCTCTATTTGCTATGGAAAACTGTGTCTACACGGCGAGCCCTAGGAGTTCAGGAGAAAACTCCCCTGATTGTCAATGATACAGCCTGCAGCCAAAAGAAGGTGAGAATGACAAAGGCATCCGGATTAAATTTGATCCTTGGATGTCTCAATTACGACAGGCAGTGATGTGGTTCAAGCCTTCGGGTTGATAGGTAATTGGGCTGTTGCATCGAAAGGGTGGAGTACTGGTGTCTCCGGATCACTGGTCGCTGAAGCGGGGCTGCAAATTATGATGGTGTTGGATCATCTCTTCGAATGACTTTGTTGTCTTTGTTGCTGGTTCTGGAAGGGTAGTTCTTTCTTTTGTTATCCATATTCCTTGTCATTTGGTCATCCTCGTCTATGTCACTCTTACTATGTAATAGTTGCTTCTATTTAGAATTTCATTCTCGTCTGGATCACGAGAGTCTGAGCGCTGCAGATGGGTGCATTTTGGTGGTGTAGCAAGACTTCTTATGAACTATCATGTCTTGCTGTTTATGTCAGTAGTAGTCACTAGTCGGTGTTTGAATGTTGTATATATCGTTGTTTCAAACTGTTTATTGTCTTGAACTACTGGTGGGCTAAATGAGGGCATCACCATTCTCCAGTGTTCAGAGTATATCTCCTTTTTTCAAGTTATATAATTTGAGCTCAGTGTCTTTTCGATGATGTACACTTGTTTGGGCCAGTGAGGTGTCGTTGAATATGGGCCGAGTAGTAACGCAATGCCAAACAGGTCAATTATGACTCTTAGGCCAGGCTCTCAAAAGATCCTGAATAAAAGGCCAGGCTCTCCAAAAAAGAAAGAATAAGGACTCATAGGCCGACATGTGGGCACCACCAGTGTTTTCGTGCGCTTGCGCGCTGAGAGCATATTGGCGCGTGCTCGAAATTCATGCTACCTTTTCATCCCCAGTCTCCCGTCCCTCCCCCACCTCTGGAATCTCGATTCCTACTCCAGTTCCCCCAAATCCCCCTCCTGTACTCCCTGTACTCAAGCGCACTATCATGTCGCCGGTCAACGCGGATCTCCGAGCCGGAGATCCTGAGGTCCGTCCTGCCTTCGGTCGCTGCGTGCTGTTGCTCAACAGTGGCATGGCGGCGCTTGACGACCAGTTTGCCGGCAAAGTGCTGATGGTAACCATCAACGGCGACCGGCCTCCCATCTCACCGGACGACCTTGTCAAAGCTCTTGGCATTGCGCACGGCATCCAAATAAGTGACTTGCTCGTCGAAGTCTGTCCGCCACCGGCTGATTTCTTCGTCAGGTTCCAAACAACTTTCGACTGCAGTCGTGTGTTCGAATCTTCCCGGCATTTGTTCTGCGATGGCGCGCTGGTGAGCTTTGATTGGTGGCACCCAGGATGGGGCTTGGTGCCCTCTGAGCTTGAGTTTTTAACAAAGCTTAGCTTCCACGGCATGCCTCAGCGTGCTTGGAACAGCGAGTCCATGAACGAGCTTATCGTCGACCTTGGAGGTGAGCTCGTAAGTATGTTTGTTCCTCCAGACAGCTGGGCTCTGACGGTTATGGCATGGATGAAGAAGCAGCCCACCATATCGAAGGTGATTGGTGTTGAGATACTGATGCAGGAACCGGGGTTGTACTATTCGTCACCACCAAGGCCGCAGACCACGTTAGGGATGTACCTGTATCGACTGTTCGTGCATGTCGAAGAAGTGGTCAATCCATCAATCGAAGTCCTGCCGCCGCCACTGGTGCCAGGGTCCGTCGACGACGTCCATTACAGGAGTCAACGTCAGACTTTCCCCGTGTTGCTCGGAACGATGGATGGCACATGGCCTACTCCATCGCGAGGCAGAGACCACTGCTTCTTTGGGAGAAGAGGCAGGGGCTGGCTGCCTGGATGTGCTCTAATTTGAGTTAACAACTGAATCTTGTCAGATACTAGTTAAATCAGAGTTATGGGTGTGAAGCACTGATATGCCAGTACATTTGATTGTGACCTGTTCTAATTTTGTACCTAAACTTTTTTTAGAAAGGGTTGTACGTCAACTTAATGTGCTAGCAGAAGTTATTGTGTTATCTGTCTGTTTTCTTTGCACAACATTCAAGATATTTCCCCGTCATTGATAAAAACGATGAACCGTTATGTACGACTTCCTTGGTTTCAACATAGCCCTTCCTGTAGCGATCCACTGCTTCCATCCTGATTGTGCCGCCTGCGTGAAATTTTTGTATGCAAGTTCAGTGTGCTATGATGTTCTATATGATTGTGTCAACTATATAAGTTTTTACTGAGCATCAGCAATGCATATGGCTGAAAGATGTATTTACGAGCATCGACCAATGGGTCTCTCTCTCTCTCACACGCACACACACGCGCACACGCACAAGTGGGACCCGTTGAATTATTTATTTGCTCGTGACAGCTTTTAATTAGGTTCCACTCTAATCTAACTTTTTTCTTAAGTTATTAACCGAGCTCAGTGACTTCAAAAAGTTGTACAGAAGCCTTGTTTGGGCCTTTCCGGCGTCGCTGAATGTGGGCTGAGAAACCATGTTAGGTTGTACTATACTACACAGGCCTTTTTTCAACATCAGCAATGCAACTGGGCCGACAGTTGTACACAATATCCGGGTCAACTTGTTATTCTCCGTCCCGCTGGGCTGCAAACTTTCTTAGGAGGTATGCATTAGGCTTAACAAGAAAATGGACTTTAAGAAATAATAAGTGGGATGTAATTATAATAACTGGACAGTTACTATGCACCAAACACGTAATTAGTTTGAAAAATATATTATTTTTGGAATTTGAAAATTTTAATTTCATTTCTTGTTGCGCGCGCAATATTTCATTGGATTTTAACATAATACAACTTTATTTTGAAATTATATTTAACCTGACTAGAAATTTCGGATAAAAATATTCCGGATCCCATCAAAATGTGGGAATTTTTTTGAATTCTGTTTTGAGCGGTTGTTTGAAATTATTAATCATTGTCCTAGCTAGAAGTTGGGTTGTACTTTTAACAAACTGTAAATGGGCTATAGTAAATTCCATTAGAATTAATAAATGGGCGGTACATTCTTACAAATCGCAAATGGGCTATATGTTCTCTGCCAAATCCGAGCTGTGGGCCTACTAAGTTGATGCGTACCAAGGGCTTTGTCAACTTAGTCAATATAAACGATTCTAGCTGCAGTGATCGTACGATGTCCATCCAACTGCCGTAGTGCTTCTTCAACCTTTGGTCTTCTTGCTCCAGCCGCCCAAAGCAGCGCCGGTCATGTCGCGTGCTCCTGCCTCCCATGGCCGGCTGTGATGCCATGAAGGCCTCACCGCCCCGTACTACTCCCACTGCTGGCCAGGCCATCCCTCTACTCACCCACACCCCCTGTTATTCTGCGGCGACGGCAGCCTCACACCGCAGCAGAACCAGTGAACCCTCGTACTCCTCTCCGCGCGGGCTTCCATTGTTGCGTCTTCCCCGGCTCCGCGCCGTCCCCTTCCTAGGCCTCGCCGTCGTCCAGACCACCGCCCTGGTGCTCTCGGCGCGGCGTGGTCAACATGGTCAATGACCGACTTCCATCGGAAGAGTACTGTACGTGGAGAGGCTGACAGCTGGGTCCAGGCGGCCACAAGGAAGTGCCTCCTTATTACGCGCAAAATAATTATTCCTCCACCTGACAGCAGGGACCCACCGGATGGGCCACCTTATTTTGTGAAAAAACATTTCCCCCTGACTGCTGGGACCCACCGGACGGGCCAGCGTATTTCACAAAAAAACGTTCCCCCCGCTGTCAGCTCGGACCCACCGGAAGTGCCTCCTTATTACGCACAAAAAAATGAATACTCCCCCTACTAGTTGGGACCCACGATGGTGAGAGGCTGACTTGTGGGCCTACTAAGTTGACTGGGACGGGGGCCTTTGTCAACTTTAGTCAATATGAACGATTCTAGCTCCAGTGACCATATGATGTCCATCCAATGGCCGTAGTGCTTCTTCAACCTCTAGTCTTCTTGCTCTAGCCGGCCAAAGCAGCGTCGGTCGTGCCACATACTCCTGCCTCCCGTGGCCGGCTGTGCTGCCGCGGAGGCCTCACCGCCCCCTACTATTCCCACCGCTGGCCAGGCCCTGCGGTGACGGCAGCCTCACACCGCAGCCGAACCAGTGAACCCACGTACTCCTCTCCGCGCGGGCTTCCACTGTCGCGTCTTCCCCGGCTCCTCGTCGTCCCCTTCCTAGGCCTCGCCGTCGTCCACCGCCCTGGTGCTCTCGGTGCGGCATGGTCAACATGGTCAAGGAACGACTTCCATCGGACGTGGACTATACGTGGAGAGGCTGACAGCTGGGTCCACGGCCGCAGCAAGGAAGTGCCTCCTTATTACGCGGAAAATAATGATTCCTCCACCTGACAGCTGGGACCCACCGGACGGGCCACTGTATTTCATGAAAAAAAAGTTCGCCCCTGACTGCTGGGACCCACCAACTACATCTTCGCACAAAGGAAGTGCGTCCGGGCAAACAAAAAATGATTCGCCCCCCTGACTGCTGGGACCCACCAGCTACATCTTCGCATGCAAGGAAGTGCCTGACAGTCGGGACCCACCTGGTCGAAGCATACGTAGCGTTGTTATTCTGATCGCGAACGTGTATGTGCATATATACTGGTGGATGTAGAGGCGCGCACGTGTCGTAGTAGAGGCGCGTACGTGTCGTAGTAGAGGCACGCACATAGCATGTACACGTACGTACAGCGGCCAGGGTGCAAGAAAGAAAAATACGGCCACGTATGTGTACATACGGGCAGGGTCTCGAATGCCTACTCGCGCATACGTACGGCCAGGGCTCGTGTACATGGCTGGGTCGGAACGAAGAAATAGCGTCGTCGTCGTGTTCATGGGGAGGCAGCGTCGTCGTCGTGTTCATGGGGAGGCAACGGAATGCGTCGTGTTCATCGGGAGGCAACGGAACGTGTGGGAGCCAACCGGCTGGGTCAGAACGGAATGCGTGGTCGTGTTCATCGGGATGGCTTGGACGGAACAGGCGATGGAAACGAGGCCTGAACGGGGTCCTGTTGATCGGGAGGGGTCTGGCGTACCGCAAAACGGAGGAAACGGACCTCCTATGGTCAAAACGGGGGTCCTGTTGATCGGTAGGGGTGTGGCGTACCGCAAAACGGACGAAACAGACCTTCTACGGTCGAAACGGAGGTCCTGTTGATCGGGAGGGGTGTGGCGTACCACAAAACGGATGAAACGGACCTCCTACGGTCGAAACGGGGGTCCTGTTCATCGGGAGGGGTGTGGCGTATCGCAAAACGGGACTCCACGGGATACTGTTCATCTCCACCGTCGACCTCCTCCAGCCTCCACAGGCTACCGTCGACCTCCTCCAGCCTCCACGGACTCCTGTTCATCCAGCCTCCACCGCGCGCTACTCCACCGGCTACTGTTCAACCACCCCTCCACCGTCTACTATTCATCTAGCCCTCCACACCATGGGGTCCTATTCAACCACCCCTCCATGGGCACCCCTCCATCGTCTACTGTTCATCCAGCCCCCGACCGCACCACGAGGTCCTGTTCATCCAGAGGCAACGCCAGCGCTCACTGTTCATTCAAACCCCCCGCAACACTCACTGTTCATCCCAAAGGTAGCATCGATCGGCTTTAGTTAGCAGCAGTAGCGAAGGAATCGCTCGATCGGGTTCAGTTAATAGCCATCGATCAATCGCTCGGGTTCAGTAACGTGTAGCCTGTAGTGCAATCGCTCGGGTTCAGTTAGAGCCAACGCCTCGCACACACACGCGTACGTGTACGAGAGAAACACGCATCGCTCGGCCCGACCTCCCACCGTAACCGGGAACTCCCCGAAATTTTCCTCCCCCTCGCTTCTACCACGGTTTTTTCCGTCATGGACAGACCAAAGAATGTCACGCAGCTGCGTCTCCGGCCCACCCAGGACGAAAAGCTCATTTTCTGTCATGATTTTTTGTCATAGAAGTAGGAGCCCACCACATCTATGATGATACCGGGTTTTGTCACAATTATCTTCATAGAAGTGTCATATGTATGACAGGAAAAAAATCCGTTTGGCCCAAAATGTCACGGATGTGTCCTTTTTTTGTAGTGGCGTCCACACCGCCCTTTCGACTAGGGACCTTTTATGACAGTCATCATACAATGCATAGTCCCACAAACAAGTCACATACTTGCTGATACACATCATTGATAATGTCCAAGGACTATCTTTATTCATAAATGCATAGGAAATATCATCATACATGATTGCCTCTATGGCATATCTCCAACAATGCCTATGTTCATGATCATGCCTAGATATTCTCATAACTATGCACTTTTCTATCAATTGCTCGGCAGTAATTTGTTCACCCACCGTAATATATGCTATCATGAGAGAAGCCACTAGTGAAACCTATGGCCCCGGGTCTACTTTACATCATATAAGTTTCCGATCTATAATTCTAGTTTACTATTTATTTTGCAACCTATATTTTCCAATCTATACAACAAAAATACAAAAAATATTTATGTTATTATCTTTATCAGATCTCACTTTTGCAAGTGGCCGTGAAGGGATTAACAACCCCTTTATTGTGTTGGTTGCAAGGTTCTTGATTGTTTGTGCAGGTACTAGGCGACTTGCGTGTAGTCTCCTACTGGATTGATACCTTGGTTCTCAAAAACTGAGGGAAATACTTACGCTACTTTGCTGCATCACCCTTTCCTCTTCAAGGGAAAACCAACACATGCTCAAGAGGAAGCACATACTGATGTATGCGGTCCGATCAGTGTTGATGCTCGTAGCAGGTATCGTTATTTTCTGACCTTCACAGATGATTTGAGCAGATATGGGTATATCTACTTGATGAAACATAAGTCTGAAACATTTGAAAAGTTCAAAGAATTTCATAGTGAAGTGGAAAATCATTGTAACATGAAAATTAAGTTTCTACGATCTGATCGTGGAGGTGAATATTTGAGTTATGAGTTTGGTCTTCATTTAAAACAATGCGGAATAGTTTCGCAACTCACGCCACCTGAAACACCACAGCATAATGATGTGTCCGAACGTCGTAGCCGCACTTTATTAGATATGGTGCAATCTATGATGTCTCTTACTAATTTACCGCTATTGTTTTGGGGGTTATGCTTTAGAGACGGTTGCATTCATGTTAAATAGGGCACCACCGGAATCCGTTGAGACAACACCATATGAACTGTGGTTTGGCAAGAAACCCAAGTTGTCGTTTCTTAAAGTTTGGGGCTGCGATGCTTATGTGAAAAAGCTTCAACATGATAAGCTCAAACCCAAATCAGAGAAATGTGTCTTCATAGGTTACCCAAAGGAGACTGTTGGGTACACCTTCTATCACAGATCCGAAGGCACGATATTCGTTGCTAAGAATGGATCCTTTCTAGAGAAGGAGTTTCTCTCAAAAGAAGTGAGTGGGAGGAAAGTAGAACTTGATGAGGTAATTGTACCTTCTCCCTTATTGGGAAGTAGTTCATCACAGAAATCAGTTCCAGTGATTCCTACACCAATTAGTGAGGAAGCTAATGATGACGATCATGAAACTTCTGATCAAGTTACTACCGAACCTCGTAGGTCAATCAGAGTAAGATCCGCACCAGAGTGGTACGGTAATCCTGTTCTGGAGGTCATGTTACTTGACCATGACGAACCTACGAACTATGAGGAAGCGATGATGAGCCCAGATTCCGTGAAATGGCTTAAGGCCATGAAATCTAAGATGGGATCCATATATGAGAACAAAGTATGGACTTTGGTTGCAAGCAATAGAGAATAAATGGATCTTCAAGAAGAAGACTGATGCTTTACTGTCTACAAAGCTCGACTTGTTGCAAAAGGTTTTCGACAAGTTCAAGGAGTTGACAACGATGAGACCTTCTCACCTGTAGCAATGCTTAAGTCTGTCCGAATCATGTTAGCAATTGCCACATTTTATGATTATGAAATTTGGCAAATGGATGTCAAAATTTCATTCCTTAACGGATATCTTAAAGAAGAGTTGTATATGATGCAACAAGAAGGTTTTGTCGATCCTAAAGGTGCTAACAAAGTGTGCAAGCTCCAGCAATCCATTTATGGACTGGTGCAAGCTTCTCGGAGTTGGAATATACGCTTTGATAGTGTGATCAAAGCATATGGTTTTATACAGACTTTTGGAGAAGCCTGTATTTACAAGAAAGTGAGTGGGAGCTCCGTAGCATTTCTGATATTATATGTGGATGGCATAGTGTTGATCGGAAATGATACTGAATTTCTGAATAGCAACAAAGGATACTTGAATAAGAATTTTTCAATGAAAGGCCTCAGTGAAGCTGCTTATATATTGGGCATCAAGATCTATAGAGATAGATCAAGACGCTTAATTGGACTTTCACAAAGCACATACATTGATCAACTTTTGAAGAAGTTCAAAATGGACCGGTCAAAGAAAGGGTTCTTGCCTGTGCTACAAGGTGTGAAGTTGAGTTAGACTCAATGCCCGACCACTGCAGAAGATAGAGAGAAAATGAAAGTCATTCCCTATGTCTCAGCCATAGATTCTATCATGTATGCAATGATGTGTACCAGACCTGATGTGTGCCTTGCTATTAATTTAGCAGGGAGGTACGAAAGTAATCCAAGAGTGGATCACTGACAGTGGTCAAGAACATCCTGAAATACCTGAAAAGGACTAAGGATATGTTTCTCGTTTATGGAGGTGACAAAGAGCTTGTCGTAAACAGTTACGTCGATGCAAGCTTTGATACCGATCCGGATGACTCTAAGTCACAAACCGGATACGTATTTTTATTGAATGGTGGAGCTGTCAGTTGGTGCAGTTCTAAGCAGAGCGTCGTGGCGGGATTAAGTGTGAAGCAGAGTACACAGCTGCTTCGGAAGCAGCAAATGAATGTTGCTGACCCATTGACTAAGCCTCTCTCACGAGCAAAACTTGATCAACACCAAGATTCCATGGGTGTTAGAATTATTACTATGTAATCTAGATTATTGACTCTAGTGCAAGTGGAAGACTGTAGGAAATATGCCCTAGTGGGAATAATAAAGTTGTTATTTATATTTCCTTATATCATGATAAATGTTAATTATTCATGCTAGAATTGTACTAACCGGAAACTTAGTTCACGTGTGAATACATAGACAAACATAGTGTCCCTAGTATGCCACTACTTGACTAGCTCGTCAATCAAAGATGGTTAAGTTTCCTAGCCATAGACATGTGTTGTCATTTGATGAATGGGATCACATCATTAGAGAATGATGTGATGGACAAGAACCATCTGTTAGCTTAGCATAATAATCGTTTAGTTTTTCTACTATTGCTTTCTGCATGACTTATACATGTTCCTCAGACTATGAGATTATGCAACTCCTGAATACCGGAGGAACACCTTGTGTGCTATCAAACATCACAACATAACTGGGTGATTATAAAGATGCTCTACACGTATCTCCGATGGTGTTTGTTGAGTTGGCATAGATCAAGATTAGGATTTGTCACTCCGTGTATCAGAGAGGTATCTCTGGGCCCTCTCGGTAATGCACATCACTATGAGCCTTGCAAGCAATGCGTCTAATGAGTTAGCCACGGGATGATGCATTATAGAATGAGTAAAGAGACTTGCCGGTGACGAGGAACTAGGTATGATGATACCTACGATCGAATCTTGGGCAAGTAACATACCGATGACAAAGGGAACAACGTATGTTGTTATGCGTTTTGACTGATAAAGATCTTCGTAGAATATGTAGGAGCCAATATGAGCATCAAGGTTCCGCTATTGGTTATTGATCGGAGATATGCCTCGGTCATGTCTACATAGTTCTCGAACCCATAGGGTCCGCACCGGAGCCAATATGTAGTAGCCAATGATGATTTGTATTATGAGTTTCGTGTTTTGATGAACCGAAGTTTGTTCGGAGTCCCGGATGAGATCACGGACATGACGAGGAGTCTCAAAATGGCCGAGACATAAAGATTGATATATTGGAAGGTTATGTTTGGACACCAGAATGGTTTCGGATAGGTTTGGGCATTTTCTGGAGTACCGGGGGGTTACCGGAACCCCCCGAGGGATTAATGGGCCACAATGGGCATTAGTGGAGAAGAGAGAGGGCCGACCAGAGGTGGCATGCCCCCCCTTGCCCAGTCCGAATTGGACAATGGGAGGGGGCTGTGCCCCCTCCTTCCTTCTCTTCTCTCCTCTTTCCCTTCTTCTCCTACTTGGACTAGGAAAGGGGGGGATCGAATCCTACTTGTACTAGGAGTCCAAGTAGGACTCCCTCCATGGCGCGCCCCCTCCTAGGGCCAACCTCCTCTCCTCCCCCCTTTATATACGTGGGGAGGGGCACCCCAAAGACACGCAAGTTGATCTTTTAGCCGCGTTCGGTGCCCCCATCCATAGTTACACACCTCGGTCATATCGTTGTAGTGCTTAGGCGAAGCCCTGCGTCGATAACTTCATCATCATTGTCACCATGTTGTCATGCTTACGGAACTCACCCTCGGCCTCAACTAGATCAAGAGTTTGAGGGACGTCATCGAGCTGAACGTGTGCTGATCGCGGAGGTGTCGTGCGTTCAGTACTTGGATCGGTTGGATCACGAAGACGTTCGACTACATCAATCACGTTACTAAACGCTTCCGCTTTCGGTCTACGAGGGTACGTAGACACACTCTCCCCTCTTGTTTCTATGCATCTTCTAGATAGATCTTGCGTGATCGTAGGTAAATTTTTTGAAATACTGCGTTCCCCAACAGCTGCTTGGCCCTGCCAATAAGAATGGCCAACATATCGGCCACTATATTAAACAACAGAGGAGACATGGAATCCCCTTGTGTGTCTAAAAATAATGACTGATATCATCATTAACCTTGATTCCGACACTACCCTTCTGGACTTGGGTTCCCACTTGGTTCCGCCAGGCCACACTAAATCCTTTCATGCGCATTGCCTGCTGAAGGAAAGGCCACTTAACTTTATCATACGCCTTCTCAAAATCCACTTTGAACATAACCCCATCTAATTTCTTCGAGTGAATATCACGAAGCGTTTCATGCAAAACGACCACCCCTTCAAGTATGTGTCACCCTGGCATGAACGCTGTCTGGCTCGGTCGTACCACTGAATGAGCAATTTGTGTCAATCTATTGGTTCCAACCTTTGTGAAAAATTTGAAACTCACGTTAAGAAGACATATAGGCTTGAATTGTTCGATCCGAACGGCCTCATCTTTCTTTGGCAACAGCACAATCATACCAAAGTTAAGATGAAACAGCTCTAAATGACCGTTCAAGAAATCATGAAACATAGGCATAAGATCACCCTTAATAATATGCCAACATTTCTTATAAAATTCAGCTGGAAACCCATCTGGTCCCGGTGCTTTATTTGGTTTCATTTGTGAGATTTCATCCAGAACCTCTTTCTCAATAAACGGTGCAGAGAGAATATCATTCTCCTCTGCCTGTATTTGAGGTATATCTCCAATAACAGATTCATCTAGCGCCACTGCGCTTGTATTCGAAGGCCCAAAAAGTTGTTTGTAGTAATTAGAGATATAACCTTTCAGATTCTAATGCCCCACAATTGTCCCCTCGTCCTGTTCAAGCTATGTGATTTTATTCTTCCTATGTTTATCATTTGCAACCATATGGAAGAATTGTGTATTGTCATCCCCTTGGATGACCTTATGCACTTTAGCACGTAATTCCCACTCTCCTGTCTCAGGAGAGCTCGTAGGCCTTGCTCAGCATCAGACTTGGATCTTTGCTCATTAACCGTAAGAAGAGTGCCTTTAGCTTTTAAATCTAGCGCCTCAATTAATTGAGTGAGACACTCTTTTTCTTGTTTGTAATTCCCACTCTCATTTCTGGCCCAACCTCGCAAAAACTGTCTGAGATGTCTAATTTTATTTTGCCATCTCTCAATACTAGTTCTTCCACTAACAAGCTCGGCCCATTCGCATGCAATGATCTCCAAAAAGCCTTCTTTCTCAAACCAGCCTAGTTCGAAGGAGAAAGCATTTTTATTCGCAACATGGGTAGCCTCTCCCGAGTCTACTAGAAGTGGTGTGTGATCTGAAATCACTCTCTGCATCGCATGAACCGACACCAAAGGGTACTTTTGTTCCCATTCCACACTAGCGAGTACCCTATCCAACTTTTCATAAGTCGGAGTGGGCAACAAATTGGCCCATGTAAATTGTCTACCAGTGAGCTCACTTTCTCTCAAATTAAGACTCTCGGTAATCATGTTAAACATCATAGACCAACGTCCATCAAAATTGTCATTATTCTTTTCATCTCTCCTCCCAATTATATTAACCCCCCCCCCCCGACTAGGATTGGCAGGGTTTCATCTCCACAGATCCGCACCAAATCGGCTAAATAATCTGGTTTGAGTTCAGGTTGTGCCGCCCCATATACAACTACAAGAGACCATCGGAAACCATCCAATTTTGATCTCACCCGAAACTTAACGGCAAAATCTCCCTGAACCACGTTAAGCACCTCAAGCATTTCACACCGAACCCCTAGTAAAATCCCACCGGATCTTCCTCTAGGAGGTAAGATGTGCCAGTCAAAATCAATTCCTCCGGAGAGAGTTGCAAGGAACTGTGAGGTAAAATTATCTCGGCTTGTTTCCAAAAGTGCAACAAAGTCTAAGTGTTGCTCTATCAATGTCTCCGCCAAGGACCTTCGTTTAGCCAAGTCAGCTAGCCCTCTGCTATTTCAAAGTATTCCTTTCATAGGTCATCATGGATTTTTTTTCTTAAGCTTAACTCTAGCACTTCTACGAACTGCCAAACACTACTAGGGTCCCTAGTAGTAGCGCTTGTTTTATAGCTAGCGGTAGCACTTGTACGAGCGCTACCACTAAGGCACTACAGCTAACTAGTAGCAGTAGCTGGAAAGGGAACGTTACTGCTATACCTAGTTAGCAGTAGCGCTTTTGTTGGGACAGCGCTACTGCTAGTAGTAAGTAGTAGTAGCGTTTCTTCTAAAAAGCGTTGCTGCTAACTTTTCCTGTATTTTTAAAAATACATCTTATTTTCATTGTGGTTTTATATACAGTACTTTCATCATATGATTTTATGACCATGATTAGTTATTATATATAACAGTGGGTGAAATGAACGTGGAGTAGATTCAAGTGGAGGCAACATGTGGTGCATGTCGAAAGTACTACTCTAATCCAAACTTGATCTAGTTTGGATTAGTAGTACTTTCGATGTGCACCACATGTTGCCTCCACTTGAATCTAATCCATATTCATTTCACCTACTGATATATATAATAACTCATCATGCTCATATAACAACTTAGCATCATGCATCATCGGTCATAATAATAAATAACTCATCATTGGTATTATAATAACAAGTCATACTCATCATCATCGATCATACAACTTCTACTTGATACCACATCATCATCATAGTCATCTTACCAATCCTACTTAGTTGTTCTTAGCACATGATCATGTGTATTATTAGCTAGGGCTTACTACCTTCTCTTAGGTAAAATATCATAAAACAAGATAGGCCCTGACTCTCCATTATGGAGAATGGAGATTATCCTGTCACCAATTCTTTTTTTTCGCACAATGTTGCTTCTAAGTACCTCCTTACGACTATCCATACATTTTTCCATTCTTTGATTTTCATGTCTTCACTAGTTTTAGAAATCTGATATTGACAGGTGTGATTCGTAGGATGACCTGGCCGTATGTTCAAAACATCAAGGCGACCATTCTGATACATCAGATGAGACACACAATCCTTCGGGATTTCTGTTGAAAAACATAGTAATAACTTCGTAGTTAGCAATGTAGTTAAGTTTTAAAAGAATTTATGCAAAAGATGCACGGATGTCGTAATAGTAAAAAAATCTTACCATGGCATCCCCATGGATGTTACCGTAGTTCAACACGTGCACTAGTGGCACGTATTGACCATAATGTGGAGGAGATTGATAATAGATATTGTAATTCTCAAGATCAGTATAAAATGCGATCAAATGATTTTTCTCCGGATAAGTTAACTCAAAGCCATCGATGTAGTAGGTTCTGTCTACCATCTTCCGCACATTGTTTGAAGAATGAAAATAAGCTGTCAATGGAAATAAGTTGTCAACTATTTTGAAATAAACAATATAAATTAGTTAATAACTATGTTTGAGAAACTCACATAGCGCTAGAATTGGAAGCGTATCAACAAGGACCCAAATGTCCATATTGTCTTGGTCGATGTCAGGATCACCAAGATCCATGGTGACAAGCATACCCTCATAAAAACCATACATCTTGCAAAGTGCTTCCCAATTTGTGCAACCAAAATGGGTTACGCTCTCAGAATTGTACAGATTTACTTCAAAAGTCATACCATGATGGGTCCTTAGGTGAATTTTCTTTGTTTCAAAATTTTCATGGTCTTTAAAATCCATCCTCTCCAAGACATAGCGTCTTGCATGACATGGGATAAACTACTCGAATTGTAAAAGATGAAAATTACACGTTGAAATAGTTGAAGTCAAGCTTAATTATGAAAAAACACTTGTCGTCGTTGCGTACCGTTTCAACGTCGAAGGTCTCCTGGAGCTCAATGCTGAAGCGCCGACATTCGTCCAGGTGAGGCTTGTCGCACAGACCCCGGTCATCGTTGCACCAGTCGCTCTCCCCCGGGAGACTTTGGTCTTCCGATAACGATATTTCCTATGTTCATAATTCAAAGATTAAACTTGTACAATTCAGTATATGTACTACAAAAACTAAATTAGATTATTATTATTCATCACGGGTTGACTATCGGTCTGCCGAGTCTAGCACATGGGAACGAAGGAGAAGCGACCCCCACGACAACAGTCGGGATTTTTCATCCTCTCATATGTGGTGGAGACTCGATCTCTCTCACTGATTCCTCTCTGACATTTGCGACCGCCGGTGATGGTCGTTACTCCTCCTTCCCCTAGTGCATAACAAAGGTCTATTACCCAGAGAAGAAGGAGAAACGACCCCCACGACAACAGTCGGGATTCTTCGTCCTCTCTCATATATGGTGGATACACTCCCTCACTGATTTTTCAACCGTTGATGATGGAGATTCGACAGACTTAAAGTCAACCCAAAATGTCATTTAATTATTTTTCTACAAAATCCAGACCACTCGATATCTCCTACATATTCTAGCACAAGTCATGCCAGAATTCACGGAAAAATCCGGCATGACCTTTGCTAGAAAAGGACATATCGAGCGCCTGAAATTTGTCAGAACGAAAATTAATCAACACTCCAGCAAAACATAGGCCACTCGGAGGTGTAGCTTGCAAACATAGCCGACACTTGGGCAAGCACATATCCTATTTAAGCAACACAAGACATACATGTTTATATCTACATCATATATATGAGCATTCAAACTTGATGGTCATTGCATTTCAATGGTTCAAAATATAAAAAACAATTCATAATGTCTTATAGGACTCATATTGACATGGAGATTTGGCAGGTCTCACCTCGAGGTCGGAGGGGGTCGGTGACGGGGACGACGACGGTGATGATGGAGGGGCTCCTTGATTTATGCAAAAACAAAAACCCTATAAGCATAGTGCTCTCCAATTTGAGCATTCAAAGTAGGAGTAGTTTTCCAATTTGAACATGGGGTGGTTGGTCTCACCTCGATCGAGGTCGGAGGGGGTCGGTGACGGGGACGACGACGGGGATGATGCAGGGGCTCCTTGATTTCTGCAAAAACAAAATATAGAGAAAAACATTACTATCGTCATCTTAGGACTTACTGAAACTCCATAAGCTACATTTACTTATTCTATTCAAATTTACTTATAATTTCCTATTCTATTCAAATTTTCTAAAAATTTCCTATTCTATTCAAAAGACCTACGTTTACTTTTTTTTCAATTTCATATTTTATTCTATTCAAATTTACTTATTCAAAATTTCTAAAAAAAATCTATTCTATTCAAAAGACCTACATTTACTTATTCTTTTCAAATTACTTATTCAAATTACTAAAAACAAAATATTCTAAAAACCTACATTTACTAAAAACAAAAACCTACATTTAACAAAAACTAAAACCTATTTACAGAAAAGGGGGGAGGAGGAAGGAGGAGGAGGAGGGAGGAGGAGGGGAATTTAAGGAGGAGGGAGGAGGAGAGAGCAGGAGAGGGAGGAGGGAGGAGGAGGAGGAGGGGGCCGCCAGCGCCGGAGAGGGAAGAGGAGGGGGAGGAGGAGGAGGGAGGGATCGACCTTGGGGTGGAGGAGGAGGACGACGGCGGCGGCGAGGGCGACGGAGGCGATAGAGGCGATGAGAGAGTGTGAGGGGGAGAGTGAGAGGACGCGCGCGGGCGGCCGGTTTGGATAAGGGGCCTTAGTGGTAGCGCTTGCCCGTAAAAACCGCTATTGCTAAAACCTATAGCAGAAGCGCTCTACGTAAAAATGTGCTACTGCTAAAATCTATAGCAGTAGCGCTCTCTGTCAAAGCAGGCTACTCCTAACGCTAAGCATGTAATTTTTTTCAAAAATAGATTGCTCATTCATGATCTTTTTGTGTAGAATCTAAATTGTCAATAGGAATCAAACGGCCACAGATCCTACACATAGAGTTCAATAAAGACCAAGTGGTTATGATGGTTTGAGAAGCACCGTATTTAAGGTGGTAAAAATTCTGTTCGTGGAACAAGGTGGGACTAAACTTTGGTCTTATTAGAAGGGACTGAATTTATCAGTAGCGCTTGTCAGGGACAAAGCGCTATTGCTAAGATCCGTAGTAGTAGCCCTTTATACGCATAAGCGCTGCTAGTATCCCTAGCATACCTGGAACGGTCTGTCAGTTTTAGTAGTAGCGCGTTTTCTTGCTCCAGCGCTACTGATGTGCTCATATTAGCAGCGTCGTGCTGCCCAAGCGCTACTGCTATTTAGCAGCAGCGCTTGCTTTGTAAAAGAGCTACTGGTGAGCTCATGTGTATAAGCATTTCCCTAGTAGTGGAAGCAGGATAAATTTTCCGCTTCCAGGGTTGTTTGGATTTCTCCCCTTCACCCTTTGGGAATGTCGGATCGGCAGCATAAGAGACTATGCCCTCCATCATTAGAGGCTCTACGGTGTCTGTAGTCTCCAACCCTTTCTTATTTTCGGCCTCCGCGCTAGGCAAAAGATTGTTACATATATTTTCAAGAGCAACCATTCCTAAATTTTTCATGTCATTGCTATTCATGGGTTTGACAGATGCAAGATTGCGAATTATTTCTGAAGCCCTCTCCGCTTCTAAGTCTAAAAAATCGTTTACGGATTTCACAACCTCATTCTCATTTGACCCTAAAAATATACCTAAGTCGTTTGCCTTATCAACTATTTCGTGCTCTGTGAAATGCAAAATTGAACAACTCTTATCAAATGACATACATGTAGTTGCCTCGACATCGTGAAGCATGGCCATCCTTTTGACGCGCGCTAGCTGCGGGTCGTCAGCATCCGGCTGTCCCTGGATCCGGTTGCTGACACGTCTACTAGCCGTCAATGGATCCACGATCCCACCGAAAACGATAAGCTCCTCTGCCATCCTCTCCCGAGGCGTATGCACCCGACTCCCACACCCTTCCCCTAGCGGTGAAGACGGGTAGGGCGTGGTCGAGCGGGTATCGCCCACAGTAGCCAAGGGGGAAGGAGACCGTGGAGCCACCTGCTCGATAGTCCGGCTCCCCCCTCACCATCACAACGGCGTGGCCCTTGTCCGTTCACCATTTCTGCTTCTGTTTCTTTTTTTTTATGTGTGCATACTGCGGAGCGTTTCATCGTTTTCGCCTCACATACGCAATGCCGCTTCAGGTAATGCCAAACCATTTCGTGCTACATATCCATGCTCGAGCGACGTCATTGTATCTTCAGAAGTCATTTAGTCTGTCGCTGAATTCTCATTTTCCAAATTATCTCTCAGACTCTCGGCAACTATCGCCGTTTGCTCCTCGTTAAGAAACAGAAGGTAGCACTAGCATCTCTTTACTGACCAAATCGATCAGCTGATCAATTTGGCCAAGCAACAGACTTAATCAGTTTTTTGACTTTCAGATTTCACTCGCCTAATTGGTTTCTGTCTCCTACGACAAACCTATACTCCAGTCCAAAAATCTCCCAAACAGAAGACGAACAAGCAACGACATGCAAGAGTCAGCCCCCCGTCAGAACACATGAACGCTCCTGTTTAACATAGCAGTACGGCAGGCTGAACTCACCATGCATGTGCATGATGATTAGGGCTGGCGTCGTTTCTTAATGCACATAGTGCCATGCGATCCTGTGACCGACACTAACTCAGATCACGTACGTACGTAAATATATCCGGGAGCCAGAGCTAATCATCATGCAGTACGTATAGCTTGCATCACGGGCATGCGGCGAAGCTGATAAGGATTCGGAGACCATCTACATCCATCGCCGGGCTGGTCTTCGTCTTCGATCGAAGCGTAGACAAGCAAGCTCACCCCGCAGATATTTTCCCTCCCGTCCTGCTACTCTGTACAGTACGAGCACAGAAATGTCTGTCTATTCGTATGGTACGGGTGACTGGTCTGAAAAGAAGAAATGCGAGAGCACTGTCGTACGTACTGTACAGACGACGACCTGAACTGAAAGCCTGAGCCAATGCAAAGCTAGTCAGCGGATCTGGTAGGAAATATCTATCCGCAATGAACGACGTCGAGGCATACCCACAATTAAGTCTAGATTAGCAGTTGGACAATGTGTATAAGATTGTGTGAGGAAATGGAGAACCAGAAGCCGGCCTGGTCCAGTTCAGAACAGGGGACAGCGCGCGGCAAGAATACCGTCCCTTCAGTTATCCATGTCTTTAAAATGGCCTTTTTTTAGATTCCTTTGGAAAATACGAGTGGTTAGTTTTGATATATAGATTGGAATGTGCCTGATTGATTCTATGGGCTTAATGTGTCATCGAGAAACTGTTTTTGTCAACTCCTCTCTCAGCGAAGGGACAATGCTTGTAGTCAGCTTATCAGCGTGCAATGCTAATGCATACTCTACATAATACATGATATGATGCATTCAGTTGCGGACAAAAAAAATACTACGTACAAGGATTTGATTCTTTTTTCTAGGTTCGTTTGGTTTGATTCAACTATATCTAACCGTCATATCTCTTGTTCATTTCAGCAGAATGTAATGGTATTCCTACCTTAAAAATATGTGGAATAATGGTATTCCATATATACCAAAATGAAATGGGACTAAAGTCTAGATGCAACAGATATAACTACTTTCTCCAAAGTCCAGGTCCAGGTGCAACGCTCTGTTCCATCCACCTGGCTTGGCAACAGTAGACTCTCAGCTGGACCACATGATTCACAGAAAAATTCGAACTTTCCGGGTGTTGCACCTCGAGGTCCCCGACGCCGACT
The DNA here is from genome assembly GCA_034509565.1 of Triticum monococcum. Taxonomy (NCBI): domain Eukaryota; kingdom Viridiplantae; phylum Streptophyta; class Magnoliopsida; order Poales; family Poaceae; genus Triticum; species Triticum monococcum. Next base: position 448,376,028 of record CM067845.1, read on the forward strand.
CCCTCCTTCGTGTCCGACAACGACGCGACACCGCAAGAACACCGAATCATCAGCACCTACACCCTGCCGGAGGACGGCGACGTCGCACGGTCGACGCTGGAAAAGTACGGGCCGGAGGGACGAAGCCACCCAAAAAAGACGCCGGCTCAACGTGAGACACGTTCTTCGGACGCCAACAGGATACCCCGGCCGACCGACGCGTTCACGTCCCCGCGCATGTCCGTCGGCCGCCCGCGGCGCTGCCGGTGGTGGTGGCGCGGCAGCCTTTTGCCCGGAGGCCGTCGCCGCTGGACTGCCGCAAAATCCTCTCGTCCGACACCTGGCGCGGTCGCCGGCCACGAAATCCGATCGCCGTTCGCCACGTCCGACTGGATTCCCGGGCCACCAACCACCGAGACGGATTCGATCGAGTTGACTTTGGGGTTGTCGCCGAGCCGAAACGCCGCGTGTCGCGCGCCGGCGCCGCCGTCGTGCGTGCGCTCGGTGGTTGCCTGCGCCCCCGAGGCGCGTGAAAACGTGTCCGCCGGGCACCGCACGGCCGAAGGGTCCACTGCGCTGCTCTGCATTATTTGGTGCTCTGATTGGATCCTGGCCTGAAAGACGAGGACACGAGCGAGGCGACCTGTCCGGAACGGTCGCGGTCACCACGTCCGGTAGCCATCAGCCAACGAGTTCTTTGCTTGGCCGGCGCGTCGCACTGTTGACGAAATGCGACGCGAGCACTGCCACGGCGCGACACCGAGCCGACGAGTAGCAGCTTCTACCTTGGCGGCAAGCTGAAACCGGCAGGGCTTCCATCGCCGTCCGGACAAGACGACGAAGCCATTCCCGTAACGCCACCTCCAAAGAAGCCGGAGTAGCAGTACAGTAAGTGTGGCTCTCGGAAGGATCTAGAATTTACCCCTCGTGGAATCTCATCCTCAAGTTACAGATCATCTTTACTTAGTTACGGAGCAGATGATCGAGCTTTGACTGCACACTGGAGCGTCTCTTTCGTTATCTGGGCCCTGCGGTCTCTGTTCGCTCCCCTGCCATTTTCTCCGAAGGAGCTTCTGAAAGAAGCTGATTAATAATCGCGCGGGCGACAAGATCTACTCCCGCTGCAGGAAGAAGTTATTAGCACGTCAGACTAATCGACTCATTTTTCTTAAGATAACGCTTTCGTCCCACGAGCAATGTACATTTGCAAACGTGTAACGCTGTGCCTAGGCTTAAGATGTACACATATATTTTAGAAAAATGTTCCATTGCTTATTTTATTTGGTGGCACAACTGAATTCAACGGACAAGGACAGCTACTGATGCATTGCATAGACATTTCTTCAGGTTTGCCAAGCTGGTAGGGCACCTCGTGTTTCAAAAGGAATTATTTGTGGCAATGGACAGGATGTTCTCCAACCTCCTTTGAGCTATATAATAGAGCTGAAACAAGATTTTGCACATGGTGGTTCAGATATGGCATGGGCCGGCAATCCGGCCGGTATGCAGCTGCATGCAATGTACGTAGTATTTGTGGAGCTAATTGAACATGGGTTTTTTTTAGTTTATTGGACAGGCAAGGAGGAATCCTAGAAGCAACCAAGATCAGGGTCTGCAAGTTAATTAAACAACAAGATAGATAGATGCGAGTGAGTGGACTAGCATAAGGCAGCAAACTAGCTCCTACAGGACGATGTATACTCCCTGACACGAAGCATGAGAACAAGATTAAATAAACATCTTCACCTGCATATTTTTTCATTGATAGTTGACCACGAGGCATTGCAGCCCCTACAAGATAGGTCCAAATGTATCAAAGTTCACGGGATAGAAGAGATGAAAGAAAAACACGCACACGCGCACACACCCGGCAACACACAAGAAGGGAGAAAACAAGGGATCACTCCGAAAACCCTCGAAGACAGTTGATTGACGAGAAATCCCATAACGACCCAAGCACAACGACCATAAGGTAGAGCCAATGGGACACGGCGGACGGCAGTGGAAGAGACAACCTAGCGGGAAGCACTGCCGGTGTGATCGACCGCATCAGATAGACCATGCTACCATGGGACACTACCTGCGTTGCAGGTGCGGTCGAAAGGTCACGCGCAGCCGAGACGATGCCATGATGCATATCAGTATGTGTGCCACCGACAGAAGTGAAAGGGCGTCGCAAGGCAGAGACACACCATAGAGCACTCTCGCATGGAGCAGCCTCACCACACTTGGGAGTCGCCGCCGTCGTCGATGGTCATAACAGCACCAAGGGCAACCCCAACCCGGCCCACCTGGGTCCGACGTACCCGAAGGGAGTGCTAGCCGAGAGCACACACATAGTCCATCCACGCCAGACACGCCATAGAACTCAGCCATGAATCTGATACATTAGCCTAGCAACAGATGAGGACAGTGGCGGAGACATGAGAGTTGAATAAGGGTGGCCAAGTGTTGTTTAGCTTTGTTGGGGAGGGCTAGCCAATGAAATTACATCATTTTAGCAGGAATTAGTCACCTTCTGACATGCATATTAGCCAGAATTCAATGATGTGTGTATGTGTGTGGGGGGGGGGGGGGTGCAAGGGCCCCTGCTGGCACCCCCTATCTCCGCCACTGGACGAGGAGCCGCCACCACCACTGCCACGCTCACCCTACATCGGAGAGAAGACTTTCCCCATTGCTGCCATCATCAGAACCATGAGGCTCACCAACATAGACGAAACATAGTCCTATGTCACTGATAGGAAGACAACAATGACTCGACACCCAGCCACAAAGGTACTGCACATAGGGAGCAAGTCGCCACCTTGGTCATCATCTACGAAGCCACGACACCAGCCAACCCTAGTGGCGCCGCGCTACAAGCTGATGGCTGACCAAAGATGCATGCGACACCTCGCGGACGGATCTAGAATGACAGACGAGAGCACCAACCACAACCACACAAACATTTCAATAAAAGGCCACAATCAAACAGCCAGGAAGCCATGTTAGGGACCAAGCCGCCTCCCACAACCAAGGCCACATCGATTCACGAAAATTACAAATGCTGACCGGCGTGGCAAATGAACACATTAATCCGTCGGGGACGTAGATTATTTGTTTGTTTGCCAGTGGAATTACAAATTGTGAAATCCTCCTAGATTAGCCCAGATTCACTGGAAAAAATTTTATCCTCTGAATCAAATGTCATATCTTTCTCTATAGGAAATTGATACATGACATCTCACTTATGATTTTTCTATTCACATGATATACCTAGCCTATGAGCAAAGAAAACCTAAATTATTATTTTTACCAGGATCATACCCCTTTTCATTAAGAGGCAAAACTTACGCAAGGATTTTACGTGCACGCTGAAGTGGAGGCGTGGGATTGGAAACAAGGGTGGAAGGGGCCATAACTAAAAATACTATCATTGGAAACTATGTTTAAATACGAATCCGGCGGTATATTTTTTAGTGACATGCATTATTATTTTCTTAATTAAATTTATGGTCAAAATTTGATACAAAATATTAAGGGGACCAATAAACCAGAATGGAGGTACAGTGGTAGTTTTATGTAAGGTTCTCGTAGGTGTAGTATTATTGTTTCATTAATTGCTCAACAAAAATATTGAATATAGAAGTTCACACGAACATAAAGCTAGAACTATGTCAAATAGTACCCCCCCCCCCCCTTTCCTTTCTGGTTTATAGAGCTTATCTCAAATTTTATGTTTTTCCAATTTAAAGGGCTCATTTTCATCTCATGTTTAGTTTCCGAGGCGCATTAAATTTTTGCATGCAAGAATTAAAAAAAACACCATCCTTTTAAACCCAAACATACACTCTTCAAATTATGGAGTGGAGTAAAAAATGCATTGGAAAGATGCATGCCATCATCTTTTCCCTCTTTAATTACCCAACCCCCAATAAGCTAAGTGCATATAGAAAATAAGACGACTATGGCCGCGTTCGGCTCCTCTCCGCTCCCTCTACTCCGCTCCGGAGCGGACGAGCCTCTAGCTCATTTTTACGGAGGAGGCTAAACTAAGCTCCACAAATCCATGGAGTCAGAGCGGATGAGATGGATTCCGAACACGGTCTATGTATAGAATGCTATTGGTCTTGATTACCGTGTGATGAGAGAAAATATTTTAAAATACATTAAAAAGACAGAAGTACATTCTTTTCTAAACAAATTTTAAACCTAAACATACGCTCTTCACCGGAGGCAGCAAGGAGTAGAGTACTTCCCTTCTCGGCTGTTGGCGGCAACCACATCAGACCCTGCAGACACCACCCGTGGTTTGACAACAAGCCCATCATCATCCGTCTGGCAGCCAAGGTAGTTGGCGCCAGTACCATCCGCTGCAACACCACCCACACTTATATAAAGGCCCAGCCGCTCAAGCCTCTCCTCAAGTTCTTCTCCGTGAGCTCTCTTATCATCCGCACAACCCCGGAACATTTCTTGGTCTGTTGCTCGATCGGTTCCGGTTGCCTTCACCATTAGTACATCCAGCTCGAGGCTCCGCCTAGTTCTTGTTTCCTATGGCCGCGCAATCTTGGAACCCTTTCTCTTGCTGCGTCCGCGGCGCAGCCGTGGACGACGACGACCACCGCGAGTCGCGGAGGGGGAATAAGGGCAGCCCGAGGTCGCCGCTGAAGAGCCTGAGCTCGTCGGGGACGCTGTCACCAGAGGAGCTCTCGCTGACGCTGTCCGGCTCGAACCTGCACTCCTTCACATACGCCGAGCTCCGCGCGGCGACGGCGAGCTTCTCGCGCGCCAACTACCTCGGCTGCGGCGGGTTCGGCCCGGTCTACAAGGGCGCCGTCAACGACAAGCTCCGCCCCGGGCTGGCCGCGCAGGCCGTCGCCGTCAAGTACCTCGACCTGGAGTGCGGCACGCAGGGGCACCAAGAGTGGCTGGTGAGTGCGAAGCAGAGTCCTGAGCTCCTGATCGGTCAAATGCTTGCGAGATTGATTGATTCGGCTCCTAACTGACGACGATTATCTTGGCATGTCGTTGCAGGCAGAGGTTTTCTTTCTTGGGCAACTGAGGCACAAGAACCTGGTGAAACTGATCGGCTACTGCTACGAGAACGAACACCGGATGCTGGTGTACGAGTTCATGAGCGCCGGGAGCTTGGAGAAGCACCTCTTCAAAAGTGAGTTCGTGAGACCAACAAGTCAAACAAATTTGTTAAATTAATTGAAAGTTTGCACGTACAGTACTACATGCGCGATGAGCTGTTCTTGTCCTCTGCCTTTATTCTCTGTTTCCTTTTTGTTAAGTGGAGAAGGGGCTTTCAAGTTATACAACTCTTGGTCAATGTGGAGTACGTAACTGACAAGAAACATCCTACAATCTTCAGGTATCAGTGGGTCTCTCCCATGGATGACAAGGATGAAGATCGCTGTTGGAGCGGCAAAGGGCCTCGCCTTCCTTCATGGTGCCGACCCGCCGGTCATCTACCGCGACTTCAAAGCCTCCAACATCTTGCTCGATTCGGTAAGCCACCCGTAGTCTTCAGGCTTTTTCAGTTCCAGCACTAAACGGAAATGTCACCGTCATCTGGGAACAACACGTCATCACCTCCATCACAGTTAGAATTATTACAGGGTCCAACAAAAAGTTAAGCCATGGTTCCTTCAAATTCCAGGCTGCCACAAAATATTTTACTTTTATTTTCCAAATGCTTTTTGAGTCCTCATTTTGAATGCTTTTTTAGACATATAAACAGTAATATTCTTATTTCATCTTATATTTCTCTTATGATGTCAATTGTGAGACATTTCACCTAACCAAATTTGAATTTCTGTTATTTCAGGACTACAACACAAAGTTGTCAGACTTTGGGCTGGCCAAGGATGGGCCTCAAGGCGACGCAACACACGTGACAACACGTGTTATGGGGACACACGGGTATGCAGCACCCGAGTATATCATGACAGGCCACTTAACCGCCAAAAGCGACGTCTATAGCTTCGGTGTTGTGCTCCTGGAGCTCCTCTCAGGACGACAATCTGTGGACCGTGCACGACGACAAAGGGAACAAAACCTAGTGGACTGGGCTAGGCCCTATCTCAAACGGTCAGACAAACTGCACCAGGTGATTGACTCGGCCCTCGAGTGTCAGTACTCGTGCAAGGGTGCCGAAGTGGCTGCGTTGGTGGCGTACAAGTGTTTGAGCCAAAACCCTAAGCCCCGACCATCCATGCGGGAGGTTGTCAAGACATTGGAGCCTGTACTCGACATGGATGACTTTTTTCCAGCGGGACCGTTCGTGCTCACCATCGTTGTTGAGGATGAAAAGGTGATGGACATGAAGGTGGAGACTGAGGAGAGGCACCAAAGCCATCACCAGAACCATCAGGATAGGCACCGACATAAATACCCCGAATCAGCGATCCACGGTGACATTGTAATCCATGGGGACAATAGACAGGTTGCCGGGTTCACCGGTGCGTTGCGGCGGCAACAGAGGACGTTGAGTTACCACCGGGAAAGAGGGGCTTAGGAGTTAGGAGTATGGTAGAGGAAGTGCGCATGATTGTAGATAGAAGGTATGTATATGTACATACTACTGAGATGTGATACGGTATCACATCGTTTGTTTAGAAATTGTGGATGGTGTTTCTTTCTTCTCTTCAAAATAGTGGCAAACATACAAAAGTTTGGTTCAGATTTTGGCCAAGTTTGTTGTTCAAATATGTGTGCAAATGAATGAGTCTACTATTTTTTTTTGCGGGCTAAATGAATGAGTCTACTTGATGCCACATGCTCATTACTTTCACTTTCAAATAGTTGGTCCAATATTGTAAATCTGAGAGAAAATTGACACATACAATCATATACTTATTTCTTAGAAATATTAGAGGCAAAATACTGCAAGACCACAAGTTGAAATTGATGGCCTCGGTTAATGATGTCAAGCTGGATAGGGCATGTACACGTGGCACCGTTAGAACAGTAATGTGTTCTCGCCCTGTGCTTCTGCCCGGCAGCACCTTCGTGCCTTTTTTGCGCCCTTTTAGTTTCAATTTCTGCTGTTCGGTTTTCATGTGATCTGCTTTTTTAATAACAGAGCTTTCATATGAATTTCTATTGTTCGGATGTGTACTTGGATTGTTACTTTATACATAAAAGTAAAGTGAAAGCGTATTTCAAGGCTATTACTGGTTACGCCTCATTAAAAGCATTTCTGACCGATCCTCTATATCTCCTTAGTGGAGTAAATTTGGCTTTTTACTCCACTAAGTTTAACCTAGCCGATCCCTTATACGCCTTAGTGGAGTAAATTTTTTACATCATCCCTAAAAAACTGAGTATATTTACTGCATCCTTGCGCGGCCGAGTAAAATCGGTGCCACTTCTCCCTGCCTCCTCTTCTCCCCCCGCACCGCCACCGGCGCCACCCCCGCCCTCCCCGCCCCTCTGATGGCCAGACATGGTGGCCGCCGTCCCCGCCGCCGATCCGCAGCCCCGATCCGCGCCGCTACGTGCACGGGTTGTCCTCCGCGGGCTCTTCATCAAGCTACCGTCGCCGATCGCCGGTCGCCCAATCCGCCCGCCGCCGCGCCCCTTCGCCGGTTCAAGGACTTCCCCGTCCTCCCTCCGCCCCGGCCACCGACGAGGATCTACCTCGGGGTCCGGCGGCGGCACTGGGGGACGTGGGTGGCCGAAATCACGGATTGAGAGATCCACGCCCAGCGGTGGCTCGGGACCTTCCACACAGCCGAGCTCGCGGCCATGGAGTATGACCGCTGGCAGGTTCGCTTCCATGGCGCGGCGACTCGGCTTAGTTTCCCCCCGGGCACACGTCTGGTCCACGTCGTCCCGCCGGAGCCGGGGATGGTGAGCTCAGCTATGGCGCGGGAGGACTGTGAGGCGAGGGAGCGCCTCGAGGCCGCGGCCACCGACGAGGCCTACATGGAAGAGCTCCGCAGGGAGCACCCGGAGCTCGTGGAGGCGGAGCTGATGATCTTTGCCGACATCGGCGGCGAGGTTATCGTTATCTCCTCCTCCGACGAGGTCTAAGGCGGCGAGGACGGCGGCGAGGTGGACGGCGATGACGAGGAGATTGACGTTGACGAGCGAAGGAGTGTCTTCCATGATAACCCCGACGACGGCACCGGCCCGGACCTGGCTCGCGGCACACCGTACCTGACGAGGAAGGATTGGCTCGACCTTCACTTCGACCAAAAGAAGTTTAGTTGCTTAGTTTAGTTTAAATTTAGGTTTTATGTTTGATTGTGCAAAATTATCTATGTTTATGTTTGAATGCATTGCTACTTTCGGTTCAAATTGCTTTGAATTTGATCAAATTTAAGTTTACATCGTTAAGTTTAGGGGATCGGCTAGAAATGGTCAAAAATTAGTTGAGTATATATACTTCACTAAGGGTTTTACTCTGTCAACTACTACTACTACTACTACTACTACTACTACTACTACTACTACTACTACTACTACTACTACTACTACTACTATTACTGCTGACCAAATCGATGGATCAGCTGATCAATTTGGCCAAGCAATAGACTTAATCAGTTATTGACTTTCATATTTCACTGCCTCCTACAAGAAACCTATTGTTGGGGAACGTAGTAATTTCAAAAAATTTCCTACGCACACGCAAGATCATGGTGATGCATAGCAACGAGAGGGGAGAGTGTTGTCTACGTACCAACGCAGACCGACTGCGGAAGCGATCACACAACGTAGAGGAAGTAGTCGTACGTCTTCCCGATCCGACCGATCCAAGTACCGTTACTCCGGCACCTCCGAGTTCTTAGCACACGTTCAGCTCGATGACGATCCTCGGGCTCCGATCCAGCAAAGCGTCGAGGAAGAGTTCCGTCAGCACGACGGCGTGGTGACGATCTTGATGTACTACCGACGCAGGGCTTCGCCTAAGCACTACAACGGTATGATCGAGGTGGAATTTGGTGGCAGGGGGCACCGCACACGGCTAAGGAACGATCTCAAGGATCAACTTGTGTGTCTAGAGGTGTCCCCTGCCCCCGTATATAAAGGATGAGAGGGGGAGGGCTGGCCGGCCAAGCAAGGGAGGCGCAGGAGGAGTCCTACTCCTACCGGGAGTAGGACTCCCCCCTCCAATCCTAGTCCAACTAGGTTTTCTCAAGTGGGAAAGAGAGAGGGGGTGGCCGGCCACCTTCCCTAGTCCTAATAGGACTAGGGGAAGGGGGGAGGCGCGCAGCCCATGGGGCAGCCCCTTTCACCTTTCCACTAAGGCCCATGTAGGCCCATTTGGCTCCCGGGGGGTTCCGGTAACCCTCCCGGTATTCCGGTAAAATCCCGATTTCACCCGGAACACTTCCGATGTCCAAACATAGGCTTCCAATATATCAATCTTTATGTCTCGACCATTTCGAGACTCCTCGTCATGTCCGTGATCACATCCGGGACTCCGAACAACCTTCGGTACATCAAAATGCATAAACTCATAATAACTGTCATCGTAACGTTAAGCGTGCGGACCCTACGGTTCGAGAACAATGTAGACATGACCGAGACATGTCTCCGGTCAATAACCAATAGCGGGACCTGGATGCCCATATTGGCTCCTACATATTCTACGAAGATCTTTATCGGTCAGACCGCATAACAACATACGTTGTTCCCTTTGTCATCGGTATGTTACTTGCCCGAGATTCGATCGTCGGTATCCAATACCTAGTTCAATCTCGTTACTGGCAAGTCTCTTTACTCATTCCGTAATACATCATATCACAACTAACATCTTAGTCATAATGCTTGCAAGGCTTATGTGATGTGTATTACCGAGAGGGCCCAGAGATACCTCTCCGACAATCGGAGTGACAAACCCTAATCTCGAAATACGCCAACCCAACATCTACCATTGGAGACACCTGTAGTACTCCTTTATAATCACCCAGTTACGTTGTGACGTATGGTAGTACCCAAAGTGTTCCTCCGGCAAACGGGAGTTGCATAATCTCATAGTCATAGGAACATGTATAAGTCATGAAGAAAGCAATAGCAACATACTAAACGATCGGGTGCTAAGCTAATGGAATGGGTCATGTCAATCAGATCATTCATCTAATGATGTGATCCCGTTTAATCAAATAACAACTCTTTGTCCATGGTTAGGAAACATAACCATCTTTGATTAACGAGCTAGTCAAGTAGAGGCATACTAGTGACACTCTGTTTGTCTATGTATTCACACATGTATTATGTTTCCGGTTAATACAATTCTAGCATGAATAATAAACATTTATCATGATATAAGGAAATAAATAATAACTTTATTATTGCCTCTAGGGCATATTTCCTTCAGTCTCCCACTTGCACTAGAGTCAATAATCTAGATCACATCACCATGTGATTAACATCAATAGTTCACATCATCATGTGATTAGAACCCATAGTTCACATCGCCATGTGACCAACACCCAAAGGGTTTACTAGATTCAGTAATCTAGTTCACATCACTATGTGATTAACACCCAAAGAGTACTAAGGTGTGATCATGTTTTGCTTGTGAGAGAATCTTAGTCAACGGGTCTGCCACATTCAGATCCACATGTATTTTGCAAATTTCTATGTCAACAATGCTCTGCATGGAGCTACTCTAGCTAATTGCTCCCACTTTCAATATGTATCTAGACCGAGACTTAGAGTCATCTAGATTAGTGTCAAAACTTGCATCGGCGTAACCCTTTACGACGAACCTTTTTATCACGTCCATAATCGAGAAACATATCCTTATTTCACTAAGGATAATTCTGACCGCTGTCCAGTGATCTACTCCTAGATCACTATTGTACTCCCTTGCCAAATCAGTGCAGGGTATACAATAGATCTGGCATACAGCATGACATACTTTATAGAACCTATGGCCAAGGCATAGGGAATGACTTTCATTCTCTTTCTATCTTCTACCGTGGTCGGGCTTTGAGTCTTACTCAACTTCACACCTTGTAATACAGTCAAGAACTCTTTCTTTGACTGCTTCATTTTGAACTACTTCAAAATCTTGTCAAGGTATGTACTCATTGAAAAAACTTGTCAAGCATCTTGATCTATCTCTATAGATCTTGAAGCTCAATATGTAAGCAGCTTCACCGAAGTCTTTCTTTGAAAAACTCCTTTCAAACACTCCTTTATGCTTTACAGAATAATTCTACATTATTTCTGATCAACAATATGTCATTCACATATACTTATCAGAAATGCTGTAGCACTCCCACTCACTTTCTTGTAAATATAGGCTTCACCGCAAGTCTGTATAAAACTATATGCTTTGATCAACTCATCAAAGCGTATATTCCAAATCCGAGATGCTTGCACCAGTCCACAGATGGATCGCTGGAGCTTGCACATTTTGTTAGCACCTTTCGGATTGACAAAACCTTTTGTTGCATCATATACAACTCTTCTTTAATAAATCCATTAAGGAATGCAGTTTTGTTTATCCATTTGCCAGATTTCATAAAATGCGACAATTACTAACATGATTCGGATAGACTCAAGCATAGATACGAGTGAGAAGCTCTCATCGTAGTCAACACCTTGAACTTGTCGAAAACCTTTTGTGACAATTCTAGCTTTTTAGATAGTAACACTACTATCAGCGTCCGTCTTCCTCTTGAAGATCCATTTATTCTCAATTGCTTGCCGATCATCGGGCAAGTCAACCAAAGTCCAAACTTTGTTCTCATACATGGATCATATCTCAGATTTCATGGCCTCAAACCATTTTGCGGAATCTGGGCTCATCATCGCTTCCTCATAGTTCGTAGGTTCGTCATGGTCAAGTAACATGACCTCCAGAACAGGATTACCGTACCACTCTGGTGCGGATCTCACTCTTGTTTACCTGCGAGATTCGGTAGTAACTTGATCTGAAGTTACATGATCATCATCATTAGCTTCCTCACTAATTGGTGTAGTAGTCACAAGAACAGATTTTTGTGATGAACTACTTTCCAATAAGGTAGAAGGTACAATTACCTTATCAAGTTTTCTACTTTCCTCCCACTCACTTCTTTCAAGAGAAACTCCTTCTCTAGAAAGGATCCATTATAAGCAACGAATGTCTTGCCTTAGGATCTGTGATAGAAGGTGTACCCAACAGTCTCCTTTGGGTATCCTATGAAGACATATTTCTCCGATTTGGGTTTGAGCTTATCAGGATGAAACTTTTTCTCATAAGCATCACAACCCCAAACTTCAAGAAACGACAACTTTGGTTTCTTGCCAAACCATAGTTCATACGGTGTCGTCTCAACGGATTTAGATGGTGCCCTATTTAACGTGAATGCAGCTGTCTCTAATGCATGATCCCAAAACGATATTGGTAAATCGGTAAGAAACATCGTAGATTGTACTATATCCAATAAAGTACGGTTATGACGTTCGGACACACCATTATGCTGTGGTGTTCCAGGTGGCGTGAGTAGTGAAACTATTTCACATTGTTTTAACTGAAGACCAAACTCGTAACTCAAATACTCTTTTCCACGATCAGATCGTAGAAACTTTATTTTCTTGTTACGATGATTTTCCGCTTCACTCTGAAATTATATGAACTTTTCAAATGTATCAGACTTCTATTTCATTAAGTAGATATTCCCATATCTGCTCAAATCATCTGTGAAGGTTAGAAAATAATGATACCCGCTGCAAGCCTTAAATATTCATCGGACCACATACATTAGTATGTATGATTTCCAACAAATCTGTTGCTTGCTCCATTGTTCCGGAGAACGGCGTTTTAGTCATCTTGCCCAAAAGGCATGGTTCGCAAGCATCAAGTGATTCATAATCAAGTGATTCCGAAAGCCCATCAGCATGGAGTTTCTTCATGCGCTTTATACCAATATGACCTAAACGGCAGTGCCACAAATAAGTTGCACTATCATTATTAACTTTGCATCTTTTGGTTTCAATATTATGAATATGTGTATCACTACGATCGAGATCCAACGAACTTGTTTCATTGGGTGTATGACCATCGAAGGTTTTATTCATGTAAACAGAACAACAATTATTCTCTGACTTTAATGAATAACCGTATTGCAATAAACATGATCAAATCATATTCATGCTCAACCAAATAACACTTATTTAAGTTGAACACTAATCCCGAAAGTATAGGGGAGTGTGTGATGATGATCATATCAATCTTGGAACTACTTCCAACACACATCGTCACTTCACCCTTAACTAGTCTCTGTCTATTCTGCAACTCCTGTTTCGAGTTACTACTCTTAGCAACTGAACCAATATCAAATACTGAGGGGTTGCTATAAACACTAGTAAAGCACACATCAATAACATGTATATCAAATATACTTTTGTTCACTTTGCCATCCTTCTTATCCGCCAAATACTTGGGGCAGTTCCGCTTCCAGTGACCAGTCCCTTTGCAGTAGAAGCACTTAGTCTCAGGCTTAGGACCAGACTTAGGCTTCTTCGCTTGAGCAGCAACTTGCTTGCCGTTCTTCTTGAAGTTCCCCTTCTTCCCTTTTGCCCTTTTCTTCAAACTAGTGGTCTTGTCAACCATCAACACTTGATGTTTTTCTTGATTTCTACCTTCGTCGATTTCAGCATCACGAAGAGCTTGGGAATCGTTTCCGTTATCCCTTGCATATCATAGTTCATCACGAAGTTCTACTAACTTGGTGATGGTGACTAGAGAATTCTGTCAATCACTATCTTATCTGGAAGATTAACTCCCACTTGATTCAAGCGATTGTAGTACCCAGACAATCTGAGCACATGCTCACTAGTTGAGCGATTCTCCTCCATATTTTAGCTATAGAACTTGTTGGAGACTTCATATCTCTCAACTCGGGTATTTGCTTGAAATATTAACTTCAACTCCTGGAACATCTCATATGGTCCATGACGTTCAAAACGTCTTTGAAGTCCCGATTCTAAGCCATTAAGTATGGTGCACTAAACTATCAAGTAGTCATCATATTGAGCTAGCCAAACGTTCATAATGTCTGCATCTGCTCCTGCAATAGGTCTGTCACCTAGCGGTGCATCAAGGACATAATTTTTCTGTGCAGCAATGAGGATAAACCTCAGATCACGGATCCAATCCGCATCATTGCTACTAACATCTTTCAACACAATTTTCTCTAGGAACATATCAAAATAAACACAGGGAAGCAACAACGCGAGCTATTGATCTACAACATGATTTGCAAAATACTACCAGGACTAAGTTCAATTTAATCATATTACTTAAGAACTCCCACTTAGACAGACATCCCTCTAATCCTCTAAGTGATCACGTGATCCAAATCAACTAAACCATAACCGATCATCACGTGAGATGGAGTAGTTTTCAATGGTGAACATCGTTATGTTGATCATATCTACTATATGATTCACGCTCGACCTTTCGGTCTCTGTGTTCCGAGGCCATATCTGCATATGCTAGGCTCGTCAAGTTTAACCTGAGTATTCTGCGTGTGCAAAACTGGCTTGCACCCGTTGTAGATGGACGTAGAGCTTATCACACCCGATAATCACGTGGTGTCTGGGCATGACGAACTTTGGCAACGGTGCATACTCAGGGAGAACACTTCTTGATAATTTAGTGAGAGATCATCTTATAATGCTACCGTCAATCAAAGCAAGATAAGATGCATAAAAGATAAACATCACATGCAATCAATATAAGTGATATGATATGGCCATCATCATCTTGTGCTTGTGATCTCCATCTCCGAAGCACCGTCATGATCACCGTCGTCACCGGCGCGATACCTTGATCTCCATCGTAGCATCCTTGTCGTCTCGCCAATCTTATGCTTCCACGACTATCACTGCCGCTTAGCAATAAAGTAAAGCATTACATCGCGATTGCATTGCATACAATAAAGCGACAACCATATGGCTCCTTCCAGTTGCCGATAACTTGGTTACAAAACATGATCATCTCATACAATAAAATCAGCATCATGCCTTGACCATATCACATCACAACATGCCCTGCAAAAACAAGTTAGACGTCCTCTACTTTGTTGTTGCAAGTTTTACGTGGCTGCTACGGGCTTAAGCAAGAACTCATCTCACCTACGCATCAAAACCACAACGATAGTTTGTCAAATATACTCCGTTTTAACCTTCTCAAGGACCGGGCGTAGCCACACTCAGTTCAGCTAAAGTTGGAGAGACAGTCGCCCGCAAGCCATCTATGTGCAAAGCAGGTCGAGGGAACCGGTCTCGCGTAAGCGTACGCGTAAGGTTGGTCCGGGTCGTCTCGTCCAACAATACCACCGAACCAAAGTATGACATGCTGGTAGGCAGTATGACTTGTATCGCCCACAACTCACTTGTGCTCTACTCGTGCAAATAACATCAAACCATAAAACCTAGGCTCGGATGCCACTGTTGGGGAACGTAGTAATTTCAAAAAATTTCCTACGCACACGCAAGATCATGGTGATGCATAGCAACGAGAGGGGAGAGTGTTGTCTACGTACCAACGCAGACCGACTGCGGAAGCGATCACACAACGTAGAGGAAGTAGTCGTACGTCTTCCCGATCCGACCGATCCAAGTACCGTTACTCCGGCACCTCCGAGTTCTTAGCACACGTTCAGCTCGATGACGATCCTCGGGCTCCGATCCAGCAAAGCGTCGAGGAAGAGTTCTGTCAGCACGACGGCGTGGTGATGATCTTGATGTACTACCGACGCAGGGCTTCGCCTAAGCACTACAACGGTATGATCGAGGTGGAATTTGGTGGCAGGGGGCACCGCACACGGCTAAGGAACGATCTCAAGGATCAACTTGTGTGTCTAGAGGTGCCCCCTGCCCCCGTATATAAAGGATGAGAGGGGGAGGGCTGGCCGGCCAAGCAAGGGAGGCGCAGGAGGAGTCCTACTCCTACCGGGAGTAGGACTCCCCCCTCCAATCCTAGTCCAACTAGGTTTTCTCAAGTGGGAAAGAGAGAGGGGGTGGCCGGCCACCTTCCCTAGTCCTAATAGGACTAGGGGAAGGGGGGAGGCGTGCAGCCCATGGGGCAGCCCCTTTCACCTTTCCACTAAGGCCCATGTAGGCCCATTTGGCTCCCGGGGGGTTCCGGTAACCCTCCCGGTATTCCGGTAAAATCCCGATTTCACCCGGAACACTTCCGATGTTCAAACATAGGCTTCCAACATATCAATCTTTATGTCTCGACTATTTCGAGACTCCTCGTCATGTCCGTGATCACATCCGGGACTCCGAACAACCTTCGGTACATCAAAATTCATAAACTCATAATAACTGTCATCGTAACGTTAAGCGTGCGGACCCTACGGTTCGAGAACAATGTAGACATGACCGAGACATGTCTCCGGTCAATAACCAATAGCGGGACCTGGATGCCCATATTGGCTCCTACATATTCTACGAAGATCTTTATCGGTCATACCGCATAACAACATACGTTGTTCCCTTTGTCATCGGTATGTTACTTGCCCGAGATTCGATCGTCGGTATCCAATACCTAGTTCAATCTCGTTACAGGCAAGTCTCTTTACTCGTTCCGTAATACATCATATCACAACTAACATCTTAGTCATAATGCTTGCAAGGCTTATGTGATGTCTATTACCGAGAGGGCCCAGAGATACCTCTCCGACAATCGGAGTGACAAACCCTAATCTCGAAATACGCCAACCCAACATCTACCATTGGAGACACCTGTAGTACTCCTTTATAATCACCCAGTTACGTTGTGACGTTTGGTAGTACCCAAAGTGTTCCTCCGGCAAACGGGAGTTGCATAATCTCATAGTCATAGGAACATGTATAAGTCATGAAGAAAGCAATAGCAACATACTAAACGATCGGGTGCTAAGCTAATGGAATGGGTCATGTCAATCAGATCATTCATCTAATGATGTGATCCCGTTAATCAAATAACAACTCTTTGTCCATGGTTAGGAAACATAACCATCTTTGATTAACGAGCTAGTCAAGTAGAGGCATACTAGTGACACTCTGTTTGTTTATGTATTCACACATGTATTATGTTTCCGGTTAATACAATTCTAGCATGAATAATAAACATTTATCATGATATAAGGAAATAAATAATAACTTTATTATTGCCTCTAGGGCATATTTCCTTCATTGTCACCCACAGCCTTTTCCGAACCCTTGTCAGAATCAGCATCATCAGGCTGCGTGGTCGCCGGGACTGTCACCTCGGCGAGTGCCCGAACCGTCTCCACCACCGGCTGAGTGAGACCAGAGTCATCAGTGGACATCTCTGCGGTGTCCGAACCCGTGGCACCGGGCAAGTTGCGGGGAGGAAAGCGGCGGTGACCGCCACGACCACCGCGGTAGCGGCCCCGGAAACGACTCGGACCAACCGCTCCCTCAGCAAAGTTTCCTGGAGGTCCTTGAAATCCTCGACCGGCAGCCCCGTGATCCGTCCAACCATAGCCCCACCCTCCGCCGTTGGACGACGAACCTCGATGAAGACCATGACCATAAGCGTCGTAACCATCGTCACCCCACTGACCACGGGGAGGGTTGCGGCTGTCACCCGCGAACGCACCCGACCCACGGCCCGCAGCACCATTAGCAGCTCCTCCCCGCCCGGCAGCCATTTGTCTAGGCCATGGGCGCTGCGTCTGAGGTGGTGCGGCCCCAGGCGGTGGCGGCGCCGCAGCCCTGGCCGTAGGATTTGTAGCCTGCGCAGGCACCGCAGTCGCAGCCGACGCCGGCACAGTCGAAGTCAGACCACCCGGCGCAGCCCTCGCAGGCGGCGGACCCTTAGCCTGCGGCCCAGCCTTGGGCGGCATGACATCCACTGCAGGTACCGTCGGAACGCCGCGGCAATCTTGGAGCCCCCGCCTCACACGTCGGATCGCAGCAGAGGGGAAACCAACCTGACCGCGGCGGCGAACCCTAGAAGAAACTACGTATCGGCCGAGAGAGGCCGAGCATGCATGAGATAACCCACGATCCGGTGCGATCACATGCACTTGAGCCTTCGCAGCCCCTTCGTCGGCGACCGGTTTTGCCTGGGTCTGAAACCCTGCTAATCCCGGCCCAACCTCAGGCAAATTTCCCTGGCCCAACGGCCTAAATGTGGACAGGCCCTCACAGCAACCCACCGGATCCGGCCCATCAGCACGCAGCAAAAATTTCAAACGAGAGCTCCGCTCCGCTCGGATCACGCTCGCTCGGGCGATCGCCGGCGCCGGCGCCTGCGCCGCCGACGTTCGCCGATTCTTCTTCCTCTTCACTACTTTCCACGCACCCTCTGTAATGAAATCGGACAAGATAGGTTTTGGAAGCATTACCTTAGGAATAGGCCCCTTCCACGGCCGAATCGCAGCTGCCGCCATCCGTCGATGAACCATGCGACGAACGATCTCGATCTTGTCCTCTGGCCCCAATCCTTGCCGCGCCGGATCATCAATCGGCACAACGTCATCAACAAGCGTGGCCACTTCCTCTTCCGAATACCCGGGACCGAACGCCTCGCAGATAACCAACGACGGCGTCGGCGAGTACCCTTCCGGCGAGCTTCCGGCGCAGACCCCGTCTTCTTCGTCCTCCGCCTCAGAATCCGCGAGGGCCCAGAACCTCCCACCGACGTGCCCCACGCCGGAGATGGTCGTCGGCGGCGTTGCCCTAGTTATCCTAGTCGCCCTCAAGCGGCCTAAACACGATCCACCAACCGGACTCTCAGGTGAAGGCTCGGATGTAAGATCAACAAATTCACAAGCATCCTCTGCACTCTCTACGTCCTGCATACGATGAAGACACCACACCATGTAGACATCAATCGTGAGTTGCAAACCCTCAACCAAAAGCTCACCTTCTGCGAGATGCCGGCCGGTGAGGACGTCTCCATCAGCATCCGTCACGACTGTCCATCGATCTGGCGAGTATGCGTACATCCTGCCCTCGCGCCGGTGGCCGGGGTTCCTGGTGTCCTCAACTGTGACCACCCACTTCGCCGGATGGAGAAAATGGTGATTCCGATCCGCCTCCCCATCGATTTCGGCCCAGATCCGCGTCACTTCCCCCGAAGAAAGTCCCGCCTGACCGCGATGAGGCGGGCAGCGACTCACCCCAGGCGGTAGTTCCGGCAGCGGCGGCAAGATTTCCGCCCCGTCGCCCTCACGCGGTGGTGGTTCCGGCAGCGGTGGCGAGATCTTCCCCGGCCTCTGCACCAACTAGGGATGCATACGGCCATTTTAGTATGAGTACCAAGATAAACATGGTCCTCAGATTTTTTTTTTAAATGAGTATCAAGATATTTTTTGATGGGTGGTTTCACCAGACACCAAACTTGATCCTCAATAAATGGAGAAAAATCCCTGTGCATCACCTGTCAATTTTAGGAATTGAACTCGGGTCGTTAGGCTGCACAACCGCATGCCCAACCACTGAGCCAAGGCTCTCTTTAACTGAGAGTGAACCGATTACATAAATATCTTGGGTAGTCAGATCAAATAATCACGAGTGCGTATATGCTTGCATCGCGGGCATGCGGTGAATCGATAAGGATTCAGAGACCATGCTCTACATCTCTGGCTGGTCTACGTGTTCGATCAAAATGTAGACAGCAAGCTCATCCTCCCAAGATATTTTGCTGCTCCGTACTGCATGTCACATCATTTTTGCGAGTAAGGTCGTAGAGAGACGTGTGCATACTCGTACGGGTGACTGATCTGAAAAGAAGAAATTGCAGGAGCACTGTACAGACGACGACCTGGAAGCCTGAACTAATGCTAAATATCTCGAGCAAGACACCCGATATGCTGCACGCTAGCCACTCAGCGGGCCTGGTTGGAAGGAAATATGTATCCACAATGAATGAAGCCGAGGTGTGCATCCACACTTAACCCTAAACTACTGCTAGTCGAATAATGTGTTGTACGTATAATGTTGTGTGCAGAAATGAAGAATAAGAAGCCGGCCTAATCCAATTCCGAACAGGGGACAGTAGGCGGAACGCACATTGTCCCTTCAGTCATACACATCTTTAGAGAATGGACTGTTTTTTTTTCTTTTTTATCATTTGATTTGATATAGGTTGGAATGTCTCTAACTGATTCTGCGGGCTAAATATGTCACCGTCAGATGGTTTTACTCAACTATCTCTCAGGAATCCTCAAAAAAGAAAAAGATATTCGAAAGAAGAAAAAAACTACTCACCTCGGAGGGAAGAGGCATGGTTAGTCAGCTTACCATGGTACAATGCTAATGCTAATGCTAATGCATACATGATACATTATTCTTCTTTTTTTGCGGGTGGCATACATGATACCTGGATGGATTTGATTATTTTTTGATTATT
This sequence comes from Triticum monococcum, assembly GCA_034509565.1. NCBI lineage: Eukaryota > Viridiplantae > Streptophyta > Magnoliopsida > Poales > Poaceae > Triticum > Triticum monococcum. The sequence continues at coordinate 448,396,321 of CM067845.1, forward strand.
TTTCTTCTAAGTTCGTTTCAGTGATCCAATCATATCAAACCTTGTTTGAAGTCTCTGTTTTTTTTTCTGCGGGGAGCTTGTATGTAGTCATCATTATTCTTGAACACAACTGAATAAGTCGTTGTACGCTCGTAATATTCCTCGCGCAGGCCAGTCGGTCGGGAGTGCAAATGCGCTGCGACCGCATGATGTAAACATTATGCACCACTTTCTTGCGCGCGCCGCTGCGCGCCGCTTACTCCCCATGTCGTCACGGCAACTTGGGCTTGCCTCAACATCCCACCAAATCCAGACCTCGCTTTCTTTTCATCGTTCCATGAACGAGGCCAAAGTTTAGGTGCAACGCTCTGTGCTTCGTTCCATCCACCACCTGGCTGGCGTAGCAACACTGGAGAGTGGAAACCACGCACGAAATCCGAATTTTCGCGCGCCTTGCCGGAGGACGGCGTTGTCGTACGGAGCATAAACGGGGCCGGGGCGACGATGCCTTGGCCTTGCCAGCCGAAAAGGGAAAATTTTATTTTTACCATTCTAGATTTTGCCAATTTTTCTTATGTCATTCTAGATTTTGACATTTTATTTTTGCCACTCTTAGTTTTTGACAATTACCTGAATTGCCATTTTGGTGGCAAAAGCAAAATTTTCGAAGTGGCAATTGTGATACATTTCAAAAGCTAAGAGTGGCAAAATGAAATAAAATTATTCTGCTTTTGCCACGAAATGACAATTGTGATAATTGTCAAAAGCTAAGAGTGCCAAAGTGAAATGTCAAAATTTAAAATGATATATGAAAAATTGGTAAAATCTAGAATGGCAAAAACAAAATTTTCCCATGCAAAAAACGTCGGCTGAACGTGAGACACGTTCCTCGGACGCGCTCACGGCCCTGCACATGTCCATCGGCCGTCGCTCGCGGTGGCGGACTGACGGTGGTGGTGGTGGTGCGGCAGCTTTTCCACCGGACGCCGTTGCGCTATGCTGCCGCGAAGCGTAGCTCCACCTGGCGCGCTCGTCGACCACGAAATTCGGCCGGCGCTCGCCACGTCCGGTTGGATCTCGTGGGCCACCAAAACCACCGAGAGGGATTCGTTGAAGTTGGAGTTGACTTGGCGCCTTGGCGGCGGGGTGTCACCGAGCTGCTTCGCCGCGTGTCGCGCGCCGCCGGATCCGCTCGTGCGTGCGTGCGTTCAGTGGCTGCTTCGCGCCAACGAGACGCGTGAAAACGTTGGCCGCCAGGCCGAAGGAACGTACGTCGATTGCATTATTTGGTGCTCTGATTGGACCCTGGATGGAAAGGCGAGGCGATGCATCCGCAACCATCGCTGTCAGCATGTCTGGTATAACCATCTGTTAACGAGGTCTTCTGCTCGGTGTCGCGCCGATGCGCTGCTCAGAAGAGCAGGGTTTACCTTTTGGCTGCGAGCTCAAACGGATGACGGATTAACTAAGTGAGCGGTCATATCGTCTCGAGAGTCATATACTGCCCTCGCGTCGCCCCCTTCGCGGGCGACCCGGGAGGAGCCAACCTCTGCCGCTAGCGTCCCGCTCTGTTCCCGTCCTCCCCTCCGTTGTCGCAGGTGGTCGGCGCCGGGCTAAGCCCGTGCGTGCGACGCGGCAGCAGAGGGCCTCTCCCCTCTACCTCGGATTCATGGATGGCGCGGGCGCCCAGATCTGCGGAGGTGCGGTTCCCACTTTCGGCCCACGGCGGCGCCTGTGGTGATGCTGGTGGGAATTGTCCGGATGTACATGAGGCGATGGCCGGGGCGGCGACCCCATGGCTGGGTGGCGGCGCGCCCGTTGGTCCGACCGGCTCGGGCCCATCCCGGATCTAGTGACTAGCGGACGGCGCGGGGGGTGGCGGCGGCCCGACGTGGTCGTCGATATGGACGCGGTGGTGCCGGCGGCTCTTCGCTGGCCTGCCGGAGCTCCAGGGGTAACATCGTCTCCGACTCAATCTGATCGGGTTCGTGCTAGCTCCGGTCCAGGGAGACTGCTCGTCATCTCCCGGTGCTGGTTGCATGGATCTGGCGGCGGCAGCTGGATTCTTTTGGTCTAGTCTCCGACAGAGAAGCGACGATCCGTGCACAAGAAGCTGGATGGAGTTCTTCAAACAGATCTGGAGAAAACCTGCTATTGGCTAGATGCCAAAGCCGACGGTGGCGACACTCTATGATGTCGTTTCCTTCTTGAAGGCATCATCGTGGAGAAGTTCTAGACCACTATCTGCTACCTCCGAGGAAAACCCTAGATCGGTACATCGGAAGATGGCTGCGCGCTTGTGTCGTTTACCCATTGGGGGCGTCATTCTTGGAGGTGTACACGGGCTCGAGGGACCAGTGGACGACATCTTTGGTGGAGCGGTGCTTCATCCTATACATTGATGGCGATGGATCTCGATGGCGTGGCGCCCTGGAGATTAGGCGTCTGATGTGCCATGATGGACTCGCGCAGGAGGACGACACTGTCTGGCGTCATGGTGGCATCACTGGCAGAGAGGCCTGGCACCGGTCGATGCGTCAGCTTTGAAGATGGATCGATGAAAGACAGTGGTGTCGGGCCTTGCAGGGTGCGCTTGTTGTGCCCGGTGTGAGTGTGCCGGACCGGTGTGTGACCCGGTCCCGATATGTGGCTAGGCTTGGACATCCGGCGTTAGATGTTAAGTTTTGGTGTGATTTCTATTTGGGATTAAGCTCGGACATTCGGCACTCCTTCATCAAAGGGATAGGAGTAGCAATAGGTGTTGCCTGAGTAGTGGTTTTAGACGTACTGATGTATTACTTTGTAATGTATTTGTGAATAATTAGTAGAATGACTGCATGCATCGTTCAGATGCAGAGGCCGGAAATACATCCTTCTTTAAAAAAAAAATTCCAAATGACGAAATCATTGCCAAAACGCCACCACTACTAGTGTCTACGGGTACCAGTACAGTAAGGGAGTGTTCGATGATCCACTAGCTCCACCAAATCTGAGAATCTGCAGAGCATCTACTTCCCCGCTTCTGAACTTTTAACTAGCGCTTCACCAACTCCCGAAGCGAGGATGTGGAGCGGTTCGATGATCCACTAGCTCCACCAAATCTGAGAATCTGCAGAGCATCTACTTCCCCGCTTCTGAACTTTTAACTAGCGCTCCACCAACTCCCGAAGCGAGGATGTGAAGCGGAGGAGAGCCGAACAAGCCCTAAGTGTGACTCTCGGAAGGATCCAGAAATTACTCGTTGAATCTCATCCTCAAGTTACCGCTAATCATGTTTTTTGATTGCGAAGCAGATGGCCGAGCCGTGCAACGATGAGCTTTGACTGCACACGAAACGGGCTTGTGGTTTCTGTTTGTTGCCCGGCCATTTTCTCGCAAGGAGCTTCTGAAATAAGCTGATTAATTAGTCGCAAAAAGAAAGAAATAAGCTGATTAATTGCACAGGCAAGAAGATCTAATAACCCCACTTGCAAGAAGATCTAATAACCCCACTTTCCCGCGGCAGGAAGAAGTTAGCACGTCAGGCTAATATGCTCACCTTTTTCAATTATTAAATATACTTTAGGCCCACGAGCAATGTACATTTGCAAACGTGATAGGTTGTGCCTAGGTGTATAGAATTATGGAGTTTTCTTTTTTTGGTGCATACCTGAATTCAACTGATAGGATAGGCAGACAAAGGCAGCTACATCGCATAGGCATTTGCTTCAGCTCTGCTAAGCTGGTAGGGCACCTCATGTTTAAAAATGAATTATTTGCTGCAGTGGACAGGATGTTCTCCAATCTAACCTATAAAAACTGAAACAAGATTTTGTACAGGGTGGTTCAGATATGGCATGGGCCGGCAGACCGGCATCCAGCTGCGTGCAATGTATTTGTCGAACAAAATGAGTTTACTGGACAAGCACCGAAGGATCCCAGAAACAATCACGATCAGTTTCTGCAACTTAATTATACAAGACAGATAGCATTATTAAGAGAGTGACAGATGAGAACAATGATGAACTAGCATCAGCCTTCAAACTAGCTCCTATCCTATCCAGACGACCTACTCCCTAGCTAACACCAGTATAGGGACGATTGGGGATTGCTTGTAAAACATTTCTGATGTTAACGCGCCCCCCCGCTAGTCAAGGATGTAGCCGTACGATCCTGAAAATAGATCTGCTCGTTAAGGGTAAAAAAAAGAAAAGAAGAAATGCTATTCAGCTGATGTTTGCTAGGAGAGGATGACAAATCAAACGTTTTTTATGCAATTTATATTGTCGCGAGGATGAAAAATTTAGTTTGCAAGCACGGCAAATTCGGGCAAAAAGCTGAGACGGATTTTTCATGCTTGCCAACTACACTTAACATCCTTGGCCAACATAAATTGCCATGTAAATTGTTTGCAATTGCCATGGTTTCCACCTCACGTTCAATGGTTAAGCCGGTCCAGAATATCTTAAAAACAAAGCAAGGGCATTGCTTTTATTTATTTCCAAGAAAAACTTTAGTCGAGGTTGTGTCATTATAGTAAAAAGAAATAAAATTCAAGTCCACAAAAAATTAAACCTAAGTGGTATGATTGTTCATCCATTGTGTCATCCAGGTAAGATTTTATAAATGTGAAAAGCTGAAGTTGTACAAATACGATACAGTCTTGCTAATCGTAAGTGGTGTAAGATTTTTTTTATGTCTAAGCCTATTCTGAGACCAAGTTGTACTTCTCACTGAACCGAGGTAACATTCTTTACAATTGATTTAGACATAACAAACTGTTACAACTTAGATATATAACTGATCCAAAATGTAAAGAAAATTATAAACAAAAACACATAGTCGCTAAGTTAAACTCACAGCAATAGTTCTATGGGGGTCGAAACCTATCAACTGCCAATCAAAATGCCAAATAGAGCAAACTGACATCCGCTAAGGCAATGAAGTTTTTTTGACATCCATGGCCTAAAGCCCTTATGCTTAAAAATGTGGAGGTTACCCTCTTTCCAAAAGTTTCATGGAATTAATGTTTTATGTCTTTTCTTGTTAACTTACATCATTTTCACATATCACACTTGTTGGAAATATGCACTAGAGGCAATTATAAAATGGTTATTATTATATTTCTTTGTTCATGATAATTGTCTATTATTCATGCTATAATTGTGTTATCCGGAAATCGTAATACATGTGTGAATACATAGACCACAACACGTCCCCAGTGAGCCTCTAATTGACTACCTCGTTGATCAAAAGATAGTCATGGTTTCCTGACTATGGGCATTGGATGTCAATGATAACGGGATCACATCATTAGGAGAATGATGTGATGGACAAGACCCTATCCTAAGCATAGCTCAAAGATCGTGTAGTTCGTTTGCTTTAGCTTTTTCGAATGTCAAGTATCATTTCCTTAGACCATGAGATTGTGCAACTCTCGGATACCGTAGGAGTGCCTTGGGTGTGCCAAACGTCACAACGTAACTGGGTGACTATAAAGGTACATTACAGGTATCTCCGAAAGTGTTTGTTGGGTTGGCACGAATCAAGACTGCGATTTGGCACTCCGTATGATGGAGAGGTATCTCTGGGCCCACTCAGTAATGCATCATCATAATGAGCTCAATGAGAGGAATCATACTCGATAGGCTAGGTTTCCCTCCCCGCGCCGCCACCCGCGAGGCGGCCGGCGAGGGCCCCCAGATCCGCTCGCCGCGCGCCTCCCCTCCTCCTCCCTCCTCCCTCGCCGCCGCAAGGGGGCGCGGCCGGGCGAAGCCCGACCGGCGTCGGCGGCGGCGGGGCCTGGTCTTCCCCTGGCGCGACGGGGCGGCGCGGGCCGCTCCTTCCGGTCCGGGCGCGGTGCAGACGCGGGGCACCGCGGCGTGGCGGTGGGCGCCTCCTGGCGGGCGTGGCGCAGCGTGGCCGGCTGCGCGGTGGTGTGCGCCTCGCCAAGGCGGCCGTTCCGTCCGGCAGGCGGCGCGGGCTGCGGGCGGCGTGGGCGGCGGCTGGGGTCCGGCTTCGGGCCTCCGGCGGCTGCGGTGGTTCCCCTCCGTTGCGGGCGTGCGGTGGTGGTGCGGCTCGGCCGGTGGCGGTCCGGTGACCTGGTGGTGGTGGCCGGCGGCGCGCGTGGTGGTGGTGCTTCTGAAGGAAATATGCCCTAGAGGCAATAATAAAGATATTATTTATTTCCTTATATCATGGTAAATGTTTATTATTCATGCTAGAATTGTATTAACCGGAAACATAATACATGTGTGAATATATAGACAAACAGAGTGTCACTAGTATGCCTCTACTTGACTAGCTCGTTAATCAAAGATGGTTATGTTTCCTAACCATGGACAAAGAGTTGTCATTTGATTAACGGGATCACATCATTAGTTGAATGATCTGATTGACATGGCCCATTCCATTAGCTTAGCACCTGATCGTTTAGTATGTTGCTATTGCTTTCTTCATGACTTATACATGTTCCTATGACTATGAGATTATGTAACTCCCGTGTGCCGGAGGAACACTTTGTGTGCTACCAAACGTCACAACGTAACTGGGTGATTATAAAGGTGCTCTACAGGTGTCTCCAAAGGTACATGTTGGGTTGATGTATTTCGAGATTAGGATTTGTCACTCCGGTCGTCGAAGAGGTATCTCTGGGCCCTCTCGGTAATACACATCACTTAAGCCTTGCAAGCATTGCGACTAATGAGTTAGTTGCGGGATGTTGTATTACGGAACGAGTAAAGAGACCTGCCGGTAACGAGATTGAACTAGGTATTGGATACCGACGATCGAATCTCGGGCAAGTAACATACCGATGACAAAAGGAACAACGTATGTTGTTATGCGGTCTAACCGATAAAGATCTTCGTAGAATATGTAGGAGCCAATATGGGCATCCAGGTCCCGCTATTGGTTATTGACCGGAGACGTGTCTCGGTCATGTCTACATTGTTCTCGAACCGTAGGGTCCGCACGCTTAAAGTTACGATGACAGTTTCATTATGAGTTTATGTATTTTGATGTACCGAAGGTTGTTTGGAGTCCCGGATGTGATCATGGACATGACGAGGAGTCTCGAAATGATCAAGACATAAAGATCGATATATTGGACGACTATATTCGGACACCGGAATTGTTTCGGATGATTTCGGATAAAGCCGGAGTGCCGGAGGGGTTACCGGAACCCCCTGGGGAAGTAATGGGCCTTAGTGGGCCTGAGGGGAGAGAGAGGGCAGCAGCCCAGGAGGTGGCGTGCCCCCCTCATGGGGAGTCCGAATAGGACTAGGAGGGGGGGCGCGGCCCCCCCTTTCCCTCTCCCTCTCCCTCTCTTTCCTTCCCCCTCTCGATTCCTAGTTGGACTAGGAAAGGGGAGTCCTACTCCCACTAGGAGGAGGACTCCCCCCCTCTCCTTGGCGCGCCCCAAGGGCCGGCCGGCCTCCCCCTTGCTCCTTTATATACGGGGGCAGGGGGCACCCTAGAACACACAAGTTGATCTTCGTGATCGTTCCTTAGCCGTGTGCGGTGCCCCCTCCATGATATTACACCTCGATCATATTATAGTGGTGCTTAGGCGAAGCCCTGCGACGGTTAAACATCAAGATCGTCACCACGCCGCCGTGCTGACGAAACCGCTCCCTGAAGCTTTGCTGGATCGGAGCCCGAGGTGCGTCATCGAGCTGTACGTGTGTCAAGAACTCGGAGGTGCCGGAGTAACGGTGCTTGGATCGGTTAGACCGGGAAGACGTACGACTACTTCCTCTATGTTGCGTCAACGCTTCCGCTTCGGTCTACGAGGGTACGTAGACAACACTCTCCCCTCTCGTAGCTATGCATCACCATGATCTTGCGTGTGCGTAGGAATTTTTTTGAAATTACTACGTTCCCCAATAGTGGTATCAGAGCCTAGGTTTTATGGTTTGATGTTATATGCACGAGTAGAACACAAGTGAGTTGTGGGCGATATAAGTCATACTGCCTACCAGCATGTCATACTTTGGTTCGGCGGTATTGTTGGATGAAGCGGCCCGGACCGACATTACGCGTACGCTTACGCGAGACCGGTTCCCCCGACGTGCTTTGCACATAGGTGTCTTGCGGGTGACTGTTTCTCCAACTTTAGTTGAACCGAGTGTGGCTACACTCGGTCCTTGCGAAGGTTAAAATGGCATCAACTTGACAAACTATCGTTGTGGTTTTGATGCGTAGGTAAGATTGGTTCTTGCTTAAGCCCGTAGCAGCCACGTAAAACTTGCAACAAACAAAGTAGAGGACGTCTAACTTGTTTTTGCAGGGCATGTTGTGATGTGATATGGTCAAGACATGATGCTAAATTTTATTGTATGAGATGATCATGTTTTGTAACCGAGTTATCGGCAACTGGCAGGAGCCATATGGTTGTCGCTTTATTGTATGCAATGCAATCGCGCTGTAATGCTTTACTTTATCACTAAGCGGTAGCGATAGTCGTGGAAGCATAAAATTGGCGAGACGACAACGATGCTACGATGGAGATCAAGGTGTCGCGCCGGTGACGATGGTGATCATGACGGTGCTTCGGAGATGGAGATCACAGGCACAAGATGATGATGGCCATATCATATCACTTATATTGATTGCATGTGATGTTTATCTTTTATGCATCTTATCTTGCCTTGATTGACAGTAGCATTATAAGATGATCTCTCACTAAAATTATCAAGAAGTGTTCTCCCTGAGTATGCACCGTTGCGAAAGTTCTTCGTGCTGAGACACCACGTGATGATCGGGTGTGATAGGCTCTACATTCAAATACAACGGGTGCAAAACAGTTGCACACGCGGAATACTCAGGTTATACTTGAGGGGCCAAGCATATACAGATATGGCCTCGAAACACGGAGACCGAAAGGTCGAGCGTGAATCATATAGTAGATATGATCAACATAGTGATGTTCACCAATGAAACTACTCCATCTCACGTGATGATCGGACATGGTTTAGTTGATTTGGATCACGTGATCACTTAGAGGATTAGAGGGATGTCTATCTAAGTGGGAGTTCTTTAAGTAATTTGATTAATTGAACTTAAATTTATCATGAACTTAGTACCTGATAGTATCTTGCTTATGTATGTTTGATTGTAGATAGATGGCCCGTGCTGTTGTTTCGTTGAATTTTAATGCGTTCCTTGAGAAAGCAAAGTTGAAAGATGATGGTAGCAATTACACAGACTGGGTCTGTAACTTGAGGATTATCCTCATTACTGCACAGAAGAATTACGTCCTGGAAGCACCGCTGGGTGCCAGGCCTGCTGCTGGAGCAACACCAGATGTTATGAACGTCTGGCAGAGCTAAGCTGATGACTACTCGATAGTTCAGTGTACCATGCTTTACGGCTTAGAACCGGGACTTCAATGACGTTTTGAACGTCATGGAGCATATGAGATGTTCGAGGAGTTGAAGTTAATATTTCAAGCAAATGCCCGTATTGAGAGATATGAAGTCTCCAATAAGTTCTATAGCTGCAAGATGGAGGAGAACAGTTCTGTCAGTGAGCATATACTCAAAATGTCTGGGTATAATAATCACTTGATTCAGATGGGAGTCAATCTTCCAGATGATTGCGTCATTGACAGAATTCTCCAATCACTGCCACCAAGCTACAAGAGCTTCGTGATGAACTATAATATGCAAGGGATGAATAAGACTATTTCCGAGCTCTTCACAATGCTGAAAGCTGCGGAGGTAGAAATAAAAAAGGAGCATCAAGTGTTGATGGTCAACAAGACCACTAGTTTCAAGAAAAAGGGCAAAGGGAAGAAGAAGGGGAACTTCAAGAAGAACGACAAGCAAGTTGCTGCTCAAGAGAAGAAACCCAAGTTTGGACCTAAGCCTGAAACTGAGTGCTTCTGCTGCAAGCAGACTGGTCACTGGAAACGGAACTGCCCCAAGTATTTGGCGGATAAGAAGGATGGCAAGGTGAACAAAGGTATATGTGATATACATGTTATTGATGTGTACCTTGCTAATGCTCGCAGTAGCACATGGGTATTTGATACTGGTTTTGTTGCTAATATTTGCAACTCGAAACAGGGACTACAGATTAAGCGAAGATTGGCTAAGGACGAGGTGATGATGCACGTGGGAAACGGTTCCAAAGTTGATGTGATCGCGGTCGGCACGCTACCTCTACATCTACCTTCGGGATTAGTATTAGACCTAAATAATTGTTATTTGGTGCCAGCGTTGAGCATGAACATTATATCTGGATCTTGTTTAATGCGAGACGGTTATTCATTTAAATCAGAGAATAATGGTTGTTCTATTTATATGAGTAATATCTTTTATGGTCATGCACCCTTGAAGAGTGGTCTATTCTTATTGAATCTCGATAGTAGTGATACACATATTAATAATGTTGAAGCCAAAAGATGCATAGTTGATAATGATGGTGCAACTTATTTGTGGCACTGCCGTTTAGGTCATATCGGTGTAAAGCGCATGAAGAAACTCCATACTAATGGACTTTTGGAACCACTTGATTATGAATCACTTGGTACTTGCGAACCGTGCCTCATGGGCAAGATGACTAAAACACCGTTCTCCGGTACTATGGAGAGAGCAACAGATTTGTTGGAAATCATACATACAGATGTATGTGGTCCGATGAATATTGAGGCTCGTGGCGGATATTGTTATTTTCTCACCTTCACAGATGACTTAAGCAGATATGGGTATATCTACTTAATGAAATATAAGTCTGAAACATTTGAAAAGTTCAAAGAATTTCAGAGTGAAGTTGAAAATCATCGTAACAAGAAAATAAAGTTTCTACGATCTGATCGTGGAGGAGAATATTTGAGTTACGAGTTTGGTGTACATTTGAAGAAATGCGGAATAGTTTCGCAACTCACGCCACCCGGAACACCACAGCGTAATGGTGTGTCCGAACGTCGTAATCGTACTTTATGTTGGGGAACGTTGCAGAAAACAAAAATTTTCCTACTCGTTTCACCAAGATCCATCTAGGAGTTCACCAAGCAACGAGTATTTAGATTGCATCTACATACCTTTGTAGATCACGAGCGGAAGCGTTCGTTAGAACAAGGATGAAGTAGTTGTACACGACGTGATCCAAATCACCGATGACCAGCGCCGAACGGACGGCACCTCCGCGTTCAACACACGTACGGGACGGGAGACGTCTCCTCCTTCTTGATCCAGCAAGGGAGAGGAGAGGTTGATGAAGAACCAGCAGCACGACGGCGTGGTGGTGGATGCAGGGCGTCACAGTTGCAGGGCTTCGCCTTCGCAACAAGAGAGAGACGTAACGGGGAGAGAGGGAGGCGCCAGGGGCTGGTGTATGAAGTCCCTCCTCTCCCCCACTATATATAGGGGTGCCAAGGGGGGGTGGTGCGCAGCCTAGGAGATCTGATCTCCTAGGTGCGGCGGCCAGGGGAGGGTTTCCCTCCCCCCAAGGCACCTCGGGGTGCCTTCCACCACTTGGACTCCTCCTTGGTGGAAACCCTAGGCGCATGGGCCTAGTAGGGCTGGTGCCCTTGGCCCATGTAGGTCAAGGCGCACCCCCTACAGCCCATGTGGCCCCCCGGGACAGGTGGCCCCACCCGGTGGGCCCACGGGACCCCTCCGGTGGTCCCGGTACAATACCGATAACCCCGAAACTTGTCCCGATGGCCGAAGCAGCACTTCCTATATATAATTCTTTACCTCCGGACTATTCCGGAGCTTCTCGTGACGTCCGGGATCTCATCCGGGACTCTGAACAACATTCGGGTTACTGCATATACATATCTTCACAACCCTAGCGTCACCGAACCTTAAGTGTGTAGACCCTACGGGTTCGGGAGACAAGCAGACATGACCGAGACGACTCTCCGGTCAATAACCAACAGCGGGATCTGGATACCCATGTTGGCTCCCACATGCTCCACGATGTTCTCATCGGATGAACCACGATGTCGAGGATTCAATCAACCCCGTATGCAATTCCCTTTGTCAATCGATATATTACTTGCCCGAGATTCGATCGTCGGTATCCCAATACCTCGTTCAATCTCGTTACCGGAAAGTCACTTTACTCGTACTGTAATGCATGATCCCGTGACCAGACACTTGGTCACTCTGAGCTCATTATGATGATGCATTACCGAGTGGGCCCAGTGATACCTCTCCGTCATACGGAGTGACAAATCCCAGTCTTGATCCGTGTCAACCCAACAGATACTTTCGGAGATACCCGTAGTCTACCTTTATAGTCACCCAGTTACGTTGTGACGTTTGGTATACCCAAAGCACTCCTACAGTATCTGGGAGTTACACGATCTCATGGTCTAAGGAAAAGATACTTGACATTGCAAAACTCTAGCAAAACGAACTACACGATCTTTATGCTATGTTTAGGATTGGGTCTTGTCCATCACATCATTCTCTTAATGATGTGATCTCGTTATCAATGACATTCAATGTCCATAGCCAGGAAACCATGACTATCTGTTGATCAACGAGCTAGTCAACTAGAGGCTTACTAGGGACATGTTGGTGTCTCTTATTCACACATGTATTACGATTTCCGGATAACACAATTATAGCATGAATAAAGACAATTACCATGAACAAGGAAATATAATAATAATGCTTTTATTATTGCCTCTAGGGCATATTTCCAACAGTCTCCCACTTGCACTAGAGTCAATAATCTAGTTACATTGTGATGAATCGAACACCCATGGAATTCTGGTGTTGATCATGTTTTGCCCTAGGGAGAGGTTTAGTCAACGGATCTGCTACATTCAGGTCCGTATGTACTTTACAAATTTCTATGTCTCCATCTTGAACATTTTCACGAATGGAGTTGAAGCGACGCTTGATGTGCCTTGTCTTCTTGTGAAACCTGGGCTCCTTGGCAAGTGCAATAGCTCCAGTGTTGTCACAGAAGAGCTTGATCGGCCCCGACGCATTGGGTATGACTCCGAGGTCGGTGATGAACTCCTTCACCCAAATTGCTTCATGTGCTGCCTCCGAGGCTGCCATGTACTCCGCTTCACATGTAGATCCCGCCACGACGCTCTGCTTGCAACTGCACCAGCTTACTGCCCCACCATTCAAAATATACACGTATCCAGTTTGTGACTTTGAGTCATCCAGATCTATGTCGAAGCTAGCATCGACGTAACCCTTTACGACGAGCTCTTCGTCACCTCCATAAACGAGAAACATCTCCTTAGTCCTTTTCAGGTACTTTAGGATATTCTTGACCGCTGTCCAGTGTTCTTTGCCGGGATTACTTTGGTATCTTCCTACCAAACTTACGGCAAGATTTACATCGGGTCTGGTACACAGCATGGCATACATAATAGAACCTATGGCTGAGGCACAGGGGATGACACTCATCTCTTCTATTTCTTCTGCCGTGGTCGGACTTTGAGCCGAGCTCAATTTCATACCTTGCAGTACAGGCAAGAACCCCTTCTTAGAATGATCCATATTGAACTTCTTCAATATCTTATCAAGGTATGTGCTTTGTGAAAGACCTATGAGGCGTCTTGATCTATCTCTATAGATCTTGATGCCTAATATATAAGCAGCTTCTCCAAGGTCCTTCATTGAAAAACTCTTATTCAAGTAGGCCTTGATGCTGTCCAAGAGTTCTATATCATTTCCCATCAAAAGTATGTCATCTACATATAATATGAGAAATGCTACAGAGCTCCCACTCACTTTCTTGTAAACGCAGGCTTCTCCATAAGTCTGCGTAAACCCAAACGCTTTGATCATCTCATCAAAGCGAATGTTCCAACTCCGAGATGCTTGCACCAGCCCATAAATCGAGCGTTGGAGCTTGCACACCTTGTCAGCATTCTTAGGATCGACAAAACCTTCCGGCTACATCATATACAATTCTTCCTTAAGGAAACCATTAAGGAATGCCGTTTTGACGTCCATTTGCCATATTTCATAATCGTAGAATGCGGCAATTGCTAACATGATTCAGACGGACTTCAGCTTCGCTACTGGTGAGAAAGTCTCATCGTAGTCAACCCCTTGAACTTGTCGATAACCCTTAGCGACAAGCCGAGCTTTATAGATGGTCACATTACCATCCGCGTCTGTCTTCTTCTTAAAGATCCATTTATTTTCTATGGCTCGCCGTTCAACGGGCAAGTCAGTCAAAGTCCATACTTCGTTTTCATACATGGATCCTATCTCGAATTTCATGGCTTTTAGCCATTTGTCGGAATCCGGGCCCGCCATCGCTTCTTCATAGTTCGAAGGTTCACCGTTGTCTAACAACATGATTTCCAAGACAGGGTTGCCGTACCACTCTGGTGCGGAACGTGTCCTTGTGGACCTTCGAATTTCAGTAGGAGCTAGATCAGAAGTATCTTGATCATTATCATTAACTTCCTCTCTAGTTGGTGCTGGCACCTCAGGAACATTTTCTTGAGTTGTGCCATTTTCCGGTTCAAGAGGCAATACTTCATCTAGTCTACTTTCCTCCCACTTACTTCTTTCGAGAGAAACTCCTTCTCTAGAAAGGATCCATTCTTGGCAACAAAGACCTTGCCTTCGGATCTGAGGTAGAAGGTATACCCAATAGTTTCTTTAGGGTATCCTATGAAGACGCATTTTTCCGACTTGGGTTCGAGCTTTTCAGGTTGAAGTTTCTTGACATAAGCATCGCATCCCCAAACTTTTAGAAACGACAGCTTAGGTTTCTTCCCAAACCATAATTCATACGGTGTCGTCTCAACGGATTTCGACGGAGCCCTATTTAAAGTGAATGCGGCAGTCTCTAAAGCATAGCCCGAAAAAGATAGCGGTAAATCGGTAAGAGACATCATAGACCGCACCATATCTAATAGAGTGCGATTACGACGTTCGGACACACCGTTACGCTGAGGTGTTCCAGGCGGCGTTAGTTATGAAACTATTCCACATTTTCTTAAGTGTGTGCCAAATTCGTGACTCAAGTATTCTCCTCCACGATCTGATCGTAGAAACTTGATTTTCCTGTCACGTTGATTCTCAACCTCACTCTGAAATTCCTTGAACTTTTCAAAGGTTTCAGACTTGTGTTTCATTAAGTAGATATACCCATATCTACTTAAGTCATCAGTGAGGGTGAGAACATAACGATAGCCACCGCGAGCCTCAACACTCATTGGACCGCACACATCAGTATGTATGATTTCCAATAAGTTGGTTGCTCGCTCCATTGTTCCTGAGAACGGAGTCTTAGTCATTTTACCCATGAGGCATGGTTCGCACGTGTCAAATGATTCATAATCAAGAGACTCTAAAACTCCATCAGCATGGAGCTTCTTCATGCGTTTGACACCTATGTGACCAAGGCGGCAGTGCCACAAGTATGTGGGACTATCATTATCAGCCTTGCATCTTTTGGCACTCACATTATGAACATGTGTAGCATTACGTTCGAGATTCATAAAGAATAAACCATTCACCATAGGAGCATGACCATAAAACATATCTCTCATATAAATAGAACAACCATTATTCTCGGATTTAAATGAGTAGCCATCTCGAATTAAACGAGATCCCGATACAATGTTCATGCTGAAAGCTGGTACTAAATAACAATTATTAAGGTTTAAAACTAATCCCGAAGGTAGATGTAGAGGCAGCGTGCCGACCGCGATCACATTGACCTTGGAACCATTCCCGACGCGCATCGTCACCTCGTCCTTTGCCAGTTTCCGCTTATTCCGCAGCCCCTGCTTTGAGTTACAAATGTGAGCAACTGCACCGGTATCAAATACCCAGGAGCTACTACGGACACTAGTAAGGTACACATCAATTACATGTATATCACATATACCTTTTGTTTTGCCGGCCTTCTTGTCTGCTAAGTATTTAGGGCAGTTCCGCTTCCAGTGACCGTTTCCCTTGCAATAAAAGCACTCAGTCTCGGGCTTGGGTCCATTCTTTGGCTTCTTCCCGGCAGCTTGCTTGCCGGGCGCGGCAACTTCCTTGTCGTCCTTCTTGAAGTTCTTTTTACCCTTACCCTTCTTGAACTTAGTGGTTTTATTCACCATCAACACTTGATGTTCCTTCTTGACTTCTACCTCTGCTGATTTCAACACAGCAAATAATTCAGGAATGGTCTTTTCCATCCCCTGCATATTGAAGTTCATCACAAAGCTCTTGTAGCTCGGTGGAAGCGACTGGAGGATTCTGTCAATGACCGCATCATCCGGGAGATTAACTCCCAGCTGAGTCAAGCGGTTATGCAACCCAGACATAGTGAGTATGTGCTCACTGACAGAACTGTTTTCCTCCATCTTACAGCTGAAGAATTTGTCGGAGACTTGATATCTCTCGACCCGGGCATGAGCTTGGAAAACCATTTTCAGCTCTTCGAACATCTCATATGCTCCGTGTCTCTCAAAACACTTTTGGAGCCCCGGCTCTAAACTATAAAGCATGCCGCACTGAACGAGGGAGTAGTCATCGGTACGTGCCTGCCAAGCGTTCATAACGTCTTGTTCTGCAGGGAGAACAGGTGTGTCACCCAGCGGTGCTTGTAGGACATAATCTTTCTTGGCAGCTATGAGGATGATCCTCAGGTTCCGGACCCAGTCCGTATAGTTGCTGCCATCGTCTTTCAGCTTGGTTTTCTCTAGGAACACGTTGAAGTTGAGGACTACGTGGGCCATTTGATCTACAAGACATATTGTAAAATATTTTAGACTAAGTTCATGATAATTAAGTTCATCTAATCAAATTAATAATGAACTCCCACTTAGATAGACATCCCTCCAGTCATCTAAGTTTAACATGATCCGAGTCAA
This sequence comes from Triticum monococcum, assembly GCA_034509565.1. Lineage (NCBI taxonomy): Eukaryota > Viridiplantae > Streptophyta > Magnoliopsida > Poales > Poaceae > Triticum > Triticum monococcum. The sequence continues at coordinate 448,413,089 of CM067845.1, forward strand.
CTAGGCCGTGTCCGATCATCATGTGAGACGGACTAGTCAACGTCGGTGAACATTTTCATGTTGATCGTATCTTCTATACGACTCATGCTCAACCTTTCGGTCTTCTGTGTTCCGAGGCCATGTCTGTACATGCTAGGCTCGTCAAGTCAACCTAAGTGTTTGCATGTGTAAATCTGTCTTACACCCGTTGTATGTGAACGTCTGAATAAAACACCCGATCATCACGTGGTGTTTTGAAACAGCGAACTGTCGCAACGGTGCACAGTTAGGGGGAACACTTCTTGAAATTAATATGAGGGATCATCTTATTTACTACCGTCGTTCTAAGTAAACAAGATGCAAAACATGATAAACATCACATGCAATCAAATAATAAACGTGACATGATATGGCCAATATCACATAGCTCCTTTGATCTCCATCTTGGGGCTCCATGATCATCCTGTCACCGGCATGACACCATGATCTCCATCATCATGATCTCCATCATCGTGCCTCCATGAAGTTTCTCGCCAACTATTACTTCTACTAGTATGGCTAATGCGTTTAGCAATAAAGTAAAGTAATTTACATGGCATTTCTCAATGACACGCAGGTCATATAAAAATAATGACAACTCCTATGGCTCCTGCCGGTTGTCATACTCATTGACATGCAAGTCGTGATCCCTATTACAATAACATGAACATCTCATACATCGCATATAGATCATTCATCATTCATCACAACTTTGGCCATATCATATCACAAACCACTTGCTGCAAAAACAAGTTAGACGTCTCTAATTGTTGTTGCAAGTTTTACGTGGCTGAATTAGGGTTCTAGCAAGAACGTTTTCTTACCTACGTTAAAGCCACAACGTGATTTGTCAACTTCTATTTACCCTTCATAAGGACCCTGTTCATCGAATCCGCTCCAACTAAAGTAGGAGAGACAGACACCCGCCAGCCACCTTATGCAACTAGTGCATGTTAGTCGGTGGAACCGGTCTCACGTAAGCGTACGTGTAAGGTTGGTCCGGGCCGCTTCATCCCACAATACCGCTGAAGCAAGAAAAGACTAGTAGCGACAAGAAAGTTGACAAATCCACGCCCACAACAAATTGTGTTCTACTCGCGCAAGAAGAACTACGCATAGACCTAGCTCTGATCCACTGTTGGGGAACGTTGCAGAAAACAAAAATTTTCCTACTCGTTTCACCAAGATCCATCTAGGAGTTCATCAAGCAACGAGTATTCAGATTGCATCTACATACCTTTGTAGATCACGAGCGGAAGCGTTCGTTAGAACAAGGATGAAGTAGTCGTACACGACGTGATCCAAATCACCGATGACCAGCGCCGAACGGACGACACCTCCGCGTTCAACACACGTACGGGACGGGAGACGTCTCCTCCTTCTTGATCCAGCAAGGGAGAGGAGAGGTTGATGAAGAACCAGCAGCACGACGGCGTGGTGGTGGATGCAGGGCGTCACAGTTGCAGGGCTTCGCCTTCGCAACGAGAGAGAGACGTAACGGGGAGAGAGGGAGGCGCCAGGGGCTGGTGTATGAAGTCCCTCTTCTCCCCCACTATATATAGGGGTGCCAAGGGGGGGTGGTGCGCAGCCTAGGAGATCTGATCTCCTAGGTGCGGCGGCCAGGGGAGGGTTTCCCTCCCCCCCAAGGCACCTCGGGGTGCCTTCCACCACTTGGACTCCTCCTTGGTGGAAACCCTAGGCGCATGGGCCTAGTAGGGCTGGTGCCCTTGGCCCATGTAGGTCAAGGCGCACCCCCTACAGCCCATGTGGCCCCCCGGGACAGGTGGCCCCACCCGGTGGGCCCACGGGACCCCTCCGGTGGTCCCGGTACAATACCGATAACCCCGAAACTTGTCCCGATGGCCGAAACAGCACTTCCTATATATAATTCTTTACCTCCGGACTATTCCGGAGCTCCTCGTGACGTCCGAGATCTCATACGGGACTCCGAACAACATTCGGGTTACTGCATATACATATCTTCACAACCCTAGCGTCACCGAACCTTAAGTGTGTAGACCCTACGGGTTCGGGAGACAAGCAAACATGACCGAGACGACTCTCCGGTCAATAACCAACAGCGGGATCTGGATACCCATGTTGGCTCCCACATGCTCCACGATGTTCTCATCGGATGAACCACGATGTCGAGGATTCAATCAACCCCGTATGCAATTCCCTTTGTCAATCGATATATTAGTTGCCCGAGATTCGATCGTCGGTATCCCAATACCTCGTTCAATCTCGTTACCGGCAAGTCACTTTACTCATACTGTAATGCATGATCCCTTGACCAGACACTTGGTCACTTTGAGCTCATTATGATGATGCATTACCGAGTGGGCCCAGTGATACCTCTCCGTCATACGGAGTGACAAATCCCAGTCTTGATTCGTGTCAACCCAACAGATACTTTCGGAGATACCCGTAGTCTACCTTTATAGTCAACCAGTTACGTTGTGACGTTTGGTATACCCAAAGCACTCCTACAGTATCCGGGAGTTACACGATCTCATGGTCTAAGGAAAAGATACTTGACATTGCAAAACTCTAGCAAAACGAACTACACGATCTTTATGCTATGTTTAGGATTGGGTCTTGTCCATCACATCATTCTCTTAATGATGTGATCTCGTTATCAATGACATTCAATGTCCATAGCCAGGAAACCATGACTATCTGTTGATCAACGAGCTAGTCAACTAGAGGCTTACTAGGGACATGTTGGTGTCTCTTATTCACACATGTATTACGATTTCCGGATAACACAATTATAGCATGAATAAAGACAATTACCATGAACAAGGAAATATAATAATAATGCTTTTATTATTGCCTCTAGGGCATATTTCCAACACTTTACTAGATATGGTGCGATCTATGATGTCTCTTACTGATTTACTGCTATCGTTTTGGGGTTATGCTTTAGAGACGACCGCATTCACGTTGAATAGGGCACCATCGAAATCCGTTGAGACGACGCCTTATGAACTATGGTTTGGCAGGAAACCAAAGTTGTCGTTTCTGAAAGTTTGGGGCTGCGATGCTTATGTGAAAAAGCTTCAACCTGATAAGCTCGAACCCAAATCGGAGAAATGTGTCTTCATAGGATATCCAAAGGAAACTATTGGATACACCTTCTATCACAGATCCGAAGGCAAGACTTTTGTTGCTAAATTCGGAAACTTTCTGGAGAAGGAGTTTCTCTCGAAAGATGTGAGTGGGAGGAAAGTAGAACTTGATAAGGTAACTATACCTGCTCCCTTATTGGAAAGTAGTACATCACAGAAAACTGTTTCTGCGACACCTACACCAATTTGTGAGGAAGCTAAGGATAATGATCATGAAACTTCAGGACAAGATACTACTGAACCTCGTAGATCAACCAGAGTGAGAACCGCGCCAGAGTGGTACGGTAATCCTATTCTGGAAATCATGCTGCTAGATCATGATGAACCTACGAACTATGAAGAAGCGATGGTGAGCCCAGATTCCGCAAAATGGCTTGAAGCCATGAAATCCGAGATGGGATCCATATATGAGAACAAAGTATGGACTTTGGTTGACTTACCCGATGATCGGCAAGCAATTGAGAATAAATGGATCTTTAAGAAGAAGACTGACGTTGACGGTAATATTACTGTCTAGAAAGCTCGACTTGTCGCAAAAGGTTTTCGACAAGTTCAAGGGGTTGACTACGATGAGACCTTCTCACCCGTAGCGATGCTTAAGTCTGTCCGAATCATGTTAGCAATTGCCGCATTTTATGATTATGAAATTTGGCAGATGGATGTCAAAACTGCATTCCTGAATGGATTTCTGGAAGAAGAGTTGTATATGATGCAACCGAAAGGTTTTGTCGATCCAAAGGGAGCTAACAAAGTGTGCAAGCTCCAGCGATCCATTTATGGACTGGTGCAAGCCTCTCGGAGTTGGAATAAATGCTTTGATAGTGTGATCAAAGCATTTGGTTTTATACAGACTTTCGGAGAAGCCTGTATTTACAAGAAAGTCAGTGGGAGCTCTGTAGCATTTCTGATATTATATGTGGATGACATATTACTGATTGGAAATGATATAGAATTTCTGGATAGCATAAAGGGATACTTGAATAAGAGTTTTTCAATGAAAGACCTCGGTGAAGCTGCTTACATATTAGGCATAAAGATCTATAGAGATAGATCAAGACGCTTAATTGGACTTTCACAAAGCACATACCTTGACAAGATTTTGAAGAAGTTCAAAATGGATCAAGCAAAGAAAGGGTTCTTGCCTGTGTTACAAGGTGTGAAGTTGAGTCAGACTCAATGCCCGACCACTGCAGAAGATAGAGAGAAAATGAAAGATGTTCCCTATGCTTCAGCCATAGGCTCTATCATGTATGCAATGCTGTGTACCAGACTTGATGTGTGCCTTGCTATAAGTTTAGCAGGGAGGTACCAAAGTAATCCAGGAGTGGATCACTGGACAGCGGTCAAGAACATCCTGAAGTACCTGAAAAGGACTAAGGATATGTTTCTCATATATGGAGGTGACAAAGAGCTCATTATAAACGGTTACGTTGATGCAAGCTTTGACACTGATCCGGACGATTCTAAATTGCAAACCGGATACGTGTTTACATTAAACGGTGGAGCTGTCAGTTGGTGCAGTTCTAAACAAAGCGTCGTGGCAGGATCTACATGTGAAGCGGAGTACATAGCTACTTCGGAAGCAGCAAACGAAGGAGTCTGGATGAAGGAGTTCATATCCGATCTAGGTGTCATACCTAGTGCATCGGGTCCAATGAATTTTTTTTGTGACAATACTGGTGCAATTGCCTTGGCAAAGGAATCCAGATTTCACAAAAGAACCAATCACATCAAGATACGCTTCAATTCCATCCGGGATCTAGTCCAGGTGGGAGACATAGAGATTTGCAAGATACATAAGGATCTGAATGTAGCATACCCGTTGACTAAGCCTCTTCCATGAGCAAAACATGATCAGCACCAAGGCTCCATGGGTGTTAGAATCATTACTGTGTAATCTAGATTATTGACTCTAGTGCAAGTGGGAGACTGAAGGAAATATGCCCTAGAGGCAATAATAAAGATATTATTTATTTCCTTATATCATGGTAAATGTTTATTATTCATGCTAGAATTGTATTAACCGGAAACATAATACATGTGTGAATATATAGACAAACAGAGTGTCACTAGTATGCCTCTACTTGACTAGCTCATTAATCAAAGATGGTTATGTTTCCTAACCATGGACAAAGAGTTGTCATTTGATTAACGGGATCACATCATTAGTTGAATGATTTGATTGACATGACCCATTCCATTAGCTTAGCACCCGATCGTTTAGTATGTTGCTATTGCTTTCTTCATGACTTATACATGTTCCTATGACTATGAGATTATGTAACTCCCGTGTGCCGGAGGAACACTTTGTGTGCTACCAAACGTCACAACGTAACTGGGTGATTATAAAGGTGCTCTACAGGTGTCTCCAAAGGTACATGTTGGGTTGACGTATTTCGAGATTAGGATTTGTCACTCCGATCGTCGGAGAGGTATCTCTGGGCCCTCTCGGTAATACACATCACTTAAGCCTTGCAAGCATTGCGACTAATGAGTTAGTTGCAGGATGTTGTATTACGGAACGAGTAAAGAGACTTGCTGGTAACGAGATTGAACTAGGTATTGGATACCGACGATCGAATCTTGGGCAAGTAACATACCGATGACAAAAGGAACAACGTATGTTGTTATGCGGTCTGACCGATAAAGATCTTCGTAGAATATGTAGGAGCCAATATGGGCATCCAGGTCCCGCTATTGGTTATTGACTGGAGACGTGTCTCGGTCATGTCTACATTGTTCTCGAACCGTAGGGTCCGCACGCTTAAAGTTACGATGACAATTTCATTATGAGTTTATGTATTTTGATGTACCGAAGATTGTTCGGAGTCTCGGATGTGATCATGGACATGACGAGGAGTCTCGAAATGGTCGAGACATAAAGATCGATATATTGGACGACTATATTCGGACACCGGAATTGTTCCGGGTGATTTCGGATAAAACCGGAGTGCCGGAGGGGTTACCGGAACCCCCCGGGGAAGTAATGGGCCTTAGTGGGCCTGAGGGGAGAGAGAGGGCAGCAGCCCAGGAGGTGCCCCCCCCTCATGGGGAGTCCGAATAGGACTAGGAGGGGGGGCACGCCCCCCCTTTCCCTCTCCCTCTTCCTCTCTTTCCTTCCCCCTCTCGATTCCTAGTTGGACTAGGAAAGGGGAGTCCTACTCCCACTAGGAGGAGGACTCCCCCATCTCCTTCGCGTGCCCCAAGGGCCGGCCGGCCTCCCCCTTGCTCCTTTATATACGGGGGCAGGGGGGCACCCTAGAACACACAAGTTGATCTTCGTGATCGTTCCTTAGCCGTGTGCGGTGCCCCCCCCCCCTCCACGATATTACACCTCGATCATATTGTAGTGGTGCTTAGGCGAAGCCCTGCGACGGTTAAACATCAAGATCATCACCATGCCGTCGTGCTGACGAAACTCCTCCCCGAAGCTTTGCTGGATCAGAGCCCGGGGTGCGTCATCGAGCTGTACGTGTGTCAAGAACTCGGAGGTGCCAGAGTAACGGTGCTTGGATCGGTTGGACCGGGAAGACGTACGACTACTTCCTCTATGTTGCGTCAACGCTTCCGCTTCGGTCTACGAGGGTACGTAGACAACACTCTCCCCTCTCGTAGCTATGCAACACTATGATCTTGCGTGTGCGTAGGAATTTTTTTGAAATTACTACGTTCCCCAACAGCTTCCACTTGGCGGCTCTCCGTGCGGGGAAGCAGGGGAGCGGCTTGGACAGGGGCGGCGGCGTCGACGGCATGCCGGCTGCAGCGCGAAGGCGGGAACTTTACGGTCCTCGGAGATCCCGGCCGGGCCTGTGCGGCCACGGGCCTGGTATGTTCCTGCTATTGCGTCCGGTCAGCTACCGTCGAGACGGTGGAGGTGGGGCCCTCCCGCGTGCCGACGGTGCTGCTGCCCTAGTCCCGGCTCCTCTCCTTCATTGTGCGGACCATGCTTCACGGTGCCGTGGTGAGACGGCGTGGGAAGCTTCGTGACCGGGTTGGCGCAGGGTGAGGGTCTGTTGGTGGCGAGCTCTGGAGTGCCTGAGGTGGTGGTTGGGATCGGGAGAAATCTCTGTTGGCTTGGCCAACACTGATGCGGTCGCGCTTGTGGGTACCGCCTGACCTTCATGAAGGGCGTCGGGGCTACCCTTCCTCTCTCCTCACAGCGTACTGGGGGAAACCCTTGGCAGCAGCGTCGTCATCGTCGCGTCCCTTCTTGGAGGTGCTGATTGGTACCGGCGCTTCGGAAGCTCGGAGCTTGGTGGGCGATCTCCGGTGGGTGCAGCGGCCACGAGGATTCTTTGTTTTTTTTTGTCGATCCGCCGTTGTTGGCATTAGTTTCTCTTGTATTTTCTCTTTCTTTTCTTTTGGGCGTGACTATGCTGTTTCCGCCCCAGCACCTATCGTTGGATGTTTGGTTGGTTGCTTTGTATACAAAGCGGGGGAAACCCTTTTTCGGTAATGAGCTCAATGTGACCAAGTGGTTGATCACGGGATCATGCGTACGAGTAAAGTGACTTGCCGGTAACGAGATTGAACGAGGTATTGGGATACCGACGATCGACTCTCGGCCAAGTAACGTACCGATTGACAAAGGGAATTGTATGCAGATTGATTGAATCCTCGACATCGTGGTTCATCCGATGAGATCATCGTGGAGCATGTGGGAGCCAACATGGGTATCCAGATCCCGCTGTTGGTTATTGACCGGAGAGTCGTCTCGGTCATGTCTGCATGTCTCCCGAACCCGTAGGGTCTACACACTTAAGGTTCGGTGACGCTAGGGTTGTTGAGATATTAGTATACGGTAACCCGAAAGTTGTTCGGAGTCCCGGATGAGATCCCGGACGTCACGAGGAGTTCCGGAATGGCCCGGAGGTGAAGATTTATATATAGGAAGTCAAGTTTCGGCCATCGGGAAAGTTTCGGGGGTAATCGGTATTGTACCGGGACCACCGGAAGGGTCCCGGGGGTCCACCGGGTGGGGCCACCTATCCCGGAGGGCCCCATGGGCTGAATTGGGAGGGAAACCAGCCCCTAGTGGGCTGGTGTGCCCCCCTTGGGCCTTCCCCTGCGCCTAGGGTTGGAAACCCTAGGGGTGGCGGGCGCCACCCTTGCCTTGGGGGGCAAGGCACCCCCTTGGTCGCCCCCCTAGGAGATTGGATCTCCTAGGGCCCGTGCCCCCCTAGGGACCCTATATATAGTGGGGGGAGGGAGGGCAGCCGCACCCCAAGCCCCTGGCCTCTCCCTCTCCCTCCCGTGACACTCCTCCGTCTCCCTGCGCTTGGCGAAGCCCTGCCGAGATCACCGTTGCTTCCACCACCACGCCGTCGTGCTGCTGGATATTCATCAACCTCTCCTTCCCCCTTGCTGGATCAAGTTGGAGGAGATATCTTCCCAACCGTATGTCTGTTGAACGCGGAGGTGCCGTCCGTTCGGCACTAGGTCATCGGTGATTTGGATCACGTCGAGTACGACTCCATCAACCCCGTTCTCTTGAACGCTTCCGCGCGCGATCTACAAGGGTATGTACATGCACTCCTTTCTCCCTCGTTGCTAGATGACTCCATAGATTGATCTTGGTGATGCGTAGAAAATTTTAAAATTCTGCTACGTTCCCCCACAGTGGCATCATGAGCTAGGTCTATGCGTAGTTACTATGCACGAGTAGAACACAAAGCAGTTATGGGCGTCGATATTATCAATTATCTTGCCGTTACTAGTCTTATCTTGATTTGGCGACATTGTGGGATGAAGCGGCCCGGACCAACCTTACACGTACGCTTACGTGAGACCGGTTCCACCGACTGACATGCACTAGTTGCATAAGGTGGCTGGCGGGTGTCTGTCTCTCCCACTTTAGTCGGATCGGATTCGATGAATAGGGTCCTTATGAAGGGTAAATAGAAATTGGCAATTCACGTTGTGGTTTTGGCGTAGGTAAGAAACGTTCTTGCTAGAAACCTATAGCAGCCACATAAAAACTTGCAACAACAATTAAAGGACGTCTAACTTGTTTTTGCAGCAAGTGTTTTGTGATGTGATATGGCCAAAAGGATGTGATGAATGATATATGTGATGTATGAGATTGATCATGTTCTTGTAATAGGAATCATGACTTGCATGTCGATGAGTATGACAACCGGCATGAGCCATAGGAGTTGTCTTTGTTTATTTATGACCTGCGTGTCAACATAAACGTCATGTAATTACCTTACTTTATTGCTAAAGCGTTAGCCATAGTAGTAGAAGTAATAGATGACGAGACATCTTCAAGAAGACACGATGATGGAGATCATGATGATGGAGATCATGGTGTCATGCCGGTGACAACGATGATCATGGAGCCCCGAAGATGGAGATCAAAAGGAGCAAATGATATTGGCCATATCATGTCACTATTTGATTGCATGTGATGTTTATCATGTTTTACATCTTATTTGCTTAGAACGACGGTAGCTTAAATAAGATGATCCCTCGTAATAATTTCAAGAAAGTGTTCCCCCTAACTATGCACCGTTGCGAATGTTTGTTGTTTCGAAGCACCACGTGATGATCGGGTGTGATAGATTCTAACATTCGAATACAACGGGTGTAAGCCAGATTTACACAGGCAATACACTTAGGTTGACTTGACGAGCCTAGCATGTACAGACATGGCCTCGGAACACAGAAGACTGAAAGGTCGAGCATGAGTCATATAGAAGATACAATCAACATGAAGATGTTCATCGATGTTGACTAGTCCGTCTCACGTGATGATCGGACACGACCTAGTTGACTCGGATCATGTTTCACTTAGATGACTAGAGGGATGTCTATCTGAGTGGGAGTTCATTGAGTAATTTGATTAGATGAACTTAATTATCATGAACTTAGTCTAAAATCTTTACAATATGTCTAATAGATCAAATGGCCCACGTTGTCCTCAACTTCAATGCGTTCCTAGAGAAAACCAAGCTGAAAGATGATGGCAGCAACTATACGGACTGGGTCCGGAACCTGAGGATCATCCTCATAGCTGCCAAGAAAGATTATGTCCTAGAAGCACCGCTAGGTAACGCACCTGTCCCAGAGAACCAAGACGTTATGAACGCTTGGCAGTCACGTGCTGATGATTACTCCCTCGTTCAGTGCGGCATGCTTTACAACTTAGAACCGGGGCTCCAAAAGCGTTTTGAGAGACACGGAGCATATGAGATGTTCGAAGAGCTGAAAATGGTTTTCCAAGCTCATGCCCGGGTCGAGAGATATGAAGTCTCCGACAAGTTCTTCAGTTGTAAGATGGAGGGAAATAGTTCCGTCAGTGAGCACATACTCAAAATGTCTGGGTTGCATAACCGCTTGACTTAGCTGGGAGTTAATCTCCCGGATGACGCGGTTATTGACAGAATTCTTCAGTCGCTTCCACTGAGCCACAAGAGCTTTGTGATGAACTTCAATATGCAGGGGATGGAAAAGACCATGCCTGAGGTATATTCAATGCTGAAATAAGCAGAGGTGGAAATCGAAAAGGAACATCAAGTGTTGATGGTGAATAAAACCACTAAGTTCAAGAAAGGCAAGGGTAAAAAGAACTTCAAGAAGGACGGCAAGGGAGTTGCCATGCCCAGTAAGCAAGCTGCCGGGAAGAAGCCAAAGAATGGACCCAAGCCCGAGACTGAGTGTTTTTATTGCAAGGGAAGTGGTCACTGGAAGCGGAACTGCCCCAAATACTTAGCGGACAAGAAAGACGGCAACACTAAAGTATATGTGATATACATGTAATTGATGTGTACCTTACCAGTACTCGCAGTAGCTCCTGGGTATTTGATACCGGTGCAGTTGCTCACATTTGTAACTCAAAACAGGAGCTGCGGAATAAGCGGAGACTGGTGAAGGATGAGGTGACGATGCGCGTCGGGAATGGTTCCAAGGTCGATGTGATCGCCGTCGGCACGCTACCTCTACATTTACCTACGGGATTAGTTTTAAACCTCAATAATTGTTATTTAGTGACAGCTTTGAGCATGAACATTGTATCAAGATCTCGTTTAATTCGAGATGGATACTCATTTAAATCCGAGAATAATGGTTGTTCTATTTATATGAGAGCTATGTTTTATGGTCATGCTCCGATGGTGAATGGTTTATTCTTAATGAATCTCGAGCATAATGTTACACATATTCATAGTGTGAATACCAAAAGATATAAGGTTGATAATGATAGTCCCACATAATTGTGGCACTGCCGCCTTGATCACATAGGTGTCAAATGCATGAAGAAGCTCCATGCAGATGGACTTTTGGAGTCTCTTGATTACGAATCATTTGACACGTGCGAACCATGCCTCATGGGTAAAATGACCAAGACTCCGTTCTCAGGAACAATGGAGCGAGCAATCGACTTATGGACTTTTGGAGTCTCTTGATTACGAATCATTTGACACGTGCGAACCATGCCTCATGGGTAAAATGACCAAGACTCCATTCTCAGGAACAATGGAGCGAGCAATCGACTTATTGGAAATCATACATACTAATGTGTGCGGTCCAATGCGTGTTGAGGCTCGCGGTGGCTATCGTTATGTTCTCACCCTCACTGATGACTTGAGTAGATATGGGTATGTCTACTTAATGAAACACAAGTCTGAGACCTTTGAAAAGTTGAAGGAATTTCAGAGTGAGGTTGAGAATCAACGTGACAAGAAAATCAAGTTCTTGCGATCAGATCGTGGGGGAGAATACTTGAGTCACGAACTTGGCACACACTTAAGAAAATGTGGAATAGTTTCACAACTCACGCCGCCTGGAACACCTCAGCTTAACGGTGTGTCCGAACGTCGTAATCACACTCTATTGGATATGGTGCGATCTATGATGTCTCTTACCGATCTACCGCTATCATTTTGGGGCTATGCTTTAGAGACTGCCGCATTCACTTTAAATAGGGCTCCGTCTAAATCCGTTGAGACGACACCATATGAATTATGGTTTGGGAAGAAACCTAAGCTGTCGTTTCTAAAAGTTTGGGGATGCGATGCTTATGTCAAGAAACTTCAACCTGAAAAGCTCGAACCCAAATCAGAAAAATGCGTCTTCATAGGATACCCTAAAGAAACTATTGGGTATACCTTCTATCTCAGATCCGAAGGCAAGATCTTTGTTGCCAATACTGGGTCCTTTCTAGAGAAAGAGTTTCTCTCGAAAGAAATAAGTGGGAGGAAAGTAGAACTTGATGAGGTATTACCTTTTGAACCGGTAAGTGGCGCAGCTCAAGAAAATGTTCATGAGGTGCCTGCACCGACTAGAGAGGAAGTTAATGATGATGATCATGAAACTTCAGATCAAGTTGCTACTGAACTTCGTAGGTCCACAAGGACACGTTCCGCACCAGAGTGGTACGGCAACCCTGTCCTAGAAATCATGTTGTTAGACAACGGTGAACCTTCGAACTTGAAGAAGCGATGGCAGGCCCGGATTCCGACAAATGGCTGGAAGCCATGAAATCCGAGATAGGATCCATGTATGGAAACAAAGTATGGACTTTGACTGACTTGCCCGATGATCGGCGAGCCATAGAAAATAAATGAATCTTTAAGAAGAAGACAGACGCGGATGGTAATGTGACCATCTATAAAGCTTGGCTTGTCGCTAAGGGTTATCGACAAGTTCAAGGGGTTGACTATGATGAGACTTTCTCACCCGTAGCGAAGCTGAAGTCCGTCCGAATCATGTTAGCAATTGCCACATTCTATGATTATGAGATATGGCAAATGGACGTCAAAACGGCATTCCTTAATGGTTTCCTTAAGGAAGAATTGTATATGATGCAGCCGGAAGGTTTTGTCGATCCTAAGAATGCTGACAAGGTGTGCAAGCTCCAACGCTTAATTTATGGGCTGGTGCAAGCATCTCGGAGTTGGAACATTCGTTTTGATGAGATGATCAAAGCATTTGGGTTTATGTAGACTTATGGAGAAGCCTGCATTTACAAGAAAGTGAGTGGGAGCTCTGTAGCATTTCTCATATTGTATGTGGATGACATACTGTTGATGGGAAATGATATAGAATTCTTGGAAAGCATAAAGGCCTACTTGAACAAGTGTTTTTCAATGAAGGATCTTGGAGAAGCTGCTTATATATTAGGCATCAAGATCTATAGAGATAGATCGAGACGCCTCATTGATCTTTCACAGAGTATGTACCTTGACAAGATATTGAAAAAGTTCAAAATGGATCAGTCACAGAAGGGGTTATTACCTGTATTGCAAGGTACGAGATTGAGCACGGCTCAATGCCCGACCACAGCAGAAGATAAAGAAAAGATGAGTGTTGTCCCCTATGCCTCGGCCATAGGGTCTATCATGTATGCTATGCTGTGTATCAGACTTGATGTAAACCTTGCCGTAAGTTTGGTAGGAAGGTACCAAAGTAATTCCGGCATGGAACACTAGACAACGGTCAAGAATATCCTGAAGTACCTGAAAAGGACTAAGGATATGTTTCTCGTTTATGGAGGTGACGAAGAGCTCGTCGTAAAGGGTTCCGTCGATGCTAGCTTCGACACAGATCTGGATGACTCTAAGTCACAAACCGGATACGTGTATGTTTTGAATGGTGGGGCAGTAAGCTGGTGCAGTTGCAAGCAAAGCGTTGTGGCAGGATCTACATGTGAAGCGGAGTACATGGCAGCCTCGGAGGCAGCACAAGAAGCAGTCTGGGTGAAGGAGTTCATTACCGACCTAGGAGTCATACCCAATGCGTCGGGCCCGATGACTCTCTTCTGTGACAACACTGGAGCTATTGCCCTTGCCAAGGAGCCAGGTTTCACAGGAAGACCAGGCATATCAAGCGTCGCTTCAACTCCATTCGTGAAAGTGTTCAAAATGGAGACATAGAGATTTGTAAAGTACATACAGACCTGAATGTGGCAGATCCGTTGACTAAACCTCTCCCTAGAGCAAAACATGATCAACACCAGAACTGCATGGGTGTTCGATTCATCACAATGTAACTAGACTATTGACTCTAGTGCAAGTAGGAGACTATTGGAAATATGCCCTAGAGGCAATAATAAAATGGTTATTATTATATTTCTTTGTTCATGATAATTGTCTATTATTCATGCTATAATTGTGTTATCCGGAAATCGTAATACATGTGTGAATACATAGACCACAACACGTCCCTAGTGAGCCTCTAGTTGACTAGCTCGTTGATCAAAAGATAGTCATGGTTTCCTGACTATGGACATTGGATGTCATTGATAACGGGATCACATCATTAGGAGAATGATGTGATGGACAAGACCCAATCCTAAGCATAGCTCAAAGATCGTGTAGTTCGTTTGCTGTAGCTTTTTCGAATGTCAAGTATCATTTCCTTAGACAATGAGATTGTGCAACTCCCGGATACCGTAGGAGTGCCTTGGGTGTGCCAAATGTCACAACGTAACTGGGTGACTATAAAGGTACATTACAGGTATCTCCGAAAGTGTCTGTTGGGTTGGCACGAATCAAGACTGGGATTTGTCACTCCGTATGATGGAGAGGTATCTCTGGGCCCACTCGGTAATGCATCATCATAATGAGCTCAATGTGACCAAGTGGTTGATCACGGGATCATGCATTACGATACGAGTAAAGTGACTTGCCGGTAACGAGATTGAACGTGGTATTGGGATACCGACGATCGAGTCTCGGGCAAGTAACGTACCGATTGACAAAGGGAATTGTATGCGGATTGATTGAATCCTCGACATCATGGTTCATCCGATGAGATCATCATGGAGCATGTGGGAGCCAACATGGGTATCCAGATCCCGTTGTTGGTTATTGACCGGAGAGTCATCTCGGTCATGTCTGCATGTATCCCGAACCCGTAGGGTCTACACACTTAAGGTTCGGTAACGCTAGGGTTGTTGAGATATTAGTATACGGTAACCCAAAAGTTGTTCGGAGTCCCGGATGAGATCCCGGACGTCACGAGGAGTTCCGGAATGGTCCAGAGGTGAAGATTTATATATAGGAAGTCAAGTTTTGGCCATCGGGAAAGTTTCGGGGGTAATCGGTATTGTACCGGGACCACCGGAAGGGTCCCGGGGGTCCACCGGGTGGGGCCACCTATCCCGGAGGGCCCCATGGGCTGAAGTGGGAGGGGAACCAGCCCCTAGTGGGCTGGTTCGTCCCCCTTGGGCCTTCCCCTGCGCCTAGGGTTGGAAACCCTAGGGGTGGGGGGCGCCGCCCTTGCATTGGGGGGCAAGGCACCCCCTTGGCGGCCGCCTCCCTAGGAGATTGGATCTCCTAGGGCCGGTGCCCCCCCTAGGGACCCTATATATAGTGGGGGGAGGGAGGGCAGCCGCACCCCAAGCCCCTGGCCTCTTCCTCTCCCTCCCGTGACACTCCTCCGTCTCCCTGCGCTTGGCGAAGCCCTGCCGAGATCACCGTTGCTTCCACCACCACGCTGTCGTGCTGCTGGATCTTCATCAACCTCTCCTTCCCCCTTGCTGGATCAAGTTGGAGGAGATGTATTCCCAACCGTACGTGTGTTGATCGCGGAGGTGTCGTCCGTTTGACACTAGGTCATCGGTGATTTGAATCACGTCGAGTACGACTCCATCAACCCCGTTCTCTTGAACGCTTCCGCGCGCGAGCTACAAGGGTATGTAGATGCACTCCTTTCTCCCTCGTTGCTAGATGACTCCATAGATTGATCTTGGTGATGCGTAGAAAATTTTAAAATTCTGCTACGTTCCCCAACAACACTAAGTATCAGTAGAAAGAAAAGCATCCTCCTTTAGGCTTAGTATCAAATTCATTTTTTTTCCTAAAAAGGGTTTCCAATTCAACCATCGACAATCTTCAAGGTCACAATTGGGAGGATGTCCTAGAACATGTGAGGTGGGACATACCAAGTTCTAGACTCCCATTTGAAGAATTGGTAGAGGCTCACGATAGCGATCCAGCTTACAAGATGACTGGCCGAGATAATCTTATAATGAAAGAGCGTATTCAAAATACATAATTTTAGCTATATAGGGCATTTCTAACTGATCCCTTATAACTGATTAGAGGAGTAAAAATGTGGTTTTACTCCTTTAACTGGGACCTAGCCGACCCCCTAAACGCCGCGAGGGAGAATAATTTTTACTCTGGCGCTAACTTTCTCCCTAAATTTACTCCACCGCTTGGTGGCTAAGTAAAAGGCGTGCCTCTCCTCCACTGCTTACCCTCTCCCCTCCCGCGCCACATATGCTAGCGCCGCCCCTCCCACCCCCCGCCGGCACCCGCTCGCCGGCGCAGATGCTTCGTAGGCCACGAAGAACTGGTGGATCTGCGACTGTTCCCGCCGTCGCCGGATTTGGCGTTTCCGACCGTCGACGGTTGCCCTTGCCATGGATTGGCCGGGAAGCGGACCACACAGCCCCGGCAATGCCTCCGGGCCGCATGCAGGTACCGGCTCCTCCTCTTGCCACTCGAATCTCTCCCGTCAGCGGCTCATCGGCAAAGGCATGCCCGACCGTCGCCCGGGCTCAGTGCTGGCCCCACGACTCGTCGGCTCGCTGTTACCGGTCATACAGTGCGACGAATTCCCGCGGCAGGTGGCACGCCTAGTTTCTACCACACTGCAACATCCCGGATGAGTGTTCTTCAAGTGCACAAATGATGGGGTATGTGCTTGTTTTGATTTGGTTGTTCACCGGATTCGGTGCAATTTCGGTAGCTCATTATTTGCTCAAATTTGTGTGTAGAATGGATGCAAGTTTTGATATTGAAAAGAAGAATACATCAATCTATTGATACGACAAAAAAATATAGATGTCCGTGCACCCTAGCTAGAATCAAAGCTAGAGATGAGACTAGAGAGGAAACTAGAGATGGGATTAGATGTGAAGCAACGTCTACTTGTTTAGAATTGAAGAAGAAAGAAGTGTTCAAGCTCGAGAAGCCGTAGATCAATAATGAAGATATAGAGAAGATATTAATCCAACTAGTGAGAGCAGTTAGAGAATTGGATATATTTTAAAATGTCTAATTGTGGTTCTTGCTTTCTTTAGTCTTACTCTCATGGAGAAGAATTGGTGAATTATGTACTCCAATGTCGTTGAATGAAATAAAGAAGCAAAGAAATATGTTTTAGTGGCTGAAAATGAGATGCAAATGAAAACAAATATATAGGGGATCGGGTAAGTCCGAGAAAATTTTAGTGAAGTATATATATACTCCACTAAGCTTTTACGGCCTTCTTCGCAGCATTGAGTGGGTCTTGAGTAGCATAGCATATATTACATGGTAGATCATATTAGTGGATGTGATTGTGCTGGTGATGCACATGTAAAGTGTCTGGTGGATTTAAATTGGCTTATGTACCATTCTTTTTTTTAATATAATATACGCACGCTCGTGCGTATTCTAGGGACTATTTATTTATTTTTGGGTGCATAGGCTAAAAGAGCAGTAAAACCTTCACTAAGTAAAGCTATACAGCCTAATACAATTGTGTGTTGTGTTCAAAAAAATACAATTGTGTGTTGCACTGGTTGGCGGCAATCACATCAGCCGTGGTTTTGGTTTGCGGCAGACAGCGAACCCACCATCCGTCTGGCAGCCAGCGAACACAGTGCCCACCACCCACACCTTATATAAAGGCACAGCCTCTCAACTTCTCAAGTGTCTCCTCAGGCAGGTCTCACCTTTCTCCTTAAACACCACAACGCAGTTCCCCTGCATCCACAACTCCCGGGAACATTCCTTGATCTGTTGCTCGGTTAACTTCAGCATCGGTAGGTCGCCATGGCCGCGCAATCTTGGAACCCTTTCTCTTGCTGCGTCCGCGGGGCAGCCGTGGACGACGACGACCACTGCGAGTCGCGGAGGGGGGATAAGGGCAGCCCGAGGTCTCCGCTGAAGAATCTGAGCTCGTCGGGGACGCTGTCACCGGAGGAGCTGTCGCTGACGCTGTCCGGCTCGAACCTGCACGCCTTCACGTACGCCGAGCTCCGCGCGGCGACGGCGAGCTTCTCGCGCGCCAACTACCTCGGCTGCGGCGGCTTCGGCCCGGTGTACAAGGGCGCCGTCGACGACAAGCTCCGCCCCGGGCTGGCCGCGCAGGCCGTCGCCGTCAAGTACCTCGACCTGGACTGCGGCACGCAGGGACACCAAGAGTGGCTGGTGAGTGCGAAGCAGAGTCCCGATTGACGACCATGAATGTGCGAGGCCGATCAAATGCTTGGTGATTTACCCAGGATACTAACTGATGATGGAATGTTGGTGCAGGCTGAGGTTTTCTTTCTTGGGCTACTGAGGCACAAGAACCTGGTGAAACTGATCGGCTACTGCTACGAGAACGAACACCGGATGCTGGTCTACGAGTTCATGAGCGCCGGGAGCTTGGAGAAGCACCTCTTCAAAGGTGAGTTGCTGAGGCCAGCAAGTTCAACAAATTTGTTAAATTAATTAAAAGTACATGAGCGATGATCTGTTTCTGTTCCCTGCCTTTATTCTCTGTTTCCTTTTTGTCAAGTCAAGGGGATAAGAGAGCAGTTATGCGCCTTGCAAACGAACATATCTCTTTTAAAATTAGATTAGTACTGGATTGTTGGTGCAAACTTATTGGTCTTGGTCTGTTGATCAACGTGCAGCATGTAGCTGACCTGAAATATCCTACTGTCTTCAGGTAGCATCAATGGCTCTCTACCATGGATGACAAGGATGAAGATCGCCGTCGGCGCGGCAAAGGGCCTCGCCTTCCTCCATGGTGCCGACCCGCCGGTGATCTACCGCGATTTCAAAGCCTCCAACATCTTGCTCGACTCGGT
Source organism: Triticum monococcum (assembly GCA_034509565.1). Classification (NCBI taxonomy): domain Eukaryota; kingdom Viridiplantae; phylum Streptophyta; class Magnoliopsida; order Poales; family Poaceae; genus Triticum; species Triticum monococcum. The sequence continues at coordinate 448,432,031 of CM067845.1, forward strand.
AAGCCGCCCGCAATATTCAGGCTTTTTCAGTTCCAACACTAAACTGAAACGTCACCATCATTTGGGGAAAAACACGTCACCTGCCATGACCGAATACTCACTATAGCGTCCAACAGAACAAGGATAAGTTTGGGTCCCTTCCAAGTTCCAGGCTGCCACAAATAATTTTGCCACAAAATACTTGGAAAATTCAAAATGCTTTTAGAATCCTCATTTTGAAAAATTCTGGTCTTAGATGGCGCAGAGCCGCAGACAGCACTCACGTGACTGGAACACGGAAGGTTCTTGGATGCATGCCAGACTTGAGAAACCCAGTCTGTCCGAACCCCACATCACCCATCTAATTAGAACATATCTAACCATCATTATCCAGCTTACACAAGTAAATACCCTGCAAATTAGAGGCATATAAACAGTAGTAATATTCTTATTTCATCTTATCTTTCTTTGAGAATGTCAACTGCCAGACGTTTCACCTAACCAAATTTGAACTTGTGTTATTTCAGGACTACAACACTAAATTGTCAGACTTTGGGCTGGCCAAGGATGGGCCTCAAGGCGACGCAACACATGTGACAACACGTGTAATGGGCACACACGGGTATGCAGCGCCCGAGTATATCATGACAGGCCATTTAACCGCCAAAAGCGATGTATATAGCTTTGGTGTGGTGCTCCTAGAGCTCCTCTCTGGACGGCAATCCGTGGACCGTGCACGACGACGACGAGAACAAAACCTTGTGGATTGGGCTAGACCGTACCTCAAACGGTCAGACAAATTGTACCAGGTGATGGACTCGACCCTCGAGTGCCAGTACTCGTGCAGGGGTGCTGAGGTGGCTGCATTGGTGGCGTACAAGTGTTTGAGCCAAAACCCCAAGTCGAGACCAACCATGAGGGAGGTCGTCAAGGCATTGGAGCCCGTACTAGGCATGGAAGATTTCTTTCTAGTAGGACCATTGGTGTTCACCATTGTCATTGAGGAGGACAAAGCGATGGACATGAAGGTGGAGGTTGAGGAGAAGCACCAACACCATCACCGGAACCATCAAGACATACATCGACAAAAATACCCTGAGTCGGCGATCCATGGTGGCATTGTGCTCCATGGTGACAACGGGCATATTGCCGGGTTCACCAGTACCTTGCGGCGGCAACAGAGGATATTGAGTTACCACCGGGAAAGAGGGGCTTAGTGGTTCAAGAGTATAGTAGGGGAAGCAATTAGGATTGTAGAGGTAGAAGGTATGTATATGTACATACTATTGAGATGTGATACGGTGTCACATCGTTTGTTTAGAACTGTGGATATGTGTCTTTTCTTCATGATAGTGACAAACATGCAAAAGTTCGGTTTGGATTGTGGCCAGGTTTCTTGTACAAAGATGTGTGCAAATGAATGGGGATGTCACTGTCACTTTCAAATAGTTAGTCCAACATTGTGAACGTCGACAAGTGAAATGATAATCCGAATTCCGGCCAAAAAATGATAACCATGATCATATACCAAAGCTTGTCTTATCCTAAGAAATAATATAGGCGAAATAATGCAAGAAGAAAACCTTGCCACAAGTTGATGTTGATGGCCTGAGTTAATGATGTCAATTTGGATAGGACATGTACACGTTGCAAAGGTAGGACAGGAATGCTAGGGCCTAGGGCACATGAGCAAGCCATGTCACGTGGCAAACCAATGGTTGCTGCAATACGATTACTGATAAGAGGGAGACTGTGCACAACGAAACATCCGATAATTTCAAGATGAATTCATATTCCATTCATGTTTTGGAGATCTTGCAAAAGGGATGCGTCTTTGATGCCCTCCCTTGCTCACCTTGTCCGAACCATGCAAGACAAGGCTAGACTTTGGGCTAGAGTTGGAGCTAATGAGTTCGACCTTCTGGTTTTCTTGTATTAATTCTACTCCGTATTAGTTATATGTTCTGTGTGAACTAAGAGCATCTACAACCTCATATGACAAATATAACCCTTCAAATGCCCGTAAAAACGTTCGGGCGTGTCCGCGAACAGTGACCGGACACTCTTCAAATTTGCACAATTGCATCGAGACATCTCATACTAGATTCTCAAATCCATATAAAAGCATGCAAACGAAAAAACCTATGCACTACGTAGATCATGTAGCTACTCCTCGTCGGAGATGTCGACTACCTCCGTGCCCGGCTCCGGCAGCATGGGCGGCAGCTGCAGCTCTGGCCTCCTCTTCGTCTATCTATGCGTCGAGTTCGGCGAAGAGTGCGTCAGACGCCGCCTACTCTTGCCGGTTGGCCTTGACATAGGCCTCATCCTGGATGGACTCCAGGATGGCCTGTTGTTCCGCCATCTCCGCGGCTTGGGCGACAACGAATTCCTCTTCCGCCATGTTGAACCCCGGAGCAGACTGCTCCGCCTGGTCCTTCTCCGGATCTGCCACCTTCATTGGCTCCGGCAGCTGCTCTCCCTCCTCCTTCGGCTGCTGCTCCTTGTTAGAGTTGTGTCGAATATTATTATACAAGATAGGTTACAATTGGATTTGTAGCTGTATTGTATTTAGATAGGATATTGAGTCGTGTCCAAGTAAGACACTTGTATTCTAGGCCTTTCATATATAGCGGGGGTAGACATACGATGTAATATATGCCAACATAATAGCACGGGCACGCGGGGGAAACGGCAACATGTGCCGGCGCCCGGGGATCCCATCGTCAGTGCTACGTGGCGGGCCCGCTCGGACGCCCCCGTATCCGCCCCATATTTAGGCTGGATATGAGGGATGCCGGTCAGCTCGGGCATTTGAGGTGTCCATTTGGGTTAAAATTTCGTGATCGGTCAACGATCGAGCAGGCCGCCCGGGCGTTTGAGGATGGTTTGGTCGCCCAGCTGTAGATGCTCTTAGGCTGTGTTTGTTTCAGCTTTTAGGACTAGATTCAGCTTTGAAAAGGCAGGATGTGAAACAAACAGTTGTTACGAATCAGCTTCTAAAAACCATTCTAAACTGAAATCAGACTATTTCACTGTATTGGGTTGAAGCATGCCCCGGTGTATTTCACAACTGATAATGTCGAAACCGAAGTCCAAACAAATAATGCTGAGATTGACGTCGTTCTACCTTGAGACACTACGTAACCTTCCGGTGAAGTTCAGTTTTCGAAATGACCCTTCAGTAAGCATTGCCCCTTCCTTCGTCCTCGCAAAATCAAGAACTACTACTACCTCTTACAGACCAGGTCCAGCAGCCACAGCATCCTTGAAAATCTGCATAAATCAAGTTGGTCAAAGCAGAGCCTTCATTAGATCCTGACTTCGTGCCCGTTTCACTCGCCTAATTGGTTTCTGTATCTCGAAGAAACCGCTCATCTCGACGGTGAAATCTGGAAAGGAAAACAAGCAGGATAAGCAACGGGCTGTGGCGTCAGATCGTCAGCTAGCTCCTCCCAGCAGACGAAAACAAGGCAACAAGCATTGCGGCGTGCGTCAGGTCGCCAGCTCCCTGTCGTAACGCGATGACTCTACTCTGAGGTAAAACCAGCATGGTGTCACTGCCCTCCGAGCAGGATCGCCCCAGCAAAGCCACAACCAGCGGCGCGTGTGGCAAACAGCGGTAAGCAGAGGCGTTTCTGCCCGGCCCCTCGCCAGTCAGTTCACCTGCTGCTAGCTCTTGGCAGCTAGATTGGCGGCGACCTCGTATGCCTGACATTAGTTTAAGAGGTGATCACAGCCGGTCACGCAGCAGCCCGTACTTACGTACGAACGAGATGGCAACAAGCATGCAAAAGAGCCAGCATGGTGTCCCTGTCCTAACACTAACAGACGAACGCTCGTACCGTTAGCACATACGATGACACTGGGGTAAAATCAGCATGGTGTCACTGCCCCCGAGCAGGAGAGCGCCCCAGCGAGTCACAAACAACGGAAAAAACAGAGGCGTTTTCGGCGCTTCCCTTGGCGTTTCGGTCCGGCTCCTCGTCAGTCCACCTGTTGCTGTCGCTAATCCAGCGCACCATCGCCGTGTGCTCGTCGGTCTGACATTGGTTTAAGATGATCACAACCGGTCACGCAGCGGCCCGTTCGTACTCCATAAGAACAAGATAATACTAATAAGATAGTCGCGCCCTGACCTAAGCCAGCTTGTGAAGCTGCGGACCGATGAATCATGGCCATGGCCGTGCTCTGCATGACGAGATTCGAACGACGGACCATCGTCATCATCATCCACAACAGGGCGGGTGCTGTTTCTTCTTCTTCAAAGAAACAACAACGGGGTGCTGGCGAGCCAAGTAATTAGTGCACGTACGCCTGAGGTCTCCGTCACCGGGAGAAAGAAACCATGCATGCATGCATCTCCAAATAAGCCATCGCGTATTAAAGGGAGACGGAGGAGCTATGGGACTACGGGAGCATGAAATATGCGTGCATCACGCGGCCCGGTCGTACGTCCTGTGGCTCATCGGCCTGCCTGCCTGCCTGCATGTCGCGTGCTCGCATGCAGCCGCAGCTGTGCGTGGTACGTGCCACGGTGCCAGCTAATTAAACGTGCAAAATTAGAGAAACGCAGGGACATCACTGAGCACTCGATGGCCCGAACGCTAAATATCTCAAAGAGAGGAGAGAAGAGAAGACGGAGGCACGGGACGTCACCGTGCGTTCTCAGGGTCAAGGTCAACAATGTGCATGCATGCATCCACGTCAGGGGAGCCGGCGGGAAAGGTCTATCCACAAGTATAGTCCTCCAAGGTATACTATAAAAATAAGGCTTGTGTGTGCTTATACGGCACAGACAACTGACGCCCGAGACTAACTACCAACTCAACGATGCTCATACGAAGAATCGCGTCGAAACCGGGCAATTTTTTTTTATATAATCCAAGTCAGAACTGCAGAGGCGAGTGGGCGACAAGAATGTTGTACCTTGATCCACTTGTTAACCAACCGGCTCGTTTTGAATTGATACCATGCGGTACTACGTACGAGGAGAACGCAGATTGATTAGAGGTTTAAGGTATGATTAGGCATATAGTATGTCGTAGTCAACTACGTACCTTCTATATATAAAAGGTTTTTTATCAATTATGCCACCGGTTATGTCCCACTACTCAATTTTGCCATTATAAATTTCAACTGCTTAAAAATGCCATCGCTTCATTAGACACATGCTCAAAAATGTCACTAAACACTTATTTTTCTCATAGAACATGGTCAACGGGTTTGACGTAAAAATAACAATCTCTAATGGCATTTTTGAGCAAACATCTAACAGAATGATGGCATTTTTAAGATATCTAATGGCATTTTTGAGCAAGCATGTCACGGATTGATGGCATTTTTGAGCAGTTGTAACTTCTAATGGCAAAACTGAATAGTGGGACACAACTGATGGCATAACTGATAAAACCCATAAAAAAAGAGGCAACGTATTTTTTATTTTGTTTTCTTGATTTTGAGATAGCCAACCATTCATTTCAAATGGTAAGCGGCAACGTATTTGGCCGGCTTGTGAGCGTACAAGACAATAAACACACATGAGATACAATTAAAAAATAATAGTGCTTCCTGCAGAAAACAAAGGAAAATTAATAGTTGCTCCGATCTATATTAATTTTGATAATTTAGTATAACTTTGTGATAAATCAGCCATGATTAATATGGAAGGCCTGCTCGCCGGACCTCTAACTTCTGAACATGTCGTTTTTCTTCTTAAATATCATCTCTCCTTTTTTTAGAACGAAGACGCACGACGCGTCCGGCTTTAAATTAATAAAACCACAAGACAGCATCCAACCAGGCATAATCCACAACAACATAAAACATAAGTTGAACGGGCTCGCAGTCCCGGCAAAGTAGAAACTAAAAGTTCACCAGAGCGACAATATCACATAACCACTTAGAATCTAGACGCAAAAAGCTCAATCGTGCGGATCTTGAAGTCTTGCTCTTGCCGTGCATAATTTGATCTGCTCCATGATCTCGTTCATGCGACCCTCATCACGCTGCTTCTCCAATGGCGCCCAAGCCTGTAGGAAAAGATGATATTTGAAAAGAATCTCAGCTGGGTGAGCAGGGAACTTGTGTTCGATAGTAATTTTGTTCCTCACAGTCCAAATGGACCAAAACATCGCCCTAACGCAGCGCCACACCACTCGCGCGTTTGCACCCCTCTGTGCGATTAACATAGTAAGAAGGCCCGAGCTATTTTGCGGGTTCCAATGATTGAAGGTATCCCTGACCGTGCTCCACGCAAATCTAGCTAGGCAGCATTTGAAGAAGACGTGGTTAGCGTCCTCCCCAAGACCGCAGATGGCGCATGTCCCGTTCGCCGGCCCGTTGCATTTGGCCACATTATCCGAGGTTGGTAGACGGTTGCGGAACATTTGCCACAAAAAGATCTTGATCTTGAGGGGAATGCTAGCCTTCCACAACCCCCTGGCCATATCGAGCCCATTCCCTTCCGTAAGCTTCTCGTGTAAGGATTTCATCGAGAATTTACGAGAAGCCGTAAGCTTCCAATCAATCTGATCATGATCTTGGCTGAGACTCCACCCCTCGAGCTCAGCCACCAGTGCCTCCCAAGCCGTCGCCTCTCCCGCTTCCAGAGGTTTGAAGAAGGAGATCGCCCGGGGGTGCACTCTAAGGGCGTCAGCGACCATAATGTGCGTGTCCGTGGCAAGCTGATACAACTGCGGGTGTGACTGCCACAACGGAGTTTGCCCCTTCCAGCAGTCCAGCCAAAAGCGCGTGGACTTGCCGTTGTTTACTGCAAACTGGGCCCCAACCGCAAACGCTGGCCTAACCGCTTGAATGCCATTCCAAAAGGACGATCCTTTGGGCTTGGACTTAAAAAGGTTGCCGTCCGGGAAATACTTAGCCTGGAGAATATCAGCCCAGAGACCCTTCTCGTTTTGGGCAAGGCGCCACCATCATTTGGTGAGTAGTGCAACGTTCATTAGCTTCGAATTCGTGATCCCGAGACCACCGAACTTCTTAGGACGACACACCGCAGCCCACTTAACCAGGTGGTATTTGCGTTTCATCCCGGTTCCTTCCCAAAAGAACCGGGCGCGTGGCGTGTCAAGCTTGGCATGCACTCCATCTGCTAGGAGGAACATGCCCATAGTAAAGATAGGCAAGGAGGATAAGCTAGAATTGGTTAGAATTAAGCTAGCAGCGGAGGACATGAACCTACCTCTCCACGGACTAACCCGATTCACCACTTTGCCGTAAAGTGGCGCCCAGTCGGCAATTGTCAAGTTTTTGTGGTTTATCGGGAGCTCTAAGTATTTGATCGGAAACTTCCCAATCTTACAATTGAGCAAGTTTGCGACTCTCCGGCCTTCGTGATCATCCATCCCTATGGTGATCACTTCGCTTTTGAGAAAATTAATCTTGAGACCTGAAAGAATTTCAAAAGCAATCAGAAGCAACTTAATCGTTGCAATGTTATGGTCGTCTGGCTCGAATAACAACATCGTGTCATCCGCGTATTGCAGATGTGTCACGCCGCCGGGGATGAGGTGAGAAATTAACCCTTTGATATGCCCCGAAGCCCTGGCTTTGCTAATCAAAGCCGCCAAAGCGTCCGCAACAAAATTAAAGATCAAAGGAGAGCTAGGGTCTCCCTGCCTAAGGCCGCGTTTGTTGCGAAAGAAGTTGCCCATTACACCATTGATAGTCACAGCCGTGTGTCCACTACTCACAAGGTGCATGATACGATGGACAAAGCCCACATCAAAACCCTTTTTGATGAGGACCTCACGCACGAACTCCAAGTTCACGCGATCGTATGCATTCTCGAAATCTAACTTAAGGAGAACGCCTCTAGACTTGGTACGTTTGAGCTCATGAACGATTTCGAGTAGCGCTAAAGGCCCTTCAAGAATGTTACGCCACCTGAGGAAGCCGGATTGACTAGGGCTAATCACTCGTTGAGCCACGGGCACCAAGCGGGAGGCATACGCTTTTGCACATATCTTGAAGGGAACATTAATCAGAGTGATAGGACGAAACTGCTTAATGTCGTCGGGCCCTTTAACCTTAGGGATCAGAGTGATAGCCCCGTAGTTAAGTCTCGATAGGTCAACGGTACCTAACGCGAAGCCGTTCACGATGTCGTAGAAAAGATATTTGAGCTTAGGCCTGAATTTTTTGAAAAATTCCACCGGCCACCCATCCGGGCCGGGCGCCGTGCCCGTTTTCATATCATGTAAGGCGCAATCTATTTCCTCCAGAAGGAAAGAGAGGACGAGCCCATCGTTCTCCTCCTGTGAGACCCGTTCGGCAGGGTCCCAAAGGTCGTCCCGAAGGCCAAGAGTTTTCTCCTCGGCCGTTCCCAACAGACCGATGAAGAACTCATAAATGTGAGCCACGATGAGCTCGTTGGTAAGTAAGAGCCCGTGCTCGGATTGTAATCTAAGAATCGTACTTTTGCATTTTCTACCGTAAGCGTATGCATGAAAATAGCCGGTATTAGCGTCTCCTTTGGTGACCCACTTGATCCCGCCCCTGCGGCGCCGGTATTCCTCTTCGGCCCGGAGGATGGCAAGGACTTCGCGCTCCAAGTCATAGCGAAAAGCCCATTCCCCCTTCGAGAAGGGGCGCCGGTCGGCCTCCAAGTCAAGCGCAGCAATTGCCTCAACAATTTGAGCCCGCTCTCGCTTGGAATCACTGCCGTGGTTAGCCCCCCAACCACGCGGGAAAGCCCTGAGTTTGCTCGCCGCCATGTTCCAGCGCTCTGTCGGTCCACGTTGCGGCCCTAGCTGGTGGCAGATCATATCCCAACGATCTGACACCATCTGTGCAAACCCCTCGGACTCAAACCAAGCCGTTTCGAAATAGAATCGAGGGCTTCGCCTAATATATTCCTCACCAGAGGAAAATATCAACGGAACATGGTCCGAGCCGATTCTAGTTTCAACAACCAGAATGCATAGGGGGAATAAAACCTCCCATTCGGGGGTAAAAAATACCCTATCCAACACGCTCCGGACCGGGCACAACTGCTTGTTTGTCTAGATATATCTTGCACCAGTCCGAGTGGCCTCACGCAGCGCTGATGCCGCGATGGCCGCATTGAACATGGACACCCGAGTCCAGTCAATGTTGGCGTTGCTTTTGTCCGCACCCGAGCGGATTAGATTGAAGTCCCCACCTACCACAAGGGGTAAATTGATAGCTCGTTTGGCCCCTACCAAATTAGCTAATTCATGTAAGAACTCAGCCGAGCGCGAATGATCTGCTGGCCCATAAACGCACACCACTACCCACGAAAGGCCTGAAACACGGTGTCTAATGGTAGCAGAAAGAAAAAATACACCAACATCCCATTGCAATACATCACAGCTATCATTATTACAACCCATTAAGATACCACCCGAGTGGCCCGACGAGGGCACCCAGTGCCAAGAGAAACGTTGTAAAGGGTCGAAAGCCAGAAGATCGTGGAACGAGAAGTCAGCTTTGGTCGTTTCCTGTAGCGCTACCACGTCTATCCGCTCTCTGGCAATATATTCCTTGAGTTGTGTACGCCTCCCCCCTTGGCCACAACCACGAATGTTCCAAAAAAGGTAACACATTTAAATGGTACGATTGCGAAGGCGCACCCCCTGGATGTCACCGCTTTCGCCACTCGCTTCCGAGCCGGAATCCGGCTGGAAGAAGGAAGAACAGAAGACTCCCTAGCCTCTGTCTCCTCATCGGGCACTGCCTCGCTACCATCCACGACCGGGACGATGGCACGTTGGTTCTGGTCGTCGCCACAAGCAGCCGCAGCCGCAAGCATGGCCTGAGCTTCCTCCCGTGCACGAACCAGAGAAATAATCTCGCTACAAGGGTCACTAATCGCTACGTCACTATCGTCCAGAATGCTAGCAAGCTGATCATCCGTGAAAGCGTTCAAGATACGGTAAGATGGTAAGGGATTACCTGAAGCCTCCAGGTTCTTGTCAGCGAGCCGCAGCTTGGCGCTTTCCAACGACGTCAGCTCTCCCAGCTTGGCCTTGGCGCGGGCGCTGGGAGCCCGCGACGTCACCGGAGTAGCCTTGGAGCGTCTTGCCTTGCTGCCCACTTCTGTCGTGCCCAACGCCGCCCCCAGCTCGAAACCCAGCGTCGCCACCGCCACCGTCGCCACGTTCTTAGGGACCGGCTTCTACCCTGCCGTCTTCTTAGCCTGACGTCCCGCACTGTTGGAACCACGCTTGTTGGCAGGGGTCAAGTCGTTGTCAACGACGCAGCCCGAATCGGCCCTCGGTGCCACAGGAAGAGAAGACAGCGGGTCCGCAACCACAATGGCCCCAACCACCTCTGAGTCTCCGACAGTGCCAGCTCCAGGGCCGGGATGTTGGATCCATACTCGTCAAAGGACAACGTCAGGGATCTAGCCAGAGGTGGCACACTCACCGTCGTGTCCTGGGTCGCCACTCCCAAGGCCCCCGAATCAGTGGAAATCGCTCCCAGCTTGTCCCAAGTCTCTGTGTCAATCAAATAATCCTGTTGGCTGTCATCCCCTTCTTCGCCCGTATCCTGCATCTTGGTGTCGCCGTCAGAAGCCTTGGCGGGCGCCCGAGCCTTGCCTTGAGGTTCAGTACCAGGGGCCGCCCCGTTGGGCGGAGCGCTACCCGATGGCCGAGCGCCACCGTTGCCAGCAGGGTCTTTTGGCGGGGGGTTGGGAGGATCAGAGCCATTCATCACACGTTCTCCCCCATGCTTGGGCAGAACCTCACGCTCCACCTTGATCTGGTAACCTTCATGATTGAACCACACTTCCACAAATCCATTCAGTTTCCGGAGCCTTGCAGGCTAACTTCATCCTCACACGCCCCAACCTGAAGAGGGGCAGTTCGTCCACCACAATCGGGCGACCAAGCATCCAGAACCCTTCCCTTATGCGGTCCTCATGCCTGTGTTTCTTTGGAATGCCATGCAACCGAACCCAAGTCTCCGGCATGGCCATCGGCTGCACCTCCTCGTGAAGCATATCCCGAACTAATGCCGTGATGTCGTTAATTGACAGAAAAAGTTTATCACTCATTTTTGCCATGTGAAGCAGATCTGCTGACGGAAAGACCACCAAGAAATCATTGTCGCCCACCTGAGTCACTTGCCAATCCCAAGATCCGGTCACCATGTGTTGCAGCTCCCGCTTGAGGATGCGGAGGTTGAGCCGCCCTGGCTCAGCCGATAGGGCCGCATTCTCAATCCGAGCGTCCACTGGCAGCTCGCCCTCGGCCTCCTCGTCAAACTCCAAGCAGAAGAAACCCTCTCCGGTGATGGCGCTCCCCATGATCTGCAATTGAAGCTGCCGACCCCTTGTGGGCAGTGCGCAGACGCATCTTCCTCCTCCTTACACAGCACGCAAAGGGGAGGGAACTTGCACTTGGACTGGTAGTGCCCAAGACGACCGCACTTGAAGCACTCCACATCAGGCACTTCTTCCACCGGAATGGGTTCCTCCGTCGTGCCCTTGGAGGAGGAGGGAAAGGTTACTGCAAATGGATCTGCAACCGCCCGCTGCTTCTTTGCCAGCGGGTCACCATGGCCCCCACCACAGTAAGGATGCGCCTCCGGCTTCCTCTCGAGCTCGCGCCGACACTGGTTAACCTTCTTCTTCTTTCTTTCTTTCCTGCTGCTGATTCCACCACGGGGGAGGAGGATCCCAATCCCCTCGCGCCCGCCTTGGTCGTGGGGTCCGCCGCGCTCGACCCTGACCTCCCGACTATCCAACCGCTCCCGCATCGCGCGCTTAGCCTTGTCGCGCAGCTCGCGCTCACGACGCCGCTCCGCCTCCGGATCTGAGACCTCCATGGGGCGCCTGTCCGCGCGCCGATCGCCCATCACCACCGCCGCGAAGGTTTTGTGGAGAGGGGGAGGAGGGAGTGAGATCTGGAGGGTGCAGGTGGAGTGAGCGAGGCGCCGCACCTCACTTGCAGTGGCTGGAAACCCTAAACTAGGGTCCAGACAGCCGCGTCTCAGCCATATATAGCTAGAGACCGGGCGCGAGGTAGGCCACGGCGAACCAGGCTTTGGGGGCCCATGCAAAAACGGAACTGAGACCAACTCCTGTCCCAACCCGCAGACACGCCCGACCCACTGCTAGAGGAGCCTACCGGCCCAGGCCCAACAGAACACGGCCTGCCCTCACCAACCCTCTCCTTTTTGTGTGGCAGAACGTAGGAATTCCTTCTTACTCAGTTCATTTACTTCCTCCTATCCATATTACTATTTGTTTTAGATTTATCTAGATGAGAGAGTATAAAGATTTCAAATAGTGTTATTACATGGGCTGAGCTAGCCCAAGAAGACAACAAAAGAAAGAAAGAAATTAAAACAATGTAGTACTCAAGTATTGGCAAAAGGAGTTAACTCATTCCCTGAAGGAGTTGTATTTCTTCTTGTCTGAATGTTGTTCGGTTGGGTAGTAAGTAGGATTCTTCGTTGAATTTGGCACGGCATGTACAGAGACTTTGCAGGATGTTGTTGAAGACGAAGATGTTTCTGGTCACGCAGATAGGCCATAAAATATCATCTCGCTTTTCTCAAAGATGACAAATACGCTGCCACCGACTGCATGATGTAAACATTTCACGTATTTCTTACGCAATTCTCCCGTCCTCAGCTTCTTTCCTCAGCTTCTTTTCACAGCGATGAATCGGCGGTGCCGTCCTTGTGTGCGATTTGGTTGGCTTAGAGCATCTGCAGCCGGGCGCCCTAAAGCTGTTTTATATGCTTGAACGGGTCATCCGGTCACTGACCGATTACGATATTTCGATCTAGATGAACCTTAAATGCTCGGGCTAACCGACACCTCTCATATTCAGTCCAAATATAGGGCGGACATGGAGTGCCCGGACGCGTTCACCACGTATGACTGACGATGGGGTCCCACGCGGAGTCGCCCGGAAACCCGACGGTCTGACAGACGCCTTCTCTATCGCCGGGGTGTGAACGCCGCGTAGCGCCGCTCTGGCTCGCCGCTCGAGGCCAAATTCGGCTATTTAAGCCGGCCGGCGTCCCCCAAACCTAGCACATTCACCTCCTCTCTTTGCGCCGCTACCCGAGCCTGTCCGCCCCCTCTCGCCCGCTCTCCCATGCTCTCCAGCATCGTCATGGTCCGGCGGCTGACCACCACGTACGGTATACTCACGCCGAGCGCTGGAGGCAGATTGCGGAGGAGATCCAGGCAAAGCGCGCCGCCAGCATCGCTGTCGGGCTGCCTTCGGACTCACCGAAGTCGGAGGAGGACGAGGAGCAGCTACTGAAGGAGGAGGAGGGAGAGCCGCTGCCGGAGCCGACGAAGGAGGTGGATCCGGAGGAGGACAAGGCGGAGCTGCCGGAGCAGGGGTTCAACATGGCGAAGGCGGAGGCAGAATCCACCGTCGCCCAAGCCGCTGAGATGGCGTAGCAGCAGGCCATCCTAGAGATCCATCCAGGATGAGGCCTACATGAAGGCCAACCGGCAGTTCCTCCAGCAGGAGCAGGCGGCGTCCGACGCGCTCTTCAACGAACTCGACGCGGAGATGGAGGAAGAGGAGGCCGGAGTGGAGCAGCCGGTAGCTCTGGAGTTGCAGCTGCCACATATGCTGCTGAAGCCGAGCACGGAGATTATCGACATCTCAGACAAGGAATAGCTCGATCTCTACATAGTACCTAGATTTTAGAATATAAAGCGGGGGAAACCCTTTTCCGTACATAGTAAGTAGGTTTTATTGTTTGCATGTTTTTTTGTACGGATTTGAGAATCTGAAATGAGATGTTTGGATGCAGTTGGACTAATTTGAGGAGTGCCGGATCACTGCTCATGGACGCGTCCGCAGATATTTGAGGGGTCATATTTGTTATATACGGGTGTAGATGCTCTTATCACCAAGAACCCACTCAACAGACCTCCTTCTTTTATAATTCCCGCTTCACCTGAAAGAGCTAATTTCACGCACCGAAAGATATTTCGGCGCCCGTTAAGGCCTCTTTTGGTTTAGATGAATCTTGTAGAAATTTCATAGGATAGGATTTCTATTAAAAAAAAATTCTTTAGAGCCCTTTGGTTTGTAGGAATGGAATCCCATTTTTATGGAGGAATTCTTCCTATCGTTCACATTTCATAGGAAAATAAATATTAGCCTAGACTCAATGAAAAAAATTCTATGATGTGAATCAAAGGACATCTTCTTTCTTATTCCTACTCATAGGATTTGAGATATATGTCATCTCATTTTCTATGTCTTTTCTATTACTATAATTTTCCTACCCAATAAACCAAAGGAGGCCTAAATTCGGCCCGGAGATATTTTCCTGCATGCAGCTCGGACGCCACAGCGACATTTGGCAGGTACGTAAGTCAGGATTTGACCTGAAAATGAGAGAAGCGTTGGGCATTTGGCACCCGGATATGCTTAAGAGTTAAGACGGCACCGTGCAGGAGAAGTGAGAGATGGTAATTAGCTGCAAGAACGTACCCAGCTAGCTTAGCTAGTGTAGTGGTATGAACGAGCACGACTTGATGGACGGCGCAAACACGCAACTCTCAATTTAGAAATTACGGTTGTTGCTGCACACTTGTCAGGAGACTCGAGATATTTTTGCTTTACCGTGACATTCAGGTGGAGACAAGAGCTGAGCATCGATGATCGAGAAAAAATACGTCGTGTGCCTGCCCTTTTCCTCCGAAAATCACAAGGTGGCTCAGCAGGTGCGGAAAATATCTATCCTCAACAAAAGAATGTAGTAGTAAAGTCCATCCTTGCAGCAGCGGCATGGTCGTCATCGAAAAGAGTAGCAATGTAGCACGGTTGTCTACCATCTCTCGGCGGCCCGCGACGGCGCCAGAGGGGAGGGTTGGGGAGGGGTATGCAGCTGCTCGACCGGCTCTCTGCCTCTGCTAGTGTAGGGTCAGGTTACATCGTCGTCGTTGTTTTGCTCCACCACCCACACGTCGCGGTTTCGTGCGCACGCAGCAGGACTGTGGCAGCGGTGGATTCCGGGGCGCACACTCCACAGCCCACGCGCGAAATCCACTCTTTTCCGCAGCTTCCCATCCCATGGGCAATGGCATCGCATGCCACCCACGCACGGAGGAAAGAATCGGTCGCGTCCTCCTTCCTGCCCCGACAACGACACAAGCATTGCCCGTACACCGCAAGCTTTGCGGGCGTTTCCTTCCCTTGGACGGCGTGGAAAAGATCGGCCACGGATACGGCTCGAGGTCACCTGGAAAACAATCGGATCCAGCCATGGCACCCAAACGCGTCCGGTTCTCGCGCACGTCCGGCCACCGGCAGCTTTTCCGGCACGCCGGTGCGCCCCCGACGGTCAAGCACGTGTCTGCATGCCAGCGACGGGCGAACCGCCGACCGTGTACGCGCCTACGCTTCCTCCCGTGCCACCTCCGCCTCATCGTCCAGCAGTTGACCTGACCCAGCGGTGTCGCCTAGCTGCCGCTCCGCCGCGTGCGACTACTACGCGGTCGGCCCGGCCGACCGACCGACCGGCTCGTGCCCTCGGTGGTCGCTTCGCTTGCGCCCGGTGCTGGCCCTGGCCGGATAGAAAGCGTCGTCCGATCCATCGCCTTGTTTTGCAACAGCCGAACGAATCCCTTGCTGGCATGCTAGTGCACAGTATTATAGGGTGCTTAGATACGTTTTAGTCTCATGACTAAAAGTAATGAGACTAAAACTTATTAGCCTTATTCATGCTTAAATCCAAATACTAAAAAGACTAAAATTATGTTATTAAGCATTTATTATCCTCCAAACCCTTCAATCCAGAACTCGCATGTGTTAAAGAAGAGGCATTAAATGATGAGAGAGAGGGCTAATACATATTTTAGTAGGTTTTCTATGACTACAAATTTTTAGCCTCAAGACTAGTCTTAGCCTTTTTTTAGTTAGAGGTGCTTGGAATTTTAGCTTCTAAAAAACTATTTTTAATCAGACTAAAAATAGTCCCTTGAATTCAAGCATTCTCTTAGTATTATTCGCTTCACCTTTTTGGAAGGATTGTTAATTGGAGTTTGGATGCCTTTGGACTTTGGAATGGTCGCTGTCAGTACCCCTTGGGTCCGGTAATGACAAATGAGTGTCTTGTTGAGTCTGGTCGTGCATCCATCCATCCATTATCATCACCACGGAGAGAGAAAAAAGGGCCGCGTATGTAATCGCCACCGTCTCGGTGCAACGCCGAGCACTCCTTGGCGAAACCAACCGGAACTTTGGACGTGTGACCGGACATGGCAAGCAAGTTTCTAGAGCAATTCTAATGTCTCGACCCATTTCATCTTCGCGCGACAGTTTGTATTGATGCGGACAAAAAATTTGGTGTAACATATCGGTTCAAACGAACGTGTGTCCGCTTTTCGTTCGCCTGCCGACCCATTTCCGTTTCAATTTTGAGCCTCATTTGCGTCACCGCGGACACAAAAAGGACGCGCGGCGCACGCCTACTCCTCCCCCTGACCCGCTAGTCGGTGGCACATTGATCATCCTCTTCCACCCCAGGATCGACAGCAAACCCTCGCCCGCCTCCGCCGCACGTCGCTGCCGCCCATTTTTCGGTGCCTCTGCCAGCAGCCGGTGCCGCAACATCTCCCTCCAACGCCGCCACCTGCCACGTCGCCGCCACGACCATCTCGCCGCCGAGGCACCGAAGCTTCCCACCCCCACCTCCCCGACACCGCCGCGGCCAGGAAGCCGCCTCGCCGCCCCGACCAGCTCATTCGTCCTGACGCCGACACGCTCGTCGGACACCTCCAGGCCAGCCACCTGGTCCAAGGGAGGCGTGCCTCCCTTTGCCGCCCGGCTCCTTCGTCGGCGCACGCAAACTGTTCGACAGATTGCCAAGGTACAAAATGGACTCCGTCGACGAGTTCTTTTTTCATAATTTCCTTTACGACTCTAACGATTCCTCGCCCGATGATGATGAGGAGATCTTGGCTCCCATGTTGGTCCATCACCACCATAATAGCTAGCTGCCGTTGTTTCGTGGCTCCATCCCGGGACATCTTCCGGCGTTGAATCGCAACCGAGAGAGTAACCATTTCCTTATTTGGAAGGACTACTTTGACACAACCAAACCGTTGTTTAAACATCAGAAATTTCGACGGCGTTCGTATGAGTAGGCATCTTTTCAACCGTATTAGAGAGGGGGTGGTTGGATACGATGACTATTACGAGTGCAAAGAGGAGGCCCTTAGAGCATCTTCAACAGCCGCGCCAAAAGACGCGCGCGTGGGGTAAACTGGCATTTTAGCGCTCGCGGGACGTTTTCGCGCGCTCCAACGGAGGCGGGAAACTAGCGCGCGCGGGAAAAGCAGGAGCTCGGGCGCTAGATCTGGCGCACCGCATCCGGCGCGCCTATAAAATTGCAGCACCCTCTTCCGCTCTCTTGTCGCTCCCTCCACCGTTTTCTTTCCTCGTCGCGCCACCATACCGTCGCGCCGCCGGGGAGCGTCGGGCTACCGCGGCGTCGGCGTGCGTAAGTCCGGCACCTACTCTATCGAGATTCGGTCTGGCGACGTGCGCCTCGGCCTCGAAACCTTTCACACCGTCCTGGAGGGGCCCGCGCGTACGACGCTATGAACTTCCCGAACGTGGCGACGCGGGAGAGGGCGCAGGAGTTGGCGCCCCCCCGCGGCTTATCGCCGACGAGGATCGTCGCGAGAACCAAAGGCGGGAGCGCCGTCTCAGCCTGACCGAGATGGACGAGAAAGCCATGGGCACTGTGGCGCCAACGCTTCCCGCAAGATGTCATCAACGAGCAACAGTTCTTCGCCGAGAGGAGGGAGGAGCGAGCCGTCTATCGCGAGAACAAGCGAACGCGGAAGGCGGTCGCTAAATTACACATCGCGCTAGGAGATGCGTCGTCCTGGGACTCCAATGGCGAGTAGTTCCTCGACGCCTACGCTCAGACGTCGGAGGAGGAAATCACTGAGGCAGAGCTCGAGTCGGAGAATGACGAGTAGTAGTAGTTTTTCGTTTTATCCATCTATCGTAGGAGAAGACTATTAAACCATCTATGCACTATTTTGTATCGTAGAAGCATGCTATGTGACAAACTATCTCACATTTGTACTATCGGAGCCAAATATGTATCGAATCGTAGTTAAGAAAAAGAAATATAGCGCGCCTACTGGAGCGGCTTGGGCGCGTTTTTATTTTGCGGCTGCCGCTGGAGCCAGCGCACCGCCGCGCACAAAAGCTGGCTCACTTGGTGCTGCATTCCTATTTTTAGCACGCCGCGCGTTGGGCGGCTGTTAAAGATGCTCTTAAAAAGATTGGCTTCTCATCTTATCAGAAATGCAATGCAGCCGTTCGAATGCTTTCATACGGAGTGCCCGTCGATCTTAGTGATGAGTACGTCCGTATGGGCGAGTCTACATGCATAGACTTCATGTACAAGTTCTGCAAGGCTGTGATTGTTGTGTTTGGCCCTGAATAATTGAGAGAGCCGACTTCTCAAGATACAACCCGCTTGTTGGCGATGAATGCCGACAGGGGCTTCCCAGAGATGCTTGTCGGTATAGACTGCATGCACTGGGAGTGGAAGAACTGCCCTTCTGCTTGGTAAGGACAGTATAAGGGCCATAATAGGGATTGCACTTTCATACTTGAGGCCGTGACCTCACAAGATCACTGGTTGGACACTCTTTCTTCAGCATGGCCAGATCACACAATGATATCAACGTGCTTCAACGCTCGCCGGTGTTTGAAAGGCTTGCCGAAGGCAATAGCCCGCCGGTGATTGTTACCATCAACGTCCACGACTACGACAAAGAATACTACCTAGGTGACGGTATCTATCCTCAGTTGACCACTATTGTAAAGACAATCCCTAGGCCTGTCGGAGAAAAGAGGAAATGATTTGCCCAAGAGCAAGAGAGTGCTAGGAGGGGCGTCGAGCGTGCATTTGGTGTTTTGCAATCTCGATGGGTCGTCGTTCGGTATCCTGCTAGGATTTGGAGCACGAAGAAGCTGTGGGAGGCGATGACTGCTTGGGTGATCATGCACAATATGACCGTAGAAAATGAGTGCATGGAACGCATCAACGATCAAGGGTTTCAGTTTCAGGATGAGAATGTTGTGCCTGAGCATGGAGGAGCGGCAATATTTAAACAGTTCACGCAATTTCATCATGAAATGCGTGATTGAGAAACTCACATGCAGCTGCAGAATGATTTGGTTGAGCATATGTGAGCTCAAGTTGACAACCAATAGGTATATCTTTTTTGCGGGTAGGTGTATCCCTTTTATTCGGCTTGTAAAACTATGTGAGATAATTTAATTTTTATTAAACTTGTATAACTACGCTTTATTTGGTTGTGAAATTATGCAAAACATATGCATATTCGTTAAGAAAAGGCCGCCGGCTGATCACATCAGTAAATATAGGTCAACGCATTGGGGCAAGACCGATTCAAATCAAAAGAAGGACGGATGTCGAATGGATGGTCGACTCGAACGGACAAACTACAAACAAAAGCATTGTCCATTCAGATCTGCGCGCTGGAGCTGCTCTTACTGTCGCCCCAAGTAGAAACCGCAAGATCTTTCACCCTCTGAGCCGCAGGTCGCCATTGCCGTAACGCTACCACTCTTACAAACCAACCAGTAAAACAAGAATCCAGAAATTTGTCGACAGCGAAGAACAATCCAGAACCAGACCAAAAGTATTATTAACCATCGTCCGCCGGAGTACCTCAGCCTCAAATCGAATTAATTAAGAAATCATTTACGTTGAATTATACAGCACATGAGCTGGGCAACGTAGGCGTTGAACAGCGCATTGGAACGTTTCTTTCATCATCTGCGCACGAAAAGCCCTTATTGCGCGGCTTCTGTTCCTTTTCCTGCCATTTTCTAGGAAGAAGTTTCCTGGAATGAGAAATTAACATAAAAAAATGCAAGATTTTTATTTTTTGAAACGAGGCAAAAACATGCCATTTTCATTAATTAAAAAGAAACAAATTACCCGATTAATTAACGGAAAACCGGGCTAAAACCGATACATCACAACCCACATGATATGGGCACCACGGCCAACCTGGCCACCGACATGGAACAAGACACGACGACACATGCCAACGGATGGCCACACGCGCAAGCAACCGACAACTGCGACTTTGAGGACGAGCAACATAAAGGAAATATGTAGGACTTGCGCCGACCATGCCCACCGCAAACGGCTACCGAATGTCAATCATCGTCATCACTGGACACGCTCCAGCGCAGCTCCGACTTCAAAGCAACCCAGCAACCACGGAAGAGCACCTCGGACACGCCAGAAAGAACCGACTACCGAAGACCACGCCACGATCCAAGCTCCTCTCAACGCCATCATCGTTGCCAAACAGAAAACCAGCACCCAGCCTCAGCCTCAGCAAACCACGCGGCGAAGATGCCGCCATTGATGGCGAAGATGCCATCATCCTCCAGACTCTCAGTCGTAGCCGGCTTCGAGATGATGCCTCCAAGGAGGAGAAAGATGCGAAGACACCTCCATCGCCCGATCCAACGGATCTGAGGTTTCCCTCCGGAGCCCAAGCCGTGGGGAGAAGGTGGAGCACCTCCACGACAATGCTTCCAAGAAAGACCGTGGCACGTGCGGGCGCCGCCGTCGCCGGCTCCGGCGAAGACCGAAGCAAGGATTTCTCCCGGAGATGTGCCGACCACCTGCCACCACCGACCGCCGCCCACTGATAACCCACAAGTATAGGGAATCGCAACAGTTTCCGATAAGTAAGAGTGTCGAACCCACCGAGGAGCTAAAGGTAGAAATTTTTTCCCTCAAGTTCTATCGACCACCGATACAACTCTACGCACGCTTAGCGTTCACTTTACCTAGAACAAGTATGAAAATAGAAGTACTTTGTAGGTGTTTTTGGATAGGTTTGCAAGATAATAAAGAGCATGTAAATAAAAAGTAGGGGCTGTTTAGATAAAGACACAACTAAATTAGTTTTAGTAGAGAGCTTTTTGTTACCAGAAAGTTATTTGTTCCTAGGCAATCGATAACTAGACCGGTAATCATTATTGCAATTTTATTTGAGGGAGAGGCATAAGCTAACATACTTTCTCTACTTGAATCATATGCACTTATGATTGGAACTCTAGCAAGCATCCGCAACTACTAAAGATTATTAAGGTAAAACCAACCATAGCATTAAAGCATCAAGTCCTCTTTATCGCATACGCAAACAACCTACTTACTCGGGTATATGCTTCTGTCACTCACGCCACCCACCATAAGCAAATCATGAACATATCGAAAACTCTACAGCGGGGATCCCTCTCGCTTGCGTGACACGGAGAGCACCATAGGACAACACCAATAATAAGACATGCAACTCAACCCAGTCTTGACCATCAATTAACTCGTAGGACAAAACGGATCTACTCAAACATCATAGGATAGCCATACATCATTGGGAAATAATATATAGCGTTGAGCACCATGTTTTAGTAGAGATTACAACGGGTAAAAGAGGGGTTACACCGCTGCATAGAGGGGGGAAGAGTTGGTGATGATGGCAGTGAAGTTGTTGGTGAAGATTGCGGTGATGATGATGGCCCCCGGTGGCACTCCGGTGCCACCGGAAGTGAGAGGGAGAGAGCCCTCCTCCTTCTTCTTCTTTCTTGACCTCCTCCCTAGATGGGAGAAGGGTTTCCCCTCTGGTCCTTGGTCTCCATGGCATTGGAGGGGCGAGAGCCCCTCCGAGATTGGATTTGTCTCGCTGTCTCTCTTTGTCTCCGCGTTCTGGTATTCTGCTCTTTCACCGTTTCGTATATATATGGAGATCCGTAACTCTGATTGGATTGAAACTGAGGGAGTCCTGGATTAGGGGGTCTCCGGACAGCCGGACTATCTCTATTGACCAGACTGTTAGACTATGAAGATACAAGATTGAAGACTTCGTCTCGTGTCCGGATGGGACTCTACTTGGCGTGGAAGGCAAGCTAGGCAATACGGATATGGATACCTCCTCCTTTGTAACCGACCTTGTGTAACCCTAACCCTCTCTGGTGTCTATATAAACCGAAGGGTTTTAGTCCGTAGGACAACAACCACACCAGACAATCATACCATAGGCTAGCTTCTAGGGTTTAGCCTCTCCGATCTCGTGGTAGATCTACTCTTGTACTACCCATATCATCAATAATAATCAAGCAGGACGTAGGGTTTTACCTCCATCAAGAGGGCCCGAACCTGGGTAAAACATCGTGTCCCCTGCCTCCTGTTACCATCTGGCCTAGACGCACAGTTCGGGACCCCCTACCCGAGATCCGCCGGTTTTAACACCGACATTGGTGCTTTAATTGAGAGTTCCTCTGTGTCATCGCCGTTAGGCTTGATGGCTCCTACTATCATCGATAGCGATGCGTTCCAGGGTGAGACTTTTCTCCCCGGACAGATCTTCGTATTCGGCGGCTTTGCACTGCGGGCTAATTCGCTTGGCCATCTGGAGCAGATTCAAAGCTACGCTCCTGGCCGTCAGGTCAGATTTGGAAGTTTGAACTGACGAAAATATGCCCTAGAGGCAATAATAAAGTTATTATTTATTTCCTTATTTCATGATAAATGTTTATTATTCATGCTAGAATATTAACCGGAAACATAATACATGTGTGAATACATAGACAAACAGAGTGTCACTAGTATGCCTCTACTTGACTAGCTCGTTGATCAAAGATGGTTATGTTTCCTAACAATAGACATGAGTTGTCATTTTATTAACGGGGTCACATCATTAGGAGAATGATGCGATTGACTTGACCCATTCCGTTGGCTTAGCACTTGATCGTTTAGTTTGTTGCTATTGCTTTCTTCATGACTTATACATGTTCCTATGACTATGAGATTATGCAACTCCCGTTTACCGGAGGAACACTTTGTGTGCCACCAAACATCACAACGTAACTGGGTGATTATAAAGGTGCTCTACAGGTGTCTCCAAAGGTACTTGTTGGGTTGGCGTATTTCGAGATTAGGATTTGTCACTCCGATTGTCGAAGAGGTATCTCTGGGCCCACTGGGTAATGCACATCACTATAAGCATTGCAAGCATTGCAACTAATGAGTTAGTTGCGGGATGATGTATTACGGAACGAGTAAAGCGACTTGCCGGTAACGAGATTGAACTAGGTATTGAGATACCGACGATCGAATCTCGGGCAAGTAACATACCGACGGCAAAGGGAACAACGTATGTTGTTATGCGGTCTGACCGATAAAGATCTTCATAGAGTATGTAGGAGCCAATATGGGCATCCAGGTCCCGCTATTGGTTATTGACAAGAGAGGTGTCTCAGTCATGTCTACATAGTTCTTGAACCCGTAGGGTCCGCACGCTTAACGTTCGTTGACGATATAGTACTATGAGTTAGTTATGTTGGTGACCGAATGTTGTTCGGAGTTTTGGATGAGATCACAGATATGACAAGGAACTCCGGAATGGTCTGGAAGTAAAGATTGATATGTGGATAGTAGTGTTTGATCTTCGGAAGGGTTCCGGAATTCACCGGAAGGGGTTCCGGATGTTTCCCGAAATGTTTGGGCACGAGAACACTTTATCTGGGCCAAAGGGGAAAGCCCACGAGGCTTTTGGAAAGTGCAAAAGGAAGTTTTGCGGAGACCAGAGGCTAGACGCCAGGAACCCTGGCGTCTAGGGGGTAGACGCCGGGAACCCTGGCGTCTAGCCCTGGAGTCCGAGAAGGACTCTTGCCTTTCGGGTGAAACCGACTTTGAGGAGGCTTTTACTCCAAGTTTCGACCCCAGGGCTCAACATATAAATAGAGGGGTAGGGCTAGCACTAAAGACACATCAAGAAACACCAAGCCATGTGCCGGCAACCCCGTCCCCTCTAGTTTATTGTAACGCCCTCGATGCGGCTATATCTCCCACGTGTCGAGGCATGACTTAGAGGCATAACCGCATTGAAAGCAATGTCGCAAGTTAGGAAATCATCACACATCCCATGTACATAAATAATATAAAGGGGAGGTACATAGTTGGCTTACACTCGCCACGTCACATCAAAGTACATAAATAACATACATCATCCAAACACTCATGGCCCGACTACGGCGCCAAAATAAAAGACAACCCAACAAGCGACATAGGTCCCGATCACCCCAACTGGGCTCCACTACTGATCATCAGGAAAAGACACATAGTAACGCTGAGAATCCTCGTCGTACTCCCACTTGAGCTCAAGCGCGCCATCTGGAGATGTATCCTCTGTCCCTGCATCTGGTGTAATAGTAATCTGTGAGCTTCAGGGACTCAGCAATCTCGCACCCTCGCGATCAAGACTATTTAAGCTTAATAGGTAGGAAAGGGGTAATGTATAAGTGGAGCTGCAACAAGCGACTAGCATATATGGTGGCTAACTTATTCGCAAAAGAGAGCGAGGAGAGGAGGCAAAGCACGAGCGGGAATCTAGAGAGCAACCTGCGCAAACATAACAACAACACCGTGTCCACTTCCCGGACTCCGCCGAGAAGAGGCCATCACGGCAACACACTCAGTTGATTCATTTTAATTAATTAAGGTTCAAGTTATCTACAACCGGACATTAACAAATTCCCATTTGCCCATAACCGCGGGCACGGCTTTCGAAAGATCAATCCCTGCAGGGGGGTCTCAACTTAGCCCATAACAAGCTCTCACGGTCAACGAAGGAATAGACCTCCACCCAAGACACATCGATCAGACTCGGTATCTCGGTACAACAAGATGATTCGACAGGTTAAAACAAGTCCAGCAACACCGCCCGAATGTGCCGACAAATCCCGATAGGAGCTGCACATATCTCTTTCTCAGGGCACACTCAGATTGTCCAAACTTCCGGTAGGCCAGCCCAGAGTTGCCCCTGGTAGCCACCGGCGGCTGACGTTTTGGACCAACACTCAAAGGAGCACTGGCCCGGGGGGGGGGGGGTTAAAATAAGATGACCCTCGGGCTCCGGAAACCCAAGGGAAAAAGAGGCTAGGTGGAAAATGGTAAAACCAATGTTGGGCATTGCTGGAAAAGCTTTAATCAAGACGAACTATCAAGGGGTTCCCATTATAGCCCAACCGCGTAAGGGACGCAACAATCCGGGGACATAACACCGATATGACGGAAACTAGGGCGGCAAGAGTGGAACAAAACACTAGGCGAGAGGCCGAGCCTTCCACCCTTTACCAAGTATATATATGCATTAAGATAACGAGGCAATATAATGATATCCCAACAAGTAAGTAAATGTTCCAACAAGGAACAGCTCCAATCTTCACCTGCAACTAACAACGCTATAAGAGGGGCTGAGCAAAACGGTAACATAGCCAATCAACGGTTTGCTAAGACAATGGTGGGTTAGAGGCTCAATATGGCAATTGGGAGGCTGGCAAGCAAGTGGTAGGCATCGTAGCATTGGCATAGCAAAAGAGCAAGCAAACTAGCATAGCAAAGATAGTAGTGATTTCGAGGGTATGATCATCTTGCCTGCACAGTTGTCAGAGTTGACTGGATCCTCAAAAGCAAACTCAACGGGCTCCTCGTTAGCAAACTCGTCTCCCGGCTCTACCCAACAACACAAACAAGCAACAAGGATACAATCAACCACGTGCAAACTCAAGCAATAAGATGGAATGATGGTATGCTATGCGGGATGCGATGCGGGATGCAAAATGCAAGACGTGACAGGAAATGCATGAACCTGGCCTCAACTTGGAAAACCAAGTGTGCCACTGGATAGAGGGGATGAAATCACTTGAAAATGATATAAAGATCATAGGAATCGGAGCTACGGTTTGGAAATGGCAAGCGTTTTAAGAAATGAACCGGTCTGCGATTTACAGCAAGTAGGCTCCTAAATGCAACAAAATGAACATGCTACAGCCACCGAACATGACAACAAAAGACATGGCAGGGATGTACAGAAGATGCTTATCAAAATACTAGCACTGAGCCACCGCCAAATTCATCCATTATGAGATTCAAACAAGCATGGCAAAAACGCAAATGCAAAACAGATTTCAGACTTAGTGAAATTAACACTAGTCTGAAATTTCAGACCACGATGCTCTCTTCGGAGCAGCAAAACAACATGATACACAACCTGATTATGACAAGTAAGAACATGACATGGAGCTACTCAACAAGCTTAACAAAACACCCAAAGTGACCTGGGGCCAAAAGGGTTCACAAAATACTCTAACGAGCACACGAACGTAGCTCACGCACAATCAGTTTTCAGACTTAGTGAAAACTGAGACATGCTGAAATTTAACTCACGAAGGCATGTAAACGAGCTTGATGTACTCACTACGTTGCAAGTCATGGGAAGGCAAGCATATATCCATAAATAAGGCACAAAATGCTCGCTAGACATGGCAAGAACAATGGCATAGCATGCACAGATTACTAACAATAACATCGGCAAAATCGCAAACAAGTTGACGATCTGCCCAGATTAACCACGAAGCAAAAGTAGAGCTCGATTGACTCAAGCTAGAGCAATCCACATATGCAAACAAAGACATGGATGGATAGAGAATAACATGAATATCAAAACTCCCTTACTGATCATCCTCAAAAGAGGCACGGATCACTAGGAAACAAGCTGAACATATGGCATCATGAACTAAAATATCCCAGACTTAGTGAAATCCACTAAGTCCCTGAAAACAGAATTCTCAGGTGCCTCTCTTTGCAAGCTTGCACAAGTCATCACACACATCCTAAAAATGCATGGGTGGCACCTCTGGAAAGAAGGCAAAATGCTTAACAATTCATCCCAAAGACTCACAGGCATATCATGCACACAATAATCATGGCAAAAATGATAAAAGTCTATGATGAGCTAACGGATCTGCAATTTAACTCACGGAGCCTCCTTCTAGCAGCATTTTGGGCATCAAGATTAACTCAAATGCAAATGATGTAATGGAATGAAATGATGTACATGTCGAGATGAAGATTTTGATATATTATATGTCCAAAACGGAGCTACGGATGCGGAGATATGATCAGTCAAAGTTAGCACAAAAATACAGGGGATAAGAGGGAAAGTCAACCGGATCTAGGGTTTCGGGTACTGTTCACGGCACTGTAGCAGATCGGCGCCGGAGCTCGCGCTCGCCGGAGAAGGACGCCGGAGGAGAGGAGGAGCTCGCCGGAGCTCGGGGAAGAGGCCGGGGAGGACGGGGTCGCCGGATCCGGCACTCCCGCGGCCGGATCTGGCCGGAGACGAGGCGGGGAGGCGGCGGCCGGTCGGAGGGCGGCGGCCGGAGCGCGGCGGTGGCTGGTGCGGCGGCGGGGCGCCGGCGACGCAGGCGGCGGTGGCCCGGCGACGAGGAAGAAGAAGCGGAGTGGCGGCGGAGGGTGTGGCCCGCTCGGGCGGCGGCGCGGGCCGACTTCGGGCCAACCAGGCCGCGGGCGGCGGCGGCGGCGGTGCCCACGTGGCAGCGCGCGGTTGGTGGAGGCGGGCAGCGGCGGACGTGTCCGGCTAGGCCCCGGACATGTCCGTCGGCGCGGATCTGTTTTTTTTGGACTAGGGTTGGACGGGAGAGATCCGAGATCCGAAATGGGGGGGCTATTTATAGAGGTAGAGGGAGCTAGGAGTGTCCAAATGAGGTACGGTTTTCGGCCACGCGATCGTGATCGAATGCTCTAGGACATGGAGCAGAGTTTGGTGGGTTTTGGGCCAAATTGGAGGGGTGTTGGGCTGCAACACACACGAGGCCTTTTCGGTCCCTCGGTTAACCGTTGGAGTATCAAACGAAATCCAAATGGTACGAAACTTAACAGGCGTTCTACCGGTAGTAAACCAAGGCCGCATGGCAAGTCTCGGTCCAATACGGAAATGTTTAATCCCCACACACGAAAGAAAGCTAGAAATGGCCACCGGAGGAGAACGAAGCGCTGGAATGCAAAACGGACAACGGGGAAAATGCTCGAATGCATGAGATGAACATGTATGCAAATGCAATGCACGTGATGACATGATATGAGATGCACGAAAACGAAAACAACACACGGAGACAAAGACCCGAATCCGAGGAATAAATATAACTTAACGCCGGAAACGGCAAGAGTTGGAGTACAAATTGGGAAAGTAATATCTGGGGCGTTACAACACTCCACCACTACGAAAAGATCTCGTCCCGAGATCTAGGACTGAAAGAACTCCGGGTATTCAGAACGGAGGTGATCCTCGCGTTCCCAGGTAGCTTCACGGTCGGAATGGTGTGACCACTTGACTTTGAGAAATTTGATTGACTTGTTGCGAGTCCTGCGTTCAGTCTCTTCAAGGATTGCAACTGGGTGCTCACGATAGGAGAGATCTTCTTGGAGCTCAATGTCCTCGAAGTTGACGGTGCGTTCAGGTGTCTTGAAGCACTTTCGGAGTTGGGAGACATGGAACACATCATGAACATTTGCAAAGTTTGACGGAAGCTCGAGTTGATAGGCGAGGTCGCCTCTCTTGCTGACAATCTTGAAAGGTCCGACGTATCTTGGGGCAAGCTTCCCTTTGATACCGAAGTGACGAGTCCCTTTCATAGGAGAGACGCGGAGGTAAACATGATCTCCGATCTCGAAAGCCAAATCATGGTGCTTACTATCGTAGTAGCTCTTCTGGCGGGATTGGGCTGCTTTGCGGTTATCACGAATGACCTTGCACATTTCTTCTGCCTCTGTGATTAGGTCATTACCCAGCAGCTGACGTTCACCGGTTTCAGACCAGTTGAGAGGGGGACGACATTTCCTACCACAGAATTTCAAATGGGGCCTTGCCCGAACTTGCTTGAAAACTGTTGTTGTATGAGAATTCAGCATAAGGAAGACAATCCTCCCACTTCATGCCAAAGGAGATCACACAAGCCCTTAGCATATCTTCAAGAATCTGGTTGACACGCTCGACTTGACCGCTTGTTTGAGGATGGAAAGCAGTGTTGAAGCTTATGTTGGTGCCCATGGCCTTCTGAAAAGAATCCCAAAACTTGGAGGTAAAGATGCTGCCACGGTCTGAAGATATCACTTGAGGAATACCGTGCAGAGAGACAATTCGAGAGGTGTAGAGTTCCGCCAATTGCGCTGCAGTGATCGACTCTTTGATAGGCAGAAAGTGAGCCACTTTGGTGAGCTTGTCGATGACAACGAATATAGCATCATTGCCACGCTTGGACTTTGGAAACCCAGTCACGAAGTCCATTTCAATGTGGTCAAACTTCCATTCTAGAATGGCAAGAGGTTGGAGGAGACCTGCTAGCCTTTGGTGTTCTGCCTTCACTCTTCTGCAGACATCACATTCATTCACGAATTGAGCGATCTCGCGCTTCATTTGAGTCCACCAATAAGTTTGCTTGAGATCCTGATACATCTTCGTGCTCCCAGGGTGGATGGAGAGGAGAGAGTTGTGAGCCTCGTTCATGATCACTTTACGAAGTTCACCTTTGGGCACAACAATTCGATCCTCGAAGAAGAGAGTGTCCTTGTCATCAAGGCGGTAGCACTTGTACTTGGACTGACTCTTTGCAATACCAATCTTCACCTTTTTCACCATAGCATCAAGAAGCTGGGCTTGGCGAATCAGGTCTTCCAAGGTAGGAGAGACTTGAAGGTTGGCGAGGAAACCTTGAGGAACAATTTGCAGATTAAGTTTGCGGAAAGCTTCACAAAGCTCGGGCTGATAAGGCTTCAGAATCAGACTGTTGCAATATGCTTTCCTTCTCAAAGCGTCAGCAATCACATTGGCCTTGCCTGGAGTATACTCGATACTCGGATTGTACTCTTGAATCATTTCGACCCATCGAGTTTGCCTGAGGTTGAGATTAGGCTGGGTGAAGATGTACTTGAGACTCTTGTGATCAGTGAAAATATCCACTTTCCTTCCCAATAGAAGATGTCTCCAAGTCAACAAAGCATGCACAACTGCCGCCAACTCGAGATCATGAGTGGGGTAGTTCTTCTCATTAGGCTTCAACTGGCGAGAGGTATAAGCAACAACTTTCTTCTCTTGCATCAGTACAACACCTAGACCTTGGAGAGAGGCATCACAAAAGACCTCGTATGGCTTGGTTTCATCAGGCGGAGTCAGAACTGGAGCAGTGATCAACTTTTCTTTCAAAGTGTTGAAAGCAATATCACACTCCGGAGACCAAACGTACTTGACGTGCTTCTGAAAAAGATTTTAGAGAGGCTTCGCGATCTTAGAAAAGTTTTCAACGAATCTTCGCAGTAGCTTGCGAGACCGAGGAAGCTACGGAGTTGCTTCAAGTTCTGAGGAGGTTCCCAATTAACAATTGCAGACACCTTCTCAGGATTCACGGCAATGCCCTTGGCGGAGATGATATGACCAAGATAAAGCACCTCATCGAGCCAAAATTCACACTTGGAGAACTTGGCGTAGAACTGATGTTCCCTGAGCTTGTCAAGAACCAAACGCAAGTGCTTGGCATGATCTTCCTTGTTCTTGGAGAAAACCAGAATGTCGTTGAGATAGACCAAAATGAAGTCATTGGTGTAGGGGTTGAAGATGAAGTTCATCATGCGAGAGAACGTCGGAGGAGCGTTGGCGAGGCCAAAAGACATGACAGTGTATTCATATGACCCATAGCTTGTCCTGAAAGCCGTCTTGGGAATATCTTGCCCACGAATGTGAATCTGATGATAACCCATACAGAGATCAAGCTTGGAGAATACTTGGGCACCCTTGAGTTGTTCGAACAGCTCATTGATGTTGGGAAGTGGATATTTGTTCTTGATGGTCTTCTTGTTCAATGGACGATAATCAACACAAAGTCGGTCCGTTCCATCCTTCTTCTTCACAAAAAGAACACCACAACCCCACGGAGAAGTACTAGGCCGAATGAGAGCCATTCTTTCTTGAACATCGAGTTGTTTCTTCAACTCCTTCAACTCTTCAGGGCCGAGCTTGTAGGGACGTTTGCACAGAGGTTCCGTCCCGGGCTCAAGTTCAATAACAAATTCAATGGGCCGGTGCGGAGGCATTCCTGGGAGTTCTTCTGGGAAGACGTCTTGATACTCACAAACGACCGGAATCTGCGAAATAGCATCCAATTCACCCTTCTCATTGAGAGAAAACAACCGGATGGTATTATCCCGAGCGGCAAAGACAATGACATCCTCAGACGAATGAGTCAGTTGAATCTGCCTGGCTGCACAATCAAGCTGAGCTTTATGCTTAGAGAGCCAGTCCATCCCGAGAATAAGATCGATATCCGAATTACCAAGAACCACCAGAGAAGAGAGAAACTTGTAATCGCCCAACGTGATTGTAACCTCCGGAACGCAAACTCGAGATGTCAACAGACTGGACGAAGAGTCAATAGACAACGGACTCGGCAACATTTGAGTAACAAAATAATCTTGGAAGCAAAAGGTCTCGAGATGAAACAATGCGATGCACCTGTGTCAAAAAGAACTTTTGCAGGAATATCGTTAACAGGAAGGTTACCCATGATGACATCTGACGAATCCTCTGCCTGAGCTGCATTCACCATATTGACCTTGGCGTGCTTGGGGTTATGCTTGACCACTGTTGTACTTTCTGATCTCACGGGAGGAGGAGGAGGAAGACGCCTCTGGTTGAAACACTTGTTGGCGTAGTGACCCTTATGTTGGCACTTGTTGCATGTGACCTCTGAAAGCAGACGGTGGTACGGAGCACTCGATCTTGGAGCTTGAGACGAAGTCTTGTTCTGAAAGCCTGGGTTGGGTGGGTGGGAAGAACCACTGCCACCTTTGCTCTTCTGCTGATACGGCTGACGGAACGGAGGAGGAGGAAGCCAATACTTCTGCTGCTTGGCCACTTGAGTAGAGGAAGAAGACGTAGTGTCTCTGACTCGCTTCCTGGAAGCATCACACCTCAACTGAGCAGCCTCTTGCTTCAGTGCCATGTTGTAGAACTCATCGTACCTCAACGGCTCAAAAAGGACAAGAGCGAGCTGAATTTCTTCACGGAGACCACCCCTGAACTGGTATATCATGCTCTTCTCATCAGGAACATCCTGCTTGGCAAAACGGGCGAGCTTCTGGAACAACTTGTTGTAGTCATAGACAGACAAAGAGCCTTGCTTCAGATTGCGGAATTCCTCACGTTTGCTTTCAGTCACACTCTGAGGGATGTGATGAGCTCGGAAATCTCGACAGAAATCATCCCAAGTGATCAAACGTCCACCTCTGGAATCCTTGTACTGCTGGAACCACTCTGCAGCCTGATCTTTGAGCTGGAAAGAAGCGAACTTGACGAAATCATCAGGCCTGACGTTGCTGCATTCAAAATGCTTGCCCAGATCCACCAGCCAATCGTCAGCATCGGTAGCCTCAACACAATTGCTGAACGTCTTTGGACCATTAGCGAGGAAATGGTTCAGAGTAGCAAAATGGTTCTGATTGTTGCCTTGATTCCCTTGACTGCCTTGATTGCGCTCTTGGAGGATTTGCATGATCAACTGTGTGTTTGCATTGGTTGCGGCCATCATAGCTTGCCAAGCCTCCGGAGGAGGTGGAGGTGGTGGCGGATCAGGATTCGGAGTCGTGCGCTTTGGAGGAGCCATCCTGAAGAGGTTGACCACCATTAGCACAAAGATAGACAAATATTGACGGTGAATCCAACGAAATGAAAATTGCAACATAAAGTCTTCACATCCGAACAAAATGAACGAATGCACTTCTCTTGAAGTGGTCACATATTCCTAAATTGCGAAGCCACGTAGAATTAGGTAGAAGAGGTAAATCAACAAGGGATGGAATCAACATATGACTTCGAAGCAACTCGAATACCACTACTCAAAATAAAACCAAGGATTGGCTTGCGAAATAAGCCGGAACAAACATATGATAGAGATTTCATCCGAAGTTTTCGTGGTGGGACCTACACGGGCTCGATCGTACAGCACCATCATGTACAAGGCAGTGCACATGACATATGAAGCGTCCCCGAGTCAGCATAGCCAAGGACTCTTTAAGACGCAACGAGACCACTGTAAAATCGACCGTGAATAGGCGAACCACTAGACGTCGAACCCCAATTTCATATCATACATCTGTCGGAAATATATCCTAAGAGCTACTAGAATTCCCACCTATGAAACTCCCGAAACTTTCCGGTTATGCAATCAGGTGTTGGGGATACAGGGGAACCATAATATCTCACCCAAACTAGCAAATCCTACATCCAGCTGTATCCATCCTTCAACACATAACCAAGAAACCTTCGGAAACCATCTACCTCAACCTTCGAAAAGCATCCGTTATACAAGTTATGGCGATACTCCCGAACTCCCGCCCCAGTACTGGGTGGCGTCGAGGTTATCTCACCAACGAACTGCATAAAGGAGATTTTCGATGTCGACGAACATATCTCAAGTATTCCAGAATTGCAACGATAAAATTATGATGACAACACCTCAGAGCTCAACTCCCCGGGACACTTCCACTAAACCCCTGACAGGAGGCACCAAGACAGTATTCTCATCATAAGCCATCGGAACAAATCCAAGATACTCGCATGATCCTAAATTTTTTTTAGTGAAATTTGAGAAGAGAAGAGTCAAAACTCTACGTCAGGATGCCTTACCAGAGCGATGAGGAGACTGGGAAGTAAAAAGAATTTCTAAGCTCTCCGATATATAATTCCTAAATGACTCAAAACATTTTTCTAGACACAACTCGGCTGCTAAAAACGATCAAGCAATGGGGGCTCCTAAGGTCGGGGAAGGCTCTGATTACCAACTTGTAATGCCCTCAATGCGGCTATATCTCCCACGTGTCGAGGCACGACTTAGAGGTATAACCGCATTGAAAGCAATGTCGCAAGTTAGGAAATCATCACACATCCCATGTACATAAATAATATAAAGGGGAGGTACATAGTTGGCTTACACTCGCCACGTCACATCAAAGTACATAAATAACATACATCATCCAAACACTCATGGCCCGACTATGGCGCCAAAATAAAAGACAACCCAACAAGCGACATAGGTCCCGATCACCCCAACTGGGCTCCACTACTGATCATCAGGAAAAGACACATAGTAACGCTGAGAATCCTCGTCGTAGTCCCACTTGAGCTCAAGCGTGCCATCTGGAGCTGTATCCTCTGTCCCTGCATCTGGTGTAATAGTAATCTGTGAGCCACAGGGACTCAGCAATCTCGCACCCTCGCGATCAAGACTATTTAAGCTTAATAGGTAGGAAAGGGGTCATGTATAAGTGGAGCTGCAGCAAGCGACTAGCATATATGGTGGCTTACTTATTCGCAAAAGAGAGCGAGGAGAGGAGGCAAAGCACGAGCGGGAATCTAGAGAGCAACCTGCGCAAACATAACTCCAACACCGTGTCCACTTCCCGGACTCCGCCGAGAAGAGGCCATCACGGCAACACACTCAGTTGATTCATTTTAATTAATTAAGATTCAAGTTATCTACAACCGGACATTAACAAATTCCCATCTGCCCATAACCGCGGGCACGGCTTTCGAAAGATCAATCCCTACAGGGGGTCCCAACTTAGCCCATAACAAGCTCTCACGGTCAACGAAGGAATAGACCTCCACCCAAGACACACCGATCAGACTCGGTATCTCGGTACAACAAGATGATTCGACAGGTTAAAACAAGTCCAGCAACACCGCCCGAATGTGCCGACAAATCCCTATAGGAGCTGCACATATCTCTTTCTCAGGGCACACTCAGATTGTCCAAACTTCCGGTAGGCCAGCCCAGAGTTGCCCCTGGTAGCCACCGGCGACTGACGTTTTGGACCAACACTCAAAGGAGCACTGGCCCGGGGGGGGGGGGGGGGTTAAAATAAGATGACCCTCGGGCTCCGGAAACCCAAGGGAAAAAGAGGCTAGGTGGCAAATGGTAAAACAAATGTTGGGCATTGCTGTAAAAGCTTTAATCAAGACGAACTATCAAGGGGTTCCCATTATAGCCCAACCGCGTAAGGGACGCAACAATCCGGGAACATAACACCGATATGACGGAAACTAGGGCGGCAAGACTGGAACAAAACACTAGGCGAGAGGCCGAGCCTTCCACCCATTACCAAGTATATAGATGCATTAAGATAACGAGGCAATATAATGATATCCCAACAAGTAAGTAAATGTTCCAACAAGGAACAGCTCCAATCTTCACCTGCAACTAACAACGCTATAAGAGGGGCTGAGCAAAACAGTAACATAGCCAATCAACGGTTTGCTAGGACAATGGTGGGTTAGAGGCTCAACATGGCAATTGGGAGGCTGACAAGCAAGTGGTAGGCATCGTAGCATTGCCATAGCAAAAGAGCGAGCAAACTAGCATAGCAAAGATAGTAGTGATTTCGAGGGTATGATCATCTTGCCTGCACAGTTGTCAGAGTTGACTGGATCCTCAAAAGCAAACTCAACGGGCTCCTCGTTAGCAAACTCGTCTCCCGACTCTACCAACAACACAAACAAGCAACAAGGATACAATCAACCACGTGCAAACTCAAGCAATAAGATGGAATGATGGTATGCTATGCGGGATGCGATGCGGGATGCAAAATGCAAGACGTGACAGGAAATGCATGAACCTGGCCTCAACTTGGAAAACCAAGTGTGCCACTGGATAGAGGGGATGAAATCACTTGAAAATGATATAAAGATCATAGGAATCGGAGCTACGGTTTGGAAATGGCAAGCGTTTTAAGAAATGAACCGGTCTGCGATTTACAGCAAGTAGGCTCCTAAATGCAACAAAATGAACATGCTACAGCCACCGAACATGACAACAAAAGACATGGCAGGGATGTACAGAAGATGCTTATCAAAATACTAGCACTGAGCCACCGCCAAATTCATCCATTATGAGATTCAAACAAGCATGGCAAAAACGCAAATGCAAAACAGATTTCAGACTTAGTGAAATTAACACTAGTCTGAAATTTCAGACCACGATGCTCTCTTCGGAGCAGCAAAACAACATGATACACAACCTGATTATGACAAGTAAGAACATGACATGGAGCTACTCAACAAGCTTAACAAAACACCCAAAGTGACCTGGGGCCAAAAGGGTTCACAAAATACTCTAACGAGCACACGAACATAGCTCACGCACAATCAGTTTTCAGACTTAGTGAAAACTGAGACATGCTGAAATTTAACTCACGAAGGCATGTAAACGAGCTCGATGCACTCACTACGGCGCAAGTCATGGCAAGTCAAGCATATATCCATAAAGAAGGCACAAAATGCTAGCTAGACATGGCAAGAACAATGGCATAGCATGCACGGATTACTAACAATAGCATCGGCAAAATCGCAAACAAGTTGACGATCTGCCCAGATTTACCACGAAGCAAAAGTAGAGCTCGATTGACTTAAGCTAGAGCACTCCACATATGCAAACAAAGACATGAATGGATAGAGCATAACATGAATATCAAAACTCCCTTACTGATCATCCTCAAAAGAGGCACGGATCACTAGGAAACAAGCTGAACATATGGCATCATGAACTAAAATATCCCAGACTTAGTGAAATCCACTAAGTTCCTGAAAACAGAATTCTCAGGTGCCTCTCTTTGCAAGCTTGCACAAGTCACCACACACATCCTAAAAATGCATGGGTGGCACCTCTGGAAAGAAGACAAAATGCTTAACAATTCATCCCAAAGACTCACAGGCATATCATGCATGCAATAATCATGGCAAAATGACAAAAGTCTATGATGAGCTAATGGATCTGCAATTTAACTCACGAAGCCTCCTTCTAGCAGCATTTTGGGCATCAAGATGAACTCAAATGCAAATGATGCAATGGAATGAAATGATTTACATGTCGAGGCGAAGATTTTGATATATTATATGTCCAAAACGGAGCTACAGATGCGGAGATATGATCAGTCAAAGTTAGCACAAAAATACGAGGGATAAGAGGGAAAGTCAACCGGATCTAGGGTTTCGGGTACTGTTCACGGCACTGTAGCAGATCGACGCCGGAGCTCGCGTTCGCCGGAGAAGGACGCCGGAGGAGAGGAGGAGCTCGCCGGAGCTCGGGGAAGAGGCCGGGGAGGACGGGGTCGCCGGATCCGGCACTCCCGCGACCGGATCTGGCCGGAGACGAGGCGGGGAGGCGGCGGCCGGTCGGAGGGCGGCGGCCGGAGCGCGGCAGTGGCTGGTGCGGCGGCGGGGCGCCGGCGACGAGGAAGAAGAAGTGGAGCGGCGGCGGAGGGTGTGGCCCGCTCGGGCGGCGGCGCGGGCCGGCTTCGGGCCAGCCGGGCCGCGGGCGGCGGCGGCGGCGGTGCCCACATGGCAGCGCGCGGTTGGTGGAGGCGGGCGGCGGCGGACGTGTCCGGCTAGGCCCCGGACATGTCCGTCGGCGCGGATCTGTTTTTTTTGGACTAGGGTTGGACGGGGAGAGATCCGAGATCCGAAATGGGGGGGCTATTTGTAGAGGTAGAGGGAGCTAGGAGTGTCCAAATGAGGTGCGGTTTTCGGCCACGCGATCGTGATCGAACGCTCTAGGACATGGAGCAGAGTTTGGTGGGCTTTGGGCCAAATTGGAGGGGTGTTGGGCTGCAACACACAGGAGGCCTTTTCGGTCCCTCGGTTAACCGTTGGAGTATCAAACGAAGTCCAAATGGTACGAAACTTGACAGGCGGTCTACCGGTAGTAAACCAAGGCCGCATGGCAAGTCTCGGTCCAATCCGGAAATGTTTAATCCCCACACACGAAAGAAAGCTAGAAATGGCCACCGAAGGAGAACGAAGCGCCGGAATGCAAAACGGACAACGCGGAAAATGCTCGAATGCATGAGATGAACATGTATGCAAATGCAATGCACGTGATGACATGATATGAGATGCACAAAAACAAAAACAACACACGGAGACAAAGACCCGAACCCGAGGAATAAATATAACTTAACGCCGGAAACGGCAAGAGTTGGAGTACAAATTGGGAAAGTAATATCTGGGGGCGTTACATTTATCCTCCGTCATAGTTTTCGTAGTGCTTAGGCGAAGCCCCGCGGAGATTGTTCTTCACCAACACCGTCACCACGCCGCCGTGCTCTCGGAACTCATCTACTACTTCGCCCCTCTTGCTAGATCGAGAAGGCGAGGACGTTGCCGAGCCGAACGTGTGCAGAACTCGGAGGTGCCGTGCTTTAGGTACTTGGATCGGTCGGACGTGAAGACGTACGACTACATCAACCGCGTTGATATAACGCTTCCGCGAACGGTCTACGAGGGTACGTAGACAACACTCTCCCCTCTCGTTGCTATGCATCACCATGATCTTGCGTGTGCGTAGGAATTTTTTTGAAATTACTACATTCCCCAACATGAACTACATGGCCGACATCCGCGGAGACTTGATCTTCGACGGATTCGAGCCACAGCCGGACGCGCCGCATTGTCACGATGGGTACGACCTAGCTCTGCCGCCAAACAGTACCCCAGAGGCCGCGCCCGCATCAGCTCTGTCCCTTAGGTCGGAGCCAACTGCGCCAATCGAGGACGGGTGGTTAGACACCGCCTCAGGGGCTGCAGTCTCAACGGCGACCGAGCCGAACACCAGCCTAATTCTCTGCGCAGCCCATGACTCCAAGGTGCCGGACTCTTTTTCTGACTCCGAACCGCCCGCACCCCTGCCAATCGAATCCGATTGGGTGTCAATCATGGAATTCACCGCCGTGGATATGTTTCAGCACTCGCCCTTCGGTGACATTCTGAATTCACTAAGGTCTCTCTCTTTGTCAGGAGAGCCCTGGCCGGATTATGGCCAACAGGATTGCGATGCAGACGACAAAGAAATTCGACGCCCACCCACCACCCACTTCGTAGCCACTGTTGATGATTGAACAGACATGCTCGACTTCGACTCCGAAGACATCGACAGTATGGACGATGATGTAGGAGACGAACATGAACAAGCGCCTATAGGGCACTGGAAAGCCACCTCGTCATATGACATATACATGGTGGATACATCCAAAGAAGGCAATGGCGACGAGATAGCGGAGGATGACCCCTCCAAGAAACAACCCAAGCGCCGACGTCAGCGGCACCGCTCTAAGTCTCGCCAAAGCAAAAGTGGTGATACCGGCACAGGAGATGATAACACTCTGGATAGTGCCGAAGACAACAACAATCCCCTCCAACATGATTTAGAGGAGGAGGAGGCAGGAGCCAGCTCTCCTGAGAGAGCGGCAGACGGAGAGGAGGAGGATGACAATTACATGCCCCCCTCCGAAGACGAGGCAAGCCTCGGCGACGATGAATTCTCCGTACCAGAGGATCCCGTCGAACAAGAGTGCTTCAAGCGCCGCCTTATGGCCACGGAAAATAGCCTGAAGAAAAAGCAACAACATCTTCAAGCTGATCAAGATGTGCTAGCTGACAGATGGACTGAAGTCCTCGCGGCCGAGGAATATAAACTCGAGTGCCCCTCCAAGAATTACCCAAAGTGCAGCTTACTACCCCGACTGGAGGAAGAAGCGTATGATACGGCAGATCGGCCACCTCGTGGCCGCGATAGAGAGGCATTCCAGCCAAAAGCTCAGCCTCCACCCCGACGCCATTGAAATAAAAAGGCATGGGGAGATACGCCAGACCTGCGAGACATATTGGAGGACAAAGCAAAGCATGCAAGATCGATCTACGGATCATGACGGCGCACCACTCCGCGAGACGATAAACGTCACGCCAAATACAGTAAAAGCAAATCCGGCCAGGCCGAACACAGCGGGCAAGACCCATTTGAGCTGCGTCGCGATATAGCCCAATACAGAGGCGCCGCACACCCCTTATGCTTCACAGACGAAGTAATGGAACATCAATTCCCAGAAGGTTTCAAACCTGTAAATATTGAATCATACGACGGCACAACAGATCCCGCCGTATGGATTGAGGATTTCCTCCTCCACATCCACATGGCCCGCGGTGATGACTTACACGCCATCAAATACCTCCCACTAAAACTCAAAGGACCAGCGCGGCATTGGCTTAACAGCTTGCCAGCGGACTCCATTAGCTGTTGGGAAGATCTGGAAGCCGCATTCCTCGACAACTTTCAGGGCACTTATGTGCGACCACCAGACGCCGATGACTTGAGCCACATAATTCAGCAGCCAGAAGAGTCGG
This sequence comes from Triticum monococcum, assembly GCA_034509565.1. Lineage (NCBI taxonomy): Eukaryota > Viridiplantae > Streptophyta > Magnoliopsida > Poales > Poaceae > Triticum > Triticum monococcum. The sequence continues at coordinate 448,472,139 of CM067845.1, forward strand.
CTAGGCAATTCTGGACTCGGTTCCTCACAAAGAAAAATCAAATCGTCGACTATCCGGATGCGGAGGCCTTAGCGGCTTTCAAACACAACATTCGAGACGAGTGGCTAGCCCGGCACCTTGGTCAGGAAAAGCCGAAATCTATGGCAGCTCTCACGACGCTCATGACCCGCTTTTGTGCGGGAGAAGACAGCTGGCTGGCTCGCAGTAATAACATATCAAAGAACCATGGTACCTCAGATACCAAGGACGGCAATAGCAGGTCACATCGCAACAAACATAAGTGCCGCATTAACAGCGAAAATACTGAGGATACGACAGTCAATGCCGGATTCAAAGGCTCTAAACCCAGTCAGCAGAAAAAGCCATTCAAACAAAGTACGCCGGGTCCGTCCAGCTTGGAACGTATACTTGATGGCTCGTGTCAAATACGCGGCACCCCAGACAAGCCAGCCAATCACACCAAAAGGGATTGTTGGGTGTTCAAGCAGGCCGGCAAGTTAATTGCTGAAAATAAGGACAAGGGGCCACATAGCGATGACGAGGAGGAGCCCCGGCAGCCGCACACTGGAGGACAGAAGAGGTTTCCCCCACAAGTGCGGACGGTGAACATGATATACGCAACCCACATCCCCAAGAGGGAGCGGAAGCGTGCGCTCAGGGACGTATATGCGTTGGAGCCAGTCGCCCCAAAGTTCAACCCTTGGTCCTCCTGTCCGATCATCTTCGATCGCAGGGACCACCCCACTAGTATCCGTCATGGCGGATTCGCCGCACTGGTCCTAGACCCAATCATTGACGGATTTCACCTCACTCGAGTTCTTATGGATGGCGACAGCAGCCTGAACCTGCTTTATCAGGACATAGTGCGCAAAATGGGTATAGACCCCTCAAGGATCAAACCCACAAAAACGACCTTTAAGGGCGTCATTCTAGGTGTAGAGGCCCATTGCACAAGCTCAATTACACTGGAAGTGGTCTTCGGATCCCCGGATAACTTCCGAAGCGAAGAGTTAATCTTCGATATAGTCCTGTTCCGAAGTGGTTATCACGCGCTGCTCAGGAGAACCGCATTTGCTAGATTCAATGCGGTACCGCATTATGCATACCTCAAGCTCAAGATGCCAGGACCTTGCGGAGTTATTACAGTCAATGGAAACACAGAGCGCTCTCTCTGAACAGAGGAGCACACAGCAGCCCTCGCAGCAGAAACGCAAAGAAGCCTCTCAAGGCAATCAACCAGTTCGGCGCTTCAAAGCCCGGACACCTTCAAGCGCGCTCGGGGCAATCGGCAAATAGACCACATGGCGCGATCTGAGCTCGCGTAGCAATACGGCGGCCACCCCAATCCTAGCCCAGCGGCGAAACTCATGCCGCGCGTACATAATTACGCATTAAAAATACTATGGGCATAGATGGGGAGGGGGGCACAACTGCGGCACGCCCCAAGACGCGGCTTAAACCGCACTAGGGGCTTCCCGTTTGGTTATTTTTTTAGGACCTTAATCTCTGGAAACACTGTCCGGCAGCACTATTGCCGAACACATGATGCAGCAACCAAGGAGGCAGACAGCTACGTCATACCACGGAATTCCTAGGTTGATTACAGTAACGAGCGAAATATTCGATTTAATATTATTCCTCATCTTGCCCTTGGAAGGGACATAGTCCTACTCTTTGCTTATCGCACTATCTGTATCATTCTACTTTAACGCAATTTTTTGAATAAACAATGCATGACATTATGACTATTATTGCATTCTTGTTATATATATATATGTGTGTGTGTGTGTGTGTTCATTAATGACGCCTTGCAACCGTACACTCTGGTACGGCCAAAACACCAGGGGCTTACGTACCCCACAATGCGGTGTGAAAGGTCCGAACACTTTCACAAGTGCGGCACCCCGAACTTATAGCATTATATGCATCAGCTCCGAATCATGTCTTTGGTCAAATGTTGGGTTTGCCCGGCTCCTATGTTTTGGTACCTTACGTTCCGCTCTATCGGCTAAGGTAGCGCTAGGAGAACTACTGCGATTGTGCCCCGGTTCTGCTGGGTTCAGCACCTCAGTAGAGAAAGCTAAAATTGACTATCATGATAAGGCGAGAGACTGGTCGCTGTTCGGCGAGGTTTTCGAGTCCCTAAAGACTTATGCCGCTTAGAGCGAGGGGCCGGCCCTGTCCGGCTTAAAGGTGTGTATCGCGCCCCAAATTCGGCCTTCTGAATACCAGGGGCTTCGCCGAAATTTAAAATTATAGAATTCTATGGCTAAGTGAGGGTGATAAAGCATTATTAGTCTGGTTGCCTTGTTCGCTGTGCTGAGCACCTCCCTCGAAGGACCCAAACATGGGAACAAGAGTGCTCAGGTTTACTCCGAACACCCCAGCACTCGTGGCATGGGGGCAGAAGCCGAGGACTAGCCATCTCTCAGATTATAAACAACCAAACAGAAGGTAATATTTTAAATCCAAACAAGCGTTGCATAGCGCATATGAAACAAGTTTTCATAAATACAGGATAAAACGAGCAAGTCTCATTCAAATATTACATCTTTTGAACACTCGTCCGCAATAAGACGGGCACCCGGCACCCTCGTAGTACATCTCGGGGTGGCGGTGCTCCTTGCCCTCCGTTGGCCCCTCCTTAATCAGCTTCACAGCGTCAAGCTTGCCCACTACAATTTCACACGGGCGAAAGGCCGGCGTGCACCTTCAATGCAGACAGATCGCTTGACGACCTCCAGCAGCGGCCAGGCATCCACAAGCCGCCTCACCAGGCTGAAGAAGCTGTTCGGAAGGGCATCGCCAGGCCGCAGCCGGACTATAAAGCTCTTCATGGCCCGATCGGCCGCCTTATGTAGCTCGACCATCTGCTTCAGCTGGTCGCTCATTGGCACCGGGTGTTCGGCCTCAGCATACTGAGACCAGAACAGCTTCTCCGTTGAGCTTCCATCCTCGGCCTGGTAAAATTGTGCGGCATCGGACACACTGCGGGGCAAATCCGCGAATGCTCCTAGAGAGGTCCGGATTCGGGTAAGTAATCGGTAATTTACTTTTACATGCTTGCTTTGCATATAGAAAGCCTTACCCGCCGCTATCTTCTTCATTGCGTCGATCTCCTGGAGGGCTTTTTGGGCTTCGGCCTTGGCACTTCTTGCGCTCTCGAGGGCCGCAGCAAGCTCAGACTCCCACGTCTTTGAGTCAAGCTCCAACGCCTCGTGCTTCGCCACGAGAGCCTGGAGCTCTTCCTGCACCTCGCCCACCCGAGCCTCGTGCTTCTCTCGCTCGGTGCGCTCCTTGGCCGCTATATCCTCGGCCTAGGTTAGCACTTGCTTCAGGGTCGCCATCTCGGTCGTGGCCCCTGCCAAATATACGTTGATCCTGTCATTTTGTAATCGTGTCTTCTTTTTTATATATACATATCTATAGACAGGGTATTACTTACCCTTGTTCTCCTCGAGCTGCCTCTTGGCAAGGCCGAGCTCTTTCCTAGACCCTTGGAGGTCCTGCTTCAGTACGACGACCTCTGCAGTCAGTGCGGCGGACGCCAGCAGTGAAGCCTGCATATGCATATTGACATACTTATATTAGACTCCTGCGATATTATTTGATCCTCTGCTCGGCTTTTCTTTGTGAACACCGAACAAAGCATCAGGGGCTACTATCTATGCGGTAATATTTCTACTACATTTTAAAACACTTACTTCAAAGCCGGTTAGAAGGCTGGCACAGGCTTCAGTCAATCCGCTCTTGGCGGACTGAACCTTCTGGATCACCGCACTCATGACAGTGCGGTGCTCCTCGTCGATGGAAGCGCTGCAAAGCGCTTCCAGGAGATTGTCCGGCGCCTCTGGATGGACATAGGTCACCAGCACAGGCGTCTTGCCCGTCTTAGGAGGAGGTCGCCTGCCCGAGCCTGGAACTGCTGGAGGTTCCGGCGTGGTGTTCAGCTGAGGGCCGAACTCGGAGCTCTCAGGGGCCCCGTCCCCTTGGCTCCCGGAGTCCGGAAGGTCGCCTTGAGGCGCCTCCAGGACTGTCTCCCCTCGATCTGGTGCCTCTTCAGATAGCACCTCGGCATCGTCGGCTGGATGAGGGGAAGTGGCGGTCGGGACTGGATCGCTATCCATGTCCGACGAGCCCAGGGAGCCGTCCGATGATACATTGATGCTGGTTCGCGGCAGCCTGCATAACCATGTTTGGCGTTAGGGAAAGCAGTGCGACAAAGGAATGCTACGAGTTACTCTGGTATCCGAATACTCACAATCTCCCCAGGGGCTTGGCCCTGGGCAACCACTCGTCTTCGTCTTCGTCGGCGGCGGTGGAGCTGTCCGGAAGGAGAGTCCTTCCCTTCTTGAACCCTTCGCCCCCCCCAGTTAGGGCGGCCTTCCTTTTCTTATCTCCCCCTGCAGGAGGGGGAGCATCTCCTTCTTCTTCTCGTCTTCGGGGGAGGAGTGCGCCGCAGAGTCATCGGACGGTGAGTCCGACGACGCCTGGTGTCGGGAACTCTTTCGGGTTCCCTTGGCCTTCTTGGTCTTCTCCGGCACTGTATAAGGAGCCAGAGTCAGCATCTTTGCCAGAAGAGCGTCTGCTGGGCCTTCGGGCAAAGGAGCCGGGCAATCGATCTGTCCGGCCGTCTCCTACCAGTCCTGTCAAAGGTACAGGAGTTTAGATCCCGCATGGAGTCGACCTATAAAAAATAAGTATCCTGCGAGAGGTAAACCAGCTTATCGCTTTGGCTTGGCGCTTCGCGCTGAATCCACGATCCTCAGTAATGGGAGGGGGGACCTCGGCGCTTTTGAACAGCACCCTCCAGGCATCTTCGTGAGTTGTGTCGAAGAGCCTGTTCAGAGTCCGGTGCCGCGCCGGGTTGAACTCCCACAAGTTGAACTCCCGTTGTTGGCACGGGAGAATCCGGCGGTGGAGCTTGACCTGGACCACGTTGACAAGTTTGAGCTTCTTGTTCACCATGTTTTGAATACATGTTTGGAGTCCGGTCAGCTCTTCCGAACTACCCCAGGAAAGGCCCTTCTCTTTCCAGGAGGTGAGCCGCGTGGGGATGCCAGATCGGAACTTGGGGGCCGCCGCCCATACAGGGTCGCGCGGCTCGGTGATGTAGAACCACCCCGATTGCCACCCCTTTATGGTTTCCACAAAGGAGCCCTCGAGCCATGTTACGTTGGGCATCTTGCCCACCATGGCGCCTCCGCACTCCGCCTGGCAGCCGCCCACCACCTTCGGCTTGACATTGAAGGTCTTGAACCATAAGCCGAAGTGGGGCTTGATGCGGAGGAAGGCCTCGCACACGATGATAAACGCCGAGATGTTGAGGATGAAGTTTGGGGCCAGATCATGGAAATCCAGGCCGTAATAGAACATGAGCCCCTGGACGAATGGGTGGAGAGGGAATCCCAGTCCATGGAGGAAATGTGTGAGGAATACTACCCTCTCATGGGCCTGGGGTGGGGATGAGCTGCCCCTGATCTGGGAGCCGGTGCGCGATGTCGTCGGGCAGGTATCCGGCTCTCCTCGGTTTCTTGATGTCTCCCTCCGTGATGGAGGAGACCATCCACCTGCCTCCCGCTCCGGACATGGTTGGAGAAGGTTGAGGTGGGAAGTGTGGACTTGGGCGCTAGAGCTCGAGTGTGCAAAAAGGGATGAGCAAAGGAGGAAGAAGCCGTGGATAGGAAGGTGAATCCTTATCCCTTTATATGGGCGGACGAAACTAAGCGTTCCCACTTGCCTGGTAAAACTCGCTTATCAACCAAGCGCTGTAATTGATGGCGCGGTTGGGTTACCCACGCCCGTATTGATGAGAATCCCGTAATAAGGGGACACGATCTCTGCTTTGACAAGACGTGTCGAAAAACTGCCTCGCTTTATGTGCGGGGCTGGTTAAAGGGAACAGTTCGAATATTCACCGGGCCATGACATAACGTCATACTGTCAAGACAAGTCAGCAAATTAGGTCTGCGAAAATATTATTCTCTCTACGGTGGAATGTGGAACTTATTTTGCAGGGTTGGAGACTATCCTCGTATTCAAATTCTTCTATGATGTATTCGGAGAAGGAACCCGCCTTGCAATGCCGAAGACAATACTGCGCGCCGGACTCATCGTCGTTTAAGCCTAGTTTAGGGGCTACTAAGGGAGTCCTGGATTAGGGGGTCTCCGGACAGCCGGACTATCTCTATTGACCGGACTGTTAGACTATGAAGATACAAGATTGAAGACTTCGTCTCGTGTCCGGATGGGACTCTACTTGGCGTGGAAGGCAAGCTAGGCAATACGGATATGGATACCTCCTCCTTTGTAACCGACCTTGTGTAACCCTAACCCTCTCTGGTGTCTATATAAACCGAAGGGTTTTAGTCCGTAGGACAACAACCACAACAAACAATCATACCATAGGCTAGCTTCTAGGGTTTAGCCTCTCCGATCTCGTGGTAGATCTACTCTTGTACTACCCATATCATCAATATTAATCAAGCAGGACGTAGGGTTTTACCTCCATCAAGAGGGCCCGAACCTGGGTAAAACATCGTGTCCCCTGCCTCCTGTTACCATCCGGCCTAGACACATAGTTCGGGACGCCCTACCCGAGATCCGCCGGTTTTAACACCGACAGAAACCTTCGCCGAGATTTTTTTTCTTCTAAAAATTAGCTTTCTTGCGGCCGAAGAAGAGCATTAACCACCTTACGGGGGGCCCACGAGGGTCAGGGGCGCGCCCAGGGGGGTGGGGCGTGCCCCCTGCCTCGTGTCTCCCTCGGGCACCGTCTCGCGTTGATTTTCTTCCCATATTCTCCAAATATTCCAAAAATATTCTCCGTCCGTTTTTATCCCGTTTGGATTCCGTTTGATATGGGTTTTCTGCGAAACATAAAACATGCAACAAATAGAAACCGGCACTGGGCACTAGATCAATATGTTAGTCCCCAAAAATAGTATAAAAAGTTGCCAAAAGTATATGAAAGTTGTAGAATATTGCCATGGAACAATCAAAAATTATAGATACGACAGAGAAGTATCAGCATCCCCAAGCTTAATTATTGCTCGTCCTCGAGTAGGTAAATGATAAAAAGATAATTTTTGATGTGGAATGCTACCTAGCATAATCTTGATCACATATCTAATCATGTCATGAATATTAAGATACGAGTGATTCAAAACAATAGTCTATCATTTGACATTAAGACAATAATACTTCAAGCATACTAATAAAGCAATCATGTCTTTTCAAAATAACATGGCGAAAGAAAGTTATCCCTACAAAATCATATGGTCTGGCTATGCTCCATCTTCATCACATAAAATATTCAAATCATGCACAACCCCGATGAGAAGCCAAGCAATTGTTTCATACTTTTGACGTTCTCAAACCTTTTCAACTTTCACGCAGTACATGAGCGTGAGCCATGGACATAGCACTATAGGTGGAATAGATTATGATGGTGGAGTATGTGTGGAGGAGACAAAATAGGGAGAAAGTATCACATCGACGCGGCTAATCAACGGGCTATGGAGATGCCCATCAATTGATGTCAATGTGAGGAGTAGGGATTGCCATGCAACGGATGCGCTAGAGCTATAAGTGTATGAAAGCTCAAACTGAAACTAAGTAGGTGTGCATCCAACTTGCTTGCTCATGAAGACCTCGGTCATTTTAGGAAGCCCATCATCGGAATATACAATCCAAGTTCTATAATGAAAATTCCCACTAGTATATGAAAGTGATAACTCAAGAGACTCTCTATATGAAGAACATGGTGCTACTCTGAAGCACAAGTGTGGTAAAAGGATAGTAACATTGCCCCTTCTCTCTTTTTCTCTCATTTTTTCATATTTTCCTTTTTTTGGTGGGCTTCTTCGGCCTCTTTTCTTATTTGTGCTTCTTTGGCCTCTTTTATTTATTTTTAAAGTCCGGAGTCTCATCCCGACTTGTGGGGGAATCATAGTCTCCATCATCCTTTCCTCACTGGGGCAATGCTCTAATAATCATGATCATCACACTTTTATTTACTTACAACTCGATATCTAGAACAAAGATATGACTCTATGTGAATGCCTCCGGCGGTGTACCGGGATGTGCAATGATCTAGCGTGACAATGACATCAAAAAATGGACAAGCCATGAAAACATCATGCTAGCTATCTTACGATCATGCAAAGAAATATGACAATGAATGCTCAAGTCATGTATATGATGATGATGGAAGTTGCATGGCAATATATCTCAGCATGGCTATGGAAATGCATTGATAGGTAGGTATGGTGGCTGTTTTGAGGAAGGTATATGGTGGGTTTAAGGTACCGGCAAAATTTGCGTGATACTAGAGAGGCTAGCAATGATGGAAGGGTGAGAGTGCGTATAATCCATGGACTCAACATTAGTCATAAAGAACTCACATACTTATTGCAAAAATCTATTAGTCATCGAAACAAAGTACTACACGCATGCTCCTAGGGGGATAGATTGGTAGGAAAAGACCATCGCTCGTCCCCGTCCACCACTCATAAGGAAGGCAATCAATAAATAAATCATGCTCCGACTTCATCACATAATGGTTCACCATACGTGCATGCTATGGGAATCACAAACTTCAACACAAGTATTTCTACTAATCCACAACTACTCACTAGCATGACTCTAATATCACCATCTTTATATTGCAAAACTATTGCAAGGAATCAAACATATCATATTCAGTGTTCTACAAGTTTTATGTAGGATTTTATGACAAACCATGTGAATGATCAGTTCCTGTCATCTCTCTAAATAGATATAAGTGAAGCAAGAGAGTTTAATTCTTTCTACAAAAGATATGCCCACGCACTAACAAATATAAGCGAAGCAAATGAGCATTCTACAAATGGCGGTTTTCTATGTAAAGAGAAACAGCCAATCCAAACTTCAAATGATATAAGCGAAGCACATGAAGCATTCTATAAAGCCATACTCAAAAGATATAAGTGAAGTGCATAGAGCATTATATAAATCAATCAAGGACTATCTCATACCAGCATGATTCATAAAAGAAAAAAATAAAACTAAATGCAGAAGACGCTCCAAGATTGCACATATCACATGAATGAAACGAATCCGAAAACATACCGATACTTGTTGAAGAAAGAGGGGATGCCTTCCGGGGCATCCCCAAGCTTAGACGCTTGAGTCTCCTCGAATATTTACTTGGGGTGCCTTGGGCATCCCCAAGCTTGACCTCTTGCCTCTCCTCCTTCTTCTCACATCGAGACCTTCTCGATCATCGGACACTTCATCCACACAAAACTTCAATAGAAAACTCGGTAAGATCCGTTAGTATAATAAAGCAAATCACTACTCTAAGTACTGTTGCAAACCAATTCATATTTTGTTTTTTCATTATAGAAACTGCAGTATAACTTTTCCATGGCTTAATCCACTGATATAATTCGATAGTTTCATCAAAACAAGCAAACTATGCATCAAAAACAGAATCTGTCTAAAACAGAACAGTCTTTAATAATCTGAACATTCACCATACTTCTGGCACTTGAAAAATTCTGAAAAACTTAGGAAAAATAAAAACTTTCTATAGAAAGACGTTGCAAAAAGAATTAGAACCATTTGACGTTCCAGTAAAAAATGCAAAATTGCGCACTACAGCCAAAGTTTCTATCCTGCACCGTACAAACCAACAGGCAAAGTAAAACATCCTAAAGGCAAATCTGTTGGGGAACATAGCAGAATTTTAAAATTTTCTACGCATCACCAAGATCTATCTATGGAGTCATCTAGCAACGAGGGAGAGAGGAGTGCATCTACATAACCTTGTAGATCACGAGCGGAAGCGTTCAAGAGAACGAGGTTGATGGAGTCGTACTCGTCGTGATCCAAATCACCGAAGATCCTAGCGCCGAACGGACGACACCTCCGCGTTCAACACACGTACGGAGTGAGGACGTCTCCCGCGTCTTGATCCAGCAAGGAGGAGGGAGAGGTTGAGGAAGAGGGCTCCAACAGCAGCACGACGGCGTGGTGGTGGTGAAGCTGCAGTACTCCGGCAGGGCTTCGCCAAGCTCTTACGGAGGAGGAGAGGTGTTGGGGAGGGGAGGGGCTGCTCCTTGGATGATGTTTGCAGCCCTCCCCTTGCCCCTCTATTTATAGGGGAAGGAGGAAGGGGGCCGGCGCCCTCTAGATGAGATCTAGAGGGGGGGGGGGGTGGCCAAGGGGAGGGGGCTTGCCCCCCAAGCAAGGGGGCGCCCCCTTTAGGGTTCCCCCCCCAACCCTAGGCGCATGGGCCCAAGGGGGGTGTCGGTGTCAAAACCGGCGGATCTCGGGTAGGGGTCCCGAACTGTGCGTCTAGGCCGGATGGTAACAAGAGGCAGGGAACACGATGTTTTACCCAGGTTCGGGCCCTCTTGATGGAGGTAAAACCCTACGTCCTGCTTGATTAATATTGATGATATGGGTAGTACAAGAGTAGATCTACCGCGAGATCGAGGAGGCTAAACCCTAGAAGCTAGCCTATGGTATGATTGTTGTCTATGGAGTTGATGAAGTTGTCCTACGGACTAAAACCCTCCAGTTTATATAGACACCGGATAGGGTTAGGGTTACATAGAGTCGGTTACAATGGTAGGAGATCTTGAATATCGGCATCACCAAGCTTGCCTTCCACGCCAAGGAAAGTCCCATCCGGACACGGGACAAAGTCTTCAATCTTGTATCTTCATAGTCCAGGAGTCTGGCTGAAGGTATAGTCCGGCTACCCGAACACCCCTTAATCCAGGACTCCCTCAGTAGCCCCCGAACCAGGCTTCAATGACGATGAGTCCGGCGCGCAGATTGTCTTCGGCATTGCAAGGCGGGTTCTCCTCCAAATTCCGTGTACCTGTTGAATAAAGTCCGGTTTCTTGTAAATGTTGCGCTCCTTGGCTTCTACGCCCAATAATGGCCGTCTTCCACGTGTCAAATGAATGTGAAAAGCCGGGGCGTTTTTACATCCACACCCCTAGCCATATAAACGAGCCGCCTATTTAACTGGATGGGAATTCAGGTTCAAACCACATCTTCTCCTCTCCGCGAGTTATCATAAGAGCGCTTCCAGCAAAGGTCCATTCCAACATGTCCAGCCGTCGCAGCTCCTCTCCTCGCCCCTCCGGTCCCAAACCCGGGGACTGGGAGAGTTGCACCATCCCGCACAACGAGTTAGTGTCGCTTCAGGCCAAGGGATTTCTTCCCCCGGCATACATGGTCCCGGTCCAAGCCGGTCTCGCCACCTACAATGGCGGAAAACATGCGGAGAGCACCCCCAATCCTTCTAAAGGAGAGCGGGTGTGCCTCGTCCCCTATCTAATAAGGGGACTGGGATTTCCAATTCATCCATTTCTCCGCGGGCTTCTGAAGTTTTACGGTGTCCAGCTGCACAATCTCACGCCCGCTTCCATATGACATATCGCGGGTTTCGTCGCCCTTTGCGAGCTATTTTTATGTGTTGAGGCTCATTTCGCACTGTGGAAGAGGTTATTCTGCCTGGTGCCCCGTTCTCAAGAGGGGTCTATCTATCAAGTGGGCGGAGCCGAAGTATGGCGCATCGCCGGGACCGGATACCTATCCGGAACCCCGAAGAAGGCATCCGAGGACTGGCCTTCGGAATGGTTTTACATGGATGACGTCCCGCTACCGGACCCTATCCGGGTCGGTCTCCCTGAGTTCAACAATGCCCTGTTGAAGAAACGATTGAGCTGGCGTCCACGGAGCTCTTAGAGAGAAAGCGACAGAGACGTCCTTTACCTGATGGGCCGGATAAGACTGTTGGCTCATTCCGGACTAACCATGATTGGAGTCATGGCCACATGCATTATGCGGGGGGTGCAGCCGCTTCAATATAGAGGCCACCCCATGTGGGATTTCAACGGGGAGGATGACGCCACCCGTTATGGTTGTAAGGGGCCGGTTTCAGCCGCCGCCTTAGTAAAGATCTTATCCTCTTTGTACAACCGTAGGCCGGATTCAGTATGTACGATCCTCCAAGTTGGGTAAGTGAACAATTGCGTTTCCCCGTTTGCTTTATACTCCCACGGTTAGATAGGTAGTTTAATGATTTCAATACAGGAACTGCGACAGGAGGTAAAGGATATAAATAGCCGCCCTCCACAGCCCGAGGACCCAGAACGGTCCCTCAATCCGGACTCCGAAGCAGATCCGAACATATCGGTGGAGCTTATTGACGGGGTGTTCTATCAGCTAAGCAAGGACGATACCTTGGTGGCCATTACGGTGGATTACCCAGGGTTAATCCCGGCCTCCCAGGTGAAGGAAACCGGAATCACATTCCCTTGAAAGAGATTCCATTCTCACGTATTCCGATTTTTCTAATGACAACTGTGTTTTGCAGGGGAGATTTCCGAGGCAGGAGGCCGAACCTGTGGTGGCTAGCCAACGAGGGGTCGCAGGGCCCCGTGGGGCAAAAAGGAATGTAGTCCGGAGTGAGATGCCGGTGCAAAGGTATAACACGCCCTCTGTTTCCCTGGAGTTATTCTGTCAGGGCATATTAACGTTCGTGCTATCTTCAAAATGAAGAGACCTCGCCGGACTACATCCGGAGAGGTTGCCAATCGCGCCTCCACCAGCCAGGCTCCAATGTCTGGCCAGGAAGCGGAGGCGAGCACAAGGCGCACGCCGGACGCTCCTCCGACAGAGGATGAGGACAGGCTGTCTGCCACAAATTCCGAAGTGGAGAGTGCCATGAACCACAGGCGTCGCCGGACCGTTCTATGCGACGGTTGTTCCCAAGAGGCTTTAGATGCCTTTAATTCGGGAGATGCGTACCTCCGTGCCACTCAAAATGGTTTAGCCAGAGCCACGGAGCAGTATGCAAAAGACATATGGGTAAGAAAATTTTGGTTAAATATATATATGTGCCAGTAGCCCCCGAGACTTGAAGCAGTTAGAGAAACTGATTTAAGGATCATTTAATATGCAGGTTCTTACAGAGAAGAATACCGTACTGTCCCAGGAGCTGGAAAAGTGCAAGGCCCAACTAGAGGCCGCACTAGCCGCAGCAGGGAGCCCAAAGAGACCCCCTCAGGTAAGATACACTTCGAAAGATTAGTATTGTGCGGTGTGGGTGCAAATCTGACAGATCATATTGCAGATGGCGCCGGACTAGATCCGGACAAACAACAACTCTTACGCCGGTTAAAGGCCGGTGAGAGTATGTTGACAAGGGTGAGGCTGGAGAAGAATGATTTTCAGGATGCCAACACCAAGCTGGACGTAGATCTTAAAGATGTTCGTGGCCAGCTGTCGGACTCCACGAAGGAGAATTAGCGGCTTCGACGCGGCATATTTAGTAAGTGCTTGGACGAACTTTGAAAAAAAGTTCGGCGAGGAAGTCGACTAACAGAGTAATGTCTGTAGGTATGCTCACAGGTCGTCCTACAGAGGAGATGCCTGGTTCTACGGGTGACCTTCTTCCCGAACTCTTGCAACTGCACGAGCGAATTCGGCAGGCAATGCGAGGTGTTGCCCAAGCCTTATGGCCTGCCCACTCCGTGCCCGAAGGCCTTGGAGAGCTTGCGGAGAAGCTGAAGGGAGCTCGGTGGCGCTTCCGGTTGTGGAAGATATCGGCCTGCCGACAAGGCGCTAGGGAGGCTTGGGCCATGGTGAAGACCCGTTTTACAAAGTCTGACCCAAACCACATGGCCGAGGTCAGACCAGTGGGGCCTGACGGGAAGGAGATCCCTGTAAGCTTAGTGTACGGCCAAGTAGAGTTGGCCGCGAAGTATTCCCAGCAGGACTGTAAATTAGACAGCCTGTTAGATGGTATAGAAGAGGAATACAATCAGTCGGAATGACTGTGTAATTTTGAATTGACATGTGTAATGCCTTCTAGCCGGATTGGAGATCGTTTGTTGTTGCCGACCTTTTCGCTTCAACCTCGGGACCTGACGGTCCGGAGTGTGTCCGAATACCCTAGCGGTTATATAAGAACCGGGGTATGCGTGGAGACCAGGCGTAGGGGTCATCAGTGCTTTATCAGACAAGTGCCCAACTAGTTATGTTATATTACATGGTTAGTAAGAAACATCTTCCAGAGAGAATAGTTCCGTTAAGGGTTCCTTTCGCTGGGAGGCATGCCCTAATGTGCATGTCCGGACTGCGTGAAGAGACGCAGAAAAAGCATCTGAGGGCGCATAAAATGAGTAAAAAAGATCATCTTTTATTTCACCGACCGAATATTCCCTTAAGAACGCTAGCTTTCGGCTTCACCCAGTCTGAGGTACACGTCCGGCTGACCCGGCAGTAACAATCACAGAGGTGCTCCCTTTACCGCCTAGCCGAACAATCGGGAACGTAGGGGTAAGCACAGGAGCCAGGCAACCTAGCTTGGCCAAAACTTAAGTCATATCAATGCATATAATGGTGTAGAAAAAGGTACATGCGGAAGTTTGACGCATGTGTTGGGCGTGAAGCCCGTATAAATAAGCTTCTGTTAAAGAAGCCCCCAGGTTTAATGAGCGCGAGTGGCGCGTCACTATATGAGCCTTTAAGGGCTATAGAAGAAAGAATGGGAAGGAGAGAAATGTAAGACAGAAAAATTCAAAAAGGAATGGACAGAGGATGGAGCCGCACACAGAGTCCGGCGCTAGGCATAGAATCTTCGGAGACGGGCGGCGTTCCACGGGTTCGGCTCGAGTCGGTTGTTCGATGCATCTCGCAGGCGGTACACCCCACCAGTCAGGACTTGGTCGATTATGAATGGACCTTCCCACTTGGGCTTGAGTTTGTCCTTTTTCTTATCCGGCAGGCGTAGAACTAGTTCGCCAACATTGTAATTTTTGGCCCGTACCTCTCTGCTTTGATATCTTCGGGCCTGCTGTTGATAAAATGTGGAACGGGCTTTTGCCACGTCACGCTCCTCCTCCAAGGCGTCCAAGTTGTCCTACCGATCGAGATCGGCTTCTCTTTCTTCATACATGCGCACTCTAGGTGAGTCATGAATTATGTCGCAGGGCAAAACTGCTTCTGCGCCGTACACCATAAAAAATGGCGTGTATCCGGTGGTGCGATTTGGCGTGGTCCGCAGCCCCTATAGCACGGAGTCGAGCTCCTCTACCCAGTGCGTGTTAGATTCCTTGAGGGACCACACTAGTCTGGGTTTAATACCGCTCATGATAAGACCATTTGCACATTCGACCTGGCCGTTGGTTTGTGGGTGATAGACGGAAGCATAATCGAGCTTGATGCCCATGTTTTTGCACGAGAGTTTTACCTCGTCGGCGGTAAAGTTTGTACCGTTATCGGTTATGATGCTGTGGGTGATGCCATAACGGTGTACAACCCCGGATATGAAGTCTATCACAGGTCCGGATTCGACCGTTTTAACAGGCTTGGCTTCTATCCATTTGGTGAACTTATCCACCATGACCAGTAAGTATTTTTTCTTATGGGTTCCACCTTTGAGGGGTCCGACCATGTCAAGCCCCCAGACCGCAAAAGGCCAGGTGATGGGTATAGTTTGGAGTGCGGTGGGTGGCATATGGCTTTGGTTGGCAAAATGTTGGCAACCAGTGCATCGTTGGACTAGGTCCTGAGCGTCTGCCCGGGCCGTCGGCCAATAAAAGCCTGTACGGAAAGCCTTGCTAACAAGGGACCGAGCAGCGGTGTGGTGACCACCGAGTCCGGCATGAATTTCAGTCAGAAGGTTCCGCCCTTCTTCTTCGGAGATGCACCTTTGAAGGACTCTGGTAGTGCTTTTCTTATAAAGCTCTCCCTCATGGACTCTGTAGGCTTTAGATCGCCGCACTATGCAGCGGGCCTCGTTTTGGTCCTCCGGGAGTTCCTGCCTAATAAGGTAGGCTAGGAATGGTTCTGTCCACGGGGCGATAACCGCCATTATTACATGGGTTGAAGGTGTAATTTCGTTGGCAGAGCCTCCAATTGTGTCAGATTGTTCGGCGTCGAGTGGTGCGGCTGGGTTCGGGCTGTTGTTTGCAGGTTCCCCCTCCCATGCTACGGATGGCTTGAACAATCTTTCCAAAAAGATGTTGGGGGGGGACTGCATCACGTTTTGCTCCGATGCGTGCTAGGACGTCCGCCGCTTGATTGTTTTCTCGGGCTATATGGTGAAACTCCAGCCCTTCGATACGAGCTGACATTTTTAGGACGGCGTTGCGGTAAGCTGCCTTTTTTGGGTCCTTGGCGTCGAAGTCTCCATTTATTTGGGATATCACGAGGTTTGAATCCCCGCGTACCTCTAGGCGCTAGATACCCATGGATACTGCTATCCGGAGGCCATGTAGGACAGCCTCATATTCGGCTGCGTTGTTGGAATCCATGTGCATGATCTGGAGCACATATTGGACTGTGTCTCCTGTGGGGGACGTCAGGATGATGCCAGCCCCCAGTCCGGCCAACATTTTGGAGCCGTCGAAGTGCATGATCCAGTTTGAATATGTGCCGTACTCTTTAGGGAGCTCGGCCTCCGTCCATTCTGCGACGAAGTTGGCCAAAACTTGCGATTTAATAGCTCGCCGTGGCTTATAAGTTATATCGAACGGGAGAAGCTCGATGGCCCATTTTGTAATCCGGCCCGTTGCATCGCGGTTGTTGATAATATCGTTGAGTGGTACTTCCGAGGCTACTGTTATGGAACACTCTTGAAAGTAGTGTCGTAGCATCCGGGATGCCATGAATACCGCGTATGCAATCTTTTGGTAATGCGGGTGCCGTGACTTGCATGGAGTGAGGACAGTGGACACGTAGTAGACCGGCCTTTGAAGGGGGAATTTGTGTCCGTCCGTTTCCCGCTCGACAACGAGCACTGCGCTGACAACTTGGTGTGTTGCTGCGATGTACAATAACATTGGCTCGCCGGTGTTTGGTGCGGCCAAGACTGGGTTTGTTGCCAATATGGCTTTTATTTCACCAAGTCTGGCCGTGGAGGCATCCGTCCACTCAAAGTGTTCGGTGCGTCAAAGGAGGCGATAGAGGGGTAGTGCCTTTTCTCCCAAGCGGGAGATGAAGCGGCTTAAAGCCGCCACGCATCCGGTTAATTTTTGTATTTGTTTAAGGTCCTTTGGGACATCCAATTGTGACAAAGCTCGGATGTTGGCTGGATTTTCTTCAATTCCTCTACTGGATACAATGAAGCCCAAGAGCTTTGCGGCTGGAACACCGAAGACACATTTTTCCGGATTGAGCTTGATGTCATATTTTCGGAGGTTATCGAATGTAAGCTTCAAGTCGTCTACTAGAGATTCGACATGTCTTGATTTGACGACCACATCATCCACGTACGCCGCCACTGTTTTGCCGATTTGGTTTGCCAGGCATGTCTGGATCATGCGCTGATATGTTGCGCCGGCGTTTTTCAGCCCGAAGGGCATTGTGTTGAAGCAGAATGGGCCGTGTGGTGTGATGAATGTTGTTGCAGCTTGGTCTGATTCTGCCATCTTGATTTGATGGTAACCGGAGTATGCGTCGAGGAAACACAACAAATCGTGTCCTGTGGTGGCATCGATAATTTGATCGATACGGGGGAGGGGGAAGGGATCCTTTGGGCACGCCTTGTTAAGGTCTTTGAAATCGACACACAGGCGCCAGGATTTGTCCTTCTTTGGTACCATCACCAGGTTTGCTAGCCAGTCCGAATGTTTTATGTCTCTGATGAATCCGGCCTCCAATATCTTGGCTATCTCCTCTCCCATAGCCTGTCTCTTGGGTTCGGAAAAATGCCGAAGGGCTTGTTTGACAGGTTTAAATCCTTTTTGGATATTTAAGCTGTGTTCGGCCAGCCTGCGTGGGATCCCTGGCATGTCTGAAGGGTGCCAGGCGAAGATGTCCCAGTTCTCTCGTAGGAACTCTCGCAGTGTGGCGTCTACATCAGGGTTCAATCATGCCCCGATGGAAGCTGTTTTATTGGGGTCCGTTGGATGGACCTGGAATTTGATTATTTCGTCTGCTGGCTTGAAGGATGTGGATTTAGATCTTTTGTCGAGTATCACATCATCCCAGTTAACCGTGGAGCGCAGCGCTGTCAGTTCCTCGGTCGCTAAGGCTTCGGATAGTGCCTCAAGGGCTAATGCGGCCGTTTTGTTTTCGGCGCGGAGTGCTATGTCCGGATCACTAGCTAGAGTGATAATTCCATTCGGCCCGGGCATCTTGAGCTTCATGTACCCGTAATGGGGTATTGCTTGGAAGATTGTGAATTCTTCCCGCCCTAGTAAGGCGTGATGTCCTCTTTTAAACGGGGCCACCTGGAACGTGAATTCTTCGGACCTGTAATTATCCGGCGTGCCGAACACCACATCTAGTGTGATTTTTCCCGTGCAGCGCGCTTCCCGACTGGGGATTATTCCTCTAAAGGTTATGCTGCTTCGCTCGACGCGGTTCCAGTCTATTTCCATTTTTTGAAGGGTCTCCTCATAAATGAGGTTCAGTCCGCTGCCTACATCCATGAGCACCTTGGTAAGGCGAAAGCCGTCCACTATGGGACTGAGGACCAATGCGGCTGGTGCTCGGGCTGTTCGGAATCTAGGTTCATCACTTGCGTTGAAAGTAGTGGCAGTGTCGCTCCATGGATTTATTGTTGCAACTTGATAGACTTCGGCGAGGTTGCGGAGTGTTCTTTTTCGCATATTGTTTGATGCGAAAGTCTCGAAGACTGTGAGAACGGTACTGGTGTCCTCGGGCTGGCTTTCTGCGGCCTCCCGATTTAAGAGGTCCTCGCCAATTTTGGCTACCTACCGGAGTATCCAACATGCTCTAAGGCTGTGAGTTTGTGTGGCGTCCTCTGTACTGTGAATTCTACAGGGTCCATCAAGCCACCTTTCCAGTACGGTTCCATGCCCTGCAAAGGGTTTTGGCTTTTTGCTATTTATCCCGGGTGTCTTATCATGATGCACCCTCTTAGTTCGGACGGGATTACTATTCAAGGCCGAATTATCCCAAAATTTCGTTTCAGTTTTCCAAGCACTTTCCATTGCACAGTATTTTTGTACTATGGACGCCAAGTCAGCGAAGCATGTAATATCACGACGACTTACGGCGTTAAGGATTCCCTCGTCCATGCAATTACTGCAGAAGATTGATATCGCGTCTCCCTCACGGTAATCTTTTATCCTGTTCATAACCAGGAGGAATCTGGCCCAGTAATGATGTACTGTTTCGTCGGGCCTCTGCCTGACTTGGGAGAGATCGCTTATGTTTGGGTGGGTGGGTGTCGTTGAATCTGAAACCTCACCCAATCGAAGATTCGGAGGCCGAAGAGTTTCCGAATTCTGGAATTCGGGTTCCTGGACGTTATCCAACGAATCCGGCCCATTGCCTGATTCTAAGCTCAGGTCTTGAGTTACATCCATCCCTCCGCAGGTATCCGGCTTGGAGGGGTCGGGAATTCGGACGTAACTAGTCCTTAAAATAGATGAAGGGTCGCCGCACCGCACCTCTATCACGGCAACGTGGTGGGTGACTTGGGGAGAGTTAATTTCTCTTAGATCGGGTTTAAGCCCAACCTGGTCGTAATCCGTGGCGACCCCCAGGGCGGCGATGCGATCCAAGAGCTCGTTTACGGAAGAGAACTCCATTGGATCTAACTACTCGACGAGCTCCGAGCTGATGTGTAGATTGCTTTTGATGACCCGAGAGGTCACCGTCGGCGCAACAGCCGAACAGGCGGTCATGAGGAAACCACCTAGCCGGAGGGTTTGGTCAGCAGCCAAGGCTCCCTTAGCAACGGCGCCGTCTTTGAAGACGGGAGAAGGCATCCTTCCTGATTGCGACGGCACAGAGGAACTCTCAATGAAAGCACCAATGTCGGTGTCAAAACCGGTGGATCTCGGGTAGGGGGTCCCGAACTGTGCGTCTAGGCCGGATGGTAACAGGAGGCAGGGAACACGATATTTTACCCAGGTTCGGGCCCTCTTGATGGAGGTAAAACCCTACGTCGTGCTTGATTAATATTGATGATATGGGTAGTACAAGAGTAGATCTACCGCGAGATCGAGGAGGCTAAACCCTAGAAGCTAGCCTATGGTATGATTGTTGTC
Source organism: Triticum monococcum (assembly GCA_034509565.1). Taxonomy (NCBI): domain Eukaryota; kingdom Viridiplantae; phylum Streptophyta; class Magnoliopsida; order Poales; family Poaceae; genus Triticum; species Triticum monococcum. The sequence goes on from CM067845.1 coordinate 448,492,175, forward strand.
TATGGAGTTGATGAAGTTGTCCTACGGACTAAAACCCTCCGGTTTATATAGACACCGGATAGGGTTAGGGTTACATAGAGTCGGTTACAATGGTAGGAGATCTTGAATATCTGCATCGCCAAGATTACCTTCCACGCCAAGGAAAGTCCCATCCGGACACGGGACGAAGTCTTGAATCTTGTATCTTCATAGTCCAGGAGTCCGGCTAAAGGTATAGTCCGGCTACCCGAACACCCCCTAATCCAGGACTCCCTCAGGGGGGATGCGGCCAGCCCATGTAGGGCTGGTTCCCTTTCCTCTACAGCCCATTAGGCCCTCCGAGAGAGGTGGCCCCTCCCGGTGGACCCCCGGAAGCCCTCCGGTGGCCCCGGTACAATACCGATATGCCCCCGAACCTTTCCGGTGACCGTATGACAACTTCCTACATATAAATCTTCACCTCCGGACCATTCCGGAACTCCTCGTGATGTCCAGGATCTCATTCGAGACTCCGAACAACATTCGGTAATCACATACAAGTCTTCCTAACAACCCTAGCGTCACCGAACCTTAAGTGTGTAGACCCTACGGGTTCGGGAGACATGCAGACATGACCGAGATGACTCTCCGGTCAATACACAACAGCAGGATCTGGATACCCATGTTGGCTCCCACATGCTCCTCGATGATCTTATCAGATGAACCACGATGTCGAGGATTCAATCAATCCGTATACAATTCCCTTTGTTAATCGGTACGTTACTTGCCCGAGACTCGATCGTCGGTATCCCAATACCTTGTTCAGTCTCGTTACTGGCAAGTCACTTTACTCGTACCGTAAGGCATGATCCCGTGATCAACTACTTGATCACATTGAGCTCATTATGATGATGCATTACCGAGTGGGGCCAGAGATACCTCTCCGTCATACGGAGTGACAAATCCCAGTCTCAATTCGTGCCAACCCAACAGACACTTTTGGAGATACCTGTAATGTACCTTTATAGTCACCTAGTTACGTTGTGACGTTTGGCACACCCAAGACACTCCTACGTTGTCCAGGAGTTGCACAATCTCATGGTCTAAGGAAATGATACATGACATTCAAAAAAGCTACAGCAAACGAACTACACGATCTTTGAGCTATGATTAGGATTGGGTCTTGTCCATCACATCATTCTCCTAATGATGTGATCTTGTTATCAATGATATCCAATGTCCATAGTCCGGAAACCACGACTATCTTTTGATCAACGAGCTAGTCAACTAGAGGCTCACTAGGGACGTGTTGTGGTCTATGTATTCACACATGTATTACGATTTCCGGATAACACAATTATAGCATGAACAATAGACAATTATTATGAACAAAGAAATATAATAATAACTATTTTATTATGGCCTCTAGGGCATATTTCCAACAGTCTCCCACTTGCACTAGAGTCAATATTCTAGTTACATTGTGATGTATCGAACACCCATGCAGTTCTGGTGTTGATCTTGTTTTGCTCTTGGGAGAGGTTTAGTCAACGGATCTGCTACATTCAGGTCCGTATGTACTTTACAAATATCTATGTCTCCAGTTTGAACACTTTCACGAATGGAGTTGAAGCGACGCTTGATATGCCTGGTCGTCCTGTGAAACCTGGGCTCCTTGGCAAGGGCAATAGCTCTAGTGTTGTCACAGAAGAGAGTCATCGGGCCCAACGCATTGGGTATGACTCCTAGGTCGGTAATGAACTCCTTCACCCAGACTACTTCTTGTGCTGCCTCCGAGGCTGCCATGTACTCCGCTTCACATGTAGATCCCGCCACAATGCTTTGCTTGCAACTGCACCAGCTTACTGCCCCACCATTCAAAATATACACGTATCCGGTTTGTGACTTAGAGTCATCCAGATCTATGTCGAAGCTAGCATCGACGTAACCCTTTACGACGAGCTCTTTGTCACCTCCATAAACGAGAAACATTTCCTTAGTCCTTTTTAGGTACTTCAGGATATTCTTTACCGATGTCCAGTGTTCCATGCCGGGATTACTTTGATACCTTCCTACCAAACTTACGGCAAGTTTTACATCAGGTCTGGTACACAGCATAGCATACAAGATAGACCCTATGGCCGAGGCATAGGGGATGACACTCATCTTTTCACTATCTTCTGCCGTGGTCAGGCATTGAGCCGTGCTCAATCTTGTACCTTGCAATACAGGCAAGAACCCCTTCTTTGACTGATCCATTTTGAACTTCTTCAATATCTTGTCAAGGTACGTACTCTGTGAAAGACCAATGAGGCGTCTCGATCTATCTCTATAGATCTTAATGCCTAATATATAAGAAGCTTCTCCAAGGTCCTTCATTGAAAAACACTTGTTCAAGTAGGCCTTTATGCTTTCCAAGAATTCTATATCATTTCCCATCAATAGTATGTCATCCACATACAATATGAGAAATGCTACAGAGCTCCCACTCACTTTCTTGTAAATGCAGGCTTCTCCATAAGTCTGCATAAACCCAAACGCTTTGATCATCTCATCAAAACGAATGTTCCAACTCCGAGATGCTTGCACCAGCCCATAAATCGAGCGTTGGAGCGTGCACACCTTGTCAGCATTCTTAGGATCGACAAAACCTTCTGGCTGCATCATATACAATTCTTCCTTAAGGAAACCATTAAGGAATGCTGTTTTGACGTCCATTTTCCATATCTCATAATCATAGAATGCGGCAATTGCTAACATGATTCGGACGGACTTCAGCTTCGCTACGGGTGAGAAAGTCTCATCATAGTCATCCCCTTGAACTTGTCGATAACCCTTAGCGACAAGCCGAGCTTTATAGATGGTCACATTACAATCCGCGTCTATCTTCTTCTTAAAGATCCATTTATTTTCTATGGCTTGCCGATCAACGGGCAAGTCAGTCAAAGTCCATACTTCGTTTTCATACATGGATCCTATCTCGGATTTCATGGCTTCCAGCCATTTGTCGGAATCCGGGCCCGCCATCGCTTCTTCATAGTTCAAAGGTTCACCGTTGTCTAACAACATGATTTCCAAGACAGGGTTGCCATACCACTCTGGAGCGGAACATGTCCTTGTGGACCTATGAAGTTTAGTAGCAACTTGATCTGAAGTTTCATGATCATCTTCATCAACTTCTTCTCTAGTCGGTGCAGGCACCTCAGGAACATTTTCTTGAGCTGCGCCACTTACCGGTTCAAGAGGTAATACTTCATCAAGTTCTACCTTCCTCCCACTTATTTCTTTTGAGATGTTCCAGGTAGAAGGTATACCCAACAGTTTCTTGGCAACAAAGATCTTGCCTTCGGATCTGAGGTAGAAGGTATACCCAACAGTTTCTTTAGGGTATCCTATGAAGACGCATTTTTCCGACTTGGGTTCGAGCTTTTCAGGTTGAAGTTTCTTGACATAAGCATCGCATCCCCAAACTTTTAGAAATGACAGCTTAGGTTTCTTCCCAAACCATAATTCATACGGTGTTGTCTCAACGGATTTTGACGGAGCCCAATTTAAAGTGAATGCGGCGGTCTCTAAAGCATAGCCCCAAAATGACAGCGGTAAATCGGTAAGAGACATCATAGATCGCACCATATCTAATAGAGTGTGATTACTATGTTCGGACACACCATTACGCCGAGGTGTTCCAGGCGGCGTGAGTTGTGAAACTATTCCACATTTTCTTAAGTGTGTGCCAAATTCGTGACTCAAGTATTGTCCCCCATGATCTGATCGCAAGAACTTGATTTTCCTGTCATGTTGATTCTCAACCTCACTCTGAAATTCCTTGAACTTTTCAAAGGTATCAGACTTGTGTTTCATTAAGTAGACATACCCATATCTACTCAAGTCATCAGTGAGGGTGAGAACAATTATTGAGGTTTAAAACTAATCCCGTAGGTAAATGTAGAGGTAGCGTGCCGACGGCGATCACATCGACCTTGGAACCATTCCCGACGCGCATCGTCACCTCGTCCTTCGCCAGTCTCCACTTATTCCGCAGCTCCTGCTTTGCGTTACAAATGTGAGCAACCGCACCGGTATCAAATACCCAGGAGCTACTACGAGTACTGGTAAGGTACACATCAATTACATGTATATCACATATGCCTTTCGTGTTGCCGGCCTTCTTGTCCGCTACGTATTTGGGGCAGTTCCGCTTCCAGTGACCAGTTCCCTTGCAATAAAAACACTCAGTCTCGGGCTTGGGTCCATTCTTTGGCTTCTTCCCGGCCGCTTGCTTACCAGGCGCGGCAACTCCCTTGCCGTCCTTCTTGAAGTTCTTCTTACCCTTGCCTTTCTTGAACTTAGTGGTTTTATTCACCATCAACACTTGATGTTCCTTTTTGACTTCTACCTCTGCTGATTTCAGCATTGAATATACCTCAGGAATGGTCTTTTCCATCCCCTGCATATTGAAGTTCATCACAAAGCTCTTGTAGCTCGGTGGAAGCGACTGAAGTATTCTGTCAATGACCGTGTCATCCGGGATATTAACTCCCAGTTGAGTCAAGCGGTTATGCAACCCAGACATTTTGAGTATGTGTTCATTGACAGAACTATTTTCCTCCATCTTACAGCTGAAGAACTTGTCGGAGACTTCATATCTCTCGACCCGGGCATGAGCTTGAAAAACCATTTTCAGCTCTCCGAACATCTCATATGCTCCGTGTCTCTCAAAACACTTTTGGAGCCCCGGTTCTAAGCTATAAAGCATGCCGCACTGAATGAGGGAGTAATCATCAGCATGTGACTGCGAAGCGTTCATAACGTCTTGGTTCTGTGGGACGGGTGCGTCACCTAGCGGTGCTTCTAGGACATAATCTTTCTTGGCAGCTATGAGGATGATCCTCAGGTTCTGGACCCAGTCCGTATAGTTGCTGCCATCGTCTTTCAGCTTAGTTTTCTCTAGGAACGCGTTGAAGTTGAGGACAACGTGGGCCATTTGATCTACAAGACATATTGTAAAGATTTTAGACTGAGTTCATGATAATTAAGTTCATCTAATCAAATTATTCAATGAACTCCCACTCAGATAGACATCCCTCTAGTCATCTAAGTATAACATGATCCGAGTTAACTAGGCCGTGTCCGATCATCACGTGAGACAGACTAGTCAACATCGGTGAACATCTTCATGTTGATCATATCTTCTATACGACTGATGCTCGACCTTTCGGTCTTCTGTGTTCCGATGCCATGTCTGTACATGCTAGGCTTGTCAAGTCAACCTAAGTGTATTGCGTGTGTAAATCTGGCTTACACCCGTTGTGTTCGAATGTTAGAATCTATCACACCCGATCATCACGTGGTGCTTCGAAACAACGAACCTTCGCCACGGTGCATAGTTAGGGGGTACACATTCTTGAAATTATTATGAGGGATCATCTTATTTAAGCTACCGTCATTCTTAGCAAATAAGATGTAAAACATGATAAACATCACATGCAATCAAACAGTGACATGATATGGCCAATATCATTTGCTCCTTTTGATCTCCATCTTCGGGGCTCCATGATCATCGTTGTCACCGGCATGACACCATGATCTCCATCATTATGATCTCCATCATCGTGTCTTCTTGAAGTTGTCTCGTCATCTATTACTTTTACTACTATGGCTAACGCTTTAGCAATAAAGTAAAGTAATTACATGACATTTATGTTGACACACAGGTCATAAATAAATAAAGACAACTCCTATGGCTCTTGCCGGTTGTCATACTCATCGACATGCAAGTCGTGATTCCTATTACAAGAACATGGTCATCTCATACATCACATATATCATTCATCACATCCTTTGGCCATATCACATCACAAAACACTTGCTGCAAAAACAAGTTAGACGTCCTCTAATTGTTGTTGCAAGTTTTTACGTGGCTGCTATAGGATTCTAGCAAGAACGTTTCTTACCTACGCCAAAACCACAACATGAATTGCCAATTTCTATTTACCCTTCATAAGGACCCTCTTCATCGAATCCGATCCGACTAAAGTGGGAGAGGCAGACACCCGCCAGCCACCTTATGCAACTAGTGCATGTCAGTCGGTGGAACCAGTCTCACGTAAGCGTACGTGTAAGGTCGGTTCGGGCCGCTTCATCCCACGATGCCGCCGAATCAAGATAAGACTGGTAACGGCAAGCAAATTGACAATATCAACGCCCACAACTACTTTGTGTTCTACTCGTGCATAGAAACAACGCATAGACCTAGCTCATGATGCCACTGTTGGGGAACGTAGCAGAATTTTATAATTTTCTACGCATCACCAAGATCTATCTATGGAGTCATCTAGCAACGAGGGAGAGAGGAGTGCATCTACATACCCTTGTAGATCACGAGCAGAAGCATTCAACAGAACGAGGTTGATGGAGTCGTACTCGTCGTGATCCAAATCACCGAAGATCCTAGCGCCGAACGGACGGAACCTCCGCGTTCAACACACGTACGGAGCGAGGACGTCTCCCGTGCCTTGATCCAGAAAGGAGGAGGGAGAGGTTGAGGAAGAGGGCTCCAACAGCAGCACGACAACATGGTGGTGAAGCTGCAGTACTCCGGCAGGGCTTCGCCAAGCTCTTACGGAGGAGGAGAGGTGTTGGGGAGGGGAGGGGCTGCGCCTTGGATGAGGTTTGCAGCCCTCCCCTTGCCCCTCTATTTATAGGGGAAGGAGGAAGGGGGCCGGCCCCCTCTAGATGAGATCTAGAGGGGGGGCGGCCAAGGGGACCCTAGGCGCATGGGCCCAAGGGGGGGATGCGGCCAGCCCATGTAGGGCTGGTTCCCTTTCCTCTACAGCCCATTAGGCCCTCCGAGAGAGGTGGCCCCTCCCGGTGGACCCCCGGAACCCCTCCGGTGGCCCCGGTACAATACCGATACGCCCCCGAACCTTTCCGGTGACCGTATGACAACTTCCTACATATAAATCTTCACCTCCGGACCATTCCGGAACTCCTTGTGACGTCCAGGATCTCATCCGGGACTCCGAACAACATTCGGTAATCACATACAAGTCTTCCTAACAACCCTAGCATCACCGAACCTTAAGTGTGTCGACCCTACGGGTTCGGGAGACATGCAGACATGACCGAGACGACTCTCCGGTCAATAACCAACAGCGGGATCTGGATACCCATGTTGGCTCCCACATGCTCCTCGATGATCTCATCGGATGAACCATGATGTCGAGGATTCAATCAATCCGTATACAATTCCCTTTGTCAATCGGTACGTTACTTGCCCGAGACTCGATCGTCGGTATCCCAATACCTTGTTCAGTCTCGTTACCGGCAAGTCACTTTACTCGTACTATAATGCATGATCCCGTGATCAACCACTTGATCACATTGAGCTCATTATGATGATGCATTACCAAGTGGGCCTAGAGATACCTCTCCGTCATACGGAGTGACAAATCCCAGTCTCGATTTGTGCCAACCCAACAGACACTTTCGGAGATACCTGTAATGTACCTTCATAGTCACCCAGTCACGTTGTGACGTTTGGCACACCCAAGGCACTCCTACAGTGTCCGGGAGTTGCACAATCTCATGGTCTAAGGAAATGATACTTGACATTGAGGAAAGCTACAACAAACGAACTACATGATCTTTGAGCTATGCTTAGGATTGGGTCTTGTCCATCACATCATTCTCCTAATGATGTGATCCTGTTATCAATGACATCCAATGTCCATAGTCAGGAAACCATGACTATCTTTTGATCAACGAGCTAGTCAACTAGAGGCTCACTAGGGACGTGTTGTGGTCTATGTATTCATACATGTATTACGATTTCCGGATAACACAATTATAGCATGAACAATAGACAATTATCATAAACAAAGAAATATAATAATAACCATTTTATTATTGCCTCTAGGGCATATTTCCAACAAAATCTTGGCACATTATTTTTATTTTTATACTTTATAAAGGCACACAACAGAAATAAATGACTCTCTAAAACTTCCGGGTTGTCTCCCTGGCAACGCTTTTTTTAAAGCCATTAGGTTAGGCATAAAGTGCTCAAGTAATGGATCCACCCGGATCCCAAGGTATATCAAAGCCAATTTGAACCAACAATGATTTGTAATTTAGTAGTGAGCACAAAGTAACATATATCACGCAACAACAAAGTCTAACTCTCTTCCTATGCATATGCATGTCATAAAAGAACAATTCATGCACACATAGTAAAGGCCAATGCATAGTATAAACAGTTTCTTGCAATTTTTTCGTATGGGAAACATAGAGAGGTGGAGATATAGTTCCTCTCTCATAATAATTGCAAGTAGGAGAAGAAAGCACATGCATATTATATCTATCAAAATCATCATGTGTAATAGCAAAACGCAACCCATCGATATAATTCTTAATAAGGGTAAACTTCTTCGATATAGTGTAGTTGGGAGAATTCAAAAAGATAATAGGACTATCATGCGTGGGTGCAATAGCAACAATTTCATGTTTAACATAAGGAACCATAGCAATTTCATCTCCATAGGCGTAATTCTTATTGGCATCTTGGCCACAAGTGTAGCAAGCATCATCATAAAGGGATATTTCAAAATAATCAACGGGATCATAGCAATCATCCATCGGTAACCATGAAGGGAAATTAAACAATGTATAAGTTGAAGAGTTAATCTCATTAGAAGGCGGGCACAGGTAGCTAATCCGCTCTTTCTCATTTTGTTCTTCGCTCTCCTCATCATCTTTTTCATCCAATGAGCTCACAGTTTCATCAATTTTTTATTCCATAGACTCCTGCAAAATATTAGTCTCTTCTTGGATAGCGGAGACTTTCTCAATAAAATCATCAATATCGGAGTTGAATTTATCATTCTCATTGCAATTTAAGGATAGCTAATTTTTCAGGTCTATAAACTAAATCCTCAAAATTTTCACACTCTTTAAACAAAGATTCAATTTCATAAGAACCCATAAAAGCAACAAATTCTTCTATTTGTTCCACCTCATAGTAATCATATATACTATTAGCATAAGAAGCCAAGGTTTTATCATCATTAAATTTGCATGAAAAGAGAAGGTGTGGAGCCTTCATCCTAGAGCAACAAGTATAGTCATATCTCAAGCAAAGTTACCGAGCATACCGATGCAACATATGAATTTGATCCCATAATAGTTTCTCTTTTTGTGTCAAGCGATAATCCCTAAAGTATTCACGTTGATCCAACGTGTCTCCCATTATATAATTGAATGGGGTTTTCTCAGGATTATCAAAGTAGTACATGATATCTTTCACATAATGAGCATCGAGGGTTTTAGGAGGTTCCCCATCTCCATGAGTAGCAAGTAAACCTAATTTTTGGTATTTCGTGTTCCATATCCATAACTAAAGATAGAGAACAACTTAGAACAGTAAATAAAAATTACTTAGTGATAAAGCAAACAAGCACACACGAGAATATTCACCCCACGCTATTGCTCCCCGACAACGGCGACAGAAAAAGGTCTTGATAACCCACAAGTATAGGGGATCGCAACAGTTTTCGATAATTAAGAGTGTCGAATCCAACGAGGAGCTAAAGGTAGAACAAAAATTCCCTCAATTTCTATCGACCACCGATACAACTCTACGCACGCTTAGCGTTCGCTTTACCTAGAACAAGTATGAGACAAGAAGTACTTTGTAGGTGTTTTTGGATAGGTTTGCAAGATAATAAATAGAACATAAATAAAAGTAGGGGCTGTTTAGATAAAGACACAACTAAATTAGTTTTAGTAGAGAGCTTTTTGTTACGAGAAAGTTATTTGTCTCTAGGCAATCGTTAACTAAACCGATAATCATTATTGCAATTTTATTTGAGGGAGAGGCATAAGCTAACATACTTTCTCTACTTGCATCATATGCACTTATGATTGGAACTCTAACAAGCATCCGCAACTACTAAAGATCATTAAGGTAAAACCCAACCATAGCATTAAAGCATCAAGTCCTCTTTATCCCATACGCAAACAACCTACTTACTCGCGTATATGATTTTGTCACTCACGCCACCCACCATAAGAAAATCATAAACATATTGCAAACCCTACAACGGGGATCCCTCATGCTTGCACGACACGGAGAGCACCATAGGACAGCACCAATAATAAAACATGCAACTCAAACCAATCTTGATCATCAATTAACCCGTAGGACAAAACGGATCTACTCAAACATCATAGGATAGCCATACATCATTGGGAAATAATATATAGCATTGAGCACCATGTTTAAGTAGAGATTACATCGGGTAAAAGAGGGGTTACACCGCTACATAGAGGGGGAAAGAGTTGGTGGAAGTTGTTGGTGAAGATTGCGGTGATGATGATGGCCCCCGCTGGCACTCTGGTGCCACCGGAAGCGAGACGGAGAGAGCCCCCCTCCTTCTTCTTCTTCTTTCTTGACCTCCTTAGATGGGAGAAGGGTTTCCCCTCTGGTCCTTGGTCTTCATGGCATGGGAGGGGAGAGAGCCCCTCCAAGATTGGATCTGTCTCGCTGTCTCTCTTTGTTTCTACGTTCTGGTATTCTGCTCTTTCACCGTTTCGTATATATATGGAGATTTATAACTCCGATTGGATTGAAGCCTTCGCCGGGATTTTCTTCTTCTAAAAGTTAGCTTTCTTGCGGCCAAAGAAGAGCATTAACCACCTTATGGGGGGGGGCACGAGGGTCTGGGGCGCGCCCCCTGCCTCGTGCCTCCCTCGGGCACCGTCTCGCGTTGATTTTCTTCCCATATTCTCCAAATATTCCAAAAATATTCTCCGTCCGTTTTTATCCCGTTTGGATTCCGTTTGATATGGGTTTACTGTGAAACATAAAACATGCAACAAACAGGAACTGACACTGGGCACTGGATCAATATGTTAGTCCCCAAAAATAGTATAAAAAGTTGACAAAAGTATATGAAAGTTGTAGAATATTGAAATGGAACAATCAAAAATTATAGATACGACGGAGACGTATCACTCACGAACCACCACCCCTGCCGAGGCCGACTCCAATCTAGCCACGGGACCCCTCGATTGGCCGTGTCTAGAAGCGCTCCGCCCCTTGGCCGAAGCGGCCACCACCGAACCCGGGGCCGCCACCCTGGCAACCATAGCCCACCACCGCCAATGACATCACCACCAAAGGAGCCTGACCAGGCCCATCGGTCCGAAGCCCACATCACCAGATCTAGAGGCAAGGGAGGGCCTGACCAGATAGGAGACCTCGCTCCGGGCCTTGCTGGGAGATGGCCGGCACACAGAGAAGCCACCGGGAAGCCGCAGCCTCGCGCTGCGCACAGTCCTCCGCCATCAGATGTGGCCAGAGTCACATCAAAGGATGTGGAGAAGGGCGCCACAGTTGCTGGGCTCGAACCACATCGCAAGGCACGACCACGCCGACGCCATGCAGCAGTTGTGCGCCGCACCGCCAGCTCAAGCCACCGCGAGGGGAAGCCGCCGGCGCAGGGGCTCCAGATCCGCCACCGCCTCCTGCCGCCGTCAGACGAGAGGAGGAGGAAGGTGAAGACCACGCCGCTGCCGTCCGCTGCTCGGGCTTACGGCCTCCTCCGGCGACGGCGAGGTCAGTGAGGGGGGTCAGAGGGGCAGCCCGGCAGCGCGGACGAGGGCTCTGTTAGAATAAATCTGAGGCATACTGTTAATCATCCGAGGACTAAGCAATCACACGAGGCATAGCACCGAGATTTGTTAACGAGGTTCACCTATATGGCTACATCCCCAGGGCCTGACTATGGGCGCTCCTCCCCATGACACCGCTACAATACCGCACCCGGTCGCCCTGGACGCCGGCACATGCCGCTGGCTTCCCCTGCGTTCCGGTGCTATTATGTTGGCATAGGTTACAATGTGTGTCTAGCCCCGCTATATATGAGAGGCCTAGGATACAAGTGTCCTACTAGGACATGACTACTTATCCTATCTAAACACAATACAACTACAAGTCCAACTGTAACCTACCTTGTACACTATATTCGACACAACTCCAACAAACTCCACCTTGGTGAATATTTTCCATCACCCTGAATTTGTCAATGCGTCAAACTTCCATGTACATTGGACTTGAGCTTATCCCATGAGTATCGCTGCTACTCCAAAGACTCCATGTGACTCCACCCGCAACTTGTAGTCCCATTTTTTCTTGACCACAGTCAACACTCGAGCAAATTAAGTTCCTCTTTACTCTAGTCTATGCTCCCTACTTTCAGAGTACCCGTCCAACGCCATCACACACTGATCACTGACCTGCGTGAAAGTGAAAAACTCACATATTGTGTGTCACACATAAGAGTTACCTAAACTCAACATAACCACTCCTTTCTTGACCGCATGTCTGAAACTTGAAGGAATTTCACCGTTTCTTGTAGTCATCCCGAGTCAAATTCGCAGTTGTCTCACCACATATATGACCACCAGAGCCCTGGCCCGTTTCCATGTCCCGTGCATACTGCACACCTCGCCACTATTACCGCGTCGAGCCTCCGCTGTCCCGGTCAAGTCTCAAGGGTCGTGAACCCACACCACTCAACCCCACTGCAGAGTACCACCGATCATCACCGACTGATGACAAGTTTCACGCTTCCATCAGACCAGTGAGCTCCAGTCCGAACTATGTGCCACTTGCTTTTTCCCGCTGAAATAGGCTTCGACTCTCTGAGCTCTTTCGCCGTAGCCCCTTAGTCAGCACTGAGTGAAGTCTTCCAGTCTCCAGCTCCACCTTCAACATGACTCCATGGTAGATGATCAGTCCACCCACGCGCCGCATCAACTTCAATCTCCGTGTATACACCACCTTGAATCAACCCCACGCCATAGTCTTGTCGAAGCGACACAAGCCTCGGGCTTGTGCCACATGTTTCCACGCCCCAGAAGTCGGTCACCATCAGCATCACGCTCCTATATCGTCGTCGCCAATTCCACCGCCGTCTTCTGTACCAACCGACATCCAAGTCGATCTGTCAGACTATCTAGTCCGACGCAGCCAAACTTGTTCGACTGCAACGACACGCTCAAGGCTCCCAAATTGTCTTCATGAATTTCCATCCATCACATGATAATTCGATCATAGCTATCATGACTTTTCGCAACACCTTTAAGCATCCCTGTCGCGCCAACAATCTTTCACCCATGTCTACCATAACCCAAGGTTTTCAGTTCCATTGAACTTCTCCACCTCAAATCCGATGCCCGATGGCGTCATGATTCTTCATACAACAGACCTTGTGAAAAATAACCGAGCTTCTTTCCATGATGCCAGAGTACATAAGCAAAACTAACGTGGTCACCTCCCAGTACTAGTAGCAATTTGACCAAAAACTATTGATCTTCACGTGTAGTAGCTCTAGCTCAACTCCCGATAATGTTGTTGCTTTGTCACAATGCTCTCTAATGGATGCTTATCCATCGAACTGCTACCTCCGTCAGTGTCGCATACGAGGACTCGATCCTCTTTTGGTCCAGAACATATCTCGAAGCATGCACATCAGCACCAACGAGCGCCGCATGCGAACAGGCCTTGCCTCTAATGAAGCTATGTACCTAGGGTAGGGTCATGGATCTGTGCAACATACCCTCCCCAAGGACATCTCTACAAAGAATCAGAAGCAGTCAAAGAGAAACGATCATCCACTCGACCATGAAGATGTGCTCACTCAACCACCTTGAAGATAATCGACTACCAGAAGATGAGAAACCTTTCACTCTGCAACGGTCAGGGTTTAAACCATAGCTTTATGAGCATTTACAACACTTTACTTCAAACATTACCAGTAACGTTCCCCCTTTATGGGCATTGAACCCTGTGTAACGGAGGGGAGCTGGGGTCCTGGCGCACTCTATATAAGCCACCCCCTCCTCTGGGACAGGGGTTCGCACTTTCTGTGATTCACATGCATATATTCAGTCGACCGCCTTCGGGCTCTGAGACGTAGGGCTATTACTTCCTCCGAGAAGGGCCTGAACTCGTAAAACTCGTGCGTACAACTCCTCCATAGCTAGGATCTTGCCTCTACATCCCTACCCCCCTATTCTACTGTCAGTCTTAGAACCATGACAGTTGGCGCCCACCATGGGGCGGGTGTCTTAGCGACTTGTTGGAGAAGTTGAAATTTTTCCGATCCCCTTCATCATGGTTCCAGGCGGAGGTTTGACTGAGGGCCGCGAGATCCGTCTCGGCGCGCTCGTGTTTATCGCCGACGACTCCGCTTGGCTTCAGGAGGCTCCACTCGACGACAACGCGCTACCCGCCCGCGGGGCGACACACTTTCGCGCGTGCGTCCGCGGCGTCCTCCTGCGGCAGCCGTCGACCCAGTATCAGTCATCTACAGTAGCTTTCCCCCTCCCTGCGGCCCGCCAGAGCAAACGCTCCGGTCGGTCAAGGCTTCAGTGGTGGGTGAAGCATGCGGTGGCCCGCCAGTCGGCCACTCCTCAAGTCGCGGCAATCGAGCCTGACAAAACTCTGTACGGCCTGTTCGATATGTCGACTAGCTCCGTAGAGACCACATCCGAGTGCGACAGCAGCAACCCGGCGGCGGAAGTCCTGATGGTCAATGTACCACGCAGCCCTCCTGGCTTCAACCGTGAAGACGAGGCGACGGGAACGGCGATCCGTCGCGCGTTCACGAGGAGTACCACCTCGAACCCCTCTCCTCACAACAGAGGAAGGAACTTCGTCGCTGGAACATTGATGCACTCCATACTCCTATAGTTGGAGAAACCCCTGAGGCCCAGGCCTTGGAGCAGGCGCGGTTGGCCAACCTGGCTGAGCGCACTCGACTGGAGAACCTCCAGCGTGCACTCGACGATCGCGCTTGACAATGTGCTCCTGAGTCCAGTCGACGCCAACTTTTTCCACCTCCGAATCAGGTATATTGAACCCCGATCCAGAATCTAGCAACTGCTGCCCGGATAGCAGAGTTGATCCAACCTTCCCAATCAAAAGCTGGCCGAGGTCTGGTGCAGATCAAAGCCTTGCTCCGGGCAGCGGGGGAGCAGAATACGGTCCTATCTCAGTCGCGGAATAGGATCCATAGCAGATCCGTGGTTGCAGGCACAGTTCAGTCGGCCCATAGCCTAAGATCGCCCCCGAGGCGTGAGGGACGTGGAGATCGACATGATCAGAACAGGAATCGAGAGCAATATGATCACCGAGCCGATCGCGATGATCGCCGTCGAGTGCCCACGCCTCCTCCAAGGAGTGGGTCATACGTGCCTCGGCAACATGAAGACGGATGCCCTCACAGTGTCGGACAAGGTATTCCAGTCGACCCCAGGGAGCCGGGCTTTGACGCGAGATCTATTCTCGTTCATGGCTTGGTCGACAGAAACAGAGCTCACCAAGAAGGCCATGATAGGGGTCCACAAACCAGCAACGGAGCGCATGTCTCAGGTCCAGAGTGCTTTAGCAGAGCTATCAAAGCTGCAGTGACTCCACCCTACTTCAGGTTGGCGACTGGAGTCAGTAAGTTCACTGGTGAGTCCAAGCCCGACACTTGGCTTGAAGACTACCGAGTGGCTGTCCAGATTGGTGGCGGCAATGATGAAGTGGCTATGAAACACCTTCCTCTGATGTTGGAGGGCTCGGCTAGAGCATGGCTGAATCAGTTGACGCCTAGCAGTATTTATACTTGGGAAGATCTCGCCCGAGTGTTTGTCAGAACATTTGAGGGCACTTGCAAACGGCCGGCAGGTTTGACAGAATTACAATGCTATGTTCAGAAACCGAATGAAACTTTGAGGGATTATATCCAGAGATGGATCACCCTACACCACATGGTAGAAGATGTGTCAGATCATCAGGCAATTTGTGCCTTTAAGGAAGGTGTCAGGTATCGGGAGTTGAATATGAAATTCGGTCGGACATGAAATATGATGAGGTGGCGGCAATGATGAAGTGGCTGGACAAGAAAAACCACTACTACCTCCATGAAGTCTTCGGTCGCACCTGGGCAATCCTGTCACATCTATATGGTGAATAAGATCTGAAGAACGTGGGTCTCAAAGAAGATTTTGACTGGTCTGCACCTCCACCGAAGAAATTCAAGAAGGTCCAAGTTCCTTCTCTGGTGGCCAGCTCATTTTCTTCATCACGTGACACTGATGAACATGAAGATTTGGACGACACTACGGCAGGCCCTACATCAACCAACGACCCCAACAACGCTGGCGCTCCTTCATCAACATGATTATCTTCAGGGGCGTTAGTCCTTATTTTCGATCCTTTTTGTCATTCGATGAAAAAGGGGGAGAAATATGAGTTAGTCTTCAAGCGGGTCTACTATATGGGCATTTTTTTTGCTAAGTTACAACTCTCATTCTTCTGAAACTTTATTGGATCGAGTTATAATCTTAAACCCGATGGTGCTCTGATACTTTTGATGCACTGTGCTCTGATACTCTTGATGCACTATTCTGCATGCTTATTCATCGTTAATATTGTTGCACGCATGCTGAATTTCATCAGGCACCATATTTCATCATGCATTTCAAATTCTTCATATTATATGTTAAATGCGTGTATGAATTACAAGATATAGGGGGAGATCTCCATGATTCAACTCTTCAAGTGTGCATTGCTTCAAAAGCAAATTCCTCACTATGCACATCTTCAGGGGGAGTTCTTCTATATCTTGCAATCAAATTCCTCAATATCAGTATTTACACTTCATATGTTTATCCCCGTTGGAAACTTAATCTATATTGTCATCAATCACCAAAAAGGGGGAGATTGTAAGTGCATCTAGTGCCCCTTAGAGATTTTGGTGTATTGAAGACTTATAGGTTAAGGGACTAATGCGTGTGTGAGTGTACACAGGTCTATAAGTCTATGAGGAGTTTGATATTTACAGGAAAAGTCAACCCCTAAAAATGAATATCTTCGACTGAAGATTTTGGTATTTCTGAAGACTTTCATGAAGACTTTGAAAGTGAAGAAATTGGTGTGTCCGTGAAGACTTGATATTCATGCGAGAAATATGAAGCTTGAAGACTTTCGTGTTCATAGTTTTGTTTTTCTCTTTCTTGAGTCATAGGAAACGCCGTACTGTTAAAGGGGGTCGAGAAAATACTAAGGAAAAATTTCCATGTGATGCTCAACTCCAAATCCTACACCTACCAATCCATTCGAGTGAAGCCATTGGAAATCTCATACAGTTCAGTCAATTTCTTTAGTGACAAAGACGAAGTTCTTCTGGTCTCTGAGGAATTTGTCCTGACTGAGGAGTTAGGAATTCGCCAGTGCGGATTGCCTACACAGTGAGGAACATGATAGCCCTGAGGATTTTGCTACTCAAAATTCCGACCGTTGCTGTGCTATGCGCCAACTATCCCAAAATATCTATCCACCTAACGGTCATATCATTGAAGGGCATTTATGTCTTATCATGTCGGGCTGCTCCCTAGGCTATAAATAGCCGCCCCCTACAACCACTAGCTGGTTGGCTGCTCTGAGAGAAACTGACACTTGTCATTTGAGAGCAACCCATCCTCTGAGGACTTTGAGAAAAAATCATCAAGTGAGGAAAAACCAAATATCCAAAACCCAAACACCTACAAACC
This sequence comes from Triticum monococcum, assembly GCA_034509565.1. Classification (NCBI taxonomy): domain Eukaryota; kingdom Viridiplantae; phylum Streptophyta; class Magnoliopsida; order Poales; family Poaceae; genus Triticum; species Triticum monococcum. The sequence goes on from CM067845.1 coordinate 448,509,740, forward strand.
CCAAGTGATTGAGCATCACTGAAGAGATTGATCCTGAGTGGATCTGACGCTTGTTACCTTTGAAGACTGTGCTTCTTACAGACGGTTAGGCGTCATGGTCTAGAGCATCCAAGAGGAATTGTGGATCGCCGAGTGACCAAGTTTGTGAAGGTTTGGAAGTCACCTGAAGACTTACCATGAGTGATTGGACGAGGTCTATGTGACCTTAGTTCAAGGAGAATACGGTGAGGACTGGGTGTCTTGGCCTAAGTGTCCTTGACTGGGTGTCCGGGACTATGTGTCCTCGAGTTTAAATACTCAGCCGCTCCAACCAGACGTACAACTGAGACAACAGTTGGAACTGGTCTACCAAATCATTGTCTTCACCGAACTTACTGGTTCTATTTCCTCATAACTGTGTTGTGTGTTTGTTCATATCTGTGTTTGAAGACTTTGACTGAAGACTTTCTCAATTTCCTTAGTTCAATTTCTTCAGTCTGTTTGTCTTCGTCCTGTGTTATCCTGTGATTACGCTTCCTGTACTCTGTGCCTGTCTTCATTTCATCATGATGACTATGCTTGTATTCTGTTATGTTTACTTTTGAGTACTTATTCCGCTGCTAGTAGTTCTTCGCTAAGGAATTTCCTCACCGGCGAATTCCTCAGTGAAGAAGTTCATAAAAATCGCCTATTCACCCCCCCTCTAGTCAATATAACACACTTTCAATTGGTATCAGAGCGACGTACTCCCTTGTTCTGTGCGATTTTGGTTTAACTGCCTGGAGTTTTAGTTATGTCGACATCAGGTATGACGAAGGTGACATGCCCCATCTTTGATGGTCACGAGTATCCCAAGTGGAAGGCCATGACGAAGAAACGCCTCATGGCGATGAACAGCGAGTTGTGGACTGTCACTGAGATTGACCTGACTGATCTGTGCAAGATGACGGATGCTGATGACATTCGCAAGTATACTCTTCTCAACCTCACGGTGAAGGATGTCATCTGCTCCAGCCTGTCACAAAATCAGTTCAGGAATATCATGCATCTCGATCATGTGAAGCTCATCTGGGACCGTCTCTCTGAGGTCTATGAAGGTCATCGAACTTGTCATGATCCTTGGTTTGAGGACTTCAAGGAATCTGTCAAAACGATGACATTCGAACCAGAATCATCATCTTCTGCATCATGCCTTATGGCAAAAGATGCTGAGGTAACTGAATGCTACCTATCCGAGTCCAGTGATGATGAATTTGGACCCAGCTATGTTAAACTTGCTTCCCTTGCTACTAAACAACAAAGAGCTTTGGAAAAAGCTCACTATATGCTAAACAAGAGCGATGATATGTTGGGTGAGGAAATGGATCAGTCAAAAGCTTTGGCTGAAAGTCTTCAGAGACTTCATACTAAGTATGACACCCTTCAAGATCAACATAACACTCTCTTATCGGATCATGAGAAGCTTTCTTATGAATTTCTTCAAACAAAGCAAGACCTTGAGAAGCTAAGAGTGAGTTATGAAGATCTTCAGAAGGAGCGTGATTCATTACTTGCTCAACAAATCAACGCATCTCAGGAAGAATTTGTTCCTCCATGCTTGAAGTGCATTGAACATGAATTTGCTAATTCTTCACCTGAATGTTCAAATGCTGCTAATGTTTCAAATTCTTCACATGCCTCTGCTATCACTAATTCCTCATCTGAGGACATTGCTAGTATCACTGACGATGCAGGGCTGAAGGAATTGTACACGACAGGCATGTACAAAAAGCCTCAAAGGGCATCAGGCTCTGTGTGATGTGCTTAAAAAGCAGATCCTCAACAGGAACCCTAGGAAAGAGGGTATCACCTTTGAGAGGAAACTCAATGCTGATGGTACATATTGGAAGCCCGAGCAGTACCCCAAAACTACATGGGTTGCTGCAAAGGGACCTCTAGTTGATCCATCTAACTTATCTGGACTTGCATGTGAATCTCCTCATTCTGATGATGAGTCAATTGACTCCAACTATAAGCTATTCAAAAATCAGAATGGTGAAGTATTTGCTAGATATGTTGGCACTAACTGTAGGAACGGCTCCCATATGCAGAAAATATGCGTTCCCAAAAGATGTCTTGATAATCTTCAGGTGAATGTCATCATGACGCCACCTGTGAAGAATAGGAACCCCAGATGAAATTCTTCATATGGACCAAATTCCTCATATGGAGCAGAGTCCTCATATGAACAACATCGTGCTAACCCGTCTGTTTCGCAGGGAAGATCTAAGGATTATGGATATGTGCATTATTCTTCAAATCATTATGTCCATAAGTCCTCGAAGAATTTCTCTGCATACTCTTATGCTTACTCTAACCCCTCTTATGTGAGACGAAATGGACTGGCTTCCATGCCATCCTTTTCGTATGGAGCTCGTAGAATGATGAACTCTTTGCCACCCCTTCAGATGTGGGTGGTGAAGAAAAAGAACTAATCTCTTCTGCAGGGTCAGGTCTCCAGACGCACGTAATCATCTGAAAATTTTGCTGGAGACCTGAGCATGCCTGATAGGACGCAGGCTAATCATGAAGAAATGAACTTTCATTTCTCACGTCCTCATATTGCTTTATCATTTGTCTTACTTGATGAAATTGATCTGATGAATTGATGTCATATTCTTCACTGATGAAGTATATGAGTTTGTAAGCTGCACTAATTCATCTACAGGATGATCAACCCAACGCCACTGAGTGGGTCCTTGATAGTGGATGTACAAACCACATGACTGGTGACAAGAATCTATTGATGGATGCTCCATTATCTCCGTCGCATCTGAAGCATATCATCTTTGCTGACAAAGGCAAAAGTCAGGTATTGGGTCTAGGTAAGGTTGCGATTACAAAGGATCGACACATGGACAAAGTCATGCTTGTTGAGTCCTTAGGATACAACCTTATGTCCGTCTCAATGCTTTGTGATCTTGATATGGTTGTTGTCTTTGGCAAATACCGTTGTGTTGTAGTTATGGAAGCTGACAATTCCAAAGTCTTCGAAGGCTTTAGGAGAGGAGACCTGTATATTGTTGATTTCTCTACAGGACCACAACCAGTCGTGTGCTTACTTGCAAAAGCTTCAGAAGGCTGGCTCTGGCATCGACGACTTGGTCATGCAGGCATGAGGAATTTGCACTCGCTTGCGAAGAAGAAGCATGTCATTGGCATCGAGAATGTCAAATTCCTCAAGGATCACCTATGCGGAGCCTGTGAAGCCGGGAAGATGACCAAGGCCAAGCATCCAGCGAAGACTATCATGACCACCACTCGCCCATTTGAATTGCTTCACATGGATCTCTTTGGTCCTAATCATTATTCTGCTATCTCAAATGAAGCATCTCAATATGGCTTCGTTATTGTTGATGATTATTCTCGTTACACATGGGTACACCTTGTTACTTACAAACATGAAGTGCAGGAAGTCTTCAAACGATTTTCCTCGAGGGCTTCAACCAACTTTGGTGTGAAGATCAAGCACATCAGAAGTGACAATGGCACTGAGTTCAAGAATTCTGGTCTCGATGACTAGCTTGATGAACTTGGTATCACTCATGAGTTATCCGCTCCTTACACTCCTCGGCAGAACGGCGTCGTGGAGCGCAAGAACAAGACTCTTGCTGAGATAGCTCGCACTATGCTTGATGAATACAAAACGCCTCGTCGTTTCTGGACTGAGGCAATTGATACTGCATGCCACATCATCAACAGAGTATATCTTCACAAATTCTTCAAAAAGACTGCCTATGAACTCCTCACTGATAAGAAACCCAATGTAAGTTATTTCAAAGTCTTCGGTGCTAAATGTTGGATTAGAGATCCTCATCACAACTCAAAATTTGCACCGAAAGCACATGAAGGTTTTATGCTTGGTTACGGAAAGGACTCGCACACCTACAGAGTCTTCAACAACGTTCTTCGCAAAGTTGTTGAAACTATAGACGTGCGATTTGATGAAACTAATGGCTCGCAAAGAGAGCACATACCTACTATGATAGATGAACCAGCACCTGAAGAAACTATCAAGTTCAAGGCTACTGAGGATGTCATTCCTACTGAAGAATCTGCTGAAGAATTCATTCCAGAACATGAAGAACGTCGAGCTAATGCACCTGAAGAAAATGGTGCTGAAGAAAACGTTGATCAAACTCTTCAACGACAACCAGCTCATCCTCGCATTGCAAAAGAAGTGCAAGTTGAAAAGATCATCAATGACATCAAAGCACCAGGTCCTCTCACACGCTCAAAAGCTTCACATTTGTCTAACTTTTGTGGGCAGTATGCTTTTGTCTCTATTACAGAGCCCACTAAGGTAGATGAAGCATTTCTGGAGCCTGAGTGGATTCAGGCCATGCAAGAAGAATTACATCAGTTCGAGCTCAACAATGTCTGGGAACTGGTCAAACTTCCAGATCCTCGCAAGCACAATATCATCGGCACAAAGTGGATCTACCGCAACAAGCAAGATGAAAATGGCCTTGTGGTGAGGAATAAGGCACGTCTTGTAGCTCAAGGCTACACACAGGTTGAAGGAATTGATTTCGATGAAACTTTTGCACCTGTTGCTAGACTTGAGGCTATTCGCATATTACTTGCTTATGCTAACCATCATGATATCACTCTATATCAAATGGATGTGAAAAGTGCATTCCTCAATGGTAAGCTTGAGGAAGAAGTACATGTTGCTCAACCCCCAGGTTTTGAAGATCCAAAGAATCCTGACAAAGTCTTCAGACTCAACAAGGCCCTCTATGGCCTCAAGCAGGCCCCACGGGCTTGGTATGATTCTTTGAAGGAACTCTTCATGAAGAAAGGCTTCAAACCCGGTTCACTCGACCCTACTCTTTTCACTAAATCTTATGATGGTGAATTGTTTGTGTGCCAAGTACATGTTGATGATATTATCTTTGGCTGTACTGACCAACATTATAGTGATGAATTTGCCTATATGATGAGTGAAGAATATCAAATGTCTAGGATGGGAGAGTTGAAATTCTTCTTAGGTCTTCAAATTCGTCAACAACACAATGGCATATTCATATCTCAAGAGAAATACCTCAAGGATGTACTGAGGAAATTCGGCATGCAAGATTGCAAAGGCGTCAAAATTCCTATGCCCACAAATGGCCATCTGTGCATTGCTGAAAATGGTATTGACTTCGATCATAAGGTATACCGCTCCATGATAGGTTCCTTATTATACTTATGTGCATCTAGGCCAGATATAATGCTTAGTGTTTGCATGTGTGCCCGATTTCAAGCTGCATCGAAGGAATCACACCATAAGGCTGTGAAGCATATTCTTCGATATCTAGCTCACACACCAACACTTGGATTATGGTACCCCAAGGGCTCGGCTTTTGACCTTGTTGGATATTCTGACTCTGACTATGCTGGTGATCGTGTGGATCGCAAGTCAACATCTGGTACATGTCATTTCCTCGGACGATATTTGGTCTGTTGGTCCTCGAAGAAACAGAACTGCGTATCACTATCTACTGCTGAAGCTGAGTACATTGCCGCTGGTTCTTGCTGTGCCCAATTGCTACGGATGAAGCAAACTCTCACGGACTACGGCGTCAACATGAAGAATGTGCCTCTCTTCTGTGACAATGAGAGTGCCATCAAGATTGCTCACAACCCAGTTCAGCACTCGAAGACAAAGCACATTCAGATTCGTCATCATTTTCTTCGTGATCATGTGTTGAAGGGCGACATTTCTATTGAGCACGTGAAGACTGAAGAACAACTAGCCGATATCTTCACAAAGCCCTTGGATGAGAAGAGATTTAGCAAGTTGCGGTGTGAGCTAAATATCTTAGAGTCTTCGAATGTTCTTTGAAAAGGACACTCATCCTAACACTTATGCAAAATTGATGACTTAGATGTGCAACACATGAAGAAACGTTTTTCTTCAAATCAATGAATAATAACACTCTTAGTGTGAAGAAATTAATGAAGAATTTGATTCTCAGAACCCAACGATAATTGTACGTGGTGTCTGAAATCATCATTCTTATACGGTGGGTCACGCCACCACAAAAAGTTGAAATTCCTCAAATTATTCATATTCTTCAACTTTGCATAGTCTTCACTGGTTCCGTCGTTTTTCTTCATTGGCTATATATATATATATATATGAGTTTATGTCCTCTACAACATTCACTTATTTCTATTTATTCAAGTTGGTTTTCTGCTAAGTGAATGTGATCGGACCCTTCCCCTCTATGCTATACTCAACCCAATCTGTTCACAAATTCTTCATGTGCGTTCTATTTGAAACTTGTTCAAAATCTTCACTGTGTCCTTGTCAGCTGAAGAAATTGCGTACGGAACATTAAAACCTATCGAATCGAAATTTTCGGTTTTGCCGCTCAAACCGTTCCGCATCCCACGATACACTTATCCACTCACCCACGATCTAACATGATCTCCACCTCTCACTACGTGGGTGACACATGTCATGCGAATGAGAAGGGTCAGGGGCACGTTCGTCCAATTTCTTCGGGCGAGCAATTTTTCACCGTGGCTATAAATACCCCTCCTTCCCTTCCTCACTTCTTTTACTCCGCTTGACCTCTCTCTCCAGCTCGAGCTTCTCAAACCCTAGCGCCACCACTACTTCATCGCCGCCGGTGAGGAAGAGCTTCACTGCCTCGACCTCGTCGCCGACGTCCTCGCACCAACCGCGGACATCTTCACTCCTCCGCCGCCGTAGCCGTCTTCCTCCGCCAAGTTAGGGCGTGGAAGATCTGCACAGACGAACTTCACATCTCCTCACTCCAATTCGTCATGTTCTTCGTCTAGGGTAAATAAAAGTTACTTTTACCGCCCTCGCTGATTCGAATGATTATCTACAAAATCTTCAAAAGTGTTTTTCTTCATATCTTCACACACTGAACACCTCACAAAGTCATCTGTTCTTGATTCGTTTCTCTAAGCATCATTTTTCTTCAAGATTCCTCAATTGTGTGGATCTTCGATCTATACAACTCTGGAACCTAAGACAAAGAACGCTTAGTGAAAATCTTCAAGACTCATCTAGTCAAATTCCTCGAACTTGTTCATTTTGAAAAACCTTCTAAGAACGCATATGACCTCTCCAAATTCCTCGCAACTATACTCTGTTCATAGGTACACATGTCAGCTGCTGAATCACTAGGTTCTCATCAACTTAACTCATTTGCAGCGTTCCTCGAAGAAAAGTTGCATACTTCTTCAGAGAATTCAATTGTTCAAATTCCTCAACTGAAGAAAATGGTTGATGGTAAAAGGCCACAGAAGGGAGGAAAGAGGCCTGAGGTAAATACAACGTTTGAAATCCCTGATGACATACATGCTGGGTACTGCACACCTACTGAGGAAACCAAGAATGAGCGCAAAGTACGCATTCAGAAGATAGAGAGGAGATGGGCAAGAGAATGGAGGGAGTACAGATATGTCACTCCTAAGTATATGAAGAAATTCGCACTCAATCCTCCATGCCCAAGAGCACCACTGGCACCTGGCCAAATTGCTGATCCCATCAGCCTCAAGCGAGGTGAGGACTATCCTGATGAATGGGCCAAGCGCCAAGGCAAGTTGGCTAAGCAAGCCAAAGAAGCAGTGAGGAAATTTAATGAAGACTCTGCTGCTGCTGCTGCTGCCTCTGCTGAGGTCCTTGCTGTCAAGCCAAAGAAGGCTATGTCAAAGAAGCCTGCGCGCAAGCCAAGTGCTTCCTCAGCAATGCCCTCACGGCTAGAATCATCAAAGCCCTCACGGCCAATTCCTCATGCTACTCCTATTCCTCCAAAGTCCTCAGCTCCTCCGCCAAAGCCTTCAGCTGTTCCGACCAAATCCTCAGCACATGTGCATCTCGCTTCGTGCCAAAGGACTGTCGGCATCTCCATTGCCTCAGGTGTCTCAGCTAGTTCCTCAGCTGCACCAAGTTTCTCAGCTGGCCCCTCACTGCTGAAGACAAAGGCCACTACTGGACTAGGTCCACGCCCAAGTCCTCAAAAGAAGCAAGTCGCTTTCCAAGTGCCGTGTGATGAAGACGAAGCTGATGATGATGAACTTGCAGAAATCATCAGAGACAGGCAAGTCAGGGCCGCTAGAGCCAAAGGATCAGAGGTGACACTGCTTTTGGATCCCAAGCTGATCCTCGACTACATTGATGATTGGCACAAGGACCCCAACACTCCCTTGCCTGACTTCAAGCTGACTCCTGGCCAGAGTCACATGCTGACCCACTTCATTCAAGAAGAAAAGTGGAAATTTGAGAAGGCCAGGCAGATCAAGAAAGTGCAGTACAAGAAAGAGCGCTATCTAAAGAAAAACGTTGTCTCTATGACATCTGAAGAACTTGTCACTACTCGGACTGAGATTAAGAAACTCAGTGATGACTTTGAAGCATATCGCGCTGATTGGCTTGGAGCCAAGGTTCATTTTGTGAAACTTGCGGATAACTTCACTTCCAATGTTGCAGCCCCAACACAACAGGAAATTCCTCAGTCTGAAGCATCTGCTCAGCCTACTGAAGAAAATGCCAGCAACGCTAATGACAATCAGGCTGTTGAAGATAATGTTAGTTCCAGGGCTGATGACTGCATTCCAGCCACTGAAGAAATTGCCAGGGCACCCACTAGTGGTGTGCCTGAAGAAACTGAAGCCTATGACAAGCTCATTTGCAAATCCGATTGATGCTATTCCCATCTCAACCAGGCCATCAAAGGACCTCGTTTCGTTTGATGAAGAATATGTGATCCCCAACGGATCTGATGATGAAACTCCTTCTGCTGCTTCGTCTGAACCAATCGATGAAGAAATTGAAGTGGATGATATCCCTTCAACACCTATCGTCTCCTCGCCTATGCCTCAGTTCACAGCTAAAGAGGCTAGCGTTGAAGAAATGGAAGATGAATACGTGGACATTGGCTGCTCCACACCCGTAATCAGTGATGAATTCTGAGAAAGTCAGCATCCAAACTCTCCAATGTTCACCCCTCTACAGCAAATTCCTCAGTCCCCCACACAAACTGTTCACCTGGGCTCTGAAGAAACTCATCCCACTGCATATGTCCATGAGGAAATTCCAGCCACTAGCGCTGAAGAAGCTGCTGCTGCTGAACAACCAACTACGCAGACTGCCACTGAGGAGGAACCAGAAATTCCTCAGCCTGAAGAACCTGCGATTGAGATTCCTGAGGTCGTGATGCAACTCACTGACACTCCTCTGCCGAAGCCAAAGGATCCATTCTCACGCAAGCAAAAGTTCAAGGCTGATGATTTCTTCGGCGAGCACGTATTCTTCGAAGATTACAACCAAAATGACTCTGCTCGCATTAGGAAGAGGCGTTTCTGGACTGCTAGTCAAGCCAATTTCTATTCCTCAGTGCTGTTCAACAAGGAGAAGATTTTCTACCATGAGCATATTCCTCACATGGATATGGAATCTCTGTCGTGCTTCGCACCAGTCCTCAATATTCTTCACGACGCTGGGCTGCTCAACTTTTGCTCTGACATCTGCGATTGGAATGAAGAACTGATTCTTCAATTCTATGCAATGCTGCACATCACCGGAGATGCTGAAGATGTGTATTTATGGGTGCTGGACTGGATGTCTGAAAACACTCACTACACTGCACCAGCCTCTGAATTGCTTCGTGCTCTACCACTCAGTCCTCCCCTTGAAGAAGCTCGCTGCATCTACCGTGAACCTGAGCTCACACATCATTACATGCAGGTGCTGATGAAACCTTTGAAGCCAGGTCAAGCACCAAGAACCAAATTCCTCGTGAAGAAATTGTTGTACGTGCCTAGAACTGTCTATCGTATTCTTACGAGGACAATCAGTCCTATCAAAGGCCATGACTCATCTGATGAGGAAATTGTTGGCATCATGAAGAATCTGGTATTCAACATCGTTCATGGCATTCTGTCAATTATCACGATTTCTTCATGAGGACTATGGCCAATGTTGCACTGTCTCCGTTTGAGCTGAAGCCTTATGCACCTTGGATCATGAGATTCCTCAGGACAAGGTCTTCACTCAAGTACAAAGCTGATTTCCAGAATCATCTCAGCTACTTGCCCCCAATTGAAGTCCTCAAGCAGACATATTCCTCAGTTGATGGAAAGGGTAAGGCACCAACTGTAATTGATGAAGGCATTCATCCATTGGACGGTTAGTTTCGCAAAGCTGCATCTTATTCCACCAATGATGACTCTGCCACACATGACTCTGCCAATGCACCCAAGTCCACTCCTCAAGCCACTGCTCCGCGCGTGATGACTGACCGTGAACTTCTGCTTAGTCTTCACCAGAAGGTGGATCGAAATCACAAATGGGTTAAGCATCAGTATGGTTCACTTCTTCACAACATGACTACCACACACAATGCAGTGAAGAAAAATCACTACTACCTCCATCAAGTCTTCGGTTGCACCTGGGCAATCCTGTCACATCTATATGGTGAAGAAGATCTGAAGAACATTGGTCTCAAAGCAGATTTTGACTGGTCTGCACCTCCACCGAAGAAATTCAAGAAGGTCCAAGTTCCTTCTCTGGTGGCCAGCTCATTTTCTTCATCACATGACACTAATGAACATGAAGATTTGGACGACACTGCGGCAGGCCCTACATCAACCAACGACCCGAATAACGTTGCGCTCCTTCATCAACATGATTATCTTCAGGGGCGTTAGTCCTCATTTTCGATCCTTTTGGTCATTCGATGACAAAGGGGGAGAAATATGAGTTAGTCTTCAAGCGGGTCTACTATATGGGTGTTTTTTTTGCTAAGTTACAACTCTCGTTCTTCTGAAACTTTATTGGATCGAGTTGTAATCTTAAACCCGATGGTGCTCTGATACTTTTGATGCACTATACTCTGATACTCTTGATGCACTATTCTGCATGCTTATTCCTTGTTAATATTATTGCATGCATGCTGAATTTCATCAGGCACCATATTTCATCATGCATTTCAAATTCTTCATATTATATGTTAAATGTGTGTATGAATTACAAGATATAGGGGGCGATCTCCATGATTCAACTCTTCAAGTGTGCATTGCTTCAAAAGCAAATTCCTCACTATGCACATCTTCAGGGGGAGTTCTTCTATATCTTGCAATCAAATTCCTCAATATCAGTATTTACACTTCATAAGTTTATCCCCGTTGGAAACTTAACCTATATTGTCATCAATCACCAAAAAGGGGGAGATTGTAAGTGCATCTAGTGCCCCTTAGTGATTTTGGTGTATTGAAGACTTATAGGTTAAGGGACTAATGCGTGTGTCAGTGTACACAGGTCTATAAGCTATGAGGAGTTTGATATTTACAAGAAAAGTCGCCCCTAAAAATGAATATCTTCGACTGAAGATTTTGGTACTTCTGAAGACTTTCATGAAGACTTTGAAAGTGAAGTAATTGGTGTGTCCGTGAAGACTTGATATTCATGCGAGAAATATGAAGCTTGAAGACTTTCGTGTTCATAGTTTTGTTTTTCTCTTTCTTGAGTCATAGGAAACACCGTACTGTTAAAGGGGGTCGAGAAAATACTAAGGAAAATTTTCCATGTGATGCTCAACTCAAAATCCTACACCTACCAATCCCTTCGAGTTAAGCCATTGGAAATCTCATACAGTTCAGTCAATTTCTTCAGTGATAGAGACGAAGTTCTTCTGGTCTCTGAGGAATTTGTCCTGACTGAGGAGTTAGGAATTTGCCAGTGCGGATTGCCTACACAGTGAGGAACATGATAGCCCTGAGGATTTTGCTACTCAAAATTCTGACCGTTGTTGTGCTATGCGCCAGCTGTCCCAAAATATCTATCCACCTAACGGTCATATCATTGAAGGGCATTTATGTCTTATCATGTCGGGCTGCTCCCTAGGCTATAAATAGCCGCGCCCTACAACCACTAGCTGGTTGGCTGCTCCAAGAGAAACTGACACTTGTCATTTGAGAGCAACCCATCCTCTAAGGACTTTGAGCGAAAATCATCAAGTGAGGAAAAACCAAAAATCCAAAACCCAAACACCTACAAACCCCAACTGATTGAGCATCACTGAAGAGATTGATCCTGAGTGGATCTGACGCTTGTTACCTTTGAAGACTGTGCTTCTTCCAGACGGTTAGGCATCATGGTCTAGAGCATCCAAGAGGAATTGTGGTTTGCCGAGTGACCAAGTTTGTGAAGGTTTGGAAGTCACCTGAAGACTTACCACGAGTGATTGGACGAGGTCTGTGTGACCTTAGTTCAAGGAGAATACGGCGAGGACTGGGTGTCTTGGCCTAAGTGTCCTTGACTGGGTGTCCGGGACTGTGTGTCCTCGAGTTTAAATACTCAGCCGCTCCAACCAGACATACAACTGAGACAGGAGTTGGAACTGGTCTACCAAATCATTGTCTTCACCGAGCTTACTGGTTCTATTTCCTCAACTCTTTCATTTCCTCATAACTGTGTTGTGTGTTTGTTCATATCCGTGTTTGAAGACTTTGACTGAAGACTTTCTCAATTTACTCAGTTCAATTTCTTCAGTCTGTTTGTCTTCGTCCTATGTTATCCTGTGATTACGCTTCCTGTACTCTGTGCCTGTCTTCATCTCATCATGATGACTATGCTTGTATTCTGTTATGTGTACTTTTGAGTACTTATTTCGCTGCTAGTAGTTCTTCGCTAAGGAATTTCCTCACCGGCAAATTCCTCAGTGAAAAATTTCGTAAAAATCGTCTATTCACCCCCCCTCTAGTCGATATAACGGACTTTCACTGAGCATCGTTTGCGAGTCGATCCAAAGGTGAAACCAGTCAAAGAGCATCTTCGATGGTCCACCGTACAGAAAAGAAAGGCAATCAGATCCATCTATAGGGATCCGAGGAGATAAAGACAGCTTTTATCACCTCGTTTGGGTGCTTCTGTTATGTCACAATGCCATTCGGTTTGAAGAATGTCGGAGCCACATTCATGCGGATGATTCAGAAGTGCCTGCTCACTCAGATCAGTCAGAATGTGGAAGCATAAATGGATGACATTGTGGTCAAGTCACGTAAAGGTTCCGACCTACTGACTGACCTTGCTGAAACCTTTGCCAACCTCAGAAGGTATGATATCAATCTCAATCCATCAAAGTGCACGTTTGGAGTTCCGGGCGGAAAGTTACTCAGTTTCCTTGTTTCACAACGAGGAATCGATGCTAACCCAGAGAAAGTGGGCGCTATACTGTGAATTAAATGCCCTGTGTGTGTGCATGATGTCCAGAAGCTTACTGGTTGCTTGGCCGCCCTAAGTCGATTCATTTCTCGCCTCGATGAAAAGCGCCGCCTCTTTACCGACTGATGAAGAAATCAGATAAGTTCGAGTGGACCCCAGAAGCTGATACAACATTTGCAGAGCTAAAAGCCTTGCTTTCCACCCAGCCGGTGCTTGCTACTCCAATTAGCAAAGAGCATCTACTGCTTTATATAGCAGCTACTGGACAAGTCGTCAGTACAGTACTTACGGTCGAGCGGGAAGAAGAAGGAAAAGCTTAGAAAGTTCAACGCCCAGTTTATTATATTTCCGAAGTCCTGACCCCGTCAAAGCAGAGATATCCTCACTATCAGAAGCTTGTCTATGGGATTTACATGACCATGAAGAAGGTTGCACACTATTTCTCAGATCACTCTATTACAGTCGTTAGCGACGCTCCATTGTCAGAGATTCTGCACAACAGGGATGCAACTGGTCGAGTGGCAAAATGGGCGATTGAACTCCTTCCCTTGGATATCATGTTTGAGGCAAAGAAAGCTATCAAGTCCCAAGAAATAGCAGATTTCCTCGCCGAGTGGATTGAACAGCAACTGCCGACTCTAGTTCACTCGGAGCACTGGACCATGTTCTTTGACGGATCCAAAATGCTGAATGGTTCTGGTGCTGGGGTAGTTCTGGTATCCCCCCGAGGAGACAGGCTCAGATATGTCTTCCAGATTCACTTTGATTCCACCAACAATGAAGCAGAATATGAAGCACTCCTGTATGGGTTGCACATGGCCATCTCACTCGGCGTCCGTCGCCTCATGGTCTATGGCGACTCAGATTTGGTAGTTAATCAAGTGATGAAGGAGTGGGACGTCAGAAGCCCAGTCATGACTGGTTACTGCAACGCGGTGAGGAAGCTTGAGAAGAAGTTTGAGGGGTTAGAGCTCCACCACATACCCCAACTAAAAAATCAAGCAGCCGATGACTTGGCAAAGATAGGTTCCAAGAGAGAAGCCATTCCCAGCAATGTGTTTTTGGAGCATATTCACACGGCGACAGTTCATCCCAGAGGATGAGGAAGAGGCTCGACAGATCATCCCTCTATCCAAGGCCTTTACTGTGATAAGAGGACAACTGTTTGGGGAAAGCGTGACTAGAGTCGGTCAGAAATGCATAACACCAGAAGAAGGTCGAATGATCCTCAATGACATCCACTCGGGGACCTGTGGTCACCATGCGTCCTCTCGGGCCATCGTGGCTAAAGCATACCGAGCTGGATTCTATTGGCCACGAGCAAATGAAATGGCGAAATATATAGTCGACAGATGTGAGGGCTGCCAGTTTTACTCCGACATGTCTCACAAGCCAGCGTCAGCCCTGAAGACCACCCCCTCATCTAGCCCTTTGCTCTTTGGGGACTGGATATGGTTGGACCACTGAGAACTGGCAGGAGCGGCTTCACTCATGTGCTCGTTGCAGTCGACAAGTTTACCAAATGGATCGAAGCTAAACCTATCAAGAACCTAGATGCTAGCACCGCTGTCAGTTTTATTAGAGAATTGACATTCAGATATGTAGTCCCGCACAACATCATCACGGACAACGGGTCGAACTTCAATTCTGATGAGTTCAGAGCTTTCTGCGCTTCTCAAGGCACTCGAGTCGACTATGCTTCGGTCGCTCACCCGGAGTCGAACGGACAAGCAGAAAGTGCCAATGGCCTATTTCTCAAAGGACTGAAACCCCGACTGATGTGTGATCTCAAACACGTAGCAGGCGCTTGGGTTGATGAACTTCCATCAGTTCTATGGGGTTTAAGGACAACTCCTAATCAGTCGACCGGACGAACTCCTTTCTTCTTAGTTTATGGAGCCGAAGCTGTTCTGCCAAGTGACCTGCTCCACAACGCACCCTGAGTCGAGCTCTTCTCCGAAGAGGAAGCAGAGCAGGCCCGGCAAGATTCAGTTGATCTCTTAGAGGAGGAAAGAGAGATGGCTTTGATCCGGTCGACCATTTATCAGCAAGACTTGCGTCGATTCCACGCCAGAAATGTGAAGGGTCAAGCCTTTCAAGAAGGAGATCTGGTTCTTCGAGTAGACCAACAGAAACCACACAAGCTTGCCCCGACTTGGGAAGGCCCCTTCATCATCACCAAAGTTCGCCACAATGGAGCATACCATCTTTACAGTATTGAGCATCAGAAAGACGAACCACGAGCTTGGACCGCGGAGCTGCTCCGCCCCTTTTACACTTAAGCACTCGTTCGAATAAAATGTAATAAGAAACACCTTTGTAATTTGTTTATCAAAGACAAGAGCTTACGGTCCTCTCATTCGATTGTTGTGTTCTTATTTACTTCTGAAATCCCCCAGTGGGTGGGCTTAGTTGCGAATCCGTTTCGCCTAAGTTCGAAAGAAAATCCTACTGAGTGGAGAGCAATCCTCCCACTCAGGGGCTTAGTTGCAGTCCAGCACTCGCCTAAGTTCTCTCACTAGGATACTTAGCTGCAGTCTGGTACTCGCCTAAGTTCGAAATAAAATCCTACCGAGTGGAGAGCAATCCTCCCACTCGGGGGCTTAGCCGCAGTCCAGCACTCGCCTAAGTTCTCTCACTAGGAGGCTTAGCTGCAGTCCGGTGCTCGCCTAAATTTGAAAAAATCCTACCGAGTGGACAGCAATCCTCCCACTCGAGGGCTTTGCTGCAGTCCAGCACTCGCCTAAGTTCTCTCACTAGGAGGCTTAGCTGCAGTCCGGTACTCGCCTAAGTTTGAAAAAATCCTACCGAGTGGAGAGCCATCCTCCCACTCGGGGGCTTAGCTGCAGTCCAGTACTCGCCTAAGTTCTCTCACTAGGAGGCTTAGCTGCGGTCCGGTACTCACCTAAGTTTGAAAAATCCTACCGAGTGGAGAGCCATCCTCCCACTCGGGGGCTTAGCTGCAGTCCAGTACTCGCCTAAGTTCTCTCACTAGGAGGCCTAGTTGCAGTCCGGTACTCGCCTAAGTTTGAAGAAAATCCTACCGAGTGGAGAGCAATCCTCCCACTCGGGGGCTTAGCTGTAGTCCAGTACTCGCCTAAGTTCTCTCGCTAAGAGGCTTAGCTGCAGTCCAATACTCGCCTAAGTTTGCAAAAATCCTACCGAGTGGAGAGCAATCCTCCCACTCGAGGGCTTAGCTGTAGTCCAGTACTCACCTAAGTTCTCTCACTAAGAGGCTTAGCTGCAGTCCAATACTCGCCTAAGTTTGAAAAAATCCTACCGAGTGGAGAGCAATCCTCCCACTCGGGAGCTTTGCTGCAGTCCAGTACTTGCCCAAGTTCTCTCGCTAAGAGGCTTAGCTGCAGTCCAATACTCGCCTAAGTTTGAAACATACCCCTATCCGCAAGGACGACGAGGTGCAGGTCGACTGCAACCCTCTCCTTCAGAGCTACGGCACAAATACAACGTACGCTCCATCCCTGTCTACAAGGACGACGAGGTGCAGGTCGACTGCAACCTTCTCCTTCGGAGCTACGGCACAAGTACAACATGCGCTCCATCCCTATCCACAAGGACGACGAAGCACAGGTCGACCGGAGTCACCACTTCAGAGCTGCAACTCCAGCGCAAAGACTATTCCGAACAGTGAGCAAAGTCCATTCGAAGGCAAACACAAGCACATTCGGAGATAAATCAAATTCGAATAAATCCTAAAAGTTCCAAGCAGCAAATCAAAAGTATTCGGACATCAAGCCCGAAGGAGTTCAACGGTTACAGTAATCACTCGGCATTTCGAGGCAAATTTAAGGCAGATTCAAGTTTCATAAGTTTGTTCAGTCGGTCGGAGGAGGGCTGGCAGGCTCCATGAATGAGTCTAGGTCGATCCCATCAGCGATTCGAGTGGCGGCAGCAATGAAAGTCTCCATGAAGGACTGGAAGTCATGCTTTTTGGTGTTGGTGACTTTGATCGCAGCCAGCTTGTCTTCACGAGCCTCCTTGCAATGGACTCGCAGCAAGGACAGCGCCACGTTAGCACCACACCGGGCAGACGATTTCTTCCATTCTTGCACTCGGTTAGGGATCTCGTTCAGTCGAGCCATCAGGGATTCCAGGTCATTTTGAAGCGTCGCCCTCGGCCAAAGTGATGAGTTGATTCGGGAGACTGCCTCCTTCAGGCACACGAGGTAGCTTGTGGTGCTGGCGATACAGGACTCCAATCGGAGCACATTCATTGTAGTTTCGTCGCAGACTGGAGAAGCGATAGGGTCCAGACCCGTCTCGACCCTTCCAGTTTCCTCGTTGAAGTCTTTGCAGAATTCTGCAGCCAAAAGTTAGTGAATCGACCGAGCAAGATCTGATCACAAGCATCAACACAGTCGGCTTAAAAGAAATACCTTCCACCGTGAGATAGAGCTTCTTGGCAAGAGTCCTCAGATAAGCTTCCGTATCATTCCTCTTGCGGATCACACACTCCATCTTTTCATTCAGGACAACCTTGTCCTTCTTCAGACTGGTCACTTCGCTGTTAGCTTCATTAAGACAAGATTTCAGTTTGTTCACCTCCCCTTACAACGTTCCGATTGAAGCAAGCTTCTGATCTATGAGAGCAGTTTTATCTTGGGCTACTTTTTGTGCGGCGGCGAGGTCCGAGTCCTTCTTCTCCAGAGCCAACTTCATTTTATCTGCAAAAGAAGCAACCAAATCAAAGAAGAGATCAGAGAAATATATTGAAAGTCAGTCGACAATCAGTTACCTTCCATACCAGCGTCTTCGCCTTGAGCTTTCTTCAGATTCTGCTGGGCCTATTCCAAGTCGAGGTTGAGTTGCCTCTGCTTCTCCTCAAGTTCAGCAAACTTGGAAATAAGAGTACAAGACTTCTGCAAAAGGCAAAAGACGGATCAGTCGATAAGATCCATGGTTGTTTACTTCCGAGTGAATAAAACCTAAAGAAGTTCGCTTAGACCCCAGCCGACTGCACACAATCGACCACGGTCTCAGGGGCTACACCCAGCGGGTGCACTTGGCGTGCCCCCGCTGACTAAGACCCAACTCGACCGGTCCGCCCGGACCAAGTCAAAAAAAGCTGTTCAGACCACAGTCGACTGCCAGCAGTTGACTGCGGTCTCGGGGACTACACCCAGTGGGTGCACTTGGCGTGCCCCCACCGGTTCGGATCCTACTCGACCGGTCCGCCTGAGTTGAGTGTAAGAAATGAAAAAGAAAGGAAAGTAGAACTCAGACCCCAGTCGACTGCCAGCAGTCGACCGCGGTCTCGGGGACTACACCCAATGGGTGCACTTAGGGCGCCCCCACCGGTTCAGATCCCACTCGCCCAGACCGAGTGGAAGAACGACACTACCAAAAACAACAAAACACCCAGTGGGTGCTCCAATTCGACGCAAACAACAGGAGATTGTGTGGAAGAAGATTTTTTGGGTAGCATATCCTCATAGAGCAAAAGCAGTCGGAAAGTCTACTCACCTGGACATTGGCCTGAAGAGCAGCGCTGGTGTCGTAGGCAGCGTGGCTATTCTCATGCACCGTCTTCACCCGCTCCATAATCATGCCAGCCTGTCAGATGGCTTCCGCATCCGCTTCCCACTAGTTGTCCGGGATGGGGGAGCTGGTAAAAAGGTGAGCAGACCACCCAGGTGCGGCGGCTTGGAGCTCCGTGGCGTGGAGTTGTACGGCTGAAGGAATTATAGGTGCAGTCGATGGTGCGGGGTGCTCACTCGACAAGGGTGCAGCGAAGGTCACAGAGGCCCTGCCCGCGTCTTCAGGTTGACGGACGGGAGGTGTTGTAGTTGGTTCTTGCTGAGACATCCTGCCAGCTGCTACCTTCTTGCTCTTCCTGGGCTTAAGAGCCACATCTTCATCATCATCTGGAAGATCGATGACGCTGGGTGGAGCTGCAAGGCAGATCATTTGACTCCAAGTGAACCACTAGAACGCAATCGACAAAGGAATCAAGAACAAAATCACCAGAGTTTATACCTGGGTTGGAGGTAACCGCATCTTCCATCTCCTTGTCCCGGTACTGGAGAGAAGAGGTTCCTGATGTAGCAGCACTGCAAAGACCCGCATTCAGTCGGTTACGTCCGGTTAATCGAGTCGACGAAAAAGACAAGTCAGATGATTACCCAGAGATAGTGGGGACGGTCACTTTGATCCTGGGCAAAGCCTTTGGCAGTTTGGAGGAGGTAGCTTTCGGTGCTTTCGGCGCTGGAGGCGGCACAACTTTAGACTGCTTTGGAGCCTTCTCAATCGGCGTTGGAGAAGACGTCCTGGGACGCTTTGAAGATTGTCCAATCAGCGCGGCCACCAGGTCCGGAGCACTCGCCGGGTCGTGAGCATGTTTGGATCTCCTCTCACTATGAGGGGGAGAGTCGACTTCTTCGTCATCAGTCGATTCATCGCTCTCCTTGTCTTCCTCGACATCCGAGTGCCCTTCGCCGCTCTCGCCCCCGCTCGCTTCTTCCTCGACGTCTTGCTCCTGCACTCCGTTGGGCATTGAGTACATGTCGATGAGGGCCTGAAAAGACAACGGTCAAAGGAAATTCAGTCGACCATAAACAAGATGTCACACAGTGAATCCGAAAGATACTTGATAAAATAGAATCACACCTGCTCTGGCTGATGCGAGTTGTCGAATGGAATCACCCTCCTAGACCCCCGAGGGTTGTCTTTGTTGCTAGTGATCCCCATCAACCACTTCTCCAAGGTATCTTCACTGACGTCCTCCGGGTGGATCCGAGTGGAGTCCTCGAGCCCGGAGTACATCCACATCGGATGATCACGTGCCTAAAGCGGTTGGATGCGTCGACCGAGAAAGACCTCCAGCAGGTCCATCCTGGTCACCCCGTCGTGGACGAGTTGGACGACCCGCTCGACCAGCACCTTGACTTGCGCCTTCTCTTCTGGAACCACCTTCAGGGGGGCGGGCTTCTCCACTCGAGCTAAGGAAAAGGGAGGAAGTCTAGTCGACTGACCCGGGGTCGGCTGATCCTTGCAATAGAACCAAGTCGACTGCCAGCCCCGGACCGAGTCGGGAAGGATCATGGATGGGAAGGTACTCTTGCTCCTCATCTGGATCCCCAGACCTCTGCACATTTGGATCACTTGCGTCCTCTCGTCACTCGGATTGGCCTTTTTGATCGACTGCGAGCGGTAGGTGAAGATGTGTTTGAAAAGACCGCAGTGCGGTCGACAACCCAAGAAGTTTTCACACATCGACACGAAAGCAGCCAGATAGACTATGGTGTTTGGAGTGAAATAGTGGAGCTGAGCCCCAAAGAAGTTCAAAAAGGCCCGAAAGAAAGGATGGGGAGGCAGTGAGAATCCGCGATCTACGTGGGTGGCGAGCAGAACACACTCA
This sequence comes from Triticum monococcum, assembly GCA_034509565.1. Lineage (NCBI taxonomy): Eukaryota > Viridiplantae > Streptophyta > Magnoliopsida > Poales > Poaceae > Triticum > Triticum monococcum. The sequence continues at coordinate 448,530,325 of CM067845.1, forward strand.
CCCTCCCTTGGCTGCCGCTCGGTCTCGTTCCACGGGAGCCGTGCCGACTTGTGGGGGATCAGTCCCCCCTCAAACAGGTCGTCGAGGTCGTCCTGGGTGATTGTCGAGCGGATCCAGTCGCCCTGGATCCAGCACGGCGGTAGGCCGGATCTCGACGAAGATCTGCCCCGGCTGGTCCTCTTGCCCTTCGCCTTCGTGATCGCCTTCTTCGCGCATTCCAGCGCCACCATACTCTCCTTCCCCATGGCGACGGGTCGAGCTCGAGTGAGGGTCCGGCGACGAGAGCGGAGGCGAGCGTGGTGGAGAGATCGGGGGAAGAAGAAGAGGGAATGGGAGCGCATGGGGCAGAGGCCTGGTCTGATGCCTTTTATAAGGTCATCCCCCAAGAGACTGACTGGTGGACCCAGACGATCTAAACAAATCCTGCAGCAGTCGCGCATGCAGTACGTGGCGAAAAAGGTGGCACGGGGATCAAGGAGACTTTCCTAATCCGTCTCGTTAACCACGGTTCTGCCCATATGGCGCGCTTCCCAAAATTCGAATCCCACGGAATCCGCAGAGAGCAGAGCAACTTGCCAGACTGAAGACAAACATCCTCCACATTATCATTCAGAATTCTACCGTGAAAATTCACTTGACACAAACCAAAAATGGACTAAGGCGACTAAGAAAGGAGTCGGTGTCGTCCCCTCAACTCACTGTTCCAGAACAAGATATACTCATAGCACAAAGAATGGGTCGGAAGTGTTCCCAACTTGTTGGGGATATTACTACTGGAGGTAAACCGGCCTTATGTAGCCGGGTTGACTCTTTGAAGATTAGAAGCCCATGAAGATGTAAAGATGCTAGCGCTTTACGGAGGGCCCAAAGGCGAGTTACAGTATGTAAATGTAAACCGGCCTAGTCATGTAACTTGTATAGTAAGATAGAAAGAGAGAGGCCGAACCGGATACGTTTATAAACCGGCTTCGGGACTCTGTAGCCCGGCGGGCGTCAACCTATGTATATAAAGGGACGACCCGGCCGCGGTTTAGGGACAGACAACAACAACTCGAAAGCCAGACAAAGCGGATTCGCTCCCTGGCCTTTGAAACCCTAGCAATACCAATCACAACTAGACGTAGGCTCTTACCTTCATTGAAGGGGCCGAACTAGTATAAACTCCCGTGTCCCCTTGTCCGGTTTAACCCCTTTAAGCTAACCCGTTGCGATGGCTCCACAACTAAGTCCTTTCACGAGGACATCTGCCATGACAAACCCATGACAGTTGGCGCCCACCGTGGGGCTATCGCATGATGGTTTCAAGTTCTTCAAGGGTGGCTTCGATGGACTTAAGGGATACGCTGTGGGCCAGATGACAAAGAGTCGCCGTGGAAAGCTCTACATCGACAACGCAGTATGGGGTCCTGAGGCCGATTCAATCGAATATGGGTACCGGGTCCCCTTTGGTGGGATTCACGTCTTCATCAGCAAGATCGGCGAACCGGCCCCTGAGCCAAACATCTGCACCGACATCATTGAAACAGCTCGGCGTGCAAGTCCTTCGCCGGTTCAGCCCAGGGCAAGGCATGTTTTCGTAGGTGTCGTCCATGGATCAGGGCACGAGGACGGACCGGTGTCCGAAGGAGAAACCGTTGTCTGCTCTGGTGACGAGTCTTCTGGAGAAACCGAATCGCTTTACCAGTTGTAGGACGACCGGATTGAGAGAGGATCCAAGGGCAACAGTATTCCGGATTCCCCTGGTCTGCCAAATCGGGCCGCCATCTTCATGGCCGGCACACAATCGGCGCCTCATTCATCTACCGCCGCAACAATGCTCTCCGGTTCAACAACGGCCACACCAGCAGGGGCAGGAAGCTCGGCGCCACCTCCGGCCCAAGTCTTATCTAATTTGTTCGACGCTCTGGCAACATTGATGTCCGCGGAGGTAGACGCAGCAGCCAGGGATCAGCACAATGCGGAGATTGCAAAGGTGAAAGATCAGATAGCCCAGGCCAAGGCAGACCTGGCAGCAGAGAACGCCAGGATGGCTGCGGAGCGGGCCGAGTTGGAAGCACGGGCTTACCGGATTAGACTGGATCAGAATGCTTCAGAGGAAGTCATGAGAAGAAGGTACCGATCATGTCTCCCGTCGGTTTATGAGCCGCAGAATCTTTCCAACACGCCGGGTGCAGTAGCTGGTAACCAACCCACACTAAACCAGGCGGGGGTGCTGGGAGTAGGAGCGCCGGTTCAGTCGCGCACGACGGACCTGCCTTGCCAGAACAACATTGTACCATCAACGCCGCCCGGGCATTATTCCAACCCGTTGGGCAACATTGTGGCCGCTGCGCTACGCCTGGCGGCCCTCCCACCGACGGCGAATCACCAGTTGCAGTGGAAGCACGTCGGGCTAGGGACCTCCTTCAGACAGCACTAAATCAACAACAAGCATATTAACACAGTCGTGAGAGGATTCACTCCACTCCCCGCCCAAGCCGGAGTTATAGCAGACATGTGGAAGACGAACCGTCCGTGTCCAGTAGTGCACGCCGCCGAAATTCACCACGAGGGAATAACCCGGCTGGGGGAGGTGCTAATGCGCAAGATGTTGTGGATCATGGCCGCGCACGTCGAGAGGCCGAGTTGACAGCTCGACACGAGGCACGACAGCATACTCCGGTTCACCCCACTGCCTCCGTGGAGCCAGGGGCGATGTTCAGTTCCTTAGGAGTACCGTGTTTATCTCCTGCTTTGCGTAATGTGCGACTACCCAAGGATCTCAAGGGACCTCATAAGGTACCAAATTATACCGCCGATTTGCAGCCAGATGCGTGGGTGGAGAGCTATGAGATGGCAATGGAGATGTTAGATGTGGACGAGGCGGTGTGTGCTAAATATTTCACCATGATGTTGGAAGGAACAGCTCGCACTTGGTTGAAGAGCTTGTCGACCAACTCTATTGGATCATGGGCCGAATTGAAGCACCGGTTTATCCAGAACTTCAAGGATACATGTAAGCAGCCGATGTCAATTGTAGATCTAGCCGCTTGTGTCCAAGAGGAAGGGGAGTCCACGACCCATTGGGTCAAACGGGTCTTGGTGATTTTGCATTCGTCAGATCGTATCAACGCAGACACCGCAGTGTTAACGTTAGAGGGTAATTGCCGTTTCAAACCGTTGAAACAGAAGTTGGGAAGGCTCAAACGTCACTGCAACGACATGTCAACACTCATGGCTGCTTTGGTTAAATACGCCGATTCAGATAATACCAAGGATCCGGATTCAGAGGAGGACAAACTAGAGAAGGGTAAGAAGACCGACAATGCCAAAGGCCAGCAACACAATCCGGCAGGCCATGGAAACGCTGGTAAGCACAAGGCCGACAGTGGTTTGGACTTTGCCGCAAATACCAACGCGCAGGAGAATGGCCAGCATCGTAAAGGCAAGCAGCCCCAGAGGAGTGGAGGTCCAAGCAACAATTTGGAGCATTTGTTAAATCAGCCATGTCCAAAGCATGGATCAAAGGAGAAACCGGCATCACATCTCTGGAAAGATTGTTATATCATGCGGGATTTCAAGAATTCCAATATGTTCCAATATGACAACGGCCCGCCCGGCGGTTCAGGAGGAGGTTTCCACGGGCTGGGTTACGGAGGCGGTGGTTCCGGTTCAGGGTTTCTAGGCAATCAAACCGGACACGTCAATCAAGGACACCAAGGCAACCAGGGAGGTTACAACCATCAGGGGAGTCAGCAGCAGCAGCAGCAGTCGGGTTATCAGAGCAATCCCAAACAGCTGAACAGCGAGCAATATCATGTCTTCACTACTAGTTTCTGCAAACGTGATCAGAAGCTTCACAAAAGGGTAGTCAACTCTGTTGAGCCGGCAATACCTCAGTATTTACGCTGGTCGGAGCAACCTATTTTGTGGAGTAGAGAGGATCACCCGCCCCGGGTTGATAATCCAGGTCATTTGGCCTTGGTGGTAGCCCCTGAAGTTGGGGGATACAAGTTCACTAAAGTGCTCATGGATGGGGGAAGTAGTATCAATATTTTGTATTATGATACATTCCGCCGTATGGGGTTGACAGATAAGGATCTTAAACCGTCGAATACGGTATTTCATGGTGTGGTGCCTGGTAAGTCTGCATATCCTGTTGGTAAGATAGCTTTGGAGGTAGCTTTTGGAGATGACTACGATTTAAGGTCAGAAACAGTGACATTTGAGGTGGTGAAGATCAAAAGTCCGTACCATGCTCTGTTTGGGCAGTCGGTTTATGCTAAGTTTATGGCAAGGCCATGTTATGTTTACCTGCAGCTTAAAATGCCAGGTCATAAGGGGACTATCACAGTACATGGAAGTAGAAAGATTGCTTTGGAGTGTGAAGAAGGCGATGCGGCTTATGCTGAGTCGGTTTGTGCCACGAAGGAGTTAACATTCTATAAGGAGCAAGTTGATCCGGCAGACATGACCTCCTTAAAACACCAACCACGGAACATGATCCAGCATTGAAGTTCAAATCAGCTACAGACACTAAGATGGTTGACTTTGTCCCCGACGATTCAGCCAAACAGTTCAGCATCAGCGCTAACCTGGATCCCAAATAGGAAAGCGCACTCATCGAGTTCATCCGTGAGAATCGAGACATCTTCGCATGGAAACCTTCTGACATGCCAGGTGTACGAGAACTCGCTGAGCACACACTCAACATTGATCCGAAATTCAAACCGGTCCGACAGTTCCTCCGCCGCTTCAATGAGGAAAGGTGCAAGGCTATAGGTGAAGAGGTCGCCCGTTTGTTGGTTGCTGGGTTTATTCTTGAAGTTTTTCATGCAGAGTGGTTAGCCAATCCGGTGCTAGTTCTTAAAAACAGCACTTGGCGCATGTGTGCAGACTACACAGATTTAAACAAGGCTTGCCCTGCAGACCCCTTTGCTCTCCCTCGCATTGATCAGATAATTGATGCTATGGCGGGTTGTGGCCGTTTGTGTTTTTTGGATGCTTACTCTGGTTATCATCAGATCAAAATGGCAGTTAAGGACCAGGAGAAGACAACCTTTATAACCCCCTTAGGAGCCTTATGCTATGTTTCCATGCCCTTTGGACTCAAGAGTGCCCAGGCAACTTACCAGCGATGTGTTCAGAATTGCCTTCATAAGCAAATTGGGCGCAATGTACACGCGTATGTAGATGATATTGTGGTCAAATCCAGAAAGGAGGAGACTTTGATAGATGATCTACGGGAAACTTTTGACAATCTCCGGGTCTACAAGATGATGCTCAATCCGGAGAAGTGTGTTTTCGGTGTCCCGGCAGGCAAGCTCTTAGGCTTTCTGGTTTCAAAGAGAGGCATTGAGGCTAATCCAGAAAAGATTGCAGCGATTACGTCCTTGGCTAAACCGGCGTGTATTAACGATGTGCAACGTCTGGCCGGCCGGATTACAGCCTTGAGCCGGTTTATCAGCCGCCTTGGAGAGAAGGCCATTCCCTTATATCAGTTGCTCAAGAAAACGGATAACTTTGTCTGGAGTGAAGCAGCTCATAAGGCGTTTGAAGATCTGAAGAAACAGCTCATGGAACCGCCCGTGCTGGCAGCACCGATCGATAAAGAGCCCTTATTATTATATGTGGCTGCTAATGCCCGGGCTGTCAACATAGCCATTGTGGTAGAGCGCAAAGAGCCTGGCAAAGAGTATCCGGTTCAACGGCCAGTTTATTATATCGGTGAGGTGCTCATTGAGTCAAAACAGAGGTATCCGCATTGGCAGAAATTGGTGTATGGGGTGTTTATGGCAAGCCGGAAGCTCAAACACTATTTTCAGGGCCATCCTATCAAAGTAGTCAGTTTAGCTCCTCTGGGTGACATCATTCAAAACAGAGAGGCAACTGGCCGGATTGCCAAGTGGGCCATTGAGCTTGGACCCCACGGGCTCAGATATATACCCCGCACGGCGATCAAGTCCCAGGAACTCGTAGATTTCATCAACGATTAGACAGAGTTACAGGCACCTGAGGAGAAACCAGATAATACATATTGGACTATTCATTTTGATGGGTCCAGACAGCGAGAGGGTTCGGGGGCTGGAGTCGTATTAACTTCCCCACGAGGTGATAAGTTTTGTTATGTCCTCCGTTTAATGTTCCCTTGTACTAACAATGCAGCTGAATATGAGGCTTTAATGCATGGTCTTTGGATGGCTAAAGAGATGAATTTGAGCTGGGTTAAGTGCTTCGGCGATTCAGATCTAGTGGCTCAGCAAGTGTCTGGCACTTGGGATTCTAAGGACCCACCCATGGCTGCATATCGGCGAGAGGTGGACACAGTGGCTGGTCACTTTAAAGGTTATCAGGTGGACCATATAGACCGGCGGAAGAATGAAGCGGCGGACGCTTCAAGTCGTCTTGCTTCCCAACGTAAACCGGTTCCGCCCAATGTCTTTCTTGATGTGTTGCACAATCCGTCAGTCAAAATACCAACCGAAGAAGATTTGGTTGTTCCTGATCCGGAGGCTCAATTGGTAGCAGCTTTGCATGCCATACCGGAATGGACGCTCTCATATCTGGATTACATGAACCAGGGCAAGTTACCAGCTAAGGAAACGTTGGCTCGACAGATAATCCAGCGTTCCAAGTCCATGACCATACTCAACGGGGAGTTACATCGTTACAGTGTTTCAGGAGCGATTCAACAATGCGTTTCTCCTCAAGAAGGTTGTGAGATTTTGCGAGAAATTCATGAAGGGGATTGCGGTCATCACGTCGGTTCAAAGTCGTTGGTTGCTAAAGCTTTTCGCCACGGTTTTTACTAGTTGACGGCGCATGCTGATGCGGAGGATTTAGTCAAAAGATGTGATGGATGTGAAAAGTTTGACCGCCGTGCGCACGTTTCGGCTCAAGAGTTGCGGATGATTCCAATTACGTGGCCGTTTGCCACTTGGGGGCTGGATATGGTTGGACCCTTCAAGCTCTCCAAGGACAAGAAGACCCATATGTTAGTAGCAGTTGATAAATTCACTAAATGGGTAGAGACAGAGCCAGTCAGCAAGTGTGATGCAGCCACAGCGGTTCAATTCATCAAAAAGCTGATATTCCGGTTTGGCTTTGCACATAGCATTATAACAGATAATGGCACTAACTTGTCAAAAGGAGAGATGGAAGAATTCTGTCAACGTGAGCACATCCGGCTTGATCTAGCATCAGTGGCTCACCCCCAATCTAATGGTCAAGCGGAAAGGGCAAATCAAGAAATTCTGCGGGGTATCAAACCAAGGCTTATGGTTCCCTTAAAGCGGACGCCGGGTTGTTGGGTGGAGGAGCTACCTTCTGTGTTATGGAGCATCAACACCACACCCAATAGGTCTACGGGTTACACGCCTTTCTTCATGGTTTATGGAGCAGAGGCGGTTCTTCCTAGTGACATCTGTCATGATTCACCCCGTGTGGTAGCTTATGTTGAAGCTGATAATGAGAAGGCACGTCAGGATTCTCTGGACCTGTTGGATGAAGAGCGGGATCTCGCAGCAGCACGTTCGGCGATTTATCAACAAGATCTTCGACGTTATTAGAGCCGCCGGGTTAAAACTAGAACCTTTCAAGAAGGTGATTTGGTGCTCCGGCTCATCCAGGATCAGACTGATATGCATAAGTTATCCCCCCCTTGGGAAGGACCCTTTGTGGTCAGCAAAAGTCTGCACAACGGATCCTACTACCTCATTGATGTTTGAGAGCATGAAGACTCACGTCAATCGGAGGAGGAGACAAAGCGGCCATGGAACATAGCTCTCCTTCGGCCTTACTATACTTGAAGCCATAGGCTTTTTCACCTGTACATATTTATGACAGTGTATATACCATATAATAAACCGGAGCCTCTGTTATCAGCGGGGTATCTGTTCTTTCTTATATCATATGTGTGCTTTTACAAGTTAACGGGCAAAGCGGAGTCTTTGTTAAACCGGATTTAGCAATTGCATAAAGATAAAGAAAATCACTAGGGGGCTTGGTCATGTTTGAACCACAGCTACACCTCTTGATAGGCATTTTAGCCACACAAGGAAAAATTTGTGGAGCCAAAGAGAGTATTGTACACTGTACAAACTCAAACATAGGCACACGCTGAGCATCGCTCACAAAGTTACTTGCGGGCTCTTTTTTGCAAAGCAACAAAGAGTTTGAAAGGACCCTTGAGGGAGTCTTGGATTAGGGGGTGTCCGGATGGCCGGACTATATCTTCAGCCGGACTCCTGGACTATGAAGATACAAGATTGAAGACTTCGTCCCGTGTCCGGAAGGGACTTTCCTTGGCGTGGAAGGCAAGCTTGGCGATACGGATATATAGATCTCCTACCATTGTAACCGACTCTATGTAACCCTAACCCTATCCGGTGTCTATATAAACCGGAGGGTTTTAGTCCGTAGTACAACACAATCATACCATAGGCTAGCTTCCAGGGTTTAGCCTCTCTGATCTTGTGGTAGATCTACTCTTGTACTACCCATATCATCAATATTAATCAAGCAGGACATAGGGTTTTACCTCCATCGAGAGGGCCCGAACCTGGGTAAAACTTCGTGTCCGTTGCCTCCTGTTACCATCCGGCCTAGACGCACAGTTTGGGACCCCCTACCCGAGATCCGCCGGTTTTGACACCGACATTGGTGCTTTCATTGAGAGTTCCTCTGTGTCGTCGCCGTCAGGAAGGATGCCTCGCCCCGTCTTTAAAGACGGCACCGTTGCTAAGGGAGCTTTGGCTGTCGGCCAAACCCTCCGGCTAGGTGGTTTTTTTATGACCGCCTGTTCGGCTTTTGCACCGATGATGACCTCTCGAGCCATCGAAAACAATCTTCATGTCATCTCGGAACTCGGCGAGCAGTTAGATCCAATGGATCTCTCCTCCATAAACGAGCTCTTGGATCGCATCGCCGCCCTGGGAGTCGCTACGGATTACGACCAGATTGGGCCCAAGCCCGATCTGATATAGATTAACTCTCCCCAAGTCACCCATCATGTTGCCGTGGTAGAGGGACAGTGCGACGACCCCTCATCTATCTTAAGGACTAGCTACGTCCAGATGCCTGATCCCTCCAAGACGGATACCCGCGGAGGGGAGGATATCACTCAAGACCTGAACTTAGAGTCAGGCGACAGACTGGATTCATTGGACAACATCCAGGAATCCAAATTTTCGAGTTCGGAAATTCCTCGGCCTCTGAGCCTCAGATGGGGTGAGGCTTCGGATTTAATTCCACCCACCCACCCGAACATTAGCGATCTATCCCAAATTAGGCAAGAGCCCGAAGAAACAGTACATCATTACTAGGCCAGATTCCTCCTGGTTATGAACAGGATAAATGACTGCCGCGAGGAAGACGCGATTTCATTCTTCTGCAATAATTGCACGGACAAGGGAATCCTCAACACCATAAGTCGCCGTGATATTACACGCTTCGCTAACTTGGCATCCATAGTATGAAAGTACTGTGCGATGGAAAGCGCCTGGAAAACCGAAATAAAATTTTGGGACAATCCTGCCCTGAATGCAAACCCAGTCCGAAATAAAAGGGTGCATCATCGCGAGACACCCGGGTCAAACACCAAAAAGCAAAAACCCTCTACAGGGCATGGAACTGTATTGGAAGGATGGCTTAATGGACCCTATAAAATTCACAGTACAGAGGACACCACACCAACTCACAGCCTTAGAGCATGTTCGATACTCCGGTAGGTGGCCAAAATTGGCGAAGATCTCCTAATTCCGGAGGCCACAGAAAGCCACCCCAGAGACACCAATACGGTATTAACAGTCTTCGAGACTTTCGCATCAAATAACATGCGAAAAAGGACACTCCGCAGCCTTGCCAAAATCTACCAAGTGGCAACAATAAACCCATGGAGTGACATGGCTATCACCTTTAACGCCAGTGATGAACCTAAATTCCGAACAGCCTAAGTACCAGCTGCATTGGTCCTCAGTCCAATAGTGGACGACTTTCATCTTACCAAGGTACTCATGGACGGCGGCAGCGGACTGAACCTCGTTTACGAGGAAACCCTTCAAAAAATAGAAATAGACTGGAACCGCATTGAGCAAAGCAGCACAACCTTTAGAGTAATAATCCCCAGTCGGGAAGCGTGCTGTACAGGAAAAATCACACTAGATGTGGTGTTCGGCACGCCAGATAATTACAGGTCCGAAGAGATCATGTTCCATGTGGCTCTGTTCAGCAGCGGTTATCACGCTCTGCTAGGGCGGGAAGCGTTTACAATATTCCAAGCAATACCCCATTACGGGTACATGAAGCTCAAGATGCCCAGGCCCAACAGGATCATCACTCTCGCTAGTGATCCGGACATAGCACTTCGGGCCGAAAACAAGACAGCCGCACTGGCCCTTAAGGCACTATCCGAAGCCCTAGCGGCTGAGGAACTAACTGCGCTGCGCTCCACGGTGAATAGAAATGACGTGGTACTCGACAAAAGATCCAAGTCCTCCTCCTTTAAACCGGCGGACGAAATGGTCAAATTCCAGGTCCATCTAACGGACCCCAATAAAACAGCTTCCATCGGGGCACATTTAAACCCTGATGTAGATGCCGCACTGCGAGAGTGTAACATCCCAAATTTTCAATTTGGAATGTTATACACTAGATCATCATGCATATCATATTTTCTTGCATTTTGGTCGATCCTAGAAATTTCACGCAACTCAAGGACCCTCGGAGAGAGTTGGAGATTTCGTTATTTTCATATTTGAGTTTTCTCAAACTTTGAAAAGAGGATCATTTGATTTTATTTATTTCATCTTCATCGCTTTCCCGGTATCAAAAATATAAGAGAGGGGAATAATATGACTTCCCCAAATTCAGGAAAAATGAAGATTTAATAAATAAATCAAATTTTGGTTGTTTTCCGGATTTTAGTTGCTTTTTTTGGATTAGGGAAAAAAGGCGTGTTTTCAAAATTTGCATCTAGGCCCCGAGAAAAGTTCATTTTGTTCGACTCATTTTTAGGAGCCGGGGAAAATTTACTTTGGGAATTTTGGAGTTCATTTAGATTTTCTTTTCTTTGTTTTTCTGCGCGCGTATCTATTTTGAAAAAAAAATCGCGTCGCGCCCGCCTGGGCCAAGGCCCAGTCGGCCAGGCCAGGCCGGCCTCCACCTCGCGCGCGCCCGCGCGCAGCACCGCCGCCGCTGCCGCCCTTTTCCTTGCCCCCTCCCCCAAGCAATCCCCCTCCCCCCCTTTAAATACCCCAAGACCCCCCCCCCCTCTCCCCACACCACCCCGCCGCCTCCCGCCCCGCGCGCAGCCCCGCCGCCCGCGCCTCCCTGCCGCCCCCGCCTAGCACCGCCGCCTAGTGCCGCCGCCGCCCAACGGCACCGCCGCCGGAGCCCCTCGCCGAGGTAGCCCGCGCCGCGCCATCCCTCCCCTCAGTTCGGTTTTTTTTTAAAAAAACCGTTCCGGTTTCTTTTCGTTTGTTGTTTCGGTTTTTTTTCTCTCGAAACCCTAGATCGGTTTTTGTTTGTTTTCGGTTTAGTTGTTTAGCGACCGTTCGTCCTAACGAACGTGATCACTGTTTATTCTCGGTTGATGAACGTCCATTCGTTTAACTGTTCGTTGTTTCTTTTTCGTCGGTTTACTTCATGTTTTTCTGATCGCGATTTCAGATCCGATCTTCATTCTAGTTTATCTCCCCGCTTGTTTATCGGAATCAGGTGATTCAGGTGCCTAGAGTTTCGTTTCGAAACCGCCGTTCCGACTAATCAACTTAAATAAGTTTTTGCTACTGTAAAATTTGACCTAGTTTCAACTTGCTAGAACCGAGTTGTTTTCTTCCGCCGTTTGTTTTCCATTGCTTTGTTCGGTTCGTTCTTTCTTTGAAACCGGAGTTCTTAAGTTGAACTTTCTGGTTCGATCTCTTGCTCGAGTTTTACCTGTGCATTAGATGAGTACTTATTGTATGCTTGTTGTTTGTCTGCGATAGATTACCCGGAGTGCGCCGCCTGTTACTTCGAATCTCTAGGTCTCGCGGATCATCAGCAAGGCAAGTAACACTTTGATCATACCTTTTCTACAACCCAGTTTTATTGCATTAGATCAATCCTCACACATTGCATGATTAGGATCTAATTAAATTGTGGGATGGGAAGTAGATGAGGTAGTACCTATCACCTATTTATTATGAAACCTTTGGGAGTTACTTCTACGTTTGCTTATTATGCCGTGCTATGCTAGTAGACGTGGATTGGGTGAGTGATATCCATGACAGATGTGAGTTTGATAATTTTAAGGGTTTATCTAAGGTGGCAACTTAAACACACATCTGGGTGGATTGAGGCACCTGGTTTCTATCAGGACTTGCCTGTTTTCTTTTGGACCGCCACCCAGGCTCAAAGGGATCATAAGATCTTTCATGCTAGAAACTTCCGTGTGCAGCCACAAGCCATTATGGGCTCTGGCATAGTTGACTAAGTCGTGCGAACTCTTACAGGGTAGACTAGCAGATGTAGGGGAAAGTAGGTGTACCGGTCTATCCATCATAAGGTGCTAGCGCTTCTGAAAGACTGTGTCTCAGTCATCCGTTTCTCAAACACTGTGTAGTGCGAGAAACCCAACGGAGGCGATCGAGTCTTGTGGGGAAAAGTGCGCAAACCTCTGTAGAGTGTAATAAACTAATCATGATTAGCCGTGTCCCCGGTTATGGACATCTTGAGTATCTAGTACTTGAATATTGTGTGAATCTCATCATGTTACTTCTAAGTAATATTGTTGGGTTTTAATTGTTCACTTAATTGGGATCGGAATGCTGTCAACCATTCTCGATGTTCAACTACCATGATAGTTAAATAAATTCATTCCTTTGCAGTAGGGAAAAACTGGCTTTACGCAGAACTGTAACCATAGAGCTTTTCCACCAGCCATACATACATATAGTATAGCTCATTTCTGTTCATTACTCTCTATGTGTTACCTTGCCAGCATATTCCATGTGCTGACCCATTTCGGGCTGCAACTTTCATGTTGCAGACTTTTCAGACGACGAGTAAGGTGCTTTTAGGTCGTGGTTCTATAATCAGTGATGCCGTTGGAGTTGATGGACCCATTTATCTTCCAAGTCTTCCGCTGTTATCGATATTAGATGGCCTTAAGCCATATTTATTGTAATAAGTCTCCGTTCAGACATCGATGTAATAAGTGTGTGATTGCTACTCTGCTATAAATCCTTCGAAGTACTGTGTGGTGTCAGCATTACTGATCCAGGGATGACACCGGAGCACAGAGACTTGATCCATTCGGGTCGAGTCGCTACAGAGAGTTCCTATGAGAGAACTAGGACATTTTCGCCTGGCACCCTTCAGACATGCCAAGAATCCCACGCAGGCTGGCTGAGCACAGCTTAAATATCCTAAAAGAATTCAAACCTGTCAAGCAAGCTCTTCGGCATTTTTCCGAACCTAAGAGACATGCCATGGGAGAGGAGCTAGCAAAGCTATTGGAGGCCGGATTCATCAGAGATATAAAACATCCGGACTGGCTAGCAAACCTGGTGATGGTACCAAAGAAGGACAAATCCTGGCGCATGTGCCTTGATTTTAAAGACCTTAACATGGCTTGCCCAAAGGATCCCTTCCCCCTCCCCCGCGTCGATCAAATTATCGATGCTACCGCAGGACACGACTCGTTGTGTTTCCTCGACGCATATTCCGGCTATCATCAAATCAAGATGGCAGAATCAGACCAAGCCGCAACGGCATTCATCACACCATACGGCCCATTCTGCTTCAACACAATGCCCTTTGGGTTCAAAAACGCCGGCGCAACATATTAGCGCATGATTCAGACATGTCTGGCAAAGCAGATCGGCAAAACAGTGGAGGCATATGTAGATGATGTGGTCATCAAAACAAGACATGTCGAAACTCTAGTAGACAACTTGAGGTTCACATTCGATAACCTCCGAACATACGACATCAAGCTCAACCCGGAAAAATGCGTTTTCGGTGTCCCAGCCGGAAAGCTCTTGGGCTTCATTGTATCCGGTAGAGGAATTGAAGCAAATCCAGCCAAGATCCGAGCTCTGTCACAATTGGATATCCCAAAGGACCTCAAACAAATACAAAAATTAACCAGATGCGTGGCGGCTCTAAGCCGCTTTATCTCCCGCTTGGGAGAAAGGCCCTACCCCTTTACCGCCTCCTTCGGCGTACCGAACACTTCGAATGGACGGATGCAGCCACGGCCGCGCCAAACATTGGCAAAATAAAAGCCATACTGGCAACAAAACCAGTCCTGGCCGCGCCAAACATTGGCGAACCAATGCTATTACACATTGCAGCAACACATCAAGTTGTAAGCGCAGTGCTCGTCGTCGAATGAGAAACGGACGGACACAAATTCCCCCTTCAAAAGCCGGCTATTATGTGTCCACTGTCCTCACTCCTGCAAATCACGGTACCCGCATTATCAAAAGATTGCGTACGCGGTATTCATGGCATCCCGGAAGCTACGACACTACTTTCAAGAGTGTTCAATAACAGTAGCCTCGGAAGTACCACTTAACGATATTATAAACAACCGTGACGCAACGGGCCAGATTGCAAAATGGGCCATTGAGCTCCTCCCGTTCTACATAACTTATAAGCCACGGCGAGCCATCAAGTCGCAAGTCTTGGCCGACTTCGTCGTAGAATGGACGGAGGCCAAACTCCCTAAAGAGTACGGCACATATTCAAATTGGATCATGCATTTCGACGGCTCCAAGATGTTGGCCGGACTGGGGGCTGGCGTCGTTTTGATGTCCCCACAGGAGACACGGTTCAATACGTACTCCAGATTATGTACACGGACTCCAACAATGCAGCCGAATATGAGGCCCTTCTACATGGTGTCTGGATGGCAGTATCCATAGGCATTCAACGCCTAGAGGTGCGCGGGGACTCAAACCTTGCAATATCCCAAATAAATGGAGACTTTGATGCCAAGGATCCAAAAATGGCAGCTTACCGCAACGCCGTCCTAAAAATGTCAGCTCGGTTCGAAGGGCTTGAATTCCACCATGTAGCCCGGGAAAATAATTAGGCGGCAGATGTCCTGGCACGCATCGGCACAAAACGTGATGTAGTCCCCCCCCCTAACATCTTCTTTGAAAGGCTGTTCAAGCCATCCGTAGTATGGGAAGGGGAGCCGAACAATAACAGCCCGGACCCAACCACACTACCCGACACCAAACATTCCGACACAATCGGAGGCTATGCCAACGAAATAACACCTTCAGCCCACATAATAATGGTCGTTATCTCCCCGTGGACGGAACCATTCCTCGCCTACCTTACTAGGCGGGAACTCCCCGAGGACCAAAATGAGGCACGCTGCATAGTGCGGCGATCCAAAGCCTACAAAGTCCACGAGGGAGAGCTTTATAAGAAAAGCACTACCGGAGTCCTTCAAAGGTGCATCTCCGAAGAGGAAGGGCGGAACCTCCTGGCTGAAATTCATGCCGGACTCGGCGGTCATCACGCGGCAGCTCAGTCCCTTGTAAGCAAGGCCTTCCGTACAGGCTTCTATTGGCCGACGGCCCGGGTAGACGCCCAGGACTTAGTCCAACGATGCACCGGTTGCCAGCTCTTTGCAAACCAAAGCCATATGCCACCCACCGCCCTCCAAACTATCCCCATCACTTGGCCCTTCACGGTCTGGGGGCTTGACATGGTTGGACCACTTAAAGGCGGAACCCACAAGCAAAAATACTTACTAGTCATGGTGGATAAGTTCACCAAACGGATAGAAGCCAAGCCTGTTAAGACGGTCGAATCCGGACCGGTGATAGACTTTATATCCGGGGTTGTACACCGTTACGGCGTCCCCCACAGCATCATCACTGATAATGGCACGAACTTTACGGTCGATGAGGTAAAACTCTGGTGCAAAAACATGGGCATCAAGCTCGATTATGCTTCCGTCTATCACCCACAAACTAACGGCCAGGTCGAATGTGCAAATGGTCTCATCATGAGCGGCATCAAACCCATATTAGTGCGGTCCCTCAAGGAATCTAACACGCACTGGGTAGAGGAGCTCGACTCCGTACTCTGGGGGCTGCGGACCACACCGAATCGCACCACCGGATACACACCATTCTTGATGGTGTACGGCGCAGAGGCAGTTTTACCTTGCGACATAATTCATGACTCACCTCGAGTGCGCATGTACGAAGAACAAGAAGCCGAGCTCGATTGGCAGGATAGCTTGGACGCATTGGAGGAGGAGCGTGACGTGGCAAAAGCCCGTTCCGCATTCTATCAACAGCAGGCTCGAAGATACCAAAGCAGAGAAGTATGGGCCAAAAATTACAACATTGGTGAATTAGTTCTATGACTACCGGACAAGAAAAAGGACAAACTCAAGCCCAAGTGGGAAGGTCCCTTCATAATTGACCAAGTCTTGACTGGTGGAGCGTAGCACCTGCGAGATGCATCGGATAACCGACTCGAGCCGAACTCATGGAATGCAGCTCGTCTCCAAAGATTCTATGCCTAGCACCGGACTCTATGTTCGTCTCCTTCCTCTGTCCATTTTTTATACTCTCTATCTTACATTCCTCTTCTTCTCTCTCTCTCTTATAGCCTTCAAAGGCTCATAAAGTGACGCGCTATCCACGCTCATTAAACCTGGGGGCTTCTTTAAACAGAAGCTTATTTATATGGGCTTCATGCCCAACACATGTGTCACACTTCCGCATGTACCTTTTATTCACCATTATATGCATCGATATGACTTAAGTTTTGGCCAAGCTGGGTTGCCTGGCTCCTGTGCTTACCCCTACGTTCCCGATTGTTCGGCTAGGTGGTAAAGGGAAAACCTCTGCGATTGTTACTGCCGGGTCAGCCGGACGTGTACCTCAGACTAGGTGAAGCCGAAAGCTAGCGTTCTTAAGGGAATATTCGGTCGGTGAACAAAAGATGATCTTTTTTTATTTTTTATCTATACGCCCCCAGATGTTTTTCCTGCGTTTCTTTTCGCAGCATGGACATGCACTTTAGGACATGCCTCCCAGGGAAAGGAACCCCTAACGGAACTATTCTCCCTGGAAGATGTTTCTTACTAACCATGTAATATAACATAACTAGTCGGGCACTTGTCTGTTCACGCACTAATAACTGCATGGGAATTCGGACACACTCCGGACCGTCAGGTCCCGAGGCTGAAGCGAAAAGGTCGGCCATGACAAATGATCTACAATCCGGCTAGAAGGCATTATAAATGTCAATTAAATTGCATAGTCATTTTGACTGATTGTATTCCTCTTCAATATCATCTAACAGGCTGTCTAATTTATAGTCCTGCTGGGAATACTTTGCAGCTAACTCTACTTGGCCGTACACTAAGCTTACAGGGATCTCCTTCCCATCGGGCCCTACAGGACCGACCTCGGCCATGTGGTTGGGGTCAGCCTTTGTATACCGCGTCTTCACCATTGCCCAGGCCTCCCTAGCGCCTTGACGGTAGGCCGATATCTTCCACAATCGGAAGCGCCGCCGTGCTCCCTTTAGCTTCTCCGCAAGCTCTCCAAAACCATCGGGCATGGAGATGGATGGCCACAGGGCCTGGGCGACATCTTGCATCGCCTGCCGAACTCGATCAAGTAGTTGCGAGAGCTCGGGAAGAAGGTCACCCGTAGAACCGGGTATCTCCTCTGCAGGACGACCTGTTAGCATACCTACAAACATTGCTCTGTTAGTCGACTTCCCCGCCGAACTTTCTTTCAAAGGTTCATTCAAGCACTTACTAAATATGCCGCGCCGAAGCCGCTGATTCTCCTTAACGAAGTCTGACAGCTGGGCACGAACATCTTTAAGCTCGACGCCCAGCTTAGTATTGGCATCTTGGAGATCGTTCTTCTCCCGCCTCACCTTTGTCAGCACCTTCTCACCAGCCTTTAGCTGGCGTAGGAGGTGTTGCCTTTCCGGATTTAATCCGGCGCCATCTGCAATTTCATTTGTCAGATTCGCACCCATGCCGTGCTTCGCAAAATGCTTATCTTTCGAAGTATATATTACCAGAGGGGGTCTCCGTGGGCTCCCTTGCCGCGGCTAGTGCAGCCTCAAGTTGGGCTTTACACTCTTCCAGCTCCTTGGACGGTAGGGAATTCTTTTCTGTAAGAACCTGCATAACAAATGATCGTTAAATCAGTTATTTTAACTGTTTCAAGTCTCAGGGGCTACTGGTATCTATATATAATTACCAAAAATTTCTTACCCATATGTCTTTTGCATATTGCTCTGTGGCTCTGGCTAGACCATTTTGAGCGGCACAGGTACGCATCTCCCGATTTGAAGGCATCTAATGCCTCTTGGGAGAAACAAGCGTCGCGAAGAATTGTGCGGCGACACCTGTGGTTCATGGCACTCTCCACTTCAGAGTTGGTGGCAGACAACCTGTCCACATCCTCTGTCGGAGGAGCGCGCGGTGCGCACCTTGTGTTCGCCTCCACCTCCGGACCAGGCTTTAGAGCCTAGCTGGTGGAGACGCGATTGGCAGCCTCTCCGAATCCAGTCCGGCGAGGTCTCTTTGTCCTGAAGAGAGCACGAGTGTTAATGTGCCTTGAAGATGTAACACCTGGGATAAGGGGGCGCGCCATACCTTTGCGCTGACGTCTTGGTCCGGACTGCACCTCTTTTCTACCCACGGGGCCCTGCAGCCCCTCGTTGGCTTGTCGCGGCAGGTTCGGCCTCCCGTTTCTAGGAGGCCGGGATTAGCCTTGGGTAATCAGTCGTAATGGCCACCAAGGCGTTGTCCTTGCTCAATTGATGGAACACTCCATCAATCAGCTCCACCAAAAGGTCCGGATCCTCTTGAGAGTCCGGGTCGAGGGACCGTCCTGGGTCCTCGGGTTGTGGAGGAGGGCTGTTTATTTCTTTAACAGCCTGGCGCAGTTCCTGCGTTGAAGTCGCTAGACTGAGTATTTAACAATGGGAATATAAAACGGATGGGCAAGATGCGACCACTTACCCAGCTTGGAGGATTGTACATAGAAAATCCACCCTTTGGGTCGACGCGGAGAAAATCCTCCTCTTCTCCCTTGTACAAAGCGAACAAGGTCTTTATTAGAGCCGCAACCGAATCCGGCCCCTTACGGCCGTAGCGGGTGGTGTCGTCCTCCCCGTTGAAGTCCCACATGGGGTGGCCTCTATACTGTAGCAGCTCCACCCCTCACATGATGCATGCGGGCATGACCCCGATCGTGGTCAGTCCAGAATGAGCTAACAATCTTATCCGGCCCATCAGGTAAAAAACATCCTTGTCGCTTTCCCTCTGAGGGTTCTTTGGATGCCAACTTAGGCGCTTCTTTAGTGGGGCACCGTCAAACTCAGGGAGGCCGATCCGGACAGGATCCGGCAGCGAGATGTCTTCTATGTAAAACCATTCCAAAGGCCATTCCTCGGACGCCTTCTTTGGGGTTCCGGATAGGTATTCGGTCCCGTCGATGCGCCACACTTCGGCTCCGGCCACTTGATACATTGACCCATTCTTAGAACGGGGCACGAGGCAGAATAACTCTTTCCACAGCCCGAAATGAGCCTCAACACCCAAAAACAGCTCGCAGAGGGCTACGAAGCCCGCGATATGCAATATGGAGGCGGGCATAAGATTGTGTAGCTGGAGGCCATAGTACTCTAGTAGCCCCCGGAGAAACGGATGGATTGGAAAGCCGAGCCCTCTTATTAGATAAGGGACAAGGCATACCCGCTCTCCTTTGGAGGGATTGGGGGCACTCTCTGCTTGCTCTCCACCATTATAAACGGCAAGACCGGCTCGAACCGGGACCATATAGGCCGGGGGGAGAAATCCCTTGGTCTGGAGCGTCACTAGCTCGCTATGCGGGATGGAGCATCTCTCCCAATATCCAGGATTAGGGCTGGAAGGGCGAGAGAAGGAGTTGCGACGGCTGGCCATGGTGGAATGGACCTTTGTCGGATGCGCTCTGATGAACACTCGCGAAGGGGAGAAGGTGTTGTTTGGATCTAAATCCTCGTCCCTTTAAATGGGCGGCTCATTTACGCTGCTAGGGGTGTGGATGTAAAAACACTCGGACTTTTCATATTCGTTTGGCACGTGGGAGACGGCCATGATTGGGCATAGAAGCCAAGGAGCGCAACATTTACAAGAAACCAGACTTTATTCAACAAGTACATGCAATTTGGAGGAGAACCCGCCTTGCAATGCCGAAGACAATCTGCGTGCCGGACTCATAGTCATTGAAGCCTGGTTCGGGGGCTACTGAGGGAGTCCTGGATTAGGGGGTGTCTGGATGGCCGGACTATATCTTCAGCCAGACTCCTGGACTATGAAGATACAAGATTGAAGATTCCGTCCCGTGTTCGGAAGGGACTTTCCTTGGCATGGAAGGCAAGCTTGGCGATACCGATATATAGATCTCCTACCATTGTAACCGACTCTATGTAACCCTAACCCTATCCGATGTGTATATAAACCGGAGGGTTTTAGTCCGTAGTACAACACAATCATACCATAGGCTAGCTTCTAGGGTTTAGCCTGTCTGATCTCGTGGTAGATCTACTCTAGTACTACCCATATCATCAATATTAATCAAGCAGGACATAGGGTTTTACCTCCATCGAGAGGGCCTGAACCTGGGTAAAACTTTGTGTCCCTTGCCTCCTGTTACCTTCCGGCCTAGATGCATAGTTCGGGACCCCCTGCCCGAGATCCGCCGGTTTTGACGCCGACAACCCTCGTAATTGGCTATCAAGCCACGGCTTGGAAGCCTGGTGTATTCACCTAAAACCCCTGGCTAACCTGCCTTCATCAAGTAAGCCACTCCTATCCAGGTAATCCTGGCATGACCCATCGAACGATTGACAAGTCAATCTTTTACAGACCCTGAACTTGTCATAGTTAAAATGGTGATTGGTTAATTGGAGGCCCATCTTAAAAGGCTTTGTTAAATGGTTTTACTCAGAGGCCTGGCAGCACATGAAAAGCCTCGATTTGGAGCCTGGCAGCTCGTAAAAAGCCTCGCATATTTTCCTATTTGAATTTTTTTTGTTGACAATCATAAGTATTTTTTTGATAAACCGGCATCCTTGATCCGGCTTGCTTTCCAACCACAAGTTGTTGGCTCATGGTCAGTTATAAACCGGTGGTCACTGACCCGGTATGGTTTGACTAAATCACCAGTGTTATGAAGAAAATCCGGTAGGTATACCGGTCCGGTTTAATAGATAGACCAGCATTATGAAGATGAGATTATGAAATGTATTGGGTTGGTGTTAAACACCTTTGCTGTATACATGTTTGCTCATTCAATGAGGTATGTTCTATACATTATTTTTTGTACAAACACTTGATTATTCAGCTCAAGTACTATATACTTCTTGGATATTATGACATGTTTAGCGGTAAACCGCTAGACACTTTTAAGTTTTTTGTACCCAGGAAGGCAAGTCATCATAGACTATGCATAAAATATATCCTGAAGGGCGGCACAGATTGTCACAAAGGGCTATGAAGCATGCTCGACTGCATGGCAGATAAACAAAGTTTCAGCTATCCTATTACATGAAGCTTTCAAGCGGCTCAATAGTGCCATTGTTTTTCACAGTAGCCATATAAACCGGCGACCAGATCAGGACTCTTCATCATGACGGTTTGACAATTGTGGATCAGTTGGTGTACGCACTTCTTCATCCCACCCCAGCCGCTGGAAATCAGCCGTTGACCAGTCGATTCCGGTTAAAGCTTGGAATACTGCTTCTTCATGGATAAGATCAGAAGGGTTAATATCAGGGGCATAAGTGTGCTTACGAATTAGAGGCACAAGTTCTTCGACTTCATGGATCTCGGCCGGCTGTCTTTTCCCTTCTGCATCATAAAACGGTTGAAAATGGGACAAATCGGTGTCTTCAGCTAATTTGTTGGCCGCTCGCCGCATCTGTTTGGTCAACCGCCGAAGATCATCATTGTCAAAGTTTGAATCGTCTTCTTTCATGCCTGGATACCCTTTAATGATATCCTCCGCTTCAAGATCTGGAATCCAGGCCTTGGCTCGAATAAGGGTAGTTAATGCTCCGGCTCTTGTAGCAGCTCTTTTCAACTTGGCAATATGCGCCGGTAACATGCCCAGCTTCTCAAGGGTTTCCTTAATCAACGTTGGCGCCAGTTTGTTATAAGCTGATGTACTAATGGCTTGCTGAGATCCAGAGTATAGCTACTCAACCAATGTGCATGCTGCTTTGAGCTTCATCCGCATATCTGCACCAAGATGAGTGATCCGAGTTCCTGCCAAAGATTTTTTTTTAACATCGTGATCAGTTTTAAGATTCATTGACTGATGCAACATTCATAAGCAGATACTTACCAAAGATAGCAGAGGTCATAGTGTTGATTTGGCGCTTCAAACCGGCTAGTTCTTCAGCCACCGGTTCCAGGGCTTCCTCGGCATCTATGGCTCTTTTGGTCAAACCGGCTTTTTCGGTTTCCCATGCAGCACGATCTTGATTGAAGGATTCTTTCAATTTTTCCATTCCGGCCAGGGCATGGGTCAGCTCCTCTTTGGCTTTTGCAGCTTTGGCTTGTTGCAACTTCACATTTTCTTGCAAGTCAGAGTTTTTGGCATCTTTGCTTCTTAGTTCAGCCTGCAACTTTGAAGGTATCTTCAACAAAACAACATATATATATACACTAAGTATAAAGCATATAACAAGTCATCCACTTCATACTTGGGGGCTAATGCTTATTTGCTCTCAAATACTACCTTCTATGCAAGTCTCCAGAACAATGCAAGCATTATCCTTGACACTTGGGGGCTAATGTACGTTTGTTCTAAACTGGCGGTGTGGATTAAAAACCGGATTAACTTGCCAAGTTAAACCGGCCTTTGGGGGCTATTCTACAGAACGTTATCTAATTTTTCAAACATGAGTTTTATCTATGATTGAAGACACGCCTTAGCAAGGATTAATGATGGGATGCTTAGAGTGTTACAAAGACCCGGTTTATGATTGACAATCATAAAACGACTCTTGGGGGCTACTTGGAATAGTATTTCAGCTATAAATCAATGTGCAAGGAAGAAGAATTTACCTCCTATCGTTCTTTCATCAAATTTACCAAACCGGCTTCATAATCCCGGTTTGAGTGCAGATGGTTCAAGAAGCTGGAATGAAGCTCATCCGCGTTAAGATGAGCATAGTTTGATAAGTCGCTGTTCCATTTACCTTTATCCCTGGCAATTTGCTCTTCTTTGGCACTATCTTGAGCCAAAATGACGGGATGACCAGGAGAACTGTGGCCTGCTCTAGTAATAATAATGTCATCGCCTTGGCCTTCAGGATTTTGGGCGGATGATGATGGAATTTCAGTGTACTCTTTCATTGGATTAGCTCGGTTTGGTTCTGCCGGTTCAGCATCAGGGGCGGCAGGCTCAACATCTGTGGGTTCGTCAGTATGTTGGCCGTCAAGGGGCGGACCATCAAAAGTTGTTTCAGGATGGAGGCCTTCCGGTTCACCTGTTTGCTCCGGTTCACCTCTTGGTGCTTCTTCTTCTTCAGCAACAGGGTCTTCTGGCGGATTTGTGACCCGAGCTTTCTTGCTGGGTCTGGCTTTCGCCCTACAAACAGAATAAAAAGGGTTAACATCTTGTTCAAAAGATGTAGGGCGCATTGAAAGGAAAGGTTTTTCATAACTCACCCAGCCACAGTTTTCAAAGGGGGGAGTTGAGTTGTTGTCGATTCACCAGAAGAGGAAGGAGGTGTCATCTGATAATTTGAATCGAACGGATTAAGAGGCTGTCTGAAATAACCTGCCTTGGGGTAAGAATGGTCAAAAGTAGGAGAGACCTCAGACCGACGCTTCCGAACCGGAGTATCAGGTAAACCAGTAGAGGTGACCTGTTGGCCACTGTGCCGAGTTGTTCGGCGAGCCTCATGATGTTGAGTCTTCAAAATAAATGTTGGATCCAAGTGAGCAAGAGGATGAGAAAAGCTTACTTTCCGGATTGTTTGGCGAGTTTTTTGTGTTGGCATAGAGTCTGAACCGGAGGAAAGGGTAATTACCTCTACGTCCTCAGCCTGACTAGCTTCGGCCTCCTCCTGAGGAAGATCATTGTTAACAAGATGCATAAAAAGAGAGCCAAGTGAGTCAAGTTCTACTCAGCTTCTGGGTCATCAATATCATCATCAAGTTCCATAGTAATCCGGTCAGCCGTTTTCCGCTTTGATGTCCGTTTTACGGCTTTGGTCTTCGGGCGGGTTGGTTTGGCCAATTTATCTCAAGTTGGCTTTGCCGCTTTCTCTATGGATTTTCGTTTCCAGAAAGGGTCATCACCCTATACATATAAAGAAGAAGGGTTACATCTTGTATAAGTCAAAGATATTAGAGATGAAGAGGAAGTATAATGCTTACAGCAGGCGGTTTGTTCTTGGTGTAGAAGGGATTCAGACCGGTTTGACTACAGATCAGTTCCGATTCATTCAGAATTTTCTTTACCCCTTCAGTAACTTCTTCCTCAGATAATTGGATGTTGAAGTGGCATTGAGGATCGTCAACCTCACCGTTATATTCGCACATTAAACCGGGACACCGGCTTAGCGGCAAGATACTCCAGGATATCCAACAGCGTACAAAATCCACGCCTATTAAACCGTTTGCCATAAAGGCCTAGAGCTTAGCGATTTGAGGAGCGTATTTTGTCCTTTCTGGGGAGCTCAGGCGTTGTGGCATTGGGTGAGTATTGGATAATCTATGATCTCGGAAGCCGGGGAGGGGATTCTCATCTTCAGGCGAAGTGTCTCTGCAATAGAACCATGTTTGGTTCCATTCCTTTGGGTGGCTATGGTGTTTGGCATGAGGAAATTCCACTTCTTTCCGCTTTTGAATCGAGACGCACCAAGCTCTATATTCGGGCTATTCACAAACTCTGTGCGCCGATTTAAGTGAAAGAAATCCCGGAACAATTCTGCAGTTGGTTCTTCCTGTAAATAGGCTTCACAGAAGACTTGGAAATTGCATAAGTTGGAGACTGAACTAGGACCAATATCTTGTGGATGCAGTTGGAAGCTGGCAAGCACATCTCGATAAAATTTTGACCCCGATGGTTTGAAACCACGGCCTATATGGTCAACAAAGATTACCACTTCGCCTTGTCTTGGGGTTGGAGAATTCTCAGTTCCTGGGGCTCGCCATTTGATCTCAGTTTTCTTAGGCAGAGAGCCGATGCTAACCATCTCATCTAGTTGAGCCTCAGTAACCCGGGAACGAGCCCAGTTGCAGGCAGTGAATTGTTTGGCCATTGCAAAGAAAACAAACTGAAAATGAAAGGCCGGTTTATAAATTATGCATGATCATACACAAGAGACAAGGGAGTAAGAAATGTACTGATATAATAAATGGTACAACCCAGAGACTAGTATAATGAGAAAGAAGGTAATGCTAGCACAGGATTGATCAGACACTGTTAAACCGGAGCGTAATTATGAAGGTAACATGCTCTTCCGGTTTATCAGAGGGCTAATGGCATAGACTATTTATCCAATGTCAAATCGCTTATATTGGTGCGAGGAGAAACAGATCTCACAGTGATGTATAAAACTTTCGGATCTAGAGATAAGACAGAAAAGCAAAAATAATTGGATCTTGAAGGGGTGCAGAACTGTGGCGCCCTTCCGCTTCCTCACTTACCGGAGCTAGTGAGGAAGCGGAAGGGCGCCACAGTTCTCTGGTGCGTTCAGGACGATGCAGCGGCCGAGGTCGGAGCAAAAACGACGGTCGACGGTGGCAGCGGAGTTCCAGAGGTTAAGCGGCGCAAGGAAGACAATGCGAAGAGGCACGGGGGGAAATGGTGAAAATGACCCCTCGGTCCTATTTATAAGGCGAAGTGAAAAATGGCAAGTGCGGGAATTGAGGAGTCCAAAAAATGGATAAGTTAATAAAGGTGTCGCCTCGATAACTGGATACATATTAAATGAAGGAAATCTCCGATATCAACGGATGGATGACGTCAGGAGGGTTTATGGTAATTTTGAAGTATGACGTCACGGCGGTTTACAAGATCAAAAATGAAGACAAGAGAGAAGATTTTTTCTAAAGTGTGGAAGATTGACATGAACAAGTTCAAACCAATCTGGGGCCTAATGTTGGGGATATTACTACTGGAGGTAAACCGGCCTTATGTAGCCGGGTTGACTCTTTGAAGATTAGAAGCCCATGAAGATGTAAAGATGCTAGTGCTTTACGGAGGGCCCAAAGGCGAGTTACAATATGTAAATGTAAACCGGCCTAGTCATGTAACTTGTATAGTAAGATAGAAAGAGAGAGGCCGAACCAGATACGTTTATAAACCGGCTTCGGGACTATGTAGCCCGGCGGGCGTTGTCGGTGTCAAAACCGACGGATCTCGGGTAGGGGGTCCCGAACTGTGCGTCTAGGCCGGATGGTAACAGGAGGCAAGGGACACGAAGTTTTACCCAGGTTCGGGCCCTCTTGATGGAGGTAAAACCCTACGTCCTGCTTGATTAATATTGATGATATGGGTAGTATAAGAGTAGATATACCACGAGATCGGAGAGACTAAACCCTAGAAGCTAGCCTATGGTATGATTGTTGTTGTGTATGTTGTCCTACGGACTAAAACCCTCCGGTTTATATAGACACCGGAGAGGGTTAGGGTTACACAAAGTCGGTTACAATGGTAGGAGATCTACATATCCGTATCGCCAAGCTTGCCTTCCACGCCAAGGAAAGTCCCTTCCGGACACGGGATGAAGTCTTCAATCTTGTATCTTCATAGTCCAGGAGTCCGGTTGAAGGTATAGTCCGGCCATCCGGACACCCCCTAATCCAGGACTCCCTCAGTAGCCCCTGAACCAGGCTTCAATGACGACGAGTCCGGCGCGCAGATTGTCTTCGGCATGGCAAGGCGGGTTCCTCCTCCAAGTACTTCATAGGAGATTTTGAACACAAAGACAGTGTCCGGCTCTTCAAAATAAGTTTCCACATATTGCCATAGAGAGAATAATATTTACACAAATCTAATCTGCTGACGTATTCCGTAGTGTGACATCACACCATGGCCAAGCCTTTATTCGAATCGTTTAACTGTCCCATCTCAGCGTGTTATGCGAGGCGGTTTCCTTGGCACGTCTTGTTAAAGCAGAGATCGTGTCCCCTTATTCCGGGATTTTTATCAATATGGGTGTGGGTAACCCAACCGCGCCATTGATTACGGCGCTTGGGAGATAAGCGAGTTTTACCAGGGTGGTGGGGACGCATAGTCGCGTCCACCCATATAAGGGGATAAGGATCCACCTTTTCACCTACGCCTTCTTCCTCCTTTGCCTATCCATTTTCGTGCACTCGAGCTCCATCGCCCAAGTCCGCACTCCCCACCTCAACCTTCTCCAGCCATGTCCGGAGCGGGAGGCAAGTGGATGGTCTCCTCCGTTACGGAGGGACACATCAAAAGACTAAGGAAGGTCGGATACTTGTCCAACGACATTGCGCACCGGCTTCCCGAAGGGGGGCAGCTCATCCCTACCCCTAGGCCCCATGAGAGGGTGGTGTTCCTCCCCCATTTCCTCCGCGGACTGGGTTTCCCTCTCCACCCATTTGTCCAGGGGCTCATGTTCTACTATGGCCTAGATTTCCACGATCCGGCCCCAAAATTTGTC
Organism: Triticum monococcum; assembly: GCA_034509565.1. Taxonomy (NCBI): domain Eukaryota; kingdom Viridiplantae; phylum Streptophyta; class Magnoliopsida; order Poales; family Poaceae; genus Triticum; species Triticum monococcum. The sequence goes on from CM067845.1 coordinate 448,557,991, forward strand.
CTCAACATCTCGGCGTTTATCGTCGTGTGCGAGGCCTTCCTCCGCATCTGCCCCCATTTCGGCCTATGGCTCAAGACTTTTAATGTCAAGCCGAAGGTGGTGTGCGGCAACCAGGCGGAGTGCAGAGGCACCATGCTGGGCAAGATGCCCAACATCTTATGGCTCGAGGGCTCCTTTGTGGAGACCCTGAAGGGGTGGCAATCATGGTGGTTTTACATCACCGAGCCGCGCGACCCTAAGTGGGTCGCAGCCCTCGAGTTCCGATCCAGACCCCCAACACGGCTCACGTCCTGGAAAGAGACGGGCCTGTCATGGGGTAAAAAAGGAGAGCCGACCGGACTCCAAACATGCGTCCAAACCCTGGTGGACAAGCAGCTCAAGCTTGTCAACGTAGTCCAGGTTATGCTCATCCGCCGGATCCTCCCGTGTCAACAACGGGCTTTCAACCTATGGGAGTTCGACCCGGCGCGGCACCAAACTCTGAGTAGGCTCTTCGACATGACGTACGAAGATGCCTGGAAGGTGCTTTTCAAAGGCGCCGAGGCCCCCGCATCCGCTACCAAGGATCGCGGATTCAGCACGCAGCGTCACGCTCGTGCGGTAAGCTATTTTTACCTTCTACAGGGTATTCGTTTTTCACATTTTGACTCCATGCGGAATCTAAGCTCCCTTGCCTTTGACAGGATTGGCAGGAGACGTCCAGACTAATCAACTGTCCGGCTCCTTTGCCCGAAGGCCCAACGGATGCTCGTTTGGCGAAGATGCTGGTTTCGGCACCCTATGTGGTGCCGGAGAAGAAGGCCACGGGGACTCGAAAGAGTGCCCGGTGCCAGGAGGCATCGGATCCATCATCTGACGGCTCCAAGATGCACTCCTCCCATGAAGACGAGGAGGAGGAAGAAGAGACCTCTCCCCCTCCGGCGGGGGAAGGGAAGAAAAGGAACGCCGCCCCAACTGGGGAGGCCGAAGGGTCCAAAAAGGGGAAAACCCTTCCTCCGGACTACTCCACCAACGCCGACGACGGAGAAGAGGAGTGGCCGACCAGGGCCAAGCCCCTGGCGAAATCGTAAGTATCCGGATACCAGAGTAATTCATAGTATTCCTTTATTGCACAGCTTTCCCTTATGTCGAATATGATTATGCAGCCCACCCAAAGACCGGCTCGACGCGTCGTCGAGCGGTTCACTGGACTCGTCGGATGTGAATTCGCTTCCGACGGCTTCCTTCCCCCACTCTACGGACAACGCCGAAGTGTTGTCCCAACAGGTTCCAAGCCAGGAGGAGGTGGTCATGGAGGCACCGCAAGGCGACCTCCCGGACTCTAGGGGTGACAAGGAAAAAATCTCCCAGGGCTCCAAGTCTGGTTCTAGGCCGGACACCGCTCCGGAACCTTCAAAGGTTCCAAAGTTCGGCGGGCGACCTCCTTCCAAGAGGAGCAGGCCCTCCGTGCCGGTGACCCCCATCCAACCGGAGGCGCCGGACAATCTGTTGGAGGCGCTCAAGGGCGCCTCCATCAACAAGGAGCACCGCACCATTATGAGTGCGGTGGTCCAGAAGGTTCAGTCTGCCAAGAGCAGACTGACTGAAGCTTGTACTAGCCTTTTGACAGGCTTTGAGGTAAGTAAAGAATGTGTAAATAATATTACCATATAGACAATAGCCCCTGATGCTCTGTTTGGCGTTTGGGAAGAAAAGCCGAATAGAGGATCAAATAAAATTCGCAGGAGTCTAACAAAAAGGAGTCAATATGCGTATGCAGGCTTCTCTGCTTGCTTCCGCTGCACTGACTGCGGAAGTGGACATGCTAAAGCTTCGAGCGGTCCGAGCAAGAGCTCGGGCGTGCCAAGAAGCAGCTCGAGGACAATGAAGGTAAGAAATACCTTGTTTAAATATATATAAAAAGGTGCAATTGCAAAAAATGACAGGATTATTGTGGCTATTGTAGGGGCCACGTCTGAGGTGGCGAGGCCGAGGAGAGGGCGGCCACGGAGCGCACCGAGCGGGAGAAGTACGAGGCCCAGGTTGGCACGGTGCAGCAAGAGCTCCAGGTTCTCATGAAAAAACATGAGAATTTGGAGCTGGACTCAAAAACGCGAGTGTCCGAGCTCGCGGCGGCTATTGAAAATGCCAAGTCTGCCAAGGCCGAATCCCAGAAGACCCTCCAGGAGTTGGATGAGGTGAAGAAGATAGCGGCGGGTAAGGCATTTTTATGCAAAGCAAACACATAAACGTGAGTTACTTGTTACTTACCCGAATCTGGAGCTCTCCAGGAGCGTTCGCAGATCTTCCCCGCAGTGTGTCCGATGCCGCCGCATTCTATCGAGCCGAGGAGGGTAGCTCGACAGAGAAGGTGTTCTGGTCTCAGTATGCTGAGGCCGGACACCCCGTGCCCCTGAGCGACCAGCTGAAGCAACTGGTCGAGCTCCACAAGGCGGACGAACAGGCCATAAAGGGCCTCATAGTTCGGCTGTGGCCTGGAGAGGCTCTGCCTGGGAGCTATTTCGGGCTGGTGCGGCGGCTGGTGGAGGCATGTCCAAGGCTCGAAGTCATCAAGCGCTCCGTCTGCATTGAAGGTGCCCGTAGGGCCCTTGCCCGTACTAAGGTGCACTGGGGCATGCTGGATGCTGAGAAGCTTGTGAAGGACGGGCCACCGCCGGGGAAAGAGCATCGCAAGCCCGAGAATTATTATAAGGATGTTCTGAAGGGTGCCAGCCTTGTGGTGGATGAATGTTCTAGGGATGTAATTTTTGAGTGAAACTTGCTCATTTTGTCCTGTGCGCTGAAAACTTGTTCATATGTGCTAAGCAATGCTGTTGGAATTTAAAATATTACCTTCTGTGTGGCTGTTTATCAATTCTGAGAGATGGCGAGTAGTCGGCTTGTGCCCTCGTGCCGCTAGTGCTGGGGTGTTCGGGGACAAACCTGAGCGCTCTTTTTCCCATGTTTGGGTCCTTCGAGGGAGGCGCTCAGCCCAACGAACAAGGCAATCGGAATATAATGCGTGAACACTCTCACTTAGCCATAGATTTCTATAATTTTAAATTTCGGCGAAGCCCCTGGTATTCGGAAGACCGAGTTCGGGGCGCTATCCACGCCTTGGCCGGACAGAGCCGTCTCCTTGCTCTAAGCGGCATAAGTCTTTAGGGACTCGAAAAACCTCTCGAACAGCGACCAGCTCTCGCTTCATCATGACATTCAGTTTTAGCTTTCTCCACTGAGGTGCTCGACCCAGCTCAACTAGGGCACAATCGTAGTGGTTCTCCTAGTGCTACCTTAGCCGATATAGCGGAACGTAAGGCACCAAAACATAGGAGCCGGGAAAACCCAACTATTGACCCAAGACATGATTCAGAGCCGATGCATATAATGCTATAAGTTCGGGGTGCCTCACTTGTTAAAGTGTTCGGACTTCTCACACCATGTTGAGGGGTACTAAAGCCCCTGGCGTATCTTGGCCGTACCGAAGTGCAAGGGTGCAACATGTCGTTAAGGAACATATATTTGTAAAAAAAGAGTAAAGCAAAAATAGACAGAAGCTATGCATTGTTTATTAAAAAGGGATGCGATCAAAGCAAAACGATACAAATAATGTGATAAGCAAAAGGTTGGACTATTTAACTTGTCCGTTCCAGGGGCAGGCTGTGGAATGGTATGCGAAACAGGTATACTGCTCGTGATAGAGACCATATTGTGTTCTGTAATGCGGCGTGGCTTGTCTGCTTCCCTGGTTCTTGCATCGTTTGTGCGGCAATTGAACTGCCAAACAGGCCTTCCGAAGAATGGAGCCCTGAAAGTAAGAGAAAATTAAAAAGTCGGCAGCCCCTGGTGCGGTTTAAGCCGTGTTTCGGGCGTGCTATGATGGTGCCCCTCCCCCTGTACCCATGGTATTTCTAGAGCGTAGTTATGTACGCGAAGCATTGGCGTCGCCTTTTTGCGGGGGCTGGGGTTGGGGCCACATTGCTACGCCTACTTGGATCGTGCCGGGCGGTCTTGTTGTAGGTTACTCCGGGCGCGCTTGACGGTGTCCGGTCGTTTAATGGCCGGACTGGAGAACTGCCTGGAGAGGCTGCTTTGTACTTCCGCTGCAAGGGTCGCCGTGTGCTCCTCCGTTCGGAGGGAGCGTTCGGTGTTTCCATTGACCGTAATTACTCTTCGAGGGCCTGGCATTTTGAGCTTAAGGTATGCGTAGTACGGTACCGCATTGAACTTGGCGAATGCGGTTCGCCCGAGCAGTGCGTGATAGCCACTGCGGAATGGGACTATGTCGAAGATTAACTCCTCGCTTCGGAAATTATCCGGAGATCCGAAGACCACTTCAAGTGTGACTGAGCCTGTACAGTTGGCCTCTACACCTGGTATTACGCCTTTAAAGGTCGTTTTGGTGGGCTTAATCCTCGAGGGATCTATGCCCATTTTCCGCACTGTATCCTGGTAAAGCAGGTTCAGGCTGCTGCCGCCGTCCATAAGGACTCTGGTGAGATGAAATCCGTCAATAATTAGGTCTAGGACCAATGCGGCGAATCCGCCATGACGGATGCTAGTGGGATGGTCCCTTCGATCAAAGGTGATCGGGCAGGAGGACCATGGGTTGAACTTTGGGGCGACTGGCTCTACCGCGTATACGTCCCTTAACGCGCGCTTCTGCTCCCTTTTGGGGACGTGGGTTGCGTATATCATGTTCACCGTCCGCACTTGTGGGGGAAAACCCTTCTGTACACTGTTGTTCGGCGGCCGGGGCTCCTCGTCGTCATCGCTATGCAGCCCCTTGTCTTCATTTTCGGCATTTAACTTGCCTACCTGCTTGAACACCCAACAATACCTGTTGGTGTGATTGGCCGGCTTTTCGGGGGTGCCATGTATCTGGCACAAGCGGTCGAGTATTCGGTCCAAACTGGACGGGCACTTAGGATTCCTTTTGAATGGCTTTTTCTGCTGACCGGATTTGGAGCCTCTGAATCCGGCATTAACTGCCGTATCCTCAGCGTTGTCGCCGGTGCGGCGCTTCTGCTTGTTGCGACGCGACCTACCACTATTGTCCCTGGTATCCGAATTACCGGGGTTCTTGGTCATATTGTTGCTACGAGCAAGCCAGCTGTCTTCTCCCGCGCAAAAGCGGGGCATGAGTGTCGTGAGTGCTGCCATAGACTTCGGCTTTTCCTGTCCTAGGTGCCGGGCAAGCCACTCGTCGCGGATATTGTGCTTGAAGGCTGCTAGGGCCTCTCCGTCCGGACAGCCAACTATTTGATTTTTCTTTGTTAGGAACCGTGTCCAGAATTGCCTGGCCGATTCCTCTGGCTGCTGAATGTTGGGGAACGTAGTAATTTCAAAAAAATTCCTACGCACGCACAAGATCATGGTGATGCATAGCAACGAGAGGGGAGAGTGTTGTCTACGTACCAACGCAGACCGACTGCGGAAGCGATCACACAACGTGGAGGAAGTAGTCGTACGTCTTCTTCCGATCCAACCGATCCAAGCACCGTTACTCCGGCACCTCCGAGTTCTTAGCACACGTTCCGCTCGATGACGATCCTCAGGCTCCGATCCAGCAAAGCGTCGAGGAAGAGTTCCGTCAGCACGACGGCGTGGTGACGATCTTGATGAACTACAGCAGCAGGGCTTCGCCTAAACTCTGCTACAGTATTATCGAGGAATATGGTGGCAGGGGGCACCGCACACGGCTAAGGAATAGATCACGTGGATCAACTTGTGTGTCTATGGGGTGCCCCCTGCACCCGTATATAAAGGAGCAAGGGGAGGAGGCGGCCGGCCAAGGTGTGGCGCACCAAGGGGAGTCCTACTCCCACCGGGAGTAGGACTCCTAGTTGGACTAGGAGAGAAGGGGGAGAATAGGAGGAAGAGAGGAAGGAAAGGGGGGGCGCCGCCCCCCTTCCCTTGTCCTATTCGGACTAGGAAGGGGAGGGGCGCGCGGCCACCTCTTGCCTCCTCTCCTCTTCTCCCTTAAGGCCCATGTTGGCCCAATAACCCCCCGGGGGGTTCCGGTAACACCCCCGGTACTCCGGTAAAATGCCGATTTCACCCGGAACAATTCCGATGTCCAAATATAGGCTTCCAATATATCAATCTTTATGTCTCGACCATTACGAGACTCCTCGTCATGTCCGTGATCACATCCGGGACTCCGAACTAACTTCGGTACATCAAAATGCATAAACTCATAATTATTGTCATCGGAACGTTAAGCGTGCGGACCCTACGGTTCGAGAACAATGCAGGCATGACCGAGACACGTCTCCGGTCAATAACCAATAGCGGGACCTGGATGCCCATATTGGCTCCTACATATTCTACGAAGATCTTTATCGGTCAGACCGCATAACAACATACGCTGTTCCCTTTGTCATCGGTATGTTACTTGCCCGAGATTCGATCGTCGGTATCCAATACCTAGTTCAATCTCGTTACTGGCAAGTCTCTTTACTCGTTCCGTAATACATCATCTAACAACTAACATATTAGTTGCAGTTCTTGCAAGGCTTTATGTGATGTGCATTACCGAGAGGGCCCAGAGATACCTCTCCGACAATCGGAGTGACAAATCTTAATCTCGAAATACGCCAACCCAACATCTACCTTTGGAGCCACCTGTAATACTCCTTTATAATCACCCAGTTACGTTGTGACGTTTGGTACTACCCAAAGTGTTCCTCCGGTAAACGGGAGCTGCATAATCTCATAGTCATAGGAACATGTATAAGTCATGAAGAAAGCAATAGCAACATACTAAACGATCGGGTGCTAAGCTAATGGAATAGGTCATGTCAATCAGATCATTCAACTAATGATGTGACCTCGTTAATCAAATAACAACTCTTTGTTCGTGGTTAGAAAACATAACCATCTTTGATTAACGAGCTAGTCTAGTAGAGGCATACTAGTGACACTCTGTTTTGTCTATGTATTCACACATGTATTATGTTTCCGGTTAATACAATTCTAGCATGAATAATAAACACTTATCATGATTTAAGGAAATAAATAATAACTTTATTATTGCCTCTAGGGCATATTTCCTTCAGTCTCCCACTTGCACTAGAGTCAATAATCTAGATTACACAGTAAAGATTCTAACACCCATGGAGCTTTGGTGTTGATCATGTTTTGCTCGTGGAAGAGGCTTAGTCAACGGGTCTGCAACATTCAGATCCGTATGTATCTTGCAAATCTCTATGTCTCCCACCTGGACTAAATCCCGGATGGAGTTGAAGCGTCTCTTGATGTGTTTGGTCCTTTTGTGAAATCTGGATTCCTTTGCCAAGGCAATTGCACCAGTATTGTCACAAAAGATTTTCATTGGACCCGATGCACTAGGTATGACACCTAGATCGGATATGAACTCCTTCATCCAGACTCCTTCGTTCGCTGCTTCCGAAGCAGCTATGTACTCCGCTTCACATGTAGATCCCGCTACGACGCTTTGTTTAGAACTGCACCAACTGACAGCTCCACCATTTAATGTAAACACGTATCCGGTTTGCGATTTAGAATCGTCCGAATCAGTGCCAAATCTTGCATCAACGTAACCTCTTACGGTGAGCTCTTTGTCACCTCCATATACGAGAAACATTTCCTTAGTCCTTTTCAGGTATTTCAGGATGTTCTTGACCGCTGTCTAGTGATCCACTCCTGGATTACTTTGGTACCTCCCTGCTAAACTTATAGCAAGGCACACATCAGGTCTGGTACACAGCATTGCATACATGATAGAGCCTATGGCTGAAGCATAGGGAACATCTTTCATTTTCTCTCTATCTTCTGCAGTGGTCGGGCATTGAGTCTGACTCAACTTCACACCTTGTAACACAGGCAAGAACCCTTTCTTTGCTTGATCCATTTTCAACTTCTTCAAAATCTTGTCAAGGTATGTGCTTTGTGAAAGTCCAATTAAGCGTCTTGATCTATCTCTATAGATCTTTATGCCTAATATGTAAGCAGCTTCCCCGAGGTCTTTCATCGAAAAACTTTTATTCAAGTATCCCTTTATGCTATCCAGAAATTCTATATCATTTCCAATCAGCAATATGTCATCCACATATAATATCAGAAATGCTACAGAGCTCCCACTCACTTTCTTGTAAATACAGGCTTCTCCAAAAGTTTGTATAAAGCCAAATGCTTTGATCACACTATCAAAGCGTTTATTCCAACTCTGAGATGCTTGCACCAGTCCATAAATGGATCGCTGGAGTTTGCATACTTTGTCAGCTCCCTTTGGATCGAAAAAACCTTCTGGTTGCATCATATACAACTCTTCTTCCAGAAATCCATTCAGGAATGCAGTTTTGACATCCATCTGCCATATTTCATAATCATAAAATGCGACAATTGCTAACATGATTCTGACGGACTTAAGCATCGCTACGGGTGAGAAGGTCTCATCGTAGTCAACCCCTTGAACTTGTCGAAAACCTTTTGCGACAAGTCGAGCTTTATAGACAGTAATATTACCGGCAGCGTCAGTCTTTTTCTTGAAGATCCATTTATTCTCAATTGCTTGCCGATCATCGGGCAAGTCAACCAAAGTCCATACTTTGTTCTCATACATGGATCCCATCTCAGATTTCATGGCCTCAAGCCACTTTGCGGAATCTGGGCTCACCATCGCTTCTTCATAGTTCGTAGGTTCATCATGATCTAGTAGCATGACTTCCAGAATTGGATTATCATACCACTCTGGTGCGGATCTTACTCTGGTTGATCTACGTGGTTCAGTAGTATCTTGTCCTGAAGTTTCATGATCATTAGCTTCCTCACTAATTGGTATAGGTGTCGCAGAAACAGTTTTCTGTGATGTACTACTTTCCAATAAGGGAGCAGGTAAAGTTACCTCGGCAAGTTCTACTTTCCTCCCACTCACTTCTTTCGAGAGAAACTCCTTCTCTAGAAAGTTTCCGAACTTAGCAACAAAAGTCTTGCCTTCGGATCTGTGATAGAAGGTGTATCCAATAGTTTCCTTTGGATATCCTATGAAGACACATTTCTCTGATTTGGGTTCGAGCTTATCAGGTTGAAGCTTTTTCACATAAGCATCGCAGCCCCAAACCTTAAGAAACGACAACTTTGGTTTCTTGCCAAACCATAGTTCATAAGGCGTCGTCTCAACGGATTTTGATGGTGCCCTATTTAACGTGAATGCGGCCGTCTCTAAAGCATAACCCCAAAACGATAGCGGTAAATCAGTAAGAGACATCATAGATCGCACCATATCCAGTAAAGTACGATTACGACGTTCGGACACACCATTACGTTGTGGTGTTCCGGGTGGCGTGAGTTGCGAAACTATTCCACAATTTTTCAAATGTACACCAAACTCGTAACTCAAATATTCTCCTCCACGATCAGATCGTAGAAACTTTATTTTCTTGTTACGATGATTTTCACCTTCACTCTGAAATTCCTTGAACTTTTCACATGTTTCAGACTTATGTTTCATTAAGTAGATATACCCATATCTGCTTAAATCATCTGTGAAGGTGAGAAAATAACGATATCCGCCACGAGCTTCAATATTCATCGGACCACATACATCGGTATGTATGATCTCCAATAAATCTGTTGCTCTCTCCATAGTACCGGAGAACGGTGTTTTAGTCATCTTGCCTATGAGGCACGGTTCGCAAGTACCAAGTGATTCATAATCAAGTGGTTCCAAAAGCCCATCAGTATGGAGTTTCTTCATGCGCTTTACACCGATATGACCTAAACGGCAGTGCCACAAATAAGTTGCACTATCATTATCAACTCTGCATCTTTTGGCTTCTGCATTATGAATATGTGTATCACTACTATCGAGATTCAACAAGAATAGACCACTCTTCAAAGGTGCATGACCATAAAAGATATTACTCATATAAATAGAACAACCATTATTCTCTGATTTAAATGAATAACCGTCTCGCATTAAACAAGATCCAGATATAATGTTCGTGCTCAACGCTGGCACCAAATAACAATTATTTAGGTCTAATATTAATCCCGAAGGTAGATGTAGAGGTAGCGTGCCGACCGCGATCACATCGACTTTGGAACCGTTTCCCACGCGCATCGTCACCTCGTCCTTTGCTAGCGTCCGCTTATTCCGTAGTCCCTGTTTCGAGTTGCAAATATTAGCAACAGAACCAGTATCAAATACCCAGGTGCTACTGCGAGCTCTAGTAAGGTACACATCAATAACATGTATATCACATATACCTTTGTTCACCTTGCCATCCTTCTTATCCGCCAAATACTTGGGGCAGTTCCGCTTCCAGTGACCAGTCTGCTTGCAGTAGAAGCACTCAGTTTCAGGCTTAGCTCCAGACTTGGGTTTCTTCTCCTGAGCAGCAACTTGCTTGCTGTTCTTCTTGAAGTTCCCCTTCTTCTTCCCTTTGCCCTTTTTCTTGAAACTAGTGGTCTTGTTGACCATCAACACTTGATGCTCCTTCTTGATTTCTACCTCCGCAGCTTTCAGCATTCCGAAGAGCTCGGGAATAGTCTTGTTCATCCCTTGCATATTATAGTTCATCACGAAGCTCTTGTAGCTTGGTGGCAGTGATTGGAGAATTCTGTCAATGACGCAATCATCTGGAAGATTAACTCCCATCTGAATCAAGTGATTATTATACCCCAAACATTTTGAGTATATGCTCACTGACAGAACTGTTCTCCTCCATCTTGCAGCTATAGAACTTATTGGAGACTTCATATCTCTCAATTCGGGCATTTGCTTGAAATATCAACTTCAACTCCTGGAACATCTCATATGCTCCATGACGTTCAAAACGTCGTTGAAGTCCCGATTCTAAGCCGTAAAGCATGGCACACTGAACTATCGAGTAGTCATCAGCTTTGCTCTGCCAGACGTTCATAACATCTGGCGTTGCTCCAGCAGCAGGCCTGGCACCCAACGGTGCTTCCAGGACGTAATTCTTCTGTGCAGCAATGAGGATAATCCTCAAGTTACGGACCCAGTCCGTGTAATTGCTACCATCATCTTTCAACTTTGCTTTCTCAAGGAACGCATTAAAATTCAACGGAACAACAGCACGAGCCATCTATCTACAATCAACATAAATAAGCAAGATACTATCAGGTACTAAGTTCATGATAAGTTTAAGTTCAGTTAATCAAATTACTTAAGAACTCCCACTTAGATAGACATCCCTCTAATCCTCTAAGTGATCACGTGATCCAAATCAACTAAACCATAACCGATCATCATGTGAGATGGAGTAGTTTTCAATGGTGAACATCGTTATGTTGATCATATCTACTATATGATTCACGCTCGACCTTTCGGTCTCCGTGTTCCGAGGCCATATCTGTATATGCTTGGCTCGTCAAGTATAACCTGAGTATTCTGCGTTTGCAACTGTTTTGCACCCGTTGTATTTGGACGTAGAGCTTATCACACCCGATCATCACGTGGTGTCTGGGCACGACGAACTTTGGCAACGGTGCATACTCAGGGAGAACACTTCTTGATAATTTAGTGAGAGATCATCTTATAATGCTACCGTCAATCAAAGCAAGATAAGATGCATAAAAGATAAACATCACATGCAATCAATATAAGTGATATGATATGGCCATCATCTTGTGCTTGCGATCTCCATCTCCGAAGCACCGTCATGATCACCATCGTCACCGGCGCGACACCTTGATCTCCATCGTAGCATCGTTGTCGTCTCGCCAATCTTATGCTTCCACGACTATCACTACCGCTTAGTAATAAAGTAAAGCATTACATCGCGATTGCATTGCATACAATAAAGCGACAACCATATGGCTCCTGCCAGTTGCCGATAACTCGGTTACAAAACATGATCATCTCATACAATAAAATTTAGCATCATGCCTTGACCATATCACATCACAACATGCCCTGCAAAAACAAGTTAGACGTCCTCTACTTTGTTGTTGCAAGTTTTACGTGGCTGCTACGGGCTTTAAGCAAGAACTCATCTTACATACGCATCAAAACCACAACGATAGTTTGTCAAATAGACTCCGTTTTAACCTTCTCAAGGACCGGGCATAGCCACACTCGGTGCAACTAAAGTTGGAGAGACAGTCGCCCGCAAGCCATCTATGTGCAAAGCACGTCGAGGGAACCGGTCTCGCGTAAGCGTACGCGTAAGGTTGGTCCGGGTCGTCTCGTCCAACAATACCGCCGAACCAAAGTATGACATGCTCGTAGGCAGTATGACTTGTATCGCCCACAACTTACTTGTGTTCTACTCGTGCAAATAACATCAAACCATAAAACCTAGGCTCGGATGCCACTGTTGGGGAACGTAGTAATTTCAAAAAAATTCCTATGCACACACAAGATCATGGTGATGCATAGCAACGAGAGGGGAGAGTGTTGTCTACGTACCAACGCAGACCGACTGCGGAAGCGATCACACAACGTGGAGGAAGTAGTCGTACGTCTTCTTCCGATCCAACTGATCCAAGCACCGTTACTCCGGCACCTCCGAGTTCTTAGCACATGTTCCGCTCGATGACGATCCTCGGGCTCCGATCCAGCAAAGCGTCGAGGAAGAGTTCCATCAGCACGACGGCGTGGTGACGATCTTGATGAACTACAGCAGCAGGGCTTCGCCTAAACTCTGCTACAGTATTATCGAGGAATATGGTGGCAGGGTGCACCGCACACGGCTAAGGAATAGATCACGTGGATCAACTTGTGTGTCTATGGGGTGCCCCCTGCCCCCGTATATAAAGGAGCAAGGGGAGGAGGCGGCCGGCCAAGGTGTGGTGAGCCAAGGGGAGTCCTACTCCCACCGGGAGTAGGACTCCTAGTTGGACTAGGAGAGAAGGGGGAGAATAGGAGGAAGAGAGGAAGGAAAGGGGGGGCACCGGCCCCCTTCCCTTGTCCTATTCGGACTAGGAAGGGGAGGGGCGCGCGGCCACCTCTTGCCTCCTCTCCTCTTCTCCCTTAAGGCCCATGTTGGCCCAATAACCCCCCGGGGGGTTCCGGTAACCCCCCCCGGTACTCCGGTAAAATGCCAATTTCACCCGGAACAATTCCGATGTCCAAATATAGGCTTCCAATATATCAATCTTTATGTCTCGACCATTTCGAGACTCCTCGTCATGTCCGTGATCACATCCGGGACTCCAAACTAACTTCGGTACATCAAAATGCATAAACTCATAATTACTGTCATTGGAACGTTAAGCGTGCGGACCCTACGGTTCGAGAACAATGCAGACATGACCGAGACACATCTCCGATCAATAACCAATAGCGGGACCTGGATGCCCATATTGGCTCCTACATATTCTACGAAGATCTTTATCGGTCAGACCGCATAACAACATACGCTGTTCCCTTTGTCATCGGTATGTTACTTGCCCGAGATTCGATCGTCGGTATCCACTACCTAGTTCAATCTCGTTACTGGCAAGTCTCTTTACTCGTTCTGTAATACATCATCTAACAACTAACATATTAGTTGCAGTGCTTGCAAGGCTTTATGTGATGTGCATTACCGAGAGGGCCCAGAGATACCTCTCCGACAATCGGAGTGACAAATCCTAATCTCGAAATACGCCAACCCAACATCTACCTTTGGAGCCACTTGTAATACTCCTTTATAATCACCCAGTTACGTTGTGACGTTTGGTAGTACCCAAAGTGTTCCTCTGGTAAACGGGAGCTGCATAATCTCATAGTCATAGGAACATGTATAAGTCATGAAGAAAGCAATAGCAACATACTAAACGATCGGGTGCTAAGCTAACGGAATAGGTCATGTCAATCAGATCATTCAACTAATGATGTGACCTCGTTAATCAAATAACAACTCTTTGTTCATGGTTAGAAAACATAACCATCTTTGATTAACGAGCTAGTCTAGTAGAGGCATACTAGTGACACTCTGTTTTGTCTATGTATTCACACATGTATTATGTTTCCGGTTAATACAATTCTAGCATGAATAATAAACACTTATCATGATTTAAGGAAATAAATAATAACTTTATTATTGCCTCTAGGGCATATTTCCTTCACTGAATTACTTGACTTAGGTCATCGGCGTCTGGGGGTCGCACATAAGTGCCCTGGAAATTGTCGAGGAATGCGGCTTCCAGGTCCTTCCAACAACTGATTGATCCCGTTGGCAAGCTATTAAGCCAATGCCGAGCTGGTCCTTTAAGCTTGAGTGGGAGGTATTTGATGGCGTGAAAATCATCGTCGCGGGCCATGTGGATATGAAGGAGATAATCCTCGATCCATACCGCAGGATCTGTTGTGCCATCATATGATTCGATGTTTATGGGTTTAAAACCCTCGGGGATTTGATGATCCATTATTTCGTCTGTGAAGCATAGTGGGTGTGCGGCGCCTCTGTACTGGGCTATATCACGACGTAGCTCCAATGAGCTTTGTCTACTATGTTCGGCCCTGCCGAATTTGTGGCCGGCATGACGGTTACCGTCTCGAGTCGTGGGGCGCCCACGCGATCCATAGATCGATCTTGTTTGCCTTGCCTAGTCCTCCAACATATCTTGCAGGTCCGGCACATTTTCCCGTGCCTTGGTACGGGGTGCGGCTTGAGTGGAGGGCCGAGAGGCCTCTCTGTCTCGGGCATGAGGTGGCCGATCGGCCGTATCGAGTGCGGGTGATGTAGGTTTAAGTGTTTCCTCCTCTAATCGGGGTAGCAACCTGCGCTTTGGGTAGCTCTTGGAGGGGCGTTCGAGTTTATGCTTTTCGGCCGCAAGGACTTCAGTCCATCTGTCGACTAGCAAATCTTGATCAGCTCTAAGTTGTTGCTATTTTTTCTTGAGGCTTCTTGCCGTGGCCATAAGCCTGCATTGAAAACGCTTTTGCTCGACGGGATCCTCTGGCACGACGAATTCGTCATCGTCGAGGCTTGCCTCGTCTTTGGAGGGAGGCATATAATTATCGTCCTCGACCTCTCTGTCTGCCGCTCTCTCATGAGGGCTGGTTTCTCCATCCTCCTGTGCTAAATCTTGCTGGAGGGGGTTTTCTTCGGCACTTTCCGGAGTATTATTATCTCCCGTGCTGGAATCACCGTATTTGTTTTGGCGGGATTTTGATCGGCGCCGCTGACGCCGGTGCTTAGGCTGTTTCTTGGAGGGGTCATCCTCTGCAGTTCCATCGCCATCTCCTTCTTTTGGGGTGTCCACCATGTATATGCCATATGACGAGGTGGCTTTCCAGGGCCTTATAGGCGCTGGTTCTTCATCGTCTCCTTCATCGGCGTCCATACCGTTGATGTCTTTGGAGTCGAAGTCGAGCATGTCGGTTAAATCGTCGACAGTGCCTACAAAGTGGGTGGTGGGTGGGCTTTGAATTTCTTCATCGTCCGTACCCCAACCTTGCTGACCGTAGTCCGGCCAGGGCTCTCCTGATAAAGAGAGAGACTTCAGTGTCTTCAGAATATCACCGAAAGGCAAGTGCTGAAAGATGTCCATGGCAGTAAACTCCATGATCGGCGCCCAATCAGATTCGATCGGCAGGGGCGCGGAGGGTTCGGAGTCCGGAGAGGAGTCCGGCTTCTTGGAGTCACGAGTCTTGCGGAGTGTGGGGCTGGTGTTCGGCTCGATCGTCGTTGGGATCGCAGCCCCCGAGGCGGCGTCCAACCGCCCATCCTCGATCGGCGCAATTGGCTCCGAATTAAAGGTCGAAGCCGATGTGGGTGCGGCCTCTAGAGCACTGTTCGGCGGCAGAGCTAGATCATGCTCATCGTGACAGTGCGACACGCTCGGCTGTGGCTCGAATCCGTTGAAGATCAAGTCCCCGCGGATGTCAGCCGTGTAGTTTAAACTTCCAAATCTGACCTGACAGCCAGGGGCGTAGCTTTCGATCTGCTCCAGATGGCCAAGTGAATTGGCCCGCAGTGCGAAGCCGCCGAAGACGAAGATCTGTCCGGGGAGGAAGGTCTCACCCTGGACTGCATCGCTATTGATGATCGTAGGAGCCATCGAGCCTGACGGTGACGACACAGAGGAACTCTCAATCAAAGCACCAATGTCGATGACAAAACGGTGGATCTCAGGTAGGGGGTCCCGAACTATGCGTCTAGGCCGGATGGTAACAGGAGGCAAGGGACACGAAGTTTTACCCAGGTTCGGGCCCTCTTGATGGAGGTAAAACCCTACGTCCTGCTTGATTAATATTGATGATATGGGTAGTACAAGAGTAGATCTACCACGAGATCGGAGAGGCTAAACCCTAGAAGCTAGCCTATGGTATGATTGTTGTTGTGTATGTTGTCCTACAGACTAAAACCCTCCGGTTTATATAGACACCAGAGAGGGTTAGGGTTACACAAAGTCGGTTACAATGGTAGGAGATCTACATATCCGTATCGCCAAGCTTGCCTTCCACGCCAAGGAAAGTCCCTTCCGGACACGGGACGAAGTCTTCAATCTTGTATCTTCATAGTCCAGGAGTCCGGCTGAAGGTATAGTCCGGCCATCCGGAGACCCCCTAATCCAGGACTCCCTCAGGCATCAACCTATGTATATAAAGGGACGACCCGGCCGCGGTTTAGGGACAGACAACAACAACTCGAAAGCCAGACAAAGCGGATTCGCTCCCTGGCCTTCGAAACCCTAGCAATACCAATCACAACTAGACGTAGGCTTTTACCTTCATTGAAGGGGCCGAACTAGTATAAACTCCGTGTCCCCTTGTCCGGTTTAACCCCTTTAAGCTAACCCATTGCGATGGCTCCACAACTAAGTCCTTTCACGAGGACATCTGCCGTGACAAACCCATGACACAACTCCTTCCCCACTCAAACCTTGATCCATTCGGGGGCTAATGATGAAGCTATGTACCTAGGGTAGGGTCATGGATCTGTCCAACATACCCTCCCCAAGGACATCTCTACAAAGAATCAGAAGCAGTCAAAGAGAAACGATCATCCACTCGACCATGAAGATGTGCTCACTCGACCACCTTGAAGACACTCGACCACCAGAAGATGAGAAACCTTTCACTCTGCAACGGTCAGGGTTTAAACCATGGCTTTATGAGCATTTACAACACTTTACTTCAAACGTTACCAGTTACGTTCCCCCTTTATGGGCATTGAACCCTGTGTAACGGAGGGGAGTTGGGGTCCTGGCGCACTCTATATAAGCCACCCCCTCCTCTGGGACAGGGGTTCGCACTTTATGTAATTCACACGCATATATTCAGTCGACCGCCTCCGGGCTCCGAGACATAGGGCTGTTACTTCCTCCGAGAAGGGCCTGAACTCGTAAAACTCGTGCGTACAACTCCTCCATAGCTAGGATCTTGCCTCTACATCCCTACCCCCCTATTCTACTGTCAGTCTTAGAACCACGACAGCCTCCACTTGGGCCACAGCTGCGCGCGCATCAGCCGACCCCACTTGAGCCAGCCCGCCTGCTCCACGCGCACCGCCGATCGACCGGCGCTGCCCTAGCGAGCCAGCACCCGCCGTGATTCCGCGTGTCCGCCTCCGCCTGCTGCTGCACGATTCAGCCCGTGTACGCTCGCCCGGTCGATTCGTCGATCCACCGCTGCACGTCTCGTCTGCTGCTGTCACACGCACACGCGTCTCCCGATCGCTTCCTCCATATCAACGATCCGGCAGTCTCCGAACAACCTAGCTCATGATACCACTTGTTAGAATAAATCCGAGACATACCGTTAATCATCCGAGGACCAAGCAATCACACGAGGCATAGCACCGAGATTTGTTAACGAGATTCACCGATATGGCTACATCTCGGGGCCTAACTATGGGCGCTCCTCCCCATGGCACCGCTACAATACCGCATCCGGTCGCCCTGGACGCCGGCACATGCCGCCGGCTTTCCTTGCGTTTCGGTGCTATTATGTTGGCATAGATTACATCGTGTGTCTAGCCCCGCTATATATGAGAGGCCTAGGATACAAGTGTCCTACTAGGACACGACTACATATCATATCTAAACATAATACAACTACAAGTCCAACTATAACCTACCTTGTACACTATATTCGACATAACTCCAACAGGCTCCGTCCGAGTCGCCAGAGAGGTGACGCAGGGGACGATAAGTCTAGGGAGCAAGAATTAAGATCACATTCGCAAACGTGTGAGCTACGCTGTTTCTATATGAAACGCCGGTGCAAGATCTTGGGAATATTTGAATTCAACTCGCAGGGCGACAAGACGCAGCCAGAGCCCAGAGCGCCTACATGTGGACGTACTTCTTGAGGTTTGTTTACAAGATAGATAGATAGATAGATAGATAGATAGGACGTGTGGCCTCGGGTATGATTTGGTTTGTCTGTCTTTCTAGCAAATGGACAAGATGTTCGCTAGCCTCTCTACAGCACATCCTAGTATAATTGGTGGAAGATTTTTGTGCGTAGGATGGTTCGGATACGATACGGGCATCTTGTGGAACAAACGGACATCTTTCAGTTTCTTAATAATCTATACTCGGACAAGCATACAATGATGACCCATGAAGCAACCAGAGCATCAGCTTATACAACTGCTACACACAAAAGTATATAGGGCACGTCAGCGTTGTAATAACAACGTTGGCACTATCCAGTAACGCTTTTGGCAGCCCATGGATAAAGAGCTAAAATATAGTACTACTCCTATATAGGAATCGAATTCCTTGGCCTAGCTTGCAACTAAGATTAGTCAGGAAACTAGCTAGCTTCAAGGCGGCTAGCTAATTACACAACTAAAAGTTGTACTACCTAGTTAGGTTCTACCAGTTGGGCCACTTGATAGTTTAATGATGGCAAGGGTGAGCTAAGACTAGGCGGCAAAACTAGCAGGTCTACTACCTGTAACAACTGACTGTAGCAAAGACGCACTCAGTGACCTGAGATCAGAACGATTGAGATTACTTGTAAAACTATCCTGATGGTAACATTTCCCTTGTTTGCACTGCATGGCATTATCCGGCAAACAGACATTCTTGGTTTCCCTCACTGATCCGTTGTATACCACCTTGCATGGCATTATCCGGCAAACAAACATTCTTGGTTTCCCTCACTGATCCGTTGTATACCACCTTGCATGGCATTATCTGGCAAACAGATATTCTTGGTTTCTCTCACTGATCCGTTGTATACCACCTTACTTATTCTACCCTGCTTATACATAAAAGAATAAAAGTAAAAGGACATACTACCCTAATCATCACTAGCACAACTTGCACCGCAATACATGCGATGATTAATCATAAAGTCTACAGAGAGAAGTAGTATGGATCAAAGGAAGTACCATTATGATCACACAAAGCAACATTTGAAGTTTACTCTAGCAGAATCATGCAATGCTTAAGATAGTCGTTTATTCCCGAAACGACTAAATCTGTCATTCCTGTGTGTAAAAGTTACGAAATTTATTTTTGTGTCTGTCTGCACAATTATATCTGCACCTTACTCATGCAGAGGCTGGGTGTTACTCATAATGTTTTGTATATGCTTGATGCTACCTTTGAGATAATAAAAACGCCCATCGGAAAAAAGAACAAAATTATATCCGCTCCCACCCAAATAAGCCCGCGTTTTCTTTTCTCTAGCTTAGGGCCAGTTCTTTTGCTAGCGCTTATTCTAGAAGCCCAATGGTTGTCTTATAGAATAAGCTGAGTAAGGGGTAGCTTATGCTAAAAGCCTAAAAAAGTCATCAAAAGAACGGACCCTTAGCACTAAATGACACTGTATTAATCTGTACTAAATACAAAAGTAGTAAGCGAAATTGACTGTAAAAAAAGTAAGCGGATGTCTTTTTTTGCTTTGGACTAATATAATGTTTACTCGGTAAAACGGGGTAACAAATAATTTTGACCTGGTAAACACCTGTTTTTTTAAAGATTTATGTAGTAACAACTTTGGTGTCTATGAGAAAAATCTGCTGAATAATCTTACCAGTCCTTCCACTTCTTCTGCTTCGTTTGTGAATTTGGAAACTTCCAGTCCTTGGATCATTCCATTCCACTTTCCACCAAAACGGCTTTGCACAACATCACATCCAAACTAGAATCACCCAAGGTGAATGGATTTTCCTGAAATGGATGGATTAAGTACAAAGGCTAAAGGCACCTGTACCTGTAGCACAACCGATGAAACCCACGGCCACAGTAGCACAAAACCACGTCTACTAAACCTAATGAACCTGTGGAGCTTAGGGGGTCAGTTTAATCGTCCTAGACTACGTCCGATGATGGTCCACCCCCGACAACTTTTCACCATAACACGAACCCGCGGCTGATCTGATCTGGTATATGAAACCGCGGTGTGTCACTTGCATCCACCCATGTTCGTTCCCACAACGTAGGTTTGAGTCAACTCCATGAAACATAAGCAGCTTGGCGTCCTGGTTGAGAAGTGCGCCGGACTGGTAGGTGCCCCATACCAGGCAGGCGTCCTGGTTGGAAACTCAGGTCTTAGATGTTTAGGTTTGACTGCGATGTCTGTTTGATATTAGGCCCAGGCTATCAGCGCCCCTTCATCATTTGGATAGGTGTAGCGACAATTGTTGCTTAGACGATGGCTTTAGTCTTGCTGTTGTATTACTTTGTAAGGTCTTGTGAGAATAATTAATAAAGTGACTGTATGCATCGCCCAGATACAGAGACCGGAGGTCATCCTCCTTTTCTTAAAAAAAATGAAACATAAGCAGCCTACGTCGTCCGTCTCGCCGGTAGAAATTCTGGTTGGAGGGAGGGGCAACCACGCAGCTCGCGCCACCAACCACCACCATTCCCTTGCCCTGTTTCGCCAGCCATCACATCATCGGCTGTTTTGTCTGTCCTATGGCAGGGTCGAGACGCGGACAACGAGCCCATCCGTGTGGGTGTACACAGGCAGCCACCCCCACACTTATATAAAGGCCCAGCTAGCCAGCCACTCCTGCATCCACCCAAGCCGATCTCCGCCTTCTCTTGAGTCTTGGCCTTCTCCCTCACCCGAGAGCTCCCCTGCATTCTCAGTTCCCGGGAGGCGCAAACTTTCTTGATCCTTCGATATTGATACATACAAAACCTATCAGTTCTTGCCATGGCCGCGAAATCTTGGAACCCGTTCTCGTGCTGCGTCGGCGGCGCTAGAGTGGCTGACGACGACGATCATTGCAAGCGGCGGATCGGGGGGAGGGGGAAAGGCTGCCCGAGGTCGTCGTCGAGGATGTCCTTCAAGAGCTTGAGCTCGTCGGGGACGCTGTCCCCGGAGGACCTGTCCATCACGCTGTCCGGCTCCAACCTGTACGCCTTCACCTACGCCGAGCTCCGGGCCGCGACCGGAAGCTTCTCCCGCGCCAACTACCTCGGCTGTGGCGGCTTCGGCCCGGTTTACAAGGGCGCCGTCGACGACAAGCTTCGCCCCGGGCTGGCCGCGCAGCCCGTCGCCGTCAAGTACCTCGACCTGGACTGCGGCACGCAGGGACACAAGGAGTGGCTGGTGAGTGCCAAACAGAGTGAAATGCACGCGCACGATCGCTGAACAGCTAGCTTATTATGTGGGTTGTTCTTTGTAGGCAGAGGTTTTCTTTCTTGGGCAACTGAGGCACAAGAACCTGGTGAAACTGATCGGCTACTGCTACGAGGACGAGCACCGGATGCTAGTCTACGAGTTCATGACCGGCGAGAGCCTGGAGAAGCACCTCTTCAAGAGTGAGTTCTTCACTGCTTTCTGCCATCTGGTTCATCAGCGATGAGCTGTTCTTTGTCTCCTGAAGTTTCTTTTCTGTAAGTCAAGAGGATAGCTGAGCTACACTCTGCCTTCCAAGAGAACAACACTTGCTCTTTTTAATACATAGGAACTGTAGATATTTGGATATTTGGGTTAAAGAATTATTTTTCCTACCAACTTCCTAGTGCTTGAAAGTTACAACTCTTGGTCAATGTGGAGGAGACTGACCTGAATCGTTCTATCCCCTTTCAGGCATAAATGGCTCTCTCCCGTGGATGACAAGGATGAAGATCGCTGTCGGCGCGGCCAAGGGCCTTGCCTTTCTCCACGACGCAGACCTGCCCGTGATCTACCGCGACTTCAAGGCCTCCAACATATTGCTCGACTCGGTAAGCCTCCCGTAGCTTTAGACTTTCTGCAAAGAAAAGTAGCGGTTTTGAAATGTCTCATTCATTTGGGAACTGTAGTAGTGGTTACTAACAAATGTGGTCGAAAAAGCTTCACACCTCTTATACATTGGAACTACTACAAAACTGACTGGCAAGCAAAAAATAATTTGATGTCGAATCTAGATTTTGAACCTTTAACTTTTGACCAGTTGAACTATCCAAGATGCCATGAACTTTGTTGTGACCTGACTGATACTTTGAAGATTCTTGGGTGCATGACAAACTTGAGAAATCTTATGCTATGTCCTAGCTTCACCACATAAGTCAAGCTCACAGTAATACCCACAGAGTAGTAATTCACAAACTGTAGTGCAATTGTACTAATATTTTATATATTATACCTAGTTGGAGAAAATTTTCACCTATGTCTTTGTACGTCACTTCGTGCTAGTTTCCTTGACAAAGTTCCTAGGCTTGCTATTTCAGGATTACAACACCAAGTTGTCCGACTTTGGGCTGGCCCAAGATGGGCCCCAGGGCGATGAGACACATGTGACAACAGGTGTCCTGGGGACTCATGGTTATGCAGCGCCAGAATACATTATGACAGGCCACTTGACCGTCAAGAGTGATGTATATAGCTTTGGCGTAGTGCTCATGGAGCTTCTCTCCGGGCTGCGATCAGTGGATCATTCACGACGGCTAAGGGAGAAGAACCTGGTGGATTGGGCTAGACCATACCTCAAGCACTCTGACAGATTGTACAAAGTCATGGACCCAGCTCTCGAGTGCCAATACTCATGCAAAGGTGCCGAGGTGGCAGCACTGGTGGCATACAAGTGTCTCAGCCAGAACCCAAAGTCTAGGCCCACCATGAGGGAGGTGGTCAAGGCCCTCGAGCCCATCCTCAACATGCAAGACTTCTTTCCTGTGGGCCCATTTGTGTTCACAGTCATTGTGGAGGAGGAAAAGGTCGTGGACATGAAGGTGGAGGTCGAGGAGAAGCACCAACACCATTGCCAGAACCATCAAGACAAGCACCGGCAGAAGTACCCCGACTCAGCAATCCATGCCGGCATTGTGCTCCGCGGCCGCGATGGGTTCATTACCGGGTACACTGGTGCGCAGCGGCGGCAACAAAGGTCATCGAGCTACCACCGGGAGAGAGGGGCACAAGACTAAGGTAGGGAAGTGCGTAGGACAATATGGTGTGCACATAGTATAGAGATGTGATACAATGTCACATCAGTTTGTTTCAGATTTGTGGATTGTGTTCCTTTTCTTCTTTATATTTTTGGAAAGGTCTCATGTGGCTTACGCCCACATTTCTTCTTGATAGTGACAACAGGGGTTAGATAAATATAGGGATGCAAAACGGTGTGACAAAAGTCTGTTTTTGATTTTCGCAAGGATTGTTCAAGATGTTGTGAATGACCTAGTTAAAAGGGATGCTCAATGTTTCTTTCATTTACACTCTAGAATTTTGATCCAACAATTGTCCACTGTTCGCAAGTGAGACGAGTATTACTAGAAAAAATTGGCATGCATGCACGCCTCGGTAAAACTTCGCACAGGGAAATAGAAAAGCAGATTATCATCTTATGCTGAGAGAGAGACGTCTTACGATTGACCACATTCAAATGCTTTGTGATTGTGTGAGCACTGAGGCCATCATTGAAAATAAGGATAAGTGGCAACACAAATGAATGCCCTATTGAAATAAAGAACATGGATTTATAGAGTCCTTGAGCCTATAATTATTGGGTTAGAAAGGTGGGATCGTGAAGTAACGCACGTACTACGGAAGAAGAACCCCTCAAAAAACTCTGGAAGGAAGAAACCATGCATGCATCGCGTAGTGTGTGAGATTCAATTAAGAGTGATGGAGGATTCTGCGGAATCATGATATATGCATGCGCCACGGGGGCTCTCGTCCTAACATCATCCTACTTATGAGAAGTTAGACAGGATATTAATGTGTCCACCTTGGAAGGAAAAATACCCCTTGACTATTTTGCAAGCTTTTGCTAGATAAATCTCTGACCATACACCATTTTTATGGACATTAGGGAAAATAGATAGGTAAGCCTATTTTTAGATTTGAGAACTCTTGGGCTTTGAGATAAGGGTTTAAAGAATTGGTATATAAAACTTGGAATGAAACATATAAAGGAAATATTTTAGGGAGATAGCAACTTAGGTTGAGAAACCTCAGGAAAAAACCCAAAGGATGGAATAGGAATGTTGATACATGGTATAGAAAGGTCAAAATTAGTATCATGAAAAGATTGAATAGATTGATACAAATGCTGAGATAATGGGGCTAACTGTTGCAGATAGAGCAGAACAAAAAGATCCGAGAGATCAATTAAGAAGTGTGATGAAATAAGAAGAATAAAATTGTTACAAAGATATAAAAATAAAGAAATCACAGATGGAGATGGAAATACCAGGTATTATCATGCTAAAGTGGATGGGAGAAGAAGAAGAAAATAGAATAATTTCACAAGAACAAGATGATGGACTGGTAGAAGGGGAAGAAAACTTAATGAACTATATAACTAATTTCTATAAAGAACTATTTGGGCATCCATAAGAAAATTATATTTCTTTGAGAGGGCAAGATCTAAAAAATATTAAGGAGGATGAAAGAGAGAGATTGATTGAGCCCATTTCTCTCCAAGAAATACATGATGTGGTATTTGGGATGAAGAAAAATAAAAGCCCTCACCCTGATGGGTTCCCTGCCGCTTTCTATCAGGAATTTTGGGATCTTGTTAAATAGGATTTAAAAGCCTTGGTGGAAGAACTAGCTAAGGGAAATATAGACATATCTAGATTGAATTATGGAATCATTACTTTAGTACCAAAAAAACTGATGCTAAACAAATTCAGAAGTTTAGACCAATATGTTTGCTGAATGTTAGTTTTAAAATAATAACAAAGGTGTTGATGAATAGGCTAACCAGATGTGTTTCCCCTGTGATATCTAGAACACAAACTGCTTTTATTAAAGGGAGATACATCATGTAAGGTGTGGTGATTTTGCATGAGGCCCTGAATACATTTCACACCAAAAAAATAGGATGCACTGACTTTTAAAGTAGATTTTGAAAAGGCATATGATAAAATCAAGTGGCCATTTGTGATCCAAATGTTGAATCTTACATGATTCCCTGACAAGTGGTGTGATTGGGTTATGGAAACTATGAGAGGACATATGGGCATAAGGGTCAATGATGAAATTGAGCCTTACTTCAGAACATATAAGGGACTCAGACAAGGTGATGTTATGTCACCTTTGTTGTTTGATTTGGTTGCTGATGCATTGGTTGTGTTGATGAGCAATGCACTTGAACATGACTTGGTGAAAGGGGTCCTGGGTAGTGATAGTAATAAGGGGGTGAACATGCTGCAATATGCAGATGACACAATCTTCTTGTTGCAAGATGATATTGATAGTGTTGAAAATTGAAAAATCGTTCTCGGAGCTTTTAAACAAATGTCAGGGCTAAAAACAAACTTTCATAAAAGTGAGCTGATACATAGAGGCAATAATAAAATGGTTATTATTATATTTCCTTAATCATGATAAAGGTTTATTATTCATGTTAGAATTGTATTGACCAGAAACTCAAATACATATGTGGATAGATAAACAAATATCGTGTCCCTAGCGAGCCTCTACTAGTCTAGGTCGTTGATCAAAGATGGTTAAGGTTTCCCAACCATAGACATGAGTTGACATTTGATAACGGGATCACATCATTAGGAGAATGATGTGATGGACAAGACCCATCCGTTAGCTTAGCATATGATCATTCAGTTTATTGCTACTGCTTTCTTAATGTCAAATACATATTCCTTCGACCATGAGATCATGCAACTCCCGGATACCGGAGGAATACCTTGTGTGCTATCAAACATCACAACGTAACTGGGTGATCATAAAGGTGCTCTACAGGTATCTCCAAAGGTGTCTGTTGAGTTGACATGGATCAAGATTGGAATTTGTCATTCCGTGTGATGGAGAGGTATCTCTAGGCCCTCTCGTTAATACAACATCACAAGAAGCTTGCAAGCAAAGTGACTAAGGAGTTAGTTACAAGATGATGTATTACAGAACGAGTAAAGATACTTACCGGTAACAAGATTAAACTAGGTATGGAGATACCGACGATTGAATCTCGGGCAAGTAATGTACCGACAGACAAAGGGAACTATGTATGTTGTCATAAAGGTTTGACCGATAAAGATCTTCGTAGAATATGTAGGAACCAATATGGGCATCCAAGTCCCGCTATTGGTTATTGACCAGAGAAGCATCTCGATCATGTCTATATCATTCTCGAACCCGTAGGGTCTGGACGCTTAAAGTTCGTTGACGATATAGTATTATATGAGTTATGTATGTTGGTGACCGAATGTTGTTCAGAGTCCTGCATGAGATCACAGACATGACGAGGAGGTCCGGAATAGTCCGGAGGTAAAGATTGATATATGGGATAATAGTGTTTGATCTTCGGAAGGCTTCTATAATTCACAAGACACTGGTACAACAAGGTGCTATACAAACGGTTTTTAACCCCTTTCCGTGACGGTGTTCGGAACCGTTGCCAAGTGAGTGACTGTGATAGGGGAGTCCTTCCCACATGACCCAGAAACCGTCGGGGATAGAGAGCCTCGATGCAAATACAATACTCCCTACTCATTTTTGCTCGCATTGCCATCGCAGTCGGTATTCTGTGGTGGTACATTTACGATGCGCGACCCATCACAAATAGTTCATGATTATAGAAGTAGACAATCACACTCATTTACTTTTTCCTTGACTCTTTGCGATTATATGTAAGAGCGCACACAATTTTCACTATAAAACTGTATGCGAAGCTTGAATACATCCCACACGATTCATCCGTCATACCCACGTCGTATGATCAACCTATCGCACGCGTTCTTCTATGAACAAACATTTGCGATGCGCACAACATCACAAACAGTCCATAATTGCGAAGCGTGTGTGATAAGGTGACTATGTTTTAAACCTTTTCTCTAATATTCGTTGAAATTTTTTGTGTTTCTTCTTGAGCCGTACGAGATGAAATTTTCATATACGACTCTTAGAGGGGGACTCGGGTTAGTTACCTATCTCAATAAATTATATGATTGGTTTGAGGAACGTCTTGAGATTCAGGCAATTGTAGATGATAATAACTAGTAAATATGTTCCTCCCCATGTCAACATATTTTATTGTTTAGGGGGAATTACACTTACTTGTTTTCTAGTACAAGTCACTACCGGTTTTGCTATCACAAACATTTAGTAAGAAAGAACTATGTGCGATGCTGTTGTTAATTGCACACATTTTTTCTTGGCTGGTCGTGTGTGCAGTAAAGATTGATTGCACACATAGTGGATCCTAGAAACGTGTCTGATCTCCACGTCCATCGCAGACGTTTTGCTTTCACAAACCGTGTGCAGTGTAATCCCTAATTTAAAAATCACATGTTTTGAATTTGAAAGTAGGCAATCACTTATTTCATATCCAACCATGTTTATTACAAATATAGGTTCAACCACGAATGCATAATTAGATGCACAGGTACATATACTAAAGAACTACAAAAGCAGCAAGTAAAGAATGATGAACCACAGTTGTACTAAAGACTGTAAAGAGAGAGGCGAAAGACATTCTAGTTGCTAGAGAAGGTGAAGCGGAATGCCCATATTGTGCCCTCCTCCATGCGTAATGCGCGCACGACTCTAGGCCAACCCCTTGTGATGGTTGCCCGTTGTCGGTGTCAAAACCGGCGGATCTCGGGTAGGGGGTCCCGAACTGTGTGTCTAAGGTCGATGGTAACAGGAGACTGGGAACACAAGGTTTACCCAGGTTCGGGCCCTCTCAATGGAGGTAAAACCCTACGTCCTGCTAGATTAATATTGATGAGTATAGGGGTTACAAGAGTTGATCTACCACGAGATCGTAATGGCTAAAACCTAAAGTCTAGCTGGTCTGACTATGACTATCTGGATATATGTCTACGGACCGATCCCTCCGGTTTATATAGTCACCAGAGGGATCTAGGGTTACATAAGGTCGGTTACAGAGAAAGGAATCTTCATATTTGGTCGCCAAGCGTGCCTTCCACGCCAAGGAGAGTCCCTTCCGGACACGGGTAGAGTCTTTGGTCTTTTGTATCTTTACAACCCATCAGTCTGGCCGAAGTCTAATAGGCCGGACGCTCGAGGACCCCTTACTCCAGGACTTCCTCAGTAGCCCCCGAACTAGAATTCAATGACGAGGTGTCCGGCGTGCAGATAATCTTCGGCATTGCAAGGCAGGTTCCTCCTCCGATGACTTCAAAGTGATGTATTTGACTTTCCATTTACTGTCGTACCCCCGGCTTCCACGCCTTCCTGACTTAAGCTTCCACGTGTCGAGTGAATACCAGAGGTCGGGGTATTTTTGCACATACCACCCTGACCATACAAGAGTGGTGCCTATTTAAAGAGAATAGATCTCAGATCCATTTCACACCCCGTGGAAAAAAATTCCGAGAGCTTGCTAAGTGAAACCACCCCAACATGGCTAATGCTCCCAGCTCTTCCTCTCGTCCCCACGACTCTGAAAAGGGTGATTGGGAGAGATGCTCTATATATCACGGTCAGGTGTCAAAGCTGCAGAAACAGGGCTTTCTTCCTCCCGCAGATCTAGTCCCCGTATGAGCAAGGCTGACGTCCTTCAATGGCGGGGTTCAGGCGGAGAACTTCCCCAATCCGTCCAGGGGAAAACGAGTATTCTTCGTTCCCTTCTTGCTAAGAGGCGTCGGATTTCCAACCCATCCCTTCATCCGAATACTTCTGGAATATTACGGCCTCCAACTGCACAATTTTACTCCCGCCTCCATCCTGCACATCGCGGGTTATGGCGCTCTATGCGAGCTATTCCTAGGCTATGAGGCCCATTTTGATTTATGGAGAAAACTGTTCTGCCTCGTCCCTTGTAATCAAGGAGGGTCAATATTTGAAGTGGAGGAGACGAAGTGTGGCGTATCACCGAGATTGGATACCTGTCCGGCACGCCGAAGAAGGCTTCTGAAGAGTGGCCTTCTGAATGGTTCTATATCTACGACGTCGCTCTTTCTCACCCAGTCCAAGTGGGCCTCCCCGAATTTTCAAGCGCTCCGTTGAAGAAACGCCATAGCTGGCGTCCTCGGAGCCTCGAGGAGGAAGATAGCGCAGAAGCCAGTCAGTTGATGGCAAGATTAAGATGCTCGCCCAGTCCGGATTGTCAATAATCAAGGTAATGGTGATCTCCATAGTGCGGGGGGTCCAACCACTCCAATACAGAGGGCTTCCCATGTGGCACTATAATGGGGAAGATGATGCCTCATGCTACGGTCGGAAGGGTCCGAAAACCCCGACCGCCTTGGCCAAAATATTGGCCGAACTGTACAAAGGGGAGAAGGAGGAGTTTACTCATCTCCAATATCGAGATGGATTTTCCATGTATAATCCTCCGAGCTGTGTAAGCCCGATTCAACCATTTAACTCCGCTCCTTGAATCATTTTTTGATGGATAGTGACCTATCCACTCGCAACAGGAATGGCGGAAGGCTATCAAGGGGATCAATAGCCCCGCCCCCCAGTCAGAGGGTCACAACCGAGACCTTGACCCCTGATTCGAAGAAGATCCGGACATATTTGTAGAGCTCGAGGATGGAGTATTCTATCAGGTGAGCTACGATGGCACGGAAGTACCCATCATTGCCGACTACCCCGGCCTCCTTCCTACTTCGCATGTAAGTAATTTAAAAGGCACCCCCTTCGAAAGAGTTTCCTTACTATGCCTCACCCATCACACTATTTTGTGTTTCAAAGGGGAGGTGCTCAACGCCACAAAGTGCACCAGAAGTGTCTCCAAGGAGAGCAGCGCCTGCGTCGAGCACATCTTCGAAGAGGAAGGCAAATGTAATACGACAGAACCCTCATCAAAGAGGTAAGGCTTTCTTCTGAAGAATACATCTTCTGATCGCCACATCAAATTATGATGCCTTTCACCGCATTCTACCAGGAAAAGTGTTCGCCGGACTATGTCCGGGGATCATGCCGGTCGTGCCTCCACTAGTCAGGCTCCGGACCCTGCCCTAAGGACGGGGGCTAATACGGGAGTGGCGCCGAACTATCCTTCCATAGAGAATTCAGACAATATGTCCATCACGAACTCTGAGGTGGAGAGCGCCGTGAATCACCGTTGTCGAAAGGCCGCTCTTCGTGACCCCGGCTTTTCAAAGGAGGCATTTGATGCCTTCAGCTCGGCCGATGCATACATCCGAGCTGTGCGGGATGGGCTTGCCAGAGCCACGGACCAGCATCTGAAAGATATGCGAG
Source organism: Triticum monococcum (assembly GCA_034509565.1). Taxonomy (NCBI): domain Eukaryota; kingdom Viridiplantae; phylum Streptophyta; class Magnoliopsida; order Poales; family Poaceae; genus Triticum; species Triticum monococcum. The sequence continues at coordinate 448,588,427 of CM067845.1, forward strand.
TAAGCGTAGATTTAAGAATCATACACCAGTAGCCCCCGAGACTTAAAGCAGTTGATACAACTGATTTAAGGATCATTGTATAACCAGGTGCTTACGGAGAAGAACAACTTGTTATCTCAGGAACTAGAAAAGTATCAGACCCAGCTAACTGCTGCCAATGCCGAAGTGGAGAAATCCAAGAAGGCGTCTCCGGGTAATGTTTCCCTCCATCGAGAAAACATAATGGTATACCGATAATGCTAACACGGTTTCTCACCTCTTAATAGGATCACTAGATCAACTGCAAGAGCAACTGAAAGCCGCTCAAGGCGGAGAACGAGAAGCCAAGAAACTGCTAGCCGCGGGCGAGGGTGTGCTAACAAAAGTCATGATGGAGAAAACAAGCTCCAGGATTCCAATACCCAACTGGGCAAGGAACTGAAAGATGTATGGGCCCAGTTGGCTGACTCCGTAAAGGAGAATAAAAGGCTGCGTGGTGGCATATTCAGTATGTGGCCGAACTTACCTTCAAATAATTCAGAGATAGAGGGGACTGACATAGTTATGCCTGCAGGTATGCTGACCGGTCGTCCTGAAGAGGAGATGTCCAGATCCTCGAGCGATCTGCTACAGGAGCTGTCGCAAGTGCACGAGCAGGCTCGGCAGGCGATGCAAAGTGTTGCCAAGGCCTTATGGCCATCCGCCTCCCCTCCAGGAAAGATGGGAGCTTATACAACTATTCAAGGGAGCACGGCGGTGCTTTAGATTGTGAAAAATATCGGCCTGCCGGGAAGGTGCACGAGAGGCCTGGGCCATGGTGAAAACACGGTATACCAAGCTTGATCCGAATCATATGGCTCGGGTTGGACCTCTAGGGTCAGATGGAAAAGGAGTTCCTGTTAATTTGGTATATGACCAAGTGGAAGTAGCCGCCAAGTATTCCCACCAGGATTGTAAGTTAGATAGCCTGCTGGATGGTATAGAGAAGGAAATTTTTGAGTCCTAGTGGCCATGTACTTTCCTTAACATATGTAACTCTAGTTGAATTGTAAAACGATTTTCATGGCGGACCTTTTCGCTTCAACCTCTGGACCCTAGGGCGCGGAGTGTTTCCGAATACCTGAGCGGTAAAATAGACCGGGGTATGCGTGGAAACCAGGTGTAGGGGTCATAGTTGCTTGAACAGACAACTATCCGGCTAGTTATGTTATATTACATTATGATTGTAAGAAACATCTTCCAGAGAGAATAGTTCCGTTAAGGGTTCCTTTCCCTGGGTGTGCAGGCGTTAAAATGCATGTCCGAACTGTGATTGGAAAAAATCGCAGTATACTTAACATCTGGGGTTCACCATGGGGTGAATGCAAAAACATATTTAATCCACCGACCAAATATCCCCTTAAGAACGCTAGCTTTCGGCTTCACCCACTCTGAGGTACACATCCGGATGACCCGGCAGTAACAATCGCAGTGATGCTCCCTTTATATCCTAGCCGAACTAACGGGAACGTAGGGCATAAGCACAGGAGCCAGGCAACCTAGATTGGCCAAAACTTAAGTCATATCGATGCATATAATGGCGAAGAAAAGGTATATATGGTAAAAACACATATGTGATGAGCTTGATGCTCGGAAAATAAGAATAAGCTTCTGTCCAGGAAGCCCCCAGGTATAATGGACGTACATGTTTGAGGATGTGTACGTCACAGGTGCACGGTTTAGCCGTGCGAAAGCTTTAAGGCTTAAAAAAGGAAGAACGAAAAGAGAGGGAAAAAGGGAAAAACAGGGAGGAGAAGATGAACAAATAGTTCGGCGCTAGGCATAGAATCTTTGGAGTCTGGCCGCGTTCCAGGGGTTCGGCTCTAGGCGATTGTCTGATGCAGCACGCAGGCGGTACGCTCCTCCAGTGAGAACTTCGTCAATGATGAAGGGAACCTCCCACTTGGGCTGGAGTTTGTCCTTTTTCTTCTCCGGCAAGCGTAGAACGAGTTCGCCAACATTATAAGTCTTTGCCTGTACTTCTCTGCTTTGATATGTGCGGGCCTGTTGTTGATAAAATGTGGAACAGGCTTTCGCAACATCGCGCTCCTCCTCCAGGGCATCTAGGCTATCCTGCCGATCAAGCTCGGCCTCTCTCTCTTCGTACATGCGCACTCGAGGTGAGTCATGAATAATATCGCAGGGCAACATAGCCTCCGTGCCGTAAACCACGAAGAAATTGGTATATCCAGTAGTACGGTTGGGCGTGGTCTGCAGCTCCCAGAGTACGGAGTCCAACTCCTCAACCCAGTGCTTGTCTGATTCTCACAAAGACCACACTAGTCTGGGTTTGATGACGCTCATAATGAGACCATTGGCCCGTTCGACTTGACCATTTGTTTGCGGGTGGTAGACAGAGGCATAATCGAGCTTAATTCCCAGATTAGCACACCAAGTTTTCACCTCATCGGCTATGAAATTTGAGCCGTTATCGGTGATGATGCTGTGTGGAACACCATAACGGTGCACCACGCCAGATATGAATTCTATCACTGGCCCCACCTCGGCCGTTTTAACTGGTTTGGCCTCTATCCACTTAGTGAATTTATCCACCATGACCAGTAGATACTTTCTCTTATGGCTTCCTCCTTTAAGGGGTCCAACCATATCGAGCCCCCAGACCACGAAAGGCCAAGTGATGGGGATCGTTTATAGAGCGGTGGGGGCATATGGCTTTGGTTGGCAAAAAGCTGGCATCCGGCGCAACGTTGGACAAGGTCCTGTGCATCTGCTCAGGCCGTTGACCAGTAAAAACCTGTATGGAAGGCCTTGCTAACAAGGGCCCGAGCTATGGCATGGTGACCGCCGAGACCGGCATGAATTTCAGCCAAGAGCTGCCGCCCCTCTTCCTCGGGGATACATCTTTGAAGAACTCTGGTAGTGCTTTTCTTGTAGAGCTCTCCGTCGTGAACCTTGTAGGCCTTCGAACGCCGGACAATGCGGTGAGCCTCATTCTGATCCTCTGGGAGTTCTCTCCTATTAAGGTAGGCCAAGAAGGGTTCGGTCCATGGGGCAATGACTGCCATGATGAGATGGGCCGACGGTGTTATTTCGGAGGCTGAGCCCCCGATGATGTCATTGTGTTTGGAATCTGGGGTTGTGTTCAAATCCGGACTGGTGTTGCCGCTCTCCCCTTGCCATACCACGGATGGCTTAGAAAGCCTTTCCAGAAAGATGTTGGGTGGGACGTGGTCGCGCTTAGCGCCATTGCGAGCAAGGACGTCCGCCGCTTGATTACTTTCTCGAGCCACGTGATGAAACTCGAGCCCCTTGAACTGAGCCAACATTTTTAGGACGGTGTTGCGATAAGCCGCCATCTTCGGATCTTTGGCATCAAAATCTCCATTTATTTGAGATATTGCGAGGTTTGAGTCCCCGCGCACTTCCAAGCGTTGTATGCCCATGGAGACAACCACCCGGAGACCATGTAATAAGGCCTCGTATTCGGCTGCGTTATTGGAGTCTGTGTATAATATTTGGAGCACGTACTAGACTACGTCTCTAGTGGGGGATGTTAAAACGACACCCGCTCCTAATCCTGCCAACATTTTGGAACCATCGAAATACATGACCCAGTTGGAATATGTGCCTTACTCTTTAGGGAGTTCGGCCTCTGTCCATTCGGCGACGAAGTTCGCCAGTACTTGAGATTTGATGGCTCGACGTGGTTTGTATGTTATGTCGAATGGAAGGAGCTCAATGGCCCATTTGGCTATCCGGCTCGTAGCATCGCGGTTGTTTATTATGTCATTGAGTGGTACTTCGGAAGCCACCGTGATAGAACATTCTTGGAAGTAGTGTCGTAGCTTACGGGATGCCATGAAGACCACGTATGCCATCTTTTGGTAATGAGGGTACCGGGATTTGCATGGTGTGAGGACAGTGGATACGTAGTATACCGGCTTCTAAAGCGGGAATTTGTGTCCTTCCTGCTCTCGCTCAACTACGAGCGCGACGCTCATCACCTGGTGTGTTGCTGATATGTATAATAACATGGGTTCGCTGACGTTTGGTGCGGCTAGGATTGGGTTGCTCGCAAGAAGGGTTTTTATTTCTTCCAGTCCGGCTGTTGCCGCATCCGTACACTCGAAGTGATCGGTGCGCCGGAGGAGGCGATACAGTGGCAATGCCTTTTCTCCAAATCTGACGATAAAGCGGCTTAGAGCTGCCACGCATCTTGCGAGTTTTTGGACCTGTTTAGGGTCCGTTGGCGTAGCCAACTGTGACAAAGCTTGGATTTTGGCTGGATTTGCTTCGATTCCTCTATTAGAAACAATGAAGCCCAGCAGCTTTCCAGCAGGGACGCCGAAAACACACTTTTCCGGATTGAGCTTGATGTCATATGCACGGAGGTTATCGAATGTGAGACGTAAATCGTCTATTAGTGAATCGACGTGCCTGGTTTTAATGGCGATGTCATCCACGTATGCTTCAACTGTCTTGTCGATCTGTTTCTCTAGGCATGTTTGAATCATGCATTGGTAGGTGGCCCCAGCATTTTTGAGCCCGAAGGGCATGGTGTTGAAGCAAAATGGCCCATATGGGGTAATAAATGTCGTTGCGGCTTGATCGGACTCCTTCATTTTGATTTGATGGTATACGGAATATGCGTCGAGGAAGCACAGTGAGTCGTGTCCTACGGTGGCATCAATGATTTGGTCGATGTGGGGGAGGGGGAAGGGATCCTTAGGGCAGGCCTTATTGAGGTCTTTGAAGTCGACGCACATGCGCCAGGATTTGTCCTTCTTTGGCACCATCACCAAGTTTGCTAGCCAGTCCGGGTGTTTTATTTCTCTAATGAATACGACCTCGATTAGCTTGGCTAGCTCCTCCCCCATAGCTTGACGTTTGGGTTCGGAAAAGCGCTGTAGTGTTTGCTTGACCGGTTTATATCCCTTCAATATATTGAGTCTGTGTTCGGCCAATCTGCGTGGGATTCCTGGCATATCCGAGGGGTGCCAAGCGAATATATCCCAGTTCTTGGGCAGAAACTCTCGTAGCGCGGTGTCGACCGTTGGGTCTAGTTGTGCCCCAATAGATGCTGTCTTCTTGGGGTCCGTTGGATGGACTTAGAATTTGACTATTTCTTCTGCTGATTTGAAGGAGGTGGATTTGGGTCATTTGTCCAGGATTACATCGTCCCTATCCATCGTGGAGCGTAATGCGGTTAAAACTTCGGCCACAAGGGCTTCAGATAATGCCTCAAGGGCCAGGGATGCGGTTTTACTTTTGGCGCGGAGTGCTATGTCCAGATCACTGGCGAGAGTGATTATGCCATTGGGCCCAGGCATCTTGAGCTTCATATACCCATAGTGAGGTACAACTTGGAAGCGTGTAAATGCATCTCACCCCAATAGGGCGTGATATCCACTGTTGAAAGGGGCCACTTGGAAGGTTAATTCTTCGGTTCGGTAGTTCTACGGTGTGCCGAATGCCACGTCGAGCATGATTTTTCCCGTGCATCGCGCCTCCCAACTGGGAATAATTCTGTGGAAGGTTGTGCTACTTTGCTCGATGCGGCTCCTATCTATTTCCATTTTTCTGAGTGTATCCTCGTAAATGAGGTTTAGTCCGCTGCCGCCGTTCATGAGGACCTTGGTGAGCCGAAAACCATCCACGATCGGACTGAGGACCAAGGCGGCTGGAGCCCGGACTGTCCTGAATTTTGGTTCGTCATCGGCATTGAAAGTTATGGACGTGTCATTCCAAGGGTTTGTTGTTGCGATTTGGCAGACTTCGGCGAGGTTGTGGAGTGCCCTGTTGCGCTTACTATTTGAAGCGAAAGTCTCGAAGACCATCAATACTCTAAGGTCGTCGTCTTCTGGGGGATATTGCTCTGGGTTGTTTTTGGTGAGGATATCCTCGCCGCTCTTGGCCATGTGCCAGAGTATCCAACATGCTCTAAGGCTGTGGGTTGATATAGTATCCAGTGTTGCGTGTAACTTGCATGGTCCATCGTGCCATCCTTCCAGAACGGTTCCGTGTCCCGTAACGGGCTTATATTTCTTTACCATTGGGCCGGTTGTGCCACGAGGGTGCGTCCTTTTCACCTGAAAGAGGGGTTGGGTGGAAACCGGTGGTTCCCAGCGAGCTGCTTGAGTTTTCCAGGCTCTTTCCGTTGCGCAGTACTTGTATACTATGGTTGCCAAGTCTGCGAAGCGTGATAGGCGACGACGGTTGATGGCGTTGAGGATTCCTTCATCCGTGCAATTGTTGCAGAACGCTGAGATCGCATCTTCATTGTGGAAATCTTCAATCCTATCTTTGACAAGGAGGAATCTGGCCCAAAAGTGGTGGACCGTTTCCTGAGAGTGCTATCGTATGCCCATGAGAGCACTGGTATCTGGGTGGGTGGGTGGCTTGAAATCCAAACCCTGACCCAATTTAGGATCCGGAGTTTGAAGAACTTCCAAACTTAGTAGTTCGGGCTCTGGGATGTCAACTGATTTTTTGGGCTTGTTGTCCGATTCTATGTTCGGAGGATGAGGCATGTCTTTCTGCAGGTAGGTGTCCGACTCTTCAAGCTCGGAGATCCGAACGTAGTTCGTCCTCAATATAGAGGAAGAGTTGTCGTCTTGCTCCTCTACTACCGCTATTTGATGGGTGATCGGCGGAATTTTAATTTCTCCCTGGTCAGGTTTAAGCCCAATCCGATCATAGTCTGTGGCGACCCCCAAGGCGGCGATGTGATCTAGGAGCTCGCTTAAAGACGATAGCTCCGTCGGGTCCATCTGCTTGGAGTATTTGGAGTTAACATGGAGTGGATTTTTGATGACCCAAGGAGTCATCGCCGGCTTAACGACCGAACGGGCGGTCATGATGAAGCCGCCCAGCCGGAGGGTTTGGCCTGGGGCCAGTGCTCCTCCGTAGATGACGTTGTTCTTGAGAACAAGGCGAGCACTCGATCCTATCTTTCGACATCATAGCGGAACTCTCAATGAAAGCACCAATGTCGGTGTCAAAACCGGCGGATCTCGGGTAGGGGGTCCCGAACTGTGCATCTGAGGTCAATGGTAACAGGAGACTGGGAACATAATGTTTACCCAGGTTCGGGCCCTCTCGATGGAGGTAAAACCCTACATCCTGCTAGATTAATATTGATGAGTATAGGGGTTACAAGAGTTGACCTACCACGAGATCGTAATGGCTAAACCCTAAAGTCTAGCATGTCTGACTATGACTATCTGGATATATGTCTACAGACCGATCCCTCTGGTTTATATAGATACCGGAGGGATATAGGGTTACATAAGGTCGGTTACAGAGAAAGGAATCTTCATATTTGGTCGCCAAGCTTGCCTTCCATGCCAAGGAGAGTCCCTTCCGGACATGGGTAGAGTCTTTGGTCTTTTGTATCTTTACAGCCCATCAGTCCGGCCCATGTCTAATAGGCCGGATGCCCGAGGACCCCTTAGTCCAGGACTCCCTCACCCGTCCATCCTTCACTGTCTTCATTAGGACTTCTCGATGCTCATTGTAGTCTGGATGAAATACTTTAACCTTCATTGCGTGTCCATCAATCATGTACTTTACAAGGTAATCTTGAGTGAACTGCTTCGGGAACCACTGCGAACGAAAAAGATTCATACATTGTTGTCTAACAACTCATTATGGGTAGTAAGAAGAGAAGGCTACAGAGTTTGTATTTACCATCCTACAGCTCACTGTTGTGTTGGGTAGAGCATAAACAAATATTTTGCTTGCCACCATTCGTATCTTTTTGCTAATAATCCTTATAAGTTTCCTCACTTGATGCTTGTTCATGAATATCTCATTGCCCCATATGTAAAAAGGGTCGATGTGTGGATCCTTGCCAAGGGCATATGTACCTACAAGCAACAAGTCAATATTAGAAGCTAACAAGTGTCTAGACCTGGATCTATATGCACTACATTATGGAACGATGGGGGGAGTACAAGCCGAGGGATGAAACTAACCTCCGCGAAAAATGGTGGCCACTGCCGTTGTTGTCCTGCATAAGTAGTGGAAAGGCATGATAAGTACATCAACCTTAACATCAAACAAATATAGCAAAGGTAAATAGCATCATCTCCAAATGATAGCTTGAATGTGTTGGTTTCAGCACGTTGTTAAAGCAGATATAAAATGGAAGGCAATGTTACCGACAACATGCTTAACAGCCATCAAATATTGCAATTCAAACTAGTATTGTTGAAAATGAATAGAACATAGGAAATGCTTAAACATCACACTGGATGAATGTGTAAAACTGAAATAAAGGGCATGTGTTAACTACACCAGGCATAACTGGAACCAAATATAGCCGTTCAAACTGGTATTGATGCAGTCGAGCAGCACAGTTCCGACTTGCACATAATGAACATCACATTGTGAATGAAAAAAATAAACAAGGCATAAATGATCAGTATAACAACCAAATATAGCCATTGAAAACTAGACCGAGTCTCACTGCAACCAACCTAACAAGCAAATACATATAAACAAGGCATATGCTTGAAAAGTGGAAAAATGCTCACTGCAACCATCCTAACAAGCAAATACAGATAAACAAGGCATCTGCTTGAAAACTGGACAAATGCTCACTGCAACCAACCTAAGAACCAAATACAAATAAACAAGCCATCTACTTGATAACTAGACAAATGCTCACTTCAACCAACCTAACAACCAAATACAGATAAACAAGGCATCCACTCACTATAAACAACCAAATATAGCCATTCATGAAACTAAAGTGGACAATTCATACTTAAACATCATATAGCCCTACTGAACAATACATTTTTGCATAACTGAAATAATTAAACACGGCACAGTTAAAGCACCACACGACAAATGCTACTACAAAAAGGTACGGGTTGGCAAGCTAGAAAAGGTGAGATTTGCTGATAGGATGTTGCCTCACAAGTCATGGACGGGATCCTTCCAGTTGGAAGAGCACCCACCCATGGTGCGCTCTCTGATGTCACAGATGGGCTGTTTCACCTTGGAAGAACCTTTGTGCATGCCCTCCTCGTGGTCGTGGTGATGAGATCTGACTTGGCAATTGATGATCCCAAGCTCCCGCCATAGAATGTATCCTCCAGAAATGACAAAATGGGCTCGATGCCGTACAAGGAATGCAAATCCTTGACCGCTTGGCAGAGGAGATCAACGGCAGGGCCGTCGAAGAGATCGACATCGGTTTAACCAGAGGGGTTGGGGATGGACCCCTTAACCTGTGACATGGCCCGTGTGAAGCCATCATTGTCGACGATCTTGATGTCGTAGCCAGCTTTCCTGAGATATAGTAATACGCTAGCCCGCTGACATGAAGCCTTCGGCATGGCAATGTAGTCAATGTCTTCGCCGGCTTTTGCGGCGACGTGTTGCTCCAGGATCGATAGGTCGTGGCGAATGGCGTCCACCTCACCAATGTTCGCCGGAGAGGCCATGATCCTCTTCTTGGCCAAACGCTCGTCAGGCTCCCCGGGATACGTGGTCAAGCTTAGGCTGCGACATTCTGGAGCATGATACGTCCATTTTGCATCATGTTTTGTTACTGTTATTTATAATGTTTTTATCCATAATAATGCTTTTTGGAGTAATTCTAATGCCTTTTCTCTCATAATATGCAAGGTATACACAAAGAGGGAGAATTCCGGCAGCTAGAAATCTGGACTTGGAAAAGCTACGTCAGGCCACCTATTATGCACAACTCCAAAATAGCTGAAACTTCACGGAGATTTTTTATGGATTATTTGAGGAATATTGGAGAAAATAACTACCAGAGGGGCCCACCAGGTGGGCACAACCCACATGGGCGTGCCAGGGAGCCCAGGAGCGCCCTGGTGGGTTGTGCTCACCCAGGCCCACCTCCGGTGCCCATCTTATGGTATATAAGTCATTTTGACCTAGAAAAAAAATAAGGAGAGGACTTTCGGGACGGAGCGCCACTCTCTCGATGCGGAACTTGGGAAGGAGCAGTTTTGCCCTCCGGCGAAGCGATTCCGACGGTGAAATTCCCTCCCGGAGGGGGAAATTGTCGTCATCATCATCATCACCAACAACTCTCCCATCTTGGGGAGGGCAATCTCCATCAACATCTTCAACAACACCATCTCCCCTCAAACCCTAGTCCATCTCTTGTGTTCAATCTTGTTACCGGAACTATAGATTGGTGCTTGTGGGTAACTAGTAGTGCTGATTACATCTTGTAGTTGATTACTATATGGTTTATTCCGTGGAAGATTATATGTTCAGATCCAATATGCTATTTAATACCCCTCTGATCTTGAGCATGATTATCATTTGTGAGTAGTTACTTTTGTTCTTGAGGTCAAGGGAGAAATCATGTTGCAAGTAATCATGTGAACTTGATATGTGTTCGATATTTTGATAGTGTGTATGTTGTGATTCCCTTAGTGGTGTCATGCGAATGTCGACTACATGACAGTTCGCCATATTTGGGCCTAAGGGAATGCATTGTGTAGTAGCAATTAGATGATGGGTTGCAAGAGTGACAGAAGCTTAAACCCCGGTTTATGCGCTATTCCGTAAGGGACCGATTGGATCCAAAAGTTTAATGCTATGGTTACAATTTAATCTTAATACTTTTCCTATGGTTGTGGATGCTCGCGGGAGGGTTAATCATAAGTAGGAGGTTTATTCAAGTAAGAACAGCACCTAAGCACCGGTACATTCACATATCAAATTATCAAAGTACCGAACATGAATTAAGCCAAGATGATGAAAGTGACTAGATGAGAATCCGTGTACCCTCAAGAACGCTTTTCTTATCATAAGAGACCGTTTTAGCCTGTCCTTTGCCTCTAAAGGATTGGGCTACCATGCTACACTTTTTTTACTACTATCGTTACTTGCTCGTTACAAATTATCTTGCTATCAAACTACTCTGTTACACAATTTCAGCACTTGCAGACATCACCTTGCTGAAAACCACTTGTCATTTCCTTCTGCTCCTCGTTGGGTTCGACACTCTTACTTATCGAAAAGAGCTACAATTGATCCCCTATACTTGTGGGTCATCAAGGCTATTTTCTGGTGCCGTTGTCGGGGACTGAAGCGCCTTTGGTATGTGGAATTTGGTAAGGAAACATTTTATATAGTGTGCTGAAATTTATTGTCACTTGTTACTATGGAAAACAATCCTTTGAGGGGTTTGTTTGGGGTATCTTCACCTCGACCAGAACCACAATTAGCTACCCCTCAACCTACTGCACCTACTGAAAATATTGATTATGTAATTCCTTCGGGTATGATAGAACAACTTCTAGCTAATCCTTATGCAGGAGATGGAACCAAACATCCTGATATGCACTTGATATATGTAGAACAAATTTGTGGATTGTGCAAGCTTGCAGGTTTACCCGGAGATGAAGTTATGAAGAAGGTTTTCCCTTTATCTTTGAAAGGAAAGGGATTGGCATGGTATAGGCTATGCGATGATATTGGATCTTGGAATTGGAATTGATTGAAATTGGAGTTCCATCAAAAAAATTATCCTATGCATCTAGTTCATCGTGATCACAATTATATATATATATATAAGTTTGGGCCTCATGAAGGAGAAAGTATTGCTCTAGCTTGGGGGAGGCTTAAGTCAATGTTATATTCATGCCCCAATCATGAGCTCTCAAGAGAAATTATTATCCATAATTTTAATACTAGGCTTTCTCGTAATGATCAAACCATGCTCGATACCTCTTGTGCTGGTTCTTTTATGAAGAAGACTATTGAATTCCGGTGGGATCTTGTGGAAAGAATTAAACGCAACTCTAAAGATTGGGAACTCGACAAAGGTAAAGAGTTGGGTATTAAACTTAAGTATGATTGTGTTAAATCTTTATGGATACTGATGCTTTTCAAAAGTTTAGCACTAAATATGGACTTGACTCTGAGATAGTAGCCTCCTTTTGTGAATCATTTTCTACTCATGTTGATCACCCTAAAGAGAAGTGGTTTAAATATCACCCACCTGTTAAAGAAGAAATCAAAGAACCGGTACCAGTTAAAGAAGAAACTATGCTTTACAATGTTGATCCAGTTCTTCCTTCTGCTTATATTGAGAAACCACCTTTCCCTGTTAGGGTAAAGGAACATGGTAAAGTTTCAACCGTGGTTAACAAAATCTATATTAGAACACGTAAACCTGATGAACAAGTCAAAGTCGAACCGAGTATTTCTATGGTTAAAGATCTCTTGGAAGAAGATATGGATGGGCATGTTATTTACTTTTGTGAAGAAGCTGCTAGAATTGCTAAACCTGATAAAAAGGATAAACATAGACCTATTGTTGGCATGCCTGTCATCTCAGTTAAAATAGGAGATCATTGTTATCATGGTTTATGTGACATAGGTGCTAGTGTGAGTGCTATTCCTTACACCTTATATCAAGAAATTACGAATGACATAGCACCCGCAGAGATAGAAGGCGTAGATGTTACTATTAAACTTGCTATTAGAGACAATATTTCACCAATTGGGATTGTTAGATATGTTGAAGTCTTTTGTGGGAAAATAAAACACCCTACTGATTTTCTTGTTCTTGGTTCCCCACAAGATGACTTTCGTCCCATAATCTTTGGTAGACCTTTCTTAAACACCGTTAATGCTAAAATAGAATATGAGAAATAAACTATCGATGTTAGTTTTGGTGATGAGTCTCATGAGTTTAATTTTTCCAAGTTTAGTAGAAAGCTTCATGAAAAAGAATTGCCTAGTAAGGATGAATTAATTGGTCTTGCTTCTATTGTTGTACCACCTACTGATCCTTTAGAACGATATTTGCTAGACCATGAAAATGATTTTCATATGCATTAAAGAAATGAAATAGATAAGATTTTCTTTGAACAATGTCCTCCACTTAAACACAATTTGCCTATTGGAACTCTAGGAGGACCTCCTCCACCTAAAGGTGATCCTATGTTTGAATTAAAACAATTGCCAAACACTTTGAAATATGATTATCTTGATGAAAAGAAGATATATCCTATTATTATTAGTGCTAACCTTTCAGAACATGAAGAAGAAAGATTATTGAAAGTTCTAAGGAAGCACCAAGCTGCTATTGGATATACTCTTGATGATTTAAAGGGCATTAGTCCCACTCTATGTCAGCACAAAATTAACATGGAACCTGATGCTAAACCCGTTGTTGATCACCAACATCGGTTAAATCCAAAGATGAAAGAAGTGGTAAGAACAATATTCTTAAAACTTCTGGAAGCAGGTATAATCTATCCCATAGCTGATAGCAGATGGGTAAGTCCTGTTCATTGTGTCCCTAAGAAAGGAGGTATAACTGTTGTTCCTAATGATAAGAATGAACTTATTCCACAAAGAATTGTTACAGGTTATAGAATGGTAATTGATTTTAGAAAGTTAAACAAAGCAACTAGAAAATATCATTATCCTCTTCCTTTTATTGATCAAATGCTTGAAAGATTATCTAAGCACACACACTTTTTCTTCCTTGATGGGTATTCTGGTTTTTCACAAATACTTCTTTCTCAACCTGATTAAGAAAAGACCACTTTTACTTGTCCGTTTGGAACTTATGCTTATAGACGTATGTCTTTCGGTTTATGTAATGCACCTACTACCTTTCAAAGATGTATGACTGCTATATTCTCTGACTTCTGTGAAAAGATTGTTGAGGTTTTCATGGATGTCTTCTCTGTTTATGGGAAGTCTTTTGATGATTGTTTAAGAAATCTTGATCGAGTTTTGCAGAGATGTGAACAAACAAATCTTGTCTTGAATTGGGAGAAGTGCCACTTTATGGTTAATGAAGGCATTGTCTTGGGTCATAAAATTTCTGAAAGAGGTATTGAAGTGGAAAAGGCTAAGATTGATGCAATTGAGAAAATGCCATGTCCTAAAGATATAAAAGGTGTTCGTAGTTTCTTAGGTCATGCTGGTTTCTATAGGAGATTTATCACATACTTTTCTAAAATTTCTAGGCCTCTCACGAATCTTTTGGAAAAGGATATTCACTTTGTTTTTGATGATGATTGTTTAGAAGCCTTTGAAACACTCAAGAAAGCCTTAATTTCTGCACCGATTGTTCAACCACCTGATTGGAACTTGCCTTTTGAAATTATGTGTGATGCTAGTTATTATGTTGTTTGTGCTGTTCTAAGACAAAGAGTTGATAAGAAATTGAATGTTATTCATTATGCTAGTAAAACTCTAGACAATGCTCAATGAAACTATGCTACTTCTAAAACAGAATTCTTGGCAGTGGTGTTTGCTTGTGATAAATTTAGACCTTATATTGTTGGTTCAAAAGTAACTGTTCACACATACCATGCTGCTATTAAATATCTTATGGAAAAGAAACATGCTAAACCTAGACTTATTTGATGGGTTCTCTTGTTACAAGAATTTGATATACAAATCATTGATAGAAAAGGAGTTGAGAACCCAGTAGCTGATAATTTATCTAGGCTTGAAAATTTTCCTGATGACCCACTACCTATTGATGATAGTTTTCCTGATGAGCAGTTAGCTGCAATAAATGTTCCTCATAGTACTCCTTGGTATGCTGACTATGCCAATTACATTGTTGCTAAATATTTACCACGTAGCTTTACATACCAGCAAAAGAAAAAATTCTTCTATGATTTAAGACATTACTTTTGGGATGAACCACATCTTTATAAAGAAGGAGTAGATGGTATTATTAGACGTTGTGTACATGAGCATGAACAAGGACAAATCCTATAGAAATGTCACTCCGAAGCTTATGGAGGGCATCATGTTGGAGATAGAACTGCTCACAAGGTATTGCAATCTGGATTTTATTGGCCTACTCTCTTCAAGGATGCCCGTAAGTACGTCTTATATTGTGATGAATGTCAAAGAATAGGTAATATTGGTAAGTGTTAAGAAATTTCTATGAACTATTCACTTGTGTTGAACCATTTGATGTTTGGGGATTTGATTACATGGGACCTTTTCCTTCCTCTAATGGGTATACACATATTTTGGTTGCTGTTGATTATGTTACTAAATGGGTAGAAGCTATTCCAACTAGTAGTGTTTATCACAACACCTCTATTAAAATGCTTAAGGAAGTTATTTTCCCAAGGTTTGGAGTCCCTAGATATTTAATGACTAATGGTGGTTCACACTTTATTCATGGTGCTTTCCGTAAAATGTTTGCCAAATATGATGTTAACCATAGAATTGCATCACCTTATCATCCTCAGTCTAGTGGTCAAGTTGAACTTAGCAATAGCGAAATAAAATTAATTTTGCAAAAGATTGTCAATAGGTCCAGGAAAAATTGGTCTAAGAAATTAGATTATGCACTTTGGGATTATAGAACAGCATATAAAAATCCTATGTGTATGTCTCCTTATAAAATGGTTTATGGAAAAGCTTGTCATTTGCCTCTTGAGTTAGAACATAAAGCATATTGGGCTATCAAAGATCTTAACTATGATTTTAAACTTGCTGGTGAAAAGAGGTTATTTTATATTAGCTCATTAGATGAATGGAGAACCCAAGCTTATGAAAATGCAAAAGTATTCAAAGAAAGGGTTAAAAGATGACATGATAAAAGAATCAAAAAGCACGAGTTTAAAGTCAGAGAATATGTTCTTTTGAACAACTTGCATTTCAGATTCTTTGTAGGAAAACTCCTCTCAAAGTGGGAAGGCCCCTACGTTATCGAGGAGATTTATCGGTCTGGAGCCATCAAAATAAATAATTTTGAAGGAACTAACCCGAAGGTTGTCAATGGACAACGAATAAAACAATATATCTCAAGTATGCCCATTAATGTTGAAAGTACTATTATCCAAACTATGACACCAAAAGAACACATAAAAGAGTCCTCCGGGAACACTCCATAATCATGAAAATAAGGAGGTACGTGATATGGTAAGTAAACGGACTCCGAAAAATCTGTAAAAATATTTTTTGTTAGTTTTGCAATATTTAGAAAAATTGGAAAATAAGAAACTACCGGGAAGCGTACCCTGGTGGGCACAATACACCAGGGTGCGCCAGGCTTGCCTGGCACGCCCAGGTGGGTTGTGCTCACCTGGGACACCTTTTGGACTCTGTTTTTCTTCCATTTACTTGTCCCTCAACATAAAAAATCTATATATACTTCCCGAACCTGTTAACCACTGCGCGAAGAAATCCCCTGTTCTCTTTTCTTGCTGTTTTCTGTCAGATTTGTTGAGTCAGGCATCATGTCTTCTTGTTCCTCCAACAACATGGAAGAGGATGCTTGGTTGATGAATATCGAGCTTAAGAGAGAAGAGCCTGTGGAAGTCGGCAGAGGAGATGAGAGCAAGGAGGTTGCCGTAGACCAGCCTCCGGTCTTCGAACAAGCACTGCTAGTCGAGGAGGAAGAGGCAGATATCCTTAAACCCTACCTTTTTCACCTTAATCCTGCTGAGATTGAAGCCTTTCGCATCATTGAAATAGTTCGCATACAAAATAAGTATCTCACTTGTGAAAATATTCTGCATCAAGAGCATATCATCCACCTCCGGAGCGTCATCCGTCGATTGGAGAATCTCTTGATCCTTAAGGATAGGATCGCTTCATCACCACCATCATCTTCTTCACCACCCAAAAAATGGAGTATCGGGTATGGGCACTCCCCTTGGCTTTCGCCAAGCTTGGGGGAGGTGCCCCAGTATCGTATCATCCCACTATCTTTTTTGCCTTTATTTATTTTAGTTCGATTTTTTGTTCTAGATGAATAAAAGTTTAGTTCGATCATTTCTTTTTGAGAGTTTGCATAGTGATCTATCCTTGTAATCGTGCGCAAGTTATATAATAAAGTTTAGTTTGAGTTTTTGCTTTCTTTACTTTCATGTTACAAATTAAAGAAAAGAAATAAGGAAGAAAAAGAAAAAAGAAATAAATAAAAGAAACGACGTAAATCAAAAAAAATCATATACTAATCTTATGGCAGGTGATGACACCACCTAAGGAAAAGTATAAGTAGAAAATTTTATTAGAGATTGACAAACATAGCATTAGTCAATGATGCAACTCATGAAAGAATTAATAAGGGAAGAGAAGATTCACATATAAATATACTATCCTTGAAATCTTTTGTGATTGTGAGCCCTCATCAAAATATTATATGCCAAAATTGTTGACGTTGGACAAGGAAGACAACTTAATGGTTTATGTTTGTTTATATTCACATGGAAGTCATATTGTCGTAGATCCTTTAACATGTCACTACTGCAGGATGCTGCTAACGCGACACTACGATCAGAGACCCTTCGACGAAACCGTGTGCAATGCAATAATCGCAAACGGTGGTGTAAAAAACCGTCAAAAAAGGTGCAAAATGCTTGCGATGACGGATGCATCAAACACGGTTTAGATTTTAGTTGTGTGTGCGATGTAGGGCATACGGTTCAGTTCAATTAACTATTCGCGATGAGGCGACACAAAAGAAACGGGCAGCCAGATGAAGGTGTGTGCGATATACAGCATACGGTTCACTTGGATGAACTGTTTGTCATTAGCCAACACAAAAGAAACGGTCAACCAGATCAAGGTGTGTGCGATATACAGCATGCGGTTCACTCGGTCTTGTCGTCAATGTGTGACCTCTGTGGCAACCATTCACTCCCCAGTAGCCTCTTCTTGTACCGTGGCAACCGTCCACCGCCTCTTCGCCTTTCCCTCTTGATTTGGACCTGCCGTCGCACGCTCTTCCTCCCTCCATTTGCCTTCACCCTTCCTTCTGCCATTGTTCGATCGTCTTCTCCATGGACGTAACAGGCCGGAAATGACCCCGTTATTCTTGCCCCGATCTGAAAGATGACGTGGTGGAGGAACTCATTGATTGGTGCTACGTCATCACCTCGGCTAGCATGGCAGGTTCATTCAAGACCATTCTCGACTCAACTAATAACATCATTACAAGCAACCCAAGGGTCCAGGAGCGGTTTGATCTCCCCTATCTTCTTTGCCGTGACCCTGATCACTTGCGCGGGGACGATGGGAGCCTCGCCTTGTGCAAGTTGATGCCGCTTGATAATGATACGTGTGATGTTAAGATGCCATCGCTTGAGTGTAAGTCTTGGGCAGACGCAAATGGAGATTGGGTTGTTTATATTGGGTACAACTGCGAGTGGGAACTTGTGAATGTGTACACTCGTCACCGGGTTCGAGTTCCAAAAATCTCAGGCTGCCCTGAAGTTGAGCACACCGGTATTCTACGTACGTTCAAATACGATCATGGTGACTGTCGTCTACGGAAGATAGCAATTTGTTGAATTCCCAACCGCTCTTGGGATTACACGAACTATGAAGTTGTTGCTATCTTCGACAAGCTTGTTGTCGTCCTTGCTTCCACGACTCGATGGATATTGTTCAAAAATCAATTTTTGTACACGGATGAGTACTGTGATGCAATTCAATACGAGGGTCTTGTGTTTGTTGCCACCACTCATGGCACTGTTTTTGCATGGAATCCTTATCGTTTCAGTACGTTTGTCTTCTAGGGTAATTATAATTGTTTCATCCACATGGATGTGGGCTAGCTAGCTAGTTTTCCTTACTAATTAACCTTCTTACGTTTCCAAGGTCCTATGAACATTCCACCATCTATACTTGAAAAAATTTATAACCAAGGGGGAGATGACGATGGTGATGATCACGAGTGTCGGTGTCAAAACCGGTGGATCTCAGGTAGGGGGTCCCGGACTGTGCGTCTAAGGCAGATGGTAACAGGAGGCAGGGGACACGATGTTTTACCCAGTTTCGGGCCCTCTTGATGGAGGTAAAACCCTACCCGAGATCCGCCGGTTTTGACATCGACATTGGTGCTTTCATTGAGAGTTCCTCTGTGTCGTCGCCATTAGGCTTGATGGCTCCTTCAATCATCGATAGCGATGCAGTCCAGGGTGAGACTTTTCTTCCCGGACAGATCTTCATATTCGGCGGCTTCGCACTGCGGGCCAACTCGCTTGGCCACCTGGAGCAGATCGAAAGTTATGCCCCTGGCCACCAGGTCAGGTTTGGAAGCTTAAACTACACTGCCGATATCCACGGAGACTTGATCTTCGACGGATCCGAGCACCTGCCTTGTGCGCCACACAACCACGATGAGTACGATTTAGCTCTACCATCGGATAGTGTTCAGAAGATCGCACCGGCAACCACTCCGACCCTCAATTCGGAACCAGTCGTGCCATCCATGGACGGATGGATAGACCCCGCCACGGAAGCCATATCCTCAGCGGCGATCGAGCCGAATATCGACCTTACCTTTCAGGAGAGCCATGTTGCCAAACTGCCGGATCCTTCTCTGACCACGGACTCCGAACCGCCTGCGCCCGTGCCTATTGAATCCGGCTGGGCGCCGATCATGGAGTTTACCTCCGTGGATATTTTTTAGCACTCGCCCTTTGGTGACATACTGAACTCATTAAGGTCTCTCTCCATGTTAGAAGAGTCCTGACCGAACTATGCCCGGCAGGATTGGGATGCGGATGACGAAGAAATTCGCCGCCCACCCACCACCCACTTAGTAGCCACTGTCGATGACTTAACCGACATGCTCGACTTTGACTCCGAAGACATTGACGGTATGGATGACGATGTGGGAGGCGAAGAGGAATTACCGCCCACAGGGCACTGGACAGCCACCTCATCATATGACATATACATGGTGGACACACCCAAAGAAGGTAATGGCGACGGGACAATGGAGGATGACCCCTCCAAGAAGCAACCCAAGCGCCGGCGTCAGCGGCGCCGCTCTAAGTCCCGCCAAGGCAAAAGCGGTGATACCGGCACCGGAGATAATAGCACTCTAGATAGTGCTGAAGACAACAACAATCCCCTCCAGCAAGATTTAGAGCAGGAGGATGGAGAAGCCAGCCCTCCTGAGAGAGCGGCAGATGGAGAGGCAGAGGATGATAATTACATGCCTCCCTCCGAAGACAAGGCAAGCCTCGACGATGACGAATTCGTCGTGCCAGAGGATCCCGTCGAACAAGAGCGCTTCAAGCGCGGGCTTATAGCCACGACAAATAGCCTTAAGAAAAAGCAGCAGCAGCTTCAAGCTGATCAAGATTTGCTAGCTGACAGATGGACTCAAGTCCTCGGCCGAGGAATATAAACTCGAACGCCCCTCCAAGAGTTACCGAAAGTGCAGGTTGCTACCCCGACTGGAGGAAGAAGCACCGAAACCTACATCCCCGGCGTATGACGCGGCTGATCGGCCACCTCGTGGCCGCGACAGAGAGGCATTCCAGCCAAAAGCTCAGCCCGCACCCCGATGCCATTCATATAAAAAGCCATGGGGAAATATGCCAGACCTGCGAGACGTATTGGAGGACAAAGCAAAACATGCAAGATCGATCTACGGATCACGAGGGCGCGCCACTATGCGAGACGATAATCGTCACACCGGATACAGTAAAAGTAAGTCCGGCCGGGCCGAACACAGTGGCCAAGACTCATTTGAGCTGCGTCGCGATATAGCCCAGTACAGAGGCGCCGCACACCCCTTATGCTTCACAGACGAAGTAATGGATCATAAAATCCCAGAGGGTTTCAAACCCGTATATATAGAATCATACGACGACACAACAGATCCTGCGGTATGGATCGAGGATTTCCTACTGCACATCCACATGGCCCGCGGTGATGACCTACACGCCATCAAATACCTCCCACTCAAACTCAAAGGACCAGCTCAGCATTGGCTCAACAGCTTGCCAGCAGAGTCCATTGGCTATTGGGAAGATCTGGAAGCCGCATTCCTCGACAACTTTCAGGGCACTTATGTGCGACCACCAGATGCCGATGACTTGAGACACATAATTCAGCAGCCAGAGGAATCGGCCAGGCAATTCTGGACACGGTTCCTAACAAAGAAAAATCAAATCATCGACTGTCCGGATGTAGATGCCCTAGCAGCTTTTAAGCACAACATCCGCGACGAATGGCTCGCCCGGCACCTTGGCCAGGAAAAGCCGAAATCTATGGCAGCCCTCACGACACTCATGACCCGCTTTTGTGCGGGAGAGGACAACTGGTTGGCTCGCAGCAATAACATATCAAAGAACCATGGTACTTCGGATACCAAGGACGGCAACGGCAGGTCACGTCGCAACAAACATAAGCGCCGCATTAACAGCGACAATACCAAGGATACAACAGTTAATGCCGGATTCAAAGGCTCTAAACCCAGTCAGCGGAAAAAGCCATTCAAAAGAAGCACTCCGGGCCTGTCCAGTTTGGACCGTATACTCGATCGCTCGTGTCAAATACACGGCACCCCCGACAAGCCAGCCAACCACACCAACAGGGATTGTTGGGTGTTCAAGCAGGCCGACAAGTTAAATGCCGAAAATAAAGATAAGGGGTCACATAGTGATGACAAGGAGGAGCCCCGGCAGCCGAACACTAGAGGACAGAAGAGGTTCCCCCCACAAGTGCGGACGGTGAACATGATATACGCAACCCACATCCCCAAGAGGGAGCGGAAGCATGCGCTCAGGGACGTATATGCGTTGGAGCCAGTCGCCCCAAAGTTCAACCCATGGTCCTCCTGTCCGATCACCTTCGATCGCAGGGACCACCCCACTAGTATCCGTCATGGCGGATTCGCCGCACTGGTCCTAGACCCAATCATTGACGGATTTCACCTCACTCGAGTCCTTATGGATGGCGGCAGCAGCCTGAACCTGCTTTATCAGGACACAGTGCGCAAAATGGGTATAGACCCCTCAAGGATCAAACCCACAAAAACGACCTTTAAAGGCGTCATACCAGGTGTAGAGGCCCATTGCATAGGATCAGTCACACTAGAAGTGGTCTTCGGATCCCCGGATAACTTCCGAAGTGAAGAGTAAATCTTCGACATAGTCATGTTCCGCAGTGGCTACCATGCACTGCTCGGGCGAACCGCATTTGCGAGATTCAATGCGGTACCCCAGTATGCATATCTCAAGCTCAAGATGCCAGGACCTCGGGGGGTCATCACAGTCAATGGAAACACAGAGTGCTCTCTCCGCACGGAGGAGCACACTGCGGCCCTCGCAGCAGAAGCGCAAAGCAGCCTCTTAAGGCAATCCACCAGTTCGGCGATTAAGGACCCGGACACCTTCAAGCGCGCCCGGAGTAATCGGCAACAGGACCGCCTGGCACGTTCCGAGCTCGCATAGCAATGCGGCCCCCACCCGGTCCTAGCCAAACGGTGAAATTCGTGCCACGCGTACATAATTACGCATTAAAAATACCATGGGCACAGGTGGGGAGGGGGCACGACTACGGCATGCTCCAAGACGCGGCTTAAACCGCACTAGGGGCTTCCTGCTTTGTTATTTTTCTCTTTCAGGACTTTAATCTCTGGAAACCCTGTCCGGCAGCATGATTGCTGAACACATGATGCAGCAACCAAGGAGGCAGAAAGCTACGTCACACCATGGAACTCCCAGGTGGATTATGATAACGAGTGAAATACTTGCTTTAATACTATTCCTCAGCTTGCCCTTGGAAGGGACATGTCGAATAGTCCTACTTTTTGCTTATCGCACTACTTGTATCATTCTTCTTTAACGCACCTTTTCGAATAAACAATGCATAGCATTAATACTATTATTGCATTTTTCCTTTATATATATATGTTCATTCATGACATCTAGCACCCGCACACTCTGGTACGGCCAATACGCTTGGGGCTTAAGCATGCCCCATAATACGATGTGAGAAGTCCAAACATTTTCGACAGTGCGGCACCCCGAACTTATAGCATTATATGCATCAGCTCCGAATCATGTCTTGGGTCAATAGTTGGGTTTGCCCGGCTCCCATGTTTTGGTACCTTACGTTCCGCTATATCGGCTAAGGTAGCACTGGGAGGACTACTGCGATTGTGCCCCAGTTCTGCTGGGCTAAGAACCTTAGTAGAGAAAGCTAAAACTGACTGTCATGATAAGGCGAGAGACTGGTCGCTGTTCGAGAGGTTTCAAGTCCCTAAAGACTTATGCCGCTTAGAGCGAGGAGTCGGCCCTGTCCGGCTTAAGGCGTGTATAGCGCCCCGAATTCGGTCTTCCGAATACTAGGGGCTTCGCCGAAATTTAAAATTATAGAATTCTATGGCTAAGTGAGAGTGATAACGCATTATAGTCCGATTGCCTTGTTCATTGTGCTGAGCACCTCCCTCGAAGGACCCAAAAATGGGAACAAGAGTGCTCAGGTTTATCCCGAACACCCCAGCACTTGTGGCGTGGGGGCAGAAGCCGACGACTAGCCATCTCTCAGATCTGATAAACAGCCGAACAGAAGGTAATATTTTAAATTCAAACAAGCGTTGCATAGTGCATATGAACAAGTTTTCATAATACAGGATTACACGAGCAAGTTTATTCAAATATTACATCTTTCGCACACTCGTCCACTACAAGACGGGCACCCTTCAGGACACCCTCATAGTACATCTCGTGGTGATAAGACGATGCTCCTTGCCCTGTGGTGGCCCTTCCTTCACCAGCTTCACGGCGTCCATCTTGGCCCAGTGCACCTTCACACGGGAGAAAGCCGGACGTGCACATTCGATGCAGACGGACCGCTTGATGACTTCCAGCCATGGGCAGGCATCCACAAGCCGCCTCACCAGGCCAAAGTAGCTATTGGGAAGGGCATCGCCAGGCCACATCCGGACTATAAAGCCCTTCATGGCCTGTTCGGTCGCCTTGTGCAGCTCGACTAGTTGCTTCAGCTGGTCGCTCAGAGGCATCGGGTGTTCGGTCCCAGTATACTGAGACCAGAACAGCTTCTCCGTTGAGCTTCCCTCCTCGGCCTAGTAAAACTGTGCGGCATCCGGCACGCTGCGGGGCAAATCTACGAATGCTCCTGGAGAGCTCCGGACTCGGGTAAGTAACAAGCAATTTACTTGCACAAGCTTGCTTTGCTTATTGAATGCCTTACCCGCCGCTATCTTCTTCATCGCATCAATCTCCTGGAGGGCCTTTTGGGCTTCAGCCTTGGCACTCTTTACACTCTCAAGGGCCGCGGCAAGCTCGGACTCTCGCGTCTTCAAGTCAAGCTCCAACGCCTCGTGCTTGGTCACGAGAGCGTGGAGCTCTTGCTGCACCTCGCCCACCCGTGCCTCTTGTTTTTCCTGCTCGGTGCGCTCCTGGGCCGCTTTGTTTTCGGCCTCGGATAGCGCTTGCTTCAGGGTTGCCACTTCAGTCGTGGCCCCTGGCAAATTAAAGATGATCCTATCATTTTGCAATCGCATCCTTTTTGTATATATACATATCTATAGACTAGGTATTACTTACCTTTGTTCTCCTCGAGCTGCCTCTTAGCAAGGCCGAGCTCTTTCTCGGACCCCTCGAGGTCGTGCTTCAGTGAGGCGACCTTCGCAGTCAGTGCGGCAGAGGTCAGTAGCGAAGCCTGCATACGCATACAAACATACTAGTATTAGACTCATGCAGATATTATTTGATCCTCTATTCGGCTTTTCTGTGTGAACACCAAACAGAGCATCAGGGGCTAGTGTCTATGCGGTAATATTTTTCCTATATTTCAAATACTTACCTCAAAGCCTGTTAGAAGGCTGGCACATGCTTCAGTCAGTCCGCTCTTGGCGGACTGAACCTTCTGGATCACCGCACTCATAATAGTGCGGTGCTCTTCGTCGATGGAAGCGCTGCGAAGCGCTCCCAGCAGATTGTCCGGTGCCTCTAGATGGACAGAGGTCACCGGCACGAGCGTCTTGCCCCTTTTGGAAGGAGGCCGCTTGCCTGAGTCCGGAACCACTGGAGGTTCCGGCATAGTGTTCGGCTGAAGGCCGAACTCGGAGCCATCGGGAGCCTTACTCCCTCTACTCCCGGAGTCCAGAAGGTCGCCTTGAGGCACCTCCGGGACTGTCTCCCCTCGACCCGGTGCCTCTTGAGACAGTACCTCGGCATTGTTCATAGGGCAAGGGGAGGTGGCGGTCGGAAGTGGATCACTATCCATATCCGACGAGTCCAAGGAGCCGTCCGACGAAGATACGTCGATACGGGCTTGGGGCGGTCTGCATAATCATATTCGGCGTTACGAGAAGCAGTGCGACAAAGGTATGCTATGAGTTACTCTGGTATCCGAATACTTACGACTTCGCCAGGGGCTTGGCCCTGAGCAGCCACTCGTCTTCGTCTTCGGCGGTGGTGGTGGAGAAGTCCGGAAGGAGAGTCCTTCCCTTCTTGGACCCTTCGCCCCCCAGTTGGGGCGGCCTTCCTTTTCTTGTCTCCCCCGGCTGGAGGGGGAGCATCTTCATCTTCCTCCTCGTATTTGTGGGAGGAGTGCGTTGCAGAGTCATCGGACGATGAGTCCGGTACCACCTGGCGCCGGGAACTCTTTCGGGTTCCCTTGGCCTTCTTCTTGGTCTTCTCCGGCAGCTTGTAAGGAGCCGGAGTCAGCATCTCCGTCAGGAGAGCGTCCACAGTGTCTTTGAGCCGAGGGGCCGGACAGTTGATCTTCTCCGACGCCCCCACCCAGTCTTGTCAAAGGCATGGGAGCTCAGAGCCCGCACGTGGTTAAGCTGTGGGAAGTAAAAATCCTACCAGATGTACAAAACTTACCAGATTCGCAGGGCGCTTCGCGCTTAGCCCGCGGTCCTCGGTGAGAGAGGGAGGGACCTCGGCGCCCTTGAACAGCACCCTCTAGACGTCTTTGTGCATCGTGTCGAAGAGCTCGCTTAGAGTCTGGTGCCGGGCCGGGTCGAACTCCCATAAATTGAAATCCCGTTGTTGGCACGGGAGGATCCGGCAGAAGAGCATGACCTGGACTATGTTGACAAGCCTGAGCTTCTTGCTTGCCATATTCCGGATACATTTCTGGAGTTCGTCCAGCTCGACCGATGAACCCCAGGATAGGCCCTTCTCTTTCTAGGAGGTGAGCCGCATGGGGATTCCAGATTGAAACTCGGGGGCCACCACCCAGTTGGTGTTGCGCGGCTCGGTGATGTAGAACCACGCCGATTGCCACCCCTTTATGGTCTCCATGAAGGAGCCTTCAAGCCATATAACATTGGGCATCTTGCCCACCATGGCTCCGCCGCATTCCGCTTGTTGGCCTCCCACCACCTTCGGCTTGATATTAAAGGTCTTCAGCCATAGGCCGAAGTGGGGCCGGATGCGGAGGAAAGCCTCACACATGACGATGAATGCCGAAATGTTGAGGATGAAGTTCGGGGCCAGATCATGAAAGTCCAGCCTGTAGTAGAACATAAGACCGCGGACGAATGGATGGAGGGGAAACCCCAGTCCGCGGAGGAAGTGGTGGAGGAAGACTACCCTCTCGTAAGGTTCCGGGGTAGGGATGATCTGCCCCACAGCGGGCAGCTGATGCGCGATATTCGCGGCTAAGTATCCGGCTCCACGCAGCTTTTTGATGTGTCCCTCCATGACAGAGGAAGCCATCCACTTGCCTCCTGCTCCGGACATGTTTGGAGAAGGTTGAGGAGTAGAATGTGGACTTGGGAATTGGAGCTCGAGTGCTCAAGAATGGATGAGCAAGGAGGAAGAAGGCGTGGGTAGAAAAAGGTTAAACCTTATCCCTTTATAAGGGCGACCGAAACTATGCGCCCCCACTAGCCTGGTAAAACTCGCTTATCCCCCAAGCGCCGTAATTGATGGCACGGTTGGGTTACCCACACCCGTATTGATGAGAATCTCGTAATAAGGGGGACATGATCTCTGCTTTGACAAGACGTGTCAAGAGACTGCCTCGCGTTATGTGCGGGGCTGGTTAAAGAAAAACGGTTCGAGTGAACGCCGGGCCACGACATGATGTCATGTTGCCAAAACGTGTCAGCAGATTAGATTTGTGGAAATATTATTCTCTCTACGGTGGTATGTGGAACTTATTTTGCATGGTCGGACACTACCTTTGTATTCAAATTCTTCCGTGGTATATCCGGAGGAGGAACCCGCCTTGCAATGCCGAAGACAACACTGCGCGCCAGACTCATCGTCATTGAAGCCTGGTTCAGGGGCTACTGAGGGAGTCCTGGATTAGGGGGTCTCCGGACAGCCGGACTATATCCTGTGGCCGGACTGTTGGACTATGAAGATACAAGATCGAAGACTTTGTCTCGTGTCCAGATGGGACTCTACTTGGCGTGGAAGGCAAGCTAGGCAGTACGGATATGGATATCTCCTCCTTTGTAACCGACCTTGTGTAACCCTAACCCCCTCCGGTGTCTATATAAACTGGAGGGTTTTAGTCCATAGGACAACATACAATCATACCATAGGCTAGCTTCTAGGGTTTAGCCTCTCCGATCTCGTGGTAGATCAACTCTTGTAATACTCATATCATCAAGAATAAATCAAGCAGGACGTAGGGTTTTACCTCCATCAAGAGGGCCCGAACCTGGGTTAAACATCATGTCCCCTGCCTCCTGTTACCATCCGCCTTAGACGCACAGTTCGGGACCCCCTACCCAAGATCCACCGGTTTTGACACCGACAACGAGCATGAGGACGAGCAGGATCCATATACTCAGTGGCGCCTGGCAACTTATTCCGATGATCACCTCTTCTTGTTTGTATACAGGGCACTGCTGATGTTACTAAGGAAGCATGTGTTGTCTCACATGGTCGCACTCTGCAGACCTATTCCAACATCTGTTGCAGGGTATTCAGGATGGATACTTGTGTGCTAGCGCCAACACCTTCTCCCTAGTTCAGTATTGATAGTCTTGGAGAAAACTCACTCTTCCTTGGACAGAACTATCCAATGATGGTGAAAGGCGATCGAGCTGCTGTTGACACAACGTTACTACCATTTATGAGAAGGAACTGTATCTATACCTCGGACATTGCTATGCTTCCCTACCATGGCTATGACAACATGGGTATTGAAATAGGCCGCTTCAACCTGGATGATCAGTCCTTCGTTGGTCTCGAGATTGACAATAGCTGGCCCTTCCCAGAGAATCACTTCTGGTTCAAAGCAAGCATTTCCAACACCGACGAGTGGTTGAGCTGAAGTTCATTTCATCGCTTTCTTATTTGTTCTGTGAGAAAAACTTTACTTTACTAGAATGTTTTGTTGGAAATGATCTATAACCCAACATGTATCCTCTTTGTGGTTGTGGGTTGATGACTTGTTGTATGTAATCAATGGTACATTTGCATATGCGTCCATCAACTCATGCCTGCTAGTGGTGTCCATATGAACAGTGCTAGTGATTTTAGTTGCAAAAATTAGATAGCGCTAGTGATTTTTAGCTACATACTTTGACAAATTGCAGTGTGACAAGGTTGACAAATGGCAATGTTACAAGATAAACAAATTCCAATCTTTCCAGTTTGACAAATGGCAACATACCAAATATTACAGATGCAAATCTTACCCAATTATTTCTACGTGGTTGCACACGTGTCATTCAAAACAACCATTTGCGTTGAAGGGATGCACAAATCCTGCACTGTGAATTTTCCCTTAACTTAAGGGGGAAGACCATAGCTCTCACTTTGCATACGGGTGTTCTATCTAAAACGTTTACGATCAAGAGCTGCACAAATCCTGCTCGGCACATTTTCCCTTGGCTTTCTGGGGAAGCTGTCGGTTTGCATACGGGTGTTCTAACTAAAATGTTTGCGATGAGTGTTTTATATTTAAAAACCATAGAAGTTTTTTTTAAGAAAATTGTTTGATAAGTCTATACATTAAGAGAGAAAAATGCAAGTTTGTTCAAACCATATCTTTTATTCAGTCACACTGCGAGTTTATATTCATATGATTGAGAATTCGAGTTATAGTATTAAACCCCAAAAAAACTATTTCCGGCGGCGGCGGAGGCGGCGTGCCGCGTCGTCTCGTCGTTTTCATCCTCCGGGATGCCGTTGTTGAAGTCTTTAGGGCAGCACAAAATGTTCTTCAGTTGTAAATCAAACATCATGTCGTCGCGCAATCAACAGGCGGGGCGTGGGAGGACGACAACTGGTGGCGCTGAGAGGTAGCGGTCGACGGCAGCGTCCCATGCCACTGAGGGGGGCGCACGCATGGGCACGGGCGCGTCGGGTGTAGCCAAACGCACGGGGACTGGCGCCGCGGTGGGTGGAGGGGTGCGCATGGGCAAGGGCACGGGCGCGACGGGTGCAGCCAAACGCATGGGGGCCGAGGCCACAGTGGGTGGAGGGG
Source organism: Triticum monococcum (assembly GCA_034509565.1). Classification (NCBI taxonomy): domain Eukaryota; kingdom Viridiplantae; phylum Streptophyta; class Magnoliopsida; order Poales; family Poaceae; genus Triticum; species Triticum monococcum. The sequence continues at coordinate 448,617,575 of CM067845.1, forward strand.
CGCACACAGGCACGGGCGCTGGCGCTGGCATGTATACGAGCTCGCGCGGGTCCGTGGAGACATTGCTGACGCCCGCGGCTTTCATCTCTGCTATAGTGCTCGGCGACCGGCCCGTCAATACTACGGGGATGGTCACTAGCGTGGGCGCGAGGATGGGAGCTGGGACGGGAGTGGGTGTAGCAACTGCTGTGGCCAGCTCGTTCTGGGCCTTGTCCATGAGGCCCCATTCCTCCTTATTTTCTATCTCCTCCGGCTCAGAGTCGGCTTCACCAAACTTCAAGACTAGTGGCAGATGATCATTCTACGCCATGACGTTGGTGGAGGTCTGCGGGAGGGAGGGGAATGGGAGGCGAATAGTAAGGCCGCCCATAATAAACAACAGCACGGGTGATGTCTACTACACAACCTTCTTCTTGTAGACATTGTTGGGCCTCCAAGTGCAGAGGTTTGTAGGACAGTAGCAAATTTCCCTCAAGTGGATGACCTAAGGTTTATCAATCCGTCGGAGGTGTAGGATGAAGATGGTCTCTCTCAAGCAACCCTGCAACCAAATAACAAAGAGTCTCTTGTGTCCCCAACACACCCAATACAATGGTAAATTGTATAGGTGCACTAGTTCGGCGAAGAGATGGTGATACAAGTGCAATATGGATAGTAGAAAATAGTTTTTGAAATCTGAAAATATAAAAACAGCATGGTAACAAATGATAAAAGTGAGCGTAAACGGTATTGCAATGCTAGGAAACAAGGCCTAGGGTTCATACTTTCACTAGTGTAAGTCCTCTCAACAATACTAACATAATTGGATCATAAAACTATCCCTCAACATGCAACAAAGAGTCACTCCAAAGTCACTAATAGCGGAGAACGAGCGAAGAGATTATGGTAGGGTACGAAACCACCTCAAAGTTATTCTTTCCAATCAATCCGTTGGGCTATTCCTATAAGTGTTACAAACAGCCCTAGAGTTCGTACTAGAATAACACATTAAGATACAAATCAACCAAAACCCTAATGTCACCTAGATACTCCAATGTCACCTCAAGTATCCGCGGGTATGATTATACGATATGCATCACACAATCTCAAATTCATCTATTCAACCAACACAAAGGACCTCAAAGAGGGCCCCAAAGTTTCTACCGGAGAATCACGACGAAAACGTGTGCCAACCCCTATGCATAGGTTCATGGGCGGAACCTGCAAGTTGATCACCAAAACATACATCAAGTGGATCAATAGAATACCACATTGTCACCACGGGTATCCCACGCAAGACATACATCAAGTGTTCTCAAATCTTTAAAGACTCAATCCGATAAGATTACTTCAAAGGCGAAACTCAATTCATTACAAGAGAGAAGAGGGGGAGGAGAAACATAAGATCCAACTATAATAGCAAAGCTCTCGATACATCAAGATCGTGCCAAGTCAAGAACACGAGAGAGAGAGATCAAACACATAGCTACTGGTACACACCCTCAGCCCCGAGGGAGAACTACTCCCTCCTTGTCATGGAGAGCACCGAGATGATGAAGATGGCCACCGGAGAAGGATTCCCCCTCCGGCAAGGTGCCGGAACGGGTCTAGATTGGTTTTCGGTGGCTACGGAGGCTTCTAGCGGCGGAAATCCCGATATATTGTGCTCCCCGATGCTTTTAGGGTATATGGAGATATATAGATGGAGGAAGTACGTCAGGGGGACCACGAGGGGCCCATGAGGGTGGAAGGCGCGCCCAGGGGGGTGGGCGCGCCCCCCTGCCTCGTGACCTCCTCACAGATCCCCCGACGTGCACTCCAAGTCTTCTGGGCTTCTTTCCTTCCAAAAATGAGTGCCGTGAAGTTTCAGGTCAATTGGACTCCATTTGATTTTCCTTAACTTCGAAACCCTAAAACAGGGTAAAAAACAGAAACTGGCACTGGGCTCTGGGTTAATAGGTTAGTCCCAAAAATGATATAAAAGTGTATGATAAAGCCCATACACATTCAACACAGTAGATAATATAGCATGGAGCAATAAAAAATTATAGATACATTGGAGACGTATCAACGGGCGCCATTAATGGAGAGGAAGGCGAGCGGCCATGGAAGTCCAAGGGCTCACTTCCCAGTGAGCCTGCACTGCGGGCAACCCGCACGCTTCCCAGTGAGCCTACGCATTGGAGGACAGCTTGCACGCCTCTGGGCCAGCCTGCGCACCGGACTCCGCTCGCCCGCCTCCCATTCAGTCAAGGTCAAGTAGCTATCCGCACGGCACCGACTATAGCCATTAAAACGAAGACACATGGCGTCACGTGAATGGTTAACAGAACGCACACGATTTGAATTATACAAACATTTGAGATATTAAGTGCCAGTTAGTTTTTCAAAATGCCTTTGTTGGCTGTTATTTGAGTGCGCCTTCTCTCAAAATGGACACGAAGAATACTACAGCATGTCAGGTGCCATTCCATGATAGCATGCCAAGTTTCATGAATTTCAGATGAGTTTTGGATTTACTAGAATTTAAAAGAAAGTATCTCAATGTTTTGCCGGCAATTAACGGTGCCCTGGTGTTTGAAATTCATTCCTATTTCTTGCATGGGACCTAAGCATGCAACCAAGGACACATATTTGATTTTTCACCCAATTTATATGCATTAGAGCATGTTGTCGGTGTCAAAACCGGCGGATCTCGGGTAGGGGGTCCCAAACTGTGCATCTAAGGTTGATGGTAACAGGAGACAGAGGACATGATGTTTACCCAGGTTCGGGCCCTCTTGATGGAGGTAATACCCTACGTCCTGCTTTATTGATCTTGATGAGTATGAGGATTACAAGAGTTGATCTACCACGAGATCGCTGTGGCTAAACCCTAGAAGTCTAGCCTGTATGATTGTGATTCTCCTAAGGACTAAACCCTTCGGTTTATATAGACACCGGAGGGGACTAGGGTTACACAAAGTCGGTTACAGAGAAAGAAATACTACATCCGGACGCCATGCTTGCCATCCACGCAAAGGAGAGTCCCACCGGACATGGGAGGAAGTCTTCTATCTTGTATCTTCACGGCCCAATAGTCCAGCCCATGTCACACAGGCCGGACGCCCGAGGACCCCTTAATCCAGGACTCCCTCAGTAGCCCCTGAACCAGACTTCAATGACGAGGTGTCCGGCGCGTAGTTTGTCTTCGGCATTGCAAGGCGGGTTCCTCCTCCAAATACTCCAAAGCGGTCTTTCCAACATAGAAGACGAGTCTGGCTCTGCAAAGCGAGTACCACACACAACCGCAGAAAGTATAAAATTCAACAAGTTCCGTCTACTGACATCTTTTTGTAGTCAAACGCTACGTCTCTGCCCGGCCATTACTTCGAACCATCTTTTAGCCTCCCGCTTCACATTTTGAGACACGGTTTTTATTGGTACGTCTTGTCGAAGCAGAGATCACGTCCCTTTATCATGGGATCCTCATTAATATGGGCACGGGTAATCCAATCGTGTTATTCGAGATCCCTTGGGAATAGGCGAGCATAAAAGCCCATGAGGAGGCGTTCGATATTCTTTGCCTTTATAAAGGGACACAAACCCGTCCTTCCTCTTCCTGAACCTTCTCAATCTCAAGCTCCAGCGCCCAGGATTCGATTTCTCCCATTGTTATCCGACCCTCTAGTTATGTACGGATCCATCTCCCAAGGCAGGTGGGCGGCCTCCTCGGTCACCGAGGAGGACATTGCGAAGCTTTGGAAGGCAAGGTACCTGACCATGGAGATCCCCCACAGGCTTCCTTCAAAAGGGCAGGTTATCCCTACGCCAAAATCTGGAAAAAGGGTTGTATTCATCTCCCACTTCCTGCGCGGGTTAGGGTTCGCTCTTCACCCCTTTTTTCGTGGCCCCATGTTCTATTATGGGCTAGATTTTCATGATCTGGCTCCAGAATCTTTCATTCACATCTCGGCATTTGTTGTCGTGTGCGAAGCCTTTCTCCGCGTCCCCCCACACTTCAGCCTATGGCTTAAGACTATCACTGTCAAGCCAAAGCTAGTTAATGGGGAACAAGCAGAGTGCGGTGGTGCTTTGGTGAGCAAGCTCGCCAACACTGTCTGGCCAAAAGGCACCTTCGCGAAAACCTCCAACTTATGGCAACATAAGTGGTTCTATATCACTGAACCCCGTGGCACCAAATGGGCAGTCGCACCTGCGTTTCAATCTGGCCCTCCACTTCAGCTCGCCTCATGGATAAATAAGGGGCTAGACTGGGGATCGATTAATGAAGTAAAGACGCTGCAAAGTTGTATCAGGAGTATCCTTGAGAGGGACATTGGCCTCGTCAATGTGGTCCAAGTGATGCTAGTCCGCCGGATTCTCCCGTGCCAGCAACGACCTCTCCATCTGTGGGAGTTCAATCCAGAGGGACCGCGGACCCTTCAGCAATTTTTCGGCACAACGCATGAAGGGATGTGGGAATTGTTCCTCAAAACTCGAGAGTAGCTGCCGGATACGTCAGAGGACGTCGGTCTCAACTGCAACCGCCCGGATACATCGGTAAGCGCCCAACTTCTGATCGTGACTTGGTTGATTATCCCATTGCAATGTACTGAGAGTTCTATTTTCAACCAGGGCTGGATAAAAAAAGCGGAACGAATTAGATGTTCAACTCCACTTCCCGAAGACTCGGCCGATCCTGTGTTGGCGAGGATGCTGGTCCCAGCGCCGTATCAAATTCCAGCGCTAGAGGACAAGAAAAAGAGCGAAGAGGCCGAAAGCGGCCTCCATTCTGTAGGTATGCCGGACACTATGTCCGGAGGGGCTGAATCTCCCTCTTCAAAAGACGAAGGGGAAAGAGAAGGTGACATTCCTTCCCTTCATGGGAGGAAAAGAACTGCACCCGAAGACTTTAAGGTGGAAGCACCAAAGAGGGGGAAGGCATACCTACACTATGGTTCGGGCTCCGAAGCCGACGTCATTGCGAGGCACCTCTCTAAGGACAAGCCCCTTGCCCAATCATAAGTGAACAAGGATGTTAGACATATCCTACTCTTTTTGAATTACAAGGGTAATATTTAAACTATATGCTTGCAGTTTGGCCCACAGTCTGCCCCGACAGTCCTCCTCATCAGGGGACTTATCTCCGGGGATGATGGAAAGCGAGACGCCTTCTCATGCTTCTGGATGACTTCGAGGTGTCATCTCGGAGAATCTCCCCTAACCATCAAGCGGCGTGGGGGGCAATGAAGACAACACCCGAGGGTGGTACTTCGCTCCATAAGGGTCCGGGGGGTACATCCCCTGTGGGGGCTAGCAATGAAGGCCCCAAACTATCCGGCTTACAGCCGAAGACGACCCTAGGGTCGAGCAGATGTATCCCTTTGAAGGGAATGCATACTCCCACGGCAGCCTCCAGGAATCCAGAAGTGTCGGATACTCTGACGAGCACGTTACAAAGTGTGACCATCTCAGAGGAACATCATACCTTAATGGGTACGGTGGTCAAAAGAGTTCTGCCCCCGCGAGAAGCGGATTGAATGAAGGCTTCCTAGGCCTGTTGAGAGGCTTTGAGGTATGTAATGTAATAGTTTTAACTATTTTTCATGCACAATGCACCTGTGTACAGATAGTAGCCCCTGAGGCTCTAGTCGGCTTCCACAAGGAGGCGATCAGAGGATCAAAAAGACATATTCAGGAAGTAATCTTATTGATCCGAACAGAGGTTGTTACTCCCATGGCGACCGCCCAAGCTACGGAAGTTGCAGATCTAAAGCATAAACTTGAGTTAGTGGATGAGGACATCACTCTTATTAACAGGCGGCTCGACGAGGCACAAGGTATGTGTTGGGGTAGCTAGTTTATGCATGTATAGTAGTATGAGCACGAGGCTAAAAATCATATGCATAACTGTAGATGGTGCTGCCGCAGTTGAGACCCTTCGGGCTGAACTTGTCCGGGCCAAGGAGCAGGCCAGAGTGAGTGACGTAACTGCCAAGAAGGCGGTTGCAGATTTAAAGGCAGAACAGGCTGCCCTGCGCCAGTGCCAGGACAGAATATCCAAGGTAGAGCAAGAGCTAAAGGATGCTAATAGTAGGTGCAAATCTCTCGAGGAAGATAACAAAACCAAGGCAGCCGAACTCAACAAGGCCTTACTAGAGGCGAAAGAAGCGCAATCCGATTCTAGAGCGGCTCGGGAGGAGACCCGGCAGACTTGGGAGATAGTGGCTGGTAAGCCCTTTCTTTTACAGACTAAGTTCGGCGACCCCAAGTATGCCTTGCTTAACCATATGTGGAGTTCTCCAGACGCATTCTTGGATCTGCCGACGAGTGTTTCCGACGCGGCGCAGTTCTTCCAGGCACAGGAGGGACGTGCTGCGGGGAGGCTTTTCTGGTCGCAATTCAATGAGGCAAAGCGTCCGGTGCTGCTGAACGAACAGATGTCCCAGTGGGCTGAGCTACACAAGATGTCCGGAGCTGCCATGAAGGAAGTCATAGTTCGGCTATGGCCAGCCGAACCTATTCCGACCATTAATTTTTGTTTAGTACAGTGTCTTGTCGATGCAGTGCTGTGTATTGACGCGGTCAGGCGGTCGGTGTGCATAGAAGGTGCGGATGGCCTTCGCTCATGTCAAGATGCACTAGGCAAAGATGAAGGCCACCGATGTTGCAACCGTGGGTCCACCTGGGAGCAAGGACCATCGCACGCCGGAGCATTATTTGGAGGACTTCCTAGAGGGCGCCCGCTTGATAGAGGGTCAATGCTCGAAGGATATTATATTTGAATAAATGTACCAGAATTGTAAAAACAATATGATGATACGTTAAAGCCGTGTTATATATTCTTGCCATTATTTCCTCCTGTGCGGCCGTTTCTTATAACCTGAAAGTTTGCCAGTCGTCGGCTTCGGCCCCCTCACATATAATACAGGGGTGTTCGGAATATCACCTGATTACTCTTGACCCATCGTCTTGGTCCGGAACGGAGGTGTTAGTGCGGCGAACGAGGCAATCGGACTGTAGGGCTTTAACACCTTCACTTAGCCATAGGAGTTTTAGAGTGGGTCTATGATGTAGCCCCTGGTATGTACGCAGTTATCTGAATATGGTTGCGTGACATAGGTGACCAGAAAACGGTCCTTCATGTAATATGGAAGAAATCACAAATGATTCTAATAAGTCATCGAGTGGTTTCCAGCTCTCGCCTCATCATGACAGTCATTTTTCGGCTTTCTCTACTGAGGTGTTTGACCGGGTGAATCGGAAACACAATCGCATTAGTTCTCCCTTTACTACCCTAGCCGATAGGGCAAAATGTAGGGTAGCAAGCACAGGAGCCGGGCAACCCAAGTATTGACCAAAGACATGATTCGGAGCTGATGCATATAAGGCCAAACTCGTGACGCCGAAGTGCGCTATAGAGCTGTTCAGACTTTTTTGGCAATCCACATGTTGCTGTATCAAGCCCCTGGCGATTCGCGCCGAGGTGTCTGTGTGAAGCAACCGAAGAAGCAAGGTTCATTTGGAAAAGTAAATACTGAAGACGAATTATGTTCACTAAAATATGATTGATACGTCGAACGTAATTTTACGAATTATGACACCACCACGCAGGCCATTTCACATGCCAGGGATCGAGGGTAGGGAAGAGGCTTTGTACAGGTTTCAAATAGAACTTTTGGTCTACAAAAAATCTTTTGGACCTCCTGTCGCACGTCTGCGTTGCCTGTGCTTCCATTAAAAGGCTTCTGTAAAGGGAGCGATCCCCGGTTATTTGCAGGGAACCAGGACTCATAAAGAGTCCTTAAGGTCCTTGGGACGAACAAGTATTAATTTACCTATAACAACAAGTATAGAGAAATTGTTAGAAAAGAGGAAAGGTTAAAGTCTGGACTAACGGATTTGTAGGCTGGTCCATTTTGTGCCTCCGCCAATGACCAAGGTGTTTTGAGTGCATAGTTATGTATGCGTGGTGCAAAATCTGCGGGTATAAGAGGCGAGGGACGGAGGCGGAGCTGCTAATCCAGCTCTGAAATTGACCGGTCCTGCGGAGTAGAGACCGGCGGTTTAATGACCGATGAGACATGTGGCTTAAGGAGGCCACTTTGCATTTCGACTGTGACTGTTCGACACGGAGGGAGCAGTCCGTGTTCTCGTTGATTCTTATGGTACCACGGGGACCGGGCATCTCAAGCTTTAAATAGGTGTAGTTTCGGACCGCGTTGAAACGAGCAAAAGTGATCCGCCCGAGCAGTGCGTGGTAGCCAATGCGGAATGGGGCAATATCGAAGATCAATTCTTCGCGTCAGAAGTTTTCCAGCGAACCAAAGACAACTTCTAGTAAGATTGAGCCTGAGTCGGGTGTTGCTCCCTTGAAGGTGGATGTGTTGGGCTTGAGCCTCGAAGGGTCAATGCCCATTTTGCGGACAGTGTCTTGATATAGTAAATTGAGGCTACTGCCGCTATCCATAAGGACTCGCGTAATATGGAATCCGCCGATAATTGGATCGTGGACCAGGGCTGCCGAACCTCCGTGACAGATACGGGTTGGGTGGTCCTTGTGATCAAAAGTGATCGAGCAGGCCACCATTGGATTGGATTTTCGGGCGTCCGTCTTTATGGCGTGGTCATCTCGTAGTTCATGATTGCGCTCCCTTTCAGAGGTATGCATCACGTATATCATGTTTACTGTTTTTACTTTGGGGGGAAATTTCTTTTGTCCCCCGGTGCTCGGTAGGTGAGCCTCCTCTTCTTCACTGTCACTGGGTGGCCCCTTCCCTTTGTGTTCAACACTGAGCTTGCCGGCCTGTTTGAAAAGCCAACAATTTCTGTTGGTATGGTTGGAGGGGTTATCGGGGCTGCCATGGATCTGACAGGGCCGATCCAGAATTTTATCTAGACTGGATGGACCATCTATGTTTGCCTTAAATGGCTTCTTCCGTTGACCGGTTTTGGAGCCACTGAATCCGGCATTGACCCTTATGTCTTGGGTTTCTGCATTATTGTTGCGATGCTTCACTTTATTGCGTCATGGCTTGCCATTGCCGTCTCTGACCTCTGAGGTGCCAGGATCGCCTGAGCTATTGCTTCTACGAGCGAGCCAGCTATCTTCTCCCACGCAAAAGCGGGTCATTAGTGTGGTGAGAGCTGTCATGGGCTTTGGCTTTTCTTGGCTGAGATGGCGGGCGAGCCATTCGTCGCGGACGCTATGTTTAAAGGCTGCGAGTGCTTCGGCATCCGGACAGTCGACAATTTGGTTTTTCTAATTAGGAACCTAGTCCAGAGTTTCCTGGCTCATTCTCCGGGCTGTTGAACTATGTGACTTAAGTCATCAACATCCGGAGGTCTGATGTATGTGCCTTGGAAGTTATCGTGGAAGGCGTCTTCCAGGTCCTCCTAGCTGCTAATAGAGTTTTCAGGCAGGTTGTTCAACCAGTACCGAGCTGGTCCCTTGAGTTTAAGGGGGAGGTATTTGATGGCATGAAGGTCATCACTGCGAGCCATATGAATATGGAGAAGAAAGTCCTCAATCCATACCGCGGGATCTGTTGTTCCATCATATGACTCGATATTCACGGCTTTAAACCCTTCTGGGAATTCATGTTCCATTACTTCCTGAGTGAAGCAGAGGGGGTGTGTGGCGCCTCTATATCGGGCCAAGTCACGACGTAGTTTGGATGGAGTCCGTCTGCGGTTTTCGGCCCGGGCGTGAGTATGCTTGGCATGTCCGGCTAGATAGCCGTTGTCGCGCGTTGGGGCACGCCCCCTCGATCCGTAGATCAATCTGGTCGGACCTGCTCTATTTTGCAGGTCCTACCGTAGGTCATATGTATGGCCCCGAGCTGTTGTGTCTCGACCTTTACAGCGAGATAGTATGGGCTGGTGTTCGGCTTGAGTTGCCATTTTGTCCCGACCATGTGGTGGCCGGTCAGCCGCATTACGTGCCGACGGTACGGGCTCAAGTGCCTCGTCGTCAAATTGAGGTAGCAGTTTACGCTTCGGGTAACTTTTAGTTGGGTGCTCGAGGCCGCGCTCCTCAGCTTCCAGGACATTAGTCCAACTGTCATTGAGTAGATCTTGATCAGCTTGAAGCTGCTGCTATTTATTTTTCAGGCTCCTCGCAGTGGCTATTAGCCGGCGCTTAAAGCGCTCCTGCTCGAGAGGTTCCTCAGGCATGATAAAGTCTTCATCGCCGAGGCTCACCTCCTCCTCGGAGAGTGGAAGATATTTACTGTCCTCCGAGTCTTCGTTTATGGCCTGTTCATCAGGGCTAACTTGCCCATCTTCCTGATTGTCCTGTTCGGGGGTTGGTTCGACAGGGTTTTCTTGGTCTTCGGCCTCGTCCGGAGTGTTGTTGTCCCTCGTGTTGGTATCGTTGTCTTTTCCATGGCGTGATTTAGAGCGGTGCCGCTGACGTTGATGCTTTGACTGTATCTCAGGAGGTTTATCCTCAACTGGATTTTTCTCATTATCATCGTCACCCTCTTTGGGTGTATCCACCATGTACACGTCATATGAAGAAGGGGCCGCCTAGCGTCCGGTAAACGGCGGGTTTTGGGCATGTTCTTCTCCGACATCGTCGCCCATACCGTCGATGTTTTCGGAGCCAAAATCGAGCATGTCGGTCAAGTCCTTGACGGTGGCGATGAAGTGGGTGGTGGGTGGGACATAAAATTCCCTGCTCTCAGCCCCTAGTCCTGGCTGGACATAGTTCGGACGTTGCTCCTCTGTAATAACAAGGTATCGCATCAAGTCCAGAGCATCACTTAAAGGCGAGGTTTATCCAGGGGAAAAGAATTCGTGGAGTACGGCGGGAAGGGGACTCCATGGCCAAGCTCACACGATGCTATCTTCGAGGGTTCAGAGCCAGTGTCCGGAGAAGAGTCCGGCTTTGTGATGGTTGCCAGCGACACTGCTTCCTCCGACTCTCCAGTACTGGGCCTAGTGGCCGCAGATAGTCCGGTGGGTTTACAAATCCCGTCTTTGGACCTAGCGACGCGCTCCGGCTGTAAGGCCAGAGCGGAGGTTGGGGTCGTGAATCCTTGGAAGATCAAGTCTCCTAAGATGTTAGCGACACAATCCAAGTTTCCAAAACTAATCTGGTGACCTATGGCGTAGCTGTCGATCTACTCTAGATGGCCAAGCGAGTTGGCCCGCAGTGCGAAGCCGCCGAATACGAAATTCTGGTCGGGGAGAAAATCCTTCCCCAGGGCAGCATCGTTGTGGATGATTGATGGAGCCATCTAACCTTCTGGCGGCAACACAGTGGAACTCTCAATGAAAGCACCAATGTCGGTGTCAAAACCGATGGATCTCGGGTAGGGGGTCCCGAACTGTGCGTCTAAGGTTGATGGTAACAGGAGACAGGAGACACAATGTTTACCTAGGTTCAGGCCCTCTTGATGGAGGTAATACCCTACGTCCTGCTTGATTGATCTTGATGAGTATGAGGATTACAAGAGTTGATCTACCACGAGATCGATGTGGCTAAACCCTAGAAGTCTAGCATGTATGATTGTGATTCTCCTAAGGTCTAAACCCTCCGGTTTATATAGACACCGGAGGGGACTAGGGTTACACAAAGTCAGTTACAAAAAAAGGAAATAATACATCCGGACACCATGCTTGCCATCCATGCAAAGGAGAGTCCCACCCGGACACGGGAGGAAGGCTTCTATCTTGTATCTTCATGACCCAAACGTCCGGCCAATGTCACACAGGCCGGACGCCTGAGGACCCCTTAATCCAGGACTCCCTCACATGTGCATGTAGTTCAAATTTGAATTATGCATATAAATGCATTGAAAACTCAATTAATGCATAAAAATGTCCAAACGAACCCCGAAAAATCCCAAAAATTGACACAACACTCCTGTTGTTCTATGTTGACACGAGAATTTTTTTAAAAGCAATAAGATGCAATGGATATTGTATCGTCCCCAAAGGTGGGACGTTCCCTACCGAAACCATCAGGCTTGTTGTGAGAAGCTCTAGTTTGTGAGAAGTATGTCCCGAAACTTGCCCCAAATGGGACAAAAAAAAATTACCACGGCTTGTTGTGACCCCATTATGTAATTCAAATCAAGACGAAAAATCCAGTAGATCTCACACAGTTCATTATCACCAACCGTGTGAGATGCAACACAAAATATCTTAGAGCACCGTCGGATTATAGTACACATACGGCTTACGCGAAAAGGTGCGACGGCTACAGTCCACAGCCCGCTCTAAATAAGGGACAGTGTCTGATGACACTTTGCGTGCCAGTTTTTTCGCTGAAGTGATTCCAAATTTTCGGCTTCCGCAGAAATATCTACCTCCCCGACCCCTCCCCTTACCAAAAGTCACATTTCCCCTGTTTCCGCCTTCTCTTCCAAGTTGAAACCTTCACTCCTTGATTGCAGTGCCGCCTCCTCGCCGGCGACCCTCCTTCACGCTACTCGGCCTCGCCTATCCAGGCAGGTAATCCACACCCGACCCCCATCCTCCTCCTCCTCCTTCCACATCCCACATGCCCCGACCGCCGGCGCGAGCGCAACACCTTCCACCCAAATCACCGACCCCTCTTCCAAATAAGTGCCGCCCTAAGCCATGGTGTACGTAGTATAGCCAGGATCTCAAGGAGCATTTGGCAGCGAAGAAGCAAACCACGGTCGCACGCGCGGATGAGTCGTGATGGCTACCATTCGTGCTGACCCCCAGATCTTGGAGGAGCACCTCGCCATCGAGGCCACTGTCGACGACTCGCGCACCGATGACGTGATGCAGTTGGCTGCTTTAAACGACAGTCCGTGGCGTTTTCTCGAGGCCATCGTCGGTGCGTTCGACAAATACTACGATGTGTTTTATCAGCATGCACGTGCTTACCTCATCTCGAGAGCCAGCAGGTTGGTGCCTGGAGAGGCTCAAGCAACTCACCACTACGACGAGGGCACCCAAGATGCGGAGGCCTCACGCTCTTCCATGTCCAAGGATCCAATCATCATTGATATCTCCGGCAATGAGGAGTAGCTTGTCTTATTACCTCACTATAAGGACCCATGTTTAGTTTGCTTGCTACTGCCTTTCATAAATAGATTCCAGTGAATTGTGATATCTACTTTTACCATGAAATCTTCTGCTATAGTGTATATGTTCTATATGTCATGCAATGTGGTGTTCAGTTAACTATTTGGTTCAATTCTGCAAATGTGATGTTCAATTCTTCAGGTTGCAATTTTCCAAGTTGTTAAGCATGCTTGGTTTGGTTAACTGTCTGATCTTCTATTAGGAGTATGTTATACTATGCAATGTGGTGCTCAATTAACGTTGGGTTCATTTGTTGTGGTGTTTAGTTAACTGTTTGGTTCAATTCTGCAATGCAATGTTCAATTGTTGTGGGTGCATTCTGTTATTATATACCATGTGAGAAATAAATCGAATTTGGCTGTACTAAATACATGAGAAACATATACAATTGCTATATTTCCAATTTGTTAAGCATGCTTGGTTTGGTTAACTGTCTGACCTTCTATTAGGAGTATGTTATATTGTGCAACGTGGTGCTCAATAAACATTTGGTTCATTTGTTGTGGTGTTTAGTTAACTGCTTGGTTCAATTCTGCAATGCGATGTTCAATTGTTGTGGGTGCATTCTGTTATTATATACCATGGGAGAAATAAATCGAATGTGGATGTACTATATACATGAGAAACAAATACAATTGCTATATTTCCAATTTGTTAAGCATGCTTGGTTTGGTTAATTGTCTGATCTTCTATTAGGAGTATGTTATATTGTGCAATGTGGTGCTCAGTTAACATTTGGTCCATTTGTTGTGGTGTTTAGTTAACTGCACGTGCATGGTCCGTTCTCTAATAGCACATTATTGTGCAATTGCAGGAACCATTCTAATATTTAGGTTTTTAACAATTTGGTCTTGCACATGTAGGTCCTGCTGTCAGAGGTTTTGACCCACTGTTCGACCCTTTTTGCATATGGGGACATGAGTTGTTCATGAATATCAATCAAGTCAAGAAACTCAGAAAGATTGTTAGTATAAAGAAATTAGAGACCAAAAACAACAAGATCTTTGTCTGCACAATGAAGAAGACATCAGTTCACTACAAGATGGTACTAACTATTATACCTTGCCTTTTTTATTCCTTTGCCCCATTTCCAATATAGAGTAGATATTTATGCACATCCATGTTTTCAGGACTTTCCAAAGAAGTTCACTGATGATTACCTCTCAAGCCACCTCTATGGTCAGGAGGCGAGGAAGATTTTTATACAACACCCACGGTTCAATATTGAAGTGTTTCTGAAGAGGGCGAAGGACGGACGGTCCATCATCCACAGGCACTGGCCTAAAGTTGCAAAGACCTTCAACATGAATGAAGGATCAATATTCACCTTCCGCTTCGGCAGTTTTCCAGATGAGATGCATCTGTCTATATACTATCTATGATGCTAATTTCGAAAGGTTCTACATGTTGCATGTGAAACTTGGTGTCGGTGCAGTTGTGTAATGGGGTAGCTGAATGCTGAAGTTATCTCATGTTGTATTCTGATGTATTTAAATTATGAAATCCTGCTTCCTTAATATGGAAATGAAATATATTATGTGCTTCATATGAACATCAATTAGATTAATAAATGGATTCTAAATAATAGGGCAATTAGCCTGCTTATTGGGTTTTGCTATTGCAAACGGTCACAGAGAAAATACCATGGGCGATGACCTCACGCAACGCACACAGTTTCTAGGAATAAACTGTGTTGGATCAATGAACAATCATACACGACCTTCTCTTGAAAACTGTTTGTGTTAGGCCACCTTGCGGAAATGTTTACCACATAAAAATTGTGTGTGATGGCAGCCTTTGCCACATAGTTTCTTCTACGCACCATGTGTGATGCATTCAATAACGCAAACAATAAAATTGTTAATATCGTGTGCAATGGCAACACTATCACATAAGATTTAACGGGGAAAATTGTGTGTGATCTACCTGTGAAAGGAAACGCTTTTCTTGGAGCGACTGTGTGGGATGTACATATGAACGGAAACGTTTAGCCGGGACTGACTGTGTGGGATCTACTTGCGACCGGAAACAATTTTGCTTGTATAATTGTTTTTTGCTCTATTGTACGTATTACCATATTTAAGCACTCGCCGGTCGCACACGGCCTCATTTTGCTGAGCGTGTGTGCCAGGAGGGAATATCCCTGACAATTTTTGGGTCGTGTCAGAAGGACCCCCCTATCGCCATCACTCACTAGGCGATGGTTCCAAATGTTGTCGCGGAAAGGGGTTAAAAACCGTTTGTATAGCACCGAGCATACCAGTGTGTGGTGCTTGCCCCTTATCTTTGCTAGCCAAAAATTACGCACTAAGTAGAGATAATACTTTTGCATCAAAAAACCTTAAAACCCAAATCTTATTTTCAAGTGTCCACAATACCTACCTAGGGATTTAGAAAGATCCCTCAAGTAAGTTGTCATCAATGCAAAAAGGCAATAAAAATTGCTTCTAAAAGTGTGAGATCATTTAGTGTAAGAGAAAATTGAGCGTTGCACGACCTTGTGATGGTGAAGAATAAAAGCGACATACTGCGTAATAAAGGTCGCTATCACAAGGGGAAATGCAAAGTGATGTTCTTTTGCACTAACGGGTTGAGCATATAAACAAATAAGCGCATGGCAACCTCTGCTTCCCTCTGCGAAGGGCCTATCTTTTATTTTTATCTATTTACTTTTATGCAAAGAGTCAAAGTTTTCCTTCTACTCCTTTTTATTTTCTCCTTTGGCAAGCATCATGTGGTGACGAAAGATCTAGGCACATATGTCTAGTTGAATATAGATAGCATGAGTCACTATTGTTGACATCACCTTTGAGGTGAATACGTTGGGAGGCGAAACCATAAGCCCCTATCTTTCTATGTGTCCGGTTGAAACGTTTTGCTCATGTGTATGCGGTGAGTGTTAGCAATCATAAAAGACTATATGATGGTAGAGTATGTGGACTTTCCTAAAGGCTCCGATACGTGACCCTTCCTGAAAATATGATGAATTGTGGCTGCAAAGTTGACTGAGAATATAGTTTGTTGGTTTTTAATAGAGTTTTTGCTTTATACTTCATTTGTGTGATGAATTTTTACTTATTCATGAGAAGTATATGATAAAAGTCTTATGTTCAATTTTGTTCTTGCTATAACAATCTACATGATGCTTCTATGTGTGTATTTTGTTTTTATCGACACCTCTCTCTCAAAGCATGTGGACATGTTTTTCGATTACGGTTTTCGCTTGGGGACAAGCGAGGTCTAAGCTTGGGGGAGTTGATACGTCCATTTTGCATCATGTTGTGTTGCTATTATTTATAATGTTTCTATCCATAAAAATTATTTTTGGAGTAATTCTAATGCCTTTTCTCTCATAATATGCAAAGGTATACACAAAGAGGGAGAATTCCGGCAGTTGGAAATCTGGACCTGGAAAAGCTACGTCGGGCACCTATTAAACAAGCTGAAACTTGACGGAGATTTTTTATGGATTATTTGAGGAATATTGGAGCAAATAACTACCAGAGGGGGCTCACCAGGTGGGCACAACCCAGCTGGGCGTGCCAGGGAGCCCAGGCGTGCCCTGGTGGGTTGTGCTCACCCAGGCCCACCAACGGTGCCCATCTTCTGGTATATAAGTCATTTTGACCTAGAAAAAATAAGGATAGGACTTTCGGGAGGAGCGCCACCGTCTCGAGGCGGAACTTGGGCAGGAGCACTTTTGCCCTCCGGTGGAGCGATTCCGCCGGGGGAACTTCCCTCCCAGAGGGGGAAATCATCATCGTCATCACCACCAACAACTCTCCTGTCTTGGGGAGGGCAATCTCCAACAATATCTTCAACATCACCATATCCTCTCAAACCCTAGTTCATCTCGTGTGTTCAATCTTGTTACCGGAACTATAGATTGGTGCTTGTGGGTGACTAGTAGTGTTGATTACATCTTGTAGTTGATTACTATATGGTTTATTGGGTGGAAGATTATATGTTCAGATCCAATATGCTATTTAATACAGAGCATGGTTATCATTTGTGAGTAGTTACTTTTGTTCTTGAGGTCATGGGAGAAATCATGTTGCAAGTAATCATGTGAACTTGATTTGTGTTTGATATTTTGATAGCGTGTATGTTGTGATTCCCTTAGTGGTGTCATGTGAACATTGACTACATGACACTTCACCATATTTGGGCCTAAGGGAATGCATTATTGAGTAGCAATTAGATGATGGGTTGCGAGAATGACAAATGCTTAAACCCCAGTTTATGCGCTATTCCGTAAGGGACCGATTGAATCCAAAAGTTTAATGGTATGGTTAGAATTTATTCTTAATACTTTTCCTGTAGTTGAGGATGCTTGCGGGAGGGTTAATCATAAGTAGGAGGTTTGTTCAAGTAAGAACAATACATAAGCACTGGTCCACCCACATATCAAATTATCAAAGTACCAAACACGAATTAAGCCAACATGATGAAAGTGACTAGATGAGAATCCCGTGTACCCTCAAGAAACGCTTTGCTTATCATAAGAGATCGTTTTGACCAGTCCTTTACCTCAAAAGGATTGGGCTACCTTGCCGCACATTTGTTACTACTATCGTTACTTTCTCGTTACAAATTATCTTGCTATCAAACTACTTTGTTACTTACAATTTCAGCACTTGCAGACATCACCTTGCTGAAACCACTTGTCATTTCCTTCTGCTCCTTGTTGGGTTCGACACTCTTACTTATCGAAAAGAGCTACAATTGATCCTCTATACTTGTGGGTCATCAGAGCAGGAGATGTGGATCTGGCGGGAAGGGACACCGCATGCCTCATCTAAAAATTCAGGGGAGTGGGGAGATGGTATGGGAATTGCGTGGTAGCCTAAACTTTATTATCTAAGCAAGGAGGAACGGGTAGACCAACAGAAGTTGCTGGCGGCGGCGGCGAGCTAGGGTTCGAGGGGGGAGGGGCCGGGTGGGGGGCTATGGAGGGGGGTGGTGTTTGAGGATACGCCGCGGCTACTGAAAATTTTAGTAATGGTAGCTGGAGATGGTGGTGGACGAGGGAGGGCGACGGTTCAAATACCTCGGCTACTCCAATTTACTATAAGGTCGGTGCAGGAAGAGTGTGGGCGACGGTTGAGGTATGACGACTACTAAAATTTGGGTAAAGGAATTGATGCGGGGCAGGAGTACCCAAGATCGTGCATGGTCCAATAAGAATAGGCGTGTATGATAATAAGGAAAAGTGGCGAAACTGCCGAGTTTTGCAACGCTCAAGGCTGGTAGTTTGTTTTTAGATTTCTAGCTAGCTGGTCTATCACACACGGTTCGTCCTAATTTCTAAATAAACTACCCGCCTTTAGCTTGCGCAGGTGTTGATTTTACAGTGCACTTGCATCGCACACGGTTAAGCCAGTACCTCCACCCTTTGCTCGCGCTTGCGCAGTCGCAGTGATTTTACATCGCACTTGCCATATGGCTGAGCCAGTACCTCCACCTTTGCTCACACTTGCGTAGTCGTGGTGATTAACAATGCACTTGCATCGCACACGGTTAAGAAATTATAACCATGTCCGTGGAGCGTCATCGGAGCCTTTGCAGCAAAAAAACGTTAGAGAGGGTCGGAAGAAAGCCACACCAGCATGTGGCCCAAATATATATATGAGTGAAAAGGGTGGTCTGTGAAGTTCAAAATTCCAATGCACATCTTTGACTGTGTGGGCCCATGGTTGGGTGCGTCGTCGAAGATCGATGAGAGGGGCCAGCCGTGAAGAACCACTTGGAAGTGGCCAAATATATGTAGGAATATTGGGTGTGATGTTTAAACTTTAAATACACAATGCACAACTTTGGTGGCACCTACCTCAAAAACCCAAAGCACCCTTTGATATATCTATAACGACATAATGTCGTAGCTAGCTAGGGTGCTTGACCCACCACCTCCACTTCGTGTTAGCGGGGCGGATGCACGTAATGATACTTTTGTCATACATGCATATCGCCATGACCTACCATAAGACAGACCAGTGAATCTATTGTTTGCTCAAACGACAATTGTTGTTGTCGATAAACCACTTGGGCCAATAGATTGAACCTTCATAAAAACCGCACGAGAGGGACCACAAAACCAGCACCTCTTGCATGCAGCCCAAAAATAATGTACGTTGGAAGGGGTGATGTGTGTTTTCAATATAGAATGATGTACAATTTAGATGTGGTGCCTACCTCTCGATACAGGCAACAACCATGAAGGCCAGGTAGTTAAGGACAAGATACATAGGGTACGGTGTAGGTCGAACCCAGCAATCCGAGCATGTGGGAGGGAATCCTGACAATGCATGAGCTTGATCTTTGGTTGAACGGCTTGTGACGATGACCGTCCCTAACACGAACTAGGAGGAATCCATTCATGGCCAACACATACCCCACATTATCGGTTAAAGGGATGATATATATACACTCAGGGAGCCCACAGATATGTGTGTCGTCACAAAAAACTGCACAAGGGAGACATGGTCGATCAGAAGACCCCGTATACACTGCATGCGGGCCGAAAATATGTATGGGTACGGTGTTGTGTGATGTATTTAATCCCGAGTGCCCAATTTCGATGGGCCACCAACTACATTATAAACCGAACACCGTGCCCGACCACAAGCCTGGTTCAATAAGTACGATGCCGTTTCCCAACTTCGAGGTGGCGGGGGGGGGGGGGGGGGTGTCATCCAATGCATGCGCTCAAACTTTATTTGGTCTAACATGTCACACATAGCAATAGGAAACCATCATGGTCAAACCCTTCTTGTTGTTGGGTCAAAGGGATAGATTGTGTGGGCCCCCTCATTGTCGGTAAAGGATAATATATATACCTCAGGGAGCCCACAGATATGTGCAGCGTCTATAAACCGCACAAGGGAGACGTGCTCGATCAGGACACCCTCCCTCCTATACCATGCATGCGACCTGATTTTTTTATAGAATCGCCATGACAGATCACTATAGAGTCAATCATTCTTTATGTTTGGAGCAAAAAATAATCAATAAAAACATAGTCTACAAATTAGCAAAACAAGGATCCTAGGGTTTATATAATCGCCATGACAAGTCACTATAGAGATATTTATCTCTTTTTCTCTATAATGACCGTGTCATAACATTTAAATGAAGCTTGAGATATGCAACTTCCCACTGGGTCACCCATCCTTATACTATATACTCTAATGTCTGCTAGACTACGTCGGTATTTCCCCAAAGAGGAAGGGATGATGCAGCATAGCGATAGTAGGTATTTCCCTCATTGATGAGACCAAGGTTATCGAACCAGTAGGAGAACCAAGCAACACTATGCAAATAGCACCTGCACACAAATAACAAATACTCGCAACCCAACGTATTAAAGGGGTTGTCAATCCCTTTCGGGTAATGGC
The DNA here is from genome assembly GCA_034509565.1 of Triticum monococcum. NCBI lineage: Eukaryota > Viridiplantae > Streptophyta > Magnoliopsida > Poales > Poaceae > Triticum > Triticum monococcum. Next base: position 448,637,998 of record CM067845.1, read on the forward strand.
GCCAGAAATTGGCAAACGGACGTGAGGAAGTTGTAATAAGTTGATACATCGAACACCAAATAAAATAAACTACAGCAAGGTATTTTTGATTTTTTTGTTTAATAGATCTGAAATAAAAGCAAATAAAATAGATCGCAAAGGCAAATATAATAAAGAAGAGACCCGGGGGCCGTAGTTTTCACTAGTTTAGCTCAAAAACTCGGGAGAATCACTCGCTCAAAAACTCGTTTAGCTAGTTTAGACCAAAGGCAAATAGATCCTCAATGATATACAAACCGGGAGAATCACTCGCTCAAAAACTCGTTTAGCTAACTTTTGTGAAAACTATTCATTCATCTCTAGCATTGAACCTATGAAGGTTGAAGAAGCATTGGAAGATCCGGATTGGATAAACGCTATGCATGAAGAGCTACACAATTTTGAGAGAAACCAAGTTTGGACATTGGTTGAGAAGCCCGACGACAACCACAACATCATTGGTACCAAATGGGTGTTTCGCAACAAGCAAGATGAAGATGGACAAGTGGTCCGCAACAATGCACGTCTCGTCGCCCAAGGGTACACACAAGTCGAAGGTATGGACTATGGTGAGACATATGCTCCCATTGCTAGACTTGAGTCCATTCGCATCTTACTTGCCTATGCTAATCGCCATAATATCACCTTGTACCAAATGGACATTAAGAGTGCTTTTCTAAATGGTGAAATAGAGGAGGAAGTTTATGTCAAACAACCTCCCGGCTTTGTCAATCCTAAGAAACCTAATCATGTTTACAAACTTCACAAAGCTCTTTATGGTCTTAAACAAGCTCCTAGAGCATGGTATAAATGCTTGACCAAGTTCCTTATTGCAAGTGGTTTTGAAATTGGTAAAATTGATTCTACTCTCTTCACTAAAAGGGTTAATGGAGAACTATTTGTATGCCAAATTTATGTTGATGATATCATGTTTGGTTCAACTAACCCTCTCTTTAGTGAAAAGTTTGGAAAGCTAATGTCAGAGAAGTTTGAGATGTCTATGATGAGTGAACTCAAATTCTTTCTCGGTTTGCAAATCAAGCAAACTAAGGAAGGTACATTTGTCTCTCAAACAAAGTACACCAAGGACTTATTCAAGAAGTTCAATATGCAAGAGTGCAAAGGTATGTCTACACCCATGCCCACTAGTGGACATAATGAGTTGACCGAAGATGGTGAACCGGTTGATCAAAAGGTTTATCGTTCTATGATTGGTTCATTACTATACCTATGTGCTTCATGTCCCGATATTATGCTAAGTGTATGCATGTGTGCACGATATCAAGCTGCTCCTAAAGAATGTCATCTTAAGGCTGTGAAAAGGATAGTGAGATACTTAATTCACACACCAAACTTTGGCATTTGGTATCCGAAGAGGTCTTCTTTTGATCTTGTTGGCTATTCTGACTCGGATTATGCCGGAGACGAGGTTGATAGGAAGTCCACTTCGGGTACCTGTCAATTTCTTGGCAGATCTCTTGTGTCTTGGTCCTCCAAGAAACAAAACTCGGTATCCTTATCCACCGCCGAAGCGGAGTACATTGCCGCTGGTTCATGTTGTGCTCAATTACTTTGGATGACCCAAACTCTTAAAGATTATGGAATTTATGTGAAACATGTTCCACTGCTTTGTGACAATGAAAGTGCTATCAAAATTGGTCATAATCCCGTACAACATTCTCGAACTAAGCATATTGAAGTTCGTCATCATTTAATTCGAGATCATGTTGCTAAGGGTGACATTAATCTTAAGCATGTTCGCAGTGACAAGTAATTAGCGGATATATTCACTAAACCACTTGATGAGAAAGTATTTTGCAGGCTAAGAGGAGAATTGAACATCATTGATGCTTCAAACGTGGAGTAGGAACTCCATTGGACACATGCAAGACATGAGCTTATGACTAATCCATGATATATCTCTTATGATGACTATCTTATGTCTTGAATATATTTGTACCTTGCATGTTGTCTAACCCATGTAGGTACTTGGTTGAAACTAATTCCATGGGATTGCGACTCACTCACATCTTGAGCAATCTTTACATCACCAAGTCTCTACACAATGGTGGTTGAGTACAAGGAAGCATAAAACCATTCAAACATATCCTTTGACAAATTCTATGTTGAGCTTCATGATTGACATTTTTGGATACACAAGTGCTCTTCCTTGCAAGAACTAACCCATGTAGGTAGATGAACTCAAACTCCAAGTGGTGCTCCAAATTCTTGATGGACTACATCAACCTTGAGCACCCACACAAGATCAACTACATTAGTAAGAACCACTCCACCATCCAAGGTATGTTGTCCCATCTTAGAGAAGCTTTACTCCAAGATATGAGTCAAAGCAACTCAACAAGATGTGAATACATCAAGATGCTTAAACGAAAAATGGCAACCCCATTTTGAGCTTAAACGATGAGTATGACCTATGATCAAGTGTTCTCACTTGACTCCTAAGTCAATATACTCTAACATAGGTGACTATGTCACCGCCCAACTCTAGATGAAGTTCTCTTGTGTTTCTTTCTGTGTTACTGCATTTGTCTCATGCTTGTTTATTTGTTTCCTTCTACTTCATCTAGATCCTTCAGTTTCTTTTCTTTCCTTTTTATTCTGCATTTTCCGCATTCAATTCATTGCAAATCTTTGTGAGATCCTACATGTCTAGTGAGCTGAGGTGACAAGTGTCTTTCTCTGTGTGAACTCGGTCTCACCGAATTGTAATTTTCGGTCCAACCAAATTCCTTCGGTACCACCGAATCATACCACTCGGTGCCACCGACTTCGCAACAGGAAAAACAGTTTGTCACATAACCTATAATTCTTCTGATCCAGCTCCACTCAATGAATCTTGTCCTCTACAAGCATCCCAATTTTATTCTTTGCTTTATGCTGAGTCTCAAGGACCAAACCTTTTGGACAGATTCCAGAAGAACCTTCTTGGAAATTGATGTCAAAGGGGGAGAGAGAGATCACATCAAAGCTTATCTTCGGGGAGAAAGAGATCACATCAAAGCACTAAAGGGGGAGAGAACATCTCAAGGATTCCAGATGTCCTAGATAATGTATTAAGGGGGAGAAAGAGATCCCTAGGGGGAGAGACAATACTCAAGGATCCCAGATGCTAGATGATCAAGAGGAGAGATGTCACATGTCTTTTTTAGGGGGAAAGACATGTTCATTTGTTTTGTTTCTTTCAGCTCTGATTTTCTATTCCCTATCTTCTCCCAATATCCCACATAAGATTCAGGGGGAGCAAGACACCTATGGGAAAGAAATCAGTCAAATTCATTGCATATCTTTACTCTTGGGGACATGTTGAATTCAATGCAGTACCTAGTACTTACTCTCTATATGTCATCCCAGTCTTGGTATTCTTGTGGTTTCTTCAGTTTACTCTGGCTAGTGGATGTACCTGTGTTATCTAACCTTGTTTGTGCAGGTTCATTTCGTCCTAAATCAACCAAAGACTACAAGGTAAGTGTATGCATCAAAATCATGAGTATGAGAAGTTCTTGCTTATGTACACACTGTTTGCAAGAAGGACTCATGAGCATGAAGGTATTTTCCTTAACAATCTTTTACTCTGATGCATATGGCCAAGATACATGTAACACATGGCCCACTCTGTCATGGTTATGTCCTCACATGCCTCTACATTTCATATTCACATGAGTGCATACATGTAGGGGGAGCCTATGCTTGTTACATGTCCTTCCAAAGCTTTACTTGCTGTTCTTTATATCTTTATCTAAAGCTTTGATGTATGTTGCCATCAATTACCAAAAAGGGGGAGATTGAAAGCACAAGTGCTCCCTAGGTGGTTTTGGTAATTGATGACAACATATCTCTTGTTGGACTAATACCTTTACCTAGTATATTCCAGATAAGTTCAACAATGGAGTGGCATGGATGTGAAAGTGGAACCCTCAAAATGCTAAGGACAAAGAATTGGCTCAAGCTCAAAAGTTCAAGACTCTTCATTTTATATTTTAGTGATCCAAGATCACATTGAGTCTTTAGGAAAAGCCAATACTATTAAGAAGGGATGAGGTGTTGCTTAATGAGCCTCTTGCTCTATGTGCTTAGTGATATGCTCCAAAATCCTCAGCTACTTTCCCATATCCACAAATGACCTAAACCCTAAGCCAAACTCGGTCATACCGATTCTGTCAATCCGGCGCCACCGAGTTTCACTTGTCATTTGCCACTGCCAAACCCTAGCAATTCGGTCCTATCGATAAGGTTCTCGGTCTCACCGAGATGGGTTTGCAAACTCTCTGTTACCTGTTGCAATATCTTCGGTCCCACCGAGATATGCAATCGGTCCCACCGAGAATGCAAGGTAAACTCTATGTTTCCTTCTTGTAACTTTTCGGTCTCACCGAATGAGCAAGTCGGTCCCACCGAGTTTGCCTGACTAACTCTCTGGTTAGCTAATTGCCGAACTCGGTCTCACCGAGTTTGTGCGATCGGTCTCACCGAGATTACGTTATGCCCAAACCCTAACTGAATCGGTCCTACCGAGTTGCATCTCAGTCCCACCGAAATTCCTAACGGTCACTAGGTTTACTATTTCAGTCCGACCGAGTTTGATGATTCGGTCCCACCGAGATTGGAAAACTGTGTGTAACGGTTGGATTTTGTGTGGAGGCTATATATACCCCTCCACCACCTCTTCATTTGGAGAGAGAGCCATCAGAACACATACACCATTCCTACTCATATGTTCTGAGAAAGAACCACCTACTCATGTGTTGAGAGCAAGATATTCCATTCCTACCATATGAATCTTGATCTCTAGCCTTCCCCAAGTTGCTTTCCACTCAAATCTTCTTTCCACCAGATCCAAATCCTATGAGAGAGAGTTGAGTGTTGGGGAGACTATCATTTGAAGCACAAGAGCAAGGAGTTCATCATCAACACACCATTTGTTACTTCTTGGAGAGTGGTGTCTCCTAGATTGGCTAGGTGTCACTTGGGAGCCTCCGACAAGATTGTGGAGTTGAACCAAGGAGTTTGCAAGGGCAAGGAGATCGCCTACTTTGTGAAGATCTATCGCTAGTGAGGCAAGTCCTTCGTGGGCGATGGCCATGGTGGAATAGACAAGGTTGCTTCTTCGTGGACCCTTCGTGGGTGGAGCCCTCGATGGACTCACGCAACCGTTACCCTTCATGGGTTGAAGTCTCCATCAACATGGATGTAGGATAGCACCACCTATCCGAACCACGGGAAAAACATCCGTGTCTCCAATTGCGTTTGAATCCTCCAAACCCCTCCCTTTACATTCTTGCAAGTTGCATGCTTTACTTTCCGCTGCCTATATACTCTTTGCATGCTTGCTTGATATGTATTGTGTATGTTAAAATTGTGCCCGAACTCCACTTAAACCGAAAAAGCTTAAAAAGTGCAACTTTAGCATTAAGTGTCTATTCACCCCCCTCTAGACACTCCGTCTTCTAGATCCTACAAAAGTGGTAGTTCGAGAAGCAACCGAGGTGGGCACAACCCATCAGGGCACGCTTGGGTTCCAGGCCTGCCCTGGTGGGTAGTGCTCCCCTCGGAGCACCCCTAGGTGTCGGTGTCAAAACCGGAAGATCTCGGGTATGGGGTCCCGAACTGCGCGTCTGAGGATCAATGGTAACAAGGGACGATTGGGACACAGTGTTTACCCAGGTTCCGACCCTCTTAAAGGAGGTAAAACCCTACGTCCTGCTTGATTGTATTCGATGAGTATAGGGGTTACAAGAGTTGATCTACCTCGAGACCGTAATGGCTAAACCCTAGTTGTCTAGCCTATGAGAATTCTGATGATATCTACGGACTAACCTCTCCGGTTTATAAACACACCGGAGAGGCCTAGGGTTGTACAGAGTCGGTTTTTAAAGGAAGGAAATAACATATCCAGGCACCAAACTTGCCTTCCGCGCATATAGGAGTCCTACCCGGACACGAGGGAGAATCTTCCGCCTTTATATTCACGGCCCAACAGTCTGACCCATGTCAAGTAGTCCAGACACCCGAGGACCCCCTAATCACTACAAAAAAATACACTTCCGTGATGATACGTGTTTGTCACAGTAGGTCGCATTTTCTGTCATGCATGTACATCCATGACAAATTTATGACAGAATCAAGATAGTCATACCTGTGCTGTCGTGGAAGTGTTCCATGACATTACCAAAATTATCATCACGGAAGTGTCCACTTCCATGATGATAAATCATGCGTCACAGAAGTGCTTTCGTCAAGGGTGACCGAGACGTGGCATCCACCGTAATGGAACGCCGTTAAGCTATCGGGTCGGGTTTTGGATCTGATAACCCGTTAACAGCCCCGACCAATGGGGATTTTCCACGTGTAAAATCATCATTCGCTGGAGGAAACACGTGTCGGCTCATCGTTGGGACAGATGTCAACCACTCATTGGACGGAAGGCGCCTATGATACGTCGACATGTGGCACAACCCAACAGAGGCCCATTCCTGTGAAAAGGCCGGCCCGTTTTACTTGGTTAAAAGCTGGCGGGCCGGCCCTTGGAAAGCCTGTTAACGGCCTGTTCGAATATAGCCCATTTACAGCCCGCTAACCCAAGGCCCGTTACGCCCTATCCGAATTAGGCCCAGCAGCGTTATCTGGGCCATCCAATATGATTCCAGCCCATTTTCAGTTCTGGCCCATGTATGGCCCATGACGTCTTTCGACCCATATGAGGCCCTATGTAACTCTTGGCCTACTAACGACCTGTGGTGAAACTGGCCCGTAATGAATAGTGTATCACTTTACACCCATTAACGGCCTGTGGTGAAACTGGCCCGTAATGAACAGTGTATCACTTTATACCCATTAACGGCCCGTTATTCCGTTGGGCCGTTTCCAGCTCATGTTATCTTTCGGCCTTCTAAGAGCCCATTTATTCTTGGGCTCATTTCCAGCATTCATTTACTTACGGCCCGTTACTGTCATTTTCTGCTTGTGGGCCAAATTCAGCCCATGGTTGCAGTCGGCCCTGTCAGTGTTCTGGGAACGGGGGTCCCCAGACTTGCCTGCCTGCGGCCTGCGGCATGGCTCAGGCAGGGGCCCAACGCGACCCATCTTCATCAGCTCAAGCTCAAGACCCTCGCGAGGGGCCAAGCCTCATGGGGCGGACGACAGGAAGCTTCCTCAGAGGCAGCCTCATCAGGCAGGTTCGCGAGGAGGCAGAGAGATCAAGGCAGGGGTACCTCGCGAGGATCCCGTGACGCAAGCCATGACGATCAAGGCCATGCGGGCGCCGGCCTGTGTAGGGTCCTTGTTTCCCCTTTGGTGCAAAGGGAGCAAGCACATACCAAGGTGTCAGGCAAAGGTTGCCATTCCGGTGTAACAAGACCAAGACCAGCCGGACGGCCGGACGGAGGTCACCGTGGAGCCCAAGACGGCGTCATCAGTAGTGCTTTTGGCAGCCGAAGACCACCTTTGGTCAGGATAACTTGTACTATATGTTCCCCTTCAAAATGGCCAAGTGTTGGCGCCCTTCCCGCTCATTATTTGGGGAGAGGCCGAGGGCCTCTATAAATAGAGCTAGCCACCACAGGGGAGAAAAAGAGAGAGATCTGGTAGAACCCTAGCAGAGAGAGGGAGATCTAGGAGAACCCTAGCAGAGAGAGAGAGAGAGAAAGAGGCGACAGAACTCACCCTAGCAGTTCATCGCACCAGCTCAAGAAAACCTCTCGCGAGGCTGTTCTTCCCTTGTACTATTCATCATCAGCCCCAGAGGCAATCCACCACACCACACACTGGAGTAGGGTATTACACCACAACGGTGGCCCGTACCAGTATAAACCTCGTGTCTCTTGTGTTGTTCATCATTTTCATCTTAGTTCGCACGAGAGGATCAGACGCAGATCAGTAGGGGAGAGATCTCCGTGCGCACCCCAGTGTTCGAACCTCAAGGGTCCGCTGGAACCCGAAATCCGACATTTGGCGCGCCAAGTAGGGGTGCGCCGGAATCTTTCTTCCGCTGTTCGCGTGTGATCTTCCGTCGTGTCCATGGCTGACGCTCGCCGGGCTCGCGCCGAGTGCCGGGCTGCTCGCGCCACTCGCGTCGCCCAGACAGCGCCCGTCGGCGGCCCCCCACGTCGTTCCCCGTTGCCCGCCACCAACGCCACCACCGGCTTGGCGGGGAACGAGTAGCAGGCCTCGTCCCAGCATCCTTCGGTGCGGCGGGATGGCCGCACCGCCACCCCATCACTGACTCCAGCTGGCTCGTCGTCCCACGCCCATCACACACCCATGGATGCGCACGCCTCACTGCTCCTGGCGTGGGAGCTCCTGCACTATCACCCCATCGACGACCTCTACGAGGACTGGCTCGCCCGCATCACCAAGCTCGTCAGTGCCGCGGGGGGCTCCCCCTTGCGGCCCCTCTCGCTGCCTCGCCCCCCGTCCTGTGCAGGGGGCGAGGATCAGGTGGCGCCTTCGCCGCCACCTCCCCAAGAAGGTGCCTTGGCTCCAAGGCGCGCAGCCCCAGGGCGGGACCCTCCATGTCCGGTGCCTAGACAGCAAGAAGGGAGCTGCCAAGAGATCCCACGTCCCCGGGAAGGTGCTCGCGCGCTCCCAGCGCCGGTGCACCAAGATCGTGCCCCGGTGCCTCCACGACAAGACACCGCGTTGCTCCTAGTGGCGGCGCGTGGTGACCGGCGAGGACAGGTCCAGCACCAGCAAAGGGCGCCGGTGACCACGGCGGGCTGCCTCGCCTTCACCCCCGAGCTGCGTGGCGTCACATGGCCAGACAAGTTCAAGCCTGACCTCCCTCCCCGCTCGATGGCACAGTGGACCCCGCGGAGTTCCTGCAGCTCTACGAGCTGGGCATCGTAGCCGCCGACGAAGACGAAAAGGTCATGGCGAATTGGTTCCCCATGGCGCTCAAGGACGGCGCCTGCACCTGGCTCCTGAACCTGGCTCCCGGCACGATCTCCTCCTGGAGCGAGATGCGCACCCGCATCAAGCAACAGCCAGGAGAAACCCTGCAAAAGTACATCTAGCACTTCAACTACGCCTGCCTCAAGATCCCCAAGGTAACTGAAGAAGCTATCATCTCAGCCTTCTCCGACGGCGTGCGCGACGTCAAGATGAAGGAAGAGCTAGCAATCCATGAAGACTTGTGCACATCCCTAGAGCTGTTTAGCTTGGCGACCAAGTGCACCAGGGCTGAGGAGGGACGCCTCTCCCTCCTCGAGCTCCCGGCAGCCGACCCAGAAGAAAAGAAGCTCAAGGCCAAAGACGTGAAGCGCAAGGGGGCTGCCGTGCTAGCAGCGGAACCGGACACCAAGCGAGGCAGGGATCAGCCTGAGTCATCCAAGGGCGGACGGTACTGCGTGCACCATGACCTCCACACCCACAACACCAATGAATGTCAAGAACTCAGAGCCGTGCGAGATGGGCGAATCGGCCGACGCCCAGAGCGATATGACAGGGGCTATGGCCGAGGAGGAGGAAGAGGTGGAGAACAATGGGAAGACCGTGGCCTTCGCCAGGGATGGCGTGACCGTCCTCGCAAGGACCATTGGCAGGATCAGCCTCGCGAGGGAGGCTGGAGGGACCAGCCTCGTGAGGGCCACCCGCATGGCAATGCAGTCCTCCCTCCTCTGCCACCTCCACCAAGGAGGAACGAAGACCAACACCAAGACGATGGGGCTGGGGGCTTCCAAGAGCCGCGTGCAATTGCTTGTATCTTGGGCGGCGCCCAGGCCCCAGCCTCCGAGCGCATCTTCAAGCAGTTTGCTCACGAGGTGAATGCAGTCCTTCTCAAGCTGGAGGCCATGCGCCCTCTCAGGATGTCTTCGTGCGCGGTCACATTTAGTTCCATAGACCAGCTCAAGTGTGCAGCAACGGCCGGAGTCCTCCCGATGCTTTGCTCCCCAGTCATTAGCAACGTGTAGGTCACCAGGACCCTCATCGATGGCGGGGCAGGACTCAATGTCCTGTCCGTCGAGACGTTCGACAATCTCCAAGTGCCGTACAACCAGCTTCAACCGACCAAGCCTTTCTCAGGAGTCACCGATGGTTCCACTGTTCCAATTGGGCAGGTTCGCCTTCCGGCCACCTTCGGGCAATGCAACAACTACCGCACCGAGCTCATCGACTTCGACGTCGCTCACATCCGCCTGCCGTACAATGCCATCCTTGGGTACCCAGCCCTAGCCAAGTTTATGGTAGTGACTCACCATGGTTACAATGTCCTTAAGATGCCAGGAAGCGGTGGAGTCATCACCGTACATTGTGAAGAAAGGGACGCAGTGTGCTCGCTTGAGCGTGCGTTCCAAGCCGCAGCAATCGAAGACCCAGATCACGGGAGCGGGAGGCCTCCCGAGGTGACCCTCAAGAAGAAGAAGAGCTCACCTGGACCGAGCCACAAGGAGGCAGGCACCTCCAGAGGTATCGCGTCAGGATTCGCGCCCGACCAGGGAGCGCCACCCTCTCACACATAGGAAGGCGCGCCCGGTGCCCTCCTCAGGTAGGGCTCGGGGGCTCTCTCTTGGAGAGCCGCCGACCTTGCCAAGATCGCGGGGGAGGCGCTCGGGCACCACTTGGAGGGGTGATTTCAAGCACGCTTCCCTCAGGAAGGTACAAGTCAGAGGAGACCAAACCCTCAGGAGTTCATCGCAAGGAACACCCATGAGCTACAAGAGTCCAGAGTCATGCGCGGCAGCCGCCGCTTACCTGCCGTGGCCCCACATCCAAGCGAGGATGGAGGACTGCGTGTCTGCGTCGACGTACCAGGGCTCAACCGAGCTGCGTCCCAGGAGCGCCTATGGCCTTCGGCCGTAGGGCCCTGCGTGGGACCACCTCACAACTACGTTTGCATGCCCTTCGGCCTGCCGAGCACGGTCGCCGCACTTCGGCGCCTGTTGAGGGGCATTTTGGAGGCTCGGGTGGTCAGGCATCGCGCGGTCCTGGCGGAGGTGGCGATGGTCCCCGAAGACGTGCACACGCCACCGGAGCCTCCCGAGGCCCCTGGGCCTGGGGGCTGATGAGGGCCGACGTCTTCACCGCGCATCGCTCACTTCCTCAGCATCACTTCTTCTTCAATAGCACCAGGTGACATCTTTCAGAGTTCTACTTTCAGCTGGGAGCGCCCACAGGGCTGCACCATTCCCAGGCCGCGTGGGTCCGGCCCCGCAGCATGTATCCATTTTGGTTATGCTCTTTACTTACCTTGTTGGGGGCGCCCCTCGGGCTGCATCATCCCCACGCCGCTCGGGCCCGACCCAGCAGCGGTTGCTTTTACATGTGCTTGCTTGAAATTGGATTTCCTATGTGCTTAAAATACCTAACCTAATCACCTGCTCGATCGACGCCTATCTAGAGAGCCGCTCACTCTGGCACGACGCGTGCGCACAGGTCTGTCCCTGCAGCATTGATAAACCTGAGTGGTCGAGCTCTTACCGTGGCAGCCCCGCACGGCGCCACCTCACCAGGCCCTCAGTGCCCCAATCACTCCCTGGAGCGACCAAGGGTTGGCAGGCAACCGTAACAACAGGTCTTGTTTCTCTTTATGACTGGTGTGCAGGACCTACTCTAGGAGCAACGTTGGGGGCATCGTGAGCTCTCTCTCCCCTCTCCGGCACGGACCGCTTGCACGTTAAAAGGGGGGTGCTTGAGCATCGCGACTCATGGGCTCTTACTGGCTCTCCAGCCCTCACCCCCTGGCCTTGACCCACGGCATTGCGACCTGTCATACCAGCGGCGGCTGAGCTCGCTCGAGGACCGGGACCTGAGGACGTAGAGCATTAAGGAAAGTGCGGTGGAGTGATAAGAAGCTCGCGAGGGCCTCACCCAGCAATACCTCGGCCACCGCCTCTCGAGTCGGGCGCCTCTCCGAGGAGCTACATCAGACGCACAAGAGAAGTCGCGCCCTCGCAAGAGCTAGACCAACGCAACGCTAAATCTCCGCCGAGTGCAACTCTGTCACGGCGACGCCACCTTCCTTTCTCACCCAGCAAGGATTGCTTGAGCACTAAAGGGGACCTCCCGAGAATCGCGACTCGGGGGCTCTTACCAGACCTCGGGCCGCTCACCTCCTGGCCTTAACCACGGCATCGCGACCTGGCATACCAGCGACGGCTGAAGCTTGCCTGGGGGCTGGGACCTGTCAGCATAGAGCGCCAAGTCCTCGTGAGGATAGAAAGGGAGAGCTTAGCCAGGACAGAACGGACACCTCACGCCAATTCATATTAAGGATATAGTATTTACAAAAGCACGGCATATGCCTTACAAACCCCCGCGGGGTGTTGCTTTAATTCCTCGCAGGGAACAAAGGGTGCTGTCGGCGTTCTGGGAACGGGGGTCCCCAGATTTGCCTGCCTGCGGCGTGGCTCAAAGGGGGGCCCTGTCAGCATTCTGGGAACGGGGGTCCCCAGACTTGCCTGCCTGCGGCCTGCGGCATGGCTCAAAGGGGGGCCCAGCGCGGCCCATCTTCACCAACACAAACTCAAGACCCTCGCGAGGGGCCAAGCCTCGCGGGGCGGACGACGCGGAGCTTCCTCAGGCACGGCCTCGTCAGGCTGGCTCACGAGGAGGCGGAGAAATCAAGGCGGGGTACCTCACGAGGTGCCCGTGAAGCAAGTCATGACGACTCAGGGCGCCAGGCGGGCGCCAGCCCGCGCAGCGTCCTCCTTTCCTCTTTGGTGCAAAGGGGGCAAGCGCAGCCGCGGAGTACCGAGGCATCAGGCAAATGTTGCCATTTCGGTGCAACGAGACCAAGAACAGGAGGACTACGAGACGGAGGTCACTGTCGGTGTCAAAACCGGCGGATCTCGGGTAGGGGGTCCCGAACTATGCGTCTAGGCCGGATGGTAACAGGAGGCAGGGAACACGATGTTTTACCCAGGTTCAGGCCCTCTCGATGGAGGTAAAACCCTACGTCCTGCTTGATTAATATTGATGATATGGGTAGTACAAGAGTAGATCTACCACGAGATCAAGGAGGCTAAACCCTAGAAGCTAGCCTATGGTATGATTGTTGTCTATGGAGTTGATGAAGTTGTCCTACGGACTAAAACCCTCCGGTTTATATAGACACCGGATAGGTTAGGGTTACATAGAGTCGGTTACAATGGTAGGAGATCTTGAATATTCGCATCGCCAAGCTTGCCTTCCACGCCAAGGAAAGTCCCATCCGGACACGGGACATAGTCTTCAATCTTGTATCTTCATAGTCCTGGAGTCCGGCTGAAGGTATAGTCCGGCTACCTGAACACCCCCTAATCCAGGACTCCCTCAGTAGCCCCTAAACCAGGCTTCAATGACGACGAGTCCGGCGTGCAAATTGTCTTCGGCATTGCAAGGCGGGTTCCTCCTCCAAGTCCTTCATAGAAGATTGTAAACACCAAGAGTAGTGTCCGGCTCTGCAAAATAAGCTTCCACATATTGCCATAGAGAGAATAATATTAACACAAATCAAATCTGCTGACGTATTCCGCAGTGTGCCATCACACTACGGCCAAGTCCTTTACCCGAATCGTTTTTACTTTTCCACCTCAGCGTGTTTTGCGAGGCGGTTTCCTTGGCACGTCTTGTCGAAGCAGAGATCGTGTACCCTCCCCTCTTTACGGGATTCTCATCAATACAGACGTGGGTAACTCAACCGCGCCACTTATCACGGCGCTTGGGAGGCAAGCGAGTTTTACTAGGCAGGTGGGGACGCACAACCGCATCCGCCCATATAAGGGGATAAGGATGCACCTTTTTACCTACGCCTTCTTCCTCCTTTGCCTATCCATCTCCTGCACACTCAAGCTCCAGCGCCCAAGCCCGCACTTCACACCTCAACCTTCTCCAGCAATGTCCGGAGCGGGAGGCAAGTGGATGGTCTCCTCCTTCACCGAGGGCCAAGTCAAAAAGCTAAGGAAGGCCGGATACTTGTCCAAGGACATTGCGCACCGGCTTCCCGAGGAGGGGCAGCTTCTCCCCACCCCAAGGCCCCATGAGAGGGTAGTGTTTCTCCCCCACTTCCTCCGCGGACTGGGTTTTCCACTCCACCCATTTGTCCGGGGGCTCATGTTCTACTACGGCCTGGATTTCCATGATCTGGCCTCAAACTTCATCCTCAACATCTCGGCGTTTATCGTCGTTTGCGAGGCTTTTCTCCGCGTCCGCCCCCATTTCGGCCTCTGGCTCAAGACCTTCAACGTCAAGCCCAAGGTGGTGCGTGGCAGCCAGGCGGAGTGCGGAGGCGCCATGGCGGGCAAGAGGTGACCCTATGGTTTGAGGGCTCTGTTGTGGAGACCCTAAAGGGATGGCAATCCGGGTGGTTTTACATCACCGAGCCGCGCGATCCAAAATGGACCGCAGCCCCCGAGTTCCGATCCGGACCCCCACACGGCTTATGTCCTAGAAAGAGACGGGCCTGTCGTGGCGTAACGAAAAAGAGGTGACCGGATTGCAAACATGCATCCAGTCCCTGGTGAACAAGCCAGTCCGGCGTGTTAATGTAATCCAGGTTATGCTCGTCCGCCGGATCCTCCCGTGCCAACAACGGGATTTTAATCTATGGGAGTTCAACCCGGCGCAGCATCAAACCCTCAGCAGGCTCTTCGACACGACGTACGAAGACGCCTGGAAGATGCTATTCAAGGGCACCGAGGCTCTCGCATCCGCTTCCGAGGACCGCGGATACAGCTCACAGCGTCACGCTAACGAGGTAAGCCATCTACACCTTTTACAGGATGTTTAAGCTTTTTTCATAGTTTGACTCTATGCGGGATCTAAACTCCCCTACCTTTGACAGGCTTGGCGGGCGATATCCGGACCGATTAACTGTCCGGCTCCGCTGCCCGAAGACCCAGCCCCAGCTCTACTAGTGAAGCGGCTGGTTCCCGCACCTTATGTGGTGCCGGAGAAGAAGGCCAAGAAGAAGAAGACCACGGGGACTTGAAAGTGTGCCCGCAACGGCGAAGAAGAAGAAAACTCCCCCCCCCCCCGAGTGGAAGGAGGAGAGAAGAGGAAGGCCGCCCCAACGAGGGAGGCCGTGGGGTCTAGGAAAAGGAAGACCCCTCCGCCGGACTACGCCCCCGACGCCGAAGAGGACGAAGAGGAGTGGCCAGATAGGGCCAAGCGTCCGGCGAAATCGTAAGTTCGAATATCAGAGTAACTCATGACGTTCCTTTGTTGCACAGCTTTCCCTAATGTCGAATGTAATTATGCAGTCCGCCCCGGGCCGAAGTCGACGAATCGTCGGGCGGCTCCCTGGACTCATCGGACGTGAACTCAGTTCTGCCCGCTGTGTCCCCCCGCACTGCAGACGATGCCGAAGTGGCGTCACGACAAGCTCCGGGGCAGGAGGAGGTGGTCCCGGAGGAGCCGCAAGGCAACCTCCCGGACTCCAAGAGTGAAGGGGACAAGCCCCCCCAGGGCTCCAAGTCCGGCTTTGAGCCGGACACCGCACCGGAATCTACAACAGTTCTGGTCCGCAGTAGGCGAACTCCTTCTAAGAGGATTAAGCCTTCTGAGCCGGTAGTCTCCGTCCAACCGGAGGTGCCGGACAATCTGCTGGAGGTTCTTGACGGCGCCTCCATCGACGAGGAGCACTGCACTATTATGAGTATGGTGATCCAGAAGGTTCAGTCCGCCAAGGGTGGACTGAGTGAAGCTTGCGCTAGCCCTCTAACAGGCTTCGAGGTAAGTAAAAAATATGTAAAAATATAACCACATAGACAGTAGCCCGTGATGCTCTGTTTGGCGTTCGGAAAGAAAAGCCGAATAGAGGATCTATTAAATTTCGTAGGAGTCTAACAACAAAGAGTCAATATGCGTATGCAGGCTTCGCTGCTAGCCACCGCCGCACTGACTGTGGAGGTGGGTGCCCTGAAACAGGGTCTCGAGCGGACCGTGTAAGAGCTCGGCCTTGCCAAACGGTAGCTCGAGGAGAAAGAAGGTAAGAAATACCTTACAGAAAAAGTGCCTATAGAAAGGCTTGATTGCAAAAAGAATAATAGGATTGTACTACTTATTGTAGGGGCCACGACTGAGGTGGCTACCCTCAAGCAGGCGCTGTCCGAGGCCGAAAAGAAAATGTCCGCGGAGTGCTCCGAGCGAGAGAAACTTGAGGGCGAGGTTGTTGAGGTGCAGCAGGAGCTTCAGGATTTCATGAAAAAACATGAGAGTTTGGAGCTTGAGTCCAAGACGCAAGCGTCCGAGCTCGCGGCGGCCCTTGAGACTGCCAAGTCTGCCAAGGCCGAAGCCCAAAAGGCCCTCCAAGAGTTGGAGGAGATGAAAAAGATAGCGGCGGGTAAGGCATTCTTTATGCAAAGCAGAAGTATAAAAGTAAAGTACTTGTTACTTACCCGAATCCGGAGCTCTCCAGGGGCATTCGCAGATCTTCCCCGCAGCGTATCCGACGCCGCCGCATTCTACCGAGCCGAAGAGGGCAGCTCGACGGAGAAGGTGTTCTGGTATCAGTATGCTGAGGCCGGACACCCTGTGCCCTTGAGCGACGAGCTGAAACAGCTGGTCGAGCTCCACAAGGCGGCCAAACAGGCCATGAAGGGCTTCATAGTTCGGCTGTGGCCCGGAGAGGCCCTGCCTGGGAGCTACTTGGGGTTGGTGCGGCGACTGGTGGAGGCCTGTCCAAGGCTCGAGGTCATCAAGCGCTCCATCTGCATCGAAGGTGCCCGTAGGGCCCTTGCCCGTGCAAAGGTACACTGGGGTAAGCTGGACAGTGAGAAGCTTGTGAGGGACGGGCCGCCGCCGGGGAAGGAGCATCACAAGCCCGAGAACTACTATAAGGATGTTCTTGCGGGTGCCCGCCTTGTGGCAGATGAATGTACCAAGGATGTAATTTTTGAATGAACTCGCTCATGTTTATCCTATGCGCTGAAAACTTGTTCATATGCGCTAAGGAATTCTTATTGAATTTAAAATATTACTTTTTGTGCGGCCGTTTATCAAAAATTGAGAGATGGCCAGTCATCGGCTTCTGCCCCCATGCCACTAGTGCTGGGGTGTTCGGGATAAACCTGAGCGCTCTTTTTCCCATAGTTGGGTCCTTCGAGGGAGGCGCTCAGCACAACGAACCAGGCAATCGGACTATAATGCTTGAACACTCTCACTTAGCCATAGAACTCTATAATTTTAAATTTCGGCGAAGCCCCTAGTTCGGAAGACCGAGTTCGGGGCGCTATCCACGCCTTGGCCGGACAAAGCCAGCTCCTCGCTCGAAGCGGCATAAGCCTTTAGGGACTCGAAAAACCTCTCGAACAGCGACCGGTCTCTCGCCACATCATGACAGTCAGTTTTAGCTTTCTCCACTGAGGTGCTTAGCCCAGCTCAACCGGGGCACAATCGCAGTGGTTCTCCTAGTGCTACCTTAGCCGATATAGCGGAACGTAAGGCACCAAAACATAGGAGCCGGGCAAACCCAACTATTGACCCAAATCATCATTCGGAGCCGCTGCATATAGTGCTATAAGTTCGGGGTGCCGCACTTGTGAAAGTGTACGGACTTCTCACGCCATATTAATGGGTACTAAAGCCCCTGGCGTATTTTGCCGTACCATAGTGTACGGGTGCAACATGTCATAAACATATATATGAAAAGATGATAATGCAAAAAATAGACAGAAAGCTATGCATTGTTTATAGAGAGGCTATTTATCAAAGCCGAACGATACAAATAGTGCGGTAAGCAAAAGATATTGGACTATTTAGTATGTCCTGACCAGGGGTAGGCCATGGAATTGTATTTAAAACAGGTATACCGCTCGTAACAGAGACCACCTAGGAGTTCCATAATGCGGCATGGCTTGTCTGCCTCCCAGGATCTTGCATCGTTTGTGCGGCAGTCGAATTGCCGAATAGGTCGTCCGAAGTAAGGAGTCCTGGAAGTAAGAAAAAATTTAAAAAAGGATCCGGCAGCCCTTTGTACGTTTTAAGCCATATTTTGGGCGTGCCGTTATTGTGCCACTTCCCCTGTGCCCATGGAATTTCAAGGGCGTAGTTATGTACGCGAGGTACTGATTTTGCTATGTCGCGAAGGCTGGGGTTGGGGCCGCATTGCTACGCTTGTTCAGAGTGTGCCAGGCGGTCCTACTGTCGGTTACTCCGGGCGCGCTTGGCAGTGTCTAGCTTTTTAACGGCCGGACTGGAGAATTGCCTAAGAAGGCTACTTTGCACTTCCGCTGCGAGAGCCGCCGTGTGCTCCTCCGTACGGAGGGAGCGTTCGGTGTTTCCGTTGACCGTGATTACTCCTCGAGGGCCTGGCATCTTGAGCTTGAGATATGCGTAGTGCGGCACCGCATTGAACTTTGCGAATGCGGTTCGTCCAAGCAGGGCATGATAGCCACTGCGAAACGGGACTATATCGAAGATTAACTCTTTGCTTCGGAAATTGTCCGGGGATCCGAAGACCACGTCAAGTGTTACTGAGCCTGTACAGTTGGCTTCTACACCTGGTATAACGCCTTTAAAGGTCGTTTTTGTGGGCTTAATCCCTGAGGGATCTATGCCCATTTTCCGCACTGTATCCCGATAAAGCAGGTTCAGGCTGCTGCCGCCATCCATGTGGACTCTTGTGAGATGAAATCCGTCAATAATTGGGTCGAGAACCAATGCGGCGAAGCCGCCATGACGAATGCTAGTGGGATGGTCCCTTCGATCAAAAGTGATCGGGTAGGAGGACCATGGGTTGAACTTCGGGGCGACTGGCTCCATCGCGTATACGTCCCGTAGCGCACGCTTCCGCTCCCTCTTGGGAATGTGCGTTGCGTATATCATGTTCACCGTCCGTACTTGTGGGGGAAAACCCTTCTGTCCATTGTTGTTCGGCGGCTTGGGCTCCTCCTTGTCATCGCTGTGCAGCCCCTTGTCTTTGTTTTCAGCTCTTAACTTGCCTGCCTGCTTGAACACCCAACAATCTCTGTTAGTGTGATTGGCTGGCCTTTCGGGGGTGCCATGTATCTGGCACAAGCGGTCGAGTATTCGGTCCAAACTAGACGGGCCCTGAGTATTCTTTTTGAATGGCTTTTTCCGCTGACCGGATTTATAGCCTTTGAATCCGGCATTGACTGCCGTGTCTTCATTGCTGTCGCTGCTAACGCGGCATTTTTGCTTATTCCGACGTGTCCTGCCACTTTTGTCCTTGGTATTCGAATTACCAGGGTTCTTTGATAAGTTCTTACTGCGACCTAGCCAACTGTCTTCTCCCGCACAAAAGCGGGTCATGAGTGTCGTGAGGGCTGCCATAGATTTCGGCTTTTCCTGTCCCAGGTGCCGGGCAAGCCATTCGTCGCGGATGTTATGCTTGAAGGCTGCTAGGGCCTCTACAGCCGGACAGTCGACTATCTGGTTTTTCTTTGCTAGGAACCGTGTCCAGAATTGTCTCGCCGATTCCTCTGGCTGCTGAATTATGTGGCTTAAGTCATCGGCATCGGGTGGTCGCACGTGAGTGCCCTGGAAGTTGTCGAGGAATGCGGCTTCCAGGTCCTCCCAAGAACCGATTGAGTCTGCTGGCAAGCTGTTAAGCCAATGCCGGGCCGGTCCTTTAAGTTTGAGCGGGAGGTATTTGATGGCGTGTAGATCATCGCCGCGTGCCATGTGGATGTGAAGGAGATAATCCTCGGTCCATACCGCCATATCTGTTGTGCCATCATATGATTCGATGTTTACGGGTTTGAAACCCTCTGGGATTTTATGCTCCATTACTTAATTCGTGAAGCATAGCGGGTGTGCGGCGCCTCTGTAATGGGCTATATCACGACGTAGCTCGGAAGAGCTATGTCTGTTGTGTTCGGCCTGGCCGGATTTGTTGTATCTGGAGTGAAGATCATCGTCACGTGCCGTAGGGCGCCTGCGCGATCCGTAGATCGATTTTGTTTGTCTTGCCTTGTCCTCCAGTATGTCTCGCAGGTCTGGCGCATTTTCCCGTGCCTTAGTTGAGCGGCGTCGGGGCATGGCTTGGGTGGAGGGCGGAGAGACCTCTCTGTCGCGGCCGCGAGGTGGCCGGTCTGCCATGTCATGCGCTGGTGATGTAGGTGCTTCCTCCTCTGATCGGGGTAGCGGCCTGTGCTTTGGGTAAGTCTTGGAGGGGCGTTCGAGTTCATACTCTTCGGCCGCAAGGACTTCAGTCCATCTGTCAGCTAGCAAATCTTGGTCAGCTCTAAGCTGCTGCTGCTTTTTCTTGAGGCTGCTTGCCGTGGCTAAAAGCCTGTGTCTAAAACGCTCTTGTTCGGCGGGGTCTGATGGTATGACGAATTCATCGTCATCGAGGCTTGCCTCGTCTTCGGAGGGAGGCATATAGTTATCATCCTCATCCTCTTGGTCTGCCGCTCTCTCATGAGGGTTGGCTTCTCCATCTTCCTGTGCCGAATCTTGCTGAGGTGGGTGTTCTTCGGCGCTATCCGGGGTAGTATTATCTCCCGTGCCGGAATCACCGTTTTTGCTTTGGCGGGATTTAGAGCGGCGCCGCTGATGCCGGTGCTTTGGCTGTTTCTTGGGGGTGTCATGCCCCACTGTTCCATCGCCATCTCCATCTTTTGGAGTGTCCACCATATATATGTCATATGATGAGGTGGCCTTCCAACGCCCTACAGGTGCTGGTTCCTGTTCGTCTCCTACATCGTCGTCCAGACCGTCGATGTCTTTGGAGCCGAAGTCAAGCATGTCGGTTAAATCATCGACAGTGGCTACAAAGTGGGTGGTGGGTGGGCTTTGAATTTCTTCATCGTCCGCATCCCATCCTCACAGACCGTAATCCGGCCAGGGCTCTCCTGATAAAGAGAGAGACTTAAGAGAATTCAGGATGACGCCCAAAGGCGAGTGTTGAAAGATGTCTGCGGCGGTGAACTCCATTATCGGCGCCCAATCGGATTCGATCAGCAGGGGCGCGGGGGGTTCGGTGTCCGGCTAGGAGTTCGGATCCTCGGAGTCACGGGTCATGCAGAGTGCGGGGCTAGCGTTCGGCTCGATCGCCTTTGAGATCGCAACCCCCAAGGTGGCGTCCAACCGCTCGTCCTCGATTGGCGCAGTAGGCTCCGAGTTAGAGGTCGGAACTGATGCGTGAGCGGCCTCCAGGACACTGTCCGGAGGCAGAGCTAGATCATGCCCCTCGAGATAGTGCGCCACGCTTGGCCGTGGCTCGAACCCGTCGAAGATCAAGTCTCCGCGGATGTCAGCCGTGTAGTTTAAGCTTCCAAACCTGACTTGATGGCCAGGGGCGTAGCTTTCGACCTGCTCCAAGTGGCCAAGAGAATTGGCCCGCAGAGCAAAGCCGCCGAAGACGAAGATCTGTCTGGGGAGAAAGGTCTCACCCCGGACCGCATCATTGTTGATGATCAAAGGAGCCATCAGACCTAACGGCTATGACACAGAGGAACTCTCAATGAAAGCACCAATGTCGGTGTCAAAACCGGCGGATCTCGGGTAGGTGGTCCCGAACTATGCGTCTAGGCCAGATGGTAACAGGAGGCAGGGAACACGATGTTTTACCCAGGTTCGGGCCCTCTCGATGGAGGTAAAACCCTACGTCCTGCTTGATTAATATTGATGATATGGGTAGTACAAGAGTAGATCTACCACGAGATCAAGGAGGCCAAACCCTAGAAGCTAGCCTATGGTATGATTGTTGTCTATGGAGTTGATGAAGTTGTCCGACGGACTAAAACCCTCCGGTTTATATAGACACCGGATAGGGTTAGGGTAACATAGAGTCGGTTACAATGGTAGGAGATCTTGAATATCCGCATCGCCAAGCTTGCCTTCCACGCCAAGGAAAGTCCCATCCGGACACGGGACGTAGTCTTCAATCTTGTATCTTCATAGTCCTGGAGTCTGCCTGAAGGTATAGTCCAGCTACCCGAACACCCCCTAATCTAGGACTCCCTCAGTCACCGTGGAGCCCAAGACGGCGTCGTCACCAGAGATTTGCGCAGGCGAAGACTACTTTTGTCAGGATAGCTGATACTAGCTGTCCCCTTTCAAATTAGCCCGCCATTGTTGGCTCCCTTCCCGCTCGATATTTGGGAAGAGGACCAGGGCCTCTATAAATAGGACCGGCCACCCACATAGCAAGGGGTTGGGTTCGGTCTCTTCCGAGGGCTCGACAAGTAGAGGGGTTGGAAGCAGAGAGAGAGAGAGAGAGAGAGAGAGAGAGAAAGGTGACTGAACTCCTCCCAGCAGTTCATCGCCTTAGCCAAGAATAGACCCTCGCGAGGCTGTTCTTCCTTGTATTGTTCATCATCATCAGCCCAAGAGGCAATCCACACACCACACACTGGAGTAGGGTATTACACCGCAACGATGGCCCAAACCAGTATAAACCCCGTGTCTCTTGTGTTGTTCTTTCGATAGTTTTGATCATAGCATGGCGGAGGGGTGCAGGTAGGTAGGAGGCGAAATCTCCGCACGCACCCCTGTGTTCAAACCTCAAGGGTCTGCCGGAACCTGAAATTCGACATTTGGCGTGCCAGGTAGGGGTGCGCCGGAATTCGTCTTCCATCACCCCGTTCTCCTCCGACCATCATGCTCATGTCTGACGCTCGTCGGGCCCGCGCGGGGCGCCGGGCCGCCCTCGCTTCCCGCCTCGCCCAGACAGCCCCTGTCGGCGGGCGTCCTCGCCGTTCCCCGTCACCTGCCGTCAACGCCGCCACCGGCCCGGCGGGGGACGGGCAGCAAGCATCGTCTCAGCATCCGCCCGTGCAGCGAGACGGCCGCACCGCAACTCCCTCGCTCGCCCTAGCTGGATCTTCGTCCCGCGTGCTTCGCGCGCCCATGGAGGCTTGGGCTGCGCTCATCGCGGAAAACGAGCTCCTGCGCTGCTGTCCCGCCGACGACGTCTACGAGGAATGGCTCGACCGCGTCGCCGAGCTCGTCCACGCTGCAAGGGGCTCTCCTGCGCCGTCCCATCGCGCTACACCAACACCCCCGGTCGTCGCGTCCCTCCTGGGCGGCTCGCAGGCGCCGCCCGCAAGTCACCACGTCAAGCCCTTCATCCGCTGGGTCAGCGCCGCTTCCACGCGGCAGGGGGCTCCCCTGGATCGGGTGGCGCCCGAGACCGGCCTGACCTTCAGCTCGGAGGACCACCCCTCCAACTCGGCCTGCTCGGGCTGGCCCAATTCATGGCCGCGACGCACCCGGCGTACAACCTCATGAAGATGCCCGGGAGCAGCAGTGTCCTCATTGTGCACGGGGACACTTGGGACGTGCTACGGGTGCTCAAGCTCGCCTTCAAGACGGCGGTGTTGGCACAACCCGCGGACTTGGAGACCCCCGAGCCCAAGGGGGCTGCACCCGCCAAGAAGAAACAGTTGTTCACCCAAGACAAGGCAAAAACCAAGCAGATACCCATCGATGAGGACGGGTCCACCGACGCCACTTTCACCATAGGCGCCCACCTCAAACCAGAGCAGGAGAAGGCCCTGGTCAGGTTCCTGCGCTTAAATAAGAAGGTATTCTCTTGGGAGCCTCACCATTTGGCGGGGATCCCTAGGAGTGTAATCGAGCATCACCTCAACGTGTGCCCCAACGTGCGCCCTGTGAAGCAAAAGGCCAGGCGGCAGTCCATAGAAAAGCAGGCCTTCATCATCCAAGAAACCAGTAAATTAGAAGCCGCTTGGGTCATTCACGAGGTCCGATACCCGGATTGGTTGGCCAACCCTGTCGTTGTGCCAAAGAAGGGAGGGAAGGATCGTATGTGTGTCGACTTCACCAACCTCAACAAAGCATGTCCGCAAGATCCATTCCCGCTCCCCCGCATCGACCAGATCGTCGATTCCACCATGGAATGCGACCTGTTATGCTTCTTGGATGCCTTCTCTGGGTATCACCAGATCAAGATGGCAGTAGAAGACGTCCAGAAGACAGCCTTCCTAACCCCGTGTGGGGTGTACTGCTACACATGCATGCCATTCGGGCTGCGTAACGCAGGGGCGACCTTCCAGCGGCTGATGCACATCACCTTGGGCTCGCAGCTCGGGAAGAATGTTAAAGCTTACGTCGATGACATTGTGGTAAAGTCTCGGGAGGCCGGGACCTTGATACAGGACTTGGAGGAAACCTTCGCGAGCCTCAACGCAGTGAACCTACGGCTCAACCCAGAGAAGTGTGTGTTCGGAGTCCCCTCGGGCAAGCTCTTGGGTTTCCTCGTGTCCAACCGAGGCATCAAGGCTAACCAGGAGAAGGTCAAGGCGGTGGAAGACATGAGCCCGCCAAAGACCCTCAGAGAAATGCAGAAGCTCACGGGGCGCGTGACCGCGCTAGGTCGCTTCATCTCCAAGTTGGGGGAACGAGCCCTGCCCTTCCTCCAGCTAATGAAGAAAAAGGGGCCCTTCGAGTGGACTGAGGAGGCCGACAAGGCGTTCCAGGATCTCAAGAGATACCTGACCAGCCCACCGGTCATGGTGGCTCCGCGCCCTCAGGAGCCCTTGGTGCTTTACCTCGCCGCCACTCCCTACTCCGCCAGCGCAGCCTTGGTGGCAGTTAGAGAGGAGCGCCGAATCAAAACCACGGCCGCAGCCCGGGACAAGGCAGAACAGGGACAAGGAAGGCCTACAGAAACCGCCACCGTGGCTGAGGAGGATCAGCCGCTGCAGAGGGGCGCACCAGAGGCGGAAGAGGCCCCTCTTCCAGATGGCCAGTCTCAGGAGGCCTCATTGCCTCAAGAGGCGCCACGGTCTCCGAAAGGAGCCACCAGCACTGACGCACTCCACCTCATTGAGCACCCAGTGTACTTCGTCAGCACAGTGCTGCGGGATGCAAGAGCACGGTACCCCATGCCTTAGAAACTCATCCTCGCGCTACTGGTGGCTTCGCGCAAGCTGCGACACTATTTTCAGGGTCACCCCATCAAGGTTGTCTCGTCATACCCCCTGGAGAGAGTGCTCAGGAGCCCTAATTCAGCTGGAAGGGTCGCTGAGTGGAACATAGAACTGCAAGCGTTTCAGCTCGAATTCAGCACGACCAGGGTCATCAAGGGAGCAGCGTTGGCGGATTTTGTGGCAGAGTGGACGGAGGCGCCAGGCCTCAAGGCCAATGAGGATCGGTCCCTATCCCCGGGAAGCGAGGCGCCAGAAGGCTGGGTCATGTACTTCGATGGGGCGTTCTCCAGGCATGGCGCTGGAGCTGGGGCGGTGCTTATATCGCCCACACAGGACAAGCTCTATTACACCGTGCAGCTCTGTTTCCAGCAAGGTGAAAAGGTCTCCAACAACATAGCAGCGTATGAAGGTTTAATAGCGGGCTTGAAGGCTGCGGCTGCCCTAGGGGTGAAATGCCTCACCATCAAGGGCGATTCACAGCTCCTTGTCAATTTCTCCAACAAGGTGTACGAGCCGAAGGATGAGCACAAGGAAGCCTACCTTGAGGAAGTCCGCAGGATGGAGAAGCAATTCTGGGGGTTGGAGTTGCAGCATGTGCCCTGTGGCACCAATCAGGAGGCCAACGACATCGGCAAACGTGCGTCCAGGCGCTTACCTCAGGAGCCTGGCATTTTCGAGGAGCGGCTCTTCAAGCCCTCAGCCCTGCCGTCATTATCAAACACGGCTCAGCCCCGGGAGGAGCTCCCCCAGCCACCTGCCTCAGGAGCTCCGACATGTGGCCCAACCTCAGGAGCACGCCTGCTCCTGACGATGGAACCTCGGGAGGGATGTTGGATCGCGGAGCTCCGGAGCTACTTAACGCAAGGGACCCTGCCGGAGGAGGAGGAGGAAGGTGACTGAACTCCTCCCAGCAGTTCATCGCCTCAGCCAAGAACAGACCCTCGCGAGGCTGTTCTTCCTTGTATTGTTCATCATCATCAGCCCAAGAGGCAATCCACACACCACACACTGGACTAGGGTATTACACCACAACGGTGGCCTGAACCAGTATAAATCCCGTGTCTCTTGCGTTGTTCTTTCGATAGTTTTGATCCTAGCGTGGCGGAGGGGTGCAGGTAGGTAGGAGGCGAAATCTCCGCGCGCACCCCAGTGTTCAAAACTCAAGGGTCTGCCGAAACCCAAAATCCGACAGGCCCCGCACGACCCATCTTCACCAACACAGACCCAAGACCCTCGCGAGGGGCCAAGCCTTGCGGGACGGACAACGCAGAGCTTCCTCGGGCACGTCCTCATCAGGCTGGCTCGCGAGGAGGCGGAGAGATCAAGGCGGGGTACCTCACGAGGTGCCCGTGACGCAAGCCATGACGACCAAGGGCGCCAGGCGGGTGCCAGCCCGCGCAGTGTCCTCCTTTCCCCTTTGGTGCAAATGGGGCAAGCACAGCCGCGGAGTACCGAGGCATCAGGCGAAGGTTGCCATTTCGGTGCAACAAGACCAAGACCAGGAGGACTGGAAGATGGAGGTCATCGTGGAGCCCAAGACGGCGTCGCCACCAGAGCTTTGTGCAGGCGAAGACTACTTCTGTCAGGATAACTGGTACTAGCTGTCCCCTTTCAAATTAGCCCGCCATTGTTGGCTCCCTTCCCGCTCGATATTTGGGAAGAGGACCAGGGCCTCTATAAATAGGACCAGCCACCCGCAGGATGGGAGACAGCAAGGAGAGAGAGTTTTTAGGGAAATCGAGATCAACAACCAGGAAGAGGGAGAGAGAGAGAAGGGTGACTGAACTCCTCCCAGCAGTTCATCGCCCCAGCCAAGAACAGACCCTCGCAAGGCTGTTCTTCCTTGTATTGTTCATCATCATCAGCCCAAGAGGCAATCCACCACACCACACACTGGAGTAGGGTGTTACACCACAACAGTGGCCCGAACCAGTATAAACCCTGTGTCTCTTGTGTTGTTCTTTCCATAGCTTAGATCTTAGCGAGGCAGAGGGGTGCAGGTAGGTAGGAGGCAAAATCTCCATGCGCAACCCAGTGTTCGAACCTCAAGGGTCTGCCGGAACCCAAAATCCGACATTTGGCGCGCCAGGTAGGGGTGCGCTGGGATCCACCTTCTACCGCTTCGTGCCCCATCGTGTCGTCATCACCATGTCCGGCGACCAGGCGGGCAACCTAGATCCATGGGCGGCGTGGCCCGCCCGCGCAAAGCCGCTCGCCTCGGGCGACCCCGTGCCCCAGGCAGCTCGCGGTCCGCAGGGCGCTGCGGGCCGCAGGCGACGCGGACAGGCTTCGACAGCTCTCACACCGCGCCGGGCGGGGTCGGCAGCAAGGGCCTCCAATCACGCCGCGACCATGACACCGTACACCCGCCGGGAGCAGGAGAACTCGAGGGCCGCGCTCACGGTGGCCTGAGAGCTGCTGCAGTGCAGACTGCTGGAGGGCGGCCACGACATGCTGCTGGAGCGGGTGGCAGAGCTCCTTTGCTTCGTCGCCTCAGGGGCTCACCCCTTCTGCACCCAGCTCCCATCTCAAGCCCAGGGCGGCCCGCGCGGGGTCTTCGCGCGCGCCCGCGGGCTCCAAGGCTACTCCAACGCCAGCGAAGCTGTCAGCACCAGACCGGCGGCGGCGCTGCCCCCGCTCCCGGTCCACGAAGAAGAAGGAGTCGACGCGACCCGCGGCCCCAGTGGACAGCCGCGCTGCCACCCCACGGTGGGCGCGTCGGGCAGGACCGCATGGCATGCAGAGCACTACGGCGTGGCCTTCGGGATGATGGCGCCAGAGGAATACGTGCCCCTCATGATGGACCAAGGACACCCACACGAGAGCGAACAAGGCTCGCTCCACAGCCCAAGCTGGGGGGACGAGGCGCCAGAAGCTGAGCCTTTCCAGGAGCCCCGGGACAGTCCCACTGGCCACGCTAGAGGCAACGATTATCGGGTACCGCTAACTCTTCAGGAGCAGGCATACGCTAACCATGGATCGCTGGAGGTGCAGGTCGCCGCAGCGAGGAGCTGCCCCGCTCCCACAGTCTCCTACCCCTCGGGAGGAGGGCGCAGGGGGCTGCAGGAGAGGGGCCGAAATCCGACATCACCACCGCGGCGTTCGAAGCAAGGTGTCCTCAGGAGGTAGGCCCTCCACTGGGGAGGTGCCTCAGGGCCTGCCCCTGGCGGAGGACCCGTGGTCGTCGGTGGAACTTGCGACCGCTCTACCCCATCGGCGGCGTCCTGGTTTCCGGTCGTCGTTGATGGCACTAGAGTGTGGCGCAAGGCGGGCCCCTCATCTGGAGATATGAAGCAAGGCCGGTACATGTGAAGAAGGCCCAGTGCCCGTGAAGCTCGCCGCCATGTGACACTCTCACGTAATAATGAGTGGGGCTGTACACGCCCTGGAGTCTCAGGGGTGCCGGCCTCAGGCCCTGGGGCTCCCTCCCACGCCCAGTGGCAGCACTTAGCTCCGCGCTGGTGAGATGACGTCCAAGACTAGATTAGGTGCCGGACGCGGCCTTTTGTCTGCTTTCATTGCTTTTCCCTTTGATTGTCACTTTCCCCCGCTAGATTCAAGTTGGATTCAAATTTGAGATTTGTGTGTGTTCGGGGAAGGCGTGCTTAGTCTCGTACGAGCAATTTCTCGCGTTTTGGTTACCACTTCGCCTCAGCTGCCTCCCTCGCGAGCCCCTCGCGAGCCGGGTCAGGCCTAGCTTGCGCGTAGCCCAGACTACCGCCGCCGCGTCCTCTCGGGAGGGTGTTTACTGCAGATCCTATGGATTCAATCAGGGGACACTCATGACACCACGGCCTCCCACGGGCTACCTTGGGGCCAGCACGGGACCAAGGGTAAGGAAGCAGGAACGATGCACAATCAGTCGGATAAATCCCCCAATGCGTCCTCAGGAGCACCATCCGAGCCGTTGCTGGCGTCGCTGAACTCGCTATCGCTGTCCGCGTCGCCGCCAGCGGCGTCAGGGCCGTTCACCACGCCGCCCTCGTCGGCAGCCACGATCATGCCGTCGTTGTCCGAAGCGAAGGCCCTGATAAGAGCATCCACATTGTCTTCGACCCAGTGCGCCAGATCGCCTCGGACGACCTGGGGGACTGGGGCGATGGCGGCGTCGAAATTGAAGTGGGGATCCATGTTCCAGTGATGGCTTAAGACGGGAGAAAAGGCGCGCCCGAGCAGGGCATGGCTCCTCTCCTCCACCAACCTGTCAGCCCTGACCGACCGCGCCTCCAGCTGCGTCACCACATCAGTGAAGAACTGATGATTGCCGGCGTAGTTGACTACGTGCGGCTCGCCAACAGCCGCCTCACAGATGTTGCCCAAGGCTGTGTTGCCTCTCTCCCAGAGTGTGGTGAGCATGGGGCCGTGCTCGTGCTCCAGGATCCGCCGCTGACGTATCTCGTCCGCATTCTGGCGCGCGACGACCTCAGCCTCCTCCACCCGCTGGCGGAGAAGGAGCACCTTGGCCTGGGAGGTGGTTAACTCACCTTGCGCCACCTCAAGGGCGGCCCGGAAAGCATCGGCCCACCACGTCGCCTCCTCTAGCTTGGCCCTCAAGGTAGCAGTCCTGCCTTCAGCCTCGGCCCGGATCAACCCCAGCTTCTCTTCAAACTCGTGCTCGAGGTTCAAATGCGCCATCGCCACCCGACGTCCGACCTCCTCCAGGACACGGGCTTCCTGTGCAGCAACATCATCCTCCGCCTGCGTCACCAAGCGCTCCCTCGTCTCCAGACGCTCATACTCGCGGGTACGTTTGGAGTCTTCCAGCGTCAGCGCCTCCTCATGCTTCTGGAGCTCTGCTAGGTCGCCAGAGGCCACCTTCATCGACACGAGGGCTGCCTCGCGCAGCTCCACCGGCTCCTCTAATGAGTGGCACCAGGCCAGGAGCTCCCGAGCCTGCTCCTCCGCCGGCTTTCGCCGCCGGTCGGCTTCCCGGGCCTCCTCAGCGGCCCAACATCGGGCCTCCCGAGAGGCCACCAGCGACGCCTTGGCCTCTGTGTCGTCAAGATCGCGCTGACGGCGCGGAAGGGCGATGGCGCCCTCCAGCTCGCGCCTCTCTGCAGCCAGGCGTAGGCCCTCGGCCTCAAGGTGCGCGTCTTCATCAGCAAGCTCCTCACCAAGCAGGTTCACCACGTCAGCCGCCCTTCGAAGGAATCCTTGGCGGAGAGCGCGACGCTTCCGAGTACGCTCGAGCATGTCTTCCACCCCATCATCTGCCCCAAGCAAGCGCCTGGGGCCACGAATCAGCACTCCCCGTCCGGGCAGGGGGCTGGGGACTGGCACCCTCGCGACGGCCGGGCACGCCACGCCAGAAGCCCGGCCTGGAGCCCGCCCGTCCCCAGGTGAAGGGCGTAGGGAGCGCCTCAGCCAATCGTAGTCCATGACCAGGCGAGAAGGCCCGTGAAGGAGGATCGTGAGGTGCGCAGGGCCACGATGCGCCTCGGGACGGTTCGCCTCTTCGATCGCCCTCACCACAAGGGCTCCGCTGCTCGGAGCGCTTGAGGACGGTGGAGGGGGCGAAGCCAAGGGGGATGGCTCCTCAGCTGTCTCCGCAAGCTTGGCTGGAAGGGGCCTGCGGAGCAAGGGTCAGTAAAAGTAACAGAAGGATTAGAAGCTGGGAAAGGAGAAGGCTTACTCATCAGTGGCGAAGTACTTCCTACGCTTCAGCAGGCGACAAGGGTAATCGTCGCCCAGGGTCTCCCTTCTCTTCCGGAGGGCTTCAAAGTCCACGCGGAAACGGCCCAAGAGTTGGGCGCAGGGATCAACCTGCGACGAAGACGGAGCGTCAAGGCGATCTGCGTCAGGGGCGCCTGCCTGATCTGCGCTGCTAATCGCCTCGCCGAGAGAAGCGTCCGGAGCCTCAGGGGCCTCAGTCGCAGGCGCTGAGGGCAGCTGCTTATCACCCTCAGCCCCAGCAGCACGGTCCCCAAGAATTGGTCCCTCATGAGCATCGCCCGGCGCTGTCACCCTGCCGAGAGCCCCCTCGGCCTCTGGCGCCTCATGCCTCCCTCCTCCGCCGCTTGAGGAAGAGTCGCCTTGGCCGACTGGAAGGGCAGTCACCATCACTGGGTTCTCGCGAGGCCCCTGGAGGCCAGTGGGGCGTGACCCCCACTCATCAAAGATAGGCATCTGCCTGACAAAATCGCCCCTACTTTGGCGGATGTACAATAAGGCCCCTCCCTGCTAGATGCTGCCAGGGTTGGGGTCCCCAGTCAGGGTCAAGAGCGATGTCCTCAGCACTTCAGGAGTCAAGCCCTCTTCCTGGAGCCTCATACGATCATCGCGCCCGCTGAAGGCGCACATCCGGCGGGAGTGGCGTTGGAGAGGAGCAATGCGGCGTAGCAGGAACTCCTTCACCACCTTGGGTGGTGTCACGCCAAGCGACCTCACGAACGCGAAGCGGTGCCAGACGAAGACGAGCCGGGGGCTCTCAAGCGTCTCCTGGCCCCAGCCCGAATTGGGGACATCAGGCGAGGTTGGCTCCGATAGTAGGGGGCTGGGCACCCCTACGTCCACATACAGCCACCGCTCGTGGAACCCAGCCGCGGGCAGGGGGAGCTTGAAGTCAATCCCAGAGGCCGCTATCTCAGACGCGGCAACGAAGCTCACACACGCCCAGCATTGGGTAGGGTCGACAAGGCGCAGTGAGAAGAAGTGGCGCAGCAAGGCAACCGAAGGAAGGATGCCCACCATAGCCTCACAAATAAAGGCGAAGACCGAAAGGAGGGTGATGGATTTAGGACCCAGATGCATAATGTGGATCTGATAGTGGGAAAGCACGGCATTGAAGAAATCAGAAAAGGGAGGAACCAGACCCGCCCACAGGGCGTCCACAAAATACGGGACCTCGGTGACTACCCTATCGATGGAGAAGTGGGACGCGGGCCAGGCCGTCGTCCTCCCGCATTCGTTGAAGATAGTGGCCAGAGCCGAGCTGACCTTGCCCAAGCCCTCGGCGGGGGCCGCCGACGGCGGC
Source organism: Triticum monococcum (assembly GCA_034509565.1). Taxonomy (NCBI): domain Eukaryota; kingdom Viridiplantae; phylum Streptophyta; class Magnoliopsida; order Poales; family Poaceae; genus Triticum; species Triticum monococcum. Next base: position 448,669,783 of record CM067845.1, read on the forward strand.
GGGCAAGGCGGAGACACGGGTTTCTTCCCTCTTCCCTTCTTCGTCGGAGCCATGGCGATGGGAAGGGGGGGAGGTTCGAGATTGGGATGAAAACAGAAGCCGGAGTTCGAGCGGAGGAAGGATAGAGGGCGCTCGAGCAACAGAAAGGGGAACGACTGTGTACGACTACGAGTCCGCCTAGCGTGGCGCAAAATAAGGAGGGCGTGGGGGAACAATGCCGCCCACGTCCAATCAACCGCCACGCGGTGCCCAAGGCCGTGGACTGTTAGGGCCCGCGGCGCTTCGCTCTTGCCCTTCCGCCTCCCTGCACGGCCAAGTCCGGGCGCGCCTTGGGCCCGGGGGCTACTGTCGGCGTTCTGGGAATGGGGGTCCCCAGACTTGCCAGCCTAGGGCCTGCGGCGTGGCTCAAAGGGGGCCCAGCATGGCCCATCTTCACCAACACAGACCCAAGACCCTCGCGAGGGGCCAAGCCTCGCGGGGCGGATGACGCGGAGCTTCCTCAGGCATGGCCTCATCAGGCTGGCTCGCGAGGAGGCGGAGAGATCAAGGCGGGGTACCTCACGAGGTGCCCGTGACGCAAGCCATGACGACCAAGGGCGCCAGGCGGGTGCCAGCCCGCGCAGTGTCCTCCTTTCCCCTTTGGTGCAAAGGGGGCAAGTGCAGCCGCGGAGTACCGAGGCATGAGGCAAAGGTTGCCATTTCGGTGCAACAAGACCAAGACCAGGAGGACTGCAAGACGGAGGTCATCGTGGAGCCCAAGATGGCGTCACCACCAGAGCTTTGTGCAGGCGAAGACTACTTTTGTCAGGATAACTGGTACTAGCTGTCCCCTTTCAAATTAGCCTGCCATTGTTGGCTCCCTTCCTGCTCGATATTTGGGAAGAGGACCAGGGCCTCTATAAATAGGACCAGCTACCCGCGGGATGGGAGGCAGCAAGGAAAGAGAGTTTTTAGGTAGATCGAGATCAACAACCAGGAAGAGGGAGAGAGAGAGAGAAGGGTAACTGAACTCCTCCCAGCAGTTCATCGCCCCAGCCAAGAACAGACCCTCGCGAGGGCGTTCTTCCTTGTATTGTTCATCATCATCAGCCCAAGAGGCAATCCACCACACCACACACTGGACTAGGGTGTTACACCACAACGATGGCCCGAACCAGTATAAACCATGTTTCTCTTGTGTTCTTCTTTCCATAGCTTAGATCTTAGCGAGGCGGAGGGGTGCAGGTAGGTAGGAGGCGAAATCTCCATGTGCAACCCAGTGTTCGAACCTCAAGGGTCTGCCGGAACTCGAAATCCGACAGGTGCTAACCCTAAGGAACGCTACTTGCTAGCAGCTCCCCAGGCAACGCCATCATCAACAGTGGGTTGCCCAGCGCCGGCGCCAATCCCATCCGGATTAGTGGCGTCGGCGGCCCGATGCAGCTGCCCCACTCCGAGGACGGCGCGAGCTCGGAGTCTCGTAGCTGTCATCGCTCGTCTCCGGGAACGCGAGGAGTTCGGGGGAGCCGCTGAAGCCCTCAGTCCCTCTGCTGCTGCCTGAGGAGCTGCAGGAGGACCGACGGGTGGGGCTGGTCCTTGCCAGTTCGTCACCACTGCCGCTTCCCTTAGGGTAGCATTCCAGCCGGCGTCCTTCTGCATCACAGAACTTGAAGAACATCAAGGAGGCGCCGTCGTATTCAAGATGTATCACTAAGGCACCGTCCGTGCGACAGACCCGGGCAATCTCACCCCAGCCCCAGGTCATGAAGACCTTGCTCGGAGCGACGACCGCGACCTCTGCTCCGGTGGCAGGGGTGCCGCAGTTGGCGTGCTGCAGCCAGAGCTCCAGGGCCCCGGTCGGCGGCATCTAGAAGGAGAAGGAGGGAGGAAGGTGGATCCACGAAGTTGGAGGCATGGCGGCATGGAGCACAAGCTCGCGAGAGGAGCGCTCCGCGTGGACTCCAGGGGGGACGACGCGCATCACTGTGACTCACCGGCGTCGATGGCGACCCTGTCGGTGTTGCTCGGCACCCTCCACCCTGGGCCTACGACGCGGGCATACAAGGGCAGCGGAAACCCAGGCGACGGCTGCTCGTACCATGGCCTCGACACCTCCTGCCAGGCGCCTTCGTCCCGGTGATAGAGGTTTGGCCGCTTCTTCGGCGGAAGGGGGTCAAGACCCTCTCTGGGGGCCTTTCCCTTCTCCTCAGCTGAAAACCAGCGGATCGGTGCCATTGGCGCAAGAGGAAGCAAGGATGGGGAAGAAGAAGAGGAGGAGTAACGGAAAGAGGTGAACTGGCGGAGCTCACGCAGCCCCGTACTTATAGCTGGGGAAGGCCAACCGCCGAGCACCATGACCTCAGGTAATCATGACCCATATCTCTGCATGTAGGGACTTGTCGAGTTGTGCAGTTGCCGAGGCGTCATGGGAAGTGCAGACGCCCATGTCCAATCAACCGCCACGCGACGCCCAAGGCCGTAGGCTGTTAGGGCCCGCGGCGCTTCATTCTTGCCCCTTCGCTTCTCTGCTAAGCCAAGCCTGCGCGTGCCTTGGGCCCGGGGGCTACTGTCGGCGTTCTGGGAATGGGGGTCCCCAGACTTGCCTACCTGCGGCCTGCGGCGTGGCTCAGGCAGGGGCCCAGCGCGGCCCATCTTCATCAGCTCAAGCTCAGGACCCTCGCGAGGGGCCAAGCCTCACGGGGTGGACGACAGGAAGCTTCCTTAGAGGCAGCCTCATCAGGAAGGCTCGCGAGGAGGCAGAGAGATCAAGGCAGGGGTACCTCACGAGGATCCCATGACGCAAGCCATGACGATCAAGGCCAGGCGGGCGCCGGCCTGCGCAGGGTCCTTGTTTCCCCTTTGGTGCAAAGGGAGCAAGCACATGCCAAGGTATCAGGCAAAGCTTGCCATTCTGGTGCAACAAGACCAAGACCAGCCGGACGGCCGGACAGAGGTCACCGTGGAGCCCAAGACGGCGTCATCACCAGTGCTTTTGGCAGCCGAAGACCACCTTTGGTCAGGATAACTTGTACTATATGTTCCCCTTCAAAATGGCCAAGTGTTGGCGCCCTTCCTGCCCATTATTTGGGGAGAGGCCCAGGGCCTCTATAAATAGAGCTAACCACCACAGGGGAGAAAAAGAGAGAGATCTGGTAGAACCCTAGCAGGGAGAGGGAGATCTGGGAGAACCCTAGCAGAGAGAGAGATAGAGAAAGTGGCGACGGAACTCACCCTAGCAGTTCATTGCACCAGCTCAGGAACACCTCTCGCGAGGTTGTTCTTCCCTGTACTGTTCATCATCAGCCCCAGAGGCAATCCACCACACCACACACTGGAGTAGGGTATTACACCACAACGGTGGCCCGAACCAGTATAAACCTCGTGTCTCTTGTGTTGTTCATCATTTTCATCTTAGTTCGCATGAGAGGATCAGACGTAGATCGGTAGGGGAGAGATCTCCGCGCGCACCCCAGTGTTCGAACCACAAGGGTCTGCCGGAACCCGAAATCTGACGGGCCCGTTTGTGGTCCGTTAATACGTTGGGCCGATTTCGTAGCTTCATCAAATACGGCCTGTTAACGATGGCCCGTTATGGTCGGCCCATGAACGGACGATTCCAACTCTAGCCCGTTTACGGCCATAATGTGGTCTGTTTGGGCCATGTTTGGCCAATCGATAATACGACCCGTATAAGGCCCATTGATAATACGGCCCACAGAAGGACCATTGTTTCTACGGCCCGTAGAAGGCCCATTGTTTCTATGGCCCATAGAAGGCCCACTGTTTCTACGGCCAGTAGGAGGCCCAGTGTCACTACAGTAAGTATTAGCCCATGGTTATTGTGGCCTAGTTTTTAAAAATAGGTTATTGCAGCCACTAGCTAAACGCAGTAAAAGAACTGCAATGACTACAGACAAACAAATAAACAAGACAACAAGGAAATAAATAAGCAAGCAACTAACGCTAGGCTATCATGGCTATTACACATATTACATGCACTGGGCATCAAAGTTCGCCACCGGTGCAAATATAGGGAACAAAGCAGCATATCATATACACTGGTTGTCAAAGTTGGCGACCAGCGCAAATAAACGCCGCAGCAAAACAAATCTAGAACTGAAACCACTTCAAAAGATCTCAAGAAACAATATCCTGGGTACCCATAATGCCGGCAAGATGCTTAGCAAGCTTATTAACTTTCTCTTATTTGGCGCTTAAATCCTCCAGCGCTTGCTGTTGCACCAGAAAATATGCATATGAATTCTGTAGGGACTTCCTTAGTCCTTCAGCTTCCTATCGTAGCACATCTGATCGATGTCTTTCAACTTGAAGTTGACACTTAAGAAGACGAACTGATTCAGGCAGCGAGTTCGAAGAGCTTGTGCCAGCAGTAGTGGCCAGTAACTCGAACACTACATCAAGACAGGACTTTTGGGTTCCCTCACTGTCATCAAGATAGTTTTTATCAGCTTTCTTGGAGACCAACAGGGATGTCTCACTATCTTGAACCTTATCTGCATTACTTCCTTTACCACTGGATAACGCTGTACTGTTCTCCAATATTTTGTCCGCATTCTCAAAGAGAAACAAGCAGGCACATCACATGTTTACCATGTTGTATATGAAACTCATTTTGGAAAATGAGTTCAGTAGTAAAGTGGACAGGATAACAACATGAAACAAACATATATCTATGTACCATGGTCACTTTATGGTCTATATCATTCTAGTTTTTGTTGCCAAATCAAGATAGAGACACAGTTCAAATAATATTTGTTCCAGACAAAGCGGAATAGACAGAATATAAGTGTGGGTAACTATAGAGCAATAACAACACTTGTAATGTGCATGACATGAGAACATAACTGTTTATTCAATTGAAACTGAAATCAACATAGAGCAGGTTACAACAGCAAACCAGTTAAAGAAACAGGTTTAAAACATACCTGTTGCGCCATTGGAGTTTCAATTCCATCCTTCAAATTTGAAAATAGTTGGTATGAGTAAATACAGTCATGCAAGAGAAAAGGAGTATGAACCATAGCTACAGAGCCTGACCTGAGAACAAATCTTCTTCTCCTTTAAGCGTTGAGTTGGGATTCAGAGTGGTGGTCCTCGTGCTTTGGGCACTGTAGTTCCTTACTAACTGCTCGTGTTTGGGTGCTCTGTGGTGGAGACGGTGCTGTGTCAACTGGAACTGGGTTACTATCTGCCGGGGTTGGGGTTAGAAGGGGTGTAGTTGGTTCTCTGTCCAACTGGATAGGGGTACAATCTGTGAGAGTCTGGGTTATGTGTGGTGGATCTGGTCCTTGGGCAAGTACAACCATGGTTTTATCTGCATCAACTAGTAGCACTATCTTTTCTGAAGACCGTGTTGTTACTCCCTTAGATATTGCCATCCCGCTCTCCTATTCAAATGGCTGATAAACAAGAAAAGTAATTGAAAGTATAGACATTGTATGATAGACAGGTGCAATGGATAGTGGGGAATAAAAGAGGGCATGAAATAATTCATATTTATCTTGTCTAAGCAAACAGGATAGCATGACACAATTTCACATATATGATGGCTAACTAAACAGGATAGCATGACACAATTTCACATTATGATGGCTAACTAAAAAGGATGGAAAGACATAGTTCAAAATATGAGACTATGTAAACAGGATGACATGACATAACTATATAATGTGTTTATGAAATAGGTTGGCATGCCATAATTCACATACATTCACGGATAGAATGCCATAATTCAAAATATGATGGCTGTAAACACTAAATAGGATGAGATGATATAACTATATGATGTCTTTATTAAATGGGTTGCCATGCCATAATTCAGATAGATGATGTGTATGTACTATGTAAACATGATGGCATGATATAATTAAAATATATGATTTATATAGTAAGCAAGTAAGCAGATGGCAATCCATATATGATGTAAAACTAAGCAATGCAAGACAACATGCATGACATGGGTAATATAACCCTGCCAAGTTTGAGCATAGACCTCAGAGGGAAAATAGGACTGGTCATCGATCTCTGAATCCTCCTCTGAGGAGCTCTATGTAACCAGCAAGATGTCTGCTTCAGCAGGTAGCATTATCTGCCATGAATACCTTGTTTTCACTCCAGATACTTCCATCTCCACTTCAAATGGCCGATGCACAGGAAGAGTAGTTGAATATACAAACGTTGTCGACAAATGGAACACATAATACAAAAAATGATAGCATGATATAATTCACATACATGATGATTGGATAAACAATATGGCATTGCATAATTCACATATATAATGCCTTTGCAACAAGATGGCATTGTATAATTCACATATATAATGTCTTGCAACAAGATGGCAATGCATAATTCACATATATGGTAATTAGACACTGAACATGTGGCATTCACACAAAGCATGTCTAAACTAATCAAATGACATAGCAATGCGAGACACCATACGCACGATATGAGCAACATAACCCTGCCAAGTTAGAGCATACACCTCGGGGGGGGGGGGATAGGACTGGTCATCTGTCTCTGAATCCTCCTCTGAGGAGCTATCCTTAACCAGCGAGATATGCGCTTCGTCAGATAGCATAGTCTGCTCTGAAGACCTTGTTTTCACTCTAGAATTTGCCATCACCGTGTCAAATGGTTGATGCACACGAAGAGCAGTTGAATGTAATAACATTGTTGACAAATGTAATATGTAACGAAAAAAAGGATGGCCTGATATAATTTACATATAAGATGACTGGCTAAGTAGGATGGCATTGCAAAATTCACATATATGATGCCTGGCTAAACAACATGGCGTTGCATAATTCACATAAACGATGAATAAACTAAACAGATGGCATTCGCATAAAGGATGTCTAAACTAAGCAGATGACATATTTGATGTATAAAGTAAGCAATGCAAGACACCATATGCATGATATAACCAACAACATCATGCGTGGAGGGGGGGGGCTGCCTTTGCAAGACCTCAGGGGGTAAATAGGAGTTGTCTTCTCCTTCTGAATCCCCCTCAGAACAGATATCTTCCTCTCGATTACAATCTGAAATGCGTGGAGGGGGGGCTGCCTTTGCGCCTACCATGGAGCAACGTCTGCATGAAATTTTATTGCTACGCAAGGCTCGTCTCTTTTGCTCTACATGTTCAGTTCCATTGTTTACAATAACTGTCATGCATAGGAATAAAACATAGTGAGATTATGTAAGGAGTGCATGCAGAAATCCAGAGTGATGGTAGCAACCTGTGGATAGACCCAAAACCAATAATAGCAGGCGGATAATGACTTCAGTTAAAAAATACAGATAATGGGTTCTTTACTGTTTGTTTCCCACCCAACACGAAACTCATAGTAGACACCGGAGATTAACTAGATAGTAGATAGATACTATTAATAGCGGCCCTGATATGTACCCCACAACCATTTAAAAACTGAAGTTTGACCATTAGTTTGGAGCTGACTCAGAGTCTAATCGGTGAACATGACGATAAAGTAGCATGTAATATTAAGCGATGCATAATGTAAGCATACACGAAAGAGTGCGACCTCTCTTGCGGACCCGTGTAGTCCTCGAGGTCATCTGCTCGGTTGATGATGGTAGTGCAGTTTTCATGGCTGCCAGCGGCGGGGAAGAAGATCTGAGGCGGCGAAAGACAGTCTGGAGGCCGGATCCCTGCTGTGCTGGACCCTTCTGTCATTGGAGCAGCTGAGCTGGGGTGGACGATGGCGCAGCAGGAGCGGGACAAACCGCGCAAGGTTTTCTTTGACAACTATCTGTAAGAGAAGTAATTTTGTAAGGGCTTGTTTGAATTGGAGGATACCAACAATGCAGGGATAGGAAATAGACAGGAATAGGATAGGAATGCACGTGCAAAACAAAGAATTTAAAAACACAGGATTTCTACCAATCTGGGTGTCTGATTCACAACAATTGGAAGATCACAAGATGTAAAGAAGCATGGTGAGATTAAGTCAAACCACAAGAAAATGTACAGTTATAATGCTATTATGCTACTATCTCTTAGTCTTGTGCTTCATGAATAGGAATTTGAAAAGGAGTGTCGGTGTCAAAACCGGCGGATCTCGGGTAGGGGGTCCCGAACTGTGCATCAAGGCCGGATGGTAACAGGAGACAAGGGACACGATGTTTTTACCCAGGTTCGGGCCCTCTCGATGGAGGTAATACCCTACTCTTGCTTAATTAATATTGATGATATGGGCAGTACAAGAGTAGATCTACCACGAGATCAAGGAGGCTAAACCCTAGAAGCTAGCCTATGGTATGATTGTTGTATACGGAGTCGATGTCCTACGGACTACAACCCTCCGGTTTATATAGACACCGGATAGGGTTAGGGTTACACAGAGTCGGTTACAATGGTAGGAGATCTTGAATATCCGCATCGCCAAGCTTGCCTTCCACGCCAAGGAAAGTCCCATCCGGACACGGGACGAAGTCTTCAATCTTGTATCTTCGTAGTCCTGGAGTCCGGCTGAAGGTATAGTCCGGCTGTCCGGAGACCCCCTAATCCAGGACTCCCTCAGTAGCCCCTGAACCAGGCTTCAATGACAACGTGTCCGGCGTGCAGATTGTCTTCGGCATTGCAAGGCGGGTTCCTCCTCCAAGTCCTTGATAGAAGGTTGTAAACACCAAGAGTAGTGTCCGGCTCTGCAAAATAAGTTTCCACATATTGCCATAGAGAGAATAATATTACCACAAATCAAATCTGCTGACGTATTCCGCAGTGCGTCATCACACTATGGCCAAGTCCTTTACTCGAATTGTTTTTACTTTTCCACCTCAGCACGTTTTGCGAGGCGGTTTCCTTGGCACGTCTTGTCAAAGCAGAGATCCTGTACCCCCCTTTACGGGATTCTTATCAATACGGACGTGGGTAACCCAACCGCGCCATTTATCATGGCGCTTGGGAGGCAAGTGAGTTTTACTAGGCTGGTGGGGATGCACAACCGCATCTGCCCATATAAGGGAATAAGGATCCACCTTTTTACCTACGCCTTCTTCCTCCTTTGCCTATCCATCTCCTGTGCACTCGAGCTCCAGCGCCCAAGCCCGCACTTCCCACCTCAACCTTCTCCACCAATGTCTGGAGCGGGAGGCAAGTGGATGGTCTCCTCCGCCACGGAGGGCCTAGTCAAGAAGCTAACGAAGGCCGGATACCTGTCTAAGGACATCGCGCACCGACTTCCCGAAAAGGGGCAACTTCTCCCCACCCCAAGGCCCCATGAGAGGGTAGTATTTCTTCCCCACTTCCTCCGCGGACTGGGTTTTCCACTCCACCCATTTGTCCGGGGGCTCATGTTCTACTACAGCCTGGATTTCCATGATCTGGCCCCGAACTTCATCCTCAACATCTCGGCGTTTATCGTCGTGTCCGAGGCTTTCCTCCGCGTCCGCCCTCATTTCGGCCTCTGGCTCAAGACCTTCAATGTCAAGCCCAAGGTGGTGCGCGACAGCCAGGCGGAGTGCGGAGGCGCCATGGCAGGCAAGATGGCCAACGTCCTATGGTTCGAGGGCTCTTTTGTGGAGACCCTAAAGGGGTGGCAATCCGGGCGGTTTTACATCACCGAGCCACGCGATCCGAAATGGATCGCAGCCCCCAAGTTCCGATCCGGACCCCCCACGCGGCTTATGTCCTGGAAAGAGACGGGCTTGTCGTGGGGTGTCGAAAAAGAGGTGACCGGATTGCAAACATGCATCCAGTCCCTGGTGAACAAGACAATCCGGCTTGTTAATGTAATCCAGGTTATGCTCATCCGCCGGATCCTCCCGTGCCAGCAACGGGATTTTAATCTGTGGGTGTTCGACCCGGCGCAGCACCAAACCCTTAGCAGGCTCTTCGACACGATGTACGAAGATGCCTGGAAGGTGCTATTCAAGGGCGCCGAGGCTCCCGCTTCCGCTTCTGAGGACCGCGCATACAGCTCGCAGCGTCATGCTAGCGAGGTAAGCTATCTTCACCTTTTACGGGATGTTAAGCTTTTTTCATAGTTTGACTCTGCGGGATCTAAACTCCCTTACCTTTGACAGGCTTGGCGGGCGATATCCTGACCGATTAACTGTCCGGCTCCGCTGCCCGAAGACCCAGCCCTAGCTCTACTAGTGAAGTTGCTGGTTCCGGCGCCTTATGTGGTGCCGGAGAAGAAGGCCAAGAAGAAGAAGACCACGGGGACTCGAAAGAGTGCCCGTAATGTGGTGGTGTCGGACTCGTCATCTGACGAGTCCGAGACGCCCTCTTCCCGTGAAAACGAGGAAGAGGAAGAAGAAAACTCTCCCCCCCCCAATGGAGGGAGGAGAGAAGAGGAAGGCCACCCCGACGGGGGAGGCCGAGGGGTCTAGGAAAAGCAAGACCCCTCCGCCGGACTACTCCCCTGATGCCAAAGAGGGCGAAGAGGAGTGGCCAAACAGGGCCAAGCGTCCGACGAGATCGTAAGTTCAGATATCAGAGTAACTCATGATGTTCCTTTGTTGCATAGCTTTCCCTAATGTCGAACGTAATTATGCAGCCTGCCCCGGGCTGAATTCAACGAATCGTCGGGCGGCTCCCTGGACACATCGGACATGAACTCAATTCCGCCCGCTGTCTCCCCCCGCACAGCAGACGACGCCGAAGTGGCGTCGCGACAAGCTCCGGGGCAGGAGGTGGTGGTCCCGGAGGAGCCGCAAGGCAACCTCCCGGACTCCAGGAGTGAAGGGGATAAGGCCCCCCAGGGCTCCAAGTTCGGCTTTGTGCCGGACACCGCGCCGGAATCTTCCACAGTTCTGGACCGCGGTAGGCGAACTCCTTCCAAGAGGAGCAAGCCTTCTGAGCCGGCGGCCTCCGTCCAACCAGAGGTGCTGGACAATCTGCTGGAGGTGCTTGACGGCGCCTCCATCGACGAGGGGCACCGTACTATTATGAGTACGGTGATCCAGAAGGTTCGGTCTGCCAAGAGCGGACTAACTGAAGCTTGCGCTAGCCTTCTAACAGGCTTCGAGGTAAGTAAAAATATGTAAAAATATTACCGCATAGACAGTAGCCCCTGATGCTCTGTTTGGCATTCGGAAAGAAAAGCCGAATAGAGGATCTATTAAATTTTGCAGGAGTCTAACAAAAAAGAGTCAATATGCGTATGTAGGCTTCGCTGCTATCCACCGCCGCACTGACTGCGGAGGTGGGTGTCCTAAAGCAGGACCTCGAGCGGACCGAGCAAGAGCTTGGCCTTGCCAAGCGGCGGCTCGAGGAGAAAGAAGGTAAGAAATACCTTACAGAAAAAGTGCCTATAAAAAGGCGTGATTGCAAAAAAACAAATAGGATTGTACTGCTTATTGTAGGGGCCACGACTGAGGTGGCGACCCTTAAGCAAGCGTCGTCTGAGGCCAAAAAGAAAACGGCCACAGAGCGCACCGAGCGAGACAGACTTGGGGCTCAGGTCGGCGAGGTGCAGCAAGAGCTTCAGGCTCTCATGAAAAAACATGAGACTTTGGAGCTTGAGTCAAAGGCGCAAGCATCCGAGCTCGCGACGGCCCTTGAGACTGCCAAGTCTACCAAGGCCGAAGCCCAAAAGGCCCTCCAAGAGTTGGAGGAGATGAGGAAGATAGCAGCAGGTAAGGCATTCTTTATGCAAAGCAGAAATATAAAAGTAAACTACTTGTTACTTACCTGAATCCGGAGCTCTCCAGGGGCATTTGCAGATCTTCCCCGCAGCGTATCCGACGCCGCCGCATTCTACCTAGCTGAAGAGGGCAGCTCAACGGAGAAGGTGTTCTGGTCTCAGTATTCTGAGGCCGGACACCCTGTGCCCTTGAGCGACCAGCTGAAACAGCTGATCGAGCTCCACAAGGCGGCCGAACGGGCCATGAAGGGCTTCATAGTTCGGCTGTGGCCCGGAGAGGCCCTGCCTGGGAGCTATTTCGGGCTGGTGCGGCGGCTGGTGGAGGCATGTCCGAGGCTCGAGGTCATCAAGCGCTCCGTCTGCATCAAAGGTGCCCGTCGGGCCCTTGCCCGTGCAAAGGTGCACTGGGGTAAGCTGGACGGTGAGAAGCTTGTGAAGGACGGGCCGCCGCCGGGGAAGGAGCATCGCAAGCCCGAGAACTACTACAAGGATGTTCTTGCAGGTGCCCGCCTTGTGGCGGATGAATGTACCAAGGATGTGATTTCTGAATGAACTCCCTCGTGTTTATCCTGTGCGCTGAAAACTTGTTCATATGCGCTAAGCAATGCTTATTGAATTTAAAATATTACTTTCTGTGCGGCCGTTTATCAAAAAAATTGAGAGATGGCCAGTCGTCGGCTTCTGCCCCCATGCCAATAGTGCTGGGGTGTTCGGGATAAACCTGAGCACTCTTTTTCCCATAGTTGGGGCCTTCGAGAGAGGCGCTCAGCACAACGAACCAGGGAATCGGACTATAATGCTTGAACACTCTCACTTAGCCATAGAACTCTATAATTTTAAATTTTGGCGAAGCCCCTAGTTCAGAAGACCGAGTTCGGGGCGCTATCCACGCCCAAAGCCAGCTCCTTGCTCGAAGCGGCATAAGTCTTTAGGGACTCAAAAAACCTCTCGAACAGCGACCGGTCTCTCGCCTCATCATGACAGTCAGTTTTAGCTTTCTCCACTGAGGTGCTTAACCCAGCTGAACCGGGGCACAATCGCAGTGGTTCTCCTAGTGCTACCTTAGCCGATATAGCAGAACGTAAGGCACCAAAACATAGGAGCCGGGCAAACCCAACTATTGACCCAAATCATGATTCGGAGCCGATGCATATAGTGCTATAAGTTCGGGGTGCCGCACTTGTGAAAGTGTACAAACTTCTCACACCATAATGAGGGGTAATGAAGCCCCTGGCGTGTTTGCCGTACCATGGTGTACGGGTGCAATCATGTCATTTAATAAACATATATGTGAAAAGAGGATAATGCAAAAAATAGACAAAAAGCTATGCATTGTTTATAGAGAAGCTATTTATCAAAGCCGAACGATACAAATAGTGCGATAAGCAAAAAGATATTGGACTATTGAACATGTCCTGACCAGGGGCAGGCCGCGGAATTGTATTCAAAACAGGTATACTGCTCGTAACAGAGACCACCTGGGAGTTCCATAATGCGGCATGGCTTGTCTGCCTCCCTGGATCTTGCATCGTTTGTGCGGCAGTCGAATTGCCGAACAGGTCGTCCGAAATATGGAGTCCTGAAAGTAAGAAAAAAATTAAAAAAAGAATCCGGCAGCCCCTAGTATGTTTTAAGCCATATTTTGGGCGTGCCGTTATTGTGCCCCTTCCCCTGTGCCTATGTTATTTCAAGGGCGTAGTTATGTACGCGAGCCACTACTTTTGCTATGTCGCGAGAGCTGGGGTTGGGGCCGCATTGCTACACTTGCTCAGAGCATGCCAGCGGTCCTGCTGTGGGTTACTCCGGGCGTGCTTGGCAGTGTCTGGCTTTTTAACAGCCGGACTGGAGAATTGCCTAAGAAGGCTACTTTGTACTTCCGCTGCGAGAGCCGCCGTGTGCTCCTCTGTACGGAGGGAGCGTTCGGTGTTTCCGTTGACCGTGATTACTCCTCGAGGGCCTGGCATCTTGAGCTTGAGATATCCGTAGTGCGGCACCGCATTGAACTTTGCGAATGCGGTTCGTCCGAGCAGGGCGTGATAGCCACTGCGAAACGGGACTATATCGAAGATTAACTCTTCGCTTTGGAAATTGTCCGGGGATCCGAAGACCACGTCAAGTTTTACTGAGCCTGTAGAGTTGGCTTCTACACCTGGTATAACGCCTTTAAAGGTCATTTTTGTGGGCTTAATCCTTGAGGGATCTATGCCCATTTTCCGCACTGTATCCTGATAAAGCAGGTTCAGGCTACTGCCGCCGTCCATGAGGACTCTTGTGAGATGAAATCCGTCGATGATTGGGTCGAGAACCAATGCAGCGAAGCCGCCATGACGGATACTAGTGGGATGATCCCTTCGATCAAAAGTGATCGGGCAGGAGGACCATGGGGTGAACTTTGGGGCGACTGGCTCCATCGCGTAGACGTCCTGTAGCGCACGCTTCCGCTCCCTCTCGGGAATGTGGGTTGCGTATATCAAGTTCACCATCCGCACTTGTGGTGGAAAGCCCTTCTGTCCATTGTTGTTCGGCGGCCTGGGCTCCTCCTCGTGGTCGCTGTGCAGCCCATTGTCTTTGTTTTCGGCTCTTAACTTGCCTGCCTGCTTGAACACCCAAAAATCCCTGTTAGTGTGGTTGGCTGGCCTTTCGGGGGTGCCATGTATCTGGCACAAGTGGTCGAGTATTCGGTCCAAACTGGACGGGCCCTGAGTATTCTTTTTGAATGGCTTTTTCCGCTGACCGGATTTATAGCCTCTGAATCCGGCATTGACAGCCGTGTCTTCATTGTTGTCGCTGCTGACGCGGCGTTTTTGCTTATTCCGACGTGTCATGCCACTTTTGTCATTGGTATCCGAATTACCAGTGTTCTTTGATAAGTTGTTACTGCGGGCTAGCCAGCTGTCTTCTCCCACGCAAAAGCGGGTCATGAGTGTCGTGAGGGCTGCCAAAGATTTCGGCTTTTCCTGTCCCAGGTGCCGGGCGAGCCACTCGTCGCAGATGTTATGCTTGAAGGCTACTAGGGCCTCTGCGTTCGGATAGTCGACTATCTTGGTTTTCTTTGTTAGGAACCGTGTCCAGGATTGTCTGGCCGATTCCTCTGGCTGCTGAATTATGTGGCTTAAGTCATCGGCATCCGGTGGTCGCACGTAACTGCCCTGGAAGTTGTCGAGGAATGCGGCTTCCAGGTCCTCCCATGAACCGATTGAGTCTGCTGGCAAGCTGTTAAGCCAATGCCGGGCCGGTCCTTTAAGTTTGAGCGGGAGGTATTTGATGGTGTGTAGATCATCGCCGCGTGCCATGTGGATGTGAAGGAGATAATCCTCGATCCATACCGCCGGATCTGTTGTGCCATCGTATGATTCGATGTTTACGGGTTTGAAACCCTCTGGGATTTTCTGATCCATTACTTCATTCGTGAAGCATAGCGGGTGTGCGGCGCTTCTGTACTGGGCTATATCACGACGCAGCTCGGAAGAGCTATGTCTGTTGTGTTCGGCCCGGCCGGATTTGTTGTATCCGGAGTGAAGATCATCGTCACGTGCCGTAGGGCGCCTGCGTGATCCGCAGATCGATCTTGTTTGTCTTGCCTTATCCTCCAGTATGTCTCGCAGGTCTGGCGCATTTTCCCGTGCCTTAGTTGAGCGGCGTCGGGACATGGCTTGGGTGGAGGGCCGAGAGGCCTCTCTGTCGCGGCCGCGAGGTGGCCGGTCTGTCATGTCGTGCGCTGGTGATGTAGGTGCTTCCTCCTCTGATCGGGGTAGCGTCCTACGCTTTGGGTAACTCTTGGAGGGGCGTTCGAGTTCATACTCTTCGGTCGCAAGGACTTCAGTCCATCTGTCAGCTAGCAAATCTTGGTCAGCTCTAAGTTGTTGTTGCTTTTTCTTGAGGCTGCTTGCCGTGGCTAAAAGCCTGTGTTTGAAACGCTCTTGTTCGGCGAGGTCTGATGGTACAACGAATTCGTCGTCATCGAGGCTTGCCTCGTCTTCGGAGGGAGGCATATAGTTATCATCCTCGACCTCTCGGTCTGCCGCTCTCTCATGAGGGCTGGCTTCTCCATCTTCCTGTGCCGAATCTTGCTGGGGTGGGTGTTCTTTGGCGCTATCTGGGGTAGTATTATCTCCCGTGCCAGAATCACCGTTTTTGCTTTGGCGGGATTTAGAGTGGCGCCGCTGACGCAGGCGCTTTGGCTGTTTCTTGGAGGTGTCTTCCCCCGATGTTCCATCGCCATCTCCATCTTTTGGAGTATCCACCATATATATGTCATATGACGAGGTGGCCTTCCAGCGCCCTACAGGTGCTGGTTCCTGTTCGTCTCCTACATCGTCGTCCATACCGTCGATGTCTTCGGAGCCGAAGTCAAGCATGTCGGTTAAATCGTCGACAGTGGCTACAAAGTGGGTGGTGGGTGGGCTTTGAACTTCTTCATTATCCGTATCCCATCCTCGCTGACCGTAATCCAGCCAGGGCTCTCCTGATAAAGAGAGAGACTTGCGAGAATTCAGGATGTCGCCAAAAGGCGAGTGCTCAAAGATGTCTGCGGCGGTGAACTCCATGATCGGCGCCCAGTCGGATTCGATTGGCAGGGGCGTGGGGGGTTCGGAGTCCGGGGTGGAGTCCGGATCCTCGGATTCATGGGTCATGCAGAGTGCGGGGCTGGCATTCGGATCGATCGCCTTTGAGATCGCAGCCCGCGAGGTGACGTCCAACCGCTCATCCTCGATTGGCGCAATAGGCTCCGAGTTAGGGGTCGGAACCGGTGCGTGTGCGGCCTCCAGGACACTGTCCGGAGGCAGAGCTAGATCCTGCCCCTCGAGATAGTGCGGCATGCTTGGCCGTGGCTCGAACCCGTCGAAGATCAAGTCTCCGCGGATGTCAGCCGTGTAGTTTAAGCTTCCAAACCTGACTTGATGGCCAGGGGCGTAGCTTTCGATCTGCTCCAGGTGGCCAAGTGAATTGGCCCGCAGTGCGAAGCCGCCGAAGACGAAGATCTATCCGGGGAGAAAAGTCTCACCCTAGACCTCATCATTGCTGATGATCAAGGGAGCCATCGGGCCTAAAGGCGACGACACAGAGGAACTCTCAATGAAAGCACCAATGTCGGTGTCAAAACCGGCGGATCTCGGGTAGGGGGTCCCGAACTGTGCGTCAAGGCCGGATGGTAACAGGAGACAAGGGACACGATGTTTTTACCCAGGTTCGGGCCCTCTCAATGGAGGTAATACCCTACTCCTGCTTGATTAATATTGATGATATGGGTAGTACAAGAGTAGATCTACCACGAGATCAAGGAGGCTAAACCCTAGAAGCTAGCCTATGGTATGATTGTTGTATACGGAGTCGATGTCCTACGGACTACAACCCTCCGGTTTATATAGACACCGGATAGGGTTAGGGTTACACAGAGTCGGTTACAATGGTAGGAGATCTTGAATATCAGCATCGCCAAGCTTGCCTTCCACGCCAAGGAAAGTCCCATCCGGACACGGGACGAAGTCTTCAATGTTGTATCTTCATAGTCCTGGAGTCCGGCTGAAGGTATAGTCCGGCTACCCGAACACCCCCTAATCTAGGACTCCCTCAAGGAGGACAAGTGAAAATTGAAATTCCTACATTTTTTCTTTCAAGGAGACACTAAAGGAACAAATCTGTGTGCTCAGTGGACAATATATATAACATGTAGAGTAAAAAAAGAGATGCAACAAGTGTACAACCTCTTTGGCGAAGCCATGTCGATCTCAGCGTGATTGGGTTGGCCGGTGAGGATGCTCTGGCTGACTTGGCTATCGGCGGAGGGGAAGAAGATCTTAGGCGTCTGGAGATGGAGCCCGAGGGTTTCGTCGTTGGAGCAGCTCTGGTGAGTTGTATGACGCCGAGGCTGAAGCGGGACAAGAGAGACAACGAACAACGTTAACCTGAGTGGAATTCTAATAGCATCTCCAATACATGACGTAAAATACATAAACACAAAGTGCTAGATGTAAAATACATCAGCCGTTCATCTCTGAACTTAACTGTTGAAACTGAATTTAACTGTCGAAATTGAACTTAACTGTCGAAACTGAACTTAACTATCGAAACTGAATTTTGCTGTCGAAACTGAACACACTAGCAAGGTGAGGCTACATGTCGGTCGACTAACTTTTTCATCTCTGGTCAGTCGATTTTGCAGCCGTTGGATACGAAATCAAGGGCCTGCGGTTCATCTTCAACCTCCACCCACTGAGCCGGCCAAACAGCAGCCCGCCGCCACCCTCGGCCGGCGGTGCGCCGCCTCGCCCGCCCCGAAAACACTCCCCACTGCCGGTCCACTGCCGCCTCCACCATCCCTCTAGCCCCCCCATGCCGAGCTTTTTCTCCAATGATCCCACGCCACCGCCCCGCCACCGCCGGCGACCACCGCCCCCATCCTGAACCCTAAGATAGATAGTGGTGTACCTCTCCGGCGAGCCCCCCACCCCACTGCGGCTGGTTCTTCCTTCACCCCGATGGCATCGGAGTGAAGTGTAGCTAAATCGGAGCAGCATCGCAAGCAAGAGAAAGAGCGAGAGCAACAGCGCGAGCAAGAGCAATAGCAAGAGCAGACCAGGCAGGGGACCGAGAGCAAGAGCAGAGCAGCAGCGCGAGCGAGAGCTAAAGCAGCAGCAAGTCCTACTAATGTGGACGTCACCGCCCTGGGAGCGATGCCGTGGAGGAAGTGGCCGGTGACGCCGCCATGGATGGAGCCGCGCCGTGTCGGCTCGGGACAAGCGCCGACAGCACCATGAGATCAAATCAAGAAGAAAATGCGGCGATTATTGTACAACCTCTTTGGTGGCGCCGATTAGGCCACAGCTTCATCCGAGGAAACGGTGACGATGATGCTCTTTCGGTGGTGCAGGTGAAGACGGCGGTGTGGGAATGGTGGTGGCGCGAAAGACAAGGGGAACGTCGGGGCAGCTCCTTGGAGGTGGAGGGCGGGGTGGCTGAACCGGTGGGACGATGAGATCGACGACGGATCCTCATTCGGTACGATGGATGAGGGACGTCGAGGTGTTGCTGTGGACGATGCCGTCGGGGAAGAGGCTCCCGCTGGGTGGCGGATGGAGCAGGGTGTGGGGTTCCATCGCGGGTTTTCGCGGCCTCGGTGTATGAATGGGTGGGCGGATGGGATGGCAGTGGGGAACAATGGCTTAGAGACGCGCTTGTCTGAAATGTGGGGTAAGTTACGAAAGTAACCCCACCAATTTGAGGCGGTTCTTTCGGTTCAGGGGTACCACAGGCATTTCGCGTGTCGGGATTTCACAAGAGGTGGGAGTTTTCGTGCGCGTTGTAATTTCGGAATAGCAATGCGCGGGTTGAGATGGAGGGAGTGTTGGGGATCGTAGCAGAAATTCAAAATTTTCTATGCATCACCAAGATCAATCTATGGAGTAATCTAGCAACGAAGGGAAGGAGAGTTCATCTACATACCCTTGTAGATCTCTAAGCGGAAGCGTTCAAGTGAACGGGGTTGATGGAGTGGTACTCGTCGTGATCCAAATCACCGATGATCCTAGTGCCGAACGGACGGCACCTCCGTGTTCAACACACGTACAGCCCGGTGACGTCTCCTACGCCTTGATCCAGCAAGGGGAGAAGGAGAGGTTGGGGAAGACTCCATCCAGCAGCAGCACGACGGCGTGGTGGTGGTGGAGGAGCGCGGGACTCCAGCAGGGCTTCGCCAAGCACTATGAGAGACGAGGAGGGAGAGGGGTAGGGTTGCGCCAACAGGGAGAGCAAATCACATATCTTGGGCAGCCCCAAACCTCAAGTATATATAGGGGGAGGGGAGGGGCTGCGCCCCCACCTAGGGTTCCCTCCCTAGCGGTGGCGGCAGCCCCCAGATCCCATCTGGGAGGCGGCAAAGGGGGAGAGAGAGGGGGCACACCTAGGGTGGCCCTTAGGGCCCATCTGCGCCTAGGGTTTGCCCCCTCTCCTCTTGAGGACGCCTTGGGCCTTGGTGGGAGGCGCCCTAGCCCACATAGGGGCTGGTCCCTTCCCACTTATGGCCCACGCAAGCCTCCGGGGCTGGTGGCCCCTCCCGGTGGACCCCCGGACCCGTCCAGTGGTCCCAGTACACTACCGGTGATGCCCGCAACACTTCTGGTGGCCAAAACCATACTTCCTATATATCAATCTTTACCTCCGGACCATTCCGGAACTCCTCGTGATGTCCGGGATCTCATCCGAGACTCCAAACAACATTCCGTAACCGCATACATACTTTCCCTATAACCCTAGCATCATCGAACCTTAAGTGTGTAGACCCTACAGGTTCGGGAGTCATGCAGACATGGCCGAGACAACTCTCCGGTCAATAACCAACAGCGGGATCTGGATACCCATGTTGGCTCCCACATGCTCCACGATGATCTCAACGGATGAACCATGATGTCAAGGACTTAATCAATCCCGTATACAATTCCCTTTGTCTAGTGGTACGATACTTGCCCGAGATTCGATCGTCGGTATCCCGATACCTGGTTCAATCTCGTTACCGGCAAGTCTCTTTTACTCGTTCCGTAACACATCATCCTGTGATCAACTCCTTGATCACATTGTGCACATTATGATGATGTCCTACCGAGTGGCCCCAGAGGTACCTCTCCGTTTACACGGAGTGACAAATCCCAGTCTCGATTCGTGCCAACCCAACAGACACTTTTGGAGATACCTGTAGTGTACCTTTATAGCCACCCAGTTACGTTGCGACGTTTGGCACACCCACAGCACTCCTACGGTATCCGGGAGTTGCACAATCTCATGGTCTAAGGAAATGATACTTGACATTAGAAAAGCTTTAGCATATGAACTACATGATCTTGTGCTAGGCTTAGGATTGGGTCTTGTCCATCACATCATTCTCCTAATGATGTGATCCCGTTATCAAGGACATCCAATGTCCATGGTTAGGAAACCATAACCATCTATTGATCAACGAGCTAGTCAACTAGAGGCTTACTAGGGACATGGTGTTGTCTATGTATCCACACATGTATCTGAGTTTCCTACCAATACAATTCTAGCATGGATAATAAACGATTATCATGAACAAGGAAATATAAGAATAACCAATTTATTATTGCCTCTAGGGCATATTTCCAACAGTCTCCCACTTGCACTAGAGTCAATAATCCAGTTCACATCGATATGTGATTAACACTCAAGGTCACATCCCCATGTGACCAACACCCAAAGAGTTCTGTGTTTGATCATGTTATGCTTGTGAGAGAGGTTTCAGTCAACGCGTCTGCAACATTCAGATCCGTATGTACTTCGCAAATTTCTATGTCATCTTGTAGATGCAACTACTACGCTACATTTGGAGCCATTTCAAAAAACTGTTCTACTTGGAGCTATTCTAAATCGTTGCTCCATTATACGTATCCGGTATCTCTACTTAGAGCTATCCGGATAGGTGTTAAGCTTGCATCGACGTAACTCTTTACGTCAAACTCTTTATCACCTCCATAACCGAGAAACATATCCTTATTCCTCTAAGGATAATTTAGACCGCTATCTGGTGATCTACTCCTAGATTACCTTTGTACCCTCTTGCCAGATATGTGGCAAGGCACACATCAGGTGCGGTACTCAGCATGGCATACCGTATAGAGCCTATGACAAAAGCATAGGGGACGACCTTCGTCCTTCCTCTTTCTTCTTCCGTGGTCGAGCTTTAAGTCTTAACTTCATACCTTACAACTCAGGCAAGAACTCCTTCTTTGACTGATCCATCTTGAACACCTTCAAGATCATGTCAAGGTATGTGCTCATTTGAAAGTACCATTAAGCGTTTTGATCTATCCTTATAGATCTTGATGCTCAATGTTCAAGTAGCTTAATCCAGGCTTTCCAATGAAAAACACTTTCCAAATAACCCTATATGCTTTCCAGAAATTCTACGTCATTTCTGATCAACAATATGTCAACAACATATATTCATCAGAAATTCTATAGTGCTCCCACTCACTTCTTTGGAAATACAAGTTTCTCATAAACTTTGTATAAACCCAAAATCTTTGATCATCTCATCAAAGCATACATTCCAACTCCGAGATGCTTACTCCAGTCCTTAGAAGGATTGCTGGAGCTTTGCATACTTGTTAGCATCTTTCAGGATTGACTAAACCTTCCGGTTGTATCACATACAACCTTTCCTCAAGAAAATTGTCGAGGAAACAATGTTTTGACATCCTATCTGTAAGATTTCATAAATAATGCAGTAATCGCTAATATAATTCCAATAGACTCTTAGCATCGCTACGAGTGAGAAAGTCTCATCGTAGTCAACTCCTTGAACTTGTTGAAAAACATCTGAACGACAAGTCAAACTTTCTTAATGGTGATACATACCATCATTGTCCGTCTTCCTTTTAAAATCCATATGTACCTAACAGCCTTACGACCATCAAGTAGTTCTTCCAAAGTCTACACTTTGTTTTCATATATGGATCCTCTCTCGGATTATATGGCCTCGAGCCATTTTGGAATCCAGGCCCACCATCGCTTCTCCATAGCTCGTAGGTTCATTGTTGTCTAGCAACATGACTTCCAAGACAGGATTACGTACTACTCTGAAGTAGTACGCATCCTTGTCATCCCACGAGGTTTGGTAGTGACTTGATCTGAAGTTTCATGATCACTATCATAAGCTTCCACTTCAATGGGTGTAGGTGCCATAGGAACAACTCCCTGTGCCCTGCCACACACTAGTTGAAGAGACGATTCAATAACCTCATCAAGTCTCCACCATCCTCCCACTCAATTCTTTCGAGAGAAACTTTTCCTCGAGAAAGGACCCGATTCTAGAAACAATCCCTTATTGCTTTCGGATCTGAGACAGGAGGTATACCCAACTATTTTGGGTGTCCTATGAAGATGCATTTATCCGCTTTGGGTTCGAGCTTATCAGCCTGAAACTTTTCACATAAGTGTCGCAGCCCCAAACCTTTTAACAAATGACAGCTTAGGTTTCTCTAAACCATAGTTCATACGGTGTCATCTCATCGGAATTACGTGGTGCCCTATATAAAGTGAATGTGGTTATCTCTAATGCCTAACCCATAAACTATCGTGGTAATTCGATAAGAGACATCATGGTATGCATCATATCCAATAGGATGCAGTTATGATGTTAGGACACACCATCATACTATGGTGTTTCAGGCTGTATTAGTTGTGAAACAATTTCCACAATGTCTTAATTCTGTGCCAAACTCGTAATTCAGATATTCATCTCTATGATCATATCATAGATATTTTATCCTCGTGTCATGACAATCTTTCAACTGAACCCTGAAATTACTTGAACCTTTCAATAATTCAGACTCGTGATTCATCAAGTAAATATACTCAACATCTACTCAAATCATCTATGAAGTAAGAACATAACGATATCCACTACACGCCTCAACACTCATTGGACTGCACAGATCAAAATGTATTACTTCCAACAAGTTGCTTTCTAGTTCCATTTTACTGAAAACGAGGCTTTCAGTCATCTTGCCCATGTGGTAGGATTTTCTTGTCTCAAGAGATTCAAAATCAAGTGAGTCCAAACGGTCCATTTGCATGGAGTTTCTTCATGCATATACACCAATAGACATGGTTCGCATGTCTCAAACTTTTCAAAAAACGAGTGAGCCCAAAGATCCATCAACATGGAGCTTCTTCATGCGTTTTATACCGATATGACTTACGTGGCAGTACCACAAGTAGGTGGTACTATCATTACTATCTTATATCTTTTGGCATGAACAAGTGTATCACTACGATCGAGATTCAATAAACTATTCATTTTAGGTGCAAGACCATTGAAGGTATTATTCAAATAAACAGAGTAACCATTATTCTCCTTAAATGAATAACCGTATTGCGATAGACATAATCCAATCATGTCTATGCTCAACGCAAACACCAATCTCGATGGTAGAGGGAGTGTGCGATGCTTGATCACATCAAGCTTGGAAAAACTTCCAACACATATCGCCAGCTCACCTTTAGCTAGTCTCCGTTTACTCCGCAGCCTTTTATTTCGAGTTTACTAACACTTAGCAACCGAACCGGTATCTAATACCATGGTGCTACTAGGAGTACTAGTAAAGTACACATTAAGACAATGTATATCCAATATACTTCTATCGACCTTGCCAGCCTTCTCATCTACCAAGTATCTAGGGTAATTCTGCTCCAGTGGCTGTTCCCCTTATTACAGAAGCACTTAGTCTTAGGTTTGGGTTCAACCTTGGGTTTCTTCACTAGAGCAGCAGCTGATTTGCCATTTCATGAAGTATCCCTTCTTGCCCTTGCCCTTCTTGAAACTAGTGGTTTCACCTACCATCAACAATTGATGCTCCTTCTTGATTTCTACTTTTGTGGTGTCAAACATCGCGAATATCTCAAGGATCATCATATATGTCCCTGATATATCATAGTTCATCACGAAGCTCTAGCAGCTTGGTGGTAATGACTTCGGAGAAACATCACTTTCTCATTTGGAAGATCAACTCCCACTCGATTCAAATGATTGTTGTACTCAGTCAATCTGAGCACAGGCTCAACAATTGAGCTTTTCTCCCTTAGTTTGCAGGCTAAGAAAATTGTCGGAGGTCTTATACCTCTTGACATGGGCACGAGCCTGAAATCCCAATTTCAGCCCTCGAAACATCTCATATGTTTCGCGACGTTTCAAAACGTCTTCGGTGCCTTAACTCTAAACCGTTTAACTGAACTATCACATAGTTATCAAAATGTGTATGTCAGATGTTCACAACATCCACAGACGATGTTCGAGGTTCAGCACACTGAGCGGTGCATTAAGGACATAAGCCTTCTATGAAGCAATGAGGACAGTCCTCAGTTTACGGACCTAGTCCACATAACTGCTACTATCATCTTTCAACTAAATTTTCTCTAGGAACATATCTAAACAGTAGAACTGAAGCGCGAGCTACGACATAATTTGGGAAGACCTTTTGACTATGTTCAGGATAATTAAGTTCATCTTATGAACTCCCACTCAGATAGACATCCCTCTAGTCATCTAAGTGATTACATGATCCGAGTCAACTAGGTCGTGTCTGATCATCACGTGAGACGGACTAGTCATCATCGGTGAACAACTTCATGTTGATCGTATCTTCTATACGACTCATGTTCGACCTTTCGGTTTTCCGTGTTCTGAGGCCATGTCTGTACATGCTAGGCTCGTCAAGTCAACCTAAGTGTTTCTCATGTGTCCCGAGGCCATGTCTGTACATGCTAGGCTCGTCAACACCCGTTGTATTCGAACATTAGAATCTATCACACCCGATCATCACGTGGTGCTTCGAAACAACGAACCTTCGCAACGGTGCACAGTTAGGGGGAACACCTTTCTTGAAATTTTAGTGAGCGATCATCTTATTTAAGCTACCGTCGTTCTAAGCAAATAAGATGTAAAACATGATAAACATCACATGCAATCAAATAGTGACATGATATGGCCAATACCATTTTGCTCCTCTTAATCTCCATCTTCGGGGCTCCATGATCATCGTTGTCACCGGCATGACACCATGATCTCCATCATCGTGTCTTCTTGAAGTTGTCTCATCATGACATTTATGTTGACACGCAGGTCATAAATAAATTAAGACAACTCCTATGGCTCCTGCCGGTTGTCATACTCATCGACATGCAAGTCGTGATTCATATTACAAGAACATGATCAATCTCATACATCACATATATCATTCATCACATCCTTTTGGACATATCACATCACAAGGCATATGCTGCAAAAACAAGTTAGACGTCCTCTAATTGTTGTTGCAAGTTTTTACGTGGCTGCTATAGGTTGCTAGCAAAAGAACGTTTCTTACCTACGCCAAAACCACAACGTGAATTGCCAATTTCTATTGACCCTTCATAAGGACCCTGTTCATCGAATCCGATCCGACTAAAGTGGGAGAGACAGACACCCGCCAGCCACCTTATGCAACTAGTGCATGTCAGTCGGTGGAGCCGGTCTCACGTAAGCGTACGTGTGAGGTTGGTCCGGGCCGCTTGATCCCACAATGCCGCCGAATCAAGAGAAGACTAGTAATGGCAAGTAAATTGAGAAAATCGACGCCCACAACTACTTTGTGTTCTACTCGTGCATAGAATCTACGCATAGACCTAGCTCATGATGCCACTGTTGGGGATTGTAGTAGAAATTCAAAATTTTCTACGCATCACCAAGATCAATCTATGGAGTAATCTAGCAACGAAGGGAAGGAGAGTGCATCTACATACCCTTGTAGATCGCTAAGCGGAAGCGTTCAAGTGAACGGGGTTGATGGAGTCGTACTCGTCGTGATCCAAATCATTGATGATCCTAGTGCCGAACGGACGGCACATCCGTGTTCAACACACGTACAGCCCGGTGACGTCTCCTACGCCTTGATCCAGCAAGGGGAGAAGGAGAGGGTGGGGAAGACTCCATCCAGCAGCAGCACGACGGTGTGGTGGTGGTGGAGGAGCGCGGGACTCCAGCAGGGCTTCGCCAAGCACTACGAGAGACGAGGAGGGAGAGGGGTAGGGCTGCGCCAACAGGGAGAGCAAATCACATATCTTGGGCAGCCCCAAACCTCAAGTATATATAGGGGGAGGGGAGGGGCTGTGCCCCCACCTAGGGTTCCCTCCCTAGCGGTGGCGGCAGCCCCCAGATCCCATCTGGGAGGCGGCCAAGGGGGAGAGAGAGGGGCGCACCTAGGGTGGGCCTTAGGGCCCATCTGCGCCTAGGGTTTTCCCCCTCTCCTCTTGAGGACGCCTTGGGCCTTGGTGGGAGGCGCCCCAGCCCACATAGGGGCTGGTCCCTTCCCACTTATGGCCCACGCAAGCCTCCAGGGCTGGTGGCCCCTCCCGGTGGACCCCCGGACCCCTCCGATGGTCCCGGTACACTACCGGTGATGCCCGGGACACTTCCGGCGGCCAAAACCATACTTCCTATATATCAATTTTTACCTCCGGACCATTCCGGAACTCCTCGTGACGTCCGGGATCTCATCCGGGACTCCGAACAACATTCGGTAACCGGGTACATACTTTCCCTATAACCCTAGCGTCATTGAACCTTAAGTGTGTAGACCCTACGGGTTCGGGAGTCATGCAGACATGGCCGAGCAACTCTCTGGTCAATAACCAACAGCAGGATCTGGATACTCATGTTGGCTCCCACATGCTCCATGAAGATCTCATCGGATGAACCACGATGTGAAGGACTTAATCAATCCAGTATACAATTCCCTTTGTCTAGTGGTACGATACTTGCCCGAGATTCGATCGTCGGTATCCCGATACCTGGTTCAATCTCGTTACCGGCAAGTCTCTTTTACTCGTTCCGTAACACATCATCCCATGATCAACTCCTTGATCACATTGTGCACATTATGATGATGTCCTACCGAGTGGGCCCAGAGATACCTCTCCGTTTAAACGGAGTGACAAATCCCACTCTCGATTCGTGCCAACCCAACAGACACTTTCGGAGATACCTGTAGTGTACCTTTATAGTGACCCAGTTACGTTGCGACATTTCGCACACCCAAAGCACTCCTACAGTATCCGGGAGTTGCACAATCTCATGGTCTAAGGAAATGATACTT
Source organism: Triticum monococcum (assembly GCA_034509565.1). NCBI lineage: Eukaryota > Viridiplantae > Streptophyta > Magnoliopsida > Poales > Poaceae > Triticum > Triticum monococcum. Next base: position 448,697,042 of record CM067845.1, read on the forward strand.
GACATTAGAAAAGCTTTAGCATACGAACTACATGATCTTGTGCTAGGCTTAGGATTGGGTCTTGTCCATGACATCATTCTCCTAATGATGTGATCCCGTTATCAACGACATCCAATGTCCATGGTCAGGAAACCGTAACCATCTATTGATCAACGAGCTAGTCAACTAGAGGCTTACTAGGGACATGGTGTTGTCTATGTATCCACACATGTATCTGAGTTTCCTATCAATACAATTCTAGCATGGATAATAAATGATTATCATGAACAAGGAAATATAATAATAACCAATTTATTATTGCCTCTAGGGCATATTTCCAACAGGGAGTTGTCGCAGCACAACGAGACAAAGATATATCTTAAATATTTCGGGCTAACAAGGCGCGGGTTGAAATTTCTGGACAAGCCTAACGTGTACTGCACCAAATCAATGCACCCTACAAATGTCATTCAAAACTTTGAGTTCATGTTATGTTCAATTAAAATATTTCTCTACGTGTATAATGCATGCAACCTACTACTCAAATGAACGTTTTAGTGCATTCCAAACGTATATACTACCGCTTCAATATGAACTAAATTTGAATATGTTTCTATATTTGAATAAGATCTACAGTAATGATTGTTGTGAAGTCAAAGCATTTGAATTCGTTTTTCTGTTTTAAAAAGATCTACAATCATCATTATTGTCAAGTTAAACCATCGTTTGTGTATTATCCTCACAGCACACCACATGATTAGTTTCGAGTTACATATGAACTATGTGTACTATATGAACTCGAACTATATTTTTTCAATCCACTTTATTTTGATTTCAAATCACATTACATTTCTAGCTCTAGCTAGATCTTCATAATCTAAACCATGTCTCATATGTATAATGTGTTTATCACATTATGTATGGTGCCCCGCCCACTACGCCTACAAGTATTTAGATGTGAGTTGCAAACACCACACATTACCACAAATTCAAATAAAATGTGAGAATGTTTGATATATAGTATTGTTTAGATTGTTCGATATTTAGTTGTAAGCTGCAAACGCCACACATTATCACAAATTCAAATAAAATGTGAGATTGTTTGATGTATAGTATGGTTTAGATTGTTCGGCATTTAGCTGTGAGTTGCAAACGCCATGCATTATCACATTATGGTAAAACATGTGCACAGCACGTGTATCACCGCTATATTCATGCATGCAATGTTTAAAACACTATGATCTCCTATTCAAATATATGAATCCGCTTTCATATCAAATTATGATCTTTGTTAGTCTCTTACACCCACACAATCCTCTATCCTTTGTAGCTACCACTAACTTTCTCTCGTGCATGCACACGCCCTCCTCGCCCTCCCCCTCCCTCGGCATTCTATATATCCACCGGGCACATTCATTTTTTTAGGTCGTTCTCCCAGAGTGTCCAAAACTCCTTTCCGACACACACCGATCGATAAACCTCTCCAGCGATGCCTGCCTACAACATACAAACACACCTACAATCTCCTCCTTTATGTGTCCTTGCCTCGTGTCTCTCATACGGTTAGACACACGTGTAAACTCTCGCCCCTCTTTTCATCGCTCTCACAACCGCACACTCCTCTCCCTATCTAGCTAGTAGTTGGGCCTCTCGCACCACCTCCTATCTCCATTCTCTCTATCTATTCATCTTGCTGGGCCTTATTTGCCTCTAACAAATGGACGTACACCGACCGATCTCTCTCTATACATATAGCTAGCTAGGTCCTTATAACTCATTTTTACCCACACGTCAATCGATCTACCTCATTAGTTGTGTCTCTCCCTTCCTCCGACAAACAACAATTGATCTACCGATCTAGTTAGGTTTGCTTACCAAACACATGATTCCCCTTCATCATCCTTGAATGTGTCCCGACAGATCTATCACGCACAGGCACACAGAGAAACACATCCCCACTCTTATTGATAACATTGCAGTTCCACCCTCAGTTTGTCTAGTAGGCCTCCCCCACCATCTTCGAGAAGCAACTCCATCACCCATCCAGCACTCTGCCCCTCTCCCTCCCTCTCCCTCCCTCTCTCTCTCTCTCCTCTCTCTCACCCATCATATTTCCCGTCCTTCAGTTATGTATGGATGCCGACCGATCTCCCTCAAGACATAGCTGGGTCTCTCCTTCTCAACACATATACGAGTCGTTCTACCTCTATAGTTAGGCCTCTGCCTACCCCTCCCACCACCCCCTCCCCCCACACACACCGATACATCGAGCGCTCTAGTCATGTCTCCCTGCCACACACAAACTTGACGTGTGCCCTCTAACGTTCTAGTAGGCCAGTCGCCCTATATCTTTGACTTGTATGCACACACAATTTCGATGGCTTTCTTCATCGATCTCGCACCCACCCACTTGATCCTCTCTTCGACTCTATCGATAGCTATGACCCCTCCCTCTCTTCTCGTGGATTGCCAGACCTTCTATGTATGATATGGATAGGCCTCCATTTCACACACATTGCATGCAAAATTTTGTTTGAGATGTCATCGACACATATTCCCACAAATAATTCACGAAATCAACCCCCACCCCACCCCCACCCCAAAACAAAAAACACTCACGAACGCGGTTTGTATCTCTCACACACACCCACGTAGGTGGGGGACGTGCACGAAGAGAAGAGGTGCCTGCACGGCGCACGTACTCCCGTCTCTTTCCCAACCACACCCGCATGGGTACACAGTGGAGCTCATTTCTGTATGAAAAAGGCAGCCCATGTGGTAATTTGGCACGTGTACTGGTTGTCAACTTGGTGGAGGGAGGATCATCTACCACGGGTGAACAAACGAATTGCGACTTGACATGTTATGTTAAAAAAAGAGGCAAACCATGTGGGACCTACCTTAGAGGCAAGGCTCTATACACTGGAGTACTTTTGATGTGTCCCGTCAACTCGCAGAACGAGGAGAAGATTGCTTAGTATGTCGTCTCCCCCGCCCACGGGCGTGGTGGCTCGCAGGATGAGGTGAAGCTTGCTTACTACGCCTTACGCCCTCTCCCTCGCCCATGTGCGCGGTGGCTCGTGGGACGAGGAGAAAAATTTACTACTCCCTCCGTTTACTCCTCATCCCTACAACCTTGGTTATAGAGATTATATCATATTGTTTGGAATATATATGTCCTTTAGTAGATTTCAATATGAACTACTAGTACATACTCCAAACACTGATGTATATAGACGTATTTTAGAGTGTAGATTCACTCATTTTGCTCTGTATCTAGCACTCTCCCTCGCCCCTCGACCCTCGCCCACGTGGTTGACGTGCAGCAATTCATTCAATCTCATATAGCCAGAACGATACATACTGCACTACCATTATTGCTCGACTTCCCGAAGAGGCGAAGAGCCAATCGCAAGGTTAATATTTTGGAGATGCCAAGCGCAAGGTTATAGGAGAACGAGTAGTAGGTGCCACGTCATTTATAAATAAAGTTTTTTTCTTCAGTGGCACGTACGCAATATGACAGGTTCATATGGAGAGAAAAGGAAATCGCTCCACAATATACATAGTCAGGACGGGCCAGCCTACACGGTTGCTTGCTGGGGTTGCTCTCTTCGCACTCTCTCGCACAAAACGACTGTGGCCACATCTCTAACATCCCGGCGGATCACGTCCGCTTGGGGAAGGGGTGGATGCTTAGTGTAGATGCGGCGCCGTCGCCGACGGTGAAAACCCACTGTCGGCACGTCCCGATCAGGGGTCCCCGCCGTTCTCTCTCACAAAGCCGGTGAGGTTACCTTCATCCCTTGCTCACTACCGCGACGTGGGCAGTTGCCGCCTCCTGCCACCCTCCTCAAGGTTAAGCTACGTCCCTCAGGTACAACTCCCTTTACAGCCGGCTTGCACCACTGCTCCAGCTGCCCACATCACTCCCTGTGGATATTTCTCTACTTCTTTGGCCCGCACATACCTCTACTGGCTTCTACGTATTGTATTTGTGATGAGTTTATGTCTCATCAACTAGTCCCGGTAATCTTATTCTAATCACGATTCTTCAATTTCTTTGCCACAGGGATGCTCATCTCGATTTTGGTGAAACTGCACAAAATGATCCGATGGTGAAAAGGTTGCAAACTTCATTTATTAGGAAGCTCGAACATTCCCAGCAAATTGAAGCCTGGTCAGGGTTCATGGTTCAAGGGCTAGGGACTGCATGGATCGTTTTTTTCTTTAGCTGCCTCTGTTCCAAAATAAGTGTCAACTTTAGTAGTAGTACAACTTTGTACTAAAGTTTGCACAAAGTTGAGAAACTTATTTTGGAACAGAGGGAGTACATATTTGCTATGATCTGCCAATCATTGAGATGCAATAGCATGCATGTTAGTCTCCTTTGTATTTGATGAAATGCTGCAACGGGCAACCTTGGACGCAACATACATGTAATAGAAGCAGGAAGCTTCATAGCATTGTACAAATTTATCTCGCTGATAAATTACAGTACGTACTATACTAGTACTTCCTCCGTTCCTAAATATAAGTCTTTGTAGACATTTCACCATGAACCACATGCGGATGTATATAGATGCATTTTAAGTGTAGATTCATTCATCTTGTTCCGTATGTAGTGGAATCTCTACAAAGACTTATATCTACTAGTAATAGCTAGCCCCCACTACTAGGAATTCTCTATCCTCTCCTTGGGCCACGTCATCAAAATTGATGTAGCCGTTACATGATGTAAATCAGTCCATAATAGCCATGTGATCTTGACGTTGAGAGGCTCCGCGCTAAGCCACATGCAAGCATGCAGAAATACCGTGCCACATGCATGTGAGTGGGTTTTAAATCACATCAACATGTCTACATGAAAGCATGCACCGGTAGCACGCATGTAAGTGAGCTTTTAAGTCCCATTAACATGTCAAAAAGAAAATTATAATCCCATTATGCAGTAGGAGTTGGCTGATCTTTTTTCCTTACGTGGAATGATCTAAATGATGATGGGAGTTTATTTAGTTTGGCTACCACATTTGTCATGCGGTTATAGAGTTTTTTTGTTCTATGAAATCGATAATTTTGCGCAGAGAGATATACCGCTGTTCCGCGCCAACGCACGGGGACTCATCTAGTACTATTTAGGAACGGAGGGAGTACTATGTAAAGAGTTAGGTGTCGCACGGTGATAGTGTGAGGTGGGCCATGTAATCACTGAGCCTGCGTGTTTTCACTGCTCTTGCACACCTCCGTTGTAAGAATGGAGAAAATTGTAATCTAGTAGTAGTATACCTCCTTTCGCCGAAAGCGTGGGAAATCCAGCAGTCCTACCACCTGAGTAATAAAGACCAATGAGCCGTCAAATCACATAGACCCAGCAGTAAGTTGGACGGACGAAGCAACCATCACTCTTGCGCCATTGAGAGGTCGTGTCCGCTATGCCCGGGCATGAATGGGGCACCGATTCTTTGGAGCGGCACTGACCGTTTTAGGCGGGAAGCGCGCGCGGGCGATGGAGGGGCTTTGGGTGGGCCAGGCTGGTCAGCAGCGGGCGTGGCAGCTGTCTGCATGTCCCTACCGGACACGCCCGAAAATGAGAGGATGCACCGACTCTCGCGGTTAAAGTCGTACACTACACAACATCTCTCTGTAGGAGTAGGTCGATCTGTCGCTCTCTCTAACACACACATGGTGTTAAACACACACACACACACACACACACACACATACACATGCACACGCATGCACCTTGGTCCCGTTGCACCTTCTAACATGACTTATTACACCTATACGGAGGGAGTAGTAAGTATACGAGATACGGTGGCACACTAACTTAAGTCAAATACAAGTGCCCAAAATTTGTGTGCATGTTATAATAGGGATTCACTTAAAATAGTACGTGAGCGAACAGAGGGATCAATTGGACAGTGTTCCCGAGCAGTAGCGAGATGTGTGAGGTAAGATACACTGATGGCGCTTTTAATTTTTCTTATTAATTTGTTAGCTTCACCCTCTGACTGGTGGGACCCAACATACTACATAGAGAGAGGTAAGGTGACTAAGGCTGCATTATTTCTGCACCACTGTGGATAGTCTTACCACCAAAGCCACATGACACGATTATGATTGAAATCCCAATGAATCCCACACACACACACACACACACACACACACACACACACACACACACACAAAACACAACATGCTTATCACACGAATGCAGGAATGTATAAAAGGTTATTTCCCTCTCGTTGAACATAACGGGAGGGTTGTGTAGCTGGTTAGCCTGTTCGCTCATCAAACTTGAGGTCTCGGGTTCGATAACTACACTTGAGCATAATTTGTGCCAGGAGAATTCTTTGACTGGTCAAAATGTTTTCTAGGGTTTGCATGCTTCACACTCTCTCTCCAGTATATATATACACGCTGGAGCCTCAACGCTTGTAGTTGCTCTCTTCACACTCTCTCGCCCTCTCCCGCTGGAGCCTCAACGCTTGTAGTTGCTCTCTTCACACTCTCTCGCCCTTTCTAGATCTAAAGTTGCTCTGGAGATGTCCACATTTGTAGCTGTTCACTTTCCACCCAGCGGCGGCGCGGGAGGGCCTCCGACCCCTTCTTCTTCGCCGACGTCCCGTCACCCACCGAACCATGGCCCAAGAACCTTAAGGTATAATTTACTTACTCCACATGCATTGCTCTAGCTGCATGTATACCATGAATCTAGGACGCGGTTCAAAGAGGAAAGGAGTGTGGGAAAGTAGTGGGAAAAGTTGTATATAGTATGAATCTAGGACGTGGTTCAAGGAGTAAATGAAGGGGAAAGTTGTATAGTATTAATCTAGGACGTGGTTCAAAGAGGAAAGGAATGGGGGAAAGTACTGGGGAAAGTTGTATCGCATAAATCTAGGACGTGGTTCAAAGAGGAAAGGAAGGGGCGAAAGTACTAGTTCAAAAAGGAAAGGAAGGGACAAGGCTGTAGAGTTTGAGCATGACTAGATTTGCTGCGCTCACATAGGGAAAGGCGTCTAAAGATAACAAACTGGGACCAACACAAATATGCTCCTTGGTTGTTTGTTCTTTGTTGCAACAGACTGTGCATGACCACAGTACATCGGTAGATGCACATGGTGCTGGTGCATCCACTGTCCCGTGCAACTCATTAGCTGTTGTTAATCTAAGGCCATGTTTGGTTAAAAACTCCCTAGTCCCTACCTGCTGGGTTCCAGGGACTAAACATGGACTAGAGGTTATTAAATGACATGCTAAAAGACCATGTTACCCCTAGTAATGAACTAATAGAGACAAGGTGCGATGCGTGGTAGGGGAAACTGTTGGAAAAAGCCCCAAAAAGACTCCCTCGGGGTCTTCTTCATTTAGTCCCAAATGCCCACTTTTAGTCCCTAAAAGTCCCTCCTCTTTGGTTTAGATGGGACTGACACGGAGTTTTTTTAGTCCCTACACCAAAATGTCCCTATAAACAAACACCCTCTAATAATGCCGCTGGAAAATTGATGCAATGCCACAGTTAAAAGCAAATTACATGTTTAACGAATTTTATTGTTAATATAATCTCTATGTTCATATTAATCAATGCCACCGTTTGAGAAATGCTACCGTCTTGCTTTCTTTCCCATTTAGATAAGGTAGATGCTTCTTTTTGTTAGCTTGTGTGTCATCCACCGTTATTGACCACTAATTGTTTCCTTTGCACCTCTGTGTAAACAGGGTTATCTTCTTCACCTCGTTGCCATTGTGACCTTTTGTTGCACTGCACAAAACACTTTTGTTTTAAGAGTGTTTTGTGCAGTTCAACCAAAATATCACACCGACAACGTTGCTTGATTGATTGATCTTACCGGAACTGCACAAGAGGAGATCTTACTTCCTATCCATTAAGGCGAATTTGGTTCAGATCTTCTTCTTGTGAGTTGTTTGAATTCCGCATCATGAGAGGTCAGTACTAGCCTTCTTTCACATGATTCTGCAGTGTGCATTCATATGTTGTGCTACTTGTAGGATAATGTTGCTTGATTTTAGTGAACTGCACAAATGGAGACAAGACTTCCAATCTGTATGTGCACCGTAATATCCCATTGAGGTAAGATAAGGATATTTTCACAACTGCTGGCCTGTATTTTGCCACTTTCATCAGAAAATTAAGTTTAGTACTATACTTGTGCTCCCTAATTGACATGCCAAATCTTACATTGAAGGCGAAGCTTGTTTGTTATTGAACGAAGTGATGAAGGGGAAGAACAAGGGGAAGAAAAACAAAAATCAACTCCCGGTGCTGTAATGAAGCACTGGAACTGTGATGACACAAGTAATGATATAGTTTTGCATCTTAATTTATTGCTATGGCTGGAACGAGCAATTGTTTTGCCACTGATTTGATGCCACTCTTAATGTAATATGTAATTATCTCTACTTGTGCAAACAGGGATCATCTTTGAAGATACCATATATTTTAGTGGAACTGCACAAGAAGATGTTGGAAACATTAAACTAATCGAGGAGTATATAGTAAGCATGGCCACCACCGTAGATAGCAACAGATGGTTCCGGAGAATTGCTTCATCTGTATGCTCTACACAATAAGCCTCCTGACAGAGGTTGGTACTCGCCCACTGATTTCATCCATATGATTGAGCTTTGTCATCTCTATTGGTGTTGTGCTACTGTTTAGATACTATCATGAAAAAGTGGTATTGTCCTTGAGAAGCATTTAGTAGTCCTCTTGTCTTTGCACAACATGATCATCTTCCTCTGAAGAAGAATCTGGAGTACGTGAAGTGACTAGTTCCGATTATGCCAGGATGAGGAAGCCCTGTCTATTTTATCATCAGAAGGAGCAGTTGAAGGATGGTTACATTACTCCCCCACAAGACCAAACAAACTTCAGCTCAGAAGGCCTGACAAAATCTCCATTTTTTTGCTGTGATGCGCGAGTACAATGTTGTTCTAGGATTCTTTCTAGTGAGTTCCATTTTTCTAAAAGTGTGCTCTACATGGACCATGTATGTGTCTGTTGAAACTATCAATTCATAGTACAATTTGCTCTATACTAATCACTTTTTTTATTTGTGCAAACAGGGGTGCTCAGCTTGATTTCAATGGGAAATGCACAAAATGTTCATGAATACATCAAATCATTCATTTCCACCACAAGAAAGGAGGTGCCGATAAGTTCAAGGCGTTGCAACATATAAGGGCAAAATCATACAAGCTACGCGCGAATTTGGTTGATTTTGGTGGAACTGCACAAAAAGAACAGCTGGTTTATTTAGCACGAGGTGCCATGTCAATGTCCGAACTGATGGCAAACACTGCCCATTCCACAATCGTAGGCATTTGATATTTTGGAATGGGACAACCTTGTCAATTTTTGCTCATTGATTTTAGCAAGACATGCGTTTGATATTTTTGAATGGGACGCCCTTTGCTGTCAGCAGCGTCGATCAATTTTTTCTTTATTCTTTAGTTGTGAAGTAAATATTGCCTCTGACATGTGAGTCGCTGAGATGCATAACATCGATTGTTTTGAATGTTCTCTATGAATTGCCAGGCCTGTGTGTTTGATTGCAATGTACAGAAACGCTAAAAAGCTACTCAAACTCTTTGTACTCCTTCTGTTCCTTTTTACTTTGCACATTGTGAAAGTGCATACTTTTTTGTATAAGATTGGTCAAAGTAGAGATACTTTCACTGCAGACAAAACTTGTATGCAGACTAGAAAGGAATAATACTAGTACGTATTGTTTTGCATGTTCATCCAATGCCAGTGATACAGGACTTCGAACTAATCGAAATAAATTCATTCATACACGGTCGGATTTCATATAAGCATGCCAGATTTCATTACATTTCATACATTATTCGATTAAAAAGGAGTGCGATGGAGGTATAATTAATTAATCAAAGCTACCCACCTGTGTCCCGCTGAGCCGAACAGAAGCTTCAGTGACTTAACTGCAGGTGCAGTTGCATAACTGACATGTGGCCTGTTGGGCCCATGTGTCAGTCAGCCAACTGCACCAGCAGTTATGTAGAAGCAGCGTTATTGTCCAGCAGAACTCCCCGACTCCATGTCGCCACCAAGAAGCTAACCGGCCATCAATGGTCAACCCGCCTAGCTTGGCTTCAACAGGAGGGTAGCAGTGGTGGCCTTACTTGGACTTGAGTGGCGGCGACCTACCGTTTTCTACTCTTCCTTGTTTTCTGTGTGGCACGGCCTCATTGGCAGCGGGGCGGGGCCTCGATGGAGCCGGCGATGTCCTATGTCTCATTGCCGGCGGGCGGCGCCTCAGCGGAGCGGTGGAAATTCTCCCCCGCGTTGCTGGCAGGGTGGGGCCTCAGCTGAGTCGGCGATGTCCTCTGCCTCGTTGTTGGCACCGCGGGGCCTCGGCGGTGTCCTCTGCCTCTTTGTTGGCGTCGCGGGGCCTCGGCGGAGCAGGGCCTCATCAACGCCAGCGGAGAGGGGACTCGTCGGAGCCAGCATTGTCCTCTGCCTCGTCCTCGCTCTCGCCAAACAGCGCCTCGCCCGCTTCATCGCCCTCTTTGCTAGCCTCTTTGTAGGCGGCCGCAGCCTCCGCCACCCGCATGCGGTACCGCCAGCGCTCGAGGTGGCCCTTGCGGGCGGGGTTGTACGAGTCGAGCAGCGCCTCCCGCTCCGCCCACTCCGCGACGATCTGCTCCTCCGCCTGCAGGTGCTCCTGGAGGAGATGGTGGTTGTAGGCGGCGTTGGCCTGCGCCTCCTGGAACTGCTCCTGATGCATCTGCCTCACACTGTCCATATATTGGGCACGGGCCTCGCCGATGGTCATGGTGCAATGCACCGGCGAGGATGGAGTGGAGGAGGGGGTTGGCGCTGAATCGTCGACTACCGTGTTCTCCATTGGGACGTCGTCGTCCTCCGGCTGCCTGCCGGCCAGCCGGTCGGCAGCAATGGCTGCCATCTCCTTGTGGTCCGTCGTTCGCCCGTCCCGAAGAGCGCTGGAGCGTGAGGAAGCCATGGTGGGTAGTAGCGGTGTGGACAAGAGAAAGGGAACGGATGCGGATGACTACGGCTATGGCCGGCGCAACAGTTTATATAGCAATGGTGGGCGGGCGGAGGGATGAACGTGTGGCGCCGGAGTAGCCGCCTCGGCAACCGCATATCATTAATGTGGGCGGCAGATGGACGGACGGACGACACTTGTGTCGTTTGAAGGCGGAGCAATTGCCTGCACCGGGAAGCGAGGCGGGCAGTGCTGACTGTTTCGGGCAGAAAGCGCGCGCGGGCGAGGAGATGACTTTACTAGGAGAGGATGACAATGGGGACCCACCAGGTCCATAGCCTCACGTACGCAAGTGCCTCCTTATTATATATATATATATATATATATATGTATGTATGTATGTATGTATAAAACTATACTCCCTCCGTCTAGGTGAATAAGTCGTATTAGAAGGTGCATCACGACCTAGGTGCAAGCAGGTTGGTGGAACAGAAGAATATTTCTCTCTTCTAAACGCAACATTTAATCACAGCAGTTAAGAGGATGCCTTATTAGCTACCCATGCAGGTCATCGTAATTCATAGCATGCAAAGCGCTTTTACTTCTTGCCTAATAACCACATGGACGTGTTGCATGCATTGGTCCTTGCCCGAGCAAAAAAAGGGAGGAAAGGGGTTTCCACGGGAGACAACGAGGCAGAGGTGGAAGTGCTCACTGGAGTAATTTATTTTGCTTCCCCCTGGTTTCCTGACATCACGGTCCCACACCATTGTCAACCTATGTAGTAGTCAACAAACGAGAGAATTGCACAAGAAGCGGGCGGCAGTTGGGACCACGCAGCTCGAGCAGTATTTGTGTTTTTGAGGTGTGAGCACTGCAGAGTTTTTCGATGTTTAGCCCAGATATTAATTTTTATCCTCTGAACAACAACGAAAACATCACTGCGGGTATTAACTGGGCGGGCTGTGGCCTGTCTAGCCCAGGCCAGATATCCAGCCCAGATATTAATTTTTTTCAAGTTGAAAATGGCTAGCCCAGCTATACTTTTTTTAGGAATACCCAGGCAAGCTCAAGTTGTTATTCTCCGCCCCGCTGGGCTGCAAATCTTTCCTAGGAGGGACGCATTAGGCTTAACAAGAAAATGGGCTTTAAGAAATAATAAATGGGATGCAATTATAAAAACTGGGCAGTAACTATAAAAAAATGCACCAAACACATGATTACTTTATAAAATATTATTTTTGGATATTGAAAATTTTAATTTCATTAATTGTTGCGAGCGCAATGTTTCATTGGATTTTTACGTAATATAAATTTATATTGAAATAGTATTTAATCTAACTAGAAATTTCGGGATAAAAATATTTCGGATCCCATCAAAATGTGGGAAATTTTATTGAATTATGTGTTGAACGGTTGGTTGAAATGGGCTGTACTTTTAACAAACTGTAAATGGGCTGTAGTAAATTCCATTAGAATTCAAAAATGGGCTACACATTCTTACAAATCTCAAATGGGCTATAAGTTCTCTGCCACACACTTCTGGCCTTACTAAGTTGACGCGTCCCCTAAAAAACAGAGTTGACGCGTATGCAAGGCTTTGTCAACTTATAGTCAACACAAGGTTCTAGCAGCAGTGGCCGTTGGATGTCCATCCAACGGATGTCGTGCTTCTTCTTCAATCTCCGATATTCTAGCTTCACCCGCCCAAAAAATGATTCCTCCCCCTGACATCTGGGTCGCACCGTTTCGGAAGCTGACCTGTGGGCCTACTAAGTTGACGTACCAAGGGCTTTGTCAACTTACTCAATATAAACGATTCTAGCTGCAGTGACCGCATGATGTCCATCCAACAGCCGTAGTGCTTCTTCAACCTCTGGTCTTCTTGCTCCAGCCGCCCAAAGCAGCGCCGGTCATGCCGCCTGCTCCTGCCTCCCGTGGCCGGCTGCGCTGCCGCGGAGGCCTCACCGCCCCTACCAGGCCCTGCGGCGATGACAACCTCACACCGCAGCCAAACGAGTGAACCCTCATACTCCTCTCCGCGCGGGCATCCACTGCCGCCTCTTCACCGGCTCCGCGTCGTCCCCTTCCTATGCCTCGCCGTCGTCCATCGCCCTGGTGCTCTTAGCGCAGCGTGGTCAACATGGTCAAGGAACGACTTCCATCGGATGTGGACTGTACATGGAGGGGCTGACAGCTGGGTCCACGGCGGCAGCCAGGAAGTGCCTCCTTATTACGCGGAAAATAATGATTCCTCCACCTGACAGCAGGGACCCACCGGATGGGCCACCAGTATTTTGCGAAAAAAATCATTTCCCCCTGACTGCTGGGACCCACCAGACGGGCCACCGTATTTCACGAAAAAAACGTTCCCCCCGCTGTCAGCTCAGACCCACCGGAAGTGCCTCCTTATTACGCACAAAAAATGAATACTTCCCCGGCTAGCTGGGACCCACCTTGCTGGGAGGCTGACTTGTGGGCCTACTAAGTTGACGTGGACGAAGGGCCTTGTCAACTTAGTCAATATGAACGATTCTAGCTCCAGTGACCGTACGATGTCCATCCAACGGCCGTAGTGCTTCTTCAACCTCTGGTCTTCTTGCTCCAGCCGCCCAAAGCAGCGCCGGTCGTGCCGCATGCTCCTGCCTCCTGTGGCCGGCTGTGCTGCCGCAGAGGCCTCAACGCCCCCTACTATTCCCACCGCTGGCCAGGCCCTGCGGCGACAGCAGCCTCACACCGCAGCCGAACCAGTGAACCCTCGTAGTCCTCTCCGCGCGGGCTTCCACTGCCGCGTCGTCCCCTTCCTAGGCCTCCTCGTCGTCCACCGCCGTGGTGCTCTCCGCGCGGTGTGGTCAACATTGTCAAGGAACGACTTCCATCGGAAGAGTACTGTACATGGAGAGGCTGACAGCTGGGGCCACGACCACAGCCCAGTTTTTTTGTGATTTGCCAAGTAAGTCGCTTTGTCAGGCCTGTTGGGCTGCAAATCTTTCAAGACAAGGAGAGCTTTCATTCGGCTGGCCGAGAAAATGGCCCATCAGTAATGAGAAATGGGTTGTACATTTTTAAACACATCAAACCGACAATTAGTTTCAAATATCTTTTTTTTCATTTCAAGATTTTAAATTACATTAATTTTTATGCGTGGAGAATTTGTTGGATTATATATTGATATACATTTATTTTTAAAATCAGTTTGAATGTGAGTCAAAATTTCGGGATTAAAAACAGTTCGGACCGCACCGAAATATGCAAAATTTCGTATAATTTTTTAACCGTTGCCACAATATGGGATGTAATGCTAACAAAATGAATATGGGCTCCAAAAAAAACCTTAAGAATTAGCAAATGGGCTGTAAATTATTAGAAATAATGGCAGATGGGTTGTATGCTGTTTTCCACAGATTTGAGGCTTTCCTAAAAAAAGGTTGACGCACAAGCACTGAATGTTGGATGTCCATCCAACGGCCGTCGTGCTTCTTCAATCTCTGCTCTTCCTGCTCCAGCCGCTCAAACAAGCACCGGCGGGACTGCCTGCTCCCTCCTCCTCGCGGCCAGCTGTGCTGCCGCGCAGGCCTCACCGCCCGACCATACTCCCATCACTGGCCTAGCCATCCCTCTACTCACCCACACCTGCTGTTATTCTCCGGCGACGGCAGACGAACTAGTAAACCCTCGTACAGTCGTACTCCCCTCCGCGTGGGAAACAACTGCCAAGTCTTCCCTGCCTCCGTCTCGTCCCCTTCCTAAGCCTCGCCGTCGTCCACCGCCCTGGTGCTCTCGACGCGGTGTGGTTAACGTGGTCAAGGAACAACTTCCATCAGACGTGGACTGTATGTGGAGAGGCTGACAGCTGGGTCCACGACTGCGGCAAGGAAGTGCCTCCTTATTACGCGGAAAATAATGATTCCTCCACCTAACAGCTGGGACCCACCGGACGGGCCACTGTATTTCATGAAAAAAATGTTTCCAATGACTGCTGGGACCCACCAGCTACATCTTCGCACACAAGGAAGTGCGTGCGGGCAAAAAAACCATTCGCCCCCTGACTGTTGGTACCCACAAGCTACATCTTCGCAGGCAAGGAAGTGCCTGATAGTCAGGACCGACCTGGTCGAAGCGTACATAGTGTTGTCATTCTGGTCGCGAACGTGTACGTACATACTGGTCGATGTAGAGGCGCGCACGTGTCGTAGTAGAGGCGCGCACGTAGCATGTACGCATACGTAGAGCGGCCAGGGTGCAAGAAAGAAAATACGGCCACGTATGTGTACATACGGGCGGGGTCTCGAACGCCTACTCGCGCATACGTACGGACAAGGCTCGTGTACATGGCTGGGTCAGAACAGAGAAACATCGTCGTCGTCGTGTTCATGGGGAGGCAACGGAATGCGTCGTGTTCATGGGGAGGCAACGGAATGCGTCGTGTTCATGGGGAGGCAACGGAACGTGTGGGAGCCAACCGGCTGGGTCGGAATGGAATGTGTGGTCGTGTTCATCAGGAGGGCTTGGACGGAACAGGCGATGGACACGAGGCCTGGCGTACCGCAAAACGGAGGAAACAGCCTTGTGTTCGACCGGCCACGTTCGAAACGAGATCCTGTTCATCGGGAGGGGTCTGGCGTATCGCAAAATGGAGGAAACGGACCTCCTACGGTCGAAACGGGGGTCCTGTTGATCGGGAGGGGTGTGCCGTACCGCAAAACGGACGAAACGGACTTGTGTTGGAGCGCTACCGTCGAAACGGGGGTCCTGTTCATCGGGAGGGGTGTGGCGTACCGCAAAATGGGACTCCACGGGATACTGTTCATCTCCACCATCGACCCCCTCCAGCCTCCACGAGCGACTGTTCATCCACCGTCGACCTCCTCTAGCCTCCACCTGCGACTGTTCATCCACGGGCTCCTGTTCATCCAGCCTCCACCGCGCGCTACTCCACTGGCTACTGTTCAACCAGCCCTCTCCATGGGCTCCTGTTCAACCACACCTTCACGGGCTACTGTTCATCCTGCCCTCCACTGTCTACTATTCATCCTGCCCTCCACGGGGTGGTCCTGTTCATCCAGCCCTCCATGGGGTGGTCCTGTTCATCCAGCCCTCCACGGGGTCTTGTTCATCCAGCCCCAACGGGCTCGATCAATCGGGGTCCTGTTCATCCAGAGGCAACACCACGGGATCCTGTTCATCCACCCCCACCGGGAACTGTTCATCCGACCCCCCCCCCCCCCCCCGCAATGCTCACTGTTCATCCAGAGGCAGCATCGATCGACTTCAGTTAGCAGTAGTAACGAAGGAATCGCTCGATCAGGTTCAGTTAACAGCCATCGATCGACCGCTCGGGTTCAGTAATGCGTAGCCTGTAGTGCAATCGCTCGGGTTCAGTTAGAGCCCAACGCCTCGCTCGGGTTCAGTTAGAGCCAACGCCTCGCACACACGCGCATACGTGTACGAGAGAAACGCGCATCACTCGGCCCCCGACCTCCCACCGTACCCGAGAACTCCCCGAAATTTTCCTTGCCCTCGCTTCTACCACGGTTTTTTCCGTCATGGACGGCCCAAAGAATGTCATGCAGTTGCGTCTCCGGCCCACCCAGGACGAAAAGCCCAATTTCTGTCATGCTTTTTTTCATAGAAGTAGGAGCCCACCACATCTATGATGATACCGGGTTTTGTCACAATTATCGTCATAGAAGTGTCATATGTATGACAGAAAAAAATTCGTTCAGCCCAAAATGTCAGGGATGTGTCTTTTTTTTGTAGTGAATCCAGGACTCCCTCAGTAGCCCCTGAACCAGTATTCGATGATGATGTGTTCGTCATGCGGATTGTCTTCGGCGTTGCAAGGCGGGTTCCTTCTCCTGAATAGTTTTAAGATAGTTCCCCGCACAAAGGAACTATATTCGGCTCTGTATAATTAATACAACCCTTACCCACGAAGGCAGGATGTCAAAATAAAATAGTGTCTTTTACTGACAACTTTTTTGGCGAAGCGTCACATTTGGCTCTTTAACATTTCAAACCGTTTTCACGCCTCCCGTTTCGCATTTCGAGGCATAGCCTCCATTGGCACGTCTTGTCAAAACAGATATCGTGCCTGCCCATTGCGGGATTCTCATTAATACTGTTTTGGGTAATCCAACTGTGCCTTTCACACGATCTCTTTGGGAACAGGCAAGTTTTAAGGCTTGAGTGGGGGCGGGTGTTTGGTATTTCACCGCCTATAAGAGGGTAAAAATCCCTTCTTTCTTACCGGCGCCTTCTCCTAGCTCCTGCCTTCCCATCCTTGAGCTCCAGCACCCAAAACTTCAATCCTTCCCACCACCAGAACCTACCTAGCCATGGCTGGATCCAGTTCCAAGGGCAAGTGGAAGACCTCCTCCGTCACCGAGAAGGACATCAAGGAGCTCCAGAGCACGAGCTATCTGTCCGCAGATATAGTGCACAGGCTCCCTGACAAAGATCAGGTCATCAGCACTCCGGAGCCCAACGAGAGGGTCGTATTCATTCCTCACTTCCTCCAAGGGCTAGTGTTTCCCCTCCATCCCTTTGTCCGAGGCCTCATGTTCTATTACGGGCTAGATTTCCATGATCTAGCCCCGAATTCCTTCCTCCACATATTGGCATTCATCATCGTGTGTGAGGCTTGATACGTCTCCAATGTATGATGTATCTATAATTTTTGATTGTTCCATGCTGTTATATTATCAATCTTGGATGTTTTATAATCATTTTATATCATTTTTTGGTACTAACCTATTGACATAGTGGCAAGTGATGTTTTTGCATGTTTTTTATGTCGCAGGTAATCAATGTCAAACGGAGTCCAAACGCAACGAAACTTTTTGTTGATTTTTTTGGACCAGAAGACAACCAATGGGCCGAAGAAGCGCCTGGGGCTGTTCCGAGGGGAGCACTGTTGGGGAACGTAGTAATTTCAAAAAATTTCCTACGCACACACAAGATCATGGTGATGCATAGCAACGAGAGGGGAGAGTGTTGTCTACGTACCAACGCAGACCGACTGCGGAAGCGATCACACAACATGGAGGAAGTAGTCGTACGTCTTCTTCCGATCCAACCGATCCAAGCACCGTTACTCCGGCACCTCCGAGTTCTTAGCACACGTTCCGCTTGATGACGATCCTCGGGCTCCGATCCAGCAAAGCGTCGAGGAAGAGTTCCGTCAGCACGACGGCGTGGTGACGATCTTGATGAACTACAGCAGTAGGGCTTCGCCTAAACTCTGCTACAGTATTATCGAGGAATATGGTGGCAGGGGGCACCGCACACGGCTAAGGAATAGATCACGTGGATCAACTTGTGTGTCTATGGGGTGCCCCCTGCCCCCGTATATAAAGGAGCAAGGGGAGGAGGCGGCCGGCCAAGGTGTGGCGCGCCAAGGGGAGTCCTACTCCCACCGGGAGTAGGACTCCTAGTTGGACTAGGAGAGAAGGGGGAGAATAGGAGGAAGAGAGGAAGGAAAGGGGGGGGCGCCGGCCCCCTTCCCTTGTCCTATTCGGACTAGGAAGGGGAGGGGCGCGCGGCCACCTCTTGCCTCCTCTCCTCTTCTCCCTTAAGGCCCATGTTGGCCCAACAACCCCCTGGGGGGTTCCGGTAACCCCCCCCCCCGGTACTCCGGTAAAATGCCGATTTTACCCGGAACAATTCCGATGTCCAAATATAGGCTTCCAATATATCAATCTTTATGTCTCGACCATTTCGAGACTCCTCGTCATGTCCGTGATCACATCCGGGACTCTGAACTAACTTCGGTACATCAAAATGCATAAACTCATAATTACTGTCATCGGAACGTTAAGCATGCGGACCCTACGGTTCGAGAACAATGCAGACATGACCGAGACACGTCTCCGGTCAATAACACATAGCGGGACCTGGATGCCCATATTGGCTCCAACATATTCTATGAAGATCTTTATCGGTCAGACCGCATAACAACATACGCTGTTCCCTTTGTCATCGGTATGTTACTTGCCCGAGATTCGATCGTCGATATCCAATACCTAGTTCAATCTCGTTACTGGCAAGTCTCTTTACTCGTTCCGTAATACATCATCTAACAACTAACATATTAGTTGCAGTGCTTGCAAGGCTTTATGTGATGTGCATTACCGAGAGGGCCCAGAGATACCTCTCCGACAATCGGAGTGACAAATCCTAATCTCGAAATACGCCAACCCAACATCTACTTTTGGAGCCACCTGTAATACTCCTTTATAATCACCCAGTTACGTTGTGACGTTTGGTAGTACCCAAAGTGTTCCTCCAGTAAACGGGAGCTGCATAATCTCATAGTCATAGGAACATGTATAAGTCATGAAGAAAGCAATAGCAACATACTAAACGATCGGGTGCTAAGCTAATGGAATAGGTCATGTCAATCAGATCATTCAACTAATGATGTGACCTCGTTAATCAAATAACAACTCTTTGTTCATGGTTAGAAAACATAACCATCTTTGATTAACGAGCTAGTCTAGTAGAGGCATACTAGTGACACTCTGTTTTGTCTATGTATTCACACATGTATTATGTTTCCGGTTAATACAATTCTAGCATGAATAATAAACACTTATCATGATTTAAGGAAATAAATAATAACTTTATTATTGCCTCTAGGGCATATTTCCTTCAAGCACAACCCACCAGGGCATGCCTGGAGGCCCAGGCAGGCCTTGGTGGGTTGTGCCCACCTCGGGTGCCCCCCGGACTGCCTCTTTACCCTATAAATACCCCAATATTCCAGAAACCCTATGGGAGTCGACAAAAATCAATTCCAACCGCCGCAGAGTCCAGAACCACCATATCCAATCTAGACACCATCACGGAGGGGTTCACCACTTCCATTGGTGCCTCTCCGATGATGCGTGAGTAGTTCTTTGTAGACCTTTGGGTCTGCATTTAGTAGATAGATGGCTTCCTCTCTCTCGTTTGATTCTCAATACAATGGTCTCTTGGAGATCCCTATGATGTAACTCTTTTGTAGTGTGTTTGTTGGGATCCGATGAACTTTCAGTTTATGATAAGATCTATCTCTTTTTATCCATGAAAGTGATTTGAGTTTCTTTGATCTCTTATATGCATGATTGCTTATAGCCTCATATTTCTTCTCTAATATTTGGGTTTTGTTTGGCCAACTTGATCAATTTATCTTGCAATGGGAAGAGGTGCTTTGTAGTGGGTTCGATCTTACGGTGCTTGATCCCAGTGACGAAAGGGGAACCGACACGTATGTATCATTGCTACTAAGGATAAAACGATGGGGTCTATTTCTACATAAATAGATCTTGTCTACATCATGTCATCGTTCTTATTGCATTACTCCATTTTCCATGAACTTCATACACTAGATGCCTGGATAGTGGTCGATGTGTGGAGTAATAGTAGTAGATGCAGGCATGAGTCGGTCTACTAATCTTGGACGTGATGCCTATATAATGATCATTTCCTGGATATCGTAATGATTATTTGAAGTTTTATCAATTTCCCAACAGTAATTTGTTCACCCACCGTTTGCTATTTTTCTTGAGAGAAGCCACTAGTGAAACCTATGGCCCCCATGTCTCGTTCTCATATTATTTGCCTTTGCGATCTATTTTATGTGCCTTTTAGTTTCAGATTTATTAAACCAAAAATACAAAAATACCTTGCTGCAATTTATTCTTATTTATTTTATTTGGCGTTCGACCTATCAATGTACTACAATTTATTCACGTTTGTTTGCCAATCTCTGGCGCCGTTACCCGAAAGGGATTGACAACCCCTTTAATACGTCGGGTTGCGAGTATTTGTTATTTGTGTGCAGGTGTCGTTTACGTGTTTATGCTTGGTTCTCCTACTGATTTGATAACCTTGGTTTCATCACTGAGGGAAAACCTACTATTGTTGTGCTGCATCATCCCTTCCTCTTTGGGGAAATACTGACGTAGCTTCAAGCCGCATCAAGGCTCTAATCCGCATCCCCCACACTTTGGCCTATGGCTCAAGGTCTTCAATCTGAGGCCGAAGGTGGTCGATGGACAGCACGCGAACTACAGCAAGGCTATGGTGAGCAAGCTTCCCAACGCCGTCTGGCCCAAGGGGCCTTTTGTGGAGACAGTCAAGGTGTGGCAGCAGAAGTGGTTCTACATCACCAAACCCCGCAACACCAAGTGGGCGGCCACACATGACTTTAGATCCAGACCCCCCATGAGACTCACCTCAATGACCGCCAAGGGCCTTGATTGGGGGTCCTAACCGGAGGTGATGATGCTGCAGAAGCGCATCTCCAACATGTTGGGCAAAACACTAGTCTCACAAACGTGATCCAGGTGATGCTCTTCTGCCGTGTCCTTCCCTGCCAACTCCGGCCTCCCCCATGTGGGAGTTCAATCCGGAAGAACCACGGACCTTGAAGTGCTTCTTCGGCACCACGCACAAAGACATATGGAAGCAGCTTTTCAAGGCCCAAAAGAGTTGGTCGATGAAGCCCGAGGACATCGAGCTCGACAGCGATACCTGGCCTCAGCGATAAGCATAACTCTTCTGAAGACTTATTTTGTTAACACTTCGGATGTGATGAAGATTATATTATCCTCTTTCCATACAGGGCTAGACGCGAAGGTGAAGCAGATCAATTCTCCGGCGCCACTACCAGAGGACCCGGTCACCCTCAGCTAATAGGGATGCTGTTTCCGGCGCCATATCAAGCGCCAGAGAAGAAGGCCAAGAAGAAGAAGGGCAAGGAGGCCAAGGACGACCCCCGCCACAAGGGCCCTTCAGACAAAGTGTCCAGAGAGACCAAATCCCTCTCCTCCCACGAGGGAGACAAGGAAGAACAAGAGGAGCACATGGTGGAAAGCGAGTCCCCACGTAAGGGGAGGAAGAAGAAGAGGGCGGCCTCCGAAGACCCGAAGGGGGAGGCGCCCAAAAGAGGGAAGGAGATCCTCCGGGACAGTTCGGACTCAGATGCCTAACTGGTCCCCAAAAAGCCTCCCAGGGTGATGCCCCTAGCCGAATCGTAAGTATCCAGATACTCACTACTTATGTTCGGCGTTCCTCTTTCCATTATGTAAGTTTTTTTCTATGTTCCTTTCAACCCTCCCCGTGAAGTCCCGGAAACTCCATTGTCGGAGGGGAACTCTTTGCCATCCGAGATGGAAGAGAGCGAGACGCCGCCATGAGCCCCCTTGCCTATTAGGGACCTCTCCTGGCCAAGAGTAGCGGACGAGGCTATGGAGAAGGCGCCCGAGGTTAATACCCCGGTCGCCAAAGGCATAGGGAGGCGACCCCGATGACTACCGTGAAGGAAATATGCCCTAGAGGCAATAATAAATTTGTTATTTATATTTCCTTATATCATGATAAATTTTTATTATTCATGCTAGAATTGTATTAACTGGAAACTTAGTACATGTGTGGATACATAGACAAACAGAGTATCCCTAGTTTGCCTCTACTAGACTAGCTCATTAATCAAAGATGGTTAAGTTTCTTAACCATAGACATGTGTTGTCATTTGATGGGCGGGATCACATCACTAGAGAATGATGTGATGGACAAGACCCATCCGTTAGCTTAGCATAATGATCATTTAGTTTCATTTCTATTGCTTTCTTCATGACTTATGCATGTTCGTCTGACTATGAGATTATGCAACTCCCGAATACCGGAGGAACACCTTGTGTTATATCAAATGTCACAACATAACTGGGTGATTATAAAGATGCTCTACAGGTTTCTCCGATGGTGTTTGTTGAGTTGGGATAGATGGAGCTTAGGATTTGTCACTCCATGTATCAGAGAGGTATCTCTGGGCCCTCTCGGTAATGCACATCACTATGAGCCTTGCAAGCAATGTGTCTAATGAGTTAGCCACGGGATGATGCATTACGGAACGATTAAAGAGACTTGCTAGTAACGAGATTGAACTAGGTATGATGATACCGATGATCGAATCTCGGGCAAGTAACATACTGATGACAAAGGGAACAACATATGTTGTTATGCGATTTGACCGATAAAGATCTTTGTAGAATATGTAGGAGCCAATATGAGCATCTAGGTTCTGCTATTTGTTATTGACCGGAGATGTGTCTTGGTCATGTCTACATAGTTCTCGAACCCGTAGGGTCCGCACGCTTAATGTTCAATGACGATTTGTATTATGAGTTATGTGATTTGATGAACCGAAGTTTGTTCGGAGTCCCGAATGTGATCATGGACATGACTAGGAGTCTCCAAATGGTCGAGACATAAGTATTGATATATTGGTAGGTTATGTTTGGACATCGGAATGGTTTCGGAAAGGTTCAGGCATTTTCTGGAGTACCGGGGGTTACCGGAACCCGCCCCCCCCCCCTCCCCGGGGAGTTAATGGGCCTTCATGGGCCCTAGTGGAGAGAGGAGGCGGTGGCTGCTACCTCTTAAGCACTGTGTTGGTTTTCCCCGAAGAGGAAGGGATGATGCAGCAAAGTAGCGTAAGTATTTCCCTCAGTTTTTGAGAACCAAGGTATCAATCCAGTAGGAGGCTACGCGTGAGTCCCTCGTACCTGCACAAAACAAATAAATCCTCGCAACCAACACGAATAGGGGTTGTCAATCCCTACACGGCCACTTACGAGAGTGAGATCTGATAGATATGATACGATAATATTTTTGGTATTTTTGTGATAAAGATGCAAAGTAAAATAAAGGCATAGTAAAAAAGCAAAGGAAATAACTAAGTAATAGGAGATTAATATGATAAAGATAGACCCGGGGGCCATAGGTTTCACTAGTGGCTTCTCTCGAGAGCATAAGCATTCTACGGTGGGTGAACAAATTACTATTGAGCAATTGACAGGATTGAGCATAGTTATGAGAATATCTAGGCAAGATCATGTATATAGGCATCACGTCCGAGACAAGTAGACCGACTCCTGCCTACATCTACTACTATTACTCCACTCATCGACCGCTATCCAGCATGCATCTAGAGTATTAAGTCAAAAACAGAGTAATGCCTTAAGCAAGATGACATGATGTAGAGGGATAAACTCATGCAATATGATGAAAACCCCATCTTGTTATCCTCCATGGAAACAATACAGTACGTGCCTTGCTGCCCCTACTGTCACTGGGAAAGGACACTGCAAGATTGAACCCAAAGCTAAGCACTTCTCCCATTGCAAGAAAGATCAATCTAGTAGGCCAAACCAAACTAATAATTTGAAGAGACTTGCAAAGATAACCAATCATGCATAAAATAATTCAGAGAAGATTCAAATATTGTTCATAGATAGACTTGATCATAAACCCACAATTCATTGGTCTCAACAAACACACCCCAACAAGAAGATTACATCGAATAGTTCTCCACAAGAGAGGGGGAGAACATTGTATTGAGATCCAAAAAGAGAGAAGAAGCCACCTAACTAATAACTATGGACCCGTAGGTCTGAGGTAAACTACTCACACTTCATCGGAGGGGCTATGGTAATGATATAGAAGCCTTCCATGATCGATGCCCCCTCCGGCGGAGCTCCGGAACAGGCCCCAAGATGGGATCTCGTGGATACAGAAAGTTGCGGCGGTGGAATTAGGTTTTTGGCTCTGTATCTGATCGTTTGGGGGTACGTAGGTATATATAGGAGGAAGGAGTACATCGGTGGAGCAACAGGGGGGCCACGAGGGTGGAGGGCGCGCCTGGGGGGGGGGGGGGGGGGGGTAGGCGCGCCCCCTACCTCGGGGCCTCCTCTTTTGTGTCTTGACGTAGGGTCCAAGTCTCCTGGGTCTTGTTCGTTCAGAAAATCACGTTGCCGAAGGTTTCATTCCATTTGGACTCCATTTGATATTCATTTTCTTCGAAACCCTAAAACAGGCAAAAAACAGCAATTCTGGGTTGGGGCTCCGGTTAATAGGTTAGTCCCAAAAATAATATAAAAGTGGATAATAAAGCCCAATAATGTCCAAAACAGTAGATAATATAGCATGGAGCAATCAAAAATTATAGATACGTTGGAGACGCATCAGTGGCCAAGTGGTGGCCCTCCCCCAAGCCCAAACCGAATTGGACTAGGGTTGGGGGGTGCCCCCCTTTCCATCTCTCCTCCTTCTCTTTGGGGGGCACATCCTACTTGGACCGGGAGTCCAAGTAGGACGCCCCCCATGGCGCGCCCCCTTGGGCCGGCCACCTCTCCTCCCCCCTTTATATACATGGGAGGGGGCACCCCAAAGATACACCAAGTCTTCTCTTAGCCATGTGCGGTGCCCCCCTCCACAGTTACACACCTCGGTCATATTGTCGTAGTGCTTAGGCGAAGCCCTACATCGGTAACTTCATCATCGCCACGCTGTCGTGCTGACGGAACTCTCCCTCATTCTCAACTGGATCAAGAGATCGAGGGACGTCATCAAGCTGAACGTGATTTGAATGCAGAGGTGACATACGTTCGGTGCTTGGATCGGTTGGATCGCAAAGACGTTCGACTACATCAACTGTGTTACTAAACGCTTCCGCTTTAGGTCTACGAGGGTACATGGACACACTCTCCCCGCTCGTTGCTATGCATCTCCTAGATAGATCCTGCGTGATCGCAGGAATTTTTTGAAATACTGCGTTCCCCAACAGTGGCATCCCAGCCAGGTCTATGCGTAGATGTATATGCACGAGTAGAAAACAAAGAGTTGTGGGCGATAGTAGTCATACTGCTTACCAGCAACGTCTGACTTTGATTCGGCGGTATTATTGGATGAAGCGGCCCGGACCGACATTACATGACAACGTTCATGAGACTGGTTCTACCGACGTGCTTCACACACAGGTGGCTAGCGGGAGTCTGTTTCTCCAAGTTTAGTTGAATCGAGTTTGACTACGCCCGGTCCTTGTTGAAGGTTAAAACAGCACACTTGACGAAAAATCATTGTGGTTTTGCTGCGTAGGTAGGAACGGTTCTTGCTAGAAGCCCGTAGCAGCCACGTAAAGCTTGCAACAACAAAGTAGAGGACGTCTAACTTGTTTTTGCAGGGTATCTTGTGATGTGATATGGTCTAGACATGATACTATAAATTGTTGTATGAGATGATCATGTTTTGTAAGAGTTGTCGGCAACTGGCAGGAGCCATATGTTAGTTGATTTATTGTATGAAATGCAATCACCATGTAATTGCTTTACTTTATCACTAAGCAGTAGCGATAGTCGTAGAAGCAATAGTTGGCGAGACGACAATGATGCAACGATGGAGATCAAGGTGTCAAGCCAGTGACGAGGGTGATCATGACGGTGCTTTGGAGATGGAGATCAAACGCACAAGATGATGATGGTCATATCATATCACTTATTTTGATTGCATGTGATGTTTATCCTTTATGCATCTTAATTTTGCTTAGTACGGTGTTAGCATTATAAGAAGATCTCTCACTAAATTTAAAGGTATAAGTGTTCTCCCTGAGTATGCACTGTTGCTATAGTTCGTCGTGCCGAGACACCACGTGATGATCAGGTGTGATAAGCTCTACATTCACATACAACGGGCGCAAGCAAGTTTTGCACACGCAGAATACTTAGGTTAAACTTGACGAGCCTAGCATATGCAGGTATGGCCTCAGAACAATGAGACCAACAGGTCAAGCATTAATCATATAGTAGATATGATCAACATAGTGATGTTCACCATTGAAAACTACTCCATCTCACGTGATGATCGGACATGGTTTAGTTGACATAGATGACTAGAGGGTTGTCTATCTAAGTGGGAGTTTATCACGAACTTTCGTTTATCATGAACTTAGTACCTGATAGTATTTTGCATGTCTATGTTGTTGTAGATCAATGGCTCGTGCTACCGTTCCTTTGAATTTTAATGCATTCCTAGAGAAAGCTAAGTTGAAAGATGATACATGGACTGGGTCCGTAACTTGAGGATTATCCTCATTTCTTCATAGAAGAATTACGTCCTGGAAGCACCGCTAGGTGCAAGACCCGTTGCAGGAGCAACTCCAGACGTTATGAACGTCTGGTAGAGCAAAGTTGATGACTACTCGATAGTTTAGTGTGCCATGCTTTACGGCTTAGAACTGGGACTTCAACGACGTTTTGAACATCGTGGAGCATATGAGATGTTCCAGGAGTTGAAGTTAATATTTCAAGCAAATTCCCGAATTGAGAGATATGAAGTCTCCAATAAGTTCTACAGCTGCAAAATGGAGGAGAATAGTTATGTCAGTGAACATATACTCAGAATGTCTGGGTACCACAACCACTTGAATCAACTGGGAGTTAATCTTCCTCATGATAGTGTCATTGACAGAGTTCTTCAATCACTGCCACTAAGCTACAAAAGCTTCGTGATGAACTATAATATGCAAGGGATGGATAAGACAATTCCCGAGCTCTTCGCGATGCTAAAGGCTACGGAGGTAGAAATCAAGAAGGAGCATCAAGTGTTGATGGTTAACAAGAGAACTAGTTTCAAGAAGAAGGACAAAGGGAAGAAGGGGAACTTCAAGAAAAATGGCAAGCAAGTTGCTGCTCAAGTGAAGAAGCCCAAGTCTGGACCTAAGCCTGAGACTGAGTGCTTCTACTGCATAGGGACTGGTCACTGGAAGCGAAACTGCCCCAAGTATTTGGCGGATAAGAAGGATGGCAAAGTGAAATGTAATTTTGATATACATGTTATTGATGTGTGCCTTACTAATGCTCGTAGTAGCGCCTGGGTATTTGATACGGGTTCTGTCGCTCATATTTGCAACTCGAAACAGGGGCTACAGATTAAACGAAGATTGCCTAAGGATGAGGTGACGATTCATGTGGGAAATGGTTCCAAAGTCGATGTGATCGTTGTCGGCACGCTACCTCTACATCTACCTTCGGGATTAGTTTTAGACCTAAATAATTATTATTTGGTGCCAGCGTTAAGCATGAACATTATATCTGGATCTTGTTTGATCCGAGACGGTTATTCATTTAAATCAGAGAATAATGGTTGTTCTATTTATATGAGTAGTATCTTTTATGGTCATGCACCCTTGATGAGTGGTCAATTTTTTGAATCTCGATAGTAGTGATACACATATTCATAGTATTAAAGCCAAAAGATACAAGTTTAATAATGATAGTGCAACTTATTGTGACAGTGCCGTTTAGGTCATATTGGTGTAAAGCGCATGAAGAAACTCCATGCTGATGGACTTTTGGAATCACTTGATTATGGATCACTTTATGCTTGCAAACTATGCCTTGTGGGCAAGATGACTAAAAGTACGTTCTCTGGAACAATGGAGCGAGCAACGGACTTATTGGAAATAATACATACTGATGTATGCAGTCCGATGAGTGTCGAGGCTCGCGGCAGGTATGGTTATTTTCTAACCTTCATAGATGATTTGAGCAGATATGGGTATATCTACTTGATGAAACATAAGTCTGAAACATTTGAAAAGTTCAAAGAATTTCAGAGTGAAGTGGAAAATCATCGTACCAAGAAAATAAAGTTTCTACGATCTGATCGTGGAGGTGAATATTTGAGTTATGAGTTTGGTCTTCATTCGATACAATGTGGAATAGTTTCGCAACTCACATCACCTGGAACACCATAGTGTAATGGTGTCTCCGAACGTCGTAACCGCACTTTATTAGATATGGTGCAATTTATGATGTCTCTTATTGATTTAACGCTATCGTTTTGGGGTTATGCTTTAGAGACGGATGCATTCACGTTAAAAAGGGCACCATCTAAATCCGTTGAGACGACACCATATGAACTGTGGTTTGGCAAGAAACCCAAGTTGTCGTTTCTTAAAGTTTGGGGCTGCAATGCTTATGTGAAAAAGCTTCAACCTGATAAGCTCGAACCCAAATCAGAGAAATGTGTCTACATAGGATATCCAAAGGAGACTGCTGGGTACACCTTCTGTCACAGATCCGAAGGCGAGATATTCATTACTAAGAATGGATCCTTTCTAGAGAATGAGTTTCTCTTGAAAGAAGTGTGTGGCAGGAAAGTAGAACTTGATGAGGTAATTGTACCCTCTCCCGAATTGGAAAGTAGTTCTTCACAGAAATCAGTTCCGGTGATTCCTACACCAATTAGCAAGGAAGCTAATGATGATGATCATGAAACTTCTGATCAAGTTACTAACGAACCTCGTAGGTCAACCAGAGTAAGATCCGCACCAGAGTGGTATGGTAATCCTGTTCTCGAGGTCATGTTACTTGACCATGACGAACCTATGAACTATGAGGAAGCGATGATGAGCTCAGATTCCGCGAAATGGCTTGAGGCCATGAAATCTGAGATGGGATCCATGCATGAGAACAAAGTATGGACTTTGGTTGACTTGCCCGTTGATCGGCAAGCCATATAGAATAAATGGATCTTCAAGAAGAAGAATGACATTGACGGTAATGTTACAGTCTACAAAGCTCGACTTGTCGTGAAAGGTTCTCGACAAGTTCAAAGAGTTTACTACGATGAGACCTCTCACCTGTAGCGATGCTTAAGTCTATCTGAATCATGTTAGCAATTGCCGCATTTTATGATTATGAAATTTGGCAAACAGATGTCAAAACTGCATTCCTTAATGGATATCTTAAAGAAGAGTTGTATATGATGCAAACAGAAGGTTTTGTCAATCCAAAAGGTGCTAGCAAAGTGTGCAAGCTCTAGCGATCCATTTATGGACTGGTGCAAGCCTCTCGGAGTTGGAATATACGCTTTGATAGTGTGATCAAAGCATATGGTTTTATACAGACTTTTGGAGAAGCCTGTATTTACAAGAAAGTGAGTGGGAGCTCTGTAGCATTTCTAATATTATATGTGGATGACATATTATTGACTAGAAATAATACAGAATTTCTGGATTTTTCAATGAAAGACCTCAGTGAAGCTGCTTATATATTGGTCATCAAGATCTATAGAGATAGATCAAGACGCTTAATTGGACTTTCACAAAGCACATACCTTGACAAAGTTTTGAAGAAGTTCAAAATGGACCAGTCAAAGAAAGGGTTCTTGCATGTGTTACAAGGTGTGAAGTTGAGTCAAACTCAATGCCTGACCACTGCAGAAGATAGAGAGAAAATGAAAGTCATTCCCTATGCCTCAGCCATAGGTTCTATCATGTATGCAATGCTGTGTACCAGACCAGATGCATGCCTTTCTATTAGTTTAGCAGGGAGGTACCAAAGTAATCCAGGAGTGGATCACTGGACAACTGTCAAGAACATCCTGAAATACCTAAAAAGGACAAATTATATGTTTCTCGTTTATGGAGGTGACAAAGAGCTCGTCGTAAACGGTTACGTCGATGCAAGCTGTGACATTGATCCGGATGACTCTAAGTCACAAACCGGATACATATTTATATTGAATGGTGGAGCTGTAAGTTGGTGTAGTTCCAAGCAGAGCGTCGTGGCGGGATCTACATGTGAAGCAGAGTACATAGCTGCTACGGATGCAGCAAATGAAGGAGTCTGGATGAAGGAGTTCATATCTGATCTAGGTGTCATACCTAGTGCATAGGGTCCAAAGAAAATCTTTTGTGACAATACTGGAGCAATTGCCTTGGCGAAGGAATCCAGATTTTACAAGAGAACCAAACACATCAAGAGACGCTTCATTCCCATCCGCGATCAAGTCAAGGAGGGAGACATAGAGATTTGCAAGATACATACGGATCTGATGTTGCAGACCCGTTGACTAAGCCTCTCTCACGAGCAAAACATGATCAGCACCAAGACTCCATGGGTGTTAGAATCATTACAATGTAATCTAGATTATTCACTCTAGTGCAAGTGGGAGACTGAAGGAAATATGCCCTATAGGCAATAATAAATTTGTTATTTATATTTCCTTATATCATGATAAATGTTTATTATTCATGCTAGAATTCTATTAACCAAAAACTTAGTACATGTGTTGATACATAGACAAACAGAGTGTCCCTAGTATGCCTCTACTAGACTAGCTCGTTAATCAAAGATGGTTAAGTTTCCTAACCTCAGACATGTGTTGTCATGTTATGAACGGGATCACATCATTAGAGAATGTTGTGATGGACAAGAACCTTCCGTTAGCTTAGCATAATGATCGTTTAGTTTTATTGCTATTGCTTTATTCATGCTTTATTCATGACTTATACATGTTCCTCTGACTATGAGATTATGCAACTCCCAAATACCGAAGGAACACCTTGTGTGCTATCAAACATCACAACATAACTGGGTGATTATAAAGATGCTCTACACGTATCTCCAATGGTGTTTGTTGAGTTGGCATAGATCGAGATTAGGATTTGTCAGTCAGTGTATCGGAGAGGTATCTCTAGGCCCTCTCGGTAATGCACATCACTATGAGCCTTGCAAGCAATGTGTCTAATGAGTTAGCCACGGGATGATGCATTACGGAACGAGTAAAGAGACGTGCCGGTAACGAGATTGAACTAGGTATTGAGATACCGACGATCGAATCTTGGGCAAGTAACATACCGATGACAAAGGGAACAACGTATGTTGTTATGCGGTTTGACCAATAAAGATCTTCGTCGAATATGTAGGAGCCAATATGAGCATCCAGGTTCTGTTGTTGGTTATTAACCGGAGATGTGTCTCGGTCATGTCTACGTAGTTCTCGAATCCGTAGGGTCCGCACGCTTAATGTTCGATGATGATATTGTATTATGAGTTATGTGATTTGATGAACCGAAGTTTGTTAGGAGTCCCAGATGAGATCACGGACATGACGAGGAGTCTCAAAATGGTCGAGACATAAAGATTGATATATTGGAAGGTTATGTTTGGACACCGGAATGGTTTCGAAAAGGCTCGGGCATTTCTGGAGTACCAGGGGTTACCGGACCCCCTCCCCCGGGGGAGTTAATGGGCCTTCATGGGCCCTAGTGGAGAGAGGAGGTGGCGGCCCGGTGGTGGTGCACGCCCCCCCCAAGCCCAAACCGAATTGGACTAGGGTTGGGGGGCCGGACCCCCTTTCCTTCTCTCCTCCACCTCTTTCCCTCCTTCTCCTAGTGGGAATAGGAAAGGGGGGATCCTACTTGGATCGGGAGTCCAAGTAGGACTCCCCCCATGGTGCGCCCCCCCTTGGGCCGGCCACCTCTCCTCTCCCCCTTTATATACGTGGGAGCGGAGCACCCCAAAGATACACCAAGTCTTCTCTTAACCATGTGTGGTGCCCCCCTCCATAGTTACACATCTCGATCATATCGCCGTAGTGCTTAGGTGAAGCCCCGCGCCGGAAACTTCATCATCATCGTCACCACACCGTCATGCTGATGGAACTCTCCCTCGTCCTCAACTGGATCAAGAGATCGACGGACATCATCAAACTAAACGTGTGCTAAACGCGGAGGTGTCGTACGTTCGGTGCTTGGATCAGTTGGATCGCGAAGACGTTCGACTACATCAACTGTGTTACTAAATGCTTCCGCTTTCTGTCTATGAGGGTACGTGGACACACTCTCCCTGCTCATTGCTATGCATCTCTTAGATAGATCTTGCGTGATCGTAGGAATTTTTTTGAAATACTGCATTCCCCAACATACCGATGGTGGGGACGCCCAACATTCCGGGCCCTAGCCGGACACCATTCCGGAGACCAACATGGCTCCGGGATCGGGTGAGCAGCCCCCTTCGAAGAAGGGAGAGGAGCATCAGCTCCATCGGTGACCTCCACTAATTCACAGGCGCCAAACGCTCTAGAGGAAGCACTGCAACATGCTTCCATCATGGAGGAGCACCGCACCTTGATGGGTGCGGTGGTGGAGAAGGTTCGGTCTGTGAAAAGCGGACTGAATGAAGCCTTCACTAGCCTACTGACAGGCTTTGAGGTATGCGACGTAATGTCCTAAACATTTTTGTTTCACATAGAAGAATATACCTATGTGTAGACAGTAGCCCTTGAGGCTCTGTCCGGTTTGAAAGAAACCGGACAAAGGATCCACATAGTATTTAGGAGAGTTTAACGTATTACTCTGTTGTTACAACAGGCTTCCCTGTTGGCGGCGACCACCTAGGCCACAGAAGTTTTCGAACTCAATCGGCAGCTTCGGGTGGCCGGTGAAGAAATCGACCGCATCAATAAGCGGTTCGACGACACACAAGGTATGCGGATAATGTGTAAAGAGTAATTTATTGTTAGATCGGAAGTAATACACATATGTAGAGGTTAACTAATGATATGCTTTTGGTTACAATCATAGTGAGTGCGACTGAGGTCGAGACCCTCAGAGGCACCCTCGCCCAGGCCCAAAAAGAGGCGGAGGCGAATAAGGCAGCCGCTGATAAGGTGGCTGCAGAACTGCAGGCCGAGCAGGCTGCCCGCCGCCAACACGAAGCTCGGGTGGCCGAAGTCGAGCAGGAGCTGAAAGATGCCATCGGCAAATGTGAGGCTCTGAAGGAGAAGACTTCGGCCCAGTCAGCCGACCTCGCCAAGGCTCTCAAGATGCCAAGGAGGCGCGGACCGAATCCCAGGGTGCTCACGAAGAGATCCATCAGGCGAAGCAGATAACGGCTGGTAAAGCCTTTCTTTTGCAGGGTATCTTTGGAGGTGAGAAGTATGCGTTGCTCACCCGAGTGTGGAGTTCTCCAAGATTGTTTGTGGATCTTCTGAAGAGTGTCGCCAACGCCACATAGTTCTTCCGAGCACAGGAAGGGAACTCAACCGAGAAGTTGTTCTCGTCGCGGTTTCTCGCGCCTCAACACCAGACGCCGCTGAACGACCAGCTGAAGTAGCTGACGAAACTGCATAGGATAGTGGGTTTGTCCATGAAGGACTTAATAGTCCATCTCTGGCCATCCGAGCCGATCCCTAGCAGCTACTTTGGTATGGTAAAGTGGCTGCTTGACGCACGCCTTTAGATTGATGTTGTGAAGCGCTCGGCCTACATAGAAGGTGCCCGGATGGCCTTCGCCCGCGTCAAGATGCAATGGGCAAAAATGAAGGCCACCGAAGTGGCAACCGGAGGCCCGCCCGAAGGCAAGGTTCCTCGGAAGCCGGAGAGGTACTTCGATGACGTCCTAGCTAGAAGGGGCCCGAATGGTAGAGGGCCAATGTTCTAAGGAAGTGTTATTTGATTAGATGTGTTTGGGTTGTAAAAACTATGTTTGTGAACCCAGGGTTGTGATATATCTATGTTTGCACCTTTTATTTCAAGTGATTTTTCCTCCTGTGCGACCATTTATTTATGAAAGATGCCACCCGTCGGCTTCAGCCCCCACGCAGATGTTACGGGGGTGTTCGGTGTAACGCGTGACCGCACTTTATCCAACGTCTTGGTCCATAAAGGAGGCGTCCGTGAGGTGAACCAAGAAATCAGACTATGCAACTTTATTGCTTTCACTTAGCCTGGTGCGTGTGCGGCTATCCGAACTATGGTGCCAGTTCCACGCGGCTGGGCAAAGACCAGCCCTTTGTATAACACGGGGTGAATTGCGAACGATTTTAGTATAAGACTAAGTCACTGAATCGCCGACCAACTCTCGCTTTATCATGCCAGTCAGTTTTTGGCTTTCTCTACTGAGGTATTTGACCGGACGAACCAGAAACACAAACGCAGTAGTTTTGCCTTTACTACCTTAGCCGAAAGAGCGGAACATAAGGTGGTAAGCACAAGAGCCGGGCAACCCAAATGTAGACCAAAGACATGATTCGGAGCTGATGCATATAATGCAATATCCGGGACGCCGAAGAGCACCTCATAGGGGTTCGGACTTGAAAATGTGTCGGGCCGGATATAGCCCCCGGTGTTGAAAATCGGACTAAAGCACGTATGGCAGTCAGATGTAGGGAAGGAATACATATGATAATGTAAAATAGATGAGTACCAAACAAAAGTGGTGATCACATGCTTCCTTTATTCCCTGTTAATACGTTGAGACGTGTCATTACAGATAATGCCTGAAGGCCAAGGCCATTTTACATGCCGAAAGTTTACACAAGGGAAATGTTTACACATGGATTTTTGAGAAAATAGTGCCTTGAAGATCCTAATGGTGCCCTGCTGCACGTCTGCATCGTTTCTCCTTCATTAGAAATCCTCTAAGAGGAGGAGTCGGTGGTCGTCTACAAGAGAGGGGGGCCTGGGAAGGAGCCCCTGTACAACCGTAGAGTAGGTAGGTTTTTAATGTTCACCTTATGCGGCTTGATTTTAGAAGCCCGTGAAAATTTATTTCGGAATTTTTGGAGTCCGTTTAGTATTTCTTTTTATTTTTTCTTCCGAGCGGAATAATTTAAAAAAACGAACCGACTTCGGGCCGTACCCGAGCGGGACACTGCCCGGGGCAGCCTTTAAATAGCGCCGCCCCGAGCCGCCCCAGCCCATTAGCCCCGCCTCGATCCGCGCGTGCCGCTGGAGCCGCCGCCGCCGCCGACGATCCCGCTGCCCGAGGTTCGTTGCGCCTCGTTTTCCGTGCCGAAAAAAAGAGAAAAAAATATATTCGGCGTTCGTTGTTTTTCTTTTTTTCAGATTAAATTCGCGATTTCTCTGGTCGCGATTCCTGATCCGATTTTTGTTTTAGTTTAACTTTTCGCTCGTTTATCGGAATCAGGCGATTCAAGCGCCTAGAGTTTCATCTCGAAACCCTCTATTCGTTTAACCAACTTAAACAAGATTTTGCTACTGTAAAATTTGCCCTAGATCCAGAATAGTAGAACGAAGTTGTTTTCTTTCGCCGTTTGATTTTCGTTGCTTTGTTCGATTTGATTCTTTTTGCCAACCGGAGTTCTTAAGTTGAACCTTCTGGTTAGATCTCTTATTTGAGTTTTACCTGTGCATTAGATGAGTACTTATTGTATGCTTGTTTGTTTGTCTATGATAGAATACCCGAAGTGTGCCGCCTGTTACTTCGAATCGTTAGGTTTTACGGATCATCAGCAAGGCAAGTAACACTTTGATCATACCTTTTCTACTACCCAGTTTTATTGCATTAGATCAATCCTCACACATTGCATGATTAGGATCTAATTAAATTGTGGGGTGGGAAGTAGATGAGGTAGTACCTATTACCTGTTATTATCAAACCTTTGGTAGTTACTTCTGCGTTTGCTTATTATGCCCTGCTATGCTAGTAGACGTGGATTGGGTGAGTGATATCCATGACAGGTGTGAGTTTTATTAATTAATGGTTTATCTAAGGTGGCAACTTAAACACACATCTGGGTGGATTGAGGCACCTGGGTATTCCAGGACTTGCCTGTTTTCTTTTGGACCGCCACCCAGGCCCAAAGGGATCATGAGATTATTCATACTAGAAACTTCCATGTGCAACCACAAGCTATTATGGGCTCTAGCATAGTTGACTAAGTCGTGCGAACTCTTACAGTGGTAGACTAGTAGATGTAGGGGATGTAGGTGGTACGGTCTACCCGGTCGTAAGGTGCTAGCGCTTCTGAAAGACTATGTCTCGGTCATCCGTCTTCTCAAACACCATGCAGTGCGAGAAACCAAACGGAGGCGATCGAGTCTTGTGGGGAAAAGTGCGCAAACCTCTGCAGAGTGTAACAAACTAATCATGGTTAGCCGTGTCCCCGGTTATGGACATCTTGCATATCTAGTACTTGGATTTTCATGTGAATCTCAACATGTTACTCTAAATTAATTTTGTTGGGTTATGTTTAATGATGATGTTTAATTGGGATTGAGAATGCTGTCAACCATTCTCAATGTTTAACATCCACCATGATAGTTAAATAAAATTATTCCTTTGTAGTAGGGAAAAATTGGCTTTGCGCAAAACTGTAACCATAGAGCTTTCCACCAGCCAAATATGCATATAGTATAGCTATTTCATTCCATTACTCTCTATGTGTTACCTTGCCAGCATATTCCATGTGCTTACCCGTTTTCGGGCTGCAACGTTAATGTTGCAGACTTTTCAGATGACGATTAAGGAGTTTTAGGTCGTGGTTCTATACTCAATGATGTCGTTGGAGTTGATGGACTCACTTATCTTCCAAGCCTCCCGCTGTTATCGTTATTAGATGGCCTTAAGCCATATTTATTGTAATAAGTTCTCTTTTGAGACACTCGATGTAATAAGTGTGTGATTGCTACTCTGCTATAAATCCCCCGAGTACTGTGTGGTGTCAGCATTACTGATCCAGGGATGACACCGGAGCACAGAGATCAGACTGTTTGAGGTCTGGTCGCTACATTCCCATACATTATTCAGCTCAAACCGTTGAAGCTCTTCTTGCATAGCTTGAATCCATTCAGGTTCCATGAAGGCTTCTTCAACTTTCTTGGGTTCTATTTTTGAGACGAATGCGAAGTGCCCACAGAAATTTGCTAGCTGTGTTGCCCTTGAACGAGTGAGTGGACCGGGTGCATTGATGCTATCAATTATTCTCTCAATCTGCACTTCATTGGCAACACGAGGATGTACAGGGCGAAGATTTTGCTCTTGCTGATTATTGTCATTGTTAGAGGGATTGTCTTTAGGCTGAGCATTGTCTTCAGGTTGATCAGGTGCGGAGATGATAAGTTCCTCTTCAGGTTGAGCTTCAGAAGGTATGATTTCTCCAGTTCCCATAAGTTTGATTGATTCACTGGATAGAACTTCATCTAGCACATTTGGCAGGTGCTCTCTTTGTGAGCCGTTAGTCTCATCGAACCGCACATCCACTATTTCAACCACTTTATAATGAAAGAGATTGAAGACTCTGTAGGAGTGCGAATCCTTTCCATATCCAAGCATAAAACCCTCATGTGCTTTTGGTGCAAATTTTGAAGTGTGATGTGGATCCTTGATCCAGCAACTGGCGCCAAATACTCTGAAGTAACTGACATTTGGCTTCTTGCCAGTAAGAAGCTCATAAGATGTCTTATTCAAAAGCTTGTGAAGATAAACACGGTTGATTGTATGGCATGCAGTATCAATGGCTTCAGGCCAGAATTTTCTTGGAGTCTTGTATTCATCAAGCATCGTTCGGGCCATCTCAATGAGTGTTCTGTTCTTGCGTTCGACGACGCCATTCTGCTGTGGCGTGTACGGAGCTGAGAATTCATGTGTGATGCCCAAAGTATCAAGATATGTATCAAAGCCAGTGTTCTTGAATTCAGTGCCATTGTCACTTCTGATGTGCTTTATCTTGGCACCATAGTTGTTCATTGCTCGATTGGCGAAGTGTTTGAAGACATCCTGCACTTCAGTCTTGTAGAGGATTATATGCACCCAAGTATATCTAGAATAATCATCAACAATGACAAAGCCATAGAGACAAGCAGTAGTAGTAAGAGTTGAGTAATGAGTGGGACCGAAAAGATCCATGTGGAGCAGTTCGAAGGGTCGAGTCATTGTCATGATTGTCTTCGAGGGATGCTTGGCCCTCGTCATCTTTCCTGGTTCACAAGCACCGCATAAGTGATCTTTCTTGAACTTGACGCCCTCGATGCCTATGACATGCTTCTTCTTTGCAAGGGTGTGTAGGTTCCTCATGCCAGCATGCCCTAGCCTCCGATGCCAGAGCCAGCATTCTGAAGCTTTTGCTGGAAGACATACGGCAAGCTGTGGTCCTGCTGAGAAATCTACCATGTACAAATCATCTTTCCGATACCCTTCAAACACTAGAGACTTGTCAGATTCCATTAGAACAAGGCAACGATATTTTCCAAACATCACAATCATGTTTAAATCGCAAAGCATTGAGACAGACATTAAGTTGAAGCCAAGGGATTCAACAAGCATGACTTTATCCATGTGTTGATCCTTTGAGATTGCAACTCTACCTAGACCCAATACCTTACTTTTACCAGTGCCAGCAAATGTGATGTGACTTTTGTCGGATGGACGTAAGGTTGAGTCCATAAGAAGGCTTCTCTTGCCAGTCATGTGATTGGTACACCCACTATCAATAATCCATTCTGAAGTTACTGGTGTCGTACCCTACAGTGCAGTTAGGGGGATAGGCTTCATGAAGAGAATTGTGAAGCAAAAACATTTGACGAACCAGTGGGTTATGAAAGCTTAGATCGAGATTAGGACTGATAGGGCGAGTAGCAAGCGATTCAGGAACAAAGTACATAATAAGACCATTTGGGCATTTGATCTTGCGCCCTACAAGATGTTTAAGGTCCCCAGCAATAGTGTCAGATGATTTTGGTTTTCTGCTGGAGACCTTTCCCTGCAAAAGAGAGTTAAGCTTTCTTAGCCACCCACATCTTCAAGGGTGGCTTTGAAGCAATGAGTCTAAGTGCAGCATCTGAGAACTTTGGCTTTGGAGCCCTAGCAAAAAGTCTTGCAGGTGGACAATAGTACTCATAAGAATAAGCGGAATAGTTCTTGGTCTTATGAACATGGCGGATTGATGAACCACGCTCATATTCATAGGCCTGAGTATGGCTTCCCTGCAAAACATTTGCGTTAGTGCGACTCCAGTGAGTCCTCTGTCTGTATGAAGCCTTTGGACCATATGCAGCCTGTGGTCCAGGGTTTGTCTTCTTCACCTGTGGTGTCATGATGACATTCACAGGAAGATTCTCCAAACACCTTTTCGGCACCCAGATCTTTTTCATAGGCGGTCCATTCCTGCAGTTAGTACCAATATACCTGGCAAACACTTCACCATTCTGATTCTTAAACAGTTTGTAGTTTGCATCAAACGATTCATCAATAACAATGGGATTAGCACAAGTGAAGCCAGATAGGGTGGATGGATCCACTGAAGGTTCCTTTGCAGCAACCCATGTGGTTTTGGGGTACTGCTCAGGTTTCCAGTAAGAGCCATCAGCATTCATTTTCCTTTCGAATCCAACACCCTCTTTCCTAGGGTTTCAGTTCAGGATCTGCCTTTAGAGGACATCACATAGTGTCTGATGCCCTTTGAGACTTTTGTACATCCCTGTTTCAAGAAGTGTCTTCAGCCTAGCATTCTCATCAGCAATGGCAGTGGTATCCTCAGCAGAGGGGTTAGTTACCACATCAACAGGGGAAGATATTGCAATAGTAACAGCTGTAGAACATTCAGCAACAGAAGTAACGTTATCATGCTCAATGCATTTAAGACATGGTGGTTCAAATCCTTTCTGAGCTGAACTGATCTGTTTGGCCCAAAGTGACTCATTTTCCTTTTGAAGATCTTCATGAGCCGCTCTCAATTTCTCAAGGTCTTGCTTCCTTTGAAGATAATCGTAGGACAGCCTTTCATGAGTTGTTGAGAGCGTTTCATGACGACTTTCAAGTTCCTCATACTTAACGTGAAGATTTTTTTATGTCTTCAATTAAGGACTGAGATCGAGTCATTTCAGCATCTAATAGACCATCACTTTTGTCTAACAGTTTTTGAATGTGTTCCATATCTTTCTGTTGTTCAGTAGCAATTTTAGCAAGTGTTTTGTAGCTAGGTTTGGAATCACAATCAGATTCATCGTCACTGGATGTTTGATAGTGAGTAGTGCATGTGTTTACCTTGGCACCACGTGCCATGAAGCAGTAGGAAGGAGCGGAGTAGTCCTTGTCATTTGCATCGGTGTCGGTGATGAAGTCATTGTCATCAGTGTTGAAGATGGACTTGGCAATGTATGCTGTAGCCAGACTCGCAACGCCGGAATCGGACTCCTCCTCAGACTCCACCTCCGCCTCCTCAGAAGAAGACTCCTCAGAATCCATTTCCTTGCCAACAAACGCACGTGACTTGCCAGATGAGCTCTTCTTGTGTGATGAAGACTTTGAGGAAGATTTGGAAGAAGACTTTGAGTATTTCTTCTTCTTCTTGTCGTCAGAGTCATACTCCTTGCTCTTCTTCTTCTTGTTGTTCTCATTGTCCCACTGTGGACACTCAGAGATGTAGTGGCCAGGCATCTTGCACTTGTGACATGTTCTCTTCTTGTAGTCATGAGCAGAAGCTTCATCATTCCTTGAGCTTGATCGTGAAGACTTTCTGAACCCTTTCTTCTTGGTGAATTTTTGGAACTTCTTCACAAGCATAGCAAGCTCCTTTCCAATGTCTCCAGGATCATCAGAACTGCTGTCAGATTCTTCTTCGGATGAGGAGACAACTTTTGCCTTCAAGGCTCGAGTTCGCCCATAGCTGGGACCGTAGATGTCTCTTTTCTCAGAAAGCTGAAACTCGTGTGTGTTGAGCCTCTCAAGTATGTCAGACGGATCGAGTGTCTTGAAATCAGGGCGTTCTTGAATCATTAGGGCTAGGGTGTCAAACTAACTATCAAGTGATCTCAGGAGTGTCCTGACGACTTCATGCTTGGTGATCTCAGTGGCGCCGAGGGCTTGAAGCTCATTTGTGATGTCAGTGAGTCAATCAAACGTGAGCTGGACATTCTCATTGTCATTTCTCTTGAAGCGGTTGAAGAGGTTGTGAAGGACATTGATTCTCTGATCTCTCTGGGTGGAGACGCCTTCGTTGACCTTGGAGAGCCAGTCCCAGACTAGCTTGGAAGTCTCCAACGCACTCACACGGCCATACTGTCCTTTGGTCAGATGACCACAAATGATATTCTTGGCAGTAGAGTCCAGTTGAACAAACTTCTTGACATCAGCAGCAGTGACACCTTCTCCAGCCTTGGGAACGCCGTTCTTGACGACATACCATAGGTCGACATCAATGGCTTCAAGATGCATGCACATCTTATTCTTCTAGTAGGGATATTCAGTTCCATCGAAGACGGGGCACGCAGTGGAGACTTTAATTATCCCTGCAGTCGACATAGCTAAAACTCCAGGTAGTTAAACCGAATCACACAGAACAAGGGAGTACCTTGCTCTGATACCAATTGAAAGTGCTAGTGATCGACTAGGGGGGTGAATAGGCGATTTTTATGAAGGTCTTCTAAACAGGGAATTTTGAAGACAACCGATAGAAGTAAACCTATTACCACGCAGCAGAAGGTAGACTACACTAGGCAAACCTTAGTCAGGTAATCAACGAAGTGAAAGCACAATGACTTATAGTAGCTAGGCAGTAAGGATCGGGTAGGAAGATATTGTGAAGCCAATCAGAACACGCAGTCACTCAGTGAAGACAAAAGATAATGCAATCATGCAATGACTTCACAAGGACCAACAGTAAGTAAAGGAAGGGAAGGATGAAACCAGTGACTCGTTGAAGACAATGATTTGTTGGACCAGTTCCAGTTGTTGTGACAACTGTACGTCTGGTTAGGGCGGCTAGGTATTTAAACCTGAGGACACACAGTCCCGGACACCCAGTCCTGAACACGCAGCTCAGAACCCTTAGTCCTCACCGTATTCCCCTTGAGCTAAGGTCACGCAGACCTCACCCAATCACTCTGGTAAGTCTTCAAGGTAGACTCCCAAACCTTCACATACTTCGTTCATCGGCGATCCACAATGACTCTTGGATGCTCAGAACGCGACGCCTAACCGGCTGGAGGATTCACAGTCCTCAAGTGTAATAAGTCTTCAGATCACACAGACAGGACGACTTAAGTGATGCCTAACACTCTTTGGCTCTGGGTGGTTAGGACTTTATCCTCGCAAGGAATTCTCTCTCAAAGGCTTCGAGGTGGGTTGCTCTCAAACGACAACAGCCGTACTTTAACTCTAAGCAGCCAACCATTTATGGTTGTAGGGGGTGGGCTATTTATAGCCACTAGGGAACCCGACCTGATTTGTCCGAAATGGCCCTGGGTCACTAAGGAACTGACACGTATTCCAACGGTCAGATTTCAAACACACACGGCAACTTTACTTGGGCTACAAGCAAAGCTGACTTGTCCAACTCTGGACAAGATTCGCTCTCATAGTCTTCACTCGAAGACATAGGATTTTGGTTAAGCATCACTTCAGTCATTCTGACTGGTTCTCTTGGACCCCACTTAACAGTACGGTGGTTCCTATGACTCAACAAAGAAGAAAAAGAACTACGAAAGATCTAAGTCTTCGAGCTCCATAGGCTTCATGCGATGTCTTCTCTTGTCATAGTCTTCAATGTGAATATCTTCACATACCACCTTTGACTTCAATGTCTTCATACATTTTTAGGGGTCATCTCTGATAGGAAAACCGAATCAATGAGGGACTTCTACCTGTGTTATCCTGCAATTCTCACAAACACATTAGTCCCTCAACTAGGTTTGTCATCAATACTCCAAAACCAACTAGGGGTGGCACTAGATGCACTTACAAACACTCCGCAAAAAGAAGATTACATCGAATAGATCTCCACAAGAGAGGGGGAGAACATTGTATTGAGATCCAAAAAGAGAGAAGAAGCCATCCAGCTACTAACTATGGACCCGTAGGTCTGAGGTAAACTACTCGCACTTCATCGGAGAGGCTATGGTGTTGATGTAGAAGCCCTCCGTGATCGATGCCCCCTCCGGCAGAGCTCCGGAACAGACCCCAAGATGGGATCTCGTGGATACATAAAGTTACGGCGATGGAATTAGGGTTTTGGCTCCTCTTCTGATCGTTTGGGGGTACGTGGATATATATAGGAGGAAGGAGTACGTCGGTGGAGCAACAGGGGGCCCACGAGGGTGGAGGGCGCGCCTAGGGTAGGCAGGCGCGCCCCCTACCTCGTGGCCTCCTGTTTTATTCTTAACATAGGGTCCAAGTCTCTCTGGTCTTATTTGTTGAGAAAATCACGTTCCGGAAGGTTTCGTTCCGTTTGGACTCCGTTTGATATTCCTTTTCTTCGAAACCCTAAAACAGGCAAAAAACAACAATTCTGGGCTAGGACTCCGGTTAATAGGTTAGTCCCAAAAATAATATAAAAGTGGATAATAAAGCCCAATAATGTCCAAAACAGTAGATAATATAGCATGGAGCAATCAAAAATTATAGATACGTTGGAGACGTATCAAGCATCCCCAAGCTTAATTCCTGCTCGTCCTCGAGTAGGTAAATGATAAAAACAAAATTTTTGATGCGGAGTGCTACTTGGCATAATTTTAATGTAATTCTTCTTAATTGTGGTATGAATATTCAGATCCGAAAGATTCAAGACAAAAGTTCATATTGACATGAAAATAATAATACTTCAAGCATATTAACAAAGCAATTATG
Organism: Triticum monococcum; assembly: GCA_034509565.1. Classification (NCBI taxonomy): domain Eukaryota; kingdom Viridiplantae; phylum Streptophyta; class Magnoliopsida; order Poales; family Poaceae; genus Triticum; species Triticum monococcum. Next base: position 448,740,990 of record CM067845.1, read on the forward strand.
TCTTCTCAAAATAACATGGCTAAAGAAATTTATCCCTACAAAATCATATAGTCTGGCTATGCTCTATCTTCACCACACAAAATATTTAAATCATGCACAACCCCGATGACAAGCTAAGCAATTGTTTCATACTTTTGACATTCTCAAAACTTTTTCAATCTTCACGCAATCATGAGCGTGAGCCATGGATATAGCATTATAGGTGGAATAGAGTGGTGGTTGTGGAGTAGACAAAAAGGGAGAAGATAGTCTCACATCAACTAGGCGTATCAACGGGCTATGGAGATGCCCATCAATAGATATCAATGTGAGTGAGTAGGGATTGCCATGCAACAGATGCACTAGAGCTATAAGTATATGAAAGCTCAAAAAGAAACTAAGTGGGTGTGCATCCAACTTGCTTGCTCATGAAGACCTAGGGCAGTTTGAAGAAGCCCATCATTGGAATATACAAGCCAAGTTCTATAATGAAAGATTCCCACTAGTATATGAAAGTGATAACATGGGAGACTCTCTACTATGAAGATCATGGTGCTACTTTGAAGCACAAGTGTGGTAAAAGGATAGTAACATTGTACCTTCTCTCTTTTTCTCTCATATTTTTTTATTTGTTTGGGCACTTTCTCTTCTTTTTTTATGGCCTCTTTTTTTGGGCTTCTTTGGCCTCTTTTATTTATTTTTCGTCCGGAGTCTCATCGCGACTTATGGGGGAATCATAGTCTCCATCATCCTTTCCTCACTGGGACAATGCTCTAATAATGATGATCATCACACTTTTATTTTTCTTGCAACTCAACAATTACAACTCGATACTTAGAACAAAATATGACTCTATATGAATGCCTCCGGCAGTGTACCGGGATATGCAATGACTCATGAGTGACATGTATGAAAGAATTATGAATGGTGGCTTTGCCACAAATACGATGTCAACATCATGATCATGCTAAGCAATATGACAATGATGGAGTGTGTCATAATAAACGGAACAGTGGAAAATTGCATGGAAATATATCTCGGAATGGCTATGGAAATGCCATAATAGGTAGGCATGGTGGCTGTTTTGAGGCAGGTATATGGTGGGTGTTTGATACCGGCGAAAGGTGTGCGGTATTAGAGAGGCTAGCAAAGGTGGAAGGGTGAGAGTGCTTATAATCCATGGACTCAACATTAGTCATAAAGAACTCATATACTTATTGCAAAAATCTACAAGTTATCAAAGCAAAGTATTACCTGCATGCTCCTAGGGGGATAGATTGGTAGGAAAAGACCATCGCTCGTCCCCGACCGCCACTTATAAGGAAGGCAATCAAAAAATAAATCATGCTCTGACTTCATCACATAACGGTTCTCCATACGTGCTTGCTACGGGAATCACAAACTTCAACACAAGTATTTCTCAAATTCACAACTACTCAACTAGAATGACTTTAATATCACCATCTCTATATCTCAAAACAATTATCAAGTATCAAACTTATCATAGTATTCAACACACTCGTAAGAAAGTTTTATTATTAATCTTGTATACCAAGCATATTAGGATTTTAAGAAAATTACCATGCTATTTAAGACAGTCAAAATAATCTAAGTGAAGCATGAGAGATCAATATTTTCTACAAAACAAATCCACCACCATGCTCTAAAAGGATATAAGTGAAGTACTAGAGCAAAATTATATAACTCAAAAGATATAAGCGATGCACATAGAGTATTCTAACAAATTCCAAATCATGTATGGCTCTCTCAAAAGGTGTGTACAGCAAGGATGATTGTGGTAAACTAACAAGCAAAGACTCAAATCATACAAGACGCTCCAAGCAAAACACATATCATGTGGTAAATAAAAAATATAGCTCCAAGTAAAGTTACCGATAGAAGTAGACGAAAGAGGGGATGCCTTCCGGGGCATCCCCAAGCTTTGGCTTTTAGGTGTCCTTAGATTATCTTGGGGGTGCCATGGGCATCCCCAAGCTTAGGTTCTTGCCACTCCTTGTTCCATAATCCATGAAATCTTTACCCAAAACTTGAAAACTTCACAACACAAAACTTAAAGTAGAAAATCTCATGAGCTCCGTTAGCGAAAGAAAACAAAAGATCACTTCAAGGTACTGTAATGAACTCATTCTTTATTTATATTGGTGTTATACCTACTGTATTACAACTTCTCTATGGTTTATAAACTATTTTACTAGCCATAGATTCTTCAAAATAAGCAAACAACACACGAAAACAGAATCTGTCAAAAACAGAACAGCCTGTAGTAATCTGTAGCTAGCGCAAGATCTGGAACCCCAAAAATTCTAAAATAAATTGATGGACGTGAGGAATTTATCTATTAATCATTATCAAAAATAATTAACTAAATATCACTCTCCAAATAAAAATGACAGCAGTTCTCGTGAGCGCTAAAGTTTCTGTTTTTTACAGCAAGTTCAACAAGACTTCCCCCAAGTCTTCCCAACGGTTCTACTTGGCACAAGCACTAATTAAACACAAAAAACACAACCAAAACAGAGGCTAGATAAATTATTTATTAAATAACAGTAAGGAAAAATATTGGGTTGTCTCCCAACAAGCGCTTTTCTTTAAAGCCTTAAAGCTAGGCATACGATTTTAACGATGCTCACAAGAAAGGCAAGAATTGAAGCACAAAGAGAGCATCATAAAACACGTGACAATCACATCTAAGTCTAACATACTTCCTATGGATAGGCATCTTATAGGCAAACAAATTATCAAGGCAAGCAAAAACTAGCATGTGTAAGGAAGCGGAAAGAAACAATAGCAATCTCAACATAACGAGAGGTAATTTAGTAACATGAAAAATTCTACAACCATATTTTCCTCTCTCATAGTAATTGCATGTAGGATAATAAGCAAATTCAACAATATAGCTATCACATAAAATATTCTCAACATTATCCACATGCATGCAAAGTTGGCCCTTTTCCGAAATAGTGGGATTAACATTAACTAAGGTCATGACCTTTCCAAATGCACTTTTATCAAAAACTTCATAAGATTGAACATTCTCCAAATATGTGGGATCTAAAGTTGACATTCTTCCAAACCCACTTTCAATATTATTGCAAACATTATAATCAATCTCATATTCCTCATGGGGCTTAAATAAATTTTCAAGATCAAAAGAAGAATCACCCCAATCATGATCATTACAACAAGTATAGGACATAACAAAACTAGCATCCCCAAGCTTAGGGTTTTGCATATTATTAGCACAATTGACATTAATAGAATTTATAATAACATCATTGAAATCATGCTTTTTATTCAAAGATCTATCATGAATCACTTCATAAAATAGTTCATCACAATTTTCAGATTCATGAATTTCAAGCAAAACTTCATAAAGATAATCTAGTGCACAAAACTCACTGGCAATTGGTTCAACATAATTGGATCTATTAAAGAGATTAGCAAGCAGATGAGGATCCATAGATCTTAGGTTCTCTGTTCAGTAATAAATAAACAACTATTCCAACCATACGAGCAAACAAGAAATGGGCAAAAGAGGCAAATAGAGAAAGAGAGGGAGGATAGAGAGAGAGGGCGAATAAAACGGCAAGGGTGAAGTGGGGGAGAGGAAAACGAGAGGCAAATGGCAAATAATGTAATGCGGGAGATAAGGGTATGTGATGGGTACTTGGTATGTTGACTTTTGCGTAGACCTCCCCGGCAACGGTGTCAGAAATCCTTCTTGCTACCTCTTTTAGCACTGCGTTGGTTTTCCCCGAAGAGAAGGGATGATGCAGCAAAGTAGCATAAGTATTTCCCTTAGTTTTTGAGAAACAAGGTATCAATCCAGTAGGAGGCTACGCGCGAGTCCCTCGCACCTGCACAAAACAAATAAATCCTTGCAACCAATGCAAATAGGGGTTGTCAATCCCTATAGGGCCACTTACGAGAGTGAGATCTGATAGATATGATAAGATAATATTTTTGGTATTTTTATGATAAAGATGCAAAGTAAAATAAAGGCAAAGTAAATAGCAAAGGAAATAACTAAGTAGTAGGAGATCAATATGATGAAGATAGACCCGAGGGCCATAGGTTTCACTAGGGGCCTCTCTCGAGAGCATAAGTATTCTACGGTGGGTGAACAAATTATTGTTGAGCAATTGATAGAATTGAGCATAGTTATGCGAATATCTAGGTATGATCATGTATATAGGCATCACGTCTGAGACAAGTAGACTGACTCCTGGTTGCATCTACTACTATTACTCCACTCATCGACCGCTATCCAGCATGCATTAGAGTATTAAGTTAAAACTAGAGTAACGCCTTAAGCAAGATGACATGATGTAGAGGGATAGACTCATGCAATATGAAGAAAACCCCATCTTGTTATCCTCGGTGGCAACAATACAATACGTGCCTTTCTGCCCTTACTGTCACCGGGAAAGGACACCGCAAGATTGAACCCAAAGCTAAGCACTTCTCCCATTGCAAGAAAGATCGATCTAGTAGGCCAAACCAAACTGATAATTCGAAGAGACTTGCAAAGATAGCCAATCATACATAAAATAATTTAGAGAATATTCAAATATTATTCATAGATAGACTTGATCATAAACCCACAATTCATCGGTCTCAACAAACACACCGCAAAAAGAAGATTACATCGAATAGATCTCCACAAGAGAGGGGGAGAACATTGTATTGAGATCCAAAAAGAGAGAAGAAGCCATCTAGCTACTAACTATGGACCCGTAGGTCTGAGGTAAACTACTCACACTTCATCGGAGAGGCTATGATGTCGATGTAGAAGCCCTTCGTGATCGATGCCCCCTCCGGCGGAGCTCCGGAACAGGCCCCAAGATGGGATCTCGTGGATACCGAAAGTTACGTCGGTGGAATTAGGGTTTTGGCTGCTCTTCTGATCATTTGGGGGTACGTGGACATATATAGGAGGAAGGAGTACGTCGGTGGAGCAACAGGGGGGCCACAAGGGTGTAGGGCGCGCCTAGGGTAGGCAGGCGCGCCCCCCTACCTCGTTGCCTCCTGTTTTATTTCTTGACGTAGGGCCCAAGTCTCTCTGATCTTATTCGTTGAGAAAATCACGTTCCTGAAGGTTTCATTCCGTTTGGACTCCGTTTGATATTCCTTTTCTTCGAAACCCTAAAACAGTAAAAAAACAGCAATTCTGGGCTGGGCCTGAGGTTAATAGGTTAGTCCCAAAAATAATATAAAAGTGGATAATAAAGCCAAATAATGTCCAAAACAGTAGATAATATAGCATGGAGCAATCAAAAATTATAGATACGTTGGAGACGTATCACTAGGGCCGTGATGTGCTCCTCAGTACGGAGGGAGAGCTCCATATTTCCATTGACTGTAATGATGCCACGCGGTCCGGGCATTTTGAGCTTTAAATAAGCATAATGTGGGACTGCATTAAAGCGTGTGAAAGCAGTTCGTCCAAGCAGTGCATGATAACCACTGCGGAAAGGAACGATATGAAAGATCAATTCTTCACTTCGAAAGTTGTCTGGAGAGCCGAATACTACTTCTAGTGTTAAGGAGCCCGTGCAGCGAGCCTCCATGCTGGGTATTACTCCTTTAAAGGTAGTGTTACTAGGCTTGATTCTTGATGGGTCGATACCCATTTTACGGATAGTGTCTTGATAGATCAAGTTGAGACTGCTACCGCCGTGCATAAGGACTCTAGTGAGATGGTATCCGTCGATGATGGGATCAAGGACCAAGGCCGCTGAACCTCCGTGACGTATACTGGTTGGGTGGTCCCTGTGATCAAAGGTGATCGGACAAGCCGACCACGGGTTGAATTTTGGCGCAACAGGCTCTACGGCATAGACGTCCCTTAATGCGCGTTTGCGCTCCCTCTTGGGGATGTGGGTGACATATATCATGTTCACCGTTTTCACATCAGGGGGAAACTTCTTCTGTCCCCCCTATGTTCGGAGGGCAGGGCTCATCATCGTCCTCGCTTGGAGGGCCTTTCCCTTTATGTTTGATTTAATTTACCGGCCTATTTAAAAACCCAGCAGTTTTTGTTGGTGTGATTGGCAGGCTTGTCCGGGGTGCCATGAATCTGGCAGGGCCTATCAAGTATTTTATCCAAATTGGATGGACTGTCCCTATTTCCTTTGAACGGCTTCTTCCGTTGACCGGATTTAGAGTCACCGAATCTGGCGTTTACCATCGTATCCTCAGTTTCTTCGTTGTTGTTCCGACACTTAGTTTTGTCGCGTCATGGCCTTCCATTGCCATCCCTGGCCTCAGAGGTGTCGGGGTTGCTAGTACTGTTGCTTTCATTGAGAGTTCCATTGGTGCTTCTTCACCAGGTGTCAAAACTGGCAGATCTCGGGTAGCCTCGTGAAGACCGCTGGCAGGACTAGCCTCGCAACGGTCCATGCCAGGACCAGCCTCGTGAGGATCGCCCTCAGGGCAATGCTGGCCTCCCTCCGCTGCCACCTCCGCTAAGAAGGAACGACGACCACCGCCAGGACGATGGGGCTGGGGGCTTCCAAGAGCCTCGTGCTATCGCCTGCATCCTGGGAGGTGCTTAGGCCCCTACCTCCCATCACATCTTCAAGTAGTTCACTTGTGAGGTGAAGGCGGCCCTCCCCAAGCTCGAGGCATCGCGTCCACTCAGGTGGTCCAAGTACTCCATCACCTTCGACTCTTAGGACCAGCTCAAGTGCGCGGCCACTTCAGGCGCGCTCCCAATGCTCTGCTCACCAACCATCAGCAATGTTCTCGTCACAAATACACTCATGGATGGTGGCACTGGGCTCAATGTCCTCTCCGTCGAGACATTTGGCAGGCTCTAGGTGCCATACGACCAGCTTCCGCCCACCAAGCCGTTCTCAGGAGTGACCAACGGCTCTACGCACCCCATCGGGCAAATTTGTCTCCCCGTCACCTTTGGCAAGCACGACAACTACCGCACCGAGCTCATAGACTTCGACGTCGCTCACATTCGCCTACCGTACAATTCCATCCTAGGGTACCTAGCCCTCGCCAAGTTCATGGCAGCAACGCACCATGGCTACAACGTCCTCAAGATGCTAGGAAGCTGCGGCATCATCACGGTCGCCTGCGATGAGAAGGACACGGTGTGCTCCCTCGAGCGCGCCTACCAAGGTTCGTCTTTGAGAGCTCAGATGGTGAGGGCACCACCCATCCCCCTGAGGTCGCCCCAAGAAGAAGAAGCAACTCTTCCTCAGGGGCCCTCGGGAGGCTGGGGTGCCTGACGATCGTGCTTCAGGCCCCTCGCCCTCTGCTGGGGTGCCTTTTCCTCTCGCATCGGAAGGCGTGCCTGACGCACCCCTCAAGTTGGGCTCGGGGGCTCTCCTCTAGAGAGCCTCTGACTTGGCCAGCATCACAAGATAGGCGTTCAGGCACCATGTGGAGGTGTGCTTCAACGCGTACTTCCGGGAGCAAGGCACAGGGCGTGAAGCACCAAGCGCGCAGGAATTCATCATCAGGACAATCGAGGATCTTCAGGAGGCGTGGTCCATGCGAGGCGAGCGTCGGCCCGTGTCGCAAAATGCAGCTGCCGCCTAGGACGCGAGTGGTGAGCTGCGCATCTGCGTCAACATCCCGGGCCTCAACAGAGCTGCTTCTCATGAGCTCTTCTGGTCGTCCCATGCCGGTCAGTGTGGAGGCCACCCTCACAGCTATGTTTGCATGCTGTTCGGCCTGCCGGGCGCGACTGCGTCGTTCCAGCGTTGCATCCATGGCGTCCTGGCGTCTCGTGAAGCAGGCGCCAGACAGTCGTGACAAAGGAGGAGCCGGAGCCTCCCGAGGCTCAGGAGCCTGCTGGCTCATGAGGAGCAACTTCTGCAGCGCGCACCTCCAGCTACTCCAACACTTCTACCACAACGGTGCCAGGTGACTTTTTAGTTTGTTCAGTTGAGGGCGCCCCTTGGGCTCCATTGTCCTCAAGTTGTATGGGTCTGCCCTGCAGCGTGCATCATTTTGTGCATCTATCAGAAGTGGCTTTACCCTTCCATGAGTTGCTTTATATTATCACATGCCTGACCAGCGCTTCGCCTCCATGAACGTCGTGCACCCTTACAAACCCGCTCGTGACCGCCTCATGATTAAGGACTCGCACGTCGTCTGTGCTCGGGTTCATCCCTGCAGCATCGCTAAACCCAAGTGGTTGAGCCCTGGCTCGCGGGCCAGCTCCCATGCACGTCACCTCCCATGGTCCTTGGTGCCTTGTTCTCGCATGAGCTAATCAAGGGTGGATGAGTTGGGTGCACAACCCGGTGCCTTGCCGACGTGGGAGCCGCGCGCCGGTTGTCTTTCCTCAGGACCTCCGCATGAGAAGACTGGGCACAGCGTGTCTGCTTCGGTCCGTCCCTATAGCATCGACAAACCCAATGGCTGAGCTCTGTCTGGCGGGCCGGCCCCATTCACGTCACCTCCTGGGGTCGTTGGTGCTTGGCCTTTGCATGCGGTATCCTCCGGAGATTCACCCAGCGCAGGCTACCTAACCATCTTGCAGGACCCCTGCAAATGTTAGAACCAAGATTCAGGCGCAACCCGCCTTGAGGTTGGGCCTCGTGAGTCCCGCGCTGTCTCACAAGTGCCCATACACACCTCCTCAGTCCTGCCGTGCAAGCCACGTGCCAGGACGGGGTTGTACATGCCCAGAGCCTCCCCTCAGAGGGGCTCCCACCCACGTACCAGTGGAAGCCCCATGCTCCGTGCTGGCGGACGACAAGGTCGAGGAGCGGCTATGCCCATGCAAGAGCAGAAGCACTATGCTCTGCACTGGTGGATAAACAACTGAGGGCACCTCCGGGCTGCACCAACCTCAGGATGGCCTTTCGGCCGACCGGTCAACCTCTCCCTGTGATGAGCGCGCGGGGGCTGGACACAGGGGTTGCGCCCAGGCTCAACCTCGTTCATGCCACCTCACCAGGTCCTTGTACCTGGTCCTTGTGTGCCCCTCCCAGGCAAAGGTTGACGGGAACAAGGTATGGATCTCATGAGGGAAACTCATACATCAAGGGGGACCCCTGAGCATCCCGACACAGGGGCCTCACTAGCCTTGTAGCCCCTCACCCCTTGGTCCTGTCCTGGCAATTCGGACGCCCCAACGACGGATGAGGTATGCGCAGGGTCGGGCCCTGCTGACGCAGAGCACCAGTGCCCTTGTGACACCCTAACTCGCATAGCATTAAGCATGTTCGCACGTCAAGGGGGACCCCTGAGCATCGCGACTCAGGGGCCTCACTTGTCACGTAGCCCCTCACCCCTTGATCTCGTCCTGGTGATTCAGACGCGCCAACGGCGGCTGAGGTATGTGCGGGGCCGGGCCCTGCCGACGCAGAACATCAAGGCAAATGGAAAGCAAACAAATTATTACAAAGCATAATGTCTCATAACTTCGAAACTCTGACGCCTCCACGAGGCACGGTAATTATCACAGGAGAAAACTAGGAGGAGGCGTCGCCGTCGCCCCGGAAGCTGGTGTCACCCACCACGAGAAGCCCGTCGTCGACGAGGCCGCTGCCACCTTCGCCATCGGCTCCAGCCGCCACGGTCGCGGGGTCGGCATAGAGGAACTTCTTCAGCAGGACTTGCACCTGCATTCCCGTTGTTCATGGAGTCGCCTCGTGCGGCTGTCATGCGTTGCCAACCCACCTCGAGCTCATTCCGCAACCACGCTGTTGGCACGGTGCATGTGCTTGGGTCTGTCCCTGTAGCACTGATAAACCTGAGAGACTGAGCTCTGGCTCGCGGCTTGTCCCGCGCACGTCACCTCACCGGGTCCTTAGTGCCTTCACCTTTTCGCGGAAAGGTCATTGGCGGGTCAGTGATCGCCGTTGTGTCCTATGCTTTCTTCCTTCAACTAACTCGCAGGAACCACCAGAGGCAGGGTTGTGGATCGCGATCCCTCCAAGGCACCTTCATGAGGCCAGCCACCCCTTTTCCCATACGATTCGCTTGCAAGTTAAAGGGGGAGCCCCTGAGCATCGTGTCTCTGGGGCCCCTACTGGCCCTCGAGTCCTCACCCCCTGGCCTTGTCCACGGCATCGCGACCTGGCATACCTGCGGCGGCTGAGCCTTGCTCGAGGGTCGGGACCCATGGACGTAGAGCACACGGATGAGCAAGGGAGAGGAGGTCGGCGTGAGTCTTGCCTGGGGACACCACAGCTGCTGGAACACATCCGGACAGCGCACGAGGGCTGCCCCCGCAATGCGACGATAACTACAGATTGCCAAGATAAGTCCCCGACATACGCAAAGTGTGCATCTCACTATCTGTGTTATGTTCCTCGCGATCTCGCTAGGGAAAGGATGCTTACCTTTCAGTCTTTTGAGAGTTTCTTGCACGTCAAATGGGACCTCCTGAGCATCGCGTCTCAGGGGCTCTTACCGGACCTCGGGTCACTCACCTCCTGGCATTGACCACGGCATCGCGACCTCGCATACCAGTGACGGTTGAAGCCTGCCTGGGGACTGGGTCCTGCCGACGTAGAGCACTAAGCTACCGCGAGAGTGAAAGGGGGATCATGCCGTAGTGAGGGGTGCAAGTGCAGCACGGGTGGAGAATAATAGCGTTTAAGCAAAATCATCACAGTTTTTACATACCCCCGAGGGGTTCGTCATGACATCTTGCAGGGATAAAAGAAAAGGAGAAGCAAGAAGCGAGAAGACAGAGATGGGCAGGGGGCTCCGCCTACTCTCACATTAATAGCCAAGGGAGGCAAATTGCCGGCCTCCCACGATCTCGGGTAATGAAGGTTTTCTCTACATGCAGCAGGCAGTTGTCAAGTTGGACAGTTACCGAGGCACCATGGAGAAACGGAGACACCCATGTCCCATCAAGAGCCACGTGTCGACTCGGTCCGCGGGTTGTTGGGGCCTGCGGTGCTCAGCACTTGCCCTTTGGCTTCGCCTCGAAGCCAAGTGCGAGCGCGCCTTGGGCCCGGGGCTACTATCGGTGTTCTGGGAACCAGTATACCCAAACTTGCCTGCCTGCGGCCAATGGCGTGGCTCCATCGATGACCTGGTATGGCCCATCTTCAACCACGGCAAGACAAGACCCTCGCGAGGGGCCAAGCCTCGTGAGGCGAATGACATCAAGACCTCCTGAAGGGGCGGCCTCCTGAGGAGCAGAGATTTCCATGCAAACCCTCACCTCATGAGGCTGAGGTGACATCGGCCATGACGACCAAGGCTAGGCGCGCACCAGCGGGTGCAGAGCAGTAGGTTTCCTCTTTGGTGGTAAGGAGGCAAGCGCATGTGTAGAGTCCCAAGGAATCAGCCAAAGGTTGCCGTTTGCGTGCAACAATACCAGGACCGCTAGAACGGCAGGATGGATGTCGTCGTCGAGCCCACCACAATGTCACGATCAGAAGCTTTGCAGGCGAAGACCACCTTTCGTCAGGATAAGATGTACTACTTGTCCCCTTTCAAAATTACCACTTTGGGATCCCTTCCCGCCTAAGTTTCAAGGGAAGAGGACCGAGGCCATTATAAATATAGCCTCGCCATCACCAGATAGGGAGGATCCCAACAGAGGATCCCGGTAGGTCGAGTCCTAAAGAGATCGGACCCCTCCGGAGACCGAATCCCTAGAGCTCATCACAAGAACAAGCCTCCTGAGGCTGTTCCTCCACTTGTTCTAGTTCATCCTCAGTCCCCCACGAGGCTAATCCACCACAAAGCAGGAGTAGGGTTTTACACTAGAAGGTGGCTCGAACCTAGGTAAACTGTCGTGTCCATTTCCTTCCTGTTCATCGAGCTAGGTCGTGAGAGCAATGAGTCGATCGGCTTGAGAGGTTGAGTTCTTTGCACACGCCCCTGAGTTGAAACCTTTCTTGGGTCTGCGGAGCCCGGAATCCGACAAAAACCACCTCAAAGTTATTCTTTCCGATCGGTCTATTGGGCTATTACTATAAGGGTCACAAACAGCCCTAGAGTTCGTACTAAAATAACACCTTAAGACACACGTCAACCAAAACCATAATGTCACCTAGATACTTCAATCTCGCCACAAGTATCCGCGGGTTGGATTATACGATATGCATTACACAATCTCATAGTCATATATTCAAACCAACACAAAGAACTTCAAAGAGTGCCCCAAAGTTTCTATCGGAGATTCAAGACGAAAACGTGTGCTAACCCCTATGCATAAGTTCACAAGGTCAAAGAACCCACAAGTTGATCACCAAAAATACATCAAGTAGATCATGTGAATATCCCATTGTCACCACAGATAAGCACATGCAAGACATACATCAAGTGTGTTCCCAAACCCTTAAAGACTCTATCCGATGAGATAACTTCAAAGGGAAAACTCAATCCATTACAAGAAGGTAGAGGGGAGAAACATCATATGATCGAACTATAGTAGCAAAGCTCACGGTACAACAAGATCATGCCAAATCAAGAACACGAGAGAGAGAGAGAGAGAGAGAGAGAGAGAGAGACCAAACACACAGCTACTGGTACATACCCTCAGCCCCGAGGGTGAACTACTCCCTCCTCGTCATGGAGTCCGCCGGGATGATGAAGATGACCACCGGTGATGGATTCCCCCTCCGACAGGGTGCCGGAACAGGGTCTCGATTTGTTTTTGGTGGCTACAGAGGCTTGCGGCGACGGAACTCCCGATCTAGGTTTATTTCAGGGGTTTTAGTATTTATAAGAATTTTTGGCGTCGGGGGCAAGTCAGGGGGTCCACGAGGCGACCATAAGGGTGGGGGCACGCCAAGGGGGGTAGGGCGCGCCCCCTGTCCTTGTGGTGGCATCGGGACTCTTCTGGTCTATCTCTGATGCTCCGTGGGCTTCTTCTGGTCCATAAAAAATCACAATAAATTTTCAGCTCGTTTGGACTCCGTTTGATATTCCTTTTCTGCGAAACTCAAAAACAAGGAAAAAAACAAACTGGCACTGGGCTCTAGGTTAATAGGTTAGTCCCAAAAATTATATAAAATAGCATATAAATGCATATAAAACTTCCAAGATGGATAATATAATAGCATGGAACAATCAAAAATTATAGATACGTTGGAGACGTATCAAGCATCCCCAAGCTTAATTCCTGCTCGTCCTCGAGTTGGTAAATGATAAAAACAGAATTTTTGATGTGGAATGCTACATAACATATTTACCAATGTAATCTTATTTATTGTGGCAAGAATATTCAGATCCATAAGATTCAAAACAAAAGTTTAATATTGACATAAAAACAATAATACTTCAAGCATACTAATAAAGCACTTATGTCTTCTCAAAATAACATGGCCAAAGAAAGTTATCCCTACAAAATCATATAGTTTGGCTATGCTCCATCTTCATCACACAAAGTATTCAAATCATTCACAACCCTGATGACAAGCCAAACAATTTTTCATACTTTTGATGTTCTCAAACTTTTTCAACTTTCACGCAATACATGAGCGTGAGCCATGTATATAACACTATAGGTGGAATAGAATATGGTGGTTGTGGAGAAGACAAAAAGAAGGAGATAGTCTAACATCAACTAGGAGTATCAATGGGCTATGGAGATGCCCATCAATAGATATCAATGTGAGTGAGTAGGGATTTCCATGCAATGGATGCGCTAGAGCTATAAGTTTATGAAAGCTTAAAAAATAAACTGAGTGGGTGTGCATCCAACTCGCTTGCTCACGAAGACCTAGGGCAATTTGAGAAAGTCCATCATTGGAATATACAATCCAAGTTCTATAATGAAAAATTCCCACTAGTATATGAAAGTGGCATCATAGGTGACTCTCTATCATGAAGATCATGGTGCTATTGTGAAGCACAAGTGTGGTAAAAGGATAGTAGCATTGCCCCTTCTCTCTTTTCCCTCATTTTTCCGGGCTCTCTTTTTTATTTTCATTTTTCTTCCGGGGTCTCATCCCGACTTGTGGGGTAATCATAGTATCCATCATCATTTCCTCACTAGGACAATGCTCTAATAATGAAGATCATCACACTTTTATTTACTTACAACTCAAGAACTACAACTCGATACTTAGAACAAAATATGACTCTATATGAATGCCTCCAGCGGTGTACCGGGATGTGCAATGAATCAAGAGTGGCATGTATGAAAGAGTGATGAACATTGGCTTTGCCACAAATACGATGTCGACTACATGATCATGCAAAGCAATATGACAATGATTATGTGTGTCATAATAAATGGAACGGTGGAAAGTTGCATGGCAATATATCTCGGAATGGCTATGGAAATGCCATAATAGGTAGGTATGGTGGCTGTTTTCAGGAAGGTACATGGTGGGTTTATGGTACCGGTGAAAGTTGCACGGTACTAGAGAGGCTAGCAATGGTGGAAGGGTGAGAGTGCTTATAATCCATGGACTCAACATTAGTCATAAAGAACTCACATACTTATTGCAAAAAATCTATTAGTTATCGAAACAAAGTACTACGCCATGCTCCTAGGGGGATAGATTGGTAGGTAAATACCATCGCTCATCCCCGACCGCCACTCATAAGGAAGACAATCAGTAAATAAATCATGCTCTGACTTCATCACATAACGGTTCACCATCCGTGCATGCTACAGGAATCACAAACTTTAACACAAGTATTTTTCTCAAATTCACAACTACTCAACTAGCATAACTCTAATATCACCATCTTCATATCTCAAAATAATTATCAAGTATCAAACTTCTCATAGTATTCAATGCACTTTTTATGAAAGTTTTTATTATATCCCACTTGGATGCCTATCATATTAGGACTAGTTTCATATCCAAAGAAAACTACCATGCTGTTCTAAAGACTCTCAAAATAATATAAGTGAAGCATGAGAGTTCATCTATTTCTTCAAAATAAAACCACCGCCGTGCTCTAAAAAGATATAAGTGAAGCACTAGAGTAAATGACAAACTACTCCGAAAGATATAAGTGAAGATCAATGAGTAGTCGAATAATTATGCAACTATGTGAAGCCTCTCTAGCATTTAAGAATTTCAGATCTTGGTATAATATTCAAGCAGCAAGCAAAACAAAATAAAATGACGCTCCAAGCAAAACACATATCATGTGGTGAATAAAAATATAGCTCCAAGCTTAGGCTCTTGGTTGTCCTTGAATATTACCTTGGGGTGCATTGGGCATCCCCAAGCTTAGGCTCTTGCCGCTCCTTATTCCATAGTCCATCGAATCTTTACCCAAAACTCGAAAACATCACAACACAAAACTCAACAGAGAACTCGTAAGCTCCGTTAGTATAAGAAAATAAATCACCACTTAGGTACAGTTGTGAACTCATTCTAAATTCATATTGGTGTAAAATCTACTGTATTCCAACTTATCTATGGTTCATACCCTCCGATACTACTCATAGATTCATCAAAATAAGCAAACAACAGAATGAAAACAGAATCTGTCAAAAACAGAACAGTGTGTAGTAATCTGTATAATTCAAATACTTTTGTCACTCAGTGCCTTCCTATAAGTGTCCCAAACAGCCCTAGATTTCATAATAAATAACACCTTCAGACACACATCAACCAAAACCCTAATGTCACCTAGATACTCCAATGTCACCACAAGTATCCACGGGTGTTGACGCTCAAAAGTGGCATGATTATAAAGAGTGGCTTGAAGCTATGTCAAGATTAATTCAAACTTACTATTCAAAGTCACCATGAGATGGATCTCTTCGAGAAGATCAAGGTGAATATGAAGATGATCTAAAACGGAGCTCGGATGTAAAAGTTATGACAAGTTCAGAGATGCTCATGTCGACACCAGATTAAAGAATGGCTATAAACCCAATTAAGATGGCTTCAAATGGAGAATGTTTCAACATGAAAGTTGTGCGCCTTGTTGAAACGATTGATTTTGATATAAAGGTCGTCCCAATCCAAGGTCATATGCACAAGTTAGAGCCCGCACAGTGTGACCCTCCAGTGAGCAAAATATGACGCCCGGAACTAGACACATATGTGGGTATGTCTACTGAGCTGCATGAATAATTAGCTGTTTTGCGCGAGCGATTTGACCCTCGGGATGACCTCTGATGAAAACATGTTCAACATGAAAGTTGTTCATCTCGTCGAAATGGTCAAGATTGCTTTTGGACTCGTTTCCATCCGAGGTCGTTTGCCACCACAAAAAAACCCGCAAGGTGCAGGCAGTTTTAGACCTAACAGTTTTGGAAAGTTCGGATAAAACCAATCCGAATTTGACTAGGGTTTTGGACATTAATCCAAACATTTTTCTTGCACGGGAAGTCCAGCCGCCTCTTATATATCTAAGGGGTGACAGTCGATTGAACAACACAGAATCGAACAAACACATCTACTACTTTTTCGTGTTCATCTACTTTTTATCTCTCCCTTGTATCTTTCTTTTCGTTCTTCACTAGTTCTTCATGCTGGAGGGTTGCGGATCCACCAGGCTCTAGGGGCGAGCAAATCGACCTGGAGCAGCCCATAGCCGCCGCACTCCCTGACAGGGTCCCTCCCGGGCGTGCGGGGTTTCGGGTCTCAAAAGCATTTGCCGGATGTCCTGCGTATCGCGCTGCCGGTCAGATCTCCTTCGGCATGAGCCGCGGTGCATCACCCCCGGCGTCGAGGGTACACGGTGACGTGTTCATGTGTCAACATAGTTTTTGGCGACCCCGCTGGGGACGAAGCTTTGAACGGTCTCCAGCCCGTTCTTGCTACGAAGAGATCGTCATCAAGTTGCTGCAATCTACAAAGGTAATATGAATATCCAATTCCCCTTTGTAGATGCAAATAATCCATATGTTGTTGCTGGATCACCTAATGAGCATAATGTATCGGCTAGCCCTAGTTTTATCAATTATGCATCTAATTATGGGCAAGGGACGATGCAAAACAATCTTCATGCTTCAAATTCTTATAATTTTAGCAACGTACAACATATGTATCCAAACTCTCATGCATCGGCAACCCGAAAAATTCATATGCCGATGAACAACATGATGGGTTTGGTTAATCAATTTGAAACACCTCATGTTAAAATTTCCAATAGCATACAAGAAAGTGTTTCACCTTTTTATTCATCGGCAACTAATTTGCAATATGTGAATCCAACCTTGCCGATGGATGGGGGGATTAGCCATGCTACTACTAGTTGTTCGGCAAGTTACTCTCAGCCATCATATGCTACACCTCATGTTAATAAATTTTTAGCACCAAATGCAACTGTAGATGTTCATAATTCGGCCCCGCACCCTCATGGTCATAGCCGAATAAGTGAAAATTTTACAGAAACACACGTGCCGTCATCTAATATTGTAGCATATAATGCATGTTCTACGCAATTCGAGAATTTCGGCAACACTCAGGAATCATTGCCAAAAGAATCTGAAAGTATTGTGGAGCAATCCCTTCCATAAGAGGTTGTGGCTGCGTTAAAAAAGAGCTTGGCACAAAACAAGAGGATTAGTGCTCTTTGCCTTGAACAATATGAAAAGGGGTTGTTTCCTGATTATGCTGCAATAAAGGCTAGAGTTTTGCAAGAAGAGGAAACTTCATCAATTGATAGAATTGGCAAAAGAACATATGGTTACACAACAGTGCATACACCTCCACCTTGTACTGCAACATATTATACACCCCCTACACAATTGCAAAATTTCGGCAACACTAACAATTCATTGCCGAAAGTTCCTAAAAGCATTGGGGGGCAAACTAATCTAGAGCGGGCAGAAATTGAGAGGGGGGTTAAAGCTTTGCGCGATAGGGTGCAAGTACTTCGCCAAGAGAGAATTGATAGGGAATTAGCTCAAAGAAAAGAAGCCTTGCCAATTGATATAACCGGTGAAAAGAATGATGATTCGGAAACTAAAAGTGCTTTAGTTGAAAAAGGCGAATCAAGAAGTATATATTCCGAATCCATTAAATCCAAAGAGGCAAACATTGTTGAGAAAGGGCATGGAAAGTATAGAAAGACAACCATACTTGTTTTTTCTGAAGTTAATGGAACCTACTTCCTGCCCTATGAGTTTCGTGCCATAGAAATTGACGAGCTTCAAGAACAAGTAGCCGAACAAAGTTCGGCTGACAAGGATCTTCAAAGTAATGATGCACGGAATCAAGAAAAAGATGATGATAAGGCGTTCGGGAGCCATCCAAAGATGGATCAAGATATTGTTCAAGTCACACCACCATCATGCTCTCCCAACATATTTGAAGAGGTATGCCTAGCAAGTAATTTTTCTATTTCCAGATTTGGTCACAACTTCATAGTTGATGCAACTATTAGAAAAATCCTCATAAGTAATTTTGAAATACCAATGAAAAGGGTAGTTTACTTATTAGCAATAAAATTTTTATTGAGCATATCGGTCAACCCATTGCGCTATTTATAAAGACCGATAGTGACTTATTGTTGCAGCCAAGGCTTTCCCTGTTGCTTTATCTAAAGTTCATATCTAATTGGGTAGCTTTGCTTATTTATTACTTGGCTTGCATTTCGTCTCAACTGAGACATGTATGCTCTAACTATTTTTGTTACAGAAATTTAAAGCCAAGGTTAAAATCTTCTGATCAAACTGATGCGAGTATAATTTCTTGACATCGGAGATAGAGTGCAAAACACAATGCATAGCCGAATGGGGTGATGCAAAATCTGAACCATTCGTTTGCTTAACTCCAAAGCCGTTCTCACAGCAAGATCGGCTAGAGAATAAAAAGTTTACCTTCAATTCAAGGATGTGTGATCAAATATTTGATTTGTTGTTAAGAAATAGTTATATTAGAATTCTTGATCACCATGTTGAGCCATCTGTCCAGGGACGAATGTATTGTAAGTTGCATGATTCGTCCAAGCATAATTTTGAGGATTGCAACATGTTTCGTCAAATAGTTAAATCGTCCATTGATAAAGGACAATTGAAATTTGTTGAGACACCAAGAAATGACCAGTCTATTCCGATTGGCCCCGATGGCACACATCGGCTACTTCAAGCCGATCCATTTAAAGAGAAGGTAAAAACGACAGGTGATGGGATCAAGCTTTCAAGTAGAGAAGTTGTTGAAGATCATAATGAACATAATATTGAGGACAAAAATTCCATCGAAGCTACAATGGAGACGCCAAGGACTAGTGGGCAGCAAGCAAATCCAATGATCGATGCAAGGAAACCAAAAGAAAACAAAGGCCGAAATAAGCGCAAGTGTAAGAGATCAAAAATCACCTTTTCGCTGAACTATTGGATAAATATCAAAAGAAGAGTGAAGAGAAGAATGATTATCGGCCAAATCATGCAAAGAAACCAAGATCACCCCCAAGGCCCAAATATGAGGATCGGTATTGGCAAAGTGAGAATTTTAATGCAACATATTCATATCCTTATTTTGGGCCGCCAATGCCAATGTCGTGGATGCTTCCCTATGCTCATATAGATCCATATTCATCATGGGAAAGGTATGATACAAGGGCACATTCTCCATCTTCTTTTAGACCATCTCACCAATACTATGCAGCTCCTAGAAGATCAACATTTGAACAATCACGCGTCAAAAACCGTTTCAATCATAAGGAATCGGTCCAGAGCTCAAGGAAGAAGAAAGAGGTGGTAAAGAAAGTTTACCGCGTGAAAAGAGATGGTCGTAAGTGTGTACTTCAGATTTGATCTCAAATAACAAAGAGCCAATTAAAGTGTTGACATAGGCTACAAAAGGCAAAGAAGTGGAGCAATCAATTGTTAAAAATAAAATTGCCAAATCTAAAGAAAAGAAGTTGAGGGTGCACAAAGCCAAAAAAGAATTGCCATTGGTCAAAAGAGAATCACAGCCGAAATGCTCACTCGGCTTATCATATTGGCAGAAGAAGAAATTACAAAAACTTAGTGCACAACAACTTGAAGGAAGGAACATGGCATGGGTTCCCAAAGTACTCAAAATAACAATTATGTACAAGCTTGCATTACAAGAAGTGCAGCAAAGGTGAAGAGGGAAAAGAGTGAAAACTATGAAAGACCAAGCCGAAGGTTTCAACATTTTCGGTCCACACATTATCCATATACTTCAACTATGCCATGAATGCCTATTCCATGGAATTCGTCATCAGGTATGATTGGTTACCCTCAATGGGCTTATAATGATCCATGGTTGCAATATAATTTCTTACATCATGAAAGGGTATTACCAAATCACTATACATTTGATTAGCTACAAGTTTGTTGCTGATCCAAAGGGCCGAAATACTTGATTTGTCATTTCATTTGTTTATTTCGGCTATATGTGCTTTGAATGAAGTTTACATGGTAATGGCTGATATTTATCTATCGCCCTAAGAGTATGTCAATGCATGGCCGGTGTAGTATTCTAACATCGTCCTTAGTTCGATTAGAGAGCAAGACAAGGTACGTGCTCATGGAAATTTATATGTATGCCTATATTATGATTGAATGGAGTTGAGACATCATGGCCGATGGCATTGAATATATGCTGCGTAGACCAATTCATAGCTGTAGAATTGGTTGGTGGGCTTATACTTTGTTTGGATATGATTTGGCTTATGCATCTTTGAGATCTATAAGAGGCCAAATCATAGCTGATTTTATTATTGAACATCGGATTAATGACATGCATAATGTTGATATTAGCCTTGTCTTTCTAGTACTATGGAGATTACATATTGATGGTTAAATTTGTAGCAATGGCCAAGGTGTTGGTGTTGTTTATATATCTCCTTATGGCACTATTTTTTGAAGCCTCGTGCCGCTTAGAATATTTTTATGCACGATTAATCAAAGCCGGATATGCATTGTTATTCGGATTGAATCTTTTTTACTTGCTATATTGCTATACATATTGAGGCTTTCGGTGATTCGGTATGAGTAGTGCAACAAATATCCAAGGGTTATCAATGTTTTGACGAATCACTTATAGTTTATCTTGGGGTATGTCTAGATGCAAAATTTACCTTGGTTTGCTTTAAAATTGTTCATATATTTAGACATGACAATTCGAAAGAATTGGCACAACAAACATCTGGCTACTATGTTAATCATGTTGTATTGTATTTCTCTCAATAGCCGATGCTTAGTCTCGTCAACATAGGTAAGGCCAAACCGAAGTCCACAGCTTCGGCCACTAATGAAATTTTTATGCAGACAAAAGTAAGGATTGGAGAAAGTTTATTGTTGATTATCTACAAAATCCTAGCAAAAGGGTGAACAATATGGTTCGGAGGACGACCTTGAGATACATATCTATGGAACTTTATCACCGGATTGTTAATGAAGTTGAGAAGGTTTCACCCAAGTTTGCATCAAAAAGTTCACACAAGATGTGGCCAATATATACTTATAGTCCTAAAACATATAAATGGCCGATGGAGTGTTGACATCATCCTTAGAACAAACTTGGTACAAGTTATTTTTCGGCACGCTAGCTTTGCCGAAAAACAGGGGGCATGTGTTGACGCTCAAAAGTGGCATGATTATAAAGAGTGGCTTGAAGCTATGTCAAGATTAATTGAAACTTACTATCGAAAGTCACCATGAGATGGCTCTCTTCGAGAAGGTCAAGGTGAATATGAAGATGGTCTAAAACGGAGCTCGGATGTAAAAGTTATGACAAGTTCAGAGATGCTCATGTCGACACCAGATTAAAGAATGGCTAGAAACCCAATTAAGATGGCTTCAAATGGAGAATGTTTCAACATGAAAGTTGTCTGCCTCATTGAAATGATTGATTTTGATATAAACATTGTCCCAATCCGAGGTCGTATGCAAAAGTTAGAGCCCGCATAGCGTGACCCTCTAGTGAGCAAAATATGACGCCCGGAACCAGACACATATGTGGGTATGTCTGATGAGCTGCCTGAATAATTAGCTGTTTTGCGCGAGCGATTTGACCCTCAAGATGACCTCTGATGAAAAAATGTTCAACATGAAAGTTGTTCGTCTCGTCGAAATGGTCAATATTGCTTTTGGACTCGTTTCCATCCGAGGTCATTTCCACCACAAAAAAGACCCGCAAGGTGCAGCCAGTTTTAGACCTAACAGTTTTGGAAAGTTCGGATAAAATCAATCCGAATTTGACTAGGGTTTTGGATGTGAATCCAAACATTTTCCTTGCACGGGAAGTCCAGCCGCCTCTTATATATCTAAGGGGTGACGGCCGATTGAACAACACAGAATCGAACAAACACATCTACAACTTTTTTGTGTTCATCTACTTTTTATCTCTCCCTTGTATCTTTCTTCTCGTTCTTCACTAGTTCTTCATGCTGGAGGGTTGCGGATACACGAGGCTCTAGGGGCGAGCGAATCGAACTGGAGCAGCCCATAGCCGCCGCACTCCCTGACGGGGTCCCTCCCGGGCATGTGGGGTTTCGGGTCTCAAAAGCATTTGCCGGCTTTCCTGTGTATCGCGTTGCTGATCAGATCTCCTTCGACGTGAGCCGCGGTGCATCACCCCCGGCGTCGAGGGTACACGGTGATGTGTTCATGTGTCAACAGCGGGTTTGAGTATACTATATGCATCACACAATCTCAGATTCATCTATTCAAACCAACACAAAGAACTTCAAAGAGTGCCCCAAAGTTTCTACCGGAGAGTCAAGACGAAAACGTGTACCAACCCCTATGCATAAGTTCACAAGGTCACAGAACCCGCAAGTTGATCACCAAAACATACATCAAGTGGATCACGTGAATATCCCATTGTCACCACAGATAAGCACATGCTAGACATACACCAAGTGTTCTCAAATCCTTATAGACTCAATCCGATAAGATAACTTCAAAGGGAAAACTCAATCCATTACAAGAAGGTAGAGGGGGAGAAATATCAGAAGATCCAACTATAGTAGCAAAGCTCGCGGTACATCAAGATCGTGCCAAATCAAGAACACGAGAGAGAGAGAGAGAGAGAGATATCAAACACATAGGTACTAGTACATACCCTCAGCCCCGAGGGTGAACTACTCCCTCCTCGTCATGGAGTCCGCCGGGATGATGAAGATGACCACCGGTGATGGATTCCCCCTTCGGCAGGGTGCTGGAACAGGGTCTCGATTAGTTTTTGGTGGCTACAGAGGCTTGCGGTAGCGGAACTCCCGGTCTAGGTTTATTTCAAGGGTTTTTGGTATGTATTAGAATTTTTGGCGTCGGGGGAAAGTTAGGGGGGTCCACGAGGTTACCACAAGGGTGGGGTCATGCCTAGGGGGTAGGGCGCGCCCCCTGTCCTTGTGGTACCCTCGGGACTCTTCTAGTCCATCTCCGATGCTCCGTGGGCTTCTTCTGGTCCATAAAAAATCACCATAAATTTTCAGCTCGTTTGAACTCCGTCTGATATTCCTTTCCTGCGAAACTCAAAAACAAGGAAAAAATAAAAACTGGCACTGGGCTCTAGGTTAATAGGTTAGTCCCAAAAATCATATAAAATAGCATATAAATGCATATAAAACATGCAATATGGATAATATAATAGCATGGAACAATCAAAAATTATAGATACGTTGGAGACGTATCACTTCCCCAGCTTGCTGCGTCGCTGCATGTGCATCATTTTCTACCTCTCAGCCCCTCTCGATCGAATGGTCCAACGTCACCTAATTTTTTCCTATTGTTAGAGGTAAAGCTACTTCATGGAGTCGGATCTTGTACTTGGTTCAAACAAAAAATAAAGGGGGGATTTAGTATGTCCATCGGACTTGGTACAAATAGGAAGGAAAGGGGGTGAAAGTAGTACAGACTGGTCATCCAACCGGTCTCTTGGTCGAAAAGGGAAATAGAGGGAAAACGTTGTACACAATGGTACGACCAGGACTAGATTTGCTATCCACACATAGGAGTTGTCGGTGGAAATGACACCTACGGGATCACGTGGATCCTTTGACGGTTTGGCAGGGAAGAGGGGTGTGCAAAGAGCAGATCTAATGATCAACATGACAGATTTTTACCCAGGTTCGGGCCGCTGAGCAGCGTAAAACCCTAGTCCTGCTTGAGTGTATATTCTGTGTTCTTGAGCTTCGGCTCCCTACTATGAATGCAAGCTGGGCCGAGAGGTTCAAAAGTCTGAATCATCCTCTAGTACGTCGTGGGCCTCCTTTTATATGTCCAAGGAATCATCAGTCTTAGGACAAATGCATTAAATGTGCTGCTTACGTGCCCCTTAGCTTTATCGGGGACGGGAATAGGGCCCATCCCGTCTGTTGCCGCCCCGCTCCGTCTCGACACACGTCCAGGCCGACAAGGCATGCAACGCCAAGTTGGCTGGCCAGCTGCTGCGCTAGAGAGGCAGCAGGGTCTTAACGAAGATCTGCATGCCAGCACGCAGGTGCTTGGCTAGGCTGGCAGGCCAGCCATCGCACCGGAGTGGTGACTGGGAGACCGAGTTTGGTCGTGGCTTTGCAACCGTCCCCGACGAGGGTCCTGCCGGGGCCTCGCCTCGTCCCCGGCAAGGACCTTGATAGGAACTTTGTCTTTTAGTCTTCATAAAATCTGTATGCCACTATGCATGCGCCCCTGGGTCTTGGTTTCGACATTGTCGATGGTGTCAGAGCTCCCAACCTCAAGGTAGTGGTTTTGTCAATGCTTCGCAAGGTGTCCCGTCAAGGACCTTGCCGGGGTCTCGCAAGCTGTCCCGGCAAGGATCTTGCCAGGGGTCCAGCTCGTCTTCTGCTCTCTGGTCTCTGGCTTGGCCCCTTCTCTAGTGATCTTGTTTTTATCCTTGATCACCCTCTTTAGGCCTCGTGGCGGGTGTGGCTACGACTGCCCATGCACAAGTATGGGGTGCTAAAGGGCCCAAACTTTAGTACACCGACAGGAGCCCCCGGGCCTGGGCCACACACGAGTGTGAAGCGTCATTGGGCCAGGCCCAAACAGTGTGCGGGCATGCTTGGCAGCAGTCGACTGCTGTAATCTTCTTGTCTGTTGTGCTCTCAGCGGCCCATGAGTGGCCTTTATTCACGGGACGGTAATTGTTGTTTCACGCTTCCCACTACGCCCACCTTTTTCTCCATGTACGCCACATGCATGGCGCGAGGTAGGTAGCGGACGCGCGGGATATGGAAAGGTGTGCCATGGCAGATACCCATGCGCCTTTGATTGGCGTGGGGAGAGCGGTCGACGACTCCGCTCATTGCCAATGGCCTTAATGAGTCGGACTCAAAGGGGCCCTTCAGAGAAGCTATAGAGCCAGCCCCCAGCCCTTCCTGTTTGGCTATAAAAGGGGGGATCGGGAGGAGAAGAAGGGGCATCCCTTTGCGTCTTCTCTTCTTCTCCGTTCTTCATCCACCATCATGTCGAGAGGGCATGGCCGCAGCCCCCCCCCCCCCCGGAGGCGACTCGATCTTCCTCTAGCGAGAGGGTCGCGGTGGTTAAGGAAGAGCCAAGCACCCAAGGCGGAGGTGCTGGACGGGTCGTGGTCGGTGAGGTGGTTGAGGCAGAAGTGAACGTGGTATGGAGCACCTGCGTCGCCGCCATCTCCTCCCGCTCCGTCCAGTGGCCATGTCGGAGACACGGCACTGGAGTTTATATTGCAGCTGCGCGAACCGCCGTGCAGCCATCTTCGTCTTCCCGAGCCATTCGTGAGGGTGCTGGATGTCGACCAGCCGCCAAGTTTGAGGCTTCATATGAGGGGTTGTTGCAATGGCGACATGTGGGTGAACGTAGAGTTCCCCGCCCCTCGTGTAATGCTTCTTCGTCGCGGTTGGAAAACCTTCGCATGCGCCCACTGCCTGATGAAGGGGCACATCCTCCGCTTCAAATTAGTGGAGGTTGACCTGCTCTCCATCAAGGTTTTTGGGCGCTCGAGAATCTGGTTAGGGTGCTGCGTGGAGAGCTCGACCGATGACGAAAGCTCCTCCTCGAGCGATAGTGACGAGGAGGAGACCGATGGGGAGGACGACGGGGATGGGTCCGACTAGACGTCGGGCACACCATCACCAGGCGACACCGGCAACACCATCATCTGCACCTGGTCTTCTCCCCGGCAGAGCGATTTGTTGGGGGGCAGTTCTTGGCAGTGGCTTCTCAAGCCAGCTCCTTGAACTTATCGGGGATGCCGCTTCTGGCGGCTGTCGCTGGAAGGCCGGAGAAGACAAAGAAGGCGGGTGGCGGGCCATCAAATCGGAGTACGATGGCATCGACGCCTTTGTCTCGTATTGTCGGCCCGCTACCTCATCTTTCAGCTCCTCCCCCGGCACCATCATCACCAGCCCTCTTCTGGATGGCCGCCGGGATGTTCTCTTGGTGTCTTCTACTGCGCGCACCTCTCCTAGGTGCCCTTTTGCCCTCCCTCTATCTTGATCCACTTTGTGAGGAGAGGGACAAGAAAGGGATCATGGGCATCTTATATTTTTTTAGATCTTAAGCCCGCGGGCACTTGTTGAATTTAAACTTCGTAACCCCTTGATTATGCTTACATTTCGTATGAATTGTACTTGTTAATCAACGTATTAATGAAGAAAAGGGTGTTTGCTAGGTTCTTTTGTGCATGAGTGAGGCTCACACCAAGGAACGAGTCCTTGTTATCTTTTTAAGTAAACAATGTCACCTGGCAACAAACCTTGTCGTCTTCCCGCTTCATACCATGACTATGCTCACGCCCTTGGCGGAGGTAGGGGCAAAGTAGGATTAGGCCCTTTGTCCATTCGCCTTTCACCGCAACTACAACAAAATTCCAGCCCAAAAGGGATTTTGGGCATAGGAAGGAGGGAGCACGGTGGCATGGGATCGAGCGAAGTTTCGTACGTTCAAGTTTCGTACGGAAGTACGCAGCAGGGGAAAAGGACTTATCTAAATCTGCTGCCCCGGCAGCCTTGGCTTGCCGGGGTCGGGGTGCTATTTCATCTCCTGTCCTCCAAACAGTTCCACTGAACCACTCGTGCAGCTTGTGAGCCAAAGAGGACTGGAAGGGGCAAAAAGGCACACACTCGACCTCTATGCTAGGGGTTAGTTGCCGCTAAGCACTATCAACCCTACCAGAAAGAAGCTCAAACTAACATGCATGCAAATTCTTAGGGAGACAACGCTTCGTTTATTCATCTGTTGCTCAGGGTCTGTGCCTGGCTTTGTACAAAGGGTTACATTCCTTGCCGGAAAGGCTTGTACAAAAGGTGGTTTGCCGGGGGGCTCGGCAACCGCGTCTTATGGGTAAAACTTACGAAGATGTTCGATGTTACAGGAGTTGCTCACTAGGATACCATCTTTGGTCTCCAGGCGAACTGCATCGGGCGTGGTGACTCGTATTACCCGATAAGGGCCTTACCACTTCGGCGTAAACTTGTTGGAATTCTTGGCCGATTGAACGTGCCGAAGGACAAGGTCGCCTTCCTCAAAGCTTAGGGCATGAACCTTGTGGCTATGGTAGCGGTGCAAGGCTTGCTGGTAGCGTGCAGCTCCCACAGCAGCCTGAAGACGATCTTCCTCAAGGTGCATAGCATCATCTTGCCGCAACTACTCTTTCTCAAGCTCATCATAAGGGAGCACTCGAGATGATCCGTGTGTGAGTTCTGTGGGGAGAATTGCTTCTGCCCCATACACGAGGGAGAAGGGTGTCTGGCCGCTGGCTCGATTTGGCATTGCCCTGATTGACCAAAGAACCGCCGGCAACTTGTCAATCCAGCGTCTTCCGCACTTGTGTATTCTGTCAAAAGTCCTCGTCTTGAGGCCCCGCAACACTTCAGCATTTTCCCTTTCCACCTGACCATTGCTTCGTGGGTGTGCAACAGAAGCAAAACAGATTTTTGATGCCGAGGTCTTGGATGTATTGCATAAAGGTGTGGCTTGTGAACTGTGTGCCGTTGTCTGTGATGACTCTGTTAGGCACACCAAAATGGCAAACTAGTCCCTTGAAGAGCTTGACAGCTGATTGTGTTGTCACCTTTCTCACTGCTTCCACTTCAGGCCAATTTGTGAAATTGTCGATCACAACTTACAGGTACTCAAAGCCCCCGACCGCATGGGGAGAGGGGCCTAGTATGTCGAGCCCCCAAACCGAAAATGGCCAGAAGAGAGGGATCGTCTGAAGAGCTTGGGATGGTTGATGGAGTTTCTTCGAATGGAACTAACACGCTTCACAATGGGTTACTAGTGCAGTTTCATCCTGGAGAGCAGTGGGACAAAAGAAACCTTACCGACAAGGGGTCTTGATCCTATGTAACAGCCACATATGCCTCCATGTATCTCTACCAACAGCCCCAGTTCGTCCTCCTGGGGAATGCACTTCAATTTCACGTCGTTCGGTCTTTTCCTGTGTAGGACATCATCCACAAACTGGTACATGCCAGACCGACGGGCTACTTTCTTCGCTGCTTCCTGTTCCTCAGGGAGTTCCCCTATTTGGAGGAACTGAACGGTGTGTTGCGCCCATGCCGGAGCCTGAGGCTCGACGGCAAGGACTAGAGGCATGTCTTTTGCCATGGGAGCAGTGGTCTCTACGGCAAGGGCTTGAGGCCCTGCCGGAGCCTGTCGCTCCCCGTCAAGCTTGGCGCCCCTGGCAATATCCTTGCTGACGGCTCCTGGGAGCTCGGCGGGAAAGTACTTGTCGGGGCCTGAGTCAATTGGAGCACAAAGGTCCCTGGTTCCACAGGTATCTTGAGGGTGGCATGTTTTGACAGGTCGTCAGCAGTGCTGTTCTCTGCTCGGGGAACATGCTCTGCTTGTAGAATGTCAAAACGCTCATCCAACTTCCTCACTTCATCTACATAAGCTTCCATCAACAGGCTCTGATAATCCTTGTTCACTTGCTTCACTACGAGTTGTGAATCCCCACGTAGGACCAACTTTCTAATTCCAAGGTTTGCCGCGATCCTGAGACCAGCAAGCAGCCTCTCATACTCCGTAGTGTTGTTCGTCGACCTCTCCTGGGGAGAGTGCATTTGGACTACGTACTTGAGGTGCTTTCCGGTGGGCGCAATAAGCAACACACCAGCACCGGCGCCTTGCAGCCAGAAAGCCCCATCAAAGTACATAATCCAGTCGTGGCTTGTTTCCTTGCCGGGGAGAGTGGTCTCTTGAATTTCTTCGTCAGGCGTTGAGGTCCATCCTGCAATTAACTCCGCCAAGACCCTACTCTGGATTGTTGAAGTGCTTTCAAACCTAAGACCAAAGCTTGACAGTTCCAACGCCCATTCCATGATCCTTCTGGTTGCATCTGGGTTGTGCAAGATTCGTTGCAATGGGAAGCGAGTGATGACAGTGATCTCATGTGCTTGAAAGTAATGACGCAGGTTCCTAGAGGCCATAAGGAGGCCGAAGAGCAACTTCTGCACACCAGAGTATCTTGATCTGGCCCCCTGCAAGAGGGAGTTGACAAAGTAAACTAGGTGCTGCATCATCTTCTTCCTCTATATTGCTTGATTTGCTTGAGAAGATCCTGCCTTGCCAGCAGTAGACTCTGTCGGGGCTCCTGCTTTGCCGGTGCCAAACTCTACCGAGGGTCCTGCCTTGCCGGCACCAGACCCTGCCGGGGGGAGCTCTGGCTCGTTATCCGATAGTCTTGCCACTGCTACTGCCTCTTCATCAACTTCCCTCTGCGCCACTAGCACAGCACTGACCACTTGATCCATCGCCGCTAGATATAGCAGCAACGACTCTTGCGGTTTAGGCGCGACTAGTATTGGCGTAGAGGAGAGGTACCTCTTCAAATCCTGCAGCGCTGCCTCGGCCTCCGGGGTCCATTTCATTGGCCTTGCCTTTTTCAAAATCTTGAAAAAGGGGAGGGCGCGCTCAGCAGATTTGGAGATGAACCTACTCAAAGCAGCAATGCAGCCAGCAAGCCAACACACATCTTTGACTCGCCTTGGTGCCTCAATCTGCTCAATGGCCTTGATCTTGTTGGGGTTCGCCTCGATCCCTTATTGAGACACAAAGAACCCGAGAAGTTTGCCCTATGGGTCACCGAACACACACTTCTCAGGGTTGAGCCTGAGGTTGATCTTGCGCAAATTTGTAAATGTTTCCTCCAAATCTTGCACGAGTGTTGCCCTGTGCTTGGTTTTGACCACTATGTCATCCATGTAAGCTTCCATATTTCTATGGAGCTGGGGCTCAAAACCAATCTGAACCGCTCTTGCAAATGTCGAACTAGCACTTTTCAACCCGAAAGGCATTCGTATAAAACAATACGTACCACATGGGGTGATAAAAGCGGTCTTCTCTTCATCTTCCTTCATCATAAAATTTTGGTGGTATCCTAAATAGGCATCAAGGAACGATAGCAGGTTGCACCCGGCAATGGAGTCCACGATCTGGTCAATGCGCGGAAAAGGGAAAGGATCCGTTGGGAAGTATTTATTGATATCTGTATAGTCAATGCACAGCCTCCATTTCCCATTTTCCTTGCGCACCACCACCGGATTGGCCAACCATGTTGGGTGGAGCACTCCTCTGACCAAGCCTGCCACTTCCAACTTCCTAATCTCCTCAATGATGAACTCTTGCCGCTCCAAAGCTTGCTTCCTGACCTTCTTCTTGACGGGCTGCGCCTGAGGACAGGCAGCAAGGTGGTGCTCAATCACCTCCCTGGGAACGCTGGGGATGTCGGATGCTTGCCATGCAAACACGTCGACATTCGCCCGCGGGAAGGCGACGAGCGCGCTTCCCTATTTGCTATCGAGGGTTGAGCTTATAGTGAAAGCTCTGCCCGTGTCATCCTCCTTGACGGGCACCTTCTTGGTCTCTGGTGGTGCAACCCTGGATTTCTTGCTCTTGCCGGTGGAGCTCTCTAGCACGTCCTCAACGGAAACGCAACACTCCAAGGATGCGTGTTTGCCGGAGTGGGTGCAAGAGGCTTGGCCGAGGCCAGAAGCCTTGCCGATGACTGAGGTCTTCCCGGTCTTCTCCCCCTCGGGGGTTCCAGTAGCAGGAGCAAGAGTCTTGGCGGCAGGTGTTACCACCGCCTCCCGATAGAGCTGTTCAGCACAGATGAGTGCATCCTTCTTGTCGGAGTCGACAGCGATGATGCTCATGGGGCCGAGCATCTTCAGCGTGTTGTAGGCGTAGTGTGATGCTACCATAAACTTGGCCAGTGCTGGACGGCCAAGGATCCCGTTGTACGGCAACGGGATCTTGGCTACATAAAAAACGATCTTCTTTGTCATGTAGTTCAGCTCACCACCAAATGTGACTAGTAGTGTGATCTTACCCGTGGGCTGCCTTCTCTCTGGATTGATCCCTTGAAACGTGCTTGTCTCCTTGAGATCTCCCTTGGGGATTTGCAATCTCCTAATCACCTAGGGCAAGATCAAGTTCAGACCAGCCCCACCGTCCACTAGCATTTTTGTCACCTTGAGGTTGCGAATTGTTGGCGAAACCAACAACAGCAAGCAGCCGACCGTGGTTGTGTGATCAGGGTGATCCTCGGCGTCAAAAATGATAGGCGTGTTGGACCATTTCAGTGGCCTCTGGGCATCGACTGATGGCTCGGTTGCATTAATCTCACACGCTCACTATTTGAGTTGGCGGTGAGAAGAATGCAACGAGGCGCCACCATCGATGCACATGGCTTCTGTGGCTTTCTGGAACTCGTGCTCATTGGACTCGTCGTCCTCTTCATGATCCTCATCTCCCTCTTTCTTATCACGGCCTCGAGCGGGCCTCTCTTGTTGCTTGTCCTTGCCACGGAAGCCCCCTCCCCCATGCTTCTTACCGGACCCCTCGGCACCATCCTGGCCTTTCTCCTTATCCCTTGTCTTGTACTCAGCTTTCTGCCTCTCCACAAGCTGCTCAACTTGTCGGCAGTTCTAGAGGTCATGGCCCTTGATGCGATGGATCTTGCAATATTGCTTGTCGGAGCCCTCTGGCTTGTCGGCGGCCGCCAAGGCCTGGCAGGTGGCGCACCCGGCAACCTCCTTGCCGGGGTCGTCAGCCTTGGCCTTCTTGGCGGTGACGGGGTTGCCGGATTCCTCAACGACAAGCACGGTCTTACCCTTGCGCTTCCTGTTGTGCCGTCAGGCTTTCTTTGTCGGGGCGACAACGTCTTCATCCCTAGAGTCACTTTCTGCGTCGGCATCTTCACCGGGGTACTTCTTCCTTCTTCAGCCCAAGGCCCCGAGCACATCTATCAGCCAAAACATAAAGTTCAGCAACATCCCTAACCTTGTTCATTGCCAGCTCTTCACGCATCTTGTGGTTGTGCACATTCTGATGAAACACACTGATGACTGTGGTAGGATGAACGTCTGGGATGTTGTACTACACACGGCTGAATCTCTATATGTACTTGCGCAGGGATTCACCATCCTTCTGGGGGATGAGGTGCAAATCACTCGCCTGGCCAGGAGCTTGGTGCCCTCCGGTAAAGGCGCCAACAAACTCATGGCACAGATCTGATCAAGAGGAGATGGAATCTTCTGGCAGGTGCATCAACCACGACCTGACGTTGGGCTTAAGCACCAACGAGAAGTAGTTGGCGAGCACCTTGCCGTCCCGAGCCCGGGCTGCTTGCATCGTGATGGTGTACACGGGGGATGGAATCTTCTGGCAGGTGCATCAACCACGACCTGACATTGGGCTTAAGCACCAACGGGAAGTAGTTGGCGAGCACCTTGCCGTCCCGAGCCCCGGCTGCTTGCATCGCCATGGTGTACACACTCAGGAACTCGGACGGATGAGTCTTGCCATCGTACTTCTCCGGGACCTCTGGTTTGAACGTGCGGGTAGTGGGCCACTGGAACTGCCGCAGCTCACGGGTGAAAGTTGGGCAGCCTACCTCATAAGGCAAGTCATCAGAATCCCCCAGCGCAGGCCTGTATGCAGTGGGTCCTGCACGCCTGTCAGATTGATGGCATGCTTCCCGTCTCCACTCGATGGTAGTTTGAGTGTCCTCTTTAGCGCGCTCCCGAAGTTGACGTTGGCCGCGATGGGCTCGTGGATCGGACGACGCCGTGGATCCATCATCACGAGCATCGACCCGCCGAGCTAGCGACCGTTGCTGTCGTGGTGGAGGGGAGTGCACCATCGTTGCGGCGCCTCCGGCCCGTCCGCCGCCAGCGCGCGCCGGCTCGGTGGACCGACGCAGTGAAGGGCCCACCTCCTGGTATCAATCTTTATTGGCGTGGCCAATAAGGCTTTGGATGGCAGCCCTCCATTCTTCTTGCTTCTCCGCAGCAGGAGGAAAGTCAAGGAGTAGCTGCGCTCGCGCTAATGCTTCTGCTGGCGTAGGTGGCAGCAACAAACGTGAGGAACGGGAGGTGCTCGGACTTCTAACTATGTTAGAAGGAGCGCCGTAACTGTTCTGTGGTCGTGTGCCGTCTTGATCAACATCTTGGCGTGCATGTCGGTCCTACTCATCTCGAGAATTACACCGAGGGCTCTTCCTGTGGTGGCGCCCGGGGTCACCAGCGTCGCGACGCTGCTCGTCGTGCACGACCTGGGAGGACCGCAGCGCGGGCGTCTTGGAAGTCGTCGCGCCGCCCATAGGCAGCATGGCTCCACTCTTGGAGATCCCCGCGTCGCCCGTAGGCGGCACAGCTCCACTCTTGGATGCAGTGGCATGTGGCTCGTCGTCTCAGGCACGAACGATGCCGCTCGCTTGACTTCGGTTGCCAGAATGTTGTGGATGCCCGCGATCCGCACCTCCGCCACCATCCGCGACTAAACCGTCGCCCATCCGTGCTAGCACGGGCGGAATGGCTCAAGATGAACCAATCGGCATGATCACCTTCTTCTTGGGAGCCATGGTGATCAAGGAAATGACGTGTTAACCGCTAGATTGGTTTGTCGAACTCTCACCCCCTGCCTGGCGCGCCAAAGATGTCAATGGAAACGACACCTACGGGATCACGTGGATCCCTTCTATGGTTTGGCAAGGAAGAGGGGTGTGCAAAGAGCGGATCTAATGATTAACACGACGGATTTGTACCCAGGTTCGGGCCGCTGAGCAGCGTAAAACCCTAGTCCTGCTTGAGTGTATATTATGTGTTGTTGAGCTTCGGCTCCCTGCGATGCATGCAAGCTGGGCCGAGAGGTTCAAAAGTTTGAATCCTCCTCCAGTACATCGTGGGCCTCCTTTTATATGTCCAAGGGGTCGCTATAGTGGCACACGGGAGGTGTAAAGTAACTATAGTGTCTATGTTTATCATCGGAGTCTTAGGACAAACGCATTAAATGCGCTGCTTACATGCCCCTTAGCTTTATCGGGACGGGAATAGGGCATGTCCCGTCCGTTGCTGCCCCGCTCTATCTCGACATGCGTCCAGGCCGACGAGGCATGCAACGCCAAGTTGGCTGGCCAGCTGCTGCGCTGGAAAGGCGGTAGGGTCTTCACGAAGATGTGCATGCCACCATGCAGGTGCTAGCTAGGCTGGCAGGCCAGCCATCGCGCCGGAGTGGTGACTGGGCGACCAAGTCTTGTCGTGGCTTTGCAACCGTCCCCGGCGTGGGTCTTGCCAGGGCCTCGCCGTCGTCCCCAGCAAGGACCTTGCTGGGAACTTCGTCTTTTAGTCTTCATAAAAATCTGTATGCCACTATGCATGCGCCCCTGGGTCTTGGTCTCGACATTGTCGATGGTGTCAGAGCTCCCAACCTATAGGGTGGTGGTTTTGTCAGTGCTTCGCAAGGCGTCTCAGCAAGGACCTTGCCGGGGTGTCGCAAGCCGTCCCGGCAAGGATCTTGCCGGGGGTCCAGCTCGTCTTCTGCTCTATGGTCTCTGGCTTGGCCGCTTCTCTAGTGATCTTGTTTTTATCCTTGATCGCCCTCTTCAGGCCTCGCCACGGGTGTGGCTATGACTGCCCGTGCACAAGAATGGGGTGCTACAGGGCCCAAACTTTAGTACACTGACAGGAGTAGGTGGCTAGAGTGAAGAAAAATGGGACCAACCCAGATATGTTTCTTGGATGTTTGTTTCTCGGGGCAACAAACTCTGAATCAACACTTTATGCCCCGGTTTAGGTACATGGTGTTGGACTGCCGGTGCACCCACTGTCCCATGCCCTTATAGCAAATATTTAGTTTTTCTTAATCTAATGCCCCAGGTAAAATGAAGCCATGCCACTATTATAAGTCATGACAAGTTTAGCCAATTGTTTTAGCCAGTAATTGTTTGAGACTCTGGTTGTTTCCTCTATAGCTTTTTGTGCAAACAGGGATATCCATTTCACCTTGTTGCTATTGCGACCTTTTGGTGCACTGCACAAAACACTTCTTAAAAGAAGTGACTTTTGTGTTGTTTAACTGGAATGTCAGAATGGAACCGTTGGTTCATTTCGGTGGAACTACACAAAGGGAGATCTGTGTTCCAATCTTCATTATCCATATTGGCACCATATCCTTCCTTTAGGTAAGAATGATATTTAATGCATGTGTTCATCTCTATTTTGTGACTGCCATGAGAAAATAATGCTATTGTTTACTAGTACAGTTGTACTCCCTCACTGACAAAACCAATTCTGAAATAGTAGGCCAATCATGTACTTAGTTTCAGCAAACTGGTGAGGAGAAAGAGAAACAGAGCATGAGGAGGAAGACGAAGAAGAAGAAGAAGAAGAAGAAGAAGAAGAAGAAGAAGAAGAAGAAGAAGAAGAAGAAGAAGAAGAAGAAGAAGAAGAAGAAGAAGAAGAAGAAGAAGAAGAAGAAGAAGGAGGAGGAGGAGGAGGAGGAAATGAAGAAGATCACATGATGGTACCATCCTATGTTATCCTGACATCTTGCTAGTGGTATTGTATTGATGTGTTGATGCTAGTCTTAATTTACTTGGAAGACTAGCAAGATGCCAGTGCGTTGCACGTAACATCGAGATGCATTTGTATGAGTAGTTTATCTTGTGAGAGAAAAGGATGAACGAGGGAAGGCCTTATTTGCAAATGTGGGGAGGGGTGTGGGTATATTTTTGCAAAATTTCCATAGATTCCTTCCTATCCGTCAGATATAAATCGGACGACCTATATTGCAGGATGGCAGGCACACCATCATCACCAACTCTGTTTTTTGTAAGAGTAATAGAGTAGAGATAGGTAGATAAATGTAGCAGAGTAGTACTTGGCTTGACGACACATCATACTAATTAACTGGATTCTGGATGCATGTGTGACCCAGCTCTACACGATCAACAGTGCCAAGGTGATCTTGTTGAAGCCGAGGCCTCAGTCAAGGCCATTCAAGGGCTCCGGCAACGTCTCCCTTACATGTGAGACGATCCTCCAGGGAGCCCTTCCACTTCTATTGTCTCTCCTGCAATGTCACTTAATTAATTATGAGTACTTAAGTAGCACTAATTTATTGCTGCCTAATTTTCCTGTCGGAGTTAAACAAATCTTTAGTAGCACCCTATGTTGAATCATGTATGTGTATATATGTGTTTGTGGAGGTGAATCATGTGGTGGAGCAGGGAGGGAATCTTGGTAGTGTCATGACATAATAATGTTATTGTTTGCATGTCAATTTATTGCCATTGGTTCAATGAGGCAATGTTTTGCGTATTGTCCATCATGAATTTGATGCTACTGTTAAAGTAATATGCTAATGTATTTCTATCCTTTCTCACTAAGCTAATGAAGGTTTCACCTTCTTCCTACTTGTGCAAACAGGGTTCATGTTGTGCCAATCATACATTTTAGTGGAACTGCACAAGAGAATCAATGAATTGTATCCCACCAGTGCTTTAACTCTGTTGGAAGTTCTTGATAATCTTTCGATATAATCTCACCACTGGCAAACAAGATTTATTTCAACATACATTTTAAGTGCAAAATAATATATACTATTGAGTGATTCCAGTGAATGCTTAATCATCTCTTCTGGGACTACTTGAATAAGCTTTTTGCTCAGGTTGGTACCGGCCAAAGGCCTTCATCCATATTAGTTTGTTGTCATCTCTATTTGTATCGTG
The DNA here is from genome assembly GCA_034509565.1 of Triticum monococcum. Classification (NCBI taxonomy): domain Eukaryota; kingdom Viridiplantae; phylum Streptophyta; class Magnoliopsida; order Poales; family Poaceae; genus Triticum; species Triticum monococcum. Next base: position 448,777,766 of record CM067845.1, read on the forward strand.
CTGCTGTGTTGCTACTGTCATAAGAAACTCCTTTATCTTTGCACGTTAAAGTTTTGCAACCTATGATACATGGCAATGCTTTCAGTGTTGAGCTAATTGGCACTGATTAAATAAACTAATACCTCTATTTAAGCAAGACTACTATGTTGCTAACTTTACCCATTAAGATAATGAGGGTGCTTCTATTTCTTAGTGTATGTTTCATCAACTAGTCCCACTATTAAAGTAATCTCACTCTCTCAATATATGTGCCAACAGGGATGCTCGATTTTGGTGGAACTACACAAAACTTTGGGTGCTTCATTGCCTTGACTTCTTCCTTCCCTTCCTGTCAGTCACTTTATCTTGGCTTGCTTGCTTCCTTCCTTTCCTGTCAATCGCTTATCTCGGCTTCCAGTTAAAGGAAATAGTAATTGATATGCTACCTCACACAGGCTGGTACCTTATATGTCTCCAATGTATCTATAATTTTTTATTGTTCCATGCTGTTATATTATCAATCTTGGATGTTTTATAATCATTTTATATCATTTTTTGGTACTAACCTATTGACATAGTGCCAAGTGCCAGTCGTTGTTTTTTGCATGTTTTTTATATCACAGAAAATCAATACCAAACGGAGTCCAAATGCAATGAAACTTTACAGAGATTTTTTTATGGACCAGAAGACACCTAATGGGCCAAGGAAGCGCTTGGGGGGTTCTCCGAGGAGAGCACAACCCACCAGGGCACGCCAGGAGGCCCAGGTGCGCCGTGGTGGCTTGTGCCCACCTCGGGTGCCCCCCGGGCCGCCTCTTTGCTTTATAAATACCCCAATATTCCAGAAACCCTAGGGGAGTCGATGAAAATCAATTCAAGCCGCCGCAGAGTCCAGAACCACTAGATCCAATCTAGACAGCATCACGAATGGGGTTCACCGCCTCCATTGGTGCATCTTCGATGATGCGTGAGTAGTTCTTTGTAGCTTCGGGTCCGTAGTTAGTAGCTAGATGGCTTCCTCTCTCTCGTTTGATTCTCAATACAATGGTCCCTTGGAGATCCATATGATGTAACTCTTTTTGCAGTGTGTTTGTTGGGATCAGATGAACTTTGAGTTTATGATCAGATCTATCTTTTTATATACATGAAACTATTTGAGTTTCTTTGATCTCTTTTATGCATGATTGCTTAAAGCCTCGTATTTCTTCTCCGATATTTGGGTTTTTTTTGGCCAACTTGATTTATTTATCTTGCAATGGGAAGAGGTGCTTTGTAGTGGGTTCGATCTTACGGTGCTTGATCCCAGTGATAGAAGGGGAACCAACACGTATGTATTGTTGCTACTAAGGATAAAACGATGGGGTCTATCTCTACATAGATAGATCTTGTCTACATCATGTCATCGTTCTTATTGCATTACTCCATTCCTTCATGAACTTAATACACTAGATGCATGCTGGATAGCGGTCGATGTGTGGAGTAATAGTAGTAGATGCAGGCAAGAGTCGGTCTACTAATCTTGGACGTGATGCCTATGTAATGATCATTGCCTGGATATCGTCCTGATTATTTGAAGTTCCATCAATTGCCCAACAGTAATTTGTTTACCCAACGTTTGCTATTTTTTTCTCGAGAGAAGCCACTAGTGAAACCTATGACCCCCGAGTCTCTTTCTCATATTATTTGCCTTCGCGATCTATTTTATTTGCCTTTTATTTTCAGATCTATTAAACCAAAAACACAAAAATACCTTGCTGCAATTTATTCTTATTTATTTTATTTGGCATTCGATCTATCAATATTTACAATTTTATCTCACGTCTGTTTGCCAATTTCTGGCGCCGCTACCCGAAAGGGATTGACAACCCCTTTTACAAGTCAGGTTGTGAGTAGTTGTTATTTGTGTGCAGGTTCTGATTACATTGTGTTGCTTGGTTCTCCTACTGGTTCGATAACCTTGGTTTCATATCTGAGGGAAATACCTACCGCCGCTGTCCTGCATCATCCCTTCCCCTTTGGGGAAATATCGACGTAGCTTCAAGCGACATTAGTACCGGTCTCTATCCTGATTATTGTGCTTGCCATATGTATTGGTAATTTGGTATTGTGCTACTATTTTCGATTTCATAAAGGAGTAACTTAGAGCCTGAACTCACAGGCAAATAATTACATCAGACGATTTCAATAGAACTGCACAAAAAGATCAGATGGAGAGATACTTATGTTGCTGCTATGTACTCCAAAGTTCACTTAAACAAGCATTGATGTTGACAAGAAGAAGTGCCTATATTCATTCGAGTATCAACCGCCATCAACCAGTTTTCAAACTCTCGGTATTAGGAGAGTGAACGCCAAAAATATTGCTTGGCGCATAGACCAGAAAAAGGCAGTCCAGTCTTTGGTCCCAACTTGTGCCTTTTGGTTATCTGCACATATGGTAGCGAACTGTGTGACATGGAGTCTAAAGATTCCAAACAAGTTGGTTGACGCGTATATTCATCTTGCACTTAATCAGTTTGCACGCCAGGGATGCTCCATTTCAGTTGAACTGCACAAAAATTTTGGGTGGTTCATTTTATCGACCGCCTCCTTTCTTGTTTGCAATTATAGAATTTTGGCGAGCTACAGGACCAAGATGAGCCAGTAAACAAGTTGGATGAAAGTAGTGGCCAAGTTGCTCAAACCTCCCTCAGCATCGAGGCCACTATCTCGAGGATAAACCTACAAGAAAAATTCAGATTGTCTGTGCTGCCTCTTATGTACTCGAAAGTTTACTTGTACAAGCATTAATTTTAGCAAGAAGTACCTCCGACTGAACACCATTTACCAGTTTGTACCCTTGGTAATTAAAGTTTGTCCATGGATGAGATTGGCTGTGATCTCAATCATCTGGATGCATAAACATACTGAACATGTGTATATCTGAATCTTTTTGTGAATTATCTATGAATATTGGCTTGTGATCTATCAATCATTTGGATGCATAGACATGCTAAACTTGTGTATATATGAATTTTTTGTGTTGTTGATTGTGAATGTTGGCTATGAATATGAACGTGTCTTGTGAACTTCAGTTTGATATGAATGTTTACCTTTTCTATTGTACTTGTATGTGAACTTGTTAGTGTGTCTACTGTGGGATTTCTCATGTGTGGGTGTCAACAGCACACCTTCCCGAGAAGAATTGCACTTGCTTGTTAGGGTAGCAACAGCGCATCAGCTTTTTTTATCTTTTCGCTCTGTCTTCCCCCCTCCCCCGCTCAACCCCTGCCATAATGTTTTCGGCCTCAAAACAAACATAGTACTGCATTGTTTTGGGGCTTGATGGAAAACCGACTGCTGCTTTCTGTAGGTTGGGCTGCCCAGCAAATGGTTGCTAGTCCACCACGGGGTGGGAGGCTAAAAATACAAGTTGTATGGTGCAGAGGCAAGTAAAAAAATACCATCGAGAGCCATCCACTGGAAAAAAAATTGCGTCTGATGTGCTTCTTCAGTCGCGCCGTCGGCCCCCTCTTTAATCCAGTTCGCTCCATTCCCCAACCGGTAGCATGGGACGGAAGTTTATTTCCCCCTCGCGCTGCCGGTGGATTGAAGAAGCGCGGCATCGAATCCAACACCGGCGAGGGCTGCTTTTCCAAGTGTTTTTCAGATAAGAAACTGCATGTTTCAATGGCAGAGCATTTAAATCAACAGACACTTTTCAAACATGGATAGTAGAATGCTGGAAATTTTATTCATGGTAAAAAATGGAACTAACAACAAGTTAACATCATGCTGATCAACATTCATGTATAGCACATATTCATATGATGCAAAGTCAAAGAGATATGCTATTTTCAAAATGGCAAGACAATGTTGAGTGTGCGGAAAATTGGGTAAACTAGAGACGAAATTTTGGCAAGTGTTAGATATTTTTCAACTGCACCAGTTGGAATCGAACCCGGGCAGTACAACTTTTGGGTGAGAGGGCCGCAGCCACCGGGTTAGTGCGGTATGTTCGAAAGAATGAAGGCGTCTTCCCCGGCTCCGGTTCTTTCCTGTCTGTGTGCGCTCCCCGTGGCACCGTCGTATGTCGTTGTCAACATGATCAACAAACGAGAGGAATCCGAAGAGGATTGTACACCGAGAGACTGACAGTGGGGACCCACCAGGTCCAAGCCGTACGCAAGCAAGTGCCTCATCGGAAAAAAGCTTCCTCCTAATTGTATACTGATGTTGGGGTCCACGGGTTTGTCAACCTAGTTAATAAATGAAATAAATTTCCAACGATGACTCTCATCGGGAGCTTTTTTCAGGGGTATCGGGGATCTTTTTTGTTGTTGTTGTTGCGGGAAAGGGGTATCGGGGATCTAGCTGGTATCATTTTTTCCAGAGCGTGAACAAGTATCAGCTAGGCCTAGGTTTTGTTTTTTAACATGCGTAGCCCACGACATACCGAGACAGTGGTTTCAACTTATTTTTTGAGGTCCATCATGTATGTACTGGCCTATGGGCCTCCCAACGTAGGTTTCACTTTTTCTTAAAGATCGGCAACCCAATGTATTTTTTAATAAAACATAGATTTGTGTTCTATTTATCTATATGTATATAAGAATAATAATGTTGTGTCCAATTTATGTTTTCCCTTCTAACCACATTATATATATTTATGTTATTACTATTATTGTATATTTAATAGAGACTTATATATACATTATAGAAACATCCCACGTCTTATTAACTTATAAAAGTAAATGTTTAACAGAAGTTGGCAAGGAAAATCCTGGTTGTTTTTGATTCACAGGCAAGGAAAATCCTGGTGATTGCGTACAAAATCTTGCGAAGATTTTAAGGACAAATGTAATAATAACACGCTCATTTTTCTTTTGAGCAATAACTCGCTAATTTGTTAATTTTATATATAAAAAATGTGTCGCTCCGGTTTATTTCTGATATTAATTGCTCCTTCTAACCTAATATTATATATAGAACAAGCCCAGCTAATTCGTGTATTTCAAAAAAGTGCAAATGAGTTGGATTGCTTAGAAAATATTAAATGGGCCGCATTGACGCGAAATTATTTGTTCACCCAGCCCAGCAAATGAACTGTAAATTCTAGAAAACATGGTTAAATATATGCCACATTTTTGCAGGCTGACATGTGCGCCAATAGGTCCAAGCCTACGCAAGGCATTGTCAACTTAGTCACAAATGATTCTAACATCCACAACCATTGGATTTATATCCAACGGACGGCATGCACCTTTAATCTCTCGTCTTCTTTCTCCCGCATCGCCGGGACCGCCTGCTCCGGCCTCCGACGGCTAGCGGCTCTGCTTACCATGCATTGCTGCGAAACGCTATCCCACCGCCGGCCAGGCTATCCCTCCACCCCTCCACACCTCCTCTTATTCTCCACCGACTGCAGCCCCACGCTGAGGGAGTCCTGGACTAAGGGGTCCTCGGGTGTCCAGGCTATGTGATATGGGCCGGACTGATGGGTCGTGGAGATACAAGGCAGAATACCTTCCCCCGTGTCCGGGTAGGACTCTCTTATGTGTGGATGGCAAGCTTAACGTTCTGATGTGTAGTTTCCTTTCTCTATAAACTGACCCTGTACAACCCTAGGCCCCTCCGGTGTCTATATAAATCGGACGGTGTAGTCCATAGAGGCTATCAGAATTCATATAGGCTATACATATAGGGTTTAGCCATTACGATCTCGAGGTAGATCAACTCTTCTAACCCCTATACTCATCAAATACAGTCAAGCAGGACATAGGGTTTTACCTCCATTAAGAGGGCCCGAACCTGCGTAAACATTGTATCTCCTTTGTCTCCTGTTACCTTCGATCCTCGGACGGACAGTTCAGGACCCCCTACCCGAGATCGGCCGGTTTTGACACCGACATTGGTGCTTTCATTGAGAGTTCCACTGTGCCGTCGACAGAAGGTTCGATGGCTCGTTCGATCATCAACAACTATGATGTTTCCGGGGAAACTTTCCTCCCTGGTCAAATTTTTGTGTTCAGTGGCTTCGTTCCATGTGCCAACTCAATTGGTGACCTCAAACAGATCGATAGCTACACCCCTGGTCATCAGATCAGTTTCGGGAACCTAAATTATGTCGCTGGTATCTGATGAGACTTAATCTTCGAAGGGTTCGCGGCCCCGACCACCGCTCTGGCCTTAGATCTGGACCAAACTGCGCGGTCCGAAGATGGGAGTTTGGAGCCCACCGGACTCTCTGCTATGAAGCTCACTATCGGAGATTCGGAGGTGATTGTGTCCTCGGCAAACTTGGAATCAGACTGGGTTCCCCCTATCATTGAAAGGCCGGACTTGCCCCCGGACTCTAGCTCCGAACTCTCGAAGTCTGCGCCAAGCGAGCATGGCCAGGAGGCCTTTGCCCTGGCCAGCCCCACGGACTCTCATTTTCCCATCCAATACTCGCTCATAAACGAGGCTCTAGAAATAATGTGGTCCCTCGCCATTACAGAGGAATCACCTCTGAACTATGCCCATCCCAGATTAGGGGCTGAGAGCAGGGAATTTTACGTCCCACCCACCACCCACTTCATCGCCACCATCGAGGACTTAACTGACATGTTGGATTACACCTCCGAAGACATCGACGGCATGGACGATGATGCCGGAGACAAACAAGGCCAAGACTAGCTGTTTACCGGACATTGGACGGCCCCCTCCACATACGGCGTGTACATGGTGGATACACCCAAAGAGGATGACGGCGAAGGCAGGAAGGATCCGGTTGAGGACAAACCTGTTGAGGCACCATTGAAGCGTCGATGCCGCTCAAAATCGCGTCATGAAAAATACAGTAACACCGGCACCAGAGACAATAACACTCCAGAGAACACCGAAGACCTCGAAGCCCCCGTCAAGCCCACATCCGAATAGGAAGATGTGGAGGAGGGGCAAGTTAACCCCGATGATCCGGTTGGGAATGAGGATTCGGAAGATAGCAACTATCTACCGCTCTCCGAGGATGATGTCAGCCTCGGCAACGATTTCATCGTGCCAGAGGAACCCCTCGAGTAGGAGCGCTTTAAGCACCAACTAATCGCCGCTGCAAGAAGCCTAAAAAAGCAACAGCAATGGCTCCAAGCCGAACAGGATACAATCAACGACAGATGGACCCAGGTCCTAGCTGCCGAAGAATATGGCCTCCAACGCCCAACAAAGAGTTATCGGAAGCATCGGCTACTACCACAATTTGACAACGAGGCCTTCGAGCCAATACTGTCAAAACATGACCGCGTTGATGAACCAGACCGGCCACCACGTGGGCGAGAGAAAGCGGCCACCTACGCCGAACACCAACCCGCACCACCTCGCCATAGGGGCAGAGAGACAACGACTCCAGGATACACCTACGACCTATGACAAGACTTGAGTAATAGAGCAGGCCAAGCCAGATCAATCTATGGATCAAGGGGGTGTGCCCCAACGTGAGAAGATGACCGTCAAGCCTCGCGCGATAGGCATAACCTCACCAGGGCCAAAACCACATATGGATGTCATCCGAACTCCGTCGTGACGTTGCCCGATACAGAGGCGCCGCACACCCCTTATGCTTTACCGATGAGGTAATGCAGCACCAGTTCCCAGAAGAGTTTAAACCCGTAAATATGGAATCATACGATGGCACGACAGATCCCGCGGTATGGATTGAAGATTTCCTTCTCCATATCCACATGGCCCACGGTGACGATCTCCACGCCATCAAATACCTCCCCTTAAAGCTAAAAGGACCAGCACGGCACTGGCTAAATAGCCTCCCAGAGAACTCTATTGGTAGATGGGAAGATTTGGAAGATGCCTTTAGAGACAACTTCCAAGGTACCCATGTCCGGCCTCCGAACGCCGATGACCTCAGTCATATAGTCCAGCAGCCCGGAGAGTCAGCCCGAAAACTCTGGACCAGGTTCTTAATTAAAAAGAACCAAATTGTCGATTGTCCGCACACCGAAGCCCTGGCAGCCTTTAAACACAACGTCCGTGATGAATGGCTTGCCCGACACCTTGGCCAAGAAAAACCGAAGTCCATGGCAGCTCTTACCGCACTCATGACCCGCTTTTGCATGAGAGAAGATAGATGGCTAGCTCGTAGAAGCAACAGCACCAGCGACCCTGGCACCTCCGAAGCCAGAGATGGCAACGGTAGGCCACGACACAACAAACACAAGCATCAAAGCAACAATGAGGATACCGAAGACACGGCGGTCAACGCCAGATTCAATGGCTCTAAACCCGGTCGGCGGAAGAAGCCATTCAAAGGAAACAAAGATGGTCCATCCAGTTTGGGCAGAATACTCGATCGGCCTTGCCAGATCCATGGCACCCCTGACAAGCCTGCCAATCATACCAATAGAAATTGTTGGGTCTTTCAACATGCCGGTAAGCTAAACACTGAACATAAGGGGAAAGGGCCGCCTAGCGAGGATGACGATGAGCCTCGCCCAACAAAGGGGGGAAAAGGAAATTCTCCCAAGGTAAAAATAGTGAATATGATCTACGTTACTCATATCCCTAAGTGGGAGTGGGACCGTGCACTAAGGGACGTCTACGACATAGAGCCAGTCTACCCAAAATTCAACCCATGGTCGGCCTGTCCGATCACTTTTGATCGCAGAGACCATCCGACTAGTATCCGTCATGGAGGTACGGCAGCATCGGTCCTCAATCCAATGATCGACAGATTTCATTTCACGCGAGTCCTCTTGGACGGCGGCAGCAGTCTTAACCTGCTTTATCAGGACACTGTTCGTAAAATGGGTATTGATCCGTCAAGGATAAAGCCCACTAAAACCACCTTTAAAGGAGTAATACCCGGCGTAGAGGCCTGCTGCACAGGGTCAATAACGTTGGAGGTAGTCTTCGGCTCACCGGATAACTTCCGAAGCAAAGATTTGATCTTCAACATCGTCCCCTTCCGCAGTGGTTATCACGCACTACTCGGACGAACCACTTTCGCCCATTTCCATGCAGTCCTGCACTATGCCTATCTAAAGCTTAAGATGCCCGGACCACACAGTGTCATAATAGTCAATGGAAACATGGGGCGCTCCCTCCATACTGAGGAGCATACCGCGGCCCTCACAGCTGAGGTACAGGGTGGCCTTATCAAGCCGAATACATCGATGATTATGGCATTCTCTATAAGAACACGTTTGATGTATCAATCAGACTATAGCGGAAACAGTTTTGTCCAACCTTATTCAGTATTGGCTTATTTCATAATCTGTATTCCGTCTTCATGACAGATTAACATATACACGTCGGCATAAATTGCTAGGGGCTCTATTCGGCCACATATATTTTTCAAAAACAAAAGTCCGAACACGTTTATAGTATACTTCAGCGTCCCGAATACCGCATTATATGCATCGGCTCTGAATCATGTCTTAGGGCAATAGTTGGGTTGCCCGGCGCCTGTGGTTACCACCTTACGTTCTGCTTGTTTGGCTAAGGTAGTAAAGGGAGAACTACTGCGATTGTGTTTCTGGTTCATCTGGTCAAACACCTCAGTAGAGAAAGCCGAAAAGTGACTGTCATGATATAGCGAGAGCTGGTCAGCCTCCACCCAGTCACGCGCCTAAGGCATCCAAGTTCGGATAGCCGAACAAGCACCAGGGGCTAGCCTATAGTCCCATTGTCAAACTCCTATGGCTAAGTGAGAGTGATAAAGCCGCATAGTCTGATTGCCTGGTTCGCTGCACTAAAACCTCCTTTACGGACCAAGACGTTGGGTCAAGTGTGCTCATGTGCTACTCCAAACACCCTTGTAGTATCTACGTGGGGGCTGAAGCCGACGACTAGCAAACTTTCAGAAATAAATACGGTCGCACAGGAGGAAAATAATTTCAGATAAAAGCACAAGTATATTACAAAGGCCTTGTTTCATAACACAAAGTCTGGGCAGCTCGGATACATTCATTCAAACATATTATCCTTCGAGCATTGACCCTCTATTAAACAGGCACCCTCTAGGACGTCCTCGAAGTATCGCTCCGGCTTGCGGTAGTCCTTGCCCTCGGGTGGACCCTTAACTGCCACGGCGGCAAAGGCCATCCGCGCACCCTCTATGCACGTCGAGCGCTTCACAGCTTCAACTCGGGGCAGGGCGTCACCGAGTCACTTGACCAAGCCGAAGTAGCTGCTTGGAATGGGTCCGGCTGGCCATAGCCGGACTATGATGTCCTTCATGGCCAAACCGGACATCTTATGCAGCTCCGCCAACTGCATCATCTGGTTGTTCAGTAGTGCTGGCCTTTCTGGCACCAGGTACTGGGACCAGAAGAGCTTCTCTGTGGTGTTTCCCTCCTAGGACCCGAAGAATTGCACGGTGTCGGCCGCACTTCTTGGGAGATCCGCAAAGGCATCTGGAGAACTCTATAGTCGATTAAGCAAGGAATATCTCCGACCGCCAAATATACTCTGTAAAAGAAAGGGCTTACCAGCCGCTATCTATTCGGCTTGCTTAATCTCCTCGCGAGCCACCCAGGACCCGGTTCGCGCCTCCCTGGCCTCCTGAAGATCCTTGGTGAGATCGACCGCTTGGACCTTATTCTTCTCCTCCAAGGCCTCGCACTTGCTGGCGGCATCCTGGAGCTCCTGCTCCACTTCGGTCACCCGCTCCTCATACTTGCAGCGAGTGACCTGCTCAGCCTCTAAATCCGTAGCCACTTTATCAGCGGCCGCTTAGCTCACCCGCGCCTGCTCCTTGGCTTGGGCGAGGGCGCTCTTCAGGGCCTCGACCTCGGTCGCACTACCTGCAAATATGATCAGGACAACACAGGAGATTAGACCCTACATTGGCATATTACTTTAGGTGTGTAAACAATTTTTTCAAAACATACCTTGCACCTCATCAAACTGCTTGTTGATGCGGACGAGGTCCTCATCGGCCCGCTCCAGCTTCCACTTGAGCTCAGATACTTCGACGACCTGGGCGGTGCCGCTAACAGTGAAGCCTGTTTATCAAAATAGACAAGTCTGTTATCTCCTGCAATATTACTTGATCCTCTGTTCGGTCCTTCTTTTCAAAAGCCGAACAGAGTCTCAAGGGCTACTATCTATACACACGCATATTCTTTGCATATGCAAAGCAGCTAAGAATATTACATCATGTACCTCAAAGCCTGTTAATAGGCTGCTAAAGGCTTCGTTCAACCCGCTTTTGGTGGACTGAACCTTCTCAACCACCGTACTCATGTGGGTATGGTGCTCCTCCACAATGGAAGCACGTCGAAGCGCTTCCACCAGAGTGCCCGGCGCCTCTGGATTGATAGAGGTCGCCGATGGAGTCAACACTCCCCCCCCCCCTTCAAAGGAGGTTGCTCACTCGATTCCAGAGCCGTACAGGTCTCTGGAATAATGATCGGCCGGGGCCGGATTGGTCATGGCCCCTGTTACCAGTCTCCATGGGGGTTGGTTCCCCCATGTTCTCGGCAGCCGAGGTGTTACCCTCTGGCACCGTCTGGGCGGCCTCCCGCACCTCTCCATGGCCCGGAGAGGCTCTTCGAGACAACAATTCAATGTTGTCTATGGTAGTTGGCGGGGAGGCTCGCAGAGGCGTCTCGCTCTCCACCATCTCCAGCTCCAGCGAGTTCCCAGAAGACGATGATAGTTGGGGGAGATCGCGGGCCGGACTGCAGCACACAATTTAAATGTGTTAAAACTACAATCATAAAAACCACATATATATATACAGTATCCCTGGACACTTACTATGCGGCAAGGGGCTTTGACCTGGGGCGCCACTCGGGGTGGCTTCGGCATCCGAGTCCGAGTCGTCCGAAAGGGAAATCTTCCCCCTCTTGGACGCCTCCGCCTCTAGGTCCACGAAGGCCGCCCTTTCCTTCCCCCCCCCCTTAAGGGGAGAATTGCTATCCTCCTCCTCCTCTTCGTCTTCATCTCCCTCGTGGGAGGAGGGAGCTTCACTATCTCCGGACACAGCGTCCGAAATACCTTTACGTCGAAGGCCACTTTTGGCCTCCTCGCCCTTCTTCTTGGCCTACTTCTTCGGCGCCTGGTACGGCGCCGGGACCAGCATCCTCGTTAGCAGAGGAATGGCTGGGTCTTCGGGTACCGGAGCCGGACACTGGATCCGTTCCACCTTCTTCGTCCAGCCCTGATGGAAGGATGGAAGGCTCAGCATAACCTTTGATTTACAAACTGAAGTTGTGTTCAGAAATTAGAAAAGTTACTAGGGTGGCCAGATGAGCGCAGTCGAGGCTGATGTCTTCGGTCGTCTCCGGCCACAACTTCTGGGCCTTGAAAAGCAGCTTCTAGATCTCTTCATGCGTCATGCCGAAGAATCGCTGCAGGGTCCGTGTACCATCCGGATTGAACTCCCACATGTGGAGAGGCCGACGCTGGCAGGGGAGAATCCGGCGGAAAAGCATCACCTGAATCACATCAGCGAGACTTGTGTTCTTCTACATCTTATTTTTATGCGCTTTTGCAGCATCATCACCTCATCGGACGACGCCCAATCCAGGCCCTTGTTAATCCACGATGTGAGCCGCACTGGGGTCTAGATTTAAACTCAGGAGTGGCTGCCCATGTGGCGCCGCGAGGTTCGGTGATGTAGAACCACTCATGTTGCCATCCCTTCATGGTCTCCATGAAGGCCCCTTTGGGCCAGGTGACGTTGGGGAGCTTGCTCACCATGGTGCCGCTGTAGTCCACATGTTGCCCGTCGACCACTTTCGGCTTCACGTTGAAGACTTTAAGCCATTGGCCGAAGTGGGGGGATGCGGAGGAGCGCCTCGCACACGATGATGAACACCAAAATGTGGAGGAAGGAATTTGGGGCTAGATCGTGGAAATCAAGCCCGTGATAGAACATGAGGCCGCGGACGAAAGGGTGGAGAGGAAACCCTAGTCCGCGGAGGGAGTGGAGGATAAACACCACTCTCTCACTGGGATCCGGAGTAGGGATGATCTGTTTTTTTGGCAGGGAGCCGGTGCACGATATTCGCGGCCAGGTAACCCGCTTCTCGGAGTTCCTTGATGTTCCTCTCCGTGACGGAGGAAGTCATCCACTTGCCCTACGAGCCTGATCTGGACATGGCTGGAAAGGTTGGGTGGTGGGAAAGATTGAAGCTTGGGAGCTGGAGCTCGAGGACGGGAAGGCTGAGGGAGGAAGGAGGTGTGGGGTAAAAAGATGGATCTTTATCCATTTATATAGGCAGTGAATATCAAACGCCCCCACTAGCCTTAAAACTCACCTGTTCCCAAGGGGTCGTGCAAATGGCACGGTTGGATTACCCAAACCTGTATTGATGAAAATCCCGCAATAAGGGGACATGATCTTTTCTTTGACAAGACGTGTCAATGGAGGTTGCACCTCGAAACATGAAGCGCGAGGCCGAAAAACGGTTCGAAATAATAAAAAGGCCAGACGCGACGTTTCCAAAAAGGTTGTCGGTGGACATATCTTATTAAGTATTGTATCCTTGTGGTTGAGGGTCGTAACTATTATACAGAGCCGGATACAGTTCTCCTACTGAGAAGACTGCTTTGTATGCGGAGAAGGAACCCACCTTGCAATGCCGAAGACAATCTACGAGCCAAACACATCATCATTGAAGACAGCTTCAGGGGCTACTGAGAGAGTCCTGGATTAAGGGGTCCTCGGGTGTACGGGCTATATGATATGGGCCGGACTGATGGGACGTGAAGATACAAGGCAGAAGACCCTTCCCCGTGTCCGGGTAGGACTCTCTTATGCATGGATGGCAAGCTTAACATTCGGATGTGTAGTCTCCTTTCTCTGTAAACCGACCCTGTACAACCCTACGCTCCTCTGGTGTCTATATAAATCGGAGGGTGTAGTCCGTAGAGGCTATCAGAATTCATATAGGCTAGACATCTAGGGTTTAGCCATTATGATCTCAAGGTAGATCAACTCTTGTAACCCCTATACTCACCAAATACAATCAAGCAAGACGTAGGGTTTTACCTCCATTAAGAGGGCCCGAAGCTGGGTAAACATTGTGTCTCCCTTGTCTCCTATTACCTTCGATCCTCAGACGCACAGTTCGGGACCCCCTACCCGAGATTGACCGGTTTTGACACCAACACATGCCACACCAGAACTAGTTATAACCCTTGTACTCCTCTCAATCTATGACTCCACTACCGCGTCTTCCCATCTCCGGGTCGTTCCCGTCCGGGGCCTCATTGTCGTCCACCGCCTCGCTGCGCTCGGCGCGGCGTGGTCAACAAACGAGAGTCATCGGAAGAGGACTGTACGTGGAGAGCCTGACAGCTGAGACCCATGAGGTCCATGGTCACACGCAAGGAAAGTTCCTCCTTATTAAGCAGAAAAAATGTTTCCTCCCCCTGACAGCTGGGACCCACCAGTTGTATCTTCGCATGGAAGGAATACCTCCTTGTTATGCGAAAAAACTATTCCTCTCGATGACAGCTGGGACGCAGCAGATTTGGGGGCTGATTTGTGGGCCTACTAAGCTGACGCGTACGCAGGGCTTTGTCACTTAATCAACAAATGATTCTAGCAGCTGGACCGTTGGATATTAATCCAATAGCCCTGCTACTTCTTCACCTCTGTTCTTGCTCCTGTCTTCCGTGGGCGGTAGTGCTGCCGCGCACCCGAACCAGTCAAGTTTCCCACTCCTCTCCATCTTCAACTCCACTGTCGCGTCTTCCTCGTCTCCGGGTCGTTCCAGTCTGGGCCTCGCCATCGTCCACCGGCCTTGGTGCACTCGGCACGGTGTGGTCAACATGGTTAACAAACAAGAGTCATCGGAAGATGACTGTACGTGAGAGGCTGACAGTGGGGATGCACCACGCCCATGGACGCATGCATGGAACTGCACCCTTGATGTCTACTATGCAACTTTATTCTTGTAGACACAAGTTGGGCCTCCAAGCGCAGAGTTTTGTAGGACAGTAGCAATTTTCCCTCAAGTGGATGACCTAAGGTTTATCAATCCGTGAGAGGTGTATGATGAAGATGGTCTCTCTCAAACGACCCTGCAACCAAATACAAGAAATCTCTTGTGTCCCCAACACACCCAATACAATGGCAAATTGTATAGGTGCACTAGTTCGGCGAAGAGATGGTGATAGAAGTGTAATATTGATGGTAGAAATATATGTCGGATTTCGGGTTCCAGCGGACTGTCGGCGTTCTGGGAACGGGGGTCCCCAGACTTGCCTGCCTGCGGACTGCGCCGTGACTCAAAGGGGGGCCCAACACGGCCCATCTTCACCAACACAAACTCAAAGACCCTCGGGAGGGGCCAAGCCTCGCGGGGCGGATGACGCAGAGCTTCCTCAGGCACGGCCTCGTCAGGCTAGCTCACGAGGAGGCGGAGAGATCAAGGCGGGGTACCTCACGAGGTGCCCGTGACGCAAGCCATGACGACTCAGGGCGCCAGGCGGGCGCCAACCCGCGCAGCGTCCTCCTTTCCTCTTTTGTGCAAAGGAGGCAAGCGCAGCCGCGGAGTACCGAGGCATCGGGCAAAGGTTGCCATTTCGGTGCAACGAGACCAAGACCAGGAGGACTACGAGACGGAGGTCACTGTGGAGCCCAAGACGGTGTCATCACCAGAGCTTTGCGTAGGCGAAGACTACTTTTGTCAGGATAGCTGATACTTGCTGTCCCCTTTGAAATTAGCCCGCCATTGTTGGCTCCCTTCCCGCTCGATATTTGGGAAGAGGACCAGGGCCTCTATAAATAGGACCAGCCACCCACATAGAAGTTCGGTCGGTTCGGTCTCTTCCGAGGGCTCGACAAGTAGAGAGGTTGAGAGAGAGAGAGAGAGAGAGAAAGAGATAGAGAGAGAGAGAGAGAGAAAGGTGGCTGAACTCCCCCCAGCAGTTCATCGCCCCAGCCAAGAACAGACTCTCGCGAGGCTGTTCTTCCTTGTATTGCTCATCATCATCAGCCTAAGAGGCAATCCACACACCACACACTGGAGTAGGGTATTACACCACAACGGTGGCCCGAACCAGTATAAACCCTGTGTCTCTTGTGTTGTTCTTCCCGTAGTTCTGATCCTAGCATGGCGGAGGGGTGCAGGTAGGTAGGAGGTGAAATCTCCGCGCGCACCCCAGTGTTCGAACCTCAAGGGTTTGCCGGAACCCGAAATCCGACATTTGGTGCGCCAGGTAGGGGTGCGCCGGAATTTGTCTTTCACCACCCTGTTCTCCTCCGACCATCACGCTCATGTCTGACGTACGTCGGGCCCGCGCGGAGCGCCGGGCCGCCCTCCTTCCCGCGTCGCCCAGACGGCCCCTGTCGGCGGGCGTCCCCGCCGTTCCCCGTCACCTGCCGTCAACACCGCCACAGGCCCGGCGGGGGACGAGCAGCAAGCATCGTCTCAGCATCCATCCGTGCGGCAAGACGGCCGCACCGCAACTCCCTCGCTCGCCCCAGCTGGATCTTCGTCACGCGCGCTCCGCGCGCCCATGGAGGCTCGAGCTGCACTCATCACAGCAAACGAGCTCCTGTGCTACCGTCCCGTCGACGACGTCTATGAAGAATGGCTCGACCGCGTCGCCGAGCTCGTCCGTTCCGCTGCGCCGCACCCCGCCCCGCGCGGGCGAAGAGGCTCCAGCGGTGCCCCGGCCGCCTCCTCCTCAAGAAGACGCCATGGCTCCAAGGCGCGTGGCCCCTGGGCGGAACCCGCTCCGTCAAGTGCCAGCGCGGCAAGAACAGAGCTGCCAAGAAGTCCCTCGCCCGCCAGAAGCTGCCCGGGCGCTCCCTGCGCCAGCACGTCGCGACCATCCTCCTGCTCCGGCGCGTGGGGACATGCAAGACCAGGCTCTCCATCACCCAAGGCCTCCCGTGGCCACAGTAGGCTGCCGCGCCTACACCACCAAACTACGCAGCATCGCGTGGCCCAGCAAGTTCAAGCCAGACCTGCCTCCTTGCTACGACGGCACGGCCGACCCTGTGGAGTTCCTCCAACTCTACGAGCTGGGCATCGAAGCTGCCAACGGAGACGAGAAGGTCGTGGCGAACTAGTTTCCCATGGCGCTCAAGGACGGGGCCTACACCTGGCTCCTGAACCTGGCTCCAGGCACAATCTCCTCCTGGGAAGAGATGTGCACCCGCTTCATCGCCAACTTCCAAGGTACTCGCGACCGGCCACCCGCCATGAGCGACATGCGCTGCATCAAGCAACAGCCCGAGGAGACCCTGTAGAAGTACATCCAGCGCTTCAACAACGCACGCCTCAAGATCCCCAAGGTGACTGAGGAGGCCATCATCTCAGCTTTCTCCGACGGCGTGCGCGACGTCAAGATGAAGAAGGATCTGGCGATGCATGAAGACATGTGCACTTCCTTGGAGCTGCTCAACTTGGCGAACAAGTGTGCCAGGGCTGAGGAAGGGCGTCTCTCCCTCCTCGAGCTGCCTGCCTGTCGGATCTCGGGTTCCGGCAGACCCTTAAGGTTCGAACACTGGGGTGCGCGCGGAGATCACGTCCTCAACCTCCCCGCCTCACAAAGATCTAAACTACTAAAAGGATCACACAAGAGACACAAGATTTATACTGGTTCGGGCCACCATTGTGGTGTAATACCCTACTCCAGTGTGTGGTGGATGGATTGCCTCTTGGGGCTGGTGATGATGAACAATACAGGGAAGAACAGCCTCGCGAGGGTCTGTTCTTGGCTGGGGCGATGAACTGCTAGGAGGAGTTCAGTTGCCCTTCTCTCTCTCTCTCTTTCTCTCTGATTTCCGATCTTCGATCCGCTAACTGCTCGAACCGAACCCTACTGAACCAACCAAAAACCCCCTTGCTATGTGGGTGGCTGGTCCTATTTATAGGGGCCCTGGTCCTCTTCCCAAATATCGAGCGGGAAGGGAGCCAACAATGGCGGGCTAATTTGAAGGGGGACAGCAAGTACATCTATCCTGACTAAAGGTGGTCTTCGCCGGTGAAAGACTCTGCGGTGATGCCATGCTGGGCTCCATGGTGACCTCCGTCTTTTAGTCCGCTTGGTCCTGGTCTTGTTGCACCGAAATGGCAACCTTTGCCTGATGCCTCGGTACTACGCGGCTGCGCTTGCCCCCTTTGCACCAAAGAGGAAAGAAGGACGCCGCGCGCGCTGGCACCCGCCTGGTGCCCTCTATCGTCATGGCTTGCATCACGGGCACCTCGCAAGGCACCCCGCCTTGATATCTTCGTCTCCTCGCGAGCCATCCTGAGGAGGCTGCGCCCGAGGATGCGCCATGTCGTCCACCTCGCGAGGCTTGGCCCCTCGCAAGAGTCTTGAGTCTTGTGCTTGATGAAGATGGGCCATGTTGGGCCCCCATTCGAGCCACACCGTAGGCCGCAGGCAGGCAAGTCTGGGGACCCCCATTCCCAGAACGCTGACAGTAGCCCCCGGGCCCGTGGCGCGCATGGGCTTGGCCGTGCTGAGAGGCGAAAGGGCAAGGGCGAAGCTCCGAGGGCCCTAACAGCCTGCGGCCTTGGGCGCCGCGTGGCAGTTGATGGGACGTGGGCGACTCCACTTCCCCACGACGCCTTGGTGATCGCGCGAGCTGAAAAAGTCCCTGCATGCAAATCGTGTCCTGATTACCTGTGATCGTGGAGGCCTGCGGTTGGCCTTCGCCGGCTATAAGTACTGTACGGCGCGTGCCCTTCCAGTCCATTCCTCCTGGCTTCTCCTTCTTCCCGATCCTTGCTCCGTCTTGGTGTGATGGCTCCGATCCGCCGGTTCTCCGCAGCGGGGAAGGGAAAAGCTCCCCGAGAGGGGCCAGACCCGCTCCCGCCAAAGAAACGGCTCGCCATTTGCAGCCGGGGCAAGGAAGATCGGCAGGTGGAGCCGAGGCCCCGGTGCGAGCGGGCTCCGCCAGGGTTCCCGCTTCCTCTGTACGCCCCTGCCGAGGGTGTTGATGCTGATCTCCGCGGCCGGCACCATCGTAGGCGCCGTCGGGTCACGAAGGCATGGGTTGTTCCTCCCGGAGTCCACGCCGAGGGCTCCTCCCACGAGTTCGTGCTCCACGTCGTCGTTCCTCTTCAATCTTGGATCCGTCTGCCTCCCTTCTTCGCCTCCGTCGTCCCTCCAGGAGGGCCTCTGGAGCTCTGGCTGCAGCACGCCGGCTGCAGCGCCCTCGCGACCGAGGCTGAGGTCGTGGTCGCCGCCTCGGGCGAGGTCTACTTGTCCCACGGCTGGAGAGAAATTGCCCGGGTCTGCAAGGTGAGGGGCGTCTTTGCGGTCCACCTGGAGTATGATGGCGCTGCAGTGATGTTCCTCAAGGTCTTCGACGCGATCGGGCGCCGGCTGGAGTGTTGCCGCGGGAGAGGCGGCCAAGACCTTGCCCTGGAGAGGGCCAGGCCCGTCGACCGCTCCCTTGGCAAAGGCGCCGGGGGTCCAGCAACTCCAGCGCGATCTTCGTGACTCCGGAGACGAGCGACGATAGCTACGAGCCCCCGAGCCGGCGCCGCTCCCGGAGCAGGGCGGGCTCATCAGGCCGCCGCCGACCCTAATCTGGATGTGGTTGGCGCCGGTGCTTGACGGCCCACTATTGATGATGGCATCTTCTGCTGGAGCCCGTGTAGTTAGCACTCCTTAGGATCCGTTCCCTGCGAGGAATCAAAATGCGCCCCACGGGGGCTTGTAAGGTGTCTGTAGTCCCATTTGTTAATATATGACCTTTGCTATGGATTTGTGTGAGTTGCTGATTCCGTCATAGCTTAGTTTTCCCTTTCGAACCTCGCGAGGGCTTGGTGCTCTACGCCGACAGGTCCCAGTCCCAAGGCAGCATCAGCTGTCGCTGGTATGCCAGGTCGCGATGCCGTGGTCAAGGCCAGGAGGTGAGCAACCCGGGGTCCGATAAGAGCCCCTGAGTCGCGATGCTCAGGAGGTCCCCCTTGGTGCCCAAGCAGCCGTTGCTTGGTGAGAAAGGGAAGCAGCGTCGCTAGTACGGAATTGCCTTAGGTGCGGGGGTAGTGCCACGGTAGCTAGCGCTGTGGGAGGTGACTTATCTTGAGGATCGGGGATTATCCCTGGTGCGCCGTCGGGTTCACGCATCGGTAGGAGCGGAGTCACTCGGCAAGGTCCTCGCGAGCCCCTTCCCCCTCGCCTCTGCTCCCCTTTCTGCTCTACGTCCTCGGGTCCCGGCCCTTGAGCTTGTCTCAGTCGTTGCTGGTATGCCAGGTCACGATGCCGTGGACAAGGCCAGAGGGTGAGGGCTGGAGAGCCAGTAGGAGCCCTAAGTCGCGATGCTCAGGCACCCCCCCCCCCCTTTAACGTGCAAGCGGTTCGCACGGGCGAGGGTGAAGGCAACCTCGTGAGGGCCTTGGCTAGCGCAGTTCCCTCCAAGGATCCTGCAGAGTCATCACAGAAAGAAGATGGTGTTGCCGTGGCGGCCATTAGTCGATCGTTAGTCACTCGAGAGCTTGCTGGTTGGAGTAGGTGAGGTGTATCTGGGCACCCGTGAGCCAGCGCGGGGCTCACGAGGCCCTACCCCTAGGCGGGTTGCGCCTGGCACTGGGCCGTATCTTGAGATGTGTCCCTGCAAAATTTGGTTAGATGCCGGTACTCTACGTCCTCGGGTCCCGGCCCTCGAGCTTGTCTCAGCCGTCGCTGGTATGCCAGGTCGCGATGCCATGGACAAGGCCAGAGGGTGAGGGCTGGAGAGCCAGTAAGAGCCCTGAGTCGCGATGCTCAGGCACCCCCCCCTTTAACGTGCAAGTAGTCGACATGGAGAAGAAGGGATGCCGTGGACGGGCATCATGCAATCAAGCGTGATAGGCAAATGCATAGTTGGAAATAAACGCTAGGGGGATACATGCCGCTGGGTCTGGCCCGAGCGGCTTGGGGATGATGCAGCCCGAGGGGCGCCCCCAACAAGGCAAACTAACGACCGAAAGGTAAATGCAGATACATGCCACGGGGACGGACCCACGCGGCCTGGGAGTGATGTAACCCTGGGAGGGCGCTCCCAGCTGAGAACGGAACTTGAAAGATGTCACCTGGGGATGTCGTCGGCGTAGTGGCGTTGGTGCAGCAGACTTGACGGGCTGTAGAAGCCGAACCTCACGAGCCCCCAGGCCCCGGGGCCTCGGGAGGCTCCGGAGGCGCTGGTGACTCCTCGCGAGCTGCCTCCATCTCCACCAAGGCCGCGGAACGCCTGTCTTCCTGAGCCTCCACGATACCCCTCATGAGGCGCTGGTACGCCGCAGCCATGCTCGGCAGGCCGTGAGGCATGCGAACATAGCTGTGGGGTGGACCTCCGCAGCGCCCCACTTGCGAGGGCCAGAGGCGCTCCGTCGTGGCGATCTGATTGAGCCCTGGTACGTCGACGCAGACACGCAGCCCACCATCCTCGCCTGGATGCGGGGCCACGGCTGGCAGGCGGCGGCAACCTCTCATGATCCTTGTCTCCTGTAGTTCTTGAATGGCCTTGTCAACGAACTCCTGCGGGTCTGGCCTTCCTTGCTCGGCTCCTTCCCGGGGGAAATGTGCCGCGAAGCATGCCTCCACATGGTGCCCAAGCACCTCCCTCGTGACCCTGGCTAGGTCGATGGCCCTCCAGATGAGAGCCCCCGAGCCCTGCCTGAGGAGGGCGCCGGGCGCGCTTTCCTATGTGATGGAAGGAGGGTCCCCCTGGGCAGACATGGGCCCTGAGGGGCCTGCCTCCTGAGGGGTCGAGCCTGACGATGTCTTCTTCTTCTTGGGGGTGGTCTCAGGAAGCCTCCTGCTTCCGCGATCTGGGTCTTCTAGCGACGCGGCCTGATAGGCCCGCTCCAGGGAACACAATGCATCCTTTTCTTCACAAGGCACCGTGATGACACCGCCACTTCCTGGCATCTTTAGGACGTTGTAGCCGTGGTGGGTCGCAGCCATGAACTTGGCCAGCGCTAGGTACCCAAGGATGGCGTTGTACGACAGGCGGATGTGGGCGACGTCGAAGTCGATGAGCTCGGTGCGGTAGTTGCTGCGAGCCCCGAAGGTGACAGGGAGGCGGACCTGCCCGATCGGGACTGTGGAACCGTCGGTGATCCCGGAGAAAGGCTTGGTTGGCTGAAGCTGGTCATAGGGCACTTGGAGGTTGTTGAATGTTTCCACGGACTGGACGTTGAGCCCTGCCCCGCCATCGATGAGGGTCTTGGTGACCAGCACGTTGCTGATGACTGGGGAGCAGAGCATCGGGAGGACTCCTGCCGTGGCCGCGCACTTGAGCTGGTCTGCCGAGCTGAACGTGATGGGGCACGCCGACCACCTGAGGGGGCGCGTTGCTTCGAGCTTGGGGAGAACTGCATTCACCTCACGGGCAAACTGCTTGAAGATACGTTGAGAGGCTGGGGCTTGAGCTCCGCCCAGGATGCAGGCGATTGCGCGCGGCTCCTGGAAGCCCCCAGCCCCCTCGTCTTGATGGCGGTCTTCGTTCCTTCTTGGTGGAGGCGGCAGAGGAGGTAGGCCTGCGTTGCCATGAGGGCGGTCCTCACGAGGCTGATCCCTCCAGTCTCCCTCGCGAGGCAGGTCCCGCCAGCGGTCTTCGCGAGGCTGGTCGCGCCACCCCTGGCGCGGGCCGCGGTCTTTCCAGCGTCCTGGGTTTCTCCCTCCTCCTCGGCCGTAGCCCCGGTCAGGGCGATGACCGATCCTTCCTTCTCGCACGGTGCGGAGCTCTTGACATTCCTTGGTGTTGTGGGTGTGGAGGTCATGGTACACGTAGTACCGGCTGCCTCTGGAGGGTTCGGGCAGATCCTTGCCCCGCTTTGTGTCTGGTTCTGCCGCGAGTACGGCAGCCCCCTTGCGCTTCGCGTCCTTGGCTTTGGGCTTCTTCCCTTCTGGGTCCGCGGCAGGCAGCTCGAGGAGGGAGAGACGTCCCTCCTCAGCCCTGGCGCACTTGTTCGCCAAGTTGAACAGCTCCAGGGAGGTGCAGAGGTCTTCGTGCATCGCCAGCTCCTCCTTCATCTTGACGTCGCGCACGCCGTCGGAGAAGGCAGAGATGATGGCCTCCTCGGACACCTTGGGGATCTTGAGGCGCGCGCTATTGAAGCGCTGGATGTACTTTTGCAGGGTCTCTCTGGGTTGTTGCTTGATGCGGCGCATGTCGCTCATGGCGGGCGGCCGGTCGCGAGTACCTTGGAAGTTGGCGATGAAGCGGGCGCGCATCTGGTCCCAGGAGGAGATCGTGCCTGGAGCCAGATTCAGGAGCCAGGTTCGAGCTCCTTCCTTGAGCGCCATGGGGAACCAGTTCGCCATGACCTTTTCATCCCCGCCGGCAGCCTCGATGCCTAGCTCGTAGAGCTGGAGGAACTCTGCGGGATCGGTTGTGCCGTCGTAGCAAGGAGGCAGGTCGGGCTTGAACTTGCCGGGCCACGCGACGCTGCGCAGCTCAGTGGTGTAGGCGTGGTAGCCCGCGGTGGCCACAAAAGGCCTTGGTTGGTGGAGAGCTTGGTCTTGTGGGTCCCCACGCGCTGCAGCTAGGAGCAGGGCGGGGTCTTGGCGCGCCGGAGCTGGGGCAGGGTCGCGGCGCGCCGGAGCAGGGAGCGCCCTGGCAGCCCCTTGCGAGCGAGGAACTTCTTGGCAGCTCCGCTCTTGCTACGCTGACGCCTGACGGAGTGGGTTCCGCCCAGGGGCCAAGCGCCTTGGAGCCATGGCATCTTCTTGGAGGGGAGGCGGCTGGTGCACCTCTGGAGCTTCATTGCCCGCGCGGGGCGGAGTGCGGCGCAGAGGGACGGACGGCGCGGACAAGCTCGGCGACGCGGTCGAGCCATTCTTCGTAGACGTCATCGATGGGACGGTAGCGCAGAAGCTCGTTTGCCGCGAGGAGCGCAGCCCGAGCCTCCAAGGGTGCGCGGAGCGCGCGGGACGAAGAACCGGCTGGAGCGAGTGATGGAGTAGCGGTGCGGCCGTCTTGCCGCACGGACGGGTGCTGCGACGATGCCTGCTGCTCGCCCCCCGCCGGGCCGGTGGCGGCGTTGACGGCGGGCGACGGGGAACGACGAGGACGCCCACCAACGGGGGCCGTCTGGGCGACGCGAGAAGCGATGGCGGCCCGGCGCTCGGCGCGGGCCCGACGAGCGTCAGACATGGATGCGACGGTCGGAGGAGAACGGAGCGATGGAAGACGAATTCCGGCGCACCCCTACCTGGCGCGCCAAATGTCGGATCTCGGGTTCCGGCAGACCCTTAAGGTTCGAACACTGGGGTGCGCGCGGAGATCACGTCCTCAACCTCCCCGCCTCACAAAGATCTAAACTACTAAAAGGATCACACAAGAGACACAAGATTTATACTGGTTCGGGCCACCATTGTGGTGTAATACCCTACTCCAGCGTGTGGTGGATGGATTGCCTCTTGGGGCTGGTGATGATGAACAATACAGGGAAGAACAGCCTCGCGAGGGTCTGTTCTTGGCTGGGGCGATGAACTGCTAGGAGGAGTTCAGTCGCCCTTCTCTCTCTCTCTCTTTCTCTCTGATTTCCGATCTTCGATCCGCTAACTGCTCGAACCGAACCCTACTGAACCAACCAAAAACCCCTCTTGCTATGTGGGTGGCTGGTCCTATTTATAGGGGCCCTGGTCCTCTTCCCAAATATTGAGCGGGAAGGGAGCCAACAATGGCGGGCTAATTTGAAGGGGGACAGCAAGCATCAGCTATCCTGACAAAAGTAGTCTTCACCTGCGCAAAGCTCTCGTGATGACGCCGTCTTGGGCTCCACGGTGACCTCCGTCTCGTAGTCCTCTTGGTCTTGGTCTCGTTGCACCAAAATGGCAACCTTTGCCTGATGCCTCGGTACTACGCGGCTGCGCTTGCCCCCTTTGCACCAAAGAGGAAAGAAGGATGCCGTGCGCGCTGGCACCCGCCTGGTGCCCTCAATCGTCATGGCTTGCGTCACGGGCACCTCGTGAGGCACCCCGCCTTGATATCTCTGTCTCCTCGCGAGCCATCCTGAGGAGGCTGCGCCCGAGGATGCGCCGTGTCGTCCGCCTCGCGAGGCTTGGCCCCTCGCGAGGGTCTTGAGTCTTGTGCTTGATGAAGATAGGCCATGTTGGGCCCCCATTCGAGCCACGCCGCAGGCCGCAGGCAGGCAAGTCTGGGGACCCCCGTTCCCAGAACGCCGACACTGCCGCAGACCCAGAAGAGAAGAAGCTCAAGGCCAAGGATGTGAAGTGCAAGGGGGCTGCAGTGCTCGCGGCAGAACCAGACACCAAGCGGGGCAGAGATCAGCCCGAACCTCCCAAGGGCAGCCGGTACTGCATGTACCACGACCTCCACACCCACAACACCAACGAATGCCAAGAACTCCGAGCCGTGTGTGAAGGAAGGATCGATCGTCGTCCCGATCACGGTGACCGGGGCTACGGTCGAGGAGGAGGAAGGAACGCAGGACGCTGGGAAGACCGTGGCCCGCGCCAGGGGTGGCGCGACCAACCTTGCGAGGATCGCTGGCAAGACCCGCCTCACGAGGGAGGCGGAGGGATCAGCCTCGCGAGGATCGCCCGCAAGGCAACGCAGGCCTCCCACCGCTGCCGCCGCAGCCAAGGAGAAACGAGGACCGCCATCAGGACGAGGAGGCTGGGGGCTTCCAGGAGCCGCGCGCGATCGCCTGCATCCTGGGCGGAGCACAAGCCCCAGCCTCTCAACGCATCTTCAAGCAGTTTGCCCGCGAAGTGAATGCAGCCCTCCCCAGGCTCGAAGCCACACGCCCTCTCAGGTGGTCGGCGTGCGCCATCACCTTCAGCTCAGCAGATCGACTCAAGTGCGCAGCTACAGCCGGAGTCCTCCCGATGCTTTGTTCCCCAATCATCAGCAATGTGGTGGTCACCAAGACCCTCATCGATGGCGGGGCAGGGCTCAACGTCATGTCCGTAGAGACACTCAACAACCTCCAAGTGCCCTACAGCCAACTCCAGCCAACCAAGCCTTTCTTCGGCATCACCGATGGCTCCACAGTCTCAATCGGGCAGGTCCGCCTCCCTGATACCTTCGGGGCACGCGACAACTACCGCACCGAGCTCATCGACTTCGACGTCGCTCACATCCGCTTGCCGTACAACGCCATCCTTGGGTACCCAGCACTGGCCAAGTTCATGGCCGTAACTCACCACGGCTATAAGGTCCTCAAGATGCCAGGAAGCGGCGGAGTCATCACGGTACCCTGCGAGGAGAAGGACGCGGTGTGTTCCCTGGAGCGAGCCTTCCAGGCCGCATCACTGGAAGACCCGGATCGCGGAAGCAGGAGGCTTCCCGAGGCCGCCCCCAAGAAGAAGAAGACGTCGTCCGGCCTGGCCCCTCAAGAGGCTGGCCCCTCTGGGCACGTGCCTGCCCAGGGGGAACCTCCTTCCATTGCATAGGAAAGCGCGCCCAGCGCCCTCCTCAGGAAGGGCTCGGGGGCTCTCCCCTGGAGGGCCGCCGACCTAGCTAGGGTCACGAGGGAGGCGCTTGGGCACCACATGGAGGCGTGTTTCGAAGCATGTTTCCCTCAAGAAGGAGCAAGGCAAGGAGATCCAGACCCACGGGAGTTCATCAGCAAGGCCGTTCAGGAGCTACAGGAGTCAAGAGTCATGAGAGGCGGCCGCCGCCTACCAGCAGTGGCTCCCCATCCAGGTGAGGATGGCGGGCTATGCGTCTGCATCAACGTACCAGGGCTCAACCGAGTCGCCTCCCTGGGGCGCCTCTGGCCCTCGCGAGTGGGGCGCTGCGGAGGTCCACCCCACAGCTACGTTCGCATGCCTTACGGCTTGCCGAGCGCGGCTAACACGTACCAGCGCCTCATGAGGGGCACCACGGAGGCACGAGAGGCCAGGCGTTCCGCAGCCCTGGCGAAGATGGAGATGGTCCGCGAGGAACCGCCAGCGCCTCCGGAGCCTCCCGAGGCCCCTGGGCCTGGGGGCGCATGAGGATCGGCTTCCACAGCCCACCGAGTCTGCTACACTGTGGGATCGAAAGTATGTCTAGAGGGGGGTGATTAGACTACTTGACCAAATAAAAACTTAACCTTTTCCCAATTTTAGTTCTTGGCAGATTTTAGCTATTTTAGGACAAGTCAAGCAATCATCACACAATTCAAGCAAGCATGCAAAGAGTATATTGGCAGCGGAAAGTAAAGCATGCAACTTGCAAGAATGTAAAGGGAAGGGTTTGGAGAATTCAAACGCAATTGGAGACATGGATGTTTTCACGTGGTTCGGATAGGTGGTGCTATCCTACATCCACGTTGATGGAGACTTCAACCCACGAAGGGTAACGGTTGCGCGAGTCCACGGAGGGCTCCACCCACGAAGGGTCCACGAAGTAGCAACCTTGTCTATCCCACCATGGCCATCGCCCATGAAGGACTTGCCCCACTAGCGGTAGATCTTCACGAAGTAGGCGATCTCCTTGCCCTTACAAACTCCTTGGTTCAACTCCACAATCTTGTCGGAGGCTCCCAAGTGACACCTAGCCAATCTAGGAGACACCACTCTCCATGAAGTAACAAATGGTGTGTTGATGATGAACTCCTTGCTCTTGTGCTTCAAATGATAGTCTCCCCAACACTCAACTCTCTCTCATAGGATTTGGATCTGGTGGAAAGAAGGTTTGAGTGGAAAGCAACTTGGGGAAGGCTAGAGATCAAGATTCATATGGTAGGAATGGAATATCTTGGTCTCAACACATGAGTAGGTGATTCTCTCTCAGAACATATGAGTTGGAAGTGTATATGTGTTCTGATAGATCTCTCCATGAATGAAGAGGCGGTGGAGGGGTATATATAGCCTCCACACAAAATCCAACCGCTACACACAATTTACCAATCTCGGTGGGACCGAATCAACAAACTCAGTTAGACCGAAAAGGTAGACCTAGTGACCGTTAGAGATTTTCGGTGGGACTGACATGCAACTCAGTAGGACCGATATGGTTAGGGTTTGGGCATAACCTAATCTCGGTGAGACCGATTACACAAACTCGGTGAGACCGATTTTGGTAATTAGCTAACCAGAGAGTTGGTCAGGCAAACTCGATGGGACCGATTTGCTCTTTCGGTGAGACCGAAAAGTTACAAAAGGGAAACAGAGAGTTTACATTGCAATCTCGGTGGGACCGATCCGCTCTTTCGGTGAGACCGAAAAGTTACGAAAGGGAAACAGAGAGTTTGCAATCCCATCTCGGTGAGACCGAGATCCCTACCGGTAGAACCGAATTGCTAGGGTTTGGCAGTGGCTTATGACAAGTGAAACTCGGTGGCGCCGGATAGAAAGAATCGGTAGGACCGAGTTTGGCTTAGGGTTTAGGTCAAATGTGGATATGGGAAAGTAGTTGAGGGTTCTTGGAGCATATCACTAAGCACATGAAGCAAGAGGCTCATTAAGCAACACCTCATCCCTCCTTGATAGTATTGGCTTTTCCTAAACACTCAATGTGATCTTGGATCACTAAAATATAAAGTGAAGAGTCTTGAGCTTTCGAGCTTGAGCCAATCCTTTGTCCTTAGCATTTTGAGGGTTCCACTTTCACATCCATGCCATGCCAATCATTGAGCTTTCCTGAAATATCATCTTGGAATAGCATTAGCTCAATGAGCTATATGTTGTTATGAATTACCAAAACCACCTAGGGATAGTTGCACTTTCAATCTCCCCTTTTTGGTAATTGATGACAACATATAGATCAAAGCTTCGACAAATGATAATAGGCATGAAATATATCTTCGCTTTGAGAAGTATGTGATAAGTAAGAGCTCCCCCTAAATTTGTGCATATTTAAGATTTGCTTTGGACTGCAAATGCACAAAGAGTTAGAGTCATGGGTTACTCTTCCATGTCACATACATCTTGGTGGAACGCTTAAAATGATAAGAATGAAATACATGCACCCATCACCAAGAATAGTGAATGATCACATAAGATAGATAGGATAATAGCATTAAGCAAGCATTAAGTGTAGCTTGTGATCAAACACATGATCATCAATGTCTCACAGATAATGACATAGTAACATAGTACTCAAGCACTCAAAAGCAAACAAAGTTCGAAAAACCACCAAATAAAGCAAGAGAGAAAAGCAACACTCTCTCTCTCTCTCGAAGCCTATGATCTATACATTTTCTCCCCCTTTGGCAACAAGTTACCAAAAAGTTCATAGAAAATGCATAGTGCTAAATCGACACTCAGGCTTGATCTTCAGGTGGTGGTGGAGTCCGGAGCACTCCAAGGACGAAGCCTTCTGTAGACGTGGTCGGAGTCGAGGCTGAAGTAGACGCTGGAGCTGGTGGAACTGAGGCTGTAGCTGGTGCAGAAGTGGTGGCTCTGGTGTCAGCAACTGGCACTGCAGACGACCTCTGACCTCGTGGCACTCTGGCAAAGGCATCAGTTGTAGCCTTGCCTCTCCGCTCCTGCATGTCATCTTGGAGCTGCTCCACTGCAGTCTGAATCTCTGTCACCTTGATATCCAAGTCATAGAACCTTTGTTCTATGATACTCTCTAGGCTTGCCTGGTTCTGAGTTAGGGTGGCTAATCCTTTCTCAATCCGCAGGGTGGATGCAATCAGGTAACCAAGCTGCTCTTGTTTGGTTTTCAAGAAATATTCAGATGCCTCCTCTTGAGTTGGCATCTTGGCAGCTTTCTCCTTCCTTGCCTTCTCCTTCTTGGCTTGTGCTTGTGCTGAGGATGGTTCATTCTCAGTCATAACAACTTGATTATCTTCAAAGTCTGGACGGATGGGCAGGTGTTCCTTGTCCAATAAGTATATGCCCGTGCCCATCTTGGAGTTAATGAGCTCCTAAATTTGTGGGGCATACCCACAGCTCCTCTTCTGGTCTGCTGCCGTCCTCTTGATGGTCTCTACCATGAGGCTCATCACCTTGAACTTCTGTGGCACATCAAAGATATGTAGAAAATTGATCGCATGGCCTCTGATCATCTTGTGATCACCTGACTTGGGCAACAAGGTGTGCCTCAGTATCCAATTGATGGTTGGCAGCTCTAACAGAAGATAGTGTACTGAGCCAAACTTGAAAGTGTCAAGTGCTTCATTTGGAATCTCCTTGTACATGTTTGACATTGAGTTGTGGTCCATCTTCTTCTTGGCATAGATATCCAAGTCATCCTCATGCTCTTGTGGGGCATTGATCAGCTGAGCCCATTCAGTAACTGTAGACTGGTACCTCGTACCCTCAGACATCTAAACAATTCTCCCATCTGAATAAAAATGTGCGGTGGAGTAGAACTGCATGATGAGTTCCTCGTTCCACTTTGTGAGCTTCTGCCCAACAAAGTCCTCTACTCCACATGCCTTGAAGCTGTCCTACACTCCAGGGTAGTACTCTTCGTTGTCCTTGATATATTGCCAATCAACCCATCTCATATCACATACAATTGGCTTCTTATCTAGCAGCACTGTCTCATAGAAGTCCTGCTGTTCCTTGGTGTGAAATCTGTAGTCCACAGCAGTCCTCCTCCTTGAAGCATACGGATCTGCTTCTCTCCACTTCCGGAGCCCTGAATCTCTCCGGAGCTTCATGTCCTCAGCCACAGGATGAGCATCGTTGTGGTCTGGGATCTTGGGCTTGAGTTTTCTGAGAACTTGCTCTTCATCATCTTCTGCAGTGTCAGGCACTCGGGCCTTGTTCTTCTCAGCAGCTGGGATGCTTCTTGTATTCCTCTTTGGCTTTGGCTTTGGAGCTGGCTTGGCCTTGGAAGCAGTTGCCCCTGATCTTATGGCATCACCCATTAGCTTGGGTGCCTTTGGTGCTGGTGCAGCTACCTCTTCTTCTTCCTCCTCATCTTCTATGATGGAAGCCTTTCCAAGCACTCTGGCTACGGTCTTCTTGACCCTTTCCTTTCTTTTCTTGCCTTCAGCAGCAACTGGCTCTATGGGAGTGGGCTTCTCAGTTGAAGCTCTGGCCTTTGACATAGGCTGCCTGTCTGCTGGCCTTTTGATCTTTAACCCTGGCTTTGTGCCCTGTGCTGGCTCAACTCTCTTGGAAGTTGCTTCCTCTTCTGCCACATAGTCCTCATCCTCTGATTCTGAGGTTCTCTTCTTTCTCTGTCTTGTGGCAGCTTTTGGCAGGTTGCTAGGAGTACTTCTGCTGCCATCATCTGAAGAACTTGAGGGACTAGTGCCCTCACTCATCTGCACTTGCTGCTCTGACAAATTCTGGCTATCACTTTGATCAGACATGTTGCAAACTCTGACTGCTGACCCTGTGAATAGGTTATAGATGAGATAGAGTGGATGAGCATCACAAAATGCAGAGATTTTGCAAAAAATAATTCAAAAACTTAGTTTTAGTTTCCCACTGAAATCATCTCGGATCTACCGATTTTTAAACTCGGTGATACCGAAGCAGTTTTGGCACCTGAACTAGTGAACTCGGTCAGACCGAGTCACAGTTTGGTGGCACCGAGACTGCTAGGGTTTCACAAAGTTCCAAAATCGGTCACACCGATAAGTAATTCTTGGTCAGACCGAGTCTCACTTGTGCAATGGCATAAGCCAAATTGGTGGGACCGAGTTTTTCAACTCGGTGGGTCCGAGATGGTTCCGGCGGAAACCTAACCCTAAAATTTTCGAATTAAACCTAATCTATGAGTTCATTGACTGGATAGAAGTGTTTCAAACGTGGCAAGAATCATGATGATCACAATGTGCTAAGAATCGGATTGGGGAATAGCACAAAGATCGAGTCCATACCCTAGTTCGGCGGAGACTCGCTACGGCGGCAATGGCGGGGTTGATTCTCGTCGACGGCGACGGAGACCAGCGACTGGAGGCAGCTGGCGGCGAGGAGACGATTTGGAGACCACGTTGGCAGAGCAGGCTATCGCGCGGGCGAAGGGGTTCGGAGAAATTTCCAAATTCTTGCCCGTGACTATATATAGCCCGACCCTGTCGGTGTGACCGAGTGGAACAACTCGGTGGCACCGAGATGCAAAACTGTATACAGTTGTTGCAACTCGGTGTGACCGAATGGTTCAAATCGGTTGCACCAAGATAGAAAACCTAGATCAACTTAATGATCTCGGTAGGACCAAAAGTAGGATATCGGTCAGACCGAGAATCACAAAGAGGTTTTGGAAGTTTAAGTCTATGATGAATCGGGGACTCCGAGCGCTCCTCACATAGAGTGGTTCGAATCTGACTTGATCAAATTTTGTGATGTAGCATGAATAGAGTTTGAGACGAGAAAAGCATAGATAGCTAGAGGAGGTTCTTAGGCATTCTTGTCCATCCACTTGGCAAAAGGAAATAAAACCAAACAATCAAAACAACAAGTGGATGTCCTCGAATGAGTAAAATATGCAACCAACATGCTCACACAATAAGATGGCAAATAAACTATGCGACAAAGCATGCACAACCAATTCTAGCATCTATCAAGCAATTTGTGATGACTAGGTCATCTATATATGAGTATATTGACTTAGGAGTCAAGTGAGAACACTTGATCATAGGTCATACTCATCGTTTAAGCTCAAGTGGGGTTACCACTTTTACATAAAGCATTGTTGTGTTCACATCTTTAGAGTTGCTTTAGCTCAAGTCTTAGAGTAAAGCTCCCCCTAGATGTGATATCCCCCCTAAGAGGGATGAACTAACCTTGGGTTTTGTCGATGATGACTTCATGTACATGTTGAAGATGTGGATGCTCAATGTTGATGTAGATCACTTGGAGTTATACATTTGAGTGAATTGCACTTTCAATACCTACATGGGTTAGTCCCATAAGGAACAAACAAGGATATCCATAGACATAGAGTGATGCACACACAAGATGATATCCATGAAAACTTTTAGGTTACCTTGTCCCTTGTCTTACCAACAAGAGGGTTTGTGACTCCTTGAACTAGTGCAAGATGTGGAAGTTGATTGCACTTGTTCTTGCCAAAATGATAAGAGTGAAGTATGTTGGCGGAGTCACCCTCAAGAACTCTCTAGTTCTTCTTCTTTTGGATCCACACCATCTTGATGGGAATCCTTGGAGTTATAGTCGTACTTGATGAAGTGGAACTTGACGTGGTCTTGGGAATCCACTTGACTAAGGTCTTAGGAGCTTCTTCAAATGCATCAATTTCCTCTTGAAGCTTGTCCTGGCCTTTTTGCTTGTAGCCTTGTGGTGGAAGATCATCTTGAGCTTGTGTTCCCTTGAAGGAAGTATCATACTTCTCTTGTTGAGGAACAAACTTTGTCTTGGGGTATTGATCTTCTTCCCACTCAACTCCATTGGCATTGAACTTTCATTCAAAACCAACACCTTGATTCTTCCGGTGCATTCCTTGCTTGCGCACAATTTCCTCGAATTGCTTACTCTCGGTAAGGCTTTTGTACACTCCTTTCTCTATAATTCCCTTCAATAAGCTATTTTCTTGCTCAAGTGTAACTTGGCTAAGAGAATCATTAGTGGAATCAAGAGAACTACTAGAAGCAACAATATTTGATTTAGCATGATCATTGTTACTACTAGAGGAAGAATCTTTCTTGTTCTTGTTACTAGACTTGACTTGAGGCATGTAAGTGGATAAGAGTAAACGCTTGGCAATGTAAGAAGAACTTTTCTTGCGGAGATCATCATTGATTGCTTTTAAAAACTCATGCTCTTGCTCAAGATTGAGCTTTTCAAAGCGTAACTTCTCATGAGCTCTTAAAAGTTCTCGATGATCTTCGAAGATAGTTTCATGAGCTAACTTAAGAGTGTTTAGTTCTTTAGTTAGAGCCTCAATCTTCTCCTTATCATTGTCATTCGTTTTATCTTGATTAGCATGATTAATTGACGTTTCATCATAGTATTCATCACTAGAGTTGTCAACAAGCAAATCATCATCACCTAACAAGTCATCTTCATCACTATTAAAATCAACATACTCGGGGTGTGTTACCTTAGGACCTTTGGCCATGAAGCATCTTCCAATTCCTTCATTTGGTGAGTCAAATATGTCATAGGAGTTGGTTGACACAAGTGCTAGACCGGCAACACCTTCATCTTGAGTATCTTCGGAGTCGGAGTGATAACTTCTCTCGGAGTGGCTGTCAGAGTCGGAGCCGGATACCCATTCACCAACATGAGCTTGATGTCTTCGTTTTGTATAGCTCCTTGATGATTTTTCCTTCCTTTCCGAATCCTTGCTTCACCGTGAGTATCTTCGTTCATAACGATCATCTCTACTCCTTCTCTCTCTTGGTGGTGATTCTTTGCTTCTTCTTTTTGGAGAGTCTTCTCTTCTCTTGTAGGGAGCCGTACACTCATTAGAATAGTGTCCGGGTCTTCCACAATTGTAGCAGTTTCGCTCTCGACTAGAAGATCTTTTGTTATTGTAGGACCTTGACTTGGAGCTTCTATCTTTGCTTCTACTCTTGTAGAACTTGTTGAAGTTCTTCACCATTAAGCTCAATTCTTCATTGAAGTTTTGTTTCTCACTTGATGATGTAGGGGCTTCACATGAGGCTTTGTAGGCACCACTTGATTTGTTGTGAAGTTCCTCTTTATCCTTAAGTGACATCTCATGAGCAACAATTCTTCCAATCACCTCCGTTGGCTTGAGATCTTTGTAATTGGGCATCATTTGGATCAATGTGCACATGGTATCATATTTTCCATCCAAGGCTCTTAGAATCTTCTTGATGATGAATCTATCGGTCATCTCTTCACTCCCTAAGCCGGCAATCTCATTTGTGATGAGAGCAAGCCTAGAGTACATTTCAGCGACACCTTCACCATCCTTCATTTTGAACTTGTCAAGTTGACTTTGAAGCACATCCAACTTGGATTCCTTGACGGAGTCGGTACCTTCGTGCATATCAATCAAAGTGTCCCAAATTTCCTTTGCATTCTCAAGACGGCTGATTTTGTTGAGTTCTTCGGGGCACAATCCGTTGAAGAGAATATCACAAGCTTGAGCATTGTATTGCAACATCTTCAACTCATCCGCGGTAGCTTCACGGTTTGGTTCTCTCCCATCAAAGAAGTCACCTTGCAAACCAACACACACAATAGCCCAAACGGCGCGGTTATGTCCAAGAATATGCATTTTCATTTTATGCTTCCAACTAGCAAAATTAGTACCATCAAAGTAAGGACCTCTATGGTGATAATTTCCCTCGCTAGACGCCATACTCTCCTAGGTTGTGAAACCAAGGCTATGACCACCAAAAGCTATGGAAATCAAAGCAAATGGAGACCAAAGCTCTGATACCACTTGTGGGATCGAAAGTATGTCTAGAGGGGGGGTGATTAGACTACTTGACCAAATAAAAACTTAACCTTTTCCCAATTTTAGTTCTTGGCAGATTTTAGCTATTTTAGGACAAGTCAAGCAATCATCACACAATTCAAGAAAGCATGCAAAGAGTATATTGGCAGCGGAAAGTAAAGCATGCAACTTGCAAGAATGTAAAGGGAAGGGTTTGGAGAATTCAAACGCAATTGGAGACACGGATGTTTTTCTCGTGGTTCGGATAGGTGGTGCTCTCCTACATCCACGTTGATGGAGACTTCAACCCACGAAGGGTAAAGGTTGCGCGAGTCCATGGAGGGCTCCACCAACGAAGGGTCCACGAAGTAGCAACCTTGTCTATCCCACCATGGCCATCGCCCACGAAGGACTTGCCTCACTAGCGGTAGATCTTCATGAAGTAGGCGATCTCCTTGCCCTTAAAAACTCCTTGGTTCAACTCCACAATCTTGTCGGAGGCTCTCAAGTGACACCTAGCCAATCTAGGAGACACCATTCTCCAAGAAGTAACAAATGGTGTGTTGATGATGAACTCCTTGCTCTTGTGCTTCAAATGATAGTCTCCCCAACACTCAACTCTCTCTCATAGGATTTGGATCTGGTGGAAAGAAAGTTTGAGTGGAAAGCAACTTGGGGAAGTCTAGAGATCAAGATTCATATGGTAGGAATGGAATATCTTGGTCTCAACACATGAGTAGGTGATTCTCTCTCAGAACATATGAGTTGGAAGTGTATATGTGTTCTGATAGCTCTCTCCACGAATGAAGAGGAGGTGGAGGGGTATATATAGCCTCCACAAAAAATCCAACCGTTACACACAATTTACCAATCTCGGTGGGACCGAATCAACAAACTCGGTCGGACCGAAAAGGTAAACCTAGTGACCGTTAGAGATTTTCGGTGGGACTGACATGCAACTCGGTAGGACCGACATGGTTAGGGTTTGGGCATAACGTAATCTCGGTGAGACCGATTACACAAACTCGGTGAGACCGATTTTGGTAATTAGCTAACCAGAGAGTTGGTCAGGCAAACTCGGTGGGACCGATTTGCTCTTTCGGTGAGACCGAAAAGTTACAAAAGGGAAACAGAGAGTTTACATTGCAATCTCGGTGGGTCCGATTCGCTCTTTCAGTGAGACCGAAAAGTTACGAAAGGGAAACAAAGAGTTTGCAATCCCATCTCGGTGAGACCGAGATCCCTATCGGTAGAACCGAATTGCTAGGGTTTGGCAGTGGCTTATGACAAGTGAAACTCGGTGGCGCCGGATAGAAAGAATCGGTAGGACCGAGTTTGGCTTAGGGTTTAGGTCAAATGTGGATATGGGAAAGTAGTTGAGGGTTTTTGGAGCATATCACTAAGCACATGAAGCAAGAGGCTCATTAAGCAACACCTCATCCCTCCTTGATAGTATTGGCTTTTCCTAAAGACTCAATGTGATCTTGGATCACTAAAATATAAAATGAAGAGTCTTGAGCTTTCGAGCTTCAGCCAATCCTTTGTCCTTAGCATTTTGAGGGTTCCACTTTCACATCCATGCCATGCCAATCATTGAGCTTTCC
Organism: Triticum monococcum; assembly: GCA_034509565.1. Classification (NCBI taxonomy): domain Eukaryota; kingdom Viridiplantae; phylum Streptophyta; class Magnoliopsida; order Poales; family Poaceae; genus Triticum; species Triticum monococcum. The sequence goes on from CM067845.1 coordinate 448,814,471, forward strand.
TGAAATAATCATCTTGGAATAGCATTAGCTCAATGAGCTATATGTTGTTATGAATTACCAAAACCACCTAGGGAGAGTTGCACTTTCATACACCAACACCCCTTCGTCTTCAGCGTCATCAGATGACATCTTTCAAGTTTCACTTCCAGCTGGGAGCGCCCCCAGGGCTGCATTATTCCCAGGCCGCGTGGGTCCGTCCCTGCGGTGTGTATCCCTTTTATTTCGCGTCGATAAGCTTACCTTGTTGGGGGCGCCCCTCGGGCTGCATGATCCCCAAGCCGCTCGGGCCTGACCCAGTGATCTCCGCATTCCCGACATTTATTTGAACGAATCCACTCCTTCGCGGCTAATGTGTTTTACCTAGTTGCCTGCTCAGCTGACGCCAACTAGCGGAGCTGCTCCCAAACAGCATGACGCTTGTGCATGTGTCCGTCCCTGCAACGCCGACAAACCTGGATGGCTGAGCTCTGGCCGCGGCAGCCCCGCATAGCGTCACCTCGTCAAGCCATCAGTGCCTCACTACCCCTCGGAAGCAACCAACGGCTGACCGTCAATTGTATGGCAACCCCTTGCTTTTTCTATGATGGACCTGTAGGACCTCCTGAAGGAGCCGCGTCAGGCGAGGCTCTTGCTATGCCTCCTTCGCTCTCGCCCGCGCGAACCGCTTGCACGTTAAAGGGGGGGTGCCTGAGCATCGCGACTCAGGGCTCCAACTGGCTCTCCAGCCCTCACCCTCTGGCCTTGACCACGGCATCGCGACCTGGCATACCAGCGACGGCTGAGATTCGCTCGAGGGCCGGGACCGAGGACGTAGAGCAGAAAGGGGAGCAAAGGCGAGAGGGGAGAGACACACGGGGACCTCGCCAAGCAACCCCGCGCCTGCCGATGCACGGACCCGGTCACACATCAGAGAGCGGCCCCTGATCCTCGAGATAAGTTATCGCACGGAAGCGCCAGCTACCGTGGCACCATCCCCGCACCTAATGCTATCCCTTGTTAGCGACACCGCTCCCCTTTCTCACCAAACGACGGCTGCTTGGGCGCTAAAGGGGACCTCCTGAGCATCGCGACTCAGGGGCTCTTATCGGACTCCGGGTCACTCACCTCCTAGCCTTGACCACAGCATCGCGACCTGGCATACCAGCGACGGCTGAAGCCGCCTTGGGACTGGGACCTGTCGGCGTAGAGCACCAAGCCCTCGTGAGGTTCGAAAGGGAGGACCGAGCTAAGACGGGATGAGCAACTCGCGCAATTCTATGACAAGGGTTATATTAACAAAACAGGATCACAGGCACCTTACAAGCCCCCGCGGGGCGCGTTTTTGGTTCCTCGCAGGGAACAGATCCTAAAGAGACGCGAACTACGCGCATCGCTACAAAAGACGCCATCATCAATAGTGGGCCATCAAGCACCGACGCCAACCCCATCCAGATCAGAGTCGGCGGCGGCTTGAAGAGCCCGCCCTGCTCCAGGAGCGGCGCCGGCTCGGGGGCTCGTAGCTGTCGTCGCTTGTCTCTGGAGTCGCGAAGGGCTCGCCGGAGTCGCTGGAGCCTCCGACGTCTCCACCGCCTGAGGAGCCGCCAAGGGAGCGGTTGGCGAGCCTAGTCCTTGTCGCAGCAGGGCCCTGGCCGCCTTCACCGGGGCAGCACACCAGCCAGCGTTTGTTCGCGTCGAAGACCTTGAGGAGCATCACCGAAGCACCGTCGTAGTCCAAGTGGACCACGAAGACGCCCCTTGTCCTGCAAACCCGGGCAATCTCTCTCCAGCCTCGAGTCATGTAGACCTCGCCCGGGGCGACGACCGCGACCTCTGCCTCGGTCGCGAGGGTGCTGCAGCCGGCGTGCTGCAGCCAGAGCTCCAGGGGCTCCCCCTGCGGGATGATGGAGGCGAAGAAGGGAGGCAGGCGGATCCAAGATTGAAGAGGAATGGCGACGTGGAGCACGAACTCTTGGGAGGAGCCCTCGGTGTGGACCCCAGGGGGGACGACCCACACCTTTGTGACCCGTCGGCGCCGACGGCGGCGCCGCCCGTGGCGGTCGGCATCAGCTCCTTTGGGGCCCTCGACGTGGGTGTATAATGGAAGCGGGAACCCCGGCGGCGCCCGCTCACCCCAAGGCCTTGGCACCGCCTGAAGGGCCCCCTCGTCCGGGCCACGGTGGACAAGCCGTTTCTTCGGCGGGAGTGGGTCTGGTCCCTCTCGGGGAGCCTTTCCCTTCTCTGCCGTTGAGAACCGGCGGATCGGAGCCATCACGGCAAGACGGAGCAAGAATCGGGAAGGAGAAGCAAGGAGGGATGGACTGGAAGGGCGCGCGACGTTCCGTACTTATAGCCGGCGGAGGCCAACCGCCAACCTCCACGATCGTAGGTAATCATGACCCGTTTTGCATGAAGGGACTTGTCCAATACGTGCAGTTGCCGAGGCGCCATGGGGAAGTGGAGGCGCCCACGTCCAATCAACTGCCACGCGGCGCCCAAGGCCACAGGCTGTTAGGGCCCGCGGCGCTTCGCTCTTGCCCTTCCGCCTCCTTGCACGGCCAAGTTCGGGCGCGCCTTGGGCCCGGGGGCTACTGTCAGCGTTCTGGGAACGGGGGTCCCCAGACTTGCCTGCCTGCGGCCTGCGGCGTGGCTCAAAGGGGGGCCCAGCACGGCCCATCTTCACCAACACAAACTCAAGACCCTCGCGAGGGGCCAAGCCTCGCGGGGCGGACGATGCAGAGCTTCCTCAGGCACAGCCTCGTCAGGCTGGCTCACGAGGAGGCGGAGAGATCAAGGCGGGGTACCTCACGAGGTGCCTGTGACGCAAGCCATGATGACTCAGGGCGCCAGGCGGGCGCCAGCCCGCGCAACGTCCTCCTTTCCTCTTTGGTGCAAAGGAGGCAAGCGCAGCCGCGGAGTACCGAGGCATCGGGCAAAGGTTGCCATTTCGGTGCAACGAGACCAAGACCAGGAGGACTACGAGACGGAGGTCACCGTGGAGCCCAAGACGGCGTCATCACCAGAGCTTTGCGCGGGCGAAGACTACTTTTGTCAGGATAGCTGATACTTGCTGTCCCCTTTCAAATTAGCCCGCCATTATTGGCTCCCTTTCCACTCGATATTTGGGAAGAGGACCAGGGCCTCTATAAATAAGACCAGCCACCCACATAGAAGTTCGGTCGGTTCGATCTCTTCCGAGGGCTCAACAAGTAGAGAGGTTGTAAGCAGAGAGAGAGAGAGAGAGAGAGAAAGGTGGCTGAACTCCCCCCAGCAGTTCATCGCCCCAGCCAAGAACAGACCCCCGCGAGGTTGTTCTTCCTTGTATTGCTCATCATCATCAGCCTAAGAGGCAATCCACACACCACATACTGGAGTAGGGTATTACACCACAACGGTGGCCCGAACCAGTATAAACCCCGTGTCTCTTGTGTTGTTCTTCCCGTAGTTCTGATCCTAGCATGGTGGAGGGGTGTAGGTAGGTAGGAGGTGAAATCCCCGCGCGCACCCCAGTGTTCGAACCTCAAGGGTCTGCCGGAACCCGAAATCCGACACGGACACTTGAGGTTCGAACACTGGGGTGCGCGTGGAGATTTCGCCTCCTACCTACCTGCACCCCTCTGCCTCGCTAAGATCTAAGCTATGGAAAGAACAGCACAAGAGACACAGGGTTTATACTGGTTCGGGCCACCATTGTGGTGTAATACCCTACTCCAGTGTGTGGTGTGGTGGATTGCCTCTTGGGCTAATGATGATGAGCATACAAGGAAGAACAGCCTCGCGAGGGTTTGTTCTTGGCTGGGGGGATGAACCACTAGGAGGAGTTCAGTCACCCTTCTCTCTCTCTCTCTCTCTCTTCTCAATTCCGATTTTCCGTCGTCTCTACCCTATGGGTGGCTAGTCCTATTTATAGGCAAAGGCCCTGGGCCTCTTCCCAAATATTGAGCGGGAAGGGCGCCTACAATTGGCCATTTTGAAGGGGAACATCTGGTACACTTATCCTAACTAAAGTTGGTCCTCGCCTGCCAAAGGCTCTGGTGGTGACGCTGGCTTGGGCTCCACAATGGCCTCCCTCCTGCCGTTGGACTGGTCTTGTTCTCGTTGCACCGAAATGGGTGCCTTTGCTTGATGCTCTGCGCTTGCTCCCTTTGCACCAAAGAGGAAAGGACGACACTGCGCAGGCTGGCGCCCGCCTGGCACCCTTGGTCGTCATGGCTTGTGTCACGGGCACCTCGTGAGGTACCCCGCCTTGATCTCTCCGCCTCCTCGTGAGCCAGCCTGATGAGGCCGTGCCTGAGGAAGCTCCGTGTCGTCCGCCCCACGAGGCTTGGCCCCTCGCGAGGGTCTTGGGTTTGTGTTGATGAAGACGGGCCGTGCCGGTCCCCCCTTTGAGCCACGCCGCAGGCCGCAGGCAGGCAAGTCTGGGGACCCCCGTTCCCAGAACACCGACAGTAGCCCCCGGGCCCAAGGCGCGTCCGGACTTGGCCGTGCAAGGAGGCGAAAGGGCAAGGGCGAAGCGCCGCGGGCCTTAACAGCCTGTGGCCTTGGCCGCCGCGTGGCGGTTGATTGGACGTGAGCACCTCAGCAACCGCGCGAGTTGATAAAGGAGCGGCATCTGCCCAGGCTTTGCTTTTTGCTTTCTCCGGTTGCTGCTCAGATCCCCTTTCTTGCGCCTCTCCTTCCTTCCTCCAAAATTTCCAGATCTACTTCGACCGTGTGACCTAGGAAGCCATGGCGCCTCGTCAGTCCCCGGCCGGAGCTTGGTACTCGTCTACCCTGGACTCGCCAAACATGTCAGAGGCGAGCCTCGCCCGGTTGCGCTAGATGGCGGCGGCGCAGGGCATCGACGGGGCGAAGGTGTTCAAGGCCGGCTCCGCTACCCCTGAGGGCCAAGGGAGCACCTTCTATCCGCTCTTTGTAAGCGCCATTGCTGCTGGCCTGGTGCCTCCCTTCTCCGAGTTCTTCTTCTCTGTCCTCCGCCATTATAAGCTACAGGCTCTGCATCTCCACCCCAACTCCGTCCTTCTCCTAGCAATCTTCGCCTATTACTGCGAGGCTCACGTTGGGGTGCAGCCTTCAGTGGCCTTGCTGCGCCACTACTTCTACCTCCGGACCTCTCACGGCCCTGCTTCCGCGTGCGTGAGCTTCATCGCATACGGTGGCGCCATTGCCATTTCGAACCCCGGGAAAAGGATTGAGGGCTTCAGGAGCAAGTGGGTCTTGGCAGATGCTGGGCGCATCCACCCTCAGCTGATCCTGCCCACAGAGCAACCCACGAGCTCCAGCGATTGGGGTCGAGCGGAGCTCATGGACCCCCGCGTGAAGCTGGTGTTGGAGAAGATGGACGCGGATCTGAGGCCGGCCAACATGGCGGCGGCGAAGCTGACCGGCGCGTCGCTGCTGAGGGAATTCTTGGAGCACCAGCTGGCTCTGCTTCGGCAGTACTCACTTCCGATGTGGAGGCCCCATCCGAGCCCCGCGGCCTTGGCCAACAAAGATCTGGCTACGGTCCTCCAATCTCTGGTCGGGAGCGATGTGCCGAGGTTGGAGGGCGCTCCTACGCCCCTGTTCCTTTGCGACGACTGGGAGCAGGTAGTGGAGTCCATGCCCATCTTCAACGGGGACGGGCCCGTGCCCATGGAAACTCCCAGGGAATCGGTGGACGTGTCCTCCGACGACTCCAGCGAAGAGGAGGAAGGAGGGGAGCGGGAAAGAGGGCCTGACTCCGAGGCGACTGACGGAGAGTCGAGGGCTCCCCTCCCCCGGCGCAGGTCCCGCGCTCTCCGCCTCCTTCCAAGTGATGACGACGAGGATGATGACAAGCAGGGCGGCGGGAACTTGCCCTCGATCTCGAAGAAGGACAGGACCAGGCTGATCTCCCGCGGGTCTGCCGCGGCCCCTAGGCGGACCGCAGACGCGCCTTCCTCTTCCAAGCTTCCCGAGGTTGACCCTTCCAGCCGGCTTTCAGGCTTCAAATTTGGCCGAAGGCTGCTTGGGCTCACTGGCGACGACCCGTAAGCGCTTGATTCTTGTCTTCATTTCTTGTTCTGCTGCTGAGGCTTGACGTCCACATCTCTTGGACAGGCTGGCGCCCGCAGCAAAGAAGCCGAAGGGAGCTCCTGAGGTTCCATCCGTGGCAGCGCCTCTGCCCGCGAAGGAAAGTGACTGCGACGCACGGGCTTCTCCTGCCCGGTCGTCCTCGCGAGGCCTGGCTGAGCCGGCTGGGGCGAGCTCAGCCCCCATGGCCCAAGTGACTCCCGAGGTGCCTTTGCCTGCTGCCGCCACTACAGCCGTTGGGGCACAGCAGGCTCCGCCTCAGGATGCTGTGGTCGCGCTGCCGCCTTCTCCTCCTATTCCACCGACTGATGTCTCTCCGACTCCTCCTGCCGTTCTGGATCGTGCTGCCGCTGAGCTAGACCGGCTGCGGCAGGATCTTCTTGGCGCCGACCCTCGCTTGGTGGCAGGGCGCTTGGAGCTGGCTTTAGGATGGATTCGCTCCGATGCTTCGATTCGGGCGGCACTGGTCCAGGCCTCGACGGCTTGCGATGGGGAGAGGCAGGCCATCCTTGAGGCGAAGGCTGCTCGTGATGCAGCCCTGGGGGAGGTGGTCGACGTCCGTGGTCGTTGCAAGGCGCTAGTGGACAAGCTGCAAGGCCTGCGGGACCAGCTCGCGAAAGAGGCCCGCCTTCGCCAAGAGCAGGAAGAAGGCGTGAAGGCTCGCGAGGCGGCCGTCGAGGGCCGGGAGGCCAAGCTCAGGAAGCGCCGTGACCGCTTAGGTGCACTAGAGCAGGAGTTGGGGGCGAGGAAGATCGAGCTGGACGACAAGGTCCAGGTTCTTGCCGAGGACTGTGTGGCCTAAGCGGAGATGGAGGCGAAGGCTCGCTCCTCGCTGAGGTTGCTTTACGACAGCGGCCTGGAGAACCTGCTGGCTGGCGCCGAGGGCGGCCCCGCCAAGTTGCTTCCCTTCCTGGTTCGCGCTCTTGAAGATGTCGCCCTTGGCCTTGGCCCCACGGCCGAGGCCGAGGCGCGTGTCCTGTCTTCTGCTGCACTGACGCGGGTCCTCACCCACATCTACCTTCGCGATCCCGGTGTCGACCTCGACAGCCTGCTGGAGCCAGTAAGCGGCGAGCGTGCCGCTGCCGCTGCCGAGGCCGTGAAGGGTCGCGCGAAGGCTCTGCTGGGGAAGTTCCGGGCCTTCAGCACCAAGCCGAAGCAAGGCGCCGCCGGCCCCGCTGCTCCATGAGGCGAACCCACTCTGCGCTGCTCCACCGCCGACAAGTGACTCCGTTGTGGCTCCTGTCCTGCCTTTAATTCCTGCACATGTATCATGCCTTGGGGAGGCGTTTAAACTTGCGTTTGGCATTGAGATAATAGTGTGGACTGTAATATTTGCTTTTGAATTCCTTGAAATTTATGCTTTTCCTTCCTACTTGCTTATGTTCTACGCCGGCAGAGCCCGGCCCCGCGCATACCTCACCCAGCGTTAGCCCCGACCGGAAACTAGGACGGGACCAAGGAGTGAGGGGCTACGTGACAAGTTAGGCTCCTGAGTCGCGATGCTCAGGAGTCCCCCTTGGCGCACGAACAGCAAGTAGGGAGGTGAGATGTGGGTGGATCTACCGTTCTACGTCTGCAGAGCCCGGCCCCGCGCATACCTCACCCAGCGTTAGCCTTTCGGAACTAAGGAGTGAGGGGCTACATGACCAGTTAGGATCCTGAGTCGCGATGCTCAGGAGTCCCCCTTGACGCTCAGACGGCCTTCGTACCTTGGCTCCGCTCGGGGAGAGACGCGCCCTGAACCAGGCCCGGGGGGGGGGGGGGGGCTTGGCTGGGTGGCGTGCGTCTGGGCGTGACCCAGGCGCAGCCCCCGTGCCCAGCCCCCTCGCGCGGCACTCCTGAGGGGAGGTGTTACGATGAGGCTAGACACTGAGCTCTAGGCTCCCTGAGGTTGATGCGGCCCAGGGGCCACCCTCAGTTGTTTATCACCAGCGCGGAGCATAGCACTTCCGTATGTGTATGGGCATAGCCGCTCCTCGGCAGTGTCGTCAGCCAGCGCGGAGCATGGTGCTTCCACTGGTACGTGGGAGGGGGCTCCCCTCCGGGAGGAGCCCCGGGGCGTGTACAGCCCCGCCCTGACACGTAGCTGGCACGATAGGGCCTGGCGAGGTGTATCTGGGCACCCGTGAGCCAGCGCGGGACTCACGGGGCCCTACCTCTAGGCGGGTTGCGCCTGGCACTGGGCCTTATCTTGTGATGTGTCCCTGCAAATTTGTTTAGATGCCGGCACTCTACGTCCTCGGGTCCCGGCCCTCGAGCTGGTCTCAGCCGTCGCTGGTATGCCAGGTCGCAATGCCGTGGACAAGGCCAAAGGGTAAGGGCTGGAGAGCCAGTAAGAGCCCTGAGTCGTGATGCTCAGGTACCCCTCCCCTTTAACGTGCAAGTGGTCGGCATGGAGAAGAAGAGGTGCCATGGACAGGCATCAAATAATCAAGCATGGTGGGTCGAACGCATAGCCGGAAATAAACGCAAAAAGGATACATGCCGCTAGGTCTGGCCCGAGCGACTTGGGGGATGATGCAGCCCGAGGGGCGCCCCCAGCAAGGTAAGCTAACAACATGAAATAAAAGGGATACATGCCGCAGGGACGGACCCACACGGCCTGGGAATAATGCAGCCCTCGGAGGCGCTCCCAGCTGGAAATGAAACTTGAAAGATGTCACCTGATGATGTTGAGGACGAAGGAGTGTTGGTGTAGCAGACTCGGTGGGCTACGGAAGCCGATCCTCACGAGCCCCCAGGCCCAGGGGCCTCGGGAGGCTCCGGAGGCACTGGTGGCCCCTCGCGGACCATCTCCATCTCCGCCAGGGCTGCGGAACACCTGGCCTCTTGAGCCTCCATGATACCCCTCATGAGGCGCTGGTACATGGCAGCCGTGTTCGGGAAGCCGTAAGGCATGCGAACGTAGCTGTGGGGTGGGCCTACGCAGCGCCCCACTCGCGAGGGCCAGAGGCGCTCCAGAGAGGCGACTCGATTGAGCCCTGGTATGTCGATCCAGACGCGCAGCCCACCATCCTCGCCTGGATGGGGAGCCACAGCTGGTAGGCGGCGGCCGCCTTTCATGACTCTTGACTCCTGTAGCTCCTGAATGGCCTTGCTGACGAACTCCTGAGGGTCTGGCTCTCCTTGCCTTACTCCTTCTTGAGGGAAACATGCTTCGAAACACGCCTCCATGTGGTGCCCAAGCGCCTCCCTCGTGACCTTAGCCAGGTCGGTGGCCCTCCAGGGGAGAGCCCCCGAGCCCTGCCTGAGGAGGGCGCTGGGCGCGCTTTCCTATGCGATGGAAGGAGGTTCCCCCTGGTCAGGTGCGGGCCCTGAGGGGCCTGCCTCCTGAGGGGCCGGGCCGAACGGTGTATTCTTCTTCTTGGGGGCGGTCTCAGGAAGCCTCCTGCTTTCGCGATCCGGGTCTTCCAGTGATGCGGCCTAAAAGGCTCGTTCCAGGGAACACACTGCGTCCTTCTCTTCACAGGCCACCGTGATGACTCCGCCACTTCCTGGCATCTTGAGGACGTTATAGCCATGGTGAGTTACGGCCATGAACTTGGCCAGCGCAGGGTACCCAAGGATGGCGTTGTACGGCAGGCGAATGTGAGCGACGTCGAAGTCGATGAGCTCAGTGCGGTAGTTGTCGCGTGCCCCGAAGGTGACAGGGAGGCGGACCTGCCCGATCGGGACCGTGGAGCCGTCAGTGACTCCGGAGAAAGGCTTGGTTGGCTGAAGTTGGTTGTAGGGCACTTGGAGATGGTTGAATGTTTCCACGGACAGGACGTTGAGCCCTGCCCCGCCATCGATGAGGGTCCTAGTGACCACCACGTTGCTAATGATTGGGGAACAAAGCATCGGGAGGACTCCGGTTGTGGCCGCACTCTTGAGCTGATCTGCTTTGAGCTTGGGGAGGACTGCATTCACTTCGCGGGCGAACTGCTTGAAGATGCGTTGGGAGGCTGGGGCTTGAGCCCCGCCCAGGATGCAGGTGATCCCGCGCGGCTCCTGGAAGCCCCCAGCCCCCTCATCCTGATGGCGGTCCTCGTTTCTCCTTGGCTGCGGCGGCGGCAGCAGAGGGAGGCCTGCGTTGCCTTGCGAGCGATCCTCACGAGGCTGATCCCTCCAGTCTCCCTCGCGAGGCGGGTCATGCCAGCGATCCTCGCAAGGTTGACCGCGCCACCCTTGGCGCGGGCCGCGGTCTTCCCAGCGTCCTGCGTTCCTTCCTCCTCCTCGACTGTAGCCCCGGTCACCGGGGTGACGGCCGATCCTTCCTTCTCACACGGCTCGGAGCTCTTGACATTCGTTGGTGTTGTGGGTGTGGAGGTCATGGTACACACAGTACCAACTGCCCTTGGAAGGCTCGGGCTGATCTCTACCCCGCTTGGTGTCTGGTTCTGCCGCGAGCACGGCAGCCCCCTTGCGCTTCACATCCTTGGCCTTGGGATTCTTCTCTTCTGGATCTGCGACAGGCAGCTCGAGGAGGGAGAGACGCCCTTCCTCAGCCCTAGCGCACTTGGTTGCCAAGTTGAACAGCTCCAAGGAAGTGCACAGGTCTTCATGCATTGCCAGCTCCTCCTTCATTTTGACGCCGCGCACGCCGTCGGAGAAGGCTGAGATGATGGCCTCCTCGGTCACCTTGGGAATCTTGAGGCGTGCCTTGTTGAAGCGCTGGATGTACTTCTGCAGGGTCTCTCCGGGTTGTTGCTTGATGCAGCGCATGTTGCTCACGGCGGGTGGCCGGTCGCGAGTACCTTGGAAGTTGGCGATGAAGCGGGTGCGCATCTCGTCCCAGGAGGAGATCGTGCCTGGAGGCAGGTTCAGGAGCCAAGTGCGGGCCCCGTCCTTGAGCGCCATGGGAAACCAGTTCGCCATGACCTTCTCGTCTCCGTTGGCGGCTTCGATGCCCAGCTCATAGAGCTGGAGGAACTCCACAGGGTCGGCCGTGCCGTCGTAACGAGGAGGCAGGTCTGGCTTGAACTTGCCGGGCCACGCGACACTGCGTAGCTCGGCGGTGAAGGCACGGCAGCCTGATGTGGCCACGGGAGGCCTTGGGGGGTGGAGAGCTTGGTCTTGCATGTCCCCACGCGCTGCAGCTAGGAGCAGCGCGGGGTCTTGACGTGCGGGAGCAGGAGCATGGTCGCGATGTGCTGGAGCAGGGAGTGCCCGGGCAGCTTCTCGCGGGCGAGGGACTTCTTGGCAGCTCTGCTCTTGCCGCACTGGCACCTGACAGAGCGGGTTCCGTCCACGGGCCACGCGCCTTGGAGCCATGGCGCCTTCTTGAGGAGGAGGCGACTGGGGTGCCCCCGGAGCTTCGTCGCCCGCGCGGGGCGGGGTGCGGCGCAGCGGAACGGACGGCGCAGGAGAGCCCCCTGCGGCGCGGACGAGCTCGGCGACGCGGTCGAGCCATTCTTCGTAGACGTCATCGACGGAACGGTAACGCAGGAGCTCGTTTGCCGCGATGAGCGCAGCTCGAGCCTCCATGGGTGCGCAAAGCACGCGGGACGAAGAACCAGCTGGGGTGAGCGAGGGAGTAGCAGTGCGGCCGTCTTGCCGCACGGACGGATGCTAAGACGACGCTTGCTGCTCGTCCCCTGCCGGGCCGGTGGCGGCGTTGACGGCAGGTGACGGGGAACGGCGAGGGCGCCCGCCGACAGGAGCCATCTAGGCGACGCGGGAAGCGAGAGCGGCCCGGCGCTTGGCGCGGGCCCGACGAGCGTCAGACATGGATGCGATGGTCGGAGGAGAACGGAGTGGTGGGAGACGAATTCCGGCTCACCCCTACCTGGTGCGCCATATGTCGGATTTTGGGTTTCGACGGACCCTTGAGGTTCAAACACTGGGGTACGCGCGGAGATTTCGCCTCCTACCTACCTGCACTCCTCTGCCTCGCTAAGATCTAAGCTATGGAAAAAACAGCACAAGAGACACAGGGTTTATACTGGTTCGGGCCACCGTTGTGGTGTAATACCCTACTCCAGTGTGTGGTGTGGTGGATTGCCTCTTGGGCTGATGATGATGAGCAATACAAGGAAGAACAGCCTCGCGAGGGTCTGTTCTTGGCTAGGGAGATGAACCACTAGGAGGAGTTCAGTCACCCTTCTCTCTCTCTCTTCTCGATTCCGATTTTCCGTCGTCTCTACCCTATGGGTGGCTAGTCCTATTTATAGGCAAAGGCCCTGGGCCTCTTCCCAAATATTGAGCGGGAAGGGCGCCAACAATTGGCCATTTTGAAGGGGAACATCTGGTACACTTATTCTGACTAAAGTTGGTCCTCGCCTGCCAAAGGCTCTGGTGGTGACGCTGGCTTGGGCTCCACAATGACCCCCCTCCTGCCATTGGACTGGTCTTGGTCTCGTTGCACCGAAACGGGTGCCTTTGCTTGATGCTCTCGTCTGCGCTTGCTCCCTTTGCACCAAAGAGGAAAGGAGGACACTGCATGGGCTGGAGACCGCCTGGCACCCTTGGTCGTCATGGCTTGCATCACGGGCACCTCGTGAGGTACCCCGCCTTGATCTCTCCGCCTCCTCGCGAGCCAGCCTGATGAGGCCGTGCCTGAGGAAGCTCCGTGTCGTCCGCCCCGCGAGGCTTGGCCCCTCGCGAGGGTCTTGGGTTTGTGTTGATGAAGACGGGCCGTGCCGGGCCCCCCTTTGAGCCACGCCGCAGGCCGCAGGCAGGCAAGTCTGGGGACCCCCGTTCCCAGAACGCCGACAATATATTTTTATAATCTGAATAAATAAAAACAGCAAGGTAGCAACGGGCACAAAAATGGTGTTGCAATGCTTTAAAACAAGGCCTAGGGTTCGTACTTTCGCTAGTGCAATGTCTCAACAGTGCTAACATAGTTGGATCATATGATTATCCCTCAAAGTATAGCAAAGAATCACTCCCGAGTTCCTATTAGCGGAGAACAAAAGATAGGAATTGTTTGTAGGGTACGAAGCCACCTCAAAGCTATTATTTTCGATCGATCTATTCAATAGTTCGTACTAAAATAACACAAAGCTATTGTTTCCATTCGATCTATCCTAGAGTTCATACTAGAATAACACCAAAGCATATTCATATTCATAATACTCAATCCACACAAAGAACTACAACAGTGCCCCAAGATTTCTATCGGGGAAACAAGGACAAGAGCGTGCATCAACCCCTATGCATAGATTACCCCAATGTCACTGCGGGAATCCGCAAGTTGAGTGCCAAAACATATATCAAGTGAATCAATACGATACCCCATTGTCACCACGAGTATTCAATTGCAAGACATATATCAAGTGTTCTGAATTCCATAAAAGTATTCAATCCGATAACCACGAAATCTCAAAGGGAAAAACTCAATTCATCACAACAAGGTAGAGAGGGGAAAACACCATATGATCCGACTATATTAACAAAGCCCGCGGTACATCAAGATCGTGACATCTCAAGAACACGAGAGAGAGAGAGAGAGAGAGAGAGAGAGAGAGAGATTAAATACATAGCTACTGGTACAAAACCTCAGCCCCGAGGGTGGACTACTCCTCCTTATCGTGGTGGCCGCCGGGATGATGAAGATGGCAACTGGAGATGATTCCCCCCTCCGACAGGGTGCCCGAACGGGTCTAGATTGGTTTTTGGTGGCTGCGGAGCCCTGCGGCGACGGAACTTCTGATCTAGGTTAACCCTGAAGGGTTCTAGTATATTTGGGAATTTATAGTGCAAAGAGGGGGTGCGGGAGGCCACCGAGGTGGGCACAACCCACCTGGCCACGCCAGGGGGCCCTGGCGCGCCCTGGTAGGTTGTGCCCCCTTAGGGCACCCCCAAGTGCAGCTCTGGCCCATTGGGTTCCTTTCGATCCATAAAAAATCCACAAAAAGTTTCGCGGTGTTTGGACTCCGTTTAATATCGATTTTTTGTGATGTAAAAAACAAGCAAAAACAGCAACTGGCACTTGGCACTGGGTCAATGGTTAGTCCCAAAAAAATGATATAAAGTTTCTATAAAATGATTGTAAAACACCCAAGAATGATAAAATAACAGCATGAATACTTCATAAATTGTAGATATGTTGGAGACGTATCATCATCCCCAAGCTTAATTCCTACTCGTCCTCGAGTAGGTAAATGATAAAAGAAATAACTTATGAAGTGTGAATGCTAGCAAAGTCCACAAGCTTGATCAATGATAATTTCAATCACTTTTTCCTAGCATCATAACAGCAATTCTTTCTTATAAAACTTCTAATGTTATGGTAGCAACCAATTCACATGTTAAAGTTCAAACAATGAATTCTCTTGAAACTCAACAACCTATGTTCTTAGTCACCAAGCAATTGCAATTCAACTTATTCAGCGGAGTTTAAGTAAGAGCTCCACATACTCAACCATCATATAGTCTTTTATGATTGCTAACACTCACCTCATACACATGAGCAAAACGTTTCAACCAGACACATAGAAAGATAGGGGCTTATAATTTCGCCTCCCAACGCATTCACCTCAAGGGTGATGTCAACAATAATAACTCATGCTACCCATATTCAAGTGGATATAAGTGCCTAGATCTTTCCTCGCCACGTGATGCTTGCCAAAGGAGAAAATTAGAAAGGAATAGAGAGAAGAACTATGACTCTTTGCATAAAAGTAAATACTGAAATGTAAAAGATAGGCCCTTCGCAGAGGGAAGTAGGGATTTGTAGAGGTGTCAGAGCTCAAAGCGAAATTTGAGAGATAAAAACATTTTGAGAGGCATACTTTTCCCACCAACGAAAACGACTTAGAGATCCAAACACTTTCCATGCTAGATATATCATAGGTGGTTCCCAAAAAGAAAATAAAGTTTATTCCTTTTTCCACCATACTTTCACTTTCCATGGCTAACCATATCCACGGGTGCCCACCATACCAACACTTTCCAAGGAATTTATTATTTGACAACATAAAGTAAATTCATTTTTCATTTCGGGACTGGGCATCCCTAATACATTTTCCTTAGTCTCATGCAATGACAAGTGAATAAACACTCATCGTGAGAATAACACATCTAGCATGGAAAATATTGGCCACCCCTCACCGCCTCGCGAGCGGTACGAGCACACAAAAGAGAAATTTATTTTGAATATTAGAGATGGCACATACAAATTTGCTTAGAATGGCAAAAGAATACCGCATATAGGTAGGTATAGTGGACTCTTGAAAATAAGATTTGGGTTTAAGGGTTTTTGGATGCACAAGTAGTATCTCTACTTGGTGCGGAATTTTTGGCTAGCAAAGATGGGGGGCAAGCACCACATGTTGAAGGGTCTATGACAATATAACTTCTATGTGAATACGAACAAACATAAACCATTATGTTGTCTTCCTTGTCCAACATCAACAATTTCAGCATATATATTTTGATGGGGGCTCACAATCATAAACATTTCCATGATAGTGTATTTATATGTGAAAGTTCTCTTCCTTATACTAATTATTCGTGAATTGCTTGTATGACCAATATTGTGATTGTCAAGCCTCAGAAGGTTTCACTTTCTAAACCCAACGTGAATCTGCCACTAGGCATGATATGATTTCAACTTCATGATATTCAATTCATTCAATAATTTACTCATAGGATATAAGTGAAGCACAAGAGTAAATGACATAGAAAAGAGCTTCGTTGACGGGATGTGAATGCCGCTTACTTAGCCTCTCTAGTAACTATTTTAGGACTCCATTTTATTTAAAAACTTTCATATCTAAGTACTTTATTAAAATAGCAAGCAAAATAAAATAAAATTACATTCCAAGGATAGCACACATCATGTGAAGAAGCAAAAACTCAGGATCAACCGATACTAACTGATAATTGTTGAAGAAGAAAGGTGGGATGCCTACCGGGGCATCCCCAAGCTTAGATGCTTGAGAATTCTTGAAATATTAACTTGGGATGCCTTGGGCATCCCCAAGCTTGAGCTTTTGTGTCTCCTTAATTCCTTTTATATCACGGTTTTCCTAAATCTTAAAAGCTTCATCCACACAAAACTCAACAAGAACTCATGAGATAAGTTAGTATAAACCAATGCAGAAACCTTATCATTCTCTACTGTAGCAAATCGCTAAAATTATTATTCAACATTTCATACTAAATGCATCCGCATATTTAATACTCCTATCCTCAAATAAGATCATTAAACAAGCAAACATATGCAAACAATGCAAACATAACAGCAATCTGCCAAAACAGTATGGTCTGTAAAGAATGCAAGAGTATCAAAACTTATTAAACTCCAAAAATTATGAAATTTTACCACACTATAGAAAATTTATCAGAGCTCATTTTGAAAAAAGCTTCAACATTTTATCACATTCTGACTTTTCTAGGGAATTTTTGCAACAGCGGTAAACTTTCTGTTTTCAAACAACAACATGTATACTTGCAAAATAAGCATGACAAAGGCTATCATTGCCACTTTTATTGAAATAAAGACGCAAAACATTATTCCAAATAAAAGCAAGAAAATTCTAACAAAATAAATCGATGCTCCAAGCAAAACACATATCATATGACGAAAGAAACAAAGCTCCAAGTGAGGTTACTGATAATGTTGCAGACGAAAGAGAGGATGCCTTCCGGGGCATCCCCAAGCTTAGTTGCTTGGATATTCCTTGAATATTTCCTTGGGGTGCCTTGGTCATCCCCAATAGGTTCTTGTCACTCCTTATTCTCCTCATATCGATATCTCAGCCAAAACTTGAAAACTTCAGTCACACAAAACTTAACGGAACTTCGTGAGATAGGTTAGTATGATAAAGAGTAAACCATTCCACTTTTGGTACTACCAAATACAAGATTCATAATTATTTCCACACAATGCCTACTGTATCATATCATTTCTAGAATTTATATTGAGCAATATAAGCCATGGAAACTAGAAAACAAGCAAACTATGCATTGAAAACAGAATCTGTCAAGAACAGAACAGTATGTAGTAATATGTACTCAGACCATACTTTTGCTACTCCAAAAATTCTGAAAATTAGGACAACCTGAGAAATTTTTCTATTAATCTTCTGCAAAAAGAATCAGCATATTATCATGCATCTGTCAAAAATGAGAATTTTTTTCCTAAGGGCAAAAGTTTCTGTTTTCGGCAAGATTAAATCAACTAACACCCAACATGATCCCAAAGGCTTTACTTGGCACTTTATTGAAACAAAAGCTATAAAACATGATTACTACAGTAGCATAATCATGTGAACACACAAAAACAGTAAGTAAAACTGCTGGGTTGTCTCCCAGCAAGCGCTTTTCTTTAATGCCTTTTAGCTAGGCATGATGAGTTCAATGATGCTCGCATAAAAGATAAGAATTGAAACATAAAGAGAGCATCATGAAGCACATGGCAAGCACACTTAAGTATAAACCACTTCCTATGCATAGGGATTTTGTGAGTAAACAACTTATGGGAACAATAATCAACTGGCATAGGAAGGCAAAACAAGCAAAACTTCAAGATTTTTAACACGTAGAGAGAAAACTTGATATTATTGCAATACGTAGAAGCATATGTTCCTCTCTCATAATAATTTTCAGTAGCATCATGAAGAAATTCAACAATATAACCATAACATAAAGCATTCTTTTCATGACACAAAAGCATAGAAAACTTATTACTCTCCACATAAGCAAACTTATTCTCATCAATAGTAGTGGGAGCAAACTCAACAAAATAACTATCATGTGATTGAAAATTAAAATCATGATGACAAGTTTCATGATTATCATTATTCTTTATAGCATACATGTCATCACCATAATCATCATAAATAGCAACTTTGTTACCACAGTCAATTGCAACCTCTTCCAAAATAGTGGATTCATCACTAAATAAAGTCATGACCTCTCCAAATCCACTTTCCTCATTATAATCATCATAAATAGGAGGCATGCAATCATTGTAACAAATTTGCACATAAAATCTTGGGGGACTAAAAATATCAACTTCATCAAACATAGCATCCCCAAGCTTAAGGCTTTACATATCATTAGCATCATGGATATTCAAAGAATTCATACTAACAACATTGCAATCATGCTCATCGTTTATACCAAACATTCTATTGAATTCTTCTTCTATCAATTGAGCACAATTTTCCGATCCATCATTTTCAAGAAAGATATTATAAAAATGATCAATAACATGAGGCAACCTCAATTCCATTTTTTTGTAGTTTTCTTTTCAATAACCAAACTAGTGATAAAACAAGAAACTAAAAGATTCAATTGCAAGATCTAAAGATATACCTTCATGCACTCACCTCCCCGGCAACGGCGCCAGAAAAGAGCTTGATGTCTACTATGCAACTTTATTCTTGTACACACGTGTTGGGCCTCCAAGCGCAAAGTTTTGTAGGACAGTAGCAATTTTCTCTCAAGTGGATGACATAAGGTTTATCAATCCGTGAGAGGTGTAGGATGAAGATGGTCTCTCTTAAATGACCCTGCAACCAAATACAAGAAATCTCTTGTGTCCCCAACACACCCAATACAATGGCAAATTGTATAGGTGCACTAGTTCGGCGAAGAGATGGTGATAGAAGTGTAATATTGATGGTAGAAATATATTTTTACAATCTGAATAAATAAAAACAGCAAGGTAGCAAATAGTAAACGGGCACAAAAACGGTGTTGCAATGCTTAAAAACAAGGCCTAGGGTCCGTACTTTTGCTAGTGCAATCTCTCAGCAGTGCTAACATAGTTGGATCATATGATTATCCCTCAAAGTACAGCAAAGAATCACTCCCGAGTTCCTATTAGCGGAGAACAAAAGATAGGGATTGTTTTCAGGGTATGAAGCCACCTCAAAGCTATTCTTTCTGATCGATCTATTCAAGAGTTCGTACTAAAATAACACAAAGCTATTGTTTCCGTTCGATCTATCCTAGAGTTCGTACTAGAATAACACCAAAGCATATTCATATTCATAATACTCAATCCACACAAAGAACTATAAGAGTGCCCCAAGATTTCTACCAGAGAAACAAGGACAAGAATGTGCATCAACCCCTATGCATAGACTACCCCAATGTCACCGCGGGAATCCGCAAGTTGAGTGCCAAAATATATATCAAGTGAATCAATACGATACCCCATTGTCACCACGAGTATTCAATTGCAAGACATATATCAAGTGTTCTCAAATCCATAAAAGTATTCAATTCGATAACCATGAAATCTCAAAGGGAAAAACTCAATTCATCACAACAAGATAGAGAGGGGAAAACACCATATGATCCAACTATATTAACAATGCCCGCGATACCGTGATACATCAAGATCGTGACATCTCAAGAACACGAGAGAGAGAGAGAGAGATTAAACACATAGCTACTGGTACAAACCCTCCGCCCCTAGGGTGGACTACTCCCTCCTTATCGTGGTGGCCGCTAGGATGATGAAGATGGCCACCGGAGATGATTCCCCCCTCCAGCAGGGTGCCGGAACGGGTCTAGATTGATTTTCGATGGCTACGGAGCCATGCGGCGGCGGAATTTCTGATCTAGGTTTACCCCGAAGGGTTTCAGAATATTTGGGAATTTATAGTGCAAAGAGGGGGTGCGGGAGGCCACCGAGGTGGGCACAACCCACCTAGGCGCGCCAGGGGCCCCTGGTACGCCCTGGCGGATTGTGCCCCCCTCGGGGCACCCCCCCCCCCCAGGTGCAGCTCTAGCCCGTTGGGTTCCTTCCGGTCCATAAAAATCCACAAAAAGTTTCATGGTGTTTGGACTCCATTTAATATTGATTTTCTACGATGTAAAAAACAAGCAAATAACAACAACTGGCACTTGGCACTGGGTCAATAGGTTAGTCCCAAGAAATGATAGAAAGTTGCTATAAAATGATTGTAAAACACCCAAGAATGATAAAATAACAGCATGAATACTTCATAAATTACAGATACATTGGAGCCATATCAATCCTTTTTACTGTGAAAAATAATGTTTTCTCCCCCTGACAGCTGGGACTCACTAGCTACATCTCCGCACACAAGGAAGTGCGTCCTTATTATGGGAAAAAAATGATTCCCCTCTGATAGCTGGGACCCAGCAACTATATCTTCGCACACAAGGAAGTGCGTCATTATCCTCCCTAGCGGCTGGGACCCACCCGGTCGAAGCGTACGTAGCGTTGTGTGTCTTGTCGTGAACGTGCATATACATACTGGTCGATCGGTCGCTCTGCAACAATGAACCGTGGCCGAGTAAGTAGCGGCACATGTCATAGTAGAGCCCCCCACGTAGCAGTTCAGGGTGTCCTGTCTAAACCATGTACACGTACATACAGCCACACGCCAAAAAATACGGCCACGTACGTACATATGAGCGGGGTCTCGAAACGCGTACTTGCACGTACGGACAACCAGGGCTCGTGTACATGGAGAGGCAATAGACGGCAGCGATGTTGTCATGTTCATCTTCAGCTAACGGCTGGGTCAGAACGGAGGAAACATCGTCATGTTCGTCGGGAGCCACGTGACATGGTCGGAACGCGTCCTGTTCATCGGGAGGCAACAAACTGGGTCGGAATGGGTTGTGTTCAATGGGAGCCAACTGGCTTGGATGGAACAACCGGAACGGGGTCTGGCGTACCCCAAAACGGAGGAGAACGGCCTTGTGTTCGACCGCGTACGGTCGAAACTGGGTCTTGCTCATCGGGAAGGGTCGGGCATACCCTAAAACGAAGGAAACGGACTTGTGTTCGAGCTCCTATGGTCGAAACGGGGTGCTATTGATCGGGAGGGGTGTGGCGTACCGCAAAACGGAAGAAACGGACTTCTCTTTGACCTCCTACGGTCGAAACGGGGTCCTGTTCATCGGGAGGGGTGTGGCGTACCGCAAAACGGGACTTCAGGTGCTATTGTTCATCGATCGTCTACTGTCTCGCTCCAGCCTCCATGGGCTACTGCTCATCCACCGTCGACCTCCTCCAGCCTCCACCTGTGACTGTTCATCCATGGCGTCTCCCTCATGCATCCACCAGCTACTGTTCATCCATGGGCTCCTGCTCATCCAGCCTCCACCGGCTACTGTTCAACCAGCCCTCCATGGGCTATTGTTCATCCAACCCTCCACGGGCTACTATTCAACCAGCCCTCCACGGGGTCTTGTTCATCCACGACCAACCGCTTCGATCGGGGTCCTATTCATCCAGCGGCAACGACCTCTACTACCATGGAGTCCTGTTCATCCAACCCCCACCGGGAACTGTTCATCCAACCCCAAACAACGCTCACTGTTCATCAAGAGGCAGCAGGTTCGATTGGCTTTAGTTAGTAGCAGTAGCGAAGGAATCACTCGATCGGGTTCAGTTAACAACCAGGGATCGATTGATCGCTCGGGTTCAGTAATGCGTAGCTAGTCACTACTGCAGGATGCTGATAATGCGACACTACGATCAGAGACCCTTCGAGAAACTGTGTGCGATGCAGTAATCGCAAATGGTGGTGTATGAAAACCGTCAAAAAGGTGCAAAATGTTTGCGATGGAGGATGCATCAAACACGGTTCCGATTTTAGTTGCATGTGCGATTCGGGCCACACGGTTATCCCGTTCGAACTGTTTGCGATGAGGCAGAACAATAGAAACGGGCAGCCATATCAATGTGTGTGCGATATACGGCATACAGTTCGCTCCGATGAACCGTTTGCTTTTAGGGAGTGCAATATAAACGGTTAGCCACATCAAGGTGTGTGTGTGATATAGGGCATACGGTTCACTCGGACGAACTATTTTCGATTAGCAAACGCAACAGAAATGGTTCAACTTAACAAGATGTGTGTGATACATGGCAAATAGCTGACTCGGATGAACTGTTTGCGATGAGAATTTACAACACAGACGGTTAATACAGTTACTTCGTGTGCCATTCTGTGTGTACAGAAAACTTTGAAAAATGCAAACTAGTTGCTTGCGGTGGCTAGGAGTATCGCACACGATGCGTCCGTGAGTACTCGTGTGCGATGATTAGTAAGTTACACATGCGTATGCGAGTACACGGACGCAAGGGTGCTATGTTGATCATGGAGTCTGAGAAGACCATCGTTAGAAGGCCGCCAGCTCAGCCTTTTAGCTTATATTTTATTATAATTGTATGCATATGTAGGTCATGAGTGTTCTGGGCCTTGCCGCATTTGGCATTTTAAATTATCTTGAATATGTAAGACAATTATTAAGAATCATTAACAGTTGTCATTGTAACTTTGCCTCAATGGCGAGCAGAGCGCATGTGTAGGGACGCCAGAGCGGAGTGCACCCCGGCCGCCTCAACGGCGAGCAACCACGTGATCAACCTTCTACCATCAATAAATTTTGACCTTGTTTCTTGTCACATTGCTGATTACAACGCAATAAGTAATTGCAAATCTGTTCACACCTCACAAACTAATATGTGTTCACACTTAGCACCGGGCTATAAAAACTACCCACTTGAAATTTACTTCACAGTTCCTCTCCTCACCACCCACAAAACTGGTTGTCTCTGTCAAGTCGTTCTGCCATGACTGGTAGGAGGAGTTTAGGGTGGACATATAACCAGGAAGCAAAGACCAAGACCGCGGAAGCACTAGAGAGGTCTCGCCGCGAAGCCGCATCCGCAGCAGAGATGTCCGGGCGCGCCACGAAGCCCTCGAACAAGCTCTCACGGGCATGCGAGGGCTCTCACAAGCGCATTCACAGCGTCGGCCATCGCGACGAGCCGGCATTCCTGAAGTCCTTCGCCGGCAACGACGACATTCTCGCTGGCGTCACTACGCAGCAAGAGTTGGTCGATGGCTTGATGAAGTTGCTTAAGATCAGCGATGCCTCGGTTGACAAGGCGACCGGCCTCCTCGAGCAACTCATGGATGACAATGTGAAGCTCCTCAAGTTGGTCGCCGAGAAGGAGGAGGAGGCCGATGGATGGAAGATGATGCATGAGCGGAGCGGTGCCTCGGAGATGACGCTGAAAGCGGTCGTCAAGGAACTGATGGGTGGCTCGAGGAAGCTCTGGATCGAGCGCGAGCAGGAGGTGGAGGAATCTGTGGCTGCTTTCAAGCAAAGTCATGAGGAATTGGAGAAGGAGCTGGAGGATTTCGCCGCCCGGTGATCCATCGACAAGTAGAGACAGTAGCGACCCATATCGTTGTCTGCAATTTCCTTCTTCTCTTGCCCCCGTGTCTTCCGGGCTTTGCCGCATGTGGCATTTTAAATTATCCGGAATATGTAAGACAATTATTATGTGCGCCATTGTAAATTTGTTGGCGTATTATCCGTTGCCATTTTATTTGTCGTCGTATTATCCGTTGCCCTATGTGGCAATTTAAATTAGGGCGGAATACTAGTTGAAAACACGAACACAGCAAATGCTGCCGTGGGATCATAAGCAAACACCCTTCGTACAGGGGCTTTAATTAACCCATTAATGGAGAAGTTGTGAGCGAGGCGAGCGGCGGCTGGTGCATGGAGATCAAAGAGCTCGCTTCCCGGTGAGCATGGGCGGCCTTGTTGCTCGCATGTGTCCCGTCGAGCCTGCGAGGTGGACAGGATGCACGCGTCTCGTCGAGCCAGCATGGCGGACTGCTCGCACGCGTCCCGTCGAAGCTGCGCGGTGTACTTCTCGCGCTCGTCTCATCTAATCAAACAGCTGCACGCACGCCACCGAGTATGGTTAAATTTCGACACGGTAAATATAATACAACCATTTGCGATATTAATGTGTCAGTTTTTTTTCAAAAAGGACTTCGTTGGCTACTAATATGTGCGCCCCTTCTCAAACTGGATGATTTTTCTTACCACGGCATATATGTGCCATGTCATGAAACCATGCCAAGTTTCATGTTTTTTGGGTGACTTTTTTATTTATTGGGATTTAAAAACCGAGATTCTCATTGTTTCAGGATGATGACAAGTTTGTAATTCATTCTCATTCTTGAAACGAGACCTAAACATGCACCCAATGACACATGTACGATTTCCCACCCATTTTGCTTCACTGGAGCATGTGGTTGTAGTTCAAATTTGAATTATGGACTACATTAAATGCATAGAAAACTTAGTAATTAGTAATATATATATACAATGGCCAAACGAACCCTGAACGGTTTCAAATTTCAGCCTGACACTCCTGTTATTCTATGTTGCCTGTAGAAAACAAAGTTCAAGGCGAGAAGAGGCATCGATTATCATTTTGCCCACAAGAGGGGCATGTTTCCCTATCGGAACCACGAGGGTTTCGACAGGCTCCAGTTTGTAAAAGGCTTGTAATATAGCTTCGCCCAAATTGGACAATTATATGTACCATCTACTGACACCATACCAAGTATCATGATTTCCTGGTGAGTTTTGGATTTACAGACATTTATAAAACCGAGATTCACAATGTTTGTGGCCAGTCCAGGATGGTGAGACGGTTGAATTCGTTCCCATTCGTTCCATGGGACCTAAACATGCACCCCAAGGAAACATGTACGTTTGTTCTAGCCATTTTGGTGCACTGGAGCATGTATTTGTAGTTCGGATTTGAATGATGGACATTAAATGCCTAAAAACTCAATTAATGAATAAGAAGGTCAAACGAACCCTGAATAATTTCAAAGTTCAGCCCGAATCTCCAGTTGTTCTGTGTCGCGTGTAGAAGAAAATATGAGGCTAGAAGAGGGATTGATTATCGTTTGGCCCACAAGGGGACACGTTTCCCTACCGAAACCATGAGGGTTCTTGCGACATGCTCCGGTTTGTAATAAAGCTTGACCCAAATTGGCAATGTTTTTACCACGACATATATGTGCTATGACATGACACCTTGCCACCTTTGATGACTTTCTCGTGAGTTTAGGATTTATGGGGACTTAAAAACCGAGATTCGAAATGTTTGAGGAAGAGCTAGGACACCGGTATGGTTGTAATTCGTTCCCATTCCTGGCATGAGACCTAAACATGCACCCAATGGCCCGTGGAAGAAAATACAAGGCGAAAAGAGGCAGTGATTACGTTTCGCCCACAAGGGGAACACGTTTCCCTATCAGAACCACGAGGCTTCTTTGAGAGAAGCTCCAGTTTTTGTAAAAGGTTTGTAATAAAGCTTGGCCCAAATTGGACAATGTTTTTACCACGACATATATGTGCCATGACGTGACAGCATGCCACCTTTGATGACTTTCTGGTGAGTTTAGGATTTATGGGGACTTAAAAACCGAGATTTAAAATGTTTGAGTACGAGCCATGACACTAGTATGGTTGTAATTCGTTCCCATTCCTGGCATGGGACCTAAACATGCACCCAAGGACACATGTATAATTTTTCTAGCCATTTTGGTGAACTGGAGCATGTATTTGTAGTTCAGATTTCAATTATGGACATTAAATGCCTAGGAAACTCAATTAGTGTATAAAAGGCCAAACAAACCCTGAATAAGTTTAAATTTCAGCACGGATATCCTGTCGTTCCATGTCGTCTGTAGAAGAAAATACAAGGTGAAAAGAGGCAGTGATTATGTTTCTCCCACAAGGGGGACACGTTTCCCTATCGGAACCAAGAGGCTTCTTTGAGAGAAGCTCCGGTTTGTAAGAGGCTTGTAATAAAACTTGCACCACAATGGACGAAAAAAATTCCTCGACATATAAGTGCGATGTCGTGACACGATGGCGGGTTTCATGATTTTCAGCTTAGTTTTGGATTTACGGGGATTTAAAAATCGAGATTTTTCTCACGAAATGTTTTCAAATAGCACACGGTACACTCACGAAAGTCGATATTCAATGAAAACTTCGTGGAAACCATATTTTAAAGTTTCATAAAAATCTGGGAAAAATGTGGGATGTTAAGAAGGTGATTATTTATTGCGACACAAAATTTCAAGTTAAAAAACATTACGAGATGTGAGCTATCAAAAAAACAAATTTTGCCCTGAATAGTGACATTACTATTCGACACTATTCAACACTGATTTTGTCTTTTTCATAGCTCACATCTCTTAATGTATTTCAACTTGAAATTTTTTGTGCCAATAAAACATCATTGTCTTAACATCCCACATTTTTTTGAAACTTCAAAACATCTTTTCCTCGTGGTTTTCACTGGTTTCCACCGAATGTTATTTTCCGTATGATATCCGCCCCTCCCGCTGCGCGCACGATCTGAGTCCTGCGTTCTGACTGGCCAGAACCCAAACCCCACGGATCGTACATGTGCACCGTTGGATGCTCCCAGATTGAACGACAACCCTGAGCCCTTTCGACAGCACATGCAGTACATGGGTAAGCATTGTGCGCATGCGTCGCGTAGCTCACGCTTCCTTCTCTACTAGGTTTTCACTCAAAACAGGCTACCGTTTCCCGCCGCTCCTCTCACCGGGTTCCCGCCTTTTCTCCCAGACATGCATGATGTAGATGTTCGTTTAATTCTTATAGTTCATCTCATCCAAAATCAATTAGTTTTGTAAAAAACTATTTTAAGATTCATGGAATTGTGCATTGTAAAGGTAAAAACAAACAGTGACAATTCATTTAGAAAAAAATGTTTGGGCAATTAAGATATGGAAGATTCTAGAGAACAAAGGAGAAGTGCTTATGTTTAGAGGTTTGTGCATTATGCTTAAGTTCAATCATGGAGTCTTCTAGATTGTACATGTGGCAGAATCTGGTGGAATGTAGATGATATACAATGGCCAGTAGTGCTCGGATTTGCCATCTCTGTATCGTTGGACTGGCTTCATCCAACGAGCAACTTTCATAGTTATTTGCACACTATATATGTGTATAGATGTATAGATATATATAGATGTGTCTCATGCTAGAAAAAAATAAAGTTTGAGCACAGGCGTAGGACGACCCCCCCCCCTCGCTGCCGCCTCGAAGTTGGGAAACTGACATCATAGGTATTGAACCAAGCTTGGAAACGGGTACGGTTGTAATGCACTTGGCGTGGCCCATCGAAGTTGTGCATTTGGGATTTAAACACATCATACACCATCGTACCCATACATATTTTCGGGTCACATGCAGTGTATACGGGGTCTTCTGATCGACCACGTCTCCTTTGTGCGTTTTTTTGTGACGACACGGATATATGTGGGCTTCCCGAGTGTATATATATCATCCCTTTGACCGATAATGAGGGGTATGTGTTTGCCATGAAAGGATTCCTCCTAGTTCATGTTAGGGCCGGTCACATCAAATGTCGATCAACCAAAACTCGAGCTCATGCGTTGTCAGGATTCCCTCCCAGATGCTCGGATTGCTGGGTTCGACCTACATCAAACTCTGCGTATGTATCTCGTCCTTAACTACCTTGCCTTCATGGTTGTTGTCTGTATCGAGAGGTAGGCACCACATCTAAATTGTACATTATTCTATATTGAAAACACACATCACCCCTTCCCAACGTAGATCATTTTGGGCCGCATGCAAGAGGTGCTGGTTTTGTGGTCCCTCTCATGCGATGTTTATGATGGTTCAATCTATTGGCCCAAGCGGTTTATCGACAACAACAACTATCATTTGACCCAATCCTTCTCATTAGGATAATTCACCCAAAACTAATCACAGCAATTGAAGGCTGTTACAAATTTACAATCATGTAGACACCATTTTAAATTGCTCCTCTAACTCGGGGTGATTAACTAAATAAGCATTAATGACTACTTTATAAGTATTTTTAAACCGGAAGTGTAAATCTGTGCGCGAGCACAGATGCTTCGCTTATCTTGCACATTGTTTCTCTCCTAGATTCATGAAGATTCTGGTACTGTATCTTGTATAAAGATTGGCATTTCCTTCTTCACTGTTGATCTGGCCCACACTGATCACTGAGTTATTGTGCCGGCTACCCACAGATGTCTTCTGGCCCAGATGTCGTTTCACGATGGGCCATCAGCATCTTTCTCCATCATCCTGAGCAGTCCCATTAACGCAATCCATCCCAGAAACTTTCATTAAAAATATCCCAGAAACAACTTCACTTTCACCAGTAACTTTCCCCCTTCAAGATTCTTCTCCTACCAATATGGCCATACCAAGCACATACATCCCCACTCACTCCCTTCCTAATCCTTGATCATCCTTCCTGCAGCCATAGATGTCAACTGCTACCTCGTCCTCAACTACCAACAAAATCCCCTTACTGATTCCTTGCCGAGACAAGGTCATCAACTTCGTCTCTTGCATCCGGATCTAGAAATGCGCCAAGAAAGATCCCTTGCCACAAATCTATATGTAATGACTCGATTATAGCCTAAATCTAGTCCTTGCTAACTTTATTAGTGCATGCACTCCACAGACTGGTCTATATGGTTTCTCAGATGGCTTGAAGGCTATGTCGCCGAACTCGAATGCCATCCCGTCGCCCAGCAAGACCAAGCTCAGCAGCCTTTGGTAGGTGCACATCAAGCTGCACCTTCGAACTGCTTCACCTCTTCAATCTCCTGGTTTGCAATGGAAAAGTTGAGGAACTCTCTCCATCCCTATTAATCAGAGAGCTATTTTTCTATTCCATAAACTAGATTAAAGCAAACGTTACGAGCCTAAAATGATTATAATTAATTTGCAAATTACAAATCTATTGTATACATTTACAAAAATTACATACAAACAAAACTATGGTACATTGCAAATTTTTGTACACTGACATCTATTATCCTCAAAAAAAGAAAAAAACACTGACATCTATTCTTCGCTTTACCCACGCATTTCACTGTACCTTGACATCCTTGAGGATGTTAGAGGATCGGCTTCCCCCCTCTCCTCCTCCTCCACCCGCCGCCACCCTCTCCTCCTCCTTCCTGCCGCCACCCTCTCCTCCGGCCAGATCGCCCTGTCGCTCCGTCTCGATTCCTTTCCTCTGCCAAGGTAGACCCGTCTCGGTCCCTCTCGTCCGCCCAGATCGCCCCATCCCGGTCCATCTCCTTCGCCGAGGACGACATCCCTCTCCTCCGGCAAGGTCGCCGCCGGTAAGGCTTCTCCTCTGACTCTCCTTCCACTACCTTCTATTGCATCTCGCAACCCTAACCAGTTCACTCGATCGACAGCAGGTCCTCGTCCTCGTCAATCCCTTCTCATCCACTACAATCTTTTGCCGGATCCGTCCACCCTTTGCCGCCTCTACTGCAGATCGATCCTGTGGCACCGCCCTGCAGATCCCGACCTCCAATTCAAGACCTAGTTCCACCTTCGGCACCTTGCAAGGTATAAGCTCCGTCCATGGATTGGCTTCTTAATTAAAGAAGATCTTGGATACATTAACAACTAATACTAGCTGCTGATGCACTTGATTGAAAAGTGGCTCCATTGGCTGCTTAATTTCTGCATATGCATGATTGACACCATTATACCATAATAAGGCTGTCATAATTCTAAGGATTATCTCAAGTTTCAGTACCAGTAGAAACTTGAACCTGAGCATACAGCTTCGTGCCAGCTAGACTCATGTTTTCACAGTAATCATCCAGGTAGGTAATTCCTTGTTAAGTACTACCGGTCATTAGATTCCACCTGTGGTCTAAAACCAAATGAATACGCCAGCCAGAACCACCAGCATGACTTTCAGGATTTCCCAAGTTAAGCCGCTAGCCAACTGAACCATATTTTGAATGGTTATTTTTTGACAGTAAACCGTAGGGGAGCCCCCCAAAAGTGTATAATTTTTGCAAAGGGTAACTATGGCCAGATTGTCATAAAGAATTAAGCAAATACTGACGTTTTGTCTGCATCTTCATCAGCCATTCAGCCCACAAGAATGGCAGGCTGCTCAAAGATTGTAACAAAATTCTAAACGTAGAATAGAAGAGTAAATTTGTAATGGCGACAACACAGAGTGCGCATTCAACACATACAACATTAAGTATATACAAATTTGGGAAATAGCCTCCAGATTTGTACTTAGGTATGGATCAGAACCGCCAAACCTAATCGTAGTCTATGCAGCACCTTGCCTCCTTCATGATCAACAAAAGAATCTGCATATGTACAGGATCTGCATATGTATCATCACTAGTGATACAAAGGTGTTTTGTATTATGAGAGTCCAGGAAGATTAAGATTGGCCCTCCTTGTCATAGCTTTTTGTTCTTGTTGTTGTTGCTTAATTCCTCTTCAATTTATGTTCTTACTTCTTTTATTTTTCAGAAATCCTGAAAGCATTCTGCAAGTGTGTAAACTAGATTTCTACCATTTTTCTTAAATCATTCTCATTTCCTAAATCTCCTTGAAAAGATGCTACGGTCTCAGAAAGCGCTTGACGAACGGCTCTAACGATAAAGTCCTGCACACAAATAAAGCGAAGCAATTAAAACACGGCAGCTAGCTAATAGTATGCATGTCAGAACGAATAATTCAATGCTCTTAAAAATCGTTATATAATGAGAAATATATCCATTTTCTAGCATTATTAGTAAGAAATTGCAATAAATATTAGGATGTAATAACTAGAATACTCATTGATATTTACCTGGGTATGATCTGAGGAATGCTGCCTTTTAGTATGGCAACTCCTTGTGGGAATTGCATCAGCAAAAGAAGATTTATCTCTGTCTAGATTCAGGTTCTCCCACCCCCTGCATTCCTTCTTTAAGTTGAATTGTAAGAAGAAATTGCGCAATTTCATACTCCTCTAACAAGGAATCCTTAATTGCTCCTGAAATAGAGGTGCATGCATCGGATAATAATATATAATGACAAGTGAAACCCTAAACTTCGTAGGAGTCTTTACCTGTCAAAACTAGCCTGGGACCAGATTCGTCATAGCAAATATAGGAGATAGAACACCAGGAATGTCTATAACACATATATATATTTGGATGACTAGCAACCTGAAAACTAGAAACTTCCTGTTGTTAAGATTTAAATGACACATTACAATCATATAAATAGTTCCCGAGCCATGGGATATTGATGGTAGCAGACACAAGAAGGTTATAGGTCACCAATCTTATTTGTGCTAGTAGGCTAAAAAGGACAAACTATGCTCGCCAAAGATACTAGCAATGAACTTATTTTTCGCTTAATTCTTGAAGCATAACTGAAAAATGATAATGTTAGCTTCTCAATCAACCATGGATTTTGAGTCGCGCGACTAGTCGTCGACTAGTTGATGAGTCGCAAAAAAATGTTGACTCAACTTAGTGTCGACTCATGACTCGAGTTGCGACTAGTCGCAACTGCAGGCTCGACTTTTTCCGAGTCGCTACCCCAGAACGACTCATCCGAGTCGCGACTCGAAAACCATGCAATTAACCCATTGCCTCATGTTTTCCGCAAAACAAAACAAAAAACTATTGCCTTATGTTATTAGGTAGTTCTGCAGTAATATACAAATGAATTTGACATGCAGTTGATCCAACAAACAACACTAACATGGAGTTTGTGTAAATTCAACCGTAATACAACATATGAGACTTAGGTTTATGTGACTGTGTGAGCTATGAGGCGTCTGGCCTCGGGCTCTTGCACGCCCTCGTACTTTTCGCCTCTCACGCTTCATGTTGTGTGCTCATTAAGGCCCTAATTGGAATAAATAAATTTGTAGAAATTTTGTAGGATTGAATTTATATAGGGAAAATTCCAACAGTTCAGTTTGGAACGAAGAAATGGCTCCCCAAGATTTATGTGATGGAATGAGGAGCAACCCATATGAATTCTGAAGGAAAAAAACATGTGGTTTTATCTCATGTTTTCTTTTCCTTATGTCTAGAATTTCCACATTTATCCTGCGCAGTATCCAAACGAAAGTTTTGGAGTACTACTTTGTATTTGATTGGATTCATGTAAGGTCTTTTTTTTTTGTGAAAAGGATCCAGATAAATTCATGCTACATGACATCTCTATTTCTTCAGTTTTTCTTTTCTTGCGTTTTTTAGTTCACACGTTCCAATCAGGACTTAACTTTAAGTGAAATGCTAGCAATAATACATGGCGAGTTAAAGACGTGACTACTTTGGAAGCGATGAAGTATGAAAAATTGCGGAAATAGGAGATAATGTGTGGTACACAACTGGGGTTGATCGTTGATTGGAATCCCCCAAAAGCAGGTATAGAGTGATCCAATGCCGCCAGTTCTTTTGATGTTGCTTTAGATCAGAGTTTAATATTGTTTAATGTACTAAATATTTCATTTCTGTCTTCATAGTTGCTGAAGTTCAAATTAGGCAATGGATCTGGACACAGAGAATCGTCTAGCTTCATTACTCCTTGAAGAAGCACGGAGATTACAGTCAGAGGCTGACAGGGAAGGTGTTCATGCATATCTGCGAAAGCCCAATGTTAGGCATCGTCCAAACTCCCGGTTCCTCACAGCCACAGTTCGTGGAGTTCAACAAGGTTAGCATCATGTTTCTTTTACATTATCCTTGTCTCCTTCTGTTGATTACCTGATCAAAGCAGCTGTAATCATGCTTTTTACTGAAGAAATGTTTTTTATGTCCTTGAAACCTTCTCATTAGGAGAATACACCCAAAACTAATCACAACAATTGAAGGCAGTTACAAATTTGCAATCATGTAGGCACCACTTTAAATTGCTTCGTCTAACTCGGGGTGGTTAACTAAATAAGCATTAATGACTACTTTATAAGTATTTTCGAACCGGAAGTGTAAATCTGTGCGCGAGCACAGATGCTCGGCTTATCTCGCACGTTGTTTCTCTCCTAGATTCGTGAAGGTTATGGTACTGTACCTTGTATAAAGATCGGTATTTATTTCCTCCTTCACTGTTGATCTGGCCCACACTGGTCGCTGAGTTATTGTGCCGGATACCCACAAGATGTCTTCTGGCCCAGACGTCGTTTCACGGTGGGCCATCTGCACCTTTCTCTACCATCCTGAGCCTGAGCAGTCCCATTAACGCAATCCATCCCAGAGACTTCCATAAAAAATATCCCAGAAACAACCTCACTTCCACCAGCAACTTTCCCCTTCAAGATTCTTCCCCTACCTATACGGCCACTCCCTTCCTAATCCTCGATCGTCCTCCCTGCCGCCGCAGATGTCAACTGCTGCCTCGTCCTCAGCTACCCACAAAATCCTCCCGCTGATTTCTTGCCGGGACAAGGTCATCAACTTCGTCTCTCACACCCGGATCTACAAGTGCGTCAAGAAAGATCCCTTGCCACAAATCTATATGTAATGACTCGATTATAGCCTAAATCTTGTCCCTGCTAACCTTATCAGTACATGCACTCCACAGACTGGTCTGTGTGGTTTTTCAGATGGCCTGAAGGCTACGTCGCCTAGCTCGAATGCCATCCGGTCGCCCAGCAAGACCAAGCTCAGCAGCCTCCGGTAGGTGCACATCAAGCTGCACCTTCGAACCGCTTCGCCTCTCCAATCTCCTGGTTCGCAATGGAAAAGTTGAGGAACTCTTTCCGTCCCTACTAACCAGAAAGCTGTTTTTCTGTTCCATGAACTAGATTAAAGCAAACGTTACGAGCCGTGGCTCACCAGCAGTCTCCAACGGAAGTAACAATGACTCGCATGCCCACGGACGTCTGCCGTTTTCCTGCCCCACAGAACATGACACCAGCATACGTGTGCCAAACAAAAGCACGTTTAATACCGCTCATTATTTCCCAGGTAAAAGAACTGGAGCAGATCGCGAGACAACATTCAGCGGCGCAGATATAGTGAAATCAAATTGCTCATTATATCCCACGTCCCTTTTTGAACTCATATTGCTCATTATATCGTGAAATCAAATCATTTAACTTTCTCATGCGATTTTATTATTAAATTGACGATTGTTCCCCCTGCAGCAAACCGTGTTGTGGAGGTTGATGAAATGTGGCGTGCCAGGGAAAAGGAACTTGAACTTGAGTCTAAGCTGAAAAGAAGAAATAAAGAGCGTGGTGATTCTAGAGGGGAGAAACACAAAGGTGACTCGAGAAATATGAGTTCCAGCTCAAAGATTGAAGAAGGAACTGCTTATAATAGTTCTTACTCAGACCAGGATGATGGTCTAGGGGATGATGAAGTTGAAAAGTTTCTGCATTCAAGGTTAGTTTAAATGTCTACTAGTTTCTTCATAGAACAAGCGGGCAATATATTGATCGACACCTGCCAGATAACTAAGAATTTCTCTGCATATGTCAAACTATTGATGCAAATTATTTACAGTATTGTAGTCGTAGTATCACATTATTCTGTTGAGATTGCCATATTATCCTATTAGGTGATGTTTTTCAAGGGGAGTGTTATGTTTAACTTGCGCACATTTGCATCTGTTACATATTTTCAGTTTTGTTGACAAAATATGTAATTTGGTGCTATGTTAGGGTAAAGCGAGGAAGAGGTGCTGTTGGCTCTAGGATGGATGAACCTGGTCCATACCTAAAGGCTTCATCGCATTATCGAGACAAAGAACCTAGCCAGGATATACGTTTGGAAGAAAAATGGGAACGCCGAGTGCAAGGTCCGGAGAGGCCACTGTTTTTGAGATCCAAGTCTCTTGATGATTGTTGGCATGGGGAAACATTGGATGATAAGCCATCTAGCTCTTCTGAACCACACAGGAAGAAGGAAAATAAAAAGGAGAGGAGATCGGAGAAAAAGGAGAGAAAGGAGAGAAAAGACAAGAAGAACGCCAAGCATCGCCACCGCCACCACCATCATAAAAGCCGAAGAAGGGAGTGATGTGCCCCATTACTGAACTACAATTTGTACACAAGGGTTCTGTTACTGAAAGATGCTGCTATTACTTGTTCGCTGGGAGCCTGTGTTGTAACCAAAACTCCGCCAGGGCGCACAAGGGGATACGGTTGGCACTGTGCCCCATGTTTAAACATGTTATGTGTAGCTCGAGTTGAACTTTCTTTACCTATAACATGATTGGCATCTGATGAGAGTGATCGTTTTCGCTTCTGTGACATGATCGAAGGTCCACATCTGCAGCGAGCAGTACTGAACCATGAATATCTGTTGGTTATCCAGCGGCGCCAACAGGCACGCACTCCTGGCCTACTCCATGTCTCCATCGTGTCGCGTCAATGAATCTACCTGCGCTGAGCCTCCTACTGCATCGATTCTATACTTCATTTTTTTTTGAAAGTCACCACCACACTTTATTAATTTATCGTAGGGATCTCATCTGAGACGGTACTTAAAATACAATCTGGAGGGACTAAGTCCCAAAAAGCGGAAAAACGAGAACTAACTCCTAATTTAGCACGCAAATGGGCTGCTCCGTTCGCCATCCTCCTAACCCAGGAGATCTTGAACTCATCCCTAGTCCTGGCCAAAGCTTTCACCTCTTCAACACTTGTCCCACCGGCGACAAATTCCGTTCCTTCTCCGCGATTATCTTGGCGACCACCTGTGAGTCTGTTTCAACGTGCAGCTTCTAAATTCCTCTCTGAATTGCCTCTTGCACCGCCTTCCTACATGCTAGAACCTCCGCAGTTTCCGGCTTGGTGCAGTCTGGGAAGAATTGGGTGGCCGCCCTTCTATCTTTTTTACGGGAAAATCAGAGAGCTTCTTATTCAATATACGCATTCTTGGGACAATCAGCCAAAAGGCTGGTCACCAAGAAGCTGGGGTTTCATCGAGCCAGCTTTCCATAACATTTAATGTGCAAGCACGCTTAGCACATAGATGCGCCGGGAGGTTCGCCGACCGATTTACATGCTGAATATCAAAAGAAGTAAAAGTATTACATAGCTCTCCTATTTCTAGAAGTAAAGGAGCCACAACAGACCGAGCATTGTGGCGAGTTTGCCAGAGCTTCACTAGCTCCAAGCAGTCGACTTCCATAATCACATGCGGGAATCCTCGAAGACAAGCAAACCGGACTCCATCTCGCAGGGACAAGCACTCCATCATCAAGGGGTCTGAAACCCCCACATATGGTTTGCACCATGAGCCCAAAAGGGCCGTAGAGGAGCGGGCCACTCCGCCCGCACCACGTCGCCCTTCATCGAAGTTTAGGGCTCCGTCGGTCGTGATTTTGATTGTACCCAAGTCAGGCGGCTGCCAGCCGTGCCCTGGAAGAGTCTGGGTGTCTTTCCTTGGCAGCTGTAAGAGGGAAATAGCTTCCTTGATAGAACTCATGGTTGATGTGGGATCCTTCCCCTCGTCTCCATGCTTAATGCGATTCCTGGAGTGCCAGATGGACCACATAGTAGTAGTTATCTTAGCACGATCATTTGAGGTGAACTGTGGGTGACATGTTATGTCTCGTGCCCACGTATCCGAATGAAGAGGAGGCAGGCGAAGACCTAGCCAAGTCCACGCCTCTTCCCAGAAGCGCTGAGCATGTGGACAGTGAATTAGTGCATGCTTCAGATCCTCCTCCATGGAACAACACACCTTGCATTGTCGAACATCTGCCAGATGTCTGCAATTTAAGGTGGCCTCGTCTGGGAAAATGCCACGCAAAACTCGCCACCAGAAGACCCTCACTTTGGGAATAACTTTCAATTTCCACAAGGATTTCCACAACTGTTGATCATCCGTTGAAGTTTCGGTAGCCGCCCCTTCCTCTTGAGCCAAATGCTCGTTTTGAGTCACTAGAGCGTGGTACGCCATTTTTACAGTGTAGTTTCCCGATTTATCAAAAGCCCATGCGAGAAAATCTTCACCTCCACCTTGCCTGATGGGAATGTTAAGGATGGCGGCGGCATCCTGGATGGTGAAGTTGTTCGTAATCACGTCATGTTTCCAAGTCCAATGATCAGTATCAATTAGGTCCGATACTCGGTCAATGACTGTATCCGCAGGCCTCAAAGTGGGTGTCATTGAGACCGTCCCCGGAATCCATTTGTCCTCCCATACTGAGATGGTGAATCCATCTCCTACCCTGGATATCAAACCTGTCTTTAGGGCACTTCTTCCTGCTACTATTGCCCTCCAAGTGGCCGATGCATATTTGGGAATTGTAGCATGCATGAATCTATCTGTGCTGTGTTGAGTCACCTATCATAATCGCCTGCCTGCAGTGCGCCTTTGCTGAGGAGCCTCTGTGTCTCAGGCTGGCCTTACATCCTTGAGAAAGAACTCATCACGGCGATCATCAGGAAGCTTCCTCTACTGGAGCGCTTCGTGCTGTGGAGCGGCGATTTCTAGGAAGAGCTGCTCCTCGACCACTGCCCACGCCTCCAGATGCTTGATGTCAGCCGTTGTTGGCCCATGTTTTGTGTCTCGAAAGCGTCCATTAGCATGACGAGGATACAGAGCTGCACCATCAAAGAGATCCGGCTGCCAGGGAATAGTCCATTG
Organism: Triticum monococcum; assembly: GCA_034509565.1. Classification (NCBI taxonomy): domain Eukaryota; kingdom Viridiplantae; phylum Streptophyta; class Magnoliopsida; order Poales; family Poaceae; genus Triticum; species Triticum monococcum. The sequence continues at coordinate 448,851,679 of CM067845.1, forward strand.
CCCCCAGCGACAGAGCTTGACTTGCTCATGTAGTGGTGACACTATACTTTTCTTGGGTCAAATTAAATTATAAAGTGATATTTGGTGTTTTGACCAAGGTCTCTCTCTCTCTCTCTCTCTGATGTTTTTTAGGGCCTGGAAGAATCATTTTCTGGTAAACCTTGGAAATCTCATATCTTTTTCGATTAATTTCCATGCAAAATCATTTGAACAAAATTTGCATTCTTAACACCAGCCAATTCTGGCCAGTATTTTATCTACCGGGAGGGGCCGGTAAACTGGTAACTGGTCAGTTGCACAAAATTCTAACTAGAATTGAGAACCTTATTTTTTATTACTACATACAGGTTAATTAAACTAACACGGACGGCGGCTCGACCCCGCGTCGCCCTCCGCTCGGGCGACTCGGGTGGTACCCCAACCCTAGCCGCCGCCGGGGCCGAAACCACCTCCTTCCCTTCCTCCCGGCATCGCGGGTGAATGCCGCTGGCGGTGACGGGGGTCCTCCTCTCTCCCGTGTCTCAGAGGTGGCGGGGCCCCTACACGCGTGGAGGCGCGGCTGATCTAGCAAAGTGGCGGCGATGGCGGTGGCGGGGGTCCTCCTCTCTCCCGCGTCTCAGGGGTGGCGGGCCCCCCTATGCACATGGAGGTGCGGCCGATCTAGCGAAGCGGCGGCGATGGATGCGGCAACGGCCGTGGTGGTCGGCCCTGCCTCGAACAGTGGATGCAGGCGTGTTGGGCTGCCGGTCACGGAAGACTGTGTGTGGTGGCCGGCCTGGTTCGGGCGGCGGCACGATGCAGTCTATGTTGCGGCGGCGTGTCATCTGGCTTTGGAATGGCGGCGACGTCGAGGGCCTGGTGGACTGCTCGAGGGCACCTCCGGTCAGATATTTTTTGGTCGGTGCAGCCAATGGTGGTGGTCATGTCTCCGTCGAAGGTGGCCGGCCAGAGGCTGGATGGCCGGATTTCGAGATCCGTCATCTAGTCCCGGCTGCGAGTTGGGGAAACATAGTTGACGGTGAAAACCGAGCCGATGGCGGGCGATGGCGGTGTTTCTGCGCCGTTATCTCGATGAAGGCATCGTCGTATAACTACTGTCGACCCACTCGTGCTGCTCCGGGGGAAACCGTAGGATCTGGTGTTCTAGATCAGACGATGGCAGCACTACAATGTCGTTTCTCTCTTGGGAGCATCGTTTGTGGAGCAGCGCTGGAAGACAGAGGCAAGAGGCAGAGCGGCCTCGTCTTGAACGGAGCTTCGGTGGAGATGTCAAGTCATGCCTGGCCGATAGGCGCTACGCTGTGCCATGCGTGGTCGGCAGGTGCTACGCACGACAAATCTTCCAGAGTCTCTGCATTGGGATGGACGAGCGCAAGGCAGTGGAGTCGTTGGGCGCCGTGATGGCGTCGAGGGATGGCCAGACTGACAAGGATGATGCAGATCTTTCTCCTGAAGATGGGACAATGGTTTGATGATGATGACGACTTCTAAAACATGTGCATGTGGTGTATGCTTTAGGTCTACTGCACCGGTTGTTGGTTCTGATACGTTATATGGATGGATCAGCGACGACATCGGTTATAGATATGGGGAGTGAAAGCACTCCACATTATCAAGTTTGTAGGTGTGAGTGGTGGCTTCGGGTGACTTGATGTATGTTCTTGTCAGACCTGTCGTGGAATAATTAATAAAGATGGATGCATGCATCGATTGATGTAGAGGCCGGGGGTTAACCTCCTTTAAAAAAGCGGAATCAATAACTCCCGAACGTCTGGATTTTAGCATCTCCTCCCAAACCATCTCGTTGCCGTCGCACGAATCTTGGCAGTCTGCGCTTGCCACGTCATCACTGGGAGTCGTTCGGGAGGAAGCCAAAGTCAGCCGAACCACTCCCTCGTTCTCCTCCTCCCATTCCTCCCACTCTCTTATCCACACTACACAACACCAGATGGCAGCGTTGGGCAGGCGGGGACGACGGCGAAGGCCTCCGGCTGTCGGAGTAGGTCGCTGGGCGTGGGGATGGTGAGCAGCATGGCTAGGCTCCAGCGACGGCGACGTCTCCTCCAGCGCATCCCCACCATAGACGGCCGGCCCAGAACTCCTTCAACGCCGCACCCCTGCCATGGATGGCCGGCCCCCAAATCCTCCAACACCGCATCCTTGCAGGTCATCCAACACTGCATCCCTGCCATGGACGGCCAGCCCCAAACTCCTCCTCCTGGGACCTTTGGGTAGGCGGGATGGGCTCGTGGCCGCGGTGGTGGCCGGAGGAGATCTGGTGGTGCCCCGGTGGTAGCGGCAGCGAGGGCATGGCAGTGGCTATAGGGGGCGCTCCATGCGAGATCCATCCCGAGAGCAAGGGGCTGCGGAGGCTCTTCAGCTGATCCCGCCGCTCATGAAGCCGCCCGCCTCTGAGTCCTGCTTGGTGCCACATCCCCTGCATCGCTTTCGGCAGCGGCGGAGACGGCGGGTCGCTGCCTGCTGATGGTGATGGCGTGTGCCTTGACGACGGGCCGACGAGGACCCAAGCCACCGTGCCATTCAAGCCCTCTTCAGCTGCTCCGACTGCCTCGATCAAACGGTCATGGTCGCAGCGGCTGCCGCCCAGGTGATCGCGCTTGTTGTCTACGTCCAGCTCTTCAATGTGGCCATCAACTCGCTCTCATGGTCACCAGCTATCTGAACCATCAAGCAGGTGTGCGCTCTGTTTTCACTAGCGAATAGTAGCCATCGATAGCTGTAGGATCGAAAGTATGTCTAGGGGGGGGGGGGGTGATTAGACTACTTGACCAAATAAAAATCTAGCATTTTCCCAATTTTAAGTCTTGGCAGATTTTAGCAACTTATCACAAGTCAAGTAATCAACCTACACATGCAATTCTAAGAGTATAACAACGGAATGTAAATCATTGCATATGAAGGTAAAGGGGAGGAGTTTGAGGGAGCAAACGCAAAGTAGACACGGAGATTTTTGGCGTGGTTTCGATAGGTGGTGCTATCGTACATCCACGTTGATGGAGACTTCAACCCACGAAGGGTAATGGTTGTGCGAGTCCACAGAGGGCTCCACCCATGAAGGGTCCCCAAAGAAGCAACCTTGTCTATCCACCATGGCCATCACCCACGAAGGACTTGCCTCACTTGGGTAGATCTTCACGAAGTAGGCAATCTCCTTGCCCTTACAAACTCTTTGTTCAACTTCATAATCTTGACGGAGGCTCTCAAGTGACACCTAACCAATCTAGGAGACACCACTCTCCAAAGGTAATAGATGGTGTATTGATGATGAACTCCTTGCTCTTGTGCTTCAAATGATAGTATCCCCAACACTCAACTCTCTCTCACAGATTTGGATATGGTGGAAAGATGATTTGAGTAGAAAGCAACTTGGGGAAGGCTAGAGATCAAGATTCTTGTGGTTGCATTGGAATGTCTTGGTCTCAACACATGAATAGGTGGTTCTCTCTCAGAAAATGAGTAGTGGAAGTGTAGGCACGTTCTGATTGCTCTCTCCATGAATGGAGGAAGGGTGGAGGGGTATATATAGCCTCCACACAAAATCTAACCATTACACAAAATTTACCAAACTCGGTGGGACCGAATAGTGAAACTCGGTCAGACCGATTCAGTTCAAAATGTGAACGTTAGGCTTTTCGGTGGGACCGGCATGATCAACTTGGTGGGACCGATTTTGTTAGGGTTTGGGCATAACTTGATCTCGGTGAGACCGATCACATGAACTTGGTGAGACCGATTTCAGTAATACGCAAACAGAGAGTTGGTCAGGCAAACTCGGTGGGACCGATCGCTCATTTCGATGAGACCGAAACATTACGAGAAGGAAATAGAGAGTTTGCATTGCGAACTCGGTGGGACCGATCGCTCATCTCGGTTAGACCAAAACGTTATGAAGGGAAACAGAGAGTTTGCAATCCCATCTCAGTGAGACCGAGATCCCTATCGGTGAGATCAAACTGATTAGGGTTTCTGGCTATGGCTATGTCAAATGAACTCGGTGGCGCCGGATAGATCAAAGCGGTGGGGCCGAGTTTGACTTTTGGTTTGGGACATATGTGGATATGAGAAAGTGGTTGAGGGCTTTTGGAGCATATCACTAAGCATTTTGAGAAAGCAAGCCATTAAGCAACACCTCATCCCCTTTTAATAGTATTGGCTTTTCCTATGGACCCAATGTGATCTTGGATCACTAAAATGAAAATGTAGAGTCTTGAGCTTGTGCTAATATGTGTCCTTAGCATTTTGAGGGGTTCACATCTCTAGTCCATGTCATGCCAATCATTGAACTTACTGAAAAGATTATCTTGAATGGATATTAGTTCAATGAGCTATATGTTGTTAATAATTACCAAAACCACCCAGGGATTAGTTGCACTTTAAATCTCCCCCTTTTTGGTAATTGATGACAACATATAGATCAAAGCTTCGACAAATGATAATGAGAATGAAATACATCGTCGCTTTGAGAAGTATGTGATAAGCAAGAGCTCCCCCTAAATTTGTGCATTATTTAAAATTTGCTTTTGAATGCAAATGCACAATCGATTAGGATCATGGGTTACTCTTCCATGTCACATACATCTTGGTGGAGTGCTCAAAATGATAGAATATGAAATATACACTCATCACCAAGACAAAGTGAATGATCATACATGAGAGATAGATAATATCATCATCCAAGCACAAACATTAAAGTATGATATGATCAAACACATGAACATACAAGTATCTCACACACACAACCATAAAGTATCATCCAAGAAAGCAAACAAATAAGTAGCAAACAAGTAGCAAAAGAGATAGCAAAAAGAATCAAAGCTCTCTCTCTCTCTCGAAGCCTATGATCTATACACTTTCTCCCCCTTTGGAAACAAGTTACCAAAAAGCTTGAAAATGCATAGTGATATGCGGCTCTCTAAGCTTTATCTTCGGGAGGTGGCGTGGAGAGGAGTCCTGCAACAAATGCATCTGTAGAGGTTGTAGGAGATGGTGGAGTTGCAATCGGAGGGGCAACTGAAGTTGTGGCTGCAAGAGCTGAAGTTGTAGCTCTAGTATCTGTCACCGGCACTACTGCAGACCTCTGCCTCCTGGGCACCCTTTGATATACATCAGTAGTGGTCTTGTCACTCCCGTCCTCAAGCTCTTCTTGGATCTTCTCCACCGAAGTCTGAATCTCAGTCACTTTGACATCCAAGTCATGAAGTTTGGTCTCAAAAATTCTCTCAAGACGCTCTTGATTCTAAGTCAGGTTGGCCAAACCTCTCTCAATCCTCAAAATGGCTTGAATAAGATAGTCAAGTTGGTCTTGTTTTGACTTGAGAAAAACTTGTGAAGCCTCTTTAGCACTTGGCATCTTGGCTGCCTTCTCTTCTTTTGCTTTTGCTCTCTTCTCTTGAGCCTCTACTGAAGTGGGATCTGCAGCATCCATGACAACTGTGTTGTCCTCAAAATCAGGCCTCAAGGGAAGGTGCTCTTTGTCCAACAGGTATATGCCTTTGCCCATCTTGGAGTTGATGAGCATCTGGATGGTGGAGCATACTCACATGATCTCTTCTGATCAGCAACAGTCCTCTTGATTGTTTGTACAATCAGTGTCATCACCTAGAACTTTTCTGGCACATCAAACATATGCAGAAAATTGATGGAGTGCCCTCTTATCATCATGTGATCTCCAGACTTGGGCAACAATGTGTGCCTGAGGATGGTATTGATTGGGGGCAGTCCTGACAGAAGATAATAGACATAGCCAAACTTGTGGTGTTCCAAGGCTGCATCAGGAATCTCCTTGTACATATGTGCCATGGAGTTGTGTCCCTTCCTTGGCTTGGCATACACATCAGTGTCATCATCATGCTCTTTAGGGGCATTGATTAGCTTGGCCCACTCAGAAACAATTGACTGGTACCTTGTACCTTCAGACATCCAAACAATTCTTTCATCCAGGTAGAAGTGAGCTGTTGAATAAAACTGCATAATGAGATCATCATTCCACTTGCTCAATTTTTGACCCACAAAGGCATCAACTCCATTCATTCTGAAGCTCTCATGAACTCTAGGGAAGTGGTCTTCATTGTTGTCAATGTACTTCCAATCAACCCACTTCATTTCACACACGATGGGCTTCTTATCCAGGAGCACGGTCTCATAGAAGTCCCGTTGTTCCTTAGTGTGGAATCTGTAATCTACAACAGTTCTTTTTCTTGAGGCATATGGATCTGACTGTCTCCACAGTCCAAGATCTACATCTTTCCTTATCTTCATGTTTTCAGCCACTGGATGTGTATCATCGTGATTAGGGATCTTTGGCTTCAACTTTCTGAGCACTTGGGCTTCATCATCATCATCATGATCATCATCATCATCATTTATATTTTAGGCACTGAGGCCTTATTCTTCTCAGCAGCTGGTATATTTCTGGTGGATCTCTTTGGTGCAGACTTGGTGGCTGGAGCAGTAGCTTTGGGGGCAGTCTTGGGCTATGATGGAGTAGCCCCAGACTTGATGGCACCCCCCATCAGCTTCTGAGTCTTTGATGCTGGTGCAACATCCTCTTCTTCCTCTGCCTCATCTGATTGGATCATCATTGAGGGCTTTCCAATAACTCTTACCATAGTCTTTTTGGCCCTTTCTTTCCTTTTCTTGCCCTCACCAGCAACCTCTTCTACAGTTGATTTGGAGGCTTCAAGAGTTGAGGCTCTGGCCTTTGACATGGGCACTCTGTTGGCAGGAGGCTTCTTGTGCATACTAGGTTTGGTTGAAGTTGTTGTCCCAAATTCCTTCTTGACAACTTTCTTATTGGAGCTGACCTCCTCTTCAGTAGCAACATAATCTTCATCTCCAGAGTCAGAGTTTCTCTTCTTCCTCCGCCTAGTAGCAGCCTTAGGCAGGTTGCTAGGAGTACTTCTGCTCCCATCATCATAGCTGTCAGAGGGACTAGTGCCCTCACTCATGTTAACTTGTTCCTCAGACTTGTTCTGGCTGTCACTCTGATCAGATATTTCTGACACTGCAAACTGAAAGCTGACCCTGTGAATAGATGTAGTTGAGATAGAGTGGATGAGCATCACAAAGTGCAGAGATTTTGCAAAACAATTGAGTCAAAAACTAGTTTTAGTTTTCCACAGAAAGCATTTCGGAGCTACCGATTTGTTAAACTCAGTGCCACCAAAGCAATATTGGAGTCTGAACTAGTGGAATCGGTCAGACCGAGACACAGTTCGATGGCTCCGAGATTGTTAGGGTTTCACTGAGAATCAAACTCGGTCACACCGATTTGCAAGTTTTGGTCAGACCGAAAGTTACAGGTGCAATGGCCTAAGCCAAATCGGTGAGACCGATTTCTACAACTCGGTCGGTCCGAGATGAGTTCGGTGGAAACCTAACGCTAAATTTTCGAATCAAAACTAATCTAAATGAAGTTTTTGTTGGATAGAGTGATCTCATACATGGTAATAATCATGGCACTAACTTTGTGCTAAGAATCGGCGGTAAATATTGCACAAAGGATCGAACTCATACCCTAACTTGGCGATGAGCTCGCTACGGCGGCAACGGCGGTGAAGATTCCTGTTGACAGCGGCGGAGACCAGCGGCAGGAGGTTGCTGGCGATGAGGAGACGATCCGGAGACCCGAGTCGGCAGAGCAGGACACGCGCGGGCGAAAGGTTTCGGAGGAATTTCCAAAATTTGGCCCGTGATATGAGTGAAGTATGTTGGCGGAGTCACCCTCAAGAACTCTCTAGTTCTTCTTCTTCGGGATACACATCATCTTGATGGGAATCCTTGGAGTTGTAGTCGTACTTGATGAAGCAGAACTTGATGTAGTCTTGGGAACCCACTTGACCAAGGCCTTCAGAGCTTCTTCAAATGCATCAATCTCCTCTTGAAGCTTGTTCTTGCCTTTTTGCTTGTGGTCTTGTGGTGGAAAATCATCTTGAGCTTGTGAACCTTTGAAGGAAGTAGGATCATACTTCTCTTGTTGAGGAACAAACTTCGTCTTGGGGTATTGATCTTCTTCCCACTCAACTCCATTGGAATTGAACTTTCCTTCAAAACCAACACCTTGATTCTTCTAATGCCTTCCTTGCTTGCGTACAATTTCCTCAAATTGCTTACTTCTAGCAAGGCTCTTGTAAACACCTTTCTCTATAATTCCCTTCAATAAGATATTTTCTAGCTCAAGTGTAACCTGGCTAAGAGAATCATTAGTGGAATCAAGAGAACTACTAGAAGCAACAATATTGGATTTAGCATGATTATTGTTACTACTAGAAGAAGAATCTTTCTTAATCTTGTTGCTAGATTTTACTTGTGGCATGTAAATAGACAAGAGTCCACGAAGAAGCAACCTTGTCTATCCCACCATGGCCATTGCCCATGAAGGACTTGCCTCACTTGGGTAGATCTTCCCAAAGTAGGCGATCTCCTTGCCCTTACAAACTCCTTGGTTCAACTCCACAATCTTGACAGAGGCTCCCAAGTGACACCTAACCAATCTAGGAGGCACCACTCTCCAAAAGGTAATAAATGGTGTGTTGATGATGAACTCCTTGCTCTTGTGCTTCAAATGATAGTATCCCCAACACTCAACTCTCTCTCAAAGATTTGGATATGGTGGAAAGATGATTTGAGTGGAAAGCAACTTGGGGAAGGCTAGAGATCAAGATTCGTGTGGTTGCATTGGAATGTCTTGGTCTCAACACATGAATAGGTGGTTCTCTCTCAGAAAATGAGTAGTGGAAGTGTAGGCACGTTCTGATTGCTCTCTCCACGAATGGAGGAAGGGTGGATGGGTATATATAGCCTCCACACAAAATCTAACCGTTACACACAATTTACCAAACTCGGTGGGACCGAATAGTGAAACTCGGTCAGACCGATGCAGTTCAAAATGTGGATGTTAGGCTTTTCGGTGGGACCGACATGATCAACTTGGTGGGACCAATTTTGTTAGGGTTAGGGCATAACTTGATCTCGGTGAGACCGATCACATGAACTCGGTGAGACCGATTTCAGTAATAGGCAAACAAAGTGTTGGTCAGGCAAACTCGGTGGGACCGATCGCTCATTTCGGTGAGACCAAAACATTACAAAAAGGAAACAGAGAGTTTGCATTGCAAACTCGGTGGGACCGATCGCTCATCTCGGTTAGACCACAACGTTATGAAGGGAAACAAAGAGTTTGCAATCCCATCTCGGTGAGACTGAGATCCCTATTGATGAGACCGAACTGATTAGGGTTTCTGGCTATGGCTATGTCAAATGAACTCGGTGGCGCCGGATAGATCAAAGCGGCGGGGCCGAGTTTGACTTTTGGTTTGGGACATATGTGGATATGAAAAGTGGTTGAGGGCTTTTGGAGGATATCACTAAGCATTTTGAGCAAGCACACATCAGTCCCACCGAGTTGTTCCAGTTGGTCCCACCGAGATTCCTAACGTTCACATTTTTGAACTGATCGGCGCCATCGAGTTTAACCATTCGGTCCCACCGAGATGAGTCAAATGTGTGTAATGGTTGGATTTTGTGTGGAGGCTATATATACCCCTCCACACCCATCTTCATTTGAGAGAGAGAGTCATCAGAACGTGCTTACACTTCCACAATTCATTTTCTGAGAGAGAACCACCTACTCATGTGTTGAGATCAAGAGATTCCATTTCTACCATTTGAACCTTGATTTCTAGCCTTCCCCAAGTTGCCTTCCACTCAAATCTCTTCCACCATAGCCAAATCTAAGAGATAGAGAGAGAGTTGAGTGTTGGGGAGACTATCATTTGAAGCACAAGAGCAAGGAGTTCATCATCAACACACCGTCTATTACCTTTTGGAGAGTGGTGTCTCTTAGATTGGTTAGGTGTCGCTTGGGAGCCTCCGACATGATGTGGAGTTAAACCAAGAAGTTTGTAAGGGCAAGGAGATTGCCTACTTCGTGAAGATCTACCCGAGTGAGGCAAGTCTTTTGTGGACGATGGCCATGGTGGGATAGATAAGGTTGCTTCTTCGTGGACCCTTCATGGGTGGAGCCCTCTGTGGACTCATGCAACCATTACCCTTCATGGGTTGAAGTCTCCATCAACGTGGATGTACGATAGCACCACCTATCGGAACCACACCAAAAATCTCCGTGTCTCCATTGCGTTTGCACTCTCCAATCCCCTCCTTTTACTTTCTTGCAAATTGCATGCTTTACCTTTTCCGCTGCCTATGTTTTTTCATGCTTGCTTGAAATGTATTGTGAATGCTTTAACATGTGCTAAACTCAACCTCAACTTGAAGAAATTAAAACTGTCACTTTTGCTTGTTGAGGGTCTAATCACCCTCTAGACCCCTCTTCTCGATCCTTTCAAACCCCGAAAAAGGCGAGGGAAAAACCAAGCTGAATAAAAGAAAGCAACATAATTATACATACCATCCCACATCATACATGGAAATACAACATAATAGATAGTACTACTACATGCATACGATCATACATCGACATCATACTCGTCTACTCATGGATGCAGAAATCTCATTGGCAAGCTGACGATCCAGCTAGCGTCTAATTTGTCTCAGTCTCTGAATTAGAACTAATGATACTAACGGAAAGCTCCAGAGCAAAGGAAACACGACGATGCTGATGAGATGGCTCTCCCTCAGAGTCTGGGGCAGGATGGTTCCAAATCATAGGAGCAGCTAGGGTAGTGGGAAGTAAATGCCACTCGGCTGGATATTCGTGAGGTGTCACAGTCGAGGTATCCGAGTTACTTTGGGAAAGTACTGATGTACCATACGTGGGTGGGGTTAAAGTAACTGGAGGGATGAGTGGTCTAAACGAAAGTGAAGGTGGGGTAAATGCAGCTCGAGCGATAGCGAGCGCGTCTTGAGTGCGGTTCAGCTCCTGGGACAAACTATGGATCAGAAGGTACCCAACGGTTATGTGGCGAGACATGTGGCTAGCTGAATGATCACACTCAGGATCAATGATAGGGAAACAGACTCGCCCTTTGTCAAACAGGGACGGGTAGAAATAGAAACATGATTGCGTCTGCATCTGAATCTCGTTGTATGGCAAGTCGGTGAGAGACTCGAATGCGGTGAACTGGATCGCCTGGTCGGGTGTAGAAGTAATCCTGCCCTTGGAGGAATGGGTGTAGGTACCCACCAAGGTGCTATTGTGCATAATTACCTCCATGTGATACTCATACACACTGTCCGCAAGCTGCTCTCGGTACACCTAGTACATAGGGTCATCACTATCGGGGTAGACTTGGTGCCAAACGTTGTGAAGCAGGTGCGGAAAAGTTGAAGGTGCTGGCTCAAGATGATACGGATACAGAAAAAGTGCTATCTACACTCACAACATTAGCTCATCAACAAGAAAAGTAAACTATATGCATGAAATGCAACAATCAAGTGCAATTGCACACTCCAATCACACAAAGACTTCTATCTACCATTTTCTAATGCGCTGGCTGTCTAGGGTGTCCTAGAGTCAACGTGGCTTTGATACCGAACGTTGTGGCAAACCGGCTCAGAGCAACCGGTTTGGGTTGCATTGACAACCTTGAGATCAAGTCTTCTGGCAATACACAACAACTTGGTATAGAAATAACCGCTTTATTGATCACTTGAGGATACATAGGTTTGATGATTACATAACAAACGAGGACAAGCGGGACACATGGTGCGGCTGCACTTATGTACATTATTTGGTAGACAACTCAGTGGCCTCGATGATAGGGGAAACTTCTACTTGGTAGTAGAAGAACGAGGTAGCGGAACTCCACTCCACAAGGACACTACTGGGACACGAACTACAACGCGAAGTACTGGTCGACATCAACTCCTTGCACGGCTTCTCCTGCATCTGGCACAACACGCCAGGTGAGTACTTTGAATGTACTCGCAAGCACACAACAACCAATGCAAACACGACAAACAATAGCAAGGCATTTAATAGATTTAAAGCATGGGCATGAACATGAACATGATGCTACCATTCATGATGTGCACGTGGATTACTGTCACGGTCCATTGGACCAACTTACCATCTTGGGGTTACCTCATAACCACCCTCGGTATCTTACCATCGTGATCACCTCTCGATCACAACAATACCACCGTAGTGATCCTCACACGATCACCAACTTCTGCATGTGCCATCTTGGTGTTCTTAAGTGTGCAAGTTATTTATTTCTGTTAACCCATAGTGTGAACTACTACGAACTGTGTTGATGACCGAGGACGCTGCTATCGATAGATTATACACTCTGCAGAGGATAGTACGCTGTACCCACACCATGGAACTCATGGCCTCATGCTCCCATTCGGGCGGACGAACGATGTTCCAACAAAACCAATCTATTGCATGACACTCTCCCGGCCACTCCGACAAACTCTCCTCTGGGTTATGTCGTGGGTGGCCCCGATGTCAACTCGTGACATCCGCCACCTTTGTCACAGCCACCGTCGTGGTAAAACTAAAACATAATAATCCCAAATGGGGACATCGGTACCATAAAACTCGGGTACACAAGGTTATGACCGCCTACCGGGCTAGGGTAGCGTGAGCACATAACCTTCCCTAGTTGGAGGCACTGGAGAGAGGCATGAAAATATACCAAATTAGGGCCTCCCCATCCAGGACAGTGTGGTTGCACTGGTGAGCTCGATTCGGTGGCACCATGACTCGATCAATGGTTTGTTCAAGTTGAATTATAGTCAAGTTTAACATGAATGAAAATGATTCGAGTCATAGTATGCAATATGGTGCATGGGGTCATGATAACATGAACATAAGTAATGAATGCATCATACTAAATCATGGCATGTAACACGAGCTCTATTGTCTACAATAACTATGTAACTTGAAATGAGCTTAATGCATCAAGTATTATAAAGTAAATCATTTCAATGATGAAGCATATAATGAATTTAAATTCAAGTGGAACCATTGCCATTGCAATGCCATCCTTGCAAATTAATGGTGTGGCTTGCCTTAGTTTAGAGGAGTGTCACAATACTCCTAGTCTTCTCCAGCACAACTAAGTTCTTTTGAAAATAAATTTAAATGCAAAAAAGAGAATATGTCACATGGAGCATTTTATTTCACCAAAAATTCTACACAACAAGGAAAAATCTCAAATTGCACCAGCAGAAACATCAGCTCAATGCAAAACTATAGCAAAAGGTTTCAAATCATTTGGACTTATGGTTTAGGAATTAGAGCTGGTCAAAATATGAAATTAAATGAATTTAACAGAAATTCGAGGGGAGGCCATGTCGAAGGCGTATTTTCCTGGGGCGCCTCCACTTAGAATATGATCCGGGAGGCGAAGAGAGAGGCTGACAGGTGGGTCCCCTTTGTCAGGGTTAAAAGAGAGATAGAAGGAACAGGGGCATGACGGCTCTGTCGTCGGTGGTTCTCCTACGAGTTGGCCACGACGGTCGTCGACAAGGGTTGGGATGGATGCAGGGCGATGTGAGGGTCACACATGTACTCGAAACATGGATGGAGGTGGACGGACGGTGAGGCGAGGTCCGTCTTCAGAAACGGCGGGGGGCGGAGTCGTCAGAGTTGTCGTTACCAGCAATATTTCGACCAGCTGGTTGCACCGTTGCATCCAGGAAATCACCACGAGCTCGCCTGAGGTAGTGGATAAGGAAGGAGGTGACCGGAGCAAGTGGATGACCGAGGTGGATCCACAGCCAACTCTGGCGAGGGTTGGAGGCAGGAGGCCCTCCCGGCCTTGCCCCACTTGTTGGTGATCGATTTGTGGCCAATGTGAGTGATTGTAATGGTTAGAGAGGCTCGGGAGTGCTCTATGTATAGGCGGAGGAGGTGTTCGAGCACTGAGCTCCGCTGCAGTGAAGCCGTGGGCATTCTGGTAAGGCGTGAGGCTCAGGCACGGGTTGGGAAAGAAGTAGAGGGGCATGGAGAAGCTGTGGATGCACGCGAGAACAATGGAAGACACTAAGTAGGATAGGACGCACACTCGCGCTCATTGTTCCGCCCGAATGCGCCGTGTCTGCATCCGGCGTGCCGCCTGTTGGTGCCAGGGAGGGTCGGGAGGTGGACAGGTGGATGGGGGAGAGCAAGCTGAGTGGCATGGATGAGCTACAGTGGCGTGAGGAGGAAGATTGGACGGTGGTTGAGGGCAACGATGTCCAGAGCACGAGCTTTGCATGTCAAACACCTCGGTTCCGCGTGCTCACCATGTCCACTGGCATACATGATGCTTTTGGGTTGTGCAGATTGTGTCTATGGTGTTGTCCCTTCAATACAGTGCTGCAAAACGCCCTTGGCTTGCCATCTAGTTAAAGGATGTGACGGAAGCTTGCTGCAAAGTTTCTGGACAGAAACTTCGACATGAAGTTTAGCTCAAATGGCTTGGAGAAGAAGGCTGAATTTTGTTGGTTAAGCATCACTTAGGAAGGTAGCCATGTGGTAAAAATTTCAGCTCTGTCGGATAAAGGAAAAATATACTTGCTTCATAAACTGCCTATACTGACCAGAAGCAAAAATATTTCCCCTAGCTGAAAATTTACAAAGGACCATGGTATATTTTTGCATGGGGAGGAGAGGCATGATACAAAGGATTTTAGGGAATTTTTTGAGAATTTTATGAGCAATAAAAATGATGGTTGCTTCATAGCACAAAGAGAAAAGATGCTATTCTGAGGGAAAAATGAATACAAGCCCATAAAGAAAAATTATGGCATGGCAAGAGAGTGAGAGATATGAGATTTTGGAAGGGATTTAGGATGAGAGGGTTCACTTGGAAGAAATTCAAAAATGTTTCCGAGTGCTATGTCCAAATGAATTGACAGAAAACCATTTGCAGAAGAAATATTCAATAAAACCAAATAAAAAGAAAACGGCAACCACAGTGTCGCATCCTCGAAGTGGACCAACCATGTCTAACCCCCAGACCACGAGGGGCCAGGTGATCGAAATGGTACGAAGATCCGTTGGTGGCATGTGGCTTTGTTTAGCGAAGACTTGGCAACCTGGGCAGTGTTGGACTAGTGTTTTGGCGTCCGCTCCTACCGTAGGCCAGCAGAATCTAGCTCGGAATGTTCTGCTTACCAAAGCCTGAGCAGGGGCATGGTGTCCGCTCATGCCGGAGTGTACTTCAGCGAGAAGTTGTCTCCCCACCACCTCAGATATACACCGTGGGAGAACTACTATGATACTTTGCTTATAGAGTTTCCCGTCATGGACTTTACAGGCCTTGGATCGTTGGATAATCTGACGTGCCTCGTTCTGGTCATCGGGCAACTCATTGTGTAGTAGGTATGCAAGGAATGGCTTAGTCCAAGGTGCGATTGATACGTCCATTTTGCATCATGCTTTTATATCGATATTTATTGCATTATGGGCTGTCATTACACGTTATGTCACAATACTTATGCATATTCTCTCTTATTTTACAAGGTTTACATGAAGAGGGAGAATGCCGGCAGCTGGAATTCTGGGCTGGAAAAGGAGCAAATATTAGAGACCTATTCTGCACAGCTCCAAAAGTCCTGAAACTTCACAGAAGTTATTTTTGGAATTAATAAAAAATACTGGCGAAAGAATCCACCAGAGGGGCCCACACCCTGGCCATGAGGGTGGGGGGCGCGCCCCCTGCCTCGTGGCCCCCCTGGTAGGCCTCCGGTGCCCATCTTCTGCTATATGAAGTCTTTCGTCGAGAAAAAAATCACAAGCAAGCTTTCGGGAAGAAACTCCGCCGCCACGAGGCGGAACCTTGGCGGAACCAATCTAGGGCTCCGGCAGAGCTGTTCTGCCGGGGAAACTTCCCTCCGGGAGGGGGAAATCATCACCAACGATCCTCTCATCGGGAGGGGGTCAATCTCCATCAACATCTTCACCAGCACCATCTCATCTCAAACCCTAGTTCATCTCTTGTATCCAATCTTTGTATCCAAACCTCAGATTGGTACCTGTGGGTTGCTAGTAGTGTTGATTACTCCTTGTAGTTGATGGTAGTTGGTTTACTTGGTGTAAGATCATATGTTCAGATCCATTATGCATATTAATACCCCTCTGATTATGAACATGAATATGCTTTGTGAGTAGTTACGTTTGTTCCCGAGGACATGGGAGAAGTCTTGCTATAAGTAGTCATGTGAATTTGGTATTCGTTCGATATTTTGATGAGATGTATGTTGTCATCCCTCTAGTGGTGTCATGTGAACGTCGACTACATGACACTTCATTGTTTGGGCCTAGAGGGAGGCATTGGGAAGTAATAAGTAGATGATGGGTTGCTAGAGTGACAGAAGCTTAAACCCTAGTTTATGCGTTGCTTCGTAAGGGGCTGATTTCGATCCATATGTTTCATGCTATGGTTAGGTTTACCTTAATACTTCTGTTGTAGTTGCGGATGCTTGCAATGGGGGTTAATCATAAGTGGGATGCTTGTCCAAGTAAGGACAGTACCCAAGCACCGGTCCACCCACACATCAAATTATCAAAGTACCAAACGCGAATCATATGAACGTGATGAAAACTAGCTTGATGATAATTCCCATGTGTCCTCGGGAGCGCTTTCCTTCATATAAGAGTTTGTCCAGGCTTGTCCTTTGCTACAAAAAGGATCGGGCCATCTTGTTGCACCTTATTTACTTTTATTACTTGCTACTCATTACAAATTACCTTATCACAAAACTATATGTTGCCGATAATCTTAGTGCTTGCAGAGAATACCTTACTGAAAACTGCTTATCATTTCCTTCTGCTCCTCGTTGGGTTCGACACTCTTACTTATCGAAAAGGCTATGATAGATCCCCTACACTTGTGGGTCATCAGTGATCACTGCCATGACCTCATGAGCTAGTTGGTGATGTGAGTACTACTCTAGCCCCTAATCCGACGAACATTTTTGAGCTGTCGAAATACATGGTCCAGTTCGAATATGTATTGTACTCTTTAGGGACTTCGGCTTCCGTCCATTCGGCGACGAAAACTACTAGCACCTGGGGTTTAACAGCTCGGCACGACCGATATGTTATTTCAAAGGGGAGGAGTTCGATGACCCACTTAGCGAGCACTCTTGAAAGAAGTGCCAAAGTTTTTGTGATGCCATGAACACGGCGTATGCTATCTTCTGGTAGTGAGGATAGCATGTTTTGCATGGTGTAAGAACCTCAAAGGCGTAGTAGACGGGCCTTTGGACCTGGAATTTATTTCCTTCCATGCCTCGTTCGACTACGAGGACTGCACTGACTACCTGGTTGGTGGACGAGATGTATAACAACATCGGCTCACAAACTCTTGGTGCTGCTACTATAGGATTAGTGGCCAGGAGGGCTTTTATTTCCTCTATGGCGGCCGCCGCTTCACTGGTCCACTTAATTTTTTTGTTTGCTTCAGCAGCCTATAAAGTGATATTGCTTTTTCTCCAAGTCGTGAAATAAATCGGCTTAGCGCGACCATGTAGCCTGCCAATTTTTGGTCGTCTTTGAGCTCGGTTGGCACTTCGAGTCAACCTAGGGCTCAGATTTTAGCCGGTTTGACTTCAATACCTCGGCTGGAAATGATAAAGCCGAGGAGTTTGCCAATAGGTACTCCGGAGATGCACTTTTCCAGGTTCAGTTTGATTTGATACTCCCGAAGGCTATCAAACGTCTCGTAGAGGTTGTCAACCAGTTGACCGACGTGTTTGGTTTTAACGACCACGTCGTCGACATAAGCCTCCATGGTTTTTTTGATTTGTTTCCAGCATGCTTGAATCATATGCTGGTACGTTAGGTCAAAGTTTTTTTAGTCCAAAGGGCATTGTGTTGAAGCAAAATGGCCTATAGGGTGCAATGAAGGTGGTGGCCGTCTGGCCGAACTAATTGATTTCTATCTGATGGTACCCTGAGTAGGCATCTAGGAAGCACAACGAATCGTGCCCCGCTATGACGTCCACAATCTGGTCAATGCGTGTCAGGGGGAATGGATCCTTACGGCAGGCTTTGTTGGGGTCTTTAAAATCGATGCAAAGGTGCCAGGTTTGTCCTTTTTGGTACCATAACTAGGTTGGCTAGCAAGTCGGGGTGCTTAATATCTCGGATGAACTCGGCTTTGAGTAATTTAGCTAGCTCTTCTGCCATTGCTTGATGCTTGGGTTCTAAGAACCTCCAAAGTGCCTGTTTAATAGACTTTGAGACTTTAATGATACTCAGGCTATGCTCGGCAAGCTTGTGTGGGATTCCCGACATCAAAAGGGTGCCAGGCAAATACATCCCAAATTTCTTTAAGAAAATTGCGTAAGGCCTCATCAACCACTGGCTCCAGATGTGCCCCAATAGATGCCGTTTTATTCAAATCTGCGGGGTGTACTTGAAATTTTACGATCTCATCAGTTGGTTGAATGTGGTTGCCTTGGATCATTTGTCCAAGATGACGTCATCTTTATCAACTGAGGACCGTAGTGTTGTTAGTTTCTCGGCTGTGAGGCCTCAGATAGCGACTTGAGGGCTAGTGACGCCATTTTATTTTCGGCTCTAAGTACCCTATTGGGGTTGCTTGAGATAGTGATAACCCTGTTTGGGCCTGGCATCTTGAGCTTCATATAGCCATAATGCGGGATTGCATGGAATTAATTTGAGAAAGCGTCATGCCCTAAAAGGGCATGGTAACCACTTTGAAAGGTGCTATATGAAACGTTACCTCTTCGGGTCGGTAGTTCTTGGGAGTTCCAAAGACCACATCGAAGGTAATTTCCCCAATGCACTGCACCTCTCCGCATGGTATTTTTCCTGTAAAGGTGGTGTGGCTCTGCTCGATGCACGTTTTATCGATGTGCATCTTGTCTAGAGTGTCTGTGTAGATGAGATTTAGGCTGCTGCCGCCATACATTAGCACCTTCCGAAGTCGACATCCAACAATGATTAGGTCAAGAACCAAAGCGGCCGGGCATCTGCCCGAACCATTTTTCGGTTGATCTCCTTGGTCAAAGGTGATTGGCGTGTCTATCCACGTGCCTGGTGTTGTGACATATTGGACAGAGTTAAGCTCCCACAGGGTTCTTTTTCTCTGATTTTTGGACTTAAAAAATTCATATATCATAAGGACCTCGGCCTCATCCGAGGACGTTGCCAGATGCCTCCATTCTTCCTTGCTCCCGAGGAGGGCTTCACCTCCCCTGTCCACTTGTTTGATTACCCAACAATCTCAAAGACTGTGGGTAGGGCTGATATTGAGCAGGACAAAATGTATTGGGCCTGGTTTGTTGCGCAGGCCATCCAGAACGGTCCTGGCTCTAATAAAAGGCTTTCTCCTCTTTCGACATGAGTCGTCCATTGATTGCTGAAGAGGGTATCCCTTTCAGAATGCTAGGCTTTCGTGCTTTGTCCTTTTGGTGTAGATTGACTATGACTGCGCCTTTTGGGCCAATCAAGTGTCCTCTATAGTGCAAAATTTTAACACCAGATCTGATAGCTCGGAGAACGTTCAGATGCAGTGTTGAGCAAGGGCATTTAACACGCCTTCATCCTTGCAATTGTGTTGGAAGGTTGGCTAGTATATCGGAGTCAGGGCAATTGGTCATCCTGTTCTTGACGAGCAGGAATATGGCCTAGAATTGCCTCACCGTTTCTCCGGGTTGTTGTTGTATGTAGACAAGCTCCCAGAAATCGGATTGCACGGAGTTACTTAGGCAGTACTCGATGTGGTGGGTGGGTGGGAGCAAAAAATTAATCCCGCCGCCCCTGGGCTTGAGGCTCGGGCGACGTCGTCCTGAGAAGGACATATTCACACTACTGCAGGATGCTGCTAACGCGACACTACGATCAGAGACCCTTCAACGAAACTATGTGCGATGCAATAATCGCAAACAGTGGTGTAAAAAATCGTCAAGAAAGGTGCAAAATGTTTGCGATGACGGATGCATCAAACACGGTTCATATTTTAGTTGCCTATGCGATGTAGGGCACACGGTTCAGTTCAATTAACTATTTGCAATGAGGAGGAACAAAAGAAGCAGACAGCCAGATGAAGGCATGTGTGATATACATCATACGGTTCACTTAGATGAACTGTTCGTGATGAGGTGGGACAACAGAAACGGGCAGCCAGATGAAGGTGTGTGCAATATACGGCATATAGTTCACTCGAATGAACTGTTTGCGTTGAGCCAAGAGAACAAAAATGGTTCAACTTAACAAGATGTGTGTAATACGCGACAAACAGGTCTGTAATCAGAAATGTGTGGGAAGACCGATAACAACACAAACGATTCCTGCTAACAAGCCGTGTGTGTTGTGAGCAAACGATTGCTGGTATACAATTGTCAGTGATTGATGAAATCATCACTGACGGGTTCCATTGTTTAATCCGTGTGCGATGTGATTTCCTCTGTCTACAGAGCATCTACATATATACTTAAAAAGACAGCATTGCATAACCAAATTTAGCATACAATTACACAAGTGACTACACACATAACATTTCCACACACCAAAGTAAGCAATTACATGCATACTAATCTATGAGAAACGAGGATCTAATCATCTACTTCTTGTTGCGATGATGCTTGCCATTGCTCTGCTTCCGGTCGGATCCCTGGCCGTTTTGGGGAAGGAGGCACTTCCTCATGTCAACGATCCGCCTGTACATGTCGTAGCTCGTGTACGGCTCCTTGGCCGCGTACACCACGTGAGCTTTGTCGAGTTTCTCCATCCAGGCCGAATGCTAGGCACACTTGTCCTTGTTGCAGGAATCCTTCATGTCTCTGTAGTAGGGGTTGGTGATGGCCTCGGTGAGGTGAAGCAGTGAGTCCTTCTCATGCTCCTTGCTGCCCCAGATCTTGTATTAGCCCTGGATGTCGATAAGATTCTGGCAGGCGATGCCCAAATTCTTGAGCACCTTTACATCATTGGTGATGTCCACCATAGCGAACATGTAGTGGGGGCTGTTGAAAAACCTGGCGAAACGCTCGCAAGGCCTTGTGGCCAGGCAATAGTGGTAGATGAGGACATGGTTGCGCATGCACATCTGGGCGACAGCGACCTTGGGACGAGACCCGACACATGTGTGGGTGTACTTGAGGTCGAACCCGACCACCTTGTACTTCTTCTCGGCAAGCAATAGCTCCATGATGTGGATGGAGTGCTCCACCTAGACCGGGTTGTTGGTGTACACCACCGAGAGCTCTGTGAACCTTCCGTGGGCGTCCACCACGGCATGCATGGTGAACTGCTGCTCGTCGTCGGCAGCCGCTCGGAGCGCGATTGGAGCCCCGCAGGATACCCTCTAAGAATTTGTCGTGGTGGGTGTGCTTCTTGCAATGGTGGGGCACGATCGAAAGGTTGAAGAGACACAAGGGTTAAATGGCCACTGTAATAAATGGAGGCCGGCCAGCCTGTAATCGTCACGTGACTATCACGTCATTCATAGCGAAGGATTCCAGTGCATGCTTGACAACACTGCACTGCACGCATTTTGTTTGACCATGCGTGGGCTCAAAGAGGTGCCAAATGTATCGTCGATGAGCCTATTCCTGCGCCACCGCATAGTTTACCGTGCAAACTTCCCGCCCAACTAGTTTGGCCATGCGTCGGCTAGAAGAGGGACAAATCATGGGCGTTTATTGGCAAAAAGCTTTGTAAAAACGAAGTGTGTGGAATGACTTCGGTCATAAGTTTACCCGTGGGTGATGAGATCAAAGTTACATAGAAGGGTGATGATGGACACTCGAGTGCGATAATTAATTTTGCGCTCTACAGGGCACACGGTGGAAGAAACCAACTGTGTGCAATAATGTCAAAGATCGCAGTCGAGTTAGCTATACAGATCGTGTGCTGTGAGATGGACAAGGTAAACAGATTCGAGAATGGTTAATAAAACCTAAGACCATTGCATACTAAGGTCAAAATAGTGCTACCAATATATGAGTCTCATACGATGCCATTTCAACGATTGTACCACAAAAATTTGAAATATTACAAGGTTCAAATTCCAGAGTTATATGGCTCAAATTCAAAGATTACAAGGTTCAAACTGATATTAGAAATGAAATTCAGCTCATCAGCTGCAAACGCTCGCGCTGGCCCGCTGAACATGGATATCAGAGAGGTTCAAACTAATATTACCACTTCTAAGTCTGGTTTCGAAACCTCATAATTTTTGCAAAGGGGTCAGCCACTGAAAAGTCATGTATGGGGTTGACATGATGACTTCCGATTACTCTGTCATCTAAAGTTCTAAAATGAAACTCAGCATTTTTGGAGCCTATTCCATTCTGCCGCAGGCGCCGGCGTTGATCAACAAACCATTCATTTTTGCAAAATAAATGTAGGGCAAACCTCATTACCTTCAGCACCCTTGCTCTGACAACAAAGAACCTGACGAATATAATCTCCGGTAAGGTCCCTCGGTAGGAGTTCAAAATAATTTCTGAGAGATGCAGATCTAGGCATTTGACGTGATTGTTATATTGTACTCCCTCCGTTCCTAAATATAGGGTGTATAGTTTTTGGCACGAAAATTAAAGAACGCATGTGGAGGGAAAATTTCACAAGTTTTGGGCAAGATTACACCTGACTAATTGACATGAGAAAATAGAGGAGTTTGCCCTATATAAGGAAATGTAATCAAATACCTTCAAAAATTATTCAAACGAGTGGTGAAATGCAATGCACCCTATATTTTGGACTTTTTCTCAAAAATCTATACACCTTATATCAAGGAACGGAGGGAGTATCACATTATCCACCAATGGGCCTAATCTTATTTGCAAAAGAAGAAAACGTGTTAGTCCCTACATGCAGTTTTGAACACTACTTCAGGCCTATTTGGTTTGCAGGATTTGTAAAATGCACTAACATGCCATCTTCGATCTGACATGATTAACATGGGAATTTGATTACATTCTAGAAAAATTTAGCCTTCTTCACAAGAGGTTGGAGTGGATGAAAAGTTCCCTAAGAAAACTAGTACAAATGAATCCAAAGGAGAAATGCTTATGGATTGTAACCATATGGATCAAGCACCAATATGGGGGGGGGGGCATGTATGTACTGAAATCCTCCAAAAGAATCCTTCAGAAATCGTAGTACATTGCCATTGTAAACTTGGAAAAAGGTGTCACAAATTGAACTCCCTTATGGTTAACATTTAACAGGAAAGGAACATCACCTCAATATATAGCTTCTCCAGGCACGGAAAGCATCTCAGGAAACTGACAACTTGCTCCAGGTTGGGGCCGATATATTCTAGTGCCAAGACCTTCGTTGTGCGCAGTTTCGGGGTCAATCTTGTCGGAATCATTTTTTGGATGACAGACGAACAAACATCTTCAAAATTAGAAATAATGTTGATTTGTAGAAGGAGAGGTAGAAGGCGGCTATTGTACTTGAACGGGTGTGGATCCAATAACAAGTTTGGAGTATTTGTTAGACGAGTAGCCCACCACTGTCAATTTCGGCACAGAAATGACATTTATTCTTGTTGGACCTACTTGATCAACTACAAGTAATCTCTCAAGTGCAGGTGTGTCCTCAATGACCATACCGTGGTACACATCTTGTGATGTCTTCCTGCCGAACCAGCAACACACATAAATGTTCCGGAGAGTCATGGAGGTGATGTGGAAGCTACACAGCCCACTGATCTCCTGAAGACAAAGGTACTCGAGTGTAGTACAACCACGGAGCAGGCGCTCCATGTCACCGTTTGGGAGGCAGACGACGACAAGCTCGAGGTGCTTCAGTCATGGTAGAATAAGAGCGAGCGCATCATTAAAGGGGGATGGCACTTACTGAACTTGGTGACGCGCAGTGTGGGTGCGAGATAGAGCACGGACGTTGGCAGCAAGGTCATATGCCCATCATCAAAAGTGAGCTCCTCAAGCTGATCTAGGGCGGGGGATCGGAACCAGTCATCAAGCTTGGCTCGGTCCTTGCCGTTGGAACGGAACTTGCCCATTCTAAGGCCTCTGGTTGGGCCAAGGTGACTGCCGAGAATCTTGGAGAACGCATCCAAGCTTTTGCGATAGCCATGGCAGTGCTCGTGGGTGTCGATGAGGTCGAGAGGGGTGGAGTTCCATAGGGGGCGCCACCACCGGGAAAGGATGGCTGTCTGCACCCCATATTTGATTGGGAGGAGCGAGATGATGACTTTCAACATATCATCGGGGAGGCTGCTGATGAAGTCTAGGCCTGCTGGAGTCGCTTGTGGTTCTTTGCTCGCCCCGCCTCCGCTTGTTGGCAGCCCCATTCTCCACCTCTAGAGTCTCCATATCAGCGGCGCTTTCTAATAGAAGTGGGAGTACAGGGAATATTTAGTTAAAACAGGTTAATAGAAAACTGTATTGGTAACTAGAAGTTATCAGGTAGGAATATAGTAAGAAAATGGAATAACAATTGGTTGCTTAAATACTACACAATTCATTTGATATTGCTGGGTAAGTCAACATGCAGATACTTGAAAAGAAAACTTACTTCGAACAAAGTCTGGACGGATGATATCGTCGGTGAAGTTAGCATATGTCTCATGACCAGGCTCTTTTATGTGCAGTGCAATTTTAGTGCCATCTTTCAGTACATAAAACCTAGAAATTTCTTTCCAAAGGCCAGTGCCAAAATAGGAGTCACCACATTCATCAAGTCTTATAGTAGCAACGATTGTAAATCCATGGTTTGTGTTCAGTATGACATCTCTGCAGTCTTGATTTATGTAAAGGGAAAGATTGTGCACTATAGATTCTGTTGCATAGCAAGGGACGCGCTGCAAAAAATGGTAGGATTGTTAAAGAAAATATGGTAACATGCAACTATGGGCCCAAATTGAAAGAACTGTACAACAGTTGAAATCGAAGGACAAAAATCTATAATTAAACAGATAGGGTAAACATGATGTCATGGAAATATGAGAGTAATCGAAAGAACAATACATCATTAATTTGCCTAATATAGAAAGAAGAGGGGGGAAAATCCCCTTTGACGTATATGGTGCATGTGGCACCTTTTATCCAAATGTAGCAATATTTAGCATATGTTCAGGAAAGTAGGCCATGCCAACCGATTTAGGGTGAGATTGAACATACCGCGCGCATACTCATGTCATCTGGTACGGTGAGATGGAATGTCTGGCGGAGGCCGCAAAGTCCTGATGTGTCCGCGCACTGTACACTCTATGAATGAAAGAAAACCCTCAAAACAACTTGAATAAAAATTAATTCACGACGATTTCGGTTGGGTGATTAAAGGAGGCAGATGAACTGGGATAAGAGATGAGATAATATCTCATTAAATTAGTTACCTTGTTGTCCATGAGAAAGAATCCTCAGTACGGCAGATGAGCTGGGCCCACCGCGAGCAGCGTCTAGAAAGTCGCTAGCGATAGGCGGCGACAAGCAGAAGTGGCGAAATGCCGTGGGGTTTGCCGGCAGTCTAGCGGCGACGGCAGGCGTCGAGCTAAGTGGTTACCGCCGCGATAGGCGGTGGCATGCATAGACGTGGAGGAGCTTGTGCAGGTGTGAATGGGGACCAGCGGGGGTGGCAGGCGGGGGTGAGGGTTTTTGTGACATGGGGATGGTGAGCTTTTTCTTTTTTCTTTTTTGAATTCGGTGGTGAGGGTTTTCTGTCCCACAAAGAATTTCGAAGGCAACGGTTTGCTAGAACCAACCGTGTGTGATTGACGCAACAGGCAAAATGAAAGTCATTGCACACGATTCCAATTTTGGGAATTGTGTGTGATTGATGTACTACCTTCGTCCTGGTTTATTGGTCCTCTTTGTAATTTGTTCCAAATTTTTGACCAAATATTTAACTAAGAAATGTTTATGCATGTCACCAAAAATTATATCATTGAACACAATGTTCAAATACACATTCAACGATATAATTTTTGCTGACCTGCACTAACATTTTGTCAGTTAAATCTTTGGTCAACATTTAACACAAATTATAAAGGGACCAATAAACAAGGACGGAGGTAGATTCCATCAACCAAACTGATTGCATCCATATCCCATAGTTAGACATAAGTAAACATAGATTAAACATACTCAGACATAGATAATAAGCATACACGTACACAAGCATAGTTCAACCATAAGTACATAGTTCAACCATCATTAAGCATGCTCAAGCGTACATAGTTCTATCCCACATCTGATCTCACATGCCGGCACGATCCTGAAGCTTCTCCAGGTACTTGGCGTATGTGCCATGCGCCACCCTGCGAGAATACTTCTGCTTGAAGGAGCCAACGGCCCGTCCTCTTGCATGCGCTAGAACACTTTGATACGCGTCATGAAGCTTGTGGATGCAAAATGGGCATCAATAGCCGCCGTCCCAGGTCCTAATACGCCTGTTATGCATTCCTGCATAAAGTTCCCTCAGGATTTGCCTCTTGTACTTCCTCTAGACATCTTCATCCTCGTTGTCCACATCGTCAGACAGCACCTATACAAATAGTAAACAAAATTTGGTGTCAAACTAATGTTTACAAACTAATCTCTAGCGAACATTTTGCAGTTGCCAGAAATGGCATCAAATCAACAATTACGTGACGTGAAGTAGGATTAGGAATTGATGGCTATTTATTTATACATATCCAGAGATTATGGTTCGATTTTTAAGCACATTCATCTATGTACAGACCAATCTTGAAGAAAATAATGGCACAAACATATGTAGGTCATCCAAAATCAATTGTCAAGTCCTCGCTCGGAATTATTAGCACGAACACTAACCCTAGTTTGATTACTAGCAGAAATCATTTCCACAGATGAAACAACTAATCACTTATCACTTGTACCATTCAAACAACCAATACACTACACGGATCTAATGGAACTTACTCAGATTTCATGGATTGGGAGAACATAACCATGGGATTTATATTCCAAAAAGGGGAGGCAGGAGTAACCAGAGAAACCCTAGGATCTATTTGACACATAAATGGTATAGATGACTAACCAATTGTCTGTTTTCATCGGAGTCGTCGCCGGGGTCGTCGCCTAAGTCGTCACCAGAGTCGGTGTGGAACTCCGCCTCCGGCTGTGGAAGCTCGACGCCGTCGATGACGCCAGGGTGCAGCAATAACTCGCCGGCGGTGACGGCAACCTCTGTGTCCACCTCTGCTGGCATGCCTACCGTCGTTTCACACAGCTACTCGCACGCCTCTCGATGACACTGTGCAGCGAGCACACCTCCGTCAATTCACACACCTGCACGCATGCCTCTCGGTCTGCCTAAGCGTCGAACTGCTCGCATGCGTCCCGTCAACTCACGCCTGCTCGCACGGCACACGGGGCGCATGGCGGCACGTATATTTTTTTTCTATTTGGATGATTAATGCTGCCGCTTTATTGCTTAACCGAAGCATGGCACGTATCCATTGTTGGTCTAACGCTCACGGTTCGAATAAATAATCTGTTTGGGATATTGGTTCCCAATTATTAATAATCTCCCGTTTGTAATTAGATAAAGATTACATTAAAACTGGTCTCAAATTTGACAAAAAGTACAATGCCACTTTGTATTGGTGCCCATATGACAACATGATTAAGTTTCATGAAGTTCAAATAAGTTTTGGATGTATTAGAATTTAAAAATCAAGGTTCTCAATGTTTGAAATTTGTTGCACAGGGAGTAAACATGCACCTAGTGAGACACATATGTTTTTGCAATCCATTTAGGTGCACTCTCACGTGTGCATGTAGCTCAAATTTTATTTTTGCCCATTATACCCATAGAAAATCAATCAATTAATGTACTAAAACGTCTTAATGATCTCTCTTTTTTCGAAATGAAAACGCCCCTCCTTTGGTAACATATGTTCACCGCGGGATAATTAATTTAACATGCATCGTAGTTGCGGTGGATTCACGGTGTGTGTGTGTGTGTGTGCAGGTGTGTGCATATGGGGGGTGGCGGGTGGATCGCAATACACTATGAGTTGTGAGCCACCGTGTGGGTTGGCCGTTTTGTTAGGCAGGTGCCACATCATAGTCGTGAATTCGTTATTTAAAACATGACACAACCCTTTCATACATACATGTTTTGGCCACATGTAGTCGATGGTTGTCCTACACGAGACTCAATACTCGCGTGTGACGCTTTCTGTGGGCCCGTGAGGTCATCATCCATCACTTTGACGAACAACCGGCAATGATGTTAATTTGACCAGCAAGGTAGCATCTTTTTTTTTGTGTTATGGTGGTATATAGTACGCGTCGAAGAGGTGGGAGGGGACTAGCATATATACTCTACGTACGCGTCCGTGAACAAGTACACCTCACTCGGTGTCGGGACTTTTCGGTTTCCGAGGCATGTGCCACATCAAAATTGTGAAATTGGCTATTCAAACATCACACAACACCTCCTTGGGCCACATGCATGCAGGCCGTGGTTATCCTAGCAAGGACACTCATGTGTGACGCTTCCATCTGTGGGCCCACAAGGGCATTGTCGATGCATGAATCACTTTGACCTACATCGGGAGAGGTTAATTAATTTCACCATTGATGAGGATTCTTTTTGGGTTGTATTATGATAGGAGCATATAGTATGTGTCGAAGAGGGGGAAGGGGACCATCATATGTAGTACACTTCATGAACCTCGCTCTGAGTGGCTGGTTTATGGTTTTTAAGGCATGTGGCACTTCAAAGTTGTGCATTTTGGGTATTCAACATATGTTTGGCCCACATGCAAAGCGATGGTGGTTGACCACTTGCATGGTATTCAGACATGCATGCATGCATCACCTCCATACATATGCATGTAGTGGTTGTCTTCCAACGGTACACTCCCTCGTGTGGTTATCGGCGACAAGCCTATATATTCGTGGGCCCGCGTGGACATCCATGATCACCTTGACCAACAACAAGATAGGTTACCATGGCAGGTTCTTCCTTTGGTTCATGTTATCGTAGTATAGGTCATGGTGAGATTCATACCTAATTAAGTTTGAGCGCATATACTATGCACACATGCATGCATGAATCCCTGTGGTCGGCTTGAAGTGTGGTGTAACATACATATGCATCGTCGACCTAACCCTCACTCGGTGTGGGGATTTCTAGTTCGAAATCATGATGCCACATCAAAGTTGTTCCATTGTGTATTCAAAAACACACCTCTCCATATATATGTTTGGGCCACACGCATGCAGTGGTTGTCTTTGGGGACTAGCTACTTGTGTGATTATTGGCCAGCTAGCCCATCTCCGGGGTCGCATGGACGGCCATCACTTTGACCAACAACAAGCGAGAGGTTGTACGACCAAGGTGAATTATTTTTGGTCCGTTTTACGATCCATCTTGGTGAGATGCCTCTCTGGCCCGCCGACTGAAAGTTTGTGTGTATGGGGGGCTGCTACTTTGCACTTTGCTAGGAGAACCTTGGCTGAGGGGGCATGCATTCATAGCATAGGATTCCTTTCATGCCGACACGAGGGGGGCTTCTAGCTACTTCGCACTTCGCTAGGTGAACCTCGGTTGGGGGGCATGCTTTTATAGCTTAGGATTCCCTTCGTGCCGACATGAGGGAGGGCAAGCAATACCATGCGCTTTGCGAGATAGGACCCACATCGAAGTTGCATTTGGTATTTGAACATCAAACCATCATTTTCATACATAAATTTGGTCCAAATGCAAGTGTGTTCGCGTTCTGACCCTCCCCTACGTCATTTTTTTGCCTAATTTATAAACATTAGACAAGTCGGATAACGCAACAAACATGGTTCACTCAAACTACCTATGTGCCACGACGGTGCCCCTGTCATACACACATATCCGCACAGTACATTGGGCTCCATGAGGCTTCCCCTCTCAAAAATATCTACCAGCCTGCAACTTTTTTCTGTTTGATAACACATAGTTATTGTGTTTCGACCGTGTGTGATGTTTCTTATTCCCAATCCCGCCTGCATCCCTCGAAAAAATATGCCCGCCTCGAGGGTTTTTCTGTTTCATAACACATGGTTGTTATCTCCGGACCGTGTGCGATGCACCATCATCAAAATTTTCAATAGCTCCGGCATTTCACTCCCGCGTTTGACTCCCGCATAGTAAAAAATTTAGTACCCGCTTCATTTCCTCAACCCCCCTCCCCTCCACACACACACACACACACACACACACACACACACACACACACACACCAAAACCTCCTCGGACGTGCGTGCGCGCACACACACCCCCTCCCTCGCTCGAAGCCCTAGCAAGGTCCTCGTCGCCGCCGCAAGGCCTCCATTGTCAACATCTGCCGGTTTGCCCATGCAGCTTACCCACCGATCTCCATACCCAGGCCGCCCTGAGTTTCTTAGATGACGCATGCCAAATGCCCCCTTTCCCACAGATCCCCATCCCCACTCCAAATCGTCGCAGCCTAAGCCCGGCTACGCTTCCCATGGAGCTGAAGGAGCGACTGGCCCAAAAGAGGTGTATCGCGGTCTCTTCGCCCGACATCGTCGAGGAAGCTGACGACCATTACTGGCCGGGGGCACTCAATCAGCGGGCTAGAGTATGCGGGAATGTCGCGGACGCCGGCTATGACATCGAGGTCGTCGGCAGCGATGGTCTGAGGCGGGCTATGTCACAGGTTAAGTGGCCCACCCCCAACCCCTCGGGTTCAACCTCCATCGATATCATCCATGGCCCCGCCGCTGATCTCCTCTGGCTCGCTGCCAAGAATTTGCCATCCTACATTGCCATCGATCCCCTTTTGTCATTTCTAAAGGACATGTTCTGCGATGCTGGCTTGGCATCCACAGCTTCCAAGTCAGACCTCGTCGACGGCGACCACGAGGAGGGCACCCTCTCCGGCTCTTCCAAGGGGAAAGAGCCCATCTACTCTTCCAAGGGGAAAGAGCCCGTCTGCAACATCACGGAGGGCACCCTATAGCTGTGCTCTTCCAAGGAGAAGGAGCCCATCTGCAACAACATGGAGCGCATCCAGGGTCCATGCTCTTCCCACGGGAACGAGCCCATCTATGACAAGTGAGGAAACCTATGATTTGTTTTGTCATGCCTCTTCATAGGGGGAAACCCATGATTTGTTTTGTCGAGTCCCTTTTGTAGTGTAGTGAGAATATGTCCAGTTTTAATTGCTATATTTGGTTGTTTGCAGTATGCCTTTTTTTATTTCAGTTGTTCATAATGTGATGCTTTATATGTGCAATTATTTACTGTGCAATACATTTCATCAATCCAATTTTAAACATACCAATAGGAATGCATATATTTGCTTGTTGTTAAGCCTGTTATAGCTAGCATATGCCTCTTTTAAAGTTTTTTGCTTGTTCGGTTGTTTGTAGTTAGCATATGTCTTGTTTCAAATGCTATCTTTGGTTGTTCGTAGTATGCCTTGTTTATTCCAGTTATTCACAACATGATGTTCTATATGTGCAAGTATGAACTGTGCAGTTCAATTTCATCAGTACCAGTTTCAACAATACCACTATGATTGACTACATTTGGATGCTGCATCTTGTAGTTAACACTCCTTTCCATTTTTATTTAACAATAACTAGTGTACTTAGACCGGCACAATACCAGTTTGAATGACTATTTTTTCTTTTTGTTAAATGTTAGGCCTGTTGCAGTTAACACACCTTTCCACTTGTTTTGCTTTACTAGCATGCTTAAACCTGCACACTGAAGTTATCGTTTGGAGATTATTTTGTCTACCATGAATAATTTTGGTTAATGTTTAGCCTGTTGTGCTTAACATGCCTCTTGATGTACCACTACTGTAGGATGCTGCTAACGCGACACTACGATCAGAGACCCTTCAACGAAACTGTGTGCGATGCAATAATCGCAAACGGTGGTGTAAAAAACCGTCAAAAAGGTGCAAAACGTTTGCGATGGAGGATGCATCAAACACGGTTCAGATTTTAGTTGCGTGTGCGATGCAAGGCATACGGTTCAGTTCAATGAACTATTTTTGATGAGGAGGAACAAAATAAATGGGCAGCCAGATGAAGGTGTGTGCGATATACAACATACGGTTCACTCGGATGAACTGTTTGTGGTTAGGCAACACAAAAGAAACGGTTAGCCAGATCAAGGTGTGTGCGATATAAGGCATACGGTTCACTCGGATGAACTGTTTTTGATTAGGCAATGCACCAGAAACGGTTCAACCAGATCAAGGTGTGTGCAGTGGAGGGCATACAGTTCATTCCGATAAACTGTTTGTGTTGAGCCAAGAGAACAGAAACGTTTCACATAAACAAGATATGTGTAATACGCAGCAAACATCCAATTACATAGGTGGCTAATACACACATGACATTTCCACACACCAAAGTAAACTATTACATGCATAATTAACTAGGATAAACGATCATTTGATTATCATCTACTTCTTGTGCTAGCTCGATGTTTCTTCTATGCTAAGTTTCCATTAATTGATGGCATTTTATGAACACGCCACCGTTTCTTGCCATTTCCTCACCAGTTTCCTGCCACCCAGCGATATTGCGTATAAACCTAGGTGGCGCGCGACACATGGAGGCAACAAGCACAGCCTGTAGGACATCCACCTTTTCAAGCATGCCAACCCACCAAAGCGCCGCCTCTGCCGTCAACCTCGTCGATGAGGAAAACAAGCAGGCGCCAGGGCCCATCGAGGCCGAGGCGCTCCTTGGCAACGCGATGGACAATGTCATGATGCCCGTCATCGCCAGGGTTGAGTAGACCCTTGGCGCATGCCGCTTCAGCGCCGTGGATCAAGATAGGCATGTCAGCACCGACAGATTGCAGCTCACCGCACAACATGATTGATGGCGCGTCGAAGAGCAAGCTAGGCGCGTCCGCGCCAATAGGCTGCGGCTCGCCGCACAGCGAGACCATTGGAGCGCCACAGAGCGAGAGGCGCGGTGCACCCCACGACAAGAGCGGATCCATCGGAGCTTGCCTACTGTCGACACGGCGTCGCAGCTGGGTACACGTCCCGTCAGTACCCTCATTCCTCGCCAGGAGTGGGCAGAGGCCCTCTGCGCCATACTTGCACCAGAGGCCGGTCGCGCCGTACTTGCACCGGACGCCCGCCATGCCGTTCGCATGGGTCGCGCTATTCGCCTTGTCCGTGGCCCGCTTGATGCTAACGCGCTGGTTGGTAGGCTCGACCACCTCCTTGGCCGAGGTGTCCACGTGGGCGCAATAGAGGAACATGGCCGTCGCATCCTCGAGTTGGTGATCTCCGATGAAATAGCCAACTTGGAGCTCGAGATCACGCTCCAGATGTACCGCGAGTGTGTCGACCGCTTAGGCGAATGCCTGCACAAATTCAGGCAGAGCCAAGAGCTACCGTAGGCAAGGGCTGCTGGTCATGGTCTCATGGACGCGTTTTATTTTGTTGAGTCGTTTTGACGTGGATAGCTATGTATTCACAGCGATCATAGTACTGCTCTGTTTATTGCTCTGTTTCAATGTGTGTACTCTATTTTCCGTTCTTATATGTTTTGTTCCAATGTGTGTGTATACGCTTTCCATTTTGTATATGTGGATGATAACAGCTAGATTCAAATTAGTATACAAAAAGAGATAGAAAATGGAATTCATAATGTATTTATATATATATATATATATATATTAATTATTCATTAGTTCATCACAGAATATATATAATATCATCACATATACGTGATGATACTTAACTACTAGGTACAATGCATAAAATTGAAAATGAACAATACTAAAACTAATAATCCCTCCTGATGCGGGTCGTCTTCCCAGTGCGGAGGCAGTACTCCGCCTCCTCCGCCTCGCAGCGCTTGATGTACAGATCTGCTTCTTGCTGGAGGACGAGCGCGGACGATCTTGCCATTTCGTTGGGCACCCATCGGAGCTCCTCGTTGGTGGCACGCTGGAGCTTATCGGCCCACCTCCACGCAGCGATGAGGTGCCTAGTGCCTTTGACCTTCCTCGCGAAGTACCCATCTTCGTACACCTCCTCCGCACGACGACGCGCCCGCCCCCAAAGCTCCACCTTCTCTTTTTCCCAGGCGGCATCACGAGCTTCACAGGCCGCCTGGTACCTGGCTTCCTCCTCCGCCATCTCCTTCTTGAATGCCACTTGCCTGGCTTTCTCAGCCCGCGACAGTGACTTCCACGGACAAAGATTGTACTGGCCCCAAAACCAATCCAAAGTTGGGGGGTCCGGCACAACCTCGTCCAGCGGCGCGTAGGGGTCCTCCTCGTCGCTGCTCTTCGACTGAGCGTCCTCGGGGGGCAGCGACTCCTCGTCGGCGCGTGGGCAGATCGGTGGCACCATGACAGAGCTTGCAGACAGAGAAAGAGAGAGAGAGAGAGGGCGAGCAAGTGAGGGGAAGATGTAGATGAGAATGTAGGCGGGACGACATGAGCAAGGTAGTATTTATTGGTGGCTGGAATCTAGATTGACGAGAACAGTACACACGTCGATCGCCGGAATTTATGAGTATTGTAGTTTGAATTACACACGATTCCCGCATTAGAAACCGTGTGTGAACATAATAACTGACGGTTTCCAATAGAGAACCGTGTCTGATTAATAACCCCTGCCATTCACCTTCCAAACCTCGAGGCACGAAATAGAGTGCCAATCTTGTGGGGGCGGTTGTCTTGCCAGATATTTACATTTTCTTTTTTGAACACCAGATATTTACATCGTCTGAAGATTTTTTTTAACTCGCACAGAAGTACACAAAAGTAAGATTTTTCAAACCGTTATGGTTAGCCGTTGCATGTAGAGGTAGTTCAAATTTGAATTACGGTCATTAAATGGCTACAAAATCACTTAAATGGCATTAAAAGGTCAAATGACCCCTGAAATTTTCCAAAATTTCACATGACAGTTGTATTACTGCACGTTAAACATAGAAGAAATTTGAAGGCCGTAAGGGAAGCTATCTCCCATTCGTCATCAAACATGCATTGTTCCCTCTTGGAACCACTAGCCTTCTAGTGAGTTGCTCTGATTTGTGAGGGGTGTGTGTCCAAATTTTCGTCAAACAAACCAATTTTTTACCACATCATCTTGGTGGCATGACATTACATCAAACAAGGTTTCATGTTTTTCTGATCATTTTTTTGGAATTTCAATGCCTTGGCACTCCATGCATGTACATGTGTCCATGCCGTGAGACCAAAATGTTTGAAAACTCCTTCTAATTTACTACACATGGAATTAACTCACACACAAGTACGCAAATATGATTTTTCAAATCGTTATGGTTGGCCATTGCATGTAGATGTAGTTCAAATTTGAATTACGGTTAATAAATGGTTAGAAAATCACTTAAATGTCTTTAAAAGGTCAAATGACCCTTGAAATTTTCCAAATTTTCACATGGCAGTTGTATTCGTGCATGTTAAACATAGGAAAAATTTGAAGGCCGTAAGGGGAAGCTATCTCACGTTCATCATCAAACATGCATTGTTCTCTCTCGGAACCACTAGCCTTCTAGTGAGTGGCTTCAGTTTGTGAGGGGTGTGTGTCCAAAATTTCGTCAAACATGCCAATTTCTTTACCACATCATCTTGGTGGCATGACATTATATCAAGTAAGGTTTCATGTTTTTCTGATCATTTTTTAATTTTTTGGAATTAAAATGCCATGGCACTCCATGCATACATATGTGTCCATGTCATGAGACCAATATGTTTGAAAATTCCTTCTAATTTACTGTACATGGAATTAACTCGCACACAAGTACACAAATATGATTTTTTTTTCAAACCGTTATGGTTAGCGGTTGAATGTAGATGTACTTTAAATTTGAATTATGGTCATTAAATGGCTAGAAAATCACTTAAATGTCTTCAAAATGTCAAATGACCCTTGAAAATTTCCAAATTTTCACATGACAGATGTATTAGTGAACTTTACACGTAGAAAATTTTTGAAGGCCGTAAGGGGAAGCTATCTCCCGTTCGTCATCAAACATGCATTGTTCCCTCACGGAACCACGAGCCTTTAGTGAGTTGCTCCGGTTTGTGAGGGGTGTGTGTCCAAACTTTCGTCAAACATGCCATTTTTTACCACATCATCTTGGTGGCATGACATTACATCAACCAAGGTTTCATGTGTTTCTGATATTTTTTAATTTTTGGAATTTAAATGCCATGGCACTCCATGCTTAATTATGTCATACCTGTTAGACCAATATGTTTGAAAATTCCTTCCAATTTACTGCACATGGAATTAAATCGCACAGAAGTACACAAATATGATTTTTCAAACCGTTATGGTTAGCCGTTACATGTACATCTAGTTCTAATTTGAACTACAGTCATTAAATGGCTAGAGAATCAATTAAATGTCTTCAAAAGGTCAAATGACCCCTGAAAGTTTCCAAAATTTGACATGACCGTTTTATTAGTGCATGTTAAACGTAGAAAAAAAAATCTGAAGGCCGTAAGAGGAACCTATCTCCTGTTCGTCATCAAACATGCATTGTTCCCTCTCGGAACCACGAGCCTTCTAGTGAGTTGCTCCGGTTTGTGAGGGGCGTGTGTCCAAACTTTCGTCAAACATGCCAAAATTTTTACCACATCATCTTGCTGGCATGACATTACATCAACCAATGTTTCATGTGTTTCTGATCTTTATTTATTTTTTGGAATTTAAATGTCATGGCACTCCATGCTTAATTGCGTCATAGCCGTTAGACCAATATGTTTGAAAATTCCTTCAAATTTATTGCACATTGAATTAAATCGCACACAAGTACACAAATATGATTTTTCAAACCGTTATGGTTAGCCGTTGCATGTACATCTAGTTCTAATTTGAATTACGGTCATTAAATGGCTACAAAATCACTTAAATGTCTTCAAAAGGTCGAATGACCCCTGAATTTTTCCAAAATTTGACATGATAGTTGTATAAGTGCACGTTACACGCAGAAAAAAATCTGAAGGCCGTAAGAGGAAGCTATCTCCCGTTCGTCATCAAACATGCATTGTTCCCTCTCGGAACCATGAACCTTCTAGTGAGTTGCTTCGGTTTGTGAGGGGTGTGTGTCCAAACTTTCGTCAAACATGCCAAATTTTTTACCACATCATCTTGGTAGCATGACATTACATCAACCAAGGTTTCATATGTTTCTGATGTTTTTTTTTAATTTTTTGGAATTTAAATGCCATGGCACTCCATGCTTAATTGTGTCATAGCTGTTAGACCAATATGTTTGAAAATTCCTTCCAATTTACTACACATGGACTTAAATCGCACACAAGTACACAAATATGATTTTTCAAACTGTTATGGTTAGCTGTTGCATGTACATATAGTTCTAATTTGAATTACGGTCATTAAATGGCTAGAAAATCACTTAAATGTCTTTAAAAGGTCAAATGACCCTTGAAATTTTCCAAAATTTGACATGACAGTTGTATTAGTGCAAGTTACACGTAGAAAAAATTAAAGGCCGCAAGAGGAAGTTATCTCCTGTTCGTCATCAAACATGCATTGTTCCCTCTTGAAACCACGAGTCTTCTAGTGAGTTGCTCCGGTTTGTGAGGGGCGTGTGTCCAAACTTTCGTCAAACATGCCAATTTTTTTACCACGTCATCTTGGTGGCATGACATTACATCAACCAAGGTTTCATGTGTTTTTGATCTTTTTTTTTAATTTTTTGGAATTTAAATGCCATGGCACTCCATGGTTAATTGTGTCATAGTCGTTAGACCAATATGTTTGAAAATTCCTTCCAATTTACTACACATGGAATTAAATCACACACAAGTACACAAAATATGACTTTTCAAACCGTTATAGTTAGTTGTTGCATGTACATGTAGTTGAAATTTCAATTACGGTCATTAAATGCCTAGAAAATCACTTAAATGTCTTAAAAGGTCAAATGACCCCTGAAATTTTATGAATTTTGACATGACAATTGTATTAGTACTACAAATTTGCTCGTACATTTAAAACACCATCCGTTGCCACTTTACTCCAAATTCGTCTTACACAGCTAATAAAAAATATCTACAACATCACACACAGTTGTTTTGTAGGAACCGTTTGCGATGAAAATTTCTGGGTCTATTTAAGTCTTTCTCCTTAAGCTTCGCCGGCTCGTCTGCTCCAGTGTCGGCAATCTCCGAATCCATGAATCCCGAACCCCATTCCCGCACCCCGTTCTTGCAAAGATGGCGCCGTGGAAACGCTTCATGAAGGCCCATACGATGGTCACATCGCCCCCCCCCCCCCGAGCACGGCCGCCTGCGCCGATAGTGTCGCTGCATCCGCATTGAGTGCGGCCGCTTCCACCGATAGGGCGTCTGCGGCAGCCAACAAGACAGCTGTAGCACCCGAGACGGTTGCAGCTGCTGCTGTGACGGCAGCTGCAAACGCCGAGAGCGCTCGAGCTGCCGTCCGTGCCGTCGATGTCGCCCTGGCCCAGGTCGAGGCCATCCACGCCAAGATCGAGGATGCACACGCCAAGATATTCCAGGCCATCTCAGAATCTAGCATGCAACCCACGTACGAAAAGGCGGCGGTGGCCATGGAGCACCTGCTTCCTCATGAGGTCGCCGAGCGGGAGCTGAAGATGCAGGAGGTGGCGGAGATCGGGGAGTGCCAGGAGGAGGAGTTGCGCGTGGCCGAGGTCAAGGTAGAGAAGAGTCTATCCGTCGAGGAATCAACGGTGGAGTACCAACACGAGCTCTGGCGCAGCCACTACTATGAGTACTACAACCTTGAGGGCGGCGCCGAGGACGAGGACGCGGTCGACTTCAGCAGGGGGGATGCAGAGTCCACCAATGACGGCATGTCGTAGGGCAAGTCATCGACGTCTCATCTCACACCGGCGATGCATAGGCCAGCGCAACGGTGGATTTGTTAAAATTATGCGTACTTAGGCTTTGTTTTTAATGTTGGTCTTTTGTTAGAGCAATGTTTAGGTCAACTGGCTCTGTTTAATTACTAAAATTGCTCGATTCAGTAAGTGTGGTCTATCAGCTGTACGCTCTTTCATGTGCCCAAATTAGCAAGTGATGTTAAATTATGCAATGATGTACCCGAGAAAATTTCCACCAAAATTTGAATTATCAAACTCATCCCATGCACGTAAAGCAGAAAAATCGTTTGCGATGCACACAATCGTTCAAAGTGAATTGTGTCTGGCGGCACTGCGCGCAAAGTTTCCCTCCACATTTCCAAAATTTTGGCCTACGGCCAAAATATCTACCCCCGCCCCCTTCCCGACCCCTTTTCTCCCTGATCACAAGTCACATTTCCCCTATTTCGTCCTTCCTTCTTTCCTAAGCTATTGCCGCTTCCTCGCTTGCTTCCTCGCTCTCGCCGTCTCGCATCCTACGTCGGGGTCGCCATGGTCTTCGTCAAAGACCACTCCAGCGGTTCCTCCTCCGACGACGACTCCTTCACCACCCGGGTATGCCTCTCTTCTCTCTCTCAAGCTATGACTTGGAATGAAGGATTTTTACTCGGTGGTTGATTTGAGTAATTTCTTCCTCTTGTAGCTTCCTAGGACCATCAGTGGCAACGAATGGAGCGGTGTGGCTGAAGATCTATCTGCTTGTTGTCACCATCAATCTCCATGTGTGAAGCTAGTTGCGTTTGAATATGTGGATGGTGGGATCAAGTTTCTGGCATGTGAAGAGAAGGTTAGACCCTCTTTCATTGTTACAAATCATTTGTTAGATGTGATTCAGACACTATCACGGTCCCAACCCATTCATACCACACCTTCAACCAAACGCATCCTAAGACAGTATCACAGTTTTGTTGACGCTCAAAAATGGCATGATCACAAAAAGTGACTTGAGTCTATAATGAAATGAGTTAAAATTATGAGTTCATGTCACCATTTGATGGTCCTCGTCAAGATGATTGAAATAAATATGAAGATGGACCAAAACGGAGTTCAAGTGCAAAAGATATGAAATTTTTGGAGATACCCGTGTTGACATCAGATGAGAAAATGGCATGAAACCTAATTAAGATGGCCTTGTATGGAAAAAACATTCAACTACAAAGTTCTTTGTCTCGTCGAAACGGACGATTTTGATATAAAAATCGTCCTCATCCGAGGTCGTATGCAAAAGTTACAGGCAAAACAGTGGGCTGCAGTAGTATTTGGCCGGATCATCTGGGCCGGGATCCGGACCATCCGGCCTTCGGCCGGATGAATGACCCGAACATCCGGGCTATCATCCGAGTAAATCAACAGAACCATGAATTTCAGGCCCCGTGAAGCCAGATCATTCGGATGGCACCCAGATCATCTGGGTAAAGCCCGGATAATCCGGACATGAGTCCGGATGTTTGGACAACTTTTTCTGCTACAGACTTTATAAAACTTCCCTAAAAACCCTCAAGATGGCCTCATATCAAAAAGTGTTCAACAGTAAAGTTGTGCGTCTCGTCGAGGTGGTTGATTTTGGTATAAAAATCATCTTAATCCGAGGTCGTATGCAAAAGTTACAGCCCGATTAGTGAGCTGCTGTCAGAAAACTGGGCTAGGCCGGATCATCCGGGCTTTGAGCCGGACATCCGGGCCGGAGATCGTGAATACTCCGTGTTTTATTAGGTTTTGATGATTTTGACGGCTAGGAAAGTCCTTTTCTTGTACGGGAAGTCCATCCGCCTCATATATAGACAAGAGATGACGGCCGATTGAACAACAACACACAATCGCAAACGCATCTACAACTTTTTCATCTACGTTTTGTCTCTCCCTTGTTCTTGCCCCCTCGTTCTTCGTCGTTCTTCGTGTTGGAGTGTTGCGAATACCGAGGCTCTAGGGGCGGCTTGACCGACCTAGGGCAGCCCATAGCCGCCGCACTCCCCGACGGGGTCCCTCTCGGGAGTGTAGGGTTTTGGGTCCTCAAAAGCTCTTGCCGGTCGACTTGCGAATCGCGCTTCCGGTGAGACTCCTTCGACGTGAGCTGCGGTGCACCACCCCCGGCGTTGAGGGTACACGTGATGTGTTCGTGTGCGAACACACTTTTTGGCGACTCCGCTGGGGAAAAGATCAAGCATCATCATCATCCATCATGTCTGGCAACGATAAGATTCCGAAGCCCTCGGAAATCAATGCCGATAACATAATCAAGCCCAATTTTGAGGAGTTACCGGAGGAACATCGCCAAGCTTATGAGGAGTACAAGAAGGCGCGTGAAGAGAAGGAGATGCAGGAGTTCCTTGCTAAGTTCACGAAGGATTGCCAAGGCAATATCACTCCGGTTGGAGAAATCAAGTTCCCTCCTCTTCATGATGAACAGGTTAAACCCTCTATAAGTAATACCTTCTCTCCCGAGGTATGGGCTGAAATTGATAGTCGCATTACTGATAGCAATAATCTCTTATACCAAATTTTCTTGGAAAAGAGTAATGCTAAAAATAGTATGCCTCAATCATCTAGTGGTAATGTTGGTGTGCCTGTTACTGCAGAAATCCCTAGTCCAAGTTTGCCTATTTCATCGGCGCCTCCCGTGCCGATGAATTTTTATCCTAACCCCACAAATCAAATTGTTGCTGCACCCATTAATCCTATCATGAGTATGCCAAGTTCGGTGGTGACGCCGAACCAAACCCTACCTACAATAGCAAACACTGTTAGATCACAGCCGAATTAAAATTCGGCATACATGCCACAAATCACACCTGTGACTACTAACCCTACTCCTCCTATGCTACTACCACAAGCTCCATCGTCCACCGTGGATCATGGTCTAGCTAATCTTAGAGGGGAGATGGCTAACATGCCCCGAGGGAATTTTGGAGTTGAGTTACCAAGGAACCGTATTTACCAAAATCCATATCTAGAATACTTTGATGCAATTCAATGCCCTCCAGGATATAAAATTCCAGATTTTGTTAAGTTTAATGGAGAGGGCACAAAAACCACCTGGGAGCATGTTAGTCAGTACTTGGCACAATTAGGTGAGGCAAGTTCACGAGATGAGTGGAGAATACGTTATTTTCCTTTATCTTTAACCGGTACTGCTTTCTCATGGTTTTCTGCGTTGCCTCCCGGTTCTATTACTACATGGTTTCACTTGGAACAAAAGTTTCATGATCATTTTTATAGTGGTGATAATGAGCTTAAGTTGTCACATCTTACATTGGTTAGACAAAAGCATGACGAACCGGTCTTCGATTACGTCAAGAGATTTAGAGATACAAAAAACTGGTGCTATAGTTTGGTGATAACCGAGAGAGATTTAGCTGATCTTGTGCTTAGTGGTTTGAGAACTCACATTAGAGAAAGGCTAGAAGGACATGCGTTTTTAAATATCAACCAAGTCTTGCAAAGGGCTTTGGCTCAAGAAAGCCGAAGCAAAGATCTTAAAGAGGTGCATAGATATAAAACTGACCGTCCTAAGATGAATATGGTTGAGTATGGTAGTTACCACTCCGACGATGAGGGTGATATTTATGCTGCTGAATTTGTTTGGCCATCTAAGGCCAAACCATTTACTTGCAATGATTTAAAGCCGATTCATAAGAATCGTGATGAGGAGATGAAATTTACTTTCAACATTGCTAAGTGTGATAGAATATTTGATGCTTTGTTGCAAGCAAAGATTATTAGAATATCTCATACTTTACCGCCATTTGAAGAGCTGAAACGGCGTGCTTATTGCAAGTATCATAATTCTTTTTCTCATGCTACTAATGATTGTAATGTTTTTCGACGACAGATACAATCGGCCATTAATGACGGACGATTGAATTTTTTTGAGATGCAAGTTGATAAGCAGCCTTTCCCAATGAACACGATGGATTTGGAGGGGAAGAAGATGTTAATTCGGCCCACCATAGCCGAATCAGCTAATAAGAATAATATTGTCATTGGTGAGCCCAGGAAAGACAAGGGGAGCGACAAGGTCTTGGGGAGACAAGTTGTGCTTGATAAGCAACCCGATGGCAAGGAGATAATCAAGATCACCATCAAGAATCCTACACTCGGGAGGCAACCACAAGTGCAAGAGGACACTCATGTCAAATTTGTTAAGCCCAAGAGTCCAGAGGTTGGCAAGTGGAAGACAAATGAAGCTAAAGTACATTGCAAGAAAATCAAGCCAACTTTTGATATGTTGTTGTCCAAGTATGCCAATCAAGCGGCCGGTTCTAGCTCTAACCGGTCATCAAATTTGAAGCTCTCAAGGTCACCTCCTCGGGAAGAATTTCAGCATCATGCAAGGCCATATGGGTCATGGGCACCGGGACCATGGATGGCGCCACCCCCCTATGTGCCATACTACATAGGTGGTTTCAATGGAGGATGGGGGCAGCCCCCAATGGCCCCTTGTGCTTTTCATCCGGGTTGGGCAGAACCAAGGAGGCCCGTTCATGAGAGGCTTTCTTATCCCACACGAGGCCGTTTGAACAATGGTGTCAATCGGCCAATGCAAGATAATCAAAAAAGGGTCAGCAGGCAAGTGTGGCGTGCCAAATCACCAAGTGCTGAAATTTCAGAGCCTGGCAAGCAAAAGGAGAAGAGTACTAGTGGTGAAACTATTATGATAGGCACTAAAGAATTAATAATCAAA
Organism: Triticum monococcum; assembly: GCA_034509565.1. Classification (NCBI taxonomy): domain Eukaryota; kingdom Viridiplantae; phylum Streptophyta; class Magnoliopsida; order Poales; family Poaceae; genus Triticum; species Triticum monococcum. Next base: position 448,895,147 of record CM067845.1, read on the forward strand.
GAGCCGATTATTGTTGATAATCCGGTTGATTCTAATAAAGATGTGGCTGCTGTCCAGCAGGGTCCCATGGCTAATGAACATGAAGCTAGCACAAGCAAGGCCAAGTCAAGGAATCCAAAATATACTCAGCCTAAGTGGCGTCCTTCCGTTCTGACCAAGGCGCAAAAAAGGAGATTGCAGCGCATGAGGAGTCGTGAGATGGATGAACAAGAAGCAGAAAAGCTAAGGGATAAATTATTCAATGAAAGCCGTCCCATGGTACCCCCAAAACAAGTTTGGAGGCCAAAGCAAAAGGAAAACATGGCAGCTTCTACGTTGATCATAGCAACACCTACACCACCAACGGAGGACGATGCAGCTACTATTACATCGTCCACTTTGCCTACTACTTCCTTTTCACTTGGAGATATTTTAGAGTCAGTGGAAATGCTTGAGGAAGAAGATGAAATGCTTGATTACGAGTCTACACCGGTTCATGAAGGTATGGATATTAATATGGTGTATTACTTACCCGCTGAATTTTGTGCTATAGATGAAGAAGGGGAAGTAGCTCAGCTAGATTTTGGTCCTAAAAATGCTATATTCGAGAAGCCAAAAGAACCGGTGACACATTTGAAGCCACTGTTCCTTAAAGGTCATATTAATGGATCGCCGATTGCTAGAATGCTTGTCGATGGTGGTGCTGTGGTGAATCTTATGCCATATTCGGTCTTCAAAAGATTGGGGCTGCCTGATGAAGAGTTAATAAAAACCAACATGGTGCTTAATGGATTTGAAGGCAAAGAGAAAAGTGAAGCCAAATGTGTAATGTATGTGGAGCTTACGGTAGGAAGAAAAACTTTGGCTACCGCATTCTTTGTCGCCGAAGTGCAAGGTAACTACAATGCGATATTAGGTCGCGATTGGGTTCATGCAAACCAATGTGTGCCATCTACTATGCACCAGTTTTTAATTCAATGGGTTGATGATGAAGTAGAAGTCATTCATGCGGATAATTCGGCATGTGTTGCTTTGGCCGATGCATTGGTGGATTGGCAGCATCCCAATGCTACTTGCTTGATGGGGCGCGATTTATCAAGATATGATTTTCTTAGCGCCACGAAAAGTGGTTTTGTGCCCGTTTCTTTAAAGCCGGTTGGCGGTAATCAGCTCCAAGGTATGATGTATTTAAATGGATCCTAACTCAAAGTGGTTACAGAAACGTCTTGTAGAATATATGAGTCCATAGAAGAGTTAGATGATATGGATAAACTAGGACAAGGTTTTACATCGACCGATCCATTAGAAGAGATAGATATAGGAGATGGTTCAATTCCTAGGCCGACATTTGTAAACGAAAATTTAAGATCCAATCATAAGGCTAAGTTGATCGAGCTATTGAAACAATATGTTTGTTGCTTTGCATGGGAATATCATGAGATGCCAGGTTTAAGCCGTGAGCTAGTGGAGCATCGGTTACCTATAAAGGCCGGTTTTAGACCATACAAGCAATCGGCCAGAAATTTTAATCCAAAAATGTATGATCGGATTGTTGGAGAACGTAGCAGAAATTCAAAATTTTCTACGCATCACCAAGATCAATCTATGGAGTAATCTAGCAACGAGGGGAAGGAGAGTGCATCTACATACCCTTGTAGATCGCTAAGCGAAAGCGTTCAAGTGAACGGGGTTGATGGAGTCGTACTCGTCGTGATCCAAATCACCAATGATCCTAGTGCCGAACGGACGGCACCTCCGTGTTCAACACACGTACAGCCCGGTGACGTCTCCCATGCCTTGATCCAGCAAGGAGAGAGGGAGAGGTTGAGGAAGACTCCATCCAGCAGCAGCACAACAGCGTGGTGGTGGTGGAGGAGCGTGGTGATCCAGCAGGGCTTCGCCAAGCACCGCGAGATATGAGGAGAAGGAGAGGTAGGGCTGCGCTAGGGAGAGGTCAAGAACTCATGTGTTGGCAGCCCCAAAGACCTCAACTATATATAGGGGAGAGGGAGGGGGCTGCGCCCCACCTAGGGTTCCACCCTAGGGGCGGCGGCCAGCCCAGATCCCATCTGGTGGGGTGGCCAAGGGGGGAGAGGGGGAGGTGCACCTGGGGTGGGCCTTAGGGCCCATCTGCCCTAGGGTTTGCCCCCCTTTCCCTCTTGGAGGCGCCTTGGGCCCTTGTGGGGGGGGGGGGCGCACCAGCCCACCTGGGGCTGGTCCCCTCCCACACTTGGCCCATGCAGCCCTCCGGGGCTTGTGGCCCCACTTGGTGGACCCCCGAGACCCTCCCGGTGGTCCCGGTACATTACCGATAAAACCCGAAACTTTTCCGGCGACCAAAACAGGACTTCCCATATATAAATCTTTACCTCCGGCCATTCCGGAACTCCTCGTGACGTCAAGGGATTTCATCTGGGACTCCGAACAACATACGGTAACCACGTATATCTATTCCCTATAACCCTAGCATCATCGAACCTTAAGTGTGTAGACCCTACGGGTTCGGGAACCATGTAGACATGACCGAGACGTTCTCCGGTCAATAACTAACAGCGGGATCTGGATACCCATGTTGGCTCCCACATGCTCCACAATGATCTCATCGGATGAACCACGATGTCATGGACTTAATCAATCCCGTATACAATTCCCTTTGTCTATCGATACGATACTTGCCTGAGATTCGATCGTCGGTATCCCGATACCTTGTTCAATCTCGTTATCGGCAAGTCTCTTTACTCGTTCCGTAACACATCATCCCAGGATCAACTCCTTGATCACATTGTGCACATTATGATGATGTCCTACCGAGTGGGCCCAGAGATACCTCTCCATTTACACGGAGTGACAAATCCCAGTCTCGATTCGTGCCAACCCAACAGACACTTTAGGAGATACATGTAGTGTACCTTTATAGCCACCCAGTTACGTTGTGACGTTTGGCACACCCAAAGCACTCCTACGGTATCCGGGAGTTGCACAATCTCATGGTCTAAGGAAATGATACTTGACATTAGAAAAGCTTTAGCATACGAACTACATGATCTTGTGCTAGGCTTAGGATTGGGTCTTGTCCATCACATCATTCTCCTAATGATGTGATCCCGTTATCAACGACATCTAATGTCCATGGTCAGGAAACCGTAACCATCTATTGATCAACGAGCTAGTCAACTAGAGACTTACTAGGGACATGGTGTTGTCTATGTATCCACACATGTATCTAAGTATCCTATCAATACAATTCTAGCATGGATAATAAACGATTATCATGAACAAGGAAATATAATAATAACCAATTTATTATTGCCTCTAGGGCATATTTCCAACAGTCTCCCACTTGCACTAGAGTCAATAACCCAGTTCACATCGATATGTGATTAACACTGAAGGTCACATCCCCATGTGACTAACACCCAAAGAGTTCTGGGTTTGATCATGTTATGCTTGTGTGAGAGGTTTCAGTCAATGGGTCTGCAACATTCAGATCCATATGTACTTCGCAAATTTCTATGTCATCTTGTAAATGCAACTACTACGCTACATTTGGAGCCATTTCAAATAACTGTTCTACTTGGAGCTATTCTAAATCGTTGCTCCATTATACGTATCCGGTATCTCTACTCAGAGCTATCCGGATAGGTGTTAAGCTTGCATCGACGTAACTCTTTACGTCGAACTCTTTATCACCTCCATAACCGAGAAACATATCCTTATTCCTCTAAGGATAATTTAGACCGCTATCTGGTGATCTACTCCTAGATTACCTTTGTACCCTCTTGCCAGATATGTGGCAAAGCACACATCAGGTGCGGTACTCAACATGGCATACCGTATAGAGCCTATGGCAAAAGCATAGGGGACGACCTTCGTCCTTCCTCTTTCTTCTGCCGTGGTCAAGCTTTAAGTCTTAACTTCATACCTTACAACTCAGGCAAGAACTCCTTCTTTGACTGATCCATCTTGAACACCTTCAAGATCATGTCAAGGTATGTGCTCATTTGAAAGTACCATTAAGCGTTTTGATCTATCCTTATAGATCTTTGAAAAACACTTTTCAAATAACCCTATATGCTTTCCAGAAATTCTACGTCATTTCTGATCAACAATATGTTAACAACATATACTCATCAGAAATTCTATAGTGCTCCCACTCACTTCTTTGGAAATACAAGTTTCTCATAAACTTTGTATACACCCAAAACTTTGATCATCTCATCAAAGCATACATTCCAACTCCGAGATGCTTACTCCAGTCCTTAGAAGGATTGTTGGAGCATTGCATACTTGTTAGCATCTTTCAGGATTGACAAAACCTTTCGGTTGTATCACATACAACCTTTCCTCAAAAAATCGTCGAGGAAACAATTATTTGACATCCTATCTGCAAGATTTCATAAATAATGCAGTAATTGCTAATATAATTCCAACAGACTCTTAGCATCGCTACGAGTGAGAAAGTCTCATCGTAGTCAACTCCTTGAACTTGTCGGAAAACATCTTAACGACAAGTCGAGCTTTCTTAATGGTGATACTTGCCATCATTGTCCGTCTTCCTTTTAAAAATCCATCTATACTCAACAGCCTTACGACCATCGAGCCGTTCCGCCAAAGTCTACACTTTGTTTTCATATATGGATCCTCTCTCGGATTATATGGCCTTGAGCCATTTTGGAATCCAGGCCCACCATCGCTTCTCCATAGCTCGTAGGTTCATTGTTGTCTAGCAACATGACTTCCAAGACAGGATTACGTACCACTCTGAAGTAGTACGCATCCTTGTCATCGTACGAGGTTTGGTAGTGACTTGATCTGAAGTTTCATGATCACCATCATAAGCTTCCACTTCAATTGGTGTAGGTGCCACAGGAACAACTCCCTGTGCCCTGCCACACACTAGTTGAAGAGACGGTTCAATAACCTCATCAAGTCTCCACCATCCTCCCACTCAATTCTTTCGAGATAAACTTTTCCTCGAGAAAGGACCCGATTCTAGAAACAATCCCTTATTGCTTTCGAATCTGAGACAGGAGGTATACCCAACTGTTTTGGGTGTCCTATGAAGATGCATTTATCCGCTTTGGGTTCGAGCTTATCAGCCTGAAACTTTTTCACATAAGCGTCGCAGCCCCAAACTTTTAAGAAATGACAGCTTAGGTTTCTCTAAACCATAGTTCATATGGTGTCGTCTCATCGGAATTACGTGGTGCCCTTTTTAAAGTGAACGTGGTTGTCTCTAATGCCTAACCCATAAACTATCATGGTAATTCGATAAGAGACATCATGGTATGCATCATATCCAATAGGGTGCAGTTATGATGTACGGACACACCATCACACCATGGTGTTCCTGGATGTATTGGTTGTGAAACAATTTCCACAATGTCTTAATTTTGTGCCAAACTCGTAATTCAGATATTCATCTCTACGATCATATCATAGACATTTTATCCTCTTGTCACGATGATGTTCAACTTCACTCTGAAATTACTTGAACCTTTCAATAATTCAGACTTATGTTTCATCAAGTAAATATACTCAGTATCTACTCAAATCATCTATGAAATAAGAACATAATGATATCCACTACATGCCTCAACACTCATTGGACTATGCACATCAAGATGTATTACTTCCAACAAGTTGCTTTCTTGTTCCATTTTACTGAAAACGAGGCTTTCAGTCATCTTGCCCATGTGGTATGATTTGCATGTCTCAAGTGATTCAAAATCAAGTGAGTCCAAACGATCCATCTGTATAGAGTTTCTTCATGCATATCTACCAACAAACATGGTTCGCATGTCTCAATCCTTTCAAAAATGAGTGAGTGCAAAGATCCATCAACATGGAGCTTCCTCATGCGTTTTATACCGATATGACTTAGGTGGCAGTGCCACAAGTAGGTGGTACTATCATTACTATCTTATATCTTTTGGCATGAACATGTGTATCACTACGATCGAGATTCAATAAACCATTCATTTTAGGTGTAGGACCATTGAAGGTATTATTCAAATAAACAGAGTAACCATTATTCTCCTTAAATGAATAACCGTATTGCGATAGACGTAATCCAATCATGTATATGCTCAACGCAAACACCAAATAACAATTATTTAGGTTTTAATACTAATCTCGATGGTAGAGGGAGCGTACGATATTTGATCAACCTTGGAAATACTTCCAACACATATCGTCATATCACCTTTTAGCTAGTCTCCGTTTATTCCGTAGCCTTTTGTTTCGAGTTACTAACACTTAGCAACCGAACCGGTATCTAATATCCTGGTGCTACCAGGAGTACTAGTAAAGTACACATTGTAATGCATATCCAATATACTTCTGTCGACCTTGACAGCCTTCTCATCTACCAAGTATCTAGGGTAATTCTGCTCCAGTGGCTGTTCCCCTTATTACAGAAGCACTTAGTCTCGGGTTTGGGTTCAACCTTGGGTTTCTTCACTAGAGCAGCAGCTGAATTGCCGTTTCATGAAGTATCCCTTCTTGCCCTTGCCCTTCTTGAAACTAGTGGTTTCACCAACCATCAACAATTGATGCTCCTTCTTGAAACTACTTTTGTGGTGTCAAACATCGCGAATATCTCAAGGATCATCATATATGTCCCTGATATATTATAGTTCATCACGAAGCTCTAGCAGCTTGGTGGTAATGAGTTTGGAGAAACATCACTATCTCATCTGGAAGATCAACTCCCACTCGATTCAAGTGATTGTTGTACTCAGACAATCTGAGCACAAGCTCAACAATTGAGCTTTTCTCCCTTAGTTTGCAGGCTAAGAAAATCGTCAGAGGTCTTATACCTCTTGACGTGGGCACGAGCCTGAAATCCCAATTTCAGCCCTCGAAACATCTCATATGTTTCGCGACGTTTCAAAATGTCTTCGGTGCCACAACTCTAAACCGTTTAACTGAACTATCACGTAGTTATCAAAATGTGTATGTCAGATGTTCGCAACATCCACAGAGAACGTTCGAGGTTCAGCACACTGAGCGGTGCATTAAGGACATAAGCCTTCTATGAAGCAATGAGGACAATCCTCAGTTTACGGACCTAGTCGCATAATTGCTACTATCAACTTTCAACTAAATTTTCTCTAGGAACATATCTAAACAATAGAACTGAAGCGCGAGCTACGACATAATTTGCGAAGACCTTTTGACTATGTTCAGGATAAACAAGTTCATCTTATGAACTCCCACTCAGATAGACATCCCTCTAGTCATCTAAGTGATTACATGATCCGAGTCAACTAGGCCGTGTCCGATCATCACGTGAGACGGACTAGTCAACATCGGTGAACATCTTCATGTTGATCGTATCTTCTATATGACTCATGCTCGACCTTTCAGTCTCTTGTGTTCCGAGGCCATGTCTGTACATGCTAGGCTCGTCAAGTCAAGCTAAGTGTTTCGCGTGTGTAAATCTGGCTTACACCCGTTGTATGTGAACGTAAGAATCTATCACACCCGATCATCACGTGGTGCTTCGAAACGACGAACTTTCGCAACGATGCACAGTTAGGGGGAACACTTTCTTGAAATTTTAATGAGGTATCATCTTATTTAGTACCGTTGTTCTAAGCAAATAAGATGCAAAAGCATGATAAACATCACATGCAATCAAAAGGTGACATGATATGGCCATCATCACTTTGCTCCTTTTGATATCCATCTTCGGGGCTCCATGATCATCATCGTCACCGGCATGACACCATGATCTCCATCATCGTGTCTTCATGAAGTTGTCTCGCCAACTATTACTTCTACTACTACAACTAACGGTTAGCAATAAAGTAAAGTAATTGCATGGCGTTGTTCAATGACACGCAGGTCATATAATAAATAAAGACAACTCCTATGGCTCCTGCCGGTTGTCATACTCATCGACATGCAAGTCGTGATTCCTATTACAAGAACATGATCAATCTCATACATCACATATCATTCATCACATTCTTCTTGGCCATATCACATCACATAGCATACCCTGCAAAAACAAGTTAGACGCCCTCTAATTGTTGTTTGCATGTTTTACGTGGCTGCTATGAGTTTCTAGCAAGAACGTTTCTTACCTACGCAAAAACCACAATGTGATATGCCAATTGCTATTTACCCTTCATAAGGACCCTTTTCATCGAATCCGATCCGACTAAAGTGGGAGAGACAGACACCCGCTAGCCACCTTATGCAACTAGTGCATGTCAGTCGGTGGAACCAGTCTCACGTAAGAGTACGTGTAAGGTCGATCCGGGCCGCTTCATCCCACAATGCCACCGAATCAAGATTGGACTAGTAACGGTAAGCATATTGAACAAAATCAACGCCCACAACTACTTTGTGTTCTACTCGTGCATAGAAACTACGCATAGACCTAGCTCATGATGCCATTGTTGGAGAACATAGCAGAAATTCAAAATTTTCTACGCATCACCAAGATCAATCTATGGAGTAATCTAGCAACGAGGGGAAGGAGAGTGCATCTACATACCCTTGTAGATCGCTAAGCAGAAGCGTTCAAGTGAACGGGGTTGATGGAGTCATACTCGTCGTGATCCAAATCACCAATGATCCTAGTGCCGAACGGACGGCACCTCCGTGTTCAACACACGTACAGCCCGGTGACGTCTCCCATGCCTTGATCTGGCAAGGAGAGAGGGAGAGGTTGAGGAAGACTCCATCCAGCAGCAGCACAATGACGTGGTGGTGGTGGAGGAGCATGGTGATCCAGCAGGGCTTCGCCAAGCACCACGAGATATGAGGAGAAGGAGAGGTAGGGCTGCGCCAGGGAGAGGTCAAGAACTCATGTGTTGGCAGCCCCAAAGACCTCAACTATATATAGGGGAGAGGGAGGGGGCTGCGCCCCACCTAGGGTTCCAACCTAGGGGCGGCGGCCAGCCCAGATCCCATCTGGTGGGGCGGCCAAGGGGGGAGAGGGGGAGGCGCACCTGGGGTGGGCCTTAGGGCCCATCTGCCCTAGGGTTTGCCCCCCTTTCCCTCTTGGAGGTGCCTTGGGCCCTTGTGGGGGGGCGCACCAGCCCACCTGGGGCTGGTCCCCTCCCACACTTGGCCCATGCAGCCCTCCGGGGCTTGTGGCCCCACTTGGTGGACCCCCGGGACCCTCCCGGTGGTCCCGGTACATTACCGATAAAACCCGAAACTTTTCCGGCGACCAAAACAGGACTTCCCATATATAAATCTTTACCTCCGGACCATTCCGGAACTCCTCGTGACGTCGGGGATCTCATCCGGGACTCCAAACAACATTCGGTAACCACGTATATCTATTCCCTATAACTCTAGCGTCATCGAACCTTAAGTGTGTAGACCCTACGGGTTCGGGAACCATGTAGACATGACCGAGACGTTCTCCGGTCAATAACCAACAGCGGGATCTGGATACCCATGTTGGCTCCCACATGCTCCACGATGATCTCATCGGATGAACCACGATGTCATGGACTTAATCAATCCCGTATACAATTCCCTTTGTCTATCGGTACGATACTTGCCCGAGATTCGATCGTCGGTATCTCGATACCTTGTTCAATCTCGTTACCGGAAAGTCTCTTTACTCGTTCCGTAACACATCATCCCGTGATCAAATCCTTGATCACATTGTGCACATTATGATGATGTCCTACCGAGTGGGCCCAGAGATACCTCTCCATTTACACGGAGTGACAAATCCCAGTCTCGATTCGTGCCAACCCAACAGACACTTTCGGAGATACCTGTAGTGTACCTTTATAGCCACCCAGTTACGTTGTGACGTTTGGCACACCCAAAGCACTCCTACGGTATCCGGGAGTTGCACAATCTCATGGTCTAAGGAAATGATACTTGACATTAGAAAAGCTTTAGCATACGAACTACATGATCTTGTGCTAGGCTTAGGATTGGGTCTTGTCCATCACATCATTCTCCTAATGATGTGATCCTGTTATCAACGACATCTAATGTCCATGGTCAGGAAACCGTAACCATCTATTGATCAACGAGCTAGTCAACTAGAGACTTACTAGGGACATGGTGTTGTCTATGTATCCACACATGTATCTGAGTTTCCTATCAATACAATTCTAGCATGGATAATAAACGATTATCATGAACAAGGAAATATAATAATAACCAATTTATTATTGCCTCTAGGGCATATTTCCAACAGTCTCCCACTTGCACTAGAGTCAATAATCCAGTTCACATCGATATGTGATTAACACTCAAGGTCACATCCCCATGTGACTAACACCCAAAGAGTTCTGGGTTTGATCATGTTATGCTTGTGTGAGAGGTTTCAGTCAACGGGTCTGCAACATTCAGATCCGTATGTACTTCGCAAATTTCTATGTCATCTTGTAAATGCAACTACTACGCTACATTTGGAGCCATTTAGACTTTACATTACAGCTGAGGAAGGTGTTATTGTTGCTGTTTTGACTCAAGAGACCAAAGGAAAGGAGCATGCTATTACTTATTTGAGCCGACGCTTGTTGGACGCCGAGACAAGGTATACATTTATTGAGAAATTATGCTTATGCTTATATTATGCTTGCACAAGATTGAGACATTATCTAGTGCCTAGTACTTGCATTATAGCTTGTCAAATTGATGTCATCAAATACATGTTGCATAGGCCAATTCTTGGTGGTAGGATTGGCAAGTGGGCTTATGCTTTAATTGAGTATGATTTGGCTTATGAATCTCTGAAATCCATGAAAGGCCAAATTGTTGCTAATTTTATTGTTGATCATCGGATTAATGACAAGCGTTATATTAATATAAACCTTGTCTCATTAGTACCATGGAGATTATATTTTGATGGTTCAGTTCGTAGCAATGGCCAAGGTGTTGGTATTGTTTATATATCTCCTCATGGTGTTGTTTTTGAAGCCTCATGCCGCTTAGAATACTTTTGTACAAATAATCAAGCCGAATATGAAGCATTTTTATTCGGCTTAGAGATGTTGCTTGCCATAGGTGCTACACATATTGAGGCTTTTGGTGATTCGTTATTAGTAGTGCAACAAATATCCCAAGTCTTTCAATGTTTTGACGAATCACTTAACGTTTATCTTGAGAAATGTCTAGATATAATTCTAATTTGGATTATTTTAGCATTGCTCATATATCTAGACATGACAATTGGAGAGCAAATGAGTTGGCACAACAAGCATCCGGCTATCATGTTGATCGTGGCATGTTTCATATTTCTCAAAGGCCGATGTCTAGTCTTGCCAGCATAGGGGAGGCTGAACCGAAGCCCACCGTTTCGGCCACTAAGTAAATATTTAATGCAGGAGAAAATCAAGACTAGAGGAAGCCCATTATTGATTATTTGGGTGATCCTAGTAAAAGGGTGGACATGACTGTTTGGCGTATGGCTTTCAAATACACGATGAGAGACGATGGTCTCTATCGCCGGACGGTTGATGATGTTCTTTTAAAGTGCTTGGATGAGGACCAAGCGAGAGTTGCTATGGAAGAGGTCCATGAAGGTATTTGTGGCACTCATCAGTCGGCTCCCAAGATGAAATGGTTATTGCGACGGGCTGGGTTTTATTGGCCGACGATGATTAATGATTGCTTCAGGTATTATAAAGGATGTGAAGCTTGTCAAAAGTTTGGTGATATTCAGTTGGCTCCCGCTGCTATGTTACATCCTATTATCAAGCCATGGCCTTTTAGAGGTTGGGGATTAGACTTTATTGGAGAGATTAATCCTTCTTCTTCAAAGGGGCATCGGTTCGTGTTGGTGGCGACTGATTACTTCACTAAATGGTCTGAAGCAATACCGCTCAAGAATATGACGCATACGGAGGTAATTCAATTCATAACTGAGCACATTATTCATAGATTCGGCATTCCTCAAACGTTAACTACGGACCAAGGTTCATCTTTTATGTCACATCAAGTTAGAGAATTTGCCGAATCACATAAGATAAAGTTGCTCAGTTCCTCTCCGTATTATGCCCAAGCCAATGGAAAAGCTGAGTCTAGCAATAAAATTTTAATCAAGCTCATCAAGAAGAAGATTGAGGATAATCCAAGGAGATGGCATGAGCTATTGTCCGAAGCTTTGTGGGCACACAGAATCTCAAGGCATGGTGCTACAAAGGTAACTCCATATGAGCTCGTATATGGTCAAGAGGCTGTTTTACCAGAGGAAGTGAATTTTTATGCTTTGAGAATAGCCAAACAAAATGATTTATCTGCGGTGGACTTCTATAACTTGATGATGGACAATATTGATGAAGTCACCGATAAACGTTTGGCTGCTTTGAAGGCCATAGAGAGAGATAATTTGAGGGTGGCAAGAGCTTACAATAAGAAGGTTAAATTGAAGAATTTCCAAGTTGGTGATCTCGTGTGGAAGGTGATTCTACCAATTGGTTCAAAAGATAGAAAATTCGGGAAATGGTCTCCAAGTTGGGAAGGGTCTTTTAAGATTACAAGAATAGTTCCCGGAAGCTCATATTTGGTGGAATCCGTACAAGGAACATTGTTACCTCGAGCTCTCAATGGCAAATATTTAAAGAAGTACTGTCGGTGTCAAAACCGGTGGATCTCGGGTAGGGGGTCCCGAACTGTGCGTCTAAGGCGGATGGTAACAGGAGGCAGGGGACACAATGTTTTACCCAGGTTCGGGCCCTCTTGATGGAGGTAAAACCCTACGCCCTGCTTGATTTATTCTTGATGATATGAGTATTACAGGAGTTGATCTACCACGAGATCGGAGAGGCTCAACCCTAGAAGCTAGCCTATGGTATGATTGTATGTTGTCCTACGGACTAAAACCCTTTGGTTTATATAGACACCGGAGGGGGCTAGGGTTACACAAGGTCTGGTACAAAGGAGGAGATATCCATATCCGTACTGCCTAGCTTGCCTTCCACGCCAAGTAGAGTCCTATCCGGATGATGACCCACAAGTATAGGGGATCTATCGTAGTCCTTTCGATAAGTAAGAGTTTCGAACCCAACAAGGAGCAGAAGGAAATGATAAGCGGTTTTCAGCAAGGTATTCTCTGCAAGTACTGAAATAAGTGGTAACAGATAGTTTTGTGATAAGATAAATTGTAACGAGCAACAAGTAACAAAAGTAAATAAAGTGCAGCAAGGTGGCCCAATCATTTTTGTAGCAAAGGACAACCAGGAACAAATTCTTATAATAGGAAAAGCGCTCACGAGGACACATGTGAATATCGTCAATCTAGTTTTCATCATGTTCATATGATTCGCGTTCGATACTTTGATAATTTGATATGTGGGTGGACCGGTGCTTGGGTGCTGTTCTTACTTGAACAAGCATCCCACTTATGATTAACCTCTATTGCAAGCATCCGCAACTACAACAAAAGTATTAAGGTAAACCTAACCATAGCATGAAACATGTGGATCCAAATCAGCCCCTTACGAAGCAACGCATAAACTAGGGTTTAAACTTCTGTCACTCTAGCAACCCATCATCTACTTATTACTTCCCAATGCCTTCCTCTAGGCCCAAATAATGGTGAAGTGTTATGTAGTCGACGTTCACATAACACCACTAGAGGCTAGACAACATACATCTTATCAAAATATCAAACAAATACCAAATTCACATGACTACTAATAGCAAGACTTCTCCCTTGTCCTTAGGAACAAACGTAATTACTCACAAAGCATATTCATGTTCATAATCAGAGGGGTAATAATATGCATATAGGATCTGAACATATGATCTTCCACCAAATAAACCAACTAGCATCAACTACAAGGAGTAATCAACACTACTAGCAACCTACTAGCACCAATCCCGGGCTTTGAGACAAGAATTGGATACAAGAGATGAACTAGGGTTTGGAGATGAGATGGTGCCGGTGAAGATGTTGATGGAGATTGCCCTCTCCCGATGAGAGGAGCGTTGGTGATGACGATGGTGATGATTTCCCCCTCCTGAAGGGAAGTATCCCCGGCAGAACAGCTCTGCCGGAGCTCTAGATTGGTTCCGCCAAGGTTCCGCCTCGTGGCGATGGAGTCTCGTCCCGAAAAGTTCCTCCCTATTTTTTTCTCATCGAAAGACTTCATATAGGAGAAGATGGACATCAGAGAGCCACCAGGGGGCCCACGAGGTAGGGGGCGCGCCCCCCACCCTCATGAGCAGGGTGTGGCCCCCCTGGCCTTCATCTTTGGCGAGGATTTTTATTTATTTATTTTAAGATGTTCCGTGGAGTTTCAAGACTTTTGGAGTTGCGCATAATAGGTCCCTAATATTTGCTCCTTTTCCAGCCCAGAATTCCAGCTGCCGGCATTCTCCCTCCTTATGTAAACCTTGTAAAATAAGAGAGAATAGCCATAAGTATTGTGACATAAAGTGAAATAACAATCCATAATGCAATAAATATCGATATAAAAGCATGATGAAAAATAGACGTATCAACTCCCCCAAGCTTAGACCTCGCTTGTCCTCAAGCGAAAAGCCGATAACAATAAATATGTCCTCATGTTTAGAGGTAGAGGCGTTGATAAAAATAAAATACGGACATGAAGACATCATGATTATTCTCATAACAACAACATATATAGATTTTGTCATATGATTACTTATGTTCAAGTGATGATCTATTCACAATGCAAAAGTATAAATCATAAACCTTATTGGGCTCCGACAAACTATAATCTCAGTCATTGAAGCAATTGCCATTTTTCATAACATCGGAAAGAGTCTATGTCAGAGCTAAAAAGCAAGTCCACATACTCAACTATCATTTAGTCCATCATAATTGCTAACACTCACGCAATACTTGTGGTTACGGAGTTCTAATCGGACACAGAGAAAGATAGGGGCTTATAGTTTTGCCCCACAACCTTCTACCTCAAGGGTAATGTCAATAATAATGGTTCATGCTCCCCTACATCCAATTATATATATATTTATATCATGTACTTTCCAACATGCTAAGCTTGCCAAAGGATAAAATGAAAAAGAAAAGGTGAAGGTCAGCATGACTCTTGCAGAAGGTAGAAGATAATAATAAAGGATAGGCCCTTCGCAGAGGGAAGCAGAGGTTGCCATGCGCTTTTATGGTTGGATGCATAAAATCTCAATGCGAAAGAACGTCACTTTATATTGCCCCTTGTGATATGAACCTTTATTATGCAGCCCATCGCTTTTATTACTTCCACATCACAAGATCGTATAAAGCTTATTTCTCCCACACCAATCAATCATACATATTTAGAGCAATTTTTATTGCTTTGCACCGATGACAACTTACTTGAAGGATCTTACTCAATCCATAGGTAGATATGGTGGACTCTCATGGCAAAACTGGTTTAAGGGTATTTGGAAGCACAAGTAGTATTTCTACTTGGTGCTGAGAATTTGGCTAGCATGAGGGGGAAAGGCAAGCTCAACAAGTTAGAGGATCCATGACAACATACTTTATCTTAGATATAAGAAAGACATAACTCATTACGTTGTCTTCCTTGTCCAACATCAACCCTTTAGCATGTCATATTTTGATGAGTGCTCCCAATCATAAAAGATGTCAATGATAATATATCTATATGTGAAAACCTCTCTTTCCTTATTACTTCCTATTAATTGCAACAATGATCAAAGCTATGTCTACCAACTCCCAGCAACTTTTAATCATCTCAAGGGTCAACTTTTAATCAACTATGCCAGAGCCCATAGTGGCTTGTGGCTGCACACAGAAGTTTCTAGTATGAATAATCTTATGATCCCTTTGGGCCTGGGTGGCGGTCCAAAAGAAAAACAGGCAAGTCCTGGAATACCCAGGTGCCTAGACAAGCAAGTCCTGGAATACCCAGGTGCCTCAATCCACCCAGATGTGTGTTTAAGTTGCCACCTTAAGTAAACCATTAATTAACAATCTCTCATCTGTCATGAAATACTCTCAAAACCCAATCCACGTCTACGAGCATAGCATTGCAGTATAAGCATAACGTAATAGTAACTCCCAAGGGTTTGATAATAAACAGGTTATAGGTACTACCTCAACTACTTCCCATCCCACAATTTAATTAGATCCTAATCATGCAATGTTTGAGGATTGATCTAATGCAATAAAAACTGGGTATGAAAGGGATATGATCAAAGTGTGAACTTGCCTGCAATGTTGATGAAGATGATTCGCACTCAAAACTCTTGATAGATCTACTCGTCACACTCCGGGCAATCTATCGTAAGCAAGCAATAGTAACCACACATAAGCAATCACTCAGAAGATCAGAAAGATCGAAGAAGACGATTCAGAAAACATCAAACCAAGCAAATAACTCTTGCAGCATAAAACAATTTCCAACAGTACCAAAATTATGTGAATTTGGCCTTATCAGAAAGTTTAGGTCAAGAGCTTCGATTTGCAAAAAGAATCAACTCAAACGGAGTTACGGATAAAAAGATATGATCAAAAGAAGTTTGAATTCAAATCTGATCCAATTCAAATTTTAAACTTTTCAAAAATATGTTTGAGTTGGATTAATGGATAGAGGGGATCATAACGAAGACGTGAGCGTTGGTTTCGTTGGATTTGGACTAACGGGTAAAAAGTTATGATAGATTGAAGATCAGGGACTAATCTGTTAAGAAACTAATTACACATGGGTCCCTGGCTGTAACTAAACAGAAAAAGAAAATTCTATCTAACGAACGTTCGCTACGGAGGCGTACACGATGAAAACTGTTCGCTAAAGAAGCTAACTAATGAACGTTCACTACATAAATCAACCTAATCAAAACCGGTTTTATAACAAAACCGATCTAGGGTTTTTTTTAACAAAAACCAAACCGGTGAACGGGGCGGTCTATTACCGGTTCGTGGCGTCGGCCGCGACGGTTTCCGGTGAGGCGAGGCGAGGCGACGCGGCTGTTCCGGCAAGCAGCAGAGGTGGCGCGGCGCGGGGCAGCGCGCGGCGGGCAGCAGAGGCGGCAGCGAGGCGAGGCGGTGCGCGGCGAGGCAGCAGAGGCGGCGCGGCGCGGGCGGCTCCGGCGTGCGGTGCGGCAGCGGATCGGCGGAGGCGGCGCGGCGTGCGGCGATGGCGGCGGTTGCGGTGGCGAGACGCGGGAGGGGGCGGCGATGCGGCGAGGAGGAGAGAGAGAGAGGGGCCCGGGGCTCCGGTTTTTAGGAGGGGAGGCGAGGGCGGCTTGGGCGAGGGGCAATGGGGGCGACGGTGGCGGCGCGGTGCCAGAATCCGGGAGGAGTCCCGGTCGGGGACGACGGGCGAGGCAGCGCGGAGCTGGGCCTTGGCCTGGCGGGGTGCTGGGCCGGCCCAGTCAGTGAGGGGAATTAAAAAAAACATTTTCCCGACAATTTAAATAATAAAACGAATTAATGAAAATATTATATAGGCATATAATATATCAAAATTTTCAAATTTTTTTTCTACAACGTGAACATTTTTGTAAAGTCAAATAAAATCCAGAAAAATTCAAATAATTCAAAGAGTGCCTCTGCTCTAATAAAATCCAGTAAAGTTCATTTTAAAAATACCAAAATGACTTCAAATTTATTTATCTCCAATTTTCTGATGTAGGGAATCATGGTACCCTATTTTCCATATATTTTATTTTTGGGAGAAAAATAATTTGAATAAAACTCAAATAACTCCAAATTGAAAATAAACTCAAAAGAACTTGGAATTTAATTCTTTGAAACTCCCAACTCATATTTCATATGTTTTGAAGAAGTCATTTTATCTTCTCTAATGAAAATCATTGAGTTGCATAAAGTTTCAGAATCAGAAATATTTTCAAATGAAATTCAAATATTTTCAACACCCCCTTGTCATTTAAATAAATGGAAGAAGTCATGTCATCTTCTCTCCAGGGTTTTGTGATGGAAAGTATTTGAATTCGCGGAGAGCATAAAAATGAAAGTTTGGGAAAGTTCTTTTCTTCCCTCTCATTTAACTTTCAAAAAGTTTCGAATTTCACTCAATTTCACGCAATCAATCAAACAATCAATCAAATCTATCTGTTTATTATAACATTCCAAAATTTAGAATTTTGGGATGTTACAAACCTACTACCCTTAAAATGAATCTCGTCCTCGAGATTCGGAGAGGCTAGAAAGAAAAGGTTAGGGTTTGGGGGTCTTCTCAAAATCCATCGATCAGCTCCGGGGTCTCGGGTGCTACCACCCTTAGAAACATGGTTACGGTTCCATCAAAACTCATATACTCCATCCTTATTGTTGACATTGTCGGCCTTCTCAGATCTTCAGTATAATTCGTTCTCTGGCTCTTCCGGGAACGGCATAACCTTTTTCCTCAATTCTTATGTCCTTCCTCTTGGTAAGGTTATTCCGAGATTGGTTCTTCTTAGCTGACGGGTCTGGCGCCAATACTAAACAACTACCGATATCTCATGGTGGTCAACAATTTATGGTTTCTCCTGCAGGAAAGGGGTCGGGGTTGATCCTCACCGTATAACCTACGGTTGGCAACAGCTGCCTTGTACAAGGGAAAAATACTTATACCATTCTAAGGTTTAAACAGGATTTTGATCGTTGTCTCTCTACTATAGGTAAGTCACTCAGATTTACCATCCCACATAGCAAGGCGAATAATAAGAGTAAGTCGGTATGGTGATCAATCCATCCCGCACCCAAATCATTACCATGTATATGGTTTAGCGAATCTCGCATTCTAACACTCGGTCATCCTCACAAGCATTGCAGAATTTCTCTTGTCAACAAACTAAGTTCGGATAAATCCATTGATTCTGCAAGCCCAAA